>OW029933.1:5132500-10132500 GCA_932305915.1 Agriopis marginaria
AGCTTTCTCGACATTAAAATGTAGCACAGTAAATATGTTTTTTTTTTATATTCGGGACATTTTTGCACACACTGTCATCTGACCCCAAACTAAGCAAAGCTTGTAATATGGCAGACTGATACACATACATATATATTGTTAAATACATACTTACATAGGAATAAACACCCAGCTATAAACAAACAAGCGTGCTCCACGTAGACCGCATCATCGCTTAACATCAGGCGTGATGGTGGTCAAACGCAAGCCTATATATAAAAAAAAAAACAGAAATGTTCATCACATAAATGTTTGTCCTAGGTGGGAATCGAACCCACGCGCGGAAGTCAGGTGCACTACCAACTGGACCAACGCATGATCAAAGAAAACAAGGTGTTCTACTCTGGCAGTTGTCCCAGAATTACGTCACTGTCCAGTTGCCACTTTATCCAATCGGCTGTTACGTGGTGTATCGTCATCTCTCTCGAACCTGTTGTAAATTGACATCATGACATCATTGCGGGACGCCCACGTGGACATTTTTTCTCTTATTGCTATACCTGGCGGAGTATATTATTATACCATGGATCAACGGGCTAGCTGTAGCAGTAACTTCAAGTAAAGCTAATTAAAGCAATAAGTAGTCTTCAAACAAACGCTCGAATCGAATGACGTATTCAAACGAGCGCCCCTTCCACCGCCCGCCACGATACTTCACGGTACCTGCAGGCCTAGCACGGGCCGTGGACAAATTGTCTTTCCACCGCTATTATCCCGCGAGAAAAAGACAAACGTATCCATATTCTAGCTTTGTCGCGTCTAGGCGTGGATAAAAACGGCGGAAAGACTATTTATCTACAGCCCGTGCTAGGCCTGCTGAGCGATAGTCGCGCGCGCCGCATCATTGAAATTCACCATTGTGAGTGTCGGCAGCGTAGAAGAGTACAACAAAATAATAACCATTTTCTTAAAACCCGATAGTAGCAACCCTAGCCCTGTGACCGATTGTAGGCATTGAATTCAAGGACACGTCCGAGTCAAACTTATATATAACTAGCGACCCGCCCGCTTCGCGCGGGTGTATTTTACGTGCGAAGCCGGGGCGGATCGCTCGTTATATATACAAACCTTCCGTGAAAATGTATCTAACTGATGGTGAAAACCGCATCAAAATCCGTTGCGTGGTTTAGGAGGAGTTAGCGGCCATACAGACAGACAGACAGACGCGGAAAGCGACTTTAATTTATACTATGCAGAGAAGAGATTGAGAAGAGATAGAGATAAAAATAGAGAATAGAAGATAGAGAAGAGAAGAAGAGATAGAGATTATCTACTGTGCTAGTAGAGAGGATGAAATGGGTAGGTAGGTATGGTACTTAAATGGTAGGGTAATATTATATAGGCTGACACATTCGTCTGTAAAAAATCTAACGTAATAAGATACCTACTTACGTGCCTACCAATTAAAATGTGCTAAAGGTACCTAACAAGATGACAAACCCTGTTATGTAGTTATGTCGTCATTGCTGGCATTTTTTATGGCTCAACGTTTGCATGGATATATTGCAATGGTTATCCACTTGACTGCACATCCTTTACCCTGCCGTTAGGTAAGGTACTAATATTTCAGGAAATTCTTTTTCGAGCGGGCCAATCCTAGGCGCGAATGAAATTAAATTAAATTTGTTTATTGAGATAAAAACGATGGAATCAATTACGTTTACCTCACATACTAATACAGATTTTTTTATTCAAAAACTACACAAGCATAAAAATAAATAATGTCAGGTTTATAATCCAAACTAGCGACCCGCCCGCCTGGCTTCGCACGAAAATTACACCAGTGCGAAGCCGGGCGGGTGGGTCGCTAGTTATAATATATAACGCTGAGCTGGGGCCGGTTTGTGGCAAAAGTCCAACGTTTTTTAACTTTATATTTGGTGTAGCTTTATGTGTATTATGTATGGATTTTTGTTACAAATAAAATATTGTCTATTGTCTATATAAACCCTCCATGAAAAACTATCTAACTGATAGTGAAAACCGTTTCAAAATCCGCCACGTGGTTTAGGAATAGCTAGCGGCCATACAGACATACATACAGACAGACGTGGAAAATGACTTTAATTTATACTATGTAGAGATATCCTAAATGTCACACAAAATAATATACCTACTAACTACGCTACTAACCTACTAAAAACAATTTCCTGAATGTCAAATTAAAATCTAACCGGTTTCGGGTTCTATCGGGTTTTTTAGCTCTATCATGCCCCTATCCCATTTGTCGATTTGGTTCCCAGAATATGTCAAAAAAGTGGTCTTTACAATGCCATTAGTCACCTAGTAGTGTTTACATTACAGTTGTCACAAAATATTTCAAAATCAGAGTTGGCGGCAAGGAGTGCATTGAAGTGGCGGCAGGCGCGAAAAAGAGGTGACATTGAACGCGCCATTGTGCGATTGTCATCTACGTGGAACAAGTTATTCCGGCGACCACAAACTCCGGGTCCGTCAGGAACAAAAAGCGTGCAAAGTAGATCGTGTAGATTGACTGAGTCAACTTCACCTCTAATTCATCATCATCATCATCATCAGCCAGAAGACGTCCACTACTGAATATGGGCCCTGCTAGCAATTCTCACTATGTCATCGATCCATCTAGTGGGAGGTCTACCTACGCTGCGTCTTCCGGTTCGTGGTCTCCACTAAAGAACCTTTATTCCCCATCGTTTATCGGTTCTTCGAGCGATGTGGCCTGCCCATTGCCACTTCAACTTGCAAATTTTAACAGCTATGTCGGTGACTCTGGTTCTTTGGCGAATATCCACGTTTCGGATTCTATCGCGCAAAGTAACCACGTATCAGTACCTACCATATGTCATCACTGGCAACACACACTAGTCAAAGACCCTTGGCACTGTGGTATCTTGGACGAGAAGATGTCACGCAATTTCCCGAACGCTGCACATGTATGAGTTGGATTCTTCGGGCGACCTCTTTGCCTAAGTTGGACTTACCTAACTGAACAATCTGTCCAAGATAGGTGTAATGATCAACAACTTCGAGAGTATCGTTCCCAATGACTATCGGCACGGGTTCAACATGGACATTGGACATGATTTTAGTCATGGCCATGTTCATTTTAAGACCCACTTGTTGGGAAAGACTACTGAGGTCGCTGAGCATCAAGGTCTTTTCGCAACTCATTCCCGACATGCAGTATTTTTTCTATCAATTCATCCCGAGTATTCCTCACGTCGGTATAAGCCCTGCTTCATTGTACCCCATACAAAAAAACAAGTGGGGTGAGGTCAGGTGAGCGCAGTGGCCAAGAGATTGGCCCACTGCGTCCAATGTACTACGAAAAACTATACTTTGATTGCCTATATAGATTTTTTCTTGATTTTTTTGATTTTATTTTTGATATGGATTTTTTCTTCCTTTTATCGAATGAAAATTTTAAATATTTAACTTCGTTTTATTGTCTTTACGTTACGGACCCTTACATGGGAAGTTATGACTAAATTAATACAAAAGCCTGTGGGTTCGTACCAAAAAAACAAAGTGGCTGTCATTCCACAATGGGGAGCAAAAAAAATATTATTTTTTCGATAAAATTTACCATAATTCTATTTTACCATTTCAGGCTCCGACACCGGTCGACAAACACATTGTATAATATTATAAAACATATAGGTAGCAACTGTTACATTGTTACATTCAAGTAAACGACCACGAGATATCAGCAAGCAACAAGTTAAAAAGAAGAATGCCCATCTTCTTGAAATTCCAGTCGCGCGACGTTTCGATATTACTCGGATGTAGTCGAGCACAGTTATTATTGTGCAATCGTAGAGTCACCGTGATCTCAAGCGAAATTTGCCTTTCAGTTCACATAGCTGGTCTGTTTCTAGCATCTGTGTTTCAATGTCAAGGACCTCCCAATATAATTATTTCAAACCGGTCAGAACCATATCTCATCGCAAATCCACATCATAAACATCACATCGGCTTCCTCGGAGTAAATTCAGACGCTTCGAATCAATGCTCCGCGACGAGTGAAATTACACCCAGTTACATCTGAAAACAGGAAAATGGAATGAGGTTCCTTTATCATACTCGTAGCGTGTTAAGAGGACGTGTGACGTGTTGTTTTGTCAACCGAAAATCGTCGATTCATAAAACTATGCATGAATCGACACATTTTTTCCCTAAGTACCTATTTAATGATGATTTTTTGATGACAATGACTTAGCATCCTCTTAGACCTAAATACATTATCCTGTTTAAGGGGCGTATATACACGTAGGAAGCGGCCGATCTATACCAACGCTTATCGGTACTGGTCCCGATAACCGCTACATAAAGCAAGCGGGTATAGGTAAGCAGGGTATCAGGTGCTGGCATATGGCGGTCTACCAGCGCTGATAGGAGCAGGTTGGAACTTATCGGCGACGTTCGGCACTAATCGGTGCTGGTCGGCACAAAGTGTAGAGACTGCCTGCACCGACTATCTGCGCGTGACCAGCAGGTCTAGCATGGGATGTGGATAATTTGTCTTTCTACCGTTTTTATCCACGCCTAGACGCGACAAAGCTAGAATATGGATACGTTTGTCTTTTTCTCGCGAGATAAAAACGGTGGAAAGACAATTTGTCCACGGCCCGTGCTAGGCCTGCTGGGGGGTTAGACAAGACCCACTTTCTGTTAGCGTTAACGCCTGCGGAAAGATGAAATTGTATGAAAATTATATTGACAATGACATTAGCTTAAGAGATGTTATCTCAAGCTAATGTCTTTTTCATACCATTTCATCTTTCCGCAAGCGTTAACGCTAACAGAAAGTGGGTCTTGTCTAACCCCCTGCGCGAACAAGTTCCGATAAGTGCTGATGGATCTAAGATCAGCGCTCAGCCTTCTTCCTATCTGTATACGCCCTAAGATGGCAAGTGCTTTTATTAATAATTAAACAAAATACAAGCTGACATTACAAAAACGGAGACTGCCCCACAGACTTTTAATTAAGTCTGTGGACTGCCCATGCCCCTTTGAGAAACTCCATAGACCGTTGAAGGCACAGAAAAGAAAATTGAATAGAACGGAAATGAGAAGGAAAATCTGTTACAGGCATTATGAGTGGAACCTTGATTGAAAATTCTACCACTTCCCCCATTTAGTCTGTAATAAAAAAAACACTCACTCCATGATTTTGTTTATTTAAAAAAATAAACGCGCTAGCGAGATAGCCGAGTTATAGATGCCTCTTATCCCCAGCAGTCCAGAGCTTGTTTACAAGGTGTTTGCTTCAACGCCACCGACGCTACGTGCTCTGCATGAGTAGGAAACACCGAAGATCTAATTGCGCGCCGGAAGCACGCCATACGTGAAATTATTCAGCGCTCTGAATCACTGTTTACAATGGCTACTATTATGGATTTTTGGTTTTGTTTCTTGAAGATGTTAGTTGCAATGACAAGTCTGCTCTATCTTTTTGTGATAAGGAAAATCTTCACATGATACCCTGGGTTAGGGTATAACCATGTTAATTGGGATTACCGCGGCTAATATTGGGGTAATCTCATATGTAATCATTTTTTTTAAATAAATAATTGGCTTGCATTTGACCACCATCTCGCCTGATGTTAAGCGATGATGTGGTCTACGTTGGAGCACGCTTGCCTAAAAACCCGTCACTCGTGATTTGAAAAAACCCAGATTGTAACCATCGGGGAACATATTCAGGCAGCGCATTCCACAGCCAAGCAGTTCGCACAATAAATATGGAATCAAAGTGATTCGTGGATATCAACCATAAAGCGGTGACAATTTATCCACTATAAAGATTACGTACCTAGCTAGATATTTTATTTTTCATTCCTCGTGCTCGTAAAGCTTTTGTTTATGGCCGGTGTAAGCGGACTACAACTGCTTTTTATGCACGAGTGCATAGAATTATTTACTCTTCAAAATCGTCCAAAGAAGCTCTGTTTGTAATATATTTCACGTAAGTTTGCCTGGGTCTATAAATGACCGACGCGTCTGACAAAGCCTTGCGGCGTCGTACAAATATATCAAGACTCAGCATGGCGTCTGATAGCTTTCTTCTCGAAGACACTCAGCTAAGCACGGAAAAAGTACAGCGTACATTTACGTGCGAAGCCGGCACGGGTCGCTAGTTATATATATAAACCTTCCGTGAAAATGTATCTAACTGATGGTGAAAACCATCAAAATCCGTTGCGTGGTTTAGGAGGAGTTAGCGGCCATACAGACATACAGACAGACGTGGAAAGCGACTTTAATTTATACTATGTAGAGAAGAGAAGATATAGAAGATAGAGAAGAGAAGATCAGCGGCCTTATTATAGAAGTTTGATCGTGATCGAGATTACATGCCGTCCCGTTCGCATCTACTTACTCGCACCACGTGCGTAAGTGAGATGGCACGCGATCACGATCACAATCCGAATTATGATAAGACATCTATAATAAGGCATAAGTAGGAGTAAGTATAGCGTATGGTAGTATAGTTAGTGTAGGTATAGTGAACTTAGTAGGTACCTACCTATTTGTGTAATTCTTGCATAATAGGAAAAAACTTTATTAATATATTTTTTTCTCTTCTTTCTTTTTTAAACTTTCTTGGATAATGTCCCGATATTTTTTATAACTATTTATAATTTGCATACATACTATTTATAAAGAAAATCCGATACTGATGAAAGATATTTTGATTTTACATTCAACCATCACCCCAGCCTCGTCGTTTTCTCCAATAAATCGTCTATAATAACAATATTGAATCGGTCATTGAGCGGTCATCTGCATATCCTGCATGCTCCAAATAAAACAAAGATACCTAAGTACCTACTTATTAAACATACCTACCTAAGTCAAGAAGCATTTTCATTACACAACATGTCGCTTTATATTCATTGGTCGGGATTTACTTGGACCACTGCGAGGAAAAGCACTTGTGAAAAAGTCTGTCGGAATAAAACTATTAGTCCCGAAAGTAGGTACCTATACAAATAATCGTCCAAATAAACTCACAATTCGCTTTTGGTTTATTATACTTATTAACTACTTAACGTTGTTTTTTTTACTGGGCAAGTGCCTTTATTAACTAAACAAAATACAAGCTAATACTAAAACTACAAATACAGTTAGACTGCCCATAGACCGTTGAAGGTCTAAAGACAATCCAAATGCTCAAGCCCACTACCAGTTGGCAGCGTACCCAGCATGCTGGCGGCATTACTACGTTGAATGGCAATGCTTATGCGTTGAGCCAGAAACACGCCAGCATTTTGGTCACGCGTCGCATTAACCAGGCGCTCTGAAAGATTTTTGAAAATGAGGTGAACGTTGTTTTGTACCTTAACGTAGTTATAGGTACTTGCCTTAAACAACGGATTTTATCAATTGCGTTACCTAACCGATCTGACCACGGATACCTAACGTGTATTTACTATGGAAATAGTGTCATTGTGACATTTTGAACATACAAAAATATTTCTTTTACTAGCTGCGACACGCGGTTTCATCTGCGTAGTGTTGAAAAATGGTGATGATGATGACGATGATTAGTAGCCTATGTCACTCTCCAGTCCTTGAACTATACCCATGCAAAAAATCTGCTCTGCGTTGCTCTGCTCTGCTTGAAAGAGGAACAAACAAACCAACAAACACACTTTCCCATTTATAATAAGTACTAGCTGACCCGACAGACTTTGTCCTGTCTTAGAACTGTCAAATGTGCAAAGTTTAAATCATCGTTAAGTTCGCTGACAATTTTCTCTAACAAAATCTTAACTTAATAAATAAAAACAAAATAGTAGCGCCATGCACCTGGAAGAAGTTTCTTCCGGCCAACCCCATTCCTTTGGTCCACGTTTGTAACTGAACTTTCGTAACCAGCTACGAAAACAGAATAAAATTGTCGTTTTCGCTATCGATTTTCATAATTAATAATTACTGAGTTCGTAGCTGGTTACAAAAGTACAGTTACAAACATGGTCGAAATGAATAATCTCGTACACCTTCGGCGGATGCCTTAAAAACTCTACGACAGTGACATGAGGGGGACGAGGAAAAAGATTCTACTTGAATTAGGGCAAGAAAGAAAGACAGCCTGTGACTATAACTGTCTGAACTCCTGTTTCGTCCTACATAAATGTCTGCTAAAATATTCTGAATATTTTCAACCAAAGTTAGGCAATACCATGTTGAAAGATTTTCCTGCGATTGTGAAACAATTGAAAAGTGGGTCGATAAAATGTTTGACCCTCTGGGATTTGGACATCTGAAATTCTAACGTCTTTCTTCTAAGCTGCATAGGTACCTATTGCCTCTTTACTTTGGCTAAATATAAAAATAGGCTAGAAGCTAGAAATCTGACTAGATATAGAAATACTCGCATGGCTTAAATATCCAAAAAAAATATGATGAACAATGAAGAATTAGGCGTGAGCCTGACTTGTACTTGGCCGGTTTTATTCTCAAGAATGTGTAGAGGTAGGTATCAAGTTGAAATTACCAAATACTTACTAATACTAAATAAGTTGTATCAAATACTTGGGTCTGCGGTTTCATTTAGCTGTAAAAAAAAAGTAGGTAGGTACCTACGTAATATAATATGACATCTTTGCTTGTTAACACGATCAAAAGATATGACCAATGTCGCATATTTTCGCAATATTTTGCGTTTTCACAAAGGAAACAAAACCTATAATGTACTCCGGCCCCATAAGGTCACGCATGAAATTTGGCAAGAAACAGTCTCACAGCACCTTCGACCAAAATAAAATGAATGGACGGGCCCAGTAGAAGCGCATTTTTGAAGATTACATAATGAGCACCGGCGCTCGCTTCGTTTCAGTCGGTCTCTAGCCGTAGAAAGTGCAACACGAGTTGAACACGAGTCTATTGTTACGTGATAACGAAACATCTGACAAAATTATGCATTCGTATGCTTTCCCGAAGTGTAAATACACAAATGAAACCGGTATCTATTTTTTGTAACAAATATACTGTACATTTTTATAATTAGGTGTTGAAGTATATGTCCGACGGTTTTGACTCCTTTTACTGAGCAAGTTCAATGGTTAGGGCCCGTCCATTCGTTTTATTTTGGTCGAAGCACAGCACATATATAAAGGAAAAAATTCAAAGTTGTAAGAAGTTATCTTGTTTATTAATAGCTTGTACGGAATCCTCGGGTTGCGAGTCCTCCTCGCACATGTTTGGTTTTTTTTTTTTATCTTCTCTGCATTGTTTCATTTTTGACGTACCTAAAGATATGACCGTTTATGTCGCATATTTTGCGATTTCACAAATGAAACAAAACCTGTAATGTACTCCGGTCGTATAAGGCATGAAATTTGGCAAGAAGCAAGGTCAGCACATAATAAAGGAAAAAATCCAAAAGTTTTAAATTTGAAGTTATCTTGTTTATTAAGTTTGTGCGGAATCCTCAGGGCGCGAGCTTCGAGGAAAATAAGGTGTTCTACGTACTGTACATGGTTATAATTAGGCGTTGAAGTATATGTCCAACGGTATAGACTTGTTTCTCCTGAGCAAGTTCAATAGTTATGGCCGTCCATTCACTTTAATTTCGTCGAAGAGCGCCAGTCCTACTCACACCTTGTCTGTATTTTTTTAATCTTCTCTGCATTGTTTCAGCAAGTGACGTACTACGTGATCCGCACAGCGCTGCTTGTCTCCTGGTTTTGGGCGGCAGTGCTGACTTGCGCGCCAGTGTTGGGTCTGGGCCGTTACCACGACCCAGTGCGCGGCCGCTGCGTGCGCTATCGGGACGCAATCACCACTACTGACTTCATCTATGCTTCATTCTACGTCGCCTTCGGTGAGTGTGCTTCGATCTAGCGCCAGTGAATCTCTATAGCGTTGGTGACTATCGGTCGACTTAGCGCCGGTGCTGGGTGTGGGCTGGTCCTAGAACTCGACTGCGTGCGCTATCGGGACGCAATCACCACTACCGACTTCATCTACGCTTCATTCTACGTCGCCTTCGGTGAGTGTGCTTCGATCTAGCGGCAGTGAATGTCTATAGCGTTGGTGACTATCGGTAGACTTAGCGCCGGCGCTGGGCCTACGCTGATCCTAGAACTCGACTGTGTGCGCTAACTGAACACAAAAATCACTAAGGGGCCATTCAATTACATAAGGATGATTTTTGAGATTTTTAAACCCCCCTTCCCGCCATGTTAGGTTACATAAGATTTCTTGTCCTTTTACGTAAGATTCTATCTCGTTTTTCAGAATAATAAAATGTTGTTAGAAAAGGATCAGTTACACTAAAACTCACAGTTTGACGGAAATGAAAGATTTTTATTTATTAACAGGTATTAATTTAAATTTAGGTTATATTCTTTCATTGCATTCATATCAGTGTAATATTAAATTTCCACTTACAAAATATTACGTAAAAGAATTGGTTTTACCCCTAACAAGATAATGACATGTAGATATTTTTTAACTCCCTCCCCCTCGTGGCCCTTCCCCTAAGTCTGATATTTCATAACACCGCGTTCTGCAAATCAAAAGTTAAGCGAGCATTTATACCATTGTACCTACTACAATAAAATTAAGCGTCAATTCATGTCAACTTCCTTAGATTGCCTTCAATAGTTTGGCGTGGCGCCAAAGTTAACGCGTTCAATGCAACGCCGGTGACTTGACAACGTACCTATAGTCTGTGTCATAGTCTCATAGTATTGATAGCAAATTGCAACCTCGCAAACTAATTAATCAGCCATGTCATAGATACTCATACTTACCAGATAAGTTGGTAATTTTCTATTCCTATGGTCCCTATTATGATGTTTGAATTTAATTATTTTATTCAATGGATTCCATGTACCTACTAAAAAGTAAAAAAAAGCCACAATAAATCGACGCC
The DNA here is from genome assembly GCA_932305915.1 of Agriopis marginaria. Lineage (NCBI taxonomy): Eukaryota > Metazoa > Arthropoda > Insecta > Lepidoptera > Geometridae > Agriopis > Agriopis marginaria. The sequence goes on from OW029933.1 coordinate 5,143,407, forward strand.
GCTGGTGTTATGAGAGCTGGCTCATTCCTCGCGCAGAGAATTTCTTTGTCAATTCGAATCGAATCGTGGTTCGTCTGCCTCGGCCGATGTAGGAAGCGGCTTCAAGACAATTATCTTCTTGCCGTGGCTGGGCTCTGGGGCACACTGACCCCAGGAAATTTTCTTCGAGGGTGCGAGTATCTTGCGGCGCCTCGAACACCCTCTGTGGTCCGGCGGAAGGGTGCGAGCGAACTCAAGCTACCCTTGAATACAGCCAGCGTTCTTGGCACTTTACCGCACGGACAACACCTTGTTTTCGATTATAATAATATTAGTGATAACAAGGATTCATATTATCTTCATTGGTGATAATTAGTAATAATTAAGGCTTTTTGATTTTCTGCGTTTAGCTTTGTACTTAAATAAATAAATATGAAAACCCAAAATAATTAAAAATAAAATAATTTATGTAATTTATTATGTTTTCAAGGCCAGAGTGAATAGGATAGGTAGATGACTTTTTTATGATTTACTTAATATATTATGTCAGTGACTTAAATTCTTGTCGTTCTATACAAAATTTACTTTTATACTGTGTATGGGTTAGAAGTACCTGAAATAAATGAATTTGAATTTACGTGAATTTTTCGATATTTAATAATACATGATATTTCATATTCTGCTTAAGCCGTGGTAGCCCATTTGATTTGGGAGACCGTTAGACTTGAAAGCGTGAGGTCGCGGGTTCAAACCCCGGGCCCGTACCAATGAGCTCTTTCGAGCTTATGTACCTACGGATTTTCATTTATACCACTGGCTTTTCGATGAAGGAAAACATTGTGAGGAAACCTGCATACGTACGGAGAAGGAATTCAATGGCGTATGTACTCCACTAATCCACTAATGTGAATCCACTAATCCGCACTGAGCCACCGTGGTGGATATGGTCCAATCACCCTTACGGGGGTAGGCTAAAAGTCCAGCAGTGGACTGTTTAAAGGCTGACTATGATGATGATGATTCTGCTATTCGGGGCGGAGAGAAGTCCAACAAAACAAAAATTATGAAAATCGGTCCTGCCGTTCTTGAGTTATAAACGGTGTAGGTACCCAAATAACCAGACGTTGTTTTATAATAGAAGATTAATACTTATTTATTACGTTTTTTTCCCTTTATCGCTAACAGATGCACCGTCAGGTTTTCAAAATGTCTAGACCTCAAGTCGTCTGGATTTCAAATTCGTCGTCATAATGACACCTCATGTAGAGCAGAAATTATTCAATGTTTTTTATAGGTATTACAAAAAAAACATTCTCATCGTAATTTCAGCCATAGGACGTCCACTGCTGGACATAGGCCTCTCCGATGTCGAAAATATCCCCCATTGATCTCCAAAAGGCCGGTTGGAAGCGGCCTGCATCCAGCGTTTCTCTGCGGTCTCTTTTAGGACGTTTGTCCATCTTGTGGGTGGACGTCCTACACTGCGCTTACAGGTCCGTGGTCTCCATTCGAAAACGTTTCAGCCCCATCACCATCATCATTGAGCAGATGGCCATCGGCCATCTGTTCTGCGTGATATGTGAACGAAATTTATTTATTTATTTACGAACGAAATTTACCGACATAGGCCACCGGATTAGCAAGTTGAAGTGGGCACTTCATCTTGCTAATCCGGTGGGCTATGTCGGTAAATTTAGTTCGTCTACGGATCTCCTATTTTCTGATTTGATCTCGTAGAGAAACCCCGATCATAGCCCTCTCCATAGTTCGCGCCGATTGACCTCTTTCTTGAAGTTGGACCTGCCTATTCAGTGCATGCATATGGGTGTTCAATAAAAACAACTCTCGGGAAAACCATTCGTTTCAGGGTATTCACGTTACCATAATCCATAATTAATAGAGGTGCTTGGCAGGTGACTTGGGGATCGCAGTACGTTCACCGTGAACTAATAGGACACAGCTGCTCTGGTGTTTCTGAACACAGTTTTAGGAAATACCCGGTTCCAGTAAAAATAATATATTGTGTTTAATCCTTAAATTAATAATTCTCCAGGTACCCTGCTGTGCCTGGTGCTGGTATACTGCAACCTGGCAGTAATCCGCGCACTGTACGCCATCACGGCCCCACGCGCGGGCGGAGCGCCTGTCGTCCGCCGCGTCTGCAAGTCCTCCTGCCGTAAACGCGCAAGCCTGAACTCCGGAACGAATCTGGCTGGAATGCATCACAACGCAGCGACCGCGGAGGAGGTCGCCTTTAGTAGACTAATGGCAATCTTATCCGTGATGTTTATGATCTGCTGGCTGCCGCAAATGGTAAGACGCCAACCTAAGCTTAGTAAGTAAGACTTAGGTATACTTTACCTAAGTATATATACGTACCTACCTATAAGTATAGAGGTACCTTCGTCATGAAAGTTAAGTAGGTAGGTAAAGTTAAGCAACATATGAGCCGGTCATTCTTCGAATGACCAAGACTGGCATTCACAACTGAGCACTGCCATGGGTCGGATGACTCCTGAAATTGTAGGTCTTGGTGTAGTACATATAGATCGATGGTCTTGGTATTTATTTAACGGGCAAGTGCCTTTATTTACTAAACAAAATACAAGCTAACACCTAAAGACAGACTGCCCATAGACCAAAGGTCTAAAGATAATCTAAATGATCAAGCCCACTACCGGTTTGCAGCGTACCCAGCATTGTCTTGGTTGTTGTCATGAAGCAACTTTTTAGCCATCTCTGACATTATAGGGCTACACCACTCGGCCTATATAAATATACACACACTAACTTATCAAATATGTTTTGAATTTAGAAACATTCTACGCTACTGGATTTTGGATTAAATCTGTCAAAGATGTAATCAACTAGATATTTAGAGCTCATAGCATACCTAATGCTACGAGTATATAAAAGCAGCCAGAGTGCATGGGAGTGCAATAAAAACAACTCTCGGGAAAACAATTCATTTCAAATTCACGTTTGAATCATGGCCTCGCGAAGGCCATCAATTTATTTTAGACAAGCACTGGTAGAGCAAAATTATTATGTTAATTGAGTGTCACAATTTCAGCCAAAAATAACGCTGGAGCGGCATCGCCATGTGTGGCAGATAGTTGCCTACTTATCATTCCGCTGCGCAAATCGGTCGGTGGTCTATCCGCAAGAACAATTCACTATATTGACATGAGAATGGGTCAATCCTGACACCACCCATAAAATCGAACCATTTGTTTGTAGGAACTGTTAATTGTTCTATTCGGTCGACCGACACAGTTACTCAACTTTGCACAGACATCACAATCAATTAATTAATTAATCTCTATCTCTACATAGTATAAATTGAAGTCGCTTTCCGCGTCTGTCTGTCTGTATGGCCGCTAACTCCTCCTAAACCACGCAACGGATTTTGATGCAGTTTTCGCCATCAGTTAGATACTTTTCAAGGAAGGTTTATACATAACTAGCGACCCGCCCCGGCTTCGCACGTAAATTACACCCGTGCGAAGCCGGGTGGGTGGGTCGCTAGTAAAAGATAAAAATAAAAAACCAAATACTTGGTTATTTGAATTTTTCACACAAATTTAGAGGTTATGTGAAAAAAGTGTGAAAACAAAAGTTGTAGATCGTTTTATTACCTATAAGTTTGCCATTTAACTTTTTTCCATAGGACTTGTAGTTTTGCCGGAAATCGTGATAAACCGATTTTTGCCCTTAACCCCCCCCCCCCCCCCCCCCCCTATGGCCCCTCACTTCCCGACCTCAGATCGCTAGTAAATTATTTTTGTTATATTTTCATCCTTTTCCAATGAGTTTTATCCTACTATTATTTTATCACTTTTTTACCATTTTCAAAGGCTTCTGACAGGTCTGGTAGGTAGGGACCTAACTATCCGAAAACTACCTAATTCATAATTCATTTATTCATTGCAAAATAGGTAAAACAATAAATTGTGATCTCAAATAATTATAGTTAAGCACTCTATTTTGGCTGATGAAGCATGCAATCAGTTTTTGTCTTAAAAATATTTACACTTTATAAAGCCACCAAACCACCAAAAATTATATTATGTCATGCAAATGTCATGTCAGATAATAAAATAAATTTAAGTATACAGAAAAGTGTCAATTATATAATATTATTATGTCAATGATTAATATGTTTATAGATTTTTGGATTCATACATAGTACAAGAAATAATAAATTATTTCTATCTTATTTATTGTTTGCATTTCATATTTGTGAATTTAGATCTTTGTCGTTTAAAAAATCATTGATACTATAATAAGCTTTCTCGATTAATAAATTGGTTTGAGTTGTTTTAAATACGTTGATAAAATAAAAAATAAAATTAAAATTAAATATCATTCTCGACCCTTATTTCAGTAGGTAAATTATTAAAAATTAACGGTAACATACCTATTCAGGCAGTGCATTCAAAAGACTAGCGGTTTGCACACTAAAAGCGAAATCAAAGCACTTCGTACCAATTTTCGGAATGCCAATCATGAAACGGTGTCCCTTTTCGTGCCAGTCTTGGCTATCCAATAGAAAAATGGGCAGGACGGTAATAAAATGCAGATCCTGATGCACAGTCTATGAAATGTATCCAGTTGTGTGTGAAATTTATTTCGTTCAACCCCTCACAAAGTTCCAGCAGACCTAGCATGGGCTGTGGATAAATTGTCTTTCCACTGTTTTTATCCACGCCTAGACGCGACAAAGCTAGAATATGGATACGTTTGTCTTTTTCTCGCGGGATAAAAACGGTGGAAAGACAATTTGCGGCCACGGCCCGTGCTAGGCCTGCAGTAGTGTAAAGTAATGCTACTGCATACAACTTATATGTAAATCAGTAATTGTAGGTAAGTAGGTACCTACCGTGTTTCTTACCTGCGGAGCTGGTATGTGTTGACGCCGAAGGGTGTTTGCATTCTTATCACGTGCTCGATTGATCGTATCGGCGGCATGCTTTCGGTTTAACATAAAAATAATATATTTATTTATATCCAACAATACGAGTGCAGAGTTCCTCAAACTCTGCGACCTTGGCGTTCCTTCGCTGGGGTTAGGATTGCTGGATCGTGAATCAGACCAACTATAGGTACAGGGTTACTTTTTATGGAGTGCGCTTGCATTCGTCAAGCTTATTGAAAATAAAACAACCCATATTTTTTGCAAGCTTTTATTTAACCTGTCCTGCTAGTATGTATGTATGGGTATATGTATGTATAGCTGGGCATTAACTCGTTAATCCATTAATCGTTAATAAACGAAGTTAACATTTTGATTAATAGAATTAGCTTTCAAGTTAACTTTTAAAAATGTTAACGGACACGTTAACTTCCGTTAATATGCAGAAGTCCGTTAATCGTTAATCTAATGCCTAATAGTTACCGCACCGCACTGACAAGTGCCGGGCGGCGCGTGGCAGCGAGTGAAACAAAAATAAAACTAGATATATTTTGCCGGCGCGTGCGAGTGAGAAAGAAAGCTGCGAAGAGATTTGTTTCGTTTGATCATTTCATTACTTAGCGCCGGTGCTTACAGTAACGAGTGTAGACGATATAAAGATGCAATTTTACACATATTAACGGATTAACGATTAACGTTAACTTGCGTTAATTCTTCCGAAATGTAACGCTTTAACGTTTAACGAAGCTAACTTTTTTTGTAGCGGATTAACGATTAACGAAGTTAACTATTTGATTAACGGTGCCCAGCTATTCTTTATTATTAGCTATGCCTATACCCCCCCAACTAATTGAGTTGAAATTTTGCATACACATAATTATGCACGTTTAGTTTGGATGATAATGCATGGTTAGCTAAATAACGTTGAGCTGAAATTCTAAATCCAATATGGCGCATCCCCAATGAAGGCGGACCAGTTACCTATTTTATATGCACTACCATGAAACGTTCACCAAGTGAAGCTTGGTGAAGTTCTACCTAGCAGTGGGTAGGAGTTTCAAAAGAAAGAGTTTAAGATAGTATAAGTTAAAATTTAATAAAGTAAGAATGAATTTACAGGAGACTGAGGGTCGTGTGAACTCGGAAGGTGATGGCGATAAAAAACGTGTTGGTCCCTTGTTTTGAGACTTAGCTGGAAGAGCTGGGGCGCCGATCGCCGCGTGGCTCGACGCGGCTCGTGGCACGTAGGATGTCAGCAGGCAGCGCAGCGACGAGAGGCTTCGTGAGCTTTTCAGGCGTGACCGGAGTGCGGTCTGCGCGTAGTAGTTCCCGAAGTTTGTGCGTGGCCGGAGTACGACCGACGTAGTAGTAGGGAAGTAAACGTAGCGTCACGACAGCGTGGCGACTCGTACGTGGTCGGAGAATTGGCGTAGAGGGTAGGAGCCTGAAATGCGTCGAAGAACTACGCATGAGGATCAGTACTCAAGAGCCGCACGGCCACGTCGTGTGAGACCCCGAAGATAACGGCAGATCGGACTAGGCCCCGCCTCACATGACGTGGTACCGGCGTTAAAACACAGTTTTTGATCGGAAGGATCCAAGATTACAGAATGCTTTAAGAGCTTAGAACACAATTATATTATAATGTAAGTACGGCGCGCGTCCACATCCGCAGATAGTACGGATACGAAACGCACTTGCACTGCGTTTTAGAACACAAGTGGCTGATGATAATTCAATTGACAAATAACGATTAGCATTATTTGTCGAGACAGATTTCACAATTAACACATTTAAAAGGCATCTCACGTAAACTTACCCGATTGAAGACGGGCTAACCAGTTGATTGTAAGATTTGATTGTAAGGTTAAGTTCTGAGCGACTTTTTCACTGTAGTCAACTGCGCGTATGACCCAGTTTTTATTTCGAGTCCTATATATAGCCTATTCCTTCTAGAAAGAATTCGATATTTATATACCCGAATCTTTTTAAAATGTAGTTTTTTACACAATTTCCTTTGTCTTAGAACAATGTTGTTTTTTGCATAGCGGAATGAAACTGACTGACATTACGTCAGTCACCTTCATTCTGTCAACAATGTTTATGTCATAGTAGTGACCTTTTTTATTCGTTAAGTTTGGCTTCTAGCGTATGTGCCATTTGCCATGAATTTGGGAGTAGGTAACGATCATGGAACGTTACATACCCCCTTTTTCAGTTAAGAATTTTTGCTCAAGAAAATTCGCTGACCTCTCTAGCATCCTAGTTATAATTTACACCTTCCCCGTCCAGGGTTGAGTCTAATATGTTAACATTAAGTAGGCTCGAGTGTAAAATTAATTTAATCAGGATGCTATGGTCTGAAGTTCCCAATAAGACTTGTGTCGTACTGTGAAGAGTCCGGTATCGCTGTATAAATGCTTTAGTGGCACCTATACAGACGGCAAGAATACCGGTGGGTTCTCCATTTTGCTGTTAAGAATGTTAGATACAATACTTAAAAGCAGCAAAATAAAAGAAAAGCTAACAAAATAAGGAACTATTTTGCTAGTTAGTACGTCAAAGAGAGTAAGTAGTGGTATACAAGTTTAGGACCGAGAGATTGTAGTAGGTAGCGATTGTAGTCTAGGTGACTAGTGAAGTTATTAAGGTATCGATAGAGTTAACTATAAGTAAACTTTAATTGTTTAGTTTGCTATAGCTATATTGACGACTGACTTGAATTACCTAGTATACAAAAGATTATTTTAATTAATATTCGTGTTTTGGGCTTTTTTTATGGAGTTCACGAGTACCGCTCCTAGCAATTTAGAGGCTTTTTTTTTTTAAAGAGTTTGCAATAACCGCTCTTAGTGTGAAGGCTTTCAGTTTTAGAGTACACTAACCGCCCTATTTCTGATATTAATAGACATACATAAATAGATATTATACGATATATGTAAATAAAAATATTTCTAAGTTTTTTTTTTTTTCAAGTCAGGTATTTTTTAATTTTTAGATGTTAATATCAAGTTTTAGATGCAAGATTAATTAGATTTTCTTCAGAGGGAAGCTATAGTGGTAAAATATTAATTTTTAGTATTTAGTAAAGTTGAAGGTATGAGACTTTTTCTTTTAAAAGTTTTATAGTGAAAAATTGTTCTGCGAGTCATTTTAACGAGTGATATTGTCAGGTACGAGTAAATTTTAAGTATGCTAACTAAGTATGCGATAAAAATTATAAACGGGGTAAGCCATTTTATATTCCTACGCCAAAAAGAGTTTAGATTTTAGTTTTTAGAGAGATATCCGTCAAAGAGAGTTTTGATCTGGATTTTTAGAGAGATATCAGGTGAGTTTCCGTGAGAGCAAGTTTTACATATACAAGTTAGATGTTCCGAGTGTAGGTTGGGTGGTAAGTTTTGTAAATAAGTTTGAGTTTAAAGAACAAGATTTTAAGATAGTGCGAGTATAAAAGTACTGAAAGATTTTAATTCTACTATAATAAAAAAAAATTCGAGTAAAAAAATATTATAGTGCGTTTAAGACGCGGACAGAAGGCGTTACTTCTGTAGGTGTAACCTTTGTCTTCCTTAGTCGCCTCTTACGACATGCATGGAGACTACAGCTGGGTATTCTAACAAATGCTCCCGCACCAGCACAGGGCGGTTTTTACCATACAACCTACAGACGGACACAAGGTTACAGAGAAAGAGCCGTGAATATACCACGCCAGAGAGATCAACACTTTTTTATCCACCTTCCTGCTTAATACCTGGGCGCCACTGAAACGTTCACCAAGTGAAGCTTGGTGAAGTTCTACCTAGCAGTGGGTAGGAGTTTCAAAAGAAAGAGTTTAAGATAGTATAAGTTAAAATTTAATAAAGTAAGAATGAATTTACAGGAGACTGAGGGTCGTGTGAACTCGGAAGGTGATGGCGATAAAAAACGTGTTGGTCCCTTGTTTTGAGACTTAGCTGGAAGAGCTGGGGCGCCGATCGCCGCGTGGCTCGACGCGGCTCGTGGCACGTAGGATGTCAGCAGGCAGCGCAGCGACGAGAGGCTTCGTGAGCTTTTCAGGCGTGACCGGAGTGCGGTCTGCGCGTAGTAGTTCCCGAAGTTTGTGCGTGGCCGGAGTACGACCGACGTAGTAGTAGGGAAGTAAACGTAGCGTCACGACAGCGTGGCGACTCGTACGTGGTCGGAGAATTGGCGTAGAGGGTAGGAGCCTGAAATGCGTCGAAGAACTACGCATGAGGATCAGTACTCAAGAGCCGCACGGCCACGTCGTGTGAGACCCCGAAGATAACGGCAGATCGGACTAGGCCCCGCCTCACATGACGTGGTACCGGCGTTAAAACACAGTTTTTGATCGGAAGGATCCAAGATTACAGAATGCTTTAAGAGCTTAGAACACAATTATATTATAATGTAAGTACGGCGCGCGTCCACATCCGCAGATAGTACGGATACGAAACGCACTTGCACTGCGTTTTAGAACACAAGTGGCTGATGATAATTCAATTGACAAATAACGATTAGCATTATTTGTCGAGACAGATTTCACAATTAACACATTTAAAAGGCATCTCACGTAAACTTACCCGATTGAAGACGGGCTAACCAGTTGATTGTAAGATTTGATTGTAAGGTTAAGTTCTGAGCGACTTTTTCACTGTAGTCAACTGCGCGTATGACCCAGTTTTTATTTCGAGTCCTATATATAGCCTATTCCTTCTAGAAAGAATTCGATATTTATATACCCGAATCTTTTTAAAATGTAGTTTTTTACACAATTTCCTTTGTCTTAGAACAATGTTGTTTTTTGCATAGCGGAATGAAACTGACTGACATTACGTCAGTCACCTTCATTCTGTCAACAATGTTTATGTCATAGTAGTGACCTTTTTTATTCGTTAAGTTTGGCTTCTAGCGTATGTGCCATTTGCCATGAATTTGGGAGTAGGTAACGATCATGGAACGTTACAACCATCATATGTGTATCAAATGAAAGGGTTCTATGAGAACAATAAAAAAGCTTGTTTTGTATTGTTCTACCCTTTTTATGTTTTTTTCTTCAAAATAACTTTATTTATAACTGCGCTGCGCCGCGCGTCGTCGTTCACCCACCCTCCACTACCAGTAACCGGACTTCAATCTTGTACTCTTATGTACCTATGCTGTGGCAGGACTCATATAACACAAAAAAAAAACATTATCATCAACCATAAGACGTCGTCTGCTGAACACGAGAACGCCACACTGAACGAGAGCTTGAGCTTGTGATACTTACGTAGATAGATATTCCTTGTGGAACGTGGTATGGTTATGTAGGACTAGCGGCCCGCCCCAGCTTCGCACGGGTATAGATTATAGCTTATGTCACCCGGGGATAGTGTAGCTTCCCGTCAGTGAAAGAATTTTTCAAATCAGTTCAGTAGTTTCGAAGCCTATTCAATGCAAACAAACAAACAAACAATCAAATCTTTCCTCTTTATAATATTAGTATAGAAGTATAGATATAGCCAGATGTAATTTTTTTTTGCTAACAGGAAAATTGGTGGATTTCGTGGAACAGGTACCTAAGTATCAAAACAAGTAGGTATACTTAGGTACTTATAAATAATCTAAAACATCAATACGGTATTTAGTATTCAAGCAATGTTTTCATTGAAGCAAGAAGTATGGAATCGGCATCATCAGCTATTTGTATATACCTATGTTTATCTATGGTTGTACCATTACGTACGTATCAATCGGTGTAACAACATCCGCCTTTAAAATGCACTATGAAAACAATAAAACATGGTAAGTCACTAGTCACTAGCAACAATAGGAGTGAGTACTACAATATGCAATACGCAATAGTGAGTAAACAATTTGTAATGTGTGTATTTATTTCTATTAATTCTTAAAAATGTTTTATTTTCTTCCATAAATAAAAAATTGTCTATTGTCTATAATATTCATCGCCCTGGATGCCGGGGCAATAGAATATACTAAACTTATGGGTCATTCATTAATTACAATGTTTTAGCTACTTTTTAACCCCATCCTTCCCGGTGATACGTGGTGAGATTTTAGCCTAAACTCACATGTAAAAAAAAACACATGTATATTTTGGTATAAAATATCTTAATAAAATCAGAATAGTTATCTTTAAATACGGGTATAATCTAATTTAAGAATGATATTTCGTGATTTTTCCGAATCCTCTCCCCCTGTCAAGCGTACCTACTAAAAGCGGACCTATCTGTTTGGACTCGGGCAAGGAACTCCTTGAAACTGTAGAACGTCTGATCGACAAGCTAGAGTTTTAACCAGGTTGGGAGTGGCAATGACGACACTTGGTAGTTTGTTGCATACGGTCGGTCATATAACATGAGTGAGATTGTCAGACTTCTTCTTGCTCGGTCAGGTTCCTAGGAACCTGCTTAAGCTGTTCTGGGGCCTTACGGCCAACTCCTTGCGCGGTCTCAAACTAACGTTCAAACAGCGCAGTTCGGAAAATCACGCTAACGTGAACCTTAACTCGCCTAGATTACGGTTCGCAGTCACGCAACTTTTTTCATCACCTAAACTGAATTGCTGAAAACAGGTAGCCGTAAGCCCCACGTCGCGTATAAGGTCGCCAACTCCCTTGTTAGTCTGATGTGAGGTTTTAACACTAACACGTGATAAACTTGAACTCCAATGAACCTAAACTGCCTAAGCTCGTCAATTTAATGTCACTGCATGGCGGCAACAGTTCATTTCGCATGCAATAGGTGTCGGAAGCAATCGCGGAATTCATTGTCTCATTAATGGCTGCGATTCGCGATAACAATGATTCAATCAACTCGATTGGGCACTTGCTATTGTATGGCTATGTTTATCTTCAGCAAATCAAAAGCGGCTGAACTGAATAATCTATTGGCGAAACAAAAGCTCGTTATGTGCACAATAATTATGTGCTACCATCGTAGGGTTAACATCCGTCCAGATTTGTATATATTAGACCTTTGTCCAGACTATCAGCGCCTGCCCTGAAGTACAGCGAGAGGAGCGGTCGTTCAAGGCGCCGGCAAAAATCCCAAAAGCAAAATAAACAAGCGAAAAATATTTTTTTTATGACGCTTCGCGCCTCGGAGCGTGGCAGGCGGCGGGGCGCTTGCGTTGCAGAAATGAAAAGCGCCGAAAGACAATCTCCCTCAACCCTGATCGAAGGCAGGCGCTGCGGACTATTTCCGGATTTTTTTAGCTTGGGCGATGTAATATGAGAAATAAAACATACATAAATACTTCATCATAATCATCAGCCAGAAGACGTCCACTGCTGAACAAAGACCTCCCCCTGTAACCTCCACACTGAATGACAGCCTTTTGCATCCACTGAAAGCCCACGACTATCACAATGTCGTAGGTTCATCTAGTGGGAGGCCTATATACCTAAGTACCTACCTATACGCTGCGTCTTCAGGTTCGTGGTCTCCACTCAAGAACCTTTTCTTCCCCATCGGTTATCGGTTCTTCGAGCGATATGGCCTGCCCGTTGCCACTTTAGCTTGTAAATTTGAATAGCTCGGTGATAATCGGTGACTCTGGTTCTTTAGCGAATATCCACTTTCTGGATTTTGTCGCGCAAAGAAACTCCGAGCACAGCTCTCTCCATTGCCCGTTGTGTGACTCGTGACTTATTCCTAAAGGCCATGGTCCCATGATATTATGTCTTTATCGCATAATTACTTAGGTATAGTTATAAAGTCAGTCTTTAATCGTGAGTAATGTCTCCCTAAAACAAAACAAAATATGATCCTCTAAAAATTTACCAACTTTAAAATGTCCGGAATTTTATTGAAATACCCGGCTTTAGGTCAGGACTTTTCAAATGTTGACTATGGTAATAACCCTAATCGGGCGTGTCGTCTAACAGCAAACAAGTGTTATAGGTCACGCGAAGATTTAGGACGACGTGCATTAAGCCACTGCAGCTGGATTAGGTTACAAGGTCTTCCATCTTAGAATATAGATTTCTGCCGGATTTGACACTTTGACCCATTTCAACCGAGATCAAAAACGTGTTAGAGTTCCTTGTAGTAGGTTCTACGGAACCCTAAAAAGGAGGTCTCAATTCGACTGTATTTTTGTGTGTGATAGGTACGCACATATTATACCTGAAGCTGAGGTGATACGCGTTGTAAGCCGATTGATTATTTTTTAACCACCAGGGGCGGATCCAGGATTTCATTTTGGGGGGGGGGGGCATTCTGACAAGGTTCGAAGGAATTGAATCTAAAAATTGAGTTGAATGTATGGAATTGCTAGGTGTTTAGGGGGGGGGGCATGGCCCCCTGGATCCGCCAATGTTAACCACCAACGTAAAAAGAGCGGTATTATAAGTTTAACGTGTGTATCCGTGTGTGTGTCTGTGACATCAGTTACGTAAAGTAGCTAACAGACGAGACGGGAGGGAAAGATAAAATTTTCTCTTTCTCTCCGTTGGTTGGACGGCGGTCCGTCAACCAAATCCATACGTCTGTTAGTACTATTAACTTGAAAGCTTCTTGAAAGCGATTTAAGTTCAACTTGGCTTTTGAGTATTTTTTTGAGTATTAAACGTATTTTTGAGGTGATAACGTCTTATAAATCGATGAACACCGGCTGCACGCACAAAAAATTGTCACGTTCCGCCTGAGCCGCGCGTGCAAGTGAGAGCGCGGAACAAACGATAGAGAGGCACGATCGGCCTAAGCGTTATCACGTAAAATTATCGTCCGTAAACCGACTTTACAGACTAACGCTTTTTTGTATGGATATAATTTGCTAGACGCAGTACAAGTTTACATCGTCACCTTTGTATGAACTGTCAAAAATTGATTAACATAGCTAGGCAAACCATAGGTATAAAGAAAAACCGAGGCGTAGTTATTACATGTAATTATTTCAAAATAACATAATAAATATTCAGGACATTTTTGCACACACGGTCATCTGACCCCAAACTAAGCAAAGCTTGTGATATGGCTGCCAAAGACTGATATACATACATATTATATATAGTTTTAAATACATACTTAAATAGATATTAACAACCAGATATAGAACAAACACAAATCATCATCATCATCATCATCAGCCAGAAGACGTCCACTGCTGAACATAGGCCTCCCCCTTTAACCTCCACACTGAACGACAGCCTGCCTTTTGCATCCACTGGATGCCAGAGACTCAAAACACAAATGTTCATCACATAAATGTTTGTCCTAGGTGGGAATTGAACCCACGTCCCCAAGCTCAAGGCAGGTTCACTACCAACTGGACCAACGGGCTGTAATAATGGACGTAATCTTGTGTTCCAGGTGACATCAGCGCTGTTCCTGGCCCTGGGCCCTAATTACAAGTGGCTGGAACCACTCGGCAACCTGTCTGACGGGTTGATGCTACTCAACTACGTACTGGACCCGGTGCTGTACGTGTTGATGCGCAGGCGCCGGTCGCGACCGCGCGAGCTCTGCCACTCGCTCGTCAGCTGCTTCAAGCGGGTACGTTACTATACTGGACCAACGAACTAATGAACCGACTGAAACGAAGTGAACGCCGGCGCTCATTTTGTAATTTTCAAACATGCGCTTCTTCTGGGCCCGTCCATTCATTTTATTTTGGTCGAAGGCCTTTTTATTATTAAATGGTAGGTAAATGATAAGGTAGTTTACCTTCCTAAGCAGGTAGGTATTTAGTTGTAGGTAGGTACTTACCTACAGTGAAGGCTATTATTAAATGTTTCCATTGTATTGTTCCAGGGGCACAAAACCTCGACGGAGTCTATGTCGATAAAGACGTCATGTTGCCCGCAAGACACGGTGGTGGTGAGCGACAGCTCGGGCGCTGAGATGCGGCCGTTGAGGATGCCTCCCTCACACATACCCACCGGCGCTTTACTCAAACTCGACGACTGAACTGAACTAATTTCGCACATAAAAATAAAATATTGTAAACTTCTCTTTGAGATACTGTTTAAGTTTTAGCGCCAGATTTTAAGATTTGGCGCGCATTTCAAGTGACTGTGACACTGGCACTTTAACAAACCAAAGACAATTCTTTGTTCGGATACATCATATAAAACGACTGTACTCTGTGACTGTACTGAATTAAAGATTCCCCGAGACTGACAAAAGCTCCTCAAATTACTGACATGTCATTCATGAACCGTATGTTTACATTTTGCTTGCGTGTGATCTTCAAATTGTCATGAAATTTTCATGATGATGTTTACATTCTCCACACGCCACATCTACAAAATAGGCGCGTTTGTCCCAAGATTTGGTGTTTTATTAACGATTTACTTGAACGCTCTAGAAATACCTACCTACTGGAATATTTTTCATAAGTGTTATTTCCAGAACATTAGTCGTAAGTGGGACAAGTCAAAAGCTGAAAGTACAAAAACAAAAAAAAATATATTGCACAGCCACTAGCCGGGTATTTTAAATAGAACACAACTCTAGTCGCTTTTTGCAGTAATAACGAGTGCATAATGTTTTTGTAATGTATATTTTTAAGTACCTATGTATTTAGTAAATATTGTATAAAATCAAAATGAATCATAGTTTTTAAGCTATAAATAAAATATGTACATGTAAGATTAGGTTTATACCTATTTGATTAACCTAAGTATACGTTAGATATGTGACCTGATAATGTAAAGAAACATATAAAGTAATTAATAAGTAACCAAGTTGTAATAAAGCTCCATGTAGCTACTATTACGAAAATGTATTTATTTTGAATACTCACACATTATGGTTATTATTAACTTAGAGGCATGAGTACATTATAATCTACTTATAGTTTGAGATAGAGACTGTAGAGTGTGTACTGTGGATGTGGAATGATGGGCTAAGATCGTCATATTACAGTGGTAATAGATGTCGCAACCAAGCATTGGGACAGTAGGTATACATAAGTTTAAAATTAAACAATAATTAAATAAGACTTCTTATTAGTGGAGTACATAATAATAAAAGTTCGTCATTTATAGTGTTAGATTACTATTTGTGTCATAAAAAATATAACATGGATATGAAATCAAAATTGGCTAAAATATTATGTTTTTCATTGCAACATTTTAATTTGAGAACGCAGTTCACCCCCAAAAGTGTTTAGTATTATCCTTAGCTACGATATTATACTATGTAGAGATAGAGATTAATTTTAATTATTAATTAATTACTTTCGTGGTGCTAAACCGTACATAACTATAATAAAATTTAATCTTGATCATTGTTAAATTGTTGTCCGAGCACATAATAATATCCAATATTGATTTTATACCCTTGCATGTTATAGTTTTTAATTTTGTATCGTACCTACTAGATGTTAATATTTTTACATTACCAATAAATTTAATATTTATCTGTGTTATTTGTATTTAGTAATTTTACGTCTACCTTTTATTTCACAACTATTTTTTAGATCCAAAGGGATAATAACCTACCTACTATAAACGAGTTTGTCCGTGAGACGTAGTATGAGATGATTTTGACTCAAACAGCTTGATCGTCTCGTGGCTCCTTATAAATCATAGACAAGTATAATAACAAATTACCTACTGGGCCCACAGATCTAATATCTGTGACTGGGCCTTACCTTTGCGGCTACCTCCTAATGCGGGCTCGAAACAACGATGAAACAGCACACTGCGGAAAACACGCGAACGTGAAACTTAACGCGTCCCCCTGATCCAAACGAATAATTTTGACGAAAGGTTGGCGCCAACGTGAAAAAAACATGACGTCCTCTTTGTATAAACTTTCTCATAAACTCGTGTATTTTCGAATTTTATGCAGTAATAATGGTTGATAAGTATCATATTATTATAATAAGTGTTCGTAGACGCTTAACTTTTGAGTGTGGGGAAGTGATGAGAGCAATGAAACCACAGACTTTTAATTAAAAGTCTTTGAATGAAACATATTTTCATGTTGTTTCCAAAGTCTTTAGAAGCCTCTTATAAAGTATCCACCACATTACTAGGGCATGACTTGGAATAATTTTGCTTGATTCTGACTGACTTGTTTGATGACAATAGTAGGTATATCAACATAATAATATTTTAATACTTGACACTGGCAAATGTACAAGAAGAGTGACGCCAAAATCCTAGAAGATAGAATTAAAAAAAACTTTTTGACATCAAAACTGTCGTTTAGAATTATTTTATGACATTGACAATGACATTATACTCGCAAAATCGGCAAGCGTCGCCGTCTTCGATGATGAAAATCGGTATTCCAAAATTTCAGGGATATTTTCAGTAAATTTGTGTAAAAATGTTAATATTATTTTTCTAATCCATTAGGTATTTTTACGTACAACTATTATTTAGTTTTGCTTGCATCGTGTGACAAGTTTTTCCTGCAGAAGAATGTCCAAATGGTAAGTCATAATTCCTTAGTAAATCATGATAATTACGCCGATATTTTGTTTCATATACTTTTATTTAGCCTGCCGGTATATTATGCTATTTGCGAGCTATAAAAATATATTTTAAATTATCTCCGTAACCAGAGGTAACGGGGTGTAACATGTCACCAATATCCGTTTAAAATCCGCGTCGGTTTTGTCATACAATTAAAGTTTTCTCTAAACTCGAAATTAGTGACAGCCTGCCTGTTGCTATTCCCCGGTCGTACTTACCTCCCCACTGAAATTCTACACGGGTGTAATAATACCTACACTGATGCCTTGCCTTGGGGTGTACCTATCGTACATATACCCACCCCGGCGCCTGCTAGGGCTGCTAGCCTTCTAATATGAGCCCCCCCTTATGAAACAAGACTTAAAGTAACCAAATTTGTTATCTAAAACTTTGAACGTATTATGTGGATGAGATTGGCCAGAGTCAAGCATCAATGACTCAAGGGAAAAGAGCCCTATACCCAGCACTAGGTCAGCAATCAGCATACAGGCTGATGATGATGATAATGTAATTTTCTAGAAATAGCATATAAAAAGACTATAGTAATTTTTTTTTAACTTTCGTGATTTAAACAAATGTTTTAAATGTTTATCGGGACTTAATTAAATTATGTGATAAGTCCCGATAAACATTTAAAAAGAATATGTTTTAAATGTTTATCGGGACTTATCACATATTATTTAATTTAGGTAAAAATATGTACCTTTCGCTCGACGTTTCGACCATGTTACAATGGCCGTGGTCACGAGCTGACTGATACGTGATAAGTCCCGATAAACATTTAAAACACATGTTAAAATCGCGAAAGTTTAAAAATTACTAAAAAGACTATGTTATAAAATTAGTGAGGTATATGGGCATTCCTGTTTTATACTTTTTTAATAATGTAGCTTGTTAGTTATTATTGTATGCCATGTTGCAGGCAATCAGAGCGCAGTATCCACGAGATGCTGAAGGACACGCCGCCGCTGCGCGAGTCAAGTGACTCCATCACATCAGGCACCGAGGGCAAGTTCCCCACCTCGCGTTCCATGCCCTTCACACCTACATATGGTCAGTTATGCTCAAACTATTTGTTTGCCCTGAATGGGTGACCTTGCAACACCTATATCTACATCCTAAGGTTGCCTGGAAGAGATCGCTCTTAGCGATAAGGCCGCCGATTGTTGCACTAGTTTTTAAGCTGTTTTATCATGTGTATGAAATGTGTGGTTTGAACAATAAAGAGTTTATCTATCTATCTATATTTTCACAATGACCAATTTTGCTTATATTCAAGCTCAAAAACTGTATTGGCATGAACTACTTGCCTACAAAACTAATGACAAAGAAAAAGAAGTATGCAAGCTATTTATCAAATAAATATACAAACACTGACCTATTCGCGTGACGTGCAGTGTTAGCAGAAATGACTTGTTAATTACTATAGATTTAGTACACATTTTATTTATATTACATAGGAATTACTCACGTAAGATTAAGCCGGTCACTCCGAGTATAGTTTCAACCACATTAGGCAGTCTTTTTCAAAGTGAATGCACGCGCGCGTTTGCGTCCCGCTTGGCACTGATAATGTAATTCCGTATAATATAATAGCGAATACTATGTGTGAAAACCACATCATTTTCTATAATAAGATTTAGTATGTACTTTTGCTTACTGTAAACGTAGGTAACGGCTCCGAACTGACTTCTCGACCCCTATATCTTCACAACCCCTGAACTGATTTTGCCCATATTCTAACTTAAAAATTGTATTGATATTAACTACTTGCCTACAAAACTTCATGAAGACCAAATCAACTATACACAAGTTATTCACTGTTTTAAACTACATATCACAGTTGTTCACTAAAGTCATATGATTATTTACGGGATATTTACCCTGGTAAGAACTAAGAGACTAAGAAAGAGGGTAGATCGTTATGTCTGCACCTAACTTTATAACTGTTCGACCAACCGCCCGCATTCTTCATTCTTCCCGTAAACATGCGTAATTGCGCCGAATTATCGGGTGCTCATTCCACAACCTTACCACGGTAAATAATTATGTAACACAAGTTATTGCCATTGTCCCATTAGAATCTGAGACCTCTGTTCGCTTGGTCAAAAATAGCATGAGAAGGATCTGTCTTTTCCATTTAAGGTCATTGCACGAATACCACAAAGCTTAATAGCTATTAAATTAGAGTAACAAGACAATCAGCAGCAATATAGCAGTTAAATTATCTCAATCAAAATGCTCTAGATATCAATTTAGTATAATTGAATGTTAGATGTTAGTAAACAGAATGTCGTGGTAGCCTATTTGGGAGACAGCTAGACTTGAAACCGTGAGGTCGCGGTCCCAAATCCCGGGCCCGTACCTATGAGCTCTTTAGAGTTTGTGTACGGATTTTCATACCACTGGCTTTTCGGTGACGGAATCATGCATACATACGAAAAATAAATTTAATGGCATATGTGAATCCACCAACCCGCAACTGGGCCATCATGGTGTATATGGCCCTTTCGGGGGTAGGTCTAAAGTCCAGCGGTGGACTACTAAAAAGCTGATTATGCAACCAGAAGGTCATAGATGGTACAAATGGTTCTAAATTATTTAACACTTTTTACGGATTTTAAAAGTGTTTTTGGATTACCGTGGCTGTACCTAGATTGCGTTTTTTTTAAAATATTATTTGTGAATGCTATGCTATAATATATAAAAGCGA
Source organism: Agriopis marginaria (assembly GCA_932305915.1). NCBI lineage: Eukaryota > Metazoa > Arthropoda > Insecta > Lepidoptera > Geometridae > Agriopis > Agriopis marginaria. Next base: position 5,163,450 of record OW029933.1, read on the forward strand.
TGTGTGTATGTTCCCAATGAACTCCAATATGGCTAGACCAATTTTGACGAGTTCCACTGGCAGATAGCTGATGATATAAAGAGTAATCCAAGCGGTTGAAACCGCAGGGTGCAGCTAGTTAATCATAATTGTGTGGTAATTCATTGTTGATGTTTTTTTTATTGTATTATGTTTGGGTTGCCTTGGTTTCTATAGCAATACTAGTTGTATTATCTCCCCTCTGATGGAGTGATATTAAGTTATCTTGGTTTGCTATCTAAGTACTTAATTGATGGTAGGTGCGTAGGTAGTTTAGTTTTTAAAAAAAGCAGCTGTTCCATCAAAAACAAACACAACAAAACAAATTTCATTCGCTCACAACAAAATGTATGGAGCAGCATTTTGTTTTTTTTTTGTTTTCTGTTTTGTTTTCATTGTTAAAGATGGTCATAATGATGGGTGTAATGATGGATGGTCATCTCAGTACACCCTTTCCGCGTAACCCTGTAAAATAGGGAAATACAACTCATCAAACACTGACTCATCACAAAGCTAAAATTTGGCAGGTAGATTCTTAGGATTTTGCGAAAGGACCGAATTAAGGGGGCAAATGGAGGTAGAAAGTTTAAATGAAAGTCCTATGTTTTTGATGTTAGGGATATGAAATTTGGTGTTCAGGAAATGGTTCAAAATAACAAATACAGCTGTAAGATTGAAAGAAAACGACGGATAAAGTTGGGGTTTGAATGTTGTTTTGTAACCTTGAAGCTAAAATTTGGCAGATCTATACTAATATTATAAAGAGGAAAGATTTGATTGTTTGTTTGTTTGCATTGAATAGGCTCCGAAACTACTGAACCGATTTGAAAAATTCTTTCACTGACGGGAAGCTACACTAACCCCGTGTGACATAGGCTATAATCTATACCCGTGCGAAGCTGGGGCGGACCGCTAGTGGGGTATAAAGGTCCGCTTAAACAAAGAATTTTACAACAAGGGGGCTTAAAGGTCATATGAAAGTCTACGCATATGAAGGGGTAGAACCTTAACTGAAGTTTATGGGGTGTAGTAAAGTTTCTCTAAGAAAAGATTTTCCGAAAGGGCTGAATTAAGGGGGGCAAATGGAGGTTGAAAGTCGATGTATACGATGTCGCGGGAAACACAAGTATGGTATAAAATCCTAGTAATATGAATGTATAGTATGTTTTCTCTATAAATATCGTAAACAAACAGCTAACCTTTTGCCCGCAGCGGAGACAGCAAATGGCACGGGCGCGGGTACGAGCACTCTTCTCCGCGCTGGCTCCTCAAAGCTCGAGTCCATCAAGAGTTGGGGTGTCTCCACATACAAGTGCACCAAGCAGATACTCTACGAGAAGCTCGGCAAGAGCTCCCGGACTGTCGACACTGGTGAGATAAATAAAGCCTCAGTCCTGCTGAATACTCTCCAAAATACCCAGAGACGGCCTCATACTCCTCGCAAAAACAAACAAGTCTCTTTGTGTTTGACACTTGGAGGTGGAAACCCTCTAGTACAGTGGTTTCCAGACATTGTTCTGCCATGGCCTGGTAATTTTCATACTACCCCTTCGTGACCCACTCAATACTTTTACCCCCTCCTCCCCCCACCCTCGTTACATTAAGTAAATTAATTTTGAAACACATTTATTGTTATTAGTTACAAGATATATGTATAGTAATTAAAAACATTTTTTTTTTTTTTTTTTACTCTAACTTTTCAAACTATAACTCGGTATCATCTTACGATGCGTTGAACGAAAGTAATATTTTAAAACTAGGCGGGATGCTGCGACCCAGTATTTTATTTTGATGGCCCGATACCGGGTCGCGCCCCACCAAACGAGAAACGCTGCTCTATAATTTTATAGTTTTTTATAAACTACTAGCTGACCTCACAGACGTTGTCCTGTCTTAGAACTGTCAAACACGCAAAGTTAAAATTGTAAATCTTATTTTTTTACACCTTGGGTTACAAAGTCAAAGTCAAAATTTTCACTGTTTTAAACTATCACGGTTTTTCACTAAAGTTATATGACCCCACGGTAAATATCCCGTTAATAATCATATAACTTTAATCCCAATTTTTTTTTAAATATAATATTGCCTATATCACCCGGGGATAGTGTAGCTTCCCAACAGTGAAAGAATTTTTCAAATCGGTTCAGTAGTTTCAGGTCTTATTCAATGCAAACAAACAAACAAACAATCAAATCTTTCCTCTTTATAATATTATATAGAGTAGATAAAACTAAATTATAGTGTTTTATATTTATAACTTATCTAATAAAAATATAATAAAACATATCCAATAATAGATATTGCGAGCAATATCATGACCAATGACAGATCGATGTGAGCTATGGCGGTCAAATGGTAGTATAATATGTGCGCTTTACAATCTGACGGCACCTGGTTTGACCCTCGGCCCAATGACTTATTTAGTACTATAATAAATTATGTATAGCTTCGATGTCATTGTTCAAAAAACGGTGCAGGAAATTATCTGAAGAAACCGGTATATTCAAGAACCTCAAAAGTTCAAAGACATATGACATTCACCAATATGCACTGGGCCAGCATGGTGGATTAGGACCCTTCCTCTCTCTTTGAGAGAAGGCTTGTTTCCCAGCAGCGGAAACATGATCAGCTAAAATGATGATGATGAAAAAGTTAACTGCAAATATTCATCAATTTAAAAAACCAACTTCACAAAATTAGTAAAATACGTAATTTCTTTTACTTAGATGATATAATATTCATCCAAGTAACCGAATTTTCCAATTATTTTGATTTAAAAGCCATACTACTGAACCGATTATGATGAAATTTCTATGGGACCAGTCTGAAAGTATATCCTTTCAATTATTAATTTTCCAAATCGTTTCATAAATGACGGGAATCGAGTCTGAGGTAGCAAACATTTAAAAAAACAAATACAACCGAATTGAGAACCTTCTTTTTTAAAATCAGGTCAAAATCTCAACCTGGCCTGTTTGATTACAGAGTTGGAGGCACAAATCGAGTCTCTTCGTGAGACTCAACGCAAATACAATGGGGTCCTCAGATTAAGCGGCGCGTTAGCGGCCCAACTGGGCGCAGCGCACCACACGCAACGGGCCCTAGGAGAGGCATTCGCTGAACTTGCACAAAAATCACCAGAGCTACGTGACCAGTTCCTCTACAACGCGGACACACAGCGTTCGTTAGCGAGGAATGGGGAGACGTTGTTGGCCGCGCTGCATTTTTTCAACTCGTCTCTGCATACGTTGACCAATAAAACTATTGAGGATACGCTGCTGACTATTCGACAGTATGAGGCAGCCAGGTGAGGCAACATTATCATACTAAAGTAGGGCCAATTCAATCACAGAAATGAGAAGGAAAATCTGTTACCAGGCATTATTAGTGAACCTTGATTGAACATTCTTATTTAGATCAACGCGTCGAACTCCGCGTCACAGTTGCTAACTGATTTCGAATGACTGACGTTTCGTTTATATGGGTGCAACTGTCTACAACAAATTTCTTACAAAAATGCCTTGGCGAAAAATCGTCACCGCTTTATGGTTGATATTCCGAAAACCCGTACGAAGCGCTTTGATTCCACATTTATTATGCGAACTGCTAGTCTGTGGAATGCGCTGACTGAATGGGTGTTCCCCGATGGTTACAGTCTGGGTGTCTTCAAATCACGAGTGAATCGGTTTCTTCTAGGCAAGCGTGCTCCAATGTAGACCGTATCATCGCTTAATATCAGGCGAGTTGGCGGTCAAACGCAAGCTTATTTTTGAATAAGTAAATAATAAGAATACGTAAAATATAATGACGTCACATTAATTCAATATGGCGGACGCCTAAAAGATGGTATAACAAACAATAAATTAATATTTTTATTTATAAATTTATTTACGTCTCCAGGGTGGAATATGATGCGTATCGCAGCGAGCTAGAGGCGAGCGGGGGCGGCGGAGGCGCGAGCGGTGCGCTAGCGGCCGACACGCAGCGCCTGTGGCAAGCTTACGAGCGTCTGCGAGACGACTCGGCGGTCAAGCTGCAACTGTTACATCAGAACCGGGTCAGTACATGTACTACATGTGGGATTAAATCAAATAATAATCTCACTCACTATGTCTAGATCGTTTGTTTGCGTTTAGTTTTATGAGTTACCTTAGTTAATTGTTACTATATAAATAAAATCTACTGCTCACTCGCGCACGCCATGATCTAAGAAAACAAGGTCTAGTTAGTACGCTCCGGGAGTTGACATTCAATTACGTCACTGCCCAGTTGCCACTTTATTGAAACAAACAGATATTGGGAAACAAAATTGTTAACAATCTATTAAATAAAGTACTAAAAGCATTTTATTTATATTACACGGGAATAACTCACGTAAGATGAAACTATAGTCGGAGTAACCGGCTTAATATTACGTGAGTAATTCCCGTGTAATATAAATAAAATGTGTGAAAACCACGTCAGTTTCAATAATAAAATACTAAAAGCATTTCAATAGGCATGATGACTATTATTTTTTTATTACCTCATAAAAAAGCTGATCATAAATAGAGCAACGAAAACAAAATTAAAATTATTTCAAAAATAAATAAGATATAAGCATTTTAATTTCATGCTAGACAAAGAGCGCACTATACTGAGCCGTGACGTCAAGACTCAGGTGCGCCATACAAATGCGATACAAACACACGCTTTGCGAGAAAGGGATAGAGCATCCCCTCTCTATCCCCACCTAAAATTTAAACACTCATATCTCAGAGATTTATCAGCCAAATTAAATTATTTTTTCAGTATGTGTAATGTATTTAGTTAAATTAATCGCTAAGCCGGTTATTTGTAATAAATAAAATATTAGTCATCATGCCTATTGTCATTTAGTTTGTCCGCTCCAGCAAAGCAATTCAAGTTAAGCACGAATTTACATTATCTATATCAAAACCACATTGATTTATTGGATTCCCATAGGTAATATAAAGAGATTGGCGAGTTACAATTTCACGCTACTGGTAACACCGAAAATCAGCTGTCTCATAGAGAGTCCGCCATTGTTTCGTGTATCATCATCTCTCTCGAACTTGTTGTAAACTACTTATTCTGCTCTTGCTTATGCACGTGTACGTGAATCCATGGCATCGATGAGGTCAGTGGGTGTCACCCACGTGTTTTTTTTTTCTCGGAGCGTTATACCTGGCGGAGTATATTATTATACCATGGTTCACGCCATCTTCTCATCGAATCCTGTCACGTCCTATCACTCATATGTTTCTTTCTCTCGTCAGTGCTACCATCCTACATACATATTGTTCAAAACGAGCAGACCAATCTATACAGGGTTATGCGGAAAGGGTGTCCTAAGCCGAAAGGGGTCCACAGTACCCATCATTATGAACAAATTTTACTATAGCAACTCAAAACAAAATCAGCTGTTCCACAGAATACGGTCATTGGCGTCGATTCCGCCTTACCACTCACTAAACTAAACCTATCTGACAGGACTAAAATTATCTGCCTCTCTTTTCATTTTAATATGTGAGAGAAGGATGGAAATTATTTTAGAGCTGTCAAATTTAGTTTAGAGTACATCAGAATCGATGCCATTGATACTTGACAAAATGTATGGACTACTTGAATACTTATTTCCGCGATTTCAGGGTTGGTCCCATAATAAAAGTAACAGACTTAGCTTGGGGTGTACTAAGCCGATAGGGGGCCATAGTACCCCTGATTATGACCAACTTGTACTATAGAACCAGATGTCTTATTAGATGTCTTATCGTGATTCGGATTGTGATTGTGATCGCGTGCCATCTCACTTACGCACGTGGTGCGACTAAGTAGATGCGAACGGGACGGCATGCAATCTCGATCACGATCAAACTTCTATAATAAGGCCGCAGTTCTAAAATCCCGATCAAAATAAACTGTTTCATAGTAAAATTATGTTATTATTTGGGGCTATAAATTATGGTCCCTTCCCTTTCCTGTCGGCCTCCAAATTCTTGAAATATCTTTTTGCAACTAATCTGAGCATTGTTAGCGCCATCTAATTATAAATGGATTGACTAATGGATTGAGTAATGGTTAACTTCAATCAAACTAAGCCTTGGTAATAAATGTATTACCAAGGCTTAGTTTAGTTGTAAGCCTTGGTAATATCATTATTATGCTTAGTTTCGTTCAAGAATTTGAATTCCTTAGCGGTTATTATTATCGTTATCCATAGCCTTCCTTGTCCCACTACTGGGTAATAATAGACCTCCCTTTTGTAATGCCTTCAGCCTCGGCTATGTGCTAATCAGTATGTTTTGTATTCCAGATAAAAGTGATGAACAAACAATTACTTCTATTCCACAATGCCGTGTCAGCGTACTTCAGCGGAAACAGCGTAGCTCTGGAGGCAGCTGTGAGACACTTCAACATACAGCCGACGCGCGCCCCGCCACCCGCGCCCCGGCCCCTGCCCCTCGGCCCTGAGCCTCCGCCTGCGTCCGCGCCCTCGCCCTCTGTGCCCCGCCTCGATACCACCCCACAGTGATAGCTGCATAGCCTAGGAGTGTCACTCCAATACCCTTATAAGGTCTGTTCAGAATTCAGATTATCTACGAAGACAGTGTGGTGCCCGCAAAGCTTTGCACTGTTGAAGCCCTGTTCTAAGCGCTTACCGTCTGGCGAAAAGTATCGACATCATAATTGTCTTCATAGATTGGTTTTTCAAGTGTCAGACAAAAGATGCGCCGTGGCTGAGACAAGATTGTTTTGAACTAATTCTTAACTTACTTTTTTATTAAGTCTCCTGTGAACTACAAAATATCTTCCTCGACATCCTACCAACGGCACCTTAATAAGGCTGTTTAGACTCGGTCAACAAAACCTATATGGAGCACCTACATCAACTTTTGCAACCAAGCATTATATTGGTGTCTACTAAGTGCCCTATCATGCGTCGCGACTGACACGTGCGAATGGGATGCGGCTCGATTAAGTCACATTAGTCGAATAAATAGAATATAACTTTAACTAAACTCTTATAGTGTCACTACATTTTGTGACCTTCGAGCCGGATTTGAACCGTCCTATGGATCTGTCGAGTCGAATAAATCGAAAATTACTTTACTAAACTCTTATAGTGTCACTACATGTTATGGTCCTTCGACCCGGATATGAACCGATCAATTGGGCGAGTCGAATAAATCGAAAATTACTTTTACTAAAATTTTATAGTGTCACTATATTTTGTGGTCCTTCGAGCCGGAATTGAACCGATTAATGGGGCGAGTCGAATAAATCGAAAATTACTTGAGCTAAAATTTTAGTGTCACTACATTGTATGGTCCTTCGAGCCGGATTTAAACTATCAACCCAGCTACGGTCCACATTTGAAAGCAAAGCATAGGAATGTGATCCCTATGTCCTGTGTCGTACGCGTCTTATGTATGTACTCGATATTTGTTCACCACGCTTTCTTTAACCCAGCTGACAGCTTAAATCTACACAATCATGAAGGAAATATGTGCATTTGTCGGAGGCTTTAGTTTGTGCTAAAGACTCGTGCTTTTTACGCGGGTAACGCCGATACTGTAAAAAGATAAAGGCGGGTGAAATTTGATAGTTCTAACGCATAACAACAGTTTTTTTTTCGCGTATAAGTCTGAGTTTGGCCACCAACTCGCTCGTTATATAGTCAGCGCCGGCACTGGGGCGCAAAACGTCAAAAGCATAAATAAAATGTTGATCGCGACTCGTGTTGGGTCACTTGTGTTGTTGACAGCAAAAAAAAATCATGTATCGTTAATCCTGAATTAGCACATGGAATACTTTTTATCCCGGAATCGATTCCTGCACGATAGATTTCAGAAATTAAGCTCGCCAAAAGAATCGCTCTTACATAATCAAAGACTAAGGCCGGCGCTCTATATAGTTCATCTTCCCACCTAAATATTCACCTAATTTTTGCAGGGTGTGCAACCCAGAAAAGTTTTTTTTATTTTTGTTTAAATTAGAACGGCTGTCAAGGCATTTTTGTAAGAAAATTGTTGTAGCCAGTTGCATCCATATAAACGAAACATCAGTCATTCGAAATCAGTTCGCAACTGTGATGCGGAGTTTGACGCGTTGATCAAAATAAGAATGTTCAATCAAGGTTTACTCGTAATGCCTGGTAACAGATTTTCCTTCTCATTTCCGTTCTATTTACTTCTCTTTTCTGTGAACCCAGTGTTCTGATCTCATTTTTATCCAGTGTTCTAAATCATAAAATATAGGCCTGACAACCTTTTAAAAACGAGCAGAATTCTATCTCGATTGCACAAAAAAAAAAAATAAGACTAAAGAATATTTTGAAATTATTGAAAGTCCTCATAAAATTTAAGCTGTATGAATAAAAAGAAAACATTTCAAATGTTCCCAAATGAAATCAAATTATTTTAAACAAAAACTGAATTAAAATAATTAGTACTAAAATTCATTTCTAAGTAAGAAAACCTTGTTTTAATTATGTTTATATGAAAATTTAAATTCTATTGAACTTTTGTAATGCTATTTTTACAGATTAGATTTTTTATGTGTAACATCTATTGGCGCGCCTTGGCAGTAAAACGGAATCGTGTGCCGTGACGGCAAACGACATGACACTCTTATGCCGTCATGTTTCACATCTGTCTGCAACCCATGACGGCCACCTTTTTTCAAGTATTTAATTTTTTTAAAATAACGCGCTTGCGAGAAAGATTTTCTTTTTTTTTATATAATAGTAGACAAACAACCGACGGGCCACCTGATGGTAAGTAGGCACCGTCGCATATGGACACCTACAATACCCGGGGCATTGGCGGTGCGTTGCCTACCTTTGAGGACTCTATTCACTCGTTGCTTGAAGGTTCAGTGAAAATGTCAAAAACAATTGTGACACTTTGTGCGATGCAATCAACTTAAAAAGTAGATATAGTTATGTTATAATATATTTCTCTTTTGTACACGGATTCTATTGCTTTCTCCACCGCTAGTTGAATAATAATTGCGTCGATTTGATGTACCATTTTCTACTCTAATGAAAATTAATATATATTGTCGTATTTTTTATTGTCTTTTTTCACATATTGTGATGAAAAGAGCCGCATATAATAGGCATGTGTCCTAATGTTTAATTTATTAAAAATAACAGACTTAGCATGAGGAAAGACAATAGCGGAACATTAGAGCGTAGCTCGGAAATTTGCCTAAAAACGGTATAAACTTAGATGCCACCGTAATTTGAGCGTGGTATAGGTTGTCTCGAACTTCCGTAAGCGCTGCAGTCAGCGTACGAAAGGGTTCTACAAATTACCGTAGCGCTAGTATCGCAGTGTAGTTTCGCAACATTTCAAGAGAATAAAGAAAAGCGCCATCTACTGGTATAGGTTGCGCTTCTCTTGAAATGTTGCGAAACTTGACCGCGATACTAGCGCTACGGTAATTTGTAGAACCCTTTTGTACATTATCTGACTGCAGCGCTTACGGAAGTTCGAGACAACCTATACCACGCTCAAATTACGGCGCCATCTAAGTTTATACCGTTTTTAGGCAAATTTCCGAGCTATATGCTCTAATGTTCCGCTATTGTATTTCCTCTTAGTCTATCTTCCTTGATATAACAAAATAAATTACACATACTGAAAAAATAAACTAAATTTACTGATGAAATCTCTGAGATATGAGTGTTTAAAGTTTTAGGTGGGGATAGAGAGGGGACACTCTGTCCCTTACCCGCAAAGCGTGTGTTACTCAAGGACGTTTTACCTATTGACACTTTAGGGTGTATATAAGATCCTTGGTGTTACTATAGCATTTGTTAGGCGCCCCTGAGGCGTGACGTCATAGCTCAGTATAGTGCGCTCTCTGTCTAGCATAAAATACTTATAACTTATTTATTTTAAAACTAATTTTAATTTTGTTTTTGTCGATGAGCTCTATTTAAGATCAGCTTTTTTATGAAGTAATAAAAAATATTAGTTATCACGCCAATTGTAGTGCTGTCACATTAGTATAGATAGTCACCACAGATGATGGATTTTTTGTTGATGTGTGTACAAAAACAGCTTGAGTGAGGGAGATAGAAGAAAAGTTTCCAATGACTTAAAACGAGAGAGAGAGAGAGAGAGAGAGAAGTCTATCAAGAGAATGGTACAACTAATCGACGCCAATGTATGTTAAGACTATTTCTGTAAATAATCAAATATAACTAGTTCTTTGAGTGAATGCGCGACTGGCGCATGTTGTGTTATACTATTTTGTTCCAAATAGTAGGCAAAAAAATAATGTTTTCTTGTAAACAAAAAAAAACCTCTTGCCGTTTTTTTTTTCCGATACATTTCGGAGTTTGCAACTCTGCATGATCTAATTCCCTCCTGCCCATTTTTCTATCGTTACTGCCAGTGTGGGCAAGAAAAATAGTCACGCTTTATGGTGATATTCCGAAAGCCCGCTTTGATCCCACTTTTATTGTGAGAACTGCTAGTCAATGGAATGCGTGATCCCTGATTGTTACTATCTGTGTCTTCAAATCACGCAAGGCGAGTTGGCGGTCAAACGCAAGCCTATTAATTAATAAAAAGACTACATAACGGTGCATAAAGAGTGCGACAAAAGGTCTTGTTAATTTAAAAGATCCATTATGTTCGAATGGCAAGGCGGAGGGGGTCCCTGAGTGCTGGGGATATGTACCTCGGCTTGCAGAATTATCAGTCGCAATGGAGCCCTTTGCAGGGGCTCAAAATGCGTTCTGCGTATCTCCAAGAAAGATAGACTAAGAGGAAATACAATAGCAGAACATAAGAGCTCGGAAATTTGCCTAAAAACGGTATAAACTTAGATGGCACCGTAATTTGAGCGTGCTATAGATTGTCTCAAACTTCCGTAAGCGCTGCAGTCAGATAGCGTAAGAAAGGGTTCTAAAAATTACCGTAGCGCTGGTATCGCAGTCATGTTTCGCAACATTTCAAGAGAAGCACAAGTAGCGCAGTTAACCCTGTATTATAACGCAGTCTCAAGGGCACTTTACAGCGACATTATTTTTTCGTCTACTATTGAAACAAAAGTTACACAGTTAAGTGTGATATATGACCCTAGCTTATTTTTTTAACAAATGTAAAAATTATCTGCTTCGACCAAAATTATAATCATATTTTAGTAAAATATACCTATTTAATTTAGGAAAATATGTTTCCAAGACTATTTTTATTTAGAACTATTTTTTATTGTGTCATTCCAGTATTATATTTGTTGCTTCGCTTAGCTTTGTTGTCCAGTATTTTGTAAGATATTCCTGATTATTTAGCTTAATTTTAGCTCAAAGGTATCCTTCCATAGAATCTGCTAAACAAGCTTCTGTGTTCAAGTTATGTATTATGATAGGTGTACTTGTGTATTGTTACTAATTTTGTATTATAAACACAATTTTACTACGTATTTGTAAATTAGATTGCTGATTGTAAAGTAGCTAACAGACGACACGGATTTGGCTGATGTCCCACCGACAACCAACCACCTTTTTTTTTTTTACTTTCTCTCCTTTTCGTTGGATGGCCGTCCATCAGCCAAATCCATATTGTCTGTTAGCTACTTAAGATAACAAACAACCTTAGCATGAATTGTCTTTAGAGAAAATCATTATAAGCAATGACGGTTTCACAAAAGCTTTGCGACTTACTCTGAGAGCTAATCTGGCTCTCCAAGACATTAAGGCACAGTATATACTTCACTGAAAAAAAATATTGTTTAAATAAGAACGGCTGTAAAGGAATTTTTGTAAGAAATTTCTTGTAGCCAGTTGCACCACTGTTTAATAGAATATCCGATGGATTCTTTATTTTAAGCATTTATAAATTACAAACACATTACAAGTATTTTTGGATTTCCTCTGACGTTTGACAGATTACAATGTTAGTTCCATTTCTACTCTTATGTCGCACTGTAGCTTATTCAAGTAATAAGAATGTGATATAATTGTGTAACTTTTAATTCATAATTGTTTTAGTCTATTCAAATATCATATTAAAAAAGTTTAATGAAAATGTCTTATTTTGATTTTCTTTTTTAGTATAGTTGCTTTACATTAATAAAATCTTAAACAAGGTAAATGAAATAGTATTTTCAGTCGCTTCTGGATAACAAACTGGAGTTGTGTTGCGATAGTGAATGGACTAATTTAACTCCCAAACGTATTGACATTGTATCTCTTATTCATGCTAAGGCCGCTGGAAAATACACTGCAATAATGTGACAAAAATTTGATTATCATTCGCTTTTCGATAAATAACCAGAGCTGCCAGTGATTGTGATAGCAAAAAAATGGTTTAACTCCCGAAGGCACATTATCGTTTTATCTCCAGTCATGCTAAGGGTGCTGGAAAACACTTTACTTTAGTGACAAAACATAAAATCTCAAGATTAAATAATTGACATTTAAGTATTAACTTTCAGTGTTTTTTTTCAAAGATTATGGTTTAGTCATTGTTTGTAAAGTGAAGTTAGCAGCCACATAATTATGTACTTACCTTAGAATAAGAATGTTTATAAGAACAAGGTTCTAGACTGTCAAACTGCTAATAAGATTAATTAAATCAAGGCTGCCCAATCTAAGGCCTGTGGGCCCAAAAGTTACCTATTTAAATAGACCTGTCAAAACTTGGTTGGTGGTCGATTATTAGCTGTAAGACCTTTAGTTGGATATTTCATTTGGCTAGATTTCATCCTATGCTAATTATTAGTCACATGTACCAATAGAACATGCGCATGCATATACTCAAGTGGCGCTGGGCAGGGCACGTGGCTAGGCGTGGTGTCGGCAGGTGGAGTAGAGCCCTGACAGAGTGGTTACCAATAGCGGATAATCGTTCTGCAGACAACCAGCCCGATGGGTCGATGACATCAGGCCCATCGCAGGTCATGGATGAGATTAGCCTGAGACAGGGATCAATGGTGCAAGGGAGATGAGTCCTATACCTAGCAGTGGGTTGATACAGGCTGACAATGATTCATATACTCCCGCGTCGTTGGTCGTCAGTGTGGTGGCTTATAAAACTCGAATGTATATTTTTGTCTGGGCGACCAATCTCAGTGTAGGAGGAAATCAAGCTCAAATGGACAAATAAAGCTATGTGAAACTAAGTTTTAAATTATTCGCGTTAACTGTTGACTAGGGTTATTCACTAGGTGGCGCAGATTGACAGATTCAAAACTTTGGCCCACCTTCAGAATTGGTAGGGCAGATTTGATTTAAATATTCAAATTACGTTGAAACAGATAGCCTGTGGCTGCACCATAATAATTATTGTTGTAATAAAATGACAATATAATGTGAAATTTATGCATATAACTTTTTACTAGCTAGTCAATCATTTAGTAGAATCTTGACTTATTTATTTGAATATTATTTTAAAGAAAAATGATACACTAAGGTATAAGTTAACAATATGTTTATCATGTTTTTTATGGAGTGTAATATAGATCACTTGCAAATTTGACATTGTTTTATTTCTAGTCTTACAGAAGAAATTAAAGAAGGTTATAAAAATAAATGTATTACATTTATTGGAAAAATAATACATTAAAATAACATCACAGTATTTAGCTTAGAACTTGGTTCATCTTTCTTCCTTGGGAATTCTATCAACTTCTCATCTGTGTTCATCGGTTCTGAGATCTGTCTAGACCGCAGGACAGAGTGAGATGCATTTGCAGTACATATCTACATTATGACCGGTATTATGCTAACACAGTTTCTTTGTCTCCATCTTCTTTGATTAGTTCCTCAGATTCGGCTTTGAATTTTTCCTGTAATCAGAATTAAATTTGATATTTGAAGGCCTTTGATGGCCAACGTCACCTACAGGCGTAAAAAATATTTTGTGCCAAGACTGCAAATAACGCCTTTAGGTGACACAAGTTTAGTTCCTTAATTACAAGAAATACAGTATCAGTATTCTTTTAATTACAGGAAAATTCGTGTGAAATTCCACTTTTTACTTAAAATTAATTTGAAATATTCCAGTGCATGTGCTACATGGGTTAGGGTGTTATAAGTTTAACTTGTGTATATCACTGTCATTGGCGGATCCAGGGGGCATGGGGGCCATGACACCCCCAAAAAACCCTGCAAATCCATACATTCGACTAAATTTTTCGATTTGATTCCTTCAAACCTTGTCAGAATGCCCCCCCCCCCCCCCCCCCCCAATGAAATCCTGGATCCGCCCCTGATCACTGTGCATCGTAGCTCCCAAACGGCTGCCCGGATTTTAGTCTAATTTTTGTTTTGTTTGAAATGTGACTTGATCGAGAGTGTTTTAGCTATGATTCAAGAAAATCTGTTTAGCTGTTTGAAGGTAACCAGTTCTTTTATCAGACCCTTTCAACAATTCAATTTTTATTTTTTTAAATATAAGATTGGTAGCTGGGAGCCACTACACTACAGTAAAACTATAAAGAAAATGTTTTCTTTCAACTTTTAACAATGTTATTGCATGTGTTAAAAGTAAAAAAAAAATACTATATAGATCGGAATAACTATACTAAATAACAGAAATAAAATAATTACCAAGTCATAGATAACTTTCACGACTAAGGAACAGCTTGGGCATGTTGCCACTTCCTCTCCAGCTATTAATTCTTCCTGAAAAATACAATTCCTGCATATACCTTACTACAATATTTATAGTGGAATAGCATTGGGTAAAAGCATAGACAAAGGAATATTAAATGAGAATCCTTGGTAAAAGTAGGTTATAATATGGTACTCATACCAACTTCCATTCAAAACCGTTACGGTGTTCATTATTTACACTCAAACTTTTGAATTCAAGATATTAGCGTGATTTATGGCGAATCAACAAAATTCTAACCTTGCTAATTTGGAATCGGTCTCCACACGGGCAAGGGTAATAATACATGTCCTCGTCTTCATCATATTCAAAGTCTTCAATTTCTATTTCGTCGTGGAAAATCGTCATTTTTAACGAACGAAGTCAGTGTTTATTTATTATTTCCCGAAATTTATTTTATATTAACTCGCACTCATCTTGCTTGGCAAAATTCGCACGAACTGCACGAAGAGGAACCACAGATTAGTATAAATAAGAGGAACTGAAGAACGAAACGAACGAATAGCATCGCTCGTTTTAACTTGATATTGACATCACTTAACAGTTGGCAATTCCATGATTGGAACTTGTGTGCGTTCAAAATCTAATATCTTTAATTTACGGCAGTTATCCAAATTAAAACTTACACTAGTTTTAAACGAATTCATAACACCCCGTTCACATTGAACGATTTCAAAACACCCCGTTCGGACACGCCACTAGTGAAAAACTAAACCAATTAAAATTTAAACTGCCACGTTTATTGGCGTCCGCTGGTTTAAATTTTGGCCTGAATATTTCGAAAGAATATCTCTATTTCTCAAAGGGCGTACATAAACGCACCCCACACACTAGCTGCGCTCCGCGGTTTTACATAAATCGTTAACTATTCCTAGATATGAAGTAGATTGTCTCCAAAAAATGGTCTCCAAAAATTGTGTCATACATTTTATTCATTTAAGTAAAGCCATTGCGATGTTACGTTAAGAAGTAACAAACAAAAACCAAGGTTCCAATTTTGTATCGTAGGTTTGTGGTTTAACATAGCTTTGACTTTTTTCTTCATAACTTAATATTAAGCTAGAGCCTTCCTTATCATGGCAGGTAGGTATGTGGCGATTGTCATCGTCCACTATTCTTGCACCTAGTGTCACATCACTAAAATAGTTGTAATTAGGTGACATCCCTACAAACGTCAGATATAGATATCCGACAATGCAAGATTGTAAAAATTATCTCTTGTTTGATTTTCTGGTGTACGCAATGTATAAATCAGTGTGAAGAATAAATACTGTAGTCCGACACGAGGTCTTTTATTGCATGAGAAGGGTACGACATAGGAACCCTTCATTGGTGACCCCGACGTGATGTCAACATGCTAATCGCGACGAATCTTCAGCACTCGAAGTCGCAAACTACTCAGGACTTTCAGAACGTCTGTGAGACGCCTCGTCCTTGCTACACCACTTCGCCGTGTGTCCCGGCCGTAGTACTGCGAACCTGCCATCCTGCGTGCACCTTACGCCGCCGAGGTGATCGACGATTCGGAACGCCGACGACGTAACCAAGTGCAATACAAACATCACCAAGATCGATGTACAAGGTATTTTTACCATCCAAATGAATCAAACAGTGCTGTGTAAATGAATAACTTCGTTAAAAAAAAAAACGTTTTAGTGCAACACATAAGTAGGCACTGAAGAAATTCTACGAACAAAACTCAAACAGATCAGCTATACGTGCTATGTGAGTGTACTAACAGAGGCAGACTTCACACCTTCTGGACAAGCAAGTTTTATTTTACTAATGTTTTTACACATAGAACTTTGCAACGATCCTTACTATTTACAATCTGTAATTTGCTGATGTATTTCATCGTAACTCGGTAATGACCTGTAACCTTACTACCTCTATTTTTGCAAGTTGTTGCTATAATATTATGTGCACATTGTGTTTTCTTATAACACCCATATTGTCTCAGTTTCTATTGTAATTTTTACGTTAACCGTCCAAACAGTTCATGTAGCCAGCATATAGCTTGAAAACTTTGTTTTAATTATTTCTCAGTCCACGGACAAAACTTTAATCAATGAATAGTATCACAACATTGCTTAGGTACTCTATTATCTAAAAGCATTATAATTTTGGGCATCGGTTAAAATCATTGTTATTTAGAAACATCTTGAATGGAGTTTGTTTCGCTCAGCCAAAGCGTGTGATATTTTGTGTATTTTGAGGTAAAAAAAAAAAAATTGCCATAATGGCTGATGATCAACTTCAGGCACAGCTTGAGCAACTCCTAGCTGAGAATGCGGCGTTACAGAGGCAGGTCGAGGAAAAAAATAGACAGCCAGAAGTATGCAGGGTTTCCGTCAAATTACCCGTATTCTGGCCAGATAAACCAGCAATCTGGTTTGCCCAGATCGAGGCTCAGTTCCAAATTGCAAATATTGTAGGAGACATGACTAAGTACAATTATGTGATAGGCCACCTGGACCAAAAGCTTGCCGGAGAGGTTGAAGATTTAATAGTTAACCCTCCAACGGAAGATAGGTACGAAAAATTAAAACAAGCGCTTATTCAACGCTTATCGGTATCTCAGGAGAAAAGAGTCCGCCAACTTTTGAGCGACGAGGAACTTGGTGACAGGAAACCGTCCCAATTTCTCCGTCACCTTCGCTCCCTTGCAGGAACGGCTCTTTCAGATGACATCATTCGCCAACTCTGGTTGCGCCGCCTACCTCAACAGGCTCAGGCCATTTTAGCAGCACAGGCCGACCTAGATATAGATAAAGTTGCAGAATTGGCAGACAGGATTGTCGAGATAGCACCAACACCAGCGGTGGTATGCTCCACATCGACCCCAACATCGACTCTATCACTAAGTTCATTAGCTCAGCAACTGGAAGAAGTAAGCAAGCAAGTGGCCGCTCTTTCCAGACAACAGCGCCGTCCATCTCGCGACCGCTCGACTTCCTCGACGCGGTCATCAGATGGCAAGCTATGTTGGTACCACAAAAAATGGGGTCGGAAGGCAGCTAAGTGTACCAGCCCATGCAATTGGCAACCGGAAAACTTAAACAGCAGTCAGTAGCGGCGGCAGCTGATTGTCAAAAAATTAGTCGCCGCCTCTTTGTCACAGACCAAGCAACTAAACGTCAATTTCTAGTGGACACTGGATCGGATTTGTGTTGCTTTCCACACCGTTGGCTCCCGTCACGCAGACAAGCTACTAACTACGAACTGAGCGCTGCTAATGGAAGCTGCATCAAAACCTTTGGCACGGTTAACCTAAAATTGAATTTTGGCCTTCGTCGTGATTTTATTTGGCAATTCACTGTAGCGGATGTCAATTCAGCTATTGTTGGCTCTGATTTCTTGGCCTTTTATCACCTTTTACCAGATTGCCGCAATAAAAAACTAGTTGATGGAACCACGGGACTGACATCTCCCGCTTCCACAGCTAATATTGACCAGCCAAGTGTTCGAGCAGTCGCGACCGGGAAACCCGTATTTACCGAACTGGTTGCTGAATTTCCTGACATCGTGCGACCCCCTGGCCTGCCTCGAGTCATCAAACATAATACCGTGCACTTCATCAAAACGACGGATGGGCCTCCGATATCGTGCCGCCCTCGACGTCTGGCCCCTCAAAAGTTAATATTGGCCAAAAAAGAATTCGAGAACATGGTGCAGTGTGGTACAGCACGGCCCTCAAAAAGTGCATGGTCATCTCCGTTACATATGACCCTAAAAAAGGATGCCACCTGGCGGCCATGTGGCGATTACCGCGCACTTAATGCTAAAACTGTACCAGACAGGTATCCCGTGCGACATATCCACGATTTCACCCACAATTTAACTGGCACAAAATCGATCTCGTCAAAGCTTACCACCAGATCCCAATATCTGAAGAGGACATTCCGAAAACAGCCATCGTGACTCCGTTTGGCCTTTTCGAGTTTCCTTTTATGACTTTCGGCCTCCGCAATGCGGGCCAAACGTTCCAACGGTTCATAGATGAGGTCACGCGGGGTCTCGATTTCTGCTTTCCCTATGTGGATGACATTCTCGTTTATTCATTTGATGAAACTCTCCACCTGGAACACCTGCGGACCCTATTCAACCGTCTACAAAGTTACGGGGTAGTTATTAACCCCTCCAAATGCGTTTTAGGAGTAAATGAACTAGATTTCTTGGGCTATCATATAAGCAGTGACGGTACTCGCCCACCTCAGGATCGCATCCAAGCTTTGTTGGATTTTCCACCTCCTCAAACAGTACAAGGCATGCGCCGATTCCTCGGCATGTTAAATTACTACCGACGTTTTGTCCCCCGTGCTGCCCAATTTCAGGCTCCACTAATAGACGCATTGGTATCCACTAACAGTAAAGGCGCCAAACCATTTCCCTGGACACCGGAGTTAGTGCAGAAATTCGAAATCTGTAAAAAAAGCTTATCCCATGCAACACTACTACAACACCCAGTTAGCAACGCCGGTCTAGGCCTGTTTACTGACGCGTCTAGTGTTCATATCGGATCTTGTCTTCAACAAATGGTCAATGGCAAGTGGTTTCCCCTTTCGTTTTTCAGTAAGAAACTGACACCACAACAAATACAATGGCCGGCCTACTACAGGGAATTGCTAGCGGTATACGAAAGTGTGCAACACTTCCGTTATATCTTAGAAGTTCAGCACGCCACGATCTTTACAGATCATAAACCTCTTCTGTACGCCTTCTTACAACGCCGAGAGAAGCTACCGCCTCCTCAACTAAATCAACTATCATTCATCAGCCAATTCACGACGGACATACAATACATTAAGGGGGAAGATAACGTGGTGGCAGACGCAATGTCACGTGTTGGCATTGACGCCATCTCTCTAGATGAAGACTACGAAGCCCTTGCGAAATCACAGGCCACAGATTTAGAACTTACTAACCTTTTGAAAAGCAGTACTAGCCTAAACCTTACTAAAGTCAGCACACCAGGAACAGACACTCCCATATACTGCGACATCTCTACAGGCAAACCGCGTCCGTATTTGACGCCCCCTTTCCGCAAGGCAGTCTTCAACAAACTGCATAATTTAAGCCATCCTGGTGCCCGAGCTACCACGCGATTGATGGGAGATCGTTATGTCTGGCCTTCGATGAAAAAGGACTGTCGTGTCTGGTCTCAAACTTGTAATGCGTGCCAACGTAGCAAAGTTTCAAGACATAATTCAGCCCCTCCTGGTAAGTTTAATTTACCATCTGGTCGTTTTTTACACGTCCATATCGACATTATCGGGCCTCTACCTGTATGCAATGAATACCGTTACTGTTTAACAGCCATAGATAGAGTGTCAAGGTGGCCGGAAGTTTGGCCCATGCGCTCGATCACAGCAGAGGAGGTGGCAGAAACCTTTACACGAGAATGGATTTCCCGTTTTGGCGTACCATCTGTCATTACTACCGACCAGGGCTCCCAATTTGAATCGGATTTATTTCACCGATTGCTGTTTCAGTTCGCCACAAAGCGTATTAGGACTACCTCATACCATCCCTGCGCAAATGGGATGATTGAGCGGGTTCACCGACAGCTCAAGGCAGCCTTGATGTGCCATAATGATTCATGGGTCCGTTCCCTCCCAATGGTATTATTAGGTATGCGATCAGCTTACAAAGAAGATCTTGAATCTACAACTGCTGAAATGGTATATGGGGAACCTCTGAGACTCCCTGGGGAGCTTTTGATTCCTTCAGTTACATCAGGAAGAGTAGAAAATCCTGCCGATTTTGTGGTACAGCTACGGCAAAAGATGTCGTCCTTCCGCCCGTTACCAGCCACCCAACACAGCCAAACCTCTTCCTTTATATTTAAGGATCTAGTCACATCATCTCACGTTTTTCTAAGAGATGATACCGTCCGCCGTGCATTGCAGCCACCTTACACTGGTCCATATAAAGTGTTAGAACGCTCAATGGACGGCAAAACATATACCCTTGAGTTAAAGGGCAACAAAGTGGTGGTGAGCGTCGATCGACTAAAGCCAGCGTTCGTAGACCACACCGAACCCTACCCAGTACCGAGTGTCCCTCCTACCGAAGTGGTACAGCCACCACTACCTTATACTCCATCCTCGCAGCCAGCCCTAGGAGCTAAACCTATGATGCCTTTGCAAAAGCAACCATATATCACACGTTCTGGCAGACGCGTTAGATTTAAGAATTTAGATTAATTTAAGCTAAGGTTATTTACTCGCCATTGTGTTGCTACACTGGCAGATAATAATAATGTACATACCTACCTGTCTCCTATGAAGGATTTAGTGACAAACGTTGATTTTGCGCTGTATTTCATATGGCATTTTTGCGTGGCAGATATTTTGACATATGGGGTAACTTTCTGCGTAGGGGGGTGGTGTGGCGATTGTCATCGTCCACTATTCTTGCACCTAGTGTCACATCACTAAAATAGTTGTAATTAGGTGACATCCCTACAAACGTCAGATATAGATATCCGACAATGCAAGATTGTAAAAATTATCTCTTGTTTGATTTTCTGGTGTACGCAATGTATAAATCAGTGTGAAGAATAAATACTGTAGTCCGACACGAGGTCTTTTATTGCATGAGAAGGGTACGACATAGGAACCCTTCAGGTAGTAGATCATCTGACACGGCCTAATGAACAGTAGATGTCGATACAACGTCGATAATTTCTTCATCATTTGATTATCATCATTTCAGCCAATGGACGTCCACTGCTGGACATAGATCTCTAAAAGGGGCCCCCATCGATCTCTAAAAGGGCCAGTTAAAAAGCGACTAGCACAAGGGCACCTCGAAGGTACGAACCTCGGCTTGGGTCGCCGCCGGGAGTGAGAATCAGATTTGCCCAGGCTCCCCAGAAGGGGTGTGCCCTGGAGCCCTAGCGGTTTGTTGAACTGAATGATTATTTGGAGAGAATCTAACCGATCTTCTAACAGATCCTGAGGGTCTACGATCCCGCCGGCGGGATCGCTGTGTGTGGGTGTGTGTGTGCCTAATGGCTGTCATTTTAAGGTTCGATTACACCCGTATTTTATAGGAATACCGCTTCCTTACGGGTGATTATGGAAATGAATGAACGTTTTGTTTTTTTTTCACTGGCAAAGCTGCTTTATCACGTCAACGTCATGAGTCACGTCACACGTCATTTGACATGACTTTTCAAATTCATTCATTCTTTTATTTCAATTTTGTGGGGGAGGATCATGATCGCGGTGGTCTCACCGAAATTTCTAAAAAATTGATCAGAAAAGTGGTGCAGTGTGAATTCGTGCAGTGTTGTCGATTCCTACTTATCAAATAGAGCCCCGAACACCGAAACCATGTTCAGTTGGCTGAAGAAGGAAGGCGAAAAGACAGAAAGCATCGAAAATGTCGTGGAGGGTCTCAAAAGGATCTACAAAACGAAGCTCCTACCTCTGGAACAGCACTACCAGTTCCATGACTTTCACTCGCCCCAGCTGGAAGATCCCGACTTCGATGCAAAACCGATGATTCTTCTGGTCGGGCAGTATTCGACCGGTAAAACGACCTTTATCAAGTATCTGCTTGAACGTGACTTCCCCGGCATCCGCATTGGGCCCGAGCCCACCACGGACCGCTTCATCGCCGTCATGTTCGATGAGAAAGAAGGTGTTATTCCTGGAAACGCACTCGTCGTTGACCCTAAAAAGCAGTTCCGGCCGCTAAGTAAATTTGGAAATGCATTCCTGAACCGATTCCAGTGCTCGACGGTAGCATCGCCTGTGCTGCGCGGTATCTCTATAGTAGACACTCCCGGCATCTTGTCTGGAGAAAAGCAGCGTGTAGACCGTGGGTATGACTTCACAGGAGTACTAGAATGGTTTGCAGAGCGTGTAGACCGCATCATATTATTGTTTGACGCACACAAGCTCGACATTTCAGACGAGTTCCGACGCAGTATCGAGGCTCTCCGTGGTCACGATGACAAAATCCGCATTGTGCTGAACAAGGCCGATATGATAGACCATCAACAGCTCATGCGAGTCTATGGAGCTCTAATGTGGTCACTCGGAAAAGTGTTGCAAACGCCTGAAGTCGCGCGCGTCTACATTGGCTCCTTCTGGGACCAACCGCTACGATATGACGTAAACCGAAGACTGTTCGAAGATGAGGAGCAAGATTTATTTAAAGACATGCAATCACTACCTCGCAATGCTGCTCTCCGCAAGCTTAATGACTTGATCAAACGAGCGCGCCTCGCTAAAGTTCATGCATATATTGTAAGTGAACTACGGAAAGAGATGCCCTCGATGTTTGGTAAAGACGGCAAAAAGAAGGATTTGATCAAGAATTTAGGCCAGATATATGACAGGATTCAAAGGGAACAGCAAATTTCGCCGGGAGACTTCCCCGACATTAAAAAAATGCAGGATAACTTGGCAAATCATGACTTCACCAAGTTCCATCCACTGAAGCCCAAGCTGTTGGAGGTTGTGGACCACATGCTAGCCACGGACATTGCACGCCTCATGGATATGATCCCACAAGAAGATGTCAACATTGTGAGCGAGCCACTCATTAAAGGTGAGTGTTTTTATTTACAACTGCATTTTATCTGTGGTTTTCCAGCTATCACACGTTCTTAGGAAATTATGTGCCTTTTTACTCTCGGCTAGTCTTATCTATGCAAAAAAAAGTTTCCCGTCACATTAAAATAATGTATAGGTAACCATGCAAATAAACGCTAAAACCCTAAAAGAAACCCTAAGAGAGAATAAAGTAACCCTAAAAGAGACCGCAGGGAAATGCTGAATGCAGGCCGTTTCCAACTGGTCATTTTGGAGATCAATGGGGAAGGCCTATGTCCAGCAGTGGACGTCCTATGACTGAAATGATGATGATGATGAACCCTGCAATTTACCGTCCTGTCAAAAATATATGTTTTCTTTTGGTCACAACACCTTTAGCGTACGAGTAAAGAATGTTTTCTAAATTAGCACTACTTCTATGATACTTGTCCTTAGTCTGTGGGCGTCACCGCTTTTCGTGATACGATAGCATGTGACATCACTCTGTTTTTTTTTTAACTATCCTAAGCCACAATTTTATGGCTTTGGCCAAGGAACCCTACCATATGCGTGTCTCCACATGCACTTGGCCAATTATTCATATACTGTAAAATTCATGGACAGGCTCATACAATTTACAAATGTATGAAACATTTTCCATTATTCCAAAATGATAACAATGCTAGTTGGAATTGTTTAACACTTCCTTATCAACACTCATATCTGTTACACAGTTCTGTAATTTTTTTGCATTAGCGGCATATTGGGAAGTTTGGTTTACACGGGACATCTATGATATCATCTGAGTGTAAATTGCAAGTCTATATAAGTAAGGAGTGCCAGTGCCACTTATCATACGACAAGGCTATAGAGCGCTAGTATAGGATAGGATCTTATCTCTGTAGATTTTGACCTGAATAATCATTGTTATCATTTATGATAACAGCACTCGGAATTTGCTAGTTACTATTAGCTGTAGTTAGACTAGCACTATAATTAGACAATTTGATTACGAGTTTTGACGTCATATCTAAGGTCTAACGCAGACTGGGGAGTCCAAGCCTATATACTAAAAAAAAGAGGCCTAAAAAAAGACAATTATTTAGGAGTTCCGAACCAACATGCACTGACTAGCATGGTGGAATAGGGCCCATCCTCTCTTTGTGAGAGAAGGCCCGTGGCCCAGCAGTGGGAGCATGATAGGTTGAAATGATGATACATATAATATCTACATATCTACTTTATGCTGGCAAAAAAACATTTAAGTAAAACATTTAAAAAAAAAAATTGACATACCAAATTAATTCATATGCCCCATATTTACAATATTCCATCAATCAAGGTTCACTTGGTTACAATCCATATAATCTAACAGACTGATGTCACTATCATGAATGTCTTTATTTTTATCAAAGTTACTCATAGATTTACAAACACATAGATGTTTGATTTAGTATGTTACTAAAGTTTTGAAAAATGTTTTGAGTTAATAAGAAAATATATCATTCAAACATCTGCCCAGCCGGGAATCGAACCGATCTTCTGCTCATGAGGCAGGCGTGCTTGCACTTAGCTAAACCGACGTTTTGGATTCAGCAGTTCAGATGTAAAAAGGTTACAAAGTATATAGGTTACTTTCGCATTTACGTTTTAGTGTGACTGCAATGTTACTTGGCGTGTTAGGCGACAGCATTGTCGGGCGAAAGTGCCGACTGAGCGTTTTTTGCCGCCGCCGCCGCCGGCACGCTTGCCTTCACTACTCTAGTTGCTACTCCACTGTCTGCGCCAGAACCAACACTACAATAATCTCGAAACAAATGTTAGCCTAATTCGCGGCACGTCTGATAAAGAAAGTTTGTTTAATGTTAGCTCATTTTCGATTGCTTCGTGCGTAACAACCATTTTGATGAGGCATTTGCTGCTAAAACTGGCTGAAGATTTATGTTGCTTTATAGTATGAGACAATTTTCGATTTTCCGTATGTAATTTTCCTGTTTTCGTTAGCAACGTTTTGATACCTCTTTTATCACATTAATATGTACTTCAAAAAGTAAAGTGAAGAGAAGGGACTCGTTCTGAACGAGTAACTTTTTTGATACAGTTATTTAATTATAGCAATATTATTCGATACTCTTTATATTTCATACAAGTTACCCGATACTTACAACACTATTTCCTGTTGTAAACAAGTGAAATTATTCATTAATCGTTTCTCAACATAAGCACTTTGAACCGGTCGCGGCTATGCGTCATGGAAGTCTTTGCATGATATTATCATATCATAGTCCATTATTATTTCTTCATAATTTCCACGACGTTTACCATTCTGGCAAAACTAACAATGTAAATATGTCATTTATATGGTTTTCTATAAGGCCTATCACTATCACTAAGCACACTTAGTTAAATTGTCCATAGATAAAGCGTTAGCGTATGTTGACGATATCATCATCGCGGCAAATTCAGCAACAGTTCCCTGTGAAACACTGATAGTGCGAACCGCGCCTTGTACCGCAGCGACCTTGGCGTATTGTTGACACTAGGACCGTCAGAGCTTTATTTGCATTCAAACCATTATAGAAATTGGATGTCCATTTCATGCTCTAGAAACTACAGCCGACTTTGCCGGTGGCTCGTCCACTACTGTTTAGACATATCAGATTATAACCCTTGCATTGAAATTAGGAAATTCCGATTAAAATATTATTTTTACACTATTGTCTGCCACATAGTGGCCGTGAGCCTTTGTACTCGACGACGCAAAGCAAATTCTATATTGCCACCTACAGCCTAAATGCCTTAGGTTTAGGGACGATCACGTGGTAGATAACGTCTTAATAAATACAAGATGAGGACAATCATGTGAATGGATATGAAAAAAAAAAACATAATCAGCCTCATCTAAAAAAAAAATCGTTATTCGTTTGTTTCGTTTAAGACCTTTTGAACGTAGCACTTTTTACTTTTATGGGTACAAGTTAAGTTCAATTTTACTCTACTCAACATAAAATACAACCTGCATTGTAACAAGAAACTCGTTATATAACTCATTCTAATAGTTATATAACCTTCTATCGTATTAATTAGTCCCTTAAGTACTAATCAAACAATAATCTTTTATCTGAGCGTTCGTGACGGCTATCTCATTCGTGACTGTAGTGTAACTGTTACGGCGTGTAATACCGTTGATTTCGTAACACGTCGCCAACGATCGCTTTACAATATTATCATTGACGTAGTTTGGTCCTTATTTGTATTTTAATTCCTATTTTTTTACAACATTTAGTAAAATTGCTTTGCAAACGCCCAACATTATTCAATGTCTTAGTTTAATTGACTCCTTTTGTCACGTTTTTTCCACGAAGTGAATCACCTTTGAGATCACTCTTATAGTATCATCACGATTGAAGTCTCACCTCATCCATTACCTATATTTAGAGCATACATGTAGTTTCTCTATGCTTAATGCATCTTTTATAACAAGATTCCCTACGGACTCTATATCATGTCCCACATATGATTTATGATTATGATTTATGATTACTTCAATGCCGCTACAATTATACCTTTGCACCCGCATCCACAGTAGCAAGCCTCACAAAACACGGTTCCCTCGGCAACGGCTTACTAACAACTTGCCCAAACACTGCCGTTCCATTTCTTGCCTCACCATCGGTTAGTCATCGCATCGCCTTGCCGACCACCGTTACTGGATCAGCTATATCAGCAGTTACACTACGTATTGCATCCAAATGAATTTTGTATTATTTGTTTGGTATACTAGCTACACTTAGTGATTTTGCTTATTGTACAGATTCCGTTATTTTATTGAAAACTTCTTTAGCCAGTTCACCGCGTCACGTACATGCTAATGTGACGTGTTGCGTCAGACTGAGTTTTAAGTTTTCTACTTCTTATAGCAGACCCCATGACTGCCTATTTTTTAAACTTAAGTAGTCCATACAGCCTCGATCTCTGTTAATCCAGGGTTACCTGTTTTCAGACAGATTCTTACAAATCCGTTCGTAGCTGAGAGCTGCAAACATTACACATTTCATTATCATCATCTCGGGACACTATTGTTCTGTACTTTCTACTGTTGGATATAGGCCTTTCCCAAGACACGCCAGTTGCCACTCATCCCTTTAAGTTTTCAATCTTTAACTTTTCCAAGCACTGCCATTTGGTTTTTCTCTATTGTCACCCCATCGAATCGCAGGGCCTCGCAGCGTTTGCCGATTCTATATTCTCCGTTATATAATTACGTATAGAAGGTCTTGCTTGTAGAATTCATTGTCTCCATCCATACATAGCCGCAATATCGATGTGATTGTTAAGTAGTAGTATGTATTGTTTTATTATCTGTGCCGCGTTGATGTCTACCGATTTCTCTGTAATAACAGTGACTGTAGAGACAGGGCCACTTGTAGATATCGTTACTAGAAGCTCATGGCGCGTTTTTAGAATGATGGTTAGATCATCAAGTAAGGGTGATTCATTATCAATATGACCTTGCATTTATCACTCTAAAAGCTACCTACCCAGTCACCTCCTTACGTATGTCCGAATTCCAATTTCTTATTCTCTATTGTCTGATTTCGCTTGAAGCTATTGTAGGCGATAAATGATTAATAGCATGACACCGTTTCAATCTGGACCATGTTGGTTATTTAGTTAACACATTAGCAAACATTTCGCTTGTACTGTAAAACCTAGTTTAGACTAGCAAGAACTTCTAGAAACTTATAGCACAAGCCACTTACAGCAATACCTGTATTATAAGCCTTAAATCAAGCGTGATTGTTCACACGGTAGAAAACAGATTGCGGATGGACAAATTTTGCTGCTAGTCCAAAGCTACATCAAAGGCTTTTGGGCTGCCTAAAAACATTTACATTAGGTCTGGTAATTATGCCTATACGAACTTATTTGGTCCAAACAGCATGTCCCTCCTTTTTTGAAGTCGGCTAAAAAGGTGCGCGTGCGCCGACGCTGAGAGACCGGCGCACGCGCCGCCCGTTGCCTGTTGTGTTGATGACTAGTTGCGCTAATCCGGAAATGTAATTTAGGGCGAACAGTGACTCGCTGACTTGACCACTTGTCTGCCAGAATACCTTTGAACTCATCAGCTTTATTTGGTGCCATTAATAATGTGCTTATAATTTAGAGTCCACCATACACTGTGGCAGGGCAGCATGGTGGATTATGGCCCATTATCTCTCTCTCTGAGAAAAAGCCTGTGTGTGTGTGGCTAATTATGATGATGAATTTAGAGTCCTTTAAAAATCTACAAAATTTTAACGTTGGTTAATGAAAGTATTGCTGGGTGTATAAGTCGACCTTGTTAAATGAAATTAAAGAAATAATGTCTGCATCATTATAGTTAACGAAAAAACTTACGGATGGGCTGTGTGAAAGGGGCGAGGGAAAATAGAGACAATTCATGTAATTACGATGGATGATTATGAACGAATAAAAACGAACTGTTGGTATCGAACCCGACACCACATTTTTTTTGTAAAAAAAGTATGACGATAAAAAGAAATGATGAAAGAAGTCAACAGCATTTAGAATCGACCTATAATATGTGCTGGTTTAAAATGGGATTCACAGTACTCTGTACAATATTATGGAAAACAAATTTCAACAGCTTAAAATCATAATGCAGCTAAAAGTTATGGAAATTCGTAATAATAGTTTCAAGTACAATGGCTCTGAATCGGCGCTTTATCAAATTACGCCACACTTATCACGAGTATGGCGCCCGTTCGAAGATATGAAGCCCTAACTACACATGTGATTGGTAGCTACAAGGAAACTTGCCTCGAGCTCGAACCCGTATCGGTGCACAATACCCAATTCCCGAAATATCCAATTACCAAAAAGATCCATTTTCAAAAATCAACAATCAAGTCAATTATATCAATTAATTTTTATTTGTAACTGCGTGAATAACGAATTCTCTAAATGTCTTATTAACAAAGTAACATTTGCTAAATGTCTCAATATTTCCCGAATTATTATCTAAACTCTATTCGGATGCGTTGGATTTATTTTGTAACCCTTTGCAACCAGTTGCTCATTTATACTTTCTAAAGTGTAGAGAAAATGAGCAGCAATATGATTTAGAGTGTAACTAAACCATACATAAAATATTATTCAGAGAATAATGATATGCAGATAAGATACTGAACACTATCGGTGAGTGTAAGTCGAGGGCAGCTTGCGAATGTCAAGGCCCCAATCTCCTTACGAGGAGCGCACGTTCAACATTTTGTCAATCACAATCACGAACGCCACTTTCGCCGCTACCAGGAACTCGTAAACATTTTGATATCGAAATGCCTCCTGTGATAAAAACACTTCACTAGCAAAACATTCGTGAGGTGATAAAAATATCAGGATCAAGGCAACTTGTTAAAGAAGGTAAAGCTGAAACTATGACGGAATATTTATAACTAAGAAATAAGATAATACCAAATTGGTTTTTATTAAATTTCAAGTAATGAACCACTGAAAATGATCTGTATGCAATCAAAATTAGAGTATATTAACCGCCAAAGATAAAGGTATTTAATTATTCATAGGTTCAACAGTTTACACAATCTTTATGAATTTATAAGACTTCTTCATTTAAAACCTTGGCTCTTCCCTGTGCATACCTCCCTTTTCTCTTCCATCGTTTTGACCTCTTGATACGGCATAGTATTTAATATTTAAAGTTATTGTTTCGTTTAGTTTATATGTGTGTGTGGTTTTCTGTCTTACATTGTCAATTTTACGCGAGTGATAATTCTATACGTGCTTATTGCTTTGTTTACGATATAAATGTCGTTTTCCGTCTTTGTCAATTTCAGCCGAGCAATATTCCTACACGTACAAGTTTTGGTAGCAAAGTATAATCCGCTAATTAGACTTGTGTAGAACTTTCTTCATCACCAACTATAATGTGTAAACCAAGCAGTAATTAAACCGCAATCGTTTAGCTTTCTTTGATATGAAACTTGAATGTGGGTCATTTCTAGGCGTAACTGCTAACGGTTCTCAATACTGGTTGATTAACACCAGTAAGCGTGTTCCAGCCAGCCTTGAATTATTATCGTGTCTATTGATTTGTTGTACATATTCAACTTTGATAGAGAAATTAAATATATTTTTTCTGATACAGAGTTTAGAGTTAAAATTTGAAATATAATCATCGCCATTTCAGCCTATCATGTTCCCACTGTTGGGACACAAGCCTTCTCTCAGAGGAAGAGGATGGGCCATTATCCACCATACTGGCCCGGTGCATGTTGGTAACTGTCATGTCTTTGATCTTTTGAAGTTCTTGGACAAATCGATTTCCTTACGATGTTTTCCTTCACCGTTTTTGAGCGATGGCATCGAAACTGCATTCATATTCCTCAAATTGGTACACCACTGTACACTTTTGAACGTCAGAACAACATTAGGTACAAATCAACACTGACAATATTAGTCATAGGTTCAACATTCGGTAGTTATATCATTGCATACATACATACTTTATTTAGGCATATTAAATAAGTCATTGGTGCAGGGCCGATGATCGAACCCGGTGCCGTCAGATTGTTAATCGCACATGATACCGCTCGGCCACCATCTGAAATCTAAACATGTTGGTTTGAAGTATGCGTGAATATCTAGTGATTCAGGTATGAAATTGGCTTCAAAAAAGATCGTTACGATCGGTGAGTTGATAGATAAATGCATATCAATTCCCGTTACTAAAGAGATACCACCAAATCACTCAAAAAGAAAAGAACTGGGTAATTCCTAGAGAGCGCACGAAAGCTGGCTTGTATATATCCAGTGACATGGCTCGAGTGTCAAGGCTCGTCTCACGCTGCGCTCGCACAACCAACGAGAGCGGAACGGATACTTTCCCCACCTCTGTATGTGCTCCTCTGCACCGCTGCATCGTGAATGGCCTCAAGCTAAACTTGTCACTCAGTCTGTATAGCCACTTATCGATTTGTGTTATTTTAGTCTATTGCCTTGCCATCCAATTCATAGATATTGGGTTGACTGAAAGGTCTGAAAGCCATGTTTTGTATTAACACGCTAGCTTTTTTGAGACATTGATTTATTTATACTCTTTAACAGAGCTTTCACATCTGTAACTCCTATTTTTGCTGTTTGTATACGTTATTGTCCCGAATTTGACCGATATCTGTTCCACTCTAAGTTTACATTCGTCCGGTAGCGTCTACTCTACTTGTTAAAATAATCCTTCTACAACTGTATCATTACTAGAAGTGTGCCTTTTCAATCCACCGTCATTAATCTGGTTGATATCCATTCATGTCGAGTTGGTTTTTGAGTTGTCAGCTTTCTTTAAGTATGTATTTAACTTCAACCATTATCAGATCTGTGTTGATATCCTCGTCTTGTTAGCATTAGGCGTACAAATTCTTGCATTCATTCATTAATTATCTGAGATGTATACTTAGTTAATGTACATAATTAGTGTATGTATAGTAAGTAATCCAAGCGAACTTGACTGCGTGGGCTACAATAATTAACAATGAGCGTACTTAATAGTTTGATGAGCCATTCGCCGGGGTGGTTGCCCTCGCGGTGGATTTGCAGATTACCCAGCACAGAGGTTTCATGAATGCCTCACGCTTGCCTTTCCATATTATATATTTTGATGGCGATAGTTAAGGTTCGCTTAGTTTCTTTGTTCCACTTCTAAGGCAGTGTGTTATGTGCTAGAATCAACTAGGCTGTTTTAAATGAAAACCTTTTTAAGGTTACACTGATTTTGATTTTGAATACAAACCCTGAGAACTTTCCTTGTTGGTCAATCCTATCCATCAAATCAAGCCGCATGTGAGTAAGTAAGTAGTGTAAGTACCTCCCTCGGTAGCATGCATTTCTGCGTGAATCAATCGGATTGCATTGCGAGTTGTATCATCAGGTTGCAAAATGCAAATTCCGTCAGATCACTGACCATGCTGTTGCGACATAGGAAGCGGCAATTAGCGATCTAGATCGGCATGCGATAGTCGCCGTCAGCGAGCGTCGCGTGCGCTTACCGCTGGTTGGAAGTGTCGCGAATTGCAGACAGTGCCGCAAGAAATATCGACACTACAGAACGTTCTCATAGCAAACAATAAAGTTCAAATTGGCTCAAAAAAAGCTATGTTGAGTGAAGTTGCTGTCGTGTATTTCCTTACTCGCTAGGTTTTTCTCCGATATTACATCCACGCGTTCAATAATGACTTAGGTAACTTCCAGAACATGCAGACATAATTTAAAAAAACTTTTGATAAACTTAGGACCATTAAAACCATTTTAAACTTTAGCGATTTGAACACATAGAAAGAAACATATACCTGCGAAAGGTGCCTATTTTTGCCTCAATAAAATATTGCGCCAAAGTCCCGATAAACATTTAAATCATTCTGTCGATTTCTCGATATCACTTCTTTAACCGTCTTCTTCGTTGTTTCATAATATCGTTAAATATCCAAGTCCACCCCTTTCATAAAGAATTTACCTAATCATGACATGATTAATGAACCTGCAGTCTCCAACATTAATATACCGGCGGTCTCCAATAAGAAGTGCATTAATCTAGTAACAGTAGTTTTTGTCCGCAATGGCAGTAACGGCACCGGGTGCGTGATGCGCCCCACAGGCCCACACGTATCGATGAACCGATCCACGTCCGCTGGTATAATTGTGCCGGCATTGTTCCTGCATCCGCTCGTGACATCATGTCTGTCCAGCTCTGTGGACTCTGCAGCTTCCATTGTGCCGCCGCCCCACTTGCCGCTCAATAGCGGCTTTGTGTCCGCATCACGATGTCAACTTACATCGGAATTGGATCGTTTGTTCTTTACCCATTGTTGTGTAAGGGCATCGGTATCGCGGAGTATTTTTAGGTTTGATACGACGGCTTGGTACTTGAACTCTAATAAATGGTGGCCAAGATACGCGTACAGTGAAAGCATTCGATGTTGGATTTGTGTTTGAAGATATTCAGACATCTCTTGAAATACTTGATTAATTTTCGAATTTGCATTATATTCGAAAATTATTCATATTCATTTGTTTCGTTAGTTTGACTTACATGTCAAATTATTATAAACAGTAATATTAGGTATTAGCTGCCCCCCCGCGGTTTCACCCGCGTAGTGATGAAAAATGGTGATGATGATAATGATGAAAAGCCTATGTCACTCTCTGCCTGTTGAACTATACCCATGCAAAAAATCAGGTCGATCCGTTGTTCCGTTGCAGTGTGAAAGAGGAACAAACATCCATACATCTTCTATACATACTAACTTTCGCATTCATAATATTAGTAGGATTAGCAGGATAACAATAATAGTATAAAGTCATTGTAAAATTGTACATTATAAATATACTCGCGACCCGCCCGCCCGGCTTCGCACGGGTGTAATTAACGTGCCAAGCCGGGGCTGGTCGCTAGTTATATATATAAACCTTCCTTGAAAATGTATCTAACTGATGGTGAAAACCGCATCAAAATCCGTTGCGTGGTTTAGGAGGAGAAAGCGGCCATACAGACATACAGACAGACAGACAGACAGACGTGGACCGCGACTTCAATTTATACTATGTAGAGATTTTGCATTCAAGGAACTCCTTTAAACTGTAGAACGTCTTATCTACAAACCAGATATTTAAGCGATATTTAAAGCGCACCAGGTTGGAAGCGGAAATGAACTCTGCAGTTGTTGCAGTTGTTGTACACCGTAGGTCCCATAACATGAGTGAGCTTGTCAGACATCGCCAGTGTCCTAGGAATCTGCTTAAGCTGCCCTGCACGTCGTGTAAGGTCATTGAAAGTCTGAACCTTCGTGGATATATAATGATAAGAAGATAATTACATACCTGGTCTATGCTAAAGGTAAGGCGACTCATCTAATAGGCCAAATAAAATAAAACGTTTTGCTGGGAATGCTCTTCATTACTGTGTAAAGTGAGCGACAATAATGCGACGCGTTCATTGAGGCACGAAAACAAAACAATTGAAATCGATAGACTCACGTTCCGTCGATAGTTGATGTGTGTCACTGTGCGCGCTGAATAGACAATTATGTAGGTGTCGATGTGCGGTAAACATGCTAGTTCCTCGACAAAACAATCAGTTTTAATCTCTAACATAGAAGTATCTTATAGAAATTGGCAAGCGGACCGTGCGTACCTCTTTCGTTTCCCCCCGCATTCAATGCGCACGCGCAGCAAAGTTTATCAGAATGAGATTACTTCTAAAAGCGTAGCACTAACATATTGCACTGGTAGTAATGATATTTTACGTGGTCCTACGAAGGTTCTCCACTTACAGCCCGCGTGGTACGTGATGTGACCATGACCACTGTAGGCGGCTGTTAACTCTGTTATTTTATTATGTTTATAGCCATTATTTATGGCTCAATTGCATGCAGGAGACAAAGTGCCATCGCAATTCGCACGGATTGACCTCTTGTTAATGTGATTTATCTGCCGTGTCCGTGTTGCACACTGTTTCCATAATCCATCATAATCAGCCTTTTAAAAGTCCACTTCTGGACTTTTAGCCTACCCCCGAAAGGGTGATTGGGCCATATCCACCACGCTGGCCCAGTGCGGATTGGTAGATTCACATACGCCATTGAATTCCTTCTCCGTACGTATGCAGATTTCCTCACGATGTTTTCCTTCACCGAAAAGCCTAGTGGTATGAAAATCCGTACATAAACTCCAAAGAGCTCATTGGTACGGGCCCGGGGTTTAAACCCGCGACCTCGCTTTCAAGTCTAGCGGTCTCCCAAAGAGGCTACCACGGCTTTTGTACCACGGCCGTTTCCATACTCTTAAATACAAAGTTCGTGCTCTGTTCCTTACTACTCCATATAGTACTTACGTGGTCCCTACTAAGTCTAACCTAACTAACCCATATTTTTATCACTTGTGTTGTAGTTCGTTCGTCCAGAACTGTGAAAGCGACCCATAAATCTTCGAAACCCATCGATTGATTTTGCCCATATTAGAACTTAAAAATTGTAATGAAACGAACTACTTGCCTACAAAGTTTCATGAAAATCGGATAAACGATACGCAAGTTATCGCCAAACAGACCACGCACGCCGAAATGCCGACTTGTCCCATTAGCCATTAGAATCGGAGACCTCTCTAAATCACAGCTAAAA
This sequence comes from Agriopis marginaria, assembly GCA_932305915.1. Lineage (NCBI taxonomy): Eukaryota > Metazoa > Arthropoda > Insecta > Lepidoptera > Geometridae > Agriopis > Agriopis marginaria. Next base: position 5,198,841 of record OW029933.1, read on the forward strand.
ACACTCGATCAAGTGACCTATCAAACAAATAAAACTAAATCAGCATAGGTTCAGCCTTTTGGGAGCTACGATGCCACATACAGACACATACATTAAAATTATAATACCCCTCTTTTTGCGGCAGGGGTTAAATATATCCCAAAATACAAAATCTCCCCAATATCGATCTGGAAATATCCTTTTTCTAGGTCAAATGTTCCGTGCACCTAGTAATCAAAATTTTAGACATCTCTCAAGATACAACCAGATAGTAACCAGTGATTAACCATCATCCTGCGAGATTATAGCCCTGATTGTTCGCCATTCTTCGCATAACAGTTATTCAAGATCGCAGCTAACAGTCGCAGATCGAAGCGATGCAATGGCATATGGTAATCGTAATAGTCTGGAGGCGTCGCCAATGTCGCTTTGTGGCTCGCGGGCACGTACATGAATGCACTTATTATGCTCTCTTCCTTGTCCTGAATCTTAATCTACAGGGTTACGCATATAGACTGTACTAAGCCAGAAGAAGGTCATTGTACTCATCATTATGAAGATTTTTTTCTATGGGATCAACCCTAAAATTGCGGGAATAAATCAGCTGTTCCATACATTTTGTTGAGTGTCAGAATGAATGACCACTTTCTATGGAACAGCTGATATTTTTTTCTGCGTCAGGATTAATCCCATAGTAAAAGTTGGTCATAATGATGAGTACGAAGACCTTTCAGCTAAGCATAGTCTATATGCGTGGTCCTGTATAATCGCAGGACAATTATTTACATAGTATGAAATATACATATTATTCTGGTTTTGGAATGCATTTGACACCCGTTAGAAGAAAAATCATAGATCGGTGCTTACGTAAATGAGCTCAGGCAGTGTTTTGCAGGGTTTGTGGCTTGTGGCTTAGTAGGTATTCTTTATTTTACTTTTTTCTTCGGCTATCGTTACAGTGCATTTCAAATGTCTCTTTGTGTATTGTTAAAACATTTAAAGACGAGACGAGTTTTGAAGTCACAGCCATAGAACATCATATTGTCCTTTCATATATTTTTCATCATACTTTGCCTTTGCACGACCTTTTTGTAGATCTATTTGTGTATTTTCCACAATTTAATGCTACTTTTATGAAAATCTAAGGAATTAATAACTCTGTAGACTTTCAAGAAACTTCAGGCGTCATTTGTAAGGAAATCAATTACATGATGTAAGGACCAGGCACAGCACAACTGAATTTAATGTTGTATATCATTAGGTAGGTTATTTTATCGTATAACCTTCTGCTGTTTATTATTAACTTGTAGTTCTGCGTCTATTTCAGTGGTTAATGTTCTACGAGCTTATTCATTGAATATTTTATGTATAGCATTTGAACAGCATGCGAAGCATGGATTTTAACAGCTGGTTGACCTTGCACAAACCGATAATAAACTTGTTGTCCTTCGTGAGTTGGAAGGCCGCGGTGCAATTTGTCACGTCTTGCCGCCGGTCAGTGGGCCATTATCGGCGACAATTGGAGGCGCGTGGGCCAGCGGATGAGCATCCTCGTTACGGCGAGGATACGGCTATCCGCCGACCGACCTGCTCCCTCCTGTCACTAGCCGTGCTAAACACTAAGGTGCAACTAGATCGGTGGCTTCCTTTCTTCAGCTGCAAGAGCAGCAGATGTCATTTAGACATCGTTTTTATACCACAAGGTAGCAAATAAGCTAACGGGCCGCCTGATCATAAGTGATCACCGTCGCCTATATACCTGTAACACCAGGGGCATCACAAATACGTTGCCGACCCTTAAAGACCCAATTAACAGCCCCTTTGTTGAACCCCCAAGTTATAGTTACTCGGTAATGCCGCTCATTCCACAAATTTCAGCTTTGAGGCAAAAAAGATCGCGTAAAACGCACTGTATGCGATTTCCACGGAACTATTATGTAGATAAACTTTCAGGCGGTGGCGGTGCGATGATAAAACTGCGATGATGCTGGCATCAGATCGAACAATTCTTCAGAACACTGACACTAACCCATTTATCGTTGTTATCCTTTTTGACGATAATCTTAACACGGGATACAGTTTTTAATGATATATTTGTGTCATTAAAATCATATATTGTATAATTGCTAGTGCTCTATTTTGGTGATTCCGTCGGACTTGTTGCACACCGTGCACACGACAGTCTAAATAAACTCGTATGTACCTAAAAAACGCTATCACAACCACACATTTGTGGTTCAGGAAATACAAGTATCATAAATAAAAATAGTTTGATGCGTCGCGTGCTGCGTTTGAGCCATTTCTATGATGCTATATTACGATTCGAGCTCGTAATCTGTCACGGCATGCGGCGACTTCCCGCACTTTCACTGCGCTGGCGTCGGTATCGAAGCCGCCAATTTGCCCACCACCTATCTAGATCGCCAACTTGTACATGATTTCATAATGAGCTGTGAAGTTATTTAGTCGTTTACTATCGTGATTATTCGTGATAAAGTTTGCTATAGATTCCGCCTCTATGTTCAATTTGTAGCCGTTTACTTCATTAGTATAGAATTTTTTATTGTTTTTTCTATGAAGTCTTCTCCATCGCATCATCGCGACATGGCGGTCAAACGCATGGCTCGCTGTGGCTCGCGCCATATCAACAAACGTCTTGTCAAACACATCATTTTTGCTTTTGTCAGCGTATAAACACATAGCAGTGTGAAGTGTGACGAACTAAAGAGGGTTCTTTACGATTAAGTTCATCCTTATGGATTGTGAAATTAATAAGGGAACCAAGCGAACCTTCGTAAAGTCATAATCATATATAATACGATACGATAGACACTTGCTTATGAAAGCTTATGAGTTACGCAATTCAGGCTAGTCTGGCTGCGGCAAATTTATAGGCATGTCTGCTTTTTAATTTATTTATGTCTCAGAATTCCCATCGTGTAGCTGTCTCTATGCGAGCTTACGTGTCATTGTATTTAAAGTGGCTATAAACTAAAAAACATGGAACAAGACAGTTGGCTCATTCTTCCTACACATGGGAAATTTACTAAAATCTTGTAATGCAATTGTGAACCATTACTTTTACCACTAAACATTGTCAGTTTTTTGCATGTGCTCTGTGCTCTAGAGCAGCAAAATTAAATATACTAGCTGCAACTTCTGTTTTTTCAATAACTTACGATCAGTTAATATTAATGCAACAAAAAATCAACGTATTTTATTTTATTTATTTATAGAGATACGCCAACAGTGAACATATTACACATTCTTAAAAAATACAAAAAAATGTATACATACATAGATCTGATATGAACACCTTTTACAGGCTTATACAACATTCGCCAAAAAAGTGGTTAGACACTAAAACTATATAATCAAATAACATAATTATATGATATTCTTAATATTATTTGTCTTTAGTTAGAGACTTTACTATTTTGTTTTTGAAAACATAAAGAATCATTAAATACATCCAGATCACTCAAGGAAACGTTAAATTCATTATAGGTGCGACATAATCTTTGTGTAGGGGAGTTAAGTGCCAAATTGGTTCTAGCAGCTTGCCGCCAACCGCCAACCTAGAATTCGAGAAATTATATGCCTCGGATAGTGATATGGAACGTTTAGAGAGATTTCTTTTAAAATAGATGGACAGTCAATAAATGCATGGATCACTTTATGAAGAAACGTTAGATCGCGGATTTTTCGCCTGTCTCGCAAGGTATGCATTTTAAAATAACATAGACGACTTTCAAAAGAACTTCTGTGGGAAATGCCTTGGCTGGAGAAAGCCAGTGATCTCGTAAAAGCACGCTGAACGCCTTCGATGCGCTGAGAATGCACTGCATAAAAAGGATTCCATGCTATGCTCCCGTATTCCAGACAGCTGCGTACCATCGAATTGTAGAGTATAATTTTCGTGTAATGTAGTCCTTTTAGCAGATTTTAACATATTATACCTACATTATTCTAGTCATGATTAGTTGATAATATTCTGTGATATCCATCTTAGTTAATGGCGTAATAGGAATCGTCCCATATTAGTGATATCAATGACTACTAGGCGATATGCTGATACATTTGGGTCAGTGACAGAGGTGACCATGTGTTGCCATCGTTAATGTCATCTGTGCCATTATTCTGTCCCTATATACGCAATTACGCATCATCCGAGTTTATGTTCTGTTTATTAATACCCAAGTAAACATAAACAGCGATGGTGGCCGAGCGGTAGCATGTGCGTTTTACAATATGACGGCACCCAGTTCAAACCTCGGCCCTGCATCAATCACTTATTTAGTACCTCAATAAACTATGTGCAGTTTCGATGCCATCGCTCTACAACATTGAAGGAAAACATCTTGAGGAAACCGAGTCCAAGAACCTCAAAAGTTCAAAAGCATATGACATTCCCAACCAACACAGCACACAACATGCATGGTGGATTTCTGAAAGAAGGCTGTGTCCCAGCAATGAGAACATGATAAGCTGAAACGGTGATGATGATGGTGAAAGCTAATAAAAGCGTGTTAAAAGTGACCGAAATTTACGAGAAAGCATAACTTATCCTCAAAGGTCTCGCAACCAATAGCTAATTACAAAATTACAGAAATGGTATAGATACTATAGATGCTGACGTAACAGTTGCACAAGTCCAATCAAATCGTCGGTAGCAAGTCAGAATGATGGTGCATTCCGGTCTGCTGATCTCGCCACTTTTTGTCGAAGCCACTATTTACTGAACCAGTGACCTACATCAGTCTTCAATTGCAGCGACCACGTTTTTAATCCTTGGCGTAAACAATAGCTAGATACTTTTGGTCTTATTGTGTGGTTAAAAAAGTCTTTTGAATCTCCCATAAAAGCATCACGGTCGACTGATTAGTATGGTCATGGTTTCGCTGCTTCTTTTTTGTATTCATGCCAATGAAGCCCTTCTTCGAAATCGTTAATTTCTGACAAACTAAAAGATTCCTGTCTTTGTTTCCTCCCTTTCTCTTTTTTCTTTTCACCAATACCAATTTCCTTCCGGCGTAGTGTTTGACGTGTGTTTTTTGAGGTCACGTGAATGTCAGCCCTTCGTAATCGTTAATTTCTTAAAATCTAAGAGATGACTATCTTTTCTCTATTTTCTTCCTTCATTCTTTCGACCATGCCTATTTCCTTGCGACGGTGTTTGATGGGTGTCTTTTTTGTGGTCATGCAAATGTAGGCAATCTTCGAAATTTAGATATCTTGACAATTTTAACGATGACGTTTAGCGGGATTCTTTCCTATCCTGGCTTTTTCGCCAATAGTAATTCCTCTGCAACGTATCAGTATCGTATCAGTGTCAAATCTTTATTGTTTATACTGTGTACATGGATGGTATAAGTATCAACAGCTCTGTCAATCACGAACATAAATACACAGTGTTTATATCTCTACGTTCCATTATATCATCTGGCAATTTACTTGATACACGATCTTTATCTGATGAGATCGTACCTACTACCTACTATCTATCACTATCAGTTTTTATTGCTTTGTCATTTTCTCCCATGGGTTTTTATCCCTATTTCTCGACGATTGTATACACCTCCAGCACCTTTCTGCTCCATACATTAGACAATGCAACCCGACCAACTTCCGATCTAAGTACTGCCCATCGTTATCAAACCGTGGACCCTCTAAAACAGACATATATGGAACCAAGGAACTTCGTACGCTCGAGCAGCCACGGGTGAAATGAATAGCCGACCTTGCTGCTCTCACAGATTAAACAATAGCTAGTACGTGGCAGATAATGGCCATCGCAGCGCGGGCGCAGGCATTTATCTCTGTTTTGTTGACTCGCTCAATGAAGTGCAAGGTGAGCTGTACAGGGAGATAATCGCGACAATTACATGCAATTTATGTTGTAATATAACTTATTAAGAAATGTATGGGCCACTCTGCCTCTGATCTTGAAATTCTCAGAATTTTTCTCATGGTACGAAAGCAGTTTCGATGCCATCGCTCAAAAACGGTGAAGGAAAACATAAGACAACAGGAAACCGGTATGTCCAAGAACCTCAAAAGTTCAAAGACATAATAATATGACATTCACGAACATGCACTGGGCCAGCCCGGTGGATTAGGGCCCATCCCTCATTTGTTCTATTGGTATAACAAAGAGTAGAACAAATGGGAACGACCCCTCTCTGAAGGAAGACCTGTGTCCCAGCAGTGATGACATGAAAGGATGATAATGAAAGCAAAATTCTCAAAAGATTCAGCGTACAAAATGCAGAACTCGTTCACACCGAGTTAACAAATTGAAGACGTATCTTTTTCATGGAAGTTGACTCACTATTGGGCACTGAAAATATATTCAAACGAATTCGTTTTGTACTAATGATAGGTACGTAAACACAATTTTAACTTGCTCCGACTATAGGAGTCATTTGTCATGTGTACACGCGTCGTTGTAATGATTAATAGATATAGTAACATACAGTCTGTTCCACATAGCTCTGGCGATGTACTGGCGTTTTCTGCTGGACAATATTAAGTAAGTAAAATAAAAATAAAAAGCCGCGACGAATTCTGAGGAAAGCGCTACATTCAAACTGTGTTATAAATCTAAAACATAACTAAGAATAACCGCAATAAAACCTTCCTTTAAATCGGCTCTGCCTTTTGGACAAAAATTTGCAGTTTAGTTCCAATCCGATTTTGGCCGGCAGTGCCAAATTTGTATCCCATTATTGTTATAAATGCGTAAATTTGTGTGAATGTTTGTCCATACTAAACTCCGTAACAACGGTTTTGAATTAAATTTCATGATGTAGCACAAGCCCTGGGACAACAGCTAATTGCGGCACCTAATCCGCTCAGTTGGAAAATCACGCGAACGTGAACCTTATCGCGCCCATATACGGTTTGCGGTCGCGTGATTTTCCAACTGAGCGGATTAGGTGCCGCAATTAGCTGTTGTCCGTAAGGCCCCTGGATTAACATATTGACTATTGTTATCTCGGAAAAGTTCATGATTCCTGTAGATGTGTGATAAGTGTAGGCTGCATGACTGTGCCGGTTATCCCTGTCGCTCCAAGATAGCATTTTTTATGGGTGATAGTTTTTAAATGCCACGAAAGTCGACCACTAGAGACTCTAGAGAGAGCCGACCAGAAAAGTACCGTACTCCGTACTCTGAAGCCTACCGACTTAATACCGACCATAAACTACACGGTAAATCCGACTGCCCAGGCGCAGAATAGGCTAATTGACTAGTGTAAAAATAACAGGCCTAGGGAAGGGTATAACATCAGGCGAGTTGGCGGCCAAGCGCAAGCCTATTTATAATAATAAACATAAAATATATAATTAAATGCATTACACATACTCAAAAAAAACCTGATAAATTTCTGAGATATAGGTAAGCATTTTTGCGTCGTCCAGCTGCAAGTTGGGTCGACGATATTATTCCTATCGTGGGTCGAACCTGGACTAGATTAGCACAGGACCGAGGCAGATGGCATAGCAAGAGAGAGGCCTATACCCAGCAGTGGGAATTGGGATAAGGAAAGCTGTGGATGATGATGATGAAGCGTTTAAAGTTTTTGGTGGGGATTGAGATGCATTGGGATGCTTTGTCCCTGTCCCGCAGAGCTTGTGTTAGTATAACATTTGTATGGTGCGCCCAAGGCTTGAACGTCATAACTTGGTAGAGCCTATGAAATCAAAATACGTATAACTTATTTATTTTTGAACAAATTTTTGTTTAGTTGTCATTGATGGCTCTATTTATGATCAGCTTTTTATGAGCTAATGAAAAATAATTAGTCAACAATGTATTATCTAGAACGCACTTTTTATTTATATTATAGTCAAAGGCAGGACAGCGTGACGTGGGGCCGCGCCGGCCGTCACGCATTGCTCTAGGGGCACGATTTTTTTATCGTCTGTATGATATTTCGTACCGACGAAAATATCTTCGAGCGATGTGACTTGCCCATTGCCACTTCAACTTGCAAATTTTAACAGCTATGTCGGTGACTCTGGTTCTTTGGCGAATATATACGTTCCGAATTCTATCGCGCAAAGAAACTCCGAGCATAGCTCTCTCCATTGCCCGCTGTGTGACTGAGTTTTTCCAAAAGGCCAACAGTTAAAGACCACGGCTCAGTACCATATGTCATCACTGGCAGAACACACTGGTCAAAGACCCTCGTCTTGAGACACTGTGGTATCTGTGGTGTGGTATGTTTTAGTAACCTGACGCAAATTGAAGGGTTTATGTGTGTATTATAATTTTATTTTTTTTGTAATATGCCCGTGCGAAGCCGGGGCGGGCAGCTAGTTCATTATAATTGTAATAATATTTTTACTTGATAAAACCTAACCAGTTTAGATAGGGCCCCAATTTTTTTTTTGCACCAGGGACTTTGCTTACTAGCTACGCCACTGAGCATGTGTATTTCGATTATTGTTTGTGCTCTCAAACACGTTCCGACATTGGTAATATAATATTTATCCTAGCCACTTCTACAATAACTGACTTTGAACTTGGCCATAGATCATTAAACAGTAGAGTTCGTGCACGTGGTTAACGGAAGACTGTACTATTCTTGCTTAGTTGCTAAAGCAAATTCTTTTCGTACACGCTCATTGTTCTAATGTTTTGTTACGTTTTGAGAGGCGTTGTACGACGGAATAATTATTATGATTGACGTTGAAATGTGTACTTATTTACATAACGATGCTTTGTACTGTTTATTAATTTTTCCAGCAAATCTTTATAATGGTTGTCGCATACATTGATTCGTTTTATATCTGAAAAATACCGGCGGAATTGAAAACCTTCCTCGTTTTTCAATAATAATAATACATATATTTCAAGTAACTCAACTCATATCGACGTTTACAATTTAAAAATTATAGTCACATTACAACAATAAAATAAAAATTACACTACACAATTAAAATTACTAAAAACTCAAACACTTACTACTTTTGATTAATCAGAATTTCAATGTAGGTTAAAAATATTAAATTTTTAACCTTATATTCTGTCAAGTGAACCTACAATTTTTTTTGAAGTCTGTTGATAATACAGCGTTTTTTTTTAAAAATAAATAATAGGCTTGCGCTTGACCGCCAACTCGCCTGATGTTAAGTGATGATGCGGTCTACGGTGGAGCACGCTTGCCTAGAAGAAACCGAGTCACTCGTGATTTGAAGACACCCAGATAGAGCATAACTTGATACAAGTACTTATGTAAAATTTAATGATATAAAATTTTGCTCACATTCCAACGATGGGAGTGGCTACCGAGACGATACTTTGTGCGTAGGCCTATTTCGAGACAATGTTATTCATCGTCCTATGTATGTGTTTTCCAGGAGGCGCGTTCGAAGGCGTAGAAGACAAGGTGTCGCCATTCGGGTACGGCCGGGGCGAAGGCGCGGACGCCGGCCACGGGGACCCCGACTGGATCTGCAGCAAAGAGAAGCCCAACACTGACATCGTATTCCGCAGCCTCAACCCTGTCGATGGAAAAGTCACTGGCGCTGGTAACATCCCTACCACAAATCAAACACTCTATGACACCCACTCTTCATCACTAACTGTCAATACCGCCAGCCAGCCAATCACAGCCGCGCTGGAAGCACTTCTCGCGTCCGCGCGTAACTCCTCCCTATTGGCCGAAATGTACTTGTCAGCTCGCGATGCTGACACCAACCGACTCGATACAATAGTAGACGCAATATCGACGGCCACACAAAACACTAACCTCATAGCTCAGATACTTAACCACGCGCAAATGTCACACGAACATCAGGACAGGACGTATTCAAGCATTTCTATACACAGTTTAGAAACCTTAGGCATCGAATCTCCTCGTCGAAGCAAATCTGAGGGAAGCATCGACGATACTATCAGCTTTAAAGGTTTCGAGTGTCTCCCAGATGATAGCGACGAAACTGATATGCCTCGTTCAGAATTGGACTCCCGACAAACCGATTCAGATGATGGTGGAAATCTTGATGACGAATCCGATTGTTCCGATGATAGCAATTCTGTCACACACGACGGAAACCGTAGCTTTTTCCGCGTAATATTCAAAGGTGTAAAGTTGATAGTGCTCGTGCTTTTAAATATAGTTACGACGTTGATCACGCTCGAGTTCGTGTTTTTGTCGCTCGTTTTCGCGCTGAACGGTGACCGGAGTATAGAGTTCAGTGTAGACCGCTCGCCTGAAGGATGGTTCGACCGCGCAAAAGAGCTCGCGTTCGGACCAAATGAGCAAATTGTTAGGATTAACTCCTTCGCTGAATTTTTTTATAGAGACAACTTTGTTAATATACTGAAGTATATTATCAGACGGCTACGCTCCGAGCCGGAGTGATAGTTGTAGGTTGATTTAAACGTACATGGCGAATATATTCAGTCAAAACATTTGCGCAAAAGCACCTGTAAAGATTTCCACCAATAGCGCGCCAGTGTCGATGTCGTGATCTTGAACTGTCCAATCAGCGTTCAGTATCCCACCTCCGCGCACCTCAGCAGTTATCTTTTTTGTTAGTCAAAGGTTTAAATTCTACCTGAGATTAAGGTGACAAAATAAAGGGTAGAAAGTATACTTCACAAGTTTTGGTGGATGCTGAGCCACCATAATGTCTGTAATGTCTAGTCGTAGGTTAAATTTACATAATGAATCATTGCTAGTCACGCCCTCACTCAATTTAACACAAACACTCACTAACTCAACTTACAAAGTATGGAAACACTTTCAATCAACTACTGTTAGGAAACTTTAGTTTTTTAAGTTACATTGGACATGTACACAAATAAATCTAATTCTCGTACTGTTACAATGGTTACTCTGCAATGGTTTGAAGGTAGACTAACTAATCTGTGCAGTTACCTGAGGGAGCCACCATCATATTCTCTAAACAAAATTGATAGACTCCCGTAAAAAAATCGTTCCATCATTTGCCCAACGCTACTGATTAGTTGGTCGGTCTAGTCGCGGTGTCGAATGTAATTCGTCACTCAGTCGTATTGTTCTAGTCTTCGGTAGTGAGAAATCTCGCGTTATCACAATCTCTATTGTTGTACGATTACGAGATGTGTTGTTATAGTTGTAAACTAACTGCTTGGGTAAGAGTCAACTAACATACTGACACATTGTACTCGGTCCAAGTTTTTTGTATACAGCTGAAGTAGGAACATAGTAAAAAGCTGAATTTAAGAGCCTCTTATACCAAATTTGACGGTTTTAAATCACTTTTTTTCAGTTAAATTACAATATTTGAGCTGGAAAAAAATACATGTCACAGATACATCTGTGTTAGAGTCTGTGATTTGGTTCAAAACACGATAGAATAAACTTTCCTCGATCAAAAAAAAATCTGAAACAAAGTCGATTCAGTTATTTTTTTTCGTTTTATGCTCTAATGAAAGCTCGTAACAACCTGGAAATTGCATATACTGAAAGGCAATTTTATTCAACACTTTTTTATTTGGATAGAATTTTGATACTGAATAGTTTAGTTTTTTAGTGAAATTAAAACCGTAAAAAGGTCCCGAGAATTTGCGCGCGCCGCGTTCAGTGCCGCGCCAGGCGTCATTGAGGTCGGACCTATGTTCGTTTTTGTCGTTGCACTCCCCCCGCGGGCGTCCTGACTCTAGCGCAGCAATATACATCGTCGCTATAACTTGGCGGGGGCAGAGGGAGCGTTTTGTTGCCTACGCGACTCGGATAGCCGGCCGTTAAACCGTAAATTCTAAACACTAGTCTAACTTTTTCTAGTGCAGTGAGATATTAAAACAATATCTTATTTATTTATTTTAGTAAGAGGCTTGCGTTTGACTGTCAACTCGCCTGATGTTAAGCGATAGTGCGGTCTACGATGGAACTATTTTATTCAGTAATTGCGGTTTTTACAGCTAAAAAAACCTGGATCGAGTATAATTAATTTGTTTGTCTGTTTTTAGAATTTAACTTTAGTGATAACTTGGCGTTTCATTTCCATACTGATTCCGGTTTTTTTTTTGTGTGTGTTTTTGATTATTTTATAGTAAATACATAGCTAAATGAAATAAAGTATTCTCTTCAAGTTCTGATATTACAAAGTAAGGAAATCACGCGCTTAGTTATCACCGTAAATGGCATAACTGTATGACAGCTGAAATACCTTAAATCACCCTAAATTGCATGATTGTGTAGGTTATATGGCTGCTGTGTTATGTCGGTGTATGGGCCATTTTTTTATTTCTTTTCAACATTGTGATCGTTCTGAACATAGTCACAAAATGCAACGCAACTGCACATTATTCTAGACAGGTAAGACGTATAGTGGTGGCTTTAGGCCTCGCGCCACAGGGGGTCTCGCAAAAAAAGTAGAAAAAAACAGGATCTTTCTCAGTTTCAGTCAGTACAGTTCTGCTGAGTGTAGCTTCTCAAAGTTATAATTGACTAGTGGTCCGCCCCGGCTCCGCACGGGTGAAGTTTTATATATATAGCCTATTAAAATAGCCTATAATTATTAATCAGTGATAATGTGGCATTCAAATGGAGAAAGAATTTTTAAAATCGGTCCAGTACTTTTTGTGCCAATTCGTTACAAACATACATACAAATCTTTCCGCTTTATAATATTGTATGTATATAGATTAATACCCGTTGCAGACGATGCGTAGTACACGTGCGAGTGGTACTGCGCAACGCCTGCACGAGCCACAACACTTTCTGCTTAGTGCCAGTGGCAGTGGAAGATGATTAGTAGTCTCGCTCTAAGCAAAAAGTGCTGCAGTTCGCCCCAGGCGACGCGCAGCACTCGCGCGAGCACCACTCGCGCGAGTTTACTGCGCATCGTCTGCAACGGGCTTTAAAGGCAGACGTTGCGTAGTACAAGTAACAAGTAGAAGTAGCAATTACAAGTAGGCGTTCAAACGATGCCTACCACTAGATGGACCGACGACATTGTGAGAGTCGCAGGCATCCAGTGGATGCAAAAGGCAGGCTGTCGTTCAGTATGGAGGTTAAAGAGGGAGGCCTATGTTCAGCAGTGGACGTCTTCTGGCTGATGATGATGATGATGGTGTTCAAACGATAAGTAGCCACTCGCGCAGTGACGCCACAACTAGCGTGCGAGTACGTATTCGCACAAGACGAACGATGCGCAGTGGACGTCGCGCGTGCAGGGCGGGGAAACGAAGCTTCACTTGGCGCCAAGTACTAGCGTTAAGTACCACTTGGTGCCAAGTATCACTGCCACGTTCACTTGCTACTTGTACTACGCATCATCTGCAAGCGCCTTTGAGAAGCACAAGTTACCAAGAGAGACTATCTGCGTTATCAGTTTTATCAGTTGAAGCTGAAATAGCGGTTGATGTTACTTAGCTATGACATAATCTTCAAAACATTCAGTGGGGCTGGAAAGTTCGTCTATTTTAATTTATGTATGCATGTATAATTGTTGTCATAATTTGATTAGCAATAATTAACTCTTATATACGCATACATTACTGTATAATTCAGCTGGTTTAATTTAACATTTTCTTTCTGACTGGGAAATGAAACAGGGCTCGCAAAGCTGGTGTTGCCGATGCCCACCTTTGGTCTAGCACCGCCACTGACGTCGATTCTGATGTACCATTCTCTAAACTAAACTAAATTTGACAGCTCTAAAATTATTGCCATCCTTTTCTGACGTATTGAAATGAAAAGAGACGGTGATAATTTTAGTCCTGTCAGATAAGTTTAGTTTAGAGAATGGTACAACAGAATTGATGCGTACAGTCATAATGGGGACGAAGTTTCCACAGTTCAGAACGGTCATAATTTGGATTTTAGACTAGCAAGAACTCTATTTATACCTTCTGGAAGATCTGTTAGGCTTTGTTCTAATCGGGAATTGTCATTCGATACGCTTCTAGCATCTTAGTTGTAGCTCGTGCGGTCATTTTAAATTTGCTATTTTGGTCGCTCTATTATAGTTGTTTCTCAGCGTCTTATTTTCATAGATATTAGTCCAAGCCCAAGCCTAACTTAAAAAGTATACCTAAAGGTCTCCTGCGCCTAAAATCTTAAGTAAATAAATAACAAAACATGTTTAGTTAACATCGCGCGTGGTGCGAGTAAATGGAAAGGGGTGGCACGCGGTCTTGATCACAATCCAAATCACGAACGGACTCCATAATAACCCAGATGTTAGATGTTTAGCTAACATCGGATTATTATGGAGTCCATTCGTGATTCGGCTTGAGCGCGCGATTGAGATGAATGGACATGCAAATAATCCGATGTTAGCCGTGTTTGTTAGATTTTTACCGCAGGATATGGCTTAATTTGTATGAAAATTAGATGTCTAGTTACCTAAAATCGCATGTTTGAATACAACGAGGCCTTAGCCCACAAAACTTGCGGAAGTGAGCTTGTTACGATTTATTGCTAGTCTAAACTCCAGTTAGGTGCGTGCTGTACCCGCACCCTGAGGCGTGGCGTGGCGTGTTGTTTGACGTGCGTGTATTCTCTCCAGCCGCCAAGACGGAGATGGTGAAGTCCAAGCTGCCGAACTCTGTCCTCGGCAAGATCTGGAAGCTCGCAGACATCGACAAGGATGGATTCTTGGATGAAGATGAGTTTGCGCTGGCGATGCACCTCATCCGAGTGAAGATTGACGGACATGACCTTCCAGTTGAGTTGCCGCCTCATCTTATACCGCCCACCAAGAGGAACTAAGAGGAAGTAGACCAAATGGAGACCCAAAAGTGGCACAGGTTCTTCGGAACGCACTTTGTACTATTTTTGTACACTTATGATTGAGCGAAGTTAGAGTTTAGACTAGCAGGACTAGCTGACTTTTGCAAGTTTTGTAGCTTTTGCAACTTGCATCAAGATTGCTTCTGCAACTTGTAGCAAGCTGGCTTTTCCAAGTTTGTGCAACTTATTGCAAGAAATTATGAATTGGGTAGTTTGCTAGTCTAAACTCCGCTTTAAGATTGACGTCGGATGAAAAGATTTACGATTGAGCTTATTCACAGACAATAGATATTATTTCTGTCATCTGTCATTTTGGAGTGACGGGGACAGAAATAATGTCGATTGTTCTAGAATCAGCCCGCATTCGTAATGTTTCGGAAAACGTTTCATTTGTCAGGCGCGGGTGATTCTCGCTTGTTCATGTAAATACGTGTATGTTGCGATTCAGATTTTTATTGGTTGCTGTTAGCATTGTTTTTGGCTGTTGAAATTGTTGATGTTCATTTTTGCGTCCAGTGTCTAAATCCGTGATGTATGACATCCGCTGTAGATAATAATGTATTATAATGGAGAATGACCCCGCGCCTGTGTATTGTACTGACTGACTACTAATGGGGTGGGGTTAGCAACTGTCAAAGTGGCGCCAGCATAGCTTTTACACTTGTGATAACTTAACAAGAAAACTCCATAGAGAACCACGAAGTAACAATATTAGACCTCCTTGCACGTCGGCCATACTTTCCAAGCGATATTACTTGTCAAAAACAATAATCAACCCTAATGAAAGACGCCATATTGAGCAATCAACCGCACATCACGCACCCCTATTTAAAATATTTATTTATTTTGCAATGTTTGTTTGTTTGGGTAAAATCTTTCGAGATGAATTAGAACCACTTCTTCATAACTGATTTTGCAGAAATTTGGCATATAGCTTTAGTTCTAGTGACAATACAATATGCAATACCCAATATTGTAATTATTTCAAAATGGCCGACGCCACAAAATGGCGGATGGTGTATATTTTTTGTCAACCCTGTTAATATGGATATCAAATGAAACAGTTTGAAAAGTAGAAAACGGAAAATGAGTGAGATTTTATTTTAAAATGGCGGGCATAAGATGGTGTTTTTTTGCCAACCTCTTTAATATAGATATCAAATGAAAGGGCTCGAAGAGAAGAAAACGATCAAGCGAAAGATATACTAAATTCAGGATGGCGGATTACATTTTCTTTGTTAAAGCTAAAAGCTTGTTAAAAAAAAAGGTTTTTTACTATTAATTTATTTCTATTACCAAAATAGAGAATCCTTGGAATTTCGTCGTTATAAAATTTGACACTTGTAAAAACTGGGTGAAAGCTATGCCGCGCCGTTTGTAAAGTTTCTATCCGCCCCATTGTTTGTCGTACGCTTGCGTCGGATCCCAACGCTTCTACAATACGAAGATCGAATCGACTGATGTAAAGTAATCGAGTTCATATCCTAATATAACAAATCTAAATTATCGTAATTTATTTTAAAATTTTAGTAGAGGCTTTCCGATACACGCCTAACTTATGTTATCGGAAATATAAACATTTTCATCCCCATTTTGATTTATTCATCATCATCATCATCAGCCAGAAGACGTCCACTGCTGAACATAGGCCTCCCCTTTAACCTCCACACTGAACGACAGCCTGCCTTTTGATTTATTAAAGCGGCAGTGACATATTGTCAATGCCGATTAGATTTTATTTGCAAATTCTTATGATTATTAATAATTGTTTTAGTCCCCTTACAGCTACCTGTTTTAAGCGATTGTAATTAGGTGATGCGAAAAGTTGTGCGGCCGCAAACCGTATCTCGGCGCGTTAAGGTTCACGTTCGCGTGATTTTCCGCACTGCGCTGTTTCGAGCCCGCGTTAAGAGGTACTGGATTTTCAAAATCAATCTTTGGGTTTCTCTGCAACTATGATGGGCAAGCTTGGTATTGACCACTCTATAATCAACTTTATCGCCTCAGCCCTTTAAAGATTTCAAGGAAAATAAGAAACTTCATGGGCGTGACCTGCCAAAATTATCATCCTAAATTTTATAGACCAGAATTCAAAGTGGGAGTGCTAACTCCATGCCAGCCTAACCAAACCAACAGAGCTTAAACGGAGCAAAGCGTTTAGTCGCTTGCATAAGTTCCATCTCTATTTCACCAGGTGCTTTGCTGTTGGAGACTTGTTACCGAGTTTATTAATAGACCTTAATTGTATGCCTTCTATGGCCTAGTGCAATAGCACTTCCTCTATGGTCTCGTTTTCCTGTAGTCTCAAGACTGAGCACACGGTACATAGAAAACAACTCTTGTTCGTAACTAGCTTTGTCGGAGTAACCGGCTTAATCTTACGTGAGTAATTCCCGTGTAACATAAATAAAATGTGGGAAAACCACGTCAGTTTCCATAATAAAACAAGCTATGTATTTATATTGGGTCCGATAAGTACATACTTCCAATAATATCAGCACTGTCGGCCATAACTGAATGTTGCTTCACACATGACATAATAATTGTATACAGGGTTACGCATATAGACTGTACTAAGCCATAAATATAAACTATAGAAAATGATCATTGACACTCAACAAAATGTATGGAACAGCTGCTTTTTTTTCACGATTTCAGGTTTGGTTCCATAGTAAAAGTTGTTCATAATGATGAGTACAATGACCTCTTTTCGGCTTAGTACAGTCTATATGCGTAACCCTGTATTTTATGGTTTGTTGCAATATGTACTTTCATTATTTATGTACAAAAAGACATAATACACTTCTTATGATTAATCAATTTCGGTATGAATGTTTTGTATACGTATATTCTTAAACGGTAAGGAAATTATTTATTTCTATATAAGGTTTCAAATTATTACAAAATTGTAATGCGTTTGATGTTCATTTAGATTCGTTTTATCATCTATCTACTTAATAATTTAGTGCATTATTGTTTGGTGCCCCAAAGTTATTTTAGTTAAAATGCTATGGACTTGCAACATATAACTAAGGTTGGAAAATATTCATAATAAAAAGTACTATAAGTTGCAAGTCTGTACCTAAATTAAATTATATTTTTCATATTATGTTGTTAATGTTCACTAAAGTTTATTATTAGAGTGATAAAATTTTAATTTTGAAGTATTTGGCAAGCAATTATTTAATTTATTTTGCCTTTCCCAAATTGTTCTGTGTTCTTCATCTGATTGTTCCTATTAGATTCGATTTAAAATCGCAATACTACATTTCACTCAGCTTTTAAAGAAAATGCTTTGTTTATCAATGTCAATGTATTTCTATTTCTTTTGTTACATTATCTACTTCGTTTGCATTTATGTATGGAATTCTATGGATGTAACGGTGCCTTCGCTTATAAAGTAAGGGATAAGCTTCTTACGTAGGTACATCATCTATAAATACCTTCGCAGTAGCAACGTGGCACTGCCATGCCGCAGCTCGTGTCTTGACGTAGTACCAATCACAGATTCAAAATCTGTGATTCTATTTTAATTTTTATAAATCGATGAACGCCGGCTGCACGCACGAAAAATTGTCACGTTCCGCCTGAGCTGCGCGTGGAAGCGAGAGCGCGGAACAAGCGATAGAGAGGCACGATCGGCTTAAGCGTTATCACGTAAAATTATTGTCTGTAAACCGACTTTAAAGACAACCCATTTTTTTCTTTACGATTAATGTTCCAGACTGTTCTTTACTATGGAAAGGAATTACAATTAAATATCTTTGAACGGAACGCATATAAAATCTGATATGAGTCCGGGCCAAATTCTAACAAAAAAGGTCCATGTATTTGTGCAGTTAGATTGTTCCAAGGCGGTATAGTTTTCAAGATCTGGCTGACTATTCTTCATGTGATAGCATTGTTTCTGTCTCCAAATGAGAATAACGATGAGAAAACTACTATCTTGTCTTGGAATTACCATCCTAGGTGCTGTGATGACAAGTTCAGTACTTTCATTGTGCTATAACTTTACTGATGAGCCATTCAAAAACTAAGACGTACAAAATTGGTCCTAATTATTGGTACAACCATTCTGATGAGCGACACCCGCAGCTCGGCATGGCACTGCTACTGGCATTGCCGCGCCTCCGGGATGCATAGACTGCCTGGCTGCAGTCCAGTCAAGACCGTTAGTCGGCGAGTGTAAATACAAAGTTTTGTAACGGTAGTTTTGGATCGTGTTTTGCGCCTCACTGCGCGCGCAAAGTCACTATCGCTGTTTTTGGACGAGTATTTAATTTGTATGTTTGAAGCGCGCAGTGCGGCGCTACTCGGGCGTTTTTACATTTTGCTACTACATTATGTGTACATAAAGATATGTAAATTGATTATGGTAATCATAAATTATACATAGTGTGTAATAAATACCTAGATAAGAAAGCAAAATGGATTTTATTTTTTTACTTCTAGAATAGTGCGTCGACTTCTAGGCATATTTAACAAATTAAATTGGCAAATAAGTAAGGCCCTTAAAAGCCTGACCCTGCTCTGTTCCTGATCTAGAAAACCATGTCTTAAGGCTTTTGAAGTGTTATATGCAATGACAATATAAATTATCTTTGGTTATATGCCTTGAAATCACGAGTGAGTCAGTTTCTTCTAGGCAAGCTTCATTGTTGCCCGCATCATCGCTTAACATCAGGGTAGTTGGAGATGTGGTTTGAGGTCAAACGGGGGAAAAATAAATGAAAATCAATTATGGAAACATTTTTATTAACAATACCATACCAATAAATTCAATCCTAGCTAGAAATATATTTTTGTGGTTAAGAAAAAGGCAAACACACCTTGTTTGTCTCTTAGTTAACGTGATTTTGCAGGTCAGTTCAAAGTACATTACATTTTCTTTTTGAAACACTACTATGATGTTCCATATCACCAAAATTTTATATAAATCTATATTTTTTTCTTTTGTGATATCTAAGTAGCTATTTGCTATAATTAAATGCAACACCTCAAAAGAGCATATGAATAAACAAAATAGTCTTTAAGTAAAACATTTAAATGCGCCTGGATCACTCAGATGTGATATTTTCATAGCCACATTACGAGGAGCAAGCTCAAAACAAACAAGCATATATAAGAAACCTTACGGCATAAATAAGCATACAGTACCATTTCAATTAAAATATAATCTATTTTATGCATAACATAATGGAAACCAGGCTATAAGGGCACACAGTTCTTGCAACTACTGCGGAGGCTGGCCAGGTGGGGGCTGGGGGCCGGGCGGGCGCACCTGGCGGCGGAGGTGCTCCACAAGCTCGGGGTTCGCAGCCTGCATGTGTTGAGCCAGTGCTTGCCCAGCCTCAAGAAGCGCATTCATACCGCCTGCGTTTGCCGCGCCGCTATCTCCCGCTGTCGTCGTATTCATTAATCCTGAGATAAGGTTCTGCATGTTGGGGTCTGAGAGCATTTCTGTAGCCATGTTGAGTAATGCAGGGTTTTGTAGGAGCCCGCCGAGGTCCATCGGGGGCCGCTCGCCACGCGTCGCCAGTCGCTCGTCCGCAAGTCGCAAGTTCTGTCGGTAGGACTCGTTCTCAGGTTCGAGTTGAGCGGCGCGAGCGAACGCGGCGCGTGCCTCACGATGACGATCAAGCGCCGTGAGCGCGAGCCCGAGCCGGCCGTGCGCTTTGCCATAGTCGGGCTGCAGGCCGAGCGCTGCCGTGCAGTCGGCTACGGCTGCCTCTTGCTCTCCCAGCTTAAAGTGCGCGGCAGCACGGTTGCAGAAGTATACGGCGTTGCGCGGGTCAATCTCCACCGCACGCGTGTACCGCTCCAAAGCGTCGCGGTACCGCTCCGCCTTCATAAGCTCGTTACCTTCATTCTTGAGCTGCTCCGCTTCGGCGGCGAGCGCGGGTGGCGCAGATGGCGCGGCGGTTGCCGGCGCTGCTGTAGTAGCCGTCTGGCTTCCACCGCGCGCACGCAACAGCTGCAGCAAATCCACAGCTTGCACTGAATCCGCGCGCTCAAGTTCGAAAGCAGTCTCAATGCATTGAACGGCTACCTCCACGCTCTCGCGTGAATCCGCGTTCAACGCGTCACCGTCCAATTGTTGTTTCAGGAAGTTCACTATACTCGCCGCCACTGTTTTCACTTCGTTCGACATGGTTCTCTAGCCCCAGAACCGGTGTATTCGAATATGACGAGCTGTATAAGAGTTTTGGATGTTTTTCTATAATTTCTTTTCTTTCTCGTATTTTTGGATTTTGGCGAGGTACGAAACGAAGACTTCCGACAATTTCGATGACAGCAAAAAAATCGACTTTGACTAGTTTGACTTTACATGACATTGACAATTCCATTGAATTGAAATTGACAGGCAAAACAAAGATATCTTTGGCTAAGCCGTAGAGAGAGAAAGGTAAAGAGAAGCTGCTAGCGTATAGCTATGAGATAGCAATAATTGTTGGTAATAATTACCAAAAATTATAGAGGAAATATATATGCTATAAAATATGGTTTAAATTCGAATAAATCTGACGTAACACGAAATATAATCAACAACAACAAGTAATTTTCATGTAAGACTATTCAGTAATGGACTCGAAAACCAAAGCTTACGTGTGAAAGGTTATATTTTCATGTTTTCGTTCCGTGCGGCTTTTACAGCTTAAAATACAGCAATTACCACTACCAAATTACCATTACCAAAGGACAGATTTACAATAATTCACTAGAAACCGGCAGGTGATAACGTTCAAAATACATTTAATAAATCACAAGCACAAAAATACCGAAAACAAAATTTTCGCGACCGGTTTGTCTGCCCCGAATGAGCTTTGGGTCAGAACTTTGATTAATCAAAGGGTCAGACAAATGAACCGCATTCGCCAGTACGGGACAATAAATATTATCTTTCTCTCGTTTACTATGATATCAGCTAACGGTGTATAAGTTTCGCTTGCACAACGATAACGCTGCCGATTGTTGCACTAGTTTTTAAGCTGTTTTATCATGTGTATGAAATGTGAGGTGTGAACAATAAAGAGTTTATCTATCTATCTATTATTATTCGAGCAGCTTCTCTATACCATATCTCTCTACGGGCTAAACTCTTTTCTTTCGTCCAAAGCTAAACCACAGCTGAAGACAATTAGCACAACAATGACAGTAAAATATGAAAGACGAAGCAGTATGACCTTAATAGTTTTAGCCTGCTCAGCTCCGCCAGGTATAGCGCTCCGAGGAAAAATGTCACGTGGGTGTCCCGCAATGATGTCATCAATGTCAAGCAAGAGCAGAATAGGTAATTTATAACAAGTTCGAGAAAGATGACGATACACGAAACAATGGCGGAATCTCTATAAGACAGCTGATTTCTGTGTTACCAGCAGCGTGAAATTATAACTCCCCGATCTTCGTATTACCTGTGGGAATACAATATATCAATGAGGTTTTGATACATATAATATTTAATGTATTTAATATATTAAATCTTTAATGGCTTTGCTGACAAACCAAATGACAATTTTATTGTAATGCGTTTTGTATTTTATTTAATAGATTATATAAAAAAAATGTTTTCCAGTATCTGTGTTTGTCGCAATAAAGTGGCAACTGGACAGTGACGTCATTCGGGGACAACTCCCGGAGCGCTAGACCTGATAATGATATTTTTCATATTTTTGTGAGGGGAGGGGTGTAAGTGCTAAAGAGGAAACTGTAGGTATAACGCTTCCATTTATAAATTTTTCTTAGTTGTAAACCAGAGGTCTCAGAATAAGTACTAATAGCTTTAGTCCATATTCTGAACATATAGCTCAAAATAAGTACTAAAACGTAAAATCCTCTGAGCAGCGTAGTGAGTACCTTTCTCTCTCTACGATGCTCTACGGCCTATAGTAGTATTTTTTATTCTATCCTCGTGAGCTTTTTGGCGTCGCACTCTTGTACATTTGCCACTGTCAAGTAATACAATTATATTGAAATGCAACAAAAGCAAAAATGTTAAACCGTTTCAGAAAAAAATAAAAAATGATAAAATCCACAGATCTACTACCTATAAAATCTAATGATATCCATGATTAATGTAGTCTAATTCAAAGAAGTCATGCCCTAGTAAAGTGGTGGAGTCTTGAAGAGGCTTCTATGAAGCTTCGGAAACAATACGAAAATACCATGTTTCACCGCGATATATCACCTCCCAACATTCGAGCACCACCGAACAGGAAGGCCCCTCCCAAGAGTCCGTAGCACTTCTAGTATATAATTATGTTTATCTATGGTAGCACCATCACACCACCACAGTCCGGTACCACCAAAAAATCCGGCTGCAATCCTGAAATCTCAGGACTAATCCTGAGATATGGTAACTCGAGGCACCACGGAACAGTCCAGACCACAGCTTGGAACGACAGGACAGTTCGATACCACAAACAATCTTTGGCGGCAGGGAACAGTCCAAGAACATCTAATCAGTAAGCTCGATGTTAGCTAAGCATGTTTTGTTAGATTTTTGGCGCACCAACCCTGCTTCATCTTTTCATAAACACATCAGAAGAATTAAAAAAAAGACTTGCATAGATAATAATGTTTTATTGAAAAAATAAATAAAGCCTAATACATAAAAGAGGTATACTGTATACTTGACTTTATTTTTCACGTGTTTATAATAACGCGGACTTCGAGTTTATATAGTAAATTGTTTCAAGAATAGTACATAATTATTACTCATTGTCTTTTAGAATGGACAACTTTGTTTTACTACCTATTTCAGATGGTTTAATTGATAGATTATGAAAAAATTTTGGACACGTATTTTTCAGGTTTATTTTTAACCTAATAGTTATTTTAAAATAATTATAGGCTTTATAGCTGTTTATAAATACCATAGCCAAGCCATAGCCAGACGAATATGAAAAAAGTTTATGTCAAGGGCAATGTCAAATTTGTCAACATCAAATAACAAAACAACATGTACTGGGATGCCAGGACGTAAAATTAAATTTTCTATTTATTTAAGTGTTCATCATCATCATCAGCTTTTTAACAGTCCCAATATTTTTCCCACAAAACAAGTCCCAGTATTATCGAAATTTTGACTGCAAAAATTAAATGTCGTCCATTCTACCTTGACATATTCCAACGGTGTAGGTGTTATCCAGCCCCTTTGTGGAGACCACGAACCGGAAGACGCAGCGTAGGGAGGCCTCCCACTAGATGGACCGACGACATTGTGAGAGCCGCGACATCCAGTGGAAGCAAATGGCAGGCTGTCGTTCAATGTGGAGGTAAAAGGGGGAGGCCTATGTTCAGCAGTAGACGTCTTCTGGCTGATGATGATGATTAAAATTGGAACTTTATTGCACGCATCAGAATTTGATTAGTGAGTACATTTTTAATGCTATAATTGTTTTTTTTTATATCTAAATGTCAGGCATGTTCCTATGATGGTGGTCTGGCGGTGTATTATCCAGTAGGCACACCCAGTCCTTTAGCCGTCGGGAGCGACAATACTGGTCCCGAGGCAGCGCCCGCGCAGCCGCTGCTTCACCTGCAAAAAGTAAAAATAATTATCAATTGAAGAACCAACTGCCATGGGGGTGGCAAAGTTTTGATCTAGAAACTTGATTTGAAAATAAGATTTGTTTTTTACGGAACATCGACTCGAAAGAAGAAAATAGTAAGTACGTGCTTGAACAAAATTATTGATATTGCCAAATCAAATCATTCATATTGGAGCTGTAAATAATAATAATAAATTGATTCTTAATAGATTATTTTATTTTTTCGGCGGTGTAATAAGGTATCCTATCGACACTACAGAAATCACATTACGGAGAGAAATGGCAAAAACATTAACTGGGGGTATTAAAAGCGATTTAAAACTCAACCGAAGAGTTGTCTATAGCCGAAGGAGATTGAGATTTATTTATTTGTTCATCAAAATGCTTACAGTTAAACCAAAGCGCAAACTATTTTAAATAACATGAGATGATTTCACCGTCATTGTTAGAAACTAAACAAAACATAAACTGCATAATAAGCCTTTTAATAGTCCACAGCTGGACTTAGGGCGTACCCCCGAAAGGGCGCTAGGGCCATATCCACCACGCTGGCCCAGTTGCAGGTTGGTGGATTCACATACGCCATTGAATTCCTTCTATGTGGGCATGCAGGTTTCCTCACGATGTTGTCCTTCACCGAAAAGCCAGTGGTATGAAAATCCGTACATAGACTCCAAAGAGTTCATTGGTACAGGCCTGGGGATTGAACCCAGGATCTTACGCTTTTAAGCCAAGCGGTCTCCCAAATAGGCAACTAAGGCTATTAGAAATCCTTGAATCATTGGAAAACCATGTCATGGCTGACGTGGCTATTTTGCTTGGACATTACAACAACAATTTCCCCGAATTTACCACGTGGCGAGGTAAAGTGCAGCGTATGCTCACGGTAGCGCTGTTATAAATACTACTCACGGTCACATCCAAAGAATGGCTGAATAGGTATGTGTCCTTATGTTTAATTTATTACAAACTAGCAGTCCGCCTCAGCTTCGCACGGATATAGATTATAGCCTATGTCACCCGGGGATAGTGTAGCTTCCCGTCAGTGAAAGAATTTTTCAAATCAGTTCAGTAGTTTCGGAGCCTATTCAATGCAAACAAACAAACAAACAAATAACCAAATCTTTCCTCTTTATAATATTAGTATAGATAACAGGCTTTGCGATGAATATAACTAAATACATTACACATACTGAAAAAAATAATTAAATTGGCTGATAAAACTCTGAAATATCAGCGTTTAAAGTTTCAGTTTCAGGTGGGGATAGAGGGGTGATACTCTGTCCCTTACCCGCAAAGCGTGAGTTAATATAGCATTAGTATGGCGCGCCTGAGGCGTGACGTCATAGCCCTTCTTCAAAGGTAGCCCGCTACTAAGCCATACCGATCTTCACTAAATTTTTAAAGAGATAACTGAAATAGCAATCGCAGCAATCACTAACCTGCGCCCGCGCAAGCGCCCCCGCACCACGCAACGCTATTCTCATGCGCCGGCGCAGTATGGAAGTTGAACTCTGTGATGAAAAGGCGTGACTTGTAAGGCTCTTCAGTGAGTAGTTGTCTCAGTTCGGCAGAGAGGCGAGTGCGAAGCCCGGCGAGGGCGGCGCCGCCTCCCGTTACTAGGATGTTAGCGGCTAGCTGTCGACGCGCATCTACTGGCGCCTGAAAAAGAACAAATCTCAATAATAATTTAAAGTTAAAGTAACTCCGTCTCTGTCTGCATGTTTCTGTACCACCTTCCAGGCCAGGCCTTCTTGACATCAACATCTTTGCTAATTCATTTGGATGATTTTGCAGTCGTTTTTGATAAGTTAGGGCGTTATTTCTTATTTCTTCTTCCACTGTGGGCATTTCCAGGTCTTTGTGTAGTCTCATTTACCAGGGACATACCACCATACCAGGGAGCGTTGGTTATCATACGTAGCACTTTTGACTGAAAACGTTGCAGAATGCTTAAGTTGGTTTTTGAAGCCGTTCCCCAGAGCTCATTCCATAAGTCCACACAGGTTTTAGGATAGTCTACTAAGCATTTAAAAATACTTCTTTTGGTTAATTTTGCTATTGTAACCTAACTATAGTTACCTGTATAATGCACTGCAGTATTAGATCAGGCAGAGAGGAGAGTTCTCCATCTCTTGCGAACATTACTTCAGCAGCCAGCTCCCTGGCTCGGCCCCCTACAGTCACGGTCCCACCACCCGTCCCCCCTGTTGGGTATACAACGCTGGGGCAGGCCGTGGGAAGGGAGTCAGACTGCCACTGCAGCGCTCGAGCTCGGTTAATCACGAAGCAAGTCTTCACTGGAATACAGAATAACATAATAAAGAATTAATCCACCCATCGTTTTTTAGGGTTTTTGTGTACGGACAAAGAGTAAAAACGGGACTCTATTACCAAGGAAGAAAGACTAAGAGGAAAGACAATAGCGGAAAATTAGAGCGTAGCTCGGAAATTTGCCTAAAAACAGTATAAACTTAGATGGCGCCGTAATTTGAGCGTGCTATAGGTTGTCTCGAACTTCCGTAAGCGCTGCAGTCAGATAGCGTACGAAAGGGTTCTACAAATTACCGTAGCGCTAGTATCGCAGTCAAGTTTCGCAACATTTTCAAGAGAATAAAGAAAAGCGCCATCTACTGGTATGGGATGCGCTTCTCTTGAAATGTTCCGAAACTTGACTGCGATACTAGCGCTACGGTAATTTGTAGAACTCTTTCGTACGCTATCTGACTGCTATCTACTAAATAACTTTGCTAAAGATAAAAGCTTGTTTAAAAACGATTTTTTTGTTATTAACTTATTAATCTGTAGTGCACTATACTCCGTTTTTTTATCTATACTAATATTATAATGAGGAAAGATTTGATTGTTTGTTTGTTTGTTTGCATTGAATAGGCTCCGAAACTACTGAACCGACTGAAAAATTCTTTCAATGACGGGAAGCTACGCTATCCCCGGGTGACATAGGCTATAATATATACCCGTGCGAAGCTGGGGCGGACCGCTAGTCTTAGATATTTTATGTAAACAAAGAAATGTCACGAAAAGTCAGTGTCAAAGTGACATGCCAGTTACTCAAAACATTTTTCACTTGTGATCAATATTTTACTCTCTATTTTCCTCGGCTTTGCTCTCGCGCGATACAATGGGGGATATTCTGATAGCTCAAAAAATTAATAAAAAACATTATTAAAAGATTGTAATAGATGGCGTTATTATAGAGGCGTTGACTAATAAGATGGAGGAAATAGAGGTCAAATCAAACGTTGGCCAGAAATGTTTAGAATCCCTACTGTCCTACCAGTCTAATAAAATATTTTCTACTAAAATATAGTTTTTTTCTTCATAACATTGTATAGAACAGATATTACGTTAAAATAAATAGTACAACACGATTTTTATTAAAGTTATATTATTATTTACGGGATATTTACCGTGGTAAGGTTGTGGAATGAGCTCCCGATATTTCGGCGCAGTTACATGCACCATGTTCACGGGAAGACAACTTAACTTCGACTTGTTAATATAACTTTAGTGAACAACCGTGATAGTTTAAAACAGTGTTATACGATTTTTATTTTATAATTGTTCTCATTACAACTAGAAAAACGTAACAAAATAGTTTTTTGGTCAAATATTGTAAACTACCATTATGAAAGATATTTTTTGCACTGGCAGCCCCTTTGTTTACATAAAATATCTAAGATTAAAAAACGGAGTATACACAAATATTTACACCACTGCACTTACCTTTAATATCTTCAAGTACTTGTTGCGACAAGTTGAGTGGAGTGTCGTGTTCTTCCTGCATGAGTGTAGCCAGCTCGTGATGCAGCGCGGCCGCGCCCAGCGGCGCCGCCTGCAGCCCGCCCAGCACCACGCACCCGTGCACCACTGTGTAACACAACGACACTCATCAACATCAGCCTATTTCATGGTAGCAAGGAAGATAGACTAAGAGGAAAGCCAATAGCGGAACATTAGAGCGTAAAGATATAGATAAAGATTATTTATTTGCACAAAACACAAGTAAATCATACACACATTTAAAAACGCATGCACAATAAATAGGTGGGTTAAAATATTAGTCATTTTGTATCATGTTTTGCCTAGTTTGTAGGCGTACAAATCTAGAGAGATGGTATAAAAATACCGTAAGAAATATTTATATAAAAAAAGTATTAATTAAAATAGCTGTCGAAATATTTTAAAATAAAAATAATGTAGCGTAGCTCGGAAATTTGCCGAATAACGGTATAAACTTAGATGGAGCCGTAATTTGAGCGTTATATAGGTTTTGTCGAACTTCCGTAAGCGCTGCAGTCAGATAATGTACGAAAGGGTTCTACATATTACCGTAGCGCTAGTATCGCAGTCAAGTTTTGCAGCATTTACGGAAGTTTTGCAGCATTTACCGCTTACGGAAGTTTGAGAAAACCTATATAACGCTCAAATTACGGCGCCATCTAAGTTCGTACCGTTATTAGACAAATTTCCGAGCTACGCTCTAATGTTCCGCTATTGGCTTTCCTCTTAGTCTATCTTCCTTGATGTTAGGCATCTCCTAAACAACGCCACAAGGCAGGATCTTCCGCTTTTCGCATCCACTTGCCACCAGCCGCCTTTCGCAGGTCGTCACTTTACCTGGCTGCAGGGCGTCCAAATCTACGTTTGCCGATACGCGGTCTCCACTCTAGAACCTAGCCCCCCAGAGCCTTGCTCAGATAAGTCAAGGACCTGAAATAGCTTGGGTTGGTGCTGGTAGGAAGAAATGCAAAGTACACCCCAGGCGGAACGTCAGTGCAAGCCTCATCACCCCCATCTTGAATAAAAATTATAAGCGCGATAAGTCCCGATAAACATTTAAAACTTGTGTTCAAAACGCGAAAGTTTAAAAGTTACTTTAAAAATAATAAGATTTAAGGAGGTCACACTGAGAGGAAATCACAAGTTGCGGTGATGTAGGAAACATACCGGCGGCCACTTCGACTTCTTTGGCTCCAATGGAGACAATGAGGGCGACCGGCGTTCCCAGCGTCAGCGCACACATGCGCGGACTGTCCGCCCACACCACGCCCGATACCTGCACACATACATAGACTATCAACACATTTAACTAGTGAAAACTTGATATTTCGATTTTGCTAATTTATATTAGAATGCCATCGCTCAAACGTGATAAACGTGAGGAAATCAGTATGTCTAAGAACCTCAAAAGTTCGTCATGACATTCACCAACATGTCATAGATGGCCCGTATCCCAGCAGTGGGAAAATGAAAGGTATAATCCTTTCATTTTCCCACTGATGATGATGATGAAATAAGAATATGAAACAGAAATTATTATATCTACGGCTAAAGATATATTTATGAGGAAATTTAAATTCCATTATCATCATCATCATCATCAGCCAGAAGATGTCCACTGCTGAACATAGGCCTCCCCCTTTAACCTCCACACTGAATGACAGCCTGCCTTTTGCATCCACTGGATGCCAGCGACTTTCACTATGTCGTCGGTCCATCTAGTGGGAGGCCTAACTACGCTGCGTCTTCCGGTTCGTGGTCTCCACTCAAGAACCTTTCTTCCCCATCGGTTATCGGTTCTTCGAGCGATGTGGCCTGCCCATTGCCACTTCAACTTGCAAATTTTAACAGCTATGTTGGTGACTCTGGTTCTTTGGCGAATATCCACGTTTCGGATATTCGCCAAATTCCATTATATGACCAGCAAAAACACGGTCCCACGTAAAGAAATGTTTAAACTACTGGCTCACTTTTACCACCTTATTATGGTGGCTTTCCATTTTCCCAATGAGTTACACATGCCTGACACAGAGTAACTTGTTGGATTTTTCTCTCTCATAGTTTCCACCTCTTTTTCGTGTGTGGAAATTGATGGAATCGCGTTTCTTTATCACTGTAAGATGACTTGCAATCTCGTACAGCACATGTTGTATGCACCATTTTGGCATGCGCAAAAACGAACAGCCGTGGTAGCCCATTTGGGAGATCGGAGATCGCTAGACTTGAAAGCGTGAGGTCGCGGATTCAAATCCCTGGCCCGTACCAATGAGCTCTTTGGAGCTTATGTACGGATTTTCATACCACGGGCTTTTCGGTCCAATCACCCTTTCTGGGGTAGGCTAAAAGTCCAGCAGTGGACTGTTAAAAGGCTGATTATGATGAAAAACGAACAAACACCCTGAATTTTGTGTACCAAGCTACTAAGGCAATGTATGCAGCTTGGTACTGCCATACCCACATCTCGCCTTTTACACCGGCACGATTGCTCTGTCTAGATGGCTTCGTTTGACGACTTTATGGATTTATAGACTGTTTGTTGTTTGTAGGTTATCATCTTAACTGAGCTGATTTTTGAGGAAGCTATAATATATTGTACGCCCTCGTACAAGAATAAGAAGATCTTTAAGATACACTCACCTCATAATGTGTGAAGAGAACTTTAGCCAGCGTTTCTCTGAAGAGTGTGGGTGTCAACAACGACTCTACCACCACCACTTTACGCTCCTTCGGATTCACCAACACATGTCTGCAATTTGAAATAAAACAAATTTCTATCTTCGAAAAAGAAAAGCTAGTCTAAACTAGTTCAAGATATCCAGGGAGATGCATGGATACATGATCAGTGGCAGTTCATATATTTCAAGGTACTTCAGGTCAACAAATTATGTAACAAACCTCACTTCAACCGACTGCTTCAATGATACACCACCAGGAAGTGTGGTGCTCGCACAAAACATAATTACACCTCTCAAATCTCGCAGTGAGGGGAAAGTACTTGATCTACATAGCTGAATTTTGGCAGGCATCCTTATGGGGTGTAGACATCTGATAAGACAGGCTTTTACAACAGGGATGAATTAAGTGAAGCCGTGGTAGCCCATTTCTGAGACCGCTAGACTTAAAGCGTGAGATCGCGGGTTCAAACCCCAGGCCCATACCAATGACCTCTTTGGAGCTTATGTATGGATTTTCATACCACTGGCTTTTTGGTGAAGGAAAACATCGTGAGGAAACCTACATATGTATGCAGAAGGAATTCAATGGCGTATGTGAATCCACCAACCCACGCTGGGCCAGCGTGGTGGATATGGACCAACCACCCTTTCGGGGGCAGGCTAAAAGTCCAGCAGTGGACTGTTAAAAGGCTGCTTATGATGTTGATGATGATGAATTAAGTGGGTTCAAGTATATTAGAAGTTGCGGGCAACAGTTACGAGTTTTATAACCGGTTCCTACCATATACCTGAAGTATAGTTGATGTAACATATGCACAAGGTTGTCATATAGCTCCTCTGGCGTATCGTAGTCATGTACTCGGCGCAGTGCGCGCCGCTTAGTACACCAGTACTCCGAGCGCACAATGCACCTCGGAGCCGCTTCACCAGTAAAACCAAACCTGCAACACCCGGGTCATGATTAATGATAAGTTTTGATAGCCCATTGGTCCAGTTGGTAGTGAACCTGCCTTCTGAGCTTGGGGGCGTGGGTTCGATTCCCACCTAGGACAAACATTTATGTGGTATTTGGATAAATAAATAAATAAAATGAGATGAACATTTGTGTTTGTTCTATTTTTGGTAGTTAATATTTAAGTATGTATTTAAAACTATATGTGTATGTATATTGGTCTCTGTTAGCCATATCACAAGCTTTGCTTAGTTTGGGGTCAGATGACCATGTGTGCAAAAATGTCCCGAATATTTATTTATGATTCACTATTATGTCACACTGTCTTTGCTACCGTTTTTAGGGTTCCATACCAAACGGGACCCTATTACTAAGCTTACGTTGTCTATTCTACCTTTTAAAGGCAGTATTTTTCAAACCGTAATAGATAGTTGAAATTTTCAGAGTACAGTGTAATCTCACTAATCCGGCACTATTAAAAACCGGAGGGTGCCGGATTATTGGAATGTTCGGATTACTGGGTTATACTGAAAAAGTCATAGGTAATAAATAAAATAAAGCATTTCATGCGTGTTTGCGTTTATTTGACATTTTTAACTGTAAACTAGTCTCACTTGAAAGAAACAATACGTTAGCACGTGATAAGTTTTGAGGTTAGACTGCTAGTCGATGACGCAGCGACCAAAGCGCACACGTATAGAGGGGTAAGGGAGGCGTGGGCGGAGGGTGCCGGATTATTGGACGTGCCGATCTATCGAAGTGCCGGATTAGTGAGATTATACTGTATATGTAAAGTTACGGCAGATTAACTAAGAAAATTTTTTTTTTGTCAAAAAGTAAAAACTAGAACATTAGAAGAATGAAGAACATAATCTTGACAGATAAATACAAATTTTTTACACTGTGTGATACAGGCACAGCATTATGCCGCTCGCCCTATCATCTAATAAATAAATAGAAGTGTCTCCATACAAAAATGTTTTATTATTTACGGGATATTTACTGGTAAGGTCATTCCACAACCTTACCACGGTAAATATCCCATAAACAATCATATAACCGAGATAGGTGAAAACAGGGTTTTACTCTCATTTTAATATTAAAATCCCCTTTGGTGGAACTGTGCTGGCATTAGGATATGTCCGCATACAGAGTTACTACTTGGGCATGAGAATAATAAGCATCATGATGACATAAATTCCTTTTTGTTCTAGACAATTTGGATAATCGTGATTTAACCCGCAGAGCGCAGTTAGTAGAAGCTAGCTGGACAATAATAATATATCAACTTGATGTGCCCATCAATAGTGAACCTTGCTGGTTTCAGTTGCAAGCGCTGCGCTAGCGAAGGCAATTTCAATTCATTTAAAGGCACAATCGCAGGGTGCAACTGACCACGGCAGGTAGGTGTGAATTGATTTCCAACGGTAGCATTATTCGAGTGATTCACTCGAATAATGGTACACCTACACTGACCTACCTCATTTAATTTACTCAGGCACTTGTATGGTCATCTGTAAAATTGGAGACCGAGGTGTTATGAGGCGTATGAGACCTTTAATTAAGTAAGGTTACAGGTATTCAATAAAAACAAGAAATTATATAGCTTACTTGGTGTAGTCGGTACCGAGGTCTAGAACGACAGCCTGTTTTTCTTGGATAAGAGCAATGCCTTCGTACAACGCCATGTTTACCGATAATTTCGAATTGTTGTTCACTTTAATAAACCATTATTAAATTTCTTAATAATATTAAAACCACAAAAAGAAAGCTTCAAAACAATTTGAAAACAATTCCCCAATTTCCAATAATTTGATTTGATTGACGTCTATTTTAATTTGACATTGACATCATTTAAAAAAAGAAAACATTTATAAATTTATTTCGATGAATGGGCAAAGCTAGAGCATTTAAGGCCATACCGCCATGTCTTCCGTTTTTACCTTTGATTATATATAGAACGGATATGTCATACCTATAATTTCCCCTCAGCCAAGGTACATGCGTTGGCTCCGCCAACGTATGTCAAACGAGCACACCGTTTTATAAAAACTGTTTCAACGTCGTTCATCCGCCATTTGTCTTCTTACTATGTTACGAAACGGAGCTCCTTAAAAATTGTCATATGTGCAGTAATCACTTGTAAATCTCGATCACATACTACGAACTTCACTACGCACGGAGTCTCTTATCACAGGTAAGTATTTTTTTAAACAAATAACGTGCTAATTTCACCACAAAACGAGTTTAAGTAAGCTTAATTGAACAGAAGAAAATATTAATCGAAAACCAGGGTTGCCAACTCGATATCACAGATACTCGCTAAATGACATCTCAAATAGCGCTAGATTAATATAAATTTACAAAATATATAGCAAATTTGTTTGGACATGGAATAAAATTATAAAGTTTCATTATGGAACGTATTGCCTCACCCGAGAAAAACGGTTTAAGTTTTTATATAGGTTTCTTTAATTCCGAATGCTGATAAACTTCAAATATTCTCGCGTTAAATTCATTTTTGCCAAATACACACATTGTTTTCAAGCTATTTCCAAGCACAATTCTAGTTCTTACTAGAACTACTCAATTAACATACTAAGCTATATAATTATAATGCTACTCTAAAACACTACGGTCAAATAGACATTCTCTTCCCCCCGCAAGCGATCCGAGTCATCCGGTCCAGTAGGATAACACAATAGCATGTCACGCCTCCATTTTATCAGAAAAACGTTTTAGGGCCAAATTCTATGAATAATAAGGTTGCTACAAAGAAAGGATTATCATATTAAAATTAGACAGACAAACATATCAGTGTAGGACGTAGGTACATCGTCATCTTATTAGTTCCGGAAAATCCTCCAAGATATTATAGCAAAGCAACATATAAAACTAAAGCGTTTTGTTACTTCTCGCGTGGCTGCGTATTGTTCAACGGTGACCAGAAAAAATACCCAGCGTGATTGCTGTTTAGTGTTAGCTGTTTTATCTTAGATTTCAGCGCTAGACTAGACTTACGAAAATAGAGCCAAATCTAGCACAAATAGTTACTAAGTTGGCAACCTTGTCGAAAAAATGAACTAGTGATGTGCTAATTTATTACTCGTAGTCTCGTACTCGTTACTTATATAGATACTCGTACGACGTAATCCAAGTTTGATAGGTATAATAAATACTAGTTTTTTTTGTGTTTTTCGCCCATTTCGGAGCATGCTAAAGCCATACGGCCTCGTCTACTGTATTTACTTTACTGTCATAAATAAGTAAATCTCCAGTATAGTAGGTATATTATTGGTATCGTGCGTGTGTTATTGGTATATGGCCTTTGATATTATATAGTTGGTATCGGCCTTTAAACTCAAGCTAGTACCGAAGAAAGTTTGTCAAATACTGAAGGAGGCGAGGTAAACAACTATTGCAGACATTGACATAATTATTCTTAAATTAAAAAAAATATATATAATTTTTTATAATCATTATCATGAAAAACATAGGATTTTGATGTATATTTTTCAACCCCATTTGCCATGAATAGTAATGTTAATTAGTGTTCACTTGTATTTTGTTTAGTTAATAAAGGCTAAAACCCACGACTTTTAATTAGTTTTATTAATAAATATTTTCTAGAGATTTTTTCCTGTAGTGTAATTTACCCACTGTATTTTTTATCGGTATTATCAATCATCATCATCATCATTTCAGCCGTAGGACGTCCACTGCTGGGACATAGGCCTCCCCCATAGATCTCCAAAAGGGCCGGTAGGGAGCGGCCTGCATCCAGCGTTTCCCTGCGGTCTCTTTTAGGTCGTCTGTCCATCTTGTGGGTGGACGTCCTACGCTGCGCTTACTGGTCCGTGGTCTCCATTCCAGAACCTTTCGGCCCATCGGCCATCTGTTCTGCGTGATATGTGCCCTGCCCACTGCCATTTCAACTTAATAATCCGGTGGGCTATGTCGATGACTTTCGTTCGTCTCATTTCGGATTCGATCTCGTAGAGAAACCCCGAGCATAGCCCTCTCCATAGCTCGTTATGAGACTTTGAGCTTGCTTATGAGGCCCATAGTGAGATTTTCGAATGAAACTAATAAAGTATTGTATTATCAATACAATACTTTATTAGTAACTCCATAGTTACAAATCAAACTTCTCCAGTACACTCTTCGGTATCCGATATCGGTATGGTAACTATTGGTGAAAGCACAATATTTCGTTGGTATTTTTATCACTTCACTAGCTTTGTATAATGTGTGCGAAGTAAACACAGCGAGGCGACCAATGAGCGGTGCGCATTTTGTATTTGTGTTCTGTTTTGTCAATGAGTGCAGGTTATATTGATGTGTGCACTTGTAGAGATGTATTCGATTAGTTGAATGGGCGGGCTTTAGAAAACAAGTGTGTGCTATGCGTGTTTACTTCGTCTCCCGCAAAAAGTGCCAGACTTTTTTCCATAGCAGCTCGGGCTAATACCACATCCGTTCTATATATAATCAAAGGTTTTTACCTTTGATAATATTATATAGTTTGGGGCTGCCTTAAACTGATTACAAAATAAAAATAAAAATAGGTAGTCATGCCGATTATGAACGTTACAACCAAACACAGATGTGCTAGATGTGTGCAACCAAAGATGCTGCTGACAGAAGTGAAAACCTCTGAAGAAGGACTAGCCTTCCTTGTTGTGTATATCTGTGTTGGGACTAGCATGTCGGTGATACAAACCTATAAGTTTAGCCCTAACTAAAAATCGCTCAACGTGGCTTCAGAAATTTTCACTTCAAAAACCCCTAACGATTGATGGATACATAAAAACGCATTCCAAATCAACGCCAACAGCGTTATATTACGACACGAAGAAAAAAAATTTGCGCCTCTTTTTCGGCGCACCATGGTCCATGTTGGATCCAAGGACAAATTATGATGCAAATTAGGTTGGTACGTAGTTATTTTGCCACCATCATTTTATTTATTATCTTCCGAAAACTACCAACTACAAAACATTAGACTGGATTATAATTATATTATATCTATAACTTACGGCTAATTAAAAGTTTTCACAAATATTATCATCATTTCAGCCTATCATGTTCCCACTGCTAGGACACAGGCTTTCTCTCAGACAGGGTGGGCCGTAATCCACTATGCTGGCCCAGTACATGTTGTATAATGTCATAATTCTTTGAACATTTGAGGTTCTTGGACGTACCGGTTTGTTTTCCTTCACTGTTTTTGAGCGATGGCATCGAAACTGCACATAATTACTCTAAGTCTATATACTCCATGGATATTATATACCCATGATACCTACTACCCAAAGGGACGGAACGCTTCAAACAGAAAAAACGAGCAGAGCGAGAGGTACCACGTTTAGCCATTTGTCCCTTTCTAGTGTTGACATAATCACTGATACTAATTCCTCATTACTTTTCATACTTTTTTATATTTTTATACAGAATAGATCTACGTTTGGCCACTAACTTGCCTGATGGTAAGCAACGGTGTGGCCGAGGATGGAACACGTTGATCTAGAAGAAATCTATTCATTCTAGCCTTGAAGATGCCTACATTGTAGTTCTCAGGAAACAAGGAGGACAGCAGGGAGTTCCATTCTTGGACAATACGTATCATAAAAGACAACCCAAATCGTTGTGTACGAATTTTTGGAATTTCCACGAGGAAGGGGTGATAGTGTGCTGTCCTTCTACTTGTCCTGTAGTAAAAGGGGGAGGGTGGAATAAGGTCATGAAGCTTTTGCTCACACTCACCAAAATATATCCGGTAGAAAATAGACAGACAAGCTACTTTACGGCAGTGCTCAAGGCTTTGTAATTTATTGGTGACTAGCTTGCTGTCACCAATCAGCCTCATAGCACGCCGGTCTACGGAATCTAAAGCTTCCAGTTGGTACTTGGCTGCTCCGTCGAATAGGTGGAAGCAGTACTCGACACACGTACATACTAATTTGTTCCTTATTTATATCACTACAATAATAAACGGATGCACCACGAACCATGAGAGTTTTCTTTTAGATATTATGTTTCACAAATAAAAATAATTAAAAATGATGCTGATAAAATCATGTACGGACTACCCAAATTAATACCAAATTTACGGTTACAATATTTTTCCAAAAGTGGCAACACCACACACTAATATGTGTTCATGCAATGCATGTCATTGTATATAAGACATGTAGTGTGAAAGGGACAAATGGCTAAACGTGGTACCTCTCGCTGTGCTCGTTTTTTCTGTTTGAAGCTTTCCGTCCCTTTGGGTAGTAGGTATCATGTGTTCCCTATACCCTATAGGGAACCCGGAACTAAAACTTCCTTGCTATACTCAAAGGAACGCAGCTGTGAATAGTGCAATAGTGCTACTAACACTAGAGGAAAGTCACCAAATATGGAATAGTATCCTAATATGGAATATCTTAATTTCTCTAAGAATATAAGTATGAAACGCAAAACACGAATATCTACGGTTTTATTCGGTCTATTTGATATCACACTCACACCATTCGTGTAAGTTGCGCGAACGCTGCACGTGTGGCAGGCGTGTTTTGTTTTGTTGTCCCGCAGAAATTTTTAAAGGTAAGTAATAAATGAGTATTATCTGTTATTAGGTATGTATATATTAGTATTAAACCATTTAGTATATCGATATCATGTTTATTTTTAACATTTGTGATATTTTGTGATTTAAATATTGTGACTTGAAAATATATTCAGACGAGTTTGAACTAGTATAAAAATCCAAATATGGACAGTCGTCGGTGTCTAATTATGGAATATTGAGGAACAGGACGTTATCCGGTTCGATGATGGCAGTGAACATGATGAGTTGATGGATCAAGTATCTCCTGACTCTGGTGATGCTGAATGTATGTTCTGTTCGAGACTTTTTTCTATGGATGAACGTGGAGAAAGCTGGATAAAATGCTTAATGTGTGGGCTCTGGGCACATTATGATTGTGCTGGTCCGGAGTTCGATACTTGGATCTGTGACTTTTGCAGGTGAATTAAGTCACTTCTTTCATTTATCATAACATTTTATTTGCATTTATTTGATCTCATAGATATTTCCGTCAATTTTTGTTAATGATTGTTGATATTCCATATATGGGTACCTATTCCATATTTGGTTACTAATTTCTGATTTTTGTTTTTGTGTTAGATTTTAATTTGATTACTCATATATTTGTTAAGGACTGTTAATTACTACAAAGAAATATATGACTGATTAGTAATGACATTAAACTGTTTAAATTTTTATAAACTTTTTTTTTTATTTCCCTAAAACAAAATGGTATTCCATATTTGGTGACTTTCCTCTACACAATACATGTCATAATAAAATCTTTGGTCTTTTATACTATGGTTTGGCTTTGGGTTTGGCTCTAGACGGTTTAAGTTTTTAGTCAAGTAGGTATCATGATCTAAGAAAACAAGGTCTAGCAATCTGGGAATGGTCCCGCAATGACGTCACTGTCCAGTTGCCACTTTATTCAATCAGCTGTTACGTGGTGTATCGTCATCTCTGTCGAACCTGTTGTAAATTCACATCATGACGGGACGCCCACGTGGAGATTTTTTCTCGGATTGCTATACTGGCGGAGTATTTTATTATACCATGTCAAGTATGATGTCAAGTCAAGGATTTTGTATATACCCTAAAGTGTCAAGTATAATCATTTCAAAATAATTTGACATAAATCGTCATATTCTCTTTGAAATCGTCATTCAAGAAAAATTATAGTGCTTACTACAGTTTAGATTTCTATTTTTTGTATTAATATTACAGTTTTCTGCGCCACAATAAAATTGAAGATCAACTTTGCTTTTGTATCTACGTAATAAGGTCCTTGTGGACGTGTGCCACTAGATTATTTAGTTAAGATATGAATTTGAGTCGTCATGTGAGCAAAGCAGTACGTTCGGTGCTGCTACCTAGTCTCGAGCGCGCGCGCGCAGTCCCCGCGAGCGCAGCGCGAGTCCTGCTAACGTCTTCGACCGCCACACCTATACCAGAGGCCGCCCCTGACCCGCCTGCGCCGCCTGGACCCCAACAAGTCTCAACTTCGTCCGCGCGCCGGTGCTGCGTTGGATGCTTCGCCAAACTAATTGATTCCTTCTTTAACAACTATAACTGACTTGGAACTCTTGGAAGCTTCTATAAGATTCAAATCCTGGTATTTTCGGCAGAAATATCTGAGTCTCAGACCATGCTAGAGCTGGCTTTGATCTGTTCTAATGGCACCGTCAACGTCATAGCGGGGAAACTTCCATTCTATTTATCCTCCATTATCGCACATATCGCCATTATGAGACAATGGAGGAAGCTTATCATTAGGGTATGACCCGGGTATGATGGTTTGTCATACCATTTTCTTAAAAAGGTGATGTCAATTATTTCGGTATGCAAAATAAAGTAGTAGTAATTATTTGTTATATTAATTTATTGTATTTTTCATAGGAATCATTTAAAAAGTACAAAATATTAACAAAATAAAACTGTCCCCATTCGTTGACCTAAGTACAAAATCTATATTACATATTATAATCAAACATTCATAAATATTCGAAGCTACAGCACAGGAATGAGAGCGAATGAAGTGAAAAGAGATGACAATAATTTAACTATTTATTTTACACAAATTCCGCTATGATACATATTTACAAAAGTAGAAACGAATCGAGAATGTCACTGTATAAAAAGCTTGAGCAGGAACGGCGGCGGCGTCGATGTCGGCACCGTCGCCCGCGCTCATGGCGCTCCGCCGTGGCCCTGGGGCCCTGTGCCCCATGACCTCGGGGCCCGTGACCCCGGGACGCCGTGCCCCCGGCGCAACTACCCTACACTACGCTAGGTTGTATTGTCTATGTGCGCGCGCACGTTAAATGATGGAGGTGATCAGTCGCGCCTTGAAGTTGACTATCCGCTCGGAGGTCTGCGCGATACGCAGGATCAGATCTTGGATGAGGTTGGCGATGCCACGGTTGGCGATGATGAAGAGCCGCGTGATGGGGCCGGGGACGCCTTCCGTCAGGTTGTCACCCTTGGCTGCGCTGCCGTCGTCACCCTCGCTGGCGCCGGCGTCTCCGCCCGATGAGCCCGACGAGGAACCTGCTACCAGCTGCAATACACATACAACACTCAGAATTAAAATATATTAATAGCATGTAGTCTGCACCTATAATTGTGGTGGCGTTTAGTTTAAGTCTTGTGCCTTGTCTCCGTCATGTTAAGCAAGGGCGTAAATCATGTTGGTGTTCATTAATAAAAATAAAAAAAAAAATATGGTTGAGGAAGGGCTTGGTGGACGGCGGTACATACTACGTGCGTTTCCACTTTCTTATTCTGAACAGTTCTGTGTGAAAATTCACTCAAAACACTTTTAAAGAGAAACCACAGTTCACTTTATCTTTATCAAAATATACATCGCAGGTTCGCCTACTTTACATGTTTTTGGCTTGTCTTAAGTTGGATTAATGCTCCAACTTAATTCAGTTTGATCTCTTGGCATTAGGACGTCAGACGTCAATATAAAAATTTCAAGTTGTGCCTAAACTGTAAAACTCTAATAGCAGTTGGCCGTGCGAATGGAGTTAAACTACCACAAAATTATTCTTGCGAGGTACAAAAAGCGCGGCACGCTGGGTCATATATAATTTGCTCACAGCATTTAATAAGAGCAAATTTATTTACATCATTTAAAATGTAGCTAAAGGCAACTTCTCGAAGCCACAGACAATAACTTTCTTGACACACATTTAGGGCAGGTAAAACTGCCTTATGAAGACGCATGCAGCGGGAAGACTAAAGTTACTCATCAAGTAAGTAACCACAAGCAGTAATGATGTGCAATTACAACTTAAGTATACTGTGCAAACTAACGGTTTATCTCTATTGTAATTGTTAGTAAGAAATGTTAGTACATATCTAAAAGGAAGGAAATAAGTAAAGAAGAAATAGAAGACATCAGAACGGAAGAAAATAAAAACAATATAAGTAAGTAGGGGAAATAGAAAGGATGTAAGATATAGGTACCTAACTACGTTTCTAAAGCTTTTTCTATGGTTTCATACTATTAGTTTATTTCTTACGTCTAAGGTCAAAGCTACTGTTTCTACTTGCTAAACTAGTGTTACGAAAATACTACAACTACAGATCGTTGTCTCAAGGTTTCCGACGAAGAATTTCATATTGAGGTCGATGGATTCCAACAATTTCCAACTCAATTTTGTCGATTGGCTAATAACACGTCATAAATCTTGACAAGCTATCGACTTTGACAGATCGAGAAGAGCAACTCTTAAATAGTAGCTCGAATGGGTTCTGCATCAATCGACCTCGATAAGTTTCGTCATCCGTCGGTTCAACGTCTTCTTGAGCAGCGTCGTTTAGCGGACCAGTGGCAAGCCTACGTGTAGCGTTGTACGTGTGAGGGCGTCGTGTGGTGTTGTGAGTGTACTTGTGGGTCGTTGGGGTCCAGGCTTGCGGTGTGCGAGGCAGTCAGGCCCACGTTGAGTGAGTCGGTGCCCGCAAACAGCCGGAATGCGGAGCCAGCGGCGCGCGCCATCGCTCCTGGTGCTTGCTGAAACATGTCGCTAATATTCGCACCAAGCACACGTTCTTTCCCGCGAACTTTTGCTTCTGCTGCAGTGGAGCCTGTTCATGACTTGGTACAGTCGCGCCAACGATGCTTCAGCCTTAGAGACTCCTGGTGCTATTCTAATTAAATCTTGGGACGTGCATGTAGGTGTGTTTGACCGAGTTTTGAAAGATGATTCGGTTCTGAGCTCTGTTTATTGATTGTGTGTTTAATTAGCAAATATCGAGAATAAAATTGGCTTTAGAAAATAATAAGAAGAAAATAGTAATATATAATAGAGTTAAGAAATTATAGAGAAAGACTCAGATAGGGTAAGAGAATAGAGAGAAGAGTGAATGGGTGTTTAGGCGTTGTTGTCTTACCCTGACAATGTCGAAGAGGAAGTTTCCGGAACCGCCACCAGAGCCGCCTTGATTACCGCCGAAGCTCAGGAATCTGGAACGTGCCGTCAGAAATATGAAGCAATAGTTATTTCACGCCGTTTCATATTTATAACGTCGTATAGACGATGACCGGTTACTGGTGACGAAAGCCAGTTTCATCATAGACGCCGCAGACGCAGATAAATAAAGTATCAGCGGGCCTGCGCCTTCATCGCTGCCGCATTACAGTGGCTTCGTAACACTAATTTATTCCACGCAAGTGTTACATGATCTAACGCGTTTCAAATCGACGCGCAGAATGGAGGGGCTCGACTTGAAGCGAAATCGAAACGTGCGAAATGAAAAGTATCGCAAAAAGATCACAATAGCACTCTTACTGTTGATCTATTGTTCGTGTTGTTCGGCGAATGCTACGACAATATGCGCAATACTACCAGATCATAGGCTATGATAACTCCTAAGGCAAATATGAAATCAGTTTACTTTACTTTCCATCAGGCGAGATCGCGGTCAAACGTTAGCCTAGTCCGATGTAAAAAAAAAAACAATAATGAAAAATTATATTTCGCAAATCCTACTAATTCAATGCGAAAGTGTGTTTGTTCGTTTGTCCTTCATTAACGCAATAACAAATCGACCGACGTCAAGCTTTTATTTAATTTGTTTTGTTGGTATGGGTCAAATCTTTCAACTGAATTCGAAAACTGTTATCCCCAACCGTGAGTTGAAATTTTGCATACTACGTAAAAACTATCTTGTGACTCTCCGGCTCTCCAATTACTCGTATATCTAAGCAATAATATTATTAATTAAAAAAAAAAAACTTTTTATTTAAAACCTTTTTTATCGTGACGACATTTATATTTATATATTATTTTTAGCAAACCCTTTCATTTGATACCCATATTATGATGGTAGATAAGAAAATTTTGCCGCTATTTTGAGGCGTCCGCCATATTAAATATAGTGTGACGTCACTTAGCTAACCATGCATTGGGCCCGATTTTGAAGGCACACTTTAAATTTAGTTTAGCTTTAAAACTTGTTATATTTAATAAAGCTAATCGGTATTCCAGAGATATAGTCAAACTAAACGTGTATACATGCAACATTTCGGCTCTTTCGGTTGGGGATAACTGGTCTAAAATTCAGTTGCAAGATTTGTCCCACATAATAAAATATGCATGCATATTGCATACTAACAGGGTAAGTTAAATATAAAAGCTTTTAAAAATACATTCAATGGAATTTCTGTGTGACTGGGCTGCGTAAGCCAGTCAGATGTATCATCCAGCTAAAATTTAGGTAATTCTGTTCCAACAAAGTAAAAGTAATGTTAACTGACCCTGACCTCTTATTCCTGTTCTCCTCGGAGTCATCCGCGTCATCGAGCGAGATCTCGTCGATAGAGGAGGGATTGTTGGCGGCAGCGACCTGCTGATCGTCGCTAGCAGCGGTCTGCTGGTCGGGGGCCTGAGCGGAGGCCTGCTGGCCTTCACCAAACGCTACTCGCACTTCCGCCTGCTGTGACTCAGCACCAGCCAGCAGCTGATTCTCCTCGACGATCGCGTTCTGAAACACATTGTACTATTAGCTCGGATTACTCAGTAAGTTGGCAATGATGGTGACATGACGTCATGAGGTGGGTGACGATGGGCGTGCGGTCTGCG
This sequence comes from Agriopis marginaria, assembly GCA_932305915.1. NCBI lineage: Eukaryota > Metazoa > Arthropoda > Insecta > Lepidoptera > Geometridae > Agriopis > Agriopis marginaria. The sequence continues at coordinate 5,243,203 of OW029933.1, forward strand.
CGCGCACTGCCGTCCTGGGGCAGGCTGGTGAGGTGCGCGACATGACGTCATACCGGTACGAAGAACAGCGCGCGCTTGCGTCGCCTCCTGTCCTCTTCCACTTTTACTTCGTTCTTGTCTTCGCTCTGAGCTTCGATCTTGTCTTCGCTCTGAGTTTCGATCTTGTCTTCGCTCTGAGTTTCAGTCTTGTCTTCTTTCTTATCTTCATTATCTTCGTTAGTTTTGAGTTTGTTTGCGTCAGCGTCTACTTCAGCTGGTGCGTTGGTGGCGGGGGCCTCACTCGTGGTGGATGTGGAGACGGGAGCAGGCACTGCGGCGGCGATCTTGGGCTCCGGCTCATCATCGTCATCGTCATCATCATCGAGCTCGACAGTACCGGAGCCTCCGCCGTTCGCTGTGCCACCCCCGGCGTTGTTGCCACGCCCAAGGAAGGCGCGCAGGAACACTGGCCCGAACGTTTGCAGCACAAAACTTGTTATCTGCTGTACCTTCTGTTCGATAATCTAGAACACAAGCCCACCTACTACAGACTAATCCTACGCCTGGAGTAGTGCTTATTTAAATCTTCTGGAGTTATTATCATAAAAAGCTAACAATCATGATAAGCACTAATTACAAAGATTTCTTATCAAGTTCAAATTTCTCATCATGGATCAGGTAATTAACTGAATTGATTTATAGGGACATAGACTTAGACTCATGCAAGAATTCTAAAGAAAATATTGTTTCTGTTTCTCAAAATAACAATCAGTTTCACAACAGTACAACACCAGATCACCGAAACCGTGAGGTTCAGCGTGGAAGCATCCACATGAGGTTTGTTGGATCTCTCGGCACTGCCGAGGATAGTGCAGCAATGTGTGCGAGTGAGTATTTACAGAGACTCATCAGAGTTGCCGCTTTTGTAGTTCTAAACAAAACTGGCAAGCCTTCCGTAGAAATTTATATAGTCCATCATCCAGCCAGTCTGCAGAATAAGTCAATAAACAATGAATACCTACCATTACTACGTAAAGCGTCACTGTTGTACACGGGACCGTTTTCTCTCATCTCCTGCGGGCTTGGTTACGGGATCCAATGCTAATCCAAGTCGCTGACCTCTGCTGACGGCGATATGTTCTTTTGATTGTAGCGTCGCTTATAGCTGATGGATATGGTGTTACCTTCATACCAGGGAACAGCTGGTGCAGGATGCCGCTGTGGTCTAATGACAGTGCTGACTGTGACGGAAGACGATCGACTATTTTGTTTGCAATATTTTTTCTGTTTCGGTTGTGTTTTACCTGCCTGAGATTGTGAAACAGCTGGTGCCGCTGGTGCAGCGGATTCCGCCGCTGTCTGCTAACGGCCAACTGACATCACGAAAGAAGATCGACTGTTCCGTTTGCTGTTTCCTCTCTATGCCTGTTGATTGTGTTTTACCTGCGTGAGACTAGGGAACAGCTGGCGCAGGATGCCGATCGTACGTTTGTTGCGCTCGCTGAGCTCGGAGCCTGGCGCGCCTAGGTTCAACGTCGCCAGCGTCTCCTGGAAACAACCACAATCATCTGTTACACAATACTGAATGTACTCCAAACTGTTTTCTGCCTGTGTCAATCTTGATTTCACGGTTTTGAGTTTTCACGGGCATGCAATTTGTAAAGTAGGTAAGTTTGTTTAGGCTCGTCATCATCAACCATAAGACGTCCACTGCTGAACATAGGCCTCTCCCTTAGAACGCCAAGCCGAGTGACAGACAAGCGTGGCAGGTTGTAGAGGCTGAGTGGCTAGCTCTAATGTCTGAGCTTTTCAAGCCAGATTTAGGCCCATTCTTACCATATTATCTCCCTCGTTTGTTTGATCATACGCGGTTACTATAACATATTTATGTTTAAGGCAATAATGTTTAGACTGCATCTAGTCAGAGTGTGATCATCGAGCACCATTGACACAGAGTTGCGTCACTCGGCCTCCGCCGCCTCCTTGATCCAAGCATTAACGATTTCTCTTTTGTCTAAATTCACAAATTAGGGTCACCAAGCGCATATTCATAATTTGTAAAAACAGAGGTCGGGGGTCTAGATTAAAGGGTCACGTCTCGCTGTTGCAATACTGGCAGCACAGACAGTTGTACATAAAGCCAGCTCGTTACAGGAGAGAGGGGGGAGGGGATTAGGTAATTATTGATGAGGCGAGTGATTAGCAACACGCGACGCAACCGAGAGTCGGTGCGGCGACCCATCGCCCCGGGACGGCGCGGGAACCAGACCTTGACCTGGTCTTCAAGCATGGCCTGGTGTGCCTTCCAATAGTTCAAGAGCCATCTGCGTCATCAAGCCATCAGGCGTGATCTCGTAGTTAGAAGAGGGTTTGTTGGTGACAGCGATTTACTGATTTTCGCTAATCGGTCTGCTGATCGGGCATTTTTTTGCGCGATATCAGTGCTGGTGCCAAAGTAAAAGTTATCTAAAATGTTGAATACAATGATTACTTTGATTATGACCGTCGTATAGAGATACACCCGGAATATATATTTGACCATTACGCTTTTTTTAAATAATTAAAAAAAACGATCTTGAAAAAAATCTGCTTATGAAAGATTGAAGTAAGTGCCTTTCGGCAATGCATTTTTAAACAGATCGTCAACTGAAACTTAAAATCATTTCGATATCACAAATTCAAGACTTTTTGAGAGTTCAGTTTTTTGTTCTCTATATCAATTATAGTAAGGTTTAGGTGCAATTATTTGTTATTTAAAATACGTGTAATTTGATTTAACAGTCTATTAATAGGCAGGTAATTATTCAATCTTGTAAAGTATGTGCTACTTTGTTGCATGTTTTTACGGCTTGGACCTTGCCCTTATTGTGCGTGCGTTTCATTTAAACATCTCATCAATAAATAATGAATAATTATGAAATTTGTTAATTTATGCAAACGACTGAGAAGTATGCATGCGTGTGCGCAGATCCCGTGGGGTCGCGCGGCCACGGTCTAGACACCGAGTAAAACATTGTACAGAGATGTAGCTCCCCAATGGAGTCGGTACAGGTTATCCTAAGAGTAAAAAAAAAATAGTGGACGTGGTTTCTGGCACGGTAAGAGAGGCCTTTGCCGGAGAGAGCAAGAAGCCGTGGTATTTGGGAGACCGCTAGACTTGAAAGCGAGAGGTCGCGGGTTCAAACCCTGGTCCCGTACTAATTAACTCTTTGGAGTTTATGTACAGATTTTCATACCACTGGCTTTTCGGTGAAGGAAAATATCGTGAGGAGGCAGCAGTGTCATAAGTTCGAAAACCGCTTTATGGTCGACTGCTGGTACGAGATGACTGAGAAGAAAGTTTTGTTGTCTCGTTCTTGCATGTTGTCGATTGGTGTAGCCGTGAATTGAAACAACAACGTATGGGTGACGTTTATTTTATCCCTAAAGTGTAAACCAAACAGTGAACAGCTGAGGCGCTGTATCTAATAATACTAACCAGGACTATTCACAATTTTTGTACTACGGTTAAAATTTTATAAATTACAAATTTTGACAGATTTGGTATGGTAACAGTAGTGGCCTATTATGTCTTCTGTGGTAAAACTGACGATTTAGGTCCATTGTCTGTAATCTTTGTCATGACGAAATGTGTAAATAAGGGGCTCAGGGGCCTTACGCCCAACTCATTACGCGTCCCAAACTAACGTTAAAACCGTGCAGTTCGGAAAATCACGCGAACGTGAACCTTAACGCGCCCGGATATGGTTTGCGGCCGCGCACATTTTTTTCATCGCCTAAACTGGATTGCTCTAAACAGCAAGGCGTAAGGCCCCAGAATTAGAGTTGCAAGATTTTTACCATTAAGAGTGCACATTATGGACCGCCACATGAAGTAAGTAACGTAATCTTCTATTTAAATACAAGGCGATGTGTATGTATGTTCCCCATGGACTCCGTAACGGCTGGACTGATTTTGCCGAGACTTTCACTGGCTGATAGCTGATGTTTTATGGAGTAATCCTGCAGCTAGTATATACCATAAAATAATCACTTAATATGGTATAGTGGTGGAAGTTTAGTGCTCTTGGGAGTTGTCTTTCTGTATACATTTTACTCTCGGGTCGCGGCGTACGCGCCACCGCGTAACGAGGACGCAACCAGCTTATCTTCATTACGCTCATTAGCACTCACCACTCAAATTGCTGGTTAGATACTTCATTTTTAACACTTAACCCTACCATCATATTAAGCTGTGTGTGATTACCTGCAGCACAACTTGAAATGTTCAAACAACAGTACGATTAGTCCCAGATTTGATAGTTTTCGAAAACTGTTTTCGTTTACGTATTGTTCCATACATTATAATAAAGCGCCTCTATCGGAAACGTGGAGGAACTAAAATCGGTAGTAATCGGCGGTATAGATTCATCATCATCATCATCATCATCAGCCAGAAGACGTCCACTGCTGAACATAGGCCTCCACCTTTAAACTCCACACCGAACGATAGCCTGCCTTTTGCATCCACTGGATGTCCGCGACTCTCACAATGCCGTCGGTCCATCTAGTGGGAGGCCTCCCTACGCTGCGGTATAGGTTGCTTCAGCCGAATACGAAAAAATAATTCGAATACCTTTTAGCCCAGTAAAATATGGAACAATACGAAAACGAAAAAAGTTTTTGAATACTATCAAAACTTCTAATACAGGGTACAGGTTTAAAAAAAAAAAAATTACATATAATATTAGACAAATAAGCGACGGGCCACCTGATGGTAAGTAGTCACCGTCGCCTATGAACACCTACAATACCCGGGGCATTGGCGGTGCGTTGCCTACCTTTGAGGACTCTATTCACTCTTTGCTTGAAGCAATTGATATTATATTTTGGAGGAAAATCCGAAAGTGGTAAGCCATTCCACAACTTACAGGGCCCCAATTCTACTAAAGAAATTGTTTTTAAATTGTAATTGTTTCAATTTTATTTTTAAATAATTGCCTCAAAATTGACAGTTACAAAAAAAAAAATACCGCCACCTAGTATAAAAAACTGTAAATTTTGAGGCAATTATTTAAAAAATAAAATTGAAACAATTACTATTTAAAAACAATTTCTTTAGTAGAATCGGGGCCCAGGTGCATGGCAGAAACAATCGATTAAATCGAACAGTGCAAGACTTCCACGCATATGAAATAACGCATACGAATATGAGGGTGGCTTAAATTATTAAAAAATATAACCCGATAGCATTGTATGTAAAAGTAACTGCATTGTATAAATAAGTAACGGGTAAGTAACTGAAAAGTAACAGCGGCACACTGCGTACTAATCTATGAGCTCTTTCAAACCGTTTTATCTCGTTAACTACTGAGCATTTGTTAGTAATGTCATATATTTTTGAAATCTGCCGAGTTAGCTCTACATAATGATGTAGAGTGTAATATTGCCTTACTCAGCAAACTTTACTCAATATTATTCCCTTTATTTTATTTTATGTGGACGCCATCTTGAATTCTTGTACTTCATATCACTCCCACTATTAAAACGATCCAAATGACACCTCACACGTCAAAATCAGGCTGTAGGCCGTGCCAAAAAACCATCATACAAACAAATACATACACTCGAAAAACATAATCCTCCTTGCGCAATCGGGTAAAAAACGCAGACATTTCTTACCCGTTATATAATACCCGTGTTCGTCAACAATTTAGTTTTGTTCATTGAGATATAAATTTATTGAATGTGATACGTTACGTGGCACTTTTACTTTCGTTGTTACTCAACATGAGTGCAAAAGCTTGTGGTTTAGATTGGATATTGGGTGTCACGAAACGGTGGTCCTAAGCCGAAAGGAGATTATTATACTCATCATTAATTTGAAACAACTTCTAGACTGGGTTGAAACCTGAAATCCCTTGACGTGACTTGTCGTGTGCATGAAATTTTTCTATGAAGCATCAGTTTTTATAGCGGTCTCAGGGTTTGTCCTATACTAAATAATCATAATCTTGTGGCTTAGTTCCATTCTATCTGTGTAACCCTGAAGTTGCAATAGGAGAAGAACCTGCGCGATCTCGGACTTTTTTGTCATATAATTTTTTTAGCAAACACATCTATAAACTTAATGTACCTATTATTAAAAACGAGCTTTTAGGCGTCCGCATATTGAATTTAGTGTGACATCGTTTTATTTTTCGTATTCTTCTCAGTAAACCCTTTAATTTGATACCCATATCACGGGGGTAAATAAAAATAAATGGGCCGCCATATTGGTTTTAGAATGATGTCACTCAGCTACCATGCATTGTCATCTAAACTTAACGTCTTATCCTGTTGGGGACAACTGTTTTACAATTCAGTTGCAAAATTTTATCTATACTAACAAAGCAAATAAAATCTGTAAAATAAAAGTTTGTCAGTAAACTATTTATTTAAAAAACTTTTTCCTAAACAAGCTTTAATGCATCCGCTCATAATCTAGGACCAAAACAGTGCTTGGGAAGTCAAATTCAACGTAACGTAGTTTCGTTTAGGAGTTTCTATGACTATCTTCGGTCTATATCATCAAACCAGCATTGTCATCCAAGTTACATAGATTTACCAAATATGAACTCAATTGAAGTGGGTCAAATTAGGCTTGCAAGGTTTGTACCTTATATAAAAACCTAGCTTGTACAAGAAATGGTTACCTGAGCGTTGGCAGCGGGTGCTATGATCTCAATGATCTCCGGTCGTGAGTCGTCCACGGGCGCAGGCGCAGGCTCCGGCGCAGGCGCCGCTGACACCACCGCTAACACTGCCACCAGCGCGCAAACACACGCTGTCAACTTCATGATTCTTCTTAGATTTCTTTCTTATACCGGTCTCTACTTCTCTGATGGCTCGATCTCTCGTTGCAATGCTTGTCACCTGGAAAGATAGGGTCTTATTAGTTTTATTGATCTTTATGGGGTCTCGGGGTGACTTCGGTAGATGCTTTGAGAAACTGTCAGCTTTGTGATGCCTCATTGTAATCTGCATAACATAGAATCATCAACATCTTATAGAAATGCAAATGTTTAATTGTTTTCATCTTTTTTTTAGACGATACGAACATAAAACTTTATAAAAAAAAAACAACACCCAAATTGTATTTTTTCTTCTTAGGAATAGCTAGGGAAGGCAGTGTTGCCAAGTTTTACTCATTTATAATGCAATTTGTAGTGTTTCTCGCATCAAACCGTAAATCTAGAGACCCTCAAAGATTAAAATTATCAAACACACTAGACGTAGGTAAATACCGCACACGTGTAGTTACATTTGTGTTGTCAAGGATGTTCTGCCCGACCAACTTATCTCTAGAGATAACCAAAACAAGGTTCAAAAAAAATCCACTGGAAATTGTCAGTTTTGTTAAAAAACTACAACAGTGGCTCTCTCAATTAACTCTACAAATAAATTGGTCGCACTGTATCTGTGAATTGCGGGTGTTACTTAATGTGTTTTTGTAGTGTACAGGCTGGTCTCTTAGCAGTGTGTGAGGAGCCTTTGATGTTGCACTGCGTTAAAAGTGAGTGGTGATAGGTACTGGGGGAAAATGCGGCGCGCGCTTGCAACACCGAGCGGACAAGCTGACACTCGAGTTTTGGCGCCAACGTGGAAAAAATATGTCGGCTCTATGCACCATTTTCTTAAAGTTGTGTATTTTCGAGTGTTAATGTGTAATAATGGCGGATTATTATTTATTAAGTGCACTTGAACGTGTTCGAGTGTGGAAAGTGATATAACGAGGTGAAAGATGTATTTTCGTGTTATTTCCAAAACTCCATAGAAGCCTCTTGTAAAGCCTCCACCACTTTACTGGGGCATGAGTTTGACTTGACCGTGACGTACTTTGCTTGACTATGACTTGTTTGACGCTATTAATACTATGTAAACTTGTAAAAGGTCATGAAAAAAAGAGAAAAAAGGACGCTCACAATCTGTGAGAAGCTACCCTTCGGCTGCGTTTTTGATAGCTTTGTTGGGTATTATACAGTCGGACTTTACTTCACTTCCAGCTGACAAATTTTGATTCCGCTGAAGGCTTAGCTGTCTGGCGAAAAGAGAATTGACGTACGTAAGACAAGACTTAAAAGTAATTTAAAACTGGCGGTCTTATCAAAATAATTTATTTCTTAAGGCAACCGAACGGGTTTAGTATGGAGAGGATCTACAATAATGGTAATCCATACCATCTTCTTAACCTAAACTTTAGGAGAGTAAAACAATATAACAAGTATGAGAATAAAGTAGGTATGCTAATAATTTTAATAGCTTCAACTAAAATTATTAGCGAAGCAATGACGTTTATCTGTACAAAATAACTAGGTACCTACATTTAGTTAACAATATATGATTATCGTTGCTCAAGCGCAGGCGACCGCAAATTGTAATTTGATTTTACGATTCACACCGCTCCAATTGAACCAATAATAGATTGGACCGAAGGAGACACCGAGGATCGGCGGGTAAATTACGAAAATTTAAAAAGTTTTCATACATCACAACCTCATAATAGGATGTAAAAAGTGATCATAATTGAAGCTTAGATCTTGCTTGGAAGCGACGTTCGTCGTGAATTTTAGGTGGTTTAGCATAAAACAACATGTATGTGGTGTGGTATGCATGTATGTGGTATATAGCTACAACATGGGGTTCTTCAAAAGGCGAGTTAATCGAGTTCTAAAGGGTCGGCAACGGTGGCCTCTGGTGTTACACCTATGGCATTCAAAAAAATTTTTACCTAAGTCACGTTGGTTAAATAATTACAATGAATTTTGATACTAGATAAGTTTCTTTAGTATATATTTTTTTGCAAGAGTGCAAGAGTTTCTTAGGCCACATCATTGCGGGGTGGAGCCAAATGCAAAAACAAAAACATAAAAAAATAAACAATCAGTATACACATAAATAAGTTTTATTAAAGGTGCGTTACAAATGCTAAAAACATCCTACGGAATTAAATAAGTATGTACTTACTTATTAATATAATTTAATAAAAATTTTAGGTAGGCTTTTCAGATCGAACACTACACTAGACTATAAGATACATGCAAAGGTACGCTCTTATAATAATATCCATTAAAACAATCTCTTTTACTTAAACCAATGAAGGTTACTAAAAACTGTTTATTTTTTGCTTATATAGGTATATAATCGTTTCAATATTCCCAAGGCAAAGTGTAAGTACTATGAAGTCGTGGTTCAGAGGTCGCGTAGCACTTTGCACACATCGTTATCTAGCGATTACCATCAACTAGTTTGCTGTGGTCACGACTCGAATCGTCTTTAGAACAATAAAATTACCTACCTTATGTCATACCTACTTTATAACAAGATCCGCTGCGAGATTTTCCAGTTTTCCGCATTATTCCGGATTAAAAAGTATATTAGATTTGTTTGATGTAATCTTTTCCTTGCCATTTTTTATTGAAAGGTGTAGCAGCGTTTAGCCTTGACATTATGAAGACATTCTTTTGTCTATATAATGTAGATCAACGAACCCTATCTCTCTCTTTTTCTTTCAAGGATCATAAAGCAGTTTTGGTGAAAGACAAGGGCAATGAAGTTGCGCAAGACGGTTTAAGGTTAATTTTTATCCCGGAAAAAATAAGGAAAACTGAAAAATCACGAGTAAAACAAGGGGTGTAGTTGTCATAATTCTCAAAATGTGGAAAGAAAATTAAGTACAGTTAGTTTTTAGTTTTAACGTAATTACGTTTGTAATAAGGCTTCACCATAATATTGTTTTGTCATCGGAACTTGAAAAGTAGGTATGCTAAATTTCAGCTTAATCGAATTGGGTCACTTTTTACTCACGAAATTTGATTATAGAGAGACATACACCTGGACAGGCTACTCTAAATAAAAACTTGTAAAATTGACAAAAATTGTGATGCACTGACGTTTGCTAATTGATGAATAGTTTTTTGCCCTGAACTGTGACTTATATATCTTCACAACCCTTTTATGAGACGGGTTGTGAAGATACAGAAGGGTTGTGAAGATATATAACTCACAGTTCAGGGCAAAAAACTATTCCCCAATTTGCAAACGTTAGTCTTGGAAAGTATGTTGCTCTTTTAATTGCATTTCGTTGACCGTTCTAGAACCAACATTTGAATTGCAAATTAGACGTAGAATTTCATAAGTCTCTGCTTGCTTAACGGTTATGGCGGTAGTTGGGCAAAATATTGATAAAATTCACTCAGGTACGATAAGCCAGTATCGATGTGAATTATGAATCTGATGTGTGATTCAGACGCATTTGAATTTTTACCTGGAAAATGCTTTAATTAACTAAATTAACAAAATACAAGCTAACTCACATTACAAGTATAAATAAAAGATAGAAATAAGATTAAAGAGCTGATAACTTTGAAATGACTGTAGAGATTTTCTTTAATTATAGTTAAAAACATTCTCGATCAAGTCACCCTAAAAAAAAAAAAAATTGGTTCGGTTGTTAAACTTATACCAAACCTCTGTTTTTTTTGGGGTAACCCTAAGGGGGTTAACCAATCTGTCGCCAAGCACTTTCGCGAAACTATTTCCTGGCAACTTCACTTGAAAATCACTTAGAAGTGATTAGTGATATTTATCATTTCGACCAAATGGTCATTTTGCATCAAATAAGCTGCGGTCACCGCCTATTTTGTCAACAATACCTACATCAAATAAACCCGTAGTTAGCCTCGGCGTCGCGGCTTTTGTTCCGCCGAATACGATTCAAAATAGTGATTTGCTAATGATTTCCCTCGTAAATCAATTTGGTATTGTATAGAATGGCTGTAGTGAACAAACATTTCATTTTTACTTCAGCCATTGCTGCGGTTTCTCGAATATCGCAACTCTTTGACTTATACTTGATACCTTGTATGTTGCTTCACCAATTGGAAGTTTAATTCAACTCATAAATCATTATTTTAAAGACATAATTTAGTGAAGAAACCATTTGATGGATGGATGGATGAAGAGTAATGTTTTCAGTGAAATTACTGGTCATATAGTTTTAAAATCTACCAACTTTTTTTTTTATCTAATGACATTGCCACGCATTGGTTTTTAATTTAGTTTTTTTTTGTTTGATAGGGGTCGAGTCTTTATCAAGTGTTCTTAGATAAGATTTAAAAATATATGTTTAGCTGTTTGAAAAATATCAGTTTCTTTATAGTTTTTTTTATAAATCTGTACTTGTTTTTTTTAAGGTGATAGCCAGCTAAACGCAGACAATTGTTGTACCTAAAGGGCTGTACCTACCACAATGCGAAATGCATGAGGTAATATACCAATAAAAACACTTTTCAACACGCCTAAAATAGCTTCGTAATGTATCTAACTATGTATGTAAAAATCTTGTTCTAATTCGTATCAAAATTATGTATGGTAGTAAAAATACTAAAAATCTTAGTACAGCAAACAATAAAACAATGATTATTATGCAACTAACTTATTGTGCAAAATGTTCAGTAATTTCTCAGAGACTGCAACAGATGCGTATCTAACTACGTTAGTAATTCACGCGACTTTATCGCCTCAGCGTAAGGCGTTCGCGGGAAAAAAAAGATAATTGTTCCTAATTGTTAACAGCTATTATATTAGTAAGAACTAAATGGACTATTATCTATAATTAAATAGTTGTCAATCAATTAATTTTAAACGTATGCCGAGTGTTTTTTTCTCCAGTTATATAGAGTTAGTTTTAATTAACAAGCCTGCTCTTAATGGCAGCTTCTGTACATCATAACCCCTCAGGCCACTTGGATCTACCACCAGGTTCCACCGGTGGAGCCAAAGCAATTTTATTTCTCCTATTGAATCCACCAGTGGATCCATAGGTATTTTCTTTGTCTCTTAAATGCGCCGGTACATCTAAAGAATTTTTTTCGCCTGATGAATACCTTCACCAACAACTTTTGTAACTAAGAATTGAAAATACGAAAAAAAAAACGGATTAATAAGTTAATTGTTCTACCACAAAATGCATAGAACAGGGTGATATTTTTTATTTCATTTTATTACGAATTTCCAAAAGTCCAAAAGTTGTTCGTAACGATGTATAGAGAAGCCCTTATAACTTTTTAGGGGGGTTTTAATTAAAAGTAACCCTGTAAAAAGAGGATAAATGATTATGAGAAAAATGCGGATATATATTATCTAATTAATTGCTGTATGTATCACAACTGAAAATATAAATGACTATTATCATAATAAACCTGATTTTATCTGACATCTGAATACCTAAATATTTCTGTGAAACTAGTTTTTGTATCTATACGCACGAGTATCTTTTTTAATCTTTTGATTTTAAAAATTGAGGTTTTTACTCAGACCTTTATTAGTATAGACAACGCGACCACGTCATATTGTGTGAAAACCCAGCATGCAGTATTTTTTGTACCGAGGAATGACGGCACGATTGCGTTTTAGTGGTTGTTTAATTCTATTCGCACTGCCAATTGCTTTCGAAGAGATTTTTATTACTTATTTATTTAGTTAAATCTTCATATCGATAACTAAATTATAACACACACAGTAATCTTATAACTTAACTTAACTAAATGTGTACCGCAACCGTAATCTTTTATTTGTAGCACAGCATGCAATTACCTTGTTACCTAATAATGAAATAATTTATGCGATCAAAATAAATAAAAAAGTTAAATAATCAGTAACAATATCTAAATATGATGAGTAGAAATGGTAATTTCAGCCATGGTTAAGTTTAATTTAATTTCGATGATGTGACTCTGAAAAATTATAAGCTGAAAGCTGTACTCAGTTGTAAAGTGTCTGTAATTATAAGCTGTACTTAGTTTTTATAATTTGTATATGTCGAATTTCTAGTGTAATTCCGCTACAACAATTTCGCTTCTTTTTCGCGCTTTTGTAGAAGCGGAATTACACTAGAAATTCGACATATACAAATTAAAAATGGACTTCCGCAAAGTAACGTCTGATTCAATTAACTAAGTTTTTATAGTTTATTTTGGCGCTAAAACATTTTTTTATTGACATCTGACGTGCTATTGCAAAGACGACGGAGATCAAACTGGATTAAGTAAGAGCATTGATCCAACTCAATACAGGTCACAAACCTCACGGTGTCTTTCTCGTCAAAGCTTTACGTTATTATGACACAAAACGTACCTATAAGTATCTTATTCAAGTTTCGATACAAAAAATTGGTACAACTAATTACTTATCTTTTGTGTAGTTAAATTAAGTTTCAATTGTACTTGCGAGGGCATTACAAACGGTACAAAAACTCCTGAACGTGACGTATTCAATGTCATCGTGATTCTTCAATTGTTTAGTCGTGTAAAGCCGTCTAAAGTTCAGCATAGAGCATCTTTGTCTTCAACTAGCTTTTTTTCTGCATAAACTTGTAAAGGATAAATCAAGTACGTCGGTATACATGCAAATATTTTCCTTCTGAATATTTAGTTAATCATCATTTTTATATTTCTAACCTTCGACCAAAATAAAATGAATGAACGGGCCCATAAGAAACGCATTTTTGAAGATTACAAAATGAGCGCCGGCTCTCACTTCGTTTCAGTCGGTCTCTAGCCGTAGGAAGAGTAACACGAGACTATTGTTACATGATAACGAAACATCTGACAAAATTGTGTTTTCGTGTGCTTTCTCAAAGTGCATGTAAATATACCACGGCCATTGTAACATGGTCGAAACGTCGAGCGAAAGGTACATATTTTTTACCTATATTAAATAATACGTGATAAGTCCCGATAAACATTTAAACATGTGTTCAAATCGCGAAAGTTTAAAAATTACTATTGCATGTAAATACACAAAAAAACAGCTATCCATTTTTTGTAACAAATGTACTGTAGGTACATGGTTATAATTAGATGTGAAGTATATGTCCGACGGTTTTGACTCGTTTTTACTGAGCAAGCTCCATGGTTATGGCCCGTCCATTCATTTTATTTTAGTCGAAGTTTCTAACAAGAAATAATTCAACCGTCTGAAATCATGGACGATATAAAGCCTGGGACGCGATATAGAAATGCAGACGTGCCCAGAATAGTGGATATATCGAGCGGTCGATACAGATTGACGATATCAGGAACAAATGTCTTTGAAGCTTCTATATCGTCTTATATCTTCTGCCCTACAGTATATTTATATCTGTAATGTATCATCCTTGAACTCGCTCTACAAAACTAAAGACATAGTTTCAACCTTATCAGAATTACGAACTTGTGCGGAAAGCTATTATTAACAACAATTTTAGCCGGAAACCTGTCGCAATTCACTTCCAATATTTGGTAATCGAATACAGCCTCTAATTAAGTCGTCATACAAAACAGACAAGCCTACTTAATGTGTAACACACATTCTCCTTATCCTCATTAAATCAGTTGAGTAATCGCGAAGTATTTTTTTCCTTATAGAACAAAACTATTAAATTGCCTTGCATTGGACGAGTATTATAGAATAGATGTGTGTTTGTACTTTGTAGTAGGTCAGTATTACATTGTCTTTGTATCAGAAAACAGAGACCCAAAGTTAGCGATATAGTGCACTGCAATATTAAACTGATTTGGCAGCGGGTCATTAATGTCGTAGAACCAATAACCGCTGTAAATTAGAATCAAAGATAATACTAGAATGGACCACAAATCGGCAAACCTAACCAAAGACGTCTTGCGACTTGATGCATATAATGGAGATTGGAGAAGAAAAGCCTAAAATTAAAAAACACTGTTTTAAACTATCACTGTTGTTCACTAAAGTTATATGATTATTTACGGGATATTTACCGTGGCAAGTTTGTGGAATGAGCTCCCGATATTACCACAACCTTACAACCAACCACGGTAAATATCCCGTAAATAAACATATAACTTTAGCCTAAAATCTAGCTAAGCGGCATGCCTTGGAAGAGGCCTATGTTCAGCAGAGGACTGAAGTGAGCTGATAATGATGTTGCCATTTTGTTTATACATTATAGCTACGGAAATACTCAGGTAAGATTAAGCCGGCTACTCCTACTGTAGTTTCAATCGTAAGCAGTCTTAAAACACTGGCATCTAGGCCTTTTTACAATAGGGAGTATTCTGTGACTGGCATGTACGTTTTGACGTATATATAATATATAAATATATATTTGATTTGATTTATTTTGATTTGAGTCTTTTTCAAAGGGAGCACGCACGTGCGGCTTTGTCCTGCTTTGCACCGGCTTTTGTTTATAACCGGCTTTATCTTACGTAAGTAATTCCATATGATAATATATACAAAATGTGTGAAAACTACTTCAGTTTCCATAATGTTGATATGTGTGATATTCTTGCAACATTGTCTTGGAAACTAGATCAAAGGCTACTACGCATCAGTGGCCGATTTGAATACACGTAACCTGTATAAATAAGTAATTATCCGCAATACTGATAATCTAGTAAAGATACCGGTTTCCTCGGAATGCTCCAATTCCCGACGCCTTGCTTCCCTTCGCTCGGCGGGCGGGATAGTGTCGGTTGAACGCGCATCCGTGCGATTAACGAACGTATAAATGTTCATAATTATCAAGATTTGCAAAGCGTTAACAAGGTTTTGACCCGATTGTAGCAATTAAACGTTTTGGATAATAGCTGTGGATGCTGGTTATATGCCGAAGACGATATTGATCTATTATTATTGTATCCAACGTCTGCAATTTGGCTGCCGATCTTTAGACAAATATATATCTCTTCTTCTCTATCTCTACATAGTATAAATTAAAGTCGCTTTCCGCGTCTGTCTGTCTGTATGGCCGCTAACTTCTCCTAAGCCACGCAACGGATTTTGATGCGGCTTTCACTACCAGTTAGATACATTTTCACGGAAGGTTTATATACATAACTAACGACCCGCCCCGGCTTCGCACGGGTGTAATTTACGTGCGAAGCCGGGGCGGGCAAGTCGCTAGTTATAATATAATAGGCTTACGTTTGATCGCTACTTCGCCTGATGTTAAGCAATGATGTGGTTTACGATGGAGCACGATTGCCTAGACGAACCGATTCTCTTGCGATTTGAAAACACCCAGATGCTAACTTTCGGGGAACACCCATTCAGGCAGTGCATTCCACAGACTAGCATTTCGCACAATAAAAGTGGAAGAAGCGCAGTACGGGTTTTCGGAATATTAAGCGACGAAATCCTATCTTCACTTTTTTGTCGCGCGTCATTGCGACATGGCTATGTTTATGTATACCCCAGTCTCGTTTTCGCACGATAAAAGAGTCAACTGATTTTATCGTGGCGCGCCTCTCTAGGGTAACAGACAAAGATAATCATTGGCTACAAACAAGCAAATAAGCCTAAATCACAGTTCGCAGTATCTAAAGATACTAGTCCAGGGTCACACCGTCCAGCATGTCACATTGTCGCGCGACTTCCTGGCACACATCCTTCCCTAATTCCCACGCGACACCACGTATTCAGCCTCAACCCGCGACCCTTGCAAAACGTCCTCTTTGGGTGACACACCGCACTCTATGCGACATCAACTCGAATGTCGTAAATCATGACCATTGACACACTTGCCTACTATACTATTTTGAGCACAACCATAAAAGTAATTCTTAGTTAAAATTTAAACAGCCTGTCTAATATCTAAAATGCCTAAAACATTGTATTGTCGTCTATTTTGGTAACTGTTAGTTCCTTAGTTAAATTTTAGACAATTATGATCATCATCATCATCGGTCTTTCATGTTCCCACTGCTGGGACACAGGCCTTCGCTCAGAGAGTGAGAGATAGAGAGAGAGAGAGAGAGAGAGAGAGAGAGAGAGAGATAAAAGGCCATAATCTACCATGCTGACCCAGCTAATTTTGGTCAATATGATTTTTTTTTTGAACTTTCGAGGTTCCGAGACACCGCTTTCTTCACGATGTTTTTCTTCACCGTTTCTGAGCGATGCCATTAATTTTTTATTAGTTTTTAGTTACAATTTATACATTCTACATAATGACGTCGTAAATCCCTAAAACATTGCATTGTATTTTATTTTGTTACCTAAACAAAGTATTTTTTAGGTCGGTTGGACTTTAACAATGTTATTAAAATACTTGTAGGTAATTAGACGTAATTGTTAGCATTTTATTTTAAAACTAGCTGCGCCTCGTGGTTTTCCCGCGTTATATACCACCGTGAAGCAACCTCCTTGGTACCGACAGCAACCTCCTTTAACTTAGATGACAAATTCATTTTTTTATGATGTATTATGTCAATACAAAACAAAATGTATGGAAAAAACAAAGAAATTTATGTACCATAATTTTTTCGCTATAATTTTTTTTCGTGAAATTTTCCAATATTTTAAAACCAACCAATTGAAATCCAACAAATCAAAGATCATGAAAATCGGTCCAGTCGTTCTTGAGTTATAAATGGTGTAACAAACCCGACTTTGTTTTATATTTATATACTAGCGGTCCGTCCCGGCTTCGCACGGGTATAGATATATAGCCTATGTCACTCGGGGATAGCGTAGCATCCCAACAGTGAAATAATTTATGAATTCGGTTCAGTAGTTTCGGAGCCTATTCAATGCAAACAAACAAACAATCAAATCTTTCCTCTTTATAATATTAGTATAGATAGATTCATTACTCGCTTAATTTTTCCCGCGATACAGGCCCAGCCTAGTGCGGGAATCGCTGTTATTATATTTTATATGACTAAACTCTCTCATAAGCATAAGCCTTACTATATTGTTCATTTGATGTACCTATCTTATTTAAGTCTATGTTTATGTTAATAAATATATTTTTCATTTTTTTTTTCACTGGTATTCGACTTGTATTATATATCTGCTATTCCAACCTAAAATCACCAAAAGAGGCCAAATAGGTTAAATGTTAGATTTTGGTTTTAAGGTAAACCTTATCGCGTGTAATTATCACAGCCTTAGATGAGGCGACACACTTAAAGTCCGAGTATGTATGGAATAACACACCATCAAACAAATTTTCAATGGTTTCCATGCTTTGTTTCGAGCAATTCAAATTATTTCTTTTTATGTCGTTAGCGGGCTATCAACGCTTCCTTGAAGTTATATCCGCAATAAAAACAAATAATATATTATGTGTTTACTTAAAGTACAAACATCATAATTTCAAGACGTATTAGTACAAACATCTATGTATAAATTTAATTACAATTATCTATGTAAATACTTAAAGCAGTAAAGTTATTGAAGAAGGATTTTGTTCGTGTTAATGACGTTTGCTCAGTTCCTGCCATTGTGGGTTGATTCTCAGGTGGTCGAAATGGTTTCTGTCTCCGTTACTCGAATGTACATATCAAATAGAGTGACGGTGATAGTAATGTTATCTATTGCTCCAGAATTGGCCCGCTGCACATCGTAAATGCCTGTACGAATAAATGATGATCTTCAATTCTCAAAGGTACGAATACACTAATGTATAATTGTAGGTACATAGGTCACATGCTTATGGCGCTTTATGGATTTACGGTAACTCACTACTTAGCCAATGTTGTTGATTTTGATGCACTATCATTTATACTAAATTATTATTGTTTCTTGCTCAACGCGTAAGCATTGCCATTCAGCACGGTAAATGAACCACCACCATGCTGGGTACGCTGCCTAATGGTAGTAGGCTTGAACATTTGGATTGTCTTAGAACTTCAACGGCCTATGAACAGTCTTAACCGTTTTAGTAGTGTTACTTAGCTTGTATTTTGTTACGTTAAAGACACATTTTTATATTATCTAAATTAAACTATATCTGAGAGCTCTATAATTGGCTCTCCTTTTAGGTTTATCAGATTGGTTTAGTAAGTGATATGACAGAATCGACGCCATTGTTGCGTTTATTACTAACGCCTAACGTTAACAGGTCACTCTATGGTACCCAAGGGACAGTACAAGAAGACAGGGACGTCCAACAAGAAGATGGGATGATGACATTCGACTGACCCTTGGGCCATACTGGACAAGAGTGGCAGATGATAGAGAGCAATGGAGACAGTTGGAGGAGGCCTATGCCAAAAGGCACACCGAATTAAGAGACATTTTATAAAACTATAGAAATAATTTATGTTAAAATCTTATTCGGAATAAATGGCTATTGTATTGTATTGTATTGTAACGTTAACAGGGTGGTCGGTCAGATAAACTTGTTCTTAACAGACCATCAGCTGTTCACCTGGGTTAATCGGTTTATACATGAGATGACGAAGTTCAAAAGTAACAACCTCCTCCTTTCTTGAAGTCGGTTACAAAGGTAGTCATCTACGTCATAATCATATTAACTTAGACCACAGCGTGAGCGCTCTCAAGGTACGCCACTCAGCCCGATCTTCGGCTTCTCGTTTTTTATCGTCAATCCATCGAAGAGGAATTACATAGAATACGGACAAAGACTTTATCTTACAACCAACCTTTAACACATTAAAGAGATCAATTAAAGTGAAGTTGAACCGGTCAGAGAGTAGTGAAGCCAAAAGGCCGACCTTGCATGCTGTACATTAAACGACGTTTCTATTCTATAGTCGGCATTGACCACTCGCACGTTACTACTCGCTTCCATACGTGAGCCGCTGGTATTACATTTTACTCAATTAGTAAAGCAACTTAGTAAGGCGTAGCCAACATTTATTGAATAAAAAATAAAAAAGTAATTTAATACCTCAAAGACACAGGTTATAAGGTCACAAATCAGCCCCAACTCAGCATAATGCCGGCTTTTAACCAGCGCTGGTCTTAAATTAGTCCTAGTTGAACTTTATTATTTAATATTAGGCTTGCTTTTGACCGCCAACTCGCCTAATGTAAAGCGATGATGTGGTCTATGATGGAGCACACTTGCCTAGAAGAAACCGATTCAATCGCGATTTGAAGACACCCAGATTGTGACCATCGGGGAACACCCACTCAGGCAGCGCATTCTACAGACCAGCATAATATTTGCATAATAAAAGTGGAATCAAAGCGCTTTGTATGGGTTTTCGGAATATCAACCATAAAGCGGTGATGATTTTTTGTGGCATTCCGATAGAAAAATGAAACTTCTACCAGTCTTCTGAAAAGAAATTACTAGTAAAAAAAACAAGCTTTTAGCTTTAGAGAAGATAATGTAATGTGCCATATTAGAGTGGCGGCCAATATTGAATTTAGTGTGAAGACACTATCGTTTTGTACTCTTTAAGCCCTTTCATTTGATACCGATATTAACAAGGTTGATAAATTAGTTTCTATGACCACCTCCCGAAAAAAAGAAAAAAAGACACAAACAGACGACTCATAACAAGTTATCTATCTGTCAGAAAATCTCCATAGTACCATATTAATGCATTTTCACCTAAGTTACATTGGTGTACCAAATTTCAACTCAATTGAACGCCGGGAAGTGGATCAAATTAGGCTTGCAATGTTCGTACTTTACATACAAATAATAGGTACATACAAACATGTGAAGTTAAATAAAAACTTGTAAAAACGAAAGGGTTTGAAAAGGAAGGCTTCACCAACAAGTAGGTCAGTCCTAATGCGGTTTTGATCTAAGGAATCGCTTTCGGCATCGCTTCGGTGGTTCCGTTTGTAAATATGGCGAGACAATGGTTTCAGGTCGCGGAAGCAGACACGGAAGCCTTTTTAAGAATTACACATTACACGGGTATTGCGGTGTCGGCACACGCGGACAATGGACATCTGTTAAATAATACCCTCTTTCGACAGACGTTGCGTTACGTACCGCTGTGCGACACCGCATCCGCCAGCACCCAACACCACAAACTACAATCAAACTGTACAAACATTTGTAGTTACCACTATGCAACTTAAAAAAATACTTAATTCAAAATAGTAGCAGTTTACACCATTGAAAAAAGAGAAGTAAATAGAACGGAAATGAGAAGGAAAATCTGCTACCAGGCATTATGAGTGAACCTTGAATAAACATTCTTATTTATCAACGCGTCGAACTCCGCATCACAGTTGCTAACTGATTTCGAATGACTGACGTTTCGTTTATATGGGTGCAACTGGCTACAACAAATTATTTACAAAAATGCATTGTCAGCCGTTCTAAGTTAAACAAAAAAAAACTTTTCTGTGGTTTACACCTATTATTAAAAGCTTTTATTTAACTTGCTCTGTTAGTTACTGTGGGACAAATTTAGCAACAAATTATTAGTTATCCTCAACCGATTGAGCTGAAATTTTGCATACTACGTCTAGTTTGGATAACAATGCATGGTTAGCAACAACATCGTCCGGCGGAAAGATGGCGGACCAGTTATTTTTTATGCAACTCTGAATATCTAAGAATATTGCCGAGAATGCACTTGCTTGCGATCAAGAGCGTGCGGATCGCGAATTCGACCAATAGGAAAGACTAGCCACTCTCAGTACTCTCACCAAAACATGCAAAAAATTACAATGAAATTGTCAATAGCCGCAAAAGATCTGAAATTATTCATGCCTAGTGATTTCATGACGGGTAAATGCAGTGTGAAGCGCGCTTTATTGCCCAATTACAACGGTTTGTACACTACAAACATTCAAATAGCGTATAGACATTAGACGTATCACATGTTTGTAATTGAACGAATTTACAACGCATAACTTCTCTCCGAGGGCATCAATTTCTTGAAGGTACTATTCAACTTACCTAAAAGGCCTAAAAGAGACTGCAGGTAAACGCTGGATGCAGGCCGCTTCCAACAGGCCCTTTTGGAGATCGAAAGGGGAGGCCTATGTCCAGCAGTGGACGTCCTATGGCTGATATGATGATGATGATGACTATTGTACCCTCAGATCAGACAAAAAAGGGAGATATGCATTAGTAACGGCTCACTTACTAATTTTGTACGCACACTAAGAAATTTGTAGCGACATCAATGAACCAAATATTAGTTCACATGCAAAAAAAGGCGACAAGGTCGTCTGCAAGGTGAATTCGACCAAAGGCATTAAGCCTGATTTAGGCCAGATGTGTTCGCACCCGCCACGCTACCTTACTATATCTCCCTTGTTTGTTTGATAAGAGATTATACCCGACGATGCTAAACACTAGCCCCTTATAAATAAGCGTGGAGTACTGGTAATAAACGAGGCTACTGTACGTTTATTAATAGGGGGGTAGTAGATTGAGCAACGAGTGCATAAAATAATTTTAGCTGAAACATTTCTCAGTACGAGCTGAAGGCGAGGGCGGATGTTTAGGTTCAAGTTTAAGTTAAGATGATAAAAACTGCCTTACACTCGGGTTTTTAATTAAGGTGTTATTCCATTGATATTCCGGGAGTGACACAAGCCTATGTCACTGTCCAATCAAAGTGTCATAGATAATCGAGTCAACGACTGTGTCTAAAAGCAATTTGTGTTGTATTAAGTTAGCAAACAGATTCAAGCGTTTGCGCAAGGACTGGTTTGGTCAGTGGCCGATAGAGTCTACTAATATTAATATCTAAATCGCAGGACGTTTCGAAAATGAGTCACGTCTATGAGTAAAATACTAGCGATAAAGTTCTGACAAATTTATTACGAGTATTCGTCTAATTTAAGCGAGGCTTTAGCTTTTGAAAATCGATTACCTATCCTAGTATCCTTAGTGGTACAATTAAAAACGTTTTGTTTATATATAACTTTTTTTTTAAACACTTAAAAATAAAAAATGTTTAGACGTCTACGCCGATTGTATTTTTTTTTTTTTTTTTTTTTTAATATAATAAGCGAAAGTTATATTTCGAGGGAAAATAATAGATTTACCTCTTTCACTCAACATTTAAGAGCGCAGATCTTGTCGGTGGAGTAACTTCCAAGCTTGACGGTCTTCTGCCAGCGTTTCACCTCTAAGGGTGGAAATGAAAGAGATGGATTCAGTTAATAAAATTTCCGGAGAATTTGGTTTTTACTTTTTTATCATCATCAGCATTTCATGTTCCCACGGCTGGCATTTTGACACGGACCTCCTTTCAGAGAGAGAGAGAGAGAGAGAGGGAGAGAGAGGACGGGCCCTAATCCACCATGCTAGCAAAGTGTATATTGGTGAATGTACCAGTACATGTAACTGTACTAGTTTCCGGATGAAACTGGTACAGTTTTTTTTTTTTTTTATTGAATGTGAAGTGGCAAACAAGCTACGATGTAATCCAACAGGAGTCCAGGATATTTTCCTTCACCGTTTTTAAACGTTGGCAAAACTGCACATAATTTATCTAGGTCCTGAATAAGTCATTAGGGCAGGGCCGAGTATAGAACCGAGTGCCATCAGATTGTAAAGCGCACATTCTGCCACTCATCCACCATCTATCACCTTCTTTAAACGTGTTTTAATTATTAACGAGTCAACATCAATATTTTACGTATCCCAGTAATACGGTACCTTACTACCGTCCCAGCCTACCATAAGCATCATCAATTTTAACATAAAAAAAGAGCTATACTGCTTAAAGCTCTCCTTAAAAAGAATAAGAATTTCTGAGAAGTGATCAAGATCAAATAATAATTACGCCATAAAGAGGGTCGTTAAAGCTCAGCCAATTAGTCAAGCGAACTTTATGGTTATGAAATTATAAGGCTATTATATCAAAATGAGACATTAGACAAGCTTAGACAATAATAAGGGCATTATCCTATCAGTGTCACGCATGCGGCCAGCTCGTTCCGCACACAATGCACGTGCGCTTGCGACACTCCCCCCCGCGCAGGCCTGGAGTGCTCTGCCCCACCCCTCTCGCTCTGCAGTGGCGCAAGCACACGCGACCGACCATCATCGTTTGACGAAAACAGGTGTAATTTTTGCCGCACGTGTCAGTCACAAAACAGAGAAAAACGAAATTATGTCTCTGCATTGTCTTTTATTTTTACAGCTATTTCGCTCACGGGATAATTTGCACTCACTGAACATTACAAACGTATATTTTTTATGAATTATTAGTAAAAGCAAGGCCGCGGTTTGATTGCAAAGTTGGTCATGTTAATTGCGAGCGAATAATCAGTGGATCTAGCGAGGTTATGATATATTACGGTTTAAGCGGAGCAAGTGGCATGTGAACGGTGCATTAAAGTTTGGCATTGAACCGAACTGTTGAATTAGCCTCGAGAAATTCACCGATCAATGCATGTGTCGTTGGGATACCTTGCAACACAAATATAATATGATAAACTTTGTGTAAGTGTTTTTTTATGTTGAACAGATTACGTTTGGGCACCAACTCGCCTGATGGTAAGCGACGTTGCGGCCGAAGATGAAACGCGTTGATCTTAAAGAAATATATTCACTCCTGCTTTGAAGATGCCTAGTTTGTAGTTCTCAGGAAACAAGGAGGACGGCAGGGAGTTTTATTCTTGGGCTGTATAATCTGCATAATTATATTGTATCATAAAATACGACTCAAATTGTTGAGTACGAATCTGTGGAATTTCCACGAGGAAGGGGTGGTAGTGTGCAGTGCTACTTGTGTTTGAAGTGTAAGGGTTACTAAGTGCTGAACCTCAGATAATTCAAACAAGGGAGATATGGTAAAGTTGCGTAGCGGGTGCGAACGCATCCAGTGTAAACGAGTCAGGTTGCCTTTAGCCGAACTCACCCTGCAGACGACCTTACGGCCTTTTTTGCATATGAACTATTAGTTCGTTCATAAGTGACACTGCAAATTTCTTAGTGTGTGTGAAAAATTAGTAAGGGAGCCGTACTTACTGTTAATGCGTTAAGCGGTTTAGTGTTTTTTGAATAAAAAATGGAGACATTTGAACTCGAACACTAATAATTGTACTAAGGCATATACTATTCCCTTGTATATATGTTCTATGAGCTGACCAGATATGAATGTAGTATGGAGGTATCTTACACAAAGGTTTATTTAAAAAAAAAAAAAAAAAATGTCTGTAAAATAGCGGTTTATTCCCAAATAGGTCCAAATTGGCTTCAAGCCTTTCTCTGAAAATAATGTTTGCGTATGTTATTCTCATTGAGGTCCAAGAAATAAACGGTTTGCTAGTAGACCAGCAAAAAGAGGTCTCAGATTCTACTAGAACAAATAGGATTTTGTATATTTATTCGAAGATGACTTGCACATCGTTGATACGATCGTCACAAATTTTTGTAGGCAAGGAGGGTTTTGTAGGTATGCATTTTTTCAATTCAAGGATGAGAAAAATTGTACTTATTTATTGTAAGTTTTGCGAGGTCATAGTTGAGGTTGAGGAGAGTTTGGAGGTAGACTAATATGTAGTTAAATTAAAACACGTAACGAATGAAATTCATTCATGTAAATACATTGATGTCATTCGTTCATGTCAGAGAGTATAAATATTTCAACGGATTATTATTAAACGTATTGCATAATCTGTGCGCGTTCATGCTAACTTCCTCGAGAGGGCGCTGGGAGTGGGAGGTTTGCACAACACCCTTTCACTCAGTGTTGAGTCACAAGTCACGGGAAAATTCCCAAATGTGTGTGGACGCCCTTCAACTGCTTGCCCCGCAACAGCACCTGGGCTTTCTACAAGTACGCTTCAGCCGATGCTTGAACGGTCAGTTTCTCAATGTGGTTTTATTTACCGTTTTGAATGGTTTCGTATACCTAATAATAGATTATAGGAGCTCTCTGTTTGCGAAGCGACTCCATTTTTCAAATGGTTATGAGAAATTTACTAGTACACAGCAAATAAAAAAAAATGGTTTAAATATTTTCTGTGGATTAGTTTATTTGAGATTTAAAAAAATATTACATGTTGAATTATGTAAACATTTAGTTGTAATGTGACTACAAGATTTTTTAACTCGTTATGTACTGTCTCACATCCCATGTTGACTTTCTGAGATATTAATAAATTTTGAAATATCCGGAATGATAATTTCAGCAACCCTTTTACAAACGTTTGCGGACGGTTTATGTAGTTTTGTATATCTTTGTATACTACTTTATCTAGTAAATATATACCGATGGTGCGGCCGTAAAAGAACGCGTTTGACAGTTGCCATAACATTTTAAAAAGTTGAACGAAATTAGTAAATTCTGATCACTTTTACTAGCTTTTTGAACGTAATATTGTAGCTGGTAGCAAATATACTACAGTAAAATATTAAAATAAAACGTTTAATTCAGATTTTTACAATGGTATCCCATTTTCTCAGTAGCTGGAAAGTAGTCAAACTTTTAATATTATATAGACCACTTTAAATTAAGTAAACATAATGATTATGACTGACACTTTTTATTTTGACCAGGAATTTTATCTGGAACGACATTATAAAAAAAATGCCACCGTCAAAGCTGCTACATATTTTTTATTATTTTTTTACCAAAACTGTTCCACTGCTGGGCGCATATTAAGATTATTATAATACTTAAGGAACTGACGCATTTATCAAGAACAATTCACAAATTGATACGAATAATTTTACAAGAAAATTTATTAAAAGCTTCGAAGGTCATCGACGCGGAAACTCTAATCAGGAAATATTTTAAGCTCAGTTTAAATACTGGTTTATTAAAATCATATAAATAGCATCCAATAACTCAGTCGCGTTACCGCAAATATAATTATGTTTTTACATACTTGCGTAATGATAGATGAAACATGATAGAGTGTGGTAGAGTATGCCTTTCTAAAGTGGCAAGGAAGAGATCGTATCTTCAGTAATCCGCTGCTCTGATGGAACAGGGAGTTGTGTAAGGCATCACAGCGACCTCGCCACTAGCACTGATCGTTGGCTAAGCTCTGAGGATAACCATGACAATGTACGCAACCCCATGACCAGTCATAGAAGAACTCTACCAAGGCCCCGTACCAACATTCAAGGAAGGATGATTATCTTTCTTGTTCAATGCCTAAGGCTATATTGCAAATGTTGTTTTTGTTTAGTGAAATTTTGCTTTAGTATAAAGAACTTTTCAAAGAAATTATTAAGTTACACAAATCAAATTATTTATTTGTCAGAACTATGGCAGGTAATCAGGTATACATAGAAAGTAGCATACAGAGTTTACAAATTGAAATGTTTTATTTCATGTCTTTGCCAGGTGCGTAAATTTGTACAAAGTAAAAAAAAAGTAACCATTGTTGTATTTTTTCAAAATATAAAATAGCGGGAAATTGGCATTCGGTCCGTTGATGGTAAGCGGTAATCACCGGATATGGACCGTCGCTTACCAATAGGCAAGTTGGCGGTCAGAAGCGGACTTATACGCCTTAAAATTTAAAAAGAAAATATACCCATGCAACAATAGCGGCGTTGTCGATGCTTTGCCAGCCCGCGAGAAATGTTTGTAAATACCCTTTTTAAAACACTCTGTCGATGGAAAGACCTTCGGTTGAAGATCATTCCACACCTTGCAGGTTCGCAGGAGAAAGGAGCAGCAGAACCAGATGTTCAGTTATTTTATACCTAAATTAATTAAAGAAAGATAAAAGAACAATTATTAATACCTATTATAGTTGTTTTTTAATTCCTAGTCTCGATATTATGACAATTATTTAGTATACATCTCTACATAGTATAAATTAAAGTCACTCTCCGCGTCTGTCTGTCTGTATGGCTGCTAACTCCTCCTAAACCACGCAACGGATATTGATGCGGTTTTCTTCATCAATTAGATAATTTTTCACGAAAGGTTTATATGTATAACTGGCGACCCGCCCCTGCTTCGCACGTATATTATATCCGTGCGAAGCCGGTCGGGCGGGTCGCTAGTTAAATAATTATAAGAAAATTTTTATCAATGAGAAATTTATTTTTGGCAATATTGTCATCCTACTTTGTTTTTTTATTTGGTTGACGAGACGAGCAAGTCGCTTGCCTTGCCACTTGCCTTAACAGTTCAGCGCCACCTAGAATTTTGGCCCTAAGCAGTTCAAAACACTGCGCCGTAATCTTTTTGCCGGACCACCAATACAAGACACAAGAAATTGTTTTCATTGGAACGGCGAGCAGCTGCGGTAATTATACCGGAAATATTGACAAATACTCGATTTTTGAATAAAATGTTTATTTAATGTTTTCCTTGTTTGAGTCATAATTGTGTTTCCATATTTCAGTTGCGCAGTGAGAGGCGTGGTTGCAGTGCAAGGACGTTGCCAGTAAAAGTGAACTCGTTCGCATTGGGTGGAGGCAGTGACTGCACTAGTTCAAACAGCTCTTTGAACATTTTAGGGTTCCGTACCCAAAGGGTAAAAACGAAACCCTATTACTAAGCCTACGATGTCTGTCTGTCTGTTTCTCTGTCCATTTGTATGTCCGTCCGTCCGTCTGTCCTACCTATTAACGGCTGTATCTTTCGAACCATAACAGATAGGCCGGGATTAAGAGCGACCCAAACGTCTACAAAGCTGCTAAACGTCTAGTTTTTTTTAGAATCGTTCTAACTTTAGCCCCCAACGAGCCTGATGGTAAACGACGTTGCGACTATCCACTCTAGCCTTGATGATGCTTAGATTGTAGTTCTCAGGAAACAAGGAGGACGGCAGAGAGTCCCATTCTTGGGCAGTACGTTTCCAAATGACGACTGATTGTATAGTTAGGCACATCCCGTAAAAAGTAAGCTATGTATTATTATATTCTCAGTGCATGAAATATGCGCTTAGATCCAATTATCTCGTAACTTTGCTGAAGGTCGCATCTTCATCAAACGACACACCAATTTGTTATTACCAACAGCATTCACGCTTTCAACAGGGATTGCTGTTTGATGATTGAAAAGGCTGCACTTTTTGTTGCAACGGTAATAATGCTGTTTGAACGTGTGTAAGCAGTGAATGGACGTGACATCACTTCATATTATATATCAAAATGTTAGCAGTTAGCATGGTTATGAAACATGTTGTTTAAGTCACTGCTTCGAGTTGAGTCGGGGTCCACGTTTCTAGTCTTTCCTGTCTTTTTTCATTAATGTTACTGATGTTACAAAATGAAATTATATTTCATTTCATCAATTTTTGTATGGTTGGCCGGCTAGGCGTTTGGCCACAGCTCACCTGATTTGACGGTGTGATCAAAGATGACGAACACACCTAGCTTCGATTATCTAGATGAGTTTTGACCTCAGGATGCTTCCGTTTGCCATGGTTGGACACCCGAAGAGAGAGAGAGAGAGAGAGAGAGAGAGATATAATAGGGCCTAATCTATCATGCTGGCCCAGTGTATGTTGGTGAATATCATATAATTTTTAACATTTGAGGAACTTGGACATCTTTGGACATACCAGGTTTCTCACGATGTGTTACCAGTTGCCAGTTCTCCTCCTTCACCGTTATTGAGCAATAGCATTAAAACCGCACATAATTAAGTAGGTCAGGGGCCAAGGAACGACCACCATCGTTCTTTTCATCGTTAAGTAAACTTTCTGTATTCTGTATTTTTTCCATGGCATATTAATTAGCTATGTCATCTCTCACGTTGTTAATCCATCGCTACTTTTCAGTGTTATTGTAAACGGATAATTGCCTGACGTAGTTGTAAAAAAAGTGTTGGCAAATCTATTTGTTTCAAAACAGTCACTTAAGGTCGTCAACCTATGTCTTAGAACCTTTTAGCTAATGTTTGTATCGGGTGACGTCACGAGGCGCTAATGGAGCTTGTTTGAGACCAGCCAGAGCCAGAAACGGCGGATACAGTGATTACAGAGATAAATTATGGAGCTAGTCACTAGTCATCATCATCATTTCAGCCGTAGGACGTCCACTGCTGGACATAGGCCTCCCCCATCGATCTCCAAAAGCGCCGGTTGGAAGCGGCCTGCATCCAGCGTTTCCCTGCGGTCTCTTTTAGGTCGTCTGTCCATCTCGTGGGTGAATGTCCTACGCTGCGCTTATCGGTCCGTGCTCTCCGTTCAAGAACCGTTCGGCCCCATCAGCCATCTGTTCTGCGTGCTATGTGCCCTGCCCACTGCTACTTCAACTTGCTAATCCGGGGGGCTATCTCGGTAACCTTCGTTCGTCTACGGATCTCCTCATTTCTGATTCGATCTCATAGAGAAACCCCGAGCATAGACCTCTCCATAGCTCGTTATGCGACTTTGAGCTTGCTTATGAGGTCCATAGTGAGAGACCACGTTTCCCTGCCGTATGTCATCACTGGCAACACACATTGGTCGAAGACTTTCGTCTTAAGGCACTGAGGTATTTTTGACGAGAAGACGTCACTAGTGTCGGTTTAATATACGGGTGTTTTTTTAGAAAACGGACATCAATATCATTTTACTCATGATTATAAGCAGCTTTTAATTTGGGACCAACTCTGAAATTGCGAAAAGGATCAGCTGTTCCATACATCTGATCCTTTTCCGCAGCGGAAGCGGAATAACTGCTTTTTTGCAATATCAGGGTTGGACCCGAAGTTAAAGTTGTTTATAATGCTGAGTACAATGATATCGTTTAATATGTCCATCGTCTAAAGATGTATTTTATGATCCGTTATTTGTCAAGCATGAGTTACCTAAAAACAACAGTGTTCTTGCGCGTGACGACCTTTACAGACTATGCTATAACAAACGAACGCGGTTTTACCCGCTATCCTACAGAAAATATTATGTTTTTTGATATAAACATTATACTATTATAACTAATATCTTAATTTGGGGTATAAGCTAGCTCAATACCAAATATCATTAAAATGTGTTAAGACACACAAACGTAACAAAAAAATTCACATGTGCGACGTATTCGCTTTACGAAAAATCACTTTAAATCACTAAAGTTATACGATTATTTACGGGATATTTACCGTGTTAAGGTTGTGGAATGAGCTCCCGATATTTCGGCGCCCGTAAATAATCATATAAATTTAGTGAACAACCGTGATAGTTTAAAACTACGAAGCGCTATGATTCCACATTTATTGTGCGAACTGCTAGTCTGTGGAATTCGCTGCCTGAATGGGTTTTCCCCGTTAGTTACAATCTGGGGGTCTTCAAGTCGAGAGTGAATCGGTTTCTTCTAGGCAAGCGTGTTCCATCGTAGACCGTATCGTCGCTTAACATCAGGCGAGATGGCGGCCAAGCGCAAGCCTATCTACTATAAAAATATAAAAAAACAGTGTTTTACTTTAAATCTCTATTAAAAAACCTTTACATGTTAAATATTTGTGTGATAAACGTCTTAGCTTCATAAGTTTTAATAGTACGTAGCTAATCAATAGTATATTGGTGATTAATAGAAGAAAAATAAGCATAAGGGAGAATTTGGCGTAATATTCTCATAGCGTGCGCAATGGCGCAACTGTCACCATTGTTCATTAGGCGCAAGAAATGCTCCACTGGCACACGAGACCGCCGACTCACTGAGAACCTGGCTACTCTAGGGATACACGCAAACATGTGTTTTGTACTCTATTGTTTCGCAGTGGAAACAAAAATAAAAGTTCAATAACTTCAAAATATCAATTGTTTCGCGTTAACAGTTAAGTATTAACAAATGTGTGCTGAATATACAAACATTAATAACTATTGTAATATACTGGAAATTACTTCTCGTCAAAATACCACAGTGCCTAAAGCTAAGGGCTTTAACCAGTGTGTGTTGCCAGTGATGACATATGGTACTGAGACGTGGTCCTTATTGGCCTCAGATAACTCAGAGTCACACAATGGGCAATGGAGAGAGCTATGCTCGGAGTTTTGCCACGTACGTACGTACCACGTACGTACTCGCCAAAGAACTAGAGTCACAGACATAGTTTTTAAAATTTGCAAGTTGAAGTGGCAATAGGCAGGCCACATCCCTAGAAGAACTGATAATCAATGAAGAAGAAAAGTTCTTGAGTGGAGACCAGGAACCAGAAGACGTAGCGTAGGCCTCCCACTAGATGGACCGACGACATCGTGAGAGTCGCGGGCATCCAGTGGATGGAGATGGCAGGCTGTCGTTCAGTGTGGAGTTCTAAGGGGGAGGCCTATGTTCAGCAGTGGACATCTTCTGGCTGATGATGATGATGAATGACTATTGAAATTGTTATCAACGTATCAAGTAAAAAAAACATGATTATTCAGAGAGTTTGTCACATAAAAGACATCAACGCACGTGTTGGCGTAGCGCTTCTACACATCTACATACGTTCTACGCGCCTACGATTCGTTACGTAACGATTTTATAATCGAAAGAGATTTTATTTTGCACAAACTAAACAGTTATTGCGCTGTAAAAGTAAGTGTTTAATAAAACAGACTGGATGTTGGTGCATTCGTAATTTTTTGTTCTATCATATGCATCTATATAGCCCGTTGGTCTAGTTGGTAGTGATCCTGCCTTCTACGCTTGGGGGCGTTGGTTGGATTCCCACTTAGGACAAACATTCATGTGATGAACATTTGTGTTTGTTCTATATCTGGGTGTTAATATCTTTTTAAGTATGTATTTAAAAATATATATGTATGTATATCAGATTCTGGCAGCCATATCACAAGCTTTGCTTAGTTTAGGGACAGATATGAACGTGTCTGCTGCCGAATATTATTTATTTATTTTAATAAAAGTGACTAATATTTATTGCCATTTACAAAGGTTCCAACGCAAGGAGTCAAAATACGCATTCAGTCAGTTACGATTTATACATAATACACAGTTAACCAAATACGCAATTTACTAAAAAAAATACACAAGATTTTTAGGCGGGTTACTAAAACGCACATGGCTAAAAAAAGATAGAGCGTTGGTCAAAAATTCTGTATTCTGATTTTTCGTACTGCGCTGTTTAAGCAATATTTCCAGCCCACGTTTAGAGGTAGCCCCAGGTGTTTTGTTTGCAATCGTTACTTGCACCAGATATCTGCGGTCATCGCATGACCCTAATGTGCCCCATAACACTTGAGTGAGCCACGCATATCATAATACTAGATTAAGCCACTTATGCAATAAAAACTACCGTTTATAAAAAGGTTAGCTAATTTGCATCAGTTAGCGCCAAATTGGCCGACATTTGGTACAAGGTAGTGCTAAAATAAACGAGGTCATTTTTTTGACGTTTCATTTAAAAATAAAGCTTATTTTCAACTGTATTTAAAAAAGGAGGTTCCAAATGAAGTTTCTTTATAATATACTAGCGGTCCGCCCCAGCTTCGCACGGGTATAGATTATAGTCTATGTCACCCGGGGATAGTGTAGCTTCCCGTCAGTGAAAGAATTTTTCAAATCGGTCCAGTAGTTTCGGAGCCTATTCAATGCAAACAAACAAACAATCAAATATTTCCTCTTTATAATATTATAGTATAGATATTTTACGCGATATCTTTGCCTATAGTAAGCCAATTTTTTTTAAATATGTTATTTCATATAAATTTAAAGAAAATATTTCACCGCTAAAGGTGGTAAATTAGAGATTAAATCTCAATTATTGAATTTCACCAGCTTACCATGCAGACAATATAAATAATAATAATTGGTATTTGTTTTATTATTGTCATATTTTTTCTTAGCTAAATCTTAATTTGTTACAAGCTAAATTATAGCCAAATTAGCTTATCGGTATTTTTAAAATGTAACTAAAAGAGTACGCGCGTTCACGTACACCCCTATGTATATAATTTAATATGGACCAAGTTTGGATTATTTGACACATGACTTTTTAGGCGTTATTTTCAATAATTTTTTATACGAGTACTTATTACACTTTTTTACGAATTTTGTGCTTGATCCAACATCTATGTGTTTGTAAATCAATGACTACATACTATACTATTGTGACAGCTATTCTTCTTCCTTTAGCGCTTAAGTGTAAGATATTGTAATAAAAGTAATTGCGTCCGTTATGTTGTGACTTTTGAATAAAGGCACTTTTCGTCGGTCAAATTAAGTTATTACCATAATAATATACATTTCTTGACAAGAGTAAGAAACGAGAACAATAGTGACATGACGGAGACAACGACCTTGGGAAGAAGGATGGACTTAAGCTCCCCTCGAAAAAGCAAACACGCATTAAAAAAACCTACGGTGTTCTTATGGTACGGGATTTGACCCGTAAAGGAGATATTCCTAAACAGTCAAATCCCGTGCATGAGACTAGCTGTGCCCCGCAGTATCACCTATGTGTGTCTACCTACAAACTGCTATGCAGTTTGGCATAGTTGTGTAATAAATAAAATGTATGTTATTCACTATAATAAATTATAATAAAAAATAAATAAAATCACGAGAACCGTATATTTTCCGAGATAAATAATATTATGTCACACTCCGGGCTTCCAACCGCATCTATATGCAAAAAAAACCTCGTTAATAAATCTTTTTCTGCATGAAAGAGGTACAAGCAATACACTAACAATATAAATTTTACGATGAAGTCATTATATTATGAATCTAGGCGTTTTTGTGATGTGGTAATTTTAAAAACTAGTCATATTAAGATTTAGTCATTTTGCGATTTCGTCTCTCTGCGATAAAGTAAACCTACTATGTAGTCGCTACGCAATGTGGTAGTTTTGCGATCTAGACAATCTAATTCTAACCCAATATTCCGTATAATTAATTCATTACACTGTGACCCCGCAGTACCCGAGGGATATCCGGTGGAGGGCAAGGCGAAGAACAGAAGAATGATTCGTGATTACACTCGTGTAGCTTGTGAGGTAACGAGAATTACACGGGTGCTGCAATCAAACATTTGTTTTGCACGTCACGCATTGCAATCGTTACAATGATGCGGTTTTAAATACCGTCAGTATAAAACTTATTTTGTTTGGCAACAAGTTCTATAACCATACTAAAATTATGGACCCAGTTTTTGACACAGAAATTATGCGGGCGGTTTTAACACACATTATGCAATTTCAATTTGACCGGGTGAACTGGGCAAATATAACTATGATCTGAGTCGAACGAGCCCGGTGTTATGTCACACGTCCATAACAAACAGCGCGGGTGTGTGTATGTGTGTGTGGACGCTTGCCGGTGTGCCGCCCCTTTCGCTCTCCGTGACCTCCTTCCGCTAGCGAAAGTGGCGCAAGTTCCCCGCGCTCTCTGCGCTACCCCTTTGAGTTCCTTATACAGAGCTGGAAATTAAATAATGTCAGCGGTCATCACCAGCCTTCTTAGCGGTTACGGTACATTGTTCTGGAGCAGGTGGTTTCCGCAACTAGATATGCGTGAACCAGCTGCAGCTACTTCAGCAACTCGTTCTCCTCCAGGATGGCTAACACCTTGTTGACGTTGGCGCAGGCTTCTTGTTAACTCGAGGAAGTTGTTTTTTTGTTCCATCACAATTCTGCACATTAGCAGCAAATTCGAAGCCGTTTATTCGGCCATCATGTACCCTCTACCTTACAAAGAGGACTGTCTGTGACCCCAATTTTGTAAAAGTGTTTGTTTTAAAGGATTTTTACAATTTGCCGGAGCTTGTCACGTTTGAGTGCAAGATTTTGATAGCTCATGGATGATAAATACGTAGTGGATCTTCAACGTCCCCAATCATCCCGGTAGCGATCAGTGGATCAATGGTTCTCAAATATCTTAGTCGTTAGTCACTCCATAGTAAAACAGTGCGGCTATCATAATGAGGTCTATCCTGCAAGTAGGATATTGCTGACCATGATGAGTTGTAGGTGGATGCACTTTGATTGATTGCAGTGTTATCATTATCAACAATTTTAGTGGGACACACGACACGCCTGCGTAAAGCCGCATGATCAAAAGCCAGAAAAAAGACAAAAAGAAGCCAAGTAGAGTAAATACTTACTCTACGCGGCTTCAATTATAAAACAACTCGATGTTTTGCAAATTTGCAACACAAAACCGGACCTACAATCGCATGATTCACTGTGTAAAGTAAAGCAGCCAGATAGCGATTAAATAATAAGCGAACTGTAGTGAAGCCGATGATATAACGCCATACTTTTTGGCTTTATTGGCCCAATACAGTCTACAGAACATTGTAAATGTCGCTGCACCCATTAAACGAGTTGGATAGAGCGATGCCGATGACTGCAGTTGCGCAACGCTTCGGTTGCGCTTCAACGGGCGTCTCAATGCCGTCCTCAAAGTTTGCAGATTTTTTATCAACGAGACGAGGTCTCACTGGATATTTTTCTTCAGCCCAGAGAGGAATAAGTGTATTTAGGGATCTGCAACTAATAGATAAGTCTTTGACAACCATCTAAGAATCTCCACATCTAGTCTCCAACGATACCGGCGGAATAGCATTGCCAGTGATTTAAATGTAATTGAGTGTTATTTATCACCCGTGGAATATTGGTTTAAAAGCCAGTTTTCTCAGTTAAAGCTCTTTGAAGAAAAATAAGTCAGTGGAGCATGCGCTACTGCATTGAAAGGCCACAGAAAACAAAGTCAAGATCGGGAAAAAACTCAACTAATCTCGAATGAAACTAGACGAAGCAGCAACCCAGAGTCGCGCTCCGTTATTTCTAGGACTCATCTGGTTTGGGTAGTTTTTTTTATGGTGTATTTGCCTGCGTTTTACCACCAACTAGCCGGGTGGTATGTATGATCTGGTCAAAGATAAAGTACACAAACAAGAAGATACCTATTAGATGACTTTCAGTACATGTGTCATGACCTCCATGTCAGTCACTAAGTTAATAACTAGTACATATCGAATCGCAGATATTACACCGAAAAAATTAACACCTGTGCCTTAATACTTTAATACAGAACATGAACTGAATTTACGCCTTGACACGACACCTTGATATTTAAATATTAATTACTGAAGCTAATAAGTAAAGTTGTTTACTCGAAGGTTGTAACGCTTCCGAGAAACGGATCCGATGTACAGAGAGCAATATAATTGCTTACAAAATTGTAAAAACAAATAAAATGAAACAACAGGGTCAAGGGGTCATTCGAATATTACCATGACAGTACATTTTACGTCTTACGTAAAGACATACAAGCTTGTCACAAAAGAGGTAAAGTAGTCTTAAAGCGTGTTAAGTGCTAGTTAAAGTTGACTCGACACTTGACTGGGCACCTCGTGGTAAGGACAAGTGGATTTCACCACAATAACTCTTATTACGGAGTAATAAAGGTGACAATGCGCAGGCTGGTGGTAGCAAGGCCACTGCCCAAGGGTTCATATTTTTGTATTGAGGAAACGACCAACAAAATGTTCATTGCCAATGCTCTTTTAAAATATTTCGTAAGGATTTCTACTTATATTTAAGTAAATTTACTAATATTGAAGTAAATTTAATTATCCACAATAGATGGATTGGATACATTTTATTGTTTCGACCCTATCGACCTCGATAAATGGTTTTGTAAGCTTTGTATCGATCGAATGCCATAAAAGTGTGGTAATGTACGCTGTGCGTTTGTGTGAGGTCGCGTTGGTGTGCGTGCCGGAGGAAAGTAGAAGTGAATGTGACGTAAGACGGCGAGCAAGGCGCTGCACTGCGAGCACGCTGCGTGCCGCAGCGTCAGCGATGCGGCTTGATGCGTGAACTTGGCTTGGAATATTTAAAACTCATAGCACACACTCAAACTCATACGCACTCATAGTATACACAGGTCGTGATCATTGATCGTGAGAATTGACATATTAATGTTTCTACAACGTTTTAAACAAGGCTTTTATTGAAAATCTATCCCACATTTGTGAGCCAATTTACGTGTTTTTTTTATTATTATGTAGAAGAAGCTCTCGAAGCGGTCCCTCAATTTTTTTATTAACTTTGGCACAGTAGCTCATAGTAATAAATTAACCAACTTGAATAATTTTGTCGATTACTTACTCATTTTGAAGTCGTTTTTTTAACACCAAAGGGTAAACAAGACGACTTCTTTAGGTCACTGGAGCCCTCAGTATATGTCATTTGAATGAACCCTTGTACCCTTGTACGGGTTTCGGTATGTTTTCAATGTGTACAAGTTCATTGGTATGTATGTGGTGGGCCAGGCTATGTTTGTGTGCGCGCGGCATTGGCAAGGACGTATTATATCAGACGCGCTTCCGATGAGAAATGTCAATAGTCAGCTTATTACGTAGTAACTGTTATTTAATATGGGCTAGGCGCAGGGAGCAGCTTGTGACTGGAGGCTTGGTGATTTTAGTTAGTTTTATGTCAGTCCAGACACTGAACGAGACGGGTGGGCTTGGTCAAATCTGCTACGGCACAGAATTCAGCAAATGGTTACCTAGACAAATAGAGTCAACGTTACAAACGAAGTCTTTAGTCGACGAGTAAAAAGCTTGCGAGAATGAAAAGGACGAGATAAACATTATATGCGAGGTTCAGTAAGAGATAAGGAGAGAGAAAGAGAGGGAAATAATTTTTACTGACTAAAAACAAGCCGAATTACATGGTTTTATGGGGCACCACGCCGCACTATTCCGCACTAGAGCAGGATGCAAACTGGACTCCAGTTACTGATGGCTTGTTTACGTAACTGACATTTAAGAACGACTCGTGCATGTGGCTTTACAAATTATACCTCCTTAATATATCATTTAATGTCTGTCTCATGCCATTAGAAAGTCTGTTATTAAGTAATAGATTCTGGGTTGAGAGCGTATTTGTTTGCTTGTGGAAGAAAATAACATCGGTTTTATTTAGAAAAGTTTTAGAGTGATGGTGGCCTAGCGGTAGCATGTGTGCACTATCTGATGGCACCTGGGGCCTTACGGACAACTGCTACTGCGGCACCAAACTAACGTAAAATCCGCTCAGTTGGAAAATTACACGACCGCGAGCCGTATTTAGGCGCGTTAAGGTTCACGTTCGCGTGATTTTCCAACTGAGCGGATTTAACGTTAGGTTGGTGCCGCAATAGCAGTTGTCCGTAAGACTTGTACTTAAGCTTAAATAAATTATGTGTAGTTTTTAATGCCGCCGCTCAAAAACGGTAAAGGGAAAAATGTGAGGAAACCACTGTCCAAAAACCTCAAAAGTTCAAAGACATAATGACATTGACCAACAGACACTGGGCCAGCATGAATTGGGGTTCATCCTCTCTCTGTCTCTCTACCTCTGTGAGAAGGCTTAGTCCCAGCACAAGGCACATGATATTTGGAAAATATTTCTCAAACTTGAGGCCACAAAAAGACAAAAAAGTAAAAGTCAAGTTCATGCATTTTAAAGAAGAACGCGTGACTATATAGTCTATAATATTTTTTTAGAAATTTAAATTTGAAAAATCCAAATGAAAACCATAAGTTTTTTAGGACTATGAAATGAAAATTGTAGCTAGTGGTCGATTTATACTAAAATGCATAAAAGTTATTTCATTCATTTACTTACAGCACAATTGCTGATTAGAGATAAAAAACTTTTTTATGTAAATGAGCAAAGCGCCGAACAAGTT
Organism: Agriopis marginaria; assembly: GCA_932305915.1. NCBI lineage: Eukaryota > Metazoa > Arthropoda > Insecta > Lepidoptera > Geometridae > Agriopis > Agriopis marginaria. The sequence continues at coordinate 5,282,432 of OW029933.1, forward strand.
ACTCCCCTCATGGAATGCGTTACGTTTGCCAATAACAGTAACAGAATGTTGAACTTCTTGCGTGGCAATACACTGCGCTCGTGACCCTGAGAATAAGTCCATAAATTTCACTTTTTTCATTGCCTTTCATACCAAAACATAGTAGCGTTTGCACACTATTGCTTGGAAGTTGATTATCTGGCAAAGAACAGCATAAAGTTTGTCAAGATACAATTACAGATAGCTATGCAGGAATGTATGAAATTCAGTAGGTACATAGAATGTAAAAAGTCTTCCACTGCGTAGTAAGATCACTAAGCAATGTTCAAATTGTATAACTGGTGGTTTCACATACTACCTCAACATTCCAATGTATGTGTGTAAAGATAAATTGCATTGCATTCCGCCTCGTTCAAAAACAGAATCTATGCATTCGAGTAAGAGTCCATGTTAGACTGATAAAATGTATTCACTATGTATAATAGAGGTGACCTTAAACTTGATCATGCAACAAATCCTCTTGTACTGTGGAATCTCCCAACTATTGTTGTTTGATAATCAAGTTAGATATCATACACAAAGATACAACTGATAATGTACTTTAGTTTGAGACATTTTTAAGGTTAGTTTGCAATTAAAGGTGTGCTAGGTTCGCTTTCCTTACAGGTTGATGCAATACGTGGCGTAACACTGCCTAAGTCTGCTTTTGCCGATATATTCCACCTTAGACATAACTTTGTTTCAGAATATCCGGTTAACGTTCCGATAAAACTAATTAGAACTTATCTATTAAATAAACATTGTGCATGTATTTCCCAGTCATTAAAAAGGACTGAAATCACGTAAAGTTTCTATTAATTTATATGTCAGATCAAGTCGCAAATAAAATGTATACGTTGGTTAGGGAGTATGACAGATAAAAACGTAAAGATGCAGCGTTGCCATTTCGCTGCCCAAGTAATATAGATGATAAAAAAAGGATTGTTAAATGCGATATGAGTTACCCAAAAGTTTTATCTTTCATATAATTTAGGTGATGGTTAGGAACTAGGTACTTGAATAGCACATTCTGAAATAAACCCTTAATATCCTATTTAGAGGGTTTTAGATTAATCTTAAAGTTTCGTTTCTTTTTGTTAAAGAAATTACAAAATCCGAAATAAAATCTGCAATGTAACTATTATGTTATAGGTTCCTACTCCATATACCAGCCATCTATCTCTTTATTTTTCTGTTTCGTTAACAAAGTCACCCAGTATAGCTCCAAATTAATATGTAAACCAAAATAAAACAGACGAATGAGTGATGACACTGTTGACACTTCATCTGTTTTATAATATACATAATTAGGTTCGTATAATGCTTAATATAAATTTCAAGGATGTGTTACAAAGTGGACGCCCTTCTCTCGTAAAGGTCTCACTGATAAATCAATCTTTAGCGATGCATATATTAGTTTTAATAGAGTAATCTTTTTGACAGTTATGAAAATGGTGTGAGGTTTGCTAGGTGTTGCCACCTTGAATGTTCTTAACTACCTATTTATAATTTTGATGCCACATGTTTACAGTTTTTATAGATATGCTTAGCTATTTATACAACTTGCTATTTAAATAACGCAAAACCTCAAACATCCCAACTGATTTTGGAATGCAGTACCTAATCTATACTATATAATATAATAATATTATAAAGAGGAAAGATTTGATTGTTTGTTTATTTGTCTGTTTGTTTGCATTGAATAGGCTCCGAAACTAATGAACCGATTTGAAAAATTATTTCACTGTTAAGAAGCTACACTATCCCCGGGTGAGATAGGCTATATTATATTTAAAAAAAATAGGGATCCTTACTAAAACGCCAATAATGTAACCCAAGGTGTAAAAAAATAAGATTTACAATTTTAACTTTGCGTGTTTGACAGTTCTAAGACAGGACAACGTCTGTCAGGTTAGCTAGTCTATACTAATATTATAAAGAGGAAAGATTTGATTGTTTGTTTGTTTGTTTGCATTGAATAGGCTCCGAAACTACTGAACCGATTTGAAAAATTCTTTCACTGTTGGAATGCTGCACTATCCCCGGTTGGTTGTTATATTTCTAAGTACATAAAACAACCACAATAACAGAAAATAAAGTAACTAAAATTGGCGAGTTTTTTTAAATATAAATTGGATAGCTCAATGGATTAGTTCCAGCCAGCTAGAAGGTACAAGTACCTCCAGAGCGTTTTATTTACTTTTTGTATATAATTCCTTAAGTTCGTGCTCCAAATAAAAAATATTTTATTATTATTTCAGTGACTAAAAGAGAGTTTTATTCACTGTTATCAATGATTCAAATGCCCTTTTTTAGAGTAGCAATGGTACTATAAAATTTATTGAGTTTATTATAAAGTTCACCAATGTAATCCGACCTTTGACTCAGATATGGCGCGCGGCGTGCGGGCGGCATCGGTGAAATGTCCACTAAACAATTATACGAGGTCGATACCCTTGGACTCGATACAGGTATTACTGAATTTTTCACGGCTCGTACACTACGTACCAATTTTTTTTGAAGTGTTTTTTTTAGCCGAGAGTTTTTTTTTTGGTAGAGGCAAAACTTATGGGTTCACGTAACTGACATGCTAATGTGACGTATTAGTTTTCACTTCTGTCGGCAGTCCTCATGACTGCCTATATTTTTAAATTACGATTGAAGTCTTTAAAACTATATTAAAAACCAAAAACAATCTGGGTGTTTTCAAGTCAAAAACGAATCAGTTTCTTCTCGGCCTGTTTATATCCATCGTAGACCGCATCATCGCTTATCATCGAGCGAGGTAGTGGTCAAGGAAAATATTATAAACCAATTTAAAAAAATGGGCATCAGTGCTCTACAACGTTTGAACTACAAACTTAAATGTTAAATTTTATGAGTGTGTGATACGGCGACGGATCTGTATGAAATGTGGTACCAATGTGAATATGGAATAAAAGCTACCCAATGATTTAAATTAAACCTCGCATGAGGTTAGATAATAATACGGTCTAGATGGAAAACGCTTGCCCAGAAGAAACCAATTCTCTCGCGATTTTAATAACCACCCCCAAATTGTAACTATTGGGAACAATTCAGGCAGCGAATTCCATAGACTTGCAGTTCGTACAATAAAGGGCGGAATTAAAGCACAAACTAAATTCTATGCGCCAATACGCAATATGAATTGCCAAATGGCCAAACTAACACACATACACACAAGCTTTCGCATTTATAATATTAGAGTGATGTGATTCAATACATTTTGTTTGACGTAATCGAGTCAGCAAACAACGCCAAATGGTAGAGTACATAATAATGTTTGCAGAAATAATAACAACCTAGCTATTCTCCGATAAGAGATTTTTTTTAATAAATTTATCACTTCTCTTACCACAATGCAGCTTAGTATATTATTTAATAACACTTCATTTCTAAATTGAAGTAGTTATTTTATTTTGGAAATGGCTAGACTATAGAACGTTGAACTGTTTTTTTTTGTATGTGCTTATTTTTTATGATTAATTCTATTTATATATTTTTAATGACATTTTATTTCTGATGATAAAAGGTTTTTTGTGACCTTATGATTATTAGTTACCTATTGTCTCGCTATTATTACAATAACAAATCAAAATCATATAACTTATATGGGCCCTTGCTTCCAAAGTACAATAGCCTGAGTTTGTAGGAGCCAAATTTCTATCATCAGTTTTTTTATAGTATCATCTATCACCTATATATTATAAATATGAAAGTTGCTGTATAAGTGTGTATGTTTGTCCCAACTCAACTACGTAACAACTGAAGGGATTTTAATGATTTTTTGTATGGAAGAAACATACCCAGGATTAACACATATGCTACGGGATATTTTTATCCCGGCGGTATAATAGCTTTTATAGGATAATGGAGTCAGAGTGATAGAGATAAAAATCATGTCGATTGTTTTAGAATTAGCCTGCTGTGATGTGAATTGCATGCGGATTACTGACTCACCAATAAAACTCTACTTTGAACCTCAACTATAAGACAGATTTGTTTTTAAATTATCACATCAATGAGCATTATTATATTTGTACGTCAATGTACTATAATTATAAAACAAATAACCTTGAACTGAACAATATGAAGTAGATACCGCGTATTTAGCAGTCTGTAGCGCGTTGATGTCTTTTGTATGAATACTCCCGGGCTTTCATTTCAGATGTATTATTTTAAATTTCATAATTGTTCTTAGTATTATTACCATTCCAGTTCCGTCTAAAGTACAGAAATGCGCGTTTATCACTAAATCAAAATTGAAGTTCTTATCTCATAACGAGCACCAAGTAGTAATATAATTAATATTATAAATGCAAAAGTGTATTTTTTGTATGCCATAGGTGGCAAACAAGCGGACGGGTTGCCTGATGGTAAGCAGTCGTCTATGGATACTTGTAACACCAGAGGCGCCACAAATGTAAAGTCTATTTCTTTGTTTTTTTGCACGCAGTAACATAGCAACAGACAAACCTGTTTTTTTGCTTAAAGATAGTTGGAGATCAGGAGAGTCACATAGGGGAAAAATGCTCTATCCCTAAAAATATGTGGTTCTTAAGAGTATGTCTACGCGAGTGACACCGTGAGGCGTAGCTAGTAAACTTTGACAAAATCTGCTTCCACTTACGTTAGTACAATTGGTATCTGTTTCATAGTAGTTAAATTCCAAAGGTGTTGCATTTTAAGGTTGTTTTTAATTGTTCGTGTGCTAATGCGCACCGGTGTAAGGCGAAGTATCGCCAGTCGCAGGTCACTCTTGCGCAAGACAACTTGTCTTGTGAGACTAGTCCAATATGTTACCCTTTCATGGCGGCCGACACCTTTTAAATAATTGCTCTACTTGACTTATACATTGCTTTTATGCAATAAGCAGTCTTCTCGACTAAAGATAAGCGTCACGATTACTTGTAACAGTTCAATGCTATCTAGAATTCGGAACTTGAAAAAGAATCAACAAAATCGGCTGGCTCAGTAAAAAGTTATGCGTGGTCATAAAAAACGCGTTGATTAACCTTCTTCTTTTTCTCGTTGGTTAAAAATACTGCTCTTGGTGTCCGGAGATATCAGATGTTAAATCTCTTTTATGCCTAGTAAGGGTAATAGGGGTATAATACAGGGGTTTGACTTGTTAAAATAAAAATAATAATTAAATGTTATATAACTACTGAAGAAGTTATATAAATCGGCTAACCGAGATATAAGCGTTTAAATTTTTGTTTAGATTAGGAAGGGACGCTCTGTCTCTTTCCCGCAAAGTGAGTATCAGTATAGTGTTTCTATGACGTACACACAAGTGACGATATTAGTAAGTGTAGTGTATAGTCTAGCAAGAAATTAAAATGCTTAAATCTCCCTTAATTATGAACACATTTGGTTTTGTTTTTAGTGACTGACTCTATTTAGGGTCAGCTTTTTTATAAAAAACCCCTTACGGTATTTATAGTAATGTTTGCACGCTATTGTTTGGAAACTGAATAACTGCCAAAGGTAGTATTATTTTCAGTGGACTCTACGAAAGAGTCATACCACTGCAGCTTTTACAATTTCCGAAATGAAAGAAAAGGAAATTCAAAGATCAACTTAAGTAGTATGTTTTAGATCTAGCTTGTGACTAGCAAAAAACGAATATAAACCAATGATGTTTAATGGCAAAGAAGAAATTTATGAAATCCTTCCATGAGAATTATTTATAGGAATTATAACATCATCATCATCATCATCATCAGCCAGAAGACGTCCACTGCTGAACATAGGCCTCCCCCTTTAACCTCCACACTGAACGACAGCCTGCCTTTTGCATCCACTGGATGCCCGCGACAATGTCGTCGGTCCATCTAGTGGGATGCCTCCCTACGCTGCGTCTTCCGGTTCGTGGTCTCCACTCCAGAACCTTTCTTCCCCATCGGTTATCGGTTCTTCGAGCAATAACATAACATAATACAATTAATAAATAGCTTTGGAATGCACTGAACTATTATTGTATTGGTACAACATGCTGTTTCATGTGAGTTTATAGTATAGTTAATTGCATTTCACATGAATTACAAAGGGCCAAAATAGTAATCACGCCAATTAAACGTGTAAAGAAGCGAGAGCAATTAGGGAAATATGAAACAGTTTTGTAAGCAAGCAGGCGCGGGCGCATGTTGAAACAACGAGCGCTGGTTTTGAAACGAGCCTCGAGCTCTTTTCTTTCCATCCGGTGCTACACTTCGGCACTGCTGTAATTCTGAATAGCACTGGTATTTTCTAAAGTTGAGCCAAGCTAATAGTAGTGCTGTATAATAGTGCTGATCAACAGAATAATTGCTTGTAAAGTAAATTATAATCGATTTGTTTGCAAACGGGTGAAATTTAATGAATTGAATTTATCTTCTTCAAATGTGGAATTTCCTCTTCAAATTTAAATGAGATATATGAAATAAAAAATAAAACATAACATTCGGCACGCAATCGGCAAATATATAAATAGCGTAATATACATACACAAAAACAGTCGGCTTGAGAACTTTTTAAGTTTAAGTTGGTTACATGTATAATAAAAAAAAACGACCATTAAGCTAGGCATCTTCATGGCTTAACTGAAATCATAGCCAAGAACAACTCGATCAAGATACCTTTCAAACAAAAAAAAACTAAATAAAAATCATTTCTACCGTTTGTTAGCTACGATGCTACAAACAGATTAAACTTATACAAAATACCCCTCTTTTTGCGTCGGGGGTTAAAAATATACTGCTACGTGACGTCATACCAATTTTGAACTATTCTAATAGTTATTATAATGCTGCTTTGTTCATTTCAACCTAGAATACTGGCCCTGATATCGAAAAACACTGGTGGCACATGTGTAAGAAGAGCTGAATTGTTGCCATACATTTAAAGGTTTGCCCCATTTTACAAACAACTTTCTTTTAAACAAATCAAAGTAAAACGTAATTAACAATGCGCTACATTCTAAAACGAATTAAAACGCGCCACTTAACTCTAATCTATTCGTAAAAAATATTCAGTGTCCAATCTATCGAATGTTTCAGTTCTATGAAGTAACAAACTGAAAATTGACCGACTGAAATAGCGTTTAAATCGCCACTATACATATATTTCTTAATGTAAGATATAGAATGTTTGGAAGACTGTTGTTGAATACCGATGGAATGTTGAGATTGAATTTATAATGGTAATGATTATTGTAGTGGCTGAGCAAAGTAAGCCGAGCATTGATCACCCAGCAATACACTGTTAAGTCAAGGGTTCATCCGAAAACCGGCTCTGATAGTCTTAACTTTTAGCATTAGGCCGAGAAGAACCCATTCGAAACCGATTGTATCCTTTAGATAGATGCTAGAAGTTTTTTGAAGCAATGTCGAATAAAATATATTTTCCTTCTTTCAACAAGATGCGTCGACGATATTGTCAAAATCACTGAAGTAGATTAGCACAAAACCATGGCAGATGACATAATTAGAAATAGATCTTCAGCACAGTCTTTTCAGCCCAGCGGTGGGTTAACAAAGCTGTGGTCATAATGATGATGCCCAGACGGTCAGGTTACCGGTAGTATCTCTAATAGGGACGTTTGAAAGCGATATTAGAGAATGTATGTCGCACGTAGCGTAACGCCCATCAGCGACGACCGAACGGACAGCAATCCAAGTTGTCGCAACACTACGCCGGCAAGCGGAGCCGCGCGCTTTCCACTGCCAATGTCGCTACAATCTTATCTCACTTTGCTAATTGCATTTTCTATGATTTGGTTGCACGCTGGGAGGCCTGCGGGGTGAGGGCAGGGTTTCAAGATGAGGGGCGTAAGCCAACCTTGGCCTCCGACCCAGAGACGCCGATTTCCAATAGCCGGAACTAAACACTGAGACCGCAATGTTGCTGAAAATTACTGCCCTGAGTTTTTGTGACCGACAAAACATTTGAGCTAAAATCAAGTGAGGCATGTTCGAAATTAATAAACATGCTTAAACTGGAATGCAAAGCAATTTTTTTAAACTAATTTAAGCCATCACGTGAAAACTTGTCCTATTGGAAGGATGTAAATTTTTCTAATAATAATTCTTCATCACAACATAAATTAATTAGTATGGAAATATTGATGAACACGCTATATAATGCTGTCAGATTACGTAATAAGTTGATTATATTTAACATAGTTTTAACATAGGGTTTATAGATAAAGTGGAGTGGGGTGGGGTTATGTGTTTACAAACAGTGTGCTGACCTTCTGATCCACTTATCGGGATGCAAACAACGCGACCCGAGACGAACCAAGCGCGGAAACCTTAGGACATTAGACCAAGACTATTTTAAGAAAACTTAATTATATGTATGGTGAATAAGGTGACCTTATGGTGCAGTATCGGGATTCAAAATGCAAATTAAGCGGAATGTGGAATCATCAAAAATTATGAAACTTTTTCGGCAAATTATGTTACTTGAGTGTTAGGTGTAGCCCGCCTCGATGGTCGAAATCGGTTTCAATGACGAAACGATATCGAGCGAGGTTGCGTGGTGCAACCGGGCAGTAGTGTGGAGGGTGGAGTGTGTCTGTGTGCGGTACTTTACCAACCGGCGAGTAGACACTTACGGGAGCGAGAACACGCGACACGAGCGAGCGGAATGGACGCGCGCACACGAGTGAGGCTTCGAGCTGGCAGGCGCCTCTCGCAGCCACTACCGCCTCCCACCTCCAGCACTCAGGCGCACAGTTGGATTTTCCTCGCGCCCAATGTTTGGGCATGCTGGGACTACAATCACTGGAAGGTTGGCGACGGTTATGATACAACAGGATCTACTTTATTTATTTTTAAGTGCTTTCACGGATTGTTAAATGTTAACAACATGATTTTGCTGATATAAGAGCAAATTACAGCTTTGTTGTTTACGATTTAATTCTTAATATTTTTATTCGGGCACTAGCAAACCTTCATTGTTTCCCTCGCTATCCTACAGGATCCGAATTTTTTTCGTATAAAAATGTTTGCAAGCGTATTAATCCAGGTTTAAACTACTACTAACTACTACGTTTGACAGTTACGGGAAAAATATACAAATGGCATCCTTACCATTATTATAAAAGCGAAAGTAACTCTGTCTCTCTGTCTGGATGTTTGTTCGCTTTTCACGACTCAACCGCTAAGCCGATCTTAACAAATTTTGGCAGGATGATAGTGTACATCATATGGACGTACATAACCCTATGTCCGTACTGATTCTCCCAGAAAATGCGGGAAAATTAGAAAATCGCAGGTAGCACCGCGGGATTCAGCTAGTTTATAATAAAATGTGTATTTTAGTGTTCAGTGATTATATTGCTTGGCTCAAATTTTTGGACTGTTTGAATTATAGATTACCACAAACTTCCCATGGTCCTTACGGCTTTTGTTGCAAGTATTTTTGTTAGGGTTAAAGTTATTAAAAAGGTTAAGGGTTAAGTCATTGTATAGGTGTCGAATAAAAGTTATTTTCTTTTCTTTTCTTTCTTTTTATAAGGATAGGTGTGAGGGCTTAAAGGAAAGACTAAATAATCTTACCCTTGATGTTTTCTACGTATTTTCCTTTTTAACCCCCGGCTTAAAAAAGAAGTGTGTTATGAGTTTAGCGTGTGTATCTTTGTATCTGTGTGTCTGTTTATCTGTGCGTCTGGCTGTGGCATCGTAGCTCCCAAATGGCTGAACCAATTTCCATTCACTTTTTTAACCGACTTCAAAAAGGAAGAGGTTATCAATTCAATAGTATGTGTTTTTGTATGTTTATTACGCGATTACTGCGCCAATTATGAATTAATTTTGATGATTCCTAATTTGTTTGTTAGGTCACACCTTAAAGGTGATGTCATATATAAATTTTATCGAAATTGATAAAGCGCTTATTGAAAAAATCAACAAAAACCAAAAGTATATACACAGATGATGTTTTATTTTGTGATAATGAGGACTTTCACCCGGACCTTTTTTGGACCCGGGTATGTCCTAAAACTGCGACCAGAACCACCGGAGAATGGGCAGCAGCGTTCTGTTAGTACACAGTGAACGTACTGCGATCTCCAAGCCGCCTGCCAAGCGTGGGGATGATGGCAACACCCCTGTCTAAGAGGGAGGCCTTGTTCAGCAGTGGAAATTTAATGGAAATTTAATGGCTGATGATGTGAGGACTTTCAATCTCTGGTTTAACTACAGTTTTTATACTTTTTAGTTCAAATTTGTTTATGTACGTAAAGGATTGGAGTCGGTTTTTTTTTTCTAAAAATATTATTAAATTTTGTTTGAAAGGTGACTTGATCGAGGGTGTTCTTTATTATGATTTAGGAAACTATGTTTAGGCGTTTGATGATTTTCAGTTCTTTTAGTGGGGGTTTTAACTTCACCGGATAAAATTGAATACTCTGATATTAGTGTAAGATATCGTCATCATCATCATCAGCCAGAAGACGTCCACTGCTGAACATAGGCCTCCCCCTTTACCCTCCACACTGAACGACAGCCTGCCTTTTGCATCCACTGGATGCCAGCGACTCTCACTATGTCGTCGGTCCATCTAGTGGGAGGCCTACCTACGCTGCGTCTTCCGGTTCGTGGTCTCCACTCAAGAACCTTTCTTCCCCATCGGTTATCGGCTCTTCGAGCGATGTGGCCTGCCCATTGCCACTTCAACTTGCAAATTTTAACAGCTATGTCGGTGACTCTGGTTCTTTGGCGAATATCCACGTTTCTGATTTTTATCGCGCAAAGAAACTCCGAGCATTAGTAAGATTTATAGTAAGATATCGTATTTAGTCCTAATTTTATGCATTATGGAACGATAAATAATCATCATTTAATAGCAAACAACTTTCAGAGTTTAACCTCAAAAGCTGCATTATTTGATTGGAAGAGATGCATACAGACCGACCAAGTTATCTGTAGCCACTTGAGGTTTTATCGCAATAAGTTATCTCTTCCAGGCATTCTTAAAACATACTCTATCTTAGGCTTTCTTTTTAAGATGGTAATATTTTACAACGCGCCTAACGCCGATGTCCGGCCGCGCCTATAAGGCACCGAGGGCAGGTTGGGCGGGTCGAGAACCTAGCGCTTCTTCAAACAATTTATGAATACGCTAACTTATGCAATTTTGTCACATACAAGTGTTAATAACTTGCTGTAAATTTAATTTTAAAATGTTAATAATTTAGTAATTCTATTGCGATTTATTAATAGAAACTGTGAATGTCTAAGGTTACACTTGGTTTCTGAAAGGCTAATCAACACAAACATTATCATGAAAATCATCTTTCCCGTGAACATGGTGCATGTAACTGCACCAAAATATCGGGAGCTCATTCCACAACCTTACCACGGTAAATATCCCGTAAATAATCATATAACTTTAGTGAACAACCGTGATAGTTTAAAACAGTGTTTTATCTAACACGTTGTTAAATCTCATGTCAACTGACGTGATTGGTTGAACGATAAAAAGCTAATCAAGTCATTTGACATGAGTTTTGACAATACATTAAATAGAACAAGCTTTCAGAAACTGGGTGTTAATCTGGTATTATCTTATTTCAATGCTCATATTATGTTGATAATCTACATCTATACTAACATTATAAAGAAAAAAGATTTGATTTGTTTGCATTGTATAGGCTCCGAAAATAGTGAACCAATTTAAAAATTCTTCAACTGTTGGGATGCTACACTATCCCCGAGAGACTAGGCTATATATATATAATTATATCTTTTTTTTAAATTGGGATCTTTACTAAAAGTCCAATAATGTAACCCAAGGTGTAATAATTTTTAATTTTGATATTTTTGTTAAATACCCGTGCGAAGCCGGAGCGGGCGGTTGGTCTATACTAATATTATAAAGAGGAAAGATTTGATTGTTTGTTTGTTTGCATTGAATAGGCTCCTAAATTACTGAACTGATATTGAAAAATTCTTCCGCTGTTGGGAAGCTACATTATCCTCGAGTGACATAGGCTAAATTATATTTTTTTAAAAAATAGAGATCTTTACTAAAACTCCAATAATGTAACTAATAATTGTTGCTTTTGAAATTTTTGTTCAATACCCGTGCCAAGCCGGGGCGGGCCGTTAGTATTATATAAAAGCAAAATACCATTCACTCATTCAGTGACTCATTACTACATTTCGAAAACTACTTGACTTACCGGAGCTGAAATGTGACATAGATTCCTTATAGGGTGTAGACGTAGATATCCGTAGAGAAAGGATTTTGTGAAAGAGCAGAATTAAGGGAAGCTAATGGAGGTTGAAAGAAAGAAGGAAAAAAGGTTCTTGAGTCAAGATCACGAACCGGAAGACGCAGCGTATGTAGGCCTGCCACTAGATGAACCGACGACATCGTGAGATTCGCGGGCATCCAGTGGATGCAAGTGACAGGCTGTTGTTCAGTGTGGAGTTCTAAGGGGGAGGCTTATGTTCAGCAGTGGACGTCTTCTGGCTGATGATGATTATAAATAAATAAATAAATAAATAAATATTCGGGACATTTTTGCACACACGCTCATCTGACCCCAAACTAAGCACAGCTTGTGATATGGCTGCCAGAGACTGATATACATACATTTATATAGTTTAAATACATACTTAAATAGATATTACCTACCAGATAATAGAACAAACACAAATGTTTGTCCGAGGTGGGAATCGAACTCACTACCAACTGGACCAACGGGCTATCAAATGGAATGGAGGTTGAAAGTATATTTGAAAGTCTACGCGTACACAGTCGTGGGCTACAACTAGTTAAATGTAAATATAACTAAAGGAACTGAACTGAGTCATAATTATACTCAATTTGTGGTCGGTTTTTTGGAAATGAAACTATTCACAATATCCTTTACAGGAGGCCAAGCTTGTCGAAACGGATGACAGTAAGTATGCAGGTAGTTATTTTTGTACACTGGCATAGTTTAGGTTTGCTTTCACGAATTTTCCACGCGTATAATAAAACTCTTTCTACCTAACCTCATGCGTAAACCATGAGAGCTGACGGAAAGTTAGTTTGTTCAACATGACTTTGTGAAGTAGGTTTACTTCCAACATGCACATTTTGTAGCGAAGAATGCTTTCTACCGGAATATGTAGCATGTAGCGTGATGGATAATAATAAATAAAATTTATTTCCATAAAATAATAATTTATAATTTATTATATACCTGTATGTGAAATGACCTAAAGCCTGTAACCGAACCTATTTCAATAAAATAAAATAAAATAAAAATAAATTTCCTATGTGACACAGCAGAGTACCTATTCGTTATTATTTCAGTTCAGAAGGTTCTGTTACATAGTCAGTGCTATACCAATGGGCCCCAAACTAGGCGAGGAATGTATCTTAGTGGCCCGGTTCAATCGGGTTACAAAAATTGCTTACGCGCGACTACGTGATAAGTATAGGTACATTATTTTAAATACTAAACGATCAAGAGTTAAAGGATATAATGTGAGATACAGAGTGTACAGAAATATTAGTATTACCTGCTTTACCTTATTATATTAAAATTACGTGTATGGGCGAGTGCGATAAGGTCTTCGCTATATTAGGTTACGCGGTAAGGGTGTACTGAGCTAAAAGGCATATAATTATGAACAACTTTTACAATGAGAGCAACGCAGAATTTAAAAAAAAAATCTGTTCCATATATTTTTTCGAGTGTGAATGACCTTTTTAACCGACGAAAGGAGGAGGTTATTCATTCGACTGTATGTTTTTTCTTTTTGTATGTTTGTTACACGATTACTCCACCAACTATGAATTGATTTTGATGATTCTTTTTTTGTTTGGTATCTCATATTTCTGAGGTAGTTCTATAATATATATTATAGAAATAGAAGCGGTGCTTTTTGAAAAAAATCATCAATAACCAAAAATATAAACACGATGTTATGAGGATTTTCAGGAGGTTTGCTAACTTTTGCTGACAAGGGGTAGGGGGGGTAAATAATTGTAAAAAATCTGGTTACGTAATACTTGAATGGCCCCATAGGCGCAAGCGCACATTGTTCCAGCCAGTGCTGCAGGTGACAGGTGAAGGCTCGACCGCTGCGACCTGCTGCGCGCTAATTGCTGACATTTTACTCATTTTCGCAGTTACCAGTGACATTTCCTTGACACCGTCGACATAGTTTTTCGTCTTACCTTGAATGAATTGCAAATATGTTTATTAATAATTCAATTTAGTATTTCTAAGTTGATTATTAAAACTGAAAGAAACACAAAATTAATGGGATATTATCACATATCGATATGGGTTTATGTCGGGAGCTCATTCCACAACCTTACCACGGTAAATATCCCGTAAATAATCATATAACTTTAGTGAAGAACCGTGATATATTAAAACAGTGTTTTACAAAATTAATGTTATTTGATTGTTTACGGGATATTTACCACGGTGAGGCCGTTTAGTGAACAACCGTGATAGTTTAAAACAGTGTTTTACAAAATTAAACTACAATAATCTATGAATCTTTATCTATATTATGTGAAAGATAAATTCATTCACTCACTTACGGACTCGTCACGAAATCTTGATAACTACTTGACCTACTACTAAGTTTAAATTTGCTAAGTAGATTCCTGGGTTTCTTACGGGGTGTACAGGTCCGCTAAGAAAAGATTTTGCGAAAGGGCTTAATTAAGGGGGGCAATAAGGGGTTCAAAAATTATATGAAAGTCTACGCGTCCGAAGTCGTGGGCAACAGCTAGTATATTATATTTATATATAAAAGGCGATGTGTATATATTGTGTGTAAGTTCTCTATGGACTCCGAAACAGGTGACCGATCTTGAAGAAATTTTCAGGAAATCTTTAGTAAATCCTAGCGAGTGACCTTGTAAAGTTTGGTAGAACGGATCAACAGTTTTTGAAGTGAAACTTCTTATGTGACTTCCAACGCAACAATGCTTTCATACCCCCTCCATGATGGCGTTAAACGTTTAACGCTACCATGGAGGGGGAAGCGAAAGAGACAGAGCGAGAGTTTTAGATGCTATCTATGAGGAAATTTTGAAACTTGTACATCCTTCTCATAGTTTATTAGTTCACTAATATTTGCATAGATGGCAGAACATGCGACTTCCAACAAGGTTGCGTTAAACGTTTAACGCCATCATGGAGGGGGTATGAAAGCATTGTTGCGTTAAACGTTCAACGCTCCTGGGGAGGGGGAATGGAAAGAGACAGCGAGAGTTTCACTTCTTCCACGCACAATTTTTTATGTTTTAATATTTTCCCTACAAAAAACAAAAACTAGAATTTGAAGTCTATACTTTGATACATTTCGTAATTTAAAAGTCATCTAAGTCAAATCTAATCTAAAAATTGTCTTCTAAGTCAAAGAAGGTTGCTGTCGCTACCAGGGAGGCATATAACGCAAGTGAAACCGCGGGGTGCAGCTAGTTAAAACATAATAGTAGTACTTATAAGTAGTAAAAATTTTCTTGACCTTTACTTTGGCATGGCACGGTCTAACCATATTTGATTTGATTAAAAAACTGCAAAAACAAATTTAACAAAACTTTATTTTATTTATTTACGGAAAACAAACAGCGTTAACAACATAAAATATAGTAAGAAAAATAAGAACAAACAAGCCTTAAAAGTTTTCACAAATAGAACAGATATACAATCCAGTTCCGTAAATGTTGACATAACTCAAGTGCAATAGGACAAATATCAAACAGTATATAAATCAAAATAAAAAAATAAAAATTCAAATATATGTTAATTCAATGGTTAGTGGTAATGGTTTAGTCATCATTATCAGCCTATCATGTTCCCTCTGAGACACATGTCTTCTCTCAGAGAGAAAGGATAGAGCCCTAATGTACCATCCTGGCCCAGTGTATGTTAGTGAATGGCATAATGAATTTGACCTTTGACTTTTAAGGTTCTTGAACATATCGGTTTGCACACGATGTAATAAAATTTTAGGGGGACCTTTATTTAGCTTAATCTGCATAGTAAAAAAGAAACACGTAAATTGGTTCAAAAATGCCGGGGTAATAATATTTTAAACACAGATCGAAATGTGACCCTACCTCCTTTTTTGAAGACGGTTATAGCTAGTGGTTTGCCTCGAACTGTGACTTCGCGACCTCTATACCTTCACAACCTAGATTTTACTCAAATTCGAACTAAAAACTATCTTAAATTTAAATTTATAACTAAAACTAATCTATTAATATATTAGTTACAGTTAATATATTAGTTTTTATTTTACTTGTAATTTTTATTGAATAAACATTAAATAATAAAAAAAAAATCGAACTTAAAAATTGAATTTGCATGAACTACTTACCTACAAAACGTGATGATGATCAACTCAACGGTGCGTAAGTTATCAACGAACAAAAATGCAAACATACATACAAACGCCTACCGAAAACACCGAATTGAAACGATTCCGGTTAAATCAAAGAACCTCTCTTCGTCTAGTCAAATATCGTCACTAAAATTACAGAAAGTATTTCGACCCCAAATGAGAACACGATTGCACTAAGGATAACATAAAGTACCACTATATTATATTTAAAATTAGCTGCACCCCGCGATTTCACCTGCATTATATACCTCCCTGAAGCAACCTCATTGGTAGCGACAGCAACCGCCTTAGACTTAGATGATTTTTTTGTCTATGATGTAATAATATGTCAATGTATAAGACTTCAATTCTTGCCGTTTTATTTAAAATGTATGTAAAATTAATTTTCTCCAAAACATTTATTCGTGAATGTTTCCAATATATTAATACTTAGTCTGCTATTCGGGGCGGCGAGGAATCCAACAAATCAAAGATCATGAAAATCGGTCCATCTATTCTTGAGTAATAAAAGGAGTAACTAACACGACTTTGTTTTACATATATAAGTTTTTATCGCTAAAGGTTTTCATCCATTAGATCTTTGGGGTCAGCCTTTAATGACGTGAGGGTTTTTCCTAACTTTTAAAAACCTTCCATTGTGAGAGTTGCGGGCATCCAGTGGATGCAAAAGGCAGGTGGTCGTTCAGTGTGGAGGTTAAAGGGGGAGGCCTATGTTCAGCAGTGGACGTCTTCTGGCTGATGATGATGATGATGATGAAAAACCTTCCCCCGTTTAGAACCGTTTTAGTTTTCCTTCCTCCTCCATCTTCTAACATCACGTGTATTTCTTTGACACAAGGTAGAGTCTTCGGACATGGGTTTATGTTGCTTTTAGAGATAACTTCGCGATTTCGGGTTTTCACGTGGTCGCACAAATATATACACGTGATTGCCACAGCATCTCCGTATTGTGGTCATTCATGATGTTATTTCATCCCCGTCCCTCCTGTTTGTACCTCATATGATTAAAAGACAACCCCTTTTACGAATGTATGTCGGTCAACTTCGTGAAATGTCCGTAATATTTTATAGTTTATTGATTCATCCATTCAATGTTTTGCTTAGACTGATTCACCATGCCTGAATATGCAAATGCATTAATTTTTATGTCACCTACTAAACCTGTATTATATTGCGTGTTGATATTGAAAATAACGGTAATTTGAATAATATAGAGCCAGTTGGAGTTAATTCCTTATAGTTATGAATCGCTCTTGCGTCATTAGGATTATATCTGTTGCGATGACTGTGCTTTCGAAACCAGCCTCCAGCACCATCGTCACAGCGTGAATAAAACAGTAGGCCATCTTGGGATCAAGAATGTGATGTCTATAGATTGAACCATATATAATCAAAGAAGACGAACCTACAAACTCACTAAACAAATAAAACACTATGCCTTGCCTGTCATAATAACTAACTGCTTATCTAAATGGGTGTTCCCTGATAGTTATAATCTGGGTGTCACCAAGTCGCGAGTGAATCGGATTTTTTGGCAAGCGTGTTCTATCGAAGACCACACCTTCACTCAACAACAGGTGAGGTGGCGGTCAAACGCAAGCATAGTATTAATATTATAAATATGAAAGTGAAAGTTTGATTGTTAGTTTGTTGGTATGTTTGTTACTCATTCATGCAGCAATTGAGCAATGGATCGACCTGATTTTTTGCATGGATAGTTCAAGGGCCAGAAAGTGACATAGGCTACTTTTCATCATCATCATCACCAATTTTCATCACTACGCGAGTGAAACCGCGGGTGCAACTAGAACTACATAATTTAAAAAAGTTAAAAATAATTGCGTTGGTCATAGGATTTTTGACTGCATCTTTTTATGTTGCTATTAGTTGAAAACTTACGGCGCCAGTTAATTACCTGAAAGGTAATATAGATATTTAGCCTTCTTTAATAAAATTGTTATGTTTCGTTTTTATGTGTGACAATTTCCGTCAGCGAGAAGTTAACACAGCATTTTAAGCATTGCTTAACTTAAACAACGTTTACCTATATGTAAGACTGCCTATATTTTCATTTGCTTATGATGTTTGTCCCGTGTTTTCTTACGTAAGGAAAAAAGTTGCAACCCAGCAAGCATGTAGGTATGGATTGGTTGCGTATGTGAATCCATCAATCCGCACTGGGCCAGCGTGGTGGATATGGCTCACATACCCTTTCGGGGGTAGGCTAAAAGCCAGCAGTGGACTGTTAAAAGGCTGCCTATGATGATGATGAAGCATGTAGGTTACTACCTAGTCTACCTACATGCTCACGTTTGGTTAAGGAGTGATTCAGTTGACTAAAATACAAATAAAAGACTTTCTATTCTACTGTATTAAAATGAAAATAAGATATTTTTAATAAAATTATTTTAAAAAAATGCAGCTGTATGCGATCATCTGATAGAGAACAGACTGTATAAGTATTATCTTTAGTAATGCTGTTTTAAACATATCTCGTTGATGATTTTAATTACTTATAGGTACCAATATGTAAATCGTCACACCCGTGTGTATGTAACATGTTTGAATTTACACAATTCCAGTCTCAGAAAAATTGGACTCGAGGTAATACCCGAAGGTCTGTGTCTCTTTGTGAGGGAGTGCGTATACGTGTGTGTGTGTAATAACACAAAGATGGTCTACTACACTACCGCACTAGTTCCCTAACTGGTGTTATGGCAGCGTGTACTGTGGCATGGCCGCGGCTGTCGACGGCTGTCGCTTCCGCAACTTGTGAAGGCAGTTCGCTTAAGCACAGCAAAGCTCACCTTTCAATAAATATCAACAAATTAATATCAACAATTCCTTACAAAATGTCAAAAATATAAAACCAAGACAACGCATATTAAAGGGAATAAAACTTGATATACAAAATAAACACGCCTGACACCTGTAGGTGTATTAATAATTTAAATAGACTATTGCAACAACCTGCGATATTGTTCTTAAAGGTTTGACTTTCAAAAAATTTGTTCGCTATGCTAAGTTCGGTCCTGGATTTACTTTTGTTCACTTAAAGAAATTGTTCACGACCACTCGCTAATTTTGTTTAAAGGCGATTTGGTGCAAAGAACGTTAGCCGGCCCGAAACAATTGCTACTACGTTAAAAAAAAACGAAATTTTTAAAGAGATGCAAATTTTTGGTGAAATCTATTGTAAATTGAATTGATTTTATAAAGACGTCACCTTGGGGGTTGATTGTGTTGGAAACTAGTTTACGCGTGTACTTTTGTACGGAAAACCTGTGACAGTAAGCTAGGTCGCTTTTAGAGGGGTCTCGTCGTTTGATACGGCGAAAAACCCTTGACTGCCTTGAATAAGATGGAAGATACTTAAAGACATTTGGAGAGTGGGGGAGATGTACCTTACTTAAGCTTGGCCGAGCTGGTAGGAAGCTGGCTTGGCTAGCTTGTGGCCTGTAAAGAGCCAGTGTTAATCAGTTAGCACCCCCCTTAAGGGGGTCGGCTAATGGTAATCAGAGTACACTGCAAAAAAAAATCTGGCTTTCCTGCTGAGTATTGGAAGAAGGAATCGGTTTTGGACGGCAAGATGACCTTTTCCTTCCTAATTTTAGGAAATTTCCTAGATTTAGGAAAGAAATGTCAACTTGCCCTATATAAATCTTTATCTGCTGTATCCATTGATTTAGTAATCTATGCCCACCGAAAGACCGAGTCTTAGTAATGACGTAAAACTAATTTATGACAGCTTAGAATGGTGACGTTGTCAAAAACCGTTGATTATTCCTGTCTGTCTCCTTGGTTCAAACAGGAAAAATATTCTGTTTTTCTCTTACCGGTGAGGGGACAGATTGAACTAATTATTTCCGGCCTGTCTCCATGCTGTTTTTTAGGGGGACAGAAAGCAAAGATAAAAGTTCAAAATGTCCTCACTCCGGTATTAAGAGGGATTTTCTTGTTTGTCCCCCAAGAGGCTGTTCAGGGGGACAGACAGGAATAATCCACGGTTTTCGAAAACATTACCATTCTAAGCTGTCACAAATTAGTTTTATGAAATGACCTTCTGTTGGAATCCCATATTTATTGAATTTTGGTGGAACCGGCGAACTAATTTTATGACGAAATCTGTACCAATAAAAACTTTTATTATTAATTTAGCACTTTAGCATGTTATCCAAAATATGTAAATGTAAAGTTCAGGTCATCTATATGGGGAACACAATCATGCCCAAAATCGAAAGAATGACCTCACAGTACAGATTACAGATTCGGATAATATTATATTGTGAAACTCTGTTACATTTATATGGCCTTGATAAAAGTTAACAAGTATCAACAGTCAAGTTCATTGTGAACATAAAAATAATCATATTAAACGAATTTCATGCATTTATTAATTTAATTATTTTTCAGTTACAATTACACCTCATTTCAATTTAAAATCTCCATCTTCATATCCATTTACAATGTTAACTTTAAAAATAAAATAAATATATGTATGTAATGCAAAAGGCAGGCTGTCGTTTACTGTGGAGGTTAAAGGGGAAGGCCTATGTTCAGCAGTGGACGTCTTCTGGCTGATGATGATGATGATGATGATGTATGAAATGTATAATAATATGTATATCCTTCTTTACTCTGCTGCTGCTATTATCTCTTCTCTACATAGAATAAAATAAAGTCGCTTTCCGCGTCTGTCTGCCTGTAAATCTGCTAACTCCTAAACAACGCAATGGATTGTGATGCGGTTTTCACCATCAGTTAGACAATTTTTCACGGAATGTTCAAATATATGTATAATAAAACTTATACCCGTGCGAAGCCGGGGCGCGTTGCTAGTTTGTAATAAATTAAAAATTAGGATATATGCCTATTACAGGGTTCAACTAAAGTACTATACATAAATTGTTTTCACCTTCACTTTTTTTGTTACAAAACGTATAGTCCTTTGTAGGACAGCAATTAAGTTTGATTTACATTTTATTATATTACCAATTTAAGTTTTGTTTTGTAATTAAGTGTTAAACTTATTATTATAGCAATATGTAACAGTCGGTAACCTTGAACCCTCGAAAGGCTCACCGCAACACACCTACTCTCGCCGGATGATCATCATCATCATCACCATTTCAGCCATAGGACGTCCACTGCTGGACATAGGCCTCCCCCATCGATCTCCAAAAGGGCCAAAAGGGGTGGAAGCGTTTCTCTGCGCTCTCTTTTAGGTCGTTTGTCCATCTTGTAGGTGTACGTCATACGCTGCGCCTACCGGTCCGTGGTCTCTATTCGAGAATCTTTTGGCCCCAACGATCGCCGGATTTTCGCCGGACGATGCTATCATACAATTTAAGGTCGCATTTACTACGCATGAAATTACATCCGAAATTACGCTTTAATGTAACGTGTACATTTTCTATTAAATTAAATTTAACTCGACACCGGAAAGCTGTGGGCCAATTTAGAGCGACGTGACTACGGTGATGAGCCCTATACGAGGTCACTTTGTATGAACTTACTTAAGGTGATATCTCAGAGCTGAGTTTTGATACAAAAACACACTATCCACTTGTATGCAAAGAATTTAATGTAACCTAGAAATGTTCTTCAATATCAAGAAGTGTGTACAAGACGACCGGCGCTGTCATTCGCAGGGTGACCAGGTTATAAATTTTACGAAACTACCATAGTCAACTAGACACCTAAGAATAATACAAAATTATCATCACAAAAAAATTACCTAAACACCAGAACCTTTTAACCGACTTCAAAAATAGAAGCAATATAGCCGGATAAAGCTATATCGCCAAATGGCCTAGCCGTGTTCCGACATGTTTTCCGGTGACGCCCTTATGGAAACTGGCTTGACGAGTGTTCTCACAGATTATGCATATTATTAATTAAGCATATTATTAATTATGGAATTCGCATGGTACACTTAACCAAGTTATCCCTACTGGATATAATTATATAAATACTCATATGTATGGATAAGTGGAAAAAACCCACTTAGATCTACTGGTAGGGATTGGCGGATTGTTCACCTTTGTTTCACTTATCCTCCTTTAGGGATACTAAATAAAAAATTACTAAATAAAATATATTTTTTATTGTCAGTTCTGTTATTTAATATTATTTATGTTAAATTAGCTGCGCTTACCAGTCCATGATCTCGATTCCAGAACCTTTCGGCCCCATCGGCCATCTGTTCTGCGTGATATGTGCCCTGCCCACTACCACTTCAACTTGCTAATCCGGTAGGCTATGTCGGTGACTTTCGTTCATCTACGGATCTCCTCATTTCGGATTCGATCTCGTAGAGAAACCCCGAGCATAACCCTCTCCATAGGTCGTTGTGTGACTTTGAGCTTGCTTATGAGACCCATAGTGAGAGACCACGTTTCAGTGCAGTATGTAATTACTGGTAACACACACTGGTCGAAGACTTTTCGTCAATATATATAGGTATGTAGGATATAAAAGTATATAGTATTTCGCATCATCTTTTGGTCTAACATACACTCAGACAATTATTTTACTACATCCCAAAGTTATTCTAAAAAGTCAATGTTTGTAACAGAAATAAACACAATGAAAAAATAATAATGATCTTCTAGTCATTACAAAATCTTACCGATGAAATCTGACACCAGACGATTCTTTGATATTTTTCGATGTATTCTTGCAGTATCGAAACACGCAAGACATATTTAAGTATATTTGAGCAATATATAACCTAAAACAAGAACAAAACGTATGATTATAAATAATTATGTATATCGTAATGACAGAGAAAAAACAATATAACAGATGAAACAGAAAGGGATGATGCGGTCTAGGGTCTCCGTCAACTTGAAGACGCCAGATTTTGTATTCTCTTTGCCCAGATTTTCTGTGCTCTGGGTCCTGGTGGACACAGAAATATAGAGATAATTGTCTATGGCTATTTCTACCGGTCGCACAGTGGACATGAGAAGACAACCAGAGTCACGTAATATCTGATTGAGGCGGCGGATGCGGCTAAACTAAAGTACCCTACAGCCCAATTTGTGTTTAAAATAAAATCAATAAAGTAAGAATAGAATATATTCAATATATTCACAGATATCGGTATTCGTAGGGATTATCGCTAAGGGTACACGGTCGATCTAACAAAAAAAATAAAATTGCCCAAACCATTTACCAACTTTCGTTAATAAAACTATAAAAAAACTAATGTCCAAAATGTCATAAAAAATTACTAAAAATTTCTAAAATTTTATCCCTGGTCACACTGGCTTGCCACGAGCTCTCAAAGATTAGGAAATTAAGCAGAGATACTTCACTTCCGATACTACGAATTGTGCATGTTATTATAGGGAACATTAGTTCGCATGGTACACTTATCACTACCAAGGTATCCCTACTGGTAGAGATAAGTGGGGAAAAAAAACTTGGACAGGTTTGTCATTAAATATTTTAATTTCTTTTATTTAACAAACTTAACTGTGTAGTTGACAAACAGCTGCTCCCATACATACCAACTACAAAAATTAAGTTGGTAATAGCAAAAATCATCGTATGGACTGAAATTTTTCAATCAACATCTTCGCGATATATAATTTAACACATTAAATTTGATATAAAATACTTTTCATCCACTAAACAGATGGGTGAAGGTCGGTCTTTACTCGGGTCTTAGACTAATACTCTGCATATTAATTATTTTGTGATAATTGATGTCATAGTTGATGTATATGTCAAGTTCGGTTTCGATCGGAAAAAAATATTTGTTTATTCACTTATAATACAAAATTCTAATCTAATTATTAAATAAATCAACTAATAATATTGTGTTACTTACGACTTGGATGGTTAATTCATACTGAGGTACGTATTTTACCGGGTTTTTTCACTAAATATCTGCCGCTCTACACCTATGCACGCCAAAAAGACAACTGAAGACTGTCAGACTGGGGTGTGGGGACTAAGGCACAGCAACGTTTATCGAAGTGAGGATTCAGTACATGACGTCTAGTACGTAGTACATATAGGTCAATGCTTGTATGGATATATTGTTATAGCGCGGACATATAATACTGTCAGATCAATTGTATTTCGACTTCTAAAAAAGGATCACAATGATTTTTTAGCGTAAGGGCATAATTGGCACATGAAAAAAAAGTTAATATTAGAAAAAAAACGACTTCACGACTATAAAATCTACATGTACAGACTTAAACTAAAAAATCGAAAAATTATAGTTAAAACAGAGATTGAAAATCTTATTCAAAACTTTTGGTGACGGGAACCTGAAACAAACCAAAACATCATATGTGTATATATTTTTAGTTTGTGTTGATTTTTTCATAAAGCGCTTAATCAGTTTCGATAAAATTTATATGAATCCCCTCTGAAATATGCCCTACTAAACAAAAAAGAATAATTAAAATCAATTATAATTTATAATGACTAACATCATGTTTGAACCAACCAAGTGTCACAACGTACCTTCGCTCATGAGTAGAGTTTTTTAAATCTGAATTGTTGTAAAGTTATGCAAAAACTGCTAAATGGTGTTTAATTATTCAATGTATCAGTAATATATTTATTTATCACTGTATGTTTTCCAAATAATATGGGGAACCGGGTATGTCCTAAAACTGCGACCAGAGACACCGTAGGATGGGCAGCAGCGTCCTATTAGTACACGGTGAACATACTGCGATCTCCAAGCCGCCTGCCAAGCGTGGGGATTATGGCAACACCCCTCTTTACGAGGGAGGCCTTTGTTCAGCAGTGGACGTTTACAGGCTGATGACGTGACGTGACGTGACGTTTTCCAAATAAAATAAAACCTATTCTCATACCTACGATATATAAATTAAAATAATCATAAAAATCGGTCGAGCCGTTTCAGAGGAATGCGACAACAAACACCGTGACACGATATTTTTATATATTAGATTATCTTTATATGTATACTAGCAACGCACCCCGGCTTCGCATGAGTGTAAATCTTATTTTTTTAACACTTTCGGTTGGGCTTCGATTTTTAGTAAGGATCCCTATTTTTTTTAAATATAATAATACTAGCGACCCGCCCGCCCGGCTTCGCACGGGTGTAATTTACGTGCGAAGCCGGGGCGGGTCGCTAGTTATATAATTATTTAAACTATCCTATCTCTCAAGTTGGATCGAACTGCACATGGTGTGCGAATTTTATTATAATCGGTTAAGTGGTTTAGGAGTCCATTGAGGACAAACATTGTGACACGAGATTTATATATATTAAGAAGATAGTATAGTATAGATGACATGTGTTCCCGTCGAGTAAGAATATACGGAAGCGGAATTAGACAAGCGCACCGGTGACGGGCGTCTAATGAGCGCATCGTGTGTCGCGGAGGACACCCTAATAACAATCATTACCACCATCTGCAGTAAACTAGACACCCGCAATTATGCGGGTAGTTGCATAATTACACATCATTAGTATCATTGCCAAATGTACGAACATTACCAGTATAGCAAAAAACGGCAATTGACACGCGCGCGTTGAACTCTTTTCCACAACAAAATAGGAGTATGTTTTGTTTCGCTCACAGTAAAGAGAAGTAAATAGAACGGAAATGAGAAGGAAAATCTGTTACCACGCATTATGAGTGAACCTTGATTGAACATTCTTATTTAAATCAACAAGTTGAACTCCGCATCACAGTTGCTAACTGATTTCGAATGACTGACGTTTCGTTTATATGGGTGCAACTGGCTACAACAAATTTCAACGACTTCACAATTCTTATAAAAATGCCATGACAGCCGTTCTAATTTAAACAAAAAAACGAAAAGTTTTTTTTCTTTTTTCTTCTCTTGTCTTGAGGTTTGTTCCATTTATATTTAAATAAAAAATAATTCTGCCTTTGAAGATGGAAAATTAGGAGATAATCCCGTATATTGAACTTTTTACAAAGTTGTTTTTTTTTACGTATTATTTATTAATAGCGATGGTGGCTGACCGGTAGCATAATTATGTGCACTTAATAGTTTGAAGGCACCTGGTTTGAACCTTGGTCCTGCACCCATGATTTATTTAGATAACTTCATTATAGAAACTGACGTGGTGAAACGTTCACCAAGTGAAGCTTGGTGAAGTTCTACCTAGCAGTGGGTAGGAGTTTCAAAAGAAAGAGTTTAAGATAGTATAAGTTAGGATTTAATAAAGTAAGAATGAATTTACAGGAGACTGAGGGTCGTGTGAACTCGGAAGGTGATGGCGATAAAAAAACGTGTTGGTCCCTTGTTTTGAGACTTAGCTTGAAGAGCTGGGGCGCCGATCGCCGCGTGGCTCGACGCGGCTCGTGGCACGTAGGATGTCAGCAGGCAGCGCAGCGACGAGAGGCTTCGTGAGCTTTTCAGGCGCGACCGGAGTGCGGTCTGCGCGTAGTAGTTCCAGAAGGTTGTGCGTGGCCGGAGTACGACCGACGTAGTAGAAGGGAAGTAGACGTAGCGTCACGACAGCGTGGCGACTCGTACGTGGTCGGAGAATTGGCGTAGAGGGTAGGAGCCTGAAATGCGTCGAAGAAACTACGCATGAGGATCAGTACTCAAGAGCCGCACGGCCACGTCGTGTGAGACCCCGAAGATAACGGCAGATCGGACTAGGCCCCGCCTCACATGACGTGGTACCGGCGTTAAAACACAGTTTTTGATCGGAAGGATCCAAGATTACAGAATGCTTTAAGAGCTTAGAACACAATTATATTATAATGTAAGTACGGCGCGCGTCCACATCCGCAGATAGTACGGATATGAAACGCACTTGCACTGCGTTATAGAACACAGGTGGCCTGATGATAATTCAATTGACAAATAACGATTAGCATTATTTGTCGAGACAGATTTCACAATTAACACATTTAAAAGGCATCTCACGTAAACTTACCCGATTGAAGACGGGCTAACTAGTTGATTGTAAGATATAAGGTTAAGTTCTGAGCGACTTTCTCACTGGAGTCAACTGCGCGTATGACCCAGTTTTTATTTCGAGTCCTATATATAGCCTATTCCTTCTAGAAAGAATACGATATCTATATACCCGAATCTTTTTAAAATGTAGTTTTTTACACAATTTCCTTTGTCTTAGAACAATGTTGTTTTTTGCATAGCGGAATGAAACTGACTGACATTACGTCAATCACCTTCATTCCGTCAACAATGTTTATGTCATAGTAGTGACCTTTTTTATTCGTTAAGTTTGGCTTCTAGCGTATGTGCCATTTGCCATGAATTTGGGAGTAGGTAACGATCATGGAACGTTACATACCCCCTTTTTCAGTTAAGAATTTTTGCTCAAGAAAATTCGCTGACCTCTCTAGCATCCTAGTTATAATTTACACCTTCCCCGTCCAGGGTTGAGTCTAATATGTTAACATTAAGTAGGCTCGAGTGTAAAATTAATTTAATCAGGATGCTATGGTCTGAAGTTCCCAATAAGACTTGTGGCGTACTGTGAAGAGTCCGGTATCGCTGTATAAATGCTTTAGTGGCACCTATACAGACGGCAAGAATACCGGTGGGTTCTCCATTTTGCTGTTAAGAATGTTAGATACAATACTTAAAAGCAGCAAAATAAAAGAAAAGCTAACAAAATAAGGAACTATTTTGCTAGTTAGTACGTCAAAGAGAGTAAGTAGTGGTATTCAAGTTTAGGACCAAGAGATTGTGGTAGGTAGCGATTTGTAGTCTAGGTGACTTTTGATAAGTTATCAATGTATCGATCGAGTTAAATCAAGGTAACTATAAGTGTTTAGTTTGCTATAGCTATATTGACGACTGACTTGAATTACCTAGTATACAAAAGGTTATTTTAATTAATATTCGTGTTTTGGGCTTTTTTATGGAGTTCACGAGTACCGCTCCTAGCAATTTAGAGGCTTTTTTTTAAAGAGTTTGCAATAACCGCTCTTAGTGTGAAGGCTTTCAGTTTTAGAGTACACTAACCGCCCTATTTCTGATATTTAATAGACATACATAAATAGATATTATACGATATATGTAAATAAAAATATTTCTAAGTTATTTTTTTCAAGTCAGGTATTTTTTAATTTTTAGGTATCAATATCAAGTTTTAGATGCAAGATTAATTAGATTTTCTTCAGAGGGAAGCTATAGTGGTAAAATATTTTTTAGTATTTAGTAAGGTTGAAGGTATGAGACTTTTTCTTTTAAAAGTTTTATAGTGAAAGATGGTTCTGCGAGTCATTTTAACGAGTGATATTGTCAGGTACGAGTAAAATTTGAGTATGCTAACTAAGTATGCGATAAAAATTATAAGTGGGGTAAGCCATTTTATATTCCTACGCCAAAAAGAGTTTAGATTTTAGTTTTTAGAGAGATATCCGTCAAAGAGAGTTTTGATCTGGATTTTTAGAGAGATATCAGGTGAGTTTCCGTGAGAGCAAGTTTTACATATACAAGTTAGATGTTCCGAGTGTAGGTTGGGTGGTAAGTTTTTGGTAAATAAGTTTGAGTTTAATGTACAAGTGAGTTTAAGATCGTGCGAGTATAAGAGTACTGAAAGATTTTAATTCTACTATAATAAAAAAATTCGAGTAAAAAAAATATTATAGTGCGTTTAAGACGCGGACAGAAGGCGTTACTTCTGTAGGTGTAACCTTTGTCTTCCTTAGTCGCCTCTTACGACATGCATGGAGACTACAGCTGGGTATTCTAACAATAAGCTCCCGCACCAGCACAGGGCGGTTTTTACCATACAACCTACAGACGGACACAAGGTTACAGAGAAAGAGCCGTGAATATACCACGCCAGAGAGATCAACACTTTTTTATCAACCTTCCTGCTTAATACCTGGGCGCCACTGAAACGTTCACCAAGTGAAGCTTGGTGAAGTTCTACCTAGCAGTGGGTAGGAGTTTCAAAAGAAAGAGTTTAAGATAGTATAAGTTAGGATTTAATAAAGTAAGAATGAATTTACAGGAGACTGAGGGTCGTGTGAACTCGGAAGGTGATGGCGATAAAAAAACGTGTTGGTCCCTTGTTTTGAGACTTAGCTTGAAGAGCTGGGGCGCCGATCGCCGCGTGGCTCGACGCGGCTCGTGGCACGTAGGATGTCAGCAGGCAGCGCAGCGACGAGAGGCTTCGTGAGCTTTTCAGGCGCGACCGGAGTGCGGTCTGCGCGTAGTAGTTCCAGAAGGTTGTGCGTGGCCGGAGTACGACCGACGTAGTAGAAGGGAAGTAGACGTAGCGTCACGACAGCGTGGCGACTCGTACGTGGTCGGAGAATTGGCGTAGAGGGTAGGAGCCTGAAATGCGTCGAAGAAACTACGCATGAGGATCAGTACTCAAGAGCCGCACGGCCACGTCGTGTGAGACCCCGAAGATAACGGCAGATCGGACTAGGCCCCGCCTCACATGACGTGGTACCGGCGTTAAAACACAGTTTTTGATCGGAAGGATCCAAGATTACAGAATGCTTTAAGAGCTTAGAACACAATTATATTATAATGTAAGTACGGCGCGCGTCCACATCCGCAGATAGTACGGATATGAAACGCACTTGCACTGCGTTATAGAACACAGGTGGCCTGATGATAATTCAATTGACAAATAACGATTAGCATTATTTGTCGAGACAGATTTCACAATTAACACATTTAAAAGGCATCTCACGTAAACTTACCCGATTGAAGACGGGCTAACTAGTTGATTGTAAGATATAAGGTTAAGTTCTGAGCGACTTTCTCACTGGAGTCAACTGCGCGTATGACCCAGTTTTTATTTCGAGTCCTATATATAGCCTATTCCTTCTAGAAAGAATACGATATCTATATACCCGAATCTTTTTAAAATGTAGTTTTTTACACAATTTCCTTTGTCTTAGAACAATGTTGTTTTTTGCATAGCGGAATGAAACTGACTGACATTACGTCAATCACCTTCATTCCGTCAACAATGTTTATGTCATAGTAGTGACCTTTTTTATTCGTTAAGTTTGGCTTCTAGCGTATGTGCCATTTGCCATGAATTTGGGAGTAGGTAACGATCATGGAACGTTACAGTGGTTTTCACACATTTTATTTATATTACACGGGAATTACTCACGTAAGTTTAAGCCGGTCACTCCGACTATAGTTTCAACCGTATTAGACAGTCTTTTTCAAGCTGAAATACCACCATAGTCGGCTATAGTCACCATAGTTGGCGGTGGGCGGCTATAGTCGTAGTGACCGGCTTAATCTTACGTGAGTAATTCCCGTGTAATATAAATAAAATGTATTTAGATAACTGTTTATTGTTCACACCACAAAAGACATACATATGACAAAAACAACTTTAAGTGGCCTTATCGCTAGAAGCGATCTCTTCGAGGCAATCTTACCTAGCTGACCCAACAGATGTGACGTTGTTTGAGTTATGATCTTAGATGCATACCAAAAAATCCATAGAAAATATGTAGGAAATCGATGGCATCAAAACTGCACTTAATTTATTTACCTATGTACGAAATGACAATGCAGGGCCGAGGATCGAACTGGGTGCCGTCAGATAGTAAAACGCATATGCTACTGCTTGGTCACCATTGCTCAGGTAGGCCGTCGCGCATGCCAAGTATTTAGTATAGAGTAATACCTATACACAACCGATGAATGACGAGCTATTAATATGGCTGGAGGTGGGTATAGTGAATGTGCAATTTGCTTGAGCAATTCAGTTAGTAATTCCAACAGTTTATTGTAGAAGAACAACAAAACTCATTTGTGTCTCGCGACTGTATCGCAACATGTCGCGTCAATCAAACGTGCGCTTGCGACATCGCTTCTGTATTCAAATAACTGGCTAAGCAGCGATTATGCATATAACCTTACATAGTTTTAATGCCATTTGTGACTGTTTTATTTTTTATTTTTTAGGCGACGAAAGGAGTTTATCAATTCGACTGTATGTTTTTTTAATGTTAGTTACACGATTTCTACACCAAATAAATACAAGATGGAAAATGAGAATAAAGGCGGGCCCTGTCGCCATGGAGACAAAAAACAAAGAAGTTTTTTGAAGTTCCGTTCTAGGAACAGTTCCTCTATGTTTGCTGTTCAGTTGACAGCGTCGCTAGTGGAGAACAAAGTATGAAATTCACCAAGAAATAACTGTAGTTCCAATTTTGCCCACTTTAACAGCTAAGTTGGTGGCACTGTGCAATGTACATTGAATTCGTTGCTTATTGTCATGTTATTGTAGATTTTTCAAAAAGCGCTGAATCAATGTCGATAAAATTTATATGGGACCACCTAGGAGATATGACGTACCAACCAAAAAAAGAATCATCAAAACCAATTCTAAATTGGCGGAGTAATCACGTAACATACATACAAAAAAAACATACAGTCGAATTGATAACCTCCTCCTTTTGGAAGTCGGTAAAAAATTGGCACTATGGTGGCTGCCGACAGAAGTGAAAAGTAATACGTCATATTAGCATGTCGATTTCGGGGTCACATTAGCATGTCGATGACGCGACCCCACAAGTTTTACCCCTACCAAAAATTGCTCAACAAGGCTAAAGAAGTTTTCGCTTCAAAAATAAATTTGACTGCACTACACCCCCAAATTTGGCGTAATAATGAATAGTTTTTTTGAATGAAAGTAAAGTTTGGTTCGTAATTCCTTATTAATTAGGGTGACCTGTTTGCGAAATATGTTCCACTTAAAATACCGATATTGAATTACTAACTTAATTTAAGACAGAAAGTTGTTTATACGAGTTTGCAAGCAACTAACTCGAGACAGATCTTTTTTCGTTTTGGAAAACAAAAACCTTGAACAAAAAAGTTTGCGTTAACTTTGCTTTCTTTTTTTTAAGAATTGCTGCCTGAAGCCGTTTACGTGAATAACATTGAAATGGCAATTAAGCAGGAAAACAATCGCCTGATTCATTTTAAATCAAGAAGAGAATGTAGTCCCACCGCCTTTGGTAACAACTCGTCGAATCTGGTGCACTTCCTGCATCAGGCTTGGCGTAGGCTGCTGAATTGTGCCATGCTGTAATAACGATACTATAGTTATGACACTCATTTTACAATCATCATCGTCAGCCCTGAGTGACTCACTGCTGGGTATAGACCTCCCTTTGTTTATGCCACTCTCCCCGGTCTCTCGCTAGTCGCATCGTACTTTTGATGTCGTCAGTCCACCTCATCCTCGGTCGGCCTGGGTTCCGCCATTTTACAATACATATTTATCATGATAACCCTAAGTACCCACGCTAATGTTGCCCTTCCGGTGCCAATATACGGCCTTTATGGGGGGCCCATATAGTGGGTACCAAGTCATCACCTGCCTAAATGTATTTTGGGATGAGACAAGATAAGGCAGGTGCTGTTTCTCATCCTATATATCTGTTCTCCTATCCACAAGTTGTTCACTTCAATAGCCCAATATATTTCTAACTTCATAGCACCTATAGTCCATGTACCAACACCATCTCAATCCGCTTAGCCTAATTTATGTCTATACAAAAAAGGTCTCTCAGTGTTGGTTTTGGCCCCACTGATGCTGTGTAAATGTCCGGGTTAGCTCCGTGAGGATAAATAAATAATAAAAAATGTTAGTTTGCTTTTACTTTTAATAAGTACACAGCTGCTGAAAAAAGTACCTATATCCATAACCACTAGAAATGTATCTTTCCGACATGGAATCTCGTTTACATCGGACTAGGCTAATGTTTGACTGCGATATCGCCTGATGCTGATAAAGGCAATTGCCCGAAAAAAAAATATATTTCCAAATATGTACTAATAAATTTAATGATTCAGCATATCAAATAGTAGTTTTATTATCATTCATAATTTTAAACTAGTTTCGTGCAAAAACGCATGTCCTAGACCCTAAATTACCAGCGGCAGCGTGTCGGTGCGACTAATATTGGATTGCGAAATTCTATCTAGACCGAGCTCAGATTAGCCAGGCGTGACGTCACACGGGCGGGGGCGAGGCAGGGTCGTGCCTGTTATAGCTGGCTCCGTTATACCTCATTACACAATAAACTGCACCTAGGACCTGTTAGCACGGCCACGGGTGGCTTAATCCGACCAAAAACCTACATTTCAGCTTGAAGATACCTTACCTTTTTTCTGTTTCCTATGTCCTATTTGTTTAAATTGCATATAGATAATTAAAAATAGATATATGTAAATTTGTGTTAAGTGTAATGTAAGTGTAAACTCAAGGGTTCGTTTGAAAACCGGCGCTAATAGTCCTTGAATTTCAGCAGTAATGCCGAGATGGACCCATTCGACACTGATTGTATCCTTTAGATATAAGTTTTTTTAAAGGTGTTGAATAAAATTTATTTTCTTTCTTTCTCTCTTTCTTTCCTTCTTTACCTGGATCTCGAGATAGAAGTAACAAGTATAAATATCATATCGATAGCCCGTTGGTCCAGTTGCTAGTGAACCTGCCTTCTGATCTTGGGGGCGTGGGTTCGATTCCCACCTAGGACAAACATTTATGTGATGAACATTTGTATTTGTTCTATATCTAGTTGTTAATATCTATTAAATGTATTTAAAACTAATTATGTATGTATATCAGTCTCTGGCAGCCATATCACAAGCTTTGCTTAGTTTGGGGTCAGATGACCATGTGTGTAAAAATGTCCCGAAAATTTATTTATATATTTTAAATTGAATATTTCTATAGCCCCCGATGATAGTACTGATCAACCTCAAACGGCTGAAAAGATTTTTTTGAATCATAGCTACGAACACTCTCCATCAAGTCATGTGTCTGTCTGTGGCATCGGCTGAACCGATTCCCATCATGTGGTGCAATTTACTTGATTTTTCTAATGACTACGGTAACTAGTTTTAAATATAATTATGTTTACGAGCTGCACCTCGCAGTTTCACCCACATTGGATGATCCTACAGGAACAGTAAATTTTTTAGGACATAAAGTAGTCCATATCTATCTACGCCTTTTGAACTATAAATCCATGCAGAAATCTAGTCGATCTAGAGCTCAGTAAATGCGTGAAAAAAGGACAAATAAAAGGAAAAACAAACACACTTTCGCATTTATAGTATTAGTGTGATTCACCCTTATTTTAAAGAAGTTTAATCAAGGTTCTGAAGAGACCCCAAGTTAAGTATAATTTAAAATAATATTCTAGCAATTAAATAACATTAATTTAATTTAATGGTGCTGATCATAATAACGTTGAAATAGGCAAAAAAGTTACTGATAAACATCTGTTTTAATTAATGACCATACAATTTGTAAATGGCTAATACAAAAAGTTTATTGCGCGCTGTAAATTGCTTAAAGTTGTCATCCTTGCGCGTTGATTAGTGAAAAAGTGATATATTGATTACGACAGCTTTTGATGTTATGATCTCGCGAACGTAACTTGGTGTTGCAACTCTGCGCTTGCAGTAAGGATCTAAGAATATTCTAATTCATATTTATTTATTTAAGTATTTCACAATGTTTCTTAAGTGGTAGAAAAGTATTTTGGTTACAGCTGTGGACCCCGTCAGGCTCAGGTTAATGACATAATGAAGAGAGAAGGACAGCTATAAATACAAAAAAATAAATCTGTTAAGTATTCGTCAATGAAATAATATCAGGAAATGTTTTAAGAATTCGATTAGTATCGGTCTCTTGTTTATTTTTTATTCCCTGGTAGTTGCAATCTGCGTGTCTTCAAATCTAAAGTGAATCGGTTTCTTCTAGACAAGCGTGCTCCATCGTAGATCGCATATACTCGCTTAACTTCAGACGAGTTGGCGGCTAAACGCAATCCCAATAAATTATTTTAAAAAAATTGAAAAATCGGACAGTTTTTAACCAATAACTGTACAATAAGCTACCGACCAAGCCTGTTACGTTTGCAATAAGTTTTACTGAAATATTAAATAATAAATAAAAAAATAATGACTAAATCTTGTCATTTAAAATAATTATTGTAATTTTTAGTTAGCCCTCAAACAGCCTAGTTCATAGTATTCTAGATTGATGCATCGAGTGCAAAGTGAGTTATTAATGTACGAGTGTTATGTTGGTTCCTGAGCGCATGAAAGGGCACTAAATTAACACGAGTGCATTAATTACTCACTTTAGCAAGGTGAGGTTACTTTTCTTTCATTTACCATTCTACATACCGTGATAAAATATACCTATTCAAAATAAAAACACAAGATAATGAAAACAAAGTTTAATTCATCTTCTCATCAAACATTTAAAACTAGTCTGTTTTTTGCCGCCGATTTTTATTTTCAGCCAGTATTTTTTTTATCTTGTGCATACATTTTATATTAAACTTAATGGGAGACATTAAACTTCATTTAAACTTCTGTGGTAAATTCATACCCAAATAAAAAAATAAAAAACAGTGCATTAATGAAAAACTGTGCAACAATGAGATTTTATATAACATTTCTGCACTGTTTTGGTTCTAAGCAAAAAATACGTCCTTTGTGATCGGTTTTGTAATGATTAATGATAATATTACTACGTAGTTGAAAGATAACTATTTTATATTATTGTACCCTGCATTTCTACACAATTATATTCCCTGATTTTAAATAATTCTACTCAATATTTTATTGTATGTTATGATATTTACATACAGATGCTACCTAATGTAGCGTGTAAAAGGTAGGTATCACGCGGTAATGATCCTAATTTCTTCCATAATTGATTTGTCTTCTAAATACTCGTCTGGGCTATAGTAACATTTTGCGAGCAATGTATCTTTTACACTGGGCCAGCATGGTGGATTATAGGGCCTCTCTGTGTAAAGGCTTGTGTCCCAGTAGTGGGAACATGAAAGGCTGATAATGATGATGATGATGATGTTTAACGTGAATTTATGTTCTCACATCGCTATAGCGATTTCGATTTTTTTGTCTTTGAAATTTGCGATTCTTGGATATAGCTTTCCTCACGATGTTTTTCTTTCACCGTTGTTGAGCGATGGCTTCAAAACTGCACATAATTTATTAAACTACTAAGTAGGTCATTGGTGCAGGGCCGAGAATTGAATTGGGTGCCGTCAGATTGTAAAGCACACATGCTACCGCCCGACCACCATCGCGCTCTGATACACGTTAAACATAATATAGTACCATAGTTTTGGGTTTGCGTCGTTTGGTGAACAATATATCGAGATGTATCAGACTAAACAGCTAGTTGCTCAATCTAGTTTTATTAATGGTAGTGGCACATCTGGCTGTGATACTGTTTCATAACTACCTCCAAAATGAATAATGCCCATAAGGAGTTGATAATCATTAAAATTGTGTATTTAGGTCTTCTGTTGAAACATTATGGTTTCCTAAACATAATCTATCTATATAAAAAGCGGTGTGTGTGTGTGTGTGTGTGTGTGTGTGTGTGTGTGTGTGTGTGTTCCCTATGGACTTCGAAAAGTTGGACCGATTTTGATGGAATTTTCAGGCAATCTTCAGATTAGCCCAGCGAGTGATCCCGTGAAGTCTGGTAGCGATCTGATCAACAGAATTTATTTTTTCATGTTATAATAATTTTTCTACCAAAAGCAAGAACAGTAGTTGAAGTCATTGATCATTACATTGATATAATATTTCATCAAGAAAAAAAATACATCTAAATTAAAGAAGGTTGCTGTCACTATCAAAGGAAGTTGCTTCAAAGACATATATTCCGGGTGAAACCGCGGGCGCAGCTAGTAATTATTAAGATTCTTCTATGTAAGTCTGCTGCATCCTTGTCTACGTCTTTGCATGAGCAGAAGAGCACCCTCATAAAAAAAAACAACAGATATACTAAATGATAAGTAAATAAAAAATTTACTTCGATAGTCGGTCGAGAATGTAATTAAGTATTTTTAACCTACTTCGAAAAAGGAGGAAAGTTCTCAAGTCTGCCCGCTTTTTTATTGTATGTACAGCGTATACGACTGCGTCTATGACTTCAAAATCCGTGT
This sequence comes from Agriopis marginaria, assembly GCA_932305915.1. Taxonomy (NCBI): domain Eukaryota; kingdom Metazoa; phylum Arthropoda; class Insecta; order Lepidoptera; family Geometridae; genus Agriopis; species Agriopis marginaria. The sequence continues at coordinate 5,319,789 of OW029933.1, forward strand.
AAAAATATTATTTTGTTCTTTGTAGTGGCATATTAACTTAGAATGTTTGTGTTTTGTGGTTTTTGAAGTCGTATTTTTGAAATATTTTACTGTAGCAAATACTAATGCTTGAACAAAGAGCATGATCAAAATGATGATGCGATTAACAGCGTGATCAGAAAGCTTATTTAAATTTGGTTTACCAGATATTGCGTTGGGGAAAATCCCCGTTGAAATGTTTCTCTATAGCGTAGTGTGACACATCTTGCCCGGATACAGAAGGCGTTGGACGGTGAACTAGGTTCGTTGCATAATTGTAGTCGATTTTAATAATTGGTGTGGTAACCGCCACGGTAGTGAATGTTTCAGAATCTTGCAAATAAACAAGTTAAGGATAAATTATTGTCATATTTCTATAATTATCGTGTCTTAAAAAACTTAAATAGCATGCTTTGTGACTCATAAACTATGACGACATAACATAACTCATAAATTATAACTATAGCGACGAAAATATGCTAACCTCGGCAGTGGTCTCATATTTGAGGCGTTTGGGGTCGAGACATTGGGCCCTTGGAAACCGAGAGCTCACCTCATTTTCAAAAATCTTTCAGAGCGCTTGGTTAATGCGATGCGTGACCGCCAGCATGCTGGGTACGCTGTCAACTGGTAGTGGACTTGAGGATTTGGATTGTCTTTAGACCTTCAATGGTCTATGGGCAGTATAACTGTATTTGTAGTGTTAGTATTAGCTTGTATTTTGTTTAATTAATAAAGCCCCATTAAAAAAAAACGATGTCAAAACGGATTATATTAACGTTATGTTAGTTAAGACGAACTCTTGACTGGTTTCGAAGCCATTAGAGCTCCTTCATCAGGGCATAGGCGCGATCCCGGAGTCATTATGTTACTAAAAAGAATAGTTCAAAAATACTTCATTACCTACTCGAGAACCTGAAGGTGTCGAATTTTTATTAAGTACTTCTATATCTGTATTTTCAGTATACCTGATGTGTTTTTTTTTTATGAGGGCGCCACTCCTGCCCTCTATTCACCTTAAAAGAATCCACGAGTCTGTTAAGGCTTTTCGAAGATAAGATGCAATGACTTCTTAGAATAAGGATGTATGTAGTTAGTTTTATCTCACTACCTGTTTGTCGATAAGTGGTATCCGCTGTCATAGTGCCGGACTTCTGTTGCAATGGACGGTTTTACTTTATGATTCCTGGAAGACGGTTACTGAACTAAGAGATATTTTTATGACCCTAATTAGTAATGATTTCTTAGGTTTTCGCGATTATTATACCTTGAAATTAAACATTTTTAAGGGATGTTATCGCGTGTTTTTTTACATTATTTTAATTTCTGTCGTTTCAAACACTTTGCAGTGTCCATCGTCACAGGTAGTCAATGACGGACGTCTATAGAAATGTTATGAAATTAGCATGGACGTAGCAACCCTTGTTAGGTTTTATAGCGTCCTTGGAAATTAGCTACAAGCACAGAAAATATTGTTTTTTGTTTAAATTAGAACGGCTGCCAAGGCATTTTTGTAAGAATTTTGTTGTAGCCAGTTGCACCTTTATAAACGAAACGTCATTCGAAATCAGTTAGCAACTGTGATGCGGACAAAGAATTTTGAGACCTAACCCAAAAAGGTAAGGTCCAAGTTCTTTGGATACGGATTCGACGCGTTGACATAAATAAGAATGTTCTATCAAGGTTCTGTCATAATGCCTGGCGACAGATTTTCCTTCTCATTTCCGTTCTATTTACTTCTCAATTCTGTGTTTAGAAGGTCCCTATTGGAGCTTTTGGCTTTGCGTGATTGACGCATTTGCCATGACATGTACAAGGCGTGTAAGTTTTGTTTTGGAATTCAAAGGTAGGGAAACCATTTGTACTCTCATTTGTGTAAAGTCTACCATAGACAGCTACGAGCTCCACTACATGTGACACGTATCTTTAGCGATGTTCAATACAAGCTGCCATAAATATCGACACATGCCTTCGAGCCACTGCCCTTCCTTGATGCCGCACGCACACCATGGAACAAGGATATTATAATACCTAAGTATGACGTCCTTGCCATGAACAGTTGCGTGATAATGTAATGTCATAGGAACACGTGTGGTTTATCGTAGATGCGCCAGCCGAGAGAATTTTGCGGCGAAGTAGTAACGTTTCTTTTCCCGCTCCTTGCCACTATTTATGTTATTGCTATTATGCGCTATTGTTGTGTCTACAACAATACAGTTATCAACATGGTTCTATACATTTTGATGCCATTTTCTATGGAACAGCTAATGTTTTAAACGATTTCAGAGTTCTTTCCATAGTAAAAGTTGTTGATAATAATGGATATTGATTATGCGCAAAGGGTTCACTAAGCCTTTTCGGCTTAGAAAACCTTTTCTTCGAAACCCATATAGGTATTAGGTTATAGATATGAAGGCATAAAAAAACGCGCTCTATAGTGTCCCCGCAAACGATCTCTATCTGTTCATAGAGGTCAGTCGGAAATCCTAAAATTGACAAAATAACATGTAATTTCTTAATTAAACTTTGAAATTTGAATGTGAAAATATATAACTACGTGATTGCCATATTTGGTAATCTTTGGTGTTATCACATAACATTTCATAGAATATACTATATAACGAGTAGATCACCTTGAACCTTGATCCTGCAGCTCTTATATCTCCGCAATTTTTGAACCAATTTTGCGTATATTCAAATTTATTTATTTTTATTAAATTGAAAAATTTGCCTCTAAAATTTCATGAAGATCGGATCAACAATAAGCAAGTTATTATCAAACAAATATACAAACAATAAAAACGCCGACTGGTCCCATTATAATCTGAGACCTCAAGGTTAATCATCAACATCCACTATAGTGGCGAAAAAAATCGAATCCAGATTTCAGTATTGATAAGAATCACGTACAAACTATCTAAGTATCTATGTGAACGGGAAATGCGCTCGCGTGACCTGGGGCACTCCCGCGCCGTGTCTGAACTCACTGCGTTGGTTGCCCAATGTTAGTTATTTAATCGATGATAACTATAACGCTCTCCAACTGACTGTGGACTGTCACATTGAATAATTAAGCACATGGCGAGCGGTAGCATATGCACTTTACAATCTGACGGTACCCGGTTTCATCCTCGGCCTTCCATCAATCACTTATTTGGTACCTACCTGCGGTGATAAATTATGCAGTTTCGAAATCATCACTAAAAACGGTGAAGAAAAACATCGGGAAGAAACTGATATCTCCAAGAACCTCAAAAGTTTAAATCATGACATTCACGAACATGCACTGGGCCAGCATGGTGGATTAGGGTCCATACTTCATCTTTGAGAGAAGGCCTGATTCCCAGCAGAACAATAGATAGGCTGAAATAATGATGAAATTACGTATTACCGTTTTCGGTCTGGATATTAATCCTTCGTTGTCTAGTTCCTTTTTAGCGACCGAGCCTTGTATAGCCAAAAATGACGATGTCTAGCCGAATTAAAGTCTAAACGAATAAACGAACGACATCTACAAATTAAGGTCTAAAACTAGCCTGTTTTGGTTAAGTTCAGATTAGAATATAAGACATTTCGGGGGTTAATTGACTGAGCGAGGAGAGGTCTCAGATTCCATTGGGACAAGTCAGCGTATGTACATTTGTATACTGACTAGTGAGACAGTAGAAATAATCGGAGAGATCGTTGTACTCATCATTATGTTTTTTTTTGCTATGGGAATATACCAAAGAACATACCAAGAAAATACCAAGAAATCACCTGTATACTGTACATTTTCATAATTAGGTGTTGAAGTATATGGCCGACGGTTTTGACTCGTTTTTACTGAGCAAGTTCAATGGTTAGGGCCCGTCCATTAATTTTATTTTGTTCAATACGGTTCCATACTTTTCTTCACTGGCAATGAACTTTTTGTATGGAACAGATGGTTTTTTTTCGCGATTTCAGGGTTGGTCTCATAGTAAAAGTTGTTCATAATAATGAGTACAATGATCTCCCCGAATATTTCCACTGTCTTACCAGTCCCCAGAATTTGTTCGACAAGAATTTGTGTATCGTAGAAAAAAAAAACAGAAAAAAATACTTTATGAAATTTTGTATGCAAGTAATTAATTTTAACACAATTTTTATGTTCGAATATGGGCAAAATCAGTCATAGATTACGAACGTTACGAAGATTTGGGCCAAGTCTCAGTTTGGGGCAAACATCTAGTGACACTATCTTTTATCGGCATTATCAAATGTTAGGTGGACTTGGATGACTCATCATCATCATCATTTCAGCCGTAGGACTGCTGCTGGACATAGGCCTCCCCCATCGATCTCCAAAAGGACCGGTTGGAAGCGGCCTGCATCCAGCGTTTCCCTGCGGCCTCTTTTAGATCCTCTGTCTATCTTGTGGGTGGACGTCCTACGCTGCGCTTACCGATCCGTGGTCTCCATTCCAGAACCTTTCGGCCCCATCGGCCATCTGTTCTGCGTGATATGTGCTCACTTGGATGACTAGATGTTTTTAAAAGATCACCGAAATTAGGCAACAGATGACCCGGTCAGTCTGCGGATAGCTGACCGTGAATGGCATTTACAACTAAGCTGTACCGTGGGTTTGTCCTAAATAATTAATAATGGCCAAGAGTGTGTCGACACACGCATGTGACAGGGTTCCGTTATATCGGATAGCGAGTAAGTGTCTATAATGCATAGTTTAGAAATTACTTAAGAATTTTATTAGAGTTAGAATTAAACTTTTCGCAATTGCGTTTAAAATGAAGCTTCCTTAACTTAGCTAAGTTTCAATTATGTATTATACTGATATAACATAATATATTATAGCTGCCTAATTTTTATCAGCATGGCAAGTAACAAGTTTCTATGTCTGATAGTTTAGAAATACAGGGACGAACCAACTTGTGCCTCTTTGGTGGGCCTTATTTCGCAAAGAATTACAAAAAAAATATATAATTGTTTTAATATGGAAACTGACGTGGTTTTCACACATTTTATTTATATGACACGGGAATTAGGTACGATTAAGCCGGTTACTCCGACTTGTTTCAAAAGCATTCGGCGGTCTTTTATCAAGGTAAATGCGCGCGCGCATAGCAAGACGCAGCCGCGCGCGCGCATTCACCTTGAAAAATAACATTTTCTTCATTTCAAAAGACCTATTCGATACTCCATACGGGAAGAGCAGCAAAACACTGTAATTGTGCAACGTTTCATGCACATACCTTTAGAGGGTTCTATAGATTTAGGACAGAGGGACACACGAACAGACGGACAGACTAACAAACGGACGGAAAAAACTTATAAGGGTTTCATGTAGTGTGAAAGTTCAAAGATAAAACAACCACCAATACCAACATGCACTGAGCCAGCTTGGTGGATTAAGCCTATTCTCTCGCTTTGAGAAAAGGCCAGAGTCCCAGCAGTTTGAAAATGATAATATGATACTTTGTAGTACTACGAAACTCTAAAAATGGGCTATTTAAAACTCCGATCCAGCATATACGATGTTTTGACGTTAAATATATTTACCTTGCAATGTGTATAACAAATGTATTTTAATAAATCTTAGTTACATGGTCAAAATAACGATTATTCAACCATAACAATCTAAGTCTAAATTGTACAATTGGAATAACCAGCTAATGTTTTAAGTTAGCAAACAATTAAGTAGTAGACATATTCCTAAACATAACTTTAAATTAAATATGAGTAGGTATACTTTAAAGGCTTAGTGATATAGTTATAGTTACTCGGAAGTGCCGCAGTGATCATTCCACAAATTGCAGGTGTCAGGCAGAATTAAATGTGCGATTGTGTATCTATGATACCTGGATGAGCTCTCAAGTGGTGGCGGCTAGTGCGATGATAAAACCGCGACGCTGGCAGATTGGAACAGTTCTTCAGAACAATATCTGTTTGTAAATGCGATAAAATATACAAAGAGACCTAACTTTTCTCCCTGTTCTCTCTCTCTCGGAGAAGCGCCATCCTCAAGGTTATTAGTGAGTTTGGGATCGTCAACAATTCTGACAGCTCCACAGAAAAGATTATTTTTTTAATCAGAACGGCAGTCAAGTTATTTTTGTAAGAAATTTGTTGTAGCCATATAAACGAAACGTCAGTCATTCGTAATCAGTTAGCAACTGTGATGCGGACAAAGTATTTTGAGACCTAACCCAAAAAGGTAAGGTAAGGTTCTTTGGATGCGGAGTTCGACGCGTTGATATAAATAAGAATATTCAATCAAGGTACTGTCATAATGCCTGGCGACAGATTTTGCTTTTCATTTCCGTTCTATTTACTTTTCTATGGACAGCTCTATGCATCAAGTGGTTCAAACTGATACTTGGGTGCTCCATTCTCCGTACTCCATGTGAGGTCGGACTTCCGCTTTGTAAAGCAAAAGTCTTTGTCTCGTGAAGTACCGCTTCGCCTTGTTGAGCACACCAAGTTTCTGAGAGGCAAGCTTGTCATTACTTGCGGAACTGCAATCACAGAAATATCGACTCCTTTTCAAAATGGCGATCACAACCACATCATGACACCTCATGTATAAAAATCTGTTGAAACGTTCTGATTGTAATTTTTAAACACAATACCTTTTTTTAATTTTTTCACGTGACAAGATCATTGTTTTTCTTTGCAGTTTTAATTTAAAACTTAAAGCACATGATGAAATTGACATATTTTTTGAATATTTTATTGTGACGTAATTTTTTTGACCTTTTTAGATGGCTGCAATGCAAAAAACGAGGTAGGTAATTGGATTCGTTTATAGCGCAAGTCAAAGAAACTGATTTTATTGTAAAAATTTAATATCCACTGTTGTTCGTGTGTATTTATTTCATGGCATTTCCGTCACAGAAATCTTACTGGGGAACTATGAGTAAGTGTGAAGCTATGTTTATGTCTACATCACCCTGGTGGTTATTCCCCGGAATTTTATCCATGAGAATCAACCGTGAAATTGGTGGTTTTTTTTTTACAAAGTTTCATTCATATTCAAAACTAGCTGCACCCCGCCATTTCACCCGCGTGAATTTCTACTTATCATTAACTATCTGTCAGTGAAAGTCCCGTCAAAATCAGTCTAGCCGTTTTGGAGTCAAAAGGGAACATATATACATACATACACACATCGCCTAGCTAGATGATAAAAATATATTTATAGAAATCAGAAGGTTCTAAAGAATTAGGACGAGCGCTCAGACAGACGGACAGACAGAGCGAACTTATAAAAATTCCTTGTTGTACTACGGAACCCTAATAAGGGATACTCTCTGCTTGAATATATCCGAAAAAGACAACCTTGCGCTTCATGACCTTGCGCTTCATGACAATGGAAATCCGATCCCTTTGGCGGCATTTTTTTACATATTTGTACTTTTGCGATGCTGAAGGTTTTAAAGGCCTATTTTAACAACAAAACGAGTGCCTTCACGACAATTAACTTATTTCGGAGATTGCAAACGTTCAGATAACATCTTAAGTGAACTTTAAATTACTACATAGCCTGGGAAGAACCGGTCGTTTTACTTTCAGTTTCTGAATCGGGTATTATGTGTTTCATTACGCGAGTACAATCAAATCTTACCAATAAAGTACTTGAATTTGGAGATCCGTAAGTGGATCATGGAATGTTGGATTACGTCAAGTAAACCAGGTTATCTTCGGTAGATGCTCGACAAATGATCGGTCTAGAGCAGAGACCAGGGGCTTTACGGCCAACGGCTAACTCGGTATCAAACTAACGTTAAATCCGCTCAGTTGGAAAATCACGCGACCGCAAACCGTATCTGGGCGCGTTAAGGTTCACGTGATTTTCCAACTGAGCGGATTTAACGTTAGTTTGTTACTGAGTTATTCGTTGGCCGTAAGGCCCCTGGCGTTAGCGTCGAATGAAGATGGTAAACAAACTCACCAGTCAGGTCCCACCTGACTTGAGGCTTCCTGAACACACTGTTTAGGTGTTTGATGACAGATTTTAACTCGCAAATGGCGCGGCACGGGTCTGCACGGTACGGCACGTTTTGGCATGCCGAAGAATCCGATGGCATTCCGCGTCGTGACGAAAACAACAGCGTTCTGTCACTCATTCATCCAGTATTTCTCAAGATAGTTCATTAGTTATAAGTGAAGCTAATATGGAAGATATATAGAAAACTGATAGTGGCTGAGCGGTAGCATGTCCGCGTTACAATCTGATGGTACCCAGTTCGATCCTCGGCCCTGCACCAATGACTTATGTAGTACTTAAATAATTTATGTGCTGTTTCGATGCCATCGCTCAGAAACATCGTGATTCCAAGAACCTCAATAGTTCAAACACAATAATATGACAATCACAAACATGCACTGGGCCAGCACGGTGGTAGGGCCAATGTTCTCTCCAGCAGTAGGATGATATGAGATGACATGATAGGCGCATGAACATGGTGATGAAGCTAAAATAAGCATTTTAAAATGAGCCGAGATCGAGGGTGCCGTAATTTCGATCAATGATGAATCGGTACCTATTATTCTAGCTGTCGAAAGCGTGAGGTCGCGGGTCAAACCCCGGGCCTGTACCAATGAGCTCTTTGGAGCTTATGTACGGATTTTCATACCACTGGCTTTTCGGTGAAGGAAAACATCGTGGGGAAACCTGCATACGTACGGAGACGGAATTCAATGGTGTATGTGAATCCACCAATCCGCACTGGGCCAGCGTGGTGGAAATGGCCCAATCACCCTTTCATGGGTAGGCTAAAAGTCCAGCAGTGGACTGTTAAAAGGCTGATTATGATGATGATGATTCTAACTTTAACCCAAAATTGAATTAGAAACGGAATAGAAATGAACCTCCTCGTAATGTGATCATTTATTAGCAATAAGTTTGCAATCACTGATCAATAGTGTCGTAATGCTCATATATCGATAAATCATAACGTGACGGGGCGTTTGTATGCGATCAAAGATTACCAGGTCACCGGTTACTTGCTATATTTTACACGGTGACGACAAGCAAAAATAAGAATGTTGTGTTTTACTTGTATGTATGTTTTTATGATAAAGAAAATGTATTTGCACAAAACACGAGTAAATCGTACACACGCACGTTTTATGTTAATATATTATTACTAGCGGCCAGCCCCGGCTTCGCACGGGTATAGATATACAGCCTATGTCACCCGGGGACAGTTTAGCTTCCCAACAGTGAAACAGTTTAATTGTTTCAAATCGGTTTAGTACTTTCGGAGCCTATTCAATGCAAACAAACAAACAATTAAATCGTTCCTCTTTATAATATTATATATTACTATAGATATAGATAAGTCACTTTGTATCATGTTTCGGCTAGTTAGCAGGCGTACATAGCATAAAAATACCGTATATTGTCAAAACATAAGAAATGTCACTGTCAAATATTAGATAATAAGTCGATATAATCTATGATCTTCCTCTTCCATCCTGTCCAGTGACCAAGCAAGTCTCGCACAAAGAATAATTAATGAAAAGAAAGTGTTTTCATGGGAGATTCGTCCGTATACGAGTATATAATATGGCATAGCTATGCATGTCATCTACTTTTTGACTAACAATCCACTGTATAGTCCAGAAAAATAATAAACCGATCAAGTGCGAGTCGGGCTCGCGTAGTGAGGGTTCCATATCACCACAAAATACAATAGTTACCAATTGAAAAAACCGACGACATAAGAAGCCATTGCAGTAGCCATGGCATAAAAATACCGATATTATTTAGTGTAAAAACTGATTTAATATGTATATTTTCCATCTATAACCAAAACAACTCAAATGATTTTGATAAATCAATTGTCGATAGATTACTCAATGTTAAGGGTTGATCACTGCATAGAAAACGTAATAAAGTAGGGATAAAAAAAATACTGCACCCTTCATGTGAGGTCTTTTAAAATGAAATTGAGGTTTGGTACGTTATGTTTTGTTCAAGTTTACCGCTAGTAAAATATAATCTGGCAAAAATAATGTTTTTGTAAGATTCTTTAAATAAATAATCTTATTGCACCACAAGAAATATATGTTTCACCCTTCTATGATGTATTATAGCAATTTGTAGAATTCATAACAAGCCTATAATGTAATATATTATGAATTACAAATTGCAAAGGTGAGAATTTTTACCAAATGATTTTATGGGTAACACGCGGGTTCTGAAACTACAGTTCTCGGGCCCTTGGTGGCTTTAGACACTATATATTTTTTAAGGAATAAAACACACTTTATAATGTCAACTGAAGCTGGCCAAATCAGACGTCGTAATCGTTACCCAAATGAACCACAGTATAATGTGTGAGGGACCTAATTTCTACATTTACTCTACCGAAGTCAATAAAAACCTAAGAGATATAAAAACTAACCTATGGTAAAACTAAAAAAACGCTTAGTTGAGACTAGTTTTTAACCGACTTCCAAAAAGAGGCGGTTATCAATTCGACTGTATGTTTTTTTTTTTATGTATGTTTTTTACGCGATTACTCCGCCAATTTAGGATTGTTTTTGATGATTCTTTTTTTGGTTGGTAGGTCTTATCTTATAGATGGTCCCATAATTTTTTTATCAACATTGATTCAGCGCTTTTTGAAAAATCTCAACGAATTCATTGTACATTGCACAGTGCCACCAACTTAGCTGTTAAGGTGGGCAAAATTGGAACTACAGTTATTTCTTGGTGAATTTCATACTTTGTTCTCCACTAGCGACGCTGTCAACTGAACAGCAAACATAGAGGACTGTTCCTACAACAGAACTTCAAAAAAGCAAAGTGTCTCCATGGCGATCGGGCCCTGTTGTTTTTCGTTAAATTTTTCAAGACCATGGATACAAAGTATTTCAGTCGTAATATTCAGTTTGTAAATGTAGGTATGTGTAGTCATGAAGTCGGTTCTTTTTTTTTTCCAAAAATTATTATTATTAAATAGTTAATTTTAGTTATGGTTGCAGAAGGTACTTTTGTTTATTTTGCGTTTATGGAAATGTCTTTCAGTTTATCATTAGTTAGATTTATAATATGATTATTGCAACTATTTTCATTGATTCGATTATTTACTTTAAGTTTTTTTTTTTTTTTTATATATTATTACGGTGCTTTCATTATGCCATCTCTCTTAATGTACACGTATATTAGGCAAAACATGATCCAAAGAGACTAATATTAATTTTATATCTATAATATTGTGCATACATTTTAAAATGTATCTACGATTTACTGTGATTACTGTGATTTTATCGTTGATCTTTATCTATCAATTTAGACTGATTGGCTTGGTAAAAATTCTTATTATACAAAACACATTTTTTACATATAAACGTTGTTTGTACTATTATGTCTTCCGTGGTGCTGCTAAGAGATTATATCATAAAACTAAGTGAAAGCTATTAAAAAAAAAAAAAACTTAAAAAATGCCAAGTAAGAATTGGGTTTGTTAGTGTGACTTATAAAAAAACATCTTAAATTGATGATTGCCTTAAGTTCCTTTTAGTACGGATAACACGCGAGTCGCTCGGTTTTTAAATATTGGTCGGTGGACCAATCTTGGTTCGTGCCGCAAGTGGTCCGCCATAAACAAAAAGTTGAGAACCAGTGGGTTAGTGCGTAATAGGCGATACGTTACAGTGCAAAGGTGGAGTGTAGCAAGCGCTAAGAAATTATAATTGACTGGCTGCCATTCATTTTACATTCTAGCAATTCTGCATATTTCAATTTCTGTTGAAAGTGACGCCGTTGGCTTTAGAATTTGTAAATCTACGTGTATAGTAAACATTATTACGTACATTTCACATGCAACTGAAGCGCGTGTTTCCGCTGCGCACATGACTAAATAGTAAATGTAGAGTCGAATAAAGGAGCCACGATCGTAGTTTCTTAACTAATCTAATAGCACCTCGTGCCAAATTTTAATTCCCGAATTTCGTCAATTCTACATATAAAGTTGTGGGCAAGTGGCGGAGAGAAAAGGCACGGGAAGGAATGAATGTTAATTTTATTCTTCACGTAACCGCACGATATGTAACTTATAGATATTGCTTATCGCTTTAGAAGCAATTTAGAAAGGAAGTTTCAAGTTTCCTTGCGCTAATGCGAGTTTAAAAGCGCACGACCTACGGTTAGGGGGTAAAGGGTGCGGGGGGCAACCTTGTCTCCTATAATTTATATACTTACTTCCACAGCGCTAATGTCTAATTTAATGCAAGCAATTACTGATTTGAAGGATGCCCCAAATTAGGCAATTCGCCTTCACTTACACTGACCGACAGCTGCATTATAAAGTACACACATTATTGAACGAGCAAAGCGAAGGGACTTGGAGACTACGGGAACAGAACAGATAAAAAAATATTATATTTGACCACCACCTTGCCTAATGTTAAGCGATGATGCGGTCTACGATAGAGCACGCTTGCCTAGAAGAAACCAATTTATTCACGATTTGAAGATACTTAGATTGTAACTATCGAGACACTTAGATTGTAACTATTCAGGTAGCGCATTCCACAGACTAGAGTTTTATAAATATAGATCTACGTTTGGCCAACTCGCCTGATGATACAATAAAATGTACAATGGTTTGCACAACAAAAGTGGAATCAAAGCGTTCCGTACGGGTTTTTGGATTATCAAGCATAAAGCGGTGACGATTTTTCGTGGCATTTGCATGTATCACACTAAAATTATAAATGCGAAAGTTTGTAAGCGTATTTGTCTGTACTCAAACCCTTGACAGCTAAACAGGTTGGAATGAAATGTTGTATGGATTACTTGGATTGTTTGTTGTTGTTTGTCTTATACCCTGGATTACTAACTGTACAACATTTTATCCAGAAAAAAGAGATTGAATTAGCATAGCACTGCTAAAATTTATATATAGGTATATATATATTTTAAATTATTTTGTTTGGCTTTAAATTTCATTATCGCAAACAAACATTTCTGTATTTTTCTGTAAAATTTGTAGATTTTTAGAAAGTTTAATTAGGCCTGGTTACGACGAAATAGGATTTAAATTAGTTTGTCGGTATTCCTTTACGAGTATCTAAATTGATAAAGGTAAAATCAGAACACGTTTCCTGTATATTTTATACTAGTGGTCCGCCCCAGCTTCGCACGGGTATAGATTATAGCCTATGTCACCCGCGGATAGTGTAGCTTCCCGTCAGTGAAAGAATTTTTCAAATCGGTTCAGTAGTTTCGGAGCCTATTCAATGCAAACAAACAAACAAACAATCAAATCTTTCCTCTTTATAATATTATTAGTATAGACAAAAGCCGTCATCCATGTGCTTGTAAACCTATGGTCTCCATGCATGAAGTTATGTCAACCCACTGCTTTGTTACTGGAAGGCTAAGGGAAAGGGGGGGTTATCGTGGAAGACAGAAAGACAAACCAACAAACACACTTTTGTATTAGTGTAAATAATTATACAAACAAGTATTACGTGGCTACATAAACATATTCCAATAATTATCAATTTAAAAAAAACGATTTCAAAATTAGTAAATACGCGATTTCGTTTACTTTGATGACATATTTTTTCCATTTATTTTGATTTAAAAACCAAACTGCTGTACCGATTTTGGTAAAATTTCTGTGGGGCCAATCTGAAAGTATATCCTTTCAAATACAAATAAGGTAACAAACATTTAAAATAAAATTAAACATACAACCAAATTGAGAACCTTTTTTTGTAGTCAGTAAAAATATACAATTTATGTACAATGAAACTTGAAACAAAAACACACCAGATACGATTCTTTCAAAGAAAAGACATCAACGCGCTCGGTTATTTTTCTCAAATATTGAATGTCAATATTTACTTTGTTTTAGGGTCGCAATGTAAAAGTTATTCATTAAAATAAAAGAGTATAGAGTAGAGGTAGAGCAATAAATGGAAGCCGTATGATGGTGATGATGATATATTTTTCAGGTTCATCATAATTATAATAACGAGGCATTTTATTACCAACTAGCAGTCCGCCCCAGCTTCGCACGGGTATAAATTATAGCCTATGTCACCCAGGGATAGTGTAGCTTCCCGTCAGTGTAAGAATTTTTCAAATCGGTTCATTATTTTCGGAGCGTATTCAATGCAAACAAACAAACAAACAATCAATTTTTTCCTCTTTATAATATTAGTATAGACTACTCAATTTCATCTTTGAAATGGTCCAGCGGAAAATGTGCTATCACAGCGACATTAGACATCATTGCCGAAATGTTCGAATAGGAGTTTGACTATTTAACTTTTACTATTTATTAACTTGGACAAATGTTTACTGACGCAGTGTTTTACTTACTTAACCTCAGAAAAATATATATAATAATAAAATATAAATTAAAAAATAAAGCGGTTCAGCCGTTTGGGAGCTACAATGCCGACAGATACACGTTACAGACACACAGATACACATACATACATATACTTACAATCTGGGTGTCTTGCGTGTTCCATCGTAGACCGTATCATCGCTTAGAATCGGGTGAGTTGGCGGTCAAACGCAAGCCTATTAATAGATAAAAATAATAATAATTTATTAATTGAAAAAAACTACACACGTTAAAACAAAACGACTACTAACCGGAAGAAGCAACTTAGGTAGGCCTCCCACTAGATAGACCGACGACATTGTGAGAGTTGCTGGCATCCAGTGGATGCAGATAGCAGGCTGTCGTTCAGTGTGGAGGTTAAAGGGGGAGGTCCATGTTCAGCAGTGGACGTCTTCTGGCTGATAATGGTAATAATTATGATGACACACGTTAAACTTGTAACACCCCCGTTTTTTGCATCAGGGGTTTAAAATTGACAAAATTATATTTATATTACACATACAACGTCACAATGACAATGAAACTCCACTTTCCAGAAGCCACTCTTTGGCCCTCCAAGTTTGCTCTATGCGTTAACGCTAACAGAAAATGGGTCTTGTCTAACCCCCCTGGGGCGGTTAGCTGCATAAAGCAATCCAGTTTAGGTGCAGAAAAATTTTGCGCGACCGCAAACCGTATCTAGGCGCGTTAAGGTTCCCGTTCACGTGATTTTGCAAACTACGTGGTTTTAAGGTTAGTTTGAGACCGTGTAAGAAGTTGGCCGTAAGACCCCTGATCCAATTTAGTGTCGTAACCGCATTTATACTATTAAAAATTGTATTAATGATTTTTTTTTGGCTTTTCTGTAACTTTAATCTTATATCTATCGTATTTGTTAGCAACTGTTTGTTTGTAAAATAAAAAAATTTAACATAGAGGTTGGATGGAAGAGAGGGTCGTTAAGCCTCGATGACTGAACTGGGCTTATATACGTAATAATGTTGCCAGTTACTAGACATTAGTATTGTACAACATATTTATTGATGTATAAACTGACGTATGTATAATAGTGACATCTTATTAATAATCTTCGAGTAGCTTTAGGTCTTAATAATAATAATACCGCAAGAGCTAAGAACCTAAGCTCCAGGGTGGAAGTGTTAAAGGGCATTACGCCGCTAGTAGCTCTTAGTGAAAGTGCAGCACACCTCTCACACCCTAAGCCACCCACGCCAATGTTGCCCCTCCGGTGCCAAGATGCGGCAGCCATTATGGGGGACCTATTTAGTGGGTGGCCTAATGTCACCTGCCTAAATGTATTTTGAGATGAGACAGGATAAGGCAGGTGCCATTTCTCATCCTATAGATCTGTTCAACTATTTGTTTGCCTCAATAGCCCAGGTTTTTAATCATTAACTGTACAATAGTTTTATATTCCATTTAATACATAATTGTAAATTTTGTACTCAACAGGGCCTCTTGGTCTTGACTTCGGCCCCACCATTGCCTGTCAAAGGTCCGGGCTAGACCCGTGTTTATATTGAAATAAAGTGTCATAATAATGAAAAGAGCGAAAAATAAAAAAAAAAACATATTTTTTTCGTATCAAATAATGGCTACCAAGTCGCCTGATGCTAAGCGACTTTGAGTTGTTTTTTGAAACATGTACCGCGTTTGTTGAACATCCTGCAGTTACTCCTAGAATATGGAAGCGGCCTCTACGGCGGCGCACGCCCTTCAGGAGCGTCCGCCCCACCCGGCGGCAAGCGGTGGCGGCGGCGCCGAGCGCGGCGTGAACACTATCCACCGCAGTCCACTCTCCTTCACGATGCAGGGCACACGCTCGCCCGTCGCCGCGCTGCTCGCCTTCCTCCTACTCGTGCCGCTCGTGGCACCCGCCGCTCACCATCGGCTGCGACGACAGCTCGCCGACGACGACGCGCTACAGCCGCTCGATGTACGTACCACACACATACATACACTACAATAAACATTACATACGACGACGCACCGCCGCAGGCGCAGAGGCATAACGCACGCGCGTGCGCAGATTTAGGTCTCATTCACAGAATACCCTAGTCTCATTATGAATAAAGGTAATGGTATACCATCTTATAGATTTTTCTCGTCTGGGTACCAATGCACTTCCACCAGAAATGTATTTTTTATAGCAACATAATTATAATATAATTCACTAAGAAGTCGTTTGCTACACTATAAAAATATTCATTATTATTTCTAAAATCAATTATATAATTATCGTCTCATTATCCTTACTAATATTATAAAAACGAAAGTAACTCTGTATCTCTGTCTGGATGTTTGTTCGCGTTTCACAACGCTAATCCAATCTTAACAAAATTTGGCAGGAAGATAGTGAACATCATAAGGGCAGACATAGGGTACTTTTCCTCCAGAAAATACGGAAAAACTGGAAATTCGCGGATAACGCCGTGGGATTCAACTAGTATATTATATTTTCATAACGTTTGCGTTAGAGAGTGGTAAAAGTCAATTTAATTTATTTCAAAAGTGTCAATTTGTAACAATTTAATTTTTGAATCCGTTAAAGGGTTTTCAAATGTTGTTTACGCAAATATTGCTTTCTATTTGAAGTTTAGAACGGTCTTTATGTTCTGAGTGTGGAAAACTACTCGATTCTCGGGTATTGTGCAAGCACCCCCGCTTAGTGGATCCCATCAGCGGCGTTTGGCCCCGATTCAAATGTCAAGTACAAAAAAAAGATGCTATTACCGCACTTAGTGTTGATCGTCCTGGTAGTTTAAGCACAGCGTAGATATGCAAGTATAGGTGATCGTGAGGTCAATTGACGGTGACCTCTTGCCGCCGCATTATGTCACCCCTTGCAGTACTCCCGCCAGACCGGCCTTCAAAGGCTTAAACATCGATTCAAAATGTTTCTGTTTTTTTTTTTTTATTAAATAATAAAATAAATAAATAAATATTCGGGACATTTTTGCACACACGGTCATCTGACCCCAAACTAAGCAAAGCTTGTGATATGGCTGCCAGAGACTGATATACATACATATATAGTTTTAAATACATACTTAAATAGATATTAACACCCAAATATAGAACAAACACAAATGTTCATCGCATAAATGTTCCGCTAGGTGGGAATCGAACCCACGCCCCCAAGCTCAGAAGGCAGGTTCACTACCAACTGGACCAACGGGCTATCAAATAGGCTTGCGTTTGACCACCATCACGCCTAATGTTAAGCGATGATGCGGTCTACGTTGGGGCACGCTTGTCTAGAAGAAACCGATTTACTCGTGATTTGAAGTCACCCAGATTGTAACCATCGGGGAACACCCATTCAGGCAGCGCATTCCACAGACTAGCAGTTCGCGCAATAAAAGTGGAATCAAAGCGCTTCGTACGGGTATTTCGGCAACCATAAAGCGGTGACGATTTTTCGTGCCCGCTCTGGCAGTCCGGTAGAAAAATGGGCAGGAGGGAATTAGATCGTGCAGATCCGATGCACACTCTCCGAAATGTATCCGATAAAAAACCGATAGACTAGCAACTTTACATCGATGCTCAAGACTAAGAAGCTTAGTGCTTTTCAATTTCTTCAAATGACACTGTTTGTTCTGTACTACCGAATATATAGATCTTTTCTCTATCTAAAAGAAGGACTGTGTCCTAGTTATGGGAACTTTAGAGGCTGATAATTATGAAAAAGATAGATATCAGATCAGCTGCCCTCTGTGTAAATCACATTTTTAAGCTAATTAGCCACCCAATACGTTATTTATTAATTTATTAAACTATGTCAAACAGACAATTTAAAGTCACTTTTTATGTTGTATGTATTTATTTCATAGCCGCAGCATATATCGTAGATATTGACAGAAATATTTATATTTAGTAGTGTGGCTCAACAAGGGTAAATGTTTCTTAAAACAACATTCACGCGCTAGAAAAGAAATTTGTAAATATATGTCTCAAAAAAAAATTGCTACTAAAATGCCCTATAAATTAATAAAGCCCACTGAAATGCTTTCACATTGCGAGCCACAAGGCAAGGGTGTGGAAAGTCTCTGTCGAAACCTGTGTTATAAATACAATATATTTCATCAAATCGAGAGTAAACAGGTCCTTCGCCTTTGCATAACTTTAGCCATAATGTGAACAAACGCAAGATTAAGAACTAGTTGTTCACAAGAACTAACTTCGCGACCTCTTTATCTCCGCCGGATGGACCGATTATGCTCGTATTACAATATTAAAAAAATTATGAAATTAACTACTTGGCTACAGAATTGGCTTGGCTTTCATTAAGACCGGATCAGCAATATGCAAGTTATCATCAAACAACTATACATAGAAACGCCGACTTGTCCCCTTAGAATCTGAAACCGATCAATAAAAGAATGCAAGTAGGTAGGTAGTAGGTACATTATTATTAAATAACGTCACCGAACGCGTATTAGCGTAATTACGTAACGTAGACGATTTGTTAAAGCATGCTATTAGATAACTACAGGTACTTAACTACTGACAGTCATTGTTACTACTATAGTAGTGTAGTACAGCCGTGATTAGTAATGATGATAATAAAGTTTGATGCGCGACAGCGAAAGAAACAGGGTCACTATTAGCATACGCGCTACCCGGTACAAAGTTATACAACTCAAACAACAATTTACTCTACTCCGTAGTACATTGTTTGTATTTCTTAACAGATTCCTATTAAATTACAACGAAGTACAGCAATGCTCACAATATTATACGATACGCAAGCCTGGAAATCCTGCTGTATGGTTTTTAGAAACGTGTTTTGTTTGTAACATGTGTGTATAAAAATTCCTAAAAACAAATACACATTAACAAACATGGGCATTGTAATGGTTTGGACAAAGATTTTTGTAATAACTTACAGAGCTGGTATGTGTGATATGTCAAGGTTAACCCAGTAGTTGTGGCGGAGTATTGCGCAACTGACGCACCGCGCGGTCGCATCCAACTTGGGTCAAATGCACTTCAAAAGCGTTCCCAACATGCAAACTTAGGCTAATAATATTTATTCGAGTACAATCATTTTTATGCTCGGATCTAGCTCAGACTTTTGAGAGGCATTAGTGGGCCTAAGACAACACCAAGAAGCCCTGTCTATACTATAATATTATATAGAGGCAAGATTTGTATGTAAGTATGTTTGAAACGAACTGGCTCAAAAAGTAATGAACCGATTTAAAAAACACACCATTTAAATGCTACATTATCACTGATTAATATAGGCTATTTTAATAGGCTATATAACTATACCCGTGCGGAGCCGGGGCGGACTGCTAGTTTAATATAAAATACAATTCTGAAGTGTGTGAAATATTAAACTATTATAGGATTGAGAAATGCTGGGTTATAGCGTTGAGTTTTTGATGATATTAAGCTGGTTTATGGTATGAGGTACGTACTTCTACATCTCTACACTCGCCAATTATTACTTCATGTTAAAATATTGTGGCGGATGATGACTTGCTACTCACTAAATGGACCCTTACTAAGGCTGCCCTATAGAATATTACGCGGAAAGGGTGTATACTAAGCCGAAAGGGGTTCATAGTACCCATAATTTTGAACAACTTTTACTACGGGAGCAACTCAGAAATCGCGAAAAAAATCAACTGTGTCGAAGCTGCTAGTTATAAATAACTTTCACTAATAGACTAAACCTGAAATCGTGAAAAAGTATCGCGAAAAAAATATCAACTGATACATTTTGTCAAGTGTCAATTAACTACGGAATAAATGATATGTTTTTCGCGCTTTCATAGTTGCTCCCATATTAAAAGTTGTTCACAAGGACTGTTACTATGAACACCTTTCGGCTTAGTACACCTTTTCTGTGTAACCCGGTATTGGTGCCGAACGGACAACATTGACGTGGGTGGTTTAGGGTGACCAAACACGTCAGGTGCTTGGTAGATTTTGAAAAATGGTAACAGTAAATTAAACACATCTTAGTAAGTATACAAAATGTAACTCGTTAGATGCATGTAGTTAATTTGCCGAGAAATTTGGCGCGGGGCGGCGGTGCGTTGTTCGTCTGTAGTATTTACAATGCGGCAAAAAATAAAAACAGCCGGCATTATACAATAACTTACATAGCAAATACACCACATACTCCTTGTTTAATTTGTATAATAAGCTAAATGTACAGTACTGAGTACATTTACTACACATTCTACACAAACGATGTACAATAATGGAGTTGTAAATTAATTTTCTATAAATGTAAAACTGTACTAACATTTAGATATAAGTCATGCTACTGTGCTATATTATTAATCTGTGAGATAGACGTTGTCTCCACGATTATCCAGAGAAACTACTGTAAAAGCAAACTCTTAATTGAAATAAACAATAAAAAGTTAATTATTAAAACTTTCATGAAAATGCTTCTTGTCTGTATCGTACGCATTGGACGGTTTGGATTGCGCCAACCACATTTATCTAGCAATTTACTAATCTTTAGCCATGTATCATAGATTAGTAAATAGTTACTATTTATGATTTGGCATAATTAGATCCATTCGATACGTACAGTGTGGACAGGATTGTAACAATTCACTTTTTATTACTCGCTATAATGGAGATAGACCGAGAAAAAAAATTAAGAAAAACTGAAAAAACATTATGGTGCATGGATTCTCAGGGCAGCAGGTGAAGCGCGCTGACACTACGTGGAGACAGCGTCTTACGTATATATGTTTATATCTATGGTCTTACGATGTACTTATGAAAAAGTGTGTTTGAAGCGGAGTAAAATTTGTTAATTTCTAATGCCAGTTTCTACTTTATAAATAACATTCAGAATTGGATTGTATTACATACATAATTCATGTTTTTCGTAACAAGGGTTGAACTTTGATATATTGCGATTTTTGGCAGCAAATCTCTCTAAATTCACCTTAACAATCTATGTAATACTCATTTATATACGGGGTGTAAGGGGAACACTCTCGAAGCCAAAAGAAGGTAATTGTACTCATCATTATTAACAACTTTTACTATGCGACCAGCCCTGAAATCGCGAAAAAAATATCAGCTGTTCTATAGAAAACAGTCATTGATACTCGACAAAATGTATGGAACAGCTGATTTTTTTTTCGTGATTTTAGGGTTGGTCCCATACTAATAGTGGTTCATAATGAAGAGTACAATTACCTTCTTTTAGTTTCGAGAGTGTTCCCCTTACACCCTGTATAAAGATAAGGTAAAATTTTACACATTTTAAATGACACAACCTGTATCATAATTACGGAGCGTAGTTTTTTTAGAAACTTGACAGAAGTTTTTTTTTTTTTAAATATAATAATTCTAACATAAATTGACATAATTTTACTCTGATTCTTTTTCCTCGCAGCTCGACCAGGCCTCCAATCGCGCGTGTGCCGTGCTGTACATCATGTCATCTAATTAATACTCATCAGCTCTCTGCTTTACACACAAAATACATTTAACCACGCTTTATTCATTTAAACACTTTAATACATTCGAATAATCGATATACCTAATCCCTTTCGAAACCTACGAAACGTATGCTAAGTAACCAGTTTCGTACAAATTTTATTTTTCGTACAAACCCGGTAATGCTTTGTTATTTTCGTCATACTTTTATTTTTGAACAGGTACTTGAGTTAATTGGAAACAATTTTAAATTATTTGTTTTAATCGGTAACTTGGTTTGTATAGCAACCATAATATCTAAATATGGTATCAACCTTTGATTGTATATACATATATGTCGATATTCTTCCGCAGCGCTGCAACTGAAATTTATAAGATAGACGATGTACCCTATTGGTTTTTAGGGTTCCGTACCTCAAAAGGAAAAAAAGGAACCCTTATAGGATCAGTTTGTTGTCTGTCTGTCCGTCTGTCAAGACCTTTTTTCTCAAGAACACGTAAAGCTATCAAGCTGAAATTTATATCAAATACTTGGATCTACAATTTCTTTTAGCTGTGAAAAAAATCATTATGTAAGTCAACACGATCAAACGATATGACCATTTATGTCGCAATATTTCGCATATTTTGCGATTTCACAAGGGAATCAAAACCTATAGGCCAATTCCTGTTGACTTAGAAGCATAAAATTTGGCAAAAAGCATGAAATATAAAGGAAACAATCCGTAAGTTGTTAATTTGATATTAAATCACATTTAAAAAATGATTTTGCTATTATAAAGTAACATTTTGTAGTTGGTATGTGTAGTTTGTCATTCAATCTATTAAACCTTTTTTCGTTGAGACTATTCCTGGGATGGATCTACATACATATTTATTAAGTTTGTACAGGACCCTCAGGGTGCGAGTCCTACTCACACTTGTCCAGTTTTTTTGTAGGTACTTTACTAATATAGCTCATAAGGTGTATTCTAGTCGTGTTTCGTGTAAGGCCAAGGTTCAAACTTCAGAGGTACAGCATGTGCATATCTATTTTATTATTCAACATCACCTCTTGTGCGCCACTCAATCTAGACAAGCACCAGAAAGCTCATCAAATCACACATCAGCAGCCATCAAACGTCCACTACTGGACAAAGGCCTCCCTCTTAAAGAGGGGTCAAAGTTAAAGTTAAAGAGAGGTTAAAGCTCATCCTCGTCATATAATTGATCTGTGGAAATAGCACACTGCGCGATTCACACGATTTTTCTTGCCTCATACCTGCAATATGAGCTACCTTTCGTGATGTTTCTGAGATGGTACAACATAGGGTTCTTTGAAAAGTGAGTCAATAATTAAGATGCCTCTGGTACTACCGGTATCCATAGGTGACGGTGACTGTTTACCATCACGAAGCCGGCCTGTTCGTTTTCCACCTATGGCATACAAAATAGACAACTACATTCAACCCCCTACTTATCGAGTCGCTCTACCATGATCCGTAAATGTTATTTCGTCCATAAAACAATTTGGCAAGTCATGATCTCAAAATGACCTGGGTATGTCCTAAAACTGCAACCAGAACCACCGGCGGATGGGCAGCAGCGTTCTATTAGTACACGTTGAACGTACTGTGATCCCCATGCCACCTGCCAAGCGTGGAGATTATGGCAACACCTCTCTCTAAGAGGGAGGCCTTTGTTCAGCAGTGGACGTTTACTGGCTGATAATGTACGATGTGACATCAAAATTCTTAACGTTTTAGGTACCTTACTGATATAGAACTTTAGTAGAGATAGCATACCATAGTATCTCGTGTGACATACACGACTGGCGCGCGCAGCCAAGGACGTGCCGGCCGCAACATACTCTCGATTCCACCGCCGCGGTGCCTGTTTCATATTCCGTGCAGCAATTTAGCAATATACCTTCAAACTACGTCAAACCAAATTAATATTCCTCTCGTTTCGTTGCAACTATTCCCAATCATCAAGCGTAGGCGGCGTGGCTAATTTTGACCAGTGCGAAATGCGAATTTTCCACTCTTCCACCCACCATCCACTTCCACTTTTACAAATTCCTATTCGGAAATTCAAAATTGGTATGAAATTCGTTGCGTATTTTACGTAGCGAATATTCGTACTTCGCCCACTGTTGTGATAGAATGACGCTTGATTCAGATCAGAAACCTACCACTTTCAATATTTTGCTTTGATTAGAACTTTTCGAAAATCTTTATTAGTGGACCTCTACACCGCATTAGGAATCTAACTGCTAAATTTGAGCTTCGTAGGTCAAGTTGTTATCGAGATTTCGTAATGAGTAGAGTGAGTGAGTGAATGAAAGTTTTTCGCTTTTATAGATATATGCGAAAGTGTGTTTGTTTGTCCCTATTTCAAGCAGCAACATATAATGAACGCTAAAAGATTTTATTTCCATTAATACAGATGGAGAATCACAGAGTGACACTGTATACATTTTATCCCGGAAAATGTACGGTTCCTGAAAAAATATCCACGCTGGTAAAACAATATCATATTGCATAATATAGCGAAAGTAGCTTTGTTTCTTAGTCTGTTTGTTTCTATTTCACAACAGAACGCCTAATTCAATCGCTATGAAATTTGACCATGATATAGTCATTATAGTGCATAGTATGAAGACGAATACTAAATCCGTTTTATTTTAGGAATATGTGGAAAAACTGGAAAATGGCGGGAAAAACAGTGAAGCGTAGCTACCGAGTAATATAATCTAGTTCAGTGATATAGTATAAATTATGTAATTTTAGCACCAATCGCTAGTATGTGTAGGCTACCAGGGCCGAACCGTGGGCGACTTAAGTGAGCCCTTTTCTTTACGCTGCAAACTTGTTTACAGATGGCTTGTTCAGCGCCTAGAGCCTATCGTTTAACAACCTAGTTCAACCTAGAGCTTACCTGTTCAACACGATTCAATTTAAATAACTGCGAAAAGTTACGTGAGCGATGGTGGCCGGGCGGTAGCCTTTGCGTTTTACAATTAGACGGCACCCGGTTCGATCCTCGCCCCTGCACCAATGACTTATTTAGTACTGTGCAGTTTGATGCCATCTCTCAACAACAGTGAATAAAATCATCGTAAGGAAAACCTGTAAGTCCAAGAAACTAAAAATTTCAAAGAGATATGACATTCACCAACATGCACTGGATGGAGGATTACGGCACATCTACTCTTTCCCTGAGAAAAGGCATGTGTCCCAGCAGTGGGACATGATAGGCTGATAATGTCCAGGATATAATACCAAGTTGTCAAAATGTCCAGTTATCAAAACACCCAGTTGCTAAAACGACTAAATTGCCAAAACGTACAGTTAGTGGAACGACAAATAGCCAAAAGGCTTGAAGCTTCGCTACATCCGTCAAGTTTCGTTCTAATAATTGACAAGCACGCCATCTACTTTAACCACAGGTCAGCATAATTATCCTGATGTACATGAATGGCAAACCGGTAGTCCTTGGTTCAGTTGGCGAGGTGCCATTACACAGTTACTGCCTAAACATAAGGCCAAAACAGCACTGGCAGCTTGGTTATAACATTTTGTTCTCCAAGTAGCCAGGCAAATTTCTAAGCTATTGCCACTAAACTTAAGAGGCAAAGTGTTTATTAATATTTGTAATGAATTACCTGAATGCATCAAAGTATTGTATACAACTAAATTTAAAAATAAGTTAAAAGGAAAAAAAACTTTTTTATTAACAAGGTTTTAGACCTATCACACAGGGGTATTCTTACCAAGATCAAGATCTAAATACAGATAGCCCGTTGGTGCAGTTGGTAGGGAACCTAACTTCTGAGCTTGGGGGTGTGGGTTCGATTCCTACCTTGGACAAACATTTGTGTTTGTTTAATATCTATTTAAGTAAGTATTTGAAACTATATATGTATGTATATCAGACTCTGGCAAGCTTTGCTTAGTTTGGGGTCAGATGACCGTGTGTGCAAAAATATCCCGAATATTATTATTATTATAAAGAGCCCAAACACGATGGGATTATCTTGTTGCGTTTATTAGTTCCTATGTTCACCTTCCAACTGCATCATCAGAAAAGCTACATGGTATCATATTAATGCATTGTCATCCAAGTTACATACGTGTACCAAATTTCAACTCAATTGAACTACGGGAAGTGGGTCAAATTATAGTGGGCTTGCTAGATTAGTACTTTGAAATAAACTAAAACATGGTTGCTGCAGCAGAGATAATATATAGAAGAAGAAAAGTCAAGTAATCAAAAGATAAGGACAAAAAATTTAAAGCAATATTTAACTAAATTAAATTATTAATTAAAACGGCATTAAGCTAATTACATTAATTAATAATATTCGTAAACATAAAATGTAAATAATTTGATTTGATTTAAATAAATAAAAAAAAAAACCGTTTATAAATGATAGAGTTCTAAGGTAATAAACATAAAAAAGAATTGCTTTTTTTGAGTCAGAAAAAAAAAATCTTTAAAATGATACCATCTAGTGGCAAATGATAGTTCAGTTTTACCGTTCCGCGTATGTGGTAACGTAACGTTGCTGCAACAGACTGCTCTCTGCTTTTATCGTTAGTCAATGCTCTTTTCTTAATCTAGCCTCTCTCTTTATTGATGTGTGGTAATTGATTATTATTACAAGGTTACAATGTTTGTGTGTGTGTTTTTTTAGGTAAAACAAACTAATTTAGTCTCCTCTTAACCACTACTCCAAACAACAGCCCCATATTAACAAAAGTAACAGCCAAATCAAAAAAGATTATTTGTTTTATATTAAGTTTTTTTAAGTGGTGGTACGGAACCCTATATGCGCGAGCCTGACTAGCACTTAGCTGGTTTATTATAGTTCTTAATTATGCATAATTCCTTGTTTTAATTAATAATTAGTTTGTCGGCAATGCATGAGCCCAACTTGCACTTGGCCGGTTTATTTAATTTTGTTATGGTTCCAAATATGCACAACTAGTTCGTCAGTAATTCTAAAATGTACTTCCATTAATCCATAATTAAATTCGAGCTGAATACTTTTTCTTATAAAACAATCCCACGAGCTTTTGTTTAGAATTTGTATGGCGAAATTCAGTAATGTGTAATTAAACGGAGTCCATTGTCTAACCGATCTAAATGTGTGATTAGACCGGTTTTTACACGATTCGGAAGTGATTTGTAAGAGCATGTGAATATGCTACTGAGATAATAAATCAATGCGCAGCAACCGCATCGTTCACATTACAGACGCATAATATTATAGGTACATGCGGAATCAGATTCAAATTATTTATTAACCAATATAACATGTTCGTCATATGACGCAAGTCAGTTTAGACGAGTATTCACAGGCACGCAAGCATAATTATCATGTGTTTTGTTAAAAAACTACTGAAGCAACGTCAATGAAATTTAATGTAGTGGGAGTACAACATGAGCATCCTACTAATATTATAAACGCGAAAGTTTGTATGTATAGATGTATGGAGGTTTGTTCCTCTTTCACGCTGCAACGGAACAACAGGTCGACCTGATTTTTTGCACGGGTATAGTTCAAGAGCCAGAGAGTGACATAGGCTACTTTTCATCATCATCATCATCATCATCATCATCATCACCATTTTTCATCACTACGCAGGTGAAACCGCGCGGCGCAGCTAGTCATCTATATAGTAAAATAAGCACATAAATCAGTTCCCAAATGTCGGTATCATCGGCGTACTTATATATAAAAATAGATCAAGTGAGAAAGTCTGTTAAAATACGATACGTGTGAGAGAGACAAAACGGTTTAAGCTTAAATAAATAAGATGAAAACAATGAATAAAAAAACTATTTCAGCGTAGGCGAGATTAAAATAACCACCCGAAAGCTTATCCACATATATCATAGAACAGTGACAATCGCACACTGTGCGATTCACGCGATATTTCTTGCCTCACACTTGCATAAGGAATGAGCTACCTTCCGCGGTGTTTCCGAGAAGCTACAACATTGGGTTCTTCAAAAGGCGAGTTAATAGATTCTTAAAGAGTCGACAACGTATTTGTGATGCCTCTGGTGTTACACGTATCCATAGGCGACAGTGACTGCTTACCATCAGGCAGCCCGTCTGCTTGTTTGCTACCTATGACATTAAAAAAAACTCAGTAAAACGCACCCATCTGTAATGTGGACGGGGCCTAAGTATACAGTGGAACCGCATCGCGCCACTCTTGCGCAACACTGCAAGCGCTCTACCGCGCTGCACTCATTCACAGATCTTAGATTATTCGACGCCACGTTCACTATCGATAGCTTGATCATTTATTGTATGCATCTTATTACATCACATCACTTTAACGTATAACTTCTACTCTATTTATCTACAGGGTTACGCGGAAAGAGTGTATGCGAGCGAAGGAGTTTTTTTTAGGCTAAAATGGGGAATTTCACCTTCAGATAATTAAAAAAAAAAGTATAAAATTCGTGTATAATATTATATAACATTAGAATTGTGTATAAATCTTCTTACACACAATACTTTTCGCTTACGCCGACATGCGGTGCGTAACGCATTTGACGAGTTAACTGCAAGGGGTCCATATATTTTATAGTACCCATAATTATAAAACAACTTTAACTATAGGACTAACCCAGAAGAAGCGAAAAAAATCAGCTGTTCCATACATTTTGTCGAGTTTGAATAACCGTTTTCTATGGACCAACTGATTCATCACAAAATCTATCAAATTACTCGACCTACGAAGCTGAAATTTGGCTGATAGATTTCTTGGTGTAAAGTTCCCCCTAAGAAATGACTTTGCGAAAGGGAGAACGAAAAATTTGGTTGAAATGTTTTTTGAAAGGCTAAGCGTAAAAAGTTGCGGATAGTTAATCTTCTATATAATATTATACATAATTACGCATTTTATGAAAATTCTTGTCTAAATAGTATTTGGGTTAACGATAATAGTGATCGTTTGAACTGCGGTCGCGAGCTCAGTTACCACGCAAGCCACGACGACCGAAGATATTCAGGGTGATAACCTACTCCGATACAAAGTGCATGAGTTGATGCGCAGATCTAATGCCGTGCACAGACCTAGCGAACGACCGCGAGCGACTGCGATCCTAAATTCAATTTAAAAAAATCTTCCTGTCTTCTTCGGTTTGCCACAATTTTGCCAATGTCTTGTGTAGTCAGAGAGACATTTATTCTGGAGATTCCAGATTTGGTCCGGTTTAAGGACGATGGATTCTAAATTTCCGCAGATGACGGTGTCTTCAAGATTTTCTGTCAGTGCTTGTGCAGCCGCTGAAAGATTGCGTCTGAGAGTTACCATAACATTGTAAAAAGCTGAGCAATAACAGTATTAACAAAAAAATAAATAAGAAAATGTTATTAATCAAATTTTTACAATGTTATTGTAGTTGTCAGACGCATTCTTTCAGCAGTCAGACTGTAGACACAACATGCTCGTTTGGCGTCGCTGTTGTGTCCACACACAGTTAATTACCTTATCACTCGCATCGTACCATACAGCGAGCACTAGCGCACGCGAGCGAATCCTTCGTTTCGATAGTGTGCTTTTAGATGCGTTCGCAAAGTCTGTCCACGACATTAGACGTAGCTTTACAGTTCAATTTAGTATCAGCCTTGTAATTCTGGCCACAATCATGATTAAACTGATGCCAGACCACAAACATAACCTCTGTCTAAGGGACTCTGTGTCGCCGCGTGTCGCACCGGTTCGCAAGCGGCACGCAGCTGCCAGGCGGCCTCGACCTGTGCCCGTGCCGCTCACCGCCGACATCGTTCCTAAACCGACACATTATTATAAATACGTACTTGGTCAAAAACATATATCATTGATGGACTACTTGCAATCTAAACGACTTTTTATGCAATAGGTAGCAAATAAATAGGCTGCCTGATGGTAAGCAGTCACTGTAACACCAGGGGCAGCACAGATAATGCCAACCTTCAAGACTTTTAACTCGTCTTTTGAAGTACGATGTTGTAGCTTCTCGGAAACACCATGGAAGCGTGGAGGGTGGGAGGGACAATTTTTTATTTATAAATATTCTGATATAATTATTCAATTTACGCAACTAAAATGTGGAGTGCGGTAGTTAGGTGCCAGCTAAACTGTCGCCGAAATTATTTCGAACGCTTCGTGAACCGATAAGTCGTTGGCTCCATCGCAACAATGCTCGACTGAAACTACGCTAGATGAAGAACAAGAGATCGATATAAAGAGAGCGTCCCAAAAATTTTCGACACTTTCGTAGTGTCAAAAAGGGATAGACGACTACTAGTGGAATGCGCTGCCTGAATGGATGATCGCCGATAGTTATAATCTGGATGTCTTCAAATCATGATTGAATCTGTTTCTTCTAAGCAAGCGTTCTCCATCGTTGACCACATCATTGGCGGTCAAACGCAAACTTATTATTAAAAAATTAGAAAATAAAAATGTCGAACACAAAATCGTAGCCTTGTCTCATGTATGCACGACAAAAAATGCGATAATTTTTTCTCGCGGTGGGCTTGGTAGATCAACTGTCTTGCTCTACCAAACAACTCTCTCTACTCTCTCTCTCTCTCTCTCTCTCTATCTTGCCTTGCTGTCTCTTGTCGGCGGGATATTCCTGCAGCGCTGTTTCTCATATGAATCTTGTGAAAATACAACCAGGCTTCAGACAGCTCGTCAAACACACGAATGAGTAATTTTTTTAATTGCCTCGTAATTTGACGAATGCACATGCTCGAATTAATCGACCTTAACATTCACACGGGCTATAAATGTTGACCAATCGACTATAAATGTTAGCTAGAAATGTCCACATATATAATATAGTAATTTCTTAATCATGGCTACCGACCTCTACCGCCTAATGCGAGGTTAGCGTGTAAAAGGAAGTGACCTCACGACCAACTAAAATCTAAAGGAATCTTTTCAACAAGTGAACTGTGGGTCCAACGCTTTTTTATACCAGGGAGCGTAATCTAGTAGCAAAACAATTGATGGGATTGATTAGAAATTGCTGTTTATTTTTTATCTAGTACTAGCGACCCGCCCGCCCGGCTTCGTACGGGTGTATTTTACGTGCGAAGCCGGGGTGGGTCGCTAGTTATATATATAAACATTCCTTGGAAATGTATCTAACTGATGGTGAAACCGCATCAAAATCCGTTGCGTGGTTTAGGAGGAGTTAGCGGCCATACAGACAGACAGATGCGGAAAGCGACTTCAATTTATACTATGTAGACATTCGAGCTATCGATACTTTTTAGTTTTGAACTAAGAAAGTAGGAATCTCCTAAGAAATGTTTAGTAGTTTTTTTTAAATAAGTATAATGTAAAATATACCCGTAACATTTCCACATGCAAAGACAAAACAAATTTGACCGCACACATTAATGCCAACATGTTTATTCAAATAATTTATTTTTATTATAGTAAGATTAATTTTATTTCAAAAATAAAATAGAGTACTGCGGAAGACAGGTGAAGGCCAAGTAATGTAAAAAATGAGCGCAATTACGCTCTTGCCATCCACTATCTGAGATAGTGTTGAAATAATATAAACTCGCATAAACACTTCATGTGTGATGACGATAGCATGTAACAAGTATGGCGGCGAACTCTAACAAAAGCTAAAATAAACTTTATTAATAAAAAAAAATACTTTTTAAAACAAACTTTTTGTCTTCTTCTCAGCAAACCCTTTCATTTGATACCGATATCATCATATACGTCGTTTTGCTTACGTCTTTCTATGGCCACCTTGTCTCCATCATCAGACCAGCTCGATGGCACCAAATCATTGAATTGTCACCAAACTTACATAAATATAAGCCGTGGTAGCCTATTTGGGAGACCGCTAGACTTGAAAGCGTGAGATCGCGGGTTCAAACCCCGGGCCCGCACCAATGAGATCTTTGGAGCTTATGTACGGATTTTCATACCACTGGCTTTTCAGTGAAGGAAAACATCGTGAGGAAACCTGCATACGTACGGAGAAGGAATTCAATGGCGTATGTGAATCCACCAATCCGCACTGGGCCAGCGTGGTGGATATGGCCCAATCACCCTTTCGGGGTAGGCTAACCAGCAGTGGACTGTTAAAAAGGCTGATTATGATGATGATTATGATTACATAAATATGCTAAATTTCAGCTTAATCGGGTGAGGATAACTGGTCTGGATTATCAGGAATTAATGTGCAATGACTATAAAGAAATATTATTGTACTTGAAGTGACGTAGAAGCGGAATTACACAAGAGATTCCTCAGAAAAACAGTATTTATGTGAAGTTAAATAAAAGCTCGCTGGCATCCAGTGGATGCAAAAGGCAGGCTGTCGTTCAGTGTGGAGGTTAAAGGTGGAGGCCTATGTTCACCAGTGGACGTCTTCTGGCTGATGATGATGAAATAAAAGCTGGTAAAAACGCTCACGTCCTTGCATTCACATTGCATTCATAGAAAATAAAACGGATATTCCATAGCTAGATAATAATTTAAATAATTAAATAGTATCTGTTTGTAACGGATGCAAAAATTAACATCCGTTCATACTTGATAATAATTTAAATTGAATTTTACCGGAGAACTTCGTTGAAACAGGAGGTTCCGTTTTAGTGTTACATTATTACATAGAGAATGTTTACGAGTAGGTCAACATGCTAAAACAGGAATAAATTAATTAAATATGTGTAGCAATCAATGTTAATCGTCATTGATGCAACGAGCCACTACAACGATTGACTCAATGAGTTTTTTCGCTCCAAACGATCGGCTTGGGTGTGGTCAGGTTCGGGGGTCTGAGTTTCCATTCAAGCAATCCCAGGGAAGAGTGGTGCGGTGTAAGATAAGATAAGATAATATAATGTTTATTTCTAAGCATAAGTTACATGGACATTAACACAGAATACAAACAGAAGTAGAGTACACAGTATTAAAAAGATAAATAAAAAAGATGTAGCCCGCGCCGTTGTAAAGGAAAGGAGTGGAAATGCTCTGAGCATTTCCCGGGAGGGAGTGTTGCCTCAAGCAGCGTGCTAGACTCTAGCACGTGAGGGAACTCTCTACGTTCCTATGGAGATTCCGGTGCCCTCCGTCTGGCACAAAGGTCTGGCACGAGGGGGTTTTAGTGGGTGAAATCTCACATAACCCGTCTACACCCCAATGCATCTATGTATCTTTCGAAAACTTCCCCCCGTCACCAAATAGGGTCCTTTAATTTTTGATGTTATTTTTAACATAAGACAAGGCTAACGAATGGCCGTGTTTGCAATCTTATGTGATGGAAAGAGATGATACGGTCGAAAATGGAGCACGTATGCAAACACCTTTTAACCCTAGACTTGAACACTTCAAGATTGTAATTCTGCGGAAACACGGACGACGGTGGTCTGTTGTTTTGTCGTTCTAAATATAAAAGAGAAGGTGAAGCGTACTTGGTTTATTGATAATGTGAAGGTGACGCTATGTAGGTGTTGTATGTTCGTTTCTCCCTTCATTTCTTGCAAAAACTTGCAAAATATTCGAAAGTGACGTATCAAGTATCATAAAGTCTTATCGAGAGCACGTGTTTCTCAGGTGCAGTTTGTGTGATATAATGTGTTACGTATTTGTTTCTCTCACGATGGAACCGTGTCACCGGGTCCCGTCGCGCTCCACATAGCCGCCACTCGCGACACACGCCAGACAACGTAGGCAGACTTCTTTAACCCTACCACAATCACTAAAGGTTGACTTCCGTGCATAGCGGCCTATCGCGATGCATACGCGCGTCTAACGTGACAATAGATAGAAAACTCTTTATTGTTATTGTTCACACTAGAAATTACATATATAAGACAAAAACAACTTAATACTAGTGATCAAATGACAGCCTTATCGTTATTATTTGATTTTAGATGGAAAACAAACAGCTTCTAACCAACACAGTAGATAATTATGAGATAAATAGTTGGAAAAAAAATACGTTTTCACTAATACAAACTAATATAGTGTACAAATGCCCCGTTGCAATACCAACTTGGACCAGAGGCCTTATGGCGTTAAGGCTCACGTTTGCGTGATTTTTCAAACTGCGCGGTTTTAACGTTAGTTTGGTCCAGCGACCAAAAAAGCGGAAAAAAACGAGTTGAGAGTTGGCCCCTGGATAGATAAGTAGTAATCGGTAAACAAACATTGGAGATAGCTTTCAACATGGGAGATAAAAAGTTAATTACCAGAAAGAAAAAGAAAGAAATAAATATATAACAGCTAAATTAAAATTATATGAAACCTCATAAAGATTCAATGCTTATTTTTATTTTTGTTATAAGCGATATCTTCCAGGCAACCTTACTACAATACTCGCACTTTGAAATAATATCACTGCGTTTTCACCGGCAGATCAAGCTCATTATTGGAATTTGAACCCACACCTTACGGCGTGAGATTCAAACTCGTCAACCACTGAGCTATCAACGATTGTTTTTACTCTTATTTGGCTTTTTTTTGTTCTGCGTGAAGAGAAAGATAACTGTAAGAATGAAATAGGAATGCTTAAGATATTTTAGTAGGTATTGCCAACATCTTTCTTGTTTTTATTTCCTAACAAGCAGTCTTGGGCAGTAGTACATCGCTTATCTAAAGCGATGTGCCATCAATGCACTTGATTGAGGTTGAAATATTACTCAACCTTTTGCGAATTATCAACACACGGTGGCGGCGACGACTCAATATCTCGGCGCTGTTAATACTGCCTATGATTTACTACAGCGCTCACCCATCATTTATTTATTTATTTACTTAGCTATTTTTATGTATTTATTCGGTTTTTGCTGCTAAGTTACACAAACCATCTTCGCACGGCGTTCGGGCGCGTTTGTTTTCAAGGACTCTTCTCTAAAGGGTGGCGGTACACGGGCGCTTCCTAGAGTAGTGGTGTGGGTGTGTGGGTGTAGGTGTGAGTGCGACGTGGCTGACGTGTGTGTGTGTACAGGACGCGAGCGGTGCTGAAACTGAACAGACGCGAGAGAAGCGCAAGCTGGAGGGATTCACGCAGGCCAAGTTCGGCATCAAGAACGCGGTACTTGGCTTCGTGTTCGGGGTGAGTAGTTAACTTGAGTAGCGCATCACCCACTGCGTCCGTCTATCCCGCTCTAACACGCACTCTCTCTTTTAGAAAATCAACTCGCTGTTAGACGCGAAGACGCGGTACATAGAGCAGCTGGATAAAAAGAACATCGAGCTGAACAAGCAGTATGGTATCGAGGCTCCATCAGAAGGCGGGCTCGCGTCGCTGACTGGGATCGTAGGACAGGTTATCGGACCCAAGCTGCAGTTTATCGGGCCGAAGATACAAGCGGTGTCTGGACTTCTGGGTGGTGCCTCGGGCGGTCATGGTGGCTCCGGCGGTTCAGGTGGGGGCGGCCTCGGCTCCATCCTTTCGCTGGTGACCTCGCTGTCAGGCTCTTCTTCAGGTGGCGGCGGCGGCGGTGCCACCGTCGAGACTATCGACTCCTCCGAGGAGGATGAGTCGTGATCCCCTTTCCTTCGCACTTACACCTCGCACCGCGCCTAGTTCTTAAAGGGACTCAATAATTTCATATCAAAAATACTGACTGCATCAAAATTTGTTCATCAGTAATAAATTTAGGTTCGCAGATCAAACTAGGATAGTAAAGGCTAAGATTGGAGTTAAGCGAAGCGGAGCTTCCAACTTGGGTTTATTAACAGATTTTTTTTTCTTGATGTGCAGTTAGTATTTTTATTCGAATATTTAGCATGTAAAGTGTTTTTTTGTTGGGCAATGGAATCACCCGTATTTGATTAGTGAATAGAAATACCCAGAATCTTGCCCCGCTGATGAAATCAGTGCGGCGAATAGTTAGTAAAAATTAGACAAGTCGCGGTGCACTCTGCCCCCTTCCCCCATCCTTGCCTTTTCTTTCCCTTTCCTTTCCCCTCCTGCCTTCTCCCCTCCGCCTTTCCTTCGGTCGCCTGTACAGTCCGCGATCCGTCCTGCCACATTCTCTCTATTATATAATTATGTATTTATATTGTAAATAGGTTTAGGTGAGCGCTGATGGTATTAAATACTTTTTCGATAAATGTTGTTTTACTGCACGAAGCACGTCGCACCCACTGTAGTATATAGGGTGTATCTCTAGACATTTTATTCTTTATGAACAACTTTTACTTTATATAATTATGACCAACACTAAAATCGCGAAAAAATGCTGTTCCATACGCTTTGTTGTACGACTTTGGAAATCTTCAATTCGGCCCGTATTTTTTTATGTATGATTATGACACCTGTGAACCAATTCACGTGTTAATTTTTTTATTATATAAAAATCACTTTTAAAGTGTTCCCACAAAAATTTCACAAACCATGTTTCAGTAGTTTTTAAACCAGCACCAATAGTAAAAATATTTTTGCTCGAGCAACTACAAAAAAAAATGCACAGCAAATGCTATAATCGTTTTGTTCGAGCACCTTGATCGGGTCAAAACAAGGAGGTATTACATTTTTTTATTAGCTTTATCATTTTGTAGTCGGTTTTTTTACTAATAATTTCAACGTTATTCTATGGAACAGCTGGTTGTTTTTCACAAAGATTTTTCGTGATATCGGGGTTGGTCCTAAAGCAAAAGTTGTTTATAATGATGAGTACTATAATATCCCGTCATCTAGAGATACGCCCTGTATAGAGTACCCACTACTTTAGCGTATTCACTGTAGATAGTTACCACCACGGGATGACGAAGGTATTTAAATCTCGTACCAATCGTTTGAACCTATTATCACTGTACAAAATTTAGTTACTTGTAGCAATTTTAACCGACTTCAAATATATTTTTTTGTTTGTGGTGAGTTTTGAAAGAAAATTGTACTAAATGTATTTATTTTTGTTACATGCATAATGTAGTATATGTCACCCAGACCATAACAACGCATCAATTAAAATATAATACATAACAACAATAAAACTAAATCGGTTAAACCGTTTTGGAAAACATTCATTTATTCGTTAATGAATAATAAAAACATTCGTTTTTGCACATCAAACAAACAGTTGAATTGAAAAAACTCATTTTTTGAAGTCGGTTAAAAATAGTTAAACTGTTGGTACTCTTGATAGATAAACGGAGTGATTCGCTTTAATTCGTAATTCATTTATTTCTTTCGAGTGTAGGTCAAAAAAATTATATAGTAATCTTATTACTAAAGCACACTGTCTCAGTTACATAATTTAACATGCAAATACGATTAGGTATTAATACATTAAGATTACCTAAATTTATTCCAATTATAATGATTACTTGTTCAAGGTATGAGAAAATATAAAATATCTGTCTCAATCACTATTACTAAATATTTCGATTCATTATGAAAAATAGTTGTGCCAATAGTTAATATGCAAATATTTAAGATCTTTATCATTCAAGAATTATGTCATAATTATACTATTTTTACTTATAATTAAATACAATTTTAAATGAATTAAAACTACTTATAAATAAATATAATCGACTTATAATACAGAAAATTTACGAAAACTTAAATTAAAAACTAAAACTTAAAATAAAATCTAACTACTAATTAAAATTTAAATTACAAACTAGATATAAAAAATAAAAAAAACCGCCCCTAACTGTACCGTGCGAAGGTGCCCATAACACTAGCAACATTGCGACGCTGAATGGCTATGGCCAACAACCTTTGCACAAGGTACGAGCCGGAGCGAGGGTCATTATTATAAATTATTGGTAGCATGCCAAATACTCTTGTACATAGAAGATATGTTTTACATTACAAAATTTATGTAAGAGTGACCGACTTTAGTGACTGAATATATTATGTTCTCTCCTGCAAGAGCGCAGGTGACTAGAAATCGGTAGATATATTTAGTAAACAAACAGAAAGATTATTTTAAAGCATACTGACTAAATACCACCAACCCACCTACCGACTATAGCCAACTTGTTCCTAGTTAGTACTCGCTTGTAGGCCTATAGTCACGTCTTTTCTTCTTATTTTCTAGTCTTGTTCTCTTCTAGTCATCTTCTCTTCTAGTCTTCTTCTCTTCTATTCATATTTTCTTCTAGTCATCTTTGCTTCTAGTCTTTTGTCTTTTAGTTTATTCGTGTAGTCGTTCAGTTAGTTGCTATCTCGTCGTTGCAAACTTTTTTCTAAGTAAATAGTCGTCATGTAAGTCAGAAAATTCAAAAGATTTTTTTTATGTAAATTTATTAAAGGATTTGAGTCACTCAGCTACTATATCATCCTTATGTACATTCAATAATAATGCTTGTTATTTTTTGGCATATAATTATGTATGTATGGGATTAATACAAACTCGTATAGCATTCTTATTTCGATCATACATTTAACTATCTCTTGTTCATTCTACTGTAAAAACGTAACTTGACAGAATTCACTCCCTGCATCAGTGTTTTCTATAAAGTATAACAAAGATCAAGACAAAACGGAATAGGCAAGAGTAAGCAAGCTCCATCGTAGACCAATCATCATTTTCCATCAAGTGAGTCGTGATCAAACGCCAGCTCAAAATTTATTTCATCGTAAAAAAAAACATTGGAATCTATCCTTATAAACTTCGACCAAAATAATATGAATTCATTATATTTTGGTCGAAGCTTATAAAAGTGAAATACCAATCATTCATTCACTCACTCACTCGTTCACTGACTCATCACGAAATCTTAATCCACGAAGCTGAGATTTGGCAGGTACATTTCTGATGGGGTTTAGACATAGACTCAGTTTGCTTTCTCCCTCTACGGGTTTAGAGGTCCGCTAAGAATGGGATTTAAAAAAGGCCCGAACTAAGGCGGTCCAAATGGGATTGAAACTTTATGCATACAAAGTGGCGGTCAAAAGAAAATCTAGTATTGATATAAAAATGCTATAAGAGGTTTTAGATAGAGAATTATATATAAAAATCAAGGTTGATTGAGTGAGTGATATCCATGATATCGCAATCTAGATCGGCAGTGGCCGCGTAATGTTCCTATATGCATGTATGTATGTATATGAGTGTAAATACCGGTGTTTACGTGTTAATGTGCGCTCGAAGGTGAGCTCCTTTCATTTTGAGGTAATATTGAGCAACCGTCGAAGTGGACGCGCGTAGAGGTCAGCAACGCAAGGAGCTGGGTATAGTTGGGTGGTGCCATACGGCATCGTGCGGTATCGAACAGTATATAGTGTATTCGGGTGACACTTAGTTACTTACTGGCTCAATGGGAGGTATTCCGAAAGGCAATTAAAAAAATAGTGTATAGAATGCGATAGATGGCTGATGACTGAATTTTGCAAAACCACAGCGAAAGCAGGTCAATAAAAAACTTGCTTATTCTCATAGACAGACAATGGTGTCAATTCTGTTGTACCAAAATGTCTTTCGAAATTTTTAAGGTTTTGTCGGGGAGACTGAAAGTTTCTTTACGTGACCAAAATAGCTTTTTAGTTAATTAGAGAGTTTTAATTAGAACAAAAATGCGGCTAGCATTTTGGGCACTCTGCCTGAAATTAAAGATCGTTTGTACTATCTATAGGCCTTCGTTGCTTATAGATAGTATAAACGATCTTCAATTAGTTTAGTTTTTTGTTGTTGTTGGCAATATCAAAGATTTTAATTGGTTTATTTAACAGGCTAATATCTCAGTTGTACCATTAATAAATCTAAACTAAATTTGACAGCTCTAAAATTGTTGCCATCCTTTTCTGACGTATTGAATTGAAAAGAGAGACGGTGATAATTTAAGTCCGTCAGATTAGTTTAGTTTAGAGAATGGTACAACAGAATTGATGCCAATGGTGTCGATTCTGTCATGCCACTCACTAAACTAAACCAATCTGACAGGACTAAAATTATCTGCCTCTCTTTTCATTTTAATATGTGAGAGAAGGATAGCAACAATTTTAAAGCTGTCAAATTTAGTTTAGAGAACATAAATATCGACGCCAATATATATCTGTCTTTCATGCTTGTTTTTGTGTTATTTTATTTTGTAGTATAGTATTTTTTGGTTATCGTTTGCTAACAAACAATGGTACTTGTAATATTTTTTACTGGCCTTGCACTTTGCGCTTTTGCAAAAAAGACCAGTATTTGGCTGTTGGGACTCCGATCCCTTTGCTTTTTTAATGTACAAATGCGAAAAAAATGTGAATCATGTCTCGTCAGAAAACCTCCCATTATTTATAACGTTTTGCTCTGATTTCTGCGCATGCTCTGTATAGACTTTTAAACAGTTTGCCATAATAATTTTGAAACTCAGTTGGTTCTTCTCGTGTTTGTTTGTCCTGTAATTAAATAGAGTTTTTTTTGTGCATGACATGTGTTGTGTCGAATAAGGTCAGCGTAGCACTAGTTCGTAGCCCGTAGCCTCACCGTAGCGTTCCCGCGATCGTAGCGGCACTCACAATAAATCACGCACTGACTGTTGTTAGTTTTTCATTTTTCATTCACGTAACATTGAATTTTTGCCATATTCACTGCGAAAAAAATAAAAACCCTTTTTTGAGATATACCTCGTTGCACAACGAAAGCTTTTTGGTTCTTATTGCGTAGGTGTTAAGCAAGTTTGTTCTCAGGTAATGGATATTATATCCGTTCGGAGACAAACAATATCAATTACTCTAGAATCAGCCCGCAGTTCCGTTTGCTCATGAATATGGTACAAATGCCTGTAGCTACGTCACAATATCACGATACACATAGATACATTGCCCGTCAATTTTTACTACCTCTCGATCCCGTTCATTTCCTTAACCATATTAACGTTTGATAAGTTTTGCCATCTAAATAATTAAAATTAAGAATTCATTGTATGATAAAATTATGATTGTATTAAACAATTTGGTACAATAAATATGATATTTTTATATTTCTGTAATCTGTTTTCAATAGTTCCTGGCAAGGCAATTTATTTGGCCCTACTCTATAGGAAAACCAAACTATCAAATTAAAATTATTTTCATATTCAAATTATTAATTGCGAGTATAAACGAATAATTCCATCAAAATGTATCTGTTAAACTAAAATCGATTTCCATATCCAATTCCAATTGATAATACAAATAGGA
Source organism: Agriopis marginaria (assembly GCA_932305915.1). NCBI lineage: Eukaryota > Metazoa > Arthropoda > Insecta > Lepidoptera > Geometridae > Agriopis > Agriopis marginaria. The sequence continues at coordinate 5,360,684 of OW029933.1, forward strand.
ATAAAAAAAAAATATATACTGCTGTAAAAATGTCATCATAATATTAATATCTCATAAAATTGTCAACATAGCCATCGGCTTTTTGCCCCTGTCCCATTGATCAGTTAAGTTTTCACAAAAAACAATTTCGTTACAGTTTCCCAATAGTCACAAAAATAATGTTTAATCATATTTTGTATGACGCGTTCTTTATGAGCAATGTAGACAGTTCTTAAATAAAAAGTATTTCTATAGAATAGGTATCAACGTTAACTCAAAACCGTACACTTAAGCTTCGATAAATTTAATATGATAAAAAAACTAGACTACTAGATATATAGCTGCGTAAATAACTCTTCATGCTTTTCGAGTAATTACTGTTATGAATTAACGATCCTATAAATTCAGGCAACATATCTTTTCTGACTGATTTCTCACTTGAATACAGATAGCTTAGGGTACGTCAGTGAGAAGTCATACTCAGTCAGCATATTATTAAAACCAGTCAGGCATAACCTACACACATAACCCACACACAAAGCAAGGCACACACGCGCGGTAGGAGGCTGGGCGAGCGGCGGGCCACGTTGACCGCCAATCACGCTCGCAGACTGGCATTACGTCGAAGGCCCCGGCGAGACTGGTCCCGGTGGCCCCATCACGGGCCCCTACGCGGGCCCCGGGGGCTACAGCGGTGCGCCCCTCGTGGTCACGGAGCAGTACTTTGCGACCCGCGCGCCAAGCCACAACTCCGAAGGACGACATCCCAGAATTCGACAGGAACAAAGTGAGCCTGGACTTCCCGGGGAGTTTGTTTGGGCCTTCCGTATCCCTCCTCATCAGAACCACTAAAGTTATTGGAGATGTTATACAGGTAAACTAATCTTTACATACATCTAGGCTCGCAGTTATATAATTTTTCGTGCCACCAATAATATAGATATTAAATCTCGTTGTTCCATTGCTATGTTGTTACGGAAAAAAGATGAAACCAACAAATACTGTTTATTACACTAATAGTATAAATACAAATGAGTATGTGTTTTTGTTTCTTCACATTCAACTCCGGAACCTCTAAACGGATTTTAATGAAATTTGGTACTGAAATGTATGTATTAATTCAGAGTATAAACTACCTACATACTGACTTTTATCCAGATCTATTCAGACTTTACGCAGCTAAAGAAGTATAAATATTCAGGTACATAGTTTACATACCTCATCATGCTTTCCTCGCTTGGTATATCGTGGTCTAAGAGAAAACAGGACCTGATGAAAGGAGACATTACTTTGATAACAAAACATACTTAGTACGTTTTATTTTCGCAGCTCTAATGGAAACAGTCTAAGATTTTCCTGGTCTACCCATTAGTAGTTGTACTATTGTTTATTCTGTGCCATGCATGTTTTAAGCGATGGTCGCGATGGTGGCCAAACGGTAGCAAGTGCGTATTTCAATCTGACGGTACCCGGTTGTATCCCCAGCCCTGTACCATAACTTATTAAGTACCTAAATAAATATTGTGCAGTCTCGGTGCCATCGCTCAAAAACTGTGCAGGAAAACATCGTAAGGAAACCCCCATGTCCAAGAACCTCAAACGTTCAAAGTCATAATTATGCGACATCGACCAATATGCACTGGGCCAGCATAGTGAATTGAGGTTATCTCTCTTTCTTAAGTAGCTAACAGATGAGACGGGTTTCTCGGACGGGCGGGAAAGAGAAAATTTTCTCTTAGACGGATGCTTGGACGGTGGTCCGTCAGCCAAATTCTCACGTCTGTTAGTACTATTATAGAAGGCTTTAGTCCCAGCAGTGGGAACATGGTAAATGAAATGATGCATTTTGTAAGACTTGATTAATGTGAAACACTGTTTTAAACTATCACGGTTGTTCACTAAAGTTATATATAAGAATATTTACCGTGGTATGGTTGTGGAATGAGCTCCCGATATTTCGGCGCAGTTACATGCACCATGTTAACGAGAAGACTGAAGAATGCAAGTGGTTGGTCGAACAGATAAAAATTTAGGTGCAGTCATAACGATCTACCCTCTTTCTTAGTCTTTTGCTACGGTTATCACTGGAACTCGAACTCTAACCTAAATCCCGACAAAACATTTCATTAATGTGTTCCAGAACTCGGCAGTGCGTTACCAGAGCTTCCTGCGGCTCTTCCGGCCGCTGTTCAAGGGTCAGTTCGAGATCAAGGGGCTCGACCCTCCGACCACCACTACCACCACCACCACCCGCGCTCCCGCACCCGCTGACAACGAAGTGCGACGTCGGTAGGGCGATGATCGCTCGTGCTTCATACCAAATTAATTAATCGATAAATAACTACTTAATTACTGGATATCAAGAATTGAACTGAGGTGGACGATTTGAATTTTTCTAATCATCATCATCAGCCAGAAGACGTCCACTGCTGAACATAGGCCTCCCCCTTTAACCTCCACACTGAACGGCATACGTCACATTAGCATGTCGGTGACATGAACCCATAACTTTTGCCTCTACCTAAAATCGTTCAACGCAGCTATAGAAGGACCGCCTTGTATACTTTCGGTTTTTGTATATATTTTAAGCTACTTTGTATTTTTTTCAGTGTATAATAAAGTGATATTGTATTGTTGTTGTACGCACGTAAAACATCGTTCTTTGCCCACTGAACATGTATGGTGATAGGTAACTTACGTAGTGTTACTACTTTAATGTACGTATCATCGAGTACCGCATCGAGAACACGTACTCGAGGCTATGGTCAGTCCAAGTATTTGTTTGGTCTAACAGCTTCAAAAACATTATAAAAAGTAGAATTCAAAAAAACTTTTACCATTTTCACTGAAGTATATCGGGTATCTGCTACAGTCTTACTTTCTAAAATGTAGCGAAAGTGATCAGAATTTGTGGTTTTCATTTAGCTTTTTTACAATGTCATTGCAGCTGTCAAACCAAATAAATGCTTGAACCGTGTTAAGTAACATTTTGCTGAAATAATTAAAATATCTATATGCTATCTTATAAACGATCTAGAATAAGAATTATTTAATTAGTAATAGGCATAATTTGAAGGTGTTGTAAAACTTTTTTACTTAGAATAAATAAGCAAATATCTATCTATACCTATTTTTCTTTCCTTTCCGTTCAAATCCCATTCCAAGTTTCTGTCTCGCTCCCATCCCATGTGGCTCCCGTCCTTCCGTCCCATTCCAAAACCACTTCCAATCTCATAAAAACAAAACATTCCACTCAATAAAACATTCCACTTCCGCTCATGATTGCTCAAAGTAATGTCTAGTAAAATAAAATATACTTAGAAAAAGTTATAATTCTGGTATTTTAATTTTAAAATAATCCATCTCCACCAGCTGGCCTAAAAATTGTCTTTCCATCGTTTTTATCCCGCGAGAAAGAGACAAACGTATCCCTATAATATTCTAGTTTTTTTCGCGTTTACGCGCAGATAAAAACAATGGGAAGACAATTTGTTCACGTCTCGTGAGACTGCTGGTAAGAACTATAAAACTTTTTAGGGTTTTTACCACAGAAAAGAAAGAAAAAACGTTTAAATTTGTTACCACAGAAAATAAAAAAAATCTGTGGTTGTTACGTCCATGGGACAACTTACATTTCAAATGCGATATGAGAATAAAACAAAATACTACCATAAGGAATATACTCTACGTCGCATGGTCATGGTTGAGGATGTTGGATCAGGACGATAATGTTCCTATCAAGAACACAGACGGTCCTATCAAGGACCGTCTCCATATAGACTCTATAGTCAATTTAATGAATGCGGGTTCGAATCCTACTGCAGTAAGCTTGGGATTTGGATCTTCTAAATAGTTTCTAAAGAGTTGTAATCGCAGTCGAGTTGTACTAAATATGGTAAGGCACAAGGTCAAACATGAGACAGACTATTGCTAAGAAAAATCAAAGAAAGCCACTAACGCCATTGCGGCCACTTTTGCTCCGCCATGCAAAGACGATGCCTTGAAAGATGCCTTGCCAATGAGAATACAATTACTTCGTCGCCATTACGTACATAAATATGAAATCATGAAATCATAGCTTTTTGTGGTGGACCACATCTCTCTTCGTGAAAAAAGACGGTGTAATTGAAGATGGTAAACACGCCTAGAGTTTCCAAGCTTACTGCAAGTGTCTCTATACGTACCTACCTACACATGTCATCTTTGGATAAGGTACACTCGAATAGCCTACAGCGCCATAAGGGTAAGTTACAATAATTAATGATGCAGTTCGCATCCTTATGAGAGAGCCCAGATTCTGCAGCGCGTCGGGAATGTTCTCGAAACCGCAGGTTCCTGATTTCTTTTCAGAATAATTTGATCTTCTAAACTGGCTTCAAGTGAGACAACTTAAATATTACAGTAGGCGCTAGACGGCAGACGCAGCGTAGATAGGCCTCCCACTAGGTGGACCGACGACATTGTGAGAGTCGCAGGCATCCAGTGGATGCAGATGCCTGGTTTTCGTTCATTGTGGAGGTTAAAAGGGGAAGCCTATGTTCAGCAGTGGACGTCTTCTGGCTGATGATGATGATGATGAGAAGGCGCTTACTGGCGACAGATTTACGCCTTGAGGGTTGATATATACAGTACATTGTAGCTAATCAATCGAATACTTACTAGAAAATGCTACTTATAGAACTTACATTTCCACTATGGTCTTTTCACGAACTGACAACGCCTGATTGTTTTTATATGCATCGCACGCAAATAGATTGCAGTGCTAACTGCGGTGGTGCATGAGATACATCGAAGACGACAGAATGGTACCTACTGACGTCGAATTATAACTATGAGTATGTTCAATTAAATCTCGAAGAATCTATCTACAAACTGACTTTTTAAGGAACCTGTGTAACTGCAATTAAAACGTTTTGCCTACACAGTCATTTTGGATCTGAGTTATTTCGTGTACAATTCAGTCTAAATTGGGAACCCAAAAATTTCTTTAACTTTGGCTCGGGAGTTTTTGATCTGCTTTATTAATATGAATAACGTTAGTAATTTTTAAACTTTCGCGATTTGAACACATGTTTTAATAATAATAATAATAGTTAGTTCACCTAGTTCACCTCAATAGCCCTGTTTTTTATTTTTTATCCTATACTGTACAATAGTTTTACATTCCATTTTATACACATTCTATAGTAATTGTATTTTGTACTCAACAGGGCCTCTTGGTGTTGGTTTCGGCCCCACCAATGCCTATCAAAGGTCCGGGCTAGACCCGTGAATAAAATTAAATAATAATAATAAATCTTTATTGCAGATACAAGATCCATAGTGGGTAGTTTACATAGCACATTTCAGAAAACAGGTAGGTACAGCTAATGACAAATTAAAGCAGGCCTAACTGTATTGGAAACAATAAATGAAAAATTATAAAATAAACTCTTAAAATAAAAACAATAATAATTACGGTAGGTATAACTAAAAATTAAATAATGGTTTTAACCCAGTGTTGTAGAATATGACAATCATATTTATCTGTGATCGTCGTTAATATCCTATTATGACTGGCCCTGACCCGACTTAGCAGCGAAAAGATTCTCTTTCGTATGATCGCGTTGAACCCATCAGTTCTGGCATCCGCAAACATACCTGATGCGCTACAGAATCGGGGCAGCCCCAGTAACATCCTAAAGATATTGTTGTACTGTACACGTAGAGCGCTGATGGAAAGTTGGGTATAATGAACCCATAGGCTGCTGGTGTAGAAACACTGACAATATGCTCTGAAGAGAGTAACTTTGGCTTCCACAGAACATCGTGCAAACCTACGGGCTATCATGTTCCCTCAAGCTTTAACACATGGTACACATGGTACATATTTTTTACCTATATTAAATAATACGTGATAAGTCCCGATAAACATTTAATTTTAAAACATGAATAACGTTGTTTGAGAACCTACTCATTTAGAAATCGGGTTTTTAAATAGATAGTAATTAAACAAACTGTAGCTACACCAAGGTGACGACCGCTTATAGAAATATGCTGGCTTCGTTGTATTTAATTGTTGGCTGGCCTTATCTTGGGAAGGATGTCATTTCATGATAATTAATAAGAATTAAAGTATCTATATGATTTAGCGCCATCTGTAACATTTATCGCGCATTAGCAGTAGCAGCAAACAGAATGATTAGTCAACCGCGGTAGGCCAGCTGACATTGTTGGTCTAGCTAATGAGGCTAGAGGGCGCTTTTACAATTATTTCCAGTAAAGTTAACAATGAGTTGGTCATAACATACAAACGTCCGTCGTCTGTTCGTCTTCGGCGAGTTGTAGGTATAGGTAGTACCTACTTATGAGGAGTAGGTACTTACCTAAAAAAATTGCACGACGAATGTTCAAAATGTGCCCCTTATGTTTTTTTATAAATTTCTACTGGACTAGACAAGACAACTGGACAAAATGTCCATAAATTATTTGCGTGTCTATTATAGCTAATTTTAATATTTTTTTTCGTGCTATATCATACCTACCTACTAGAGCGACAATTAATGTTTCTTTTGCATAGTGTATTTTGTTTTGTAGGTAGGTAATGATGATAACATTACGAACAACAGCTGTTGCGGCACCTAAACCGCTCAGTTGGAAAATCACGCGAACGTGAACCTTATCGCGCCCAGATACGGTTTGCGATCGCGTGATTTTCCAACTGAGCGGATTAGCAGCCGCAATAACTGTTGTCCGTAAGGCCCCAGTAGTGTTTTATGCACAAAATAAATGTTCTCTTTCTTTCTTTATATAAAAATGTAGGATGCTAATTGCTAAGGTTAAAGATAGGCATTCTTCTATAAGTACCTATTTCTCTGATATCAGTTAGGTAAGTTATGGGGAATCGAATCTCTGTAGAGAAAATTACTATTTTGGTCGAAGGTAGGGACTTTATTGGTATCGTTTGATCTATCCCCCCAAATACTGACAATTATGATATTATCTTGTACATAAAACATCGTATTACCATTCCGTAAGTAAATAAGTCGTGCAATCACGTTACAAAGGCATTCTCAGCATACCAGCGCGACATCTTGGCTGTCACTGTCACTCCCGGAGGTCCCAGCACGGGTCGGCGCTAAACAATCTAATTAGTGCCACTCTAGTGTCTGCCTCAAATGTCACAGAGGTTCACTACCGATCGTTCCATGCCGACTGTCTGATGTTTTTGTTGCCGCTAAGGCTGGTTTCAGCGCTGCACGGGAGACTCGCGTGGGTCGCTCGTATACTGGCTTTCGGAAAGGAGACATACCTACCAGTCGCTACCTAGAACCATCTTTTTTTTTGTTGACGGGGGGAAATCTTAAAGATAGCCAGGTGCATTGTGGTAACGCCGGGCTATGTGATATTGCACCCACTAAAACTCCCTCGGTGGCCGACCTCTGTGCCAGACTGAGGGTACCGGGATCTGCATAGGAACGCAACGGTAGCACACTGCCTGAAGCAACGCTCCCGGGAAATGCTCAGTGCATTTCCGTTCCTTTCCTTTACAACGGCATGGGCCACACCTCGCCGTTGTCATCACTGGGCTTACTGAATGAAGGTCAGATCCCTAAATCTGACCACCCACAAGCCCAAAGGCCGTCTTTTAGTCAGCTTTTACGACAGGCAGGAGATACCGAAGCAGTATTAAGACCCCGGCTCCAGGGATAAGCTCAACCACCTAGAACATAGTTTTACAGTGAGTCGGATTGTTCCGTATGGGACTTGCCTCCGCTCGCGTAGATCCGGTCTCCCGTATAGCTGTGAAACCAGCCTAGTTTTTTGGTGGAACGCGTCAGTCTTTTGTTTTGATAATCTTCACAATACTGGCAAATAAGATTATTTTGAGTTTTAGTTTTTAGTTAATATTTTAAGTTTTCTTACACATCACGTGCAATAAACAAAAGTATAGCTAATTGTACTATTATGACTTTTGTGGTATATATATAGCTAGCATGTATTAACAATAGTGCCATTATTTTAACAATGAATGTACGGAGTGTGATACTCTTTGTTTATTTAATCGAAGCTTGTATAAATTAATACATCTATCTGTTGAAATGTTTATATTATAGTAGACGGTTATTTAGAGTATCGAGATAGGTTGCTACGAACACCGTGACAGGCGTTTTGAAACGACATGACGTAGTACGTATAAAAAGAATCAAAACCCTTAAAACACGTAAATAATCATAAAACTTTAGTGAACAACCGTGATAGTTTAAAAAAGTGTTCTAAATCCTTAAGTCTAAATTTAAACATTGGTATCTTATTAGTAAGTAAGCTTCGTAATGGGATATGAGGTGTGTTTGGAATACTTTGATCGAGCCAGGATAAAATGATGTCCGCGACCTACCGAGTAGTCATAATACTCCCACGGGATTTGTACCCGCACCGACCGCAACTGTTTTGCATTCTAATCACGCACCGCAGACTAAAACTAACGAATACAACCCATCCCTGTATATTTAGCTGTGATATTGAAGAAATTACCTTGTCCCAGTGAGCACTACCTACATTAAAAAAGGCTTCTGGACTGATATTTTTTGTTGTCTTATAAAAGAAGCTGAACTTATGTAGCGCTTACCGAAAACGAAATTATTACTTTAAATGAAACGTTTACTTAGCAATGAACATAAATTTGTCACCGACTCGCACTTGGCCAATGAAATTATAAACATTGGCCAAGTGCGAGTAGGACAAATTTCTGTTCATTACCAAGTAAAGCAAGTTTTGCTATTTAGATGACATCATTCGATCGAATCGAAATGCCAACAAATTTTACTAATTTTAAAGTTTATTTTTGTATTTTGTGGTACGGAACCCTTAGTCATCATCATCAGCCAGAAGACGTCCACTGCTGAACATAGGCCTCCCCCTTTAACCTCCACACTGAACGACAGCCTGCCTTTTGCATCCACTGGATGCCAGCGACTCTCACTATGTCGTCAGTCCATCTAGTGGGAGGCCTACCTACGCTGCGTCTTCCGGTTCGTGGTCTCCACTCAAGAACCTTTCTTCCCCATCGGTTATCGGTTCTTCGAGCGATGTGGCCTGCCCATTGCCACTTCAACTTGCAAATTTTAACAGCTATGTCGGTGACTCTGGTTCTTTGGCGAATATCCACGTTTCGGATTTTATCACGCAAAGAAACTCCGAGCATAGCTCTCTCCATTGCCCGCTGAGTGACTCTGAGTTTTTCCAAAAGGCCAACAGTTAAGGACCACGTCTCAGTACCATATGTCATCACTGGCAACACACACTGGTCAAAAACCCTCGTCTTGAGGCACTGTGATATCTTGGACGAGAAGATGTCACGGAACCCTTAGTGCGCAAGTCCAACTTGCACTTGGTGGTTTATTTTATATTGATAATTGATAATTATTCCAGCCAGCCAGTCTCAGACACAACAATATTTGTAATGTATAATGTAGTCCTAAGATGTCTAATTTCTCTTTATAAGTCTTTTTAAGTTGGAAAACAAATATTGTTGAGTAAGTAATTTTAAAAATGTCGGTTCAATAAATTATTTATTATTATTTGAAAAGAATGGCTTTCACATACACATCATCAGCCATTAAATGTCCACTGCTGAACAAGGCCTCCCTCTAAGAGAGGGGTGTTGCCATAATCCCCACGCTTGGCAGGCGGCTTGGAGATCGCAGTACGTTCACCGTGTACTAACAGGACGCTGCTGCCCATCCTCCGGTGGTTCTGGTCGCAGTTTTAGGACATACCCGGGTCCTGGAAGAATGGCTTTAATCATGTCTAATAATCATTGAAAAATTTTCAAAGTTCCTCCAGCTGCACTTACATATTGCTAGTCACTACGACGGTATATCAGTTTGTTGGAGTGAAGTGGCCTGTAAGCGTGCCGTTAGTATGGCGCTCACATTCAGATCAGCGTTTCATCTTGAGTCAGCGTGCGAACCGGCACTTTCCTCAAACGTGGAGATATTCGCCATCGTTGAATGTTATACCTACCTATATTTATGATGAACTGACGTTAGATAGTGTGTATGTATGCATGTACGCTTTAAATGTTGCCCACCTCTAAACGCCTTTACCGATTTTAATAAATAAAGTGTTGGTACAGAAATTGGGTCACTGGGTAGGTGACGTCATCATAAGTACAAATGGCGATAAGTGAAGTCAGCTCACGGACCCGGGTATGTCCTAAAACTGCGACCAGAACCACCGGAGGATGGGCAGCAGCATCTTAGTAGTACACGGTGAACGTACTGCGTTCCCCAAGCCGCCTGCCAAGCGTGGGGATTATGGCAACACCCCTCTCTAAGAGGGAGGCCTTGTTCAGCAGTGGAAGTTTAATGGCTGATGATGTGAAGTCAGCTCAAAAAAAATTGTTTGCAACCCTGATTGTGATATAACAGAGGACATAATGATACATCTATACTAATATTATAATGAGGAAAGATTTGATTGTTTGTTTGCATTGAATAGGCTCCGAAACTACTGAACCGATTTGAAAAATTCTTTCACTGTTGGAAGCTTCACTATCCCCGGGTGACATAGGCTATAGGAGTAACGTTAGTGCAAGCCAGCCAAGTCTTTGAGGAGAGGTGTTTATAAGAAAGCCAGCCATGTCTCTGTTTATTTCAATTGCTGAGTAAAAGAAATAATTGGGTATTTCATATTTTATCCCGGTTATGAAACTAATGGGTCAGGATGAATCAGTTCCTGTACCTACTGTACCTGTCATTTCCATTGCTTCGTCACCAACAGCTAGTCTGTGGAATTCGCTGCCTGATTCGGTGTTCCCCGATAGTTACAATCTGGGTGTCTTCCAAGTCGAGAGTGAATAGGTTTCTTCTATAGGCAAGCGTGCTCCATCGTAGGTAGCATCATCGCTTAACATCAGGCGAGGTGGCGGCCAAGCGCAAGCCTATTAATAAAAATAAAATAAAAACTGATCACGCGGATCTGATCACACGTGTGATCAGTTAGTAAAACGCGAAATAAATATATTAATTGTTTCGCCAACAAAGCACACGAAGATGTTTGCTTGTGTTTAGATGGTGAAACTAAAAATAAATTACTTTTTGTTTTCACAAACTGGATAAACTCCGTTTTTTAAGTGGTAAGCTCTAATCAGGTAGGCACCAATGCTCGTAGTTGAGAAGTACGTGCACGCATCGTCATGCGGCGTGCATGCGCCGGCGCATCTTTCCGAGAAGATAGCGCAAATCGTATTTCCGCGTTTAATTGTTTTGTTGATGTTTGCACGTCTTGTGTGGGAAGTTTTTTTGTGACGAATGTTAAATAAAGGGCACGTCTGATGGTAAGCGGTCAACGGCGCCGTTTTGACAATATGCAGTTTCAGGCGTTGTTGTTGTATTGTAGACCCCAAGCAACCGTTGATGGAGAATTTATAATTTTTAAAAGGCACATGGAGGTGAAGGCTAGAGTGAATAAATCTCTAGCTAGATTGTAGCGTTTCTGTTAGCCCAGACACAATCATTATGGATTTAACGGCCTACTATCCGAGTCACGTAGGCAACAAAACGCTCCCTCAGCCTCCGCCAAGTTATAGCGACGATGTATTTTGCCACCCAAGAGTCAGGACGCCCGCGGGGGGAGTGCAACGACAAAAACGAACATAGGTCCGACCTCGATGACGCCTGGCGCGGTACTGAACTGAACGGTTTTACTTTCACAAAAAAACGATACTATTCACTATCAAAATTCTATCCAAATAAAAAAAAAAAGAATAAAATTTCCAGGTTGTTATGAGCTTTCATTAGAGCATAAAACGTAAAACATTCATTGAATCGACTTTGTTACAAATTTTTTTTTGATCGAGGAAATTTTATTCTATCGTGTTTTGAACCAAATCATAAATTCAAACACAGATGTCATTGTATTTGTGGCATGTATTTTTTTAAGCTCGGAATGAAAATACAAATAAGCTGTAAACATGTATATATAAACCTTTATTTTAGCATTCTAAAAGTTGTCTCAAAAATCTCTTAAGATCTCGTGTCCGTCTTAAGATGAGGTAGGTATGTTTATCATTTTCATTCACAGTGTCACTTGCCATCAAGTGAGATGTAGTCAAACGCCTAGCCTGTCCATAAAAGATCGACGTGGGTCGTTTTTTTTTCATATATAGGTGAGTGTTTTTTTTTGTTTAGAACCTTTCTCTTTTTTGGAAGTCGGTTAAAAGAAAGTAATTATCACTTATTCCAAACCCTATTTCCTATGGTCTACATTGTTATCAAAGTCACGTATGTTTGTGTTTGTAAACATGGCGAGGTGTTAACGTTTCAGTGAGCTGAAATGCGAAGGGTTGAACAAATGAGTGCTTTTCTGTGTTAGGACTGACCCTGGATAAGTGGGGTAGTGGATTAGAACAGATATACCTAGAGCTTTTGTCATTGATTTTAGATTAGCACTAAACAGGGGGGGGGGGGGAAATTGGCAAAAAGGAGAGGTTTATGCCCAGCAGTTGGCAAAATGTGCTATGAAAATGATCATCATTAGATGATGATGACATAATACCAACCACCTCCTACTACTTGTACTAATGGCTGTGCCCCGTGGTTTTGCCCATGATTTCCAGTTATTTTCAGATTAATAATTTTCTTAAGTCGGTCTATCTAGTGGGAGGCCTTCTTACGCTACTTTCGTGAGAGTCGCGGGCATTTAGTGGATGTGGATGGTAGGCTGTCTTTCAGTGTAGAGGTCTAAAGGGAAGGCCTATGTTCTGCAGTGTACGTCTTCTGGCTGATGATGGTGAAGATGAATTATCCTAAGAGCGTCTCCAATTTTCCATGTATATTACTGCCTCGCACGGGAGATTTTGTCGAAATTTATAAATTTATTCAGGGTAAGACATTACTATTGATGGGACCGAGTCAGAAATCTGGAAGCTGTAAGCAATTGGTTTGCTACGCTCCTCATGATCTGTTTTTTTTTCGATATGATTTTGGAAGTAAAATTTTAACTTGTTAGAATAAAACATTTTTTTACAATTGACTCTACAGCTATTAGAGCTAACCAGCGTAGACCGAGTATAATATTCTCATTATTTTCAAGAAACTGTAATAATTCAAATGTATCAATTGCAAAACAGCGGAAACAGCTTTGCATTCCTACAACCCAGAAGGCGTTGTGTGATCACTGATGATGAACGAGCACAAAAACAGCATACCACCTCGTACCCTGTCGCGGGAGATGGATGGCGAAGTGCTGACGTGGAAAACGACCTATTGATTTACTGTAATGGGATACAGATATAGAATAGAACGCGCTCTACTAGTATATAATAGTAATTTGTTTATGGTGTACTAGCAGTGCCCACAGTTTCACCCGCTATCCTACAAGAACTACAATGTTTTAACTGACTTCAGGAAAAAGGTTCTCAAACCGACCTGCTTTTTAACCAACTTTATTAATTCTAATATGTAATATAGTTTTAGAATAATTTTAGTTTTAGTAATAAATTTAAATGCATTTAAAAAAAAAAAAACAACTCTAAGATTATCAATCCGTTTTTTAAAACTAACACTTTACCAGTTAACAGTATTTTTTTTAATTTACCCCGATTACGTCACCATGAGTGAACCGATTTACTGGGATTATTTTTAGGGTTTCGCACCCAAAGGGTAAAAAGAGGGAGGGAGGGAGGGAGGTACTACACCTACGATTTGTGTCTGTCGGCTCTGTTCACCCTACTTATACCGTAATAGACAGCCTATTAAAATTTTCACATAATAATATTATTACTTAATTTATTAGTTAATCCGCCGTGGCTGGTTTATTTTTATGTAGAGGAAGGTCTCGAGAAGGTCCACTTAATTAAATAAATAAAAATAATTGATTGAATCAGGCAAAACTATTTCTTTGACGATCGACATCTAATCTCGGCGTCAGCCAAGCGCTCGAAAAGTCAACACGTCCTGAGGATGCCTTGTGAATTCAGAGTCTCAAAAAAGTGTGGTCATTTGCTCAAACCGTTCGAGCTAGTTGAACGTCGGTTATCCGATACAAAAATTGTACTTAATTAAGATCATTGTGACATCATTGTAAGGTCGTGTCCCGTCCGTAATATCCTGGGTCCAGAGCCAGATGTCCTGTCATATTAATTAAAGACGGGAAGTATCGAAGCGTTGTACGTGAACACATTTAGACATTCAAATGAAGATTAATAGTATAAAAAACTGAATATGTGTGTACTGAACTACACTTAGATCCAAAACACTACAAATCCACCAACTGAATTAATAATAAATGAATAATGCATACTCAAAGATTTATGAACTGCATAGAATTGACATTACTTGTGTTTTTACAATACGCCGCCCAATCCAAACCTGGCGCAGAACTGCAAAACGTCTAGCCCTGATTCCGTAACTTTGGCACGCACGCGCCGCGTTAAGTTAACCTCAAATAATTTGGACTCTATTTCCTAGGAATAAAGACCAACTTTTAAGAGGTTAACACGGTGCGTTACGTGCTTGTTTGTAGTTCCAGAATCAGAGCCCTGGACACTATGAGCGACTACTGCGTACTTATGGAATCATCATCATCTTCACTTCAGCCATAGGACGTCCACTGTTGGGCATAGGCTTGCCCCATCGATCTCCAAAAGGCTGGTTGGAAGCGGCCTGCATCCAGCGTTTTCCTGTGGTCTCTTTTAGGTAGTCTGTCCATCTTATGGGTGGATGTTTTACGCTGCGCTTACCAGTCCGTGGTCGCCATTCGAGAACTTTTTAATTTAAAAAAAAAAAGGTATGAATTGAGAACATTCCTTTTTTGAAGTCGGATTAAACCATGGGAGATTCTTGTGAATAATTTCCTCCTGGTACCGTACACTGTTAAGTGTTCGATTACATCAAAAATTTGAATGATGTAAAATGCACGATAAATTTCAATGTATAATAATTGCAAAAAACTTAGTACCTAATAAGTAATCGTCTATGCTCTATAAGTACCTAATATATCTTTATTTTTCTACTTTCGGTATTAATATTGAATGAGGCATACAAACAGCAGTAAAACAACAATGAAATACGTGAAAACAGGACATAAAACTCATTTTCTATTTAAAAATCTAAAAAACATTGATCTTGAAAAATCTATATCGGAAATGACACATTATACCTCCTAAAATACCAGCCAGAAAAGCCATTGCACATAGAGCTTCGATAAACGTTTTTTTCTGTACTTATGCAGAAATTCAGGCGTCTGGTTATACTGGGGGTAGTTACGCAGGGGTGTGAAAACACAGGGGTGGCTAAATCGTCGCAAAGCGTAGAATGACGGATGTCTTTACAAGCTAGAGGAGTTGTCAGTACGGATTAGAGCTTACTCTTTGGAGGTTCTCAACCTTTCGCAATTTTTTTAACTGTAATTATTTGACATTACAACTATGTGATTTCGATTTTTTGATTATAGTTACATTAGATTGATATTAACTAAGTAACAAGTATATCAAGACCAAGTCGACGAACGACGAGGTCGTGTTTCGAACAGAATACCAGCAACATGCAGAGATGGGGCCGGTTTTCGTCATAATGTACCTAGGGGGCATCCATTAATTACATGAGGTGATTGGGGAGGGGGGTTGAGCCTCTGAGCCTCTTGCTTGGAGGGGGGGGGGGGGGGGGCGAAGAATCGCCAAAATCACCTCACGTAATTAATGGGCACCCCCTACTTATATTTGGATTATTTTGTTTTGTTTTTAATTTCATTATCGCAAAGTAAACATTTCTGTATTTCTGTAAGTAACCATTCAAACAAAAAATCGGGTCAGCGTTTTGGGAGCTCTGATGCCACAGACAGACACACAGAAAACACACGTTAAATATATAACACCCCTATTTTTGCATCGGTGGTTAAAAAGAGCAAGCATAACTAAAGGAGTTTAACTAAAACTGAGGCTTCATAGAGTGGACGCGCTACAAAGTAACATTAATATAGAATCTCCTTGCAGACACGTCGGCCGTAATGTTGCCAAAACTTAAATCAAGCGTTCAAATAGTGAGAGGTTAAAAGTTACAATCTCATATATTATCTCATACTTTAGTAGGTTGACTTTCTTATTTTACGTGTATCTTCTCATCCCGGGAGTTCTAAGATTTGACATTCACTGCCACCGCAGCGATAACATATCGTTCTCGCGAAAGATGAGTGTATCCTTGTTCCGGTATTTTAACTTTTTTACCTATAACGAAATTAAAACGTTACCCGTCGAAAAAAACGTATCGCATGTCACACTTTCACAGTATGTTTAAAGCTATGCAGTATGAGAACTTCGTAATAACAATTCTTTTTTTAAGGTTTTGGACGTATTTATTCATGATCTTCTCATTCATGGCAGCTCATTCATTTTTTTTGGATTGTCCCTTTATCGCGAATTTTCCGTTTACCACTAATCTCGTCAAATGTGGTTTAGCAAAAGTTGATTATTTCATCATGCTACCGTTGGACTGGTTTTCTAGGGTTATGCTCAACCTTGAGTGATCGCAATTCCACAGAGACTGACCTACTCCACCTGCCTTCACCGCATCTGGCCGAGTGTCCTGCCCAAGGGTTAGAAGTATCTTACCCATGGGTAAGTCGACTACTGTCCGATTTTCAGAATGGTGTTTTCATCCAGTGGGTGAGTAACTTCTTTACAAATTTGAAAGGGCTCTATTTGACTCGATTGTTTTTTTTTTATATTACCACGTTACCGCTTTGAATCTGGCGGTGTTTTCTACTTAGCATGTGGCATTATCGACAAAAAACAACAGAATTAATAATTAATTTATAGTTCTTATTTCTAATATAATACCTTTTTTATTATTTGTTAGTCAATCCGCTGTAACATTACATATTACAACAGTTACTAACAACATTTGAAATGTAAATTAAGGTTATGGAAATAAAGAATTAATTAAGTATACTTTTTTATGTTTGACCGGCTAGGCGTTTAATCACAGCTCAACTGATGTCAAATGATTGTGTGGTCGAAGATGGTAAACACACATAGCCCGAAATGGGAACTAAGATTAGTCCAAATATTCCTCAGTGTGAGAAATTGAGTTATTGTAGCCCAACTTTAAAAAAAAGCACAAGACATAAATTATAATGTACGGGACAGTTTTTTGCCGATTTATCGCATTCGCATTTCTTACTCTATACGTTCAATCACGCGAGTCACTTTTTCCGCACGGAATATTTTATGCAGATCGAGTTGTACAGGAGATACGTTTCTTTTGTAACTGAGTTACTGCTTCAATCTATTATGTTTATCCTAATTCTTATAAAAAAGCACCCTCGAGTCACCGACAAAGAACCTAAAATAGCAGCCGAAAAACGTGTTTTTCATTTACGTGACGATTTTGTTATGACTGATATTATTTATGAACGGTGTTTTTCTTGATCTGGCCTTTGGGGACAAATTTAGAAATTGAAAGAGATACCTACAATTTACTTGTAGCGGTGCAATGGATATTATAAAGATAGACACTCTTTATTGTGCACACCATAAGTTTAGCTTGGCCTTGATATAATTATGTTTATAGTACAATTTAATGATACTACTATTCGGTAATGATTTCTTAGATTTTTACAATTATTAAAAGTTGAAATGAATCGCTTTAAACAATTTTTTAACTGACTTCAGGAGGAGGTTATCAATTCGACTATAATTATGTTTTTTTTAATTTTATTTTATTACATTATTTTAATTTCTGACGTTTCAAACACTTTAATTTATCATATTATATCGACAAATCGATATATCGATATTGTTGTTTGATTTGGTTTGTTTTTGACGTATGTCAAAAGAAACGTTATGAAATTAGTTACAAGGAGCTTCAACGGTTATTAATAAAAACGATATGTACATAAATCCACTGAAAGTGTTTATTTTAACGTCTGCTTGTGTAGGTGAAAATCATATGCATTAATACAAATAAAAATAACAACACCGAGTTATTTATATCCAACAGATCTTGATTATAGTGTACGTAATTGACGGACCCGGCTATATCCTAAAACTGCAACCAGAACCACCTGAGGATGGGCAGCAGCCAGCAGTGTCCTATTAGTACACGGTGAACGTACTGCGATCCCCAAGTCGCCTGCCAAGCGTAGGGATTATAGCAACACCTTCTCTATGAGGGACCCCTTTGTTCAGTAGTGGACGTTTACTGGCTATGTGGTTATATTTTGCAGTCGGTAAAAAATATCACCAGATTCAGTATTGTTCAGCTATCTTCATACCTAATTATAGCTAAGTAGATAGTTTCTTGTAAGAAATAAGAATACTCGTTTATTTTGGGGTCAGAGAATGTAGGGCAAGTAGATTGATTAGATCAGCATTTTTCAGGTTTCAGCAATTTATCTCAGTATTACTCAGAAGTCTTTAAACTTTTCCCATGACATAACCTATTTTCTGGAAAAGACAAATGGAATACAATGGAAACTACTACTGAAGTCGTACTACGTCTTTCTACTGCAGAAACTGTGGAGAGCTATGTTAGTTTTCTTTCATATTTATTTAAAAGCCTCATTTTTTTCCACATTTTACTCAAAAAAATTACTCTATGCAACTGCCTCTGGAAGTGAATCCAACCATAAAAATAACACGTATTCAAAACATGATTAGTTATCATCATCAGCCAGAAGACGTTCACTGCTGAACATATAGGAGGCCTACCTACGCTGCGTCTTCCGGTTCGTGGTCTCCAGTCAAGAACCTTTCTTCCCCATCGCTTATCGATTCTTCGAGCAATGTAGCCTGGCCATTGCAAACTTCAACTTCCAAATTTCTATAGCTATGTTGGTGACTCTTGGCGATGGTTCTTTGGCGAATATCCACGATCCAGATTTTATCGCAGAAAGAAACTCCGAGCATAGCTCTCTTCATTGCCCGCTGTGTGACTCTTGAGTTTTTCAGAAAGGCCACCAGTTAAAAACATCTCAGAACCTTATGATTAGTGTAAAAGTATATGCAAATAAACCATTAACCACATGTGACAGACGTCGGATTTTTTCGTGGCGACAGATTTTCTTTTTTATTTATACTACTAGGTGATTGACCACAGTCCTTAGTGACGATGACGAAGTCGATGCATTGTGGTGATTTAAGGTCAGTTAGTGGCTCACATTTTCCCAGGTTGAGAATAATTTGGCACCCTGAGGTGAGGGATGAGCGCTGGTGACTGAGCAGTGGCATGTGCACTTTATAATCTGATGGTACCCGGTTCACTTCTCGGCCCTGCTTCAATGACTTATTTAGTACTTATGTAAGTTATGTGTAGTATCGATGCCATCGCTAAAAAACGGCGAAGGAAAACATCTTACGGAAACCGGTGGCTATCACCTCAGGGTCACCGCATTATCATCATTATGATCCTTTTTGTATTATAAATAGGCTTGCACTTGGCCGCCAAACCGCCTGATGTTGATGTTGTTGTGCGTTTATGTTCCCACTGTTGGCACAGGCCTTAACACACATACAGAGAGAGAGAGAGAGGGTGGGCCCTAATACACCATGCTGGCCCAGTGCATGTTGGTGAATGTCATGATTTGAACTTTTAAGGTTCTTGAACTTACTGGTTTCCTCACGATGTTTTCCTTCGCGGTTGTTTGTCTATGGCATCAGAACACATAACTTATTCAAGTATTAAATAAGTAATTAGTGCAGGGTCAAGGATCGAACCGGTTGTCGCCAGATTGTAAAGCGCACATGCTTGGCCATCATCGCTCCTAACAAAATTATTAGAAAATACGAAATTCATTAATTGTTCTTAAATCTCTTACACCTCATCCGGTTTTCAAAGCGGGATAAAATTCACCTAAGTAAATAAACCACCACCCCCGGTTATCTCTGACACCCCTAATTCGGTCCTTACCGACAGACGTTTCCGACAAGCCGTAGGTATGTGTCGATGGGGTGCGAAACTATCGTGAAGATGAATTGGGCGGCTCGACCTGAGGGCGCTTTTTGTGGTGACTCTAATGATCGCTGTTCGAACGTGAAGGAAAGGTGGGCGTGGGTGAATTTTAAATCGGCACTTAAGCGCTCTCGCTTGTACTATTTAACGTTTTTGAAGATAAAACTACAAGATAAAAAAAAGAAGAAGAAAATTAAAAGAAAAAAAAGATTATCAGATAAAAACTAAAAAAGTGTTGGTAACACAAATGATTGATCCCTAATTCCCTATCGTAAGTTAGGGCAGAAATATACTAGAGACTCGTCAAAGAAATATAGAATATAATAAAATACAGACGGTGCTGGCAACAATGTATTTGTTGTTACGAAATTTTTACAACAACTTTAATTTGCCACCCTGAATTAATACTAACATTTGTTGTTTAATGTTAGGTTAGATTTACCCACATGATGGACAGACGACCTAAAAGAGACCCCAGGGAAACGCTGGATGCAGGCCGCTTCCAACCACCCCTTTTGGAGATCGATGGGGGAGGCCTATGTCCAGCAGTGGACGTCCTACGGCTGAAATGATGATGAGGTTAAAGTTAGTCAACTTCACTTCCATAATATTGCAATAGAATGCACCAGACGGTGGCACGGAGTATGGATTTCCCATTAGCAGTGGTAATACTCAATTAATAATGATCCGCGTCACGGCGGCGCCGTATTTAGCAGATCAATAGAGGAGTCTGCACCACGACGCACGCTTTAATGGTTCATGTACAGATGGAGTCAAAACTTATTTACGGGATATTCCACAACCTTACCACGGTAAATATCCCGTAAATAATCATATAACTTCAAATAATAACTGTTAAGAATAAGACACAAACGGACCCGGGTATGTCCTAAAACTGCGACCAGAACCACCGGAGGATGGGCAGCAGCATCCTATTAGTACACGGTGAACTTACTGCGATCCCCAAGCCGCCCGCCAAGCGTGGGGATTATGGCAACACCCCTCTCTAAGAGGGAGGCCTTTGTCCAGTAGTGGACGTTTGATGGCTGCTGATGTGAAATGGCCGAGTTGAAATAACAAAATACGAATTGAAAACTATCAAAAATTCAGAAACCTATGTTGGTATATATTTTACTGACGAATCTTTGTACAGATGAAACTTAACATGGGGTATTTATGTTTTGATTGTCGTTATTGGTTTGGTTTTGGTACTTCAAAATATCACGAGTTAAATTTAGTTTAATGTCAGGGTCCAGAGTCACCGACATAGCTGTTAAAATTTGCGTTGAAGCGGCAATGGGCAGGCCACATCGCTCGAAGAACCGATAATCGATGGGGAAGAAAGGTTTTTGAGTGGAGACTACGAACCGGAAGATGCATCGTGGGTAGGCCTAGATGGACCAACGACATTGAGAGTCGCGGGCATCCAGTGGATGCAGATGGCAGGCTTTCGTTCAGTGTGGAGAGAGGTAAAGTGGGAGGCCTATGTTCAGCAGTGGACGTCTTCTAGCTGATGATGATGATGAATTTAGTTTAAATAGCTTTCCTTAACACTAGATGTCGGAGTGGTTACATTTCTATAGACATACGTC
Source organism: Agriopis marginaria (assembly GCA_932305915.1). Lineage (NCBI taxonomy): Eukaryota > Metazoa > Arthropoda > Insecta > Lepidoptera > Geometridae > Agriopis > Agriopis marginaria. The sequence goes on from OW029933.1 coordinate 5,382,186, forward strand.
ATCTAATCTACCTGTGAGTCCTGACCACGGAAACTACAATGTTCGAAACGTCGGGAAGAAAATTATGATTTTCACGTGTAGCGACAAAATCCGAAGTGTTTATTTTCAGTGTTTATTATGATTATTAATGTGATATAGAACTATAATATTGAGCAAAGTTTTTGAGCATTTAATCATATTTCATTTGCAAATATCCGCTGTTCAGGTCGTTATTAATTAATAAAAGGTATGAATCAATAACAGCTACGTATTAATAACGGCTATGAATATGAATTTATATCTGAGGTGGTTGCAGCCGGTGATTTATGTGGCTAATACATATTGTTGGTGCTATATTGGATTGTATCAATGCCACAGTAAAGCGAATCAAACAGCTAGTCAACTCAATATTTAATTTTAAAATTATGATATTATAAATGTATTATGCGGTATTTTTCTTCACTTTAAGATGCACTATTATAAACAAAAAAAATTGCTAAGTGCGAGTCAGAGTCGCACACTGAGGGTTCCATACAAACTTGTAGGTATATTAATTCATTACTGAAGTTATCAACTATGAAAGCACCGAATATTGCTCTACGAAAAGATTGAAGGACAAACTAATTTCTTTGCTTGTAATGTTATAATAGTCAGTGTAACTAGTTAACTTGTGTACCTATCTGTGAACCCCCTGGGGATCAAAAAATGATTCAAGGGAAAAGAAACAACTGAATTTACTGTGGCGTTGGTGCATTGTAGAGATTGTGGAGTAGGTAATAAAAGAGATTTTGTATGGAGTGATTGAAGTTACTGTTTAACGTTAAAATGATCGATAATTCGGGTGAGCTGCGGTCAAACGCCTGGCTCGTCACCATAAACAAATTGTATTTATCCAAATTAATAAACTTATAATGAGATTGTAAACAGTTTTGTCATAGTTTGTGTGTTTATGGACTCCGAAACGGCTAGACCGATTTTCATGAAAATTTCAGACAATTTTCAAATAAGTTCATCGAGTATTGTGATAAGTTTGGTGGCGATCGGGTCAACAGTTTTTTTTTGTGTTTTTATATCTTCAGGGCACATAGCATGCAGAACAGATGGCCGATGGGGCCGAAAGGTTCTCGAATGGAGACCATGTACCAGTAAGCGCAGCGTAGGACGTCTACTCACAAGATGGACAGACGACCCAAAAGAGACCGCAGTGAAACGCTGGATGCAGGCCGCTTCCAACCGGCTCTTTTGGAAATCGATGGGGGAGGCCTGTGTCCAGAAGTGGACGTCTTATGGCTGAAAAGATGAAGCTACTGAAGAGTTCCTATTATTACCTCCTGGCTCCATCATCAGATCATTGCTTGGTACCAAATTATATTGTCATCCAAATCACATAATTTTTCAAAGTTTTAAATCGATTCGACAATGTTAGAAATATGTTAAAATTTACTTCCAAGATTTGTGTACATAGTACCATAGATAGTACCTAAAGCATGAATAGCATATAAATAGCCTGAAGCATATAAATGCATGTTAGTATGGCTAGACTGACTATTAAAAGAAACATGATCCATTCTACATTGCAGATAATTATTTACACTTGATAATTTTAATTTTAAAATTTAACCAATGTAAATTGAACTACGATGTTCCTAAAGGTAAGAAAATAAAGAAAAACCTTATAAATCTAACTAAACCGAACTCTTTTTCAATAAAAATAATATACCTTCGTAAACTATAAATTTGATTTCTCCAAAAGCCAATTCTACTTTTAAATTCCATTTATTTTACCATTTCTTATGGAGGCTTCGTTCGGAAACCGATTCGTTTCTGTCAACTATTCACAATTTCCACGAGCGCGAGTCACGCGAGCGTTTTACTGTGTTGCCAGCTGTGTTTTTAAATAAACCTGTAAACTCTTTAATTTGTAGCTTATTAAAAAAAACTTATTCTAATAACTTTAAATACAATTTTTTTTACACGACTGCCCAAAAAAGGAGTGCTGTGTTTTTAGGGTTCATACGTGGGACCTAAACGAAACAGGACTCGGTTCTTTGTTTCTCAAATAAGCTGATTCAACTTATTAACATTGCCTAAAGCTTGTTGAGCAGAATATACATAATAATATACCTATATAAAACAATGTTAAAAAACATACAAGAGTTTACTAGTAATAGTCATTAGTGTGATGTGGTATAAAAATGTGCGTTATTTATTAATTTATTTTTGATCATAATATATATGGCTTGTTTTATATCATCATCGTGACTAAGCTTTTTTAAACACTACATTAAATTATTTTGCTTCATTGTATAACCTATTTCTAATGACCTAATTATTGTAAATATACTTTCTGCATCAAATTGCTTAAATCTACCATAAATCCTAGTAAATCTACGTAGCTGGCACCACCAAACAGCAACGGCCGAGAAATCGTCTGCAAAGTTTGATTGTCATTTTATTTTATTGTACAGAACCTCTACGGAACATATAACGACGCTAAGCAAACAAATAAAATGTACGACGAACTCCAAAGAATGTTACGTAAATTCAAATTTGGAAAACTTTGTACAGCACACTGGCAGTTGAAAAGTAATAAAAGTTTTTTTTGAAAATCGAAATAGTTTTCGCAATTTGAACTTTTTATATTATGGAGGGAAATTAACTGTGTAAAAAGTTAGCTCGCAAATCTTGGAAAACTCCAAGATTTGTTATTGCATCTTACAGTAGGTACCTATCATATAAAAGTGAATTGTTTTTTTAGCTCTGTTTGTGGTGTCTATTTAGTATAATTTGCTTATTGCTAATAATACGAGTAGTTCGCATATTTCGTACTAATTGTAGACGTAAACATAAAACTTATATAGAGTCAGATTATGCAGTGATTGCACAAAATAGTAAATAAATATTTCGGGACATTTTTCACACACGGTCATCTGACCCCAAACTAATCAAAGCTTGTGATATGGCTGCCAGAGACTGATATACATACATATATATTTTTAAATATATACTTAAATAGATATTAACACCCAGATATAGAACAAACACAAATGTTCATCACATAAATGTTTGTCCTAGGTGGGAATCGAACCCACGCCCCCAATTTCAGAAGGTAGGTTCACTACCAACTGGACCAACGGAATATCTATACATCAGCCCGTTATATCCACAGCAATTCTCGGCCTAAGGCGAGATCCCAATTTGTCAGCGCGCGGGCGTCCGATAGTAAAATTTCATAATCATGCAGGCAGTGAAAGCATTGTGGCGATTTCTGCCAAAAGTAATAGGGCAGTGACTCATATTAGATACTAGCTCATAAGGCTACTTTTCATCATCATTATTTTTCATCAGCACGCGGGTGAAACGGGGGCGCAGCTAGTGGTTGATATTCCGAAACGAATCACTGATTCCACTTTTAATGTGCAAACCGCTAGACTGCCTGAATAGGTGTTCTCTGATGGTTACAATCTGGGTGTCTTCAAGTCGCGAGTGAATTCGTTTAATTTAGGCAAGCATTCTCCATCGTAGACCACATCATCGTATTGAGCGTACTCGTAGCCATGTCATATGGCCTAATAACTAAATACCTAGGCAACTGGTAAAAAATCTGTAGATTTTTTCCAGGCAGTCAGTAAGTGCCCTACATAGCCAATTTGTTGCCTCCGTGAATTCCCATTCCATTCTCCCCGCGATATTTTTTTAGTGGATAAAGCTCTTTTGCAGTTCCCGCACGCTGTAGTTTGCAGATATTACTGGGTATCGGATTGAAGCACAATGTTTCCAGTGAAGTTATTGGGCATAAGGATATTTAATATATAATATCTCCGATGACGAGCGTAGTGCATGCCACGTTTTATCTATTACTAGCGACCCAACCGCCCGGCTTCGCACGGGTGTAATTTACGTGCGAAGCCGGGGCGGGTCGCTAGTTATACATATAAACCATCCTCTTTAAATTAATTAATTAATTTTAAATTAATTTAATACAAACTACTAAGACTTAATAATAAAAAGTAAGAAATTTCCAAAAAATTTAAACATATTTAAGATGTCGACTTTAACAAGGGCCCCACACTAGGCTCATGGCCCGTATTGTGGCGGCCAAGTGACGATGTACTCAAAAAAAAATAATTTAAAGTGGAGGCATCCAATTTTTTTTTTTTTTTTTTTTTTTTTCCTAGATTATTAATTTATATTAGTTACATTTGGATTGGTTCATTTATTAAAATTACTACATTTCACTAGTTATTAATTGTATCAGTCAAATTATATCAATATAGAAAATTTAGAAATTATAGAAAATTTAGAAATTATTTTTAAACTAATATCATACCTATTTATATAAGTATGATATCAGTTTAAAAACAACTTCTCAAGTACATAGGTATTTAATATCTAAAGTGTAGTGTCAAATGTGTGTGTGTGTATGTGTGTGTGTGTGTGTGTGTGTATGTGTGTGTGTGTGTGTGTGTGAGTGTGTGTATGTTTGACGTTTTTATATGACTAGATCACTGCGCAGTGCGAATCCGTGTTATAAAATTTTCAGTGTCATCGTATGACAAAGTGAGCAACCATTTTTTAGCTGATAGCTTAACTATAGATGTCCTTTGCATTTTTATATTAGGAACAGCTCTAACGGTTTCGTTGTATATGCGAGGGAGAAGAGATTTTGGATGACGGACTGCGTATGCCGATTTGGTTCCACCTACAGGTACTCTGAATACTCGTCTACCTGTTATTTCTGAGAGCTGGCTCAAATTCTTAAGTGACTTGTGCGTTGCGACTATAGCTTTCAGCATAAATAACTGCCTTACCGTCAGAACTTCGGCTTCCCTGTACAGACTAACCGTAGGAAATCGAAAGGGTTTTCGCAGCATGACTTTCAAGACGGCTCGCTGGGCTCTTTCGAGCCCCAGCATAAAAGTTTTTGCTGCGCCTCCCCAAACCAGGTTACAATAGGCTAGTATCGATTGGCAAAGAGATGTGTATACCATCAGGAGGGTCTTCCGCTCACAGGAGTTGCGTAAACCCTTCATGACGTAAATGAGCTTACGAACCCGTCCCGATAGCTTTGAGATGTGATGCCTGAAGGTAAGTGACTCGTCCAGCTCAACCCCAAGATAACGTATCCTATCAACTCTTCCAATAGATTCGCAGCTGCAGCAACTCAAAGGCCCATTTCTAGGTCCTGTAGTGCAAGAGTGGAGCTTTATAAATAAATTGGTATCTGGTTCTGATCGTCGGGTATTGTAAAACGACAAAAATTTAGTTTTTTTTGTATTTAGAGTCAAAAGGTTGCTATTCAACCATGTAGCTACATGCCCCATTCCTTCTTCTGCCGCTTTTATGACCTTTACCCAGGATGTGTCTTTGAAAATGACTACGGTATCATCAGCATAGCAGATTATTTCAACCCCAGGAAGCTTGAGGTTCAGGATATCATTCATGTAGATGGCGAAGAGAGTCGGTCCGAGGATACTGCCCTGGGGAACCCCGAAACCCACCGGAAGCTCATCGCTGATACACGTCCCAACCCTCACGCGTTGCCTACGACCAGTCAGATAACTCTGGAACCACTCCAAGGCAATACCTCTAATTCCAGCTGCCTCAAGCTTCCTTAATAGGATCAGAATCGATACCGTGTCGAAGGCCTTAGCGAGATCGAGAAATACCCCCAGGCATCGCAGCCTCAGGTCTACAGCAGCCGAGATCAAGTTTGTAAGTAAGACCACTGCATCTTCAGAGGACTTACCACGTCTGAACCCAAACTGTCTCTCCGAGAGGAGCTGATTTGCATCAAGGTACTGCACCAACCTATTGTTAACCAGTTTTTCCAATAACTTGGAAAAAATGCTCAGCAAGGATATCGGCCTATAGTTATGGGGGTTGTCCTTTGGACCATCCTTATGAATAGGCACCACCTTCTTGAATCACTCTATCTATTTAAAAAACCCGCTTCAAAATCCGTTGCGTAGTTTTAAAGACTAAAGCATACATAGGGATGGACAGACAGCGACGACTTTGTTTAATACTATGTTGTGATATCTATCTACTAGTTGACCTGACAGACGTTGTCCTGTCTTAGAACTGTCAAACATGCAAAGTCAAAATTGTAAATATTATTTTTTACATCTTGGGTTACATTATTGGAGTTTTAGTAAGGATCCCTATTAAAAAAAAATATCATATAGCCTATGTCACCCGGGGATAGTGTAGCTTCCCAACAGTGAAATAATTTTTCAAATCGGTTTGTAGTTTCGGAGCCTATTCAATGCAAACAAACAAACAATCAAATCTTTCCTCTTTATAATATTAGTATAGATAGTGTAGATTACGGTTCGAAAGATATATCCGTTAATAGGCAGGACAGACAGACGGACAGACAGACATTGTAGGCTTAGTAATAGGGTCCCGTTTTTACTCTTTGAGTACCGGACCCTAAAAATTGAGACATTTGAACACGAGCGATAATTCTACTTAGGCATATCGCTCTTGTGTGATCTTAAGTATTTTACATTGTGTTACGAAAAATAATAAGAAAATGGGTGGCAAATAAAACGCTTTATTGTGTGTAGTCAAAAACTTAATTTAATACTGTACAACTAAAATACTTTTTACAAACTCAAAATAGGATAAAATCGAACCGTGCTAAGAAGCGTTCTGACAGCTGCAGTAAAACGTAAAAAGCTAAATGAAAACGGTAATATTTTTGCTACTTCTCAACCGACTTAAAAAAAAGAGGTTCTCGTTATTTAGACTATATTTGTGTGTGTGTATGTTAAGCGATGTCTTTGCCAAATGTGAACTGATTTTAATAATATTTTTTTAATTATCTTCATCATCATCAGCCAGAAGATGTTCACTGCTGAACATAGGCCTCCACCTTTAACCATCCACTGGATGCCCGCGACTCTCACAATGTCGTCCGTCCATCTAGTGGGACGCTGTGTCCTCCGGTTAATGGTCTCCACTCAAGAACCTTTCTTCCCAATCGGTTATCGGTTTTTCAAGCGATGTGGCCTGCCCATTGTCACTTCAACTTTCCACTTTAATAGTCATTTCAGTGAATCTGGTTCTTTGGCGAATATCTACGTTCCGAAAACGATTTTAATAATTTTTTACGTAAAAAAACATTTTTATTTAAACGCACGATTGTAATTGCTTGCCTATATACTAAATATTGAAAATGTTTTCATTCAAACAAACTTTCCAAGATTTACTGCAGCTGACAAAACGCTTCTTAGCGCAGCTTGAGTGTAGTAACGGGTGATCCCTTAGAAACATCGTAGAAAAAATCCCAGACCATATCTCTTTTCACCATTAACTTACAGTCTTTCCCTTTTTACTTATTATACAACCCTTCTTCGCCGCTTTGTACTCTGCTCTTGTATTTTTTTAACTTTCATATTACATATTTCTGCTTCCCGTATCATCTTCTCCTTTCCTCTTCTTTCTTTCCCACTTATTTCTATATCTCAATTTCTTACACTATATCTTCTACAAGCTGCGCCCGGCGGTTTCATCCGCGTAGTGATGAAAAATGGTGATGATGATGATGAAAAGTAGCCTATGTCACTCTCTGTCTCTTGAACTAAACCCACGCAAAAAATCAGGTCGATCCGCTGTACCGTTGCAGCGTGAAATAGGAATAAACAAACCAACAAACAAACACACTTTCGCATTTATAATATTAGTATGATTACCACAACTATCTTTCCCACCAGCTCTTCCTACTTTCCTCTAATTCTTGCCACTGTCTTCCTTCTCAAAGAACTCTTCAGTGAGAGGTATATGCACAAGCTGGTTGTAAGTGTACGCGTCGAAGAATCGTTGGGTTACGTTCATGGCGTAGCCGATGGCATAGTCCAGGATAGGGTCTCCAAATTCTTTGGCGAACGTCTGGGCGTCCGCGTTAAGGACTTGTAGGACCTGGGCACCTGAAAATGAAAATAATACGTGAAAAGTAATAAAAACGGTGTGTTCTGGTAGTTTCGCTCGAGAGCCAGTTCCTATTCCAGGCTAGGAGTGTTTGCCATCTTTAACCACACCATCACTTATCAGGTGAGATGTGGTCAAACGCCTAGCTTCCTCCTACAGAGAAACCCTTGAAAAGTGTTTTTAGAACAGGAATAAAAATGAAAAAAACGTATTTTCTCTCTTCTGTCAACTCAACAAGTTCTACAACTAGGTACTACTTATAAGGAGAATTTTAAAGGCGCCATTTAAAATTAAAAAGCAAACTAAAATAATTTTTCAACTTTTACTAAGATTAATTAGTATTCTAGAGGCACCCACTAACTAAAATATTGACCAGATTTAGAATAACAAAAATTATTTCACTTATTTTAAATTCACACAGGAAAAGCCCTCATGAAAAGTCTTTTATGAGTGATCGATTTAGTCCTGATTTTTTGAATACCTCTGGTTATTAGGAAAATAGCAAGTGTTGCAATCTTTTTTACCTAAAATGCTAATAAATATTTTTATTTGTAGCTATTTTAGTTCATAAATTTGGTCTTATTAGTTGTATCCGACAGGTGCTACAGTTATTCTGCAGGTAAATTTTTAAGAGAAAGTGTTGCTAGTTCGCACACGGTGCAATTATTACAATTTCGGAAAAAAAAAAAAAACACAAACTACAGAAAGACAGAGAGAGAAAAGCTGATAACACTGGTCAATATGGTCTGGTCACTGGTCTGGTGATGCTGAGATTTGGTCAAATTAACATTGTCATAGTATCACTTAAGTTTATTACTTTATAAAATGTGCTACAAAAATGCAAGTTTTAGTGTAAGCAGTGCTCTAAATAGACCGGAACGCACCGGAACACTATTCCGGTTCGTGAAATCACCGATCCGTTTTGTAAAGGAATCCAACGACACCTTACTCGTCAAAATCGTTCAAGCCATTTAGGCTACAGGAGGTACTGCAGGAACCCAAAAACATACTTACATGCTTACATACAACCAAAAACATTACCCTCCTTCTTGGACAGTTGGTTAAAAGTTCGCAAGGTTTGAAGGGAAATGCGTTCCAGTTCGTGGGTAAGTCCAATTCGACCACTGCGTGTAAGTAAATGCGACCTTTAACTAAGATTGTCATATTTCTTTATCAAATAATACAAACGCAAGCCACGTTTGACCGGTAACTCGCATGATGTTAAGCGATGATGCAGTCTACGATGGAACACTTGCCTAAGAAACCGATACATACCGATTTAGACCGATTACCGATTTAGATTATGGACTATGTGGCCATGACCAAAGTTTCTCGTTCAATTATATTTATTTCGTATGCAAGTCTATAACAGCTGAGTCAATGCCATCTTTAATTATCACGCAGTTTATACGCATATTTATGCGTTTTAAACCTTGAGGCTGTTTAAATAATTTTCACTGCCAATTTTTGGTATCAACATCTCGTCATCATTTCAGCCATAGGACGTCCGGATATCCGGATTCAGCCATAGGATGAGGCCAACAGTGCGTTGGACATAGGCCTCCCCCACGACGTCCAAAAGGGCCGGTTGGAACTTCTGCTTAACTGATTTATACGACATTACCCTGACTATGATAATCACAGAATTGTAAACAAACTCAAAGGAAGCGGCCTGCACAACGAATAATGCAATACTAATAATGGTGGTATAAACATAATGGTTATACCACCATTATTCCTATTTAGTAGGTTGTTACTACATGTAGGGGATACCGATGCTCTACTCTAATGTCCCAGCATCAGACGTAGTATCTGATCAGTATGCTTAGTCCCAGATTTGATAGTTTTCGAAAACTGTTTTTCGTTTACGTATTGTTTCATACATTTTAGTAAATCGCCTCTATCGGAAACAAAAAAAGGGAAAAAAGTTTTCGAATACTAATCAAAACTAGAACTAAAATCGGTAGCAATCGCCACTATAGATTGCTTCACTCTAATACGAAAAAAGTTTTCTAATACCTTTTATGACGATGTATGATGTATATATGTTATTTAAAATAAAATAAAAATTCGTTAATTGTCTGTACTGATGTGAGTTAAGCCTGAAATAAATGAATTTTGAATATATTTTTTTTGTCCAGCAATTTATGGAACAATACGAAAACGAACAAAGTTTTCGAATACTAACAAAACTTGTACTAAGGGTACTGAAAAACTTACAGGCGCGTGGCTAACGACCCCGCCAGCGGGGTCGAGGACTTCTGGGATCTATCAGAAGATTGATCAAACTCTCTTCATATACTAGAGCGCAGGGCACGCCCCTTTCTTTTGGGTGCCAAGACAAGTCTAATTCCTCACTCACGGCGACTGCTCAAGCCCAGGTTTGTACATTAGAATCGGTAGTGGGCCAAAAACTTAAGCCAATGCTATCTACGTTTACCAACAACGTAAACATTGTCAAAGCCATCTGAGGTTAACAGCTATATCGATAGCTTTCATAAATAAAACTGTTTGATTTGCCCCATGTATACATACCAGACTTGCACTATAAGCAATTGACGGAAAGGAACGTGGATTGGGTTATCTACAATCAAAACTTACTAATCCTTGGGTTTCCTCTAATAAGGTTGGTGAGATTCAGCTTTAAGTCGGTCCCGTAGTCCGCTTTGTACTTGTACGAGTTGATTTTGTAGTGGCCTTCCCCGGACTCCTTCAACACTACCCGTTCTGCCACGTCGAGACGGATGCGTTGGTTTACTGGCGAAAAGAAGAAAATGAGCCTAAACATCAGGTACTTGATTTTTCCTGTAATTTTTGTTGATAAAACATTCATAAGGCATCAAAGAGTAAGAAAATGTAAGGGTATGGATGTAGCGTTTTTAAGATGCTTTTCCAGCTTTACTTTTTGTCTGCTATACATGGTTACTGGTAATCAGTTAGCATCCTCTTAATCTTTCTTCAATCAGCTTCAATAGGTACGTAAAAACAAACAACCTTTGATCAACGGCTTATCAAAATTCGCGGGGTTTGCTGCAGCCGTTTCATATTATTTTGTCGGGGGTGAATGTTTTTTTTGTAAGGACCGGCTGTTTTTTGCGATTTTCGAAAAATCATCGAACAAAACTTGTTTATTTTAATGCACTCAGGCCGCTCTTAAGAAGATGCTAACTGAATACCTACTAGTAACTCTGTACTGTTATTTGTTTTTACACAACAACAGTAGATTATTATAATTATAATCTATATTATCAGTATTCAGTTTCATTGTATATTTACGCCGGCCGAGCGTCTATTCTATTCCTGGTGAAAGATTGACGCGCGTTCAGCCAAAGGCCTAATACCGTGCCCCTCACAGTGTGAAGTACCAGAAGACTACAGTACAAAGGGAGACAAGATCCGTCCTGGAAACCAGGGTTCATGATGGTGTAGCCGTATGGCTATGCCGCAAACACCTGTCTGCAATCACCTCTCTGGCCTGGAAAATCATCGATGACACTGCTGGTGTTGCAAGGGTTATACGCAGGTTACGGCTTACCAAAAATTAAATTAAAGTAAAATATGCTTGTTGAACCACATTATTGTACGACGGTTGCTGAACGGTAGGATGTTTACAATCTGACGGCACCCACTTCGATCCTCGGCCCTGCACTAATGATTTATTTAGTACTAATTATGTGCAGTTTCGGTGGCATTACTCAATAACGGTAAAGGAAAAACAGATTGAGGAAACCGGTAGGTATCTCGAAGAACATCTAAAGTTCAAAGACATACCTAATTATGACATTCACCAACATGCACTGGGAACCAGACCCATCCTCTATCTGAGAGAAGGCCTGAGTCCCAGCAGTGGAAACATGATAAGCTGAAATGCTAATGATGAACCGCATTGCTAGATAATCTTACTGATCTTGATCTTGGCACTGCCCTCGGTGTCCAGGTTGAAGAGTAGCAGCCGTCCCTGCAGGCTGTAGATGCCGCGCACGGTGAAGTTGCAGTGCATGTCAAACGTGAAAGTCCGGATGTCACGGCGGGACCTGACGACAAACGTTATGGTCATTAGCTTATCATCATCATCAGCCAGAGAACATCCACTGCTGAACATAGGCCTCCCCCTTTAACCTCCACACTGAACGCCAGTCTGCCTTTTGCATCCACTGGATGCCAGCGACTCTCACTATGTCGTCGGTCCATCTAATGGGAGGCCTACCTACGCTGCGTCATCTATACTTAATATTATAAAGAGGAAAGATTTGATTGTTTGTTTGTTTATTCGTTTGTTTGCATTGAATAGGCTCCGAAACTACTGAATCGAAAAATTATTCCACTGTTGGGAAGCTACACTATCCCCGGGTGACATAGGCTATAGGTATTCTATTTTCAAGAAAATTAGGGATCCTTACTAAAACTCCAATAATACCCGTGCGAATCCGGGGCGGACCGCTAGTTAGCTTATATTTTACGTAATTTTTTAGAGTTTCGTCCCAAGGGGTGCTAACGGAACCGTTACTAAGACTACGCTGTCTGCCTAACTGTCCTACCTTTTAACAGTTCAGTACCCTTAGTACAAGTTTTGATAGTATTCGGAAACTTTTTGTTTTCGTATTGTTCCATACATTGCTGGGCTAAAAGGTATTCGAAAACTTTTTTCGTATTAGAGTAAGCAATCTATACCGCCGATTACCACCAATTTTAGCTCCTCCACGTTTCCGATACGCTTTACTAAAATTTATGGAACAATACGTAAACGAAAAAAGTTTTCGAAAACTATCAAATCTGGGACTAAGCGTACTGTTGTATCTTTTGAATGGTAATAGATATATAGTTTAAATTTTCACTTCATATGTATGTTACGATTAACAAATAATTTGGATTGTCTTTAGACCTTCAACGGTCTATGGGCAGTCTAACAGTGTTACAGTGTTAGTCTTAGCTTGTAGGTAATTTATTTAGTTAATAAAGGCACTTGCCCTGTTAAAAAATAATAATAATGTCAAAAAGTAAAAAAATTAATGGCCACTTATTTTTTTTACTTTACACCAAACTTTTTTTTACGTGTTTTTGTTTTTCTTTGGTGTAACATTAATAACTCTTAGTTTTTTTATGCCATCTAAATTTTACTTAGTGAACAACATAGCTTATATCTTATGCAAAATGTAATAATAATATTATACTAATTTAAACAGTTTGTTAACGACCCCCAAAAGCCTTTCTACAAGACTGGGTTCACCTCTTACGGAACCAAGTGTCTCAAGGACATCAAGTTACAAATAAATTTACACTTTTCATTGGTTCACGCCATTTTCGTGAAAAACACAAAAATCTGTTGACTTGGCTCGGTTATAGTTCATACGAAAGGTAACAGGCACCTAAAGTTATTTCCGCAGTTCTGGCAAGGTTGACCAGTTAAAAGTTTAGTTTACGTGTTGTATTTAACTTGGTGCATATTTGACAAACTATTAGCACACTCTTTATATGTACAGTCAAACCTCTCACTTATCCAGGTTTGACTATACATATCTTACTTCCTACTATCCTACTAATATTATAAACACGAAAGTTTGTATGTATAAATGTATGGATGTTTGTTCCTCTTTCACTGCAACGCTGCAACGAAACAACGGAACGACCTGATTTTTTGCATGGGTATAGTTCAAGAGCCAGAGAGTGACATAGGCATCATCATAACCATTTTTCATCACTACGCGGGTGAAACCGCGGGGCGCAGCTAGTTTTTTTTTAAAAATTATATCTAGGCTTGCGCTTGGCCACCATCTCGCGCGATGATGCGGTCTACGATGGAGCACGCTTGCCTAGAAGAAATTCTCGACTTGAAGACACCCAGATTGTAACTCGAGGAACACCCACTTAGGCAGCGAATTCCTCAGACTAGCAGTTCGCACAATAAATGTGGAATCAAAGCGCTTCGTTCGTACGGGTTCTCAGAATAACAACCATAAAGCGGTGTCGATTCTTCGTGCCCACCCTGGCAGTCCGATAGGAAAATGGGTAGGAGGGAATCAAATCATGCAGATCTGATGCACACTCTCCGAAATGTATCCGATAAAAAACCGATAGACTAGCAACTTTGCGCCGATGCTCAAGACTAAGAAGCTTAGTCTGAACTAGGAATTCGTTGCTGATGAGCCTCTTGGCACGTTTCTCAATAGACTCCAACGCTTCTAGCTGGTACTTAGCTGATCCATCCCAAAGGTGCGAGCAGTACTCCATGCACGACCGAACTATATAACATACTCTTGCTACTTCGTTTGGCATAGAGAATTTAACTTTTTCTCGAGTGATTGACAAATGCATAAACATCTATTGTAAAAATCCGGTCGCTCCCGTTGACCAAGCTCTTAATTTGTATATTGGGAAAACAAAATAAACACTAGCCTAGTGCGAGTCGGACTCACGTCGCGTACCAAGGGTTCTCGAAAATGTTTTTTCTTTCATTCAGTTCGGGATCTCTAACGCGCGCGCGGCTCATACTTGGTTGGTTTTACTTTAGAGTGTTTACTTAAATAATACTTTTTTTTAATATATATAATAGGCTTGCGCTTGACCGCCAACTCGCCAGATGTTAAGCGATGATGCGGTCTACGGTGGAGCACGCTTGCCTAGAAGAAACCGATACTTAGTTTAACGCTTGTACGTATTACCGTTTAAACATTACAAATAAATTAAATACAAAAATACGTTAAATAAGTTTGTTGTATGGGTACTCCCCTTTAGTTTTTACTTTTTGCTTTTATATTATTTACTAGCGGCCTGCCCCGGTTTCGCACGGGTATACATATATAACCTATGCCACCCGGGGTTAGTGTAGCTTCCAAACAGTGAAATAATTTTTCTAATAGTAGTTTCGGAGCCTATTCAATGCAAACAAACAAACAATCAAATATTTTCTCTTTATAATATTAGTATAGATTTTTTTAAATACCGTTTTAATACATACATATTACGTTAAAATTTCAACTGGATATTTATTACCGTTTGAAAGATACAGCCGTTAAAAGGTAAGACAGACAGACATAAAGCGTAGACAAAATAATAAGAGATAATAGGATCCCGTGTACACCCTTTGGATACGGAACCATAAAACTGGTGTACACTTCACCAGTTATAGGGTTCCTATGACTATGCTATAAAGTATAAGACAGTCAGGGAGACTGGGGTGTGTACGGAACCCTATAACTGGTGAAGTGTACACCAATTTTATGGTTCCGTACACACCCCAGTCTCCCTGACTGTCTTATACTTTATAGCATAGTCATTTTTAACAAGTAATTTTTAAGTTTCTGGTCAGCACAATACCTACTATTGTTCCCTTCAGGTATAAGGGGGTCTGAGTTTAGGAACCTAATTTTTCACATTTGAAAAGCTTCTTATACCTAATTAACTCTTAAAGGTAGTACTTACGACACTTTATCCGGGATGCATGAGCTAAGCCCCACTAGCTTCGCATTGTGGAAGGTCATCTTCAAATTCCCCGGTAGGACGATGCTGATGTTCCTGTCCAGGTATAGGGGATCTAGGGGAGGGATGCCAGCTTCCGGGATGCCCTTGACAATCCCGGGAATGGCATCCAGGGTGGCTTTGGTGAAGCACACATCGCTTAGCTCGGCGCAGGGGTGGATGTAGTCCGCTGTTAAAAAAATGTTTTTTATGTTATAACAATAAATTGTAGTGCCTTCTGATTGTGTATATACGCTACCTTATAAGTGTGGTACTCCGAAATGTATAATATATGTATATTTTCTTTCTCATTTCCGTTCTATTGGTCATCCAAGTACAAATTTTCCAGTTATTTTAATTTAAAACCTAAACTATTAAACCGATTTTGATGAAATTTCTATGGGACTAGTCTGAAAGTACCTATATCCTTTCAAGTAAAAATATTCTATGGGACCAATATGAAAGGTTATATCCTTTCAAAAATCATTTTCCAAATCGGTTTATAAATGACGGAGTTCTGAACTAATAAACATTAAAAAAACAACCGAATTGAGAAGCCCCTTATTTTTGGAAGTCGGTTAAAAATTACTGTTAAAAAATGGGTCATTTTTGGACACACGGTCATCGGACCCCAAACTAAGCAAAGTTTGTGATATGGCTGCCTTGTCCTGGATGCGATTCGAACCCACGCCCCCAAACTCAGAAGGTAGGTTCACTACCAACAGAACCAACGGGCTAAATGTTTGATTAGATAAATTACAAACCGAGGTCTGCAGTTTCACTCTCGAGAAACCTGTTCGTGGATTTAAGTATCATCTATGATTACTTAATTAGTACTGTTTCACTTGATCCAGCTAAAACTTTACGGTTTATCATACTAATATGCGCATAATCATAATTGTGTAAGTTTAAAAGTTTGTTTTTGTTTTTTGCCAATGATGAAAGTAACTGTACCAACCTAAATATAACGAAGTAAGTTATCTTATCGGGAATCTGAAATACCGGAAAAACGTTTCAGATATTCAGTTATGTTTTAATATTGAAATGAAACGTTTATTTTATTACATTTTGTCGCGTGTATTTTTAAATTATTTTAACTTCTAACGTTCCGAATATTTTGCAATGTACGAGGTCACAGGTAGACTGATTTACAAATATGTACCACCAATATTTTATTAATTAAAACGTTCCCTATGTGCGCAGTACTCACGGTGTCCAGAGCGGTCCTAGTAGTTCTGCGCCGGTTTTTTAATTTAATTTTTTATAAGTAGGCTTGCGCTTGGCCGCCAACTCACCAGATGTTACGAATGATCTACGATGGAGCACGTTTGCCTAGAAGAAACCGATTCAATCTAGGATCCTGGATCCAAAGCAGGTGGAACTTGACAACCATCATCTCTATTAAAATTTAGTTTTTTTTTTTATATCTTTAGCCTCGTGTAGCATCCTTGGTATATTGGTTCTCCTAGGCGAGGATTTGAGGATTATCAAAACAAATGTAGCGGTTGGGGTTGACAAGGAGATTATGATAAACTGCAGACTTGATCTAGCGTCTATTTTTCATGTCAGCTATAAGTTCTTTAATACGGATATAGATGCTTCTTTTTTGTTTTCCCGATAAGCAATAGTTTCTAAAATCAGCAAACGGCATTTGTTTGAGAGCCTACGTTAAATCGCACCAGGAGGTTGTGGTACGCCCCAAGTTCCAACTTCAGAGCTGAGGGTAAACGAGCAGTGATTACATATCCTTTTTTCTTTAGAAAATGAAGACAGCTCTATACATTCCGTTCAGCAAAGGCGTGCTCAATTCAAATGTTTCATAACGACCGGCGTTTTGTCAGGTGTTCTATAATAACGCTATGAAAATCCGTCATTACGAAAGTTGTGAATTGTTCCAGCTTTGAGCTCATTGATAAAATATTAGTAGGTATAATATGACATCTTTGTTTGAGCTATATTGAGCTAGGCTTTGCTCATTCAGTAAGTAAAGTAAATTTTACCAATAATATAAGAACCAACACCAGGGAAGTGGGTAGAATTAAATCATTATCAAGTTTCTCCTATTTATACTTATAAATGAAAAAAAAAACATCATTTTAGTGAGGCCAACCTCAAAATATAACCTATTCAATAAAAAAATAATCATTCAAATCGATTAACAATCGGCGGAAATTTCGCGTAATATACACAAAAATACATTCGAATTCATAACCTCTTCTTTTAGTTCGTGTTTTGTTTATTCGAATCTTCAGTCCAGAATCACAGTTTTAGTGCATTACCGCCTTTTTACATAATATTTTTTAAGTGCGGTAAACTACATTTGCGACCGACATTTCTAAACAAATGACCAAATGACGGAACTAAAATTGACTATTCTCAGATCTTGGGATTTATTAAGAAAATACGATGATGGCTCCCTCTTCCAACTGCACAGATAAGTTGGTATCTCTGTAATCGTCGCGTATGAACACACGCAGTGCTGTTGTTTTTACGCTATACTTACGCAACGGGAGCAGCTGCCAGCTGCTGTACACCCCAAAGCTCAGCACCAGGAAAACACTCACTCGATCCATCACACGTTTACACACACCAGGCTCTGTATCCACACTAGCCAAGTTGCCCAAGCTACGAGTGTTGCAACGAATGTTGCACGCCGGGTTGCAAGAGCAAGAATGACTGCCGAAGAGTTTCGATACTGGTTGACTTCAAGGATTTAGGGGACGGTTTCGTTGCTGCGATTTTAAATTAGAATACTATTATAGCAAGTCAATTTATACCGACGACATAGTGAGAGTCACTGGCATCCAGTGGATGCAAAAGGCAAGCTGTCGTTCAGTGTGGAGGTCAAAGGGGGAGGCCTATGTTCAGCAGTGGCCGTCTTCTGGCTGATGATAATGAAGTCAATTTATGATATGCGGTATTATTTTTTTTATTTTATTTTTTTCATTAACGTAAGCTGTCCCACTCCTGGGCAAGGTTATAATTATAGCCCTTAAAGGTTTTATAGGAATTAGATAATGTAGTAGCTTTGATATCCCCTTGCGAAAATGAATTCGGCATTAGTATAATTTTTAAACTTTCGCCATTTGAACATTTGTTTTAAATGTTTGTTAGGACTTATCACGCATTATTTGATTTAGGTAATATTTTTTAGGTAAAAATTGGAAGGTACTTACACTACCTATTTTTACCCTAACAAAATAATGCGTAATAAGACTCGATAAACATTTAAAACTTCCGGTAATAGGTACGAGAAGTAATGTCGACGGTCTAATGAGCGTCAGCATAAATTAATGCTTCTGTTGTTATCCTAAGTTTAGGATATGACTTCATCATTTCAGCCGTAGGATGTGTGGACAGCAGTGGTGCTGGATATAGGCCTCCCAATCGATCTCCAAAAATGCCGGTTGGAAGCGGCTTGCATCCAGCGTTTTCCTGTGGCCTCTTCTAGGTTTCTTAGTGGATTTGACCTAACAGTTAATATTTTTTTCAACGTGACAAGTGCCTGCCGTGCAAGGTTATGGTGTATGAGCGAAGTAGATAGAGGTTTTGATATAGACTGTGCTTTGGGATTCATAAAAACAAACCAAATGTTTTGAAACTCAAGGGGTTTACTATTAGCTTTTGAAAACTACTATCCACCTCCTGGTTCCATCATAGGTAAGCTTAGATCGATAGTACCAAATTATTTTATTGATTGTACTTGCAAAGTTTCAAGTCGATACGAAGGAGAAGTAGGTTAAAATTTACTTCCAGCACAAGCGGCGCAAATATGCTAACCTGGGCAGTTGTTACATATTTGAGACGTTTGGGGTCGAGACATTGGGACCTTGGGGACCTAGATCATTAAATTTTCAAAAAGAGCGACGCGTGACCAAAATGTTGCCGTGATTCTTGCTCAACGCATAAGCATTGCCATTCAGCGTGGTAATGCCGCCAGCATGCTGAGTAACCAACTGGTAATGGGCTTGAGCATTTGTATTATCTTCAAATCTTCAACGGTCCATGGGCAGTCTGTTTTTGTAGTATTAGTATCATATTTTGTTAAGTAATAAAGGCACTGGTAGTTTAAAAAAAACTACTTCCAAGGTTTGTTTACATTGTTACTCAGTTCGCTAGTTACCTTAGTAGCTATTTAGCGCGTTAGCTAGTTAGCTAATTAGCTAATTTCAAGTCAATATAAAGCGTGTAAAATGTAGGTACATACATTGGTCACGAAGGTCTAATACCCCTTCTCAAAAATCAAGTGTTGTAACGAAACGACGTCTTTAGGTTTAGCAAACACGGCCTCCATCATCGGCTATGCATGGCGAGTGATTGAGCAACCCCGTAACCGGCACATGGCTTAACCAAACACTAATATAGCCTTCTCGAAATATCGACCGATCAAATGCGTAAGGAAAATGAATAAGGACTTCTTGTAGTTCATTTGTAACGCAGTACGAGAAGTCCACCTTAAATCTATTAGACGATTGCATGTAATATTATGGTACGACAATTACTTAGGCGTAGCTTTAGACTTGTTTTCGTATATTGTATATTTATTCACAGTTACACATTATATGATTAGTGTGTAACACATTTTTTAAAATTAAAATATACTGTCCCACTCCTGGGCAAAGGTCTCCCCCATTTCTTTCCAGACAGTGCGACTCGCCAGACTTGACCACTGTATCTGGAACGTGTCGAGGTCATCGCGCCAGCGTTTTCTCGGCCTGTCTTAGCTCGTTCGTCCGTTTTCAGGCACCCACTGTGTGATCCTCTGGGCCCACCTATCAAGGTACATCACAATAGCAAAATCTTACATTCTAATGATATATTTTTTATTGATTGGAGTAGTAACGGTACCTATTTATTTGTACTTAAGTTATACAATCAAAAAAATACAGTTCTCAAACAGTACCTACATTTTGTGTCCATTTTTTGGAAACATTCTTCAACTAGTTTTGACTTTAAGATCTCAACCTTTGCTATAGTAAATTTAGCGCTTAATTTTCGGCTCCATAATATGCGTGCGTTCAAATTACAATATATATTTCAAAATGCAAAGAAATTGTATTGTTTTTCCACCAAATAGAAGTGAAGTCAAAACATAATATTTTTGGGTGGCCTGGCTATGTTTTTTTTGTTGTTGCTAGGCTTAGATCGGGTACATGTGCTAGGTTACATTTAGTAAATTTTCAACATTAACATTATTCTCAGACGTTTAGGTATATTTTACATGAATATCCATGCAATGTAAAAAAAGGAAAGTGCCATACAAATTGGCGACCACTGGCCATTTATAGACGTATGCTGACCTCGGCTACCATTCAGACCACATTTTCACGTTCTAAAATATACTAAAACATTATTGGCTTCTATTCATAAAATAATCACACAATTTACTAAATCGATTTGTATTGCATCAATAGAATTTGATCAAAAACACAATGGACACCACTTCGCACGGTGGTCAACGAGCGTGGACAAGTGGACAAAACCCAGACGCAACTCACCCCGTGTTGGGAATTAGTATTGTGGCCATAAAGGGCCATTGGTTGCATTGTCGGCGGCCACTGATGTGACAAATAAGTCTGGGATGCACAAATAAGCTTTGATGTCTCAATTACAGTACCGCCAGCATGCTCGGTATTTTGCAACTCTATAAGTCCCAGAATACCGGGTGCAGCGATATCGCTCGCACATTTGATGTTTGATAAAAAATTATTGCAATTTGATTTTTAATTCTTCTTCTTATATTATAAATAACTAGCGGGCCGCCCGGCTCCGCACGGGTAAAGTTATATAGCCTATTAAAATAGCCTATATTAATCAGTGATAATGTAGCATTCAAATGGTGAAAGAATTTTTAAAATCGGTCCAATACTTTTTGAGCCAATTCGTTACAAACATACTTACATACAAATCTTTCCTCTTTTTTTTTTTTTTTTTTTTTTTTTGTTACACACGGTCATCTGACCCCAAACTAAGCAAAGCTTGTGATATGGCTGCCAGAGACTGATATACATACATATATAGGTTTAAATACATACTTAAATAGATATTAACACCCAGATATAGAACAAACACAAATGTTTATCACACAAATGTTTGTCCTAGGTGGGAATCGAACCCACGCCCCCAAGCTCAAAAGGCAGGTTCACTACCAACTCGACCAACGGGCTATCAAAATCTATCTTTATAATATTGTATAGATGACTGGTCCACCATCATTAAGATTCCGCCATATTGGATTTGGAATGACGTCACTTAGCTAACCTTGTCATCCAAATTAAACGTGTAAGTATGCCAAATTCCAGCTCAATCGATTGTGGATAGCTGGTCTAAAATTCAGATGCAAGAGTTCTCCCATACATACGAGTAGGTACTAACAGGACAAGTTAAATAAAAGCGCGTACCTACCTAATTAATTGTTATGCGTATTACAAATATGCAAATCAACCGACCGACAAATGAAGCTCCCAATCACAATCAGATCAGCCTGATTGGATCAGTTAAGTAAGTAAGTACTTACTTACTTAAATAAGTGGATCAGTAGCCAGGTAGATACTTACAGGCTGCTAAGTGACATTGGGTGGGACGCATGTCTGCCGTCCGATCGTCCGTGTAAACGCTTTCTCACGCCTTGTCTGTAAGGTGGGCATTTGTCCTCTAACTTATCTGTTTACGAGCGGTTTCGCACTACGTCCGATCCGAATCCGTGAAAATACGTTCCGAAGTTGTCGTACAAATATTTGTATGGTAGTTTACGCACTAGATCCGATATCCGTCATCCGAATTCTCTCCGTCATCCGTAAATTTCCATTTCGGAATAGAATCGGAAGTTGACGTCGATTGAAAGGACTATGATCAACGACGTGAACACTCTGCTGTGGCTCCGCCTAAAATGATTGCTTGGATTTGTATCAGAGATCGGACTAGTGCGTACGCAATATCCGAATTCGGTCCGAGTTTTCTAGATCCATATTTTCACGGATTCGGATCGGACGTAGTGCGAAACCGCTCGGTTACGTTCCGAATTACACCAAACAGCGCCCACAATGGCATCAGCGATATTGAAAACCAACTCAAGAATGCCGTGAAAATACTAAAATAACCAATTTCATTAGCGATGTGAAATTTTCTTGCGAAGAGAAAAACGTCGTAGTTTTGGGTTTTATTTGCGCTGTTGACTCATTGGCGCTTGATATAAGATATCACCGTGTGGAAGTGAAAAATAAAAACAAACAAAAAAACATAACATTGCAAATAAATACATTTTCGGAATAAAATGATACAATACATTGGCGTCGATTCTGTCATACCACTCACTAAACGCAGATGGAAGGCTGTCGTTCAGTCTAAGGGGGAGGCCTATGTTCAACAGTGGACGACTTCTGGCTGATGATGATGATGATCTACTTGGATTTAGATTTATTTGTATTCGGAGATGAATAGCTCAATACCTCAACGCGATTTTTTAATGGCCCTGCGAAATATTCAAATGAGAAGCGAGTCACAATCGGTTCCAGAATGATTCACAACCGTTCCCATGGGTTTGTCTGTCACACGCGAATAGAATATGTAACTCAATTACATCGAGGTCATTGAAGACAGTTTTTGGCCAGTTGGGTGTGCGTCGTGCGAAGCGCTGGGGAAAAGGCTCCAATTAGCTTTTTAGGGTCCCGTACTAAATAATACGGAAAAAAACAAATCGTGGAAGTTTAAAAATTACTAAGCCAATACTGTATGTCTGTCCTACCTTTTATCTGGTGTATCTTTCGAACCGTAATAGATAGCCAGTTGACATTTTTACAGAATATGTAATGATTAAATAACAATAAAGTTAAAAAGTAAAAACTAACGGGGGGTCCGATACAACAAACGTTTTTTTAAACGTATTTTTGTATTACCTCTAATGTAAAAACGGTAAAATGTATGAGCGTCAAACTTGGCATGATTATAGTGCACACTCTAAAGTATAACAACTAATAATAAATAATAGCCAAGTGCGAGTTGGTGACCAATTTCTGTTCACCATCAAGTTAAACAACGTCGGGTGCGGTCGATACTTGGATAGGTGACCGCCTGGGCGTGTTGTCTTTTTGCACAATTTTTGTATTTTGTGGTGGTACGGAACCCTCAGTGCGGGAGCCCAACTCGCCAGTTCATTAACTTGATATGACTTTGACCTCAATATTGTGTGTCCCCTGCATTTCAAAACTATTAGACATATAGAAACTTGTAACTTGCCATGGTGATAGGTCGTATTCAAACTTATTTCAGACATTTCGTGATTAGAACTTCTTGAGTTATAGCTATAAAACTGTATAAAGTCAAGACGTTCTAGCTCAAAGATCATTGAACTTTTCGTAAAAAAAAAACAAGTACATAGTTTTCTTCTAAATTAAACCATAAACCACGACGCAGCGTTGGTAGGCCTCCCACTAGATGGACCGACGACATAGTGAGAGTCGCTGGCATCCAGTGGATGCAAAAAGCAGTCTGTCGTTCAGTGTGGAAGTTAAAGGGGGAGGCCTATGTTCAGCAGTGGACATCTTCTAGCTGATGATGATGATGAAACTAAACCGTGTTAAAAAGGTAAATGTTATGTTGGGATGATAATATATGTGATAATATGATATACGTAATACGACACAAAGACATAACCGTATGACCCTGTCTTACTAAAACGTTGTTTATGACGATCTGGTTAAAGGTGATTGTGTCAAGTTTAATAATTAAAAGCAGCAACATAATGTAGTAGTGGAACCGTGTGGCTTTACCCTAATTTTCCAATTTTCAGGGGAGTTCAGGGGTAGTATTTTTTTTCTGTTCATAGGAAGTTCAAAACTTATCGAGCGCCAAAGACGCAGTCTGTGTGTTGTAGGGAACATGATAGCTAGAAAGTTTTTTAAGGCAGCGCCTGATGTAAAAATTACGTTGTTTAGGTCTTATTGTCAGACTTTCTATACGTGTCAACTCTGGACAGTATATACTAAAAAATCTCATGACACCATTCGAGTGGCCTACAATAACATCTTTAGGCACCTTATGGGTCTGAAGTGGTATTGTAGCGCCTCCGAAATGTTCACTGAAGCTCGAGTAGCATCATTTCATGCTATACAGCGACAGAAAATAGCATCGTTCATGTCCAGAGTTGACACGTGTAGGAACTCCATTATTAGAAGCCTAGGCGACAGGCTGCTGCTGACGGAGTCTTATAGACGGTGGATAAAAATTGCCACCTAAATATATTTTATTTTATTTTAATTTATTAATTATTATTCTTAATACTGTGTGTTTTTTGTAACTGTGATATGGACCTAGTGTCCGAAATAAAGATTTTATTATTATTATTATATTATTATTAGGCAAATGGATCTGCAGGGCAATCGCGGTAAAAAATTACAGACGAATCGTTGACGAATCGCAACCGCTCCTACTTTTGGTCGATTTCGTATTGCGCTAATGATTTTAACCAAAGACGAAACGCAACCCGATCACAGTTGGAACATAGACGCTGCCAAACGAACGTTTGTGATAAAGTTAGAAAATATCAACTTTTTCGCGGCGATACGAAATCGACCAAAAGTTGTGGAGCGTTTGCGTTTCGTCAACGACTCGTCTGTAATTTTTAGCGCCATTGCCCTGCTTCCGCGATAACGCTGAAAATTCCAAATGCTACAAATATGTTTATTTATCCAACATTTTTATGCGCTGAAACTCTTAAACAGCATACAATATTTATTTATACAGGATTTTTGTGCCGTTTAGGGTCCAGACTTTCAGTTTACTTTACCTTACATTACTTTGCACCTTTATTGATCGAGACTTTAGGGCCGTGGGGGCTGGCCGCTTTAGGATTGTAATGAGAAACTACAAACCCAAAGCAAGCTCAGAGCAAATAAAAATACAGGGTCCCTACGGCGCACTGCCAAAGTGACGCCAAAATCGCTTCCAAAACTACGTGAATTCCCTTTAAAAACACGACTCATGCACACATACGTATTTAAAACTACGTGAATTTCTTGTCAGATCGTCGTACTGAAAACATCCGTTTTAAAAAGAAACAATGATTTCTTGCAGTGTTAAGAACTGTAAAAACAACACAAAAGTGAATAAGAAGAAGGATGGAATATTTCGATACTTAAGTATTTATATTAACACTTATTTTGATGAATTACACGGCACGAACTTCGACGACGCACACATGTTTCAAAAAGTGACTTCACTTTTCGTGTTCGCGGTAGTCCCTCTGTATTTTTATTTGCTCTGAGTAAGCAAGTTACATTCTAAGTATTTAAGAATCCACTATGTGCAGCGTGATACTATTCTGAGACATCGCAATCAAGTAGGTGCTAGTATTCCATTTCAAGAACTTCTAAGCTAGTAGATAAATTGCACTGTTATCCCATTTAATAACAGTTTCAGTGTACAGTCGGCAGCGGAGATGCGCCGAACTAACAGTAAACTTTGGTCGTGCTGCAATGGCGGAGCTTTCGCATACTAATGCGGAGCGGGGTACGTTTCCACGGTTCATTCTCAAACTTCAAGAAACTAAGGTACACTTTAATTACAGTCAAGCAGATGTTTTGAAATGTTTGTGATAACGTGTACCTACCAGATAAAATGCAATGTGACTGGTAGCTCCTTCAAATAAAATGATAAAAGTTTTTAGTGACTTTGCTCTTACAAAAATTTACCCATTCAATTATTGTCCTAGGTGGGAATGGAACAAACATCCCAAAACGCAGAAGGCAGGTTCACTATCAACTGCCCCAACGGGCTATCTAATTCATTAGGTAGGTACTTATTACATCAGCAGCCATTAAACGCCCACTGCTGGACAAAGGCCTCCCTCTTAAAGACGAGGTGTTATCATAATCTGCACGCTTAGCAGGCGGCTTGGGGATCGCAGTACGTTCACCGTAGGAACTTATTAATGAAGTGATATTTAAATTTTACCTAATAGTGGAAACAAGCTCCGCTCTAGACGAAGTTAGGATATAATACAGCAGCGAGAGAGCTATCCAAAATTACCTCAGAGGCGAATAAACGCTAAAATATCGTCGCAATGCTTTAAAAAGTTTGCCAGGCACTAGCGCGAAGTTTGCTGTGTTTATTCTAAGTATTATTACAAGCAGTAAAGACCGTTTGTGTCACAAGTGTAAGAACAAAGTTTGAAGAACAAACAATAGGTATGACATTTATTATTTAGGTAGACAGGTAAACTTTGAGATTGTGATTTATAACACGCCAACATAAATCAGTTTTATATTTTATTTATTTAACTTGCTCGATGTTAATCGATGATGCGGTCTACGATAGAGAACGCTTGCTTAGAAGAAACGATTCAGTCTTGATTTGAAGACAACCAGATTGTAACTATCAGGGAACATCGTAGCGCATTCCTGAGACTAGCAGTTCGCACAATAAAAGTGGAATGAAAGCGCTTCGTACGGGTTTACGGAATATCAGCCATAAAGCGGTAACGATTTTCGTGCCCATTCTGACAGTCCGATAGAAAAAAGGGCGCAAAGAGCGAATCAGATCATACAGATCCGACGCACACTCTTCGAAATGGTATCCAATAAAGAACAGATAGACTAGCAACTTTGTGCCAATGCTCAAGACTAAGAAACTTAGTCCGAACTAAGGATTTGATGCGGATGAAGTTGCAGTTTTTCAGGAAATATTTTAGGTATAAATAATAATATAGAAGCAATTTCTGAACGATCAACGCGCTCTTTATTTTATAAATAGAACCGAGATGCTTGTTTTGAAATAGCTTGTCTATGGTCGTCGTCGCTGTAGTCGTTCCATGTTTAAATTTGGCTTAAACTGTTTCCGCTAAATTTGGCGCCATATCTGGCTGGTTGTTACTTTTTTTCTTTGCAGCCAGTGCTCATCAGTTTGTGGATACTAAAGTAATACTCTTATCTCGAGTAATACCATACATTTGTCTATGGTAATAAGTATAGTTTTACAGTTTTGGTGCCAACATGAAAAATTAATTGAATAATTCACATGAAATAATTTGATGGAAAATAAGGAATGGAAAAATTATTCGCGTTATATTTTTTTCCAAAACTTGTGGAAATAAAAAAAATACTTATTGTTTATATATGTTTTCACTATATTGGGACACAAGAGGATGGGCCCTAATCCATCATGCTGGCCCAGTGCATGTCGGTGAATGTCAAATGTCTTTGAGCTTTTGATGCTCTTGAACAAGCTGGTTTCGTCACGATGTTTTCCTTCACTGTTTTTGAGCGATGGCATCGAAACTGCATATAAAGTCACTGGTGCAGTTCTGAGGATCGAACCGAGAGCCGTCAGATGATTCTGCCGTTTCGAGTGTTATAATGATGATTCTTAACGTGCTCGAGTGTAGGAATATGATATAATGAATATAACATATTGTTTCTAAATCTCTAAAGACCCCTTATAAAGTTTCCACAACTTTTACAGAGGCGTGACTTGACCGTGACTGGCTTTAATTGCTGTGACTATGACCATGCCTTTGTCGAAGACATCTATTCTATAGGTTTGTTGTTCAGTTTTAAAATTCTAAAACGTTATAAAATCTACTGCTTGAAAGTTTAATTATATTTGACACTGGCTAAATTGACAAGAGGTCTAAAGTTAAAATTTAAAAGAAAAAAAAACTTACATAGTTCCCGTAATTAAAACTAGATGGCGCTCTCAGTATCATTTCGCGGTTCAGACTTTAGCATACCGCAACCGCAAACCGTATAAGCAGGCCTATCATGGGCTGTGGATAAATAGTCTTTCCACCGTTTTTATCCACGCCTAGACGCGACAAAGCTAGAATATGGATACGTTTGTCTTTTTCTCGCGGGATAAAAACGGTGGAAAGACAATACGTCCACGGCCTGTGCTAGGCCTGCTGGGCGGGATAATTTTCCAACTGAGCGGATTAGGTGCCGCAATAGCAGTTATCCGAAAGGCCCCAGATTAGTTCAGCCGTTTAGTTCAACATCATCATCATCATAATTTCAGGCATAGGACGTCCACTGCTGGACATAGGCCTCCCCATCGATCTCCAAAAGGCGCGGTTGGAAGTGGCCTGAATATACAGTGTTTCGGTCTCAACAACTAACAAGCCTAGTTCAACAAGTTAGGTAATAAACATACGATGTAGGTATAGATTATTCGCATTTATAATACCAGTGTGATGCAACCTCAGAAAAAATAATTAAATGGAAGCGTTATATTTACAGTTTCCCTTCGGTCGTCCTTTCGTTTGCATTAGTTGTGTGTCGCTCAATATTGAAGTGTGCGTTTGTAGAACTAGTAAGAATATGACAGTGTGTGCAATACGTGTTTACCTCGCCCCATTCAGTTTTTGGCAGACTTTTTTTGGTACTACCTCGAGTTTAATTTAAGGCAGATCGAAACATATCAAAGGATGCAACAAAGTAGCCAGATCGCGTAATCCAGACGTTGTTGTTCGAATTCATCTGTTCATCCTAATTTATTGGGAGCTTCTGGGCTTCTAAAGTATTATTTGACCTGAATGCAATGTAGGTAATAATTTATTTGTTAGTAAAGTAGGGTGAGACATTTACGAAGAAGAACAAGTAGGAAGTACTGAGTAAAGATAATATAAGCAGGTGATTATATCGTAATTGACGACTTATAGTGGTTGAAATTGTTCCTCCATCACCTTTTCATCACCGGACATCCAGACGAACGGCAAAGCGTCACCCTTCATCATCATCATCATCATCATCATCAGCCAGAAGATGTCCACTGCTGAACATAGGCCTCCCCCTTTAACCTCCACACTGAACGACAGCCTGCCTTTTGCATCCACTGGATGCCAGCGACTCTCACTATGTCGTCGGTCCATCTAGTGGGAGGCCTACCTACGCTGCGTCTTCCGGTTCGTAGTCTCCACTCAAGAACCTTTCTTCCCCATCGGTTATCGGTCACCCCTACTTGGTAGAAATGTCATTTATTCGCACCAAGCGTTTTGAGTCCTCTTTCTTAATTAGAACAGCAAAACAATGGAACACCTTGCCCCTGTCTGTGTCTCTGCAGCATTACAATCTTGGAGTGTTCAAGTCCAGGATTGATAGGTTATTACTGGGCAAACGTGCTCCATCTTCTACCGCATCATCGCTTTCCCTCAGGCGAGATCGCGGTCAAAAGTCAGCCTAGACCGAAGTAAAAAAATAATAATTGTTGTGTGGATTTTTCATAATTTTATTAACTCACCTTTTTAACTTTGCGTTGTTCGTCTCCGTTATGGTCCTAGATGATGGACGTTTATAGAAATGTTGTGAAATTATTTACAACTACCGCCATTGGTGATTAATACTTATGAATAATTTTATAGCATTTATATTGAGATCCGTCAATTGGTCTAGTCCAGTGGTTCCCAATTAGTTTTTTCTGCGTACCACTTCAAGAAAGACCTCAAACTCGCGTACCCCTCGATCTCGGCTCAAGCACATCAAATGCCGTCCGGTCCGATGCAGACTCAGTTTATGAGGTCCAGTAAAGTATGAAACGCTGTATGTAGTCAGTTGGACTGCAGGCGGACTATAAAATATAGACTGCATACGGTGTGACATCTTTCATAGAATTTCTCTTACTCAGGAGAATGCCGCGCGTACATCTTGATGCAACTTCACATACCCCTAGGGGTACGCGTACTACTAATTGAGAACCACTGGTCTAGTCTATGCGACCATCGATACTGCAAAATGTTCGAAACGTAAGAATTAAAATGCAAAATACAAGTGATAAAATCCGTTATAATAATCAACACAAAAAACTGAGTTCAAAAGTAGTAAACACTCGAACAAAATCATTGCTTTTGCTAAATCAACAAGAAAAAATCGGAAACTATAGCAGTACGCATTTTGTTTGACATAAATTTCATTTTAAATTTGAATAAATAGATATTTGGACCCGAGCTAAAACTGCGACCAAAACCACCGGATAGGCAACAGCGGCCTATTAGTACACAGTGAAAGCACTACGATCCCCAAGCCGCCTGCTAAGCGTGAGGATTATGACAAAACCCCTCTCTAAGAAGGATGACATTTTATACATTTCCACTTATCTATAGTAAACATGCCTTTAATACGTATTTTATCTCGTGACCTCGTGATCAAATCCCCCCGTGTCAAAAATCCCAGTCCACGTGGTCCAAAGGCCCCCCGCGGTCGTGGGAATGGATCCACGTGAGGGACCCCCACAACACTCGCCAATCTGGACTAGCACTGGTGTAATTGACCTGGTAAATTTGATATGTTTTTGTGATTCTAGGACATCGGTGGGACATCTCAAGAAAGATTAATGGGCTACTATATCCAAATCCTAATTAATATCATAAAAGCGAAAGTAATAACTGTTTGTCCCACAGAAAAGATATTTTTTTTCGTTTGTTGTCGGCTTTTCACGACTAAACGGCTAGACCGAGCTTTACGAAATTTGGCAAGAAGATGGAGTGCATCTTCGACGAAAATACGTCGAAGGTGTGCATCATAATATGAGGACGGACATGGAGTACTATCCCGCGAAAAACTGGAAAATTGCAGATAACACCGTGAGATTCAGCTATCCTAATCTTAACTAATATTCTAAAAGTGAAAGTGACTTTGTTTCTCTGTATGTTTGTTTGCTTTTCTTGACTAAACGGCTAAGCCAATCTTAGCGAAATATGGCAGGAAGGTAGTGTGCATTATAAGGATGGACATAGGGTACTTTTCCTATTTAAAAATAAAGTCAGTCTCGATTCTATCTGTCCGTCTCTGACTCTGATCTGTCTGTGTTTTGTCTCCCTGATTGTTTATGTCTATGTGTATCTTATCTCTGTCTGTATTTCTATTTATTATCTTTCCACGACTAAAAAAGTTGATGATTGTATTAAAATAATATTAATAATTTATATAATATTAATTACACAGTTATTGTTACTTGTTGAAGTGGCAATGGGCAGGCCACATCGCTCGAAGAACCGATAACCGATGGGGAAGAAAGGTTCTTGAGTGGAGACCACGAACCGAAAGACGCAGCGTAGGTAGGCCTCCCACTAGATGGACCGACGACATAGTGAGAGTCGCTGGCATCCAGTGGATGCAAAAGGCAGGCTGTCGTTCAGTGTGGAGGTTAAAGGGGGAGGCCTATGTTCAGCAGTGGACGTCTTATGGCTGATGATGATGAGTTATTATTACAGACTACCACTAGTTGTTTGCCCCGGACGCTGATCTCTCGACCTCTGATCAATTATGCTCATAGGTAAGTATATGAACTTAAAAAAATTATTTCACTTGACGCAGGTTATCAATGAACAAAACATACAGACTAATAAACATACATGCTCCAAAATATTCCCGTAGACTCCTTTCACTTGTCTCGGTCAATAAAAACAAGCCATCTACTTTTGCTTGCTAATAAGAATCTGCTATGCTCGTAAATCAGGAAACTCCCTACGCTTTGGTCGTTCATAAGTATGGGTACCAATTACAGAACCATTATCTATTGTGTTTATGATCCACCCACAGCAAGGATCGTCAGACATCCGTTCTTCAGGTTGTTTACAAGCGGGGTAAACGGGCCAGCCGGCGGTCAAGGTTGCCTATTTCAGCCGGGTCAATGGCCCCGTCCTATGGCAGTAACAATTACAATACCGAATATATTTTATGGCCGATCTGAGACCCTGTTATTTAGAAGCATGTTTGCCAAGTAACTGTCAAAATAGCGCTAGTATAGATATTTTCTTTTAATATAAAAAATTGACAAACAGACGTACGGCTCGCCTAATAGTAAGCGGAAATCGCCATCTTTGAATCCCTGCAGCACTAGTGGTATTTCCGATGCTTTTAGAGCACACATATTATGGTTGCAGACACTTTTTTTAAACGCTTCATGTGACGCAAGGCGAGAAGGCCTTTTGGGAAAGGAATTCCAAGTCTTGCAGGCCTGACGAAGGAAAGAGCGGAAAAATCGGAAAGTGAAATTTCCAGATTAGTTTTTATATGCCATAGGTGGCAAGCAGACTGGCTGCATAATGGTGAATTTTCAGATTCAGTGTAGGAACTATGACATTTGACATTTCCCAATGAAAAAAATACCTACTTATAAAAAAGGCTAAGCCTATTCTAGCAAAATCTAATAAAAATACCGCCATTCTAATCTTTCATTTGAATGTCTATCAGAGATAGAAAAACCAAGAACATTGTTAGGGCACGTTCCGAATCAACGCTAACAGTGCCAGCGATGCCAACAGTGCAAACGAAGCAACACGCCACAAAGTTTTTTTCGTGGATTGAAGTAAGAAGCTATATGAAGTTGTGATAGATCTGTCAAGACTAAATTCAGGCTAGACTCAGTAAACCTTCATAATAATACTACAGGACATCAGCATGCTAAACAGCGAGTCATTCATTTCTGCTACAAAACCGAATATCAATAAATGTGCAAACGGTGAATAGGTAAACATAGCCACAGAAGACATACTTAATAGACGTAGCGCAGGAACCCAAGAATCGGTGGAGTGATAACGTGGAAGGCAGCTGATAGTGGCTGAAAGTGTGAAGCTAGATCAGGCTGGGTGGGTAGCCCTTATGCAGCAGAAGATTGGGATGTGGACTAGTGTTGTTTTAGTCCCTATTTTCAAAGCGGTCATTATGTTTGGCGCTAACAACTCAACATGGCGGACACGCTACCAATGTGTTTTTGTCACGCGAATTTCGAAACATGTGCGTTCGGCGCTTTGTTTTTGAAATATGGACGGTAATTAGACGGTGTTGCCAGATGGGTGTTAAGAAATTCCATTAGAATGAGAGTACACCTCAAAAATATGATATTCCGTAACTTAGGAAATGATCAACCTCCTAAAAAGTTAACCCAAGTAATGAACAGTTTAACGGATTTTTCTAGCAAACTTGTGTTCTACATGTTATTCACTATTGATGGGTAGGTAAATCAAGCCCTTAAGGGTTCTGTATACCCTCTGCAGCTCTCTCGCTCGCACATTTTCACATTATTGAAGATATAAAATCAATGAGTGTGAATTTCCAAAAAGTAACAAAATCATGTCATGGTGTCTATCGTAACATTACAAACAAAGAAATGTTTGCTTCGATATCTTGTAATTTGACGAAATAAAATGACACTAGAAATAAAAATCACTTGTTACCATTTTACTGTGTCAAATTAAAATATATCAAATTGACAATTACTTTGTTTGTAATGTAACTATAGACACCATGACATGATTTTGTTACTTTTTGTAAATTCACACTCATTGATTTTATATCTTCAATAATGTGAAAATGTGCGAGAGAGAAAGCTGCAGAGGGTATACAGAAGTCTTAAGTTTTATCATACCTTTCTGTTACACCCCATATAAATATGTCTCGTTTTTACGCGCAATTTTAGTCGTCAGCAGAAACAGAGGATATTTATGCGTTTTCATGTAACCAACTAAATATCCCATGAGATACAAGTTCATATTAGAAGGAATTTTCCCGATATGGCAACCCTCTTTTTTAATAAGACCAATAATAGATCATTTTCCGTGCAAGTTGAAACGTGTTTTAGGGTTTTTGACTATAATAAAACCTTATTCAATTTAGAGGTTATATTAGATCCAATGATTAGGCACCTAAGTATAGAGCAACGACCTTATTTGTACCGCTACACATTTTACAGCATTTATGTGAAAATCTTTTAAAACAATAGCTCATTACAGTTTTTTATATTTATTTCATAAAATTTAATTCATTATAGACCATTGTTTGAAATTTTATGTATAACGCGAAATTGCACATCTCTCATTAATTTATAATATAATTTATTTAAATATATCAGATACCATCCACATCCGCATATCAGATGGTATTTAAAATAATGTTATTTAGGTATTAATACAATTATAATATTTAAAATGCGAAAGAGTGTTTTTGGTGTGATTTTTTTATTTGTTCTTTTTTCACGCTGTAATTTTTTTAATTTTATTTTGGTATGTAATAGGCTTGCGTTTGAGCTCCAAATCGCCTGTGGTCTTCGATGGAGCACACAAGCCTATAAAAAACCGATTTATTTAAAAAAAAAACTGGGCAAGTGCCTTTGTTAATAAAAAAAATACAATCTAATACTAACACTACAAATATAGTTAGACTGCCCATAGACCGTTGAAGGTCTAAAGATAATCAAAATGCTCAAGCCCACTACCAGTTGGCAGCATACCCAGCGTGCTGGCGGCATTACCACGCTGAATGGCAATGCTTATGCGTTATTCGATCATGATTTGAAGACATCCAAATTGTAACTATAGGAGAACACCCATTCAGGTAGCGAAAAAAAAAACTTAGTTGAAAGAGCGGGTGGAAAATGATTGACATCAATTTATGGAAAGCTCCATACGATTATTCCATTTAGATATCTGTGATTTATACAGGGTTACTATATAGCATGGTCGTACTCGACACCGCTTTATGGTTGGTATTCCGAAAACCCGAACGAAGCGCTTTGATTCCACTTTATTGTGCGAACTGCTATTGTGTGGAATTGTGGAATGCGCTGCCTGAATGGGTATTCCCCGATAGATACAATCTGGGTGTCTTCAAATCACGAGTGAATCGGTTTCTTCTAGGCAAGCGTGCTCCACCGTAGACTGCATGTCAAGCGCAAGCCTATTATTTATTAAAAAAAAAAACTAACCCGATTTTTTTTATTTACACATAATTGCGAACAAAGATAACCCTGAAAAGTAGCAAAAAATAATCAGCTAGACAATATAATGTTAATTTTAATAGACAAATCTCAGTCACACCCAAGGAAGTGTATGGAACAGCTGATAGGTATTACGCAAATTTTATAAATAAGAAAGTTTGTATGTGAGCGTGTATGTTTGTTACTCCTTCACGCTGAAACGGCTGGACGGATTTGGATGAAATTTGGAATATACATAATGTTTTGGATTAACACATAAATATGTTACTTTTAATCATCATAACCATTTTTCATCACCACGTGGGTTAAAACGCGGGGTGCAGCTAGTGTTTAGTAAGACAGTATTTTAATATTAAATTTCACGCACGATAACTGATATTTTAATTGAAAATAAGCGCCACATCTGCCATTGCAGCGATTCAAAGTTATCTTCGAAAAATATCACCGTCCCGAAATAAAATCTCTCCATATTGTTAAGGGGGCTTGCGCAAAGCCGTTAAGGCGACGACTTACATTGTTTGTCACGAAATATAATGAATTAGCGAATTAACGAAATGGCATGTTTTGACCGAATAAAATGCAGAGTTACGACAGATTAGAAGTTATGAACGACTGTGCAGAAACCGTAGAATCAAATAAAAACAATTTTGAGGTGTATAATAAAATTGTATATTGCACATTGCACGTATTTCACGGTGTACTTAAATACTTATTGCGCGGTCATTAACGTTCATAAAAATTTAATTATGTTTACTACATAGGCACTTAGTAACTTAATTAAGTATTTAGAAAAAAATATGTAAATTTTTGGAACAAATTAGGTGTTACGTATACAGAGTTTTTTTCATATCATAGGAAAGTGTGTCAGTAAGTTTCTTTGTCGTTTTTTCACGCAGCTGTAGAAAATGGATCGAAGTGTTTTTGCATATAAATATGAATCGGATGGATTTTAGCCCGGGAAAAATTTGGGATCCTGAGGGATTGCCACTAGATGGACCGACGACATAGTGAGAGTCGCTGGCATCCAGTGGATGCAAAAGGCAGGCTGTCGTTCAGTGTGAAGGTTAAAGGGGGAGGCCTATGTTCAGCAGTGGACGTCTTCTGGCTGATGATGATGAGGGATTGTCTACGCGAGTAAAACATCGAGGCGATGCTAATAATGAATATGAAATACTTTTTTTCTTCAGTAAAAAAAACTCTGGCGCACAAATGAGGTTTTATAAATAGAGACGTTATAAGTACTCATTAAAAGGGAACTAAAAACCTAGGTATCAAAGGACCCATAGAACTTTATTTCTATCACTGAGTTGGTTAAAATATCACAGAGATAATTATATAGGTCCCTGTTGTCAGAAAGAGATAAACATACTCCTAAATCGTGCATTTACGTACGTTTGCGTCGTTGCCAGACACAGGACAGACTGAGTTCACTTAAGCTAATTAACTTGAGTTTGTATCGCCGCGCAGACGCAGTTTGTATGTAACACCATTGTGGCGCAATGTTTTAATAATTTTAAGCCGTGTACAATGCTAGCACACGCAAATGCGTTGCCTCTCATTTCGTTTTAATTGAAAAGAAACGAGAAGCAACGATTTCGTTTGCATTTGCGTTTGCTATAGGTCTGTATACGGCTTATTATGTATGATTTTAAGTCCTTGTCCATGTCTATAACATTCTAAAGCAGCAGTTTTCGTTTCATTTGACAAAGACATTATTATCACCGAGTCGAAACATTCAAAACACATAATCTGTCAACACTGCGCACGAGTCGACGCGCATAAAATGCGCATTCTACGATAATCCGCGCACTTGAGCATACGTCACGTCCGCAGCGCCCTACTGGAGATTCTTATTATGTTGTACAAGGTTTTATTGATAGTAAAGTATATTTATAGGTATTATTTAATGTTAAGTTTTATTGCATTGGCCCGCAATGTGACAATGTAGGTCCAAATACGGACAAAGGTGAAAAGCTACTATGTTGCAAAAAAAAATATCTGCATTCTACCTAGATATAAATGTTTTTGTTTGTCACGTAATATCTTCGCAAAATATGGCTCGATTTTAATGATTATTTATTTATTGAATAGGCTATGTCAAGAGAGGTCCCTTTTTTAATTTGGAGAAAGTTGAAAGAAAATATACCACAAGAAAATTAGGGGATAACCCTCAGATATTTTATTACAACTCACTGGAACAATGCCGTTTATTGAACTTTTCGTAAATTGAGTTGTATTTTTTTGTTGGAAAAATTTATTATGTCAACGTATGTATTCGGCTGACCTGAAAAACTCAAAAGTTGCACAGTGGTCAATGGAGAGAGCTGCTATGCTCGGAGTTTCTTTGCGCGGTTAAATCTGAAACGAGGATATTCACCGATAAACCACAATCCCCGACATAGCTGTTTAGATTTGCAAGTTGAAGTGGCAATGGGCAGGCCAGCCGATAACCGATGGGGAAGAAAGGTTCTTGAGTGGAGGCCATGAACTGGAAGACGAAACGTAGGTAGGCCTTCCACTAAATGGACCGACGACATAGTGAGAGTCGCTGGCATCCAGTGGATGCAAAAGGCAGGCTGTCGTTCAGTGTGGAAATCTAAGGGGAGGCCTATGTTCAGCTGTGGACGTCTTCTGGCTGATGATGATGTTGTAAACGTAACGTATGTACTTTATTTCATCTTATAAGGAAGTAAAATGCGTCTTTTTAAACTTTAAACCTTAAACAATTTTTGTAATTTATTCAAATTTTCTATGTCAAAACCCAGTTTATGGATATTGTTATATCCACAAAATTTTGTTGCACAAATACGCACAAATAAAATACATAAAATTGAAAATTCGAAATGCTCATATGTAAAGTAAAATTGATTCACACGGGTGTTATTAAAACTAATTATAGGATCGATCTATTAGAAAATAATGATTATAAACACTAAATCACGACGCTATCGACAATTTGTTCAAATAAAAAGCCAATTTGTTTGAAACAAGTGGAAAGCTTGAAGGAAGTTACGGAGTTAATGAGCTGCACGTTTGATAAATAGCTTAATTTGGATAATTTCAATAAGATACATAACTTTGTTTAAACAAGGCATTAATTACGTTTATCTGGGTGTCAGGAAGTTGAATTTACTTAAAATAAATAAGGTAGTTTTTTTTCCTCATACATATTTTAAAACAATTCGTTATTACTGGGTCCTATTCTCTATCTCACATAAGTTTCTTGCTATAAACGCTTGACGTCCTAACATGAAAATGTAGTTGTAAAATGGACTTTATGGCTTTGGTCTCTACGACCACATAAACTCGTAACACAGCAGCTTTACGTTATTTAGCCTTACTTTATGCATGGATTTGCTAATGCGCAATGTTAAAATAACATGGAACAAGCAGTATAGCGGCGTTAGGGTAGGACCTGGTTGGGCGACCGCCTAGGGCGCCAGATAAAAAGGGGCGCCGTAGGTATATAAAAATCTATAGATCTACTTATTGTATCTAATTTACTCTTTGGCTTTTTTCGGTTTGAATGGCATGGGGGGAGGGGTGCACCGTAGAAGCTTCGCCCAGGGCACTGGTAGCGCTAAAAGGGTTTTAAAGTCGGTTAACAAGTTGATAAAATTAATTGACAAACGCTCACGCTTGCTTGTTCGGCTAGTGCCGGTTTTACGCTAACCGGAATACTCTAAACGGAATACTCTTTTATTATGATTTTTACCTCAGAATTCCCTCTTTATGAACCGATTAGGCAAGCGTACTCCTTTGTAGACCGCATCATCGCGAAGGCGGTTAAACGCAAGCCCGTGGTATAATATTTTTTTATTGGATCATGCGCAAACCTATTTAAAAAAAATGCTTCTCTACTTAGTGCTAAGTTCACATTATTTAGTATAGGCAGTATAGTTGAGTTTGTAAGGCAGGTATCGTATCGAGACTGTCGATGGTATCGCGACGATTCAAGTCTGGTTCAGTGAACTGGGAGCAGTGTGAATTGGTATAATGTTAATTATAGTTGACCAGTTGTGGCGTACGATTTTATATACTCTAATTTTGTTGTAATCGCCCCGAACCCCGTACGAAGCGCTTTGATTTCAGCTTTATTTTGCGAATTGCTAATCTGTTAAATGCGCTGTCTAAATGGATATTTCCCGTTAGTTACAGTCTAGGTGCCTTCAAATCGCGAGTGAATTGGTTTCTTCTAGGCCAGCATGCTCTTTTGTTGGCTGCATCATGGTTTAACATCAGGCGAGGTGGCAGTCAATCGCAAGCTTATTACTAAATTAAAAAAAGGATCCATATGGTTTTCTTTTTCAGCTTTTTTTCTCGCATTTGTAATGAGTATTAGATAGGAACGCTGTCGGAAGCTACATAATGAGTTATTCGTTCCCAACTCTGATCCTTGAAATAAACTTCTAACCTAAAAAAAAACATGAGAATTCGATCAATGGTTATTTTCGAATACATACCTATACAGACATCTATACAAACGTTTTGTTCCGGTATAATTAAGACCTCTCTTTCCTCGGTTAAAAACTACTTGCCTATAAAACTTCATGAAAATAAAATCAACGGCACTCAAGTTATTGTTGAAAAAATATAATCATCAGCCCTTTTCATTTATGGCAGCGTCACCAGTTCACTTGCGTTGGTGACTGAAGAGGCCAATAGGTACAAGATTCGCGGCCGCTCCGCTGGCAATCGAAATACTGGCTGTCCGTGGGAGGCGCTGAATTGTTAATATTTTGCCTGCGTGCACGCTTTCGGACCAGCATTTCCAACCAAGAATCATCGTGAGAATATACAAAGAAAACAGAAAATAAAAAAATATTAGAAGAGCTGAAAGTATTTTTGTAAGAAATTTGTTGTAGCCAGTTGCACCCATATAAACGAAACGTCAGTCATTCGAAATCAGTTAGCAACTGTGATGCGGAGTTCGACGCGTTTATCTAAATAAGAATGTTCAATCAAGGTTCACTCATAAAACTGGTAACAGATTTTCCATCTCATTTCCGTCCTATTTACTTCTCTTTTCTGTGAAAGCACACATTTGAACGCCAATTTGTTCTTGTTTGTTTTTCTTGTTTTTTTCACTCGTTCAAAAATCGAAAACAAGCACCAATTCTAGGCATCATCATCGCAATGCTTCCCAGCAGCCGCGGATTTATTTCTTGAAATCGTTTATAAGGTCTAGTGCGGTCTGTAGCGAGACTACATTATTCAGAGCCGGCTACAAACAAACAGTCACGAACCGTGGCTCTTTCTTTGAACTCTTCTATGATTTGTCCCATCCTATAATCCTCCAAGTATCTAGTTACATATTTTAAAAGAAACTGATTTACTAGCTGCAACTGCTATTAGTTCAATGGCATTTGAAAACCACGATTTCATTATAAATTCTAAAACCGTCAAAAATCTTTGTTATATCAACCTTATTACCGCAAAAAAATCAAGTGTTGAACACACCTGATTTTATATAAAAATGTCATTAACACTCGGCGAAATGTATGGGACAGCTGATTTTTTTTCGCGATATCAGGGTTGGTTCCTCAAAGTTGTTCATCTTCTCTATCTCTTCTCTTCTCTATCTTCTCTATCTCTACATAGTATAAATTAAAGTCGCTTTCCGCGTTTGTATGTCTGTATGGCCGCTAACTCCTCCTAAACCACGCAACGGATTTTGATGCGGTTTTCACCATCAGTAAGTTAAATTTTCACGGAAGGTTTATATATATAACTAGCGACCCGCCCCGGCTTCCCCGGCGGGTCGCTAGTAATGAATATAATGAATAGGTACAAATGATATCCCCGAATATATCCGCTGTCTCTCCAGTAAACCACAAATTTCTGAACTATGAATGTGGCCACAATTTATGGCTTAGGTTAGGTATTTATGCTCATGGTCAGTTATTTTTTGTATAATCCTACTAGTGACTGCTGACTTTATTTGTAAGCAGAACACTAAATACCAGCGACAACGAATACTACGATTCTAACATAAAAAAATTACGAACATTCATATAAACTTTCGTCCCCGATTTTAAGCATGATGGGACTGGCATGCCTTTGTTGGTAAAAGTCCCCAAAATAAATAGAGAATAAAAAAATAAAAATAATCCTGTTTACCCCTCTTTGGTAATGCGATTTCAAAAAACGATGAGACAACTAACTTTTACTTACGAACAGAAATCTAAGAGGAATTATAATTTATTAATTAAGCTATACTGTAACTAATGTTTAAATACAAAGGTAGGTATATCAAACAAAGAAAATAAAAAAAATTACTTAATTATTACTTATTAAATCTAAGACCAACTTTCACGTTTCTAACTTCAAACATAACCGACTTCTATATAAATTTTCATCCCTATTTAACACCTTTTTGTTATCCTACTAGTATCCGTCAAGGACGTGCTGTTAACAGACAATTAATAAAATATTAGGAAAAATAACATGTTAACAAAACCCATGAGGATAGCAATTTTTTTTTAAAGAAAATAAATAGAGGTATTATTTACATTTAATTTACTTGCGTCCAGCGCGATTCTAACTTTATAAAGTAGAGTTTCGACTAGCAACAAAACATGCACAAGCTTACATTCAAAAAGTTTTCCGTAAATAAAAAGAAATTTAATAAAAGCTTTAGGATATAAAGAATGTAAGCATATCAACGGCACAAAGATACAGCAAGCTTACTCCTTCAGTAGTATGAGCTTGCAACAAGTAGTAGGTATGAGATATAATATACTAGCTGCGCCCCGCGGTTTCACCCGCGTACTGATGATAAATGGTGATGATGATGTAAAGTAGCCTATGTCACTCTTTGGCTATACCCATGCAAAAAAACAATTTGTTTTTAAATTGTAATTGTTTTTTTAGAAGAATTGTTTCATTAGTAGTTTCAATTTTTTTTTTTAAACTACCTCAAAATTGACGGTTTTTTTTTTTTATACTAAGTTATAATATTAGGTGGTGGTATTTTTCCGTATAAAAAAATTGAAAACTCAGTTTTGAGTCAGCTATCAAAAAAATAAAATTGAAACAATTACAATTAAAAAAAAAAAATTGTAGAATCGGGGGCCTGGTCGATCCGTTGTTCCGTTGCAGCGTGAAAGAGGAACAAACATCCATACATCTATATACATACAAACTTTCGCGTTTATAATAAATTAGTAGGATAGTAGGAAGTAGGATTGCACGAAGTTTTTCGGTTTGAAATCAACTTTAACTTTTTTCAAACATCTAAAAATAGAACACTAAACTTAATGACTGTATTAGCCGAACGTGTAAAATGGAACCACAGAGCAAGAAAAAGTTAAATTAACCACGCTCCAAATATTTGTTTTTCGAGTGTGAAAAATTGTATTCTCGACGGTGGTTTTTAAGTTTTAAGTAAAACTAATGTTTTAGCATTAAATGTGAGTAATTTGGGAGCAGATGGGGACACAACACGTGACTTCAGTTTGTTGTTATTAATGCGAAATAGTTTGTGGAACAAATTAGTCTGAAATTGTGTGGATTTGTTCAGAATATCCAAATGGTTTTTTGATCTTTTTCAGCTCTACAACTTTTTTGCTAGATTAAAATATCTACGTCGTACTTTTTGGGGCGGTCTCAGATCCTGTGTTATTTTTAATACATTAGTCGTGGCCTTTTTATAGCGAATAAGTCCGCGTTTGACGACTCGCCTATTGGTAAGCGATGATGTGGTCGAAGATGAAGCACGCAGACATTGACCTACATGTACATTAATTTCTTTGCACGCAGACTTAGAAGTTACTTACACAATCTGGCCTAGAAAAGGCCCAGAATATAAAGAGACAATAAAGAGTTTTCTATCTAAGATCTATTTATTTATAATATTTCTCAGGAAACAAGGATGCTGGCAGGTTGTTCCAGTCCTTGGCCGTACGGATTAGAAACGTAGAATCGAAACGTTGGGTACGTATCCGAGTAAAATCCACAATGGTGGTAGTATTGCCCTAATTATGATGTGACTAGTGATTTAATGAAATTAAACCTAAATTTTATAATGGAAAATCATCATCATCATCTTCAGCCAAAAGACGTCCATTGCTCCACACTAAACGACAGTCTGCCATCTGCATCCACTGGATGCCCGCGGCTCTCACTATGTCGCCGATCCATCTAGTGGAAGCCTACCTATGCTGCGTCATCCAGTTCATGATCTCTACTCAAGAACGTTTCTTCCCCTTCTGTTATCGGTTCTTCGAGCGAAGTGGCCTGCCCATTGCCACTTCAACTTGCAAATCTGATCAGGTATGTCAGTGACTGTGGATCTTCTGCGAATATCCTCGTTCCGGATTGTATCGCGCAAAGAAACTGAGCATAGCTCTCTTTTAAGGAATCATCATCATCATAATCAGCCTTTTAACAGTTCACTGCTGGATTTTTAGCCTACCCCCGAAAGGGTGATTGGGCCATATCCACCACGCTGGCCCAGTGCGGATTGGTGGATTCACATACGCCATTGAATTTCTTCTTCGTACGTATGCAGGTTTCCTCGCGATGTTTTCCTTCACCGAAAAGCCAGTGGTACGCTCACATACATAAGCTCCAAAGAGCTCATTGATACGGGCCCGGGGTTTGAACCCGCGATCTCACGCTTTCAAGACTAGCGGTCTCCCAAATGGGCTACCACGGCTATTTATTATATTTTATATGATTTTATGGAATATTATACGGGA
Organism: Agriopis marginaria; assembly: GCA_932305915.1. Taxonomy (NCBI): domain Eukaryota; kingdom Metazoa; phylum Arthropoda; class Insecta; order Lepidoptera; family Geometridae; genus Agriopis; species Agriopis marginaria. The sequence goes on from OW029933.1 coordinate 5,425,958, forward strand.
ATTACTTACTTTAATAAAATGATGCCGGTTATTCTGACTATTGTTTCAACCGTGTTCGGTGGTCATTTTCAAGACTAATGTGCTTGATTTGCATCCTTTTGCTTTTTGTATGCTTTTTCAAGTAAAATTAAAGTTAAATTCTCAGAATTCCCCTATAATATTGTTAAACTAGGTTACCAGTCCAATGTGAAAGTCATTACCAACCATCGCTATATTTTGCATGTCCCATCATTAATTGGACGTCAGTGGCACTGTCGACAGTTAGTGCTCGTAAACACGTGCCGTGTCGATAATTAGTGCTAACGGAGGTGACTCTGTGACATTGGTGACATTTGACATCGTATTTTGAGCTTGTGACATTTTAACAGCGTATTTTAATTTTTGAGGTTGCTTGTCGCTTAATTGCGTTCGTGTCATAGATGTTATGATAATATCTAAATTAAGAACGTCTAATTACGATACAGACGTCACAAACGACTCTATTGTTTACACAAGAAATTATTACACAAGATTAAACAGCTTAAAAGAACTAGTGCAGCGACGGCCTTATCGCTAAGAGCAATCTCGTGCAGGCAACCTTTGGATGGATTTTACCCACTGGATGGAACACCTTGATCTAGAAGAAATATATTCACTCTAGCCTTGAAGATGCCTAGATTGTAGTTATCAGGAAACATTTCGGAGAGTGTGCATCGGATCTTCATGATCTAATTACCTCCTGCCCATTTTTGGTCTTCCGAAAATCTGAACGAAGCGCTTTGATTCCACTTTTATTATGCGAACTGCTAGTCTGTGAAAAGCGCTGCCTGAATGGGTGTTCCCGATAGGTACAATCAGGGTGTCTTCAAATCACGAGTGAATCGGTTTCTTCTAGGCAAGTGTGCTCTGCCGTAGATCGCATCTTCGCTTAACGTCAGGCGAGTGGGAGGTCAGACGCAAACCTATAATAAAAATATTTAAAAAAAAACAAGGAGAATGGCAGGGAGTTCTATTCTTGGGCAGTTCTGGGTGGTGTGCAGTCCTTCTACTTGTCCTGTAGTAAAAGGGGGAGGATGGAATAAGGTCATGAAGCGCTTACGCACACTCGCCGAAATGTATCCGATAGAAAACTCAGAAACTTAGTGATAACCAATTTGATCTCCCCACTTCCGAAAATCTATGCTACGGGATTCCGAGAATTTCTGCTCATCAGTTAAATAAGTGTTGACAGCCTACACGTGTTGCTCTCCTGATCTATGCCACACCTAATTACGTTTCAAATCTTGCTTCTACCCGCAACTTTAAATTTTCACCTGAAAATTTACAATACAACACTGTAATTTACAATTTTAGTCCTTGTGGAGAAGATGGTAAAGGTCATGAGAAGATAACTGTGTGTGATTAGGTTTTAATAATGAGGTGTTAATTTTATCTACTGGGTGTAAAATTTGGGATGTTTTCCGCATGGTAGAGAATTGTAGCAAGAAAAAAGTTACTGAATTTATGTCCTAGAATGTAACAACACACCAAATTCTTTTCATCGAAACTCAAACTGTCTTGAAACCTTGTTTTCGCAGATTTAAGCAATTTAAGCTAGAAGCTTAATTTGTTTTAAAAACAGAATATCTGAATAGTTTTTATGCGACGCCTAAGAAAAAAATATTTTTTTCCGGCGTATGTATACATTTTTGTTTGTTAGTATTTTTTTATGTTTCTATATAACCTCCTTTAGCCTAAGCGGCTTGACCTATTTTGGTACGTAAGTTATTGTTAGATTCGTCTTCATGTTCAGAGTGTCACAGGTTACATCTGTTTTCAGTTATTTTTTATTAGTTTTGCAAACAAGCAGAAGTGCTGCCTGATGGCAAGCAATCACCGTCGTCTATATCGATATGCACTTGTAACACCAGAGGCATCACATCTACATTGCCGAACCTTTAGTAACTACAAAGGGCCTCTGATACAGGGTAGACATGGACGTAGACATAGATAGTGGTGTGGTGGTGGTGATTGGCAGTGGTCAACTTCGGTAATCGTTGGAACAGTGCCTTATATACTCGAGGCCCATTCTCTAACTAGTTGGATGTAAGACTAGGAATAAAGCTAGAGGTTGACAATGGAACTCTTCCCAAACTATCAGCAAGCCCCTCGAATTTGCTTATTGTTTTTATTTTATATATAATAGGTCTATGTTGGCCACCAACTTGCCGCAATGCATTTCGTTTGGTCACTTTTTTACGAGTCACATTAGCGTCGTTAACGTGCTGTTTAGGTTTTTAAACTTTTATATAAAATTTCTACAACACACTCGTCCCTCATCATCACCACCATTTCAGCCGTAGGATATCCAATGCTAGACATAGGCCTCCCCCATCGATCTCCAAAAGCGCCGGTTGGAAGTGGCTTGCATCCAGCGTTTCCCTGAGGTCTCTTTTAGGTCGTCCATCTTGTGGGTGGACGTCTGGACGTTCTACGCTGCGTTTGGGTCCGTGGTCTCCATTCGCGAACCCTGTGGCCCCATCAGCTATCTGTTCTGCGTGCTATGTGCCCTGCCCACTGCCACTTCAACTTGCTAATCCGGTGAATATTAAGATAAACACTCGGGCTTACGATGAACGACGTAGGACGAGCCCTATACACATTTTTTTTCTAGTGTACACTATAAAGAGTTTCTATATCACTATCACTACATAGTATAAAACAAAGTCGCTGTCGCTGTCTGTCCGTCCCTATGTATGCTTAAATCTTTAAAACTACGCAACGGATTTTGAAGCGGCTTTTTGTAATAGATAGAGTGATTCAAGAGGAAGGTTTGTATGTATAACTAGCGACCCGCCCCGGCTTCGCACGTAAATTACACCCGTGCGAAGCCGGGCGGGCGGGTCGCTAGTCTATCTATATACAACGAATCTACCAAGAGCGGCACAACACGTTCAAAGAACTTTATAGCATTGTTTACATATTCAGTATTATATGGTATATCAATAATCGCGTAAGCACGCAACTCACGACGAAACATGAGCAGTGGTCGTGTGCCCAGTGCGTGTGTCGCGTGCCTTATTGTTCTTCAATTAATGAGACAAACGCGAACTATATTAAACGCTGCTTAACACCTTGTCATAATAATGAAAATATATGAGCCTAGCTTTAATACTAAGTTAACTCTTTCCAAGCTAGCCGTGGTACGTACCTTTAACCAATCTACCTTTTTACCTCTTTTTTGTAACTTTATTACCTATGTCTTCTAGTGTTTTTTTTATACGTGGTTGGTCACAAACAAACTTTTTATTTCTTTATTTATTTCTTTCTCTCAACTCGTCTCAGCATCAGAAGAGTTTGGAAAAGCCTTCCAAAGGCTAAGCTTTGTTTATTATTTTGAACGTTGAAGTGAGTGTCGATCATTCGATCTTTTTTATTTGATTTATTATTGAATATTGTGTCTATTTGCGTTTTGACCACACTGTTTTGACTTTGTTATTTCCAGAGTTACTATATACTTGTGTTTTTTTTATTAAATTTTGTAAAGAATGTAACAATACATTTTTAATCAACCAAATTATAGTAGTTTTATATTAAAAACAGAACTTCTACTCGTGTTAGGCTAAAGCCAACTTAAGTAGCAAATCCATTGAACTAAATTGTGTAGCCTCATCATCATCATCAACCAGAAGACGTCCACTGCTAAACATGGGGAGGCCCATTAGAACTCAACTCTGAACGAAAGCCTGCCATCTGCAACCAGTAGATGCCCACGACTCTCACGATGTCGTCGGTCCATCTAGGGGCAGGCCTACGTACGCTGCGTCTTCCGGTTTGTGGTCTCCACTCCAGAACCTTTCTACCCCATCGGTTATCGGTTCTTGGAGCGATGAGGCCTGCCCATTGCCACTTCAACTTGCAAATTTTTAGTAGCCTGTGCAACCTTTAATTTTTGTGTCTAATTTTGACAAAGTCCTAGAAGGTAAAATAATTTTTGTAATCGAGCGTTCGTAATGTCGTGACCAGACGAGTCTTGGGCCCTTTTACCGTCGCAAGTGGATTATCAATATGTTAATAGTGTTTAATTTAAATAAATTACGCTTTTGGTCGGGTGCGGCGCAAAGTGTTTAATCTTGGTGGAGAGGTTAGAGGTCGGAGATGGGAAATGTTTGAAATGACTCGTCAAAGTTCGTTTGGGTACAGATAAATGTTCCGGTTTTATTATCTATGTCATAAAATTGACTTTGTTATTTGTGATTGTGTGGAATTTTGTATTCTAGGGGAACATATATTATGCTATCGTAGATGGACCGTTAGTTTAATTTTTGACGCAGTATTATATCGAAATTTAGCATAGCATACTTAACTTAACATATTCTACCTTAGGTTTTAGTACGGACGACGGAGATTGTTGAAACGAAATAAAAAATATGGACCGAATTGAAAACCACTCCCTCCCCCTGAAGTCGGATAAAAATGCCCACAGAATGCCCAAACGAGCTCCAAAAATGGTCAAAGAGATGCATATTTTTACAAACTTTTATGTTTCTTAGTTTGCTTAGGTCACATATTTGCAATATTTGACCTAAGCAAACTAAGAAACAATTGAATTAGAACCAGTTTCTCCTAACTGATTTTGCTGAAATTTTACATGCCCCGTTAGTTCTGTTGACAATACAATATGCAATACCCAGAGTTGTAATATTTTCAAATTGCCTGACAAAATAAAAATAGAAACATTCAAAATTAAAATTAAAAGCATCATTAATTAAACAACATATTATTGTTTAAATGTTTTTATTTTTATATAAAAGCTTATTTACTTATTTCAGATTCAAAATTGTGTATTGTTTGTGTATTGAAAATATGTAGGTTCCTATATATACGTAATGTATATCTATAGCAGTGCTCAGTAGAACACCCAATTTCTGCTCAAATTTTGTGATCATCAAATCATAGATTTGCTTTAATTGCACTCATTTTCTTGGCTCAAACTTTGATAATTGAAACCGGAATGAGTTATAAAACAGTTTTAAAATATGGCTTAGCTTTTGCTTTTCGTTTTTCAATGTCATTGCTCCACAAAATATGATGCGCCATAAAGACGACATCATCATCATCATCAGCCAGAAGACATCCACTGCTGAACATAGACCTCCCCCTTTAACCTCCACACTGAACGACAGCCTGCCTTTTGCATCCACTGGATGCCAGTGACTCTCACTATGTCGTTGGGCTATCTAGTGGGAGGCCTACCTACGCTGCGTCTTCCGGTTCGTAGTCTCCACTCAAGAACCTTTCTTCCCCATCGGTTATCGGTTCTTCGAGCGATGTGGTCATAAAAACGTGGTTCATCTAAAATATTTATGCAATTATATCAACACGTTCTAGTCTAATTTTTATAGCTCTATTAAAATGTTCTAGACGTAATCCAGACAGACATTACGTATTAGGCAGGGTAACGAACCGTGGGCAAGTGTAATAAAGGTTTATGTGAATTTCGTAGTTTCACGCGTGACACCATAAGCTATCTACCTCCCTCTTGTTATTAAATTAGTGATGCCGCAAATTAGTTTTTTTTTGTGAGAATGTTTCAACAGATTTTTATGTCGAAATTGTTTCGATCATCATCATCAGCCAGAAAAAACTGCTGAACATAGGCCTCCCCCTTTAACCTCCACACTGAACGACAGCCTGCCTATTGTATCCACTGGATGCCCGCGACTCTCACAATGTCGTCGGCCCATCTAGTGGGAGGCCTCCCTACGCTGCGTCTTCCGGTTCGTGGTCTTCACTCCAGAACCTTTCTTCCCCATCGGTTATCGGTTCTTCGAGCGATGTGGCCTGCCCATTGCCACTTCAACTTGCAAATTTTAACAGCTATGTCGGTGACTCTGGTTCTTTGGCGAATATCCTCTCTCCATTGCCCGCTGTGTCTTGGTTTCGATACATATTGCAAAATTGTGGTTATCGGAGGTGAAAAAAAATCGACGAGTACTCGTGAAAGGTATCTTCGCAAAAGAAGAAGAAAAAAGAAGGAAGTGGATTTTCCTTTAGGAAACGTCACTTTTTTTTGCATAAATAGATTGTTACTCTTCAACCACTCATTATATCTCTATAGTCCAGGAAAATTAGGGGTTTCGAAATGAGAGATAGTCAGCTATAAACTTGTATAAACTTTTATTTAGACACCCTAAAACTGTCTTAAAACCTACTTATCGTAGGGTGTCCGGTCCGCGTCTACAGATATTCCAAAGTAAAAAGTCAAAAACACAAGTATACCTTTCAATTGTTTATTTTATTACAACAAAACATTATTATTCATAGGATTTTTATCGATAACTTAAAATAATTATTTTATCGAAATTTGATACCACAACACTACTCCTTTGAACTTGCCAGTGAGTCCTTGCTTTACAATTAGGGTTTTATAACAAGAGAGCAAGGGGACCTACTATGATTTTAAAATATTATACAGTTTGCTAGAAGGGCGCTTACCAGAGATACCAGACAGTTATTTCGTCTCTTTCTATCAAAAGTAGGTATCCTGTCTATTTCTAAATTTCGTCTTTCTGCTTTTTAAATGATACCTGTTACGAGAAATAAACAAAGGACAGACAGTTACTTCTACATTATTATAACATCCACACTTGAATTATAAAATCTTTTTCGTAAATTTATAGTAGGCCCTTTGTAACGAGGCAGCTCATTAGTGTGTAACTGGCTTAATGCTTACGCGCCGTGTGTAGTGTGTCTTTATGTATAGCGTGGAGACCAATTAGAGATAGTCTGGGAAACAATGAGATTTAAATGGCTGGGTTTCACGATTTTTAGTTTACTTTATCTTCCTACTAGACTATTAATGACTGAAGCGCTGAATCCTGAAATTCTGTTACGTAGGGTTTAGAGAGGCCTTATAATATGTAGGTATATCAGCAATTTATTCGAAACCAGTTGATGTTTTTGGTGGGGTATCATTATCACGAGTGAATCAGTTTCTTCTAGCAAGCGTGATCTATCGTAGACCGCATCATCACTTAACATCAGTCGAGTAGGCTGTCAAACGCAAGCCTATTATTTTATTTTAAAAAACTACTCAAAGTCAATGCGTTCAAAACCCTTAGATCAAACGAACAAGGGAGATATGCCTTAATGCTAATTATCGGTACTGTTGAAATTTCTAGCTTTTCATTTTTTAAGCACTATCTCGCTAAAGTCTTTGAGAAAACTACTAGTACAGCTCCAAGGCTATCCAACTCATTTTTCACACATACTTAGAAAATTGTAGTCTTATTTTTTGTTCTTATTTTTCGCCCATTACTGGGTAGGCTAAAGCCATTAAGGCCATACCTCCTCGTCTTACGTATTATGCTGACATAAGAATGTCTTAGTAAAGTATTGGAGAGTTTTACTAGAGACTTCTATGGAGTATAGAAAACGACATAAAAAGAGATGTTTTACCTCATTTCATCACTTCCCTATACTCAATCACGTTCACGAATACTTAGTAAATATACTTAGTAAATAACCCACCATTACACATCGACACTCGAAAATACTTAACGGCCCGCTATCCTAGTCGCGTAGGTAACAAAATGCTTCCTCAGCCCCCGCCAAGATAGAGCGACGATGTATTATGCCGCGCAAAAATCACGAGCCCCGCGGCGGGCTAGATCGCAAACTCGCGCAGGGCTGCGTTCAGGTGACGCGTCGAATCGCATCCATAGTCCAACTTCGCGTTCATAACATATTTACCTATAATTTTGTCGTTTTGTAGGGAGGAAATAATGTACGACACAGATAATGTACGACACAGATAATGTACGACACAGATAATGTACGACACGTACGCAACGTACGTGGAATGTCCATATCTAAACGAAGCTTCAGTTTTGAATTTTTATGGTCACCAATTATCATGCTGTACAAAATCGGGGTGTACATTATTAAACAGAGTCACTAATATACGGCACGATATTGGGGTGTCTATAATGTACAACATGATATTTGCCGACACAATATTGTACGGCATGATAATGTACAGCATGATAATTGGTGTACATGTACATCGAATATCATGCTGTACGATCCATGTCGTACAATACTGGCCGTCAATTTTCGGCCCGTGTCTATAAAGTACGGCAAAAAATTCACAGCCAGGATTGTACAGCCAGTAATCCATGTACTAGAAAGAAGTCCACGTTTTATCGGGCTGTACTATGCCGATGATGATGTATTATGCCGTACATTATCATGTCGTGCAATACGGGCCGTGTTTTGACGAAACGGGCCGAAAATTTACGACCGATAATGTACAACATGATAAAAGGTGACATCGACCGTATTAGCTACATGTACATGTACATGGAATATCATGGTGTACATGTGGTGTCATAGGTTTGTTGTGGGTAGGAGCGTAAACACGATTCATAACGCTCTCGTTTTAATTTTACAAATTAATTAGAAAACAGTATTTATCTTTGACAAAAACAAGTAAAATGTGTTAATAAAGTGCAATCTCGCCTCGAAAACTATAAATTATGAGTGATTATACGGTAAAATTTATCAAATGACGTAAACATTTTACTCGAACTGAACCATGGAATCGGGGTACGCGGTGTCGCCACTCACCGACGGCTCGCCATAAAGCCGCCCCTGCGTATTTATTATTATTATTATTATTTATTCTAGAATAGGTATAACTAATGTTAGTTTCAATATGTCAATAAATTATTCTGATTCATGTACATGGAATATCATGGTGTACATTATCGCTTGTGCATTATTGGGCTGATCTGATAATGTACGGCATGATATTGCACGGCACGATATTGTACAACATGATATTCCATGTACATGTACACCAATTATCATGCTGTGCATTATAATGCCGTACAATATCGTGCCGTACATTATTGACTCTGTTTAATAATGTACACCCCGATTTTGTACAGCATGATAATTAATGACCATAAAAATTCAAAACCGAAGCTTCGTTTAGATGTGGACATTCCACGTCGAGTGTATTAGGTACAAATTAGTGACAGATCCGACACAGAGCACCCCGACTTGAGTATATTAGGTTCGAAATGGGTCACAGAACCAACACAGAGCACCCCGACTCCACCTACTCTTGTAGTTCCTACCCCCAGAGTGTATATAAAAAGCGCGGGAGCCAGAAGCTCAAGGGAAGTCCTGAGTGACACTCAGGGGCGACCGCAAGAGCTTCTGACGGGAGCCCACCTGAAGCATTTTTTGCCGTAATTTATAGACACGGGCCGATAATTGACGGCCAGTATTGTACGACATGGATCGTACAGCATGATATTCGATGTACATGTATACCAATTATCATGCTGTACATTATCATGCCGTACAATATCGTGTCGGCAAATATCATGTTGTACATTATAGACATCCTACATATACATGGAATATCATGTTGTACAATATCGTGCCGTGCAATATCATGCCGTACATTATTTGCTCAGCCCAATAATGCACAAGCGATAATGTACACCATGATATTCCATGTACATGTACACCACGATATTCCATGTACATGTACATGTCATCATCATCAGCCAGAAGACGTCCACTGCTGAACATAGGCCTCCCCCTTTAACCTCACACTGAACGACAGAGTGCCTTTTGCATCCACTGGATGCCCGCGACTCTCACAATGTCGTCGGTCCATCTAGTGGGAGGCCTCCCTATGCTGCGTCTTCTGGTTCGTGGACAGATTGTTCAGTTAGGTAAGTCCAACTTAGGCAAAGAGGTCGCCCGAAGAATCCAACTCGGATGGGCAGCGTTCGGGAAATTGCGTGACATCTTCTCGTCCAAGATACCACAGTGCCTCAAGACGAAGGTCTTTGATCAGTGTGTGTTGCCAGTGATGACATATGGTACTGAGACGTGGTCCTTAACTGTTGGCCTTTTGGAAAAACTCAGAGTCACACAGCGGGCACTGGAGAGAGCTATGCTCGGAGTTTCTTTGCGCGATAAAATCCGAAACGTGGATATTCGCCAAAGAACCAGAGTCACCGACATAGCTGTTAAAATTTGCAAGTTGAAGTGGCAATGGGCAGGCCACATCGCTCGAAGAACCGATAACCGATGGGGAAGAAAGGTTCTGGAGTAGAGACCACGAACCGGACCATGTACATGTACATGTACCTAATACGGGCGATGTCACCTTTTATCATGTTGTACATTATCGGTCGTAAATTTTCGGCCCGTTTCGTCAAAACACGGCCCGTATTGCATGACATGATAATGTACGGCATAATAATGTACAGCCCGATAAAACGTGGACTTTTCCCACGTACATAGATTATTGCCTGTACAATCCAGGCTGTGCATTCCTTGCCGTACTTAATAGACACGAGCCGATAATTGACGACCAGTATTTTACGACATGGTTTGTACAGCATGATAATTAGTGTACATGTACACCAATTATCATGCTGTACATTATCATGCCGCAGAATATCGTGTCGGCAAATATCATCTTGTACATTATAGACAGCCGCGGCATGTACCTTACCTACCTACTTGCAAACCTACCTACCTACCTACTGTAAAGTGGTGCCTAGGAAGTACCTTCTATGTACGTACCTAATGTTTTATAATAGGTACCTTCCACGCAAATAAATAAATAACTGATTGATACACAATAACTCCAGTTAGTACAATAACGCAACGAAAACTAATACCTACTTATTAAATTCCTAGGTAGTTTACAAAAATTTATACTTACATAGGGAATAAAATCTCACTTACCAAATTTTTTTCAATCGTGTTCTCATTTTCAATTTCGAAGATTTCTTTTTCTGGCTATTACTTCCCATTGCGAACAGATAGCGGGGGGAGCGCAACGACAAAACCAACACAGGTCCGACCTCATTGACGCCTGGCGCGGGTCTGAGCGCAGTGCGCGCGCTAATTTACGCGACCTTTTTACGTTTTTAATTTCATTAAAAAACTAACGAACAAACTATCAAAAATCTATCCAAATGAATGGGTGTTGAATATAATTACCTTTCAGTACATGCAATTTCCAGGCTGTTACGAGCTTTTATTAGAGCAAAAAACGGGAATAAAAAACGTCAATTCTACTAAATAGACTTTGTTTCGTTATTTTTTTTTATCGAGGAAAAATTATTCTATCGTGTTTTGAACCAAATCATAAAGTCAAACATAGATGCATCTTTGACATGTATTTTTTTCCGGCTCAAATATTGTTATTTAACTATTTAAAAATGATTAATAACCCGTCAAATTAGGTATAACCCCCCGTTAAGTTTAAGACACGTATAAATTGATTTTTAAACTTCCGTTAAAATAGCTGATAATTACAAACGGTTAAACAATTTTTTTTGAATCATAGCAAAATCAATCTTGATGAAGATACCTTTAAACAAATAAAACACGCCATTTTTGCATCGGGGGTTTTAACCCCCGATGCAAAAATGGCGTGTTTTAGTATTTTAATACTAAATTAAAATGGCATGCAGCAATGCAAAATGTGGAATGAGCTATCTTCCGCGGCGTTTCCGAGAAGCTACAACATGGTGTTCTTCAAAAGGAGAGTTAATAGATTCTTAAAGGGTCGGCAACGTAGTTGTGATGCCTCTGCTGTTAAAAGTATCCATAGTTGACCGCTTACCGGCTTCGCACGTGAATTACACCCGTGCGAAGCCGGGCGGACCTGGGTATGTCCTAAAACTGCGACCAAAACCACCAGAGGATGGGCAGCAGCATACTATTAGTACACGGTGAACTTACTGCGATCCCCAAGCCGCCTGCCAAGCGTGGGGATTATGGCAACACCCCTCTTTAAGAGGGAGGCCTTTGTCCAGTAGTGGACGTTTGATGGCTGCTGATGTGTGTGCTTACCATCAGGCAGCCTATCTACTTGTTTGCTACATATGGTATTAAAAATACATGTTTTTTAATGTTGGCGGCAAAACTGAGTATTAATTATTACTTGCAGTTTCAAATCAATCAATCACTCAAAGTTGATGTCCACTTCCTAAATCCCATATCCAAAAGCTGCAACAACTTCCAACAATTGCAACGCAAAATGTGCAATAGAAACATAATGCACAGGAAAAAAGAATTGCACAGTCAGTTAAACTACGGAAGGTATAAAGGTTTCTATATTATATGCAACTGTTGAAACTGTACACCTTTTGGGCTTTTGACCACACGGCACCGTTGTACAAAGAATAGGTGTTCTATTGTTGCGCTGAAGTGGATTTGCGCTTTCAAAATGCTTAATGTGTATTATGAACTATTTAAATGTACCTATCCTTATCTATGTTCCTTAGTACTTATGTATTTCAAACTCACGGAAATATTATGAAGTGTCTTACCCACAGAAAATAAAATTAGAACGGCTGTCAAGTCATTTTTGTAAGAAATTTGTTGTATCCAGTTGCACCCATATAAACGAAACGTCAGTCATTCGTAATCAGTTAGCAACTGTGATGAGTTCGACGCGTTGATCTAAATAAGAATGTCCAATCAAGGTTCACTCATATGTCTGGTAACAGATTTTCCTTCTCGTTTCCCTTTTATTTACTTCTCTTTTCTGTGGTCCTACCTGAAGCTTACGTTTTAGATTTGTCAGATGTGAAATATTTTTTTATGCAACTGTGACGAGACAAGCAAGCCGTTTGCCAGATGGTAAACATCGCGCTTGTCTAACAGTTCAGTTCTTGGAGATACCGGTTTTGTCAAGATGTTTTCCTTCACCGTTTTTGAGTAACGGCATCAACACTCCACATAATTTATCTAAGTAGGTAGGTACTAAGCAAGTCATTGGTGAAGGGTCGAGGATTGAACCGTGTACCGTCAGATTGTAAAGCGCACATGCTACCGCTCGGCCACCATCGCTCCTATCGTACTCTCATTATGTGGTATTACAATAAAAAACTGTAATCACTACTAGGTATCAGATTTCTTAGTTAAAAATATCAATCGTGACTTATAATAAAATTAGTCTAATGAATAATTTTAATTGAGTTCAGTTCTAACAATTTAATATAACACATTCGCGTCTAGTCGCAACCGGAAGCACGACATATGCGCACGCGCAAAGGGTTGACTCGTTTGACACCTCACCGACAATTGTGTGGATTGTCCAATTTGTGGAAAAAATTAAACGATCACCCGTCGGGTTGCATAGAAGATTATGGGCAGGAATGCCAGGTTTGGATTAAGGTGATTCACTTAAAAAATATTATTTGTGGTTAACTAACTTAACACTAAAAACACGCTTATGGGAATCGTTGAAACAAACCTAATGACCCCAAACTGATAAAAAACGTGTATATTTTTTGCACGCACGGTCATCTGACCCAAACTAAGCAAAGCTCAACGCTCGAGGGGCTTACTATCAGATCAGGCAAACAAGGAAATGCCTTAGTACAATTTATCGTTAGTGTTCAAATATTTCCGTGTTTTATTTATTTTCCACTTTACCGCTAAAACGCTTATTGCAAAAACTATTAGTACGGCTCACATACCAATTTTTCACGCACACAAAGAAACTTAAATCGACACCAATGAACTAACTAATAGTCCACATGCAAAAAAGGACGGCAAGTTCGTCTACTAAGTTAGTTTGATTTTGCTAAGCTTGATTTAGGCCAGATGCGCTCGCACCCGCCATGCTACCATAGGCTATATCTCCCTGAAGCAAGGTGGTATTCCACTTTAATCACCTGGGTAATAAAAGTAGACTCTCTGGTCGACTTTGATCACCTGGGAATATATTCACCTAGACTCGACTCGACTCAAATTATTATTTTGGTATCTTTTGATCACCCATGAATAAAAAATGGTACGAATTAGATTTTTCATTATCATCATCATCATTTCAGCCTATCATGTGCCCACTGCTAAGACACAGGGCTTCTCTCAGAGAGAAGATGGGCCCAAACCCACCATCATCATCATTCGCAAAGTATTCTAAATTTAACATAGAAAAGCGCGCGCTAATGCGCCATCATCATCATCATCATCAGCCTATACTAGTCGACTGCTGGACATAATATGCCTCAGTAATTTTTAAACTTTCGCAATTTGAACACATGTTTTTTCAAGATCAAGTGAAGAACAAAACACCCGCTCTTCTCGCCGGACTCACCCGCAGTGTACATCCAGCTCTTGACCACGGCCACTGTAACATGGTCGAAACGTCGAGCGAAACGTACATATTTTTACCTAAATTAAATAATACGTGATAAGTCCCGATAAACATTTAAAATAATATGCCTCTTCCAAGGCATGCCAATGATTTTAAGCTTTTCTCTTCCAGCCACTGCCTTGTATATCGAGTCTTGTACTATGCTATATTTGCCGATTCGTGGTCTCCACTCTAGAAGACATCTAATCCAACGGCTATCGGTTCTGCGACAGATAATAAAAATAAATAAAAATAATAAAAAATAAAAATCGTTTAATTCAAGCAACTTGACCCATAGATCTCGTACTAATTAATGTCTTAATCTAAAATAAAATAAATGCACACTGTATAGGGGTGTTCGTCTTAAACTATATAAGCACACTGTATATAGGTGATAGTCAAACTCTGACAAACTATACAAAAAGAAGTGCACAATAGTGCCAGGTCACTTTTTGTTTCCATATGACCGGCCTACTGCGGTCTTATTCAACTGAATACATCCCTGGCCTGCAGTATAATCGTGTTGTAGCACGTGTCGCGTGGTACCACGACGTATGTTAATGTACACCCGCCGTACGCACGTGGCTTCACTACCGTCGTGCGTATTCAAAAATGCACGTTTCCTAAATATCGTGGAATCGTTAAAAGCTTAACAGAAAGCTTTGAAAATCCGACGCAGTCTAATTTTTGGTTTTCTACTTAGATGGTGTAAATTTTGTTTTGTATGGGCGGTTTGAAGACAACTCCACACACGTAAAACAACCGCACGTATATTTTATTTTATTATTGTGACATTGAATGAATTTTGACTTGTTTTAATTTTATTGTGTTTATGTTATTCTAAATTTGTATTTCTATTAATTTTTATAATAGATAATTTGCTAATGTTCTCAACTAGTTGAGCCTCGCAGTTGAGCCTAGGGTCCGAAACGGTTCTAATATGGGTTATTAAGCCTGAAATAAATGAATTTTGAATTTGATTTTGCATGCATACTCGTCAAAGCACGGGAGACAAAAAACAAGTTATTCTTCCGTGTGTAACTCGTCTTCTTTATCCTTTCTTCATTCACTTCTGAAATTAGGCCTCTCCCAATTTTTTCCTTGCATAATATTGGGTGTAAGCTGACCATAATAAATATCGATTATAATAAATATCTTCTACGCATATTAAAAAAAAAAACAAGATAAACAATCACATACGACAAAAACAAACAAGCTAAGTACGAGACGGGCTCGCGCACTGAGGGTTCCGTACTACAACAAAATAAAGAAGGAGTGCAAAAAAATACAACTGAATATCCCATCCTTTTTTGACGTCGGTTAAAAAGACAACGTAACGCACAGGCAGTCACCCATACAAGTAACGACCGCGCCCCTCGGTGGTGAACGGAAATTTGACACCGACTTGCACTTGGCCATTATTTATTATTTTACTTTAGAGTATAAGTTATAGAGAGTAGGTACTATAATCATGCCAAGTGCCACGCTGGTACGTGTAGGTACCGTAAATATATACCATAAAGTGTTGTGAATGTTATATCATTGGACATGCAATATTCTTACACCAAAAGTAACCTTATTATATGTGGCATAACACCATCCCTGTAATTCATAAGAAAGGGTAAGCTATCATTTGATGTTCACCCCTTTCTTTCATCCCTTACTTACAGCGTAACGACGAAATAAACAATTTGTCGTAAAAAAGAATAACCGTTGGATATGGTCACTGGTCAGGTTGCTTTGTGATTCTTTTTATTTTGGGGGAAAGGGTCAGTTACAACTGTCATTTTTCAATTTTTGTGGCTGGAATTAGCTGTGCTAAATTTATTATGAACAAAATACACGTCGATTATAAAATTTCCCCCTATTTTTGGTTGTTTAAAAAGGATTGTATTCGATGTAAAAAGGTAAAGCATGTGGAGATTGTCCTTTATGGGCAAATAAACATTCACTTGTCCACATCATTGTACGCTTTGATCGGACAGTCAAACTTAAATTAACTACTTACTAATCTGAAGAAATGTGTAAGAATTGTCGGGTCAAACTCAAAGTTAGAAACTACTTCCTAAATTGCAGAATTGAAGTGCTAGATCAAACTCAAAGTTAGAAACTACTTCCTAAATTGCAGAATTGAAGTGCTAGATCAAACTCAAAGTTAGAAACTACTTCCTAAATTGCAGAATTGAAGTGCTAGATTAAACTCAAAGTTAGAAACTACTTCCTAAATTGCAGAATTGAAGTGCTAGATCAAACTCAAAGTAGGTACCTAACTACTTTCTAATAAATCTGTAGAAATGTATCACAGTTTAATAAGAAGAGCCTGGTCAAACTCAAATTAAGTAACTACTTTTTAATCTGTAGAAATGTGACACAGTTTAGTGAGAAGTTATGGTTGAGCAGAATGCGTTATGTCCTCAGATCATTCATACAAGGGAGATATGGTAATGTGGCGTGGCGGATGCGAACGTATCAGGCCTAAATCACGCTTAATACCTTTAGTCATAGCAGACCCAGCAGACGACTTTTCCGCCCTTTTTTGCATGTGTGAACTATTAGTTAGTTCATAAGTGTTGCTACAAGTTTCTTAGTGTGCGTGAAAATTGAGTATACCGTATCTTATAGTTTTTGCGTTTAGCCGGTTAGCGGTATAGCGATATTTTTTTATAAAAATCGGAGACATTTTACAGTAACGTTAATTGTACTAAGGTATATCTCCCTTGTTTGTCTGATCTGAGTAATTCACCATGACATTGTTCCAGATTTCATACGCAGGTGGCGTTCGTTGCAGAGTGCGTGACGCGTGCG
Source organism: Agriopis marginaria (assembly GCA_932305915.1). Classification (NCBI taxonomy): domain Eukaryota; kingdom Metazoa; phylum Arthropoda; class Insecta; order Lepidoptera; family Geometridae; genus Agriopis; species Agriopis marginaria. The sequence continues at coordinate 5,442,915 of OW029933.1, forward strand.
TATCGAGTGCGATTCCGCTGTGTTGCGTGTGCTGGGGCCTTACTCCTAGCTGTTTAAAGCAATCCAGTTTAGGTGATGAAAAAATTTTTCGCGACCGTAAACCGTATCTGGGCGTGTTAAGGTTTACGTTCGCGTGAACTGCGCGGTTTTAACGTTAATTTAAGACCGCGTAACGAGTTGGGCGTAAGGTCCCAGTGCGTGACGCTATCAATGTTCCCATACATTTATGGTCGTAAATAGTCTGGATATTGAATCATATGGTTATAAAATAGCCTACAATTTAGATATAAGACATTGGGCATTTGGAACGAGAGCGCACCTAATTTTCAACGATATTTCAGAAGCGTGACCATAATACCGGATTTTTTCTGAATCAACGTCTGCTACGGACTGGAATGCTTTGTTTCCTGAAAACTATAACCTTATTTTCTTCTATATTCATCATCATCAGCCAGAAGACGTCCACTGCTGAACATAGGCCTCTCCCTTTAACCTCCACACTGAACGACAGCCTGCCTTTTGCATCCACTGGATGGCAGCGACTCTCACTATGTCGTCGGTCCATTTAGTGAGAGGCCTACCTACGCTGCGTCTTCCGGTTCGTGGTCTCCACTCAAGAACCTTTCTTCCCCATCGGTTATCGGTCTTCTATATTCAAGGTTAGATAATAATGAATAAACCTTCTAATAATGAGGTCTACGTGCTACAGCTTCGGCCACAACATCGCGTTCTACCAGGGGCCCGATTCTACTAAACCAATTGTTATTTATTTTATATTATTTTTTTTATTATTTATTAATTGCCCCAAACTATACACTTGGAGGGGCGGTGAACAAACTTAGAACTATTATATTTAGTAATAAAACGCATATACATTGCCATTCAGCGTGGTAGCGCCGCTAGCATGCTGGGTACGCTGCCAACTGGTAGTGGGCTTGAGCATTTGGATTGTTTCTATAAATTCCAGATAAAAGAATAAAAACTGTAAACAATTTTTTTTACAGGAAAAACTATTTTTTACAATAAAATTAGTTCGGTAATGGCGTCGATTCTGTCATACTACTCAGTAAACTAAACCAATCTGACAGGACTAAAATAATCTGCCTCTCTTTTCATTTTAATATGTGAGAGTAGGATGGCAACAATTTTAGAGCTGTCAAATTTAGTTTAGTTTAGTTTAGAGTGCATCAGAATCGATGCCATTATCGCATAAGTTACATAGTGTCACCGATTTCCGAAAGATGGCGCTAGATGTTCCAATTTTAATAAATCGCGTTTACAAGACGGAAAGTCAAACTTATTATTTTCAGTAAAGAGGACCAATTTAGCTTTCATCAACCCTATCTCCTTTTGCAGTTATCATCAGCGAAAAATCTTCATTCACCTACACGAACAACTGTGTAGTATTTTTTAAATACATGTTATTAAAAACCATGAGCACGATTCTCTTTTAATTAGAAGTCGTAATCCGATGGTATCACAACCTCCTTTATGAAACCTTTATGAAATTAAAACCTTCTTGGTGCCACCCTAAGTTTTAACCTTTAAAATCGTAGGGGGCGTGGCTTGTGCATCCGGTCGTTATCACTTCCGGCGGCGCCACTGTTTAATTATGAGCATCATGTCAGATGATAAGGTTTTTTTTGTGTATTTATCTGTTTGAAGAAAGATGCCAAGTGCGAGTCCGATTAGAAATGTAGATTTTTGATCTTGAGAGTATAACAAAGAACAATTGTCTTTGAAAATGTTACAGGAAGTAATAATCTCATCATTATCAATATTTAAGTCAAAAGACGTCCACTGCTGAACATAGGCCTCCTATCTCCAAAAGGGCCGGTTGGAAGCGGCCTGCATCCAGCGTTTCCCTGTGGTCTCTTTTAAGGCGTCTGGCCATCTGGGCTCCATTCTGATCGTCCTTTGTAGCTTTTAGTAATTACTTACTCCATCTTAAAATAAGTAAAGCGTAAGCATTTTTAATAAGTAAAGCGGCAAGCCGTTTTTAGTCTTTTTGAGGGTCCGACGGTATTAAATTAATTCCTCATGATATTTCCACACTTTCCTGCCAAATTTAATGACTATCGGTTCAGGTAGTCGTAAAAATGTGACAATCACTTAGAGGAGTTTAGTTACTTTTGCATTAATAATATAAGGATTAGCACAAGGTATTTACAATTATTTTAATTATTGAAATATATTTTTTTATTTTATTTTATTAATGAACCAAACCAAAACCACCAGAGGATGGGCAGCAGCATCCTCCTAATTTAATGGTGAACCTTCTGCTATCCCCAAGCCGCCTGCCAAGCGTGGGGATTATGGAGGAAGAATTGAGCAAAATACGATGGGACATCATAGGACTATCTGAAATCCGACGAGAGGGACAGGATACGATAGTTCTGGATTCCGGGAACATGCTCTTCTTCCGGGAAGGAGAAAGAAAGTCCCAGGGTGGTGTAGGTTTTCTCGTCCGCAGGTCACTCATCAACAACGTGATCAAAGTCGATAGTGTGTCGAGCAGGGTAGCATACCTGATACTCAGAATAACTGATCGTTATTCGCTGAAGGTCATACAGGTATATGCGCCGACCTCGACATACCCTGATGATGAAGTAGAGGCGTTGTATGAGGAGATATCCGAGGCCATACATACCTCCGAAGCATACTTCACCGTTGTTATGGGTGACTTTAACGCAAAGGTGGGCACACGGAATGTCGATGAGTTAAGAGTGGGGTCATATGGGTATGGACGGCGGAATCCGAGAGGCCAACGGCTGGTCGACTTTATGGAGAAGGAGGAACTCTATTTGATGAACTCCTTCTTTCAAAAGCGACCATCCAGGAAGTGGACGTGGATGAGCCCCGATGGTTCGACCAAAAATGAGATCGACTTCATCATGACGACCAAGAAGCGAATATTCAATGATGTCTCTGTGATCAGCAAGGTGAAAACCGGTAGCGATCACCGTATTGTCAGAGGCACATTGAATATCAACATTAAGCTAGAGAGGTCACGTCTGGTGAAGTCCACGCTCCGTCCTGGTCATGCCCAAATCCAAAACCCAAATGACTTCCAACTTGAACTGCATAATCGCTTCCAGGGCCTAGCCGAAAGCGGAACTGTGGACGAACTAAACAATGGGCTGGTGGAAACTGTCCAAGCAGTGGGGTCCAAGTTCTTTAAGACCCCACCCCGAAAAAGACCCCAGAAGCTCTCAGACGAAACCATTAAACTAATGAAAGACCGGACCGAGATGAGACTGCAATCTTCAGCTGATATGTCGGAATATGGTCAACTTAATAGACGAATCTCGAAATCGGTGCGACACGATCTGCGCTCCTACAATACAAGATGTATTAGGGAGGCAATTGAGCGGAACCAGGGCTCGAAAGTGTTCGCGAAGAATTCGTCTATTGGGAAAAGCCAAATGACAAAGCTGAAGATCGAGGATGGCAGTATCATTTCGGCAAAGTCGGAGATTCTGAGAGAGCTCGAGAGGTTTTATGGACAGTTGTACACCTCGACACGACAGCCTATTGTCAGTACAGCTCAGGACAAGAGAGCTAAACTGACCCGACACTACACTGAGGACATCCCAGACATCAGCCTGTACGAGATTAGTATGGCTCTGAAACAGCTTAAGAACAACAAGGCACCGGGTGATGACGGAATCACGACAAAACTACTGCGAGCGGGTGGAAAACCGGTACTTTTAGTCCTCCAGAAGTTATTTAATTCCGTCATACTCGATGGTACTACGCCTGAAGCATGGCACAGGAGTGTGGTGGTGCTCTTCTTCAAAAAAGGTGATAACACCTTATTGAAGAATTATAGACCCATCTCACTCCTGAGCCATGTGTACAAGTTGTTCTCCAGAGTCATTACGAACCGTCTCGAAAACAGGTTTGATGACTTTCAGCCTCCCGAACAAGCCGGTTTCCGTAAAGGCTGGAGCACCATAGACCACATACACACGCTCCGCCAGATTATACAGAAGACTGAGGAGTATAATCGGCCATTATGCCTAGCGTTTGTGGACTATGAGAAAGCCTTTGATTCAATCGAGACCTGGGCAGTATTGCAGTCCCTCCAGCGTTGTCATATCGACTATAGGTATATCGAAGTGTTAAAGTGTTTGTATAGAAACGCCACCATGTCGATCCGATTACAGGACGAGAGCACGGAACCAATCCAATTGCAGAAAGGCGTGAGACAGGGAGATGTTATCTCTCCGAAACTGTTCACGAACGCATTGGAGGACGTTTTCAAGCTCTTGGACTGGAACGGATTAGGCATCAACATCAACGGCGAATACATCACTCACCTTCGTTTTGCCGATGATATAGTCATCATGGCAGAGTCGCTGGAGGACCTAAATACCATGCTCAGCGACCTCAGTAGCCTTTCCCAACAGGTGGGTCTTAAAATGAACATGGACAAGACAAAAATCATGTCGAATGTCCATGTTGAACCCGTGCCGATAGTCGTTGGGAACGATACTCTAGAAGTTGTTGACCATTACACCTATCTTGGACAGATTGTTCAGTTAGGTAAGTCCAACTTAAGCAAAGAGGTCGCCCGAAGAATCCAACTCGGATGGGCAGCGTTCGGGAAATTGCGTGACATCTTCTCGTCCAAGATACCACAGTGCCTCAAGACGAGGGTTTTTGACCAGTGTGTGTTGCCAGTGATGACATATGGTACTGAGACGTGGTCCTTAACTGTTGGCCTTTTGGAAAAACTCAGAGTCACTCAGCGGGCAATGGAGAGAGCTATGCTCGGAGTTTCTTTGCGCGATAAAATCCGAAACGTGGATATTCGCCAAAGAACCAGAGTCACCGACATAGCTGTTAAAATTTGCAAGTTGAAGTGGCAATGGGCAGGCCACATCGCTCGAAGAACCGATAACCGATGGGGAAGAAAGGTTCTTGAGTGGAGACCACGAACCGGAAGACGCAGCGTAGGTAGGCCTCCCACTAGATGGACCGACGACATAGTGAGAGTCGCTGGCATCCAGTGGATGCAAAAGGCAGGCTGTCGTTCAGTGTGGAGGTTAAAGGGGGAGGCCTATGTTCAGCAGTGGACGTCTTCTGGCTGATGATGATGATGATGAATGAACACAAACATGATATACGTCTTGCTTTACAAGGCACAAGACTTAAACTAAACGTCACCACAATTATAGGTGCAGACTACATGCTATTTAAAAAAACGAGAGATAGTTTTGGAATATAAGTTAGTAATCATACATTAAAAATTCAGTAAATTTTTGACTGAATGAAGGAATCTAAGAAAAAAAAACATTACTTATTACAGCGGTTTGATAGTTTGCTAAAAATAGATAGTTTGAACCTACCCACGCAACCAGCGAATAAGTCCACTGCATCATATCGGGACAAAACGTTAAACTCCCTGGCTAGTCTGTTAACATGGGCATTTTTGCCCAGATTCGTTTTCCAGTTGGAGCAGCTCAGAAGTATGTAGATATTAATATAGATAAGTAACATACATCAAAAATATGAAGAAGAAATGTGTAAATCTCGCCGACAATCAATCAAAATTAAACGTTGTGACCTTTTGGTAAACACGTAGTTCGTCTCGTGGCCGTAATAAAGCTGCTTTTCAAAGGGGCATTTACCCCACTTGTCAGATTTCTTTGCTCTTTATATATCATCATCATCATCATCAGCCATAAGACATCTACTACTGCTGTACAAAGGTTTCCCCCTTAGATCTTCACACCGTGGTCTCCACTTGAGAACTTTTCTCATTCATCGGTTATCGTTTTTTTTTAGGGCAAGTGCCTTTATTAACTAAACAAACTACAAGCTAACACTAACACTACAGAAACAGTTAGGGTGCGCACAGACCGTTGAAGGTCTAAAGACAATCCACATGCTCAATTGCTCAAGCCCACTATCATTTGGCAGCGTACCCAGCATGCTGGCGGCACTACCACTCTGTAATGTAATAATAAAATTAACACAGGCCTATTATAATTCTTGCTATATGCATGTTGTTATATTATTATTTGAGACATCTAAATAGTTGAGAAATCATATAAACGTAACCTGCAATGTAACTTGCATTAAAAATTATATTATCCACTTACGTTCGTTTTCAAGCAACCTTGACCCCCAATCAGATCCTCGGTCCGTCCCTGCGTGTTATATTATTACTACATTAAAGTCACCGCGGCTGTGATTGTACTGCCTACCTTTTTGTGAGATGACAGTGTGGAAAATTGGACCCAAATTAGCTTTAGATTAAGACGTAGAGGACTTTTTGTGGTTATGGGAGGCGGAACGAGCATTTCATTATTATAACAATGTGAAAACTAGGTATATTAGGGTGGTATACCTTGGATTAACATATAGGCTACTTTATATCCCGGTCAAAAATCCTGTAGGATAGCGGGTGAAACCACGTGATGTTGCTAGTATTTACATTTACCTATATTAGTATAAGCAAGTCATCATCATAATAAGCCTATTTAACAGTCCACTGCTGGACTTTTAGCCTACCCCGAAAGGGTGATTGGGCCACATCTACCACGCTGGCCCAGTTGCGGGTTGGTGGATTCACATACGCCATTGAATTCCTTCTCCGTACGTATGCAGGTTTCCTTACGATGTTTTCCTTCACCGAAAAGCCAGTGGTATGAAAATCCGTACATAAACTCTAAAGAGCTCATTGGTACGGGCCAGGGGTTTGAACCCGCGACCACACGGTTTCAAGTCTAGCGGTCCAAATAGACTACCACGGCTAATAAGCAAGTACATGCCTCGATATCGCACATCTATGATATCACTCGCTCATTTAGTTGTTTTATGCGTTACTTTACAGTCATGCCATAAGTGACCATGTTCAAGCTGAGAAATAACTAAATTACAACAATATTAAATTAATAACTACACCTATATGATAAATTTTAAAGCACTTCTGGAAATTGACCCACTTTCCAGGGTAATTTACCTTAATATAAAGCCATTCGCGTCGCTTATCTGTTTTGCTCGGTCTATATAAAATGTATTATGATGAACTGGGGCGTAATTTTATCCTGTAGAGTCAGTATAATGGTCGCAATAATTTTAAAAACACTGTTGTGTTGAGCGTCAAAATACGCCAACTAAATCTTTATCCATGAATGTTTAAAGTGCAAAGAAACCTCAGTGGTATATGAGATTTTTTTTTGCATAAAAGAATTTGAAAATCTTTAAAGTTATATGATTATTTACGGGATATTTACCGTGGTAAGGTTGTGGAATGAACTCAACTCTATTTCAAAAAACACTAAAAAATATATTTAAAACAAGCTTTTTCGCATTCTTTGCAGCAAACCCTTTCATTTGATTATCATATCATCTTGGCCGTCCGCCATATTTAATTTATCATTTAGAACCAAAGTGTTTGGGTAAACAAACAAACAAATTCAACTAACCGTAAAAGGATCTGCATGATTTAATTCCCTCCTGCCCATTTTTCTATTGGACTGCCAGAGCGGGCACGAGAAATCGACATCGTTTTAAGGTTGATATTCCGAAAACCCGTACGAAGCGGATTTTTTTCGGAGCTTTGATTCCACATTTATTGTGCGAACTGCTAGTCTGTGAAATTCGTTGCCTGAATGGGTGCTCCCCGTCAGTTACAATCTGGATGCCTTCAAGTCGAGATTGAATCTGTTTCTTCTAGACAAGCGTGCTCCATCGTAGAAAGCAGCGTCGCTTAACATCAGGCGAGATGGCGGCCAAGCGTAAGCCTATCTATTATATTTAAAAAAAGTTAATTGTGTCTTGTAGCGAGGATCATATAAGGGATACCACAGTGCCTGAAGACTCGTCTCTATAACCAATGTGTCCTGCCCACCATGACCTATGGTGCTGAGACATGGACGCTCACGGAGAAGACTGTGCACAGAGAGCCATGGAGCGAGCCATGCTTGGCATCAAATTGCAGCACCGTATCCGAATCACTGAGATACGACGTCGTACCAAAGCTACAAACGTCGTAAAAAAGGTGAAGGAACTTAAGTGGAACTGGGCAGGACACATGGCTAGACGTAATGATGGGAGGTGATGTACAGCAGTAACTGCGTGGTGGCCGAGACTAGGTTGGCGGAGCCCAGGCCGACCGAGGATGAGGTGGACTGACGACATCAGAAATACTGTCGGGAACGAGTGGATGTGAATAGTGAGAGACCGAGGAGAGTGGCATAAATAAAGGGAGGCCTATCCCCAGCAGTGGGTCACTCAGGGCTGATGATGATGATGTAGCGAGGATCAGAACCAAGTGAGAACCTGCATGTTCTCTGTTAAACTGTCATAAAATGCTTGAACTTTCTAGTAACACAGCTCAACTTCAACGCATTTTCGACTTTCGTAAGCTCATAAAGTGATTAATAACACAAGTGATTACCAAGCACACACGCGATGCGCCGCCGTGGAGATTAGGCGACACTGGGAGCCAACCAGATTCACACAAACATTTCATGTGTCATTACAAAATTGCTATAATTATACTTACTCTTTAAAGTTCCGTACCCAAAGAGTCTAAACGGGACCCTATTACTAAGCCTACGTTGTCTGTCTGTCTGTCCGTCCATCCATCGTACATTTTAACGGCTGTATCTTTCGAACCGTTATATACAGCCTGTTGAAATTTTCATAATATAAAAGCCAGGGCGGGCACAAAAAATCGACATCGTTTTAAGGTTGATATTCCGAGAACCCGTACGAAGCGCTATGATTCCACATTTATTGTGCGAACTGCTAGTCTGTGGAATTCGCTGCCTGAATGGGTTTTCCCCGTTAGTTACAATCTGGGTGTCTTCGAGTCGAGAGTGAATCGGTTTCTTACAGGCAAGCGTGCTCCATCGTAGACCGCATCGTCGCTTAACATAAGGCGAGATGGCAGCCAAGCGCAAGCCTATTTACTAAAAAAAAAAAAAAAAAATTGGTCAAAAAGTAAAAACTAAAGTTTAAACCCTTTAGTTTTTAGTATTGTAATTTCTTAAGTAATCCGCCATAACATGACATTATGTGAAAATTCCCCCTTTACCCGAATTTTTTGTTACAGATTTAATAAATTTTTGTTTCAGGTTAGATTAGGTATCGATTTCTTCTAGGCAAGCGTGCTCCACCGTAGACCGCATCATCGCTTAGCATCAGGCGAGTTGGCGGTCAAACGCAAGTTTAAGTTTAACCCGTACGAAGCGCTTTACTTCCACATTTATTGTGCGAACTGCTAGTCTGTGGAATGCGCTGCCTGAATGGGAGTTCCCCGATGGTTACAATCTGGGTATCTTCAAATCACGAGTGAATCGGTTTCTTCTAGGCAAGCGTGCTCCAACGTAGACCGCATCAATTCATGCTGGTGTAATCCAAGATTTTTTTAAAATAATTAAATACTTAAAAATACAGTCCCGATTTTCAGCAAATAAAAAAAAAGTTTTTCATTGATCACGTGACTTGACTGCAAACACTCTATGTAGGTCGAATGTCCTTATGACATCACAGAAAAGTAAAAAGAGGCAACAATTGTATTAGGAGAAGAACTCGTTTGTTTATGTGTGACGTCACTAATGTCACGTGGCCCATAAATATCAAAGGGAGCGTTTACGCAGTTTAATAATTTAAATTTTATCTGTCAATTAAAACACAAATACTAAAAATTGCGAGATGTAAATCACAAAATTACTTTATTATAATACTAGCTGATCCGACAGACGTCCTGTCTTAGAACTGTCAAACACGCGAAGTTAAAATTGTCGTTAAGTTTAAAAAAATATACTATTTTCTGCGTAATTTTCTAATTTTTTTTCCGTTAGAACCTTCTACAAAGTATAAGACAACTTTTAAAAAAAGATGAATGAAATCGGTAAGTCGTACTCAAGTTATGGCGTGACCAAGGTAAACAGGTATTAATTTTTTTATATATACTTAGATAGATAATAGACAATATAAGATGGTTTCGTAAAATCAGTCAAATACCCTATTTCGATTATTAATACAAGTGCTTTAAAAAACCGCGATGTCAAAAAACCAGCGGGGCCATAACTATGATCCGTGAACCTTCTACAAAGTATAAGACAACAAAAAAAAATTTATGAAATCGATAAGTCGTACTCAAGTTATGGCGTGACCATGGTAAATGGGGATTCATTTTTGTATATATAGATAGAAGATAGATAATAGATTCAAAAATGCAAAATATTAAAATAAAAAATATAAATATATATTAATATTATATTCCAGTGGATGCAAAAGGCAGGCTGTCGTTCAGTGTAGAGGTTGAAGGGGGAGGCCTATGTTCAGCAGTGGACGTCTTCTGGCTGATGATGATGATGATGATGAGATAATAGATTCGTAAAATCAGTCAAATACCCTATTAAGATAAAGAATACAAGCGCGTTAAAAAAAAACACGATGTCAAACAACCCGCGGTGCCATAACTATGATCGTGCATGGTCACGAGATGATCACATGGTCATAACAGTAGCCAGTACCAACAAAATAACAAGGGAACAGATAACCAGTGAGTGGGTTATATACCCGAACTGGAATTTTGCGAGTCCCGCTATCGACTTCCAAAAATACAGCAGGTTCGGGCGGCGACTGATAAGAGAACAGACTGATAACTGCTGATAACTGAAAAACGTATCGGTCAGCAAATACTGGCCACTGCTGTCGTAAAGTTGTTTTGGTTAAATTCGCAGAACGAAGATTTAGAAGCAGTGGTCGAATTGGACTTTAAGGGGACTGTTCCCGTCTGCAGCTCTCGCACATTTTCACATTATTGAAGATATACTCACTAAATCCAATAGAATTTCCAAAAAGTGACAAAATCATGTCTTTGTGTCTATCGTAACATTAAAAACATCATCATCATCATCATTTCAGCCATAGGACGTCCACTGCTGGACATAGGCCTCCCCCATCGATCTCCAAAAGGGCCGGTTGGAAGCGGCCTGCATCCAGCGTTTCCCTGCTGAAACGCGGTTGCCTGCGGTTGTCATAGGAATGTTTATTTCGATATCTTGTAATTTGACGGAATAACATGACACGAAAATTAAAATCACTTGTTAGTATTTTAGTGTGTCAAATTAAAATAATTATAAAATCAAATTGATGAAATTGATTTATATCAATTTCTTTGTTTGTAATGTTACGATAGACACCAAGACATGATTTTCTTACTTTTTGGAAATTCACACTCATTGATTTTATATCTTCAATAATGTGAAAAATGTGCGAGCGAGAGAGCTGCAGACGGGAACAGTCCCCTTAAGGAAGTAGATCTGATTTTATTTTATTGTATAAAACTTATGTGGTGTAAATCTACCAAATTGAAGTCTGGTAGCTTTCCAACACGGGAACTTGATAACATCAAGTTCTAGTAAGTAATGGATTTTATAATTATCACTAGCGACCCGCCTTGGCTTCGCACGGGTATAATTTAGAAAAATAAAACAACCAAGTGCGAGTCAGGCTCGCGTACTGAAGGTTCCGTACCAACACAAAAGACAGAAAATAGTGCAAAAAGACATCACGCCCAGGCGGTCACCCACTACGAATTTGGTGCTATGGTTTTTTAAAGATCTTTTTTTTTTTCAATTTATATTTTTTTAAATTTCTATTTTCTATTTTAAAGTACCTATTATATCCTTTCAATTAAAATATTTTTTCAAATCGGTTTGTAAATGATGGAGTTCTGAGGTAACAAACATCATTTATATACAGTTTATGAAAACGTACCTACTTGTTTATAGTTTGTTGTTGTTAAGAATAAAAAAATCTCTTTATTCATGGGGTTTTTCAAAAAAGGACATCATAAATTAGAAACACATATTGCCAACTAGTAGTTTCCAAAATATAAATTAAGTTCTTTTGTATGAAAATAATCAAAAGTGCGACGGATAAATGAAGCACACATCAGTAGCCATTTCCGAAGAAAAAAAAAACTTTTGTATGGAAATTATCTGAAGTCCTATGAATATATCACACAGATCGTAGTAGTACCTTTTTTTATAATAGATAGGCTTGCGCTTGGCCGCCATCTCGTCTGATGTACGATGGAGCACGCTAGCCTAGAAGAAACCGATTCACTCTCAACTTGAAGACACCCAGATTGTGACTGACGGAGAAAACCCATTCAGTCAATCTATAAAAACATATACCTAGTTTTGTATTAAAAAAAATATAAAAAAAACTGCTTGCACCCACTTAACATTGTTCTTATAAAGCCAAAGACGTATTAACTAGACGCATTTTAAGTTCAATGAGGTTACATTTCAAGTGTGTCCAAACATACGTGTTATCGCAATGGCGCCGTCATTGTATTGCCCTAATTCGGTATTTAAATACTTTCAACGCAAATAATCTCCATTTGCAATAGGAAGTGACGTCCGTGATAACGATTGATAGCAGTTCCATTGAATGAACTTGTATTTGGATAAAATGTTCGTTTTCGGAGTTTTAGCATACAAAGGGTCGGCAACGTATTTGTGATGCCTCTGGTGTTACAAATATCCATAAGCGACGGTGACTGCTTACCATCAGGCAGCCCGTCTGCTTGTTTGCCACATATGGCATAAAAAAAAGTGTGACAAAAAAAATTAAAAACCTTCTAACTTATGCAAGCCATATATGAAACATTAATAAGCTTTATTAATTTATAAAATACTTTTAAAAAATAAGCTTTTTCGTGTTCTTCCCTGCAAACCCATTTAATTGATGCCCATATCATGATGGTAGATAAGAACATTTTGTCCGTGGGGCGTCCGCCATATTGAATCTATCATCTAGTTCTAGGACCCCAGTGCTTGGGAACTAGATCACTAGATCTTGGCACTAGATGGACCGACGACATTGTGAGAGTAGCGGGCATCCAGTGGATGCAAAAGGCAGGCTGTCGTTCAGTGTGGAGGTTAAAGGGGGAGGCCTATGTTCAGCAGTGGACGTCTTCTGGCTGATGATGATGATGATGATGATGACCACAGTGCTTGGGAAGAAAATCCAACGAACACAAACTTGACGGGGTTACGTCGTTTCGTTTAGGAGTTCCTATGGCCACCTTGGACCCGGGTATGTCCTAAAACTGCGACTAGGACCACCGTAGGATGGGCAGCAGCATCTTATTAGTACACGGTGAACTTACTGCGATCCCCAAGCCGCCTGCCAAGCGTGAGGATTACGGCAACACCCCTCTTTACGTGGGAGGCCTTTGTTCAGCAGTGGACGTTTACAAGCTGATGATGTGTGTGTGTGATGTGCCACCTCCTGTCTCCATCATCGGACCAGCCTAGCTCGATGGTACCATAACATTGCCACTGAACATACAAAAGTATGCCAAATTTCAGCTCCATCGGTTGAAGATATCTGCTTCAAAATTTAGTTGCAAGATTCCACCCGAACAAACATAGTTACATACATACATACATTGCATGTTAAATAAAAGCTGGTAAAAAGAAACCTGTCAAATCGAAGCCGATAACAATGGCGGCAAAATTGAGATGTCTACCATATTTGAGCAGCTGCAATTTGAACAATATTTGATTTGGGTAGAGTACCTTCCGGAACTGTGTTAGTTTAACATTCATTTGCACACGCAAACAAGAGGGCATTATTATTTTAATTAAATTAGACATGTCATGACAGGTGACAATTTTATTAAACCACTCGTGTGTAAAAGATCCAGTTTTTTCTTTTGTTTTTTCCTCTTTAGAGGGTTTTGGCGTCGCACGTCTTGTGAATTTTGCCAGTGCACTATTGAATTATTTTCAAGTTTTACTAAATATCGTCAAACAAGAGATAGTCACAGTCAGAGTCAAGCGAAGCTAGTTACAGTAAAATCTAAGCCATGCTCTAGTAAAATGGTGGAGGCTTTACTTGGAGGTTTCATAGAGTTTTTCAAAACAACACATATTTTGGAAAAAGCCTTTTTTTTCTTTTTATGCGGTTTTGGCGTGGTACGTCTTCTGCATTATTGAAATATTTTCAAGTTTTAATAAATACGTCAAACAAGTCACACTCAAGCAAAGTAAGTTACAGTCAAATCTAACCCATGCCCTAGTAAACTGGCGGAGACTTTACTCAAAGGTTTCATTGAGTTTAGGAAACAACACGAAAAGACAATATTTCACATCATTATATCAATCACCCACACTCGAGCACGTTTAAACACTTAATAAATAATAAGTTACCATTATTACACGTTAATACGAAAAATACACACGTTAAGGAAAATAATACAAGGCGAAATATTTTATTTATGTTGGCGCCAAAACCAATGGTCAGGTCACAGAGTAGGTAAAGCTACTACGTAGGGCCAGGAATAAATTTACAGGACTCTAGAATAAATGTTAATAATAAACGAATACATACCTACACAATTACAATATTTTTTTACATTCTAAAGATAAAGGGTATGATGGTTTTTGCCTATATTTTGCTCCAGTTACTTTATATTCAAACATTTGTGGATGCGTAAAAAATAATGTATTATATGGGTTATTATAACACATCGCCTTTAAGTTTAATCATCCATAACAATTCATTTCACGTTTCTTATTCGTTACACATATTAAATTACTAATGAAAAACTAAAAATTATAAATGTGACTCAATAAAAACTGTTTATTAATAAAATATGGAAATAGTATTATTGTTGTAGCCATTTAAAAATTAAAACGATGTTGAATGTGCGCGCATTCGTCTTTTTACTTTTTAATGGCAAAGCGCGTTTTGTATATTATTTCTGTAATCAATCAAACTTGCCTGTTTGGTAACTCAGCGGATGTGTTGCTTTATTCAATGTGTCCGTACAATGGTCAACGGTAATTAAGTTATTTTGTGCAGCGTAAAGCGCATTCGTCAAGTGCGCTGAGATGTACGAAGGAGGTAATTAGGGATGAGCTATCTTATCGATGATTTCGTTTAAACAATAGTATAAAAATGTATTTTACTTTTTTAAACTCACCCTTTTTATGATTTACAGGGTTGGTCTATGACTCAAATTAGACAAACAATGGAAACATGTCTACTGGGAAATTTGAACATGAACGATTTGAATAATTTTATGTACAATAATTTGTGTTGTAATTATTATCGTTCGTGTTTCCCCCCACTTTTTCCGTAAACTGTTAGTACGGTACACTCACTCGTTTTTCACGTACACCAAAGCGACACCAATAAACGAACAAAATAGGCCACATGCAAAAAATGGTGGAGGATAAATTCAACTAAAGGCTTCAAGCCCAATTTAGACTTAATACATTCGCACCAGACACGCCACCTTAACACACCTCCCTTGTTTGTCTTATCTGAATATTTGTATTTGTCTGTGACTACAGCACCGGATGAAATGGAATGGGAACTGGCTTTCAAATGAGCTAACATTTGCAATGGAGGTAGACTATACTCGTAAATTTGACTAAATATAGTACCTACTTACTTACAGTGTGCATTAACCTCGTGACTTCCTAAGATGCGTGGACTTAGACAATCCCACAAAACTCTTACATTTTGCTAGAATAATTTATTATACTTTTAGTATGCTTTTTGACACTTTCCAACATAATATTTCCTTCCAAAATATATCATTTTATTTTATGTAATTTCTCAGCCTACCTACAATTTCTCAATGCAAAAATCACCTCAATCCGTCCTATTTGTTGTTGCGTGAAAAAGGAGAAAAAAAAACGGACTACTAAAAACTCTTTTGCATTTGTATAATATTAACAGTAATGAAAGTGGACGCTGCGCTGTCTCATTTCTGTTTGTTGCCGTTGTTTGTTGTTGTTCAGTTGGCAGCAGGCATGGAACAACCGATGATACCACGTAGTGGTGTGCCTTAGACAAGGCTTATGTCCAGCATTGACAATCCTAAAATCCTAATTTGAGCTGATCTTGATGATAATATCATCATGTTTAGCACACATCACATATTTTTGCTATTGATCCAAAAAACTATCGATTACGCCATATCCCTATCGACACCCCACCGGTATGTGTACACCCCATCCCTACCCTGCATCTGTGTCAGATGTTCGGCAGGTGGCGCACGCAGGTGTCCTCCGTACTAGGAGCGCAAACGCAGCCCTCCGAAAATCACTCGACTTGAGCTACAACACGACCGACCTATCCGTAGAGTAAGTGAGGGCGCCACTATTGTATTTTCAGTATAATTTTGGTAAATTCTACAGATAAATTAGTTGCTTTAAAGTGATGATGAACACTTTTCATGTAATTGTTACAAGAAGAACAAAAAATAAATTTCATTAATCTAAAGCAGTGGTTCCCAATTAGTTTTTCCTGCGTACCACTTCAAGAAAGACCTCAAACTCGCCCCTTGAGCTCGGCTCAAGCACACTAAATGCAGTCCGGTCCGGTGCAGACTCAGTTAATGAGGTCCAGTAAAGTACATATGAAATGCTGTATGCAGTCAGTTGGATTGCAGACGGACTACAAAAGGACTGCATACGGTGTGGTGTAACGTTTTTCATAGAATTTCTCTTAGTCAGGAGATTGTCGCGCGTACCAAACCTGTTGAAAACCTCGCGTAACCCTAGGGGTACGCGAACCACTAATTGGGAACCACTGCTCTAAAGAATCTACGAGTATACTTGAATTATAAAAAAACTTTCGTTTGTTTTTATATCTGGGTGACTAAAAATCTATTTTCGAGCACGTCACCTCACGTAATCGCAACCATAATCCAATATGGAGAGTACTGGTTCAAGCTTAGCCGTTTTAGGGTTCATTGAATCAACACAATCTAATCTAAACTAAGAAAATAAAGAACACAACATCTAAAGCAGGTGTTAACATTTATTATTTCAATGGTTTTATGAATTTGGCAGCATGTATCATTAGAAACTATAAGGCAAAGCTTTTTAACAGTAATTGACGAGACATTTTGGTAGCTCATTAGAACGCTAAGGCAAACGACCGTAAAGGACAGAAACATTTTAGTGTTACTTACGCAATATATGAGGCAAGGGTCATCTATTATGGGGATGTGAAATTACGTCACGTTGGTAACTCAAACTGGCATCTTACACTAGGGATACAGACTAGGCATATAAAGCCAAAGGTAAAAGAAAAACCTATAGGTAAAGCTAGTGTTATAGAAAGAAACTAGGGATAGTTATGGTTAGTGTACTGCTCTCACCTTTGGGATGGATCAGCTAAGTATCGGCTTGGGGCGTTAGAGTCTATTGAGAAGCGTGGCTCATCAGCAACGAATCCCTGGTTCAGACTAAGTTCCTTAGTCTTGAGCAACGGCGCAAAGTTGCTAGTCTATCGGTTTTTTATCGGATACATTTCGGATAGCGGGCATCGGATCTGCATGATCTAATACCTTCCTACCCATTTTTCTATCGGACTGCCAGAGCGGGTACAAAAAACCTTTGAGGACTCTATTCAATCTTCGTTTGATGCGTTGAGGTCATATTTTGGAGGAAAAACCGAAGGTGGCAAGCCATTCCACAACTTACAGGTGCGTAGCAGAAACAATCGATCAAATCAAACAATGCGAGACTTCCACGCATCTATAATGTGCGGATGGCTTTACATACACCTAGGTGGTAAAACTTAATTGTTAACACACATTTTCTGGCACGTTTAGTTGCGTAACTCAACGCAATGGTAACGTGCCAATAGTTTTAGTTCACACTTTTGTAAACTCTTCACAAGTTCACACGATCATTGGTGTAAATTTTGTTGCAATATCACACTAATATTATCAATACGAAATTGTGTTTGTTTCTAATTTCATAATGGCTTAATATGGCGATTTTACTGTTCTAATTTGACAGAACTACGAGTAAAAATGGTATGTATATCAGTCTCTGGTAGGCATATTAAAAGCTTTGCTTATTTTGGGGTCAGAAGACCGTGTGTGCAAAAATGTCCTGAATATTTATTTAATTATAAACATAAGCTGCTCTTTTTGCGTCAGAGGTTAAGACGCGGTACAATCGCAAAACTTACCAAAAGAAGTGTTTTTGAACGCTTTGTGTGACGTGACAAAATTAGCTGATCAGATAAAAAAAATACTACAAGTAGAAAAAACCCCTTGGTAATAATCTTAACCGAATAAAATTTTTAAAAATTGTCTAGACTCTTAAAAAAACATATTACAAATTGCACAATAAAAATAGCTTCTGAATTGAAGAACTCTGAATTTTCAGCGACAACAACATATTTTTTTGTACGAATTCTATAGCCAGACTAGTCTTTTAAAACTTTAACCAGTTAATTGTTGAAATTCATTTATATAGTTTGATAAATTAAATAAAAACCCTCAAAATAATATAAACACAAGCACAAAGTCATCATCATCATCAAATATGATGATATACGATTTACGACTTTAAACAAAGCCGTTTTAGATAGCAAATAGATCATGGCGTGAGCGGGTGAAAAACGAATTTGAAATCGTGATCAGACCGCGCCTTAATAAAAAATAACTATTAAAATCGATGAATATATTGCGTAACACACACAAACAGCAATCGATTATAGAACCTTCTTTTTAAAATCGGTTGACAAACGAAAGTACCAAACAAGTCTTGCCACTAACCTTTCGAGGCGACATTGAAATAAACATAACTCACCCTAATCCTTGTTTGGCCGAGAAAGGTAGCCTTGAAGTAACAGGACAGGCAGATGTGGTGAAATGTCTACGGTTCGTCATACTCAAAACACCTGAACCGGGGCTACCTTGTCACACTCAGTGGTAAAAGCAGAGAAGACGTTTATGCTGGATATTATCCTTATTTTTTTTTATTCGTTCCTCTTGAGAGAATATTGGCGTTGTACATCTTGTACATTTGCCAGTGTCAGGTATAGCATTACTTTCAAGTTTTATTAGGTATCAGCCAAAAAGTCAAGCTAAGTAAGTCACGATCAAGTCAAAGTCATGCCCTAGTAAAGTGGGACAGGCTTCACCATTCAATTCTATGGGGTTTTGGAACAATAGTTAATATAATTTAGATATATATAATTTAGATAGCCCGTTGGTTCAGTTGGTAGTGAACCTGCCTTCTGAGCTTAGGGGCGTGGGTTCGATTCCCACCTAGGACAAACATTTGTGTGATGAACATTTGTGTTTGTTCTATATCTGGGTGTTAATATCTATTTAAGTATGTATTTAAACCTATATATGTATGTATATCAGTCTCTGGCAGCCATATCACAAGCTTTGCTTAGTTTGGGGTCAGATGACCATGTGTGCAAAAATGTCCTGAATATTTTATTTATTTATAATAAGCAGCTGATACCGAAGCTGTTATCTAAAACCCCGGCTCAAGGGTGTATGATGTTGATGTGCCTATCTAAGACTATAGGTTTTATCAATGCATCTTGTTTCTATCGTTTATCTAGCTAGCTACTACATTTTATGACTGGCTAATTTTGTTTGAACAAATAAAACTCATAATTCTAATAAGATATTTACAAAGGCGACAAAATTAACAGAAAGATTTAGGGACATCTTATTGGAGTTTCTTATCTACCTAAAAAATATTCAGCGTGGTAACGCCGCCAGCATGCTAGCATTTGGATTGTCTTTAGACCTTCAACGGTCTATGGGATGTCTAACTGTTTTTGTAATGTTATTGTGAGCTTGCATTTTGTTTAGTTAATAAAGGGACATGCAATTTAAAAAAACGCATAAAAATAATTCATTGTATGTCTATTTCCACGCCTGATTTAATGCCATCCCAAAAACAAGAGCACTAAAACTGCGCGCTCATAAAACAACCTTCCAATAAACACAAAGTTTCTACAAAAAAAGCCAACAACTTGGTAAGACAGTTCATCCTTTCACCTTGAACTGTCGTTTACACACTCCACATTGCGCACACGCATCATAATTGAAACAATGAAATAACAGTACACTGCCACCTTGTTGCTCTTGTTTTTACCCAGCAAAATGTCACGGCCTACGGACCTCTCGTCATTTCCAAGATGTTGATGTAGACCATCACACTGTAGTGTAACAATGTTATCGTCTTCTATTTTCTTTTTGTATCGATTATACAAAAAAGGGGGCATCCATTAATTATATGAGGTGTTTTGGCGGGGAGTAGAGACGAATCTCACCCAATCTCACGTGGGGGTGAGGGTCTCGCAAATATCACGTTTTTTTTTTACACAAGAAAGATTGTAAAATTGCAGGAAGCTGGGTTAAATGAATTAAATTAAAAGATGTTTCTCCACTAAAATGTGGCTAAATGCTTCACAACGTATTACAGATTAACGTAAAAATGGGTGAAGAATTGGGAAATGATTATGAGTATTTTCAAGTTGTAAAAAAGGATAGTACTCATTATTCTCAATTTCAAATTCGATACCGCCGTTTGCCGCCCCCTAATACGAAAGCCCTAGGTCGTCTTCTAGTTCGCCTTAATGAACGGGCCGGCCTTGGTTACCACAATAATGAAGAAGAAGGCTTAATTCACAGCTGGGACACAGTAGATATATAAGCTAAAGCAGAAGGTTTACCATTTTATTTAAACAAACGCCCGAATCAAGTGACTTATTCCAACGAGCGCCCCTTCTCCTGCGCGAGCTTATAGTATCTACTGTGTTCCAATTAGGCCTCATTCTACACTGTTTTTGTAGGTACCTGAAATAAGTCTTTTTCGTTCTCAATTTCTTTTCTCTTTTTAATCCATTTGAGTAAAGAGAAAATAGAGTTGATACAAGATGGTGTGACAGGCGGCCAAAGCCAAAGATCATTTACAAATTCGCGTTGGAATGTGCGCAGCAACTGTAGCAGCTACGTAAAGTTTTACAATTTAACATTGCACTTTTAAAACTATATTTTATTGGCCAATATTTGTACAGTGCCAATTTAATAAGCAACATTCAGGCATGATAATGGTCGAGAATATTGACGACTTTGTTCAATACTTACTTGCGTTTTATAGACAACAAGCTGGATGATTGTAATATTTTATTGAGGTACCTACTTTAAAAAAAAATATCCTAGTTTAAAAAACTTATCTGCCATTTTATGGCCAAAAACTAATGAATTGTTCTATAAACGTCAGTTTAAAATTAAGAACGCAGTTCGAAATTTGAATGTCTCGAGTACCAACGGGGGCGTGGGAAAAAGGCCTCCTGTTCGAACCTCTTTTTTCAAATCCTCATTGTAGATTACACCTGCTGGCCGTTCGCAGCTTTCGTTAAAAAAATCACTGTTCTTTTTTTAGAACGGACCTATCGGTATTCATTTTATTTTTAAAGTAGTCGTGAGATACTGGCCACACTACGATTAAGTGGTAGAATCACGAAGCAGTAATTCGTTGTTTTTTTCGGTCGCTGCATCACGAGGAAGGGTTATTGATCATTATAGACATCATAACGCGATGCCCTGTTTTTTCATAACAAAGAACGTGGTACGATTATTCGTCAAATTAAATCGAATAATTTGGTTCTGATGAGTCTACGAAAAGCTTAATCTATAAAAACAACCTACCGCGTGCATACAAATTACAAATTAGGCGTGTAAAAACTGGCTCGAAGCTCCGAAAAATCTGAATAAAACTGATACAGTTCTATCAGTCCAATTGACCATAAAATTGTCACGTACTTTAGCAATTGACAACACTAAAAAACCAACGTTCACAATGTTTTTGATAAAAGTGTTAAGAGTGACTTTCAACTTGTCCGTGTTTTGAAACAGTTAAAAAACAACCACCTGTGCTTCCATTGGTCTTTGTATTTTGGTACGATGATTTGAATTTTTAATTTTGGAATAAATTATTTAACGTACGAATTATAATAATCACTGATTACCTCACTAGTATATCGTTTTTATCAGATCATGTAAGAAGCAAACTTCAACTACTTTCTTTTGTGCTAGGTTTTGTTGTTTTGTGTTAGGTCAAGTCATAAGCCTTAATTTAGACGGTCGAAAAACTCTAACCAATGTATGAAGGCAAGGTTTTCCCACTTATAAGCAATGCTTAACATGTTGTATTAAAATCACATTAAATGTTTTTTAAAGCACCATGGTTTTGCTTCACTAAATTTTGGTGAAGCAAAACCATGGCGCTTATACACACAGTCGTTAGTTTCGCTACGTCTATTCTTGTGGGTTGTCTCAAATATTTTTCGAAAAGTATAGCTGTAATGAAAAAATAAATGTTTGTCCTAGGTGGGAATCGAACCCACGCCCCCAAACTCAGAAGGTGGGTTCACTACCAGCTGGACCAACGGGCTATCCGAAAGCTAAGCTAAGTTTTAGAGCAAAACATTTAGCTGAGATGACAAGAATGCAACAGCATCCTACTCGCGTCTTTACAGTGCGTACAGCATAGCTATCGATATCTGAAGGCCGGTCAAAATTAGGTGTCGAATATTTACAAAGCCTTATAAATGGCTAGTATTCATCTGGCCATACAAGGTGAGTCGATCGTCGCGTGCGCACCGGCTGTCATTCGCGTACGATCACATTCCATTTATAAAATTGGAATTTAATGTAAACTAACTGGCCTTCGATATGACACACTCCTTTTAGTTATCGATATTCGATACTGAACATTGTCACATCACTATTTTTATAACTGATAATGTTTTTGACATTTAAAATATAATAGGCTTGTTAGGGTATGTAAATAAGAAAGTATTGTTTAGTTTTCTAGTCTGCGCTATTGTAAAGCTGAACTCAATTGGATTAAAGAACTCGTAGATAGGTATAGAAAAACATTTATTTTGTAAATATACACAAAAAAGAAGACAAACACAAATAATATACAATTCAAAACAAGGCCAGTGCTCAGCGTTGGTGATCGCAACTCTGACTTCTGGAGACGCAGGGAACTAAAGAAAATATAACAAATAAAAAAATATTTTGTTTATCTTACACGTGAACTGCTCAGCCGTTATTCCGACTATAATTTCAAATTCATAATCATCATCATCATCATCACCATCATCATCATCATCAGCCAGAAGACGTCCACTGCTGAATATAAGCCTCTCCCTTTAACCTCCACACTGAAAGAAAGCCTACCATCTTCACTGGCATCCACTGGATGCCCGTGAATCTCACGATGTCGTCGGTCTATCTAGTAGGAGGCCTACCTACGCTGCGTCTTCCGGTTCGTGGTTTCCACTCAACTCTTAATCATACGTGAGTAATTCCCGTGTCATCATCGTTATCATCATCAGCCAGAACACGTCTATTGTTGAATATTTACAAGGCGTGATTTACGTTTTCGCGAGAATTTCAATGATAATTTAGGACTTGTTTCGCATTTAATTATTTCACACCAAAATAATACCACTAGAACATCAAAGAAAACGTAACGGTAGGCAGTGAGTAGGTCAAAATATCTTCATCATCAACCATTAGAACTCCACACTGAAGCCTGCCATCTGCATCCATTGGGTGCCCGCGACTTCCACGATGTCGTCCGTCCAACTGGTCTACGTCTTCCGGTTCGTGGTTTCCACTCAAGAACCTTTCTTCCCCATCGGTTGTAGGTTCTTCGAGCGACGTGGCCTGCCCATTGCCACTTCAACTTGCAAATTATTGTCTTCTGGCTGATAATGATGGTGGTTAAGAGGTATGTAATAAAATATCATCTTTGGTATTTCTAAACATATTTTTCTCGCCGGGCATTTGCTTGAATTTTAATTAAAAGAAGGCTAATTAGCATAGCTACTGTTAGTTAAAAGATAATATCATAAATAATGCCACAGAAGGCATAAAGACAGGTGAAACCACTTACTTATTAGGTATTTATATAAAGGCAATATCAATCGAATATTATATCTATTGAAATAGGTATGTGTAATAGGTATTTTTTTTAATTATATTAGTTTTACTTTCATTACCTTCATAGTAAAGGCAAGGTTTTGCCCAGCAGTGGAACGAAATGGGCAGATTAAAAAAAAATTACATTCCGTAAATTTTATTTATATTACACGGAAATTACTCACGTAAGATTAAGCCGGTCACTCCAACTATAGTTTCAACTGCATTATAGTCTTCCCGGTAATTCCCGGTCGGTAATTCCCGTGTAATCTAAATAAAATGTGTGAAAGCCACGTCAGTTTCCGTAAATTTATTAACCGAGCGATGCGAAGATGTACCTACATTCGTAAGTTTGAATATTTGTATTTTTGTTCGACTACATAATTATATACGTATTCAAGAATTAATTGTTTTTATAAAACCCCAATAAAAAAGCTGATAATCTTTAAAACGGCAGAATCAATATTCATGAAACACTTTGAAAGAACACTCTTTCAAACCTTTCAAACGAAATAATCAAATTGCTTTAGCCATTTAGGAGCCACGTTGCCACATAAAATAACACACACATATACACACGGTAAACGTATAACACCCCTCTTTTTACGACAGGAGTTTAAAATGAACCGAAACTGTGTACATCTTAAATACACATAAAGAGAACGTACCTGAACCTGTATAGCTTATATATAGGTATATAACTAAAGTTATATGATTATTTACGGAATATTTACCGTGGTAAGGTTGTGGAGGGAGAGGTGGGAGCTCATTCCACAACCTTACCACGGTAAATATACCGTAAATAATCATATAACTTTAGCGAACGTGTTAGTTTAAAACAGGTATATAACTATAATTTATATGCCTGGCCAAAGTACCTGATCTCATCCCAACGGATGCAACCAAGAGATCAGCCAGACTTCCTCCAAATCCATGTCACCCCCTCAGAAATTCGACACCAAGGTCAGAATGCACCTTCAATCTCGTACCTGAGCGCCGGAAGCAGCACAAAACGCGGGTAGGCGCAAAAACGCGCAGAATCGCGCACTTCCGGCGGACTCGGAAACGCTTGCAGGATGCGAGCGCACGCAGGTTGATTGTGCATGTGCGGGAAGTGCTTTCCTTTCGAAGATATTGTTAGCTCTGGAATGAAGTCTCTTTGATTTCTTATTCTTTATTTGTTTTTAGTCGCACAACGAGCTATGGAGAGGGCTATGCTCGGGGTTTCTCTACGAGATCGAACCAGAAATGAGGAGATCCGTAAACGGACGAAAGTCACCGGATTAGCAAGTTAAAGTGGCAGTGGGTAGGGCACACAGCACGCAGAACAGACGGCCAATGGGGCCGAAAGGTACTCGAATGGAGACCACAAACCGGTAAGCGCAGCGTAGGACGTCCGCAAGATGGACAGACGACCTAAAAGAGACCACAAGAAAACGCTGGATGCAGGCCGCTTTCAACCGGCCATTTTGGAGATCGATGATGGACGCCAATGTCAAACAGTGGACGTCCTATGAAAAACTTAAAAAGTGAAAAACGTAAAATCGACCTGATTTTTTGCATGGGTATAGTTCAAGAGCCAGAGACTGACAGGCAATTTAATAGGCTTTTCATTATCATCATCACTATTTTTCATCACTACGCGAGTGAAACCGCGGGGCGCAGCTAGTATAATATGTCTTAACAATGAATGTTACATATAAGTATATCATGAAGTAAGATGAATAAGTAGGTTTTAGTTATTATGTTCCTGACGATCGTTAGGTCATGCCAGAAAGCATAAGTGACTCAAAATTCTTATATTCGGGCTAGCCAATCAGCCTATTCTGCGAGCAAAATCATCTTTAGTAATCAGTGTTCCAGCGATATCCAATATGATTGTGCTCTTAGGACATTCTGGGCTTCATCTCGGATGTTCTGGTTCACAATAAGGTGCAGGCAGATGGCAAATGCCTTCACAAAGCACTTGCACAGAACGATTTAGTTTTTCAAACACCATGTGCTTTGAATTAAATCTACCTTTTTTCCATCATATTTGCATCTTAGTGACACATGTCGTTTGGAACCCAAAAAATCGGGAGATCTAGAAAAAATCTGTACAAAAAAGGTTTGAGGAGCGACAGATGTACCAAAAGAAACGTAGCCAGCACGTGCCATCTGCCAAATCTAAGGAGCTCTCCTCTACAAAGGAATAGATAAAAAAATGTGAGAAGCACACACACTAACGCATCAGTGCCAAACTGCGATCGATCAAACACCGGCGCACGCGCCGGCAGCGGCAGATGGTCGACTATGATTGGTCGAAGTTTGAGTTTGGAACTTCCGCACAATAGATTGATAAGACAGACTTACGGCCAGTATCTTTCATATTTTGATTTATTCGACATTTACTATTAGAGATGTGTTGACAATCAAAGCTGAAGTAGATTTGATGTACAGACTGATGACTGAATCGAATGAATAGAAAATGTTACCGTTGTTTCCGATCCGATTTCTACTTTCATGTGATTAATCATCATTATTGTTGCAATTTGTAATATAAAATAGATAATCACTTCGACTAACGATTCAATTGAGTGGATTATTCGACGAATTATAGATTAAATCGTGTGAAATGGTTTTAGGATTTGTTCCGTCGATTTGCGTGACTGCAAATGTTCGAGGATTAATAATTGTTAAAGGCGTGATTTATCGCAGTTAATTCTTATAAAAAATAGAATGTTAAACAAGATTGAAAATTCGGTGGGAAAATGTTGTTCGTGAAAAACGCTTGTGCTATTCTTTTGCGGTTTAAATTCAGCCTTAGATCCTAATTGGGCCTATTTGTGTCATCTTGTGAGAACCTAAGCCTTTTGTTTTGCCCCTTATTAAATATATCTAGGTGGATTTATAAAACAGAAGGGCGTATAATGAATTAATTTGAAATAACTTATTACTCCATAGTATTATTAAAGTTAGGTTACCTACCTTTACCTACCTACATGTCATTATCGTTAGAAAATGATTCACATTTTTACAAGCTTCGCAAGAATTTGTATGATTCGTCCGAGTTGTATTTATAACTATAATATCGAAGTAGACTGTTCATATTATCATCATCATCCACAGCCTTCCTTATCCCACTGCTGGTTATAGGCCTGTCGCTTGCTATGCCATCTGCCTCGGTTCTGTGGTAGTCGAGTCCAGGTTCAAACCGCGTTGGTGACAATATCGTTGACCTTATTTCACCTTAATGATCTCCCCAATAGGCTCCCACCGCTAGACTTGAAAGCATGAGGTCACAGGTTCAAATCCCGAGCCCAATGAGCTTCTTTGAAGTTTATATACGGATTTTTCATACCACTGGCTTTTCAGTAAAGGAAAACATCATGAGGAAACCTGCATACGTACGGAGATGAAATTCAATGGTGTAGGACGCTATGTGAATCCACCAACCCGCATGGGGGCCAACGTGGTGAATATGGCCCAATCGCCCTTTCGGGGGTAGGCCAAAGTCCAGCAGTGGACTTTTAAAAAGCTGATTATGCTATGCACCTGATAATGATATCACATAAAAGCCAAACTGTCTAACAGCCGTTAAACCAGACGATTCTTCCAAATCATCTGCATCCAAACTTCTGAACATGAGGTTCCCAACGAAAAAACTTTAAAAAATCCCAATAGGTAATATTTTCTTAGATTCTCATGGCATAGAAGGTATCGCTACCTGGCTAAATAAGGCAGCTGCATCACTTAAATCGATCCTGCATTTTATCTCACTCTGACACATTCTATTTCATTTGTGCATCCTGCTCTAGATAAGACGGTAAGAACTAGAGATGTTTACAAAAACTCAAGGAATGGTTTCAAAGGCTGTTTGGGCTTATAGAGGTTTTACATTGTAGTGCTTTAATACAAGTAAGTTGGTTCAAAAAATCAACAGCAGGATAAATAGGCCTTGCAGATGCGTACATATGAGTTTTTGTACCAAAGAACTACCGAGAATACCTAGATGGTTCACTTTTTTTCTGGATTGTAGGTTGTTCTAGTTATATCAGTAGCTCCATTATCTAATTTAACTCAAAATAAATATCCATCATTCTCTCATCCACTAAAGAGTCAGTAGAGGAGAGGTAGACTTAGAAAACTTGAGCTTAAAAAAAGTGTAAAATTAAACTGAATGTAAATTTCAAGCAGAATGAAAACTAAAAAAATAAACACCGGTCACACTTTTATTTATTTATTTAGTTAATGTTTTTGTCGTTTATAGTTGATCTTTAGCGCACTCGCCAGACTGTCACATGGCCGGTGTTTATTATTTGTTGTTTTTCTTTGGAGTGTGTACTAATAACCATGGCAAGTTTGAAGCTTGTACGTATTACCGTTTTTACACTAGAGCTATAACAAAGATGCGTTTTTTTTTTTAATATTGACTTGTGCTGTTGGCCTTTTGGCCTCTACAGTTTGACCGGACTAGTTAGCGAACGCAGAGTGCGTTCGGCATAACTTGGTGATTTAAGTTTTGGGCGACTAGCACAAGGGCACCTCGAAGGTACGAACCTCGGCTTGGGCCGTCGCCGGGAGTGGGAATCAGACTTGCCCAGACACCCCAGAAGGGAAAAGATGCGTTAAAAATAAATATCTGCTGCATGTATGGGTTTGTCCCCCCCCCCCCCCCCCTCCTTATCTCTACATAGTATAAATTGAAGTCGCTTTCCGCGTCTGTCTGTCTGTCTGTATGTCTGTATGGCCGCTAACTCCTCCTAAACCACGCAACGGATTTTGATGCGGTTTTCACCATCAGTTAGATACATTTTCATGGAAGGTTTATACATATAACTAGCGACCCGCCCCGGCTTCGCACGTAAATTACACCCGTGCGAAGCCGGGCGGGCGGGTCGCTAGTTCTTTAATAATTGTTCATTAGTTAATTCGCCGTAACGGTATCATATTCTGTGAAAATTTAAACTGGCTATTTATTATGGTTCAAAAAATACAACCGTTAATATATCCGTTACAAAAGAAGGACAGACAGCGTAGGCTTAGTAATAGTAATAAGGTCCCGTTAACTCATGTTGGGTATGGAACGGTAAAATTGTTTTTGAGCTTTTTGCAATTTACTGCAGTTGTCATAAAATTCCATAGTACGGCTCGAGTGTAGCATTCGATAACGTATTTCCAAAATACAAGTTGAAAGACGTAATTAAAGGTTTGATAAAGCGCTTACCAAATTAATATGCAAATCCAAAGACTGCATAAGAACAGAAAATTATTTGACTCTGATTAATCTACAATAATATGACAAAATGAGGTATTATGACTTTAAATTACCACTTATCCGAAAAAAACTCATAATTTACGTGTAAACTAAACGATATTCATACAATTTCGAGAGCTATATATTACGTCCATCAAAGCAGGAATTTATGTCTTTATTTCGAAATGGTAAGAGTGATAGCTGAGACTAAAAGGAATGGGTGTAATTATATGTGGTGAGGGCATGGACTCGACTAGTCTATTCCCGTGACTTCACAGGCAACGTTTTAAGAGAAAAAGCAGTTATAAACCAAAAAGAAGTATCTGTACTTATAATAATTAAAAATTGCTGGCAAAGATGTAAACGAACAAGAAAATTAATCCAAAAAAAATATATAGATAATTTACCTCTATATTGTTCACGGCAAATAATATTACAAAAATAAGATTTAAAACAAAAAAGCTTAGTCAACTAACCGATAAACATTACGAGAGTGCAAGCCGTTTTCACAGTAAATTATAATGAATCCTCATGCATTTTAGGTGATAGGATATGGCTGCAATTTAAAAATTATTTTAAACTAGCTGCTCCCCGCGTTTTCACCCGCGAGTTAAAATTATCGTTATAAGTTTTCTGAAATTTTCCAGTTATCTGCGCAATTTTCTTCAGTTTTCTTTACGTAAGAACCTTCTACAAAGAATTAGATAACTTTAGAAAAAAAGATGAATGAAAACGGTACAGTCGTTCTTAAGTTATGGCGTGACCAAGGTAAACAGGGATTAATTTAGATGGACCGACGACATAGTGAGAGTCACTGGCATCCAGTGGATGCAAAAGGCAGGCTGTCGTTCAGTGTGGAGGTTAAAGGGGTTAAGGGTCAGCAGTGGACGTCTTCTGGCTGATGATGACGACATTGCAATTTACGGCATATTCTAAAAATAACGACAAAAATGTCTTTACAACCTAGCTTTGGACATTCACCACATATGAATTGGTACCATTGAAAAATTTCTATTGGCCAATGATCATTAGAAAAATGCCAAACAGACAAACTGTTCATACATCTATATACTAAAATAGTTTAATTAATATGGTAATAAGCTGTAATCGATTGAGATGTATCTCCTGAGTATACCGGAACGTAGCGTGATAGAAAGCACTTCTTTACACTTCGTTTCTGAATAACGCTATATATTTAACTACAAATACTTACGTGCTATTCGTTTCGAAGGCACGCGACGATTAAATTGAGATTTTTGGAGATCCCTGGCTATTATCTGTCTACTCTTTTTCTTATTAAAAAAAATAGGCTTGGGTTTGACCACCATCTCGCCTGATGTTATGCGATGATGCAGTCTACGTTGGAGAACGCTTGCCTAGAAGAAACCGATTCACTCGTGATTTGAAGACACCCAGATTGTAACCATCGGGGAACACCCATTCAGGCAGATGGGTGTTCACCGATTGAATAACTTCTTTTTAAAGCAATGGTGCGGTCTAGGATGGACACTTCTTTTCTAGAGGATGTTTATGGCAAGTCTACCAATTTGATCTGGATTAATTTCCGAAATTAATCATAACTTTTTCAGGATTTTTTTAATGCTGCTCTATGGATATGTGTGCCCTTTGACAACTTGTACAAAGTAAAATAGTTAAGTGTAGGATATGAAAAACCTCCAGTTAGTTAAGTTTTATATTTGAGTGCTAGTTTATTTGTATTATTTCAAGTTGTTTTCATATATATAATTTCCTTATGGAAATAAATATTTCCAGTTATATGATTGTTGATAGGATATTTACCGTAATAGTAAATAGTTTTAAACGATATTAAAAACTTTTTTCCGGGCAAGTGCCTTTATTAACTAAACAAAATACAAGCTAAAACTAAAACAACAAATACAGATAGATTGACCGTTAAAAACTTAACTTACGTTTCATACTTTATTTCTGAATAAAGGTACCTAAATATTGCAAAAAAAATATATCGTAATCCACCATGCTGGCCCAGCGCAACCTGGTGAATGTCATGATTATGTCTTTGAATTTTTGAGGTTTTTGGACATACCGGTTTCCTCACGATATTTTCCTTCATCGTTTTTAAGCGCTCGACTCTGCACTTAATTTTTTTAGGTATAAAATAAGTCATTTGTGAACGATAATCGAACCGGGTGCCATAAAATTGTAAAGCGCACACGCTACCGCTCGGTCGCCAAAGCTCCTTTTCATTTCTCAACAAATTACACAACAATACACTTGAGCTAAGTTTAAATACATATTGTGTATTTCAAAAGATTTCTGCGGAACACTTAAATAGCAAATTCCAAGCCATTGTCCTCGATTCGGCGCGGCATTTAGTATGATTTTCAATTTCCTCGACTGTTATTGGTAACGTTATTCCATTTGCAAATACCAATAACACCTAGCGATTCCAACAACGTTAACTAGAACATCAGTCTGTTAGACACACAAGGCCGTAGCCAGGAGTTAAATAAGTGGTACAATTTTTGTGGAGACTGTAAATCAGATAGACAATATTAAAATTTCGGTGTTCGGGGCGTATACTCGATGTCGCAGGTTCGAATCCTGCCTGTCGTAATATTTTTTTTGGTGTCCCTGTAATTTAAATAGTAAATCCTCAAGTGCAGAGCATCACTTCAAATTCAAACAAACTGCCTGAAGGCTCATCCACACATAATAGATCAGTGGAAATCGCACACTGTGCGTTTCACACGATCCTTCTTGCCTCATACCTGCAAAATGTGGAATGAGCTACCTTCTTCGGTGTTTCCGAGAAGCTACAACATGGGGTTCTTCAAAAGGCGAGTTAATCCGAGTTCTAAAGGGTCGGCAACGTATTTGTGATGCCTCGGGTGTTACAAGTATCCATAGGCGACGGTGACTACTTTCCATCAGGCAGCCCGTCTGCTTGTATGCCACCTATGGCATTAAAAAAAAAAAAAAAACTTGCTTTCGGTCAACTTTGTCTAAAAACCCCAGCGGATTGATGAGTAACGATGTGCGGAAGGTAAAAAGCCAAGTCTTCTCAGGCCAGTAGTAAATCTGATGATGTCTGATGATGATAGAACAGCATTAACCTCAGATCAGACAACGATATGGTAAGGCAGCGTGGCGGATGCGAATGTGGGTGTGCCTAAACAGGCTGGATGCCTTTCGTCGGATTCACCCAGGAGACGATCATGTCGCCTTTTTACATGTGGATTATTGTAGACTAGTAGTTAGTTCATTAGTGTCGCTTACAAGTTTCACATAGTGAAAATAAATTATGAGACATTTTTGAACACGAACGATAATTGTACTAAAGCATATCTCCTTTGTTTGTCTGCTCTATAGTATCAACAAAAGTTTAGATAAAATTACAAGAGCGTATGAATCCATGGTCTATGAACGTATCGGTAACCTTTGAATTAAATGGAACTAAATGTCATCTATTTTCTAAAGATAGGTCGCCATTGGATACTAATCAAATCTGTCTTCGACTGTCAATATTAATAATTTTACCTATTCTACATTCTATCTTATTTTATATCGAAAACTGAACGGAAAAATATCACGGCCGACAATAGAGAACTTTATCACTATAACATTTTCAACACCTTCTACGTTTATTGAAAAAATATGTTAATATTTTCATTGCGACATGAGAGTAATCTGTACATACTGATGATGTTGAATGGATACTTTTTGCAAAGCTCAGGTAAGAAGATATCTTTGGTTGTTGACGCACGTGTTCAAAGCCTTCGTTCCCACGCTGATTGCGCAAAAGAAATATTTTTTACATCGTTAAAAAAATTGCAAATTTGACCCGAACACGTGTGTACCAAACCTAAAGATCAGCTGATTTTGTCAACAGTACTGATCGATGCAATTTGATCTGTAACTTTATAATTTTAAGGTGAGTTTTTATTGCCAGATGGTTGATATGTAAGATTTTAAAAATTCATGGTAAATAAAGACTTCCTTTGTACCTACTTTCATATAGATTTTATTCGTACCCATAGGTACATTTTGCACGTGGGTATTTTTTTTATCGTGTGAAAGATTTTAAAGGCTGCAAATTGTTATCTGAAAACTTATGCAATTAACGGAAATCAAAAATATAAAACAATTAAATAGGTATTAACGTGAGTTACTTCCTTATTCCATGTTAATAGCTTAGCAGATTTGAATTAGAGGGCAGCTGAAAGTACGCGGGTTTTTCATGTTTTATTTAAACATTTTTTATGACATAAAATCTCTGAGGAAATATGAAAAAAAAAATTGGCATTATCTTTAGAAAAACATTGGAAAGGGTATAAATCAATTTTCGTTTTGATGTTTTATAGGATGGTGGAGGAAAAAAAAAAAAACTTTTACTGTTTGCAACGGTTGAACGGACAAAAAGAATGACCAATCGTCTTGTTTTCCTACTTAGTAAATTTTATCTTCTAAAATGTACGAAAAAGACAGCTTTTAAGGTGGTACGTTTCGTGTGGCGAGAAATTCAAATTTCATACTGTTTTCTTGACCTTGTAGCTAAGCCGGGGTAATTATTGTACATTTACATGGTGTTTTCGGAAATAATAAACCGTTTGAAACACCAAAAAAAATTTTTGACAAAATAATGTAAGTAATAGATGTTCATTAAATATTGATATGTTTATATGATTTTGTAAAGGATAATAATCAATTTGCGCAAACACCATGATTGTGTACAATAATTACCCAGCCTAATAAAAGAACAAAAACTATTTGATATTTTGATTTCCCGTCATAGGTGAAACGTACCACCTTAACTTGGTGCCCAATGGCCGCAGCCTTAAATTTGGGATAGAGAATTAAAAAAAAAGTTGCTTTTTATATCTCCCCCCCCCCCCCCCCCCCTTCATTGAAGTTTTTATTATTTCTTAGTTAATCCGCCGTTCAGTCAGTCATTACATATTCTGTAAAAATTTCAATTAGCTGTCTGTCGAAAGATACAGCCTTTTAAAGTTAGGACGGACGGACAGCCAGACAGTCAGACGGACAGACAGCCATCATAGGCTTAGTAATAAGGTCCCGTTTTTTCCCTTTGGGTACGGAACTCTGAAAACGGAAAACTATGTCTATATATCACATCCGTTATTTCGTCTATCTATATACATACTAACAAAATAATGCCAGGTGACATCTACCCATTCTGATTCTCTAAAAGGAGAGACCAAAGTCTCCAAGAAGCTCAATGCAATCTTTGTGAAACACTCTCGAATACAATGGGACAAAGCAAGGACGATTTTAGTTCACTCTATTAAAATACCATTAAGTCGAATACCAATTTAACTCTTACAACAATTTCTAAATCTAACTTCTTTATGTTGAACTACTAAAGTTCATTATAGCGTGGAATTTAGTTGAATAGTTACAGGAAATGTTGGTTAAAGTTTGACAGACGTTGCGAAGCCATTGTGTGAATACACATAAGTTCTTGAAGTGATTTGCGTATAACGGCGGAAAAGATAGTAGGCTATTTGCATTACAATAAAAATCAGTTAAACATCGGAAACTGCAAATCATCAATGAATCCCTAGTTTAGACTAACCATCTTTAGCATTGGCCCAAAGCTGCTAGTCTTTTTTATCGGATACATTTCGGAGAGTGTGCATCGGAACTGTATGATCTAATTCTCTCCTGCCCATTTTCCTATCGAACGGCCAAAGCGGACAAGAAAAAACGACACCATTTCATGGCTGATATTCCGAAAACCTGTACAAAACGCTTTGATTCCACTTTTGTTGTACGAATCACTAGTATGTGAAATGCGCTGCTTGGGGCGTTCCCCGATAGTTACAATTTGGATGTCTTTAAGTTGTGAATGAAACAGTTTCTTTTAGGCAAACGTGCTCCATGATGGACCCCATCATCGCTTTACACCAGGCGAGGTGCCGGTCAAACGCATGTCTATTATATAAAAAAATACATACCTATTTACACTTAGACAATATTTCCACGTAGCCTCTAGTCATCTCCATACATGGCAATATAGGTACAATTTATGCCTCTATCGTACATTACTTGACATGTACTACAATACTTTACATGCTTATGACATCATCTCGATTCAAATCTCATGGAATACGTCAAGTCTAACCGTTTATGGCGCTAACGGCACGATAAAATGCAGTTGAATTGAATATATTTCAAACATTGTTGAGTAATTTATTTTTTCTTGTAGATACTGATATATCATACAGACTTGCAGAGCGCCGCTTATTTACCGCGATTTAATAGTTTCGAAATATTTAATAAATAATTGCTGTGGTGACAGTTATTACAAAAGCTTACAGAAAGCCAACATCTATCTAATATGGATTCTACGACTGAATTTGAAATTTCTTCCGCGTCTTCAGCACCATTAGGAGATTTGTACCTATTCCACTTCGATCTTAATTTTCGGTCATGGAAATCAAAAATCATCATCATCATCAGCCAATTTTCTTCAAGTTTTATAAGTCAACCTCAACGACTCGACCCCAGCCTACTACACGACGTCCCCGCGGGCCGCTTGCGGCCCGCGCATCCACGCAAAACACTAGTAATATTGTATAAAAATAAATCCCTATTTACCTTGGTCACGTCACGCCATAACTTGAAAACGACTTAACCGATTTCATTCATCTTTTGTTTTTTAAGTTTTCTAATATTTTGCAGAAGGTTTTTACGTAAAGAAAAATTGAGAAAATTGCGCAGAAATTGGAAAATTTCAGAAAACTTTCCGACGATTTTAACTCGCGGGTGAAACCGCGGGCGCAACTAGTTACTAATAAGTAAAATAACGTTTATTTGAATAAGCTTATGAATATACATAATTATTTATGTCTCGTTACTTGAATTAAAAAAGCGATGCGACGATTACGAAATTCAAAATATCAAAATTGGTACAGCCAAAATACGAAAAAGTAATAAACTGACCGTTAATTTCGTTATTATGAAACTAATAAGATTTTAATGCGTGAACTACAAAATTTTTAGCAGTTGTAGTAGTTAGCAACACGTATTCCATATCTAGGTAGCAAAGCAATCTTAATCTTCTGTTAACAATAGGTAAGTAAAGTCCAATAAACTAAATCGTTTTTTTTCCACGGATCAACATCGATCAATATCTTCACCACAATGTGCTTTCAAGTCTCGACCACAACAAATGATTGTTGGTAGATCATATCGTTTTCATGATCTTTATGGACCATTGTCATCGCAGGATGCGTCTTCGAAAAGAAGAAAAAAGCAATGTCTATGGGAGCTTGCGTAACGGTACACTTTTGTGTTCGATCTTTGAATTGTGCTATTAAATTAATACGTAGGTACCTTAACAATGGGTTCAAGTGTGTAATAAAGCGGATTACTACTGCATAAGTTATTTGACATAATGAATTTATAATCTACTTCGAAGGCAGATTCATCTTTCAAATCAATATAAAACAGAAGGTATTACAACGGTTCCAAATCAAACAATAATTGCATTTTGCATATACGCGAGTGTAAAATATGTGCCAAAAATTAATTCCAAGGTAATCGCGACGGCTGCGTTCTCCCAAAACACTACGTTCTATATTTAAAAACATTCCAAAAAAGAAATGCACCAGATGCAAGGCAGGTACAACCAGCCAGCATCATGTTGCAAATTACATAACCGCGCCAAATTGAACGAGGCCATTTTTAAAAAGAAAAGTTTTGGCGCGAAGTATTTTAAAATTGGTCAGGTATCGCCGAAATACAGCTTGCGCCGACAGATGCAAGGCACCGGCACAAGGAAGCTTTATAAAGTAGCTCGTGCTAAGCGAAAAAAATATATGCGGGCACAAGTTGCACGCACTCTGGGCTTAGAAAAAATTGCGCACGTGATTTCTGCGAATGGCGTGGCATATTTTTAGATCAGCACCGTATGGGACAGATGGTGGATCGACTTATGGAGAATTTTGAGAATCTCAGAAGCTGTTGATGACGTGTTCATAAATTGTTGGTTTGTTTATGTTTAAGACTGAAATTCATATTTGTACTATGTAAACAATTGAATGCACCACAATTTAATTAATCTTAATATTAGCACAGAATACATATTAGTTGATATTAGTCCTATCTTATGCGAGTAGTGTGTGGCTCTATTTATTTGATGTTTGCCTTTTTTTGGCTTCTATGGCACGATTTTTCTTAGTTTTTTCCCCTCCTGATAAGACTTAGGCGTTGCACGTTTGTTCTCCTTCCATGGTTGAATTTTTGGCTATATTTGTCAGGTCTGTAAAATCAGATAAGCTGTTGTTAAACGCCTAGCGAGTCAGTAATAAAAATATTCCAAGATGCCTAAATACAGTCAACATCTTATATTATTATGTAAACAAAAACAAGTACATATACAACCTGATTTATGATTTGTGTATCACCAACTTAGAATTACTACCTAATTACCAAAAAAGTAAGTTTTGTACATATTTTTACTATGTTTAATAAAATCTTAACCACGTGATCTATGGTTGGTATGTTTCACACTTTCATATTTATTTCAATACATCATGTCCAAATTCGAAACTCATTGTTGCTTTATTTTTCGTTCCTGACCTGAGAGAATTTGGCTTTGCACCTCTTGTGCATTTGACAGTGTCCAGTATTTTAGTAATTTTAGGAGAAACATGTCTTTTCGTGCTGTTTCCAGAGCTCCATAGATGCCTCATGTAGTCTCCACTACTTTACTGGGACCTGAGTTTGACTTGACCGTGACTTACTTTGCTTGACTCTGACTGTGGCTATGATTTGTTGACGATATTTCATCAAACTTGAAAATATTTTAATACTTGACACTGGCAAACGCACAAGAAATGCGACGCCAAAATCAACTCAAGAGGAAAGAAGGAAAAAAAGTGCCCTGAATCGTGGCCTCTCGATTTGACAGCAAACATCGATGATGTTCTATAGACTAAGAGGCAATCTCTACATACAGCACCAGGAAACTGCTACTCAACACTATCAGCCGTCATCGGCCCGTATTGCAGCCCCCTTGTTTACAAACACCGTGAGGACCTGTGTGTGTGGTCCACACGTGTCGCCTCTGACACATAATGGAACCTTGTACCGCTTCCGGAATTGTCTGCGGTTTTTATTATAACATCGAATAAAGCATCTAATTAAAATGATAAGGTTTCGATGAAATAAACTATTTCGGATGCTTGAAAGATAGAAACATATTCAATGCTATCTAAACAAAGATAATAATAACCACTTAATTGCGCACGAGTCATAATTTGCTTGTGCAACATATAAGCCACGTCAGTTGCGGTGGGGTAGCGTATGGCGCTGGTGATTGGAGACTCAAAAGTCATTCATTCAATTCGCGCCTAGGATTAACCCTCTCGAAAAAGCACCAAACATGGCATGATTATAGTACACACTCTAAAGTATAACCACAGGTATAACGAAAAATAATTAATAATGACCAAGGGCGAGTCGGTGACAAATTTCTGTTAATAACCAAGTTAAAACTGGTAATTTCGTTACTTGGATGACCTACTTATAATTTCTTTCACCGAAGCGAACCACCATATTTTACTATTATTGAAGTCGTTTTTTTTTTTATTAATAATAATTGTATTTTTTGGTAATACGGAACCCTCAGTGCATGAAAACTACTCGCACTTGGCTGTTTTTTTAAATACAATAATACTTATGGTTTGGACCTTTTTGAGCTCCGATTAGATCCATATAAATATAAGTGTTTTAATATCTTAGTAAATAACCATCAGTGTCATATCAGATAGTTTACGGTACAGACAACAAAAAATTAAATGTCCTTGATAGTATGACCAACTTACCTGTAAAGTGAATAAGGGAGTCACCAACTTATTTTATTAACAAAGGTGGCAACAACCCGTAGAAAGTTTTCTGTTCTCTCATTTATCCAACTGTTTTGATAAGTTTGTCGAGCTGTAGCTAATATGTAAGCAAATTACTATCACCTGGTTAATTTGAGTCTTAAAAGTACCTTACATCTTAAAATGATGTCCCGTGGCGCAGATTAACAACTAGTTAGTCGTAACCCGCGGGTATATACTTTACTCCTATTGTAGGACAAGGTGCAAGCAATTTCATATAACTTTTTTAGGTAGGTACTAATCTTCCTTTTTTATTAAGTTTTATAAGGAAAGAATAAGATATATATATTGCCAAAAAACAAAAACAATGAACATGTACTATTAGAAACACAAGGAGAAACAGTGTTTGGCAATAGGGGTAAGCTCAGCGCTGTACTGCAAGGTCCCGAAGGGTCACGCAGGGCTGGTTTTCGGCATAACCCTTTGCTCTGAAAAAAGATGGTAGTTGAGCACTAGGCGACGGTGGGTGCGTATGATAATGGATGTACCTACTTGTGCTGGGATAGTCGTAAAATATTTACGAGTAGAGCCCGGGGCAGAAACTAGTCCATAGTTTATTAGTGTGCATTTAGTTTTGTTGATAGAATTACTCGTTTTATTCTAATCTCGTAGTGGATGGCAGGCTGTCGTTCAGTGTGGAAGTTAAATGGGGAGACCTATGTTCAAAGGTCTTTTGACTGATGATGAAGTGCAGGTCGTTAGCACGATGGTCAGTGCTTATTGCGCAGTCTCTACAATACCTAATGTAGTGCTAACGTGTAAATAATTTACTTTTAAGATAATAGCTAATTATCTAAAAAGGGTTACGCGGTAAGGGTGTACTAAGCTGAAAGGAGTTCATAGTATCCATTATTATGAACGACCTTTACTATGGGACCAAATCTGAAATTGCGAAAAAAATATCAGCTCTTCCATATATTTTGTCCAGTGCGAATGATCGTTTTCTATGGAACAGCTGATATTTTTTCGCGATTTTACCGTTGCTCCCATAATAAAGATTGTTCAATTATGGGTACTTAAGATGGACCCTTTTCGGCTTAGTACGCTCTTTTCGCGAAACACAGACTTCCATTTTTTTTTTTTACCAATGACGAGTTAGTAATTGTTAATCTAATATGGATAACAAACAGAGTTAGTCCTCGCAGCTTTGTAAAAGTACCCAAAATACCTGGTAATCTGTGGGTCCCAAACTAGGCTACGCTTGTATCTTGGTAACCCTGAAATGCCATTAGAGTTACAGTAACGGTTAAACGAATATAATTTATTTGTATTAGTAAAATTTAAAGAATATAATGTGATGACGTTTAGTTTTTGTATTTTATTGCTTGACATGTAGGTATTATTTTTAATGCGATTGCCTTAATTTTGATTGTTGTGTGCTTGAATCTGTGTTACTTGAGATAAATATATTATATTATTATTATATACGTGTTATTTATTTTTTATCTTAATTTTTAAGTTTTTTACATTAAATATATAATAAAAAAATTACATAAAAAACTTAAAAACTAGGGTGCCGCCGGCAGCGGGGCAGGGCCCAAGCTACCGGTGGTTAGGGCTACAGAGTGAGGAACCTCCTGACAATGCGAGCCGTGTCAAGGATTACCGCCTTCTGCATCTGACCCTTGACCCAACTGTCTAGCGAGAGCCTATTAAGGTGTTGGTCGAGGCTCTTCTATACGTGTTATTATTATTATATTACTAAAAGCTTAAGGGACCTAACCTATCATGAAATACAGTTCTACGCTAGCCCTGGTATCAGTAGGTATCTGATTAATTATCCTGGAATTCCGTACCGCGTTGTTATATTAATTACTGGGTACAAACAACTTGTCCCGTTAAACAGGTGCGTGCCGCGGAGGTGGTGGGATTGATTTTGACGATGTTGATTGGCGAGTCCGGGCATAAAATTATGGGTGACCTGAGTTAAGGCTGGGTATAAGGCCAGAAAAATTTCTGATTTCACCCGCGCGTCTCGCATCACCCGCATTAGTGTGAAACACAACCACGGCAGCGCGGCAGTCGCGCGCAGCTAAAGTGTACACAACTCGCGCACTCGACCTTGTAAAGCGGCAAGGAGCAATAACACACAGGATAAGCATAGTGTTGGTGTACTTGGTGTTTTGGCGATTAGCTGAGTTCGGTCGCGGCGCGCAGAACCGTAAATTGTTTATTTCACTTTTCAAAATTGTATTTGTAATTTATTTTTAGGTTTTCTACAATATAAAAATAATAAAGTATATAAATTAAATTGAAATAACCTAAATAAAACTAAACTGAACTATGCTATGCTATGCTTTGCTAGGTTGAACTTGCCGGGATAAGACCAAAAAACCCAAAAACCTCGTGGCACGGGGTACCCGATCCCGGGTCATATCTCCTAAACCAGACCTTTAACCCAAAAAAAATTACAAAAAAATATTTAGATTTTTACTTTTGAAATCAGTGAGAAATACATTTAAATAGAAATAAAGAAGGGTGAAAACCACCCCCTACCACGCCCAAATTTTGGCTCGAGGTAGTAAAGCTCATTTTAAATTTTAGTAATTTTTTTTCAGATTTTTTAAGGCTGTGGTTTAGGAAATATAACTAGTTCTAGTTTTTAGTTTATATTATAGTCTAAGTTAGGTCTTAAGATTTTGACGACCTGAAATACCCGGCTCCTCAAACATTTTGTCCCAGGTCAATCCAGGCAAGAATAGTTAGCTTCACTGGCTATCCAACGATAGGTCATTTAGTATTTTAAGACTCGTAGGTACATAGTAACTTGAGTTACTAAGTAGCGAGGCGGACCCTAAATACCCGATTTTTTGAAGGTCCATAACTTTGGACACAAAGGTCCAATCAAAAATCTGACGTCATAGGCATCATTTTTTCTGGCAGACGAAGACGTTAAACTCAAAAACTCGGCTTTAGGACCTAACCCTAAAAACCCCAAATTGGGTTTGAAATTACGTAACCGGAATTTCATGTTAAAAATAACAAAAAAAAACAACACAAAAAATTCAGTGGTGTAATAAATAGACTATATTTATTTTTTTGGCTTTCTACTCTCACAATTTCAGGAAATAAATAATATTTTAAAAAAATGTGTTTATTTAGTTGGTAGGCATAAATAATAATAAAATAGAAACACAGTAAACACACGTGCGTAGAAAATAAAAAGACGCGTCTGATAAGCCCAAATTCGGCTATTTTTGTGCAAAGAATGCCTTTCAAAATATTAAAGCGCAAAAATCCGGAAAATTTTCGTAATTTTTTTCAAAAACCATCGATTATCTCAGAAACAGTACGTATGAGGTCATTTTTGTAAAAATGCTATGTATCTATATAATATATCTATGCTATGCTATGCTATGCTATGCTATGCTATGCTATGCTATGCTATGCTATGCTATGCTATGCTATGCTATGCTATGCTATGCTATGCTATGCTATGCTATGCTATGCTATGCTATGCTATACTATACTTTGCTATACTATACTATACTTTGCTATACTATACTATGCTATGCTATGCTATACTATACTATGCTATGCTATGCTATGCTATGCTATGCTATGCTATGCTATGCTATGCTATGCTATGCTATGCTTTGCTATACTTTGCTATACTATACTATACTATACTATACTATACTATACTATACTATACTATACTATACTATACTATACTATACTATACTATACTATACTATACTATACTATACTATACTATACTATACTATACTATACTATACTATACTATACTATACTATACTATACTATACTATACTATACTATACTATACTATACTATACTATACTATACTATACTATACTATACTATACTATACTATACTATACTATACTATACTATACTATACTATACTATACTATACTATACTATACTATACTATACTATACTATACTATACTATACTATACTATACTATACTATACTATACTATACTATACTATACTATACTATACTATACTATACTATACTATACTATACTATACTATACTATACTATACTATACTATACTATACTTTGCTATACTATACTATACTTTGCTATACTATACTGTACTATACTATACTTTGCTATGCTATACTATACTATACTTTGCTATGCTATACTATACTATACTATACTTTGCTATACTATACTGTACTATACTTTGCTATACTATACTATACTATACTATACTATACTATACTATACTATACTATACTATACTATACTATACTATACTATACTATACTATACTATACTATACTATACTATACTATACTATACTATACTATACTATACTATACTATACTATACTATACTATACTATACTATACTATACTATACTATACTATACTATACTATACTATACTATACTATACTATACTATACTATACTATACTATACTTTGCTATACTATACTATACTATACTTTGCTATACTATACTGTACTATACTTTGCTATGCTATACTTTGCTATACTATACTGTACTATACTTTGCTATGCTATACTGTACTATACTTTGCTATGCTATACTTGCTATGCTATACTATACTATACTATACTATACTATACTATACTATACTATACTATACTATACTATACTATACTATACTATACTATACTATACTATACTATACTATACTATACTATACTATACTATACTATACTATACTATACTATACTATACTATACTATACTATACTATACTATACTATACTATACTATACTATACTATACTATACTATACTATACTATACTATACTATACTATACTATACTATACTATACTATACTATACTATACTATACTATACTATA
The DNA here is from genome assembly GCA_932305915.1 of Agriopis marginaria. Taxonomy (NCBI): domain Eukaryota; kingdom Metazoa; phylum Arthropoda; class Insecta; order Lepidoptera; family Geometridae; genus Agriopis; species Agriopis marginaria. The sequence goes on from OW029933.1 coordinate 5,486,627, forward strand.
CTATACTATACTATACTATACTATACAATACTATCCTTTACTATACTTTGCTATACTATACTATACTATACTTTGCTATACTATACTATACAATACTATACTATACTATACTATACTATACAATACTATACTATACTATACTATACTATACTATACTATACAATACTATCCTTTACTATACTTTGCTATACTATACTATACTTTGCTATACTAAGCTATGCTATGCTATGCTATGCTTTGCTATGCTATGCTATGCTATGCTATGCTATGCTATGCTATGCTATGCTATGCTATGCTATACTATACTATACCATACTAAAATAAACGAAACACGCGAAAGCCCGTTGGTCCAGTTGGTAGTGAACCTACCTTCTGAGCTTGGAGGCGTGGGTTCGATTCCCACCTAGGACAAACAGTTATGTGATGAACGTTTGTGTTTGTTCTATACCTGGTTGTTAATAACTATAATCTATTTAAGTATATATGAATTATTTAATTAAATTTCATTTAATTTATGAAATTATTAATTATAAAAAAAACAAATGTTAATTATTATTATTATTTTTTATTCAACGAAAATTATATTTTACTTAATAATTTTGATTTTTAGTAGTCTTTCTGACTGTCACTCTCTCTCTTTCTCTCTCCACACGAAACACTTAGACTCTTGTAACTATATTACCGAGCGTACATAATAATAGATGCCCTTATGATAGATGGCCTAGTCGTATCCATAATTATTAATACCTGTAATTTTTTCATAGTAGCTTTACCTAGTCTGTGCTCTAGGTCATTGGCAACACTTGGTTGCCGCATCAAATGGTCGCGTTCAAGCCATAGATTTTTTATGTTATCCATTGTTTGAAAATACAGTAGGTGTTGATATAATCGCACTCGGAAGATAAATCTAGGCGAATAGCAAGCGCGTGCGTCCTTCCCCGTTGGAGCATAGTGCGGTACTGAGGTTGAACGGAGCATGTTTCGCCATTTAGATGCAAAGCGCAACAGAATAAGGTTGAATATCGGACTTGCCGTTTGACCGAATAGTTGCTTAGAACTAAAGGACGTAAGTCTCAAATCGAATATAATTTATTATGAGAGTACTAATTAATCTAGGTAAATTTTGTCTTAGCACTGGAAAACAAATTATATTTTCCTTCGATGAGTATTTATTTTAGATATGTGACTGAAGTTCTATCCAAGAAAAAATCAAAAAAATCTGCAAAAAGGCACCTTTTTGAAAACAATAAAGTATCGAGTAAATATCTCGCTATTATGTTTCTGTCTTAGTGCCGGAAAGAAAATGAATTGAAAAATCACATATATCAATTATTACGTTGATAGGATATTTGGTTTAGTTAGAATATCATGGCAAATTAGCATAAAATTTCGGAGGCCCCCTCTTAAAGGCCGAGCTGAAAGAGCGCGGCTATCTCGCTCGCGTATTTTAACATTTTTTGAAGAGCATAAACTGATTGGAAGAATTAACGAGTAACTTAAATATATCAATGTCAAGGTTTTTGAAGTTACGTATACTTCTTATGCGACTTGCAACAAGGATGCGTTAAACGTTTAACGCTACCATGGAGGGGGAATTTTTCTCTCTCGTATGGTTGCGAAATGCGTATCCTTTTCTGGCGCTGCGACTAGCAGATCCGGTAGTGTAATGGTGTCGCTAATGGATTAAGAAGCCTAAGGAGCTAGGATCGAATCTCGAGAAAAGAAAGAAAGAAATGAAACCTAACTACGCTGCCTCTTCCGCTGGTTCGTGGTCTGAACTCAAGAACCTTTCTTCCCCATCGGTTATCGGTGCTTCGAGAGTTTAGGTGGCAGGCTGTCGTTCAGTGTGGAGTTCTAAGAGGGAGGCCTATTTTTAGCAGTGGACCTTTTCTGGCTGATGATGATGATGATAATGATGATGTTGATTCCTTTTAATATCGCATCGTCACCATGAAATGATTTTACCTGGGTATGTCCTAAAACCGCGACCAGAACCACTAGGGGATGGGCAGCAGCATCCTCCTACTTGAATGGTGGAACCTTCTGCGATCTCCAAGCCGCCTGCCAAGCGTGGGGATTATGGCACCCCCCCCCCCCCCTAGGGGGAGGCCTATGTTCAGCAGTGGACGTCTTCTGGCTGATGATGATGACCATGAAATTATTTGGAAATCATAATATCTATTGGCGAGGGCGAAGGCCGAGCCCTACGCTTACAAGTCACGGGCATTGAGCTATTAAAATTATTTAAGAAGTCAGAAGTAGTTTAGTTCACCTCTACATTAATAATTTTACTATAAAAATAATTAACTGTATCGTATGACAATAATAAATACATTTGTTATTGTAACAGGGCCAACTAATTTTATTTTTTCTTTACCGTAAATATTTTTCTCACAATAAATAATTATTCAATCGGCTACTACCTCCCTACCCTATAAGAACATACAAGTTTTGCTACCGCATACCATAAGCTGGCTAGAAAATACAAATAAATAACAAAATACGTGCGTATTACATACTGACTGGCATTAAAAAAAACTATTAACAAAATAACCAAACAGTAGCTAGGTAATTAATTTCGGGCATCTGCAACGTCTTGACATCTGCCTGGCAACCCTTGCTACAAAAAATGATTTTTAAGAAAGAAAGGATTATTGCTTCGCTTCCCCTTTTGCTACTTATTGAGAATTACTGATGCTTGTCTGATACACTAGGATACTTAAGTTTAAGTTTTTGGTTAGTGTGGTTTGGTTGTTTATTTACATTTGAGATAGTAAAACATTTTGAAATCGCAAAACTAAAAAGAGTTCTGCTTGTTCGATTGTTGGTGGAACTGCTTCTGATCTCTCAATCCAATGCCAAGTACTCTCATCTCTATCTCTTCTCATTATAATATATCTTCTTGTATCTCTTGATTAATATTTCATCCCTACGTAATATTATATATACTCTTTGATTAAAGATAGTTATAACATCAAAGTTGCTTTCCGCGTTTGTCTGTCTATAAGTATAATATCCGCTGCCTCCTTGTAAACCACGCAACGGATTTTGATGCTGTTTTTGCCATCGCAGTTACATAATTTTTCACGGAAGCTTTATAATATATCCAAAATATAACCTCAATTGCTTCAAATGAAGAGTTAATAGAGCCCTCAAAGGTAACGCACCGCCAATGCCCCGGGTATTGTAGGTGTCCATAAGCGACGGTGACTACTTACCATCAGATGGCCCGTCGCTTGTTTGTCTACTATTGCATAAAATAAAATAAAACTTACAATTGTGCGAAGCCGATTTCAACTGAGAGGCCAATCATACAGGAGACGCATAATTAAAAAGTTTTTCACGTTTTCTCTATTGTTCTTCCTGTCATGATGGTTTTTAAATATTTCGTTTCCTATCAAGAGTCTCAGCACTATCCAAGATGTCAGGACACAAACATCTCTACAGGGTTACATGGAAAGGGCACACCCTTTCCACCAAAAGGCAAAGGAGGAAAAAAAACTAGGATTAGTTTTAGTTATAAATTTAAATTTAAGATAGTATTTATTTTACTTGTAATTTTTATTGAATAAATATGCTAAGTATGTAATTTAAAAAAAAACTTTCAAAAGAAACAAACTTAAACATTAGAAGTTTCTTCGTATCCACATTATTCATTAATTTGCGAGAACACGGATTATTCACTCGATAAACTAGAATAGTATCGATAAAAAAATCCCGCCGAGAATAGCTCGTGCCATTCCATTATCGGTATTTCCGGGTAAATTTCATAGACTCGGCATCATTTGCGATAATATGAATGTTTTTCAATGATTTAAGTATATATTTTTGGGTCGTTTGTCTGTTTCACTATTCGTAATTGCACAGTCGACGAAAGTCTGTCCTTCATGTTGAACTTCTTTAAAATGCTACAATTATTGAGAAATAATGGACAAGCACACATTTCTATACTTAGCGTGTACCTATCTACCTATAAGGTTCATTTTTTATTGATGTTCCTATATACGTTTACCTACTCATCATGTTGATATTATGTTGGTATTATCTACTTGACACCATTGGGCAGAGTTAAATGATAACAGCAGAAATAACCACTGAGGAGTTAATCACTACGGGAATGACCTTTTTTTTTGTTAAGACTAAACAGTATTTCTAGTTTTGATTAATAGAAATAAATGTTTACTTGTGTGGAAAATGAGCGTATACCTACATATTTTTAGACATTTTTTCTCCCCGAAAACTTAACTACCTAATCAAATATTATTGTTTTTACTGAGAAACTAGCTGTTGTCCGCGGTTTCGTACGCGTAGACTTTCATATAAACTTTCAACTCCCTCTTGCTTAAATTCGGCCCTCTCGCAAAATCTTTTCTTAGCTGATTTTTACATCGTAAAAGGAATCTATCTGCCAAATTTCAGGTTGGAAGGTCAAGTATTTTTCGAAATTTTGTGATAAGTCCGGAGTAAGTGAATGAGTGAGTGGTATTTCGCTTTTATATACGATGATGTAGTATAATAATATATAGATTTACGAACTGTTGATAATAGCTTCATAATTTATTATTATCATGCACCGTAAACCTCATTAAATGTCCGAAATGTGGACGATATCTTAAAGCTATTAATGCTTAAAAACCACCTGCCTTTCGCATTAGCCATGTTTTTTTTTTGTTACTGGCAAGGTGTGCATTCAATTTGAATTTGGAACATTAGATTTTGGACGTTACATTCCGATGTTAAAATAAAAAATAAAAAAGGCACGTGTTTATTGGTTCGGATACACAATTTGAATATCGAGCAAACGCCAAATCGGCTGCAGCTTGCATTAATTAGGTCATATTTCAGGAAAAGTATTTTTGTGAGCATATAAAAGCTTTTATTGATTTCAAAGTTGTTAACTCTGGTTATAAATTTTGGCCAAAAATAACACAAATCCTAAGCATAGCGTCCAAAAGAGCACACTCCTAATTTAGGAGTCGGAATATCACATCTTTTTAATTCTCTGGCACGTGGCAATGGCACTGGCCATAAACAACCACAAGTTTTTTTTAAATTTTAACACGACACAATCATTTCTTTTTTTTTTTCTTTTTTTAAGCGTTACGAGGAAGTTATTCTGTAGGTTTTATTGAAAAATGTAGTCATGTTTTGCGGTATGGTAGTCGGGCGTCAATGCGGCATGGCAGGTGATCAGCACTGCAGCTGCCCGCTCGTCCAAGGTTACCCTGCCCGCTGAACGGCACCCGCTTCTAGTGATGTGCGATGTCAAAACTGAACAAAATAATTAAAAAAAAAACTTTTATGGTTTTATGGTATATATTTTTGGGTTTGTTGTGTAGTTAAGCGAGGGTGGGCGGTAGCATGTGCGTTTTACAATCTGACGGCACCCGGTTCGATCCTCGACCCCGCACCAATGACTTACATATTTAGTACTAAAAAAAAAAATGTAATTTCAATGCCATTGCTCAGCAACGGTGAAGGAAAAAATACCCAAGGACAAAGTTTTTTTAAGTCCGACAGAAGGACAAATATGTAAGAAAAAAAAACACCGTAGTACATATAGGATACTAGCTAACAATTATGTTAAAAACTTTTTACATTTTGTCAAAGCTGACCGAGTATAGTCATTCGTTAAGCCTCTCGCTCGATGTTTTGACCATGTAGCAATGGCATAACCAGAGATAATTTACCTAAACAATATTAATGCACGAAGTCCCAATATAGGCAATTAAAAAAATGTCCAATATGTTTTTTTTTTTTTTCAATTCTTTCGGTTTCTTCTAAATAAGCGTGCTCGATCGTAGAGCGCATCATCACGAGTTGGCCGTCAAATGCAAATCTTATGACCTACAAAATAAGATAAAAAATTGCAAAAGTTAAATAGTTAAGTGTTCTTTGATAGATACTTTTTTTTTGTTATAATGTTCATGACCGTGGATTCGATGTCCTTTAGTCGTAATATTAATCAGTTTTCTTGGCATTCATCATCATCAGCCTTTTAACAGTCCACTGCTGGACTTTTAGCCTACCCCCGAAAGGGTGATAGGGCCATATCCACCACGCTGGCCCAGTGCGGGTTGGTTTCTTGGCATTAACAGCGTCAAATAAGTCATAGTCGCAGTCAGAGTCAAGCTAAGTAAGTCACGGTCAAGTCAAACTCATGCCCCTGTAAAGTAATGGAGACTTTACAAGAGGCTCCTATGGAGTTTTGGAAACAACACGAAAAGACACGTTTCACCTTGTTATATCACTTGCCCACACTCGAGCACGTTTACGAGCACTTAATGAATAATAATTCACCATTTAGAACACATTAACACTCGAAAATACACAAGTTTAGGAAAATAATCCAACGAGCCGACATGTTTTTTCCACGTTGGCGCCAAAACTCTTTGATAGATACGACAGGCAAGTCGCTGGCTCACTATTACAAGGTTCTATGTTATTTTCTTACACGTTCTGTAATTTCATTTTAAAATTTTTGACGTTCATAAATATTGACTTAGCAGGATTTATGCTCGAGAGAGATACTTTCACTCAAGCATAAACCCTGCTAAGTCAATATTTATGAAAGTCTAAAATTTTAAATTGAAATTACAAAACGTGTAAGAAAATAACATAGAACCTTGTAATAGTGAGCCAGCGAAGTGTTGTAAGTATACCTACTTACACTATTTATTTATGTCGATGGAAAATTATAATAAGCAAATATTTTCCCATCCCTAGCGGGTCCGGTGGTGTCCACGTGTCGCACACGCGCCACGTGCCGCGCCCATCTCGGCCCTCGACACTACGTGGCACAAACATACACCACGAGACAATCATCATCATCATCAGTCAGAAGACGTCCACTACTGAACATAAGCATCCCCCTTTAACCTCCACACTGAACGACAGCCTGCCTTTTGCATCCACTGGATGCCAGCAACTCTCACTATGTCGTCGGTCCATCTAGTGCGAGGCCTACCTACGCTGCATCTTCCGGTTCGTGGTCTCCACTCAAGTACCTTTCTTCCCCATCGGTTATCGGTTCTTCGAGCAATGTGGCCTACCCATTGCCACTTCAACTTGCAAATTTTAACAGCTACGTCGGTGACACGAGACAATACGGTGGTAACGATCTACCCTCTTTCTATATGTAAGATCTTTTGATTGTGTTGATGTGCATTAATGGTCGTATCTTTTAATTGCGTTGACTGGACCTTAGTATTTGATAATTATTTTGAAATTGATACCTGAAATAGGATCTTGACACACGAACAGACACAAACAGACAGAGGAACAACAAAGTGAGGGTTCGATTTTTTCCTTTTGAGGTACGGAATCCTAAAACACGAATATAAAAGACGTCTTGTACTTAGTGGTGAAGTAAATCGTAGAGGGTAGGGTATTCCCATAAAGCACGTAGTTAGTGGAGGCACCCGGCATAACGCGTTGTAGGAAGTCGCCGTTTAGCTGGCCACGTCTGCGCCGTGGAGCGGAGAGGACGTTCACTTCGGGAAACGCTTGAGGATGCATTCTTAACACAGCAAGCAGCGGAGCGAAAGTGCAGCGGAAATCCAGTAGAAGACAGCAGCAGCAAGGCAGTAGGGAAGCAGAAGCGACATCTATAGACTCAGTAACGACTTTTTACTTTATTTTTAACCGACTTCAAAAAAGGAAGGATTTTCTCAATTCGGTTGTATTTATTTTTATGTTTGTTACGTCAAAGCTCCGTCATTTGTAAACTGATATGAAGGATTATTTTTTTATTTGAAAGGATATAGAGGGTTACGCATATAGACTGTTCTAAGCTGAAAGTCTTTTACTATGGGACCAACCCTGAAATCACGAAAAACATATCAGTTCCAAAAAAACGGTAATTGACACGCGACAAATGTATGGAACTTCTGTTTTTTACCGTGATTTCAGGAATGGTCTCATAGTAAAAGCTGTTCATAATGATGAGTACAATGACCTCCTTTCGGCTTAGTACAGTCTATATGCGTAACCCTGTAGATTGGTCCCATAGAAATTTCATCGGTTCAGTAGTTTGGTTTCTAATTCAAAATAACTGGAAAAATGTGTCATCCGAGTAAACGAAATTACATATTTTACTTTCCTGTGACTTTTGGAATCGGGTTTTTTATATTGAGAATATTTATGATGAATTGGGTTAACGTTTGACCAACTCACCTGATTCTAAGTGGCGATGCGATCTACGATGGGACACGCTTACCCATAAGATGCCTATTCACTCTTGTTTTGAAGAGACCCAGGTTGTACTTTACAGATAGCACCGAGGCAGGGAGCGCATTCCATTCCATTCCTCTACTTTATATATGACGACCGGTTTCGTTTGCCTATAGCATGTCTCATGAAAAGGAGGTCTCGGGTTCAACTCCCGGCCGGGCAGATGCTTGAATAATGAATTTGAATGTCTTCTCTGGGTCTGGGTGTTAGATGTACTTGTCTTTTTGGGTATTCCATGGTATCCCTGACACAGATAATCCTATTCCCCACTAAGATTCCCTGTGAGTGTGAATAGTCATTTTTTATGCGACATTTTGCATAAGTGTCAATTTGAGAGAGCTTTACGAAAAGGACATTATACGCAAGAGACATTTTGGGAAAGGGACATTTTGCAAGCAGTATACTTTTTGCGAATGCGATATTCTGCGACGGAGTCAATGAGATTATTCACGAAACGCAACTGAACAGTCACAACCCAATAATTGAGTGTATTTGAAGTTTGAGGAATGGGTCAAAGGTTTGGAAGGTCAGAGTGCCTAATGCGACTTTTTACAATTGCGTTAACATAATCATCATCATCATCATAATCAGCCTTTTAACAGTCCACTGCTGGCAGTCCATTGGGCCATATCCACCACGCTGGCCCAGTGCATGTTGGTGGATTCACATACGCCATTGAATTTCTTCTCCGTACGTATGCAGGTTTCCTCACGATGTTGTCCTTCACCGAAAAGTCAGTGGTATGAAAACCCGTACATTAGCTCCAAAGAGCTCAACATAGTACATACTATGATTTGTATGAAATAAGATTAGCACCATCTGGCACCATGTAGATGGTATAGTCCTTCATACAAAGTAGGTAAACGCTACTGAAAAAACTTGCGCAAGATGCCTTGTGTAAGTTTTTCCTCTAAACTGTAAGGATAGCTTTTGGTATAAAATATTATCAAAATTCGACCCAAAGGTTAATAAGATATAACTGCGGAATACCTTATCCAACATTCAACGATGTACCTTTACCTTGAAGATACTTGTTCCAATAAAAACCAGGTGATTGTAGTCGGCTGTACTATTTTAAGTAATAAAATATCATCAACTCCTTACCATTATCAGAGCTTATGTCCGAACTAGTTTGTCCAATAATAACTTAGATTCCTATCTTCCTATAACGTGTTCTCCAACACCCCCATAATAACTCTTGACAGCTAACAGTAACGGCTATGTTATATTAACGACTATTTTAATATAAACGGCTTAATTAATGAAAAGTACTTATCAGGGGGTGTCGATTGAAAGCTGATCAGTCGATGAGTTTTGGGAGATCAGATTGTTATGACGTCACGGTGTACTGGTGAGAGGAAAAGTTCAGGAAGTAATTTATTTTCACTTGGCCACACAGGTTTGGTTTTTTCATACCACTGGCTTTTCGGTGAAGGAAAACATCGTGAGGAAACCTGCAGACGTACGGAGAAGAAATTCAATGGCGTATGTAAATACACCAACCCGCAACTAGGCCAGCGTAGTGGATATGGCCCAATCACCCTTTCGGGGGTAGGCTGAAGTCCAGCAGTGGACTGTTAAAAGGCTGATTATGATGACGATGATGATACAGGTTTGGCCTCACACACTGTCGAATATTTAATTTAATAGTTACTCTCTCGTTATGTGTTATCTTTTCACGACGGCTTCAACTTTTTGCTGAACCGATTTTGATGAAATCTGGTAGATAAATAATGTGCATAAGATACACGTGAAGCTTAAAAAAGTGAAATCTAAGCAACAAGGCTGAACCTATTTTGTGTAACGTTATATTTTATGATTAAGTACAACATTGTTTTTTTTCAATAGGGGGGCGCGGTGATCGTTTTGACTAAATCTTATTGTTTATTAACTAAAACAAAACACAACGCCAATTACCTATCAACCAAATATAAAAATTGTACACAACGAAATAATGTAAGATAATGCTATAAATATAACTCAAAAACTGTCACAAATTTCAAAATACCACAATTTAACTTAACCTAGCCAATTTTTTTATGAAAATGAAATTTTTAAAGTTTGCCTAAAAATTGTTTTCATACACTTCTGTACGCGACAGCCCATCAGCACCCAATACCACCAAAATGAATAAAAAGATGGAACAGTTAGATAACGTCAAGCTTTGTGAAAACGCTCTTGTCTGCAAACACCTTTATTTCTGAACAACAAAAGTTGTTATGACAAGCAGATGGTGACGACTGTGTTTGTGCTGATAAGAGTTTTTATAGCCAAGGCTGCTATAGACATGTGTGATCGTCGATATAACATGATATAGATAACTTCTAATCATGCCTCGATGTAAGAGCAGAAGCTTAGCTCAAGTTCAGTTTAGACGCAGGCCGGCTATTCTTGACCATGCAATATTGTTTCTTACCTTTACTTCATCATCAGTCAGAAGATGTCCACTGCTGAACATAGGCCTCCCCCTTTAACCTCCACACTGAACAACAGCCTGCTTTTTGCATCCACTTGATGCCAGTGATTCTCACTATGTCGTCGGTCCATCTAGTGGGAGGCCTACCTACTCTGCGTCTTCCGGTTCGTGGTCTCCACTCAAGAACCTTTCTTCCCCATCGGTTATCGGTTCTTCGAGCGATGTGGCTTGCCCATTGCCACTTCAACTTGCAAATTTTTACAGCTATATCTGTGACTCTGGTTCTTTGGCGAATATCCACGTTTCGGATTGTATCGCGCAAAGAAACTCCGAGCATAGCTCTCTCCATTGCCCGCTGTGTCCTTGTGCATTGTCCTTGACTTACTTACTTGTGTAGCGGGTATTTTCCGCAACTAGGCCATTCATTGGCCCATTTTGCGTCACCCGGCTGCAGCTAATTCAGGCACCCGGTCTCCTCCAGGAAAGCCAACAGCTCGCTTATGCTGGCGCAGGCTTCCCAGAGCGTCCTTGGTGTTCCGAGGATAGTGTTTCGTTGTTCTGCCATGCTGCACTCCAGCACCAAATGTGCGGCCGTTTCTTCAGTCTCCAGACACCCTCTACATAGGGGAATGTCTGTAGCCCCAATTTTAAAAAGGTGTTTGTTTAAAAGGCAATGACCTGTGACAACCCCAAAAAACTCGATGCAAGAACAGAAGTGCAGCTCAAATTCAGGTCAGACACAGGCTGGCTATTCTTGACCATGCAATATTGTTTCTGTCCTTGATGAACTTATATCAATCTGAATAAGAATGATGGTGACAAAACATCACTGGTCCTGGAAAACTCACATCACACATCATCAGCCATTAAATGTCCACTGCTGAACAAGGCCTCCCTCTTAGAGAGGAGTGTTGCCATAATCCCCACGCATGGCAGGCGGCTTGGAGATCGCAGTACGTTCACCGTGTACTAACAGGACGCTGCTGCCCATCCTCCGGTGGTTCTGGTCGCAGTTTTAGGACATACCCGGGTCCTGGAAAACTCACCTACGGTTATTCCTGGACTGGGATGGCCTGCTGCCAATTGGAGTAACGACAAACGGTGACCAAAACTAACATTACCGTTTTTACATTAGAGCAAATACAAAAATACGTTTGTTGTTTACCTTTCGTTTTTATTTTTTTACTTTATTATTAATTCTAAGTTAATCCGCCGAAACATTACATATTCTGTGAAAATTTCAACTGGTTGTCTATTACGATTCGAAAGATACAGCCGTCAAAAGGTAGGACGGACGGACAGAAAAACAGACAGAGAGACAGCGTAGGCTAGTAATAGGGTCCCTAAAAACTTGTGTTGCTATAAAGGCGGGTAGAGTTTTTTTTTACATAATATTGAAAAGAGCCAGTAATAAAAATACGCATTTGAAAAGCCGCTATTCCTTAGAAAAATTTCACAGACCTGCAACAATATATATATTATGGAAAGCCGTTGTTTTTTGTGTGAATTTTTGAATGTTGTAGAAACAAAAGATGCTGGTTATAATGTATAGAAACTGCCCTTAAAAGGTGGCAGGTAAATTAAAAGTGATATCTTGGATTATGATATATGATCTATTATGTATAGTGATTAATATCGAGCGTGTAGCATTCGCCTAAGACGGAGTATTTTGTATTTTACCGCGTTTTATTGTAAAAAAATAATGCCAAACATAAAAGGGGACGGAACACTTAGGTAATAAACCATCGACACACTTTATAGGTATCCGCAGATATCAAAAGGTCTAATATTTATTTATGATAGTTAATACTAGGTTGGACATAAAAGGCTAAAACATGTTTAGCGCGGGTAGCGAGAGTTTATTTCTACAAAATGCAATAAATAAAGAAGTTATGAAATAAATATCAAACTGCCTGACTAGTTGTAACACGCGGCTTTATCCCTTATTCTATGGGAACCGTACACTTTGTGGGATGAAAATAAAACCTGCGAGATAAGACAGGGTTGGTACTAAGTCCAAAGAAGGTCATTGTAAGCTACTTTTACTGGAACCAACCCTAAAATCAGCTGTTCCATAACAAAATTTGAGTCATACAAAAAGTTTGGAAGAGCTGAAATTTTCGTTGTAACATCAGGGTTAATTAAGCCCATAGCAATTTTTTTTCTTATTCATGAGTACAATAGCGTAAATAGCTCGTAAGTGTTTTCTATCGTGATGTAATTTTTATTTCTGGTGTACACAATAAAGAGTTTCTATCTATCTATCTATCTACAATATCTCTTTTTTGCTTAATATTACCGTTCCGTATAACCTTGATTAAGTACGTATGTAAATGCGGAAAGGCTGTACTAAGCCGAGGGGTCCATTATACTCAACAATATGAACAACTTTTATTATGGGACCAACCCTAAAATCGAGAAAAAGTATCAGCTACTCCATACATTTTGCTAAGTATGAATGACCATTTCTATGGAACAGCTGTTTTTTTTCACAATTTCATAGTTGCTTCCATAGTAAAAGTTGTTCATAATGATATTTTCTGTCCCCCGTTCGGCTTAGTACACCCTTTCCACGTAACCCTGAATACTCCTCCTGTATAGCTTATTTCTTTCATATCAGTTCAGCCGTTTCGGAACTGAATGAAATCAAACATTCATGCAATATTTGCAATATCTATATAAGATCTAAAAGCTAATATGGCCATGTGTAGATTATTGCTTCCTGATTATAACAAGACTTCAATGTATGACGCGCTGTACCTACATATTGCAACGTAAATCTTTCAGTTGCGCGTGCGCTGCTTTCCAATTAGTATTGCCAGTAACGAAACATGCCAGCTCTTTGGAAGTTATCAGATACACAAAACAGATTTAATATGATAGCAAGAAAGCAGTAAAATATCACTGTTTTTAGGGTTCCGTACCCAAAGTGTAAAAACGGGACCCTATTACTAAGCCAACGATGTCTCTCTGTCTGTCCGTCTGTCCTACGTTTTAACGGCTGTATCTTTCGAACCGTAATAGATAGCCACTTGAAATTTTCACCGCATATGTAATGTTTCGGCGCATTAATTGAGAAATAATAAAATAGTCAAAAAACCTAAACGAAAAGGCCTATACAAACCCCATAAAGAAAAAGATTTTTTGAAGTATTTTTGTATTAGCTCTAATATAAAAACGGTAATACATACAAACATCAAACTTCGCATGATATAGTACACACTCTAAATTATAAGTTAATAAATAATGGCTAAGTGCGAGTCAGTGATAAGTTTCTGTTCAATACCAAGTTATAACTGCTAATTTCGTTATTGAATTTTGTGTGGGTACGGAACTCTCAGTGCGTGAGCTCGACTCGCACTTGACCGGTTTATTTGTTTAGTTTCTTTTACTGTATATCTTATTTTGTGTAGTTTTAGTCAATGTTTTATATTTATTGTTATAACTTATTTTGCAATTAAAATCGAATGTTTGCAAATACTATGAAGTAAGAGGTACTTCATATTATTATGTACTAGCTGACCCGACAGACGTTGTCCTGTCTTAGAACTGTCAAACACGTGAAGTTAAAATCACCGTTAAGTTTTCTGAAATTTTCCAATTTTCTTCTTCTGCGCAATTATCTTAATTTTTCTTTCCGTAAGAACCTTCTACAAAGTTATATGATTATTTACGGGATATTTACCGTGGTAAGGTTGTGGAATGAGCTCCCGATATTAAATAATCATATAACTTTGATAGCCCGTTGGTCCAGTTGGTAGTGAACCTGCCTTCTGAGCTTGGGGGCGTGGGTTCGATTCCCATCTAGGACAAACATTTATGCGATGAACATTTGTGTTTGTTCTATATCTGGTTGTTAATATCTATTTAAGTATGTATTTAAAACTATATATGTATGTATATCAGTCTCTGGCAGCCATATCACAAGCTTTGCTTAGTTTGGGGTCAGATGACCGTGTGTGAAAAAAAATGTCCCGAATGTCCCGAACTTTAGTGAGCAACCGTGATAGTTTAAAGCAGTGTTTTTCTTCTACAAAGTATTAGAAAACTTTAGAAAAAGATGAATGAAATCGGTAAAGTCGTTCTCAAGTTATGGCGTGACTATGGTAAATAGGGATTCAGTTATATATTATATAAAGTATAGATTTGCAAGCATACCATTTTCAAGTCTTGCTTACGGTTCAAACATCGACGGTTCAATGTATAAAATCTACGTATATGTATTCTACTCTTAGGGTATTTTCCGATTATAAGCTTGGCAACCCAGAAACTCATGTTACGAGAACATGACGTCACGGTTACGTCATAACACGACGGCTATATTGGAACGCGGTGTTTGGTAAACAAATCCAGACAATTGAACATTAGGATGTGAACAAATAAACACGGTAAGAATGACGAGTATTTCAAATATGCTTTCTCGTGATCGAGTTGGTAAACATTTATTTTTATACAGGCAATTGTAGATAAAAAAATGAATCTTGCTATGTCAGAGTAACCTAAGAAAAATCAAACATAAACGACTCGCTTTGTGGAGAAATAAATTTTCCTTGTCGTATTTGTTAAACACGGAGTCAATAATATAAATCATCTAAAAAATCTAAATCAAAGTCGCACATAGAGCTATGGAGAGGGCTATGCTCGGGGTTTCTTTACGAGATCGAATGCGAAATGAGGAGATCCGTAGAAGAACCAAAGTCACCGACATAGCCCACCGGATTAGCAAGTTGAAGTGGCAGTGGGCAGGGCACATATCACGCAGAACAGATGGCCAATGGGGCCGAAAGGTTCTGGAATGGAGACCACGGACCGGTAAGTGCAGCGTAGGACGTCCACCCACAAGATGGACAGTTGACCTAAAAGAGACCGCATAGGGAAACGCTGGATGCAGGCCGCTTCCAACCGGCCCTTTTGGAGATCGATGGGGGGAGGCCTATTTTTGATATTGACTTATAACTGTTGGCCTTATGGCATCTACATCTTGACCGGACTAGGGGGAGGCCTATGTCCAGCTGTGGACGTCCTATGGCTGAAATTATGATGATGATGTTAATAGTATCAGTTGTATTACCTTCTCGTATAGTCAGAACTAAGTACTTATTAACATAATATTCTTAGATTACTTAGTACCATGTCCGTAAGGTCAGGAACGCACGATCTTCCTCTATCGATTCGTGCATCAGATTATATCTATGCCGTAGTAGCTCCTCAATAAAAAAACTTGATCGTAAGTAATTGCCCTTGAAATTACATCATAATTTGCAAACTATGTAATATATTACAAAGTTATGATGGCCAACGCTTAATAGGCTTCTATTTAGGTATAAAATTTGCAAGCAATCGCAAATTTGCAATTTGCCTCGAGCGAAAGGTACATATTTTTACCTAAATAAAATAATTCGTGATAAGTCCCGATACAAATCGCGAAAGTTTAAAAATTACTATTAAATTTGCTTGTTAACTTATTAAAAGAAATAAATTATGATTTTTTATGCGTTTTTGGCTCAAAGTAGCAATAACGTAGCATTGCTATTCATCGTTTGGACCGCTTGTGAAAGCTACTTAGATATAGGTATGTGACTTGAGCATTTGTATTGTCCCTAGACCTTTAACGGTCTATGGTCAGTTCATTTTAAGGGTTCCGTAGTACTACAAGGAAAAGACAATTGAAATCGATTTGCCAATTAGAAGGTAGAATAATAACAACATCTAATATTTATTTACATTTTAAATGGTGCCACTACATATTAAATTAAAAAAGCGTGTTAAAAGCCTCCTGTCCCTTCAGTTCCGTATCGATCTCTTCCTCTTCTAGCCCTGGACCTTGACGATATCATCCATTTTAAAGATTTTTTTTTATTTATTTAAGAGGGCATACCACGGCCAAGAAATTTGATGAATAGGTATTTAGCAAATCTTTTGCTGTCCCCTGACCTCAAGCCTCTCCCAGTAGAGCGCAATAGGGACAACTGCAGCTCGGATCGATTATACCTACGAAAAGTAGACAAAATCATTGTCTCGTATTTTTCGGTTTCCTCATTCAAAACTAAGCCGATTTCATTATTTTTTTAATATAATAGATGTGAAAAAGATTGAACTATGCTTCTATCATTTATTTTTCATTTATAAACTCGCCAAATTTGTTTGATAGACGTCTGAACATGGCGGTAAAAAAAATTATTTTTTGGGATATTTAAAGGCTCATTTCTTATATTAGTTAACTTATAAGAAAAAATAAATGATAGAAGCATGACAAAGAGGGAGATAAATTTTATTTAAAAAAATTACAGTTCTAGCGGTATTATCCAGGGAGGAAACACGAGAATACGTTTGTATGGACAAAAACGCTGCCCGCCAACTCGCCTGATGTAAAGCGACGATGCGGTCTACGATAGAGCGCGCTTGCCTAGAAGACATCGATTGTAACTACCGGGGAACACTTATTCAGGCAGTGCATTCCACAGACTAGCAGAACGCATAGTAAAACTGGAATCAAAGTACTTCGTACGGGTTTTCGGAATATCAACCATGAAGCAGTGTCGATTTTTTGTGCCCGCTCTGAAATTATATGTGAATCTTTCGCTATCAAACGAAATATTGACTTCTGTTCCTAACGAACTCCTTTAATAGCAAAAACTGACAGTCTTATTATATTAAACCCTTTTTTATTGCGAAATGGAAGCAAATAAAATCTTTTAATTCTATACCCCGTAATTACAACTGCAGTAAATAAAAGCGTATCATTCATAATTATATGTTTGGAGCATAATCATTTGTAATATTTTTGTAAAGACGTAAAAAGACGAAGTATTTTATTGGCAGATCACGTCGCTGTTTATTTTTACATGCAAGTTTTTCAAATAAGTACCTACCACAGATCAGTATAAGATCACCATGCTACATAGGTTTGGTAAGATAAGTAAGTACCATTTTTCTATTGGACTGCCAGGGCGGACACGTTTAATCGATATCGTTTTATGGTTGATATTCCGAAAACCCGTACGAAGCGCTTTGATTCCACTTTTATTGTGTGAACTGCTAGTCTGTGGAATTCGCTGCCTGAATGGGTTTTCCCCGTCAGTTACCCATCGCAAGCCTATCTATCTTATATTATATATATTATTTTTATAATATAAAAAAAGTACCTAACCTAAACATACTAAAGTAAATATTCCGGTGACATTGCACGCATAGACTTTCATATAAACTTTCAACCACCTTTTTATCCCCTTTTCCCGACCCTTTCGGAAAATCATTTCTTTAGACCTCAACATTCCAGCTTCGTAGGTTAAGAGTAGTTTTAGAGATTTGGAGTATAAATAGCAAACAAACAAAAAAAACTTTATCAAAAAAAGTTTTGTGTTTTTAGAGTTCCTTCAAACGGCTGAACAAATTTTCTCGAATCATAGCTAAGAACACTCTTGGTCAAGTAATTTATTGGGTTTCGTACCCAAAGGGTAAAAAGGGGACTCTATTACGCTACGATGTCTGTGTCTATCTTTCTGTCTGTCTGTTCGTCTGTCTTACCTATTGACGGCTATATCTTTCGAACCGTAATAGATAGCCAGTTAAAATTTTCACAGAATATGTAATGTTACGGCGGATTAACTAAGAAATAACAAAAAGTAAAAAAGTTAAAATGAAAAGGGGGCCCCGTACAACAAACGTATATTTTTACGTATTTTTGTATTAGCTCTTCTAATGTCAACTATCGGTTCGAAACTAACGGTTCGAAAGATACAGCCGTTAATAGGTAGGACAGATGGACGGAAAGACGGCCTGACAGACAGACAGACATCGTACGCTTAGTAATAGGGTCCCGATTCCACCCTTTGGGTACGGAACCCTAAAAATAACTTCAAATGACATTTCAAATATTAAAATTAATAAATACAATAAACATTTGCCTTGTAAAATCTCAGATTTAGTCAAAACATAACATTTAAAAACAATTCTAGATTATAATCAAGGATCTAAGACGTCGACTGTTTTTATAACGTCAATCTGTCACTGTTCTCTAATTATACGTTAGGTCTAGTCTTCAGTTAGGTCATAATGACATGTGTAGGTCATGGATCGAACAGACACTTTTATTATTAGATCTACCCAATCTGGGCTTTACAGTGTTGATATAAATATGATATACCTATTAGTTGTTAGGTATTAAGACGTGCAGATGTTATTCATGTTCTAATTAAGGATTAGTCTTTAAATATTAGTAAATAGCTGACCCGACAGACGTTGCCCTTTCGTAGTTATGAATGTCCAAAAATAATAAACCGGCCAAGTGCAAGTCGGGCTCACGCACTGAGGGTTCCGTACCACCACAAAATTCAATTTACCAGTTATAACTTTATACTGAACAGAAACTTGTCACCGACTCGCACTTGGTCATTATTTATTATTTTTTCATATATCTTAGAGAGTGTACTATAATCGTGCCAAGTTTGACGTTTGTACGTATTACCGTTTTTACATTAGAGCTAATACAAAAATACGTAAAAAATACGTTTGTTGTATGGGGACCCCCTTTCGTTTTAACTTTTTGACTTTTTTATTATTTCTTAGTTAATCCGCCGTAACGTTACATATTCTGTGATAATTTCAAATGGCTATCTATTACGGTTCCAAAGATACAGATGGGTACGGAACCCTAAAATACGGAATTAATTCAGAATTGAGAACCTCCTTTAGGATAAAAATAATAAAAGGTTTTACTAAACTCAAAACGTTATGTAGTTATAACCATTTCTGTTTAGTTTTAATCATTAAATTTTAGCTCCGAGTCTCATCACCGCAAACCGCGTTGTAACTCTTTATAAACAAACACCGTTCCGTACATACAACTGGCCCGCATCTGTCCGTCTGTCCGCACCCTTCCCTAACGCCACCTGTCGCGATTTCATGTTTTGATTTTGTTTTGCGGGGAAAGGTGGGTACAAGAACAAGTAAAAAAAGGAAAAAAAAAATTACATTGATTTTAAATCAAACTTGTTTTTTGTTGTCTTTTTCAAAGATAGGGCAAGATTTGACATAGGTATGTACTTAGTACAGACTACTAAGTTACAGACAAGGGACTTTTACCAGTGTGTGTTGCCAGTGAAGATATAACTATGGTACTGAGACGTCGTGGTCCTTAACTGTTGGCCTTTTGGAAAAACTCACAGTGGGCAATGGAGAGAGCTGTGCTCGGAGTTTCTTTACACGATAGAATCTGAAACGAGAATATTCGCCAAAGAATCAGAGTCACCAACGTACTGCTCAGATTTGCAAGTTGATGTGGCAATGGGCAGGATCGCTCGAAGAACCGAAAACCGCTGAGGAAGAAAGGTTCCTGAGTATCCACGACTACGAACCGAAAGACGCAGCGTTGGTAGGCTTCCCACTAGATGGAACAACGACATCATGAGAGTCGCGGCAGTGGATGTAGATGGCAGGCTGACGTTCAGTGTGTAAATATAAGGAGGTGGCCTATGTTCAGCAATGGATGTCTTCGGGCTGACGATGATGATTATGTGTTCAATTTGGTTTATAGTTAAAACTAAAGACCTGCCAGTCATTTTTGTGAAACCCCCTGCTTATACGTCTTCAATAAGGTTATTAGACCTTCTTCGGAAACGATAAAGTTCGTTTTATATCGACAGCACCAAACGGTATTCTCTGTGATATTGTTCATATACAAATCAAAGGGCAGATTATGTTTCAATGCATTGTTGAAATGACATACGAATAAAAAAATTATAAAACCATGAATAAAAAGCTTATTCAGTTGTTACCAAATTATGAATAGCAAGTTTTATGTTTATCAAGCCCCGCGTATTCTCGGGAACCCTTAAACTTTTTAGCATTTTTTTTAAATATTTTTTGTCACTGTCTAGCGACAAAACCATTTACCTATATGTAAAAAAATCACGTCGACCAGTTGCTCTGAAATAGTAATAAATATTAATGACTTACCAACATACTTACTCATTTAAATATTATATTATATTATTATGATGAAAATCAGCCCAATACGCATAGAATATCGTAAATTGAAAGGTATAACCAACTTTAAATAAATTATTAATCTAAAAACAATCTAAAATCTTTTATAGTTAGTATAAACAAAGTATTTTGATTTTAAAACTAAACCACTGAACCGATTTTGATGAAATTTCAATAACACCAATCTGAAAGTAAGTATATTATATACTTTCAAATTAAAAAAAATCCTAATCGGTTTATAAACGACGAAATTTAGGCTGTTAAATTTCTGAGCTATGAGCGTTTAAAGTTTGCATGCTGTCTCTTTCTCTCAAAACGTGTGTTAGTATAGCATTTGTATGGCGCACATACGGCTTGACGTCATCACGTGCTATAGGTAGTGCACTCTCTGTCTAGCATGAAATTCAAGTACTTGTTATTTTTTATTTATATTACACGGGAATTACTCACGTAAGATTAAGCCGGTCACTCCGACTATAGTTTCCACCGCATTAGGCAGTCTTTTTCAAGGTGAATGCGCGCACGCGGCTGCGTCTCGCTTGGCACTACGGTCTGCCGCGCGGCACGCACGTGATGTCAACGGCAGCTGATCGGGTCTTGAAAAAGACTGCCTAAAGGTACGGACAGACGTGCTCATTACTAGCACAAAAGCATGCTTTTATTGAGCAAGTGCTCATTAGTAGCACGTGTGTAATGTAATGAGCATGCTTATTTAGAGCGTGCTCAAAAATCAAACGACGTTTGATTTTCGAGCATGCTACCTGAGGCGCGGGTAGGGGGGGGGGGCGTGATCCGAGCACGTCTGAACATGTTTGCTCTTGCTTTGAGCATGCCTATTTAGGAGTATGCTTTAAAACAAGCATGCTTATTTCTGGCAAATGTGAACAGTTTGCAGAGCATGCTAATTTTAAGCAAGCTTATTAGCATGCTTTTATTGAGCACGTCTGTCAGTACCTTAATGCGGTTGATCTATAGTCGGAGTGACCGGCTTAATCTTACGTGAGTAATTCCCGTGTAATATAAATAAAATGTGTGAAAACCACGTCAATTTCTATAATACCTATTATTTATTTATTTTTGAACTAATTTTTATTTTGTTTTCCTTTTTATAATCAGCTTTTTTAATAAAAATTAGGACACATGCCTATTCTCCCCTTCGGTCTCCTTCAACCTCCCTTCCAAAAGTCGATCAAAAGCCCCAAACAATTACGTCATGCATGCAAAGAATAACTGGTGGTTCGTGATGCCAACAATAGTAAGACGAGTCTGGACGAGATTTATGGTAGGGGACACCCAACGGTCGGAGTTCATACCGAAGCATAACCGGGATGATACCGGCATCTTAGTGGAGATAAGACTTGGTAAATTTTAATTTATAACCACGGTGAAACGGTCTATTGGCAGATTTTAATCAAACATTACAAAGGACCACCGCAACGAAACTTGTAATTAAAAAACCACATCGAAATCTTCTGGCTGATGATGATAATGACGAGCATGCACTCAGCGCTCGCTCGGTTCTTTCTTTTCGATGTACCCATTATGTTTACCCACCCAGATAAACCACTGCGAGGTTTTTTGGTGACAGTAAACATGTAATTATATGTAACATTGTCATAAATTTAAAAAAAAATAAAAAATTGGTCTAGCCGCTCTGGAGAAAAATTATAACATTCACTCACAAAACTTCGTACCTCGAATTAAACGAATTTCATTTTAGTTCACGAAATTCGTTTGAGTTCACAATATTGTAGTGGAGTTGCTTATCTATCTGTTGCTTATATTTTATATATATATATATAGATAAATAGATAAGATATTAATTTATAACTCAAGAAAGGCTGGGCCGATTTTCATGATCTTTGATTTGTTGGATTCCTTTCCACCCCGAATAGCAGAATAAGTATTAAAATTCCACGAAAAAATAAATAAGAAGAAAATTAATTTTTCCATACTTTTTGTATGCAACGGCAAGAAGTGAAGTCTATGCATTGTCATATTATTACACCATATAAAAAAAACTGTCATCTTAGACAAAGGAGCTGTCGCTACTAAGGAGGTATGTAACGCGAGTGAAGCTGCGGGGCGCAGCTAGTTAAATAAAAAGTTAAAATAGCCTCGTACCTCAAGTACATATTATTTTATACCATTTTATACATAACTTTGGTTTATACTTAATATATGTGTTATTTTCTTCATTATAGCCTAGTTTATGTACAGAATATGAACTTGGATTTAGATGTGTTTGATATTACTAGCTTTCTCGGATTCATGCAGCCACCCAGTATAGGTACATTTAATTTAGTTTTTTTGTTTACAGAATCAATGTATGCTCTTTTTGATCTGCCACGTTATATTGTTTTTACATCAATTTTTCTCGCTGTTTTTCATGAATTTGGCATGTTGCAAGCAAAAATTTAAGTTGTTTTTTTTTTTAATTTTGAGCACCTTATTTTACTACGCCGTTTATTAGTAGATTATCTACATTACGGAGCAAGAAACTTGTAAAAGCGTGAACGTATTAAATGTATTGAATATTAATTGAGTTTGTTTGGTGATGACTTCTTAATAGTGTGTTACGTCGGAATTATACCCTTTGAAGTCTTTCAAAATCGAAGATTTAAGTATAAGGTCAAACCATTAAAAAGATGTAAAATCGAAATCAAACAGCCCGATATCGGAAACATAATACACATATTTTTACTATAAGTGCTAATTAAATGCTGCCATTTACACCTCTTATTTGATAAGGAACGCGACTATTTTAGTGTTTACTGGTCTAGATAAAATAGTAATGCAATAGACCGTTTTTAAAACGCGAGATTGACTCAAGACTGTAAAAAAAAAAACTTTCAAAATTAAATTCGACACATTCCATGCAGACTTTATTATCGCGCGGAAAATACACTTTCTTTCTCGACGGCCCCGGCATAAGCGCTTTTGGGTAGCTGCAAAAAGACGCAATGTCATAACAAATCTAAAATAAAATACTATAACACCGGCTTACACTCACGATTATGTTTATCGGACGATTCCGGTTTCAGAGCCGTTAGAGCTCCTTCATCAGGGAATAAGCGCGATTCCGGAGACGGTCGCCCACGTACCCAAAAAAATAACCTAAAATGCTAAAATTACTCGATATTCGGTAGATTACGTTTTTTAAGAATTAATTTCAACAACGCCGAATTAAAAAGATCGTTATGTTGGTGTTAAACCTGTGGGCAAAGTACGAATATTCAACTGCATATACGTATTGACTTCCATACAAATTTCGAAATTGAAATTAGTAAGGAGTTCGATATAATGCAAGCAAATAAATATTTGTAGGTACTTGGTTCGCTGGGCGGAAACGAGACAGGTGACAATGACATCCCAAGAGAGAGTACGCTACCCAGCAGCGATATAAAAAATAATACATATTATCATGCAAAAAAACTTACTCCACATTTAAAAAAATCAGGTAAATGGTCCACCACTAGGGTGGAATGTAAGAGAAATTTTCTATCTATAATGGTGGAAAAATCAAATTTAAATGGGACCATATAAATATACCTCTTCATTAATTTCGATGACAGCAACCCTTAATTATTGTTTTCTAAAAAAATTAATATCCGATTGCAAACTGTGCAGTAGAGTAGGCCAGAAGAATTATTGGTGTAGTTATAGGTTCTTACTTCCATTAAAAAAATACTACTCATTAAAATCGGTTCACAATTGGCGAAGATATCGCGTTGCGCGTAACATACACAAATAATTATTAATTTAAAAACCTACTTCAAACTAAATTAGTTTAAAATCCAGTTATTTTGTATTGTTACTTGAAAACCAAACTACTGAACAGGGTTTAATGAAAAGTATATTCTTACAAAAAAAAAGAAATTTTCCAATTCGGTTCATAAATGATGGAGCTCTGAGGTAACAAATATTAAAATAAAATACAACCGAATCCTGTATTTAAGTCGGTTATAAAACAGTCTTATTAAGAACCTCTTTTTGGAAACCGGTTGAAAACTGCAGATGAAGCTGATGATACCTCATCCACAGTATTCTGTCGTTCCTGAAAACTGAACATTCGCCGCGAAGCGAGCGCGGTAAAGTTCATCGCACCGCGTTCGCGTTTGTCCTCAGTTGACATTCTGCATTATACTCATAGCTATGGATCCGATAAACCATCGATTTCACGTTAAAGTTTGTTTTATTGCTTTGACAATGGTGATGTGGTTTACATTGATCCAACGATAAAACCAACAAAGCGGTCCTTGTTGACTTGTTTTCTTCTTGATAATCACTAAGTGCGCACGGGAATTCAAGCAATGGGGGAGCCTCTTGCTCATCAGCAACGAATCCCTAGTTCAGACTAAGTTTCTTAGTGTTAAGCATCGGCGCAAAGCTAGTCTTTCTGTTTTTATCGGTTACATTTCGGAGAGGGTGCATCGGATCTGCATGATCTACCTAATTTCTTTACTGTCTATTTTTCTATCGGACTGCCAGAGCGGACTCGATAAATCGACACTTTTTTATGGTTGACATATCAAAAACCCGTACTAAGCGCTTTGATTTCACTATTATTGTGAGAAGTGCTAGTTTATGGAATGCGCTACCTGAATGGCTGTTCCCCGATAGTTAAACTACCGGGTGTTTTACTTATCTTCAAATCAAGAGTGAATCGGTTTCTTCTAGGCAACCGGGCTCCATCTTAGACAGCATCATCGTTGGTGGAGTTGGCGGCCAGTCGCAAACATATAACTAAAAAAAAAACGCATGTGTGGCCAAATCCAAAGTCCTCTAATTTGATGTCAGATTTCTTTATGGCTAGAGATTCACTTGAAACCATTGACCGTTTTTGTTTAGTTATAAATCTACATCAAGTGAAAAAAAAGTAGCTCAAACTGTGTAGACTTGGAAGATTCGTTTGGAACCGCTTTGTAATTTTTTAACCGACTTCAGGAGGAGGTTATCATTTCGACTGTATGTTTTTTTATTCAAATTTTCTTTATCTTGTATTTTCCAAGCTCAAGCACGTCCACGAACTCTTAATAAATAATAATCCACCATTATTTAGGAAAGTTTAGGAAAATAATAATACGAACTGACTTTTTTTTGTGTGCGCCAAAAAATATTGATAAATAAATGTTTGTTAAATGTTTTTCCATATAGGAAGATTTGGCTACAAAAGTCTTGTGGATTTGCAAGTACAATTCAGTAAATATAATAAGAAAGTTTATATTTTTCGTTTACAAAATTGACAAAGTGATCAATCAGAAATTTTACCTGAGAACCTTTTAGTTATCTAGTTAATTACAGGTGTCATAATAAGTTTTCGTAATTATGTTTATTTATTTTTTCCTCTCAATATTTAACCCATTTATGATTCCGAGATTTGCCGAGATAAAGCAGAATTACATATTTATATCAAACCTGCACAAATCAAAGTCGTGAGAAACAATTCGCAATAATAAAAATGTCACAACGGAATGTGCTACCTCAATACTTTTTATATTTTCAACCTTATTTTAAGACACAGAAGTATATTTTACAGTGGCCACTTATTAATACTAGAGATGACTCTACTTTTCAAATTCAACTGCAATGGCAAGGCCTTTAAGTCTTTTTCTGACTGGCAATTTGAAGTACCACGGTTATAATTTTCTCCATGCCATTGTGATACTTAAACATACATCTCATGGTTTATTTTAGAGTGTCAAATAAGCAAAATAGTGATGTATTGATTTAATATGGTCCGTAAGTCATTATCGATAAGACATGCACTAATTCAGTCGTCTCCACGCTGATGGTTGAGATTCCAATACAAAGATAAAAATGTATTTTAAATCTGACGGCGAAATATTAATAGCATTAAAAATTCAATGCCATAGAAAAAAATATAATTCCTCTATAACACGTTTTTAGTGTTTCGTAGTCCTATTTCTAAAAATTTCATCCAAGTCGTTAGAGCCGTTTCTGAGATACACGAAATAAATGTATATACAAGAATTGCTCGTTTAAAGGTTATTAGACGAAATAAATTTAATGCAAGAATCGTTCGTTTAAAGTTATTAGACGAAGTAAATTTACATACAAGAATCGCTCGTTTAAAGTTATTGGACGAAGTAAATTTACATACAAGAATCGCTCGTTTAAAGGTTATTAGACGAAATAAATGTATATACAAGAATCGCTTGTTTAAATGTTATTAGACGAACTAAATTTACATAAAAGAATCGCTCGTTTAAAGTTATTAGACGAAGTAAATTTATATACCAGAATTGCTTGTTCAAAGACAATACAAAATAAATTTATATACAAGAATTATTATTGATCGTTTACAGTTATTAGATGAAATAAATTTAAATACAAGGAATGCTCGTTTAAAGTTATTAGGCGAAATACATTTATATACAAGAATTTTTCGTTTAAATTTATTAGACGAAGTAAATTTATATACAAGAATTGCTTGTTTCAAGTTATTAGATGAAATAAATTTATATACAAGGAATGCTCGTTTAAAGTTATTAGACGAAATACATTTAAATACATCTAAACGTCTGGTCGAAGCATCTCGCGACCAAAATGCTGGTCGGTATCTTGCGCAACGTGTAAGCATTGCAATACAACGCGGCAATGCGGCCAGCATTTTGGGAACGATGCCAACGGGCAGCGGTTTATTAGATTAGTTTAGTTTAATATAATATATTTTTATTTAGCGTATTTAATTTAATTTAGTTTAGTATTAGTTTTTAATTTTGTAAGTAGTTTTAGGTTTTATTTTTGTTTATTGACCAATATCAGTAATAATTACGTCTCTGAAATAAATCTTAACATTTAAATACAAGATTCCTCGTTTAAAGTTATTAGACAAAATAAATTTATATACAAGGAATGCTCGTTTAAAGTTATAAGACAAAAAATACATTTATATACAAGAATTGCTCATTTATAGTTTTTAGACGAAATAAATTTATGTACAAGAACTGCTCGTATAAAGTTATTAGACAAAATAAATGTGTGTATAAGAATTGCTCGTTTAAAGTTATTAGCAAAATAAATTTATGTACAAGAATTAAATTGCTCGTTTTTAGATATGATTAAATTTCCCGCCTTTTTAACCCCCGACGCCAAAAGAGGGACTGATAGAAGTTTAACGTGTGTATCGGTATACCTGTCTGTGACATCGTAGCTCTTAAACGGTTGAACTGATTTCGATAAAGTTTTATTTTATTTTTAAGTACCTTGATCGAGAGTGCTTTTTAGCTATGATTGAATAAAACCTGTTGAACCATTTGAAGATTATCAGCTGTTTTATCGGGGTTTTTTAATAAATTTCAATTTATGTTCTTGCGTTTCGCTACCTAGACTAAATGCGGCCGCATCTTCGTTAGTAAAAGGTTACGCAGAAAGAGTGTACTAAACTGAAAGGGGTCCATAGTACACAGCTTTTTTATATTTTATTTTATACATAAAAAGATCAGCAAACAAGCATGCGGTCCACCTGATACCTCTCCGGGCTGGTAAAGCACCGTCAATACTGCCAGTTTTCCAGGTGATCATAGGCGGCGGTTTCTGCTTACCATCAGGTTGACCGCATGCTTGTTTGCCGCTCTTTTTATACAAAAAATAAAATATAAAAAAGCTGTGTACTATGGACCCCTTTCAGTTTAGTACACCTTTCCACGTAACATAGTGTTAGGAGTAAATATAGCCACCTGGAATATATGCTAAACCGATAATATCCTTAGGTACCTGATGATACCAGGTTTAAGCGTAATTTCACGAAATGGCGTGTCATTACGTCCTACAATGTAGGTGGCAAGTGTTACCAGCTCCCACCTTGCCAGTTCATCTGTAAACTCTTGATTGTTTTATAATGTAGCCAGTTATTGGCTGAGCGTTAAAGTATGATTAATTTGATAATACTGCAACATTGTCGCTATAAAATTATTTTACTTTTTATTATAGTAAGTTACGAGCATCTTTAGCAGATATTATGAAAAAAATTGTTACCAATGAAATGAATAGCCATAATATAGATTATTTCTTGTACAAGGTAACCAAACTATCATAACTGAATATAGTAGATTTATTTTGTGCAGGTTCTTACAAACTCTTACTGCAACTTTAAATTTGTGAGCTGAGAACAAAAAAACATGTCAACCTTGGGGACTGCCAACAGAAGTGAAAACTAATACGTCACATTAGCATGTCGGTGAAGCGAACCCATAAGTTTTATCCCTACAGAAAATTGCTCAACGCGGCTCAAGTGCTCACATCCAAAACAAACAAAAAATCATAATTGGTTTAGCCTTTTGGGAACTACGATGCCATATATACAGACACACAAATACACACGTTAAACGAATAACACCCTCTCTCTCTTATTGCGTCGGGTGTCAAAACAGTGTTTATCGGTGTTAATGGTTGCCTGGAAGAGATCGCTTTTAGCGATAATGCCGCCACTTGTAAGCTAGCTCGTAAGTGTTTTCTATCTGTTTGTAATTTTTCCCAAATCACCCTTTCGAGGGTAGGCTAAAAGTCCAGCAGTGGACTGTTAAAAGGCTGATTATGGTGTATTAATCAGTCTAGTTGGACCCCTGTATGGCCTAAAATTGCAACCAGAACCACCAGAGGGTGGGCATCACCCCCCCTACTGCACGGTGGAACTCTGAGGTTCCCAAGCCACCTGCCAAGCGTGAGGATTATGGCAACGATGACAGATGCTGTCGTTCAGTGGGGTGGTCTAAAGGGGAGGCCTATGTTCAGCAGTGGACGTCTTCTGGCTGATGATGATGAATCGGTCTAGTTCGGTCTTGATCAACAAAGACAATAATCGGTCTCGATCGGTCAACGACATTAATAACTTACAATATAACTGCTAGCGAACCCATTTCCTGCCAATGGCTTTTTTATTTCATCACAAGTAATAACCTCTTGATTTATTACCTATTTTGTCCTTGGATAGTCTAAATTGGTCAATTTAGCGGCAAAATTGGCCAGAAACAGGCAAACCGTGTAATTTTAAATAGTTTCTGGCGGTTTCAAAAGTGGTGACCATTTGGAAGGTCGTTGCTGCCCATTTATTCTTTCTGTTGGGGTTTCGTAGTTGACCTGAGGTTAAAAGTTAATACAGAATGTTAGTTAATAATAAGGTATATTTTACTTGCTTCCTGTCTTTGTTTGTGTTATTGCAAGCCTGATGAAAGGCAAATTATTTGCTAATAACTAACCATGTAGCGTACCATCTACTTGAGCGAATGCTAGTATACTTACCTATATATTTCACAATAATAAGGTGCCGTTTCTTATTCTACAGATTTGTTTTCCTACCCACAAATGGTTCACCTCAACCACTTTTTACACTTACTATTACTTTTTGTACTTACTACACATGGTATGCAAGCGTCTTAAGGTACAGTTCAGCCGATTCTTATAGTTTTGCTCAATACATTGGGGAAAATCTCAATGGTACTTGACCGTACCTTGAGTTTTAAGAAAAGGCATGAAAAACTTTTCTTGCGACTATCGAGATGCAATGCTTGCGATCTCCTATTAAAGTGGCAGTGTAATTAAAAAAAACCTATAATTAAGCACGGATGGGTAACAAATAGGTAATTACAATTCTGAAGTAAATTTTCCATTGTTTTCATTTCTATTAAAAATGTGCTATGGAGTCTCGCGATAAAGTAATGTAATCAAAGCAAAATAAAGCAACAACTCTATAATTTCAGATAATTATGGGTACCAAAAAAACAATTATGAAATAGTAAAAAGCGTGCAAGAACCCTTACAAAATTTTCACCAACGACAGACATATTCATCAACGAAATTGCCAAAAAAATCGTCATAGACTAGGACAAAAGCATTTTTATCTCTAAATGACTGCCTCAGGCAAGGCAGATGCAATTTGATTAATAGTCGAGCTTTTTAATGGATTTCCGAAAAATATTTCCGATATTTTTTACTGGTAAAAAAATCAAAACATGTGGGATTTTGTCGTACTGTCACTTCCATGTTTATACAAGGTGCAGTTAGTTTTGATCCGTTAAAACAATAGCTAGAAATGGAACTGAGAAAAAGGTACATATTATACGATAGTGTCAAATCTTACATCTTGTAAGGTTTAAATAATACTTTTAATATAGACAGAAATACACCCACTTAGTTTAGATAGAAGTACGTAGTTATAATTATCAATTTTTTATTGTAAAATAATTTTATCATCATCAGTCATAAGAAGTCCATTGCTGAACATAAGCCTCGGACCTTAGAACGTCACACTAAATTACAGCCTGCAATCTAAATTCACTGGATGCCTGCAACTCTCACGATGTCGTCGGTCCATCTAGTAGGATGCCTACCTACGCAGCGTCTTCCGGTTCGTGGTCTCCAATGAAGAACCTTTCTTCCCCATCGATTTATGGTTCTTCGAGCGATGTGGCCTGCCCATTGTCACTTGAAAATCTAGAATAGGTAATAAGTTTACATTTAGGTTCAATGGTTTCGTATTTTTCATTTAAAAAAAAAATTAGACAATGAAATAGATAAATGACTGATGTTATACTAAATGGTAAGCGGAAACATTTAAATAAGCCCAAAAGGATCAATATTGATTAAGCTTCGTATTTTCAGAGAAGCATTCGATTCCCAGATGTTCAGTCTCTGATGCCAGAGGCTTTCTTCCACTTTTTTAACATAAAAATATCACATGCTTTGCTAATTGCAAAAAACGGAATTTGACCCACTACCCGCATATTTGGGATGCACATATTTGAGAGCATCTGTTCTTGTTGAAATTGCAATACAGATGAATTTCGTAGTATATTTACCGTATTATATAAAGAAGTACTTACGTAATTATCTGAATTTAACTTTTTTTAATAGTAGTTTGGCCGCCATCTCGCCTGATGTTAAATGATGATTCTTGTACTTATATATTGTGGCGATGATGCGGTCTACGATGGAGCACGCTTGCCTGGAAGAAACCGATTGACTCTTGAATTGAAGAGAATTAGATTGTAACCATCGGGGAACACCCACTTAAGATCCTTCTCGCATTTTTTGACGAAACAAGCACCGAATATTGGATTTTTGGCTTTCTGATATCTTTTGATTTTTGGCTTGTTGATTTTTGGCGTTATGATCAAATAGAATCTATAGAAAATTCAATTTGTCTTCAAATCACAAGTGAATCGGTTGCTTCTAGGCAAGCGTGCTCCATCGTGGACCGCAACTTCGCTTTACATCAGTCGAGTTGGCGGTCAATCGCAAGCCTATTAATAATAATAAAAAAAAACTGTATTAATTTACCAAAACTTGTTTTTCGTAAAGCTGCATACAGTTTTAGAGTGTGAATGACCGTTTTCTATGTTTTATGATATGATTTGACCGTTTTATGATATTTTTTTTCGCATTTTCAGAGTTTCTCCCATAGTAAAGGTTGTTTATAATGACTGATACTATAGACCCGACTTGGCTTAGTACACATTTTCCTCGTAACCCATCGATTACCCATCGTATTCGATCTAAAACGTTGTTTCGTAGGTTTTATTGTCACCTCTACCACGATAGTATGTAATGTAAATAAAAAATTACATTACCTACATTTACAAGCTTTAGAAGCTAGTACCAAGAATAATTATGAACAATTATTAGGTGTACCGTAAATATATGTTATTAATCAGCACATCACGAACACGGATGCACTAGTCATGAATCTTACTAGACCAGACTTAATGATTACATTAAAATGATTCCTATTACTTTTAAACTGATTGAATCGTGTTTTATAACATTAATTAATTCACATAACTACAGATAAAGATTACTTTCAAAAGTTACACTAAGCATGTGAGTTAACTTTATCTATCGTCATGCAAATCTGTGAATATACATTCGGAATCCATGACTGTCGGAGGATGGACTCAGGATGAGATTTAGATGGGGTAAGCCCTACACTATGCAAAACTAAATTAGCAAACTGACTAATATTGTTTTAACATCTTTTGTGCATGCGTTTTTAAATGTGTGTATGATTCACTCGTGTTTTGTGCAAATGAAGTATCTTATTTTTTAAACTTACTTGTACAGTTCAAACCTTTTAATTTTGGGTTTAAGTTCAAATTGAAACAAAGATTTGGATAGTTGTTTCAATCTGAACTTAAATACGAGTAGTTCTTTGTAATGTTTTTTTTTCAAAGGCAACATTTTAAGATTTGCTTTTTTAATTACTAGGAACCGTCAATGTTTCTTAGTCAAAAAATAGACAAACAAAAGTAAGTATGTAGTCAAAAAGTCGTTCTCCAGCTCTTGAAATATATCCAGAATATTTCACATCTTTCCAGAACGCGTAGTAGGGCTAGCGCGGCGGCTGAATCCTCAGAAGACCTCAAACGGCGCAAATATAGCCAATGTCACCCGGTAACCCTTGAAATACAGGATGTGTCCCACACGTTATTCCAAATATTATGCTATTCTAAACTGGTACTTGATTTCACTTTTTTAATGACAGCTTTGTTGTTTTGCTTTACGCCCTGTCCTGATTCCAACTCTGTTATCGACCTCACATGCGCGGGCGCAATCATGCCCGAGTACAGTTAATCGCGCGGATTAATGCACGCTTCCATCTGACCTGTGCCCTGCAAGAATGGTGCGGTGATACCCAGTACAGGGAAATATCTCCCAAAGTTAGGTGGCAGATAATATAAACATCTGATAAAACCATAGTTAAAACCTTAACAAAAGTCCACACAAGGACTGGTGGAAACAACGTTGAGGTAGACCCGGAAACATTGGCAGGATGACTTGGGTGTAATTGGTAGTTCATGGGATAAATGGAAAGAAACGAGAGATGTATTTTACGAGAGCCCTGAACTAGGAAAACGGTAGCTAATACGGCTAAACTTTACGTCCATATAAGTCATAAATAAAAAACATAAGTATGGTTATAATTCTTATAAATAATTCTTACTAAGAATTTTTACTTTATTAAGGCTTTGATTATATTATATAGTTTGAATTTACCCTAAACTCGAGCTGGTACAGGAAAAAGTCTGCTAAAAACTGAATGGGGCGAGGTAAACACGTATAACACACATTGACATATTCTTACTAGTTCTACAAACGCACACTTCAATATTGAGCGGCACACAACTGGAAACGAAATGATCAAATGGACGACCATGGAGGGGTTGTAAGTGCTAAAGGGGCAACTGTAGGTATAACACATCCATTTTTTTCTGAGTTTTGAATTTTTCCATATTTTCGAGTATAATTCTATAACCTAGCAACACCATGGCGGCGTGAAGAT
This sequence comes from Agriopis marginaria, assembly GCA_932305915.1. NCBI lineage: Eukaryota > Metazoa > Arthropoda > Insecta > Lepidoptera > Geometridae > Agriopis > Agriopis marginaria. The sequence goes on from OW029933.1 coordinate 5,520,562, forward strand.
ACGCCATCTGTCAATAGCATTAAACCAGTGTTTGCTGTTAGACTAATGATCTCTGATGGAATGTTGACTCGGCCTTTTATTGATTTGATTCGGCTCCATCCAATGGAATATCTTGTTCTGTAGCTTTGGCTTTATTTGTTGTTTATTTGGAACTAAGCCTGTTTATTAGCTTCCGATAGATTTTATAGCATTAGCGTCGTAATTACGTCTGTCGACTATATTTTGTCATAAAGCATTTCTTTATAATGACCAAATTATTTTCCATGATCAATATTAGGAGTTTTGGCGTTTTATTATTTTCCTGGGCCCCGATTCTACTAAAGAATTTTTTTTAAATTGTAATTGTTTCAATTTTATTTTTGAAATAATTGCCTGAAAATTGAGTTTTGATGGTGGTATTTTTCTAGTATAAAAAAATATTATTAAATTGTTTAATAAAAGTTCGTAGACGTGCTCAAATGTAGAAAAATGATAAAACGTAGAAATGTAAATGTAGAAATGTAGAAAAATTATAAACATGTATTTTTGTGTTGTTTGCAAAACTCCATAGAAGCCTCTAGTAAAGTCTTCACTACTTTCATGGTTTTGGCATGGCCATCATTTGCTTTGCTTGATTCTTACTTGTTTGACGATATCTAATAATACTTGAAAATCTCAATACAATTGAAACTGGCAAATACACAAAAAGTGCAACGCCAAAATGCTATCAAGTTGAAAATAATTAGTAAGAAGTCAAAGTCGATGTCATCTATTCTATACTAATATTATAAAGAGGAAAGATTTGATTGTTTGTTTGTTTGTTTGCATTGAATAGGCTCCGAAACTACTGAACCGATTTGAAAAATTCTTTCACTGTTGGGATGCCGCACTATCCCCGGTTGACATAGGCTATATATACCGGCTACGCCCGTGCGAAGCAGGGGCGGCCTACTAGTTTAATAATAAAAATAATTATGTTAACAGGTCAAACAAATGTACCAATTAGGAAATGTTTAAAACTAAAATACAACATTTTAATTTTGAACAAAATTAAACACAGACACGGCAAAGCAACGGTAGGTACGTAACCAAATTAGAACATACTCGCTTACCTAGATTGAAATAATCTCCAGATTCCTTCAGCAATGACGAATGTCTCAAGGCGTCAGTAGTTCACCTCTTATCATTTATCAACACATGTCCCATAGCACGTGCGCGCGCAGCTGCCGGCAAATAAAATATATATATAAAAAACGTGGAAGTGCATGCAGCCATCTTGGAGGATACGGCTTTTTCTAACGCCAACACGGCAATGCAGTCGCAAGTATTCAGCCAGTGATCGAGGCAAGTGGTGTACGATTTCGAAGGAAAGAATGTGGATAAGATTTATTCTAAAATATGTTTTTTTTTGTTAAGTTTTTCATGACTTTTGACCATGACATACTAAGTCCTTCAGTAGCGTAAAACATGTCATAGTCACAGTCAAAGTCAAGCAAAGTAAGTCACGGTCAAGTCAAACTCATGCCCCAGATTAGTTTTAAAAATATTTATTTCATGACCATGGATCAGCGTCCTTCAGTCGGAATAATAGGTCGATAATGTGCGTTAGGTTGCCAGCAGGCCTAGCACGGGCCGTGGACATATTGTTTTTTCACCGTTTTATCCCGCGAGAAAAAGACAAACGTATCCATATTCTAGCTTTGTCGCGTCCAGACGTGGATAAAAACGGTGGAAAGACAATTTATCCACAGCCCGCCCATGCTTGGCCTGCTGCAATAGAAAGTATTTTTTTTTGTTTGGGTTTTTGGTCTGGCTACAGAGGTAAATTGTATGTAACTTCAAATCGGGTCGCAATTAACATATTCGACTTTGAGTTCACTTCAACTTGTTAGAATGTTTTCAGTAAATGCCAATGTCTGACAAAGGTGCCTTGTAAAGCTTAGCTAATAACTTGTAGAATTTGCAATTTAAATGTCACACTACATGTTTAAAATTTACCTAACTAACCTACAAGTGGAGCTTTTTTTTTCTATTTGCCAAAACTACTATATTTGGCCCAGTCACCTATATTTTTCACTAATATACTATTAGGCTATACCTAAGTTTCCCTAAAAATGCAAAATAATATAAATAAATATTCGGGACATATTTGCACACACCACACAGTCATCTGACCCCAAACTAAGCATAGCTTAAAATATGGCTGCCCAGAGACTGATATACATACATATATAGTTTTAAATTCATACTTAAATAGATATTAATACCCAGATATAGAACAAACACAAATGTTCATCACATTTTTTTTTGTCCTAGATGGGAATCGAACCCACGCCCCCAAGCGCAGAAGGCAGGATCACTACCAACTGGACCAACGGGGCTATCAAAGAAACAATGTATCAAAGTAACAGAGAGCAATGCAAAGAGACTCCGTCAGCTGTCGATTTTACGACAAAATGACTGAACAGATATTGACGATAAACATAGGACATAATGGGCCTCATGAAAATAAACACAAATTATATCTCATCATCATCATCAGCCAGAAGATGTCCACTGTTGAATATAGGCCTCCCTTTATACCTCCACACTAAACGACAGCCTGCCATCTGCATCCACTGGATGCCCGTGACTCTCACAATGTCGTCGGTCCATCTAGTGGGAGGCGCTACGCTACGCTGTGTCTTCCGGTTCGCGGTCTCCACTCAAGTACCTACCTTTCTTCCCTATCAGTTATCGGTTCTTCGACGAATGTGGCCTGCCCATTGCCACTTCAACTTGCACATTTTAACAGCTATGTTGGTGACTCTTGTTCTTTGTCGAATACCCACTTTCCGAATTCTATCTCGCAAAGAAACTCCGAGCACAGTTCTCTCCATTGCTCGCTGTGTGACTCTTGAGTTATTCCATAAGGCAAATTACACCTATAGCTATCGTATTTAATGTCGAAAGTCCATGAAATAAGAAGGTAACTTATAAGTAAAAAAATCCGTCCAAGTGCAAGTCGGCCCTTCGCAGTTAGGCCTGTTTGTATCACCACAAAGCCTATTTAATACATCTTCTCTATCTCTATCTCTTCTTCTCTACATATTATAAATTGAAGTCGCTTTCCGCGTCTGTCTGTATGTCTGTATGGCGCTAACTCCTCCTAAACCATGCAATGGATTTTGATGCGGTTTTCACCATTAGTTAGCTACATTTTCAAGGAAGGTTTATATATATAACTAGCAACTTGCCCCGGCTTCGCACGTAAATTACACCCGTGCGAAACCGGGCGGGCGGGTCGCTAGTAACTTTATATTGTGAAAATTTCAACTGGCTATCTATTACGGTTCTAAAGATACAGCCGTTAAAAGTTAGCACAGACAGACAACAGAGGCTTAGTAATAGGATTCCCTTTAGTGCAGAACCCTAAAAATAACATCTTGACTATAGGATAGGGATAAGCTTAGGGCTTGTCTATATTATTCCTAACCCCCAAATTACATTTAAAAAAAAAACTAAATCAAAAAATTAGAAAAAGCACAACCAGTTAACAAACAGCACGTGTTTGTCGACACATGTGCACAAAAAGAGCATTTTTTTAATATCAAAAGGAAGAATCGGAAGTACCTTTTCAATGATTTCCAAGCAATGTGGAACCTTCACTTTATTAACCAGTTTAACTTGAGCTCTATAAAGAGCAAGTTTTATATTCATTGGATGAGAAAATTTTAACGGATAGATGTCCGATTTGGGTGGAGAGGTTACTATTCTCCGCCTTTGAATGAACCTACATTTGAATTAAAATGCTTTCCGGTGGCGGTACTTTAGCGATATTCAAATTGTTGGCATCTCAATAGTGATGCTGGGAGAGTAAATAACTCAGAGAGAAAATATTACAAATATGTTAACGGGGCTCATCCCGTCTGCAGTTATCTTGCTGTCAGTTTAACACTATTCATCATCATCATCATTACAACCATAGCTAGTCCACTGTTAGACATAGGCATCCCCCATCGATCTCCAAAAGGGCCGGTTTGGAAGCGGCCTGCTTCCAGCGTTTCCATGCGGTTTCTTTTAGATCGTCTGTCTATCTTGTGAGTGGACGTCCTACGCTGCGCTTACCGGTCCGTGGTCTCCATTCCGGAACCTTTCGGTCCCATTGGCCATCTGTTATGCGTGATATGTGCCCTGCCACTTCAACTTGCTAATCCGGGGGGCTATGTCGGTGACTTTCGTTCGTCTACGGATCTCCTCATTTCTGATTCGATCTCGTAGAGAAACTCTGAGCATAGCCCTATCCATAGCTCGTTGTGCGACTTTGATCTATACATCATTGCAGGCTATCGTGTCCCCACTGGGACTCAGGCCTTCTCTCAGAGAGAGAGAGGATGGGCCCTAATCCATCATGCTGGCACAGTGAGTCTTGGTGAATGTTTTTTGAACTTTTGAGGTTCTTAGACATTTTCCTTCACCGTTGTTGAGCCATTGCATCGAAACTGCACATAATTTATTTAGCTAAATAAGTCATTGGCGGAGGGCTGAGGATCGAACCGGGTGCCGTCATATTGTAAAAGCGCACTTACTAGCGCTCGGCCACCATCGCTCTTAAAAACAAAACAATTTGTATAAAATTGTAATCACGCAACTTTGTAACGCTAATTTGTTGAAAATAGAAAGAATAAAACGAATATGAATGAGCAAATAAAACTTAACGTGCAAGTGAGTATAATTTTGACCCCATCAGCATTTTCTACACTTTTCTCCAGCACAATAGCACCAATTGTAACGAATTCAACAAATTAAACACAGTATAATGGTGTAAGAAAGTCTTAATGACCAGATTCACCTCTAACTATAGTGCAAAAGAAAGTAAGACCGAATTGAAGACCATAGCGAATCGTGGAATCTTTGGATAACCTCTAAAAATACAAATGGAATCTTTACGTTACGTTACAAGTAAGTAAATGGATGAAAGTTTAATAGTTGAAGATTGTTACTTTTTCTCTACAAAGTAACTTTTTACCTTTTTTTTTAAAAAAAATCATACATTCTTTTCTTAATTTTTCCTAGCTTTGTACTGCGACCAAAATAAAATAAATGGACGGGCCCAGAAGAAGCGCTTTTTTGAAGATTACAAAATGAGCGCAGGCGGTCACTTTGTTTCAGTCGGTCTCTAGCCGTAGGAAGTGCGACACGCGTCTATTGTTACATTACGAAACATCTGACAAAATTATACCTTCTAATTAATATTTTATTAATTAGAAGGTATATTAATTATTAATTATAATTAAATCTAATTATGCTTTCCCGAAGTGTAAATGTGAATAATAATAATGAAGTGTAAGTGTAAATACACATCAAAAGACCGCTATTTTTTTGTAACAAATGTACTGTACATGGTTATAATTAGGTGTTGAAGTATAATATGTCCAACGGTTTTGCCTCGTTTTTACTGAGTAAGTTCAATGATTATGGCCCGTCCATTCATTTTAGTTTGGTTGAAGGCTCTGTAGGTTGTAGGGCTCTTTTGGAGGAACTTATATCAAGATATAAGTACATACTTCTGTAAATAGAACGTTACTTTAAATTCAACAAAACTTATAAATCAAATGAGTAATAGATGTCAGCATTCTTCATATTATTAACATTTATTAACCTTTCTCGCGAATTAAAATCTTCCATCGCAAAAACGGCATAGATTCTCAACTGTTTTTGTGCATGTTTCGAATGCACGTTGAATCTTAATTGCCTGTCTACAGTGCAGAGGTCAGAGGTGCTAAACTTCACTTTCACCATCGTCCATTAGCCGAAGTCAGACAACCGCATCTGTCTCACTCAAATTAACCATAAACATCATTTTTTACTTTTTAAAACCACACATCAAACTACAGACATTTCCTTTCTTCAATCACATTGAATCATCGATTTCCAATGACTAAGACTTTATTTAATGTCGTTTTACTTATAAGTAGATGCGTTAGTAGTAAATCTTTGTTTGAAAGGCACGTGAAACGGAACGTCACGTTCTATAATTGGTAAAACTTTGACAAAAACATTAACCCCTTCGGAATAAATCGAATAATATAAGTGACATCACCGTCTGTCGCGAAGTGGCACATGCCGCGCCCGAAATAACTTTTGGCCATATGCACATCAGCAAAAAACAAAACAGCATGCAAACCTAATTCTGAAAAGTTCTAAATTTAAAAATAGACTCCGAAAATGCATAGTTATATATACATTATAATAAAAAAGAAAGGGGCAAAAGAGGTTTAATTCTTCCCTGTTTTCGAAGGGTTTATATTTTTTTACGTGGGTCTTTTTGGCCAGGTGCTATGGAATCGTAGCGTCTTACCGGAAATCAGGGACGCATGTGTCTTCACAACCCGTTCGCGGCGGAAACAGCGTTGTACATCCCTCGCCTACCCTCATGTTCCATTCTTATTTTAAAAATTAAAAAACCAACCCTTTGGTTATATTTCATTACCATTTTATGGATGCCATATGAAAATTTTACAGAGTTTTTAAGACGTTATTGTAAGCATAATAGTTTCTGAGAACCACTTTAGTACTAAAATATGCATACATCTTTTACTTAAAATTTCTAATAGTAAAACCAGAGTAGGGGAGTAGGGGGAGAGAGTAGGGGAAAACCAGTAAGAATGCATACGTAAAAAAATGGGTATAAAATTCGATACTAATTTTACGCACGCTTAAGGCGAGGTTTTCCCACATTTAAGCAACGCTTATTACTACAGATGACCATAATCCTTGGTTTATTGCATTAAAGTCGCAGAGCAAAATCATGGCGCTTACACACAGTTGTGCATTTCGCTACTTCTATTTTTGGGGTTTTTCTCATATTTTTCGAAAAGTATAGCTGTAATGTAAAATGTACCTCACCGGTTTCCTTCATAATTATTAAATCTATATATCAAGATATTGCAGACATAATTTAATAAATAGGTAATTGAATAAATCCAAAAAAAAAACAGGGATAAAAGCGCAAATCAGTGCTACTTTGTGTTTTTCTTCTATCGAGAGAAATGTGCTTAATCGTGTTTCGGTCTCATGGGTTTCCTAGATAAAACATTCAATTTTGCTATGACACCATTTTTATAATTTTACTAGCGACCCGCCCGCCCGGCTTCGCACGGGTGTAATTTACGTGCGAAGCCGGGGCGGGTCGCTAGTTATATATATAAACCTGCCTTGATAATGTATCTAACTGATGGTTAAAACCGCATCAAAGTCCGTTGCGTAGTTTAGGAGGAGTTAGCGGCCATACAGACATACAGACAGACAGACGCGGAAAGAGACTTCAATTTATAATATGTAGAGAAGAGAAGCTAATCATGGAGGTACGCACGCGCAAAGTAGAATGATCATAATTCCTAAAAGTAAGAAAAGAGCGTCCTAATTCGTACTTTGACTGCAATTATTATAAAACAAGCGCGTATAGTAACCACTCTTTCAAACATGTATTGAAAAAAAAACTATCTGAAATTTGATCCAGCGGGTAAGGATTGTCTTCCACAAGCAACCTTAATCGACAGTCTACTTATCGTAACTTCTGCTATGACATTTATTGTAACATTGTATAAACCAATTCTACAGGGTTATGCATAATAGACTGTACCTACTAAGCCGAAAGGAGGTCATTGTACTCAAAAATATGAACAACTTTAACTATGGGATAACAAAACGGTCATTGACGGTCGACAAATGTATGGAACAGCTGTTTTATTTCGCTGTTTCAGGGTTGGTCCCGTGGTAAAAGTTGTTCATAACGATGAGTATCATGACCTTCTTTCGGCTTAGTACAGTCTATATGCGTAACCGTGTAAGCTACAAATTTTGCAACCATACTAAAACTAACAGGTAAAATAAAATAAATTATATACATGCAAAAATACCACGCAACCTTGGCATAACCCCATCACCTGTTCTATACGTCGAATTCAGCTCACCATTTGGCAAATCTTCTGCAAACCTTTACTTCCTGCCATTACGGGGCGGACTGAAGGACGTATGGCTATAAAATCAGATCAACAGGTGGGCCCATAAAGAGGGGTCGCGGTTTCAATATGCTGTTTGCAAGTTTTGGAGGTAGACAGCTATACATAATGACAGGGTAAGGTTAATAGATTCAATGGACTATCGCAATGGTGCGTCAATATGAGGGCAAAAAGCCCATGTTATAGGAAGTAACTTATTAATGTTTGTTAACTGTTACACTCTCGTATCATACAAACAAGGGAGATAGATATGGTAAAAAGGCGTGGCAGATGCAAGCGCATTATTAAAATTTGCAAGTTGAAGTGGCAATGGGCAGGTTAAAATTATTATTAAGATTTGCTGTTAAAAGTTGAAGTGGCAATCGGGCAGGCCACATTACTCGAAGAACCGATAACCGATGGGGAAGAAAGGTTCTTGAGTGGAGACTACGAACCGGAAGTCGCAGCGTAGGTAGGCCTCTAGATGGGCCGGCGACATTGTTAGAGTCGCGGGCATCCAGTGAATGCAGAAGACAGGCTGTCGTTCAATGTGAAAGTTAAAGGGCCTATGTTCAACAGTAAACGTATTCTGGCTGATGATGATGAGATGCAAACGCATCAGGTCTAAACCATAGGCTATCCTGATCGACTAAAAGCATCAAGTTTAATGCATTTACTCGAACTAATCCTGCAGATCTGCAGACGTCCTTGCTTAAACCTTTTTGCCTGTAACAATATAAAAGGAAAATGATTAAATTCTTGTTGTTATTTTATTTGTTTCCCTTATTATGGCGCGTCCAAAGCTTATGATGCCATAAGCATTATATTTGCATATTGAGTCATCGCTATGAATATTAGATAGCGTAAATGAAGACGTTACAAGATTGCGTAAATTCAGTAGGAAGTAGGCAAAGGAGTGATTCAAATAGGCACGTCTAGACACACCTAGTTTTATGTATACGAAATTTGTGGCTAATTACTTGCAATCTATTAAGTGCCTAATGCATAATTCATATTATTAACATTACTGAATACTAACCTTAACTGTTGGCCTTCTTTGAAAGACTGCGGGCACACACAGCGGGCAATAGAGAGAGATATGCTCGGAGTTTCTTTGCGCGATAGAATCTGGAACGTGAATATTCGGCAAAGAACCAGAGTCACCGATTTAGCTATTAAAATTTGCGAGTTGAAGTGGCAATGGGCAGGTCACATCGCTCGAAGAACCGATAACTTGACTGATGGGGAAGAAAGGTTGTTGGGTGGAAACCACGAACCAGAAGACGCAACGTAGGCTGGTCTCCAACTAGATGGACCAAAGACATTGTGAGAGTCACGGACATCCAGTGGATGCAGAAGGCAGACTGTCGTTCAGTGTAGAGGTTAAAGGGGGAGGCCTGTGTTCAGCAGTGGACGTTGTCTAGCTGATGATGATGAGGTATTTTTTGCCACGTTAGAATTTAGAAGTTGAAATGATTACATATGCTTATATTAGGCTTGTCCAAAATATAGTAAAACTAATAATTGGAACCACGTGATCAGATCTAAACAAGATTTAAAATAAACAGGGCTGTCAACTGAACCCTTTGAGATGTAAATCAAAACTACCGGTAAAAAGGGAGAGAAGTATTTTATAATAAGCTATGATTAATGTCTTTTGGAACAAATCGTGTATAAATAGGTGGAAATGTGCTGTCATATGGTATTTATAGGTAACGTTGCAGCTGTGGTTTAGAATTCCGTAGATTAGGTTAACAAATATCGGATTACAAGAAAAAAAGGAGAAAAACAAAAAACAAATAAATATTGAAAAATAGTAGATTGCGTTGCATCGAGCTCAAAGTGAGTTGCACGAGTGTCATGTTGGTTTTTCATTCTACCTACCGTGATAAAATATACGTACTCAAAATAAAAACTCAAGATAATGAAAACAAAGTTTAATTCATCTTCTCCTAAAATATTTAAAACTTACAATTATTTTCACCAGGTCGTTCTCCTCAAACGTTTTATTCCGCCAATTTTGATTTTTCAGTATCTTTTTTATCTAATGCATGAATTTTATGATAAGTTGATATCTAAATAAAAAATAAAAAACAGTGCATTAATGAAAAACTGTGCAACAATGAGATTTCATATAACACTAGCTGTTGCCCGCGACTTCGTACGCGTAGACTTCCATATAAATTTTAACCCCCTTTTGTCATCCTTAATTCGGTCCTTTCGTAAAATCCTTTTTTAGCGGACCTCTACACCCCATAAGGAATCTACCTGCCAAATTTCAGTTTCGTATGTCAAGTAGTTTTCGAAATTTCGTGTTTAATGAGTGAGTGAGTAGATGAATTTCACTTTTATATAAATATAGTTTTTCTACACTGTTTTAGTTCTAAGCAAAAAATACGTCTTTTGTGATCGGTTTTGTAGTGATTAATGACAACATTACTACGTAATTCGAAGGAAAAATATTTTTGAACCTTTGCCTATCGGGTGGTGTAGTAAAATTTTTGATGCAAATGATAGATATGTATCTGTAGCATCAATTACTTTGAGCGAAGCATACGAAGTTGCGGGCATCAGCAAAGCATGTCTGTTTCAACGTTACGAATTCTTTCGTCCTTTTGCTATCGAGTGGTGTAACTAAATTTTGGATTTAGATCATAGATTCTTGTTTCCTGAGTGATATCTAGGTCTTTTCAAGGTCAGAGTGATTAGATATCTTTTAAGTCTGCGTGCTTCATATTCGACCACATCGTCGCTTACCAAAGCATTTTGGTAGTCAAAACACATTTATATGCGAAAAAAACTCGCCTACTCCCAAACAAAGGTTCATAGACATCTAGATAATTCACGATCTCAGCACCACATACCAGTTGTCGGCGATCAATCTGACGAGAGTGGGGTAAGTCGGGACATTGTTGACATCGCGTCATCTATCAAGGCGATACGCTGAGACAACAAGATCGTGTTTACCCTACACTCTCCCACGAGCGGTGAGAAAGGATGTCGAGTGAAATTGTGAAATTTGAATGATGGATAGAAATAGCGAGATAAGTTACTTTTACAGACATTTCAATCAACTAAACCGCGCGTCGGCCACGTTTTGTGCGTCTTCTATCGCGGTTGCACATTTTAACAGGTTTGAAGATATAAATATACTAGTAGGCCGCCCCTGCTTCGCACGGGCGAATCCGGGATATATAGCCTATGTCAACCGGGGATAGTGCAGCATCCCAACAGTGAACGAATTTTTCAAATCGGTTCAGTAGTTTCGGAGCCTATTCAATGCAAACAAACAAACAAACAATCAAATCTTTCCTCTTTATAATATTATATTAGTATAGATAATAAACTACCAGTATAACATTTTGTAAGGATATAGAAAATGAAAATAAATTTGACAAAACCCTAAAAAAAATATTGCTAGCATAATGTTATTATAGCTTAAACGAGTATTTAGAAGACAAATCAATTATGGAATAAATCGATCCGCTCCGCACTATATTGCCATACCCAATCAGGGTTATATATTTTTATTTAGCGTATTTAATTTAATTTAGTTTAATATAGTAGTATTAGTTTTTAATTTTGTAAGTAGTTTTAGGTTTTATTTTTGTTTCTATTCCAAATATGTGTAATTTTCTTGTTTAAATAAATCTCACCCTATCAGGGTTATTATTATGTATTACCTAATTTAAACATGCTACCTAACATCTGAATGTGAACTTCATAATAATTATGCAATATATGATTGAGTATTGAGTATTAAATGACTGATATTTTTATTTTTATTACGTAATTGTATTATTATAATTTTAACTTAAGCTATTTTTAAATTTCTATTTTCTATTGTATTGTACAACAATATGGGTTCCATGCCTGAAAGAAAGACATTTCATTTTATTATTTTTATTTATAAATCGATTGATCGTACTTGAGGCAAAACTATGATGTACAATTCGCTCGACTTTTCGACCATGTTACTTTACCTAAATTAAATAATACGTTATAAGTCCCGATAAACATTTAAAACCTATGTTCAAATCGCGAAAGTTAAAAAATTACTATGCTGTACCAATAAACAGCCGTATTACAAAATGCGATGGAGCCAAATGGTTCTAGAATGGAGACCACGGACCGGCAAGCGCAGTGTAGGACGTCCACCTACAAGATGGACGGACGACCTAAATGAGACCGCAGGGAAACGCTGGATGCAGGCCACTTCCAACCATCCTTTATGTAAATCGATGGGGGAGGCCTATGTCTAGCAGTGGACGACCTATGGCTGAAATGATGAATGATGATGATGATTACAAAATGCAATCGTTAAATTTTAAGTATCTGGTTTTTCGGGCATAAAAAAATAAAGCCGTGATTGTCAAGAAGAATATAAAACAAGTAAACCATGACACTTTTTGTCAGTATGTTGGTAATTATCGTTATGTGTGTAGTTTGAGACTGGATTTCTTTAATGAAATCCACTCTCAAACTTTCCCTCGAGTTTTACGAAAAACTACCTTTGTAATGGTAATAAGTTGATAATATATGTTGAGCTTTTTCCAAAATGTTGCCGTTATTTTCAATAAAAATTACAGATCAATATTTATTACAGAAATTTAATTTTCTATATATTATGTATATAAATAATTTAATCTTCCTATTTTATAGAATCAGAACGCCTTGCATTGCATTTTTCGGCAATTAATGTAAGAAGGTTCTTAAGAAAAATACATCACAAATATTCAGTTAAAATTTCATTTTGATTTGAAAAAGTTACAATGCTTTGCAAAGGTTGCTTTAATCTTAACAATAAATAAATAAAAATACATTAAAACATAAAAAATTACGAGCATTCGATTTTAGGCATGAAAACTTACTTGAACAAAATAAAAAAAAATACTAAACATTTGTAATGCTATTAATCTATACCAATATAATATAATATATTTTTCAAGTGCAATCGTTTCCTGCCCTCCAATACTTGTATTGCCGCCCGACTCGGTATATAATAACATATATCTATACTAATATTATAAAGAGGAAAGATTTGATTGTTTGTTTGTTTGTTTGCATTGAATAGGCTCCGAAACTACTGAACCGATTTGAACAATTCTTTCACTGAGGGGAAGCTAGACTATCCCCGGTGACATAGGCTATAATCTAGACCCGTGCGAAGCAGGGCGGACCGCTAGTAATATTATAATGAGGAAAGATTTGTTTGTTTGTTTGCATTGAATAGGCTCTGAAACTACCGAACCGATTTGTAAATTTTTCACTGTTGGGAAGCTACACTATCCCCGGGTGACATAGAATCTCTACATAGTATAAATTAAAGTTACTTTCCGCGTCTGTCTGTCTGTCTGTATGGCCGCTAACTCCTCCTAAACCACGCAACGGATTTTGATGCGGTTTTCACCATCAGTTAGATACATTTTCAAGGAAGGTTTATATATATAACTAGCGACCCGCCCGGCTTCGCACGGGTGTAATTTACGTGGGTGGGCGGGTCGCTGGTATATTATATTTTAAAATAAAATAGGGATCCTTACTAAAACTCCAATAATGTAACCCAAGGTGTAAAAAATAAGACTTACACCCGTGCGAAGCTGGGGTTCGTTGCTATGAAGATATACATTTTAATGAACATAGAGGATTGATGGATTTGACATCTACCAGCAAAGAGGTTTACATTGTCTGCCAGTATCAACCAATATGGTGGCCAAAATAAATGAAACAACCAGCGCCATACGATCGTCAGTTGTTACTCCACAGGTGGCTGACGGACGCAATCTGTGTACAAACCCTAAACAGAGATAGCTGTACGTTAGAAAGAGATGCCTTCTAGTCCTTCCGTTTCCGTTTTATTGTAAAAAATAAGAACATCTGCACCTTGACAGATTTGTGAAGAGCGTTGGGAAGATTCGGTGTAACTTTAGATTTGGACGTGATATTTCGTTTCGACTTCGCACAGATGTGATTAAAAGTAAAGCAAATTCATATAGGCTAAGTGGCAAGCCTTATTGTCATAGTTTTCAGGCCATCTGAAGGTCTTTAACATGAGATAATGAATTATATAACATAACAAGTACAAATCGTTTTTTAACCCCCGTTAAAAAAAATATCTTCAAACGATTGATCAGGTTTTCTTGAATCATAGTTAAGAATACATTATTGTTAAGAATACATTATTATTATACTACACTTTTCAAACAAAGACCAAACTAATTGTTTCAGCTTTTTGGAAGCTACGATGTTACAGACAGACACACAGATATATAAATAAATAATTATTCGGGACTTTTTTTCTCACACGGTCACCTGACCTCAAACTAAGCAAAGCTTGTAATATGGCTCCCAGAGACTAATATACATACATATATTATATACTTTAATAGGTACATTAACATCCAGATCTATAACAAACACAAATGTTCATCACATGAATGTTTGTCCTAGGTGGGAATCGAACCCACGCCCCCAAGCGTAAAAGGCAGGTTCACTAACAACTGGGCCACCAGGGCAGTAAAATATAGGCAGTCAGATATAAACGTTAAACTTATAAATCCCCCCCCTACCCCTCTGTTAGCGTGGGGGTTAAAAAGTAACCAACAATGACGGGAGGTTGATTGACTATTCGTTTGACGAACATATCCCGTATATAGTTTTGTAAACAAAGTAAAATTTAAACACTAAACTTTGTATGGTCTCGGTCGTATTAGATCAGCGTAGGGACTGGTCCTTTTTGATTGTCTAAGTTGTTTTATAAAACGGGCATAATCGCATACCGACTAAAGCCCCATACAAATGTTAGAAAGAAAAAATAACTTTGTATGGGGGGCTTGTGGTAAATATGCCCATGTGAAAAACATAAAATAATATTTTTTTTTTAAAGAAACTGACTTCAAGTCTGTACATACATGTACAAACTTAAACTAACTATCATGGTTGCTCACTAAAGTTATATGATTATATAACTTTAAACTAAAAACTAGAAATATGTCAGTTAAAACAGAGATTGAAAGTCAAAACTTCTGTTGAAGGCAAACCAAACCGTTATATTTCTGTGTATATATTTTTTGTTTCTGATTATTTTTTTCAAAAAGGGAGGTATCAATTTTAATATAATTTATATGGGATCGCCTCTGAAGTGTGACCTACCAAACAAACGAAGAATCATCAAAATCAATTCATAATTGGCAGAGTAATCGCGTAACAAACATACAAAAAAACGTACAGTCGAATTGATAACCTCCTCCTTTCGTCGGTTAAAAATTAAGTTAACTAGGTAAACTGTAATTTAACTTTATCTTATCACATGATTATTATAAAGTGCACATAGACGCGCCTTTCAAAGTTTTATCAAATTAATGTTTCTAATAAACACAAATTACGGGAATCAATTAAAACAGTTAATACTAAACAATTTTTAATCAAACTCATAAGTTAGTAAGCTAACACTAAAAAGGTGTGTGCACGATAAGTAAATACACTAAAAATAGCTGAGACGCACGGTGTACTGCATCAATAAATCATCTACATACCTTTACTATCGAAGGGTAAATACCCACCAGCCTCAAAATACGATTAATTGGATCAGAGGGGTAAAACTATAAAAAGTTTTTTTTTGAATTATAAGTACAAGTACAAATAGATTTAAAAAAGAAACAAATATTAAATTATTATGCTTCGAAAAATCCCTTTTTTCTGTCCAAATTTATAATACACGTCAAAACTTGTAATGCGTTCAACCGTGTGTAAACGACTACACACCGCGCAATTTTTTTACATATTCTTATTTTCGTTTATTTTTTATTTTAATGTGTTTTTTTTTATATGATTATGTAGTTTTTGTTTATAAATTCATATTATTTAGGAAATTCGTTGTATAACGTTGTATTACAAATTGTCATTCGTGTAATTCGTGTTTTGCTGTACTAGTTGAAATAAATAATAACAATAATAATTTCAAATTAGTTTTATTACATATCGACACTGCCGCCACGATGGGTAAGATGTCCAGCAGTGGACTATTATAGGCTGATTATGATGATGATAATGAAACAGTAACATTAAAAACTATAATACACAAGTTTAAAAAAATACAAAGCGACATGTTTTTTCATTTATTAGCGTCAAACTCTGAAGAATGTTGTCAGGACTAGTGGGTTTCCACCATCGATCGAAAGAGTTACTTCGAAACAAGGGCTATTCTGAACGATCCGTAATCGAAATTGAAGCGGTGCGTGTAAACGGATTCATTTTGATTTGAATGTAACGCTGATTGGTTGGAATCGTGATTGATGTGTGATCAACGTTCAGTGATCATGACCAGTGATCACACTCCGTTGAGTTTGGTTAATACGATAAATTATCAAACAGAACGGCGGAATGAATTAAAATAACTACTGTCCATACATATCAAGTTTTGATTAAGCACATACTTGATACAGTCACAAATTATTGATTACCTATATATTTATTATTCAGTGTGAATGATAATATCCACGTAAAGTATTATCATCATCATAATTTCAGCCATAGGACGCCCACTGCTGGATATAGGCCCATCTCCAAAAGGACCGGTTGGAAGCGGCCTGCATCCAACGTTTTCTTGCGGTCTCTTTTAGGTCGTCTGTCCATCTTGTGGGTGGACGTCCTACACTGCGCTTACAAATCTGTTGGTCTCCATTCCAGACCTTTTCGGCCCCATCGGTCATCACTGCTAATTCAACTTGCTAACCCGGTGGTCTATGTCGATGACTTTTGTTCGTATATAGATCTCCTCATTTCTGATTCGCTAAATATTATAAATGCGAAAATTACTCTGTATCTGCCTGCTTGAATCTACCAATCTTGATACAATTTGTAAAGGAAGTAGAGTGCATCATGTAGTATCACACTTTTGCCAGTTATTAAATTGCCAAACAGAAGTAACGTAAGAGAAACGTTATCAATAAATTACAAGGAGTTAAAAGAAATTTGATAAACGGATTTTGCAAAAAAAAATATATGTCAGAAAATGTTCAGAAAGTAACAATATTTAATTAGGTGACCATTTAACGTAAATCAAACTAGTGATTTTTTAGCAAAGTCACGATTTATCTCTCAACAAAATTCAAGCCATTCAAACCTTAAGACTTTCAACTCAAAATCTATCCAGAATACTCCCGTACACTTCATCTATTTTTAAACAACCCTTTTATAAGGGAATTAGTTCATTAAGAGCTTTTTATACGCATCTATTTGTATTAAGAGCGCCATATGTTGTACTCTACATTGTTAGAGATTCCGTAACCCCTTTCAGGAAGTAGGAAAAAATTAAGTCACATGTTAGTTCCTCCTTTTGAGCATTGTTTTTAAATAACTCTTTGGTTAAATGGGGCTTGAAATATTTTTAATTATGGAGAATGGTACGGGTTTATTTTAAGTTTTTTTCTATATTAGGTTTAAAATGTTGTTGTGCTTTAGAATTATTTTGTCGTATTTTGGATGGTATAAACCTAAAGCCACCTAACCAACCTGGATCTTTTTTGAAAACACGAGTGAATCGGTTTCTTCTAGGCAAGCTTGCTCCATCGTAGACCGCATCATCGTTACAAACACTCGACAAAATGTATGGAACAGCAGTTTTGTTCAAAATTGTTCAAAATGATGAGTACAATGACCTACTGTCGGCTTAGTACAGTGTGTATGCCTAACCCGCCCGATAGCCCGTTTAGATAGCCCGTTGGTCCAGTTGGTAGTGAACCTACCTCCTGAGCCTGAGGGTGTGGGTTCGATTCCCATCTAGGACAAACATTTATGTGATGAACATTTGTGTTTGTTCTATATCTGGGTGTTACTATCTATTTAAGTATGTATTTAAAACTATATATGTATGTATATCAGTCTCTGGCAGCCATATCACAAGCTTTGCTTAGTTTGGGGTCAGATGACAGTGTGTGTAAAAATGACCCGATTTTTTTAATTTTTTTATTTATTTTAACCCTGTATCCAAAAAGTTAAGTTGTTTAGTTGTTTTGTTTGAAGCTATGTTGAAGGAAATGTATTTACTTTCTAGAAACAACTTTATCTTTGGGACTAACACTGAAATTGTGGAAAAAGAGGAGGAAATTTTATATAAACAAGAAAGTTACACATATTTGAGAAAAAAAAAACTGCTTACCCCTCAAATTGTATACTTCATTTTTACTGAAGTATGTAACTTGACGATGTAAAAATGCTCAACTAAACTGGGCCTCGATTCTACTCAAGAAATTGTTTTTAAATTGTGTTTTTTTTTTTTTTATAAATAATAAGCTTGCGTTTGACCACCATCACGCCTGATGTTAAGCAATGATGCGGTCTACGTTGGAGCACGCTTGCCTAGAAGAAACCGATTCACTCGTGATTTGAAGACACCCAGATTGTAACCATCGGGGAACACCCATTCAGGCAGCGCATTCCACAGACTTGCAGTTTTCATAATAAATGTGGAATCAAAGCGCTACAATTTAAAAACAATTTCTTTAGAATCGGGGGCCTGGTGAGATAGTATCTCAGCATTGCGATTCTATAATATACTCTAGCGACAGTGATTCGATTCGTCGCAAGTGAAGGGAGAAGCGAGCACGCTTGGGTGAGATGAGATGACTTTTTACAGAATCGCTCTACAGTAACCTGATATCGGAAGGACGGGCTCTATTTGTACAATTGTTCCGATACCTGCAAGTAGGAGGTGTCCGGATGTGCCGGATATAAGGTTCAGCTTCTACCGGATACGGATGTAGGTGGAGAGGTCGGATGGGATGATTAGCAAGGTTTCGCCTCCGAGTATTGCCTTACTGAGTACTTTAGATGATTGGAATGCATTCCTGTGGGAACAACACCTGGTTTCATAAAAGTAACGGTAATCATTAAAATTTTATAAAAATACACTAGTTATTTAAGATGTATTTATTAATTGGAAAACCAACAGCTTTTTACACAAAAAATAGTAAAACTATAGAAAGCCAATTAAAGGTTTTCATGAATGTTATAAAGTAGGTAAAAACAATTAAAAAAATGGATTCAAACCAGCGCCTGCTGGTCATCAAATGTTTTAATTATCTATACCATGTGATATATGTACCAAAAATATTGAGGACGAAACCTTGGAAAATACTTTGTAGAAACTAGACACTCTACTTTTTATGGATGTTTGGGCCCATATTCCCTGAGACTAAAATGGACACTGCCCTAAAGTTAGACAGTAGGCTGTCGTTACGGATTTGGTTAAAAATTTGGCCTCTACTCCAAGAAAAAAAAGGCCAAATTGTAGAGGTTTACAATCTGGGTGTCTTCAAATCACGAGTGAATCTGTTTCTTCTAGGCAAGCGTGTTCCAACGTAGACATCATCGCTTAACATCAGGGGAGATGGTGGTTAAACGCTAGCTTATTGAATAGTCTCCGAAACTACTGAACCGATTTAAAAAATTCTTTCACTGTTGGGAACCTACACCATCCCCGGGTGACATAGGCTATATATCTATACCCGTGCGAAGCCGGGGCGGGCCGCTAATTATTAATTAAAAAAAATGTACTTAGTGAATACGAGCCCAGGTAAATGTCGAATAAAACTTACAGGTACATAGGTACCAAATGAGTTCAGTATCCATTTCCCATGCACCCAAAGGTGAACAACCAAATAATTAGTCGCAATTAGAGCACGATGAGGCCAGTAACGAGATCGCACCGAGGCGAAGTTTACTCGGAGAGTCAACAGAACTGTTTGGATTGCATTTCGGGCTGGGTGCAGTAGAATAGAAGATGAGACTGGAGATAGATGGGACATGCGTTTGGAGGAATGTGTAAACTATATTTGTACCATTTTGTTCCTAATCTACAAAGTTCATGTCTTCATCTAATTTTACCGTTTGTTTCAAACGCAACTTAGAACACTAATATTATAATAATCACACTATTATGGATTGTATATTGTTATTAACCGACTTCAAAAAAGAGTGTTCTTAATTAGGTAGTTTTTTTTGTTTTGTTTGTGTTTTTTGTCTGAATTGTCAGAACTCCGTCATATATAAACCGATTAGGATTAACTCTTTTTTTTATTCGACGGGTTATTACTTTATGGTTGGTCCCATAGAAATTTAATCAAAATAGTTACGGAAGTTTGGTTTTTAAATCAAAATAACTAGAAAAATATATCATCTAAGTAAACAAAATTGCGCATTTTACAAATTTTGAAATCAGTTTTATTATAGTAATTTTTAAACTTTCGCGATTTGAACACATGTTTTAGTTTTATTATATTGATAATTATCGATAAAATGTCTGCTTTTTATTGTTCCATGAAAACATAAACTGCGACACAAACTCTGCTCAGTGTATGTTCTGTGGACTTTTTTTTAATAAATAATAGGCTTGCGCTTGACCGCCAACTCGCCTGATGATAAGCGATGATGCGGTCTACGGTGGAGCACGCTTGCCTAGAAGAAACCGATTCACTCGTGATTTGAAGACACCCAGATTGTATCTATCGGGGAACACCCATTCAGGCAGCGCATTCCACAGACTAGCAGTTCGCACAATAAAAGTGGAATTGTGGACTGACACTGCAGACTTCCCTATGTTTAATATGTATATACCACTCTTCCCGTTCTCTCGCCAGTCACATCTAGTAAAAAATGTGTTTATAGGTTTTTGTTATTCATTTATCTGCAGAGTAACGGATTGACGTGTTTTTTTGCATGATTGCAGTCATTAAAGTTTCGTAAAGTGACATAGATACATAGACAACTATTTGTCATAAAGAAAAAAAAAAGAAAAAAAAAAAATATTGTAGCAAATGTGGTGCATTATGATGTTACCAAGGATTTTATATATACCCTAAAGGGACCTGGATCGAGTACTCATGCTAAAAAAACGGTCCGAGGGAAAAGCGAGCACGGAGTAATTTGTCCTTTTCTTGTAGGGTGTTCATGATTTTGAGGAAACGAAGACATTGTAGGTAATTCCTAAAATCATCGTATTGGTACTCTCAGCAAAAACAGGAAGTTCATATAGGCCCAGTGACGAGCGCTAATGTCAGAATTTTAGGCCGCCAGGACGCCTGAAGGCCTCTGAGATGGCTTAGCGGCCATTGTTATAAGACTCAACCGGGACATACGGGTCACGTGACATATATATTTTTTAAATTATAAATTGGCTTGCGCTTGGCCGCCATCTCGCCTGATGTTAAGCGATGATGCGGCCTACGATGGAGCACGCTTGCCTAGAAGAAACCTATTCACTCTCGACTTGAAGGCACCCAGATTGTTAACTTTTTATTCGATCATTCGGTTTCTAAATGCCACTTGCAATCACCCTACCTAAGATTGACCGTGTAGTCCGTTGCTTAAATTCGGTGATCAGTTAACAACATCTAGTAGATGACGATGATGATGAAAGTAGCCTATAACTTTCCATCCCTTGAACTATACCCATGCAAAAAATCTGGTTGATTTGTTGCTCTGTTGCTGCGTAAAAGAGTAACAAACACACTTTCGCATCCTATCCTACTTCCTACTAATATTATAAACGCCAAAGTTTGTATGTATGGATGTTTTTTCCTCTTTCACATACAACAGACAAACTTTTGTATTTATAATAAACTAGCCGTTACCCGTGTGACTTCGTACGCGTACACTTTCACCTAAACTTTCAACCTTTTTTGGACCCTTTGATTCGGCCCTTTCGTAAAATATTTTTTAATGAAGTTTTACACCCACTTGTCAAATTACAATTTCGTAGTTGCATAACTTTCAACACAACATACAAAGTACAATTCCACCTCCTTAATCTTTCTTTTTTGTAATAATATTATAACAGTATTTATTTATTTTAAACTATTAGCCTGAATACCAAATTTTATCCCTGAGTATCATCAAAAACAAAGGACTTTAATATAATCTTTCAACATCCATTTGCCCCCTTTAATTCGGCTTTTTCGCTAAATCCTTCTTAGCGGAACTTTATACCCCATAAGGAATCTACGTGCCAAATTTTAGCTTCGTAAGTCAAATAGTTTTTGAGATTTCGTGACAAGTCAGTGAGTGAGTGAGTGAATTTAGCTTTTATAAATATAGAAGATCGGCATGACTACTATTTGGCATATTTTACTTACTGCGGGAAAATGACATCGAACTACATTCATTTTCAAAGTTTGTCGAAAGCATCACTACATCACTATCACTATCACTACATAGGATAAAACAAAGTCGCTGTCGCTGTCTGTCCGTCCCTATGTATGCTTAAATCTTTAAAACTACGCAACAGATTTTGATGCGTTTTTTAAAAATAGATAGAGTGATTCAAGAGAAAGGTTTATATATATAATACATGCATAATATAGTAGAGAAACACTGATAATTGTAGAGGTTTCTAATGTAATGTCGTAAATGAACATATTTTTTTTGCGCTTACATTGCAAACGCTGGCTGAACCCTACGTGATAACGAAGGGATTTTAAGCAATACAGCATTAATCTTTATCCAATTTAGTACCTTAAATACATTGTGCATTTAATATAGACCAATATGGCTGTTTACAGCATGTAATTTAAATGAACATTTTCGAAGATATTAAAGATTTAAAATGCAGGGACATAGCGGTTGCGGCGGCCCCCCGGCCAGTACCGCAACAGGCCGGTACCGGCGGCGTGTTTTTCACATGGCCAATCATAATGTCGCTCTTTAAAGAGTAACCTCTAAAGAAAACATGTTTGTTTTGCCTAATGACAAAAAAGCTGTGAACGTTGTAGGTATATAAAGACATTCCGTAGTATATTATTTTAGTATTAGCATTGCACCTGCGATGCCGGGGCGGGTCGCTAGTGTCTTTATAAAATCTTCTGTGTTGAAGTGCAAACTGCACACCCTGGAGTTTTTTGTTATTCTTGCTGTTCGACTAAGAATTACTTCCAACCACATTTTTCTTACATCCTCTTTTGTTGGTATTCTGTAACATGAAATATATTCAGCGATGAATTTAGGTACTTTCATTTTTTATGTAATATTTAGAATGATTCCCGTACGATTCGTCGAAACACCCTTGAACGATACAACTGTACACAGAAAGCTCGGTTCACCGTTGGATGGTGGTACTAGATCTACGTTTCGCCACTTACTCACCTGATGGTACGTGACGGTGTGGCGGAGGATGGAACACGTTGATCTAGAAATCTATTCATATCTATCTATACATATCTTTTTTTTTAATATAAATAATAGGCTTGCGCTTGACCGCCAACTCGCCTGATGTTAAGCGATGATGCGGTCTACGGTGGAGCACGCTTGCCTAGAAGAAACCAATTCACTCGTGATTTGAAGACCCCCAGATTGTATAAGTATCGAGGAACACCCATTCAGGCAGCGCATTCCACAGACTAGCAGTCACTATCACACTATCACTATCACTGTCACTATCTATCACTAGCCATGAAGATATCTAGTTTGTTGTTCTCAGGAAACAAGGAGGACGGCAGGTAGTTCCATTCTTGGGCAGTACGTATCATAAATGAAGACCCAAATCGTTGAGTTCAAATCTTTGGAATTTTCACAGGAAAGGAATTTCAATAGGAAGGGAGGGTATTGTGCATGTGCAGTCATTCTACTTTTCCTAAGTAAAAGGGGGAGGGTGGAACAAGGGCTCGAAGCTTTTGCGCACACTCGCCGAAATGCGAATTACTTTAAAATATCCCTAGGTCATGCTAAAACATAATGTATAAAAATAATTGTTCATTGTTCAAAATATTGTTCATGTTCACACGTGTATGGACACCCTAGTAAACATTTTCTTGTATTTCAAGCTTTGTGTACCTACCTGTGAAAAGATATGCCGCAGCCACCGAATGATTCACTAGCACAGTTTCTTATACAGAAATTTTTCACCATTTTAAAATAAATATTCAAAAATCATGCTTGAAAAAACAAAATATAGTAAGCAAACAATCAAAAACGCCATGTCGTTAATGCTGCCAGTAGCTTCATGGTTCAGCAGAACCATGAAGGTTCCTAGTAATTATACTAGGAACCTACATGGTTACTTAAAAATAAAATTTAAATATGTACATGATACATTAGATATATTATCTACAGTAATATCCGTTAGAAAATGGAATTAAAAATTTATCTTTATTTCATTGGTAGTAATTTTATGTTTACACCCCAAAATAGGGCCTGCCTGGTATGTCCGATTGAATAAGTAAAACTACTAAAATATGATTACGGGATAATTACCGTGGTGGTTGTGGAATGAGATTCCACAACATTATATAACTTTAGTGAACAGCTGAGATAGTTTAAAACAGAGTTTTACTAAAATATATGTTTTATGTAATGGCAATCTTTAGAAAGGGATACACTTCCTCCGTGGTAGCTATTTCAGTGAGCTCGTTTTACCTCCATGTTCCTAGCCACATTATTATGAACCTTATCGTTAGACGTTAAGGTTTAGTTTTGTATGGGAATATTTTGACAGAACGCGTTCCTTTCCTTGCAACTTCCTTGGATGTTACAAACTAAAGTCCCTCACGTTCGGACGTTGCAAGTACGTCATACAATATTAAATCTACATGTATACATGGTGTCAGTCATTTTAGCATAATATAGATCACAATAAAGAACATTATATATAAACCTGTTCTATCTTTCTGCTTGGGCTGTATTGTCCATTTTACCTGCCAGTCTACCCAAAATAGCCGAGAACCTTAAAAATAATGGAGGCCAACTTGGTCAATAGTGTACGTTTTTCAGTGCCATATCTTTAGCTATTGAGATATCGTAAACAAAACATAGTTATTAAAAAAAAACGATAAGGGAAAAAAAGAGTAAAGAGAAAAAAATAAACTTGTAAAGAGTTATTGTAACTTGTATATTGTATTGTTATGAGAAATCTCAGAGTAGTTTTTTTTTTAATATATTACAAAGCATTCTGTTCATACTCAAGTTCTTTTTAACCCCCGATGCAAACTGAGGGGTGTTCTAAGTTTAACGTGTGTTTCTGTGTGTATGTCTTTTGCATCGTAGCTCCCAAAGGAGTTCTTAATTTTTGTTTGTTTGAAAGATGACTTGATTGGAAGTGCAGTTTTGTTCATAACTATATTTTAAGAAAATCTATTCAACCGTTTGAAAATTATCAGCTCTTTCATCAGGAGTAAAAATCAAAAGTAAATTGTGGTTTCAGTTCTTCAACGAAAGAAAAAAAGTACATGAAATTAGATATGTGAAAGCTACATAACATCTCACAAGTATGAAAATATCTAGATTATAGAGTAGGTAGCTATGAGAACAGACACAGATGTTGGTAATGTATCCGTTCTTACCTATAATAATGGTATTTGCTTAGGAAAACCTCTTATTGTAATTACCAACTAATGGTTATAAATATACACCATCGAAGTTGCAATTTCCCGTATTATATACCTATTATACAGAATCATTTATTATTAATGTTAGTAGAATTTATTCAACCGTAGCTTGTCTCAGTATTTATTTTTCAAATTATTAGTGCAAGCTTTGATAGGGTTCACGATTCAGTGTTTATATTTTAGCAATTTTATTTTCTCAACTGATCGTAGTTTTACGGTACTTTTAAATGATAATAATAAAACCGTTTTTAAATAGCATCTGTTAAACTAAGCTTCAAGTATAAATTTAAGAATTCAAAACATTAACTCAGTAACTTGGCATCAGCATTGCCTCCGCAATACGAGAAGCCACATAAATTGCTCCAATACTAAAACCTAATGCAGATATTCTGATTTGAATCTATTAACCAGTTCAAAGGCCAAACCAACATTTGAATTACAAAGATTAAATACAAACAAATTCCCTAAACCAGAAGAATGTATCAGAAATTTGGAATCCGTTGTCAACTCATTTGTCCAAATTTACCGCTAGCAAACACCGAAATATTTATCAAGCTATTTAAATAAAAAGTGAATTTGTTAGTAAGCATAATGCGTCCCATTTAAAATAATTTACGTAAAGAAATATCAATTTTAACCGGAGATATGTGTGTTTTATGCTAAATAGGTTAATCTTTGCCCTGAGATACATTACTGCTAAGTGATCGGTTGGTAGGTGCATGTTTACATGTCTAAGTTATGCGGAAGCACACGTTCCTCTGCTAATCAAGTTAATTCTGTATTTGATTATTCGAATTGCATTTAAATTTGATTGTGTTTACTTACACGAATTACAGCGGATTATAGATTACAGCAAGGTTCAAGAGAAATTAGTTGTATGTGCCAATCTATTACTAGATACGCATAGAACACATACCTAGGTGCTTTCCATCTGTGTACCTTAGTTGAAAGATATATAATATCAATATATAGATATATGATATATATTTGTTGAGGTATAATATAAGAAAAATGTTTTATTTTTCAATATAGTACACGTTCCCAAGATCACGGTCCTTAAGAGGCCGATGTGAAAATTTAAATAAAATATTTAA
Organism: Agriopis marginaria; assembly: GCA_932305915.1. NCBI lineage: Eukaryota > Metazoa > Arthropoda > Insecta > Lepidoptera > Geometridae > Agriopis > Agriopis marginaria. The sequence continues at coordinate 5,546,992 of OW029933.1, forward strand.
TTTTATTTGATTTGATTAGGGTTACTTAAAATTTTGTTCACTCTGTATATATCTAACTTAATACCTAAGTTAGGTGTCAATTACAGTAAAAATTCCTACTACAAAAATAAAAGAAACAGTTCCAATTTCTACACAAACTATTTATAAAACAACTAAGCTTTTTTTATCTTTCTTGATGCAAATGAGGCTTGACGACAACGTGTCTACGAAAACCAAATTTCCATAAATAAATTGTTATTAGCAAATCATAAAAGTGTCACCGTATTATGAATGTTTATTTGCAGTTTTAGACACATTGATAAATGGCTGACCACACCTCCGGATCACCTGTCGCAGAATAGAAACGACTTGACAAATATAATTTTATGAACTTGTTTGTATTTGATTTCGAAATTTCTGATTCATCAGACGTCGGAGTAATTCTTTCACATTGAAGCTTAAACTTGTCAATTGAATTTGTTGAAGGTTAATGCACTTTATTGCGTGAAGGGATATGAAATTTACCAGCTTTCTTGCCCAGTGTCATCATCAGCCAGAAGAATTCCACTGCTGAACATAAGCCTCCCCCTTTAACCTCCACACTGAACGATAGCCTGCCTTTTGCATCCACTGGATGCTAGAGACTTACTATGTCGTCGGTCCATCTAGTGGGAGGCCTACCTACGCTGCGTCTTCCGGTTCGTGGTCTCCACTAAAGAACCTTTCTTCCCCATCGGTTATTGGTTCTTCGAGCGGTGCCTTGCCCAGTGTATAATCCGTTTATTCCATTCTGTCCGACTAGTAGTTCGATGATCGAGCTGTTTGGACAAAAATAATTCTAATTTATTAGACTGGCCAGTCCAACAATTTAAACAGGCAAATTTTGTTCCAGAACTACTAAGAATATTACGATATAACCAATCTGAAAAGTGATTAGGTACTTTTTGTAGGATTATTACGCCGTATAGAATTTTCAAGCTGAAAAGTGAACCGGAGGTTGTAATTTTAAATTGGAAAACTGCCTCTAGAAAATAATCACTTTAGAAAATATATGTTTGGGTAAATGGGACAATAGACATTTAAGAAAATAATAATTTAAAAAAAATTTGGACACGTACACCCAAGGTAGAATATAAAATATAAATCCGGGACATTATTACACACACGGTTGTCTGACCCAAAATTAAGCGTAGCTTGTAATTTGGCTGTTAGAGACTGATATACGTACATACATATGTATTTTTAAATACATACTTAAATACATTTTAACAACCAGATATAGAACAAACACAAATGTTCATCACAATGAATGTTTATCCTAGGTGGGAATCGAACCCACGCCCTCAAGCGCAGAAGGCAGGTTCACTACCAACTAGACCTACGGGGCTTCAAAAAAGTTGTCGACCTACACGTAGACTTTGCGCATAGTTTAATTAAGGAATTAAACTATGTAACTAGCGTTGGTTTAACTTTGCGACTAATAGCCGAAAATCGACACCAAAGCGTTTATTAGGCAACATTAGCTGACCAGAACATAGGCCAGAGCTGCTCAGTTCCATAACCTGTGCAGAGAAAGTGGATATGATAATTGAACAACCGATGTGCGACCAGACTTGCTCTACGGACCATGGTTAGCATACTGTGGATATGACTTTTTATAATTATCAATCTGAGTCTGAGTCTGAAAGTTATCTCCCGTGAGTCTTACACACTTCGCATTTATCATATTCGAGATTTTTCAGCGGTCACTTATTTGGAAGAACTGAATCTTGTCCAGTTTAACCCAACGAAGACACAGATTTTCAAATACACCGCAAAAAAACCATTTGTTGCAGCTCCTCGTTTTCAGAATCAAGGTTTCGGAGAGTATCGGAATTCTGGGCGTTGACATTTTTGCGAATGTACTGCGAAGTTGCGCGGTCACATCGCAAGTAAGGCCAAGCTGGCTTTCAAGAAACTTGGTGTGCTCAACAAGGCGAAGCGGTACTTCATGTCGAGTAAAACGCTCTTGCTTTATAAAGCGCAAGTCTGACCTCACATGATCCAGTATCCAGGCATCAGCTTGAGCCTGCATGATTGAGCCTCCGACTTCTAATACAAACTGCTTCTCACACGACACACACACATACCGCAATCACAAACAATTAGAAATTAGATCTTAAACTTCTAGTAATATAACAATAATAATATGTGTTTAATAATAATAATATATTTCTATCTCAAGTAACACAGATTCATGTACACAAAAATTAAAATTATGGCAATCGCATTAATTAATACCTACATATATCAAGCATTACAACACAAAATCTTAACGTCATTACATTATATTCTTAAAACTTATACTAACTTAAAACTTATCCTAACTTAAAACTAATTCAAATGAATTATAGTCTTTTAACCGTTACTGTAACTCTACTGGCATTTCAGGGTTACCAAGATACAGGCGTAGCCTAGTTTGGGACCCACAGACTACCACGTATTTTGGGTACTTTCACAAAGCTGCGAGGATAACTCTCTTTGTTATTTATATTAGGCTAATAATTAGTATAAATAAAAGCTCGTCATAGGTATTAATTTAATGTTTGTAAGTATCCATTATATATTCTTTAAGAAAATAAAAATAAATTGAAATTAAATTGAAAATTGAAATTGATGCATTGCAGCGTAGAGCTGTAAGATTTGTCGACGATCCCAAGCTCACCGAACACCTAGAGCCAACAAGCGCAGAGAAGTTGGGTCTCTCTGCGATGATCGTGATGACTTCTATCTTCTGGCTGTCTGTGGCATCGTAGCTCCCAAACAGCTGAACCGATTTTGTTTAGCTTTTTTTTAAGTGGCTTACTCGTGTGTTCTTATCTATGACTAGCGACCCGCCTGCCCGGCATCGCACGGGTGTAATTTACGTGCGAAGCCGGGGCGGGTCGCTAGTTATATATAAAAACCTTTCATGAAAATGTATCTAACCGATGAAACCGCTTTAAAATCCGTTGCGTGGTTTAGGAGTTTGCGGCCATATAGACAGACAGACGCGGAAAGAGACTTTATTGTATACTATGTAGAGATGTAGAGATAAAGATTTAAGAAAATCTGTTCAGCCGTATGAAGATTATCAGCTTCTATTGTTTTCAGGTGTATCCATATTCGTCTACCGGTCCCATCCTTAAGCACGCGAGTCTACCGCGTTATCAATCATCTACTTTACTGTACCACCGCTCCGGGCGTATTTTATGCAACGCTGCCAACCTATCTAGATTCCATATTGAATTTACTTAAAATCTATGAATACTGGCGTTTGAAGACGAATTTACTTCAATCGATCGGTGATACCGCTATTTGGAGATACAATAATTTACTTACTATAATCCTACTGTATATAATATCCTACTAATATTATAAACGCGAAAGTTTGTATGTATGGATGTATGAATGTTTGTTCCTCTTTCACGCAAAAACTACCGAATGGATTTTAATGAAAGTTTACAATAATATAGCTTATACATTAGAATACCTAACACATAGGCTATAACGGGGTGTAGTAGCGAGGCCGAAGGCCGAGCTCTACACGTCGAAGTAGCGGGTTTCAGCTAGTAATATTATAAACGCGAAAGTTTGTATGTATGGATGTATAGATGTATGGATGTTTGTTCCTCTTTCACGCTGCAACGGAACAACGGATCGACCTGATTTTTTGCATGTCTAATAGTTCCGAAGCCAGAGAGTGACATATGCTACTTTTGATCATCATCATCATCACCATTTTTCGTCATTACGCGGGTGAAACGCGGGGCGTAGCTAGTACTATAATATGCCGACGACATTGTGAGAGTCGCGGGCACCGGTAGTGGATGCAGATGACAGGCTTTCGTTCAGTGTGTAGGCTAAAGGGGGAGGCTTATGTTCAGCAGTGGACGTCTTCTGGCTGATGATGACACTGGGCAAGAAAGCTGGTAAATTTCATATCCCTTCACGCAATAACGTGCATGCCTTCAACAAATTCAATTGACAAGTTTAAGCTTCAATGTGAAAGAATAACTCCGACGTCTGATGAATCAGAAATTTCGAAATCAAATACAAACAAGTTCATAAAATTATATTTGTCAAGTCGTTTCTATTCTGCGACAGGTGATCCGGAGGTGTGGTCAGCCATTTATCAATGTGGCCTATGTTCAGTAGTGGACGTCTTCTGGCTGATGATGATGATAATTTACTTTGTAGTTATGAATATTGGTTTTATAGAAGAAGCTTACAATTATAATTTACTTGCGGTGTTTCCGTGCTTTGGACTATTTGATTTGTTTTTACTCGTAGAGCCGTCAAGCGAATTGTTCCCAATTCTACAGATTTTTATTACAGATTCCAATTTCAACAAAACCCAATTCAACGGATTACCAGTTTAACAGATTCCTTTTTTAACGTACTTATAATTAAGAGTAGAGCACCTTTGAATCGAAAATTTATTATTGATTGAAGTAGAGCGCTCATTCTCAAAAATGCAAGTTATAAGTAAGAATGTACTCGCAAGAATACAAGAAGGCCGATACTGAGCTGAAAAGAGGTCATTGTACACATTTTTTTTGATAATGTCTTTATGCATAATCGACTATGAGACCAATCATTGCGTAGAAAAATCAACTGTTCTATACATTTCGTTGCATTTTCTTGCGATTTCAGTCTTGGTCCCATCCTGAAGGCATTGTACATAATGGTTAATAGTGGCCTCCTCTCGGCTTAGTACCACCGTTTTGTGTTACCTTGTATAGTTATTATAACAAGGCATTAAAATCAGATTTACCTCCCCTGCTACTATTGGTAGGTACATAGGTAAGCACATATTGTTTTTTATTTTTTTTTATATTTTTTTTATATTGTTTTTTATTAACTAACAACCGTACTTATAGATTACCATACCGTCTTATTCTATTTACAACCAATAACAGGAGCCTATCTATATATTAGTTTTCCATCCAAAACATGGTAGTAATTAATTGTAACCACCACTCTCGGTCTATATAACAACTGACTTGACTTGTCTCTTAACTCAGTTGGTCTATTAATGAAAGAAAATTATTTATTTGTAGAAAAACAATGTATTGGATGCTAGTTGAGTTGTACAATGTTGCGTTTGTAGTAATTAGTATTTCTATGCAAAACTACCAGCAATAAAACTAAGGTTGGTACTCACTGGGGGCATTTGGTTTGCAAATTTGGTCTGAGCAAACGTTGTGCGAGCAAACACAAGCACATTATTTCGCGAACCAAACAGATTTGATAAGTAAGTACATAAATCCAAAACATTAGGCGATGACTTTGCGTTTTTGTGCGTTACCCGAAAATCGGCGAAGTGGCGCGTTGAAGTGGCAACGCATGCAGAAGCAGATAGCCGAATGCCATGCAGAATAGGACGCTTTGTCCAACATCACACCCACACATCACACATCAGCAGCCATTAAACGTCCACTGCTGGACAAAGGCCTCCCTCTTATAAAGGGGTGTTGCCATAATCCCCACGCTTGGCAGGTGGCTTGGGGATCGCAGTACGTTCACCGTGTACTTATAGGACGCTACTGCCCATCCTCCGGTAGTTCTGGTCGCAGTTTTAGGACATACCCGGGTCCAACATGTTCAATGTTAATAAATAACAATTTGCCGGAAAACGAATTCTAGAAGGTGTGCTTTCGAAAGAACGCTTGATTTGCAAAACAATTTGCCCGAGCGTTTTGTTACGCAAACAAACGCATACAAACCAAATTTGCAAAGCGAATGCTCCCAGTGAGTTCCGTCCTTTAGACGTGCATTCACACTAGTCCAGTTCATTAGAACTTTCAATGCTTTTATGGACCACTCAAAAGTCCAATTGGCCCCACGATCAATCAACTAATGTTTAAAATTAATTAGAAGATGCGCAAGCCTTTTAAAATTGCATGTTTAGGATTGCATCCTAAAGTCTTAAGTCCAAACATTGCATAATTGAGTAGGTCGTCTGCGAATCCGTGAGAATCGGTATCAAATTATACATGCAAAGTATATGTAAATGGGTCAGTCAAAACTAAAAGTAATTATTAATTAATATGATGGAGTCTGGCGGGTTTGTAGATCTTCTCTTGTCACTTTCTTTTGAATAACTGTTGTAAAGTTGTCAGCATTGATTTATTTTTAGGGTGTTAGCCATTTTATATGATAAAAGTTGGTTTTATAGTTTTGGCCTTGATTATGTGTGATTTTTTTTTTTTTGTTTTTCTATACTAATCTATACTAATATTATAAAGAGGAAAGATTTGATAATTGATTTGTCTTCTAAATACTCGTTTAAGCTATAATAACATTTTGCTAGCAATATGTTTTTTAGGGTTTTGTCAAATTTATTTTCATTTTCTATATCCTTTATCTATACTGGTAGTTTATTATCTATACTAATATAATATTATAAAGAGGAAAGATTTGTTTGTTTGTTTGTTTGCATTGATAAGGCTCCGAAACTACTGAACCGATTTGAAAAATTCTTTCACTGTTGGGATGCTGCACTATCCCCGGTTGACATAGGCTATATATACCGGCTTCGCCCGTGCGAAGCAGGGGCGGCCTACTAGTTATATTATAAAGAGGAAAGATTTGATTGTTTGTTTGTTTGTTTGCATTGGATAGGTTCCGAAACTACTGAACCGATTTGAAAAATTCTTTCACTGACGGGAAGCTACACTATCCCCGGGTGACATAGGCTATAATCTATACCCGTGCGAAGCTAGGGCGGACCACTAGTTTATAATAAAGATGGCATTAGTTATTTTTTTCTTATATTGTTTATATTTCAAATCAGCTTTTTTTAGGGGTAAAAAAATGCAAATGCAGGGTACTGCAAATACATAATATAATTATGTCCGAACCAGATCACTGGAATAAAAAAGTAAGTATGCAAGACAATGTAAGTAATATTTCTTTGTGACACAACGAAATAAAAACAAGATTTTCTTAAATAAAAATACCGAAGTTATTTTTTGTTTTTATTTATTTTATTTAAGTTTTATTGCTTTTATTTATTTTATGTCAAAAGGAACTAAAGATAACTAGTTTGGTTTAAATAGTTTGCTTATCTACTGAAAACAAGCACAAGCAGCACAAACAAGCAGTACCCGATACAGCTATCTCGCTCCCACATTTTTAGCACTTTTGAAGATAAAAATCACTACATTGGAATAAAAAAAACTGTTTAAGCTTTATCTTTAAAATAACATTGCAATGATACTCTGGCCGGGGTGAGCGAGCTTTTTAATGTTATTTTCATTACGTAGAGCAACAAAATTATATTTATTCTCGCGCAAAGTCAAACATCTCTGTACGCAAGTCAAAGACCTTTTGACTTAGACCTACCAAGTCATCTATATCTATACTTCTATACTAATATTATAAAGAGGAAAGATTTGTTTGTTTGTTTGCATTGAATAGGCTCCAAAACTACTGAACCGATTTGAAAAATTATTACACTGTTGGGAAGCTACACTATCCCCGGGTAACATAGGCTATACTTTTTAATTTTTTTTGTATAGGTATCCTTACTAAGACTCCAATAATATAACCCAAGGTCTAAAAAAATAAGACACAATATTAACTTTGCGTGTTTGACAGTTCTAAGACAGGACAACGTCTGTCAGGTCAGCTAGTTCCTTATAAGTTGATATGTCGTCAACTAGGGTTGCGTTACATCACTTTGTGCTGTTATGGCAAACAGTACCAAATTCATATTTTGGTTGTAAATAATTGAGAATATTTTTAGAAACATGATGTCCTCGGTTGAATCATTCGGCGAAAACTAAACTAGAATTTTTCCGATTCTAGAAGTTTTTGACAATTCATTTTTCCTTATTCTAATAAACATTTATGTTATGTAATTAAAAACGTTTAAACTTTTTGATCATATTAGAAAAAGATGCTCGGTCCCTTTGCCGTAAAACAAGTGGCAGTTTGGAATTTGTATGGCGTACTAATAAGTGACGTCATTTGTAAGTATAGTGCGCTCTCTGTCTAGCAAGGCATTAAATGTTTATATCTTCATTAATTCTGTACACATATTAATTTTATTTTCAGTGAACGGCTTTATTTATGGTCAGCTTTTTTATAAGACAATAAAAATTAACCAGTCCGGTAGACGTGCTCGATCTATCAATATTTCTAGTTTACACCGAACAACTAACGAAGCAAGCTCTACAGTCTAAATTATGATTATTTCTATCATTAATTACATTACATTGAAGTTTATTGACATTAAAGTAACGGCTTTTGCCGGAAACGCGTTTTAGCCGGTAGTTTGCGATAGACTAAGCTATAAAATATTAGTTGATTTGGAGTGATCTCATTATTTACGCAAGATTGGAGATAGAAAAACTGTTTGCGCTTAATGAGGAGTGTGTGGTACAAGTAAAACAATTATTATTATTTTAGTTCATAAAACTATTCATTATCATGTTCCCACAGCTGGGACCGAGAGAGAGGGGATGGGTCCTAATCCACCATGCTGCCCCAGTGCATGTTGTTGAATGTCATATGTCTTTTGATGTTTTACATCTCTCTAGATTTGTACGCCTACAAACTAGGCAAAACATGATACAAAGTGACTAATATTTTAACCCACCTATTGTGCATGCGTTTTTAAATGTGTGTATGATTTACTCGTGTTTTGTGCAAATAAATTATCTTTATCTTTATCTTTGAACTTTTGAGGCTCTTGTACATACCGGTGTCCTCGCGATGTTTTCCTTCACCATTGTTGAGCGATGGCATCGTAACTACAAATAAATGATTGTTTTATTTATGCCATCGTTTGCAAACAAGCGATCGGGCTGCCTAATGGTGAGTCACCGTCGTCTATGGATACTTGTAGCACCAGAGGCATCACAACTACGTGGCCGACCCTTTAAGAATCTAATAACCTAAAACTTTTGAAGAACCCCCATGTTGTAGGTTTTCTGAAACACCGCGGTAGCTCTTTCTATATTTTTCAGATGTGAGGCAAGAAAAGTTGCATGAATCCAACAGTGTGCGGCTACTGTGATCGTAAAACTTTATTCAGAACACTCCCCGTTATAAATGCGATAAAAGATACAGAGAGGCCCAATGCCTCTACGCATGTTAAGTGGCTTTAGGTGTTCGGTGAGCTTGGGATCTTCGATCATTCTTATAGCTAATGAGTAATTTCACAAGCAGTGGGTATATGGATAGGCTGATAATGATGATAAAGCTGTATTTTGGTTACAAAGCAGGTGAAGCTGTGGGCTGTGAACGCTAGTAGCTTATACCTTGACCCAAACCACCTGGACAAGAAGGGTGGGTGAATACCTCAGACGATCACCCGCGCGTGGCAGCGGAAAGAATCCTTTATTCAAATCGCTTTAACCATTGGTGCAGTCGGTCAAGGTTCATAACTTTAAGATTTTATTATGCGCTTTTAAGGAAACTTTGTTTGAATGGTAAGGAACATCCGGTCTCTAAGACTTTGTTAGTACGTTTTTAAATTAATAAGAAGTAATCTCTATAACTGCATTCGTTTTGAAAACTACACTGCCCTTCAGTGGCATATTTAGCTATGTTTAGTTCAGTATGCGTAGAAAACCGCGTGAAAACGCAGTATTACACAAAGAAGAAACATTAGATCACTTCAATGAAAATAATAAATTTTTAGTAAACATAAACAAACACCGACTTTAATACTTAAAAAGTAGAATGGACAGTTAAAACAGAAATTGCAAATCCACATCAAGCCTTTTTCTGAAGGAAACCAAAACTTTGTTTGTGTATATATTTTTGGTTTTAGTTGATTTTTATAGAAAGCGCTATATAAATTTTTATTTAAAAAAATTGTAACCACCTCTGATGTGTATGTACCAAACAATAAAAGAATCATCAAAATACATTCATAATTGGTGAAGTAATCATACAATCAAATTGATAACCTCCTCCTTTCGTCGGTTATAAATACTTTTTAGTGGTAGGTATTGTACTTATATAGTAATTTAGTAACATTCGCGTTTTGAACACATACGTGATAATAGTCCCGATAAACATTTAAAACAGGTATTGTACATGGTTTAAAAATCTCTAACTGTAGTAAGTAGCTGTTCTTCTGTATATTATACTGCTTAAGCTATTATCTAACAACTAAATAGTAAAAAATAAATTACTAACAGTCACAATAAATTCCGACTCAGTCACGTCATTGCCTAAATGGCCAGCACCTGCCGCTAAAATACAATAATTAGAAATAACTGTATCGTCGATACATTTTCGTTTTTAAGTCCTATTTTATTTAAATTCTAATTAAACGAGTGGTATTTGTTTTATTGAGCGTAGCGGTGACGCTACTGAATGCATCATTTAGTTTTTTGTGAACGGCCAGCTTATAACCTTTTGTTTATGTAACAAACCTTCGCCGGGTAACCGAAAAAAAGTTAGGCAGCGGATTTATGTTTTTTCTCTGAGTAAATATTAAGTATGCCTATTCCATCTGGTAGTTGACCAGATGGTCCATAATTTCCAAGTAGTTTTTACATTAATTCACACCAAGAAAATTTACTCCTCCTCAAGCAGTGTCAGTAAAAAATTCTGTTTGCCTGCTCATTACCAACTGCGCGCGCGCACCATAACGATAGGGTTGCGCCTGCCCCAATTCCAATTCATAATCTTTTTAGCCACCGGCAACTTTAGTCTTAAAATCTTTGGACTTACAGTTGAGGATACCTTAGCCAAAAACATAATATGGCGTTAGGGTTTTGGCGCGAAAACTTTGACATAACAGAGCGCAAATTGATTTTGACAGTTACGTTATTTTTATAAGGTTAGTATTGCGTTGTGGGGTCAAGTTCTGGTTGACAGGTCACGGGGTATCTCAAGGGCTGACCGCAGCAGTATTGTATGGAGTTTTATGGGCCTTCTTGGAGTTATTATGGAAGGAAGTGCCATGTCGTTGGGTTTTCGGACGTTATTTTATTGACGTCTGTCGTATTTTAACGGAAAAGTTAGGGGTAATAAGGGTGGCGTGTAAATTTAGGTCTATGTAAGATAGATTAAACTCCAGAAATAAAAAATCATTTTAGACAGAAAAAAATACGAGCTTTTCTATAAATAATTCAGGTCAACTTATTTTCGCTGTAACATTAGATTAATTTTATAATTGTGCAAAATGTCATGTGTCCGATTTCCTAGATTATTTCTAGTTCAGTTGTGCAAGTGCAGTCCCGAATTTTAGCCAGTTTTGGCACATGCGTGACTATCTATCATCTTGAGTAATCTTTATTATAAACTCGTATCTATTTATTTTTTAAACATACAAGCTTTGCTAATAAAGCACTTACCCTTAAAAACCGTTGACCTCCGAGTGCCGTCATCAGACAGAAAACGTCCACTGCTAAACATAGGCCTCCCCTTTAGACCTCCACACTGAACGAAAGCCTGCCATCTGTATCCACTGGATGCCCGCGACACTCACAATGTCGTCGGGCCATATAGTGGGAGGCCTACCTACGCTGCGCCTTCCGGTACGTAGTAAGTACCGTTTTTACATTAGAGCTAATACAAAAATGCGTAAAAAAATACGTTTGTGAAAATTTCAACTGGCTATCTATTACAGTTCGAAAGATACAGCCGTTTAAAGGTAGTACGGACGGACGTACAGACGGACACACAGAAATCTCAGGCTTGGTAATAGGGTCCCGTTTTTACCCTTTGGGTACGAAACCCTAAAAACTAAATAGTATTGGCGAAAAACCGTAATGCTACTCTACTTTTCAGCTGTTTAAGGCTATTAAAATTTAGTGGAATAGCAAGAAGAAATTAACAGTAGAAAGCCAATTATTTTTAACGTTTATGATGCGGACTATAATTTTTGTAAAATACTTTCTACAAATAATAGTAACATTTATTAGAGTACTTTGACATGCCAATAAATAAAAGAATCTCCAATCAATTAGTAAAGAAATAGCAATTATACTATTGGTCAATATTGAATTGGTCAGCCGGCGAATTTAACTTGTGAAGGTAGATTTCCAAACTATGCGACAGTTTTGTAGTTGTAGAATTCATTACAGAATCCGCCTGGGAAAGAACCACCACTTTTGTCAGTCATTTAGCTGTCAAGCAGCAGTGTGCAAATATAACTGTTTCGGATTAAAGGGATTGAAGTATCCAATGAAATTACTGGGCAAAAAGAGCATTTAATATGACAGTGATGACCGCAGGTTTTGTGCTGTTGAAGCTCGAAGTTCTGGAGATGGCACTGAAATGTTATAAGTGTGGCGCTTACTATCAGAAAAGTAACCAGTGCATCTCGTCAGTTACATCAAAAAAAAACTTCTGTTCACGGAAGTTTTTTTAACGTAGTGTACTAAAGGCCTACACTATAATATGTTCCTCAAATCAAGAGTTAGGTATTCATTTATTTATACGATGCTGTTTTAATATAATTATTTATTTAATAGTTTATTGCAAACTTACAAACTATGTAGAAATGTACAAATGGAGGACTTAAGGCTATACATTTTCTACCACCAGGTTGGAACAAATGGTATGTAGGCGTCCATCAAAAACACCTTATAATAAAAGACAAAAACAAAATAAACAAAAGGCAATATTTTTACAAGTAATAGATAACCATAGATATATAATTATAGATATACTAGCGGTCCGCCCCAGCTTCGCACGGGTATAAATTATAGCCTATGTCACCCGGGGATAGTGTAGCTTCCCGTCAGTGAAAGAATTTTTCAAATCGGTTCAGTAGTTTCGGAGCCTATTCAATGCAAACAAACAATAATAATAATAATATATCACTTTATTATACCCCGAAATAAAAATACAAAAGTCACTTAAAAATAATACAAGACCGGCAGTATAATAGGCGGCCTTATCGCCTTAAGCAACAATCAAATCTTTCCTCTTTATAATATTAGTAGAGTAGAAGTAGATATATAAAGAAACTGTCGTCGTATTCATAAGTCTACCTTTAGTATGATAGTCAATTTGGGCCAGTGTTCATCTTCACTTTCGTTTACCTTGGGATTAGCATAGTGTAGCCCGCGGGCTCGCGTGCTTAATCCGATATTTCATAATAGTTATAAAGAGTTGCAAACTTCGTTTCAATAGCAACTATAGCAACTGTTTTCTTTTATTTTAAGGTGGTACGTTTCACAAATGGCGGGAAATTCAAATTTCAAACAGTATTCTTGTCCTTGTAGCTAGACCGGGTAATTATTGTAAACGATGATGATGTTTTAATATTCTTTACAAAATCATGTAAAGCTATTTGTCTCTAATGCACATTATTAGTCATAGTCATAGTCATAGTCATTTTATTTATAAAGCCAATTTACACGTCCAATTATAAAAAAATAATAGTAAAATAATACAATAATAAATAATTTTAAAATACTACTTAGTAAGTAAAAATTAACATAAAAATTTGTAAAATTCATGATAATTGATTACTTACTTACATTTGTCAATAAACTAATTTATGTTGTTTCAAACGGTTTATTGACAAATGTAAGTAATGGTGCGTTACTTTTAAATAGTTTTACATTATCATGTAAAGAACAATCAACAATTTGCGCAAACACTGTGTTATTTTATAATAATTACCCGGCCTAACTAGGACCAAAAAACTGTTTGAAATTTGAATTTCCCGCCATAAGTGAAACATACTACCTTCAGCAAAAATTTTGAAGGTAAATTTTAAAATTAATTATGTTAGTCAATTCAATTTCGTATATACATATAATGGGCATATGGCTGGTTTTGTATATACATGTAATTTCGTATTTCATAAGTAATAAGAACACTATTAATTAAATCTTCTTTTTAAATTTATGAACGCAGCTCTTGTCAGTTAAATATAGTTTCTATCTCTTCTTATTCTGAGTCACCATACCAACCTGAGTATTTCGATTATATAGCAATTATGAGTCTGTATAATATTCTAGAGAACTATGGAACCTCTTTAGTAACTTAAAAAAAGCTTTCTTAAAATCGTTAAATTTCTTCCCAAGGAATTTATCATTTTAACCCATCGCTAGTTACTATCCAACGCTCCTCCATAACCCATATAAAACTCATATAAAACCCTTGTAAATATAAATTATATGAATATTCATTTACCCTCCCTTGCATGAAGCTCATTAGCTCGTAAATTCGTTTATTCAGGCCATCAATCAAGGAATTTAATCTTTTGCTTTGTTGTATTATAATTTTAAGTCACTAATAGTAAAACAAGGTTTATGAAAGAAGTTCGAAAATAAACGCAAATTTTCACAAAACTTTTAAAAACTTTTTTTTAATACCATAGGTGGCAAACAAGCAGACGGGCTGCCTGATGGAAAGCAGTCACCGTCGCCTATGGATACTTGTAACACCAGAGGCATCACAAATGCGTTGCCGACCCTTTAGAACTCGATTAACTCGCCTTTTGAAGAACCCAATGTTGTAGCTTCTCGGAAACACCGTAGAAGGTAGCTCATTCCACATTTTGCAGGCTTAAAAATATATAGCTTTTTGTTTTATTATGTCAACCTCTGGTAGGTCATATGGTATCTATTCTATACAATATTATAAAGAGGAAAGATTTGTATGTATGTTTGTAACGAATTGGCTCAAAAAGTACTGGACTGATTTAAAAAAATATTTTACCATTTGAATGCTATAATATCATTGATTAATATAGGCTATTTTAATATGTTATATAACTATACCCGTGCGGAGCCGGGCCGGACCGCCAGTCACATAATAAAGGACGATCTCGCATCTCTAAATTTCTGCTAACCATGTCCCTGGCTCCTTAGAAAAAAGAAATGGAAGTAAGTATACTCATCTCGGTTGCAGTTGTGTGCCGCTCAATATTGAAGTGTGCGTTTGTAGAACTAGTAAGAATATGTCAGTGTGTGTTATACGTGTTTAACTCGCCCCTTGAGTTTTTGGCAGACTTTTTTCGATACTAGCTTGAGTTTAAGGTACTTCCGAACTATATTTATGATCAAAGATTGAGTCATACTCGTAAGTACGATGACCGCTCACCAACGAAATCAGCGCGCAACTGGCCCCCGATTCTACTAAAGAAATAATTTTTCAAATTGTTATTGTTTCAATTAATTTTTATAAATAATTGCTTCAAAAAGGACAGTAATTTTTTTTTTTTTATACTAGAAATATACCACCACCTAATACTATAATAAGTTATCTACTATAAAAAAAAACTGTAAATTTTGAGGCAATTAAAAAAATAAAATTGTAACAATTACAATTTAAAAACAATTTCTTTAGTAGAATCGAGGCCCTGAGCTTACACTGGTGTCATATAAATCTTGTTAATACCACTGATATAGTACTAATAAAGAAATTTTATTGCGCCTGTTTTATGCCTGTAATACTCAAGTCAATGGTGATCTACGTAAATTACGTAATGCATAAATATGTATTTCATTTTCCGACGAGCAAAACCGCGGACGAGAGCCTTCCAATGATAACTTTGTGCTATGATAATAAGTTTTTATAATTAAAAGGATCCTTAACCTGGATTCGTGGGACTTTGGAAAGTTTTATAGCAATTGTTACCTTATTTGCGGTTTTATTGACAAGAATTAATGAGGCAATTTAGATTACCTAGCAAAAAAATTGACTCTTCCGTTGAAGAAACCTGTTTTTGAGAATGGCCCAAACAACAATGTAAGTTAATAAGAAAAGGAGTGCATTATCGCGCTTTTTAAATATTTTCTAAATTCTAGGTGACACTGATCTGGGGCTCTATTTTTGCATCGCTCGTATGTTACTTCGCACGAAAATATCATGCAAAATGACTGTTGATCGAAATCCCAAAAATATGTCGTATTTTTAAGTGATCGTATCACTCGTTAACGCAACGATTGCTATGAACCATTCGAAATTTTGCTTTCTATCATAGGATAGGATTTCAATCTCTGACTCCTAGCAAAGGCGTCAGAGATTAACCTATCTTGTATACGGGGTGTAAGGGGAACACTCTCGAAACCAAAAGAAGGTAATTGTACTCATCATTATGAACAACTTTTACTATGGGACCAACCCAAAAATCGCGAAAAAAATATCAGCTGTTCTATAGAAAACGGTCATTGACACTCAACAAAATGTATGGAACAACTGTTTTTTTTTTCACGATTTCAGGGTTTGTGCCATAGTAAAAGTTGTTCTTAATGATGAGTACAATTACCTTCTTTTGGCTTCGAGAGTGTTCCCCTAACACTCTGTATATAATTATTAAATTAATTAAGTTACTTATTAATTAATTAATTATATTATTTATTAACTATTATTAAGGGCAATATAAATATTTTGTATATGTACAAAAAAAAATTGGCTAATTGGCTGATCGATAGAAAAATCTTTCATTTCCCATGATATTTTCTTGCGAAATAATACGTGTGATTCAAAAATTGAGCTCCTGTTATAGTGACGTTTACCAACAAGTTAGCAAATCGCTCGTCTCGTCATACAGTCTCTCATTTGCGTAAAAAAACTCGCAGAAAGGTTGCATTAAAAAAAATTGGTGCTAGTAATGTCAGTTCAGTTACAAACACATTATGCAAAATCGAGTTCTAGCAAACGGGCTAGACCGTAACGTTATGTAACGTGACGTACGCCACAGGTGGAATTTACAGGAGGTATTCTAGAACACTCGAAATTATCTCGATCACTGTCTTTCTACCTAGAAATTACATACGAGTGAGAGTGAGCGAGGTAATTTCGAGCGGACGAGAATAAGGCCTATTTAGACTAAATGCCAGCCTCATATTTACATACTAATTAAAGTTTCCAGAAGATTAACTACGGTAATAGGTGATTTGGGATCCTGTTGGTTACGTTGGGTGGTTTATGAGTTCAGATAACAGTTATTGGCTAATAAGTTTTTATTTTATGGGGTAATAATATAACGTATATATATACTGAGAAAAGTAGTTCAATCATACAATAATAACATTAAAAGTGTTTTAGCATCCCCCGTCGATTCTGTTACGTAAATTATTTCCATCCAATGGTTGCCTGGAATAGATCGCTTTTAGCGATCTCTTCCAGGCAAGTGGCGATAAGGCCGCCACTTGTGGCACTAGCTCGTAAGTGTTTTCTATCGTGTTGTAATTTTTATTTTTGGTGTACACAATAAAGAGTTTCTATCTATCTATCTATCTATCTAATAATAAATGTTTTTTTTTTAAATTAAATAATATGGTTGCGTGTGAAAACCACCTCGCCTGACGTTCAGTGATGATGCGGTCTAAGAGCACGCATTCCTAGAAGAAACCGATTCTCTCGCTATATAAAGACACCCAGTTTGTAACTATCGGGGAACACTTATTCAGGCAGCGTATTCCAAAAACGAGCAGTTCGCATAATAAAAATAAAAGTAGAATCATAGCAATTCGTAGGGTTTTCGGAATCTCAACCATGAAGCAGTGTCACCATTTCGCGCCTACTCTGGCAGTCCGATAGAACACTGGACAGGAGGGAATTAGATCATACAGATCCGATGCACACTTTTCGAAATGTATCCGATAAAAAACCAGACTAGCAACTTTGCGCCGATGCTCAAGACTAAGAAGCATAATCTGAACTAGGGAATCGTTGCTGATGAGCCTCTTGGCACGTTTCTCAATAGACTCCAAGGCCCCAAGCTGATACTTAGCTGAACCATCCCAAAGGTGAGAGCAGTACAGTTACTCCATGCACAACCGACCTTGTGCTTGGTACAGTGATAGCAACTGTTCCGACGTGAAGTACCGTCGCACCTTTGATAGGATACACAGCTTTTTGGCAGCCAATTGAGCCTTGTTTTTAATATAGGAGCCAAAGTTGCTACTTATGTTCGCTCGTTTAAATACTACCCATATTTTAAAGATTTTCGTGAAGCTTAGAATTTTAGCACTTTAGATAATTTATGGATGGGTCCTAAGGTGGTTGGTTATTTTAGTCAAGACGCCACCTCCGACCATTCCGAGCCCAAAATTGGTTTTGCCTTGTTCGATCGTCTGCCGGTCTTCATATTCTTCATCCTCATTATCAGCATTTCATGTTCCCACTGGAACACAGGCCTCTCAGAGAGAGGATGGGCCCTAACCCACTATGATGGCGCAGTGTATGTTGGTGAATGTCATTTATGTCTTTGAACTTTTGAGGTTCTTGGACGTAGGTTTTCTCACGTGTTTTCTTTCACCGTTTTTGAGTGATGGCATCGGAACTACACATAATTTACCTAGATACTAAGTAAGTCATTGGCGCAGGGCCAAGTATCGAATCGGTTGCCATTAGATAGTAAATCGCACATGCTACCGCTCGGCCACCATCGCTCGGCCACCATCGCTCTCACACTTACGGCCTTACTTATAAACGTAAGGTACTTAAAAGTTAAACAATGCTTAAAATTGCTGTCAACTTCTCGTTGACGGTAATGCTTAACTTAATTGCTTTGCTTAACTTAACGGCCTCTAATAGCAAATTTGACGGTTTTAAATCAATTTTATTCAGTTAAATTACAATATTTGAGCTGGAAAAAAATACATGTCACAGATACATCTGTGTTTGAGTTAATGATTTGGTTCAAAACACGATAGAATAAACTTTCCTCGATCAAAAAAAAATCTGAAGCAAAGTCGATTCAGTTTATTTTTATCGTTTTATGCTTTAATGAAAGCTCTTAACAACCTGGTAATTGCATGTACTGAAAGGCAATTTTATTCATTTTTTGTTTATTTGGATAGAATTTTGATAGTCAATAGTTTAGTTTTTTAGTGAAATTAAAAGCGTAAAAAGGTCGCGAGAATTTGTGTGCACCGCGTTCAGTACCGCGCCAGGCGTCATCGAGGTCGGACCTATGTTCGTTTTTGTCGTTGCACTCCCCCCGCGGGCGTCCTGACTCTTGGGTGGCAAAATACATCGTCGCTATAACTTGGCGGGGGCTGAGGGAGCGTTTTATTGCCTACGCGACTCGGATAACCGGCCTTTAAGTAACGTTTATAAGTAAGGCCGTTACTCTTGCTCTTAACATTACAAACAAGATATTGTAAAGTACAAAGCTCAACAAGACCATCGTCCCCTACCGCAATTAAAGACAGTTACACACGGCACGCGTCGGCGCCGGGAGCGTGACGACACGTCACGGGCCGCGCGTACCCTCTTTACCTGTTGAATGTTCGAGAACTGTTTGTAGTTCTGTAGTCTCTGGGCTTTCAAGGGCATGTGGCGGGAATAAAAAGCAAGCAAACAGGGACGCGGGCATGTCCTAAAACTGTGACCAGAACCACCGGAGGATGAGCAGCAGTGTCCTATTAGTACATGGTGAACGTACTGCTATCCCCAAGCCGCCTGCTAAGCGTAGGGATTATGGCAACATCCCTCTATAAGAAGGAGGCCTTTGTTCGGCAGTGGACGTTTATTGGCTGATGATGTGAAACATCATCATGTGATGTTGGTTGAAATCCCGAAAAATGAACGACACGCAGCTAATGATCCTGTTCGTCATTTCAATCTCTGTTTTAACTGACATTTTCTACTTTTAAGTTTAATTTTGTACATGTACCTATAGGTATATACCTGAAGTATTTTTTTAAAGTAATTATATTAATTTAAATATGTATAGTGGCCGAGCAAAAGCGATGGTGGCAGAGCGGTAGCATGTGAGCTTTACATTCTGACGGCACCCGGTTCGATCTCGGTCCTGCACCAATGTCTTATTTGGAACCTAAATATGAGCATACTACTACAAAAATGCATTTACTACTATTAATGGATATTATAATTATATATTTTCTATTTTGGTAATGGAATTAGATCAGTTTTGTGTGTTCTTTTTAGTAAACTTTTAAGAAAATTGTTGTAAGGGGTAAAAAGTTTCAAATTGATTTCGTTTCACATTTTCACTTATGTTGTCGTATGTGTAACCGACATAGCTATGACTAGACCTTTTGTCAGAACAATTATATATGTCTATCTTCTAATCTAATCTAATCTAATCATATTATAAAGAGGAAAGATTTGATTGTTTGTTTGTTTGCATTGAATAAGCTCCGAAACTACTGAACCGATTTGAAAAATTCTTTCACTGTTGGGAAGCTACACTTTCCCCGGGTAAATAGGCTATATTATATTTTCAAAAAAGATAAGGATCCTTACTAAAACTCCAATAATGTAACCAAAGGTGTAAAAAAAAGATTTACAATTTTGACTTTGCGTGTTTGACAGTTCTAAGACAGGACAACGTCTGTCAGGTCAGCTAGTATGTCTATATATATATACATAGTTCTACGTATATAGTATATGCATACGAGTAGGTAGACACGCGTCGACGTCGCCAGCGTGACCGCGCGTCACGGACCTCGCACTTGAACTCCTGCCCTTATCTACAAAGAATATGACAAAATTACAAATACAATATTCTATTTTATCTTATGTTGAAACATTATTATAATGTGATGAATCTATCTATAAAATATAGATATTGAATGTGTGTGTGCGTGTGTGTGTGTGTGCGTGCGTGCGTGCGTGCGTGCGTGCTTGTGTGTGTGTGTGTGTGTGTGTGCGTGTGTGTGTGCGTGAACGGTGGTTTTAGATAGATAACACTCTTTATTGCGAACACCAGAAATAAAAATAACAAATATATATAAAACACTTGGGCTAGTGCCACCAGTGGCAGCCTTATCGCTAAAAGTGATCTCTTCCAGGCAACCAATATCTCTTGCAATTTTATATAAAATCATTTTTTTATTGAATTTAGCATTAGTACTTGATTTGAACAGGTTTTTCATTTTGAAAGGTAGATTAACACCCCTAATTATAATTGGTACATCTTCACGTCATCGTAAATATTTTTTTATATTTATATTTTCCGACACGATGTCAGATATTTCAAGATGACGCAGATAATTTCAGTCCTGTCAGATTGGTTTAGTTTAGTGAGTGTTACGACAGAGTCGATGGCATTGGCATCAATTCTGTAGGTACTATTATCTAAACTAAACTAATTTGACAGGACTAAAATTATCGGCGTCTCTTGTTAATTTAATACGTTTGAAAACGATAGCAACAATATTAGAGCTGTCAAATTAAGTTTAGCTTTGAGAATGGTAGATACATCAAAATCGACGTCAATTGGCGTCGATTCTGTCATACCACTCACTAAACTAAACCAATCTGACAGGACTAAATAAATCTGCCTTTCTTTTAATTTTAATATGCTGTGAGAGAAGGATGACTACAATTTTAGAGCTGTGAAATTAAGTTTAGTTTAGAGAATGATACAACAGAATCGACACCACTGTGTCATAATTAAGCAACATTGTAATATAACATTATACTTACACGATAATGAAGTAACAAAAACATTCTCATCGACTTTTTGCTGAAGTTTTTTATAAAACTGGGTGGTCACTGCAGTCTTCATCAAAATAATTTTTGTTTAGTCTCTTTCGTTGTTTAAAAATTGAGCTTTATATCTTAGGAAATACAGTTCGTGATTAAGTGTTGGCTTCCAAATATATTTTTTAAATAATTATATTGTCGCGCCCTCGAGATTGCAAAGATAAATCATTGTCGTCTCAATAAAATATATATTTGAACCAGCCGATGGTCACTAACTAAAAAGTTCAGGCAATTGTGAACCTTATTAGTGAATACATAGATGTACAAATATTTCATTGGTCAATAGGGTAGGGTAGCAACCCTTCGTGTAGAAATAATTACTCGCCACATTGTTTCGTTTGAAAATGAAATTAAACAACTGTTGTCGTTTTAACTTTTATTGTAAAACATATAACGAACAAAACTCTTTAGAAATAACACAAATTAACTAATTAGCTATTGCAACTACACCTACTTTATATAATAAGAATATCATAAATATTTATGTAATTCTGCATTTATGTATGTCTGTTACCTTTTCACGTGTTAACTAGCTCCAAGTTTTTAACTATAATAGCTGCAATAAATAGCAAAAATGTTGAGTGAAAATAAAATTTCCTTCCACCTAGCAATCTTAAGTTCATTACGTTCAAAATCTACTAGAAGTGATCATATTGGTTTTCATTCATCTTTTTACGATCTAAGTAGTGCAGTTGTCAGAACTAAAAAACTTGGCCCAAGTATAAATAGTTAAACTGATCTTGATGGTCTGGTATTCCGAGAGTGACACATGCTTATGTCACTGTCCGGTTGCCACTTCATTGCAACTAACACATAAATTGGGAAAAAACCTGTTAATCTATGAAATAAAATACATTAAACTGGCTCAGTGCGAGTCGGGCTCGCGCACTGATGGTTCGGTACCACCACAAAATACAATAATTATCACTAAAGTTATATGATTATTAACGGGTTTTTTTTTTTTTTTAATAATCGTATAACTTTAGTGAACAACCGTGATAGTTTAAAACAGTGTTTTCAATAATTATCAATTTAAAAAACCAACTTCAAAATTAGTAAGATATGGCATTTCGATTCTGTGATATGATAAAGAGGCCATCCAGGTAAGGAATTACCTGTTATAACTTGGTAATGAACTAAAATTTGACACTGACTCACTCTTGGCCATACTTTTTTTAGATACGTTAGAGTGTGTACTTTAATCACGCTAAAGTTTGACGCTTGTACTATTACCGTTTTTACATTAGAGCTAATACAAAAATACGTTAAAAAAATAAGTTTGTAGAATGGGGACCCCCTTTTCGTTTTTATTTATAGAATAGGTATATTTTTTTAGTTTTCAGGGTTGTCAGCAAAATTTTAATATTGAGTACGTACAATCATCGCTTTTTGTCACAGTGCCACCGGGTAACGCAGTACACCAACTAAATACCGGTTTTAACTCAACACCTTGTTACCAAATTCATTAACAAAAGCTTTTCCTATGTTCTGTACCATAACACTATTATGCTTCCTTTGTCATAGACTACAGATTCTATGTTGTTACAGATATGACACTTGTGTACTGTAGGCATTGATTCAGTCAAATATTAAATCTATTCAAGAAGAGACCCATTTCAACGTTGAAATGGGACCAGAAATGCTAGATTCTGGATAGATTTTGAAGACATTGACAAGGGTTTCGCTATCATACTAATATTGTGAATACGAAAGTTTATGAATGTGTTTTGATGTCATATTTATGGATACTTGCCTACGCGTGTATTTTTGTCCTTATGTACTTAACTCAATAGCGGCTGACGGGATTTGAAGTAGTTTAATACTGTACGTATGTTTACTGGAGTAATTCATAGGCTACTTTTTTATATGACAAAGAATAACATATTTATTTTATTTTATATGAACAGCTTAAAAAACAGAAAACTAACGAAAACTGAAATATAAACTAAAACTTAAAATTACTGAATAAAAACTGAAAATTTAAACTAAAAGACTATTAGTAGAAAGAAAGCTGGCGGCATTGCCACGTTTAATGGCAATACTCAATATCGGAGTGAAATAAAAGCATGCATTCTGGACACCTCCATAAATCACCTGGATAAGCCCCGATACAGCCCCAAATAAGTTACGGTTTCTGTAGGAGAGCCACTTAAACCAGCAACTAGTCCCTATTCAGCTTAAGCATCAACTTGTCATGTCCTAACCAACATCTTTCAGAGTACAAGCCACTTGACCGCGACGCTCCCTGCCAGCAAACAAACGAGGATCTGGTTACCCGTCAAACCTCAATGGACCAGCGACACCAGCGTGGCGGGTAACTTCCCTTCAAGGATATGAACAGCAATTTTCACATCCTTGTTTTCTTCCGTGCAGGCTGCACTGGTCCTGGTAGGAGTATTAGGCCTCTATCCTGATATGACAATAGACTTTTCTATTATACTATCTACTTATTAGAACCAATTTTTTATCGTGGATAAGTACGCCCAACAATTCGCCTGTTGGTAAGCGACGATGTGATCGAAGATGAAGCACGCAGACTTAGAAGATATCTATTCATTCTGGCCTTGAAACGGCCGAGATTTTTCTCACAGGAAACAAGGAAGCTGGCATGTTGATCTAATCCTTGGCCGTATGGATTAGAAACTTAGAATCGTAACGTTTGGTACGTATCCAAGGAAAATCTACAATGTATATGGTAGTGCAATTTCTGTGGCTTTCAGTGCAATAGACTCGTCTAAGTAAAGTACAAAATTACGAATGCGATGTCAGAAAATTGTAATGTCGACTCTCTAATTACAGCCAGTAAGTACGATAAACGAGTAGGTGTACTATGCTATCCGTTTTCACAACAAAGAAATGTCACTTCTATACCACTTAATCTTCACCAATGCTTTCGTAGGTCAAGCGCATACAAAAAGGAGTTTCATATGTCGTGGTGACCCACCGGAACGAACGTGGTCGCCGCATCCATTACACCACCATACCTTGACCGCTAATACTATAAAAACTTAAAAACACCATAGCTCTACCAAGGCTGGTATTAGCACGTGACATATCCACCATAGGCTGATCTCAAAGAAGTACGACAGCTTTATCTAGGAACTTCCGAGATCATGGGTCTGGTTTGATTGGCTAAAGCTTGGAGGATGCTTCACTCTTTTGTTTAGATGTAATATCGTCTTTTGTTATATTTCGTATTGTTTAAGGATCGATGACATTTTAACTTAGATTCGTTTTTTTAACGATGTTACATTATTATTTTATACAAACAATAGCGCATCAGACTCTTATAACTTCGTCAACAAAGATGTATACATCGTCAAGGTAAAGTTTATTATCGGATTCTAATAAAATAATAATAAACGGGGAATGTTCCCCGATGGTTACAATCTGGGTGTCTCCAAATCACGAGTGAATCGGCTTCTTCTAGGTAAGCGTGCTCCAACGTAGACCGCATCAGGTGTCAAAGGCAAGCCATTATAAAAATATAAAAAAGTGATATTGATAATGAGAGATTTTCAGAGCTTTTTTCCGCTAAACTTTACTAGATGGGGCTGATTTTATTGTATTAAGATATTATGTGCCACAGCGCTACGAATTGGCTGTCCTAGATATAGATAAACGCGGTGGCGTCACTTTCTTCGCATCTTCAAAGAATAGTTCCGTAGTTTCCCGCAGGCTATACCTACCAAAGCCGGGTTACAATTTTATGCTAGATAGTTGCTGTTATTACGCCATCTATCGAGTCAGCTGGAACTATATTTTAATCGTCTCTCCACTAAGCTCTCAGTTGGAGAATTTGCGAACTATACAAGTACATAAGAAGTACAAATTGGGTTTTTGTAATCCTTCAATGAAAGAACTGATAATCTTCAAACGGCTGTGCAGATTTACTTGTTTTCGTTTTATTGCGGTAAGTCCGCGTTTAACCACCAACTCGCCTGTTGGTAAGCGACGATGTGGTCGAAGATGAAGCACGCAGACTTAGAAGATACTTATTCACTCTGGCTTTGAAAAAGACCAGATTATATATATCAGGAAACAAGGAAGCTGGCAGGTTTTTCCAATCCTTGGCTGTACGGATTAGAAACGTAGATTCGAAACGTTTGGTACGTATCCAAGGAAAATCCACAATGTATTGGTGGTAGTGGGCCGTTTTTCTACTTGCTCATAATAGCTAAGAACTATCCATAAAGTCATCTTTCAAACAAACAAAGAAACTTAATCAAAATCTGTTCAGCCGTTTGGGAGCTATATTGGCACAGACAGACAGACACACAGATACACAGACTAACAGATACACACGTTAATTTTATAACACCCCTCATTTTGTGTCGGGGGTTAGAAATACAATCGACATAAAACATCCTCCCCGTTTTTTGGAATCGCATAAAAGGAAGGATGCTAATTTTAGAACTATTTTTAATGCAGAATTATAATGAGTAATATTACAATAATTACAATTCTGCTTTTAAGTAGTTAAGACGGTAAAAAGTATATACATTGTAAGCAACGGAAACAGTAAGTAAGAATAAAATGCAAATCGATCGTAACAAAAAGTGTTTGTTCATCTTTCTATATTATTATGTAAATGATTATCCTAAAGCCTATTATTGATTATACTCTTCATGCTATCAGTCATTGTATTAAATAAAGACATTACATTCTGTTTAAGGACAGTACTCACCGGGAGCATTCGCTTTGCAAGGTTTGCGAACATTAGTTACGCGAGCGCTTAGGGGCCGTCCATTAATCAAGTGATTTTTTTTCTTTGCATTATTTAACCCCCCCTCCCCCTTGGTGAGGTTTTAGACTATTGTTTGTGTATTGATTGTGATATTTCGTGATTTTTGCTAAACCCCCTCCCCCTTTCAAGCCTCACGTGGGTAATGGACGGTCCCTTGTTACGCAAGCACATTCTTTCTGGTACCGAACGATGAGTACGTGAAGCCGATTTATATTAATAACGAGATGCACCCCTCGATTTCATCTGTGTGGAATACTTCTAATAACATCAGCTATCTGCCAGTGAAAGTCCCGTCAAAATTGGTACAGCCGTTTTGGAGTCCATAGAGAACATACGCACATACATACGTACCTACATTCATACACACATCGATTTTTATAATAATTATAGTGTCTAGATTGATAATAAGTTTTTTATTACATTATGAGTCCATATTAAATTGCACTACTACTTACATCCTAAAATTATAATTCATTGTTAGCTTATCATGTCCCCACTACTGCAGGCCTAGCACGGGCCGTGGACAAATTGTCTTTCCACCGTTTTTATCCCGCGAGAAAAAGACAAACGTATCCATATTCTAGCTTTGTCGCGTCTAGGCGTGGATAAAAACGGTGGAAAGAAAATTTATCCACAGCCCATGCTAGGCCTGCTGGAACGAAAGCCTTTCTCAGAGAGAGAGGATTGGCCCTTATCCGCCATGCTGGACCAGTTTATGGTGGTGAATGTTGAGGTTCTTGGACATACCGGTTTCCTCACGTGATGTACTCGTATATCTCTGATTAATTCTGCAATGTCTACCTTGCGTTTTCCCCCGCCTAACCACCATTCATACGAATTCCTGTCATAGTTCGGCGCACAGTAATGTCAAGCGAGCACTGGTACCTGGTACTTTACAATTTTCCACTCAATTTGACATATGTCGAGGATGACAGCCAACAGTTGCTTTCTTTATAACTGTCAGTGCAGTTCCGCATTGATAAAACTCTAGTCATTTATACAGGGTGTCAATCATAAACCCGTATCAAAAAGAATCCAGCGAGTTTACCGCATGTCTGTGACCTGTATTAAGTCGGTTTAATGCACCAAATAGCAAACCGCATAATTCAGTTTGATCATCATCGTCTTGGTAGTGGCACGTCAAAAGTTAACCTAAAAATAGCAAATTGCGCCTTAGTAAACTGAAAAAACTCTTCAAAAACTGCAAAAACAGCTGTTGGCAAAGAAAAGTATCAGTAGTTACACTGAAAATAGATTCAAGAGCCGTTTAGCATGTGAAGGAAGATAGGATCTCTCTGTGTATTCTATTGCTTCTATAACGTGAAGTGTTCTGAAGAACTGTTTGACCTTATGTCACTTTTTTTTTATCACTGCACTAGTCGCCACCGCCAGAATGCTCTTCTACATAATAACTGATTTGAGGAAACTGCCCACTATGCAATTCACACGATATTTCTTGCCACACACCTGAAAAATTTGGGATGAGCTACCTTCCGCGGTGTTTCCGAAAAGCTACAACATGTGGTTCTTCAAAAGGCAAATTAATAGTCTTAAAAGCCCGGCAACGTATTTGTGATGCCTCTGCTGTTACAGGTATCTATAGGTGACGCTGACTGCTTTTCATCAGGTAGCCCATATGCATTTGTGCCACCTATGACATAAAAAAGTTATAGTCGCTCGAGAAGCTATTTACAATGGAACATATTTTTTTCAAAATGTCAGCCACAGTGCCCTGGTTAGATTAAACTGAAGGCATTAAAGGTCCTGCCAACCTGCTACCCCAGCTGATCCGATATCAGATTCACTCTGTATATTCTTTGAACGGTAAGGTAGATTCGTCGTACCGAACATTCGAGAGGTATTTTGTAACTGCTTTCATTTCATTTACTGCGTTTAATGACGTTTTATAGGTACGTAGGGTCGATGGTCAAACGCAGACTTATACTTACGCGATAAAATTCATATCATCATTATGGGCTCAAATCCGCTTACAGCGTTTTAAGCCTGTTGCAGGCCATGTGCAGTAACTTGCGCAAGTACTTGTGCAAGTACTCGCGCATAAACATGGGCCTCCCTCTCACAACGCCACACTGAACGACAGCCTGCTCTCTGAATCAACTGAATGCCCGCAACTCTCACGATGTCCTGGGTCCATCTAGTCATCTATTGGGAGGCCTACCTACGCTGCGCTACGTCATCCGGTTCGAGGTCTTCACTCAAGAACTTTCCTTCCCATAGGTTATCGGTTCTTCAAGCGATGTCGTATGTCGATGAGCCTGCCCATTATTACTTCAATTGCAAATCTCAGCAGCTATTTCTTAGCTTAGCAATGTAAGGTATCTACGTGAAATTCTTTTAGAAACTGAATTGTGTTGCTTCTTTCTTCAGAGAATGTGATGATGGCGAGGTAACGGGCGTCGCGCTCCGGTTGCGCGCGCGCAGCGCTTTCGTAAATCGATCCTGTAGATAAGGCTTGCACCAGGCATCTGTGGAGCAAGGTGGTGTAAGTGAAATATAATATTTTTTATTTGGCTGGTGCAGGAAACTACTGATATCTCGAAATACCAGAATTTCAATCGAGGTGAACGTTTTCAACTAACCATTGCGGAGTATCCAGTATTCATCATCATCATAATCAGCCTTTTAACAGTCCACTGCTGGACTTTTAGCCTACCCCCGAAAGGGTGATTGGGCCATATCCACCACGCTGGTCCAGTGTGGGTTGGTATCCAGTATTAAGTTGCCTTAAAAATAAAAAACCGTTCAAATAAGTGCAAAATACCATACGCAATTATACAGTGTATACTTGGTACTTTTGCAACGTAATTAAAAATACTTGAAAAAGCATTATTCCTGGAAAGTAGATGGAAAACACAATAGAAATACGCTTAAACCTAAAATTATATGATTATTTACGCGATATTTACCGTTTTCATATAACTTTAGTGAACAACCGTGATAGTTTAGCACAACGCTTAAGTGGGCACACGGGCAGCGTTTTGTCCATACAAACGTATTCTCGTGTTTCCTCCCTGGATAATCTCCTAGAACTGTAATTTTTTTAAATAAAATTTATCTCCCCCATTGTTATGCTTCTATCATTTTTTTTTTTTTATAAATTAACTACTATAAGAACGTACCATGTTCATACGTCTATCAAACAAATTTGATGAGTTAATAAAACAAAAGTAAATGATAGAAGCATAGTTCAATCTTTTTCACATCTATTAATTTAAAAAATAATGAAATCGGCTTAGTTTTGAATGAGGAAACAGAAAAATACGAGACGATAATTTTGTCTACTTTTCGTAGGTATAATCGATCCGAGCTGCAGTTGTCCCTATTGCGCTCTACTGGGAGAGGCTTGAGGTCAGGGGACAGCAATATATTTGCTAAATACCTATTCATCAAATTTCTTGGCCGTGGTATGCCCTCTTAAACCTGTTTTTACTTGTGATCAATAGTCTGTGTCTACTTCATTTTCCCCAAATCAACACTTATACTATTTTCCACCAACTCTCTCGTGCACATACACTACACACACATGTACAACGGTAACATATTAATTAAGTTGGTATGTGATTTACATGCACTGATGTCTTTTCGCAAGGCAAATTCCGAGCTGCATTTTTAACACTTACGTGGTTTTCCATCTTGGGCGACAAATTGTATAATTAGATGTAATTGATTTAGGTACTTTGAAATGCTGAGTTTGCTTCCTTGCAGGGTTAAGTATAGCTATCAATATTATAAACGTCGGAATGTTTTTGATGAGAGATGGTGGACAAGCCGTAGCATGTGCGCTTTACTTTTTATTTTATTTTTATTTTTTTCTTGCAATTAACAGCGTTATGTTGTTCTATACAATATTCAACAATAGTAATTAAAGATAAGGCCAAAATAGATTACAGTAATTTATAAAGTAACCTAAATAATAATAATTTACGACTAGCATTGTCATATTACAGGCACACAAACATCCATATTATAGGTGTAAGGATTGGTGGTCTGTCCAGGCCTCTCTACGATACACAATTCCTCAAAAGAGTCAGGGTTGGCATGGACAGACCACCAATCCTTACACCTATAATATGGATGTTTGTGTGCCTGTAATATGACAATGCTAGTCGTAAATTATTATTATTTAGGTTACTTTATAAATTACTGTAATAAAAGTGTGTTGTGTGTGTGTGTGTTTGTGTAGGGCATTATTTGCTAACTGAAAGAGGTCTAGTTGCATTCATCATTGCGCATCATTGTTTTACATCAGGTGAGATGGCGATAAAACGTAAACTTGAACTCAATGATTTTTTTAATCGATTATTATGTATTTTAAGAATTCCGTACCCAAAGGGTGAAAACGGGATCCTATTACTAAGCTTACGCTGTCCGTCTGTCTGTCTGTCCGTCCGTCGGTCTGCCGTTAGATCTGTAATAGACAACCAGTTGAAATTTTCATAAAATATGTTATGTTACGGTGGATTAAGAAATAACAATAGATAAAGTCATCATTTCAGCCATAGGACATCCACTGCTGGACATAGGCCTCCCCCATCGATCTCCAAAAGGGCCGGTTGGAAGCGGCCTGCATCCAGCGTTTCCCTGCGGTCTCTTTTAGGTCGTCTGTCCATCTTGTGGGTGGACGTCCTACGCTGCGCTTACCAGTCCGTGGTCTCCATTCCAGAACCTTGCGGCCCCATCGGCCATCTGTTCTGCGTGATATGTGCCCTGCCCACTGCCACTTCAACTTGCTAATCCGGTGGGCTATGTCGGTGACTTTCGTTCGTCTACGGATCTCCTCGTTTCGGATTCGATCTCGTAGAGAAACCCCGAGCATAGCCCTCTCCATAGCTCGTTGTGCTACTTTGAGCTTGCTTATGAGGCCCATAGTGAGAGACCACGTTTCAATGCCGTATGTCATCACTGGTAACACACACTGGTCGAAGACTTTCGTCTTAAGGCACTGAGGTATTTTAGATGAGAAGACGTTGCGAAGTTTACCGAACGCTGCCCAGCCGAGTTGGATTCGCCGATCGCCGATTGACCTCTTTCTTGAAGTTGGACCTACCTAGTTCGACTGTTTGACCTAGGTAGACGTACGCGTCAACAGCTTCAAGAACTGAGTTCCCAACTGATACTGAGGTGGGCACAACATGGATATTTGACATGACCTTTGTCTTGTCCATGTTTATTTTAAGGCCCACCTGTTGGGAGACTCGGTTGAGGCCTTCGAGCGTTATGCTGAGATCTTCCATCGATTCTGCCATGACCACAATATCGTCGGCAAACCAAAGGTGTGTGATGTACTCGCCGTTGATGTTGATGCCTAGTCCTTGCCATTCCAGGAGCTTGAAGGCATCTTCCATTGTGGCAGTGAACAGTTTCGGAGAGATAACGTCTCCCTGTCTCACGCCTCTTCGCAATGGAATTGCCTTCGAACTCTGCTCCTGTACTCGGACCGACATGGTGGCGTTATTGTACAAACACTTCAACACTTCGACATACCGATAGTCAATACGGCATCGCTGGAGAGACTCGAGCACCGCCCATGTCTCGATCGAATCAAAGGCTTTCTCATAGTCCACAAACGCTAAACATAGTGGCAAGTTATATTCTTCGGTCTTCTGTATAACTTGGCGTAGCGTGTGGATGTGGTCTATGGTACTGTAGCCTTTTCGGAAACCGGCTTGTTCGATAGGCTGGAAGTCATCGAACCTGCGATCGAGACGATTCGTGATGACCCTGGAAAACAGCTTATAAACATGGCTCAGAAGCGAGATGGGTCTGTAATTCTTCAGCAAGGTTTTATCACCTTTCTTAAAGAACAGCACCACCACGCCTCTGTTCCATGCTTCTGGCGTTATACCTTCGAGTAAGACAGAATTAAAGATAAAGATAAAGTAAAAAACTTAAACTAAAGGTTTGTACGCCATACCACAAACATTTTTAAAACGTATTTCTGAATTTGCTCTAATGTAAATACAAGCGTCAAACTTGGCATGATTATAGTAAACACTCTAAAGTAAATCACCAAATAATAAATAATGGCCAAGTGCATGTCGGTGACAAATTTCTGTTCACCACCAAGTTTGGCAACATAGGGCACGATCGGCACTTAGATAGATGACCGCCTAGGCGTGTTGTCTTTTTACACTACTTTCGTATTTAGTGTTGGTACGGAACCCTCAGTGAGCAAGCCTGACTCACACTTGGCTGGCTTTTATTTCTAGTGTGCACAATTAGAGTTTATTAAAGGGTTTATTAAACTTCTAATATCATTATGTCAAAGCAAGACACCAACATGACACTTGCAGTGTAAGAGAGTCTTTCAGAATGTTAACGATGATAAAACCTATTTTTATTCCAACAACTTAAATATCAAGACGTTAATTACTAAAGAGTAATTAATGCTTCAATTAAGCTCAAGGTAGTGCGCGTAAAAATAACTTTACGCAAATTGATTAGATAATTTATCTCTTCTAATGGCATTTATAAAATGTGGATCCACATTTGCACACTAATAAATACAGCTGGAGATATCTTAAAATGTCTATTTATCTAATGAATTTACTGCGACTTGAAACCTTATATAGGGTTACTCGGAAATGGTGTAAAAAAATGTAACGTGTTTGTAAATTAAGGGTCCTGTATACCCTCTGCAGCTCTCTCGCTCGCACATTTTCACATTATTGAAGATATAAAATCAATGAGTGTGAATTTCCAAAAAGTAACAAAATCATGTCATGGTGTCTATCGTAACATTACAAACAAAGAAATGTTTGTTTCGATATCTTGTAATTTGACGGAATAAAATGACACGAAAAATAAAAAACCGGCCAAGTGCGAGATGGACTCGCGCACCGAGGGTTCCGTACAAACTTGTCCAAGTATTATAAGTTCAATAGTTCGCCCATCGAAGACTAATTCCGTTTTTCCGATTAAGTATCCCAAAAACATATATTACAACTAGCTTCCGCCTGCGGCTTCGCCCGCGTTATTCAAGGGAAAAACTAAGGAGTTCTCTGCATAAGCTTTATTTTAGGATGCTACTAAATACGTTTTATGTATTTCATCCTGGATATTGATGGTCGGTAGGTACACGGTGCTTTATGAGCAGGAGATCTAAAGTTAAATTCCTGGCCTGGCTGGGCCGCTTGCGGCCCAGCAAACCACGCAACCTAGAAAGTTTTTTTTTCTTTTTTGTACGTCACTTGTGCTTGACACTCGCCCTCGCGGGTCGCTTGCGGCCCAGCGAACCACGCAACCTAGAGAGTTTTTTTTTCTTTTTTGTACGTCACTTGTGCTTGACACTCGCCCTCGCGGGCCGCTTGCGGCCCAGCGAACCACGCAACCTAGAAAGTTTTTTTTTTCTTTTTTGTACTTCACTTGTGCTTGACACTCGCCCTCGCGGGCCGCTTGCGGCCCAGCGAACCACGCAACCTAGAAAGTTTTTTTTTTCTTTTTTTTACGTCACTTGTGCTTGACACTCGCCCTCGCGGGCCGCTTGCGGCCCAGAGAACCGCGCGACCTCAAAAACTTTTTTTTTTCTTTTTCGTAAGTCACTTGTGCTTGACACTCGCCCTCGCGGGCCGCTTGCGGCCCAGCGAACCACGCAACCTAGAGAGTTTTTTTTTCTTTTTTGTACGTCACTTGTGCTTGACACTCGCCCTCGCGGGCCGCTTGCGGCCCAGCGAACCACGCAACCTGGAAAGTTTTTTTTTTTCTTTTTTGTACGTCACTTGTGCTTGACACTCGCCCTCGCGGACCGCTTGCGGCCCAGCGAACCACGCAACCTAGAATTTTTTTTTTTCTTTTTTTTACGTCACTTGTGCTTGACACTCGCCCTCGCGGGCCGCTTGCGGCCCAGCGAACCACGCAACCTAGAAAGTTTTTTTTTTTCTTTTTTGTACGTCACTTGTGCTTGACACTCGCCCTCGCGGGCCGATTGCGGCCCAGCGAACCGCGCGACCTCAAAAAGTTTTTTTTTTCTTTTTGGTAAGTCACTTGTGCTTGACACTCGCCCTCGCGGGCCGCTTGCGGCCCAGCGAACCGCGCGACCTCAAAAAGTTTTTTTTTTCTTTTTGGTAAGTCACTTGTGCTTGACACTCGCCCTCGCGGGCCGCTTGCGGCCCAGCGAACCACGCAACCTAGAAAATTTTTTTTTTCTTTTTTGTACGTCACTTGTGCTTGACACTCGCCTTCGCGGGACGCTTGCGGCCCACCGAACCACGCAACCTAGAAAGTTTTTTTTTTCTTTTTTGTACGTCACTTGTGCTTGACACTCGCCCTCGCGGGCCGCTTGCGGCCCAGCGAACCGCGCGACCTCAAAAAGTTTTTTTTTTCTTTTTGGTAAGTCACTTGTGCTTGACACTCGCCCTCGCGGGCCGCTTGCGGCCCAGCGAACCGCGCGACCTCAAAAAGTTTTTTTTTTCTTTTTGGTAAGTCACTTGTGCTTGACACTCGCCCTCGCGGGCCGCTTGCGGCCCAGAGAACCGCGCGACCTCAAAAACTTTTTTTTTTCTTTTTCGTAAGTCACTTGTGCTTGACACTCGCCCTCGCGGGCCGCTTGCGGCCCAGCGAACCACGCAACCTAGAGAGTTTTTTTTTCTTTTTTGTACGTCACTTGTGCTTGACACTCGCCCTCGCGGGCCGCTTGCGGCCCAGCGAACCACGCAACCTAGAAAGTTTTTTTTTTCTTTTTTTTACGTCACTTGTGCTTGACACTCGCCCTCGCGAGCCGCTTGCGGCCCAGCGAACCGCGCGACCTAGAAAGTTTTTTTTTTCTATTTGGTAAGTCACTTGTGCTTGACACTTGCCTTCGCGGGCCGCTTGCGGCCCAGCGAACCACGCAACCTAGAAAGTTTTTTTTTTCTTTTTTGTACGTCACTTGTGCTTGACACTCGCCCTCGCGGGCCGATTGCGGCCCAGCGAACCGCGCGACCTCAAAAAGTTTTTTTTTTCTTTTTGGTAAGTCACTTGTGCTTGACACTCGCCCTCGCGGGCCGCTTGCGGCCCAGCGAACCGCGCGACCTCAAAAAGTTTTTTTTTTCTTTTTGGTAAGTCACTTGTGCTTGACACTCGCCCTCGCGGGCCGCTTGCGGCCCAGCGAACCACGCAACCTAGAAAGTTTTTTTTTTCTTTTTTGTACGTCAATTGTGCTTGACACTCGCCCTCGCGGGCCGCTTGCGGCCCAGCGAACCACGCAACCTAGAAAGTTTTTTTTTTCTTTTTTTGTACGTCACTTGTGCTTGACACGCCCTCGCGGGCCGCTTGCGGCCCAGCGAACCACGCAACCTAGAAAGTTTTTTTTTTCTTTTTTGTACGTCACTTGTGCTTGACACTCGCCCTCGCGGGCCGCTTGCGGCCCAGTAAACCAAGCAACCTGGAAAGTTTTTTTTTTCTTTTTTGTACGTCACTTGTGCTTGACACTCGCTCTCGGCCCGCGAGAGCCCAGAAAGTTTTTTTTTTTTTTTTACGTCACTTTTGCTTGACTAACCCTCGCGGGCCGCTTGCGGCTTGCTAAATCTGTTAAACAGTTACGGAGTTGAATGATTGAAATTATCCTACAGGAACTTACATTT
Source organism: Agriopis marginaria (assembly GCA_932305915.1). Taxonomy (NCBI): domain Eukaryota; kingdom Metazoa; phylum Arthropoda; class Insecta; order Lepidoptera; family Geometridae; genus Agriopis; species Agriopis marginaria. Next base: position 5,582,716 of record OW029933.1, read on the forward strand.
TGTTGGTTGGTTTGGTTGGTTGGTTGGCGTTAGTTTTAATCCAGGGAATATGCTACCTCCATACCAAATTTTATCGAAATCCGTTAAACAGTCACAGAGTTGAGTGATTGATGTTATACTACAGGAACCATAATTTTTTTTCGGGGTAAAAATAACTCATGTGATAATCCAAAGAATATGGTACCTTCATACCAAATTTCATCGAAATCTGTTAATTCAGGGAATATGCTACCTCCATACCAAATTTCATCTAAATCGGAGCAGTATTTTCGGCGGTGACTTCAGCCAAATATACACACTTACACACAAACTTTCGCATTTATAATATTAGTAGATAAGATTTAATAATTATAGTAATTATCAGCTACACTAGTGTAGCTGATAATTATAATTATAGTATAGCTGAAATTTTATTGTGGTTAGTTTCTATAGCAGTATTACTTAAGTTAAAAATATAAATGTTGTTTGATAACCGCGACCGCAGATATGATCTGACCGGTGAGACAAGAGGTGGGGGTGTTTTGTTAGCTGTTCGGAAGGACCTTAATTTCCGGCCACGTCCTGAGTGGAACTCAAAAGCTGAAGATTTATGGGTAACCGTATCCATAGGTAAAAGTAAGTTACATGTGTGTGTTATATACTTATGTAAGGAAAATAACGGGCCTAGTTTTTCCGACCAACTCTCAAACTTCTTAATTAACCTTCGTGACATAACGTCTGCGAATCCGGGTGATAGGTTCCTACTGATGGGGGATTTTAATATGAGTTCCATACGATGGAATGTATCATCCGATGGCAGTACTGTGTATCTTGAACCTTCTAATATATCTGGCGCGGATCAGTGTAGTTTTATCGATGAGTTAGACCTCGTTGACCTTCACCAATATAATCATGTTGTCAATAATAATGGTAAAATTCTGGACTTAGTTCTAGCAAATTGTGATGTCACTGTCGATAATATTACTAATCCACTGGTCCGCCTCGATGCGCAATTTCATAATGCTCTTAGTGTTACTATCAATTTCACTGGTTCTGAATGCCTTAAGTCTGGTCCTCGCACTAAGTTTTGTTTTAACCGTGCTGACTTTGATTCAATCATCACTGGCCTTTCATCTCTTGACTGGGAGACGGAACTGTCCAATAAACATTTAGATGATGCCGTTGACAGGTTCTATAGTATCATATACGATCTGCGCGATAAATATGTACCGTGCAAAACTATTTATAATAAATCATATCCTCCATGGTATTCTAACGCTTTAATTAAGGTTCTTAAAGAAAAGTTTAAGCATTTAGCTAAATTTAAAAAATATGGTATGATCGCCGACAAATTGTCTATTGATATTTTAAGTAAACGGGCAAAATTATTAGAAGCTGTCTGTTATAAACAATATATATTTAGGGTTGAAAATTCAATTAGGGATAATCCTAGATATTTCTGGTCATATTTTAAATCTATATCTAAATCTAGTTCGCTTCCTAACTCAATGACCTATGAAAATATAAATTCTAACTCTGGTAAGGAAATCTGTGACCTTTTTGCTGACTATTTCCATTCTACCTTTTTGGTCCCCGATGCAAGTGTGAATTGTAGTCAATCAACAGCTACTTCATCGGGATTGCTTGATGGTAACATCTCCACTGTTCACCTAAATTCAGGATTAATTAAATCAAAGCTACTAAAGTTGGATATTTCTAAATCGGCTGGGCCTGACTCCGTTCCCCCTATTCTACTTATTAAGTGTGCAGATCAATTATGTTTTCCTTTATACTTACTCTTTAAAAGATCTATCAACGAAGGTTATGTTCCCTTATTGTGGAAAAAGGCGTTTATAACACCCGTACATAAAAAAGGTTCTAAAACTAATGTTGTCAATTACAGACCGATCTCCAAACTGTGTGTTATAGCGAAGGTATTCGAAAAAGTTGTTTATGAACAGCTGTATTCAGCTGTAATAAGTTCGTTTCCCTCATCTCAACATGGGTTTCTTAAGGGGAGGTCTACAGTGTCAAACTTAGTCTTGCTTAATGATTTTATAACCGAATCTATGGACAAAGGCTCACAGGTCGATGTAATATACACAGACTATAGCAAAGCCTTTGATAAAATTGATCACTTCTTGCTAATATCGAAATTGAAAAATGCAGGAATAAGAGGTGACTTATTGAGATGGTTCGCGTCTTATATCAATAATCGCTCTCAGGCGGTAGTGCTGGGAAATTACACATCTAAATGGATGACTGTTCCAAGTGGAGTTCCTCAAGGATCACTATTAGGCCCTCTCCTTTTTTTAATCTTTGTAGCCGACATTGACATCTGTTTCCAAAATTCTACTTTACTCAGTTTTGCTGATGACATGAAGATTTTCAAAGTAATCAATAGTGAAGTTGATGCCCTATCACTTCAACATGACCTTGCTAGACTTGACAATTACTGTCTTGTCAATAAACTAGATTTGAATGTCTCGAAATGCTCAGTAATGACGTTTTCGCGTAAATTGTTACCATTATCCTTCAACTATTCTATTAAAAATCAAGCTTTAACACGTGTGTCGGTTATGAGAGACTTAGGAGTTATTCACGATTCCAAATTGGTCTTTGATAAGCACATTTCAGCTATAGTGAATAAAGCCTCTAAAGCCCTTGGTTTCATTATCAGATCAACAAAGGATTTTAAATCCGCTAAATCTATAAAAATTCTCTATAGTACCTATGTGCGCTGCCACTTGGAATATGCGTCTCAGATTTGGAACCCTAGGTATGATGTTTATATTAACCGATTGGAAAGTATTCAAAAGAAATTCATCCGTTATTTAAATTACAAAACTAATACTGGAACTGATAATCATTTTAATTCTTGTGCTAAACATCATTTTCTTCCATTAATCAATCGCCGGGAAATATCTGATGTGATTTTCCTTAAAAAGATTGTCACATCTAGCATTGACTGCCCTGATCTTCTTGGTAAAATTAATCTTTATGTCCCAACTGGATTATTTCGGAAATACAAACCACTCTTCAGACCATCTGTCTCATCAACTAACTATCGGCAAAATAGCTTTATCGTTCGTGCGTGTGGAACGTATAATAGGTTACGTAAATATAGTCTAGGTATGGATATATTTGTCTCTAGTATTTCATCCATAAGGAAGTGGTTAAGTGACAACTTTTTCAAAAATTATTTGTGAGAATATGTAGGTACCATTCTGTCTTAAATATTAATTTATTATTTTATAAATGTATTTCTTAACTTGTTAAGTGCACATCTTAGTTTGTCTTTGTTTATTTAGAGTCTATTGCTTTTTTCTTTGTTCTAGTAATATTATACATCTATATCTATATTTTTATTCACATGTTTTAGCGTTCATATAATGTACTTTGTTTTTTATAAGTAGAAACTTTTAAATGGCCCCTTTGTCTCTAGCTAATTATTAACTCTGTTAATTAAGACTGTTAGTTTCTCTAAGATAATAAAAAATAAAAATAAAATAAATTGCTTATGTTTTAAATTTTAACCAAATCTGTAGGTGGTGAACGAAAAAGGAATGAATAGTGCCGCATTGTATATCGAAGATACAAGAAAAAGGGTCTTGACAGACGGACAGACAGACAGAACGACAACAAAGTGATCTTATAAGGGTTCTGGTTTTTTCCTTTTGGGGTACGGAACCCTAAAAACGAACTGAAGTTGAAATATTAAAAGACAAACTTAACTTTGTAGTTGACAATTAGGCTCTTCCATACATTCCAACTACAACATGTAAGTTTGTAATAGTAAAATAATTATTTTTAAATGATATAACTTCAAATTTGTAACTTTCGGATTTATTCCTATATATGTGCTATGTGAACTTACTTTTTGCCAAATTTCATTATTCTAGGTCAACGGGAAGTACCCTATAGGTTTTGATTTCCCTGTGAAATCACAAAATATGCGACATAAACGTTCATATCTTCTGATTGCGTAAACTTACAACTTTTATTTTTTTACAGCCGAAAGAAACCGTAGAGCCAAGTATTTATTATAAATTTCAACTTGATACCTTTACGCGTTCTTGAGAAAAAGGGTCTTGACAGACGGACAGACAGACGGACAGACGGACAGACGGACAGACAGACGGACAGACGGACAGACGGACAACGAAGTGATCCTATAAGGGTTCCGTTTTTTCCTTTTGAGGTACGGAACCCTAAAAATCACTTGTTACCATTTTACTGTGTCAAATTAAAATATATCAAATTGACAATTTCTTTGTTTGTTATGTTACGATAGACACCATGACATGATTTTGTTACTTTTTGGAAATTTACACTCATTGATTTTATATCTTCAATAATGTGAAAATGTGCGAGCGAGAGAGCTGCAGAGGGTATACAGGACCCTTAATTCTTTCACCTACATAAAATTTTGAGTGATATTTTAAATAGGTTAAGTAACAAATTCGCTAAATTATAGCTTAACATATTAAGGGGAAATGGTAGAGACGGTACACATGTTTGACGGTAATGCTTGCATACTCGGCGTGCGCGCTTTTACTTAATTTTTTACAAATTATCTTACGCTTTTACAAAAAACTGCGATCACTAAAGTATTCGAATGATTGTTAGGATAACACACATTTTTTTTTAATATCTTCTAATCATACTGAATGAAGTTGATTCCATCCATCGAAGGGAACGTAAAAACGGGTGTTTTTTAGGAAAGGTTACGATTTTTTTCTATCGAGGCAATTTCTTTAATCGTATATCGGTGAACACATCCGCAAAATATTTCAAGAACATTTATTACACATAAAGAAATAATGTCAATTAATCGATTTTAAAGGTCTACTTTTGAATATTCGTGAGGACGAATCGTCAAATTTGAAGCATGTTTCGTCTTAAGCACAGAAACATCAACTTTACATACCTCATGTAGAAACACCGCTATCCTAGTTGTATAAACTGTTAATAAATCGATTTTTAATCCAATTAATCGGTAAGCAGCTGTTACGATTATAAAAGAAGCAATTACTATACTTTTTTTTTCGAATTAACTTGATGCTTGACCAAAAATCATGCATCTGCTTTCAACCCTTTGAGGGGTTGAAAATGAACCAATTATCGGTTTATGCCAGCACAACGTTACAATATATATAAATTAACGGGGTTTTGTCTACATTTAAAACAACTGGCACAATATAAAAAATACTGACGGCCAAAGAAAAAAAATTAAAGGTGCTCGTGATATGCTTTTTGGCGGCAACGTGAAACAACATAGCACCTTATTGTATTATTTTCGTAAGTTTGATGGTTTTTCCAATACGTAGCATTGGCGAAATTGTGGTGGTTCCTCCATTCCACAAAAGAGGTTTTAAATAAGACTTGAAGTTAAAGTATTTTTTAGTATTCATGTATAATAATATAAATATAAAATATTATAATAACGGTAAGTAATAAATTCACCATTACTATGGTGGTTTATTATGTACTAGTAGGCCGCCCCTGCTTCGCACGGGCGAAGCCGGGATATATAGCCTATGTCAACCAGGGATAGTGCAGCATCCCAACAGTGAAAGAATTTTTGAAATCGGTTCAGTAGTTTCGGAGCCTATTCAATGCAAACAAACAAACAATCAAATCTTTCCTCTTTATAATATTAGTAGATATAGATTAAGTGTTCATGGATGGATGGCTCGAGTATGAGTAAGGGATATTATCATGTATTTTAATGCTGTTTCGAAAACTCTATAGAACCTTCCAGTAAAGCCACTTTACTAGGGCATGACTTTGGCTTAGCCATGACAGTACAAAGTAATTGCTCTTGACTCTTAACTTGTTTGACGATTTCTAATAAAACTTGAAAATTGTACAATACTTGACACTGGCAAATGTACAAGACGTTCGACGTCAAAATCCTAAGAGGAAAGAATAAAAAGAAAAGGTTGAGACTCATTTGCCTCATTTCGCCCCCTCAATTCTCCATTAACACTTGGGCGGAAGCATAATCGGGAAACGGAACAAGAGACTAAATATTAGTTACTACGAACCCTCTATTGTAACCAACCACGTGCGTAGGTTACCCTTTCATCATCGAAGGGGAAAGTGGACCAAAACTAAACGGATGTCATGTTGGATGAAAGTAAAGGGTTGTTAATGAGAATGTAATTTATAAACTCTGTATTGTAGAACCAATGTCTTTTTTTTTTAATTTATTAAAAAACACATTGTACGTTACATTTCGAGTTAGTAAGTTGTCTTAAAACCTATGTTAGATTTATCCAGACAACTGGTTCTCGGTATAGTATATAATTTTATTTTTTTCATCTAATTAAATCTAATTGCTTACCTACATTGTAAAAAAAATAGGGAAAAAAACTGGTATGTTTTTTATGTAACTGATAGGACGAGCAACTCTCTCGTCTGATAGTAAACGTCATGCTTGCTCATAACAGTTCAGTGCCAAAATGGTTTAGCGGTATAGTGAAAAAATTTATGAACATTTGAACACGAACGATAATTTTATTATTGTATAACGGAATATCTCGCTTGTTTTTCTGATCAGAGGCACTTACCTAGTTTTGCAATTCTGTACCTGCTTGAAGATACCTAAATCTATCTCTTATCTAGATGCTCTCATACATTTTGCAATCCCGAGATATCGAAGAGAAATATCAAAGAATGTCGATAACAAAGAAATAGACATAATTTCATATCACACGATAACACGAGAGCTGAAGAAAATAACTTTCGCAACTAAAATGAAAATAGCTAGAAACATACACTGCAATTTATAACACTGTCGTCCCGCTCTAACGCACCGGAAAATTCTAAAGTTAGACCGAGATGGAAGTATGCTAAGTGGAGTATTTATAGAGGAGAATTTGTATTGTTCAGAGTCAGCAATTGGCGATTTCCTCTATTAAGTAAGCAGACTAAGTTGTAAGTAGAGTTAAATAGTGGAGCCACTATCGTATTTTCTGAAAAAACTGATAACGTTCCATGTTTTTTTTAGTGTTATCATTTGACCAACTGTATAAGTAAGGTGGTCAGTCTATATGCAAGATGTTAGATTAGAAGTTGTTTCTACAAAACATTTTGACGGTAAAGATCTGTATCGGCTATTGAATTGATGCTTGATAGCAATTTAATGTGGAACCGCGGTTTTGTTCTAATATTTATGGGTGTTTTAACGCGTACAAAGCTAAATGGAGTTGTTTAGGGAAACTAAAAGTGTGGGAGATAGTTACGGTGGACTAAATGAGTAGGTAGTAGTTTAATGTTTATTCTTGTTTCTATTTTAACAGCTTTTTTTTCCAAAAAAATGGTTCTATACATCATACCAAAGATTACATCATACTTTGGCAACTTTGTTTGCTTTTGCGAAAACGTTAGTACCTAAGTACTATTAAAATAAAGTTGAGAATGAAATAAACTAAATTTTTAATGTTCCGTACCCAAATGGTGTAAATGGGACCCTATTACTAACCCTACGCTGTTGGTTGTCTGTCTGTCCTAACTTTTAACAACTTTATCTTTCTAACCGTAAGAAGTAGCCAGTATTTTGTTTTTTATAGAATAAGTAATATTCATCATCATCATCATCATCAGCCAGAAGACGTCCACTACTGAACATAGGCCTCCCCCTTTAACCTCCACACTGAACGACAGCCTGCCTTTTGCATCACTGGATGCCCGCGACTCTCACAATGACTACGCTGCGTCTTCCGGTTCGTGGTCTCCACTCCAGAATCTTTCTTCCCCATCGGTTATCGGTTCTTTGAGCGATGTGGCCTGTCCATTGCCACTTCAACTTGCAAATTTTAACAGCTATGTCGGTGACTCTGGTTCTTTGGCGAATATCCACGTTTCGGATTTTATCGCGCAAACAAACTCCGAGCATAGCTCTCTCCATTGCCCGCTGTGTGACTCTGAGTATAAGTAATATTACGGCAGATTAACTAAGAAAAAAATAATAAAGTAAAAAAAGGGGGTGTCCTCCCTTATAACAAACATTTTTAAACGTATTTTGTTTTATCCCTGGTGTAAAAAAAGGTAATACCTACGTACAAGCGTCAAACTTGGCATGATTATAGTACATACTGTAAAGTAAACTAGCAAATAATAAATATTGACCGAGTAAGAGTTTTTTTTTTTTTTTTTTTTTATAATCTTTATTAACGTGCTTTTTCGCACAGCGAAAATGTCGCACTAATAGTACTTATCACTAATATATAGTACTTAATATAGTTCACATGAGCATCTGAACCCAAGGACGCTTTATACCCTAAAAACGTCCTTGCCTGAACCTCAGATCTGAGCCTCATTTGACACCGGTATATTTACTATCCCGGTGTCAAACGAGGCCCGATCTATTTGCCAAACCGGATTTAACCATGGCTAGAACCGTTTTTGTCGTTTCAGCGGTAGGTTGGGCCAAATAAGAATTGCATAATCCAATGGAACTGCCGCAAAATAGTAGGCGTCTTGGTGCTTCATTCCGAACACACTCCATCAAAATATGGTAGGCGTCCTCCACTCTCAAGCAGTCGGCGCAAAGTGGCGATTCAACTTTGCGCATGAGGTGGGCAAACTTATTCAATGGAACGTGTCCGGAACGAAGTCGCAGCAATAAAACTAGATGGTGACAAATTTATGTTCACCAAAATAAAGCAACGTCGGGCGCGGTCGGTACTTGGATGGGTGACCGTTTGGCGTGACTTGTGTACTTTTTTGTACTTTAGTTGAAAACAATATATTTGGTGGTATGGAATGCTCAATGCGTAAGCCCGACTCGTACTTGGCTAGTATTTTTTTGTAATAGGCTTTGCGATTGATTAATTTAAATTTAAAAAAAATACTGTTCCTACCTGAAAGAATGTACGGGGGTGAAACCGCGGGGAGGAGCTAATAAATAATATAAACAACAGTGCGATAATAACAGTAACAATCAGTTATTATGATTGTTATATAATACAATAAACAAGTATTGTTTGTTACGATTGTCTGCATAGCTTCAATATAAAATGGTAACTGCGGTCGTCGTCGTTTACAATGGATATTATTGAGAAACTAGCAACAAACCGCGGTTTCATCTATTCTCAAAACTGCGCGAATTGATTATCACGTAACGTATCATAATCGTAATCAGCCTATAGTAGTCCACTGCAGATAAGGTTACCATATCTCAGGATTTATCCTGAGATCGCAGGATTTTAAAGCTTTTTTCTGGATTGCGGCCGGATTTTGTAAAACTCAGAAATCGCAAGATTTTTAAAATTTTGAATAAAATATACCTACCTAGTACATTTTCAGATCTTTTTGATTACAAAGTTACAGAAACAAAAAATTATCTACTTCATATATAAGTATCTAATAAGTGAAAAACCCAATAATAATTTGAATTTTTTCACAAACTTGTAATAGACGATTGTGAGAATGTTTGCAAATTGCGACAAAATCTCAGGATTTTTCAATGGAAATTAGACTTTTTCTCCAGACTTTAAAATTTTACACCTGGTAACCCTAACTGCAGACAAAAGCTTCTCCCATGGAACGCCACTCAGCGTTGGTTTGGCTTTTATCTTCAACCTCCGAAAGAACAAAAATAATTATTTTTTGAAAAAACTGACCGATAACCTTTTAGATAACCGACTTCAATACTATGTATAGTCTTTAAGTCGGTTATTGTTTTTTTTCTAAATAATTATTCTAATAATATTAGGCTTGCCCGACTGCTCTTACTGCTGGCAGTAAGATCAGTATGCGGCCTTTCAATGAGTTTCTTTCGACCCCCGACGATAAGAGAATCCTCATGTTTACTACTGACAGTGCGGCTACCATCTATGCACTCAGAAGACCGGTCACAAGATCTAGAGTTACTGCCGAGTGCAATACAGCTTTACAAGCACTCGCGAGCAAGTACTGAACGATAGCGAGATGGACGAAAAGCCACGAATCCTGCGTAGGAATATAACGGCAGACACTCTTGCCAAGGATGGTGCTAGGGAACAGGTAAGCAATGACGCAGTGGGCCTTTGAAAACCATCAGCGATGGGAGTGCGAGAGCTACTGCGTCGTCACACCGAAAAAGAACAACAAAGATGGGAAATCTATGGGACAAGAAAGATGACTGTAAGCATGCTAAAGCCGCTTTCCTAATTCTTGACTTCTTCAAGATTCTGCGGAAGATCACCAACAACCTAATAAAGTTGCAACGACAGGACCTTCGCCTGATAGTAGGCCTTATAACCGGTCATTACAACTTGAATAGTCACTTGTATAAGCTAGGAGGCACGGACGGACCACTGTGTCGTGGCTGCATGAAAGAGAACGAAACTGTAGAGCATGTGTTGTGGCATTGTAAAGCCATAGAAGAAACTAGAATCGCTACCAGGTTACATGAGATACCATTAATCCACGTCACCACAACAGCTAGACTGCTTTTGATCATCATTATTTACACTACCATCTACGCCACTGGAGGAACTGTGCCAGCGTACCAGAGCCTCACTCCGATATTTCAAGGAGTTGGGTTGGCTCGGGTAGGTGCTGGTAGGGGGAAATCCACAATACACCCCAAGCAGGACGTTTGTGCAGGACTTATCGCCCCCATCTCGAATAAGAATAAGAATATTAGGATTTACTAACAAACAAAATGCAATCATAATTTTGATAAATAAAAACTGAAGGCAAGAAATCATAGGATTTGCAAAGCATTATAAATTTCGGTATTAGTAAGCTACACAAATTCAAATTGATCGATTCATTGCTCAAAGTTTTTGCATAAAAAATCTTTCAGATTTGAACCTAGGTTCAAAAACCTTTAACTAAAAGTTTTACAATTTGTTCGTTGAATAAAAATAAATTAGTATAAGTATTTTTTTAGTCCAGCAAGCGGTGTCGCTGTCATATCATCTAATTTGGACCATTTTCAGGTACCTATTTATTATCTTTAGACATTCGATGGTCTGTGGGTAACTCGTCACATTGTTTATACATGCATATATATTGGGGTAACATTCCCACCCGCCGATTTACCAGACTTTTAGACGACAATGGCATTCTAACAAGTAACAAACTACAATATACACTCAATTTAAATCACTATCACTACATAGTATAAAACAAAGTCGCTGTCGCTATCTGTCCGTCCCTGTGTATGCTTAAAGCTTTAAAACTACGCAACGGATTTTGAAGCGGTTTTTTTAATAGATAGAGTAATTCAAGAGAAAGGTTTATATGTATAACCCGCCCCGGCGGGCGGGTCGCTAATCTATACTAATATTATAAAGAGGAAAGATTTGATTGTTTGTTTGTTTGCATTGAATAGGCTCCGAAACTACTGAACCGATTTGAAAAATTCTTTCACTGACGGGAAGCTACACTATCCCCGGGTGACATAGGCTATAATTTATACCCGTGCGAAGCAGGGGCGGACCGCTAGTAAGAAATAAAACTAACATTACCTATTAGAGAACATACCTTGAAGTATACTTAACTTATACAGTAACATGGCTCTATCCGATTATGGATAAGCCAGGATACTGTTACATACCATGGCATTGTTTGTCTGAACTGATGGGGTGCTGAAGAGGGCTATGTCCAGCAGTAGAAAGAAAATAACTCAGTTCTTGTGTATCCACTGATGAAACAGCACCTTATTGATAAACCAATAGAGCCTTGAATTGCTTAAAGGTGCAATTGCGTAAACCTAAAACACCTAAGTAATTTCGCTGAACGCCCTTGACATGTCACTTTTAACGCGTCAAGAGCAAACATCATCGTTACAGCATCATAATGACGACCTACCGTGTCTAATGGAACGAATTAAGGCAGGCTTTGTAACTATTATTTTATCTGTGTATTAACTACACCCCGAGGCGAGCGCGTGGCATTGAAGATGGAGCATCTTACAGATTAATGGCTGGGGATAATCGACGAGACGATATGCGGAAGGCAGTTGGCAGATACTGCAAACTTTTTTTTTTTTTTTTTTTATGTTTTGCGTTTATGCGGTCTATGATGGTGCACGCTTGTCTAGAAGAAACCGATTCACTCGCGACTTGAATTAAAGATTTCATACTATACTACTTTATCCAGAATGTATATATCAGGGAACACCCCGTCCGGTAGAGTAGTCCACCAAAGTCATTTAACTGGAAACCTTTTAATCCGGAACACAGTAATGTTTGCACACTACAGAATTCTGTCTACCACATGAATATGTGCTTCAACTCTCTCTTTCTTTTATCACTTCATACGCATCATTTGCTGGACGCTGGATGCAGGCCGCTTCCAACCGGCCCTTTTAGAGATCGATGGGGGAGGCCTATGTCCAGCAGTGGACGTCCTATGGCTGAAATGGTGATGATGATGATGACGCGTCATTTATCATGCTAACCAAAGGTTAATATTATGAAACTTATTTACGTTCATTGGTTTACATAAACAAGATTTAGATCATCACATCGGGGTCAGTAATTTTCATAATAAATATATGATTATAATAATTATATAATCAATATAATAATGTAATTTTCATAATAATTGTCGTTCAGTGTGGAGGTTAAAGGGGGAGGCCTATGTTCAGCAGTGGACGTCTTCTGGCTGATGATGATGATGATGATGGTGATGATGATGATGAATAATTAACCTAGAGTCACACAAAAGAATAATATAATATACAGTTTCAAATGAACTGAAACCTAAAAGTACTTTAAAACAAATATATTATATCCTAAAAAACGAAAAAAAAAAAAAAAACGAATCTATTATGTAGTTCCTTAGTGAAAGGAAACGTGCCCAGATACTGGCAGCATTGCCAATTTACTACGTTGAATGGCAATGCAAATCTTTTGGCCAAAGTAGGCGCCAGCATAATTCTAATGACAGTTAATCTCATAATGCTAAAGATTACCTTAAGATATATTACAGTGTTAATAAATACACAGCAATTATGATTTATTATTCTAGTAATGACGTATAAGGAAGGAGTTTTTCCCTCGTTACATGAGATTACTGACTACTAACTAATTAATAAAATTCTTTACATATTTTTCATGATAATAAATCATTAGATGTTAATTACTGTCGCATATTTATAAAGAAATAAGTGGCATTGGCGGCTCTAAAATATTTATACGATGAACAACATATTTATAACAATGGTACGTAAAAAAATATGTTTCATAGTTATGTGTTACATGTCAAAAATAATGCTAATGCCAAGCTTATGTACATAAGGGTTTGTTTCCTGTACACCATGGAAAAAGAAACACGTAAATTTTATTGATTTATTAGGCATCGGCGGAATCACAGAAAAAGTATTTTCTTTTCTGTGGGCGTAATCGATGTACCTACATACACAAAAAAACTGGCCAAGTACGAGTAGGACACACGCTCTGAGAGTTCCGTTGGCCGGCCGGAATAGACAGAACGTGAGTCTAAACAAAAAAATAACAAAAAAAGTTGAATTATTGAAAGACAAACTTAACTTTGTAGTTGACAATAAGGTTCTTCCAACCAACATACCACAGTTAACTACCTTATTTATTATTAATTAGCTGCGCCCCGCGGTTCCACCCGCATAGTGATAAAAATGGTGATGATGCTGATGAAAAATATATGTCCGTCTCCTGGTTCTAAGCTACCTCTCCACCAATTTTCAGCCAAATCGGTTCAGCCGTTCTTGAGTTATAAATAGTGTAACTAACAGGACTTTCTTTTATATATAATTATTATTATACTCGAAGATTAATTAACGGTTTGTCCAAGAACCTCAAAAGTTAAAAGGCACATGACATTCACCAACATGCACTGTATGGTGGATTAGCCCCCCCCCCCCCTCTCTATCTCTGAGAGGAGGCCTATGTTCTAGCAGTACAACTAGGGAACATGATACGCTGAAAATATGTTTAAAAAACAAAACAAAAAACACATTTTAGTGACTCGTTCAATCAAACCAATGGAGTCTAAATTCGAAAGGTTATGACACTTAGTGATGAAAGTTTGAAGGTTTCATGTGGGTCATGAAGAGGAAAAGAAAAAAAAATATAGTGCGTGGAGTCCCGCCGCGCGGAAGAAGTTATACTTCAACAAGGAACCCTTAAATTATAACTAGGGCAAAAATATCAACAATTTAAAAACATGCTTTTCTCGAGATTCGAACCTAGCTCCTTAGGCTTCTCAATCCATTAGCGACACCATTACACTACCGGGTCTGCTAGTCGCGGTAAAAAGGGTTCGCATTTCGCAACAATACGAGAGAGAAAAATTCCCCCTCCATGGTAGCGTTAAACGTTTGACGCAACCTTGTTGCAAGTTGCATAAGAAGTATAACTTCAAAAGACATGAAAAAACACCTCTTTTCATATACTCGTAGACGGCGGAAATAAATTTCAAATGTTATCAAATATTGCTCAAGAGTCAAGGTTCCGAAGTTGCCATAGTGTCTGAGAATGTATTACCTAGTGCCCGAGAGTGCAAAGCGATGCGTCATGTAGACGTATTTGTCGGTAGGGCGGAATCGTGGGATCATTCTTTGCAACAATAGAGATGTGACAGCGTCGATAAATATATAGAATTTTACGATAAAACTTGATAATTGACATAAACATCAAGAATATTTTAACATGGAAATTGTCAGTTACTTCACCACATGCTATGCTTGCTAAGTTTTGCTATGTTTTGTTCTATAACAATTGTATCCGCCTATCTATACAGACGGATACAACGAATACGGCATCGTAATTCAACTTCAACTTCAGGACCACAATCCGCTGCCGACAAAATAAATTATATAGGTACATATATCTAATTCTAAAAAACTTTTCCGAGTGACAACACTAATGCCACAGAGTAAATAATAGTATAAGGCTAACTTTCAAGAAATCGTAGAAATAAAAAAAAACAAGATGGATCAAGATAAGTTAATAAAAATAAAGTCACGCAATCATCGATAGTTTTTATCGACTAATCCCATCCCTTTAAGGCTGACAAGCGTAGAGTGATGCGACGTGATTTACCTTGTGCTTGCAGTCATTAAGACACAGCCTTGGCCGCCTGAGTGGGCGAACATTAACTAATTTACCTCTACAATCTTACTACTAATATAATATTTTATACATGAACCTTTATTAGATTATTCCTAGTATCTACGCTGCAAGTAATAACAAAGACATGGCCAGTAAGGCACAGTGATAGTAATCATCATCATCATCAGCCAGAAGACGTCCACTGCTGAACATAGGCCTCCCCCTTTAAGCTCCACACTAAACGACAGCCTGCCTTTTGCATCCACTGGATGGCAGCGACACTCACAATATCATCGGTCCATCTAGTGGGAGGCCTACCTACGCTGCCTCTTACGGTTCGTGGTTCAGTGATAGTGCGTCTGCCTTATCAGCAGGAGGTACCGGGTTCGATTCTAGATCGCGCCGATGTTTGAATGATGCATTTATATATTTGCTCTATTTATATTATAAGACTCCAATACAGCAAATTTACAGCAATTTTATCCCGGAAAAAACATGGTTCCTGTAGCAGATAAAACTATGAGGCACTGCTAGTGATAAAAAACTAAGCTAGCTGAATACCGCAGTGTTACCCGCGTTTTCCATTTCCACATTTTCTGGGGGAAAGTAACTTATGTCCGACCTTATGATGTACACTATCATCCTGCCAACTTTGAGATCGGCCTAGCTGTTAGTCGTGAAAAGTAAATAGACAGATCTAGACAATTGTTACTTTCGCTTTTATAATATTAGTTCCGATTTTTGTAAGCTATTTATTATTAAAGATATGTGAATATTGTTATACTTAATTACTCAACAATCAAGACAATTCGACCACATTCCCACGGATTACGTAACCTGTCTTTCACCGCGAGTTCTCATAAACTCACGAGTTTATGATCACCGGAACCGTTGACATAGAGGAAGGAGAGAATATGGAGCGAAACCGTGGGAGAGGGACAAACAATCACCCAGTCATTCAACATAAGGATAAAAAGTAAGAATAATTGCTACGAAGTAAGACTTCATGTTTTGGTACAGGGCAGAGGTCTTTGTTGGTCGTTTTTGGTCCTTACCTGTCTTTGGTTTATTTTATTTATATTACACGGGAATTACTCACGTAAGATTAAGCCGGTCACTCCGACTATAGTTTCAACCGCATTAGGCAGTCTTTTTCAAGGTGAATGCACGCGCGCGGCTGCGTCTCGCTTGGCAATACGGACCGCCGCGCGGCGCGCACGTGATGTCAACGGCAGCTGATCGGGTGCGGGGGTGGGAGTACGTAGAGAAATATGCTACGCCGGCGCACACTGGAACTCTTCCTCACTCGAATCTTGCTGTGTGTCGGGAATACTCCAGCACGCGGAGCTCACCACGGTCACTCCCACGAACTCCATGAAGACACGGTTTCCAAGTCCAGGTTCCATCCTCCATCCCTATTGAAGGTTATTGACTGATCTCGATGGCTTCTCTGACTTTCCGGGTTACAAAGAATTTCTTCTGTGCCAGCACTTTCGCTTTGTCGAACCTAATATAATGCTGCGCGCCGGAGCCCAGAGAATGTCCTGCCACCGCGGACCCGTTAGCGATTCTGTTTAGGTGATGAGATAGCGCACTTTTCCAAACTGCGCTGTAACAGCGCTAATGCGAGCCCGCTTTAAAGTTAGCTGCAGTAAGGAACATACAAAAAATTCATCTACAAATTTACCCTCTAGTATCCTACGTAGTTACTATTTTAGTACCCTCCCTCAATCTAGAACCACATAAGTACTAGATCGGACTAGGTGAAAGTAAGAGGGGTCGTAGAAACCCTTTAATTATTATTTTTTGAAGTACGCTGTAGTGCCACTTCTATTATCTACTGACATCATCAGAAATATTTCGCCAATTAAAAGTTTATCTCCCTTTTAGAATCGGAAGCAGCTCTTAAGTGCAGTTCAGAAAAGTGTTGTCCAAGTGGTAGGGTAAAGTTGTGAAAATTATTTTTCCGTTCAAAAGAAGCTTTTCGCATTTTCATCTTTATGGCTGAAGAATAAAGCTTAATTTACCTAAACATATTTCGTCGTAAGAACTTCAACTGTTTTAACACTTTCAACCTATACCGCCTTATTACAAAAAAGTCCATCAGTCCAGGTTTAAACCAGGACTAAAAAGTCCGAGTTTGTTACGGTACTAAGGGATTAAAACTTGACCTTATTACAAATCTTCGACTAATCGAGGACCAGCTGATACCAAAGATAGTCCATGGTTTCAATATTAGCCACAGATAAGAAACAAAAATTTAAATCATTCATTCGTTCCTGCAGGTTTAAAACACACTTCAAAAGCTTAAATAATTATTTATTAATGCAATTTAAGATATTTAGCTATCTTAAATTGCTGTTTGTTTAGGTTTCAATCTATTAAACAAGCATAACTTATTATTTTGAGCACTTTTCAAATTCATGGCATAATACGATCACGTGCGACGCCAAAATCCTAGCGTAGAAAAAAGCTATGCGCCTGTCCTGCGTAATTCGAGGCGTTCAGATAAATATTTGTAATTATCCAAAGACATTAAGTAGTTCAATGAAATCTTTGTAATTACGATGGGAAAATTAGCAATGTTCTTAAATTTTTTCATAGCTTCCTCCTGTTCATTTAATGTAGCTCGCAATTTTATAAGTATCTATGAAATGGAACATCCCTTGCCATAATACCCGCTACATTTTTGCAAGTTTTACTGACTGGTTGAGATACACTATGCAAATCGGCTGTAATGTCTTGAATATACAAAGAAAACAATAATTTAATGCATCAGTGTATATTTTTTCTTTTTGCGTAAGTACCTACCTATAGCTATATTGTAATCTACCAAGGTTATAAACAAGCACTTAATTCATGGCGAGCCCAGTTGCATAAAGCGCAAGCCACTTGAACTTCAGGGCTTAATGGGCTTCCTCTAGGATAGTGGACCAGATCCTCACGTAAAACATGCACTATTTTTGGGCCAAAGCGTTTTGTGAACCTATATTTATATCTTAATTCTTCGTCACTCAATTCGAAAGGATTCACACGATGACGAGGTCTATCGGATCGCCGCGATTCCTCCAGCATGTCCAAATCTTCTGAATTCATCATGTCAATCGTGTTTAAATCCATTTTAAACGATATGTAAATAATAAAAACACTAAATAAAATAATTATAACCAAATTCTATTAGTACCGAAGTTAGTCCATAGTTAAACTAGGGGTCTCGGCGGTCTAACTTTAGTACCATAGACAATCCGTGGTTTAGAGAAAAACTTCGTTTTATAATAACTTTTATTTTAGTCCATGGTTTACCTGGTACTAATCCCAGTACTAAAGTTAAACCGTGTTTTGTAATAAGACGGTACGTGACTATGATTTAATTCATCCTAGATTTAGGTAACTTTTAAAAACGGAAACGTATTCAGTCTTAGCCAAGTGTCAAGTTAATTAAAACACTTTCTCATTTACCACAAGGTTTTTCTCAAGCCAAAAACATCGAGATACAATACCTACAGAGTCATAATGCCACAGTAGTAGTAGTCAGAGTCCTACATAATCTCTAAGTGAAGATAGTCAAATATTGTCCGAGCGTCGAGACATCAATTATATAATTCACAATGCCACATTTACTCCAATTTCGACGTTATGTCACTTGCATAGTGTTCAACATCGCTAGTCTCCTATGTCATCGCAGCACTGGCATTGGGCAGCGTTGTAGTTGGATCGCGGTTGCTTTACAACTAACCAAAAAGCCGGCGCAATGCGTAGCGTGCTCAGAGTTTACACATTCACACGCAGTGTTAGGATATTTTTTGGCACGTTTGTGACTCCATAGGTATTGTATCTCGATGGCTAAACCTAATATTCATCATCATCATCAGCCAGAAGACGTCCACTGCTGAACATAGGCCTCCCCCTTTAACCTCCACACTGAACGACAGCCAGATACGCATGAAGAACCGATTACCGATGGGGAAGAAGGTTCTTGAGTGAACTACGAACCGGAAGACGCAGCCTAGGTCGGCCTCCCACTACATGGACCGACGATATTGCTGACGACGATAGTCGCTGGCATCCAGTAGATGCAAACCTAATATTACTTTTCAGGGTTTAAGTGTTCTTCAACCAAATCGTATGGAGTACGCACGTACCATAATGATCAGGTGTTCTAGTTGAGAGGTTCTCCCGTTATCTGCTCTCGAGCACGCTTGAGGGGGGCGGTGAGTGGAAAAACTTGTGGTAAGTTTTGAAGGGTTAGCCTAACCCCCCTCGCGTAAGGTACAGGTTGGTCTTTTTGTTACGCTGTTTAATTGACAATTAAGTAGTTATACACTAGCAAGCAGCGTTGCCAGATTTTTTTTGCCATGTCGGGATTTTGGACCTTTGTGAGTGAAATAAGCGGGATTCTTTCGTCGAAAGCGGGACATAGTAATCAGAAGTTTTTGAATATTTATCTTTTTATTTGAGTTCAAATTATGTTTACGTGACAATAGATAGCAAAAATAGCCATAGAAAATGTATTATAATAAAAATAATGATATTTTAAATTAGATTTACCCTTGTTAAATAGTTGAGTCTTATTCGTCTTGTGAATATCAAGTTATCCCCGAAAAGCGGGACTGAGCCTGTCCCGCGCGGGATATTTATTTATGATTTAAAAAACGGGACGTCCCCCTAAAATCAGGACGTCTAGCAACGCTGCTAGCAAGGTAACATACTTAAAATGTGGAGTACAGTTTGGATTGTATACTACCAAGCATAAAGCAGTACTACTTATAAAAAGCTTTTGTTTCGTAAACTTTATTTATTCATTGACTGCTCATCCTTTACCCCGCCGTAAGCCAAAGTTCTAAAATGTCAACCTAAACTATTTTGAGCGAACCAATCCTAGGCGCGAATTGAATGAATGAATTTTAAATCTCCAATCACAAGCTGCCCCCCACAACCGACGTGGCATCATTTTGCAAAAGGGAATTTTGACTACATGCGCGATCAAATGGTTATATTAACTTTGATTATTGACTTGAAAAATCAGTGAGGTTCACCAATAACCTCTGGACGGGTAAAATTGTATTTTGGCAACAGTATAAAAATATATTTTGTTAATAAAAATAAAATAGACCTATCTGCCTACTGACTTTCCCACAGGAGATCGGGTGTTTCTGCTGTTAGATAATCTCCAAAAACCTTTGTCGTAAGCAAAAATAAGGCTAAGAATTACTTTGGCTAGGCATTGAACTAGAAAAGTGAATTTATTTCAGCTATTCTAGACCTAGACTTTTCCAAAATTCACCTAGGCATATCTACCACAGATAAACACCAACAGCGAATGGCAAACAAAGACATCCATCACAATAGAACGGCCAGCATTGTCCCGATCGCATCTGACGGGTGACGTCTATCATAACGATAATTGCGATATAAATTACTCGTATTAAGTCCAAGGTAGCTTGTACTGTGAAAACTTAGTGTGCGTGAAACTTGGCGGTTCTAAAACTTTCAGCCTATATCTAGAGCCGAGACAAGATTTTACTAAGCATTTTATTCAAATTCATTATATGACATGTAGGTACTTAGTGCCGCCATATTTTATGAACTATAATTTTGTAAAGGTAGTCAAATTTTAAAATGTTTTTATGTCATAGGCATTATTATATCATATATCATACTTAATATTATAAATGCGAAAGTGTATTTGATTGTTGGTTTACTGGTTTGTTTGTTCGTTCCTTTTTCACGCAGCAATAGAGCAACGGATCGAGCTGATTTTTTGCATGGGTGTAGTTCAAGGGACGGAAAGTAGCATAGGCTACTTTTCATCATCATCATTATAACAATTTTTCATCACTACGTAGGTGAAAATGCGGGATGTAGCTATTAATAGAATAAATTTGTAAAAAGGAAAAAAAACGTCTACGCTCCGCGCCCCGTCTTGCGAATGTGTCATTCGTTAATTATAGCATAAACGTAAGTAAAAGTAAGTTTGATTATTTTCGTGACCTGATTAATACATTGTACTTATTACGAATTTAAACTTTGAGCACCACTGGTTATGAACAGAATTTGCATATTAAAATGAAGCGCGAAATTAACCACGATTGTTTTTATTACTTGATCTTAGTTGTAGATATATTATGATAAAATTATGGTAAGCAACAGTGTGAAGGTGAAATCTTGTTTATTCTTTAATTGATTAAAAACAATGGCTTTGCTCACCGGCCAGTGTGTCTTTTGCACTATTTAAAAGAAAAAAAATCAATAATTTTGAATGAAAAAAAAAAACGATGTATTCCCTTTATAATTTTCATGTTTTTTGACTTATTTTGGCGGAAAAAATAGTAAAAAAATCGTGAAAAATACAACGAAGGCCGACCCCATCTAAATGGAAAAATGGTCTAGGAAGAAGAACCAGAAGTCAGTTATAAATATAGCTAACAAAATCATGTAAAAAAATAAAGATCATATCTCAAAAACAATGAGTACCTAATCTACCTTCAAAACAATATCTGCTGTCTGGCAAACACAAACACTAGTGTTTAACAGACAGAACAATTAAATCTTCAGGGTCGTATTTAATTATATGCAAAGGTCTAGTTCGGATGAAATGGATAACATAATAAGCATATTATAGGCGTCCATTTTGTTTTACTATTCTCTAAATAAAAACAAAGGAAACCGGTATAACCAAAAACCTTAAAAGTTCAAAGATAATTATGACATTCACCAGCATCGGTCTGAGTTAGCATGGTGGATTATAGCCCATCCTCTCTCTCTCTCTTAGAGAAGGCCGGTGTCCCAGCAGTGGGAATATGATAGACTGATAATGATAATGATGATTCTCTAAACTAAACTAATCTGTCAGAACAAATTAATCGGTTTCTTCTAGGCAAGCGCGCTCCATCGTAAACCGCACCATCGCTAAACATGCATGGGGCAAGGTGGTGGTCAAAATCAAGCCTATTATTCAATAATAAAAATATATCTTGATAAAAGTTTCTCATGCTGAAAGTATATTCACTTCGTAATGTCGCTAAGTAAAAGACATAAACTTTACAGCAAAGGATTCTGCAAGTTTATTGATGCCTGAAATGTATTGTTACTTGACGTAAAACTTTATACACCTTCGATTTTTCCATAACTTTGGACAGAGTTGTCGTTTTTTAGGAACATCTTTAGCTTTTACTGATTTCATATGGGTTATACGAAACCCGCAACCCATTCAGTGGTTTTGCTCATGTTGGAACTTTTTTCAACGACAAATTGTCTAATAGTAGATTATAGGGACTAAGTTGCATCCCAAGAGCAGCAAAAGATTCTAGAGGCGAATCATGAGTAGAGCAAAGGATACAAAGACCGAGATGTTTTTTTTTTCTCGAGTTATGTAGGTACTCTACTTTTCAGCATTTTCTACGATAAAATAAATAGTAGTATAGTGGTTATATTTCCAATTACATAAAACAACCACGATGACGAAATTGCTATCGAAATTACTCTCCTGACAATCGTGACGTCCTAGTCTGTTTTTCGGGGCATGCTCTGAAGGACTTTTTGATCATTGCTGCAACGGATTTCCACTACAGCACATCCTAACACCGACATAAAGCATCTTGCAAAGCTTGAAATTCCACCCGTCTGGTTTTCTGCTCCTATCTTTCGCGGACCTACCGAGCTTCATAATACAGCGTTTCAAAAAAGGTGTCTACATTCTTCCGGGCTGATAAAGCATCATCTACACCGCTAGTGTTGTAAGTGTCCATAGGCAGTAGCTTTTGCTTACCATCACACGGAATGCATGACTGTATGGCGCTCTTTGTTTAAAAAAAAGCGCCACGCTGTTTTCATACACATGTTGACGTTGAATGGTCAGTGGATCCAACGAACAATAACAATCTCCTTTCTTTCCCATCACTGATTCCGTTGATTCTCAAAATTTTGAATACCTACATCAGGTCATACAAGCACTAGAATCCTTAAAAAGGTGGATTATTCGGTCTGTGTGAAAATTCTTAGAAATTCGACCGATTCCGCGTTCTTCAACCTTTTGGATACATGCTGCTATTTATTCTGCGCTTTTGGCCTTTGGACGTGACGGGAGACTTAAATGACATTTCTCATGCGGGTACAGAGACTTGGTGTAGAGTTAGGCGAAGGTAGAATGGAACCAGAGGATATAGGCACCTGACTTGAACAAAATATATACACTTGACATTATTGAATCACCTGATATATTTTTCGGGATTTCAGGGGCCGCGTCATCGCTTAACATCGGGCGAGTTGGCGGCCAAGCGCAGGCCTAATTATAATAAAAAAAAGGGTTAGTCTTATCAGTTCTGTTATTCATACTGATGACTATAACGAACCCTTTTCGGCTTAGCATGCCCTTTTCTTATAACCGTTTATTGAATAGTGCCCAGTGCATGTTGGTGAATGTCATAAGTCTTTGTACATTTGAAGTTCTTGGCCATACTGGTTTCCTCACGACATTTTTCCATCGCCGTTTTTGAGCGATGGCATCGAAACTGCACATTATTTATCTGAATACTAAATAAGTCATTGGTGCAAGGCTGAGGATCGAACCGGGTGCCGTCAGATTGTCAAGCGCACATGCTACCACTCGGACACTATCGCTATCATTGTTCAAACCATATTGCATACTAAAATTATAAATGCGAAAGTGTGTTCGTTTGTCGGTTAGTTTGTTTCTCTGTCGAGCAGCAAAAGAGCAGCGGATCAGCGTGATTTTTTGTACATAGATGGAGGACCGGAGAGTAATATAGAATACTTTTCATAGGATAAAGAGTATTCGCGTAGACATTCCCTCGGGAACCGTTCCGGAGGGAATATCCGGAATCGTCTACGTGGGCGAAACTGTGGAACGCAGCTAGTCGACCATAACTTTTATTCTTTGACAGTTCTAAGTTGGTTTAATTCTCTGGTTATGCCTAAAACAGCTAGTTTTGCGTGGATCTGCGTAGATGGTAATTGTGCAGACACTGGTTGCATACTAAATTATATCTTAAGTAATACATCTCAGATTAGTGATTTTATTTCCTATGTAGTATTTTTATAAATATAAACTGATTTTATAGGAAGTGGATGAAATAAAATAAATATAATTCATCCCCTAATTTTCTAACCTTTGAGGTGGAATATTTTCTTAAAATTTTAATGGGTCTATTGATGTCATTTATTACTCAAAATACAGGCGAAAATATTACTTTGCCTCCCGAGGTAGGCAAAGTAATTTAAAATCGAACTAGTCCCATTACAAAAAATACCATTGAGCTTACTTTTTTCTTTTCTTCGACCATGTAGGTCCGTATCATGTCAGAAACTTCTTACTCTGTGAAATAAAGTGATCTATGTAAAACCTCTATGGTATGGTACTTTACTGTGTGCTTTACTAATTATTTATGACGTGAAATTGAAAATGAAAGATAAATTAATGAATTTAAATATTTACATTATTTTGTCTTACCTTACTTTATTTGTTTATTACCTTATTTGTTTCTTATTACTTTACATTATTGTGCATTTTGTTCGTGCCAGACAAACCCGGGTTTCCGCCTAATAGGCGTGGAAAATTGCCCAAGTTTTTCCGGGGCTCACAGCCGCACCGTGGCGCGCTCCATGTCTCCGCTGATTTGCGCCCGCCACCACTTCAATGCACACCAACAGCGATTTTGATTTTATTTGTGACAAATGGAAAACTGTTACGAAAGTGTTTTTGACTTATTGTAAAAACTTAACTGATCAATGGGACAGGGGCAAAAAGCCGATGACTATGATGACAATTTTTCTGACATACTAATTTTATATTTTTAGCAATTTGTTGTATTTATTATATTAGCTTTTAACATTATTCCTATTTTAATTAGGAAAACTTTTTTAACAGTAGTTATGTGAGATAAATGTTAGTGGAGAATTTGTACGTTTTTATTCTCAATAAATAATTTGAATTAACACTAGTGATGAAAAGTAGATTATTTACACCTGAGTCGGTGATCTTTTACACCACCCTCAAACTATTAGCATATCAAACTATTGTCTTTAGACCTTCAACGGTCTGTGGACAGTCTAACTGTATTTGTAGTTTTAGTTTAAGCTTGTATTCTGTTTAGTAAATAAAGGCACATGCCCAGTAAAAAATAAATAAATAAAATTGTATAAAATATCTCGTGTAAGAGATCACTTGCATCCCTTGTGTAACAATCTCCTATAAAGTTAAATGATTACTAACGGGATATTTACCGTGGTAAGTTTCTGGAATGAGCTCCCGATATACCACGGTAAATATCCAGTTAAAAATCATTTAACTTTAGTTTACAACCGTGATAGTTTAAAACAATCTCCTATAAGTTTAGATAATGAAACTTGTGTCTTTTATAAGTGTGTTTTTTTATTATTCTATTAATAGGCTTGCGTTTGACCGCCAACTCGCCCGATGTAAAGCGACGATGCGGTCTACGGTGGAGCACGCTTACCTAGAAGAAACCGATTCACTCTCGACTTGAAGACACCCAGATTGTAACTATGGGGGAACACCCATTCAGGCAGCGCATTCCACAGACTAGCAGTACGCATAATAAAAGTGGAATCAAAGCGCTTCGTACGGGTTTTGGAATATCAACCATAAAGCGGTGATACACTACTACTTAATTTACTTAGTTATATATAACTACTGTAGCAGGAGGTCATCGATCAAGTATTTTATAGATACTAAAACATAAAAAACTTCACGTGCAAATGATTCAGAGGATTTTTATTACTCGCCTTTGTTATATTTTTTACACCATTTTAAGGTTAGGTGTAGATATTTCGTTACGATTAGTTACACGTAGTAACTATGATTTGATACAGTAACTAATAGAAACAGGTACATTTTTATTTACTGTCGTTAATTACGATGAACTTTAAAATCATTTTAATATGAGACTTAAGAACTTAAACTTAAGATGTTATCCATTTCAAAAAATGAAATCTTGACCGCAAAATTAAAATTGCTAAACAGCTCTGAAATATTTTTATGGTGGGTACTTTTGGAAAAGATCTGAGCTAGTAACGTTTATAGCAAAAGCTTATGTTTATCATTTCCGCATACTTCTTCTATATTACAGTCTGGCCGCTGAGATAATCCGTCTGACATCTGCAATAACATTGCAGAAAATCAGAATGACAAGTATAAATTTATTTTTAACCCCAATGGAAGAGCTGGTAATTTTCAAACGGATGAACAGATTTTCTTCAAAAAAATCAAAGCTAAGTACCACAGATAATATAAAATGTCATTGCTAAAATTTTATTTTTGTTTAAATTAGGACGGCTGTCAAGGCATTTTTGTGAGAAATTTGTTGTAGCCAGTTGCACTCATATAAACGAAACGTCAGTCATTCGAAATCAGTTGTCAACTGTGATGCGGAGTTCGACGCGTTGATCTAAATAAGAATGTTCAATCAAGGTTCACTCATATGCCTGGTAACAGATTTTCTTTCACATTTCCGTTCTATTTATTTCTTTTCTGTGCTAAGAACATCATCTGTGTACTATCTGTACATAGATACATAGGGTCTACAAACAATCACCTACATGGGCATTCGTCATATACAAATTAAAAATGGACTTCCGCAAAGTAACGCCTGATTCAATCAACTACATAGGGCCTGTTCTTGGCTTACCATCAGCCGAGTGCCTTGTTCTTCTCGTCACGTTTAACGGCCTCTTATACCAAATTTGACGGTTTTAAATTAATTTTACTCAGTTAAATTTCAATATTTGAGCTGGAAAAATATACATGTCTCAGATACATCTGTGTTTGAGTTTATGATTTGGTTCAAAACACGATAGAATAAACTTTCCTTTATAAAAAAAAATCTGAAACAAAGGCGTTTTTTTTTTCGTTTTATGCTCTAATGAAAGCTCGTAACAACCTGGAAATTGCATGTAGGTACTGCAAGGCAATTCTATAGTATTTTTTTTGTTTGGATAGATTTTTAATATTTAATAGTTTCGTTTTTTAGTGAAATTAAAATCGTAAAAAGGTCGCGAGAATTTGCGCGCGCCGCGCTCAGTACCGCGCCAGGCAACATCTAGGTATGACCTATGTTCGTTTTTGTCGTTGAACTCCCCCCCGCGGGCCTCCTGACTCTTGTGTGGCAAAATACATCGGCGCTCTAACTTGGCGGGGGCTGAGGGAGCGTTTTGTTGCCTACACGACTCGGATAACAGGCCGTTAACGTATACTTATTTTCGAAAAAATCCAGGAAGCGGAAGTTTTTCGTCTAACACTCTGACCTTGAATCTTCATTTCAAACTCGGAATGAAGCCAATTCGTTTCTCCACATTATCCATCGCAATAACAATTCATTCAAAGAATCCGTAATAACAAACATTTTCACCTACGCAGGGCCCTTATTCTGGCGCGATTGCGATTCTCCCGATCAACCTCGCTCTTATGTTTTTTTTTTTTTTTAATTATAAAAAGGCTTGCGCTTGGCCGCCAACTCGCCTGATGTTAAGCGATGATGCGGCCTACGATGGAGCACGCTTGCCTAGAAGAAACCTATTCACTCTCGACTTGAAGACACCCAGATTGTAACTATCGGGGAACATACTCAGGCAGCGAATTCCACAGACTAGCAGTTCGCACAATAAATGTGGAATCAAAGCGCTTCGTACGGATTCTCGGAATATCAACCATAAAGCGGTGTCGATTCTTCGTACCCACTCTGGCAGTCCATCTGGTATGATATCTGTAATGTGAGAGACAGTGACCGAGATAATCTCAACCGCGCCAGAATCGGAGTCCAGGTGAAGTATTGGGATACTCATCTTTCAGTTTTACATTTCAAAAATAAATATCTTGATTGCATCATGTCCGATAACTATAGAGAAACGTTTATGTAAGAAAAAGTATTTTAAAAATAAACCGGAAAAGTGTGATTCGGTCTCGCGCACTGAAGGTTCCGTACAACCACAAAATACAATAATTATCAATTTAAATAACCGACTTCAAAATTAGTAAAATGTGGCATGCCGTTATTTATTGTTATAGGTACTTTAGAGTGTGTACTATAATCATGCCAGTATTGAAGCTTGTACGTATTACAGTTATCACATTAGAGCTAATACAAAAATACGTAAAAAATAGATTGTTGTATGTGGATCCCCCTTTTTTACTTTTTTATTACTTGTTAGGTAACCTACCGTAACATTACATATTCTGTGAAAATTTCAATTGGCTATCTATTACGGTTCGAAAGATACAGCCGTTTAACCGTAGGGCGGACAGACGGACGGACGGATGAACGGACAGACAGCGTAGGCTTAGTAACCATCATCATCATCAGCCAGAAGACGTCCACTGCTGAACATAGGCCTCCCCCTTTAACCTCCACACTGAACGACAGCCTGCCTTTTGCATCCACTGGATGCCAGCGACTCTAACTATGTCGTCGGTCCATCTAGTGGCTTAGTAATAGGGTCCCGTTTTTACTTTTTGGGCACGGACCCCTGAAAGAAAAATGTTGTCTTATAATTAGTTGGAAATTTCTCTAAAATAATAATTAAAATAATTTCAAATAAAAACTCGTCTGGTATTGCGTTATTACGATGGTACTTACTTTGTACAACTTCGCACAATATTACTGGGCCCCGATTCTACTAAAGAAATTGTTTTTAAAATGCAATTGTTTCACTTTTATTTTTTAAATAATTGCCTCATAATTGACTGTTTTAATTTTTTTTTATACTAGGTGGTGATATTTATCTAGTATAAAAAAATAATTTACTGTCAGTTTTGAAGAAATTATTTGAAAAATAAAATTGAAACAATTACAATTTAAAAACAATTTCTTTAGTAGAATCGGGGCCCTGGGACTGCGAACTAAAAGGATAAGTTATTATCAAATTACAGAATAGGAACTTATTGGTGTGAAACATTGACTCATCGTGAAAAATTATATCGTATTAAAAACGTTCCAAAATACCTAAATACAGGTAAGCACTTGAAGCACTTCCATTATCCCATCTCGTCTGATAATTATTTATCTTCAAACCAAAACAACTCCAATTCTTGATGATTCATTTACTTTAATGAAGTCAAAAGTCAACGCCTCCGAGAGAAATAACGAAACGTAAAACAATCCAGATCAAACAAACTCTTTGAAGAGAAAAAAAAATAAACAAAGCTAAGATGCTACCGAAATCATACGATGCGATGTTAAAAAGATCATCGTTTATATAAAAACTGAGATTGTACCTAATCTCTAATTTGAACAGTTGAAAAGATATTTTTTGCAAAATGTTCAATGTAGTCTAAACTTCGCAAATTGTAAACTCAATTTGTGATAGCTATCTAACACAGATCTATTAATCTCGTAATTACGTTTCTATAAACGAGATTTAATTTAAAACAAACAACAGATGATGTGAATTGGATGGTTCCAAATATTAACTAAGAACTTAAAAAATACTACAGGATTATGTTATTACGTCTTAAACTATAATTCCACATCAAAGAAAGTCTAAAACAGGTATAG
The DNA here is from genome assembly GCA_932305915.1 of Agriopis marginaria. Classification (NCBI taxonomy): domain Eukaryota; kingdom Metazoa; phylum Arthropoda; class Insecta; order Lepidoptera; family Geometridae; genus Agriopis; species Agriopis marginaria. Next base: position 5,612,258 of record OW029933.1, read on the forward strand.
GGTAATGCTTCATTCAAAACTATCAACAAAACGCACAACTGGCACAATTAATATGTTCTCATCAGCCAAAAAAAAAGAAAAATTTACCGCTACTTAACTTTAAACAACTCTCGAACAACGAGAGAGGACTTAAAATCCTTCACCGACGATTCCAAATTCGAATTTCAAATTGTGTTCTTGTGGCCAGCATCTCCTAGTAGCTGCGATTCTGAATTTGAATTCAATGCTCGGTGCATTTGAGTCCGTTTTGTGTGATGTCTCACCTGATGTATCTGCCTCACCTTACAAACAAAAACACTCCTTAGGTTTATGTAATAACGTTCAATGTAGATTGTGAAAAGTAGTAGGTTTTAATAATAACCCGTTTGTAGGAGCCGTGGGAACGAAGTCGGATATGCGAGGTATAATCGACTGTCGGACGGAACAGCCTGCAATAGTCCAATTTTGCAGCCTTTTACTAAGATTATTTGCGGCCAGTTTGAAAATTAGCTGTTTTGAAAATGGAACGTCTTCTTCTAATCGAGTTACTATTTTTCTATCAAATCCACATTTTTGTTCGTGGCCAGTATTTGACTCCTGAATTAGAAAGATTATTCACGAATAATATTGACCTGTTTTTCTGTAAAAAAAAAGAGTTGAGTGAAATATAGCTATTCTATTAGCTAACATTAAATTAGGAATTGCAAACGTGTTTTACGAGTTAATACCTAACATCTTCGACACGCAATATAATTTTACTAGCTCGTTTCACCACTATTTTGTTAGATTCATTTCGTATGAATTGCATGCGAAAATATAATTGCATATACGTAATTTTAATTTGTACTAACAAATGCTCAAAGTGCCTTAAAGGCTATTATTTGAGAACGTAAAAACGTTTTTAAAAAGGCTTCCATAATAAGGTCCCACCAGATTCAATGAAACGTTTTTGTTATCGCCAAAAAGTTTAATATTTAATTAAAAGTTTAAAGTTTAATTATACATATCTCGTGACTCAATGGTACAAGATTACGCATATAGACTTTACTAAGCCGAAAGGATGTCATTGTACTCATCACTAAGAACAACTTTCACTATGGGAAAAACCCTAAACCTGTCAAGAAAAGTAAGTCACGGTCAAGTCAAACTCATGCCCAAGTAATGTGGTGGAGGCTTTACAAGAGGCTTAAATGGTGTTTTGGAAATAACACGAAAAAATTATTCTCCTCGTTATATCACTTACCTACACTCAAGCACGTTAACAACATTTAATAAATTATAATCCACCATTTTTGCACATTTATACATACAATATTATAAAGAGGAAAGATTTGTATGTATGTTTGTAACGAATTGGCTCAAAAAGTAATGGACCGATTTTCAAAATTCTTTCAACATTTGAATGCTACATTATCACATATTAATATAGGCTATTTTATAGGCTATATAACTTTACCCGTGCGGAGCCAGGGCGGACCGCTAGTTATATAATACAAGACGACATGTTTTTTTCCATGTTGGCGCCAAAACCCCCGCAATGTTACTTAATGACGTAAAAATACTTTAAAAAATAAAGGTAAAATTTACAAGTTGAGAGAGGCCTATACAAAAAAAACTGTAGTTGTAAGGCAATTTTTTCTATGACTTGTTTGACGACATCAAATAAAACTTAAAAATATTTATATCCTTCACACTGGCAAATACACAAGACTTGGGACGCCAAAATCCTCTTAAAATAGAGACAGAGAAAAAAAAACTCTATTGTCCTTTATAAAAATCTTTTTACGTCTAGTAACACTGCTCATTAAAACCTACTAATTAAGTCATAATACGAAGCAAGCCTTTTTATTGTCCCTCATAAACCTAAATCTGGAAACGAATCTCATACAAAGTAGTCTTGTGAAAATCTTTGTTGGTAAACAATCGTTTTTATCTCTCGGTAATGAGCCAATAAAATACCTACTCATTGTATGAAGAGTTTTTGTGCTTAATTTAACAATGCAAAGATACGATCAATCGAACGCGGAAGTGGAGAACTTTTTTAATAGCTACAAGGTCTGAAAAGAAAAAATCAATAAGCTGTGATTATTTGATCATCCTACCAAAGCCTACCATATATTAAGTTCCCAGAGCTTTCGCACATTCAAATTCAAATTATTTATTTGTCAGAACATGGTAGGTACGCATACATAATTATAAAGAAGCATACATGGTCGTAAGAATGTAGATGTGTGTGTCTCATGTCCTTGCCTGTTACAGCGTACAAATATTAGTTTTTTTATACATATTTTTGTTAGTTTTTGTTAAAGTAAAAAAAAAAATTATGTCTATGTTAGAATATTGTTAGAATCATAATGACCGTTTTCTATAGAACAGCTGATATTTTTTTCGCGATTTCAGGGTTGGTCCCATAGTAAAAGTTGTTCATAATGATAAGTACAATTACATTCTTTTGGCTTCGGAGTGTTCCCTTACACCCCGTATATTCACTTAACGTCAGCTACGGGGTCAAACACCCAACCTATCAATAAAAACCGCCAAGTTTGTAACAAAGTAGTTTTCTAAAAACACTCCAAACAAAAACATTTACATTCCCAGTGTAAGTACGACAAAAAGTCACGTACGTACGACGTCTCTATTAAATCTCACGTAGTGTCGTGTGTAAACAGGTGCTTAACTTGTGTTTAGAGCTAGCGTAGAGAAAACAGTAAGGACGCTCGAGATAAAACGGCAAATTAGGAATATAGAAGTAAGAAAGTTCTAAAAAATTAGTACGGATGGACAGACGGATAGACAGACAGATGGACGGACAGATGAAATTATCAGGTTCCTTGTAGGACTACGAAACCCTAAAACGGATATTGACACTACAAAATGTATGGAGCAGCTGTATATTTTGCGATTTCAGGGTTGGTCCCATATATTTCTTATAAATTAATATCAATGAAATTCCTATCATTAGTGTAATTCGTGTTTGTACGGTAATAATTAAAATAAATGATTATAATATATATAAAAAAGTAAAAGTTGTTCATAATGATGAGTTTTACGGTCTCCTTTCGGCTTAGTACACCATTTCCGCGTATAAAGCATAAACTGTACCAGCAACATTTTAAATATGAAAAATGAATTCAAAAACGTAGAATACAACACATAAGTAACACTAAACACATTTTTTTTACGTTTACGTTTACTAAAGCGCAAATTATTAGGAAATGGTTTAATGATTTAGCACTAATTAAAGATATAATTAGCTCGGCACCATTTTTCGTTTTTAGATTTAGCAAACAAAATATTAAAACTAAAATGGCGCTGAGCGGCTATTGTAAATCTACGATTATTATTCATAGAGTCGGAAACATCTGTTAATCAGTCATCGAAAAAAAAAACAATTTTTAATTTACCGAGCTAAGAGACGCCTCATACCTATTCTAATGGGAGAAGTCAGCGTTTCCATGTACGGTTGTATACTAAACTTGTGTTTGTATAAAATTCTTTGTTCCACGATAACTTGAGTACCGTTGATCTGATCACCACGAAATTTAGAAGGCAAATAGTTCATTTCAATATAATTTTTAAGTTCAAATATGGGCAAAATTGGTTAAATGTTTGCGAAGAAATAGGAGTTGCGACGTCTCAGCTCGGGGCGAACAACTAGGCTTACATAATATTTAAGAATTCCATACTGCAATCACTGTAACCTGAGTTTACTGACATCCACAGCAAGATTTGAAATTCCAGTGCGTTTCTATTTCAACAACTTATATTTTTTCCCAAACTTCGCCAGCAATGGTTACTGAAACAAAGTTTAAGCCCTTACTATTAACTGTTATCTAAGCTGTGTCCTATTTCTGGTGTGTGTTTAAACTGCTTGCGCAAGAAACAGTGTTTAAATATATTACAGTAATTTAACATCACACTTTCATGTCAATTTTATGTAAGAGTGCATACCTAAAGCCAGCAAAGCCATACCTACATAATGTTTGCTGGCATGCTGACATGGATAATTTTTGGGCCGAAAAAAGCAACTAAAAAAAGCGGGTAAAATCTTGGAGAAGAGCTACTTCGTGCCATTGTTGTCCCCAAAAAAATACAGAATAAAAAATAAAATAAAACCTATTTAGAAAACAAAACGTTTCAACTTCAAGCCTTTGGAGATAGCAATAGATTTTTCACTTATCATGATCGTAAAGTTCTTGTGTTTGCCTGGGTACCTATGCGATCCTTAACTACTTTTTATGTTCTAGTGCACAGAAATTAGCTTTTTGTGCACTAATGAATAAAAATGTGTTTATTATTATTTAAACAGGTTCAATATTAAATTTATTTCATGTATAAAGTTTGCTTGGATGTTAATAATTCCCATAAATTAGGGTATTATAAAAGACCCAGACATGACTTTAGTCGTATAAAAAGAGTTTTAGGCGCCAACGTGAAGAAAATATGCCTACAATTTTAATTAAACAGATAAGTATAATAACTATATCACTATTTATTTCCTCGCAACTAAAGTGAAAATCCAAGTGTTATACGGAGTGTAAGGGGAACACTCTCGAAGCCAAAAGAAGGTAATTGTACTCATCATTATGAACCACTTTTAGTATGGGACCAACCCTGAAACCGCGAAAAAAAAATCAGCAAATATTTTTTTCGCTATTTAAGAGTGTTCCCCTTACATCCTGTATAACTCGTGCATAAAACACATTTTTACCATCGACTTAAATATCCACCCTCACCATCAATCAGCTCGGGCTGATAAACGTCTCGTCTCGCCTAAAATTAATTGCTTTCTGCACTAGTTGTACAATCTACTATTTCGTGAACTTAGCAAAACATGAGCTATGTGAAACTAGTTTGAAGTGTAATTTCTTTATCCGTCTCCTTGGTCACGTCACCTCAAACCGGCTTGACGTATTGTTTATCAATAATTGCATGTGTGCGTGTAACACAACACTGCGACAATTTCACAGTCTGGTTCTATCAGTCCGTTATAGTAAATGGTCGTAGATTAAACAACAGTTAGTACGATTGAATTACTTAAAGTTTTTACAAGTTGTTCACTTGAAGTTGTCCTAATATGATGATTGGGAAGCGGAGTGATCACTCCGCTTCCCACGACGATTACAATAATGTTGCGCTTTGGAAACGTGTTTTTTTTCTTCTTGTTTTTTTTAGGTGCTTCTTTATTTAATTACACTCTAGCCTAATGTTAGGCTGATAAGCAATTTAATTCTAATTTAAACTTCTACGTATTATGTCATTTTAAAAACTGACAATGTGTCGAAAAACGCTTTTTTATTATCTCTATTAAGGAGAAAACGCTTTATTCCCGTGTTCTTTAGAGGTGGTTTTACACCACACTGAAACCGTACGAGTGGTTTTGTTTTTTGAAGCAGATAAAAAAATAATGATATACATCAATACAATTGAGCTAAATCATAAAGTACATTAATATGGATTTTTGGCATATTTAGGGTCAAAAATCCTATTCAAATTATATTTTATCGACGTCAAAAAAAATAACACGCCACGTAACTATTCTCAGTGCAAAAGTGCCCATAATACTGACAGCATTCCCGCACTGAATGGCAATTCAAATTCAATTTATTTGCCAAAACACAATAGAAAAATGGGCTGTTATAAAATCATACTTATGTTCCAGGGGGATATGCGAGGTCAAATCAGAAATGAGGAGATCCGTAGACGAAAGAAAGTTACCGACATCGCCCACCACAGAAGACATAATAGACAATCGGATTAGCAAGTTGAAGTGGCAGTTGGCAGGGCTCATAGCACGCAGAACAGATGGCCGATGGGCCTTAAAGATTCTCGAATAGAGACCACGGACCGGTAAGCGCAGCGTAGGACATCCACACACAAGATGGGCAGACGACCTAAACGAGACCGCAGGGAAACGCTGGATGCAGGCCGCTTCCAACCGGCCCTTTTGGAGATCGATGAGGGATGCCTATGTCCAGCAGTGGACGTCCTACTGCTGAAATGATGATGACTTATGTCCAAATATTTTTTGCAATTTTTTGTTTCAATGACCAGGGGCCTTACGTACAACTGCTATTGCGGCACCAAACTAACGTTAAATCCGCTCAGTTGGAAAATCACGCAACCGAAAACCGTATCTGGGCGCGTTAAGGTTCACGTTCGCGCCCAGCTTATGCACCAGAAACGAGCCGAAGTGGGAGTAGCGTATTCACTTGGACGGTTTTATTCCATGACACCAGAATCAGATCCGGTGACTCCGATCCGAACAATGATAGTAATGTGAAAATTCGCAAAGAAGGAAGGACGATACTTTTATCATGGAAAAGTGGAGTTTGAAAAACACGCATAAAATCGCAGATTACTTACATCTAATAAAAAAGTTCAGTTTAAGTGCTCTCTAACAGGTGGAGAAACAAACACTTTCCATTCATGTCCCAAAAAACATCATAGAAGGTTATTACCTCCCATAATCACGGAACCAGTTCGCTTTTTGGCCTCGTTATATTATTGCTAGTGTATCATGTACAAAGCACACTAACCATCTTCTTCTTAGTCGTGCACTCTTGGCAGAGTGGTCGTGATTGCGGTGATGGCACAGCAAGGCTCCTCGCTGTCGTCTTCGTCTCTTCCCAGGGCTGCCGCTCGTCTTGCAATGTTTCTCCATTTCTGGCGGCTGGTAGCATTGCGAGTACACTGCACACACTAACCATAAGGTATTTATCCCGCGGCGAAAATCATTCTCGAGCTTTTCTTTGTATATGTACCTTAATTTTTTGACGTCCAACTTAATAAACCGGCCAAGTGTGAGTCGGGCTCGCGCACTGAGGGTTCCGTACCACCAAAAAATGCAATAACGAAATTACTAGTTATAACTTGGTAATGAACAGAAACTTGTCACCGACTCGCATTTGGCCATTTTTTTATTATTTTGTTGTTATAATTTAGAGTGTGTACAGTAATGATGTCAAGTTTGACGGTTGTAAGTATTACCGTTTTTACATTAGAGTTAATACAAAAATACGTTTAAAAAAAATACAATAGTTGTATGGGGACCCCCTTTCGTTTTTACTTTTTAACTTTTTTATTATTTGTTAGTCAATCCGCCGTAACATTACATATTCTGTGATAATTTCAACTGGTTAACTATTACGGTTCGAAAGATACAGCCGTTAATAGGTAGGACAGACAGATGGACGGACGGACCGACAGACAGACAGACAGACATCGTAGGATTAGTAATAGGGTCCCGATTTAACCCTAACCCTAAAAAGTATAATTTGACAAAGGGCACGGACCCGGGTGTCCATAGACCTCGCAGCCACTTTCGCCCCGCTGCAATTCTGCTTTGCTGCCGTTTTCACCCTGTTGGGGTGGCAAATGCTCAACTTTAGCAGAAATTATGGAAAACTCTTGCTCTAAGACTGCATTTTTAAACCTAAGAACATAAGCCATCGTAGCCCCGCTGCTAGTTTAGTTAAAAACGCAGCCTAATAGTGCTAACAGACGTATGGATATGGCTGACGAACTACCGTCCAACCATCGAGTGGGAGATATAAAAATTGATCTTTCTCTCCCGTTGGTTGGACGGCGGTTGGTAAACCAAGTACGTCTCGTCTGTTAGCACTATAAGTCTACATTAGTCTAGTTTGAACTCGTCGCGGCCTCGAACTGAACACTAAAAAACTGACTAAAAAATAAACACTTTGAACTTCACGCAGTTTATGTCTAAAACCAGTTCTTGAATGTTCTAGCCTCTTGTTAATTTAATTTAAACTAAACAACGTGAGTTATTGCACCTACAATGTAATCTAGAATCTAGTCCAGATCATATTCATATATATTCATATTCATATTTCATTTATTGCGTATGTATGGGTACACAGAAGATGGAAAATTTACAGTAAAAGAGCGCCATAATCGACCTTTCGGCATGCAAACAAAATTTTAGGATCTAAGGAAAAATTAACTAAATAAAAATTATTATCACACATATTATACATTATCAAATTAGCTTGAACTACAGCGAATTCAACTACAACTCTTATTTTAATGGCTGTTGCCAAATTATACAAGTCTACTCAAAATACAATTATTATATAAAATAAATGTCAAGTCTATAGATTAAATCAAAGATCGTGTCATGTATTCTCTTTTCTTTAGACCCTCATCTCTCTGTATATATTTTTAGACAATATATTATGGGATTCGCTGGTAGGAACTTTTTACAGCTACTTAGTATAATTACTTTTTATAAGTTTTTTTTTTATAGTAGATATGCTTGTGCTTGGCCGCCATCTCACCTGATGTTAAGCGATGATGCGGTATACGATGGAGCACGCTTGCCTAGAAGAAACCGATTCCCTCTCGACTTGAAGACACCCAGATTGGTTTTTTAAATGATAATGATTCTCAATTCTCATAACAAAAAGAACTTTTTTCTTATGAGAGGTTTTGGCGTGGCAAGTTTTGTGTATTTGTCAGCGCCAAGTTATGAAATTACTTCAAGTTTTATTAAATATCGTAAATCTACAACAGCTGATTTATGTTTCGCGAATTATTTTTAAACACAATGATTATTGCCTACCATCACTGAAATGAAAACATCGTTTGAATCTTTAATTTATTTGGTAGATGAACACTTAATTCACATTAATTCTACATGTTCAATAACATCGCAATATTCGCAAATCCATCTCGTAAGCTCGTATTAACCTAAGCTAAAAAAGCCATTTCATACGAATTCTCAATTAAAGCAAGACTAACCAAACACGGTCTGTTTGACAACCAATATAATAATATTTGCTGGTCCAGTCTGTATAGTCACCATCTGTCTGTATTTTGTAGGACAACATTTAAAACACTGTTTTAAACTATCACGGTTGTTCAATAAAGACTAAGAAAGAGGGTAGATCGTTATGCACCTAACTTTTTAACAGTTCGACCAACCACCCGCATTCTACTGTCTTTCCGTGAACATGGTGCATGTAACTGCGCCGAAATATCGGGAGCTCATTCCACAACCTTACCACGGTAAATATCCCGTTAAGATTTTAGTCTCAATTCGCTGCCATAAAGCAGCAAGTAAGGATTAATTTCGGAGAATGTGCATCGGAGCTACACGACCATATCCTAACATTCCTACTTCAAGGCAAACCTAAAGACCTAAGAAGACCTAAACCCTCCTATAGCTATAACAATAATTCTTCTGGCCAACTCTACTTCAAATTTGCGATCGGGTCTTTAAAACTAAGTTTGGCCAATGAGCAACATTATAGCTTGAACATTCAACCAAAATAAAATGAATGGACGGGCCATAGTCATTGAACTTGCATAGTAAAAACGAGTCTAAACCGTCGGAGATAAAATATACTTCAACACCTAATTATAACCATGTACCTACAGTACATTTGTTACAAAATATAACTTGCGGTTTTTTGTTGAGTATTTACACTTCGGGAAAGCACACAAAGGCATAATTTTGTCAAATGTTTCGTTATCATGTAACAATAGTCGCGTGTTGCACTTTCTACGGCTAAAGACCGACTGAAACGAAGTGAGCACCGGCGCTCATTTTGTAATCTTCAAAAATGCGCTTCATCTGGGCCCGTCCTTTAATTTTATTTTGGTCGCAGGTCATGCGAACCTTAAAAAATGGGAACCGCTAGGAACTGAAATGCTTTGCCAACGTCCTTGTTTCCTGAAAACTATAACATGGGTATCTTCCAGATCAGAGTGAGGCGTGACCTTCTAGATCTACGTGCCACATACGTACATACATACATACATACGTGCTCCATATTCGGCCACCACATCGCTTTCCATCAGCCGAGCTAGTGGCTAAACGTAAACCCGTTCTATACAAAAAATAAGCCATCGATTTCGATGACTGTTTTCTACCATGAGCTAGAAAACAATAATTAAGAGTCGCCATCATCGAAATCGATGAAGAGGACTATTCTAATACAATTATCTAGTAAGATGGCCCACTATACCCATATATATTGTAGATTTTCCTTGGATAGGTACGTACCTACTAAACGTTTTGATTCTACGTTTCTGATCCGGACAGTCATAAAAATGAAACAATATGTATGCGACTCTCTAGTTTCCTGGAATTCTAGATCTAGACTCCGAAATCTAGATATTTTCAAGGCCAGAGTGAATAGCAATCTTCTAATTGCGTCGTATCTTTGACCACAAAGTCGCTTATACCAACAGACGAGATGGTGGTCAAACTCAGACTTATAGGCGATAAAAATATTCTAATTAATTATCAAAAAGTTAATGAAAATCCAATGCTTAATTCATCTTGTTAGTTATTCTAACATTTAAAAAGTTCAGTAAATAATTATGACAAAATTATGAAAATAACGAGGTTTCATTTAACTTCTTTGCATGTTACGGCAGCTAGAATTAGTCTAATAAGTAACATAGACTATAAATCGTTCATTCACCATTCATTCAGTTCAGTTCATTACTTGCTTGTCGTGTAGGCAGGTTCAATTGATAGGCTGTGTTTTTAGGCCATCCAAGGGACTCTGACATGGACTCAATTCCCATTAGAGACATAAATCAATCAGCCTTTGTTCTAATTTCCCGAATTCATGGTAACACCAAGTCTGTACATAAAGGTTCAACAAACGAGTGACTGGCCAGTGACATAAAAACGACCTGCGTCGGGTGACGTCACTTTATAGAGCCATTTCCGCCGCGGGGTTAAACGCCAACTTTGCAATGGTGTTATGACCAAAATTGCCACGAAAATTGCCAAGTATAACGTCGTAACTAAAGTAAGGACACATTTAAGAAAATAAACAAGCTTTTATTTAAACAAGCTTTTTAATTTTTATTTAAACGTTTTTATTATTATTTTGGCGGCCATTTTGAATATATTACAAAGCTTAAGCATATATAGTATGCATATTGCATTCATTGCATTGTCACAAGAACTAAAAGTGTATGCAACATTTCAGCAATTTCAGATAGGAGGAACTGGTTCTAATTCAGCTAGCAAGATTTGACACAAACAAATATTTCAAGCTAAATAAAAGCTAGTAAAAAATACGTAATAAATTGGCTGATTTCGAAATTGGATTGAGGAGTACTAAGTTAACACCACAGCAATGTAAACTCACTGACTGAGCCAAGCGAAGGTATTAGAGCTTTTGAAAACAGATCGGAGTTTGTATGTGTTTTTGAATAGGTAAGTATGTATATGTAACAAATATTGAAAATGCGAATGCGATAGCTCTGGTCGGTGAGCGCGGTCTTAAGAAGTTACTCGGCATATTGTACCTAAACCGAACTAAAGTTTTTCTCCAAAACGTCTAGTCTAGATAACGGAACATGCGCGTGAGTTGTACATACGAATAACTTCATCTCAGAGTTAAATTAGTATTCCAATCAGGAAACCCAGTCTGTGGGAATAACCACTATTGCTAAGTAATAAAAGTAATTTGCTTGCAATTTACGTGTTAACTGAGGATGTGTGCGTAATTTTACATGAAATAAGTCAATATTATGCTTTATCAAAATTACAAACTGTTAATTTCAAAAACACTTTTGGAATAAAACATTTAAACTTTTCGCGAGTATTACACGGATTTTATAGCGTGTTTTACCGACTTTAAAAAAGGAGGGGTTCTCAATGAACGATAATCTCCTTTCGGCTTATTGCCACCGTTCCGTCTAACCATGTAGGTATAGGCTTATCAGCGGATACATATATAGGACTGATGATGATTATAATTATTAATTAAATAAAAAACCGATTTCAAAATTAGTAAATACCGACGCTATTTAATTTACTTGGATGACATATGTTTTCCATTAATTTTGATTTAAAACCAAACTATTCATAAATATAATATAAATAAATATAAAATATTTAACCGATTTTGATAAAATTTCTATAGGACCAATCCGAAAGTTATTTTTTTTTCAAATCGTTTTACAAATGACGCAGTTATGAGGTCTCAAACATTTAAAAAAAGTTCAAACTGAGAACACCTCTTTCTTTGAAATCGGTTAAAACGATGGAATATCAGTGCCAGATCATTGACGCTACAACTTAAAAACTGTATAATTACTCTGGTCTCATTATCGATTGCATTCCATTTGCTAGTTATAGCATTTTTTCGTATATTTTTATGATTATTTAAGAACGTCAGCATCCGGTAATTTGTTGATTAGCCTGTAACTATTTAGCAACCGGTGCTGATTTACGAATGCGATGTTAGAATGGTATATATGTATCTATGTATATACATTTAGATCATAAGTTATGATCTAAATGTATCATAACTGAGCGGCTTCTTTTATATTTCTATTAGATAGCCCGTTGGTCCAGTTGGTAGTGAACCTGCCTTCTGAGCTTAGGGGCGTGGGTTCGATTCCCACCTAGGACAAACATTTGTGTGATGAACATTTGTGTTTGTTCTATATATGGGTGTTAATATCTATTTAAGTATGTATTTAAACCTATATATGTATGTATATCTGTCTCTGGCAGCCATATCACAAGCTTTGCCTAGTTTGGGGTCAGATGACCGTGTGTGCAAAAATGTCCCGAATATTTTCTTTATTATTTATTTATTTATGATTCATCGATATACATTTAATTAATATAATAAAACACAAATATTTAAATATTTATTATACTGTGTTCATAAAAACAACTTAACAATACGAAAAATCGTAATTAATGACTTAATGTAAAATAAGTTTTTTTTTTTTAAATACAATAAAGTGGTAAAGGATCCTCTAATTATCACACTATTTCATTGATTAATTTAATTTAAAATTGTAACTTAATTCACAATAAAATTCTTAACTAAATTTAATTTTTTCACAATATGTAATGAGATTTTTCATTATTTTTAACTATCCCGATCATCATTTTTTTCCAATCAATCATAATATTAATACGTTATGTATTAATATTTAATTAAATAATACTAACACACTAAGTATGCGTTAATATAATTATGAGAGGAAAAAAAATGGTGAAAAATACCTCATTTTATATTATTTTGTCGTCCTACTTCACCAACTGATAAATAACCTATTTATACCATTATTTTAATCCGTTTTAGTTGATCCACATGAACTTGTTTTTTTTCTTCTAGATTTGGTAGTTATCTTATCTACCTACTTACTTCCTATCCATTTTATCGTTCCTATGTTTCTATCATAAAAAAACAATCTAGACCCTATTGAGAACTTACCAATTTTTAGTTTGTGTGCCTATTAGTTAGTAAGATTTCATGATAAATTAGTATTATTTCACTCTACTTTACCTACATGACGTACAGTAAATAAATACCTTTTTTATGGCATAGGTGGCAAATCAGTTGACTGGCTTCCTGATGGTAAGCGATTACCATCGCCTATGGATATCTGCACCACCAGGGGCATCACAGATACGTTGCTGACCTATTAACTGCCCTTTTGAAGAACCCTATGATAAAGTTATACTTACTACTTATATTTTAAGAACACTAAAACTTTAATCAAATTCCATCTGGTTACCATTAACCTTCAAACGCCCAAAAAGAACTATCGAGGCGTGAAATTGCCACAATAACGAAGTAAATGCGCGATTGTTCATAAAGATCATCTTCTGACCGCATATAGAGCAAAAACTATTCATAAATTCGCCTTTATGCAGCTTCTTTACAATGTCAGGTGTGCCAAGTGTTTCGTGTTTTTAAATACACTACAAAAAAAAACATCGAAAGTCACTTAACATACAATTTAAAACTTTATTCTGTTGCAGCAACAATCATTTCCGCGTATTTATAAACGCAAATCAACATTGTCGGTATTACAATTACGATAATTCGCAAAACGACGTAAGAGCTAAATGCTTTTTTTGACTTACGACGTTCTTCTTTGCGTATATTGAAATTTAGTTTACGGCATCTGTCTCTTTAAGAAAATTCGCGAAAAGATCTTGAAGACGAGTGCGCAGCTGCCACTGCAACATTTGGTACGTGCCAGTGGAAAAAAAAAACATAACATGTTGTCTATGCTTCGACTATGAGTAAAAAATCTGTGGAAAGAAAAAGCTCGACTCATTTCTGTGTTTTATGGTTTTTATTTCGAAGGCAGCTGCTCGAGTTTTTAAATCTTTACCTACGTCCTTTTTTATAATGTTAAATATAATAGGTACCTATAAGTTCTTAACATAGTCATGTCATGTAAAAATTTTGCGTTTTTGTACCTAATATAAATTCGTTGCGCTCAAAGCAAAATAACTTTATTAAATTAGAAGCTTTATGCTGCTAATTTTTTGTTCCACTATTGCAATGGTCCGTAGATTTCGCGGACAGCCACTTAATACCTACGAATAAATCCAATCAACGTGCAAAAAAATGGTCTCAATGACCTCTCTGTATCATATTTCGAATGTTGGCTCCGGTCGTATCCCGCCGGAAGATGGAATGACCAAAACACTTCTATAACTTTAAGAAATACATCTGTCTTACCTGGACATCTTTCTCCAAACACATGCTCCTTAAGAAAAAAACATTCCCATAATGATACAAAGGTTACTTACTCAAAAACTGTGTGAAACACATCTGCTCTATGCCTCCAAGACTTTTACCACTCATCTTACAATGCTTGCCACTCAAATATGAATTTTATATCAGCCTAGAATAAAGTTGTAAGTGCAACGTTCATTGGTTTGTTTTGGCAATATCTTCGGCGGCTTTCGGTCACTTTCGGTTATCTTCGGGCGCGTGGCTTCTAACAAAGTTTATAGCTAGAGGGAAAATTCGTGTTTATTTTTTTAATCATTGTTAGTTTTTCTTAAAAATATGTAAGTAACTGAGTTAGTATTACTGGTCAATACATATTATAGCGTAGTTGTTTAATTCAGTCAGTACAAAAACCCGACTTCAAAATTAAGTAGAAAAAAATCTATTTACCCAAAACTTTTTCATCTTTTAGCTAGATGGGTAGACGTGCTTTTTTAACCCAGTTTGCCCCAGTAAGGGCATTTCAAATAACTAAATAACTGTTGCCAGAGTATGAGCAAAATTTAAGGTTTCAAGCCCCGAGGCCCGTCAACGGTATTTTTGGCGGAACCGATTTCGCAACCAGTAGGTACGTAACTACACCTAAACAAAAAAAATGAGAATAAGTTCTCAACTTATTTTCTTTTATTCTAAAAGAAAGACTTATGATTCAATGACCTTAAAACGGTTTATCTTTCGAACCGTAATAGATAGCCAGTTGAAATTTTCACATAATATCTTAAGTTACGGCGGATTAGCTGACAAATAATTAAAAAGTCAAAAAGTAAAAACGAAAGGGGAGAAAACAACAAACGTATTTTTTTACGTTTTTTTTGTATTTTCTCTAATGTAAAAACTGTGATACGTACAAGCTTCAAACGTTTCATGATTATAGTACACACTCTAAAGTATAACAACATATAGGTAATAAAAAGTGCGAGTCGGTCACAATTTTCTGTTCATTACCAAGTTAAGCAACCTAGAGCGTGGTTGGTACTTGGATGGGTGACTGCCTATGCGTAAAGTTGTATTTTTTCACTACTTTTGTATTTTGTGGTGGTATGCAACCCTCAGTGTGCAAGTTCAACTCGCACTTGGCCGGTTTATTTCTTTGAATCCTCGTAAAAATGGCACGGTTTATGAAATACAAATTCACACCTTTTCGGTTAAGTCTTCACATTTAAATCAGAAGTAATAAAGCCAAAATAACGGCAGCGTAATGAAAGCTTCCGTCCGAACCCGTGGTCATAATACGAACGTTATAAAATACGTTATAAAAAACACGTCATTACATTAATTCATATTTGCGATAATATCGTTCTTCTCAAGACCCGCGGAACAATTATCTTGACTTATGTGTGAAATGTGAACTTGTTCTGTATGATGGTCATTAAAAGAAAAGAGTCCACAAAACTCTACTGTAAGGGTGCCTTTCCACCAGAGATGTGCTACGCTGTGTAGCTGCGGATGTGTTTGACATCCAACAACAAGGCACAATGACATTAGTATGAGAGAAATTATCTCAAGCTAATGTAATTTTCATACAATTTCATCTTTCCGCAGGCGTGAACGCTAACAGTGTCTCTTGTCTAGACCCGAAGGAACCTTTATAGTCATAGCTTAGCACTGATGGAAACCGGTTCAACGATGGTTGTTTTTATATAGAGCAGTGGTTCCCAATTAGTTTTTCCTGCGTACCACTTCAAGAAAGACCTCAAACTCACGTAGGTACCCCTCGAGCTCGGCTCAAGCACACCAAATGAAACGCTATATGCAGTCAGTTGGACTGCAGACGGACTGCATACGGTGTAGTGTGACGTCTTTCATTGAACTTCTCTTAGTCAGGAGATTGCCGCGCGTACCTCTTGTTGCAACTTTGCGTACCCCTAGGGGTACGCGTACCACTAATTGGGAACTACTGATACAGAGGGATGCGTGCTAATTGACATCCTCGCAGCATGCAGGTGCATAGCACAACTTTGGTGGAAATGCACCCTTAAGCTTGTTAAATGTTTTTGGCGCCAACATGAAAAAAACATTCCGTCTGGTTGTAATTTTTCCTAAAGTCATGTATTTTCGAGTGTTAATGCGTAATAATGGTGGATTATTATTTATCAAGAGTTCGTGGACGTGCTCGAGTGTGGATAAGTGATATAACGCGGTGAAACATTGTGTTTTCGTGTTGTTTCCAAAGCTCCATAGAAGCCTCTTGTGAAGTCCCTACCACTTTATTAGGGCATGCCTTTGACTTGACCGCGACTTACTTTGCTTGACTCTGAATGTGAATATAACAAGACAAGTCATCAAACTAGACAATAATTGACACTGGCATATGCACAGGAGTGTGATGTAAAACTCCTTACAGGAGAGATAAAAATCAACTTTTAAAAAAGCACAATAATTTCATAGATTCTTCTTTGCTAAAAAACGTAATTATGGTGCTTCGTAAAACCAAAGCAGATGCGATCGTGAAGATTCACACGAACAAAGGCATAATACTTTAAGTAGGTTCATAATTAATTTTTGAGGTCTTAAGTACTTAAATCCAAGTTTTATTTAAAACAAATTTTAAGACAAAAAAAATACGAAGTATATTTTTTAATATGAGATAATATATATCCTACTATACTATACCAAAAGATCAATCTTATTAAAATTCAAAAAGCTGCTAGACGGACGTCAAAGCAAAGGTGTTTGGTTTTTTTCTCCAACAAACATCTACAAGGTCTTTCCGTACATCTGCCTTGGTTAGGAAGCTTTGTATTTTTAAACCTCGCATCTGCATAAAATTGATAGCAAAAACTTGACCTACTTACCTCGGAAAGAACTACTGCTTTTTTAATTTTCAAATTTCGAACTTCAAAACAAATGGTCTTAATCTTTTTAAAATAAATCTATTTGAAAATGAACTCTATGCTAACGAATTTAGTTGTGAAAGAATTTTTCACGTAGTAAAAGAAGTTTGTGGAGCAAAAAGGTGCCAATTTCCGTTCGTTTCTACATCCGTTTTTAAAAATCGGCGGTAAGTGATTAGTGTCGCATGTGCTTTGTTTTTTGCGCTTTTTAACTGCTTTGACGTGGTTTTGTTAGTAATTTATCAATTTTTATCGACAAGCAGCTGATTTTCAAACAAAGTTAACATGTTCGTTTTCGTTTTACTTTGTAGATAAACATTATAAATAGAAAAATTCAAATTAGCAAATCGAATTGTAAATCTTGTTCCAAAGTCATTATAGGTACTTACATGACACCCAAAACAAGACGAGATCAAAAATCTGTAAACGTTTTCTGAGACCTTTAATTCCTTAAAGAAAATAAAATAAGTCACAAAGTAATATGCCAAAAAACTAAGGTACCTACAGAATTACTCTCGATAAGTATCTTAAAAATAAATTAACCAAGCAAATAAAATCAACACAGTGTGAAACCCAAATATTCGATACAAAAATGGAAACTCGATTCGACCACCTGTCGTAAACCTAACCGTCCGTTCATCTCAAAATTTTAAAGCGCTCGACTTCCGTCATCTCATAATAAAACCTGCGCTTTTAAATCGCGGAAGTTGAGGTAACTGTACTTGTCGATTTCCGATATATCGTACACATGTCGTATTTCCCACTATCCGTCTTTCCCACAGAAATATCAGATATGCACATGTACAGTGCTACAAAAAAAACATCGAGATATGATGATTCTGTTTTTGAACGCACCTTTCTGCAGTGTCAAAAAAGAGCGCGAATGCACCTTGAAGGGTAAACTCTTTGGTAGAGACTGCCAGAGATGATGGGTGGTCTGAGTTATGCCATACTAGCGATTGTAGTAAATGGTACAAATTTATTACAAAATTGCATTTAAATAGCTTTGCTTAGGGGTCAGATGACCGTGTAGTGTGTGCAAAAATTATCGTTTTTATTTTATTTTTTATTTACATTACAACATTACTAAACGCATTTTTTGTAATTGTTTGGGATAATTAAGATTTCAAATCAGCCCTATCGCACCTACCGCACAATTATTACTAATTCCTAAAATATATATATCATACATTAAAATTTAAATCACAAGCAGCTGATTTTATAAATATAGAAACCTAAAACTGGAATTAAAAAAAAATATAGGAAGTCTTAAAACTGGACATTTACTTTAATTTTATAAACTACTCCAGGACTTCATGAAGGTTTTAGTAAAAAAAATTATGTACGCCAATAACTACGAGATTTGGGAACCAAATTTCGTATTTTATATATTTTTAAAATTTTGAGAGAGCGACAGACCTAATCCCACTAAAATATAATTAAAAATTATAAAAAAAAATGTTCAAGTCCCTACTAATTTTTAAGGTATTTATAGACGGTTGATCTCATAACAAATTCTTTAAAAACAAAATTAAATGACAAGCGAAATGATGATTTTATTGTGACGAAAAATATGAACAGATTCAGCGAAATTATCATCTTATGACTTAAACCAGCCAGACCAGAAAACGACCAGCTGTCTCTAACCCGTTAGGTGCTTTTGGTAACGGAGATGGAGTGAACTCTGCTATCATCCATTATCATATAAGTTGACTTACCATAACTAATTAAAGGAAAATTTAAGAATTCTATATCTCTATCTCCTCTCTATCTCTATCTCTACATAGTATAAATTGAAGTCGCTTTCCGCGTCTGTCTGTCTGTATGTCTGTATGGCCGCTAACTCCTCTTAAACCACGCAACGAATTTTGATGCGGTTTTCACCATCAGTTAGATACATTTTCAAGGAAGGTTTATATATATAACTAGCGACCCGCCCCAGCTTCGCACGAAAATTACACAAGTGCGAAGCTGCCCGCCCAGCTTCGCGCAGGTGTAGGGTCGCTCGTTTGATATAATATTATGATATGATAAGCACGTGGTATATAAGATGGTACATAGCTTTAACTAGAACTGAAAAAAACAATATTTTTTTAGCACAGATCTAGACCCTTAAAGTCAAATTTTCGTCGAAAAGTATTCTTAAAAAAATTATACATTCATTAAATAGGTTTGAAGACAATTGCTTTAGTTTTTCGTTCCCTCAGAGTACTAAATAATAGGTCATGTTGCTACAACGAAAATAAAACTCGATGAAATAGGTATAAAATACGCAAGCAGTAAATATATCGGGATCGGGACCTAATTACCGTTTAACTGTGTTGTTGTGATTGGTCATTGTCTCGGGAACAGCTGGACTGAGATGCGTCAAGACGGGCTATGATAGTATGGACATGGATTCAGAACAAAAAATCTAATAGTAATTTTTAAACTTTCGCGATTTGAACACATGAAATAAATTATTAATTATTACAATCTGAGTGTCTTCAAGTCGAGAGTGAATCGGTTTCTTCTAGGCAAGCATGCTCCATCGTAGACCGCATTTATGTATTACACAAAATGTTTTTAATGTTTATATGGACTTAATTAGAACAACCACCATTGTAACATGGTCGAAACGTCGAGCGAAAGGTATCTATTTTTACCCAAATAAAATAATACGTTTATAAGTCCCGATAATTATTAAAAAATCTAATATTTTGGATAGCCGATATCAGATAGACATAGACATAATTTTTTTAATGACAAAAATATGCATTGAATTGAGAAACTACCTCCTTTTTTGAAGTCAGTAAAAATCACAATATACAAATTATAACAAAAATTGTTATCTCTTTGTAGTTTTTGGGACCTGTAATGGTTCTAGCTGAGTAATCAATTACATGCATGCAACTTGCATCTAAAAAACTGCTGAAAGCTATGCTCGGTGTTTCTTTGCGCGATAGAATACGAAGTTAAAAAATAAAACTGAACTATACTTACCGAACTAGACAGACCAGCAGTCATAGCACGGGCCGTATTTTTTTTTTTTTTTTTTCTTTCAACCGTTTTTATACCGCGAGAAAAAGACAAACGTATCCATATTCTAACGACTGTAGCTATGTCACGTCTACGCGCGAATAAAAACGATGGAAAAACAATTTGTCCACGACCTGTGTCAGGCCTGCTGAGACGGACCAGATTGACCAGTGTTCAGGAGACAAGAGTAATCGGACCCACCAACAGAGTGACTTAACTTATTCAGCACAAGTTGCGCTCTGTGGTTTTAACCACGTATGGACACTGGAAAGGGATGAAAAAAGCCGAATTATGCAAAACTCTTGGAACTAAAGGTTTTTGGTATAATGTAGGGAAGCTGCCTGTAAAAGGCTGTTAAAATAATCTCATAAATTGCTTTGTTTAGAATATTTTTTCATGTAAGTTGGCGTTCAGACGCAAGCCTATTATAGATAGATAGATAGACAGAAACTCTTTATTGTGTACACCAGAAATAAAAATTGCAAACATCGAAAACACTTACGAGCTGGTGCCACAAGTGGCAGCCTTATCGCTAAAAGCGATCTATTCCAGGCAACCATTGGATGGAAAGAATTATTTATTATATTATTTAACTAGCGACCCGCCCGCCCGGCTTTCGCACGGGTGTAATTTACGTGCCAAGCCGAGGCGGGTCGCCTGTTATATATATACACATACACCTTCCGTCAAAAAATATCTAACTGATGGGAAAACCGCATCAAAATCCGTTGCGAGGTTTCGGAGGAATTAGCGGCCATACAGACATACAGACAGACGCGGAAAGTGACTTTAATTTATACTATGTGGAGAAGACATAGAGTAAAAATTACAGTCTGGCGCTTATTCTAATTTTACAAGATTAAATAAGATTACAAGGCATATCCTCATTTGCTAACATTTTAAAAACAAACTACATAGATGTATTACAGACAGGCCATGTGTATCGTAACATGTAAAACTATTTTTTGTATTTTTACACAGTACTTTTAACGTCTGTCGATTGTTTTAGACACCTTTCAGTATATCTGTCGATTTGAAGACCGATTCCTTGGATACAAATCTGATTTATTTATTGAAAATAACTGGCTAAGAGCGAAGACTCGAGACACGCATATGTTAGGGTTCCGTTTTTCATAGCCATAGTCATATAATTATGGTCTTAGTCATCATAGTTCAGAAATAGGTGGTCAAAGAAAAAATCTAGAGAAAGAAGTTCTGTGGACAACCAAATTTCACAAGTGCATCATACCAACATAACATATACTTTTTATGGTTTAGTCGGAAAGAAAACTACTACTAGGTACTATACATATTATTTGTAAAGATAATTTTACGAAAAGGTAACCTTTGAGCTAGAACGTCTTGAAGTTATTACAGTTTTGTCGCTATATCTCAAAAAGTAATGATCAGAAAATATTTGAAATCATTAAGAATGAAGGGTTTTTAATATGATTTCTTGTCTAATAATATAGAAATGCAGGGGACCAACTTTTTGCCACTTTGGCGGGCCATATTTCACAAAATATACACTTGTTATAAAAGTTATGTACCAAACCTTCCCTAATTTTAAAAGACCTATTCAACGATACCCCACACAAGGGGGTGCAAAGAAAAAAAATACATATCACCAAAAAGAATAAAAATAGTTTATAATGATGGGTACTACATATGAACACCTTTCGTCTTAGTACACCCTTTCCGCGTAACCCAGTACACATATAAACACTAACACACAAACTCTCTCTAACTTTAATTCCAACGCACATACACTCATGCCGTCTCCATTGCACCGTGGGTAAAAAATTAATTAAACTAACGAATTACTAGGCTGCAGGAATAAATTTATTTTGTAGCCGTGAACCTAGGTTATTAAGACGTAAAAAACATTTCATATCTTAAGTAATATATTCTCTCGTATCTTTCCAACAACAAATAGCACTGCACTAGATCGCAACATAAACTTGCTTTATGGCTTTTTTATCCTGCCAATAGAGAGCTTGTAATAAATACAATAATCTAATATATAAATTCTACACGTAACTTACGCACTAAAAAAGTTGTAAAACGCAATGCCATCCCAGATTGTAATCAAAATTTTTAAACGTACACTGCGATACGCAATTATATACCATAATTATTATTAATTAAGAAAAATAAACTCAGCTGGACTTTTATGGACAGTTATTTCAGTAGCAATTTGTTTTGATGTTATGATGTATTGCGTTATTCTATTTCATGACGCGTTATACGAATAACTTCTTTAATTCAACGTAAAAAGACACAAATTTTGACATGAATCTTGGAACACAATTTTTTTTGTTAAAATTTGTAATGGCAACGGTCATTTGGTCATACAGCCAATCTAAATTGCTTATCAAAAATCCAGCTGAGTTTGAGAACGCATCGTCCTCGTCTTTATCATCTAAACGGTCGGTAATTAAAGGAATGAAGAACGGTAGTGGAAGGGGAAATTTAGGGTTCAGTCAATCTACACCTTTGCATCGGCAGGTGATATCTGGACGTTTTTTAATTGGTTAAACCATCGAAGCGTCATGTGTCGCGCGACGCATTGACAGTATTTGGGTGAATTTCATTGCTTCGATTGAGAAAAAAAGTGTTATTTAGTTTCGACTTACTTGAGTTTTGGCTCCAGTCTTTTTGTCTATTTAGCCAGTATACAATAGATTTATCAAGTAATTCGTAATTCAAGTTATTAAAATCATATAGCCCGTTTATAAAAAAAAGACATACGAAGACGAAAATATGTTTGAGAGACTACTTCATATTTTATCATTAGGTATAATAATTACATAAGGTCAAATTTAACAATTAAAATAAAATGTATTCACATTTGAAAAGATGAATTGTCATTTATTACTCAATATCCTATTAATTACAATTTATAGCCCTCATTATCTAGGGAGTTAGAAAAAACGCAACGCGCTTAACAACTGCTGAGTAAAAAAAAACTTTAAAAGTAAAACAGATGCTGGCAGAATGCTTGCGAATTACCTGGCCGATTAATTTTAAGTTTAAAACAAATAAAAACAGCTACGCCGAATGACACGTGCTCGTTTTGCATATGTTGCGTAAGGAATATGCAAAAACAGAAACTGGTCGGGGAATAATGTTTTTACCGCCACATTTTTACATGACACTTTTATGTCATCGACTTTTGATAGCATTCATTTTTATTCTTTATTAATATTTGTTTATTGTATTACGATTGTGTGTTTTGAAGTCGGCCTACATTTTTTTTCAGGTAAGTGCATTAAAAAACTCTACATTTTAATAACCGACAAAAACAATGCAAAACCAGAACATACAAGAATTTTCTGCGTTTGATGGATGCTGAGTTTCAATCAGTTTTTTTTATTTTTGGCGAGTTTAAAATTCAAATGCAAAAAAAAACAATGATATTTATTGTTTTTTTTTATGGCCGAAAACCAATAAAGCCAAAAACTAGCTCCAGACGTTAATTTCAGCTGGGTTATTATGTGATAAATGCGACCTGCGATCGTCGCTATCAAATTAGTGATTACCTATACGAATTTAAAGTTTGTTGGAACGACTTCAAACTTATAGCACAGAAGACATAATAGCTTATAGTAGGTATATGCATAACATGGACGCCCGTACCACTAACGACCGGCCGCAGTTCTGATTGCAGTAACGGCAAACAAAAAATCGCGCAAATGACACAATTCAACGCCAAAGTTGTTTTTATATTACTGGCAAGTAAACTTAAGAAAATACAAGCTAACACGACTAACACTACAAAAACAGTTAGACTGCCCAGTGCCCATAGACCGTTGAAGATCTAAAGATAATCCAAATGCTCAAGGCCACTATCAGTTGGCAGCGTACCCAGCGTGCTGGTGACATTACCATGCACGCTGAATAGCAATAATTCTGCGTTGTGCCAGAAACACGTCAGTATATTGGTCTCGCGTCACATTAACCAGGCACTCTGAAAGATTTTTAAAAATGAGGTGACCTCAAGGTTCCCCAGGGCCCAGTGCAATTATTGCTGTTTTGACAAAGACGATCGTAAGTCGCATTCACTGTTTTTTTTTTTTTATTAGAATGGCTGTCAAGGCATTTTTGGAAGAAATTTGTTGTAGCCAGATGCACCCATATAAACGAAACGTCAATCGTTCGGAATCAGTTAGCGACTGATGCGGACAAAGAACTTTGAGACCTAACCCAAAAAGGTTCCAAGTTTTTTGGATACGGAGCTCGACGCGTTGATCTAAATAAGAATGATCAATGAAGGTTCTGTCATAATGCCTGATGACAGATTTTCCTTCTCATTTCCGTTCTATTTACTTCTCTTTTCTGTGGTCGCAATAGCTGAGCGTCTCTAATACCCGGGATACGGGGATATTTCGTGTCCAAAGACTGAGAATTTCCAAACATTTGCAAGTCCTATTTGACTCAAAAAAAATACTTGCGGTCTCTTGCGCGCAAAAAGTTGATCGTGCTTGTTGGCTATAAGAGGAAGGAAGATGCACTACTGTGCGCAAAAACGAGCTGATTATGATGATGGAAGAATTATACAGTACTCAAATAAACAACAGACACTGGCGTTAAATGAAATAAACATCTAATTGATTAACCAATAACATGACCTTTCCTAAAGAAATTATCATAAAAATGTATGTTGACATTTCATACAGACCTACAAACAGTATAAATACACGAACGACACCGCATCATGGTAAGAATATGTTATAAGGGTATAAACACACTCTGACATAGGTAGCACTAGCACCACAAAAAAAAAAAATTTTATAAATGTAAAAGATTCTGCGATTGTTTGCACTAAACTCCAGGCTAAACGGATTTGAATGAAATTTGGTATGGAAGTAGCTTAAACTGTGGATGTGGATCGATCAAGTACATCCTTGGTCAAAGGTGGATTAACACGTAGGTACATTTTTTCTCGACAAAAAAAAGGTTTCCTGTAGGTTAGCAGGTGAAACCGCGGGCGATGTTAGTTGAAAAAAATATATATTAAAAAAATTTTTTTTGCAGCATTTAATTCGTTTTTTTTTTAATTTCTTTATTTAAGAATACATTTAATCTTTAAGTTTTTTGTAACACAATGGTTAGTTAGTTATCCACACAAATACTTTTAATATATTTTTTTTACAGCGCATCTAAATTTTTTTTTTAATGTTTACTTATACTGTTGGCCTTTTGGCCTCTACAGCTTGCCCGGACTAGCGCATCTATAATTACATCGCACTCGTGTAACTAAGTCTCTCTGGTTCTCTGTCTATGCTCTGTCTTTCTGACAGCTGACTTTATTATTTTTATTTTTGACTTAGTATGTTTTGGCCCTCGCCTAAGCTATAATAGCGCTAAACAAACTAACAAAGTTAAGAATTAAATTATTTCGTGCTTTATTTGTGTATATTAGCGTCATTTGTTTGTCTTACAGTTTAACTGTCATTCTGTTTGTGGGTCATCGGATATGCTCTCTCTTCACATGAACAAGTTTTCGAAGAAAAAACTTTTAAATCTCTGCATTTGTTTTCTAACTGTGTAAGGTCATAGCTACTTGTAAAAAATTTAATTATTCACAAACTTGCCATGTTTTTTCATTCATGATTACATATATGTATTAGTGGATTAAAGTTATATGATTATTTACGGGATATTTACCGTGGTAAGATTGTGGAATGAGCTCCCGATATTTCGGCGCAGTTACATGCACCATGTTCACGGGAAGACTGAAGAATGCGGGTGGTTGGTCGAAAAGTTAAAAAGTTAGGTGCAGACAAAACGATCTACCCTTTTTCTTAGCCTAGTTACGTTTTTTTTTTAAATCTTTATAAGGCTTGCGTTTGACCGCCAACAGATAAACAGATAAATCGCCTGATGTAAAGCGACGATGCGGTCAACGATGGAGCACGCTTGCCTAGAAGAAACCGATAAAACACGTAAATAATCCCGTAAATAATTATATAACTTTAGTGAACAACGGTGATAGTTTAAAATAAAATACATTAGTGTTAAACCGTCGTGACAAAATAAAAAACCTTTAGGGGCCCTGATTTTGTGAATTAGACAATAATTTCTTACTCTGTAACTTATTTTTTTTTTAAAACGGTACATGCACAGTATCATTTTTCTTAACAACAGACTGGCATGCGTTTGACCGCAACACAATCTTGTCTGATGAGTAACAATTATGTAGTTGAAGATGGAGCACGCTTACTCTACGAAATAACTTTTTAGTTTGTATCACACTAATATTATAAATGCTAAGTTTGTTTGCGAGTGTGTATTTTTGTATGCACTCAACTGTTACAGCTGAAAGATTCGAATGAAATTTGGTGGTTCCTTAGATAAACATAAACATGGCAACTTTTTTTTATGCCATGAAAATGTTTGGTTCCTATAGATTTGAAGGATTAAGACGCAATGTCGCAATAAAATAATTGTCTTTAAATTGTAAATTAGCCGCCTGCCAAGCGTGGGGATTATGGCAACACCCCTCTCTACGAGGGAGGCATTTGTTCAGCAGTGGACGTTTACGGGCTAATGATGTGAATAAAATAATTCGATTTGGTATTTTAGAGACTGAACTAAAACTTCCGCAACTTTGATCTTTTAAGTATATACCTTAAGAACTTATGATGTAAGATAAAAAAAGGTATAAAATACATCAAATAAAAAGGTTAAATAAATAAAAATTTCATCAATCCCTACTTACAAATTTAATTTATCTCTACAATCACTTCCCAATAAAAAACTAGTTAGTAACGGAAATAACTAAGTAGTATCCTTAGAAGAGAGTATCCTTTTTGTAAAATTACCAAAAACCGGTACAAATTCATCTCATTTTATCGTGTGTTTTTTTAATTTTAATTTCGACGTTTCAAACTCTTTGCAATGTCCGTAATCTAGTTGCCTAGATGATTAGAGGGGACGGTTGGCATTGGCAATTACCTACCTCCTGCATCAAATCAATAAAAACAGAAGCCCGGGGCAGAACTGCAATGTTCAAAACGTCGGAATTAAAAATATCTTTATAGGGTTTAATTTCAATACGAGGTAATAACGAAAACACAAGAAATCATGGGTACGTCCGTTCATATCTCAATCTTAATATGAATCCGTTTTCCTCTCGCTAATAGTACAAGAGTTCGTTTTTATCTCACCTCAGTCCTACGCCCCAGAATAAATAATAGTACTTCGTAACTGCATCAACCATAGAATATTCAATAGTGCCTACTTAACTTCTGATGATAAATAAGATATAGCTGAAAAGTAACTATAATATCATAAATAAGAATGTTTGTGTTAAGTTTATTTTGTTTCACCATATTTTTTTTTATTTCACCGAACTAGTAGAAATAATAATACACGTAACTAATATTAAAAATATTATTTTGGCAAAAAAAGTTTTCAAAAAAGCTAAATTAGCTAAATATTTACTTATTAACCGTACATTTTTGTTTCACAGTTTACACCTACCAGGTAAAACGCAGAATGCCAGATGTTAGGGTTGTAAATCTCTGAGGCATTGTCTATGGGGTTTTACTCATTGCCGGACACATGGCTGGCAGATGGCATCTTTCTATAATGACATCTTCTAAAACTTTCGGAGGTTTATTTTAATCTGCGTTATGACTATTATCAATGTTATCTACAGTTTTTTTTATCTACAGCTTTCCATATCTCATTGTCGGTCAGTGATTCATGTTGCCACTGATCATAGGTGACGACAGATTGTCTAGATATTAACTGATACAATACAATAACTCTTTATTAAAATACCACAAAACAAGGATAATATATTATATCTATACTAATAATATATTATTAAGAGGAAAGATTTGATTGTTTGTTTGTTTGCATTGAATAGGCTCCGAAACTACTGAACCGATTTGAAAAATTCTTTCACTGAGAGGAAGCTAACCTATCCCTGGGTGACATAGGCTATAATCTATACCCGTGCGAAGCTGGGGCGGACCGCTAGTATTACATATATTCAACGTGGTAATGCCGCCAGCATGCTGGGTACGCTGCCAACTGGTAGTGGGCTTGAGCATTTGGATTGTCTTTAGACCTTCAACGGTCTATGGGCAGTCTAACTGTATTTGTAATTTTAGTTTTAGCTTGTATTTTGTTTAGTTAATAAAGGTGCTTGCCTGTCAGGATAATATAAACATTACAATAAAAATAATATCTAAGCTTTTAACAGGCGGACTTATCGCTTAAAGCGATCTCTTCCAGGCAAACTGATCGGGATGACCACGACGCCAGTCAACTGTTTCCTCCTTTTCACCCCTTGCAAAAAAAACAGACCTCTTACTAATAAGCAATCTACATGCAAGTGTTTGCAAGATTTCACGAATGTGATTCGATATGACATAAAAAAGGTATCGTTTACATTTTTTTTTCAGCTAAAAATTGCGTCATTATTTTTTCCAAAATAAAAGTTTTCCTATTACACAACTGTCAAACTGCGTAGCTAAGCCCATAAGTAATTTTTTTAAGCATAATGCATGTTCATCATCATCAAGGAAGAATATAAGTACATAATAATAATATTTATATTGTACAAAAATCGACTCCTATCGAAGCCTCATCTACAATCTGCATCCAAAGTTGAATGCTTCGTAAGTCGAAGCAATAACTCTGGAATCATATAAAATACTTCAAATATCGTGGGTGCTTCGATTAAATCTCTGATTTATAAATTATCAAAATCAAAAAATATATATACGTCAATAACACTTCTATAATTACGAAAGAGAGTGAATGTTTTAATTTATTTAAACAAGAACGTAAAGAAGACATTACTCGTTGATCAACTTGATTGCGTTTAAATTATATGCAAATAGGTGATTTTGAGTTTGATTTGGAGAATACCTATAACTTTTTCATATCAGAGAATGTTCTGATGAATTAATGTAAGTATATCATGTTTATTATCTTTATATAGTGAAGGTATATAATTAAAGTACAGATTGCTTAAGGTTTCTTATATGAAACGTGAAGAATCAGGCATTGCATGCCATAGGTGGCAAGGCAAGCTAGCAGACAACGAAAAACAAGTAAAATCCTTATTGTACGCGAAGTGACTTAGAAGTGGAATTACACTAGAGATTCGTCATAATAATTATACAAATTAATAAATAATAATAAATAAATATTCGGGACATTTTTGCACACACGGTCATCTGACCCCAAACTAAGCAAAGCTTGTGATATGGCTGCCAGAGATTGATATACATACATATACAGTTTTAAATACATACTTAAATAGATATTAACAACCAGATATAGAACAAACACAAATGTTCATCACATAAATGTTTGTCCTAGGTGGGAATCGAACCCACGCCCCCTAGCTCAGAAGTTTCACTGCCAACTGGACCAACGGGCTATCTATTAAGTATCTTCGTCTAATGAAGTATAAATTGTTTAAAAACCCCCTATAAATGATCTGATAATCTTTAAACAGCTGAATATTTTTTCTTATATCATAGCTAAGAACATTATGCCGCCAGCATGCTGGGTACGCTGCCAACTGGTAGTGGGCTTGAGCATTTGGATTGTCTTTAGACCTTCAACGGTCTATGGGCAGTCTAACTGTATTTGTAGTTTTAGTTTTAGCTTGTATTTTGTTTAGTTAATAAAGGCGCTAGCCCAGGAAAAAAAAAAAAAATACATTATTGATATAGATATAGTCACCTTAAAAAATATCGGTTCAGCCGTTTGAGAGCTACATTGCTACAGACAAACACGCGCTAAACTTATAAGGGTGGTATAAGTTTAGAATCTGATATAATTATTATATTCACAGAGTGAAACTATAGTGATGAGTCATTGCTTAGAAAAACTCACATATACACAATCAACTTAAATGTATAAGTAGTAATTCATAATACACATCTTAGATTATCTTAAATAGAGTATGTTAATTGCATACCAGATTTAGTGATACCATAAAATACACTCTGTATAACCCGTTCTCGGTAACCAGTAATAAAATATGTAGAAATTAAATGAATTCTTTATGTTTGAACAAGTGTACTTAAATTATTGTAGATTTTGATAATGTTAGCTTGGATATTTGTTTAATTTTATCTTTGAAATCGGAAAACAATAAAGTGTCGTAATACATATAAATCACTTTTTAAAGGTGTTTTTATGTTTTGGCAATACATGTTTTGTCTATAAAACCTGGCAGAAGAAGAAAAAAGTACACGGCCGCAGTTTTTTTAAAATTAAGTCGCCACGTATTTATCTTTTGCATTAGGTAAGTCAGTTCGAAAATGAGTTCATAGTCAAAGTCATTCAAATAAAATAAAAAACATGGGTTTTGGAAAATACACGGAAAAGCCAATGTAATTCAAGTCAATATTTATTTTCATGGGTTTAGGAAAATGATACGTTTTTTGACAGGCTTTTTTCACATACCTCGCATTATTTCGCTACCTAAATCTATGAGACTTTTTCTTTCCCGCCAAAACTTTGTACTGTAATGAATCTGTGATACCACCTTGTATTAATTTTTGTGCCACAGATAATTAATTTTAATTAAAGGATTTTATTCTAAATAGTCTCAATACCTACCGGTTACCGGTTAACGGCTACCGGTTTTTTCGAGAGGGTAGGTGTGAGAAGTAACATCTTTTTAAAACATCTCTCCACAATTTATTAAATTAAAAATAGTAAAAGTACACTTACAATTAAAATTTATGCATAAATGCATGTGTTAATGCACCCTACCTGCCACTAAGTGTTATCTTTACTCTCCATGAACTGTGCACTGTGATTAAAATTTTTAACTTTTAAACTGCACTTTCTGCTATACAAGATGGACGCCATACAACAATCGCTCAACCAAATGATGGAAACATTCCACAAGCGCCTGGACACCATCGAGGGGCAGCTTCCGAATGCAGCACCACTCAGTTCAGAAGGACTAGTTGCAGAATTTGCCTCTTTCAAGGCCTTCGTTGTGACCACTTTCCGGGCAGTACAAAGCCAAATCAGCATGTTGGCTCAACAAGTCGACCAAGGTGAGATGCGTGCACGGCGGAAGATCCTCCTTCTGCATGGTCTCCCTGAGGAACAAGACGAAGACACATGTAAAGTAGTTGCTAAGGCAGTAGCGGAGCGGCTGAAGTTGTCCAGTGTTTCCGTTAATGACATAAGCAGATGCCATCGTATGGGGCGTGCTGCAGCGGATAAGCCACGACCTGTTCTATTCAAGCTGCGTGATGTTGGTGTCCGTGACAAGATCTGGGCGTCCAAAACCAGTCTCAAGGGCTCGGGCGTTACATTGTCAGAATTTCTCACGAAGACTCGACATGAAGTGTTTCTGGCGGCTCGTGAGCGGTTTGGTGTCACTAAGTGTTGGACGATGGAGGGTCGCATATTCGTGGTTGGACTGGACGGCGTACGTCATCGCGTTATTTGCATGGAAGACCTCGCTGCTTTACAGGCGAAACTTGTCCCAGCTGCCATGCCACGGGATGCGGACAATCGGGCAGTAGCTGGTGTGGCAGCAGTAGCTGGTGTGGCAGCAGCGGCGGTTAAAGAGGTGAAGACTATGAGACCCAGAAGAGCTCCAGTAATGAAGTCATAAATTTTTTATTACCTTTTCTACTAGTTCTATAACAGGGTAGTTGCACTTCTTTAGCCTCGACCTCCGCCCATTATTGTGTTTTTTACAATATTTGTTTTGCAATTTCGGTACCTCATTTTTCATTTTTTTTCTCTAGTTTATTTCATAAATTCTAAATTGTTTCTCGACTTTCTTGTTTCTAAGATAATATTGTTTGTTGTTTGTCACTGAATGTCAAACTAAATTTTTTAATATTTTTTTAGTATTCGCCCTTCTGACAGGCTAAAGCTTTTGAGACCATACCGCCAGTTCATCTGTTTGCATGTCAATCAAACTTTTTAGCCAAGTTTAGTGACAATAACTAGTTGTAAGATTGTGGTACTATGTGTAGTGCATTTTGTGTTTATAATTCCAATAACACAACTGGCAGGTGGACGACTAGTATTTTAGTTGAATACCTTATATATATTTTAATTAATTTATATTATAATTATTTTTTATATTTAATTATATTATTGTATTTTTATATAGTACCAAAATTTTATTAATGTCTTGTAGTGATAATGACGAATCTGTATATGCTACTTGTTCTTCATCCGACGACAGTATGGACAGTTTCTGCAGCATCCCCACCTTGTTTGACTCTATTGAGTCAATCACCTCTGATATTCCGAAGAATTTTAATGTTTGCCACATAAACGCCCAGAGTATTACGGCTCACTTCCCAGAAATGCTTGCGTCTCTTGTACAACCAAATATCCACGCCATTCTGGTTTCTGAGTCGTGGTTGAAACCTGTAATCCCTTCTTCTTCCGTGGCGTTGCCAGGCTTTCGACTCGTAAGGAATGATCGTATTGGTAAGGGTGGTGGCGGTGTTGCAATTTATCTCCGATCACACATTGTTTTCTCTATCGTTAGCATGTCTGCACAGCCGCCCCCATCTGACGCTGGTGAGCATCTCCTTATTGAAGTTGTCCTGCATCACACAAAGTTACTTTTAGGAGTTTACTATCCTTGCTCTCGTGATGTTAATTACTTCTCTTCTTTAGAAAACCTTTTAGAAAACATTTCCACTTCTTACGATCATACTATTTTGATGGGAGATTTCAACACTTGTTTGCTAAAGCAGGATCATAGAAGTCGGAAGCTCGAGTCTTTGGCTACTGCACTTAACCTTACTATACTTCCCCTTTCTGCTACTCACAATCCTCCAAATAGTACTCCTTCTCTCCTTGATTTGATGCTTTTATCTTCTCCAAATCATGTCTCCAAGCACGGCCAGTGCGCAGCGGACGATTTCTCTCATCACGATTTGATCTATCTCTCTTATAAAATCCGCCCGCCTAAAGCTAAGCCTAAAATTCTTTTGCAGCGCAGTTTTGGTAGTATGGACATTGAAAAATTGCGCAAAGATGCGCAAGAGTTAGATTGGTCCAACGTCGTTGATGCGCCTAGTATGGATGACAAAATCACAAAGTTTAATTGTATTTTGACCAAACTGTACGACATTCATGCTCCCATTCACGCAGTGAAAATGAAACATGCACCGGCACCTTGGTTAAATGACGAAATCCGTTCCCTCATGCAAAAAAAACTAGTAGCCAAGACTAAACTTAAGCATCGCCAATCCGTTGAGAACAAGGAGAAGTATATAGACCGACGCAATGCCTGCAATAGAGCGTGTAGGGATGCCCAACGCCGACACATTCACAATTCCGTAGAAAACGAAGAACCAGCAAAAGTCTGGAAATTTCTTAAGTCATTGGGAGTCGGTAAACCTCGTCAAGATACTGTTCCAAATAAATTGGACATCAACCTGTTAAACCAGCATTTCTCCACGTCTTCCAATTTTGATGGACCCATAAAGGCAGCTACTTTAAAATATATCTCCTCTACCGTGCACTCCGACATTGACTCTTTCAATTTTAATCAATTTTCCGCTTGTGATGTTAAGAAGAGCATACAGTCCATTTCTTCTAACGCAGTTGGTAGTGACAGTATAAGTCGCAAAATGATCATGCCCATACTCGATGAAGTCATCCCTATCATCCAATATCTCCTTAATTTTTCGATCTCCTCGGGCACCTTTCCAGTAATATGGAAAGAAGCCCAAGTCACACCACTTCCAAAAAAACTTAAGCCTGATACATTCTCCGACTTTCGGCCTATCTCCATCCTTCCTTTCCTATCTAAAGTTTTAGAGCGGCTTGTCCATCAACAGCTGTCATCGTTCCTTGTAATAAATGGTCTCTTTAACCCATTCCAATCCGGTTTCCGTCCTGGGCATAGTACTGTAACGGCTTTGACAAAAATCACTGACGACATAAGGGATGGTATTGGTCATTGTCATCTGACTGTACTGTCGCTACTAGACTTCAGCAACGCTTTTAATAATGTTGATTTTGACATCCTGCTCGAACTCCTACGCTCACTTAACATATCTCCAACGGTAATTGATTGGTTTCGAAGTTACCTGTTTGGACGCCGGCAGCGCATTCGTATTGAAGAAAATTACTCTTCTTGGTGCGATATTACTGCTGGTGTTCCACAGGGCGGCGTTTTATCTCCTCTTCTTTTTGCAATTTTTATAAATTCTATCTCTAAACAGTTGACTTCCTCCTATCACCTCTATGCAGACGACTTGCAAATATATACTCAAGCTCCTTTAGCGCGTTTGCACGAGGCGATTGAGTCCACAAACTCTGATCTAAGACAAATAAGAGACTGGAGCAAATCATACGGCCTCACAGTTAATCCTACCAAAACTCAGACGATTATTATTGGTAGCTCCCGTATGATCTCAAAAATCGACTGGTTTCGCCTTCCACAAGTGATTTTTGACGGAATACCCATCCCCATTAGCGAGACAGTAAAGAACCTTGGAATACTGATTGATAGGGAATTTTCCTGGGGTCCTCAATTGGCAGAAGTTAGCCGTAAAATCTTTGGCTCGGGATCGTCACTCAGGAGGTTACGTAACTTCCTACCTATTACTACTAAGACTGCGCTAGTAAAATCTCTCCTATTTCCAATATTAGATTATGCGGACGCATGCTATCTGGATTTAACCGAAGAGCAATTGAACAAGCTTGAGCGATTACAAAATTTCTGCATTCGATTCATATATGGCTTACGCAAATATGATCACATTTCCGATTTCCGCCAAAAGCTCAAATTGTTACCCATCCGCCTTCGCCGTAATTCTCACATCCTCTCCTTTCTTTATAAAATCCTGTTTAATCCCTCCACTCCACTGTACTTGAAAGAACGTTTCAAGTTTGTTCAACCTCACTCTAGTTCCTTGCGATCCTCTCGTGCCCTTCAACTTAAAATTCCTACGTCCTCTCATACTAACCTTTCCTACAGTAAATCTTTCACTGTGCAAGCTGTCCTGCTGTGGAATAAGCTGCCTCCTTCTATCAGGCAGGCCAAGTCTCTTCCTATTTTCAAGAATCTTGTCTACAATCACTATCTTCCTTTATAATTGGTACGTATGTATGTATGTTTTAATTATAGTATGTATTGGTAAGTAGTTAAATAGTATTATTTGCATATTCAGTATTTATTTGTATGTATGTATGTATATTATATGTATTGTCTACACCGCCGACCCTACTCCTGTCTCTGTTATGTCCATCCAAAGGTTGCCTGGAAGAAATCGCTTAAGGCGATAAGGCCGCCTATTATACTGCCGGTCTTGTATTATTTTTTAAGTGACTTTTGTATTTTTATTTCGGTGTATAATAAAGTGATATATTATTATTATTATTATTATTACCTTTGCAAATAGGTCGAATAACATAGAAGCTCGAACATCATTAACATTGCTTGAATATCAATTACAACCCGAAACGCTAGAAACAACTAATAAATTAAGTCTCTGTTACCGCATTAATCTTAATTACAATTCCAAAACACGGCAGTGGCGACAATCTATTCTATGTTAGTGCTGATTATAAAGATACGCTGCAAATATACGTAATGTAATTTTCATTTTGCATCTATGATTCAACTATATTCCGTTATTTTTAACGGTGGAAAATGTATCTCAAAAAGGATAGGTCTCACTGGCAATTTCTCCGAAACAACAGCAGCAAGCAAATCACGTGCCTTGGACAAATTCTCTTCCCTCCGTTTTGATCTA
Source organism: Agriopis marginaria (assembly GCA_932305915.1). Taxonomy (NCBI): domain Eukaryota; kingdom Metazoa; phylum Arthropoda; class Insecta; order Lepidoptera; family Geometridae; genus Agriopis; species Agriopis marginaria. The sequence continues at coordinate 5,648,372 of OW029933.1, forward strand.
ATTGTCAGTAGAAATAATTATATTCTACATTTTACATAGCATGTCAACCAGGGAAAGGGATAAAATGTTTTTCTTGTGAAGTTTATCGTAGACATTATGTCTCGCTAATCCCGCTTCATAGCCACAGAAAAAAAATATCATTTAAATATTTTCTGTGTTCATAGCACAGACTAAAAAAGTAATTGACAAAATACTGTCCAATTGACATAAGACGGGAAATATCTATCATCTTTCTTGAAGGTGGGTATACAATTTATTCCAATACAATCAAAATGTTGCAAGTATTTTATTATTATAATTATATAGCGGCGAGACCTGTCCAAAATTGAGGAAAAATACACCGAAGATGTAGGCGAAATGCCAGCATCTGATTGAGTTATCGGATGACCAAAAAGGGATACAATACAATATCTCTTTATTACACACCAAAAATACAAATGAAACTAAGGAAGGATGACAATGATACCATATCGTCATTTTAATTCCGGTGATTGCCCGTTACTGAGCGTAGGTCTATTGTACGCCAATTGTCCTGGTCATGGCAAATCTTGTCCATGTTTGCCTCGTGCCTTTTGAGAGGATACATAATAAGAATATATTGAATACCCTGGCAATACCGGTTCATTATAATGTCCTTACAATTTAGCAGCGATCCGGCGATGTTTGGTAAACAGTGCATAAATAAAGCAAACCAAAGCTAGGTCGGGTGAAGGTAGCTCGAGGAATTTGGTCCCTTCGCCCCTCGCTACGGAGCGCTACTCTGAACTAACCGATTAAATTAATTTACTAGATAGTCCTAATATTTATTTTGAATTCACGCAAAACTCTTAGGCAATGGCGTTTGCTTATTAGCACAGTGCATTTGTTTTCATAACCATGACGGCATTAACTCTGGTTGATGTCTCATTTTATTGTGCGAACTGCTAGTCTGTGGAATGAGGCAACGCATTACGAATAGGTGTTCCCCGACAGTTACAATCTGGGTGTCTTCATATTGCGAGTGAATCGGTTTCTTCTAGGCAAGCATACTACATAATGTATTACATTTAATAATATTTTTCACTAAGCCTAATATTTTAAACAATCAATCTGTGTGATACCCTATATCAGGTATCTTTTTCCTCTTCCCCTCGGACCCCTGAGCAAGTCAGACGTGTTGTCAGTTAGAATACATTTCAATTTTTCAAATTTTATTAAAAAATCGAATAAAAAATATACAGTGCTAAAATAGGAGATCATAATCCAAGTGGAGTAACCTGCCTTATTGCAAGCAACAGAAAAACCACCCTGTATCGTGAGTCTTTTGTTAATTACTTAAACTCCAGTGACGGCCCGAACAAAGAAAGAAAGAAAGAGAGAGCGCCATCTGTGAATCGTATGCGTAAAAGAGCTCGATATACTTCTCAAGGTATCAACTAGAAGGGGTCTAACTAAACTGGACGGAAAGCTTTTTTGTATGAAAACGTCGCTGACCGACCACTTAGCTTGGCCTCTGCTGAGCGCTTGCTATTGTTTTGTAAAGACTCCTAGGTTGCCTATCTCCCTGGTACATTAAACACCAATTGAGTAGCCGATATAATGTATCTTAAGAGGACGCCTCCGCCAAAAGGTAATCAAAGGAAACCTAGCCTGGACAGATCACTTTCAGACTCCAAACTGAGCGATTACATGGAAAATTCCGAACATAATCCTAAACAACGGTTTAAGAGGAGGAGGGAAGAAGATTTGTCGTCCGACTTCTGCAGTTTTAAGGAGGAGATGAGATCTATGATGCAATCTTTTATGACATCGCAACATAGTAAACTAGATATTATTACATCCAACTTAAAAGAAATTCAGCAATCTAACCATAATATAGATAATTCCATCGCCTTACTTACAAGTCAAAATGAGGATTTTAGGAAGAAAATAGATCAACTTGAAGGCCAGATAAAAAAAGATAATGAGAGCATTTCATTACTTGAAGAGAGGATTGAAGATCTGCAGAGAGAAAGTCGGAAAACAAATATTGAAATCAAGAATGTACCAAAGAAGAAGAATGAAAGTAGGGAAGATCTGATTGATGTGGTGCTCAGCTTATCTAAAACCGTATGCTGCAAAGTTGACAGGTCAGACATAAAAGATATCTATAGAATAAATGGAAAGAGAAATGCAGAAAAGAACTCATCTATAATTGTTGATTTTGGCTCCGCTATTCTAAAGGCTGACCTGCTAAAAATGTGCAAATCGTTTAATATAAGACACAGCAAAGACAAACTCCAAGCTAAGCATATAGGGTTTACTACTAATGAATACGATCCTATTTATGTATCGGAGCAACTAACTGCAAAGGCAGCTCGACTGTACTTCCTGGCAAGAGATCTATGGGTGGTGATATGGGGTGTGATGAAGGAAATCACTATTAAACCTTTTATGTTTAGTCTTTATTATAATTGTTACACTTTAATATAGCAACATTGATGTATAGATTGTAATACGTTCACTATTTAAAATCAACGGATAACTAGTAGTATTTATATAATATTATTGAGAGCTGAACTACGCGCGAACGATCAGTGGAACACTCTGTGTCGACTCTGTGTCAACGACGGCGACACGGCGCATGCGCAGTGCTCCTGCGCGTTGAGTCGGCCATCGCACGCGCGGCGGTTTATGCATAAGCGGCGAGCGATTTAACTTCACAAGGTAAGTATATGAAATTGTATTTTATTCTTGCCGTTTCGTATTATATTTTATTTATGTAGTTTATGTATTATTATACATGACACACCACATTACTCCCTTCCAGAGACCGTGTCTACGGGCGATAATAATCTGGAAATCGTACTATACGTCCTGATCTTGTTTTTCTTTGTATGTTTTCAGGTGGTGGAGGAGTGTCATCAGGAGATTCATCACGAGTTTGCTGTCTACTGTCAATACTGTCATCTAATATGTAGGCCGGCTTCAAGCGGTCTATTGATACTGTGACAGGTTTTCCTTTTATTAATAACTTGTAGACTTTTTCAGATCTCTCCAGGACAGCGTGTGGACCCTTGTATGCAGGTTGTAAGGAAGCTCGTACTGCGTCTTCTCTCAAGAATACATGGCTGGCAGTTGGTAAGTCCTTAAAAATGAATATGGATGGTTTGCTGTGCCTCGAAGCCGGCGTAGGTTTCAAATTATTAGCGAATGAGCGTAATCTGGCAGTGTAATCTGTGACGTCTGTTGTTACAGCTGTGCTTGCATCAAAAAATTCTCCTGGCAAGCGTAACGGTTCTCCGTACACAAGCTCTGCTGTACTCGCTTTTATGTCCTCTTTATACGCGCTTCGTATTCCAAGTAAAACCAAAGGTAAGGCTTCCATCCAGTTCTCAGTTGCATGACAGGTAATAGCAGTTTTTAGCTGTCTGTGGAATCTCTCTATGACTCCATTGCATGCAGGATGATATGCGGTAGTCTTTTTATGTTGAAATCCTGATATTTTGGACAGATGTTGAAATAATGATGATTCGAACTGTCTGCCGCGATCTGTTACTATATCAACGGGGGATCCGAACCTTGATATCCATCCAGTAAGTAGGGCTTTCGCTACTGTTTCAGCTGTTGCATCAGGGATTGGTATCACCTCAGGCCATCGAGTGAAACGATCTATGGCGGTGAGGCAATAACGGTTTCCATTGCAAATCGGAAGTGGTCCGATAAGATCAATATGCACGTGAATGAAACGTGCCCGTGGAAGTCGGTAGGTGCCCAATGGGGAGGATACATGCCTAGTTATCTTTGAACGTTGACAAGCTAAGCATGTACGCGTCCACTCTCTACAGTCTTTCTTTACACCGGGCCATACATAGCGTTCTGCTACAAGCTTGATTGTGGCGTTGGCACCAGGGTGGCTTAATGCGTGCAGGCTATCAAAAATTTGCTTGCGCATAGGTTTCGTGACGTAGGGCCTGGAAATTGGCGTGCTGACATCGCAATATAATTCAGCACGAGTTCCGGGTATCTTCATCTTCTCTAGACGCAACGAAGTTCCGCCTTCCAGCATGTTTTTCAATTCTGGGTCAGATGCCTGTGACTTGGCAAGCTGAGAGAAATCGATTGACAATTCCAGCTCTTCCACTCTGCTCAGTGTGTCAGCGACCAGGTTGTCTTTTCCCGAGATATGTCTCAAGTCTGTTGTAAATTGAGATATGAAATCCAGATGACGAAACTGTCTCGGCGAACACTTGTCCTTACGCTGATTAAATGCAAAACACAGTGGCTTGTGGTCAGTGTATATTGTAAATTCTCTGGCTTCAACCATGTGCCTGAAGTATTTGAGTGCTTCATAAATTGCGAGGAGTTCTCTGTCGTAAGGAGAGTATTTTCGCTGCGCTGTGCTTAACTTGCGCGAGAAGAAGGCAAGCGGCTGCCAGGCACCATCTTTGTGTTGTTGTAAGGCGGCGCCAATTGCAATATCAGATGCGTCCGTGACGAGGCCTAGTTTGCATTGGCAATCTGGATGCGCAATTAGTGCGGCGCGGCAAAGGCTTTCTTTACAATCCTCGAAGGCTTTCAGTGTGTCACCACATAGATTTATAGGATGGGAACCTTTTACAGAGCCGGTCATAAGAGAGTGTAATTGCGCTTGGACTTCGGCAGCGTTGGGAATGAATCGTCTGTAGAAGTTCAGCATCCCTAAAAATCTGCGAAGTTCTCGGACTGTTTTAGGGGTAGGGAACGTCTTGATTGCTTCCACTTTCTCCTCCAGGGGCTTGATTCCATTGGCTGATATATGATAGCCTAGGAATTTGAGTTCAGGACGACCAAAGCTGCACTTTGAAGTGTTGATGATTAATCCCTGGTCTTTCAGTCTACCGAAGAGTATACGAAGGTGTTCTTCATGGAGATCTTCGTTTTTAGAGAATACTAGAAAATCGTCAATGTACGGGTAGACAAAGTCCAGTCCGCGTGTCATCTCGTCGACAAAGCGCTGGAACGTCTGCCCAGCATTTCGCAATCCGAATGTCATGAATGGAAATTCATATAATCCAAACGGTGTCGTGATGGCGGTCTTGTCGATGTCTTCAGGATTTACAGGAATCTGGTGAAATGCTTTTACGAGGTCGATTGTTGAGAATACTCTACAGCCTGAAATGCTGTGTGTGAAATCATGCACATGTCTGACTGGATACATATCAGGTATTGTGCGAGCATTTAGCATTCGGTAATCTCCACAAGGCCGCCATCCGTTATCTTTCTTCTGTGCTAGATGTAACGGCGACGCCCAAGAGCTCTCCGATGGTCGTGCGACACCTGACTTCAACATGGACTCGATTTCTGACTTTGCAATTTTAAGTTTGTCTGGTGCTAGGCGGCGTGGATTACAGGCTATTGGTTGTCCTGGTGTCGTCCGTATGAAGTGCACGGTACGATGCTTTACTTCTGCTTTGTTTGCGGATGGATTTATAATTTCAGGAAATTCCTTCAGGATTTGGTCATAGCGAGACTCGCCGATTGGTATCTTGATCGAAGAAATCGCAGTCGACGAGTTTGCAGGCGAGCAAACGACGGAGAGGGTTGTCGTATTGTCTATAAGGCGCTTGTTGCGAATATCAACTAGAAGGCCGTAGAATTTTAAAAAATCAGCTCCTATAATTGCCTTTGTGACATCTCCAACAATGAAACGCCATGGGAAATCGCGACGTAATCCGAGGTTCAAATCCAGCTGTGTATATCCGTAGGTGTTGATAGGTGTACCGTTAGCAGCAGACAGTTGAAAGTCTGATTTAGTACGACGCTCATGTAGTGCTCGTCGTGGGAAGACACAAACGTCGCTTCCTGTATCGACAAGAAATTGCACCTTCGACCGACGATCTACGACGAATAGGCGACCAGATGAGTTGGGACGGTCGTTTGTCGCCATTACCGACCGCCCTGAGAGTTTTCCGCTTGAAAGTTGCAAGGCTTCACGCAGCGCTTCGATTTGTCTCCAAACTTCCAGTGATACCAACAGTTAGGGAACTTTCTGTGGTGAGAATCAGATCTAGTTCCAGAGCGGCTACGACTTCTTTGAGGAGTACGAGAGCGAGATTGACGATCCAGCAGTGTCATCATCTGCTTGCGGAGCTCGGCTATTTCATTGGCCATAGCGTCCAGCGCTGAAGCAGGTGCAGCTGCAGCTGATACTTGCGGCGTGGCAGGAGCAATGTCTTGGATTCTATCTGCCAGGTCGGACAGTATCTCCAATGACGCTGTAGGCTGCGCGGCTATCACCGTCTGTACGCTTCGTGGTAGTCTGCTCGTCCAGATTGTCTTAATAAAATCTTCTGGCACGCTTGGTCCCGCTAGGCTTTGTAGATGCCTTAGAAATTGTGACGGGCGACGGTCTCCTAGCTCTTCGTGCATGAGAAGTTGCTTTACTTGCTTCTCGCGTGAGGCACTGAGGCGCTTGATGAGCTCTGACTTCAACTTTTCATACTTGTCCGTTGGTGGAGGGGATATGATAATGTCTTTCACCTCCTTTGAGAACTGATGGTCAAGCTGTCCAATGACGTAATTAAACTTAGTCACGTCTGAAGTTATATTCGATACTGCAAATTGTCCTTCGACTTGTGCGAACCATATTTCAGGTTCTTCTGGCCAAAAAGGTGGGACGCGTATCCCCACTCTAAATAACTCGGAGGATACAGTTGACCCACGACCTTCATCATTTTTCGGTATCGACATGTTCTCGTCAGCGAAAATATAAAATCGCTATCAACTCGTAGCTTGGACCAAACAAAGTTTTTTTATGTACCCCAGGGTCTTTAGCACTTTTACCCAAATAATGTCTTTTGCAATGTCCAAAATGTTAAAATATGCACTGCACTGGACTCTTATAGTTCACATTTGTCCTTGACTCACAGTTTTAGTCCTTGAGCGGGGTCACCAGTTATGGGTGGTGATATGGGGTGTGATGAAGGAAATCACTATTAAACCTTTTATGTTTAGTCTTTATTATAATTGTTACACTTTAATATAGCAACATTGATGTATAGATTGTAATACGTTCACTATTTAAAATCAACGGATAACTAGTAGTATTTATATAATATTATTGAGAGCTGAACTACGCGCGAACGATCAGTGGAACACTCTGTGTCGACTCTGTGTCAACGACGGCGACACGGCGCATGCGCAGTGCTCCTGCGCGTTGAGTCGGCCATCGCACGCGCGGCGGTTTATGCATAAGCGGCGAGCGATTTAACTTCACAAGGTAAGTATATGAAATTGTATTTTATTCTTGCCGTTTCGTATTATATTTTATTTATGTAGTTTATGTATTATTATACATGACACACCACAGATCTAACAAAATCAAAGCAGTACAAGTTTTGCTGGACGTCGTTTGGCCGAGTCTATGTAAGACTAGATGAAACCTCGCCTATCATACAAATTAGAAAGGAAGCACAAGTACACCATCTACTACAAATAGAACCTGACACTTGACTAGTCATGGATCCAGAGATGGTGGTATGGGCTCCGCAATCAAAATGTCAAACGTCACTATTAAACTACATTTATCTATTTTTCGTACTCCAGTTACTATTTTATCTCTCTGTTAAGCTTAAACAATTGCGTTCAATTTTGAAATATGCCAACACAACATGTACAAACTCACATTTAAAATGTATAATTTATAATTTATGTTCAACACACACATACACATACACACTACTCATCCAATCTTTCGCACAAATTGACAACACAAGTATCACACCACTACATTATGAACCGAAAAAATCTTATCTTAGAATCGAGTTAGAATATTTTAAACTAAACTTATTTAAAAACGACTACACTGCCTGCTGTAGTTTTGCAAAAAATGAATATTTTAGTGAATTTTTATATACCTGTATCTCAACAAGTATCACTCGCAAGTTACCCTTACTCATTAATTTAATATTTTGTAATGATGGCTGACACACTTCATACCTTGAATGAGATAGACAATGTAGAAATAGCACACTCATTTGAATGCAATGCTGGGAACTTTGCAAACAAATTAAGAATTAAAAAACATGACCTGACTATTATCACACAAAATATAAGAAGTATATATTGTAATTTTGACGATTTCGTACTTAACTTATCAACCCTTAAAATTGACACTGATGTCATCATATTAACAGAATGCAGACTGAATAATGATAAACCTACTCCCCAATTACAAAATTACGTTTCCTATGTTTCTACTTACCACTTAAACCAAAATGATGGAGTAACCGTGTACGTAAAAAGTACATTAAAACATAGCGTTAAGGAAATCAAACTAATGCAAGCTTCTTGTTTACAGTTGAATATCCTGAACAACACGGTTTTGTGCGTATATCGATCGCCATCAAATTCAAATGCAGAATCATTCATTAATTCCCTTAGTGCTCATCTTACGACACTCACCTCGCAAAATAATATCATTGTGACAGGAGATATTAATATTAATATTAAACCTAAAGCAACAGAGGTATCTAATGAGTATAAAAATAGGACAAGTTATCTCAATATGCTATCTGTTTATGGTATACTACCCGGGCATATTTTACCTACCAGAGGAAAAAATTGTCTTGACCACTTTATGCTCAAAATAAATAAGACAAAAGTATCTGCGTCTATTGCTGTTCTACAAACTACTATCACCGACCACTTCACAATACTATTAAGTTTGTCTAAGCTGAAGAATACCCCAACTGCAGATAAGATCAAAAAAACTGTCGATTTTGAATATGCGCTAAAATATCTAAAAGAAAAAAAGCTATCGGATTTACTTCTCTGTGAAGACCCAAATTTATTGATAGACTTACTGATAAATAAACTGACTGAGTCGATTAATGTTAGTACTACTGTTACAGAAATTCCTAATAGTAAACGAATAATTAAACCGTGGATGTCTTCTGGTATCCTTCGGTGTATTAATCATAGGAATAAACTACAAAAAAAGCTTCGGGCAGACCCTTATAACGATACTCTAAAAATAATATATACTAGGTATAGGAATTTCTGTAATAATCTGATTAAAAAACTAAAAAGAAAGCATGAAAGGGAGTTACTAGAAAAATCTTTAAAAAACAATAAGTTACTTTGGAAAAACATTAAAGATATTACTTACACAAAGAAAAATAATAGTCAAAATACGGAATTATTGAGCATAAAGCCATCCCCTAAGGAATCGGTAAATTTTATAAATGAATATTTCACAAATATTGGTAAATCGCTAGCCCAAAAAATTATACCCACTGTAAGTACAAATACAATTAATCTACAGGTGAATTCTTTTGTTCTTAATGATACTGATATGAATGAGGTTGATGGAATCTTGATGAGTATGAAGTCAGATAGCTCACCTGGTTGGGACAGTATCTCAACTAGATTCCTAAAATGTGTTAGATGTGAAGTTGTTCCTATAATAACCCATCTTGCTAATATTTGCTTTCAAAGGGGAGTTTTTCCGGTTCCTTTAAAACAGTCAATTGTAACCCCTGTCCACAAGGGTGGAGATGGAAGTGACATAAATAATTATCGGCCTATTTCTGTATTGCCAGCAATATCAAAAATTCTGGAAAAATTACTTAATTCTCGATTACTGAACTATCTGAACTCATTTAAAATTTTATCTCCTACGCAATTTGGATTTAGAAAAGGCAAATCTACGGAAGATGCAGTAACTGCTTTAACTTCGCTTGTAGTGGATCAACTTGATAAAGGAAGTAAAAGTCTTGCGGTATTTCTGGACCTCAAAAAAGCGTTCGATACCGTGTCCATCCCCATCCTTGTGAAGAAGCTGGAAAGTATTGGAATCAGAGAGACCCCCTTAAATCTTTTCATAGATTATCTCTCCAACAGAAAGCAGAAGGTTAAAGTGGGTCAAGCTATTAGTGACGATATGGACGTAACATATGGAGTTCCTCAAGGAAGTGTCTTGGGCCCTACACTGTTTTTGATTTATATTAATGATCTGTGCAATTTGACAATTAGAGATGCCAAATTTTTTTCTTATGCGGATGATACTGCTATTGTTTTTTCGGGAAAATCGTGGCACGCAGTGAAAAATGGAGCTGAGACAGGAATGGCTCAAGTTGCTGTTTGGCTAAAATCTAACCTTTTAACTTTAAACACTTCTAAAACCAACTGTATATGTTTTAGTATCAATGAACGTACTCAACCACCAGCAGATTTTAACATAAAAGTCCACGAGTGTGATGACAGTAACCAGACAAACTGTGGATGTCCCAGCATTCATAAGGTCTCGCAAACCAAGTACCTGGGAGTTATTATAGATTATAGACTATCTTGGTACGCTCATCTAGAGCAAGTGTCCAACAGAATAAGAAAATTGATTTGGATTTTCAGGACACTTAGGCATGTGGTTCCTAAAAAAAGTATTCACTCTCCTCGTAATTTGTTAAATGATATCTATGTAGCTTTGGCACAATCTGTCTTGATATACTGTATTCCAATCTGGGGAGGAGCATCAAAAACTAAATTTATTGCGGTTGAACGGGCTCAACGTGCTCTGATTAAAGTAATGTATTTTAAAAACATTAGACACCCCACGGAAAGTATTTATTTGATTAGTAACTTACTATCGGTCAGAAAACTGTATCTTGTTTACCTTATTCTCAAAAAACATAAAACCCTACCATTTGATGCTAGCATGCAGTCAAAAAGAAGAAAGATTTCCGGTGTGCGGATTCCAATATGTAAAACTGAATTTGCTTGCAGGCAATATAACGCACGTGCGGCTAATGTATATAATAAAGCTAATAAAGATCTGAATGTACATACAAAACAACTCTATGAAGTTAAAAAATGTATTATCAAGTGGATAGCACCTCTTAGCTACGATGAAACAGAAAGATTACTACTACAGGTTCAATAACATATATATTCTAATACGTGCACACACACTCCCCCACTCATTAACATGGTGTACCCTCTCACACATTAACTTATACACCCTCTCATACAATTACGTGTACATCCTCTCCACACTTACAATCACACATCTACACTTACATGTACACACATACGATCGCACCCACCACACCCTCTCAAACATACTCACTACACACACACTGACACTCACTACATACACTTGTGCGCGCTCACACACACACACACACACACATGTACACACGCACACACACACACACACACACACACACACACACACACGCTAAGTCAATGATGTTCTATACTAAGAAGAGCAGGGACTCCTAATACAGACAATTTTTTGTCTAAATGGAATTCCTGGTCACTTGAAACTGTTTTGTACTATGATTAATGAATAAACAATTATTATTATTATTATTATTATTTTTAAACAATTTTTTTTTTAAAACATCGTCATTGACAGTTCACTAAGGCTGCAGAACATAAGCCTACTCCCCTCTTTCGCCAATGTTTCTTGTTTAACGCCATAGTCTCCATGCAAAATCGTAGTCCATTAAAAATCATTGTTTCGGTGATCCTTTGTTCCTTTTTATATATCATCATCATCGTCATAGTCAGCCTTTTAACAGTCCACTGCTGGACTTTTAGCCTACCCCCGAAAGGGTGATTAAAGGGTGGTTGATTTATATATAACTAGCGACACGCCCGCCCGGCTTCGCACGGGTGTAATTTACGTGCGAAGCCGGGGCGAGTTGCTAGATATATATATAAACCTTCCTTGAAAATGTAACTAACTGATGGTGAAAACCGCATCAAAATCCGTTGGGTGGTTTAGGAGGAGTTAGCGGCCATACAGACATACAGACAGACAGACGCGGAAAGCGACTTCAATTTATACTATGTAGAGAAGAAAAGAGATAGAGATAGAGAAGATAAGAGAAGATAGAGACAGAGAAGAGCGGCAAATCATGTGGTCTGCCTGACGGTAAGTAGAAATTGCCGCCTATAGACACCTGTAACATTAGCGGTGTTAGCGACGCTTTGCCAGCCCGGAGAACCCGTGGAGAGCGGTTTTCCTGTCATCAGATATCACGAATCTGAGAAGTTCAAGTCCACATTGCAATTACAATATTGACAGTTACTCTACAACAGTCACTTCATGAATATTGAAGGCTTCTTTCACAGTAGGTTGCGACAGACTGCGTGGTATGTGATGATTCGAAAGCAAGATGTGCCTATTTCAGGTTTCGGTGGCCTTGTACAAGTTACCCAAGTTAGCTGTCCACTGGCCAGCTGAATTTGGAGCTAACTGGCTACTACGACCTTTACTGTTTGGTAGAGAAAGGATACACAGGATACTCGCAACAATTCAAAGCAAATAGAGTACACTGCAGTGCTATAAAAAACTTTTTTTTCTAAATCAGGCTTGCGTTTGACCACTATCTCTCCTGATGTTAAGCGACGACGCGGTCTACGTTGGAGCACGCTTGCCTAGAAGAAACCGATTCACTCGTGATTTGAAGACACCCAGATTGTAATTATCGGAGAACACCCATTCAAGCAACGCATTCCACAGACTAGCAGTTCGCACAATAAATGTGGAATAAAGCGCTTCGCACGGATTTTCGTAATATCAACCATAAAGCGGTGACGATTTTTCGTACCCGCTCTGGCAGTCCGATTTAATTAGATAGTGCAGATCCGATGCACACTCTCCGAAATTTATCCTATAAAACTATTTAAAATTTACCATTCACGCGATCTTTCTTGGCGCACGAGATACATTAGATACATTAGATTTATTAGATTTATTAGATACATCAATTTCTCCTGACTTCCGGTAAGATAAAATGGTACCTGTTAGATTTCAGAATAAATCACCGGAAAGCAATCTAGATACCTAATAGGTACTGAAAAACCCAAAATGTATACGTCATATGCAAGACTTTTGCTGCTTGAAAACCTACAACAAGAATAAAATAAAAAGCGTAGTTTAAATATTTCTCTCTTTCTCTCTCGTCTCCTTGTCTTAACTTTGGGGCCTGTACGATTCTAACTACTTGCATGTAGCGAGAAAATTATAGATGGCATCACCAATGATTAGAAAAAAAGGAAAAAAGGGAGGGGGGGGGAGGGTTTATTGGAAAACAAAATTGATCATTGTAAAAGCAGACTCTTATTGTCTTGCAAAAGGACAATTTAAGAATTCAGAGGTTGACAGGAAAGCAACCTTACCTCAGTGGCAAGATAAGAGCAATGGAATGGAAGTGTTCACCTGGATCGCTCCGCAGGTTCGCATCCTGCCGATGATCAACGATAATGTTTAGTTGATTGATAAGAGATAATAAAGAAAGGTGTTGAAGTAAACAACTGAATGAAAGCATGACTCACTTATCTTAGTCATATCCGTCCGTTGATGGTGGCACTTTCAAGTACTTACTCACCAGCTAAAATACAATAATTGAACTCATTTTGAAAGGCAGTGAGAACGATTCCAAAAATGATACGCAACATATAATTTTACTGGAAACTTTGCCTTCTGAACAGAAACACTGATTACACACTGCTAATTACTATATCTGTGCTGCTAATTTTATCCCGCTTGGAATTTATTGCGAACTAGCTGACCCGGCAGACGTTGTCTTGTCTTAAGGGTCCTGTATACCCTCTGCAGCTCTCTCGCTCGCACATTTTCACATTATTGAAGATATAAAATCAATGAGTGTGAATTTCCAAAAAGTAACAAAATAATGTCATGGTGTCTATCGTAACATTACAAACAAAGAAATTGTCAATTTGATACAGCAAAATGGTAACAAGTGATTTTTATTTCTCGTGTCATTTTATTCCGTCAAATTACAAGATATCGAAGCAAACATTTCTTACATTTTCCTTTTTTTTTTTTTAATTTTTCTTACATGACCCTTGAAACTCTCAAACGCGCAAGTTATAATCGTCGTGAAGTTTTCTGAAATTTGCCAATATTAAAAGCTTTAAAAAATGTGAATAAAATCGGTAAAGTCGTTCTGAAGTTATGGCGTGACGTGACCAAGGTAAATAGGGATTAATTTATATATATATGTATATAGAAGACTAGCTACGCCCCGCGGTTTCACCCGCGTAGTGATGAAAAATGGTGATGATGATGATGAAAAGTAGCCTATGTCACTCTCTGGCTCTTGAACTATACCCATGCAAAAAATCAGGTCGATCCGCTGTTCCGTTGCAGCGTGAAAGAAAGGAACAAACATCAATAAATCTATACATCCATACAGACAAACTTTCGCGTTTATAATATTAGTAGCATTTGCTCCTGCCAGCCTACCCAAACTAGTCGAGCTCCTTAAAAGACGGAGCACAACTTTGGTCCACTGGCATAATTGTATTGTTCCACCTTTGATCGAAGGTTCCACCCCTATTTGCCAGGTTTTGTGGTATTGGAGACTTGTTGTGCTGTCTAAAGAAAAATATGAGCATGTGCTACTGTGCTGCATGGTCTTCCTCCCATTCTTGAAAAAACTCCACAACCACTAATTTAACTAGTGTACTAAGTACACATTGCTGCTTGGCGATTGAATAACTGGCTTAGGTTACTCAATTACATCAAGGGTCGGCAACGTTTTTGTGATGCCTCTGGTGTTACAAGTATCCATAGGCGACGGTGACTGCTTACCATCAGGCAGCCCGTCTGCTTGTTTGCCACCTATGGCATTAAAAAAAACTTCAAATTAGCCAAATGGTTTCATTTGAAGATAGGTAAGTAGATGGAAACCTATATATAACCGACTTAGCTTAACGAATTAGCAAGCTGAAGTGGCGATGGGTTGCCCATTTCTGTTGAAGATTACCATTACCGAGATTACCGAGGTAGACGCTTTCTGAAGTGGAGACCACGCATCGGCAAACGTTAGGGCGTCCTGTGACCAGGTGGAGCTGAGCGACGACCTGCAAAGGTGGCTTGTGACAAGCAAACGCGTAAAACATAGCTAGTGCCATGTGGCGTTCTTTAGTAGGGACAAACTTCCACCATTAAACAGGCTGATGATTATGACATTAGTAGATGTAAAGAGCTTTGGTTTGAGATACGATTTTAACTTTTCGAAAGAGTTCCATACGAAAATCAAATGCAGAAAATCGAAGGCATCCTCAGAAGTTATTTCTTTCACAGTAGCAACACCTAATAGATTCGAAATGGAAGAAGCTACGGCATGGACATTATTTCCCATTACATTCGTGCAGGCGGAACGTGTCGCAGGAGTCGTGACCCTATCAACCAACGCCGATCGGCCTTAAAGGTCGCATACTTTTACAATTTCAAACTAAACATACTTAAGAGGGCATACCACGGTTAAGAAATTTGATGAATAGGTATTTAGCAAAACTATTGCTGTTCCCTGACCTCAAGCCTCTCCCAGTAGAGCGCAATAGGGACAACTGCAGCTCGGATCGATTATACCTACGAAAAGTAGACAAAATCATTGTCTCGTATTTTTCTATTTCCTCATTCAAAACTAAGCCGATTTCATTATATTTTGAATTAATAGATGTGAAAAAGATAGAACTATGCTTCTATCATTTATTTTTCTTTTATATACTCGTCAAATTTGTTTGATAGAAGTCTGAACATGCCGGCCGGCCGGTAAAAAAAAAAATTTGGGATATTTCTTATAGTAGTTAACTTATTAGAAAAAATAAATGATAGAAGCATAACAATGGGGGAGATAAATAGTATTTAAAAAAATTACAGTTCTAGCGGTATTATCCAGGGAGGAAACATGAGAATACGTTATGGACAAAACGCTGCCCGTGAAAGCCAATAATTGGCTTAAAGCCAATTTCTAACTTATTTTTTTTATTGGACGAGACGAAACAGAATATGAAACGTTTCAAAAAGGTCTACAACCACTTTTCCGGGCTGGAAAAGCACCGATAGCATTGCAGGCGTCTGAAGACGGTTTCCGCTTACCATCAGGCGAACCGCATGCTAGTTTGCCATTCTATTTATCAAATTAAATAAAAATAAATGTAACCCGACTGCATCGTATAAATATGGTTGATATTCCGAGAACCCGTACGAAGCGCTTTGATTCCACATTTATTGTGCGAATAGTCTGTGGAATTCGCTGTCTGAGTGGATGTTCCCCGATAGTTACAACCTGGGTGTCTTCAAGATGGGAGTGAATAGGTTTCTTCTAGGCAAGCGTGCTCCATCGTAGGCCGCATCATCGCTTAACATCAATCGAGTTGGCGGCAAAGCGCAAGCCTATTAAAAAAAACATAGCAGGTAATAGAAAAGCAAAAAACAAACAATTTATATTCTATAAAATAGAAATTGTAAAAGCATAGTATTATAGATATAAAAAAATGTAGAGCAGGCATTATTTAGACAACTATTGCCCACGCCTGCTCTATATTTTCTAACATTTATCTATATGCTCTTACAATTTTTATTTGTAAGAAATTGTAAGAGCTATGCAGAATAGAAACCTTGTTTTTAATTTTCAATTACCTACTATGATATAGAGGACACTAATGTTGAAATTGTTTTAACAGAGAGCACTCGTCTTAAAAGTATACCTTACACCTAACCAACTGATGTCTGCCTACAAACTGCTATACAGTTTGGCAGAGTTGTGTTATAATAACATGTATGTTAGTCAATAAGATAAATAATAAATAAAAAAATAAATAAAAAAAAACCATCTAGTCAAAACCTGTAAAAGTTAGCAACACGTGCGAGTACTTAAAATATTGGAAAACAAAATGGATCATTGTAAAAGCCGACCCGTATTGTCTAGTTATCTAGATAACGAAATCAAAAGCAGCGTCCAGATGTTAACAAAATGTTATCTTACTTAGCTTGTTTTTTGCTTTGTCTTCTTTTAAAATGTAATTATTAATCGTTATTGTTTTCAATCCACACGTGTTTTACGGTATTTTGTTTGAGCAGATGTTTTAGTTTTGGGAATAGTTGAAGAAACTAACGGTGCCTTTTAAACCGGGAATAAACAGGTGTGCATCGGGTACAAAAATCTGCCGCATCTTACTTTTCCTTAAAAGATCGTATGGTACACGGTTATTGTTAAATTATAAATACTGCACCGCACTGATGCTAAGTAAACGCTAGAATGTAGGCCCTGCGACACAGGCGTCTCGCCTAGTGCAGGGACTACAAGTACTGTAAACCCTCATTAGCTTGCCTCGTTCCTGCCTACCTTAATGTATTAATTAAATTAGTTTTACATTAAATATTGCACATGTAAATTAGGTTAAGTAAGTGTACTGGAAAATAAAATTATTTGTATTTGTAAATTATACGAAAATACATAAAAATAGCTAAAACTTAAAATATCACTTAAGAATTTAATCACGCAGTAGTTCTCGCACTCCCATCGCTGATGGTTTGCAGAGGCCTAATGCGTCGTCGCTTACCTGTTAACTGACACCCTCCTTGGCAAGAGTGTCTGCCGTTATATTACCTACGCAGGATTCGTGGCTTTTCGTCCATCTCACTATCGTTCTGTACTTGCTCGCGAGTAGTATATAGTTATTGACACTTGTGGCACTAGCTCGTAAATGTTTTCTATCTGTTTGTAATTTTTATTTCTGGTGTACACAATTAAGAGTTTTGTAGGATTTGGGATGGTTTTTGTTGTGTTTTACAAAACTTACGTCGTTCAAAATTAATATAAAGCGCTATATTGTTTATTATATAGTTACGTTAGGGGGTAAATGGGTATATGTAAACCTTTTTACATATACATATATCAACTCGTTTTATGTCGCCCATTTCATCAGAAAAATATAATAAACACAACTTATGGTCAGAAAATGTAAGCAGATAAATATAATTTAAAATAAAAGTAAATATACTAATTGGCGATTTAAAAGTAACACAAAACCTATAAATTATTTATGTATAATAAACAACAACAGAACTTACACCTACGCTTAAAATACAAATACGTAAAAGGGCAAAATCCAAATTGAAAAAAAAAAACTAAAAACAATAAAAACTAAGTTAATTAATGAAACATAAAACCGTTTAATTTGAGACGATTAAATTAAAAACAAAACAAGAAAATATAAAAGTACATTATCACAAAAACTTACTTTACTGTATCTATACATACATATATAGGCAACGAAATCCTAGAAATAGTTTAAATGTTAAAATGTAATTACTACCAAGTTCTAATTTAATATGAGCATACTGATACTACCACATCATTCGTGAAAGACCGAAAAGCTACTTTAAAAAAGCTACAAATCATGTGAGAAAAATGCTAAATATTTACTCTTTCCTGACTGCGCCTTGCAAAGATTACACAGTCAAAATTAAATGTCAAGCAAGTCGCATCGATGAAATACAAATTACGCAATGCAACATTTTGCGAAACTCGTTTAGAGAAGTACAAAAAAGTCTTATGCGAAAGTAGGTTCTTTTCGCGAATAGTTTCGCGTTTGAGCATCAACTCGCCTGGTTAGCCATCGCTAACTACCAAGACTACATATTCGCAGAAGAAGAAGCAGCACGCTTTAGAATAAAAATATGTCTTTCAGTACAGAGACATCCTTTAATTCATGAAATTTCGTTAAGATAATCAGTTGAGTAAAAGTTAGTCTCGTGCCTCGGGTCTTTTACGCTTGACACTTCTTATCAGAGAGAATTTGACAGATCATTGTTTTGGGTCAGATTTCAAAAGAGGTTATAGTTATAATATAAATCACTCTTAGGCATCAAGAAAGCTGCCTAGGAGAACCTTTCCTGAGCCAAACGAATTAAAAACGTTTCCATCCAAAACATTTTGTTTGGTTAGCAAAAGTTTTATATGTAACATTAAAAAGTGGGTGAAACAAGGACACTTTTCAACACACGTACAATAACTTGTACTAAATCATAGATCTCCCTCGTTTGTCTAATCTATAGTAATTCCGAAGATTACCCCCAACAAACATAGAATCAGAGCTACAAACTTTGCCACTTTTGTTTAATTTCAGTCTAGATGACTTCATAAATTTAATTTACTATATTTTAGTTTTGTTTCATATAAGTGGCTTTTCCATCTTAGTTAGTGTACTTATCACCTTGCTTGCGCTTTTTTATTTGCTGTTTTATCACCAAAAAGTGTTGCGACTTTCTTGACCTTTTTATTAACAAAATCACAGATTAATTCATAGTTTCTAGGTAAAGGATTTGCCAAAGAGTTTTTATGCTGTCTCAAAAAAATAGGAACGACATTCTCGTTCTGATGTGTTTACAATGTGAGTCACAGCTTCCCGTGAGACTGTGATGTGGGTGACTCAGCATGGTCACTCACGAGTCGTAGTTTCACATACCTGTTGCTTGCATCGATGAGTTTCACTCAACTTAGGTGAAATTCTATGCTCTGTGGGCACATTATCAATTTTACGCACTAACAGTTAGCATTAACAGGACTTATCTAAACTGTATAGGTGTATACAGGGTTACGCATATAGACTGTACTAAGCCGAAAGACGGTCATTGTACTCATAATTCTGTTTTTTTTTTACTATGGAACTACCTACCACCTCCGACCATCACTAAAATCGGAAAAAAAACCCGCTGTACTATTAATTTTGTTGAGTGTTATATATGGAACAGCTGATATTTTTTTTCGTGATTTCAGAGTTGGTCCCATAGTAAAAGTTGTTTATAATGATGAGTACAGTGACCTCCTTTCAGCTTATGACAGTTTATATTCGTAACCCTGTATAGGATCTTGAATTATAGGTTTTTTTTTTTCTTCTTTATTTAAGACCAACAGCACAAAAATATATCATCATCATCATCATCAGCCAGAAGACGTCCACTGCTGAACATAGGCCTCCCCCTTTAACCTCCACACAGAACGACAGCCTGCCTTTTGCATCCACTGGATGCCCGCGACTCTCACAATGTCGTCGGTCCATCTAGTGGGAGGCCTCCCTACGCTGCGTCTTCCGGTTCGTGGTCTCCTCTCCAGAACCTTTCTTCCCCATCGGTTATCGGTTCTTCGAGCGATGGGCAGCGTTCGGGAAATTGCGTGACATCTTCTCGTCCAAGATCGTGCCTCAAGACGAAGGTCTTTGACCAGTGTGTGTTGCCATATGGTACTGAGACGTGGTCCTTAACTGTTGGCCTTTTGGAAAAACTCAGAGTCACACAGCGGGCAATGGAGAGAGCTATGCTCGGAGTTTCTTTGCGCGATAAAATCCGAAACGTGGATATTCGCCAAAGAACCAGAGTCACCGACAAAAATATATACATTAGTTTTATTAATTATTTAACAGTACAGCCATTAATAGGTCTATAATAGTGGTAGTAACAATGTCGTGGAAAACTAAGCGCTAAAGAGCTAAGCTTAAAAGTTAAAACTAAAATTCATTTGTTATTATAATTTATTTTAACTGTTTTTGTTGTAGATAAAAATTGTTTTTACTAAACTTTTAGTATAAATAATAATAACCTCACAATGTAATTTCTGACTGAACAAGAAATGATGAATCTGAATGTTCTCGAATAGTTACAATCTGGGTAACTTCCTGTCGCGATTGAATCGGTTTCTGATTTGAAGACACCCAGATTGTATCTATCGCGGAACACCCATTCAGGCAGCGCATTCCACAGACTAGCAGTTCGCACAGTAAAAGTGGAATCAAAGCGCTCTTCTTATAAATAAATAAAAAACCAGACAAGTACGAGTAGGACTCGCGCTCCGAGGGTTCCGATGGACAGAAGACACAGAGCGCGAGACCAAACAAAAAAATAATTAAAAGACAAACAGACAAACTTAATTTTGTAGTAATTTTTAAACTTTCGCAATTTGAACACATATTTCAAATGTTTATTAAGTATGATTTAAACCTTTAAAATCATTAGGAATTTAATCATAGGTATAACAATTCCAATTTACTTTGTTTCTAAATCCTGCGCCATAACCGGCGCATGCGCATCTCAGCCACGCGGTCGTGGAAACGTGACGCCATACGTATCTACAACAACCAATATTTCTATACAGTCAATGAGGGAGCTACGATCGTATTTTCACAACAAACCTGACAGCTATTCGTAGAACATTTTAAGTTCTATCATTTGTCCAACTCCACTGATAAGTTGGTTAGTTCATACTGGTAAACTATTACAGTTAGGGAATACCTTTGCATAAACATGTCTTTGGGTAACTTAAAATGCTGTTGTTTGCGCTGATCCTTGACTTTCAGTATGTTGAATCTATATTTATGAGCATCTGGGAATGCATTAAATTCCTTAAGCATATTTACCTATTTTAGTTCCATTATAGTCTATGGTATATATATCTATATCTGAAAGGTTTTCGAATGGAGACCACGGATCGGTAAGCGCAGCGTAGGAAGTCCACCCACAAGATGGACAGACGACCTAAAAGAGACCGCAGGGAAACGCTGGATGCAGGCCGCTTCCAACCGGACCTTTTGGAGATCGATGGGGGAAGGCCTATGTCCAGCAGAGGACGTCCTATGGCTGAAATGATGATGATAATCTATGATATTTAGTGCTTTCTACCCTTCCTTCTCATCGCTTAGGCGCCGACCCGATATAGAGCGGTCTAGTGCTCTGAATTTAGAGTACTAGTTTTACGTGATTGCAGGGTTGGTTCCATAGTAAAAGTTGTTCATAATGATTTGTATTTGTATTTATTTATTCAACTAGCACGGTTCAAAAACCAATTACACTAATGACAGACAATATTACATAATTATAAAATTTAAATACCTACCAGTTTAATTAATTACATGTCGAATAATACATTTTTGTCACAATAGATAGTAACAATATAAAAGGTGATGATAATATTATATACAAAATAAATAAATGGTCGTTATACAATAATTAATTAAAAGTCAAAATAAATTATCATTATAGAATAAATAATTATCATGCTAAAATGTCAAAAATAAAAAATTATAAGAAAAGTCACAAAAATTAAAAATTAAATAACACATTACAATAAAAAGTTACCATGCATTAAAATTAAAACACCTTAAAACAAACAAATAAAACAAAAAAAAAATGATGAGTACAATAACCTCCTTTCAGCTGAGTACAGTCTATATGCGTAACATGAGTCTACTCTACGTTTGCTGCATGATTCGTACTCTCTTCATCGTGGCAGTGTTTATTAATGTTAATTTTTAGGGTTCCGTAAATCCGTTCCGTATGGGTCCCGTTTAGACCCAAAGGGATTCCATTACTAAGCCTACGCTGTAAGTCTGTATGGCCGTCTGTCTATCGGTATGTCCGTCTGTCCTACCTTTTAACAACTGTATCTTTCGAACTGTAATAGACAGCCAGTTAATTTCAAATTTCTATTCACCACCGGTTCTCGTATGATCACCGAACTTTAGCAACGTCGGGTGCGTTCTGTATACTTGGATTGGTTACCGCCTGGTCGTGATGTCTTTTTGAACTACTATTTTTAACCATATATTAGTAGTAACTAGTAGTTAACAATTTATGTGGTGGTATGGAACCCTCAGTGCGCGAGCCCGTCTCGTATTTGGCCGCTTTTATTGATAATGCTTATAACGAATCTGAAGTCTATTTTGCAATAAAAAATTACGGCCTTGACGTCGACTAAACCTTTTTTTTTCTAATTGACATGTGTGTCGGTTTCGGTGCCAAGGCATCGCTGGGATTACATGGAACGCAGTACTCTGAACGTACAATGCAGAACGCTTACTGTGGGATGCCTTACAGTACTCGTAAGATGCATACTGAGTTCCCAGTCTATTAAATACCAAAGTAAGCAAAGCAGAAACATTGTTATAATCTTAATAAACATGGTGTAATCAAAGTATTTCATGCTTAAGTAGAGCCATCCAGACTAGCAAAGTAACCTCGGTAACTTGAATCATCAGATCGTGAGATTTATTACAAGAATGATCACTGCGAGTAATTGCAATGACTCCGCCATGATTCTAATCCATTATGAGTCATTGATAGGTAGGTTTAGGTATAACGTGAACTATGACCTATGGCGTCTGGATAATATGAAAATGAAGTCATTTGTACGTGAACTCACGTTAACGTGTGACTGCTATTGTACACGACCAATTTATCTGTAGATTGTTAGTGGGGGAGTTACTTTTGTATTTTTTAAACAAAACCTAACAGCCACCGCTTGAAAATTTCAGTACCGTCATTTGGCCACCTGTAAAGAAAAATTATTAGCATTGTAAAGTGTAGCCATAAAAATAATTACTTTGTCTATGGCACAGACCACGGAAAATAATTTTTTTTCTTTTCTTTGGCACAGACAACGCTTTAAGAGGGTAAAGCAGCGTTAAGTCCATACAAACGTATTCCTCTGTTTACTTCCTGGATAATGCCACTAGAACTATGTATTTAAAATTTTATTTATCTTCTTTACAGTCATATTCCTGAATATTATTTTTTCTCACAAATTAAATGGTATAAGAAATATGAGCCTTCAAAAATCCCTAAAATTGAACATTTTTTCCATCGTGTTCAGACCTCCATCAAACCAATTGGAAAATTTTATTAAATACTAGCGGTCCGCCCCAGCTTCGCACGGGTGTAGATTATAGCCTATGTCACCCGGGGATAGTGTAGCTTCCCGTCAGTGAAATAATTTTTAAATCGGTTCAATAGTTTCGGAGCCTATTCAATGCAAACAAACAAACAAACAATCAAATCTTTCCTCTTTATAATATTAGTATAGAAAAATAAATGTTGGAAACATAGTCTAAGCTTTCTTATAATTATATGTATAAAATTGGCCCTAATTTAAAGAAGGATAATGAGCAATACAAGTCGTCGATATTATCAAGTTTTTGTAGGTAGATTCGGTCGGAGCTGCTGTTGTCCCAATTGCGCTCCACGGGTTAACCTAGCACAGAAACCTCACAAACGCTTTTCGACGAAGATGCCGCATTCCGCTGTAGTACTAGATATTTAGGTACGTAACACCTGCATTCCATTTGATCTCTGCTTGTATTAAGAGCTTAGGATTGTAGCAATTTGGAGGTGGTAAACTGGTTACAGGGAAGCTTATAGGCATATGCAGTGGGCTAAATGAATGATGATGATAATGAATATTTTGTGAATATAGAATAACCAGATACGTGGGTCAAAGTCGCACACCGAGCTATGGAGAGGGCTATGCTCGGGGTTTCTCTACGAGATCGAATCAGAAATTAGGAGATCCGTAGACGAAAGAAAGTCACTGACATAGCCCACCGGAGTAGCAAGTTGAAATGGCAAACACAGAGCACAAATCACACAGAACAGATTGTCGATGGGGCCGAAAGGTTTTGAAATGGAGAGCACGGACCGGTAAGCGCAGCGTAAGACGTCCACCCACAAGATGGACAGACTATCTAAAAGAGACCGCAGGGAAACGGTGGATGCAGGCCGCTTCCAACTGGTCTTTTTGGAGATCGATGGGGGAGGCCTATGTCCAGCAGTGGACGTCCTATGGCTGAAATGATGATGATGATGATATAAGAGGGGACATTGTATGCGTCATGAGGGTAGACGTGAGATACCCCCGTCTACGCTGCCTGACGAAAGAGTCCCGGAAAATGCTCGAAACATTTATCCCTCTTTCCCTCTACAAAAGGCACCGGGCCACATCACGCGATGTTATCTTGTAGAAGTACTGACTACTGTGCATAATATAACTATCTGTGTTGTGCTAATCTATTAATCCGCTACAGGTGGGAATTGTTTCCAAAATTCTTGCCGCATTACCACGTTGTATGGCATTTCTCACCTTTTGATTTTTTTGAGGCCGGATTTTGGTCCTAAAATGGCTTGTCCGTAGATATAACCGACTTGTTCTAAAACCTGCCATCATAAAGTGAAATAAATACTTAGATATAAAAGACGTCACTTGTTGACACATTCTGCTCTAATAAAAGACAACGCGTGTCACATTACACTGACAAACATTTGGAGTTCCACATGACCGGTGACGACGAGTGAGCAAAACCGTTATGGCACAGAATAAAATGGTTTAATAAACTTTCTGTTTACTTTACATCAACTGCATACTAAAATAGAGCAGAGAACCCTTTCTCGCCATTTTTTTTTTGCCATTTTGTGCAACGATGGTTAACAAAGAGTCGACAAAAGACTTTGAAGTTGTCTGTACGAAATGTAACTAATACTGTAAATTTTCATAGTTTTAGTTTTTATTTGTTTATTGGACCGTGGTGGTGGAGTGCTTACGAAATTTTAAATATTTGTCGGAGTGACTGAAAGATTCTTTACAGGACCAAAATGCTGGCCAGAATTTTGGTCAGAAAGTTAGCCTCGCATTCCAGCGAGACAACGCGGCCTACATTTTGGGCACGTTGCTTGAAGTTAGAGTTCGTTTAAACCACAGAAAAGAGAAGTAGGCCATACATATTTTTTTTACATTTCTGTGGTTTGGACTATTTACAGGCCCATATAAAGTATAAACGACGTATAAATAGTTAGTTACTAGTCCGGTCAAACTGTAAAGACCAAAAGGCCAACAGTACAAGTCAATATACATATAAAAAAATAGTTTTAAGTTTTGTGTTTAGTGCATTGGTACGTGTTAATGTTTTTATTGAATTTTAATAGGTATACTTAACTAGTTTTTTTTATAGTCGTTTTAAATATTATTCTAAGTTATAAGCTCAGGATCATATTGTTCGTATATAAATAGATTTTGATTTGATTTTTATTTTACTTCAGCTGTAAATAGGTATATACCGCATCGTTCCTTTTGTACATTGCTAACTAGTGAATCTATCGGCGGTGTAGGTCGCCAGCTTCAAAGGTCATTGAATAGACGGACGGACAGACGGACTAATCATAGATACTGATACATCCGCACAAAGCATCCTAAAGCTTGGTTGAGGCCTATGTTCAGCAGTGGATGTTTTTGGCTGATGATGATGAGCTAGGCTGGATAATTTTTATACTTTTCATAATAACGTAGTTATTTTTATATATTATTTTTTGCGTAGGGAGGCTTCCCACTAGATGGACCGACGATATTGTGAGAGTCGCGGGCATCCAGTGGATGCAAAAGACAGGCTATCGTTCAGTGTGGAGGTTAAAGGGGGAGGCCTATGTTCAGCAGTGGACGTCTTCTGGCTGATGATGATGATGATGAAATTTTTCGGATACTTGTCCCTATAGTTATAACCCTATTGTTTTTACTTTTTTACTTTATTGTAACATTACATATTCCGTTAAAATTTCAACTGGCTCGCTATTAGGGTTCGGAAGATACAGTAGTTAAAAGGTAGGACAGACAGACAGACAGCGTTAGTAATAGGGTCCCGTTTTCACCCCATGGGTAAGGAACTCATAAAACAATAAATTACAGAAAAACTGGTAAAACGAGTAAAACCGCAGGAGCAGTTGATTATAAGTATCTACTTTATATTTATTTTACGTACCTATTAAAAAAATAACAAAAATACATAATATACGATAAAAAATATGGATATCAGGTCAGCGCTCAAAAATGTCCGATCCTAAAGTAGACTAAAACTATACTAACTATTAGAGTAGTCTGTGCATTTAGTCAACATTTGTTGCAAACTATAACGACATAGAACGTAAATTATTTTGTCGATATTTCTAGAATATTTATGTAATATTTTTTCGTGAATTTTGTACCACACCCTAACCTCCATGTATTTGTAAATCAATGAGAACAAAACATGTATTCGTACGTCCAAAAATAGTTTTAATATCACGTGTTGTACAATTCAGAACCAGAATTTTTATTTATAGTATAACTAAAAATAAATCAAGGTAGGTTAATTTACATTATTCATGTGCCTGCTTTCTGTAAAAATAGTATTGCAAGCTCTATTTAAGAGGCCTATCCCATCCGCAGTTCTTTCGCACATTTTCTATTTTTTTTAAGATACAATATCATAATGTGGTAATAAAAAAATTTAGAAAACCTTGATAAGCTATATATGTATTTTTTTTATGCCATAGGTGGCAAACAAGCAGACGGGCTGCCTGATGGTAAGCAGTCACCGTCGCCTATGGATACTTGTAACACCAGAGGCATCACAAATACGTTGCCGACCCTTTATGTATCTAACATAGCCTAACAAATATCCTCCAAACAACTTTAATAAACTGGTCAAGTGCAAGACAGGCTCGTGCATTGAGGGTTCCGTACCACCTTTATTTACTCTCAAAAAAAAATCTTTACCATTAAAAAAAATTTCTATTGTCTATTGTCCACATAAATTATTAACTAGTAAAATACAAAAAAGTAGTGCAAACAACATAACGTTGCTTAACTTTGTCAAACAGAAACTTGTCACTGACTCGCACTTGGCCAGTATTATTTGTTGTTTTATAGACTGTGAAGGTGTTATAATCATGCCTAGTTTGACGCTTGTTAGTATTACCGTTTTTCCACTAGAGCAAATACATAAATACGTTTAAAAAAATATACATTTTAGTAATAGCGTAGATAAATATACTATACTAGGTAATAGGGTCCCGATTTCACCATTTGGATACGGAACCCAAAAAATCAACTCTATTATTAATCATCAGAAAAAGCTGTCGACGTGTTTATTAGTGCAAACGATTTCAACGCGCTCCTCGACACTTGTCACGTTTTGTTAGCCACAGGTTTTCTGTGAGACAATTGTGCCAATAAATAGAAATTAATTTAAATATAACATAACTATATATAATATAACATAACAATATTGTTTCGAATATTATAATCATTAAATTAGCATTATTGACTGTAGAGTACAACAAAAATAATTTCCTTATTGTATTACTTAATGCGAAATTAAAGCAGGAATAAACTAGAGATCCGTCAAAAAAAAAACAGTTTTGTGTTATATTTGTTTTTTATTTCTATTTATAAAAGTGAAGTCAGCATCACAAAGAAAACCTGTCCAATAAAGTTGCTAGACATTTAGGAACCATATATTCGATAAAATATTTGTAATTTCATCATCGTCATCATGATGATGAAATTACAAATCGCAGGCGTCGCACTCCTGTGCATTTGCAAGTGTCAAGTATTAAATTACTATCAAGTTTCATGAAATGTAGTAAAACAAGTCAGTCATAGTCAATGTCAAGCAAAGTAAGTCATCATCATCATCATCAGCCAGAAGACGTCCACTGCTGAACATAGGCCTCCCCCTTTAACCTCCACACTGAACGACAGCCTGCCTTTTGCATCCACTGGATGCCCGCGACTCCCACAATGTCGTCGGTCCATCTAGTGGGAGGCCTCCCTACGCTGCGTCTTCCGGTTCGTGGTCTCCACTCCAGAACCTTTCTTCCCTATCGGTTAACGGTTCTTCGAGCGATGTGGCCTGCCCATTGCCACTTCAACTTGCAAATTTTAACAGCTATGTCGGTGACTCTGGTTCTTTGGCGAATATCCACGTTACAGATTTTATCGCGCAAAGAAACTCCGAGCATAGCTCTCTCCAGTCAGTCATGGTCAAGTCAAAATCAAGCCCTAGTAAAGTGGTGGAGACTTACAAGAGGCTTCTATGGAGCTTTGGAAACCACAAAAAAATACATGTTCATCGCGTTATATTAGCTCCACACTCGAGCACGTCCACGAATACTCAATAAATAATTATCGACTCGAAAATACACAAGTTTAGGACAATAAAACAAAAAGACGTCATGTTTTTTCATGTTGGCTCCAAAACTCCCATTTGAAGACTTGCAGTTCAGCAGACCTGCAGACCTATTGTTCTTTATCGATCGTCAAATTTGAGAGTTGAGATCGTCAAATTCGATAAAATGCTATTTGATCAATTCTCGCTATAATAGATTCTATGGCATTAGATCGAATTTGACGTTCCATGAAGAACGGTACTTGCAATGGTTGGGCGTTACGGCTAGCCGTTTAAAGCAATCCAGTTTAGGTGATGAAAAAATATTGCACGATTGCAACCGTATCTGGGCGCGTTAAGGTTCATATTCACATGATTTTCCGAACAGCGTGGTTTTAACGTTAGTTTGGGACCGCGTAACGAGTTAGGTGTAACGCCATGAGATCTAGTTATGTTTGAGATGTAAATGTGCACTAAGTTTTGCTTACATAAACCATCTGCCGAGACTAAACAAACTAACATAAACCTTACTAGTCTAAAATAAGGTTGTAATTAAATAAAGTTGCGCTTTTTAGTACATAGGACAATATGTTGAATGCTGATTTAAATCCTGAAGATAATATATTAGCGGTAACAGAATCACCTGTCCCTACACACCTGTTCTCAAGAATCACATCTGACTCTAATGGCTGAAGAAAACTCTACCATAGCTTAATCAAAATAGAGTTCAAAATATTAAATGAAAAGGTTTCTTTTTTTACCACTGCCAATCAAGGTAGATGGCCGAAAGTATCGAAAAAGATGCAAAAAAATTGTGGTAATTTTTTAGAAGGATAAAAATTTCGTCGCCCAGTTTTCAATGAACACGTGCTTGGTTTACTTTAATTTTACAATAATATTGTGCCTGTCTATTTTAATTAAGAAATTTAAATTCAAGTCGCATTCCTCGATTCGTTTTAGAATACCTAAAACAAGTAGTTAGTAATAATATTTAAGAGAATATATAATTATGTAACGTTTTTTATAACCTAGGTCTCTTCAAGAGGCACCTCATGGGCAAGCGTGCCCCATCTTCGACGGCATCATCGCTTTCCATCAGACGAGATCGCGGTCAAACGTTTGCCAAGTCAAATGTAAAAAAAAAAAAAAAATGTAAATATCACTGTTGAAATATTTTAAGCTTAGAACGTGCACTTTATAATGTAGCATGTAAAAAGGATGCAATAAGAAGAGAAAAAAAAACCACATCGTCACTTACCATCAGGTGAGTTGTGAAATGGAAAAAATTTACACTCATCGTCACGAACGAGAATTCTCACGAAGCTCCTTTCGGCTTATTGCACCTCAATTGTTAACCCTGTATATTTTGGTCGAAGGTGAAAATCTACGCGTACGAAGTCGCGGGTGGGTAACTAGTTAGTTAGCTAGTTTATGAAATTTGTAACTGAAACTGTCGCAAAACTGTTGTTCAGGCACCGTGTGTTATTTTTACAACAATCTTGGAGTGTTCAAGTCTAGGGTTAATAGGTTACTACTGGGCAAACGTGCTCCATCTTCGACCGCATCATCGCTTTCCATCAGGCGAGATCGCGGTCAAACGTTAGCCTAGTCCAATGTAAAAAAAAAAAAAAAAAAAAATGTAAATATTACTGTTGAAATATTTTAAGCTTAGAACATGCACTTTATAATGTAGCATGTAAAAAGGAAGCAAGAAGAAGAGAAAATAAAATACGATATTGATAAATTAAATTGGTCTCCACCGTATTTTTTGCACTGTAGCGCCGTATTTCCCAGCGCGGTCTATGACGCGTCGAGTTGTTCGCCGCTCCGCAGCGCGCGCACCTATGCGTACCTACCAAGTTTTATACCTATACGTTCGAGCGCTATTTGCCTAAAGTGTCTGGAAAACCTCGCCTTAATGTAAAGAAAGTTGATTTAAAATTACGTCAACGGCTACTTTTTCAGAAGAACCTATACTCTTACTGTATATAAATAGTATAGTATCTACTTAACTGTGACTTAATTACATAACACATAAAGAAAAACTGACATTTGTTCTTAGTGTATTACATTTAGAAAAGAGTAAACACACAAACTCTTTAAAAAAAAAATGTAATAATTAAATCATTTAAATTATAAAATTAACATTGCAAATTTTAATGTCAAATAAATCTTAAATATATGGTATTCACCAACAACTAAACTAATACCTATTCAAATAACCCACCTCTAACCGTTCCCGGCGCAAAGGTACCCAAAACATTTTAATATTATTATACGAAATAAAATTAAAACTTAAAATAAATATACAGCAACAAACTAAATGACATAAGAATAAATACTAAAGATTTGACGGCAACGTGAAAAAAATGTGTCATTCTATTATTTTCCTAAACTATTTCAACACTTCACACTGGCATATGCACAAGACGCACACGCACTATGCACAACTTTTCCAAAATTTCAGCCAAGAACAAACATTAATATTTATTTATCTCTTTCACACGCTTCTGATCCATCCGTCCATCCTAATTTCTAATCCTTCCTATATTGATATCCAAATTTTCTCGTATCGTTTCCCTACCTTTAAATTCTAAAACAAAACTTAAACGACTTGTATATGGCAACTGCGTCAATCACGCGAAGCCAAAAGCCCCAATACGGGGAAGAAGAAAAAAAAAAGAACAAATATTTTTCGTTGACATGTATTTAAACACACGTACTTAAATGATAAATTTACTAGTAAAATATCACATTAATTCGCAAACGTACCCAATGATTATCAAGACCTAGACCATAATCATTTATTACCCACCTATTAGGCACTCCTTTCGCCGCGATTTCCTCTCGACGGCGCATCTCGACCCATATAAGTCCAACCAACTTACCGACAGAGTTGGCGAAATGATAGAACTAAAAACTGTCTATGAACGACTGTCAGTTTCGTTAAGAAAATACAATTGTGGTTCTCACTCTTAGCTGTGTAGATATTATGTTAGACGAACTGTAAGTACGGCTTTCGCTAGCTCACAGTTGATTTGAATCTATAACTGGATAATTTGACCTGTTTGGTAAATATCTACTACTCTTGGAAAGTAAAGGATGTCGCTGTATGTTTTTGACCTCGGTGGTAGATGTTATTTTAATTAAGGTGGCAAAGCAGTTCCTGAGTTTCACACAAGTACGAAAAGAAACCGATTCACTCCTGATTTGTAGACACCCAGATTGTAACTATTGGGAATCGGGAACACCTATTCAGGCAGCGTCTGCAGACTAGCAGTTCGCACAATACAAATGGAATCAAAGCGCTTCATACGGTTTTTCGGAATGTCAACCATAAAACGGTGTCGATTTTTCGTGCCTGCTCTGTCAGTCTAGTAGAAAAATGGATAGGAGGGAATTAGATCAAGCAGATCTGATGCGAAATGTACCTGATAAAAAACCGATAGACTACTCCGACCTAAATAAAATGAATGGACGGGCCGTAACCATTGAACTTGCTCAGTAAAACGAGTCAAAACCGTCGGACATATACTTCAACACCTAATTATAACCATAATGCATGTACAGTACATTTGTTATAAAAAATTGATAGTGGTTTTTGTTGTGTTATTACACTTCGGGAAAGCACACGAAGACATAATTTTGTCAGATCATTAAATTATATAGTTCTTGGGTATACCGGTTTCCTTACGATGTTTTCCTTCGCCGCTTTTAAGCAATGACACTGGAAAAATAATTATTACCTGCACATTTTTTATGTTAATATACCCAAGCATAATTTTAAGCTAGTATTTGTTTTATGTGCTACATAAGTATAAATGTGCTTAATTTTGTTTGTTAATTACCTTTTTTATTAACTTATGAAGCTTAGCTTTTTAGCGCTTGTTTGCAATACATATATGATTTTAGTAGTGATTTTCCATGACAATGTTACTTATATCACTAGTATAGACCTATTAATGGCTGTAATTTAAAATAATTATTTAAAACTATGTATAAATTTTTGTGCTGTTGGTCTTAAATTAACATAAAATAAAATAAATAAGATGTTTCGTTATCATGTAACAACACAACAGTCTTGTGTCACATTTCCTACGGCTAGAGATCGACTGAAACGAAGTGAGCGCCGGCGCTCATTTTGTAATCTTCAAAAATGCGCTTCTTCTGGGCCCCTCCATTCATTTTATTTTGGTCGAAGATAGACTAGCAATTTCGCGGCGATGCTCAAGACTAAGAACCTTAGTTTGAACAAGGGATTCGTTGCTGATGTTACTTGGCCCTAATAATTATAATTAAAAACCAATTAGAGCAGCCCATAGCATAAATCACAACCTCCAGCCGTTTAGAGTCATTAACAACAAAATAAGTAATTCAATTGATTACATGATGGCTATCTATGATAATGATGCTTTGACACCCACATAATAACACGACTCCATTTCTATATAAGTAACAATATGTCATAACGAAATTAATATTGATTTAATTAATAGTTTTAAATAATAGATCAGTTTGAATTACGGGTTTTATTAATTAGTTTCATTGGGTTTTGAAGCTTATGCAATGGAGTTTACGAAATACTGTCTGCTAGGATACGCAACAACACAACGCCATACTGTGTTCCAATGCCAGGAACATTATATTTAGTTAAACTTTTAATAATGTTTACTAAAATTATATGACGAAGGTCTTCAACCAGTGTGTGTTGCCAGTGATGACATACGGCACTGAAACGTGGTCTCTCACTATGTGCCTCATAAGCAAGCTCAAAGTCGCACAACGAGCTATGGAGAGGGCTATGCTCGGGGTTTCTTTACTATCGAATCAGAAATGAGGAGATCCGTAGACGAACGAAAGTTACCAACATAGGTATGATTACTACTTATATCATAAACTACTTATACCTACCTACCTAGTTAAATCAAAATGACAAATCAATACAAAAAGTGTAACAAGTGTACCTACAATATTTTGTCATGGATAATGTAAGTAATAATAGGCTAAGTTTTTTGAGAAATAAAATATATTATTATAAATATTATCATATTATTATAGCCCACCAATTTAGCAAGTTGAAGTAGCAGCGGGTAGGGCACATATCACGCAGAACAGATGGCCGATGGGACCGAAAGTTACTCGAATGGAGTCCACGGACCAGTAAGCGCAGCGTAGGACGTTCACCCACAAGGTGGACTATCCAAAAGAGAACGTGGGGAAACGCTGGATGCACGCCGCTTCCAAACGGCCCTTTTGGAGATCGATGGGCGGCCTATGTCCAGCAGTGGACGTCCTATGGCTGAAAAGATAATTATGATGATATGATGATGATGACAATTATATGATTACTAGCTACCTGCCCCGGCTTCGCATGGGTGTAAGTTTTATTATATATAAAACCTTCCGTGAAAAATTATCTAACTGATGGTAAAAACCGCATCAAATTCCGTTGCGTGGTTTAGAAAGAGATAGTGTATAAACAGACAAACAGACGTGGAAAGCTACTATATTTTACACTATGTAGAGATAGAGATTGATTGGTTATTTACCGTGGTAAGGATCTAAATGGAGCTTCCGATATTTCGGCGCAGTTACATGCATCATTTTCACGGGAAGACTGAAGATTGAGAAAAAAAATTAATTAGCCTCGTTGGTCCAGTTGGTAGTAAACCTGCCTTCTGCGCTTGGGGACGTGGGTTCGATTCCCATCTAGGACATTAATATGATGAACATCTGTGTTTGTTCTATATCTGATGGCAAAAAAAACCTGAAGTAGCGTATAATATGCGTAATGAATTCCAAACAAATTTCATTTTCGAAATTTAAATATTGTATTGGATTCGATACGTATTTGAGCTGTGCCCCACGGTTTCACCCGCGCTATTTATCTCATTGAAGCAACCACCTTGGTAGCGGTGGCAACCTCTTTTGTCTTAGATGTAAAAAAAACTAGATGTAGTCAATCTAGATTATGAGTACTAGATATGTCAATGTAAATGACTGCGACTATGACTTGTGTAACAATATTAATACACAAGACTTGCAAAGCCAAAAAAAACTTAGTTTTAACACAGTCATATTGTTTTTTCTGTATTCTTATGTATTTAGATTCTAATAAAAGACCAAAAGCAAAGAATACCAAGTATAGTAACTACAGCTACCAAGCTATTTGATATCCCATAAATTTTGGTTTGACTTACTTGAACAGGTTTGTTTTTCTATGATTTACATAAACTGTGCTTATCCAATTTCGTGTCAATCCTACGCGTGCTATCTGTGCTAATTTAGTATGTAAAAGGCCATCTATGCGACCTTGCGGTGACTGGCCCAATATACATTTTATGAGAGCCAATAGAGTTTTTATGCGGATGGTGACAGGGAATTAAAATTAAGTCGCATAACGAATTCAAGATAACAATGTTTGGTTTAGATATATTTGTTTGTGCATTTTTAAGTAGAACCAAGAATAGAAAAGCGAGGGTACCTACTTCCTTTTTAATAAGATTTAAGAATAAAAGTTATTGGTACCTATAATATCGTAAATTAGACACTACAAAAACGCTCTTTTTCATAAACAATGAACGGTACGGGCCGCTTGCATGCATAGGTATACATACTTCTAAAACAAAATATGTGTTCAAATCGCGAAAGCTTAAAAATTACTATACTTCTAAGCTTTGTAAATCTACCCTCTAAAGTTTGACTTTTTAATGTAGTGTTAACGCAGATTTGATTGTTTTGTTAGTTAATTTATTGTTTGCATAAATCTCTGTAAACTACGCTCAATGGCGCTGTAATACTTACCTATTTATAGTGTGTCGTCCGATACCTGTGCCGATACATACAATGCGGACAAGTGGCCGTCGACCTTAAATTGGGTTACCAGAAAAAAAACCTGCGGGAAAAAACCCGGACAACTAGAGAAATTTCCGGACATTTCCTTTAAAGTTCATATTTAGCAGCATAAAGTAGTCGCGTGGCGTTATTTTTAGTTTCATTTCTAGAAATCCGGACGTTTTGGAATTCGTCGCATTCCGGACAAAAGCCTGAATTGTCGGACATGTCCCGAAAATTCCGGACGTATGGCAATCCTACTTAAATAACCTGTCTTTAATGCCTTTCAACTCGGTTTAACAAAGACCATCCTAATTAATGTTCTAACTATTAATCAATCAAAGATCACTTACAAGTCTTGTTAGCATAGGTCACAACATGGTTAGCTAACACTTGGCTAACTCATGGGTATAATTTAAGTAAATACTTAGGCGTACAACAAATAGCTTCATACTTTTATTTATTTATTTGCAACTGAATACAAAGTCCTTAATCGTAAGATCGTTGAAATAATCATAGTCAAAGTCAAGCAAAGTAGTTATGCCACGGTCTAGTCCAAGTCATGCCCTAGTAAAGTGACAATACTTTACATTACTTCAACTGAGTTTTGGAAACAACATCAAAAGACATAATTATATTATACTTATCACTTACCTACACTCGAGCACGTTCGCGAACACATAATGAACAAAAATCCACCATTACTCCACAAGTTTAGGAAAATAATATAAAGAGACGACTTTTTTTCACGTTAGCGCCGAAATATGCGCCGTTTTACTAAACAGACTCTTACCTCAGTTTTCTTAGTAATTTTTGAAAGTTTTAGTGAAAAGGTGAAGACTTATAGCCTTTTCACCTCACTATTATAGTGGCAAAGTGGTCACACACACAGAACACCATACTAAACAAGACAGTAGCATAAATGATTGAGCACATTAGAATTTAGAACGGGCCGCAGCGGGCCGGGGCGCATCGCAAAAATCGCTTTCATACATTTTATATTATGAAGTATCGCACACTATCGCGGCGGGGCGGATTTCCATATAAAATGAAAATGCGATGCGGCCCGCTGCAGCCCGTCCTAAAATGTGCTCAACGGATTTGCAAATCTTGTTGGTGATTTGATAAATTAATGACACTGTGTGGTGGAGATTTATATTTTTCTTCGTGAAAACGTTTACATTTTACATCTGTGGAAAACGCAATAGAATTTGTGTTGCCACATTAGTAAAAACATCGAATAAAATATATCAGCTAAAAAAAAACTTTGCGGTAAACGGATAAGACGTAATAAGGGCAGGCCCGGGGCGTATTTTTTTATATCGATTTAATATATTGTAAGTAAAATTTGATTAAAGCAAGCATTTCAGAATTAAATAGATGCATGTTGTTTGGAGCCATATTTGCCCTCAATGTATTAGCCATTGATTACCAAACAAAAAAGTTTAACGACACAACACAATTATAAACAATCTCACACGATAGCATGGGCCTATAAAAATAACAGCGGTTGTCAATTATATATCGTTCGATTAATAAATACCTTTGGTAGGGTTCCGAATACATTTAGTAGTTGGAAAAATGTTTCACTCACCAAAAGAGTTATAAAAAAATAGCGTTACAAAATGCACAGAAAGCTAAAATTTAAGATATTTGCAATGTTGTCGGGCTAAAACATGCTTATTCATTTAATGTATCAAAGACAAGAAGTTTCGTAGACCGTATCATCGCTTAATCATCAGGTGAGGTGGCGGTCAAATGCAAGCCTATTATTATTTTTAAATTCACTCAATTATTGTACTCTACAGTTTTCTATGGAACCACTGATTATTTTCGAGATATCAGAGTTGGTCCCAAAGTAAAATTTGTTTATTATGTTATTATGATAAGTACAATGATATCCTTGAATATGTCCTCATCTCACCTGGTATATTATGGTATATTACTTTAGTTTATTTGTTGTGTTCCGCAAATTTTCATATTTAATTTAATTTTATGCGGAACTCTCTTCTGAATACCCCGGTTCGACTATAAATACTGGTCAGTTACATTTCAATCGTCATAGGTATATGTAGCACAAGTTCCAATTAGGCGTTTTATTATAAATAGTTAACACGCGTGTCTTTATGACTGTCTGTCTGGAAAGCACGCGAACTGGAAGAATTATGCCGTGACCAACATTCATCTGTGGTTATACACTGATATAGTTTTTATTATTAAAGCAAAAAATCTTTATTAAGTGTTTTTTGTATGAGTATCGTATTTGGAAAAAAAATCTTCATAAATAATCTCCCTAAATAATATTTAATTGAAGTTGCCAAACATGCTGTTAAAACAGTATTTATAATGTTTTTAACTCTATAATACTACTTACAGATCAACAAAAATCAGTATGCAAAATACTATTTCTTTCATCAACACTTTAAACCTGAAAAAAAAATGTTGGTGCCGCCAGTTGTTAGACTTGATTTAAATTGGTTTTTGTCCTACCTATGTATATAATTTCTGGTGTGAACAATAAAGAATTGTCCATCTAAATTAATAAGAATAAAAAAAAAAAATTTTGATTGAGAAACTGTTTGATATATTATGATATATAGCTATATATTTTCACGCGCATTACTTTTTGGAAAATTAGGGGATCGATCCCGTTTATTGAATTTTCTCTACTTCCCGGGAATTCGTTTTTTTTTTATGTAAAAATTTACGTTCCCCTCTAAAAAGTTTCCCTCCGTGTGTTCCGATCCGAATCAAAGTCACAATTCTTACGCCATCGAACCGTGGTGATCGCTAACGACTGCTCGATTCGTCACAACACTAAAATGTATTCCATATAACAACACGAACTCATAAACGCTGTTATTATATCATATAAATGACTTATATACTTATATCTCGATTGGCCCCGAACGGCTTTGTTGCATTCCTCGTTCCGGCCCTGCAATATATTACTCCAAATTGGATTTCATCTTGAATGAGTTGATATCTAAAATATATATCTTATGCTAGATAAACTGATATCTCAAGCTTCTTATAATATAATTAAAATGGAATTAATTCACGAAGGTTAATTTCATGCAAAATATATCGAGATAGAATGAAGTGGAAATCAACTGTCTCAATAGATATAACCACTTATATCGACGCCATCGATTCTGCAGTGCGAGTACCGTTCTTTATCGGTCGTCAAATTCGTTAAAATGCCATAGAATCGATCATAGTGAGTACTGATCAAATGGCATTTTATCGAATTTAACGATCTCAACTGTCAGATTTGACGATCGGTAAAGAACAGTACTTGCACTGCTGATGCACTCTAAACTAAACTAAATTTGACAGCTCTAAAATTGTTGCCATCCTTCTCTCACGTATTAAAATGAAAAGAGAGGCAGATAATTTTTAATGCGACGCGTGACCAAAATGCTGGCGTGTTTCTGGCTCAACGCATAAGCATTGCCATTCAACGTGGTAATGCCGCCAGCATGCTGGGTACGCTGCCAACTGGTAGTGGGCTTGAGCATTTAGATTGTCTTTAGACCTTCAACGGTCTATGGGCAGTCTAACTGTATTTGTAGTTTTAGTTTTAGTTTGTATTTTGTTTAGTTAATAAAGGCACTTGCCCAGAAAAAAAAGATAATTTTAGTCCTGTCAGATTGGTTTAGTTTAGTGAGTCGTATGACAAAATAGGCCTCAATGGCATCGATTCTGTCATACTAAACACTAAACTAAACCAATCAGACAGAACTAAAATTATCTGCCGCTCTGAACTAAAATTATCTGACTGTCACAGTGGCGCTAGTATAGTTTGTACCTTTGCGAATAAAATTGTCATTATCACATTTGACAAATGCCACGCAATAGGGTACATATTTGATTGTATTAAAAATATTATTAGGTAATGATGTGGTAATCATAGAAGATTATTATTTTAAACATTATTTTAATTACTAAACTACTTATGTCGCAAGTCCTTATCATATTTAACACGTCACATAATATCATTTATGGATAAAATATTACAAATAAGTACTAAATCACAAGTGTGCTTTATTAAAATACTATAAACCATTTGAGATGGTTTCGTCAAAACAGTCAAATACCCTATTAAAGTGCAGCCGCTGACAGAATGCGTCTGACGGTTCCCATAACATTGTAAAAAGCTAAATGAACACAGTAAATTCTGATCACTTTTACAAACTTTTTGAACGTTACATTGTAGCTAAAACTTTACATTATTATAGCAGCCGCCAGACGCATTCTCTCTGCTGTCTGCCATCGGTCTGTAATTATATAAGCAATTTTTTGTCCACCTACCGTCATTTCGTCAAGCAATGTACGAAGCGATTTTTTTGTCCATCTACCGTCATTCCGTCATGCAATGTATACGTGAACGTCCACTTTTTAACTCCGTGATTCTATAACCAATACTGAACAAGAGTGTATTCAACATTATATATTATTATACCATACCTAGAAGTATAAGTAACTTTGTTGCAATGTGTAGGTGTTAATGCTATTCTAAAGATGAACTTAAAGTCTTAGGTAATCTAAAGTCCCCATGCAAATCGGGTTACAAGTTTCATCAAACCCTTTCACTATCAGCCGAAGCTTTAAGTGCCCTTATCTTATGTTAATAAGCACGTAACTTAACAATTGCATCATAACTTGAATCATTTATTAAGTTAAACGAGTAACCATCTTGTACCTAACTCCTTGCCTTTGACGTAACCTTAATATTCTCTCACCTCAACTCAACCTCGAAATGGTTTTTGGTAGCCTTAGACTAAGAAACTAGATTTATCTTGATTTTTGGTATTAGACTATCATGTTCCAACTGTTGGGACTCAGGCCGTCTCTCAGAGAGAGAGGATTGGCCCTAATCCATCATGCTGGCCCAGTGCATGTTGGTGAAGGCATATCTCTTTGAACTGTTGAGGTTCTTGGTCATATCGTTTTCCTCATCATATATTTCATTCACCGTTTTTGAGCGATGGCATCTAAACTGCTGATAATTTATTTAATTCCTATATAAGTCATTAGTGTAATGGAAGTGATAGAGACGAAACTGATATCACAGATCCTGGAATAGCCCACCAGCTGTTTAGGCTACAGGAGGTAAGTAATATTAGAGACAGAGACACACACATATACATACACCCGGAAAAAAACCTATTCTGCAGTCGGGCGCAACCCCCGTTTTTTAAAGGTTTTAAAATCAGATCAAAAATAAAATATGTGCGAGACGTTTTCAAAACTATCCACAAACGATTTGAGGATAAGGTGAAGATATGTTGAGGTAACATCTAAGAATACGGGGCTCAGCATCAGAAAGTTTGACGTCAATCAAATTGAATTCTAGCACATTTATCAGGAAAAATCTGTAATAGCGTCTTCAGATAAATGAACATATCTACTGTTTACCTAATAAGATAGAGAATACTCGCAAACAAAAATAAACTTTAAAATTACCGCGTTAGATGCTATTTTTGTTCAGTTCAGAAATACAGGTTATACTCACGGTTGCATCTTTTAACTCTAAAGATAAAATAGAATTATGAACCTTTAGAATTTGTCATACATTTGTTAAAATAATGTCAGCTGGTAGAAGATTCCCGGTACTTAACTATACCTTAATTTAATTTAATAATTACGATGGAAGTTTATCAGATTTTAATTAGTTAAAAAGTATAAAATAGTGCACGAGATAGAGTAATAAAATATGACTTAGTATAGCTTTGTTTAGATCATAAATTATATTAAATTGTTTTATGTTCTAAAATAAAATTAACAGTTTAATGCCCTAATAAAAAACTGTACGGAAGCGTTCTGAACAGTGTTTAGTGAGTGATGTATGAGAGTGACAATGTGGTTGAAAATGCTATTGACGCCTAACATTTTGACTCCGATTGCGGGATGATTGCGGGAAAACACCGTGCACAAAACAGGTGCACGAAGTGAAAGATTTGATACTTGAGCGTGATATAGCTAGCCAGCAGAGTACCAGAAATTAACCATCTATTCCACCATATTATTACCTATTATTGCTATGCTAGAGACTATCGATAAATAGATAAAAATGCTTATATGGAATTTTCTGGATCATACTAAGACACAAAAAAATACAGATTTGGGTGAAAAATTGGATTAGCAGAAGTCACACTTGTCGCGACGTTCACACTTGCCGGTTTCGTAGCCCCCCACGTCCTCTCCCTCACGTTGCATGCCAGTAAATCAAATGATGTGCGCTATCTACTTGCCTGGCAGATACAGTCATGCCAGTTAGCGTATACACAAGAAAGTAGGTGGTACGTGCAAGGAGCTTTTATGCAAGTGTGCCAGCTACAGTCATGTGTATTCCCGCCTCGTCCGTCCGATCGCTCCGACTTTTTTTTACAAAAAGGTGGCAACCCTGCTAGCAATGTGCACTGTTCATCAAGACAGATTATTTTATGTACCCAACTTGCCATATCTCTTCTCTTCTTCTGTACATAGTATAAATTGAAGTCGCTTCCAGCTTCTGTATAACTATATGGCCGCGACGCAACGGATTATGATGCGGTTTCCGATAGATATTTTTTTACGAAAAGTTTATTTATATAACTAGCGACCCGCCCCGGCTTCGCACGTAAATTATACCCGAGCGAAACCGGGCGGGCGGGTCGCTAGTTTAAGTATATTTCCCATGCGTTTACTTCATTTGCCTAGTTTATACCACCATCCTGTCACTGGCACACGCAATGTAATTAAAAGCTAAACATATTAAGAGAAACATTATACCAAACTTGTCTCTATCAGCCGCATCTACGTAAGTTCTGTCGCCTGACCCCGGGTCGGCTTTCTACAGCCCGGCGGAAAGTAATTAATAGCGGGAAAAGTGACCCGAAAGTGGACCTACCGCGTCCGTCCTAGACCCGGTGTTGTGACTGTGGATTATGAAATTAGAATGCGAGAGAATGAACATATGATTTATTTGTTAA
This sequence comes from Agriopis marginaria, assembly GCA_932305915.1. Taxonomy (NCBI): domain Eukaryota; kingdom Metazoa; phylum Arthropoda; class Insecta; order Lepidoptera; family Geometridae; genus Agriopis; species Agriopis marginaria. The sequence continues at coordinate 5,690,689 of OW029933.1, forward strand.
AACTAACATGTTTAGCGAACAATATAATTAAAGATATTATGCAGGTATACTGAAAAAAATATTTAAATCGCTTATAACTTTTTTTTCGGTGGTCAGCTCTATTTCTGGTAAGCTAATTTATAAGACAACAACAAAATATCAGTACGATTGCCTATTCAAGAGGATTCCGGGAACGTTTTTTAATTTAAAAGAAAGGAGGTAAAACTAAACCTTCACCAAATAATTAATTTTAAGACAAAAAACAAAAACCGACTTTAAGACTATAATTAAAAGTAAAAAGTAGATACTTATCAAAACCTTTGCTGAAGGGAACCAAAAACCAAAACATTATCTATATTTTTTGTTTTTATGGATTTTTTCAAAATCTAATCTAATTGGCGCCAATTGTTCCAATTGTTACGCGATTAATCAATCGCGTAACAAACATACACAAAAAAAAACTAACAGTCTAACTAATTAATAACCTTCTCCTTTCGTCGGTTAAAAATGCGTTCTTCTATGGATCCTCTTATAAATATTTTTTGCTTTTTATGCGAAAACTTCTTTTGTAGTTATGTTTTGAGTCAGTGTCAAGTTAAAAATTTAATCATATTTTGAGTATGAAATATTTAACGAATATTTCGATACTTATAATACGTATCAAATTACAAACAAGTATTAAATTTCTAAATTGTATCGCCATCGGTCTTCGATTAGGAGCTGCTATTGTCGAACGACATTTGTGTCCGTGTGGAAGCGGCGTCGATAAAAATGGACTTCATGGACTCTACTGCCAACGTAGTGCCGGTAGATTTTCCCGCCACGGCTCCATAAATGATATCATCAAACGGGCGCTTGCCACCAGCAACATCCCTGCTGTTCTCGAGCCGGTGGGGATAGTTCGGGATGATGGCAAGCGCCCTGATGGCTTAACTTTGATCCCCTGGGAGCGGGGAAGGGCTCTCGTTTGGGACGCTACATGCGTCGATACGTTAGCCCCTTCTCACCTCAGGGGGACAATTCAAAAAGCTGGAGCCGCGGCGGAGGCAGCAGAAGACGCCAAGCGGCGCAAGTATGCATCACTTTCAAGTGAATATATATTTGTGCCGCTTGGCGTCGAAACTTTTGGTCCATGGGGTCCATGTACGAAAAAGTTTATAAAAAAAATTTCGCCACAATTAATTGACGCCGCTGGTGACAAGAGAGCTGGCTCATTCCTCGCGCAGAGAATTTCTTTAGCAATTCAACGCGGGAATGCAGCCAGCGTTCTTGGCACTTTACCACACGGGCAACATCTTGTTTTTGATTTTTGATTATATTAGTGTTAGTTAGTAATAGTTAAGGCTTTTTTTATTTTCTTTGTTTGTTATACCTACCTATGTTTATTACATGGTTTAACACAATGAAAAAAAAAAAAAATGTACTTTATATGGACTTCGAATTACTTATCGAATATTTGTACTTCGCCTACTGAAACATCGATTCCGAAACCTCTACAATATATATATTATATTTTTTATATACTGCCACTTTACTGGGGCATGAGTTTGAATTGACTTACTTTAATTGACTATGACGTGTTCGACTTGAAATAATTTCAATACTTGACTGCACATGCACAAGAAGTGCGACGCCAAAATCCTCTCAAAAGGAAAAAAGAAAAAACATACTTTTTTTCTTCAAATTTTCTTTTTAAGTTAAGCTGTAGTGTGATCTTCTAATCTTATATCATATATAATCTTATCTTCGTGCTTAGTAGTGCTTAAACATTACTTTACTTGACTCGGAGACTGTCAAAACGATTATTTTCGAACGAAAAAACGTGCACCTGCCGAACTCATGGTTTTACAAATATGTAAAACATATTTTTAAAACCATGAGCATTTTTATCTTGAACATAAAATACGCGGATGGTTTTTAAGATTTTTTTGTGAGCTTTAAGAGATATCGTAATCTTCTTAACTGTAATTCACTATTACAAGATGCGTTCTGAATCCACAAAAGTTTTTTTCTTTCCCGGAAAAATGCGGAAAAGTCAATTTTTGCGGCTACATTAAAAGATGAATCAATATACATTTTAAACATGCATCATATTATATTATATCGTATATATATTATGCTTTTTGAATGAACATAGAATGTTTTTTTTTGGCCTTTTCAAGGCCAGAGTGAATAGGTATCTTCTAAGTCTGCGTGCTTCATCTTCGGCCACATCGTCGCTTACCAACAGGCGAGTTAGAGGTCAAACGCGGCCTTATCCGCGTTAAAAAAAAACAGAAAGTTTTACCTTAGGTACTATAACTCTTAGAGCTTTCCACGCTACTTCATAAAGATCTACCGCAGATAACTCTAACAAATTCTAATAAATACTTAAATTCAGGTCAAAATTAACCCCTCAATAAACACTAATCAACAAGCCGTCAGTTTTTGTAAATATTTTATACTAGTAGGCCGCCCCTGCTTCGCACGGGCGAAGCCGGGATATATAGCCTATGTCAACCGGGGATAGTGCAGCATCCCAACAGTGAAAGAATTTTTCAAATCGGTTCACTAGTTTCGGAGCCTATTCAATGCAAACAAACAAACAAACAATCAAATCTTTCCTCTTTATAATATTAGTATAGATTATTAGTAATAATCTATACTAATATAATAGCTTGCTTGTAGTAATTTATGCAAATAAGTTGTAAATTACAGTAAAAATGTCAACTAGTTAATAACAAAATTATTGTCGTTCATGTTTCACGTAAAAGTCTTCATAACTTAATTAAGTTAGTTAATATCTCATCACTAGTTGTAATAGACTTTATTAAACATGAAGGTGAAATTTTTAATTTAACCTTGGTAGATCAAGTTCGATTAAGTTGAACTCAGTTAAAGTTAACTTTTCCTTGTAAAAATTCGAGTAAAACTTGCTGTCTATAAATGATCTTGTATTGGTTGTTCACTAAAGTTATATGATTATTTACGGGATATTTACCGTGGTAAGGTTGTGGAATGAGCTCCCGATATTACGGCGCAGTTACATGTACCATGTTCACGGGAGTCTTCCCGTGAACATCTTGTATAACTCTTCGTTTTAAAAAGAAGATGATTGTTACAATCTGGGCGTCTTCAAATCACGAGTGAATCGGTTCCTTCTAGGCAAGCGTGCTCCAACGTAGACCGCATCATCGCTTAACATCAGGCGTGATGGTGGTTAAACGCAAGCCTATTGTTAACTAAAAAAAAAAAAAAAAAAAAAAAAATATAAATAAAAAATTGTAAACCTTTAATATTAGTTAAATACTTGTCATCCAACTAAATGACAATATTATGTACCTATTATATTTTTGTTGGTACTTATTTGCTTGTATTTTAATTAGTTAAAAATAACTAAAAAAAAACTAAATGACAAATTATGGATCTGTGGTGATTATGGTGTGGGGTGGTATGAAATTGCAATCGCTCCCGCAGGTCCCGTAACTTTCGTTCATTTCTTAATTATTTCTTTTTTAAATTTCAGCTTATGTATTCTAATTTGTGAATAAAGGAATATAATAAAAAAGTTAACAAATTTTCTAGCTACTTTGATTTAAAAATCAAACTACTGCATTGATTTTGTAGCAATTTCTATGGCACTAATCTGAAAGTATATTATTTGAAACAAAAAAATAAAAAGAATCCAAATCGGTTTAAAAAATTTGGAGATCTGAGGTAACGAACATTTAAAAAAAATTAAACGTTACAGAACCCCCTTCTTTTTTGAAGTCGATAAAAAAATAACAACATCGTTTTTTACACAATTCGGCCTAAATAATAGATATCAACTAATATGAAAAAAAAAAGGTTTTAATATTTCTCCATACAAGCAAAGTCGGGTTTCCAAACCCAACTCAAGCTACTAAGGTCGATACGACCTCTGTCCATCGATATCCCTGGGCCGGCTCATAAGAGACGCATATTTACTATTATTTACGTAAACAAACCGCACTCAACGGACTGTGACCAGTGTTGCCACTACGTGACCTGTCACCTGGCATAGCCGACATTCGAGTTTAAATATGCCTAGTTACCATATCTAATCCAACAACTTACTAATACATCTTTTTTTCAGGAAAATAAGACGCTCACAGAAAACTGAAAATGTAGAGAAAACTTATTCAAGGACAAAATAAGAAAACACGATAGTTATGCTGTTAAAAAATATTAGAACATCCGCTTATTCCTATATGGATTGGAGACTCATTTTAATTGATATTTATCAAATGAAACGTATCTAGTATGACCAGTAATTTCTAGCACAGATTATACTAAAACCTACTGTTTATGCTATCGTCAGTAAGTGTTGCCACACTGACCCGAGTCACACCCAAGATTCTACGCATAGCGCACAGATTGTAATTATTTCTATGTAATTAGTAAGCAAATTTAACTATGCAATTTGTTACTAGTCGGAATGTGATGGTTTCGAGAGCGTAGGAGAGTTGTAGCGTTAGACAATAATTTCAAATACATTTTCCAATCTCGTTTCTTCTTATTTTTGTTTATCAAAGGGGGTCTTCAGGCGCGGCCTGATCACGATTTCAAATTTATTTTTCACAAGTTTCAAATTTAGTTTTTAAAATCGAAAGTCGCATATTATCATCATATTTGATGATAATGATGACTTTGTGCTAGTGGTTATATTATTTTGCGGGATTTTATTCAATGAATCGAAATATAAAAATTAATTTTAGCAATTAATTGGTTAAAGTTTTAAAACACTTGTCTGGCTATGCATTTCGTAAAAAATATAAAGTCGCTGCAAATTCAGAGTATATCTACTCTGTTCAATTTAAAAGCTTTTTTGTTTTGTTAAAATGTTATTTGGTTAAGATTATTAACATGTTAATTTTTCTACTTGTAGTATTTTTTTGAACCTGATCAATTTATTTCGTCACATCACACTATGCGTCTAAAAACATAACTTTTAGGTAATTTTGCGATTTTCCGCGCCTTAATTCGACTGTATCTTTTTTGCAATATTATTATTATATTATGTTACTCTATATGTCGCCGATTGTAAAACGATTTAAATTATACAGTTATTATGATTATTAATGGGATATTTTTAATTGGGATTTTCTTTTATTACTAGCGACCCGCCCGCCCGGCTTCGCACGGGTGTAATTTAAAGAAAGAAAGAAAGAAAGAAAAATATTTATTTATGACAGAAACAAAGATATAAGGACATTACGAGTTAAACACAATAAAAGAAAATAGTTTCTGTCACAAGCCGGTGCCAACTCAGCGTAATGCTGGTTGTGAGCAACCAGCGCTGGTCTTCCGTTGGAACCGACAGGTGACGTCACGCACGTCAGACAGCAGATGTGCAATGTAACACACATAAAAACATAATACACAATATAATAAATACATATAAAAACAAACGATAAAGCAATTTTACAAATATTCAAACATAAACATGAAACATATTACACAAAATACAAAAAATATATATATATATATAATAATAGAATTTGTAAGTATACAATATATATTGAAGCCAAATGAAATATAGATTATAATTACAGACAATTTATTAAAGTTTAAATTTTTAAATTGCGCTGGTGTCGTTCTTTAAGAGCTCTTCACATTTTTGATGTACATAAAGAAACTCTTTAAGTTTATTTACGTGCGAAGCCGGGGCGGGTCGCTACTTATATATATAAACCTTCCGTGAAAATGTATCTAACTGATGGTGAAAACTGCATCAAAATCCGGCGCGTGGTTTAGGAGGAGTTAGCGGCCATACAGACATACAGACGGACAGACGCGGAAAGCGACTTTGATTTATACTATGTAGAGATAGAGAAAAAGAGAAGAGAAGAGATGTTTATCTAGGGTGGTCCCATACAGGTAAAAGAAAATACATCACCTCTACGGGTGGAAAATTAGGGGATGCCATTTACCTTTCTGTTATATGTATGTTTTAACTATTTTGGAAACACTTATGAATTTTATTAGGTAAACTTTAATTAGGTAGGTGACCGTTTCCTACATCTTGGTCGAATGACACTGATATTAATTATCTCAACAGATAACTAAGCAAATATTTCAAATCACCAGACAATAGGCAGGTAACCTAGCCGCTAAAACAGGCAATAAAAAAACGTGAAAAGGGTCAACACGGCCTTTTTGGGCCACATTTCGCGCCTCTTACGTCATTCATTCGCGCTTCCCGTATTATTCGATTAATTAATCCGGTGTTTAATCGAATTTTTATTTGATTTGGATTGCAGGCGTTAACGCAAATTTGGAGTGAATGTTAAATTTAAATTTCCTATACAGAAGATTCACATTTTTTTTTGTTCTATATCGCATATTTTTTATTGGGTCATCCTATTTATTTGAAGAATAGGATATCTAACTATATTTTATTTCTAAATTCATCATCATCTTCCTCATCAGCATATTTGATGACTTCAGCTAGCTATGGTTATGTTATATGTACTACCTACCCCCACCTACTTCCGAATAAAATGCAGTAACAATCTATGCCACGGAATTATTCGATGACGCTTTGAAAACTAAAACAATTGAAGTTATAAAAAAAAAGTTTGGAAAATGGAATATTAGCCACAAGTTACCTTTTACCATAGACAAAAGGCTTTTACTTATTAAATGTAAGGTTCAATTTTTGAAACTTATAAGTAAACGGTAATTTTATGGTAAAGATTACATGTATTCAAAACTTTTTTTTTACAACAATGCACTTAATTTCTATTTATACCAATTTATTGAGTGCGGAAGACACCATCATATAGGGATTTTTTGAACAAAATTTACATAATCCGTAAAACGAAGCGATTTGATTCCACGTTTATTGTGCGCACTGCTAGTATGTAGATTGTAGAATGTGTTTCCTGAATGGTTCCCACAAAAGTTAAAATATGGGTGTCTTCAAATCGCGAGTGAATCGGTTTATTCTAGGCAAGCGTGCTTTACCGTAGACCGCATCATCGCTCAACCTCAGGCGATGTGGCGGTCAAACGCAAGCCTATTATTAAAAATAAATAACAAAATATTGCGTGACAGCATTTATAGTCATGCAATAAAGGTGTCACTACGATTCTTTAATTTGCTTTGGTTTACGATAAGTACACCCAAGTGGCATGAAGCGTGCAATTATTGTTCTGAAAGAAAAAAAAACTCAAATTGTTAGAGCGGGGAGTAACTGCTTCTGGTTGAGTACTTGGCTTTTATTAAAGTTTACCACCTCCAAGTTGTAAATCAGATTGTAATGGCTAAGCGAGTGGTACTAACATCGCGCCTTTTTAGTTGCCTAACGTTTGTTTATTACTGCAATAATATTCAGGTGTTGGGTGTAAAATATTGGCTTCTTTTGCAGTTAATTAAGCATTCCTTCGGAGAATCCAATGTCTAGCTGTGGGACCATCCCACAGCTAGACATTGGATGTTGAAAGACTATTATTTATGTGATGACATAATACGATCTAAGACGTGCTCCTCTACTGCTGGACTTTAGGAAATCTCTGCAAGGAGTCACACAGCGGGCAATGGAGATAGCTATGCTCGGAGTTTCTTTGCGCGATATAATCCGGAACGAGGGTAATCACTGAAGAACCAGAGTCACCGACATGGCTGCTAAAATTTGCAACAATTGCTCGAAGAACCGATAACCGAAGGGGAAGAAAAGTTCTTAAGTGGAGACCACTAACCGGAAGACGCAGCGTAGATAGGTAGGCCTCCCAATAGATGGACCGACGATATCGTGAGAGTCACGGGCATCCAGTGAAGATGGCAGGCTGTCGTCCAGTGTGGAGGCCTACTGGGCGATAATGATAACTACAGACATCTCTCAACTTAAGACTATGCAGGCATTGGTTCCTACTGGTTGTGCCTAGTTTGGTGTTCACCGCCAACCTATTTCAGACCTAGTACGGAACCACCAACTACTGAAGTTTTAAATCTATTATTTAAGCACCTCTGTACTTATTTTGCTAAATAAATATTATTCTGTTGTTTCTAACCCACTAGGCTTTTTAACTCCAAATGAGATGTTTAATGCAATTTATTCACGCCAATTTCCATACATTTTCGGATGATACTTGAATAGCGCAATCGGTACACTAAATGATGTTTATGCAAGTGAATGCCATGTTGCGTAAACTGGCGTGCATTCTTGACTCGGCGATATGCGTAAGCAAGCGATACTTTCGCGATGTAACGAAATCTTCACTGGATTATCGTAACATGAAGTAACTATCTACTAACTGTGTTCGGCAGTTTTACCCATAAATTAAATTAAATAATCATTTATTTCAGACAATGTCCATAATTGTTACAAAATACAAAACCATAAAAAAATTCAAAATTCAAATTAAAAACAAAATGCATTGATTGATAATTCTACACCAATAGGCCTTTTTTCGAGGGGGAAGAAACTCGGCTGCATTGGGGTGCAGCCAGGTTATGTGGGATTATACCCACTAAAACCCCCCCGGTGACCAGCCTTAGTGCTTGACAAGAGGGCTCCGGGATCTCCAGAGGAAAGCACTGGAGCCCTCGGCACTGCGCTACGGCTCCTCCCAAGACAACCGTGTTGTCTCAGCCCCTCCGCCCACGACAACGTTGGTCACACAATATTGACGTTATCTCCCCGATGGTCAGAGGCCCAACTTTGACCATCCCGAGCCCGGAGATCCCTTTTTAGTAGCATCTTATTACAGGCAGGGCATACCAGTGCCGTATTCTACTGGCGCACTCCGCACTTTAGAAATGATGCTACAAGTAGCCGACTTGTCGGATCTTCCGCACCCGCTGCCGGGATAGACAGAGATAACGCGAAAAGAGTTACGCGATAGATAGAGAGGCAACTTATATATACGAGTAGGTTAATATAGCTGTAGGTAGTTAGCGCTCGTAGGTAATTGCACTTTATTGTGTAGTAGCAAGAGTCGCTACTTATTTTTATCTTCTATACTTGTACTAATAGGTATGTCTTTTTCTGGTCGTTGGGTACTTGGGTACAGAAGACCTAATAGCCCTGGGCTACACAACCTGGGCCCTGATTCACAAACTGCACGTAACGCGGCGCGTTGCTAGCGTGTTTGTAATTAGTGAATCAGGGCCCTGTGTTGTCTTTTTACACTACTTTTTGTATTTTGTGATGGTACGGAACCCTCAGTGCGCGAGCTGGATTCGCACTAGGCGGTTTATTTAATATGTTAAGTCAAGATGTGGTTGTCGACGGGAAACGATGTTTTCTTTCACCGAATACTCCAATCTCAAAGAAAAAAAAAATAGTTGAGTAGAAATTTTAGCAACGAACGTAAATGCAAACACAAACGAACTTTCGCACTTAAGAATATTATGAAGATTGGTCTGATAAGTTAGGTAAACTTATAAAGTAAGTGTGGGAACCCAAATTCAAGGTTTTTGGGAATGTGGGAAAAGCGAATGTCCTTGCGAAAGCTTCAGTCGCAGTAAAATTTAATTTAAGAAACAAAAACAATGTGCTTAGTGAAATTGCTGGGATTTCGAATTAAAACGAAGTAGGTATTATAATTATCAGTTTTTTTTACAATTAAATATTATTTGCTTGCTCAAGCACTCTTCGCGGTAAAGGCGGATTCACATTGGGCTGACTTCCCTTCTGTGTCGGGTTTCAACTGGGGCCCGCAAAACATTATCAACTGGTCCCACGAACTTTAGTAAAAGTCGCCGAATGACGACTTCTACTAAAGTCTAGATTTGGACACAGTACAATAGTAACTTCTGGGTGCGTGCCAAGGCTTAGGTATATTCCCTAAACAAAACCAAAAAAAAAACGATATTTTTTGTACTAGAAACCCTTACGAATACAATATTATCCGAGTGGAATAATTTGGGCTCACTGAAATCTATCTTGAGCTTGAGGTATGTGTGCAGTGAACACCCTACAAACATAATTTCTCAGGTCTACCTCGATTCTCTTCAAGAAAAAGTCTCAAAATCCAACACATCCAATCTAAAACACTTTTCTACCAGCAGCTCCCACTAAATCATACCCCATTCATCTTCGAAGAATCAATCCATGCGTCAGCGCACGCTAATATATTTCACACTCGAATGCTTACAAAATACACTCTATGTTTAAGACATAAGGTAGTTTAGATGTGTTAAGAAATGTTGGTAAGAATGCAACATTGACGTCTAAATGTCAAACGCTTATTGTACAGAACGACCAATGTATCTGTGGAGGTGGGAAAATTAAGGTATTAAAATTTTCTGTCAGGAGGCTGTCAGTTTGCTTTAGAAAAGACGATAGTAGCTCCTTCTCTCAATTTTGCAGATAAGTTGGTCGCGTGTATTGTAATTTGTAATGAAATTGCCAACGCACGTATTTCTTCTCACAGAAGATGGGTATTGTTTAATCAATTGAGTGATAGTAACAAAGTGGAGTCAGTTAATGCGTTCATTAATTTATTTACGGAGCAGGTGGATGAGACTTGAAGGATTACATTTCATTCTTCAAGACAGTCAGTAAGTTTAACAAAACATTTAAAAGGACGACCAGGGGCAGTTTCAGACAAGCCGTCAGGGTAGTAGAATCGAAGGTTTCTTTATGTACTTGTAAACGGTTTCAGCACCAAATAGCCACAATAAAATAAAACATAAAAATCGGTTCACAGTCGGCGAAAATATAGCGCGTAGTCGCACACAAAAAAGAATTGAAAACCTCTTTTCAGCCGTTGAAAAAATAACAACATGAGCTATAACTACCTTTGTCTGTAGTATAATCGTAAATCAATCAATAGCAGTAGGTAGAAAATTGATAAAAAAACAGGAACCTAACATTTAAAATCAACGTTCAATTAATCGAATTGATTATCGATTACAATGAAACGATTACACGTAGGAAGAACAAAGCCTAGCGCTTTGTTATCAGCGATGCTTTGTTATCAGTCGCCTTGACCTAGCAGCCTTCCTTATCAGCACAATGAGCCACGCATCTGGCTGTCGACGTGTGGGTTCTGTATAAAATCATTGTTTATTGTATTGTTAATCAACAGCCATTCTGATGATAGCTATGATGTCTCTCAGTCTCTCAAAAAGTGGGAACACCTCTCCTTAGCACAGAAGACATAATAGCACAGCCTTAGTCCGGTAGCATAATTTGAAATGCGACATTACTATGGAATTCCATATTTAACATCGTCATCAACCATTTTCCAACCACTGCTGGGTATAGGTCTCCTCTTCAGCGCGCCTGCTTTCCTGCTGTCTTAACCTCTTTCTCCTCAGTTCGTTTGCTCAATGCTGAGCGTCATGATGCTCCCGATCTTTTGTAATTTGGCGACAAATCTGCTTCCATCTCTGACGGTCTCCAGCTTGGTACATCGCGTCAGAGATGTTCGTGCCGAGCTCTTTTGACACTTGGTCGTCTTAACAAAGGTATCGATAGGTACCGATATTTAACATAGATATCGAAAATTCGGACTTCGACCACTTAAACTTAACTGGGATGCCTTAATGAGGATGCCGGAAGGATACGATCATGTACTTTTAATCCGAGATACATATTAGTGAGTATGTCATGGCCCGAAGCCTGAAGGCACGCGGGCGTGGTCGGGCGTGCCGCTCTTTGTTCAGTCTGAACAAGCCTAATATTATTGTTCTGATGCACGCGACGCGTTCAACAACTCATTAGGGGCACATTCGTTTATTTACATTTGTCTGATGTATAGTTTAGATGGGGAAGAAAGGTTCTTGAGTGGAGACCACGAACCGGAAGACGCAGCGTAGGTAAGCCTCCCACTAGATGGACCGACGACATTGCGAGAATCGTGGGCATCCAGTGGATGCAGATGGCAGGCTTTCGTTAAAGGGGGAGGCCTATGTTCAGCAGTGGACGTCTTCTGGCTGATGATGATGATTAATAGTTTGCTCGCAGCTTCCCGAAGGCTTTTTTCATCCGATTTGAAAATTGAAGTTCTCAATTGGACTGCTTTTCTTGTTTTTTACGCGATATCTTCGCCGATTGATTTTTAGGGTTCCATACCTACAGGGAGTAAACGGGACCCTATTTGACCTTATTTGAATTTAAATCTGACACTAGGGATGGTCACTTAACCCACACGAAATGCAAGGTACAAGTTAGTAAGAAATTTTTCTCCGATATTGGTGGGAAAATTCCTAAATAAACGTGTCGCTGTCACGATTGGACCAAATTGAAACCAGCGAAAAAAAATACAATTTTCCTATGTAAAGGAACCAAAATCGAACTTTCTCATGAATTATTTGTCACCCTTGGCCAAATTAAAAACCAGCGGGAAAAAAACAATTTCTTATGTAAAGGAACCCAAAATCGAACTTTCTCATGAATTCTTTGTCACCCTTGGACCAAATTAAAAACCAGCGGGGAAAATAACAATTTTCTTATGTAAAGGAACCCAAAATCGAACTTTCTCATGAACCCGTCCATTCTTTAGGTAAGTGGGTTAACTGCTAGGTATCCTACCACACCTTGTAGTCTAGACCGCCTAAACACTAGAACTCATTTGTTAGCTAGCTCTTTTAGCCTAATTGGATTTGGGTGTTACCACACCCTTTCGGGGTTAGGCAGCTTTGTATCTATATGTTTGTTATCCAAAAATTACGTATTTGTTTTATTATAAATTTAATGTTTTACTTATCATTGTAACTATATTGTGTTTTTTGCCAAAAATAAATTATGTTTTAAATGTTTATCGGGACTTATCACGTATTATTTAATATAGGTAAAAAATATGTACCTTTCGCTTTTAAAACATGTTTTCAAATCGCGAAAGTTTAAAAATTACTAAAAATAAATTATGTCTATGTGTACATGTACATAGTAGATACTTAATTTCACTATAGGTAAGTAATAGTATTTTATTTTGCTTCCTATTTTTATTAGCCTAATAAACATGGATTAAAAAAATCGAAGGTTTAATTATATTAAACCAAATTATATACCCATATTGTATTGTACCAAGATTGTACCTTAGCTTAAACCACTAAGTACACAATTTTTTTTTGTTTAAACTTTTAGGAAAATTGGGTCCAGTTGACTCCAATCCTCATCAGGTAATCAGATCAGGTAACCTCGTGTCTTTTGGGTCATTAAATATTTCCAAAACCTATTTAGTTTTTTTTGTAAATAATAGGCTTGCGCTTGACCGCCGACTCACCTGATGTTAAGCGATGATGCGGTCTACGGTGGAGCACGCTTGCCTAGAAGAAACCGATTCACTCGTAGTTTTTTTTAGATCGAGACACTTATCAGGTATAAAAGGCAAAAGTATTAATATTACGAATTTCCCATCACGCCATTCAATCACGCCAGAAATAAATCAAGCCTTCCTATTTGAAAAGGCTACCGTTTTTTGAACCCCGCGGCACGTGCGTGGCTAATAATCAGCCACCACCAAAAATAATATTATAATTTCAAATCGTACCTCGCAGGCTCTTGAATTTATAAATACAACTAAATTACTTGCCACTGCTCGGGCAGCTGTCTATAATTGGACAGATTTACGGAAATTTGCATTTTACACGAACTTTGGGGCGGAAATGCATCGCGAGTGTGAATCCACCATTTTGCCGTGTCGAGCTTACGATACGGTAAGTTGAGGAAATAAAGGAACTAATGATTCGTATGTTAGAAAAATATACTTAGTACTTGCTTAGTACCTATACTAGTTTAGGTTGATCTATATTAAAATTTGGTAGGTAAGTACCTACCTACTTAAGGCCAGTAGATAGGTACCTACCTACCCAGGTATACCTATTTGAAGATTTTGAAGAGCTCCGATCTAGCAAAGTAATTGTATGAAAAGAAACTGCATAGCACTCGATTGTTCTCCGAAGTTTTTACATAGGGGCACGTGTTCGCGCACAGAAGACTGGTGTTTTCCGTGTATTTTCTGGTTGGGTTGTTGCGGGACGCCGGCGGGGCGGCTGCGGGGCGCGGGGCGCCGCCGGGCGGCAGATGCGCCGCGCAGCGCCATCTCTCGGCGGCGGCGGCTGCGGCGCGCCAGGTGCGCTGCCCGCACCGCGGCCGCCGCCCGCCCCCAGTCCGCCGTCACGCGCCGCCTCGAACAGACGTCGTCACGGCCCGCATTTGCCGACACACGCGACGCGCGCGTTTCGAACGTAGTGCACGATCCCGCGACCGGTTCGTCGGAGCCGATGAGCGACCAGTGACATCTCGATACTTGTGCTGTGTGACTTGCAGTGGAAACGCTCTGTGCATTGTGCGAGTGATGGATTACTGCGGATCCGCTGAGTGCTGACGACGTCGGGCTAGGTCCCGACGTATATGCCCCGGCGCCGCTAGCCCGGACGCGGCAGCATGCGCGCCCCCGCGGTGCTCATCGCCCTGCTAGGGTTTCTGCCCCAGGTACGAGCGTCGAGCGCCCGCCGACACCGACACCCAAAACCGCGAATCCCCGTTTGTTTACGTTTCGCACGTAATCCAATCGAAAACTCGTAGATCGCGTCGGTTCTCATAAACAGCACTGCAGGCGCGGCGCTCCTGCACCGCTCGAGCCACTTTCCCACGAGCGTTGGAGAGTTCCGCGGCCGGTGCCTGCGATCGTCCTGGATAGAGCTAGTCGGGAGCGGCGAGGATCGTGACCGGCCTCGCTAGCCTCCACGCGCCTGTGTGTGTTCCATTCGTTTGCCGAGCAAACACAGGCACCTAGTTGTGAAGTTCAGGTTTTAATACCGGCGCGCGGGGTCAGCAGGGTCGCGAGCCTCTCCGCTTTAAAATTAGATGCATTCCGAGGCTTCGATGCGCTCTCTCCGCGATCCGCATGCACCGACGCGACAGGAATAACTCTTCCAGACGACTCTCAAGGCGCGATATTTCGGGCAGGGTTAGTAGTTCGGTCTAGTTTACTCGAGAACCCTTTGCCGTTTATCGTCTGTCGCTAATCGCCTTGTAATAGGCGCCGAGAGCCGTAAAACGGGCGAATAAACACTAGCCTGGAGATGAAAGTGACATACCTATACCTAAAGGTGACATAAAAGCTCATAGTTGATTAGGGGTCATCGCCCGCGACCTGGTCAAGGTTACTTTTCCAAAGGGCTGTTTCCCAGTCGTTGACGTGTGAACTTTTCCCGATGACGTGTTCTCACGAACGCAACATTTTTATTAGTGGTAAAGTTTGGATTAAGTTAATTATGGGGCTCGTTAACGTCGAACGAATCAATCGATTAGGAGTATCAATCGGCCGCACAAGATGTTTATTTACGTAGTAATGCAAGTAACATCTCTGCTCGATGCTCGAGGCAGCATGATTCACCCCGACTCGATACCTACTTTCCCAATCGACTCGCAGGTTTCCTACGCGATGCAGTTTCCTAACATTGTTAACTAAACGTAGGTAGTGAACATTCCTAGCTATTGCATGATTTAGTACCTACCTACCCAAAAGTCAAACTCGATAAAAAATCGATACTGCGAGTTTTTGTTCTCCCGCATCGTTTACCGGCCGCGCCGGAGTAGCAATTTATGAGGGCGCTAGTCCCCAATGCGTGTGCGCATGAATGAAGGGTAGCGACACCAGCAAGCGTAGCTACATTACTGTCGCGAAGTTACCGTTATAAATAATAACTAGCTGTGTTTACACGCAACAAAAAGTATCCTATGCTAGTCTCACTATTTCATATTTTATCACGGTTCAGCTAGAATGTCGTGAAAAGCTTAAAAAATAAAAAATTAAGTAAGACTTCTTACACCGACCAATCGGTACTTTTTAAGTATTAAATTAATGACTCGTGATAATAATTAATTAATGCTTTTGCTCGAATATCCGTTGTAAAAAGGACGTCCTCTCCTCATGACAATTTCCGGTCCAATATCATCGGGATACCTATCTAGGTTAAAAACAAAGTCCCGAAAAGATAACAGAGTTGCCTACTTATTTATATATACCTATACGTACATAATAATATGGTGAACACTTTATTCTCATGCAAACATAACTATCCCTAGACTGGTAGGTCCATTGGAATCCAACTCGTGTGATTTTCGTGCCTTTTTATTATCGATTTAATCTTTTTTGCGCCAGTCAGGTTTAATTAACCGTAGTGTGCGGACCATTCGCGTAGGGTGTCTATTTATACAGCTTACGTATGTGTGCTTCAAGGCGCTATAATACATTATGAATGAAGTCTCCTGTCTCGTTTCATAAAAAAACGGTATTTTGTGCAGTGGCAAGACTGGTTTGTGTCGCCCCGGGTCCCGTCTACGTGACGAGCAGTGCATTGATGTAATTGTTCGATCAACTCCCTATACATCCGCAGGACTCATGTCCGGACAATCTTTTATTTTCTTTTTTTACCCGTCTATGTTTTGTACTGGCAACAGTACAAAAAATCGCTTAGTTAACTTTATCTCCCGCCAATTCCTCGTTCGAAATTTGAATCGCGTGATCGCCTCTTCAATCGGAAGCGGCGTCGGAAACACGTCTGCCCGAAAACCGCAACATTATAATTTCCAATTTCAAATAAATAATTCGATGAAGCCTCCTTTGTTTCTTTTTCATCCCCGAGAGGATAAAGCTCATTAAAAATGATTGTATTCTTATTTTCGCCGTATATGGGCATTAAATGTTTTATTTTTTATTGGCTATGGACAAATTGAACAATGTTGCTAGTTACTAGGTAGGTTTCTTTAGAGCAGGCGACTACCTGTCGCATATCTGGGGCATAGCATGTCATAGCTCGCATGGAACGTTAGTTGTGCGTGTATGATTGCGTTATTTGTGATATAATCGATATACATTTCGATTTTAGGTGTGTTTCTGTATATATGTGCTAGTTGCGCTTGCGCAGACTGGTTAGCATTCCTACATGCATTCATTCATCATAAATCTCAATGTTGAAAATTATTGCTAATGTTCGACTTATTTGATTTATTGCACTGCTTCCTTTAATATTCAAACCAATATTTTTTGATAAGTATGACAGCTGCAACATTGTCAAAAGATTAATAAAAAAAAACAGCTCACTTGTTAGAGTTTTGTACCTATTTAATGTTGTAGCTGGTAGCCGTGAAATATGACATAATTGGTACTATCTTTCAGCTTTTTACAATGTTATTGCAGCTGTCAGAGTTAATAAAACTTGGACCGTGTATCTAACTTACATTACTGTCAAAATAATAAATTCTAATAACTAACTGCACTCAAAAATTTTCGTATTATTTAGGTGTAAAAATAAGTCTAGGTCAGTCCTCATGATGCATACTACTTCCTTTAAAATTTATATCAAGATCAGTTCAGCCATAGTAAAAAAAAAAATTCAACAGCACTGTCTGAATTTGGATTTTCTTATTTATAAAATTAGAATTACTAGTAGGTGCCTTCCTAGGTTTAAAAACAAAAGATGAAATCTTTACTGAAAATTATAGATAACTCGGATAGCCATATACCTACCTACTACCCCATCAATCAAGCACCACGATTATAAATTTACCCCACAATTACCAATTTATGTCGCGTGGCAACCCTCCCGTCAAACTCAAGCAGGTGCGACATGTTTAATGGCAACTCTTTTAAAAAAACTTGAGTACACAAACATCTGCTTTTTCAGTATCCACTCGTGCGGAAATTCTAATTGAAGCAAGATGATTAAAATTAAAAACCTTAAGTATGTTAATGGTCATTTTTACGACTTTAAAGTTGAATTAATGAGTAAATCCAAAACAGTTACAGCTATAATGTCATTTTCTCTAGTATGCATTTTTTTTTTTGCAGTCTTAACACTGATTAATCTTTGACCTAAAGTTTTTGGTAATCTCATAGGTATTCTCGAACGCAAACACAGTTTTCTGTTCAGATATTCACACTAAAAGATAAATAAATGCCAAGATAACTGACTTTTTTTGTTGCCTTTTTAGGGTTCCGTACCCAAAGGGTAAAAACGGGACTATGCCTGCGTTGTCTATCCGCCTGTCTGTCTGTCCGTCCTATCTATTAACGGCTGTATCTTTCTAACCGTAATAGATAGCCAGTTGAAACCGGCGGATTAACTAAGAAATATTAAAAAAGTCAAAAACTAAAGGGGGTCAACATTCAACATACAAAAAACTTATTTTTTTTTATTCACTCTAATGTAAAAATGATAATACGTATAAGCGTCACTTGGCATGATTAAAGTATATACACTCTAAAGTAGGTATAACAGCAAACAATAAATAATGGCCAAGTGCGAGTCAGTGACAAATTTCTGTTCATTACCAAGTTATAACTGGTAACTTCGTTATTTGGACGACCTTATTGTAACGTCGACCTTCCACCGAATCGAAACGCCATAATAATATTTTAGTAATTTTGAAGTTAGTTTTTTAATTGATAATTATTTTATTTTGTGTACCACCACAAAATAAGACAATAGAACCCTCAGTGCGCGAGTCCGACTCGCACTTGGCCGATTTATTTCATTTGTAATGTTATGTCAACTCTCAGTGGCTTTCATTCAGCGGTCGCACTTTAATAAAAAGTTTTTACTCTTTGTTATGCCAAAATAGACACTGAAATTGCATTTTTGCTACAAAATACCAGTACAATACAAATTAATACAATGCTAGATAGTTAAAGCAATTTTTATGTCGCCATAGAATTTCACCAAAATTCTCTCAACAATCGAGACAAAATGGCGATATTTAAAACACTTGCAGACCTGTCCCACAGTTTTCACAATACCTCTATTAATCGTCATATATATGTCATGTACAGACAAACTTATCTGTATTTTAGTGAGGGAGCCACCATCGCATGTTCATAAACAAAACTGACAGCCTCCCTTGAAAATTGTATTTCCTTCATTTGGCCACTTCTGCAGATAAGTTTGTAGTACATAGCTTAAGTAGTTATAAGTATGTGAAACTCGTAACTGTAGGTCTTTAAACTCTTATAATTTCGTTCATTGTCGAAAACGGTTTTGTTCTCTGAGAACCGGCTCAATTATGTACGAAAACTACGAAATCAGTATAATCGTCCGGTTTTTAACTGCTTAACTATGTGAAAAGCTTTGAATTTTGTACTCATTGTACTGCTGAATTAGGTACCTGGTTAAATGAATCATTTTTGGTATTAAAGTCATGTCAATTGCGATATCTAGCTGTCTAGAGACCATTACCTAGCTACATGGGTTAGACAGAAAGGGTAAGCAAATCCGAAAGGAGGTCATTGATAAACATAGGTAAGTATGTTGTTGAACAAACATAATCATGACAAATGTACGTTAAACCAAAGACAATGTTGAAATTAACATTTTTGTCCAGAGGGTTATGTTTTTCATATATCTCTACCTACATAGTATAAATTAAAGTCGCTTTCCGCGTCTGTCTGTCTTTATGTCAGTATGGCCGCTAACTCCTCCTAAACCACGCAACGGATTTTGATGCGGTTTTTACCATCAGTTAGATAATTTTTCACGGAAGGTTTTATATATAATAAAACTTACACCCATACGAAGCCGGGGCAGGTAGCTAGTAATCATATAATTGTCATCATCATCTTATCATCATAATTATCTTTTCAGCCATAGGACGTCCACTGCTGGACATAGGCCGCCCATCGATCTTCAAAAGGGCCGGTTGGAAGCGCAATGCCGTGATAGTTTAAAACATTGTAACACTGACGCAAAAAAACTCAAACTTTCTTTGGAGGTAAGATCCTCAAAAACAAGCATACCCACGTGTACTAGTGCACCTACATTTGCCAATAATCTGATCAATTAATGTACAAAATATTCTACTTCAATACCTATTTCATTTTCAAGGCTTCGATTACCCACTATCGGTAGTAAATTCAATCCCATCTGTGACATCTTTGACAAATGACACATCCATTACTGCGGCACAACACTAATGCTACCATTGTTGCTTTATTTATCTCATTACTGACATAAACGGCCATTAAAGTCGATTTAGTTTTTCTTATCGTTCAATACCGGACGTTTAATTGAATCCTGGTGTTGTAAAAAACAAAATGGCGGACAGGATCATTGATCAGATTGCGCAATGCTGCCAAACTGGATGCAAGGGGAAGTCAATATGTGTTTTATATTTTTTTATAGTTAAACACGAGCGCGTTGGGTTTTCTTGTAACTAATTAGCTCGCCTGATTACCCCAAAAAATACTTACAAATTTAAAGGTGTACCTGACCAACTACCAACATAACAAAAGCGACGAGGGCGGGATCGTTTTCGAATTTCGAAATTTATAAATCGGATAAAGTGTAATCCAGCCAGTAACCTTCTAATTTAAGATCCATTGTTTAGTATTGCCAGTGTAAATTATTAAATTCTGAATTAGGTAAATGTGTCAGAGGTGCCATCGCTCTGTACTGTGTAGGTTGTACAATAGTATATTACATAGCTTAGAGATGACTCTAATATTTAATTTTATGTGGGTTGAAAGTTAAGGTCGTTAGTTGACAGATATAAATGCACAGTTTTATATGCGAATTATATAATTAGCAGACTGTGTGGGAGTAAATCAACTGATAAGTACGAATTCATCATTTATCTAACTCGGCTCTGTAATGGTTAGTTCATATTGATGTTTGTGGAATACCGTTCCATAACGTTGCATCCAATTACGATGTGCAACTAGTCACTATTATTTCTTCTGTGTATGATTGCAGACGAAATGAAAATAATTCCATGCATCTTGGAATTCTACTTAATACAGCTAAAGTATACTTAGGCATAGCTTCATTCCAATATATATTTTTTTAATCTTAAGGCACTAATCATCTGATTCATGTCTTCCTTGTTTCGTCTATTATTATATTGTATAAAATAAACCGATTACAAAATTCCTGAAAGTAAATATATTTAGGGTTGGCAATTGGCATGTTATGTCCGGAGTTTCGGTCGTCTGGAACTCCGGACTTTGACCGATTTTTTTACCAGTTTTTGACTCAGATGGAAAATCTCTGTATAACGTGTGCTTCGCAATTTATAACTTTTTTTTATTAATGTATGTTTTTAAATATCTATCTGGAATTAAATGGCTCTTTGAAATGTCAGGACATGTACAAGTTTTGATAGTGTTCGAAAACTTTTTTCGTTTTCGTATTGTTCCATACATTGCTGGCCTAAAAGGTATTCGAAAACTTTTTTCGTATAAGAGTGAAGCAATCTATACCGCCGCTTACTACCGATTTTAGTTCCTCCACGTTTCCGATAGAGGCGCTTTACTAAAATGTATGGAACAATACGTAAACAAAAAATTTTTTCGTATACTATCAAATCTGGGACTAAGCGTACGGAATGGAAACCCGTAATATATCTACCCATACAAATGTTATGCCATGGTTTGTTAGTTAGAACCCATAGCAGTCCGGTTAGTTTTTACTTACCCATAAATCGTTCCCAAATCAAGTAGATCGACCGTAAAAGGTATCTCGAAAGTATTTTAATAAGTTCCGTATTCAATCTCGCAGCGAGAGGTTCACACGTAAGTAATCCCAATAACAATTCAAGCAAGAAGATCTGGTTTACGATACGTAGTACACGACTCTGAGCATAGCGCTCAGTACTTACTCGCTAGTCTCGCTACCATTGTCGGTACCCACACCAACGCACGAAAACTCAATTCGCTTGTGCAACGCTTAAATTACCGCAAAATACCTTATGCGCTTTCCATATAGGTTCCAAGCAATCTGCGGGCCTATTACGCTCCTCGCTCATGATTCTCCGTTAATTTCGAATTCCACTAGAGGTATGTTTCTTTTGTGCCATTGCAGCTGCCTTTGCACAAAGAAGATCGCAACTTTTGTCGCCCGAATATCGGTGCGCTTTAAGACATCTTTTATTTGCAACCAAAGACATTCCCTGGAACGGAACGCCCTTTGTAAACGGACCGAGGTCCCCTTGACACAATACTAACATTCAAGATTTTAACCTAAGTTCTGTGAAGTCAGGTCTGAAAACCAATTAGCAACAGCGCTCATTCGTCAGCTGCTAAGGCTCGAATAATTTTTTCATATTTAATTCGAAGACCGTTCTATTTTTGATTAACGAACATCTTTACGGCATGTGTACGATACTGGTCGAAAATACTCAAATGGAAAAAATAAATCATGCACGATGATTCCAAATTTAAATTTGGAATTGCAAATGCAGGCGATATAATACCGCTATTAAAAGACCGTTCACAGATTAAATATACGTCAGTGTTTGGGTATTTATTTTAACACATTTCGCGTGTGTAACGGGAGAGATGAAAAACATTCCCCTGTGTTTCATTATTAACGTTATTTTTAGACATACGCTCGACCTGCTGGAACAAGTGTTTACTGTTGCTTTACTTACAATGCTGTTCACATTATTACTCCTATCTACATCTAATAGGACTCTGCTAAACGCCATAATTAAGCCCTTATCCACAGAGAATGCAACAAATCATTTTGACAAACCAATTCTTGTAAAATATGTCTAGGTCGTGATTCTTGATGATTGAGTAAAAAAATATTAATGCTAGACGATATATAAGCAGAAATTGTATTGCGAGATCGTTAGGTTTTCGAAATTCAAATCAATTTGGACGGTTTTGTTGATGCCTACGCCAGCGCAATTAATGTTACGTGCCAGTGTTACTTTCCTTTCAACGTGGTTGAAAAAAAAAAGAATTTTGATGTTCTCGAGTCTCGTATCGTCGGATGCATTAAACGTGAAGTCGTATGTTAAATAAATTGAGCGCACGTGTAATTGATTACTGACATACATCGAAGATGAGTACAATCTCTTTCGAGATAACTCCTATTTACCACAGAGTATGATTTACATATATAGACTAGTTGAAATAGTGAAATTCCAGTGAAAGCAAGAAATAATTTCAACAAAGTAGACATTCGATGTGTGAATAAGCAACTCGACAGTGACCGAAGACGATATTGGCAATGATTGGAGAGGTATATGTTCAGCAATAGCTGGGTTTGAGATGTACGTTGATAATGAGACTTCAATTAATCGATTCTATTGGTTGATATTTAAATTTTATCTCTTACCTCTCAACTTTGGTGCACACCGGAATCATTTAATTGATCCCTTAGCGAAGTCTCATCGCCCTTTTAAAAGTCATTCTGAAACACATCAATCAAGCAGTCGGTCGTCGCGTCAAATCCGCCCGGAGATATAATAAAAGTTAGTTATTCGGTAGTCCGTTAAGTATTATTTAATTGTTAGTCTGTGGCTGCCCCAGGGCAAGCGGCGAACGACTTGTTCCACTCATATCCCGCGTTTTAACGTGTTTTTTATTTACCGTAATTTGCTTCTCCATTGACAAGTATCAACTCTATTTATTTATGTAATGTTCTTGAACTTAAAGTAATGGTATCGTAAACAAAGGCGCCATCTTAATTGAATATGACAGCTGTCATTACCAACGACAAGTTTTTATTTTCTTAATTGATTGTTGTCTAAAACAGTAAGCCACAATTCATCAAACTCCGTGCTACTATAACTCCTTTTTTAAACAATACATCGACAAAAAAGGGGATGTTTAGAGTGCTGCGTATCTTTTTTGGGCCATTTTTTTGGTTCCGCTCCTACCTGACGTAACCACGTGGACGTGTGAAGTGACGTAGCTCGGTCTTTGTCTTTACCTTGGAAAGAGAAAAAGAGGTGGATAGTATTTTCGCGTTCAGATACACTAGGTGAGCCCATCCCTTGTGGCAGGAAGTTTAAAATCTGGTGTTTTTTTACCGCAGTTTAGTTAAAACGGGGGTAAAGTTTGACATCTCGACAGACACACCGTCTGGGTTACCAGATAAGACTCAATTTGGTTGTTTCTTTGTTTACCCTTTCTCTAAATCTCAATAATTATACGTGGGAATGCTGAAGAAAATGTCTTCATTTGCTTTGTCTTATCTGTGTTTCAACTTGTGTCACAGATTAAAAATAATATTTCAGTTAATAACACTGCTAGTTAAATTCGAGCCACGTCCATTTAATGAGTTGCCTTAATAAAGTTTTATGAATGTAATATATCTTGTAGATCACTAAATAATCAATTCGTATCGAAAGTGCACAGGAAATGTGTTTTTTTTTTATATTTTGTTTGGAGTGAAGCCGGCTTGACAGTATTATAATAGTCCCCGGTAATGATTTGCCAAGACACGGCCGCCATACTTAATACCCACCACTTCCTTCCGATGCCCTATAACGTCGACTCAAATTATATTTCTTCAAAACATAAAGGGATATTAATACTTTATATAGACTAAATACACTAGTCGTGATAAGCCAGAATTGCCAATTAAAAAACGGGTTATTTGACGCAACGCTAAAGAGGTTAACATAATATAAATAGAATGTACGTACATACTAAGTACGAATACGAACGGACTCCTTAACGAATGCATTTGCTCTTAAAACTTGTTGACCCCACGAGCCCCACATGCAAGCGCGCGACCAACTGCACATTCTTTCATTAATACAAGGGTTGCACCCTGGAGGGCAACAAAAACTAGTTTTATTATTATTCATACAACGGAATTCAATTCGTTTCGTTGACGAGAGTATCTATCAACGTGGTTAGAAATACCACATTTTTTTGGTGGTATCGGTAGCCCTGGCAACATCGGATCGTTTAAAACAAAGCGGGGGGGCGTCGATACTTGACAGTTCGATATTCAAAATATGAATCGTTTGTAATGTCGACAGATCATACGAAATTCGATTTAGGTTAGGGGTGTCACCGCGCGTTCAACCCCATTTTTGAGCGACCTACAAAGTCTGTCCGGTCCGGTAAAACCGTTAATGTCTCAGCGGGATCGATAGTTGGACAGTTGTGCAAATAGTTTTGTCTGGGGATTACATCTTGGGGGCGTCGAAAGCTGTATTGCCAGTTTTGTTTGCGCTGTCATGATATTGATATATCGGCTTAATCTATGTGCTCGGACATTTATCTGTCGCTTTAGCCATTAAGCAAATATTGATGTTGTCTTTCTCTTTTCAGGTGCTGACGTCTGGTTCCTTCGAACTTAGGATAAAAAGTTTTACGAACTCGCTGGGTAGGTTAAGTAGTGGGCAGTGCTGTGATGGTTCCTTAAATAGTGACGCGCCGTGTTTGGCGCCGTGCAGGACTAAATTCCGTGTATGCCTCAAGATATATCAAGCCAACATAGACACGACGTCGCCGTGTACTTTCGGCGACATCACCACGCCTGTACTAGGCGGCAACTCCTTGGATGTGCCTAACCTCAACGTAGAAGGATTCAGCAATCCCATCGTGTTCCCGTTCGACTTCACGTGGCCGGTGAGTTTACACTTTGCTTTTATCAACTTTTACTTAACTCCGACATTCCTCTAACAACAACACCTCATTAATTTTGTAGGCAACAATAAAATCAATACATCGTAAAAGAAACATTAAGTAGTAACCCTACATCAATAAATCAAACGTCGATGTTACCAACATTCAAATTCCAATAATCCACGCGGCCATGCGGCCAGTGCGAGCATCTCATTCGCCGTAAATAATAGTAAAAAAGAAATTAAGGGATTCCATATTCAAATTTGACAGAAGCGATGACGATAAGAATAGTCGATAGTTTAACGAGCAACCGCGTGGGATGATTACGGCGTTCAATGGTTCATTTTTAATTAATTATGAAGTCGCGTCGTGTATGACCGGCCGTGTGTTATTAGATGTAGTTAGAGCAGCCTTCGCTGGCTACATCTTCAAGCGATTAAAGCTCGGAGGCCGGTCGGGATCGTGATTCGATATTGTAATTGCCCTGTTATTTATTTGCGGGTCGCGTTTAGTTTAGAGACTCCATCTCGAAGGATAACGGACGTCTTAATTGGACCTTAGTTACGGTTATTTTGCTGGCGTCAATTGTGTACAAACCGTGTGGACACTGGAGGTTTCGAGTGCTATTTGTATTTTATTTAGCGGCCCGCTTCAAATGTCGTACCGTCTCGTAATGTTTGAGTAAACAATCGCTCGAAGCTTGCACAAGCCGGACCATCTGGAGAAAACGTGACATTTGGTAACCAGGTAGGCGGGAAATAGGAGCCATAGACAAAACTTTTTTTTTTATAATTCGTCCGACAACTGTCAGTATAGTTCCGAATGAATTGGCGCTAAATTGTTGTTTCCTGTTTAAATTCAGAGCTCTCTATTGCCAGACATGTGTTGACATGCGATTAATTGAGCGAAAGCGATGCGGAATGCCCGCGTCACTCGAATTTCGTTGACAGGTTGAGCTCTCTATCGGAGCTGTCGGATCCACGCCATGTGCGGTTTATCCGCAGATAAACTCCGTATGTCGTAGATCCATAATATCCGGAAGACTCAGGATGCGCCATACGCGTCGTCGCGCTTGCTTACCGGTTACTTTATAGTTGGCTGAACCGCATTTAAATACACAATCTTCCCTTCCCCTAGAAACTGAACCTTTTTTCTTGCAATGAGGTCATCGCCGCTTGCTTTACGAGCCATATCGTACGAATGAATACCAGCTACAACGTAATGTGGTACATAGACGTTCCGCACGCTGCCTCCGTGACTCGCCGGCACGGCAGGTGAATGGGCACACTAAAGACATTCGATTTTTGAAATATTTTTTTAAATAGAAAATAAACTGACTGGACAGCAAAAAGTTCTGAAATCAATATACTACTGTCAAAGTATCCTAAACGGCAACTGAACGCGTTCCATTTTTTTAATTCTGCAGTTTATTTTTCTTTACTCATCGATCCGGCCAGCACCACAATATTTTGAAACGCGACGCTGTAACGTGAACCGCGTAACTTTAAACGCAACTGCATCCGAACTATATCTGATCCCCGTGAAATAAATCCCAGACTAGAGATGCGACCCGTGCGATAATAGGTCACGAGCGTATTAATATTACTGATTACATCGAAGTAAAATTACAAGTACATACAACCTACAGCGAGTTAACGACGCACTCGGACGATTTATCATGAAAAGAAAGAGATGGCTCACTCCGAAAGAGGCTCATTTGTATTCAGTCGTCGGGATTTCATTTATTTCACTCTTTAACAATTTGTGTTTTGTAAATCGCCGGTTTTATATTGTCGGCCCGTTAGCTCCGGATGTGACAAAAGCTGACAAACTGGCTTATGACTCTTATGACAGTCTCCGCACGTAGTCCTCCTATATAATTATGTGTTTACAATGTTGAAGAAAAGGTCATGTACGCGCCCCTAATATTAGGGTTGTACGAGAATTCAGTCACTGGTCCAACCGTTGTCGTTTTAGTGCGAAATAAACCGGCCAAGTGCGAGTCGGGTTCGCGCTCTGAGTGTTCCGTACCACCACAAAATACAAAAAGTAGTGAAAAAAAACAAAATCCCATCAATATCCAGGCGGTCACCCATCCAAGTACCGACCGCACCCGACGTTGCTTATTTTTGGTGAACAGAAATTTGTCACCGACTCGCACTTGGCCATTATTTATTTATTTATTTATTTAATTTAGTTATTGGAAAACTAACAGCTTTTTACAGTAAAATATACAATAGAATCGCTATAGAAAGCCAATTACAAGTTCTCACGAATTGATATAAATTATTTATTATTTGTTGTTATACTTTAGAGTGCTACAATAATCATGCCAAGTTTGACGCTTGTACCTACTTATTTACCCGTTTTTACATTACAGCAAATACAAAAATACGTAAAAAATAAGTTTGTTGTATGGGGTTTAGTTACCTTTATTTTTTACTTTTTTTATATATATTTTATAGTAGACAGGCTTGCGCTTGGCCGCCATCTCGCCTGATGTTAAGCGACGATGCGGTCTACGATGGAGCATACTTGCCTAGAAGAAACCGATTCACTCTCGACTTGAAGATACCTAGTTATTTTTTCTTTTAGATATTATTATTTTAGTTAATCCGCCGTAACATTACATATTTTGTAAAAAATTCTACTGCCTATCTATTACGGTTCGAAAGATACAGCCGTTTAAAGGCAGGACAGACAGACAGACATCGTAGGCTTAGTAATAGGGCCCCGTTTTTACCCTTTGGGTACAGCACCCTAAAAATGCGCTTATGCAACGCCACCTGCTTTTAAAACGCAAATGTCAAAGTGTGTTTCCGCGCATGTTCGAAGGCGCATGTTGGCCCATTGGCCGTGAACTATACTTTTTGAATCACCAATTCACCATAGATCCGTGTGATCGAGGCCGTTGTTGTTTTCGGACGTTATTCCACTTAAAATTCCATAACCATTATTGAGAATCATCATCATCATCCACATCCTTCCTTATCCCACTGCTGGGTATAGTCTTCTCTCTTGCGTTTGACCGCCAACTTGCTTGAAGTAAAGCGACGATGCGGTCTACGATGGAGCACGCTTGCCTAGAAGAAACCTATTCACTCGTGATTTGAAGACACCCAGATTGTAACTATGGCGAAACACCCATTCAGGCAGCGCATTCCACAGACTAGCAGTTCGCATAATAAATGTGGAATCAAAGCGCTTCGTACGGGTTTTCGGAATATCAACTATAAAACGGTGACGATTTTTCGTGCCCGCTCTGGCAGTCCAATAGAAAAATGGGCATGGAGGGAATTAGATCGTGCAGATCCGATGCACACTCTGAAATCTGCTATGCCATCTGCCTCGGTTCTGTGCTAATCGAGTCCAGGTTCGACCCGCGGTAGTAATAATATCGTCGACCCATCTTGCAGCTAGACGACCAACGCTCCACTTACCTTGCCTCGGCCACCATTAATAAATAAAAATATATTGTAGGTAGTCTTAATTTTACTTATCTGTTGGCGGTATCATATCTGTTAATTTAAATAAACATTGGACTTTTTATCATCCGCTTTTCAAAAGAATAAAGTCCTATAACAATATGGCAATATAAAAGTAAGTAAAGGCAAAGATTATAAATGCTAGTTTCTACGTGACTTGCCAGTTTGCGCTCGCGCATCCAAGCATGCCATGATAGAAAGAGACATGCGCGTCTAAACACTTATCTCTTCCATTGAAACACCTTGTTTAATTAACAAAGTTCAAGATGACGTTATAATTACGTAAGACTATGGCGAATTTTATTTCGAAAATTAATTTAAGTATATATTTTATTAAGTGCGAATTTTTAAGTTGTAATTTAGTTGCTAACTGTATTTTGTTAAAAGTTTTACTTTAAGTAGGTTAACGTGATCAAACAAACAAGTACTTATTTTTGAATCCCCGATAAAAGAGATGCTAATCTTCAAACGGCTGAACAGATTTTCATGAATCGTAGCTAAGATAAGTACAAAAAAACTGCTGTATCATACATTTTGTCGGCAGTGAAAGATTTTTTGTTGTAAACGTATGGAACGGCAGTTTTTTTCCGCGAATTTCTAAAAGTAGTTTAATAAAAGAACAAAACTGATGAACAGGCGGTATGGCCTTAAAGGCTTTAGCCTGCCCGATGGGCGAATAAAAAAAATATAACAAAGGTTGTCAAGTCTTCAAGAACCTTACAAGGATGCGTGCTAAGGGTAGGAGCTATGGATGTGAGCAGGGATGTGCGAGCGATGTAGCTATGTACAGTACGCTTAGTCCCAGATTTGATAGTTTTCGATAACTTTTTTCGTTTACTTATTGTTCCATACATTTTAGTAAAGCGCCTATATCGGAAACGTGGAGGAACTAAAATTGGTGGTAATCGGCGGTATAGATTGCTTCACTCTAATACGAAAAAAGTTTTCGAATACCTTTTAGCCCAGCAATGTATGGAACAATGCGAAAACGAAAAAAGTTTTCGAATACTATCAAAAGTTGTACTAAGACACGTCTGTTTGAGCTTTAATGCGCGCGGTTGATGCGATTTGAAAATGTATGGTGACGTCAGTCGTCTACCGCACGCGTTTGACGCAGAACTCCGAAGCGGCGCCATACATTTTCATTTTGCGAAGACTTGTCGCAACAGCCGCGATGCTCGAAAGTCAACCTTAATGCCAGGCTGGCAAGCTACCATCCTCATGTTAAAAAAGTCTCGGCAAGCGTGTGTTTTGGCGCCCAACTTGCCGGTTCCCATTCCAGGCTAGCTGTGTTTACCATCTTTGATCACATCTAACACTTAGTCTTACAAACATAAAAAATAAACACCTTTAAAAAATCGAAATCGAGGTATCTCCAAGACGAAAAAAAACCCGACAAACTTGATAATTCCAATCCATTTAGTTTAGCAATTCAAACAAATCACATAATTATTTCATTATAATACGATTTCTCCGGAAAGCGTAATTTCACTCAATGTGAAATTAAAAACGAGCATTATACCGTGAGAGGATAGAAAGAGCAGTTTAACTTAATTAAGATTAATTAATTCACAAAAGCAGTATATTTATACTTTTTATACAAAGCTCTAAGTGTTTATGCGGTCACCCAAGCGAGAACTAGTGAGATACAATTGAAAATATAAATAGACAGGTAGTTTAAATCGAATAAAGGCGTAAAAAGCGTTGTAGCCTCTTTATCTTGGTAATATCCTTTTTGCTGCGGGCTGTCAAGTAAAAAGTATGATAAAAAGTGGAACTCTTTGGTGCCACCAAATTGAATCACTACACAGAATCACTATTAATTGTCATCAACATTACAAGAGTTGTTTTTTATATTAAAACAAAACAGATGGACAGGCGGTATGGCCTTAAAGGCTTTAGCCTGCTTGTTTTGGCACCAACGTCAAAAAAATCGTCTCATTGTATTATGTACTAGCGGTCCGCCCCAGCTTCGCACGGGTATGGATTATAGCCTATGTCACCCGGGGATAGTGTAGCTTCCCATCAGTGAAAGAATTTTTCAAATCGGTTCAGTAGTTTCGGAGCCTATTCAATGCAAACAAAGAAACAATCAAATCTTTCCTCTTTATAATATTATTATAGTATAGATTTTCCTACACTTTTTTATTTTCGAGATTGATTGTGTTTGTTAACAAGCTCGGGTGTAAGCAAGTGATATATTTAATGAGGTGACATAGGTTGGTACATACCACGGCTTTTAGTGTTGTTTCCTAAATTTAACGGTATTATACCTAGAACTTTTTAGTTTTTCACTATCTTTCTATTTGCCGTTCACTATTAAAATAGCAATAAAGCAAGCTCAAAGTAGCACAACGAGCTATGGAGAGGGCTATGCTCGGGGTTTCTCTACGAGATCGAATCCGAAATGAGGAGATCCGTAGACGAACGAAAGTCACCGACATAGCCCACCGGATTAGCAAGTTGAAGTGGCAGTGGGCAGGGCACATATCACGCAGAACAGATGGCCGATGGGGCCGAAAGGTTCTGGAATGGAGCCCACGGACTGGTAAGCGCAGCGTAGGACGTCCACCCACAAGATGGACAGACGACCTAAGAGAGACCGCAGGGAAACGCTGGATGCAGGCCGCTTCCAACCGGCCCTTTTGGAGATCGATGGGGGAGGCCTATGTCCAGCAGTGGACGTCCTGTGGCTGAAATGATGAAAATGATGATTAAAATATTAAAAATGTTAAACTGGATTAAGTATGTTCTTACTCGAAATAAAATATTCATTGAATAACAATGGCTCTCTTATCATTTTAATTTAAAAAAACAACAAACTTCAGATAATCAATTGTGTTAATCAACACTTGTACGAAAACGCCTGTTTAGAACATAAAGCTCAACGTGCATGTATTATGTCGTTAGTGAAGAAACGAAACATTGTGAAGTAGACTGAGCAACGGCTAAGCGTAACTAATGCTAGAGATTGTTACTTATTTTGCATGTTTCGTAAAATACTTACACGCTCTAATTACGGGCGTTCTAATGAAAGTATGGAATCTTCGTTAACACACAGTGGATGCATTCCCTTTGAAAGAGTTTAATAATGCATCCTATTTTGTCTTCAAAAAGGAGGTTTTCAATTCGACTTTTTTGTGTGCATGTTACCTTTGAGTAGGTATATAAAAGTCTTTTAACCTAAGATATTTTTACCTGTAGATAGGTTGTGCCCACCACCATAATGACTAGACGAATGTGAGGCTGGCTGCCCGACTTCGCTCAGTCACGCACTCCCAGTGTCTACAACAAATTGCATTTTTTCTCTTTCTAACAACAGATATTATAGCTTAAAAAGTATTTCGTATTATTTCCCTTATTTCACAAAATGCACACATATTACATGCGTAGGTAAGCTATGCATAGGGTATGTTATGTTATATGCTGCGTTTGGTCAGTTTTTAAAGCCGCCTATAACGTCTCTATTATTACACCTCGCTGCTTTTAACTGCTAACTAATTCATTATTCACGTCTTTCTGACTGACTGAAAAGTAAAGCTACCATTTTAATTTTCACTAAACTTTTTCTGACTTATTACTAGTAAAGCATCTATCCTACTATAATTTTTTTTTCTGTGTAAATGTATAATACGCGCTCAATTTTCGAAAATCGAACGTCAACTGTCATTCGCAGAAACTAACGTTGGCGGTGACGTCAGTATCGCTTCCAATTTCAAAACAATAGTAAGGTAACGCAGTGCTTGTCGAATGCCGTTCAAGTGGTATTGTTTCGTGAGAACTCAGCCACTTCTTGTCCCTAAATAGCGGCATCACGGTAGAAAGTAATTAAAACACGTCTCGAACGCAACCTCAACCAAATTAAGTTAGCCTTCATTCAATTGTACAATCGATCCTCTTTCAACCGACTTCAAAAAAGGGGGAAGGTTCTCAATTCGATCCGCAATTTTTACACACACTACGCTACTTTTTACGCATTGCTTTTGCGGCAGTTAATCTTCAAAACTATTTCAATTAGGGAATATCAATATATATATATATTCGAACAAGGGAATATGGACTAATTTCTTATTTTTATTTAGGCAAGTGTCTTTAGTAACTAAACAAAATACAAACTGACACTACAAAAACAGTTAGACTGCTCATAAACCGTTGAAGGTATAATGACAATCCAAATGCTCAAGCCCACTATCAGTTGGCAGCGTACCCAGCATGCTGGCGGCATTACCACGCTGAATGGATAATAATAAATAATTATTCTCATATCCCTAATAAACTAAACTAGACAGCTCTAAAATTGTTGCCATCCTTCTCTCACATATCAAAATGAAAAGAGAGACATATAATAATATAATTTTAGTCCTGTCAGATTGGTTTAGTTTAGTTAGTTAGTTATAAAATATAGTGCGGTATGTGCTAGCAAGACTTTAAAATGCTTATAACTTCCATTATCACTTCTTATTAACACATCTTAATTTTGTTTTCTTTCATCGGCTCTATTTATGATTAACTTTTTTATTATAATAATATATATTATAAAATTTCATATAATATATATTTAATATTATATAATCTATATCTATACTTCTATACTAATATTATAAAGAGGAAAGATTTGTATGTAAGTATGTTTGTAACGAATTGCCTCAAAAATTCCATGGACCGATTTTAAAAACTCTTTCACCATTTGAATGCTACATTATCACTGATTAATATAGGCTATTTTTGTATGCTAGATAATTTTTTTTATTATGCTATTTTTATTGTTATATGCCGTGTGGAGCCGGGGCGAACCGCTAGTGTAAGACTAAAAAACCAGACTGGTAACCAATTTTAGGACCCGCCCCTGTCTGTATCTGTAAATACGTCCTTATTCCACTCGCATATCGATATTCGATATAGGCACTTAGTAAATCTTATAGACTACTGCCGACTTCCGTCTACCAAGTTTTTTCTTAAGAGCTCTTAATAATTTCCTTTATGTCGATCCGGCCGACTCTTAAAATACTTGCCCCGCATCCGCTTCTTTTAAAGACACTGGCAGGAATGTCTCGCCTGTTCTGTAGTTCGTCTCTCCAGCATTTAAATATAAATAAAACCCGCAGAAAATAACCTTAAATATATCACAAAATTATAGCTTGTGCAACTTGCTAAACATTCAAAAGAAAACCCAAATGAGAAAACCACAATTTTACTTTAAAAAAATCTGCATTTAACCGGTTTGTTCTAGATTAGTTTATATTCACATTTTATTTTCCTGTCTTGCTAGTTTGGTCGAGGTTCCAAATAATGAAATCTGCTTTATTTCAAATTAATAAGTGCTATAAAAACATGTTGAAAATATATTAAAATTGTAAGCTGTAACACGATTTCATAAGTTTCAAATTTGAACAATCGGGGCGTGTATAATTACTCGTTGCATTGTTCGCAGCCACTGCACAGGTATTCGGCAACCTATCAATTAACTGGAGTTTTCTACGATCCTAAACAAACGTAATCACAATTACTGGCCGATGCTAAAAACAACAAAACCTTCAAATTTCGAATGCCGGTCTTCAATAATGATTAGTCATAGACAATTACAGATAAAGAAAATAAGCTCATCAGAGTGAACAGACAATAAAAGCTCGCCCGACTCCGGGCTTGTTATAACAACGCTCGAGCTCGCGCTAAGAAAACACTCCATTTTCAAATGGACGCTCGTTTACGGTCACATTCTGACATTTTAACTGCGTCTCTCTAACGTTTACTGCTGCTAATAAAATTGTTCAAAGAGCCCGATTTATAATGGTAGTCCAAAACTCATTTGCCCGCTGATATTTTTCCGACCACAAAGTTCGGATTAAATAAATGCCTAATTGAGTGGTGTCAATCAAAATTCAAATTAGGAATAGCGTTCTCGTCGCGTTCCAAAATTGAATCGATTTCGAGGTGCGTTCCATTTTTATCGACGTTCTCACGCAGTGACAGTGGCAGGGCATGCCCTGAAATCTGCGAATGATGAAATTCCACGCGTTCATTTCTTTATTCATCACACGCGCGTTGATTCTAAGAACTATGAGTACTGACAGCAAGCGGTGACTGCGAGCTCTCATCGCATCACATCGAATAAATCGCCATTATTTAGTATGGAAGAAGCGCCAGTACTTATCTACCCGCACCATGCCTCGGCGAATTTATAGACGCGTCAAAGGCTGGGAACCACCAGCGACGCAAACCCAGAGTGACAGAATGTTTGGAACACGTCAAAAAGCTTATAAATCTCAAATTGAAACTTCAATATTCCGAGAACGCTTTATTTTTCGCAATTTTTGAGCGATCTCACACGCTTTTGAAACTTTATTTCCATTTGATTGCCGTGTTCGGAATATAAACACGCCTTGTTTTTGACGTGTAAATATTACTCATCGGTGTCACTGGCTGTCTAGTTTTAATGCCATACCGGTTCAATGTGGATTAGAAAAAAATCTAATACAATTTGTAATAAGAATCAAGTTTAAACCTGTAAGGAGGCTGTAGTCATTCTCGATTAAAGTCCGGATGAGCTGATCTCAAGATTATTTGTTTTTAGTGCGGTTTCGGTTTCAACGCTCACCCTTCTCAGGCTTATCGGATCCATCGTAGGTTGGCTCTCTAAAATTTGTTAACTCGGCTTTATTTTTTAATTCTTATGCTTCATTCAAATCGCTCCGTTGTTTATGGTCGACATTTTCATTTTTGGAATTCTTGTGGAGTCCGTTGGTCGATTCCCGAGCAGAGACGGATGCCGCTGATTCCATTTTCAAATTAAAGGTAGCCAGTTTCGTTTTTCACTTCGGCTGCGATTCAAAGTCCCGAATTCCGCATCCGAACGGTTTTTTCGCCACGATTGTAATTGAGGGCAATAAATTGTTTATGTCCGAGTTATTTCGTGTCTCATATACATCGGACAGGTCGTTAGCTGACAAAAAGCGGAGTTTCGTCTGTTTTAATGCTTCTAGAGTGCGTCCTGTAAACTAATCTCGACATTCATTTTGAGTTACGAGTGGTTGTTCAACTTTTTAATGTTTCCCGGTATTGCGGGCTGCGGTAATTAATCCTTTCATAAAACTCTAAACAGTTAGTTAATTTTTGAGTATGGCCACCTCGGTGTTTACTTTCTCGGCTTAGCTGGCAACACTGGGACTTTATTATAGCATCAATTTAATGGTTATTATTTATGATTGGCGTGTGAACGTGTTTAATTGGTCGAGCATTATCTTTTCTTGTTGTATACTTACCTGCAGCAAAGATATCACTTAACTGGCTAATCGTCGTCTTCCTCGGCATTCGGAATAATTGCAATTCTTCAACTTTAACCTTCAAATCTCAAATTTTTCTTTCTAAAATATAAATTCCCACATAAATAATTGACTTGTCAGTCGAGTCATTTCGTTGTGTAAAACGCTTAATATACAATCGAGATAAACTCATAAATCTGGACTCGTTGGAATACTTCCAGAACTCTTTACATTAAATCGTAATAATTTATGAAACGCACTTCGTTTTTTACCGACCGTACGCAGGCTTTTCGAAATAGTCTTTGCTGTCATTGTATTAAACATTCCATTTTTGAATGCAAACAAAGGATTTCTCTCGTTAAACAATTCGAATTTCGAACGTCATAGGTCACACGGACCGCGAGGTCGCATTGCTTTGAGAACGTCTCACTTTTGTCTATGCCCATGCTTGTGTGCCACAGATAAACCTAGCTAGGTTAGAAGTGCTGTTCAAACGAGTAACAACCGTACACTTGAGTTAAACTCCACTTGACAGCGTAATAGACGTACAGTAAGTTACGTGCATCTTTACCACGAAACTGTTTAACATTCTAACAGAATGCACGCGTGTTACTGTCGCTAATAAAATGTCGACCTCAATTTTTTGTGACAAATAATTTGTAAAGGAAGTGTCCTGTTCGCACGGTATTATGTTATTATGTTTATTTCGTTTGAATAGGAGCTTTTCGTACATGAGTCACGGGTCATCGCTCCGACCAATCAACGTATCTCAAGAAGGAAATCAAGTTAATGAATAGCAATAATAAATGCACACGAAGAACAAGTTTTGTCTATGATTTGCATATCTTTTCAATTTGACGTACGTATGGCTAAAGTTTGAAATCGATACATCGAGAATCGAGCTAACAATTCGATTGGAAACGCTCTAACGTCACATCTTCTCAAAATTAATCTCTACTACAATGTTTTACGATATATTTTGACTTTGTGAGTTGTGAGGTCACGGGGTGTTACTGAAATATCTTCTTCTTAAAACTAATCTTTATTACAATGAGTTGCGATCTATTTTGATTTGTAAGTCTTTCTTAGGGTGTAAAGTGAAAAAGAACCTGTTGGCCGTAGTTACTGGCAACTGGCAAAGTGTGAAATATGAAATCACGACTTGCCTCGGTACGGTGTTTGTGTTCCAAATATCTCTGTTGAAACGAACTACGGTAATGACTTTTTCTGTAGCTTTTATATAAACTTTCGATAATATCCGTATGTATCGATCGACCTTGTTCTATTTCCGATGTACCCAAATTTACCCGAAGAGTGGTCAGCTGTGGGAACTGAAAATTGTCTATGGATGACTATCAGTTTCGTTCTGAAAATACGATGACAGCTCCCCCACGCAAATCTACAGATAAGTTTGTAATTCGTTACACGACCACAGAGCAAGAAATTAACTAAACAAATTACAAAGTACATAAAAGATTGTAAGAAAACAATCGTTTTCCTCGTTTATTCACAGTTTTAACTAATCGGTTTTAACAATTGAACATCTGTTGCGATTTCTAACAGAGTCATTAGGAACAATAGTGTCGAACACGTGGCGAGGCCCAAACTTGGCCACCTGAGCTTAAATTCCGAGCCTCTTTTGTTTCGGCCCTTAAAACCCAAACACATGTTACAAGAAGTACAAAAGTAACAAAACGAAGACTCGGTCCGTTCCCACGTACTTATCCTTTCGGTTCTCTAATTAATAACGAAATATCGGAGTCAGATATGGAAGTAGCTTAGGACCCTCGTAAAACGATTATCAAACGATTCCCGGCCGACTCGTTCCGTTGAATCATCCGATTCCTTTAATACAATTTTCACGCTATCGAATGAGAATCAAGACTTTTATTTTGTTAAAATAGTTTTGATTCGAGATGCAATTAATCCATTGTCTGTTCAAATCTGGGTTGAGAGATAACAATCTCAAAAAATATCAGATAAATTAAATTGTAAATTTCTTCAATCTTGGAGTATTAGCACTTCCTCGATTGGCCGGTCTAAAGCTGCGCGAGTGTGCGGTTGACACGTTTGTAAAAGCTACTGCACACATACGAACGCATGCGGCTTTTTATGGGCCGTCAAGAGTCAGTGTCGTGGGAACCGGCATATATACTTACGACCGGCCCAGCTGACCGAAATGCGTTCTCCATACTCGATTAACAAATCGATACACCGTATTCGATCGAGACCACACAAATCATAACCACACTGGTCAAAGGTGTATCCAAAGAAATGTCACCTATGTCAATGTCAAAGTGGGAGTTCGGTTGCAATAAACATTTTTAAGAATAACAATGAACATAATAAAGCAAGAGTGAGTTAAATAAGTGTTTGATGAAAAAGTTGATGATACCATTAAAGTTGCCAGTTCATAATTAAAAATTCAACCACATTCTAAGTTTTTTTTATATATGTATGTATTTATAAAAGGATTCAAAAACTAAAATATTGGTATAATGTTTTCTAAAACTTAGTTTTTACAAGTTGGGATTTATTTTTCTTATAAATATTGTAAATTCTTATACCTACTACAACCTGACTTGTTTGCTAAGTTTTAATTTTAATACCTATGTAAAACTTAATCTTTGCAAAAATTTTGGGATTTGGACCATAAGTAGGTATTATGATAATATTTGATTCGTTATTGCGATATTGCGCTCCGCTATTTTAGAGTTTTTCAACACGTGTCTTCATTTTTGTTTTCGGCTCAACTTGCGTTTGACTGCCACCTCGCCTGATGTTAAGCTATGATGCGGTCTACGATGGAGCACGGTTGCCTAGAAGAAACCGATTCACTCGCGATTTGAAGACAAAATTGTAACTATCGGGGAACACCCATTCAGGCAGCGCATTCCACAGGCTAGCAGCTCACACAAGAAAAGCGGTAGCAAAGCGCTTCGTACGGCACGGCGGGTTTATTATTTCCAAAACTAAAAAAATCTTCCAACATCCTAATTGCCAAATTTCTTATGAATCGGATGAACCATTTAGCCGTGACAATGTTAAACATACATACAGATAGTTAAATTCGCATTTAAAATTAGTGTACAGATAACTGAACAGCTACTTTTTAAACGAAGATAAGAGTTGACCGAATCGTCAGTGCCACGATAACACGCCCACCGACTATATTCGTCAAAAGTGCGTATCGAAAGTTTAATTGTCGGCATCTATAGTTTTTCCTACCGTTGTGAAACCTCGGATTTCTAGTATTGGTTTCCATCGCCGACAATAATCATTGTTCGATAGAGACGTACATGCAAATAAGTCATTGTTCTTGAATGCAAATTGTTTTCATTCATTAATTGAGCGACATCTGTCAGTGAAAACTGTGAATCACTCGGTTATGATCAAATGAGTTGCTCAAGAGGTGACCCTTGGTATCCGGCAGCTGCTAGCGTGGACACATGCTTATTGTAATTAAGTACAATGTTTGTACCTCGTATTAAACGTCTATACATACGTACCCAGTTTATAAATGAACTAGCAACGCACCCCGGCTTTGCACGGGTGTAAGTCTTATTTTTTTACACTTTGGGTTACATTATACCTAGGAGTTTTAGTAAGGATCCCTAATTTTTTTTTAATATAACATATCTTATGTCACCCGGGGACAAATCGGTTCAGTAGTTTCGGAGCCTATTCAATGCAAACAAACAAACAATCAAATCTTTCCTCTTTATAATATTAGTATAGATATACAGCATTGGGTTGATACCAGCGAAGTTGACACCGATCGGTCGGTCGGTTGGTTGATTATACAGATTAATTACAAATTACAAAACAACCCGACTGCTTGTTTGCCAGTTTTTGACCTATGGCATAAAAAAATTGGTTTCAGGTATAGGTTTTTAATTAAGAATTGAT
Organism: Agriopis marginaria; assembly: GCA_932305915.1. NCBI lineage: Eukaryota > Metazoa > Arthropoda > Insecta > Lepidoptera > Geometridae > Agriopis > Agriopis marginaria. Next base: position 5,730,592 of record OW029933.1, read on the forward strand.
ATAGAATTTTGTAATTTTAATTTATAACAATATGGACATTGTCTGAAATAAATGAATATTATTATTATAACCTTTTTTTTCCAAAATCAATTTATTATTAAAGTCATTATTTACGGGATATTTTACTTTAGTGAACAACCGTAAGTTTAAAACAGGGTTTTTCAATTCATTATAGTTTCACGTTAGGTTAAATTATCATTAACAAAGTTCATTCATCGGCATCATCATTTTAGTTTATCATGTTTCCACTGCTGGGACTCAGCTCTTCTCTCAGAGAAATAGGATGGCCCAGATATCCACCATGATGGCCCAGTGCATGTTGGTGAATGTCATATGTCTTTGAACTTTTGAGGTTCTTGGACTTACCCGGTTTCCTCACGATGTTTTCCTTCACCGTTTACGTTTCGATGGCATCGAAACTGCACAAAGTTCGTTAAAATAGTTTTCATATTTGCAGATATAATTATTTTTTGTTTCTGGTTAGTTTAAATTTGCATCATTGACAATTTCTGTAGAGTAAAACCAAAATAATTGGTCCCAAATTTCTTAGGTAAAACGGAAATACACTACAAGAATCACCTTTAAAAAAGTTCAACATTAGACTTCTTCATTAGAAACTTTATTTACCAAGCCCTAACTTTATAGTTCAAATTCAGGTTGGTGAAAGACTTTATAATATTACCTTATCGACAATTATACATGTTTTTGAAAAGCTTGTGTGCTCAAAAACAGGAAGCCTTTACTTCCTTTTCGCACAAAATTGTTCCCAAACACCACTTTAGACGCAATTAATCGAAAACCGACAAACGAAAGGGCCGACGAACATGCACGCCTCGCCCAGTACCCACCTTACCTCAACCGGTTCTTATGGGAGTCTCATAAGGCATCCACATTTTTGCAGCGGAAGACGGGCCTTTAACTTTGACCATAAAAGCTATTGATAGTATTGATAAACCAACTTCAGGCGCCTAAAGTGTGGCCCGTTATCTATCCTAATCGAATTTGGACTGCCGTTTCGCCTTAAGTAAACATCTACATCTACAAATGTCAATAGCTCCATATCAGATACGTGCGTTCCCTATTTTTTATGAAGCGTATTACATGATCCTATATTGGACTTGTTAAGCGTTCTTGCCTCGTCTTATGGACTTATTTTTAGATCGGGTAACAATTCGCGCCATCTGCCGAGTTCACCTGTCTATCATGCTTAGTACTGCCAGTTAACATTGTTAAGGAAATGTTTGGAATGTTCATTAAAAAGGTTAAATTAACCTTTATATACATACATATATATATTAAACCTGTGGCGTGTCCGAAGCCATTTTTAAATTAATTTAATTTAGTATGATGCTAGCTGAATGGACGCTAGTCCTCTAATCAAAATTTACAACAAGTTTATAAAGTTTGGATTCTAAAAAGTTCTTATATTGGCGCCGTGTTTTAACATTAAATCTGGCCTGGCCATAGCGTCATTATTTATTATCTGCCTACTTAAATTAAAATGTATACCATGTAGCTAGTAAACTTTAGCGTAGACAAAAAAACATGGAAGTTTTTATGGAAACATGGCGTTTGCCATTTTGTGGCGTCTGATAAATCGGCTCATTACAGCGTGATTTGACGGAGGTTCTTTATGTAGGATACCCTTGAAGAATGTTCCATTTAACCCTTCAATGTGGATTCGCTAGTCGGTGTTCAAATTATCTCAGCCTTATTCATGTCTGTTTATCAAAAGAGGTCGCTATACTTGCCATTAACCTTATGCATACTTAACTTCAGACTACAGCCCTAATCGTGTACACTTTTTAGGTTATCTGTAGAATTTGTCCGGACGTATTACTATATAACTTGTGTTTTTATGTTCCAGGGTACCTTCTCGCTAATAGTCGAGGCGTGGCATGACACCAACGACACGTCGAGATCAGACGGTAAGCCTGCTCCATTTCTAATACAATTACGATAAAATTATGTTAAAAAGTCACCACGGACGTTCAAACGCTTGTAAAATTCCCATCACGTCGCCACGACTCGCTCACATTCAGGTTTCACTGTAATTCTGGGTGTTTATCGTGCATTTAACGGACAGTATGTATATTTGAATGCTCATATTATCATATCGTGGAAGACAAAAATGTTCCCATGGCGAGTGCTATTGGTTTGCGCGGCACGCCCCACCGCGCGTGATTCTCTTGCCAATGCGAGCGCTATTCTAATAAACTCAGCCTTCTGTAGGACGAAAATTTAGTAGAAATGTTCTAATGTATTCCGATGGCCGTTGACCGGCACCTAGACATCGCTCCGCACATAACTTATAGCCAAATCGCTCAATACTCGATGATCGCGTTTCTCTCCCCCGGGACAGGAGCGATGTGTTTTAATATAATGTCAGATTATTATCATATAACCATCGATTCGGGTTCTATCCGCCTGACGATATCACGAAAACTCATGCCCAATAAAGAATCGACAGTTTATTCCGTACATGCGACGTGGCGTGACCGAAAAAACGATTCAGAATGAATTGTAACCGCCCGTCTCGTAAATACATCATCGTGATAAAACGGCTCGTGCATCGATACGTGCCTCCTTAGACGCGAAGAAAAAAAAAACAATCCCGAGCGCACTTCGAAATTCGAACGCACCTATTCTATATTCCAAACTATAATGGCGGATGCAAAATTCCAATACCGCCCATTTCTTAATTAGATTCTCATCCCGCTGCACTCTGACCGACATAATTACAACTCCTGACCGAATAACAACAAAAAAGCCGGTGATTTACTTAGGAGATTTAGAGATACGGCCGAGGTGTGTCTACGGCCGGTTTACCGAAAATCATTAGCGTCCGGAGTGGATAGAGGATGGGTATATTTTTAATACGGCGCGGGAGCGAGGGGCGGTCCGAGTACTACCGAGAAATGTTACCAACAGAAATCTAATCAACCATAATAACAGGTTACGAGCACCGTTTGTGTTCACTCACTATCCACCCGGTTAATGTTTATTAAATCATATTCGGCTTTTTATCTATCGTGAGCAGCTGCAGAGGAACGACCGTTGCGCAGAATCACAACTAATCTCTCATCTCTACCCCTGAAACCCTAAGATCCTCAAAGAATAGGACACACGAGTAAAGAATGCAATATATCATAGACAAACACGCGTCGCATTGACGATTGTTGCTCGACGGATAAAGCGATTCATTCGCTAAACAAATAACCGTACACAATGGCTCGACGAATGCGATGTTGTCGCTTGTTCCTTCACCGAAATCTTTTGTTGAGCGCCCGAGGCGGCGGCCGAGCACCTGGTCTCTAACGGGTCCGGGGCTTGTTTACTCGATGCTAAAAAATACACCTCCGAGGGAAGTTTTTACTCGAACTTGAAAGTTTACACTTCGTCTTTCGTCGTTCGTGGAAAAAATCTCGGAAGACGGTCCGGAAGGCTCGATTTATGATGTAACAGGCGACCGCGAGTCAGGAAGTCTCGTCGACAGATGCTGGGCACATGTCTCAGGATAATAAGTGGAGGCACTCCTGTAGAGTCCTGTAGAGTCCTTTGTTTACACCAGGATCGATCGATTGGTATTTTTAACAGCTAGAGCAGAAAACCCGTGTAAAATATATATATATAAAAGCGAAATTCATCTACTCTCTCATTCACTAATTAAACACGAAATCTCGAAAACCACTTGACCCACGAAGCTGAAATTTGGCAGGTAGATTCCTTGTGGGGTGTAGAGGCTAAGAAAGGATTTTGCGAAAGGGCCGAATTAAGGGGGACAAATGGAGGCTGAAAGTTTGTATGAAAGTCCTTTGTTTTTGATCTTAGGGACATAAAATTTGGTATTCAGGTTAATAATTTAAAAATAAATAAATACTGTATATTTTTTTTTGGGAAAAGACTAATTAAGGATGAGAAAAGGCAGTTTTATTTTTTGTTGAAAGTTTGTTGAAATTTGGCAAGTAGATTACTTTCGGGGTGTTGAGGTCCGCCCAGAAAGGATTTTGCGAAAGGGCTGAATTAAGGGGGGCAAAAGGGGGTTAAAATATTGTATGAAAATCTACGCGTACGAAGTCGCGGGCAACAGCTAGTGTATCGATAAAGTTAGAGCAATTACTCGTCTGGTCTGGAGGCCCGAGGCCGGTCGGGCGCTGGCTACCGCTTGAGAGATGCGATTATCGATACAGTTATGTTGTGACGGCTGCTTATCTCCTTACTCCGAGCATTATTAGCATTAGACGGGTCATTGCGACAGGTTTGTTCCAACTCTTTATTAGTAGCCATGTTAATTGGCTTTCTCAAAGGTTAAGTCCTCGTCACCCGTCTGGATATTCAAGATGGATTACGCAATCGAGAGATTTTCTCTACAAAACACTATCGCTGGGCAAAGCTCTGGGCTTCAAACTATGACGTCTTTTGTGTGGAAGTCTCGAGTTGTTTATCAATCGGTCGATGCGAGGCGCATTCGAATTGAAATACTCGATTGGAGTGGACAGTTTTGTAAACAAGGGAGCGCAGACCGGTCCATTGAAGAGTGGACTCCGGACCGGACTGGCAGGTGTCCGTCCTGTCCGTTTCTTCCTAATGATGCGGGCCCCTCTGCGAAACAGAACAGTCACAACTTTGCGTTACAGTTTCAATTTCGTAGGAACTTCGGAGAGCTGATTATGTTTCATCCTTCGACCCGAATAAAATGAATGGACGGACATAACCATTGAACTCAGTACAAACGAGTCAAAATCGTCGGACATAAACAACACCTAATTATAAGCATGTACAGTACACTTGTTACAAAATATGTATAGCGGTTTTTTTGTTGTGTATTTACACTTCTGGAAAGCACACGAAGGCATAATTTTGTCAGATGTTTCGTTATCATGTAACAATAGACGCGTGTCGCTCTTCCTACGGCTAGAGAACGACTGAAACGAAGTGAGCGCCGGCGCTCATTGTGTAATCTTCAAAAATGCGCTTCTTCTGGGCCCGTCCATTCATTTTATGTTGGTCGAAGTTTTCATCTTGCTTTGGAAACAGACCAAACGCGAGTATGGATCTACATGTTTCCATCTCATAGATGTAGCATAATGAGGTGAACCGGGCTGCATCCGGTGCATCGATCGTTCATCGCATGCTCGTCTCGCTTCCCAAAATCGCTGGTAACGTCTCGACCGCCGATAGTGCGCCTCAAATTATCGGTTATTTCGCCTTTCTTTTGTTTTTGTTTATCATTCTTTATTCTCTTATTTGTATTGACCTCTACGGCCGTAATTATATGTTATCCGGCGAAGCGGCGGAGCACGTACAACCAGCTACGTATTATGAAACCTCTTCGGAACCTTTTCTTAATGAAACAGCATCTCACTCCTTTGACTTCTGATACCTTTGCGTTGCGATGAAATTTATTGTGAAATGGTACTATACGATTAACGTTCTTTAGTAAACCCTGATGCCTCGTCCTTCTTTAAATGTGTTATTTATTTGTGAATCGGTATTACATTAATAGATGCGATAGTGGTACAACCCTCATTTAATATAGTTACAGTCGGTTTGGGATGATGGGTGTAATTTATTTGATTATTTCTCTCAAGTTTCAACGGCTGAAGCTATTTAAAGTCTGCCATTTTCCAACAAATTCCTTTTATTGGTATATGCTTTTGCCATTTTACTGACGGTTGGCCTCGCAAATAATTAAGTACAAAAAAAATAAAAGGGTTGTTACCACTAATAATTCGTTTCAGTATAGGTTTTATCCGACAATATTTATCGTGAATCAAACATGGCAATAAACTAATCAACAGGGTCAAGATTCAGCGCAGATAAAAATAAATGGGGAGTTTTTTTTTTCGTTAGCGGCAACCCTATGTCAGCAAGAACGTAAGTTACTAACTCCGGAGGTAAATTACGCTGCACTTGCTTTCCCACACCTCTTTCCAGTCCTGCGCGATAAAACTCCTATAAAAATGTTTTTTTTTACTTAAACTCTCTGGATATTATCTGGATAAAAAGCAATTAGTAAAAAACTGCAGTTAAATACACTAAAATATGCAGTTATATAAATTTATGGAAAAATAAAAGAAAACTAAACCAGTTTTCCTAATTTCCGACAGTATTAATTGTGTATCAAACAAGACAATAAACTAATCAACAAGGTCAAGATTCAGCTCAGATAAAACAAATACGGAGATATTTTTTTTCGTAAGCGGACTACCCTAGCAAGAAAGTTACATCATTTTGCCATAATTTCTAACTCCGAAAGTAACAGCGCTGTATGTACTTGCTTTTCCACACCTCTTTCTATATAGTCCTGCGCGATAAAACTTCTAGAAACATGTTTTTATATTAAATTGTCTGGATAGCCAAAAAGCATCAATGAGTTTAAAAACTGCAGCTTGCTTATTGAAGCTATCAGAGCAAAGAAACGAATGGAAATAGTATAGTTACCAATCCGTAACAGGAAGGTTTAAATTGTACTATTATTTGTACAATTTAACATCAGCATTGGTATTACCACCATCCTATGTGTACATAGCCGTAGAATACTAAATACCAAGTAAGCATCAAAATAAAGCCGAGTACACATTACCGGTTCGGCGTAGGCCCAAGATGGTATCAGATCAATAAATCTGGAAGATACGTGTGGATACTGCCTAACGAAAACATGCTGTGCTTTACTGAACAATTCCAACTATCGATTTAAATCAACCTATTCGGTTTAATATCGTGTTGCAATTCGATCCTATTTTGAATTTAGAATTCGAATAATTATAAGAAAATTGCGATGCGCTTTTGTTTTTATTTGATACAGTAAAAGCTTGAAAAGATGACCACAGTTTCATTCAGAACTAGGTGACACGAATGAATTTTTATTTTCATTGTCCTGTCCAAATAATAAGTGTTACGGTTTATACAAACTTCCATAGAAAAAGTTTATCCCGAATTTTATAACTTTGCGGGTAACTTTTCAGATTGTTCTTTCCCTAAAAACCTTAAAAACGAAAAATTACGAAAACTTAATTTAAAAAAGCCGTTCTCAATAGATGCGCTTACCAAGGATTAGCATTGAATTATTATTTATAGACAATGTATCACTAATTATGCATTATCTATGCACCTACCGACGATAAATAAGATGCCGGTCTCGTTCTATATTCTCTAACACTTGCTATCCACTCAGTGGAAATAGACGTCCATGAATCAGAAGGCAAAATAGAGCATCATCATTGACCCGAATTACACCAAATAAATCCGGATTACAAATCTTTCTCCTCCCTATAGGTCAATGCCCACCTTGCTCCAATAACAATAAAGAAACTAGAAATCTTCTAGTTAAACACATCAGAACCAAAACTTTAGTAGAGCAATGCTGCTTTACAAATTACTACGAATATTCCCTTAATTTGATTTCCTTAATCGAGATGGATTTACTCATAATGAAACCTCATTCGTGATCACAGATCGTAGATAAAATTCTTATTATTCGAATCGTTTATAAACGTAGTCGGGTAAAATATTGTACCTACCACATCTCTATAAATATTCTGACTCGTGTTTCATTATACATTATGTCTTCTGTGATTATACGAAGAAATGTTTAAACCCTTTTATTTTGACAGACAGTACTAATTGTAGTCGAACCAGTAGGTATATTTTGTCCAAGGACGTTTTATACCCTATACTATAGGCATAGAGTACATATAGAGTCACAAGCCCGCCAAAAAATGTCCGAACCAAACCCGGCGCACGCTACGAATTGCGCCGACTTTTTGGTTACATTTTGTTAGTTGCAAGGAAACCGCGACGCGACTACAACGCTGCGCGATGCTAGAGCTACGATGAGATAGCGGACACCCTAACGTTGAACAAACGACATAACGTCTAATTGGAGTAAATGTGGCATTGTGAACATGACGCTCGGACGTTTTTTGACTGTTTTCACAGAGGTTGTGACTCTATAGGAATTGTATCTCGATGCCTATAGGGTATAAAACGTCCTTGATTTTGTCACAAGTCACCACTTATTAGTCTATAGTTATGTCAAACAAATTTTTTTTAGCGATGTCATAATTTTTTTTTTTTTTTATTTTCTAAACGTGGCAAAATACACTATCTATAGTAACTCTAGTTATATTTAAATGTGTATTCTAACACTAAATAAAAGTAACAATTCCTGCTACAAAATTAGCCCGCATTTTAATCTACGTTTTAATTTTGTTGCGTCTGGTTTAACTTCGCCGTTGTCAAGATTACCGACTTAGGAATGTTTCGATGCAACAAGAATAAAAACTGCTCGACGAGATTTAAATATACATACACCACTGAATAATATTTATATGTAGGTTTAATAGTTACACTACTGAATACGTACATGTATGGTGGAGATCCTGCCGTGCAAAGGAATAGTGTCGTATCTCCATATCAAGTATTTACAAACACATTTTGAACGGTTCCACGGTTGCCTGGAAGAGATCGCTTTAAGTGATAAGGCCGCCTGTTAAAAGCCTTTATAATAGTTATATTGTAATGTATATATTTATTGTTTTTGTGGTATTTTTAATAAAGAGTTATCTAATCTTATCTTTTGAAGGCTTTATAATTTAAAAACAAAATATGTATTCCCAAATTTTTTCTATGATTTAAATGAATGTTTTTTTTTCCATAAAATTTTCGTAAAATAATTATTTACTTACTGTTTTTGGAATTTGAACTACTATATAAATTAAATGTATGAATTACTTTCGGTTCCTCATACGGTGCCTTTCTTTTGGACGGCAAAACGAAAAAAAAAAACAATTCGCTTGGTAAAAACGACCCGAGATTTCTTTACTTAGGGTCAACTCGAATAATAAATCGGATCGGTATGTCATCAGATAACTGAGAGGTCGGGACTAATTTTAATCTGTTTTAAATGCTAAATAAATGGTCGTTTTAACGATATTTGGCTACATTAGGACGATTCTACTTATCTGATTGGGAATTATGTTCTTTTTAAATAATTCCGTGTATTTTCGAGTTTACATGGGTTAACATTATTACGTTATACGATACTTATGACTAATAATATGCTAAACTATTTATTTAAATACCGTTTATCCAGGGTTTTTTATTTTGGGTTACACGGAAAAGGTGTACTAAGCCCAAAGGGTTATAGTACCTATCATTATGAACAACTTTGACTAAGAGAGCAACTCTGAAGTTGCGAACAAAAAACAGCTGTTTCATAGGAAACGGTCAAAATTTGACAAAATGTATCACCTGATTTTTTTCAGTGATTTCAGGGTTGGTCCCATAGTAAAAGTTGTTCATAATTATGGACCCCTTTTGGCTTAGTACACCCTTTTCGCGTAACCCAGTATAAATCCCGTTGCAAACCATGCGAAGTATAAGTGGCAAGTACAAGTAGCAAGTACCTCCAACGCATCGTTTGCAACGGCCTACACACTTTTTGCTTAGTGGCAGTGGAAGTGTTTAGTAGCATGTATGCATGTGGCTGTGGAAGTGTGTAGCTCGTTGGAAACGATGAGTAGTAGGTACTTGCTACTTGTACTTGCCACTTGTACTTCGTATGTTCTGCAACGGACTTAAATCACAAGCTTAGCTACAGTTAGCCAAAAATATAAGATTATTAATCAATGTTATGGACTACGTAGTAAGTACAGAATACATTATGAAATGTTTCTCATCTATACTAATATTATAAAGAGGAAAGATTTGATTGTTTGTTTGTTTGTTTGCATTGAATAGGCTCCGAAACTACTGAACCGAATTGGAAAATTCTTTCACTGTTGGGAAGCTACACTATCTCCGGGTGACATAGGCTATAATCTATACCCGTGCGAAGCTGGGGCGGACCGCTAGTGTTTTATACAATAAGCTTCAGATACAAGGTGGTGTTGGTTTGAGCTTTCGATTCTTAAATATTCTTAATTAAGATGATAATACGTTTGTTTATCGCCGTGGGAAAGGGTAGGTGGTAGAATTGAGCTGTTACCTGCCCGCATTGGACCGTGAGAGCTCATTGTTGCGCGTGATTCACTGGTTTCGAGCGATGCGACGCCGGCGCCGTGATTTTTACTTACATTTCGACTACTTTTATTTGTACTACTTAGTACTTTTCTATCTCTTTGAGTAAAGTCCTTTGATATTGTGAGAGGAGTGAGATTTTATGTTTGCTTTGTTATAGAGGTAGGTCTTTTACAGACTCGTCTTCGGAAGAACGCACCGTCAAAAAGTGTGTCATCGTTATCATCATTTTCAGCTTATCATGATCCCACTGTTGGGACTGGGACACAGGCTTTCTCTCAGAGAGAGAGATACCTTTTTTTACCGTGCATAAGTCCGCCGTTGACCACCAACTCGCCTGTTGGTAAGCGACGATGTGATCGAAGATGAAGCACGCAGACTAAGAAGACACCTATTCACTCTGGCCTTGAAAAGGCCCAGATTATATCTCTCAGGAAACAAGGAAGCGGGCAGGTTGTTCCTATCTTTGGCTGTACTGATTAGGAACGTAGTATCGAAACGTTTGGTACGTATCCAAGGAAAATCCACAATGTTATGGGCCGTTTTCCTACTTAAACCCATCCATGTAGTTGTTGCTGAAAAATTCAGGCAGGATTCAGGCAAATAATTATGAAATAACAAGGCTTAACGTTCGACGCAGAAGGCGTAGGTCGACGTTCAATAGCTAATATATGTCAGAGGGTCGATCCGAGATCAGTGCTCCGTAGGGTTGATTAAACTTCAGAATTCTGTAACACTGCAACTTTATAGACGTTATGAAGCTTCCTCGAGGAAGGAAAAGGTTATATTTTGGAAGGCAAGACTCAGCAGGAAAGTCAGTTTTTCAGTGTGATAACAGCTTCGTTACGTCTATAAAGTCAAAACGACTTGTTCATATCTTCACTCTTCAATCAGTTGTCACACCAAACTTAACTTGATCCTCTCTCATTCCAGACTCATTAATAGCCCGCATGACGAAGCAGAGCATAGCCGACGTCGGTGGGCCGTGGGTGGAGGAAGACCAGCGGTGGGGCGGCTCTGGCAGCCCGCACCTGCGGCTGTCCTACCGAGTGACGTGTGCGCAGCATTACTACGGCAACGGGTGTGAAGTGTTGTGCAGGCCACGAGACGACCCTTTCGGGCACTACACCTGCTCCTCGGCTGGCGAGATCGTCTGCAAGCCGGGCTGGACTGGGGATTACTGCTCAAAACGTAAGTCTCTTGAAACTATTGTTATTTTTTTATTATTCGCCCATCTGGCAGGCTAAAGCCTTTAAGGCTATACCGCCTGTGAAACTATTGTTGTTTCTTTCTCGTCGTTATTTTGTTTTAAGACTATGGATGCAAAGTCCTTCGGTCGTAATATAGCTTTTAAGGCCATACAGCCTGCGAAACTATTGTTGTTTCTTTCTCGTTGTTGTTTTTTTTTATGAATGGATACAAAGTCCTTCGGTCGTATTAAACAAGTCTGAATCTTGGACTACTAAGAGACTTTAATTTTTTTTTTCTTGTCCTAAACGGACCGAGGTTCAGAGATTTTTAAATTTGAATTTTATTGTGATTTATGTAGCGTAAGGCCGCCATTTGTTACACTAGTTTTTTGTCATTTTTGCCCCATGTATGTCATTACTGGTTTGAACAATATAGTGTTTTCTATCTAATGTATAATGAACCTCCAAATTTCTCGTACCTACTGACTTCTTAACCGTAATCGTAAGCCTAAAAATCTTTACAACACTCATCGAAATTTTTATTTAAAAAAAAAACGCATACATGCATTTCTTTACTATTAGATTTTTCTACCAGTAATTTTTCTGTAACTATTACGCATCACAAAAACATTTGCGGTATTTCAAATATCAACACGCAATTTTATAGCCCAATAAAATTATTGTAACGTCTTGAAACGTTTACCACCTCAATCCTTCAGCACCGCGTTGAACTTGATATTGTAAATGTCCCAAATTCTCAATATGAAATATGGAGCACGCAATTCATTCATCCTCATTAAAATATGTATGACAATTTTTAGAACATCCCGTTTCAACAATTTGCGTGGCCTCTTGTAAAACTCACGTAATCGCGTAATTGGGATTGTCTGACACACCCCGCTTATCGTTCTCACTAACATAGAAACCAAACTGGTAACGGATTATACTAGTTGTTGAAATAACTCCATCAATTACTAGATGTGTCCTACTCTTGATTATCTAGTTCTCCCGCATTTTTCGGAATAAAAGATATCCTATGAGTTATGACATAAGATCTGAGGCTTCTCAATAATAAAGAATCTGTTTCCCGCCAAAGCTATCAAACCTAAACATATAGCCCGCCCATTATAACTTGATTATAACATGAAAAAATAATTTTGATAAATAAAACTGTTTTCTTTTTCTTTCCTCGTGAGAGGGTTTTGGCGTCGCACTCCTGTGCATTTGCCGGTGTCAAGTATAGAAATATTTTAAAGTTTAATTAAATAATAATCCACCACAGAAAATACACAAGTTAGGAAAATACTAGAAAATACAAGTAATTTCGTGTTGGCGCCATAACTCCCAAAAAACCGTGTCTGGTCATTATCTTTAGAATAACAAAATGTCCTGGCAATTTTCATGTTGATGATACTTTTTATTTTGGCGAAGGAGGTTCAAAAAATAGTTCTATAGATCTCCTTCGTGTTTTTTTTATTCCAAGAAGTGCTTCTGCCAGGAAATAGGTTCTTATCTCCATATTCTAGAAGGTTAACATTGCCTCACGATCAAAACAAAAACAGTAAAAATATGAAAAGTGCGTGCCTACATAGCAAGATTTTTTTATGGTCTCTTCATAAATTATACGATCTTTTTTAAATTGTATTATTTTTTGTACATCAAAAGGTGTTCATAAACATATGCGCGTTGTAAACGTGAGCTCTTTATGGAAACTTGTTGAGTCTATACGGCGACCAATTTATCCATAGAGGTACTGGCCAAATAAGACAACTATAATACATCTTTACGGGTAGTTGTGATTTCTGTTCAGATAATACGATAGTGGTTCCCCCACTTAACTTTGACGACAAGTTTGTCGCACTGACTTTAATATAAGGTACCTATATTTTTAATACATTTATACGCAATGATGTTATGCATAAAACCTCATTGTTTATACGTACGTTATTTGATACCGTATATTTTTTGTTAATAATTTATACTTTTTGTGTTTCACCATCTTGGGAATAAGTTTAATTATCGTAAAGTGCTTTCATGATCATAAATCGTCGTTGTAATTAGTCTACGAAATATTACACCTTTTTATATAATATGTTGGTATTCATGTAAATTATAAATAAATAACATCCTGCAAATTTATTTATTTATTTATTTATTTATTCATCAACAGAATGCTTACAGTTAAACCAAAGCGCAAACTATTTAAATAACAAATATTATGTATTCTACTTAATTACCTACTAAGAAATAACCCTAAATATGAGGAAATTATATTAATATTGTCATAAAAAATTGTCATAAAATATTCAGTTATGGTCCATAACTGAAATAATCCGAAATAAATTAACATAGTTTTTTCAGTAACTCGGGCCAAGCATTTGTTTGGTCTGACAGATACAATAATATTTTAGGCTCTATAATTTCATGCTTTGAATTAACTTTTTAATAAACAAAAATTACGATGTGATTATTTTGCTAAATAAATAAAGAATAAAAAATCATTAGATTAATAACCCTCATTAACAATTTAATTCGAATATTTTTCTTTCACTTCTATATCACAATAGAATACGTAATGGTTTCCACAGTTCAAAAGTTTAATTGCCCATTCAAAATTTTTTCATTAAATGTAATTGCATACAATAATATCTATGGTAATGAAGTGTCAAGGAACTCATAAAAAGTTTATTATGAGAACTTATCTGATTATGATCATAAGTTAGTTAATAATAGCTTAACCTGCGTTTGACACGGTGTAACCACCTCCTTTTAACTAGCAAATAAACTACAATCGTATACAGTAAGTTCTACTAATCCGGCACTATTAGAGACTAAGAAGTGCCGGATTACAGGAATATTTGGAATACTAGATATGGAAATTCAAGGCAAATAAGTTATTATTACCATATTTTTTAACCGTTACCAGTTTTTTAATTGTTCCCAAAATGCTGGGCTAATTAAATAATTGTTGAGTTTTCAAAAATAAATAAATTAAAAAATTTTGATTATTTGTATGAGACCTTCTCTAAAGTATGACCTCATAATCAGCCTTTTAACAGTCCACCGCTGGACTTTTAGCCTACCCCCGAAAGGGTGATTTGGCCATATCCACCACGCTGGCCCAGTGCGGGTTGGTGGATTCACATACGCCATTAAATTTCTTCTCTGTACGTATCTGCAGGTTTCCTCACGATGTTTTCCTTCATCGAAAACCCAGTTTTCGATGAAGGAAAACATCATCAAACAAAAAAATCATCAAAATCAATTCATAAATAACAAACCGCGTAATCGCGTAACAAACATGTATACAAAAAAAAACATACGTCAGTCGAATTGAGAACTCCTTTCATCGGTAAAAAAAAAGGTCCAGCCGCTTTGGAGAAAACTTTTTTTATCCTTAACAGTCAAACAAACACCAACATCTAACGTTTACCTTCTCCGTTCCTTCGTGAGCAAACCACGTATTCCAATCGCGAAAGTTAAAAGTTCCAAGGGCCTCATTGTAATCCCTTTCGAATATGTAAAACCAGCATTCGAGTTTGGACGTAAGGCGACAGAACCATTAATATTACGTACGACCGTGTGACCGACAGACGGTCTATTTGCATTACGTGGCCGATGGTAAACAAAGCTAACTCAAGACTGCTTTCTAGTTTTCAATCGATCATCGTCAAACGTAAACGCAGTTAACCTGTGTCCTTGCCTGCTGGGACATGAGCTTCAAGGTTTTGCTTGTATTTATGACCGATGATCGCGGTTACTCAGCCCGAATAGAATCTTCGTAACCGGAATTTCACGTACGAACCTTGGATAAAGATGCTTCCTGTTATACAAAGCTCAAACTTCAAAGTTAAAATTTTAGCCGAGTCCAAGAAATGTTAGGAACATTGGATATTTCATTAAATTACGCAATGTCGTTTACTTGGATGATATTATTTGATGAAATTTCTATTGAACCAATCTGAAAATATATCCTTCCAAAAAACCGGACAAGTACGAGTAGGACCAACAAAAAACTTGAAATATTGAAAGACAAACTTAACTTCGTACACGACAATAATGTTCTTCCATACATACTAACTACAAAATGTAAGTTTGTAATTGCAAAACAATTAAAAATAACAACATTCGGATTTTTTCCTTTATACGTGCTGTGAGACCTTGCCTGTTGCCAAATTTCATGATTCTAGCACTATGGGAAGTATACCCTATTGGTTTTGATTCGTATTAAACAAAAGTAACAAATTCGTAACAAACATTAAAAAAATTACAAACGAATTGAGAATCCCTAACTTTTTAAAGTCGGTTTAAAACTATGTCAAAAAGTCGGACTAGAATTAAGTTAGTTTTTTTTTTATAATCAAATGGATCAAATATTATGCCTCTACAAGACAAAAATTTGTAATGAAGCTACAAAAAAATTACAAATTTACATTTCAAGCTTGCTCGTGTTTAGCGCGAAAGCAACATTTTGTAGATCTTGTCCCTCAACTTTGTTTTTAGATTTCTAAAACATGTCAGATTGACCGCTCAATCTCTGTCGATCATAAATTAGAAAGTGCAGCCTCGACTGGAGACTAACATCCTGCTACCTTTTTCTAATGCGAGTTTTTCCAATCCATCGGCGAGTCGTGACGTATGTGAAGCACATTGTCGAATGGAAACAAAGCGCCGACGGAGATGCATTGTCGGGCGGATGTCTCGCGCAATCTCGGCAGCTCAGCCCCACCTGCCGCAGCGTTCCCACACTCCGGCGCCGCAAAAAACAGACAGACAGAGACGACAACACCCGCTACGCGCATACCGTCCTCTCCCTCGCACTCGCCGCCCGCGCACCAGCCTCCAAGACGACCGAGAAATCACAATTTTCTGGAAAAAGTAAACAAACACAGGATCGGGAAACGTGTGAAAGTTATATAAACCTCTCGAGCCCAATGAGTCTATTACGAAAACGTAGAGAGAGAAGCGGCCGTAATATTAAAACGAGGCACGATCGGCGCGCACGCACACACTCGACGCTCAGATGCCGAACCGGGTCAAAAACACCTTTAAACGAGAAGCGAACCAATCGAAATAAACTCTGTACTTGACCGTGTCACGAAACTCTGCTCGCATCTGCCGAACGGTATCTCGCCTTCTGGGAAAGCTTAACGATCCCGAAAACTTATTTCGCGTGTCTGGAAGGTATTATCCAGTCCAGGCTCCGCGGGTAATGACGGGGTAAACATCGCGGGAGGATCCTTTACGGCCGCTTCATTCTGGCTAATTGTCGACGCGACCGCCGTTCTCACGAATATTACCTTCTGTGTTCGCGAATCCCACGCGCTCCTAATTTCCGTTTCGGATAGAGCAGGTGGAGACGGGCGATTGTACCGCACGTGTGGCCATCCCTGAAGCAGGTCGGTTTTCGTATTACCTGGCCTCGGCGAGACCTTGGACGCAGTGCGACGCTCGCCAGCCTTTCATTAGAAATCGATACTGTTCAATGTACATTGATAATAATTAATAGCCCTGCAGGAAGAACGTAAAGCATTCACCCGCGGCTTGAGGCACTTACACCCTAAATTGCTTTTGGAGTGTAATTTTTACTACCGTTCTACCTTTCGGGCAGATAAGTTCGAGTACGCACTGAAGTGGATCAAGTAACCAATGAGCCAGCACTCGACGTCTTTGATCTCTCTGCAGAGCCGACTGACACGGCGCCATTCTTTACTAGTCTTTATTTATCCTTTATAGAACTCGTAAAGCTATATTCTTGAATTCTTGATCCATTGAAATGCACGGAGAGGTCATGAGAAACGATTGTCTTAAGTTCTTAAACGTTTATTTTATACGCGAAAGTACGCGTGAAAGCCGGATTATGCTCTTTTCAATTTCCTGCGTCGGATAAAGAAACGGCGTAATGATAAAATAGAATGGACGGAGCGAGTCGCCAATTCGTTTGCAGTTAAGCCGATTTGCGAAGATATGGAGCTAGTTTTGGGAGCTTTGTGCTCGCTACGTTTAATAGAGTATAGGAAACTCGCCGGGAGGATAATCTCTTATTTGTTCATGTGAGGCCGGAATCCGCGAGACGCGAGCGAGGCGCCGACCGGCTTCCTCGTCCGATATAGAACTAAGCCGGCTGCATTTGCATTCAGGAATGGAAGTTATTATCAAGATGGCGTCTAGTATTTTTCTAGCGAGTTAGGGGAATAGTAACGGTCGAGTGACGGTTATGCTCCCCGCGCTATCTGCCCCTTTGTATTCGCTCCGATAACTTGCCCATGCGCACCCGACCGATACGACTCCGCGCCGCACTTCTTCAAAACACTTTTTACCGAGCACCATACATTACCGCTTCACCTCTCACTTCGTAAATTCGCTTATATTTTTGCACGGCAATGCACTTCGACGGAACCGGAAAATGCAGTGTGGTTTCTCCGCTCGCGAACGAAGATGCGCCAGGGTAAGGTTCGCAGTGTATTGAACGTAAATCACGAAGTTAACGATGCGCACATTACACCAGTAATACATCACGCCGAAGCTAAATATTTCAGCTCTCAGCCCTTATAAATAATACCCGTTCCTCGAAACCGCTGGAGATAGCGCGAGATTTCACTTGTTACTAGGGAAGGTATTACCAACTCGATACTAAAAATGTAATTGAATGCAGGTATAAAGTTTAAAGGATGGTGTCATAGAGACGAGTCGAGATAAATCGACGCGGCTGCGACCTCGCCCTCGGGACGCTAACGAACCTCTCTCTTTGTACAGCCAGCTGCATAAACGCGAAGACGATTTGCCACCTTGTCGCGTCGAGAAAGGGTCGCTTTTCTGCGAATGTCGCACAAAACGATACACCAGTTAAAGCGGCAAGGTGCTAAACCGTCTGCACTGCATATTCGCGTCTTGCGAGCGCACGCCTCGCGCCGCACGCCGTGTCCTTTGCAGCGAATCCGGGTTTAATGCGAGATGCGCCCTCCCTCGATCTCGGCCGTGATTAATCGCCGCTTCCCTCTCGCAATTAAAGAATCCCATTAAAAATTCTTTTGTCTACGTCGCTAACGAACGTTTTGTCTTTGTTGCAGCGCGCTGCCTGCCCGGCTGCGACTCGGAGCACGGCCACTGCCTCAAGCCCGACCAGTGCATGTGAGTATCCACTTCGCACCTCCGCGCTAATCGCCTCTGCGCTTTAACTATTCACCTGGCGCATTGTTCGTGGCCATTAGTCGCTCGTTATCACGTCGCTGACGTTCTCTTTTATCTCTTTCAGCTGCCACTCGGGGTGGGTGGGCGAGTTGTGCGACCAGTGCGAGCGTCATCCGGGCTGCGTGCACGGCACCTGCAGCCGGCCCTGGGACTGCATCTGCGAGGAAGGCTGGGGCGGGTTATTCTGCAACCAGGACCTCAACTACTGCACGAACCACCGCCCCTGTCGGAACGGCGGCACCTGCCACAACACCGGGCAGGGCTCCTACACGTGCGTCTGCCCCGACGAGTACACGGGTCCTGACTGCGACAAGTCGAAGCACTCGTGCTCCGTGCGGCCGTGCCTCAACGGCGGCGCATGCGTGCCCGATGAAGGCGGGGAGTTGGCGTGCGCCTGTCCAGCTGGCTACGAGGGCGCGCGCTGCGAGACCCGCCGCCTCACCTGCGCCGACCGCCCCTGCCGGAACGGCGGCGTCTGCGAACCGCGCGGAGCTGGCTACGTGTGCGTTTGTCCAGTCGGCTACGGCGGCACTGACTGCGCTTTAGAAGCTGACCCGTGCGCCGCTCATCCTTGCCGCAACGGCGCCACTTGCTCCCGCGCCGGCGACGGCTTCCGCTGCCAGTGCCGCGCCGGCTTCCGCGGCAACCGCTGTGAGATCGACATCGACGACTGCGCGGGCGTTGTCTGCGAACACGGAGGCTCCTGCGTGGATTTAGTCGACGGCCAACGCTGTCAGTGCGCTCCCGGTTTTTTGGGCCCACGCTGCGAAACACGCGTCGACCTCTGCCTCGCTAAACCCTGCGCCAACGGCGGTGAATGTCTCATCCTCGACAACGATTACGAATGCCGATGCCGGCCTGGATTCACCGGGAAAGACTGCAGTATTGACATCGATGAATGTGCCTCGGCGCCGTGCCGAAACGGCGGGTCGTGTCGCGATCGCGTCGATGGGTATCACTGCACTTGCACGCAAGGCTGGGGCGGGAAATCTTGCACCGTCTCTCTGACTGAACTGGCTTCGAAACCCGCCGGCGGACACTTGAGAAGAGTAGGTGAGGATACGGAAGAAGAGTCACTATCGTCGGGGAAGGTGGCGTGGATAGTGGGTGTGGGGGCGACGGTGCCAGTGTTAGTTGTGGTAGCGTTGGGTGCGCTCGCGTGCGTGAGACGGAGACGTGCGAGAGCGGCGCTAGCAGCGGACGCGGAAGCGCGGGCTCAGAACGCCGCCAACGCGGGCGGCAATGTAGGCGGTCACGTGATCCGCAACACCTGGGGGAAGTGTGAGGCAGCCGCGCCGGAGTGCCAGAATGCGCACAATCAAGCGGCAGAGGAGTGTAAGCGCAAGACGCTAAATACGGAGTCAGCGCGCTTACTCGCCGCGCTCGACCCGCGCCTCAGCCGCCTGTCGCACGACTCCGCGTACTGCGCTAACAGGTCAGTATCTAAACTTTCATACACATTCTTACACGGAGGTTACACGTAGCCCAACCAACAGTTCAGGCGTTAATCACGACTTGTACGCGGTTAACCTAAGAAAATTTACCTTATTCTGTGATCTAAACTTAAGATCAGTTTCTTGTGATTATGACCACTATCAGAACTGATACTAACTGAACATGTAACCTCCGCCTTATTTCTATAAATTTGAACTACATTTAGGAAATATTTAGTACTAGCGACCCGCCCGCCCGGCTTCGCACGGGTGTAATTTACGTGCGAAGCCGGGGCGGGTCGCTAGTTATAAACCTTCCTTGAAAATGTTAACTAATGGTGAAAACCGCATCAAAATCCGTTGGATAGTTTAGGAGGAGTTAGCGGCCATACAGACAGACAGACAGACTCGGAAAGCGACTTCAATTTATACTATGTAGAGATATGTTATCGTTAACGCCTTCAGCTTTAGTCAAGCAAAGGCCTTCAACTTTACAAGACAATATTAGAGGACTAAAATACATCTTTCCATCAGGCGTTTACGCCTGACTTTTTTTTACACCAAATTTTTTATTCTTGCTAAACATTCTTAAAACTAATAACTAACTGTCTGAAATAATAATTTTCAAACAGAAAAAAAGTTAAATAAAAGTATCGGGAAAATTCGGAAATAGAACTTCTTCTATCAGGAATATTGACGAATAATTCTCATATCAGCTTTTTTGGATAGTATTTCTTAAACCTATCGGGAAAATTCTGAAATGTTTTTTTTCTTAATATTAGTCTTGCATTTGACCCCCAACTCGCCTGATGTTAAGCGATGATGCGGTCTACGACACACTTCACTCGTGATTTGAAGACCCCAGGTTGTAACGACCTGAAATAGTAATTATGTCAAAAAAATCTGGAATGATAAACCTTCTTTTGTTCTTCTAACTTCAATCTTAGTTTATGAGATATTTAGTTTAAAGACAGCATTGCAATACAACGCCAGCATTTTGGGAACGCTGCCCACTGGTAGTGGCTTGTTAGATTAGTTTTAGTTACAAATTTATATTTAAGAATAGTTTTTATTTTACTTGTAATGTTTATGAGATTAATCACAATGCTTACAACTAACAGTATGCTTTTTTGTTTCCAGCGACACGTCGCTAGTGAAGCGAGCGCTGGAGGGCGGAGGGGTGTACGTACTAGACGACCACTGCCTACCGCCGACATTCGCGACGCAAGTGTAGTGCTAGTGATATGAACTGAGTAACTTATTTATTCACAAGGACGCTACCGCGAACCAGGCTGTGGAAATGTGTGGCCTAGTGTAAATATAGGATAAATGTAAAGTGACCCCCTGTATAGACAGCTAGATGTAAGCGTTCGATGTATTTATTTGCGATATTTGCGGTCCGTTAGCCGTGTAAATATTGTAGGGCGACGGGTCGCGGTTTTTGCCGCTCCGCGGTGGTGCGCTTCGCTCGCTTTTTGTTTCTGTTAGACGTCACTGATGATGGCATTTCGGACTACCCTCTTTCCAATTTTTCTCGTTTACCAATTTCGCTCTCTGGTAGAGTCAAATTGTTCTTAAATCAATTTTTCTATCTTATATTCTTCCCACAAAATAGTGTCTGTCCTGTTATTAAAAGTGGTATATCTTTCGACAGTTCAGTAGCAAATACTTATCTTGTAAAAATACTTCTTGTTCTTAACAAAATGTAATTTTTGCAATAAGGCCAAATTGAAATTGGTGTGCATGTTACTTGTTATCAATTTGGATGTAACCTAATTCCACACAAACATTTGTTTTTTTTTTTACTTCAAAACAGGACAGACAACTATTAAATATTTCTGATCCGAAATGCCCTCGTTGAGCGATGTCTTCATTGAAAGAAGCGGGCGTGGACCGGGCGTACCGAGGGGCGAGTGGACAGCGGTCCACTGATGCGATCTCTGTAGGTACCGGCGCGGGCGCAGCCGGTCCGCCGCGCGCGCCGACGCCAAGCGATGGTACTCCCGCTACCAACACAAACACTCGAATCAACTGAAAACATCATGTAGGTAATTAAAATCATTTTCATATGTATGTCCAGTTTTGTGAACCTTTCAATAAAAAAAATCATTGAACATGTTGAAATAGGAATTTTCCCATCAGAAATATTCTAAAATAATTATTTTCAAACTAGAAATATCTGATATGGTGGTGATAAATGCTGTATCAGAAAATTTCTGATGAAAAAATATTAGATCGGAATTGTTTCTTTGAAATATTCTTACAGATATAAAAATATTCAAAAGAGAAAAAAACGAAAATGGCATCTTTCCTATCATTTAAAAGTTCTTTAAGTAATATGGATGCCAAACACTAATAGAATCTTTATTTGGACAACTATTGGCTTAAACATTTTGTGAATGATGTTGATAAAATTTCAGATAAATAATTTTGTAAATCTGAAATGTTAGCAAAAATCTTTTACATTGAATGTTCTGATTTAAGATGTGTTTTTCACGGAAGTTTCATGTACTTACTTGAAAATCTTTACCGCAGTACCTGAGCGGTACTTTTATTTTATCTTGTTTTATAGCACCTTTAGAATGTGTTTTATATATTTGTTTTATATATTATTCTATATATATACGTATATTGGTCGTGTTGTTTGTGAGTAGCGCCAGTACCGTCTCTGTGTCTCCTAACACCACTACCCTTCTAGACTCGCACCAGAAGATACCAAACCGTGCGTAAATTAAGATTTTAGACTAATTAATAAAAGCGCGAATCATGCGTAAATCAGTTTATTTTGTGATTGACTTATAATAATGATGTCATTTGTTCCTATGATTTTTAGTATTCTCCATAAAAATCTTGTTCAGGTTTTCTTGAAAATCGACACAGATTTTTTCTTGTAGCTTCCGTTCACGGGATTAGTTGGTTAGCACATAACGTTCCTGGATAGGCCGAGGCTCGTCTGTGCTGTTTCCGCGTCGTTCGGTGCGGTTTCCGCGTTGTTCGGTGCGGTTTCCGCGTCCTTCCACGCGGAAATATTACAAACTACCCTCGCAACACAAAAATTAACATCACGCACGTATTTAGTCCATAGGTTATAAATTCTGTACTTATAAGTAACAATTTTCGAAACCTAAGTCATTTTGTATAAAACGAATAAGTTTTAGCTATGTAAGCATATCTCCATTAATTATGTAAGAGTACTGTGACAATATTAAAGTGTCATTAGGCAACATAGGACATGACTTCAGGTTGTTTTATAACTTATTTATTGTAATAGGTACCACCTCTCGAATGTACGGATTCGTTTTGTCGCGACGCGTGTTTTCAGAAACGCGCGCCGTGGCGACCGAATCGTCCAATGAAATAATTTATGTTAAATTGCTTTTTATTAACTTGTAGATAGTATTATTTGGTAAGTGATAGCGTCGATGCCTCTTATGTTGCCTTTTGAACTCAGACGTAGATTAAAGAAGAATAATGGACAAAATTTACTATAGAACTATTAATAGACTGATCATAAATGTTATGTAATGTTAGAGATGACAAATTGTAAGCTGAAATTATGTCAAGACAAATTGCCCAGTCGATATTAACATAGTTTTTGTACTTAATTGATTGCTGTTAAACTTTCATTTTTCTTTTTGATAATTTTTATCATAATAAAATTACTATGGTTTCCATTCTGAACTAAAAATGACAGTATTTTAATTAATTTATACAACCTGCTATTGTGTACGATTATTGTGAATTTCATATTTTTTATTTAATCATTGTTTATTTTTTAATAGGTTTACAATTGACTGATTCTAAATTGACTATTTGAATATCTAGTATTTTTGACCCATTATGTATCGTAAGAAATCATGAATGTATTTTAATGCTATATGAGTATACTAAAAGATAATTTTTCAAATCATTCCATTTCTTAGGTTAACTTTTATGAGTCTTTTATTTTTAATTCTCTATTTTCTTAGATTGTTTAATTTGCATGCGTATTCAGCGATTATATTTTCATGATTGTCTATTTTTGAGTCCTTAATGGACAGGTTTATATTGTATTTTCTATTTGCTGTGTTACCTTTTGGTATATTCACATAGTCTTTCAATTTCAAAAGAAAAATGAAAGCGTTGGTTCAATAGAACTCGAGTAACCAGTTATTCCATAGTTCTTATCCGTAATAAAAGTCATAATATTGTAATGATGTTGCGGTGATATGCATCGAGTGTAGGAGTGAATGGATAAAATGTTAATAAACAATTGTTTACAAAAGATTAAAACTTGCATTTTATTTAGTACTTAGTGTCATTTCCCCGAGCAGAACCTAATAATACCAGGCGAACAAAACTAAGTAAAATTGGACTCTATTGAGGCGACTTTCTGCTCGCCTGGTAGTAAATAAATCCTAAACCTGGTGGTAATTGGTTGCGTGTATCCATGCCCACGACGCACATTCGAGTTGTCATACATTTTGCGTTCAGTGCTCCTCTATAATATGCGAGTGAGTTTTTTTTAATGGAGTTTGAATGCACCCTTGTAGTCCCCGCTTCAGGCCCCGATGTACGTTTTTGCCTTGCACCGTATGCACCATTGACCAATGGTGCAGATGCAACTGCTTTGTATAGTTTGCACCATTAATGGTGCAAACGCAACTAATGTTTTCTCTTCGTACTGTATGCAACATTGGCTTGCATCATCAATGGTGCAGATCGTTTCGGACCCTAGGCTCAACTGCGAGAGCAAAGCTAGTGAAGTGATAAAAATACCAACTAAATATTGTGCTTTCACCAATAGTTACCATACCGATATCGGATACCGAAGAGTGTACTGTAGAAGTTTGATTTGTAACTATGGAGTTACTAATAAAGTATTATATTGATAATACAATACTTTATTAGTTTCATTCGAAAATCTCACTATGGGCCTCATAAGCAAGCTCAAAGTCGCACAACGAGCTATGGAGAGGGCTATGCTCGGGGTTTCTCTACGAGATCGAATCCGAAATGAGACGAACGAAAGTCACCGACATAGCCCACCGGTTTCACCCACATAGTTATGAAAAATGGTGATGGTGATGATGATGATGAAAAGTAGCCTCTCTCTGGCTCTTGAACTATACCCATGCAAAAATTCAGGTCGACGATCCGTTGTGCCGTTGCAGCGTAAAAGAGGAACAAAAAAACACACTTTCGCATTTATAATATTAGTATGATATACTTTGTATCCATTTTCAACCCACATTTATTATTCTGACACCATAACCTCAGAAAAAATTAATAAATGGAAGCGTTACACCTACACCTACAGTTTCCCCTTTAGCACTTACCTCCCCCTCCCCTCGGTCGTCCATTTGTATACATTTTGAGCACATCGTTTGCAGTTGTATGCGCTCAATATTGAAGTGTGCGTTTGTAGAACTAGTAAGAATAATTATGTCAATGTCTGCAATAGTTGTTTACCTCGCCTCGTTCAGTATTTGACAAACTTTCTTCGGTACTAGCTTGAGTTTAAACGCCGATCCCAACTATATAATATCAAAGGCCATATACCAATAACACACGCACGATACCAATAATATACCTACTGTACTGGAGATTTACTTATTTATGACAGTAAAGTAAATACAGAAGACGAGGCCGTATGGCTTTAGCATGCTCCGAAATGGGCGAAAAACACAAAAAAACGAGTATTTATACCTATCAAACTTCATTCAAACTTGGATTACGTCGTACGAGTAACTATATAAGTAACGAGTACGAGACTACGAGTAATAAATTAGCACATCACTAGTTCATTTTTTAGACAAGGTTGCCAACTTAGTAACTATTTGTGCTAGATTTGGCTCTATTTTCGTAAGTCTAGTCTAGCGCTGAAATCTAAGATAAAACAGCTAACACTAAACAGCAATCACGCTGGTTTTTTTTCTGGTCACCGTAGAACAATACGCAGCCACGCGAGAAGTAACAAAACGCTTTAGTTTTATATGCTGCTTTGCTATACTATCTTGGGGGATTTTCCAGAACTAATAAGATGACGATGTACCTACGTCCTACACTGATATGTTTGTCTGTCTAATTTTAATATGATAATCCTTTCTTTGTAGCAACCTTATTATTCATAGAATTTGGCCCTAAAACATTTTTCTGATAAAATGGAGGCGTGACATGCTATTGTGTTATCCTACTGGATCGGATGACTCCCCCGCGTTCGCTTGCGGGGGGAAGAGAATGTCTATTTGACCGTAGTGTTTTAGAGTAGCATTATAATTATATAGCTTAGTATGTTGATTGAGTAGTTCTAGTAAGAACTAGAATTGTGCTTGGAAATAGTTTGAAAACAATGTGTGTATTTGGCAAAAATGAATTTAACGCGAGAATATTTGAAGTTTATCAGCATTCGGAATTAAAGAAACCTATATAAAAACTTAAACCGTTTTTCTCGGGTGAGGCAATACGTTCCATAATGAAACTTTATAATTTTATTCCATGTCCAAACAAATTTGCTATATATTTTGTAAATTTATATTAATCTAGCGCTATTTGAGATGTCATTTAGCGAGTATCTGTGATATCGAGTTGGCAACCCTGGTTTTCGATTAATATTTTCTTCTGTTCAATTAAGCTTACTTAAACTCGTTTTGTGGTGAAATTAGCACGTTATTTGTTTAATAAAATACTTACCTGTGATAAGAGACTCCGTGCGTAGTGAAGTTCGTAGTATGTGATCGAGATTTACAAAGGATTACTGCACATATGACCATTTTTAAGGAGCTCCGTTTCGTAACATAGTAAGAAGACAAATGGCGGATGAACGACGTTGAAACAGTTTTTATAAAACGGTGTGCTCGTTTGACATACGTTGGCGGAGCCAACGCATGTACCTCGGCTGAGGGGAAATTATAGGTATGACATATCCGTTCTATATATAATCAAAGGTGCAAGTCAATGGTGCAAACGGTACCTACATCGGGCTTCAGGCGCGTCCGACGGTGCACCGGTGGTTAAATTATCAATAGAAATATCGTTGGTTAGGTTAGTACAAAAATAAGGTGTTTTTTTTTGTATGGGATTTGAATGCACCTTGTAGTCCCCGCTTCAGGCGCGTCCGACTGTGCACTTCTCGTACTATCCGTCCAGCAGTTGTTGAATTATCAATAGAAATAACGTTGGTTAGGTTAAATTTCTTGCGGCATAGTACAGTATATGCGTTACTCTTTATAAATACCTCCTTTCGGGGTAATACTGGCCATTACTTATTATTATACTGTAGTGTATACTATGATCATGACAAGTTTGACGGTTACGTTTACATTAGAGCAAATACAAAAATACGTTTGTTCTAGGAGGAACCCCACTTTAGTTACTTTATTTCTTAGTAAATCCGCCTTATCTTTCATATTCTGTGAATATTTCAGGGGGCTATCTATTACGGTTCGAAAGAAACAACTGTTAAAAGGTAGGTCAGACAGACAGACAACGTAGGCTCAGTAATAGGATCCCGTTTTTACCCTTTGAGTACGGAACCTTAAAAAATCAAACAAAATGTTCCTTACAAATAATATTTATTTGGTTAAAGTTAAAATTCACTATTTACAAATACCAATATAATATTTTTACTTATGTAGTCTCAAAACTTATTACATAGAAATAGCCTGCAAACACAGGTCCATAGAATTTGTCAAAACATAGATTTAACTTAGCTAACCTAGTGAGTTAAACTATAGTTCATATACCTGCAATATATAGGTAAGTAAAATATCAGTCCAATTTTTGTGAAATAAATTGATACTACTATCAAATCATACATAGTTCTTAACATTTCCATGTTTTTTTTTTTTTTATAGAAATAGAAAAGCAAATTTTGACAGGCAAGTGCTTAAAAAAAATATTTTACAGTGACTTTACGGAAAGCTAGGCAACAATACTAAAACTGAAAATCAAGCTTTTTTAAATTGTATTAAATTACTTACATTTACTTGTAACCCTTGTAAGAACAACTAACGCTTGGGTGTAAACTTATCAACGAAAATTCAGCTAAAACTCGCCGAACTAGCCTTACAACTGAAGTCACTACCTTATATCAAGGAAGATAGACTAAGAGGAAAGCCAATAGCGGAACATTAGAGCGTAGCTCGGAAATTTGCCTAAAAACAGTATAAACTTAGATGGCACCGTAATTTGAGTGATTTTGTATGTAACATATCAAGGGAATAAAGAAAGGCGCCATTTACTGGTATGAGTTGCGCTTCTCTTGAAATGTTGCGAAACTTGACTGCGATACTAGCGCTACGGTAATTTGTAGAACCCTTTCGTACATTATCTGACTGCAGCGCTTACGGAAGTTCGAGACAACCTATATCACGCTCAAATTACGGCGCCATCTAAGTTCGTACCGTTTTTAGGCAAATTTCCGAGCAACGCTCTAATGTTCCGCTATTGTCTTTCCTCTTAGTCTATCTTCCTTGCTTATATCTAGAGTAAATTTATAATGATTATTATCTAAGGAACTGAGCGGTGGTCTAATCGCCGCTGCGAGGCGAGCGATCGGTACTGGCAGCTCGCTTAGCGTCGCCGTTCTGTCGCGGGGAGCCGGACCGAGACCGGGACCGGTCGCGGGACGCGGAGCGGTCCCGGGACCCGGAGCGAGACCGGGACCGAGACTTGGTGGCGGGGCGACGTTCCTCTTCACGCTTCGGCGACGCTTCCTTGCTGCGAGAACGAGATCTTTCCCTGTTAATACGAATTTGTTGTCAGGTTTTTTTTTCAAAAATCATTTTATGCGCCATCAACCAATCAAATTAGATATCCCATTATGCACGTTCAATGCCACAATTAGTGTAATCAAGAGGTAGAGACTAACGGCCTTACTACGTTACTTACAGTACCCGGCGGTAAGTAATGCACATCGAGTTTAAGAGGGAGATAATCGGCTTCGTAGAGTTCGTAGAGAGCGTCGTCTCTGTCACTCACTACATCGCGTGACGTGCGACAGAGACGACGCTCTAGAAACTCTACGAAGCCGATTATCTCCCTCTTTAACTCTATGTCCATTGCTTACCGCCGGGTACTGTAAGTTATGCAATGCTTATAATTGCTCTGTCAACTTCTCATAGATGACAAATGTCACACGTTAAAACGAGACGGACAATTTTAAAGATTATTTAACTTGAGTAACGTTTTTAAGTAAGGCCGTAACATTTTGACAGAGTGATAAAGATGTCACTAATTCCCTTTTGAACAATCCCAAGGTCACTGACCCAACTATGGTTAATTTCTTTTACAGTGTAGTATTGACTGCTGCCTTTGTTTTTAATCATCTGTTGTAGTTGATGAAGCCATAGGAAAATATTTTACATAGAAAAGCTAACCAAAATATTTCCTCTGAGAAAAAAAAAGACCCAGTCTGGTCACTGTTGGAAGAAATATTTTTCTGTAGACTGTACCCTTAGTACAAGTTTTGATAGTATTCGAAAACTTTTTTAGTTTTCGTATTGTTCCATACATTGCTGGGCTAAAAGGTATTCGAAAACTTTTTTCGTATTCGAGTGAAGCAATCTATACCGCCGATAACTACCGATTTTAGTTCCTCCACGTTTCCGATAGAGGCGCTTTACTAAAATGTATGGAACAATACGTAAACGAAAAAAGTTTTCGAAAACTCCCTGGGACTAAGCGTACTGGTCAGTTGTTCCATAGATAACATTTCCATGTTCTGTCAACTGTACCACAGATAGTTAAAAAACGGTGGTATAGTAAATTAAACACCTGTCCGATAGCCTATTAACCATGGTCTGGTCAATTGAGCCAAGGGCGAATCACCAATCCCAAGATGTAAAAGCAAGACAAAAGCATGAGTTGTGCCAACGGAAGCTACACTCCAAACCATTTCAAAACGCTAAAATCAATGTAAAACTGTCTAGCTACTATGAGAAATAATAACTTCTATACTAACAGCTCTAACATTCAAATAAAGCTCACCTTGCGATGGCTGTATTGGCATCTCTTCGGTAGCAGGAAAACATGGATCGAGTTAATTATTATTGTTAAATTGTGCGATCAATGTGTTTGGTCAAGAATTTGATGAATTTTGTTAATATCGTGAATGCCAATTAAGTGGGTCACTGGACTTGGTCCAGAATGTCTGAAGATAATGCTTTTTAACATGAGGTTGTCATTCTTTGAATGTACATTTAGACAAAGCGCTGGCTCACTATTACAAGGTTCTATGTTATTTTCTTACACATTCTGTAATTTCAATGTAAAATATTTGACTTTCATAAATTTTGACTTAGCAGGGTTTATGTTTGAGTGAAAGTATCTCTCTCAAACATAAACCCTGCTGAGTCAATATTTATGAAAGTAAAAATTTTTAAATTGAAATTACAGAACGTGTAAGAACATAACATAGAACCTTGTAATAGTGAGCCAGCGAAAGATGTAAAAATGGAAAGCAAGTTTGTGTGACAAAAATATGACAAACTAAGGCCCTCCACACGACTCGACGCGTTTCAAACTGGTTTCTAACTAGACCCTTTAGCCTATTTCCCTAATGCTTGTTTTACAAGTTAGTAAATAAGTGATTTAGTGCTTTAGTCAACTTCATTTGACCGTGTAAACAGACAATTTCGTGTGCAAGTCGGTTACTTACTGACTTACTTCTTTTTTTATGCCATAGGTGGCAAACAAGTAGACCAGCTGCCTGATGGTAAGCAATAACCGTCGCCTATGGATACTTGTAACACCAGAGGCATCACAACTACGTTGCCGACCCTTCAACTACTACTATTAACTCGCCTTTTGAAGAACCCAATGTTGTAGTTTCTCGGAAACACCACAGATGGTAGTCATTCCATATTTTGCAAGTGGAGGCAAGAAAGTAAGATCGTCGGCAAGTAGATTAGGATCGGATCTTTTTTTTGCACCTCCCGCTACCCGCAGGTACTGCCATAGGCGCGCAGCATTGCCAGACGTACGAGGTTCCGCGTGCGCGTATGAATGCCACTATCCGACCAACTAAATCACTTATGTACTAGTAACTTGTAAATTAAGCAACTAGACTAGTTAATTTAAAAAAAAAACATAAACAACGGCTTTACCCTTATGAAATGTATGATCTACTACCATTTTGAGGACGTATTACTTTGGTAGGTCTGAATCTAGCCAGCCAACCTTGATAGCGTGCTCAACTCAATTGGAATCAGTTTCAAACGCATCACATTTCTTGTGTACGGCCTTACAAATGAACACAGAAGGATAACCTCGATCGCAATGCAATACCGTCAGACGGATATTGATAGCACATAGACTACTCACTTTGAATCGGCCTTAGGCGAGCGGGACTTTGATCTGGATGCCACTCGCTTGCCGTTGCGGTCCTCGGGGCTTCGCGACCTACGGTCTCCGGGGCTCCGGGACCTACGTGTGGCAGAGCGACGGTCTGACCTGCGGGACTCGGAGCGACGCTCGACGCGGCGCGGCGACCCCGACCGGGACTTGGATTTCGAGCGACTGCGGTCCCTGAGCGATCACAATCGCCAGACCAAGCGGGCAACTTTAGTTACTACATACGTGATAGAGCGAGGATTTCTGACGACTCCAAATTAAACTCACCATGTAAATAACGTAAGTATTTTCATGAAACATTGGGTAAACTGGGTAGAACTTTCATGCGCTCATAACAGGTAAATAAAGAGCTTCAACTACATCATTATAACATTATCAGTTTCATAGTTTTCCCTGCACTGGTTACCTACACCTTCAGGCCTAGCATGGGCTGTGGATAAATTGTTTTTCCACAGTTTTTAATCACGCCTAGACGCGACAAAGCTAGAATATAAGTATGTATTTTTCTCGCGGGATAAAAACGGTGGAAAGACAATTGGCCAAAAGGCCTGCAGGTGGCTTATTTTACCAAAACTGAATAATGAGGGTATATGAAAAATTCTGTGGCATAGTTAC
Source organism: Agriopis marginaria (assembly GCA_932305915.1). Lineage (NCBI taxonomy): Eukaryota > Metazoa > Arthropoda > Insecta > Lepidoptera > Geometridae > Agriopis > Agriopis marginaria. Next base: position 5,762,378 of record OW029933.1, read on the forward strand.
TTGAAATTTTTTGCTATTTCATCATCGAGATAAAATACATACATAGTTACAATAGTGCCAAAAAATTTCCGAACTAAAACTCGGCGCACGTTACTAATTGAGCTCTTTTTGGTTAGTTACAAGGTAACCGCGATCCGACTACAACGCCGCGCGATGCCAAAGCTACTTTGACATAGCGGACAACTAACATTGAACACTATGCAAGCGACACGTCTAAATTGTAATTTGTAAATTGTGATCAAGTCAAAGGCTACATACTGTTTGTCAGAGGGCCTTGTTTTGTAAATAATGTGACGGGTCTCTTTATTGCTTGTGGTTGTAATTTTTTTTAATATACTATAGACCTGTAAAAGACTCCAAATGCTATGTACTATTTGACAGAAGGCCTTTTATGGTTTGTAATCACGTGAGAGATTCCTTGCTCTTTGTAGTGCTAAAATAACTGACACCATGTTTAACATGTAGATTTAATATTGTATGACGTATTTGAAACGTCCGAACGTGAGGGACTTCAGTTTGTAACATCACAATGTGTGGTACATTAAATAATTTTTCATTTTCATTTCCAAATAAATGCGGCATTGTGAAGTATATAATAATTGATACAATGACGCTTGGACGTTTTTTTTGGACTGTTTTCACTGAGTGATTGTGACTCTATAGGAATTGTATTTCGATGTATTTTATACAAGAATTCGAAAATTAAAAAAATGTGTTAACCAATATAATTATTCTATTTCGTTAAAAGATAAACACATAGCGATATGTGCTATATCACGGGACAATGCAGGAAAAGCCATAAATACTATGATGCGATAATAATCAGTCTGAACAGCTCTAGAAGGTTGTGCAAAGCTGTAAAATTCGGAAAGTCAGAAATCCATGCTAGACAGGAAATCGTAATGCTATAGATAGGAAACCGTAAGGGTGATCGTGAGGGATATAGCTATGATCACAGTACATATATTATAGGAAAGACATGTTTACACTAATTGCCGAAAAATATGGTCACTAAATCAAGTAATTCTAATTATATCAGTCTTTGGAAGAACAAAATAATAATTATATGACTATATTACACCTCTACGGTGTATTAACCCGAAAAGAGGTTATTTGTATTAATCATTATGTACAACTTTTACTTTGAGACAACCCTGAATTGATAAACAGCTATTCCATAGTTTTTTTTTTTGTTTTTGTCGTCCATTTCAGAGCAGGCTAAAGCCATTAAGGTCATACCGCCTCGTATTCGGTATAATGTTCTGTCTTATGAGTGCCCCAGTAAAATGGCAGATTTTAAGAGGCTTCTATAGAGTTTTGGGATCGACCTGAAAAAACATGTTTCACCCTATTATACCATTTGTCCACACTCAAGCACATAAATAAAATACACGAGTTTATGAAAATAACACAATGAGAAATCTTCCATAAAAAAGTTTTCATTTACACTCAACAAAACGTTGATAGTCGAAATTTTTTCGTGATTACTGGGTTGGTCCTGTAGTAAAAGTTGTTTATAATGAGTACATTGATCTCCTTTCGGTTTAGCAGACCCTATACATATCACCCTGAATGACAATATTTTTCGGTGTATATGTACAGATAGATCAACAAAGAAGCACCCACTCTTTCTCCCAATAGCTTACAGTGAAACAATTTAATTTCGTGTTAGCGTGTTGGCAAACTGCCGTCTTATGCATAAATGCTTAATAAGGTAGTCTATAGTATAGATTCTATACTATAATATAGTGTCCAGTGAGATAGAGAGACAATTTTACTAAAAGTATAGATTGAAAATTGTTAAAATACCTCCAATTAAAGAGCCGATGGTCTTCAAAAGGCTGAACAGATTTTCATGAATCATAGTTATGAACCACAGATCTATATCCAAGTAGACGCCCTAAGTCGCGCCTTGCATGTCATATATGTGACAACATGTGTCAGTTTGAAACGAAAACGGCTAATTGTGCAATACTGCAGTGCAAGTACCGTTCTTTATCGATTGTCAAATTTGACAGTTGAGATTGACAAATTTGACAAAACTCCATTTGACCACTACTCGCTTAGATCGATTCTATGGCATTTTATCGAATTTGACGCACGTTTTCATACAGTTTGGACCGCTTGTGATGTCTAATTAGATATAGGTCTGCGTTATGAACACTATAATTTTTTGATCTTTTGTCTTCCTTTCAAGACATATAAAAATTTAAAAAAAAAAAAATGTTACTGCGATACAAAAGTACCAAGCGAGCAGAAATACTTTACTGTTCATTGGGCTGTTGACACTAGGCCGTCACAACAGGCATTCATAAGGTTGCTTAATGCTTATTGTACACTTGTGATAGAAGGGTGACTTCGTGGATTGAAATATCTGTACGAATGTTACATCATAAACAAGGAAAGTAACAACACAGCTACTTTACACAATCATGTAAGGTACTATGATAGTACTCACGTCTGGATATTTTGTTCAGCGCAAGTTTTAACATACCTAGCCAAAAACACTAGGTTAATATACCATTCATGTTAGAATACATGCCTTTGGTTTTATTCTGTTTGAGTTGAACTAAGAGTTTTCATGCAAGTTTTTGCTCTTAGGTAGGGGGAAATGTGATTTGAAATATTTATGCAAATTAAACTAAAGCAATGTGATATTTTTGTCCTTTTTTACAGATTTGCTTGCTTTACTCGAATATGAAATTACTGTTTGCAATATTCTTGCATCTAACACGGACCAAGGAAATATTGCACTTACTAGAATCAAGGAAGATGGAATAAGAGGAAAGAAGAAGCGCAACTCATACCAGTAGATGGCGCTTTTCTTTATTCTCTTGAAATGTTGCGAAACTTGACTGCGATACTAGCGCTACGGTAATATGTACAACCATTTCGTACGCTATCTGACTGCAGCGCTTACGGAAGTTCGAGACAACCTATAGCACGCTCAAATTACGGCGCCATCTAAGTTCGTACCGTTTTTAGGCAAATTTCCGAGCTGCGCTCTAATGTTCCGCTATTGTCTTTCCTCTTAGTCTATCTTCCTTGCTAGAATCCAATCAATACAAAACAGTACTACTTTCAACAACTTCACTGTCAGGTAAGCCCTTTAGCTTCACTATTTTTAACATTATCTACAACAGAATGGACGCGTTCCGAATCCGCCAACAGCGTCTATAACATTTAAAAGCACCAACACGGCCGAAGAAAATGTCTTGTGACATTTTGTCTTGTGAATGTGAAAATGAACCATGTTGGTTTTCATTAGCTTAGTTGGCGTGATTCGGAACAAACACAATATTTTATATGTCATTTGAAGCTGTCCAAATTTCACTCCGCTGACCCCTTACGAACGCATAGTGAGCCTTCAAGTTGACAACATAACTTAATATGTATAAAACTGAAAGATAATGCTTGAAGAGAGTAAAGCTAAGTCTTACATGGCTAGCTTGGTAACTTCAATAGGCTTGTCCTAATGTTTTCATTATTACAACTGGCTTAGCGAAGGGTTTATTTAAATTGGTTAATACATTTCCGAGATCTAAGGGTTTAAAGTTTTTGGTGGGGATAGAGAGCGGATGCGCTGTCCCTCCCCCACAAAGCGTGTTAGTATAGCATTTGAACGACGCGGATATGACTTGACGTCATAATGTGCTATAGTGCGCTCTCTGTCTAGCATGAAAAAAATACTTTTAACTTATTCATTATTAATCAAATTTAAATTTTGTTTTCTATGATCTATTTAAGATCTGTATAAAAAAATAGGACATGCCTATTTTGAGCACTCAAGTTAGCTATCTTTCAGTGAAGTGTTCATCCAAGTGGATACTTACTTGGAGCGAGATCTGGAGCGAGATTTAGCGGCCGGCGACTTGCTCTTCGGATTTGACTTGGATCGGGAGCGGCTGTGGAAATATTTAATTATGCAGTTAGTATCGGGAGTTCATGAAAAGTGAATTTTATCTGGTTTTGAAGCCTCAGATAAGGTTTTAGCATCAAGGTTTTCAGCCCCGAAAGATGGTAATAATATAGTATCATCATACAGAGAACATTAAACTTTAATTCTACAGGAGAACTTTTGTGCATGTAAGTTTTATTGTCTTCTTCCAATTCAATCATCATACAAAGCGGACAAATCTGACTTAACAGATCCCCGGAAGTCGGGTTATTTTGACACAAACATTATTATGCAAAATAGACATGTCGAACAGTTTAGGAACCCTATTTGTCAGATCCTAATATCATTGCCAAATTGACACGTCTTACAGTTTAGGAACCCTATTTGTCAGATCCTAATCTTATCGCCAAATTGACATATTATTGAACAGTTTAGAAACCTGATTTGTCGGATCCCAATCGTATTGCAAAATTTACTTGTCCAACAGTTTGGAAACACGATTTGTAGGATCCTTCTTATTGCAAAATTGACATGTCGAACAGTTTTGGAACACGATTTGTCAAGAGTCGGTTAATCCAGAGGAGCGGCATGACGTTTCATATTATATTGAAATGGCAGATATTAGTCGGCACGGGGCCGGTGTTGAAATTGCTTGATAGAGACTTCCGACAGGAGTGGCAATATCCGATTTGACCTATCATTAATGGATCGTGGAATCGACTTACGTGTCGAAGGCAAAGACCCACTTTATGTCGCTGCATCATAGTAGGGTGTTTACCTGGAGCGACGGCGATCGCGCGAGCGACTGCGGCTACGGCTGCGGCTAGAAGAGGAGCGAGTGCGGCGACGGGACGAGCGACGATCCTCCACCAGCTTGATACGACGCCCGTTCAGCTCTGTGCCATCCAGCTTCTCGATCGCAGCGCGCATGTCCGAATGAGTCGCGAACTCTACCACTCTGCAGAAAGATAACACATTGTTAGTGGAAATAGACACGAGCTCAGGAAAACCAAGAAGTTTTTAGTTTTAAGCGTCAGATAAAGTTTTAGCATCAAGGTTTTCAGCCCCGAAAGATGGTAAATATATAGTATCATCATGTAAAACATAAAATATATTCTGAGAGAATGATTTTACCATATCATATTTTACATATGGAATAGAATAGCTCCTAAAGAACCAAACCTCTTTAACCCTAGAAAAAAGGTTTTGGAAAAGGGATCCTGTATCTTTTCTTTTATAAGAGCCGATGAAAAATAATGATGGAAAAAAACTGCACAATAAATTAAACATTCAATTCGAATGCTTAGTTTCCTGTTTAATTTTTTATACATCTTTTATCAACACTTATTCATGTTAATTTTTTTATTCATTATAATTTTTTTAATATTAAATAAAATAAATAAAAAATCCACTTTTTTTCCAGATAGGGGTACGGGTACATTTACAGTAAATAATTTTTGTCTTGTTTAAATACATCTTTAGTAATGCCTTTTTCGAGCTTGAGAGAATTCTCTCAGTATTTTTCGAGACTTATTTCCAAGGTTATTGCGAAGTTCCTTTGAATATTATTTCCCTAAATAAAGTGAAACATACCCTTCATTCCTATGCTGCTTGTGTGCGTCAGCGTAGGTAACTTCGCCGGCCTGACGCATGTAATCCTTCAAGTCCTGCCAACCAATATTACATATTAGAATGCTATTACAGAGATAATACATCAAACTCTTCCAAAAGTTTCCTCAGATTTAGTTTTAGCATCAAGGTTTTCAGCCCCGAAAGATGGTAAATATATAGTATCATCATGTACAAAAAACTTGTGGAAAAGTTTATTTTATATTTTAAATCTAAAAGTCACCGTTATTTTAAATGGTTCAAATACTCTAATGAGAGAAAATGAGGATACGCCTTTTGCAGCTGTTAAGTACACGGTCACTCATTGGTAATCATTGTTTAGAAAATTATTTCGTCCATCTTGTTTGTCTGTGTCCGATGTACCCACGGCCCAAAGATTCCATGTATGGGTGTAATGGCAATCAAAGCTCCATCAATTTGATAATGTTATGCCTTATCATGTTATTGCAATCATTCTCTTTGCACCAGTCATTCAGAATCCCTCTAGGTTGTCCCAAATGTTGCTTTCAGATCTTTGAAGGCATGTCATTCTCGGACTTTTTCAGGTTTGTCAACTTCAGGATATTTTTTTCGGAGCAGGAACCGGTAGTGTTCTCCATTGATTGTAGTACGCCAGGGCCTGGGGAGTTCGCCTCTACCATTGCAACTTCTGACATCATGACTATCGTCTCCTTTGATCCGCCAGCCTTCGTGCACATCTTGTAGTTTTCTGTCATCAAGTGGTCCTTGGTGTTCCGGTGAGTTTCTCAATCTGGTCTGAATGTCTGCCCTTCATGGGTTTTCCAGTAATTTTCATGTTTTGCTCAATTCCGGTCCACATTGTCAATAAAATTTTATATCCACTTCTGGTGCAAGATGATAAATTTTTCTGGACTTTACAAATCTCCAGTAAGTTCTCTCGTGTCGTCTCCAATCTCCATCTGCCGCGAAAGCGCCCATTTCCATAAACAATGATACCGCTAACGAGCTACCGCATACAAAAAAGCCGCGCAAGCTTTCAAAAACAAACTGATCAGCAAACAGTCCACGACACGTAGTGCCGCGGACAAACTTAACAATGAAATGACAATTTAAAATGGGAGTTTGCACATAGCGTGTTTATCCTGGTGTGCCCCCTGACTTTACCTTGGCCTCCGTGGAGTCCGGGGCACGGCTGGCGGTAGGGCGGGGAGGGTGTCACATCTCGCGGCGCCACCGCAGGAACCAAACCTCCTAACATCGCGATAGGCCACATCTCACACTGCGCTACATGGAGGACTCTGGGCACGATACGCCACCTTCTGTTGTTTTTAAAGATTATTTCTATAAACTCGTAAGCAACTCTGTTTACAATTCAAACAAAACGTAAAAATGTATTTGACACAAATGTTATGCAAATGCTATTTCAAACTGTTAAACTAGGATACAATATTGTCTACTGATTGATTATAAAAGAATAATGATTTTGATATATTTTTTGTTTGATTAGTAAAGCAAGATGTGTGAAGATCCGTTTCGCGTGCGCCAGGCTTGGTTTCCTCCCACTGATTGGAAGTCTTCTCAACGTACTCCATCCAACGCATATTTGTGAGACTTCAGATTTCTGACTTCTTGTCTTTGTATTGAAAAGTTCCATCTGGTTCATGTCTTCCCGCCAAGTTTTGCGCCAGTGTCCAGTGTAGTGTCCATTGCCATGTAACGTCCAGAGAAACCGTGACCTCGTGACCTCATCGACCGTGTGGAGTTGGTTGGGAGTGTGGTAGATCGCCCAGCCCTCATGTAACCATGTGTCCTTGACCCTGGGTGAGGTGATGTGATGATGATGGGACCCACCAGTGCCGCCGTAGAGCGCTTACCTGCCAGCTAATGCGGCTTGACAGATTTTCCACGACTAGACGATACTCCGTGCGGGTCGGCGGGCCGTATCTGTAATTTGTGTCAGAGCTGTAAGAAAAGAAATATTTCGTTTAGAAACATTTCGATTCAAATCATTAGGAGTGAGATTAATAGGCCTTGGTAACAGGGTTACCATTATGCAAAAGTCCTGACTAAAAGCCAGACTAAAAATGTACAAACATATTAGTACAAAAATTAAACAAAATGAGAAATCCCACGCGCCACACAGGTTACTTTTTATAGATTTATATCAAATTCTAGACAACTTGCAAAGTCGTACGGAAGGCAGAAAACCCAGACATATACAGTTGGATGGTAACCATGCTAAAATCAGTGGAAATTATCGTTCAATCAAGATTCTATGTATCTACTATAATATGATATAATATGAAATTATGGACTTCGTATTGATGAATCTAATAATCTTGTTCTTCAGAATTCAATGTGGTCTCTGTAGTATTGTGTAACTGTACCACACTACCATTTTGTGAAAGTTACGAATGTAACAAGATATATGCACAACATGTGTAGGTAAGTAGATACAATATTTTTTTGAAGGTCAAGTGCCTTTAATAACTATACAAAATACAAGCTAATACTATCACTACAAATACAGTTAAGACTGCCCATAGACCGTTTAAGGTCTAAAGACAATCCAAATGCTCAAGCCCACTATCAGTTGGCAGCGTACCCAGCATGCTAGCGGCATTACCACGCTGAATGGCAATGCTTATGCGTTGAGCCAGAAACACGCCAGCATTTTAGTCACGCGTCGCATTAACCAGACGCTCTAAATTTTTTTGAAACTGAGGTGAGCTGCCGGTCCCCAAGGGCCCAATGTCTCGACCCCAAACGCCTCAATTATGTAACCACTGCTGAGGTTAGCACATATTTTAAAGGTAATTTCTACCATAAATTGTTAATAACTGTTAGTGTTTGTGCATGTGTTGATATGTATTTAAATATTTAACTATTGAAGCTGTTATGATATTTTTCCTCACAATACTTTTATTACTTTTGTTATCTACAGCAAGTTTATCAATTGTTTCAAAATAGAGGTGATAAGGAGTCACTTGAAGGTTACACTACAATACTTACTGATAACTGAAACACGAAAAATAAGCAATGAGCACAAGGGCAAAACCAATGAGTGCAAAATAATTGATAAAATATGTGAATCTGATAATTATCACATACTACTGGAAAAAAATTGCATTGAGGCGTGATGTGCAAACATTTTTAAATAATTTAGGAAAAGGTGTACATGCCATACAGGGTTTTTTTTTTTAATTAGGACAGTGTAAAATGTCATAAAGGCATGCGAGAAGGCATTATAATGCCTATGAGTAAATGTTTTATTAAAGAGTGTAATCATATTTTTGTATAAAAGGGCAATTGAGTGCAAGCAAAATTGGATTGATTAATTTTGCTTTAACTATATCGAAGTAACTAGATAGGAAGTATAGTATATTGTAGTATGGTTAGGCAACAAGTTTTATAAGGACAAAGAGCATTTCAAAGAAACTCATAAATTAATGTGACGAGATAGAAAAGAAAGTTACTAAGGGATTGTTCGTGAATAATAATATACGAGAATCAGTAACTTCCATAGAATGCCTGTTAAAAAACTGCCCGACTTAGTTCATCATCATCATAATCAGCCTTTTAACAGTCCACTGCTGGACTTTTAGCCTACCCCCGAAAGGGTGATTGGGCCATATCCACCACGCTGGCCCAGTGCGGATTGGTGGATTCACATACGCCAATGAATTTCTTCTTCGTGCGTATGCAGGTTTCCTCACGATGTTTTCCTTCATCGAAAAGCCAGTGGTTTGAAAATCCGTACATAAGCTCCAAAGAGCTCATTGGTACGGGCCCGGGGTTTGAACCCGCGACCTCACGCTTTCAAGTCTAGCGGCATCCCAAATGGGCTACCGACTTAGTTGATAGCAACAAAATCCCGTCTTTCCTTATCTGTTTTTTTTTTTGTTTTCATATACAGTATGTCTAACATAATTATCTAAGAATCAAGGGGGTGTACCATAATACTTTTTGAACAAAACTATTAAATAGGAAATAGGATATTTTTAGTTCCATAATCTGGCCATGTCTACAGAACAGTTGGTCGGTCTAACTGAATGTCTGATGAAAGTGCTGTTGCAATTTGAATTGGGCAATTTTTTGACTGAGTTATGATTTTACTTATACCATTATTCACAGAGAATATTTATTTAGATTGAAAACAAAAAAATGTTGCCATGGCAGAAAAGTTTTGTAGAAGGGTTGTTTTTAAACAGAGTCCTCGATAGCACACTCAAGATTAGGTTTTATCGAGACTATGAAACAGAAACCCCGAAAGCAGGCACATTTACAACTAGCTGACTCACTATTACAAGGTTGTATGTTATTTTATTACACGTTCTGTAATTTCAATTTAAAAAAATTTGGTTTCATAAATATTGACTTAGCAGGGTTTATGCTTGAGAGAGATACTTTTACTCAAGCATAAACCCTGTTAAGACAATATTTATGAAACCAAATTTTTTTAAATTGAAAATACAGAACGTTTTAGAAAATAACATAGAACCTTGTAATAGTGAGCCAGTGAACTGTGAGGGGAGTGTTGTATGGTAAGATAATGTAGCATATCACGGGTCTCGATTACAATACAGACGGTTCTCTGCGCGGCGGCGGGCGGCGCGGCGCGGCCGGTGCCTGGTCGCGGCTGCGCCAGCGGTCCGAGCCGCGCGGCATGCCTCGCGCGCGCTCCACCGACACCCTACAACAGGAGACACTCACTCGTATCGCGAGCGGCCGCGGTCGCGGTCGGAGTGGCGCTCGCGTCGGTACCGGTCGGCGCTCCGGTCGATGCCGCGCGCCGGCTCCACCACCACCCTGTGCACACGCGTCCGAAGGGTTAGCACTGCCCCCCTCACCCATCACTCGTCCAGCCCACCCGCGAACCTCCCCACACTGACCTATCGAGGCAGCTTACCAACTGATACTTCCGACGAGGGTTCAACGGACAAGATTAAGGAGGAGCAGGATTCAAGGGACAAGGTTAAGGAGGAGCAGGATTCAAGGGACAAGGTTAAGGAGGAGCAGGATTCAAGAGACAAGGTTAAGGAGGAGCAGGATTCAAGGGACAAGGTTAAGGAGGAGCAGGATTCAAGGGACAAGGTTAAGGAGGAGCAGGATTCAAGGGACAAGGTTAAGGAGGAGCAGGATTCAAGGGACAAGGTTAAGGAGGAGGAGGATTCAGGGACTAGATTAAGAACAAAGACCTAGAACCATCAAAATAGGACCAACTTATGGGACACATTGTTTAAGCACATAGATATGCTGTGTAAAGAGACAATATCAGGAGACAGGGAAAGTAGATTAATCAAAATGGGTCAGCGCCAAAGAAAATTTCTACACACCAATTAAGTTGGCACGGTAACATTGTTTTGTAAAATATAAGAGTTGGGTAATAAAAACTGCACCAAAAAATGCATGGCAAGTGCTTGAGCGATATGTGCGAATGAATTATTTTGGGATTGTAACTTCCACAAATGAGACAAATCCTACGTTGAAGAGAGGAAAATGATACTTCTGGAATTCATTTCTGACTCGGGTAGAAGAAGTAAAGGGGAAGAATAAAACAGAACGGATTTATGACTAGGGAAGAAGAAAGTGAAGGGATTTGAGACTCAGGAATAAGAAAGTAAAGGGGATTCACCATCTGGCAAGCTGCCTAGAAATAACATTTTATAAGATATCATAAAATTACAACAAAATTTAATTATCATATTAATATTACATTATTTGTTGAGCAATGCCAAGCCAACTTCACTGTCAGGAGAAGAAAAATTGCAATCTCATTCAAAAACTTACAATTCATACTAACTCCTTACAAACATCTCTTCCAACCAAATACTGATTTCTCCATACAATTCTCACACGAAATGTGGAGCCGGCTGACTAGAGAAAATTAGCAATTCAGATCTGTACAAACTACATAAGGCATAATTATCCGTGCCCTGTGGTTTCACCAAGATTTTAATATTTTTTCAGGACGTACCGGTAGGCTTTCCTTAACAACATGGAAAAATTAAGATGTGAACAGTAAATGGAATAGAATCTGTGTGGAGCATTTTTCTACCAGTTTATCAGAACTTGTGTGATCATTCATTGTCAACTATCACAAATAAATAGGTTTACACTTAGGTGTACTTTCATATAATTATTATGTTTATCAGTCGAGACCAGCTCATCAGCTTCAGACAAAGATAATATAACCACTTGATCGCGCATGTAGTCAAAATTCCCTTTTGCAAAATGATGCCTCGTTGGTCGCAGCTTGTGATTGGAGAATCAAAAGTAATTCATTCAATTCGCGCCTAGGATTGGCTCGGCTCGAAATAGTTTAGGTTGACATGTTAGAACCTTTGCCTCATGAGGGGTAAAGGATGAGCAGTCAAGTGGTTATATTGACATTGGTTTTAGAGCTAGAGTTCCCTTACCAGAAAATAAAACCACTTCCGATAGGAAGCACTATGTAATAACATAGTCATAGTTTAGGGTTTGTTTCAGAATGTGATATTCAAGTACCTAGTTGCTTATCCATTACATAAATTATATGGAAGATAAAATTTCGGTTACCTGACTTTCAAAATCCTTTTTTAACATCCAGATATTTTTTTAATTTAATAATAGCCTTTCTTTTGATCGCTACCTCGCCTGATGTAAAGCGATGATGCGGTCTACGATGGAGCACAGTACCTAGTTCTATATTACTCAGGCAGCGAAATGGCAACCCATTTTTAGGTATTTTTTCTATCAAACTCCCTAACCATCTAATAAAGTTTACTTGCAACTTGATCTGAACAATAAATAGGAACTTTTGATTTCTTATATAATGATCTTGAAATTCAAGCTGTGTTTATTTAGTAGATAAGTTCTTATTAGCTTAACCAGATTGTTAACAGGACGTTCTGAAACAAAGCCTAATTAAATAATAATTTTTCACAATCCTCTATTGTATGGAGAATTGATAAATTCACAGTGATTGTTTCACACTATTACAGGACTTCGAAAACTTAAGAAACTGTAAAACAACTAGGTATGAAATATGGCTTTACATACCTGTCACAAGATAATTTTTCCATTCAGTAAAAAACTATCACCCGGTATAGTATCCTAGCTATCATAATGATGGAATGATCTGCTTTCTTGCCAAATTTCATCAAAATTGGTTCAGGTGTAGCAAACAGATGCTATGTTATTTACTAAAATTTATCACAACTGATGGAAAATACAGGTTCCACTATAGTTACTTCCATTGTGTAGGAAAACAGCATGATTACAATTCATTGTACAAGATAAAAATGTTTTCTTCATACCTTTCGCCCAGTAATTCTTTCCCATTTAATTCATATACAGCATCGTCTGCGTCTCGATAGTCTTCAAATTCCTGCAGAATAATAGAGATGGTTAAAACTCGGTTAATTTAATAACAAAATGTATTGTTTAATTTTGGTACAATATACTGGCAATAGTTTAGGGTTTCTACTTGAGAAGAGTTTTGGCGCCAACGTGGAAAAAACATGTTGGCTCGTTGGATTATTTTCCTAAACTTGTGTATTTTCGAGTGTTAATGTGTTCTAAATAGTGAATTCATTAAGTCCTTGTAAACGTGCTCGAGTGATATAACGAGGTGAAACGTGTCTTATCGTGTTGTTTCCAAAACTCCATAGGAGCCTCTTGTAAAGTCTCCACCACTTTACAGGGGCATGAGTTTGACTTGACCGTGACTTACTTAGCTCGACTCTGACTGCGATAATGACTTATTTGACGCTGTTAATGCTATGAAAACTGTTTAATATTACAACTAAAGGACATTGAATCCACGGTCATGAACATTATAAAAAAAAAAAAACTACTCGAGAAATCTCGAGGTAAGAATTCATATTTTTTTTTACTACTTATTATTAAAAATTCAAAAAACAAAATCAGCTGATGGGGAAAATTTAAATGGAAAGTTGACATAGTTCTTGAATTTTAGTTAGCTTTAAAATCAAAAATATCCCGACATTAAATTTTGATGTACCCATATACTAATTTTGGCCATATGAGGATCTTTATATCAGCTTCATACCTACAAAATGTGGAATGAGCTACCTTCTATGGTGTTTCCGAGAAGCTACAACATGGGGTTCTTCAAAAGGCGAGTTAATCGAGTTCTAAAGGGTCGGCAACGTATTTGTGATGCCTCTGGTGTTACAAGTATCCATAGGCGACGGTGACTGCTTACCATCAGGCAGCCCGTATGCCACATATGGCATAAAAAAAACCTGTTCTGTAGAAAACGTTCATTCACACTCAATAAAATGAATGGAACAGCCAATCCTTTTTTTCATGGGCTCAATTGGGGTTGGTATATATAGATAAAAGTTGTTCATAATGATGGGTACTATGGACCCCTTCTGCATAACCTTCGCGACTGTACTGAGACTATGAGACTGTGGCGAGCATGTACTTACTACACTGCAAGGCCACAGAAGACATACAATTAAGGACTCTTTGAAGAAACCCCACAAATCTAGAATCTTCAGACTCCTAAAGTAATTTAAAAAATCGAAAAAAGAACATGTTTTTAGTATTAAATAAAATAGATCCAAATTGGCACATACTTATTGAAAAATTGTACCAGACACACAAACACAACATCTTACCTTTAACGCATAATATACATTCTACGTTCAGTTGTGGTAATTTTACAAAACCATAGTTAACTTACCACAAAACCATAGCCATTTTTGATTAGAATATCTCTGATTCTGCCAAAACCTTTAAAGAACTTCTCCAGGTCCCTATCTCTGACGCCGAAAGGCAGACCGCCCACGTAGACTCGTGAGCCCACCATCTTGCTCTGTGGGAGAAATCTACATTTAAAAAATTTACATAATTATAACCTAAGTAAACAACTAAACATAGCAATGAGTGGGTATTGCAAGTAGTTTATTTATATTTCTGTAATTACATTCATAATCCAATGTACAAGTATAGGAAGGTACGTAAATAACTAGGCCGCATAAACACGTCACTTTGATTGAGGTTATTTTGCAAGAATATATATCCTGCCCGAGCCAGGATATATAAGTGCGCGAGTCCCTAATGACCTTTTCAGTTAAAAATCTCAGATTAACGATACTGCATCTACAGCGTTTGACCGTAACTAGGCGATAATAAATCGATATTGATACCACTATTACTTACCTGACGCTACAACTGACAATTTGACAAGATGGTTTGTGGTGGTGTGGTACCTTTTATACAAATCAAAAGCCGGTTCATCCACGAACAAAACACAGGTTCCTGCAAAACGTTGGTTTTTCAAGCACGAATTGCTCGAGTACATACAAGTCAAGTTGAATACGGGCTCATGAAGTTTCTGCTTCTCTTCAGATTCACCACGCGCACATTAGCCAAGCTTACAATATGGCGGCAAGAGGCCTTCGCGCTACGTAGAACGCAAACGTAGCTCCCGTAAGAATATATCAACTTACCACTTAATCACAAACACCGACGACACTGAAATTCAATTCTGTCCTGTTTTGTTGACTAGTTTTGTCACACAGACTTTATTATAAATTTATTTAAGAAAATACGAAAGAGACACGTGCGCAACAAATTCGCTAAATTAGAAAACGGAAATTGAGCAAGATTTTTTTTGTTACCTTTTTTCGTGACCATGGTTACAAAGTTCTTCAGTCGTAATATTAACCAGGCTTTTCACCACGAAATATCATTTTCCAACGCTTGAATACATTTACGAGTATTTAGTAAATAATAATCTACCATTATTACACAATAACACTCGAAAATACAAAAGTAAAGGAAAATAACACAACGAGCCCACATGTTTTTTTTCCACGTTGGCGCCATAAACCCCACCGGAAATTCGGCTCATCAGTGCTGCCATTATATAATTCAGAGATTATTTTTGATTTTGAACGAAATTTTATTATTGTATCTTTTCAACACATAGATTCAGTATCTCTCTCTACGTTTCAACACAATACATATTTTTTGAAGAATCAGTTTTAATAAATAAAGCTTTGTTACTAAAACCCAAATCAAACCATTTTCGATTTTGAACGAAACAAAACCTTACTTTTTTTTCTTCTTGAGAAAATTTTGGCTTCGCACTTCTTGTGCAATTGCCAGTGTTAAGTATTCAGATCTTTGATTATTTAAATAATCAAAGATTCAAATCTATAAAACAACTAGCAAACCCGGCGAACTCCGTTTCGCCACCAGATGACTTCTATAAACCTCACGGAGCCCGAGACCTTTCCAACGAATGCAAAACCGTGGAAATCGGTTCGTGCGTTCTGGAGTTATACCGTCAGGAAGGAAAACCCGACTTATTTTTATATAGTAGATATCGTCAAGCAAAGTCACGGTCAAGTCCATGTAATGCCCTAGTACTTTAATCCTTGACTTTACCAGAGGTTTCTATACATAGGTACATAATAATAATATTTATTGAGCGAGGTATAATATAATAGGTACATTATAATAATATTTATTGAGCGAGTGTACGAATAAATTTTACAAGTATTTGCATCG
Organism: Agriopis marginaria; assembly: GCA_932305915.1. Lineage (NCBI taxonomy): Eukaryota > Metazoa > Arthropoda > Insecta > Lepidoptera > Geometridae > Agriopis > Agriopis marginaria. The sequence continues at coordinate 5,778,396 of OW029933.1, forward strand.
TAAATTCAAATCTATATATTTTTATCACTAGGTAGTTATATTATGTTTATTGGCCACATTTTTGTCCATGGCCATGGGTAGTGTCGAAAAAACAAACTAAGTGTCAATCAAGCATCAAAATGACTTTAATACTGACTATATTTTTCTGTGATATTTTGAGCCTTACCTTTTTTTGAACTATACTCGTAGTTATATATAAAACACTTAAACTATCACGGTTGTTCACTATAGTTATATGATTATTTACGGGATATTTACCGTGGTAAGGTTGTGGAATGAGCTCCCGATATTTCGGGACTCCCGTGACGAGACGTCTTCCCGTGAACATGGTGCATGTAACTTCGCCGAAATATCGGGAGCTCATTCCACAACCTTACCACGGGTAATATCCCGTAAATAATCATATAACTATAGTTACATATAACTATAACTCACAATTTAAAAGGAGGATGTATGTGGGGTCTCGGAATGTTTACGCAGCGACAATACGCTCAAGTATTTAAATCACGCGGCGTTCCTTGATTCCTCTCAATCAGTTCAACAAACCGCTAGGGCTCCAGGGCACCCCTTCTGGGGTGCCTGGGCAAGTCTGATTCCCACTCCCGGCGACAGCCCAAGCCGAGGTTCATACCTTCGAGGTGCCCTTGTTCTAGTCGCCCAAAAACTTAAATAACCAAGTTATGCCGAACGCACTGTGCGTTCGCTAACTAACTAGTCCGGTCAAACTGTAGAGGCCAAAAGGCTAACATTACAAGTCACTATAAAAAAACTTTTTTCTTCAGTCGTTCCCTTGCATCGTTAGAGTACTAGTCGTTGTAACTAGAGAATATCGTGACATAAAAATAAAGTTTGGACAAAACAGTAATAAGTAGTTTTCACACTAAAATCCTCATTCTGACACACGCTAAAGTGCAGTAGGTAATAACAACAGTGATGACCCCAACAATCTACTTCTACTATATTAGATAGAACCAGGATTACCTATAAAAATAACGACAACAAAAATTATCATTTCAATTATTTATTTCCATTCCAAAAGCCAACATGCCATTATGCAACCAAATACGTAAAAACCTTCTTTTAAAATACAGTTCCACCAACATAAGTTATAGTGGAGAAAATAAAAAACTTTTTTACACCACTGACAGTGGTGGCCCTGTACGTTAAAATCTCTCAAACGAAAATTATTAGTTAAATGCACTGTCATAGTATGTCTGTTTTCCTTTAATCTTAATCTAAAAGTTAACATAGAATTAAAAAGAAATATGACACACTAAGCGGCACTGACTGCCCTAAAGGAAAATTATAATGATTCCGAACACCTTCGCTGTGGTTTTTACAAATTAAATTATTAATTTCCACTGACTTTACTGGCGTTGCACCATAAAAATGACTAATTATTAGCAAACCACAGAGAAGGTTAAGTAAAAATTGCAAATTATTCTAATTATAATTATAGCAACGTAATAGTTTCACACTACAATCATACTCTAGGCAGTTTTGTGTTGTTGCATTTATGACGTCAGACATACAAAAATTCCTGCAAGTATATGTAGTAATTATTCCCGAAAATTATAACTTTTACTTAAAGGCCTTTCAGACAATGCTATGATATTATCGCACTATCGGTTACAGCGCCTTTTGCCTGCAATTGCAATAATTGCGTAATCCTAGATATTACCAGATGTAACTCGGGTATTTTTTAGCCCTCGTTTGTTACTGTTTACCTGAAAAGTACATTGCATTGCTACATAGCACTCCCAATATCTTCGCTCGCACACATTTTGAATGGATAAATTTAAATTTGGCGATACTTATTATAGCATAGTCTGAAAGCACCTTTACCTGAAAAGTTAATGTGACCAACATAATTTAATTATATCATAAACGACAATTGCTTTTAATTATAAATGGAAATTTATTTATCAAATTGTCATCAACAAAATTAGTTATAATACACAAGTATTATAATTATACAGTACAGATCTACAAAAACATATTATTGTATAAATAATCTGTAACTATATAAATAAAAAAATAGGTGAGAATTAAGTTTGTACTTATTTACTTACCTATTCTATTTATTTCATATATAAATATGATGATCAGAACAAATAAATCTTATATATTCAATTCTTGAAATTATATAATGTATATATCATCAAAATAACAATCAATATAATTATTTAAATACCTAAGAATTCACAAGTGAAGAATGTTAAACAAAACAAAGAAATACATAAATTTTGTAACTAGATTTTTTAATAGGTAAAATTTTATCCCCACGCTTTAACAGGGGTAAACATTTAGGCTTTTAAACCACCTCGTAATGAAAATTGAATTACATAGAAAAAAGGTTGCTACAGTTAAATTTGATATACCTAGATAGTCAACTATATTAAGTAATGCTCTCATATTAATTTATCTGCGTTTGATATAACATTTTAGATCGTACATCCAAACATCTATCAATGCTAAAAAAAAAAAAAAAAAAACGGAATGTCTCCCATCTTAACACAAGTAATTTTTTTAAATAGGTCTATAAAAAATGTGTTTGCGTACAAACACATTGAAATGGATTAATACATACGTGACTTACATCATAGAATCAAAATTAGTATTAGACATTATAAAAACCCAGTCAAGAATATAAGGTATCTGGAAAATGAAATCAAACGGAAAGCATTTCATAATATAGAATTCGCAAATGTCATAAATATTTAAACAATATAAACGCGTATTCCAAAGTTATAAATTTTAGCATATAGTAATCATAACTCAATACAATGTTGTCTATAATGCGCCGAATCAATGAAAGAAAATTAAAAATTCACTTTAATTTTCTCTTAAACCGTTATATCAATATAGAGACATGTAACCACGGGCATCTGTTGAATACGCGAATTTATGTTTAGTAAATATTCATGATGAAGAATGTATATGTATTGTTAAACATTTTATGTCTGATGAAATGAAAAGTGCGATTCAGTCTTCTATAAATCTATATAAATACCTACTTGTAAATGAAATTTACTCAGGTGTAAGGCAACAGATTCTTTATTTACTTAATAAATACATTACTATTACCTAATATATAGCCTCGATGAAATATATTTTACTTGATATAATAATATATATTAATATACATATAAAATATTTAGTAATAGTTTTAAAAACTGTCAAGATTATTCATTGATTCGAGATTTGATTTGGATTGTGTAGAACCAGAATTGAATAGAATTTGGATATTTCTCATACTATTAATTACTAATTCTTTCACACTTATCGCATTCTCACCTATTTTAAGTAACTTATCAAATACTTGTACTAAAATAGGCATGCTTCTAGTCTACGCACAAACTAAGGAATCGTTTGTCAAATTGTTAGTATATTAATACTAAAACATTAGACTAACTACTTTGAACTGCATCTGATACAGATGATGTTTTTTTGGAACACTTTTTTTATTTGAACTTCTTCTTTATGAGCAATCAATTGTTTTAATTACGACTCAATTGTTATACCATTAAAGGACTGGAAGTAAAATGTAACATTACAATAAGTAACGTTTCTAAAATATGAAGTAAGCATAATTGTCACATAGCATAACATTTGTTACGTCTTCCACGTCCATTTTTTTGGGATTTCTTCGTCATAGCGTACATAAACGATTACGTTAGTAATGTCAATCAAAATAACTACCGTCACTCACATAATTATAATGTCAATACATCAAACATTTCCATCATTCTGTGTTAGTAAAATAAAAATTATTGCTCAAGGCAAGTTGTTGTCACTATCAATATATCATCCACATAAATAAGTATACTCCAAGGTCTCCAAGCATTTCCTTAACCTGTCACTGCCTTGTCATACAAATTGATGGCTAAGGCTCTACCTCATCCCTTTTATTAGTGAATCAAGTCTAAATAACAAATTCTTCAAATAGCTAAAGTAGTACTGAAATCAACAGATAAAATGTGTTAGTGAGACTTGACGAAGGGATTTTGTTATATCCATCGTGTACTGCTAGTAATCCTCACTTGTGTTTGAAACACGTTTGTATGCGAGTTCAAACTGGTGGCGGACCTCGAACGTAGCGAAGTTGCGGTGTAAGAGTTTGAGCTAGAGAGTTGAGCGCATCGCAACACCTTGGTCTCTCCACCAGCCAAGCAGCCAGAAGTAAAGCAACGAGGCACAATTGTATGGGAAGCGAGGAACGTAATACGCGCCACACCCATCCGCCTCGCGGACTGTAGTCCGGATCGCCGGCCCCAGTTTTGTTGCCAGCTACTGTTGCTATGGCGTTCTCCCTGCTGATAAGACATGTTTCAATGAATTACTGTTTTCTTTAATAATTTATCTTTGTATTAGATTGGAAGGTACAAAAACTTACGTCACATCGTCAAGTTTCAGATCTGGAATGCTTTGCTCGACCAGAGCTTTGCAGGACTCTTGCAAGGTGCGAACTTCATTTTCTGTTTGTTCCATACGCTATAATGATAAAAATAAAATTATAAACACGAATTTTAAAACAAACCTTTGCAGTTTGTTCGCTGATGCAATTATGAAGTTGTTACACAACTTTTTCATTTCCAATACAATTACTATAGGTATAGATCCATTTATTGAAAGATGTATCCTTCGATATAAATAATTTGATACCATTAGAAAAGCTTCTCTTGATACGCTAAGTAGGAAGATTTTAGAAATACATCTTTTGACAGGCTAGATGTTTGACCACACTTCACCTAATATTAAACGATAGTGTAGTTGCAGATGGTAACAGAAGAACCCAACCCGAATAGTTCAAAATTGTCTTACCTTAGCAATAGCCTTATGAGCCGGCGAGTTGGGCGCCAGCGCAGCCTGGAGACGGCGCGCCAGTTCCCTCAACGCACTGAGACGCCGGGCGCGGCGGCCGGCACCTTCACTGTCTCCGTCAGAAATACCGGAGTCAGATAGAGAGTCACAGGTTGAACTCCCCTGTAAAGAGAAGATACGACTTGAAACTTTGCCATTTAAACGTTTAAAAAGTTTCGCGGTAAAAAAGGTTCAGTTGAGAAATAATTCTAGTAATAATTTAGTGCAATTCTGCGCTGAATTATGAAGTTAAAAATTCTGAGTGACTATGTCAGGGGTAGCCGTGACGCTCAACCAACAGGTGAAAGATTTGCTTGTCTCGACACTTAATCGCATATTCATCCATAACTTATAAATCTAAAAACGTAAAGCCATAACTTAATATAAATATTTTCCGATTACGCCGCTAAGTAGTGGAGTGATGTCACTTGTGTGAGACAAGCAGACTTGTCGGTTAATATTATGTTACATTCAAATACACTTTTGGTACATTATTTAGCAATGCCTTAATAGGCGTATCGCAGAATAATTAGCGCTAATGAAAACCAAGTTTTACGGAAAAAAATCAGTTCATGATCTACTTACGAGCATTAATGAACTCGTTGATCAAGTATTATTTTTCTATCTATTGGTGAATTCATTCTGTTAATTGATTCTATAATTTGATGGTTCGTTTATTTTCTAGTTACTACTTACATTTAACTTAATTAACTAGTATGGTAGATACCCACTGATGCTATGATTCGGATTCAAAAGTCGGAAAGGGTTTCTAGTCTCTTATTTAGCTTAGTTATGGGGAAAAACATAATGTGTGAAAATTTTAATGTAGATATTTTTCTGGCCAATCCTGGCAGGAAGTAGCAGAGAACCAAGATTTTTGAAGGGAAACTTTGGCCAGCAGTGGCACATTATAGATCATAATTTCTACCTTCTTTTTCTCCACAAGCGAAGCGGCCAACTGCTTGATCTGAGCTGCTACTTCGGTCTGGTCGCCCAAAGCGCCGCCGCGGTCTCGCAGCGACTCCAAAGTAGCGAGATCCCCACGTAAAGCACCTTGAAGTTCTCGCAGTGCACTCTCCCACTCTGCCCAAGCGCACACTGCCTTTTCTAGGGTAAGGAGCTCGTTTGAAGTCCTGAAAGGAATATTTAATTCTACGTTGAATATGACGATACACACAAAGATAAAATTTAAGCCTCTGGGCTATGGTAGATTTATGATGAAGTTTTTGATTCAGTGTTGGTTGATGTTCAACTTCAAGTGAGTTACCATGCTAAAGTCCCACATTACCCAATAATATTTAAAATATATTTTAAGGTTTAGTTTATTTTTTGTTTGGAAGGTTACTTGATCGAGTGTGTACTTAGCTATGATTCATGAAAATCTGTTCAGCTAAAGATTGTCGTTTCATCGGGGATGTTTAAAAAAATCATACTATTATGACAATATTTTAAATCGGTTGCAGTTGCATTTCAAGTTTTAGGTACTTCAATCTCTACTTAGTTTATGCTACAGAACTAGTCTTACTAAGTTAAGAGCCTTTAGGTTTAGTTTTGAGACATGTTTTATTATGCGCAAATATATTTTATGTTTATACTAGTTGCGGCCCGTGGTTTCACCCGCTATCCCACAGGCACCGTAAAACTTTTAAGGAAAAAAGGCTATGTGTCGTATTATGTGTCTATGTGTCTGTGTATTCGTTGTCTCCATTTCAAATTCCATCCAAATCCATTCAGCGGTTTCAGCGTGAAGAAGTAACAATCATATTCATTCACTCACACACAAACTTTTGCATTTATTGAGATGTGTTTTTTTTACCTCGAATGTGCATCATCCCAAACAGCCAGAAGTGAAGCCAAGTCAGCCGCCAGGCCATTCTCGTCGGACTCCAACTCGCCGAGATTCCGGCGTACAGACACTGTCAGCTTGAGCATCGACACCTTGCATTCTAAGAGACGCGACAGGCGCTCCTGAAATATCAAGAAAAAAGGAATGCATTTATGAATATCTGGAATGCATTGGAAGTTTTGCGAAAAATCTAGAACGCCTACTTTTGTAACCGACGTACCTATTTTTTTAAGACGGCAGGTGGTCCACCTAATGGTAAGTGACCACCGACTATGTGACGCCGCGTTTTTGATATTAGAAAGGACTATTCACCCTTTTAAACAATTCAAATCAAAATTTCGGCAATTTACCTGGATATGTAGGTAAACTTTACTATCATTACAAAGGCCAAGAATGGCAGGCACATAGGCGTATATATAGGGGAGTTCTAACTCCTAAATCCTGGGTATGCCAATAGGCTGGCGTCTATACAGATGACACCACGTGAAAAGGACATCCTAAAAAACTGCGGAAACAAAGGTAACACACATCATAAAGCTGCTTACAATAAGCCCGTTACTACAAATCAGTCCGTCATTCGAGCATGTTCAGACAATGCCCTCGCACACGACCGTGACATTTGCGGGTGAATGTAATCAAATACCTCCGCTGATGATACAACGTGAAGCCTTAATCCCGCTCGTCCTTGCGGTTGGCAATTTCCGCTCTAATTGCTTTAAAGTTGAAATAAGAAAACTAATTATACCGTTTAAGCTCTACATAATGATAAGCGGAGCGGTCCAATCAAAATTGATAGATAACTTTGATTCAACAAATTGGATTTTATTAATAATAATAATAATATATCACTTTATTATACACCGAAATAAAAATACAATAGTCACTTAAAAAATAAATAAAATATTACTATATTACTGTAATTGTTGTAAATATATATATTATGTAAGTGCTCTAATCATTTGTTGCATAATCTGCTGTAATACTTTCACTTACCTATTAATTTGGTCTAATAAACATCAGCAAGACCTCATTAAAAGTGTGGAAAAAAATGTTTGGCTAAGAGGCGTCATCTTATCACCCTATTTCAACCACTGCATGGAAAAGGGTTGGTTTCCTCTCATTCACACCATTTCCGGACCTGTGTAAACCTCGTTTAGAGTTTAACTTCGTTGATTCACTGCATACACCTGTACAACGACCCTACACACAACGACCGTAAAAAGGCAACTAACTCCTATTATTTTGTTGATGGAGAAATAAATAAGTTACGGCTACCTTTAGCAATCAACTCACCTAAGAGAACAGCATGCGACAGTCAAGTTAAGGATAGGACAGAGCACATCGTTATAGACGAAATCCATTTACAGATGCCTAGAATATAGTTCACAGAAAATAAAGTAGACAGCAGGCAGTTTTATTGGAAATACCATGCCATGTAATTCGCAAGGCTGATATGGAATTGCATTTTACCAGGGGGGATCATAACAGGGTCACCAGGGACAGGGTAAACGATAGCCACGAATCTGCGATGCCTTATGTGTACCAGGCTTTCTACAAAATCCTACCTTTAGCTCCTCAATTCTCCTAAGCAATTGAGCCCTGGTATGCGGCTGCGGAGCGCAGTCTCCGGGCTCACAGATGTCGTCTAGGGTTTCCCTGAGTGCCACCAGCTCCCGACGGAGGCGCCTGGCTCCACCGCGACGGGTGGCCGCGGCACGGAGAGCTGACCATCTCGCCGATACAGCTGTAGACAAAGGAAATAACAGTTAGATGGATCATCAATTTAAATTGATGCTTAAAGCGAAAGAGCAGCGATGTTATTCTTGAGTATGGTGTTCTTGAGAAGTAGTCTACGTCCAGTTGCAGCAGCAGACCATTATAAGATAGGCTGGTAATTATTTATATGAGTTGGAAACGGTGGTGAGGGCGTGACGTAGAAAGTTACTTCACCGTCAAGAGACATGCTTTTAAATGAAGAAGAAGGAAAACAAGATCCTTTATCGTAATACTCTGACACCTATCAATTAAACCCATACCGAGCCTTCAACAGACATGCTCCAGATAAAAGTATTGCAATACCTTTACGATTATTCGTTACCTAGTGAGATCAGAAATACATTTTGTTTACGCACAATGATGCGCTCTGGCATCATTTGTGTTGCATCTGGGGCAGTAGCTGTAGATAATATACCAGTTAGTGGGTTAATGTATGCCACTCCTGGGGAATTGCCAGGTACAGTATTGATGTTACTGACAAACATAATATGGTGTGGGACTGTGGGTATAGAGAGCGTATCGAATACGTATGCCTTTACTTAATGTTTGTAAAGACTTGTTCAAGATAGGTGCAGATATTATTATATTAGAACAACCTTGACTGTAATAGCCTATTTTAGTTTATTTGGCGGACCCAAAAGGGGGTTAGAGAGGATTTCGATTGGCAATCCCATGATTGGTGCGTTGGTGGGTGTAGTGTGTGTATGTTTACAGTGTAAACGCATCGACTTTTTCTTCACTACGCCGCTTTTTACTTAAGATGTTTGGCGGTCAGCATATCTAGTAAATGGTTTTTTAGTACGGGTTTTTTAGTCATAATAAAATAAAATACATAGTTACAAAACCAACAAATAATTAAGAAAATAAACTTTCAAAACAAAGAAGATTAGAATATAAGAGGAAGCAAACTCAAATATCTCCCGACAAAAAATACCAAAAATACTTCCAACAAAATTCTTAAGCCCTATGCACATTCAAGCAAGGTCTCCCATTAACAGACAATTTATTCCAAAACATACCAAAAAGCTTTTCTCGACCATTAACGTAGTTCCCAACATAACTGAGATGTCCAATCTCCATGTATTTTGGGTAAAAGAAATATTAGCCCGGGACAAAAATAACAAGGAAGCGAAGGGTATAACTGAAGATGACACGGACGAAATTAGATAAATGGTGTTAGTTCTATAAGTAGGTGTTGTGATTTAAACTGGTAAATGTATGGGTGATGAACTGAGATCGCTTAGTTTTGTTTATTGAGTTGGCCAAATAAGACTATCAAGAGGAACGGCTAGCCACAATGAAAGTAGACGTATAGGACTTGGAGTAGAAGTCTCCGTCGCATTGCACTAGAGGTACCGGAGCCCTCTGTCATGCTCCAGTAAAGGCCACCTGGGTTTTGAGTGGGTGAAATCTCACACAAGCCAATGTATTTTGAATCTTGTAAAGATTTAAAACTTTTTTTTAGCGCTTTAGAATTATCAGCTTATGTTTGTGAAGTGGGTCTTTTTGTAAACTATTTCCAAAATATTATTTAGCAAAATTTGAGATTAATTGATTTTATATTCCTAAGTCCTGCTAACATTATAATCATGGAGAAACCGCAATATTATTGCAAACCCTGGAGTGGCGGAACTATAAATTGCACCAACCATCAAAGGGGTCCAGTTGTGGAGGAAGTAAAACGCATTTGTAGCGTGAGCGGCAATTCACTTAGAACACCGGATATTGGATATCGATAGTGGACATGTTTAATATCGTTAGTTGCAGATATCTGGTCTTAAAATATCTTGCACATAAGAATAAATATGTAGTTATAAAAGATGATATCAGAGCAGCAAAGCTAATGAAATTAACTAAAAGAAAACTTAAGTAGGCGAATTTTGAAGAAAGCTAAATAGCTCAAGTCGAACTCATAAAGATTTTATAAGTTAGCCTAAATACTTATGTACATTAGAGTACATTATATGTGTATAATCAATAATCTTTCTCTGAAGACTTTTGGGAGTCTTGTATTTGTTACAATGATGTGGAATCAGGAATAGGGATTCATAATTGCTAAGGCGAGTATGCAAGACTGCAAATGCAACACATCGTGTAATAAAATAATCTCGGTGCTGAAGAACTTGGATAAGCCAAACTTAAACTGGCTACCAAATGAGACAAGTATAACATACACCGGAAAGGAGATGCGAAATTATTCTTAGACGGCCCTAAAGAAGCAGTATGCGGTGGTAACTGTACTAACTGCTGGCATAAATTTCGCGTAAATCAAGAAATACAACAAAACGTTTCGGTTTGCGACCGCGCAGAATTAACTAGGAGGGTGGAGACGGACATTCTTAAGTGCTAATACATAGAAATGAAAAGTTTACAGAAACATGAGCACTAAACGTATCTTTAGTTGAAGGCATAAAAGAAATATGACATGTATAACACTAGGTTAAAATTTAAGCAAGGTGCACTTAGTTTTAAAAATGGGGTAAAAATATTTACTTTGAATCTTAAGTCTCATTTTCTTGTTAATAGATACCCAAAAGAAAACAAACTTCCGAATTGAAATTGCCAAGATGCAATCAAAAGACGTCTCCACGAATAGGTATTAAAATGTCACCAGTCTCATGAACTTGATGCGCATATATCCCAATTCGGCGAAGTCAATGCACTTGGCGCATTTGGCGAATGTCTAGACATCTGGTCTGGCCTGGAGACTGCGGGGATGGAAATAGCCGAGGTTACTTAATATTGAAAGTGTGTCTTGGAGATGTTCGTAAGCCATGAGATAGTAGATATGAATCGAGTACCTACTACTGCTCTGATAGTGATTTTGGGCTTTGACGAATAATTATTGTACCTACAGTTTTCCTTGCATTATAGATTCTATTTATCTAGGAATACATTTCGAAGGATTTCGCATACAAAATTTATGATTTTAAAAAGCAACTTAATTACCTTTTAGTTTTTCAAACTAGTTCCATACATTGATTGCCAATTAAATTAAGCCCAAAGAAATCTAGATATTGGTAATCACTAAAAACAATTTGGAAGTTTTTTGTCATATTGACCTAGGTATTTTGAAGCAAAGTCCAGTTTTAATTACAATGTTACAACACATATTAATACAATTGACCTGCAAAGCAACAATGGCGCATTTTAATTCAGTACGCAATATGATAGAGGTAGTAGATAGCATATATTAGCATGCATAGACAACTCTATTTCATATACAAAGCGGATAATCCGACTTATCTTTTACTGTGGCATGAAGTGGATTGGACCGTGATTCTAATACTTGACATTGACCGTGACTAGTTTTTTTTTTTTACTCAAATTTATTCGACGTTTTTAATATGTTTTTAAAAATTAATTTGAGCATTTCCAACTGTAATTATATTTTTTACTATATATGATATAACGATGTAAACAGTTGATTAAAAATATAAAAAAAAACACATGCATATTCCCTATTGAAAATTTGAAACACACTAGATAGTCTTCCTTTTCTCACTCCTGGGGCCTTACGGACAACACCTTAGCGCGGGACCAAATTTACGCAGATTGTCTAAACGGTACCGCCGACTACGTTAAAAGGTCGATTTACGGTTGCCGCTTTGGTTTTTGATATACTTGCGATGATGACCAACACACGCATAGTAAAACGCGATTTTGTTCATTGTCCCACAACACGCTAGTCACACTAGATAGTGCGAGTTAAAAACTGAAATTCACTATGTTATATTGATTTCGAATATGGAACAACAATTTTGCGTTCCGTCACAAACGGAAGGCAATTTACGGATGGAGGAGGTCGTCAGTCAAATTCAACTCCCTATTACGACTTCCTATTGTGATGTGGTGCGGGTGTGCGAAATGGAAAGCATCGGGGGCCTGTTGTTGCCTGGAGCTACAGAGCTATATTTATCGAAAATGATAATTTCATCATCATCATCAGCCAGAAGACGTCCACTGCTGAACATAGGCCTCTCCTTTAACCTCCACACTAAACGACAACCTGCCTCTTGCATCCACTGGATGCCAGCGACTCTCACTATGTCGTCGGTCCATCTAGTGGGAGGCCTACCTACGTTGCGTCTTCCGGGTCGTGGTCTCCACTCAAGAACTTTTTTCCCATAGGTTATCGGTTCTTCAGCGATGTGGCCTACCCATTGCCACTTCAACTTGCGAATTTGAAATGTTTTTTTTTTAAACTGGCTTGGGTTTAAAAAAGGTATGTATTTTTTATTTACCTATGTCTTTATTCATTATATTGTTTGGTTGTTTATTGTATTTAATTCACTTTCTAGCGAATGAGCTAGGACTTCACCGAAAACGCGACTAACTTTTATTTAAACGTCTCTGAACTACAAATTAGCAACTGCTAGGACTTCACCGAAAACGCGACTAACTTATTAAAATGTATCTGAACTATAAATTAGCATATAATTTACTTAGAATAAAATGTAACTAATTTTAATAGCCCTTAACCCTGCATATATTACCAAAAATAAATTCCAGAACAATCAAGATAAGATTGACGTTCGTTAAAAGGTTTTTTGTTAAATTCCATGGTTGCGTTCGAAAATTCGAAATATGACATGACGTCATTGGCTAAGTACGAAGTAGTCGGTCACGCAACGTCCCCACATCCTTTGGTGAATGCAAACAAATAATAGCTTTTGCAATTTTACCACGAACAGGAAAAATTGTATTAGAAGTTAGGAAAATCGAGTTCCTTTCGCAAGATATAAAATGGATAAATAGACTATTTATTTTCCCAAACATTATTGGGTTTCTTTGAAATTAAATGCCTAGACAACAAAATAAAAATGCTAATAGAGTTAAGTAGATTCGGATTTAGAAAGCTACGTTGTGCAAATGTAAGTAATCGCTGATGATTCACTAATCTTGAAATTGTGTGATTTCAACAAAGCTGTGCAAAATTCTTACGAAGCAGACCTAAAGTCATTGCCCTGAATTCGTCACTATTTTGTTAATTCTAGTTAGTACATTGAACTGCATTGAAGGCGAAAAGTTTACTTACCCATAGATATGATTTGGATGATTAATGAGGTACTTGGGTCGTAAAATTGTTCTTTTATTATTTAATACCTGGATATGGAGGGATATATTCGTTGCAATCCATTACGGAACTGTCACGTTGGTCATGCGCAGGAGTCTACGAAGCGGCAAGGTCGACACTGCACCGTTTATAACATTAATCAAACAATCACTTCACAAAATCAACAGATCACAGACGTCCTTATCGTAACGCCGCAAGAACTATTATGCCGTAATACTATGCAATAATCACACTGCCACAACCGCAAATTTTATTCTGCAAATGTCAGCTACCAGTCTTTCAAACTGCACCTATTGTGAAGACAATAAGGCGTCAATTACAGTGAATATTTCAGCATACGCTTGCAAATAAGGAGTGATTGACGGAAAACTAACGGTAGATCAGGCTTGTGGTGAAAATGGGACAACGGAATAAGAGCCTTGTGGTGAAGGAGCTAAGGTATAGCAAAATGTAATAGAAGTGTAACGAATGCAATAGAAGGTGACCCCGATGTCGCAGCTATTGAGTTTCGTCTTAGATCGCGGAGATACTAGACCGAAATAGATCACAGAATTACAGCTCTACAAGAACTAATTTAAAATGTTTTAAAGGTAAATGCAGGGGATAAAGCAATCGAAATCAAAATCAATGTCACTTGAAAAAGACAAGACAATTGGAATTAAAAAGAAGCGGAGCGTTGATCTTCCGGCAACGAGATGGATCAACGATATTGATAATCGCAGGTCGAACCTAGAACCTTTAGCACGTGACATAGGTAAACGGCACATCAAAAGAGATGCCTATACCCAGCAGTGGGATAAAGAATACTGTGGATGATAATAATGAAGTAGCTTTCATAATCAATATGAGACCGATTCATTGCTTTACCGTTGTTAGAGAATCTGTCACATGCGACCTTCGTACACGAGTTGACATCGTTTCGAACAGCAAAAATTGCAATTTAGCCGATAAAGTGCTCTAATTACGATTAAAAAAGAAAATAACAACAATCTCTAACAAACGTTTGAACAACTATTAAAGTAGATAAATGATAAATTAATACAGTTTGAAGACAACAAACGTAATAATTCACTAGTTAACGTGTATCCAGCACAAGCTTAACAACTAACTGATATGGATTATAGGTTATTTTATTGATATTGAAGGCTATCAAGAGCATGTCGTGACCCTGGCGACAGTAAATGATTGTAGCTTTTCAGACTACGATATAATATGTCGCATAATTTACCACGTCTAATTCAAGGAAATTCCGTTAACTATGAAGTTATTGAACCGCATAATTTACCACGTCTAATTCAAGGAAATTCCGTTAACTATGAAGTTATTGAACATAAGCTGAGAGGAAATTTCAGCCCGAATTTCAGAGTTTTTATGCCACGGGAAGGGCTAGAAAAATGGCTAGCTAGACAGTTGTTTTTATTGACAATTATTGACAGTTGTTCAACCGGGACCTACAAACTAAGGTGTCATGAGAATGAGAACCATGATAGCGTATGATTTAGAGAAAAAAAAATCATACGAATTTGCATGTTTTCCTCAATGTTTATAGTGTAGATGAACGGAAAGTGTCCTCTTCTTAAATAGTGGATCCAGTTGGCATTGTGGAAGCTATGAAGATATAAATATATCGCGAGAAAGGGTGTGGGCAGTGCAGGAGAAAATTACGAAACTTAGTGATTATAGCATTGTGCTTGGTGTAGCGTAGTCTGCAATTGGATTTAATGGTTAAACGACATACGTATGTAGCTTATTGGTCATATGACCTTGCCAACAAACGCTAGGTATGCTGCGATAAGGTATTTAAAGTCTACTCGTAGACTAGCACAAGTGAAGACACTGCCAATTACCTGCATTTTAAATTAATGTTACTTAGAGATTAGAGTTAATACCGTGAAATTAATACTAGTGAGCTAATAGATGCAGCGTTTTTGAATCACAACTCAATAAAAAACTGAACTGAACAATCTTTTTCATATGACTAGATTACATGGATGTTGATTTCATTTTAGTGACATTGACTGTAAAGAAAAAATAAGTTGACATCAATCTTATTATAATTTTACTGCCGACATTTAATGTATAATTACGTATCATAGACTTTTTTTGTTTTATATTTTATTTTATTGATGTGGACGTAGCTCTGTCCTAGAATCTAGTGTGACTTATAATTGTAATTTATAAGGCAAAATTGTTGTACTTTCTAACACTAATAACACTAGAAATAAGCACTCGTGTGAACTGACTTGCCTCATAATATGACGAAGATGTTATATTGGTTAATAAAGAATCTGAATCTGTTAAGACTTTACTGAATTTCTATGAAAATAAACCACCGGCACCCATCTTCTGGATTGAGGATTGTAGAAATTTGTAGCAGCTTCTATTTTTTTAATTTAGTTGAAAAATCTAACGATACAAATCTCAATCTCAAAGATGGCGATTTAAATAGAAATACTGTGAACTTTCGAAACAGTTCTAGTATGTAGTAGTGATGCATTGAATTCAGCTGAATTGATGTCTCTATCATATGTGTTTTTATTTTGATGAATTAGGATGACGAGCATGACGATGTATTTATGTAATATTCTAAAAGGAACATCAATGAGAACAATAAAGGGAATGATGACGATCACAATGCATCAAATTTTGTTAACGTTATACGGGACAATACTTACTAAGCCATCATAAACATATAGGAAAATATACTTTTCTTACGCGATGCAGTTTCTCAAATGATAGGTGATCAAGATGGCATTATCATAGATAGTCAACGAAAGTGTTCTTTGGTTGCAGCTCCGTAACGCGTGCAAAAACACATACATTACGGGACGCGGCACATAATATTACAACATATACATATAACACAAATACACTTGATATTACAGTTTGTACATAACTGCGTAAGTATTTTGTGATACAGTTGTATTCCACGAAAGACGGTAAAACATTTAATAAACATTATTATTTCGTTCTATTTGTTTACAATAGCTTTGCGTCCACTCTGTAACTTCAAATGGTCATCGACAGCTTATTAAACCGTCATTCGTAACCAAAAAACATAATCAAACCGGAACCTATTGCGTGAACAAAATAATTATGAATCACGTAACGACAAAATTTTCTATAGATAACAATTCTTGATAGAAATTATAACGGTCCAAAGACAATAGATATACTATCTTTCATTAATTTAGTTACATAACCTCACCTCAAATTGAAATTGGCGCGAAACCGAACCTCTACAGATAAAACACTATTATTAAAATGTTACACAGATAATATAACTTCCGTTGTATAGGTATAGGTGGTAATTTTAAACATCCCAGTAAAACGGGTTATTTTGGCTGTACATCTGTCATTTTTTGCCAAGACTTGCGCAAGATTGCAGTTGCATCATAGCTCGGATAATGATCGGTGTGCGAGTGAAAAAGCTGGCTGTGACCTACTCACGGAACTGCATGTTAATTTTGGAACGGACTCCTTTGTTTATAGATTGAAGTCAGATTCAAATATAATATTATTATATTATGTTTGTTTGTTTTTACTTTATTGTTTCTTTGGTAACATTAACCAAAGAGAATATAAATACTACGTAAACATTAACGCTTATGGCGATTTAGAACATTTTATTGGCAGAGCTAAAACTAAATATGTTATTGTTTTTATCTAAGTGCTGCATTAGGAATGAGAGCTATCATTATTACACTACATTTAGCTTTTAGTTACATGAGCTAAATTTTTTTAAATGTATGTTATCACAATGTAATTTGATATTTGTTTTACGCATGGCGCATCTAACTTGCGCAAGTTGCGTAGCTTGAGAAGGATACACTTTTTATTAAATACTTACTTACATCCTTTAAAAAAAAAATAAGTGGCAAACAAGCGATTTGGTCACCGACGCTTATGGACACGCAATACCCGGGGCACTGTCAAATCTGTCAACGCGTTGCCTACTTTTGAGGACTGTGTTCACCAATCAGCTCAGATTATACATCTGCTCTCACACGCGCAGCCTTTTTCTAGTTGATCAAGTTACTTGCACAGTGTGCAAGACTCTTTAGACAAGTCATTTACAGGGTAAAAAATAAAATAATCTAATTGACATCGGCTTTAGTATTCCTATACTTTGTAGGCTTAAAGGGCGGAGACACTGCAAAGGTTATTATGTAGTAGGTAGTTAAATAGTGAAAACAGCAAGCTCGGCAGACGCGTAGGTAGGCAGTGGGCGAACAAGTTTGCGCCAGGTCAAGTACAATATTGTTTGTTGGCCAGGCTGAGTTGGTTACAACGTAGATAACAGCTGTTATTATTAATACAATTTAAGAAGTAGTTATACCATCATTCTAATATCATGAATGTGAAAGTATCTCTCTCTGTAAATTTATTACCTTAATTATCACGACAGCTTGTTAGCTGTCCCCTAAATTCCACCCTACATACGTATAGGCTTTAAAATAAATAAGAAATATTCACAATCAGTCAAACTGGACCCGGGTATGTCCTAAAACAGCGACCAGAACCACCGGAGGACCGCAGCGTTCTATTAGTACACGGTGAACGTATTGCGATCCCCAAGCCACCTGCTAACCGTGGGGATTATGGCAACACTCTTCTCTAAGAGGGAGGCCTTTGTCCAGCAGTGGACGTTTAATGGCTGCTGATGTGATGCATAGTTAGCAGAGAAAACGCGTAACAAATACAGTCGAACACGAGAACATCCTTTCTTGAAGTCGGTTAATTAACAATTTCACTTTAAGATCATTACCCTTGTAAGTCGCAACCGAGTAAAGAAAGTCAGTAGTCGCCTACTGTCTCCTTAACTCGTCAAGAGTATGGTATATTCGCTAAAATTCGCTTGTCCAATAACATTTTTGAAGGGCCATAACTAAGCTCCGATATAAATTACGGCAAAGTTATTTTATTCATATACTAATTAAAGGTAGTGCTACAAAATAGTAGTAAAATTAGCAATGGCCGCAAAAAAAAAAAATACAACGCTACTGGTCCATACAAGGTTACCCAAACCCCAAATGACAGGATGACAATGATCATCATGCGGACGGACAATGGACAGGGTTGCCCTCCAGAAAATGCGGTTATTGAAACCGAGCATATGAAGCAGGGTCTCCTCCACACACGCTCAGACGGCTTGACACTGCCAGGTGCACAGCGAAAAGAAACTAACCATGGCAACACCAGATCAGCATCAAACGTCAAGAGTTTTGGCGCCAAAGTGGAAAAAAACATGTCGATTCGTTGGATTATTTCCCAAACTTGTGTATTTTCGAGTGTTAATGTGTAGTAAATGGTGAATTATTATTTATTAAGTGCTCGTAAATGTGCTCGAGTGTGGCTAAGTGATATAACGAGGTGAAACATGTCTTTTCGTATTGTTTCCAAAACTCCATAGGAGCCTATTGAAAAGTCTCCACCACTTTACAGGGGCATGAGTATGACTTGACCGTGACTTACTTTGCTTGACTCTGACTGTGACTATGACTTGTTTGACGCTTTTAATACTATGTAAACATGATTAATATTACGACTAAAACATTGAATAGACGGTCAAGAAAATTTTAACAAAAAAAAAAAGATCAAACGTCAATTCCGTCGTTGCTTTATCCTTCCCTTCCTTCCTTGCTCATAAGAACTACTATTTTGTGCAAGAACACCACGGCACGTAAAAACGACACAATTATCATTAGGTCAAAACCATTTGTAACGAAACTGAAATACATATAAACCAACAGTTTTCTTTAAATATTCGCCCGCTTCGTCCTCCATGTATCGAGCGGATTTTTTTTAAATTATGGAATTCATCTCGTTTCATCATAATCAGCCTTTTTTTAACAGTCCACTGCTGGACTTTTAGCCTACCCCCAAAAGGGTGATTGGGCCATATCACCACGCTGGCCCAGTGGATTCACATACGCCATTGAATTCCTTCTCCGTACGTCTGCAGGTTTCCTCACGATGTTTTCCTAAACCGAAAAGCCAGTGGTATGAAAATCCGTACTCCGGTTTGAACCCGCGACCACACATTTCAAATCTAGCGGTCTCCCAAATGGGCTCCTACGGCTTTTCTCATCTAGTTTATCAAAATGTAACTTACCAATCTCCTCATTGTTACTGTTGGCAGTGTCCACGTTAGCTTTAACTGACACATTCATCTTGATATCACTATCACTTCAAACCGTCAACTCATCACTTCACCCACTAACATTACGTAAAACCACTTTAAAAGCTTTAGGATCAATTTCTCTTAGTACCATCCTTACATCACTTGATATCATCTAAGAACAATTATATAACCTTAATTCGAACAAAACTGATCATTATCGATTCGGAATGGAAAATCAAATTGAATTCATCATCTATAATGGTGATCATTTATGAACAGATGATCATCTAATTCGAAAGTTCTGTGTACACGCAGATCGTGAAAGGATGTTATAAATCTATATTATTAATTATATTGTGATTTATTTATCATTCATAATCGTAAGTTATTACCTCCTATAAAACTAACCAATTAAAATTATTATAATTGACCTTTCATGGATTAGCTTTGAGAAATTGAAATCAAATTATTCTGATTAGTTCAATTTTTTATACTTAATAGTTTAGATCGACCACAGTTAAGTGGCGGTGTGGTCAAAGATTCGATCTATGATTGATTTGATGAAAAACGTAAGTATGAACCTAATAATAAACGCATTATTATTGTAAATAACTATTCTTTATTAAAAAAAAACAATAACTGAATAATAATATATATTATTATTATTGTACTGACATTCTGATTTAATTAATGTGAATGGTATAACCGTATTAATTAAATTATCAGTAAAAATACCATCGTAGCGTAAAGTAGTTGGACGTGCAAATGTAAAGTGCAACTGCAATTCTATGTAGTATCGATAAAAAAAGAGCACTAGGATGCCTAGGAAACAAAAGCCGAGGATCATGGAGAACCAGTAACCACGAGCAATATATGTAGTGCCTTGGGAAAAACCTATGTCTAGCAGTGAACTAGTGAGAACTGATGATGATATATCCAAGCCTATATTGAATTGCATTGCATGAGATGCGTCTTAACATAACAAATCAATTTTGAAACACCATTGCATTTTAATGAACAACGATGCATTACAAATTGATTGTCAGAAGAATAATCGATAAACGCAATGCTATAAAAACAATGTACAACGAGCGTAACCAACTTATCTTTACACTCGAGTAGAGGAGCCACCGTCACATTTTCTAACAAAACTAAAGTGACTCGTAGAAATTTTAATTTCCTTTATTTTACCACATCTACAGATAAGTTGGTCGCCTTGTACTCGTATAGAGACGTTACTAAAGACAAGAAAGAATTTAGAGTTAGCGGTACTGGTGAACCAGAATGTCCGGTCTAAGCTCCGTTAGTGTCTGACAGATATAATTAATAGATTAATCTCTATAATAGTTACAATAGAGATGATAATTGAAGTTAACGTTTACGGTATTCGTGTCGAGAAAATATAGTACGAATTCATCAAAGTCGCACGCAAGTCGGTCGGTACTGTTTTCATCGTTTGACTCAATTATTCTTACTCGTAGAATGTTAGAAAGAAATAAAAGAAATGAGAAATTGTTCTCTATCACAGTTTTAATGTTTGTCCGCATTTTTTGTGAAGTTTCTACAAAGCGTTATTAATGTTTTGAAAAGAAGGCGTGTGAAGCTAATAAAGAAGATGGATGAAATAATTAAAAGCGAAATGAAAAGGATTCAGAAATTTCATTGATATATTATGTTACTAAATTGAGAAATCATACTGCTTTCCAAAAATAGTACAAAAAAAATATCAGACAAAATTAATATACCAATGGCGAAGACTTTCCAACTCAATAGTAATCGACGATAGAAAATAAAACGTAAACGTCAAACATCGAGGCAAACGTTTTCTAAGTAATTTGCAATGAAAACCCACTGCAACCTGTCTGCATGTGTGCAAGGAAGTGAAACTGTTTACGTACAAAGTTTAGATGCACTTTCCATGCGAATGTAACTTGACATGTGCAGTGATGGATTATGCATGAGTGATGTCAAACTATGTGGTGATGTAAACTTTACATGGGACACTGAATGGATATGAATTTGACCTCGCAGCTACAAATCGACACATATTGTTATGTGAATCAGACAATAGACAACTGAGATTATCGAAAATGTATAAGTAACAGGTCAGATAAACAAAATTGACATGGTTGTCTTCATGTGGCGTGATACCTAGGCTAAGAACTATCGATGGGAAAAACGGATGCAAATCAAAGAAGAATTATGATGCAAATAGAAAATATTCAGATAATGTTGTCATAACAAAAGATAACAATAAACTCAAATCTATTTGCAAAGATATGTTTTTTATGGGTATATGCACCAATGACGACAATGCCAATGAATTTTTTACCATTGTGTGTAAATAGGCTAACGACAAATATGATAAAGAAACTTTTACTTAGTCATTAGAACAGCTTGAAAGCATAATGGATTGTCTTTTGACCTTTGGAAACGTCAAAGTCATTATGTCTGGAAGTATAGATAATAATTTGAACAATGAGTATACAATGTAAATAAGTGATATGATGTAATGTATGAATAGCATTTTTTTGAGAATTCATATTGCCTATATTAAAATTTACAGAAAGTGTTAATAAAAATTAACACTTTCTGTAAATTTTACTTCTCTTAGCATATCAATAAGAACACCTACTTACGACCTCAATAATTAGGGCCAATGTGACTATTCAACATCCTATGAATGAATTTTCTATACAAGAATGATATACCAGCTGCGAGCACCTATATGAATAAAAGATGAATAATTAGACACCAAACAAGGAGTGACTCTCAAAGGAGTGGTATGTCTGACTGATCTCATGTGTACAAAAACGTCTTGTTTTAAGAACAAAGACTTGGTTCCAAGAATAAAGATCTAGTATTTGCGAAGGAATAAGATAATGGACTTGATTGTTGTGCTGAAGAAATCTTATCTTTACATTGAGAAAGTATATAAACTCAGAAAGATCTTGCACTATCGCAATCTCAATATAATTTAATAATACACTTTAATTACTTAAAGACTGAAGAGACTTGGTTAAAAGACTTTAAAAAAGGCCCTACAACGAATAAAACCTAAAGCCACTAGCAACTAGCACTAGCGCAAGTATACATTACAATTAAGCCGAAAAATATTTTACTAAATATAGAGTAACTATTGTACGTTCGAGTGAAATGCAAGGCGCATAGCTGTCAAATGTTATACGGTAAAGCGAATGAAAACGAGGCAAACCGCAAGAATCATAATAAAAATCAACAGCAAACTTTCACAGCGAGAAATCACGTCAATTTACGATCATAATACAACATAAAAACGAAATACGAAAAGTAGCAGAACATAACTCGTACTTAAAAAGAACCACGCGATCTCAGCAATGACGTAAGATCCATAAAAGAATGCGTATAAAATAATTTTTGTTGACATTTTCACGTGAGAAACGAATGAGAAACTCACAAGTCGCATTGCGATGCAAGTCATGTGCAAATCTTCGAAATTAGAAAAGGTCTAAGACTTAGATCAGAAAAGGTTACTCTGTATGCAAAACTTGTGAGGAGTCGATCAAATCATGTTTTCAAATGATAATTAAATCAAACTTTAGTACTTTGCTCTTTCCTATTGTGCCCAGTTTCTTCATCTTCATCATCATCATCATTTCAGTCGTAGTACGTCCACTGCTGGACATAGGCCTCCCCACCCCCCAGTTTCTTCACTTATCCAAAAACAATTAATTTTGACATAGGAACAGTTTACCATACAGGAGTCTGACATTACGTACATCGTGACTTGGCCTGGTAGGTTACTTATTCTCATCTATATTTTTCATGGCCTAGATATAAATCTTGTTCATCGATACGTTTCATTGCTTACAGTAGCACAATAATAGTGACAGAGAGAAAACAGTTGCGCAAGCGCATCTAGTGAATTATGATAGAACATTGTTGTAGGTAGTTGAATTGTATAAATCTGGGTCAGAATCAGATGATAGAATTGTAATCTGAATATATAGCAAACGAACATGAAGCGTTTTTCAAAACTTACTGGTAAATGTATATTTTTGATAGAACAGGCTTTGCAAAATGAACAGTCTGTATTTGTACGCAATAATACTTCTTGAGTTTATTTAATTGCTTATTTTATCAAAAATACTTTTGTCACCACTGAATATAATCTATTTATTGATTTTTGGATCCTTCAGATAACGTACAAAGGAAGAACTTAAGATCATACTTACTAGTTTGTATTATTACTATTAAGAACTAGCAGCATTATTGCAAGAGAAACTAGACAACCTTTGTATTATCTATACTAATATTATAAAGAAGAAAGATTTGATTGTTTGTTTGTTTGCATTGAATAGGCTCCGAAATCGGTTCCGTACCGATTAGGAAAATTCTTTCACTGTTAAAAATACACTATCTCCGGGTGACATAGGCTATATTATATTATCAAAAAAAAAAGGGATCCTTACTAAAACTTCAATAATGTAACCCAAGGTGTAAAAAATAAAACTTACACCCGTGTGAAGCCGGGGTGCGTTGCTAAATAAGAGATAACTTGATACGTCATTCATTCAATACGCTTGCAAGATCGAAATCGAACAAGCTAGAAAAATTAAACCGCCGATTCTAAAAGTAAATAAATTATAGCTCCGCATAATTATATCCCCTTAAGAGGTCACAGATCTATCAACCAAATATCGACCTCTTTTAATAACTAAACGGAAACATAATATATTTGTATTATCTAAACATATTACGCGCCAACCAGTTTTATAGTGCTAATTGCATACTAAAATAGTGAAAGTTATTATCCAACACCTATGACTTGTGTGGATTTTGTATACACGTACCTATAAATACTTACATATTATAATAATAGATCAATATTTCTATACTGGGTTACGCGGAGAGGGTGTACTAAGCCGAAACATATGTTTTTTTTGCGATTTCAGAGTTGGTCCCATAGTAAGTTGTTTATTATATAATGATGGGTGCAGTGGTCGAATTGGACTTACGAACCGGAACGCATTTTCCTTCAAACCTTGCGAACTTTTAATAGACTGTCCAAGAAGGAGGGTAATGTTTTTGGGTTCCTGTAGTACCTCCAGGGGCCTTACGGACAACTGCTATTGCGGCACCTAATCCGCACAGTTGGAAAATCACGTGAACGTGAACCTTATCGCGCCCAGATACGGTTTGCGGTCGCGTGATTTTCCAACTGAGCGGATTAGGTGCCGCAATAGCAGTTGTCCGTAAGGCCCCTGTAGCCTAAACTGCTTGACCGATTTTGTTCTGTCCGAGTGAGGTGTTGTAGTTTTTTTTTTTGACATTATTGCACACACGGTCTGACCCCAAAGAAAAAAAACTATGCAAAGCTTGTGATATGGCTGCCAGAGACTGATATACATACATATATATATTTTTAAATACATACTTAAATAGATATTAACACCCAGATATAGAACAAACAAAAATGTTCAATGCATAAACGTTTGTCCTAGGTCCTTTGTCCAAGCTCAGAAGGTAGGTTCACTACCAACTGGACCAACGGGCTATCTAAATTATTGTTGGATTCCTTTACGAAACGGAACGGTGATTTCACGAATCGGAACAGCGTTCCGGTGCGTTCCGATCCATTTCGAGCACTGAATGGGTATTAAGGACCCCTTTCGGCTTAGGACACCCTTTTCGCGTAACCCTGTATATTCTTGCCCAATAATTATAATAATAGATCAATATTTGTATAGATAACATTGACAGATATAATATTGCGTGTATTTCGTATCAGGAATCAATTATATGATGGCGAAACATTTGATAATACAGTTGTTTTAAATATTACTTATCAAGAATGTACAAATTAATGTAAATTTTGATAACGAAATGATTGCTGAACTTGTCTAGAATGTGACATAAGATAGTGAACTGATATTTAATTTGATAAATTAGATAGCAATATGAAATAACTTTTTTAATCGAGTTCCAAAAAGGAAAGTTAGAGGAAGAAAAAGTTCTCAATTAGGTTGTTTTCATGTTTGTTACCTCAGAATCAGAACTACGTTATTAATAAATCGATTTGGAAAATCCTTGTTTTGAATTTTTATTTGTAAAGATAATATTCGAATGGTCCCATAGAAATTTCATTAAAATCAATTTCGGTTCAATCAAAATAACTGGAAAAATATATCAACCAAGTAAACAAAATTGCGTATTTTGGGGGGAGGGGGGGATCTAGGCAAACTCTACAGGTGATAAATGAGGGGGGGGGGGGGTGCGATAATAAAAAATGGGTCACGTGGTTTGGGTACGTTCCCTAATGTTACTTTTGAATATAAAAACAATACACATTTATGGCATTAATAATAGAATAGTTTCAAGGATAAAAATAAATCATATTAACTTAATTATTAGAGACTATCGCGCATACAATGTGTTCGCGAAAGTTAATATTTAGTAGGTACGAATTAAACGATAAACACAGAACACGATAAAATTGCACACAGCTGGCATATGATTATAAACAATCTCGCAGACCATACCAAGGTTACTGCTGAACAAATGTTTCGATAATATTTACCAGGAACTTCAAAATAAGTAAGTACAATGTGGTGAAAATGCAACTTTACCCAATTCAAATATAGGTTCTAAATCCAAACGATGCTCCTTACAAAAACAAACGAAGATCAGTTAAAACATTACGTTGCGGAACAAATTTAACGTTTTGACAGATATTTCATTACCTAATTTTAAAATAAGAACTAAGTACATAACGCAACCAATGTCTAAAAAGTCCAATAAAAAAAACAATTGAATGTCATAATTTAAAAATAGAGCACTAATAAAACAATTTTAAAACGCATTGACAGAAGCGAAAGCTAAAATCACTCGTGCGCATCCAGTAAAGTGCACAATTTTCTCCAACAAGATGTAAACGCAGTTTGATTTCCATTCCAATTCATAACGATAACTTTTGAGTGGAAAAAAGTAATAAAAAGGTATAATCACTTTTTCCAAATTCGAACACTCCGAAACTCTACGTAAACAAAACCCGCGGAATAATAATAACGTTAGAGGACACGTCCACCTCAATCGAGGCTCGTGTCATGTACTGAGCCACCTTTGCTACAAAAATAATCTCAAGCGCTTGTAGCGAATGCACTGCAACTCGTATAAAACCCACAATTATTATGAAGCTATTAAAGCGCTTTATGTTGACGGTTGTGTTGTGAGCACGAAGTTATAAGGATGATATCACCTTTTATGCTAAGCATCGATTAGGATCGATTTTAAGATCATTAAAGTCCATTGTGAGCGTGGAACATAATACTGAATAATTCAATCCAAAAAGATGCGATCTTACGAAACTCATGAATCTCATATCACAGAATATAAGCAAATACCTTTCTTTTATTGGCTGGCTTCCGAAGACAGTGTTGCAATTTAAAAACCCGTTTTTAAAAGAACAGACTAGATTTTTTTTTACATAAAAAAGAGAAGGAAATTACCCAACTATCCTGACATAATAGATATTAAATTAAGAACTCTCTAACAACTTACGTGACTTAATTAAAGTGTTTAGGTAGACGTGTGAAGCCAAAATTTAAAAGAAGTTTACTCATTGACAGTAACAGTTGAAACAATCCTTGACAAAACCACCAAAATGGAGTAAGTAAATAAAATTTATGAGCCTGGAACAATTTTAAATACATTTGTATGCAGAATTACGAAAGACCCAATTTGCAATTCAGAATTTAAAATTCAACAGTATACTGGACAAAGAAATTAATCATACACTGTAACAGAAATTATGTAAAGGAGTTTGTATTATTTGCAACTCTGAAAGACCTCGAGACGGGGAAAGGCAACACAAAGGCTGAATGACAAAAAAACAGAACATAATGCTTGTTGCTTGTGAAATAACTTCAATGCTACTTCTTGTCTGAAGGTACAGCTATTGTCAATTTCAATGAAAATATTAAAAGGCAACAAGCGGAACCAAGAATTAAATCTAGATATATAACTTTTATAAGGTTAGGTCTTTGAAGTTAATAAAGAGAAAAGGCGTGATCACGTCGAGTTCAAGGGCGCGGGCGCAGCGGTGAAGTGTGCGTTTTGCCGCTAGATCGTGAACACTTACGGCCTTACTTTAAAACGTTACTTAAGTTAAGCAACGCTTAAAATACAAGTTTCGAAAAGATAATAAAAAAAGTTCTACATGACGAAATTTTTCCTCGAGCTGAATTTGCGGCAGTGCAAAAATCTGTTAAAACTTTTTAGGGAACGCGATTTATAATGAAGCCACACATGGACCTAACCACCATGAGTTTATGAGAAACGAGTAACTTAAAGCTGTATAGATTTAAGTTAAGTGTATCGTATGACACAATAGCATCGATTGTGATGTAGGTACTCTAAACTAAACAAAATTTGACAGCTCTAAAATTGTTGCCATTCTTATCGCACATAATAAAAAGAAAAAAGAGGCAGATATTAGTCCTGTCAGATTGGTTTAGTGGCATGACACCAATGTCTATACTATAATCTATATCTTCTATCTATACATACATAAAGAGGAAAGATTTGATTGTTTGTTTGTTTGCATTGAATAGGCTCCGAAACTACTGATCCGATTTGAAAAATTATTTCACTGTTGAGAAGCTATGCTATCCCCGGGTGACATAGGCTATAATCTATACCCGTGCGAAGCTGGGGCGGACCGCTAGTAATATTATAAAGAAGAAAGATTTGATTGTTTGTTTGTTTGGTTGTTTGTTTGCATTGAATAGACTCCGAAACTACTAAACCGCTTTGAAAAATTCTTCCACTGTTGTCAAGCTACACTATCCCCGAGTGACATAGGCTATATTATATTTAAAAAAAAATAGGGATCATTACTAAAACACCAATAATATAACCAAAGGTGTAAAAAAATAAGACTTACACCCGTGCGAAGCCGGGGTGCGTTGCTAGTTCACTATAAAACCATTGAACCACTATAATACTATTAATTACGATGTCCTCAAAATGCATAGACGTGCAAAAATGTGCAAATATGACAACATACTTGTTCACAATGACTTCAACAGCTGTTAAAACATTTAAAAATGCAATTCAAGTGGCCAGGGAAACTAATCTTAGAATATTATTATCAAAAAAATTATAAGGCTACCAATTTATTAAAGGACATGGCACCAGAAACGTCTAAATTAAAGTAAAAATTTATTTTTAAACATCATTAAGAAGCCATAGTAAAACATACCGAAGTCAAAGTCGAAAAAATACAGTACCTACCGAAATGTATCAGAGAAACTATTTTCCAATATATAAACTACACTGCTAAACAATTGGCCATGAGACAGTGTTGCCAGTGCAAATATCATATGTCCCAAATGACAATAGATTTGGCGACAATGCCAAAGAATGCATCGGCCGCCATTTCGTTACGTGAGTTTTGCGAGCTTGTTAACCTTGTCCGTTAATAATGTGACGTCAATTGGATAAACACTGACTATTTGGTTAAAGAAAAAAAAAATTATATACTCGTCAATGTTAACTATAAAGTTAAATGTTACAGTACTTCTTATAATTATATAAACGTGTGTATGTATATTTGTGCAAGATGCAGATGATGAAGTCTAGGAATGTAACAACAAGAGATAGGCACTTCTTTCCCGAGATATAGGTATAAGAGTGGGTAATCTAGTTATTATCAAGGTCAGAGTGAATCTTCCAAGTCTCCGACCAAATTGTATCATATCAACAGGCGAGATGTTGGTTAAAAGCAAACATGTACGCGAGTGAATGAAAAAAAATAGGAACAGGATAAAATCAAAAGCCACTTAAGATATCCATTTGCTCCTTCAAAGGAACAGGATAAAATCAAAAGCCACCCAAGACTTCTTGATGTATGGAGAACCCAAGCATTTGCAACTTAAAATCTAAACTACGGAACCGGGCATCATCCTGTCCGCAAGCTGATAAAAGCAAACAAGTTACTTCGTTTAAGGCGACTTATCCATAAGCAAACTTACTTTTACGCAACCTCGGCCTCCTGAATTCTTCTACGATGACCAACATTTTACCAGACACCACCATAATTGATCACTGATTTAATTTCACAAAGTTACTTAATCTTCAAGCTTCTTAGTTACAACTTGTCTACTAAAGAAGCTACTGGGAACTAACTTGAAAATTTCATAAATGCATCATGTGGGATGTTTGATTTTCCATTTTTACATCAATGATGTCACCCAATCGTGATGTTATGTCTAGATGCCCAATAAAAACTGGAGATGTATTGACAGTTGTCATTTACTTAGCTAATTTACACCTGCTTCCAATCCAATGCATGCATGTCTTATGGAAAATTATATCATTTAGAATAGAGTAGTTGCTTGCTCCGAAATCCCAAATCCTTATAAATTTTACAACCCCTTGCTCGAATTTACTTATTATATTTGCATAAACTACTTGCCTATAATCCAACTCGGATCGGCAGCGTTCGGCAAATTACGTGACATCTTTTCGTCCAAATTACCACAGTGCCTAAAGACAAGGGTCTTTAACCAGTTTATTTTGCCAGTGATGGCATGGTACTGAGATATGGTTCTTAACTGTCCTCTTCGAAAAACTCAGAGTTATACAGCGGTCAATGGAGAGAGCTATGCTCGGAGTTTCTTTGCGCGATAGAATTCGGAACGTGGTTATTCGCCAAAGAACCAGAGTAGCTATTAAAATTGGCAAGTTGAAGTGGCAATGGGCACGTCACATCATCCGAAAAACCGATAACCGATGTCCGGAAGAATGGTTCTTGAGTACCGAACGACGCAGCGTAGGTAGGCTTCCCACTAGATGGACCGACGACATCGTAAGAGTAGCATCCAGTGGATGCAGATGGCAGGCTTTCATTCAGTGGGAGAAGCCTATGTTCTGCAGATGACATCTTCTGGCTGATGATGATACAAATACCGAAAATCTATTTTCGTAGACTGGAAGGCCTTTGCTTCGCTTGGTCAATAAATGCTAGGTATGAACTTATATAAACAACCAATTCGCATGTTCCTCACTATTTACCCAATTCATAATTTAAACTGTTATTAGGGAAAGTATTGGTAACTGGCAATTTATTTGTAGCTAACATAACAAATAGATGATGTATTAATCTACTACCCTACATTAATACCTTTACATTGAACGGTTTGGTAGGTAGATACGCAGTTGTTAACGATTAATTCCAGTAGTTAAATTCTCTTCCGTATTTAATTCAGTAAACTGCATAATCTACACTTAATATGCAAATATTTGCTTCCAAATGTAGAATTTGAGGTTAGCTTTATCAAAAGACAAACGTGTAATTATCTCCTCCATTGTTTTATAGTGAATTAAAACGAAATAGCTGTTATTTTGAGAGCATGTGTCATAAAACAAAGAGTTAGAAAGCGTAGGAGAAATCAAGTGGATGATACAGATGTTAGTGCGACAAACTTATTTGTAACAGTGGTCAAAAGAAGGGACAAAAATTTGACTGCTGGCTGATCAATTTGTTTGGAAAATACTATAGTGGCTCCCCCACTGAACTCTCCCGATAAGTTGGTAGCTTGGTATTTTTAGTTGTTAGTATTTTATTTTGGGAGACCTTGCAATACGCGCATGTTTTAACATGTTCACGTTGAGTTGCCATTATTAGGTAGGTGGGCGGTTAATTGAGCCTGTTACCCAATTTGTTTTGCGATGAATTTAAACACGTAGGTTACAACATGAATTTTATTATGTTCATTTAGAGTTTTATAAAAAAAAAAGGTATCTACTTAAGTTTATTCTAAGTTCAACCAACTTTAAAAAAGGAGGTACTCAATTCTACTGTATTTTATGTGTCTGTTACACTGCGAAATATAAATTATCGTTGGCTGATGTTGGGCGATATCTTCATTAATTGTATATAAGCTTTTTTTTTTTTAAATTTAATATGTTAATCTCAAGGATGGTCCCATTTAAATTTGAAAAAAAAAAAATGTTCCACTTCTAAGAGTTCTCTTTACTTTAGCACAATAAAAACTGCGAAAAAGTGCGTGGTTCAGTATACAAGAGCAAGCGAGACCGTTCCGGTTTCGTTGGCAGAAATAGCTGGAGACAGGCGTGCGAGCGGCGCGGCGGCCGTGTCGCCGCTTCCGGTAATAGTGTTGTGACAGAGTTGTCTGTCACACAGGTCACACTGGTTTACAAGCTATAGTGCAAACAACCGATTATAGCCAAAATATAGAACTCTAATAATTATTATACTTTAAAAACCAAGCCTAAGACGTCCAAACTCAAAGACTTAACACTTGGAGACGCGCGCGCGCGCGATATCACAGTGCCTCAACACGAGGGTCTTTGACCAGTGTGTGTTGCCAGTGATGACATATGGTACTGAGACGTGGTCCTTAACTGTTGGCCTTTTGGAAAAACTCAGAGTCACACAGCGGGTAATGGAGAGAGCTATGCTCGGAGTTTCTTTGCGCGATAGAATCCGAAACGTGGATATTCGCTAAAGAACCAGAGTCAGCGACATAGCTGTTAAAATTTGCAAGTTGAAGTGGCAATGGGCATGCCACATCGCTCGAAGAACCGATAACCGATGGGGAAGAAAGGTTCTGGAGTGGAGACCACGAACCGGAAGACGCAGCGTAGGACGGCCTCCCACTAGATGGACCGACGACATTGTGAGAGTCGCGGGCATCCAGTGGATGCAAAAGGCAGGCTGTCGTTCAGTGTGGAGGTTAAAGGGGGAGGCCTATGTTCAGCAGTGGACGTCTTCTGGCTGATGATGATGATGAGGTCATGTCATTTTAAGATGTAAATACATGTTATTTAATGTTGCATGCATACTAGTCACATTTTTTTTGTAAAAAATTTCATGACCGTTGATTCAATGTCCTTTAGTCGTAATATTAAACATGTTTACATAGTATTAAAAGCGTTAAACAAGTCATAGTCAGAGTCAAGCAAAGTAAGTCACAGTCCAGTCAAACTCATGCCCCGGTAAAGTGGTGGAGACTTTACAAGAGGCTCCTATGGAGTTTTGGAAACAACACGAAAACACATGTTTCACCTCGTTAAATATCACTTGTCCACACTCGAGCACGTTCACGAGCACTTAATAAATAATAATTCATCATTTACTACACATTAACACTCGAAAATACACAAGTTTAGGAAAATAAATCAACGAGTCGACATGTTTTTTTCCACGTTGGCGCCAAAACTCAGTAGCAATAAACTTATTGAGTATTGAGTTATACTGTTACCCGTGTAGCCCGGTAAATAAGTTATGTTTGCACTCTACCATATAATCCACTCCTGTCATAAAGTGACATCAAAAGAAAGATAATCGCCTCAGATTAGAGACTGATGCAGTGGACCATACGGTCACAACCGTTTCTAAATATAGACATTTCGACATCGACCAAAATAAAATGAATAGACGGGCTCAGAAGAAGCCCATTATTGAAGATTACAAAATGAGCGCCGATGCTCACATAGTTTCAGTCGGTCTCTAGCCGTAGGAAATGCGGCACGAGTCTATTGTTACATGATAACGAAACATCTGACAAAATTATGCTTTCGTGTGCTTTCCCGAAATGTAAATACACAACAAAAAACAGCTATCTATTTTTTGGAACAAATGTACTGTTGTTGTAATTAGGTGTTGAAGTATATGTCCGACGGTTTTGTTTCGTTTTTACTGAGCAAGTTCAATGGTTATGGCTCGTCCATTCATTTTATTATGGTCGAAGCCTTTCGAGATTTAACTGCATGAATAATATTACCTCATGGTACAGAACAAAAACAGATCAAAGAAAGTGTTAAACTGCAGTTTGAAATTAAACTTTAGTGACTGGCAAACATCTTGAGCAGAAAGCGTGGTGGGGAACAAGATGGCGAATTTTTTTTTATTATACGTAGGCTTGTGATTGGCCGCCAACTCGCCTGATGTTAAGCGATGATGCGGCCTACGATGGCGCACGCTTACCTAGAAGAAACCTATTCACTCTCGACTTGAAGACACCCAGCGTATATGGTGCAGACTCGCGCGGTCAAAATCCTCTCGTATACCCTTTGGTCCGTTAGAGACCTAGGATTCAGCTAGTCAACGTAATTTTTACAAGCATTTTATTAAACTTGTAATGTTTGTTTATTTAGGTCAAATCTTGCAAGCTTAATTGGATTGGAACTATTTCCTCCTACCTCCTAACCTATTTTGCTGAAATTTTGCATACACCTTTAGTTTTGGGTTCTGGTGACAATGCAATACCTAACATTGTAATATTTTGGATATCCATAACCTTGTAACGGCATATACCCCATTAATATTCATATAACTGTATACGACTTTTGAGTTTTACAAAATGATACGTAAGTAGTTAGGTCAGGAGATAATAATAACTTTACCCAACACTTATGGCCCTACTTAAAAAAGTTACTTAAGTTAAACAATGCTTAAAATTGTGATCAATTTCTCGCCCATGCAAATAAAATAGTCACACGCGAAATCAATACAGAGCAATTTTAAACGTTGTTTAACCTAAGTAACGTTTAGAAAAAAGGCGGCCAATCGTGTTTCTTGTATTTTAAATTAAAATCACTAAGATCTCAGTGAAGCACGTAAAAATATCTAAGTGAGATCTTAATCAATTTAAGCAACCGTCTTTACAGGCCCTTAATTTTAATGGCAACTTTCACTTGTCGTATGATAAAAAGAAAAAAATATCGGTCCGAATCCAGCGAGTCTGGTCTGGAACCCCAAATATAGGATGGACCTGATTGCACTCGCCTGCATAAGGAGATTGGAAACCGGTTGAAATTCGAGCAAGAAACCGCGACCGACGCTCGCATTTTTGCATGAAACGAGATATTTATGTGCAAGCCAATGCGTTCATAATGTGAAATCAATGAACTTTTTTCATTTCCTCCTGAGAGAGTTTTGACATCGCACGTTTTGCGCATTTGCCGCTGTAAAGTTTTTAGAGGACATATTTTAAGTTATAGTATTTTAATAGCGGCAATTATTTGTAGAAGTGTCAAAATAATTTACTAAAAGAAGGGGTCTATTCTGTCATTAATTTTCCTAAATTCATTTACAGGTGATTTGACCAACATGTTGGGTCCTTAGATCTCCTGCTGGGCCCTGATTCACTAACTAAAATACACACGTTACGCGGCGCTCAAGAAATGTCAAATCGGGTAATTTTTTTAGGTTAACTTAACCTCTAAAAATTTGGCTTCTATTCCATAGGAAATAAAGGCCAACTAAACGCTATGTAGTTGTCAACACGTATTTAGTTATAAAACCTACATTTATAAGAAAAATATGAACTTATTAAGCGAACTAACCTCTAACATCTCTCTGCAACGTCGTCGAAAGTCCTTCGGCCAAAGCAGCATCCAGCAAGTTTATATTTTCGCGGCAACGTGTGGCCAACTCCGTCTGTGTGCGGAAAAATATCATTTTTGCAAACGAAGCTAAATATTGTCTTTGCATCAAAAATAACATTGAAAATCTACATAACAACAGTGATAATTATAAAATACTACTAACTCACTCGTCAGTCCTTTACATCTGCCGTTGAAAGCATACCACGACACAACATTTAATTATTCAATTTTTTTTTATCAGTTTAACGCATTTCTTAAAGTAACATTCACATTGAGATTTCAAACAGATGTATTTTAAGTACCTAAATTATAAAAATCAATGCCCAAGCTTAATAGAAATTCAGATGCCAAACATATTAGGAAGCAAAAATGCAAAAACACGCAAAGTTATATTAAGTATGTCCTAGTCAAAAAGTAGCTAACCTAACCTAAAAACTGGTCTACTAACAAAATATAACGCCTGAATGGATTAAGTTAGGGTGTTAATTGACTGAAACTCCACAATAATTTTCAAATTAACACATTTATTAATCTAAACAATTTATACAAAGATCACTATAAAGTTTTACATTTTGTAAAAAAAAGATCAATTAACAACCTACCCCTATTCGTTTACAATATTTTATTATAACAATTTACAACATTTGTGAGATATTTTGGAGTTCAGTCAAATTACATTGCATGCAATACGAAACCTAGTCGATTATTGTATACTTTAGGTATACATCCATAATCGGAAAATTACACTAATTAGATGTAAATCTATCTCACTCTTTGACAAGAAATCACGATTTAACTTACGTTATAATTATAATTTAAATGTAAACAAACAATTTTGAGCATACCAAGAATAAGCCCCATAATCCTGAACTGACAACGAAACCGTCAAATGTGACATCTGTCAATCTGACATTACATTTTTTCAGTCATTTTATGCCACTGGTAACTTCGAATGATTCCTAAGTGAAAGCGTTCAGTACCTCGCCCCAAAATAAATTAGTTAAATATGAGATTATATTACTATTAAGTATCCTAGCATATCTATCTAGCACCAAGTTTTACCACAAAAAAATGAAAATGATGCAATAAAAAAACAGGCAGTTAGTAAAAAAAAATCACTCACACAGGAAATGTTAGTAGGAAGGAAAAAACTTGGGCATGAAAAAACAAACTTATTTCGATTCAAGCATTAATTTGCTCTGACAGTTGCAATAACATTGTAAAAGGCTGAAAAAAAATATCTTTTAATATTTCACTGAAGTATATGGGGTACCTGTTACGATCCTACATTAAAAAACCTAGCAAAATTCGTGCTTTTTATTATGCTTTTTTTACTATGTAATTGCAGCTGTCAGAGCAAATGAATGCTTGAACCAAGCATCTGGCGTCATTTCACAATTTTTATCATAATGGATTTGTCATTTTATGTATCGTACAACCACAGAAAAGTATATTTTTTTACTTCTCTTTTCTGTGAGTACAACAGTCAAAATACGTTCATACGTTTGAAAAAAATCTGAATTATGGTCCAGAGTTTTGGGACACACTTCTGATTTTGAAACTTTACTATTTCACTTTAGCAGCCCTTTTTGTTTTAAAAAGAAGCATTAAGTAGGGTATTAAGAATAATCAAAATTGAAGTGTGAAACAGTGAAGATCTCATCTTCATAAGTTAGTACCAATATTTCGCTGCGATGGTCAGATTTCGTGTTGGCCTAAATGCTTCTTTATTGTTTGTACATTTTTCATATAAATAAGTTACCTAATATTTACAACAAATGGAATGTATACAAGAGATCTGAAAGTATAATACTTTAACTCCAAGCGTTTCGTACATTTTCATAAGCCAAATATCTCTATAGAGTCACAAGTAGGGTTGCCATACGTCCGGGATTTTTTGGACATGTCCGGGAATTTAGGTTTTTCCGGAATGCGAGGGGAACTTTGAAACATACGGAATTCTAGAAATTAAATTAATAATACCACTCGAGTTCATTATGCCGCGAAATATGAACTTTGAAGGAAATTCCGGAGCACAAGTTCCTGAGTTGGACGACCTGCTCCCTAACCCGGAAATTTATCTAAACGTCCGTATTTTAGCCCATTTTTTTCCATCTGGTAACCCTAATCACAAGAAACGTCACCACAGTCTGACCATCGCAGCGACTAAACACGCATACTTACATAAAAATAACGATAAATATCACAAAAGCCCAAGCCAAAATGTCATTGAAGATGTATGTAAACTATGATGAGTACTGAGAATGTGGCGACAGCGAGGCAGAGCCGGGCACGGAAGCGAGCATGCCTGCGCGCGACGCAAGAGCGCGGGTCCTCATCGTCAGAGAAACTAGTTAAATCAGTATCGTATGTCCTTACATAGTCGAAAGCTCGGAGCAGGTCCGGGGAAGAGTCGTGACGCGCCATCAGCGCCTCCGCAGCTTCCACCTGCGAGCTGGACCGTCGCACCAACGACCGAACCTCTTCAGACTCCGAATCAGAATCCCCATCCCAATTCCTCCTACTATGCTTCTTCGGGCTGGATGATTCGTCTTCAGAATCCGCACTTTCGGTCGACCTCCGTCTTAGCTCCGACAAAGCAACCTTCTGCAGTTCCGATTCTCCGTCTTTATTTCTCCTTCTATTCAACGAGTCCAGTATATCAGGCCTGTTGTTGACTTCTGTGTACTCCAACGAGCTGTTGACTTCATCGCTGGTTAAATTGGAGCTGTGACGTCGACGGCTCAAAGCTTGCACGTTTAGTAGGTCAAATTCGGGCGATCGTTTGCTTTTAGTTTCTGACGGACGACGTCGCCTTCCATCGTTGCTTTCGATGCTGTTGTTATTTCTGGAGCGTTCCAAGCTGTCGAGAAGCGATTTCTTGCGTTCGGCGCTGGACATGGACTTTTTAGGTTTGCGTGAGGGGGTTTCGATGGGAGACGTTCGTGTGGGTCGCTTGTAGCGTGGGAGGGACCTTTCCCGGGACATTTCTGAGGGTGGTCTGCGGCGGCGGGTGCCGCTGGGGCTATCGTTCTCAGGCTGGGCGGACAAGCTCGAGCAGCAGTCGGACTGGGAGTCCAGGAAGGCGCGGTAGTCGTCCCCGAACTCGAGTAAGCGACGCGCGGCGTCCGAGTCGGGAGCTTCCGAGTAAGGCTCTGAGTTGTATTTCTCCTGTGAACAAAGTATCTACAATTAGTCAAAGCAAACGTCGAGTAAGAAGTAGTAAGTGTAAAGAGGTTAAAGTGATGATGCGTTTTTATAGGCCAGATTTTTTAAATGTTCCGCACTGAAACGTTTCTTAAAAGTGTTTGAAGTGATGATGTGTTTTATAAGCCCGATTTTTTTAACGTTCCGCACTGAAACTTCTTTAATGGAATTTAAAGTGATGATGCATTTCATAGGCCTGAAAACAAACGTTATGTTCCGTACTGAAACGCTTCTTATAAGAGTTTAAAGTGATGACGCGTTTTATAGGCCTGAAAACAAACGTTATGTTCAGCACTGAAACGTTTCTTAAAAAAGTTTTAAGTGATGATGCGTTTTATGGGGCCGAAAAAACTTAACGTTCTGCATTCTATTTTTTAAATTAATGATGCCTTTTGTAGGCCCGAAAAATAACGTAATGTTCCTAACTGAAACTTTTTTAAAGGGTTTGATGATGAAACAAACAGTATTTTGCGTATTTCATTTTTATGCAGAGCCAGTACCGGCGTTAGGATAGGGCCTGGTTGGGCGACCGCTCAGGGCGCCAGATAAAAAGGGGCGCCGCAGGTATATAAAAATCTATAGATCTATTCTTTGCCTTTTTTTGGTTTGAATGGCGCCGTAGAAATCTCGCCCAGGGCGCTGGTAGTGCTAAAATCGGCACTGTGCAGAGCTAAAACAGTATAATCCAGCTTTGACAGTATGGTTAGCAATCCTAAACGCAACTGACCTGATAGAAGTCCCAAGCCTGCTCCGAGAACGAGCTATGCTCTTCAGTACCCGCCGTGACGCTCTTGTCGACATCGGAGTCTTTGTCCATGCTGAGGTCCCACAGCTGGCTCGGGTCGCCCAGGCTTAGCGCCAGGAAGTTCTTCTCTCTGCGGATGGAAGGACAATGTCAGAAAAATTTGTGAAAATGTGAGAAGTCAATGACAGTAAAATATTGAACACAATACGTATCATCATCAGCCAGAAGACGTCCACTGCTGAACACACTGAACCCCTGCCTGCCTTTTGCATCCACTGGATGCCGGCGACTCTCACAATGTCGTCGGTCCATCTAGTGGGAGGCCTACCTACGCTGCGTCTTCCGGTTCGTGGTCTCCACTCAAGAACCTTTCTTCCCCATCGTACAATAAGTATAAATTGCAATTATTACAATATCAGGAAAAAGTGGAAAGAATGCAATGAGAGTAAAATATTGAACACAAGTATAAATAGCATTTTTTTAAACCCCTACAAAAGAGCTGATCTTCAAACGAAAAACATATTTTCTTGAATCATAGCTATGAACATTATTGATCAAGTCACCTTTCAAACAAAAATCAAAATCAGTTCCATTCACGTTTGGGAGTTGCGATGCCACATACAGATACAGAGACACACGTTAAATTTATAACACCCCTTTATTGCGGAATTAAAAATCATGACCAATTTACAGTAGGTACTTGGAAGAAAGTTACGATAGACTACTTTCTTTCAAATTCTATCATTTGGTTATGACCTGCGGAAAAAATCATATGGTAAAAAAAACTGGTCATTTACGTTAGAATCATGCATACTTGAGACAGTATACGTATGAAAATTCACAATACAACTCACGCCGGGACGTCAGTGCAGGGGCCTTACGCCCAATTCGTTACGCGGTCCCAAACTAACGTTAAACAACTCAGTTCGGAAAATCACGCGAACGTGAACCTTAACGCGCCCAGATACGGTTTGCGGCCGCGCAACATTTTTTCATCACCTAAACTGGATTGCTTAAAGATCATAGAACACATATCAACTCGGAAAGGGATCGTAACCGTATCGCCTTCGCCTCGCCGTCAACCTATCGTAAGCACGTAACCAAAGCGGATCAGCAGCTCAGATACCTTGACTCGGGTACGGCTAGGCGACTCCGCGCTTACGGCTCGCCGACCGCTAGTTGAGCTGGCTGGCACCAGGCCAGGCCGCGGGAAGTGTGAGAGGGGTGGACGAAGAGACGCAAGCGCGGCGACTCAGATGCCTCTAGATGACTAGATGGACCGAGGACATCGTGAGAGTCGCGAGCATCCAGTGGATGCAGATGGCAGGTTGACTTTCAGCGTAGAAATATAAGGAGAAGGCCTATGTTCAGCAGAAGACGTCTTATGGCTGATGATGATGTACATAGATTTTTACCATTGGAAACATCTTGGTTAAGATGAACTAACCTATCTTACTATGAGTGGGCGAGCCACTACTAAACTTACCGTTTAAAACCGACAACATCCTGTGGTCTTCCTACTATTTCTAAAGTTGCATCAATTGACCATTCTGAAGATAAGTTGCTTGTAAGTTACGTTTTTTTCCGATTTACCCACCTTTCCAAGCTCCTCGCTAGTCTCGGCCTGACAGCGCCGCCCGCCGGTCCCAGTTTGAAGCTCGGCGCTACCGCCTCCGCTTCATTCTGTTCCGGTATAGCGCCGTCACCCTCTCTGGTCGATATATGTGTTTTCTCTATGCTCTTGCGCAGGTTGGCTATGGTCGCTAGCTGCTGTTTAATTAGCTCTTCGTCACTGTCGTTGCCTGATGTTGATGTGGTGTCGAATCTGTTGAAGAACACGACAATATATTTATTGCCCACACACATATTAGAACGAACCCACGCCCCTTGGAGGCGTGGGTTCGATTCCCACCTAGGACAAACATTTATGTGATGAACATTTGTGTTTGTTCTATATCTGGTTGTTAATATCTATTTAAGTATGTATTTAAAACTATATAATATGTATGTTTATCAGTCTCAGGCAGCCATATCACAAGCATTGCTTAGTTTGGGGTCAGATGACCGTGTGTGAAAAAATGACCCGAATATTTAATTTATTTATTTATAAAAGATACTAACCTGCTTTTCCTCCCCGTAGCGGGATCACTAGCCGTGCTTCTCTCGTTCTTATCCTCTATCTCGGGCGTGAGTCGTCCACAGAAAGACAGCGACTTGACTAATCTCTCCTGTCGTGAAGTATCGTTGTTATGCCTGCGTATGCGCAGTTTGAGTCGCTTGCGCCGCAGCCAGTATTGCTTGTCGTTTGCTTCGACGCACGATGTGCACGCCTCGGTCATAGTGTTGGTGCTTGATATGTGACCCTGGGGAAACGTAACCTTTAAAAAACAGGGTCTTATATGGGGTTATAACGTGTGTATCAGTATGTCTGTTTGTGAGATCGTAGCTCCCAAACGGCTGAACCATTTTTTTGAAGGTGACTTGATCGAGATTGTTCTGAACTATGATTCAAGAAAATTTGTTCAGCCGATTTAAGATTATCAATGTGTGAGTGGTATTTAACGTGTGTATCAGTATGTATGTCTGTAAGATCGTAGCTCCCAAACGGTTGAACCATTTTTTTAAGGTGACTTGATCGAGATTGTTCTTAGCTATGACTTAAGAAAATTTGTTCAGCCATTTTATTTATATCACACGGGAATTACTCACAGAATAAAGAATATAAGTAATTCCCGTGTAATATAAATAAAATGTGTGAAAACCTATCAGTTTCTATAGTAAAATCTGTTCAGCCGTTTTATTTATATTACACGGGAATTACTCACAGAATAAATAATATAAGTAATTAAAAATCCGTGTAATATAAATATAATGTGTGAAAATCACGTCAGTTTCTATAGTAAAATCTGTTCAGCCGTTTTATTTATATTACACGGGAATTACTCACAGAATAAATAATATAAGTAATTCCGTGTAATATAAATATTGTGTGAAAACCACGTTAATTTCTATAATAAAATCTGTTCAACGGTTTTATTTATATTAAACGGGAATTACTCACAGAATAAAGAATATAAGTAATTCCCGTGTAATATAAATAATGTGTGAAAACCACGTCAGTTTCTACAGTAAAATCTGTTCAGCCATTTGAAGATTATCAACTCATTTATGAGTTTTTTTATTTATTTTGAATTCATGCTAATTTGTATCGACAATATGGTTCAGCAACATTGACTTAATATTCCACTAAAACACCCGTTTTTTTATTTTATCTGAAATGTTAGTCCATCTTCG
The DNA here is from genome assembly GCA_932305915.1 of Agriopis marginaria. Classification (NCBI taxonomy): domain Eukaryota; kingdom Metazoa; phylum Arthropoda; class Insecta; order Lepidoptera; family Geometridae; genus Agriopis; species Agriopis marginaria. The sequence goes on from OW029933.1 coordinate 5,820,724, forward strand.
TCTTTGTGAGAACATTTGTAAAAGCGACATCTAGCGTATTAGCATCTGCATCCTTGTTACAACAGCACACACATTTTTTACACCATTATTGTTCGTAGTAGCTTTACCTAGTCTGTGGTAACAATACTACACAATATTTTTAAGGTTGTGGCGTGATTCGAAACACGCCATAGACAGCGGTAATGAGAGCAAACGGCACAAAGGAATTTGATTCATGTCGTGTTATTTCTTATTAGGTAGCGAAGTTGACGTAGATTCGGATCGCGTTCTTTAACGGATGACTTGAACTTATCTACTCATCATCTTCATCATTTCAGCCATCCACTGCTGGACATAGGCCTACCCCATCGATCTCCAAAAGGACCAGTTGGAAGTGGCCTGCATCCAGCGTTTCCCTGCGGTCTCTTTTAGGTTGTCTGTCCATCTCGTGTTATCTACTAATAACGTGTAAATCAGTACCCATAGTCCCAGATTGGATAGTTTACGAAAACTTTTTTCGTTTTCGTCTTGTTCCATATATTGCTAGGCTAAAAGGTATTCGAAAACTTTTTTCGTATTAGAGTGAAGCAATCTATACCGACCTAAAAGAGACCGCAGGGAAACGCTGGATGCAGGCCGCTTCCAACCGGCCCTTTTGGAGATCGATGGGGGAGGCCTATGTCCAGCAGTGGACGTCCTATGGCTGAAATGATGATGATGATGATGATGAATCTATACCGCCGATAACTGCCAAATTTAGTCCCTCCACGTTTCCGATAGAGGCGCTTTACTAAAATGTATGGAACAATACGTAAATCTACTATCAAATCTGGAACTAAGGGCACAGGCCTAATATTAGCTTACCTGTACTGTAGTAGAACTCCCTCTAAGCTTAGAGTTAGAGTTCGCCGGAGTAACTCTCTGCGGCGACGCGAGGGTGTGCAAAGCAGACTCTGATACACACATGTCACCCGCGGTGGGCGTGGCCGCCAGAGATGCGCCCGCGCTGAGCTGCGATATGCAGGAGACGGACCACGGGCGAGCGCTGTTGCCAGCTCGCTTCTTCCTTAGCGTTACCTGGTTAGAACATGGTGCGTTTGTTATACACAAATAAGCAATGATGGTTAGACAAATCGCTGTTAGTGAACAATCGAACAGGTGTTTAATTTGTTATAATTATCTAGCTTAGTGAGAAATGTAATTATATGTTATACAGTACCCGGCGGTAAGTAATGCACATCGAGTTAAAGAGGGGGATAATCGGCTTCGTAGAGTTCGTAGAGCGTCGTCTCTATCACTCACTACATCGGTGACGTGCGACAGAGACGACGCTTTGTTGTTATAATTTAGAGTATGTACTATAATCATGCCAAATTTGACGCTTGTACATATTACCATTTTTACATTAGAGCTGATACAAAAATACGTAAAAAAAAATACGTTTGTTTTATGGGTAGCACCCTTTCGTTTTTACTTTTTGGCTTTTTTATCATTTCTCAGTTAATCCGCCGTAACATATTCTGTGAAAATTTCAACTGGCTATATTACGGTTCGATAGATACAGCCGTTTATAGGTAGGACAGACAGACAGACAGACAGACGGACGGACGGAAAGACGGACGGAGGACATCGTAGGCTTAGTAATAGGGTCCCGTTTTTACCCTTTCGGTACGGAACCCTAAAAATCAAGAGTACAGCTCTAAACAGACCGCTACATGAAGTTCTGTCTGTTCTGTTTATTCTTCGTACCATTTTATCGGATTACATTGCATCATTCTGTTTCGTTTCGAAGTGCTATCAAGTCGAAAATGACTCACATAAATTATGACTTGCTCTTCTCTTTTGAGATATATGTAGGTATATGTTAGTGCATTTTGTAAAGATAATTTATATGCACTTCATTGATAATTATGATAAGGGCAGTGCAAAATTAAAGAGCTTTGAGCTATCTTTATAATTTTGATATGATAAGAAACCATTAAGATAAAAAGCTTATAAGGTCTTTCCAAAGCATTAAAAGGTTGTTCCGGTCTTTTATGATATTTATTGGAACTCATGGTTTCCATAAGCCAAGAAAATAATAAAGGCAATGAATAGTAGATTTGGTGACCTGGGTGTCCTCAAGTCATGAGTGAATCGGTTTCTTCAATAGGTATAGGCAAGCGTGCGCCATTGCAGGCCGCATCATCGCTTAACATCAGGCATAGCGGCTGTCAAACGCATGCCAAATACTCAATAAAAAAATACAAATAAGATTTATACAACAGCTGTTGTATGAATGTTATTTTTTACCGATGGCAAAGTTTATCTATTTACAACGATTAGGTACTGCATCTTGTGTACGGCATATCAGACTTGAAGAAATAGATATACGTAGATACATGATATGCACATGCTTTAATTACAATCAACCTGCATTCGCACGCGCACCATTGTTCTTAATTGATCAGGCTACTTGCACCGTTTGAAAGACACATCAATATGGTTATCTTCGACCAAAACAAAATGAATGGACGGGCTATAACCATTGAACTTGTTCAGTAAAAACGAGTCAAAACCGTCGGACATATACTTCAACACCTATTTATAACCATGTACAGTACATTTGTTACAAAAAATAGATAGCTTGTTTTTTGTTGTGTTTTTACACTTAGGGAAAGCACACGAAGGCATAAAAAAAGAAGAAGAAAAAAACCGACTGAAACGAAGTGGGCTCCGGCGGTCGTTTTGTTATCTTCAAAAGTTAAAGCTAAATTTTGTTCTGTTCGCTTCTTCTGGGACTGTCTATAAATTTTATTTTGGTCGAAGGTGGTTAGTAAATATAACTGCCCAACAGTTCCATAACATTACATCACTTAACATTCTTAGCTAAAATAACATTATTCCGAATAACTCTGCTAGTCATAGGCAACAGGTATGCTCGTTGACTTTGACTAGCAAAATAAATACATAGCCGATTAACATGAGAGTCGTGGTTAAGACGCGGTACAATCGCAAAATTAACCAAAAGAAGTGTTTTTAAACGCTTTGTGTGACGTGACAAAATTAGCTGATCAGATAAAAAAAATACTACAAGTAGAAAAAACCCCTTGGTAATAATCTTAACCGAATAAAATTTTGAAAAATTGTCTAGACTCTTAAAAAAAACATATTACAAATTGCGCAATAAAAATAGCTTCTGAATTGAAGAACTCTGAATTTTCAGGGACATAACAACATATTTTTTGTACGAATTATATAGCCAGACTAGTCTTTTAAAACGTTAACCAGTTAATTGTTGAAATTCATTTATACATTTTGATAAATTAAATAAAAACCCTCAAAATAATATAAACACAAGCACAAAGTCATCATAATCATCAAATACGATGATATACGATTTTCGACTTTAAACAAAGCCGTTTTAGATTGCAAATAGATCATGGCGTAAGCGGGTGAAAAACGAAATTGAAATCATGATCAGACCGCGCCTTAAACGTCTAGCAAGCTTGTTAGGTATAGTGCGTCATGAGAATGGATGTAGGAAAATGTACAGGAAAACTGGTTTTCGGGTAAAACCACTGGTCCATTTAGTGATATTCACCTTAGCGTGATGGGTAGGAGTGACAGTGCAAGTCGAAGTGCTCATGTCCATTGAGGAGTGCAGGTTCCTTTCTTCCGATGTGAGTGACGTATCCACTTCGCTCTCTGTCGTGTACTCTCCTGAGGCATCGTAGCTTTCTGTGCCCTGAAACGAGGAAGAAATCATTTTGATCCCTTTTTATACAAAGAGTGGCATCAATCATGCCTAATGGTAAGCAGTAACTACCGCATTGCCAGGCTGGCAAATACCCGGTTGTTTAAAGCCTAAATAAGCCCTAAATGAATCCACTGTTGGGAGTAAGTTTGCCTGTATTTCTGCAATATTCTTAGGTTTCTTGCTAGCCGCAGCCATCCATGTTTTGCGGGCTTGAAGAGGTTATCAGACTATACTATGGTTATGATATGACTTGTCTAGTAAATTTCACTGTCTACTATGACCTTTCACTGTAAAATGGATAGACTAAAATTGAACAATAAAAGCAAAGGTCTCTACGGTAGGTAGGTAGGTAAGAGAACACATCGGATTTTGTGTGTTTGTTTGCATATTAGTTTGACAATAACTTGCATTCCGTTAATCCGATCTTCATAAAAATATCAGCCAAGTAGTTCAATCCGTGCCATTTTTAAGTTAAATATCAGCACAATCGGTCCAGGGATTGCGATGATATAGGGGTTGTTAGGATTAGCAAGTTAAAATGGGAGTGGGCTGGGCACATATCTCGCAGAACAGATGGCCGAGGTGGCCGAAAGGTTCTGGAATGGAGACCACGGACCGGTAAGCGCAGCGTAGGACGTCCACCCACAAGATGGACAGACGACCTAAAAGAAACCGCAGGGAAACGCTGGATGCAGGCCGCTTCCAACCGGCCCTTTTGGAGATCGATTAGGAAGGCCTATGTCCAGCAGAAGACGTCCTATGGCTGAAATGATGATGATGGTGATGATGGGGGGTTGTTAGGTCACAGATCAACTAGTATCGATAAAATACATACCTGGTTGTTATCGTTCTTCCCTTCCGAGCTCTGGTTAAGCCACTCCTTAATCCTGGACATCTTATTCCTGCTGACGTTCTTCCCATCTTCCTCGAAAGCCAATGGTTTAAAATTCCGTGTTCCTTTCTTCTTTGCCATTTGTTGTTGCGCTTGCTTCTGAACTAACTCTTCCGCTTGATTGACAAGTCTTTCTAAGTCTTTACATCTGGTATTCTCCACTTTAAGCAGATCAGGCGTCGACGCGTCAAGTTTTTGGGTCTTATTATCTATGGGCAGTTCACATTGGATTTCAACTGATGACGTCATTATATCTGTTGAGTCTTCGTTGCCAATTTTTGGGCCTCCGACGTATGTCCACTCTTCTTCCGAAGACTCTTCTTGGCTTTTCTCATCTGTCTCTATCACTTGCCTGTCGGAATCCGTGTCATGGTGTCTAAAGTAAAATACTGCTAGGTGTTTGGATTTCCTGTCCGTTTGGTTGAATTTCGATGTGTTCACTGGTTTTTTCCTCTTTATAACTGAAGGTGGCGTTTTAGGTTCTTCAGTGGAAGTCGTGTGATGTCTTTCGAGCCCTGAAACAGATAATAGAGTGTCACTTAACGAAGTGTTGTTTATTCGATTGTTTGTTGAAGAAATGCTTGTTTGAGAAACAAGGAATGCACGTTCATTCAGTGCTATTGTTTCTGAACTAGTCAGAAAATGGAAAACGGGCGGTTATCATGTTATAGTCATTTTTAGGTATTTCACCGACATTTATGATGTAGAATTACGTCAATAATGGTATAAATATGTAGGTGAGTAAGTGTTATCAATTCACAATAGAACTGTAGGCAACACTGATTAGATAATCCAGGTATGACAGGTACGACCCCTGGTGCGTGTTTTTATCATAGACATATAAAAATAACACATCATAGCACCTGGGCCTAGCCAGCTTTAATTTAGGGTTGGCCAAAAAAAACTAGAGTAGGTAAGTACAGAAAATTTCTTCAGTTAAACAATAATCATGTATACACCTATATCCTATAACATTGAAACTTTTTTAACTAGCCTACAATAGTTATGACAAAATCTTGTCAGTTTTAAATATATTTTTTGTTTCTAGACCTCTAAGTCTTTCCTATTTTTAGACAGACGACATAAAAGATACCTACTTATTACTAAAGTAAAAATGGTAATACGTACAAACGTCAAACTTGGCATGATTATAGTACACATTTTAAAATATAACACATAATAAACAAAAAAAAAAAAAAATGGCCAAGTGCGAGTCGGTGACAAATTTCTGTTCATTACCATTTATACTTGTGTTATACTCGAGCGCCTATAGCTAAATAATTAACTGGCTGCGTAGCAATTGCTTCGACTAATTTGGAAGGCGTTATAATTACTGGTAATTGGGTTACTTGGACGACCTTATTGTATTTTGTGGTTGTACGGAACCCTCAGTGCGCGAGCCCGACTCGCACTTGGCCGGTTTTATTTTATTTTATTTTTTATTTTGTCCGCCATATTGACAGAGTGTTTCCTGGTCAGTCAGTTTGATATACATCTTTAATTTATATCAAACTGGTCTGATTCATTCAAATTAATGTGATCAATCATCATCAATCAAATTAAGCTGATTAATATAATACGGTTTTTTTTATGCTATAGGTGCTAGGGTTATAGGTGATAGGGGCATAGCCGCTTTCCCAATTCTTGACAGGAAGATCACCAACAACCTAATGAAGTTGCAACGACAGGACCTTCGCCTTATAGTAGGCCTTATAACCGGTCATTGCAACTTGAATAGTCACTTGTATAAGCTAGGAGCCACGGACAGTCCACTGTGTCGTGGCTGCATGAAAGAGAACGAAACTGTAGAGCATGTGCTGTGGCATTGTGAAGCCACAGAAGAAACTAGAATCGCTACCGGGTTGTATGAAGCACCATTGCCTTCTTCATCCACGTCACCACAACAGCTGGACTGCTTTTCATCATCATTATTTTCACTACCATCTACGCCACTGGAGCAACTGTGCCAGCGCCCCAGAGCCTCACTCCGATATTTCAAGGAGTTGGGTTTGCTCGGGTAGGTGCTGGTAGGGGGAAATGCACAATATACCCCAAGCGGGACGTCAGTGCAGGACTTATCGCCCCCATCTCGAATAAGAATAAGAATGCCATAGGTGGCAAACAAGCAGACGGGCTGCCTGATGGTAAGCAGTCACCGTCCCCTATAGATACTTGTAACACCAGAGGCATCACAAATACGCTGCCGACTTTTTAGAACTGGATTAACTCGCCTTTTGAAGAACCCCATGTTGTAGCTTCTCGGAATCACCGTGGAAGGTAGCTCATTCCACATTTTGCAGGTATGAGGCAAAAAGGATCGTGTAAATCGCGATTCCACTGTGAATGCGATTTTCACTGATCTATGATGTGTGGTTGAGCCTCCAGGTGGTGGCGGCTAGTGCGATGGTAAAACCGCGACGCCGGCATCAGATCAAACAGTTCTTCAGAACACTCCCCGTTGTAAATGCGATAAAAGATAAAAAGAGACCCAACGTCTCTGCGTATGCTGAGCGGCTCTAGGTGTTCAGTGAGCTTGGGATCGGTTGTTTAACACTTACCATCAATCTGGTCAGTCACAGGCACGGTCTGGTCCGTAGCTCTAGCGTTGAAGTCGTCACAATTGCTTGGAACTCGCCTCTCGTCCGCCATGTTGTCAGAGTCTCGCCTCGTCAGTTCAGATTCGCAATCGGAGCCGAAGCCGCGCCACTGGTACGTTAGCGCATTATCTTGCTCTTCCTGAAACGTTGAAAGTTTGATGTCAAAATTGAGCAAAAGTACAAAAATGGCAGTGTGGAGCTAAAGGGGGAGACCTATGTTCAGAAGTGGACGTCTTCTGGCTGATGATGATGATGATGGTGATGATGATGACAAAAATGACCCTGATCAAGTAAGCGTTTCTGAGAAAAAGTCTGCGTAAAATTATCACCACTATCAATGACGAATGGAAAAAGTGACGCAACTTGGTAGCGTAATTTTTTCCAGAACTTTGATGATCTTAACCTTACTTATGATTCTATTATAAACTTGTTAAGGGAGGAATACTTCAATCTCAAAAAGTACCCATTTTTTGGCGTTATCTTGCAAGCGCTTACTCTCGACTACCTTGTTGTTATGATGTATGTTGAGTATGTTGTTGACACGAACTTCTATTAAGTATCGCGGATAGCCCAAAGCGTGATAGCAATATCGGTAATTAGTGATAGAAATTACTTGGCAATGGTATCATCATGCATATTGTACTTTGTTTTTTTCATAAAAAGGTCTGCATTTTACCTGCTGCTCACTTTGTGTGATCACGTTGGTTGTAACACAAAGTTTTCTCAGTGGCTAACTGGCGAAGCGACTATCCGCTGACAGGTTCCGGCGGCAGAAGTATATGTGCTGGTTGAAGGGAGAGTGCTGACTTCTCATTGAGCCTCATTTGCCCACCTACGGCTGTGTTAACACTGACAGAGCATGCTCACCTCTGAGGCTGACTGGCGACTGTCTGCTGACGGGTCCCGGCGGCGGGAGTATCTGTGCTGGTTGACAGGAGTGCGCTGTCTTCTCGGCGAACCTCGCTTGCTCAGCCGCGGCTGTTTCAGCACTGGTTCGTCGTCACTGTCGCTTGCTGCTTCCACTGATACACCACCCTGGAAATAAGGAAATAACCGTTATGAAGAACTGAAGCTTACATGTTCATGCTGAAATTAATAAGATGAATAAAATTCGAAACCCGGTTCTGGTCATCTTGAATTTTAGATCGGTTTTTAGCGCGACGAAATCTGATAATTAGAGTAATTTTCTAGACTATAATCTTGACAGCTGTCATGTTTCTTTAGTATGTAAATATGCTTAATAGAGTTAAAGAAACTACATTAAATAATAAAACTTAGGTGTTCCTAGGGTTCCTTCCTGGACCCGGGTATGTCCTAAAACTACGACCAGAATCGCCGGAGGATGGGCAGCAGCATCCTATTAGTACACGGTGAACGTACTGCGATTCCCGAGCCGCCTGCCAAGGGTGGGGATTATGGTAACACCCCTCTATAAGAGGGAGGCCTTTGTTCAGCAGTGGACGTTTACTGGCTGATGATGTGATGTATGTTCCTAGGGAGGGTAGAAAAAATTGTGCATATTCTTTAAAAAAAAAAACACCATGCCACGAGTACTCCTGAAGGCTAATTTACATAAAGAAAGTTTACGTTGAGAAAACGAACCTTTTCACACCGATGGTAATAAGGATGTACTTTCTTCTTCACTTGATTATAATAAGAAAAGGGATTCATTGTCCCCACTACTACACAGTTGATTTTGAAAGGGAATACATCCTTCTTCATCTGATGATAGTACGATAGGGAAAACATTGTCACTGTTGCAAGACCGATTCTACTGTATTTCAAAACTGTCTATATAACTTTAACTGCACTTAGTAACCGGCTAAGAGCGGAAACTGCATTTAGGATTTGGCGTAAAACCTTGAACTGTATGAAAACAGGTCCAATGCAATTTAGATGGAAACATTGTCACAAACAAAGTTGTATATAAAAACTATTCAGCAACTTTCACTGCACTTAGTAACTGGCTAAGAGCGGAAACTGCATTTAGGATTTGGCGTAAAACCTTGAACTGTATGAAGATGGGTCCACTGCATTTATATGGAAACATTGTCACAAACACAGTTGCATATAAAAACTATTCAGCAACTTTCACTGCACTTAGTAACTGGCTAAGAGCGGAACTGCATTTAAGATTTTAGCTATAAAACTTGTACTGAACTTATAAAGAGCGTCACTGTGTATTTAGAAATAAACTTGTCACCACAAATTGCATTTAAAAAACTGTTCAGCGACTTTAACTACACTTAGTAACTGCACTGATTGCATTTACAAGATAGCTTGCAACTTTGAGTGCATTTATGAACATCATCTCACTGCATTTATAAAGTGGCTTAAACAAGATCTACATTTATAGATTAACTACAACGCCAAATGCATATATTTTTTGTTAACATTACTATAAAAAGTGATGTAAACTGTATCAATATCAGAAGTACAGTGCAAACAGCTCGCTTCATAAAGCGAGTTATATTTTGATGGATTAGATAGCGATAATTTCGATTTATCTTTTGCATCATCCATAAAAATCGTCATAAATGTTAAACCAGTTCAAACCGCATTTGGTAATTCACGTACCCTTCTAGAGAATATTAAGTTTTAAGGAGTTTTTAATCTACACTCTCCCACTGTTAGGCAAAGGTCTTTCCAGTTTCAATAGGACCACATATTATAACTAGCTGATGAAGTGTCCTCACCAAATTTAAGTAAATTTTTAGAGTTTATGGTCTTTGAGTTTATACAAAAATCCCATAGAAAAAAAGACTTTCATTTTGCCCGAATTTTACAATTTCCGGGCAACGTCTACCTGAAACCACCACCGCCGGTCTTTTTGTATAATCTAGATCCCTTTCAATAGGTATATTATAGTAGTCTCATGCTCTACATAAGACTTTGTTTTTGATCAAAATAGTGGCATAATACTGCTAACAGCTAAAAGATAATCTCATCCTATTAAGTTTAAAAATAACCGCATTAATATTTATAGTTCTTAACTATAACTTAAAACTCATTCATAAATTAATTTACGACCAATAAAAGTCATTTTAAAAATCCTTTTCATTATTAATGGTTAGAGAAATCCCATAAATTGATGGAGGAATAAAATAGAACGGCGACTATTTCTAGCCTAAATAAATATAACTAGGTGGGTCAATACCACAAATCTTCATAACCAACTTATTTGTAGAGTCGAAAGGGGGAGCCACTAGTATATATTCCGAACAAAACGAACAGCTGTCGCTGGGTTTTTTAGTTCAGTCATTTGGTTAACTGTAGAGATAAATTGGTCGAGTAGTACAAGATTCAATGAGTAAATAGCTAACAGTACGACCCTTCGAACTCGTGATATGTGTGCCTGTGTGGTCATTGCAGTCATACTATTCGTAGTTGAGTATCAATTGAAAACTTTATTGTTAGGGCCGTTAAGTTCAATTTAATATACAAGCCACGTTTTGTCGTTTCAGCATTTTTCTGTCCCAGTTTATATCGTGTCTAATGTTTATCTCCATTATCTACGATACATCCACGACATATATCAGAATCGGTTCAGCCGTTTATTCGTGTAAATTCGTAATTCAAAATATTAGCATGTATTTCATGAGTGTGATTTTTAACCCCCGAGGCCCGACGCAAAAAGAGGGTTGTTATAAGTTTAACGTGTGTATCTGTGTGTCTGTCTGTGCCATCGTAGCTCCCAAATTGATTATGATTTTTTTTTGTTTGAATGGTGATATACTTATATACTTATCTTTCAACGTTTTTGTACGCTTTGTCAAGGAATTTAAAAGAGATGGAGGCCTGAAGAAATAACAATAACCCAAAGGTTTGTGGTTAACCCTTAACTTGACGTTTACGGCAATTGAGTTTTCGAAGGGACGAAATTACATGCGTCATATTAACGAGCTAAGTGAGAGGGGTGAAATTCAATTCAATTGATTTTATAGATGGAGATTTTGTTGGTAAACTGAAAATAAATGTAATCTACATTTATTTTCAGTTTACCAATCATATTAAATTGTAGATGATAGAAGAATAGATTGCAGCTTTGTAGAGATTTGAAACAAAACTGCAATTGACAGACAACAAGGCACATTTAGTACGAATTTCATAACAACATGCAAGATGCTGTTCCCAAAGGGAATAAAATGGTCTATGGTCTGTTGGCCTGTTATGGTAAATGCAACTGAGAAGTAAATTTAGAGATGAAGGCAAATATGTAGAGAAAAAATAACAAATAATACCGAACTCCGAAATACCGAATATTTTATGTAGTAGGAGCAGGCTAAGACAATAAAGATAGGTTACAACTAAATGATAAAACTACATAAGTATAATAATATATTTAAGGCAAATTTTTGAACGCATAAAAGATTAACAGTAGAATTTTCAAGAAAATTTGATGATCTTTTTTTATTTCGCAACCAGAAACAATCAAATCAAGCAATCCATAACAATATGCATTGTGACCCCTAACAAGTTAGGGTTAATTCTATACCACAAAAAGGCAAGGGTCCTTTCCCATTTGCCACTTGGCGTGTTTGCAAACACCAACGGGTGGCTGATCACCCATTGTTGCACGAGGAATTGCACAAACGCAATAAATTTCAACTAGTTGACGTGGGAAAGAGAAAAGCTTATTCAATAACGTATTCCGGGTTTGAAGTTGACATACCTCAGAGTTGAATGCGTCGTTTAAATGTTAACGAACAATCTTGTTAATGAATCGAAAGTGCTTACGACATGTGAAATTAACTGGTAGCTGAATTTTTATATCATATTTTTTGAGTACTTTGAGATGATAAATTATAAATAAATTAAAAAAACTAATATATCATTGTACTCATTATTATAAAAACTTTTACTATGTCATCAACAGCGAAATAGCGAAAAAAACCCAGCTGTTCTATACATTTCGTAGTGTTAATAACATTTTAGCATGGAACAACTGAATATTTTTTCGCGATTTCATGGTTGGTCCCATAGTAAAAGTTGTTTATAATTATGAGTACAATGATAGCTTCAAATATGTCCGTCGTCTAGAGACAACTACCAAACTAGACATCCGGTATATAGGTAGGAGTGCAGATCTGACGTCCCATTTGGAGAGTCATGGGCATCCGTTTGTCTGTCAGCTTGAAATATGTTTGTATCGAAAATGTGGTGCTGGGATGGCGCAATTGTTGCAGTTGCAAATATGAAAACAGAGCCAAAAAAAAACATTAAGTCAAGTTGTCACATGCAATCCAGTTGCACTTGTATGCAATTTTGATTCTGGAAACTTCTGAATACTCTTTTTTTAATGAATAACAAATTAATAGACAAGTAGCAGTATTCATCTGCTATTATGAATTGATTGGGACCATGACATTCTAATTTAGTTCAGTGGTTATTTTGAATGGGTGTGTGACATTTAGCAGCATCAATAATTTTATAGATGTCGGTAGGCAGAGGTCAACATTCGATTGGACGTTTTGTCAATTGGTGTTTAAGCCTGTATAGCATGTATAGCAATATCAAACATATTACAGGTAGCCATTTTAGCTTTTTATTCACATACTGCTGGTTGGTTGCTGGTATATTATGAAGTTTAACTTTAATGTCACAATAGTTAGTTAGTCATGAGCCCGTTTCTCAATTTGCATTCACCAAGCGATCTTTTTGAAGCTAGAAGTTATCGCTGGCGTTGCGTTATTGCATTACTTTTAGGTTATTTTCTTTATTTTTGATTTCAAGGATTTTTTCTTCAAGAGTATGTTTATCAAATAAACGATTTCAAGCAGCCTTCTATCAAAGATGTGATAGAATGGAATCTACTGCTATTTATATAAATTATATCCATTTAGGTACTAGTGTGATTTAATAATATTAAAACGATAAAATATAATATAATCCTCGTTGATCATTCAAAATGTGAAGATACAAACCTGGTTATCTATCCTCGCAATGCACGCCTCCAAATGGCACTGCCACTCGATGGCCCTGAGATAGAGGAGGTGCCAGCGTCTCTCAAGTGCCTTGGCCGCGTCACCGCCGCGGCATAATCGCACCACCGAGCCTACGATCCGTCTGTGGCATTCCACGTCCTTCTGCAATACCTGGAAAAAACATTCACGTGAAATAGGTTACAAGAACGTAGTCCAGACACGAATATTCAGGAGAACTTTAAGAAACTGGCATCCAAATCACAGATATGTGGGGTAAATGTAGTTTCTACACTTTCGTTATGGTAGAAGTACCCAATAGTAATGCGGCACAAGAATAAGGACATTAGTAAAGCGTAGAGAACAAGTGACGAAGGTAATACTTAAATATACACATAAAAACGCGAAACATTCATAGATCAGATCGCCATGGTTTGTCAACAAATTTCGTAGACATAAATTGCAAACTAAATAGCGTAATTTCAAGGAAAAAACTGCCTTAAACAGTGATCAGTCGTGATAAGATGATTTATCAGTAAGTATCTAAGTATTTCCAGTGTAAGTATCTCGATTACGCTCTAAGCACGCAATATTGACTAAAGTAAGCAATGTGTTAGTAAGTATTGCGTTCATTGTAATTTAGTAGGTTCAGAATTGAAAATATTAAATTTAAATAGTTGAAGACTATTCGAATTGCCTATGAAAAGACTAATTATGAAAATTAAATTACACTAATCAACAGGATGGATAGTGATGAAACAATGAAACGACTTTTCAAATTTATGTGGAATTATGACAACAACGCTATCTAATCAAAACATTGATGAGCGCACGGCGGATTTATGAAAGAGCTCGTCCAAATCATTGCGATGGGAGATCAAGAATTCGATAAATGATAACTATGTTGCGTAAGACCATCAAATACCGATAAAGGGAGAGGGAGTAACAAAAACGAAGGTATTGATAACAAAAAGCAATTTGATTTTACACAATACGAGGCTTTAGTAAGGCGGTCGATGGAAGTCTGACCAATCAATGGTAACAATGGATTGCAAGAACTTTTTTAGGAAGAGAAAAAGTATATTATAAAAGCAACAAAGGGCGGAACGTGCTTCGGTAGTTGCGCACGCGCTCTACTATGACATTGTACTGTATTTGTCATGTTTAAGAATATCTTGAAAATACTAGTTTGATTCAATTACCTTCTATCGGATGGCTTTCTTCTAAGCTTGAACTCTTAGTGTTATTATTAAAATTTTAAAGACTACCCAAAGGATTCTGCCGGAGCCTATCTTATTAAACAAATATTCAAGATTTCCAATAGCACGAGTCATCCCACGTTGGCGCTAACTTACAATAATGCAATTTGCGGTCACCCGTTTAAAAACCCGGGAAAATTGTTTAACTTTAGTAGAAAACTAGTTTAGTTTAAACGCTATTCAAAAACAATTTTATTTCATTTATTTATTTGTTCAGTAAACATACAAAACAGAATGCAATAATTTAATAAAATAATATTGAAAAACATGTAAAAAAAACAATATGTAACATGGTTAGGGAAAATATAATATATTACGATGATTTATCCCTAATGGCTGAAAACTATAGACGCACATTTATTTGATCACTCACGGAGATATAAATGAAGAACCGAACGAAGGTATTCAAAACACTCATCAGTTCGAACGCACCGTCTGTATTCACGGTGCATAATGAAAGCCGTTCGCACCTGCATACTTGATGATGCAATCAACAAATCGTCTACATACATAAACAATGACGGAGGAATGAATTGTATTAAAAAAGATGCTGTAATCTGTAGGTATAATAAGGTAGAGCAATTTCATTTCCTTATTCGATGAATAGGTAGTAGAACATAATAATATTACTTTAAAAAAAACCAATGAAGTATGTGTTAAAATATTTTTATCTTAAGAATAATTTGAAAATTTGTTTCATGTGAAACAAGGCCCGAAAGTATCTCATTGGGTTGGGATCATATTCCTCTAGCCTTAAAAATAATAAACGAAATTCTTAAACTGAGCTGAGCTCAAGAAAAAATTCCAATGGCTCATAAATATAACACTCAACTAGTCTTTAATTATTGTAATTTTGAAATTCAAATTAAACTCTCCGAAAAACTACCAGTAACTACCAATAAAAATAATTGCCTGCTGCCGTGAATTGAGAAAGGCTAGTTAACACTATGAGTTATCAAATCAAAGATTTTTAAAGATCAAACAATTTAAAGTGATATAATATACTAACCATAGTGCTTTTGAGTTTACAGGATTATAAATACATACATTGGAAAAGACTTCTGCTTGTTTCCAAATTCTACGAAAGTCTTTCCAACAAAATGGATAATCTGAAAAATATACATCCTAGTTTAAGATTTATTATTAGTATAGTAGTAGTTATATTTATTAGTGAATTATCATTATCAGTGCCAATAGAAGATAAACAACGGACGTTGATTTAAAAAGCATCAGTAAACAAAATACGTTCGAAGATTGGATAGAATCTGTAACTTTTTAAATTACCATGAATGAGATAGAACCGATTACGTACCGAATCCCAAAATCCAGCATCAAGCTTCGATTGTACGAAACATTTTGTATAAGAACACACCGACAATTTTGGAATTCGAAAGTTAAAGGTAATATTTTCCGAGAATAAAAGGAGTCCATGAATAAAACGCAGATAAATAGTTAAAACTAGTTACCGCTGACAGTTTTAGTGGCTAATTACAATTAAGCAACCACGGGAGATATATATAAACATAACATTCTTGAACTAATAACAAGTAAAAATAAAATAAAAACAGTTATAGAATGTTAAATTAGATAACAATTTCGATGATTCAAAGCCGTATTGGTTTTAATATTAATTCGGCCGTAATCGTAAATTTTTTACGTTTAAATTTGCGTTGGTGTTAATTGTTATTGGTGTTTAAATATGTCCACGGTTTTGATATAAAGAATGGCAATTAAGTTTTATTTAAAAGTTAGTTAGCTCGTGATATAACTTTAAAAGTGTATTTTTTAGTTTTTTCTTCCATTCCATTGAAGAATTTCTCAAAACATGTATGCTAATGAGCTTGATAACGTGTCGATACATTTAAATGCATTTGAATTTTTTATGCTGTGGAAATTTATTATTGTATATGCATGTGAGAATGTTAAGTCAGGTAAGGAGAATCATAAATTCTTTACACCATATTTAGACTTTGTAATTTCTCGACTTTCTGTATGATTCTGCATTACATTAATCATTTATATGAGATGCTAGATAAGCCCCGCATTTGTACCTTAGATTTTCCTCTTTCATCCAATTTTTTCAGGATTTTTTAAGTTCCTAACGATGTGACCTAATTCTTTTTATTTCATACTAGCGGTCCGCCCCGGTTCCGCACGGGTATAGTTATATAGCCTATTAAAATAGCCTATATTAATTGTGTTAGTAGTGATAACGTAGCATTCAAATGGTGAAAGAATTTTTAAAATCGGTCCAGTATTTTTTGAGCCAATTCGTTACAAACATACGTACATACAAATCTTTCCTCTTTATCTATACTAATATTATAAAGAGGAAAGATTTGATTGTTTGTTTGCATTGAATAGGCTCCGAAACTACTGAACCGATTTGAAAAATTCTTTCACTGACGGGAAGCTACACTATCCCCGGGTGACATAGGCTATAATCTATACCCGTGCGAAGCAGGGGCGGACTACTAGTAATATTATAATAGTAAAGATTTTCATGCAAAAATATTTTTTTTACCGTCAAGGTCTACTGACCTTATTTATTACCTAAGTCTAATGTCTCCTGCGTTACATAGTTTAGAAAAAACATACTTATGTGAGCTTTGCCAAGATATGTTTAGCTAAGCTTATGCGTAGGTAGAGTCAAAGAAGGACAATTTAAGGGCAATTAGAATAAAATTGATCATTCCCCTACGACTACAATACCTACAATCAGTAGAGACGCTAAATGCCAATAGTTCTCAAGTCAAGGCTATTCAACAAATGCTAGACCCGAAAGATGTCATTTCGTATTCTGTAGAAACTGGTATCGTGATATGTCAATTTGTGATTGTGATGAAGTAAAGTCATGAAATAATTGATGAATTTAAAATAAAATCTCTGAGTGTGCTCAATAATAATTTGGATAATTTTAATCTGAGTTATGAAGAACTTTTTTTTTACTATATCTATTATGTCGTAGTAAACTTTTAGCAAGTAGGTAGCTAAATAGGTGCTCGATTTACGAAGAAGCCATTCGATACCAAATAGCATGTCAGGAAAATAAATACTAGCGAGCTGTTTAATACATAGCACATTAATTAATATAATTTATATTTAAATAAGTTTTGGATGCAAATCTGAACAATAAACTATTTCATTTCATTTACTCGAGTACACCCCTATAGCTACAAAAGAGTTTGATCATACAACGAACCTCCATGTACACTTCGATGATCGGACAATAACATTGCGCAAGTTGGAAGCCGGTGGTTATCTCGCTGTGAGGAGGAGTCACGATTCGATTACATGCTTTTTGTTGAAGTCTCTCGTTGTATTTTAATTAGTACCTAGTATTATTGGTACTATGGCGATACAAAATAGATGTTTTAAGGGTGCAAATAGTTGCTGGTCTGACGTGTGACAGAAAAGAGTGTATTATTTATTATTTTTTGTCTATGGTAGAGTCGCTTGACTTTAGGTATCATATCTTTTCATCATCATCATCATCAGCCAGAAGACGTTCACTGCTGAACATAGGCCTCCCCCTTTAACCCCCACACTGAACGACAGCCTGCAGCATATCTTTTAATCCATAGAAATCACATTAGTCTATAGATTATTCGCTTATCGAATATGCTGTGTCTATGCCAATATTAACTTTTCTTGTCATTGCAAAAACATCATCATGTCATCATCATTCGTTTTGTGTTTATTGGACATAATTGTTCAAATTTTTTAGTTTACTATTACGACGAATGATATGAATAAATTAAAAATAGTTTTAAACCGCCCGTGTATTATGCCTTTTGTTTGGAATACATAAAGCATACATAATTCTATAGAAGCCTAGAAGGCCTTACATTGTCATTGTTTCATGACTATCTAATATAAATGTTACTTGATCCAAGATAATAGTGTAATTATAACCAATTGAACGATAGTTTATGTGCGGTTATAAAATAAAGTTATGATATAATTGAATAAAATTACTATTTATTCTATCGTATACGTATTTATTTTCTAGGTTAATTATTATTATAATTTCAAGAACTTATCTCAACATTTTTTCTAGTTATTAATACTAGCTAATTATATAAATAAAAAGAGACAATCAATTAATTTGCATAGTAAGTTAATTTTGTTACCAACGTATTAAAAAAAACAATTTTCAATTTCACTCATGAATTCAATTTGAATTGCAGTTGTCGTATGTATGTATATTATAGATAATAATGTTAAACTAATTACATAATTTTGTATTGTTTTAAATATGAATACTTATTTGTATTCAATATTTTGGTTCTAAAATAGAAATTCTAATTTCTGGTTATTCTCTTTAGATGCCCTTCTATAATTCATCAACGCAATCAGAATCTAACAGCACAAGTAAGTACAGCATTGATTTGTGGTATTTATAACTATATTACCGATGGAGAAGAAAGGTTCTGGAGTGGAGACCACGAACCGGAAGACGCAGCGTAGGGAGGCCTCCCACTAGATGGACCGACGACATTGGGAGAGTCGCGGGCATCCAGTGGATGCAAAAGGCAGGCTGTCGTTCAGTGTGGAGGTTAAAGGGGGAGGCCTGTGTTCAGCAGTGGACGATGTGATGGTGATGAGGTGATGATGATGATGATGATGATTACTATATTACCAGCTTGGATCACTTTAAGCACCAGTAAAATCAAACAACCATCACAAATCCTTCAGCAAAATTTTCAGCAACACTTTCAAACTGCCATTAAAGTCTCACACCACAATCACGACTATAGTTCCAGAGCATTAATTGCAATGTCGCAATCGCAATGAATTGCTTTCAATACAACTCTGAAATTAAGACGTGTTTTATCTTTGACAGCCGGCACAGATTCTGTTCCTTTGTTGAATAAGACCATAATGAGTATATCGGTACAATATTCAGTATTGAGGCTGTCGATTGTTTTAAGTTTAGGCACTGGTATAATTTGCTTAGTTTAAGGTATGTACTCATATACTCCTACCAATGTCTTCTTTGTATTTTTCCTGTTTTGTATTTTATAAATAACAACATCATCATCTTAGCCATAGGACGTCTACTGCTAGACATAGGCCTCCCTCATCGATCTCCAAAAGGGCCGATTAGAAGCGGCCTACGTCAAGTGTTTTCCTGCGGTCTCTTATAAATATCGTTCATAGTAATTTTGAAAATGATATTCATATAATTAATATTTAATATAAGAGTTTTTGATATACTGATACGTAACGGAAACCGAGGCGTCAGCTATAAGTAATATAAGCTAAACTAGGCGCAAAGTGATAATGTCTTATTGCCACTGTTAAGCCATGTCTAAGGCCTACGGGCCTTAATAACTCTGACAATAGGGCCGGCCACTAAGCCTATACGAACTTATTTTTTTGCTAGACGTGAGAAATAAAATAAGAGCAAATTTAAATTCACAATGTTTTAAATGTGGCGATATACAAGCAATGAACTTTATATACTGACGATGATGGAGATTATCTTGAGAATATTATAAAGCATGGTGGTAAATGGTAATACTTTCTAGTAAATAGCTGGCAAACTATTACTCGCAAGTCAAAAATCTTTCGCCAAGCCTTTCAGAGTGTTCCGGCAACATCATTTGAGAGCCCTTCGAGGCTAAACGTTTTCACTATCTTTTAGCACGCCGTCACTTATCAAAAAGTGAGTTGTGGTCAAACGATTGCCATTTCAGTAGTACAGTCCTTCTGATGTTTGTCTATTTTACGTGCTGTGGTCTTATCTCTGACTCGTATGGCTGAAACACAAATTATTGCGTTTCTTAGGTGTATATCTTGGTTCCACTGGTTTTGATCTAGTTTCTATTTCATATTTCAATTTTTTTTGTTTCTAGTTTTACTTCATTAGTATTCTCTTAGCTTGTCTTCATCACCAAAATCAGGTCAGGTTAGTCTCAAAAAATTTGTTATAATGCAATATATTTTTTAATCTCAGTCACTGTTTCGCACTGCAGCAGGTATGGTTGGTAATTTCGAACTGGACAAGATAATTGTTGGGTTTCTGATGCTTTAACAGTTGTTAATTAAGAGAAGGGACTAACAAGGCGCTTGTAACGCTTTCTAGGTGCCGTTTGTTACGCGGAAGACGTGTTTTGATAGGCATGACTTAATCACAATTAAATTGAGAAGCTGTAAGGTTCCAATGTTTTTTATGTAACTATTTTAAACGAATAGATCTACTGACGGATCATTTATATGAGATTGATCCAAGACTGATATATTGCGCAGAGGAGAAAGGGCCTATAACCTCCAAGGACGTTGCCCACGCTCAGACTCAGCAGTGGGTAGATACAGACTGGGGTGATGATGACTTCGTACTTGAGGAAAATAACTTTAAACACATCTAACATTTATGAATATCCAAAAGAAAGATTGCGTTGTAAGGTAATACTTTAGTTAAAAGTGTATATGAAACACAAAAGTTGGTCCAAAGACAACGAATTGACATCATCAATGACAGCAATTTAAAGCTAATAACAGCTGCTTACAATAAAAATAAAATACTATAACAACACCAGACGATAACTGAAGGCAAGCCACTTCCCGACTTGGTAATATTGCATAACGATAATAACGTGTACCTACTGTCATAACCTGTCAAGGTCCAGGCATGGACGCATGCCGGCGGAGTCATCGTCCCGCCAAAGACGAATTTAGCCGAGCGCCGGACGGAAATAGCCGAATGTCCAGAAAAGCACGCGGTTGCCGCCTTTCTGCAAATGCTGCGCGGTCAATGGTGCTGGATGTCATAAATCATACTAGACGAATGACAAATTAAAGGGACAGGACGCACGACATTGTAAAATAACTTTGAGATAGTTTCAAACAAAATTTGACTTATGTTTTAGAAGTGGTTAATCAAAGTCCGCGAGTTATGGACCAACTTGAGTTCACGATAGTAATCAATATTGAGATGTTTTTATTTTGATGATTTTTATTTCAGAAAAATGCCGTGGAATTTGCTAGGTAAGTAAATTGCCACAGATCAATCAGCTTAAATCGCCTGCCATAATGAGCTAAGCTTATTTATAAGGCAAACAAGATGGACCAAATTAGAGGCAGTTACGACAAAAAAGCCCTATTGTGCGTAGTCAAATCTGCGGTGCGGCCAACGTGACCACCTCGTGAGAAATCAATTTCAAGGTCCACGGAACGAAAAATCACTGCGACGGAAGACAAAGAATTTGAATTCCATCTAAAGTGCTACACGTACACAAATTGAGGAAACATAAAGCGATTAAGGTGAATACATATGGTTTTTGTGGTGGAAATAGCAATATTACAAAGGCGGTTAATCCAGCGTGGAGTTTTGAAAATGTTGTCAAGGAATTTTTAGAACATAATCAATGCTCTTGCTGACATTGAAACAGAAGTCTATTTACTTACAGACTTTAACTAATGGCACGGAGAACTGTGTTGCCATCTTTCTCAGTTTGCCTATCTTTTGAACAAAAAGTGCAATAATACCCGATGTCTTCTATAAAAAAAAAAAACATTTTGCCAACTTTCTAATTTGCTAAGTTTAAACCTATGCATAAAATTTGCTTCCTCCATTTTGCCAACAATTACTTTCGTTCATATAATATATTATGTTTTTCACTTGGTCATCTTAAACGTTTTTTATTTATTTCTTTACACAGTTCTTCAGTCGGAAAGGTAGGTAGGTTTCGTAATGTTTACGTCAAACAAGTCATAATCACAGTCTGAGTCAAGCAAAGTAAATCACGATCAAGTACAGGGGCCTTACGGCCAACTGCATACGCGGTTTCAAACTAACGTTAAAACCGAAAATCACGCAAATGTGAACCTTAACGCACCTAGATACGGTTTGCGGTCGTGAACATTTTTCCATCACCTTTTTGTCTTGTCTAACCCCCCCCTGCAGGCCTAGCATGGGCTGTGGATAAATTGTCTTTCCACCGTTTATATCCACGCCTAGACGCGACAAAGCTAGAATATGGATACGTTTGTCTTTTTCTCGCGGGATAAAAACGGTGGAAAGACAATTTGTCCACGGCCCGTGCTAGGCCTGCTGGTCACCTGTAAAAAGTTTCTAACGGTCATTAAAACAAATTAAAGACTTAATGACTGATCTGAATGTAGACATACTTAATAGGGGGAAATAAAATTGTAATCGGCTCATTAAAGTAACAAGCTGTCCAGAGCCAACATTGATGTTAATTTCAAGTATCATACCAAACTGGGATATAAACTGTGTAGAGCACAGAATAATAAATAGTGTAAACTAGGTCCCGCGACTAATGCCATCTGGTGTCCTGACCTGGCACCAATCCACTGACCTGCTCACAGACTCAAGAATACGTCATTTATAACGTCGCCTTTTATATGACTTCAAGCGGATTAACAGTAAATTCAGAGTTCTATCAAGCAACTGAATATACCGGGAATTGCGCTCTTGGGCCGGTTGTGCGTCCGTCCTTCCTTTTGCGGTGACATAACCCATATTATAACGGTGCTGTAGATTGATTTCTCTGGTCACTGATTTATCTAACCGCTGCGGCTCAAAGAACCGATAGTGTCCGCAAGAAGCGCTATAGACAACATAATTGCTTACCATGCAATGCTATTTGATACTTTTCTACACGGTTATGCATATAGACTGTACTAAGCCGAAAAGAGGTCGTTATGAACAACTTTTACTATGGGACCAACCCTGAAATCGCAAAAAAAACAGCTGTTCCATAGAAAATAGTGTAATAATAACACTCGACAGAGTGTTAATGGCCATTTTCATAAAGACACCAGTGCATGGAATAGTAGTTCTTTTGAGATTTTAGTATTGGGTTTCTTAGTAAAAGTTATTACTAAAATTATGTGTACAATGACCTCCTTTCGGCTTAGTACAGTATATATGCGTAACGCTGGATACAACATAATTATTAGTCTGCCTTGCTATGCGATTTGATACTTTTCTATATGGTATAGGAAGAAAGTCTAGAGTAATTTATTTTCTTAGGAATCTGTGAAAGTGTCGCGACGACTTCTTTTATGAGAAGCATAGATTTGCGCGCTATTTTAGGTAAAGACGGATACATATTGTCACGAAAAACATGCTTTTAAGCTTGACTAAAAGAAGCATATCCAAGAACCTCAAAAGTTCAAACAGGATTATGGCCAGCATGGTGGATTAGGGCCCATTCTCTCTCTTTGAGCGTAAGCCTGTGCCCCAGAAGTGGGCACCATGATAGCCTGATGATGAAAAGTAGCAAATTTAACTTATACACTTTTCTGGCAATAAGCATCCTTATTGCAAAGCCGTTTGGTCACTTCAGACATAATTTAAGCATGCTCCTGTTTAGGCGCGCTTAGTCTGAGCACTCCACTTCCATAAGTATCTCAGAAATAATTCTTTTGAAAACTGCCATCAAAATCAGAAGGCACTCGAACAAAAATATTGATATTTCCAAGCTATTAGACGTCCTTTTCCGGAAATGTCCCTTTACCAAAGTTTCGCCCAAAAAAAAGTCGCCGGTACCTCGACCGTCATTATATTGGTAACCTACAACTGTAACACCACAATAAAATTTTACAAAAAAATTACAACCTATTTCACGGGAAATAACCGGATTCTCTATTTCTATAATTTTCTTACTTAAAGGAATTTTTATTCAAATTTGTACTCATACTCATACTCATACTCTTTATTTGTAACACAAGTTACATGTCATGGTGTAGTTAGCTAATTGCAATAACAATTTCTCAATAATAATAATCATACTGTCTAAATAAATAATACAAAACATTAAGTTATTAATAATTACCAATTATGGTCAATAAAAAAAAATGGGACCAATGTATGGGACCAACCTCGAGAAAAAACTTATTAAAATCGTTTACAATCTTGGGATCTTTGAAAGAGAGCTGTTCTTTAAAAGTGCTACTTAATTTTCTATTACATCACAAGGATAGAAATCTAAATAATTTACTGCCACATTGTCATCTAAATATCCAATTAAATTACAATTTCTGAATGGCCAATTCGAATAAACGAGTGTGTTCATAATCAGATTGCTTGAAATAACTTGTATTATATCATCAAAGTAAATGGAAATTTCGAAACCTTGTTATAACTGTGTTTGCATGGTATAATAATATACCTACTCCACCACTTCCACCAGGTATGATATTCCGAAACGCAAAAGTCACGTGGGTGACACAAGTCTACGTAATTGATGTTTAATATATAAAATTCAAAAAGCAAAATACAAAAATCACTTCAATGAAGTGACTTTTGTATTTTATTTAATAGAATATTTACCGATTATTACTAAATTTTAATGTTTTTAACGAATTCGCTGGTTTGTTGCAATGAAGTGGCAACTGGACAGTGACGTAGGTTTGTGTCACTCCTAGAATATAAGACCTTGTTTTATTGGATCATAAGTGTTTGTAAGCTGTAGGGACATCTATTTAAACTTAAATCTCTTAACACGTGTATACTATTCTTCTATACTATAATATTATAAAGAGGAAAGATTTGATTGTTTGTTTGCATTGAATAGGCTCCGAAACTACTGAACCGATTTGAAAAATTCTTTCACTGTTGGGATGCTGCACTATCCCCGGTTGACATAGGCTATATATCCCGGCTTCGCCCGTGCAAAGCAGGGGCGGCCTACTAGTAATAAATAAAACAGTAGAGTAAACTCAAGGTAACTAGTATATATGTATATTAAGACCTTAGCGGCCATTCAAAAAGTGCCGTAGCGGACGGTATTTCACGTCCACATGGCGGGGTATTGGTAAAGTTTTCAACTAGCAATAATCGCACCTCGGATTAACCTCATTGGTTACGATATTGCCTCTGCGCAAAGTTAATCTACCAGACAACTGCTGACGACCCACTATCTTTCAGCGCGACAAACGATACCGCGAGCTAACTCGACGCCAGCGCCATCTAGTTCTTTTCAGGTGCTACAACAACGCGTCATCGTTGCGTGCTACATAACCCAAGCAAATAAGAACACTAGGAATATTGAAATAAGATCGAAATACATATTGTCAGTTGGTGAAAAATATAACTTGCTCACCATTTTCCTATCCAAAATTCAATAAACTTTTTAGTGATAATGGTCTTGAGTTCATAAAAAATCCCATAGAAAAAAGCATTTTCCTTTTTTCCGAATTTTCCAAACATTTCCAATTTTTATTTCCCTTAAAACTAGTTAAAACCCTTTTAAAACCTTATTCGAACTATTACGAACATTTAAAAAATAGCCTAATCAGTCCAGACGTCCTCAAGTGACACGCTTACCAACAAACAGCTTTTAATTTTTAACCGACGACGAAAGGAGGACTTTATCTATTCGACTACGTTTTTTTGTGTGTTTGTTACGCGATTACTCCGCGAATTATGAATTGATTTTGATGATTATTTTTTTGTTAGGCAGGTCATACTTCAGAGGTGGTCCCATATTTTTTTTTCGAAATTGATTTAGAGTTTCCTGAAAAAATCAACAAAAACAAAAAATATACACAGATGTTTTGGTTTGTGGTTCCTTCAGCAAAAGTTTTGATGAGAATTTTCAATCTCTGTTTTAACTGACATATTTCTACTTTTTAGTTTAAATTTGTACATGTAGAAGTCGGATTTTTTCTTCTAAAAAGTAACTTTACTTATGTATATAAATGAAGATTGATTTCCAACATCACCATTCAATATTGACTCAAACCTTGACAGAGAAATTTTAGTAAAATCTTTGACCAATGATACTAATATAGCAAAAGTAGATGTTACAATCATTTAAGACGTTAAAATTAATAAACATACCTTACTAAATACAAACCAAAATCTAATGACGAATAATTATAACGGACGGAGTACTATAGAATTAAGTAATAATTACATTACAGTAATAGAGTTGAACGAGGGAGCCGCTATCGTATTTCTTTAACAAAAGTGACATTCATCCGTTCAAAAGTTTAGTTCCACCACTAGACCATAACTTGGTCGGTATGTACAAAGCAAAGCAGAACGATGGGAATTTCTTCGTTGCAAGCTACAATTTAGGAGTAGAAATTTTACAAGGCCATAATTATGAAGTGCTTTGCAATTAAATTGATGTTATAAAACTTTTCAATTATAATCTAACGGGTTGGTGATTATTGAGAATTAGCATACTTAGTCATGATAATATATGAGATTTTTCTGCTAAAGAAATTTGATTTGATTATGACTCTAATTTCTACAAGGACTATTTGTCTGATTTATTATAAATACCGCCTCAATTCAGTTAAAACTTTTGCTAACAAACAGTTAATGCCAAAGTAAATACTAGTAATTATACTTTTCTGTATTTGCTAGTTTCTTACCGCACCGAACGTCTTCTTAAAATTTTTTTGGCATTTTTTTATTTTGTCTTCGATAATATTGGATCTGCCTTAAAATCGAGTACCGAAAAAAGTTTGCAAAAACTGAAGGGGGCGAGGTAAACACGTATTGCACACACTGACATATTCTTACTAGTTCTACAAACGCACACTTCAATATTGATAGGCACACAACTACAAACGAGTGGTCAAAATGTAAATGTATGCGATAAAAGGGAAGGGAAGAGATTTTTTTTGAGTTGATTTTGAATACACATTGATTGTGTGTTTTGTGTTTATTTTATGTGAAAAGTTTTGGGCTTGTCTCTTTATTTCATTGTTTTGCTATGTTTTACTTTGTTATAGCAGTTTATTTTCCACTAGCTGACCTGACAGACGTTGTCCTGTCTTAGAACTGTCAAACACGCAAAGTTAAATTTGTAAATCATATTTTTTTACACCTTGGGTTACATTATTGGACTTTTAGTAAGGATCCCAAATTTTTCTGATAATAGCCTATGTTACCCTGTGATAGTGTAGCTTCCCAACCGTGATAGAATTTTTCAAATCGGTTCAATCGGTTAGTACGGGTAACGGGTAGTGTAGCTTCCCAACAGTGAATGAATTTTTCAAATCGGTTCAGTAGTTTCGGAGCCTCTTCAATGCAAACAAACAAACAAACAATCAAATCTTTCCTC
This sequence comes from Agriopis marginaria, assembly GCA_932305915.1. Taxonomy (NCBI): domain Eukaryota; kingdom Metazoa; phylum Arthropoda; class Insecta; order Lepidoptera; family Geometridae; genus Agriopis; species Agriopis marginaria. Next base: position 5,848,166 of record OW029933.1, read on the forward strand.
TTTATAATATTAGTATAGAAGTATAGATAAATAAATTAAATTAAATATCATTATTTAAATGTTTTATTTTAATGTGAATTTTCAATAGTAATAGAAAAAAAATTATTGGACTATTAGTTTCTTGTGCGTAAAAATAAGTAAGTTAGCGTTAAGTAGTTTAGCGGTATAGTGAAAAAAGTGGTTGAAACGCGGAGTTGTTTGACCACGAACGATAATTGTACTAAAGTCTATCTCCCTTGTTTGTCTGATTTGAAGTAATGAAATACAGAAAAAGCAATCAAAAAAATTCGAAATGCGCGAGTGAAATTGCGAACGCAAGTAATATGGGCTCTCAAAGAAAGCCAAGAAAGTAATCCTAAATAAATGCGAGAAAACTAGCAAATCGCGGATAAAACCCCTAGGGAAGACGCTAGTTTAAGCAAAACATTAAAATATCCATTACAATACAATTCAAAATCAAGCAGTTACATAAAACCGGTAGAAGTATCGGAGAAACAGACAACCGTGCAAATTACAAACTGCCATAGGCAAGGAACGGCGTGGCCAATCGGTGAAAGATCCTACTATCATCAGATGACGTAACTGGTAACCTGGTAACAGGTGTTGGTAGAATACCTACAAACATGACGGTGAATTATTAACCTCTGGGTGTAATTAGTTTGGATGACACAGGTAGAAAATACAACGTTTAAAATACAGACACGGGATTCTGAAAAAACTAGTTAATATGACTAATATGATTTATACAAAAAACGGTAGTTTATAAGATTAGTTTACTAGCATAACACTGTTTTAAACTATCACGGTTGTTCACTAAAGTTATATAATTATTTACCGTGGTAAGGTTGTGGAATGAGCTCCCGATATTTTGGCGCAGTTCGATCGTGAATTAATTCCACAACCTTACCACGGTAAATATCGTGTATATGATCATATAACTTTAGTTTACTAATATATATCTATAATGAAAAAATATGCCAGGATATTACAAATACTTTGTAACCTTTTAGTTTTTTAGATGTTTGCAAAAACTAGTAAATTTATAAAATGACGTAAGGGTTGAGAAGCAAGTGCTCGTAGATAAACAAAACGAACTGTGACTGAACACCGTGAAATCGTTGATCGTAATCTATGATGTAACCTTTGTAAACATCGCTCAAATGGAAGAGCTTTAATAGTACCTCCTTTGCATAAAGAAGAAGTAGGTAGATAAATACTTGTGGATGGAAATGAATGAACGAAATGCTAATGATGATGAGTTTTTAAATGTCATTTATTCCGTGAAATTTTAAAGTTTGCAACTGGAAATATTTGTTTTTCTGGCGACGTGATTTGCAACCAGCTATCTGCAAGCTAACCACAATATCTTGCAAAACCTGGCATCGTCAGAATTTAGAATTGCGAAATATCGTGTTTGATGCCATACAAAAGATGCTAAAAACTAACAAACAAAAAAAACTTAAAAAAGAGAAAGGCTAAATTATGGTCTTTAATAGTTTCTGAATTAATGACAAACATGAACATAAACCCGTAAAAAAACTTATACACAAAAGCCAAGTAGCTTAATAAAGGGAAAGGCTAAAAATGATCCCTAATAGTTTCTGAAATAGATAGATAGATAGACATATAGAAACTATTTATTGTGTACACCAGAAATAAAAATAATGACAAACCAGAACATAAACAGTTAATATAAAGGAAATTACAAACAAAAAAAGCTAAAGAAAATTAAAGGCTTAGGTACCTAATATAGATTCTAAAATAATAACATATTCGAATGTATATAACGTATGTAAACCAAAATAACAAATTCAGATAAATAATGATGTTAAAGCTTACATAGACATAAATTATCATTGAGCAACACCAGACACTACAAGCCTGAAGTTAATTTACATAAATGTAAATTATGCCGATGATTCACGCTACTTCACTATGAATGAACGCTTCTCACATGTCCTTATGTGGAATATTCAATAGTGCGTGGTATTACGGTGCATAACATAAACGAGCGAAACTCTAGCTGAAATGAATCTTAGAAGTACACAGTACACACATTATAACTGAGAAAAAGTAACTGGAACTGTTAGAGCTACAGTTTCCCCTTTAACACTTACATCTCTTGGTCGTCCATTTAATCATCTCGTTTTCAGTTGTGTGCCGCTCAATATTGAAGTGTGCGTTTGTAGAACTAGTAAGAATATGTCAGTGTGTGCAATACGTGTTTACCTCGCCCCCTTCTTCTGGCAGATTTTTGTCGGTACTAGCTCAAGTTTAAGGCAATTCCAAACTACGTTATGATCAAGGCATTATTTATTAGTGTGTTTCCGTTTCGAAATCATGAAAGTTTTGAGGACGAATTTTCTGATTCTATAATTTATCTCAGCTTAAGCTAAAAAACGAATTGAGAACCTCGCTCATGAAATAGGTTAAAAAGATCGATGAGATCCGATACAGACCTCAAAACCTACAAAAGTGAATAAATTGTTTATTGATCTTCAATGATAGCAATTACAGTAGATATAGTTATTGACTAGGGGCACTTGAAGCCGGTCCCTTTGCCTTTCCTCTGCACAGCTGCGCTTGCGCCGACGTATCGCGCACGTGTTTCACAATGCCGCTATAATACGGGCTGTATTGTAGGGTGCGATTATGGTGCAATTTACTGCGTAAGGTATCGGAGTTGCATTGTGGATATCGAAGGGCAACTCGCTGGATACGATTTCTCAGAATCACTACTTATATTCGAACTGTATTTTGGACAGATTAATTAATAATTATTATAGTAAAAAAACAAAAAAATACGCTACAGTTAAGGACCCGTTAAAACAAACAAAAGGAGCCCACACTCAACGTCACGTTGGTGAGGGTCTGATGATGGAGCCGGGTGGGATAGTGGAACTCTTGGTATGGAAACAAACGAAATGAGTCCAAATTAGCAAGGTTTATCAGTAGCCACTGCAAAGTTCCATTATTCACCTCCTGGCTGCATCTTCAGATCATATATCAAAATATACCAAATTCAATAATTTGGACATCGAAGAGAAAATATAAAATGAATGATCATATTTGCAACAGAATTCCAGCAATTCAGTGAACCTACAAATCTCTCTTCTACATAAACAAATCGTATCTTTGAGAAAGAGACATTTTGAGAAAGAAACATTATGCGAAGGAGACGTTTTGAGAACGGATGTTTTACAACCAGAAGACATTTTGCGAAAGCATTCTGTGAATGAGTCATCTAGATGACGTGTTTGCGTAGAAGTATTATTGTTACGTGATTACCGTAAAATAAGACTAAATCGCCTCCATTTCTATTTGGCCGTGCCCAAGAGCGGTATCCATGTCGGTAATTTAGTCGATATTACAAATTGCAAAGCGCATATAGCGTCTGGTCATTAGTTTGTATTACTGTGATTTAGGTAGCAAGGTATTGTGTGATTGCTTTACAAACTTACATTTCACTTTTGCAGTGTCTTTTGGCTTTTTTCTTACTTGTTTCTTGATTGCCTATGGCTATGCCGAGGTCTTTTTCTATAGATTTATGTGTTACTACACCTTTTTTAAGTTAAACAACTTAAAAAGTATAAGTACAAAAACTTCATCGATATGACCTTTTGGAAACTTTCAGTTGCATAAAAGCAGTGCGTTTTCGCTTTGTAATTTTTTACAAGACGTTTGAACTGGCAGTGTAAGCACACTCTGTAATAGGCAAGGACTGCTATAGTTGGTATATGTTATCCGAGCAACTTTGTATGGTAAGCCTGCTTTACAAACATACAGTTTCACTTTATTAGTACATAGCTCTCTCTAGAGAAAGGAATCATCAGCGTATGAGATTATTGACATCGCCATTGTCTGAGAATCGTTATGTCATTGTTTACGTAATGCCTTTGATTTTAAAGTTTTGAGCAAAATTAATGCTTTGAGACACAATAGAGTTGTGAAGTAACATTCATTTTGATGATTAAAAACCATTAGCACAAAAGACATTAGTAATTAGTCAAGACGCTACCGTGAAGTATTATGTAATTTTTTGGTCAGTTTAGACTTAAATTAAACAAATTAGGTTGTCTGTGAACAAAATTTAGGAAAACAGCTAAATTCGAAATCTATCATTGTTACGATGTTTTAAGCAAAGTTAAAAGTTTACACCATTATCATAATACCATATTTAAACTCTGTCTCTCTGATATCAGATTATCTATTCATCATTATCAGCCTATCACGTTCCCACTGCTGGGACACAGGCCTTCACTCAGAGAGAGAGGATAGTCCCTAATACACCATGCTGGCCCAGTGCATGTTTGTGAATGCCATACGTCTTTGAACTTTTGAGGTTCTTGGACATACCGGTTTCTTCACGATATTTTCCTTCACCGATGTTGAGCGATGGCATCAAACTAATAATTTAGTTTACCCAGTGCCCTTTTAGGCCAAGAATCGAACCAGGTGCCGTCAGATTGTAAAGCGCATATGCTACCGCCAGGCCACCATCGCTCTCCCGATCGCCGTCGCTCTATCAAGATCTCAGATTATCTATTGAAGATGTTAAATTGCTTAATGTAGTTAGCATATTGCAATAAAATATTAAAATCCTTTGAAAAGTACAATTAACAAAACAAGATCAGACTAACGCATTTTAACATCCTTCCTTCAAGAAAGTCCTTGGAATATCCCAGAAACAATACCTTACACGACACACACGAGTGTATTGAGACATAATTCCAAAGAAGCATTGAGTGGTAGGTACTTTACTAGGTAACCTACAATGGGCACTAGGTGCAATGCTCTGGGCTAATCTGATAACGTTTATGGCTACAGGCTTCGCTTATAATAAATTACGCATAGCTTATTGTGCACGGTTGTCCTATATTTCGTGCAAGATCTTGATATGAATCAGTTTCCAATGATTATATTAGCGAAACAGAACACGATATAATTATTTTATTATACCTATTGATGACTACGTGAAAATGTAACGAATGGGATAGATCTGGCATTCGCAATACTTAGACATCAGTACACTCATATCATCATACACTCCAAAATTAGGTCAGGAACGTTGCGGGTTGATCGCGGGCCCGATAAGGAAAAAAAGTATGATGCATCAAATATGAGCAAACTACTACCACTACCTACACACTACCTGCTTTCAATGTGTGAACCCCTAATTTTTTTAACAATTCTTAGGAGGAAGTTGTAAATGATGATATAGAAAATCAAAAGGTAAAGCCATGATCTCGAGATTCTCTAGACGGTGGAAATATTGGACATGGTATAAATTGGTTCCATTGTAAATGTTGTTTATAATTATGAGTAAAATGATATTCTTGAATACGTCAGTCGTGGTCTGAGATACACCCCGAATACTATAAAACAAAAACTCGTGTTGAAAAAATTAAGCTTAATACATTATGAGATCGGTAAATTATCAGGAAACTCCACAAGCAAATTTTTCAAACCTTTACAGATTAGTCTCAATCTTAATTTGCAGAACTCGCGTGTTTACCTGTAACAAGATAAAAAAAGTATTAATAATAATGTAAGCGTATACTAAATAAATATGCACACAATATGACCTCTACACAACAGTTCAAGAACCCTTTTCGATACTTCAGCATTGAAGTACGTATGTAATTGAACGATTTCCATAGCCAAGCTAAAACTGTTTAGTTGGTTTATTAACAATTCTTTTCTAAACGAAACAGAAATGTATGCTTGACATTGTATTGTTCTCAAACTCTTGCGCAAGTATTGGAATGTTAAGTTCAAACAATGCGGTATGAAAAGCTCTGAATAGAGCTTTGTGTAAGAATGATGTTGTTACTGTTCGGTTGATTTATATGTAAACACTTGCACAAATGTATAAACTTTCGAGTGTATTGAACTCGAAGTAGCTAAGTACGACTTTCTTAACATTTCAACAAGCTTTTATATATAACTACAGTGAATAAGTACTTTTTGTTACTAAATGGTGACTTATTACTAACAAGGCATTGACACTGATGTTTAAGTATATGATGTAAAATGAATACTTGTCTGATCTACCGTCAACCTAACACGCAATTCAAGATGATCAATCATCCATCAACAATGAACCTAATCAATTTGAAGAACCTAAAAACGCCGGGCCTGCTGACTGGCAAATGACAGTGATCATGAAGGAATAGCTACAACACTGCGTTGAAATGCAAAACGCGGCAACCGCAAAGATGTTATACAACTTGCAATTATGTGTATTGCGGCTGGCAACATCGGTAAATTGCAAAATTGATGGGCGAAAAAATTGCCTGACAACTATATAAACGTGAGGAATCGCAAAGATGAAAAAAAATATGACGTTATTGAGACGTAAGATGCAGTAGCTAGTGATTTATCTGATATTTTAATGGAAGATACTGAGAAACAAAATAAGGTAAAAATAATGCAACTGTATATTTTTTTTATCGGGCAAGTATCTTTAAAAACTAAACTAAACAAAATACAAGCTAACACGAAATGCCTAAACTTCTCAGCCCATTATACAAAAAAAGTTGGATTGCCCATAGACCGTTGAAGGCCTAGAGACAATCCAAATGCTCGAACCCACTATCAGTTGGCAGCATACCCAGTTTACAGGCGACATTACCACGCTGAATGGCAATGCTTATGCGTTGGGCCATAAAAACGCCAGCAAGCGTTCATAGGTCACGCACGAGTCGCATTAACCAGGCCGTCTGAAAGATTTTTGAAGATAAGGTGAGCTGCGACATTGGCGGTGGCAAAAGCATATGATGTCATTCAGGCTGGCGTGTCGGCTTACTCTACCAGCGCTTCTCGAGCAATATTTTGAGTATTTTGATGGCTAATGGACCCGGGTATGTCCTAAAACTGCGACCAGAACCACCGGAGGATGGGCAGCAGCGTCCTGTTTGTACACGGTGAACGTACTGCGATCTCCAAGCCGCCTGCCAAGCGTGGGGATTATGGCAACACCCCTCTCTAAGAGGGAGGCCTTGTTCAGCAGTGGAAATTTAATGGCTGATTATGTATGATAGCTAATGGTATTGTCACTCATAGATTTCATATCTTAAATAATGAGATAATGTGCGAGAGAAAGAATTGCAGATGGGAAGAGCCCCCAAAAATAATTACACATAGATGTATTCACAAAGGTACACTTTTGTTTTCAACCTTCACAAGGTACACAGAAAAGGAAATGGCGATTGGCTTATGACTGACAGTCGAACAAAGAGTTGAATTATAGTAATTACAGGCTGAGGTCTGAGTAATACTCGGACTGGATTGTAAAACGGACTATTGAGATCACACGGACCTTGAAAGTTGGCCAAGAAGCTAATACCATTTGTGTTATTACTTATTGTTATTACACATTCGTCATTATATCAAGTGTCAATAATTGTGTAAAATATACTAATAACAATAAACAAAGTTTTATGAAAGCTTATACGAAATTGCAATGCTAGAACTAGATCGTAATAATGTCAAACCAATCTTGCCAACATCAAATGAGTTTCATCACTAAATGGAAACTATATAGGTAAGGTACTACAATCAAATTTACTATAAAATTTTAAATTGTTATAGCTTATGCTTTGCGAACAGACGAAACTGTAAAGTAACGCAATTACAGTTACTTTAAATTACAAAATGATAATGGGTTACAAAGGAACACGATCAAACAGTAAGGCTGTTTGTCCACACTTACGTAGAACCGTTGTTTTAGACAGTCCCTTTTTTAAGGCAAGTGTAGTACGTAAAGACAATAACAATCCACCCACACAATTCCGCAATGAAGCATCTAAAATCCAGACTATTGCACCGGGTTGTTCACCTCGAACGAAAATAAAATTAGATTCAATCAACGACTGCCCACATTTATTACTAATGCGTTTACTATTTCGACAAGTCGCGTAGTGGCATCCCACGTCCCTCGTGTGGGGTTACTCATTCATCGTTTCGAACTGATTGGATGCAATGCGTATTTATGCGTTTGGTGTTAAACCTTTCGGTGTTGGCCAATACACCGTTATTGAAACGAGCATCCCGAATGTTAATGGAAAATTACAACATCAAATTGAGATGTTGGTCGGTGACTCAGGTTAACTGCAGTCATTATTCAAATCTGCTAGTCTCAGCCCTGGAAACCCTTTATAGTTTCATCATACCTGTCCACTTATCTGTCATCATGATCACCAGTATCATCTGAAAATATGCCAATTACCTTTAATCCACGGGGATGCTAGATTGCATCATACTTTTTTAATTCATGGATTTATGTTAATTGGGTTTAGATGCCAGATTTCGTGCATTGAAAACTAGACAAATATCTCCAGTTACAGTTTATTTTATATCTTCTTTTCCTACAATAAGTATTTTTAATCTTGTTTTAACTCATCATTAGCTCATGAGCAAGACTTGAGACATGAGAATCCGTAGTTCAGACTAAACTTCTTTGTCTAGTCTAGAGCATTGGCGCAAAGTTGCTAATCTATCGGTTTTTTAACGGATACATTTCGGAGAGTGTGCATCGGATCTGCATGATCTAATTCCCTCCTGCCCATTTTTCTGTCTGACTACCTGAGTGGGTACGAAAAATCGTCATTGCTTTATCGTTGTTATTCCGAAACCCGTACGAAGGTTTAGTCTCCACTTTTATTGTGCAAACTGTTAGTCTGTGTAATGCGCTGGTTGAATGGGAGTTTTGCGATAGTTGCAATCTGAGTGTTTTCAAATACTGAGTGAATCGATTAGTTGACGGTCAAACGCAACCCTAAAGTAAACGAGTAAACGTAAGTTATAAAGTTGGTCAATATAGAGGAAAATATTTGTTTTACTGAAATACTTACACTTTTAGACTAGATAATACTGAGAATCCCTTCCTGTAGATATATCGGTATCGGTCCTGCACGTTTCGATTAAAAATAGACGTCACAACGAAAGTGATACCAATGTGTCACGTTGCATTAGCATCAGAAATAACTGCCTCAAACTCGTTTTTGATGCTTGAGAATGAATTTTTCGCTTCATTAATATTTATTTTGATCTCAACAAACACTTCAATATTAGTAGAAACTGGCGGCTTGAGCTAAGCGAAAACATCAACTTGAAGATGTTTTCGTAGTTTCACACTTTTGTCATGTTGTGTTTAATTTACGTCATCATCATCATGCTTTATTACTACCGTTACTAATAACTGTACATTTAAATGTTCAGCAAGTTAAATGTGCTTATGCTCTAAATAAGAAGCTGTGGACGGCTCTGCTTAATTTATTACTGTCGGTAATAAGGATGAGGAGCGATGTTATCGCATGTAATAGCGGGTTAGAAAAATATATGTACTCAACTATTTTAAGAATGGCCATTTTAATAATATTCATATCGGTAATTTTTTTGACGTATTGACTTTTTTTTTTTTTTGCGTTTTGACTCCTCATTCTTAATTAGAACAGCAAACAATGGAACGCTTTGCCCCTGTCTGTTTCCGCACCATTACAATCTTGCAGTGTTCAGGTCTAGGGTTGATAGGTTATTACTGGGCAAACGTGATCCATCTTCGATCGCATCATCGCTTTTCATCAGGCGAGATCGCGGTCAAACGTTAGCCTAGTCCGAAGTAAAAAAAATATATATTTTAATACATTATGAGAAATTTATTGACTAGATTAACCCGTTTTCACAAATTCACGGCTCCTTTAGTCGTACATATTTCATTGTTTTTACAAAACTTTGTAAAAACCAATTTTAACTAGGTCTGCATCTCTACTGGAGTCATCATCATCAAGTTGACCTCTCCTTTTATTTTGATTTAGCACACATCGCTTTTCATTATCCTAATTCTCCTTGGGAAGTAGACTATATTCCTAAGGAAATACTGCGTTAGTACCAGACACTAATGCTTTAGATCTCGTTGGGCCATTCTAGAGATTTAGTGGCTTCCTACTGTTGCCGAGTGGGCGGGAGATTCTAAATTATGAAAGCACTTACAGCTAAAATGACAAATTGAGTCATTTTGTGTGTTTCAACGTCTACCTGATACATTGATCAACCAGTATAGCCTGAGCCTTAGATCATTTATGCCTGTATTGCATGTTTCTTGATCAAGATTTGTTGACTGATTTAGATTTTTTAGGAATAGACGTCAACTGGATCTCTTTGAGTATTTGAGATCTATCAACTTTATAAAAAAAAACAACGTCTAGAGTTTTATTTTTGTGATTAAGATTGTATTTATTTTTAAGATAATTTGTAAGAAAAATAATTCAATGAACAAAATCCTTTTGATTACTCTTTGAAATTATTACTATTACTTATGTAAAACCTACCTACCTACCTTCCAAACCTTCTTACCTTCAAATTAATCAATATTTTTATCAATGTTTTTTGCTAATACATATTAAATTAGTCAAATGTCTGCAATCTCTAAAAGGTTATAATCGTCCAAGTGTATAAGTTTCGCCTTATTTAAAAATATATTTAACTTTTAAGTGCAATGAGGTCATCATGGAGTTTAAACAAATTTGCTGTAGGAAATAAAAACCGACCTTGCAAAGTCACAACTATACAGAAACATTCACGGTTTGATGGCTCTTCAATGTTTCAATGTACAAATGAAAAACATCACGAGTGTTGATCGGATGATTTGGTACAAGAGTTTTGAGTACTTACGGTCTTTATACGGTACGGAGAGTTGTATCCACTAATACCAGGATCCGTTTCCTTCATATAAATAAATTAACATTTCACCCGCTGATCCTGGTATCCGTGGATACAAAAAATCAAATAGTTTTCGCCATTATATTTCATGGACCGAACACGGCAAGGACTTGTATATGTAGAGGTATATGAATTATATGATGTAGGTACAGCTAAGAAAAACAAGAGAAATAGAAAGAAAGAATAATTCAAATAATAGCAGTTGCTAGTTTTCCTCTTTGTATGTGATAAAATGTGATAGATAGGTACCCATTTATAATTAAGGAAGCGTTTTTTATCCTGAGTAAGAAATGAGAAACATGAAGAATGAGATCACCGACTTATGCTGTTGTGAGTCATTATACTTTAATCTATTAATTTATAACAACACAACACGTTTCTGGCTGTCTAATCATAATGCCATTGACCTAATTTAAAAAGAAGTACAATAGTTAAAAATTGTTTTATTTTTGATAATAAAATTAAATATAATTCCGTGAATGAAGAAAAATGCAAAATAGACAAGTTTATTCTTAAGCATAGATAATCCAATGATGACAAAATAAAACAACTAATAATGTAGAGGTAATTTTAACACGACAAGATGACATTTACGCCTACACTTGTATTCATACTGCTAAGATAAGTCGACCAAGTACATAATAACAACATCCGAATAATCAACAACATTCTGGAGAAAGGGAAATTAGACTAAGATAAATCAGCTATGGAAAACACGATTCGATTAACACTTTATCGATTTAATTCGATTTGCTTTAATCATTAATGTGGAAACAGGGAGCGAATAATTTGAACATGGCAATGAAGCAATTGAGGGCAAAGCTCCGTAGACAAATTAACCTACATGCGGTGTTGCGGTTAGCTTGTATGGGAGGATGCTTGGAGGTGCAACTTGAAGTATATTTGCCATACTTCACAACTGTTATAACTAACTGTATAATAATACATATCCTCTCTCTCTTTCTCTGAGAGAAGGCCTGTATTTCAGCAGTAGAAACATAACTATAGGCTGATAATGACCACAATAATACATATATCTATCTCTACTATATAAAAATAAGTCGGGTTTTCCTTCCTGACGCTATAACTCCAGAACGCACGAACCGATTTCCACGGTTTTGCATTCGTTGGAAAGGTCTCGGGCTCCGTGAGATTTATAGAAGTCATCTGGTGGCGAAACGGAGTTCGCCGGGTTTGCTAGTTTATTATACAATTATTCATATATTTAAGAATTTCAGGAAAGAAAAGTGAATAATTCTTGTTATTAAATAAGTCCAAAAAAATACTAGACTGACTAACGCCTTACTAAATTCATAGTTGATTTGTAAATGGTATGTAATAGTATTTTATTAAATTAAATATCATCTTGTCAACTAAAAACAAAATAATCATAAAAGTATCTGCAATAAAGTAGAGTTGTGATTACTTGTGATCTTGTAATATTTTATGCATGCACCTTGATCATCAAACTAACGGCATAACCACGTGCTCCAGTAAAAATATTGTATCGATTAATAATACTGTATTTACAACCGGTTACTCCAATCAAGGCTCATCAGATAATAAACATTTAACTCTTTTATAAAACTAAATTAATACAATATATCAACTAATAACTGCATACTTCAAAGAACCAATAACATATCTATATCATAATTTAGATTTATTGCTTGATACGTGTATTTGAAATTACGACGACGTTGATGAGAAAAGTAGACCAAAACCTAAAGAGAGTATTATAATGATGGAAGGCCTTGAGAGCTCCTATTTTTAGTATGATCATACACGATATCAAAATCATTTGGTCAAACCTAGTAGATTGTCACAAATTGTCCTACAATTCAACTGACCATGTCACAGATAAGGTTCCAGCCATTTCCAGCCTCAATGTTCTCACTTGACAATTTGTAGGCCAAATTGTAACATTAATCATGAACAATTACTCTGAAACTGCACGAGTTAATATGAGATCATGTCCATATTAAATTACTATTATTGACCGAGAGGAATTTGAAAGTATCAAATGTACAATGAGTTTTGTTTTACAGGCACGTGTTTGATAAATTAGACAATCTTAACACGGTCTCGTATTTCAAAAACATTGTTAATGATATCAAATCAATGTGCGAAATTAATGTGTCAAGGTCCTTGGGCGTTTACAAAAAGCACGTAGAGATTATATTCTGACGATGACTGCTGTTTTATTTTAGACCGATTATTAATTAAAGCCTGTCAATTACCAAATGACAGGTACAACTAATATGGACAGTTGACCGAATGAAGCAGCAATCATTATCCACTAGAGGCTATAATTTAGTTCAGTAAATACGATGAGGCTTCCTCACTTAAGTCTACATAATATGGTCGAAATGTACAATGTTATAAAAAGGAAAATGCGAAAGTGTACATGCAAAGACAGTAAAAATAAAAATATTGATTCCTAAACTGAAACTGAGCTAAACAACAATAATTTTGAGATGTCTAGAGCAAGCAATCTTAGAAATAAAATAAGCTGAATACATTCTCTCTAATGAAAATATTGAAAACAGGAACTTAACTCCATCCTATTTCGAAGCTGTCGTCTGTAAGCTTCTAATAACTCAGTCCGATCCAAAAGCCGGCGATAACAAAGCCGTGATAAAGTCAGGCACCACAGATAATATATCGATCGGTAGTCCAATAAACTCTAGTTATGGAGTAGTGCCGTCGACTATATCTGGGACGTCTGAATTAGGGACGACGTTATGATTTATCAACTGTTAGGCTAGATATGAGTTGCTACTGTGTTAGTAATTTGTCAAGTTGTATCATCATCAGTCAGGCTTGTCTAGTGTGTTGAGTAAGATATATCTACCTATAAGTATAATAACTTTGCTTTTTTACCTAACCTTTTTATGCATGGCAGGATATGTGTTAGACCACAGCTCACCATGTTTTAAATGTTTATAGGGACCTATTACGTATTAAAATGTGTTCAAATATAGAAAGTTTAAAAATTACCACACCTCACCAAATGATAAGTGAGGGTAATGGATCTTAAGGAAGAATTAGGGTCTAACGACTACTTATTTAACTGGACGATTAATAAATTATTATAAGACCGGCTTGCACTCACGATGATGCTTTATCGGTCGCGACGAAGAAGTCATGAGACGAGGGGACGAGGGGTCGAGGTTCGAGTTTTGATGAAGTGGACGCTTAATGTTGAAATACTTTTAAAATATACTTGTTACTCTAACAATTACGATTAGATGTATCAGAAATAGCCTAAGTGTGCTGTCTATATTAGCGCTCTCATAACTTTAAAACCGTTTTCTCTATTTCCTTCCATTACTTACCGTTGCTCCTTGAATATTTCAAATCAATTACGACGAAATTATGCCGTTAAAATGATTAGAGTTATATCGTGTATGTATTTCTGCAAACTGCACTTCAACGTTGTTAAATGAGTTTATAGCGGTAGATAAAACACACATCAGTTAGGTGAATAAGTTCAAACACGGTTTTAGGGTTCCGTACCCAAAGGGTAACAACGGGACCCTATTACTAAGCCTATGATGTCTGTCTGTTTATCTGTCCGTCCGGCCCTCTGTTCTACCTTTATCTATATAAGGCTATATATGCAGCCAGTTGAATTTTTTACATAATGTTACGGCGGATCAACTAAGAAATAATAAAAAAGTCAAAACGTAAAAACTCTTGGTTCTCCATTCAATAAACATATTTTTAACGTATTATCGTAGTAGCGTATTAGCTTTAATGTAAAAACGGTAATACGTACAAGCGTCAAACTTAGTATGATTATAGTACACACTCTTAAGTATAACAATAAATAATAAATAATGGCCAAGTGCGAGTTGATGACAAATTTATGTTATAACTGTGTTATACTCGAGCGTCACTGTAGCAAAAATAACTATGTGACTGCGTGGCAATTGCTTCGACAATTTCGGAAAGCGTTAACTGGTAATGCGGTTACTTGGACGACCTTATTGTATTTTGTGGTGGTACGGAACCGCCAGTGCGCGAGCCCGACTCGCACTTGGCCGATTTATTATAGCAGTTAACGTGATGTTTTTAACACTTTTTTAAAAATATTTTTTAAGGGGGAGACCTTTGCCCAGCAGTGGTACAGTATAGGTTAAAAAAAAAAAAAAAAAAAAAAATGTAATTTTTCTTTTCTTTTAAGAGAAATATATTTGAAATCGTTTTTGAGGTGGTTTAATGTGTTTAAGCAGCATCTGGTTTCTTTAAAATATGATATGTATTGATGCACGACATGCATGATAAAGAATACCTCTGACATATTAACAAACTTTCTTTTCACTCGTACTTTACCGTGAACTTTACCAACCTTTCTGGAAACTGACAGCTGTTGCATAAAACTGATATGCGTTGATATCGATCGATAAGAGTCGATATGACGCAGCTTCTATTAGTGCTCTTAATCTATCAAAACCTCACGTCAGTTACACCCTAGAGGTACTGAAATAAAATGTAGCCTCTATTTCCAAGACGTAGAGTCCATAACTGACGATCAAGAACTAGAACTTTCACAAGATATTGTTTTGTTCCTAAAGACTTTAATGACCATACACGTAGCTTGTAATGATACCTAAGCATTGACTGGAAATTCATTATTCAAAATCAACGCCACAAAGAAGTATTGAATAAACATTGAATTAGTTTTAGATATCATGAATATTCTAGTTTTTGCTAATTTGAATCATTTGTGATAAAACTTTCATTTCAAGAGAAAACTTAGACAATCCAATATAAGCTAAATGATTTCTGCAATTTCTATTAACAATGGTTTAACAAAAGATACACGGCATTCAAAAAATATCACAATAAACGTCCTACATTTCTAAAAACAGCAGAAAAGTTGTTATTTGAGATTATCACAAATAAAAGAAGGCGAGTTAATCGTCCTAAAGGATCGGCAGCGTATTTGTAATGCATCAGGTGTATTTGTAAAGTATCCATAGGCGACGGTGACTGCTTATCATCGAGCAGCCCGTCTGCTTGTTTCCCGCCTATGGCATAAAAAGAAAGATCTATCAAACGGCAATAAATTAAAACCTTAACACATAACAAGACTATTAGTGAAAAGCAAGGCCAAAAGGTCAGGGATTATGTTAGCAAAGAAATCAAAGCGAAGGGCGAGAGCGAATATTTTAAAGGCATAACTGCGTGTTATTATGATCTTAATATGGAGATCACGATTGAAATGCAATCTACATATGAAAGTAAGAGCCATTTTATATTACAATAAGAAAGTTGATTTGATGTCTGTGCATTTGCGCTTAGTTGCTAACATAAATATACAGTACGGCTACATGAAAAGTGCCTATCAATTATCATAGCAAGTACATTTGATGGCAATCGCAAAGACAACCTCGCAAAAGCCTTGTTAGCAAAACGATAGACCGTGAAAACGACTACATTTCAAAATTTTCTGGATCACAAATATTTTGTATTACCCAATGATAAGAAAAACACACATAAACAAGTTTAAAAAAGTCAATGTCCTGTTTTAGGCCAAATGGGCTTTCAGAATCATATATTAAGTGTATATTATAAATGTGAACTAAATAAAGCAAAACTTTAGATTGATTGACACTATATTGCAACCAATCAATTTCAGTCACAGCTCGTACACGTTCAACTCTAAAGTGAAAGCAGAGGTTTACGAGAACGTAACAAAATTTAACTATAACATGAAGGAAAATCACATTAAGAAACTGACCGCTTATTTTCTCAAAGTATCGACTATAAAAGACATTGCAAATGAAAACGAAGTAATAGACATAATATACCTTGAAGACATTCGAAATGATCAGATAGAGCATAAAGTAATGACATAAGTTAATGCTCGTGACAGTTATATTCAAATGGGACTTTGTATAGATTTAAATGTCAAAGGGATCCATTTTATTACTGCTGTTATAATATGACAATCGATTTTATGATCGAGATGTAAAATTTAGATCACTAGCTAGAATCGATGTCTCGATTTAAGCATCACGTTTGTCCGGAAACAATTATTTGGACTTGCAGCTGAGCCTCGGTTGTGACAAACAATTATCCAAAGGTACTATTGCTAAATTGCTCAGAGCATTCTTAATAGCTTCGTGATCTAGGAACTTTCCTTCCGTTGAAAATGGGAAGATATCTCAGGCTTAAGTGATCGAAAGATTATAGATTAACCGGATTTGCATACGTATGGATCCTGGAGAAATAAACTTCATGAATGCCATCTAACGTCTATGGAAAGAACAACAGGAAATTATGAGTTACTTAAATAGATATTAATTACTACAGTTGCGATAAAAATGTAGACGACAGTTATAATTAGAATTTATTAATAATTATGACACGAATCATATAATTCACACAATAACTCACAACGAAAATGGTCTTGATTTTCTTTACTTTCTGAGAGGATTTAAGAATTGTAAGTTTTGAGCATTTGCTAATCTCAAGTATATAATAAATATTATCAAGATTTTGCTTCGATTGATTTTACAAAGTTTTGTAAACTGTGTAAATTTATACAGTTAAAATCAAGGGATGAATCTTTTAATACATGTTAATATTCTTGATTTTTAAGAAGAAAAAAACGTGAATTTTTATAATTACAATAATTATTTCGAATTCGAGCATTGAGTACAGTGTTTTGCTTTCATTGACCATACTCATATATGCCACACCCATATTAAGAATTCACACGATTCGGTGCAATTTGCTCATTAGCAGAATTAGTGATATTACCACCGAACATTGCAATTATAGGGTAAAGTGTTACACGCAATTACTGTCAATTTTCACCTTGCAGCTGTAATATAAAACTAGAGTTTTCTTGTATGCAGATAAGCGGAACGTTGGTTATTCAGCTGCATGATAGGTTGGGGATATTGGCATCATCGTGGGTCGAATATAAGAATAATATATCATGGCATAGCAAGAGAGAGGCTAATACGTAGCAGTGTTATACGTAGACGGTTGTGGATGATGATAAATTGACAATAACAACATTGGAGAATTTGGAGTTCGTTTTAGTTAGCTAATCAGTTTTAAATTTGTAATGGAATGGTTGTAATTTCTAAGCACTAATATGCAGTAACTTTATTTCCTCAAACATGCCAGGTTATTCGTTCATAGCTGTCGTGGTATTTTCGCGAGTATCCTACCTATGTTTGGAAAATGTATATTGAGGCCTAGGCATCAATTAGGCATTTTGTGTGCCTCTTCTTCGCTTTGGTCCACACGATTTGGTCGAAGATTGTATACACGGCTAGCCTAGAATGGGAATCTATACTACAATGGCCATTTTTTTTTAGCAACATCATCGTCTGTTTTTACTGTTTCATTACCAAGCAATAAGCTAGCAGGTTCACTAATAAAATCTTGCGTTTAACTACCAGTTACTTTGTCAGTTACAAGAAATTCGATGTTATCACCTCTGTCGCTTATGACATCTAAAGATCAGCCGATATCACGTGTAGTACCTTCATTTAAATGTGGTAACACCGGATCTTTGACATTCAAGTTGACACCGTCTCTGTAATTAGTTTTACGGCTAAAGAGCAACAAAATTAGAGAGACAAAAACCAGAATTGGATCATTCTAGATGTTATCTCGATTATGTGTTATGAAATTTGAAATTCACATTTTCACTTGCTAAGGAACCGTCACAAAATGAATTTAAATAGTGCATATATATATTTAAGTGTAGTGTCGTTCGGTGTGGAGGTTAAAGGGGGAGCCCTATGTTCAGCAGTGGACGTCTTCTGGCTGATGATGATGATATTTAAGTACTGTGATTTCTTCCTCAACATTATCGTTTCAGAGAATTTAATCAATCTCTGGAATCCAACTTGTTTATATAAAAAGAAGCATACGTGTACTCTTACCGTCACGTGAGTTAGTGGTCTGAATCCAGGACTAATTTGCGATAAAGATATATAATATTAATACTAGTCAAAAATTTCGGAAACTGTAAATGTCTGATTTTTACATAACTTGGTATTTTATGTTTATTGCCAAGATGAATGTTTGCAACAATCACTTTGTAAAAACAAAAATTATTAATGGATATTTTTTTAAATTGGGGTTCTAAAAATTTAAAACCGTTACAAGCAGTCATATTACCAATTTGACTTTTTGCATGTTTCTTCAAATTCGTTTTACCATGAAAACAGACGTGGTTTTCACATATTTACTTTTACGGAATTACGTAAAAATAAGCGGGATATAGTCTACTCCGACTATAGTTTCAGCCACATTCGGCGGTCTTAATCTTACGTAAGTGATTTCTGTAAAACAAAAACAAATTTCTAGAACCCTGAAATAAAGCAGTGGCGTGTTACCAACCATATCTTATTAACAGTCTTTCCTGCTTGTTCATATAAATTACGTCTTACCAGAGTAAAGTTATTACACAAACGGCGCGTGCGCACCTAGTCCCATAATAAGAACGGGCGTCGGTCTGTCTGTTGGTCGTAAGTCGGTCACGACTATCGTATATTTCTGCTTAGGAAGCGGAAATTCAGCCGAGGTTATATTTTATATAAATGATGGGCGGCAAAAAACATAATGGCTTGGGTGCAAAGTAAATGGAAGTGGAACACGATTGGACTTGATGAAAAAACTGTAGACGTTTGACGAATTGTATCGTAAAACTTGATTTAGAGAGGATAATAAAATGTTTTTTTAATATTAAGTCCTTGAATGCAAAGCCGCCTTTATTTTTGTCATGGAACAAGATTAAAAGATTGCGTTCTTTGATATATTTTCATAAAATCACATTAATACAGAGACATTTATATAATAGGGAGAAATCTGTGAAAATCATGACTTCAGGATGGGGTTCTAAATTAGGTAAACTTTTTATGTACCTATTACTCCGATATGTGTAGGACAATTTATGTGGTATTTTTTTTAACACGGATTTGTCCGCGTTTGATCAGCAACTCGCCTGTTGGTAAGCAAAGATGTGGTTGAAGATGAAGTACGCAGACTTAGAAGATACCTATTCACTCTGGCCTTGAAAAGCCCTAGATTATATTCTCAGGAAACAAGGAAGCTGGCATGTTGTTCCAATCCTTGGCCGTACGGATTAGAAACGTGGATTCGATTTCATCCCACAAAATTATCATTACTTAATTTAAGCTCAGTAACTTTTGAATCAACTCTAATAATACGAATAAATTTGTTCAATTTCTGTTGATTTGGCGTGATATAAATAATTTTGTTCGAGCTTACTATTTTTGCGTTGGTTTCTTGTATTGAGAATATATATATAAATCGATGTGTGTATGTATATATGTTCCCTATGAACTCCAAAACGGCTAGACCGATTTATACAAGACTTTCACTGGCAGATAGCTGATGTTATAAAGAGTAATCCACGTATGTGAAACAGTGGGCGCAGTTAGTTAAGTATATTAATATAAATTCAAAAGGGAATATATATAATTGGGTCTATAATTGGGTCAGTTTGTAGCTTCTTCACGACATAAATAAGGGCTCAACCGATCGTATTTAAATTTGCATTTTCAGGACGGGCATAAGATCCTTTTTCTCTCGCGGAAAATGCGAGAAAGTAGAAAAAAATAACAGGCAAAATCGCGAGGCGCAGTTAGTCAATATTATATCAAATTCAATGGTAAAAGTTCAGAGAGGCCTCGATTGATTTATAGAATGTATATGGCCTTGACTCTTATCTCAACATTAACATATGGAGGTAATAAGGCAATCAACCCGTGTGAATGATGGAAAGCATCTCTTTAGCTATGGAAATTAAGAATAAATCAGCATGTCATTAGAAATTATTATAAAAATCAGCCTATCGAACCAGTATTCCCTTTACACGATATTATATGGCTAATTCAAAGTGACGAAATGAAGTATACTTGCTTAACCCGCAGTGCAAGTACCGTTCTTTATCGATCATCAAATTTGACAGTTGTGATCGTCAAATTCGATAAAATTTCATTTGATCAATACTTGCTATGATCGATTCTATGGCATTTTATCGAATTTTACGATAGATAAAGAACGGCACTTGCACTGCTGTAGTGACGTATTGAGAAATGATTTCCAATTCTAAACTAAATCTAAAAATAAGACATACGTTTTTCATGTTCAGGGTGCTGATGGGTCCAAAATAAAGAAGTAAAACGTTATAATGAATTAATCATGGATTAAAATAAGCTGTATGATCAAGATGATGTAGATGTATAATCAAGATACGCCCTTCCCAACGTTTGCGTACCAGCCGTTTAGAACATGAAAAAGTAGCGCCGCCTGTCGAAATCGCTACTACGTCACATTGTTTTAAACTATCACGGTTGTTCACTAAAGTTATATGATTATTTATGGGATATTTACCATGATAAAGTTGTGGTATGAGCTCCCGATATTTCGGGGAATTATTTTTAGTCATCCCGTGAAATTGGTGCCAATAACTGCGCACAACCTTACCACGTAAAATATCCCGTAAATAATCAAATAACTTTACGTCACATTGTTCTCTATCTACATTGCATCACTCACAAGTACGATAACCGTTCACCAACGAAGCCGGCATGCAACTGGGTTACCACTGGTGCGCTGCAGGCTTAAGCGCACCACTAAGTTGGTAACAATAAGTTCCATTGGACCGGTCCTTATTACACATCATCATCAACCAGAAAACGTCCACTGCTGAACATAGGCCTCCCCCTTTAACCTCCACACTGAACGACAGCCTGCCTTTTGCATCCACTGGATGCCAGGGACTCTCACTATGTCGTCGGTCCATCTAGTGGGAGGCCTACCTACGCTGCGTCTTCCGGTTCGTGGTCTCCACTCAAGAACTTTTCTTCCCCATCGGTTATCGGTTCTTCGAGCGATGTGACCTGCCCATTGCCATTTCAACTTGCAAATTTTAACAGCTATGTCGGTGACTCTGGTTCTTTGGCGAATATCCACGTTTCGGATTTTTTCGCGCAAAGAAACTCCGAGCATAGCTCTCTCCATTGCCCGCTGAGTGACTCTGAGTTTTTCCAAAAGGCCAACAGTTAAGGACCACGTTTCAGTAACTGCCGGTGATTTTTAGCACCCCTTGCTCCACCGTTATCTGGCCCGCTACCTTGGCCAGGGATAGAGGAGCTGCCGGGGACAGGGGGCCGTGATTTGCCTTATTACACGTCGATGTGTTAATGTCAAGAAGATCAAAAAATTCTCCTAATAATTTTATAACAAACAATGTTATTGTTCTTCGGGTAAGAAACTTTCAAAGAACGCACAAACAAACCAAAACTGTTCACTTCCTACTTTCATAGGCCTAATACATATCAATATGCAAAACGCCGTGTTTTACTATAGCCCTTACGTTATAATCGCCATGGATAATTTGCCGAGCCGCCACTTTGTGCGTACATGCACTACAAGCATTTACACAATATGAAAGTACAGAGACCCGATTTCAAAAAGAAGGCAAATAGCACCATTCGTTTAGACCGGTGTGTGTTGGACTTTAATACTACTAATACGTGACCACATTAATAGCAGCAAATTCAAAAACAACATACCAAGTAATTGCCAACATAACCCCCGAAACCTACGAAGAATCCGAAATTGAATAATATATAAAACGAACCAACTGCTGCAGAATATCCGTGCGGTCTTTTGACTGACATTATTATCCATAATAAAAAATGATTAATAAAAATAAAAATACTAAGATAATATCACACTTTGTTTTTTTTTAGATTCTTAAGTTAGGAAGCTCGAATTGGATCAACTTTTAGTTTGTCAGATTGTAAAGCGCACCTGCTACTGCTCGGCCAACATCGCTCATAGCTGGATAAACGTGATAAACTGAAGTTACGGGGGAATCTGTGTGCCTTCTAATCTGTGCTTGTATATTTTGTACTTGCAACTAACAGCACTGTTAGTCATTACGAGTTCGAGGTAAAGATACCATGAAGTGTCCTGACTCAGGCAGCGACCGGTACATCATTCGCTACGGTAATTACCTATATGGAACCTTTAAAGAATGGTAGATATAATACAGTTTAAGAGACGTATTACAAAATGAACCCTTCAATTTTAAGTAAGTATGTATTTGTATTTTCGGGTATTAAACGAATAAATAAAGCCGTAATTTTCAAGATAAATATAAAATAAGTGAACCAAAACATAAAAATGTTTACTTTATGACAATAATTTAAAGAAATTCATTCTCAAACTTTCCCTCCCAAAGTTTTGCGAAATCTACTTTTGTAAATTGGCGGTAACAAATAGATATGTTGAGTTTTACGAAAATCTGAAGCCGCTACATTCAGTAAAAAATACAGATCTATTAAATAAAGCAACTGAATTTTCTACAAATCTTATTAGTTGAAACAAAAATTGAGATTCTTTTTTCGTCATAATAATTATGTGAAAGAACCCTTAAGAACGTCACATCAACATCTCGTTTTAATCTAACCAATAAACAAATAATGTATTTTTTACTTATTGTAGCACGAACAACCTACTTTAACAAAGAATGGTGACATAAAACATCCTGAAATATGAATATTCATAATTAATTAATCCGTTTTCTACCACCCATTTACAGTTTGGATTATATCTTAAAATTCACAAAATAATCAATAAACCAATAAAAAGAGAAATGAACAAGTGTTCACCCCCTATCTACTAAATAGCCATGTTTGAAACCCTCGTTTATTTATGCTACCCGGCTGTGAGTTCCCCTCGACTATACTCTACCACACTCTGCCATAAAACAGAAATTCAATACTTCCAGTATATTACTAGATGAGATTTAATTTTTTAAGCGTTACAAAACTTCAGAGATATAATATTTTAAAAAAGAAATCGCCAGAAAAAGAAGTCGTGAATGATAACTAGAGCAGAAGAATCTAAAAGAATTTTAATGTACCTAGTACCTATGCTTTATTGTGTTAAAATAAATGAAATATCATACATTTATTACCTGAACAAAATTCAAACTAACTCATACTAAATACCTCCTATTAAAACTAATACGTCGCACGTCGGTGACGTGAACCTATAAGTTTAGTCCCTACCACAAGTCGCTCAATGCGACAAAAGAGGTTTTCACTTCAAAAAAAAAACCCGTTGGTTTACCCATAGACCGTTGAAACTTTTAAGACAATTGAAATGCTCAAGCACTCCAAAAGTTGGTATCAGCCTGCATACTGGCGGAATGACCTCATTGAATGGCAATACATTGGCCGTTGAGCCTTTACATAGATTATTTGTACAGGTTAACTTATAAAGCTTTCCGCAAGAACAACTGACTATTTGGTGAATATGCGAATTGCAAAAAGTACACAAAGCTCAAAATGCGTTTTACCTCTCGCGTTTGTCACACTGATAATAAAAAAAGTCCAATTTATGTGAGTTTCATCATCGAAAACTTCGTACCTACTTCGTTTTATCTTCTTCGTTTAAACTCAAACATTCATAACACCTACTCATATATTCTTCACTTCACAAGTTCACTAAAGGATATGCTTGTCGGCGTTTTTTCTACCATTTAAGCAACACTATCCAAACATTCAATCAGCGCCGTATAACCCCGCGATGAGAGCGCATCCGCCCCTCAAGCCGTATCTAATGTACACTTCAACCCACAGTGTAAGAGATACAGATAGTCAAATGAAGTGTTATCATAATCAGCATATTTAATTCCACTGCTGGACATAGGCCTCTCCCAAGGCACGCCACTCAGCCCGATTTCGGCTTTTCGCCAGCTACGTATGCTGCGGCCTTACGTATATCTTCATTCCATCTAGTCTCAGGGGACGCTACGTTTGCGAATTGGTGGTCTTCTCTAGAACACATCTACAGTCTACCTCAACGATTATCGGTTCTGCGACAGATATGCAACGCTGGACCACTGTCACTTCACCTTGCTTAATAAGCCGGGTGTTGGTGAAACGAATAACTTGTGTAATAATTAAGTATAATTGAGTCTTCTTACTGCATTGCTTTTGCTGTGGAACTATAGGTAATAGTGTACAATAAATATATAAAAAATATTATTGACTGTGATTGTGTTTATTATATTATAGGTTAGGGGAGAAACAATTAAAATTATGGAATGGTTGGGGTGCTTGATTTTCTCAAGAAAAATACTTTATAATCGCAGTAAGATATCAAACGGATTTAGAAGAAAAAAAACTAAGTTGGTTAAAAAAATATTGAAGGTAACCTAAAAACTTAGCTCTTAAAGTGTGTCAATAGATCAAGATAAATCGAGAAATCTTGACGAGCTGCGAATGATATTAGCTTTCATTGTTTCTCGCCGTATCTTAAAAGGATCAAAATTACCAAATCTAAAAGCTGTGATATAACATTCGACGAGTGAGTGCATAATCCGGCATTAAGTAATTAAAAACTAAGTCAATATTACGGAATATACAAAGAAACCAGCACAAGTGATGACGTGTTTAATAATATTCAAATTAAAGATTATGACATATGTGTTAGGATGCTTTCATCTCAATAGAGATAATAGAGTGAATAAAATAGTTAAATGCTTAGTTAGTGAATTATAAGTCAAATAAGATCTAAGAAAAATAATTTTCTATTTCGGAAATAGACAAGTACAACTTAAAATAATATCCCAGACTTCTCGTGCCAAAAAATTCAAAATTCATGACAAATAGAAAGTTTACGTCTGTTAAAAGCCACCAATAAAATATGCGTTTAAACGAGCCTACGCCAGAAGTAGGTACAGAGAAGACAAATTAGATTAATCTCGATCAACTAACAGCTATCGTCAAGTAAAACGTGGCTGTTAACACAGATACGGGTAAAACCATCAATTTAAAACTCAAAATACAGGCCATGCAACCAGCAGTATACGAGCATCTGTCAAATTACATCGATCTTCTTAATGGTACAGAGCAGATGGACAAACAATACCCTAAAGCGGCTACACCGAAAGACCCACCCTCCCATATTGACCTTCGCTATAGCGGAAGTAAGTACTTAGTAGCCCACACACACAACAACGGTACTCTTAAATTCAATAAACAAAATAAATTCAATTACAGATGCAATAAATCAAGTTATTAAAAAGCCGTAAAATATTAAAACTGAGTTCAATTAAATAATTGAGGTTATAAAACAAACATACTACCCAAAATTCAGAGATTGTAAAGAGATAGTGAAAGCAGAAAAATCGATTTGTAATTAGTTGTAAGAGTTAATCGATAAAGGTATAATTGAGATAGACTAGGTCATTCTGAAGTGACTAAGATTAGTTTAACAGAGCGTGTCAGTCAGTGCAAAGTTTTGAATGCTGAGTTTGTGAAAACGAACAAATTGCGACAACAATGAAAAAGTGAGACTTGATGAGTCATCTTAAGTTGAAAGATTTAAGAGTTAAGTTAGGTGAAGCACTTACTAATTATGGTTGATTGATGAATTTGCGTAAAATGAAACCCGCAGAAATAAACTGGATAGACATTTGAAACAAGTATATGACACTCCATTTATATGTCATCATCATCATCATTTCAGCCATAGGACGTCCACTGCTGGACATAGGCCTCCCCCATCGATCTCCAAAAGGGCCGGTTGGAAGCGGCCTGCATCCAGCGTTTCCCTGCGGTCTCTTTTAGGTCGTCTGTCCATCTTGTCCATCATTTATATGTACTTGATTGAATTAGCTGAAATGCTGCACCTCGGTTATTATGGAACAGATCTAAATAAACGGTTCAGTAATTTTTCAGGTCTCCATGATGTGTTTTTTCATTTATATTTTAACAAAGGTTTTATCAAGGAGATCTCTGCATTATTTAGCAGTACTATTGCCATATAGTGCAGCTGTATAAATGCAAGCCAAGGCTGGACGTTTCGTGACACTCAATGCAACTGTGAAAATATCAGCGGCCTATATTGAATTGTATGAAATAACAATTTGTACACAACATTTACTACAAACTAAGGTCATCTATCTTATTGTTCTAGTGGCGTGGATTTATTGCATGGTGAGAATGTTTCATGTACGTAATTATAGCAGAATACAACAACTAGAAACAACTAGACATTTTTGATTTGTAAAACTTCATATCTGAGCAGAGTTGATTAACATACCAAGTGCTACTAGCATGTTTAAAAGTCATGCAATGATATTAATGAAAGAAAGTTATCAAATAAACACAAGGAGAAAATCCCATGAGATTACATTAGAGCTCATTAGCACATCTAAAGCCATGTTACCACATATTACAACATAAAAGAGCTACAAAGTTCACACTGAAGTTTCTCAATAGATTAGCCCTGATTTAGACTAATCCACGTTTTGTCTGCATTCGTGACCCAGAGAGCAACATAATGGAACACATTTATTTCTAACAAATGATTATGCAATAAAGGGCCATCTCTAACAAGGAGGTCTTTGTTAATTCATTATAATGAAATCTTGATTTCGATAGAGAAAATACAAGTCATGGTCGATGATACAAGTACGAATCGTTTGGAAACATAACGAACGTTTAAAATGGTTTCTAAATTCTTTGCACGATGATATTCGAAACATTTGAAATATTTTCGAAATTAAGATCAAAAATCATAAAATTATATTAATTATCAAGCTGAAGTCACATGTAAGTACAGTCAGATATATCATTACAATATCAGAATAAGTTTTGAAAACAAGAAAAAGAATCGATCTTCTTAATTCAAGTTAGAGCCAAAATTAAGAAGCATCAATTTATAATACATATGAAGGATGCAACAGGAGCACAGGATTATTACTAGGGGCAGGAAAAAATCAATTATTTCTTAAATGAAAAGGGGATATTAGTAATTAATCATTTACCGGACGCTTTCATTACGACAGACTAATGATTTGCAGCTTCGTTCAATGTATTAGTAGCGGTACTTTAAGAAATGTGCTTATATTTAAATGTAGGTGATACCAAAATTTTAGGGTCGTCATGGTAATAATTTAGGAGATATTTTTATGCTATAGGTGCTTGATGGTAAGCAATTACCGTCGCCTACGAATATTTTTAACAACGGAGGTTTTATTAACACGCCCTTCGAAGAATCCCATGTAGTCATTTATGAAACACATCTGAAGACCGATAAAAATGCAGCCGATTAAAAAATAAAATGTCATCTTTAAATATTTCAAAAATGCAGTAACTTATAAATAATATACCAGGATTTTGAGAGTATACAAGCAAACTTAACAAAAATCTAAGTAACGATTGTTTTCATTTGTTACTCTATCTGACTTTAAACAAAGGGTGTAATTTACCACATCCAGTCGTATTCCATGGAATGATAGATGACATACCTGCAACAAACAATGCACTTATTAGAGCGAATAGTACAAAGCACAAATTATATTGTACGGAACCGTTATAAGGTCACAAGTTCGAACCAAACAATACAAAACATTCGATGCTTAGAGATAAGTACTAACTGTACACAATTGTATGATTCCGGATTTTAGATCTTAGTAATGCATAGGAGAATAAACTTTATCACTGACACCTAAGATTTATACTTGGATAAATAATAGATGTAGCATATAAGGCAATATAAAAACGATTTAATCATACACCTCAAGGCAAAATTCTTGTTTGGAGCTGGTTGAGTTTAGCGAGATATCATCATTGTTCTGGGAATGTAGGCGCAAAAAACTGCAAAATTGGTTACGCTCAGACTCAATGGCGATTGGATTCAGTTCGGTTTTTTATGATACCAAATAAATTAGCTTAACTAAACCGTGGCGTGTTTGAGATACTAAAACTAGTAAATAACTACAATTCGGATGAAATATCAAGCTCAAGGTGAAATAGTGTTCTTTTTACTTTAAGAGCAGGAGAATTTTAAATATCAATGGTTTTTGTGGGTATAATTTTGAAAAAAATACTTTAAGTACTAATATGTAAATCATCCAGGAGAACATCATGATACAAGCTCGTCTAGAGGAATTGTGTCGGAAAGCTTGTCGACTGACAGACATCAATAATTATCATCAAAAACTCCTACATAAACTCTGAAAGATTCTAAAATGTTATCACTTTAAACTTATAAACTCAAACTATCTTATAGTAGGGGTTTGTATCCACGGATCCCGGTATCAGTTTGAATTAGCCACGGATCCCGGCGAGTTGTCTGCACCGATACCGGGATCCCGTTTCCTTAAAAAAAAAAACATTTTATCCGCTGATACCGGTATCCGGTAGATACAAGAAAAAAATTGGCTAGCTCCGTATAAAATGGCATTAGTTGAAATTTATTAATTACAGTACAAAGATTGATTACCAAAATAGATATAAGATCAACAAAAACAACGCACACCTGTGTTTGCACTGGACGAATTAAAGCAATATTAATAAAATAAATAGCCTTTTTTGTATCGCTTCTGGCAACTCTGCGGTCGTTGACATAGCCTTGGAAATGTTCCTAGTGTAAAAAACAAAATGGGATCGCACGATATATTGCGTCACCTTTAGTTTTTGGACCACAATTTAGCTATTGTCCAAGAATGATTTAGCACAGCACTGAATAGGAACAAATTGTGTGGCTTTGAATTGAAAATTGGACTTTCAGTACATGCAAAACTTTTCCTTTATGTCTTTGACTTATGTATTACTTTTCTTTGCTTTATGCACAAAAAATCTTTGTTGAATAGCATTTTGTTACACGATAGTGTGTGCGCTTGCGTTTTTTATTCTACGAAATAATCCAGACAGACTACGAGTTAATCCATTGCATTTTGACAAAGAACTCAAGTTTAAAGAAACCCAGGCATATTTTGTTACAGACCATATAAAGTTCAACCAGTTCAGTAGTCGTATCGGATTTCATGAACATGACTGTTGCAATATTTTTTGCTTCAAACTTGATCGTGCCCGTACTTTCACGATTTACTTGGAGCTACATCAACGTATCGGTATAAGTGAGTATCTAATTGGCATATGTCGTAATGTTTAATTTATTACAAACTAGCTGACCTAACAGACGTTGTCCTGTCTTAGAACTGTCAAACACGCAAAGTTAAAATTGAAAATTTTATTTTTTTACCTAAGGTAGGTTACATTCACATCACATCAGCAGCCATTAAACGTCCACTGCTGGACAAAGGCCAAAGGTTACATTATTGGAGTTTTAATAAGGATCCCTATCTTTTTTTGAAAATATTATATAGCCCATGCTACCCCGGGTAATGTAGTACGGATAACGGGTAGTGTAGCTTCCCAACAGTGAATGAATTTTACAACTCGGTTCAGTAGTTTTGGAGCCTATTCAATGCAAACAAACAAACAAACAATCAAATCTTTCCTCTTTATAATATTATATAGTATAGAAATTACAGGTAAACCGAAGGACATAACTAAATACATTACACACACTGAAAAAAATAATTAAATTGGCTGATAAATCTCTGAGATATGTGCGTTTAAAGTTTTTCGTGAGGATGGTGAGGTTATGATATCTATACTAATATTATAAAGAGGAAAGATTTGATTGTTTGTTTGCATTAAATAGGCTCCGAAACTACTGAACCGATTTGAAAAATTATTTCACTGACGGGAAGCTACACTATCCCCGGGTGACATAGGCTATAATCTATACCCATGCGAAGCTGGGGCGGACCGCTAGTATTAAATAAACATTGGGAGTGGGACACAGGCTTATGCTACAGCTTTCATTTACATATTAAAATTAAAAATGCAGATAGAGAATCGTTAAGAGAATGAGAATGGTACAATAAGATCAGTACCTTAATCACACTAGCGAATAAAGTCTACTATAGTCTGTGCAACATTGATTGCACAAACTATAATAAACTAGCGGTCCGCCCCAGCTTCGCACGGGTATAAATTATAGCATATGTCACCCGGGGATAGTGTAGCTTTCCGTCAGTGAAAGAATTTTTCAAATCGGTTCAGTAATTTCGGAGCCTATTCAATGCAAACAATCAAACAATCAAATCTTTCCTCTTTATAATATTAGTATAGATATAGATAAATAAATATAGACTGTAGTGTTATTAGCTTTAACGATACAAATGAAGCACATGTTGACTATCCCTACATCTTATTAGCATAAACCAACTTTTACGACCTACAAAAGCTTTACTTACATACATCATTAACAACATTTTCCCTTTCCATAATAACAAAAGCTCATAAAGCTTATACTTTTTACGAGTTTACCACTTTGCATAATAACATTTACAAAGCCAGCTGCAAAACTCGTCACATGCCTCCAGTTTACGAAGACAAGAGTGCTTGTGCCAATAACTTTCTCTGTAAACTCATTTCCATATGATTGGAGATCGATCGTTGCACGGTTAATCGAAACCGTCTCTGTGAACTTTGTGGGTAAACTTATGGTCCTATTAGCTTCCGCAGCGATGTTGTCAGCTTTATTTTCCTGTTAGTTGCTTGCTTCACTGGAAGTTCGCATCCTTTAAAAGTCATCTTAATTATTTTCACTTTCTTCAAAAATAAAACCATAAATATTGGTATTGAATTTAAGGAGCTTCAAAGTACGAAACAAGACAATATCTTATTATCTGCATGTCATATATTTCGAGTTTTTTTTATATTATGGATTTTTTTGGGCCTAATACATCATGCTGGCCCAGTGCACGTTGGTAAATATCAATGTCTTTGAACTTTTGAGGTTCTTGGTCATACCTGTTTCCTCACGATGTTTTTCTTCATAGTTTTTAGAGTGATGACATCAAAACTGCATAATTATAATTAATAAGTACTAATTTTTGATTCCACTTTTATTGTGCGAACTGCTAGTCTGTGGAATGCGCTGCCTGAATGGGTGTTCCCCGATAGATACAATCTGGGTGTCTTCAAATCACGAGTGAATCGGTTTCTTCTAGGCAAGCGTGCTCCACCGTAGACCGCATCATCGCTTAACATCAGGCGAGTTGGCGGTCAAGCGCAAGCCTATTAATTATAAAAAAATAAGTCATTGGTGCAAGGTCGAGGATCGAACCGGGTACCGTCACATTCTAAAGAGCACATGCTACTGCCTGGCCACTTCGCTCATGACAAGGACGAATTAAAACGCTTCAATCGGTCAGGATTTTAAAATATTGTGAATTGAAATTCAGAAAATGTCTCGAATATTTATTTATTTATTGGATAGATTGGATGATTGGATGGCGTTATAATAACTGGTAATTCGGTTACTTAGACAACATTATTGTATTTTGTGGTGGTACGGAACCCTCAGTGCGCGAGCCCAACTCGCACTTGGACGATTTTTTATTAATATTATGACACGTCAAGTTTTCTAGTTTAAAATACAAACATTAGTGACAAATAGTTTAATTGGTTCGGACATTAATCTGTCTAACAGACTCCACATCAACGCGTTTCTGTCGACACGTCACAATTATATATTCACGCGTGCAATTTATTATTGTGTAATATAAAAAGAAATTACGTATTGAATAAGAGAGAATTTATGTAACAACCTCTTACTAGTGATATACATATGCATGTAAGTTAAGTGCATGTGTTTTGGAATTATTTAAGAGTATTCTGGTCACGGAGAGTGCCTCGAGAAATTGGCATGAAGGGCTGCCTAAAGTACTATAGTACCCGAACCCTTGGCCCAAAATAAACTGAATTGACGGGCCATAAGCACTGAACTTGCTCAGTAAAAACGAGTCAAAACCGTCGGACATATACTTCGACACATAATTATGACCATGCTTTTTTGACAATTATGACATTTGTTACAAAAAATTGATAGCGGTTTTTGTTGTGTTTTTACACTTCGGGCATTCGTGATTTGAAGACACCTAGATTGTAACTATCGGGGAACACCCATGTAACAATAATCTATCATATCATTATTATGTAACAATAATCTTGTGTCGCACTTCCTACGGCTAGAGACCGACTGAAACGAAGTGAGCGCCAGCGCTCATTTTGTAATCTTCAAAAATGCGCTTCTGGGCCTGTCCATTCATTTTATTTTGGTCGAAACCCGAACCTATCTGGCAAGTTAGAGCCGCTGAGCTTGCGTCGGGACGTTGGTTTGCTTAGCTTGTTCTACAGATGTTATAAAGGGGAATGCTCTGATGAACTTGTTGACCTCATCTCTCCATCCCGGTTTTACCACGGAACTATGTTTTTGTTACATGTTTTGATTGAAACAAGATTCTAAAGGAAAAATCTAATTATGTGCAAGGCCTTAATTAATAGTATTCGTATTTGTTTTTTTTATAATTTCTTTCACCGAATCGAAATTCCATATTTAACTAATTTTGAAGTCGATTTCTTAACTTGATAATTATTGTATTTTGTAGAGGTACGGAACCCTCAGCGCGCGAGCCCGACTTGCACTTGGCCGGTTTTTCATACACAGTGTGAGGTGAGTCGGCGCTGGTCTGGCGTGGAGTTGATAAGTGGACGGATACCTTTACAGGTTGCTACAGTTTACAGTAATTTAGTAATTTAGCTAAATACCATCCAACAAATTACCATATCGTGTTGTAGGCAATATTGAAATAATTTTGGCTTCTCCGTTAATATGTATAATCATTGAAAAGTGTTCACTTTCTCCTTCGCATTGAGCCTTGTTCATTTTATATATTGTATGACGGTTGTATGACTGTAATTTCGGAGTAATGGATTTGATTGTGCAACTGTGAACATGATCAAATCAGCTTGATGTGTGTCCGATATAGTTTGACCATCAAGAACGTTAAGTTTAATAATAATAATATTCGGAACATTTTTGCACACACGGTCATCTGGCCCCAAACTAAGCAAAGCTTGTAATATGGCTGCCAGAAACTGATATACATACATATATATTATTAAACACATACTTAAATAGATAATAACACCCAGATATAGAACAAACAAAAGTGTTCATCACATGAATGTTTTTCCTAAGTGGGAATCGGTTTCTTCTAGGCAAGCGTGCTCCATCGTAGACCGCATCGTCGCTTAACATCAGGCGAGATGGCCGCCAAGCGCAAGCCTTACTATATTAAAAAAATAATTTAAAAAAACGAACCCACGCCCCCAAGCGCAGATGGCAGGATCACTACCAACTAGACCAACAGGCTATCTTTAATATAGCTTTTAGAAATAAACAACCAATAGCAAAATTACGATTTCGGTCTGGTCCATTTGCAACGATTTTCCCAGGTCACATTACTGACGCAGTGGATGTGCTGAGTTTATTTTTATAGCGCGTTTGTTTCAATAAATCTTTAAGAATTAATTTGTTTAATCGTGAATTAGAAGCGTATTATCTTTCTCGTATGTTGCGTTTTTAAACAGCACTGTGCATAATTTTTAAATGGTAACTTTGGAGACTTTTAGTGTATGCTTTGGCACAAAGTCAACGATTTAAATACGTCACTATGAAAATATCAACAATTTACAAATATAGGTCGAGATTACTTTTTATATTGAAATCTCCCACTGTTGTTGTCACATTTAAAATTCAGTCTGTTTCATGCATAAGTAAACTTATGTTTACTCTTTCAAATAGCTCAAGATAGAGGTAAGCTCATGTTTGTTCTATTAAAATATATTCAACAAGATACGTAACAGGTTATGGCGGTTAACCTATACGGTGCAGAGAAGCTTAGAGATTCTAATGCAGGTGTTAAATTAGTTCTGATAAGTGGTTGTTTTTCTCACGCAAGAGGTTTAGTTTTTATCGAAGTGGCAGGTTTATAATATAACCGTTAGGCAATGGACTGCAATGTAACTACTAAAACTAAAAACTTTTCGTTTAAAATCCCAATATGTATCTACGAAGCAATCGGATTTAGCTCTAGGTGTAGTCTAGTGGACCCGGGTATGTCCTAAAACTGCGACCAGTACCACCGGAAGATGGGCAGCAGCGTCCTATTAGTACGCGGTGAACGTACTGCGATCCCCAAGCCACCTGCCAAGCGTGGGGATTATGGCAACACCCCTCTCGAAGGCCTTTTTTCAGCAGTGGAAGTTTACTGGCTGATGATGTGATGTATGTAGTCTAGACTTCTAGAGTAAATGACACAATACCACGCAAAAAAGGGACACCTTAAAAAATCTCGTATTCTAAATGACTGACAATATCAAGTCTGCTCTGCTGCCGGGGTCTCCCAAGTAGTCACATTTAGTCTCACATTTGGCCCTGCCAGTACTGTGTGACGATCACAGAAAAGAAAGATTATTTTTGTGTAAATTGGAACGGCTGTCAAGGCATTTTTTTTTTGGAAATTTGTTGTAGCCAGTTGCACCCATATAAACGAAACGTCAGTCACTCGAAATCAGTTAGCAGCTGTGATGCGGACTAATAACTTTAAGACCTAACCCAAAAAGGTAAGGTCAAAGTTTTTTGGATAAGGAGTTCGACGCGTTGACATAAATAAGAGTGTTCAAGCAAGGTTCTGTCATAATGCCTGGCGACAGATTTTCCTTCATATTTCCGTTCTATTTACTTTTCTTTTCTGTGGTGACGATCATGACCACTCTGCTAAAGAGTGAAGCGGATAAGAAGCTCCTAGTTAGTACTTTTTGCTAACAGTTTCACAAGATTCGTTGTTGAGGTGCAAATTGCAATGCTATGGAAAATTGTACCCGCTAACCACAAGAGGATAATTCTCTCGAATGATGATGATGGTTAAGATGTTCAAGCTTGTTCACGTATGAGGTAGCACATTAATCGGCAAACAATTTTTCAACAATTAAACCTACATAATGACGTAATCTATTAACGCAATTTTTTTGTAAGCTTACCTGACTAAAGGCGATGAAAAAGATGCAAGTGCTAGCTCTATCTCAACGGTCATATCAAACGCAACGTTTCTATAAAACTGTGTCAAAAATGGCCGCAGAGCTCTATGCAACTAATTGTTTCGTATTTGTAGTATTGTCAAATAAATATATTTATTTTCTTTCTGTCATTCTTTTTTATTTTTTCAATAAGATGAAAATAGTATTATTAACGTATCGAAATAAATCAGCAAACTGATTCAGCATAAGATGCCCAGTGATTCTATGGAGTGACAACATACGTAAGGTGAGTGATGACTGACGATGGTTCAGTGACTCTATGGAGTGACAACATACGTAAGGTGAGTGATGACTGACGATGGTTCAGTGACTCTATGGAGTGACAACATACGTAAGGTGAGTGATGACTGACGATGGTTCAATGACTATGGAGTGACAACATACGTAAGGTGAGTGATGACTGACGATGGTTCAGTGACTATGGAGTGACAACATACGTAAGGTGAGTGATGACTGACGATGTCCAGTGACTCTATGGAGTGACAACATACGTAAGGTGAGTGATGACTGACGATGGTTCAGTGACTATGGAGTGACAAAATACGTAAGGTGAGTGATGACTGACGATGTCCAGTGACTCTATGGAGTGACAACATACGTAAGGTGAGTGATGACTGACGATGGTTCAGTGACTATGGAGTGACAAAATACGTAAGGTGAGTGATGACTGACGATGGTTCAGTGACTATGGAGTGACAACATACGTAAGGTGAGTGATGACTAACGATGTCCAGTGACTCTATGGAGTGACAACATACGTAAAGTGAGTGATGACTGACGATGTCCAGTGACTCTATGGAGTGACAACATACGTAAGGTGAGTGATGACTGACGATGTCCAGTGACTCTATGGAGTGACAACATACGTAAGGTGAGTGATGACTGACGATGGTTCAGTGACTATGGAGTGACAACATACGTAAAGTGAGTGATGACTGACGATGTCCAGTGACTCTATGGAGTGACAACATACGTAAGGTGAGTGATGACTGACGATGGTTCAGTGACTCTATGGAGTGATAACATACGTAAGGTGAGTGATAACTAACGATAGTTCAGTGACTCTGTGGAGTGACAACATACAGAAAGTTTTTTTTAAATATAGATAGGTCTACGTTTGGCCACCAACTCGCCTGATGGTAAGCGACGTTGCGGATGAGGATGGAACACTTTTTAATAGGTGAGTGATGATAAGACTATGAAGCAGAATCTTCCCCAGTAGGTTTAGGCTATGGAGCGTTCTTTGCGAAAGGTGTATGTCCTGCAGTAGACTCATGTGGGCTGATGATAATATATCGATGCGCGGTTTTTTTCTGTTGGAAATAAGTATACGGTTAGCTGCCAATTAGCTTTATAGAAACCAACAATGTGACCGAGAATGTTGCACGATAATCTAAAACTTTCAAAGGACTCCGACCATAAAGATGTCTAGATTATAATTCTTCTGATACAATTAGTATCGCGCGTGAAGATGGAGACTTAAGCTACGGATGAAATAACGATGAAGTAATTACTCTTCAGTCACTAAGCACAAATGCGGAAGGTGTGAAGTGATCTTGAAAATTCTACAAAGGCTTGAAAGGTTAAATACTTTTGTAAAGCTGTCTTTGTGATTATGTGTGAAGCACGACTTCAGGATTTGAAAGGTTTAGTAAGACTTCTAAAGGTCTACATACTTATATTTAAATAGTGGAAGTAGAAAGATTAGAGCTGGTATAGCATTTTTTGTTTTTGCGACTTATTTATTAACGACGACGGTCGTAAATAAGTATTCCTTCTGAAAATGCACACATGCATTAAAGCACAGAGTCATAAGAGCACAATTAAAAGCCTCTGGATCGTGCGCGTCTCGAAAAGAATTGTGACTACAATGTGTCCATCAGCCTAGCATGAGAGCCAATTCTAATTCTACGATAGCTTACTCGTACAATACAGGATAATATACAAACTTAAATCTCGTTTACACCGAGCTTTTTTGTGAAGGTTTCTCGAAGATTTACTTTCGCAGGTGCAAACACACCTTGTGCGGCTCGAGCTGGTTTTTGTAAAAAAAGAACTTATAACTCGGGAGCCAGCTGCGTGATTTCAGTTTTTTTGAGGCTGAGAATGAAAGAACTGAATTGAGAATTGCATTCGATGTTAAATTATATACCTTTGCTAGCTTTATCCATAACCTTGTAATAAACTGAAGTTTATATGTGCTGTTTTATCTTTAAAATTATTTTAAAATTGAATTAGGAACGAAAAAAATAAGAATTTATATGCGCAGTTTAGGTTTTTTCAAATGGTTTTTAAATTAAATCAGGAACGGAAAAGTCAGAAAGAATCAATTTAGAAAGTTTAGTAATAATATGAAGCGAAATCAATAATTAATTCAAGTTAAAAAAATATATATTTAAGTTAAAAGCAAAACAAAATCAGCAACATAACAAAAATCAACATAAAGAAGCAAATAAAGTGAACTAAACAAAAATAAAAATAAACTATTTTGAAAAAGAAACTACATATATTATGGTACGCCATTGAAGTAATATTTAAAAACAATAATGTAAAATACTTTACAAGAGCGTGTTGATAAATGAAGAGGACATCAAACAGTTCCGTTTCACCTTGTGACATTCTTAATATCGTGAAAGTCGGAAACAATCATGACCGTCCCATTGTCCCACTGATTTTAGATTAATATCAACAAAAAGCTGGCTTTCTAATCTTTTGTTTGCTAAAATATCATATTGTTTGTGATATATTTATACCAATTTACCAATATCATATTTTGTACGCTTTCAGATTTTTATCAATTTGAATATTACCTTTGTCGTAAGTAGTAGTTTTCATTTCATAATATTAATTATTTAAAAAGTTTCCTTTCGCGACATTAATTTGAAATCCTTTATAGGCATTTTTTTTTACCTTAGCTACCTCGTTTCACGTTTTATAACTTAACATAAGATAGTTATTTGATTTCATTATGATTTTAAGGTCATAATATGTTCGAAACTGTTATGATGTGACCTCCGTTAAATGTGTTCGTGATAATTCTATGCAATTAAAGTCAAAAATCTAAAAGGATATGTGTAATGTATGTTATTTTCTAATTATTGTTGCATAAACGACTGATTAGTTAATTGGAAATGTCGTAAATCAATGTCTGCCTTAAGGCAGACATTGATTTACGCACCACTATTTTAGATTCCATCAACTTCCAGTTTCATATCTAGTATAAACAGCAATTTCCAATGTCATATTTCTATATCAGTACAGTACTAAAAGAAAAACAAAGAAATTATCTGTGAAAAAAATTCAATTCAAAATGTAATGGTCTTTGACACTTTAGACATGAAGACGAATCTAACATTAAAATTGGTCAAGCTGTTTAGTCTATAGAAGGTAATATAGAACATTCAAAATGCTAACAAACATACATACGCACGAAAACATTACGGTTCCACGGTTCCTTCTGGGGCATTCGGGTAAAACCCAACCACGAGTCCACGAATAATTAAAAGACTATATCAAAATATACTGTCTTTAGTTTACTCTCAGTATATAGGTCCATAAACCTGTTATCTTGTAAGGGTTGTAAGTACAATACATCATGCCAAAAGAGATGTCAAGCAAGCATTTCTGTAGAAAAGCACCTGATCTATCTCGATCGAATGTTATAAATTGTTAATGATAGAGTAGAACCACATAATCACCGCCTACAAGCTGAGGTTATACTTTGCGGTTCTTTTCACATAATTATGCAAAATGATATAATTGAAAAACATAATATAAAATCTATAAGCCGCTTACATAAATATACTTAAGTCAAAATTAAACATCGTAAAAATTAACGTTAATAAAAATTAAACAACATTATTTTTATTGATGTTACGCAAAGTCATAAGAAGTAATCAGAAGTTATGTGGGAATTCATTTCAAGATTTTTAAGTTTTTAATACCAAATTGAGTACAAAATATGCAAAAACAAAATAAAACATTGTTTTAAGATTAATAAAATTCATATCGGTTACACAAGCCGTTTTGGCGTAAATACAAAGAACTTGTGCTATAAGTAGCACCTCTACTTTGAGCAAATATAAGACAAGGTTTGTATTTTTACATAACAAAGCCATGCCAAACGTTATGTATGATTATATGATATAACAAAAAATTCAAAGTAAATGTTTAACATCAACGATTAACATTCAATCAATTATATTACAGTAATGTTCTGTCAATGTAACTGATTTCAAAGAGAAAGTGACAGAGGCGTTACAAACCCAGTATTTTTCACTCGCTGTCTTTAATGAGACAGCCCAAATGGTATTTTAATAAAGGTTAAGGGTTAAGTATGGTATAAGAAAACAATTATGAGCATTGCGTGTATATTTTGTTTTGATGCTAATGGCGATACTTTTGTAGTGCGTAAATAACGCATACCCCTTGTTAGTGGTGTCCAATTTGACAGCTAGACTGACGCCAAAGTCGTAACAAATGTGGCGAATATGATTGTGATATTAATGTTTTTTTTTTACTTGTTTCTCCCCACTGTACGCAGTCCGACTGCTGGGCAAATGTCTCCGTTCCTTTCTTCCATTTCTCCATATCTTCTGGACTAGTCCTTCGTGAGGGAGTCAAACTCGTCCCGCCTTTAATTTATGACTATAAAAAATAATAAAAATAATAATAAAAATGTTTATTTGGAAAAAATTACAATGGTATTATAAGCAATAGGAACGGTGTTACCTACAGTAGTTCGAGAACTGTGTCGCAGGTAACAACGCCCACCCTCGAAACTGTACAAAATTCATAGTTACAATGAAAGATTTCCTTAAACAAGCAATGATTCGATGTATCGATTAAGTATGTGTTAGTGTGTGTGTGTGTGTGTGTGTGTGTGTGTGCGTGTGTGTGTGTGTGTGAGAGTGCGTGCATACGTGAGTGTGTGTTGTGTGTGATGTTTTGTTAAAGTATGTAAATGTGATTGGTTAAATGGTTATGTAGATACTTTAATCAGATCTTCAGTGTCTTGATATGACAAGGATTTGAGCCATTCCATACATTTTTGTTTACACTTATACAAAGGTACTTACTTATACTTATATAACAACCCTATTAGAAGTAATACGACCGGATAAAACTATGTTCGATAGTTATACATATGCAGACAATTACTTAAATAAGGATCATCCAGTTATGAGAGAAAAAAACTATTAGCAGAAGATAGTTGACAGAATTGGTATTTGACCACAGTTAGGCAAGAGTTAGGTGACAGACGTGTCAATGACGTGTTTACGATAGTAAACTGGCATTAGGAACTGCAAACTGAAAACAAAGTACTGTACATTCTTAAATAATATAACCTATAGCAAATTTTTTATGTTTTCTGGTCACAAATCCACTAACAGCAGAATACCTAATTTTCTAATAACGACTATCCAACAGACCGTGATAGATCACCGATTGCAATACCATCATGAGAACATGCCGATCCGTCACTCATTGCATAAGGGTTATAAAACTTATAAGCGCAGTACGTATGCAAGATATCATCAATCCATCATCATCAAACACGGTTTTGAGTTTTTACTAGCGATCAAGGGTCAAAAGTACTGTCGATTAAAAATTTTAAGAAACAAGACAAGGTAATCAATCAGACTTTACTAGGTTATTATGGGAAATATGGAAATGCTTGCATAAGATACTTTTCGTTATAATTTAATAGGACAGGAAGGATTGTTTATTTTATCATAAGACGATAGACGCATAGCTTTAAAAGAATAACCCATCAACAAACTTTTAAAAACGACTATTGATGTCACCTGTATTATTATGTAACAGATATATTCAAAAGATTTCGCTTAAAATAACCATGAGTTTCCAATGAAATTTAATTTATTTGGTAGGGATTATGCTAAACTGTTGGTATTTACGATATCACTACAAAACAGCGGTCACATAATTTTCCAGATTATTGACATTTGTAAAC
Source organism: Agriopis marginaria (assembly GCA_932305915.1). Taxonomy (NCBI): domain Eukaryota; kingdom Metazoa; phylum Arthropoda; class Insecta; order Lepidoptera; family Geometridae; genus Agriopis; species Agriopis marginaria. The sequence goes on from OW029933.1 coordinate 5,889,695, forward strand.
AAACAGTTAAGCTGTCATATTATTTTGACATATCCAAATCAACATGAATTTTATCATGATCAAAATCATTATAGATTTTATCAGCATAATGTTTAGCATTTTAGATTAAAGTTTCGATTTCAAGCAGGTGTTAGCCTCATGCCATAATCCATCACTGGCCGTAGACGGTCACTTTCACCATTACAACGGAAGCACAAGGGTTACTCTATGGAACAGCTTTCCACTACCAGTAATCGAGGATGTACTGCAATGTTCAGGGATAATTGCAAGGTTGAACTTATCAGTGGTAAAGTGGCAACTAATTTCGTAAGTATAGTGGAAAGTAATTCCTAACAAAAACAGGAAGGATTTGTTTTATAACATTATGGGAAAAAATGACCGGAAATATTGGAAAAAAACAATATACTTATGTTATGTGATTATAAACGGGATATATCCCGGGATTGGGTTGTGGGTGAAGCTCCCGATGATTCAGCGCATTGACATGCACCATGTTCACGGGCAGACTGAAAAATGCTGGTCGTTGGCAAAAAAAAGAGTCAAAGTTATATGCAGACAAAACAATCTACCCTCTTTCTTAGTCTTTTTTACGGTTTTCACAGGAATTCGAACCTAAGCCCGACAAAACATACGTACTGTATCATCGCGTACGGTAATTTGGGCATATTTTGAAAATCAATATGGATTACATAATTATGCAATCGAATGTTCATGTGTTATGAAATTTTACATAGTCAAAGTAAAATAATGAATATGGGATATGAAATTAACAAAACAGTTATAATAATCAAGTAAGTGACAAAATTGTTGTAATTATCTTATTTTATTGCAACACAGCGGGCAATGGAGAGAGCTATGCTCGGAGTTTCTTGGCGCGATAAAATCCGAAACGTGGATATACGCCAAAGAACCAGAGTCACCGACATAGCTGTTAAAATTTGCAAGTTGAAGTGGCAATGGGCAGGCCACATCGCTCGAAGAACCGATAACCGATGGGGAAGAAAGGTTCTGGAGTGGAGACCACGAACCGGAAGACGCAGCGTAGGGAGGCCTCCCACTAGATGGACCGACGACATTGTGAGAGTCGCGGGCATCCAGTGGATGCAAAAGGCAGGCTGTCGTTCAGTGTGGAGGTTAAAGGGGGGAGGCCTATGTTCAGCAGTGGACGTCTTCTGGCTGATGATTATGATGATGATGATGATGATGATTTTATTTTATTATGATTGTTTTATTGCGGAATCAGAGATATAAAAAATGTTTATACCAAACCTAGGAACAAGACATCAAAACAGATATACGACACATGTTAGTTTATCTCAAGGAGAGATTAGAAGTTATTATTGGATAATTTAGTCATCAAGATCCCTGACTACGCATACAAGTACCAAAAATTTCAGAACCCCTCAAATAGTTCATAATCACAACAAAAAAAAAACACTTCTCAAGCCAATGACCAACGTAAAAATAAAAAATCTGGAACGGTTCCAGCGACCTTGGGCCCCTTTAAAATAAAGAATGTTCGTCTCACGCGCAGCTATAATTTATAGAATGCCCTACTTCTATCTATGAAGATTGCCGACTCGATGGTCCGTTGCTTTGTGTATTGGTAAACTTTATCTTTGATGAAATCGTTCGATTGTTAACTCATATTTCACATTTCTACGTGGGTTTTAAGTGAATGTTTACAATCAAACAAATAGCTTTTTCGATTGCAAGAACTATTGTGGGCAGATTTAACATTTCCAAATTATGGTGTTAGCCCACTTATTTACCAAAAAGATTATTTGATAACGTAACAGATAACAATTATGAAAGTGATTATTCTGCTGCTACCGGAAGTGTAATTTCACTTCAAGTAAATAAGGTCAGTAAACTTTCTGATATCGCGCGAAGTAAATCAAAAACAAACATGGCTGTTGACGTAAAACTATGTGGCAAGAAGAATGTTTGCAGTGACACTGGTACGAATCTTGGCTTTAAATGCCCTACTTCATTTTCATTAAACAGGTCTTTATAAATTGTAACTGAAAATAAGGGTCATGTCATATTCGACACATGTTACAGAAACTGAAATTGGGTCAAGCATTGAACCGTGTGAGAGATTTTAGAAAATCACTGACACGATGCAAACAAACTAAAAATAGCTAAGTGACTCAATGTGGCAAATCGTATTTTTAATATTTTCAATATTAAAGAGACTGAGAAAGCTACTAGTAGGGTTTTAGTAGGCTTAATGATACATAGCCCAGTTTCACATAAAAATGGTAATAAACTCAGGCTTCAAATGATTGTTTAAAAACCTAAGGACGTATATAATGATATGACAAGTATTAGAAACTAAAAACAAATAAATTTACTGACAATTTAATGAGCTCGCTGTTGAAACCATTGGCCAAATAGTTAAAAGTAAAGAGCCAATCAGAATTGAATAAATTGTTAGATTTGTTCAACACCTAACGAGAGAAATCTTTTTAGAACTATTAATTGTTGGGTATTAAAGCAATAATATACCATTCAGGAAGCGGTAGCTATTACAGTAATTGCGTGTTATTTTAAATTCGTTCTAGTACATGTTCTTTATTTTTAACAATATTATAACCTTAAAAATTAAATCGAAGGTGAGGTGTTTCTTCATCTTATCACGATAGTAAATGAATATCAACATGCACGTTTGCGCTTGCTGCGAGCTTTGTTGCTAGCATTTCAATGGTCCTAATTGCTAGTAAGCAAGTACCATGTATATATTGTACATTGCTATTACAATCAACAACAGTATTTAGTACATTTCATAAGATAGAGAATATAGACAGTCTCCAGGAGACTTAATGTTCTAAAGTCTTAACTATAACTCAACACAGTGGTTTTTTTTTCATGAATTACGATTTATATTACACTATATATAATGATATGATTATACATTTATATGCAGATCATATCTTCATAATTAAGTCATTTTATTTTTCTACGATGTGAGTTAAGTCACCATTATTGATGCGACGAATACCACAAACCAAAATAATCTCACACGTGAAACCATAACGAAAAGATCGAGAATTAATAATTACGAGATAGGAAAGGTCATTTCTCACAAAACAACACACCTCAATCCTACGCCAGAGATTGATAGCATCAGATAACATAGTGCTATTCATCTCAATATGCCACCCGGGATATTAAACCTTAGGGTTTTATCATAAGGGTTATAATCAAATGGGACTGATATATAAGCCTACTAGCAAGAACCTATTCTAATGTGGAACGCAATAATTCAGCTTATGTCGAACAGACAGTAATGGTGTAGGATGATGCCTGGTTCACGTCGGATTTGCACTTATGTGAGATATAGACAGTAAAGACAATGTGCACATTATCCAACACACCGAAGAACAAGATCTAATATATGTACACTAAATGGTAGGCAATTTATTTTGTAAGAGTTGGTATATAAAGCTTTCAATAAGAACATGAAATATAACTATTACCTGATCTAGCTAAAAAGAAACCACAAATGAAATATTAATGGATTTCATCGACAAATTTCATCACGATCAAATCGCAGATAAAAATCTACGTTTTATTAATGTACTTATCTGTTAAACAAAAGGAACTCTTAGCGTAACCTAGTGAGTGGTAGATGACCCTTAAGATAGGACGTTTCCGTTCTCATTTGTGTAAAACGCAGAGAGAAATTATAATTATACTTATGTGATCATTTAAGTCGTGCTTTGGTAACAGATAGTTTGTTGATCGTGTCAGATAAGAAGATATGACGTTAATTAAATTATATTATAATTAAGATACCTACATTAAGACTGAGTTTTATGGTAAGCTATGATGGCGAAAAAATTTACAAAAATACAATGCTTATCGTCTACAGTGTAAATATCTGTCATAAAAATTATTTACACAGATATTTACACAACTAAAGTGTAAATATCTGTCATATATTATTTTGATTCGAAATCAAATATCCTATCATAAGTTTCAGGAAGTTAAAAATTTCGTCAAGCGGAAGAGAAATAATTAAATTCTAGAATATTCTCATCGGAATCGTAATCGATCTTCTAAAGTAATCATTCAAAATCGAACCTGTTGCAAATCAAAATGGTAATAAGCGAAAACTTTCTACTGATACTTATCAATTACTATCATTACTTTAATAATTCATAAATTGGCATAACTCCATTGGACTCTAATTGCGGGTTGACAAGCAAATTGTAAGAGATGAAACGTCTACTTGACCAGTGCCTGCTTCAACTTACTTTCCTTAACGTATAGCTTTAGGCAAATCTTGATATGAATTGGTACGTATTATCTTGGCTGGTAGAGGCAATTCATTAGAGCTGTCAGGCCACTGTGTAATTATTTAATTTGTCAGTTTAATGTTTTATTAATGCTTGCTCTATAGGGGTTTTGTTTTTGTTTATAGCCATTGTTTATAAGAAAGTGATCGTCATTAATGCGATGTTTCGTTTTGTTTTAGTCAGGATGACTCAATGTGCTTAGACGCCAAGCACACTCCCCAGTGCAGTTTTTTTTTTGTGAGCACATGTATTAGAATTATATTAAATAACGGAAATGTTATTAATGACATAATCATGTTCACAGTTTTGATAATTGACTGCCAATCTTAATGTTAGGCTTGAGATATTACCAGATTATGCTAAATAAATTACTCAATTATAATTCAATGGAACTTACATCTTCATTTAAATAAAAACGATAAAATATATTTATGAATAGGTACATGTTAGTAAATAATTTGCGACGTCAGTAATCGCGCAATCTTTAGTGCTTTCTTTTCAATATCTCATGCATAATAAATTCATCAATATCAAAATCATCATAGTTAATTTACGAGCATCAATTGTCAAATGGGTAGAAAGTGAATGCTATTTGTTTGATAGTTGTTTCAACTGTGATATTGCAGGTATGTAAGATAAACAGATAAAAATAGCATTTATCCCGGGTAATATCTTAGAATGTTGAATTGAAAGTCGATTAAAAAATTACATGTACATATCAATAATATGAATATTGCCTTGTATTGTACTATAATGAGCCTTTAGATTTTCGGCATATTTTTTATGGTGGATGATACAACTCCTAAAGTTATTTTTCTGTAAAACAGTCTAACGGCATTCTCTTCGCTTTCGCCATTAGCTTTAATTTAATTACTGTTCATTTCAGTTTTCTCAGAAACTTTTTCCACCTAATTCATTAGAACAGCCACCTCAACGAGCTTCTCAAGGTGTGACTGAGCCATTAGTGACACACAGTTATTTAAACACTGCTGAATGGTAGCTAGGCGATTCATTATCATTGTAATTGGACACGAGGCAGGAATAAATAGCTTCAACTCTGGTTCCTATCACACGTAACCTCACGACAATGTAAATTAGACTGTAGTCTTATAAAATAAGGTGTACAGTTGTAAAGTAGTCCGGAGGAAGTGAAATTTATCTTCGCTTCGATCTGTCTCAGCACTTCAGTGAGTAATTGTTTAGAATAAAGAATAAAGTCGACAGTATAATTCCAAGAAACGTAACGATAGATACTTTGTAGAATATGATCCAATAAAATACGGCAACCGTGTCTGTAAATGGTCTGTATGAATTCCATACTGAGTTTTAGAGTAGGTACTTACACTAATGAATACTATGGATGTTTCGTAATACATTACTACCTTTTGATGACACTTATATGACTTGATGAGAATTACTTACAATGAAACGGAGGTGTAAAGGATGATAGAAACTCTATTGATCCGCGATAAATAAATACTTGCAGACACTTACCTGTAAATAAACAAACACACTATTAATTTTCTATAATAATAATGTAATCGTAATTGAAACATACTTATTTTGAAAATCCAAAATGTTTACAGATTTTATATACACAACCATGTTTAAAAGCATAGAACGCCCGCACCCTAAAATTAGTAAAACCGTTACAAATGACTCCTAGTTTGGTGCATGGTGTACGTATGGTATAAATATGTAGTGTAATAATATTCTTAGAGCCAGATGTGGCGCCTCCCACGGCTTTATAGTTGTGTTTGTGTCAATAAAGTGAACAGCTTATTCATATCTGGGTATTGATCCAGACATAGATATACTAAGTTCATATATGATAACAAGAATACCTCATTATTATGTGAAAGCTGCGTTCAGATTGAGAATATGCGGCTTTTGATCATTTTATGACCTCTCGTAAAATGATATTAATGTTGTCTGGGGAACCCCACGACAAGGTAAATTACAGTCTTTTGTTTCTGCAAGTTTTATAATTGCAATGAATTCCAAGAGCAATAAAATTTTCAAATGTTTTACCTGGATAGGTTATGTCAAGTTTCACTTCTAACGCTAATTTAAATTACCATATATATTAACTGTACCTCAATTATTATGACATGTTTATAAAGCCAAGAAAAAAGTTTATGAAGGTGAACACAAAAGAACACATTAAGGTGTGGCAACTGGCAGTCAACAGACTTGTTAATCAAATGAGTCTCGTAAAAATCATTCCGATTTCGATAATTTTACATTTAGAAAAGGAGAAAATAAGCAGATATTAAGCTGTAGAAATAAGGCCAGTGAGCGACACTATCTAGATTAAAACATCTACTGATATTTTGCTATCAGATAAAACTGATAAGGATGAACACAATATTTTTACATCAACCTTGTTTTTACTGCAATGTCACATTTCACAATCAGATCGGACTTTAATTCTTGGCGTTATTTGGATTAAACCTAGATATTTGGACCTTAACTCAAGAAATGGGGATTGGAATAATTCCTAAAGAATTCTGGTATACGCCATAAAATTATGACTTGCCTACATAGGACACAGACATTACAATACAACAAAATAAAAACAGCTGGCCGTATTCGACAGGAAGTCGTTAATAACCACAAACAAAATGCACCAAGCGATGTCGTAGAATGACGTCGACATCCTCTTATAAGGTAAAATTATCATTCAGTATTTTCAGCAGGTACGGAATGGTTATGTTGTAAAATATTAATGTTATGCAACACTCAAGTTCACTTCAAGATTTGCTAATATATTTTTGTACTTATCACAATAACTTTGCTCACTTCAAATTATATAGGAAAAGTAAAGCAGGCTCTATGTCTTAGAAGCAACAAATAGATAGTTAATAAAGATAACCATACTCTTAGTAAGTCAGTATTACTTATAACAAACCTCAAGTACCTGAAACCGATCAATAAATCAAACCTAATAAGCAATCAGCTGTTAATGCTACGGCATCATTAACTAAGAAACCCGTATTTAAATAACTGAAGGCCAAGCTTAAATATAATCTCTATAATTGACTTATACCTCCGGGGCCTTGTTAGGCCTAAAGTTGTAAATTCCTAGTTAATTTAAACAGGGCATTGATTGTTATATGTACAACTCGCTAGCAAATTGCAAAAGCGGTTTAGAAAATAAACAAAACTGTTTTATTAGACAAGACTCCCGTGTAGCTCATTACTTCAGAGTCATAAAAGACTTTGTTTACTGTTTTAAACTTGAGTTAAATGTCCGAGATAGAAAATAAAATTGGCTGAACATAAAGAGACCTGCACAACATAAAAATAAAAGTAACAAAATAACTTATGATTTAACAACACTCAAACATACACCTACAATCTGTGTGCGAACAAGTTATTTGCTATCAAGGAAAGTTTAACATACCTAAACTCTCACGTGATTGGCAACTAACGCCTGAGCTGTGTCACGTATTCAAGTATTACATTACAAGTTGAACACAAGTACCTACCTGAATATTCACACAAACCTTCTGCAAAATATCGATAAAATATGATTAGCATCACACACCGAACTGGTAACCCAAATAGTAGTTCAGCATTATGCACGTTTGAGTACTTGAGCAAATATAAAGACATAATAACATATATAACAACAAATGGTTATTTAGGTGGCATTACAAACAAAGCAGAAAAATCTATAAAAATTACAATTATCACTACCGTAAGGTGTAACAACTTTTTAAATTATACTGTGGTGACGGAAGACCACCAGGACCCCTAAAATACCATCTTCCTGCTGAGCTAAAACATGAACATGTCTACAACCACCTATCCGTGCTGGCAAAGCATCGACAACACCGTTAGTCTTGCAGGTGTCCATAGGCGGTTGTTTCTGCTTACCATCAGGCGGACCGCATGCTTGCATGCCGTTCTATTTACAAAAAATAATACCTAATAAAAATACATACAATACATGTACAAAGATTCAAGGCAAAGCGTGAAGGCTTTGTTTCGTAGTATTGTTGCAACTACACCTAATTTATTTCGGTTATATTCTAAACAAAGGCAGGAAGCAGACGATGGCCAGACGGCAGTGGAGTTGCGAATTATGTTCATTAGCATCGGTTCTGAGCAGGTTTTGTTGTTTTTGGAGAATTTAGTGAGGCAGGTTGTGAATATGTTTGGATTTTGTGAACTGATGTTAATATACATGGAAATGCTCAAAACAAAACAGACACCCCAAAATAAGAGAAACAATATCAAAATACGAAAATAGTTAATTATTAAAATAAAGCATGACCAAGCAAACTTTTACCTTAGTACAGCAATGAAAGCCGATTATTCAACAGACAAGCGTCAAGGGCCACGACAACTCAAGGCTGCATGTAACAAAACCTAAGTAAACTAGACGCTAGTGACATTGTTAAAATAAACTGAACGATGACTAAGATACTTAAATAGACAGCGCAAGTCTGTAATATCCTGTTGGTGTGGAAAACGTGTCAGTTATTGTAGCATTTGTAGTAGTCTTAAAATTATGTGCAGACACGGTTTTAGAGTTAGTATCAAACTATGACTTTCACAACTACGTCTTCAAACTCAAAATATATATGATGATGACAATTTCAGTTCTAGTCCTAGTATTCTATTGTCAGTAATGTAATGATTTTAATAAAAGAGCAAATTTAATAAATTGTCTTTTACTTTTCCCCTCGTATAAGTAGTGGTAGGCAAAACGTGACAAACCAAATTTACGTTTCCGTATAAATGAAATGAAATTTGAGTGATTCCCGTCGCCGCTCCTAAAGGAAACACTAATGGAGGTATAGTTTCCTTTCGAGGAACTGGTGTATGGTAAACAATGTCTATTCTGGTATTTTAGAGCTGGAAATAGAGAAATGAAGAGAGTTTTGCATTGAAGAAAGGGATTTTCATTTTAAATTGTAATTTTCAACTTTGCGTGCAAACTATTGCTTCATGATTTAAGAAGTATTTTTTCGTGTATTGTAGTAATTTTGGTTATAAACAATAATTTTCAAAGTTCCCAAAGCTAGTCTGATGTATTGAAAGCCATACTTAACGTTGGTTTTTAATAGATCCACATTAAGTTGTCTTCAAAAACTGTTAAGTCAGAAGTAAAATTTTACTTATCCATCAATCTTTTAGCAGTATTTACTAAAGTAACGGAGCTTGAGTTATTGACGAACCCCATTCAGATGCTTATTCCTCTAAGAACAAAGAACCCTCTGGAGCTTTCTAATTACTTTAAACAGCAATATGTAGTTTTAAGTTCCTCATAAAATTATCTTCAAAACTCAACTTTACTTCTTCAACATTACGGTCTAAATCTTTATTTGCTGCGACTATTAAATCATTAGCCAGTTCATGCAACAGTCCTTTCTCGTTACAAGGTTAAAAAGGTCAGGGTGAATGACCTGGGGTGTTTTTTTCTCGATGACTTTCAGTTACTTTATAGTTATAGGACACGCGAGCATTACTACTAGGCTAAGTATTTATTGTAATTAAATGTTTTTGAACGCAATTTTTCGCTTCACGACTTGTGCTAATTATATGGTTGCTGTTAATTAGAACTAACAAGCTTATTTTATACGTGGGTTGCGTTGAGTTTTTAATAAGCGATCTTGAGGACGTTTGTAGACGTTTTGTAGTGTAAAAGTTTTGGGGAAAAAGGGTGTACTAAGCCGAAAGAAGTCTATAATATCCATCAGTATGAATAATTTGTACTATGAGACCTACCCTGAAAGGATGAACAAAATATTAGCTGTTCGTAGAAAACGGCCATTTACATTATACTCGACAATATAATGTATGGAACAGTTTATATTTTTCGCGATTTTAAGGTTGGTCTCATAGTGAAAGTTGCATAATGATAATTCGAAAGGACTTCTTAGCTGTTATTACAGCAATAAAAATTACGTTTTTTTTTTCAAGGGCAAGAAACAAGTTACCGTCGTGTTTGTTTGTACATTGTTTCGCTTAATTGGGAGAACACCAGAAGAAAAATAAATCAGTTTCTTTGAACAACTAGTTGGAAATGCATCGGAAAGGAAGAATTTGTCTACTGTATACCTGAAACATAAAAATGGTTTCGAAAATAAACATAATAAACTTTTCCATCACGCAACCGCGAAATATCTACGACATCAATAACCTCCGAATTAGGTCATAATTAGAGGTTCTATTAAAGAAATATGGGGGGTATTATTTAATCTGTGGTGGGGTCGTTGACCGCACCGCCCTGTCCTATATAAGGGCTGGTCCCCCCGTGGAATCACGCCGTGATAATTTGTTACATTGTTATCGGTGGGTTTCCTATTATTTGTTTTGGGATTTCTTTCTAGGGGTTTATGGGTGATTGGTTATAGGTTCAGTTCGTGCATATATTTCTAGGATTGACGATTTTATTCCATAAAACGGTTATGGTGATGCATATTTTGGTGATAGAACAGTTATTTATATCGTTGTTTCTAGCGGTGTGAAATAGGGTCTTTTAAAATAGATGGAAGTTAAAAATATGTTTTCTATACTAATATTATTAAGAGAAAGATTTGTTTTTTGTTTGCATTGAATAGGCACCGAAACTACTGATCCGATTTGAAAAATTCTTTCACTGACGGGAAGCTACACTATCCCCGGGTGACATAGGCTATAATCTATACCCGTGCGAAGCTGGGGTGGACCGCTAGTATGATATAAAATAAAACATTCATATGAATCAGAATATATACTCCATTGGTCGTGGAACTGTAAATAAACATTAAGTGGGAATACACACCTTTCTTTGATTTTGCAAGGTTTTAGCAACATGAAAAGATTCTATAATATGGCAACAGTGACTCCATTAATACACCTTTTGAAGAACTCCATGAAGTAGCTTCTCAAAAAAACAGCGGAATTTCATTCCACATTTTGCAGGTTTTATAAAACCATATGAGAACTGCAAAGTGGTATCTCATTATGGGCCTCATAAACAAGCTCAAAGTCGCACAACGAGCTATGGAGAGGGATATGCTCGGGGTTTCTCTACGAGACCGAATTAGAAATGAGGAGATCTGTAGACGAAGTTACCGACATAGGCCACCGGATTAGCAAGTTGTGGTGGCAGTGGGCAGGGCACATGGCACGCAGAACAGATGGTCGATGGTGTCGAAAGGTTCTCGAATGGAGACCACGGACCGGTATGCGCAGCGTAGGACATTGGACAGACGACCTACAAGAGACTGCAGGGAAACGCTGGATTCAGGCTGCTTCCAACCGGCCCTTCTTGAGATCAATGGGGAAGGTTTATTTCCAGCAGTGGACGTCCTATGGCTGAAATAATGATGATGATATAAACATATGAAGCCTGCAAAATGTCTTCTAAAAGTATTGGAAAACACTAATACTTATAGAACCTAGACCTAGAAAATGCTCATTACACATTTTTTATCCACATCCACAATCAGTGACGTATTTCCCCACGGTATGCTTACAAATAGCTAAATAACACTCACGTGCTCGCGTGACTCGGGGGTGGACCACACCCGCTCAATAAAACATTACAGTCTACGATACAATTACAATGACATTCGATTGTACATGTTCGTAACACGACCCGTATGGAAATACGGATGTCAATGACTGGTGAAGGATGTTGGGTTCCCGTTGGTAGTGGAAATCTTGGAGGTTAAGCTTGGAAGGTTGGGGAGACTTTTCTTTATGTAAGTGGCCAAGGCAAGGTAAGCAGAGCGTTGGTCGTCCAGCTGCAAGATGGGTCGACGATATTATTAATATCGCGGGTCGAACCGCGGGTGGACTGCAGCACAGGACCGAGGCAGATGGCATAGCAAGAGAGAGGCCTAAAACCAGCAATGGGATAAGGAAGGCTGATGATGATGATGATGAAGTAGAAGAAGTCAGTCTTTTAGTTCTTTTGGAATTGTTACTCATTTTGGGATTGTTTGCTTTAGGCACATAGGCGATATTATAGGGAAATACGTGTATGGCAACGGAAGATAATTCCTTTAGATAAATGTAGCTTGTGGAAAAACTTTAGTGCTATTCCATAAGATCCAGTCAGATTGAAACCTAAATTAAAATACCTCGTTATGCCAATGCTGAGACAAATTCTTCAGCTGCCTTCGTCGATGAGCAATACGTTCATTACGGAAATTCTATCACCATGTAATTTATATATCTCCAATAAAACTTATCTTAAGATTAGAAATACATTAGACCATTTTGAAAACGACCGCAAACGTCGGCCATATTGCATCGCAGGTCGTCGACCCTTGAGTGGCGTTAATCGGAAGACGGATGGCAAGATGAGAGATGGTTCAATTCTCTGACCTTGTACTGTACTTACTTGATAAGTACTCAGTATAAATGTACGGGTACTTTTCATACTGAAGAATGAAGTAGAGTTAATGAGAGATATTGATTTTTCTCTTCTTTTGAAGGTAGCATATCCAAGAAATTACTTTAGAAAAAAAAACTGTTCAGCAACAGTAAATAATTTTTAATACAAACACTGAACAAGACTGACATTCTGAAAAAAATGGCAAATGGGCACGAAATTGCAGCGCAATCAGATTCGCAACATGCTGGATACATTAATCTTTGATGCATTACATGACACCAAGGATAAAGAAATATGGTGGAATATCATTGAATAAAGATTCCAGATTGACATACAATTCACAGAAATAAATAGAGAAAAATACAATATTGAAAAACGTGTTTTAACAATCGTCAATAAAATAAACCTAGTCAAAAGACATTTTGGCATATTTTTTGTGACCAACGTCACGTCGACAAATCTCTCTTTCTTCAAAAACGTCATAAAGCAATGAAATAGGGCAAAACAATAAATACCTCGTGTGCCTAAACCAGGTCAAATATTTATGAATTATTGGTTGTGTACAGTACTGTTAGCGGGCACGCAACTTTCGTTTGCGATATTTAGCGTTGTTGCACGCTCAGAGAGAACTATTTTAAAATGCATTTGATTTTATTCCATGTAAGTTCGTAAAAATATTGGCAACTCATCATTCCTTTACGCTTTTACCATTTAATACTTTTATAGGTGACAGTTCATTAGTAGGATCACGGATATATACTTATTGCTGTAGTCCTACCGGTAGGAGCATAAGGACATATTAGTCCTCGTGCTCCTAATAGTAGGAGTACCCAGTAGAAGCATGCGGAAATGCTCGGTACAACATGCAAGTTTTTCCATACATCGCTTGTTTGTTTTACTGTTTTTTTCTATTCGTCCAATCAAAGCTCACACTTTGGACTTGTTTCTAATTCATGGCTTACTTATACTTCATTTAGTCTATCTATAAATGTCTTTCACATTAGTCCTCTTCTCCGTTTTATCTACGGCTTATAAATATGTAATTGTACTATGACTTCCTGACAGCATCGTCTTTTAAAATGTTAGATCAGTGCTTTATATCTCATCTAATTTCACCCTATCATATTCAGAACTGCAGAGACACAGGCCTTCTCTCAGAGAGAGAGGATGGCCCCTTATCCACCATGCTGGCACAGGAAACGATAGATTCTACTGGGAAAGAAAAATATTGTGAGGAAAATGGTACGACCTCAAAAGTTCAAAGACATGATATTCACCAACATGCAGTTCGTGATGATTCGACTCTAATAAAATAAGTTATGTTCAAGTGTAACTAACGCAGTGAAAATGCAATTTCTTGCATTTCCTGTTTTGTGACAATTTCTACAGCTATTTCTGTCATTACCATGTTTCTAGGTTAAATATTATAAGCGACGGTAACAAGTAGTAATGTTTATAGGTTATCAAGATCCATCGATATCTTTCAAAATCTCCCGACGTTTAAGGAGATCGTGCGCACGAATTTTGTAGATGGCAACACCACCACTTGACCCAATTACATCACACTTGTAATCAAAAGCCATAACACGATTTTGATCATGTTTCATAAAATTTATTAAAGGAAACGAGTCTTCAATAACAGTTAAATTCATATGCACCGTTAGGCAAATAACAATATCTGTCAAAATGTTGGTAGACATATTTTTCAAAATGTTCTTGAAGCTATTTGATGAATAGATTTTTTTAATCCAAAAGGTAATAGATAAACAATTGAACTTAAACAGGGTTTCCACTTATAGAACCGTTAATTAAAACTGTAACATTACCAGTTGTCATCACTAACGAAGAAGATATTCACTTCAAAGAATAAATCAAAGATGGCACCATACAGCATGCAGCTTCTCAAAAAACATTAGAAACAATGTCACAGTTCCGTATTAAGTAGCCAATGGTAAATTACACAATTCTTTGTAAAGTTACTTCAAAAATCAACCGTATGATAAAGAAACAAGATTAAATATAGAACTTCCTAAAGTTGTCTTTAATAAGGAACGAGAGGAAGTCATGGGAGGGTCTGGCATACAACACGTGTCCACTGGTTTCCGCTGTTTATTCGGTCTTGCTCGTTTAGACCAAAGACTAGGAAAAGACAGAAGGAAAAGCTCATCGAGACGCTGCGACGAAAAGAGCCACACATTTAAATCCAATTTAATTAAGACGCTTTGGGCATTTTCCGCAAAAGCTATATTAGCCGTCGTAGTTGATTAGAATCCAGGTTCTATCGCCACATTCAATATCAGTATTGTATTTTTTTGCCACAAATAAATGATGTCTATGTCTATGTCTATGTATGTTGGCTTCTACAAAATTCTTCGGTTTTGTCCTATAATATTAAGAAACCATCTAAAGATGGTTTTTTTAAACGTAAGCAGCAATATTTGCGCGTGATATGTTAGCAAGTACCTTCTTCATTGCGTTTTCTGAGTTTCCTATCTGTTTTGTTATAATCTGTGTTTAGGGTTTTCATTTTGGTGTAGTTGTTTGTGTGTAAGACTGCACACGATGGCTAGGTCTTTCTTTGATGGTAATGACTGGTGCAGTTAGGTTTACAGTATGAATGGACTCGGTGAATGTTATTCTAATTCTCTTTGAGGTGTGTTTCTTTGTGTTACTATAGAACATATCATTGTTCACAATAACATAACCTTTTCCTTTTTTAACAATTTTGGTCACTCTAGTTTCAGTTTGTTGACTTCCATGGTTGGCTTAAAATTGTAAAAATTGTGTCAAATCAAAATTAAATGTTTTATCTAGGAAACCGTAAAGACCGAACCACGATAAAGGACATTTCGCACGATAGAAAAAAAATTGCACTGATTGGCGTTTTCCTCCCTGTTTATTTTTATTCGTTCAAATACCTTTTTACTAAATGATTTCTACTATATCTTAATATAAAGATTTCATAATTAAGGATGGAACCGTAAAGGTTCATTTTACATTATAGCTTTCAAAACATTAGAAAAACCTCAAAAATAGAAGTAGCGAAACGAATGTGTGTAAGTGCCATGATTTTGCTTCACTAAATGCGTCTCTAATACAATATGTTAAAGCCTTATGGGCATCTGTAATAACAAGCGTATCTTAAAAAATCTCGCCTTCACATAAAATGTTTATTTCAGTTATTAATGACACAAAATATAATTCGTGAAAACTGGTGTATTGGTGCGATGTGGCCGACCGGTAGCAAGTGCTCTTTACAATCTGACGGCACCCGTTTCGATCTTCAGCTCTGCTAACAACTTATTCAAGTTCTTAAAGAAATCATATGCATCGTTCAAAAACGACGAAAAGGAAAACATCGTGAGGAAACCGGTTCTTTTAGAGAACCTCATAAAATTCAGACATGTGACATTCGCCAACATGCACTGGGCCAGCATGGTGGATTAAGCCCCCATCTTTTGGAGAGGTCTGGGTCTCAGTACTAGGAACATGACAGGCTGATACTGTTTTGTATGGTGCATTTTGTAATACAAATTGTTAAAAGTATCATCATCATCATCATCAGCCAGAAGACGTCCACTGTTGAACATAGGCCTCCCCCTCTAACCTCCACACTGAACGACAGCCTGCCTTTTGCATCCACTGGATGCCCGCGACTCTCACAATGTCGTCGATCCATCTAGTGGGAGGCCTCCCTACGCTGCGTCTTCCGGTTCGTGGTCTCCACTCCAGAACCTTTCTTCCCCATCGGTTATCGGTTCTTCGAGCGATAGTTAAAAGTATATTGAGTCAGGAACATTAGAAGTTACTTTACGGAAGTTCTTCATATTTGAATCTTAAATCTGAATTTTGATGTGGAAATCACTCGTGTGTGGACGATATTAGTTGTGAGAGATGGGGGTTTTCGACTATTTCCGTGGTTCCCGAAAGAAATTGCCGCGCGCGCGGAACGCAAGTGGTTAGGTACTCTAAAAGTACCTCCACATATCATAGATCGGTGGAAATCGCACTTTACGCTTGGGGTATTTCAAAATAGCTGTTAATAGAACAGCTATTTTGAAATACCCCATGTTTTAGCTTATAGCTCATTCCACAAATTTTAGGTGTGAGGCAAAAAAGATCGCGTAAAACGCGCAGTGTGCGATTTCCACCGATCTATGATATGTGGAGGTACTTTTAGTTTTTAAGGGTCGGCAACGTATCTGTGATTCCCCTGGTGTTGCAGGTATCCATAGGCAACGGTGATCACGTACCATCAGGCCATCCGTCAGATTGCATGGCATTTTTTTTTTATAAATAAGTTGCAAACAAGCTACTGCCCACTTTATGGCAAGTAGTCACCGCTGCCTGTAAAAACCTCCAATACCCGGGGTATTACCAGTGCGTTGTTTACCTTTGAAGATTCCATTCACCTTATTAGAAGAGACTGATATTTTTATAAAATAAAATCAATAGAAAGTAGAATCTAGAATCATTGTCATTTTACTACCATAGAATTAGATTTAAAATATGACATAAAATGAGTATATGTTTTAAATGTTTATCGGGACTTATCAGGAAACAACATGTTAAAACATGTGTTGAAATCGCGAAAGTTTAAAAATTATTATAAAATGAGTAGGTTATTTTTTTTAAATTAATTACTTAATCGATTTTTTATAGGCATGCTTTTGACCGAAGCGACGATGCGGTTTACGATGGAGCATGCTTGCCTAGGAGGAACCGATTCACTCACGATTTGAAAACACCCAGATTGTAACTAACGGGGAACTCCCATTGAACCAGCGCATTCCACAGACATGCAGTTCACACAATATAAGTGGAATCAAATCACTTCGTATGGGTTTTCGGAATCAACCATGAATAGTGTCGCCTTTCGTATCCACTTTCACAAAATATAGTTGATATCGCATACAAATTAAAACATTCGCAAACATTAGTACACGTTAACCATAAATAGAGCACTTCACTCAACATCCAACCATCTGCAAAACTCAATCGAAGAATACAAGTTTCAAATTCACTGTTTCCTTTTTCAGATCTTGCTTGTCCACATGTCTACGCGTACGCCTCATATGGAAAGCTAAATCACTGCGAGGGCTGTCAACGCCGCTTTTTATAACTTAAAACATAGCTAAGAAGTTGTAGATTACACTAAACTCCTATCTTGTCATGAAAGCTGGGTAAAATTACAACTGGTTAATTAGAAGCTGTGAAAAATGCAACTTTAAAACATTTACTAAGAGATACGTTTGGAAACGTTGCCATTACACAGTGAAAGCCGATCTGAATTTATCTGGTATCTTGGCAATAATAAAGTATATTTTTTTTACAAAATAATTAATACATAGATCAATTATAGAAGCTATGAATACTGTTAGACTACCAAATGTTATGAGAAGTTTGTCAATATCTCATCTTTCCATCGTGTAGGTTCAGTTAGGTATAAGTCCAAATACTCTTAAGATACCGTTGAAGAATCCTTAGGAAATCAAGCCGTGGAGAAAGCTTAGCAAATTTTCTTGATACATATTTGGCATGATTTTTAGGCTTGCGTTTGACCGATAGAGAACGCTTGCCTAGAAAAAACCGATTCACTCGCGATTTGAAGACACCCGGATTGTAACTTTTGGAGGACACCCATTTAGACAGCGCAGTCCACAGACTAGCAGTTGACACAATAAAAATGGAATCAAAGCGCTACGCACGGGTTTTCGGAATATCAGCCAATGATGCCTGAAATGCCTGAATAAAGAAGCAACCCTGACTTCAATTCAGTTGGTATACAAACAATAGTAACGAGAGCATGCGTGCAGCCGTGCAGTGCGTTCCCACGCCCCCACACCCCCCTCCTACAAAACCCCCCACCTACCTCCATCCAAGCCGTGGGAGAGATGCTATGCCACTGTTTATGTGTAGTCAGAATACTGGACCAAATGTCGGAGATCTGGTATCTGGACCAGGTCAAAATATGGACAAAATCAGATCACAAATATTGGCAAAATTTCATAAATCGGTTATAGTTTTTATTTGAATGTAGTAAACTGGTATCGACTGAAAAATAAACTTTTTTCAGTCAAGTAAATAGGAAAAAGAAAAGCAGTAGATAACATTTAAAAAAAAAATACACAGAGAATTAATGTAACTGCTAGTGACTGATACAATAATAGATAACCAACAAACCCTAAAGCCAACGATAACAAACATTGATAACAAAGTGCATTTATGCAAAGCCTAGATAGTATTATAAGCAAAGTTGAGCCTAGAAAAAGTTTATGAATAATACAGTAAACTGAAACTACAATTGCAAAATTCATAGTAATTGAAGCTTTCCCCCATAAAGACAATAGTCACCAAGTACAGAAACAGAATTATATCTGCATTAACCCCACAGCATCAGTCTGTGACAATGAGCATAATAGAAATTGTGATCATCGCGATTAGCCCTAATGTGTGGAAACGGTTATACTGAATGAATAGTTTGTAGACCGTAAATTTTTATGGGAACTGCAATTGATGGTTTGATAGAGGTCGTGACTAATGTCAATCGTAGACAACAAACCTAGCCGAGCTAAATTATTTTTGGTTTGTGTACATGCAGAGAACCCTACAGGGCAGGTTACCTAGAAATTTATTATTTCGCTGACCTAGAATGTGCCCAGCTACATTATTATATGAAAGTAAAAGAAAATAACTAAATATATCTATAAGAAAAGTACCATCCTTCAATGTCTTAGTTTCTAGGTTTGAATTAAATTTAACTTCCGGGGAAAATACTGTTTTTACCACCATAAATACTACTGTAATTTTGTACTTTAAAGTATAGCAAAAAAATATCTTAAAAAAAGTAAGTGCGAAACTGTGTAGCCAATTTTGTGGATAACGTTACCTGTATATTTGCACATTTTGACGAATTAGCGTGTTTTGCTTACCTGCAACAAAGACATAAAAATGATTAGCATAGTGATAATGATATCAAAACAATAAAATTTTATACAGTGACATGTATACAATTGCAATATAAGATAAGATAGCGGGCATCATACGATAAAAAACACTATATATGTTCAAGTCATATATTATTCTATCACCTGACGCTTTTAGGCGGCTTAAAACTTAAAGTTGAAACATCAAGTCTACACGAATAGCTAACATTAGAAGAGAATAATTGTTTTTAAGGAATTCAGAAGGAATAACCTAACACTGGCGAATACACAAGACGTGCAAAGCCAAAATCCTCTAAGAAGGAAAAATACAAACATGCTTATATCATTGTTACACTAGCTAGGCGACTGAGATAAAAAAAAACCTTTGTTTGATTAACTATCTAAACATCTATCCAGTTGGTTATTTTTAATACAAACTACATCTACACTAATCTACACTAATATTATAAAGAGGTAAAGTTTGTAAGTTTGTAAGTTTGTAAGTTTGTAAGTTTGTAAGTTTGTTTGTTCTGTTTTAACTCCAAAACTACTCATCCGATTTTAAAAATTCTTTCACTAATAGAAAGCTACACTATTCCTGAGTGCCATAGGCTATGTTTTATAATGATAAAGTTTAGTTTTCTACATTAAATAACCGTATTAGTAAAACATGTCGGAGAAAAATTTGCTGATTGGCATCTTTTTCGGCGTACGCTGACCTAACGGTTTGAGATAAGTGAGTACTATGTTTGACAAAAATGTAGTTCTTAAGTAGTTTAAAAAAAAAGTCCGCGGTAGCATATATCTAACTCTTATAAGAAAACCACAATAACGATAATAACCGGTTATTGTGTTCAGAATAAAAATTAAAATTATAAGGTCATGTTTAGACGCAGTTTTGTAATGTAATTTATGAATCTTTACAAAAATAAATGAATTCGTTATCAGGAGTACTTAATGTAGAAAAATTTTGCCGTTTACAGTATGTGGTTTAGTTGCACAGTTCATGAGATAATGTAAAATTAAAATAACGCGACCATTATAATCCGCGCAGCGCCTTCATACTGCACATTATTATGTGGTTAGTAGGTAATATAATAAAATAATCATTATCGACACCATAAAAAAGATATTACAAAAAGATTGCATTAAATACGGGAACAAAAAAAACGGCCTTATCGCTATGAGCGACCTCTTCCAGACTACCTTCAACAATGGTGTGCTGCGGTGGAGCGGTGTCACAGGTATTATTAACCGACTTTAAAAAAGGTTCTCAGTTACGTGGTTTTTAGGGTTCCGTACGCAAAGTAAACGGTTTCCGTAAACGGGACCCTATTACTAAGCCTACTCTGTCTATCTGTCTGTCGTACCTTTTAACGGACTGTATTTTTCGAACTGTAATAGATAGACAGTTAAAATTTTCACAGAATATGTATCGTTACGGCGGATCAACTTGGAAATGTAATAATAGTAAAAGTCAATAAGTGAAAGGTCTCCAACTCCCATACAATTATTTACTAATTATTTTAATAGCTCTAATGTAAAAATGATAATACGTACAAGCGTCAAACTTGGCATGATTATACTACACACTCTATAGTCTAACAACAAATAATAAATAATGGTCAAGTGCGAGTCGGTGACAAATTTTTGATAGTTATAATTGTGTTATACTCGAGCGTCACTGTAGCAAAGAATGAAATATGTGACTGTCGCAATTACTTCGACTATTTCAGACAATAACTGATGGTTGTATTTTGTGGTGGTAAGGAACCCTTAATGCGCGAGCCTGACTTGAAATGCGTATTTTACTAATTTTGAAGTCGGCCTAATCACTAATGTTTTTAATTTTAAATAGATAAAAACTATAGTTTTGTGCTAAACAATACTATAAAAGTAGGCTTACCATTCAGGTGGAAAGGGCGGGACTAAACTAGAGTGGATTACAGGACAGATGCGGGACTATTAGCGAAAAGGGCGCGATAGGAGTATATTGGATTACGGTATGGGAGTGGAGTGGAGCGGACGGCTGCGGGACTAGATCGGAAAGAGTGAGACTGAAGTAGATTGGATTACGGAACGGATGCGGGGCTGGATTGCAAAAAGGCGGAAAGGGAGTAAAGTGGATTACGGGACGGATGCCGAGTTGGATCGGAAAGGGTGGGACTGTATTATTAGAGTAGATTATGAGACAAATGCAGGACTGGTGCAGTAAGGATGGGGCGGAAGAAGAGTAGGTTTCGGGACGGATTCGGGCCTGGAGCGGAAAGAGCAGAACGGGAGTTGAGTGGATTTAGGGGGTGAATGCAGAATTGGAGCGGAAAGGGTGGTTTAGGAGTAGAGTGGATTACAGGATGGATGCGAGACTGAAACTAAAAAGACGGGAAGTAGTAAAGTAGATTTCAATACTACGTGAGCGAAGCCGCGGGCAACAGCTAGTATTAATATAAAATATCAATGAACTTAATTATAAAATTAACTTGTTATGCATCCTAAAAGGTCGAGTTACAAAGGATGCATCTGAGTGACGCTACAGATGAAAGAGTATGCTTATTAAGTTACAATGTGGAAAGTCAAAATATGAGACGCAAGAGAATTTTAAAAAGATTCTCATACACACCTCATTAGAGAACCTTTCTAAACGGGCAAGTTGCAGTTATTATCATAAAATATAATATAAACATTTATACCTATTAATCCTACTATATAAATACAGATGGATTACCTATAAATAATTTCTCAAAGGTTATTAAATAATTAAAATGTCTACAACTAGTTGACAGGGTATGACCTTACACACCGACTTTAAGTTTGATTTCCTCCCACGCTGACGTGAAGGATCTTTAGCGAATAAGGTATAAATCACAAGTGCAATCGTGTAGTTTTATGCTATACAGGGTGTAAGGGGAACACTCTCGAAGCCAAAAGAAGGTAATTGTACTCATCATTATGAACCACTTTTAGTTTGGGACCAACCCTGAAATCGCGATAAAAAATCAGCTGTTCCATACATTTTGTCGGGTGTCAGTGACCGTTTTCTATAGAACAGCTGATATTTTTTTCGCGATTTCAGGGCTGGTCCCATAGAAAAAGTTGTTTATAATGATGAGTACAATTACCTTCTATTGGCTTCGAGAGTATTTTTTTTTTTTTTTATATAAATAATAGGCTTGCGTTTGACCACCATCACGCCTGATGTTAAGCGATGATGCGGTCTACGTTGGAGCACGCTTGCCTAGAAGGAAGCGATTCACTCGTGATTTGAAGACGCCCAGATTGCCCAGTGTTCCCCTTACACCCCGTATAAGGTTTAAATGTCAACGATATATCAATAAGTGATTATGCATAAGCCTATTTGAATCCTGCGCAAATCGTATCTAAGCTATTACCTTTATTGAGATAATGCATACTTGTAGAGGGGCAATTAGAAACTATATATCAAGGATACCGCGTAGGCGAATCCTTTACGAAATAGGTAATTTGCAAGAGATGATGATTCATACTCGTACATCGAATCAGTTTAATAATCTTCTACAAATCCGACTCGAAAGAATTTCTCTTATTTCTTGGTAATATGTATATATCATCATCATCATCATCATCATCAGCCAGAAGACGTCCACTGCTGAACATAGGCCTCCCCCTTTAACCACCACACTGAACGACAGCCTGCATTTTGCATCCACTGGATGCCCGCGACTCTCACAATGTCGTCGGTCCATCTAGTGGGAGGCCTCCCTACGCTGCGTCTTCCGGTTCGTGGTCTCCACTCCAGAACCTTTCTTCCCCAATATGTATATATATTTATGCGGAATTAAACTCTTCCAAAACTAAGACTCATAGAACTTTCGTATAGTAGCATCCGATTTAATAACTTATTTAGTAACCACAATTGATTTATGGTTATTATGCTACTTAAAAATAGCTACATAGTGAACTACTGCAAACCATAGACTATCTACATATTCACATAATGTATATGATACATTATGTTATGTTATGTTATGTTATGTTATGTTATGTTATGTTATGTTACATATTCACATAATGTATCATATACATTATGTGAATATGTAACATAACATAACATATCATTATGTAGCACATAATGTATTTCATTTTACCTTTTACCCTTTTAAATGATGTCATATTTATACTATCATTCTTCTTAACAGTTTTCACTAAGTGTTATTTATTTTACAACTCACATGTTTTATATTTTAAAGAAGTACAATAATGTTAACGCGTGTCCTATGTAAAATGATAATTATACTTAAATATTAAATTCGCAAACCCTACTGAAGATTATTATAGGCTATCGAGCATCTTGTACCATTTTTCTAAGCCAGATATTTGCATAACACGCACGACGTGTGTCTCATTTAATATTATAGCTATGAAACAGTACTTTACTACAACCATCTCCGAGATTCCCTGAACGATTGGAAACCTAAACGTGTGCGACGCGCATACATTTTGAAAGTGACATCTAGACTTTCCAATGTCTTAGAAGATTAATTAGTTAGTGCTGTGTAGATTTTATGTGATAAACATCTGTGTGCGAAATTACGCGATCGTTCGAAAATTAACGGAGGAAAGGCAGAAATTATGTTAACAAAAGCCCTATTAATTTCCTAAAGTATTAACGACGAAGAATCCAGGTTATTTTCATATTTTCCTATAAACTTACATTATTCTTACTTCTTTTCTTTTCTCTATTCTTACTTCTTCTTACTTTTTTTTTTTTTCGGAATATACTCGTCCTATTTTGGTTAAACTTGGTTTGTATATTATACTTGGTATACTTATTGGCAATGTTAATTTCTAATATGATTAGCCTTTTTGTAAAACCCCTATAAAAAGTTTTTTTTTTCTTTTTTTTATGAAGCCCCAGCGCATTGTGTCCAGAACGAATTGAATGAAATGATCGGCCACCTGGCAGTCATTAACCTTCGAAATTCTATGCAAAATGCTTTATCAGATACTACTACAAAACCATAATTTTGGAAAAAAAAACTTTATCATTTCCCAATAGTCCTCCTATCCAAGCTCAGCAAGACTATTCACATTAAAGTTGGAACAATGCACATCACGTTTCAAATCTTGAATGCATCCCACACGACCGGCATTCATTATAATGACCCATTGAAACTGATTACTGGAGCCTTCTAATTAGACATTTAACATAGAACTAAGATCTCACCTATTCAAAGTCTATCCGATAAACTTAATTATCTATATTATCTTACATGTGACATGACATGAGAAACGCTTGTCAAATGATTAATTAATGAATTTACAAGTTCCTGATCATTAGCTTCGTTTGATGTAACAGGTTGATGTGTAATTATTGGAACAATCACTAGGAAATGTTAATCTATCGTTTTGATTCTAATTATATGACGGAATAGATAAAAGTATTGACATCACAGAAATAAAAGTATGATCTAAGTACAATAACTTGGACAAGCCTCATTGAAATTACACAAAACTTGATGCTAATAACTAACAAGAAACACATGAACCCTATAATCCAGAATACAATACAGTAGTATAACTAGCATTGTGGTGATCCTACCCGCTAAGACGAATTCTCGCAAAAGCCTCAATCCTTGCAAAAACTGAAGTATATAGTACAACAGAAATACGCTTACACTATCGCAAGTTATCAACAGTTCCTGAAGTTGCAACTTATGACTAATTCGAGTGTACAATCGTTCATCAAACAACAGCCGCCCGAAGGGTGGCTAGTCCAGAACATTTTATGGTCAGCCTATCAGAGGAAAACATCTGGAGAAACGGCATGTACTGCCAGACGAATAGTTCGATTTGTCTCTCCGGGCACATTGTGTCCAATAGCAGTAAATCTAACACTGTTCTGCTGCGGCTTCTAATAGATTGTACGACGCTTTGGATTACCGTTTACCATAAATGTGATATCACGTCCATTTTAAGACATGTCATTTGAAATAGTTCATACGTGAAATTGATTGAAAAATGCATTAAAGGCCCTTTTAAAATGAAGACATATAGTTTATGTATACAATGATATTTTATTTATACAATTACATTCCTCGAAGCCTAATCGAAACCTCAACGGCTATCAAAAGATTACACGATGCAATTCAATCATACAATGGAGATCAATCAGACGTATAGCAATTGTATTGTAATGACACGAATACAGAACTCATATGGGATTGCGAGAGTCACGTTCGATATTTACTACAATCATGGTCAAACTTTAGGTTCTCATTGCGCAAGAGTTGAACTTATATGGCGAGAAATTTAAGTTTTTTTTTGTGTCGCTAATTGTTTAGAGTTTTTGATCCTAAAGTGGACAAACCTCATATGGGAAGCCTTACCGCCAGATGGATCGATGACATAATGAATGAGATAATCGTGAGAAAATTGTATTTCAAAGACTCGGTCCCACATTAAGGAAAAATTTCAATCGACTATGTTAAATCTATCAAAATTTATGTACATTGTCGGACTTATAAGAAGAGCTGGCTGAGATTTAATGATCGGAGCCGACCATTACTAAATACTCGCCTCTAAAACATTTACGAACGGTGAAATACGATAGCATCGCCTGCGTTACGCGTAACGGCGTCCACAAATGGCCATGCCGCACATCCATAACTAGCAATTTCATCGTGAATTTCCAAGTATTTTCACTCGAATCACTAACAAAATAATGACTATGCTACGCTGCCCCAACACTTTATCGTGGCTCTCTCCAAGCTCGGCTTTTATTAAATCAACTGCTATGTTATTGTAGTTCGCTCAAGGCGACTAGAAAAGACCTGTAATCGGAAGAGATAGCTCACAGATATACTGCGACAGTATGTCACACAGGATGTCTTCGAAGTATTAACTAATTTACATTTAAATAACTACTGCGTAGAAAACAATATAACAAAGAAAATAAATAAAGTCGAAGCGAATAGCGAGGAAGGCAAAGAAAGTAAAGTCTCCGGTAATAGGAAAGTAAAAACAAAGGTGACAGACAATTTGTTCGAGCAGGAAGCGCAAGCGATTGAACCTGTTCTAAAAGCAGAGGAAACTATTAAGTTGTCACAGGCTGCCCTATTAACCGTTACATCGACAGGATGGATTTATGTAAACACGCACCGAGACGGAGAGCAAATAAAAATAGATAAGGATAAACGTGAATGATCATCATCAACTTTTTTATTGGATCGTACAACCTCAGAACTTGTAAATCTCATATTTTTACGGTATCCAAGATAAATATATACAATTATTTCATGAGAGTTGCATAGATTTGTTACTGTCAAACGCACAATAAGTAAAGCTGTCAAAGTAGAAGTCTAACTAAGAATGGGAGAAAGGGATAATGGTAGGAGGTCTTCATCGACACGACAAGGTATTGTGAACCAAAATAATACGCCCACTCTTTTAAAGCAATAACAGTCCAGAGATGTAGAACATTACAATTTGTAGAACAATAGATCCATTGTAAAATATGGGAGATGGTATTAAGAACAATTAGAAAGCCCTTCGCATACACACCGAACCGTACATATTTCTAATGAGATTTTTCCGTGATGTGTAGTGTTTACACGCCAAATAGTGTCAGTTTACAAATTATCGTGTACCGTTATTGCGGGTATTGACCTAGAGGTGCAGTCTTTCGTAAATAATTTGTAATGCAATTGTCTAATCCCTAGATGACAAAAAAACTTAGATGTTTCAATAATATTATAATTGACCCAAACATCATAAATAGTTTCACTATCAGTCAGTGAGTAGTATTTAGCAATTAAAACCAGGCTTAAAAATTAAATTGATTGCAGGTTTATTTTATAATAATACCATCCCTACTAGATTATTCTACTTTCTAAGGCAATTAGGTCAGAAATGGTAATAAAAATTTAGTTAGTAGGTGATAACAATTAACCAACAGTACTAAACTTGTTTTCTTCTCTAACTTTATTATCTTTCTCAATTCCCATCAAGGTGTTACTAAATTATGGTCTCTAATCGGCACTTAACAATTGCAGTACAGTTTTGTTGGCCCAAAAGCCTTAATTACGACTAACCGAGTTAAAGTCACGCAATCTTTGTCCAAGGTGAGACAGAAGGCTGTGTGAACTGGCGATTTGTTTGTGAACAATCTTTGCTTAGTCAACAGTGCATTAGCCATGCATTTCACTTGGACCAATACAACCATCACCATCCAAAACCACATCGTACCATCGAAAAGAATATTCCATGTCGATGGTCTTTGCATATCTTAGTGGCAGAATAAGAAAGTCAAAACGGAGGCACTTCAAGAAAATCAAAATGTTTATGGCAATATTATCTTTCCACTGCTAAGTAGTGATTTCTGTTGCGTGCATTATCTGTTCCAGTTTTACCAACTGTTTCATTTAATGGTCATCTACCGAAAATTGAGGAATCGCAATATGCATTTCCTCAAATTCCTAGTCACGATTTGGTTCACGAGCTCTTCAGAATTCAGCTTTACTCTCATAGCGATAAAGATGAAATTATTTAGAAAGATCAAAGTGAATCATGTCCCAGATCTTAGCCGGGTTATTCACTGTTTTGTAAATAGAATACAGTGGCTCTCTAAATATTATGTTGCCACGTAATGATAATATGCATTATAAAGTGTGAGACTATGTTCTGTAAGAGGATCAATGGTCCTACCAATACTACTAGTATTTCTTGATGCATTTGTAGATATTTCACTGATCAGACAAAAGCCGATTGTTTAAAGTTTTACGAGGGTGTTCTAGGGCAATCACACTGTACAAGTAAAAGGAAAAGAAAGCCAAGAGCCCAGAATTTCCATCCTGAACTAGTTTTTAAGTATCTGGCTGGAGTATAGCGATAATATATCTACTATGACCTATGACTGACGAGGTAGAAGGTTTTTACCTTTATCCTATAGTAACCATCATTCTTTTTTCGAGATCACACTAATGCTATAAAAGCAAGATTATGTACGTGGTTTTGTCAGCACTCAACTCCGTAACAGCTGCATTTGGACGAAATTTGGTTTGTAGGTACCTAATACCCTGGATTACCGCTATTTTTACCGTAGTCCTGTAATATAGGATAGCGGGTAAAGCCATAAGGCGCTGCCAGCTATAAATACATTTGTAAGGTTCGCATCTAACAATGCTAGTTTGTAAATAATCTCAGTCGAGTAAATCCTATTTTGTGGATCCCAATTTTTGGACTAATTTTTTTAGGTAACCTACCTCGGTATCTGAGTGCTTCCGATACAATTTGGAAAAGGGGCTCAAGTTTCAACTATTCTGTCATGGTATGCCCATGGGAAACAAGGAACCGCGTCAGATCGGTTAACGACCTGAGAAAGCTGGATGTGGAAGCGAAGAAGTATTGACACGGCGCTGACGAACAATGGATGGAATGTGAGGACATTCCTGCGATGACTGAACGCGTTGATTGAGGAATGGGAATGTATTTTGTAAATTTGTAAACAAACAGTCCATGTCATGCAATTATCATGAAAAATTTACTCATTTTCATTTGATAGTTGATTGAATCAGGCGTTACTTTGCGTTTTGACGTCTTTTAATTTTTCTGCTGTAAAGGAATGCAACGTAATAATAAAGAAACACTCGCTGCGTCCCGCGGTTTCACGCGCTATCCTTCACAAATGGTATTTTCGGGATATATAGTATGTGGTAGGTGCCTATGTGGTAATTCAAGGTATTAGTTTCATACTACTTCAGAAAAAAATACTTGGATTTAATTAATCATTTTTGTGTAAATATGTGACTCTGCATCTGTATGTGTGTGGCATCATAGCTCCCAAACGGCTGATCCATATTTTTTTTTGATAGGTGACTTGATCAAGAATGTTTTGGCCTTTGATTTATGAAACTTTGTTCGTTTGAAGCTCATCAGCTTCAAAGGAGTTTTAATAATTTATCAATTTAACGTGTGTTATATTGTACAATACATTTTTTTACCTAAGATAACATAAATGCAGCTGTAAATGCATAACCTACAGCTGTCAATGTTGTTTGTGAAATATCGAAACCCAGTTTGTAATAAAGCGTCAATTGACACTCATAAAAATAGCATTCACAAAACCTGCGTGCCATTCTTCCTACTTCCTACCATCAATCTTTTCATCTCTACGCACGAGACAACAATAAATCGTGGACAAAGCCTACACGATGTCCACAAAAACTGACCTAGTCTGAATAGCAACTGACTGCAACGTAACGGTACCCAGATTACATTTCGACTGATGCGATGCCTCTTTCGTCCATTGTACGCTTTTCAGTTCGCAAATTGTCTGCAACTAACTGAGTAGGATCAGAGTACTTAAGAACGTTATTTCCATTAGTGTGTTTGTATAAAAAGTTTATTAACACGTTTCTTTATAAGAAACTAGCTGCACTCTGCGGTTTCTCCCGCGTGGATTACTCCTCATATCATCGGCTATCTGCCAGTGAAAGTCCCGTGCCAGTGTAGGTCCAGCCGTTTCGGAGTTCATTGGGTAAATACATACATACATACGTTCCCAATGGACTCCAAAATAGCATACGGTCGAGAAACTCCGAGCATCTAGCCCTTTCCATAGCTCGTTGAGCTACTTTGAGCTTGCTTATGAGGCCCATAGTGAGAGACTACGTTTCAGTGCCGTATATATGTCATCACTGGCAGCACACACACAAACGTGTGTGTTTGCTGCAAGTGATGACATACGGCACTGAAACGTGGTCTCTCACTTTGGGCTTCATAAGCAAGCTCAACACACACAAACAATGTGTGTGTTTGTGTGGATGTATGTGTGTGTCAAATTATATTTACTAATCTTAATATACAGATTTCATAATTATGGAAGGAACCATAAGAGTACATTTTACATAAAAACAATAGGAACTATTCGAAAAATATGAGAAAACCCTCAAAAATAGAAGTAGCGAAACGCACGACTGTGTGTAAGCGCCATGGTTTTGCTCCACTAAATGCGACTTTAATACAATATAAATTCGATATAATCTGTAGTAACAAGCGTAGCTTTAAAAGTGGGAAAACCTAGCCAATTGAATACGTAATCATTATCTGATGCCTAACAAAATTTACTTTCAGTCAATTGAGAAGCGGAACAAAATGAACAATAGCTATCATGTCCTCCTTAACGAGCTACCTATCGATTACTTGTTGCCCAAGCGCAATTGTCCAAACAGTCCGAATTAAAACGACAATGACTGTTCGAAATTCGAAAAAAAATACTCAATTAAAATGGCGGGAAGTGGGGCGTGAAGAGATCGTTACAACAGGCCGGATCCGCGTCCGAAACCTGCGCCGGCGCAAGACACGGTCGTTCCCGAAATTCAGTTCTTTTGATCAATGTCCAAATAAGTAGTTCTTGGAAGAACACCTTTATTTGAAAAGACAAATTATAGTTAATAAGCATTTATATATTAGGAGTCGAGAAAACAAAAATAAACTGCCAGTGACTTGAGAAAAAAAGCCGAGAATCGGTCTAAGTGGCGTGCTTTGAGAAAGTCTTAGAGGTTCACGGTTGACGATGATGATATAGAAGAAAAAATATTATTCTGATATGTACCAAATTCTCCTTGTCATATAAAAATAACTAGCCAAAAGCGTGTTGAGGAGAGACGCTTAATAATCGTAGTCACATTCATTGTTAAGAAATTGGTGGTTATAGGGAAATTCGAACAAATGAAGCTCCATCAGATGTGTATCATTCCAACATAACATAATATATACCTTTATGGTTTAGCCAAACAGAAAACTACCTGAAAAACATAATTTTACGAAAAGTTAGTGACCTTTAAAGTATCTACGTCTAGAAATTTAGAATGCAGGGGGCAACTTTTGACAATAAGTGATGCATGATATCTTACCTTTATATCAAGAAACCTATTAAACTATAAAATGTATTAGACTATAATATTAACATGTATTTGTGCAGTTTCATGCACTTACTTACCTTAAAAGTTATAGAAGTTAGAAGATTTCAAAGGATTACGACGGACGAAGAGACGGACGGACAGCACTAATTTAAAATGGTTCTTTGTAGTACTACGAAACTCTAAAATCTCGCGCATTCAATGAATCTTACTAACCCAAACAAAACAAGAATATTTACATGTGCCTATTTCATGTCGAAAGCTTCCATAAAACATCCATCAATTAAATCTGCCGATCAATAAATAAAAACTTAACATAAGGTCAATAGGCCAGTAAGTCAACTACCAGAATCGATTCAATACCATTCTAATAATATCGATACTTTAATATCTATACAGCTTCATATAGTAGGTACATTTACATTAGCTGTACTAGATATTTCAATCAATGCAATTATTCGAATAGCCCTTAAGAATAATCGTTATTGCAATCGTAATTTTCAAACTCGAAACTACATTGCATAGTTACTTTTACATACAGAATGCAAAGAGAAAGCTGCCCAAAAGATAAATGACCAATCAGTCAGAAAGTTTTTAGACCAAATAAGGGCATCCCTTTGTACTACAAAATTATGACAAATAGCTATAGAGAAAGTAAGAGCTAATTGGAATGGGTTACAGTTTAAAAAATTGTTTTGTATAATGAGTCGAAGTTGGCGGTACAAGAAGTACCTACAAGAAAAAACTGAGGTAAATTAATATTACTTGTATTCAATGAAAAATATTAAGGGCAAAATATGAATACATATTTAAAGAAAAAATAACTATGACACTATAATAACTTTCTTGAGCGCGATCATCTATATTTGAGGACTAGCTGAAGGAAATGGTAGAGCTACGTACTATAAAAGAATACATTTAGAGATGGTTTAGATTAAATACCTTTTAATAGAGAACACAACAAAACTTTTAAGATAAGCCTGTACTTAGATTTTGAAAAACACTTCCTGTGGACATTTGCAAATTATTTGCAGTAGAACATGGTAGGAAATTGAAGCAAGGTACTAAAAGTATGATTTGATAATAAATTTTATGTACTTACCTAGTTTTTTGTATCATCATGCAAAAGGCGGAATGCTTCAGACCTCATAATGATTACAGGAACGGTGGCAGCGATCCAACATAAATCATCAATAGCAATGTTTCAAAAATATTTGTCAGTTTCCTTTATATATTTCATTTCTAATAAGAGCACTTGGTAAGACACTTTGTTGGTTTTCGTTCGTTCGTCTAAAAATATAAAATGCTTTGATGTCCTTTTGGTATAAAATACATAATGCACATAAAGTATTAATTTTAAGTTGCAGCTACAACGTGTTCATAACATGCCATAAAACTATTAAAATGTTAGTTTGAATAAAATGTTAATATTTTACAAGAATACAAGCCTTTCAATATCGTAAAAAACTTTTATCGAAACAACATTAACGGGCCTTGTTCGTAGGGGTCAAAAAGACGGCATGCGGCTACTATTCATACAACAGTCAAACAAAAGTGAGCTTTAAAAACAGGTGACAAAGTTTAAAATGGAGAAACATGTTAGACTAGACGATGTTCTAAACACAGATGCAAGAGAAGACATTTCATTTGATACAACTTAAAAATGTACTAACAATGATAGACATAAATAATTAGAAGCTGTTTTTACGATCGACACCAGTAAGCATTCGTGTTACGGACGAAAGTAAAAAAATGCACTTAATTTAAAAGATCTAGAAAGAGTGAAATAAACTATAACTGAATAGCAACTTTTAGCAAAAACACCACAAATTGCTTGTAAAATATACAAGTCTAGCAACGACCCACATTATTTTAACGCTTCAAGTCATAAAGCAGGTAATTGTTTTGAAAAAGAAATTTTAAGAGACGTAGATATTATTCATAGAAATATATATTTACCTCAATTATTATAATTTGCAGTTGAATATTTAGTAATATAGATACATACTATTATATATTGCTATTTATGAGTTTTGTCAGTTTCCTTGAATCTTCAATGACAAAAAAGAATACAGATTAGCTTTGAAAATACAGAGTATAAGAAGTAGGTTTTTATGTATCTAAGTTTGCGCACCAACATGTCTGGTTAAAATGACGGTATTGTAGAAAACGGAGCGCATTAATGTCTAGTTTATAAAAATAATCTAAAACTCTTACAAAACAGCTGAAAATAAAGTGTCACTTTAAAAACGTGGCATATTTATTTTAGTGTATTTAGTAAGCTAAAGTATAAAACCACTAGTAAGTAGTATATAAAGTGATGATCCGGTTTTAATAACAGTAATTGTTAGTTGCATAGTAATTCGGCATGCAGTACAATGGAAGTACTATATAGCTACTTCCAACCAAAAAGTATAGTAATATACCGGGCTTCCAACATCAGGTAATTCACAAACACTGGCAGTATTAACGTATTATTCAATTTCTCGAATACTTAGCAGCCAGTGAGGCGTGAGATCTTTCCTAATTATCATTTTGGCATAATTTTTGCATATGTAAACAAGATTACATAAATCATTCAAAGATTAGGTGTCTCCTAGGTAGGTAATTTGTTCAACCTCAATTTTCGATTTCTTTCATGGAAGTCATAAATTGGGGGACTTTTGGATGACTGCCATTCTTACGCAAGAGACGGTACTCACTTTAATAATGATTCACAGGAAGTGTCGGGTTAGTAACATAATAAGATACAAAAAATATCCATTGCTAAAGGTGACTTGGGCAATTTGAAACCAGATTGCGAGTTTACGTCGGATAGAAAAAAAGCAGTGAAGTCACGTCTAAAAGTGAAGCCAAGCGCAACAAGTGGCGAAGAAACGTTCATGATTCTGATAGATTTAACCAGTTTGCAGTATTATACGGCTGTGATTTAGTAGACGGGTTAGCTGTTAAAATCAGTAACTAGTGTCTTATTGAGATGTAATTAGAATACCGAAGCCTTAGTATATGAGAGGCGCCAGTGAGATCAGCCCACACGATGATATGATGTTTGAATTGGTTATGCTTTGCTTATTGCTATTAATTGGTGTTTGTAAGTGGTGACAGTTATTTAGTGTTTGTACAACCATGATTCAGCTCGCAGGATCTTAGTGAGACATCTTATAAACATAGATTGCGACAGACATTCAAGAGCATCTACAAACAATGATATAAACAATCAGACGATCGTTGTATGAAACGGTTTACAAAATGCTACTGCGGTATTTATAAGACAGAAGGAGGTTAGTCACCAGGCGGTCTGAGCAAATGTCAATTCTTGACCGACTATGTATGAGAGCTATGCAAGTCTCAGGATCGGATTAACCTCGAAACAAGAAAGTTACCGACTCAACGGTCAAGGTGAACTGTCTGGCAAACGACGGATTAGGTAAATGCAGGCTAATAAAGATATCAAATACGCATGCAGAAACTGTTGCGATAAACAAAGGAACTCTTTTGATATCTACTTCGATAGACGGAGAATTTTCTGATAACGCCAAACAATGAGAATGCTACGCGTGAAAATAAAGATAAATAAATAAAAAGATAAAGCGATGTCGTATGATAATAACGTGTTACCACGTGAATATCAAGACACTCCAAATTTCGGCCAAGAAAGGCGCCCGCATACATAAGTCAGGATAACCGCAGCCAAACCAAACCACACTGCAAACTGGTTTTCGTGCACTATTATTATTAAAAGGCTCGTGCCAATCCCGGAGAAACGTGCTCCAACACAATACAGTTAACAAAGAAATGAACAAATTATGAAAAAACCGTAAGACAAATTACAGCAAACTTTTATACCAAAAGGACACAAACGCTAAGTAATGAAATATCCACAAGCAGTTATATTTCATTGGGTTTCAGTTCTTCGGAATGATCATTCCATGCATTCACTGGCACATCCATTAATAATAAGGCACTTGTTATAGTTGTTAGCGTTTAAAACAGTTTAGTAAGTAATAGTTTGTTGGTGCGGAGCGGTACGGACTGTGTGCGGACGGCCACGCGCGGTGCCGGCGACTCGCAAACTGTCCGGTTCCGTCTCAAGCTAAACAGCCGCCACGCGGAGGGCGCCCTACCTCTCTATCTCCCTCACCGCGGAAAAACTCAAAATAACAGAAAGAGACGGACGCAATTAATCGTTGTTCAACGTCTTATCGCAGGATAAACTTAGCGTGAATAGTTTCCGAACGAACGTTAGCCTGGCAGGAATGGGCCGATTAGATTTTTTTGGTGTATTTGGCAGGACTTTTTTCTCAATCAGGTCGGACAGATATCTATTTTTGTTATTGTCGAGCGTCGGAGCGGAACGAGAGAGTGGCGCAAGGCGCAAGACAGCTTTGTTTGAAAAGGAAGCGGTGATGACTGACCGGGACTTCTCGGAAGTTAGTTAAAATTAACGCGAGCCCGAAGATAGATGTAATAATAGGCTTTCGAGCTCAAGGCCATTGATGACCTCACTACTCGATTCTAAAATTTATCCCGCGACCATCTGTAAAGATCGTAATGCTACCGTACTCAAGCTATGAAGCAGTCAACTGACTTAAATAAGTCAGTTGACTGCTTTTTTTCAAACTTTATTGTTAACTGGATGCAATACCTAAATTGATCCAAGCATTAATTTGCTCTGACAGCCACAATAACACTTAAAGATCTAAATGAAAATATAAATTCTGATCACTTTTTCTTGGTTTTTGAATGTAAAAGTGTCTGTAGGTCTGTACTGTAGCTACCTATAGTGTATCGGGTACCTACCCGATATAATTCAATAAAATAATAACATAAACTGCTGTCAGAGCAAATAAATGCTTTCCTATTGCCGGACATTTATCCGGATACGGATTTTAATCCCGGAAAATGTTCGCCTAATATTATGTCCACGTAAAAGTTTTCAGCCTTAACCCGGACGAGGATTTATTTTTAGGTAGGTATATGCATAGTAAATAATTATCTAAAAATAAAAAAAAATGGTTATATGATTATTTATGGGATATTTACCGAAATATCAGGATCTCTTTCAACAACCTTACCACTGTAAATATCCCTTAAATAATCCTAAAAATTTTGGTGAACAACCGTGATAGTTTAAAACAGTGATTTATAAAAAAAACTTCGAAATTATTAAGCTAAAGAACAAAATTTTCGTAATATTAGAACCGGTTCAAGAACTACTGAACGAATTTAAATTGAATTTTTGTAGGAGCAATTTGCGAGCTTCCTCATATAATAGACTAGCGACGTGCCCTGGCTTCGCACGGGTATATATATATATATATATAGCCTATGTCACCCGGGAATAGTGTAGCTTCCCAACAGTGAAAGAATTTTTCAAATCGGTTCAGTAGTTTCGGCGCCTATTCAATGCAAACAAACAAACAAAGAATAATTTTTTTCCTCTTTATAATATTAGTATAGACTAGTATAGATAAATTTAATAATCACGTTCATTTGTTTTGTCAAACGTCGTACAAATCGGTGTACATCAATGTCCTTGGTGTACATGCATTTACAAGCGGACTTAATTGAAAACCTCTTTCCTGAAGTCGGTTAAACCTATTTAATAAAAGCATTTATTAGGTGCCATTACACATGGCGTGCCGCGTGTCTAAAAACTAACTCACGATTTTTCTAAAATAAAGTGGTCGCAAGTCGCATACGT
Source organism: Agriopis marginaria (assembly GCA_932305915.1). Taxonomy (NCBI): domain Eukaryota; kingdom Metazoa; phylum Arthropoda; class Insecta; order Lepidoptera; family Geometridae; genus Agriopis; species Agriopis marginaria. The sequence goes on from OW029933.1 coordinate 5,926,867, forward strand.
GCAATGTAACCAACTTATATGTGCCAGTGGCCAGATGATGGAACTAACATTTTCTACGACAGGTTAGATAAGAAAATACGAGCGTAGCTCTTCAGTCAAATTTACATCGTTGGTTATAATGGCGGCCTCAATTCACGGTTCTTATCACCTATCGATCAAACAAAATGTCAGAAATTGAAAACTGTATCTATGGGACGTATTGATATGTTTTAGATAATACTTGAGATTTGCGTTAAAAAGTTATAGTTATACTAACCATACAGAAATATCACAATAATTAATTACATAAATAAGCGCAGTCCTACACTTTTACCCGACGATGCAAAGAAAAATTAAGAGCATTGTGTTTAAGAGCCCTCTCACATTTTGTAACAAAAAAGCAACGTAAACTGGATTTTTGGCATTCTGATTCTATCAAATAGAAATATCTATAGCAAATTATATTTCTGTAAATCCTGTGAAAATATTTTGTATTAAATAAACTACTTAATTATTTTTTTTAATTTATAATCTCAACATATCAACTTATTACATGCTATTTACATAATTAGTTTTTCGTAAAACTCTCGGAGGGAAAGTTTGATAATGGTTTTTTTTTTTTATTACTGACATACAAAAAAGTTTTATGTTATGTTTTACACTTGTTATATATTCGTCTTGCAAGTTAAGTTTTTTTATTTCTTTTAAGCCCTATAATCCAAATACAAAAAAAATTACGATTGCTTTTGCTTTTTTAACCGACTTCAAAAGAGGATTTTCAATTAGTTTTTTATGTTTGTCACTTCAGAACTCCGGCATCGGAACCGATTTGGAAAATATGTTTTTTACTTAATAGGATTTCCTATCAGATTGCTCCCATAGAAATTTCATTAAAATAGGTTTAGTAGATTGGCTTTTATAACAAAATAACTGGAAAATTCTTACTTGGGTGACAATTTTTGTCATACAAGTTACCGTAGTACCATAGTATTTTAGTAATTTTGTGAAGTCAGGTTTTTTATTGACATCTATATTGAAAAGGGTAAGTACAGTCTACAGTCGTACGGGGTATCTGTGTATTAGTTTAGCAACATTTTATTTATATTAATCATCAGAGTAAGATGTGAAACGAATAAACATTAAATAATAACTAATTACAGAGCAATTTCAAGCCCGCTCCCAGGCCATGCCACTTCCGCACATTTTTCAATAAACACAAAATTGTGTGGGAATTTAAAAAAGTGGGCATTATCTTTCGAAAACAATTGAGTATTGAATTTATTTTTTTGGCGGACCTCTGAAAACCCGTAAATGTTCTTATCTCCTTCACTAAAATAAAAATTTCAACATTTCAAACATCTGTAGTGTTATTTAAATGACCATGCTCAATTGGTTTTTTTTTATACCCACTCTTTATCTTCCTAAAATATGTGACCGCGGTATCCGGGCTCTTAAACTTTTTTTTTTTTTTCTAATTTAGAAACCATTAAATATCTAGAGTGACAAATGCAAGATTTCAATCGACAGGCAAAATAAAAACATTTCAACGCTTACCGTGTTAAAATTACGCAACTCCAGAGAGCTTATTCTCTAGCAATAGATATTAGGTATTACTTACATCATCTGTATCTCTCATTAAGATGGGAATAGGAGTGATGGGGACGGAAATAATATCGATCGCTTCAAAATCAGCCCGCAGGCCGTACGATAAACATCGATAAATTTTACTCTTGCATTAGTTTTGTCAGTTCCTGTCATCGGAAAGACATTAAAAATAAAGAAATCGATTACATTGAATTGAATGCAGCAAATCGAAACGCATTCGTTTCGATCGGAAGAAAAATAAATGGAATTGAAGGAAGTGACAACAACCGACTCGATGATTAACATGATGAAATCGTTTAGGCTAGTCTAGATTATTTTAATGACTTGCAGAATAAAAGCAACCATTTTGATCAGTAAGTTACTGAAATGTAATCTGCAGTAATTAAAATCCCTACCTGGGTGAGCAACCTCCGAATGGAACAGACACTACTATTTATCCAGAAATCTAGTTTATAGTGAGGATTTTCACCCTGGGTTACTTCTACTTCCTTCTACTCAAAAAAGCACAAGGTGCGGCTTCACATGATGTATTGTAGTGTGAATTTCCAACAAGTAACAAAATCATGTCATGGTGTCTATCATAACATTACAAACAAAGAAATTGTCGATTTGATATATTTTAATTTGACACAGTAAAATGGTAACAAGTGATTTTTATTTCTCGTGTCATTTTATTCCGCCAAATTACAAGATATCGAAGCAAACATTTCTTTGTTTGTAATGTTACGATAGACACCATGACATGATTTTGTTACTTATTGGAAATTCACACTCATTGATTTTATATCTTCAATAATGTGAAAATGTGCGAGCGAGAGAGCTGCAGAGGGTATACAGGCCCCTTAACATTTGGTACTAAGCACAGCTCCAGACAAACAATAATCGTCTTTGGCTCCAGAAGATGCATCGCGATTACTTGAAATGAAACACGACCACTTCACACAGTAACAAAGGCCCAAAATGGACTCAAACTTTCTCACAAAGAGAGCAAAAATGTCACAATGCAAAAGATTGATGCTTCAGTAATCTAGATCAGCATCTATGCAAAGGCTTTTTACGAAGTGCCACCGCACTTTCACTTCGGCCCTTTGCTTCGTGAGCATTTACGTCCGCTACTTGTTTTATTTGAATGGCGAATGAAGCTAGTTTGTGCTAAATATCATTACTAAAAACTTTCTTGGAATGATGGACTTGGAATTGCTCTTATGAAACTGCTTTTGCTAGAGTGATGAAAATTTGTCTTAAACTATGATGTTTTTATCCAAATGCCCATAGACCGTTGGAGGTCTAGAGACAATCTAAATGCACAAGCCTACTTATCAGTTGGTAGCGAACCTAAGCTAGGTTTATGAAGCTGTCGGCATTACGATCCCGATTTTTTGATATTGTTATGGTTTTATAAGTTCGCGTTTGTCCACTAACTAGCTTGTTGTAAGCGAGGATATGATCGAAGATGAAGCCCGCATTAGAAGATACCAATTTACTCTGACCCTGCAATGATCTATATTATCTCTCAGGAAAGGAAGTAGCCGGCAGGTGGTTCCTTTTTTAAGCTGTACGGATTAGAATCGTAGAATTAAAACATGTGGTACATATCCAAGGAAAATATAAAATGTTTGGGTCCGATAATATGGGTGATCGTGAGCCGTCTTTCTACTAGTCTTGTTGGAAATTTAGGATAGTAGGATAAGGTCGTGTAGTTTCGATGCATATTCTCCAAAATTAATTCTGTACAAATTTACATACTCGCTACTTTAAGGCGGTCTACCAGATCAAAAAGTTTCTTGATGGCAAGGACGTACCACTGCGTTATCATCTCAGTGTTAGTTTTTTCTTAAAAGGTATTTACCATCTGAAAAGCATGTGATAAAGTGACGCTCGAAATAAGTAATAGTTCAGTCACGTTTTCTTAAATAAGTATCACAGGCCCTAAAAGCTCTTACTTTGTTACACAATACGTAAAAAGTGGAAATAAAAATGTGGCAAGTTTACAACTAAATTGGCAGTGAACAGTTTTATTTCCGAAAAAAAATAATATTTGAAAATCGCAGCTATAATAGCAGCAGGCAGTTATAAATAACTAGCTGTAGTCTGGGGCTTCGTCCGCGTGTGGACAAAATGTTAACTATCACACTTAGTGCTTTCTTTTCTATGTAGCTTTCTATCTAGAGAAAGAATCGGTTCAGTAATAATAGAGATTACCTCCCACAAACATACAAAGTTCTAAACTTTACCCGTATCTACTATACAAGATTAGACGAAACGGTGGAACTAAGCCGAAAGGAGATCATTGAACTCGTCATTATGAAATACTTTAACTATGGGACCAAAATTATATTAGGTGGTCCATGTAATTATATTTTGTTGAATGTGAATTACAGTTGTATATAGAACAGTTGACTTTTTTCGCGATTTTGGGTTGGTCCTTATGGACCTCCTTTCGTATTGAGTACCACCGTCCAGAGTAACCTTGTAGATTGTATATTTTTTTATATTGGCACTCTTATTTATTATGTCACCGATACATAATATACCGATGCTTTATTAATGTCTGTTTTTTTAATTGCCTTGAAAACATTACGCAAAAAGAAAGTGATAAGGCTGAAACTAAGTTACCTAATAAAGACAACGCCTTTACCTTTTTACTTACCGTTATAAATAAACTCGATAATAAAGGAAGTATTTAAGATACTATCACATCCATTGTTTATGAATTATGTCTAGTAAGGAGGCAATAAACTGTGATATCTCTTAGAAAATTGTTTTAATACAAGAGTTTAAACGAGCTTGTTCAAGTGAAGTTCGCCGATTGGTTCGTAAACAAGTGTTAGTTATTAAGATTGACAGAGCAATTGCAGAAAACTGGTAGCTGGTAATCTATCTATACTGCTGTCATGTCCAATCTACCGTTTCAGCAGTGCAAGTACCGTTCTTTATCGATCGGCAAATTCGATAAAATGCAATAGAATCGATCATAGCAAATACTAATCAAATAAAATTTTATCGAATTTGTCAATCTCAACTGTAAAATTTGGCGATCGATAGAGAACTGTACCTGCACTGCAGAGTAGCGATGATTAATGATAATTAACAGAAAACAAGGAGGACGGCAAAGAGTTCCATTCTTGGACACGCATCCTAAACGTGGAATCAGATCGTTGCATACGAACTTTTGGGATTTCCATGCCGAACGGGTGGTATGGTAAGGCCATGAAACTCTGTGAACGCTCACCGAAATAGTAAAAGAGAGCCAGTAAATGATTATCTAGAAAAGTATACTTGCTGACCTGCGATATTGCCCGTTAACACTAGTGAACCGACATAGCTATTGCAAGTTGAAGTGGCAATGGGCAGGCGACATCGCTCTAAGAATCGATAAACCATGAGGAAGAAAGGTTCTTGAGTGGAGACCACGACCCGGAAAACGTAGCGTAGTTAGGTTTCCCGCTAGATGGATCGACGACATCGTGAGAGTCGCAGGTATCCAGTGGATGGAGATGGCAGGCTATCGTTCAATGTGGAGGTCCAAGGTCCCTTGGGCCTCTGTTCAGCCGTGGTCGTCTTCTGGCTGATACTGATGATGAACACCAGTGAATCCCAGCATTTAGAAAAGCAATTTCCACATATCAAATCTATAATTCCGCGTCTAATTCGCTCCAAGACCCACTGAGACAAGGAAGCGGTAATCATTGTACAGATGTAGAAGATAAAGACTATTACCACTGTAGGAAGCGTTTGGTCATTTCGCTTTGATAAATTGAGCTGTCAGTGGAAAAATTAACTTTCGTTATTGATCGAAAGATGTACGTCGGTAGTCGTTAGCATCGTAAAAATACCTACCGATCTTAGTAATCGATATGTGTGAAATTTCTTTAGTTTTTAACCGACTTCCAAAAAGAGGCGTTATCAATTCGACTGTATGTTTATTTTTTATGTATGTTTGTTACGCGATTACTCCGCCAATTTAGAATTGTTTTTGATGATTATTTTTTGGTTGGTAGGTCTTATCTCATAGGTGGTCCCATAAATTTTTTGTCGACATTGATTCAGCGCTTTTTGAAAAATCTACAAATACATGACAATAAGTAACGAATTCAATGTACAATGTAAACATTGTACAGTGCCACCAACTTAGCTGTTAAGGTGGGCAAAATTGGAACTACAGTTATTTCTTGGTAAATTTCATACTTTGTTTTCCACTAGCGACGCTGTCAACTGAACAGCAAACATAGAGGAACTTTTGGCTACCTACCTATGGCGACCGGGCCCTGTTGTTTTTCGTTAAATTTTTCATGACCATGGATACAAAGTATTTCAGTCGTAATATTAAACAATATTTTCTACTTTTTAGTGTCAGTTTGTAAATGTAGGTATAGCGTAGAGGTATAGTCATGAAGTCGGTTCTTTTTTTTCTAGAAATTCTAATTATATTATTCTTCATTATAATCCTTACTAATATTATAAAAGCGAAAGTAACTCTGTCTCTCTGTCTGGATGTTTGTTCGCTTTTCACGACTAAACCGCTAAGCCGATCTTAACGAATTTTTGCAGGATGATAGTGTACGTCATATGGACGGACATAGGGTACTTATTCTCCCAGAAAATGCGGGAAAATTGGAAAATTGCGGGGAGCACCACGGGATTCAGCTAGTTAGGCTATATATTTTAGTTCACTACTGACATAAGCCTATAAGGCCATCTAACGCCAAATAATCCGATCTTTGCCACTGCCTGCAGTATTACGTATATCGTCACTCCATCGAGTCTGCACGTCCAACACTTTTTATTAAACTTTCTCGATTAGAACGCATGTTTTAAATATCTATGACTCTATATGTTATGCGCGATGTATCACGATAGAAAATCAAGAACCATTTTCATTTAACACGAATTTACATTAAATTACATCATATAATTTTTTTCAATAATCATTATATTATTTATGAACTTACAAAAAAAAAGTTTTTTTTAAAGCTCCCGATAAGAGAGCTGATAATCTGCAAACGGCTGAACAAATGTTCTTGAGTCATAGCTAAAAACACTCTAGACCATGTCCCTTTCAAACAAAAAAAAAATTCTTAACCAAAATTGATTAAGCCGTTTGGGAGCTACGATGCCATAGACACAGATACATACATAAAACTTATCACCTTTTTGCGTCGGGGTTTAATAATAAAACAATCTTATCATTTAGGCCTACTTACTTAAAATTAGAAAACGTAAAGTGTACTTATCTGTAGACAATTGATCCATAACTCACGTCGTCGTTTCCGTAAAGTGCGCAAGCGCATCTGCAGTGTTGCCAGTAACACCCACACCCACCCACGTGGTAAATTAACGACCACATCATGAAGTGTAAGGTGATCTTATCGGAGTTTTTTTATAATGAAACGATAGTAATAAATTGTGAAGCTACGGGAGATAGTTATGAAAGCAGAGGTAGTTATGGAGAGTTGGATATTTTTCCCAATTTTTTTTCTGTTATGTTTAGATTAGATATTGGTTCATAACTGTCGTGTCATCATACATGACAGAAATGTGTCTTGGGGCGGCCCCTTGTATGGGACGCAAAACTCTTCTCTTCTCTATCTCTATCTCTTTTCTATCTCTACATAGTATAAATTGAAGTCGATTTCCGTGTCTGTCTGTCTGTATGGCCGCTAACTACCACGCAACGGATTTTGATGCGGTTTCCACCATCAGTTAAATACATTTTCAAGGAAGGTTTATATATATAACTAGCGACCCGCCCCGGCTTCGCACATGTGTAATTTACGTGCGAAGCCGGGGCGGGCGGGTCGCTAGTTAAATATATATTCGGGACATTTTGACACACTATCATCTGACCCCAAACTAAGCAAAGCTTGTGATATAGCTGCTAAAGACTGATATACATACAATATACATATATAGTTTTAAATACATACTTATATAGATATTAACAACCAGATATAGAACAAACACAAATGTTCATCACGTAAATGTTTGTCCTAGGTGGGAATCGAACCTACGCCCCCAAGCTCAGAAGGTAGGTTCACTACCAACTGGACCAACGGGCTATCGACCAAATTGGATATACCAAAGCACGACCTCGCACGAAGTGCAGTATACAATTTGTTTTAATTTTAATGCCATAGGTAAAGGTAACCAAAAAGGCTTTGTCGCTGAATGTCCCTTTCGCAAAATGTCACCAGTAGCAAAAAATCCCTTTCACAAAATTTACTTCGCAAAATGTCCCTTTCGCATAATGTCCCCTTCGCCTCCAAAAGGTAAGCAGTCACCAGACACTAGAAGTATCACAAATAAAGAGGCCAATCTATATACCTATCACAAAGTCAAATATTAAAGAGAAATGTTTTGTAACCATGTGTTTGAAAATGACTAACAAGTAAATGTATAGAGGACCTTAAAGCTACAAACAAAGAAGTTATCGGCAATATGCCAGCTGAATAGAAGGGCTAGACGTCTAAGGTCGCGGTTTCTCACCTGTTTACTTACCATCAGCACCTTTAGCTTGAACTTAGAGGGATAACCTAACCACTGTCAAGAATACCAGGGGGGTTAGACAAGAGTCACTTTCTGATAGCGTTAACGCCTACGGAAAGATGAAATCGTATGAAAATGACATTAGCATGAGAGACTATTTCTCAAGCTAATGTCATTGTCAATGTCATTTTCATACAATTTCATCTTGCGTAGGCGTTAACGCTAACAGAAAGTGACTCTTGTCTAACCCCCCTGTACCCATTTTGAACACGGGTACCTACATAAAAACTCTGCGGGACTGAAAGGGACAAGAAACATTTTTGCAAAAACAGCGAGAGTTTTTGGCATCTGAAAATCGTTCTTTTCTATTGGTCCAATCTGGCAGGAAGGTTTTCGATTATATTGACAATTTCTAGGGTTCCGTAATCAAATTGTGTAAACGAAACCATATCACTAAACCTACGCTATTTGTCTGTCCGTCCTGTCTTCTAACGGCAGTATTTTTCAGACCGTAATAAATAGCCAGTTGAAATTTTCACAGAATATGCAATGTTCTAAGAAATAACAATAAAGACAAAAACAATAACTAGAGAGAGGACCCCATACAACAAACGTTTTTTTTAACGTATTTTTGTATTAGCCCTAGTGTAAAAACGGTTATACGTACAATCGTCAAACTTGACATGATTATAGTTCACACTCTAAAGTAAAACAACAAATACATAATGGCCAAGTGCGAGTTGGTAAAAATTTTCTTTTCACCGAAGTTAACTAACGTCGGGCGCGCTCGGTACTTGGATGGGTGACCGGCTGGGCGTGATATTGTCTTTTTGCGCAATTTTTTTGTGCCGTAGTAACAATTTATGTGGTGGTGGTACGGAATCCTCGGTTCGCGAGCCCGACTCGCAATTTGCCGTTTTATTTACTGTCCATAGCCAGGTTATTGGGACACTAAAAAGTAACAAAAAAAAAATTAAAAAAAATATTTTCATCACCATTCGGTGAAAATTGGGCGCTTTGATTTGATTGATCACAAAATTATTGAAAATAACTTGTCCGCAGGCAAATAAAGGTATAATCTTCTATTCAGAATCAATTCACAATACGTTTTCTACCGCGAATACAAGAGTTATGTTGCTCGAGTAAACCCCGGGGGCATTTTCTCGCAATTCCGCGAATATCGTGTGAAATCGAACGAGGCTCTATGGTGTTCCTAGATCTTATGTAGGATAACAAATTATTGTGCTTTTGTAATAAATAAATGTATTTATATTAGTGGTAAATTAATGTGTTAGAAATGTGAAAGTTTCAAATCTGTGGGTACCTCCACTAAACATGCCATATTATAGTATAAATACATGACTAAAAAGTAACCGAAAATTCTCATTTAAATTGCCCGCGCGAAGTATTTATATCTATTTTGAGTTTCTGTATGTTGGTAGGATTACGATGCCAAAAATTTGCACGATATGTCAATCTGTTTACAGCAGCTGGTTCATCATCGTCATCATCGTCAGCCAGAAGACGTCCACTGCTGAACATAGGCCTCCCCCTTTAACCGCTACACTGAACGACAGCCTGGCTTTTGCATCCACTGGATGCCAGCGACTCTCACTATGTCGTCGGTCCATCTAATGAGAGGCCTGCCGCTGCGTCGCTGCGTCTTCCGGTTCGTGGTCTCCACTCAAGAACTTTTCTTCCCCATCGGTTATCGGTTCTTCGAGCGATGTGGCCTGCCCATTGCCACTTCAACTTGCTAATTTTAACAGCTATGTCGGTGACTCTCACAGGTGACTCTAGTTCTTTGGCGAATGTCCCGTTTCGGATTCTATCTATATGGCAGCTGGTTGAATTAGTCCATCTCGGTGGTGCTCTGCGAATTTTGCAATCAAATTGAGTATAGGTATATAATTACTAAGAATAAATAAAATTAAGTAACAGTAATGACAATTTTTTTCACCTCATAAAAAATCTGATCATATATATCATAGAGCCATCAACGAAAACAAAATTAAAATTAGTTCATAAATAAATAAGTTATAAGTATTTTAATTTTATGCTAGACAGAGAGCGCATTAACGTCGTAACGCATACTGCGTTATGACGTCACGCCTCAGGCGCACCATACAAACGCTGTACTAACACACGCTTTGCGAGAAAGGGACAGAGTATCGCCTCTTTCCGCACCTAAAACTTTAAACGCTCATTTCTCAGAGATTTATCAGCAAATTTAATTTATTTTTTCAGTAAGTGTAAAGTATTAAATTATATTCATCGCTAAGCCTGTTATTCATAATAAATTAAACATTAGGACACATGCCTATTGGCACGTTATCCTCGTACGATATAGCGGGCCAGTCTCGAACCGCAACAGGCGAGTTGGCGGTAAAAGGCAAGCCTTTAACTTAAAAAAAACTGCGAGTGAGTTATCCGAGCAGGACAGCGTATAACCAACCAGAATTAGTCAGTAACGTAACCACTAACCAGCCCCAGGCGCGTCTCGCAATCAGACATTGTGTGAACCGACCCGTGCCGAACTGTGGGTGTCCCGGTCCGTTCAGCCTAATGCAATCCGACAGGTGCTTGGGACATTCGTCTTGTTTCAGCTCGATTGGTTTAAAAAGATAATGAGACAAGTAATTTGGCTCGATGAGTATTCGATAGATTATTTATTGGTCTAATGTGGGATGCAGTAGCCAGAGATGCTGGATTTGGACATTGACTGATTTAGATGTATGAATAGAAATGTGTTTCGTTTGACTCGTGTGATTTTTAGGCCGACCACTGCAGGGCTAATGGTCAAAACATTAAAACTGCGAATCGGCGTGATGCGAATTCGCAATTTAGAAAACTGCGATGCGATTTCGTGCGTCAAAGCGTCTTACTTCCTCGGCTTTTAACCATTGTTTCGACGAGTGTCAATCGTACTGATTAAAAAAAAACTAATTATGGATGGATCGTAAAAAGAGTGTTGCTGCTATCATAATGAATATAGAAAAAAAATTGATTCTGGGTTCTTGCGAATCAATTCGCAAGTTTCTGTGATGCGCCATGCAAGCTATCAATTTATTTCAGTAGCAATAACAATGCTTTTATTTGTCAGCGAAGATACGCAGCCTAATGAAATTTAACAGCTAGTTCACCGTCCGAAAATTTTGCTTTATTGTCGTTTTGCTATTCAACCTCTAAGGGTAGAAAATTGGGATTAGAATCCCGTTTTTGAATTTCACTTTTCTTTGTGTAGCTAAATTTACTTTATTTGTATTGTTGACAAGCTATTGCTAAATTGCTAATTTATTAAGTCTTACATTCTGGGTGACAAAGCAATTTCTATTGGCAAGCATTACATTTGCTCATGGGCACACGGTTATGTAACAACATACAAAAAACATTTTACTATAAAACAACTGGCAGATACAATAATACTGTATCAAACCGGAAGATATCCATCAATAGGTACGCTGTATCAAAACAAGCCCAACCTAACCCAACTAACCTCACATTGAACATCAATAAACAAATCCGTAGCCAGGTGCCCAAAGCCATTGACAGCTACAATTTACCGGTATCCACAATTAGGGAGTGTGTGCATCGGATCAGTGGGCTTACTCTTGACACTCGATTTCAATCGTAATTTGGGATTGGGATCGAAAACATGCCATTTGGTACTCTTCAATCGCGTCAAGAGTACCGAAAGCGTCGATTTGAGTCGATTTTATTTAGTTCCATAAAATTCCACCATTATCGGTTCCAATCGTGCACTGGTTTAGAATTCAAGAGTACCAATATGGCATGTTTTCGATCCCAATCCTAAATTACGATTGAAATCGAGTGTCAAGAGTAAGCCCACTTATCGGAGTGGTCGTGTGCGTCCGATCGGATCGGAGCGAAGTGTCGCGCGTCACGGTGGCAAGCACGCGATGGGTTGTGAACGCAGCTGCAGTGGAAGTTAGAAGCGATAGGGGAAAAACAAAACATAAAAGTAAAAAATAATATTGTCGTAAACAACCGTCACATATTAAAAATTCCTGGACATCAACGGACGTCTGAGTGGAGATGCGAAAAAAATATAAGTGACAATAACAAGTGATTGGCAGCAGCTCTCGCTGCACAGTCGGCCAAATTTCTGTTTTTGTTTAAGTCCGCGTTTGCCCACCTTTTTTAGGTCTAATATTCGATGCAAATATATTTTTAAAGTCGATGATTCCAAAAGACCCGTAGTAGATCAAAACAATACGAATCATACTTGATAGAAAATGCTGGAAGAACAAATGCAAAAGTGTGCTTAGGATAGATGAATTTTAGTATAATCATTGTAATCGTTTGACCGCCACTCCAGATTTTCCTGATATTCTGATATCCTGATATTAAACGATGATGACATGGTGCACGCTTGCCAAGAAACCAATTCACTTGCTACAACACCCAGATTATAATCATCGCAAAGCTTTCCAAAACAATGCCCAGTTTTTGTGGTTTCTTCCTCGTGGTCAAGCTGGATAGACTAAATGATTTGATATAGGATATGATTTATATTTATTTTATTGCCAAAAACAAACAATAACAATGGACATATACGATTAGAAACATAAGGAGAAACAGTGTTTGGCAATAGGGGTACGCTCAGCGCTGTAATGCGAGGTCCCGAAGGGTCACGCAGGGCTGGTTTTCGGCATACCCCTTTGCTCAGAAAAAAGATTGTAGGTGAGCATTAGGTAACGGTGGGTATTGCAATATCAACTAATAATACCTATTTTGACAACGGGGAAAAAATCCTTGTGGTCAAGTACAGTGACAAGAAAATAAAAGTACAACCGTAGGTCACTGTTAGTATAACTTAAGCCAGTTATTATTAAAACTAAAAGAAGATTAGAATAAAGGTCTAATAACATTAAGCCTCCCACTAGATGGACCGACGACATTGTGAGAGTCGCGGGCATCCAGTGGATGCAAAAGGCAGGCTGTCGTTCAGTGTGGAGGTTAAAGGGAGAGACCTATGTTCAGCAGTGGACGTCTTCTGGCTGATGATGATGAACAATTAAGCCTATGAATATAAGAACTAAGTTTAATCAAATCTTGAAGATGTTAAGCTCATCACTTGCACCAGATGTAATTACAGCTATTAGAGATTATGTGTCAGGTTAAAGCTGGCGGATGAACGCTGGTACAATTAGTAATCCTGGATTACCACGGCCTCCGTTCTAACTCGATAATTATGGCTTACTTTACTAACACCATTTTGCAAGTGGCATCGACTTCGACACTGCTGCCAAGTGCTACAGTTACAATGAAAACGATGAAATGATGAAAAGATGAATGAAATGAAAAGATATTAGAGATGACATGAGTGAAAGAGGGTGATTTCAGATATGACAATAATATGATAGAGACGAATAGAAAAAACTTACAACCATGCTCTTGCTACGTGTGTCTTTTTGAACAGGTACAAACCGGGATTGTTAAAAGAGGAAATAATAGCATAGGCAAGGGTGCTGCATCTTCAACCACACAACAAAGGGTAAGGTAATGATGACAGTTTGTACCTACAGAAGCACTAATAACGTTTACTCAAGTATTGCTCTTAACATTTCCTAGGCGGTAAAAACCCTTATAAATTTACGAGTAGTACATCAATAAGAACAACTTGTACGATGGGGCCAACCCTGAAATCGCAAAAAAAAACAGATGTTTGCATTTTGTCGAGTGTCAATGACCGTTTTCTATGGAACAACTGATATATTTTTTCGATTTCACGGTTGGTCCCATAGTAAAAGTTGTTCATAATGATGAGTACAATGACCTACTTTCGGCTTAGTACAGCCTATATGCGTAACCCTGTATTGTTATACTGCAGCAGCAGGCTGCAGGCGTTCGGTGGACCAATAGCCTTGTTCAATCTTACTACCTTGTCCTTTTCCCAAACATAGCGAGGAAATTCCTTTAAAAAACCACGACAGTAATTATTAAAATTTCAAGCATTTCAAAAAAGTATTTATCAAAATTTTTCATAAAAACTATATTTAGACACAAGGATATGTTAGCAACATTCAACGTCCATGGAACCGCTGGCTTACCAAATTACAGTGTTGCAACATTTGTTTACGTAAAATTTTCAACATAAACCTACGGTTTGTTACCAGAATTGAGTACGGTTTATCTATGTGTTACGATCGATTTGTTGTTTATCTGCGGAACCATGCGAATCGCGTGCTATAGATACAAGTTATAAGGTTAACTTACTCTATGTTAAGTATCGCAATAAGTTTAATTTGTTATGGTTTTGTTATGACCTTAATCACACTTTACATATACAGAATTACACAGATCTGTATACTACGTCGAAAAGTCACTATACTCATAATTATGAACAACTTTTACTATGGGACCAACTAGCCAATCGTGAAAAAATGCCAGCTTATCCATATAGTTGAGTGTGTATGACATTTTTCAACAGAACAGCTGTCTTTTTAACCGACTTCCAAAAAGAGGCGGTTATCAATTCGACTGTTTTTTTTTAATGTATGTTTGTTACGCGATTACTCCGCCAATTTAGAATTGTTTTTGTATATTCTTTTTTTGGTTGGTAGGTCATAACTCATAGGTGGTCCCATAATTTTTTTATCGGCATTGATTCAGTGCTTTTTGAAAAATCTACGAAAACATGACAATAAGTTACGAATTTAATGTACAATGTAAACATTGTACAGTGCCACCAACTTAGCTATTAAGGTGGGCAAAATTAAAACTACAGTTATTTCTTGGTGAATTTCATACTTTGTTCTCCACTAGCGACGCTGTCAACTGAACAGCAAACATAGAGGAACTGTTCCTACAACAGAACTTCAAAAAAACAAAGAAGTGTCTCCATGGCGACCGGGCCCTGTTGTTTTTCGTTAAATTTTTCATGACCATGGCCATAAATACAAAGTATTTCAGTCGTAATAATTCAGTTTAAACAATATTTTCTACTTTTTAGTGTCAGTTTGTAAATGTAGGTATAGTCATGAAGTAGGTTAATTTTTTTTTCAAGAAATTCTAATTATTTGCAATTTCAGAGTTGGTTCCATTGTTTCTGTCACTCGACAAAATTTATGAAACAGCAGTTTTTTTTTCGCGATTTCAGATTTGATCCCATAGTAAAAGTTGTCCATAAAGATAAGTACAGTGACCTTTCGGCTTAATACAGTCTATATGCGTAATCCTGTATAAACAATCTCTTACTTACCCTTCAGTTAAGGTATGTGTGTTTTGAAAACCAATCAGGAAAGTTACCTGTAACAATAAAACAAGTTATTAGATTTTGTAAACAGACTTCAGGATATAGGTTTTTAAGTCGGTAATTTTTTTATGTACCACAGAAAAGAAAAAAAAATGTTTAAATTAGAACGGCTGCTAAGGCATTTTTGTAAGAAAATTTGTTGTAGCAAGTTGCATCCATAAAAACAAAACGTCAGTCATTCGAAATCAGTTAGCAACTGTGATGCGTACAAAGAACTTTGAGTCTTAACCCAAAAAAGTAAGGTCCAAGTTCTTTGGATGCGGAGTTCGACGCGTTGACATAAATAAGAATTTTCAATCAAGGTTCTGTCATAATGCGCGGTAACAGATTTTCCTTCTCATTTCCGATCTATTTACTTCTCTTTTCTGTGTTATGTACATACACCTCGTGAAAACAAACTTCACCATCATGTGAATGTCGATGCTATCCAGCTCCTCAACCAAACAAACTTTGTTAGTAGACTTAGAACAAAACCTTTCGAGTTGGTGTATTGAAAAACAGTGTCTTCCCTAATGGGAAATACGCAATAACAAGTTTCTTATTGAATCCTATCGCTATCGCTATAATCCATTAGCAAGGAGGTGGCTTCAAGGAAGTATATAACGCGGGTTGAATCGCGGGGCTCAGCTAGTCTTCTATACTAATATAATAAGGAGGAAAGATTTGATCGTTTGTTTGTTTGCATTGAATAGGTTCCGAAACTACTAAACCGATTTGAAAAATTATTTTACTATTGGGAAGCTACACTATCCCTGGTTGACATAGGCTATATATATATATATTTTTAATGGGATCCTTACTAAAACTCCAAAGAGGAAAGATTTGATTGTTCGTTTGTTTGCATTGAATAGGCTGCGAAACTACTAAACATATTTGAAAAATTCTTCCACTTTTGGAAAGCTACACTATCCCCAGGTGACATAGGCTATCTATACTATATCTATACTAATATTATAAAGAGGAAAGATTTGAATGTTTGTTTGTTTGTTTGTTTGTTTGCATTGAATAGGCTCCAAAACTACTGAACCGATTAGAAAATTCTTTCACTGTTGGGAAGCTACACTATTCCCGGGTGACATAGGCAATAATCTATACCCGTGCGAAGCTGGGGCGGACCGCTAGTAATATTATAACGAGGAAAGATTTGATTGTTTGTTTGTTTGTTTGCATTATATAGGCTCATAATTTTTAAACTTTCGCGATTTGAACACATGTTTTAACACAAACAACCAACCAAACTGTAAACCAAACCAAACCAACCAAACTGTAGATCATCAAATTATCTAAGTTTCTTTGCACCTCAACCTTTTTGCGAACAACTCGATCTATGAATCTCCCCTCAGAAACCTATAAATCACCTCCCATTTCCTACCAGATTGCATAACACTGATACAACATCACACGGAAACCTCAAAGGCGGGCACCATCACTCAGGACGGTCAATGAAATATTAACATAGACATTATTTATCGAAGTACGATGGAGATATTGCCACGCCTGTGGTGCTAAGGAAAACCGGCATTGGAATCAAAAATATATTAAAAAAAAAAAAAAAAACATTTATTCGGCATCATTACAGTTTTTTTTTTTTGTTTAAATTAGAGCGGCTGTCAAGGCATTTTTGTAAGAAATTTGTTGTAGCCTGTTGCACCCATATATACGAAACGTCAGTCATTCGAAATCAGTTAGCAACTGTGATGCGGACAAAGAACATTGAGACTTAACCCAAAAAGGTAAGGTCCAAGTTCTTTGGATGCGGAGTTCGACGCGTTGTCAAATAAGAATGTTCAATCAAGGTTCACTCCTAATGCCTGGCGACAAATTTTCCTTCTCATTTCCGTTCTATTTACTTGTCTTTTCTGTGATTACAACTCAGGTAGGTCCAACTTACCACGCAAAGAGGTCGCCAGCAGAATCCAACTTGG
Source organism: Agriopis marginaria (assembly GCA_932305915.1). Taxonomy (NCBI): domain Eukaryota; kingdom Metazoa; phylum Arthropoda; class Insecta; order Lepidoptera; family Geometridae; genus Agriopis; species Agriopis marginaria. Next base: position 5,944,141 of record OW029933.1, read on the forward strand.
ATGGGCAGCGTTCGGGAAATTGCGTGACATCTTCTCGTCCAAAATACCACAGTGCGTAAAGACTTACCTTTTTAACCAGTGTGTTGCCAGTGATGACACATGCATTGGTATTAAGACTGCTGGCCTTTTGGAAACTCACGAGTCACAAAACGGGCAATGGAGAGAGCTATGCTTAGTTTCTTTCCGCGATAGAATCCTGAACGTGGATACTCGTCGAAGAACCAGAGTCACCGATACAGCTATTAAAAATTGGAACTTGAAGTGGCAATGGGCAGGCCACATCGCTCTAAGTGCGGATAACCGTTGGGGAAGAAAGGTTCTTGAGTGGAGACCACGAACCGGAAGAAGCAGCGTAGGTAGGCCTACCACTAGCTAGGTGGACCGACGACATGGTGAGAGTCGCGGGCATCCAGTGGGTGCTGATGGCAGGCTGCCAAGTCAGTGTTGAGTTCTAAGGGGGCGGCTTATGTTCAGCAGTGAACGTTTTCTGGCTGAAGATGAGTACTTACTACAAATATTTATATCTACAGTACACATTCAGTTTCGAATGGGTCCGTGCTGAGTCTAGAACTAACACACAGTTTTTTTATTTGTTTGAAAAGTGACTTGATCGAGGGTGTTCTTAGCTATGACTCAAGAAAATCTGTTCAGCTGTTTGAAGACTATCAGCACTTTTATTAGGGTTTAAAAAAACTTATTTCGATTTTTTCGACCTCTTCCGCCATCCTTTAAAATATCTACATGAAAATTGCTTTATATTTTTTGCAATGTTATTCTAAAAATAATGCCCAATCGGGCATTTCCATCCACCTAGCAATCCACCTAGAAATTCCATACATTCAACAAAAAAAATATTTTTGATTCCTTCGAACCTTGTCAGAATGCTCCCCCCCCCCCCTAAAATGAAATCCTGGATCCGCCCCTGCAATCGGGTTGTTTTAATTGAGGAGGTGAAGAACAAAACCTCACATTTCCAGTTTTTCAAATTTAGAGAACTAAGAAAAACTGAGAATTTAGTTTTTTTATAGAGAATACATAAAAATTTATCGATGGAATTTCTCTTTTCCAACGGAAAAGTGAGGTTTTGTTCTTCACCTCCTCAGTTCTTACTCAGTAATTTTATTTCTTTAGACAGATCCGGCCGGTCAGCGCGCCCTGATGAGCGAGAAAATCTTCGGTCCCATTAAAATAGAAGGTAACACCACGAGCGTTGCCAGTTTTCTAGTTTATATTGTAACACTACAGGTGTTCACTATTATTGAAGTGTTTATTTCGACGTGGACATTTAACGGCCCTCACAATTCATATAAATATTTACGTCTGTCCGTAAAACGTCAATCATTAATGATTTGCAGTTGAAAGTGCGATTTCCATCAAAATAACTTATAATGCTTTCAACGCTTTCAACCGTAACCGTATAAACAGCACTAATGACAAGATCTTTTTAAGCAAAATGTTTAGTGTTGATTTTATGTCGATCGCGTCGTAAAGCTAAATTCATAAAGCTAAGTTCGCATTGATAAAGAAAGTTTTTTGTGAAAAATGGGAGAGGGCTCTTAGCCCTCTCACATTTTTCACGAATAAAGCAACGAAAACTGGATTTTACGTGTTCCAAATCTATATATTTAAAAAGGTCTATTGAAAATTCAATTTCTGTATTACATCTGTATTTTCTATTGAAAACAATAAGGGCTTAAAATTTTGGAACACTCAACTAACAATTACCTACCTCCTTCAAAAGCTGTTTTTCGTAAAACTCTCAGAGGGAAAGTTTGAGAGTGGATTTAGTTAAATCACTGACACAAAACAAACAATTTTAATGTTATGGTTTACTTGTTTTAAAATTACGGCTTTAATTTTTCGTTTAATGCCCGTAAATTCTGATACCTAAAATTTTACGATGCATTTTGTAATACGGCTCTTGAAGTTTTTAATACGAGGCATTTTAAAACACTGTTTTAAACTATCACGCTTGTTCACTAAAGTTACATGATTATTTACGGGATATTTATCGTGGTAAGGTTGTGGAATAAGCTCCAGATATTTCGGCGCAGTTGCATGCACCATGTTCACGAGAAGACTAAAGAATGTGGGTGGTAATCACGGTAAACATTTTGTTTTAGCAATTACGAAGATAACTTCGAAATCTACCAATAAATTAACGGTATGTAATCCTACACTTCAGAATCAGTTCCTATTCCAGGCTAGGCGTATTTATCATTTTCGATCACACTGAGTTGATAATTTATGTTTCAACTTAGGTTGGGTCAACTTGGGTTGCGTTAAGTAAATCAATTTGCGTGGTTGTGGCAAACAATACCAAATTTCATTATGGAAACTGACGTGGTTTTCACACATTTCCAGCCGTTGTCATCACGTGAGCACGGCGCGATGCCCCGTAGTGCAAAGCGAAACGCAGCCGCACGTGCATTCACCTTGAAAAAGACCGCCTAATGCGGTTGAAACTATAGTCGAAGTAACCGGCTTAATCTGACATGAGTAATTCCCGTGTAATATAAACAAAATACCAAATTTATATTTTTGAGGATATAAATATGTTAAATGAAACTTTAGAAACATGATTGATAAATTTTTCTCGATAGAATAATTCTGCGAAAACAGACCTTCTAAAACACGTTTTTAGTTTTATCTCAGAATCTCAGTTCCTGACAATTTCTTTTTTCATATTCTAATGGTAATTTAAGTAATGTACTTTAACATATTATGGCGCAAGTGCCTTTATTAACTAAACAAAATACAAGCTAATACTAACACTACAAATACAGTTAGACTGCCCATAGATCGTTAAAGGTCTAAAGACAATCCAAATGCTCAAGCCCACAGAAATGAAAACCTAGAGTCCAAGATAGACCAGTGCAGAAGCCTTTGAAAATGGTAAAAAAGTGAAAAAAGGCAATCCTCAATAAAACGAACTTGACATAAATTCGTTTTATTTAAGGTATAATCTTGATTTGCTACTCAACCAAAGCACTCAGCTGAAGAGATTTTGTTAGGTTATTTAGAACAACACATTGATACCTTTATCCCTGTAAAATGTGATAAATCAGTCAAATCGCGGGCGAAACCTCGCGTGCCAGCTAGTAGAAACATATTTAGTTGTATTGTTGTTTAGTTGAACGAGCTTCCTGACCTTTCAAATCTTAGCATTCTCATAATACTAGATACATATATAATTTAATCATATATATCAAGTCATCACGTTGTATTTCCCAACGTTGCTGCCAGAGACACTAGGCATTTTGCAGGTTTTCACGATTACGTGGAGTTCAGAGAGGTCACCCACAAACGCTGGTAGAATATCAAGGAAGTGTGTCTAGTAATAATATGTAGATAAATATTTAAAACTCAGAGTCACACAGCGGGCAATGGAAAAAGCTAAGCTCGGAGTTCATTTGCGCGATAGAATCCCAAACGTGGATATTCACCAAAGAATCACCGACATAGCTAAAGAATTTGGAAGTTGAAGTGGTAATGGGCAGGCCACATCGCTTGCAGAACCGATAACCGATGGAGAAGAAAGGTTCTTGAATGGAGACGACGGCCCAGAAGACGCAGCTTAGGTCTCCCACTAGATGAAACGACGACATCGTGAGAGTCGCGGGCATCCAGTGGATGTAGATGGCAGGCTGTCGGTCAGTGTGGACGTCTAAGGGGGAGGTTCAGTAGTGGACGTTCAAAATGACCGTTCAAAATATACAGCCGTTAAAAGAACAGATGCACGGATAGACAGACAACGTAGGCTTAGTAATAGAGTCCTCTTTACACCCCTTGGGTACGAAACCCTAGGAAATGTAGATATCTCTGTATCCTCAACACTTTCGATCAAGTAAACGAGTCGTATGAGCAACAATACAATATGTTCAGTTGTTCACGCTCAGAGAAAGTTGCCGGTCTCTGATTTACCATCGGGTATTAGCTTTATGATACGGCAGTGGTTTCACCTGACACTGCGAACTTTGATGGGGTTTGAAGGTCTTGTATTGTGTAGATTTTACAGTAGCTGTTATTATTCTACAGGACTACGCGGAACGGTGGTGTTTAGTCAAAGGAGGTCATCGTACTCATCATTGTAAACAACTAGCAGCGTCCCGCGGTTTCAACCGTTAATCTAAAGGGCCCGTATTTTTTTGGGGTTAATAATTTTGTTCGAGCGCGTACAATTTCTACAAGCTTTTACTTGACTAGTAATATTTGTATGTTTGTTTGTTTGGGCAAATCTTGCAAGCTGAATTAGAACCAGTTCTTCCTAACCAATTTTGCTATAATTTTTGCATACAACTTTAGTTCTGGCGATAATACAATTATGAAATACCCAATATTGTAATATTTTCAAAATGGCCGCCACCATAAGATGGCGGATAGTGTATATTTTTTGTCAACGTATCAAAAGACATCATACTAAGTTTAATATGGCTGCCGCCAAAATTGCGATCTTTGATTATAATTATATGAGTTTGAGTATATAAATATATGGCGGTAACTTTTGTTTGCTAAGGCTAAGCTTGGTTTAAAACATGTAAGTTTTAAGTTGGTTTATATTACATTGATAATTATAATTTTGTCCTCTCATTATATAAGATCATCATATACTGGTTCCATGGACGTTATCTGTCATTCCTAAAGCTTCTGATGATTATCACAACTAGTTCATGGTAAAACACTTTCTCAACTTTCAGTGATTTTGATCAAACAGAAGTACGATACGCTTTAACTCAGAAACCTGTAGAGGTAGCTTCTGTGCCAAGAAATGTTAGAAACTGCAGCCCAGTTAACATAGAAACGATGTGATAACAATTTGTTTCAAGTTTTTGCTTTGACAAGAACATTCTCGCTTGTGACACGAGTATCTGAGATCTCTATTCTAGACTCAAATTATACCGGGTTATTTTTAATTCAAGTAAAGTAGATAGCTTCCTTATTTCATACCGGACATTTTTTGTCCCAAGACTTGTATTAATGCGTTTAAAAAAATATATGTAATAAATAAGACTTTTAAATGACCACAACCTTACGAAGTTTCAGATAAGAATGAATACGGGAGCCTAAGCAAAAATTAAGAGCCGCAATAAGCATAAAAATATTGTTGGGAACTTATTGGTATAGCTAGATATACATTCTATTACCAGCCCTTTTGAAGAACCCCGTGTTATAGTTGAACTCCATTCTTGCAGAGCTTGAGGGAACCAAGAATAACCAATAAAACGCGTGTCGTCTTTAAAAGGTTATTTCAGAACTTGACAAGAAAAATCTTGTGATTAGGGAAAATTGGTCATAGATCGTCAATTGTTTACTTATAGGGAAGCATTGTAAGCATTTGTGGAACAGTTCCTAATCTCGATCAAGAAAGTGAAAAGTTCAGTGGTGTTTGCATAAAGCTAATATTATTATGTATCATATTGTCGCCGCCGGCCACCCCCCGTGGTAACGATATGATTTACAAAGCCGATATCAAGTTGGATAACTCCGTATTTATGAGGTAAACGTGGAATAACGGACGTGATAGCTTTCAACGAGTGTTGCTATAATAGAAAATAATGTTTATATTAAGGAGAAGTAACGAGATGAAAAGATGACAAACAGCGTAAAGTTGCAGACCGAAATTGGCTGCTGATAGCAATCTCAGTGCGCCATTTTAGGAGAGGACTATGTTCAGCTGTGAACAATATACGAGTACATCCAAAGGTAGATCTATAAAAAAAAATATACATAGGGTTTCACGTACTGGTGGCATTAATCCAATAGGAGGTCATTATGCTCATAATTGTGAACAACTTAACATCAGGCGAGTTGGCGGAAAAACGCAAGCCTATAATAAAAAAATGGCAGTATCTATGGTATCAATCCAGAAGCCGCGAAAAAAATATCTGCTGTTCTATAGGTAGTTTTAGGGGCGATGTCGTACACATTTACGGTGAATGGCTTGTTGAAAACAACTGAAGATGACAATCAGAAAGGCGACACATAAACAAGTCTTCAAGCGTAAAATTGACAAAAATTTCACGTAAACCCACGTAATCATATATGAGAAAGCACACAGCTGCTATACGAGTAAAATGATACCATCAAACTTGTATTTTATGAAGACGTGAAAGAAATAAAAATATTGTCGTATTTAAACGAGAAAACGGCGATAAAAAGTCAAATGTGTTAAGATATCATCGTTTACCAGTAAACAAGTAATCTCGCTTATGCTAATAAAGTTACATCTACTATAATAACAATTTATAAGTTTTATGAATCGTAATTTTTAATTTAATTAGTTTTCATATGTTATTTTATCAACTACTCCAACTGAAGGCAAATGGTTAAAGTTTTATAGTTTAACATAATATAACTTTCTTTTAAACATTGAAAGGATTTTCATTATTTAGTGTGTGAAACAAGATTTAACAAGATAAATTCCGAAACAATAAACATCGGATGATATGTATAAACAAAATACAGGTCAATTGCATAATCTCACAAAAGATTTTGTTCGTTTATCCTTCTGTGACGTTAAAACAGAGCACCGTTTCAACGTGATTTTTTCAAATCTTCCTGTAGCAAATTTACAGCAAAAAGTGACGGTAAAAAAGTTACAGCAAAAAGGTTACAGCAATAAAGTTACCAAAAGTTCGGAGAGGGATGTTGGACATGCGATGCGATTTTTTCAGGAAAATTGCGTTTTTTTTTTCATCTATGGGACAGTCCACGAAAGTTGCAGCAAGTTTTAATATGTTAGTGTAGCTTACAGTATTACTTATATCGTACTTTTAATAGTCAAAAGTGGGTTTCTCCGCACGAAGTGTTGGATTCGTGACGACAACACCGTGTCGCCGGCATATCAGTCGCACGATCGTCTCATTGCCGTGTGTTCACAGCCGAAGCTTCTACAATAGTTTTGATTTATTTCCAGAATGTTCCGTTACCTTTCTCCTTATTTATCTACAGAAAGAGTTTAAGAATTTACTTTTAAGAAATAGATCCGGCGATTTTTGGGTCCCTACAAATTCTATTTCTGAAATTATATTTTTGTTTTCGCCATTTTTCAACACGGCCGAAACATGATTGACTTTATCGAGTATTGGTAAAAGCAGCTACGTGGAGAAATCTTTTGGATGAGTGACGGTGCTGGGGCGAGGGAAGCACAGGCCGACTGTGGTGACCGTCAAACTTCAAACTTGCGAGATCGAGCTTCTTACCTGTGAGCAGCACCCTGGCTTGACACCTCCTATACCTCCGTAGTCCGTATGGTCAAGCCACGTTGTTGCACGTTATTCGTCAAGCAGCAAGGTGGCGTGACTATACTAAGAAGATCTTAGGTTAACTTGGACCCGATTAGCACAGGACCAAACCAGATGGCAAAGCAAAAGTAACCTTTATGGTTATAGGCTAGCTAGGGTATAGACCAGTGGAGTAAATGATATAAACTTTGTGTAAACGGGATGTCATATAAAACACGAAGAGTGGCGAGTACTTCATTTATTCAGCAATCGAAATGAACAGAGAGATAGTTGGCTCGCAGGCTAGCTTATATACCCTCCCCTCAAAGGCTTGGCGAGCTTGACAGTCGCATGACGTGAGGGGGTGTGTCATGGCGGCTGGCTGGTTGTCATTCGTAGTTTCGCAGGCAACGTCACGTCCGTTTTGTTACACTCGACCATCCTGCAACAATTGCCCCCGCAATTGGGAACAAACGACAAGGTTTAGTTCCTAATAAATTAACAATGTATTCAGTGTGAGGCTGACTACACTACTAGCAAGAATAAGAGCTACGGGCAATATTAAGGTGAAACTGAAGAGAAATAAATACGCCTAACTACTAAGATAACGACTTAATTTATTTCTCAGTTATCGGACAGAGTTTCGACTTATCTTCCTTAGAGCACCTTAAAATAATAATCGACAAATGACCCAAATGATGGAGGTTTACCCCCCGACTTAATCACAAAAATGGTAGGCCAGTCGGAAATGACGTCACGGCCAATCAACAGCTGACTTAGCTGACTTTGCTGTCATTGAAGGGCTTCCGCTGTAGCGGTATATTTCGAAGATCAGTCGAAAGCTTGGCTTGGCTTGGCTTGGCTGACTTAGCTGGCTTGGCTGGCTTGGCTGGCTTGGCTGGCTTGGCTGGCTTGGCTGGCTTGGCTGGCTTGGCTGGCTTGGCTGGCTTGGCTGGCTCGGTTTGGCCTGGCTTGGCTCTGTTTGGCCTGGCTTTGCTCGGTTTGGCCTGGCTTGGCCTGGCTTGGCTCGGATTGGCCTGGCTTGGCTCGGTTTGGCCTGGTTTGGCATGGCTTGGCTCGGTTTGGCCTGGCTTGGCCTGGCTTGGCTAGGCTAGGCTAGGCTTGGTTCGGCTCGGCGAGGATGGCGTTACAAAGGGCTAGTGGCAATATTAAGGGCTAGTGGCAATATTGAGGGCTACTGGAAATATTCCAACTATCAGTGATTCATCGGTTCCATTAAACCTACAATTGCCTTCAAAGCCTTAGTTACCATCAAAGCTATAGTTACCATCAAAGCTATAGTTACCATCAAAGCTATAGTTACCATCAAAGCTATAGTTACCATCAAAGTTATAGTTACCATCAAAGTTATAATTACCATCAGAGCTATAGTTACCATCAAACCTATAGTTACCATCAAACCTATAGTTACCATCAAAGCTATAGTTACCATCAAAGCTATAATTAACATCAAAGCTATTGAGGCTGCTTAAACTATTGAAGCCACCGAAACTATTCTTAATATAATTACCGAAGATATGAAAACTACTGGCAGTTGCTACTGGCAAAGTTAGAACTACAGAATTATCGGAACTACTGGGTTACTAGAACACTGGTCAACTGGTTATTAGAACATTGAGAGTTACTCGCACTATCAAAACTATGAGAATTAATTACTATCACTATCAGAACAATCGGCACCATCAGCAACAGAATTTAAACAAACAGAACTAATGTCAAACTACTGGGTTATTAGAACAATGCGAGCTACTTGCACTATCAAAACTATAAGAATTAATTACTATCACCATCAGAATAATCGGCACTATCAGCAACATAATTTGAAACAAACATAACTACTACTGCGCAATACTCTAATTTATCAGAGTTCGGTATCATTTTAATCATAAGTACTATACTGCATCACAATACAGCGTTGTCACGTTAGGTCTATTACCATATTTGAACTAGAATGTTTGTACTTGATATACCCGAAATCAGAGCAAATTCCTCTCGCTACAATTCATACTACTTATTTGGAACTTGACCATAATAACAAAATGTACACAGCAACTAATGAATGGTAAGTACTAAGTTCATTTTTGTAAAGGTACATCATAACAAAACTAAACTAAAACGACGGCGTTAGGCCATTTATTAAGGTACCTAGGTAGGTACACCTTGCATAATTAAGCACCGAATTAATTTTAAACTGGTAATGCTACTCCTATGCTATCAGCAAACTATTGCTATCAGTACCTAACCATTACTTTTGTGAGAATCAACCAACTCATTATTAGTTTATACTTGAGTTGCGTTGCATCAATTTGCGCGGTTAAGTATGTCTTACAGTAACAAATTCATATTTTGGTTATGAATACTTAATTGAGGACATAAACAAGTTTAATGTAATTTTGGAAACATGATTGGTGAAACTTTTCTCTAAACTTAATTTAGTGGATATTTATTTTATTTTAAACTTAAATGGCTCCTTAATAATCTGCAGTTATATTATTTGTTGCTCGCATTTTTTTTATTCTAGGGCGTGCGCAGACTCTTGCCTAATAAAACATGCAGACGCAGATCGCACATATTTGTCACTGTTTCGTGCAGGGGCAAAACTTGGCTTTGAGCTGACGACGTGGTACCAAATATCGATTCGGCATAGATTTGAAATAAGCTACCCCCATGTATGTCAATTTTAACTGTGGTTTTATCATGCTCAGTACTGGAAATGCAATATCCCTTTGCGTTAAGGTGTGCGTTCTTTTTCATTAAAATTAAATTTTATAAACGAGCAAACAGCAATATTCTAAACCAAATTTGGTTATAAAATTTCACACACTGATAGATTGAAGCATTGTATACAAAATACTGAATAGCGCGATGGAACACCAAGAATCAACGAACATTCACGATTCATTTTGAAGTAAATCTAAGCACTGATCCGATTCTACAAGTTAATTGTTTTAAAGGTACGTTCTGTGAAATTATTATTATCCAGTCTACCCGCATACACGACAATAAAAGTTATTTTCCATCCTACCCACAGACTCGACTTAGAAATAAAAATGAGGTAATGAACTAACGAAGCTAGCACTTCTAGCTAGAATGTAATTTTTCTAATCTACCTACAGGTTTCGCAGTTTCTCTGATCGAAAGTGTAAAAGTCAATTATAAATCTTTAGACGAACTCGGCATCGATTAAACTGGAGTGAATAGTTGTATCTAATCTATGTATGATATGTAAAGGCTGTTTAACCTAAATCTTACATGTTCATAAGCACGTATTATTGGGCCTGCAAGTGCGTAAGGAGTGTGATTGCAGTTATTTTTTTAATGATCATGGAATAAAATTATGTAGAGAACTTTCAAGTGCATCTAAAACATTTTTTTTTGTTTCGTTTTGACGTTGTCGAATGAGTAGTCACTAATAATATGCAAATAAGAAAGCAAAGCACGGGCTAAGACAATGATTTCGTTTTCGTCTTTTCTCTTGTACAGTCTAAATCACGTCTGGAGGTACAATCAAACCTATCGGAATTGGAACTAGGCAATTAGTTACGATAGTTACTTAGAAAATGTGCATGGTATGGCTCACTGCTATCAGTTAATGGTCATATTTTGAGGTCATATACTTGTAAATTTTCTAATCCTAACTTGAATTAGTGACAATATAGGTATATCTCATAAGCATAATGGCAAGTAGAAACGAACGCACCTGGCTATTAGGCTAAGGCTCCTCGCTAGCTCCAACTGATGCAGGCTGGCCTCCGCTGCTTCAGGCCCTAGTTAGGTTAGGACCTCGCCCAGCTGCTACACGCCACACAGATGCAGGTCACATGCTGGCAGGCAGACAGGCAGATTGGCACGCAGGCGAGCAGGCTGGTAGGCAGGTAGATAGTAGTGTCTTGCCACGTGTCTTGCGGCCCGAGATAGAATCTTGAAATCTTCGATGTCACAGTTTTCGCACGCAGTGGGTAGTAATAGGTCACGGGCGGAAAGTAGGGTTAGCCGTGTTCGTTCCGTGTAGGGTTCGTTTTTGCTTCTTGGCTCAGTATATGGTGTCGAATGATGAGAAAACAGGGTGGATGGTGTTAGATCTTCATGATTGTGGCGACATATTCTGCATTTTTTACTTCGTTTTTCATCAGGCCAAATGCTTTAGCTTGGCAGAGTCGACCTTCTTGCAGTACATAATAACGTCACCGTAGATTCTTCTCAAGCAGTAACTTCGCCGTTATAGACAGGATTGCCGCAGTGTGCGTAGGTATTAATTTTTTCTTCTTTATCCCTCTTCGGATTGTAAACGGGATGTCATATAAAACACGAAGACTGGCGAGTACTTCATTTATTCAGCAATCGAAATGAACAGAGAGATAGTTGGCTCGCAGGCTAGCTTATATACCCTCCCCTCAAAGGCTTGGCGAGCTTGACAGTCGCATGACGTGAGGGGGTGTGTCATGGCGGCTGGCTGGTTGTCATTCGTAGTTTCAACGTCACGTCCGTTTTGTTACATTTGTCAGCCATTTTCTGGTAAGCACAGTAAAATTTATAAAAAGCTTGACTAAAAGTCAAAACCTAAAAGAAAATAAATACTTTCAAACGCAGACTAGGTAAAGCTATTACCCAACTACGCAAGAACAATTTGTTTTATTACACGGGAATTACTTACGTGTAATTAATCCGGTTATTTTGACTATAGTTTCAACCGCATTCGGAGGTCTTTTTCAAGGTTAGTGCGCGCGTGACTCCATCTCGCTTTGCACAAAAAATAACGCAACAGAAGTTCCCAATATGGACCTACTATTTTGCAGAAAAAATCTTTCAACAATTCAAATCTATAAACTTGTTATTTCCTCACTTAACTCTGAGACGTGCGACCTTCTGGGGTCCATTGTCTTTTGAATCTTCCGCAAATGTATCCGAGAAAGGGTCATAAAGCCCTAATGCTCTTCAGTGCCATGCTTTAAGCTTCCGGCGTTGGTACATAAAAGTATACTTAAACCGTAATGTGAACCAGACAACAATGTAGCAAAAATACGATGAATTTATAACTGGCCACTCCCCGGCCGAAGCGCTTTCGTATATTTTCAAAATTTTTGAGGAAAAAATCAATCTCACATACAAACATTGCAAATTAAACAAAAGCTATAGTAGATTTAAAAAAAAGCTTTTAATCAAATAAAGTTTACTCGGCCGTTTTATTGCCGCCGAATTGATTCCTAACTCGATACGTTTGTGATCTGCAGTTAATAAAAGCTGTACATGAAGATTAATAAAACAACTTGCTTCCGGTTTTATAGGTAATACAGTTCTGTTTAACCCTTTAAACACTGAGTTACTCACAGGCTAATAGGAAACCCGTTTACTTCCATAAACCAAGCTTTAGAAACAAGGTAATTTATCCACCGAGCTTTATTCTTACCAGGTTGTTATCTGCTTATGAAACGCCCATTTCTTATGCAATTAAGATAAGTGTAATGCCCATTGCAAGAACTTGTAAATTAAAAATAACGATCGCGGAGTCACGAGGAGACTGGTTACTGATAGTATTTGCATAGATATGGGAAGCTTTACAATGAAGGGTGGTCAAGATAATCTCCTTGGTTATAACTTTCAAAAGTGTTAGACACTTATGTTTTACTAGCTGAATCCCGCGGTGTTACCCACGATTGTTTTCCGCATTTTATGAGAGGGGGGGGGGGGGGGTTACCCTATACCCGTCTTTATAATGAACACTATCATCCTGACAAATTTCGTCAAGATCGGCCAAGCCGTTTAGTCGCGAAAATTGAAGAAACAAACAGACAGAGAGATTACTTTCGCTTTTATAATATAAAGATGAAAAATAAAAACGCTTCTTCATCAATGTTTGAGAAAAGTAATATAACAGCCCTTGCCGGTTACTGGGCATTTATGGACTGACGTATGCCACATTTTCACGTCCGTCCATAAATGCCTCCGTTGCCTGCCTTATACACGAATATCGACGCAATGTTTGAGAAAAATAATATAACAAGCCTTGTCGGTTACTGGGCATCAACTATCTATGATCCTTGCTGGGCATTTATGGACTGACGTATGCGACATTTTCACTATACATAAATGCCTCCATTGCCTGCCGTATAGACGAAACACGCAATGCTTGAAAAACATTATACAAGCCTTGGCGGTAACAGGGCATTTATGGACTGACGTATGCGAAATTTGCACGCACGTCCATAAATGCCTTCGTTGCCCTGCCACTGCAGCAATGTACTAATTTTATTATTCTAAGCATGATTTTATGAGCAGTTTTAGCAATATTTTATTCAGACAACTAGTAGTGGGCTTGAGCATTTGGATTGTCTGTAGACAAACCTTCAACCTTAGACCTTCAACCACAGAAAAGATTTAAACAATTATTTTTTTCTTTTCTGTGCCTTCAACGGTCTTAAGACAATCCAACTGTATTTGTAGTTTTAGTTTTAGCTTGTATTTTGTTTAGTTAATAAAGGCACTTGCCCAAGCATTATCCGACAACTAGTTACAATATAAAACTTGTTTACATAGACTAGATACAAATCATAAAGACCCGAGTATATTACTAATGCTAACAAAACACCCAGGGTGAAAGCCGTAAACCTAAGGTCAGGTAATGCACTGCAACAAGCTTAATGGATAGTTGACGACACAAATAGCACCGAGCTATCAGATTAAGAAGGAAAAGTTGAGATGAGGTAACTTTACTGCTATTACCGTAGAGCGTCACAAAACTTCATGAATGTTAAGTAAATCCAGATAAGAGTAACACAGAGACCAAAGTAATAAGCAAATTTGTTAGGTGATACGTATAAAAGGTACCAAAAAGACTTTGAAAAAAAAACAGCAAAACTTAAAAACACCTGATAATTTTATAATAAGAAAGTTACAAACATTATGGACAATTGTAATTATTATTATAGTATGCCACTATTGTAATTGTAATAAAATGTAAACAAACTTTACGGGAAGTGGGTGAGATTCAACAAACGGGATTCTACTCTTAATTTTCAAACTTGAGAGGTTTAATAAATTTAAATGGGACCACCGTAATGTGGGATACATTAATAAATAAAATAATTCAGATCAGACAGGATGAGGCAGGTGCCGTTTCTGATCCTATAGATTAGTTGTTCACCTCAATAGCCCAGACTTTTTAAATCTTATACTGTACAATAGATTCATATTCCATAATTGTATTTTTGTATTCAACAGGGCCTCTTGGTGTTGGCTTCGGTCCCACCAATGCCTATGCAAATAAAATGCCTAGCCAAATGTCCGGGCTAGAGCCGTGAATAAGTTGAATTAAAACTGGTTCACGATCTGGGAAGATTACGAGTGACATACACACAAAAAATACAGAAGAATTGAGAACTTCCTTTTTTGGAGTTGGATGAAAAAAGGAAGAAATACAAAAAAACGAAATGATAAAAAATATATTTGCCATCCAGAAAGTTTCTACAGCAATCGACATTATCGGCTAACTAGTAGATATGAAAACTTATTAGTTTATTTTCATAAATAAAGCAAACAACCGATCGCCGTGATTCTTTTCAAAAACCAAACCGACCAAACACCGCAACAGCCGCTGAATTAAAAACAAAACCAACACAACCTGTGATATAGTAAATGATCTAAACTCTACGGTAACAAGACGTGCGCGGGCGCAATATTTGCGTCACATCAAAACAAGCAATTATAACGGGAACCACCATTGGTCGGCAGCGGAGCGTTGCGGAGTGACATATGCACGTCGCAGCTGGACTATGAAATAAGGCAATTTTAGATGAGAAACATCTATTGACGCACCTTGGCAGTAAAACTGACTCGTATGCCGTGACGGCAAACGATATGGCGTTCTCTTATGCCGTCATGTTTCACATCTGTGTGAAAGTCCCGTGACTGCCAACTTTTTTCAAAGTTACAAGCGATATAATGTCTATGAAAGACTTTTTTATTGAACTTGAAATCTAGAAGACAAGCAAGTTTAAGGCTCTTGATACCTAGCAGGATATAAAAGAAGTGGAAGATGATCTCACAATTTACTTCGGCATGGGTCAACCGGGGTCCAACTTCTGGTCATCGCCATTTGCTGAGCTTTTTTTTACATTGACTTACGCTGTTGGCCATTCAGTCTCTTCAGCTTGACCGGACTAGTTAGCGAACGCAGTTTTGGTTTTAGACGACTAGCCCAAGGGCACCTGGGAGGTACGTACCTCGGCATGGGCCGTTGGAAGGAGACTTAGTTGGATTAGGCTTGCCCAGGCACCCCAGAGTAGCCCTGAAGCCCTAGCATATTGTTGAACTTATTGATCGGTTAGATTATCTCCAAACATGGAGAGAATCTAACCGATCTTCTGACTAGTTCTGACAGATCCTGGGGATCTGTCAGATCTACGATCCCGCCGGCGGGATCATGCGTATGTGTGCTTTTGGTAACCGGCACCTATACCAAAAACGGAATATTTCCTATTGCAAGGAGTAGTCGGATCGGGCGAGCCCAGCGCCGCCTATAACTATATCAAGCATAATATTATTATTGAAGAACTCAAAATTGTTTCTTGCATGAATCTTTAGGTGTATTCTCGCTTTGATATAATTATCTTAAAATCTCCTTTCAGTTTTTTTTTTCTCTTTACAGCGATTTAAGCGGATTTAAATAACAATTGTGAAGATAAACTTTCGCATAGTGAACCCTGATTTAATTAATTATATCAAATTGTTAAAACTAGAATTATAGATTACGAAATGTAATAAACTATATAGTTTTAATACTAGTGTGTAACACGTTCCAATTTCCCCAAAACCCTTTTAAATAGCCATACATTAAACAAGCTGTGTTAAACACAATTCTCTATGGTTATAACTGAAAAGCGACACACGCTTGGTAAATTGTGGGACCCAATTACACGGCCTGAGCATTGGTGTCAATGAGACAGGTAATAACCATTTCAATAATGGGATTTGCATAGAACGGAAATGAAGCAAAATTAAAAGACGATAAAGAACAGTTAGAATAGGCATATTGAGAGAGCAACTTATACTGACTGTAACAGTAGCCAGACTTTCTACATAGTAGCTTTACCTAGTCTGTGGGAACAGCATATGAATATGAAATACTTTATAGTTTTTTTTTTTAAATACGTAATAAGGAAATAAATACTTATGATGGAAAAGTGGTCTTACTACATCGTAACCTAATATAAAATTTGTAAGAATTTCTACGTATTTGCCAGCATTCGTCACATCTATCTATCTATCTATTTTATTAACTACCACAATGAGACTGATGTTAAATCTTTTGATAGGAACACTCATGACCGGGGTCCACAAAATTCATAGATAGTAACGGTAGAACGGTAGATGGTAATAAGTGTTTCAACATTCAATTACAACAAAGAACCAGCATCCAAAAGAAAACAGCTCAACCTTTGTTAACAAACCTTGGAGTTACCTTGAAGCAGATAAGCCTACATAGAACATTGAACACGAGGCTACATACAAACGCCTGTACTTTGCCGGAACCTCCTGTCATCCTGTTAGAACTAATAAGTCGTAAAAGTAAATTAATGCAGTTGCGACAGGAAACGTTTACAATAGAGCAAAGAACGGATATTGGATCTAAAAGGGTCCGACCTTGCTCTATGATTGATAATTTAGTATGAGAACGGTTAATTCTGAAACGTATTAAAGATTGATTTATATGATAAAATAAATGAATCAAGGCAATTTTTGTTATTATCATTTTCTAAAACTGGTTGAGCAGATTCTAAATATATACATAATATAACATTACTATGAAATATAAAGTAGTTTACTAAAAATGGCCATTAGAGGGACGACGCGGTGCGATAGAAAATTAAACTCCTTCATGCAATAACATTGAAAAAAATAAACACGCTGGATGCAGGCCGCTTCCAACCGGCCTTTTTGGAGATCGATGGGGAGGCCTATGTCCAGCAGTGGACGTCCGATGGCTGAAATGATGATGATGTTGATACAGAAAAGTATACAGAACATCCCTTGAAAGGTTTTTAATGTACATTATTATTAATAACCATGCGTATACAAGAAATATCCAGTCATGTTTGCTGAGCACAATACAAGGGGTCGAATTCCAGACACAAAGATTTTGATTTAGATAAAGGTAAAGGCAACATGATTAGTTTCGTGTTTTGCCTATCAGATACAATTAAATTGCGAAGTCAAGGGCCGATTGCGCTGTACAATGATTGCTTAAAAATACTGACTTTGATTTGTCATTTTTAACCTAGACATTTGACAACATTGATTTTAAAAATATCTTTATTTATTACTAGCTGACCTGACAGACGTTGTCCTGTCTTAGAACTGTCAAACACGCAAAGTTAAAACACTGTTTTAACGGGCGGTTATCCGAGTCGCGTAGGCAACAAAACGCTCCCTCAGCCCCCGCCAAGTTATAGCGACGCCATGCTAGAGTCAGGATGCCCGCGGGGGGAGTGCAACGACAAAAACGAGCATAGGTCCGACCTCGATGACGCCTGGCGCGGCACTGAACGCGGCGCGCCAAAATTCTCGCGTCCTTTTTACGCTTTAATTTCACTAAAAAACGACACTATTCACTATCAAAAATCTATCCAAATAAAAGAATGTTGTATAAAATTGCCTTTCAGTACATGGAATTTCCAGGTTGTTTCACGAGCTTTCATTAGACAAAAAATGAAAAAAATAAACTAAGTCGACTTTGTTTCAGTTTTTTTTTATCGAGGAAAGTTTATTCCATCGTGTTTTGAACCAAATCATAAACTCAAACACAGATGTATCTGTGACATGTATTTTTTTCCAGCTCAAATATTGTAATTTACCTGAAAAAAATTGATTTAAAACCGTCAAATTTGGTATAAGAGGCTCTTAAACTATCACGGTTGTTCACTAAAGTTATATGATTATTTACGGGATATTTACCGTGGTAAGGTTGTGGAATGAGCTCCCGATATTTCGGCGCAGTTACATGCACCATGTTCACGGGAAGACTGAAGAATGCGGGTGGTTGGTCGAACAGTTAAAAAGTTAGGTGCAGACATAACGATCTACCCTCTTTCTTAGTCTTTTGCTACGGTTATCACTGGAACTCGAACTCGATCCTAAGTCCCGACAAAACACACTCACTGTGTCACTGCGTATAGTATTTTGAACACATTTTGAACGCGAACTTTTATTTTTAAGGCATCCTAATACTGGATTCCACGCACTGGCGAGTTGAAAACCATCACCTCGAATGACATTCTGACATTTCGAGATGTCAATAGTTTCCTTTACTAGCCTTGGTATGTAATGGCGTTCGGTGGACAGGATTTCAGGGTTGTGAAATTAAATCCAGTGGTTTGGACCGGCGTCCAGCAGATGCTCAGCTATGGCAGATTTATGTCTCTCATTGTTTTTTACTGCCTTAATGATGCGGCATATATATATATATATAATGTGGAAAAGGCTTACACGCTACAATGTGGAAAAGGCTAACACGCTTTTTTTATATTCAGACAATTAGATTCTTTAGAAAGTTTCACTGTATATTCTACTGGCTGAATCCCGGGGTGTTACCCGCGATTACCAGTTTTTACGCATTTTCTAGTGGAAGAGTAATCTATGTCCTTCCTTATGGTAACTATTTACCTGCCAAACTTCGTTAAGATCGGCCCTAGCTGCTTTGTCGTGAAAAGCGAAAAAACATACATAGAGACCAGAGAACCGGAAGACGCAGCGTAGGTAGGCCTCCCACTAGATGGACCGACGACATTGTGAGAGTCGCTGGCATCCAGTGAATGCGGGAGGCGGGCTGTCGTTCGGTGTGGAGGTTAAAGTGGCCTATGTTCAGCAGTGGACGCCTTCTGGCTTATGATGATGATGATACAGAGAGACATAGTTACTTTCGCTTTTATAATATTAGTCAGGATTCCGTTAATTACATAATGCTTGTGATTTACGAGCCAATACTGATCGCGATATCTCAGACACGGCGACGCCGCGCCGTTTAGAATGGTAAATAGAACTGCAAGATTTATAGTTGTTCAAGATAAAGCTTTTACACCGGGTTATTAGGAATGGGTCCTATATTAAGCCAAAATATAAAATAAACCGGCCAAGTGCGATTCAGGTTCGCGCACTGAGGGTTCCGTACTACCACAAAATACAATAAGGTCCTCCAAGTAACCGAATTACCAGTTACTATAAAGCCTTCCAAAATTGTCGAAGCAATTGCTATGCAGCCACAGTTAATTATTTTGTTCCAGGCGCTCGAGTATAACACAATTATAACTTGGTAATGAACAGAAATTTGTCACCAACTCGCACTTGCCCATTATTTATCATTTTTTTGTTAAACTTTGGAGTGTGTACTATAATCATGCCAAGTTTGACGCTTGTACGTATTATCGTTTTTACATTAAAGCAAATACAAAATACGTTTGAAACATACGTTTGTTGTATGGGGACCCCCCTTTCGTTTTTAATTTTTTATTATTTGTTAGTCAAGTGAAATCGGAGCTAGGTTGATAAAATTGTTATTAGTACTATGGGCCTCTTCTGGTTTATAATACCCTTTCTGAATAGCCCAGTCGATCGATTAGCTCATGCTTGCTTATTAATAGAATCCGTAATAAACGATAGTGTTAGAATGAAATAGGGCAAGAGGTAGCGAAATGGATTAACACTAAAGCGTCTATTTTAATTGAACAAAAGGAAAGCCTTTTCTATGTTTAATTTAGTTTGCAGCATTTTGTAGTCTGAATTTACAGATTACTAAACAGTTACTAAGGTTGTTTTTCTTGTTGTCTTGTTTTAGTGAATTCAACCTTTGGTTTGGCCATTTTTAAGCGCTGATCCGGAATCCGTAGTTTTGAATATCTTTGGGCTTTGGGATTCCCGTGTTATATAACACGGGAATTACTCACGTAAGATTAAGCCGGTCTCTCCGACTATAGTTTCAACCGCATTAGGCAGTTTTTTTAATTATTTTTTTATCGTGTAATATAAATAAAATGTGTGAAAACCACGTCAGTTTTTAAAATAAAATCCAAAATATCGTTCGCAAAATATAGCATTTTTAATACTGCAATTTATAATACTATTATTGCGTCTATTAAGTAAACGAAATACAAGCTAACACTAAACGTAACCAGTAAACTTTGTAAAAAGTTATTACAGTTACAAATCGATAACAAAACCATATCCAGCAATCTTACATGAAAATATTTATGGTCTCATTAGGGTCTAAAATATATACTCCAATCCAAGTTAGGAATCGAGAACTAATATCGATTAAAAGATTCGAATCGAATTCGATTCTTGAACATTGAGAGCCTTACTCCATCGGGTTAAGAACTTAAACGAAAGTGGAATAATTTGGCGTCAAACATGCGATTCGAATTCACTACTGAATTATTCAAGACACGTTTAATCGATATACGAGTCGATACTCAAATCGATTTACTAGCTAGCAAACTGCAACAAAGGTGAAATAGTACTTGCACTGAATTATATTGAAACTTTCAAAGCTTTATGTAGTGGTAAGACTTTGTAGTGTACAGATAGACCAACTTATCTGTGCAGTTGGAAGAGGGAGCTGCCATCGTATTCAGAATGGAAAATTTTATTTCTGTCATTTGGCCAACGGTCTAGAAAAGTCGGTCGCTCTGTACCTTATAAATAGTCTTTATGCTGCTACAGCCACGAATGAGGTAGACGGTAGAAACTTTTAACAGATGACGTTACCATATCTTGTACTTTTTTATACAGGGTTACAGGAAAAGGGTATGCTAAGCCGAAGGGGGTTCTTTATACTAGGGCATAACTTTGACTTGTCCGTGAACTACTTTGCTTGACTCTGACTATGACTTGTTAGACGATATCTTATAAAACTTGATAATGTTTGAATGCTTGACACTGGCAATTTGCACAAGACGCGATACGCCAAAAAAAATAAAAAAGACGCCGTGCTGATATCTGTGCCGTGCTGTCATATTATACCTACACTTGTGCCTACACTCTATGACAGAATTCCAGTTTTTTTTTTTCTTTTTTTTTTCTGTGCAAATCCCACCACTTTGAACACAGATATACACACTTTGAAGGTAACAAACAAAATTTGATAGCGGATTTTGTAAAAAGAAACATATAAACATCATATATAAAAGAAACATATATATCGCAATATCTCGGCCGTTTTGTAGCGGGATCGCTGTGTTGAAAATCAATCAGACGCGAGTAATCGGGGGCTTCAAATAATAACAACAAATACGCCTATTCATGGTCACACTTCGGCGATAATTCTGGCTAAAGAAATTCAATTATGAATGATTTTGATAAAAAAAACGAATGAGTATAGAAAAACAAATCAGTATCAGAAATACATATACATATACGAAAAATAATATATAAAAAATAAACTCATTCGATTAGAGGAAAGGACGACAAAACAATCTTCGTAAATTAAATTTTTTATCATGTTAATTGTTCAGTTAAATTTATTTTGGCGATAGAAATAGTAAAACAAAAATACATATTCGAAGTTTTTTGATCTCCTCCTCTTTCCTATAAAACATCAGCAGCATGAAAATTGCTCCAAACCATTTGCAATGTTATTCTTAACATAACGCCCGATCAGTTTTTTTATTCCCTTTCTGTTAATTTTTATCTTCAAAAATCAAAAATGTGCTAAAGAGATATCTATTCTATAGGCGGCGAACGGGCTATTAAAACCGTTCATAGATAATTACTAAATTATATAATACTAGCCGACCTGACAGACGTTGTCCTGTCTTAGAACTGTCAAACACGAAAAGTCAAAATTGTAAGTCTTATTTGTTTACACCTTGGGTTACATTGTTGGAGTTTTAGTAAGGATCCCTAATTTGTTTGAAAATATAATATAGCCTATGTTACCCGGGGATAGTGTAGCTTCCCAACAGTGACAGAATTTTTCAAATCGGTTCAGTAGTTTCGGAGCCTATTCAATGCAAACAAACAAACAATCAAATCTTTCCTCTTTATAATATTATTACTAGCGGTCCGCCCCAGCTTCGCACGGGTATAGATTATAGCCTATGTCACCCGGGGATAGTGTAACTTCCCGTCGGTGAAAGAATTTTTCAAATCGGTTCAGTAGTTTCGGAGCCTATTCAATGCAAACAAACAAACAATCAAATCTTTCCTCTTTATAATATTAGTATAGATAAGTATATAAGTATAGATAATTCATAAAGAAATTAATTTAAAAAATACTTATTAAAAACAAACTTTTTCGTATTGTTCTCAGCAAACCTTATCATTTTATACCCATATTATGATGGTAGATAAGAACATTTTGTCCGCCATCTTGGGGCGTCCGCCATATTGAATTTATCATCTAGGACCACAGTGCTTGCGAAGACAAACCCAACGAACCAAAACTTGACGGGGCTACGTCGTTTCGTTTAGGAGTTCCTTTGGCCACCTTCTGTCTCCATCATGAGACCAACTTGATGGTACTATAACATTGCATTGTCACCGAACTTACATAAGTCTGCAAATTTCAGCTCAATTGAGGATTAACTGGTCTAAAATTCAGTTGCAAGAAGTGTCCCACACATACGAACGAACATACTAACAGGACAAGTTAAGCTTGTAAAAAGGTATTCGTCATCTATAGATGACGGGCCCGTTCATATAATACAGATATAGCCACTTACAAGAGGCATTAGATTAGACAGAACAAACAAACAGAAGGTTGTATCGACTCTCAATTACGTTAATTTATGGTTGAGGCTTTAGTAGCTAATGAGCATTTTCTCTTTCGATATAAACAGTAGAAGCGGAATATCCGAAACCTTTGACCCAAGTCCAGCGAGTCAATAAAGACAGCTGACAATAGAGTTGAATCGAGAAATTGAAACTTGAGTTTTGGCGCCAATGTAAGGAAATAATGTCGCCCTTGTTGTATTATTAAACTTTTGTATTTTGTAGTGTTGATGTGTAATAATGGTGGATTTTGAACGAGCTCTTGTTATGAACACTGCAGTGTCCGCTTGTAGTTTCATCGCTTTACTGGAGCACGACTTGGACTTGACCGTGACTTAAGTGTGACTATTAATAATTGATAAAGCCTACAAAATTGACAGTGGCTAAATGGGCAATACGTCAAAAGCCAAAACCTTAAAAAAAAAAGTAAACTGAATCAGTCGAGACAACCGTAGACCCCTTTATAATACACCGTAGACAATGAGGAAATATAGTAAAATTACAAGGCATATTTACCATTTATATATTTTGAATACTTATATATTTATTTTATTATGATTACTCACATATTTATTTTATATCAGTTCTAGCTTTTGTAGAAAATAAAAACGAGGTGAATTTGCACCACTAGTGCTGTAGCGTGTTATTTGGTCACTAGTGGCCAGTTGTGAAATAGGAGTGGCGACTTACCACAGGTTGTGAATCTTGGCTGTCCAAAGAAAGTTTTTTCATGCCAGTTGAAAATACTACAGAAAAATAAACCTATCTAAACCTGGGCTACGTTCGATAGTCCACTAAAAACCTCATGTAAAATCTACATTCATAGAATAACGGAATTTCATGTGAAAGTTCAAATTGCAAGCGAGAAATTCATCTCGCACGCGTGGAGGTAGCTCTGACCTTTCACCTCGCTCTGATGGGATGGTACCACGAGCGATATACGACGATCTCTATGAAAACGATATCAATTAGATGGAAAGCAGAACGGCGTACATGGTGGAGTAACTTACGAAAGTTTGAAGACATGTGGAACGTTCTTGCGTGATCATAAAAGCTGTTAGTAGTTCGTTCGTTTTCAGCCTATCATGTTCCCACTGTTGGGACTCAGGCCCTAAGAAAGAGAGGATGGGCCCTAATCCATTATGCCGGCCCAGTTCATGTTAGTGAATATATATATCTTTTTTTTGCACACACGGTCATCTGATCCCAAACTAAGCAAAGCTTGTGATATGGCTGCCAGAGACTGATACATATATAAAATACATACTTCAATAGATATTAACACCCAGATATAGAACAAACACAAATGTCAATCACATAAATGTTTGTCCTAGGTGGGAATCGAGCCCACGCCCCCAAGCTCAGCAGTTAGATTCACTACCAACTGGACCAACGGGCTATCATGTCTTTATCATATCTTTGAACTTTTAAGGTTCTTGAACATGCCGAATTTTTCACGATGGTTTCCTTCGCGGTCTTTGGCGACGGTATCGAAACTGCACGTAATTTATTTAAGTACCAAATAAGTAATTGGTCCGAGGATCGAACCGGGTGATGTCAGATTGTAAAGCGCACATGCTACAGCTCGGTCACCATCGCTCTGCTGTTAACAGTATATAGACTAAAGCTGGAGGAGATAGGTCATATCGATAACTAGCCATGGAAAAAAAAGTTATTGAAGAAAAAAATAAGACATATTTTTCTATATCCTTCGCCATCTTATATGCCTGCCTGCCTAACACGAAAATTGCTTTATACTATTTGCTATGTTATTCTAAAAATTATTCCCAATCGTTTTTTTTTAGTCTTACTGTGTTTTTTTTTTTTTTTATTGTATGTGGCAAGAAGCTGTGGCTCTTACTACGGTTAGGTATTTAGGTGTGCCGCGCCGTTGTAGAGGAAAGAAGCGGATATGTTAATTTTCCGGGAGCGGGATTTTAGAAAATCCCGGTGCCCTCCATCTGGCACAAAGGCAGGCCACCGAGGGGGTTCTCAATTCGTTTTTATTTTTGTTTGTAACCTCAGAACTCCTACATTTATAAATCGATTTCGATCCGATAGGGAAAATTATTTTTACTTTCAAATTGGTCCTACAGAAATTTCATCAAAATCGCATTCAAAAAGTCTTAGTCAAATTCTGTCAAATAGTTTGGTTTTCAATTCCAAATAACTGGAAAAATATGTAATCCAAGTAAACAAAATTGCGTATTCACAAATTTTTAAGTCAATGTTTTTTTACGCGGTAAGTCAGCGTTTGACCACCAACTCGCCTGTTGGTAAGCGACGATGTGATCGAAGATGAAGCACGCAAACTTAAAAGATACCTATTCACTCTAGCCCAGATTATATCTCTCAGGAAACAAGAAAGCGGGCAGGTTATTCCAATCCTTGGCCGTACGGATTGATAATTGTTTGTACTATATTTGTATAGCTCTTTGAAACGATAAATTTTACAAGCGCAGAGGAAACTTAATCTCCTTGCGTATTTATCAATGGTCAATGCGTAAGCAGTTCACTTTCCATTGCTTTCTAAATCCTTAGACGATAACACGAACAACTGCCGGCTTCACCCCCATTATACAACAACAATGTAGGCAAGAAAATGCTTTAAGAATTTCAAGATCAGTGCAAGCTTTAAGCTAGAGGTACCCTAAATGGAACCACCCTTCAGGTTTTATTATGGAAAGTGACATGGACATGTGGACAGGTAGGGTTGAAAAAAAATGCAAACAATTCGGCCAACTTATAAGGCGAAATGAAACAGCCAAGTGCGAGTCGGGCTCACGCACTAATGGTCCCGTACCACCAGAAAAAAATTATATTAATTTAAAAAACCAACTTCAAAATTTGTAAAATATGGCATATCGATTCGGTGAAAGAAATGATAAGATCGTCCAAGTAACTCTTGGTAATGAACAGAAATTTGTCACCGAGTCTCATTTGGCCATATTATTATACTAGCTATTGCCCGCGACTTTGTACGCGTAGCCTTTCATATAAACTTACAACCCCCCATTTGCCGCCCTTAATTCGGCCCTTTCGCAAAATCCTTCTTAGCGGATCTCTACACCCCTAATATCTACCTGCAAATAAGGAATCTACCTTCCAAATTTTAGCTTCGTAGTTCAAACAGTTTTCGAGATTTCGTGATAGTGAGTGAGTGAGTAGATGACTTTTGCTTTTATAATATATTATTACTAGCAACGCTTCCCGGTTTCGCACGGGTGTATAAGTCTTATTTTTTACACCTTGGGTTACATTATTGGAGTTTTAGTAAGGATCCATATTTTTTTTAAACATATAATATAGCCTATGTCACTCGGGGATAGTGTAGCTTCCCAACAGTGAAAGAATTTTTAAAGTCGGTTCAGTAGTTTCGGAGCCTATTCTATGCAAACAAACAAACAAACAAACAATCAAATCTTTCCTTTTTATGATATTATATCTCTTTATTTCGATATATTCACGGGTCTAGCCCGGACCTTTAAAGAGGCATTGGGGGGGCCGAAGCCAACACCAAGAGGCCCTGTTATATAAAAAATACAATTATGGGGGTGTGTATAAAATGGAATATAAAACTATTGTACAATATAGGATTAAAAAATCTGGGCTATTGAGGTGAACAAATTGTGGATAGGAAAACAAATCTATAGGATGAGAAACGTCTAATATTAATATTATATTATTATTAGTATAGATATAGATTAATTAATTATTTATTCTAAGGATCTATGATCAGCAGTGGACGTCATGGCTGATGATGATAATGAAAATGATGGCAAATGTTTTTCCATCATCCTCATCATCATCCCTAGTAGTTCGCATTAAGAAGGTGGATGGTGATTGTCCATCATAATAAAAAATTGTTTATGCATGAGTGGATGAAATACGACAGAGAATCACTCAAAACAATGATATAAAATTTTATTATCGCGAAACGTTTTAACTACTCACTACGTGCAACATCATTTTCCAGTAATCTAATTTTATCAGGACACCGCAATTATTGTATCACGAGAGACATGCGTGAATGGATGGATGATTTTAGAATTACAAATGGTGAAGCCTGATTTTTTAAAGATTCTCTAGTATAGAAACTGACGTGGTTTTCACACATTTTATTTATATTACTCAAGAATTACTCACATAAGATTAAGCCGGTTACTCTGACTATAGTTTCTACCGCATTAGGTAGTCTTTTTCAAAGTGAATGCATGTGCGCGGCTGCGACTCGATTGGCGTCGCTTTACGTGAGTGATTCCCGTGTAATAGAAATAAAATATGTTTCTCTAGTATATTTCCGCTTTAAATAATTGATGCCTTATTCCTTAATACTACTAGAGAATTGTCTAAGAAACAGTTTTGAAGATGAACTTACGCAAAGTAACGCCTGATTTAATCAACTACATATTACAAATGGATATAGTTAGTGAAATTGCTGATGTTATCACTAAAACTAAGAGGTTGGATGGGACAAGTGGTCAGAATTCACCCTGATTGATGGGCCAAGAGGACCACGCAGTGGGTGCTGTGCGAAAAAAAACTTTAGCGATAACCTCAACGCGTTCCAGACAAGCTGTTAGAATCTAACGGGTGATCGTACTGTTTGGTAATTGATGGCGATACCTATATGATGGGGGTGGGTATATGATGTAGAAAAGGGATCGCATTTTTTTTGATCTGGTACAAGCTGTCTGTTGTAGATCAAATAAGGGAACTAAAAATTTCCATATGAATCAGAAACTCCGATAGACACGACTTTACATATAAGTACGTTTTAGATATTTGTCTACCAGAGTGAAAATCATAAATAACGTGTGTTTGATGTATATGCTACCTACTTTAAATTTTATTTTGTGGAAAGCGTAGATAGACTGTTTATAAATTAATTAAGTAATTAGTAGCAGTAATATCCCGTAAATAATCATATAGCTTTAGTGAACAACCGTGATAGTTTAAAACAGTATTTAAAAACTTTGCAAGCTGAAGTGCAATGGGCAGGCCACATCGCTCGAAGAACCGATTACCGATGGGGAATAAAAGTTCTTGAGTGGAGACCACGAACCGGAAGACGCAGCGTAGGTAGGCCTCCCACTAGATGGACCAACGACATTGTGAGAGTGCCTTTTGCATCCAGTGGACGCAAAAGCCAGGCGGTCGTTCAGTGTAGAGGTTAAAAGGCCTATGTTCAGCAGTGGACGTCTTCTGGCTGATGATGATGATGATGACTGTCATAATTGTGTAAACGATTTATTTAATTTCTGTTTTGTCATGTGTCATAGCGGTGTGCAATAGATATTCGAAATTATCTGATAGATAGTCTATCATCATTAATATTTATTTAAAAACAGATTTATTTTTCCTATTACATAGTCCACTGTACAACACCGTAACAAACACAAATATTTGGTTAAAATGTTAAATTTAATTTCATATCCAGTGTTGAGACAATATGCTGCAGTTATTATTGGTTGGTTTACTTTTTCTTGCAAGTCTATGTAATAATGAAACGTGTTGTGTGTTAAAAAGTATCTCTATTGAAAAAAATATTCATTGTTAAATAAGCTATGGCTCCCACTAGATTCGGAGAAGGTGCCAAGGTGTGGAATGTCCTTCCCCCAAAGGTCTTTTCGCCGAACTTCAATATGAAGCGTTTCAAAACGGTTTCTAAGCTCTCCGGGCTGGCAAAGCTAGTGTTGCAGGTTTCCATAGGTCCTGTCCTAAAACAGTCAAACGCGCAAAGTTAAAATCGTCGTTGAGTTTTCCGCAATTTTCTTAATTTTTCTTTCCGTATGAACCTTCTACAAAGTATTAGAAAACTGAAAGATGAATGAAATCGGTAAGTCGTTCTCAAGTTATGGCGTGACCAAGGTAAATAGGGATTCATTTTTCAAACAGTTCAAGTTCAAACAGTTGTCATAAATCGTATCCTTACTAAATAATATTATAAAAGCGAAAGTAACTCTGTCTCTCTTTTTGGATGTTCGTTCGCTAAAGGTACTGACAGACGTGCTCAAAAAAAGCATGCTAATAAGCTTGCTTAAAATTAGCATGCTCTGCAAACTGTTCACATTTGCCAGAAATAAGCATGCTTGTTTTAAAGCATACTCCTAAATAGGCATGCTCAAAGCAAGAGCAAACATGTTCAGACGTGCTCGGATCACGCCCCCCCCTACCCGCGCCTCAGGTAGCATGCTCGAAAATCAAACGTCGTTTGATTTTTGAGCACGCTCTAAATAAGCATGCTCATTACATTACACACGTGCTACTAATGAGCACTTGCTCAATAAAAGCATGCTTTTGTGCTAGTAATGAGCACGTCTGTCCGTACCTTTATCATGACTAAACGGCTACGCCGGTCTTAACGAAATTTGGTAGGATGATAGTATACATCATAACGAAGGACATAGAATACTTTTTGTCCAAAAAATATTGAGGTAAAATCACGGGATTCAGCTAGTTCTGTATAATTTAGATAGTGAAAAAGATATTTTTTTTTTTTATATTTTGTATAAACAATATTTTTTTTCATCGAGATATTATTCTTTATTTCCAGCCAATTTTACTATTATGCATCTCGGAATGCATATAGTATGGGCGTCTCCTATCCTGATCAAGCTCAGGCCGGCTGATCAAACCATACTGAACAATCCACCTACCTTACAGGAAGAGGCATGGATTGTGTCTATCAATCAGCTGTCTGGCGCTACATGTAAGTAGTAAAGCAATAATTCACAATGACTTTAATCGTTAGCACCAGCTTGAATAAGTTCATTACTAGATATAGGCCTCTCCTAAGATAAACGACTCTCTCAAGATAGCATACTCATTAAATGAAAAAAAAAATGTGTGTGTCGAAAATTTCCATATGATTATGTGCAGATTAGTATGTATAATATACATACTAATTAGTCTTTAAAATCACACCAATATTATAAAATGCGACACTAAAATAATGAGTCCTTACATGTTTGGTACAATTTTTCTTACTAAATACTTTTTGTTAGTAAGTCGACAAACAATGATGACTACATATCCGAACCGAATCTTGCCCCTACAAAATACACAACCAAAAAAAAAAAGTTTTATTTGTATATGACAAATCTCTAGTGTAATTAGTGTGTTGTAGTGTTTATGTGTAGTGTAGTTTGTATCTCTAGTGCTTAGTGTTTGTGTGTTCGTCATCATTAGATTCGGGTTTATTTCCGGAGTGCCACAGGGTAAATTTAACAGTCAGGTTTTTTGTTTTTCTTTAAATAATATGGGTTCTGATTTCATCATTCACAGCACTGTTATTCAGCGGGGCATTAGTAAGCTTCTTCGGAAGAAAGCGCCTGGTCCTCTTCATGGCTGTTCCGAGGCTGGTGATGTGTTTCCTCTGCCTATTCGCGACGGAGGTGTGGGTGATACTCCTCGGTAGAGCGATCGGTGGTGTTGCCGATATGATGAGCCTGAGTGCTGTCTCCACTTATGCTGCTGAAGTAGCGGGGGTAAGTAAAGTATATTCTCAACTTACTTGCTACTAGAAATTCCTATAGCAACATTCTTTGTTATGTCACACATTATTTCTACACAAATAATAATATTTTATTTTTCGGTGACTTAAATAACATGCCATCTATAACTTCGTAACATTAAAATTAAACAATTAATCTATTAAACCGTTACCAGTGGAAATTGTTCCCAAAATGCAGGCCACATTACCACGTTGTATGGCGATGCTCACCCTTTGAGCAAAGTAGAGGCCGGCATTTTGGTCACGAGTTGCATCGACCTGATATGAAGACAAATCTTCGCTTTTTTTTTGGCTCCCGAAAACAATATTACAATTGAATTCAATTGTCATATATTTCGATATATCATTCAGGCTGCATTTAAAGTGACCAACGAATCCTATTTAAAACGATATAGCAACCAGCACAAGTCTAAAAATTAAAAAATGGATAAAAATCTAGTCAACCACATTCAAGTAATCAATGTAAATTAAGTCTAGACAGATATATACAGAGATATATAAGTTTAAGATTAATGATAGTGATAGCAATCGATTATGAATTTTTCGATAAACTCAATTATCTAAGAATATGTGTCACTGCTCACTGTCAATCTGTAGAATCATTATCACTATCAATTCATAGAATATTCAGTTCTATCGATCTGTAGAATGATCATCACTGTCAATCTTTAGAATCTTCATCAATGTAAATATTAAGAATCATTTTGACTGTTACAATGTATAATCATCATCACTGTACATCTGCACAATTACCATCACTGTCGAATCTTAGAAAAATGTTCAGTGACAATGTGAAAAAAACCTGATTTGTTCAAAGCAGTAGCTGTGGCGGTAAACGGCACGTCACCATCTTTATTACATAATAGTTTGATCACGGTTTTTAACTTTTCAGAAACAAATCAGAGGTGCATCAGGAACTGTAACCCAGATATTGTCTGCTACTGGAATGATGATAATGTTCGCGGTGGGGCCGTATGTGTCCTATCTGGCTGTCAACGTGATGATGACTTGCATAGTCGCTGTTACCTATATACCGATACTGTTCATACCGGAGAGTCCGTTCTTCCTTTATTCTAAAGGTAATTTTCTTAAATGCAAAAAGGGATTACCGCATGAGAGGAAACTGTATACTAACGTATCATTTTCTAGTTGGTTCATCATTATTAACGGCCTTCTTTGTCCCACTCCTGGGTTGCTTCTGTCTTACTACTCCATCTCTTTCAATGCTGTGTTTATTGGATCTAGATTCGACTTGTGACTCAAATAATTATCATTTAAACTTATAAACGGCTAGCACTCGAAGTCGAAAAACTCGACCGGTGTTCGGATGTTATAGACGCTCGTCCGCAAACGCAAATTTAACATTATCGTTCATCGTAAACCCACTATCTACTGGATGCCCAACTCGAATTTACAAGTCATATAAAATTGTATTTTACAGGACACACCCAAGATGCTATAGAGATTCTAACAATGCTTCGGGGAAGCGAAGAAGAAGCTCATGAAGAAATAAAAGAATACGCTACCGCAAAAGACGGTGACTCAGGAGTAGACACGCGGTCAATTTTAAAGAACAAAGTGGTCATTAAAACATTTATCCTCGTGATCTTCTTAAGCATTGGCTTAAATTTGATCGGCTACAATGCTGTGAATTTTTATCTGCAAACTATATTTGAATCGGCGCAGACGAGTATCAGTTCAGAGATTTCGTCTCTGATCGTTGGTGTTATCCAGCTCTTGGCCTGCTTCTGTACGTTTTTCTTGACTGACAGATTTGGAAGGAAACCTATATTGTTCGTTTCACTAATTGGACTAGGGATCGGCATGGTATGTTATTAGACTACTACTTACTGAATTATCTTTTTCAAATTCGGCAGGGATTATCACAAATTAGGGTCTAAGCTAATTACAACAAGGAAACTTTGTGCGGTGTTGTTGCATGCTACAAGAGACTTTGGCATAAATGATCATTAGTGATATTAGGAGAAATTACTAGTATCTTTACGCATATGATGCTTTATAGCCACTTCATCAGATGCCCGTCCAAGTTTATTTTCAAGATCTATTTGTTTACGCCTCAATAAGATATCATGTTACAATGTCGCCCAATGTTGTGTCGTAAATTTTCCCCACCTTCTAAGTGTTGTTTGCAGTTTTTAATCACCAAGTAGATTTCTGTTATTCTTTGTTAATTTAAGAAATCAAAATGTAGTAAATATTACATTGGTTGTTTTTGTTTAAGGTTGGTCTTGGAACATTCTTCTTGCTATTCGAAAATGGGCAAGAAATTATTGGATTTTTAAATTTCTTACCGCTGCTATCGGTCATACTGGTCATCTATGGCTTTAACGCAGGTACTACTATAAATATGTACAATTTCAATCAAAACTAATTACAAAAGGTTAAAATTGATAGTGGGTCTGTAAACTATTAATAGCTAGCACGGTGTATCATATTCGGAACGAAGTAATTCGCCAGAGAACTAAATATTTAATGCCATTGCAAGCATGGTAATGGTCAGGTAATGAATTTGCGTAAGAGCCATTGATATAATATGTACTATACGAACAAATTCATTGCTTATAGCCGCCAACAGTAGGCACTTTACGTAGCGTTATTCTGGGACTTGATGGAATAACGTTACACTAAAATCAGAGAGGCTTACCTATGTCTAGAAAGGAAGTGACGATGACGAATATTAATTATTCCTATGTAGATTCCATAATAATTTGTGCTAATCATGTAACTTTTTTTAGGTATGGGATCTCTATTTTGGATCGTGGTGGCAGAACTTTTCGAAGGTGCTGTACGTCCTTACGGTGTATCATGTGGCATCCTAGTCGGGTCTGCAGGTGCCTTTGCCCTGTCGTTCTCCTTCCCAGTGCTAATAAACTCTATTGGATCAGCCATCTTGTACTACATTTTCGCGGGATTTTGTGTAATAGTATGTTTGGTTATATACTTCTTAGTACCCGAAACAAAGGGCAGGACTTTTGCTGAGATACAAGTAGCGTTGGGTCGGAAAAACTTTGAGAAAGTCGATATAGAAAAGTCTTAAAAGAATCACACTGATATTGTAAATGCCAAAGAAAAGATAAAATATGCAAGCATACATAATTATACTTGTATATAAAAAAATACTAGCAGAGGGACCGCTGGATAATAACTCGGACGGAACGATAGGATAGAGAAAATATACAAGTATTTATCATGTATTTATATTATTTATTGGTGTTATTTCTGTGGCCATAGTTACTGGGTCCCCTTGCTAGGTTAGGTACTCTTTACGACGAAACGGTTGCACTAAACTTTATGAAATATGGCAAGGAAGTATAGTGCGTCATAAGGGCCAGGACTGGGATATTATTTGTCCTGAAAGTGCAGGAAAGCTAGAAAAAATAAGGTACAACGGCCAGGTACAGCTTGTAAATAATATAATATAGGTAGTTATATAAATGATAATATTTGATAGTGATGATTTAAGCAAGCTCATAAGGCTTATGAGTAAAGGCGTAGGATAGACCACACATTTAATGTATAAAATCAATGTAATCTATATCTATACTAATATTATAAAGAGGAAAGATTTGATTGTTTGTTTGTTTGTTTGTTTGTTTGCATTGAATAGGCTCCGAAACTACTGAACCGATTTGAAAAATTATTTCACGTTGGGAAGCTGCACTATCCCCGGTTGACATAGGCTATATGGGCATGATGACATAGGCGGGGCGGCCTACTAGTGTAAAATATACACGAGAAAAAATACAAATATAAAAGAATATTTTACTATATTGTGTTTTACCCCAACTTCTTTTCATCCGAACTGCTTTAGTTACAAAAGATGCTCCAAAATCAGATCACAGCAAGCCTTCAGGTGGGGTTGAAGATAAATAGATCAGAGATACAAATCATAACCAATAGTACAAAGCGCAGGGTACAGGTAGGCAGGTTATACATTATGTCGATGATTACATGCATTTGGACTCGTTCGAAAACAGGTAAAATAAAGAAGTCGGACGTCGCATCAATAACGCCTGAAAGAACAGTGGTTCATGAGTAGCTGATGAAGGGTGACCTTCCACTGTCACTAAAATGAAGACTCCTTGACATTGTGTATCCTGCCCATCCTAACCGACAGTGCTCAGTCATTTGCTCAGGCCTTTGACTAAACTTCAGAAGCTCAAACTGAAGGTTTTCCAGAGGGCAAACAATATTTATAAAAGCTGCATGGTCAGTCCAATATTGTAATTCTTTTGAAGGTCCCCAGAAATAGTTGAAATTTCCTCTTAAAATATGTACATCTTGTTAACCATTTACATTGCCTAAGAACAAAGTATCAAGACCGCTTTCTCCTTCTATCAAAGATCAAGATGTTCATCTTTACGCATGCTCTTCACGCGTGACGTATCACAGACTAACGGACCAACATAAAAGAAGACCGCAGATCGTCTAAAAACTAATAGTGCAGTCATTTAAGCAAAAAAGGGGTCAACCTCGGAGTCTTAAAAGTCTCATATAATTTCATGTCTGCGTCGTAAGTTATTCAAAGTCACAAAAATCGTTTATAAATATTACTAATGACAAAATCGAAAATAACTTCACGTTTTTTTCCCCCACATCCAAGGCACATTTGTATGAGGTTGCACATTTCTCTTTCATTCAAGTCAAAATCTATTTTCACGCTTAAATTTTGGGATAGGCGTTCTTTAGGGAAGGTCTACGTCCAGCAGTAGACGAACATTTAAGAGGATGATGATGATTTCGTGAATAAATTGTATTGTCCCTAAATATTTTTTTACAATTAAATATCCTAGTTGAGATTCTACGGGTGTGAACTAAAAATAAAGCATTCTTATTTTTGTTACACCTTCAGTTGAAAACTTTCAACAACCCTGCAAATCAAAATACGTATGTAGTCAAGTGATCCTAATTTAAATAATCCGAGCGTTTCCAAATCCGCCTACGGCAGCGAAAGCAGCTACCGATATTAGCCGATTGATTTGTGATAAATTAATAAATCAAATATGTGCTATGAATTCGGCCGTTTCCCTACTAAGGCCGGTAGTACACTGCGCAGTAGCTTGCGCAAATTCCTTTACTGACAATGCAATTTTATCGTGTAAACATATTCTGCACTAGTTGACTGGAAACGTTGCGCTTCAGTCCGAAACAAAGCAGTGTTTGCAAAC
Organism: Agriopis marginaria; assembly: GCA_932305915.1. NCBI lineage: Eukaryota > Metazoa > Arthropoda > Insecta > Lepidoptera > Geometridae > Agriopis > Agriopis marginaria. Next base: position 5,979,849 of record OW029933.1, read on the forward strand.
TATTGGCGGTTGAATAACTGGCAAAGGCGATGTACTTCCCCAGGCGGACTCTGTAAAAGAGCACTATCACTACAAAGCGACAAAATCACATTTGAATACTGGCGCAAGGACTTATGATTAGCAATTGCTCTAACTACTAAGCACTGTGTGCTACGGGCTTTAGGAGAAGTAATATATGATTTGATAAGTAGCGATTATAATACGATATGACAAGAGCTAACTGGTATTGCGATAGCATTTATGTACACAGGTACTTATGATTGGCGTACGCAGGGTTACATGGAACGGATTAGTACTACACTAAGCCGAAAGGAGGTTATAGTTCCATAGAAAAATGTAATTACACTCATAAATATATGCAACATATGCTTATATGAAAGAAAGAAAGAAAGAAAGAAAGAAAAAGTTTACTTGTGACCAAATTAGGTTTTTTAAAAAATTGCTTATTGACAAGTTATATGATATCTATGACTCGTTAAGTGTGTCATCGAGGTTAATATTTTTATAAAGGCATGTTATTTTTGTAGTAAGATTTTAATGAGAAAATCACCAGTCACAAAAAAATTATGTATTTTTAACTTAAGGAGTTAGTTATTCGTTCGGTCCATTTTGCGGACACCGTGAGCGTCTAATGCGTACGTAGAAAACGTTTTGATTGAAAATCATTGGCAGTACTTGTAAATAATTTCATAACATTTCTATACGACATTCGTCCTCTGTGTGACTAGTGTTCGAGAAGTCAGAAATTAAAATTATGTAAAATACACGCGATAAAGTTCGTTGAAAGTGTTTAATTCACAGGTCAACCAGAAGATCCAGAAGACGTCTGACGACGGCTGACGGGAGACTGCTGATCATAGGCGTCCCCTTAGAACTCAATACTGAATGACAGCCTGCCTTCATTCCACTCAAGAACCTTTCTTCCCCATCGGCTGCTATGGGTTCTTCGAGTATTGTGGCCTGCTCATTGCCACTTCAACTTGGAAATCTGAGTAGTTATGTCGGTGACTATGGATCTACGGTGAATATCTTCGTTCCGAATTCTATCGCGCAAAGAAACTCCGAGCCCTTTCCCCATTGCCCGCTGTGCGATTCTGAGTTTTTCCAAAAGGCCAGCAGTTAAGGACCACGTCTTAGTACCATATCTCATCAATGGCAACACACACTGGATAAAGACCCTTGTGAAAAGTAAAGATATCATTATCATCAACGAACTTGACACAAGAACAAATAACGTTAAATAACGGGCATTGACCTTGTTTTTTGTACTGAGATTTAATGACATTCAATTCAAATTATTTGGTTATCTATTATTAATCAATTTCTCCATCTGTCTCGATCTTAAAAACAGAGGGTGCTCTAGTACCTACCTATTATCAATTATGATTTTAATGGTATATTTTTGATGCAACTATGAATTACGTCAAAATGTCAAGTGCGTGTTGAGACGTGTATGTGGTAGGGTTTCTATGATGCAACAAAAAATTACACAATATAAATGCCAAAGTTTGTGTTTTTAACCGACGAAAGGAGTGTTTTTTTGTATCTTTGTTACGCGATTACTCCGTTAATTATGTATAGATTTTGATGATTCTTTTTTTGTTTGGTAGGTCATACCTCAGAGGTGGTCTCATAATATTTTTTTATCAAAATTGATCCACCGCTTTTTGAAAATTTCAACAAAAACCAAAAATACATACACAAATGACGTTTTGGTTTGTGGTTCTAGTTTAAATGCGGACTTTCTATCTCTGTTTTATCTATGTAGGTATTATAGTCTGGAAGTCGGTTTTAGTTTTTTTTTCTTAAGAAAATTAATTATTTGTTTATTTAATAACTAGCAATGCACCCCGCGGTTTCACACGCATTACCTACGGGTTAAAAATAGCCTAAGTTACTCCTTATAACATCAGTTATCTGTCAGTGAAAGATGAAAACAATGCAACCTCCTTGCAATAACCTCCTTGGTAGCGACAGCAACCTCCTTTGACTTAGACGATTTTTTTTCTATTATGTACTTTAGGTTATATATAACGTCCTTGGTAATATTATGTTAATGTGTAAACTTCAATAATAATTCTTATTCTTGTTATTTGCACACACGTCACGGGACGCGGTCGCTTGCACCGTGAGCACTCCATATAAATTCATACTGAGCAGTGGGTCGCGCGACGCTCTGCCTTTGGAGTTTCGTAGATATTATGTCGGTCCATCTAGTGGGAGGCCTACCTACGCTGCGTCTTCCGGTTCGTAGTCTCCACTCAAGAACCTTTCTTCCCCATCGGTTATCGGTTCTTCGAGCGATGTGGCCTGCCCATTGCCACTTTAACTTGCTAATTTTAACGGATATGTCGGTGACTCTGGTTCTTTGGTGAGAATCGCTGGCATCCAGTGGATGCAGGCTGTCGTTTAGTGTAGAGGTTAAAGGGGGAGGCCTATGTTCAGCAGTGGACGTCTTCCGGCTGATGATGATAAGTTATTATGTTCTTCTGAGAATGTTTGAGCAAAATCGTGATTTATGCAACAACCTGTATACGATTTGTCTCTGTCCTCTTATATTACATTGTACAGTGTAGATAACTGTATGTAGATAATGTAATTCATTCGTATTTATCTGATAACTATAGATTGTATCTTAATCCATATATAAACATATTACTTTGTATTTGTTGCTTAGTCTGGTTCAGGACACTTAAGGATAAAGAATTGGAATATTGTTATAAAACATTATAAAAATGTTGAAATTAATATCTAGTTCAGTGTTGAGACAATATGCAGCCGTTATTATTGGTTGGATTTCATTTATTTTAAGATTTTTCATGTTTGTTTGACATTAGTGAATTAAATAATAATTATGTTGATTTTTTTTTATATAAATGACTGACATCATAGTGGGTTATTCAGTATATTTTAAAGTGTAATATGTAACTAAAAATATGTATACTCGGTTACGCAAAAAGGGTAGTCTAAGCCGAAAGGGGTTCACAGTACCAGTCATTATGAAAAACTTTTACTATGGGAGCAACTATGAATGAAATCGTGAAAAAATATCAGCTGTCCCATAGAAAACGGTCATTCACACTCTGCAAAAGGTATAAAACGGCTGATATTTTTGTCGCGTCTTCAGGATTGCGTACTGCCGTTCGATTACTAAAAGACCGTTAAGGGACATTGTAGCAAGGTCACTTAACGGTCTTTTAGTAATCGGACGGCAGCATAGTAAAAGTTGTTCATAATGATGCTATGGACCCCTTTCAGCTTAGCACGCCATATCCGCGTAACCCTGTATTTAACAAAAAATAATTCCAGCAAACTTTACTATGATACATCTTGGAATGCACATAGTATGGGCGTCTCCGATCCTGATAAAGCTCAGGCCGGCTGATCAAACCATACTGAACAATCCACCTACCTTACAGGAAGAAGCATGGATAGTGTCTATCAATCAGCTGGCTGGCATTGTGAGTAAGTATATAGTGCTATTTGATTCTTTTATACCATTCCCCCCCTAAAAAGCTTATTTTATTCACAAAAAACAGTGAATAAAAAGCAACACACCACCGACTTTGGACACTATTCGACCGCCACATCAATACTATACAACCTCCTTGCACAAAAATACTCGATAACAAAATTTGGTTAATTGGATGACATAATACTGTCATGCTAATTGCATATTTTAGGGTTCCGTACATCAAAAGGAAAAAACGGAACCCTTATAGGATCACTTTGTTTTCCGTCTGTCCGTCTGTCAAGACCCTATTTCACAAGAATGCGTAAAGATATCAAGTTGAAATTTATATCAAATACTCAAATCTACGGTTTCTTTCTGCTGTGAAAAAAACAAACTTGTAAGTTTACGCGATCAAAAGATGTGACCGTTTATGTCGCATATTTTGCGATTTCACAAGGAAATCAAAACCTATAGGGTACTTCCCGTTGCCATAGAATTATGAAATTTGGCAAGAGGCAAGGTTTCACAGCACATATAAAGGAATAAATCCGAAAGTCATAAATTTGAAGTTATATCATTAAATTTATTGCTTTGTTATTACAAACTTACATTTTGCAGTTGTAATGTATGGAAGAACCTTATTGTTCACTACAAAGTTAAGTTTGTCTTTCAATATTTCAACTTTTTTGTGGTTTATTTTGTTTGCACTCGCTCTCCGAGGGTTCCATCTAACGGAACCCTCACAGCGCGAGTCCTACTCGTACTTTTTTAATTATCATTATCGAGTAAAACCCTCGATTGGACTGAGGTTTTCGTATCAACCTGTATTATAACCGCTGTTTGCACCTAATCTCTAATTCAAAACCTGATTAAATAGAGTAATATATTGAACCAGTTTACAGTCTGCCTATAAAAGTCTATTGCCATCTAGTATTTAAAACGTTAGATAATAGTATAAAATCCTGCGCAACTATCCCAAAGAGAAGCAATAATAATTGGTTTGTTTGAAATAAATTTTACCAATTTCCGTCACACAACAATCTTACCGTGTGGTAAGATTGTTGTGTGGTCACTTGATGGAGAAGGAGGTAATTTTTGAGATAGTGAGAAAAATATATTTGCACACACATACGCACATGGGCCTTACGGGCTCGAATAAGCGCTGAAACAGCGCAGTTCGGAAAATCATGCGAACGTAAACCTTAACGCGGCGCGATACAGTTTGCGGTCGTGCAATTTTCTCAACACCTTAACAGAATCGCTTAAAATAGGTAGCCGTAAGGCCCCAGATATAGCTTCTAGTCGGTACTGCGCTAGGCAGTGCGCTTTTGCTCTGTTATTTATTTGTGCAAAATCACTCACTAGCTACGGAATCGGACCGACCGGCAATACCTCTCTCGGGGTTGCTCGATGGCAGCAATGCACTGCGTTCGGCACCTTGATATTAATGTTAAATCTATTTATGCTTAGTATTTAATTTTATTACATTACTAGCTTCGCCCCGCGGTTTCACCCGCGTAGTGATGAAAAATGGTGATGATGATGAAAAGTAGCCTATGTCACTCTCTGGCTCTTTAACTATACCCATGCAAAAAATCAGGTCGATCCGTTGTTCCGTCGCAGCGTGAAAGAGGAACAAACAAACCAACAAACAAACACACTTTCGCATTTATAATAATAGTATAATTATAATTTAATTAAAAAATAAATAAATGGGCAAGTGCCTTTATTAATTAGACAAAATACAAGCTAATACTAACACTACAAATAAAGTTAAGACTGCCCACAGACCGTTGAAGGTCTAAGGTCAATCCAAATGCTCAAGCCCACTACCAGTTGACAGCGTACCCAGCATGCTGGCGGCATTACCACGCCGAATGGCAATGCTTATGCGTTGAGCCAGAAACACGCCAGAATTAATTTAATTTAATTCATGACCTACTTTTATATAATTTGTAATTTAATTGACTTGACATGCTTATAATTATGAATTAAAATCTCAATATCAATCGATATCAATATTATTTGTTACAATTCACAGCAGTTTTATTCAGCGGGACGTTAATAAGCTTCTTCGGAAGAAAGCGCCTGGTCCTCTTCATGGCTGTTCCGAGGCTGGTGATGTGTTTCCTCTGCCTATTCGCGACGGAGGTGTGGGTGATACTCCTCGGTAGAGCGATCGGTGGTGTTGCAGATTTACTGTGTCTCAGTGCAGCCGTTACCTACACTGCTGAGGTAGCGGGGGTAAGTTTTAATGCGCTAAATCTCAGCATCCCTTATAAGATTTGTAAGTCCTTTCCATCAGAATTTGCAGACACACATCAGCAGCCATCAAACGTCCACTACTGGACAAAGGCCTCCCTCTTAGAGAGGGGTGTTGCCATAATCCCCACGCTTGGCGGGCGGCTTGGGGATCGCAGTAAGTTCACCGTGTACTAATAGGATGCTGCTGCCCATCCTCCGGTGGTTCTGGTCGCAGTTTTAGGACATACCCGGGTCCCCGGAATTTGCAGACATCTATATTTAAATAAAACCGGCCAAGTGCGATTCGGGCTCGCGCACTGAAGGTTCCGTACCATTACATTACTTGTTAACTACTAAAGTACAAAAAAGTAGTGATAATAAATAATTAAATATTTTTCATCGAACCGCACTTGGTCATTATTTATTATTTGTTGTTATGTTTTCTTTAGACTTTATCGTGGGTACTATAATCATGCCAAGTTTGACGCTTGTACGTATTACCGTTTTTACATTAGAGCTAATACAAAAATACGTAAAAAAACCGGCCAAGTGCGAGTCGGGCTCGCACACTGAGGGTTCCGTCACCAGTAACTTTTATTTCGTGCCGTGGAGGTACCGGCCTAAGAGCGTACCGCTCCCCCTTTTCTTCCCGTGGGCGCCGTAGAAGTCGGCTAAGGGACATCGAACCTGAAGATGAAGATCGTCAACGGAGTACCAACAACACCTAACTGCTCTCGCCAACCCGCCTGCAACGTGTGGCGAGTATTGTACCAAACATGATGAGTGCAAAAAGGACCAGGCCCCCAGTCCCCGGCAGCCCCGCTTTTTCTGGCTACACAATAAAGACAATAAAGAGTTTCTATCTATCTATTTTGAACAAATTCTTATTTTGTTTTCTATTTAGGCTCTCGGTTATCGGTTCTTCGAGCAATATGGCCTGCCCATTGCCATTTGCAAATTTTAACAGCTAGGGCGGCAATATCCACTTTTCAGATTCTATCGCGCAAAGAAACTCCGAGCATAGCTCTCTCCATTGCCCGCTGTCTTCTAAATCTAAAGTAGTCTTGTTAAGGGGAGGGGGATATTCTAAAGATACACGGTTTTATTTGAGTACAGCAAGGTTGGGGAGGCTCTATTTATGATCAGTTTTTAAATGAGGTTATAAGAAATAATGCCTATTTCAGAAACAAATCAGAGGAGCTTCAGGAACTGTAACCCAGATATCGTCCGCCACTGGAATGATGATAATGTTCGCGGTGGGACCGTACGTGTCCTATCTATCTGTCAACGTGATGATGACTTGCATAGTCGCTGTTACCTATATACCGATACTGTTCATACCGGAGAGTCCGTACTTCCTTTATTCTAAAGGTAACTTTACTATACTTAGTGTGATGGTTCGTGGCCTTGCCATATAAACGACTACCTGTATCCCGCGTCTTCGTACGCGTAGACATTCATATAAACTTTCAACCCCCGTTTGTCATCCTTAATTCGGCCCTTTCCTAAAATCCTCATTCATAGCGGACTTCTACACCCCATAAAGAATCTACCTGCCGAATTTCAGCGAAGTTTTATATATATATATATATATTTAATAACAAACTTGCGAAACTATTTGAAGGACCAACATTATTTATTTGTTATAACTATTAGTTTATTTAACATCACCATTCCTACAAACTTGTAGGGAGAGTTCTGTGATATTTCCCTCATCATACTACTCGGCCTCTTTTTAAATATGACATCTGCCTCAGCTCTATGCTAGTCGAATCCAGATCCGGCCCGCAAGTTCAAATATCTTCGGTAGTTTTCGCTGCTGGACCAGACCTTATATCCTTGATTCAGAGCGTAGCTTTTGTCACTCGACGTTTTCTGCTAACGTTTCTTACACGGCATGACTTTTACCTCCTGTTATATTTGGTCTAAGAATGCTCCTTTGGGTTTCCTAGTCCTCATTTCCTTCCTCGTTTAATGAAAGCCATCAAAGAGATGGTGGCTTTAACTAATTTGCCACGTAGTACACGGTGGCCACCCGTCAAGCCTCTTCTAGTCTCTATGTCTTAGTCATATAATATTTCGTCTTTTTCAGGACACACACAAAACGCTATTGAAGCTCTAACAATGCTTCGAGGAAGCGAAGAAGAAGCTCATGAAGAAATAAAAGAATACGCAACCGCAAAAGACAGAAACGAAGTAGACGCGCGGTCACTTTTAAAGAACAAAGTCGTCATAAAAACCTTTATCCTCGTGATCTTCCTAAACTTTGGCATAAATTTGATCGGCTACAATACTGTCAACATGTATTTGCAAACTATATTTGAATCGGCGCAGACAAGTATCAGTTCCGAGATTTCGTCCCTGATCGTTGGTGTGATCCAGCTCTTAGCCTGCTTCTGTACGTTCTTCCTGACTGACAGATTTGGAAGGAAGCCTATATTGTGCATTTCACTGATTGGACTGGGGATCGGCATGGTATGTTAAAAGAAAAATGCGCTTGGATACTAGTTACAAGAAAAACCTTTTTTGAACTCTTCTGCAAAGTTTTTTGTCTAGGTGATGGAAATCACCTGATGTGACGTGGTGGTGTAGTCAAACATGGAAAACGGCGGAACACATTGTAAGGCACTTGACGACAGATTTATAACTTGATAGCTGGTCAGGCCAGCATGCTATGTTTTCCCCGCGATCTTTTTCTTTGTCGAAAGTTTAATTTAAGGTCATTGTTGGCAGCTGCCATAAACTAATTGGCTAAGTGCGTGTCGTGACTCGAGACATGCATATGATAGGGTTCCGTTTGTCATAGCCAGTCAAATAATTGTGACAACAATTCATCATCATCATCTCTACATAAAATTAAAGTCGCTTTCCGCGTCTGTCTGTCTGTATGTCTGTATGGCCGTTAACTTCTCCTAAACCACACAACGGATTTTGATGGGGTTTTCACCATCAGTTAGATACATTTTCACGGAAGGTTTATGTATATAACCAGCGACCCGCCCCGGTTTTGCACGTTAGTTACACCCGTGCGAAGCCGGGCGGGTGGGTCGCTAGTATAGTTCATAAATTGGTAGTCACAGAAAGCTCTGTGGACTTAACCAAACTTCAGAGGTGCATCATACCAACATATACTTTTATGGTGAAGTTAGAAAGTTCTAAAACGGACGGACAGACGGATGGACAGAACGAACTTATAGGGGTTACTTGTCGTGCTATGGAACCTTAAAAAGGATCAACCTAACTATGCCTAGGTTTTATTGATCTGTACGAATTTAACGAAACTATAATAATAAAATGGATTTTTAATTTTTTAAGGTTGGCCTTGGAACATTCTTCGTGCTATTCGAAAATGGGCGTGAAATTGTCGCATTCTTGAACTTTTTACCACTGCTGTCGGTTATCCTAGTAATTTATGGATTTAACGCAGGTAATTATGATGTAAATTGTTTAATTATAACCCAAAATTTAAGCAAAAAGTCAAGAATTCAGCGCATTAATAAGCAAAGCTATGGGCTGGTCATGTTTGATAGCCCGTTGGTCGAGTTGGTAGTGAAACTGCCTTCTGAGCTTGGGGGCGTGGGTTCGATTCCCACCTAGGACAAACATTTGTGTGATGAACATTTGTGTTTGTTCTATATCTGGGTGTTAATATCTATTTAAGTATGTATTTAAACCTATATATGTATATATATCAGTCTCTGGCAGCCATATCACAAGCTTTGCTTAGTTTGGGGTCAGATGACCGTGTGTGCAAAAATGTCCCGAAAAAAAATGTCCCGAATATCTGGCGCAGTACCTATAACTGTTAGGACAGACCGATTCTAGAGTAGATACCACTTATCTTGTTATGGGGAGGGGGATATTCTAAAGATACACGGTTTTATTTGAGTACAGCAAGGTTGGGTAGGGTGCACCTACTCAACCTTGCTGTACCGTGACGTGAGTAATTCCCGTGTAATATAAATAAAATGTGTGAAAACCACGTCAGTTTCAATAATAGGTCGGTTAGCCCAGTCAATAGAGGTTTTTGCCTTGCAAAAGGTGGTGTAGTAATGATTTTCACATATTATGTTGTTTAGGTCTAGTAATTTTGTAATTTTGAGGAAAATACCCAGTATAGGGAGTTTTTTGGTGAAAAGTTCATCTTTTCGCCGCTGTATCAAATTAGTTATCCAACATACAAAAAAAGTGTAGAGACAAAAATGAAAATAATTTTATCCTCTTTGACTTTGCCTTTGACGTTAAATAAACCGTTGGTTAATTATTTTGATTAAACCAATTTTTCACACCTAAAATCCAAGATGGCGGCTTGCGCTTACCATCCCCTAGGTCGAAAACTTGGATTTTTCATCAGAGTCTAGACTTAAACAACATATGTAAAAATCATTAATTACTACACCACCTTTTGCAACGCAAAAACACTTTTTATTTATCTACTGACTGGGCTAATTATTTATTTGTTTATTTTTAGGTATGGGATCCCTGCTAGGTGGCGTAATGGCAGAGCTATTCGAAAGTCCAGTACGTCCATACGGCGTATCCTGTGGGGTTTTAGCCAACATTTTGAGTGCCTTTGCCTTGACATTATCCTTCCCAGCTTTAGTAAGCTCCATTGGATTCGCCACCTTGTTCTACATTTTCGCTGGATTTAGCGTAATATTATGTTTAGTTATATACTTCATAGTGCCAGAAACAAAGGGGAAAACCTTTGCTGCGATTCAAAAAGATTTGGGTCGGAAGAACTTAGAGAAAGTTGATATGGAGAAGTCTTGAAAAAAGGACAGGGAATGTCCTGATAATCTTTTGATCCCGTTCCTCCATCCACACATTATAATACGTGGAAGCTTCCACCGTTCAATTTAATCTCTTGTTTCACCCACGAACAAGTTGTACAATTACCACTTTCGGGTTTTCCTCCGAAATATGATAGCTTTAAACGAAAGGCGAATGGTATTTAAAGGTAGTCAACTACCAATGCTCTATGGTATAAGGGGTCCGGCGGTGACCACTTACCATCAGGTAGTCTGTCCCTTGTTTGTCTTAAAGGATGGAAATAAATTTAGAAGTAACAAGTTTTTTATTGAAAAATATATTTTTAAAGCAAGCTTTATGAAATTAGTAATCGGAACGATGTGCTGATCAAAATGAGCCCAAACACTGCCAGTATACCTGTTAGGTTTTATTTTAATAATCAAATTACTGTTCGCAATGTAATGCAAATAAAATATCAGCTGACGCTAAAGGTCAACGAACGATCTGCGCCGAGCGCACGATTGTACGCTTTACATTCATCATCAGCCAGAAGACGTCCACTGCTGAACATAGGCCTCCCCCTTTAACCTCCACACTGAACGACAGCCTGCGGGCATCCAGTGGATGCAAAAGGCACGCTTTACATTGCTGGTTTGCAAAATTCTAAACCACTGATAGCCCGTTGGTCCAGTAGGTAGTGAACCTGCCTTCTGAGCTTGGGAGCGTGGGTTAGTTTCCCACTAGGACAAACATTTATGTGATTAACATTTGTGTTTGTTCTATATCTGGTTGTTAATATCTATTTAAGTATGTATATGTATGTATATCAGTGCAAAAATTTCCCGTATATTTATTTATTTATTTACTGAAACAACAAGTACCTATAAGACAAAATATGGTTATTAGTCTTATACTTAGTATTCGATTATGTTTAGATAGTAAATATAACGTTTCTCTTACAGCCGGTATTCGATGTATTTTCAAAGTGTTGTTGGTAATGGTCAGTAATCTCACAAAGCACGAGTACGACGAAGGTTGAATAATTAGTCATATAAGTAAATAAGTACAGGGGCCTTACGGACAACAGCTAATTGCGGCACCTAATCCGCTCAGTAGGAAAATCACGCGAACGTGAACCTTATCGCGCCCCTGATACGGTTTGCGGTCGCGTCATTTTCCAACTGAGCGGATTAGGTGCCGCAATTAGCTGTTGTCCGTAAGGCTCCAGTAGTAGTATACCTACTTGTGCCTATCTTTAAGAAATATATCTTACTGTACAAATACATGTGGGTTTGAATTATATTTTCTTAATTCCCTTCGTATCAAATAGACATCCGAGATAGAACTGAGATAATTCGATTGACATGTATAGATATTGTAGGAGTTGAAATTGAAACTTTTTTATTCCGTAAAAAATTTAAAAAATAAAAGTTATACTTACCCATATTAGTGTGGTTCTAAAAACACCTTTCCCAATGAGTTCCAATGAGGGTTAAAATAGATTTAAAAGTCGATAAACATGATTGAAAAAAATCTGCTGTTTATTATTTTTATTTGAACTGTTATGTATGGGTGGTGATGCAATTTTTGTAGCACTTTTTTATGTTTTGACTAGCTAGTAGCTATCGCCGCCGCTCAAAGGGCGGATCCAGGATTTTTTTCTGGGGCGGGCGGACGGGCAAAAAATCCGCAATTCCAGCCAGAAATAGACATGAGTTTCACTCACGTTCTTTCTGTTAGGTTATTTATTATATTTAACAACTCTGATAATTTGATTTGCTTCTAAGTATGTACTGTGATGGAATCTCCACAGTACAGAAAAATACCGTCTGGGTAACCCTAAGTCCGCCGTTGCCGCCGCTAGTGTACAAATAGTCTTACCTTATGCTCCCTGAGCCTGGTGAGTAGCTCGTGGTAAGAGGCAGCTCGCGCGGCTGCTAGCGACGGTGGCGGCAGCCGGCCCTCCATGCAATGCAGCCACCGACGTAAGCAGCGAAGCTCGTGGCTCGAGTCTGGAATAATAAGATTTTATATCGTATCGGCCTCCTTGACGTGTCCATCAACGGCGAACTTGGCTAGCGCCGGTTATGAGCGCGTAAATGACTGGCAAAACCAAACTTAGTTTTTAAAAAATGCAGAGCCATCTAGCGAAGTTGCGCCGTACTACTGTTATTACTGTGTGCAAAATAGCGACTATTAGGAGCCATTTGAATTTGAATGGAACCCATCGAAGAGTTCTTCTAGATTTTGAGCCATCATGCCCATCGTAAAATCTCATTGATTGTGTAAATAAATAGTAAAATGAGATTCAAATTATTCTCAAAAATGTAGAACACTAACCGACAGTATCAGAAATTTCCCCATCTTTGTGTTGTTGTTCCGGACTCAGAAGCAAGCGTAGGCCCTCCCATTTTACGTTCAGATGCTCTATCCTCCATGTGACCTGGAAATGAAAAAAATAACATCAAGGCTTATTGAGGCAAGGCAAGGTATTTAGATATTTTTTTTATCTATAGCAAAGGAATTATAACTCAGTGGCAGGTTTTTGTTGTGATGGTGGAAATCTTAGAAAGATAACGGCTGCTTTGGAGAGCAGCCAATGCAGCTTATGCATATGCAGCTAACGCAAACATACGCACGCTGACGAAAGACGAGGGTCTCTATTATTTGTGGCTATGTATACAATTTAATTATGATAATGTTAAACCGCTTCAGAAATAAATATTTACTTTACTTACTTTACTTTACTTTACTTTACTCTAGCCAGTGTGTTTTGCCATAATTATGGTACTAAGACGTGATCCTTAACTGATGGCCTTTTAGAAAAACTCAGGGTCGCACAGCGGGTAATGGAGACAGCTATGCTCGGAGATTCTATGCGCCATAAAATCTGGAACGAGGATATTCGCCGAAGAACTACAGTCACCAACATAGCTGCTCAGATTTGCAAGTTGAAGTGGCAACGGGCAGGCCACTTTCCTCAAAGAACCGATAACCGATGGGGAAGAAAGATTTTTGAGTGGAGAACACGAACCGGAAGACGCAGCGTAGGTAAGCCTCCCACTAAATGGACCGACGACATTATGAGAATCAATGGCATCCAGTGGATGCAGATGGCAGGCTGTAGTTGTAGTTCAGTGTGCAGTCCTAAGGAGGAAACCTTTGTCCAGCAGTGGAAAAATACAGGTTAACATTAAAAATGCAGCTGTTACAAGTAAAATAACTTAGAGTATATATATAATGATAGTCTATTACAAAGATAATAATAATATAAACACTTGATCGCGCATGTATTCCAAATTCCTTTTTGCAAAATGAAGCCAAGTCGGTCGCGGGGGGCAGCATGTTATTGGAGACTTGACGCTTGTGATTGGAGAATCAAGTCATTAATTCAATTCGCGCCTAGTATTGGCCCGCTCGCAATTGTTTAGGTTGAAAATTTAGAACCTTTGGCTTACGGCGGGGTAAAGGATGAGCAGTCAAGTGGTTATATCGTCATTGGTATATTAGGACAAAGTAACTGCTTACATCAGCACTGGCTTCGGGAATACGCTCCAGAATGGCGTTTCCTTGCTCTATGAACTTGCCCCGTCGCGACTCTACCGACAGTAGCTCGGTCATGCGAGTCTGAAATACAACAATATGTTTCAATACATTACATTTACACAGAGTATACAGACATATGACATTCACTAATATGCACTGGGCCAGCATGGTGGATTAGGGCCCATCCTCACTCTCTCAGAAAAAAGGCCTGTGTCCCAGTAGAGGGAACACACATAGATACAGTCACGTCTCTTTCCCATTGGGGTAGGCAGATACCACATCTCTCCAATCGCTACGAACCTAATACACATCTATACGCACTATATTGCCATACCCAATCAGGGTTATTATTATGTATTACCTAATTTAAACATGCTACCTAACATCTGTATGTGAACTTCATAATAATTATGCAATAAATTATTGAGTTTTGAGTATATTTTTGGCTTCTGCTACTTTCATAAGTGTTTTAATACAAGCTCGTCGAACAGGTGCCGAAAAAACAGTTTTTTACTGTCGCGTGTAAAAAATTTGTATGAAAGAGGAAATTTTTTTGATGTGATACTGAAGCCCCGCTTCAGGCGCAGCTGATGGTGCACTTTTGGCACCAATCGGATGAGCGGTTTGCAAACAAAATGCAAAAAATAGCCGAAAATGTGTAAAAATTTTGATGAATTTCCTAAAAAACGCTTATATTATGAAATTTTGCTAATTACTTTTGAGGAGGCCTTTCCTCAAAAGAAGGTGTGAATATGATAGGCTGATAATAATAGCGATTATATTTAACATACTTCCAAACACCCTTGGAAGACACTGCTTTTTGCAAATAGTTTTTAACCTCAGATCAAACATACCTTTTTTGTTTGAAAGAGGACAATAGACAATATTTTATTTGTAACAAAAATCCACACACCCTTAGAGCTACACACAAATTTAAAGTAAAAAAAAACGTTGGATTTTTGCCACAAACCGGCCCCAGCTCAGCATAATGCAGGTTTTTGTCAAACGGCGCTGGTCTTCCGATGGGGCCGACAGGACTTGATGGAGTGTTCTTAGCTATGATTTAAGAATATATTTTCAGCCGTTTGAAGATTATCAGCTCTTATACTCGTATCAAGGGTTTTAAAAAACCTATTCATACTTGTGGTGTAATTTTTCAGCACAACAAAATAATATAAATTGAAATTTGGTTAAATTTGCATGCAATGCATTGCCGTTTCTGTTACCATTCTCAGTTTCCTGCTGGACACATTCTCCGGACTAGAATAGATCTCCTCCTGCACGTGGGTGAGCCACTGGCAGAGCTCGTCGAACTCCGCGATGAGTTGGCTCAGGGACCACTGGCGGTTGAAGCCCGAGTTAGGGTTCAGCAGCCGCGGACCGCAGTGCAACTCTGACGAGTTGTTTGACAACAACTCGCCGTTTGCTTCCTGATATGTAAAAACAAAAGAATTAATAACGCACTCACAGAAAAGAGAAGTAAATAGAACGGAAATGAGAACGAAAATCTGGCGCCAGGCATTATGACAGAACCTTGATTGAACATTCTTATTTATGTCAACGCGTCGAACTCCGAATCCAAAGACCTTTTTGGATTAGGTCTCAAAGTTCTTTGTCCGCATCACAGTTGCTAACCGATTTCGAATGACTGACGTTTCGTTTATATGGGTGCAACCGGCTACAACCAATTTCTTACAAAAATGCCTTGACAGCCGTTCTTATATAAACAATTTTTTTTTATGATCGCACTAATATTATAAATGCGAAAGTTTGTGTGTGGGTTTGTCTACACTCCCCGCCATTCCACACTGATTGTATCCTTTAGTTTATACATAAGTTTTTTTTTACAATGAATGTATAAAGGTATTTTCTTTCTTTCTTTCACTCAACTCTGTAACTGCTTAACGGATTTGAATGAAATCTAACCATCTGTGTTTTTCAGAAGTAATATTTAAGAGATACATAAACATCTTTTTGTGCACACAAAAATTATATACTAAAAACGAGAGAGGCTTATAAATAGTGCAACAACTAGCGGCCCACGGCTCTTTTACGTAACAGTTTTTTTTTTTTTTATAAATGATAGCCTTGCGCTTGACCGCCTACTCGCCTGATTGCCTACAAGAAACCGATTCACTCGTGATTTGAAGACACCCAGATTATATCTATCGGGGACTACCCATTCAGGCAGCGCATTCCACAGACTAGCAGTTCGCACAATAAAAGTGGAATCAAAGCGCTTCGTTCGGGTTTTCGGAATACCAACCATAAAGCGGTGTCGATTTTTTGTAACAGTTGGCTTACCTTACAAGTGTCGATGATCTGATTGTCCATGATATAGTCGTAGTGATGCTGCAGCAGCGGCCAGAGGTCGTCTCCGGCGCTGCCGCCACTCGCAGCCGAGCCCCACGACCGGCGCCATAGCTCTCGACACGGCTCCTTCCTGGAAAATACGGTCAAGCAAATTAAGAGTCGATATGTTGTCAGCTCAAATCAGAGTTTTGCCCCTGCGCGAAACAGTGACAAATCTATGCGATCTACGGCTGCAGGAAGAGATACGCACGAGTCGGTGCCCGCCTCAAAACTAAATAACGTAAGCGACAAATGATAAAACTCCGAATTACTCAAGAACTATTATAACTTTATAAATAAATAAAATTACATTAAACTATACTACATAAATTAACACTAGAATATGAAAAAAAAAAATTGTCAACGACTTCTAGATTTGAAGATAGCACTAAAGTTGTGTTTTAGAAGGCCTGTTTTTGGGTGTCTTCAAATCACGAGTGAATCGGTTTCTTCTAGGCAAGAGTGCTCCAACGTAGACCGCATCGTCGCTTAAAATCAGATGATGGAGATGATGATGATTGATGGAGTTCAAACGCAAGCCTATTATTTATTTAGAAAAAATATATTATTTTATCGAGAAAAGTTTCAACAAGTTTGTTTCTAAAGTTACATTAAACTTATTATATCCTCAAGTATTCATAAATTCGCAAATGGATGCAACGCAACCCATGTTGACGACATATAAACTCTTAAGCCCAACGGCACATGGAACGGCTTATCACGGCATATCAGCTTGAGCCACTTGATGCATTACAGCGTAGAGCTGTCAGAATTGTCGACGATCCCAAGCTCACTGAACACCTAGAGCCGCTCAGCATGCTCAGAGATATTGGGTATCTTTGTATTTTATCGCATTTACAACGGGGAATGTTCTGAAGAACTGTTCGATCTGATGCCAGCATCGCGGTTTTATAACCGCACCATCCGCCACCGCCTGAAAGTTCATCCACATATCATAGATTGGAAATCACACACTGTGCGTTTTACGCGTTCTTTTTTGCCTCACACCTGCAATTTGTAGAATGAGCTATGGCATTTCGGTGAAACTATAACATGGGGTTCTTCAAAGGGCTGTTAATCGAGTATTTAAGGATCGGCAACGTATCTGTGATGCCCCTGGTGTTACAGGTAGTATAAGCGACGGTGATCGCTTACTATGCGGCCCGTCAGCTTGTATGCCACCTATGACATATAAAAGTCAACGTTCAACAACGCAGCGTGCATCTCTGCAAGACAGGCTAATTGTAAAAAATAATCATCATCATCATCATCAGCCAGAAGACGTCCACTGCTGAACATAGGCCTCCCCCTTTAACCTCCACACTGAACGACAGCCTGCCTTTTGCATCCACTGGATGCCCGCGACTCTCACAATGTCGTCGGTCAATCTAGAGAGGCCTCCCTACGCTGCGTCTTCCGGTTCGTGGTCCCCACTCCAGAACCTTTCTTCCCCGTCGGTTTTCGGTTCTTCGAGCGATGTGGCCTGCCCATTGCAACTTCAACTTGCAAATTTTAACAGATATGTCGGTGACTCTGGTTCTTTGGCGAATATCCACGTTTCGGATTTTATCGCGCAAAGAAACTCCAAACCATTGCCCGCTGTGTGACTCTGAGTTTTACCAAAAGGCCAACAGTTAAGGACAAAAGAAAATGGCTAACGCCAACTTACTCCCTGGCCATCAGAGCGAGCTGGACAGCAGAGGACCACCATCGCCATCAGACCTACGCGGTAGCCCCTATTGCAACAACTCACGCAACGAGCTGCAAGTTCTAAGCAACGGCTCGACCGATGTCCAAGCAACAACGTTTGCATTGTAAGGTGATAACTAACCGTTTCTTCGTAAGGCTGTGGTAGGGCCGCTCGAGTTGCTCGCAGTTGCCACCAGTCGGCGCCTGCGCACTTCTCAAAGAGGACAGTGAGAAGCTGCTTTTCATGGCAGAGTGCTCGAAGCCTGAAATATTGGGAAGAGACACGTTTAAGCTGGTATAGAAATAAAATATTTTTCTTGTTTTGCGAATCACTTTGTCATAGTTGGGATATAGAGCATCCACCGCCTCTATTTTGAATTAAAAATACTTTTGTTGTAAGGGTTTTTTTCCCTATTCCCGATAAAACTCCCGATAAAAGAGCTGATAGTCTTCAAACGTCTGAACTGATTATCTTGAATCATTGCTAGGAACACTCTCGATCAAGTCACATTTCAAACATAAAAATATCAAAATCGGTTCAGTCGTTTGGGAGCTACAATGCCACAGATACACACATTAAACATATAACACCCCTCTTTTTGCATCGGGGGTCAAAAACACTTACTGACTGACTCATTACGATATCTCTAAAACTGCTAGATCTACGAAATTAAAATTTTGCAGGTAGATTTTTATGGGGTGTAGTTTAAGGCCACGCAAGGAGGCCACGGAGGCCCTCTTAAAAATAAGTAAATCATTATGGTATTAATACTCACTTGTAGACATGTCGATAGTTTTCCCAGAGAACTTCTAAATAAATTGATTTATTATTAAAACAACATTAGCGTTCCCTCGAGTCGTTTGTACTATCTTGATCTTCCTTTGTACTTCAATATCTTCTTTGACGTTTCTCCTTTCTAGTTCTTTCTCGAGAAGTTTATTTGACAATTTTCTTTTTAAAAAATCTACAAGTTTTTCCTCTCAGTGTTTCGTAGTCAGTTCCTTCCTTTTGGATTCCTTCTTTCTTATTTTTAAAATTTTATAACAAAGTGCTATTGAGACTAGATTCGTTAATATAAATAAGTAAATAATAAATTATAGTAATCATGTTATCCTGGTGGATTCATGAATTCGTAGGTTTGTTTTGGTTGTAGTGTCGGTGGTCACATTTTGGGTGTATTTCTCGTCTGCCTCATGCTCGTTGGTCTTCGCCGGCCGGTCCTGGAAAAGATAGAAAAGGACGGGTTAATACAAATAAACTAATTTAGGAAATCGGCCCACTACCACCCATACATTGTGGATTTTCCTTGGATACGTTTCGATTCTACGTTTCTAGTTCCAAGGATTGGAACAACCTGCCGGCTTCCTTGTTTCCTGAGATTATAATCTGGGCCTTTTCAAAGCCAGAGTGAATAGGTACTTCCAAGTCTGCGTGCTTCACCTTCGATTACATCGTCGCTTACCAACAGGCGAGTTGGTGATCAAACGCGGGGTTCGCGTTAAAAAAACAACTGGTCGGTTTTATTTAAAACTAGCGGTCTGCCCCAGCTTTGCCCGGGTATAGATTATAGCCTATGTCACCCGGGGATAGTGTAGCTTCCCAACAGTGAAAGAATTTTTCAAATCGGTTCAGAATTTCGGAGCCTATTCAATGCAAACAAACAAATAAACAAACAATCAAATCTTTCCTCTTTATAATATTAGTATAGATGTGTGTTCACCGATTACTCCGTCATTTGTGAACCGATTGAAGTGATTATTTTATTATCATGTTAAAGGAAACTCACGAGCTGGTCCCACAAAAACTTAATTGACTTTAGCTTCGTAGTTTTTAACCAACTCTAATAATACGAATAATATTCTGCGCCTGTTGATTTGACGATCAATAATTTTGTTCGACCGCTTCCTCATTTTGAAGTCCATAAACAAGCAACAATTCTTAGAACGAAATCTATTTAAATAATGTCTGTGCAAATAACCACTTTCTAACATAACCGGGGATCTTTCTAAACGCATGACAAGGGTTTGTCTGACCCCAAGGCCTGACCTTCTATTGTGAGACAACTTAACCTGTATTTGTAAGAGCCTTATTTACTTAAATTTAGGCTGACAAAAGACTGGTTTATTTATCTTGTGATATTTAAACAAACTCTTTATGGCCTGTATAACACAGTACTTTATTTTTCGAAACATGAAGAACAGAAATGGTTTTGGTACCTATCTTACTTTTTAAGAAAAAAAAAAAACAGTGCTTGGAGTCCCTCCGCGCGGAAGAAGTTATACATCAACAAGGAACCCTAAAATTATAACTAGGGCAAAAATATCAACAATTTAAATACATGCTTTTCTCGAGATTCGAACCTAGCTCCTTAGGCTTCTCAATCCATTAGCGAAAACATTACACTACCGGTTCTGGTAGTCGCAGTGCGAAAAAAGGATACGCATTTCGCAACCATACGAGAGAGAAAAATTCCCCATCCATGGTAGCGTTAAAAGTTTAACGCAACCGTGTTACAAATCGCATAAGAAGTATAACTTTAAAAAAAAACAGAAGTTTGACACGCGCGAATATGGGACCGCCACATGATTCGCAAAATGCGACCTAATACAATACAATATAGACGAATAAATATATATATATATATATATATATATACAATACATTTTTGTACCTTAATATTAAAATAGTTAAAATTTATTTAAGTTGTTATAGCATCGCTTTAGTTTATCTGTAATGGTGTTATAAGTGTTTTTGATAATAAATAAAATAAATAAATAATAAATAAATATAAGCCTAGTGATCGACAGCAATAGCAAACGTGCTCGCATCTCACTTTAACCCAGCCTCAATAATAAGGAATTTTAGGAATGTAGAGATCGAGGCATTAGAGTCTATTGAGAAACGTGCCATGAGGCTCATCAGCCACAAATACTTAGTTCGGACTAAGCTTCTTAGTCATGAGCATCGACGTAAAGTTGCTAGCCAATCGGTTTTTTATCGGATTAATTTCGGAGATGTGCATCGGATCTGCATGATGTAATTCACTTCTGCCCATTTTTATATCAAACTGCCAGAGTGGGCACGAAAAATCTTTACCGCTTTATAGTTGATATTCTAAAAACCCGTACGAAGCGCTTTGATTCCACATTTATTGTGCAAACTGCCAGTCTGTGGAATGCGCTGCCTGAATGGGTGTTCCCCGACAGTTACAATCTAGTCTTCAAATCACGAGTGAATCGGTTTCTTCTAAGCTAGCGTGCTCCAATAAGGATAGTCATGTCTCACCAATCCCTCTTTAAAATAATGATCTCAAAAAACTATTCGTGTACAAAACAGTAAACGTACATACCTACCTAATTACTTTAATAACTACGTTTTCTCAAATTACAACAAAGAAGTAAAAGTAAACACGATGTCAGATAAAAGATAAATGAGTTGTCTATTTTTACAGAGCAATGAAAACAAAATATGCTATTAATCAAAATCACACCGTGTGAACCTAGTTGGAACAATACAGACTAAACTAATTTAGAACTTTCACCAAGATTGCGTAAATTAAAATTAAAGATGTTCATAAAACCAAATGCAATTTTAAAATTCTTGTAATTTACGCCACGTTTAAAAAAATATACAACCAGACTCACGTCCCTTCCAAGGCCGCCCCTTTTAAAAGGGGGTCGGTCCTCCCGTATGAGGCAAACAGGGCCGATATTTTAATATGATATTCATGAGGACCGTTACTTGAATAATTTAATTCACGAAAAAATCGAAAATCTCGAAAAAATCTCGAGTCTACCCCACGGAGCGCAGTTAGCCAGGTCTACCTACGTATATGTACTAAAGTGGGCTATAATACTCAATGAATTTTTTGAATCGTATTATTAGACATGAAATTACATTAAATTTAGAAAATACAATAATTAGACATACATATTTGTACTTAGTCCAAGTAAATCGCTAAATGAAAACTTTACATTCTGTTTACTTTTGCTAAGTTTTTGGTGAGATTGTAGCTGGCAAGGACATTTCATAATCAAAGCTGGTTAGACGATACACCACAGATAAATATAAATAAAATATATAAAACTGAAACGTGGTCCCTTACTATGGCCCTCATAAGCAAGCTTAAATTCGGACAACGAACTATGGAGAGGGCCATGCTCGGGGTTTCTCTACGAGATCGAATCAGAAATGAGGACATTCGTAGAAAAACGAAAGTTATCGACATAGCCCACAGGATTAGCAAGTTGAAGTGGTAGTGGGCAGAGCCCATAGTTAAACAGATGGCCGATAGGGCCGAAAGGTTCTGGAATGGAGATCACGGACCGGTAAGCGCAGCATAGGACGTCCACCCACAATATTGCCAGACGACCTAAAAGGGACCGCAGGGAAACGCTAGAAGCAGGCCGCTTCCAACCGACCCTTTTGGAGATTGATGGGCGGCCTATTTCCAGCAGTGGACGTCCTAGGCAGCTGTCAGAGTAAAAAAATACTTGGTAAGTAATTACGAGAATTTCAATGACAAATGGCCGATGTTTGTCCCTATTTCTTTAGTAATTGCGGATAAAAAAAAATATTTGCAAATTGTAAATTGAGTCTGCAGTAGACATCAATCAAACTGACCCAGAAAGAAGTATGAAATCTACACACGGTCTGAGCGGACGACGAACATCATTTAATTTTTTCCACTCATCAGTTTGGTTTATTACTTCTACTAAACTCAATCTTAATGACTCAGTTTAAATTATTTTTAAGAGCTGCATATCACCACGCATTTTCAAGTACGTTTAAAAATCACTGCGAGGAAATTTTATAAATTTTATTAGGCATTATAATATTTAGTAAAGCATTTTCATGATGATATTTTATGCGGGATAACGGAATAGATCGCAATTTTTTTTTTCTTTCACTACTGTATTGTTTCAAGTTGTATCATTACATGATGCGCACTGTAAGGCTGCGTTTCCACCAGGAAGATGAGCGGTGCGCGAGGAAAAAATTAACCAATAGGATTGCTTCATTCCGTCTCGCCTCTCCTCCTATTGGTCGACTTTTTCCTCGCGCACCGCTCATCCTCCTCGCACATCTTTGTTAGAAAAGCAGCCTAATGCTCGTTTCTCCTCACTAAGTGATTTAATTTTCGAACCTGCAGTGCAAGTACCGTTCTTTATCGATCGCCAAAAAATCGCCAAATTCGCTAAAATTGCGTTTTGACGACGTTGCGAGTACCGATCTCCTTTTAGCGATGGGTCGCTAAATTCGCTAAGCAGTCGTTAAATTGGATCGAATTTGACAATTATGCAAGTACCGAACTTTGAAAGTGACATTTGAGGTCGGTTCAATCGTCAATAAAAAAGATTTTACCGATTTTTATATCAGGTTTTGAAACGAGCCCGATATAGCTTGGTGACTAATTTTTTATTTTGGAAAAATGGATTTAGGCTTAGTTTTATTGCTCGAAGAGCTCAAAGAATAGCGAAGTGCAGACAGAGTCAGCCATACGCTGCTTCGCCGCGACTTACGGGATATTAGTAATCCTCTGGAAGTTGCGGAAGATCGTTTCAGGACGTTCTTCCGCATTTCGAAGGACATTGCGCTGGCCCTCATCCAAGGAGTTGAATCGGAACTTAGAAAGACGGGGTCTCACAGTATACCCGTGCACATTGTTGTAAGTAAATAAATAAAATATTTGGGACATTTTTGCACACACATCTGACCCCAAACTAAGCAAAGCTTGTGATATGGCTGCCAGAGACTGATATACGTACATATATATTTTTAAATACATACTTAAATAGATATTAACACCCAGACATAGAACAAACACAAATGTTCATCACACAAATGTTTGTCCTAGATGGGAATCGAACCCACGCCCCCAAGCACAGAAGGTAGGTTCACTACCAACTGAGACACCGGGGCAGTCCCTACTTCTATGATTATTAAATCTAACAATTAACCTACAAACTAAACTTCACAGAATATCTTACCCATTAATAATAGGTAATAAAATAGGGGTGGCTTTGTGGCGCACCGTCGGTGAGTGGGGACACTGTGTAGGTATTTCGATGAATTGGCTAAATGACACCTCTGACCCCCGGCTCTGACCGGCCGTCGTCCGGGGGCGGAAATTGCAAGAGCTAAAAACGTAAGCCCCAGAGTGGAAGTGTTTTAAGGCATAAACATGGGTGTAGCCACGTTGTGCCAGGGTGGGACAAGCGTCCACCCTGCCTGGCCCTTGCATGACCTCTAGGGCGACTGATTTTTTCAGTTACAGCACTGCATACTCATGGGATGGTTTTCCTTTCTTCCATTCATATCCTTTTTTGTATGTATAGAGCCTAAAGGATCGGATAGGGTATAAAAATAGAAAGGGTTATTATTCAATAAACACCCAGTTTGTAAGTATATTTTTTATTAATTAACAAGTAGTCAATGTAATTTCTCATTATATAATAATTCTCATAATATAGAAATGACAAACTAAGTAAGCTATTTCTGTACATTTACATAACATTGCATGTACAGTACTCTCTCGCTAATCCACCACTCTAAAATCAGACAGCTACTATAATCTGCCGTTTTTTTGTTAGTTAAAATTTGGAATCTGTAATCCCAGATTAGTCGTACAGTTACCGTCAGCTCGATAATCCGCCGTCTACGTATATAACAAACAAGCCGCACGGTCATAACCAACCACAGTTTAGTCGGTCTATGACAACCAAGGTTATTTTTGTTAAAGTTGTTGTTCATGTATATTATAATCCACTTTCTTCAGTAATCCGCTGATTATTATTGGGATTTTGTGATGGCGGATTAACGAAAGAGTAACTGTATTTAACAAGTGCCACAAACTATGCGCGCGCTCCATGGTTTAACAGGTGTCAGGTGTCACACCTTTAATATCTTAATTCACACATATCGTAATGTACTATTTCATTTGTCGCCGGTGACTTCAGTGGTTGCTCGGGACCTTCTGATCTTCTGAAGCTGGACCACCTCAACATGGTTCAAAGGATCTGCATTTTGAGACATCATACTGAAAAAGAAAAATTCACATGATATAAATCAAATAGTATTTTTCAGTGCCTAACCAATATCTCACTACCGTACTAATAATACCTACACCATGTTCTATAAACTCACAATTCAAATATTAATTACTTTTATTGTTTTAGGTGACTCTAGCTATGCCAGACCTTTTGGGCTGGATAAGCACACCGATACAAAGCTATAAAGATTGTTTAGCAACTGCATTCAGCGCACCAATTGGATTATTAAAGCAGTGTTTCGGTGTCTCCGTAGGTGCAGAGTATTAAGTTACGTTCATTGCTGTTGCCTGCTGATCCTCCGGTGGTACTGGTCACAGTTTAAGGACACCCCGGTCCATCCTATATAGTACGCAATACCTAATGTACTCGTACTATATTAATAAAATTTTAATACATAATTATGTTTTAGCATTTTTCATATCACCCTGATTTCATATGAGCCTCCTGAGCACCCTCAGGAAGCTGATGAGCATTTGTGTGAGAGCTATGCAGCTGGTCACGGCCTTATTTATATTGTAAACAAAAGTCAGCGCCTGGTCTTTCAGGGCGGACAAAGAAAGGTTGTTGTAATGCCCACTGTAAAATTAAATGGCTCGTCTTTACAAAGGGTAGATGTGTTTATATATCTAGGCCATCTAGTGACCCTAGCCTACCCTTAAACATGATGTTTGCACGGTGCTCGATGGAGGTCAAAATAACCTTATTTTTATTTATTTTTTAAGTTGACTTATACTGTTGGACTTTTGGCCTCTGCAGCCTAACTGGACTAGTTAGCGAACGCAGAGTGCGTTCGGCATAACTTTGTGATAACCTTATTTAGAGCTTACTGTACCTTTTATATCTGCAGCCTGTGGGCTGACTTTCGCGTCCAGTTCAACAACGCGTTCATGAATGATGTACCGGTACTGCAGTGCGACGACAATGTTTGCTGATGCTCGCGTGCTTTTATGCGACGATGCGGAATGCGGAAGAGAGGCACTTTGCTTATGATGCGGGTGTCGGCGGATGAGCAAACAGCATGCAGGCTGCGCTTGCGGACAGACTGGACTGTCCCTATATTAACCAGTGTTGTCGATTGCATGTTCAGCACCTTTGTCTTTGATATTAATCATTATTACAAACACCAACTTTTGTTTTGTAAATAAAAGTATAAATAACCTCTAATTCAAAGATCTATAATTTTTCTCGAATTATTTTATGACCATTGATACAGAGTCGTTCAGTCGGAATATTATCTTATATAAGAAGTCTTACTTTTCCCTTTTCTATAAAGAAACGTCTTAGCCACAGTCAAAGTCAAGTAAATAAAGTCACAGTCAAGTGCAAGTCATGCCCTAGCTAAATGGTGGAGATTACTTAGAGGCTATACGGAGTTTTAGAGCCATCACGAAAATTCCATGTTTCACCTTCCTAGATCATTTTGCCACACTCGAACTCAAACACGAACTCATAAGTAAGTAATAATCTACCATTATTACGCATTATTAGTCAAAATAACTTAGGAAAATAACACTATGAGACGACATGTTTTTGCCACGTTGGCGCCAAAACTCCCGAATGAACGATTTCTTTTATTCCTGAAATTGCCATCCGTAAATATTCAAAATAACTAGTCTATGAGCCAAAAGCCTCAACACGGGGAAGAAAAAAAAAAAAGAACTAGTCTATGATTTTACCGACTGAACCGATAGTCACCCGTCGCTAAAAGTTAACGACACCACTTCGGTACTCGCAAATGTATTGACGATTCGTTACCTCTACCGACTGAAACGATTCGATAACAGACGATCGCTAAAGAACGGTACTTGCACTGCTGATTTGTTACATCAAAAGCGATCGCAAGTGACCGCCTTTTTCTAAAGGTCCAAATTATAAGCCCGTGTGTAGTCGGCGATAAGTTGCTTTCCCATCGCGTTCACAACAATATGACGTGATTTTACCGAGATAGCTTCAAGTGAGTAGTGTACATTGTGCTTACTCAAGTTCCCATTAAGTGATATTAAGCAGTATTTGATTGCATTAACATCTACAGTGTAATAAACAGACAGTTCTCAAACTCGCTTTTATTATTTTCGATCTGTAATTTATATAATAGTGAATGAAAGCCGTAAATTCTCTCAGTAATTTCTAATCAGTTTTGGTAAATTTTGTAACGTAAGATTGTATATTTGGTCACTTAGGACGTCCACAAGATGGACAGACAACCTAAAAGAGACCGCAGGGAAACGCTAGATGCAGGCCCATTCCAACCGGCCCTTTTGGAGATCGATGGGGGAAGCCTGTGTCCAGCAGTGGACGTCCTACGGCTGAAATGATGATGATGATGTATATTTGGTAGTCGATTTACTATAGTGTACAAATATTTAAAAAAAACTTAATACCGGGTGACTCTGAGCTGTTATGAGCAAGCGAGTTACTTACCATCAGACGAGCGACTTGCGTCTCGTCAATCAGTAGCTGAAACCTAATGTGCGTCATAGTCATAGTCATAGTCATATTTATTTATTTTCTTTGGAACACATTAGATCACTTGGACACGTCAACAAAACAATTCAGGAGGTAAATAAAATATTAATAACAACTTAATAAGCGGCTGTAAAGGGGCCTTGTCATATAAAACATACTTTAACTAACAGTTTTTTTTAAAGCATTCAATTCGTTTCGTTCAGAGCCAGACAATTTCCAAACATTTTTATCTTCAGTATATTGGTTAAATTTATAATACGCCTTTTTTGTCAGATAGTGTTTAATGTAATTTTTAAAACTAGTTTCATTAAGATCCAGTATCTCTTTTGGAACTTTATTGTAGCAGAGTATCGCATTGCCTACAAAAGACGTCATTGCAATACCTAACGGAGACCAGACAAAAATTCTAACTAGGTACACGTAACCACAGTTATGGGTGCAGACTGTATGCGATTCCGCCATGGGCCATGTTACCCGTTACAAGTATACAATACCACAAAATAAACATGTACAGAAGGCTGGCTTCGGCTGACCTTTTAATAACCTACGCGCAATCGTAGCGCTATAGGGCTTGCAAAGCAACTATAACGTTCTGTGAAATGTTTAGATTTGGAAGTTTCAATAAAATGTATACGGTATATGTTGCTTTACGACACATTTTCTTTTAGTACCTAAATAAAAGTCTATAACTTGGTACCAAGTAGTACTTTCGACGATTACGGCACGTACGAAAGGCACGTGGCACGTTAAAGTAAAATAAACCTCAATGTAAAAATCATTGTAAATTATGATAATTGTATCACGAAACGATAATTACATGTATTGCCAAAGCGCGGGCACTCCGCTACTGGCGTACGAGAGACTTGATCCGAGATCGTTGCACGTCTTTGTGTGCGTACGCCTGTTAACGCTCGTTGTATAAAGCCGGCCTTCTGCACCTATTTATTTTGTGACAATACATTGTCATGTTACAGTCTCCTGTCTACCAAGATCGCTTGTCAGAGATTAACCTAATGAGCTACACATTACAAAAAGAATGTTTTACTAAAAACACAATGGTAAACTAATCAGAGAAAGTTGATAACGTGAGATAATACATCCGCTATTGAATAATTAAAAGTGAAAATTACATTATACGAGTAATGAACTAATTATTTTGTAATCAACGGAAATAAGAAGCTAAACAATGAAAGAAAAGCTATGAAATTGATAAGGATCTAGCAAAAGTAACTTTTAAACTATCTCGATTTGAACACGTGTTTATTTCGTCCCGATCTTCGACCAAAATAAAATGAATGGACGGGCCCTAACCATCGAACTTGATCAGTAAAAACGAGTCAAAACCGTCGGACATATACTTCATCACTTTATTATATAAATGTACAGTATATTTGTTAAAAAAAAAATGATATCGGTTTTATTTGTGTATTTACACTTCGGTAAAGCATACGAATTCATAATTTTGTCAGATGTTTCGTTATCGCGTAACAATAGACTCGTGTTTCACTTCCTACGGCTAGAGACCGATTGAAACGAAGTGAGCGCTGGCGCTCATTTTGTAATCCTTAAAAATGCGCTTCTACTGAGCCCGTCCATTAATTTTATTTTGGTCTAAGGTCCCGATAGGCAATTAAACATATGATCTAGCATTCAAAAGTTTATTTATGATTTTACTTCTGTAAAATCTAAACAGAAAATAAATATCCTCTAATCGTATTCGAAATGCTAGACTGGAATATGCTGTCTAGATGGGTGTTCCCTGATAATTACAATCTGGAGGTCTTCAAATCGCGAATCAGCAGTGCTCTTTATCGGTCGTCTAATTCGATAAAATGTCATAGAATCGATCATAGCGAGTACTGATCAAATGGCATTTTAACGAATTTGACAATCGATAAAGAACGGTACTTTCACCCCAGTTTCTTCTAGGCAAGCATGATCCATCGGTGAGGTGGTAATCAAGCACAAGCCTATAATTCAATTTAAAAAACCGGACAAGTACGAGTAGAAATCGTGCTCTGAGGGTTCCGTTTGACGGAAACCTTTAGAGCGCGAGTCCAAAAATAAATAAAAAATTAAATAAGATAAATAAGCCCTTGCCTCTTGCCAAAATTAATGATTCTAGGTCAACGGGAAGTACCATATAGCTTTTAATCGATTTTAATCGGACTCGTAGAGGGTGTAATTACATTATCTCGTACGTGTTGCACACGCTTTGCCGTCAAAATACTATAAATTATTATCCTCATATCACTGAGCAAAATCATCATATAGAGAACCAAAAAAACTCATCTTTATACCAACATCGATCGACCGCTATAATCCCGTCCTTGAAAAGGCTCATGACCCTGAAATAACTTATTTTTTTATCAACTTGTTCCTTCCTAACTTGAGAATTTGACCTACGCGTGTCAAATGGAAACTCGATCGAGAATAATCGATGTCGAATGGAATCGAGTCGCCTCACGCACTCGGTTACAATGGTGCAATTATCTCGGATCGAAGGGATTCATGGCAGGATGCTATGAGTAGTGTTTTTTATATACAGGTTGAAGCAACTTCAGGCATTGCCTTACATTATTAAGGTTTTTTTCTGATCTGAATTTTATTTATGTAACTACAATAATGGTTTTACGTATTATGTGTAAAATTTAAAATTTAATATTTAGGTACCCTCATAATGTATTTTTTTTTCCAAACTCTTTGTTTTTTTTACTACTTTGTAGATTATTTAGTATAGATTATTTTTTGAGATAAAGACTTGTAACATTTAGGTACTAATAATATGTTTTAGCAACAAAATTGACTGTCAAATAATGATATCATGATATATATATATTTTTTTGTTACCCACATTTAGATTTTTTGCTATATATATATTTTCTTTTGTACTTAATTATCATAATCATAATCGTTAATATGCCGTGTAAAAATATTTGTAACACTATCTTAAACCCATAGATGGGAGAAGACGCTGGATCCCGAAATACAGTGCAAACTAGTTCGGGATACAGACGCTTCACTATATAAAATGTACCGTTACTTTGATCCTAATAAATGATTGATTGATTGATTGAATCAAATTAAGTAATATGTAAATGTAATTGTAGTTTTAAGTATTGTGTGTATACCCAGAGCACTCACGCTCACTTAAAGGTTCCTTCTTGCGGCGGCGTCGTGTGGCGGGTCGCCCTCTTCCCTCAAACATGGCGAGGAGAGCGATGGCTGGCACACGCGTCAACTCTTGAACGGGTGCTGCTTGCGGGAGCTGGACTGCTCGGCGTATACACGCAACATAATAATAAGATTTTATAATGTGTATATTCCTCTTGGATAGTCATTAGTTTTATCTAATATCAGATACAGTAAAAAAATATATTTAAATTTGACAAAGGGCACGGATCCAGAAGTCAGCAGAGAATCAAAATAAACAAAAAAAAAGTAGCGTCCTGCTATTTTCCCTCTGCCTTTTTATGAGTAAGTAGTAGGTACTCTCTCTCATCTGCTATCACACTACTAGCCAACATTAGTAGAATCAGTTCAGCCCTTTTGTGCCAAGCAGAAGCAAAGGGCTATCAGGGGGTGTATAAAAAATAACTGGTCCGCCATATTGGATTTAGAATGACGTCATTTAGCTAATCGTGTATTGTAATCCAAACTAAACATGTATGCAAAATTTCAGTTCAATCGGTTGGATTAGGGATAACTTTTAAAATTCACTGTTTTAAACTATCACGGTTGTTCACTAAAGTTATATGATTATTTATGGGATATTTACCGTGGTAAGGTTGTGGAATGAGCTCCCAATATTTCGACAAATAAAAAAAAATTACATATTTTAATATAGTTAAAATTCAGTTGCAAGACTTGACCCATATGTGCCCATACTAAGATAAGAAGGCAAGTAAAATAAAATGTTGTAAAAAAATATGGAGCATCAAATGTAATATCACAAGTCACAACAAACCAGCAGAGCAGGTAGGTACTGTTCTTTATCGATCGTGAAATTCATGAAAATGCCATAGAATCGACCAAAGCGAGTACTGATCAAATGGCATTTTATCGAATTTGTCGATATCAACTGTCAAATTTGACGATCGATAAAGAACGGTACTTGCACTGCTGTTGGTATTAAAGCTACAAAGTAAGCAGTAATTATTTGTACGAACATAAATCTTTTCATGTCTTAACTACCAGTTGTAGCATTTGACACAGTTTTTAACGTTATCTTAATGCTCATCTTAATTGATTTAAAAACATTTATGGCCTAAGATCGAAAGTTTATTGCGATAACAATACACATATTTACCTACTCTCAAGTCATGTTTGAAAAAGGGCAATAAACAATAATTTCTATGCCTTCAGCTAATTTGAGATTGTAGATTAGTGAAAGTGATTAAACAGGAAACGAGGTAAAGGTCATGTTTAGCATCCACTCAACTCGGATAAATATTTGCATAATGTTCTTGAACAAGTTCCGAACTTTTACTACAAATACTTTTGAGTGATCTTTCAAAGTCAAATGTTTTAAAAAGGCTTTCATATTATGGTCCTGCCAGAGTTTAGCAATGAAACGCTTTAGTTGTCGCCAATTTTTTTTAAATATATGTCGTGACTCCAGCCTCTGCCGCCCTAGCCTTTGATCAGGGTTACGTCCACTGCTGGATATAGGCCTCCCCCATCGATCTCCAAAAAGGTCGGTTGGAAGCGACCTGCTTCCAGCGTTTCCCTGTGGTCGTTGGGGGTTTCAGCGTGATCATTTCTGAAAACTAACGTTCAGGCAAAGACTTTAGTAGCTTTACCTAGTCTGTGCGTAGAGGAATCTCCAGGATAAAAAGTATTTCATGAATAACATACATTTTATTGTTACACAACTCTCGTTACAAAATTAAATTCAAAAGCATAAAAAAATGCTTTAGCAAAGCATCCTGTATTCAAAGACAATCAACGGCCCAGAGAGTAACACTTGTGTAGCAAGACGAATCCTGTCTGGAGGTACAAAAAACGCAGGTTTTTTACCGACTGGTATGTGATGACACGCCCAGATTGTAATGGGGTTTGGGGAGGCTATCTACGATGGATCATCATCATCATCATTGGCCTATTGCCATCTAAGTCATACGTAAGCACTAAAGAGAGCTGGTCTTTGCTTTGCTTACTTTTGTTGACACGGGGGATAGGGGACGGAGGGGCGTGTGGATGGTGAATACGTCAGCAATATTCATTTACCTACTCTTTCTGGTTTCCCTGCAAAATTTGATTGATTCAAATTCAATTGATTCTAGACCATATTAATACAAAAAAAACTTACAAATGTTTAAATAAGCATGGGTTTAAGAGCTTTGCTGACAAGGGGAATTGTTCCCTATTTCAGCTTACGTAATACTTGGATGGCTCCCTACAAGAGATGATTCATGTAGCGTTCGAATATACTTCTGCGCTCATAGCTGAAAGCCTATTCCGCAGCCGGAACCTATAAGCTACGCTACGCTTGCGCTTGGCCGCCATCTCGTCTGATGTTAAGCGATGATGCGGTCTACGCACGGTAGCACGCTTGCCTAGAAGAAACCGATTCAGTCTGGACTTGAAGACACACAGATGCTGCGAGTTTTGAACTTAGGAAGCTAAGGAAAGCCAGTACGAAGTACGAACTGTACCCTTAGTACAAGTTTTGATAGTATTCGAACACTTTTTTCGTTTTCGTATTGTTCCATACATTGCTGGGCTAAAAGGTATTCGAAAACTTTTTTAGTATTAGAGTGAGGCAATCTATACCGCCGATTACTACCGATTTTAGTTCCTCAACGTTTCCTATAGAGGCGCTTTACTAAAATGTATGAAACAAAACGTAAACGAAAAAAGTTTTCGAAAACAATCAAATCTGGGACTAAGCGTACTGGCCCTAAGTACGATCTACTACGCGATTCCATTACTCAAAGTCAATTCCATTTCAGTGCGATAAAATCACATTTTCACTTTCAATATGCAGTTCGACGGATTAAAGTCGTTACAAAACGTGACGAACCTTATGTCATGATCGAAATATTGCTTGCATACATTTATCAACGTCATCTGTTGATTCGTTTTCCCTTTCATTAAAGTTTGTGTACTTCGATAAGTTCGATCTCAGTTTATAAGACTCAGATAGTTTTTTAACAGTCTTCGAAAAACAAGGAAAGTTCTCAATTCAGCCTGTTTTTTTTTTTTGAAGTTATACTTCTTATGCTACTTGCAACAAGGTTGCGTTAAACGTTTAACGCTACCATGGAGGGGGAAATTTTTCTCTCTCATATGGTTGCGAAACGCGTGTCCTTTTTTGGGGCTGCGACTAGCAGACCCGGTAGTGTAATGGTGTCGCTAATGGATTGAGAAGCCTAAGGAGCTAGGCTCGAATCTCAAGAAAAGCATGTTTTTAAATTGTTGATATTTTTGCCCTATTAATTATTATTATTATAATTTTAGGGTTCCTTGTTGAAGTATAACTTCTACCGCGCGGAGGGACTCCACGCACAATTTTTTTTTTATGTATGTACGTCGATTACGCCTGCATCTGTAAACCAATTTGCGTGTTTTTTTTATCATGTAGAGGAAAAGTTCGAGGTGGTCCCATGAAATTTTTATTACTTTTGGCTTAGTAGTTTTTAAACCAGCTCGAATAATACGGACAATTTTGCTCGAGCGCCTACCAATTTCGGTACAATATTACAAGCTGTAACTATACTAATATTGTTCATGCGCTTTGTTCGCGTCAAAACAAGGAGATTTTTATGCATGGACGTGTAAATAGGTCGTAATGTTGTTTCACTACATAACATAAAAAGAATTAACTTAAAAGAACAGACTTCAAAAAACCACGAAAAACAAACATTGTGCCACTACAAAGAACAAAGGAATATTTATACAAGAATTTTGAAATCGGGCGGGAATAACTACAAAATAAGTTTGGAAAATTTTAAACGAAATTTGATAGAATACCCGCCCCACTTGTTTCTTTTGATTCGTTCGGGTTGGCTTAGTTGAGATTTTATTAATACATATTTTAAAAAATCTTAACTAAACCAACCTAAACGAATTATCCCCATAAACGTAACAGTCATAAAAAAATAAAAGCGTGGTTGTCAGGGAAGAGAGTTATGGTCGAGCCTTAACCACCGCGTTTTACGGTTAGTTCAGATATAAACGCTTTTAGATTGATGGTACAGAGCAATTAATAGATAATTCATAGATAGGTAGAACAGTAATAGAAACATTTGCTTGTTCCTTATCATTAATTTAATAAAACTGGGTAACTTGGAACACATTTTGGACATGGAAATGGTGCATGTAAATGTGCCGAAATATCGGGAGTTCCATCCACAATCTTATCACGGCAAATAACACGTTAATAATCGTATAACTGTTTTGTATTAATATTCATAATCGTTTTCAGGATATTTGGTTATTTTTAAAAGAAAAACAAAAGAAATTAAAAGAATATCGATTGAGATTTTTTGTAGTAATCTAAGTAAAGAACTATTCTAATATTGCTTTCAATTTTGAATCACATAATTTGGTGTTGCCTTTTCTATTCTTACCCATAGTCTGGATAAGACATCCTTTCCCTATCAAAGAAGGCCTGTGTCCCAGAAGTAGGAACATGATAGGCTGAAAAGATGATGACGATCCATAGAAGTATCAAAAACTTCATGATGTTACATAAATGTTTCCATACAATAGCGGAAGGTTATTTCACCATCAAAATAAAAGTATTACCACTTTTATAATCACTTTTGATTTCTTTCACATGTCAATAAAGAAATGAAAGTGTCAAAAGAAAATGTTTGAATACCACTAAGCATTATTAAAAGGGCGCTGCTAAACTTTGGTAAAAATATAAAGAAATAACGATCAATTTTGATATTTATTCTGAATAATGTAAGATCGAAATTGTGATGAAGAAGTGAACGCGTGACTTTGAGTGTTTACCATTTTCGTGGTGTCTACGACCGAAATTCTATTAGCTACGACAAGGGTCATGAATGAATGAAATGAGAAAGCAATATTTGTAGAGTCGATCACGAATATCACGATACCCAAACCCATCAATTTCAATAGTTTACTAATGCAAATGGATGGTATGGAGAAAAGTATGGTTAAATGTTTTTTAAACCAGTTTAAAAGTTAAAATTATTTTGTCACTACACAATGACGGAAAAATTAAAGATGACACTGAAAATAGCACAGAAAAGAAAAAAAAATCTTTTCTATGGAATATAGTCAGTAACACTAATATTGTTAGCTGCCGACGGGTGCTGAAGAGAATTAAATAATACTTGCTTCAACAACAAAACTGCGTACATGGAAAAAGTAAAAAAAATGCGACGTCCATGAAGGCTGTAATAATAATGTATGTGTGTAAGACGACAAAAAAATGTATATTTGGTTTGAAGTTATTTGATTATTTACGGGATAATAGCCGTGCCGTATATCGGGAGGTCAATCCACTATCGCGGTAAATACCCCGTAAATAATCATACAACTTTAGTGAAGAACCGTAATAGTTTAAAACAATATTTGGTTAGTTTGTACATTAAATATAGACGAAAATGTGGCGATTATAAAGACATGCCTTGTAAAAAAAATCAGCTTGTCTGTTCTGACTACATTCAGGTCATAGTTTTTTCCTGCCGATTTCTTGTGACAAAATAATCCATGACTAAGGTATAAGATTAACTTCGTTGAAAATGTGTCGTGTCAACCAAAACACCAATAAGTTCCGGAAACTTATTTACAAAAGAGGGGTGGCAACCCCGAACGTAGGGTAGAATTATAACAGTAGTTTTACCAAGTTTAGCGGACGATAAGCACGCAGGGGCATTCAAATAAGCCACAGCGCAACCATTTTACCCGTACAGTTGAGTAAGAGAGCCACTATCGTAGTTTCTGAACAAAAGTCATAGCCTCCAATGGAAAATTTTAGTTTCTTCATTTGGCCAAGTTTACAAATAAGTTGTTGCATGGTACAGCGTGTATTTAATAATATTAGTCTCGGAAGTCTGATTAGTCAACGAGAATTGAGCAGTTAGACTAGCAAAGAAAAAAATAACACGTTTGTATCAACAAAAGACTTTTTATTATGGAAACTGGCGTGGAACACAAACACATTTTATTTATCTTACGTGAGTAATTCCCGTGTTGTATAAAAATGCTTTTTCTTAGTAGTTTCCAAACATCCGTTTTTTTTTAAATCAAAGCAAACTTCAGTAAGTATGTACCTAATTCTTCGACCGCACTTGATTCAAGCAATTCGTATTGGCAAATTGTTTATTCATTGAATTCGACTATTGCCGCCAACTCGCGTACACCTGCCGAATGCAAACCAGCTATATTTTCTGCTTTGGATCACAAATCGATGCTTTATGGTAATCGAGTTCTACGACCGGAACGGAAGGTTCAGCCATTCCTAGCGAGAACTATGCTAAGTAACGTGGATATCTATCTGGACGATAATACTTAACTTATTCCGTATCTGTCTGGACGATCATATAATACCTAACTCCACAATCCAAATCCATACCGTTGTTACTCTTATTCCGATCTCTATGGATGCCAGTTGTAGTTCTGTGCCATCTTGGTATTTTTCATTATGGTACTGATAATCAATTAACTCGTTTGCTTTTTTCTAGTGTCTGTTTGGGGCATGAGGCAAATTAATTCTCAGTAATAATATTATTTCTGTGACCTGTCACTATCATTTAAAACCCAATGACATTGCTGAGGGATGACTTGGACTTGACCGTGGCTTACTTTGATTAATTATGATTTGTATGACTATATATTTTACAAAAACTTAAACGCGTTAAAGGGAGCCAAAGTAAAACAAAAAACCTGAAAATATTTGAAATCTTGTCACGGGCAAATACACAAGACGTGACACGCCAAAATTCTTCAGAAAGATATGAGTTTTTTTTTTTTACTGTAATTATATAAAGTGCTCTAAAAGCGAGTATTTAAACTCACGTGCAATGCAACCGACCAAAATTACATAATCCTAGAAAACAATATCAACACAATTAATCATAGTTCAATTGAAACATTTAAAACACGTACCGTACGTGTGCATTCGTGATAAATAGTTCTGAAATACAGTGAGTTAATGTCAACATTACACCATTGCTTTGTAACAAACTATTCACTGTAATTATTAGGTAACAGCTATAACAACGAAGATTGATTGTGTATTGAAAACATTACACAATTTACCTTTTGTTTCTTTGTAGCTAAATGAAATTAATCCGTTATAGAAACACTATTAAAAATGAATTAAGATTTATGATCAGGTTGTATTAAATCGATTTTATTAACTTACGCATTTGTCACAGTAACTGTGTATCACGAAATGTTTTTTTTTTTTTAGGTAACTTAATGACGAGATTTGCGAGTCGTTCTCATAATAGTAAGACATAACAGTCAACAGAAGTGTGCATGGCAATATTGGCAATGCTCTGATCTCTTTATTATTAGTTAAATTACTGTCCTTCAACCCAGAACACAATAATGCTTTTTTAACTGGGTGGTGTTTAAATAAACCTTTGACAGCTAACAAAGGTGTGCAAAAACAAGACATGTCAATATGGTTTTCCCGATTTTTTTATTTAATGCACATGTGATGGTCCTATAAGATCGAATTTATAATAGTCAGAAAGAAAAATAAAACAGCTCGGAAAAGCTCGATTTTATTAAATACCAACCGTATCCGACCAATTCGATTCAATCTCTGCCCATACCCCTGATAACGTCAGAGTACTCTAAGAATAATAATTTTCTAAGAAATAAATTTAGTCGATCAATAGTGTCGATTTTCCAGAAGTAAATAAAGTTATTGTGTTAATCGTATCATAACACACATTACCAATCTCATCAACCTCATCTATGGGAAAGTGACAGAAATAATGAAAAATATGTTTTAGCTGACCATAACGCATACATAAAACCAAGGTACTTATTGCAATTTTATAATAAAGAGTCATGCATGAGCCATTAGTCATACATTAGGTATTCTAATCAAGTATCATGGAAATGTCTGGTACGTTTTAAACACTCCGCGATTGATATGGCAATAAAACTATGAATGCTGAAACCTGTATATAATACTTGTACAATAACACAAGTATACGACTACGTGTTCAGTTCTTACCAAATCTCTGATACAATCACGAGCAATGCTAGTAATAAGAAAACCGAAAACACCGCCTTTTCGATGAAATTTGATCCTGAATTCAATACAAAAAAGGCAATGATTCTAAATTAATAATTTACTTTAATTTAAATCACCATACTGAGCGAAAGCCTGGTGCGAAAAGGTTTTCGTGTTAAGATTACAGATAAATGAAGATTAACCGTGGGTTTTTGACGTAAACGTCGAATCCCAACGAATATGTAGACAAATCTACAAAACGAACAATCAACCGTGAAGTTGATATAACATTCTGCACGGAGTGCATGGATTATTGCATTACCGTTGCAGTTTCAACAATAAGTTGTAAAACATTGCCACTTTATTAAAATTAAGTATTTTTTATTAGTGGAATAAACTCCCAATAAATTTAATGTGACAAAGGACTGGTAGGTTACACGTACACTAATACTTTTAAAGCAAAAAGGCACATCCCCCGTAGAAGTATATATTCGATCTTTTTTCAACTCTTATTTTGAAATGATTAATGTAATAAAACTCTGTGGGCTGTGGCTTACCGTATATTTACAATGTAAATATTTCCCTAACTGAAGTTGCAATATGGTCGTCGATGAATCATCGCTGACCGCTGTTTCGTAACTGATGTGAACGATATCGTCGACAGCTAAGACTATGTTACTTATGCCGAGATTTATATTGAAATTATTTATGAAATTTTAACTTATAGCTAGTTCAGTTATTTATTACTTCTAATAGTTCTATTTGGAGCATAAGAGAGGTGAAACTTGATGTTAAGATGTTAACTCACCATTATAGATAAGACAGATTTCTGTGAGATTTGTAAATATGCGTTGGATGAATCCTTGGTTAAATATCCACAAATTAACAACCCATTGCATGTCACAGTTTGATGGTAGCTTCACATGCTTCAAGTATGTGTCATCACAGATTCTTGGAAGGGACATGTCAAGAACGGCATCGAAGAATAAACTACAAACCGGTTTGTACAACTAATCGGTTTAATATAAATGTGATTTTAATCACAATTTATTGGCGTTAAGACATTCTTAGCATGGAAACGAGTAAAAGAAAATTTAAATTATGAAACCTAATTCAAATGTAACAATGATTCAAGGTTGCGATCTCGTAATATCGAATCAAATAAGACTGAATAAGCCGATTAAGCTCTACAAATCTACGCCTTGTGTGGGATAAACTTAGCATCTGGAAAGAACATTTTTATTTATAGCGAAAGCAGATAAGTACATAGACCACCAGCGAGATGAACAAATGATGGTGATGACTGAAGTAGAGCAACTGTTTTTTTGTTCATGATATCGACAAAAAAGCCAAGTAAATACCGATATACTTATAACTGCGATGATTGTTGAAATTATTTTTAAATGCACGTAGATAGAACGCAATAATATAATTAATTTTAGACTTAGAAATAGATCTAAATTATTTAGTTATTCAGTGGGACAAGTCGACGCTAAAGACTACAATATATATCAGGTCGACGCAATTAAAGCTAATAATAAGTAAAAATAGTCAACGTTTTACTATGTGACACATTGACATCACAAGAGACATTCTACGATATCAGATGTCAACGAGCAAAGAGTTCAGAACACAGAAACACAAAAGACATTTGATACCCTTGCGCTGCGTCGGTGCACAATCGCCGCCGGGTGGAAACAACATCTATTTGAAAAGAGTTTTTAGAGCGAGTAGCGGTAACTGCATAAATGCATGTGTACACGTTATATTAAAATTGTTCGTTATTTGCATATTATAATGAACGGGTAGAAATGATATACGATAATATTTTGCTAATTGCAAAGACACCAAATGACTTGTAATCATGGAAAAGGTATTTAAAGGTAAGGATAGTGATAGGAATTAACTAACTGGACCATTCATGTG
Source organism: Agriopis marginaria (assembly GCA_932305915.1). Taxonomy (NCBI): domain Eukaryota; kingdom Metazoa; phylum Arthropoda; class Insecta; order Lepidoptera; family Geometridae; genus Agriopis; species Agriopis marginaria. The sequence goes on from OW029933.1 coordinate 6,020,507, forward strand.
TAATGTGTAAAAATATAGGTAAATGAACACTTTTCAAACGACCATACATATATGTATAATCTATAATATCATATAAGTATGTAAAATCTACAACATATGTGTATAATCTAGGAAGCGTTATGTTATGGCTAGTTGGCTTAAATGAAAATATAACAGATTTTAATTACGTACTTAGTTTCTTGCCATTGAATTTAATTTCAGTAATTAAGTTTGATTAATATCTGCGTTTCTTTATCACAGATTAATACTGTATACGTATGCGGAACCATGAAACAATAAGTTCTTAAAAACTAATTTATTACTTTTTGTTTCAAGCATCATTTTGGAGCTTTATTTTTATTACATTGATGTAGTAAATTTTTTAAACATCGTATATTATAAGACTTAATAAAGTTATTATTTACTTAAATGGCTTGGTCTTAGCATTTTTTTACTGTTTATGAAATGTATTATTGTTATTATTTTTCATAATAGGCTTGCGTTTGGCCGCCAACTCGCCTGATGTCAATCGATGATGCAGTCTACGATAGAGCACGCTTGCCTAGAAGAAACCGATTCACTCTTGATTTGAAGACACCCAGATTGTAACATGATTGATGATGGTGATTGTAACGTCAAGTGAGTGTATTTATTATTATGTTTTAGATAATGTTACAACACTAAACCACCGGTAAACTACACTAAACACTACCACTAAACTAAACTACCGGTAGGTAGTATACCTACCATCAAGCAAAATTCGTCAGCCATAAGTGTTATTTTTCCGGTAGTCATACGTATTAGTGTTGTAACATTAGTAGACGTTACCCAGGAATTTATCAATTCAATAGCATACCGTTACCTAGTCAAGGTAAAGAATGCATAGCACATGAGCATTAAAAATTCACGAAGGATTCTACAGCGCACTGCAAAACGGGACATTGCGCGTACATCGCCATTTTGAAATTCCCACGGAAAAATTCGCAACCGTTACAAATGCAAAAGCAGAGATATTTTTAAAGAGTCGAGAGAATTAAAAGTATTTTATATCAACACTAACCATGCAATACAAATTATTGCTGATAATGGATCTCAAAAGAAAATGTCGTGTGAATACATCAGCAAGGTCAAGTTACAGATTACAGTAACTATAACACAATAAGCACAATGGCTGATAAAAACTGTATAAAGCGGAAGGTGTGAAGCGGAAGTATGAAAACAATGCCAAAGATGCGCTACACACACTCGATCCAATTTCTCAATGTCATTCACAATTCTATGCAGTTCCGAGAAACTCGGAATAAAATTAGGTATTTGCGGCGGAGAATGCACGATGAGAAAGCAATAATGGGCTTTCCAGCTATTCTGAGGCTTATGAGCAAAACGTGATTCGTAAAATGAAAGATTAGCCATGGATCCGGCGATGGGACATTGAATGGTGCTGGCGAAGAACAACCAGAATCCGCAAATTAAGAATTAAGAAATACCTATTGTGTTTTCTCTTAATACGGGGTGTAAGGGGAACACTCTCGAAGCCAAAAGAAGGTAATTGTACTTACCATTATGAACAACTTTTACTATGGGACCAGCCCTGAAATCGCGAAAAAAGTATCAGCTGTTCTATAGAAAACGGTCATTGACATTCGACAAAATGTATGGAACACCTGTTTTTTTTCGCGATTTCAGGGTTGGTCCCATACTAAAAGTGGTTCATAATGATGAGTACAATTACCTTCTTTTGGCTTCGAGAGTGTTCCCCTTACACCCTGTATAATTTAATATTACGCCTTTAATCAAGCGCGGTTCGCATTTCACGACAATATTTAATGGTATTGCTATTCATCTCAGCTACTTTTTTAAACTCTTTACTCCTACACGCGATATAGAGTCGGATTTCTTTCTCCTGTGCTGTGGTATAACATGGCCTTGATATGTCTACACCATACTTATTCTATTTAATTGCATTGGTATTTTTAATAACTAAATTTGATTTATACATATATATATATACATGCTATCACTATTTTAACAACGCTTGTAACGTATCCCTTGCATCATTATTTCAGGACTTTCCTTCTCAATATCCTTCTCTTTAGTTTTAAATTTTGTTGCATACTGTTTGTTGATCCTTAAATAAATTAAAAAAAAAAAAAAAAAAAAATATCAATTCGGTATCATAATAACAAGTCACATTTAAAACAGTTTAATTAAGCAGTAAATTGGATCGCATCTAGATCTCGATTGCGGCTTGATTCTGTTACCTAACTTCATAGTTTACTTGTTAGAACCAGTCAAGGCCATTGATCACATAACTACTTAGAATTATAGAATTTCAGATTGTAAATATCTTTAGTTATTATTACAAGCTTTGAAGTTTCAAGTAATTATTATCTTTATTACGGATAACTATTCTGTATTTATTATCTAAAATTACAATTTCCATTATCTCTGGGAGTTTTTATCTTATTTTTGATTTAGATTTTTTTTGGATTAAGTTATTTTGCTATCAATTTTAATGAGATAATTGAGTTGATCTATATCAGCTTCTATTCGTTGATAAAATATTTGGCATATAATGTCGAAACTGGCTTATCATCTTTCGCTTTCAATGTTTCGTATCTTGTTGGCACTTTGATCCGTCTCGATATTACCTCATCAGCGCCTGCGCAACGAAGGTCGTCCGTGCAAACTTAAATTGCCGTTCTGTGTCTATTGTTAGTTTGCTTTAGTTGCGATTTATGTCCAGTTGTAAATAAGTTAATTAATTAGCTAAAACAAGAAAACAAATGTTGGTTATTTGGAATGACCTAAAATATTATTGACATCGCATTAAATTCAGTTACGTAGTAACTATAATAAGAAACTTAGGTCTCAGCATAGGTTAAGATTAAAATAAGGTTGCCGTAAAAAATGGTTCGGGCAATATTGCACTTGGAGTGGTTTATGATATCTCGCATTTAAGCCAGACAATACTGTTGATAAATCTTTTCTTTATCTTTACATAGTAAAAATTGAAGTCGCTTTCCGCGTCTGTCTGTCTGCCTGTATGTCTGTATGGCCGCTAACTCCTCCTAAACCACGCAACGGATTTTGATGCGGTTTTCACCATCAGTTAGATACATTTTCAAGGAAGGTTTATACATAAATAACTAGCAACCCGCCCCGGCTTCGCACGTAAATTACACCCGTGCGAAGCCGGGCGGGCGGGTCGCTAGTAAGTTATATAGTTAAATAAGGTATATAAGTTAAGAATGAATAAGTTTGGCCATCCAACGTGGTAATGTCGCCAGCTTTTTGGGCACCTTACCCGAAGACAGCGACCTCAATGCAGTTTTTTATTTATAGTTTAATATTATTTAATTGAAATGTAAATTCATGGCATTTTGATTCGGTGTAATGATAAGTCGACGTACTAATAAGTTCGTCTAATTAATTAATAAACTCAAACACAGTTAAGTTACAAATGTTTTAATATTGTGATAGAATAATGTGGAAATTTTCGGGTAGTACCGCATTTGGAGTGTTTTTGAGATCAATATATTTTGGATACACTTACAAAAAAAAATCTCTAGAGATTGTAATGATGAGTGTGTGGCATTTACCTGTAACAAAAGAAAGAATAATAAGACACCATTTAATCACACAACATTTAAAATTGCATAATATTAAGTAGCAAACTCAATTACTTAAGTAGTGTCATAAAATTAAATAATCATCAAATAATGCAACATTTGATTGATCAGTCGTCGGTGCCATCAACTATGGTGGCATTTAGATACTTCCGGTTTGCTTTCTAAATGGACATCTATAAAACTATACGGTCATTCATCATGGATTCATTATCTCTAACGACCTCTAGATGTATATAAAAGTTTTATTATATATGTGTGTCAGCTTGATGCAGTTAATCGTATGAAATTGTTGGATAAAGAGTAACATTATTATAATCGCATTGGAAATGATTGCGTGGTAATTAAAATCTGAAGATAAACAGTTCAAACCCTACACAGCCAATAGTACGGTCATCAATCCGAACATAGGTATCTTTGGGCACAAAACCACCCATGCGCATTATGCGGACCGCAGCGGGCCGGGTCGCATTGCTAAAATCGCTTTCATACATTATTATTATATTATATGTTTAACTTATAATAATCTATTTCTACTCGTGAGAACCTATAATTGGCTTCCCATCGTTTTTCCATTGTATATTTTAGTGTAAAAAGCTGTTGGTTTTCCAATAAATAAATATGGCAATCCGACCCACTGCGCCCCGGCATAATGTGCGATACTTCATATAAAGTGTATGAAAGTCATTATTGCGATGCGACCTATCCCGCTGCGACCCGGCATAATGTGCGATACTTCATATAAAGTGTATGAAAGTCATTATTGCGATGCGACCTATCCCGCTGCGACCCGGCATAATGTGCGATACTTCATATAAAGTGTATGAAAGTCATTATTGCGATGCGACCTAGCCCGCTGCGACCCGGCATAATGTGCGATACTTCATATAAAGTGTATGAAAGTCATTATTGCGATGCGACCTAGCCCGCTGCGACCCGGCATAATGTGCGATACTTCATATAAAGAGTATGAAAGTCATTATTGCGATGCGACCCAGCCCGCTGCGACCCGGCGTAATGTGCGATACTTCATATAAAGTGTATGAAAGTCATTATTGCGATGCGACCCAGCCCGCTGCGACCCGGCGTAATGTGCGATACTTCATATAAAGTGTATGAAAGTCATTATTGCGATGCGACCCAGCCGGCATGTGCGATACTTCATTTAAAGCAATTTTTTTTTAATGCGACTCGGCCTGCTGCGGCCCGGCACCTATACGCGTACCTTTATGAGGATCTTGCAGTGAAAACGTATTTTTCAACTGGATAATATTAAACCCAAGTAAATCAAAACGTTAGGCTCCTGAATGTCGAATCTGGCCGACTTTGAGAGAAGTATATTATAAATGCGAGTGTGACTCCGTCTGCTTGTTTGATAGATTATATTCTCGATTAGAAGGGACAAACCGAATTTGATTTTAAAGAAATAGACAGTATGCAATATGAGCACGGATACTTTTAAACCCAGAAAATGCGGAAAAAGTAAGACTTATTAGATTACTTTTTTGTGTAAACTTTTTTTTTGTTTTAATTATTTTTTACGATCATGTGATCGTAGAACCATAGGTACATCTATTATTATTATGTTTATTTCATTATGACTTTTATAGCTGGGCATGTGACTTTATTCACTAAACAAAATACAACCTAACACTAGCACCATAAAAACAGTTAAAACTGCCAATAGACCATTGAAGGTCTAAAGACAATCCAAATGCTCTAACCCACTATCAGTTGACGGCGTACCCAGCAAGCTGGCGGCATTGCTGAATGGCAGTGCTTATGCGTTGAGCCAGAAACACTCCAGCATTGGTCACGCATCGCGTTAACCATGCAGTCTGAAAGATTTTTGAAGCTCAAGTCCCCAAGGACCCTATTTAATGTCTCGACCCCAAACGGATCAAATATGTTAGGAACTGCCGAGGTTAGCATATTAAAATAAAATTAATATTCGCAAAGCAAGAATAATTTAGCATTAAACAGCTGCATATAAATCATTTTTATACTAATAACAAAACGAATAATGAAGTATCCATTAAAATAAAAATGCAAAATGTTAGCACTCTAAAAACAGTAAAATGTTATCGCAACGGAAGTCCCAACCGTTTCAAAATGCAAATTTTACATAATTATTGCGTTTTTTAAAATCAAAAACCAACTTTATATCCTTGCGAATTAGTGCGAGTTCTTTAATGACTTTTTACGTAATCTTAACACGTGCGATATCAAAATGAACCGATTATGTGTTGAGAATACGAATTTGCGCGGTTATGTAAACAAAATACTAAGTTATATGATTATTTACGGGATATTTACGTGGTAAGGTTGTGGAATGAATAGTCTTCAGTCTTCCCGTGAACATAGTGCATGTAACTGCGCCGAAATATCGGGAGCTCATTCCACAACCTTACCACGGTAAATATCCCGTAAATAATCATATAACTTTAGTGAACAACCGTGAACTAAAACAGTGTTTTAAAATACTAAGTAATGACGTACTTTAGCCTTGACTGTTGGCCTTTTGGAAAAACTCAGAGTCACTCAGCGGGCAATGGAGAGAGCTATGCTCGGAGTTTCTTTGCGCGATAAAATCCGAAACGTGGATATTCGCCAAAGAACCAGAGTCACCGACATAGCTGTTAAAATTTGCAAGTTGAAGTGGCAATGGGCAGGCCACATCGCTCGAAGAACCGATAACCGATGGGGAAGAAAGGTTCTTGAGTGGAGACCACGAACCGGAAGACGCAGCGTAGGTAGGCCTCCCACTAGATGGACCGACGACATAGTGAGAGTCGCTGGCATCCAGTGGTTGCAAAAGGCAGGCTGTCGTTCAGTGTGGTGGTTAAAGGGGGAGGCCTATGTTCAGCAGTGGACGTCTTCTGGCTGATGATGATGATGATGATGACGTACTTTAGACTATTAAAAATGTCATTTTTAATTTGGACGACTAAGTATGAAGTAGAGCAACACATCACTCAGGACTAAATTTTAGTCCGAGACAAATCACTACTTTAGCACCGTCAACACCATAAGTGATAAGCCAGTGTGTCCATAAGAGGCAGTTTCTGCCCATCAAAACTTCAAAGACATGATATGCAGTATGAACCAACATGCACTGGGCCAGCATGGTATATTAACGGCCGGTTATCAGAGTCGCGTAGGCAACAAAACGCTCCCTCAGCCCCCGCCAAGTTATAGCGACGATGTATTTTGCCACCCAAGAGTCAGGACGCCCGCGGGGTGAGTGCAACGACAAAAACAAACATAGGTCCGACCTCGATGAAGCCTGGCGCGGTACGTGTTCCGTGCGCGGTACTGAACGCGGTGCGCGCAAATGCTCGCGACATTTTTACGCTTTTAATTTCACTAAAAAACGAAACTATTCACTATCAAAAGTCTATCCAAATATATTTTTTTTTTATAAAATTGCCTTTCAGTACATGCTATTTCCAGGTTGTTACGAGCTTTCATTAGAGCATAAAACGAAAAAAATAAACTGAATCGACTTTGTTTCAGATTTTTTTATTAGAAAGTTTATTCTATCGTGTTTTGAACCAAACCATAAACTCAAACACAGATGTATCTGTGACATGTATTTTTTTCCAGCTCAAATATTGTAATTTAACTGAATAAAATTGATTTGCTATAAGAGGCCGTTAAGGCCATAGAGAGATCTCTATGAGCGAAGGCCTGTAGGTATTGTTCCCAATAGTAGGAACATAAATAAATAAATATTCGGGGCATTTTTGCACACACAGTCATCTGACCCCAAACTAAGAAAAGCTTATGATATGGCAGCTAGACACTGATATAATACATACATACATATTTTTAAATACATACATAAACACCAAGAACACAACCAAGAATACATTAACACCAAGATATAGAACAAACACAAATGTTTGCCCTAGGTAGGAATCGAACCCACACCCCCAAGACCACTGCCCCGCAGAAGGCAGGTTCACTACCAACTGGACCTCGTGTCTGACTATCGTCTGGCGGGCTATCGTGAATCATGAAAGACTGATAATGATGATGGCTTACTTAGTATGACGCAAGTGGTATTACGCTGGCACATGTTAGTTCTAACTCTAAACAAAGCATTACTATGCATTGAAACCCTATGAATACTTACGAGAATCAAATCCTCAGGCTTGTTGCGTACAATGGTTTGAAATAACGAGTGTGTTAGAATTAATATGTCATCATCATCATTTCAGCCGTAGGACGTCCACTGCTGGACATAAGCCTCCCCCCATCGATCTCCAAAAAGGCCGGTTGGAAGCGGCCTGCATCCAGCGTTTCCCTGCGGTCTCTTTTAGGTCGTCTGTCCATCTCGTGGGTAGATGTCCTACGCTGCACTTACGTTATTTATTTCACAGTATGTATTATTTATTTGAACCCGGGTATGTTCTAGAACTTCGACCTGAGCCACCGGAGGATTGGCAGCAGCGTCCTATTGGTACATGGTGAACGTACTACGATCTCCAAGCCGCCTGCCAAGCGTAGGGATCAAGGCAACACCCCTCTCTAAAAGGGCGGCCTTTGTTCAGCAGTGGACGCTTACTGGCTGATGATGTGACGTGTGTGTGTGTTCACAGTAAAATTTTAGCACTGCATAGAAATTGTCTGCATGTGGGTAAAAGTCGGTTCAGGCACAGGCTGAATACATATTAGTACAAGGTTCAGGCTGAGTCTTGAAATCCGATGAGCAAACAATTCCCATTAGAAGACATCGTACGTACTTACTTTGAAATTGTTTTCACGTGAATACAAAAAAGCATATCAGAAGTAATAAAGTCGTAACAACAAATACCCAAACATTTCAGATAAGTACCATTTAACGAGTATCAAAATGCATTTATTGCAATACCAATAAATGGTTACACAACAATAATATTGAATGTAAGTGAAAGCAGCCTTATAAAATTACAAGATGCCAAAATAACGTACCTACTTATAAATAAATAAAACCCGCGACCAATCCAATAAGTAGAAATAAAATAACTACGACCAATTCTGAAAAGCCTAGCACGACACCTAGCTTGTCAAACAAAAAATAAACCGTTCTGATTAAATATCGCTAATAACCACAACGATTAAACCCGCTTTCAAATGAAACAATTAATGCCACAAGTTTGGTCCTGGAGTACCTACTGGTCTCAACCGCAGAATACCTACATGTTAGTACAAGACTTTGGGATGGATCAGCTAAGTACCAGCTTTTGGGGTCTATTGAGAAACTTGCCAAGAAGCTCATACTAATTCCTAATTCAGACTAATCTTTTTAGACTTAATCATCAGCGCAAAGATGCTAGTCTATCAATCTTTTATCAGATTCATTTCGGAGAGTGTGCATCGGATTTGCATGATTTAATTCTCTCCTACCCATTTTTCTATTTTCAGCCAGAGTGGGCACGAAAAGGCGACACCGCTTTATAGTTTATTTATTTATTTTTAATTTATAATAATAATAATTTTATAATGAGGAAAGATTTGTTTGTTTGTTTGTTTGTTTGCATTGAATAGGCTCCGAAACTACTGAAACGATTTGAAAAATTCTTTCACTGTTGGGAAGCTGCACAATCCCCGGGTGACATAGGCTATAATCTATACCCGTGCGAAGCTGGGGCGGACCGCTAGTATAATATTATAAAGAGGAAAGATTTGATTGTTTGTTTGTTTGCATTGAATAGGCTCCGAAACTACTGAAACGATTTGAAAAATTATTTCACTGTTGGGAAGCTGCACTATCCCCGGGTGACATAGGCTATAATCTATACCCGCGCGAAGCCGGGGCGGACCGCTAGTAGTTTATATTCCAAAAACCCGAACGAAGATTGTCAGCTAATTACGCCGGCGAGAGGTTGTCAGCTAATTATCGATAACCTTGTATTGTATATGTAAACAAATAACAGCACAAGGAAAAGGCGTAACCAGCTAAATTAATTCGATTGCGCTAAGATCGGGGCGCCCTAGGACATTCGTATCGTAACTGAGCAGGTGATAACGGAGCTTTCACTTACATGCCGCAGGTTCATTGGGAATACAGCCTCATTGGAGCAAGTTTATTGGAATTGCGGGTTTTATTGGAATGGCGATAATTGGTTTGCAATTTATTGGTAAAGTAGTGTTAGTAAAGTGGATATTTGCATTGCAAATTAGTTTGAAAATTGCTTCAGTGATTTGAGCGAAAGTGTTGATTCATGGGATTTACTTGTATTTTGATGTGCTCTAAAGAGGAGGGTACGAATCGGTTAACGTAGCGTAGGACGCTCTGAGATTCGATGGATTACAATAGTAAGTAAGTTAGCTGGCAGTAACATGATGGCAGGAAGCGAAAAGCTGAAGATCGGGCTGAGTGGCGTGACTGGAGATGCCTACGTCCAGCAGTGGATTAAGATGTGATCAGTGAAGCTGATTATGATGATGAATAGTTCAATTCAGTTATAAAATAGGCTTGCATTTTACTAGCACCTCGCCTGATGATAAGCTATGATGTGGTCTACGATGGAGGCTGCTTGCCTAGAAGAAACCGATTCACTCGCAATTTGAAGAAACCCAGATTGTAAATATCGAGGAGCCATTCAGGCAGCGCATTCCACAGACTAGCAGTTCGCGAAATAAAAATGGAACCAAAGCCTATATGTATGGGTTTTCGGAATATCAACCACGAAACGGTGTCACTTTATACAACAGCACAGATTGGTTTTCACACCTACTTATTTGAACTTATCAACAGAAGGGTTAGACAAGACCCATTTTCTGTTAGCGTTAACGCCTGCGGAAAGATGAAATCGTATGAAAATGACATTGACAATGACATTAGCTTGAGAGATGTTATCTCAAGCTAATGTCATTGTCAATGTCATTTTCATAGGCAGGCGTTAACGCTATCAGATAGTGGGTCTTGTCTAACCCCCAGGTCAATATTTAACAAAGCCTTGCTACCTCACCCGACCTAGCATTACCATTTAATAGTGCTATCGCTGGCATTCTAGTTTAGCGGTTTTGTAAGGTGCACGGGAACAGCTTGAACTTTAAGGCCGTGGAGTATTGCAGGTGACGGGCAAGGAAGTTGCAAGGAAAGGAACGCGTTCTGTCAAAATATTCCCATACAAAACTAAACCTTAACGTCTAACGATAAGGTTCATAATAATGTGGCTAGGAACATGGAGGTAAAACGAGCTCACTGAAATAGCTACCACGGAGGAAGTGTATCCCTTTCTAAAGATTGCCATTACATAAAACATATATTTTAGTAAAACTCTGTTTTAAACTATCTCAGCTGTTCACTAAAGTTATATAATGTTGTGGAATCTCATTCCACAACCACCACGGTAATTATCCCGTAATCATATTTTAGTAGTTTTACTTATTCAATCGGACATACCAGGCAGGCCCTATTTTGGGGTGTAAACATAAAATTACTACCAATGAAATAAAGATAAATTTTTATTTCCATTTTCTAACGGATATTAATGTAGATAATATATCTAATGTATCATGTACATATTTAAATTTTATTTTTAAGTAACCATGTAGGTTCCTAGTATAATTACTAGGAACCTTCATGGTTCTGCTGAACCATGAAGCTACTGGCAGCATTAACGACATGGCGTTTTTGATTGTTTGCTTACTATATTTTGTTTTTTCAAGCATGATTTTTGAATATTTATTTTAAAATGGTGAAAAATTTCTGTATAAGAAACTGTGCTAGTGAATCATTCGGTGGCTGCGGCATATCTTTTCACAGGTAGGTACACAAAGCTTGAAATACAAGAAAATGTTTACTAGGGTGTCCATACACGTGTGAACATGAACAATATTTTGAACAATGAACAATTATTTTTATACATTATGTTTTAGCATGACCTAGGGATATTTTAAAGTAATTCGCATTTCGGCGAGTGTGCGCAAAAGCTTCGAGCCCTTGTTCCGCCCTCCCCCTTTTACTTAGGAAAAGTAGAATGACTGCACATGCACACTACCCTCCCTTCCTAGTGAAAATTCCAAAGATTTGAACTCAACGATTTGGGTCTTCATTTATGATACGTACTGCCCAAGAATGGAACTACCTGCCGTCCTCCTTGTTTCCTGAGAACAACAAACTAGATATATTCATGGCTAGTGATAGATAGTGACAGTGATAGTGATCGTGTGATAGTGACTGCTAGTCTGTGGAATGCGCTGCCTGAATGGGTGTTCCCCGATAGATACAATCTGGGTGTCTTCAAATCACGAGTGAATTGGTTTCTTCTAGGCAGGCGTGCTCCACCGTAGACCGCATCATCGCTTAACATCAGGCGAGTTGGCGGTCAAGCGCAAGCCTATTATTTATATATAAAAAAAACATATGTATAGATAGATATGAATAGATTTCTAGATCAACGTGTTCCATCCTCCGCCACACCGTCACGTACCATCAGGTGAGTAAGTGGCGAAACGTAGATCTAGTACCACCATCCAACGGTGAACCGAGCTTTCTGTGTACAGTTGTATCGTTCAAGGGTGTTTCGACGAATCGTACGGGAATCATTCTAAATATTACATAAAAAATGAAAGTACCTAAATTCATCGCTGAATATATTTCATGTTACAGTATACCAACAAAAGAGGATGTAAGAAAAATGTGGTTGGAAGTAATTCTTAGTCGAACAGCAAGAATAACAAAAAACTCCAGGGTGTGCAGTTTGCACTTCAACACAGAAGATTTTATAAAGACACTAGCGACCCGCCCCGGCATCGCAGGTGCAATGCTAATACTAAAATAATATACTACGGAATGTCTTTATATACCTACAACGTTCACAGCTTTTTTGTCATTAGGCAAAACAAACATGTTTTCTTTAGAGGTTACTCTTTAAAGAGCGACATTATGATTGGCCATGTGAAAAACACGCCGCCGGTACCGGCCTGTTGCGGTACTGGCCGGGGGGCCGCCGCAACCGCTATGTCCCTGCATTTTAAATCTTTAATATCTTCGAAAATGTTCATTTAAATTACATGCTGTAAACGGCCATATTGGTCTATATTAAATGCACAATGTATTTAAGGTACTTAATTGGATAAAAATTAATGCTGTATTGCTTAAAATCCCTTCGTTATCACGTAGGGTTCAGCCAGCGTTTGCAATGTAAGCGCAAAAAAAATATGTTTATTTACGACATTACATTAGAAACCTCTACAATTATCAGTGTTTCTCTACTATATTATGCATGTATTATATAAATAAACCTTTCTCTTGAATCACTCTATCAATTTTTTAAAAACGCATCAAAATCTGTTGCGTAGTTTTAAAGATTTAAGCATACATAGGGACGGACAGACAGCGACAGCGACTTTGTTTTATCCTATGTAGTGATAGTGATAGTGATGTAGTGATGCTTTCGACAAACTTTGAAAATGAATGTAGTTCGATGTCATTTTCCCGCAGTAAGTAAAATATGCCAAATAGTAGTCATGCCAATCTTCTATATTTATAAAAGCTAAATTCACTCACTCACTCACTGACTTGTCACGAAATCTCAAAAACTATTTGACTTACGAAGCTAAAATTTGGCACGTAGATTCCTTATGGGGTATAGAGTTCCGCTAAGAAGGATTTAGCGAAAAAGCCGAATTAAAGGGGGCAAATGGATGTTGAAAGATTATATTAAAGTCCTTTGTTTTTGATGATACTCAGGGATAAAATTTGGTATTCAGGCTAATAGTTTAAAATAAATAAATACTGTTATAATATTTTTACAAAAAATAAAGATTAAGGAGGTGGAATTGTACTTTGTATGTTGTGTTGAAAGTTATGCAACTACGAAATTGTAATTTGACAAGTGGGTGTAAAACTTCATTAAAAAATATTTTACGAAAGGGTCGAATCAAAGGGTCCAAAAAAGGTTGAAAGTTTAGGTGAAAGTGTACGCGTACGAAGTCACACGGGTAACGGCTAGTTTATTATAAATACAAAAGTTTGTCTGTTGTATGTGAAAGAGGAAAAAACATCCATACATACAAACTTTGGCGTTTATAATATTAGTTGAAAGTAGGATAGGATGCGAAAGTGTGTTTGTTACTCTTTTACGCAGCAACAGAGCAACAAATCAACCAGATTTTTTGCATGGGTATAGTTCAAGGGATGGAAAGTTATAGGCTACTTTCATCATCATCGTCATCTACTAGATGTTGTTAACTGATCACCGAATTTAAGCAACGGACTACACGGTCAATCTTAGGTAGGGTGATTGCAAGTGGCATTTAGAAACCGAATGATCGAATAAAAAGTTAACAATCTGGGTGCCTTCAAGTCGAGAGTGAATAGGTTTCTTCTAGGCAAGCGTGCTCCATCGTAGGCCGCATCATCGCTTAACATCAGGCGAGATGGTGGCCAAGCGCAAGCCAATTTATAATTTAAAAAAAATATATGTCACGTGACCCGTATGTCCCGGTTGAGTCTTATAACAATGGCCGCTAAGCCATCTCAGAGGCCTTCAGGCGTCCTGGCGGCCTAAAATTCTGACATTAGCGCTCGTCACTGGGCCTATATGAACTTCCTGTATTTACTGAGAGTACCAATACGATGATTTTAGGAATTACCTACAATGTCTTCGTTTCCTCAAAATCATGAACACCCTACAAGAAAAGGACAAATTACTCCGTGCTCGCTTTTCCCTCGGACCGTTTTTTTAGCATGAGTACTCGATCCAGGTCCCTTAAGGGTATATATAAAATCCTTGGTGACGGGTTACAAGCGGGCAAGCTTTATTGTCTCAAATGCAAACAGTTTTAGCAATTATTTGCCGAAAGCACAAATGCACAAACGGACTCTCATATCTTCCAGGTATATGTAAATGTTTCTTTTAACGAGTAAGCGGCCTTATCAATTAAAAATACAAGCGACCTGTTATTTGTATAATAGGTTAAGTAGGTATCTACTTAAACTAGTGTACACACATTGAGAAAATGTGTACTACGTTTTATTTATATTACACGGGAATGGACAACATTTCATTTTTGCGAATGAGTCAAAAATTCGAAAACCATTTGGATATTATCCAATAAAAATCCCATAAAACATATTTAAAAAAAAATCTATCCACTATTTTTCAAGTTATTTGAAAAATAAATAAATAATGGAAAAATAGGATTAACGAGTAATAGTTAATTTGCCAAAAACTCGAATTAAAAAATATGAATCTATCTTGCCATCTATTTCCCTATCTATCTTTTACCCCGTATATGTACAAATTTTTTAAAAGGCTGATTATGATGATGATGATGATGAACACTTAAATAAAAGGAAAATCTAATTTGCGAACTGGCATCCCAGTACATGTTGTTTTGCTATTTGATGTTGACAAATTTGACATTGCCCTTGACATAAACTATTTTTATTTTCGTCTCGCTATGGTATAAACAGCCATAAAGCCTATAATTAATAAAAAAAAAATATATTATTTTAACAATAACTATTAGGTTAAAAATAGAACTGAAAAATATGTGTCCAATATTTTTTTATAATCTATCAATTAAACCAATAAAACTAGGTAGTAAAAAAAATTAAACGTTGTCCATTACTCACGTAAGATTAAGCCGGTTACTCCGACTATAGTTTCAACCGCATTAGACGGTCTTTTTCAAGGTGAATGCACGCGAACGGCTGCGTCTCGCTTTGCACTACGGGCCGCCGCGCGGCGCGCACGTGATGACACCGGCTGCTTATCGGGTGCGGGGGTGGGATGCGTAGAGAAATATGTTGCGTCGGCGCACACTGGAGTTCTTCCCCACTACTATGTGTGTTTATGTACTACGTATTATTAGTGTAATATCGTAACACACACGAGGTCATATTGAATGAGTTTGAACGTTTTTTCGTTTAAAAACAAAAAAGACTTAGGTGCTCAAGAGCTCGCAGCAAATGAGTGGTGTAAGGTCTGAGGATGGACGGCTCCATTTGAACGAAACACAGTAGTGATTTGTGGCGTCTTCTCTAGTACGTAGTACGTCGGTCGCATTTTATATATATGAAGTTATTAAATATACTAGGAACAATATGGACAATTACTCTCTCAGTGAGATAAAAGATAGAAAATCTGGCAAAAAGAAATCGCTTCTACAACCAATATACTACAGACTTTCCATGGCAAAAAGATTACCAATTCACATGGGTCGACTATTGTATAACAAGTTGCCAGAGGGTATCAAATCCACTACCAGTAATTAAATTTTTATTAATAAAGTGAAGCACCTTCTACTAGAGAGAACACTGTACAGCATTAAAGAATACATGTGTAATGACTTTTGTTGATCTGTACCTATCTGTTACATTTGATTATTATTATAAATGTTAGTTTGTCCTATACAATTGCCCTTTTACAGCAAATGATATTTTTTTGTGAAATGACGGTGCATATTGTAAGCAATATTAAGTATTATTTATTCTAGAATAGGTATAACTAATGTTAGTTTCAATATGTCAATAAATTATTCTGATTCTGATTCATATTTTCTCAATGTGTACACTCGTATTATTGTACGAAAAGCCTGTGATCCATATGCCCAGGCTGCCGCTTGGTGTGTCTTGCCAATCTTGGGGCGGCCGTGCGTTTTGACACGGAGAAAACTTGTGCCAGGTTGAAGATACTTGATGACAATTAGTCCTTATAAGGTCTTGTGGTTTGAGTGTGCCTTCGCTTTCTTGATCAAATTAGGGTAGGTAACTCATGAAATTAGCTTCACGTGTGCTTTCGACCACCGATTCCCGGGACGACGCCGGCTACGCGAGAAACTTAGGCGAATTTATCTTTAATTATAATACGCCGTGCATTCGCGGTTTGTGTCGGCTTTTGTCCGAAGCAGACGGTCATTTTGGGTGGAATAATTTTGCAGGTCAAATACCTACCACGAGATATTCCCTGCACTGCAGCTACGGGCCCGCACACTCCATAGACAATCATAATGCTTAAATTATACTCGTATGTAGCAACTAGCACAAATATATAAAGCCTTGCCATACAAGTTTCCTCGATGAATAAGTAATAACGACAGACCAGCGCCAGTTGGCGTCCTTGGCTTCCACGATCGATGCTGTCTACGTTTATAAATCTAGTGCATTTCCTTTTTTCAGTCTAGATGTAGAATGTATATTAAGGTGGTACGTTTCACCTATGGCGGGAAATTCAAATTTCAAACAGTTTTTTGTCGTAGTAGCTAGGCCGGTTAATTATTTTAAAATGACACAGTGTTTGCACAAATCGTTGCTTGTTCTTTACATTATCATGTACAGCTATTTATCAGTAACGTACCATACTACTTAGGTACGTTTGTCAATAAACCATTTGAGACAGCAACAATTCGTTTATTGACATATGTAAGTAATAATGTGCATTAGATTTAAACAGCTTTACATGTCTTACATGTCAACAAGCTATTGTTGGTTTGAGAACCGACATCATTATAACAGTTTTTCGTATTTTACGTTGCGCTTTTACTTATTGTTTTGAGTTAAGATTTTACTAAGTAACGCAAACTATAATACTACAATTCAGCAAAAATTACATACATAAATGTTAACAAAACATTAAAAATTACAAAACACGGTCAAACAGAAAAGTGAAAAGCTTGTACGGAACAATAAAAGTGGGCAGAGAGCCCACGAGAACTTTGCAACACAGGGAAATTATGTAACGCGTACCAACATAATAAACATTTTATAATGTCCATAATAACTGAGAAAATGGACATCAAACATTTTCGTTTCACATTAAGCCTACGCTTCTGTTCTGATGATGGACTTATAGGAATTATGGACTTTATCTAAATTTATGTGTTTATGCTAATGCTGGAGATGAGACGTTTCATGGTGAGAAATTATTTTCTGAACCAGTGGAATTCGGTCCATGGAGTGCACTCAGAAATATTTTACTTTACATTTATTTATTAGACTTTTTTTTTCTAAGAATACTTTTAAGTTTTGTTTGTACTAACACAATAGACTTAGTTATCTTGAACTAAATACTTTAAATTTGGACTTATGACCCTGTATTCGAGGGGCGGAAAGCTAAAGAAATTAGCATAATCATCTTTTTGAGTCAGGTACTTTTTAAGACATATCTGGTTTTGTTAATAGCATTCTCGGGCTTACTGGGGCATTAATTCTCCTGTTTTTGGCAACATTTTATAAATAGCGTTTTTGAATGTGTGTTGTTTGATTGTTGATGTTTGAATAAGTGGCTTATTACGCAAGCTTTTTATGAATGTAGTGACTTTTTCGATAATAAGATAACGCGTAATACTATTGTATAGCAAATTATTATCATAATATTTATTTTATTTTATTAATGAACACCAACATGATGTACGCCCTTACTTTACATGACGGACACAAGGCACAAGACTTAAACTATACGCCACCACAATACTATTTTATATACTGCCTGACTTGTATATCCTATAATTATCAATAAATATATGTATATGTCTATGAATTCGTAACAATTTAAGGTTCAACGCCGACAATACTCGAGCGTCGCGGCATGAAAGCGGCCGCTGAAAACCCAATTAATTGAGATTTACGTCAGGTATTATTCTTAATAAGAAATGTATTTCTTACTACTAGGTAAATACTAAAAAACCGGACAAGTACAAGTAGGACTCGTGCTCTGAGGGTTCCGTTGGAAGGAACCCTCAGAGTCCAAAAAAAAGCAACTAACTGAAGTTAAAATATTAAAATACAAACTTAACTTTGTAGTTGATAATAAGGTCTTTTCATACATAACAACTACAAAATGTCAGTTTGTAATTGTAAAACAATAATTTTTATATGATACAACTTCAAATTAACTTTCAGATTTATTCCTTTATATGTGCTGTAAGACCTTGCCTCTTGCCAAAATTAATGATTCTAGGTCAACGGGAAGTACCCAATAGGTTTTGATTCCCCTGTAAAATCGCAAAATATGCGACATAAACGTTCATGTCTTTTGATTGCGTTGACTTACACCTCTTATTTTTTTACAGCCTAAAGAAACCGTAGACCCTAGTATTTAGTATAAATTTCAACTTGATACCTTTTCGCCTTCTTGATAAAAAGGGTCTTGACAGACGGACAACGAAGTGATCCTATAAGGGTTCAGTTTTTTCCTTTTAGAGGTACGGAACCCTATAAAACAAGATCACAAATACAACAAACAAGAAGAAAACACAAACAAACTGCAGAACAAGAAAATATATAAATACAAAAGCATTCCAATCAATAAGCAAAACGGAAATAAGCAATTAAAGCACTGAACCTATTAAAACATGCGAGTCATAAACGCAAAGTAAAAGTGGGTAAAAAGTTCATTATGTAGTACTGATAGTAAAACCTACGCAAAACAGTCAGAAGATAATAAAATTACAAAAGAAAGTCGTGAGAAACGATACACTTACACAAATAAATCGATTTAACTGGGGAAAATCGAATGATGGTGAATCATTCGCACCTAGTGAAAGAAAATTGAGTGAGAAACGAAAGGAAACGTAAGTTGTGGTTGTGGAAATATATTTGCTTGGGGCCAATTAATACGTACCGAAAATGCAGCGCCTACCAGCGCTAATCTAATCTAACATTTATGTAATGAAGATAAAGTATTTAATAGGCAGCAGCCATTAGAAATGCTCGCGGCCTATTAACGTCTGAGTTGCCGAACACAGAATTTTAACATACAATCTCGGTGTAAATTTACTTTTATACTCAAAGCTTAGGTCCCTATAATATTTTATTACTATGTAAGGTCAACCCATAATTTAAAACCCTGTTAAAATAACACGGATACATGCATGGTGCATGTAATTGCGCCGAAATATCGGGATCTCCATCCACAACCTAATCACTGTCACGGTAAATATGTTCCCATAATATAGGTTGAAAACTTATAAAGTGTGAATAAAAACTTAAAATCAAGAATACGAGCAAAAATAATACCTACTAATACGGGCATTACTATAGTTAACATTGCAATCGTTAACGTTTTTATCAACGCAGTAAAACCTCAGATTTTTGATGCACAAGCTATAGCATATATATATATATATATATCAGAAGCTCATTAATTTATTTGTAGCAAAGTTTAATTATGCAATAGAAGTGTTCAATATGTGGACTTGTACCACAGACTATATTTCACCCAAAAGGGCCTTACCGGCTCACTTTTTATGAAAGCCTACAATACGTCATTATCCACTTTCTCAACACCAAACGCAGCGGCGGGTCAATCTGACTAAGGGCCATAATTATTTCTAACGATACAGTTTTCTTTCTCAGAATTAGTAGTAATATTTGTGGAACAAACACCGGGTGCGGCAAGTTACCTTAATCGGAGTTAAGAGCATGGCCATTTTAGGTGCTAAGTTTGATTTGAGTGCATGCGATAAGCAGATAGGGATTACTGTAGTATTGGAACCGCAATTAAGAGATAGCGCAAAAGATTTAAACAAAGACAAGATTTTTACAAAGGCCGATGGAACGGGCCATGTTAGGCATCTCTCTTTTGGACCGTTGGTCAACGAACGGAAGTCGAAGACGAGGTTAAACTTGTCAAGAGACTCACAAAGGACATGGGCGGGTTATTTGGTCAGAACAGAAGACGGTGGATCAAAGCAGTCAAGTGGCTGCGGAATGGAAAGCGACCACCGGGCAGACTACCAGTTTACTGTTCGAACGACATCGTTAAGGCAGCAAGAAAGCAGTAGACGAGAATGGCACAGACCCGGAAAAGATGGCGTGCTGAAGATCGCGTCTGCAATGGTTGATCTCAAATTATTGATGATGATGATACAGATTTTACAGTATTGTCTTCAATAAATCAATCTAAAAGTCATCATCATGAAATCACAGGGAAACGAACTGTCAATCTATGGCAACCCTTAGTAAATACCTTCTAAGAATGGTGTGGCTGCAAAACCACTATGTAGGCTCCGAATCTACTGACCCGATTTGAAAAATTCTTTCACTGTTGGGAAGCTACACTATCCCCGGGTGACGGCTATATTTATACCTATACCCGTGCGAAGCCGGGGCGGACCGCTAGTATAACAAGAACGATAATGTGACACTACCCGTTCTTCGCGGAACAATTTGTTCCACATTAATGATGTCCAATAATGGTCAAATAAAAACGTCCTCCTTGTTTCTGGCGAACTACAACTTAAGCAATTTCAAAGCTAGAGTGAATAGATTCCTTGAAGATCTACGTGCTTAATCTTCAATCAGGCCAAGCGCAGGTTTCCAATAAAAAAAAATATTTCCTACGTTTTTTTTTTCATTTAAGTTGTATTCTTAAATTCACCCTTTGCAGGGACTTCTTGGATTAAAAGAAAATCTAGGAATAAGTCATTACAGTATCTTTCACCACTTGGGCCAACGCATCGTTATCAGTTATCACCGATTTTGGTCAGTCAAGAACCGGATCCGAGCCTGGCGTCAGTGTTGCCTTACCAGTTTCTAATTTATGGGCTCGATACACGTGATTTTGTTTTTATTCGAACCTGGATATAATTGCTATACATATATCATTCATTATGCCTAAATCATATCACCGTGTAAATCAGTGTCGCCTTTGAAAGGTTTTGTGACAGAATTAAATTTAAAGTATCGATAACTTTTTTCACAAGGATAGTTAACCCTAATAATTTTGTTCTGTCATCTAAAGTCTTTAAAATTGACATCTTATTCGATGCGTCATGCGCTGAAGTTTTGTTTGGGGTGTGTGCCATGCTATGTGTTGTGATATGCCGGAATTGCCGGAGACGTTTCGTTTATATGGGTGCAACTGGCTGAAACAAACTTACAAAAATGCCTTGACAGCCGTTCTAATTTAAACAAAATAAAAATCTTTTCAATGACTTTTACAATGGGAGCAACTCAGAAACCGTGAAAAAAATCTGCTGTTTTATAGAAAACGATCTTTGAAACGCGATAAAATGTATTAAACAACTGATATATTTCGCGATTTCAGGTTTAGTTTCATAGTAAAAGTTGTTCGTAAAAACCCTTTTCAGTTTAGTACACCCTTTCCGCGTAGTACTATATTGTACTTTTGACTACAACTACGCAATATCTATATCTGTTTACGGTATATTTAAACTTGTACACTAGTAACTATCCTTCCCAAGTCTGTACCATAACGATGTTGGTTAATTTTAACAGGCTGTTAATGAAGTGATGAAAAAACAAAGGAGAAACGCCCAACGTTGGTAATGATAATGCATAGTTCCTAATTAAGGGCCAAGAACGAGTTGCAAAAGTTTACTTTACCTTAGGTGTAGTGCGTTCCAAATCGATGATTGTAGGAAGAAAACACGCAGGTTGCATTGATTTTAAATGACGAGTAAAACAAGACATTGCAAGTTTTGTGTAATTACGCAACAAAAACATTATCATTCATCATCATCAAACAGGTTTTGATTCCCTTGTGAAATCGCAAAATAATGCGAAAATATTCGACGTAAACGGTCATATCTTTTGATAGCGTTGACTTACAAGTTTGATTTTTTCACAGCTATAAGAAACCATAGACCCAAGTATCTCTATCTCTACATAGTATAAATTGAAGTCGCTTTCCGCGTCTGTCTGTCTGTATGTATGTATGCCGCAAACTCCTCCTAAACCACGCTACGGATTTTGATGCGGTTTTCACTATCAGTTAGATACATTTTCAAGGAAGGTTTATATATATAACTAGCGACCCGCCCCGGTTTCGCATGTAAACTATACCCGTACGAAGCCGGGCGGGCGGGTCGCTAGTTTGATATAAATTTCAACTTGATACCCTTACGCGTTCTTGAGAAAAAGGATATTGACAGAAGGACAGACGGACAGATGGACAACAAAGTGATCCTATAAGTGTTCCGTTTTTTTTTCCTATTATGGTACGGAACCCAAAAATACACAAATCTCCACTACTTTTTCGTAACTTCCAAGAACCAATTCGAAACGACACTTCTCTGTAAATTCAATGAATACGAGATCTACGAACTCTGAACTTGACTCTATAAATACTCTCCCACAAAAACAAGCACAAAACAAACCGTCCCTAATCGAGTCCAATCTAGAGTCGATTCCACAAACGTTCGAGAGAACACGTTGCCTTGCGACGTTACGTTCTACTAGGTAGATAAGGATATAGGTTACGTTATAGTTAAGCCTATACATAGTTATAGTTTACGTGGACTTCAATTAGAATACGAATATATCTATACTAATATTATAAAGAGGAAAGATTTGATTGTTTGTTTGTTTGTTTGTTTGCATTGAATAGGCTCCGAAACTACTGCACCGATTTGAAAAAAATTTTCACTGTTGGGATACTGCACTGTCCCCGGTTGACATAGGCTATATATCCCGGCTTCGCCCGTGCGAAGGAGGGGCGGCCTACTAGTAGATTATAAATTTAACGACTTCAAAATTAGTAAATACGTTATCGTTTACTTGTATGACATATTTTTGCCAGTTATTTAAAAAGCAAACTATAGAACTGATTTCGATGAAATTTCTATGGGACCAATCTGAAAGTATATCTTTTTCAAAATCTTTTTTATTAAAGGAGTTTTGTCGATATTCGTCCATACCACATTAAGTACATATTTATCATAATTTTTTTCGATTACATACTAAAACTAACTAATTACTGGGGATCGTAGGCGACGACGGCCCATAGGGACTCC
Source organism: Agriopis marginaria (assembly GCA_932305915.1). Classification (NCBI taxonomy): domain Eukaryota; kingdom Metazoa; phylum Arthropoda; class Insecta; order Lepidoptera; family Geometridae; genus Agriopis; species Agriopis marginaria. The sequence continues at coordinate 6,043,816 of OW029933.1, forward strand.
AAACGATCAATACTTAATTACCTAATCTAACTTGTCCCTCCTAAGAAGTATATCCTTTCAAATATATAAAAAATAAAAATAATACCGGGTTTATAAATGACGGAGATAAAACAACCGAATCGAGAACCCCCTTTTTTTGAAAGCGGTTAAAAACGCGTCGATTTGAACACGCTTTTATTAGCTTCACATGTAGAAGACGTCCACTGCTGAACATAGGCTTCCATAACAGTACTAGATGCAAAATTCGTTGCAGACGCACAAGAAACTATTATGGTGGAAATTCCATTCGGAAGCACTATGCGTTTCCAATCCACTTTTTTTAACCAAACAACAGAGGTGTGGACCTTCGTCTGACCTATATACCTGCGTTTTTCGGAACCGGTACAATCCGGGGTTGTTCAAGAAAAAAGGTGAATAAGTATTTCCTAGGCAAGCGCGCTACATCATCGACCACATCGTCGCTTTCCATCAGGTGAGATTGTAGTCAAAAGCATGCCTAGTCAATCGTTAAAAATATTATACATGTCAAGTTTTAGCAATGTCAAAACTCCAGACTGCGAAGTGTGATATTAAAAGAAATCTTACCAAACAACCGAAGTAAGCTACGGACTTTAGTACCCAGTAGTAAATCGTAACGCGAGTAAACAAAGATTAAGGTAAGGTTAGAACAATAAATTAGTTTATGCCAATAAATCTTAGAGTAGGGCTGTGAGATCAGCATTTATGGTAGAAAACAAGACATTGAAATACGATCTGACGGAAAATTCTGAAGATTTACTACAATAGATAATGAGTTGACGTACGGAGCGTGGACCTATTTCGGAACCCAAAAAATTCAGATATTTAATTTTAAGAAGTTAAAAATAAAATCTACTAAGAAAATAGCATGCGTCCCGAATCTGGAGCAAAAGTCTCCATCAATCTTTCATTGATCACAATAGTAGTTTTGCCGCGCTGAATATTCAGGGCTGGACTGAACCGACCAGTCCGACTACCGATACCGACCTGACCTATAATTGTGCCTTTTCTCTCGCAAATACCACCCCAGGTCCTGGATAAATTTCCAGCATATACATCCTATGAAGCTTGTGATTTCCACTTAATTAGCCTCTTTCAATTTAAAGCCCATCTCTGTTGATTAACAAATAAATAACTGTAATTAAGAATTAATTAACGAGTAAAACCGATCAGCGATGAATGCTATTAATCAAACTTTCAAGTTTTATCGCGGTTCTATTGTCTAAATAATGAGTACACTGAATGTCAAGAACCGAATTCGAAATTGGCGAGATCCAAACAATGGCAGATTATGTCTGAAATCAGAACCAACGCGGCCATACGAATAAACCAAATATAGGGACTACTTATCGATGTTTGATGAAATTGATTTACATTTTATGACAAAATAGAATGATACATAATGTACTCACGAGTGAAAATTGACACCTGAACTCTCATACTTTGGGTTTTTGTTTTTTTTTTACAATTCGGGAAAGCACACGAAGTTATAATTTTTGTCAGATGTTTCGTAATCATGTAACAATAATCTTGTGTCGCGCTTCTTACGGCTAGAGACCGACTGAAACGAAGTGAGCATCGGCGCTCATTTTGTAATCTTAAAAAGTGCGCTCCTTCTGGGTCCATCCATTAATTTTATTTTGGTCGAAGCTTGTCTTATTCTACTTGTATTAAACACATATAGACATCAGTGTTTGGGACAGACATACAATAGAGAATCCTTGAATGGGAACAGAAGCAATGCCAATTACCTACGTCAGAATTACCACCTAATGCCTCCTCTCGAAACTGGTTATCATATGCGACAAAGGTGTGCCAGTTACGCCAATCTACATGATTCTTGATTGCATTCTAAATATTGTTTAGATTGCCTTAATTCTTATCTATATCGGTGGAATCTGGGTTAGCTACTTTTTGTAAGATAATAGTGAGATTGAGATAAGTTAATCTCTTGCTTTATGAGGTAATTTTGTACAAGAATTAAGATTGAAGACTTTTGGTTATTCTTATTATAAGAACTTGTAGCATTTGTCGGATAAGTAGGCTTCAGCCTCTCCGATCTTCTGCCAGTGTTTTGACTTCTATGTGCGTTTATCTCTTTTTTAACTCCTTTTTATAAACAGGCCAGTGCCTTTATTAACTAAACTAACACTGAATAGTTAATCTAATTAGTTTGTTACATAAAACACAGTTAATCATAGATCCAAAAAGGATATTAAAAAACTTTTATTTGAAATGTGTTATATGCTCTTATTGACTGGCCCATCCTCTACTTTTACAAAGTAAAAATAACATTTTGAAAATAAACGATAAATTTCGACCATTTTAAACTTTAACTTTCGGTGAAAACGTGAAAAGTGGTTATGCAAGTAAGGCAAAATTAAGCATTCTTTTTCAGAGTAAAAGTCAATTATTGAAGAATTTTGTCATACGTTGAAATACCAACCTAGTTACACGATATTTACTTGTTTTTTGCCGTTTTCCAAAAGCAACTCATGTCCGGGTGTAAGTAGACAATGATGACCGAGTGAAGAGAGAACGAAAGAAAGAGAATAAAGAAGAAAGAAGGGAAGTAGGAAGAGAGGAGAAAAGAGTCGAATTCTAATGGGACAAGTCAGCGTTTCTATGTGTGTTTGTATATTTGTTCGTTGATAACTTGCGGACCGTCGGTCTGATGAAGTCCGAACTTTATAAAAGGTAGGTATTTTCACTTCATTAAATTTTTTAAGCTGGAATATAGGCAAAATCGGTTGAGGGGATGTGAAGATATAGAGAGGTCTTAGTTAGGAACGAACTAGTCAGGTAGAATTAAATATGGTGTTAGAAGTATAAATAACCATTGAATTAAACTGACGCATGCTTGATTACATAAGAGAAAACAGTTTTATTGTCTTTTTCACCTGCAAGTGCTTTTAACCGGCATTTGAACCGGTTTACGCAAACAATTATGTCCACAATTATCATATTCAAAGCGATTAAACGACACAATAAAAATTGAAAGTTTGTTACAGTTCAAAAACCCTTATTGAATAATAATGCGAAAGTTCCAATAACGTTCTCCGACTTTATCATGATCATGATAGTTTTACCCCTACTCTCAGCTGGGATAAACTGAACCCTATCGAACTAAATTTAAGGTTAATTTTCAATCGATTTATGGGTATTAGAACAACAATAAGGTGTTGCCAAAGTAGGAGTATCAAGCTGTGAACAATGTCTTCGCGAAAATTATTCAGAACGAATAACTTTCGCTGTTGAATACCGGCAGAGATGGCCTCGCTTGATTACAGATGAAGGTACCGTAGAATAAAGCTATGACCGCACTAGTAGAGGATACTGTTTCTAAAACGAAAGCACAAATTATTATTTTTTTCATATTTTTTTTCATTTGTAGTCTATTGGTTGAAGTTCATTTAATATTAACTCCTCTGTACCTTATTTTTAATATAATTAACTTTAATTGAACGTACCCTTAATCTACCTACTTCAGTTTTAATTTAAGTATTTTAACTGTATTTGTAACTCCTAAGTGCAGGTCCTGGGAAGCTTACGGGCCCACTGGACAGCCGAGGCTTAATATCCAACCGCGTCTCTAATGTTCTAAACTCTATTAAATGAGGTGCGATGTCGAACCTAATATAAACGGTAAAGAGTTGGCTTTTCCACGGGCACGTGTACGCCGCGACACCGCCTCGACTCTCCACTCGGCGCGGCAGCGTTGGCCATAAATAATTTTAATAAGTTAGACCATGTCTGCGGCATGCTAGAAGAGCTCTGAGAGAAACACAACTTTAGTGAACTCTGGAAGAAATAAACTCCAAGCCCTTTAACAGAGACTGACGAAAATAGGTCAAAATTGGAAACGTCGAGGGGAGGCTCTTGATCAGGCCCCCGATTCTACTAAAGAAATTGTTTTTAAATTGTAATTGTTTAAATTAATTTTTTTAATGATTGCCTCCTAACTGGCAGTTTAAATATTTTTTTATACTAGAAAAATACCAACACCTAATATTATAACTTAGTATAGAAAAACAAATTCAGTTTTGAGGCAATTATTTAAAAAAATTAATTGAAACAATTTCTTTAGTAGAATCGGGGCCCTGCATTTGTGGAGTACAACTAAGCTAATAATAAAAACAATTAGCTCATTTTTGAAAGACCACCTCTAAATTAAGACTTAAATTCTGTTACTTTAAAAACCCAAGCTTCGCTTTGTTTTGAGTCCATCTTTATATTCAGCCTGTAAATTATGTTACGGACTAAATTATATTATATGTAAGGACATTTTTCGTCCCTGGGATGTAAAGTTCAAGGTACTTTTACTCCACCTTCACCATTAAAGAGAAAGGTGTAAATATCAACCTATACTCGCTCCTATTGTTTCGCTCGGTGGCGACTTGACCTCAGCTTGACCATAAATAGACTCTAAACTTGTTCTTGCATGAATGGCCGCTAGTTTTTTTTCTCCTTTGGCCGTGGTTGAGGCTTTCATTCAAACGAACAGCTGTCGGCGACTCGAAGTATCGTTACAGTGCATACTTATCTAAAGATCTGAATGACGGAGCCACTTACGCAGTTACATAACAAAACTAATAACCTCCCGTGGACAATTTTAGTTCTCTCGTTTGGTTAAATTCACAGATAAATTGGTCGGGTCGTGTATTTTTAATCACATGTGAGGTTAGGTTAGGATTGTTTGCTTAGTTGATGTATGTAATTTTGTAGCTCTTAATTTTCTATTAAGTTTCGCCTTAGCCATTGTAATTAGCAGAGCGAAGATTAATGTTTAAGTTCCGCCTGCTTTAAAAGTGAAATTGAATGATTTTGTCGAGACTCAAGACATAAAACCGAATCATAATGATTTATATAAATAAATAAATAAATATTCGGGACATTTTTGCACACACGGTCATCTGACCCCAAACTAAGCAAGTGATATGGCTGCCAGAGACTGATATACATACATATATAGGTTTAAATACATACTTAAATAGATATTAACACCCAGATATAGAACAAACACAAATGTTCATCACACAAATGTTTGTCCTAGGTGGGAATCGAACCCACGCCCCTAAGCTCAGAAGGCAGGTTCACTACCAACTGGACCAACGGGCTATCTATTATCTTACACTTAGTCTATTATTTTACACTTAGTTTGTTGCCGCTGAAAAAACGTTACAATCTTCTATAAATAGGTAAACATTTAGGTACAAATAGGTAAACCTACTTTCTACTGTTTGTTATCACCCAGTAAAAGCTACATACCTTTAAAATACAGAAAATGGCGTCTACGAACGACCATTTCGCAGATTGCCTTTACAGCAAACCGTATGGCAAAACGACACCGTTGGTTTTGATATTAAAATATCTGTATAAACTGGATCTCGTAATCATTTGCTACCATTCAATATTCTTTTTATTTCTTTCTTTTTCTATTTTATACTTGTTTTTTTACTGGATTTGTTCTCACTATCGTTCACCTCATGAAATCACCAATCTAAACATGCGTCAGGTGATTTGTTAAGTGTCCAACACCGTAGAATTATCTTCTTTGTGTACCATCGTAATGTCATTGACTCATTGTGCAGAAACGGTACACAAGTATAGTACGGCTTTGACAATGACGGGAGAAAACACCATTGTTTTAACATTCCGTAAAGATCCGTTGAGAACGAAGCGGGAGATATTTCTTTGTAATAATTTTATTTACGAACTGTTGATGAATATAATTATGCACCACATACTTTAATATGAGAATATATATTTTTCGACTTCCGGCCGCAATCACAACCGAATTTCGGAACTAATTTCGCTTAACATCAGGCGAGATGGCGGTCAAGTGCTAGCCTATCTAAAAAAAGCTAATTACAGCAACTAAAGCAGGGCACATATCACACAGAACTGATGTCCGATGGGGCCGAATGGTTCTCGGATGGAAACCACGGACCGGTAAGCGTAGCGTAGGACGTCCACCCACAAGATTAATAGACGACCTAAACGAGACCACAGGGAAACGCTGGATGCAGGCCCCTTCCAACTGGCCATTTTGGAGATCGATGGGGGAGGCCTATGATGGATGGACGTCCTATGGCTGAAATGATGATGATGAATTGTACTTGTAGGTAAATTGAGTTACGTATTATGCTGACATTAATTATATAGTGTTGTATTGCAGGATATTATATTTCATGAAGTAGGTACTATGTTACTAGCATAGCCTAGCTTCTGTATTGTTCAACGTTTTAATCCGTGAGTTTTTGTTACCTTTAACTGTGTGTAACAATGTTGCTACCATTATCATTAAAACTCATTATTCCTTACACAATAGGGTCTTATAACAGTTATTTCGTCGTATTATTTTGAGTCGCTCATAATGGTTTCAGTTACAGTTTCATGATTAATTGTGCTGTTTACTTCCTTTCGTGCTACAAGCGTGATGGATCAGCAGTCGAGACGAAATTATGATGTAAGTCCTCATAGTTCTTGTAAGCTACATTTAGGACCACCTCTGTTTTCAATGTTGATAACGAATACTAGAACTTAAGTCGTTGGAATGAAGTTTCTAGTCGAGATTGCTTGGTTGCTGTTATGAGTACAAAGTTGCACCTAAATTATTATGCTTTACTAACTTTAATAATGTTGTTTCAATTAAACAAGACGCTAGGTTTGTTCATGTCTTTAACATCACATAGAAATTATAAGAAGTTTTATTTTATGTTGTTTTTTCCTCGGAATTTATGTCTAAGGCTATAGCTAGACGATGCAAAAAAATGCGTGCGGCTGCCGCGCGGTATCTGTTCAGCCACCGCGCTCTCACGTTTCTATTTCCTCGACGACAACATTTAAATTCTTTTGAATAACGTTACCCGCCGGCCGCCGAGAAGATACCACGCGTCTTTCAGGCGATCTTTCTTTTGTATCTTTGCTCTTTAAATTTAAACCGTAGTTGCCAAATAAATAGAACTTATTTTGCTATAACAGCGCGTTCTTTAGACATGTGCACGCGGTCGCCACGCGGAGCCCGCCTAACGAATGCGCTGGGTCGGCGCGAATAATTTCGTGTCATAAAAACGCACCGTAAGTATGTAATTTTTTAAGTAATAACCTAGATTAACACAGAGGCTAATTTTATCCCGGAAACAAATATTGTCAAATATTGTTAGAAGTAGTCCCGAATATTTATTTATTTATTCTACCTATGACGACAAACACTGCAATGTGTTGGAAACGTTATGAATCAATATAATGTAAAATACACGCGATAAAATCCGTTAGGAGGTTTTCAATTTGAATTTGTAAAACATTACATTATTCTATAATGGAAACTGACGTGGTTTTCACACATTTTATTTATATGACACGGGAATTACTCCGCCGAATGCGGTTGAAACTATAGTCAGAGTAACCGGCTTAATCATACGTTATTAATTACATAATTCCTCTAAAATTGTATCAATGTTTCATCATCATCCTTTAACAGTCCACTGCTGGACACAGGCCTTTCCTAATGCACGCCACTGAGCTCGGTCGGCAGTTCTCTGCATTCAGTTTTTACCCGCAGTTTTACGCAGGTCGTCACTCCACCTGGCCACAGGGTGTCCTACACTTCATTTGCCTAAACGTGGACTCCACTGCATAACTCGTCTACCCCATCGGTAATTGGTTCTTCCGGCAATGTGGCCGGCGCACTGCCACTTCAACTTACTAATTCGTTGAGCTATGTGGGTATCTTTGGTTCTATGTCGGATCTCTTCATCAATACCAATGCATCATCATCATCAGCCAGAAGACGTCCACTGCTGAACATAGGCCTCCCCCTTTAACCCCCACACTGAACGACAGCCTGCCTTTAGGATCCACTGGATGCCAGCGACTCTCACTATATTGTCGGTCCATCTAGTGGGTCCATCTACCTGCGCTGCGTCTTCCGGTTCGTGGTCTCCACTCAAGAACCTTTCTTCCCCATCGGTTATCGGTTCTTCGAGCAAGGTGGCCTGCCCATTGCTACTTCAACTTGCAAATTTAACCAATGCATCAATGTTTATCAAAAACGAATTCTAATCTAAATAAATCATTGAACTTGACATGAACAAAATCGATCGGTTTCGAGAGAATTTTATCATTAGCTGATTCATTTTCAAGTTCATGTAATCTAATCATAAGAGGAGAAATATCTCACTGCTGACATTTTATCATTGAACTCTGTTATTTATATTGATAAATATGAATTTTATACTAGTCGTAGACGGTCTCCAACGTAGCCCGCATCATCTCTTAACATCAGGCGGAATGGTGGTCAAACGCAAGCCTACTATTTATAAAAAAAAAAAAAAAAACGTGTCCCAATGTTACATCTGCTATCCTACAATACTTTTATCATCTGGGATAAAAGTAAAACCAAGTTTGTGTTTCGAAGTAACTTTTACATACAATATAATTATACTATTATTACTTTTTTTATTATTTTATTTTTATTATTTAACTATAGTCGGAGTGACCGGCTTAATCTTACGTGAGTAATTCCCGTGTAATGTAAATAAAATATAATTATAGTTTAAAACCGTTCAGCCGTTACGTAGACAAATGGGGACATTATGTTTACATTTGTCTACGTACGTATACGTCTACGTTTTAATTACACGTACACATCGAGATACAATACCAAAACTCAGCGCACGCTACGAATTGTGCACTTTTTGGTTAGTTACAAGGTAACCGCGATCCGACTACAACGCCGCGGGATGCCAGAGCTACGATGACATGGCGGACAACGTATACAACGTATACGTCTATAACTATATATATAGTCATATATATATATATATATGTGTGTGTGTGTGTGTGTGTGTATATAGTTATAGTACAGTAGAATCCGGATATAACGACCTTCAAGGGACCGGCGATATTATGTCGTACTAACCGGATGACGTATAAAACGGATATTTACATATGTATGTAATTATGTATAATAAGTGCGAAAGTTTGATTTTCCTATTTAGGTAAATAAAACATGTTGTAGGAATCAGTTACATATGTTTATTTTAATTATTCTGTAATAATGCCTTATCCAACTGCTTATGAGTAGAAGTTCTTACACGTTTGCATTTCAAAACATTGGCATTAAATAGCGGCTCGATCTTGTATTTATTCTTCTTTATTGTTGATATTGTAGAATGAGATACGCCAAATTCCTTTGCGAGGGTCGCGTTTGATTCACCAGCTTCTAACTTGTGTAATATTGCACTCTTTTCTTCAATTGTAAAACACTTTCTCTTCACAGAACTCATTTTATGGCGCTTTATGAACTTGTCATAACAGGTGACAAACACTTACTGTGATTTACGCGCGCCAATAATGAGAATTGAACGGTGAAGCGCGCGGGGAAAGTGAGGGGGCCGAGGTATTGGTCATTTGTTACCTAAATTGAAGCAAAACACGGCGCGTCGTATTAAACGGACGAATTATCGTAAAAAATGGTCGCTATAAACGGTTTGTCGCTCAAACCGGAGTCGCACTAAACGGTTACATTTTCTCAGTATCTAACTATTGAACCGAACTTGATTAAATAATATCGACGCTAAAAACGGTTAGTCGTTATAAGCGACGTCGTTATAAATGAATTCTACTGTATATATATATACATATATATATATATATATATATATATATATATATATTTAAATGCATACTTAAATAGATATTAACAACCAGATATAGAACAAACACAATTGTTCATCACATAAATGTTTGTCCTAGGTGGGAATCAAACCCACGCCCCCAAGCTCAGAAGGCAGGTTCAGTATCAACTGGACCAACGGGCTATCGAAATAGCAAAAGATCGATGCAGTGAAACTACGAAGGATGTAGATCATGGCGATGGAAAAATGTAGATACCATAATATGCAATAACATAGGAAGCGTCAAAAAATGATGCTACGATATCACAGACTTATATACTTAACTATATACTTTGATAGTATATAGTTTGAATCAGTCTTAAACTCGAGCTAGTACCGGAAATGCCTGCCTAAAACTGAAGGGGGCGAAGCAAGCACGTATTGCATATTCTACAAACGCACACTTCAATATTGAGCGGTACACAACTGCAAACGATAATTAAACTCCAAATGTAATCGAATGGACGACCAAGGGCTAAAGGGGAAACTGAAGGTATAAAGCATCCATTTATTGTTATTTTCTAAGCCACAGACAGCCACAAAGACACACAGTTACACACGTTGAACTTATAACCCTCCTCTTTTTGCGTCTAGGGTTAAAAATAGTAGAAAGACATTCAAATAAATGAAGAAGTAAAAAAACAATCGACAACGCAATGGCGGTTTATTAAAAAACTAGCGGTCTGCCCCAGCTTCGCACGGGTATAGATTATGGCCTATGTCACCCGGGGATAGTGTAGCTTCCCGTCAGTGAAAGAATTTTTCAAATCAGTTCAGTAGTTTCGGAGCCTATTCAATACAAACAAACAAACAATCAAATCTTTCCTCTTTATAATATTAGTATAGAAAACTTGTTTCATAGTTAACCTTCAAGAATTCTCGTTCATTAACTTGATCAAGAGATGGAATACCAGGATCGGACTATGTCGATTGGATACTTGCCATCGGATGCCTTAATGGAGTAGGCAGCATTCTTGCCATTTAAAATCTGAATTGCCATCTCGCAATTAAAAACTAGTCTCGCGGGAAAGCCTGGGAAATATTACGGGAAATAGGGAAAAGTGTACTTATTAATAACTAAATTGGTTTATAGAAATTTACAACTAATAATCTAATTTAATTGACGTTATTGAAAATATAACACGTCGTGTATAGCTGGTTCGACTGGAAATACTTTTCCAATTTCATCAGTTGCTTTTTCAATCTAACCTATAGCTGGTATTGCAAATCGTGTTGTGATTTTATAACTCTCCCTTTAATTGCTAACAATCTGCTTGCTTCATTATTATTGTAAAGATTTATTCATCTTGAAACTTGCTATATCTTCATATCCAGCTAAACAAATCATATGAACAACTTTTATTATGAGACTTACCGTAAAATCGCGAAAAAAGTCTGTTGTTCCATAGGAAACTAGAGCGTTTATTGGTGGTTATAACTATTAGCATGTCATATTGATATGACCAGTAAGAAATCCTTTGTATTTGTGGTCATATTTCCAATGATCACTCTAAATATAATATTTTTCTTCACCAAGATATAATGGTACGGTCGATCTTAGCTATATACTTATTAGTTAAGAATGAATATAATACCTAAAAGAGACAGTAGGGAAACGCTGGATGCAGGCCGCTTCCAACCGGCCCTTTTGGATTTCGATGGGGATGCCTATGTCCTGCAGTGGACGTCCTATAAATGAAATGATGAAAGATGATGATGAAGAATGAATTTTCTCACAATTGATTAAATGTCACATACACTGACTAATGATATTTTTTTACACAACATCGTATCTACTATATTGTTAACGGTAAGCCTTATTCGGTGTTTACTCAAATATGACTACTACAAACGATTCTTACGTCATATCAATATAACATGGCTAGTATGACCATCAATAAACGCCCGAAAAAGGGCGAAATACGCAGTGAAATATATGGCACAGCTGATATTTCTTTAAGTTGATCAGTGCTCTTTTCTGTTTAGTACCATAGTTTAAACTCTGTTTAAAAAAAACTATCAGTATAATTTTTACCAAGTCTATCCTAATCAAAACGCTATCATTAACATTATCGGAGACACCATGGAATATCCAACCAATACATTCATAAATTATTGTGTCAAGATAAACAAACAAACAATCCCACGCTTCCTAGAAGCACCTGACTCGGCAAACCAGTTTGGATGACCACACAATCTTCAATTAGGACGTGAACCGCTACTATGAATGTAACTGGCAACAACTGCATAGACAAGAAGTTCAGTTAGCGTTTTTTTAATTTTATTTTTTTATAGTTGATAGGCTTCCGTTTGGGCGCCATCTCGCCTGATGTTAAGCGACAATGCGGTCTACGACGGAGCACGCTTGCCTAAAAGAAACCGATTCACTCTCGACTTGAAGACACCCAGATTGTAACTGACGGGGAAAACCCATTCAGGAAGCGAATTCCACAGACTAGCAGTTCGCACAATAAATGTGGAATCAAAGCGCTTCGTACGGGTTCTCGGAATATCAACCATAAAACGATGTCGATTTTTTGTGCCTGCCCTGGCGGTCCGATAGAAAAATAAGGGCAGGAGGGAATTAAGTTTCTTTCAGAAGCAGTTCTGTCTTTAGATTAATCAGTTTTAGTAATCAAAAGTTCAGTGATACGGCACTGAAACGTGGTCTCTCACTATGGGCCTCATAAGCAAACTCAAAGTCGCACAACGAGCTATGGAATGGGCTATGCTCGGGGTTTCTCTACGAGATCCGAAATGAGGAGATCCGTAGACGAACGAAAGTCACCGACATATAGCCCACCGGATTAGTAAGTTAAAATGGCAGTGGGCAGGGCACATATCACGTAGAACAGATGGCCGATGGGGCCGAAAGGTTCTGGATTGGAGACCACGGACTGGTAAGCGCAGCGTAGGACGTCCACCCACAAGATGGACAGACGACCTAAAAGAGACCGCAGGGAAACGCTGGATGCAGGCCGCTTCCAACCGGCCCTTTTGGAGATCGATAGGGGAGGTCTATGTCCAGAAGTGGACGTCCTGAACTATCGAGGACTACTATTTAACGCTCAGAAAAAAATAAAAGATTGAATTATACCTAAAATTTACCATTAAGCTCCCCCCCCCCCCCCCGCCCCTCTCTTGGTCGTCCATTTGATCATCTCGTTTTCAGTTGTGTGCCGCTCAATATTGAAGTGTGCGTTTGTAGAACTAGTAAGAATATGTCAGTGTGTGCAATACGTGTTTACCTCGGCGCCTTCAGTTTTTGCCAGACATTTTTCGGTACTAGCTTGAACAAAACTAAACGAAGTAGCGGGTTTCAGCTAGTATAATATATGATCAAAGATTTAACGTGTCATCCAAACAACTACTCGTAAAGCACTCAGTTTTGATCGTACCTGGTCACTCCTCCAAAAACTGTCAGCTAAAAGAAGTCCGGGAGACAAATATTGCAATAGATATAAATATCAAAATGACGGCTTCGTAGTTTTCGATAATATTTAACCGAAAGCACTCTAGCATCACATAAAATTGACTATAAATATAAATCGCTGAGAGCGGTAAACGTTTTATTCGAGTCGACACGCAGCGTATACCTACTCGTATTTGTCACTAAACTGTTTGATATCACGAAACAGAAATATTATTTGTTGTTTGTTTTTAATTGAGTGCTCGGCCAAACTGCCTGCTAACGGGTCCAGTGCATTTATATATTAACAAAATAGGGATGGGGTAAAAAAAGGACTTTAATGAATATTAATCTATTTTTTGGCGTAATTTTGCATTAGTAGCTATCAAAGTAACGTCTGGCTTCATTATTCGAGCTGATTCGAAAACTTAAAGTGGTAATAAAATCTTTATTTGATTACATCGAGATCTTTTTCTGCATTTTTTTTTACAGAAACAACCGACCTTATCGAGAACCTGGAATCGGTAAGAAAATAAGTATATATATTTTGCATTCTAGCATAATGTAAAACCTAAATAATGTATAATTGACCCTAATAATGGACCTACAGATCAAAAACTAACAATTTTGCAACTACTAATAAAAATTAACGTGCCACATACAAAGTTAAGTCAATTAGATCTATCAACAATAAACGCACAACACTAATAGCCGACGTTGACACGTTAATGCAAACCAGCAAGCAATCAAACATTACAGCACTACTAACTACAGAGCGACAAACTTATACGTACAGACGAACGGAGCCACCATCGTATTTCACGAACAACACTGAAAGTCACCCGTCGACAACATTTAGTTCCGTCATTTGAGCACTGGTACAGATAAGTTGGTCGCGCTGTACCGTTTCTGGTAAACGCCTGGCAATTAAAGCTGTGATATTCGACAAGATAGTTGTTGTCAATAGTAATACTAGAGACGACGGTAATAGTACAGGGTGTGGTACAAAACCAGTACGGTACGGAGGTCGACAGACTTGTGCACGAGAGTCCGTATAACTTTTTGTGCACACAAAACTACAACATAGAACTGAAAACAAAGAATGCAGTAGACTGAAAGTAGAGCGAGGCGCGGCGCGCTCTAGCCGACTGAAGATTCGCAGACTGGCAAACTGAACCACACTAAAAGTCCGTAGAAGTCAGCGGGAGAAAAATAATATTATATTGTACAACACATGTGTTTTCTCATGAGTCTCTGGCTAGCTCACGCTGGTTTTTTGTCTCGGACGTCCACCATCCACGGCCAACTCCCAAAGACTTGTCGAACTAAGACCGACTAAAAGCCGACAGTCCGAGTCTGAGCTGGATATAATAGTATAAAAGGAGTGGTTCACAAAATCAGTACAGAATAGGCAAATTTAGGCTTACTGATAAACGTGTGAAAACAGCTTGTTACGAGAATGGAATGAATTAGGTAAAGCAAACATTTGTGGGAGACGGTTTGGTTTAATGGCTTACGGCGGTTAAGGAAACATACTCAAAAACTGAATTACTCAATTATGCTGTTAATTCTATAGGATAGTTTAATTTGAAAACACTTATCATAGGGAGACCTCCGGCCTCTTGGTATTGTCAGATCTTTCGATTACTTAATTGAGCACTATTTCATGGGTATAATTGATTAATTGACTGAGCTTATGAGCTGAATTCAAAGCTAAAACATAAATACAAACCTTTTTGGTAAATGTGATTAAGTCAGGAAACAAAAGTTGTTAAGTATGATGTAGTGTCATTTCGTGTTGAGAGTTTTTTGGCATATTAAAAAAACCAGTATGCAGTGTAATAAATATGTAAGAAAACGTAATCCGGAAAGCCTCAGAAAATAGATATCATGCAGATCTGCATAAAGCGGCGCAGAAACTTGATACAGTGAATTGAAGACAACTACGTGGCAGACTTTAGGAGTAACCTACTTCTAGCAGAGAAACATAGGCTGATGATGATGACGTTAAATAATACAACTCTTCATCAAATATTTTACAGCATTGTCATACTAATTTGATTGCAGCAGTAACCTATTTAGCTTTAAATTTCATAACTTTTTAGTACTCATATTTGTTAAGCAATAGCATTACGAATAAGGAATTCCTCGATGGAGTCTTAAGAGCGGGAAAGCTCATTATCTATATAAAGGACGGATATGAGTAGTTTGTCTGTAACGAACGGTATCATCGAGTACGTAATTCTACCGAACTAACTCCCAGATATCTGTTTTAATCTTTCGAATTCCTTTTATTTTTTCATTAAAGATATCGTCAGTCTGATTTTAATTCACCTTTGGGAATAAATGCTTCCCAAATTAGGTCCATTTGCTTGGTGCAAGTATCTTGATTAGGCCTTTTACGATATTCAGCGTGTCATTGCTTTTATTACCTGTCTTATAACACCATGGAGGTTTTATAAGAAAAAGTCACATTGCTTGTGTGGCAATCTGGCAATTCAAAGTTTAGCAGATACAAAATCTTCAATGACTTTTTGTCATTGAAGATTTTGTACTTACAGCTAAATAAAAAAAAACTGATTCTACAACACGTCCAATCGTTTATCAATTCTTCGACTAGTATAGTAGTTATCTGGGTTATCAATGCAGAAATATGCCTATATCAATTATATTAGTTTAATGGGTTTTTATCTCTATTATTTAAATAAAAGTGACCTTGGAAGATTAAATTTTTTGAATTCATTTGAACAACTTATCTTTGTATCTAAACCTCTGATAGCAAAAATATCGACGTAAACATGCAAAATTTAGACAATTCGTAATTGTTTATCAACGATGGACTACAAAAGAGATGATAATTGGAAGACACGCTTTAAAAGTCAACATCAGTAACTGAACAATTAATAGATCATTGGGTAAACAAAGCTCGAAGTGATGATATGATTCCAAACATAAAAGAATAACCAGACCAAGTTAACAGTAAACGTATAAAACTAGAAGCAGACGTAAAAAAAGAAAACAGTATTGTTCACATTACAGTACTCGTACGTTACGTAAATGAGACAATCAAGCAGATGTAAAGATAGCCACACACCTGCGCATGCGACGGCAAGTAATTAAAGGGAAAGGGTAATTGCTATAGTTTAAAAACATGTTGGACCACATCCACTTTTTTTTTGTCACAAAATATTGACATTAACAAATAATATTTAATTAGGTGAGTTAACTAAAATTACCGCTACACAAGGAATATTGAATAGACAAAATATCAAAATATGGTTTTACACTTACCTACGCATTAATACAGAACTAGAATAAACAATATAAATGGCACAAACATCCTGTTTATAATGCAAATATTATTTTATTATTGACAAGTCGAATATTAAACCAACACAAAAATTTGTAACAAAAGCTGTCTAAAGTATGTGAAATATGAGTCAACTAATGCTGAGAAGATTCCTCGTAAACTGAGCCACAGGTAAAAGTCAAACACTAGGTGCAAGAAATTTCCAACTATCCTCTTGTGTAGTCATTAAACACAAATCTAGGTCTGCTTTCTAACATGATACGTCTAGGTGTTTAGTATTGGCAGTTTTAGACACAGTTTGTAAACAAGTTGCAAGTGCTATTGACATTGCTTGGCGAGATTTTTTAAGTTGTTTACGAATCAAAATGATGACGCCTATTCTTAGTTCAAAGGTCCGCCTCGAAAGTCCAAAGTATTTCTAAAAGTTCTGTTTTCAAATGTCATCGAGTTAATTCTTATTCATTAACTTACACATGATACATACATATAGATTATAGACGATAATTCAGCCGAGCCTACATTAATCATGAATGAAAGTGAACTTAGTTTGCTCTTACCAATTGACCCCCAAGGGCTTTAGATTGATTTAATCGGCGAGATTAAACAGAAAGAAACACAATTTTATATAATGACTAAGTTGTTCCGCTAATGAATGAAAGGCGAGTTGAATAGCCAGAAAGTTTTATGGAGTTGTGACTTGTGATAGACAAGTAAGAAATCAAGCTGTGGTCGGTCATTGTCAAGGTTTTGTTACAAAACGCTTTCCCTTTAATTTTCCCTTTGATTTTACGGTCTAAATGTTTAGAAATAGAGATAAATCTATTTTTGAGAATCATAATAGCAAAGTTTTTTAGACTTACTGCTTTTAAAGTATGCATTTTAATATGCTTAAAATGTGCTAAATGTAATTCAAAATAAGTCATACAAACTTATTCATTGCCAAAAAAGTTAAATAAATGCATAAAAGAGGGGTCAACGCCACAAAGCCCTAAATAAAACCCACTGTGATATAACACTGAGCAACAAAATCTCTCACGCTCCTATATTTTATTGTTATCCACGCAAACCACTGTAACTAATTGTACTTAATTACGAACGATTTAATCACCATCGGCGCCTAGAGTACGGCCAAGACGACATCAATATTAATCTGTTAAATAAACGAATTGAAATTAATAATTTTCGCATCGATATTCATGACTACGAACACATTAAGACGAGATTAAAATCATAAAGGTTATATCACTTTACTATCCTTTGGCAGATTGTTCACTAAACTGGTACTACAATTTAGTAGCGCTTACTAGTAATGTGAAGTAATGTCCAAGAAGTTACGAGAAATAATGCAACTTCAGAGTGAAGAATTAGATTGTAAACATTAGCAATTGTAATCAGAAATTAATAATGGTTATTAAAATACAGCAGCTAAATGTAACAAGCTTCCTTGTGAGACTGACGGGGGCGATGATTCATTCTCGTAGATTATTAAATGAATCTATTAGATGCAATGTTTCGAACGGATATCCGTTTAGACTTTATAGAATGGAATAAACGATATCTATGGGAGAAATGATTTATATGGCCTGCATTAATAGAACTCCACAGCTAAACATCTAAAACATCTACATCCAACTGAAACAGTTGGAATCATTGAAGCTTTTATTTATTAGCCAACAGAATCCTCAAATAAGTTTTTAGACTATCTCAAGGTAAACTATCGAACTCGTGTTAAGTCACAAACGGAAACAAATCAAACTGAGTTAAACAAAGAACAGACGATTTTATTATTTTAAGTAAAGCCTATTTTAAAATTTGCGAGCATAAAAACTAAAGCTGCAACTACACGGTGGCGCACACGCACCGGAAAAGGGCGCGACTGTTGAACTTTGGTTTCGGCCGGTGTCGCGGACAGACGCAGTGCATTCGCATCGATGACACCATTGAAAGCGGACGTGCGTGACTCGAGCACAGGATGTAGGAAGACATGAGACAGTAATAAAGATTAAAGGGAAAAAGGATAGCACTTGCAATACACCTCAAATTCAAAACCAAATTTTAGAACAAAGAGCCATGTAGATTCACAAAAAAGAATAAGTAGCACATGATATTAATATGCTAGGCAGTTAACACTGCGTAACAATTTGCATAGTCAACTGCCAAAACGCGATATAAATTCAAAGTCACTAAGTTAATTACATTAAAACTATGGTAAAAAATCACAGAAATGAGGGAAGTAGATCTAGTCGTGGCATCCTCTATTGCGCAATGACCGAAGCAATTAGTATGAAAATCTTTGGTCTCGCTCTGGGGAATATTACGATTGTGTTGAGTAACTGGATTCCGTTCTCTAATAGTTTTTGTCTCGAGATTAGTTAGCGTTTAAATTCATCACTGGCTCTGTAATGACGACAGATATGGAGGTCCAAATGTAAAGTTTAATTTTAACAATAGTATAGGCATAGATCAATCTTAGTTATTATTTTTCACACAAAGAATTATTTAAATAAAATAATTATAAATCAGTTAAGTATGATTTTTCTTTTGCAAATACAAAAAGCCGTCGTTCATTACTTAGTATTAACTCACGTGGATTACTATTTACGCGATAATTTGATAATGTTTGCTACAACGTTGAACGTACGTGCGTTCACTTTACGCTAATGAATTCTAAGCAACAGATCATAAACAAGCTTTCGATATAAATGAAAAAGATACATAAAACAATGAGAACATAAAACATCTATTTGTAAGGGAAGAGTCCCTGCAATTATGATGAAAGAAAACATGTATGGGGCGCCCAGGATATATTATGGCGTGGCGTGGCTTTTACGACGGGGAGAAAAATTACTATTGCTATCGGGGCGCAAGGGCGGCTAATGGGACCAATAGATATCAAATTACGATAATAATTACGGTCATACATTATGTTACAATCTACCCGGACCCGGTTATGTCCTAAAACTGCGACCAGAACCACCGGAGGATGGGCAGCAGCGTCCTATTAGTACACGGTGAACTTACGGCGATCTCCAAGCCGCCTGCCAAGCGTGGGGATTATGGCAACACCCCTCTTTAAGAGGGTGGCCTTTGTCCAGTAGTGGACGTTTAATGGCTGCCGATGTGATGTGATGTGATTATGTTACAATCTATCTGTAATTCAAAGAAATGATAGTCTATTTTTACTAAACTCTACAGCAATTTTAAAATCCGGTTTTCATTAGGGTCATTGCTTTTGTAATATATAATTTTTATGACAAAGTTATTGGGTCAAATTTGACCATTTCCGCATATCAAACAGCTTTAGCTTGGGAAAAAATAGTTAAATGAATAAAACGAGAAATGTAATTTAATAATGATGCACCAATTTAACCTAAATATCAATGACACTGTTATTATAAGTTGATAGTCATATTAATTTTATGAGGCTTAATTTATTACATCATCTTAATGTTGATATCGTTACAAATTACAACTCACACAGTCATTAGGCTGGTTCCGTATTTTAAAAGCATTTGTTATTAATAAAATAACAATTCATTAGTCGAGCATAGTTCGAGTTAGTTTTCTTATCGTATTACAATAATTGTTTCAAATATTAAAACAAGTGTGGTAGACAGTAATAAATTTATTTATTAGGTACAGAATGTTGTAGTTAATTAGTAATTGTTATGAATGTTTTAGTTGTAAATTTCGATATAAATTAATGTAGTAAAACACACAAAAGCCATTAAGCAAGTCTCAAACCACAATGATATAAATAACCTTCTCCAACGGGATGCAATAGCAATAATAGAAACAATTAATATTTACTAAGCAGAATAACAGTATCCGAGATATTAGATGCTATTCAATTCACTAGTTATTAGCAAAAGCATTTTCTAGGTCCTAAACAGTTTTTTTGTTTAAATTAGAACTGCTTTCAAGGCATTTTTGTAAGAAATTTGTTGTAGCCAGTTGGACCCATATAAACGATACGTCAGTCATTCAAATTCAGTTAGCAACTGTGATGCGGAGTTCGACGCGTTGATCTAAATAAGAATGTTCAATCAAGGTTCACTCATATGCTTGGTAACAGATTTTCCTCCTCATTTCCGTTCTATGTACTTTCTGTGGTCTTAAGAAAATACCTTCAGTGATAAATGTTGGTTTGTTTTTTGTTTTTATGTGGCATGAAGGAAGCGTTAAGGATTCGACATTTTAATTACAAATTAAAACCGGCAAACGTCGTAATAATTATCATGATAGCGAAGGTCCATATTAAAGTTTCCGTGTGTCATTCTGGAGATGGCAACAATATTTATTATTTGAGAATGAATGGATGCTGACTGTAGCCCAAGTTTAGCACTATAATTCAAATAAAAGAAGAGATGGCAAACGAAAGACCGTACAATGTTGTTGATCCAAAATAAAAGGCAACTGATAATATGCTGCAATGAGTCGGGAGTAGATCAAAAGCGATCGTGACCGACAGTCTAACTGTAGAATACGTAATGCATTATGATACGGTACGTCTTACAATCAGTGATTTTTGTAAGAAACCAGGTGGTGTGAAAGATAGAGAACATTGTTTTAGGAGCAAACACTGAGAAGGAATTGATTTGTCGAAAGATATGATGTTTAAATAAAAAATTGTTGTAATATTTCAGAGATTAAGTTCGCAAAACAGTGTTGAAGAAAGTGAATTTCAACGAGTAATACCACCATTAGGTAAAGCTACAAATATATCATTAAATCAACAATTGAAACTCACGATTCTCAATATTTTACTTAGTTCGTGACGATAAGGTCACGGTCGGAGTACAAATAGTTACCGATGTGACTGGTTAAGCTTTGAAATTCAATCTAAACCTGGGTCAAACTCTCTAGGGCACTGTTTTAAGCCATAAATTCTGAGCCAGCGACAGTGCTGTTTACAGTCTAGTAGCGTAGAACAAAAGGCGATTTGTACTCGTGGAGATACACTTTGCTTGAATATTCAACATGGTTTTAGAGTTTACTATGACCTAGACTTAACCTATCAGAACTTTCTCCGTTTAATTTATTTTGGCGATGTTTCATAAACGGATACCGATCAGTACTCAGTACACAAACTCTGTTCATCTCGAAAAAAGTGAACGGAATTCTCAAGTTCCAGTTTATTTCGCACACAATGGCAAGCCCACTTGTTCGCACTGATTTGCAATTAATAAACTCGACCCACTATCGATTGAAATTGTCGATTCACTCTGCCACTTCCATTAATTAATTTCAAATCTTAAGCTTTACGGTCTCGAGTTTTAACGCGATGAATATGCGTGCCAGTTAGTTAATAGTGTTATTAATGTCACTTTCTTCTACGTCGGCTGATTCAATGTCAGGTGTTGAAAGAGGTTTTCGTTTATACGCGGGAACGAGTGGCGACGATTACGCCTTGCGTACCCTTTTACGGAATTCCACGGCACGAGTTGTCATTGAATTAATTACGTTCAAAGGATACGTGTCGAGTGCCTTTACTTGTGCACGTTGGAAGTATGATTTCATAGCAAACTGTTCTATAGAGTTAACACAGACGCGTTAATCACTTAGGATATTAACTTTTAATGGAGTGCTGGAAGCTATCCGATTCTAATAGGAGTGAATGACTTACCATAAATCAAGTGGACAGGGGGAAAGCACAGCGCATCAATACTGCGGTAGTAACATAAACTCGATCACAAAACAACTTTTTGTCTCGCGTTCAGTGAAACGTAACACAAGTCTCGAACCATACGTCGATATTAGCACTTTTCACTAAACACATACGCTTGTTTCCACAACACTGAAAGCACTGCTGACTCCGCAGCACATAGAGCACACGTTCCTTCACAGTTATCTGTTAAGATTTCAACGTAACAGGGTGAGGCAATAGCACGTCCGAATCGCAATGCGAAATTTGACGGTCGCAGAATGTTCACTGTTCATAAGCGACAGTCAAGCCGACTTTACCGGTCGGAACTGTTCCAAATTCGTTTCGAAAAGCGTCGAGGACTGAACACACGAGTGAGCTGCGCAGGCAGCGCCAGCAAACTGAGGCGGCGTCGCGCACCGCGGCCCGCCGACTCCGGTGGACTTCAAACTTTTACCCAACCGAGTCGAGAGAGCCGCTAACTTAACCCGGAGCCTTATTCGAAGTTAGCTTTTAATTTAGAAGGCTTGCAAAGTTGCAAATAAACTTGCAGGTTACATATATGGCAAGACACCTGGACAAGGCTCTCAAGATATGACATTAACTTATGCACGCAATGATTACGCGGCCAACGTGGACGCAGACATGGATACAACTGTGACTGTGACGACTAAAGATAACTAAATTAGTATGATCTAAGCTGATAAAATGTAGATCGATCCATATAACGACAGGTTCTAGAAAATATATCAGCGTTTGTAGAATGTAACATTAGTGAATGCAATAAAACTGTTTACTGAAATATTCTCGCCATAAACTAACACGTTTGACGATAACAACGTAACGTAAATGTAGATTTAGCCCCAATTTTGATGCGAGTCGGATACGATAACTATAAGATCCCAAAACAGAATGACGCCGTATTATTTTATAATGGAGCACAACCTTACACCATGATTTATAGCATTTCATTCGAGGCAATCCTAAATAAGTTTTAAAGAGAATGCATTTCCGAGAATCTACCTACAGATCTATACTATAACATCAGAAAATGGATTTATCCTAAAAATAAATATACCAGTCTTAAAGCTATGACAATTTATAGTGTGTGTGGTCAAAACAAACAAACCAAGAATTCAAAGAACAGAAAGATAACTATCGTAAAACGTAAAAAGGGACCAATGTAATTTCTTGACTGGTAATTAAAGTTATAATAAAAAGAACGTTTCAAATATCTACGATTTTAAAATGCTTTAGCAAACATAAAATACAGCAGCATAGCTATTATGGAAAACATTTCAATCGTAATCGATAGTATAGTGAAGCGTTTCATACACGTAGTTAAATGCAAAACAGTTTTGAGATAAAATAATTTGCATATTGTGTATGTGACTACTGACCAGTAATATAACAAACGGTCTAGAATAAAGACGATCCTCCAAAATAGTGGAAATAGGCAGAACGTAAGTGAACACGAAATAAAAATATACCTAACACAAAAATCCAATAAGAATTAAGTAGAAACGCTTAGACAAATATGGAAAAAGTCCTATGCAAATAATCTAGACAAACCATTGCAAAGACAAGAGCAGTTTAAACTAAAACAGGAATCAAAAGCAAACATATTATGCGTGTAAATATTTGAAAAGGTTTGAAACACGGTCATTGAGACGGTACATTTGATTTAAAACCCCACTAGGAGGTAAATTAATGGGTTGACATAAAACTGGATGAAGGTCTTAATTGCTTATTATATTTTAGAGAATTTACTGAGCAGACCTGTATAAACATCTTAGTTTATGATTGAGAAATTTAAATTAACATGTACCATATAGATTATAGATAATAGAAAACGGTTATTTTATAGAAAAGTATTCGAACTTTGTTAAAAATGAAAAAAAAATGTTCGGGATAGAAAAATGTTATATTATTGAAATACTTATACTTTAAGATTAATTATTTAAATTAATAGAAATTTGTAACAAAAAACAGTTTAGTTTTTTGCAGCTTTTAGAAATATTTCTGCCGTCACTTAGACCACAGAGTCAATAGATAGATGGTTAGCATAACAACTTTAATTAAAGTGTATGCAATCTTATGCCCGAGGCTTCAACACTGCACTGTTTATCGTCATGGGAATCGCATATAAAGTACAACAAGTTTCTATCGACACTAATTACTGAGACATAGTTCATATAATGTACATTTTAAAGAAGAAGCTGGTAAAACCTGTACCGTAATAGATAATGACATTAGTGGAGACATAAATCATGCTAGAGAATCATACAAAACAAAAGTAATGAATTGTTACAACGAAGTTTACAAGAAAATTGAGTTATGACAAGGGATCACCAGAGTCACTGAGATAAATAACAACGAAATGCTTAGTCGCACCATCCATTATTTTACAGCAAAAAGCTATGGTAAAAAATAGACACATATGCATATAATATGGTATGTATGCATGGCACTTTCGATCCGGACGTTTTCATGGTCCGCCGTTTTGCTATAGTAGCATTTCGAAGTGAAAGCATGTAGAGAAAATAAATAATGTCTTAAGGGGGCTGTTCCCGTCTGCAGCTCTCTCGCTCGCACATTTTCACATTATTGAAGATATAAAATCAATGAGTGTGAATTTCCAAAAAGTAACAAAATCATGTCTTGTATCTATTATAACATTACAAACAAAGAAATTGTCAATTTGATATATGTATTTTAATTTGACACAGCAAAACGGTAACAAGTGATTTTTATTTCTCGTGTCATGTTATTCCGTCAAATTACAAGATATCGAAACAAACATTTCTATGTTTATAATGTTACGATAGACACCAAGACATGATTTTGTTACTTTTTGGAAATTCACACTCATTGATTTTATATCTTCAATATGTAAAATGTGCGAGCGAGAGAGCTGCAGAGGGTATACAGGCCCTTTAAGTTTATTTATTTAATACTTTATTGCACACTTACAAATTAAGTAGACATGTACAAATGGAGGACTTAATGCTAAACATTTTCTACCAGTCATCCACCAGGTTGGAACAAATGGTACGTAGGCGTGCATCAAAAACACCTTATAAAAGACAAAGTAAGTTACTCTTTCTGTAATGTTCTTTTTGTGGCATCAATAAATATTGTATTTTCAACGAATTAGTTCTACTATTTTAATATTTTGTGTTGATAATTGTATTGATCAATCTCAATGTTGTTACACCTATCAGTTCACTCGATAGAGTCAAAGACAGAGAATGCTATTGACATGGGAACGTAGCTAATCACATATGCTGACTCGCTCAATCGAAGCTCAGTCGATAGCATCTGCATTCTGCAGTAACCAGCGATTAGTGCAACATTGTAAACCTGCGGGCACATGCCTTGTATTGTAATGTAGCTGTTTCATACAAGCTTGGCCGTATTACAGATAAAAACTCTATCATCATCATTATACACAGTCCACACTGAACGACTAGAAGACGCAGCGTATGTAGGCGTCCCACTAGATGGACCGACGACATCGTGAGAGTCGCAGGCATCCAGTGGATGCAAATGGCAGGCTGTTGCTCAAAGGTATATAAGGTAAAAATAATAATCTTAAAATAGTAATTTTGGTATGCAGTTAAGAATTACCCAATAACTTTTAGGAGACCCATGTTTACTAACAAACCATTGATTACTATTCTATCCTGTGTGAGAAGCTGCGCCCACGCATCAGCTGAGGTCAAGGTTACGCATCGTTAGTAATTTATTACCGTAATAATATTAGATTACTGATTTATAAGACAATTTGGTACGACATTGTAATTCTCTTTTTCATTATAGAATCATACTTGATATTATAAATGCGTAAGATTGTGTGTGTGAAAGCTTGTTACAACGTATCTCTGTAACTACTAAACCGATTTTGGTTAAATTTGAAATGTAGATAGTTTAGACTAATCTATGTTTTTTTAATGTTATTCTCCAGTTGACAAATCAATTTCCACGTGGGCAAAGCCGCGGGGCGCAAATGGTTGATAAATATTTTTTATTACTCGTTTGAGTACTTAAAAGAAAGCTCGCATCACATATACTCGCATCGTAGGATTCAACTGGAATTTTGTAGCGATGACAGCTCAATGGTTGGCGCGTTCGAATTCAAGTCCGAAAAGAGTTGGTTCAAATCCCTACAACTACAATAAGCTTGAAGTGCGCTTGAAGGAAAACATCGTGAGGAAACAATAGCATGGTGGTTAGGACACTTCTGTCGCCAAGCACTCATTGGTGTGTTCCGGCAGCATTATTTGAGATCCTGTTATCATTCCAGGCTAGGCGTGTTTAGCATTTTCGACCACACCATCACTTAATCTTTATATAAGCAGCACCATCGGGTAAGCTCTGAGAAAACACTAAGCTATAAAAGAAACTAAACATATACCTAAGTTGGACACACACCACATAGTACATTCACACTAGACTAGACATACGAGTACGAGAACTACATAGTTTACGCCAATAAAAAAACAATGTAATAAGGCCCCATAAAAGTTGTTGCCATTCTTGCTATAGCAAACATCACCATGTTTATTATAGGAAGAATGACAACGATTAAAGTAGAAAATCTTGTAGATTGTTCATCGTACCAACACAAATCAAGTGTTCAACAAGACATGTAGCCGTAGCTTCCTCGTAAGTAAAGGTAGACCTCAATTTACTCCTTCGCTTACAAAAGAGAGACTGCCGTGTTATTATCACGCCGGCAACTAAGTAGGATGACTGAGCGGTAAATAACTACGCTTTAACGTATACGGTGATCAGCTTTCTTCCTAGTGGCCTATATTGAAGCTGTGATGAGTCTTAGAAGCAATAAAGAGAAACCATTTCAAAATCAAAGAAAGGATACGATATCACACCTGTTCATAAATATTTGAAAGTGAGTATACAATTGACGGCCACAACTACAAATCAATTGATTTTAATACACTGACGTTAAACATTAACAAAATCGTGAAAAAGATTTGTCATGATAATAAAGTAAATACCTATTGCCAAAAGCGGCGACGCTCTCTCAATGCATTGCAAAAACACAGCTAGAAAACAACATAAGTAAGAGAACATAAAAACTATGGGCGTCAGCAAGAGGTGATAAATAAACGGAAGGGGTAAGCAATGGGACAGCTTAGACGACAGTAAATAAAACTACGTGTTACTTCTTTCACTAATTGGTACTTAATTGAGAGAAGAGGTTGGCAATAATGACAAAGGACAAAGTGCAGTTTTAGTATAACACATTAAAGAAAAGAAATGAGGGCACGACATTTACGAGTAATATAATGTAGAAGAAGTATTTTATGATCCATAAAATATCGACAACAATGAAGCAATAAAGAGAGATTACATTTAAATGAAATCACTTTATTTGCCATTCAATGAAATCGAGGATTAAACAGAAACTATAATAGTCAAATTAGTCTGTAAGTTAAATTTATATGACTGGGGGTGGTCTTGCTTCTTAATAAGGAAAAAGATGAACGACTAACTTCAGAAAACACATGGCTCCATTAGCGTTACTTAGGTCATTCTATTGTTCTATAAAATGTATTGAAAATAATTGAACCGTGACGCAATTACTGTAATAGTTCATTGTTTGATTACTTGTAACGGTGCCGAAATCGATGGAGACTTAGATACTTATAATCCTCAGTAGGTTAGATAAAGGTCGACAACTATAGGCATGTATCAAAAATGCCACGAAAATTTGACTCTATTTAAGTCGATGAATTTAACGAGACCAATGGATGATATGAAACACCTAATTCACACAGCATTGATCCGGGAAAACTCGAAATGAATATCCTTTTTGTTTTACTTTGTTGGTACACAGAACCCCTAAAACATTTACCAAGTTATTGTAAGATAATCCTCGTGGAATGGAATAGATCATTCAGATCACAATTCTATTCAGTAGCATGGTATTGCAAACTTTCTTCGCCATAGCACATCCACCACAACGTTATACACCCAACCATCAATGACGCATACAACCGAACAAAGAGCTCCAATCCAGGCCACCATCATTCACACGGCTGTCCTAATTCACCATCGACCGAAAGAAATCCACTAAAATTGGTAACATCTTGATTCTTGTACTTTTGCATTTGGTACAAATTCTTTGATTCGCTCGAATTGAGCCGATCTTTATCGCTGGTTTTTACTTTCTCGAATATTTTATGGTCGTTACACCCGGATGTAATGGCAATATCCCTGAAGTTATAGGTTTGTAATTACTTAATTAGCTTGTAACTGTAAAATAAGGGTCTTTAATCGCGACACTCTTTTTTTGCAAAGGACTAGGCATGCGTTTGACCACTTGATGGAAAGCGATGATGTGGTTGAAGTTGAAGGTCGATTTAGCAATAAAGCCGCTGTTTGACCCGCTAACCTGATGTTAAGTGATGGTGTGGTCAAAGATCGTAGGCACACCTAGCTTGAAATAGGAACTGGTAGAACGTAGCTAGAAGGCGCGGTTGATTGATGAAATGTCAATATACGTAATTCAAAGGCCGCAAATGTTGCATGTGCATAGCCGGCGGTTTTTGCTTACCATCATACGATTAGGCGGAGATTAGGCGGACAACAAGCTTGTTTTCCGAACCTTTTACAAAAATAAAACGAATAGAAAACAATAAAGAAAAGTCTATGTCTGCATATATATTACGAGTAATATTTTGTTTCTTGGATATCTTTTGCGGTGAATACACGAAACATAGTTCAGAAATACTGTCTTCACCACATTGTTGTAAACTGAAGAATTCTAGATCATCCGAAATACTTTAGTAAGTACTAACATTACCAGTAACCTATAAAGTTCACAGTATAGTAATGAGGATCGGTATTTATAGCTACACCAGTGCATGACAAAAACTGAATGCCTGCGGTCCCAACAGCGAGTCACGTACGATCAGCAAGCATTCCATCATCTGCTATTTAACATTGTAACGCACCATGTGTTAGAGCAGGTGAATATTGAGGCAGCTGATTACCATGTTTGTTACAGAAGGGGTATTGGAAAAGGTCAAGATAAGGGTAATTAGTATGGATAGCTTCAGCATTATGTCTCATTTGTAATTAGGTCTCACGCATGCCCTCTTGGAAACAGGAGATCGGATAGGTTAGGTCAAGTAAAAAAGAGGTTTAATACATTTCATTTAAGACTCACGGAAACTTTTTAGAAACTAGCTTCAAGCCGTGTTTGTTTTCTACAGGAATAAAATTTTCCGAAATAAAATTCTGATGCTGCGTGAACAAAAAACACTCGTCTCATACTTAATATTATAAATGCGAAAGTGTGTTTGTTTATTGGATTGTTTGTTCCTCTTTCACAAAGGTTTAAATCGTCGATTTTATAGGCAAACAGTAAATGATTGCCGTTTTTATTGTCACGTGCTCTTTAGATAACATCTGGTAACAACCTTGTATGACTTACAGACAGATGATGTTACTTTACCGTTACTACTGCACTGCATCACATGTTGATCTGTTATGTTTTATCTCCAGAAGCTAAAAAGAATGTAGTTTAAGCAGGTGATCTTACAATGTTTCCGACTAAATAACATGCACAGGATACCAAAAACAGAGTAAACGAAAGGTTATTGCGAATGAAATGTGGAACGCTTTTGCTTTTTATGAGGTGTAAAAAGCTCGTGGATCTAGTAATTTTGTTCCAAATACCAAAGAGACAGGTGGTTATACAAGTTAGGTGTTACCTGATGGTCTTATTTGCCGCATATTTTGTTAAAAGGTGCATTACAAACTAACAATGCAAGGGAATTATATACTCAATACTTATATTGCAGACTTGACAGTTATTTATTTATTAGCTGTGTTCCACTTTGGCAGCGCAGATCAAAAAAACCTTTGTTCTCAGAGTATCCAAGATACAGGTTTAGCCTAGTTTGCCGACCGAAAAAATATTTTTGGGTTTTTCATATTGTGAAAAAAAAGGATTAAAACAATGACACCTATAGGATCATAACGTGGGTGCAAGTCCAGATAATTTATAAGTTTTTTTTTACCATAAATGGGTTAGTGTTTGGCGTTAGTTCCACCTGCGAAGATCAAGCTTATAGTCAAGTCATTGATAAGATAACCACGTTTGACCAAAAAAAGGTCCTACCATAAAAGTAGTCACACTGATTTTGAGACAATTGTATAAATAATACTTATTCATATGACAATTTTATTTTTAAATTGTTTTTTTTTTTAAATAATAATTATATACTTAAGCGTAATTGACTGGTAAGCGTAGGTAAATAAACAAAATAAAATATAAAACCGTAAAGTTTGTATGAAGGGAAGGCGTGTATTTATTTCTACTGAACTTCGTAACAGATGAATGGACTTGAATATGGTGTGGACACAGAAGTGTGGAGGAAGCTTATTTCCTGAATAATACTGACAACTGACGGTAAGCGCAGCGTAGGACGTCCACACGTAAGATGGACAGACGATCTATAAGAGACCGCAGGGAAACGCTGGATGCTGGCTGCTTCTTTCCGACCCTTTTGAAGATCTATGGGGGAGGCCTATGTTCAGCAGTGGACGTCCTATGGCTGAAATGATGATGATAATAACTAACATAACATCAAACTTGACTGGGAGATGACGGCTGCTGCATTGCCTAGTAGTTATGGGGCTTTTAAGGTTCTAGTTGAATAGTTCCTTGCAGGTAGCAATAATTATAGGAGTTGCAAAGACAGCTCAAGAATTTGGACACCGACATGAAATTCTCGTAAAGGACTCTTATTATAATCTTATTAATAAGGAAGTTTATGCTGTCTTTCTGTGTGTCCCAACTTTTAATCGCTGTATCGTTTGACAGCCAGTTGACATTTTCACAGAATATGTAATGTTACGGTCACAGAAACGTATTTTTTTACATTAGATCGGCTGGCAATGCATTTTGTAAGAAATTTAGTATAGCCAGTTGCACCCATATAAACAAAACGTCAGTCATTCGAAATCAGTTAGCAACAGTGATGCGGAGTTCAACGCGTTGATCTAAATAAGAATGTTCAATCAAGGTTCACTCATAATACCTGGTAACAGATTTTCCTTCTTATTTCCGTTCTATTTACTTCTCTTTTCTGTGGTTACGGCGGATTACCTAAGAAATAATTAAATCAAAAAGTAATAAATAGCCCCCCTATACAACAACCCTATTTTTCTTTTTGCTCTAGTGTTTAGTGTACAAGCGTCAAGCTTGCCATGATTATAGTAAACACTCAAGTAAAACAACAAACAATAAACACCGGCCAACTGCAAGTCAGCCACGCGCTAACGCACAGGCGATCGAAACTGAATTAAACACATTTTTGGGTGCGGAACCAACTGTGCGCAAGTCCGACTCGAACTCGGGTGTTTTTATAATTATGTACAATATAATTATTCTTCTTATAAAATACTGAAATTAATTCACGACAAAGGCCTATTTGTCATGAATATTCACACACCCAGTCAAGCAGGCGTCTAGTTTTTATAGACCGGTTTCAGAAGTTCTGCCAGTTCCATAGTATGTTTAACGATATAACGTCTATAATTATGTATGTATACCTATACATATGAGGCCTTAGACCACAGGAGGCAAGGCTATCAAGTCGAGTCTAGGTTTTTATGGAGCCATTTGTGATGACTTGAATAGACATTTTATGATATACTTTTTTTTACTCAATTAAAACGTTCCACTCTGTGGTCAGTAATATTTTATTTTTACGATATTAAATTTCGAGACTATATATAACTAGCGACCCGCCCGCCCGGCTTCGCACGGGTGTAATTTACGTGCGAAGCCGAGGTGGGTCGCAAGTTATATATATAAACCATCCGTGAAAATGTATCTAACTGATGGTGAAAACCGCATCAAAATCCGTTGCGTTGTTTAGGAGTTAGCGGCCATACAGACAGACAGACGCGGAGAGCGGCTTTCATTTATACTATGTAGTAGATGTGTGCATTTATACATAAAATAAACTGGCCAATTGCAAGTCAGGCTTGCGCACTGAGGGCTCCGTACCACCACAAAATACAAAAATAGTGCAAAAAGACAACATCACGCCCAGGCGGCCACCCATCCAAATACCGACCGCGCCCCACGTTGCTTAACTTGGTAATGAATAAAAATTTGTCATTGACTAGCACTTGGTCATTATTTATTATTTGTTGTTATACTTTAGAGTGTGTAGTATAATCATACCAAGATTGGCGCTTTTACGTATTACCGTTTTTACATTAGAGCTAATACAAAAATATGTTTGTTGTATGTACCCCCCGTGTATGTTTCGTTATAAATTATTTTTTAATCCGCCGTAAAATTACATATTCTGTAAAAAAAATAACTGTTTATCTAATACGGTTCGAAAGATACAGCCGTTTAAAGTTAAGACAGACGGACTGACATCTTAGACTTAATAATAGGGTCCCGATATTACGGAACCCTAATTATAGAAAATATTGTTTAACAACAGTTATATGATTATTTACGGGATATTTACCGTGGTAAGGTTCACAACCACAACCTTACCACGGTAAATATCATATACGCGTATATGAACAACCGTGATAGTTTAAAACAGTGTTTTACTGTTGTTTAACTTTTAAAATAAAAAAAGAAATGACTCAACCGTATAGCCTTTCTAAATAGGGCTATAAACAAACACATCTGGCCTCTTAACCCAGTAATTACTGTCACATCATAATTCAAACTGATAACAACACAATCATTCCCTGCACATCCAGTTAGATCCACCAACTTATCTATGGAGTTGGCTCAATAACGGAACTAGTTTTTGTCCACGGTTGAGTTACAAAATATACGATAGTGGTGCCTTCATTCAATTTTATAAGTTTGTTACTCTGTAACTGCTCAAAGCCCGCTTTGAAAGAAGATATTAAATACCACCCACTATCAAGGATTGAGGTTCTCAAAACATCACATGGTGTTTTAGGTCGCCCAACATTAGAATGTTGAATTGCGACATCTAAAATCCCTTTACTTCATATCACATTTCAACGGTCCCAGTTTTTAACAACATCAAACAAATGCAATATGTTTGTACGTTTGTGATTCTGTATCTTAGGAAGAGAGCTTTCGTATTTCACCTGCAACTTATCTCTTCAAAATAAATCAGCCGGGGCGGGTCGATAGTAGTTATTATAATTATATCCTTCCGTGAAAATGTACCTTACTAATGGTGAAAACCGCATCAAAATCCGTTGCGTGGTTTAGGAGGATTTGGCGGCCATACAGACATACAGACAGACAGACGCGGAAAGCGACTTTTATTTATGTAGAGATAGAGAAGAGAAGAGATAGAGACAGAGAAGAGATATAGATAAAAAAACTCTGTAAGTAGAGTGCCAATAACTTTGAGGTCTGCGGTCTACGATGGAGCACGCTTGCCTAGAAGTAACCGATTCACTCGTGATTTGAAGACACCCAGATAGTGACTATCGGGGAACACCTTCCCCGCTATCACCGTTACCTCTCACACTACCTGAGCAAACGGTTTCACAATCGTAAAATGTGTCGCAAAGCGAGCCGGATCGGGTTTATTACTTCATTGTTTGTCGTCTGATTACAATACCTTACTTACATATTGTTTCGATTCACTGCAAATGTTACTATTACGATATGTTACTTGCAATGACGATTTGGTTAGTTTTATAAGTTTGGCACGTATCACCATCAAAATCTCTTGGACTCCAGGTTCTAATTTCAGTGGGCTTGAGCATTTGGATTGTCTCTTTAACGGTCTATGAGCAGTCTATTTATAGTGTTAGTATTAGGTTGTATTTTGTTTAGTTAATAAAGGCACTTGCCCTTTAACGGCATCTTATACCAAATTTAACGGTCTTAAATCAATTTCATTCAGTTAAATTACAATATTTGAGCTGGAAAAAAATACATGTCACAGATACATCTGTGTTTGAGTTTATGATTTGGTTCAAAACACGATAGAATAAACTTTCCTCGATCAAAAAAAATCTGAAACAAAGTCGATTTAGTTTATTTTTTTCGTTTTATGCTTTAATGAAAGCTCGTAACAACCTGGAAATTGCATGTACTGAAAGGCAATCTTATTAAAAAAAATTGGTTTGGATAGATAGTGAATAGTTTCGTTTTTTTGTGAAATTAAAAGCGTAAAAAGGTCGCGAGAATTTGCGCGCGCCGCGCTCAGTACCGCGCCAGACGTCATAAAAAAAATGAATATGAATATGAAGTCGGACCTATGTTCGTTTTTGTTGTTGCACTCCCCCCGCGGGCGTCCTGACTCTTGCGTGGCAAAATATATCGTCGCTTTAACTTATCGGGGGCTGAGGGAGCGTTTTGTTGCCTACGCGACCGGATAACCGGCCGTTAATTTCTGAAAATCCAAAAATGTTTTTTACAAGATTTTATTTCACTTGCCTTGTTAGTATGGGTCAAATCATGCAATTGAATTTTAAAACAGTTTTCTTTAACCAATCGAGCTGAAATTTTGCATACTCGGATGACAATGCATAGTTAGCTAAATGACGTCATCCTAAATCCAATATGGCGGCCTCCCAAAGATGGGGGACCAGTTATTTTTTATGCACCCCCATGATATGGGTAGATAAGATATCAAATAAAAGGGTTTGCTGAGAATAAGACGAAAAATAAAATGACGTCACACTAATTTCAATATCGCGGACACCTCAACATGGCTACAAGTTTTTCTTATCTACCATCCTGATATGGTTATTAAATAAAAGTGTTTGCTGAGAAGAAAACGAAAAAAGCTTGTTTTTAGAAGTACTTTTTACCTATACTGTCCCAGTGCTGGGCAAAGGTAAAACTCCTTCCATAAATCCCGGTCCTCCGCCACCTCTTGCCAACTCCTCCGGAATGAGTTAAGATCGTCACGCCAGCGTTTCTTGGGCCTTCCTTCACTGCGTCGTTTATCAAGCACCCACTGTGTGACGATCCTGGCCCATCATTAGAAGCCATTAAACGTACACTTTTTGACAAAGGCCTCCTTGTTAAAGAGGGGTTTTCCCATAATCCCCACGCATTGCAGGCGGCTTGGGGATCGCAGTACGTTCACCGTGTGCTAATAGGTCGCAGTTTCAGGACATCAGTTCTTTTTAATTGATACAAGTTGATACATGTCGCTTAACTGATACTTGTGATAAATATTCAATGCCATCCAGAATTTTAAACGTCAAAGGTTCAATACCCTGCACGGCAATGCACTGCGCTCGTCCGTCATCGTGACATTTTAGCTGGTAAATATCTTCATGGCCTATAATTTCACTGAAAACATTTCCCTTTGATACCGGAACACAGAAATGTTTGCACACTTTAGAGCGGTATTACAAAATGCATCGTTTAATTTTAGGTATCAGGATATTCAGACATAAAATTAAAAAATAAAGCCGTAATTGTCAAGACGAATATAACATATAACTTTTTTTAACCTATGCTGTCCCACTGCTGGGCAATCTCCCCAATTTTCCTCCACAAATCCCGGTCCCCGCCACCGCCACCGCCACCTCCTGCCAACCTCTTCTGAATGAGTCAAGATCGTCACGCCAGCGTTTCTTAAGCCTTCCTTGACTGCGTCGTCTATCAGGCTTCAGATTAAAATTTATTTTGTGACAGTTGTTTAACGAAATCCACTCTCAAACATTCCCTCCGAGAGTTTTCGAATAACTACTTTTGTAAATTGGAGGCACCGAGATACAATTCCTACCATCCATCCTACCATATCAATCCCTCCGTCCGATTTTGTCCGGACATGTCCGGCCTTTACGAGTTTTGTCCGGACTTTGACCAGCTTTGCAATTTGAACGCTTGGGTGATGTAATACGAGTAATAAAACATACATAATTTTCTAAAATCTTCATAATTCTTTTCGTAGGTAGGCCTCCCCCTAGATGGACCGACGACATAGTGAGAGTCGCTGGCATCCAGTGGATGCAAAAGGCAGGCTGTCGTTCAGTGTGGAGGTTAAAGGGGGAGGCCTATGTTCAGCAGTGGACGTCTTCTGGCTGATGATGATGAATTTTCTAAAATCAGACTTTAATCTGTGCGCAGTGTTTGAATTTTGTGACAAAAAGCCCGGACTTTTACTGAAATATCCGGCTTTAGGTCAGGACTTTTCATATTTTGATATGGTAACCCTATCCGCGATGGTTTTTGGCGCCAACGTGGAAAAAAACATGTCGGCTCGTTGGATTATTTTCCTAAACTTGTGTATTTTCAAGTGTTAATGTGTAGTAAATGGTGAATTATTATTTATTATGTGCTCGTAAACGTGCTCGAGTGTGGACAAGTGATATAACGAGGTGAAACATGTCTTTTCGTGTTGTTTCCAAAACTTCATAGGAGCCTCTTGTAAAGTCTCCAGCACTTTACAGGGGCATGAGTTTGACTTGACCGTGACTTACTTTGCTTGACTCTGACTGTGACCATGACTTGTTTGACGCTTTTAATACTATGCAAACATGACTAATTAATATTACGACTAAAGGACCCACGGTCATGAAAATTTTAACAAAAAAAAAACATACAAATTGTTATTTGAGCTTCCACCTTCCCTATATGTAAGCAATTTTCAATGTCCTCCATGCGGAACAGTTAAAATGTCACAGCATGAGTCGAACCATTTGGTCGCAAGGTTGTGGTTGTAATTAATTATTATGTTATTTATATAGTTAATTGGTATCGATTTAGGTATGTTATCAATGTATCGGACTCTAAATAGGTAATTACAAACCCATGTGAAGTACTGTGAATATAAGTACATATATCTGCTACTATTTTTTGCGTCTAAAAAAACTTGGACTCTTTGAGCTATTCAGTTGCCGTTCATCCTAAATCCTGTATTAATCCAGTTATTGGAATATATTATTTTTTTTGTAAATATATCATCAAACAAATCAAAGTCCGACAAAGTAAGTCAAGGTCAAGTCCAAGTCATGCCCCATAAAGTGGTGATGACTTACTAAAGATTTCTTATAGCAATTTGCTTAGAATCTATAGACAAACCAGCTAATTGTCACAAGACTGCGGGAAAATTACAAATTCTTGAGATGACAACTCTGGGCATCATAACTGATTTTGACAACTTTTACGAAGAAAAGCTGTGAAAATTATTTGTAAAAGGTCGTTGCGAAAAATCTGATCAAGGCATTTGAATGTACAGGAATGTATAGTCATTAAAATAATTTTGACTTTTGGTTAGTTTGTTTTATTAACCATAGAAATTTTAAAGAAATGTGTTGTGACAAAACATACCGGTTTTGCTATCATCATCATCATCAGCCAGAAGACGTCCACTGCTGAACATAGGCCTCCCCCTTTAACCTCCACAGTGAACGACAGCCTGCCTTTTGCATTCACTGGA
This sequence comes from Agriopis marginaria, assembly GCA_932305915.1. NCBI lineage: Eukaryota > Metazoa > Arthropoda > Insecta > Lepidoptera > Geometridae > Agriopis > Agriopis marginaria. The sequence continues at coordinate 6,081,284 of OW029933.1, forward strand.
TGCCCGCGACTCACACAATGTCGTCGGTCCATCTAGTGGGTTTTGCTATAATTTTCTAAAATTCAACGTGTGAGAATATTTCTAGATATCAAGCAGCATAATAATCTCTTCTCAAACAGCGTGTCAGCGTGACAAAATCACAGTTAATAACGTAATGTTAAATCAATCGTGGCAGTCATTACACCGGTATGCTAATCCAAACATATCGGATACAATCTGATTGAGGACAACATGTCGCACCGCACATGACAAGTTTGACATCTTATGGCGTATGCTTGCATGATGAATGGGTGACATAAGAGACAGGTATACCCTGAAGGTTACTGGAATTGTGACACTCGGCATTTCGGCATGAATGGTTTATGCACAATGACGTAAATCCTTTCTCAATGTTTATGCATCGTATTCAATGATCTGACAAGCCGTGAATTAGGCAATTTGGACCAACAGGGCGACTAGTATTTTGAAGGAAATCAATCGAGATAAAAAATATTGCGTGGAGTCACTCCGCGCGGAAGAAGTTATACTTCAACAAGGAACCCTAAAATTATAACTAGGGCAAAAATATAAATAATTTAAAAACATGCTTTTCTCGAGATTCGAACCTAGCTCCTCAATGCTTCTCAATCTATTAGCGACACTATTACACTACCGGATCTGCAAGTCGCAGCGCGAAAAAAGGATACGCATTTCGTAACCATACGAAAGAGATAAATTCCCCCTCCATGGTAGCGTTAAACGTTTAACGCAACCTTGTTGCAAGTCGCATAAGAAGTATAACTTCAAAAAGCCTTTGAAATTGGAATCATTAGTATCCTATCCTATAATTTTTCCACTCCTGGGACACAGGCCTTCTCTCAGAGTGAGAGGATGGGCCCTAATCCACCATGCTGGCCCAGTCCTTGTTGGTGAATGTCAAATGTCGTTTAACTTTTGAGGTTGGTTCTTGGACATGTCGATGAGCGATGGCATTGATTTTGCAAAATTTATAATAATTATATTTATTTATTTTATTAAATGATGGAAGTTTATTTCAGTATCTTAAATAACATGCCATCTTTAACTTTGTAACATTAAAATTAAAAACAACAAATTAAAACCTGACTATTAATTTATTAAACCGTTACCAGTGGGAATTGTTCCCAAAATGCTGGCTCCATTACCACGTTGTATATATGGTGATCCTCACCCTGTGATAAAATGTTTTTGCATATTAAATATCCCCTACAGTACACAGAAGTGTGAAGTGTAGTGTAGTCCCCTATAGATATACAGGGTGTAAGGGGAACATTCTCGAAGCCAAAAGAAGGTAATTGTACTCATCATTATGAACCACTTTTACTATGGGACCAGCCCTGAAATCGCGAAAAAAATGTATTATATAGATAGATACCTATTATCAAAATTATGAAAAAGTGCGGCCCGTCTCTACCTCATTTTGCCACTATGTTGGCCCTTGCCGACCACTAAGCTAAAGCATAACAAAGGGCATACGAAGTTTTCATAACAAACTTTGGTAACAAGGAACAGTGGCGTAAAAAATCAGCGGTTCCATAATGTAATTTACTCTCAACGAAGTGATAACAAGAACAGCTGCTATTTTTATGATTTTAGTGTTGCCATAGCAAAGGTTGTTTATAATGAGTACAATTACCTCTTTTCAGCTTAGTACCACCGTTTCGTGTAACCCCACAATACATAGTTTACATTATCATAGTTAAATATCCTGGTTTATACTGTGGCATACTTAAAACCTTAGAAAGTGGTTACATAAAAGTACTAGAATCCAATATGTTTCAAGAGATTAGTTCCACAACCTTTTACCATAAGCGGTTACATTACAATAGGCTGCTTCAGACTTCGCTATAATATATCATCATATCCGCCCCCCATCTCGTACTCTAAATGCCTGTAGGTATATCTATATACCTTTATAGCAGGGTTATATCGCTCGCAAACCTTTCGCATACACACTTTCACATTAAAGCGACATAATCTTAAACTGCGATAAAACGCTTTGTTTCGGAAAATAGACAGGTGAATCATTACGAAAACAGTGTTTTACACAGAACTGTGGTACAAGCTGAAAACAGGTATTTACTCATCATTATTAACAATTTTTACTTTGGGACCAACCCTAAAATAGCTGGAAAAAATCAGATGTTTTTTCTATGGATTAGTAAAAAAAAAACCTGCTTTCAGAGCTGGTTCCATAATGATAAAAAAAACCTGATTTCCAACTTAATTTGTTAAATGGCTTTGAATTAAGGTTTTTAATATGACCTATCAGAATGGCAAGTTACAAGTTTCTGTCTTATAGTTTAGTAATGAACCAATTTTTTGCCATTTTGACGGAACATATTTCGTAAAGCAGTACCTACCTGTAGTGATGATTACAATGATCTCTTTTCGCCTTAGTACTACCGTTCTGTGTAACCCTACAGGGCGAGGAGAAATGGAAGTATCGCTACACGTATGAAGCTATGATGCGATATGTTATGGCGAAGTCTGAAGAGGGCTAACGTTCTCCTAGATACCATGGATACCTTGTAAAATTCGCCACGGTATTGGAACTCACGGAAAGCACGTTTTTGCCGTTTTTTGGAGTAACTCGTGCTAAGCGATGCTTTTGTGATTGAATTAAGTACTCCATTGCGACTGATTTTGGCGCAATGAACAAAGACATGCGTCAAGTATGTAATGTAATAACTAATATGACTAATATTTTAACCCACCTATTGTGCATGCGTTTTTAAATGTGTGTATGATTTACTCGTGTTTTGTACAAATAAATAATCTTTAACATTAGTTAATGTTTTGTTTTGTAAATCTGTAGCATGGGACTACGAAAACATGAAAATCAGTAATCGTGGGATTCTGTTTAAACGAAATTCTGTAAACATGGAATTGTTTCATGATTTCAAATGTTTAAAAGATTTTTTTTTACTTTCATTAGTTTTATTCCAATATTTTTTTTTTTTTCGATTTCCCGACATTTGTTTTTGTTGCGTTTAAATGGTTTTGAATTAAAACTCAAACGTCTTCGTCACTACAAAAAATAAATAAAATTACTAAGTAAGTACTAAAAAAAAAAAAAATTAGGCGTCCGCCATATTGAATATAGTGTGACGACGTTTTATTTTTCGTAATCATCTCAGCGAACCCTTTCCATGGGGGTGCATAAAAAAACTGGTCCACCATCTGCATTGTCATCCAACTTAAAGTGTATGCAAACTTTTAGCTCAATCAGTTGGGATAACTGTTTTAAAATTCAGTTGCAAGATTTGACCCATACTTACAAGGAAAGTTAAATAAAAGCTTGGAAAAATGGTTGGACCACAAGCCTTTGGTATGGAATGGCGGTCGAATAATCATTGGAACTCTGCCCCTACCGCTAACGATGCATAGGTAATGTCCTTACAAAGTAACAAGTCTACATTTCGTAGCAAAACGCTTCTATAGCAAAACTACTACAAAGGCCGGATATGTGGTACTTGAACTTTTATTCCGGAAATTGCTTCTGTTCTATAAAACAAGTCTCAATATATAAAACTGACTTCAAAATGAGGAAGAGCTCGAACAAAATTATTGATATTGCCGAATCAATAGGCGATTTCCATCCAAAATTTAATTACACCACTTGATAGCTTAGGGATCAAAGAATTCGTAACGTTGAGTGAGACATAGCTGATGCCAGCGACTTCGTACGCGTACCGCAACGTAAAACGCACACATATTCACGTTAAACAAACGGCCGTGTGCACGACAAAGCCACACCCATTTTTAGGGTTCCGTACCCAAAGGGTAAAAACGGGACCCTATAACTAAGCCTACGATGTCTATCTGTCCGTCTGTCCCTCTGTCCTACCCATTAACGGATGTATATTTTTATTTAGATAGCCAGTTAACATTTTCACAGAATATGTAATGTTACGGCGGATCAACTAAGAAATAATAAAAAAGTCAAAAAGTGAAAACGGATTTTTGTATTGGCTATAATGTAAAAAAAAATACCAACGTAAAAGCGTCATACTTGGCACAAATAATAAATAATGGCCAAGTGCGAGTCGGTCATAAGTTTCTATTCATTACCAAGTTATAACTGGTAATTACGTTATTGAATTTTGTGGTGGTACAGAAACCTCAGTGCGCGAGCCAGACTCGCACTTGGCCTGTTTATTTTTAATATGTACTGAATTGATATCCTCTTTTTCCTGAGGTCGGTTGAGGAATTCCAAAGACCACAGCATCAAAATTCGAAACAAAACCGATACATACCATGTTACCAAAGAAAGCAAACAAGAAACAAGACCGCTTTGAAAGCACATAATACGTTATTAATCAAGTGGCTAGAAATCGAAAGTTGTCCCGGAGCTACAAAGGATGAGACCGAACTACAAATGTAAGGCATTCGACAACATTAGCGGATAATAAGATACATTATCGGTGAAAGAACGGTTTAATGTGGGCAGGGCAGGTGAAAAGTAGAGGTTACTGGCCTAACGCTAAAGGTGGACGTCTGATAAGCTGCAGCGGTGCAAACAGGAAGAATATTAGATAGATAACTCTTTGTTGTTCACACCAGAAATGACATACATGAGACAAAAACAACTTCAAACTAGTGAAACAATTGGCGGCCTTATCGTCATAAGCGATCTCTTCCAGGCAACCTTAGTCATCACCATCATCATCAGCCAGAAGACGTCCACTGCTGAACATAGGCCTCCCCCTTTAACTTCCACACTGAACGACAGCCTGCCTTTTGCATCCACTGGATGCCCGCGACTCTCACAATGTCGTCGGTCTATCTAGTGGGAGGCCTACCTACGCTGCGTCTTCCGGTTCGTGGTCTCCACTCAAGAACCTTTCTTCCCCATCGGTATACCATCGGCAACCTTAGAATGGAGAGAAAATATATATTCTGTATAAAAAATAATGGAATCGACGTGTGAATGCCAACACTTCAGGTTGTGCTTCAGGAGCGCAATAACAAAGATGCGCGGAGCAGAGTTGATACACACCTTTATACATATACTACCTGCACTTCAGTTTCAATTACGTGGACATTGCCTTAGGAACCGTAAATTTTCCAGCCCTTCATCTATCTATATGCAAAAAGAAACGTTGCTCCGTTAAAATATTGCTGCGTGAAAGAGGAACAAACACACTTGCGCATTTATAATATAACTATAAAGTATGATAGTCAGAATAGCGCGTAAATTATGAACTGCGAATATATACTATGTGTTACATGCACTGCGGGAAAATTAAAACTTCTTTATATTATCTATACTAATATTATAAAGAGGAAAAATTTGATTGTTTGTTTGCATTAAATAGGCTCCGAAACTACAACCGATTTGAAAAATTATTTCACTGTTGGGATGCTGCACTATCCCCGGTTGACATAGGCTATATATCCCGGCTTCGCCCGTGCGAAGCAGGGGCGGCCTACTAGTGATAGATAAAACTGAACACATCTGCATGCGTTTGTCGTAAAACAATTTTGTGGCGAAGCCAAAAGCCACAATAGAGAAAAAACAGTTTTGATAGTTTGACATTTACCATAGACAAAAATGGGGCCTATTAAAAAAAAAAAAAATGCCCTGTGACAAAATAACGTGGTTTGATCAATCTTTAGCCGACTTAAATAATCGTTAAAATCGGAATAGTTCAACTTTATGGTTGCATTACTAAGATTTTAAAACCGATTGCTAGCAGCCGATAGTTATTCTACTTACGCTCGATTTTATAGGTTTGCCTACTTGACATGCTTAGAAACAACTTAGAAATCGACGAATGTCCAACAGATAAAACAATAAAAAAATTGGGTTAAGCTTGTGGGCGGTTGATGTTCTTACACGAAGTACCAAAGTAGGTTAAAATTTTAGTAGGTAAATTCTTACTTAAGCATTTGAAAACGCGATTTTACATGCGACTTTTTTAGTTTAACATATTTATGAAAAAGTAACTCAGTGCCAGCGTCATGGTCTACGTTGCTTCTTTGCCAAATCCGTTCAACTGTTTAGTCATAACAAATATGATTTGGCTTGATAGAAAAAAAAACCGCCGATAATAATTATTAAAAAGTTTTCATAAGACTCAGACATATTGCTGTATATAGCTTCTTTTTGTCTGCATGAAAAATTGCACATATATTTGCTTCAAACGTAGATAAGAAACCACCGTAATGAAACCTGCTTTCAAATGAATAAAACCTAAAAAAAATGGCGCCAACGTATAAATAACATTTCGCCTCGTTGTATTATTTTCCTAAACTCGTGTATTTGGTGGATTTATATTTATTAAGTGTTCGTTAATGTGCTCGAGTGTGGGCAAGTGATATAATGAGGTGAAACGTGTATTTTCGTGGTGTTTCCAAAACTTCATAGTAACCTCTAGTAAAATCTTCACTACTTTAATAGGGCATACTTATGTCAGTAAAATATGGTAAGGCGTGGAGTTAGCCTACCCAGTAATGGGCGAAAAAATCGCATTCGAATCATTTCATTTGTGTAACAGCTACATAATACACAGAAAAAAGAAGTTAAAAATAAACATTATACGAATATTTTTTTCTCATCTGTGACATAATATGATATAATTATGCACAGATATTAGGTAGTAGATCTGTGTAATTATGCCACAGACAGACGCATAAACCTTCACAAAAATACAGACTTCAAACTTATAACACCCACTCTTTTTAAGTCGAACCGAAAAAAATATACAAAGGCACAAGAAGATACAAGAAGGTTGCCAACTATTTCTACAAGACTTAGGTAAAGTATATCTACTAAGGTGGGAGATGGAATAATAATATTTCGAAAAAGTAAACAGTACTTTGCGTACTTTATATTTTGTTGAACAGTAAACAGTATTATGGACCAAAGAAAAATACAATACTGTTTTAACAGTATAGTTGGCAACCCTGTACGTTACTTTCGAATTTATAATATTAGTGATATTTTATTTACAAAACGTACTCATGAATCAACAGTTATGTCCTGGCCACTCCACATAATATGCATAACTTTGGACTGGTTTTCACATAAAATATACAATTTTGGATATTACAAAGCATAAAAGCACTTAATTTTATGCCGATGATGTCAAAAAGTTTGCAGATTGCAGAAATTTTATAAAGAGTGCAAATCTATAGATAGAGACATTAGTGGTGACACGACTCATTGTCCCAGTTTAACATTTTACTAGGCATTATGACATACTTAATTATCATAGTTCTGGCTTCGACCAAAATAAAGTTCAGTTTAGTTTGGTCGAAGAGTTCTGGTATATCATTGCATTAAATGTATTTCTATAATGAGGTACGTTCTTACAATATATAAGGTAATATTACACTATTATACATTGATATACAAAAACATGGAGGTTTAGACTAGTACAAAATTCACGAAAAGACAAATTTAGATCTTGTGTGTAATGTAGCTTGCAATAAAATGTAGACGAAATGCATTCTTGTTTTAGTTTACTTCTGGTTCAGTAATTTTCGAACGCAGACCCATATAATATATTCATAGTTATAAATATTTTTATTTTATTATAGAAACTGACGTGGTTTTCACAAATTTTATTTATATTACACGGGAATTACTCTTTTACTCTTGCGGTTGAAACTATAGTCGGAGTGACCGGCTTAAGGCGCGGTCTGATCACGATTTCAAATTCGTTTTTCACCCGCTCACGCCATGATCTATTTGCTATCTAAAACGGCTTTGTTTAAAGTCGTAAATCGTATATCATCATATTTGATGATGATGATGACTTTGTGCTTGTGTTTATATTATTTTGAGGGTTTTTATTTAATTTATCAAACTATATAAATGAATTTCAACAATTAACTGGTTAAAGTTTTAAAAGACTAGTCTGGCTATACAATTCGTACAAAAAATATGTTGTTGTCGCTGAAAATTCAGAGTTCTTCAATTCAGAAGCTATTTTTATTGTGCAATTTGTAATATGTTTTTTTAAGAGTCCAGACAATTTTTAAAAAAAATATTCGGTTAAGATTATTACCAAGGGGTTTTTTCTACTTGTAGTATTTTTTTTATCTGATCAGCAAATTTTGTCACGTCACACAAAGCGTTTAAAAACACTTCTTTTGGTAAGTTTTGCGATTGTACCGCGTCTTAAGGGATCGTCTCAGTGTGACCGTCCGAAAATCACAGATTTTCGCGATTTTTTTTTAAATGTTGAAATAAACTAATCGGTCCGGTTTTTTTTATAAATAAATACATTCATTATTTAAAAAAAAAAATAAAAAAAATGGCGGTGGTTTGAACAAAAAGTATCGAATTTAGCTCTTTTTTTCTACAGTTTTTCGTAAAAAAATAATGGGAAGATTAAAAAAAAAACTTCCATAGCGCGATAGACAATGACGTTAGAAAATGTACTCTCCAAATTGGAACTAGATATCTTCAAAACTTTTCCTTTGAGAATGGAAACCGTTTTGAAAAACACCATTCCGAGAAAAACGCTTTCAAAGATTGAAATTAGAATATTTTAAATTACAACATTTTCTACAAGAAACGCTGTAGCGACCGTAATAATTTGAATTTCGCTTTTAAAATTTGAAAGAATGTTTATAACACTGTTTACTATCCGATAATGCAATAAAAAAAAAATATTGTGTTTTATGAAATTGTTGTATAATCTACTATCATATTATATTTTATATTGGTATTTTCAGATAGTGACAGCTTACACCATCGCACCTTTGAGACCTCCACTGTCTCAATTATATTCAACACCTGCAAAAAATGACAATCAAAATCAACGACTACTAAACACGTTACTATCTTCACGATACAATGACGCGCAATTTCCGGAAAGATTGGAAATTCTCACTGCGGCGTTGCAACAGATGCCCCCAAAAAGAAACAAGGTTTTTTTAGCAGAAATAATGAAACAGTCAGCATTGCAAAGTTTAACAGATGCAGCTGTTGTGTGCAAAAGGCCTAGAGCGTTGCCCGTGGAATCGCTTTTTTTTTTTCACACTGAGACCATCTCTTAATCTCACGTACCTAAGCGTGAGTAATTCCCGTGTAATATAAATAAAATATTTTTATTGTTATGGATGAGAATCGAAATATTTTGAATATTCCTACTTGAAATAGCACGATTTTATTACATAAATCTGTTTAAATATGGATATATCACAAGCTCTACAGTTCAAAGTTATTTATATCTGGTATCAGATAACTCTAAATACAAACTATCAAAAGTAATCGAATGCTATAAATCACTACATTTAAACCTACAAGCATCGATGTAATATATTATGTACATTCATTGCCTACAAGACTTAAAAATGGTATACAAAGATGCCAAAGATATTTAACACTATGGATATCGGATCAGCGCTCAAAAATAACAGAAATCAAGTAAGCTAAAAGTACTAAACCCAAACTTATAAACTAGGTAATCTGAGCATATAGTCTACATTTGTTGCAAACTACTTAAATTAGACATTGTTATAACGTTTTTAAATTAGTTTGTCGCATTTCTTTTAGTTATGGTGGCCGTATGTTTAATTACAGTATGGTTACAATTACAGATAATGTATATCTGTTATACATATTAGATTAATGATATGATAATTTGATTGTTGCGTATGTTTAATTAAAGTCTAGATTTTATATAATATATATTTATATAATAATTAAGGTATACTAATATTATGCTATACGTATCTCTATATTTGTACGTCTAATAGGCAAAACATTATACGAAGTTACTATTATTTTAATAACCAACCAATGTCAATTTTAAATGTGGTATGACCTACTCGTGTTTTATGCAAATAAATTATCTTTATCTTCTAAAATGTAACTAAATTTCGTTTTTTTTTTTTTTTGTATTTAGTCAACATTTGTTGCAAGCTAAATTAGACTTTGTTATAACGTTTTTAATAGTTTGTTAGATTTGTCGTTAGTTTGTCGGTATTTCTAAAATATATCTTAAATATAGGTTAACTCAGGGGCACACTTTTCGAGAATGTTGTACTAGACGCAATATCCATGTGTTCATTAATCATTGTGTGAGTGTGTAGCATAATAAATCCGTCATATTAGTATACTTCACAACTGAAATAAATAAATCTGTCAATAGGTACTCATACAATATTTCAACCCTTAAAATGAAATAGGTGCATTCTAAATTCTGACATAAAAATAGATCATTCATGAGAGTTAAGTAATAAAACTCAGCTTTAACAAGCTACAACAAAAAAACGTCTATGGAAGACAATAAAGCATCTTCAGAACTCAAAACTAAGGACTATAATAAAAGGGATGAAAGAAAGCATCATATAATAACTTTTATGAACATACAACGTAACAAACATCAAATTGACGAATAAAAGTGTAAACTTTTCAAACCTCCATCCGTCTAAAGAATCGGGTCAAAGTATTCAAGTTGATCACGGGAAGCAGTAAAGAAATGTGTTTATTGTAATATACATAATCGTAACTATCCCATAAAGAAGAATTAATACAGAAATAGAATCAATTAAAGAATGCGGAAGATATAAAACAGACAGGAGTTTGGCGCGAAGTTTAGAGTTATATAACGCACGGTGCGTCTCAAAGTGGCGCCTCTTTTAAGTCGTGAAGAGACATAAATCTATTTGCACTTTTAGAACAAGCTTGTACTGTTAGAATCCTGTTAGATGTGCACTTAACTTTGGGCATGTTGCAAGAAAACCGGCGGACAATCTTGAAAAGCTTATAATACAGTGTAAGGGAAAACATCGAGGGGTCGAAGCTCGAAACAATGGTCGGACCAAGCATTGACCAAATTAAAATGAATGGACGAGCCATAACCATTGAACTTGCTTAGTTAAAACGAATCAAAACCGTTGGACATGTACTTCAACACTTAATTATAACCATGTACAGTACATTTGTTAAAAAAAATATATAGTGGTTTTTTATTGTGTTTTTACACTTCGGGAAAGCACATGAAGGCATAATTTTGTCAGATGTTTAGTTATCATGTAACAATAGTCTTGTGTCGCTCTTCCTGCGGCTAGAGACATATTAAACGAAGTGAGCGCCCATTTTGAAATCTTCAAAAATGCGCTCCTTCTGAGGCCGTCCATTAATTTTATTTTGTTCGAAGGGACCAAGTATCTAAACATCTTGACACCAAAATCAGTGATGCCATGCATAAGGCCGCTGATAGGCATATATGTCGGAATCATCACAACGCTCAACAATTAACCATACGATCAACTAAAGGAAGAGTTGTGCAATAGCTTTAAGAGCTTTTCCAGCCTAAATCAGTGTCTAGGACAGTTTCGTATATCTCCGTAAGGCAATCTTGAAAATTGGTCATCATCATTATCAGCCTTTCATGTTTCCACTGCTGACACAGGCCTTCCTACCTTCTACCATGCTGGCATTGCTGGCCCAGTGTATGTTGGTGATTGTTATAATTATGACTTAGAACTTTTTTCAAGGGTTTTCGGACATACCGGTTTCCTCACGATGTTTTTCTTCACCGTTGTTGAGCGATAGCTTCGAAACTGCACATCATTTAGTTATTTACCAAATAAGTCGATGGATCGAACCGGGTGTCGTCAGATTGTACAGCGCACATACTACCGCTCAGCAACCATCGCTCTCTTCATGAAAATTTGTAAATTAAATCAATAACAGACAAAGATGCTATGAAAACAATCTACAGGAAAAACTTTCCGAACATATTTTATAAATCCGTCTGAAACGGATGTTGATTTCCGCGTCCAAAAATATAATTTCGGAATCATTAAAATTGTATCAGGTTGCGTAAATGTATCAGATAAACTTTGAAATGTTTATTTTGCCGTCGTAATCTTGGCACAAAATGTTTGTGAGTTCCAATTTTGAACGCAACTTGAAACCAGTATATTTTTTTGGCAGCGTAATAAATTATTTCGATCCAACGTTACAATCGATCGCGTTTGAACTGTAGTGCTTATTTCTTGGGACGGCTCACAGGGCATGTCTTCATTCTAAACGAGTTAAAAATTACCCAAATACTGTTCAGTATAAATCTTCCTAGCTAAAAGTATGCGCCTCTCTATACCAACTATTTTACATACGTCCCTTCGACCGCATACAAAACTGGAGATCTAAAACGAAACCTACGAAACCAATTGAGATCGATGGCTTTTTTGTCCTCGTATGAAAGTTACGATCCAAAACAATTTTGTGTGTTTGTTTTTCGGAGAGATTTCTAAGTTAAAACTTAAAAAAATAGAGACTCCCTTTTTCCAACGATAACCCCCCATTGCTTTCTCTACATAGTCCGTAAACCCTGCAATAACCACAGAAAAGAGAAACGATTTTTTTTCTTTTCTGTGGCAATAACCAAGCAAGAGTTGAGACTTTCTTTTGTACCAGGAAAAACTCATTGTGATCTTAAGCAGTAAAATAGGAAAATATACCCATGGACTGCATGTACCCAACGACATAAGGTGGTCCGATATTTACTTAGTTACATCAGAAACATTCCCTAGCTATCAAATGGTCATTCTAAAAATGCCATTAAAGAAATGAAGTTGTATTACTCATATGTATTGAATGATTGACGTTTGCATTTAGTAAGTATAATAAATTAGCTTCACCTATCCCTTTGAGGGGTCAAACTGTGAAACTCGATTAACCTATTACAATCATGATATAATAGTTCCTTTTGTTTGTATAATTTATTATTACGACTCGCTGTTTGGATGTATCGTTACGAAACATGAAATCGCAAAAGTTTTGGACGAAGCAATGTAAATTAATCATAAGTACTAGTGTGCCAACGAAAGTCATCACAATAAAACTATGGACATTAAATGACAAGAGTTTTATTTTAAACTAGCTGCGCTCCACTGTTATATCCGGGATAAAATAGCCTAAGTTACTTCTTATAACATTAGCTATCTGCCAGTGAAAGATAAAAAAACTTGCAACCTCTTTGGTATGGTATAGTTGCGACAACCGCAACCTCCTTTGACTTAAAGAGTCAAAGGAGGTTGCAATTTCACTATTAATATAACCAAAACAGACTTCAATTCTTGTTTTCTTTTAGTAGGGTAAATATAAAAACACAAAAAAAATTGATACGATCGCTAACAAACTTCACAGGATCACTCGCTGGGCTGATCTGTAGATTGCCTAAAAATTTAATTAATATCGATCCTGCCGTTTCGGATTCCATAGGGAACATAGATACATACATAGGTTTTACATACATACACACATCTCCTTTGATATAGATAGATAGTATTTTTTCTTTTGAATTTTGTGTTGTCATCTCAAAGATATAAATACAACAAACAACAACCAATACAACAACACTAAATTTATAATCGGGGTGGGTTAATATTAAGATGACTTCGTCGTGCTTAGAATATAAGCTGACAAACGTAAGGCACAGGAAGGTTTATCAGAGACACAGAAAGTTACCAACAAAGAACTTGGACCTTACCTTTTGGTCTCCAAATTCTTTAGTTACCAAGACGCCCCAAGACACACAAAAAAAAGCAATTGACAGATTTTTTTTCTTTTTCCCCTTATTTGGTGTTTTGGCTTCGCGTAATTGACACAGTTGCCATGTACATTGTTCAAGTTTTAAGTTAATGTCAGATGCAGAATGTTTTTTGGGATTAGTTTTGGCTTGTGATTAAACTAAATCTACAGAACTCGAGTTTGTGGGCTAACTTGAGTCAATAAGATAAAACAACCAACGTCAAAACCGATGAACATGATCAATGTCGAAAAATTTATAACTGTTGTAAAAAATGAACATTCATATCCCCGTGAAAGATTGATGTGAACAGAATGCATTAACTAAAATTATAGCCGAAACTTAATCAATCATTGCGAGACATTTTAAAACTGCCGACGTTTCCTTAGAATTTATCTTCACCAATTAGCGGTGGGATTAGTGCCTTCCGCGTCCGAAGCCAAACGTGTCAAAAAAGTAAAATAGAAAAAACAAAGTTTAAAAAGTTAGTCGCTTTGCGCCATCGCATCACCTTTCCGCCTTTCCGACGAGTGTTAAAAAAACATCATTAAGAATTTTTGTTGATTTATTTAATAGCACGGTTTCTTTGATTGCATCCATTGCACCACATAGTAATTTGAATTCTATGTGGTTGTTTTTATTGGTCTTCGGTAATTATGGTGTTTTTGAGGTGCATTTGAATTAAAATTAAGCAATAAAAATACCGTCTTAACTAACTTGTGTATAATATGTCATCATTAAGAAGATGCAACTTTGGATTTGATGTTTATTTATTTATTGGAAGGTTTACAAAACTAGACAAACACATAAAGACTTACATAATAAATAAAATGCACAATGTATACGCCTTTCTAGCTGTGAACATAGCATATTTTACAAAATTATTGCGTACAATCTTATTGAATTAATTCAAAGAGTAGATAGCGAGATTATCGTAACCTAGCGACCCGCCCGCCCGGCTTCGCACGGGTGTAATTTACGTGCGAAGCCGGGGCGGGTCGCTAGTTATATATATAAACCTTCCGTGAAAATGTATCTAACTGATGGTGAAAACCGTATCAAAATCCGTTGCGTGGTTTAGGAGGAGTTGGCGGCCATACAGACAGACAGACGCGTAAAGCGACTTTAATTTATACTATGTAGAGACAGAGATAGAGAAGAAGAAGAAGAAGAAGAGAGATAGAGAAGATACAGAGATGGATCTTAATCACATAACGGACACTCAATCTTCTAAATTTAAGGCACCAATTTATTTAGGTATGCTTAGGTATCGTATGGTATGCTTTATTTAGTTAGTACTTTTCCCGCAGTGTTCTGCTACTTCCTTACCAAATTTAATCAGACAAATAGAGAAACTGAGTTGCAATGGTAGTGTAATGGAGTTTTGCCTGAGCGAAGCGAAAATTGATGGCATGTGTGTTTTACAATCTTGACGGCACCTCGATCCTCACCAATCACTTATTTAGTACCTACCTGGTTAAATTATGTGCAGTTTCGATACCATCGCTCAAAACGGTGAAAGATAATATCGTGAGGAAGCCGGGTATGTCCAAGAACCTCAAAAGTTCAGACATATGACATTCAACAACATGAACTGGGCTAGCATGGTGGATTGCGATTTGCGGCCCAAACTATCTGAGAGAAAGGGGGTTAGACAAGACCCACTTTCTGTTAGCGTTAACGTCTGCGGAAAGATGAAATTGTATAAAGATGACATTGACAATGACATTAGCTTGAGAGATGTTATCTCAAGCTAATGTCATTTTCATATAATTTCGTCATTCCGCAGGCGTTAACGCTAACAGAAAGTGGGTCTTGTCTAACCCCCAAGGCCTGTGTCCAAATGGGAACATCATCATCATCATCAGCCAGAAGACGTCTACTGGTGAACATAGGCCTCCCCCTTTAACCTCCACAGTGAACGACAGCCTGCCTTCTGGATCCACGGGTGCCCGCAACTCTTACAACACAAGTGGGAAGATGATAGGCTGAAATGATGATGATGAAGCGAAGGTCTCTCAAAAACTACGGTAAGATCGGCGTTTGTGAGTTTGCATTTGTTCTACAATCACTTTCGTACCGATAATCCGATCTTCATGAAATTAAACACTGTTTTAAACTATCACGGTTGTTCACTAAAGTTATATCAAATTGTTCTTCACTCTTTTACTCCAATATTTTTTAGTTAAAATTTGAGCAAATTTGTCCAAGAGTAAAAAAGATATAGGGGTCGCGTGGTCACAGTTCGAGGCGAACCATTTAGTTATTTTAATTCTGACTAAAAAAAAATCGGTAGTCAAAGGAAAGGAAACTAAAATTACTCTACCAAGTCACAACAAATTCTTAACATGCCGGAGTCTTCGACTTGGACATTCTTCCAGAAATAGCCGAGGCGACAGGCAAGTAAGGCGCTAACGACGCGTCAGATTGACAAACTAAGGAAATAGGACTGGAATCATCAATTTCAGTCGATGGAGCTGAAAAATTAGAGTAATTTTGACAAAATAGAGTTTGAAAGAATCTGAAACCAGAAAGGAAATAGAAATGGCGACTGGAATCATCAATTTCAGTCAATGGAGCTAAAAATTTTTCTAATTTTGAAAAAATAATTGGAAAGAATCTGAAACCAGAAGTGGAATAGCGGCAGCCATTAAACTTCAATCGAATATTTGTTACCTCAGAACTCCGACATTTCTAAAACGATTTGGAAAATTATTTCGTTATTCAAAAGAATATAACTTCAGATTGGCCCTATAGAAATCTCATCAAAATCAGTTCAATGGTTTGGTTTTTTAACCAAAATAATTGGATAATTCGTTTACTTGAAAGTCATCTAATATTGAAGTCGGTTTTTTAATTTGTTAATTATTCTATAACCACCTATTTCCGAACTATTAATATTACCACAATTATATGGCTTTGACTACTGAACCCTACCATTTACGTGTCTCTTCACGTTCATAGCCAGTTATTTATTACGTTGTCGGCGCCAAAAATTTGTAGACAGATTTGCATTACAGATTATTCTTTGATACCTATCACTTTCGAATAACCACGATCATTTTCATTTTTGACAGGTACACAACACGAAAGCGACAGTTTTCTCAAGTAAACATGACAGCTTCTGTTCTACCATCTTCATTCTTAATGTTATCGAATTTGTAGCCTCTATTCACGTTGTCATAAAGGTTAGAATTATAAATATCTTTCAACATCAGTGTTTTTAATGTTGGTTATTGTGTAAGTATTCGCAATGATATGCGATATGAACAAGATGAACATGAATGTGAAATTGTTATGTCGATTAACATTATACGTGTTTAAGCAAACATTGATTTATAGTTGCGTAATGAAGGTAATATTACTCTATCATCATTAGCAATAAAACTGTCAATGGTAGAAACGGACGCTAAACAATTTGATTCACAAAAGTTTGAAATTATGTGCAAATTTGATTTAGTTTTTGTTTTGACTTAGACAGGCATGTCCCAACGATTTTAGTTTAAGGCCCTTCTCATCGGCCAGATGCTTTTTTGCACATATTCAACATCTTTGAAGATAACAATCACTGAGGGAGAATTTAAAAAAAAATGGGATTATGTTAAGAATACCATTGCGAATGGTATAAAACAATTTCCGTGTTGATAATTTACATTCGTGAGCGTGGCTTATGGGGAAAACTGTTTATCAAATTTATTATAGAAACTGACGTGGTTTTCACACATTTTATTTATATTACACGGGAATTACTCACGTAACCCAGTGCCAAGCGAGACGCAGCCGCGCGCGCGCACTCACCTTGAAAAAGACTGCCTAATGCGGTTGAAACTATAGTCGGAGTGACCGGCTTAATCTTACTTGAGTAATTCCCGTGTAATATAAATAAAAAAACTGTTTATCAAATTTTTAGTCATCTCATTTTTATCGCTATACCCGGTATTCTGGCCCTAATGTGTCCACACGAAGAATTTTTAAGCCCCAAATCAAAAATAGGGATGTTAGAAGTGTGTATCTATGTGTATGTGGCATTGTATCTTCCAAACGGCTAAACCGATTTTGATTTAGTTTCTTTGAAAAGGAACTTGATCGAGAATGTTCTTAACTATGATTCATGAAGATTAATTTTAAGTTAATCAGCACTTCAACCAGGAGTAAAAAAAAAACAATTTATACTCGTTAGCCTTGAGATACGATAGATAAGTAGATTTTATTTTATTTTATTGTGTAAAGTGTAATTGGTGTAAATCTACCAAATTGAAGTCTGGTAGCTTTCCAACACGAGAACTTGACAACACCAATTCTAGTAAATAATTGATTTTATAATTATTAAGTGGTATACAAGTTTTTTTTCTTTCGTTTATATTGACTATGTACTTTTAATGTATAATTTTGACCTTTCGAAAGTGTACTTGTATTTGTACCCAATTGAAATAAAGATACTGATACTGATACTGATTCGATGACTTTAGTATTGCGTTAAGTAAATTCAAGGTATTTTCGTAGTTTCGACCACAACTCTTTGACACAGTACACAACGTCCATAGAATACTAGATCTGCATCATTTAGCAATTGCCAATGAGGAAACATTGTGTAAATGTTTCCCTTCTCTAAATATCTTTTCTACAATCTAAACGTTATCTGATTACGCAAGGATCCTTATTAGGCAAAATTCTGAATTTAGCATCTACAGGCCGATTGTAGAGCAAACGAGATCGTCATGTCTACGTCACTCTCATGGCTATCTTTATCTGAAAGGTGACAGATATGATATCTACGTGTCTTGCATGTATCAACTGTAAATGTCTATAAAAGAAAGCCGCAATGTCTAAACAGTAAAACTTTTCCCTTAAACGCTGGAGATGCCCATCATACGTCATAATATCATGGAACGGGAAAGCCACCAATCGGCAAGTCGTGATTCTTGATATAATGAGAGGCAAGGACGCATTTCATGCACATTTTTGTTGTTTTATATTCTTGAAGCGCTTGTTATGGTACTTTAGTAGTTTGTGTTTTTTAAGCGAGCTACGCCTATTGCGTATTTGCGTATGTGAGATAATCTACCGATAACCTACAGATTTCTCCTAACCGTGTGGTGATGAGTCTAGCACGATTTTGACTGATAAGCTCCTACGGCCAGCCATGGGTTACCAAGTTAATATGCTGTCAAAATTCGAGATTAAATCACGAGTCACTTTCGCAATAAGAATCGAAAGTCTTCATATCACTATCTCTGTGCTTTATGTTATGTAAATAGGATGTTTGGACATGAACTAGCATATAAGAGTTGGACTTTAAAGGTAGGCGTCCCCTTGTTCACATCGGACGAATCACAACTGCTCCATTAACTATGCTGTCGCAATTTATCACAGCTTAGTAAGTAGTTAGTATGAATGCGGCGAGATCTGACCCGTATGATGCCGGCAAGTGGATTTTTCGCGATTTTATGTTTGGTCCCATAGTAAAAGTTGTTCATAACGATGAGTATAACGACCTTTAAGAGTCATAATTATACTTAGCAGTGGGTGGAAAATGGTTGGTGAAGATGATGATGAAACTTGACGTTGAAATTAATAATTACAGTAGCATTAGCATTCAAATGTGTTTAGATACCTTTCCAGGAATACAGCAGACACTGCGTAGAATGTAAATAAAGAGTCATTGTATTGTATTGTTAAGTAGTTTATATAACAAAATAAATACGCAGCTCTATAATCAAGACGTTATCTCTATGCAATTCATAATAGCTGTCACCAGTTACAGATTAGTGAATTGTGGTACAGATATCAGTACCTAATACATATTTTAGCCACGTAACTAGAGACGTAGAAAGGACTGGTTGAAAGACTAGGTACTCAACATTTTCCGTCAGTTCTACTCCCGGGTAATTATCAGATATAATCGATCGCGAAGATTCATCTTCTTTTACTTCATTAAAAGCTTTAGAAATAAAAGTTAACAATTAACACATGGCCCTATTTCACAAAGCGACAAATCATAATAAAATAACAAATATCAGTCGAATACGCAAATCCTGCGTTTCATATATCAAACAATCACGCACGACTATAGTTTTATGAAATAGGGTCCTGGCCTTGAAGTTTTCACAAAGAATTTGGACTGATTTGCTATATTTAAATAGTAAAAATCAGATTTACAAGAAATAACAATTCTTGAAGAAACAAGCAGGTGAAACCACAAGGCGCTGCACGTTGGTTATATACTGATTTCAAAAAATTAAAAAAAATATTTGCTTAATGGTATTCGAAAAAACAAAACAAAACACCTATAACAAAATATTCTTAGTAGGTATGACACAGATGACAATAGGCAAGGCGAAAATGAAAAACTGTAATGTGTCCTATGTCATAATAGCCGATAGAGTTGTTGTTCCCTGTTCGTTACGATAATTTGTTGGAGTACATCCACATACTTAAGCAAAACTCAAAAGCAGAATAAAATTAGTAGTAATCATAATCATGTTATTGGTAACATTAATTACAGGCAATGTTTGTGTTATATTATACTAGTAAGTATTTTAAAAAGGTGTAGTGCGATAGCCAGAAACGAGCGGATCTTCTAAATATCGTGGTAATCAAAAGCTTCAATTCCAATAACAACCTACTTTGCCTTCCTACATTACCGACTGCCCTTGGCCAAATGATTTTTATTTATTGTGAAATGCCATTGAAGAAGCTGGAGGCTGAACAATTGATGATGCAGTGTCAAATTACTCACTCCTACATACTTCGAGTATTGGGCAATCAAAATGCATGAACAAGTTGAACGGGTGATTTTGGAGCAAGTACAAAAGGCTATTTGTAGCACGGTGACTTGACAGATACAATCTATTAGCATAGATTATAAAATCTGTGTAATCTATGCTGCTACTAAACACACAGTATAGCCACGTTTTTTACCGCGGTTTATTTTTAAGGTTAAACGTAGGTACCTATCCTATGTCCATCTTTTGGGTTTACACTACCACAGTTTCTTCCTTATCAGCCAAATCTGGTTGCCCATACTCATCCTAAGGCTGTTTGAAACATTACGTTTTAGCAATTATGTCAGCTTGTGCCTATTTTAAATATATTTTTTATTCTTTCAGGGTGTCTTTTGCGGTATAAAAATGTATTCGTATTGTAGATATTTGACCGGTTGTTGCGTCTAAATGCACCAAAGCAACGAAGATAATGTTCAAAAACATATTTGTAGCGATGATAGTTTCACAATGTGTGTTGAAATTTCAACAATCAGCTGTGGATGAAGGAAAACATCGTGAGAAAACCATAGCATGGTAGCACTTTCTGCCCGGTGGCCTAACTGGTAGTGAATCTGCCTTTTGCGCTTGGAGGCGTGGATTCGATTCCTACTTAGGACAAACATTCATGCGATGAACAATTGTATTTGTACTTGTTATACATTTGTATTTGTTATATATCTATTTATGTATTTAAAAATATATATGTATGTACATATATATCAGACTAGCAGCCATATTACAAGCTTTGCTTAGTTTGGGATCAGATGACCGTGTTTAAAAAAAGTATCTTACAATTTATTTCTCTACTGTTGTTGTTCAACGGCAATTCATGCATTTGTACATGTTTCTTCCTAGCAGTCCAAGCGCACGTTTTAACCACGGGCGTTGTCTTCCCATGTACGTATTCTCGACATAACGAAAGCGTTTATCCAAATACCAGTTAATCAACGTTTCCCTGTCCAATTGGTCATTTAGCAGGGTAAGTCGTGAAAGTGCCTGCAGTTAGGACTAATAAGTCTTAGGCATGTCTTAGGACAATGCACGTGGGTCGTTCGAAAGTGAATATTTGATTATTATGCGACTATGCTCCAGCACTTCCTATGCTTTTATCTTTAATCTGCATTTCTCGTTCCTTTTATGGAGGCATACTGTTGCTTTCTATATTGAGATAAACGGTTACCGATTTTCGAAGGCTGTTGGGAAGTGGTTACTTATTTTCTGAAACATGCTTAGATATTTAATCATTGTTAAGAGATCCTTGCTTTGAGCTAAATCGAAGGTCGAGTCAATAATGTAACGCAGTTCTAATATTATGTTGCATGTGAAAATTTGTGTATATTGTGAAACAAATACTAAGTAAATGTTAATGTCTATACATTCTAGTGTTAGATTATATATATATAAAATTACTGATCTATTTATTAAAATATTTTCTTTTTTTAGAAGGAGTGCTAATTTAGCATGTTACATTCTTTACTGATATGCCAAAATTGCTGTTACCAGAATGAAAGATATATTTTTGACAGGACGCCAAATTGCAAATTGCAGGGTTGTACACTGTTTTAATGTTCTAGGGACCTGTAAAAGTCTCCAAAGGCTCCATACTATTTGACAGATGGCGTAATGGAGTGTTCCTCTTTGTAAATCACGTGACGGATTCTATGCTAGTCTTTTCTTAGATCTATAATAAATTGAGGCTTAATTTTATTATCTGTCACAAAAATGAACAACTTGTAGAATCATTACGCAAAAAAGTTACCAAAGAACTTCACTCACTTTCACTATTAGCAAAACCTATGAATTGTCATGTTTGTTAGTTGTTCTAACAACAAATCATGGCTCCTGTTTCAGCAATAACTTAGCTCTGTCATATCGTCAATAACCTCTTGAAAGGTACATTACTTACGGAGCGAATGGGCACAAATAACGCATTTGCGTTTTCCTGTCTGGGGTCTAGAATGACTTGGAGTAGGCAGTCTCGGAAGCTAAGTTGGATTATATTCGAAACTGTCAATAGTGATTTAGATTTTTTTATTTTATTAAAAAACATTTATAACATCATTACAGATAAACTATATATTATGTTAACTAAAACATATAGCAAACTAACATTTTTTTTAATACTTTATGTTTAGTAGTTGAGCTCTCACACTATACAGGGTTATTGATAATTAGCTAACATATGACATAACATTATTGTGATTTTTTTCGCGTGTATTTGACAACACGTCAGTGTCTGTAGTCAGATAGACTAGATGACGGATCCAAAAACAATCAAAACATCAAAATTTTAATAGAGAGGATGGTTGGTTGATTATACTAGTATTCGAAACTGTCAATACTCGAGTGGCAGTGATTTAGTAGTTGAGCTTTCTTACTATACAGGGTTATTGATAATTTGCTAACACTTTTAACGGGTGAGATTATATTGATTGTAAACACTGTATTTAACAACACTTCAGTGTCTGTGGTCATACATAGACTAGACGACGTATCCAAAAACAAACAAAACATCAACTTTTGATAATTTCTCTTTTTCTTTTTTCATTTAATGGGGGTTCTAAATGTATACTTCATTCTGGCAATAAAATCACGTTAAGAACAGTTCATCATACAAAAGCTTAGTTGTACTAAAACATAGGTATTAGATACACATCTATTATGTCGTATAGTTATCCTTCAACAGTACCCCGCGGCTTTCTCCGGTGAAATTCGAATCAAAACATGGCCCTGTATTATGTAAATCTATATTTATGGTATGCTAAACGATAACATATACAATTTATGCGACTGAACACCGATTATCGTATCTTAGAGTTCAATGGATGGTACCTTAGAGGTAATGTAAGTGTGGTTTATGATGTATTACGCATAATTATGGATTAGGGCGAGGTATTCCCACTTTTAAGCAAAGCTTGTTATTACCACAGTAGTTACCTACACCTTGTTATTGACCAAAAGGCTTAATATATTCAATGAAAGTCGCATTTATTGAAGCAAAATCATGGCGTTTACACGCATGAGGCAGTCGTGCGTTTCGCTACTCCTATTTTTAGTTTTTCTCATATTTCTCTAAAAATATAGCTGCAATGTAATTTTTAAGGTTTCCTCTATATTTATGAAATATGTAAAATAAGATATCTTAACATCATTTACTAAAGCACTGTTTTAAACTATCACGGTTGTTTACATGCATTCATGCATCACACATGCATGCATTGCATGGTTATAGTTGTGGTGCATGTAACTGTGCCGAAATATCGGGAGCTCATTCCACAACCTTACCACGGTAAATATCCCATAAATAATCATATAACTATCATTTACTAAATAGGTATTTGAATGAATCCTTAAGAACTGGGAGAAAAGCGCAACTCAGTGACATTTTTTTTTAAACCAGACAAGTACGAGTAGGGCTCTTGCTGTGAGGGTTCCGTTGGACGAAACCCTCAGAGCGCGAGTCCAAAAAAAACAACTAACTGAAGTTGAAATATTGAAAGACAAACTTAACTTTGTAGTTGACAATAAGGTTCTTCTATACATAACAACTACAAATGTAAGTTTGTAATTCTAAAACAATATTTTTTATATGATATAACTTCAAATTAACAACTTTCAGATTTATTCCTTTATATGTGCTGTAAGACCTTGCCTCTTGTCAAAATTAATGATTCTAGGTCAACGGAAAGTACCCTATAGGTTTTGATTCCCCTGTGAAATCGCAAAATATGCGACATAAAGGTTCATATCTTTTGATTGCGTTGACTTTTTCTATGGAACAACTGGGTTTTTTTCAGATTTTCCGCGCTCGCGATCAGCGTTGGTCCCATAGTAAAAGTTGTTCATAATGATGAGTGCCATAACCTCCTTTCGGCTTAGTAAATTCTATAAGCGTAACCCTGTATAACTAGAGTGAACTAATTACAAAATTAGCACAGAATGCAACAAACTAGCATACATTCCATCGACGCCTGGCAACTTAATAAACCACTTACGACCCGTCTGCTTCGTGCAGTGCAAGCTAGGTTTAATTCCAGACTTGGCTGGAATGCCGCCCGATCTAGGCTTCGAGCTCGTTTGCATAATATTGCAACCAGGTTTATATATGAAGCATTGGACAGTAAATTATTGTCAAAGCTCTATTAATCATACTGGAACCTAACTAACTAACAGTTATGGAATATCAAACTAACTTGGACACTTTTTACCTTGGACGGAACAGAGAAGGAAAATAAAAAAAAAACATTAAGAAAATTAATGATTAATGGAAAATGCTTTTGAGGTTTAGGATGTCTCATTAGTTTTTTTTTAAGCAGGTTTCAATGGGTTTGTGTGGCTTTTCGACCAACCACCCGTATTCTTCAGTCTTTCCGTGAACATGGTGCATGTAACGTGTATGTAAAACGTCTACTTTTTTTAAATGAGCAAGTGCCTTTATTAACTAAACAAAATACAAGCTAAAACTAACACTACAAATACAGTTAGACTGCCCATAGACCGTTGAAGGTCTAAAGACAATCCAAATGCTCAAGCCCACTACCAGTTGGCAGCGTACCCAGCATGCTGGCGGCATTACCATGTTGAATGGCAATGCTTATGCGTTGAACCAGAAACACGCCCGCATTTTGGTTAGCCATCGCATTAACCAGGCGCTCTGAAAGATTTTTGAAAATGAGGTGAGCTCCCGGTCTCCAAGGGCCCAATGTCTCGACCCCAAACGCCTACTTACGTATGTAAAATGGCGGTCCAAAACTGAATGTATAAAATTCAGGGAGACCAATGTCCAGCAGTGTACCAAGATGAAAGAAATATACATTTCGTACAAATTAAATGAAAACGTAATTTCCGTGGACTCATAAATCATTAGACCTAATAAACACTTTACATCATTTTCAATATCGTATACAATTCCGTATTAATTGAAATCAAAATTTATTGCAGTGTTATAAATTAATTTTGTCCATAGATTTAATTATAAGTCATTTGAGAACTCACTACAGCATTCAATTTAATAGGAATGTGTCCTATCTATAATTAACATCTAGTGATGGTACTAGGCGTAACTTATAAAGGTTCTAGGTTCCATTAGGGAAACAGTTATTATCGTAGTACATATAGACCGATGTTATTGTGTATTTTTTGTTTTAAACTTAATTATTTTTTGGTATATTTTTTCATGACCATGGATAAAAAGCCCTTCAGTCGAAATATTAAAGAAAATTTACATAATAATTCATGGTATTAAATAGCGTCAAACAAGTCAAAGTCACATCACATCAGCAGCCATCAAACGTCCACTGCTGGACAAAGGCCTCCCTCTTAAAGAGGGGTGTTGCCATAATCCCCACGTTTGGCAGGCGGCTTGGGGATCGCAGGAAGTTCACCGTGTACTAATAGGATGCTGCTGCCCATCCTCCGGTGGTTCTGGTCGCAGTTTTAGGACATACCCGGGTCCAAAAAATATACAGGCATTATTTGATGACCACATTTCTATTTCATCACAATTTGTCGGAACAGAAACGCATTTCTAAACTTCACTTTCTGCATCGCTGCACTAATAACTTCGAGAACATTCTCATCTTCTAATATCACGGTGTACCCATTACTGCTTTCCATTTTCAATCCCATGGCCTGATCTATGGGAAAAAGAAGTTATAGTGTAACCAACTTAACTATGCAGGTGAACAAAATGATAGAACTAAAGTATTTCAAGGGGTTGCTATATTTTTTCCCCCATAAAATACGTTGGTGGCTCCCTTACCTAACTCTATAGATAAGTTGATCGCTGTAATCTACTTTTTGTAGTCGGTATCATTACTAATTTCCGCTCCGTCCTTTTTGTCCTATATGTGGTGTAACTTGACTGACCACTTGGGGTTTTTGTACATTATTGTATTCCAGTAAAAATAGGACGTTAATGGAACATGCTTGTATTACGGGAAAATTATTAACGCAATGCGGAATCAATTTCAACGCAATATTTTACATAGATATGTCCAAGCCACCAAAAGTAGTAAAGATAAAGATTATTTATTTGCACAAAACACGAGTAAATCATACACACATTTAAAATCGCATGCACAATAGGTGGGTTAAAATATTAGTCACTTTGTATCATGTTTTGCCTAGTTTGTAGGCGAATAATAATTTTGATAAGAATAATAATTTTGTCCATAGTTTTAAATGAGGAGATTCGTAGACGAACGAAAGTTACTGACAGCCCATCGGATCAGCAAGTTGAAGTGGCAGTGAGCAGGGCACATAGCACGCAGAACAGATGGCCAATGGGACCGAAAGGACTCGAATGGAGACCACAACCGGTAAGCGCAGCGTAGGATGACCACCCACAAGATGGACAGACGACTTAAAAGATACTGCAGGAAAACGCTGGATGCAGACCGTTTACAAACGGTCTTTTTGGAGATCAATGGGGAAGGCCTATGTCCAGCAGTGGACATCCTATAGCTGAAATGATGATGATGATGAAGATTGGTTAAAGGCTGGAAAATGACATAGACTACTTTTTAACCGACTTCAGGAGGAGGTTATCAATTCGTCTTTTTTATGCGTTTATTTTCCCAATTATGAATTGATGATGATGATTCTTTTTTTGTTTGATAGGTCACACTTCAGAGGTGGTATACCATATAAATAAAACTAAAAAAAAACATATACAAAGATGTTTTGGTTTGTGGTTCCATTCAGCAAAAGTTTTGATGAGGACTTTCTGACTATTCAGTTTAGATTACCAACCCTGTAGGTCCTATAGGTAACCCTTCATGTAGGTAAGATGTAGGTATAGTCATGAAGTCGGTTTTTGTTAATAAAAAATAATAATATTATTATTACACAACTCCATCACAGCTCCGAAACGCGGACATTCGCCAAAGAACCAGAGTCACCGACATCGCTGTTAAATCTGCAAGTTGAAGTGGTAATGGGCAGGCCACATCGCTCGAAGAACCGATAACCGATGGGGAAGAAAGGTTCGTGAGTGGAGACCACGACCGGAAGACGCAGCGTTGGTAGGCCTCCCACTAGATGGACCGACGACATAGTGAGTCGCTGGCATCCAGTGGATGCAAAAGGCAGGCTGTCGTTCAGTGTGGAGGTTAAAGGGGGAGGCCTATGTTCAGCAGTGGACGTCTTCTGGCTGATGATGATGATTACAGCTCCTTCTTTATCTGGTCGCAGACAAGGGCTAACCCTTTAACTAGTTCTGGAGCTAGTCAAAGTTACTCAATTTATCAAGTCTATCTAGAATATCGAATATCAGGTTTAATTTCCCGTGTGCAGGGAACCCAATGATGCGTGTAAGCTATCTTGCTCATGCTTCTAAGAACCGCTATTGATTACATAAATAGCTAGTGCAGTAATAACTTTTATACATTTGACGTCAAAGGTTTTATGTGATTCATGGTTCGACCAAAATAAAATAAATGGACGGGCCCAGTAGAAGCGCGTTTTTGAAGATTACAATGAGCGTCGGCTTTCCCTTCGTTTCAGTCGGTCTCTAGCCGTAGGAAGTGCAACACGAGTCTATTGTTACGTGATAACGAAGCATCTGGCAAAATTATGCATTCGTATGCTTTCCCGAACCGTAAATACACAAATAAAACCGGTATCTATTTTTTGTAACAAATATACTGCACATTTTTATAATTGGGTGTTGATGTATATGTCCGAAGGTTTTGACTCGTTTTTACTGAGCTAGTTCAATAGTTAGGGCCCGTCTATTAATTTTATTTTGGTCGAAGGATTCATTTCGATGTTCGGTGGGTTGAAAATAACTAGAGAAACATGTAAATATCGTCGGTGAGTTTATAAAGATTATTAATCTAAGATCTTCATAAAGCGGAATGCATGCATTTTAAAGACACCTTCTTGCTTCGTCCAGTCACTGCTGAGCGTCGAGATGCTGCCGATCCTGGAGTAGATGGGGACAAATTTGCTACCATCTCTGACGGTCTCCAGCTTGGTATATCACGTCAGAGATTGTCGTACCCAGGATTTTGACAATGGTCGGTTGGACTGCGCCCCGGGTCGCTTTCTTGGAGAATAGTCTAGCACAAAAAATATATCATTGGGATAGATTTATTGTACCTTCTGCTTAATAAAAACCTTAAATTCATTCATTAACCGTCAGACAACGCTAAGCCTAAACCACTGGGTCTAGAAGCATGAAATTTTGCACAAGTATTCCTACAAATCACGAAAATGAGCAGGATTTTTGAAAATTCATCCTCTAAAGAGTGGAAACTTTGTATGAAAGTTTGTAATTTTTAAGTAAGAAACTAACTTAGCCGTGATAGCCCATTTGGAAGACCGCTAGACTTGAAAGCGTCAGCTCTAGGGTTCAAACCCCGGGCCCGTATCAATGAGCTATTTGGAGCTTATGTACGGATTTTCATAACACTGGCTTTTCGGTGAAGGAAAACATCGTAAGGAAACCTACCTACGTACAGAGAAGAAATTCAATGGCATATGTGAATCCACCGACCCGCCACTGAGCCAGCGTGGTGGATATGGCCCAATCACCCTTTCGGGGGTAGGCTAAAAGTCCAGAAGTGGACTGTTAAAAGGCTGATGATTATGATGAATTAAGAAACTTGGAAGTTGTAACTTGGACTTTTGTTTATAAGTAAACGTTAGTTGTATCATCGTTTTTTTTTTGAAAACTCGTTTCCTAGTGGGGTTAAATAACGGATACCATTCTTATTTTAAAACAACGCATTTTTTTTTATAGAAACGCGGTAGCTGGTGTTTAAGCTTCTGTTTACAAATAACTCAGCTGTGTATAAGCGTTTTTGGAAATCTGAATAGGAGTATGAACTTCGTCATTCCTTATTTAACTAGTAGGATATCCCATGGGGCACACCGCTCCTCTTAAATAAATGCCTTATCAAAGACTTCAATAGAATAAATAAGACATTTATCGAATGACTCCATCTTCAAAGAATATGTGTCTGACCCAATGCTACTGACGAAGACAAATAGCGCAATTAACTTTCGAAAAAGAATTAAGGAATTAAACCATCTAGTCATTAATTAATCGCGGAGACAAAACCAGTGGCCTTGGTAGTTGCACGTCTAAATATAGAGAGTTCGATGCTCTCGGACTGAAATAAGCTGGAATCTTAATCCTGTACGATGAGTTGTATCTTAACGCTCCTGTAAATCTTGGGACAGCTTGGGACAACTATTTTAGCATCATAGCACAATTTTAAATATTTAGTATTTTTTTTAGTCATAACTAGCTGCGCCTCGCGGTTTCACCCGCGTAGTGATGATGATGATGAAAAGTAGCATATGTCACTCACCAGCTCTTGATCTATATCCAAGCAAAAAAACTGGTCGATCCATTGCTCTGTTTCTCTTTCTTGAAAGAGAAACAAACAAACAAACACATTTATAATATTAGTATGATAGGCTTGCGTTTGACCGCCAACTCGCCTGATGTTAAGCGATAATGCGGTCCACGATGGAGCAGAAACCGATTCATTCGTGATTTGAAGCCACCCAGAATGTAACTATCGGAGAACACCCATTCAGGCAGCGCATTCCACAGACTAGCAGTTCACACAAGAAAAGTTGAATCAAAGCGCTTCGTACGGGTTTTCGGAATGTAACCATAAAGAGGTGACGATTCTTCGTACCCACTCTAGCAGTCCGATAGATAAATAGGCAGGAAAGAATTAAGAAGATCATGCAGAACTCTACTTAATACAAAGAAACGAAACATTTGAATAATTCTTCAGAATTAGGACAAAGGTTCAGTTCCCAAAGAGAAAACAAGTCCATGTCACACACATAACGGTAAAAGCCCTCTAACAAAAGTACAAAACGCTGAACAGCTGTCTCTTAACGAACACCTATTTTTCCAACGTCAGCCGAACAAAAACAACAATGGTCCACCCAAATCTTAACAAAGCGCAATTATGCTTCCTACCGGTCTAAACAAGAACGTATAAATATGGATGCACTGCTTCCTAAATGTACGTAAGCACTCGTAGGTGCCTGATTATGATGTAACATACAATGCGGATCAGGTCAACGATGATGTAGGTGGTAGATATGGTATTCTGATGTCTCTATTACTCGTAATGAAATGGCAGATGATATCATGACCTCATCTGACCATGTCCATTTTGATCGCCTTCTTTATGCGTTTATAAAACTGATTCGTTGCTGAATTAGCATATTTCTCACTTCTCGGTAAAAATATATTTGAATATACTATGTACATTGTACACCTGGGTCCTATTAACCTTCATCGTCTGATGAACCAACTCCAAGTGGTAATTCCAAGGTTAAAACTTAAACCGATAAGTGTTTCGGGTCTGGATTTTTGTGCCCTGTTCCAACAAAATTTGGAAACTAAAATTTCCACAAAAGGTTGCTTTTGACGGTTTTTATGCAACTTAGTGACCTGACTAGCAAGTCACTTGCCTGATGGTAAGCAACACTCTTGTCCATAAATATCGGTTTCTAGCCACCTGGAGTTTAGAACTACAACAGTTCAAAAACTTGCCAGCAATGCACTGCGCTCGTCTCCTTGATATTTGATGCCCATCTGCCCAGTAATTTCACTAAAAATATTTCCCTTTAATGTAATGTTTGCTTAATACTGCTTGGCGATTAAACAATTAACAAAGGTATGATACTTCCCCTAACAGACCCTGGCAAAAGAGCTCTACACACCAGAATTGTTTCGATAGCTAGCTTAGTTTTTGATAGTTCACTTAAATCTTACAAAGGTTTTGAGAGAGCATAAAAGTCCAGCAGATTATGCTCTCTCTCTCTCTCTGAGAGAGAAGGCCTGTGTCCCAGCTGTGAGAACTTAAAAGGCTGATAATGATGATGGTGCTGATGAAATAGTTGATGTATTTAGTGATAGTAAGCTTGTATTACGCAGAACAGATGGCCGATGGGGCCGAAAGGTGGAATGGAGACCACGGACCTTTAAGCGCAGCGTAGGACGTCCGTAGGACAAGATGGACAGACGACCTAAAAGAGACCGCAGGGAAACGCTGGATGCAGGCCGCCTCCAACCGGCCCTTTTGGAGATCGATGGGGGAGGCCTATGTCCAGCAGTGGTCGTCCGTTGGCTGCAATGATGAAGCTTGTATTTTGTTTAGTTAATAAGGACACTTGCCCATTAACAAAAAAGTTTATATCTAAACCATCTGTCCTATCTGTTCTTCTTGCATATTGCGTGGTGAGCATGACACATGAGTTCACATGACTTGCGTGGGCAACGCTGCAGTCTGCAACTGGAGTAGGCGATGACTGCTATTGTTGCTAGGTGATGGCGCGTCGTTGGCTGGAGTGTTTTGAGAATTAGGATAAGTACCGTTAGAGAACTACTACTGGTGATTAGGAGATGGTGAGCCGCGGCTTTGGAGACCGAACCGAATCTACTCTCTTAAGAGAAAAGAAAAAAAAGGGCGATATTTAAATTATAAATAGATAATAAAGATGGACTCATTCGTATTTAAGTTTAATTTAAGTCTTGTTATTACGCCTAAGAGAAAAAAAATATTATTTAAAAAATATTTATTATTTTATTAAAAAGTATTTTTATTTTTTAATAATGAGCAAATGAAAGCATGGGCTATCTTGTCCATGGTAAAAATGTATCTATAAAAAAAAACCTACTCTACTCATCATAATCAGCCTTTTAACAGTCCACTGCTGGACTTTTAGCCAACCCCCGAAAGGGTGATTGGGTCATATCCACTACGCTGGCCCAGTTGCGGGTTGGTGGATTCACATACGCCATTGAATTTCTTCTCCGTACGTATGCAGGTTTCAGGTACGTATGCATAGGCTACCACGGCTTCATATCTACTAAACCAGTGATATCCCAAGTGATCTATATCGACTCCCGGGGTCGACAACGACCTACAAGGGGTCTATGTGAGCGAAAAAAATAATTGAGGTCCGTGAGATGTAAACATGTTGGCCCAGTGCATGTTGGTGAATGTCATAATATGTCTTTGTACTTTCGAGGTTCTTGGACATACCGGTTTCCTCACTATGTTTTCCTTCATCTTTGTGGAGCGATGGCATCGAAAATGCACTTATTTTTGTAAGTACTAAATAAGTCATTGGTGCAGGGCCGAGGATCGAACCGGGTGACATCAGATTTTAAAGCGCACATACTGCCGCCCGGCCACCACCACCTCAATGTAAAACACACGCGATAAACCTTAGACACAACAATATACGATGCGCTGCATGACATTGACGATAGAGAAAGATCATTAAGACGAAATATGCTTCAAATTTGACGATTCGTCCTCGCGAATATTCAAAACTAGACCGTTAAAATCGATTAATTTACATTATTTCTTTAATTTCTGTAATACATTTTCTTGAAATATTTTAGTCGGATGTGTTCACCAATACACAATTAAAGAACTTTGAATCGAAAAAAAATATCGTAAAATTTCCTAAAAAAAAAAAACACCCGTTTTTACGTTCCCTTCGATGGCTGGAATCAACTTCATTCAGATTCTAGAGAAGATTTTTAAAAAATTTAAAAATTGTGTGTAATCCTAACAATCATTCAAATACTTTAGTGATCGCAGTTTTTTGTAAAAGCTTAAGATTATTTGTCTATACTTCTATACTAATATTATAAAGAGGAAAGATTTGATTGTTTGTTTGTTTGCATTGAATAGGCTCCGAAACTACTGAACCGATTTGAAAAATTCTTTCACTGATGGGAAGCTACACTATCCCCGGGTGACATAGGCTATAATCTATACCCGTGCGAAGCTGGGGCGGACCGCTAGTAGAAAATAAAGAAATAATAATTATTGAAAATCTTAGAAAACGCGCTCGCCGAGTATGCAAGCATTACCGTCAAACAAGTTTACGTTCTCTACCATCTCGCCTGGAGAGACTGATAGGGATCACGACCCTCAGACTTAGGGAGAAAGATGAGAGGAGGGGCGATACTAATTTGTATCTTTTAAAATAAAACATTGATAATGTGGGAAAAAGAGATAGCTCTAGCCTGTGAGCGCGGCCGTAAAGCTTAATAGTTTCCTTTCCGTAAGCAGTAACTTCTACACAATTCCTACTTTTCATGACACAGAAGCATCAATCTTACTATTTACAGCCGCAGTAATGCAAACATCTCCATTGCAAGTTAGTTGTGCTTTATGTAAAGGGCATGGCGGTATTTTCAGCCAGTTACGTCAGGAAGCCGAGCCGCATTGTCTGGGACCCTATTCTGGCACGCTCGAGATTAGCTCGGTCTCTCTCATTACATTTCTAACGAGAGAAACAGCAGCCGAGATAATCTCGAGCCGTGACAGAATCAGCTGCAGTTCTAATAAATGACTCATGGTTTAGAGATGGTCTTTTGAAGCAGAGTTTATTTTGCCCTCCTTGTTATTTATATTCGAAGTTTATTCGATAGTTTGTCGTCTTGTTAAACTCGGTTCAAGCATTTATTTGTTCTGACGGCTGCAATAACATTACAAAATGGTTACAATCTGGGTGTCTTCAAATCACGAGTGAATCGGTTTCTTCTAGGCAAGCGTGTTCCAACGTAAACCACATCATCGCTTAACATCAGGCGTGATGGTATTCAAACGCAAGCCTATTATTTATAAAATAAAAAATAAAATAAAACAGTTGAATGAAAACCACGAGTTCTGACTATGTACGGCGATTTCTGCTTACCATTAGGTGGACCATTGTTTATCGCTTACTTTATTGCAAAAAACTAATAATTATCAATGTAAAAAACCGACTTCAGAAAATTTGTATTAAAAAAAAATACCCAATTTCAGTTATTTTAAAGCCAAACTACTACACTGATTTTTATAAAATATCTATGGGACGAATCTGAAAACATATCCTTTCAATAAAAAAAATAATTATTTTCCAAATTGGTTCATAAATGATTGAGGTAACAAACTTAAAAAAAATACAACCGGATAGAGACCCCCTTCTTTTTTGAAGTCGGTTTAAATACTTTTCAAGTTCTGGCAGGTCCTCAAGTTGTTTTAAATAAAGAGCTAAAAAAACATAATTTTTTTATCATCTCGTAATCGTGCAATAGTTGGAATCCCAGTTACGGTCAGATGGGCACTGTTTTTTAAGTCTAAAAGTAAAAAAAAAAAATGTATGAGGGCCTGCTGATATTAATAAAAACAAATAAATAAAATAAATATTTCGGGACATTTTTCACACACGGTCATCTGACACCAAACTAAGCAAAGCTTGTGATATGGCTGCCAGAGACTGATATACATACATATATAGTTTTAAATACATACTTAAATAAATATTGAACTTGATAGGTCAACCACAGTTTGAAAGTTAAAAAGCAATTCCAACTCTTTTAAAGCCGCGGTGCATTAAATGAGTAATAAGCCGCCGCTTACCCACTGAACCGTGGTAGCCGTCTGCACTCTTCAGCCACGGTTCAGTGGTCTGAGTTACATTTGACAGGAGAAAGCTATGTGTGGATAATGTTATTAATTTCTTTAAATGTAACATAGACATTGTATAATAGGAGGTTGTATGGGATAACCTTCAAATGCGCATTACATAATAAAACTATCAATAAGTAGTTACCAAGGATTCTACAATAGTCGTGTCCAAATTTTTTATTACCTCATAAAAAGCTGATCATAAATAGAACGAAATAGAATAAATCATCAACGAAAACAAAATTAAAATTTGTTCAAAACTAAATAAGTTACAAGTTATTTCATGCAGACAACAATGATGGATTGGAACAATTGCCAGCTTCCTTGTTTCCTGAGAGATATAATCTGAGCTTTTTCAAGGCCGGAGTGAATAGGTATCTTCTAATTTGTATATGACGAATTTCTAGTGTGATTCCGCTTCTATGACGTTTCGAGTACAATAAGGGTTTTGGGATAAACTATTTTCCTCTATAGATATTTGTGATGCTAATTTAAACCTAATTGAAGACACCCAGATTGTTACTATGGGGGAACACCCATTCAGGCAGCGCATTCCACAGACTAGCAGTTCTTTTTCTTCTTCTTGATCTTTTGTTTCTGTCATAAATTCATATGTTTCTTTCTTTCTTTGCGGAAAAGTGATTTCCGAATCCTTCATTACGCGATTCAATATGACGCCCGGGACTTAAGACACTGCTTTATCCCCTTGGTGAATAAACTACTTTTTATAGAGCTTATCGACAGTTTATGCATAAGAAAGCAAATAGATAATATGTTTATTTGTCTTCTTCTTCTTCTTCTTCTTTAGCCTTTCTTCGTCCATTTCTGGACATAGGCCTCTCCCAATTTCCTCCACGACCTGCGATCTTCTGATTTTAGCATCCAGTCACATAGTTAGTAACCTGCGTGTCTTCAGATATCATCAATCCAGCGTTTCGGTGTTTATTTGTATAGGAAGTTATATATTTCAATGAGCAATGATTCCGTCGGGTCTAGGAGCAAATTTAAACTCGTTGGAAGGAAAAAACACAACTACGATAATTGAACATACCTAGACACCATATTAGCGTAATCCGATTCCTTTTGTATTATACCTGAAACAAAATATGAATAAAATTAATACGAGTGACAATATTGGACCCTTATATTGACAATATAGATCCTAAATTTTCACCTTATTTTCAAAAATCTTTCAGAACGCCTAGTCAATTTGACGCGTGACAAAAATGCTGGCGTTTTTCTAGCTCAACGTATGAGCATTGCCATTCAGTGTGGTAATGCTGCCAGCAGTGGGCATATTGGTAGAGCATTTGGATTGTCTTTGGACCTTCTATCAGTCTATGGGCAATCAACTGGCCTTTTTTAGGGTTCCGTAGTATTACAAGGAAGTTCATTCCGTCCGTCCGTCTGTATGTTTTTCCATCCGTCCTATTTTGTAGAACCTTGTAACTGCTATAGTTATTAAAATATGTGCATAATACTGCACAAGCGTTGACGGAAATAAAGGACTTCCAATACATTTTCTCTGCATGGACGTAACAAACCTAAAATCTGTCAATTCCACACCTCACACCGAACAAACGGTCGCATAACTCTCTTTCGGAGATAAATCAAGAGTTGTCAGAACATAGAACAAACACTAGTTAGTACGGTGCTCAAACGGGCGCTTCCGTCGGTGGATATCCGCTCATTTCGTTCCTAAAGCAGTTGCTACAAAAAGGTCGAAGAGACCGCACTTAAAAGATGCCGATGTCAACTCCTTCCTGGTTACAATATTAGGTACACATAGTTCAATCCATGAAGACGAGCCTCATCCTTTCTTCCGTGCAAGTGTGATGTTCTGTATTATCTTAAAGCGCGTTCCAAATCAACGCCAACAATAATTTTCAATTGAAAAAAAACTACTTCAAAATTAGTAAGTAAATAGTATAAATACGCAATTTTATTTACTTGGGTAACATATTATTCCAGCTATTTTGATTTAAGAACCAAATTACTAACTGATTTTGATGAAATTCTATATTTTATATTTTTTTTTTTATAAAAAGCCGGAAGGTGCATAGTGAAGTTCTTCAATAGCCACCAGTAAACTCTTCGAATAGCCTCGTGTTTTTAATTTTTTTTTTGGTTCTGTGGGGGGTTGCCTATTATACTAAGCCTACGATGTCTGTTTGTCTGCCTGCCTGTCCTACTTTTGAACGGCTGTATATTTCAACTGTAATAATTATATAGATAATTAATGTTACGGCGGATTACCTAAGAAATAATAATAAAATCAAAAAGTTACGAACAAATCGAGTGTTCTCAGCTATGATTTTAAAAAACCTGTTCAGCCGTTTGAAGGGTATCTGCTCGTTTATCGAGGGTTTTAAAAATACTTTATACTTGTTGTCTTTACTCTAATATAAAACGGTAATACGTTTGTTTATACAAGCGTCAAACTTAGCATGATTTTGATTACAGCACACACCTCAGTATACATTCTAAAGTAAAATAACAAATAATAAACACCGGCCGAGTGCGAGTCAGGGCGCGCCAAAGAGCCGAACAGATTGAAAACACTTTTTTGTGTACGGAACCCTCGGTGCGCGAGTCCGTCCGCACTTGGCCGGTGTTTATTTAAACTTTAATAATTATTGTATAAAAATATGCTCTTCACTTGTTTTTATACAACAATCATTATTTCTAACTTTTCAGAGTTCCCCGTTCAAAAGCATTAGTTGAAGTTGGCTCAGCGCCAGCCGCGGTTATTTCAGTACCTCCTTTTATGTGTTTTATTAATTTCCCGCTAAGTTATTTCTAACTAATCCACTACAATAAACACGAGAGCATTCCTTATAAACTATCGACTACATGGACCTTTTGACTAGAGTAATTGGTAAGATTAAAAGCTTATACTGCTTGGAATAGAAACGGAAGTAGTTTTGTAGTTTACACGCAGAGTCTTAAGGTAATTTTATGTTGGTCATTTATTTGTTTGTGACTGATGTTGGTTTCTTTTTGAACTTTGGAGATATATTTCTTGGTGCCATTCGTGTCTTAAAAGAATAATGATCACTTGAGTTTTGATATCTAATTTTGAGCCAACTATGTGTTGGTTGGATTTTTGAAAGATCATCCCCTATTTTATAAGCTGACAGGGCAGATCGACAAAAACTATTTTAATGGTGTGAAATCGAGCGACGAGATATGGCTGTTGAGCGCAGCGTTAAAAGAAATCAGCTTTTACAATTTGATGTTATTGCAGCTGTCAGAGCTAAGAAAATCTTGGGCTGAGTAGTCTTGTAAAATATAATTGAGTTATCGCCATTTACACCACCAAACTATCAGGCGGACCTACGATATTAATTTTGTCAACATTTTTCTTATTTGGATTGCATCAGTCGCAATTGCATGCACAAGAATAGCCGGCTAGCACTGAATAAATAACAATTTGGGAAACCAGCCCAGTTGTATAGCAGATAGCCCGACACTCATTGTAGCCGTGAGCCATCCTTAACTACCATATAACTATATCCAAGTAGGCGCCACAAGTCGACCTACCTTACATTTCATATTTCCAATACAATTATGACAAATAGTCGTAATTGAGTTCGGCTAAAATCAGTCTGCTCAATCGGTGCAGCGAGAACACGTGTCAGTTTGAAACGAAAATGGGTTGTGCAATACTGTGTTGTTAGAATACCACAAATAGAGTTAGCGTACAGAATAAAGACATTTCTTTTCACAGGTAAGTACTTTTAGGCACGAAAATTGACTCACTTAGTTTTCATACAGTTTGGACCCCTTGTGAAGTCTACTTAGATATATGGGGTGTAAGGGGAACACTCTCGAAGCCAAAAGAAGGTAATTGTACTCATCATAAACAACTTTTTTTTTAAATAATTTTTATTATAAATAATAGGCTTGCGCTTGACCGCCAACTCGCCTGATGTTAAGCGATGATGCGGTCTACGGTGGAGCACGCTTGCCTAGAAGAAACCGATTCACTCGTGATTTGAAGACACCCAGATTGTATCTATCGCACAATAAAAGTGGAATCAAAGCGCTTCGTTCGGGTTTTCGGAATACCAACCATAAAGCGGTGTCGATTTTTTGTGCCCGCTCTGGCAGTCCGATAGAAAAATGGGCAGGAAGGAATTAGATCATGAAGATCAGATGCACACTACTACGGGACTTTTACTATGGGACCGGGCTGGTCGCATAGTAAAAGATGAAATCGCGAAAAAAATATCAGCTGTTCTATAGAAAACGGTCATTGACACAAAATGTATGGAACAGCTGATTTTTTTTTCGCGATTTCAGGGTTGGTCCCATACTAAAAGTGGTTCATAATGATGAGTACAATTACCTTTTTTTGGCTTCGAGACTGTTTCCCTTACACCCTGTAGGTCTAAGCTAATTACCTACTATTAACTTTTTGTCTCCTACCTTAGCATTTCCTTCTGGTAATTTCTTAATTCATTTATTTACTGCAACATTTAGTAGTAGTTTACAGTTTACTATCATTTCTGTTGCGGTTCATTTCCGCAATCGGCACAATCGCGCTGATTGGAGCCTCCATTAAATCCTGTGTGATCGTAGACTTTAACGAGACGGGGTGAAATATTGAAAAACTATTTGAATGTTCACAAACAGGAAGTGTTAAAATGTATTATAGAAACTGACGTGGTTTTCACACATTTTATTTATATTACTCGGGAATAACTCACGTATGATTGAGCCGGTCATTCCGACTGCCGACGGGTGCCAAGCGAGACGCAGCCGCGCGCATGCATTCACATTGAAAAAGACTGCCTAATGCGGTTGAAACTATAGTCGGAGTGACCGGCTCAATCTTACGTGAGTACTTCCCGTGTAATATAAATAAAAATTCAATTCAATTCATTTAATCTCTTTCAAGTAGGCATACAATGATACACTTTTGAAACGTCACAAAAAAAAACACAAAGCTAAAACAGTAATTTACAAAAGGAATTGTTAAACCCGTCTCGTAAATAGGTGACAAGCTTTTAACCGTTACGTAACACAGATTTACTTACTCGACTTAAGCAAAGATAATTATAACCAATTGATCGCGCGTGGAGTCAAAATTAACTTTTGCTTAAACTCACCATATCTCGCCCAGGACATACGAACTGGCGCTTGGTTTGTAATACAAAATCATTGGTGCAGAGCCGTGGATCGAACCGGGTGCCATCAGATTGTAAAGCGCACATGCTACCGGTCGGTTACCATCGCTCATGTCATATAGCCCATCGTATATCGTCATTGATTAGAAGTATAACACGTCAACAAAAGATAAATAATGATAGCCAGCCCTCTACGGAACTATGACATTTAAATGAGGCAACAATAGTAGATTGTTGCATCGAGCGCAAAGTGAGTTATTAATGCACGAGTGTTAAGTTGGTTTATTAATTACTCACTTTAGCAAGGTGCGTAATCTACTTTTTTTTCAACTACCAATCTAACTACCGTGATAAAATATACCGACTCAAAATAAAAACTCAAGTTAATGAAAACAAAGTTTAATTCATCTCCTCAAACATTTAAAACTTAAAATTATTTTCACCAAGACGGTTTTATTACGCCGATTTTTATTTTCAGCCAGTATCTTTTTTATCTAATGCATACATTTTATATTGCCATATATAGCTCTGGCATCGCGCGGCGTTGTAGTCGGATCGCGGATACCTTGTAACTAACCAAAAAGTCGGCGCAATTCGTAGCGTGCGCCGAGTTTTTTGTTGACGTTTTTTGGCACGATTGTGACTCTATATGTATTGTATCTCGATGGTTAACAATGATTACTTTGGAGTCATTTGCTTTAATATATGGATATAATTTCACATAA
This sequence comes from Agriopis marginaria, assembly GCA_932305915.1. Classification (NCBI taxonomy): domain Eukaryota; kingdom Metazoa; phylum Arthropoda; class Insecta; order Lepidoptera; family Geometridae; genus Agriopis; species Agriopis marginaria. The sequence continues at coordinate 6,121,879 of OW029933.1, forward strand.
ATGGGGTTTTGAATTTGGTGATTATTTACCTTTTTTTGGCAGATTAAAGTAAATTTTTTTGACGTATTTTCCTATAATATTTGGTGAATAGAATACAATAGAAGGAGTTGGGATGGGTAGCATTGGGTAAGCTTCGTCAAGTCTTCACGTCGTCCATACCACAGTGTCTCAAGACAAAGGTCTTTAATCAGCGTGTCCTACCCGCTATGACCTACGGTGCCGAGACGTGGACACTCACGATTAAGATGGTCCACAAGTTCAAAGTCGCTCAGCGAGCTATGGAGATTGGAGTTTCTATTCGGATAAAATTCGGAACGAAGTGATGCGACATAGTACCAAAATTACCGACATAGCTCAAAGGATTAGCAAGCTGAAGTGGCAGTAGGCCGGTCACATTTCCCGAAGAAACGATAACCGATGGGGTAGACGAGTTCTGGAGTTGAGACCACGTTTAGGCAAACGTAGTGTAGGACACCCTGTGGCCAGGTGGAGTGACGACCTGCGTAAAACGGTGGGTAAAAACTGGATGCAAGGAATTGCCGACCGAGCTCAGTGGCGCCTATGTGCAGCAGTGGACAGTTAGAGGCTGATGATGATGATGATGATTTGATGATAAGTTAAACATAAGCCTTTAAATAATGATAACCGCATACCAGCTTTCCACTACTAACCTGAACTGGCGAACCTGTTTCAATCAATACACACCATTTACCCCAAACCTATTTAGTCCTGACATGGTTACTCCGTCTAGAAGCCAAGCTTCTATAGGGAGTCTATAAGTCCTTAGTTCTGTTTTGATATCAGTGAAATATCACTAACGGCGTTATTGGTCACTTGCTTGTCGCTTATTGTGATAGAAAAGGAATGCGTGGGATCGGGATCAAATAGCATCTGTATTTTCTTCTTGTCAACTTGTCAGAATTTTTAGGCTGTTGAACTCAGCAATAAGCGACGTAGGGTTCTCAAAAGGCAGAGTAAAATATAGTCATTGCTGAAGGTCGCGAACTAGGTGCGTCCCGTGATTTCATCGGCGTGGATTACTCCTTATAACATCAGCTATGTTCCAGCCAATGTACCGTCAAAATCGGTCCAGTCGTTTTGAAGTCCATAAGGAACATCCATAATTACACACATCGCCTTTTATAACGTGATTAAGTTCGCGTTTGACCACCAACTCGCCTGTTGGTAAGCAATGCTACAAGCTGCATGTATGCTGTATGTTGGTTGGTTGCTATGGAATGTGGCAAATAAGCAATGTGGTCAAAAGAAAAATATATTTTTCGGACTTGGTTGAAAAACGCGCTATAACGAACAGCGATGGTCTTTCCTCTGTAACTACCAATTTCTCCTCTATCAAGCCGGAATTCACGCCAGCATTTATCCTACATCGACATCTGATTACCGTTGGCAAGCTTCAATTGGTGCCCTCCACGCTAAATCACTGGCCTGAGTGGAGTAATTAACAAGACATGGTTGGACGCCGCAAACTGCATGTTGGTGCCGTTGCAATTTTGTTTGAAGTTTCCAAGCCGAGTTTACTAAGGCAAAGTGATTATTCGACTAAGGCAAGGCGAAATCAAATCTAGATCAAGTTTATATTTAGCTATAACTGTTTCACCTGCGTTATATATACAGGGTGTAAGGGGAACACTCTCGAACCCAAATGAAGGTAATTGTACTCATCATTATAAACAACTTTTACTATAGGACCAGCCCTGAAATCGCGAAAAAAAATCAGCTGTTCTATAGAAAACGGTCATTGGCACTCGACAAAAGGTATGGAACAGCAGATTTTTCCTTCACGATTTCAGGGTTGGTCCCATAGTAAAAGTTTTTCATAATTATGAGTACAATTACCTTCTTTTGGCTTCGAGAGTGTTCCCCTTACACCCCGTATATATATCAATCTCCTTCCTTGAAGCAACCTCCTTTGACTTAGATGTTATTTTTTGTTTTTCTATGATGTAATATGTCAATGTATCCGTTCCATTCAAAATGTATCGGAAAATTAATCGTCTTCCTAATTTTTTTTCGTGAATTTTTCAGTTATTTTAATACTTATTCTGCTATCGGGGCAGAGAGGAATCCAACAAATCAAAGATCATTAAAATAGGTCGAGCCGTTCTTAAGTTATACATGGTGTAACTAACCCGACTTTGTTTTTAGTTTATAGATTTAGATTTGACGATACATCGTCAGTATTTTAATATTTTATTTATGGTGTACTCAAAAATTACTTGTAGTCAAATTCATTTAAATTATTACATCATAATCATCATCATTTCAGCCATAGGACGTTCACTGCTGGACATAGACGTCCCGCATCGATCTCCAAAAGGGCCGGTTGGAAGCGGCCTGCATCCAGCGTTTCCCTGCGGTCTCTTTTAGGTCGTCTGTCCATCTTCTGAGTGGGCGTCCTACGCTGTGCTAACCAGTCCGTGGTCTCCATTCGAGGACCTTTCGGCCCCATCGGCCATTTGTTCTGCGTGCTATGTACCTACTCTGTCCACTGCCACTTCAACTTGCTAATCCGGTGGGCTATGTCGGTAAATGTCGTTCGTCTACGGATCTCCTCATTTCTAATTTGATCTCGTAGAGAAACCCCGAGCATAGTCCTCTCCATAGCTCGTCTAAATGATTACATACTTAATTGATAATTATTTTTAGATTAAGGAACTATGCTTTTTGTATATATCACTTATAAAGTGTAAATCCAATGTTCTGGAAGTGTGTTAGTTCTATTGATCTACACTAATTGTTTATTTATCAATGTGGAATTGCAGGCACACGCACACTAAGGTAATATCCAGCATTATCAAGTCAATCTCTGAATATTCTATTTTATTCTAAACCTTAGTCTATCTGTAGTTTTCTTACCTAGAGGCATTCTAGGGGGAATCATATCGCACGCTTCATAAGCTTTTACTATAAGGGTTAATGCGATGTTAAGTGCGTGGCATAACCAATCGCCGATCGGAGGTCGCGATAGGATCGGGCAAGCCTGCCCTGTCTATAGGTAGATAGATAAACTCTATATTGTTCACACTAGAAATTACAGAGGTAGATAAGACAAAAACAACCTAAAACTATAGTGAAACAATTGGCGGCTATAATCTATATCTTTTGCCAATTTCTATAACTCTGCAAAGATGTTTTTTGTATATATAACAGCGCAAGACCTATGTATAAACTACTTGAAAACTTGTATCTTGTTGTTGTTTCATCAAAATGTGCATGAAATCATGAGATATTGAAGTCTTGTAGATAAGTTGAAAAGATTATGAAAAAATAAAACAGCGCCTGGTGTGACCGAAATGCTGGCGTTTTGGTTCAACGTATAAGTATTGCCATTTTACGTAGTAATGTCGCCAGCGTGCTGGATACGCTGCCAACTGGTAGCGGGCTTGAGAATTCGTGTTATCTTGAGAGCTTCAACGGTCAAAGGAGAATTCAAGTGCTTTTTTCGTGTAAAATAATGTTGGTTAGCTTGTGTTTTGTCCAAAATTCCCCGTTAAAAAAAGACCATGAGTAGTTAATTAGTTCCTAAAGATACTGCAGGCCCGAAAAGACTTGCATAAACTACCATTAAATCTGGATTTAGTTAATAAAGGCGGCAAACGGCAAAATTGCCCGTTAAAAATAGAACATGAGTAGTTAATTAGTTCTGCCAAAGATGCCCAAAGATTCTGCAGAACTGAAACAGACCTGCATGTACTACAATAAAATAAAAAAGCGCAAACATTGCCCGTTAAAAGACTATGAGTAATTAATAAGACCCCAAAGATTCTGCGGGTCTGAAATAGACAAAATCTGAAATCAAATCAAGGTTATTGGAATATTTTAACTGGCCGAACTAAATACATTAAAAATATGTTTCTTTGAAGAAAGAAAGAAAAAAAGTTTTTTTATATTACGCGGAAATTACTCACGTAAAATTAAGCCGGCCATAGGCATATAAAAAAAAACACGTCAGTTTCCATAGTAAAAAAAAAAGTTTATTTGTGACCAAATTAGTTTTATTTTAATACCTAAATGACAGGTTATAAGATCACAAATCGGCCCCAACTCAGCATAGTGCTGGCTTTTAACCAGCGCTTTGAAGACTATGAACAAGCAAAACTTCTCTAGCGACGGCAGATTTTAGACAACATGGCTCGCGGTGGCGTTTCAAGCAAATCGCAAAACATGACACTAGAAACTGTTTTCCAGCTTTCGAACAATCATCGCCACCATTTCGGTTGCAGTTTACCACCCATCATGCTATTACCATTATTACTACGTCCTGCGAATGGTAAGCTTTCAGTTGTAAATGATCGTTTGTCTTCATTGGGATAACAGTACTGTCTGTCCAGTATCTTATCTTTCGTTAATTTGGGTAGAAATAGTCCAATACAACCTCAGATTATAGAAACATGGGAGATATGGAAAGGTGGCGTGGCGGATGCGAACGCATCTGAATTAAATAGGTTGATGCCGTTTGTTGAACTCGGTGCTTTCTCGTAGTCAAACTTTTTGACCACGAGGAATGGTCTGTCCTTGTGGTCAAACTTTATTGATATTGCACCTTTTCAGCACCCTGTATGCATGCAGTTTATTTATAATTTACTTTTTTTATGACTGTACCATAAAAAAAGTAAATTGCGGCGTTGCTCGCATTTATTGTATTCACTCTATGCTCATCCTGGAGACAACCTTGCCATCCTTTTTTTTTGGATTGTGGACTATTAGTTAGTTCATTGGGGTGTCACCACAAGTTTCAGTGTGCGTAAAAAACTGAGTAAGTAAGCCGTACTAACAGTTTTTGCGTTTACAGGTTTACCGGTATAGTATAAACAAATTATGAAAAATTGAGACATTTCAACACTAACGATATAATTAATAGGCATATCTCTCTTGTTTGTCTGATCTGACATTACAACCAAAGTTTGGAATTTATTTCTGTAATTGAAAGTTCTAATTTTGAGTTTTACGTTTTATTTTTTGAGGCGGCGATTCGATGGAATTGGTTGTGACAAAAAAATATGGATATACGGATAAAAGTATCCACGGATGCACGGAAGTCAAAAAAGTTTAGTTCAGCTGTCAATATTGGTTATTTATGACGTTCTCAAATGCAATAGCGAACCTAGCTTTGAGAAAAGAAGACTGAACCTAGTGGCACAACGTGTCACTAAATGGTCACCCAGGTAGCCCGTTGGTCCAGTTGGTAGTGAACGTGCCTTCTGCGCTTGGGGGCGTGGGTTCGATTCCCACCTAGGACAAACATTCATGTGATGAACATTTGTGTTTGTTCTATATCTGGGTGTTAATATCTATTTAAGTGTGTATTTAAAAATATATATGTATGTATATCAGTCTCTGGCAGCCATATCACAAGCTTTGCTTAGTTTGGGGTCAGATGACTGTGTGCTAAAATGTCCAGAATATTTATAAAAAAATAAAATTATATTGTGCGTGGAGTCCCTCCGCGCAGAAGAAGTGAAACTCTCGCTCTATCTCTTTCTATTCCCCCTCCATGGTAACGTTACACGTTTAACGCAACCTTGTTGGAAGTCGCATAAGAAGTTTCACTTCAAATATTGATTATATTCCCATGTGATCAAAGTGGAATAGACCTAAAATATATAACAAAAGCCATAACTCTGGCATCAATACTCCATTGTCCGCTGAAGACCGCCAGTGATACTTGACATATTTGCTCAGCCCTCGAGCAATCGGTCAGTGTGAAATCTCGCAAATCGGCCAGAGAATGGTCACGATGACTCCTGAGGCTGGCTTTGGTGCTGTTATATTTGAATAGAATCAGCTTTCCATCGGCCTTTGTTTCTCTTAGTACTTGTGTGCAAATATTACAATAGGCATGTGTCCTAATTTTTAATTTAGTAAAAACTAGCTGACCTGACAGACGTTGTCCTGTCTTAGAACTGTCAAACGCGCAAAGTTAAAATTGTAAATCTTATTTTTTTACATCTTGGTTATTGGAGTTTTAGTAAGGATCCCTATTTTTTTTTTGAAAATATAATAATGCCTATGTTACCCGGGGATAGTGTAGCTTCCCAACAGTGAAAGAATTTTTCAAATCGGTTCAGTAGTTTCGGAGCCTATTTAATGCAAACAAACAAACAAACAATCAAATCTTTCCTCTTTATAAAATTAGTATAGATAACCGGCTTAGCGATGAATATAACAAAACACATTACACATACCGAAAAAATAAATTAAATTGGCTGATAAATCTCTGAGATATGAGCCTTTAAAGTTTTAGGTGGGGATGGAGACGGGATGCTCTATCCCTTTCTTCCAAAGCGTGTTTTAGTATAGCATTCGTATGGCGCGCCTGTGGCGTGACGTCAGGGCTCAGTATATAATCCTAGCTGCTGTCTCTGATGATGTAAGGAGTCCAATGTTTAAGCATTGGATCTCTATTCACTTGAATAGAAACAAAAAGTGACCTGGCACTATTGTGCACCGTACTTCTTTTTGTATAGTTTGTCAGAGTTTGACTATCACCCTATCACCCCTATACAGTGTGCTTATATAGTTTAAGACGAACACCTCTATACAGTGTGCATTTATTTTATTTTTATTATTATTTATAGTGCGCTCTCTGTCTAGCATGAAATTATAACGCTTATATCTTATTCAGTTTTGAACTAATTTTAATTTTGTTTTCGTTGATGTGCTCTATATGGCTCAATTTATGATCAGCTTTTTTATGAAGTAAAAAAAATAATTGGTCATCATGCCTAGTAGAATTTTGCGGTTAGCTCTAAAAGGCTTTACCCATTAGATGTACTCAACACCAACACTGCTAAAAAAGTGTCTATCAGAAAAATCTTTCGTCTAATTCAGTTCAAAGAATTGTAATGCGAGTTCCATATAGTATCTCGCACATTGCAATTTAAGGCCCTCTTTCCCACTTTTAGCAGTTTTGGTGATTCTAGTTTTAGTTTGTCTATTTCCATGGTTAGCTTAAAATTATAAAAATGGTGTCATATCAAAATTTAATGTTTTATCTAGGAAACCGTAAAGACCGTAACACGATTAAGGACATTTCGCTTAATACAGAAAAAAAATTAAGTTACACTGATTTGCGCCGTTTTCCCTGTTTTTTTTTTTTTCATTTAAATACCTATTTGCTAAATTATGTCTACGATTCCTTAGAAACATACGACTGTATGTAAGCGCCATGGTTTTGCTCCACTAAATGCGACTTTATTATTTTTAAACTTTTTTATTTATTATTATAGTTGGTGTTGAGTGAATCAAATGAGCATATAGCCTCAAATATGTAATGCCGTCATCTTAAAGTTTTATTTTGTTTATAATGTAAATATTATTTATTTATTATTAAAAACAATTATAACACCATTACAGATAAACTAAAGCGATGCTATAACAACTTAAATAAATTTAAACTATTTTAATTATAGTAAAGTGCCGTTGTTTTCTGATGCAGCTAAAACTTTTCCCAAGATAATGTACAGTCAATTACGGTAATTGTCACTAAATACGGCCAATTAGCTCGGCCATACAATTCAGTAAAGGGTTCTAACTTACAAGCAGTTCAATTTCACATAACTGTACCTATTGTTATCGACCATAACCTTTAATAAAGGCTTGCAGTCGGGCACGGCACGGGTACTGTGTAGTTTCCACACTTAATTCCAAGCGTAGAAGACAGGTTGCCGTAGTGAGGCTTCTAAACTGCCGTAGCTTATGGTAGAAACAAACGGTAACAAGAACAAAAACAGAGTAACGTAACAAGTGAAATAAAATAAAAAACGGATCTAGTTGAGAGTCCGTTAAAAAAGAGAGTAAAATAGTAGCATGTGAAATTTGTGCTTGTTACTATGTTACTCCGTCAAATTAAAAGATATCGAAAATAAAAAAATCTCGTTGTTTGTAATTTTATGATAGCAAGCAAGACTTGGTTTTGTAACTTTTTGCTATTTCACACTCAGTGATTTAATATGTTCAATAATGTGAAAATTGCGCGTGCGAGAGAACTGCAGACGGGAAGAGCCGCCTTAATATCACGGAATTAGTAGTCAATCAAACAACACCACTCTACTATAGTAGATTTTGTTTCTACTATGACTCTACCGTAGTCTAGGCTGTACTCTGTAGTCTGTAGACCACCTGCCATTGCCGCAGTGGAGCCAAGCCACCTTAACATCACGGAATCAGTAGTCAATCAAACAACACCACTCTACTATAGTAGATTTTGTTTCTACTATGACTCTACCGTAGTCTAGGCTATACTCTGTAGAACACTGTTTTACACTGTTTTGTTGTTGTACTCTGTAGAGTCTGTAGACCACCTGCCATTGCCGTAATGGAGCCAAGCCGCCTTAACATCACGGAATTAGTAGTCAATCAAACCTTGACCACTCTACCATAGAAGATTTTGTTCCTACTATGACTACCGTGGTCTGTACTCTGTAGACCACCTGCCATCGCCGGGATGGAGCCAAGACTCCTTAACATCACGGAATTAGTAGTCAATCAAACCTTGACCACTCTACCATAGAAGATTTTGTTCCTACTATGACTACCGTGGTCTGTACTCGGTAGACCACCTGCCATTGCCGTAATGGAGCCAAGCCGCCTTAACGTCACGGAATTAGTAGTCAATCAAACCTGGACCAGTCTACCATAGTAGATTTTGTTTCTACTATGTCTACTGTAGAGTCTGCGCCGTACAAAACAGTAATTACCGTATCGAGTACAACACTATCAGCAATATACAACGTTACAAAACTTTACGATACCAGCTAAGGATACTTTAGGTCTTTATCTTGAATGCAAGAGATTAAGATGGGACTAGCTTTTAGATCTTAATTTCGATTAGGGCATAAGTTTAGCTGTTCGAAAGTTATTTATGGCGTATAACAAATTCGTGAGAACATTAGAAATGTTTGAACTATTTGTTCGAAACTCTTACTACGTTTTTAGGATTCCGTACCCAAAGGGTAAAAACGGGACCCTATTACTAAGTCAACGATGTCTGTCTTTCTCCTGCCGTCTGTTCTACCTTTAAGGGGTCTGTATACCGTCTGCAGCTCTCGCGCTCGCAAGTTTTCACATTATTGCAGATATAAAATCAATGAGTGTGAATTTCCAAAAAGTAGCAAAATCATGTCTTGGTGTCTATCGTAACATTATCGTATAATTCGTATCTCGTTATCATTTCACCGAATCGAAATGCAATATTTTACAAATTTTGAAGTCGGTTTTTTTAAATTTATAATTATTGTATTTTGTGGTGGTACGAACCCTCAGTGCGCGAGCCCGACTCGCAATTGGCCGGTTTATTCTAAAACTGGTTGGATCATTTAGTTCTATGCAGTTTGACATACAAATCGATGCATTATTTATAATTCCATAAAATAGAATTTTTATTAGGAGTCATGACATGTAAGGGTTCCAAAAATAAACACGATCACGTGCGAGCCTTAATAGTTTTATGAATGATTGTTAGGATTACATACAATTTTTTTAAATAAAAATATGTTCTATAGAATCGGAATGAAGTTGATTCCATCCATCGAAGGGAACGTAAAACGGGTGTTTTTTAGGAAAGTTTACGATTTTTTTCTATCGAGCCAAATTTCTTTAATCGTGTATCGGTGAACCCAATATCCGAATAAAATATTTCAAGAAAATTTATTACACAAAGAAATAATGTCAATTAATCGATTTTAAAGGTCTCCTTATGAATATGCGTCATTAAAATTTGAAGCATATTTAGTCTTAACATTAACCATCAAAATGCAACTAACTAAATCCCGTAAGATTCTCGTCATTAGGTTAATATATCGATTTCCATATCAAATCGATAGCCCTCGATATTCGATAGTAAAAAAACTGTGTCACCGTGCCGTGCCCTTTGATTTCAATTTACCGCATAGTGCACTACGACGGAGCTTTCAGACTACGCTACGAGTATAATCAGACAGACCGGTTCAGACAGAAATGAAATACTAAGCTGAAGAAGAAGATGCTAGAAGACTATGATGACTATGATGGCGAGTTGGTGTACAAACGCGCCTTAACCTAGTTAAAAAAAAAATACTTTAAACAACTTACTGCGACAAAATCAGATGTTCCATAATTATTACAAGCTCAACTTGCCCTGTTAACGGTATGTGGGACAAATTGAAAAACACAAATTACCACTGATAAGTACATGAATGCTTTATTATTATTATTGCTTATTAGGGTATATTCAGCAATACTGCTGAATATACCCTAATAAGCAATAATAATAAGGGCAAGTTGAGCTTGTAATAATTATGGAACATCTGATTTTGTCGCAGTAAGTTGTTCATTGTCGCAGTAAGTTGTCAAAAATCATAAGATTTTTGATGACTGCTGAATGAAAGTTTTAGAAAAGCCGTTTTTTTGATAAAATTTTCATGACCGTGGATTCAATGTCCTTTAGTCGTAATATTAAACATGTTTACATAGGTTCTTGAGTGTAGACCACGAACCGGAAGACGCAGCGTAGGTAGGCCTCCCACTAGATGGACCGACGACATAGTCATAGACGTTGGCATCTAGTGGATGCAAAAGGCAGGCTATCGTTCAGTGTGGAGGTTAAAGGGGGAGGCCTATGTTCAGCAGTGGACGTCCTCCGGCTGATTATGATGATGATGATGACATAGTATTAAAAGCGTCAAACAAGTCATAGTCACAGTCAGAGTCAAGCTAAGTAAGTCACGGTCAAGTCAAACTCATGCCCCTGTAAAGTGGTGGAGATTTACAAGAGGCTCCTATGGAGTTTTGGAAACAACACGAAAAGACATGTTAACGTCGTTATATCACTTGCCCACACTCAAGCACGTTTACGAGCACTTAATGAATAATAATTCACCATTTACTCGAAAATACACAAGTTTAGGAAAATAATCCAACGAGCCGACATGTTTTTTCCAACATCCAACGAGCCAAAACTCCTAGGAAAGCGGTAAATTATGAAATTGCCATGCGTAAACAGAAAATCTGATTAATGTATTAAAGTGACATTTTATCGCTATAAGTAGTAGAATTGTAGAACCCTCCTGGTGCCCTTGGTGTTACAGGTATCCATAGGCGACGGTGATCGCTTACCATCTGGCGGCCCGTTAGCTTGTTTTCCAAAACTGTTTGCTTGTTTGGCATTATAAAAAAAAAAGCTTGATGTATAAACTTTAATTTTAGGTTCTGTCGAGTGTGTTAGCGAGTTGGTTAATAAAAGTTGTACAATGACCCTTCAACTTAGCAAAGCTGTTCTAAGGTACCTCTCACATTTCAGTATGCAGTCTAAACCTCCTTCCTATATTCAGATACTAGCGGTCCGCCCCGGCTCCGCACGGGTATAGTTATAAAGCCTATAATAATCAGTGACAATGTAGCATTCAAATGGTGAAAGAATTTTTAAAATCGGTCCAGTATTTTTTGAGCCAATTCGATACAAACATACATACAAATCTTTCCTCTTTATAATATTGTATGTATATGTATGTATAGATTATACAACAGTCTGAAAGCTCCATAACGGTACAACACCCATTTCCAAGATGCGTGTCCCACAGAAGTCGTATAACCATAAATTTCAAACTTGATACATCATAGCATGAAAAATTTATATCCAATATTTCACGTTCAGGTGCGATTCCCATAAACCAAAGGGCGTTTAACCGTTATAATAACAGTTAAAAACCTATGAATCGATGTCGTACATAATCAATGAATTCGAGGTTTGTGTTATTCTTTATTTTAATAGAAATATTTTGTCCGGAATACAAGTTAAACATTAGCATAAAGTAACTGTCGGTCTGAATACATAATGCAATAAGTACATACATTGGGTAATTGTAAGGTAAGTGCATTCAAAACCGGTACGTTTAGGACGCTAAGATTCAATTTACGAGTACACTTGCTGTGCCTTGTGGTTTTACCTGCGAGTTTTCAGTTTACTCACATTTTTTGGCTATTTCAAGTATTTTATTATTTATAAGTTAAATGGAAACCCAAAATTAATGACGCCAGGAGCACTAATTAATGTAAATTTATGAGAACCATTTTAGCACTGCTTTTTTTCTATAGCACTTTCGCTGTGTCGTTCGTTTGTTCGCTGTGATGTGATTCGGAACGTACTTTTGGGTCTTCCCATGTAGTTGACTGTAGAGTAGACCAATTTTAGTAGAGCGAGAAAGTTCAAAATAATGATCAATGGACAAAAGAGAATTATGCGCGTTCAAATCATGCGCTGTTATTTATTGGCCAATTTATTTCAAAACAATAATATACCTATATAACAACCACAGCTAACAATGCAACCTACCTAACATAGATCTGTGACAACAAAATATACAAAACAATGTGGCGATATGATTTCTTCACGTTGCGTCCGTTGCGTTGACTTCAAAAACCTTATCTCTATCTGGCAATCAATTTAATCTGTCAATATATTTAATATTTTGGCGTTGCATTTCCTATGTATTTACCAGTATCTAGTCTAGTATGTTTTGACCAACCGACGATTCACGCCAAGTTTTGATGAAGTGAATTTAAAATTAAATGATTATTAACGGGATATTTACCGTGGTAAGGTTGTGGAATGAGCTCCCGATATTTCGGCGCAGTTACATGCACCATGTTCACAGGAAGACTGAAGAATGCGGGTGGTTGGTCGAACAGTTAAAAAGTTAGGTGCAGACATAACGATCTACCCTCTTTCTTAGTCTTTTGTCTTTTTCATTTAACTTTAGTGAACAACCGTGATAGTTTAAAACAGTGAATTTAAAATATTTACAAGTTCGGCTATGTACCATCGGAAATTGGAATTTCACTTTTCTGTACAAACAAAAACTGCCAATGCAATTTAGGTTTTACGTACCTAGTAGTACTAGATGGGACCGCTTAATTTTTTTTCGCATTTTGTATCCCAGCGATATGCATTCATATACAGTACTTCCTAAATCAAAACCCAAGCGTTACAAACAAAACGACAAACTTACTTTATTAATATTAGAGTGAAGTGTGATGTCCCGTTAACATTGTCATCTACGTTAACCAACGGTGTTACGTTAGTTCTACGGTAGTTACGTTAGGCGTACACAATCGGGAACGCTTGTGATTGTGAACAGAATGGGAGGTTACATGAGCTTGTGGAGCGAGACGAATGGCCCGATGCATGAATGAAGAACGTACGTGCTGCCAATTACTGCGGTGTCTTTATAACTTCGAGCATTATACTGTGTTATGGAATGTAGGTAACATCTATATACAGTAATACCCCGATTTACTTGAGGGATACGTTCCAGAAAAAATCGCGTTAATTGAAATTCGCGTATATCGAGGTTTATGATTAAACATAGTCAAAATTTAATACAAAAAAATACGAATCATTTTAATCAATCACTTTAATTATGAGAACACTTTATACAATACATACTATTAACGCATTTATATATGCACTTTTAAACGCATTTATATACGCACTCTTTCGCGTAATGCGAGGCATTTGAGCGCGAAATTTTGAAGGTTTGAAATTCGCGTTATAGTGAAACCGCGCATAACGGGGTCGCGTAAAGCGGGGTATTACTGTATATCGTCACCTTAGAGTGAAAACCTTGGGAATGCAATTTTGGTCATTTTCTTATTAATACATGCTCTGCGAGGTTTTCTTCCCAGAAATGTATTAATAAGTAAATGACCAAAATTGCATTGCCAAGGTTTTCACTCTAAGGTGACGATATATAAAAATAAATCCCTATTTACCTTGGTCATGCCATAACTTGAGAACGATTTTACCGATTTCATTCATCTTTTATTTTATAAGTTTTTTAATACTTTGTAGAAGGTTCTTACGGAAAGGAAAAATAAGAAAATTGCGCAGAAAATCGGAAAATTTCAGAAAACCTAACGACGATTTTAACTTCACGCGTTTGACAGTTCTAAGACAGGAAAAAGTCTGTCGGGTCAACTAGTACTATTCTAATGAAAAATTACATCGATTCTCATTAAATCGATGACCATCATCATCAGCCAGAAGACGTCCACTGCTAAATTTAAGCCTCCCCCTTTAACCTTCACACTGAACGACAGCCTGCCTTTTGCATCCACTGGATGCCAGCGACCTGCATACGTACGGAGAAGAAATTGAATGACGTATGTGAATCCACCAACATGCACTGGGCCAGCGTGGTGGATTAAGGCCCATCCTCTTTTTGTCTGAGAAAATGCCTATGTAGGTTTCCTCACGATGTTTTCCTTCACCGAAACGCTAGTGGTAACATAAACTCCAAAGAGCTCATTGGTACGACGGGATTTGAACGCAAGACCTCTCGCTTTGAAGTCTAGCGGTCTCCCATATAGGCTACCCCGGCTTTAAAATAGATTGAAGTTTATTTAGAAGCAATATTAAAGACAATGAACTATGAATTACAGTAGAAAGTGGGTGAAGTTCACATCTCATGAGCTATAAACTCTACACGATTATCGGATAGCTTCGTCGACAAATAGCGAATATTAGCGAAATTGTATACCCTAGTAACACCAATGTCGGGAAAGCTAAACAATAAAATTAAATGTATTCTACTTTAGAGCTTCTCGAAGTGGTTTCAAATGGGAAAATTGTTTTTGAATCATCGTTGACTGTAGAAATTTAGATTTTATTTGTGAGTAACGGGGCCTTTTGAGTTAAACTTACGTTAGGAGTTTTAGGTTAAATGTCTGAGCGACCGAGCTCCGTTCGCTCATGAAAGTCTCAGAAAACAAGTTTTCTCAGAGGTGCAATGTTTGCTTTATCGATTTTTCTTCTCAAAACTCCCCGAAGTACGTTTTATTAGTAAAACGTTTGGAGAATTCCTTTTTTTTTTCTTTATTATTATTCGCCTATCGGGCAGGCTAAAGCCTTTAAGGCCATACCGCCTGTTTTATCTACTAGAAGAAGAAAAAATCCTTATGGCCTCCTGTTCTTTTTTCTAGGTTTTTTTTAAAAATTCATTTAAAGGATCAACAAACAGTACTCAACAAAATTAAAAACGAAAGAAGTAGGTATACAGAAAAATTACTAGTTGAAATACCAGCATCGTTGACCACGGATTAATAATAAATATTTATCATTCAATTTTAGTTTATTTTAAATATAATATATTGGAATAACTTGTGTTAATAATTATAGTATAAGTTATCTATAGATTGTTTTTTTTTACTCCGATAAAAGAGCTGATAAACTTCAAACGGCTGAGCAGATTTTCTTGAATCATAGCTAAGAACACTCTCGATCACTTTTTTTTGATCTCACCTTAATTTTTTTTTAATCAAAATTGGTTTAGTCGTTTGGGATCTACGATACTACAGACATACACACAGATACGTTTAACTCATAATACCCTATTTGCGATGGCCTAACGTAAACCGTTCCTACATGCATATTCTCTGAATTGGTAAGAATTTTTAGCACATTTATTTTCTCTATTGTGGTACAAATGAATGATGTTGTTTATCCAACTGTCCAACATGTTTGTCCAACATCTAAAGAGGGCAACTTCAAATGAAACCATTGTTTTCAGGCTAAAAACGAAACTACAGTGCGACCTACTTATCAGAACAGCTGAGTGAGGGTGCCACCATCACAATTTCTTAACAAGCCTATGTAAAATTTTAGTTCCAGCAACTGGCCAATTGTACACATGAGTTGTCTATGCACAGCTGTGCTTACTGCTTATAGTAAACAGTAAGAAGTGGGGTTTGCCACTATATGCGTATATATTTATCTTTTATTTGTGATTATTCTAAATTATGTTCTTATTTTATTTGGTTAAATTCTGCGGAGGTTATTCACTTTTGTTCCAAATATTTTGCAAGTTAAGTACCTACTTAGTAACAGAAATCTGAATTGTTTTGTACTGACCATATAAGAGCAAACGATTACAACAGGCTGTAATAACAAGAACCTATCCTTTTTGAAGTAAAAAAAAGAAAATGGTTAATTTCTCAGTATGGTTTAATATTAATCCCTTTATAACTAAAAGTCCATAATATGTTTGATAATATGCAAATAAAAAAGGGTGGAAAGGTCGTCTGCAGTGTGAGCAAATGCATCAAGCCTGATTTAGGCCCGATGCGTTCGCATTTTTAACAGACTTCCAAAAAGAGACTACAATTCGACTGTATGTTTTTTTTTTTATGTATGTTTGTTACCTGATTACTCCGCCAATTTAGAATTGTTTTTGATGATTCTTTTTTGGTTGGTAGGTCATATCTCATAGGTGGTTCCATAACTTTTTTATCGACATTGATGCAGCGCTTTTTGCAAAATCTACAAAAACATGACGATAAGCAACGAATTCAATGTACATTGTACATTTTACAGTGCCTTTAGCCTTTTGCCTTAGCTGTTAAGGTGGGCAAAATTGGAACTACAGTTATTTCTTGGTGAATTTACCACTAGCGACGCTGTCAACTGAACAGCAAACATAGAGGAACTGTTCCTACAACAGAACTTTAAAAAAACAAAGAAGTGTCTCCGTGGCGACCGGGCCCTGTTGTTTTTCATTAAATTTTTCATGACCATGGATACAAAGTATTTCAGTCGTAATATTAAACAATATTTTCTACTTTTTAGTGTCAGTTTGTAAATGTAGGTATAGTCATGAAGTCGGTTTTTTTTTTCGTAAAAATTCTAATTATTAAATTATTATTCAGTGATAGGCTTGCGTTTGACCATCAACTCGCCTGGGCCCTGATTCCGTAACTTTAACACGCACCTAACGCGGCGCGTTAAGTTAACCTCTAAATGATCTCTATTTCCTACGGAATAAAGGTCAACTTTTAGAGGTTAATTTAACGCGCCGCGTTACGCGCGTGTTTGTAGGTATGGAATCAGGGCCCAGATGTTAAGCGTTGATGCGGTCTACGATGAAGCACGCCACCTTACTCCTATAGGGAGATATCCCTTGTTTTTCTGGTTAATATGTATGCTGTGATATAACGGCCTTTTGACATAAATAACTGATCTTATATGAACTTACTTTCTGGCGCTTCAGCTTATTTTCTTTTGTTTAGTTTGGAAATATTTAATTTCACGAAAAATTCGAAATCAATTTTAGGCATTTCGTTGCATCTAATAAGCCTACATGTATTTTACTTCGTGTATTTAATAAGCCTACAATGACAACGCCCCCAAAATATGGTAGTTTTGTTCACCTTTTCTCTATTAACAAGTCAAACAAAACAAATCTAACATCCTTTCGACCACACACTGGTCCAAAAACAACAGCCAGTTATTCTAATCACGCTAGCACGGAGGGGACAAGCCCTTCAGATCTTGGACACTGATAACATAGTGGGTGTGACGGTGGATTAGTCTATGAATTGGGCAACATTAAATCTGTTCGTGGACAATATTTAAACTTACCACCTTACCACAATAATTTTACCTACAATCCATGGTACTTTTTAGAGTTCCTTCATCATCATCATCATTAGCCAGAAGACGTCCACTGCCGAACATAGGCCTCCCCCTTTAACCTCCACACCGAACGACAGTTTGCCTTTTGCATCCACTGGATGCCAGCGACTCCCACTATGTCGTCGGTCCATCTAGTGGGAGGCCTACCTACACTGCGTCTTCCGGTTCGTATCTATTTATGTATTTAAAAATATATATGTATGTATATCAGTCTCTAACAGCCATATTACAAGCTTTGCTTAGTTTGGGGCCAGATGACCGTGTGTGCAAAAAATGTCCCGAATATTTATTTTTAAACTCAGAACGGTTTTCGCGTAGAACGCGTGCAAATGCGTCTGTAATGTGAATGACGCGTTTAACAATTCATTCAAATTCTGAGTTTACGCAAATAACACCACAACTATTCGTGCACGTATTTCCTATTTAATTGTAAACGAAGCCAACGCCCTTAACCTATCTGCCTAATGATGGACTCGAGACACAAAGAATGCATCAAATTCTTCAAACTAACCTAATTATCCTTCATTTTTTATCAAGTCACGATTTCGGTGAGCTTGGGAACGAGAATAAGTAATTCTAGGGTTCCCTACTTCATGATAGAAAACGGAATGACTTTTGGGAAGGTATTGACTTTTTTTTAAATTGATGTGGACGTATGTTTTTTTTTTAGCTCTGTCCTAGAATCTTGTTTGAATTGTAATTGTAATTTATAAGGTAAAATTGTTATACTTTCTAACACTAATAACATTAGAAATAAGCGCTCATGTAAACTGACTTTCCTCATATGACGAATATGTTATATTGGTTAATAAAAAATCTGAATCTGGAACCCTGATATGATAGGATGTTTGTTGTTCAATTGTCTTTGTTTGATCCCTTTAGTTCTTTCACACAATGATCGAAAACTACGCATTTATTACCATAAAATAATGAATAGGCACGAAAAAATTATTCCGTGTAAATACCAGTGTGCATAATTATGCTTAAAAAAATTGTTTGTTTGCTCTAAAACAAGTAAAATTTTAAAAACTCGCGCCCAATCAGTAAATAAGTCGCACGTTTAAATGTGCGAAAAAGATGAATGAATGATGATGAAAGATGTGGCCGGTGAGTCCAGAGCGTATAATATGCGAACATTATCGACATTTATAAAAAAAAATACTATTGGATTTTATCTTTAACATTTCAAATGGCATAAAGCAATTTATGTGTTGATATTTTATAAGATGGCGGAATAGATTTTGAAAAAGAATTTTTATTTTCTCTTCCGCCAAAATAAACGTTTTCCTATACAACTTTTCAAATTTTCGTCTTTTAAAATGTTGAAAACTAGCGAAAGGGATAGCTCTTGCCAGATGTCGATCAAACAGAGCTAACCACTGCAATAAAACCTGTTTTCAAATAAAATACTATTAAAACGGGTTTAGCCTTTTTGGAGAAAACAAAACACCCAAACGCTTATACGTTCTTTTTCCGTTATGGGTAAAATTAAAAAAACTTATTTTTATACAGAAGCAAAATATTATAACAGCAGTTGTAGGACAAGGACTACAAACAGTAGAATGATTATTTTGTAGGTACTGAACCCCTGGATTCGAGACTCAGATACGCAATTGACCGATTTTTTATTGAAACTCAAGTAATGAGACGTAATGATTAGATTACCTGTCCCTTTGAGAATAATCTGAGATTCTTTTTTTATATTTTTTTGAATATGTACGGGACAGGCGCAAGGTAGAGGTCGGCCCGAGTCAGCCCTTGACGATATTCTTCGTAGTGGACTGTAGACACGATGCGGAGAGAGCCAACCCGGGATAAACCCTGCGCCCGTGTGTATGTCGTATTACCGTCCCTATATGCACGTGAGCTGGGATTGAGAGCCGAGACAGTGAAACTCGATGTACGGCTAAACGGCGCTTTCTTTCTTCCTAGAGCTTGCTTGTTCTTCTTGTCTTCTTTTCTTGAGATCCGTTCCGCTCGAGCGCTTCCGAAGGAGTGACTCATCGGCTTTTTTTTTTTTTTTTGATATTGACTTGTAATGTTGGCCTTTTGGCCTCTACAGATGGACCGGACTAGTTAGCGAACGCAGAGTGCGTTCGGCATAACTTGATGGTTTAAGTTTTTGGGCGACTAGCACAAGGGCACCTCGAAGGTACGAACCTCGGCTTGGGCCGTCGCCGGGGGTGGGAATCAGACTTGCCCAGGCACCCCAGAAGGGGTGTGCCCTGGAGCCCTAGTGGTTTGTTGAACTGAATGATTATTTGGAGAGAATCTAACCGATCTTCTAACAGATCCCGAGGGTCTACGATCCCGCCGGCGGGATCGCTGTGTGTGTGTGTGCCTCTGGTAACCGACGCCTGTACCAAAAACTGAATATTTCCTATTGCTAGGAGCAGTCGCATCGGGCGACCCCAGCGCCGCCGCTGTGACGACGGCGATGGGGTCGTCCGGGTCGCCCAAGATGTCTCTAGGGCGTCTACGGAGAGGAGGAGGGTCTGTCACGTCTGTTGAGTAGTTTGAAGCTTTAACTACAAGAGGATTTGGGTGATGAGGCGCCGCGTCAAAGTAGCGGCGGGAGCTATACTTAATGTATTGAATCATAGATGGGAGTTCAACATCGCAGTGCAGATCGGCGTTTCGCATATACCAGCTAGCGCCGACCGCTCTGCGTATGAAGCGGTTTTGAATGACCTGGAGTTTGTCCAGATCGATGCGGGAGGCGTGGGCGAACGCCACAGAGGCGTAGGTCATGACGGGGCGGATGCAAGTTTTGTAGATTGTCAACTTATTTCTAAGTGACAATTTACTACGCTCGCCAAGGAGGGGGCTGAGGCGCCCTAGAAAGAATGCCGCTCGATTGCGGACTATCTGAATGTGTTTGGAGAAGGTGAGTCGGCGATCGAGAGTCACGCCGAGATACTTGGTCGAGCTGGTCCAAGGGATGGCCTTGCCGTGAAGCGTGATAGGCCTAGACGGGGGATTCTTGGACGGGTGAAAGTACATTGCTGCACTTTTTTCCGGATTGACCGTGATGGCCCACTTCTTGAACCAATCACCTAGATGAGAGAGGGCTCGTTGAAGATGGGCCCTTTGGATGACTTTGTTCCACCCTCTGGTGTAGAGGGCGGTGTCGTCAGCGAAGAGAGCTATATCCACGTGGGGAGATCTAGGAATGTCGCTAGTGTAAAGCGTGAAGAGGACGGGTGCCACGACGGAGCCCTGAGGGACCCCGCCGCCTATAGGGTGAGGTGAAGAATGAGTCCCTTCGACGCGATAGCGAAAGTTACGAGCCGTGAGGTAGTCATGTATGATGAGCACCAGACGGTCCGGCATCCCGAGGTGAAATAACTTGTATATCAACCCGTTATGCCAGACTTTGTCGAACGCTTTCGCCACGTCGAGGAAGACCGCAACGGTGCCCTGGCAGAAGGGCTTGTGGGTGTAGCCATGGGATGGTTTCCTATTGAAACCTTCGAGAATGTACTCCGTGATGCGGTGCACTTGTTGGACGCAAGAGTGTTTGGCTCTAAAACCAAACTGCTCGTCGGGGAGAAGATTGTTGTCTCTAACGTGGGACCAGATACGCTTCAGAAGAATGCGCTCATAGATCTTCCCCAGAGTACTGAGGAGACTAATGGGTCGATAGCTGGAGGGCTCGGAGGGCTGTTTGCCTGGTTTGTGAATGCCGATCACCTCGGCAGACTTCCAGGCGTCGGGAAAGATAGAGTTGTTGATGGCTGCATTGAAGATGCTGACAAGGAGGTAAACAAGGGAGACGGAAAAGTGCTTGAGCACTTTGTTTGAGATGCCATCGGCACCAGGGGCTTTCCTGATCTGGAGGCCCTTGATGATTGACTCGACCTCAGAGGCAGTGACTGGCTCGAGGGTGTCAACGGGAGGAGTGGAGATTCTGTGTTCGACCTCGCTGTCCACAGCTTCGCGGTGGGCAGGTTCGACCTGATCTAAAGAGGGGCTGCACTGTTGCTCGAGGCTGTCGGCCAGACATTCGGCCTTTTCCTCGTCTTCGAAAGCGGGGGGGAGATTTGGACGGGAAAGGGGAGGCATGGCAGTCACGGTGTCAGATTTCAGAGATCTAACCAGCCGCCAGTATGCCTGGTGGGTTGGCTGGATCTCTGAAAGTAGGTTATCCCACCTCTGATTACGGAGTTCACTGATGCGGTTTTTTACGGCACGCTCGTAATACCGCAGAGTGGCTCTGTTATCTTCGGTGCGATACCAATCGTAGGCCCTAGCGGCAGCGTGTTTCGCCCTCAGTAGCTCCCTCGCGTCCTCCGGCAGAGCCCAGCGTCGGTCATCCTCGGCTGGGACCTGCTTGGAGGACTCACCTATAACGGTGCGAAGGTGGCTAGTGAGAGCGTCAACTGAAGTGGTGACGTCGTGAGGGGTCACAATGTCCTCAGGGATTCTGTCCAAGTCGGGTGAATTGACCGCCTTTAGGGCATCGCCTAATTGCTTCCAATTCACCACTGTCTTGGTTGCAGGAGGTCTGTCAGTCGGGTCGGGGCCTAACCGCATCAAAACTGGACGGTGATCAGACTCGAGCTCGTGTAGCACTTCCAAGGAGTGCAACTGAAGTGTTACGCCTTTCAGAAGTGCTATGTCAAGCACGTCTGGCCTACATTGCAGGTTGGAGGGAAAAATAGTCGGGGTACTGGGAGGTATGATATCAAAATTGAGTTCGTCGGAGAGGGAGTTCAGAAGGTTACCCTTTACGTTGGACGTGTTGCAGCCCCACATAAGGTGCTTGCTATTGAAGTCGCCAGCCAGAATGACGGCGCTACCGAGAGAGAAGAGAGCCTCGATGTCACTCCTGTGGAGCGTCTTGTTACCGGAGAGGTAACAAGATACGAGGGTGATTGATTGATGACCGGTCATCGAGAGACGGCAACAGGATGCTTCCAAAGTTTTGAGGGGAGGAGTAGGAATAGGAATGCAGTGAAGGGACCTTTTGTAATAGATAAGAGTACCGCCTAACATGGCAGTAGTCCTATCATTACGAACCAGCAAGTAGTTTGCGATCCTGGGATCCCTCTTGCTAGGTTTTAGAAAGGTCTCGTTCACGAGCATAACATCGACCTGGTGGGTCGAGAGAAAGTGGTGAATTAGGGGGCGCTGATCCCTAGCTTCAGTGGAGAGGCCGTTGGCATTGAACCATGCCAACGATAATGAGCGAGGTTTAATACGTTTTGGTGTACTATCCATGTTAGTTACCAAAATTTGTGTTGGAGGATAGGCGCTTGATTGCTTCAAAGAGACCCATGTGATCCTCCATGATGGACTGGAGGTCATGTTTCTCTCGGACCAATCGAGCGACTAACCGCACTTCCTCTAGGTCGAGGGAGTTGGTGATAGATTTTAAAAGGGCAAAGTCTGCTTTCAGGCTGGACTGGGAGCCAGAGTGGCCTAGAGAAGGACGAGCTGACTGGGGCGGGTTGGCAGGGCGGGTTTGCTTCGCGGGAGCGCGAGCATGAGAAGGGGCCGAAGTGGCAGTCGGGGGCTGGCTGGCCTGAGGGGCTTGCAGGGGCTTGGTCCATGCATTAGCTTTAGGGGGAGGGGCATCCACATATTGGGGGGCCTCGACAACTGTGAGTTTTGGCTTAGGGCCGGCTCCTTTGGGGCGGGGCGGATGACGGGGAGGAGGGGTCCTACCCTGGCCCTTTGCGACCTTTGGGGCCATGGGGCAACCACGATAGTTCGCGGTATGACCCTGACCACAGAGGGCGCAAGTGGGTGGGGTAGGGTCCCCTTTCTGACGCGAGCACTCGGCAGTGGCGTGCTCTCCTGCGCACTTCACGCAGCGAGGAGCAGCGTGGCAGAAGCGGGCGGCGTGGCCATAGAGCTGGCAACGATGGCACTGGCCTGGGATACCTTTACGGTGCGGGGGCTCCACCTTAAGACCCGAGAGGCTGAGGACCGTCTTCAGGTTGAAGATGGCCTTAGCCTCTTGGGTCTTGTCTAAGATGACCAAGACGAGGTCAAGGGGGGTTTTTGCCCTGCCGCTGTGCATGCGGTGGGTCTCGCGGGCGGGGAAGCCTTGGGACTTAAGGTCCTCAAGGATGGACGTGGTACTAATTTCTTTAGGGAGGCCGCGTATCACAACGCGGAGAACTTGCTCCTCCTCAAGCGGGTGGTGGTGGAACCGGATCTGCTGAGCCCGGAGAAGTTTAGTGATGAGACGGTAGTCGTCCGAAGAGTTAAGTCTGACGCTGATGCCGTCACTCGTTGTTTTGGCCACGAAAGTAAGTTCGTGGTCGTCCAGTAATTGGGATACCCTACCCCAATCTTCCTTTTGTCGAATGACCAATGGACGAGGGGGCTTAGAAAGCTTGGGGGTAGGCGCTGGAGGAGCGTCGGGAGTGGCTGCTGGAGGCATGACTCCAGAGGAGGGGCACGGGGCCTTGGGCGGGGGAGGGGGGGAGGCCAAAGGAGCGGGGCGCTTTTTGCCCTTACCTACGACGGTGAAGCCGTCGGTGTCCATCTCCTCCTGCGAGGGGATGGGGTCGGGAGAGAGAGGGCTGTCAAGCGGGCCATATTCCTGATTGACCTTCAGGGAGGCACGCGAGGAGCTCCTGAGGTCGAGTTTCGCCTGGGGCGCCACGGATCGTGAGCGACCTCTGCGAGAGCGAGAGCGGATGCGCCTGGGAGAGCGCGAGCGAGAACGGCTCGTTGAGGGAGCCCGGGACTTGGGAGCAGAGGCTGGGCCTTTAAAGGAAGGCGTCAGCTTTGCCGCCGCGGTGCGGTCATGCCCAGGCTTGGGCTTGGGTGGAGCCTTACGGGTAAGGGAGGAGGACGGGGAGGGGGAGGCTTTGGAAGCTTTCCTGGTAAAGAATGTGGCCGCGAACGTCGCTGGGGAGCGGAGAAAGTTCTCCGCGTCTGCCGGATTGGCAATAAGCTGAGCCAGGAAGGGGCCTGAGAACGCTTCGAGGGCGGTCTCAAGATCCTTCCTGGTCGCCATATTTGACGGAAGGCTTAATTAAACAAAGTTAAAAACAGAGTCAAAACAAAGTCAATAGGTGTTGGGTTGGGGGGAAGGGTCCCCCCAACAGGCTAAGGTGAATGTAGTCTCCCTACCGGGGTAGGGAGATGAGTACCGGGTGAGTGAGTAACAACAATGTGAGATGAGTACACGAAAAAAAAACACGAAAAAACAAGTGAGTGATAACGTGAGGTGAGTACCTGGTATCCACGAAAACGGCAACGGCTGGAGCGAACTAAACAATGACCTAACACGCACGCGCACTATTCACCCAACACACGCGGCGGCACAACGGGGGGTGGCCAGATGGTATGGCCACCTGTCCAACGACTGCTCGCCCGCGTCAGCGGCGATGCAGGGTCAGCCGGGTGAAATCTCCTGAGAGAAGGCCCAGCTTAACCCGATCAGCGACTGAGGACGCAAGACGAGCGGTCGGTCAACGTGACGGACAAGCACAGTTACAACACTACACAAAACACTGACGCGAAAGACAGAACCGCGCGGGGGCAGGGCCTCCGGCGGCAACTGAGAGGTGGGGTAGCAGCGAGCGGCGGGCGGACAAGACGTCCGTACGGCGCGGCGATGCGAGCGGAACTCCGACTCATCGGCGCACACCGCTGTATATTTATCCACTCGCGCCGAGCCTTGTGGTCCTACGGGGCATGTCGCGCCCGTCTGATTCGTTGGACCAATCGCCGGCGGCGGCCGTGCGAGCAGGACGGGCTAGGCGCGAGCGAGACGGGGATAAATGTGAGGTGAGACAGACAGCGATGTACGCCTCACTCTTATGGAACGAACCTCAATTTCCTAATTTTCCTGATTTTTCCTATTTTTCTCCATTTTGGAGTGCCCCTATTATTATATAATGTTCTGTTTATAGCAAGCAAGCTCTAGGGGTAGTGAAAGATGTCAGCGGCCCAAGTTTTATTACAGAATTTTACATTTTTGTAGTACAGTTTTTCTTAAGCTATTTTCGTAAGTTTTACATTATTCCTTATATACTACATTCTATATATATATACAATCGACGTACAATGTTCACGGACACACAGCACTACACCTTTTATCACGCTGAGATATTGTTCTTTATTTTGGTGATGACGCAATGTTCGGTGCAGCTGTCCGGAACATTCTCCCGCCGTGCAGCGTCCGCCGGGTCGCTGCAGATGATTGGGTGAAGGGCAGCCATCTAGTCGGTCTTCTGTGTCGGGATGACGACCAGCTTCTTGACTGGCCTCCGCAGGACTCCACCTTGGGTGCGCACGTCAACTGCGCGCACGATGTTGTCGGCTCCGGGGTAAGTCGCGATGACCCTGCCGCGCGGCCAAGTGTTCCGCGGCAGGTTGTTGTCGGCGATGATCACCACGTCCCCGATGGTCACGGCGGGCCCACGGCTGTGGGGCTCCCGCCGGTGTTGGAGCTCCGGCAGGTACTCCCTGAGCCACCTGGCCCAGAAGAGGTCGGCGAGTCGCTGGGAGGCGCGCCAGCTGGCGCGGTCGAAGAGGTCCTTGTCATCAAACGTGCCCATGGATGGCACGCGAGCGGAACCACCAAGGAGAAGGTGGTTCGGCGTCAGCGCCTCAGGATCGTCGGGGCTCACCGATACGTGGGTGAGCGGTCTGGAGTTCACGGTGTACTCGACCTCCG
The DNA here is from genome assembly GCA_932305915.1 of Agriopis marginaria. Taxonomy (NCBI): domain Eukaryota; kingdom Metazoa; phylum Arthropoda; class Insecta; order Lepidoptera; family Geometridae; genus Agriopis; species Agriopis marginaria. The sequence goes on from OW029933.1 coordinate 6,147,990, forward strand.
CCAGGAGCGTCGCGAGCACCTCGTCCGTCGGGTGACGAGGTTGTTCGATGGCGGCGAGTGCTGTCTTCACTGAGCGGACGAGTCGTTCCCATGCCCCGCCCATGAACGGTGCCCCTGGTGGTATGAAGCGCCACCTGATGGTCCTCTGCGCAGCTTCTTGTTCTGTGGCTCGGTCGATCGCCTCTCGTAGTTCTCGGTCGGCGCCTCGGAGATTGGTGCCGTTGTCTGACCAGATCTCCGTCGGGGTCCCACGGCGCGCTATCATACGTCGAAGAGCCATTACCGCTGAGCTTGTGGAGAGGGTCCATGCTGGTTCCAGGTGTATCGCGCGGCTGTTCAAACAGGTGAATATCGCCACCCATCGCTTGTTCACGGTGCGTCCCGTCACGGTGTTCAGCGGGCCGAAGTAGTCCACCCCGGTGAAGGTGAAACCGGGCTGGTGGTGTCCAAGTCGGCACGGTGGCAGGTCCCCGGTCGATGGTTGTGGCGGCGTTCCCTTTCTTATGCGGCACGGGATACATCTGTGGATGACGGTCTTGGTGACGGGTCGCAGCCGCAGCACCCAGTAGTGCTGTCTGCACTCGTTGATGGTGGTCTCTGCTCCGGCGTGATGAAGGCGTCGGTGAAGGTAGTCCAGCAGGAGTTTCACCTCATGTCTGTCGGCGTCTAGGATAGGCGGCGACAGGCGGGCGACGTCGACTCCTGTGACGTTGCTGATTCTACTCTTCAGTCGGAGTAGGCCATCTTGGAAGGTCACGGCGAGACGGTGGAGGCGGCTGTGACGCGCGACTGGTTGACCGCGTTCAAGTTCTTTCACTTCTTCATAAAATGCTTCATGTTGGCTGTACTGCCAAATTAAATGTTCGGCACGTCGTAGCATGTCCGCAGGTATTTCTACGAAGCGTGGCGACTGTTTCGTGTCCCGTTCTATATACGTCGTCGACTTCTTGCTTGTTGTCGATTTCCAAGTCGGGTCGTTTTCCTTGTTTCTACGTGTCCTCTTGTAGTGCACGCGGGCTCGCGTTTTTCGGCATAGTTCAATGAACTGTAAAACGCGGGCCGTTGACCTCAGGTACCTCTCCCATCGACTGAAACGCTCTGCAGGCGGGATCGTGTCTTGTATCGTCGTGTCGCGTGTCGTAGCGGCGGCGCATCGCTCCTCTCCGGTCGGTGTCTCGGCGGGTGGAGGTTGGTCGGAGGGCCATCCCTCCTCCGGCAGGTGCAGAAACTCGGGGCCGACGAACCACCGGTGATCGGATGCGAAGTCCCGTGGGACGTCGCGAGTGGCGTCGTCGGCGACGTTCATTTTTGTTGGCACCCAGCGCCATTCGGAGAGCTTGCTACCGTCCTCGATCGCTGCGATGCGGTGCGCGACGAACGGTCGATACGATCGTGATCCGGTTTTCAGCCAGGTTAGTACGGTCTTGCTGTCGGTCCAGTAGTACTTGGAGTCGGGCTTCCTGTCGTGTTCTTCGGTCACCGCCGCTGCCATGCGGCTCGCCATGACCGCGGCTTGAAGTTCGAGGCGCGGGATGGACGTCAGCTTCACCGGTGCGACGCGGGCCTTCGCGAGGACGAGCGATGTGTGGACGCGGCCGTCCGGCATGACCGCGCGCCAGTAGAGCGCGGCGGCGTAGGCGGTCTCGCTCGCGTCCGCGAAGGCATGAAGCTGTAGTGTCGCTGCGTTGGTGTAGCCGGGGTAGCAGCGCGGCACGGTGACGTCACGAAGGGTGCGGAGGTGGCTCATCCACTCGACCCACTGTGTGGAGAGGTCGGCGTCGATGGCGGTGTCCCATGGTGTTCCCCGGCGCCATAATTCTTGTAGGATCTTCTTTCCCTGGACGGTGACGAGTGATGCGTGGCCCAACGGATCGTACAATGACATGACGATCTTGAGCGCTTCTCTCTTGGTTGGCGTGTCGGTTTGTAGGATTTCGGGCGAAATCCGCGCCAAGTCCAGGTTGAAGGTCAGCTTGTCGGCGTCGGGACGCCACACCAGGCCAAGGACTCGTTCGGTGCTCGGCCCTCCCGTGATGGTGACCTCCTCCGTGGCTCGTTCCTCCGTGAGGCTCCGTAGTACTTCTGTCGAGTTTGAAGTCCACTTAGTTAGTTCAAAACGGGCTTCTGCCTGTATATTTCTCACCTGGCAGGCGACTGTCGTGGCGGCGTCTTCGGTCTCGTAGCTTCCCAGGTAGTCGTCCATGTAGTGGGACCGAAGTACGGCAGCGCTCGCCTCTGGGTATGCCTCGGAATGTTTCGCTGCGTTGAGATTCTTGATGAAGATCGCTGTCGCCGGTGAGCTTGTCGCGCCGAAGATGAGTGATGTCATTCGATATTCCGAAGGCGGGTCGTCCGGGCGCGCCCTCCACAAGTACCGGAGCGCGTCTCTGTCTTCGGGTCTAATCTTCACTTGCATGAACATCTCTCGTATGTCGGCGGTCACGGCGATGGCGTGCTGTCGAAATCTCATCAAGACCCCGGGCAGCGACTGTAGCAGGTCCGGGCCGGTGAGCAGAAAATCGTTCAGACTTTTTCCTTGAGTCTTCGCGGCGGCATCGTGTACGATGCGAAGCTTGTCGGGCTTGAGTGCATTTCGCACCGCGAAGTGTGGCAGATACCAGGTGCGGCCGGGTGTCTTCGTCGGTGGAGCGGGCTCGGCGTACCCCTTGGAGATGAGGGCGGTCATCTGTTGTTCATACTTGACCGCGAGTGCCGGCTCCTTCTGTAACTTCTTCTCTATTGAGACGAGACGTCTTAAGGCCGCGTCCCGGTTGTCTGGCATGTTCGTATCTTCGTTCTTCCAGAGCAGGGTCGTCTGGTAGTGTCCGTCTGGACGTTGAGTGGAGTGCTCTCGTAGCATCTCCTCGGCGCGTCGGTCGGGGTCGCTTCGTGGCGCCTTCGGTGTCACCGTGAGACTTTCGATGGCAAAGTGTTCTCGGAGTTGCTCCTCGATGTCTCCGTCCCGGTGTGTCAGGTGCGCGACGAAATTGACTCCATTGTCCCCGTGTCTTGACGCGCCGTGAAGCACCCATCCTAGCGGGGTGAGCGAGGCGACCGGCTGGTCGCGTCTTCCTTTTCTCATCGCTGTCGTTGTAAGCAGATGCCAGTTGTCCTGCCCGATCAATATTGTAGGTGCTCCGCCAGCTGTACATAACAAGTGTGAAATTTGTCGAAGATGGGAGCACTCGTCCAGGTCCTCTTGACGCACGCGTTGTGGTGCTAGGTGCAGCTGATCGATGGTTCGTAGTTGTAGGCGCTGCGGGTCACCGACCTCCCCGGTCAGTGATATCGAGACCCGGCGTGATCTCGATGCGTCTATCTTCTCACTGCCGACTGTGTTGATACGTAGAGGGTCGACAGGTCCCGCGGCGCCGACTCGATCAGCGATGCCGGCGTCAATGAGGCTGACGGTGGAGCCGTCGTCCAGGAGCGCCCACGTCGCTAGCTCTCCCGCCGGTCCGGAAACAGTCACCGGCGCGATTTTCAAGTAGGCCGCCCCGGCCCGCGCGGTGGTCACGGTCTCGTTGACGTCGCTGGGCGGGGTGTCTTCGCTCTTCGGCTCTTGATGTTTTCGATGGTGGAGCAGGCGATGATGAAAGTGGGTGCACCCGTCGATCTCGCATTTCTTCGACTTGCAAAAATGTTTCTTGTTACGCAGACGTAGACACCTGAAACAGAGGCGGGCGCGTTTCGCAGCGTCCCATCTCGTGTTGACGTCACCATTCTTGAATTTCGGGCAGTCTGGTACTTCATGACCGGCAGTTTCACAGGTAAGGCATGAGCGCTGTTGGGTGGTATGTACACGTTGGTTTACCTTTCTGGGTTCCCGGCCGCCTTCCGTAGTCGCTGGAGCGGGCTCTGGCTGCGCGTAGGGCGCGCACCTGTCCGCCTCGCCTTGAAGGAAGTGTGACAGCTTGATCAGGTCGGGCTCGTTGGTTGGCTGCGTGTAGGAGTAGTCGAACCAACGTGACCTGGTTGCTGGTGGTAGCTTGTCCGACGTGGCTGTGGTGATGTCCGGGTTGTAGAGGTAATGTACGCGGTCGAGCGCCTTCAGCGCGGCGACCACATTCGCAACTTTATTTGCGAAAACTATGAGGTCACGCGGGCTGTCGCCGAGCTTTGGTAGGCGACGTAATCTCTCCAATTCCGTCGCGGCGATCGCCTCCGGGCGACCAAAGCGCGCTTCCAGCGTGCGCATGATCTCGTTCGGGTCGGTGTAGTGCAGAAGGATGTTCTCGACTGCTTCCTTTGCTCTTCCCTTGAGTGCTCGACGTAGTCGCGCAGTGTTTTCCACATCGGAGAAGTTTCCCGCCGTCTCGTTGTATGCGGCGCGGAAGGGTAACCATTCTTGGTGTGATCCTGCGAAAATTGGTAGGTCGATAAAGTACTTACTAGGCAGCTTCGTATGTCGCGACGCAAGCGCGATGGCGGCAGCTAGTTCGGAGATGTCCGTCCTCGGCGCGGTCTGTAGTGCGACGGCGCCCGGCAAGGACGGATTGGCCACAGTCTGTTCTGCTGCTGGCTGCGGCCCTGGCTGGAACGGCGGCGGCGGGCGTTCGCAGTATTGGCTCCTCCGGTGTGGCAGCTCCTCGACCGGGTCAGGCGCCGGCGGCAGTAGCGGCGCGGGCGGCGGCGCTACCCCAGCGACCTCTTCAGTGGCGATGGCGAGGTGCGTCTGCTGCTCGGAGAGCCATGTCGTGACGCGCTGCGACCGTTGGTCGTCGGACACGACGGTGCGCGCGTCCTCTTCTTCTTCATTCTGCATCTCTGCTTCGGCGTCCAGCAACTCGATGCGGGCGGCGGCCAACTCGTAGCGTGCACGCGCCCTGTTGAGTCGACTCTCGCTCCCGATGCTGCGCCTTGATGCAGTTGTTCTCGTTCTGGCCGGCGTTGGCGGCCGCGGCGCTTGCTCGTCTCGGAGCGGAGCGGGCGGCGGTCCTCTGGTCACGGCGGCCACTGTCGACGGCGATCTCGGCGGCGACAGGTGAATCACCCAGGCTTGTGGCCTAGGTGCGAGCGCATCGGTCTGATGCGTGGCGGAGGGCAGCGTCCGATGCGTGGACGCGGCCCCGTGTGAAGCGCGTTCCGGCGGCGGCACTGCGGCAGTGAGTGCGGCCCCGACGCGGTGTTCCGGCGGCGGCGGCATGGCGGCCCCGGAGTGAAGCGTCGTGGTTTCCACGAGGGACAGGGCGATGTCGGTGGGCGGCGCTGCGGCACTGAGCGCGGCCCTCGCACCCGTCGCGGCGTGGTGTCCAGGCTCGACGTGTGTTGACTCCTTCGGATGGGCGGAACGGATCTTGTTGACATCGTAGTTGCAGCACGAGTGGTGGTGTTCGTGGTACCGGCCCCTGCGACAGAGTCTTCCGGACTCCGGCGAGGCGCGGTACGACCACTCGTGGACCTTGTTAGCACCATTCTTCTCCGAGTTTTCACTGCTCAGCTCATAATCCGGCCCAGAAGGACCAAATGTGCGGGACAGGCGCAAGGTAGAGGTCGGCCCGAGTCAGCCCTTGACGATATTCTTCGTAGTGGACTGTAGACACGATGCGGAGAGAGCCAACCCGGGATAAACCCTGCGCCCGTGTGTATGTCGTATTACCGTCCCTATATGCACGTGAGCTGGGATTGAGAGCCGAGACAGTGAAACTCGATGTACGGCTAAACGGCGCTTTCTTTCTTCCTAGAGCTTGCTTGTTCTTCTTGTCTTCTTTTCTTGAGATCCGTTCCGCTCGAGCGCTTCCGAAGGAGTGACTCATCGGCGCACACCGCTGTATATTTATCCACTCGCGCCGAGCCTTGTGGTCCTACGGGGCATGTCGCGCCCGTCTGATTCGTTGGACCAATCGCCGGCGGCGGCCGTGCGAGCAGGACGGGCTAGGCGCGAGCGAGACGGGGATAAATGTGAGGTGAGACAGACAGCGATGTACGCCTCACTCTTATGGAACGAACCTCAATTTCCTAATTTTCCTGATTTTTCCTATTTTTCTCCATTTTGGAGTGCCCCTATTATTATATAATGTTCTGTTTATAGCAAGCAAGCTCTAGGGGTAGTGAAAGATGTCAGCGGCCCAAGTTTTATTACAGAATTTTAAATTTTTGTAGTACAGTTTTTCTTAAGCTATTTTCGTAAGTTTTACATTATTCCTTATATACTACATTCTATATATATATACAATCGACGTACAATGTTCACGGACACACAGCACTACACCTTTTATCACGCTGAGATATTGTTCTTTATTTTGGTGATGACGCAATGTTCGGTGCAGCTGTCCGGAACAGAATATATAATTTTAAGTGACACGGGTATCTCTTAAAACTGCGACAAGAACCACCGGATGATAGGCAGAAGGGTCCTATCAGTACACGGTGAACGTACTGCGATCCCCAAGCCACCTGCCAAGCGTGGCAACACCCCTCTCTAAGAAGGGGCCTTGAGTTTTGGCGCCAACGTGGAAAAAAACATGTCGGCTCGTTAGATAATATTTCTAAACATGTGTATTTTCGAGTGTTAATGTGTACTAAATGGTGAATTATTATACATTAAGTGCTCGTAAACGTGCTCAAGTAGGTATGGGCAAGTAATATAACGAGGTGAAATGTCTTTTCGTGTTGTTTCCAAAACTCCATAGGAGCCTCTTGTTAATCTCCACCACTTTACAGGGGCATGAGTTTTACTTGACTGTGACTTACTTTGCTTGACTCTGACCATGACTATGACTTGTTTGACGCTTTTAATATTATGTAAACATGTTTAATATTACGACTAAAGGACATTGAATCCAAGGTCATGAAAATTTTAACAAAAAAAAAGTGCCTTTGTCCTTTGTCCAGTAGTGGATGTTTACTGGCTGCTGATTTGTGTATGATGTGATATATAAGTATCTTGCTAGAGATAGGTCGAATAATCTTGTCCCAAAGACGCATTTGTAAGTTCCCGGTCCGAAGTTTCTTCATACTAGTACCTAGACTACCCAGTATCATAGTCACGTCAAGTCATGCCCTAGTAAAGTGGTGGAGGAGGCTTCTATGGAGTTTTGGAAACCTCACGAAAAGGCATGTCAGGTTTCAACTCGTTATCTTCCTATATATACTCGAGCACGTTTACGAACACTTAATAAGTAATAAATCACCATTATTACATTAACACTCGAAATAACTCAAGTTTAAGAAAGTAATACGATGGGGCGATATTTTTTTTACGTTGGCGCCATCTTTTGGCGGGAAATTCAAATTTAAAACAGTTTTTTGTCCTTGTAGCTAGGCTAGGTACTTAAATATTTTAAATTGACAGTGTATGCGCAAACTGTTGGTTGTTCTTTACATTATCATGTACAGCTATTTAACAGTTACGCACCATATTACTTACATTTGTCAATAAACCGTTTGAAACGAAAGTAGCGTAGAAAGCCGTAAAGTAGCGAGTCTGTAAATTTTCTACAGGATTCATTTCGGAGAATGTGCATCAGAGCTACATGACCTTATCCTGCCATCCCCTTTTTACTACAGGACAAGTAGGAAAACGGCCCACTACCACCCATACATTTTCCTTGGATACGTACCAAACGTTTCGATTCTACGTGTCTAATCCGTACGGCCAAAGTTTGGAACAACCTGCCAGCTTCCCTGTTCCCTGAGAGATATAACCTGGGCCTTTTCAAGGCCAGAGTGAATAGGTATCTTCTAAATCTGCGTGCTTCATCTTCGACCACATCGTCGCTTACCAACAGGCGAGTTGGTGGTCAAACGCGGACTTATCAGCGTTAAAAAAAATATTTATTGAAAAATGTAAGTAATAATGTGCATTAGAGTGTGTGGGGGGTGGTGTGATTTTTTGTGTGTGTGTTTTAGCTTTAAGATTTTGTAAAGAATAATAATCAATTTGCGCAAACGTCATGATCGTTTACAATAATTACCCGGTATAGCTACAAGGACAAGAAAACTGTTTTAAATTAGAATTTCCCGCCATATGTGAAACGTACCACCTTAAATAGACTTTACCAGAAACATTACCAGTGGTGCCAACATAATTAACATGCATTGCATGATTGTCTGTGCCACACTCATTTCATGCGTTTATTTTACGCGTAATGTGCGTAACATAACATAATAGCGTTGCCGTGACTGGACTGGACTGGTTGCCGTTGTTTATTAAAATTAAGTCATTAACGTTACTAGCTATTACTTAATGAGTAACGCCCCACTCTTTCGAGTTCATTCTGTTTTCTGAGCAATACTTGACATTCATAATAGCTAATAATGCAGTTCTCCAGAAATAGAATATGATATACTGCAATGCAACATTGGTAAAAAAATAGGCCTCACTGACCCATGGAACCCATGGTATAATAATATCCTCATGGTGTGACTGAAGTAGAAGCAATTTATGTGTTGAAATAATGTAAACGAACCCTGTCAACCAGGGTGTTCAAAAACATGGTGAGACTCATTTGAGTGTTCCCCTCCACGGAAATCTTTAGTAAAAGGCGAAAGATTTGTACGTGTTGAAGGGAAACCAGAGTTGACAATGACGGCCAACTCCCAAACTCCTCACTATGCTCCGGAGAATCTCGTCACCGCGATGTAGGATTCGCGCGCTCATATTTCAGCGCCATCTATAATTTTGCATGGGTACTGCTGCTAGTTGCTTTAAGGTGGTACGATTCACCTATGGCGGGAAATTCAAATTTTAAACAGTTTTTTGGTCCTAGTAGCCAGGCCAGGTAATTATTTTTAAATAACACAGTGTTCGCGCAAAATGTAGGGTGTTTTTTTACATTATAATGTACAATTATTTAACAGAATCGCACTATATTACATATATTTGCATTTGTGAATAAACCGTTTGAAACAGCAAAAGTTAGTTTATTCGCAAATGTAAGTAATAATGTGCATTAGAGATAAATATCTTTACATGATTTTGTAAAGAATAATAATCAATTTGCGCAAACATAATGGTTGTTTACAATAATTACCCGGCCTAGCTACAAGGACAAGAAAACTGTTTGAAATTTAAATTTCCCGCCATTTGTGAATCGAACCACCTTAAGTCTAACTAACCGATCGCAATGGATCATATAGTTACGTCGTGGCATTGTGTTATCTTCTAAATAAGTAATTAAATCAAAATCAAAACGTCGGAACTAATACGCAAATCGGTCTTCAATCACAATGTAAACGTTGCCAATTCTTGATTTATTCAAAACTAACGATTCCACTTTCGCCGCTATGCCGTGACCGGTTGCTTTCTTCTGTCAATCTCCATGGGTTAGCATCGTTAAAGTTAATTGGCACAATATTGACACTTCTGGCAAGTTTTCCCGTAACTTTCAGCGTCTAAGAATTAACCTTTTAAAATATTTTACGACGTGGGAGTTCCTCAAACCAAAGAAAACGTCAAGATGTTTACAAAACCAGCATCGGGCAACCTAAACATCTCTCCATCAAAATACTAAGCTTGTCCTATCATTTGTAAAGTTTACAAAGTATTATTTTTAAACACTCGTAATTTATCTGTAAACAGCTGAGGACTCCCGTGGAGCCGCGTCAAGCTCGACTGATCAAAGACTTTAGCCTCCAGTTTATGTAGAGCCCAGGGACAGGTGCACCGAAACTTAACAAGGCGATCAATTTAACCACCTGTTTATTACAATTATTTTATAAACAAATTTTAATGTTAAAACTAGCGGTTAAAATAATTAATCGGTTTGTAGTTTCAATGAATGATTTTAGTGGCATTTTTATGCCGATTGAAGTACCTAAGTAGCTACTAAGCGCTTATTGGTTTTATTTATGTGTTTTCAGGTGTTCCTCAATTATTTGCGGATGAAATTTTCACTCCTTGTTGCAATCTATCTCAGAGTAGAATTTTATTCATATCATGTCTCATCGCCTAAACGATGTTTAAGCGTAACTGATAAACCAGCTTACGCCTAGCTGTTTTAAATAATTCAGTTTAGGTGAAGAAAATAGTTGCGCGACTGCAAACCGTATCTGGGCGCGTTAAGGTTCACGTTCGCGTGATTTTCCGAAATGCGCTGTTTTAACGTGAATTTGAGACCTCGTTTATGACTTGGGCGTAAGGTCTAAAATAAAAGGCTGATTTCAAAAAATGTTAGAACTGTTGATTGACCCACACACACACACAAACTTCACTCCTTTTTTTTTTTTTTTTTTTTTTTTCCTTTCACTTGCAACTACAATTTTTTGTATTGAACTTTAAACAGCTGCCTCAATGCTTTTACCTTTTCTGTTTTCGTCAAAAATATAGGTAAGTATCATTTATCTGTCATTACTGCAACAATCATGAGCAATCAATATCTAGTTATTTGTTTTTTAAAGTTTTAAACTCTGAATTAAAAGTGAAGGTTCAAATTATAGTGGTCGTTTATATACAGACTCATCGTGAGAACTATGGTTCCAATTGATCGACTACACGCAATTGGTAATGGTATTTGAGGAATTGCACTACAGTGTATAAACGTTCTTAATTTATAGTAGGTAAAAAATGAACAATTGTTTGTTTTACGTGCATTGTGCCATTTTACCAACTTCTTTGACATCGAAAGTGCATCACAATTTTGTAAGCAGAAAGGGTAATAAGCACCCAAAATACCCTAACAATTTTTATATTAAATCGCAGAATTTTAATTTGCAGGAGTCTTACGGACAATTGCTATTGCGGTACCAAACTAACGTTAAATCCGCTCAGTTGGAAAATCACGCGAACGTGATCCTTAACGTGCCCAGATACGGTTTGCGGTCGCATGAATTTCCAACTGAGCGGATTTAACGTTACTTTGGTACCGTAATAGCAGTTGTCCGTAAGGCCCCAGAACCTGGAAAAAGTGTTTTAGAATACGATTTCGGATCCTGCCTGTCGTTAAAAGTCAGATTTTATTTTAGTTTGATTTTAGATTCATAACGTGCTATCAGAATTGAGGTTCTAATCAAATTAGTACAACTTGCAATGTGGCTTGCGCTCTTGTGGGAGTATTTTAGATCTAGATGTTGTCGAAGAAGGGCCATCAGTCTACCATCTCATTCTGTGGATATCCAATGACCTTGCTTGCACAGAAGCCGGCCGTTTCAATACAAACCAACAAAAACGGGCGGCACCCCAAAATAGCCGGTTGGTAAAGCATCTTACGAAGATTCTTACCACGTACTTACTACTTAACTAAGTACTTAATTACCTACTGAAAATCTTTACTAAACCAATATTTTACTAATTTCCATCAGCAACGGTTGTCAATTTCCATAAGGCCCTGATGAGACGAATCGGTGAAAGCGCTGTGTCCAATGACCACTGACAGGGACTTTCAAGTTTTCACCCGAGTTCTACTGCCCCATCCATCCTATCCATCTATAAGATATAATTCTGTGCCTCCTGTGATGAGTGATACAAGTCAAAAATCAACACTTTACAGGAGCGCAAAAACAAGATTTAAAAAAATCTAGTTCGTGAACTAAGTGGGCTAGGTTACACTTAAGTACCTTCTTTTGTAGATAAAAACATTCACTTTCACTGTGCATTTTTATTTTTATTTAAAATGTTATTGTTTTAAAGTAATTCATGAAAAATCTGTAAGATGTACCTTTTTTAATTTTTAATATGTGTTTGAATTATGTGATAAGTGATACAAGTACAATTAAATTATGTTGCACCTAAAAGTTGTCTTTGTGTAAACTGATATATAAGAAGTAAAAAAAACTAATAACTCATTAGAATAATATACCTAACACAATGTTGTTCAAACAAATAATAAAAATACTACCCTAAAGATTAGATTGTTTTACGTATCTGTTCGCTATTATCATAATTTACCTAAATTGTATCAGTATGCTAAAATTCAAGTCTTTTGAAATATGTATTAAATGATACAAGTCAAGTTATACCCCTCATTAAAATGCACATTTATTGTGAAAATAAATACAAGTTTTGAAAAAATAATTAACGTTTCTTCAACTTCTTCAAAATTATTAACTTCTGACAAATAAGGCACAGTTTTATCAAAATTCAATTAAACACGTGAGTTACATTTCGCCATAAATTCGGTTTTTCTTTCATAACTTCCCAGATTCCAATACGTATCGAAAAGATTTTACCTTAAATGCACTGGCAACCTCTCTTTGCACTTTTTACGACAGTTGTCAAGATCACGTAATTCACGACTTTTCTTCGTCTATCCTGACGTTGTTGTGTATTCGATGCCAGTGTTACGAAAATTACAGTATTAGTACAGCTCAGGACAAGAGAGCTAAATTGACCCGACACTTCACTGAGGACATCCCAGATATCAGCCTGTACGAGATTAGAATGGCTCGGAAACAGCTTAAGAATAACAAGGCACCGGGTGATGATGGAATCACGACAGAACTACTGCGAGCGGGTGGAAAACCGGTACTGTTAGTCCTCCAGAAGTTATTTAATTCAGTCATACTCGATGGTACTACGCCTGAAGCATGGCACAGGAGTGTGGTGGTGCTCCTCTTCAAAAAGGTGATAACACCTTATTGAAGAATTATAGACCCATCTCACTCCTGAGCCATGTGTACAAGTTGTTCTCCAGAGTCATTACGAACCGTCTCGAAAGCAGGTTTGATGACTTTCAGCCTCCCGAACAAGCCGGTTTCCGTAAAGGCTGGAGCACCATAGACCACATACACACGCTCCGCCAGATTATACAGAAGACTGAGGAGTATAATCGGCCATTATGCCTAGCGTTTGTGGACTATGAGAAAGCCTTTGATTCAATCGAGACCTGGGCAGTATTGCAGTCCCTCCAGCGTTGTCATATCGACTATAGGTATATCGAAGTGTTGAAGTGTTTGTATAGAAACGCCACCATGTCGATCCGATTACAGGACGAGAGCACGGAACCAATCCAATTGCAAAAGGCGTGAGACAGGGAGATGTTATCTCTCCGAAACTGTTCACGAATGCATTGGAGGAAATTTTCAAGCTCTTGGACTGGAACGGATTAGGCATCAACATCAACGGCGAATACATCACTCACCTTCGTTTTGCCGATGATATACTTATCATGACAGAGTCGCTGGAGGACCTAAATACGATGCTCAGCGACCTCAGTAGTCTTTCCCAACAGGTGGGTCTTAAAATGAACATGGACAAGACAAAAATTATGTCCAATGTCCGTGTTGAACCCATGCCGATAGTCGTTGGGAACGATACTCTCGAAGTTGTTGACCATTACACCTATCTTGGACAGATTGTTCAGTTAGGTAAGTCCAACTTAGGCAAAGAGGCCGCCCGAAGAATCCAACTCGGATGGGCAGCGTTCGGGAAATTGCGTGACATCTTCTCGTCCAAGATACCACAGTGCCTAAAGACAAGGGTCTTTGAACAGTGTGTGTTGCCAGTGATGACATATGGTACTGAGACGTGGTCCTTGACTGTTGGCCTTTTGGAAAAACTCACGAGTCACACAGCGGGCAATGGAGAGAGCCATGCTCGGAGTTTCTTTGCGCGATAGAATCCGAAACGTGGATATTCGCCTAAGAACCAAAGTCACCGACATAGCTGTTAAAATCTGCAAGTTGAAGGGGCAAGGGGTAGGCCACATCGCTCGAAAAACCGATAACCGATGGGGAAGATAGGTTCTTGAGTGGAGACCACGAACCGGAAGACGCAGCGTAGGTAGGCCTCCCACTAGATGGACCGACGACATAGTGAGAGTCGCTGGCATCCAGTGGATCCAAAGGCAGGCTGTCGTTCAGTGTGGAGGTTAAAGGAGGAGGCCTATGTTCAGCAGTGGACGTCTTCTGGCTCATAATGATGATGATGTTACGAAAAAGTTTTCTCTTTATTCTATCCTGTCTTCTTTCTTTATCACTTTTTCTTGTTTTTTTCTATCACTATTTTGCTTTTACTTTTCCAAAATGAACAACCAGGATTAGCATTTTCTGATGTGCTTGTTGGCGATGGTACTAATGCCCGTCGCCCGCGCTTCCCCGACCCCGCGTCACTTCACTTGCACAGCCCCGCGTATCCCCGCCCCCCTTATCATGTACGCAGTACGCACTTGTATCATTTAGAAAATCTTGTTCTTCATATATTTTTTTAAATTTTGTTTGAGTTTTAGATACAATTCTATTTATATTCGTTTACACATAAAAATTGATTTGTGTCGAATGGTATATGTCAAGATGTATCAGTTATCACAAATTAAGCAAATATTTAGATTCGGATTAATCGGTACATGTTGAATTGTACCCTAATTAGTATTGAGAAAAATTGGTTCAAAGCGATTTAATTCTAAATATGTCAATATTCACGAGAAATATACTGAAAAATAAAATGTGAAAACTAATATAATCGCTTTTATACCACAAAGCACGAAAAACAACTTGTGTATCAACTACTTTAAGGGGTTACTACTTGACATATATCTATATTCACGATTTTTTTGCCAAAATCCTGGCACTTATATCACATTGCACAAAATTATCTCCGAAACTATAGCAGATAGACAAACGTGAGTTGGACCAAAAAAATCGGCTTTTTTTTCTGATCATTATTTTGTTAAAATCACGAAAAGGGTACAACTCGACTTAAATCACTCATCACAGGAGGCACAGAATTTATGATTTAGCGTCCGAATTCCTTGTACCCCTCATGTCGCTCATGCTAAATAATCCGATTCGGGATCCACAGATCTGTGCGATCATAGTTTTAGCTACGGGCGCTACATCGCCCACAGCTAAGCAAATTACAAATATGTATGTACTCAAAACAATTCAGGGCTACTACAAAAACCAGTAAAATAATGTTTTGACCATTTTGTGGTCCTACATCCTCAAACTAAATCCGAAAGTAGTATCTTGACTTGTTATCACGAAACGGTAGAACGGATCGTGTCAAAGAATTGATGTCAGCGTAACGAAAGACAAAATACTCTTATCCCAGGAAAGCGTGCATCTTCCACCCCATCATCGCTTCCCGTCACTGAGATTGAGGTCAAATGCAAGCCAAATCTGTTGCAAAAAAGAACCTCGAAAAAAACTATTGGGAAATCAGAGATAAAAGTATGGGCTGTAGTTATAAAAAAAATGATAAAAGTATAGATTATAAAAAAATACAGCTGTGAAGATTTGTCCAAAACATAAAAAAAAAAAATGGCGTCAGAAATCCTATCGATTCTCTTATAACGGCCTTGGTGGAAAAGCGTAAATACTAGGTACATGTTATCGGACATTAAGATAAGGTATTGAATGGCAGATGACTGGCACTACCAATGGATTAGCGAATGAATTCAACTGTAAGCAACATAAAGTGTTTGTTTCTGATTAACAATTGAATCTTGAAGAGTTGTCGCGACAAAGTTAGATTATCTGTACCTAAGCTATCTTCCAAGCAAGGACCTAAAGAAGGTCCTTGCTTCCAAGTTACTAATTGTGGCTGATATTTCAGCAAAATTGTTGGTACGCATTGGAGGACGTTTTCAAGCTCTTGGACTGGAACGGATTCGGCATCAACGTCAATGGCGAATACATCACTCACCTTCGTTTTGCCGATGATATAGTCATCATGGCAGAGTCGCTGGAGGATCTCAATACGATGCTCAGCGACCTCAGTAGCCTTTCCCAACAGGTGTGTCTTAAATGAACATGGACAAGACAAAAATTATGTCCAATGTCCATATTGAACCCGCGCCGGTAGTCGTTGGGAACGATACCCTCGAAGTTGTTGACCATTACACCTATCTTGGATAGATTTTTCAGTTACGTAAGTCAAACTTAGGCAGAAAGGTCGCCCGAAGAATCCAACTCGGATGGGCAGCGTTCGGGAAATTGCGTGACATCTTCTCTTCCAAGATACCCAGTGCTTCAAGACGAAGGTCTTTGACCAGTGTGTGTTGCCAGTGATGACATATGGTACTGAGACGTGGTCCTTAACTGTTGGCCTTTTGGAAAAACTCAGAGTCACACAGCGGGCAATGGAGAGAGCTATGCTCGGAGTTTCTTTGCGCGATAAAATCCGAAACGTGGATATTCGCCAAAGAACCAGAGTCACCGACATAGCTGTTAAAATTTGCAAGTTGAAGTGGCAATGGGCAGGCCACATCGCTCGAAGAACCGATAACCGATGGGGAAGAAAGGTTCTGGAGTGGAGACCACGAACCGGAAGACGCAGCGTAGGGAGGACTCCCACTAGATGGACCGACGACATTATGAGAGTCGCGGGCATCCAGTGGATGCAAAAGGCAGGCTGTCGTTCAGTGTGGAGGTTTAAGGGGGAGGCCTATATTTCAGCAGTGGACGTCTTCTGGCTGATGATGATGATGAAACTGTCATTACGAAAAAATAGAATAGAAATCCGCTTATAAACGCTTCAAAAGTTATGTGCCTATCTTCCAGGTTTTACCGCAAAACCGAGATGACTGGCGAAACACGGGAGAGGCTTTCGTGTAATACCTACTAGCAACCCGCTTCGCACGGGTGAAATTTACATGCGAAGCCGGGGCGAGTCGCTAGTTATATATATAAACACCTTCAGTGAAAAATTATCTAACTGATGGTGAAGACCGCAACAAAATCCGTTGCGTGGTTTAGGAAGTGTTAGCGGTTACACAGATAGACAGATGCGGAAAGCGCTTTCAATTTATACTATGTAAAGATAGAAACTGTTAAATCGATATAGATCACTGTTTTAAACTATCACGGTTGTTCACTAAAGTTATATGATTATTTACGGGATATTTACCGTGGTAAGGTTGTGGAATGAGATCCCCCAACAAAAAAAAACTTAAAATTTTTCGCAGTTTTTCTGTCGCGAAAACGTCAGGAAATGAAATAAAGTAAAGTAATACACGCGATAAAATCAGTTCAAAATGTTTAATTAGTGTTCCAGCAGCATCACTTGAAAGCAAATTTTCATTGCAGATTATGTATGTTTACCATCTCGAAGATCTTAGACAACACTATCAGGGTAGTTGTGCTTGAGGTCAAACGACTAGCCTTTCAAACATCAAAAGTCTCAAGGAATCGTGACATAAGCCCTGAATTGTTACGCAAAACGTCGGAAACTGTTAAAAAAGCTCAAAACATTCTACAAACAACAAGCAGACATTCTAGCACATGTGATAACTACGCCCTAGGAAAGGTCCGCCCTTTAAAGGAACGTAGAAAGCAGGGAAGTCGTGACTCAAAGATCTTTGGTCGAACGCAATTAACTACAGTAAGGACTCTACGAAGAATCAGCAGTCTATGCGGCCTGTTTCTCAGTTGCTGAACGGCGTTCTCGTATGTGTAGTGTGTACCACTGTATACGCTGAAAGAAAACATCGTGAGGAAACCGGCATTTCCAAGGACCTCAAAAGTGGAGAGACATTATAAAATTTACCAACATACACTGGGCCAGCAGGCGAATCTAGATGGCGCCGCTCTTATTTCATACAAATCGTAGTTGCTTACACACGTATTAGGTTTTTTTTTACGTACACAAACATATGACAAGGGGTCTTACGCCTAGCTGTTTGAAGCAATCCAGTTTAGGTGATGAAAAATTTTGCGCGACGAGTTGGGCGTAAGCCCCAGTACAATGTGCCGTGCATGCAATGATAGCCCCGTTGGCCCAGTTGGTAGTGAACCCACCTTCTGCGCTTGAGAGCGTGAGTTCGATTCCCACCTAGGACAAACATTTATGTGATGAACATTTGTGTTTGTTCTATATCTGGGTGTTACTATCACAAGCTTTGCTTAGTTTGGGGTCAGATGGCCGTGTGTGCAAAAATGTCCCAAATATTAAATATTATCAAATATTATAACCTACATCAGTCATCACATTCTTGTAGTTCGATTTCCACCTAGGTCATGTGATGAACATTTGTGTTTGTTCTATATCTGAGTGTTAATAATTATATATTTAAGTATGTATTTAAAAATGTATAATTATATGTATGTATATCAGTCTCTGGCAGCCATAGTAGGTACAAGCGTGGCTTTGTTTGGGGTCAGATGAACGTGTGTGAAAAAAAACCGTTTTTTTTTTAATGTAAGTATTGTATACCTAATAGTTACTTACGTTTACAAAATGTTGCAAATGTCACTATTTTTTTCAGTCGTATGTTTTAGTTCAGTCAGTTCAATCGAACAGATGAACAGGCGGTATGACCTTAAAGGCTTTAGCCTGCCCGATGGGCGAATAATTAAAAAAAAACAGGTCAGTCGTTTGTTTCAGTTATATAGTCAGTAAGTATAGTTCCTTACTGGCTATATGACTGTATAGCATAACAGAACTGAGACCAAAATGAAATTGTATGCAAAACGATATCATCTACGATGGACAGCTTGGGAAATAGGCCGCTTTGTGTTTTCTATCCGATATCTAGCATTTAGATAATGAGGTATGCTATCTACCAAAGGTTAACAAGTTTTGCATGATCTTAAGATAAGTGTTCTAAGGTAAAGTGAAGAACATTCTAGATTTCTAAGATAGGATTGTCTTAGTATAACGGTCAATTCCATATCAGCTGAATATTAAGGTCATGCTACCAAATTTAGTCTGATCTGATATTACCTCATGCCACTTCATGTCGCCCGAAAAGGGAAATATATAAGCTTGCCGACAACACGAAATAAGAACCGTAAGAAGGCAGGCCTTTCAAAACTGTAACACTGTTTTAAGTTTCTTTGAAATACAATACGTCAAAAACGGAGATTCCGTTATAACTACACTTGCTTCAAATTCTAAATTTTTACCCCCGACGTAAAAAGAGGGGTATTATAAGTTTAATTTGTGTCATATGTTTGTGTCTGTGGCTTCATATGTTGTTCCTAAAAGCCTGTAACAATTTTGATAAAATTTTGGTCGTGTTGTGTTTGAAGTGACTTTGTTGACTTTATTAACTATGATTCAAGAAAATCTTGTTAGCCGTTTGATGATTGCTCTTTTATCGCGGACCTTTTAAATTTATAATTGTTAATGACTTTAATAAAACGAATTTTTCATCGCTAGCCAATTTTTTTTAGGGCCGATAATTCCGCGTTTTAACCACCAACTCGCCTGTTGGTAAACGAAGATGATGAACAAAGACTTACTAAGTTACTGCAATTTATAAAAGAAAATAAAATAGCTTATAATTTTATAACAATAGATAAGATACCCAATTGCGGCATCGGCAGTAACAAAAAGCGACATACCGACGTAACCCATAAAATCTAATTGAATGTTATATAACCAGGAAACGCCTAAAAGGTCAATGAAACCATACACCCCTAATGAAAGCTACCCCTAAAGATTATAATCCCTAAAGTCGTAATATTTACGGCTACAAAACATGCGAAGGGCCCACACGTGTGGCCGATTACTGAAATCATAACAAGGAGGTATTCCTTTTCATTAGGTAATGCCCATTTTGAAGAAGAATGATTAGGCAAACAAAACGTTAGTAAAAAAAAAGTTTTAATCTAAGTCTGGCTAATGAAAGTAGAGACAGCAAACGCCCGTCAAATTAAAAAAAAAACGCTTTACAACCCCAATATTAATATGAAATGCAAACATTACTGTGTTCTGACTGTGTTACAATAAAAATTAATAACTTACAAGTTTCAAGTCAGAATTCAGGCATTTCATACGAATTTTTGGGGTTTCAATGCTGATATTTTTGAATTTGCCGCGTTTTTTCAGTCTACTTTCATTAGCCAGACTCTACCTCATTTTGCACCCATCCAAATAGTATTGGGCGCACAGACCTATATATTGGGCGGACTGAGACAAGTTACACAGTTCGTGACTGAAGGAAAACGCAGTCCGGGAAACGCAGTGACGCTGGCGTGATAAGGGTTAGCAAAAGGTAGCGATGGATTGAGATTTGTGTTAGAAATTGGGGGAGTCCTTTGCCAAAAAAAAGGACAGTATAGTATAAAAGTATGAAAACTGTACGGAATAAACGGAAGAGCTGACAAGAACTCACAGTTCTAATAAATTTCAATTCCCGGATTTCCCCGATTCAATTTTATTTAAATTTCCGGTATGTAGGTAAATGTTTCTAAAGAACTTAGATAGGGTATGAAGCTGAATATGTAAGCCTATAATACGCTGCAAGAAAAGCAGTTTTCTTAAAACACTTCCTCGGATACATTATTGGTAAGGAGTCGTCACCATACTGATACGCAGTGAGTCAGTGACAGTCAATCAGCAATGGCAATGGCCCAGAAGCCCGTCCAACTATTTCTCAGGGTAATAAGGGTTTTAAATTTTTTATTGAATGTATAAAGTTATTCATTATGATAGGATTACAGCTGTATTGTGTTAATTGACATAATCACTATTGAATTGATAATTAATTTATTAAATGCTAATTTATGCCGGGCAGTGAGTGCATGTTTTTAATTAACAGAGAGGTGGTACGTTTATAGGATCATGCTGAGCCTTCATTCTACGGCATATAATTCAATTATCTGATGGGTGCTTAAGATGCTCATCAATTAATTTGTGCTTGCAAAAGGATGGCGGTGGATTAACCTTCTTATGCCATTGTACAACGTCCAGGAAGACAGGTAGTACGTACTGCACGCCCAAAACCCAAATCGCTTGATCGCCCAAAGGCCCAGAACTGATACACCCATGACGACCATGGACCATGCGGGCCATGTTTGCCGAATACCTAAGGAACTATAGACTGGACCAAACCACCGAGTCACGCAAGTTTTTTTTATATATAAATAATAGTCTTGCGCTTGTTCGCCAACTTGCCTGATGTTAAGCGATGATGCGGTCTACGATGGAGCATGCTTGCTTAAAAGAAACCGATTCACTCGTGATTTGAAGACACCCAGATTGCAACTATCGGGGAACACCCATTCAGGCAGCGCATTCCACAGACTAGCTGTTCGCACAATAAAAGTGGAATCAAAGCGCTTCGTTCGGATTTTCGGAATACCAACAAATGGCCTCAAGATTGCCCTGGAGGTGGTTTGATGAGCCGCATAGGAAGGGTGTCTACATCAGTCAACATTAAAAACATGGAATGAAGGAAAGGCAAGGCCTCCAACGATAAGATTGGAAAAGACAGGTGCAATGCACTCTCTAGGAGAATCTAGCAATTTAGCTAGATGCTATCTTTCCTAGGTCAGGTTAAGGTTACTGATCAGAAAAGTTAACAATGGTTTACAATGTAGAAACGTTCTTTGTATATATCTCTAAGGAAGTTAAGAACAATAGGCATGTGTCTTAATGTTCAACTTATTACAAATAACAGGCTTAGCGATTAATATAACTAAATACATAACACATACTGAAAAAATAATTGGGTGATAAATCTCTGAGATATGAGCGTTTAAAGTTTTAGGTGGGGATAGAAAGTTGATACTCTGTCCCTTTCTCGCAAAGCGTGTGTTAGTATAGCATTTGTATCATTATCATCATCAGCCATTTACCCACTAAACTCCACACTGAAGGACAGCCTGCCTTTTGCATCCACTGGATGCCAACGACTCTCACTATGTCGTCGGTCCATCTAGTGGGAGGCCTACCTACGCTGCGTCTTCCGGTTAGCATTTGTATAGCACACGTCAAAACTCAATATAGTGCTCTCTGTCTAGCATGAAATTAAAATAAATACTTACAACTTATTTTTTTTTACTAATTTTAATTTTGTTTTCGTTGATGGGCTCTATTTATGATCAGCTTTTTTATGAGGTAATAAAAAAATATTAGTCATGCCTATTTCACATGTTCAGTGCACTGAGGTACATACTACCTCAGTGATTCAGTGAGAAAAATTTTACCTGTAGTTTTGAAAGGGGGAGGCTCTTTTTTTTTCTTCTTCTTCCCCGTGTTGGGGCTTTTGGCTCCGCATGATTGATGCAGTTGCCATATACAAGTCGTATGAGTTTAGTTTTAGAATTTAAAGGTAGGGAAACGATACGCGAAAGGGGGAGGCTCCGTCATGGTGTATAAACGAAACTGTTAGACTGCCGCTATTAAAAAGTTTTTAGTTTCCTCATTTGACCGCCTTTTCAGGCAAGTAAGTAGGTTGCATTGAACTAGGTTTTATAAATATTTAATCTGTTTCCGTGTTTTTTTTTCTTTTTCCGCAGCGGCATCTTATCAGCCAGCATGACATTGCGTGCTGCCCTTTAAGCATGAGTCAACACTTCGATCGGCTGCACTGCGATCAAACCTTGATCGGTCTTTTGTTTGCGGGCAGCCATTGTTGCAATTAACTGTTTTGTTGTTTGGTTATACATGGGCTTGAGATTTGTTATCTGGTTCAATATAATATCGTCAACATGGGAACCATAGTTCAACGCATTTGCTGACCGTACGTATGTTAGCTGTCACAGCTTCTATTGCCTTAATAGTGTTAGCGCGACTGGTCCGGAGTGACGACATACGGTATCGTTGAGGAAAGGCACTACTTCCTCTCGACTTATCAACCTACACTGACCGATAACCTAAGCCGTCGTTGACTTATCTAATCAGTCCGTACAATAATTTCAGCGTCGCTAACATAGTTTCCGTAGTGTAGCGGTTATCACGTGTGCTTCACACGCACAAGGCCCCCGGTTCGATCCCGGGCGGAAACAGACCTTTTTGCACTTTTGCCAACTCCTTTGCAGTGTGCTTTCGATTTGTAGGCGGCTCTTGACTGACATAGTTTAACTGGTTAGCTTAAACATTCAACTTGTTCTCCGAACCACAGTAGTACTTGCGCATAAATACAGGGTTGCGCATATAGACCGTACTAAGCTGAAAGGAGATCATTGTACTCATCATTACGAACAACTTTTACTATGGGACCAACCCTGAAATCGCGAGAAAAAACAGCTGTTCTATACATTTTGTCGAGTATCATGTCAATGAGCTTTCTTTGGAAAGCTGATATTTTTACGCGAATTTAGGGTTGGTCCCGTAATAAAAGTTGTTCATAATGATGAGTACAATAACCTCCTTTCGGCTTAGTACAGTCTATAATTTTATATGTGTATTAAATACGATTAACTGTGTCGCCTTTTAGTGCTCGTTGTACGTCACGTGGTTTCCACCCTATCAGAAAAAATTACCTGCCAAGTGCTAGTCGGGCTCGTGCATTTAGGGTTCTGTACTACCACAAAATTCAATAATGAAAATAGCAGTTGTAACTTGGTAATGAACAGAAACTTGTCACCTTCTCGCACTTGGCCATTATTTATTATTATACTTTAGAGTGCGTACTATAATAATTCCAAGTTTGACGCTTGTATTGTTGTCTTTACATAAGAGCTACTTAATACAATAAAACGTAAAAAATTGCGTTTGTTGTATGGGCACACCCCCCCTTCGTTGTTAGTTTTTTTTTTTTTTTTTTCTTAGTTAATCCGCCGTAACATTACATATTCTGTGAAATAATCATCATTACATTTCAACTGACTATATATAACGGTTCGAAAGATACAGCCGTTTAAAGGTAGGACAGACGGACAGACAGACATAGTAGGCTAAGTAATAGGGTCCCGTTTTTACCCTTTAGGTACGGAACCCTAAAAGTACTCCAATACCGCTTTATGGTTGGTATTCCGAAAACCCGAACGAAGCGCTTTGATTCCACTTTTATTGTGCGAACTGATAGTCTGTGGAATGCGCTGCCTGAATGGGTGTTCCCCGATAGATACAATCTGGGTGTCTTCAAATCACGAGTGAATCGGTTTCTTCTAGGCAAGCGTGCTCCACCGTAGACCGCATCATCGCTTAACATCAGGCGAGTTGGCGGTCAAGCGCAAGCCTATTATTTATTTTAAAAAATATAAAAAAGTACGGCTAGGTATTTAGGCATCGATCTAAATGTACTACGTTAATTAATTTCTTACATAAATTTTTTAATTTAATTATTTTAATACATTACCTAATTTCTTTGTATTTAGGTTACTTCCTACAATATCAGCAAGGCTTAGACCTGCGCTCACACCCCCTTTAGAAATTATCCGATGCAGTGCTTGTACCTTACTATGCGACTTTCTAAGTTTAATTACGCCTTTTCTAATGATCTCTACTACTTTTACATTGTCAGAGTTCTTCCGTGTCATTATCTACATTATCCTAGACTTACGCCATTTCTAATTCCTCGAAACGCAACAGTAAATACATTTCAAAGCTTAACTTATAGTTCTTACTGTGATTCTAATTGTATGATACTTCGAACTCTTCTTTCGACCTCCATTAATAAATTGTCAGTTTGTGTAATAACTTAAAAATCTTTGAGAAGCCCTTAAGCCCTAAGAATTACACAACACCTTGAAGTTTATTGACTCTTCAATCAGGTGGTGTGCTCAGGCGCATCTTTACAACGCCATGTTGTTTTTATTGTCACCTTCCGGTTTCGTAAGCACGTGTTACATCAAAATAAGTGACAAACAGACAAGCGCGCCTATTTCTGGGAAGGGTTTATGATAAAACCGCAAAGGATGGCCGTTGAGTCAGTTTTATGGTGCGCTACAGTTTTAGTTAACTGTTAACAATTGGGTAACAATTAGTGTTACCCAATTGTTTTCTCGCATTTTCCCGGGCAAAATTACTTTTACCTACATCTATGTTACCTTGTAACTTTTTTTTTTTCAATTTCAATTTCCCAACAATCGTCTAAAGTTTCGCATTGTTTATTGATTAGTGCAACTCAAGTCCTGACTTTTTTTCAGTAAGGGTCCCTTTTTTATTATATACAAGTACTAGCTGCGCCCCGCGGTTTCACCCGCGTAGTGATGAAAAGTAGCCAATGTCCGTCTCCTGGTTCTAAGCTACCAATACCAATACCACTACCAATTTTCAGCCAAATCGGTTCAGCCGTTCTAGAGATATAAATAGGTGTAACTAATACGACTTTCAATTTTAAAAACCCCAATCTAATTTCAATAATAATCTTCAAATGGCTTAACCGATTTTCATAAATCATAGCTGAGAACAGTCTTGATCAAGTCACCTTTCAAACATACAAAAACTTAATATAAATCTGTTCAGCTGTTTGGGAGCTACGATGCCGCAGACAGACGCACAGATAGTTATATTAAACTTATAGCACCCCCCACAACCCTTTTTGCGTCGGGGGTTAAAAACGTAGAAGAGAGGAGAGACGGTTTTTTATCGGATACATTTCGGAGAGTGTGCATCAGATCTGCATGATTTAATTCCTTCCTACCCTTTTTTCTATCGGACCGCCAGGGCGGGCACAAAAAATCGACATCGTTTTATGGTTGATATTCCGAGAACCCGTACGAAGCGTTATGATTCCACATTTATTGTGCGAACTGCTAGTCTGTGGAATTCGCTGCCTGATTGGGTTTTCCCCGTTAGTTACAATCTGGGTGTCTTCAAGTCGAGAGTGAATCGGTTTCTTCTAGGCAAGCGTGCTCCATCGTAGACCGCATCGTCGCCTAACATCAGGCAAGATACTATTGAAAAAAAAAAAAGGGAGATCGGGACCCGGGGTAAAACGCTTACAAACGCGAATTTATAGAAATTCCATAGAAAGAATTGGGATGTTACCATACTTCGCCGAACTTGAATCACCTGATAAGATAATTATATTACGTAGTATAGTATGATATCTTTGATATATAATATCTACCTGGGACAGAAAAACGATAGAACTACTAGCGGTCGAAGTAGAATATTCTATATAATTATGTAAAATACGTAGGTATCAAATTCCATACGAATTTAAATTTCGAAATTCAAAATTAGTATCGAATTCGATGCCTACAATTTTTTCCCACTTAAACTGTAATCGATTAAAAGAAAAGATAAGGCACGTCTCATTTATACAGGGTTACGCGGAATGGGATGTGTTTACTCATCATTATGAACAACTTTTACTATGGGACCAACACAGAAATCGCGAAAAAAATCTGAGCTGTTCCATACATTTTGTCAAATGACAATGACCGATTTCTATGGAATAATTATTTTTTATGCTATTTGCCCCTTTCGGCTATACATTTATACACCCTCCGCAGAACCCAGTATTGATACCGTCAAATTGAACCCTACGCACAGTCGTAATGCGTAAATCCATCTAATTGTATTACACGTTTGTTTGTTTGTGTAACGTAATTGAGGAGTGTACTCCCCATAGGATTATCGGTCGTCGACCTTTGAACCGAGACACGTGGGCGCGAGTGCAAGACACCGAAATAGAGACAGGCTGACCTTAATCTGGAGTTAGCTATCAATCAATGGTAATGGGTATCCATGTGTTTTCTAGTAGTAAGGTTTTAGGAGATTTATCGTGTCCATATTGGTGAAGTCTGTGTGGAGTTTGTACTATTATCTATACTGTGGTGCAGTTAACATAAATGATTTATCTATACTTATATATTTATAATATATAATCTATCATCATCATCAGCCAGAAGACGTCCACTGCTGAACATAGGCACCCCCTTTAACCTTCACACTGAACGACAGCCTGCCTTTTGCATCCACTGGATGCCAGCGACTCTCACTATGTCGTCGGTCCATCTAGTGGGAGGCCTACCTACGCTGCGTCTTCCGGTTCGTGGTCTCCACATATATAATCAAAAAATAATCAAATATAATCATATATATAATAAATATATAATCTATACTAATATGATAAAGAGGAAAGATTTGATTGTTTGTTTGCATTGAATAGGCTCCGAAACTACTGAACCGATTTGATAAATTCTTCACTTTTTCACTTTTGGGAAGCTACACTATCTCCGGGTGACATAGGCTATAATTATATCTATACCCGTGCGAAGACGGGGCGTGCCGCTAGTTTTAAAATAATTATGCTCTTAATGTTTCTTAATTTTCCGATGGAAATTTCTATATTTTTTCACTGATTTTCTCTTTGATTTAGTTAGGTGATACAGGAAAATATATTTTTACTAAGGTGAGGTTTTCCTATTTTAAGCAACGCTTATTACTACAGGTGACCATTAGACTATAATTTAATAAATGTATTTAAATCAATCCAAAAAAAAAAGGGATACAAAACAGAATTTAGCATCAGCATCAATCTATCTGTAGCAGTCAGACTGGAGCAAATAAATGCTTGCACTTGGGCCAAGTTTAAATGCTATTAGGTTACACAAAAATTTCTACAATATTTGAAAAAAAATACATGAAAATATAAATTACATACTAGGCAATACACAGGTAATGGTTAAGTTTTATGACTTTGTTGCTAAAATTTTTTTTTCCGATTCTTCATTCAAAATTAAACAACCAAATGAGGATTTCATGTTTTAATTTATGTAATTATTCAGCCCTTATTGAACATGCAAAATATAAAATTAATATTTATTAGGTAAAACAGTCTATTCTATAATATATCTGAAAAAATAAACTTAAAACTATTGTTAGATAAGAAACAAAAAAATACAGGCTATAAGGAAAGGGTATGCTTAGCCGAAAGGAGGTCATTGTACTCATAATTATAAACAACTTTTACTATGGGACTAACCCAGAAATCGCGTTTTTT
Organism: Agriopis marginaria; assembly: GCA_932305915.1. Taxonomy (NCBI): domain Eukaryota; kingdom Metazoa; phylum Arthropoda; class Insecta; order Lepidoptera; family Geometridae; genus Agriopis; species Agriopis marginaria. The sequence continues at coordinate 6,175,436 of OW029933.1, forward strand.
TTTTGTAAAAGTTGTTCATAATGATGAGTATAATGAACCTCTTTCGTCTTAGCTTACATATTCCCTATAACCCTGTATAGACTTATACCGATGATGCCTCCATGGCTCGGCCAAGACTTATAATGACAAACAATGGCTTATGCATGACTGCCACCTCGCCTGATAGGTGATAATGTGGTGATAATGTGGTCTACGATGGAGCATGCTTGTCTAGAAGGACCCGATGCACTTGCGACATAATGACACCCGGATTGTAGCCTGCATATTCAAATCTGGGTGTCTTCAAGTAGCAAGTGGATCGGTTTCTTCTAGGCAAGAGTGCTCCACTGTAGACCACCTCAACGCTTAACATCATACAAGGTGGTGGTCAAAAGCAAGTCTATCATTAAATAAATTTAAAAAAAACTATTATCATATGTAATACAGTGTAAACTCTATATAGCGACACGTAAGACATACTGTAAATTATATGGCGTTATTGAGAGTTGTTGTTAAATGGAGAGAAGAAAAATCTATATATGTAATTTTACTATTATTATGTATTTACAAGAAACGTATATATTTTAGTATTTATATTTACAGTATTTTATTTTATTTTGAATATGAGGTGCTAGAAAGTACTGTTTGTTGCTTAATAATGACTTATTGGTGTCGTTATTTAAATTGGGTGTGATGCTAGATTGTATCATTGTATGGACAACAAAGTAAACCAACCAGTCAAATAATTTCGAAGTTTTCAGGAAATTGGCATTAAATCGAGTGTTGTTATATAGTGTTTACACTGTAAATGGTTAAGGAAATATTCTTGCGAGTGGAAGGGTTCTGTAAGTTTCAGGAAATTGACAAGGAAGAACAGAACCGGAGTTAGGAGCACTGGGACTTTAGGACAGATCTGAAAAAAAAATTGTTTATTTAGTTGCAGTATAGGTCCAAAATTTCTGTGTTAGTTATGATGGAGGCCCTTTAGCTAACTTCACAATGACCAGGGGGGTTAGACAAGAGCCGTTTTCTGTTAGCGTTAACGCCTGCGGAAAGATGAAATTGTATGAAAATGACATTAGCTTGAGAAATGTTATCTACAGCTCACATCATTTTGATCTTTCCGCAGCGTTAACGCTAACAGAAAATGGCTCTTGTCTAAACCCCCAGGCATGGTTATCAGTGTTCATGATGCCCAGTGGTGAGTGAACAACTATATAAGGATGTTTACTCATGGTCTTACCAGAAATTACATCTCGCACAACAACAAATCTGATTTTTTTTCAGATCGAGGCCAATATATGGGTTTGGCTGGGCATTGGGACAATTCTTAAGAGTCTACTTGCCACCCATCTCAAAAAAACTCAAGGATGAATGTCTCTATTATCTAACATGTTCTAATTGTTATAACTAAAGCCCAATGCAGATGAAGTGCAAATATTACTCGCGCCAGCTTACTGCGCATCGTCTGCAACAGACTTTAAGATGCTGAAGCGTGGACACTTACAGTTGGGGCAAACTGCAAGTTCAGTCACTCAGCGAGTTACGGAAAAAAGCAATGCTTGGCAATTCTCTGAACATAATTATTCTGTATAATGAAAAATACAAGAAGATGGCTCGACATGGCTCAGCGTATTAGCAGCTCAAGTGGCAGAGGGCCACTGGCAGTCATATCTATCGCAAAACCATTGAAACCCTGGGGTAAATGTGGTCTAGAGTGGAGTATAAGAATTGGTATACTTTGCCGTGGACATCCAAAGACTAGATGGTCGACAATATACGTAACAGGCAGTAGTTGAAAGCGAAAAGTTGAAGAGTGGTCTGAGTAGTTTGCCTTGGGAAGCTTAAGTCCAGCAAAGGATCAAGATATACGCATGATGATGATGATAATAAAAAAACTAAAAACGAAGAAAGGTAATTTTTCTTTCATTCATGTGTAAATGTTGGATATTTAGTTCAAAATAAAGCCTTGTCTGCAAGCTAGTAGGTACAGCCTCCCGTGTTCAAGAGAGCCAAACACCAGCCAGTAGGTAGTGACGCATAACATAAACATAAAATCGATTCGTTCAAGGTTGCACTTGCACTAAAATGCACTTGCATTTTACATTAAACAGCAGAACTTCGTAACAGAATACCGTAACTTTTTGTAAAGGTTTCGGCAAATTACTGATAATTGCGGCGTTTGTTTCACTACTTTCTGTGTTACTTAAGTTTGTATGTTCGCAAAAAAGCAAAGTGACACAAAAATATTTGCTTACCCGGTAACAGGTGGAATCAGACAATCCGCTCACAGCAAGGAAGTCTCAATATTGTAGCACTAAACAGAACTAGCACAATCACTGTTTTCATACAATAATCTTAATTTTCACTCCTGTTAAGTTCGTATCATTGTTTTCCGAAGTTAATAAAACTCAAACTCAAACGAAACACTCGAACATCAAGATGATCCAAACTATATAGAACTCGAATCGAACAAAACAAAACTGAAAAGTTTTTTTGTACCTGTGCTGCCACCTGTGTTCGGTGATTGGGTATGCGTTATTCTCGCGTTCCGTATCAAAGCCAACGGTAGCGCTATTGCGAAGGAGATCAAAATTAATACGGTTTTTCTTGCGTTTTGGTTCTCATCATGGTATAATGATAACTTTTTCTTGGATCATGGTTCTCCAAGGATTTTATATATTCCCTAAAGGGACCTGGATTGAGGACTCATGCTAAAAAAACGGTCCGAGGGAAAAGCGAGCACGGAGTAATTTGTCCTTTTCTTGTAGGGTGTTCATGATTTTGAGGAAACGAAGACATTGTAGGTAATTCCTAAAATCATCGTATAGGTACTCTCAGTAAATACAGGAAGTTCATATAGGCCCAGTGACGAGCGCTAATGTCAGAATTTTAGGCCGCCAGGACGCCTGAAGGCCTCTGAGATGGCTTAGCGGCTATTGTTATAAGACTCAACCGGGACATACGTGTCACGTGACATATATATATTTTTTTTTTTAAATAGGCTTGCGCTTGGCCGCCAACTCGCCTGATGTTAAGCGATGATGCGGCCTACGATGGAGCAGCTTGCCTAGAAGAAACCTATTCAGTCTCGACTTGAAGGCAGTAACCAGATTGTGAACTTTTCATTCGACCTACGGTAACGTTCGGTTTCTAAATGCCACTCGCAATCACCCTACCTAAGATTGACCGTGTAGTCCGTTGCTTAAATTCGGTGATCCGTTAGCAACACCTATTAGATGACGATGATGATGAAAGTAGGCTATCACTTTCCATCCCTTGAACTATACCCATGCAAAAAATCTGGTTGATTTGTTGCTCTGTTGCTGTGTGAAAAAGTAACAAACAAACACACTTTCGCATCCTATCCTACTTCCTACTAATATTATAAACGCCAAAGTTTGTATGTATGGATGTTTGTTCCTCTTTCACATACAACAGACAAACTTTTGCATTTATAATAAACTAGCCGTTACCCGCGACTTCGTACGCGTACACTTTCACCTAAACTTTCAACCTTTTTTGGGCCCTTTAATTCGGCCCTTTCGTAAAATATTTTTAAATGAACTTTTACACCCACTTGTCAAATTACAAATTCGTAGTTGCATAACTTTCAACACAACATACAAACTCCAATTCCACCTCCTTAATCCTTATTTTTTGTAAAAATATTATAACAGTATTTATTTATTATAAACTATTAGCCTGAATACCAAATTTTATTCCTAAGTATCATCAAAAACAAAGGACTTTAATATAATCTTTCAACCTCCATTTGCCCTCTTTAATTCGGCTTTTTCGCTAAATCCTTCTTAGCGGACCTCTATACCCCATAAGGAATCTACGTGCCAAATTTCAGCCTCGTAAGTCAAATAGTTTTTGAGATTTCGTGACAAGTCAGTGAGTGGGTGAGTAAATTTAGCTTTTATAAATATAGAAGACTGGCATGACTACTATTTGGCATAGTTTACTTCATCATCATCATCATCAGCCAGAAGACGTCCACTGCTGAACATAGACCTCCCCCTTTAACCTCCACACTGAATGACAGCCTGCCTTTTGCATCCACTGGATGCCAGCGACTCTCACTATGTCGTCGGTCCATCTAGTGGGAGACCTACCTACGCTGCGTCTTCCGGTTCGTGGTCTCCACTCAAGAACCTTTCTTCCCCATCGGTTATCGGTTATAGTTTACTTACTGCGGGAAAATGACATGGAACTACATTCGTTTTCAAAGTTTGTCCAGAGCATCACTACATCACTATCACTATCATCACTACATAGTATAAAACAAAGTCGCTGTCGCTGTCTGTCCATCCCTATGTATGCTTAAATCTTTAAAACTACGCAACAGATTTTGATGCGGTTTTTTTAAATAGATAGAGTGATTCAAGAAAAAGGTTTATATATATATATATATATATATAATAAATGCATAATATAGTAGAGAAACACTGATAATTGTAGAGGTTTCTAATGTGATGTCGTCAATAAACAATTTTTTTTGCGCTTTACATTGCAAACGCTGGCTGAACCCTACGACATAGATCAAAATAATGTACGACAATATTGTATACCTTAAAAAGGTCTACATAAAAGTTCACGATAGTATATGTCTATTTCTTAGGGATAACCCGCAATAACCATTTTATATTATTTATTTTTTACGAGAAAAAACGGCTTATTTACGTAGGTATTTTAAGCAATACAGCATTAATCTTTATCCAATTAAGTACCTTAAATACATTGTGCATTTAATATAGACCAATATGGCCGTTTACAGCTTGTAATTTAAATGAACATTTTCTAAGATATTAGATTTAAAATGCAGGGACATAGCGGTTGCGGCGGTACCGGCCCCTCAGCCAGTGCCCAGTACCACAACAGGCCCGTACCGGCGGCGTGTTTTTCACATGGCCAATTATGAAAACAACATGTTTTGTTTGTTTTGCCTAATGACAAAACAGCTGTGAACGTATCCTACGTTCACAGCTCTCTACTACTCTACTACAGATTGTCATAAAGACAATCTGTAGTATATTATTCTAGTATTAGCATTGCACCCGTGCGAAGCTGGGGCGGGTCGCTAGTGTCTTTATAAAATCTTCTGTGTTGAAGTGCAAACTGCACACCCTGGAGTTTTTTGTTATACTTGCTGTTCGACTAAGAATTACGTCCAACCACATTTTTCTTACATCCTCTTTTGTTGGTATACTGTAACATGAAATATATTCAGCGATGAATTTAGGTACTTTCATTTTTTATGTAATATTTAGAATGATTCCCGTACGATTCGTCGAAACACCATTGAACGATACAACTGTACACAGAAAGCTCGGTTCACCGTTGGATGGTGGTACTAGATCTACGTTTCGTCACTTACTCACCTGATGGTACGTGACGGTGTGGCGGAGGATGGAACACGTTGATCTAGAAATCTATTCATATCTATCTATACATGTCTATCACTAGCCATGAAGATATCTAGTTTGTTGTTCTCAGGAAATAACGAGGACGGCAGGGAGTTCCATTCTTGGGCAGTACGTATCATAAATGAAGACCCAAATCGTTGAGTTCAAATCTTTGGAATTTTCACTAGGAAGGAGTGGTAGTGTGCAGTCGTTCTACTTTTCCTAAGTGAAAGGGGGAGGGTGGAACAAGGGCTCGAAGCTTTTGCGCACACTCGCCGAAATGCGAATTACTTTAAAATATCCCTAGGTCATGCTAAAACATAATGTATAAAAATAATTGTTCATGTTCACACGAGTATGGACACCCTAATAAACATTTTCTTGTATTACAAGCTTTGTGTACCTACCTGTGAAAAGATATGCCGCAGCCACCGAATGATTCACTAGCACAGTTTCTTATACAGCAATTTTTCACCATTTTAAAATAATTATTCAAAAATCATGCATGAAAAAACAAAATAAGCAAACAATCAAAAACGTCATGTCGTTAATGCTGCCAGTAGCTTCATGGTTCAGTAGAACCATGAAGGTTCCTAGTAATTATACTTGGAACCTACATGGTTACTTAAAAATAAAATTGAAATAGGTACATGATACATTAGATATATCTACATTAATATCCGTTAGAAAATGGAAATAAAAATTAATCTTTATTTTATTGATAGTAATTTTATGTTTACACCCCAAAATAGGGCCTGCCTGGTATGTCCTATTGAATAAGTAAAACTACTAAAATATAATTATGATTATTTACGGGATAATTACCGTGGTGGTTGTGGAATGAGATTCCACAACATCTTATAACTTTAGTGAACAGCCGAGATAGTTTAAAACAGAGTTTTACTAAAATATATGTTTTATGTAATGGCAATCTTTAGAAAGGGATACACTTCCTCCGTGGTAGCTATCTCAGTGAGCTCGTTTTACCTCCATGTTCCTAGCCACATTATTATGAACCCTTACGTTTAGACGTTAAGGTTTAGTTTTGTATGGGAATATTTTGACAGAACGCAATCTAGTATATATGTTTATCTATGTGGTTCTCAACCTCATTAGCGATATTAGTGTGGCGGGCGGTGCGGTGACATTTTAACATTTTTAGACCATCGACACGACGATGAAGAAGTGATAAAGTCATTGTTAGTGTGATTCGGAAAGTACCCGGTGCGAAACAAGACTAGACTGCTAGATCGCTAGGAGTAATCTATACCTAAATACTAATATTATAAAGAGGAAAGATTTGATTGTTTGTTTGTTTGTTTGCATTGAATATGCTCCGAAACTACTGAACCGATTTGAAAAATTCTTTCACTGACGGGAAGCTACACTATCCCCGGGTGACATAGGCTATAATATCTATACCCGTGCGAAGCTAGGGCGGACCGCTAGTAAATTAATAATGTCATTGTGTTTCTTGTGCTAGATTTTGAAAGACTGTCAGAAACTTAATCGAGAAGTGTAAGTATTTTAAGTAATAAATTGCATTACTTTACAGCTTTACATGACAATAATAACTAACCGGCCGAGCTACATCATAGATATAAATATCAATGAGCTACATGGATAGAAAAACTGTTTGAATATTGAATTTCCCGCCATAGGTGAAATGTACCGCCATGCGTTCGGCCATGTGCCACTATTTAACCACAGAAAACACATTACGGCTAGCTGATGCAAGTCAGTTTAGGTGATGGAAAAACCTGCCAAGTGCGAGTCGAGCTCGCTTCCGTTTCCACAAAAACAAAATTACCTTTTATAACTTGGTAATGAACAGAAACTTGTCACCCACTCGCACTTGGCCATAATTTATTATTTTATATGTTGTACTTTATAGTGTGTACTATAATCAAGCCAAGTTTGACGGTTTTGTACGTATTACCCTTTTTACATTTATTTATTTATTAAGGCTTCACATTGATAGCTACATTATTACATACACTGAAATCTTATAAGTGAACTTAGCTAAATGTGTTACCTTTTAAAGGTAACACATTTAGCTAAGCGCATTTAGTTAGAGCTAACTTATATTAGAGTTAATACAAAAATACCTACGTTTGTTGTATGGGGACCTTTAGTTTTTTACTTTTTTATTATTTCTTAGTTTATCCGCCGTAACATTACATATTCTGTGAAAATTACAACTGGCTATCTATTACGGTTCGAAAGATAAAGCCGTTTAAAAGTAGGACAGACGGACGGAAGTACGTAGTAGTACCACGTAGTCTCAGTAAAATGGTCCCGTTTTTACCCTTTGGGTACGGAACCCCTTAAAAGATAAACCACGACTGGTTATTCAAAAGTAAAAAATCAGTCGCGCCACTAGCAGTTTTTTTCAGGTTTAGTATGACCCATGGTATTTTTTTTTTATAATCATGGATTTTATGGACCCCTTTTGGCTTGGTACACCTTTTCAGTGTACCCATGTATTAATTACTAGTAGGCCGCCCCTGCTTCGCACGGGCGAAGCCGGGATATATAGCCAATGTCAACCCGGGATAGTGCAGCAGTGAAAGAATTTTTCAAATCGGTTCAGTAGTTTCGGAGCCTATTCAATGCAAACAAACAAACAATCAAATCTTTCCTCTTTATAATATTAGTATAGAAAACAAACAAACACACAATCAAATCTTTCCTCTTTATAATATTAGTATAGATATATATTATAACACCAGCTTGCACTCACGAAACCGAAACCGATCGTCCGACCAATAAAACATCATGTGAGTGCAAGCCAGTGTTATAATAATTTATATTAAATCCTCACGCGAGTTTTGATGAAGTAACCATGTATAGATTGTATAGCCAAGGTGAAGAACCCAGTGGCAGAAGGTTTCAGAAGGCGGACGCTTGATTCTGGAGTGAAGGATTTTCGCCATGCAGAGGAAATGGCTAATTACTGGAATTCGGATTCGCCCCTTTGAGCTTCATGAAATCCAAGGCTGCTTTATGAGGCTGAGCTGCGCTGCTCGACGTCATAGCCAAGGCTAGTGGAGACAGGGATTAGGACTGACACACGGAAAAGTTTTTTTTATTTTTTTATTAGAACGTCTTTCAAGGCATTTTGTATAAAATTTGTTGTAGCCAGTTGCACCCATATAAACGATACGTCAGTCATTCGAAATCAGTTAGCAACTGTGATGTGGAGTACGACGCGTTGATCTAAATAAGAATGTTCAATCATATGCCTGGTAACAGATTTTCCTTCTCATTTCCGTTCTATTTACTTCTCTTTTCTGTGGACTGACCCTAGCTGGTATTAGTTTGCAGCAATATTAAAACCATGTCCAAGAACCTCAAAAGATCAAAGACAGACATGACATTCACCAACATGCACTGGTACAGCATGGTGGCCCATTCTCTTTCTCTGAGAGAAGGCCTGTGTCCCAGCAGTGGGAACATAAGCTGAAATGATGATGATGATGATAATGATTAATAATAAAACTCCATGTTACCACTATAAAGCTATATTCACACTAAACTTAAAATAAACAATCAACCAAGCTGCGGTTTGGGCGCAGTAAATGTGCGTTTCCTGGACATCTTTTTACGCGACATCTGCAGTTGTTGGAGTTGGTTGTTCACCTCCGCCCAGATACCGGTCTGTTCTTCCATTGGGATGGTTTTCCTAAAAAAAAGACGAATTCAATACACATAGGCATAATATTGGTTGGCGAAAAGTCCCTGTCTTGCTCTAACTTGCAGAGTTCTCCCTTTTTTTCTCTTTCACATTTTCATTGGCCGGCCACTGACCAACAGGACCCCCGTAACGCCTAATGTTAAACGATGATGCGGTCTACGATGGAGCACACTTGCTTAGAAGAAATCGATTCACTTGTGACTTAAGAACACCCAGATTGTATATAACTTTTAAATTATAGCAAATTCTTTAAACACTTTATAAACACCTTATTCATATTCATATAAAAGGCCAGACTCGAATATACAGTGGCCCCACACTAGGCTCTAGGCCCGTGTTGTGGGAACCTCGTTGAATTAACTTTATTGTTAAGTTTAATATGTTTAGTTCATATAAATGGGTGTAAAATTAAAATAAATAAATAAAAAGCAATGGAAAGTGTACTGCCGGCTTTAATTAAATGTATATCCCCATAAAATCTCTTACCTGTACTGCTTCATCAAGTCATATTTCTCCCAAGGAGTGGCCCGCAGCTCTCGTCGCACTCGGTCCTTTTCTTTCAAATACTCCTCGATATTGGAGACGCCTTTCAACTCCTGTCTCTCCCAACGCTCCAGCCATGGCCTGGGTTTCAGTTTCACCTGAAAATAACACTTTGAAATTACTCGAATGTAACGTGGAGGGCAATGTGTTTTGATGGATTATGATTTAAAAAGCTGCCAAGAAAAGTGGCGGAGTCCAACGCTCCGCTGCATTGTAGGCATCTCAGATCAAACAAACAAGGGACTAGAGGTAAGGCGGCGTAGTGGTCGCAAACGCAACTGGCACTAGTTCATGATTCGTTTCATTGTCTTTAGTATTACCTACTTATCAAATCATCCTCAATGCACTGTTTTTAAGCCAGTCTTTCTGTTAGCAATATGACCCAGCAGCAAAGCAAGTTTGTTACTAGGTCCTAGGATGTATACTTTAATTACATGGAAGCAAAGGAATCTTTCTATGCTTTTGACAACAAAACATAGAAGTATAATTACATTATTTGTAATTTATTATTTGAGATACAGTGTAAACTCTATATAGCGACACTCGATTTAACGACAAACTCCCTAAAACGTCGAAGTTACTTGAGTTTGGTTGGTTTACCTTGTTGTCCTTACACAACAATGGTACATTGTAGTGTACTCTATGTAGTCATATAATATATTTACAGTAGGTACTATCCCACAATAAATGTATATAATATTTTGTTGACAAAATAATCTTACCTGAATAGGGTTGATGGGCACTTCAGACCCCTCCGGCAACAACTCTGGGTCCATGTCCAGCGGGAAAGTGCTGTACTCTGGCAGAGCATCTCTCAGATAGAACAGTTTATCATCAAGTCTCTTCTCCAGTCGGAGTACTTGTATCTTCTGTATAGTTGGGTCGTAAAGCTCGTATCTGATCTATAATAAAATTTAAAAAACTGGATAAGTGTGAGTAGGACTTGCACCCTGAGAGTTGTGAACAAACTTAATAAATATGTATGTATATAGATGGTTCATCCATCCTAGGTGTCAAGTCTCGACGACAACTGCAAGATGTAATTTTGTAATAATAATATTTTTTTTTGTGATGTAGGTTGTAGTAATTTTTAAACTTTCGCGATTTGAACACACGTTTTGAATGTTTATCGGGACTTTTCACATATTATTTAATTTATGTAAACATGGTCGAAACGGCGAGCGAAAGGTACATATTTTTACCAAAATTAAATAATACGTGATAAGTCCCGATAAACATTTAAAACATGTAGTTTGTAATTAATAAATTTGTGATTTTTTTCTATAAATGTGCTGAGACTTTGCTTCTTGCCAAACATTGTTTTAGGTCAACGGAAAATACCCTATAGGTTTTGATTCCCTTACCTTTTGACTTGACAGATGGATACAGACAACGAAGTGATCCTATAAGGGTTCCTTTTTTTCTTTTACGAACGGCTTCTCATAAATTTAGGATGATTTAAAACATTGTGAGGAAATCGGTACATCCAAGAAACTCAGTTCAAAAACATGACATTTACTAACATGCACTGGGCCAGCATGGTATATTATGGCCCATCCTCTTTTTGTGAGAGAAGGCCTGTGTCCCACAGTTCACATTCATGTAGAACATGAATAAAGCTACTAAAGCGTGTTATTTTAATTACCAATAAAAAAAAACGCGTGACGATGGAAAAAGGCCTGACGGTATGACACTTGTGCCTACACCTGTGACATTTGTGTGTAGTTGGAGGTTGGAGCAGCCTCTTGTATGGGACGCAACTTGTGTCGATACTTTGGCGCCGTCACATCTTCCTGAGACACAAGTTAGGGCTGCTGCGGCTGCCAATTCGGCAGAGCAGCACAAGCGACGCAACTATGCTAACCTCAGCAGTGGGTACATATTTGAGGCGTTAAGGGTCGAGACATTGGGCCCTTAGGGACAGCGAGCTCACCTCATTTTCAAAAATCTTACTGAGCGCCTGGTTAATGCGACGCGTGACCAAAACGCTGGTGTTTCTGATTCAACGTATCAGTATTGCCATTCAGTGTGGTAATGCCGCCAGCATGCTGGCTACCCTGCCAACTGACAGTAGGCTTGAGCATTTCGATTGTCTTTAGACCTTCAACGGTCCATAGGCAGTCTAACTGTATTTGTAGTGTTAGTATTGGCTTGTATTTTGTTTAGTTCATAAAGGCACTTGTCCTTCGTTTTAATTACCTCAATACCCTGATGATCAATGACATTCCTCAGAATAAACTCAGCTCGCAGGCCGCACCCTTTCCTCTCGATGCAGATACCCACAAACTTATTAGTTTTGCCCTGAGCATGAGGATCAGCTATTGTAACTGCTACAATTGAACCTGTAATTTCAGCGTTGACATAATTAATGATTTTGAATCAAATCATGTTCTCAATCAAATGATTTTTTCATCAACTATTTATTATTTGTTTAATTTAGGCTTGTGTTTGACCGCTAACTCGCCTGATGTTAAGCAATGATGCGGTCTACGATGGCGTACGCTTGTCTAATAAAATCCGATTCGCTCACCACGTGATTTAAAGGCACCCAGATTGTAACTATCGAGGAACCACTAGCAGTTTGCACAGTAAATATATATTTATAGTTCATCACATCGATATTGATGACAGCAACCCTTAATTATTATTTTCTAACAGAATAAAAGTGGAATCAAAGCGCTTCATATAGGTTTTGGATTATCAACCATGGTAACGATTTCTCATGCCCACTCTGGCAGTCTGATAAAAAAATAGGCAGTATGGAATTAGAACATGCAGATCCGAGGCACATCTTCGAAATGTATCTGATAAAAAATCAACCATGACCGTGAAACTATTTAATGAAAGGTTTTTAATTTACTTCTTTGATAGAAATAAAAATGTACGTGTGATTTACTTAAAATCAGATGTATCTAATGTCATAATTATAATATTTAAACAATGCTTCTTTGTTGCCCAGTCAATATAAAATTAAACAAAATTTTACATATTATGATAACTTGTTTGAACAAATGCAAAACTGTAATTGCACAGCGAAAGTTTACACTGCAAGGGGATTCCCCTTTTCGCCATCAGCAAAGGGCGCGTAAGCACACCATAGGATGTCCACCCACAAGATGGACAGACAACCTAAAAGAGACTGCAGGAAAACGCTGGATGCAGGCCGCTTCCAACTGGCCCTTTTAAAGATCGATGGGGGAGGCCTATGTCCAGCAGTGGACGTCCTATGGCTGAAATAATGATAAGCAAAGACACGATTTCCATTTTACACAAAAAAGTTGTGAAGCTATAAGATTTAATATGATAAAACATCATGAATGAGATAAGGTCAGTACTCAGGTGTGTAAAACAAAAGTACTAACTACTGAGCTAATCTGTGCAATGGTTCCATATAGTGCAAGTTAGTAGATTTTTTTTACATTGTTTGACATATTTTGGCTGTATGGCTGACTCAATCTTGATGACATCTGGGAAGGAAGTAACCTCGTCATAATGATAGACACAGCATAGAATATGTATACAAGTATCTCCTATATCTGAACTATATACTGGATAATTTTGAATTTCACTGCATACATACCAACATAAAACTCTGGAATGTCGATTTGGTTCCGTCTTTTCAGCATATCAGCTCTCTCAAGTTTCTCACGCAGACTGTTTCTCCATTTAGGGTTAGGATCTGGGAGAAATTCAGGGTAGGCATGCCTGTACTCTAACAGATGGTTAGTCTTCGGTCTACGCCGAGAAGATTTAACCTCTTCTTTTGCAGTGACATCTTGGACAATTTCAGCCTTTTCTGGCAGTGTAGATAAAGCACGATACTCTGAAAATATATATAGGTTATCAGATTGGCTGTATGTAACATAAATGTTACTAAGAATTTCAAAGAGAAAATATTGATCTCTATTTAGTTATTTAAAGTTTTTAGCTATTGATCTCTATTTAGTTATTTAAAGTTTTTAGTTATATATTTAAATTATCGTTAATATTGTTTTTTAAGTTATTCTTAATTAAAAAAAATCTATTGATCTCTTAACCTCTTCGTAAGACCCATTTTGCTGCAACCAATATATCACTGGTTGATTTCCTTATCACTAACGCCATTTCCCGTGGATTTTAGGCCCAATTTGTTAAACTCAATTCAGTAGAAAACTAACTAATATTCATAACATTTTACAACAACAAATAAATTAAATTTTAGGTTATTGGTTTTTTTGTCTGATTGTCTGTCAGACACTTTTTTTTTTTTTTTTTTAATTATTTATTGGCAACTGGATACAATGTCCTTAATGCCTAACTTATATTATACAATAATACCTATTTTTACAATTTCCCTACCGAACTAATTATATAATTATATATGGGTCTAAAATATTCTGGTTTGCTCAATATATTTTTAAGTTCTGATGGTATTTCATTTTCTGTATCAACAGTTTTTAATTCAGAGACTAAAACTAAACGTTCTAAATTGAACTTTTGACACTTCATGATGATATGTTCAAGGTCAGCAACCTCGTTATTACAGTATTCACAATTTTCTTCTTGAACAATTCGTAACCTTGCGAGGTGGGCTGGTGTTCTGCAGTGGCCAAATCTTAGTCTGTTAATTGTAGTTATATAATTTCTGGACTCTATGTCCCTTCCTTTGTGGTACCAAGGTCTTTGCGGCGGGGTGACCTGAATTGAAGCATACCACTTGCCTTTATTCTCAGAAACTGCCTTCCAGTATGAATGCCATAGTAGCTTGATGTTTCTGTTTAACTTCTCGTAGTAGTCAGTGAATGGCACTCTTATCAAGTCCGAGCGGTCTTCATCGCAGTCCCCCCGGGCTGCTTTATCAGCAAGTTCATTACCGGAGATACCACAATGTGAAGGTACCCATTTGAATTTAATGCATTTACCTCTGTTTTTTAAATCTAATAATGTCTTTTTTATATCAAACAATATATAATTAGTGCTAGACTTAAGTAAGTTACCATCTAAAGCTAACAGAACACTCTTACTATCTGATATTATTAAAAATGTAGAACTATTTACAGTATTAACATGAATCAAAGCGCAATAAATAGCATAACATTCTGCAGTGAAAATACTGCACTGAGTATCTAATTTAATACAAAGAGTTTGTTTGGTCTGTGGGTCATAATATGCAGATGTTACTTTATCTATTACTTTAGAGCCGTCTGTAAACAGCATATAAACATTAGGTTGATCATGTAAGTATTCTAAAAATTCAGTTTGATTATAAAGCTTATCAAAATCAATTATAATGTCATTTTGTATTACTTCTTGATATCCTGCAGAAAATACTGGTAAGGGGCTAGACATTTGTAGCTTTTTGCAGACATGCTTTACCTCTAAGAGAATTTTTAACATTTCTGGCAGGTGGTCAGAAAGTAATTCTTGTGCAGTTATATCAATATTATTAGTTAGGTGTGTAGGGAGGTCTTGACTAGGCAAAATCTTATTTAAAACAAAGTTATTGTCAGTAGCCAACAACTTAAGACAAACTTTTTGGCTAATTTGTAACCGTCTCAATTTTAAAGGTATAATTCCAGATTCTGATTCCATGGCATTTATCGGTGTAGAACACATGGCACCGGTAATAATTCTTAATGCTTTGTTCTGAATAACATCTAGTTTTCGTAAATAACTAATATTAGCATTTAAATAAGCCAAGGAGCTATAATCGAAATGGCTCCTGACGATACTTTTGTATAACATTGATAATATATTGGGATCCGAACCCCAATGCACACCAGCCAAAGAGCGCAGAATGTTTAACCCCCTGTCAGCATTCCTTATGATGTAGTTGATGTGTGTCTCAAATTTCAATTTTGTATCTAAATATACACCAAGAAACTTTTTCTCTTGTAACCATTTTAACTCGTTAAGGTCATAATACACAGCTAAAGAATTATCTAAATCTACACATGTTTTGCTAAAAATCATGGCTCCACTTTTGTCAACATTTATTTTTAAGTTTAAACTATTGTAAAAACTAGAAATTTGAGACATGCCATTATTTAAGTCTCTAACAGCTTTATTTACATCTTTATTTACACTATATACAAGAATATCATCTGCAAATAACAGGCACTTGACCGACGAATCAGTCAAATATCTATTTATTTGTGATGTGTACAACCCAAACAATAGGGGAGATATCGTGGAACCTTGCATTGTTCCCTTATAAACACGTCTAGGCCCATGTAGAATGTTATTAAATTTGACATACATTGTTCTGTCATACAAAAAGTTAAATAACCATTTACAAATTTTTCCAGGTATTCCGGCATCACAAAGGATCTGAACAAGTATTGTTGGATTGACATTGTCAAAGGCACCATTAACATCAAGGAAAGCACAAGCTGTATAGGAGCGACTATGGAAAGATTTTTTAATATCTGTAATGAGGGACATGTAATTTTCCACTGCACTTTTGCCTTTTCTGAAACCAAACTGTTGTTCAGGTAAGAGCTTATGTTTTTCGCTATAAAATTCTAATCTTAATTTGAGCATATTTTCGAATAGTTTACCAATACAAGATGATAGTGATATTGGTCTATAAGAGTTGCAGTCATTTTCAGGTTTGTCCGGCTTCAGAACAGGTATCACGCATTGGGTTTTCCATGTTTCGGGAATACATTCATTCTGCCATAATAGATTGTAAATTTTTAGAAGTATGTTTTGAGCATTAGGATGTAACTCACGAATAAGTTTATAGGAAATATCATCAAGTCCTGGAGTGGAGTCTTTCCTTGATTTTAAGGCTACTTTAAATTCATTAATAGTGAATGGTTGAGTCAAAAAGGATTCTTCAGCATTACCTATTGATTCAAAAATGTTTTTTAACCTTGATGTATCTATGTCTTTTTCAGGAGAAGATGATGGAGCAAATTTTTCTAAGAACGAGGGTATCCATTCATCATTTTTGGATGATTTTCTGCAAGCGGCTCTCTTAAATCTTCGGATGTAATTCCAAATCGTGCTAACAGGTGTGTATCTATTGAATGTCTCACACAATGATCTCCAACCGTCTTTCTTTTTCTGACTAATTATCTTCTTTTTAAGTGCGTCAACTTTTTTATATTCTATATAATTACCTAATGTAGGATCGGATCTATAATGTCTTAAGGCTAGTCTACTATTATTAACTGCAGTTGCACATTCATTGTCCCACCAAGGTACTGGTTTTTTCATTTTATATGAAGTTTCATGTACGATTTTCGGGATACATTTCTGTTTGATGTTATTTAATACATCACAGAATGAATTGTAAATATCTTGTGAATATGTATTATCAAAATTTAAATTATCAAATGCTTTCTCAGTTTCAGAAAAGAATTTGGACCAGTCTGCCTGTTTATAATTGAAGCGCTCAGAAGGAGCACCCGTTACATATTTTTCTACAGCAGTTTGGATATCAATCAGGGTAGGATAATGATAACTGCCCATCGGGTCATCATGCACTTTCCAATCGCATAATGGAGCAACGTTTGGACTTACACAAGATATATCAATTGATGAAGGATTATGGTGGATGGAACCTACAGTGGTTGGAGATCCTGTGTTTAAAATACAAAGATCACAATCGTCTAGTAAATTGTAAACTTCATTTCCTCTGGATTTTGTAGAAAGACATCCAAATGCAACATGATGTGCATTCAAATCGCCTGAAAGCATGACTGGTTTGGGCAAGTCATTGATAATCTGCTTCAACTTTCTACCTTTGAAACGACCACTAGGTGAAGCATAAGCACACAATAAAGATAAATTACCGATATCTGTTTTCAAAACTATTGCAACAGTT
This sequence comes from Agriopis marginaria, assembly GCA_932305915.1. Classification (NCBI taxonomy): domain Eukaryota; kingdom Metazoa; phylum Arthropoda; class Insecta; order Lepidoptera; family Geometridae; genus Agriopis; species Agriopis marginaria. Next base: position 6,192,879 of record OW029933.1, read on the forward strand.
TGGAGAAAATCATAGTAACGAGTTTGAATAACTGAGTACTTAAAGGAATTTTTTATTAAGATGGCTACGCCACCATGACCATCAGGTCCATTTTGGAGTACTGTGTTGTAATTTGGAACGCTGAAGACACTTCTTGATTTCAACATAGTTTCATTTAACATACAGATGTCGATGTCTTTTTCAAGAAGAAAATTAATTAGTAAAGCTTTTTTGTTGTTAACACTTTGTATATTATATTGGGCTATTGATAAATATGTTTTTCTATTTGTTATGTAATTATAAGACATACAATCCATTAAATTAATGTAAATTACTTAAGAAGATTTCTCTTATTTTGTTTGATGTCATTGCTTCATTACCTTTAGAATTGGCCAAGGCAATCAAAGATTTAATTATAGCGTTTAAAATGATTTCATTATTTACAATTTCTTCTAAATTTAGCGTTTTCGCTTCTGAATTATCATTTTTGTTTTGTACAGCAGTCGTAGAGACGGTATTTACTGCTGTGTTGTTTACGCTGTTAATAGGAGTTGTTTGCTTCAAAGCAGGGAAATTACTATCGTCTATCTTACCTATACCTACAACAGAGGCAAATGTTTGACGTCGGTTATATATTTGGTTACGTTTCTCTTCCATTTTTTTTATTTTTGTTGGACATTCCTTCGATATGGCCAGATGACCCCCGCCGCAATTAATACACATCAAACTTTCTGATATGCACTCTTTGTAAAGGTGAGCCCCTGCACACGAGGAGCACATCTGTTCACCACGGCATGCTTTGGCCGAGTGATTAAATTTAAAACATTTGTAGCATTGGATGAGGGGTGGTATGTACGTGTGCACTTGGTATCGGAACAGGTTCAGGAACACTGATTTGGGCAAGGTTGTGGATGAGAAGGTGATGGCTACAGTAGTCAGAGGAACGAGCTGTTTATTGTCATCTTTCTTCATGAATCGTTTGATTGAAATTACGTCAATGTCGCAAGTTAAGTTCTTATAAATATCCTCGTTCGATATATCAGTTGGTACATATTTAATTATGCCAACCTTCTCCACTAAGTGAGCAGGGATGAAGGCGCGAAATTTGTGTCTGTTCAGAAAACTATCTTGTTTAAGAAAGCTGTTTGCTGCCGCAGCCTTCTGGAATGTAACGCCTATCTTGAATGCATTTATTCTATAGACGCTTGTGATGCCTTTAATATTGTCCACGAATAGTTGTGTCAATTTTAGAGGGTTTCTATTTCCTATTTTTTCTTTTTCTTTTGACTCAATATAAACTGTGTAGTCTGCAGCGCTTTTTTCAAGGAAAAGTCTTGTATAGTTCACTTTAAAGTAAATTTTATACTTATCCTCTTCAGCTGTACCAGAAGTTTTTACTAACTTCCGTTTACGGTCGCTAGGCTCCCAATCCTCATCATCCGGCGTCCCCATTTTGCCAACGGGGTACGCCGCGTGTTATTCACCACTAATTAAAGTTAATTTAGAGCAAATAAACACAAAAAATTAAAATTATTTTCAAGAAAATTGTAGAAATCAACTCTTCGGTTCGACTTCCCGCCAAAAAAGTCTCTGTCAGACACTTCAGACTCTGAAGTGTCTGACAGAGACTTTTTTGGCGGGACAGTCACTTTTTTCGCCATTTACAGGACAGGCTAAAGATATTAAAGGCATACCGATTCAACCTAACGTATTTTTCTGACAAGACAGAATGAAGATGCCCCAGTTAAATCTTTGATTATCTTTTCTGGATTCTCTATACATCAACAGTCTATGAAAATAATGTAGGTGATTTGTTTACTCTACTATTAGCACAGATATACACAACGATATAGGTAGTAGATCTGTGACTATTAGTAAGCTATTAGTATAGTATCGTATTTCTACTCATGATAGTAAAATACGCAAGATGAGGCGGTATGGTATAATAGCTTTAACCAGCCCATAAAGTGGAAAAAGAATTACAAAACCATCTATGACTGACACAGTGTTTTTGACAATGTGCTTTTTCTTCTTCTTTTCTCTTGAGAAGACTTCGGCGTCGTACGTCTTGTGCATTTGCTAGTGTCAAGTATTGAAATATTTTCAAGTTTAATTAAATATAGTCAAAGAAGTCAGACTCAAGTGAAGTAAGTCACAGTCAAGTCCAACTCATGCCCCACTAAAGTGGCGGAGGCTTTGATAGAGGCTTCTATGGTGCTTTGGAAACAACACGATAATACATGTTCTACTGCGTTATATCATTTGTCCACACTAGAGCATGTTCACGAACACTCAATAAATAATAATCCATTACTAGTACACATTCAAATGCAAGTTTTATAAAACAATATAACAATCCGATATGTTTTTTACATGTTGGTGCCAAAAATCCACATAAATCAGACAATGGACATTTTGACGGAAGCGCACAAAGAGCGAACACAAAAAAAAAATTGTTCTGAATGTGTTCTGAATACTACTGTCATAACTATTTTTTTTTATTCGCCCATCGGGCAGTCTAAAGCCTTCAAGGCCATACCGCCTGTTCATCTGTTTACTGTCATTCAAATGTGATGTTGAGTTTTGTGACAAAACAAAAGTCAGTGTCAGTCACTCACAGTCACGTCAACATCAACAATCAAATCGATAAACTGAAAATCTGAAAATCGATTCACTGCCTTTTCAGTTTTCTTCGAAATTAATAGAAATTCATGTCTTCAATGATGCAGAAGTGCAACGATGATAACATTCCTTTAGCAGATGACGACCCACAAGTGATAATTAACGATGAGCTCGACAATAACCGCCTGGACCACGGACGTTCCATGGATTCCTTACCCAGCTCATATACTGGTTCATCAAGCCCTGGGCTAAACGGACCTCCCAGTTTCGAACCTGACTCGGGAATTGACGAGCAAGAAGAAAAAGCCCGCCTTATATCGCAAGTTTTGGAGCTACAGAACACTTTAGACGGTGAGTCACTGAACCAATTTTTCTTTGTTGAAAGTAGTCAACTGTGCAAGGAAGTTTTAACAATAGCTATTCAGACTTCGTTTTATGCAAGGTCAAACTGTTTTGAATAGGGGAACAAAAACTTGGGTGGTAAAAAGTTGTATATGCGGCCAAATTGTGTATGTTTCGTGATTCTGATTGTGGTTGCGTGTTATCTCGCTCGCACGCATGGTGCGAGTAAGCTGCTAAGCTGGCGCAAGCAAGAATCATGAAGAGAGAGTAATTTAATAAAGCTGTACTTATATGATTGAAAAAAAATGTATTTTGCCGAGTCTAAACATTATAATATTTTTTTCTAGATCTCTCACAAAGGGTGGACTCAGTTAAGGAAGAGAATCTCAAACTGCGCTCTGAAAACCAAGTCCTAGGTCAATATATTGAGAATCTCATGTCAGCGTCCTCTGTTTTCCAATCGACCACACCAAGCGTCCACAAGAAATAAACACAAAATGCAAACAACTTGCTTGAGCATTTTATAATTCTTGAAAAGCTTAGGATCGAATATTTTGTGTCAGCTACTGAATTAAAACAGTTATACCTTTTTTAAGTCACCACTCTCATAAAAATAGATATTAGAACAACATTTGAAGATAAAAACTTCCCTAATGCTCAATAAATGGAATCGGCGGCAATTTTGGGAGCAGTGAAGTAATACCAGTAGTCGTTTGCAAACTTTTATCAATTGTTGCTTTACTTTGTAAAGAACTATTTTCAAACCAAGTTTGAAGCTTGTATGTATTACCGTTTATATGATACTGCAAAAACAAAAAATGGCATCATCAGCCTTTTATTGTCCACTGCTAAAAATAAGACTGAGTTTGTCGACAATTCTCTGCACCTAGTTTTTACCTGCTGTATAGTGCAGGTTGTCACTCCACCTAGCGCGGAGCGTCCCACTGTTTGCCTAAACATGATCTCCACTCTAGAACCAGTTTACCTCATGGGTTATCAGTTAAAAACCATGTTCTGATACCTTTTTCTTATTCATTATGATATTCGCTATGCACATACAACTATGGTTTAAAAGATAAAGGTGGGACAGGAAAAAGGACAAAGGCTTTGTAGTAAGGTCCGGTTGGACCATAAATCAATTTATACTGAATTTCAAAATGTTTGAGCGCCATTTTTTGATACTTAAAGACAACCTGCTGGAAAACTTGCTAATGTAGTATCCGGTTAGTAGTGCTTGTTCACTAGTGTTATAACCAGATTCAAATTTATTATACACATACTAGGGATGTTACGGAGGTTCGATTTCGACTTTGGCTCCAAAATTTGTTAAATGTTAAAGTATGTTAAGGTTTTTTTTTTTTTTATGAAAACGACGGGAGCTGTAGTGGCAACAAACATACGGAACAATTTTGTACCTATCTCACAGGTATGCCCAATCTCCATGTGATTTCTGTCAACACATATCTCTACCTCTGCCTCTGACCTCGACTCCGAGAAGCCAAATTTGAAAGCTCCGACTTTGGTTCCGATAAAACCACATCCGTAACGTCCCTAATACATACAAGGTTTGTATGAAATCCTAACTTTAAAAAGTGTATTGGTGGGTCAAATGAAACTGGTCATAATCTAAAATTGTAATAATCAAATTCAACTGCACAAATAAAATCTTAACATCCAGCACAAGCGAGGTAATAGAAATAATAAGACAAAGTATTGTAAGAATGCTTGTTGGTAGAACTCACTTGTTTGCTGTCTTGGTGTACAGTTTATGAAATAAATATAAGATTGACATTAAAACAAATGTGTAATTTATTACTGATGCTTAATTATGTTAAAGCTTAGCTTTGAAAGCAATTTATTTATATACATTACATACTATTAGTATTATGTAATTTAGTTTAATTTTCATGGATAGAGTAGCTAAAAATGTATGTCTCAATATACAAAAAAATACTATAAACTTATTATTTCTCACAGTGCAGTATGTCTGTCATGTAAAGATGTATATTCATATTGGACCAATGTTTAAGCGGAAACTAACCAGTGTTTTTATGTTTTTTTTTTTGTTGACATTGTTTTGTTGAGACATGAAAATATTATAGCAATTCTTATCCTTGATAAAAATTATTTAACACTGACTAGTTTTAAGATTTTTAATAGCTGTTTTTACAGCATTCCTGATAATTTTATTGTCGCCTTGTAAAGATTTTTAGCTAATATACACATGAATAATTCTCAATAATAAAATTTTAATAATTTATACATTCCATACCAATGTAACAGTAGTAAATGTATAATGCATAAAAAAAAGGTCTCCGATCTATCTGTTTTTATTACTCTTTAACTGACTTCAAAAAAGAAGGGGGTATTAATTTTTTTTTTTTATTATATTGTTTGTTACATCATTATTATATATTTTTCAGATTGGTCCCATAGAAATTAATCAAAATTGGTTCAGTAGTTTGATTTAAAATGAAAGTAACGTAAACTAAATTGCGTATTTATTCTCAGAAGACGGACTAATTTATTACTAATTTTGCAGGATAGATTTTTGTATTACTAAAATTACTTCTTATTTTAAGTTGTGCCCTAATGTTTCAGTAATAAATTTTCAGTTTAGCAAAATATTTTAGTTTTTATTTATTTTAATAATAATATATGTAGTAAGTTCATGACTGTCATCAACTGTCATGTAAAGTAGGTCATGAATTAATCTTGACCTTGTAGTAATTCTGTGGTCATGAAGAAAGCGGAAGTGAAAGGGTCATAGACTCCTTGAGTAATAAATGTTCCTTGAGTAATAATGTGTTTCCTGGTCATAGGGCTAATGTTACCATATTATGAACATTGATTACCTAGAGGCGCGCATTTGTACATTGTGAAATTAAGACTAGTCGTAACCCCGAAAAATACAAGATAAGATAAGAAAAAAAAAGTATTTCTTGATGAAACCTGACCTACGAGACCTATCTATGAATAATCACATCATAAAGTTAATAAAACCAATGAAAATTCATATTCATTACTCACAAGTGTAAGATATCACGAAGTTATCAGAAACTAGACATGAGTTATTTGAGCGTGCCAGACAGCGTTTCATTACCCACGAGATAACAGGGAAGTCAGGCGCATCAATAGCCAAATGACGTCATCAGTACCGGCAAAAAATTGGCGAGTGCTTTCAATAGTGCAGAAGCCCTTGTAAGAATTGATAACGATATAAACACGCCGATTCAACGCAGACAATTTCATTGTACCTATATCAAGTACAAAAAATACCCACTGTAAAATAACTCCTGAGATGTAGGTACGTATATCACCAATTATTATGGTGATTCACCCGGGATAATGTTTCCTAATCTGATCTGGCTAGATTAACTTTCTTTATTCGTTTTCTTTTTTTTTTCATTAAATTTGTTTTTATATATATTTTCGTTGTTAATTTGCGTGGCCCGGTTGATTGGAACAAAATAAAATATTAAACACATACTTTGATTATATAGAACACATATTTATTTAAGAAACCGTAGTCCGGTAATGTTCTACGGAACAAATATTTCTCCCTTGGTCCAGTCAACTGTACCACGGAAAGTACAATTAGTACAACAAAGGTGTTAATAGTAATCAACCAGTACCACAGATAAAAAAAAATAGTGCGTGGACTCCCTCCGCGCGGAAGAAGTTATACTTCAACAAGGAACCCTAAAATTATAACTAGGGCAAAAATATCAACAATTTAAGAACATGCTTTTCTCGAGATTCGAACCTAGCTCCTAAGGCTTCTCAATCCATTAGCGACACCTTTACACTACCGGATCCGCTAGTCGCAGCGTGAAAAAAGGATACGCATTTCGCAACCATACGAGAGTGAAAAATTCCCCCTCCACGGTAGCGTTAAACGTTTAACGCAACCTTGTTGCAAGTCGCATAAGAAGTATAACTTTAAAAAAATAAACGGATCCTAGCAGCCAGACTGCGCATTCGTAGGTACTACGCTTTGATTATATAGAACGGATGTGGTATAAGCTCGAGCTGCTATGGAAAGAAGTCTGGCACTTTTTGCGGGAGACGAAGTAAACACGCATAGCACACACTTGTTTTCTAAACCCCGCCCATTCAAGCAATCGAATACATCTCTACAAGCGCACACTTCAATATAACCTGCACTCATTGACAAAACATAACACAAATACAAAATGCGCACCGCTCATTGGTCGCCTCGCTGTGTTTACATCGCACACATTATACAAAGCTAGTGAAGAGATAAAAATACTGTGCCTTTACCAATCCGATATCGGATACCGAAGAGTGTACTGGAGAAGTTTGATTTGTAACTATGAAGTTACTAATAAAATATTGTATTGATAATACCGATAAAAAATACAGTGGGTAAATTAAACTACAGGAAAAAATCTCTAGAAAATATTTTTTCATCATCATCATCATCAGCCAGAAGACGTCCACTGCTGAACATAGGCCTCCCCCTTTAACCTCCACACTGAACGACAGCCTGCCTTTTGCATCCACTGGATGCCAGCGACTCTCACTATGTTTCTTCACAATATTTTTTAATAAAACTAATTAAAATTCGTGGGTTTTAGCCTTCATTAACTAAACAAAATACAAGCGAACACTAACACATTACTATTCATGGTATTATGCTGTGGTTAATATCAGTTTAGGTCGAAATGGTAAAACAAGCGGTAAGCACCAAGGTAATACAAAATTTTCGCGGTTTCACCAGCGTAGTGATAAAAAATGGTGATGATGATGATGTAAAGTAGCATATATGTCACTCTCTGGCTCTTTAACTATACCCATGCAAAAAATCTGGTCGATCCGTAGTTCCGTTGCAGCGTAAAAGAGGATAAAAAAACACACTTTGGCATTTATAATATTAATATGATATACTTTGTATCCATTTTCAACCCACATTTATTATTCTGACACCATAACCTCAGAAAAAATAAATAAATGGAAGCGTTACACCTACATCTATAGTTTCCCCTTTAGCACTTACCTCCCCCTCCCCTCGGTCGTCCATTCGTATACATTTTGAGCACATCGTTTGCAGTTGTTTGCGCTCAATATTGAAGTGTGCGTTTGTAGAACTAGTAAGAATAATTATGTCAGTGTCTGCAATAGTTATTTACCTCGCCCCCCTCAGTATTTGACAAACTTTTTTCGGTACCAGCTCGAATTTAAAGACCGATCCCAACCATATAATATCAAAGGCCATATACCAATAACAGACGATACCAATAATATACCTACTGTACTGGAGATTTACTTATTTATGACAGTAAAGTAAATACAGTAGACGAGGCCGTATGGCTTTAGCATGCGCCGAAATGGGCGAAAAACACAAAAAAAACGAGTATTTATACCTATCAAACTTCATTCAAACTTGGATTACGTCGTACGAGTAACTATATAAGTAACGAGTACGAGACTACGAGTAATAAATTAGCACATCACTAGTTAATTTTTCGACAAGGTTGCCAACTTAGTAACTATTTGTGCTAGATTTGGCTCTATTTTCGTAAGTCTAGTCTAGCGCTGAAATCTAAGATAAAACAGCTAACACTAAACAGCAATCACGCTGGGTTTTTTTCTGGTCACCGTAGAACAATACGCAGCCACGCGAGAAGTAACAAAACGCTTTAGTTTTATATGTTGCTTTGCTATACTATCTTGGGGGATTTTCCGGAACTAATAAGATGACGATGTACCTACGTCCTACACTGATGTGTTTGTCTGTCTAATTTTAATATGATAATCCTTTCTTTGTAGCAACCTTATTATTCATAGAATTTGGCCCTAAAACGTTTTTCTGATGACGATGAGGCGTGACATGCTATTGTGTTATCCTACTGGATCGGATGACTCCCCCGCGTTCGCTTGAGGGGGGGAAGCGAATGTCTATTTGACCGTAGTGTTTTAGAGTAGCATTATAATTATATAGCTTAGTATGTTGATTGAGTAGTTCTAGTAAGAACTAGAATTGTGCACATTGTTTTCAAGCTATTTCCAAATAGCTTGAAAACAATGTGTGTATTTGGCAAAAATGAATTTAACGCGAGAATATTTGAAGTTTATCAGCATTCGGAATTAAAGAAACCTATATAAAAACTTAAACCGTTTTTCTCGGGTCAGGCAATACGTTCCATAATGAAACTTTATAATTTTATTCCATGTCCAAACAAATTTGCTATATATTTTGTAAATTTATATTAATCTAGCGCTATTTGAGATGTCATTTAGCGAGTATCTGTGATATCGAGTTGGCAACCCTGGTTTTCGATTAATATTTTCTTCTGTTCAATTAAGCTTACTTAAACTCGTTTTGTGGTGAAATTAGCACGTTATTTGTTTAAAAAAATACTTACCTGTGATAAGAGACTCCGTGCGTAGTGAAGTTCGTAGTATGTGATCGAGATTTACAAAGGATTACTGCACATATGACCATTTTTAAGGAGCTCCGTTTCGTAACATAGTAAGAAGACAAATGGCGGATGAACGACGTTGAAACAGTTTTTATAAAACGGTGTGCTCGTTTGACATACGTTGGCGGAGCCAACGCATGTACCTTGGCTGAGGGGAAATTATAGGTATGACATATCCGTTCTATATATAATCAAAGGTACTACGAGTGAATCACCATAATTATTATTATCTTATAACGATACCCAAACATGAGTAATACGACTCGAAGAAGAGGGATCTCAAGTAATCAAATGTCGCAATAGCCCGTGGACTACATGTCTGACCACTAAGCTAGGATAGGCTCATGCAGCCTGCATGCGATAACGATGCGATTTCACGTAACGCGACTCAGCGGATGCGTGGGAATCGCGTGACCACAGCGTGACATCTACGCGGTGATGCCGTGATCTACGTAACTGAAAATGTGAATCATCATCATTTTATATCGATAAAAAAAAAAGACATCATCTAGGGCCACTCTGACGACTATTACATGATAGTAGGTATTTACTTTCGTCGAAGCTTATGAACAAAATTACTAACGATTTACCAATTATTACTAACGTAAAAAACATTGCGGCAGTGTCAATCGGTAAGGTATAGGTATAGGTGGTAGGTAAGGATGTTTTGCTGGTTTGGGGTGGGTGTCCGAGGCCCGAGGGCCGAGGCCTTCGAGCAACCTCCCAACACAGCACAATATAAAAACAACTTACCAATTTTCTGGGAAATGATAAAAATTATGGTAGCACCACTATCGACTATCTCTTTCTTGCTCGTGTAATGTAGCGCTATTGATTACGTTCATTCTATCTCGTTTTCTGCGTTGCAGTGCAGCCTGTTCAATTATTTTATTTAAAAAAAAGTTAGTCGCCAGTTGACATTTGCGCTGTTTGGACGTGTGTTTTTGTTGTAAAATTATAATTACAAAATGCCGAAGAAGCTAAAAGTTGTTGTAAAATCTTTGTATTCACACGAGATTCGCAAGGATGTGAGTTTAGCGACCCTGAAATCTTTAAAATTAGAGGATGCTTGGCCATTTATTAGAGAGGAAATTGAGATTGAAATAGGCAGTAGCCAGTTCATTTGTATCCCTCATATAACTGAAGCGGATTTGTACAAAGTTACGTCGCTTTTTGTCCACAATGAGAAAGAAACAAACGGAAAAAAATTCACGCCTCTCGGGGAACTCATCAAAAATGTTGACAGAGAGAAATCGACTCCGGAATATGTGAAGTGGTTGGAGCAGAACGATTTTCAAGACAGCCGGTTCAAATTCCCCCACGAAAGTGTAAAAGTAAGTGTATTTCTGTACCCATGAAAGCTTCATTATCTTCCAGCTATTAATTTCGTAATAGTTTCACCAGATGTCTGTAAGCCAGTTAGTAATCCGTTTAAATTTGACCTTGACGTGTCCGTCTAGAAAACGATCCTTATGAATAGGTATACAACAGATAGAAATGCAACTATAATCCCAGTTTATTTACAAAATAATGAATTTTATCATTAGACAAGCGCTTAGAGTTAGAGTACCTATATTAAAAAAAAATTGGCTATACCTATTACTATTTTGTTTTTTTTGTGTTTCTAGTGGCTAGTCATGAGTAAAAACTATTTTATTGAAAGAAAAACAAAAATCCCGACGGCAAAAGTTTGCCTGTTACAGTCCAGACACGAAGATGAATCTAACGACACCTCGCATAATCAAGGAATCCATACAGCCTTCCTTGATTCCTGAATGGTTTCATTCTACCACCTCATTCCCTACTGCCCTTTTTGTGAGAATAATCTGAGTGACTAAGTCATAAGTGAATCAATATCTTCTAGACAAGCATGCTCCATTGTAAACTGCATCATCATTCAACATCAGGCGAGATGCCGGTCAAGCGCAAGCCTGTATATTATTTAAAAAAATATATAATTTAGGTCTTTTCAGAGTGATTCCTAATTAGGTTTAGGTTAGCCAAAGTTCTTTGAAAATTAGGTGTTGCTTGATTGCCTTAATAGGGCGATATTTGCATCATCAAACCTTCACAAATATTAATTACCTGGGTGCTTACGGCACTTGTTTTAAGTGATTCTGTTTAGATGATGCGTTTTTTTAATAAATTGTGTCTGTGCCTTTTGGCATAGGTAGGCTTCCTCCAACTGTCTCCATTGCTCTCTATCATCTGCCACTCTTGTCCAGTATGGTCCCAGAGTCAGCTGAAAGTCGTCTTTTCAACTGGTTAAAGACCCTTCTCTTTAGGCACTGTGTGTATTTTGGACGTGAAGATGTCACGTAATTTCCCGAACGCTGCCCATCCAAGTTGGATTCTTTGGTGACCTCTTTGTAAGTTTGACCTACCTAACTGAACAATCTGTCCAATAATGGTCAACAAGTTCGAGAGTATCATTCCCAACAACTACTGGCACTGGACATCATTTGCGTCTTGTCCATTTTCATTTTAAGACCTACCTGTTGGGAAACGCTACTGAGGGTATAATATTGAGGTCCTTTAGTGACTGCCATAATGACTATAATTATTATCAGGAAAACGAAAGTGAGTGTTGTATTCGCCATTGATGTTGATTCCGAATCCGTTCCAGTCCAAGAGCTTGAAAATGTCCTTCAATGCGTTTGTTTACAATTGGTCGTCAATTGAATTTAATACCCACAGGGAATGCATATTGCGTACGTGCCTAACTGCACCCAATGCTGCATGTTCGCCATGCAAATATTTAGGTCATCTTAACATCGATATTAATAAACACGGATCCCATATTATGTTTCACCACTCCCGGCAGATTAAAAACCTTTTTTCTGTTACGGATTCGCACATCGTTCCTAAAGTGGTCCAAATCAACTCCCAAAGGCTGATTTTCAACCTTCAAGGGGGGTGGGTGCTAAAATATTCAGAGGCCTAAGAGATGTAATTGTAGGTACGCAAAAGTGGATGTCATAAATCAAGTGATCAGTGTATCTTTAAAATTGTGAGTAAATAGACTGCAAGGCGGTGCCTGCATTTGAGGTATTTTAAGGTAGCTGAACAAAAATGGCATTAAAACCAAGCACTTGCAGATGCCATGCCCAGATTGGATTGCCTAGATTTTGCTCTTCAGAACAAAATCTAGGCAATCCAATGAAAATGAGGGGTCTCAAAATCAGGTAGTCTATGAGTAAAAAAAGTTCAAGGAACTCGGGGATAAGCGGTTTGGATCGAGCCATTGTCACAGCCATTGTAGAGGGAAGGTGGGGAAATGCTCGGAGCAATTCCAGGAATTATTACCTTTTTTAATACTTACATATTTGCCTAAGGCAATACTATAAATATAGCATTGGTGCGTTTCTACAGGTTATCCAAGGGTTATTGTAGGTGTTATCCCCCCTGTTATCGCGATTTCATTATCACAGATTTGTTCTGTCATTCCACTGTATTGTCTATTCTTTCTGCTAGCATCTTAAGCCCTGACAGCCATGAAATATCTGATTATGCCTCTGGGCTGTTGACACAAGGCACAAACTCCAGTCTTCATGAAGATGATGGTGGGAGATGCTTAGAAAGTAATTTCATAATATTGAAGCGGCAGGATTTGAACCTGTCTTCAGGTTCCCCATTGCCTTAGCCTCCCCCCTCCACGGTCGCTTTTGGCCTCTAAATTCTGAAACTGTCTTTGCAACCAATCTAAGCGTTGGCTTGGCACTATTTATAATTCTTGGTACAAGTAACATCTAGCTTAGATACTTTCTAACATGAGTTATGACTTTCAGATCACACTGCAAGATGAGTCGATCAAGAACAAGGTGCGAGTGATTATGGTGAACTTCAACAATCACACAGTCCCTCAGGACAAATCTCTCGTGGGGAACGTCTACTTGGATATGAACCACAAAGGTTGGTACTCCGTTACATAATAATTTAATATGGTTATGTTGTGGTTTGGTTTGGTTGGTGGTTGGTGGTCCAACTGCAAGCTAGGTCATAGTAGATTATGCACTAAGGGAATAAAGCAGTGTCTTACAGGAGGGTCTTACGAGTTAAATAGTCCTTAGTGAAGCGAAGGGTTTAAGCTGCCCAAGACGAAGACAGGCTTTATTCCAGAGGTGCATAATCTACTTTTCACACCTTCTGCGAGACAATAAAAAGCCGAAAACAAACACACTTTTGCATTCATATTATTTACACAATACTTCCTAACGCAAGTTGTACTTTCCAGATCTGAAAGGCAAGAAGTCCGTGTACATGATAACGAGCGTCCTTATGGCCAAGACAATAGAGTTCAGAGTGACGCGCGAGACTTCTTCAAGGATCTTCCACCTCGGGAATGCTTCTCCGCTAGTATTCCAACTCGAAGAGTTCCTGGTCGGAGACGACGGGAAACTGACAGCGAGGGTGAGTAGCGATACGCTTGTTTTTGCATATTAGCATGAGATACAGTGCGACATGGCTTATGACCACGCCCATTATGTGCCTTGTCACAGTATATCAGAAGTGGGATACGCGAAGCTGAGAATGATATTTTATCTGTTAAGAAACAGCGTACTGATGTTTTACTCGGTTTTTCTACATCCTTCTGACATGTATCATCAAGATTGGTTCACAGATAAGACAAGGAAAACATTTTTTTCAAACTTTCCTGCTACATCTTTTTTCGTTGTTCCCAGAATATGACAAATTAAATGCAATCTAAAAATACTTTGATATTCTTCTGCGTCAAAATGTGCTTTCATTTCGTACTTTTTACGAGACGTTTATTTCGTGATTCATTTGACCTTAGGTCAATTAATTACAGCGTTAATTTAGGTAGGTAACTAGGTATGCCACGCGATTTTCCTTTTTTCCGGGGTAATAAAAAAATCTTGTCCGTTCTCACAAATCGCAAACCAGGCTTACTTTACTTTGAAGATTTGTATTACTAAGCTTTTAGCACGGAACAATTACATGTTATTTACTCGGTCTAAGTTATTTTGCCTCTTGACATCTGCAGTAACATTATAAAAAAGCTACATACGATAAAAACATTTTCTTGTAAGTAGTGGTTAAAGACATCAATAGTCACTAAATATATCTGAATATTTAAAAATAAATTATAATAAAAAATAATAAATTAGTATACTTTCTATAAAAACTTTTTTTTTTTAGTTTAGCATTTTAGCAAATGAATATTTTTTTTACCGACAAATAAAGATTATATTTAAAAAAAAAATGTATATTTTCTATATATATTTTTTTTATTTGAGGATGTTAGCTAATGGATATTTTTTTAACCAACAAATAAAGATGAGGTTCCTAGTAGACACGTTTTTAAAATGTTTGATTTTATCTTAGATAAATATATATTTTGTTTCTAATCTTCTACCTAAAAATAATACTTCAGTGGTCTTAATTTTTTTAATTTAAGTGAAAATACATTACATTTATACAAAATACATTACTTTTACACTTAAATTCTCACTTAAAAATTAAATTTAAGTAATTTAAGTGAAACTTATAACTGGCTATTTTAGTTCAATATCGTTTGTTACTAAGTCCTATAGTTTATTGAAGACTAGCGGTCCGCCCCAGCTTCGCACGGGTATAGATTAATTATAGCCTATGTCACCCGGGGATAGTGTAGCTTCCCAACAGTGAAAGAATTTTTCAAATCGGTTCAGCAGTTTCGAAGCCTATTCAATGCAAACAAACAATCAAATGTTTCCTCTTTATAATATTAGTATAGATTAAATAAATAAATATATATTTCACTGTAATAATATTGGGAACCAATTATAAAAAAATTGTGATCAAAAAATTTGCAAAAGTGATCAGTATTTACGGTTTTCATACTGCTTTTTACAATGTATTGCAACTGTCAGAGCTAAAAAAAATTGTACTGAGTATAATGCTATTGTTCCATGCAAGTTCGGTCGTGACGCGGAACGTCACTTTCGCAAAAAGTAATTTTGCGCATAACGTATGTAATTTTCTCAAAATGACATTTTCGTACAAAGTCATTTTCGCACAATGATTTTTCTTAGGAGATACCTCTGGTAAGTAGAACTTACTGGAAGAAAATTGTCGCGTTGACTAACATGATTAGAGCAACTTCGCTAATTAAGCTAACAGAATTGCTCTTGTTACGTATTATTAACACTATTGTTTCTTCTATTTCTGTTTATGTTATATCCTACATTATTGTTGTCTCACGGGCTGTCACGTTTATTGGAAGATATTTTTAACCCCCGACGCAAACAGAGGGGTGTTATAAGTTTAACGTGTGTATGTCTTTAATGCTTTAAATATATAAAAAAAAATTGGTCGCCTTAATACTCGAAAGGAATCGTTTTTTTTATTTGCCCTGCAAATTGAAAAATTCGGTAAAAACTGAAAGTGCTATTTTCTATGGGATTTTTGTTTGAACCATAACTCATTGGAAAGGACAACGTTTGTCGAGTCATCTATACAGGGCTCCGCATATAGACTGTACTAAGCCGAAAGTTGGTCATTCTAATCATCAGTATGAACACTATGAACAACTTTTACTATGAGAGCAACTCTGAAATTGCGAAAAAAACATAGAAAACGGCCATTCACAACTAACAAAATGAATGGAACAGATGTTTTTTTTTGTAATTTCAGAGTTGTTACCATAGTAAAAGTTGTTCATCATTATGAGTACAATGACCTCCTTTCTGCTGAGTACAGTCTATATGCGTAACCCTGTATAGTCTGTGATATAAACCTAGTACGACAAATGAAATTAAATAAAGCGCTAGGATTGCTGTGGCGACAGACATGGTGGGTACATTTGTATTGATTCAGCTTATCTGCTTTAAACATGTACTTAACGTAACTAAAGTAATAATATCACGGTGTTAACAAACGCCCGTGTGCGACCTTCGGTGAATCAGTGTACCGTTTGGACGTCATACTCACTAAATAGTATAACGGCTTTTCCGTATTCGATAGCGAATCTCGGGAACCTTGAAGATTTTAAGATTTTAAAGAGATTCTGGGTCTGGTTTTCAACTTTAGACATTGCGGGCACATTCCAAAGATATTATATCTACTATATAAAAATAAGTCGGGTTTTCCTTCCTGACGCTATAACTCCAGAACGCACGAACCGATTTCCACGGTTTTGCATTCGTTGGAAAGGTCTCGGGCTCCGTGAGGTTTATAGAAGTCATCTGGTGGCGAAACGGAGTTCGCCGGGTTTGCTAGTTTGGTATAAATATTAACGGAGTCGCGGGCATCCAGTGGATGCAAAAGGCAAGCTGTCATTCAGGGTGGAGGTTAAAGGGGGAGGCCTATGTTCAGCAGTGGACGTCTTCTGGCTGATGATGATGATAAATATTACCTCCAAACAAGGGATTGACTGGTTTTGATGTGTGAGTTTCATTTGTCTTCATTGCAAGATTGTAATAGGCTACATTTGACATTCGGGTATTATGTAACTGCTAGTCTGTGGAATTCGCTGCCTGAATGGGTGTTCCCGGATAGTTACAATCTGGGTGTCTTCAAATCACGAGTGAATTGGTTTATTATAAAAATTAAAAAAAACTGTCGTCTTCTCTTCTTGTTGAATACGTGATTGCGTTGATGATTTATGAGGTCCTATCGCATATGACCTAGATTTGTCGTTGATAAGCCACGCTCCAATGTAATCTATTGATACGTTTCAGTGTTTTGATAATTTGATATTTTAAATATTCATTTTTAACTCGCTTTTTTAGCTATACTAACTTACAAACTATGTAAATAAATCTTGTCGAGACGAGAGTCAAGAGATGTGGTAGAGAGATGAGAATTACAATATACATAATATTTTAATTCCAACCCTTAGAGAACGTGGCGTGGCGTGATGGTGGTCAAACGCAAGCCTATTATTTATAATTAAAAAAAAACATAATTTCTCTAAATCTGAATTCTCTAATATCCAACCGGATTACGTCATATTATACACTAGCGGTCCGCCCCGGCTCCGCACAGATAAGTTATATAGCCTATTAAAATAGTCTATATTAATCAGCGATAATGTAGCATTCAAATGGTGAAATGTTTTTTAAAATCGGTCCAGTACTTTTTTGAGCCAATTCGTTACAAACATACTTACATTCAAATCTTTCCTCTTTATAATATTAGTATAGAAGTATAGATAAAAACCCGGGTAAGTCCTAAAACTGCGACCAGAACCACCGGAGGATGGGCAGCAGCGTCCTGTTAGTACACGGTGAATGTACTGCGATCTCCAAGCCGCCTGCCAAGCGTGGGGATTATGGCAACACCCCTCTCTAAGAGGGAGGCCTTGTTCAGCATTGGACATTTAATGGCTGATGATGTGTATAGATAAAAAAATAAAATAAAAAACCCGAAATATGAATATGCTATACCGACCTCATGCGGTACACTACTTATTTACCAGTTTTCATAAAGATTAGTCCAGCCGTTTATCGTTAAAAAGACAACGGAGTTCCGAGAGCGCTTTTGCGGTTTCGCCTTTGAGAAAGTGTTACCAAATCAAAAGCAGTGAAAGCTATTTTTATCTCTCTGAGAAAACCTGTAGAATACAGACTGTTTCTGCGAGCGAGGTTTATCTAAACCTCGCTCGCAGAAACAGTCTGTATTCTACAGGTTTCCTACGTTTTTAAAGATTTTTGGGGATCCCACTTCTTCATCATCATCAGCCAGAAGACGTCCACTGCTGAACATAGGCCTCCCCATTAAACCTCCACACTGAACGACAGCCTGCCTTTTGCATCCACTTGAAGCCAGCGACTCTCACTATGTCCCACTTCTTACTTTTTAGTAATTTAGTAAACAGCAGACACATAGATACACCCCTCTTTTTGCACCGGGGGTTAAAAATTGTTTGTTTTTAGTCAGTCAGTCATTGTCTGAAACTACAAACTTTTTCTGCAACATTTCCAAGTCCATAGAATACAAACAACAATACCAGTAAGTTCCTGCTATTCTCTTTTCAAGGATATTGTGGTTTTATTACGTGTTACTTCAGTACTGGCACAGTATACTTTACTAGATTGTATTGGTTTGCGGCTAACTTGTAGAGTTACCAAATAAGGGGCTTAAAAAATTTCAAGTGAAATAAAGAAAGAATATAATCGATGTCGAAACGAAAGGGTCCCGCTCCCGTCAAGGAATGAATGCTAAAGTCAAGGACTATATCAGCTCCGTCGAGCGTGTCGTGACACTCTCTTATTAGGGTTCCGTAGCCAGCCATGTCCATAGTTTTTTATTGTTTTGTCGGTTTTTTTAATTGTATTTTGTCGTGGTACGGAACTCTCAGCCCGACTCGCACTTGGCCGGTTTATTCTGACGTCTTATTTCTCAAGTGAAATTACGGCTCTCTATATTATAATGATATAATTACTCACGTCTTTGAACTTGCAGATATTTTGGCAATGTTCCTAAAGCACTGACGGGATAAGCTAATTATAATGCTTTTGATCAAAGATATTTAAAATTAAAGATTTAACATCACACTAACATTTTATACGCGAATGTGGAAATTCGTGAGTATGTATGTAAATGTGTTATTATTTTTTTAATTGTTTTTTATCTATGAATAGGCTTGCGTTTGACCGCCAACTCGTCTGGTGTAAAGCGACGATGCGGTCTACGATAGAGCACGCTTGCCTAGAAGAAACCGATTCACTCGTGATTTGAAGACACCCAGATTGTAACTAAGGGGGAACACCCAGTCAGGCAGCGCATTCCACAGACTAGCAGTACGCATAATAAAACATAAATAGTAATTATGATTGTTACCAGACTTCCCAGTCAACTTCATAAGGACTAGATTTGGATGAAATTTAGAATGGGATGAGGGTAATTTAAACCCCGGATTAACACAACACAAACTTTATGATTATTGTAGGACAGCGAGTGTAACCGTGAGGCTGTGTTAGTTACCAATAAAACTAGGTACTAATATTGTGCCGATGGGGCCGAAAGGTTCTGGAATGTAGACCATGGACCGGTAAGCGCAGCATAGGACGTCCACCCACAATATGGACAGACGACCTAAAAGAGACCGCAGGGAAACGCTGGATGCAGGCCGCTTCCAACCGACCCTTTTGAAGATCGATGGGGGAGGCCTATGTCCAGCAGTGGACGTCGTACGGCTGAAATTATGATGATGATGAATATTGTGTCAACAATTATCAAATTAACCACTATTCACCAACCATCAAGGACTGTGAATACTTAATGGCGTGGTGGGCTTTCATTGGATTTTGTTGCCGTTTTTTAATGATAGGCTTGGGTTTATCACAAAGTTGCAGATATTATTATGTCTTGTAATGTCTTTTCTTTGGCGTTAATATAGTGTTGTATTGTATAGGATGGAGCACGCTTGTCTAGAAGGAAACGGTTTATTCTCAATTCAACTCTTATTGTAGTTTTCAAGGAACACAGACGCCGGCAGAGTTCCAACACTCTCGCTTTTCGAATGTGGAATGTTTGTGGCGAGTCGTTGTTAAATCTGTAGTTTTGAATATCTTTTCTCTTGATAGACAGACATTTCCATTGACGAAATATTGCCAGGATTGGTGCCATTATAGAAATATACGATGACAGTTAATAAATAACTACACTTTTACCAAGTTTATTTTGCTGATTTCTGCTGTAGATTATTACTTGAATGAAGACTGTAAGCTTTGCGCACTTTTGCAAGGTTTTTAACCGAAATAATTTTTCGGACAGTTCAAGAAAATGTTTTTTATTTACGCCGATTCTCCAATATTAACCCGCCCTTATTATCAATTTGCCGAGTTTAAAAACGCCGTTAGGCCGAGCCATGGAGATTCTACTTTGGGCTCGCGGGCTCAGCCGCGGGAAATCTAGTTTTTATTTCTCTAATCAGAAAACATGGGCTCGCTATCGAGATACAATACCTATAGAGTCACAATCTTTAAGTGAAAACAGTCTAAAACGTCAGAGCATCGAGACATCAATTATATAATTTACAATGCCACATTACTCCAATTTAGACGTTATAACACTCGCATAGTGTTCAACGTCGCTAGTCTGCTATGTCAACGCAGCACAGGCAGCGCGCGGCGTTCTAGTTGGATCGCGGTTGCCTTACAACTAACCAAGAAGTGTTTTATTATTAGTCTTAAGATCTTAAATGTTAGTTTGAAAAGCCTTTTCATTAGCACATAAGTCTTTTACCATTTATAAATAATACTTAGGTACTTATATTATGTATTAACTGTGATATGTCTTCAATTTAGCACACCATCCGGTTGGAACATGGCGAACGTACCACATTACCTTAACACACTGTCACAATTATTAAAACTGTAACACCCCATGTTCCGTGAAACAAATAATTAGAATTTTGAAAAAGTTGGCGCAATATGTAGCATGCGCAGAGTTATGGTTCGGACTTTTTTTTTTTGCACGTTTGTGACTCTATAGGTACTTTATCTCGATAGCTCGCTTCAATGATATTAAAGCAGAAAAACATCATTTTGAACTTCCGCAAAGTAACGCCTGATTCAATCAATTTCCTGAATTGAAAAAAGCCGTTAGGCCGAACGATGGAGTTTCTACAATATTCTGCTTATCTTATTTTCTAGATATCTTATTTTTTCTAAGTGTTTCTACCATAGCCACTCGAGCGTAGCCGCGGGTACAAGCTAGTTATCTATAAATGCGTTTGCAGACGATGCGTAGTACAAGTAGCTACTACGTTTTGCTTAGTGCAAGTGGTAGTGGTTAGTAGCACTTCCACTGCCACTTGCATACTAGTGTCGGTAAGAACACATTGATATTGAGTTAATGTGGCTTATTTGTTTATTCACTTTGAATGTTGAAGCACAATAAGACAATGAAATAACAAGGTAAACTATCTATAAATATGTGTGTTACTGTTTGTATACGTAATTTACATATTTTATTCTAATAATACACAAAAGTAAAGGCAGCAAAATAATGCCCAGCTGGGGCATTATGGCTTCTTTAAACGATTCTGTTTATGTGAGAAGAAAAAAAAACGTGATTTCCGCACTGCGCTGTTTCAGCGCTAATTCGAGCCCGCGTTAAGAGTTAGCATAAGGCCCCAGGAATGAAATAATTTATGGCATTATATAATAAAGTTAATCCGATAAATAGATTAGAAGCATTTGATTTTGTTATTAGTGCAATAAAACCACGAGTGGTATTTTATTTTATCAGTGTTTTATTAGCTATTTATATAGTGCCAACAGACGTGCATTTGGTTGACGGTTCGTCGTCCAACCAACGAGAGAAAAAGAGTGAGAGTATCATATTTCCCTCTCCTTCTCTCCCGTTGGCCAGACGGCGGTTGATGTCAACCAAATCCATACGTCTGTTAGGGCTATAAAATCACACTTATTATAAACTAGCGACCCGCCCGCCCGGCTTCGCACGGGTGTAATTTACGTGCGAAGCCGGGGCGGGTGTCTAGTTATACATATAAACCTTCCTCTTGAATCACTCTATCTATTTAAAAAACCGCTGAAATTCGTTGCGTAGTTTTAAAGATTTAAGCATACATAGGGACGGACAGACAGCGACAGCGACTTTGTTTTATACTATGTAGTGATAGTGATGCTAATGTAACTCTTGGCCAAACCAAGCTTGATGAAATATGCTACTAATTTAAAAGTGTACGTAGTCTCATTGAGTGCTCCAAGAGTTTCGTTTAGGGCCGATTAAAAATCTTTTGTCATATATTTTGTTTGCCTGAATAATTCCTTCATAATCGATCAAAATACACTCGATAATTATATTAAAATGATGTCACGTTCTTTGTTTTTTGCTCTTTGCTATCTCGTTGATAAAAATTGACAGCTCTTAGATATCCTGGGTTAATTGATCGCCTGCCAAACGGCAAAGATATAATTCTAAATATCTTTGCCAAATACAAACAATAAACTTTGTAGGTACTAGGAAATAAATCGATAAGAAATGCTAAAAATAATCGTGTGACGTTCTTCGTTTCATTAAAATATCCACAAACAACAAAAAGACACAGGTTCCACCGAGATTTGAACTCGGATCGCTGGATTCAAAGTCCAGAGTGCTAACCATTACACCATGGAACCTCGATAGTGACAGTCGAAATTCTGTATCATTATTTATTAATCTTTTTTTATATACTCGTAATATCTATACACGTGAAGCGTTTGGGTCAATGGTCAAGAAACACGTTTTGATCTTGAATACCTACATCCTACACGCATGGATGCTATCTGTAAATCTGTTGAATAGTATTTCAGATAGGCGTCGTGTTCTTGTGCGTATATCTTTTATTTTTAGTGCGTTTTTGTTGTGAGATAGGACATTGTACCTACTTGCCAAACGAGTCGCGTTCGCTCGCATAATTACTTTTTTAAAATGATAAGTGCAAAAACAACTTTTGGCTCTTACGTCAACTGGTTCCACCTCGTACTGATCCCGCGGGATCAGTTGACAAATTATTTTCTTTTGTCGAAATAAGGTTCCGCGTGTCACTTACCAAATTTCATAACTAAAGCTTGTGTGTAAAAATTATATTATGGTTTTCGCACACCCCAATAAAAAAATACC
This sequence comes from Agriopis marginaria, assembly GCA_932305915.1. Classification (NCBI taxonomy): domain Eukaryota; kingdom Metazoa; phylum Arthropoda; class Insecta; order Lepidoptera; family Geometridae; genus Agriopis; species Agriopis marginaria. Next base: position 6,215,846 of record OW029933.1, read on the forward strand.
ACCGCGTAATTATTGCGTAACCCGACCGATATCGCAATCCGCTTCCATCCGCGCATTGTATGCCCTTTTTGTATAGAAAATATTAAAGTTTTTGTGTAATAAACAATATTTTTATTGTAAACATGGCAACTTTGAGTTAGTTTAAATTCTTTTCCTCGTTGGTATTTGCTGAGCTTGGCACTTTCTTCACATTAATGTTTTTGTTGGGATATACTTTTAAATGAATATTCTCTTATTTCAGAATCCAGTGACGATCAAGTCGAAGCTGACTCAGTGGCAGAAGGTGGACCCTTCTGACCACCTCTACATACCTGACAGGAAGGGAGAATGCGCGGCCTAAGTCGTCTGGAAGGACCTGGGGTCGAAGCTTTGAGGCCCGTACATAATTATGCAAAAATTTGTACTTAATTTGACACCTGTCGTGCAAATCATGTTACGGTAAACGCACTATACCAGGGCCCCGATTCTATATACTAAATCAATTGTTTTTAAATTGTAGTTGCTTGTTTAAAACATTGTTTTAAACTATTACGGCTGTTCACTAAAGTTATATGATTATTTACGGATATTTACCGTGGTAAGGTTGTGAAACGACCTCCCGATATTTCGGTGCAGTTACATGCACCACTTTCACTCACGGAACTACGGGAAGACGTTTCACAGGAAGACCATTTAACGTCAATTTTTTTATTAGGTATATAGGTCTTATTTTTGTTTTAGTTGTTCAATGAATTGCCCCAAAATTAACACTTTTTATACTTTAAGTGTCAAAAGTGTCAATTTTGAGCAATTTAAAGAAAATTGGTTTAGTCACACAAACTGTCACTTATGACAGTTTTTAATAATTTAATTGTAATTTTTGATGCAACTCATTAGCAATTTAAAAACAATTGGTTAGTAGAATCTGGGCCCTGAGGTGCTGCTTAGTACTTAACAACAAAAAGAAATTTGGAATTGGCGGATCGGTACATTAAAGAAGTTTTACTAAGGCATAGATGTCGCTATATGCTTAAAAGCAGGTCTATTCAGCTTTAGAAGTATTATGTATGTATTGCAAAGCATTGCAAGCAATAGCTTCAATTAGGCATTAAATTTAACCATTATAGCCAAACAGTTGAATTGAGGTTCCTTTGGACGTCCAGGAAATTTTTACACTTTGCATACAAATATACCAACTAGACAATTTTTTCTAAAAGTACTCGTCTAGTTTGGTCAGAATCAGAATAAATTTATTGCAAACTTGATGAAACTTGGTAAGTATAATTTATATTGAAAGTACGAATTTCAAATATGAATAACTTTTTTTAATCTTGATTTTTTTGATTGATTTTATTTGTTTAAAAAAATCGTTTACAAATCGGAAATTTGTTTTGCTAATTTAATCAAAATCGGAAGAGTTCTTTCCAAAAATTTGACTTGAATGTGTTATTATGCAGTGTTAAAATTACCAGATGTCCGGAACACCGTTGACAGTAAAATTAGCTATATTAGTATTCCGCTAATAAGTATTTAAAAATAGTTTTAATCCTTTCATTCACACTATCTTGTACCACAGACCTATAAATAAATTACTCCTACTGGTCTGTGCTTCTACCAAAAAAAACTAGCAGAAATAGTTGTCTTGCACTTACAGTGAATTAGAAATGCATGTAATAGGCACCTATGTTAACGTAGATAGTTTTAAAATTACTATTTATAAAGTCTATTCACTATTTGATGATCGCTGATAGGTGCAAAAAGCTAAATGCTTAGAGAATTTTGCGACTTTACTTTACAAAAACTAACACAGAACACAGCAAGTGAAAACAGTACTTTCATTACTTATTAACCGACATCAAAAAAGGAGTGGGTTTTCAAATCAGTTGTATGTTTTTTTTATAAATGTTTGTTCCATCATTCACAAACAGATTTCGAAAATTATTTTTCTTATTTGAAAGTATATAATTTCAGATTGGTCCCATAGAAATTTCATTGAAATCCGTTCAGTAGTTTGGTTTTTAAATTAAAATAACTAAAACATAAGTCATCCAAGGAAACTGAATTGCGTATTTACAAATTTTGAAGTCGATTTTATTAATTTATAATTATGCCTAATGTCGCTGTTAGCGATTATTCTATAGAAAACTGACTATAGTTACTTGCTGAGCTATTTTTACTCCAGACAATTAATCACGTTGAAGGTATGGGCCACAGACCTATATCCAAGTAGACGCCACAAGTCGAACTATGCATGTCATATTTCCAATACAATTATGATTAATCGTCATAATTGAGTCCGACTAAAATCAGTCTGCTCAATCGGTGCCACAACAACACATGTCAGTTTGAAACGAAAATTAGTAATTGTGCTTTACTAAGTTATAAGAACACCTCAAATAGAGTTTATTGACAGAATAAAGACCTTTCTTTTCACTTTTAGGTATGAAAAATTTGACACGCTTCGTTTTCATAGTTTGGACCGCTTGTGAAGTCTAGTTAGATATAGGTCTGTGGTATGGGCCCATTTATTTTCTTTATCAGGTAACTGTTAAGCTTATCAGATGTTTTTAACATCCGAGACCATGATAGCCATGGGACATGGTATATTGTGACGAAAATTGAAGGTGGCATAGCCATGACTTAGGTTTTAGTTAAAGTTATATCTAAGATATTTTGTGCACCTTTTGCACAGCAAAGGCGAGGCTTTTGAAAATTGTGTATACAATGTAATATCCTTTTGTTTTGTCAATTCATTTGTTTTTATTTAGGCTGCCTTCCAACAATAAAGGAATGTTTTGACAGCAGCCTTGAAAGCTCTATGTTCCATTCCGATTATAATTATTCTATGTCAGAATATGTGTCATCTTTATCTACATTGGCGCCCAAAACTCCAACCGTATCCCAGCGTATTAGGGTTCACGTTCGTGTAATGGTACGGTCCCAGTCTTTTCATGAGATTAAATCTCGTCCCGCCAACTTTTTCAGTACAGCTGAATGGCTGCTGCATGATCCATATATATTATTATGCCATGGGCTACTGCATGTTTTATTTTATGGAATACTGAACAGTAGTAATTACTGTTTGCCAATATACAGCTCATCTGACATTCAACTGACATGGCTGGCCCAGTCCTATTATACAGGGTTACGCGAAAAGGGTGTACTAAGCCGAAATGGGTCCATTATACTCATCATAATGAAATTTTACTACGGGACCATTTCTGAAATCGCGAAGAAATATCAGCTGTTCCATACATTTTGTCGAGTGTCTTACTTACTTCCTTGTTACTTGTGTAGCGGGCATTTTCCGCAACTAGACCATTCTCATTGGCCCATTTTGCGTCACCCGGCTGCAGCTAATTCAGCCACCCGGTCTCCTCCAGGAAAGCCAGCAGTTCGAGTGTAGAATGTCAATGACCGTTTTCTATGGAATAGCTGATATTTTTTTCGCGATTTCAGAGTTGCTTCCATAGTAAAAGTTGTTCATAATGAGTTGGGTATAACGGATCCCTTTCAGCTTAGTACATCCTATCCGCGTAGCCCAGTACATTTAAATGTTATGGTCATATAGCAGACAGCTCAGATTTAAACCTGTAGCACCCTGCCCCATAATATGTAGGGTAGATTGATTAGACATAAGATTTTAGTACACCCAAGTGTGGAAATACTTAAGTAATTATTTTCGATTAAGCGTGGTCCAGACATGTACTTAGTATTTATTAGCTATCTATATGATAGTACTTTATTATTAGTGTTAACATTTGCAACATATTCAGTTTTGAGTATAGTTTTCATTTCATACAGTATTATATTATCAATGTGTAAGCAGAAATGTTCAAAACTAATTAATATTGAGAAGAAATCTGTCTACATTCCAAATCTGTGTAAAAATGTCCTTACAAAGTAATTATAAAGGAAACATTTAACCCTTTGACCGCCACGGGTCGCGAATCAAAAGTGCATTCTGTACGCCAAGCCAATTTCTCAAACAAATTAAAGTTTTGAAAATTATGATATGCTATATTAGAACAAACTTTTATTTTATTCACTTTGATTAGATGAACTATTTATTATAATTGTATAATAATAAAAAAATGCTGTAAAAATAATTAATTTCTATATTTCCTGTAAATAAGGGTCAAAAGTGGTGTTGCCTAAAGGCGTCGTTGGCGGTCTGGGAACAAAATATTTTTGACGCCTGTACGCTTAGTCCCAGATTTGATAGTTTTTGAAAACTTTTTTCGTTTACGTATTGTTCCATACATTTTAGTAAAGCGCCTCTAAACGTTGAGGAACTAAAATCGGTAGTAATCGGCGGTATAGATTGTTTCACTCTAATACGAAAAAAGTTTTCGAATACCTTTTAGCCCAGCAATGTACGGAACAATAGAAAACGAAAAAAGTTTTCGAATACTATCAAAACTTGTACTAAGGGTACTGTAGGCGACTTTGGCGGTCAAAGGGTTAAGGAAGTGGCTTCTACAAAGCGAGATGTCCAATGTTTGCATGCGACGAAAGCTCCCACAATGCCTACTAAGGCATGCGTAGCAAACCATTCCCCTCGTGATGTCTGTATGCACCTCTATATTTTGTTGCCTACCTAAATAAAAGTACTGTGATTATTTATTTACCAGTATTTTGATGTGTTAGGTATTATTTTACCTATTCAATTTATCGACCATTGTGACTTAAGTTGTATTATTATGTGATCTACAAAATTGTGATTTTTAATTAATTACGTGTATACCTCATGTGTTTCTCATCTATCACAATCACTTTCATTATTAAATAAATGGTGTGCACAAAAACAGTGTTTTATTTTAAAATGTAGTTTATTTATTCAAAATCACAGAAATAAAAAAGTTTTACGTCTTATTTACTATTGGGACCGAGCTCTTGCCATTTTTACCAAAACATACTACTTGTCATATTGATGAAATTTTGTGAGCATATTTAATTTGGCAATATGTAATTTGGCCACCCATACATTGTGGATTTTCCTGGGATACGTACCAAACGATTCAATTCTACGTTTCTAATCCGTACGGCCAAAGTTTGGAACAACCTGCCAGCTTCCCTGTTCCCTGAGAGATATAACCTGGGCCTTTTCAAGGCCAGAGTGAATAGGTATCTTCTAAGTCTGCGTGCTTCATCTTCGACCACATCGTCGCTTACCAACAGGCGAGTTGGTGGGCAAACGCGGACTTAACAGCGTTAAAAAAAAAAAATTAAAGGTAAAGATTTTTGGCAATTCCAGTAAATATAATTTTATTTCCAGTTTTTCAAAAATATAACAATATATTTCTCAAATCCATTTTTAAAATATAAGTACGTCAAAATCGGATAAGTGACTCCTGTTTTTTTTTTACTAGTAATTGTAAAATGTCACCCAGTTCTACAATAATAGTTTTTTTTATAGGTGCTACTGGCTGAACAGAGACGTAACTTAGAATGTTTTTTTATCATAAAATTTTCAAGACATAGAAAATGTAGTACCAAATTCTTAATTACATATTTATGATAATAATTAAATGACTTTTTTCTTACATTTTGAGCTTGATGAGCATTACCATAAAAAACCATTAAAAAGCGAGGTCTGAACACTGTATAACTAAAAGTATGAAAAGTATAAAAATTACTAGAGCTTTGGTCCCACCCACAGACCTATATCGAAGTAGATTTCACAAGCGGTCCAAACTGTGAAAACAAAGCGTGTAAAATTTTTTGTACCTAAAACTGAAAAGAAATATCTTTATTCTGTCGGCCAACCCTTTGTAGCCATTTGTGGTATTCTAACAACTCAGTATTGCACAATTTTTTAACCATTTTCATTTCAAACTGACACGTGTTGTTACAGCACCGATTGAGCCATAATAGCTGTTAGTCATAATTGTGTTGGAAATATGACATGCAAGGTAGGTCGTCTGGTGGCATCTACTTGGATATAGGTCTGTGGTTCCACCTTAAGTTGTATTTGCAATGACAACTTTAACTTTACGTTAATACCCTTCCTTAGAGCTTCATTATCATAACAGGATACAAAATTAACTATGTTTAGTTGTCTATTTGATGGTAGTGATAGTAGAACCGCTAATATTTCTTAATTGTCTTTCTAATAAGTGCCATCCGTTGTCTGTGAGCCTCAGTGACTGCGGCACGTTTGTACGGCCGAAGCTCGTCATTTCCAAAACCTGGTATCCACATGTTCCATTGGCGTTCTGGAAAATGTTAAAAAAACATCATTAAGTCAAAAGTTGAAGAACTAAACGACACACCTCGCATCTCTTTGAAGGTACTTTTCGACAGAGGGAGAGGTCAGCAGAGAAGAGACATGCCAGAAATAAGAAAACTGTCGGCCAAACGCAAACCAATAAAAAACAGCTAAGTGCGAGTCGGGCTCTCGCATTGAGGGTTCCGTACCACCACAAAATTCAATAACGAAATTACCAGTTATAACTTGTCAATGAACAGAAACTTTACATATTTTGTGAAAATTTCAACTGGCTATCTAGTATGGTTCGGAAGATACAGCCGTTTAAAGGTAGGACAGACAGACAGACATCATAGGCTTAGCAATAGGGTCCTGTTTTTACCCTTTGGGTAAGGAACCCTAGAAATAAAGAAGACAGTTTCTGGACATTTCTGAAGGCCCACACTAGGCTCAAGGCCTGTAAATATGGAGACCAACAAAACGAAAAGCAATATTTTTAAAGGCATCTTTAATAGTTACAGTTGCTAGGATAACTTGCAATTATAAAAAATAATACATCACATATTCAAACCCATATTGACAAAGAAAAAGATCCAAGCCTTACCTAAATGCAGCTGCACATCTTTCAGCTCAACATTTGAAGCGTGTCTGTGCTTAGCTAAAGAACATGCTGCATTCAGCGATGTGTCAATGAAGTCATCTGCAAGTTGTAACAGCATCTCTTCTACTTCCTCATCCAGTTGGACGGTGGGGTCCACCTCGCGGACTAACTCTTGGAGCCGAGGCCGGCTGAGAAGCTGTCAACATCATTTTACTCATTATACAGGGTTTTCGGAAGGGGTGTACTAAGCCGATAGAGGTCCATAGTACCCATCATTATGAAAAACTTACTATGGGACAGATAGAGGCACCGGGTCTGGTACGTTCTCGGAAGATCTCAATATACATCAACAACCTTGGGTGAATGGAGATGAGATGGATGACTCAAAATGGGCCAGTGAATGGCCTAGTTGCGGAAAATGCCTGCTACACAAGTCACAAGTAACCTTGGGTGAATATACCTCTATTTTCCAAGCAGAATGTGTTGGTATCATCCAGGCAGCAACAGCCGTACTACATAGACAGGTAACTGACCAAACTCAGAATTCTCTCAGATAGTGCTGCAGTGCTAAAAGCATTACAGCGATACGAGCATACCTCAGGACTAACTATACAGTGCCATGACCTGCTGGAGACCGTAAGTAAACAATCATGTTACTCTCCAATGGGTCAAGGGGCACAGTGGGTCTATGGCACGGGTGTCTAAATTTTGTGGCGGGCCGGATTTATTAACTTTGTAACTATGGCGGGCCATGAGATGTTTTGTAACTGAGCAAATCAAGACTAATATAAGTAAAACGGTAGAAAGGGTATAATTATAACCTTTTTTTGGAATTTATTTATTATAGATATGATACGTCTAAAAAAAGTTAAAAGGTACCCAACTTTTGACTCATTCGCGGGTCGGATTAGGAACCTTGGCGGGCCACATTGTGGCCCGCGGGCCGTGTGTTGGACACCCCTGGTCTAGGGGAAATGATGCAGCTGATGAAGAGCGTCCTCGGATTACCGAGGACGCTCTGGGAAGCCTGCGCAGGCATAAGGAAGCTGCTGGCTTTCCTGGAGGAAACCGGGTGGCTGAATTAGCTACAGCCGGGTGACGCAAAATGGGTCAATTAATGGCCTAGTTGCGGAAAATGGCCGCTGCACAAGTAACAAGTAAGTTACTATGGACCAAATCTGAAATCACTTCGTCATATATTTTGTCAAGCATGAATGACCGTTTCTATGAAACCGCAGATATGTTTTAAGCGATTTCAGAATTGCTCCTTTAGTAAAAGTTGTTCTGACTGGTACTTTGGACCACTTTCGGCTCAGTACACACTTTCCGCGTAAACGAGTAGTCTTAAAGGTTTAAGTCATGCTACTAGCTGCACCCTGCGGAGTTGCTCACGATTTCCGTTTTTCCGCAAGCATATCGCTGTCTAAAAAGTCTATCATAAATATGCCAATATTCTACATCCTTACCAAAGTTAAAGATCAGTTCAGCCTTTTAGTTGTGTAAAAGTAACACGCAAAATTTTATAATAATGAAGATATACAAGGGAGAACTATATTATACCCAAGAACGTTATAAAACTTAATATAACGTTCTTGATTGTAAAGGCAATTTTTGACAACATTGCTAAGATGGTCCACTTTCACTACAAATGTGATCCGAACTTTTTTGTCAAAACTCACTTGTGAACTCTGATCCCCGCCTCCTCCGCTCCCTTTAGCGCTCTGATTTTGGATACCCATGGGGCTGTGTTGTGACGGGGAGCCCTGAATCGAGCCAGATTGTAGCTGGGGACTTTGCAACGGGTTGTTTACGTATTGGATCGCTCCTTGATTGATTTGACCTATCGTCGGCATGTTAGGAGCTTGGCCGATCGAGTTGTTAGACATCTACTGTTAAAAGCCAGTATATTAAGTTTTTTATAAATAATTTACAATATTAAGTTATGAGCGTTTGTATTCTTTCTCTTTGACACAAAGAGAACTTTTTTTTTTTTCTTCTTCCCCGTATTGGGGCTTTTGGCTCCGCATGATTGACGCAGTTGCCATATACAAGTCTTATGAGTTTTGGTTTTAGAATTTAAAGGTAGGGAAACGATACGCGATAATTAGGATTTAAACCAAGGAAGTTGGTCCCTTTAGGGTATATATAAAATCCTTGATTTAAACACAAAGAGAAATGCACATACAAATCTCAACTTTGAAGTATGAAATTTCATAATTTCATACTTCAAAGTCAAATAAAACTATTTTTTTGCCCTTTACCTTAAAGGCTAAAGTTATTCAGACCATTCCGCTTCGTCTTCTATATTTTACAGTACCACAGCTTCAGCGCAGTCCGATTCATCAGATGGTTACGAATGGTATGATGCAGGCATTAACATGGGTCGAAAAACGGGAACGAGACGGGTCGTAGGAGGAACCAGAGTGGTTCATGCTGGACTAATACGGAAAGAATCGGATGGAGTAAAGTGGATGCAGTAGCAACGCAGCACTGAAGTAGAAAGAGCGTGACACGATGCAGAACTAGAGCGGAAAAGGTGAGTCGGGAGTAGAAAGAATTACAATACAGATGCGGGACTGAAAAGGAAAGGGTGGAATGGGAGTGGAGTGGACTACGGTATGGGAGTGGAGTGCAGTCATGGACAGGACTAGACTAGAGAGGATGGGACTGAAGTAGATTGGATTGTAATCCAATCCAAATCCAATCTATCCTGTAGGATAGATGCGGGACTGAAACTGAGAGGGCAGAAAAGGAGTAAAGTTTTATACTACGTGAGCAAAGAGGCGGGCAACAGCTAGTCTAATAATAAAACTTAAAAATATTTCATTACTTAAACAACAACGTGTGATGCCAAAATCCTCTCACGAGGAAGGAAGAAAAAAAAAATTGTCATTGTCATGCACATGATACCTACTACCCAAAGGGACGAAACGCTTCAAACAGAAAAAACGAGCAGAGCGAGAGGTACCCCGTTTAGCCATTTGTCCCTTTCTAGTGTTGACATAATCACTGATACTAATTCCTCATTACTTTTCATACTTTTTTATATTTTTATACAGAATAGATCTACGTTTGGCCACTAACTTGCCTGATGGTAAGCAACGGTGTGGCCGAGGGTGGAACACGTTGATCTAGAAGAAATCTATTCATTCTAGCCTTGAAGATGCCTAGATTGTAGTTCTCAGGAAACAAGGAGGACAGCAGGGAGTTCCATTCTTGGACAATACGTATCATAAAAAACAACCCAAATCGTTGTGTACGAATTTTTGGAATTTCCACGAGGGGTGATAGTGTGCTGTCCTTCTACTTGTCCTGTAGTAAAAGGGGGAGGGTGGAATAAGGTCATGAAGCTTTTGCGCACACTCACCAAAATATATCCGGTAGAAAATAGACAGACAAGCTACTTTACGGCAGTGCTCAAGGCTTTGTAATTTATTGGCGACTAGCTTGCTGTCACCAATCAGCCTCATAGCACGCCGGTCTACGGAATCTAAAGCTTCCAGTTGGTACTTGGCTGCTCCGTCGAATAGTTCCTTATTTATATCACTACAATAATAAACGGATGCACCCTAAATAACCATGAGAGTTTTCTTTTAGATATTATGTTTCACAAATAAAAATATAAATAATTGAATATGATGCTGATAAAATCATGTACGGACTACCCAAATTAATACCAAATTTACGGTTACAATATTTTTCCAAAAGTGGCAACACCACACACTTATATGTTTAATGAATGTCATTGTATATAAGACATGTAGTGTGAAAGGGACAAATGGCTAAACGTGGTACCTCTCGCTCTGCTCGTTTTTTCTGTTTGAAGCGTTCCGTCCCTTTGGGTAGTAGGTATCATGGTCATGCATGTTGCCGGCCCATGCGTCATCAGGCGTGTCGATTTGTCATTGTCAAGCGGAGCAAGCATTGGTTGATTTGGTTGTGGCTTTTTGCATAGTGGCTTCCATTCCAATTCAATTTCTTTTAGTAATTATCGAGTCATAGTGAATAAAAATAAAGATTTCTTCCCATCACCATTACACAAATTATAGGGGCTGTTTATATTATTCAGCATCATGAAAACGGCACTGTTGACCCTATGTAAAATATTGGTTTTTGTAATCGTGTTGATGAGTGTGATATCTCATGTCGTGATAGGCAGTTCCACCCCCAAGAAATTGCAAATCGGAGTGAAAAAGAGGCCGACTGAGTGTCCCACCAAGAGTAGAAAGGGTGACTTGCTTCATATGCATTATACGGTACAGTTTCGGACCATATATTACTATACTCTTAATCAAAGACAGATCTTAATCTGGTACAGTTTTCATTTAAATTCACCTTAAACCAATGGAATGGAATTCCGTGTCTATTAATGCAATTACAATGCACTCTAAACTTTATAGTTGCTCTATTAAATCGAGGAATATAGTCATTTTACCTGGTTTCTTCTAACATAATTGAAACGCATAACGGTGTAACTACAACAGATTTAGACAAGCAGCTAGAGTGTAAGCTGAAGGAAAGTGGAGGCTACAGATATAAAGCTGACATAAAGGTGCAATCTATTTTACATTTTCACCTAATAATTTGATGTGGTTTTACAGGGAACATTAGATGATGGCACCGAGTTTGACAGCTCTATCCCTAGAGGCAATCCATTGACCTTTACGCTGGGTTCAGGTCAAGTTATCAAAGGCTGGGACCAAGGCCTTATGGGAATGTGCGAAGGAGAACAGCGAAAACTAGTCATTCCGCCAGAACTGGCCTATGGTGAAGCTGGGGCTCCACCAAAGATACCAAAGTCTGCCACTCTTACATTCCACGTTGATCTAGTCAAGATTGAGAGAAAAGAGGAATTGTAACTGTAGTTAGTGTTGAGTATAGGTAATAATTATTTTGTATGCTTCTTTTGACAAGTACCTATCATCATTCACAACTTTTTTTCTAATAAAACTGCTTCTTTTGGTATTGTATTGTTTTATTAAAAAAATACACTTTGTTAAGCTTTAGTTTTTGTAAGGGAAATTTGAGGATTTGTTATTTCAATCTCTACCTATAGTTTACCAATATTTTTTTTTATTGAGCTGTACAAAACAGAATACTGTCATAATAAAAACTAAATTAATTGTGTAATATAGAGATATTTGCATGGATGCAACTCGGCTAGGAGTAATAAAGTTTCTTGGAATGCAAGCAAAAGTTTACTGTTGTGAACCATGAGCTTCTTGTTCATTATAAATCTGTTGACGATGAAACACTCCACGACTTTACTGGATTAATTGGACTTATGACTTTACCATGACTTAAATTCATCGGGTAGTGGCCCCTGGGTGGACCACTAGCACGTTTTCTTTTTTCTTGAGTTTTGTTTACCCAGTGTAATTTTTTTTTTGTTATAATTCGCCCATCGGGCAGGCTAAAGCCTTTAAGGCCATACCGCCTATTCTTCTGTTTTTTATAGTCTTAATAACGTTAAACAAGTCATAGTCACAGTCAGAGTCAAGCTAAGTAAGTCACGGTCTAGTCAAACTCATGCCTCTGTAAAGTGGTGGAGACTTTACAAGAGGCTCCAATGGAGTTTTGGAAACAACACGAAAAGACACGTTTCACCTCGTTATATCACTTGCCCACACTCGAGCACGTTTACGAGCAGTTAATGAATAATAATTCACCACCTAGAACACATTAACACTCGAAAATACACTAGTTTAGGAAAATAATCCAACGAGCCGACATGTTCTTTTCCATGTTGGCGCCAAAACCCCTTACCCAGTGTAATCTAGATCCCAAATGATGTGAAGCAAAAAAAAAACGGATTTGATATTTACAGTCATTGTCAAATTTGTCGTAAGTCCCGTCAAAATGTATCTTGGTACGCGTTCCGAATCATATCAAACCCTATTACAATAATCAGGCACCATGGCACCCTGTGTCGGCGATTCACTGCATTTAGTATTCCGTCAAAAAAGGGTCCACTACGGTCTCAGAATAAATAAATAATAGGAAGCGATAGGTATGGTGTTTCCCCTTGGCCCTTTAGCACTTACACTCCCCCCGTCGGCCTCGGTACTCGGTCGTCCATTCGCTTACATTTTGAGCACATCGTTTGCAGTTGTGTACCGCTCAATATTGAAGTGTGCTTCTCTTTAAATACGTAATACAAGGCAGTATGGCCTTAATAGACTTAGCCTGCCCAGCAATGGACGGCAATGCAAAACCAATAAATAACAATCTGTGATTCGGATTCGGAACGCGTTGCATTGCAAACAAAATGATGCGTGCTGTGCGTGTCCTTTTCGAAGTTTAGGTAATTTTTCCAAACACTATCTTTCGGAAACTCTAAAAACAAAAAGACAATTTAACCAACTATCTACCTGTTGGTTATTACGGTACAGTGATATTAAAACGTGTACTCCATTGATGTAATTATGGTGAAGATATTGTTCCTCCACCCAGACTTGGGTATCGGCGGGGCAGAACGCTTAGTTCTGGACGCCGCATTGGCCTTCAAAAAGAAAGGCCATGAAGTTTCATTCTACACGAACCATCATGACCCGACGCATTGTTTCGCGGAGACCAGAGACGGTACATTTCCTGTAACTGTCGTTGGAGATTGGATACCGCGTTCTTTCTTCGGCAGATTCAAAGCAGTGTGCGCATATGTCCGCATGGTGTATGCAGCGGTTTACATGGCTTGGTACATCATCCCCGCTGAAGAACCGACACTAATATTCACTGATTTGATTTCTCTCTGCATTCCATTCTTGAAACTTGCTCGAGGACCATTCAGAATAGTGTTTTATTGCCACCACCCTGACAAGCTCTTGACTACTGAAGGTGGTTTTCTCAAGAAGCTATACAGAGCGCCTCTGAACTGGCTAGAAGAGTTAACTACAGCTCGAGCAGACAAAGTCCTTGTGAATAGTAAATATACTGCAAGAGTTTACCAGGATGCTTTCCAAAGAATTAGGGATGTGCCTGATATCTGCTACCCCTCTATCAACACAGAGTTCTTCAAGTCAACAGTACCAAAGCCCTTGAAAGAGGTAGTCCCAGTAGGCACTGACAAGTTCATTTTCTTATCAATAAATAGGTATGAGCGAAAAAAGAACTTGTCTTTGGCATTGAAAGCTTTAGAACATTTGAAACACATTGTGAGCGAGACTGACTGGAATCGAGTCCATTTGATTATGGCAGGAGGCTTTGATCCGATAAATTTGGAAAATATGGAGCATTTCATGGAGCTAACAGACTTGGCAGCAGAACTGGACATAGAAGACAAGATTACATTTATGAAATCACCCAAAGATATTGAAAAAGTATCACTTCTGTACAATTGCAAAGCACTTGTCTATACTCCGTCAAATGAGCACTTTGGTATTGTGCCGTTAGAAGCAATGTATTACCGGAAGCCTGTGATCGCAGTCAATAGTGGAGGGCCAACAGAGACAGTTGTGAATGAGGTAACGGGGTTCTTGTGTCAGCCAAATAGCCAATCCTTTGCCAGTGCCATGAGCAAACTCATGCAATACCCTGATCTTTGTGAGAAATTAGGAGATGCTGGTTTGAAGAGATTTGAAACAAGGTTCTCCTTTGATGCGTTTACAGAACAGTTGGATGGCATCTTAAGAAGGGAGAGGCAGATTGTTTCTGAAGCTAGAGCCATAGAACATGAACAGAAGAAAAGTAAATAACATAATGCCAGCACTCCGACAATATTTGATATTGTTTGAGTGTTTTACCAAAGAGCTGCATTTTGTGATCTTGCCTCCTTAATCTTAAACATAGTTTTGGAACTGACTGCCTTACTTATAAACGTTACTTAAGTTTAGCAATGCTTAAAATTGCTGTTAACTCGCTGATGGAAACTGTCACACGTGAAAACAGATCAATTTTAAGCATTGCTTAACTTAAGTAACGTTTATAAATGGCGGTGAGTGTTATGTCTTTTTCTCTCTTTACAAAGGACAGTTTGTTTGGATGTTTGGCCTGAGCACAGACAGAAATTTTGAAGTTCAATTTTCTTCCGACCTTGTTCTTTGGGCCTGAAATGGACACCGTCCTTTCAACTCAAAAAGACAAAACAAAGTCACTATTCCAAAGCTACATGTTTACTAATAAGAGGGATGGTGTAAGGGTGTGTTTGCACTAAAGCGGAGATGTGAAGAAGTGGGTATTTCCATTATAGTGGAGAGGAGCAGACATGTGTGGCAGAGACAAGCTTGTGTAGTTGCCCCACTATTTGATGATGACGAATTTTTTTAGTGAAATTGTACTTATTTGTCATGCTTGGCTCATATCGCACCTTTATACACCCCTTGCCAGTGAGGTGTAATAATAGAGAAGTAATAGGCGAACAACACGGCTTTAAAAACTAACTAAACGCAGCATATACCATAACATAGCATAGCTTACCTACGCATGTATATATGTATTTTGTGAAATATGAAAGCCTTTTTACACTATATCTGTTGTTAGAAAGAGACAAAAATACAATTTGTTGTTGACACACAGTAAGTGACTGAGAAACGAAAATAAACAAAATCGGGCTCCAGCCTTGCTTTCGTCTAGTCAATATGGTTGCGGCCACAACCTATCTACAGTAAAGATATCTAAGCCGCTTGCCATACAATTCTTCTCGTCTCTCCTGTATCTGTTGCGCTTAAAGTGGAGCTTGAGATAAGATGCGGATTTCAATGTGATTGGTCGATTTCGATATCTCGTCCGTCTCTGCTCTGTGGAAACACACCCTTAATTGCCATAAGTCATGTAGGGTTAATAATCTTTTGTATAATATGTTTCTAAAATAGCAGTTAGAGGTAGCTACCTATTTTTAGGTTAGAAAGGTTGCACTGTAATAACTTTAATTGTAGCTTGTTGGCATTTGTATTCTATACTCTGTCCAAGTTTTGTTAGTTCTAACAGCTACAAAAACATTGTAAAAAGCTAAATCAATACATTTACTTTCAATATTTCACTGTAGTATATCAGCTGCTAGCAACAATCATCCATAAAAAATCTAGTGGAAGTGATCATAATTTAGTTTTCATTTGGCTTTTCACTAACTATTGAAGCTGTCAGACTTAGAAATACTTGGACCGCACATATAAATGATTCATGAAAAATAGTTTTCAGCATTTTTCTAGTTATAAAGGTCACATTTCATTGTACACATACAACTGTTACTAAAAAATATTATAGAAAATCTAGGCACTAAGACCAGAATTTCTGTTAATCTTTTATCTTGTTTATTTATAATCTGTGTATCTATATGTAAATAAGAGCAGATAAGAGGTGTAGAGGTCAAGTTGAAGTAGAATCTAGAATGGCTAGATGTTTAACTCTTGTTCGACTGATGATTAATTCACATTAAAACTGCAGTGACGCAAGAGTTATGCTGCCGCTAAATCACTAACCCTAACCTAGCATTTGGAGCAAATAAAAAGCAGGTTGCATTGCTTCGGTGTGGCAAAGCTATAATTGGTGTAGTCAATAGTCACAAGTTTTAACCCTCCTGGGTTAGAACTTGTGACTAACTGACATACTGCACGCTGGACGCGCCTCGTGGCAATTTCGAATTTAGAGTTGTGGTGACAACACTGCTTTTATGTGTATCGGCCTTTGTCATAAAAATAACGTTTTATTTAGCATTTCGGACTGCGCTGCCGCCTGCTGATACTTTAATGTGAATTGAGCTTAATTTAAAATTAATAAGAGATGAAACTAAATTTTAAGCCAAAATGTAAGAGACTTGTTTGACGATAAATTATATGAATATCTAGTTTTGTGACATGTAAGTTTACTGTGGAAATATAATATGTATCAATTACCTACCTTCTTTCATTTAACCATATCTAACCATTTAACAACAAACAAAATACGCTAAATAAATATGTAGCGGCGCAAATATGCCAACTTCGGCAGTGATTACATATTTAAGCCGTTTGGGGTATAGAGATTGGGCCCTTGGGGACCGGGAGGTTACCTCATTTTCATGACGAAAATGCTAACATGTTTCTGGCTCAACGCATAAGCATTGCCATTTGATTCAGCGTGGTAATGCTGCCACATTGCTGGGTACGCTGCCAACTAATAGTGGGCTTGAGCATTGGGATTGTCCTTCAACGGTCTGTGGGCATTTTTTGTAGTGATAACTTGTAATTTTGTTTGGTTATAAAAGCTGCCCAATTTTATTGAAAAATAATAACAATCTAACGTGAAAAATAATTTATTGATTAATAGGTTTTTAGATATCACCACATTGTATACTTATCACTATGAATATAATGCTGTTTACAGATCTGCACCACCTGTGCTGCATCTGCCTAACATTTCAATTGAAATTAAAAAGACACGAGTTTCCTTGGTTTTCTGACTGCTGGAAGAACATAGTTCTGCAATCATCTATAGATGGCGCTGACGAGACTCATTGGTTTTGCATTCGTTCAATGAAACAACAAGGTTTGTTTCATTTTGGTTTTATTGTTTACTAACAAACAAGTACTTTATTAGCAAACAATAACCAAAAAATACTATAATATACTACGAAATTAAAAACAAAAAAAAAACCATGAAAGACAGACAGACATATATATTGTCTGTCTATGAGAAATAAGTAAATTTTTTTTATTGACCCGTCTTCGTCTTGTTTTGCAAAATCTTTAGATCCACGTCTTGACAACGCCATCTATCGCATTTTTACGAACTATTTTTTTTTAAATGCCTTTCGGATAACCTACCATTACTAATGCTTTACACACTGCATGTAGCAGCCAGTTTCTATTCGTAGCATTATCAAAATCACATCTGTTGATACCTTTATACAAGTCAACGGCTGAACCATTCTTTATAAAAAAAATCGTAGTTCAATTTTTCAAGGTAGTAGTGTGTATCATGATGATATGACACAAGATGTTGTTATTTCAGATATATCGTCTATAAAATCGCCAGGAGAATTTGGTTCTGTATAAATACTATATTACTCAATTAACGTCTTATCCATAGTGTCATACACTTTTTCCATCTTCTCTTGCGGTAGAGGGTCCAATACTTCCACTTGTATATCGTACTGTTGATCGAGGCCCATGTAGCTGTCACTCATCACGTACAGGGTGTAGATGATTCGACCTGGAAAACAATTATTCATCATCATCACCAGCCAACTCCCGTCTTCTTAAGACGGGAGTTGGAGAGTCCGAAAAAACTAGGAAATTGGAGCTTATCGCTGAACCAAATATGATGGGAGAGACCAAAGCCCAGACTCCATTGGATTGCAATGTCCAGAAGGCGTATCTTGGAGTTCCCAACGGCCGCAGACCTGTCCCAGGGCCAGTCGCTTTCCGCGTCTGCCTGTCTGTCTGTCTGTATGGCCGCTAACTCCTCCTATACCAGGCAACGGATTTTGTGGTTTTCACCATCAGTTAGATACATTTTCACAGAAAACACTGTTTTAAACTATCACGGTTGTTCACTATGGTTATAATAATCATATGATTATTTACGGGATATTTACCGTGGTAAGGTTGTGGAATGAGCTTCCGATATCACAACAATTCCACAACCTTACCACGGTAGATATCCCGTAAATAATAATATAACCTTATTTTCACGGAAGGTTTATATATATAACTAGCGACCCGCCCCGGCTTCGCATGTAAATTACACCCGTGCGAAGCCGGGGCGGGTCGCTAGTTGGGAATAATCCCACAACCCCACAACAACAAAAGATAGCCCGTTGGTTCAGTTGGTAGTGAACCTAACTTCTGAGCTTGGGGCGTGGGTTCGATTCCCACTTAGGACACACATTTATGTGATGAAAATGTATGTTTGTTCTATATCTGGTTGTTAATATCTATTTAAGTATGTATTTAAACCTATATATGTATGTATATCAGTCTCTGGCAGCCATATCACAAGCTTTGCTTAGTTTGGGGTCAGATGACCGCGTGTGCAAAATATGTCTATCGGACTGCCAGAGCGGGCACAAAAAATCAACACCGCTTTATGGTTGATATTCCGAAAACCCAAAGCGCTTTGATTCCACTTTTATTGTGCGAACTGCTAGTCTGTGGAATGCGCTGTCTTAATGGGTGTTCCCCGATAGATACAATCTGGGTGTCTTCAAATCACGAGTGAATCGGTTTCTTCTAGGCAAGCGTGCTCCACCGTAGACCGCATCATCGCTTAACATCAGGCGAGTTGGCGGTCAAGCGCAAGCCTATTATTTATTTAAAAAAATGGCCCGAAAATTTAAATATTAAAAAAAACAAAAACCAGCTGTTATACAGCAAAAAGAAAGTCTTTCTCACCCGCTTGCGAAGGCGTGTAGAAAGTGACCTGCGGAGTCCCTCTAGCTGGCACTCGTTTGAGCGCGTGCAACTCTACGTTGTCCACAGTGCCGAGTGTGATGAACCAGCCCTCGTTTTTGCCACGAGGGAACCGCGGGCAGAGCACCGTGTTGGGGTTCCCGCCGCGACGGTTCATGTTGATTACGAGTGTGTATTCCTGGGAAAAGATAGTTTCTTACATTTAATAATCACTACATGAAATACTACAAAAAATGTCTACCAGGGGGTCTAGACAAGAGCCACAACGCGAGTGAGATAAAAATGTCTCATAAGCAAGCTCAAAGTAGCACAACGAGCTATGGAGAGGGCTATGCTCGGGGTTTCTCTACGAGATCGAATCCGAAATGAGGAGATCCGTAGACGAACGAAAGTCACCGACATAGCCCACCGGATTAGCTAGTTGAAGTGGCAGTGGGCAGGGCACATATCACGCAGAACAGATTGCCGATGGGGCCGAAAGGTTCTGGAATGGAGACCACGGACCGGTAAGCGCAGCGTAGGACGTCCACCCACAAGATGGACAGACGACCTAAAAGAGACCGCAGGGAAACGCTGGATGCAGACCGCTTCCAACCGGCCCTTTGGAGATCGATGGGGGAGGCCTATGTCCAGCAGTAGACGTCCTATGGCTGAAATGATGATGATGAATGATGAATCACTACATAGTATTAAAACAAAGTCGATATCGCTGTCTGTCCGTCCCTATGTATGCTTAAATCTTTAAAACTAGGCAACGGATTTTGAAGCGGTTTTTTTAAATAGATAGAGTGATTCAAGAGGAAGGTTTATATGTATAACTAGCGACCCGCGCCGGCTTCGCACGTAAATTACACCCGTGCGAAGCCGGGCGGGCGGGTCGCTAGTTGTATATATTAGCAAATATTACGAATCATAGACTCCTAATGAGCCCGCCGATTAAGGACCAGGGGGTCTAGACAAGAGCCACAACGCGAGTGAGATAGCGGTGCGCCATATTCTGGGGCCTTACGGTCAACTGCTGCTTAAACTACAGTTAAATCCGCTCAGTTGGAAAATCACGCGGCCGCAAACCGTATCTGAGCGCGTTAAGGTTCACGTTCGCGTGATTTTCCGGCTGAGCGGATTTAACGTTAGGGTGGTGCCGCAATAGCATTTGTCCGTAAGGCCCCAAAGGGCCTAGACAAGAGCTACACACTGTTAGCGTTCACGCCTGCGGAAAGATAAAATTGTATGAAAATGACATTAGCTTGAGATAATTTCTCTCATGCTAATGTCATTGTCAATGTCATTTCTGTTTTTGGCAGACTTTTCGGTCCTAGCTCGAGTTTACTGCAAATCCAAACTATATTATGATCAAAGCTTTAAAATCAAACCTGGTCTGCATGTAGCGGCATCCAATGTTCTTTAGCGGCCGGTTGTTGCACTCGCTTCTCTTGTTCGTGGTCGCAGTCGAACCACAGCCCGCGGATGTGCAGCTTTATGTCCAGGGTCGGTAGGTCGCAAATTGCCTGGGGAAATAGTGAATCTTTATGTTTGAGGAAAGGGGTTATAATTATTAATTTCAGTAACTTAACCCCCCAAATGCGTTACGCACCGCATGTCGGCGTAAGCGAAAAGTGCTCCGACACGCATATTGTGTGTAATAAGATTTATACACAATACCAATGGTATATAATATTATGCACGTATTTTATCACATCACATCACATCAGCAGCCATCGAACGTCCACTGCTGGACAAAGGCCTCCCTCTTAAAGAGGGGTGTTGCCATAATCCCCACGCTTGGCAGGCGTATTTTTAAGTATTTTATACTTTCTTTTAACTTAAAAAAAAATATCTGAAAGGTAGGTGAAATTCCCCATTTTAGCTATAAAGAACTCCTTCGCTCGCATTCAACCGGTTAAATAACATGCCATCTTTAACTTCGTAACATACATACATTAAACTAAAATAAAAAACAACAAATTAAAACCTTACTATTAATCTATTAGACCGCTACCAGTGGGAATTGTTCCCAAAATGCTGGCCCCATTACCACGTTGTATGGCGATGCTCACCCTTTGAGCAAAGTAGAGGTCGGCATTTAGGAAATCGTATTTATAAGCCGGAGTTTTCAAATTTGGCTTGTTGGAGTCAACCTAGCAAAGTCTTTTTTTTTTTTTGTAAAGCAATATATTTGACAATTTATTGTTTTATTTATGGATCTTACATTTTACACGTGTGTTTTAAATCTTATTGAATCACATAACGTCTAAGATAATTATTGATAAATACCTAGGTAACTTTGTTTAGTCAATGTTGCCAATATTTTCATGAATTTTGTACTGAACCAGAAAAATATAGTAGTTTTAAAATTTAAGTTTGGTATTCAATATAAACTCTAAAACATGATAACTACTGTGAGTGTGCTACAGAACTGCATGATTTGATTCCCTCCTGCCCATTTTTCTACCGGCCTGCCAGAGTGGCCACGAATCGACACCGCTTTATGGTTGATATTCCGAGAACCCGTACGAAGCGCTATGATTCTACATTTATTGTGCGAACTGCTAGTCTGTGGAATTCGCTGCCTGAGTGGGTGTTCCCCGATAGTTACAATCTGGGTGTCTTCAAGTCGAGAGTGAATAAGTTTCTTCTAGGCAAGCGTGCTCCATCGTAGGCCGCATCATCGCTTAACGTCAGGCGGGATGGCGGCCAAGCGCAAGCCTATTTATGATTTAAAAAAAAACTACCTTGCAAATTTGAAATTCAATACAAAAAAAACATATTTAATGTTTTTCCCATGTTTGTTTTTAAGACTGAAAATAATACTTTTTTTAGCAACACTATTAAAGCAACTCACCCTATGTATCTGGTCAATTTGGTTCTCTTCGAATTCCTTCCTCAGATACTTGGCCAAGGTCTCGTAGTTCCTCATGCACGTCACCTTCAGCCCGTTTAAAGTGGTGCATGGTTTCTTCGTGTCCTAAAAAATAACATTGTAATTATTTTACAACAGCGAAGAGTTCTTTGGTCTTATTTGTCAACTCCTTAACGATTGAATGGATTCTTTAATGCCAAACAAGCAAATAGGCTGTCTGATAATAAGCAGTGAACCGCCCATGAATATCTGAAAACCCTTTGATGTAACTCAATGACGATATTACAGAATGGAAATGAGAAGGAAAATCTGTCGCCAGTCATTATGAGTGAACCTTGAATGAACGCATCCAAAAACCGACCCTACATTTTTGGGTTAGGTCTCATAATTATTTGTCCGCATCACAGTTGCTAACTGATTTCGAATGACTGACGTTTCGTTTATATGGGTGCAACTGGCTAAAACAAATTTCTTTCAAAAAATGGCTTGACAGCCGTTCTAATTTAAATAAAAATAAAATAAATAAATAATCTTTTCTATGGACGATATAACCACTTGACTGTTCATCCTTTACCCCGCCGTAAGCCATATGTATAAATTTTCAGCGTAATCTTGTTCTAGGCGCGAATTGAATGAATGACTTTTGAGTCTCCAATCACAAGCGCCATACGACCCACCCCGCGGCTGACGTCGTGCACTCGTGCGCGATCAAGTGGTTACATTATCTTTGTATACGTAGCACTAGTAGTATTGTCAGTAGTAGTGTGTACCTTGGCCATGTGAGTGAAGACGTAGAGATGTTGCGAGTCTACGTGCGGCAGTGCAGTGAGAGGGGAGTCGCTCGGCCAGCGCGCCTGCACTATGCACTGCATCAGTATCTGGCAACACAGACAAACGGACAGCCATCCGTTTTCTGCAGAAACGTCGATCATCGCCTGTAAATAAAAAAAATACTTATGTAACAATAAATTGTTGCAAGAAAATTGTTTTTCGTTAGTATAAGAGATTTAAACGTGTTTAAATCTTTTTACTAAAGTTTAATCGTGTAATAAAAAGCAACAATACAAAATAAGACCGCTACATATCGACAGACAGACGAACGGATAGGACGGCGAAATTACAATCGATCTGTTTTGCGACGGGACCCTAAATAAACCGGACAAGTGAGAGTCGGGCTCGCGCACTAAGGGTTCCGTACCACTACATAAAATTTTCATAAAATTTGTGCAAAAAGACAACATCATATCTTTCACGTTTTTAAGTCTAGTTAAGAGCGAATCTAGCGAAAGCTAATCTAGTGAGAGCGAGCGAGTCTAGTGGGAGCGAGTCTAGTGAGAGCGAGTCTAGTGCGCGAGTCTAGTGCGCGAGTCTAGTGCGCGAGTCTAGTGGGAGCGAATCTAGTGGGAGCTAGTCTAGTGTGCGAGTCTAGTGTGCGAGTCTAGTGGGAGCGTATCTAGTGGGAGCGAGTCTAGTGGGAGCGAGTCTAGTGGGAGCGAGTCTAGTGCGCGAGTCTAGTGCGCGAGTCTAGTGGGAGCGAGTCTAGTGGGAGCGAGTCTAGTGCGCGAGTCTAGTACGCGAGTCTAGTGCGCGAGTCTAGTGGGAGCGAATCTAGTGGGAGCGAGTCTAGTGGGAGCGAGTCTAGTGGGAGCGAGTCTAGTGCGCGAGTCTAGTGGGAGCGAATCTAGTAAGAACGGGTATATTGAGAACGAATCTAGCGAGTAAGTATAGTGAGAGCGAATCTAGTGAGTGACTTCTGTAGTCTTGAACGTATTTTTTTAAATATTTGAAGTGTTGTTTCATACTAGGATTTATTATTGAAATGTTGTAGACAGTTCACTAACCTGTATGATCCTGATAGTCTGATCCAGCACAGACTTGGTATCAGTCAAGTAGTCTGTGTTAGGTAACTGCAGCCGAGTCATGTGCGCTTGTAGTAGTAAGAACGCTTTCACGTTGGACGAGTCTAGTGAGAGCGAGTCTACTGGCAGCCGGCATTCTTGGGAGAGTTCACTAACCTGTATGATCCTGATAGTCTGATCCAGCACAGACTTGGTATCAGTCAAGTAGTCTGTGTTAGGTAACTGCAGCCGAGTCATGTGCGCTTGTAGTAGTAAGAACGCTTTCACGTTGGACGAGTCTAGTGAGAGCGAGTCTACTGGCAGCCGGCATTCTTGGGAGAGTTCACTGTGAGGTAGGAAAATAAAACATGTTTGTATTTTTGTATTTACGTTTGCTGAGCGAGACACAATGGTTCTTGCATACTCCTAAATAAAAAAAAATTGTGCACTAAATTGACGAGTCCATTACAAGAGCATTGGCAACACATATATTTTAGAAAAAAAATATTACTAATGTAACTGTATGATAATAAATGATATTCTATTCTATTCTTTGCTTTCAAGGACGCAGTCAAAGAAAGCCTAAGTAACACTGGCGCGACGATCTTGAATCATTTCGGAGGCTGGTAGGTCATCAGTTTTCATCATTGTTCACGTGCGAGAAACAGCACGCGCAGCTAGTTAAACCAAACAAACAAACGCAGCAGCAAGCGGCGTAGCTAGTTATACAATATACAGTTCAAAACTAACAAGTATCGATAGCTTGTATCTTCTATCTATATACAGGTGTAAGGGGAACACTCTCGAAGACAAAAGAAGGTAATTGTACTCATCATTATGAACCACTTTTAGTATGGGACCAACCCTGAAATCACGGCAAAATACATACATGGTGCTGTTCCATACATTTTGTCGAGTGTCAATGACCGTTTTCTATAGAACAGCTGATATTTTTTTCGCGATTTCTGGGCTGATCCCATAATAAAAGTTGTTCATAATGATGAGTACAATTACCTTTTTTTTGGCTTCGAGAGTGTTCCCCTTACACCCCGTATATAAAAATGAATCCCTATTTTTCTTGGTCACGCCATAACTTGAGAACGACTTCACCGATTTCAATCATGTTTTTTTTGTTTTATAATACTTTTACAAGGTTCTTACGGAAAGAAAAATTAAGAAAATTACACAGATTTTTTTTGAAAACTTAACGACGATTTTAGCTTCGCGCGTTTGACAGTTATAAGACAGGAAAACGTCTGTCGGGTCAGCTAGTCTATACCATAGATAAACATATATACTAGATTGCGTTCTGTCAAAATATTCCCATACAAAACTAAACCTTAACGTCTAAACGTAAGGGTTCATAATAATGTGGCTAGGAACATGGAGGTAAAACGAGCTCACTGAGATAGCTACCACGGAGGAAGTGTATCCCTTTCTAAAGATTGCCATTACATAAAACATATATTTTAGTAAAACTCTGTTTTAAACTATCTCGGCTGTTCACTAAAGTTATAAGATGTTGTGGAATCTCATTCCACAACCACCACGGTAATTATCCCGTAATTATATTTTAGTAGTTTTACTTATTCAATAGGACATACCAGGCTGGTCCTATTTTGGGGTGTAAACATAAAATTACTATCAATAAAATAAAGATTAATTTTTATTTCCATGTATCATGTACCTATTTCAATTTTATTTTTAAGTAACCATGTAGGTTCCAAGTATAATTACTAGGAACCGTGGTTCAGTAGAACATGGTTCAGTAGAACCATGAAGATACTGGCAGCATTAACGACATGACGTTTTTGATTGTTTGCTTATTTTGTTTTTTCATGCATGATTTTTGAATAATTATTTTAAGATGGTGAAAAATTGTTGTATAAAAACTGTGCTAGTGAGTCATTCGGTGGCTGCGGCATATCTTTTCACAGGTAGGTACACAAAGCTTGAAATACAAGAAAATGTTTATTAGGGTGTCCATACTCGTGTGAACATGAACAATTATTTTTATACATTATGTTTTAGCATGACCTAGGGATATTTTAAAGTAATTCGCATTTCGGCGAGTGTGCGCAAAAGCTTCGAGCCCTTGTTCCACCCTCCCCTTTTCACTTAGGAAAAGTAGAACGGCTGCACACTACCACCCCTTCCTAGTGAAAATTCCAAAGATTTGAACTCAACGATTTGGGTCTTCATTTATGATACGTACTGCCCAAGAATGGAACTCCCTGCCGTCCTCCTTGTTTCCTGAGAACAACAAACTAGATATCTTCATGGCTAGTGATAGACATGTAAAGATAGATATGAATAGATTTCTAGATCAACGTGTTCCATCCTCCGCCACACCGTCACGTACCATCAGGTGAATAAGTGGCGAAACGTAGATCTAGTACCACCATCCAACGGTGAACCGAGCTTTCTGTGTACAGTTGTATCGTTCAAGGGTGTTTCGACGAATCGTACGGGAATCATTCTAAATATTACATAAAAAATGAAAGTACCTAAATTCATCGCTAAATATATTTCATGTTACAGTATACCAACAAAAGAGGATGTAAGAAAAATGTGGTTGGACGTAATTCTTAGTCAAACAGCAAGAATAACAAAAAACTCCAGGGTGTGCAGTTTGCACTTCAACACAGAAGATTTTATAACGACACTAGCGACCCGCCCCGGCTTCGCACGGGTGCAATGCTAAAAATAAAATAATATATACTACAGAATGTCTTTATATACTACGTTCACAGCTTTTTTGTCATTAGGCAAAACAAACAAAACATAATTGGCCATGTGAAACACGCCGCCGGTACGGGCCTGTTGTGGTACTGGGCACTGGCTGAGGGGTCGGTACCGCCGCAACCGCTATGTCCCTGCATTTAAAATCTAATATCTTAGAAAATGTTCATTTAAATTCCATGCTGTAAACAGCCATATTGGTCTATATTAAATGCATTAAATACATATTTAAGGTACTTAATTGAATAAAGATTTATGCTGTATTGCTTAAAATCCTTACGTAAATAAGCCATTATTTCTCGTAAAAAATAAATAATATAAAATGTTTAGTGTGGGTTATCCCTAAGAAATAGACATATACCATCGTGGACTTTTTTGTAGACCTTTTTAATGCAAATCGCAAAAATATTTTGCGAAAGGGCCGAATTAAAGGGCCCAAAAAGGTTGAAAGTTTAGATGAAAGTGTACGTGTACGAAGTCGCGGGTAACGGTTAGTTTATTATAAATGCAAAAGTTTGTCTGATGTATGTGAAAGAGGAACAAACATCCATACATACAAACTTTGGCGTTTATAATATTAGTAGGAAGTAGGATAGGATGCGAAAGTGTGTTTGTTTGTTACTTTTTCACACAACAACAAATCAACCAGATTTTTTGCATGGGTATAGTTCAAGGGATGGAAAGTGATAGCCTACTTTCATCATCATCGTCATCTAATAGGTGTTGCTAACTGATCACCGAATTTAAGCAACGGACTACACGGTCAATATTAGGTAGGGTGATTGCGAGTGGCATTTTGAAACCGAACGTAGGTCGAATGAAAAGTTAATAATCTGGGTGCCTTCAAGTCGAGAGTGAATAGGTTTCTTCTAGGCAAGCGTGCTCCATCGTAGGCCGCATCATCACTTAACATCAGGCGAGTTGGCGGCCAAGCGCAAGCCTATTTAAAATTTAAAAAAAAAATATGTCACGTGACACGTATGTGTTGAGTCGTTGAGTCTTATAACAATAGCCGCTAAGCCATCGCAGAGGCCTTCAGGCGTCCTGGCGGCCTTAAATTCTGACATTAGCGCTCGTCACTGGGCCTATATGAACTTCCTGTATTTACTGAGAGTACCTATACGATGATTTTAGGAATTACCGTCTTCGTTTCCTCAAAATCATGAACACCCTACAAGAAAAGTACAAATTACTCCGTGCTCGCTTCTCCCTCGGACCGTTTTTTTAGCATGAGTACTCAATCCAGGTCCCTTTAGGGTATATATAAAATCCTTGGTCTATACTAATATTATAAAGAGGAAAGATTTGATTGTTTGTTTGTTTGTTTGCATTGAATAGGCTCCGAAACTACTGAACCGATTTGAAAAACTCTTTCACTGACGGGAAGCTACACTATCCCCGGGTGATATAGGCTATAATCTTTACCCGTGCGTAGCTGGGGCGGACCGCTAGTATAATATAAGTATAGATAAAAGAAAGTCGTGTTAGTTACACTATTTATAACTCAAGAACAGCTGAACCGATTTGGCTGAAAATTGGTAGGGAGTTAGCTTAGAACCCGGAGACGGACATAGGATACTTTTTATCATCATCATCATCACCATTTGTCATCACTACGCAGGCGAAACCGCGGGGCGCAGCTAGTAATTCAATGAAAAATAAGGCCTACTTATACTCCCATGACCAGAGATGCGATTTATTTGAAATACTTTTATTTAAAATGCAAATACAAAATACCTATTTTGCATTTAGCATTTGAAATTCAAAACGCAAAACTATTTGGTATTTTGCATTTGAAATAGTAAATCTGAAAAGTATTTTGCATTTTGTATTTAAATGCTTTTTTAAAACCATTTTGTACATCTCTGCCTATGACCATCATTACATCTATCTCACTCACCCGTTGAGTATATCCTCGTTGTGTCTCACGGGCAGAGTGGCATACTCCTCGCTGTCAGAGAGTACCCTCAACAGTTCGTCCACGTTCATATTGTTGTGTAGATGACTACTGAAGTGGGCCATGGTCTTGTGTGAGAGATAGTAGTAGGACGCGATGCGGCCCATCCATGTACTGTGGACTGTGCGTAGGTCCTACAAACAAAAGTTTTTGTTTTAAATGTTTAACGGGACTTATCACGTATTCTATACTAATATTATAAAGAGGAAAGATTTGATTGTTTGTTTGCATTGAATAGGCTCGAAACTACTGAACCGATTTGAAAAATTCTTTCACTGACGGGAAGCTACACTATCCCCGGGTGACAGGCTATAATCTATACCCGTGCGAAGCTGGGGCGGACAGCTAGTATTTTATATAGGTAAAAATATGTGATAAGTGTCTCGATATACATTTAAAACATGTGTTCAAATTGCGAAAGTTTAAAAATTACTAAAAGTTTTTGTCTATGAAAATCTATAAAAAAGCTTTTAAAAATCTCAACAAAATACAAGCTAACAATAACACTACAAAAAGAGTTAGACCGTTGAAGGTTTAAAGACAATCCAATAAATTAAAATTGTTTGTCATAAATAATTCATCATCATCATAATCATTTCAGCCATAGGACGTCCACTGCTGGACATAGGCCTGCCAATCGATCTCCAAAAGGGCCGGTTGTGGCTGTATAGTGGCTGATGATGTGAAACATAAAACAACGAAATTGAGAACCGCCTTCCTTTTTTGAAGTCGGTTAAAAATAATTGTGTAGGCTGAGTGACCAGCCCTAATGGCAAAAATTTTAAGTCACTGAAGACCTCTGTCTATGGCTATGTGGTTGTTTGTTAAAGGACAAAGAGCCAGGCCTACAATTTAACGCTTAATTATAAATTCATAACCATGCGCCTGCAGAAAGATGAAATTGTATGAAAATGACATTAGCTTTAGAGAACATCTCTCAAGCTAATGTCATGTTGTCATGTTACCGCTAACAGAAAGTGGGTCTTGTTTAATCCTCCTGGCGTATTTCCGCTTTAACGCATTAAGTACAATAAGGAATTTGGGATATATTAGTTTTGTTTTACTAATAACCTAATCTGAAACGAAAATTAATTATACCTACTCGGAAAAATTTAAACTGTAACTAATGAACTTTTTAAGGATACTAATTAAACGATCGAGCACATTAGGACGGGCCGCAGCGCATCGCATCTCCGTTTTATATGGAAATCCGCCCCGCTGCGGCTCTGCATAATGTGCGATACTTCATATAAAATATATGAAAGTGATTTTTGCGATGCGCCCCGGCACGCTGCGGCCCGTCCTAATGTGCTCGATCGTTTAACCAAACCTGAAACAAAAAATAATTAATAGCAAGGAAGATATACTAAGAGGAAAGACAATAGCGGAACATTAGAGCGTAGCTCGGAAATTTGCCTAAAACGATATAAACTTAGATGGCACTATAATTTGAGCGTACTATAGGTTGTTTCGAACTTTCGTAAGCGCTGCAGTCAGATAGCCTACAAAAGGGTTCTACAAATTACCGTAGCGCTAGTATCGCAGTCAAGTTTAGCAACATTTCAAGAGAATAAAGAAAAGCGCCATCTACTGGTATGGTTTGAGCTTCTCTTGAAATGTTGCGAAACTTGACTGCGATACTAGCGCTACGGAAATTTGTAGAACCCTTTCGTACGCTATCTGACTGCAGCGCTTACAAAAGTTCATGACAACCTATAGCACGCTCAAATTACGGCGCCATCTAAGTTTATAGCGTTTTTAGGCAAATTTCCGATCTACGCTCCAATGTTCCGCTATTGTCTTTTTTCTTTAATCATCATCATAATCAGACCTTTAACAGTCCACTGCTGGACTTTTAGCCTACCCCCGAAAGGGTGATTGGGCCATATCCACCACGCTGGCCCAGTGCGGATTGGTGGTTTCACATATGCCATTGAATTTCTTCTCCGTACGTATGCAGGTTTCCTCACGATGTTTTCCTTCACCGAAAAGCCAGTGGTATGAAAATCCGTACATAAGCTCCAAAGAGCTCATTGGTACGGGCCCGGGATTTAAACCCGCGACCTCACGCTTTCAAGTTTAGCGGTCTCCCAAATGGGCTACCACGGCTTTCTTTAATAGTAAAACAAAAATAAATTTTTATTATATATAAATTAATAGTTATTTCGCTATAGGTATTGTATCTCAATACCTCTTCAATCTCAATACAGTTAGCTTGAGCCAGCGAATCCAACGAGGTCTGCACCAGGTTAGACAAGAAGTAGTTAACGTCTTGCGGCTCCACGCTCTCCAAGTTGTAGTACGATGGGTTCTTTAGCAATCGACGGAAGAAGTAAGTCCACGTCAAGTAGTCGAGGATGTCCTGTTTGGTTTGGACCGTGCCTAGAATAAGAGTCAAGAATACTGTTATTTTTTGATGTGATAACGTCTTTTAAGTTGATGAACGCCTAGAATAAGAGACAAGAATACTGTTTTTTTTGGTGTGATAACGTCTTTTAAATCTATGAACGCACGCACGAAAAATTGTCACGGTCACGTTCCGCCTGACCCGCGCGTGCAAGTGAGTGCGCGGAACAAGCGATAGAGAGGCACGATCGGTCTAAGCGTTATCACGTAAAATTATCGTCCGTAAACCTACTTTACAGACACCTCTTTTTTTATAATTAGCTTGTTTAAATTTCTAATGTAAGTGATCGGTTTAGGCAACCGTGCTCCATTGTAGACCGCATCTTCGCTAAACATCAGTTGAGGTGCCAGTCAACCTATATAAAAATAAAAATAAACTATGCCACTTGCTTTAGTGTCAGGAATTAGAGTGGATATTCACATGAACGCGAGAAATGCGCTGTGGCTGAGAATTTGCGCCTCAATAATCAATACAAATAGGTAAATAAAATTGTTGACAAAAATAAACTTAAAAACAAGCTTTTAGGCGTCCGCCATATTGAATTTAGTGTGATGTCATTATATATTTCTCGTAGTCTCAGCAAACTCTTTCATTTCATACCCATATTCATGGATATCATGGGGGATGCATAAAACATATCTGGTTCGCCATATTGGATTCAAAATGACGTCACTTAGCTAACCAACCATGCATTGTCATTCAAACTAGAAGTGTATGCAAAATTACAGCTCTATCAGTTGGGGATAACTGTTTAAATGTGATTAAATTTCAGTTGCAACATTTGACCTATAATAACAAGGCAAGGTAAATAAAAGCTTCGCTCTGATTTCGTAACTTTAACACGCACGTAACGCGGCGCGTTAAGTTATTGACCGCTATTTCCTAGGGAATAAATGCTAACTTTTATAGGCTAACTTAACGCGCCGCGTTACGCGCGTGTTTGAAGTTATGGAATTAGGGCTCCTTTTGTAAAAGTACCTGCAACAACTTCCGCGTTCAAATGGTCGGGCAGCACTCCAAGCAGACTTGACTCGACCGGGAACGGTTCGTATAAGAACTTCTTGTAGAAATTCTTCTTCTGATCGTGGACCAACACCACGGCCACACCTTCGTTGTCGTACTGAAATTATATTGCCATAACATAAAAGACTGGGACCATTATCAATGGAGAAGCCAAACTGAACAAAACTTTTGCAATTTTGGCTAGAGTGGACGAGTAAACGGCACATTTTTAATTTCTTCACACACTACGACCGCGTGGTATAACATTATCAAATTCAACCATAACGCCAGGTAATAAAGCTGTATTTCGCTTACCTGCGGCCGGCCAGCCCTGCCCATCATCTGCAGAACGTCTGTTATGGGCATGTCGACGTATCTCTTTTGTTTCCCGTCGAAGTACTCGGTTCCCTTGATGACGACCAGATGTGCGGGGAAGTTGACGCCCCACGCTAAAGTCGCTGTGCATATCAGAACCTGTGGAATAGTATTTGATGGTTGCCAAGGTTTTTGATGTATCAGTTTTTATCAAGAAGGTTTGTTTCTTTACTCCGCCTTGTCTATAAGACAAGAAGATGAAAAAAAATATAAAGAAAATGGTGATGATGAGAAATGATGATGATGAAGATGATTTGTCTTACATGTAAGTTTTTGTAATGGTCTCGAATAAAATTTGTTTTCTTTTGTCTTTCTTTCTATTAACTGCTAGTAACTTATTTTTTTTTTTAATTTATTTATAACATAGTACGTTACATTTCGAGTTAGTAAGTTGTCTTAAAACCTATTACCCCACCAAGTGTCTGCAGAGTGGAAAGTCGTTGACTATCCGTCTGTAGAAAACGACTTTTTTTTTTAAAGCTGATAAATCCGCGTTTGACCACCAACTCGCCTGTTGGTAAGCGACTGTTGGTGTTGGTTGGTATTTATATACATTAAAAATGTATTTCTGTGAAAAGGAAATAGCAACATCTAAAATTTAGTTTAAAATTAATTCATGCAAAGAGAAGAAAAAAAAAACAGTTCTATTTATTAAATTTCGATAAGCATGACAAAGTATCTGCCAAAGTTTTTTTATCTTCTAATTTTTTTTTTTTTATAAATTATTATATTGTTTTATTTGTGGAACTTACATTGTACATGTGTGTTTTAAAACTTATTTAATCACATAACGTCTTATATAATGATCGATAAATGTACCTTGGTAACTTCATTCAATGTTGCCAATAATTGTTATGTTCTACTGAACCAGAAATATATAGTAATTTTAAAATTTATAATTAATATTTAATATAAACTCTATACCAGTTATATTAAACGATAACTGTCTAGCAAATTTGAGATTCAGTACCTACGGGGGGAAAAAAAACATGATCCAGAAAAAAATATTTTTTTTCCAAGGCTGATTAACTCCTTTTTTGCAATGCTCGTCATGCATCCTCGTTGGCCTATTTCCGTCTACAAGATAATGATTCAAGTAGCATTTGCAATATTATTGTGCACTTATCTATACTAATATAATATAATAATACTAGCCGTTGCCCGCGACTTCGTACGCGTAGACTTTCATATAAACTTTCAACCCCCTTTTGTCATTCTTAATTCGGCCCTTTCGCAAAATCCTTTCTTAGCGGATCTCTACACCACATAAGGAATCTACCTCAAAATTTCGGCTTCGTAGGTCAAGTAGTTTTCGAGATTTCGTGTTTAATGAGTGAGTGAGTAGATGAATTTCGCTTATATATATATATATATAGATTACTAATATTATAAAGAGGAAAGATTTGATTATTTGTTTGTTTGTTTGCATTGAATAGGCTCCGAAACTACTGAAACAACCGATTTGAAAAATTCTTCCACTGTTGGGAAGCTACACTATCCCCGGGTAGCATAGGCTATATGATATTAAAAAAAATATTTGATTCTTACTAAAACTCTAATAATACCCGTGCGAAGCAGGGGCGGACCGCTAGTCGTTAAATTCGTTAGTCACAGGTGCATTCTTATTTTTTGGATATTCTGCGACCAGGGTGGAAGTTTGTAGTCATAAAGTCGTGCAAGATATCTATCTCTTTCTTACTTGTATCTTCTGATTAATGAACAGTTCTTCAACTGTGTTCCTGTCTCGCTCGTGCAAGCCCGCGTGATGGATTCCGATGCCGAAAGCCAGGGTCAGCTTCAGGTTGGATTCTCTGATGTTCGACAGGATCTGTTCCATCTCCGATTCATGCATGTGGAGCCATTGTTTGGGGTTGTCTTCCGCTGCTAGGTACGCGATTAGGTCGAGCGCTGTCAATCTGGGGACGAATTCAGACGTTTCGAGTTGATTCTGAAGTTTTGAGATGGACATCTATATCATCATCATCATCATATTATTATTATTATCAGCCTTTTCTTTTCCTACTGCTAGGACACAGGCTTTTTTCAGAGAGAGAGAGAGAGAGAGAGAGAGAGAGAGAGAGGATGTAATGTTGCGAAACTTGAGTGCGATACTAGCGCTACGGTAAATTGTAGAACCCTTTCGTACGTTATCTGACTGCAGCGCTTACGGAAGTTCGAGACAACCTATAGCACGCTCAAATTACGGTGCCATCTACGTTTATACCGTTTTTAGGAAAATTTCCGAGCAACGCTCTAATGTTCCGCTATTGTATTTGATCTTAGTTTACCTTCCTTGGTATTAAGAACAATTTGCTATAAGTACCTGGTCTGCCGTCTGCTGGATACGAAGACCAGTGTGGGCGCGCAGGGCGAGTGCGTGCGTATCGCTGCGAACGTCGGTTTGTTCATGGACATCATGCGCGGACAGTAGTGCCGCCCCGGGTGCCCTGATATGTGCACCTAGAATAACATTTCATCAAAACTCAAGTGACGATTCATAGTATAAATTAAAGTCGCTTTCTGCATCTGTCTGTCTGTATGGCCGCTAACTCCTCCTGTAGGCCTCGCACGGGCCGTGAACATATTGTCTTTCCACCGTTTTTATCCCGCGAGAAAAAGACAAAGGTATCCATCCTCTAGCTTTGTCGCATCTAGGCGTGGATAAAAACGGTGGAAAGACAATTTATCCACAGCCCATGCTAGGCCTGCTGAACCACGCAACGGATTTTGATGCGGTTTTTACCATCAGTTAGATACATTTTCACGGAAGGTTTATATATAAATAACTAACGACCCGCCCCGGCTTCGCACGTAAATTACACCCGTGTGAAGCCGGGCGAGCAGGTCTCTAGTTATAAATAAATAAATAAATATATAACCCAAAATATATGACCCGGGTATCGGGGTCCTAATACTGCGACCAGAACCACCGTAGGATGGGCAGCAGCGTCTTCTTAGTACACGGTGAACGTACTGCGATTCCCAAGCCGCCTGCCAAGCGTGGGGATTATGGCAAAGCCCTCTAAGAGGGAGGCCTTTGTTCAGCAGTGGACGTTTAATGGCTGACGATGTATATATGTATGTATGTATTACAAAAACGCCGGTCGATCGACCGATAAAATATAATCGTGGGTCTAAGCCGGTCAACTTATATGATATTAATTAATTAACTTGTTTACAAGATTTTTAAGAATGTGCACAAGAGTTCAGCTTTTATATGTATGTGTGTTTAACGTGCATACAATTAATCCAATATTTATGAAATACTAGCTGCTCCCCGCGGTTTCACAAGCGAGTTAAAATCGTTAAGTTTTCTGAAATTCGCCAATTTTTTTGCGCAATTTTCTTATTTTTTCTTTCCGTAAGAAACTTCTACAAAGTTTAGAGCTTTAAAAAAAGATGAATGAAATCGGTAAAGTTGTTCTCAAGTTATGGCGTTACCTAGATAAATAGGGATTCATTTTTATATATATAAAGATGTAAGCAAGTAGTTCGTACAAATACAATTTAAAGTGAAAATATAAGCAAAATGGGGCAAGAGGTATTGGACTCGGGTATCTCCTAAAACTGCAACCACAACCATCAGAGGATGGGCAGCGGCATCCTCTTACTTGCATGGTGGAACGTTCTGCGATCCCCAAGTCGCCTGCCAAGTGCGGAGATTATGGCAACCTCCCCTCCCCCATGAAAGAGAAACTATGGCAGGCTGTCGTTCAGTGTGGAGGTAAAAGGGGGAGGCCTAAGTTCAGCAGTGGACGTCTTCTGGCTGATGATGTTGATGAATCCAGGGGTTAGATAGACAGAAACAGTTTTTTGTGCACATCAGAAATAAAGTAACATCTCGGCTGATCACGATGTGGTCTACGATGGAGCACGCTTGCCTAGAAGAAACCGATTCACTCTCGACTTGAAGACACCCATATTGTAACTGACGGGGAAACCCATTCAGGCAGCGAATTCCATAGACAAGCAGTTCGCACAATAAATGTGGATGTTTTTTGGACATATTCAATGAATGAATAAAAATTATGAGCTAGAGCCACAAGTGGCGGTCTAATCGAGGCCTTATTTGTGAGTTAAGGAGGCCTGTAAGGTGGAGGTTGTAAAGATGGTCGCAAGCTGTTGGGGGCTAAAATCTAGTTATCATAAAAAATACAAACCTCCAAAGGCACGGGTCGAACTGATGGCCTGAAGTTATACAGTCCTATTTCTCCGATGTTCAGCCAATTTGCTAGATCTTTGGCGTTGGCGAGAGCCGTTGAAAGACCGATGATGCGCAGCCTTCGCGATGTGTGGGACTCAATGAAGTTCGTTCTGTAATATGAATTCAGCTATAAACATACTGCAAATAATCTTAACAAGTTTTTTTAGCTATAAAGGAGCTGATAATTTTCAAACGGCTGAACAAATTTTCACGAATCATAGCTAAGTAACTCTCGATAAAGTCACCTTTAAAAAAAAACATCTAAATCAAAATCGGTTCAGCCCTTTGGGAGTTACGGTGTTGGATGTGATGAGGATGTTACAGACAATTACTGCGATACAACAGACAGACTTATACACATGTTAACACCCCTCTTTTTGCGACGGGGGTTAAAATATGACTAATACACATATTAGTTTCAGGTTAGGTTAAATAAGCATTCATTAACAAACTTCTGTAGAGTAAAACATAAATAATTGATCCCTATTTCCTTATTGTACTTGATATGACGATACAGAAAGCAGAAATACACTAGAGATGCGTCAAAATAACGGTTTTGTTCAAACAAGTAAAATTCTATGAAAGAAAAATACATATATTATTCATTCTTTCCAAGGTTGAGTTTTCTTAATAACGGCAAGGAAGATAGATAGACTAAGAGGAAAGACAATAGCGGAACATTAGAGCGTGCTAGCGCTACGGTAATTTGTAGAACCCTGTCGTGCGCTATCTGACTGCAGCGCTTACGGAAGTTCGAGACAACTTATAACACGCTCAAATTACGGTGCCATCTAAGTTTATTCCGTTTTTAGGCAAATTTCCGAGCTACGCTCTAATGTGCCGCTATTGTATTTCCTTTTTCCCACAGTTTAAAACGCAAACATTGCGTCAACGCATTTAACATTGTGCGAAATATAAAAAAGTATAGATTTACAGTCTGTGTTATTACCTAGAAACGATGACTTCCAAAACGGGCCCTCTGTCTTCACCCAGCAAATGTATTTCGTCGATGACTATCAAAGCCACATCTCTGACGTAGTTCCTAGTTTGCCACGAGCGACTGATTCCGTCCCATTTTTCGGGCGTGGTTACTATGACGTGTGAGTTTTTGATTGCTCGAATGTCCGGGCTGACGTCACCTAGAAAATTGAATTGATTGGTTGATATGGAAAGGCGAGGGTACGCTCACGCTTGCAAATGACGTTTGTTAAAATTTATTATATTTTTATACAGGGATATAAGGAAAGGGTAGTGCTAAGCCAAAAATACTTTATAGCCATAATGGCTATAAAGTATTTTTGAAAGTTTCAATAGGAAAAATGCAAATTTAGATTTTCATACTAAAATAAAAAAATTGCGCGCGTACTTGTGTGCTTTTAGTGATATCAGTACACGCACACAAGCGCGCCCGCTTCGATACGCACACTTTTTTTTTCATTTTTAATGACCTTATCAGGTGATGGCTAATGTAGAATCCGATTTTTTTAAAGCTGTATTTCAAAAACTTTTGGCCTTATTGTACTATTTAATGTTCCGCCAACACTGATTTTGACATTATTTGTGACCATTGGAAAACTGTAACGAACTTGTTTTTACTTATTATGAGA
The DNA here is from genome assembly GCA_932305915.1 of Agriopis marginaria. Lineage (NCBI taxonomy): Eukaryota > Metazoa > Arthropoda > Insecta > Lepidoptera > Geometridae > Agriopis > Agriopis marginaria. Next base: position 6,253,952 of record OW029933.1, read on the forward strand.
ACTTAAATTACCAATATTTATTTTATTAGATTTTAATTTTTCTTGTTTGTATTGGGACATCGATTTTCGTTTAACAGTGTGTCAGATAAAAGTTTATGGAGTTATCCGTTTTTATTCTCAATAATTAATTTTAATTAGGTTTTCTGGAAATCTTTCTGAACAAAATGTTGATCAGAATTATATAGTTAGCATAACCCTTTTTTTGTCCTAAACTTTAACCTTTATAGCCCTGTATTCTAGACTCTAGAACAAGGTTAACGATCGTAGCTTGAGATCATGCTTAAAACTGGCACTAGGGCTGGCCACTAAGCCTTCAAAAAAATCCCACAATTATGAATTAATCTATGAACATTGATCACATACTTTTAACACAGCATTAGCGTTTATTTTAAAATAATATTGGTAGTGATATATTTTACCTGTCAGCTCAACAACTTTCTTCCCTAATTTCTCTTCGAGTCTCACTTTCCAGTCTTTTATTCGTTCCTTCACAAGTGCCTTGAGCGGAGCTATATAGACCACCTGAAGAAATAATAAACAACATTTCATTCAAGGTTATAGTCTTCCCCGACCCAGTAGGTGCACCCAACAACACATTGTTGTCAGTTACAGACAGAGGAATATTTGAGTTTGTATCGGATTGGAATACTTACCCTCACTCAGAAAACTAATTTAACATTGAAGATTCTAGTCCAAAATCCAAGATCCATACCTTACATTAAGGGTACAAATCAAAGATAATTTATATTGTCATTGCACAGACTATACTCTGTTTACTGATCTTAGATAATTTATATAAACAAAGGGGCCACCAATGCAAAAAAAAAAAATATTTCATAATGGTAGTTTACTATATTTGACCAAAAGAGTATTTTATTGTGTTTTTCTAGTCGTAATATGAACAATTATAAAATAAAAATCGTTTTGTACTATTTATCTTAACGTAATATCTGTTCTATACAAAGTTATGATTAAAAAAAAAACAACAATTTTTGATAGAAAATATTTTATTATACTGGTAGGACAGTAGGTGTTCAAAAAATTCTGGCCAACTTTTGATTTGCCCTCTATTTCCTCTATCATAATAGTCAACGCCTCTATAATAACGCCATCTATTAAAATCTTTTAATAAAGTTTCTTTATAATTTTTTTGAACTATCGGAATTCCCCCACTGTACCGCGCGAGAGCCACGCCAAATAGAGTAAAATATTTTTCATAAGTGAAAAATATTTCGAGCAACTGACATCTCACTTTGACAGTAACTTTTCGTGACATTTCTTTGTTTACATAAAATATCTAAGATTTATGAACGGAGTATAGGTAAAGCTACTACGTAGCCCAGACTTGTAGTTACGATTATTTTCATTGGACACAATTCAGTCAAATGTCTGAGGAGCGGGGTGAGGGATTGGCAACTTTTGCCGCAATATTTTTTGCTACAACAAGAAGTAGCGCGGTTTTAAATAATTTAATAGACAATTATAAGAAGAGCGCAGAAACGTTGACAGATCGCAGGCTTGGTCGGTACTGACGTGACAATCGGAGCCTTCAAGGGCGTGTTTTTTTTTAAAAATTATATATACGCTTGCGCTTGGCAGCCAACTCGCCTGATGTTAAGCGATGATGCAGCCTACGATGGAGCACGCTTGCCTAGAAGAAACCTATTCACTCTCGACTTGAAGACACCCAGATGGTAACTATCGGGGAACACCCACTCAGGCAGCGAATTCCACAGACTAGCAGTTCGCATAATAAATGTGGAATCAAAGCGCTTTGTACAGGTTCTCGGAATATCAACCATAAAGCGGTGTCGATTCTTCGTACCCACTCTGGCAGTCCGATAGAAAAATGGGCAGGAGGGAATCAAATCATGCAGATCTGTAGCACACTCTCCGAAATGTATCCGATAAAAAACCGATAGACTAGCAACCTTGACATAAGACGTTTTAATCAGATGTAGTGACTGAACACGTTTGCCCTACACTAAATGTCTAGTTATAGAAAGTCTTTGTGTCATTGGTACAAATGTGATATTCAAGACACTAACCTTACATCCAGGGTACTGGTTGAATACCCTAAACATAGCCACCTCAGCGACTATAGTCTTCCCCGAGCCAGTAGGCGCACCCAACAACACATTGCTGTCAGTATGGTACAAACAGTGGAATATTTGAGTCTGTATCGGGTTGAAATGACTGAAGTTGTAGAGCATCTCGAATGAAGGGTTGTCCAGAGCTGTCACTGGTAGCGGTTGGAGCTCGAGCAGATCTGAAAGAAAGAAGAAATATAAAGTTATTAATACGTCATAGCAAGGAAGATAGACTAAGAGGAAAGACAACAGCGGAACATTAGAGCGTAGCTCGGAAATTTGCCTAAAAACGCTATAAATTTAGATGGCACCGTAATTTGAGCGTGATATAGGTTGTCACGAACTTTTGTAAGCGCTGCAGTCAGATAGCGTACGAAAGGGTTCTACAAATTACCGTAGCGCTAGTATCGCTGTCAAGTTTCGCAACATTTCAAGAGAATAAAGAAGAGCGCCATCTACTGGTATGGGTTGCGCGACTGCAAATTATAATCATAACGGTTGATTTTAATTGTATTGCATAAAGTTTTGTACCGTGAAAGCTTATTTGGGAGACCGTTAGACTTGAAAGTGTGAGGTCGCGGGTTCAAGCCCCGGGACCGTACCAATGAGCTCTTTGGAGCTTATGTGGATTTTCATACCACTGGCTTTTCGGTGAAGGAAAAACATCGTGAGGAAACCTGCATACGTACGGAGAAGGAATTCAATGGCGTATATGTGAATCCACCAACCCGCACTGAGCCAGCGTGGTGGATATGGCCCAATCACCCTTTCGGGGGTAGGCTAAAAGTCCAGCACTGGGGCCTTACGGACAACAGCTAATTGCGGCACCTAATCCGCTCAGTTGGAAAATCACGCGACCGCCAACCGTATCTGGGCGCGATAAGGCTCACGTTCGCGTGGTTTTCCAACTGAGCGGATTAGGTGCCGCATTTAGCTGTCGTCCGCAAGGCCCTTGGACTGATAAAGGCTTATTATGATGTTGATGATGATGATCGAAGATCACCTGTGTGAGGCGGATGTGTTTCCGGCAAGATCAAATGTTGGAAGGTCAGCGGTAGAACGCTCTCCGAGCCGATCCACCTCTCTGACGTCGCTCGGATGTAGTACTGCGGCGGCAACGGTTCTGATATTGGGATCGTGATTATCAGCTCTTGAGGCTCGTTTGTTATCACCTGGAATCAATTCAATAAATTTTTATGAAGGTTTTGGAGCTAACATGAAACAAACATGTTGCCTCATTATAAGATTTTCCTAAACTTGTGTTATTTCAAACACAATGATTAATAAAGTTATATGATTATTTACGGCATATCTCTATCTCTACATAGTATAAATTGAAGTCGCTTTCCGCGTCTGTCTGTCTGTATGGCCGCTAACTCCTCCTAAACCACGCAACGGATTTTGACGGGTCGCTAGTTAAATATATATATATATTTTTTTTTAAACACAATATAAATAACGCATTTAAAATAAATAAATAAAAAAATAAATGGGGTAAATATCCCGTAAATAATCATAAAGACTTTAGTGAACAACCGTGATAGTTTAAAATTAATGTGTAATGATAGTGGGTTATTATTTATTAAGTACTAGCTGCGCCCCGCGGTTTCACCCGTGTAGTGATGAAAAATGGTGATGATGATAATGAAAAGTAGCCTAGATGTCACTCTCTTGCTCTTCAACTATACCCATGCAAAAAATCAAGTCGATCCGTTGTTCCGTTGCATCGTGAAAAAGGAACAAACATCCACACATAAAAAATGAAAAGTAGCTTATGTCACTCTCTGGCTCTTGAACTATACGCATGCAAAAAAATCTGGTCAATCCGTTGTTCCGTTGCAGCGTGAAAGAGGAACAAACATCCATACATCTATAGATACAAACTTTCGTGTTTTTAATATTAGTAGGATAGTAGGACCAACTGACCCGACAGACGTTGTCCTGTCTTAGAACTGTCAAACACGCGAAGTAACAATCATGTTTATTGATATTCATACAAGAAACTGGCATATGAAAGAATCTGTGTCACTGCTTTCTTTGTACCAATGTTTCTTTGTATAAAAATAATTGTATTGTATAAAAAGTTTACCTGTTTCTTAGTAATGAGGAAGTATTCGTGATAATACATTATGTCAGTGTCCGGGTCTTCAACCCACACCCAGAACGCCTCGGGCGCTTTGCCGTGATATTTGTCGTTCCACCTTAAAAACAATAGCAATTGTTGTAAATTTTATTTTATTCTTCAAGTCTGCATGAGTTAGAGCAAGAGAGAAGATTGAGAACTAAAGTCTAGTTTTAATTAGAGATGCCACGAATATTAGGCAACTTTTTTAATATTCGGTATTCGGCCGAATGTTTCGTACTATTCGGCCGAATACCGAACACCAAATCTTCATTACGAATTTCATATTATTCGCGTAAAGGCATTTTTTATTATTAAATGGTGCCATTACAAAAAGTAAAGCTTATGGCAAATAAACAGTGATATTTTTGTCGTAATAAGAAATCAGTAACTCAATTTAACATAACAATGAACAAATAATGCGTGTCATGACACTATCTAGACGCAAAAGAAACAAATACGCTCACAACGTCGCCACCGCACGCACCGCAATGACAATGGTCGTATCATGTTACCCACGAAATGTAGTTACACATATTTTGCCGAACATTCTGCGCTTCGCCCGAGATCGTCGCCGAATATTCGGTATTCGGCAAAATTACTATTCGTGGCATCACTAGTTTTAATCCTCTTAGGTACCTACAATATGTTTCAAATAAGGATATTTTGTAAAGCCAAGACGGCAATTAGGAAAAAAAAATACATGACATCATACTAATATTATAAACGCGAAAGTGTGTTAGTTTGTTGTTTTGTTTGTTCCACTTTCACGCAGCGACAGACCAACGGATAGACTTGATTTTTTGCATGGGTATAGTTCAAGGGCCTGAGAGTGACATGGGCTAGGCTTGTCATCATCGTCATCACCATTTTTCATCACTACGCGGGTGAAACTGCAAGGCACAGCTAGTTTATAATTAAAAAAAAAAAAAAAACATATTGTGCCAAGATTACTGAAGATTACCGTCTTGACTTCACAAAATGGCGTTAGACCGATCCTATTCTTATTTGAACCGCATTATACGTGAGCTAAAAACTGTCGTTTGTGCAGGTTTTAAGAAACGCGAAGAGCTTACTTGAAATTAGGCGTGATCGTGAGTCGTATCCGCAGCACAGTTCTCGTGATGGGGTGTAAGCTCGCCTCCATTTCAAGTAGCGGGAACTCGTCAGCGCATTTCTTTAGATGTCGGGCGTTTTTCGGGTTGCGGATTAGATCGCCTGTAATTAAAGCACTAATATTAGAAAAAATACGGGGTGTAAGGGGAACACTCTCGAAGCCAAAAGAAGGTAATTGTACTCATCATTATGAACAACTTTTACTATGGGACCAGCCCTGAAATAGCGAAAAAAATATCAGCTGTTCTATATAAAACGGTCATTGATACTCGACAAAATGTATGGAACAGATGATTTTTTTTCGCGATATCAGGGTTGGTCCCATTGTAAAAGTTGTTTATAATGATTAGTACAATTACCTTCTTTTGGCTTCGAGAGTGTTCCCCTTACACCCTGTATAATGATGAGTGAAGTGATCTTTCAGTGGCTTAGTACACACCAAGCTTATAACCCTGAACAGTCCGTACGGGTTTTGCAGACACTTAAAACTGACCCTGTAGTTCGTCATAAAATTTTCTTACCTAGCTCCTTCCAATCCATATCGCGAATCTGATCGGGTTTCAGCATCGGATACTCGATATGTTTGAGAGTGTCGATATTGAAGCAGTTGAACTGTCTCATGTCGCTGTAGAAGTCCCACTGTTGCATTTCAAACATTTTTGCCATTTTTAGATACATTGCTGCCATATACGCGTTGTTTTTGCGGAGGGTGATCTCGAATAGCGCGCGCACTATACGGACTGCGTTCTGTGGAAATGAAATTGGTTTTATTAGGACGAGATTTGCCGAAATTGATGCGAGGAGTGCCGCCTCCTCGCATGCTGGTTTGTGCATCGCGCTTTTTATGCTTTAGTGCATAAAAGTTTTCTTTGTATGCTCTAGTTCATAAAAGTTTTCTTTTTGTGCACTAATGCAGAAAAGTAAACAGAACCCTATTTTAAGCTATCACGGTTGTTCACTAAAGTTATATGATTATTTACGGGATATATTTACCGTGTTAAGGTTGTGGAATGAGCTCACGATATTTCCACAACGGTTATAACTTTAAAAGTAAATTGTACAACGAATGCAAAACAGTGTTTTATTCTACTTTTACTATACTTTACTTCCTTACTGTATCGGTTGATAGATCTTTAGCAATAGAGTTTACCGCTTATAGACTTGGAATTAAATACACTCTTCATCATCACCATCATTTCAGCCGTTGTACGTCCACTGTTGGACATAGGCCTGCCCCATCGATCTCCAAAAGGGCCGGTTGGAAGCGGCCTGCATCCAGCGTTTCCCTGCGGTCTCTTTTAGGTCGTCTGTCCATCTTGTGGGTGGACGTCCTACGCTGCGCTTACCGGTCCGTGGTCTCCATTCCAGAACCTTTCGGCCCCATCGGCCATCTGTTCTGCGTGATATGTGCCCTGCCCACTGCCACTTCAACTTGATAATCCGGTGGGCTATGTCCGAAATACACTCTTATTACCTGGCTAATATAGTTCAAATCGGACTGCAATGAGGATGCATTAACCCTCCCTCGCGATAGGTAAGTCTGCAGCAGTATGTTGATCTTCCAGTGGATGTCCTCGGGAGGGTCCTCTATGCGTAGTTCACAGAACTCGTCTAGTAGACTCCATAGTTCTGTTAGCTCTTCTTTGCGGACCTGAAACATGAGAAATTGATACACTGAACACGCACGCTGCCACCATTAAAATATTCTCGGAATGACTCTGTTATTCCACCAAGAACGGTGGTATAGTAATTATTATCGAAAAGGCTTGCTATTCTTAGAATTGTAGATGGTAAAGTGGAATTAACATTAATTAAACATTAACATTAGTTAAAATTTAATTAACAAAAAAATTATGGATTATAATTAAAATTAACATGCTTACTATAACTTATTACAGTCGCTAGTTATCGATATAGGATTCCCTGTGTCGCGATAACTAGTGCTCTTCAATGGTGATAATTAAAGATAATTTATATTATACTAGCGACCCGCCCGCCCGGCTTCGCACGGGTGTAATTTACGTGCGAAGCCGGGGCGGGTCGCTAGTTATATAATTATTTAAACTATCCTATCTCTCAAGTTGGATCGAACTGCACATGGTGTGCGAATTTTATTATAATCGGTTAAGTGGTTTAGGAGTCCATTGAGGACAAACATTGTGACACGAGATTTATATATATTAAGATAAGTTTAATTAAATTTAGATAATAAGAGATGAAATTGAATTAAAATGGAATAAAATAAATATTGAAATTGAATTAAAATGGAATAAAATAAATATTGAAATTGAATTAAAATTGTTTCGTTGAATTTGAATTGATTGATTGAAATACATTGCATTTTATTAAATTTTATGTTTGATTGAATTATTGGTAGTTTATCTTAAATTAGTGTTTTAGATTTATAGATTGTGTTAATAGAATTGTAGATGGTATTCAATGGCGTATGTGAATCCACCAACCCGCACTGGGCCAGCGTGGTGGATATGGTCCAATCACCCTTTCGGGGGTAGGCTAAAAGTCCAGCAGTGGACTGTTAAAAAGCTGATTATGATGATAAGGTTTCTTCTAGGCAAGCGTGCTCCATAGTAGGCCGCATCATCGCTTAACCTCAGGCGAGTTGGCGGCCAAGCGCAAGCCTATTTATAATGAAAAATATATATATAAGACGAACTGCCGATTTATTCTCGTGTGGTCGAATACACATTTAAAAATATAATTATGCGGAAAGACTATAGGTAGAACGCGTTTATTAATATGTATTGGGTTTAGTTTATTATTATAGAAATCATTTATCTACTTCATCAAAACTTGCGTGAGGATTCATTATAAATTATCGTGAGTGATTTTCGAGTTATGAATTTTCGTGAGTGCAAGCCGGTGTTATAATAATTTATCATTTATCTACCTTCAACTGCTGGAAGTCCGAGCATCTGGTGAGCATTTCCAGCACATATCCCGGCGTCATAGACTTGCGCACCATCGTGTTGAATACTTCCATAGTCTCACAGGTTATGTAGTAGTGGCTAGCGGTGCGACCGAGATCTGTGAAACAAATCATCCTGATATTATAAAGGGTTACGCGGAAAGGGTGTTAAGCCGAAAGAGGCACATACCCCTTTCGGCTTAGTACACCAATAAGATCAGTTTTTTCTAGAGTAGGCTCCATTGTAGACAGCATCATCGCTTAACAACAACTCGCCTGATGGTAAGCGACGGTATGGTCGAGGATGGAACACGTTGATATAGAAGAAATCTAATCACTCTAACCTTGAAGATGCTAGGAAACAAGGAGGAAGGCAGGGAGTTCCATTCCTGCGCAGTACGTTTTTTTTTTTTTTTTTTTTTTTATGCCATAGGTGGCAAACAAGCAGACGGGCTGCCTGATGGAAAGCAGTCACCGTCGCCTATGGATACTTGTAACACCCGAGGCATCACAAATACGTTGCCGACCCTTAAGAACTCGATTAACTCGCCTTTTGAAGAACCCCATGTTGTAGCCTCTCGGAAACACCGTAGAAGGTAGCTCATTCCACATTTTGCAGGTATGAGGCAAGAAGGATCGTGTGAAACGCACAGTGTGCGATTTCCACTGATCTATTATGTGTGGATGAGCCTTCAGGCGGTGGCGGCTAGTGCGATGGTAAAACCGCGACGCCGGCATCAGATCAAATAGTTCTTCAGAACACTCCCCGTTGTAAATGCGATAAAAGATACAGAGAGACCCAACGTCTCTGCGCATGCTGAGCGCCTCTAGGTGTTCAGTGAGCTTGGAATCGTCGACAATTCTGACAGCTCTACGCTGTAATGCATCAAGTGGGTCAAGCTGATACTTGGGTGCTCCGTTCCAAAGATGGGAGCAGTACTCCATGTGAGGTCGGACTTGCGCTTTGTAAAGCAAGAGTCTTTGTCTCGACGTGAAGTACCGCTTCGTCTTATTGAGCACACCAAGTTTCTTAGATGCGAGCTTGGCCTTACTTGCGATATGACCGCGGAACTGTACATTCGTAGAAATGTCGACTCCAAGGATTCCAATGCTTTCTGAAACCTTGAGGGGAGTGTTTTGAAAGTAAGGAGCTACAACAAATGGGGCTTTTTTAGCGGTGAACGCGCAAACTTGTGTCTTTGTTGGGTTAAATTGAACCAGGTTCAGTTCACCCCAGACCGAGACCTGCTCAAGAGAGGTCTCGACTTCAGACAGAAGTTTATTCCTACTTTCTTCAACTACGGCATGAGGGATGTTAGCACGACCGGTATACTGTGCATCGCCCGTGCTATCGTCCGCATAACAATGCATATTGCTCGAAAGCAACATGTCATTGATGTGGAGAAGGAAGAGCGTTGGCGATAACACAGAACCCTGTGGGACGCCAGCGTTGATCGGCATTCTGTCGGAGCAGGAACCGTCGACAACGACCTTAATACTCCGATCAGATAGGAAGCTGGCGACCCAAGTGCATAACCCCTCAGGAAGGCCGTAAGATGGTAGCTTGGATAAGAGTGCCCTGTGCCAGACCCGATCAAAAGCTTTGGCTATATCCAAACTAACTGCAAGCGCCTCCCCTCTACTCTCAACGGCTTCAGCCCAGCGGTGAGTGAGGTATACCAAAAGATCACCAGCTGATCGGCCGTGACGGAAACCGTACTGGCGGTCACTGATGAGCTGGTGTTCCTCCAGGTATCCGAGGAGCTGGGTGTTTACCACACGCTCCATCACCTTACAGAGTAGGGAGGTAATAGCAATGGGCCTGTAATTAGTTGGATCAGACCGATCTCCTTTTTTAGGAATCGGATGGACTAGGGCAGTCCTCCATGATGACGGCACACATCCAGTTGAATACGAAAGAAGGAAAAGACGCGTTAGGACCGGAGTCAACTCAGGAGCACAGGTTTTAAGGACGATAGCCGGAATGCCATCTGGCCCACTCGACTTACGCACATCAAGGGACATGAGTTCCTTCCGTACTGATCTCTGAGAGAAACGTACTTCTGGCATGGAACTCGCACACCGCGGAATGTTGGGTGATGTGGCGCCCCCGTCGTCGAGAGTAGAGTTCGAGGCAAAGAGAGTACCAAGGATATCGGCTTTCTCCTTTGCGCTATGGGCCAATGTGTCATCCGGCCTTCGCAGGGCTGGTAGAGAGGACTGACAGAAGTTGCCTTCAGCAGCCTTGGCTAAAGACCAAAAGGCTCGACTTCCAGTTGGATATGAAGCAAGTCTGTCGCCAATTCTGCTGATATGGGCTGCCTTGGCTTCGGCAATAATCCTTTTGCTGGACCTGGAGGCAGCATTAAGTTTTTTCTTCAAGACGGAGGTGTCTGAGTTATGACTAGCAAGTGCTTCGGACCATGATTTAAAGGCAGTTCGCTTCAGGCTTGAAGCTTCCGCACAGGATTTGTTAAACCATGGGCGACTCCGCCCACCGACACGCACGACAGAACTTGGAATGAAACATTCCATTCCTTGAAGCACGACATCAGCGACGGAGTCAGCACAAGAGTCAACATCGTCTGAAGAAAAACAAATCCGCCTCCAGGGGTAGGATGCGTAGAACTCACGCAATCCGTCCCAGTCCGCTGACCGATAGTGCCAAACATTGCGCTTACCAGAAGGAACGGTACGAGCGCGATTAAAGAATGGCGCTGAGGTATGGATGAGACAGTGATCAGAGCGACCGAGTGGCGCTTCGACCGAAACCTGGTAATGGTCAGGGCGTGAGGTCATGAAAAGGTCCAGCAAAGAAGGATCATGGCTCTCAACATCAGGAATTCTAGTAATTCCAGTGACAAGTTGAGAGAGGCCGAGAGCCAAGGCAAAATCAGATGCAGCACGACCCGCGTGATTAGTGGTTTTAGAGCCGAGCCACTCAGAATGGTGGGCATTGCAGTCTCCAAGAACCACTAACTCTGCGGAAGTGTGCTGTTCTAAAGCTTTGTCAGCTCCTCTGGCAATGTGCTCGAATAAACGAGTTGTCTCCACGTCCCCGCTATGTGACCTGTAGAGGCACGCGTAGATACGGGTTTGACCCCCAAAGTCAGTGCGAAGCCATAGAGTGGACAGGTCACAGTCTTCGAGGCCAGAGAGACGACGACAGCAAACATCTTCCCGAACGTAAACGCATACCCCGGCACGACGCATAAAGGTATGCTCGAGTTTGTACCCAGGGTATAAAAGGTAGGACGTTTCGGCAGGATTCGATATTTGAGTCTCCGTCAAGAAGAGCAGGGCGGGTTTCACAGATTCAAGGTGATGGTGAACCTCATTTAGGTTAGCGTGAATACCCCGGATGTTACAAAAGTCCACTCGATAAATGGAGTCCGAAGCCGCTGAAGAAACGTTCTTCTTATGTTTTCTGGCCATTAAAAAATTTGAATTTAAAGAATGATGAATCACTTCCGACAAAAACCGAAGGGCAAAAAGTGCAAGAGCATAAGTGGAACTATAAGCAGCTTATGAAAACAGAGTAGTGACTGGTGGGCGTGGGGGACGGAAGGGCCCCCGGTCCCCCCTGGGAGCAACTGTCGGGATCCACTCCGGTCTCCTACTCCGGCACGACAGCTACTCCACAGGATTATGCGCCGGATGGTGGGACAGCCTCCCGGGGCGGAGGTTGGAAGTAATCCCCGGGTTCGGGTCCCTGTACTATCCCGCGGGCGGCCAGCGGACAGCCGTTTCACCGGGTCTCCCTGGACCCCACGACCACCTTTCACATCTGTAAGCTGCAGCTGCTTTTTTTGTTCCACTCGGCCCCACAGTCTTCATCAGTGTAGCACATCATCGGGGGGAGGGGGAACTGGTGCTTCCATAGTAGTGACGGAACACGACAACAATTGTTATCGTTTGGCGACACGCTTATATGTAAGGGTGGTAATAAGCCAGGCGGGCATCTGAAGAGGCCCTTCCACCATGAACTATTTAAGTGGAGTTGAAGCTCCGTCAGTACATGAACGAATTCAGATACTGACAGGGCTTGCAGGGGATGCGGCGAGCACGCCTCCACGCTTAACCCCCAAAATACAAAAATCATCACGTATCATAAAAAAGCCATCCTCATATTATAGATGCGTGGAAGTCTCGCACTGTTTGATTTGATCGATTGTTTCTGCCACGCACGCACCTGTCAGTTATGGAATAGCTTACCACCTTCGTTTTTTCTCCAACATATAACCTCAATCGCTTCAAGCGAAGAGTGAATAGAGTCCTCAAAGGTAGGCAACGCACCGCCAATGCCCCGGCTATTGTAGATGTTCATAGTCGACAGTGACTACTTACCATCAGGTGGCCCGTAGCTTGTTTGTCCACTACATATTTAAAAAAATAAAAATAATAAATAAAAACTTGTTTGAACTTGCTTGTTTTGCGGAGTTTTGGCGCCAACGTGGAAAAAACATGTCGGCTCGTTGGATTATTTTCCTAAACTTGTGTATTTTCGAGTGTTAATGTGTTATAAATGGTGAATTATTATACAAGAAGTGCTCGTGAACGTGCTCGAGTGTGGGCAAGTGATATAACGAGGTGAAACGTGTCTTTTCGTGTTGTTTCCAAAACTCCATAGGAGCCTCTTGTAAAGTTCCCACCACTTTACAGAGGCATGAGTTTGACTTGACCGTGACTTACTTAGCTTGACTCTGACTGTGACTATGACTTGTTTGACGCTATTAAGAGTATACAAAACAGAAGAATAGGCGGTATGGCCTTAAAGGCTTTAGCCTGCCCGATGGGCGAATTATAATAAAAAAAATATATATAAAAAAAAAATTACCCATGTGGTTGAGTACGAAAATATAATTACCAGTAACATTGAGGTCGCCGGTGCGTTCGTTGTATCGTATCATCTGAGTTTTGTCAAGTTGCATGGCGGCCGCAGTGATCAGCTCTCTGCGTTTAGTTTCCAACATCGGTTCGTCTTGGACATCGCTGTATGATAGGCCATAAACCTAAACCATGAATATATGACATACATTAGAAAACCATAGCCCTGGGGATTTAGACAAGACCCACTTTCTGTTAGCGTTAACGCCTGCGGAAAGATGACATTGTATGAAAATGACATTGACAATGACATTAGCTTGAGAGATGTTACCTCAAGCTAATGTCATTTTCATACAATTTCATCTTTCCGTAGGCGTTAATACTAACAGAAAGTGGGTCTTGTCTAACCCCCCGTGTGACGGGGCAATAGTACGGCACTAGTATTTATTTTATTTTATTATATTAGGAAAACTAACAGCTACTTAAACATTATATTTGATTATATATATAACTTAAGGCTAATTAAAAGTTTTCACATATAGGAACTGTATTTGTCCATGGTAGATGTGTACGAAACTTATTTAAAAATTCCCTGTGCATGTAGTAAGAGGCTGTTAAAAGGGGACCTCTAGGCTCGGCTCGGGAATGTCGAAGGTGGGGCTTCGACCATCCAACCAAGCCAGCCCCCGGAGAGGACGGAGAATTAGAATAGAATAATAATTAGAAAACCAACTTCTTAATCTGTACAGTACATTTTTTATTAGGGTTCCGTACCCAAACGATACGGTTTGCCGTCGAGCAACTTTTCGCAATCACCTAAACAGAATCGCTGAAAACAGGTAGCCGTAGGCCGGTGGTGGTATTAGATATAATATTTGTACCTGCGGATTTATTCTCATTCTGACGAAGAGATAGGTGTAGCTAAGCCATTCCACTGCTTCGTCTATATTTGTTACAGTTCCTAGAGCGACCTGAAAATAAAAAGGGGTTGTCTGTAAAGTCGGTTTACGGACGATAATTTGACGTGATAACGCTTAGGCCGATCGTGCCTCTCTATCGCTTGTTCCGCGCTCTCGCTTGAACGCGCGGCTCAGGCCGAACGTGATCCGATGCGTGGTTTAGGAGGAGTTAGCGGTCATACAGACAGACAGACGCGGAAACCGACTTTTTATACTATATAGAGCAGTGTTTTCCAACCTGTGGGTCGCGGGTAAAATAAAACTGTGGGTCTCACACTACAATACAAAAAACTACAATTTCACTAAGAAGGCTGTGCCGCTTTATTTTTAATCGATTGTCTAAACGCCAGAATTCTTTAACTTGTAAAGAGGTCGCGTATTCAAGAAGGTTGAAAAACACTGATGTAAAGAAGAGAAAAAGAGCAGTTCCACCTACACGCGCTAGATGGCGCTGTCTTTATTTCATACAAATCGTAGTTGACGAAGACGCGATCGAGTAAGTAAACGCAATTGGAAAAGCTCGCACTAGGCACTCTGGTGTCTACAGGATAGAAAGTAGTTGCTTTTAACATTACCTCAGCATTCAAATTATCCGCTAGCAGATTAATAAAGTTGCTCTCAATGGGGAACTGATTCGTCATCGACTTGAGATAGTGCGTCAGTTTGTCGTGAGTGGTGATGATGATGCCAGTTCCAGAAGTGTCAAACTGTGGCCGCCCGGCGCGACCGAATATTTGTAGCACATCCAGTATTGACAGATCCACGAATGTGCCGTGCGCTTGATCGTAAATTTCGGTACCCTGAAACATAAAGTTTAAAAGTTATTATTTGTATTGTATCTGACTCGCTAAAGCTTTTTTTATTTTTTATTTATTTATTTCATATATTTACACAAAATTGATCTAAATTAGTATCGAAAAACTAAGCTGTTTGTATCGATACTAAGATTCACTATACGCACTGACATAATAGCGCAAACTTAAATAAATTTAAATATTAAAAAATTAAAAATACACCTAACGTTTACAAATAAGTAAGTACTTAGGTACCTGTATTCCAATTTCACAAGCAATCATCAGTACCGGTATAAAGAACTCTAGATGGGTGTAACCAAGGAAGATAGACTAAGAGGAAAGACAATAGCGGTACATTAGAGCGTAGTTCGGAAATTTGCCTAAAAACGGTATAAACTTAGACGGCGCCGTAATTTGAGCGTGCTATAGGTTGTCTCGAACTTCCGTAAGCGCTGCAGTCAGATAACGTATGAAAGGGTTCTACAAATTACCGTAGCGCTAGTATCGCAGTCAAGTTTCGCAAAATTTCAAGAGAAGCGCAACCCATACCAGCATATGGCGCTTTTCTTTTTCTTTAGTGGATGCAGATGGCAGGCTGTCCTGTGTGGCGGTCTATGTTACGCAGTAGACTGCACGTCTTCTAGCTGATGATGAATTAGATATGTAATCCAGTTGACAATACAATAATTTGGTAGAAGTAGGTAGGTTACAACTTTGATAGCCTCGTTGGTCCAGTTGGTATTGAACCTACCTTCTGCGCTTGGGGGCGTGGGTTCGATTCGCACCTAAGACAAATATTTGAGTTTATTCTATATCTGGGTGTTAATATCTATTTAAGTATGTATTAAAAATATATTTATGTATCGTATATCAGTCTCTGGCATCCATAGTACAAGCTATGCTTAGTTTGGGGTCAGATGACTGTGTGTGCAAAAATGACCCGAATATTTATTTATTTATTAACTAATAAAATTGTGTTAAATAGATATATACAATGGCGCAAGGGAGAGGAGGTCTATACCCAGCAGTGGGTTGATACAGGCTGATGATGATGATGATGATGAAATAGATATATATTCCGCTTACCCTAATAACAACGGCGTGAGCGGGCAAGTTAACACCCCAGGCCAACGTCGAAGTACAAACTAGAACCTTTGTAAAACCTTCGGCAAAGTACTTTTCCACCATGTTCCTGTAATAAAACACCAGGACATTTTTATAACATACATTTGAATTTATACCTGGTACGGGTATGTAAAAATTTATTAACAAAAAATCTATTTTTTTGCTATTTTTAAGTAACAGCAGCTTTAGGGTTTTATATACAACTGTAATTACAAAAAAATCTAAATAGACTTAGTACTTTTTATGCTAAAAAAAATTGAGAATATCCACGCAGGTGAAATAGCGGGGTGCAGCTAGTATTGGAACAAAAAATATCGGCTTCAGTGAACAGCAAGGCAAAAAAGACTGCAGGGTAGTTATCCTACACATACATATTAATTTGAATGGAACCATTCATTTACCACCACCATCCCGCTGCCACTATCCCCACTGAGGTCGAAAACATTGCCTAAAAAGACAATGGGGATTGTCCAAATTTTCTGACCTTATAGTTTTGTTATTTCCAAAATTACTGATTATTTTAAGATACCAATTTGAATAAATTTGTTGTCCTTACGGTAGTTATAAAAATATATAAAAGATTGTAATTTTTTTATGTGATGACGTTAACTACATGACCTGATGACGACAAAATAAAATTAGTTCTGTCATCTATTTCCATTTGTTTGTGCAAACGGCTAAGATAAATTTCAACATAACGCCAACGCAGACGTTATTCAAAAGGTAAATGAACGTCAATCATATTTAATCAAAAATATTTGTCATCAGCGCCTATTTTTTTCATAAAAATTGATGTATAGTGATCACTTAGTCTATTGCTCGAAATGGTTTTGTAATTACAATAAAATCACACAAATTATTGTAATTATATTACAATACTAGCTGCGCCCCGCGGTTTCACTCGCGTAGTGATGAAAAATGGTGATGATGATGATGAAAAGTAGCCTATGTCACTTTCTGTATCTTGGACTATACCCATGCAAAAAATCAGATCGATCCGTTGTTCCGTTGCAGCGTGAAAGAGGAACAAACAAACAAACACACTTTCGCATTCATAATATTAGTATGATAACGTGGGAAATTAAGTTCATTTATTTTCAAATAATTCTTGGTATTATAAATAACATAGATATTTAAAACCTAACTATTACTACCAAACATAAAAATTAAAATATAAAAAAAACAACAAATTAAAACCTAACTATCACTCTATTAAACTGCTACCAGTGGGAACTGTTGCCAAAATGCTGGCTCCATGACCACGTTGTATAGCGATGCTCACTCTTTGAGCAAAGTAGAGGCCGGCATTTTAGTCACGACTTGCATCGACTAGACGTGAAGACAAATCTTTGAAAATTTTTTGGCTCCTGATCCCCACGGCCCCGTGATAATAATATCTATAAAATTAAATAAAACAATCCCCATTAGATCTCACCTGTCACTTCTCAGCATACCCGCATGATGGCACGCAAAACCAAATGCAAACAGCTCAGCCAACACTCTATTAGGACTACTGCCTATAGATTTTTTTGCCTTAAGAAAAGCGCCAGAATCTTCCGGCTCAAAATGCTTCAAATGCCCCTTCTTTTGCGCTAGTTCTTTTAGAACCATAGCGGTCTGGTGTGTAGCGTTTCGAGCGTGAACGAAGACCATAACTTGGTGGCCTTTCTGGACCATGTCTGCGGTTTTGTCGTAACATATTTCGTTCATTTGTTGTATCTGAAATAAGATTGGTATTATAAAGAGGTAAGGGTTGCAACTGCACTTGTGTGTTTGTGGGAGGTTTTTTTTAAATTACTTATTCGATTCTTATAGATTTTTACTGATAAAAATCTAGACTATTCTTGAGTGTCATCTTATCTTACTAATATTATAAATGCGAAAGTTTGTGTGTAAGTGTGTAAGTGTGTAAGTGGGT
Source organism: Agriopis marginaria (assembly GCA_932305915.1). Lineage (NCBI taxonomy): Eukaryota > Metazoa > Arthropoda > Insecta > Lepidoptera > Geometridae > Agriopis > Agriopis marginaria. The sequence continues at coordinate 6,271,829 of OW029933.1, forward strand.
AAGTGTGTAAGTGTGTATGTTTGGCTGAAGTCACCGCCGAAACTACTGGTCCGATTTGGATGAAATTTGGAATGTATATAGCTTATACCCTGGATTAACACATAGGCTACTTTATATCCCGAAAAAATGCACGGTTCCTGTAGGATAATTTCAATTACACAAATCTCCACAACGGCTCAACAAATAAGTATGAAATTTGGTACAAAAACAGGCAAGCAGCCACATTGCAACACAAGCCACTTTTTATCCCGGAAAATTTGACAGTTCCCGTGGGATGGTATAATCATTCTTTTTCACAACGGCTCAACGAATAAATATGAAATTTGGTAAAGAAACAGACAAGGAGCCACATCAAAACACACAATACTTTTTATCCCGGAAAATTTTACAGTTCCTATATGATAACTTCAATCACACAACTATGTAACTGTTAAACAAATTTTGATGAAATTGGTATGGAGGTAGATTATACACTGAATAATATTATAACATAACCTAATTCTGATCCTGGGAAAATGAGTGGTTCCTGTAGGATAACTTTGATCACTTAACTCCGGATTTCGATGAAATTTGGTATGAAGGTACAATATTCCTTGGACTATCACATGAGTTACTTTTAACCCGGAAAAAATCTATGGTTCCTGTAGTATAACATCAATCACTCAACTCTGTGACTGTTTAACGGATTTCGATGAAATTTGGTATGGAGGTAGCATATTCCCTGGATTAAAACTAAGGCTATTTTATACCGACAATATGTAAGTTCCTGTAGCATAATTTCAATCACTCAACTCTACGACTGTTTAACAGACTTAGTAAGCCGTAAGCGGCCCGCGAGTGTTAGTTAAGCACATGTGACGTACAAAAAAGAAAAAAAAAACTTTCTAGGTTGCGTGGTTCGCTGGGCCGCAAGCGGCCGCGAGGGCGAATGTCAAGCACAAGTGACGTACAAATAAGAAAAAAATATATTTATAGGTTGCGTGGTTCGCTGGGCCGCAAGCGGCCCGCGAGGGCGAGTGTCAAGCACAAGTGACTTACCAAAAAGAAAAAAAAAACTTTTTTAGGTCGCGCGGTTCGCTGAGCCGCAAGCGGCCCGCGAGGGCGAGTGTCAAGCACAAGTGACGTACAAAAAAGAAAAAAAAAACTTTCTAGGTTGCGTGGTTCGCTGGGCCGCAAGCGGCCCGCGAGGGCGAGTGTCAAGCACAAGTGACTTACCAAATAGAAAAATCAAACTTTCTAGGTCGCGCGGTTCCCTGGGCCGCAAGCGGCCCGCGAGGGCGAGTGTCAAGCACAAGTGACTTAACAATAAGAAAAAAAAAACTTTATGAGGTCGCGCGGTTCGCTGGGCCGCAAGCGGCCCGCGTGGGCGAGTCTCAAACACAAGTGACGTACAAAAAAAAAAAAGAAAAACTTTCTAGGTTGCGTGGTTCGCTGGGCCGCAAGCGGCCCGCGAGGGCGAGTGTCAAGCACAAGTGACGTACAAAAAAGAAAAAAAAACTATCTAGGTTGCGTGGTTCGCTGGGCCGCAAGCGGCCCACGAGGCGAGTGTCAAGCACAAGTGACGTACAAAAAAGAAAAAAAAACTTTCTAGGTTGCGTGGTTCGCTGGGCCGCAAGCGGCCCGCGAGGGCGAGTGTCAAGCACAAGTGACGTACAAAAAAGAAAAAAAAACTATCTAGGTTGCGTGGTTCGCTGGGCCGCAAGCGGCCCGCGAGGCGAGTGTCAAGCACAAGTGACGTACAAAAAAGAAAAAAAAACTTTCTAGGTTGCGTGGTTCGCTGGGCCGCAAGCGGCCCGCGAGGGCGAGTGTCAAGCACAAGTGACGTACAAAAAAAGAAAAAAAAAACTTTCCAGGTTGCGTGGTTCGCTGGGCCGCAAGCGGCCCGCGAGGGTAAGTGTCAAGCACAAGTGACGTACAAAAAAGAAAAAAAAAACTTTTTAGATTGCGTAGTTCGCTGGGCCGCAAGCGGCCCGCGAGGGTGAGTGTCAAGCACAAGTGACGTGCAAAAAAAAAAAAAAAAAAATTTTTAGATTGCGTAGTTCGCTGGGCCGCAAGCGGCCCGCGAGGGTGAGTGTCAAGCACAAGTGACGTGCAAAAAAGAAAAAAAAATCTTTCTAGGTTACGTGGTTCGCTGGGCCGCAAGCGGCCGCGAGGGCGAGTGTCAAGCACAAGCGACGTACAAAAAAGATAAAAAAACTTTCTAGGTTGCGTGGTTCGCTGGACCGCAAGTGGCTCGCGAGGGCGAGTGTCAAGCACAAGTGACGTACAAAAAAGAAAAAAAAAACATTCTAGGTTGCTCAGTTCGCTAGGCCACAAGCGGCCCGCAAGGGCGAGTGTCAAGCACAAGTGACTTACCAAATAGAAAAAAAAAACTTTCTAGGTCGCGCGGTTCGCTGGGCCGCAGGCGGCCCGCGAGGGCGAATGTCAAGCCCAAGTGACGTACAAAAAAGAAAAAAAAAACTTTCTAGGTTGCGTGGTTCGCTGGGCCGCAAGCGGCCCGCGAGAGCGAGTGTCAAGCACAAGTGACGTACAGAAAAGAAAAAAAAACTTTCTAGGTCGCGCGGTTCGCTGGGCCGCAAGCGGCCCGCGAGGGCGAGGGTCAAGCACAAGTGACTTACCAAAAAGAAAAAAAAAACTAGGTTGCTCGGTTCGCTGGGCCGCAAGCGGCCCGCGAGGGCAAGTGTCAAGCACAAGTGACGTACAAAAAAGAAAAAAAAACTTTCTAGGTCGCGCAGTTCGCTGGGCCGCAAACGGCCCACGAGGGCGAGTATCAAGCTCAAGTGACGTAAAAAAAGAGAGAAAAAAAATTTCTAGGTTGCTCGGTTCGCTGGGCCGCAAGCGGCCCGCGAAGGCAAGTGTCAAGCACAAGTGACTTACCAAATAGAAAAAAAAAAAAATAGGTCGCGTGGTTCGCTGGACCGCAAGCGGCCCGCGAGGGCGAGTGTCAAGCTCAAGTGACGTACAAAAAAGAAAAAAAAACTTTCTAGGTTGCGTGGTTCGCTGGGCCGCAAGCGGCCCGCGAGGGCGAGTGTCAAGCACAAGTGACTTACCCAAAAGAAAAAAAAACTTTTTGAGGTCGCGTGGTTCGCTGGGCCGCAAGCGGCCCGCGTGGGCGAGTGTCAAGCACAAGTGACGTACAAAAAAGAAAAAGAAAAACTTTCTAGGTTGCGTGGTTCACTGGGCCGCAAGCGGCCCGCGAGGTCGAGTGTCAAGCACAAGTGACGTACAAAAAAGAAAAAATAACTATCTAGGTTGCGTGCTTCGCTGGGCCGCAAGCGGCCCGCGAGAGCGAGTGTCAAGCACAAGTGACGTACAAAAAAGAAAAAAAACTTTCTAGGTTGCGTGGTTCGCTGGGCCGCAAGCGGCCCGCGAGGGTGAGTGTCAAGCACAAGTGACGTACAAAAAAGAAAAAAAAAACTTTCTAGGTTGCGCAAGCGGCCCGTGAGGGCGAGTATCAAGCACAAGTGACTTACCAAATAGAAAAAAAAAACTTTCTAGGTTGCGCGGTTCGCTGGGCCGCAAGCGGCCCGCGAGGGCGAGTGTCAAGCTCAAGTGACGTAAAAAAAGAGAGAAAAAAAAATCTAGGTTGCTCAGTTCGCTAGGCTGCAAGCGGGACGCAAGTGTAAGTGTCAAGCACAAGTGACTTACCAAAAAGAAAAAAAAACTTTCTAGGTCGCGTGGTTCGCTGGACCGCAAGCGGCCCGCGAGGGCGAGTGTCAAGCACAAGTGACGTACAAAAAAGAAAAAAGAAAAACTTTTTAGGTTGCGTGGTTCGCTGAGCCGCAAGCGGCCTCGAGGGCGAGTGTCAAGCACAAGTGACGTACAAAAAAGAAAAAAAAAACTTTCTAGGTCGCGTGGTTTGCTGGGCCACAAACGGCCCAGCCAGGCCAGGAATTTAACTTTAGATCTCCTGCTCATAAAGCACCGTGTACCTACTGACCATCAATATCCAGGATGAAATACATAAAACGTATTTAGTCGCGTCCTAAAATAAAGCTTTTTGCTTAGTACTTCATAATTTTTCCCTAGAACAACGCGGGCAAAGCCGCGGGCGGAAGCTAGTAAGCTATATTTTATTGTGATTTAAGCTTATTAAATAGATTAACGCTGTAATAAATCTGTATTTTTTATTAAATGTAGCGGCTTCAGATTTTGGTAAAACTCGACATTTATCCATTTGTTACCTCCAATTTACAAAAGTAGTTTTTCGTAAAACTTCAGGAAGGAAAGTTTGAGAATGGATTTCGTTAAATTAATGTCATAAAATAAACATTTTTATGTTATGGTTTACTTATTTTTTATTTATCTTGAATATTACGGCTTTATTTATTCGTTTTATGCCCGAAATTACAAATACTTAAAATTGAAAGGTTGATTTTGTAATACGCCTCTTAAGATTTAAATAAGCTCACGCTGATAGGTTTTATTGAACGCATTTGGTCTCGGTTTTGTTTTAATCTTAGCCTGGTTCAACCCAAGACTTTTGTTTGACAATGATGTTTGCCGAACTATTGGAGGTAGGATATATGGTTTATACAATTTAGACTAGGTCCAATACTTTACCAACGGATGTAAAAATGATGGTCAAAGATATCACACAAATCCTTTTTTTTTTTACAATAGATTAGGCATGCGTTTGACCACAATTTGGTGAAAAGCGATGATGAGCTTGAAGATGTAGTACGCTTGCCTTGGAAATACCTATTCACTTTTGTCAACCCCGGATTATACCTATTCGGACATGGTAAGTACCATCTTATTAATAAATGCTAGGCTATTCTAATACTGTATTTTTATTTATTTATTTATTTTTATTTCCAACTTAGAACTATCATTACAGGTTATAACCTAATGCGATAGTGTAGCAAATTTACATTTTAACAACAACACTAAATTATTTAATAACATAAAACCTTTAAAGCTATCATTGTAAATTCACTCAGAGCACAACTAAATATGTCTATTTCAGCGGCAATGACGTTGAGAGTGCGAAGTGCTCGTGTAAAAGGTGCCTCCTGCAGAAGATTTGCTCGCGCGCGTGGCACTGATATCAGTTTTGGCAATCTTCGCCACCCCACATACCTATTAGGAACGCAAAAGTATAACTGTCTCAGTATATCCGGATTGTGCACCCTACCTCTCACCACTTTATTCTATTTTATAAAGGGATCTGACCACTTTTTAATGACGAGAAATGTCGCTAGAGGAAAAGAGACTTTTTTTCTAGAGGAAAAGAGAGTTTTCAACCCTACAACCCAAAGTCATAAGAACAATTTCCATACCATTCTCAAATGTGCTCCACCGCCACTGCCGGTTTCCTTGACACCAATAAATTGCTGCTCCAATGGCACCGGTCGAAACCGCGAGTCGAAGAAAAATAGCCCGATGTTTGGATTTACCCTTAGGAATCTGGAAAAACGTAAGTGCTGTATTGTATTGGCCTTCCATTTTTATCTTTTTTTTTTTTTTTTTACCAAAAGGTTATAAGCGGGACCCTAGTACTAAGACTACGCTGTCTGTCTCCGTCTGTCCGTCCGTCCGCCCTACCTTTAAACGGCTGTATCTTTCGAACCGTAGTAGTCAGGCAGTTGAAATTTTCATATAACATGTAATGTACGGCGGATTGACTAAAAATCATAAAAAAGTCTAAAAATAAAAACGGAAGGGAGTTAACCCGCTTTTGTTTTTTATAATTTTTTAGTCAATCCGCAGTACATTACTTATTCTGTGAAAATTTCAACTGCCTGACTATTACGGTTAAAAAGATACAAACGAAAAACGAAACGGGGTTCCCCTTTCGTTTGTCTGTGGAATGCGCTGCCTGAATGGATGTTCCCCAATAGTTACAATCTGGATGTTTTTTTTTAAATATATTAAGTGGCAAACAAGCTACGGGCCCCCTGATGGTAAGTGGTCACCGCTGCCTATAGACACCTGCAATACCCGGAGCATTGTCAGTGCATTGCCTACCTTTGAGGACTCTATTCACCCTTAGTTTGAACCATGTCTTCAAATCGCGATAGAATCAGTTTCTTCTAGGCAAGCGTGCTCCATCGCTTAACATCAGGCGAGTTAGCGGTCAAAAGACATAATAATTATTATCTCTTCTCTTCTGTACATAGTATAAATTAAAAGTCGCTTTCCGCGTCTGTCTGTATGGCCGCTAACTCCTCCTAAAACACGCAACGGATTTTGATGAGGTTTTCACCATCAGTTAGATACATTTTCACGGAAGGTTTATATATATAACTAGCGCGCCGCCCCGGCTTCGCACGGGTATAGATATATAGCCTATGTTACCCGGGGATAGTGCAGTTTTCCAACAGTAAAATATTTTTTAAAATCGGTCTAGTACATTTTGAGCCAATTCGTTACAAACATGCATACAAATCTTTCCTCTTTATATGTAACTAGCGGTCCGCCCCAGCTTCGCACGGGTATAGATTATAGCCTATGTCACCCGGGGATAGTGTTGCTTCCCGTCAGTGAAAGAATTTTTCAAATCGGTTCAGTAGTTTCGGAACCTATTCAATGCAAACAAACAAACAATCAAATCTTTCCTCTTTATAATATTAGTATAGATATTATATATTAGAATAAATATCTAGCGACCTGCCCCGGCTTCGCACGTAAATTACACCCGTGCGAAGCCGAGCGGGCGGGTCGCTAGTTTAATATAAAAAATACAACACTGCAACGGTTGTTTCTCACCTGGCCACGTCAATATAGTTGGGCAGCGTAGCAGAGAGACCAACAATCCTGATCATGTTCTGCGTAGATTCGATCTGCCGCAGTGTGCGCGCTACAATAGCCTCTACGATGGGCCCTCGGTCGCCGTGGAGTAAATGAACTTCATCTATGATAATCAACTTTACTATTGATGCTAATTCCGTGTCCGCTGTAAAGAGATACAATTTCTTAAATGACACTAAAACGAAAATTTTGTATAACACTGTTTTAAACTATCACGGTTGTTCACTAAAGTTATATGATTATTAACGGGATATTTACCGTGGTAAGGTTGTGGAATGAGCTCTCGATATTTCGGCGCAGTTACATGCACCATGTTCACGGGAAGACTGAAGAATGCGGGTGGTTGGTCGAACAGTTAAAAAGCATGGTGCATGTAACTGCGCCGAAATATCGGGAGCTCATTCCACAACCTTACCACGGTAAATATCCCGTTAATAATCATATAACTTTAAAATTTTGTGTACTTATACTGTGTAAGATAATGCCACTTGAACGCGCACGAGTCATAATTTGCTTGTGCAAGATGTAGCCACGTCGGTCGCAGGGGGTTGAATGGCGCTTGTGATTGGAGACTCAAAAGTCATTCATTATATTCGCGCCTAGAAAAAGATTACGCTGTAAATGTATACCTCTGGCTTACGGCGGGGTAAAGAATGATTATATCTATACATACAATATTATAAAGAGTAGATTGTATGTATGTTTGTAACGAATTGGCTCAAAAAGTACTGGACCGATTTTAAAAATTCTTTCTCCATTTGAATGCTACATTATCACTGATTAATATAGGCTATTTTAATAGGCTATATACCCGTGCGGAGCCGGGGCGGACCGCTAGTAGGTATATAAAGGTTTATTGCATTGCATTATCACCATTTCGTATTCCCCCATTAATTCAAATTCAAAATATTTATTTGTCAGAACATGGTAGGTACACATACATATAAAGTAGCATACATGGTCGTAATAATGGAGACGTATCTCATGTCCTTGCCTGTTACAGCGTACAAATGTTAGTTTTTTATATATTATTATTAGTTTTTGTTAAAGTTAAAAAAAATAACGAAATTATGTCTAAGTTAGAATATTGTTAGAATCATATTTTGGTTTGGTTGTATTTTATACCCTAATTAGATGTTTATTACTACCTATATAAGCTATTATTATCATTTTATCTTTTCCTAGTACCTGTCAATTATTTAGTCTACATTACATATCAAAACATTTTTATCATTAAGGAATTCTGAAATTTCATAGTAGCTTTTTTGTGCTAATAAAATTTTAAGTTTATTTTTAAACATTCCAATATGTAATTCTCTGATAATTTTAGGAATTTTAGTATATATTAAAGGAGCCATACAGAATACACTTTTTTGCATGAGTGCAGTTTTGGCCGTACGTGGGCAGAGTTTCATGTCGGCCTGTGTGCGAGTTCGAATACCAGCATCAGTCCAACTACCAAAGAGATGTTGATTTGATTTTACAAAAGTTGCTATTTCTAATATGTATAGAGATGGTAATGTCAGAATCCTGTGTTTTAAAAAGTATGGTTTACAGCTATCAGTCTTATGAAGATGAAACATTGCCCTGATGCACCTCTTTTGGGCTTTGAAAGCAATTCTTTTGTCAGTAGAGTTCCCCCAGAATATAATGCCGTATCGTAGAATAGATACTGCCATGCCATAATATGCAGTTATTAGAGCTTCTTGATTAATAACTAATGATAATTTAAATAATGCGTATGCCGTCGAGCCCATTCGTTTAGTTAATGTATCTATGTGTGCTTTCCAATTTAGTTTACTATCGATTGTCAATCCAAGAAATTTAGTTGAGTCCACTTCCTGTATGACTCTACCATTATATTTCAAAACTATATTATCACGTACTGTACGCTGCCGAAAGTGGATGATGTTCGTTTTGTCTAAATTTATTTTTAGGTTATTGTCATCTAGCCATTGAATGATTGATTTTAAACTATCATTTATTTCTGATTCGTAAGTGTTTTTATTTTTACAATTAATAGTAATTGTGCTGTCATCTGCGAAGAGAGTCGTAGGATGGTCTATTGCTTTAGGTAAGTCATTGATATATCCTATAAATAGAAGAGGGCCCACTACACTGCCCTGCGGGACTCCGAAGTTAGGAGTACGTGCTTTAGACCGATGAATTATTTCTTGTTTTTTATGAATATTTATTTCCGTAATCTCAGTATAATGTTTTCTATTACTCAAGTATGATTTTATAAGGTCTAGAGTATTTCCTCTAATGCCATATGTTTCTAGTTTTTGTAAAAGTATATCGTGGTGAACATAATCAAAAGCTTGGGTCATATCACAGAATATTGCGCAAACTGGAATAGTTGCAATTAATGACGTGACTAATTATAATTATATCATCTGGTAGTCTTATCGTACTAGGTTTAGTGTCGTGGGCTCTTAGACTATATAGTCTTACGTTCAAAAACATAGCCAAAGGGAATAGAATTCGTGGTTTTCATTCATCCCTTCCTAGTGACAACGTCTCATTTCTCCAGTGTAGTATAAATCGGCTGAGTTTGCTGTACTTTGTCTTAGTTTGTTTCATGCCACCCAACTCTTTCATTCCAATGCTACAATGTGTTAGAGTAAGAGAGAGGGAAATTACTTACTAGCTCCCTTCCTAGTGACAACGTCCCATTTCTCCGGTGTAGTGACGATCATCTGAGTTTGTTGAACCTCCGTCTTAGTTAGTTTCATGTCTCCCGTCAACTCTTTCACTACAATGCCGAGGTTCTTGAGTCGGCGGCCAAAGCTAGCCGTCATTTCTGAGGCTAGGGCTTTCATTGGCGCTATGTAGATTATCTGAATAAAAAATATTATATTATAATAGCTAGACAGTGACAAACAGACAGCTACGGATTTAAGTACAGATGTTTTTGGGATTACCAGAAAAAAACCGGACAAGTACGAATAGGACTCGTGCTCTGAGAGTTCCGTTGGACAGAACCCTCAGAGCGCGAGTCCAAAAAAAAACCTAAAGTTGAAATATTGAAAGACAAACTTAACTTTGTAGTTGACTATAAGGTTCTTCTATACATTCCAACTACAAAATGTAAGTTTGTAATAGCAAAATAATTATTTTTAAATGATATAACTTCAAATTTGTAACTTTCAGATTTATTCCTATATATGTGCTATGAGACCTTGCCTTTTCCCAAATTTCATGATTCTAGGTCAACGGGAAGTACCCTATAGGTTTTGATTTCCTTGTGAAATCGCAAAATATGCGACATAAACGTTCATATCTTTTGATTGCGTTGACTTACAACTTTTATTTTTTTACAGCCGAAAGAAACCGTAGACCCAAGTATTTAGTATAAATTTCAATTTGATACCTTTACGCGTTCTTGAGAAAAAGGGTCTTGACAGACGGACAGACAGACGGACAACGAAGTGATCCTATAAGGGTTCCGTTTTTTCCTTTTGAGGTACGAAACCCTAAAAAATAGAAAGATGCCACAATGACGCGCTAATCACAGCAATACTCAAGTGGTCCTGACTCAATACTGGGACCAGTTGGACCCACAGTCTCGCGATATTTGCGCAAGCCGTAAAAATTTCAAGTGGTCCATGAAAAATTGCAAGAATAACAAAACAAAATTTGACAATCATGACGAAAGTGAATAAAAGCCCAGAATTCTACTTTTGAAATCTGATTTTAGAATCTTTTGCATGCTCTGTGTATTTCACGTGGGTGTCACCCACTGACGTCATCAATGTCATGTATACTCGTACACATGCATAAGCAAGAGTAGAATAAGTAATTTACAACAAGTTCGAGAGAGATGACGATACACGAAACTATGGCGGAATCTCTATGAGACAGCTGATTTTCTGTATTACCAGTAGCGTGAAATTATTAACTCCCCAATCTCCGTATATTGCCTGGGGGAATCCAATAAATCAATGTGGTTTTGATATAAATAATGTGTTTAGTTTTTTTTATATATCATTTAATTCTTGCTTAACTTGAAATGCTTTGATTGAAATTTTGAACGGACAAACCAAATGACAATTTAAAATGCTTTTAGTATTTTATTTTATTGATTATTAACAAATTTGTTTCCCAATATCTGTATTTGTTGCAGTAAAGTGGCAACTGGAAAGTGACGTAATTGGGTGACATCTCAGAACGCTAGATCTTGTTTTATTGGAACACTAGCGACCCGCCCGCCCGGCTTCGCACGGGTGTAATTTACGTGCTAAGCCGGGGCGGGTCGCTAGTTATATATATAAACCTTCCTTGAAAATGTATCTAACTGATGGTGAAAACCGCATCAAAATCCGTTGCGTGGTTTAGAAGGAGTTAGCAGCCATACAGAAATACAGACAGACAGACGCGGAAAGCGACTTCAATTTATACTATGTAGAGATATACTAACCTTAAACTTATTCTTCATAATAACATTGTTCTCAATGTGCTGTTTGATCTGATGCACCACAGTTAACAGCGCTATGTTAGTCTTGCCGGCTCCGGTGGGCGCACAGATGAGAAGGTTTTCGTTGGTATTGTATGCAGTTTGAAACACCACGGATTGGATGCGATTCAACTCTTTTATATTCTCGAACGCTATTTGGCCTATCTGTAAGGAGTTTTGATTGATTATTGCCTATCCCGAGTTGGGTTGATTTGGTCGGTCGCTAAGTCGGACAAACAAGGGAGATAGGGTAATGGCGTGGGACAAAGGTCTAAAACTCAGGTCAGGTCAGGTCATTTTTTACATATATATTTTTTTATTTAATATTAGGCTTGCGTTTGACCACCAACTCGCCTGATGTACAGCGACGATGCGGTCCACGATGGAGCACGCTTGCCTAGAAGAAACCGATTCACTCGTGATTTGAAGACACCCAGATTGTAACTACCGGGGAACACCCATTCCGGCAGTGCATTCCACAGACTAGCAGTACGCTTAATAAAAGTGGCAAAGCGCTTCGTACGGGTTTTCGGAATATCAACCATAAAGTGGTGTCGATTTTTCGTGCCCGCCCTGGCATTCCGATAGAAAAATGGGCAGGATCAATTAAATCATGCAGATCTGATGCACACTCTGAACCGAAATGTATCCGATAAAAAACCGATAGACTAGCAACTTTACGTCGATGCTCAAGACTAAAAAGCTAAATAATCTTACGTAATTCCCGTATTATACATATACATGTCACCATCTCATCATCATATCAGCCATAGACGTCCACTGCTGGACATAGGCCTCCCCCATCGATCTCCAAAAGGGCCGGTTGAAAGCGGCCTGCATCCAGCGTTTCCTGCGGTCTCTTTTAGGTCGTCTGTCCATCTTGTGGGTGGACGTCCTACGCTGAGCTTACAAGTCCGTGGTCTCCATTCGAAAACTTTTCGGCCCCATCGACCATCTGTTCTGCGTAATATGTACCCTGCCCACTGCCACTTCAATTTGCTAATCCAATAGGCTATGTCGGTCACTTTCGTTCGTCTACGTCTCTATGTTATAACAAACTACCCCAATTATTATTTAGGCAAGGCGCAAACGTGGACACTTTTGTGTCTTGTGTCGGATACAAGCTACCAATGAATATTTGATTTCTATATAAACAGTATGAAATCAGCCACTTTCTGCGCAGACTGTGTCCAGTTGCTTCAACTTTATTAGGGACAGTTTTGTGTCTTGTGTCGGATACAAGCTACAAATCAATATTTGATAAACAGTATGAAATCAGCCACTCTCTGCGCAGACTTTGTGTCCATTTGCTTCCACTTGATTGGTACTGGGTGTCGTGTCGGCAACAAAAAGTGTCTTCGTTTGCGCAGCGCCTTAGGGAAATAATGTCAATGCTACAGTGGGTTCTTCATTCAGTCAGTATTTCTTTTTACTTTCATTGAAATCAGATGGCTGGTCTCTGTCTACTAACCTCATCCATATCCGCTATAGGCACTCGTCTATTGCCGACCTCTAAAGGTGCCGGCTCGTTTTTAGGCAGTGTCACTTCTTCATACTCCTTCGTGTCTTTTCTCTGGACGTTATCTGGCAGGACCAGTTTCATGCCAGATACAAACCCTGAAAACACCATATTTTATATTAGAAAAACAATCTTAAAATATATACCTCGAGGGCACTGTAGACAGTATCATCAATTAAAATTGGGTGAGATGGTGGTCGCAAGCCATTTTTATGGTTGGCAGGCTAGGCGTTTGACCACGGCTCACCTGATGTTAAGTAGCGGTATGGTGAAAGAAAGAAAAGAAATTTTATTCGACACCTTTACAAAAACTTATATCTAAAGCATACAATCAGTGGTAGCATGCCTAGCCTGGAATAGAAACTGGCTCTCAAGTGAGGTTCAGATTTTTAATGAGGGTAGCTAATCACTGGCAGCTCAAGCTTATTGCCAAGCCTGTTATCATATAATACTAATAATTTTTACAAATGCGAAAGTGTGTTTGTTGGTTTGTTTGTCTTTTCACGTAGTAACAAAGCAACGGATCGACGTGATTTTTTGCATAGATATAGTTGAAGGGCCGGAAAGTGACATATGATACTTTTATCCCGGAAAATTTATGTTTCCTAAAGGATTGTCAACGCAGGTGAAACCATAGTTAAATGTATACTAATATTATAAAAAGGAAAAATTTGATTGTTTGTTTGTTTGCATTGAATAGGCTCCGAAACTACTGAACCGATTAGAAAAATTCTTTCACTGACGGGAAGCTACACTATCCCCGGGTGACATAGGCTATATGATATTTAAAAAAAAATAGGGATCCGTACTAAAACTCCAATGATGAAACCCAAGGTGTAAAAAAATATCAGACTTCCACCCGTGCGAAGCTGGGGTGCGTTGCTAGTATTAAATAAAACAGACCTGCGGCATTTTTTGCGTTTAGTGACGAGTCATACACATTGGGGTAATGCACTTTAGTTTGGAAGTACGATATCTTCTGAAGTATCGGGTCGATGTTTTGAGCTGATCTTGTGGCTGAGAATGGCACTACTGGTTTTGAAAGTTCTGCTAACCTGAAAGAAAATCATTAAAACTTAGTAAGGCTCCACCAAGCAAGTTGAAGTGGCAGTGGGCAGGGCACATAACACACTTAGATAGCCGATGCGGCCGAAAGGTTTTCCAAAAACCACGGAACAGTAAGCGCAACCACTAAATATAATGAAAAATATTTTTACTCGCCAGACACCATCCGTTTTTCGTCGAATTTTGAACGAACAGTGTTTTTCTATACAACAATTCGACAACTTATCGTCCTTATAGAGAAGAACAATGCCAGTGCCGCCGTAAACTAAATTATAGTTGAAAAAAATGGAGAATTAATTGAATTACTTAAAAAAAAAAACGGCTATTCTCAGAATCTATAATCTCCGGAGATTCTCCGGTATTTTATCTCCGGAGCAAAGCCCTATCAGACTCCAGCAGTGGACGTCCTATGGCTGAAATGATAAAGGCTCCACTAAATTTTGACATTTTCCCCCAATAAATAGCCTTTCAGTCACGATAATTTAAAAATAATGACACAAACAAGCGTTTATGTTACTTTCGCATTTTATTTTAATAATAGGCTTGCATTAAGCGATGATGTTGACTATGATGGAGCATATTTGCCTAGAAGAAACAGACTCACTCGCGACTTGACGACACCCAAATTGAAACGGCGAATTCCACAGACTAGCTGTTCGCACAATAAAATTGGAATCAAAGCGCTTCGTACGGGTTCTCGGAATATTTACCATGAAACGGTATCGCCTTTTCGTACCCGCCCTGGTCCAGGAGGGAATTAGATCATGCATATTTGATGCACACTCTCAGAAATTTGTCTGGTAAAAAACCGATAGACTAGCAACTTTGCGCCGATGCTCATGGCTTAGAAGCTAAGTATGAACTACTTAGTGATTTATCGTACTTTTTAATTTTTAAAAATTAATAATAGGCTTGCGTTCGAGCACAGGACCGCGGCAGATAGCATAGCAAGAGAGGCCTATACCCAGCAGTGGGATAAGGAAGCCTGTGGATGATGATGATGATTGCGTTCGATGATAAGCGATGATGCAGTCTATGCATAATCAGGAAAAAATGTTGCACGATTCTGATTAGGCCGCTGTGTCTAGCAGTAGACTAAGACATGCTCATTATGATGATGATGAAGATTAGATTAATTTACCTCCTAGCCCTCATCTGCGCAACGTTAATCTCTGGCTCGTTATCATCTTCTTCGTTCTTTTTAGAGTTCTTAGCCTTCTTCTCCTCTTTTCTCACAAGTTTGGCTAGCATCTTCTCTTGTTCTGATAACACTGACACTTGGCACAGGTACTGGGGCATTTTGTTTTCAGGTAATAGCGTTGAGGCAACTGTAACATTTATATAGCGTTAATATTAAAGAGTTTTGGCGCAAGCGTGGAAAGAAACATGTCGGCTCGTTGAATTATTTTCCTAAACTTGTGCGTTTTCGAGTGTTAATGTGTACTAGATGGTGAATTATTATTCATTAAGTGCTCGTAAGTGTGCTCGAGTGTGGACTAGTGATATAACGAGGTGAAACATGTCTTTTCGTGTTGTTTCCAACACTCCATAGGAGCCTCTTGTAAAGTCTCCACCACTTTACAAGGGCATGAGTTTGACTTGACCGTTACTTACTTTGCTTGACTCTGTAACTATGACTTGCTTGACAATATTAATACTATGTAAACTGCGGCCTTATTTAATATTACGACTAAAGGACATCGAATCCACGGTCATGAAAATTTAAAAATGTTAATATTAAAAATAATGATTTATGTAGAATATCTCTAAAACTCAGTAAAAAATGTGGCCGCACGTTTACGGCGTTAGGCTGCGTATCCAACAAAAGAAGTGTAAGGAAGATACAGACCGTTCACACTTATTTTGCCTCTGTCATTATAACGTTGTCTCTGTCTGGTCGCATGGCATCACTAGCAGACAGAGCGAGATGCTGAATTGATATGAGAGGTAAAATAACTGAGAACGGTCTGTAGTCAGTGCGCACGGAAAAAAATAACCAATAGGATTACTTCATTCCGTCTCTCCCCTTTCTATTGGTTGATTTTTTCTTGGCACACCAGTTAGCTACCTCGAACATGGCACAAGATTTTGCATATTTTTTACGTTGTAAAATTACTGAATCATATTTTTCAAAAGTAGAGTGTTATAACTTAAAAAAAACATCAAATGCGCGAGCTAGATCGATGCATCAGGTATTCTGGCCTTTAAGAGGTCGCTGCATGGCCCATTTCTGCCGCGTACTTGTAAGTTGTGGAATGGCTTACCACCTTCGGTCTTTCATCCAAAGTATAATTTGGCCTGCTTCAAACGAGGGGTAAATAGAGTAGGCAACGCACTGACAATGCCCCGGGTATTGTAGGTGTCTATAATTAAGTGGCGGTGACCCCAACAACCTAATGAAGTAGCAACGACAGGACCTTCGCCTGATAGTAGGCCTTATAACCGGTCATTGCAACTTGAATAGTCACTTGTATAAGCTAGGAGCCACGGACAGACCACTGTGTCGTGGCTGCATGAAAGAGAACGAAACTGTAGAGCATGTGCTGTGGCATTGTGAACCCACAGAAGAAACTAGAATCGCTACCGGGTTGCATGGGGCACCGTTGCCTTTTTCATCCACGTCACCACAACAGCTAGACTGCTTTTCATCATCATTATTTACACTACCATCTACGCCACTGGAGTAACTGTGCCAGCGCCCCAGAGCCTCAATCTGATATTTCAAGGAGTTGGGTTGGCTCGGGTAGGTGCTGGTAGGGGGAAATGCACAATACACCCCAAGCGGGTCAGTGCAGGACTTATCGCCCCCATCTCGAATAAGAATAAGTGACCACTTACCATCAGGTGGCCCGTCACTGGTTTGCCGCTATTCTATAAAAAAAAAAACTTATGGACAATTTCCTTAACTCACTCTCTGCAATAGTAGGTTGCGGCTGAGGCGGCGGTGGCGCCCTCAGACTATCTATGATCTCCTGCCTATGAACCAGCATCTCTTGAATAAACTCAAACTTGTCGAACCCAAGTAGATCGAACAGATCATTCTGCAGTTCGTCATTACTTCTCGGGGAGTTCAGGAATGTGATTATGGACTGTAGGATGTCTGCGCTGGATATGCCAGATGAGTTCTCATAGAGATCTTTCACTTTTGTTTCGAGCCATGTCTTGCTGAACTGAAAATATAAATTTTGATATTCAATACTCAATATGTTCATTGCAACGTATGCATGCAGATCTTAAAAAACGCGTATTAAAAATCAATATGAATCAATAAGAACGTTGACTATGTTAAAATTTGTTCAAAAGTAAATAAGTTAGTAAATAATATAAATAAAACTGCGACCAGAACCACCTGAGGATGGGCAGCAGCATCCTATTAGTACACGGTGAACTTACTGCGATCCCCAAGCCGCCTGCCAAGCGTGGGGATTATGGCAACACCCCTCTCTATGAGGGAGGCCTTTGTCCAGCAGTGGACGTTTGATGGCTGCTGATGTGTGATGAAATAAGTTAGAAGCATTTTAATTTAATGTTAGGCAGAGAGCGTACTATAGCAAGTTATGATGTCAATCTGCACGCGCACCATACAAATGCTATACTAATAGTGCTAACAGACGCTCGAACGCGGCTGACGGACCGCCGTCCAACAAACGGAAGAGAAAGAGTGAGAATTTCATATTTCCCTCTCTTTCTCTCCCATTGGTTAGACGGCGGTTGAGGTCAGCCGCGTACGAGCGTCTGTTAGCACTATAACACACGCTTTGCAGAAAAGGGACAGAGCATCGCCTCTCAAACCGCACCAAAAAAAATTAACGCTTGTATATCAAAAATCTATCGGTCATCTTAAATTATATTTCCAGTGTGTAATGTATTTATTTATATTATTAGCTAATTCTGTAGCAGCCTGTAATTTGTAATAAATGAAACACCAGTCAACCAGCCTAATAAATGGTTAAAATCGCCTTCTAAGATGTGGTGACTTCCAGCCTATGGTCTAATTTACCTTAGATTCTTGTAATGGTTTAGCAACTTGACTATTTGTACTGTTTGCTTGTGCATTATACTTCATAGAGAAGTCTGTGACAAACGCACTGGCGGTAGCCGGCTTGGCCCGGAGGTTAGCCAGCGGTTTCCTGGCCGGCTTGTATGGTATAAAGTGGCATTGTATGTGGTCGCCCCATAGCTTGACATTCTCTTTGTTAGACTCGCTTGTTTCTTGACGGATGTAGTCTTTTGTGTCCTCTGTTACTTCGTTTGAAATGTTTGATACTATCTGAAAATTTATAAGTAACTTGCAACGTTCGTTTTTTTTTTAGGTAGAACCTAAATACAGCTTGCTAATATGATAATGGATTTGACCAAAACATCGGTTTCTTCTAGGCAAGCGTGCTCCATCGTAGACCGCATCATTGCTTAACATCAGGTGCGTTGGCGGTCAATCGCAATGCTAATAAAAAATATTAAAAAAACAATACATAGTTTTCTGTCGCAAGTTTAGACAGTAAAATTAACACAAGTGATCGTAACAGAGCGCAAACGTTAGCGCACTAAGCATTGGCACAGGGTTCAAGCCTAAAAGCGGGAAGGGCAGCACGCGCCAAAGTGTAGTAGTTCTGTTTAAAGCGGTTATTCGGTTAACCAAAATTAAGATAATCGAAAACCTAACGAACAGTGGCACAGCCAGAGAAAAAAAAAATCGTTGGCACAGCGGATCTTTGTATCTCTGAAGTTGGCTGCAAGGCAGCGCAGTAGCTATTTTTGTGTCGCAAGGGATGTTCTACTTGCGCAATGGTTCGCAAGAGCCTAACTTCAGAGACGCTAAGATCTGCTGTGTTTACTGCATTTTAGACGGCCAAAATTACAAACCTTTTCCAGTCAGGTGAAAACAAACATACTTTATCATTTATGATGACAGTGGGATTGTAGTCTATCATTCTAAAGCATTCTGCCGCCTCAGAGCAGGATTGCCACCTGTCTTTGATTCTGCCGGGGCAGGCCCGATTTTGATGATATTGTCCCGCGTCCCGATAACCTATAGTTTTTTCCCGATTTTTATAACACGCGACGTTCGCTCAATTCGTTCAGACTCGCAGTATAATGACGCATCTCAAAAAATACGCGTCGACTAGAGAGCCGTTAATTAATTATACATAAGGACGATTTAGCTCGTTAGGACAGCAGGAAAGCAGTGGACAAGACTAGCACAGGACCGGAAAACATGGCGCGCTGAAGAGGAGACCTATACCCAGCAGTGGGTGGAGAATGGTTGATGATGAAGGACGATTTGGTAATTTTTAGGGTTCTGTACACAAAGAGTAAAAACGGGACTCTATTACTAAGCCTACGATGTCTGTCTGTCCTACCTGTTAACGGCTGTATCTTTCGAACCGTAATAGATAGCCAGTTGAAATTTACAAAGAATGTGTAATGTTACAGCGGATTACCTAAGAAATAAAAAAAACAAAAAGTAAAAACGAAAGGGGGGACCCCCATACAACGAACGTATTTTTTTATGTACTTTTGCATTAGCTCTAATGTAAAAACGGTAATTCGTACAAGCTTCAAGCTTGGCATGATTATAGTACACACTCTAAAGTATAAAAACAAACAATTAAAAATGGCCAAGTGCGAGTCGGTGACAAATTTCTGTTCATTGCAAGTTATTTAGCGACCTTATTGTGACGTCGATCACCATATAATATATTTCCTCTTTATAATATTAGTATAGATAATTTTACCGAACCGAAATGCCATATTTTACTAATCAGCAAATGCTTCGACTATTTTGCAAGGCGTTAAGCCTGAACAATAACTGGTAATTCGGTTATTTGGATGACCTTATTGTATTTTGTGGTGGTACGGAACCCTCACTGCGCGAGTCCGACTCGCACTTGCCCGGTTTATTAATTATCAAAATCTTCCCAATTTTTTTTCATTAAAGTGGTAACCCTGCTACAGATGTGAAATGAATTAACAAGACTGCACCAACCTCACAAATCTTATTAGCCGTAGACGATTGAACAGTTCCAAACAGCTGCCGTAGCGGAGATAGATGTTTCAGCATCACAATATCAACGTCTAAGAACATCCGCAGACACAGAACAGCTGCGTCTTCGATGACGTCATCAGGCTGCTCTCCAGTGAGAACCTGGCATGACTCTTTGAGTTGAGCAAAGAGTTTAAGTAGGTCAGCAAAGTTGGTCTCATTTTGTTTGATGTAGGATTGTATGTCCGCAAAGGATTTGAACCTGGAAACATAACATTGATCTGTCTTATTCCTTCATTATTCAGTTAATTTTAGCAACAGCAATCTATAGGTTCAAGTATTTTTCAGCTCAGGCAGCTGCTGTAGTTTTTATTTATTTATGTTTAGATACACAAAACATATATAAAGCAATCAATACACAGACCTATATCCAAGTAGACGCCACAAGTCGACCTATCTTGCATGTCATATTTCCAATACAACTACAATAAATGGTCGTAATTAAGTCTGTATAAAACCAGCCTGCTTAATTGGAGCTGCGATAACACGTGTCAGTTTGAAACGAAAATGGGTAACTGTCCAATACTGATTTTTAAGAATACTACAAATAGAGTTGGCCGACAAAATAAAGATATTTCTTTTCACAGGTGTACTTTTAAGTATGAAAAATTTGGCACGCTTAGTTTTCATACAGTTTGGACCGCTTGACTTGTGAAGTCTTGATATAGGTCTGTGAATCAATTCCTTATTAATTAAATACTAACTAAAATCTGAACTGGATTGTAACCCAAAACATGTGTGTACTAAAAAAAGGTACTACCCGTTTTTTGATATAGACTTTGGTGTGTATAGGTTTTAGGTAGAAATTCATGCCATGTGTCGCGGTACATTCTATTTGATTTGTTTCTTTGCAAAGGATTGCTAATACAACACAATAACTCTTTATTAAAACCAGGCATGGCGCACTCCGGACTTTCGGTATGTTCGGCCGGTGTCCCTTTCCAAGAGTGTCATAGCAGGGCAATCTAATCAGGGCGCAGGGCGCTAGCCACGTTGCGCGTAATTAAGCATCTTTTCTGTCAGGGACCTTGACTTTTTTTTGTGCAGATTAAATGTCATTCTAACTAAAGTAGAATATAAGTTATAGGTAGGTACTACATAGGCGACATAGCTGGTAAGTAAATACTAATAAGTATTCTGTGTAACACCCCTCTCGAAGAGGGAGGCATGTGTTCAGCAGTGGACATTTATTGTCTGATGATGATTCTGTGCAAATCTCAAGAAGACAACCCTAACGTTACACAAGCCGCGTCAGGAGAGATAGAGCTACGTGATGGAAAGAGGGCGGCCTTCTAGGTGAATATAGCAAGCGGTATCCAGCGCAGTACGAGTTGCATAGCTACTTTATTGCCTTGTAGATAGAGTCCTTATTTATTTAAATTTCTTCGCGGAGTGAACTTTCTGTGTTAAAACTCCACACAAAACAAGGATAACATAAACATTACAATAAAACTATTATCTATTATCTTAACTAGGGGATTCCCCTTATTGAAACTAAACTATAAACTTGATTTACATTACAATACACTCTGCATTGCAATTTGAGCCTTAAATTAAGTGACATATAACAAAAATTCCGTACTGGGCCCTGTGCCATTAAAATAAATCTCACTTACCTTTGCAAGTTTCTGCTCTTCAAGTTAAGCTTAGCAGATCCAGGTGGTGGCTTCAAACAGCGAGGTTTATCAAGCTGCGTGTGAGCTCTCAGGGCCCGTGTGATACGAGGTAACTCGATCATTGTGAATGAACACTTTGCAGTAGCTATTTTACATATTCAACTATGTACAAGATAGGTACCTTAAAAAATGGAAACTGTAAGTTATCGTGACGAGAGTACAATAAATAGTAGTTTAGCTTCTGTATTTATTTTACCTACTGAAAGCATTAAGATTTTCCGGAGATATAGTTTTAGAATTGCTGAGACCGCTGAGATATTTATCAATATTGTGCAAGAATTCGATATAATTTTACTGGATGATAAAACAGAATGATTGATATAGAAACTGAAATAACAGCAAGTGAATAGTAAACCAGGAAAAGAAACAATTTAACGATTGGTAAATATTAGTTAAAATAATATTTTAAAGAAACACAAAACTACACGGAAAACTTACTGTATTTACATCCTCTTATTTTCTCTTTGCGGAAGAGAAAAGAAAACTTACGGAGAGCAAAGCAAAACATGAACACATGAACAGCATTGCATTGACTTTGACTTAAGAGACAATTTTGACATTGACATGATCTCTCGGTAGAAAGAGAGAGAGAGAGAAGTAAAGTAAGTAAGAGAGAAGTTTTTGTTTTGACCGTGTTTTGACAAAAATTTTGACTTTTGAAGTTTTGATTACAAGAGATTGTTTTCTTTACGCGTGGTGATTTATTTTTGTGATAAGAAATAAACGAATAATACCAAATACCACAATGAACTCGAAAAAACGTCCAATGGATAGTTACAAAAGGTTCCTCCTTAATCGTGGTACCACAAATACAGCATTTGTTGAGTTTATTGAAAATATGCTCGTCGCTGAAGACGAAACCGCAAACTACTGTTTTCATAAAATTATGGTTAGTAGCCATTAGATTTATACGGTTTGTTTTTCATTTTAGTTTTTACTGCATGATACAAACACAACTTCGTTATCTACCTATTACATCCCACTGCTGGAACACAGACCTTCTTTTAGAGAGAGAGGATGAGCCTCTGATACACCATCCTCGCCCAGTGCATGTTGGTAAATGTCATCTGTCCAAACTTTTGAGGTTCTTGGACATACCGGTTTCCTTAAGATGTTTTCATTCACTGTTTTTGAGCGATGGCATCAATACTGCACATAATTTATTTAAATACTAAATAAGCAGGGCCGGATTTAGAGGTCCAGAGGCCTCGGGGCAACAAAGGATAGATCAATGATTTCTGTTATTTAATATTAATATAATCAAATAATCATGTATGTATAAAGTACTGTAGGCTGTAGGTAAAGGTGAAAGAGCAAAAAAAACAAATATCAAAGGAAAAGATGCTTACTAGTGTTAACTAGTTGGAATTTGAAAGATTTTTTTTTCCGAAATCTCTATTGTGGGGGCCCCCCGTTTGTGGAGGCCCCGGGGCTTTCGCCCCGGTTGCCCTCCCCTAAATCCGGCCCTGTAAATAAGTAATAAGTTTAGTTTAGTAAGTTAGTAAAAAGTTTTGTTTTTAGTTTTGGCTGTCGTTCAGTGTGGAGATTAAAGGGGGAGGCCTATGTTCAGCAGTGGACGTCTTCTGGCTGATGATGATGAAGTATTGGAACAGGTCCGAAGATCGAACTGGGTGCCGTCAGATTGTTAAATCGCAGTAGCCATGGTGGCTGAGTGGTAGCATATACAATTTATAAACATAATACCTACCTATTTTAATAATACCTTGCAGGTACACAATTGGAACTATCAAAATGAGATGTTATTTGACACATTAACAGATTATTTCTGCACTTGGTTAATACCAGTTGAAGTGACAAAGCAGCGGGATATTACATCATTCTACACCAGTAATCTGAACCTGATACTTCGTTTAACTCGGCTAGACTTCATGTTCCCGTTTGACAAGAACATGTTCAACATAGATGTGTTGTTTAATGACAAAGTGTCCGAGGATTTCTTTGATAATCACATCACCATTGATGATGTCATATCAAGCATAGTGTCTGGAAGGTTCAACGACAAACAAGAACTGGATTTGTCTCATTTCTGCGATGATCAAGGTAATTTTAGTTTTTGGTAAAAGGTAAGGTAATTGAATTTGAAATAGAGATTACCCTAAAGTTATATGATCATTTACGGGATATATACCGTGTTTAGGTTGTGGAGCGAGCTCCCGATATTTCGGCGCAGTTACATGCACCATGTTCACTGGGAGACTGAAGAATGCGAGTGGTTGGTCGAACAGTTAAAAACTTAGGTGCAGACATAATGATCTACCCTCTTTCTTATTCTTTGCTATGGTTATCACAGGAACTCGAACCTAAGTCCCGACAAAACACTCACTGTATCGTTGCGGCACTGTATAACTTTAGTAAACAACCATGATAATTTAAAACAGAATACCCTATTTTGTAATCACACTATTATCTACTGGGTTATGCGGAAAGAGGTACCCTCTTTCCGCTCTTCCGCTTTCTCTTTAAGCTGAAAGGGGTCCATTATGACAATTATCATGTGTTAAAACTATAATTTTCTATGGGACCTATATTCTGAAATCAAAAAAAAAACTGCTGTTCCATAGAAAATGGTCATTTAGAACCGTCACAAATGTATGGAACAGCTGATTTTTTTATAAGATTTTAGGAATGGTCCCATAGTAAATTTTTTCATAATGATGAGTACTATAGTCCGCTTTCAGTTTAGTACACCCTTTCCGTGTAACCCTATATACACCTATTTTTTTGCCATGACAGCTGCAGTACAAAGTAAAAAGATGAATAAAGACAAATAAATATCACTTTATTATAGAAACTGACATGGTTTTCACACATTTTATTTATATTACACGGGAATCAAATCGGTTATCGGGGGTATCTGCTTAATCTTACGTCAGTAATTCCCGTGTAATATAAATAAAATAAATATCACTTTTGTTTTTTACGGAATCTGATAAGTTTTTGTATGTAAAATTGAACCTGCCTGGTAGACGGTTTGCTACAAAGAAAAATTAAAAAAAAAAATTTTTCATTCAGCCTTTTACAATAAAATTGCAAGTCAATGCTAAAAAAAACTTGGACCTTATGATAGTCTAAGATTAATCAGTCAACGGGCAGCTGAAATTGAATAATTATATAATGACACTGTTATAAACTATCACGGTTGTTCACTAAAGCTATATGATTAATTTCTGGATATTTACCGTGGTAAGGTTGTCATTCCACAACCTTACCATGGTAAATATTCCGTAAATAATCATATAACTTTATTATATAATGTGCCATCAAAATAGAACCAACTCTGAAATTGCGAAAAAAATACCATCTGTTTCATATTTGCCACAACTAATTGTATGGAATAGCTGATTTTTATGAAGGATAGTAGGTTGCCTATTTAATTTACAGTTAAGCCCGTGGCAGATGATGCATAGTAAACACACGCAAGTACTGCGCATCGCCTGCAACGAGCTATAACACTGCTTAGAGCACAGAAGACATAATAGGCACAGAAGGCTCACTCCACGAAAAAATTTATATAAATAAGGACTCTATCTACGAGGCAATAAAGTATCAATCTTTTATATGTATTATAAGGTAGTCATTGTTTGTTGCAAATATCATAGAAAAGATGCTTAGTTACGCGCGCCGTGGCTAGCGTAGCATGCGGGCCAGGCGAGATCCGAGCGGCCAATGACTGCCCTGCCATAATCCCTCTTGAAGAGGAGTGCCGGCAGAATATATCTAAACAGCAGAGTGAACCCCCCGCTGCTTAGAGCGAGACTAGTAAGCAACTTCTACTGCCACTGGCACTAAACAAAAAGTGTTAAATTCAATTCAATTCTTTATTTTACCTCTTGACATTGTCTCAATGTTCTTAGGTACGTCAAATATATAGATTTATGCAGCTATACAACGGCTTTTATACAGTACAAAATAATAGTAATAAAAATGTTTTTATAAATAATCAGGTAGGTTGCAGCTGTATAGGGGCTTTGTCAGAGATTATAACTAAGAGTAGGTATAATAAGCTAAATAACGTGAACAGAATATCTCGTTGCCGTGTACATTGTCTGCAACTGGCATGAGTTAAATTGCACATGACAACAAGCGATGTAGAAACAAATGTGCAAATGATGTTGAAAGAAAGAGAGATTTACATTGTAATTTTTTTTGCAGAGCTGCAAGAGAAAAAGTTATTTTTTTACAAAATATCCTTATTGGCAAACTTCAAAATACTTATGCTGCGAATAGGGAAAGACACAAAGTCATTGAACTTAAGTTACAACAATCTGACGTGAGTAATTTGTTTTTCTTAATAAAGCTTAAATATTAATTAAATCCTTCAAAAATGAATGACCAAACTAAAATGAATGGACGTGCCCAGAAGAAGCAAATTTTTGAAGATTACAAAATGAGCGCCAGCGCTCACTTCGTTTAAGTCGGTTTCTAGCCGTATGAAGTGCGACAAGAGTATTGTTATATGATAACGAAACATCTGACAAAATTATTCCTTCGTCTGTTTTCCCGAATTGTAAATACACAACAAAAAACCACTATATTTTTTTTGTATCAAATGTACTGTATATGGTTATAATTAGGTGTTAAAGTATAATGTCCGACGGTTTTGACTCGTTTTTACTGAGCGAGTTCAATGGTTTTGGCCCGTCCATTCATTTTATTTTGGTTGAAGCATTGTGGTAATTAAACTAAAGTGGAGCTGGGTGGAGCATGGTGCTAGGCACAGTGATGGCAGGTGGAGTAAAGTTGTGATCGAGTGGTGGCCGAGGCAAGGTAAACGGAGTGTTGGTAGTCCAGCTGCAAGATGGGTCGACGATATTGCCACGATCGTACGTCGAACCTGGACTCAATTAGCGCAGAACCTAGGCAGACGCTATAGCAAAGGAGAGGCCTATACCCAGAAGTGGGCTCGGGCAGGCTCGGCACACTAATTTTGGATTAAAAAAAACTTCCCTGACTCTGTTTAAGCAAGCTATAAACATATTAAATAGCAAAGTATTATGTAATCGCAAGGTCATCTTTTTTGACCTACCCTCAATTTAAGACTTAATGTATACTTTTAATTTGTTGGCATTATGTTACATGGAAATTTTAATAGGTAATTCTAGCCTACAAAATGTTATATTACTAATGATAAATTGTTACAGCCTCTTAACCCTGAGAACCCTAATTTAAAATTTTGTAATTAAATACAAAAAAAATATATGACATTAACAATCTTCCAAAATCAAATCAGTCTGTTTAACCTGTTAAAAATTATTATTTTTAGCCAACCACCACTGGATGTGATGAATTTCTTCATAAAAGGTGATTTGACTGAAGTAAATCTGAGCTATAATAAGGTAAGATTATAAACAAAATCTATTATAATGTAGCAGCAGCAGGTAGCAGGATTCTAAATATACCAGGGGCCTTATGGCTACCTGTTTTTAACCGACTTCAAAAGGAGGAGGTTATGAATTTGACTGTATGTTTTTTTTTTTGTATTTATGTTAGGCGATTACTCTGCCAATTTGGAATTGTTTTTGATGATTCTTTTTTTGGTTGGTAGGTCCCATAATTTTTTTATCGACATTGATTCAGCGCTTTTTGTAAAAATCTTACAAAAACATGACAACAAGCAACGAATTCAATGTACATTGTACAGTGCCACCAACTTAGCTGTTAAAATGGGCAAAATTGGAACTACATTCTACTGGTGAATTTCACACTTTGTTCTCAACTAGCGACGCTGTCAACTGAACAGCAAACAGAGGAACTGTTCCTAGAACAGAACTTCAAAAAACAAAGTAGTGTCTCCATGGCAACAGGGCCCTGTTGTGTTACCTTAATTTTTTCATGACCATGGGTACAAAGTATTTCAGTCGTAATATTATCTTTTTTTTAGTTTCAGTTTGTAAATGTAGGTATAGTCATGAAGTCGGTTCTTTTGTTTCCTAAAAATTATATTATTACAGATACCCTCAATATCCGACCTAGTCCGAGTAAGCAGTAAGATAGAAAAACTTTGGGTGGAGGGCAATCCCTTGTGTGCAGACCATGAGCCTTCCATGTATGTCAAGCAAATCACTGTGAAGTTCCCGAGGCTCACTGAACTGGTATGGCATTACTGTACTATTTCTCAAACATGCTCCAATGTTTCCAGTGAAATTACTGTGAATATATTATGTAATACATAGAGATTTAATGTCTAATATATCAGTGTGATGAGCACACTGCATTGCCGCGTAGGGAGTTAAGAGCCTCTTATACCAAATTTGACGGTTTTAAATCAATTTAATTCAGTTAAATTACAATATTTGAGCTGGAAAAAAAATACATGTCACAGATACATCTGTGTTAGAGTTTATGATTTGGTTCAAAACACGATAGAATAAACATTCCTTGATCAAAAAAAATCTGAAACAAAGTCGACTTAGTTAATTTTTTCACATTTTATGCTCTAATGAAAGCAACAACCTGGAAATTGCATGTACTGAAAGGCAATTTTATTCAATTTTTTTTTATTTGGATTGATTTTTGATAGTGAATAGTGTCGTTTTTTAGTGAAATTAAAAGCGTAAAAAGGACGTTGGCGCGCCGCGTTCAGTGCCGCGCCAGGCGTCATCGAGGTCGGACCTATGCTCGTTTTTGTCACCGCGGGCGTCCTGACTCTAGCATTGCGTCGCTATAACTTGGCGGGAGCTGAGGGAGCGTTTTGTTGCCTACGCGACTCGGATAACCGCCCGTTAAGTAGCTTGAGAGATATTCTCTCAAGCTGATGTCATTTTCATATAATTTCATCTTTCCGCAGGCTTTAACGCTAACTGAAAGTGGTTCTTGTCTAACCCCCCAGGTCAGACAAGTGCAAGGAACGGAGGAGACCTATGCCCAAAACTGGGTCATCGCAGGCCAACATAAGAAAAAGCGGGCTTTAGCATTTCTATTGTCTTTAGACCTTAAACGTTCGAGGGCAGTCTTAACTGTTTTTGTAGTGTTAGTGTTAGATTGTAATTTGTTTAGTTAATAAATGCACTTGCCTTATTTATAATGCGGATAAGTCCGCGTTTGACCACCAGCTCGCCTGTTGGTAAGCGACGATGTGGTCGAAGATGAAGCACGCAGACTTAGAAGATACCTATTCACTTATATAAAAAAAACTTTTATTTCAGGATGGGATAAAACTGAACGAGTTTGGCGTCGGATTCCCGTTCTGTCGCAACTACATGAGCACACCCAGCAAGTACCTCAAAATGGTTGTGGAGAAATTTTTAACACTGTACTTTTCCCACTACGATACTGAGCCTAGATGGAAAAACATTGATGGATTCTATGACACAGACTGCTGCTTAAGCATTTCAACCGGATTTACAGGTACTCAAAAAGTAACGGTTCTCCTCCTCCTTAAATCGTATTCCTCATGTCTGAGAGTCGTGACCACCACCTTCCATCAATCTCTCTCTGACGATATCTTTCCATCGTCTTCTATCCTCAGCAACATGGTGTGCGTCGTAGACTGAGGTGTCGAGAGTGGTGCGAATCTAATCGGACCAACGTATTGGGCTGCGAACTCGTGATCTTTTGCCGTCGACTTTCCCTGTCACCAGCAACTTTTCCAGGTTGTCGCCCTGTTTCCTAGCAATGTGGCCAAAGTACTCAAGGACACGTTTGAGACAGATGGTAGAGAGTCTTGTCGTGACCTTGAGTTGGTGTAGTATAGATACGGTAATGGTTCTAGCTGAGTAATTACTTGTATGTGGCAAGAAGATAGCGCCACTAACGCTTAGATTTGTTCATCATCATCATCATCACCCAAAAGACGTAGACGTCCAATGCTGAACATAGGCCGCCCTCTTAAATTTCTACACTGAACGACAGCCTGCTATCTGCATCCACTGGATGCCCGCGACTTTACGATTTCTACAGTCTATCTAGCTAGGCCTACCTACGCTGCATCTTCCGGTTCGAAGTCTCCACTCAAGAAGCTTTTTTCCCCATCGGTTATCAGTTCTAGGGGCGATGTTGCCTGTTCATTGCCACTTCAACTTGCAAAGATTGTTTGCCAAAAGTCAATTTAAGATTTTGAACCGACAGGAAAACGACCTTAGCTCCAGCCGCCAGAGGGCTAGAGTTTTGTAAAAAGACATGGGACAGAAGTTGTTAATTATTATGTAGGGAAGTTATCTGACATAGGTTGATATCTCATATTATCAATAACCCTGTACACCTATTTAATAATTTTTATTTTATTATTTACAGATGATGAAAAGTTATCAATCCCATCGTGCCACGCCACAATCGGTACCAACATACTGACTAATCACTTAATGAAAGTGAATTCTTTGCTTGCGAATTTGTATAAAAATAAGGTATACATGGGCAAAAATTCGGCTATGAGCGTGTTCAGTCAACTGCCGAGGACTCAGCATGATCCTACGACGTTCACAGTGGACTTGATACGTCATGATGTAAGTTGACGATCGAACGCGGCTTATCATATAAGCCCTCCTCAAAACGGCCCTTCTCAGGGCCCTCTAAAAAATGGTCCTTATCAGGACTCAACGAAAATAGAATTGGTTTATGCGGAACATCGACTCGAAGACGTCCTAAAAGAGACCGCAGGGAAACGCTGGATGCAGGCCGCTTCCAACCGGTCCTTTTTGAGATCGATGGGGGAGGCCTATGTCCAGCAGTGGACGTCCTATGGCTGAAATGATGATGATGATGATCGACTCGAAAGAAGATCATATAAGCCTTTCATTCTTATTCGTGATGGGGGGATAAGTTTTGCACTAACGTCCCGCATAGGGTGTATTGTAAATTCTGACGTCCCGCTTGGGGTGTATTGTGAATTCTGACATTACGCTTGGGGTGTATTGTGCATTCCGACGTCCCGAATGGGGTGTATTGTGCATTCTGACGTCCCGAATGAGGTGTATTGTGCATTCTGACGTCCCGAATGGGGTGTATTGTGCATTCTGACGCCCTGCTTGGGTGTATTGTGCTTTCTGACGTTCCGTTTGGGGTGTATTGTAAATTCTGACGACCCGATTGAGGCGTATTGTGAATTCTGACGTCCCGCTTGCGCAGAAGCGCAGAAGGCAGGTTCACTACCAACTAGGCCAACGGGGGGCCAACATTATATTGCTATAGTGTGATCAATGAGCATGAATCAAATAATTACAAACCATATGTTTTGTCTTTACAGAAGAAATGCATGATGATAATCGTAGATGGTATATTTAAGGACGTAGAAACGCCGGCCGGCCCGGATGTGTTCCGTTTCCGGCGGACATTTGTGTTCAATGTGTATAAACTCAACCCCACTACCAGTGGGTATAAAATACACCAAGAAATGATCTATATAGCCTTACCGACACTGAAGCAGATCGATAACTGTTTTATGGTACGTATGGTCTAACGCTGGCTGTAGAATTGAGGGGTAGAAAAGACAACCCTTTCTGTTTACCAAAATTATACCTTTTGTTTTGTTGGGGAAATTTCTCAAAGTTGACCCGGACGCATTGCGGTGCAGCCAGGTTATGTGGGATTATATACACTTTAATCCTCCGTGGTGACCAACCCTACGTGCTTTTTTTTAAACGCGTATAAGTCCGCGTTTGACCACTAACTCGCCAGTTGGTAAGCGACGATGTGGTCGAAGATGAAGCACGCAGACTTAGAAGATAACTATTCACTCTGGCCTTGAAAAGGAAACAAGAAAGCGGGCAGGTTGTTCCAATCTTTGACCGTACGGATTAGAAACGTAGTATCGAAACGTTTGGTACGTATCCAAGGAAAATCCTTAATGTATGGGTGGTAGTGGGCCGTTTTCCTACTTGTCCTGTAGTAGAAAGGGGATGGCAGGATGCAGGTGCTTGACAATAAGGGTTCCGGGCAGTGGCGTAGCTAGATAACCAAAGCCTCGGTTGCAAAAAAAGAATTAGGGCTTTATCTTAACTGCAGAGCAAGTACCGTTCTTTATCGATCGTCAAATTCGTTAAAATGCTATAGAATCGATCATAGCGAGTACTGATCAAATGGCATTATATCGAATTTGTTGATCTCAACTGTCAAATTTGACGATCGAGAAAGAACGGTACTTGCACTGCTGGTTAGGTTTTAACGATTAAAAGTATAAATGTATATGAATACTTTAAAGGTGCAAAGCTACTTATTAGGAACATGTATGCGTATGAGTTATAATCTGAATCTGGGAGAAATTTTCACAAGTTCAGTTTGAGCACGGCACCACCTAGCCCTCCGATAGTTACGCCACTATAGTCACCGCGTTACCAACTGAGTCCTCGAGCAATAAACGTCATACCATAAGACCTGTAAGTGCAAGCGAGATAGACAGATATGACATGTGGGTTCGAGCGAGATGAGATGAGCAATGATTTATGACCTGACGACTCAGATGGTAATGCGTTTAGTATAGTTCCGGAATCTCCAGAAGAACGCACTGAAGCCCTCAGCACTGCCCTTCGGCTTCTTTCGAGACAACTGCGTGTTGTCTCAGCTCCTCCGCCCATGCAAACGTTGGTCTTACAACGTTGTCTTCTCTTGGGGCTCGCTTGGGTGGATGGCCTGACTGTCTTCTTCTAAAAGACGATGTGTGTATGCATATAATTATGTATGTTCCATATGGGCTACAAAACGGCTGGACCGATTTTGACGGGACATATCATGACTGCTGTAGTGATCAACCGTGATACACTGTTTTAAACTATCACGGTTGTTCACTAAAGTTATATAATTATTTACGGGACATTTACCGTGGTAAGGTTGTAGAATGAGCTCTCGATATTTCGGCGCAGTTACATGCACCATGTTCACGGGAAGACAGTCTTCCCACAACCTTACCACGGTAAATATACCGTAAATAATCATATAACTTCAACCATTATAGTTTAAGTGTTGTGCTCCCATAGTAAAAGAAAAAAACATAACACCACCCTTGTACACCTTTTCCGCACAACACAGTGTTTAAAATATAATATGACCAAATGTGTTTAAAATAATAACATCTGCAAAAGTCATCCCAAAAACTTTACACAAACCAATTCCTGATTACAGTTACCCATAAGGAACATGAACACCTTTGAGCTGGTTAATCCAGAAAGAGAAGAGATTGGAGCTCTTGTGAAGATATTCTGCCACTTATCCCAACTGAAGAAAGAGGAAGCCGAGATGTGAGTATTCATTCAAGCTCTATTTTCATTAACCCCCGACGCAAAAGAGGGGTGTTAGAAGTTTGACGTGTGTATCTGCAAAACAGGAAAATTCGTCATTGGAATGACGTTTAACCTGCACAAAAAAAAAAAACTAACGCTTATTCTGAATTTGTTTTAAATAACAATCAAGGATCTTCCTTTTATTTGTACACCTGTCAGAACAACAGTATCTTTTATACGGATTATAAGATCGTTTAGAAGTTATTGTTCGTTGCAAAAATCACAGAAAAAAATGCTTTATTACGCACGACGTAGCTAGCTTGCGAGCCGAGCGGCTACTGCCCTGCGATACACCTGCTCGAAAGGGCCGCCGGCCGAACGTACCTAAACTGCGGAGTGACACCCCTCAAGTGTTAGCAGCTATCTCCATAACAAGTTTCATCCAAATATGTTCAGCCGTTACGGCACAAACGTACACACTCCCGCACCCACGCATTCATAATTTTGTTATGATTGTTACAGACGGTTGAGAGTCAACAACTGGGATCTGAAAAGGACATTAAATATGTTCATATCAGACATAAACAACAACAAGGTCAAACAAGACGTGTTCATGGAGGAAGACAACTTTTCAGACTCGTCCTCTCTTATTGACGACGAAATGGTGGATTGAATTAAGTTTTAAATTAAGATAAGTTATAAATGAGATTGAAATAAAATGAGGTAAGTCAATTGAGTATGACTTTTTTATCGTTACTTCTAACGATGTATATGTTATCGGATATGTATGTAATCCGCCACTATACGGAGCTCCTAGGAAATTAATACAATAGGAAATGTGTGAAATAAATTGTTTTAAATACTTATTCGGTGAAGGAAAACATCGTGAGGAAACCTGCATACGTAGAAGAAATTCAATGGCGTATGTGAATCCACCAATCCGCACTGGGCCAGCTTGGTGGATATGGCCAACGCCCTTTCGGGGGTAGGCTAAAACTCCAGCAGTGGACTGTTAAAAGGCTGATTATGATGATGATATAATAATATTTCCTAGGAATTCTCTACATTTCCTAAACATCAATGGGAAATGTGTTAAATTCGGGATACCACTCTAAGAGTCAGATTATTTGTGAAAGGTTATTATGATTATGTGTGTGTGATTATATGTTTATTTACGGTAAATATCCCGTAAATAATCACATAACTTTAGTGAACAACCGTGATAGTTTAAAACAGTGAAATTATGTAAAGTTACGATGCCATCGCTCAAAAACGGCGAAGAAAAACATCGTGAAGAATCCGGTATGTCTAAGAACCTTACAAGTTCAGAGACATGACATTTGCCAACATGCACTGGGCCGGCATGGTGGGTTAGGGCCCATCCTCTCTCTGAGAGAAGGCCTGTGTCCCAGCAGTGGGAACATGATAGGCAGATAATGATGATGATGATGATGATGATATTTCGTTAAAAATGTATATATTTTAAAGTGCAATTAAAGTTATAAAAATAACGATCTGGTATTAAAGTTGCTTTATTTCAGTGAAGCAATAATTACAATAAATACATACATACATGCGTAGGTAAGTAGTTTATATAATTTGTCTTAAAACTCGGTGATTACAGTGATATAATAAGGTATTCCATTCTTCTAACGATATTCATACACGGTTTCTAGTTAATATTACATCTAAAGTTATTACTATTTAGAACTACTTTATCAAAACTCGCGTGAGGATTCATTATAAATTATTATAACACCGGCTTGCATTCACGATTATGTTCTTATCGGTCGAGACGATCGACCGGTTTCGGAGCCATTAGAGCCCCTTTCCGACTTCCGACTTCTCGTCTCGACCAATAAGAACATAAAGTGAGTGCAAGCCGGTGTTATAATTATTTATTTAGAACTAGGTTAAAATTATACAAACAGCTAAACATTTTTAGGCATAGTTACGTTTAAGTTTCTGAAGCCCATGTTCTCAATTTAACAGGATGATTATTTATTTAACGTCTATTGTTGACGTTTAAATTGCGGACAATTTGTCATGCACAGGTGGTTAAATATTGATTTAGTTTCGCCCAGTTAAATGACAACGAACTTCGGCCTGAATTGTTCTAAATTTATTTTTGCTCGAAAATATAAGCAAGCATTCATGACAAGATTATAAATAATATTTAAAAAAAATACAACTAACTTAATATGAAATCTAATCCGTCTAAAAAAGTCTAATC
This sequence comes from Agriopis marginaria, assembly GCA_932305915.1. NCBI lineage: Eukaryota > Metazoa > Arthropoda > Insecta > Lepidoptera > Geometridae > Agriopis > Agriopis marginaria. The sequence continues at coordinate 6,306,745 of OW029933.1, forward strand.
CGTACGGCCAAGGATTGGAACAACATGCCGGTTTTCATGTTTCCTGAGATACATAAAACGGTCTGCATGCTTCATCTTCGACCACATCGTTGCTTACCAACAGGCAAGTTGGTGGTCAAACGTGGACTTATTCGGCAGTTTTTTTTAATATCCGGCAAGATGACTTTAGTAAATTTACATATTGATACCGAATAACATCTTCGCGGGTTGGACATAATTTTTGTCACACCCTGTATAATACAGAAGTAAGGATATTTCTGCCAGCCATTTAGATAAGAATATTCTTTACTTGACCAAGATTTACTAGATTCATCTATAAAATGTATTCACCCGTTAAATATTTCAATTTAAAAGCATGACCAAATCATTATGTTAGCAGCGAAAACGGTTTTAAATTATTACTTACGTATACGTCTAAATTTAATTTATATTTATTTCTGGTGTATTTTGTATAATCATACCTTACAGTGAATCGTTGGGGCCTTAGTTTTTGACACAAGATTAGAAATATTAATAGTAGGTAACTATCTAGTAGAAATCGAGAAAAAAGGTGTCAACAAACCTTCGACCAAGATAAAATGAATGGACGGGCTATAACCATTAAACTTGCTCAGTAAAAACGAGTCAAAACCATCGGACATACTTTAACACCTAATTATAACCATGTACAAAAAATAGATAGCGGTTTTTTGTTGTGTTTTTACACTTCGGGAAAGCACACGGAGGCAAAATTTTGTCAGATGTTTCGTTAGGTATCATGTAACAATAGTCATGTGTCGCACTTCCTACGGCTAGAGACTGACTGACACGAAGTGAGTGCCGGTGCTCATTTTGTAATCTTCAAAAATGGGCTTCTGGGCCCGTCTATAATTTTATTTTGGTCGAAGCTACAAACACGTCTCCCGTCTACTGGCAAAGCATTAATAACGCTGCTAGTGTTGCGGGTTTAACGAGACGACGGTAAACGCTTACCATCAAGTGGACCACACGCTTGGTTGCCGCTCTTTTAATATATATAACAAAAGTTATGTAACATTAAAAAGTATAATAATTTATCGTAAGTAATAATCCCCTTTTTCACTAGCGTCTGACAAGCCAACCTATGGTTTAAAGTGCTTTGCCGAAAAGCCGTACGTAAAAAGGCGTCAAAACGCTTTTTTTCTCTTATAAATAGTCTTATTGGACTTTCAAATATCAACCATATCAAAGAGCAAAAATAAAGAAGAGCGCATTTGAAGTATCCTATGGAAAATATTTTAACTTCAGTAGTAGATATTTCAAAAACATAGACCCAGGAAAAGTTTAATCTTGCCTCAAAAACTAAAGTGTGCACTTTCAAGTTCATTAACATGCTTACTCTAGCTTTAATATTTGTCGACATAGGTATAGGCCAACGTTTTCCAAAAATAAGTATCAATTTAAATTAGTACATATAGACATTTAGCATAATTCGTTTTGTTATAACGTTCCCGATCTTCAGTTTGCCTCTATTCCAACTACAAAAGCAACACGCCGACGACAATTGCTTGGTAAGCCTGCCAATAAACTAGAAGTGCCTGTATCTTAAAATCTAGATAACCTAAACCTACGTTTCCTAGACTTTCAACAATAACGAATGTGCCTCTTACTATGTCAAAAATCGTTTTACTCACATGCAGTTTATGACTGCGTGTCAGGAATGCGATTTCTTATCAAAAACGCTTTTATATTTGAGTGTTGTGCCACCCTTTAGGATTAACTATTGAAATGTTACACAATTCATAAAATTGACGATCTTTAACCGTTAAGCCAGGGTTGCCATCCTGTGCGCGTCCAAAATCTTGAGTTGTTTTTGCAAACAATCTAAGCTTTGGCGACGCCATCTTATAATAGGCTATCGGACTAATTGTTTTTTTCTGACCATAAATAGAGTCAAACACCGAAAACAAAATTTAAATGTGTTTTAATATTAAGAATAATAAGCATTTTAATGTATTGCTAGACAGAGAGTGCCCTATACTTAGGTATGACGTCACATGTAAGTACACCATACAAACTCCATACTGACGCCTTGCAAGAAAGGGACAGAGCATTCCTTCCTAATCCGAACAAAAACTTTAAGCTTATATCTCAGAACTTTCTTAGCTGATTTAGTTTCTTCAGTAAGTGTATAAAATTATATTACATTTTTCACTAAGCGTTATTGTTATTGTTGACAAATCAAACACCAGTCTGATAGCCTATTCTTGCTACCTGCAAGTTAGATTAAAATCTTGCTGATCGTCAATTTTTTAAATTGTTTATTGTATAACATTTAAATAATATACTTTTACGCTTTTACTAATGATGGAATACGTTAATGGCCGATTTAACAATATTCGGAACATAGCACTCTTAACAAACGCTATTTTAAAACACCTATATTTCTATCGTGAATTTACAATTTCTAATTTTGAAGCTGTTTAATATTGTTTATACATACTGTTAAGTAATAAGTACTCACTCGTAAAACATAGCAATAATTTAGCTATACAAGATTATTAATTTTAAACATTGGCCAGCTATCTTGTTTATGTAAACAGCACAAACCCTTACCTAGGTATTTAAATCTATCATTTTGAAACAAACAACATTTTTGACTAAGAATATATGTTCGTTTTACATAGAGATGATAGTTTAACAGTACAGTAAGTATAAAACATTTAGTCATAGCTAAGTTTAAGAGTTTGAAAACATACTGGTGTAAAGTTAGATTTGTCTCAAAAGATGCAGATAGCAAAATTAATTTAGTAAAGTATAAAAGCACTAGCTTTACAAATCCCATAAAATGTGTATAGTAAAATCTTTTCTAATATTGTGGATAGTAACAAAATAAAATTGATCAACATTTTCCCTACAATTAATAACATTAATAGGTATGATTTATAAAATAAGTAGATACGTGTCTACGTGATTTTGGAAATTTGGTCCATATCAAAAAATCAACAATGTTCCGGTGTACATATTCCAAAAAAGATTTATAATAAGCCTTATCTATAACGTTAGCAAATAGGTATCGAACTCCGTGATATTTTTGTAACAAAATAAGTTCATCTAAAAATACACTATTAATAGGCTATTTATATTTTTGCAGAGCCGTTGATATAAAAGAAATCATGTCGTAAGACTTGTGACTTCGAAGACTACTAGGTATATTTGATAAGAATATACTTTTGGAGGCAAAAATATAAGATATATTTACGTGATATATATCCATAGGACAATGTATAGTAATAACAACACTAATTTCTAAAGAAAAACGTTACAAATGTTTTCTTATTTAGAGGGTTTTTCTGAAGCCGGTGATGGTCGGATGCGGTTAATTTTTAATGGAAGTGCCTGAAACGGAAAGTAGTAATGATTTGTTATAGCAATGCATTCCAGTGAGAGTGCAGTGAGAGGGTTTAGAGAGCTTATATATGATTCAGAATATTAGGTACCTAAAATATAAGGCGGTAAAACAAGTCCTAGGTACATTAATGACAATAATTACGTAGTACCTAACTACTTCTTTGCAGATTGCAAACCAAAATAATTCTTAACAATTCAGGGTCTTTTGGTTTTGGAAATATACAATTTTTGTTTTGTTATCTTGCTAGCTTCAAATAATCAATGTCAATACAAATTAGCAAAATTACGTCTTTAAATATATTTTTTGACCGAGGGAAGAGAGGTCTCAGTCTCTAATGGCTAATGGGACAAGTCGGCATTTCTATGTATGGTTTGTTAGACGGTAACTTGCGTATCGTTAATCCGATCTTCATGAAACTTTGTAGGCAAGTAGTTCATTTCAATACAATTTTTAAGTTAGAATATGGGCATAATCGATCGATGGGTTCCAAAGATTTATATGCCGCAAAGACACAGTTTGAGGCGATCTAATAGTTATATTTTGACTTTTGATGGATCAAAGAAGAAAAAAATTAAACATTAGACGCTGATTTAAAACCTCAATGTTTAAAAAAAAAACATAGTTCTTGGTATATCATTCAAAAACTTATTAGTATGTATGATAGCATCTATAAATATAAAAAAATCATGGAGATTAAAAAGTCTGTAATTAGAGATTAAAAAAAAAAAACAGGGTAGCTGAACACGTTAAGACAGTTTTGAATTTTTATGTATATGTTTAAAAAAGCACATTTCTAAACCACTAAACATATAAAAATGGGGTTTTTACGAAACTGCTTAGATAATTCCAGATTAACTCGCAGGTTATGTGCATCTAAACTAAACTTAAACAACATAAAATTAACGAAAGCTTTAAAAAAAATACTAACTTAAAATAACTAAATAATAAACAGAAAATTAACGAAAACTTAAATATATAACTAAAAACTAAAACTTAAAATAACTAAATACAAACTAATAACTTAAACTAAAAGACCATTTGTGGAGGGAAGGGTCCCCAGAATGCTGGCGGCACTGCCACGTTGAATGGCAATGCTCAATTTCTGGGCGAAATTGAAGCCAGCATTCTGGACACCCGACGCCTCCACCAATCGCCTGGTCAAGTCCCGATAAAGGCTCATAGTAGCCGGCCCCCACGGACCCATCGTCTCCACCCCAAACGGAGCGAACATGTACACCCGGTCAAGGTGTGCATGAATAATAATAATAAAAACTAAAAACTTAACTAAAATAACATTAGTGGAGGGAAATGCCCCCAAAATGTTGGCGGCATTGCCACGTTGAATGGCAATCCTCAATTTTAGGTTATGTTATTACTTTTATTTTAACATAAAATAAATAATTAATGATTTTAGCAGATTCCTTATGGGATCTAAAGATACGGTAAGAAAGGATTTTGGGAATGGGTCAAACTAAAAAGTTGGTTTATATGAAATTCTACGCTTACGAAGTCGCGGGCAACAGTTAGTCTACAAGAAAACCACACTTTATAAGCAGAAGAACATTAATAAAAACAAGGATAAAGGGTAATAAACTCGGTTCAAGCATTTATTTGCTCTGACAGCTGCAATAACATTGCCAAAAGTAGAATAAAAATGTTTTTTACAATTTCACTGAAGTATATCGGGTAGGTACTTGCTACAGTCTTACGTTCAAAAATCTAGCGAAAGTGATCAGAGTTTGTTTTCATTCAGCCTTTACAATATTATTGCGGTTGTCAGAGCAAATGTCTGCTTGCATCGACTTTAAGGAAACGGAAAAAACAGGCCCAAGATACAAAAACTACACATCTACATATTGTATATGTTCTTTTTCAAGAAGTAGGAACAAAGTAAAGGTAGCTGTTTTAATACTACGGATTTTTTTACCTCGGCTTCAAATCCTGAGTCAAAGACGTTTACAGACCTATAACACAACAACATTAATTATTTACACATATATACATACATTTATAATATTTTACATACACAAAACCATAATTTATCATAGAATGATTGAGTGCTTCAACTTTGGAAGTAAAAACACAACACATTACAATACAAACATCGAGATACAATACATATAAAGACACAATTGTGCCAAAAAAATTCCGAACAAAAGCTCGGCGCACGCTACGAATTGCGCAGACTTGTTGCTTAGTTACAAGGTAACCGCGATTCGATTACAACGCTGCTCGATGCCAGAGCTACGATGACATAGCGGACAACTAACGTTGAACACTATGCAAGCGACATAACGTCTAAATTGGAGTAAATGTGGCATTGTAAAGTATATAATTGATACAACGTATGTACAATGACGCTCGGACGTTTTTTGACTTATTTCACTGAAAGATTATGACTCTATAGGAATTGTATCTCTATATAAAATAAAGAAAAAAACTAAAGGATGTGTGAAATATGGGGTCAGTCATAACTTAACTCTTAATGGCTGTTCTTTTGAATAATTAATATTATTGTATTTTTTTGCTGTTGGTTATAAATGAAAAAAAAATAATGCCCTGGAGCTGTCAAAATTTCACCCTTAGTATAGTCGCTGGCGTTAGTGACGGTGGGGTTTTGTTCACTCCTGAGGACCCAAGTAGAAGGGAAACGCTCCCGAAGCCAAAGTAGCGGTTACTACTATATATTAGATAGTAGCCGCTACTACTATACTATCTCAACACAATCGAATATCAATAACTATTTTTCATACACATGTTGTTTTAGTGTCAATTTTGTGGTTTAAAATTTCGCAAACCAGCAATGTAAGCTGTACAAGGGTGCGCGGGTCGTAGGTCGTTTGGTGACTCAGCGTTAGCTGATATTTTAATTGCGTTACATTACGAACTTTTTTTTATAATAGTTTTTTTTTTGGTATTGTGTCAGCAATCACCAATTTTCGTTTTCGGGCGCGTTCATATAGTTTTTAAATGCGTATTCCTTGTTCCTGAACATAACTAATAAAAAAAAACGCGAATGAAACCTGTTTCTATGCAATATTCCAACAATATTAATATATATTATTATTGCAACATATTTTTTTTTTAAGAACGTACGTACTTATTGGGAACTCAATGTTCCTAAATTAGTAATTATTTGAGAAGCATTACGTGTTAACGGCTCTTGTAAGCATAAACGCATTGTATATTACTATTTTGGTTATATGTCCGCAACAATAAAGCTTTTAGCTTACGAATAAGCGGTCTCAATGCTTTCAAAGTTTTACTCGTTGTAGGCGCATTGTTATAATAAAGCAAATTAAACTTGAGGTTTGGGTATCCACTAAAGCTGATCTTAGCGGAGCGGCGAGGTGTTGAGAAATATAAGTCCACATAACTTATGTTTCTTTTACTATATAAAAAAAACCGGCTTCACGGTGACTTCAATAAACGTACTTAATCCCCTATATAGCCTATTCAATAAAATTTGTGCATATTCGGCTAAGACAACGTGACATAGATAAGTTAAACGTAAAAAAATATTTTTATATCAAGCTTAAGCGTAATCGCTATCTCGGAGTAGCGGCAATATTGAATTAAGTGTGATGTTATTTACTTTATCGTTTTCTACTCTTCAAGCCACATAGGTACTAGGTAAAGCTATAGAAAGTCTTTTCTTCAAGCCCTTTCATTTGATACCCATATTAACAGGGTTGACAAAAAATATACACCAATTACACCATCTGCCATTTTGTGTCGAAGGCCATTTTGTAAATGTTAGAATATTGGGTTTTGCATATTGTCACGAGAACTAAAGGTGTATCCAAAATCGGTTAGGAGGAAGTGGTTCTAATTCAGCTTGCAAGACTTGACCTAAACAAACATACAAACATTGCAAGTTAAATAAATGCTTGTAAAAAAACATACAGTCGAATTGTGAACCTTTTAAAAGTTAGTTGATATTTTATAGACTGCCATCTAGTAACGTCATGTTAATTTCGTACTATGGGGTTGATCGGTAGATACTTTACGGATGACTCTAGCAAGGCTTACACCTTTTTTTAAAGGTTTTCTTGCCCTAATATTCGTTTGAATGTTAAATCTTGACCATTCATTTTAACAGTCTCCAACCCCATTATTTTGGTCAACATCACGCCGCTTCGCTCAGCATTGGTAGATATCAGCAGCTGATCGCGTTAACTGTCACTCATAATCGCAATCGTGCCATTCCACTCGCATGTATGGCTAAAGAAGAAGGCGCAAGAAGGATGGCGCGTTTGCTATTACGATTGACAGGTAACGCAATCATGCTGCATGCATAGAGTTAGGTAAGTCTGGGACAAGCAATGCATTCTTGGAGTTAAGGTAAACCGAGTATCAAGCATTTAAAACTGACTATTGCCAATGAGTCATGTAATCGAATTCGGTAGTTATAACAATTCCAGACAAGAACACAGTACAATTGTTAAATAAAGCTGCATAGTATAAGTCGATTCATATTAGTGACTTGTGTATATGTTAGTAAATAATGTGAATAAGTATGCGCGTGTGTATGTTAGTGGTACATTTTGAACCAAATTTTTAAGCAAACTAATTAATTTTGAAATAAATGGGCTCTGAATAAACAGTAGATTCGATTGTTGATGAATTGATCGGGGAAACCCACTATGTCCATTGCTATTTAATATATAGACAATGGGAATACTATTCGTAAAAAACAAAATACCCACTTGGTATGAGATAAGCTATTTTACACAGTGATGAATTAAAAATAATAGATAGGTCGACGTTCTACCCTTTGTCGTTTGTCAGTATCTATCTGTGGTCGTAGGGTAAGGTGCAACGTCCACAGTAGTGAAAAGGGGCCCAAACATAGTGCAATTTTATTTAGGAGGATTCCATGGGGAATCACAATGGGCTTAACAATGGGGATAGAATGTACCGGATTTAACGGACACCGAAGAAAAGTTATTATGAAACTGCTTTTTTAGTAACAACACATAATTTTTTTAATAAGTACTTCCTAATTAAGTTTACTTAAGTTTATTATCAAGTTGCCCTATGTTTCGGCCAGGGTCGGACTGGGCCGGAAGGTCCTGGGTAGCTCTCCACAAGCCCGGGGCCTGAGACTGGAGACCTCCTATCCTACCTATCGCTTGTCTTGCGGTAAGCCCCGCAAGCCCTTGGGGGGCCCGCGCAGGCTGGGGCCCGGCTGGCAAGCGCCATCTCGACTATATGGTCAGTCCGACGCTGGTTTCGGCCGCTTTTCACTACTGTGGTCGCAGGGACCTCCATACGACCATAGACACTGTTAAACACGCTAAAACGTCGATCAATCTACTCCTCACTAATATTACACAAAGAGATTAAATATGTAAGTTTGTTACTTTGGATGCTTGTACGAGGTAATCCCTGGATAATTGAACCGATTCAAAAAATTCTTAGAAAGCAGTTTCTTAATTTCAATCAATTGCGAAAATAACCTAAGAAATAAGTCACTTATATGAGTGGCGACTTATATGAGGTTCTAGAAGACTCCACGTTGCATGAAATTGTAGATATAGACACGGTGAAAGAACAGATAAAGCCAACACCACGTACAACAACGCAACGAGACTCCCACTTACCAACATAGGCTCATTACCAGAACGTAACCAAAATAAAATAACAGACGTTATATGTATAAAATTTTAATAATACAAAAACTGCCAAATGAAACGTCGGTTACCGAAACTTGTTCACACAAAGTTGGCTGAAATGCGGAAAACGTGTTATTAGTCTAAGAACTGAATTAAACGAAACAGGAGTAATAAAGTTGTGTGAATGTTACTTACCGATGATAAGGGCCAAAATAATGATGCCAATAACAGCTGCGATTATCATCATCTGCAAAAAAAAAGTTACATTTCAGAGCAGGACTGGATTTCCGGGGCTATAGCCCGGGGGCCTACACAAAAGAGGGAAATTTTGTATGATTTTCAATTTTCTAAGACAATGTGTTGACTAATTTTTACGCATCTTGTATATGTATTTTCTTATAATAAAATTGCATAGTAGCTATTTGTTCCAAATTTACGTAGTCGCTTGCGTTCCTATGCTATTTAGGATTTTATTTATTTATTTAGGAATCAACAAACAGTATACAACAAAATTTTGAAATTACAGAAGTATACAGGAAAGAAATCCTAGTTGAAATACCAGCATCGTTGACCTCGGATAGTTTTAGATAAGGCATTATGAAAAAACGAAATGTAAAAAAAAACAAAAATAATAGTTAGTTATTATCGATTAACCCACTTTAATTACCTACTCCTGATTCCCAAATTAAAATTATTTATTATGCGGTGATACGGGTAACATCCAGATGTTAATGTATTTACATAATAATTATAGACCACCAGGCTCTAGCACAATTTATAATAATCTTTATTTTATAGAATTTAACATCAAAATAATTCATTTTAACAATTTGTCATTTAAAAACTCTGTAATAGATTAGTAAGTCTTGTCAATTATCAACTTCTGAATTTGAAAATGACAATATTACTTATCTCTATGTTGCGGTAGTTTATAAAAACAGCCAGTCTCATTATAAACGTGCTGTTGCCAGCGAAAAACAATACATATAGAGTCACAATCGTGCCAAAAAAAATGTCCGAACCAAAACTTGGTGCACGCTACGAATTGCGCTGACTTTTGGTTAGTTATAAACTTATAAGGTAACCGCGATCCGATTACAACGCCGCTGCGTGATGCCAGAGCTACGATGACATAGCGGACAACTAACGTAACACTACGCAAGCGACATAACGTCTAAATTGGAGTATATGTGGCATTGCGCACTATGATTATTGTATCAAGTTTTGGTGGTGTAAATCTGTCAAATTGAAGTCTGGTAGCTTTCCAACACGGGAAATTGACAACATCAAGTTCTAGTACGTAAGTAATCGATTTTATAAATATTCCTTTTTTCGTTTAGACTATGTACTTTTAATTTTTAATTTTGACCTTTCGAAAGTGTATTTGTATTTGTACCCAATTGAAATAAAGATACTGAACTGAAATATACAATTGATACAATTTATGTACAATGACGCTCGGATGTTTTTTGACTATTTCGCTGAGAGATTGTGACTATAGGAATTGTATCTCGATGGCTGTTACTAAATAGGGTTGTTCTGCGGTATGGCTCACGCAGCCTAGTCATGGCGCTTATTAGAGTTTCATACATGCTTATATTTTCTTTATAAGTAAGGCCGATTAATAGATGTATATGGAATTACAATTACGATTGATATACGATTTTGAACACACTATTTTCAGTTTTTGCGTTATTTCGATGGCACGTTGTATAAAAAATATGGGCTCTAACATCTTAGAAATAAATCATGGTTTCCTACCATTAATGACTATCCATCCAATGGCAGATTATAACAAAACTATTATTGCGTAAAAACTAAAAACAATCACCTTTAGATTCTGCAGCCAAAATTTGCTTTTCAGTTTCCCAGCTTGCTGTTCAAACTGTGAAGCGCCTTGTTGTAATGCATCTGGGGAAAAAACACACAAAATAAAAAACCCAATTTTGCTGAACTAGATGTTGACCGTGACATCGCGAGCTTAGATTTTCATTTAAAGAAATATTTCATATAGAGAAAGCGAAAATGTTGTCTTTCTACCGTTGGTTGGACGGCGGCGTGATGGATTTGGTTGACGGATCGCCGTCCAACAAACGGGAGAGAAATAGAAAATGTTGTCTTTCTCTCCGGTTGGTTGGACGGCGGCGTGATGGATTTGGATGACGGATCGCCGTCCAACCAACGGGGCCCCGATTCTACTAAAGAAATTGTTTTCAAATTGTAATTGTATCAATTTAATTTTTAAAATAATTACCTTAAAATTTACATTTTTTTTTAGGTATACTAAGTTATAATATTAGGTGGTGGTATTTTTCTAGTATAATTTTTTTTATTTAAAACTGTCAGTATTGAGGCAATTATTTAAAAAATACAATTGAAACAATTACAATTTAAAAACAATTTCTTTAGTAGAATCAGGGCCCGGGAGCGAAAGCCATAATTTTCTATTTCTCTCTCGTTGGTTGGCGGCGGTCCGTCAACCAAATCCGTCACGTCTGCTAGCTAGTTTAGATAGAAAAAAATAATCAGTCCAGTATTTTAAATGATTTTGATTTGTGTAAATAATTTCCCACCTGCTCTATCATCGAGTTCTGAGAGCTTCTGGTCTCGCTCCAAGACTTTCTCTACGTTGGTCTTCATGATGTCTACAACCTGGAATAAAAGAGCAGTAAAATATTAACCCAAGTATCATCATCATCATTGGCAAAAATCCATTTACAAGATATTTTTATGTAGAGTCCGAAATACACGTGTCTATTATGTCTTCTGTGATACACGTGCGCTGATGGATTTATCCAAATCCATCAGCGAGACCACAGTGATTCACGTTTTTTAGGGTTCCGTACCCTAAAAAATAATAAAAAAATATACATAATAATTATGCAATACTATTGAGTATTGCTACGGGGTCTACGATGTCTGTCTGTCCGTTGAAATTTTCACAGAATATGTAACGGTACGGCGGATTAACTAACCGATAGTAAAAAAGTCAAAACCAAAGGGGGTACATACAATAAACATTTCTTAAACGTATTTTTGTATTAGCTCTAATGTCAAAAAGATAATACGTCCAAGCGTAAAACTTGGCATGATTATGGTAAACACTCTAAAGTATAACAAAAATAATAAATAATGGCCAAGTGCAAGTCTGTGACAAATTTCTATTCATTACCATTAATTTATAATTGTGTTATAGGTACTCGAGCGCCTGTAGCAAAATAATTTACTGTGGTTGCGTAGCAATTGCTTCGACTATTTTGAAAGGCGTTATAATAACCGGTAATTCGGTTACTTGGATGACCTTATTAAACATTTCTTAAACGTATTTTTGTATTAGCACTAACGTCAAAAAGATAATACGTCCAAGCGTAAAACTTGGCATGATTATGGTAAACACTCTAAAGTATAACAAAAATAATAAATAATGGCCAAGTGCAAGTGTGACAAATTTCTATTCATTACCATTAATTTATAATTGTGTTATAGGTACTCGAGCGCCTGTAGCAAAATAATTAACTGTGGTTGCGTAGCAATTGCTTCGACTATTTTGAAAGGCGTTATAATAACTGGTAATTCGGTTACTTGGATGACCTAATTGTATTTTGTGTTGGTACGAACCCTCAGTGCGCGAGCCCGACTCGCACTTGGCCGGTTTTTTGCTATTGACGCAGGCATGTCCTGGGGCTTATTTTTTGAGCGCTCGTATGATAATTCGCACTAAAATATCATGCGATGATATAAAATAACGATAAGAAATAAAATAAAATCCACCAAAAGCTCTTATCATGTCTAAAGCTGTAACAAATAAAAATAACAATATTTGCTAAGACTTAGCAAACATGGTTATGTGAATTGGGGCATAACCGAAGTATACATAGTATACTTTTAGTAGCAGCTGCCACACAGGTCTTCCTAGAACAGCTGCTTACGAGACACCTACAGAGAGGTACTCATTATAAAGTGTTAATTTTAGACTTGTTAAAAATGTTAGGTTAAAATTATAAAATCATAAATATTGGAATAAATGAATTGAATTGAACATACCTAGTCTTCACTAAAATATTTCTCTAAACACATTTCTATACACATTTAAACAATGATTAACAAAGGTTTCATTAAATTAGGTCCTTCATATCAGACTAAAAGCAATTGCACCATAACTTTAACCTTCCAATTTCTGTCACACTACCAAGACCCAACCTTATTATAAGAGGTCGTCCCTGAAAATGAGTCATCTAGTTTCCCAAAGGCATTCGAGAGATATTTATGTCGACTATGACGTCAGCTACATACCCCATTCATAATATACTTCATCATGAACATAACACAGGGTTAGACAGGACTGTTGTGTCTTTGTTGCACTCATTTGTTTATTTGTTATTAATTTGTTTCGTAGACATTTAAATATTAACGTTTTTATTTCGACTATACTGTCCATTTGAGAATATATCTAGTTGCGTTCAATAGATCATTATGGATAACATTTACTGTGAGTTGAACCTTGAAATTGCGCAAAAATCAGCTGTTCCATGAAAAAATAATCATTGACATAAGTACGTCAAAATGTGTGGTACTGATTGTTTTTGCCATTTTAGGGTTGGTCCCATCGTGAAAATTGTTAATAATAATGAGTAGGTACCTACAATTCCCCTTTCGGGGCATATTAGTTTTGGCTAACCCTGTACTTAACTACGGATATCTACTATACTTAGTACTTACATGTATTAAGACATCTTATAGATATTAGAATATGTCATAGAGGGATTTGTGTTCGTATTGGCCTTGAATAATGCTTTAATATTTCGCAAATGTCACATGTTAGATTGACTGGATAAATTATGATGATTTGATTCTTAGAATAATGCAGCCATTGAGTCACGATCGACCCTGAGGGGAGACGCCATAGCGTTTCCAATAGACACAATTTTTTTGCGAGATATCCAAGCACGTTCTACGCTATAATTAATTAATAGATTGCAAAATTGGTATAAACCACAGAATAAGGACTAGTACCACGAAAAGGGAGTTCTAATTTAGCATAAAAGATTTAAACATGTTGCATTCTTTACTCATATTTCAAAATTGTTGTTACCAGAACGAAACAGATATATTTTTGACAGTACGGCAAATTGCAGGGTTGTACAGTTATAATGTACTAGGTACTTGTAAAAGGCTCCAAAGGCTACGAATGACGACGTTTTGTACGAAACTCGTTTTATCCTTAAGACGAAATATGCTACAAATTTGACGATTCATCCTCACGAATATTCAAAAGTAGAGCTTTAAAATCGATTAATTGACATTATTTCTTTATGTGTAATAAATGTTCTTGAAATATTTTATTCAAATGTGCTCACCGATACATGATTAAAGAAATTTGACTCGGTAGAAAAAAATCGTAAACTTTCCTAAAAACACCCGTTTTTACGTTTCCTTCGATGGATGGAATCAACTTCATTCAGTTTCTATACAACATATTGATATAAAAAAAAATGTGTGTAATCCTAACAATCATTCAAATACTTAAGTGATTGTAGTTTTCTGTAAAAGCGTAAGATAATTTGTATAAAATAAAGAAAAATTTTTTTTTGAAAGCGCGCACGCCGATTATGCAAGCATTACCTTCAAACAAAATATTTACGGTCCCTACCATTTTGCCTTAAAAGTAGGTAGAGGGTGTCGATATGACTTGTGCTTACCTCGTCAACTTGCGCCTGCGTCTGCTGCAAGCGTCGCTGTGCTGCGACCTGCTGCGGCGTCTTCGGGCCGCCCACCGGCATGTCGCCATTGTCTCCACCAGGCGCCAGCCCTCCTTCGGTTGCCCTGTCGATACAACGTTTTCAGGTGAGTTTATGGCTAAGACTGGCTACGTAGCTTCTAGTCTGTGGTTTATGGCATGTGGCTAGGCGAAGATATCTGTTTGTTTTATAAATATAGAACACTAAACTCGGTCCAACCATTGCTTCGATCTGACAGCTGGAAGAATATGGCAAAAATCTGTTTTTTATTTAATACTTGCGACCCACCCGCCCGGCTTCGCATGGGTGTATGCGAAGCCGGGGCGGGTCGCTAGTTATATTTATAAACCTTCCGTGAAAATGTATCTAACTGATGGTGAAAACCGCATCAAAATCCATTGCGTGGTTTAGGAGGAGTTATCGGCCATACAGACTGATAGACGCGGAAAGCGACTTTAATTTATACTATGTAGAGAAGAGATGCCAGTGTCTATTTGACCTTCCTCTTCTTCGTCGTATTGGCGTAGGCCTCGGGGAGGCCTACGATGAGGCGACATCTACACAGGACTAAAATAACAAATTAATACTGTTATATAATAATAAAATTAACAAAATACAAAGCATGACAAACATAATAATATTTAAAATTAATTGACCACAGAATAATATCTGACAAATACATAGCAAAACTTTAACAAGAACAACGAGAAAAAAAATGTGACTATGACAATTATGTGATTTATGATAATGATGGAGAAGTATAAAAATGTAATTAAAAAAAAAAAATAACAATGTGTTAATTAATGAAATGTGTATTTGAAATAAAGGCTTTTTTACTTTACTTTTTTAGAGAAGAGATGCGCAAGCGCAACTCCACAGACTCCAGGGGCCGTGATTTTTGTTATAAATAAATAAATGAAATAAATTACTCAAACAAATTGACCTAAGCTATACACAATACTAAGAGCGGAAAATTATTTTGATCGGTAAACAATTTAGTACAACAAATCAATAATTTAGTTACTATTTTGATACCGCGAGAAGACCAGTGAGTGAATTTTCTTCTATATATCGTAAGTATATCGGGTACCTGCTACAGCTTTGCGTTTAAAAATCTGGTGAAAGTGATCAGAATTCAAGGTTTTCATCAGCAATTTTTACTATGTTATTGCAGCTGTCAAAGAAAATGCTGCAAAAATGCTTGTACCATGATTAGTGTCCATTTCGGGCCAGCATTTCGAATGACTCCAGTTAATAATTATATTTCCAATGACAATTGATTGATTTCCCTACTGGCACGAACCAATTAGTCATCTAAACACTGTGAGAATTTGTTTATTCACTTAATTTGATTTGCTTTCACGGTTAATTTATCAAGCAACGTCTGTCGTAAAAACTGCAATTATATTGCCAAAGAAAACCATAGAAACTTGCAACACAGTTTGAAGTAATTCAGGTAGCAAAACGCTGTTGAAATTACTTGGAAAGTTATATAAAAGTTTTCAATGAAGCATCCAACGGTTTCCCCGAAGTTTCCCGTTCTCGTAATAAAAGAGCCGGAGACCTTGAAGCTTTGTTATTTCATATTTTTCTAGGCTATCAAATAAAAATGTCTAGTAAATGAAGGTATTTTGTAGAAGATAAAATATATTAGATAACTTTTTAATCTAGCTTTCTATTAGTAATCGCCTACTTATTTATCATTAACGTTTGTAGCTGCGCCAGTATAAGTAAGGAGCGTAGAACCGTATCTACCCCTTCAAGTTATGATCAGATACGTACTATAGGTAGGTACTAAGCTTAATCTGGAAAGGCCTAAGCGTTTATGTCAATAGAAGGTCGTCTCAAATAAGCCTGCATATAGAGCAAATCTCGTAGTGTGGATCCGATGTCCAGTATTGTCCAGTGACCCGATTTGGCTGATTTATGCTGTAGTGTGCGCAGTGAAATGTTAAGTCGGTATTTCTAGGTTTAGCTATAAAATTCCACTAATCTATATATATATATTTACCGATTTCATTCAAATTTTTTTAAAGTTTGATAATACTTTGTAGAAGGTTCTTATTCATACGGAAAGAAAAATTAAGAAAATTGCGCAGAAAATTGGAAAATTTCAGAAAACTTCTTAAATTTTTTCGTCGCGCTTTTGACAGTTCTAATAGTGCTTTATAGTAGGCACTCTACCTAACAAATGAGACAATTTCTTTTGTTTGAAAAATAGGCCCACCACAAACTAAATCCGTATAGTAATGAAACTCATGTCGATTTGTTCCTCATAATCTCTACATTTAGTGGTAATATTAGCTATATCCGATCAAACCGGAATATTGACAAAAGCCGATTACTATGGCCACTGTTGTAAAATATGGTCTATTTATTTTTGTATAAAAATTCATAAGCATGCATCCTTTTTCGTATTAAAAACGTTCCGGTGTGAAAAAAAAGTGACTTTATAAGGGAAATGAATGAATTGTGGCAAAAATTACATATATTATTCTGTATATTATTATTCCGGTTTCATTTTTACCTTATCTTTCGTCCGAATGGTACAAAAAAAACGACGAATTTTATAGTGTTATACCCATCAATATACAGTAAATTCGGTGGGCCTAGAAAAAAATTTCTTCTTTATCTGCGTAGAAGTGGCCAAATACGAAAAAAAAGCTAAGGGTCTTTTTTGTTCCGAAAATAAGTAAGTGGATCTATTATAACGAACCGCCGTCCGGTTGGATGTACGTCTCGTGTGTTAATACTATAAGATTGGTTCTATGACAGGACAACGTTTGTTGGGTCAGCAAGTTTACTTATAAAGAAGAGGGAAAGATCCACTTACTTATTTTCGGAATAAAAAAGACCCGTAGCTTTTTTTTCGTATTTGGCCACTTCTACGCAGATAAATTTGTTAGGTAGAGTGCCTACTATAAATATACTTGTTAAAATAATTATGATAAAAATACTTATATACCTACCTATCATAATTATACTATAACATAGTAGGTACTTACTTTATACATATGAAAGGGTGTTTGTTTGTTTGTTTTTTCCTCTTTCACGCAGCAACAGAGCTACGGATCGAAGTGATTTAAATTTTTGTACGATGATTTTTTTTGCGTGTAACATTGGATACTTTTTATCCCGGAAAATTTAGCTTTTTAATGCCATAGCTTC
Organism: Agriopis marginaria; assembly: GCA_932305915.1. NCBI lineage: Eukaryota > Metazoa > Arthropoda > Insecta > Lepidoptera > Geometridae > Agriopis > Agriopis marginaria. Next base: position 6,324,639 of record OW029933.1, read on the forward strand.
TCGGAAACACTGCGAAATGTAGCCAAAAGGTAGGAAGGTTTCCTAAGCGGGTGATACCGAGGGGCGCAACTAGTGCTAAGTACATTGATTTACAAATTAAAACTTCTTTGACTTACTAGTTTACATACACATAGGTAGGTACCTAAAGCTACAGACCTAAAGCTATCTACCTAAAGTTACAGACTGGGTTTGTCTATAAGTACCTATAGGTCTTACTTAGGCACAAAGTTGTAGTTATCTAGTAGGTGAAACTGAGTGGGCACACTAGCTACCTATTATTATTATCAAGACGTGGGCATAGAGGAAAATGGGTGGGCGTGGGCTGATTCCTTTTAGGTACACTACAGATGTACTTACTTTCACATAATTGCACAGAATTCTCTAATAGGTACTAACATCGTAATTGTAAAAACCTGGGGGAGAATTCTTTGCTTAATTGGTAGGATTCAATATTGTGTTCAAGTGCTCCTACTAAAATTTTAATCTTAATAGGTAATACTTATATTATAAACGCGAAAGTTTGTATGTATGGATGTATGGATGTTTGTTCCTCTTTCACGCAAAAACTACCGAATGGATTTGAATGAAAGTTTACAATAATATAGCTTATACATTAGAATAACACATAGGATACAACGGGTTGTAGTAGCGAGGCCGAAGGCCGAGCTCTACGTGTACGAAGTAGCGGGTTTCAGCTAGTAGGTAATAAGCGAAAAAATTAGGTTCGTGCTTCGAACTAGCGTCTTTCGATCTATCGGTATTCGATACGATGAGTTTTCGCATTGACGACCCATTCAAAAAGAGCGCTACAACGTTCTTCGCAACTATGTAGGACTCCCAAAAATTGGGTGTGACCCTTGATTATGAAGGTATATTAATCAAAGGGCACTCCCTTTGATATATACCACAGACTAGGTAAATCTACTAATAGAAACTCTTTGGGTGTGACTGTTTGAACCGCATGTGACTTCTACTTAGATACCTATAGTTCTGTGGGTGTGACCAATGCATTCAAACTTAGTAGGTACATAATATACCTAGGTGTATCATCAGGTGGGAGAGGGACAGAGACCAAATTTCATAAGCGTCGGTCAAACCATTTCACAAAATCTAAAAAGAACCTGGATGATGCTGGATGATAGAACCCTGGGGTTTTAGTTAATTGCGGCCAACTTACAGCACAAAGTTGTATTTGAATATTTCGTGTTTGGGTGTTTTAATGCCAGGAGTAATAGTGTTTCGTGTTATAATTATTCCTTATCATTGAGATTTGTTCCTTATTCACATCACATTGACGTCTTGGAAAATGACAAGGACATGCCGATTACTAAAATCACAGACTAAAATTAACAAAAAAAACTCATTATAATTTTATGACATCTGCTCTTACTTTAGTGGACAGACATGAACCTACACATGTAAAAATAAATTAGATACCTAAATGGATTGATTTCTCTTAATCGGTTCTGCATGAAATGAAACGTTTCTTATTGTTACCATATTAGAAAAAGCATGCATCAAGTTATACCTGTGAGTTAGACTGTGTTTATGCAAACAGATGTTAGGCATGGTTTTATGGTAGGATAAATAAAACATCTGTTAAAACGGTATTTAACTTTTCTAGCTAAACAGGTGTCTAGGCGTTGTTTTAAATTATTTTTGTGGTAACAGTCTATAAGTTTAAATTGAGGTAATCTAATTCGGAAACAATAATGTGTGAAAAAAATATTAAGATTGGCTAGGTAAATATTAGTATGAATTATGTAACTTATTTCTAGGACGTAAATAATGTATTAATTAAGTGCACCTCTAATGGCCAACGCATCGCTTGTTTACTCCCCTCTGCCTCCGTAAGTATCTCCCTTACAAGAGCATAACAAGGGGTAACGTTGCCCCGTTTTTTTGTTGCGCTCACAAAGGCGTGGTATTAATGTTAGTACGTTCAGGTATACAGTTGCGGTTCACGTAATAAAAATAATGAACCATAATTAGGTACTTACAGAACATTCTAACTCCGATAAACGTTAGATAATAAAATGCCAGGGTTCAGATAAAGTTGGTATTTAGCAGCCCACGCGTTATGGTAACTTTGCATTGGGCTTCATTGTAAGCTTAAAAAGGTGAAAAATATAGAACAAGTTTTCTGAAAAATCAAGCTGAATTTTTAAGAAAAATTTTCTAGATAGATTAAATAACATCAAAACTTCAATGCGGAGTTTTAGCGCCAATATGGAATAATAATATCGCGGTCAATAAATCAATGTTCCCGGCATTGCATTATTTTCCGAAACTTGTGTTTTTTAGGCTTCTGTACCAAAGGGGTAAAAACGGGAACCTATTACTAAGCCTACTGTCTGTCTGTCCGTCTGTGTCCTACCTTTAAACGGCTGTATCTTTCGAACCGTAAAAGATAGCCAGTTGAAATTTTCACAGAATAATGTAACGTTACGGCGGATTAACTAACAAATAATAAAAAAGATAAAAAGTAAAAACAAAAGGCCCGCCACTAAAATCTGCCGTCTAAGGCTCCAGCCTACTCAGCCTGCTGGTATATCCGGCACTGCCACTCTGCCAAGAGTTGGTACACGACTAAGAAGAGAAGAGAGATACCCCTCCGGACCCTTTTCGACTTAGTACACCCTTTCCGCGTAACCCTGTATGTATAGATAGTGGTGGTCAAACGCAAGCGAGATTGACTGCCGCCTCGCCTGATGTTAAGCGAAAAGCAAACGTTAAGTCGTGTTGTGTAGTTTATTTTATTTACTCTACCTACTATTCTAAATTCAGGACAGCAGGTACTTACCATCAGGCAAGTGACCTACTCGTCACGTCACGCAGTTGCATAAAAAAAGGTCGTTACCCTGTTCTAACAAAAACATGTACCGAATAATAATACCACCACCACCACCGAATAATATGAACCCTCAGACCTATCTACAGTATAAATGTTACCACTCCTTTGTCCATTGATTTGATAAAAGTGTATTTTATAGAACAAACGCCTCCCTTTTTAATCCTGCTTGGCTATAATGGAATGAAATTGGATTGAACACGGTCTCTCAGCCATAAAAAGGTACAAGCAGAAGATATCTGTTTTGTCTACTCACCGAATTGCGTATACAGTACAATAGTTTAGTATAGTACCTACATAATAGTTACACCAATAACTTATTTAGTACTTACTAAATAAATGATGTGCAGTTTAGATACCATTGCTTAAAAACGGCGATGGAAATATCGTGAGGAAACCGGTATAAATGTTCAAGAACCTTAAAAAGTTCAAAGACATAATTATGGCATATGCACTGTGCCAGCATATTGGATAAGGCCCATCCTTTCTCTCTGAAAGAAGGACTGTGTCCTAGTAAGTGGGAACGGTGTGTCCTAGTATTGGTAAATAGTTACAATGAAAATCATAATAATTATTATAAATGCGAAAGTGTGTTTGTTGGATTATTGGTTCCTTCTACACGCAGCAAGAGAGCAGTGTGTGTCTTATCTATACTAATATTATAATGAGGAAAGATTTGATTGTTTGTTTGTTTGCATTGAATAGGCTCCGAAATTACTGAATCGATTTGAAAAATACTTTCACTGTTGGGAAGCTACTTTATCCCCGGGTGACATAGGCTATATATATATATATATTTTAAATAGGTTTCCTTACTAAAACTCCAATAATGTAACCCAAGGCGTAAAAAATAAGACTTACACCCGTGTGAAGCCGGGGTGCGTTGCTAGTCTGTAATATGTATGTATATACCTACAGTCAGCTGAGATTTCTTATTTATGGAAATACTGATTCCATGAATGGAAGAAAAGGGAAAACACGAAAATAGAGCACTGGCAGTTTGCCAACTGTGCTAAAACATTGAAAAGCTGTCTAGACTCTAAACAAAGAATAAAGAATAATTCACAATCCGCCCCATCATTTAAAATTTGTGTATAATAAATACGTGACACGAATAGAGGGTGTAAACAGAGATATCGGGAGGTACTCGGGCCAATTAGATTAGATTGATAATGAAAATAATGATTACAAATTTGAAATGTTATTCCCGAGATAAATATAGCTTACATTTTACACCAGTAGAAACATTCAGTCATGATATATCTTCATAAATGACAAAATGCACGAGTAAAATAGAGGGCCGTGCGTATTTTTTACCGACGGAAGGAGGTTCTTAATTTGACTGTATTTTTTTGTATGCCTGTTGCGTAATTACTCCGCCAAATTGTTTTTTTTTTTTTTAGAATTGATTTTGATGATTCTTTTTTGTTTGGTAGATCCTACTACAAAGGTGGTTCCATACAAATTTTATCGAAATTGATTCAGCGCTTTTTGAAAGAAAAAAAACAACAAATATGTACTAAAATAACAGATGACGTTTTGGTTTGTCCTTTACTTCCTTTATTGAACTTTACCTTCAGCAAAAGTTCTGATGTGAAATTTCTATCTCTGTTTTAACTGTCACTTTTCTACTTTTTAGTTTAAGTTTGTACGTACCTATAGGTATAGGCTAAAAGGTTATTTTTAAATTTTTATTTGTTGCATGGCATGGTTCTTTATTTATATTCTCCAATTGGTGCTTCTATCCCATTTCCCAGTTCAACACCCTGTATAAGGACCACAGTAATGGACCCATCTGAGCACGGTGTGATGTGAAACGAACTTAGCATTCAGTTGTTCGAATTTGTAGAACATCGGTTACATCAGCCCGCATTGCTTCGTACCTCGCGGCTTGAAAGTTTAATGGATTGGAAACGAGGCTGATTGCTCTGACTTATACTTGGTAGTTCATAGTTATTTATTCATAACAATGCGTTATATGTCAAGAATTATAATAATGCAATGTTTATATTTAAAAATATATTATTATTGTCTACTCAATGATTGTTTTAACTACTTATTGTAAAAATAAGGAATTAAACAGATACATAATATACAGGGTTACGCATATTTCCTATACTAAGCCGAAAGCAGGTCATTGTACTCATCTTTATCGACACAATACAATACAATGACTCTTTATTAAAATACCACAAAACAAGAATAACATAAACATTACAATAAAAATATTATCTAGGCTTTTAACAGGCGGCCTTATCGCTTAAAGCGATCTCTTCCAGGCAATCGTGGACAACTTTTACTATGGGACCAACTCTGAAATCGGGGGGAAAAAATCAGCTGTTCCACATATTTTGAAGTGTCTATGACAGTTTTCTATGGAACAGCTGATATTATTTGACGATTTCAGGGTTGGTCCCATAGTAAAAGTTGTTCATAATGATGAATACAATGACCTCCTTTCGGCTTAATACAAGGTACAATGTGTAACCCTCTATAATCTATATATTATGTCGCTTTATTATGTCATCTATACTAATATTATAAAGAAGAAAGATTTGATTATTTGTTTGTTTGTTTGTTTCCATTGAATAGGCTCCGAAACTACTGAACCGATTTGAAAAATTCTTTCGACGGGAGCTACACTATCCCCGGGTGACATAGGCTATAATCTATACCCGTGCAAAGCTGGGGCGGACCGCTAGTCTAAAAAAAAACAAAATCACAATTAGGTATCTTGAAAGTAAATCACTGCAGGTCACTAATATTATAAATGCGAAAGTTTGTGTGTACGTGTGCTAGCGTGGTATGATTGTCCACGCTCAACTACGTAACATGGGACTAAACATACTTTCATACTATCATTGACAATAGACATTAAACGCATTATATCCTGGAAAAATCATGGTTATATTGTAGGATAGTGGGTGGAACCGAGGGGCGCTGCAAGCAAGTTTTTTTTTTTTATATGTCTTATGTGGCAAACAAGCAGACGGTATACAGATGGTATAAGTACTTATTTGCCTAAAGATCAAAACAACGTCGTTTCAAAAATCTTTCAGAGCGCCTGGTTAATGCTGGCTTGCTTCTGGCTCAACGCATAAGCATTGCCATTCAGCATGGTTATGCTGATACGTTGCTAACTGATGGTGTTGGCTTGAGCATTTGGATTGTCTCTAGACCTTCAACGGTCTATAGGCAGTCAACTGTTTTGTAGTGTTAGTTTAAACTTGTATTTTGTTTAGTTAATAATGGCACTTGCCCAATGAAAAAATACAATAACGTATATGTATACAGCAAGAACTACCCCTTTAGCTCTTTAGGTAAGGTATTGATGCCGTAAACCCTATTGAATTCATTTATAAATGAAAATACATCTTTACCTTTCTGAATATTTTACCCAGCTTAAATAAAGTTCGTTCAAAGAACTACGCAAAGTAGGTGGTTAACATACTAGGTACTTACATGTTTCTTTCTTGCAAGCTTAGCTTCTTCCAGGAACCCCTTAACAGTGGTTTTCTCGATTGTTCGCAGCCTCCGTCAGTCAACAGATGATATTATTCACAGCGAGATGTTAAATCCCTTCCAAGAATTATCGTTTCACTGTCCAACACAAAATGAATGTAGTTAATTTATGAATGAAGGCTCTCACTAGATTCCTTAGTATATTAGAGTCTATTTTTAGCGACACTGAAAGCCTTGCCGTACCACTGATTGGACGATAAACACAGATGAATTTAAACAGGACTTGTGTAAAGTAAAGACGAGATTGTAGAATGAAATGAGGATTTTCAGAAATTATGGACAGAAGTGGAAAACCTTCCTCGACTGAGTTTCCCAATTTGTATGGAAGAGGGCGCGTCTGTATAACCAGTAATAGGCACGTATTATCTAAAAATATCAATTGAATTCAACTTTCAAATATGACCTCTATTGTAGAAAAAGTTGGGTTGAGAATTGCGTTTGCGAAGAATTGGGTGTTTGCGTGTGTGGGGGTGATAAATGAGGTTGTGTGTGTGGTGCTATCAGCGCATGCGTACTGTAACAGTTGGACGCCAACAAAAATCAATTCGAGTTGGTACGTAGGAGTTACGTAATGCCTAAGACATGTTAGCTACGGCGACTCTCCTCGTTCATAATTTATATTAATCTTGTTAATACCACTGTTGTTATTGCTAAAACCTTGCGAAGAAAAGAAATCATATTAGATCGCAAAATAACCAGAATAAAGATCGAGTATCGTATCCTTTTGTTTCGTAGCCATGAGCACGAAATGCGTAGGTGGAAGCCATACAAAGAACTGAAAAGGGGTCTTTTAAATTAGATGTTGTTTTCCTTTTTGCGGCTTTAGGTTCAACTGTTTCGCTCTTTCATTTTGTTGTCAGATAGGACGAGAATTGAATATTAAACGAGCGTTGACCTCTTCGAATATGATTTTGAGATAATATCGAGATAATCGGCTTTCTCACCCGCTTGAAAACTAGCACGAGGTGATTTCCATATTTTATTAATTTATTGTTTTGACATTTTAGAAAATGTTTTTAACAACTGGACTGCGTAATGGTGCTGGAATGAGTCATGACCTATATTAAATTTTGTCCAGTGTTAATAATTAATATACAATTAGGATGACTGCAAACTTAATTAACTTTAATATTATTAATAGCTGACATTCTATTTCATCAAGTAGGTACTTCCTGTATTTTATTCTACTACGCAAGAACGGAAGTATTGTTGAAGTATTATTTAGCTTGAAGTTATATAGGTATATATATATATATATTTATATGTGAAAATGGGACAGTATAGGTAAACAAAACACAGTTAAAAACATACTTATGTAACTCGTTAAAACAAATCGTTAAACCACGTTTCAAATGAGCATTACCACATATCTTTACATGCAAAGGTCTGAATCGATACGATAAATAAAATTAGAAGTGGATTATACGATCGACTTTCAAGATTTGTTTGCAGAGTTAAAGTGAAGCTAATACGTGTATAAGGGTGTTAATTAAAAAGGTACTGTTTCTATGTGACTTTATCGTAAACTGGTGACAGATTTTCATTTTTGAGGTGTCTTTTAATTAATCTCTATTTTCGGCCGGCATTTCATAGGCTACCAGTCAAATTGCTGTCGACTTTTTGCGACGATGTTGTAGGGTTCCGTAGTACAGGGAACCCTTATAAGATTTTTCTGTCCATCCGGCTGTCCGTCCGTCCTAATCCTTTAGAAGCTAACATTGGCATCGATTCTGATGTACTCTAAACTAAACAAAATTTTACAGCACTAAAATTGTTGCTATCCTTCTCTCACATGAAAAACACATGTTAAAATGAAAAGAGAGACAGATAATTTTGGTCCTGTCAGATTGGTTTAGTTTAGTGAGTGGTATGACAGAATAGGCCTCACTAACTACAGTATAATCTCACTAATCCGGCACTTCGATAGATCGGCACGTCCAATAATCCGGCACCCTCCGCCCACGCCTCCCTTACCCCTCTATACGTGTGCGCTTTGGTCGCTGCGTCATCGACTAGCAGTCTAACCTCAAATAAGGATTATTTCAAAACTAGTTAATTACATATGTACCTACATGTTAATTCAATTGTTCCATAATACATTACATACATTTATTCTCTCTATGAAATGCTTTATTTTATTTATTACCTATGACTTTTTCAGTATAACCCAGTAATCCGAACATTCCAATAATCCGGCACCCTCCGGTTTTTAATAGTGCCGGATTAGTGAGATTACACTGTACTATATTTGTTGCGCAATTATATAGTTATGGTATAGATTTCTATTTTAAAATTATAATAATAGGAGTGGCTCTTGTACCTACTTGAAATGGGGATGGATTTTTTCTCTACCTCCTCGAGTATTCTTGAGGTAGCTTTGAATAGATAAAAAATAATGTAAAATAGTTTTACTTTCAATGTTACGTAAAATGATAATGAGTAGGTAATATAATTTTATTTAACTTTTTAATACTTCCTCCAAAGGGCCGGTGAATAGTAGAACAGGAACCCTAAGGGTAGAGGATCCCCCTGTTTCACACCTTCGTCTATTGTGAAATGGGGTCATGATTTTGCAGAGTTAAGTTTTATTGCGGCTGTAAGTTTTATTGTGATAGATAATTTTCAAGAGGTCTTATATTTATTTTATGTAACGTGTTTAAAATTTTGTATTCTTTTCTCTATTTTTATGGACTTTGTCTGAAATAAATGAATAATAATAATAATAGAGTTTTTCAATGTTCTGATTCTCAAAAACTGTTTTTTTTTTTGTAGACAACTTTAATAGCGGTTGCAAAATGGATAACAGCCAAGTAGTGCTCACCAGATGTTACGTCTGCATGGATGGTAGCCAAAAGTGATAGGAGAGGCTACGTGAACGATAAGCATGTGCTTGAACTTAAGGCTAAATGTTTATATGCCTCTATCATTAATGAATTATTCTATTTATCATACATTTTACGATATTACATTACGTTAATCTCTTATTGCTTATAGGGCAACTTGAGGCTCTATTCCGATTATTCTTAGTGATGTTTTAACAAACAATTTGACAGCTTGTATAAAAAATGTGAATAATCGTTTTTAGACAATCTCAGTATCTCCTCCCTCACTGTTAATGACAAAATTGCAACAACCACCAATGGGGTCGTAGCCAATTTTAAAAAAAGCGTCTAATTACCACACAATGTTGTATCGCATACATTTTCAAATCGATTGTAAGATAAGTTTTGAATTAGCTATATACTTAAAACTTTAAATATGGCTTAGAAGTAGATGACAACGTGATATTTCATCATCACTATTTTAGCCATAAGACGTCACCGGCTGGACATAGGTTTCCTGCATTAATCTCCAAAAGGGCCGGTTGGAAGAGGCCTGTATCCAGCGTTTCCCTGCGGTATTTTTTAGGTCGTCTGTCCATCTTGTGGGTGGACGCCCTATGCTGCGTTTTCAATAATTATATTCTATTGTTTCTTTTGTTCTATACAAACTTTTACTCAGTGCCCGTCGGAAACCTGTGGGCTTATTTAAAATATCTATTAGTTTTGTAAAAAGCGTAGACGCAAACGTAATTATAGAACAAACAAGCTCGTAAATCAAGTTCATGTCAAGTTGCATCAGACACGGTACTTACGAGCACCGAACCCGCTCACCTCGCGCCGACATTGACTCTTCATGACCGCTGCACCGCTGAGCCACTTCCGCTCTAACTTCCGGCTCTTGAAACATGAATACTACTTATTGCCTATTCTGTGATGTAACTAAAGAGCGTGGTTTGGAGGTTTGTGTCTATGGCTAAGGAAATGTATAAGAATTGTAAAAAAACTTTTTCAATAACCAAGAATAAAGTTATTTAAAAAAAATGAACAAAACCCTACTGCAAGACAATCTACATGTACAAACTTTAAAAGTAGAATAAAACTTTTAAATAACCTAGAATAAAGTTATAAAAAAAGAACAAAACCCTACTGCAAGACTATCTACATGTACAAACTTAAACTAAAAAGTAGAATAAAACCGGCCAAGTGCGAGTCGGGCTCGCACACTGAGGGTTCCGTACCACAACATAGCTTGTCTACTAAAGTACAAAAAAATTGTGCGAAAAGACAAAATACCATCAACGCCTAGGCGTTCGACGCGCTCGACGTTGCTTTACTTCGGCGATCATACGAGAACCGGTGGTGAACAGAAATTTGTCACCAACTAGCACTTGGCCATTATTTTTTTAGTTATACTTTAGAGTTAGCGGGTGATACCGCAGGGCACGTGTAGTGTAAAAATGTGTATTAATCTTTTGGGCAAATTTCATCATCATCATAAATCATATCTTATAATTTTTTTCATTGCGTCATTTATTTCATTACTTTTTTTCGGCTTTTTGGTATTCTCGTAGTCTGAAAGTTTCTCACTTCACGATATTTCATGAATTTTATAATGAAGCATACAAACCTAACTATAGTTTTATATCTAAACATTCATGCAAGCGAAACGAAACTGATTGGTCGCAGTTGCTCACAATGTTTTATTGATAACGTAAAACTAAAACCCATGATAAAATGGAATCATATATTCGAGTGTATAGTTATGAAACAAGGCTTAACAATTTTAGCGTTTGGTGGATTTATAAGTAAGCAAAATAGTACATTACAGACAGAGGGACCATGTGAAAACGAGCCGCATGCGAGGTCCGTTCTTTTGAAATCTATAATTCCCACGAGTGATCAAATTTGAAATTTGTAGTTCCCCCAAGTGGTCAAATTTGAAATGTGTAGTTACCAAGAGTGATCAAATATATAATTTGTGGTTTCGGAAGCACAGATTTTATATTTGATCACTCTCAGGAACTCCCACTCTGTGAACTTTCTCTTTTTCTCTCTGTTTTCTTTGAGAATGGCAAAATTTGAAATTCGTAGTTAGCAAGATTGGTCAAATTTAAAATCTGCAGTTCCCAAGAGTGGTCAGATTTTAAATAATTATGAAGTTTCTACAAGTGGTAAAATTTGAAATTTGTAGTTAGCAAGATTGGTCAAATATGAAATGTGTGGTTCCCAAGAATAGTCAAATTTGAAATTAGTAGTTAGGAAGATTGTGCAAATATGAAATATTAAGTAATTTCTTCGCGTACTTGTAAATTCCGTAAAATACTTAATTAGACTAAATCGAGCGCTTATGTATTTATTATAGTAATTAATACCTATGCAGCCATGTATATAAATACAGGGTCACAGGTAACTAACGCAAAACCTCTTAAGGGTGACTTTAGTGTATCAAGACTAACTAACTTTATTGTTCTACATGTATTCGAAAATTAAAGAAAAATATCCGCTACTCAATACAAAGAAAAAACAGCTGTTTCATAAAATAAAATAAAAATCATTCATTCCCGACAAAATTTATGAATGACAGCAGTTTTTTTTGCTAATTTCGAAAACTTGTAGAACAAAAGTTATTAATCTTAATGCACCAAAATCACTCTTAAGAGGGTTTGCGTCAAAGACTTTCTATAACTAGACATTTAATGTAGGGTGGAACGTGTTCAGTCACTACATCTGATGAAAACATCTTATGTAAAGACACGCCCACTGAAGGCACTGAGTGTCTCGTCAGTCACCAAGCCTGCGATTTGTCTTATAATTGTCTATTAAAATAATTTTAAACCTCAGATATTTGACTGAATTGTTTCCATTGAAAATAATCGTAACTACAAGTCTGGGCTACTTAGCAGCTTTACCTAGTCTGACCCTGTCTTTGCCTTTGACCCTGTATAATGCTAGAAATTTTCAACATTTACCTAATATTCCAGTTCTGTCATCTATAAGGTCTACTATTCAACATTATATTCCGGTAAGATTATTATTTATCAGCAAAATGCCAATTTCCTGTAATTTGGGCTTAGAATTTATTTTATTGCAATACATTAATATTTTCTAGTTTTTGTAGCCGCCCACTGAATGCAATTTGGCTAGACTATGCAACCATACATGGATAACAGAGTGTGGAAAAGAAAAATGCAATTTGGACCTAAAATTGTTCCAGGATGAATGTGACAGACATGAATTTAATTGCGATTACAAAAAGAGTATGTATAGTCCGCATCAAATTAAATTTAGCGTTGGGTAGTAAAAAGAACTGAAATGGTGTTCGTATAGAAATTCACTTAAGCAGTTGGAAATTAAGTTTAGAAAGTAAGTTTGCGTGATAGAATCCGAAACGTGGACATTCGCCAAAGAACCAGAGTCACCGACATAGCTATTAAAATTTGCAAGTAGAAGTGGCAATATGCAAGGCACATCGATCGAAGAATCGATAACCGATGGGGAAGAAAGGTTCTTGAGTCGAGACCACGAACTGGATGCTGCGTAGTTAGGCCTAGATGGAACGACGACATTGTGAGAGTCGCTGGCATCCAGTGGATGCAAAAGGCAGGCTGTCGTTCAGTGTGGAGGTTAAAGGGGGAGGCCTATGTTCAGCAGTCTTCTGGCTGATGATGATGATGAGTTAGACATTAAAATACAAGCATCCAAAGCAGTATTTATTATCTCACCAACACAATTGATAATATTATGTAAGATAATCAATCAAATAATAATAAATAATTGATCTATAATAAGATGTCAAGTTGTTCATTATTACGTTTACAAATAAAACGCAACTAAAGTGGTCAAAATATATAAATTTCATTTCAAAGTCTATTAAAACTATATACTTTTAAGCATATTTATAGATGCTTATTTAAGCATTATAGGTACCGACATAGACACCGGATAATCAAGTTGTAGTGACAGTCAGTAGGCAGGGCACATAGCACGCAGAACAGATGGCCAATTGGGCCACAAGGTACTGGAATGGAGACCATGGACTGGACGTCCACCCACAAGATGTGCAAAGACGACCTAAAAGAGACCGCAGGGAAAGGCTAGATGCAGGCCGCTTCCAACTGGCCATTTTAGAGATCGATGGGGAAGACATAATATGTCTTCCCCATCGATCTCTAAAAGGGCCAGTCACTCCAAATGTCTAGCAGTGGACATCCTATGGCTGAAATGATGATGATGATGATTGTAGTTGCTAAGATACCATGAAACGTGCAATTTGCCTATTCGATTCATAGGACTACCCTGAATGCTATAACTGTACCAGAAATCTTGATAAGGCTTTACTATAATCTGTACCTAGATTATTCATAAGTAATACCGGGTCCCACTATGAAGGGGAGTATCTACTATGCAGGCGGACTTGGAGTGATTACCAATAGTGAAAAAGCTTTGCGTAGGCATACAGCCATGCGTGTGTTATGTGGACAAGATTGGGCCGTGACAAAGAAGAATGACACAAAAGAAAGGAGGCCTATACCCAATCGTGGGTCGATGCAAATTGACAATTATGATGAAAGCTAATGAGCAGGTAAATCATAAGTTAAACATTGCTTGTGCGCATGCAGTGTGGTACCTACGTTAGTGCGTGACGTCACCTGCTGGTGCCAACGGAAGATCAGCGCCGGTTGTTTACGACCGGCATCATGCTGAGTTGGAGCCGGTTTGTGACAAAAAATATAATAAGCTCTAATTTATTTTTATTTTTAATTTCATTTTTAACTTTCCATTGTATAATTATTGTGTTCATTGTATTTTTTGCCACAAATAAATTATGTCTATGTATATAGAACAAATTTTGGTACAATTAAAAAACAAATACTCAAATTGTATATTTATAGTCCGTAACTTTTAAATAGCAAATCCTCAAGCGCGGAACAACACTATTACACTACTATAATCAGTATTATTTTTAATGATTAATTACGTTACAGGTTATGACAAGGTTGAGTCAACCAAATGTAGCGCAATTACTACAACAGGTCTTCCATTCACTAGTACTACAAAAGAACTTGCAACAACTACAAAAGAAACAACAACCACTACAAAAGAACCAACAACCACTACAAAAGAACCAACAACCACTACAAAAGAATCAACCACCACTTCAACAGAACCTACAACCACTGCGAGTATATATACTACAACAGAAACTACTACGACGAAAAATTCAAACAAGCTCTCTTCAACATTGAAACAGAAGATAATCAGTCACAATTGCTCTAGAATTGGAAGATATCAATCTAAAACTAAAAAGACTATACTAATTTCTTTATCATCGCAAAATGTTACACCAGTGATTTATAAAAGTACAGTTACTATTCCTAAAATAATATTAGGTATCATTGAAACTTCTCCAACTCCAACGATAACTTTAACAACTACGCCAACAACTACATTAACAACTTCACAGATGACTACGCTAACAACTACGCCAATAGCTACGCAGACAACTACGCCAACAACTACATCAACAACTGCGCAGACTACTACGCCTACAACTACGCTGACGACTAAGCTGCCTACAACTACACTGACGAATACGACTATGAAAATGCCTACGACTACTCCGAAGACTACGCCAAAAAGTACGCCGAGGACTACGCCAATGACTACGTCAATGACTATGCCAATGACTACGCCAATGACTACGCCAAAAACTACGCCGAGGACTAAGCGGACGACTACAACGGTAACAACTTCGATGACTTTGTCGACAACTTCTCCGATGACTACTCCGTCAACTACTCTAACGACGAATTTGATGACAACGTTGACGATTTATCCGACTACTATTCTGACGACTACTACGCCGATAACTACTCCAACGACTACGCCTACGGCTACAGCTTTACCAATGACTACGTTGACGGCCGATCCGATAACCAAATCAATGACTACATCGAACATTGCAGTGGCAACCGCACCTGAGGGCACACTGGAAGCCATTACGAAGACAAAAACAGTGACCACAGCAAGTTCAGGGACGGAGCTCACGACAGAGAACGCGACAAAGACTATTCCTGAGGCTAAGTTGAAAAACACGTCAGAATTCACGTCTGATGATATAACAGATGCTTCGCTGGAACCCATCTCAGAGTCCACATCGGAGTCCACGGTGGAGTCCACACCAGAGGCTACGCTGGAGGACAAATTGGAGTCTACATTAGAGTCTACGCTGAGTGAGAGAACAGGTTCTACGCTGGTAGCTACGATGGAGGACACAGGGGAGTCCGCGTCAAATATTACCCTGGAGGATGAGACTGAGACTACACTAGAAACCATGACAACGTACTTGTCAAAACTTACTCCAGAGGCTAAGCAGGAAGCTACACTGGAGGATACCTCGAAGTCAGGGTTCACACTAGAATCTACGTCAGAGGCTACGCCGGAGGACAAGCCAGAATTCACGGCAGAAACAACGCAGAAAAATGTGACGGAGTCCACGATGGAGAATATTGCAGCAACCACGCTGGAAACCATGATGGAGTCTTTGCCAGAATCCATGACACAGGCTAAACCGGAAATTACAATGGAGAGTACTAAGGATTCCAAATCGGGGTCACTGCTACCTACAAAAGAGACTACGCCAAAGGATGCGACGGAGTTTACGCCAAAAATTACTCTGAATGACGGGACGGATCCCAAATCTGTGTCTACGATAGAGGCTATGCTTGAGGAAACATCGGAGAGTACGACGGAGGTTATGATAGAGATCACGATGGACAGCATACCGGAAGTCAACACGCCGAAAGCCACGCCGAAGACCACGCTGAAGGCCACGCTGATGGCCACGCCGAAGGCGACGACGAAGGCCTCGCCGAAAGTCACATCAAAAGCCACGTCAAAAGCCACATCAAAAGCCACACCAAAAGCCACACCAAAAGCCACACCAAAAGCCACACCAAAAGCCACACCAAAAGCTACATCAAAAGCCACACCGAAAGCCACACTGAAGGCCACACCAATAGCCACACCAAAAGCCACACCAAAAGCCACACCAAAAGCCACACCAAAAGCCACACCAAAAGCCACACCGAAAGCCACAACGAAAGCCACACTGAAAGTCACACCGAAAACCACACCGAAAGCCACACCAAAAGCCACACCGAAAGCCACACCGAAAGCAACACTGAAAACGACCCCGAAAGCGACACCGAAAGCGACACCAAAAGCGACACCAAAAGCGACACCTAAAGCGACACCAAAAGCGACACCAAAAACGACACCAAAAGCGACACTAAAAGCGACACCAAAAGCGACACCAAAAACGACACCAAAAGCCACACCTAAAGCGACACCGATAGTCACACCGAAAACCACACCGAAAGCCACACCGAAAGCCAAACCGAAAGCCACACTGAAAGCCACACCGAAAACCACACCGAAAGCCACACCGAAAGCCACACCGAAAGCAACACCGAAAACGACCCCGAAAGCGACACCAAAAGCGACACCAAAAGCGACACCTAAAGCGACACCAAAAGCGACACCTAAAGCGACACCAAAAACGACACCAAAAGCGACACCAAAAGCGACACCAAAAGCGTCACCAAAAGCGACACCAAAAGCGACACCAAAAGCGACACCAAAAGCGACACCAAAAGCGACACCAAATGTGACACCAAAAGCGACACCAAAAGCGACACCAAAAACGACACCAAAAACGAAACCAGAAGCCACACCTAAAGCGACACCAAAAGCCACACCAAAAGCCACACCAAAAGTCACACCAAAAGCCACATCAAAAGTCACACCAAAAGCCACATCAAAAGTCACATCAAAAGCCACACCAAAAGCCACACCAAAAGCCACACCAAAAGCCACACCAAAAGCGACACCAAAAGCGACCCCAAAAGTGACACCAACAGCGACACCAAAAGCGACACCAAAAGTGACACCAAAAGCAACAACGAAAGCAACACCTAGAGCTACGCCGAAAGCAACACCGAAAGCCACACCAAAAGCCACACCAAAAGCGACACCAAAAGCGACACCAAAAGCGACACCAAAAGCGACACCAAAAGCGACACCAAATGTGACACCAAAAGCGACACCAAAAGCCACAACGAAAGACACACCAAAAGCCATGCTGAAAGCAACACTGAAAGCCACACCAAAAGCCACACCAAAAGCCACACCAAAAGCCACAACTAAAGCCACACCGAAAGCCACACCAAAAGCCACGCCAAAGGCCACGCAGAAGGCCACGCCGAAGGCCACATCAAAAGCCACACCAAAAGCCACACCAAAAGCCACACCGAAAGCCACAACCAAAGCCACACCAAAAGCCACACCGATAGCCACACCGAAAGCCACACCGAAAGCCACACCGAAAGCCACACCGAAAGCCACACCGAAAGCCACACTGAAATCCACACCGAAAGCCACACCGAAAGCCACACCAAAAGCCACACTGAAATCCACACCGAAAGCCACACCGAAAGCCACACCGAAAGCTACACCGAAAGCCACACCGAAAGCCACACCGAATGCCACACCGAAAGTGACACCGAAAGCAACACCGAAAGCGACACCGAAAGCGACACCAAAAGCGACACCAAAAGCGACACCTAAAGCGACACCAACAGCGACACCAAAAACGACACCAAAAGCGACACCAAAAGCGAAACCAAAAGCGACACCAAAAACGACACCGAAAGCCACACTGAAATCCACACCGAAAACCACACCGAAAGCCACACCGAAAGCCACACCGAAAGTGACACTGAAATTCACACCGAAAACCACACCGAAAGCCACACCGAAAGCCACACCGAAAGCCACACCGAAAGCTACACCGAAAGCAACACCGAAAGTGACACCGAAAGCGATACCAAAAGCGACACCAAAAGCGACACCAAAAGCGACACCTAAAGCGACACCAAAAGCGACACCTAAAGCGACACCAAAAACGACACCAAAAACGACACCAAAAGCCACACCAAAAGCCACAGTAATCACGCCAATAACTTTTAAAACCACGACCTCAGAATCAAGGATGACTACAACAACCATTAAAAACACAAAACTACCAAAAACGACGCTGTTAACGACACTAATAATGGTTGAAACAACACCTATAAATACAACACAAACATTTATTACAATGATAACACCGAGTACGATAGATGCACCAACTACAACACAGACACTTGTCACAATAGATACACAATTTACAGTAAATATATCAGCTACGACTGAGACACTAGACACAATTGGTACACAAACTTCATTAATCCCGTCAGCTATGACCGAGACATTTGGCACAACGTACACACAAACATTAACCCCGTCAGCTACATTAATGTCGTCAGTAACAATCGAGACACTTGACACAATGGACATAGGAATGACAATTAACCCATCAACTATGATCGAGACACTTAACAAAATAGACAAACAAACTACAATAAACCCATCAGATACGACCGAGACATTTGACACAATGGACATACCAATGCCAGTAATCCCGACAACTACCACCGAGGCACTTGAAACAATGGATACACAAACTACATTAATCTCGTCAGCTACGACCAAGACACCTGATAAAACGGACACACAAACTACTGTAAACCCATCAGATAAAACCGAGTCATTAGTCATAAAAGACACACAAACTACATTAACCTTGTCAACAACAATTGAGACACTTGACACGATGGACATAGAAGTAACAGTAAATCCATCAACTATGACCAAGACACTTGAAACAATGGACACACAAACTACAGTTATTCCATTAGCTATGACCGAGGAATTTGACACAATGGACACACAAAATACATTTAACCCGTCAGCTACGACTGAGACATTTCACACAATGGACACAGAGACAACAGTGAACCTACCAACTACGACCAAAATACTTGATACAATGAACACACAAACTACAGTAAAACCATCGGCTACGACCGATACACTTGATATAATGGACACACAAACTACACTTACCCCGTCAGCTACCTCTGATACTCTTGACACATTGGTTACACAAACTACAGCAAATCCCTCAACTACGACCGAGATACTTGACAAAATGGACATACAAACTACATTAATCCCGTCAGCTACCAGCGTGATACTTGACACAATGGAAACACAAACTACACTAACCCCGTCAGCAATAATCGAGACACTTAAACCAATAGACACAGAAGCGTCTGTAAGCCCATCAACTATCAACGAGACACTTGACACAATGGACACACAAACTACAATTATTCCATCAGGTATGACCGACACTTTTGATACAATGGACACAGAAACGACAGTAAACCTATCAACTACGACCGAGACACCTGACACAATGGATACACAAACTACAATTATTCCATCGGATACGATCGAGACTTTTGACACAATGGACACAGAAACGACAGTAAACCTATCAACTACGACCGAGACACTTGGCACAATAAACATATCAATGACTGTAATCCCATCAACTACGACCAAGACACTTGACACAATGGATACACAAACAACATTAATCTCGTCAGCTATAACCGAGACACTTGACACAATAAACATACCAATGACAGTAATCCCGTCAACTACGACCGAGGCACTTGATACAATGGATACACAAACAACATTAATTCCGTCAGCTATAACCGAGACATTTGACCCAATAGACATACCAATGACAGTAATCCCGTCAACTGCAACCGAGGCACTTGACACAATGGACATACCCATGACAGCAATCCCGTCAACTACGACCGAGACACTTGACACAATGGATACACAAATAACATTAATCCCGTCAGCTATAACAAAGACATTTGACTCAATAGACATACCAATGATAGTAATTCTGTCTACTACGACCGAAACACTTGACACAATGGGCATACCAATTAAAGCAATCCCGTCAACTACGACCGAAACATTTGACACAATGGACATACCAATGACAGCAATCCCGTCAACAACGATCGAGACACTTGACACAATGGATACACAAACAACATTAATCTCGTCAGCTATAACCGAGACACTTGACCCAATAAACATACCAATTAAAGCAATACCGTCAACTACGACCGAAACATTTGACACAATGGACATACCAATGACAGCAATCCCGTCAACAACGATCGAGACACTTGACACAATGGATACACGAACAACATTAATCCCTTCAGCTATAACCGATACATTTGACCCAATAGACATACCATTGACAGTAATTCCGTCTACTACGACCGAGGCACTTGAGACAATTGATACACAAACTACATTTATCCCGTCAACTACGACCGAGCCACTTGACACAATGAACACAGAAGCGAAAGTAACCCCATTATCTATTACCCAAACACTTGACACAATGGACACACAAACTACAGAAAACCCATCAACTACGACCAAGACCCTTACAACAATGGACACTCAAATTAAATATTACCTGTCAGTTACGACCGAGACATTTGACACAATGGACATACCAATGACAGTAATCCCGTCTACTACGACCGAGGCACTTGAGAAAATTGATGTACAAACTACATTAATCCCGTCAACTACGACCGGGACACTTGACACAATGAACACAGAAGAGAATGTAAACCCATTAAATATTACCGAGACTTTTGACACAATGGACACAAAAACTACAGTAAACCCATCTACTACGACCAAGACCCTTAAAATAATGGACACTCAAACTACATTAACCCCGTCAGCAACAATCGAGACACTTGAACCAATGAACACAGGAGCGTCAGTAAGCCCATCAACTATCACCGAGACACGTGACACAGTGGACACACAAACTATAGTTATTTCATCAGATTCGACCGAGAGTTTTGACACATTGGACACAGAAGCGAAAGTAAACCCCTTAACTATTACCGAGACACTTGACAAAATGGACACACAAACTACAGAAAACCTATCAACTACGGCCAAGATACTTGACACAATGGACACACAAACTACATTAACCCTGTCAGCAATAATTGAGACACTTGACGCAATGGACACAGAAGCGACAGTAAATCCATCAACTATGACCAAGACACTTGACACAATGGACACACAAACTATAGTTATTCCATCTGATGCGACCGAGATTATTGACACTATGGACACAGAAACTACAGTAAACTCATCGACCACGACCGATACACTTGACACAATGGACACACAAGCTACACTTATTCCGTCAACTACGACCGATACGCTTCACATATTGGTTACACAAACTACATTAATCCCGTCAACTACGAACGAGACAGTTGACACAATGAACACACAATCGTCAATAACCCTACCAGCTACGAATGAGGTACTTAACTCAATGGACATACAAACTCCAATAAACCTATCAGCTACGACCCAGACACTTGACAAACTGGACATACAAATTACATTACCTCTGCAAGGTACGACCGAGATATTTGACTCAAAAGATACACAAAGTACATTAACTCCGTTAGGGGTGACAGAGACACTTGATAAAAAGAACATAAAAACAACATTAACCCTGTCAACTACGACTGACACACTTAGCACAATGGCCACACAAAATACAGGAAAAATATCAGCTACAAGCGAGTCACTTGACACAATGGACACACAAACTACTGTTAACCTATCAACTACAACCAAAACACTCAAGACAAGGATCACATTCACTGAATCAGCGAAACTAGATACACCAAGGACAAGAAACACACCATCTACAACAGAGACACTTTACACAAGGGATACAACAAGTAAAAAATATACACCAACCACACTTGATGTACTGAATGTACAAAATTCAGAGGACAATGTAACCACTACAGATACGTTAATTACAATGGGCACACGAAATACAATTAAAACACGAACTACAACAAGAGTAAATCTACCAACTACAGTAGATCAATCAGTCACAGTAAATGCGTCGACCATTTTGGATGCATCAAGAATAGACACCGCTACAACTATAGTAGCAGCAACTAAAACAGATACAAACTCTATAATTAAAGACACCACTACCATAAAAGAAAAAAGTATAATTGATCAAAGTTCTACAATAAACAATACTACTTCGACAAACGTTACAACAGCTATAATAAATGCAAACTCTACAATACAACATACCACTACTATATATGAAACTAGCAAAATTGATCTTAAGTCTACAATATCCGACACTACTTCTACAGATGTTATGACTACAATGAAAGCAAACTCTAAATTGAACGCTTCCACTACCACCTATACAACGACTACTACTGTATACGCAAATACTAAATTAGACAAAAACTCTACTTCGAACAACACCACTACTATATACACAACTACTACTTTAGACCAAAACTCTACAATAAAAGACATTAATACTAAATACACAACTAATTCTTTAGACCGAAACTCTACAATGAATGACACCATTACTACATACACCACTACTTATTTAGACCAAAACTCTACAATGAATGACACCATTACTACATACACCACTACTTATTTAGACCAAAACTCTATAATAAATGACAACACTACTACATACACCACTACTTATTTAGACCAAAACTATACAGTAAATGACAACACTACTACATACACCACTCCTTCTTTAGTCCAAAACTCTACAATAAATGACACCACTATTATATACACAACTACTTCTTTAGACCAAAACTCTACAGTAAATGACAACACTACTACATACACCACTACTTCTTTAGACCAAAACTCTACAGTAAATGACAACACTACTACATACACCACTACTTCTTTAGACCAAAACTCTACAGTAAATGACAACACTACTACATACACCACTACTTCTTTAGACCAAAACTCTACAATGAATGGCAACACTACTACATACACCACTCCTTCTTTAGACCAAAACTCTACAATAAATGACAACACTACTAAATACACCACTCCTTCTTTAGACCAAAACTCTACAATTAATGACAACACTACTACATACACCATTCCTTCTTTAGACCAAAACTCTACTATAAATGACACCACTACTACACACACAACTACTTCTTTAGACCAAAACTCTACAATAAATGACAACACTACTACATACACCACTCCTTCTTTAGACCAAAACTCTACAATAAATGACAACACTACTACATACACCACTACTTCTTTAGACCAAAACTCTACAATGAATGACACCAATACCATATACACAACTACTTCTTTAGACCAAAACTCTAGAATGAATGACACCAATACTACATACACCACTACTTCTTTAGACCAAAACTCTACAATGAATGACACTACTACTATATACACAACTACTTCTTTAGACCAAAACTCTACAGTAAATGACAACACTACTACATACACCACTCCTTCTTTAGACCAAAACTCTACAATAAATGACACCACTACTATATACACAACTATTTCTTTAGACCAAAACTCTACAGTAAATGACAACACTACTAAATACACCACTCCTTGTTTAGGCCAAAACTCTACAATAAATGACAACACTACTACATACACCATTCCTTCTTTAGACCAAAACTCTACAATAAATGACACCACTACTACATACACAACTACTTCTTTAGACCAAAACTCTACAATAAATGACACCAATACTATATACACAACTACTTCTTTAGACTTAAACTCTACAATAAATGACAACACTACTACATACACCACTACTTCTTTAGACCAAAACTCTACAATGAATGACACCAATACCATATACACAACTACTTCTTTAGACCAAAACTCTACAGTAAATGACAACACTACTACATACACCACTACTTCTTTAGACCAAAACTCTACAGTAAATGACAACACTACTACATACAACACTACTTCTTTAGACCAAAACTCTACAATAAATGACAACAATACTACATACACCACTCCTTCTTTAGACCAAAACTCTACAATAAATGACACCACTACTATATACACAACTACTTACTTATACCAAAACTATTCAATGAACGACACTACTAATATATACACAACTATTTCTTTAGACCGAAACTCTACAATAAACGTCACCAATACTATATACACAACTAATTCTTTGGACCAAAATTATTTAATGAACAAAACGACTTCTATAGATGTAACAACTACAATTTACACAAATTCCACATTGAATGAGACCACTACAGCGAACGCAACCACTACAATAAGCGCAAAAATTACAATAAAAGACACAATTCCTATTCACGTAACAACAAATTTAGACGGAAACTCTACAATGAACGATACCACGAGATCAAACAAAAAAAACACAGAACACACAAACGAACAACAAAAATACAAAAGCCGCAAATTCAACGCACATGCAATGAACATAAAAGACGCAAATTTTGTGTTGAAAAAAACTATTATTGTACCGACTGAAGTAAACACACCAATTATACACCCACAAACGGAAACCTTAATACCTCTGACTATAACTAAAATGGAACACATATTTTCGAAGATTACAGCTAAAGTACTTGCAGCACCAATGCAAAGTCTTATTTCGACACCAGCATTGACGATTACAAATACACCAAAACCGGAAAAAAACATATTACGTAGTTGGTCCAGAATAGGAAGCGCTCTATTTAATAAAGGATTATTATTGTTAGAAATAGTGAATCCAAGAATCCTACTGTGATAAAAAATTGTGTTAGATAGATAGTTCTACAAGAATAAATAAATTTAAAATAAGACCCCTAATGAAATAGCTGATAATCTTCAAACAGCTGAACAGATTTTCTTGAATCATAGCTAAGAAAACTTTCGGTAAAGTCACCTTTCAAACAAAAAACTAAATCAAAATCAGTTCAGCCGTTTGGGAGTTACGATGCTACAGACTGACACACAGATACATATGTTAATCTTATAACATCTTTTTGTTGGGCGACAGCACTTCTTCAAAAATCACTTTAACATATCTCTTTTGAAATTTTAATTCATAATATTTCTTTATGAAGTAGGTGTATTTTGTGTAATTTTTTTCCGTCAAGAAAAGTTTCTTTTGCGGTTTATAATTTACCTAAGATTAGCCAAATAGAATAATTTTTTAGCCATTTATTCTAACATAATATTAATATTTTTATTCTCCATCGTTTTCTAAATGTGATTGTAAAATTTATTTTTTTCGCGTAATACTAGTAAAACCAGTACCTAATTTAGTTTTACTGTTCTAAGCAATATAATAATAACAATGAAATGTCGTAAAATGCTTTTTATTTTTTTGCGTAAGTACCTACCACCTAACATACACACGCACACTAAACTACGTACTAATACTACGTACATACGCACGTGAGTACCTGTGTAAAGTATATTATGTATATTTTACTTATTCATCCCTATTCATGTTGGGAACATTTCGTAATTTGGGATTCGTCAGATTGCGCTTTCACTAGAACAAAAATAGAGGTAATAAAGGTTTTTTTAGACAAATAAGAATTCAGATTTCATCGGAAAAAACACAGTATTGTATATGGTTTTCTGTGGAAAAAGGAATCTGGCAAAAAAACAGGTTTCGTAAAAAAAAATATGCGTTGTCTTTTTCTGATGAAACTAGACCCATCTATGTATCGGGAATGTTGGTTAGGTAAGTACCTACTTAATTTACTTTTAATAAGTGTCGTGTACACCGCAAGGGAAATACATGAACACCAATAAAAAAAGAAAAATGTACAAATACATAAAAACGTACTCTCTCTACAATAAATACTGAAAAAAAAAAACTGTATAAGATCACACTACAGAAGTGAAAACTTCATCAAGGTTAACTATATCTCTCTCGCTCCCTTAGTCGACTTGAACTTTACCCTAACGAGTATCTAAGCGTGACGGTCACGCAAGTTCAGTGCATTTCCCCATCTCAAGAAGTGCCCAACGTACCTAAGAAGTTTCCACTTCAAAAACAAATGTGTCGGGTAAAAATTAACGTTGGAAGTGTCCTGGGGAATAAAGATATGAGAGTACGTCCAAAATTGGGCACGGCACTTCTGGTCACTAGTGCTGAAGGGGAATAAAAATTCTCACGACACAATTACTAGTTAGTGTAGCTTGGTAGATAAACGAATAAAGGTATCTGTATTTACCTTTTTAGAAGGTGCGTCTTTTTTTCATCTAAACGCCGGAGTGAGAGCTGGTAACGAAATATAGGTTGTGTTGCGGTGCCGCTTGCCTCATTCTAAACCTCAGAATAGAATTGCAACTCTAATCTTGTTGACGATGAAAGTAAATAATTTACGATCCAACCGAAAAAAATTCTCACCCATGTCATAGAAAAATTCTTTATAGTCTATAGTTATATGCATACGACTATGAATGTGCATACGACTAAACGTGTAACTTTCCCCTAGTAAAATAGAGAGTAGACCTAAGTAACCCGTACTTGTGCTCCGCGAATAAAACAATGTGGGACCCCAAAGCCTTATACTGAATGTATTCACAAGGTGCCTGTACAAAAACAGACAAAACGAATTACACTCACTACAAGGTGTAGTGACCGGCAAACGTATTAAGCATAAAGCAGCGTAGAGAAAAGTTAGCGCATCTACAAAAGCACACACACAACAACCCACAGCTATAACCAATATCGTGCGGTCAACCCTCACGCCCCTTTGGACCACCAAAGAGACCAAGAGAGTCCATGTACGGATTACCATCCATTCTTACATTTACCCATCTAAGATGGCAATCAATCCACTTTTAGATATGATAGCCACAAAAGTAAGTGAATGGAAATCTATCCAGTTTCAAATTTCGTGCCGTGGTTTGAAATATCGTCTTTTGCTGTGAAAAATGAAGCTAATTTTTCCAGATGTTTGCCCATCTCTTTACCACTACCAAAAGATTTACAACATTACTTCTACAGTGTTTAGTATTTGAATTAACCAGTTAATGTTCGTATAACGAGCGATTATATATGATTACCTACCTATTGAAAGCGTTTTATTGATGGACGTAAAATGCGAAATGATTAAAGGTCTATATTTTTTTTGTACTGATATTGTTAAGTACGTCATACTTATGTAGTGAAAGAATTATGGTTGCTTATACGACACCTGTGTTTACTAGCCTGATAAGTAAGTATATAGGCATATATACGCTCCCGTCACATAATAATGTTACAAGGAGACGAACATAAATCACGTATTTATTGGTAAGAGCCTTGCTTACCTGTAACAGTTTCAGTTTCAGCTAGAATTTGAACTAAAGACTTCTACAGACAAAAATAGCAGTAGCAGCATAGTTTGAAAGCAGGCCCGCAAATTTTTGAACTACTATACATTGCCCGAACACGCGGATGTGCTGCTCAGGTGCTGGCAGCATATTTGGTGTAGTATTTCTGCTCCTGATAAGCATTTGATCTGTAGATGAATTTACGGTTCAATATCCAGCTTGAAACTGCATTACATTCGACACATGGATGTGTTAAGTCTTAAATCTCTTTAAATTTTCTGGATATTCCAGCTGCTAAAATGATAATTTCTTGTTTCAGTTTTGGTGATTCTTGATTATTCAACTGAACATTTTATTCTGGTAAGAAATATTTTATTCTTAACAAGCTGTTGTCCGTGTCTTTGTACACGTAGATTTTTATATAACCTTTCAATCTCCTTTTTGACTTGCTTGTTGACTATATTTCACTAACCAATGTTTCTGTTTTAGCCTTTTGAAGAGTGTTTTTTAGCTGATTTATGCAACCATACATGGATTCCGGAGTGTGGAATAGAAAATACCGAATCAGATGTGCAAACATTTCTGGACGATTGTCACCGACACGAGTACAACTGCGACAACAATAAAGGTCTAAATTTGAGAACAAAACGCTATTATTTAATTAATTACTTCAAAAAAAAAAACTAAATTGGTAACATTTCTGTTAAACATAAGATTGTAACTTTCAGATTATAGAAAAGTTGAATTGGACGAGTGCGAAAACAATACAACTACAATAGCTACAGCAACAACAACATCCGTCACAACCAGTACTACAGTTCCTACGACTACTACTACAGGATCTACTACAACCACAACAGAAAAACCTTTGACAACCACTAGGACAAAACCAATGACAACTACAAAACAACCAATACCAACTACAACAGAACCAACAATAATAACATGCACGAATACTACAGAACCAACTAAAACAATCATCTTTAGTGCTTCAACTAAACCCCCGCCCGAGTCCACTCTCGTAAACCATAACTGTTCAAGAACCCCTCCACAAGAAACAGTACAGAAAAACTGTTCGTGTTCAATAATAAGTACTACAACCGCAATTAAAAAACCAACTGAAATCACAACTACAGTATCTACAACACTAAGCACAACACCTACATATAAAACAACTAATGCTACAACAGAACTCACCACTACTCCCACAACAGAACCCGTCACTACTCCCACAACAGAACCCGTCACTACCCCCACAACAGAACCCGTCACTAGTCCCACAACAGCACCTACCACTACCTCCACAACCACTATTAATGTAACAACAATAAAGAGTAGCATATCCGAACCTGAAACAACTAAACCTGTCAGCATAACATCAATCAATGCTACAATTTTAGATATAAAAGAAAATACTATTCCCCAAAGTTCAGTCACACCAAAACTCGTTACAAATAAAAAGTCTTGCCCATTAGAAGGTTGTGATTTGCCTACTACATGGGTGACTACCGCTAAAGGTGAAGTTAGAGATTTCTTCCAAATATTGAGGGAAAAGTATGGAGCTGAAAACGTAAAACTGTTAAGAGCTACCACGCATTGGCCTAGAAGAGTTGGATGGACAAAAAGTTACAGAGATCCTTTTATTTTTGGAAAACATGTTGACAGTGGAGGCAATGCTATATAGTAAAACAAAAAAATATATATATTTGATTATAAATCAAATATATAAATTTTAAAACAAAACTGGCTCACCGTACAAGCATTTCCATCCAGCGGGTGTGGCCGCCAGCATATTGATTATATTTTTGTTAGTTTCTGTACTTCTATAGTTATATATTGATTATCTTTAGATCATCAACGGTCTATGAGTAATCCAATTTTTTATGTAAAAGGCTAAATACTTTATGTTTTTTAGTGTTAGTTAGCTTGTACATTAGTTAATAAAGATCATTAACTAGTTGGCAACGAAATTTGTGTGCGCAGTGAAGCAGTTTGTCCCACTATATTCCTGTTTATATCTTATTTAATGGCTAACTTCAAAAACTCAAGACTTTCATACATATTCCCAATCTCCATTGGCCGCAACTGAGATGACATCCGAGGATTGGCAATCCTTCACCGCGCTTCCTATCAGATAGTTGAAATTGCGGTTTGTCCGAAAATACTGCTAAAAAGAACTATTACAATCTATTGGCCACATGTTTTTTTGGAGCCTAGCAATATTCTGAAGGAAAAAAATAGCCCCCAAAGTGATGAAAAATCATTGCTCGTCCCTTTCGCTAAATCCTTTCTTAGGCTGTAAGGTTTTAGGAGTTTTGTGATGAGTATGTCACTGGTATTTCGCTAATGTATCCTATAATGCTGCCTTTCTTTTCGCTAATGTATGTATGTGCTCCTGGATGGTTAGTTAAACGGCACTACCAGGAGAGCCACGGGCGAGTGTGCATGGCAAAGCTTAGTAGGTACCAGATAAGTAGATTAAAGTTAAGTAAAGTAGTATACTGAAAATGTCTACCTGCGTTTGGCAAGGTGCTACGTATTTTCGATTCTTCTGTATGGTGTTAAATCCTGGACTAGACGATGAGTGATCTCTTCGAAGCCATTTAAATGTGGGTGTATCTTGAAAATATCGTGGATGGATAGAATAACTAACAAAAGAGTACTGCAGATAATGAATAGGAAAGTAGAGATTTTAAAGACTAACAAAAACGGACGTGATGGTTTTTGGGTTATATAATGCGTAACGAGAAATACGAACTTCTGCAGCTAATTACACCTACAGAAGAAAATTCGAAGGAAGCGACCACCCGGATGAAGTCTTTCCTGGTGGCTCAAAAAGTTCTGGACATGGTTCAACCTGACCACAAGATCCCTTTTTCGAGCAGCTGTGTCGAAAGTTCGAATAACCCTTTTGATAGCCGACCTCAGATAGGAGATGGCACCTTAAGAAGAAGTGTAGTATAGCCAGTATAGTGATTCTAATACGTAAGAGAGAAAAAGCTAACCCCTACAGTGCTAATACATAATCTTTCCAGTCTAATCTCTTGAACACGTTTATGTTCCCCAACAGTTTTCGCCGGCATCATCAACAGCCAGAACACGTCCACTGCTGAACATAGGCCTCCCACCCTTAACCTCCACATTGAACGAAAGCCTGCCATCTGCATCTACTGGATGCCCGCGACTCTTCCATTCTCATGTCTTGTCCGTGGCCATATCAGCTTCCAAATCCTTTGAGATATATCAGACCACAACTGTTACAATTATTAAATTATTATTTAAATTGTCCGTATTTACTCGTATAAAGTGAAAGGGGTTATTGATATTTCATTCAAACCACACAATGAATACTTACGTGCGAAAAACGGAACCTTCAAAATTTAGATGTGCTTTATACCTCTTGTGAGCAAGGTCAAGGTTGCAAGTGTGTATTATAAAAAATATTTACGTATCAACTATTAAATCAGTTCCAAAACATTAATTCAATGTAACACAAAATATTTAACCTAGTTCAAGGATAAACGCTAAAGGTCTCGGTGGGTCAGTGACCTACAATTTTATGGCTTCAACGATTGCGAAAGGTTAAGTACAATATTTTTAAATCTATTTCTACCGTGAAGGTCTTATAAGATTGAAAAAAAAATCTGGTTTCACTGTTGTCTCAGATTTCTTTTCTATTTATATTTTCATCGGTGATTGTAGCGGTAAGTTTATTATTGCAGTTTGACTGAGGAAGTGCTGCACTTTCGCTAGTTTATTATATACCAACAATAATGTCGTTATTTTTTTCTGCTTGCAGATTTATCATTTATTGTCTTGACAAACGCTCTGTAAATTTTAACGCGGCTAGCACACCCCATTTTTTTTCTTCACTGAGATGACACCTCCGTTCCACCGCGAAACCGTATCGGAAAAATTGTTTACTTTAAGGGTCCTGTATACCCTCTGCAGCTCTCTCGCTCGCACATTTTCACATTATTGAAGATATAAAATCAGTGAGTGTGAATTTCCAAAAAGTAACAAAATCATGTCATGGTGTCTATCGTAACATTACAAACAAAGAAATGTTTGCTTCGATATCTTGTAATTTGACGGAATAAAATGACACGAGAAATAAAAATCACTTGTTACCATTTTACTGTGTCAAATTAAAATATATCAAATTGTCAATTTCTTTGTTTGTAATGTTACGATAGACACCATGACATGATTTTGTTACTTTTTAGAAATTCACACTCATTGATTTTATATCTTCAATAATGTGAAAATGTGCGAGAGAGAAAGCTGCAGAGGGTATACAGGACCCTTAAATGTGAACCTTATATCGTGTAACGTACTTACAATAAAAATTCAAACGAAAAAAAATGTATTGTCCGTTCGGTTCATTTGTTTATAAATACGCGTATTTAGTAATGGTTTCGCTGCTACAGTTCCGCAGCGGACGTACGCTAGTCGATAAGGTTTTTTCTAAAAACTCTACATTAAAGTGTTACTGCAACTATTTACGGCAAATGTGGCGTTTACGATTAGACGAGCTACGGGGATGTTCATCTCATCCCCAACTAAGCAACTTCAAATGCCTAAAATGAATTCCCAACACACCCAAATCCTCAGTAACTGGAAGTACGCGATACCGTTATGGCCCATCCAGACTCTCGCGAGGCGCCTCCTAGAGGCTCTCGGCACGAGTCTTGGCGAGTGGAGGCTGCAGGAGTGCTAGCCATCCACATTCTCGATTTATTCAGTTGCTCCCTACGTGTACTACAAGATGGACGTGATTGAAGTGACTGCGTTAGCTACTTTATGTGCCTACCAATATTATAATGTATTGCGTCTATATCACCTAACCACCGTTCACTTTAGTTTTATCCTTGTGGTGTGCATTTTTTGGATTCCAAATGATTGGTTCCATTTGGTATAATTCCATAAAAGTGGTACACAAATCATTACTCCACTCCATCATATCGTAATAAAAAAACGCACGCGTCCTTACTCTGCAGCGGTTAAAAAGAAGTGAGCGAGCGCGAGAGTGTGGTTAATTCACTCGCCTCATCCCCTCGTGTCCTTGTTGACTCGCGTCCGAAAAACCGACACAAAACGGAGCGGCAGCGAGGCGAGGCGAGGGAAGACGAGGAGACACGAGTGCACCGTCCTCACTCTCGGACTCGCGTTCCCTCGTGTCGCCTCGTGGAGAGTCTGGATGGGCCATTAGATGTAGATAAGTACCAATAGTGTCAAGGTATACCCAAGATTCAAACGATAGAGTCACCAGTCTAAACTCACAGATGATGCAATGGTTCCAATTCTTTTTTTTCATAGACCAACCAACTTTTATGTAGAGTTGAACGGGAGAGCCACCATTGTATTTTTTTTTAATAATTTACATGCTTACTTTAGCTTTAATCCTAACTAACGAACTATGTAACTTACTAGCATGTGCGCTTTACAACCTGATGGCACCTGGTTCGATCCTCAGCCATGCTAATGATTTATTTTGTACTAGCGACCCGCCCGCCTGGCTTCGCACGGGTGTAATTTACGTGCGAAGCCGGGGTGGGTCGCTAGTTATATATATAAACCTTCCGTGAAAATGTATTTAACTGATGGTGAAAACCGTATCAAAATCCATTGCGTGGTTTAGGAGGAGTTAGCGGCCATACAGACAGACAGACAGACGCGGAAAGGGACTTTATACTATGTAGAGATAGATAAAATAGAGAAGAGATGATGCCATAATATCTCTCAAAAAACGGTGAAGGTAAACATCGTGAAGAAAATGTCAAAGAACCTTACAAGGTGCAAAGAAAAGACATGCACTGAGCCAGCGTGGTGGATCCTAGGGTCCATTATCTTTCTCTCTCAGAGAAGACCTTTGTCATAGCAGTAGGGACATGATAGCCTGATATTGTGAAGCCAATCTTGTTCTATAATAGGTGAACAACAACAATTAATAGGTGCAACAATTGAATCGGTTCCTAGAGCTCTGATTTGCAACTGCAAAGGTAATAGGGCCCTGCAATTTTCTCTGTGGATTTTGTAATAAAAGCAGTGCTGCTCAGTACTTCTTTGTATTGTTGTGTTGCAATACAGCATTGCTTAGGTTGAAAATGTTTTATAATTGTACTATAACTGAGAATAACGGGGCACTTTTGCGTGTCAAATTTTACTACACATAATATATTATATTACTTTATAAACTAGTAGGGCTCCGTGATTTGACCAACTATCCTACAGGAACCTAAATTTTTTCATATATTTTATATATATACTAGCTGATACCCGCTACTTCGTCCGCGGAGAGCTCGGCCTTCGGCCTCGCTACTACGAACCGCTCCAAGAACACAAAATTTCATTCAAATCGGTTCAGCCGTTTACTCATCGTTTAAACCTTTCCTGAACTTTCACAAATATTTAATTATTAAAATCAGCTAAATCGGCCCAACCGTTCTTGAGTTTTAGCGAGACAAACGAACAGCAATAGATTTTTATATATATAGATAGATAGATAGATATATGAGGTACGGGGTGTAAGCTAGCTTCACTCAATTCTGTTCAGCTATTGCTAAGTTGAACATAAGCCTCCCCATTAGATTTCCACGCAGTACGACAGCCTGCCATCTGCATCCTCTGATGCCCGCGAGTTGCCGGTCCACATAGTTGGAAGGCCTACCTACGCCGCGTCTTCCGGTTCGTAGCCTCCACTCAAGAACTTTTGTTCTCCATTATGGGGAGCCTATATGTTCGCCAGTGGATATCTCAAAAATTAATGTGCATCTTACACTAAAATATAACATGTCTATAAAGAAATTTAAATTCTTTAAAATTAATTAATTAATTATTTTTTATTTTTTCTTCTTCCTGATGATGATGATTACAAAGATGGTGGGACAAACTTACGCATGTACTTTATTTTGATTTTTGACGGGTCATAGTTGGGTGAAATAAGGTACTGAGTTAAGCTCTTAACCTACAATTTAATATGTAGGCAAAGGAGTAAGGAATATTTAATGTGTTAGCACACACGTATCATGTCAATACCTTTTAACATTTTGTCTATACATTGTTTCGTATAATCAATCTATATCTACGGACTTTCGAATCGACAAAATTAATTTAACTAACAAAATTTTACTAAACACCTCATACTTTTAACATCGATCAAGTAATTGTAATTAAATTGCAACACGTCGAACAGTTACATACACAAAGGATATGTACTTTTTAGGCCCAAGCGATGTCGTTAGCTGTCGCAACTTCACATTGAGAACAGAATTTAAACAAGCATGTTATTGCTTAATTCGACACAAAATTGTTTACTTATTATTTAGCTCACGGTAGTTGTTTGTTGAACAACATAACTAGGGTCAATTGGTGGAAGATTATCTATCGAATTGCAGACAAAATATAGCTGTCATTTCCAGATGGCCATGGTCCGTGTCCTAATACTTATTATAGACAATAGACACATTTTTATTTATGGAAGAAAACAAACACATATTTAAGAATTAAATTACACACAAACACCCAAATTGTTTTCCTCCACAAACCGGTTCCAACTCAGCATAATGCTGGTTGCGAACAACCAGCGCTGCTCTTCCGTTGGAGCCGCCGGCTTATTACCAGCCATAACGATCTGGAAATGGCGATAGATAACGCTTTACATTTTATAATACACGTATTGTACAAGTAAATAGATCATCACCAAGTGGCAAGTGACAAAGTATTATTTAGTTCTAAAATTAGGATTACAAAACTTTATGCAATACAATTAAAATCAACAGCTATGATTATAAGTTGCAGTCGTTAGTTATCACTGGAGGATTTCCTGTGTCACGATAACTGGTGCTCTTACAGGATTTTTTTAAAGCGATTATGGATATTAGTTATTTAGAATATTGTGTATACAAGAAAAAATATTTTATATTGTGTTATTTATTATAATGCAGTGAAACGTGTCTTTTCATGTTGTTACCATTTCTCCATAGAATCCTCCACTAAAGTTCAGTGCTTACCTACCCACAAAGTTTTGGGTCGGTAGTTCAGCCCATTGGTACTTGGCAAGGTGCTCGAAATAGTCCTGGGACATGATAAGGGTCAGATCCGGATCCTTATATCGAAAGCAGGCGCTCTACAATGATAATAGGGTTCTCAGAAATTACAATGTTAATATTTTACTTTAAGATCGTTTCTTCTTGCTTCTGATTAAATATCTGAAGTTTTCATGCCCAGCTTATGCCCACGTATAAGCGTGGGGGCAGACAGTAGGTAATAGTTTTTTATCTGCCTTTCTGTTGCGATGGTAGCTGAGCGGTAGCATGTGCGCTTTACAATCTGACGGCACCCTTTTCGATCCACGGTCCTGACTTATTTTGAACTAAGTAAATTATGTGCAGTTTTAACGTCGTCGCTCAAAAAAGGCGAAGGAAAACATCGTAAGGAAACTGATATGTTCAAGAACTTCAAAAAGTTCAAATACATATGGGCTTGAGCATTTGGATTGTCTTTAGACCTTCAACGGTGTAGTCTTACTGTATTTGTAGTGTTAGTATTAGCTGGTATTTTGTTTAGTTAATAAAGGCACTTACCCTTGTAAATAAATACATATGAAATTCACCAATTTCACTAGGCCACCATGGTGACTTGGGGCCCATCCTCTCTTTCTGAGAGATGGCCTGTATCCCAGCAGTGGGAAAATGATAAGCTGATAATTATGAGAGTTTACAAGTATGTGAGGTTTTTAATATAATTAACTAGCAGTGCCCTGTGATTTAACATGCTATTCGTATATTTTTCTGATAAAAAGTTAATCCAGCTAATAAGGGTATAAGCCAGTTAATAAGGGTATAAGCTAACCAATTTTGGAGGTAATAAGTTGATATGTAGAGTAGTCGATAACTTAAGCCATTCATTTCTATAAAAAAATACATATTTATTTAATACAGAAATTTAATTTTGTACAGATTTGATAGAAGGTCTATTTGATAGAATCAGGACGCCTACAATCCAGTTTTCGTAGTTTTTTTAAAATCAAATAATGTCATTGTGAGAGGGATGTACGGCTTAAAAATCGGGAGAAAATTGTCGTCTTACGGTACACCGGGAGATGGGATGGGAAATAAGTAGATCTCCCATAAAAACGGGAGGTTCGGCAACGCTGATTCATAGTGGGTATTATGTGGGAGTCTAAACTCCTATAATTATAAGTGAACCATAGCTCTCGTCTTTTAATTAGGAAGTTGTAGGTATTCATTAATTTGTAGCTGTTGCCCTTGAACTAGATTCCCCAGTCTATGTGAATGCACTTATCACATGACTGTGACGTAGTGGGTAAATAATAAAGTAATTAGTGTGCACAATGTTTATAGTTGGTTGGTATGCAAGGACATCCGTCTGACTTAATAATGGACATTAAAGCTAAGACTTGTAATTTGGAGAGTGGACATAGTCTTTATCCTTATAAATTTATTGTATTATGCTAGTAGATTTTGATTACGAATTTTTTGCTACTCGTAAAATCAGGGTCTCGCGGTTTTCCCTGCAAACCTGGAGAAACATATCATCATCATCATCATTTCAGCCATAGGACGTCCACTGCTGGACATAGGCCTCCCCCATCGATCTCCAAAACGGCCGGTTGGAAGCGGCCTGCATCCAGCGTTTCCCTGCGGTCTCTTTTAGGTCGTCTGTCCATCTTGTAGGTGGACGTCCTACGCTGCGCTTACCAGTCCGTGGTCTCCATTCCAGAACCTTTCGGCCCCATCGGCCATCTGTTCTGCGTGATATGTGCCCTGCCCACTGCCACAAAAACAATAACATTGTTAACAATGATAATGTTGCAATAAAATTGTAAAAAGCAACAAGACATAACATTGTATCTTTGAACATATATGTGACACACACATAGTCTGTGACATAGTGATAGAGAAACTTTATTTTTTTGTTTTTGTAACATTTTTCTATATGAAATTTTCTATGCTATGCTAGAGCCACCTGCAAAACGTTTTTATCAGCTTCGATCGAGTGTTCTTCCTTCCTCACTGAAGGAGAGGTAGGGATACCGACCTTCGAGGTAGTACCTACCTCCTTGTCGGTGCTGGTCTCTGAAGGACACTGCCCTCAGGGAGATTGGAGGGGCGAGTTTCCAACCCGGCATGGTGAAACCGGGTGGCGTCTCGAGCACCCTCGTGCAGGATCGTGATAGTGGTCCAATGTTGATGTCTGGTAGTTGTTACGTCTGATACTTAGTAGGTTTCATGGCCTCATTCTGGGCTGCCGCCTTCATCCTCTTCGTGGCCTTTCTCTTCCGGTCCAGACAAGAGGAGCTCACGCAGTAGAGCACGCCAGGTACCTACTACAGGTACAGGTACGTCAGGAGGGCGTGTGTGGAGCGGCGCAATGTTGTTAAGGTGGGGGTTTTTCGGCTTATATCATTACACCCACCGCTATCCATTATCTACTCTACTCTTCAGAAAATGTAATCTTGTTTCTAGTAATAAAATAAATGCTAAATCCATCGTAGCTAATAACATCACAACTCTATCAACTACGCAATAAATGTCAGTTTAACATCATATAGATAAACCGTTGGTTATAGACCCCGCGGCTTTGTTCATATCCGCTTCTGGCGGAGCTTCCGTTCCCAGATAATGAGCAATAACCGCTCCTTCGATAACGTAACAGGTTTCACCAAAACTTCCGCTAAATTCACGTGGTACTAAGAATTTGTTATTTATTAGACTGGTAGTGGGGCCTTTTTTGGATGTTTGCAAAAGTTCACCTTGAGAGTAAACTTCTAGATATTACATACATATTTGAGCCGTTTGGGGACAAGACATTAGGCCCTTGGCGACCGGGAGCTCACCTCATTTTCAAAAATATTTCTGAGCGCCTGGTTAATGCGACGCGTGACCAAAATGTTGGCGTGTTTCTGGCTCAACGCATAAGCATTGCCATTAAGCGTGGTAATGCCGTCAGCATGCTGGGTACGCTGCCAACTGATAGTGGGATTGAGCGTTTGGATTGTCTTTAGACCTTCAATGGTCTATGGGAAGTCTAAATGTTTTTGTAGTAGTGCTATATAGCTTGTATTTTGTTTAGTTAATAAAGACACTTGCCAAATGGAAAAACACTAGATTATTCACAAGTTTTATTCTTAAAAAACCGACAACTGTATTTTTGGCCCATCATATTTAGTAACCGGAAGACGTCCCGTAGATAGGTATCTCACTAGATGGACCCACGAAAACGTGAGAGTCGCGGGCATCCAGCGGTGTGTGTAGCGTTCTAAGGGTGAGCCCTATGTTCAGCAGTGGACGTCTTCTGGCTGATGATGATGATGATACAATTTAGCAACGATACTCCTGAGCAAAACATTTTACCTGATTTTCATTGTGAAATACCAATTTGAAATTATAGTGCAGTCATAGATTGTTTAACATTCCCACTTTACCAGTATGGCAGCTAAATTCCACAGAAAAGGAAAATATATATAATTTTCTGTACTAAATTCGGTCCAAGCATTTATTTGCTCTGACAGCTGCAATAACATTGTAAAAAGCAACAAGACATAACATTGTATCTTTGAACCTAACAAAAGAGTTTTCTATATCTATCTTTAATAAGGTCTCTGGTATAATAGTCCATTCTCCGAACGGAAGCTAGTTCCGGAGCGGAAATCGAATCCACGAATGCAGTTGGTACATGGCAAGGTGAACCACACGCTTAACTCGGACCCGTGTAGTGTTTAGTCTTTTAACTATCTATTAATCAATTACAACTTGTCAATATGTTTGTGATTCCGTAGTTTTCATAGTCTACAAGGTAAGTTTTTTGTTGAGTATAGAGAATAGAACAAAATATATAACATCACTACCATCGCTTGTCAGGCGAAATAGCGGACAAAAGCAAGTCTTATTTTCAATTTAAAAAAACAACCAACTTAAATAAAGAGGTTCTCAATTCGACGGTATGTTTTTATGGCTAGTCGTAAACCAATTTTAATGAATTTTTTTTATTCTAAGGGTTATATATTAGTGGTTGGCCCATTTGCTATTTTGATAGCCCGTTGGCCCAGTTAGTAGTAAACCTGCCTTCCGTGCTTGGGGGCGTGGGTTCGATTCCCACCTAGGACAAACATTTATGTGATGTACATTTGTGTTAGTTCTATATCTGGGTAAGAATTAATATCTATTTAAGTATGTATTTAAAAATATATATGTATGTATATCAGTCTCTGGCAGCCATATCACAAGCTTTGCTTAGTTTGGGGTCAGATGACTGTGTGTGCAAAAAAGTCCCGAATATTTATTTATGTAATTAAATTTGAAGAAAATATTTCACCACTATAGATGAAAAATTAAGCGATGAATTTCATTCACGGAACTTTCTGTGAAGTCGATTGTTATTAAAAAAAAAATTTATGTAGAAGATTTTTAGAGTATCTCAGTAATACCATAAATGCGATTATTTATATATGATAATTTGTGTGTAAGTGTGTATATTTGTCCACACTCAACTCCGTAGCAGCGTAACGGATTTGAATGAACATTAGTATGTACCTCCATACTAAATAGTACCCTGAATTAAATAATTTTTATCCCAGAAAAAGCATGGTCCCTGTAGGGTAGCGGGTGAAACCGTGGACACTATGTACTGGTAAATACAAAAAAAAATACTGATTTTAAAATCTCTTTTATATATGTAGTTTACAACAATTTTTCACTTGGTTCTCTATACAGCTTAGTTGAGCCATATCAACTGATTTCTCCACTAGAATAGTTTAGTTTAGTCATACGAAATTAAACTCATTAATCGAGCAATCGACTATAAGACAATTACATAAATCAATGTTTTTATTGGTCTAATTTTAACTACCACTAGTTTTACAGAGTAAACAGGTTACGTACCAAATAGCAAACGTAATAAAAGTTCGCAAAACTAATTGCTCATACTAAACACATCAGGAAGTCTGGTGGCATTCCCATCCAAAGATCAGAGGTCCCGGAAGAAACAGAAGGTTACTTGCTCAAGCTTCTTGTATATATTGCTTGGTGACGGGTCGCCCGCGCAGTCTATTGAAGCGATCAAGCGTACGCGCAAACTTAGTCGTACGCTCGTACCTTATGCTTTGTGACCGTGATTTTAACGTAAGTGTTGTGTGAATGACGGAAACAGGATCTGTTAGAGATAAGCCATTAAAATGAATGGATGTGTCGTGTCTATGGTGTTAGATGGTCCGTGGTTGGTTTATTTGTGAAGGTTTGCAGTGATTTAAATTTGTTTTCGTTGGTATGTTTGTTTATAGTCTAGTGCAGTGTAATGTGGTCCAGTGTAGATAAAACAGATAAAAAAACAAAAGCAAAAAATAAAATACAACATAATCAATTTAAAAAAAAACGATTTCAAAATTAGTAAATACTAGCGACTCGCCCGCCCGGCTTCGCACGGGTGTAATTTACGTGCGAAGCCATGGCGGGTCACTAGTTATATATATAAACCTTCCTTGAAAATGTATCTAACTGATGGTGAAAACCGCATCAAAATCCGTTGCGTGGTTTAGGAGGAGTTAGCGGCCATACAGACAGACAGACAGACGCAGAAAGCGACTTCAATTTATACTATGTAGAGACTATGTAGAGATATGCAACGTTTTTTGGATGATATATTTTTGCAGTTATTTTTATTTATAATAATACTACATACTACATAGTATGGCATAGGGTTTATTATATGATACGAATACTCTTTTAAATAAAAAAACATATATTTCCAAATCGGTATATAAATGATGAGTTCTGAAGCAACAAAAAAAAATATTTATACAACCGTATTGAGAACCCACTCCTTTTTTTAGTCGGTTAAAAATAAGAATACATTTGCCAAACCTTTAAAAGACATACCTACTGCTCGCAAAATGTCACTATAGCCTAGACAAGTGTACTACCGTAACGACAAATAAATTAAGGAATAAATCGATCCGCTCCGCACTTTGTTGCCATACCCAATCAGGTTCATTATCGTAATACCTACCTTAAACATACTACCTAAGATCTATATATGAATAACATAATGTTCTACAAATTATTAAGTATTAAATAGTTGGACCTTTTAAACACTTTTTGTAGAGCATGCCCAACAGCAAAGTGGTAATGAAATCTTTTGAAGTGAGAGTGAAATTGTTTTGTCTATTAGTAATCTTTTATCATCAGTTGGGTGATATAAATCAGCTGTTCTATAGAAAATTGACATTCAAAATCAACGAATCTTATGAGATAACAATATATTTTTTCGCGGTGTTGTTTTGCTCCTGTTTTTAGTTATGAGCTTCTTTCGGCTTAGTAGCCGTTCCGTGTAGCCCGTAGAAGTTAGTATAGAGCCTTTGTTCATACAAGGATTTTTATTGATTTAATCGAAACTTAGGTACTTAATTTAAAAGGTTGGAAACAGAAATTTTGTGCGGGTATTTGGCATTTAATATCTTAAATTTCGTTTTAATCTTTATTAGATTGCTCTTCAAAATAAGCCAGTACAAAAGCTTCTCAGATCTCATTGATACTATCACTTAAGAAACATTCGCCCATTGATAAGGTATCATAGGTAACAAGACAAGTTAATTTCTTGAAAAAAAAAACAAAGGCAAATTTGGCTGATCAAGTTTCGCGAACGGTTAACCTGAACAAAAAATTATGTACAAAACCTCACTGTAATTTGAAAAGACCTATTCAATTATACATTACATGAGGGTTCTTTTTTCATCCCCACTTTATCAACCCCTGACGCAAACAGAGGGATGTTATAAGTTTAACGTGCGTATCTGGGTAGGTATCTGTCAGAATCAGAATAATTTATTGACATATTGAAACTAACATTAGTTATACCTATTCTAGAATAAATAATACTTAATATTGCTTACAATATGTCTCGTCATTTCACAAAAAATATCAAACAACAAATGTCTGCGGCATCGTACGATAGTTTTCAACGGCTGAACCGATTTTGGTTTAGTTGGTTTTTGTTTGAAAGGTTACTTGATCAAAAGCTCAAGATTATTTTTAGCCATTTGAAGATTATCCGCTCTTTTATGGGATTTAAAAATCTATTTATACTTGTTTAAATGTATTTATTCTTGACGGAATCAAATAATATAAAATACCTTCATTACTTAGCTTATTATACAAAAACAGTTAGATTGTTCATAGACCGTGTTGGAAGTCTATTTTAGTCTAGAGACGATCCAAATGCTCAAACCCACTACCAGTTGGCAGCATATCTATACTAATATTATAAAGAGGAAAGATTTGATTGTTTGTTTGTTTGCATTGAATAGGCTCCGAAACTACTGAACCGATTTGAAAAATTCTTTCACTGACGGGAAGCTACACTATCCCCGGGTGACATAGGCTATAATTTATACCCGTGCGAAGCTGGGACGGACCGCTAGTAGAAGATAATTATATAGATAGAGTTGATTTCTGACGTTTCTGATCTTACACCATGATTATAGTCACATTTATTTATATTCAATTAAATTTAAAATCTGCAATTCTTTAACCGTGGTCTACTTTGTCTGCGAAGACCAAAAATGTATGCGCTGTTCTCAGGGTACCCAATATACAGGCTTAGCTTAGTTTGGGGCCCACCAAAAACATTGTTTGGATTTTTACATTGTGTATGTGCTCTTTTTTTGGAGGTTATATATTTATTTACAGGAAAATATTTATAACACAGATATTTAAATACTAAAACTATTACTACCTAATTGTTAAATACAAATTAAAATAAAATATTAATAAAAATCACAAAAAAAACCTTTTTGGATAAATAAATTTACTTTACTTTACTTTACCTTCCAGGTCAAGATGCGCTGCCTTTTCATCGTCACCGCTCTCCTGGCCGCATGCCAGGCCAGGCCTGGGCTGGTTTTCACGCAGCCCTTTGCTCCCATCGGCATCCAGTACGCCAACACGGTGTCAGCAGTGCACCCTCACCCCTCTGTGGAGCTAAATGCTGCTAGCGAGGCTTTACTACCCAGGTACCCGCAAATAACTTGAAGAAATTACTATAGTTAAAATCTAATTTCTAAAAAGAAAACAAAAAAAAAGAATTCAAGACTATACCTACAAGAACAAACAAACTAAAATAGTTGAAAATGACAATAAAAACAGATAAAAAATAAAACAGAGATTGAAAGTCCTCATCAAAACATTTGCTGAAGACAAACCAAAACGACATCTCTGTATATATTTTTGGTTTTTGCTGATTATTCCAAAAAGTGCTGAATAAATTTCGATAAAATTTATATGACCACCTATGATGATTTATGACCTACCAAAAAAAAAAAAAACATCAAAATCAATTCATTATTGGCGGAGTAATCACGTAACAAACATACAAAAAAACACAGTCGAATTGATTACCTCCTCCTTTAGTCGGTAAAAAAACCGCTTATGTGCCTCGTTTAAACAAACAAAGGAACCTGAACTCGAGGGGTCATTACACTCGGTGACAAGGGTCTGATGATGGAGCCAGGAGATTGATAGTGAAATCCTTGGTAAAGACCCAACAATTCCTTTTCCTATTCCTATACTACGGATACTGAGCATAAAGGTATTCGTAGGCGAAAAACCTCTCTGGCCTGTGTATCTAGCTGTTTATGTTTCTAGGAAAACTCGTATGTCGCGAGCTAGGTTTGACTTTGGATCATGATGGGACTCTTTAGATTATTTTTTCATGTTAAACTGACTCTACTCTTTTTTCTGTTTATTTCAATAAGTAAAAAGGAGACCACTGCTAATTTAATTGTGTGAAAAGGTAATAAAACTTGCATAGAATCTACATATTAT
Source organism: Agriopis marginaria (assembly GCA_932305915.1). Classification (NCBI taxonomy): domain Eukaryota; kingdom Metazoa; phylum Arthropoda; class Insecta; order Lepidoptera; family Geometridae; genus Agriopis; species Agriopis marginaria. The sequence continues at coordinate 6,368,882 of OW029933.1, forward strand.
ATGGCAAATAATTACCGACTTACATTATAATAGTGGTACAATGGTATTAAATATTTATATTAAGAGTGCAATGACCTCTTTTTGGCTTACTGCGTAACCCTGTATATTTACTACATTATTATAGTGTAGGTAAAGGTATGCCATCTGAATTTTGTTCACGTTGTTTTAACCAGGCTAATGTCGACTCCATTTTTGACGAACCTTACCTAAATCCAACTTCAAGGATTTTATTATTCTCTGGCTTTCATTGTTTGCAGTACCTGCACTGACATGGTAACACTTGTATTTCTAAACTGGACGTTTTGTGCGTGCACTGATATACCGATTAACTTGTACGTTTTGTTTGTGTCCTCCACGCACTGCAGTGTGCAATAAGTAAGTACTTATTAAATCTTGTGAAAAAGCGGCGTAGTGGGCGAAAAGTTGGAGTGTGTACATGTACATATTACCTATACATGCAAATTGCACACATTACAACAAATCGCACGGACTCGTGTGGTCAAATTCCCCTCGTGCCTCCTTCGGTCCGCTTATCGCTCCTACTCCTCATGGCTCATTGCTAAGCGTTGTGACGATTCGTCAGAAAAAAAATTGAGTGTTATACCTACAGTTTCCCCTTTGGCACTTACCATGGTCTTCTTTGTCATCCATTTCATGACATTTTGATCATCTCGTTTGCAGTTGTGTGACCGCTCAATATTGAAGTGTGTGTTTATAGAACTACTAACTGCACCCTGTGGTTTCACCCGTGTAGTGATGAAAAATGGTGACAATGATAAAGAAGAACACTCTCTGGCTCTTGAACTATACCCATGCAAAAAATCAGGTCGATCCGTTGTTCCGTTGCAGCGTGAAAGAGGAACAAACATCCATACATCCATACATACAAAGTTTCGCGTTTATAATATTAGTAGGAAGTAGGATTAAGAATATGTCAGTGTAACCTCGGCCTCTTCTGTTTTTGGCAGACCTTTTTCAGTACTAGCTCGAGTTTATCCAAATCCACACTATATAATATAATCAAAGAATGATCCCGGCCGGTAATTTCCCGGACAATTTGTCGCCATCTATACTGATCAGCGGCCTCATAGTATATGGCGTCACTGATTTTGGTGTCGATATGTTTAGACACATATTCCGACCATCGTTTCGGGCTTTGCCCCTCGATCTTTTTCTTTCCGCTTTTGCTGATATTATAAGCTTTTCAACATTGTCTGCCGGTTTTGTTGCAATGTGCACTGATAAGTATACAATGCAGTATAAATAGACCCAAAAATTTACTATTGACCAAAGATATTTGTTTTATTGTCAAGGATATTTTCAAGATGTTTGTCGGTACCTGTACTTATATCCAAAAAAGATCGCAAGAGAAAAAAAGCACGAAACAATTGAAAATACGAATTCGAAATAATTTTGACAAACTACAAGACAAACAAAGCAAAGAGCTAATCAATCATTAAAAAAGAAAAATTCTCAACTACACAGTAGTTAAGTTTAGGTACGTGTCTTAATTATAAATTGCCATTACCCACAGGGAACTGCAAAAATCCAGAGACTTCTACGACAACCCAACCATCGCTGAAGGCCTTGCCAAAGAGTCATGGTTCACGAACAAGGAGATGCAGGTCGTCGAAAGAGAAGCAGAAAAGATCCCAAGAGAGAGCATCTATCATATCGTGAAAAACGCCGGGTTTTTGGACCGCCATTAGGTGTCAACTAAGGACCAAACATAACTTTGACCTGCCAAAACTTGATAAGTATATATGCATACTTTTTTGTTTTATTGATTGAGCGAATGTTGGTCTCAGATTCTGATGGGACAAGTTGGCGTTTCACTCTATGTTTGTATATTTATTCGACGACTTGTGCATCGATGATACACAATGAAATCTTCATGAAATTTTGTAGCGAAATAATTCATTTCAAAAATGAGCAAAATCTGACACGTTGATTTGCTTAGATATAGAAGTCGCGTGTTTTATTTATAGTTGGGTCACATAATCAAGGAAATGTTGTTAACGGTAATTTAAAAAAAAAAACATTTTTTGGTGATTTTTAGTTAACGGCTTATTCCTGTTTATGTTTGATAACAAAATGAAACAATAACGTAAACTTTTCAAGTGTTAGCGCGTCGAAGTTCTGTGAAAATTAGATGAAATCAAACAAACAAATTAGAGTTACATGATAACATAACTTTAGTGAACAACGGTGCTAGTTTAAAACAAATTAGAAACAAATACTGCGGTCTGATTCTAGAATAATCGATTGTTTCTATCCCCATCACTTCCTTAACTATAACTGTCGTACTGAGAGAAACAAGTGACAGCCTTAGCTAGCCTATATTAATTATCCTAATTATTTTCCTGATTCATAATTTAAGTAATTATGAATCAGGAAAATAATTTTTAAGCAATCTAATTCCAATGTATAATGTGACTAGTTATTTTTTTTCTATGTTGACTTAAATAATTTTGCAATTTTAATGATTTTACGGTAATTTAAACCAATTTACAAAGGTAAATGGTTAAATTACCAAAAATCACTTAAATGAACATAAAACGTTTATCAAACTTTATCTCGATTCGTCACAGCATTGTACTTTATCGCGAAAACTTTGTAAAATAACACTACATATAGGGGAAAATAGGTACAAATCATAAAACTAAGTTACTTTATAATTCTACATCAAATCTAATGGTTTAAAAACCATTAGATTTGATGTTTGGGAACTCAACTTAATCCTTTACTAGTTTTTATTTTGTAAGTTTTATTTTATTTTATTCGTAAACATCATCTATCAAACTATGAATTTGTGTATTTAATTTTTAGATAATTGACATATTTTTTTAATTTGCGAATGATTTTTTAAGGTTACTCTAAAATAAGCTTAGAAGAAAACTACCCTGTATATAAATAGCTCTAGCTAGTTTTTGATAAAGCTCTTTACATTTAAAATATTTTTTGTAAACGTTTATTTAAGCATTTATTTCCTCGTTTAACTGAAATTAAGTTATATTTTAATATTTTAGATAATGTCGTCACCTGAAACTAAATTTTTGTACTTATAATAATTATATAATACCGGGCGGCTTTATTACCGAAACTGAAAATAAGGATATGACAGGTACATAGAGTAGAAGACTGTGGAATAGTTATTTTGGAGATTTTTAAATTTTCAACTCTCTCTTTTATAAAAAGGGATACACTGGATGGTGGTTTTGTTCATCACCATCAGCAGACGTCCACAGCTGAACATAGGCCTCCCCTATAGAACTCCACACTAAATGTCAGCCTGCCATCTGCATCCACTGGATGCCCGCGACTCTCACGATGTCCTCGGTCCATCTAGTGGAAGGCCTACCTACGCTACGCTGCGTCTTCCTGGTCCCGATCTTTCCGGTATCGGTGTGTTTTCTTCTGCATAGTACTGAGGATTTGGAAATCAGAAAAAATACATAAAAAAACTATGCCATAGGCTTTTACTCGATGTACCTACTTGAACTCAATTTTTCAGTTTCTTTAAAAAACTCACCCATTATTTTAATGTTTACTTCGTAGAGATTATAAGTATTTTTAGTTAATTTATGTAAGTGATAAACCGGTTTAGTACTTTATAATTGAACTATAAGTTATGGTAAGTAGTAAATATGTTGAAAAAGTAAAACTGTGATCTCGAACAATAAGTACAGTGTCGTAAGTTATTGTTTCGCTAATATTTATTTTAATAAAAAACAAATTGTTGATAAAATATGTGTTTTACATTGGTTTTACACTAGGTTTTGTTTGTCACAATCGGGACCACCATACGCAGGCTTTTTGAAGCTTCGCCCTCTTTTGCAGGTGACCCAGCACTCGTGGACTGGTTTCTGCTCAAAATCTGTAAAAATGATAAAAAAACATTACAGACGATATAAATAATAATAATAATAAATATTCGGGTCATTTTTGCACACACAGTCATCTGACCCCAAACTAAGCAAAACTTGTGATATGGCTGCCAGGAACTGATATACATACATACATATATATATTTTTAAATATATACCTAAATAGATATTAACAACCAGATATAGAACAAACACAAATGTTCATCAGATAAATGATTGTCCTAGGTGGGAATCGAACCCACGCCCCAAGCTCAGAAGCAATTATGTCTTCTCAGAAGGTAGCTTCACTACCAACTGGACCAACGGCCTATCTGAAATAAACAAACGAATTGAAAACAGAAGGACAGCTATTCAGCAAAACAACCTGTTAATTACTGAAAAAAAATCTAGCGTCAAAGTAAATTAATACCATTGACAAACTACAACCCCAGTGGAAATTGAAAAGCTTTCCCAGCAACCTGCGAAAACCTACTATTTCGCGGTAATTTCCGAAAATCCTCGGAATTCTCACAAATCCGATAAACTCAATATCTCTCTGAATAGACCGCCTCGGCGATATTCCATGGCACCCAGACATTGAATAAATGGGCTAGCGGTAGAAGTGTAGGTAGAACCGTGACGTCAAGTCTATTTAAGCTAGCGTATCTTACGACCGCGCCTAGCAACACTCGCAAAATAGAAAAAAAAATACTGATTAAATTTAGTCTTCTAATAATTTTTTAATGTCCTTTTTTTATTATGTAAATAAAATACAAGCTAAAACTAAAACTACAAATACAGTTAGACTGCCCATAGACCGTTGAAGGTCTAAAGACAATCCAAATGCTCAAGCCCACTACCAGTTGGCAGCGTACCCAGCATGCTGGCGGCATTACCACGTTGAATGGCAATGCTTATGCGTTGAGCCAGAAACACGCCAGCATTTTGGTCACGCGCGCTCTGAAAGATTTTTGAAAATGAGGTGAGCTCCCGGTCCCCAAGGGCCCAATGTCTCGACCCCAAACGCCTCAAATATGTAACCATTGCCGAGGTTAGCATATTTGCGTCGCTTGTGCTGCTCTGCCGAATTGGCAGCCGCACCAGCCCTACCCTGTGTCTCAGGAAGATGTGACGGCGCCAAAGTATCGACACAAGTTGCGTCCCATACAAGGCCGCCCCAACCTCCAGGGCACAAGTGTCATACCGTCATTATTAAGCCGAGTTTAAACAAAACATAACTGAAATTTGTTCAAAAATAAAAAGTTATAATAATTTTATGCTAGACAGAGAGCGCAATATAACACGTAATGACGTCAAGCCATGCGGGCCCTGTACAAATGCTATACTAACACCCGCTTTGCAGGAGAGGGTCATACCATTAGCTCTCTATCCCCACCAAAAACTTAACACGTTTATATCTCAGATTTATATCAGCCAATTTCATTTATTTTTGCAGTACCTATGTGTAATGTGTTTAATTATATCCTTCGCTAATCCTGTTATCCTACTAATATTATAAATACGAAAGTTTGTTGTTTGTTACCACGTATACTGTATCCAGTCCAGTGTATTGCGTATCCCAGTGTATCCAGTAACTATAAACCGTTGTGTATCCAGCAGGCCTAGCATGGGCTGTGGATAAATTGTCTTTCAACCGTTTTTATCCATGCCTAGACGCGACAAAGCTAGAATATGGATACGTTTGTCTTTTTCTTGCGGGATAAAAACGGTGGAAAGACAATATGTCCACGGCCCGTGCTAGGCCTGCTGTAACTACTAAACCTCTGTGTATCCAGTAACTACTAAACCGTTGTGTATCCAGTAACTACTAAACCAATTTTAATGAAATTTGGAATATAGATTGTTTAGGTTCTGAAATAACACATAGACTAATCTATTTCCTTCTGAACTGTTATTGTTCTCCACTCCACTTGTGACAAATCAATTTCTACGCGGGAAAAGCCGCGGGGCGCATCTAGTTTATAATAAATAAAACATTATCCACAGACCTATTCGTTCGGTTTTTTCAATTCTCTCTCAATGATTTTTTTTATCTTGATAATGTGCGAAAGTGTTAGCTTTGGCTGGTGAGCGCTGCCTTAAATCGATTTTCTATGGCGCCGGGTCTAGGTAGATTTGTCCCTCAGCTCAAGGGCGGCTATAGTTTCTCAAGAACAGCTCAGTAATAGTCCATGACTCAACGCTTTGGGATGAAAGGCAATATTAGTTCTGAGAACCGTGATTGGGCGATTGATTCATTTTTCTGTTTAAGTCTGGCTTTCTTGGAAATAAATGAAAATTCGGGACATTTTTGCACACACCGTCATCTGACCCCAAACTAAGCAAAGCTGCCAATATGGCTGTCAGAGACATACATAATATACATACATAATTATATATTTTTGAAATACATACTGAAATAGATAATAACACCCAGATATAGGACCAACACAAACGTTCGTCCCCAAGCGCAGAAGGCAGGTTCACTACCAACTGGACCAATGGGGCTATCAATTTCTTGGAAATAAATGTACTTACCTAATATCAGTTGATCAGATTTATTATAAATACCTATGTCTATAAAACAATGAATAATCTTGTATTTATGATGATGCCACCTCTCGGGATGGCTTTCGGAATGGCTACTGGATGTAGCCATCCCTTAATTTACACAAATCTATCGACACGTAATTTATTCAATCGAATAAGGTGTTTAAGTTTTAGGCGGAAAGGAAATATACAAGCATACATTAAATACTCGCTAATTAAAAAACCCATTCTTTTGACATGGTGTTGTCGGGTAAAAATTTAAGGAAAATATTGTATACCTAGTTATCTACTAATTATACTTCGATGGAAACTCTTAAAATTAATTAGAATTCTGAATTGCATTGTTTATCATCTTTATCATTTCAGCCATAGGACGTCCACTGCTGGACATAGGCCTCCCCCATCGATCTCCATAAGGGCCGGTTGGAAGCGAACTGCATCTAGCGTTTTTCTGCAATCTCGTTTAGGTCGTCCGTCCATCATGTATGGACATCCTACGCTGCGCTTTTAGCCCCATCGGCGATCTGTTCTGCGTGGCCTGTCCACTGCCACTTTAACTTGCTAATCCGGCTTGCTCAATAACGTGCTTCAACGTAAACAGGACTAGAACTTAAAGTTACGGTTACCTTTTTTACTGTCGCAGTTAAATTCATGCATATCGCAGGTGTCTATGAAAGTCCTCATCTCGCCACAAGCGTCGATACCGCATACTGGTACTTGGTCGTGTTTGCAGATGTCAGCTATTTTGCATTCTTCTGCAAGCTGGAGACAATTTTAGTAAAAAAATAACACATTTCTGTTTCATGTATCTGTACCATAACATCACCAAACAGATCCAATGGAAGACAAGCGCTGGTTAACAGCCGGCATTATATGTTTCCTGCATTTGTTTTAAAAATAAAAACAAAAATTAAATTGTTTTATTGTTTACTAAATTCATGTTACAATATTTGTTAAACTAATGTCGTACCAAAAAACCACAGCTGGTTTGTCCTGGTACCAACTCAACATTCACTCTGCGCTGCTGATAAAAACAATAATACGCATGCTGACAAAACAACACTACAATATGAAAGATACATACCACATCTACTTACATAATATTTATATCTATTATAGATATTTACGGTGTGCGTGAATAAATACCTACACACCTAAATAATTAGAAAAAAACAATGCAAACTAAAGTATCATGCAGAGATGGGCTAAATAATAATACAGGTAGATTTTCACTACCTGCTGGTGCTTATCTTTCTTAGTATTAATGAAAAGTATACAATTGCAAAGGTAGATGTAAGAATTATGCTGAGTTGGGGTCGATTTGTGGCTTTACCACCTATGTATTTTAGTGATTTTTTAAAACGTAGGTAAGTCGGTGACAAATAAACTTTTGTTCTTACTTTCTTTCTAATTAGAAACTAATCAGAAGGACGTATTTTGTGTGGGATTTAGTGTGTATCAAGACATACACTGACACCGGTTTGCCTTCCTGGGATATCAAAACGCGGGTGCGGCCATATCCATTGAATGCCTCAAACCAAGGAACATTACTACTCCTACCGGACCCTGAAACGGCGCAAATATTCTTGCCTTGACAGAGGTTACTTATTTATGTCATTTTGGATAGAAACACTGGGACGTGAAAACCGAAGCCTTTTGAAACCTTTTAAGGATTTGTCAAGGAGACGGAAAGATTCTGCAAGTAACCAAAATTTGTATTTTGAATAGAAAGTTAAGTTTCCCATATCAGCGAGGTAACATGGCCAGCATTTTTGGCACGTTTCTTGACATTGTTTAAACTGACACTTTTCTTTTCAGTGGTTTAAACTATGTACCTACATAGTCCTTCGTTGCCTGTAAATTTGATATAAGTAATATGAAAAAAGTTTAAATTAATAGTATAAATAGTATAATTATAAAAAAAGTTTTTATATGTTTATAGTTATAAAATTGTTCTGACTAAAAACATTTTGATTTAATTTGAATATACACGATTTCAAACAGTTAGTTTAGTTTTTAAGCCGAGGTTTACCAATTTTAAGCAGCGCTTATTACTACAGATAATCATAAGGTTTGGTTTATTGTATTAAAGTTGCATTTAGCGGAGCCAAATCATGGCGCTTACACACAGTCGTGAGTTTCGCTGCTTCAAATCGGTTTAGTAGTTTCCGAGCCTATTCAATGCAAACAAACAATCAAATCTTTCCTCTTTATACTATTATATAGTACACACCCCGGCTTCGCACGGGTGTAAATCTTATTTTTTACACCTTAGGTTACATTATTGGAGTTTTAGTAAGGATCCCATAAAAAAAATATAGCCTATGACACCCGGGGATAGTTTAGCTTCCCAACAGTGAAAGAATTTTTCAAATCTTTTCAGTAGTTTCGGAGCCTATTCAATGCAAACAAACAATCAAATCTTTCCTCTTTATAATATTAGTATAGATAGCTAGATATATAACTGCATCTTAACGCGGGCTCGAAACAGTGCAGTGCGGAAAATCACGCGAACGTGAACCTTAATGCGCCGAGATATGGTTTGCGGTCGCGCAACTTTTCAGGTAGCTTTAAGCCTCCTGAACTGACACGTGTGTAGCCATAGAGTTCTATTGAATCTACATAATTTTTCATGACCTTTAACATTAACCTCATGACGCATTACGTGCTATTCAAATACCAGAAGGCTGTTTGACGAAAACAAACTTAATCTAATCTTCCACCTCACCTGCCTTTGTCACAGATCAAGTAATAGTACCTTAGCACCTTCCACGTGGGCGTCACAGTATTCCAACACTGTTGTGAGCATCAGCAATAACGCTTGTTTCAACATTATTCGAAAATAGCTCGCTTACATAGTTTATAGCTTAATAATATTTCATGTTTCGAAATGTAACAGCCAAAACGTTTTGCAATTTACGAAATACTCGTATCGTTCAGATTTACGAGGTAAGTAATAATCTTCTCAGATTAGCTGTGGTTCGAAACTTCGCTTATACTTTTATAAAATGGGTAGACGAGACAGGCAATAATACAAATAAAATCAAACATTCGTATAGTGCAGACCTCTTCTATTAAATTTTTATTTACAAGCTTTTATTTAACTTTTTAGATGGACAGACGATCTAAAAGAGACTGCTGGGAAACGCTGGATGCAAGCTGCTTCCAACCGGCCCTTTTGGAGATCGATGGGCGGCCTATGTCCAGCAGTGGACGTCCTATGGCTGAAATGATGATAATGACGATTTTACTTGTCTTGTATCGGTCAAATATTGCAACTGTATTTCTAAACACTTACACCGAACCGATTGAGCTATGTGACGTCATTCGAAATCCAGTATGGCGGATTCCCCAAGGCCACTTATTTTTTTATGCACCCGCCATGATATGGGTATCTAAAGAAAGGTTTTGCAGAGGAATACGAAAACTAAATTGACGTGACACTAAATTCAATATGGCAGATGCCTTAAAGTTTATTAAAATGTAAAATAAAATTATAATGTATGTTATTTAATGTACCTATAGTGTAGATATATTGTATATATAGTGTAGAACGAAACTCTTCTTAATTATTATTGTTGCTGTAGAATGATACTCTCTTTTTTTTTTAGCTTCACCCTTAAACAGTGCTGGTTTTAGCACTAACAGCGCCCTGGGCGAGATTTCTACGTCGCCCCCCCCTGCCCCCCGTCTGTCATTCAAACCGAAAAAAGGTAAAAAATAGATTAGATCTATTCTAGATCTATATATTTTTATATACCTGCGGCGCCCCTTTTTAGGTGCCTATGGCGCCCTTTTATATCTGGCGCCCTGGGCGGTCGCCCCACCAGGCCCCACCCTAACGCCGGTACTGACCTTAAATCCACATACTTATTTCGTTTACACGTTGTTCATATTGTTCAATAGAAATACTATCAAATGGTTTTGAATAATTTTATGACAGTTTACAATCGATTAGGTTTATTATTAATGTTACAATCGGTTCTGTACTCTGGTTTTTTGAACGATCTTCCTCTTTTGCACGTCACCCAGCATTCATGGATGGGCCTTTGTTTAAAATCTGTAAAATAAAATTAAAGCCTGTTTTTACCTAACAGCAAAGCAAGTTTTTTAGGGTATTGTAGTTAACGGTTTAATAAATATATATTTTTTTTCCTTATTAGAATTTACAAATTCACTTATTGAGAAAACACAGTATAAATAGGTAAGTCAAAGATTTTTGTACATATTTTATCTAAGAGGTAAGTATTATAGCGCCATTGAGCGTAGCTTACAGAGATATGCCAACAATCAATAAAGTAACAAAAAATCAAATGTGCGTCAACACTACATAATTATAATTTTTAGAAAAAAAAGAACCGACTTCATTACAATACATACCTACATTTACAAACTGAATATTACGACTGAAATACTTTGTATTCTCTTTGTTGTTGGTCTTGAAAAATTTAACGAAAAACAACAGGACCCGGTCACCATGGAGACACTTTGTTTTTTTAAAGTTCTGTTGTAAGAACAGTTCCTCTATGTTTGCTGTTTAGTTGACAGCGTCGCTAGTGGAGAACAAAGTATGAAATTCACTAAGAAATAACTGTAGTTCCAATTTTGCCCACATTAACAGCTAAGTTGGTGTGCAATGTACATTGAATTCGTTGCTTATCGTCATTTATTTGTAGTTTTTGAAGATTTTTCAAAAAGCGCTGAATCAATGTTGATAAAAAAATTATGGGACCACCTATGAGATAAGACCTACCAACCAAAAAAAGAATCATCAAAAACAATTCTAAACTGGCGGAGTAATCGCGTAACAAACATACATAAAAAAAAAACATATAGTCGAATTGATAACCGCCTCTTTTTGGAAGTCGGTTAAAAAGTCAAACTCAGAGGGTAGATATATACATTTTATTATATCTACCCTCTGAGTAGGTATGTTTATGCATGCAAGCGGCCCGTACCGCGCATTGTTAACTAAGGCGCATAGTACGAAAAAGCGCGTTTTTGTAATATTTTTTTTAATAAATAATAGGCTTGCGTTTAACCACCATCACGCCTGATGTTAAGCGATGATGTGGTCTACGTTGGAGCACGCTACGTAATATATAATAGTATGCAGATTCAGGGATGGTACTTAACATCATCTTAAGCTGGGTTACGCGAATAGGGTGTACTAAACCGAAAGGGTTCCATAGTACCCATCATTATGAACACCTTTTACGAAGGGAGCAAGTTAATCCGCGAAAAAAGTTATCAATTGTTCAATAGATTGTGCCATGCTAGGTTTGTTCGTGGTCTTCACTCTAGAAGTGACCGATCCATTGACACTTTGCTGACGGCTTGCTGATACGCTGAGCTATGTAGGTGACTAGTTCTAAGGCGAATTATTTTGTCCCGGGTGGTTACGATTCCTCAGAGTACCGACGAGCATTGCCTTTTCCATGGCTTGCTGAATGCTTTGAAATTCTGAAACGCTCAAACTGTCAGTGTCCACGTTTCGGTACCGTAAGTCATGAAAGGTAGAACGTGTGGTTAAAGACTTTAATTGAATAACTTTTGAAATTTGAATTTCGATACCTTTCTTGCTATCGCAGTTGAACTCGTGCAGATCACAGGTGTCGATGAAAGTGCGCATTTCGCCGCAGGAGTCGATGCCGCACATCGGGACTTTGTCGTGGACGCACAGGTCTGCTACTTTGCACTCTTCTTCATTCTACAAACATATTATCCGATTCTACTCTATTATGAGGCGCCTAGAACTAATCCTTTCTAAGATAAAAGACGCTTGGTCAGTAAGTATATGCTTATCTTTTTATGCATTTTTCGTTGGAGAACACCGGATTATTTTATGTCCGTAAGCAATAATGCTGGTAGTGTGTTCATACAAAACATACCTAAACTTGGTTTAAGGTTTTCTAGCTAGTCATAGCTAAAAAAATAACATATCTTACGAAAAACTATTAAATTCTTATTTATCAACTACATATATAAGTTGTCAAGCTGTAGTAGATTGTTATTATCTGTAAGTTATGATTCTTTTTTTAGGTTCTTGAACGTAAGTTTTTTTATTTTTTTTAATAAATAATCGGCTTGCGTTTGACCACCATCACGCCTGATGTTAAGCGATGATGCGGTCTACGTTGGAGCTCGTTTGCCTAGAAGAAACCGATTCAATCGTGATTTGAAGACACCCAGATTGTAACCATCGGGGTGCAAGATTGCATGCTGGTTGCGATTAAACCACATAAAAAACATTCCACTTTTCAAAACGTTGTTGCAATTGTAAGGGCAAAAAAAACTTGAACCAAATATAAGTCACACCGGGAGCTTTGGCGCCAACGTGAAAAAAAACATCATCTCATTGTATTGATATCCTAAACTTGAGTATTTTCGAGTGTTAATAAACAAAAATCCACCATTATTGAACATTGTGGTGGATTATTATTAATTAAGTGTGCGGTGAAACACGTATTTTCCCCTTGCGAAGCCCCTTGTAAAGTCTCCACCACTTTAGGCATGACTTTGAGTTAAACGTTACTTACTTTGCTTGACTCTGACTGTGACTTGTTTGACTATATTTTATCAAACTTGATAATATTTTAATACTTGACACTGGCAAATGCATAAGAAGTGCGACGCCAAATCCTCACAGAGGATAAAATAAAAATCAAGTCGCATAGAATAGCGGCATTTAGATAACAAAAATAGATAGGGAAGTAGAAACTAATTTAATCTTCAATAGTCGTCCCTTTATTCTTTGCTTAGATAGGTAGGGATCTCATGCAGATAAAATTACTAGGTTTAGAGATATTTGACATTAATAAATCTCAGGATGACGATTGCAGTGTATGGCCGCGCAAAATTTCGAACTGGTGAAATTCTGGCTGGCACTGAACTGTTATGTGTAAGCGTGACGCTCACCATCAGACAAGCGACTTGCTTGTTCCGTTACTCAGATGCATAAAAAAGTACTTACTTTCATTGTTTCGCTATGACAGTTTACATAGACCATGTACGGAAGCATAACTGAAACAGTTATATTATAATAGTTTTATAAATATATTTAACTAATAATTAAACACTTAGCATAATATTTACCAAATATTATCAACATCATTCGTCATAATATAATATTTTTATGGTATTTGCTTTTCTACATTCGACATTTGGTTTTATACAATGTAAAATTCGAAGGAAATATAAATGTTTCTTTTACGAGCACAATAATATTATAGGTCAATCGAAATTGAAATATATTTTATTGAAAATGGCGTGATTTTATTTTACAACTTATTTTTCTTTATCCTAGCTTTACGTAAAAGTATTGATAGTATAAGTATTGATAGTATAGTATAACGAAGGTATATTTATAAGTACTGATAGCCCGTTGGTCTAGTTGGTAGTGAACCTGCCTTCTGCGCTTGGGGGCGTAGGTTCTATTCCTGCCTAGGACAAACATTTATGTGCTGAACATTTGTGTTTGTTCTATATCTGGGTATTAATATTTATTTAAGTATGTATTTAAAAAATAAAATGTATGTATATCAGTCTCTGGCAGCCATATCACAAGCTTTGCTTAGTTTGGGGTCAGGTGACCGTGTGTGCAAAAATGTCCCGAATATTTATATTGATTATTATTATTGCCATCTATCGAAGTTATGCTGCCAGCATGCTGGTTACGCTGCCAACTGGTCGTGCGATGTCTACAAAATAGGTCAGGCCACGATAGTCTCTAAAAAAAATTGCGAGAACTCTGAACACAGAACTTTAGAACGCTCACTCTAACGGGCCAGTGGGCGTCCGAGCAGCTGAATTGACAGTATCGATATAATAGATAGTTTCTTTTATAAATCTGTTGTATTATAAAAACAGCACAAATCAGTCGACCCTCGATACATAAGAGCATTTTGTATATAAAAAAAACAAATGTGACTATGACTTAAGCTTTTATTTCATGTATCTATTACACCCTACTTTTTCCGTTTCGATGAAAAAAAGTCAGCCGGTGAGGCTACGGGCATGTCATCATCATCAGCCAGAAGACGTCCATTGCTGATCATAGGCCTCCCCCTTTAACCTCCACACTGAACGACAGCCTGCCTTTTGCATCCACTGGATGCCAGCGACAGTCACAATGTCGTCGGTCCATCTAGTGGGAGGCCTACCTACGCTGCATCTTGCTATGGGCATGTACTTGTACCTAATTCAGGCATAGTGTAGCATATTTTTTGCTTCTGAAAACAAAATTTTATCATGATTTAAATGACAAGCTGCACTAATTCCTTCGCAACGTCCCGTGAGAGGCTTATCGGGGCCCTTATCCAATCACTCGGCTTAATAACTATAAATCACATCATAGTCACGTTTACACTAAACAATTTTGATACTTGAATTTTATAGTTGTTAGGTCAATGTAGATTCACTGGGGCTGATTTATGAATGTGAATTAATTTAGAAATTGTAGGTAATTAAATTATCTTTTCCGCAACTTCTTCGGTAAACAGCAGGACATTTAAGTATTTCATTTTACCCATCTAAATGTATTTCATATTTATCATATTCATAATTAAACCGGCCAAGTGTGAGTCGGGCTCGCGCATTGAGGATTCCGTACCACCACAAAATACAAACAGTTATTGTTCAGGCTTAACGCTTTCCAAAATAGTCGAAGCAATTGCTACGCATTCACATAGTTAATATTTTGCTACAATGACAGTCGAGTATAACACAATTATAACTTCGTAATGACCATATATTGGTCACCGACTCGCACTTGGCCATTTATTATTTGTTATTACACTTTAGTGTGTACTATAATCATGCCAAGTTTGACGCTTGTATGTATTACCGTTTTTACATTAGAGCAATTACAAAAATACATTTAAAAAATCGTTTATTGTATGGGGATACTCTTTTAGTTTTTACTTTTATATTTATAATATTTCTCAGTTAATTCGCCATAACATTATATAATTATTGTGTGAACAATTCAATTGGCTATCTATTACGGTTCGAAAGATACAGCCGTTAGAATGTAGGGCAGACGGACATACATCGTATATAGGCTTAGTAATAGGGTCCGCTTTTTACCCTTT
Source organism: Agriopis marginaria (assembly GCA_932305915.1). Classification (NCBI taxonomy): domain Eukaryota; kingdom Metazoa; phylum Arthropoda; class Insecta; order Lepidoptera; family Geometridae; genus Agriopis; species Agriopis marginaria. The sequence goes on from OW029933.1 coordinate 6,384,390, forward strand.
GGGTACGGAACCCTAAAAAAGTCAGAGAAATTATTATATTTATTATTTATTTTCGATAAATAACTGATCTAGAGAAGATAAATGATAAACATTTGTTAGCAGATGTTTTAAAACAGATTGGACGCCCACAAAGAATAAAAGGTGAAAAGATTGCTTATTATGGACGCTATTTGTTCGTGTTTTGTATATTCCATACAATCAAATTCCTGATTGTTTTGAATACATCGAAATAAAAAAACTATTTACAACATAATAGGCATGCGTTTTCAGAGAGGGGATTAGAATACGCAGATCCAATGCACACTCCGAAATATTGTATCCGATATAAAAACGGATGGAACCGGTTAAGCATACTTGACAATTTATGGAACAGCTGATATGTTTTTCATCATTTCAGGGCAAAAGTAGTAAAAGTTGTTCATAATGATACCTAAATATATAACGAACCCTTTCAGCATAGCATAACCCTTTCCTTATGACTCTTTATTGATGTTTTGACATCTCTGCCAAACTTGCTACTTTTAAACTAAACTTCAAGAAGATGCAGCGTTCAACGCTTTTTAAGCTTGCTCAAACCTAAAGAAAGATCAAATATTAGTTGTGATATCCTAAATATACAAAAAAAAACAAAAATAAAACCGAAAACTACTGAAAATGAAAATGATATTTTTATGTTATGCGATGTATATAATAATATTATGTGGCAAGCATTGTAATTAAAGTATGATTACTTAAATCTACTGACATTTTCCATACCATAAAAGCACAGCGCAGCCCATTATGGTGCAACAAGTACTTTGATAGTCATTAAGATAGATATTACGGGGCCATTTTGAAAAGAACAAGGTTGTACCCTCAGATCAGACAAACAAGTGAGATATGCCTTAGTACAATTATCGTTCGTGTTTAAACGTCTCCATGACTAAGCAATAAAAAAAAGGGGGGGGGGGGTTCTCAATACTTTTTTATGTTTGTTACCTCAGAACTCCTTCATTTATTAACCTATCTGGAAAAGTATTTCCTAGATTGGTTCCATGGAAATTTTATCAAAATCGGTTCAGTATTTAGCAATTTATTTAGTTATTTTTGCAACGACGAACTGCATAAATTTGTTGTTAGCTGTGTTCTCACGGAAGTCATGCAACATATTATATGAGAATAAATGTTTATGAACCTAAAAAATATGTTATATTACAAATAAACGAAATTGCGTATTTACAAATTTTGAAGCCAGTTTGATTTTTTAAATTGATAATTATTTACACCCCTAAATCGCTTAACGCAACAAAGACTGTAGGTGTAAACAAATTTTTCACACATTGCAAGAAACTTGCAGGGACACCAATAAACTAACTAATAGTCCACATTCAAAAAAAGAGCGTTAAAGTCGTCTGCAGGGCAAGTTCTACTAAAAGCATCAACCCTGATTTAGGCCTGATGCGTTCGCACAGGTCAAGCCACCTTACGATGTCTCCCTTATTTCTCTGATCTGAGGTTGTAACCATGATAGTTAAAAGTACCACTTGACTTTTATGTCTCTATGGACATAAAGCATCCAATCTCATTGTAAGTGGGAAAATAATCGCAACTTAATACCGATCAATATTTTTTGATGATGACTCACGCAAGATTAAGTCGGTCACTCCGACTATAGTTTCAACCGCAATAAGCGGTCTTTTTCAAGGTAAATGCACTCGCTCGGCTGCGTCTCGCTTTGACCGGCTTAATCATACGTGAGTACTTCCCGTGTAATAAAAATAAAATGTGTGATAACCACGTCGGTTTCTATAATAAAGCATATTATTATTATAAAAAAACATACCTTATACGAGACTGTAAAATGCAGTATATGATACTCCAAGCATGAAGACGAATCTAACGACAATTCACACAGCAAAACTGGTCAAGCCATTTAGGATATTAAAAATACAAGCAAACAAACATACCCCTGCCTGAAAAACGTTGCCCTCCTTCTTGGGCCGAGCAAATAAGTCCTCAATTGCTTCAAGCGAAGAGTGAATAGAGTCCTCAAAGGTAGGCAACGCACCGCCAATGCCCGGGTATTGTAGGTGTCCATAGGTGACGGTGACTACTTACCACCAGGTTTCCCGTCGCTTGTTTGTCTACTAATATATTTAAAAAACTAGTTTGTAAAAAAACTTAGCACTGGTTGGGCCAAAAGTATCAAAACCGGTCAGTAGCAGTAGTCAATTACTGCCGCTATAAGTGCAAAGACGTGGCAGTTCGCCCTATTTGCACCAAGGGACATCATGGAATACATAGTTATCGGTAATCATTGTTACAAAAGTTTATATTGAACATAAATAAGGTTAGAATAGAATAATAGAATAGAATAATATTTATTTATCAAAATAAGCACGCAGAGGTGCTTAAATAATAGGTTTAAAACTTCAGTAGTTGGTGGTTCCGTACTACGTCTGAAATAGGTTGGCGGTGAATCCCAGACTAGGCACAAGGTCTGTTTCTTGGGGCTCCAGTGCGCGGTTACCAGAAAAAGTACAGTGTAAATTGTTATAAGAAAAGATTAGCTATCAGATCTATATGAGTTACTTACTCTGATACAGTACAAAAACTAAGTTAACAAAACCAATCAAGTTATATATATATATATATATTAAAATTTTACATGGTATAAAGTAAAGAGAGAAAAGGAGTTTATCAATATTTTGTAAAATTATGATTGTAAGTATGTTATCATTCTTTATCGCTGTGTTAATATATTGAGGTATTCTGCTATTTGAAATAAATGTGGTATACATACATTCAGTTCTTCAACACTATTCTATATATAAAGTATGCATAAGATCTTCTGTTTCGTCGTAGGATAAATTTAAAAGCCAGTCTTTGTCAAAGACTGGCTTTTTTAGAGCATATTTCGTAAAATCTTTGCAGTTACCTGTTTGCAGTTGCAGTAGCCCCTTTGTTACTTTAATATACGTACAGAGAAGCGAGTAAGCAGGAGCATGTTTTGCAAGTAATGACCGAGTGTGATGGAAAGAGCTATGCTCGGAGTTTCTTTGCGCGATAAAATCCGAAACGTGGATATTCGCCAAAGAACCAGAGTCACCGACATAGCTGTTAAAATTTGCAAGTTGAAGTGGCAATGGGCAGGCCACATCGCTCGAAGAACCGATAACCGATGGGAAGAAAGGTTCTGGAGTGGAGACCACGAACCGGACCATGTACATGTACATGTACCTAATACGGGCGAGGTCACTTTTTATCATGTACATTATCGGTCGTACATTTTCGGCCCGTTTCGTCAAAACACGCCCCGTATTGCACGACATGATAATGTACGGCATAATAATGTACAGCCCGATAAAACGTGGACTTTTTTCTAACACATGGATTATTGGCTGTAAAATCTTGGAGGCCTCCCACTAGATGGACCGACGACATTGTGAGAGTCGCGGGCATCCAGTGGATGCAGAAGGCACGCTGTCGTTCAGTGTGGGGGTTAAAGGGGGAGGCCTATGTTCAGCAGTGGACGTCTTCTGGCTTATGATGATGATGATGACCGAGTGCGGGGGAGTGGCAGTAGATTGTTAAAGTAGTTTTTATCTAAGGGGTCAAATATCATGATTTTTAGGTGTTTACACATTGGAATTATCATTATTATTATCTAGTTATTTTTTTCTAGGTTTAGCAATTCTGCAGATGTGTACACCTTCAAGCCAGATGACAATGAAGCTCTTGGAAGAAGTTCTGGTCTCTACATTAGATCCATTGGTAAGGTCGTCTAATTGAAATCTTAGTAGTCTAAAATAAATCTAAGTAAATCTTAGTAGCTTATACAAGCTTGATAATTCAGCCCAACCCTTATAAAATAGTATTTAATTTCACGAAGTCTACATAGCAGATTTTTTACAATGTATACTACATATAGTAGTATACATGTATGTAGTATGTGTATGTGTATACCTATGTTTGTCTTCCTAGTTTTTGCGCTTGTAAAAAATTTACATTAAATACTTTTAGCGGATTTTATCGCGTGTATTTTACATTGTAATTTTTGGTGTTCGAACCCTTTGCAGTGTCCGTGATCACAGGTAGAATAGATGGTTTCTATTATAATTTATATAGACTTCCATTATAAGGTTTCAAATTAAGTTATAGTAGTTTTTATTTGAGGGGTCAAACTCATGATTTCTTAGGGGTTTACACATTGAAAATAAATACTTCCAATGGATTCTACCTGTCTGGTTTCTGTGCTTGTCCATGTGTGTGACTCTACCTTTAAAACAATTTTTTTTGAGTTAAGAATTAAAATAATGTAAAATTCACGCGATAAATTCCGTTAATAGTGTTTAATTTCAATACCAAAGTTCAAGTTTTCCCTTAGAAATCCAGTAATTTTGTTTGGGGAGAAAATATATTGCCAGAAATGTTATTATCTTTAACTTAAAAAATTATGTTTTCCCAGAACAAACAAATGGAATCAAGAATTGGCATATCACAAGAATACATGCAACACAAAATAATGGAGCAAAATCGAGCTTTGGGCGATCTACTAAAGCTGGGTCAAACAAATGCAGTTCTGATAAAAAAGTTGATACAGAACTGTGGTCTACTGTTCGAGAAGCTAAAAACGCCTGACAAAGTTGAAATATTTCTTCCGAGCCGTCGAAGCAATGCCGATTACGGTAATAATATTCTCAAAGAAGAAAATACTACCCATCGCATTGAAACTTTCGATAAAGAGGAAGATACACCAATTATTTCTATGATGAAGTTTGGTAGGAATATGCCTAAGTTAGGAAATCTATTTCTAGATGTAATATCAAATGAATTCTCATATCAACTTCCAATTCCAAAAGTGATATCTTCGACTGAGGTAATTGCTATGTGATTCCCTGAAGTTTTCAAAAATCTGTATTCGTTTTTACAAGTCGTAAAGTGGAAGAAATAAAGGTATTTTTTGAGTTAGCAGCTTTCCTTACCTGAAAAGGAAACCTCTTACCTCACATTCTTGGACTGGTCCCAGTTTTATTGGTTTAGATTTTTTAATAAAACACGTTCCAAAAATGTTTGGTGTTTCTTGAATGTTTATTTATTTTATTTCGGTGTGATTCGTAGAGTTTAGTTTTGTTTGTTGTAAATAAATCCTTTTTTAGGTACTTTTACAATTTTTCTTTTTTTCTTTCTTAGATATATAATATATTCCTAGGATAGGTACCAGTAAAGTATGAAGACAAGTCTTGCTTATTTTTATCCAAATCCAGGTGCCAGTTCTTTTGGATTAGGACAAACGCCTTCCTCGTCCTTCACGTGTCTGAAAACTAAAATAGTTATAATTAGAAATAGTTTTTGTAGAATTTCAATCACGCCAACGGCTGATTTATCAAACGTCAGATAACGCATTAAAAAACTCTGTTCACTTTGTGTCCACATGTAAAAAGGGCAGCGTCTGCAAGGAGAGTTCGACTGCAGGAGAAACTCTCGTCAAGCCTGTTTTAGGCCTAATGTGTACCCACCACGCCCACCACCTTGCCATATCTCCCTTGTTTGTGTGAGCTCAGCGCCTAATTTTCACACAAAGACACACGAAAATTAGCAAAGTTTCAAAGACCTATTTTGTGTTTATTGTTAAGTTCAAGTTGTAACTTGCACATAACGAACGGCATGTCGTAAACTGAAAAAATATATATGAGACTGCTTTTATAGTGCTAACAGACGCACGAACGCGGCTGACCTCAACCGCCGTCTGACCAATGGGAGAGAAAGAGAGGGAAATATGATATTCTCGCTCTTTCTCTCCCGTTGGTTGGACAGCGGTCCTTCAGCCGCGTTCGAGCGTCTGTTAGCGCTAGTAAACTCGCAAGACGCAGCTGGATTATGTATATTTACCCATATTGTATTCGCACGAGTATTCATACAAATCGCAGAGGTCCAAAAAGGTTCTCGCCTCATTCACTGACTTCCCGCACACTATCACAGCGTCGTGGAAGCATATGTATGCATGCTCGCAATGCTTTTTCAGCTCCGACTGAAAAAATACTTTGAAGTTGAACCCGTTGCAGACCATGCGCAGTAAACTGTTCTGGCCCGAGTAAGTGCGCAAGTACTGTGCACCGTCTGCAGCGGGTACAAAACAACTTCCACTGCCTCTGGCACTAAGTAAAAAGCGTTGTAATGTAACTCGTTGCAGACCATGCTCAGTAAACTGGCGCGAGTAATACTTGCACAAGTCTTGCGCACCGTCTGCAACAGGTACAAAGCAACTTCCACTGGCACTAAGCAAAAAGTGTTGTAGCTCATTGCAGACCATGGGCATTAAACTGGTGCGAGTAATACTTGCGCAAGTACTGTGCTTTTGTCATAATGACATTTGACATTTTGTCTATATTTGATATCAATGACATTTTCTAAAAACAAAAAACCTTCTACTAAGCCAAGCCGTTATTGGCATTGTGTAGGTAAATTGGAATGGACAATCCATTACTTGGGTGGGTTTCAAGGTTTGTCAAAATCCTGACAATTCTCATCTCATTCTCATCCTGATTGACAATTTGCTGGGAAATCGATTGACTTTGAACTTTTTTTAAATATTTAATTTTATAGAGGGTTTGGTCAGACAAGACCATGCCACTCTAAGTGTCCTAGCTATGTTTTTCTTTTAATCAAAGGGCAACTATCTTTAACAGTATTCTGGACTCCTCTGATAAGGGATCGCAGCCAGCATACTGTCAAACCACCCAACATCGCTTAAATTAAGGTTGGCTATTATGGTACGCTGGTAGAAAACGAACCTTTCAAGTTCTGTCCGGAAAACATCAAAACAGGCTTTGGACACGACTTATTAAAATGACTCATTAAAATGACCGTTTTAAATGTTCTGCATGTAGTAAAACTAAGTATCCTCAATGGTAGGCAACGCACTGACAAAGCCCCGGGTATTATAGGTGTCTATAGGCAGCGGTGACCACTTACCGTCAGGTGACCACTTACCGTCAGGTGGCCCATAGCTTGTTTGCCACTTATTCTATATTTTAAAAAAATAAACTCACCAAATGTTTTCTATCTACGTTGATATGACAATTCACAAGTCCTGCAAACATTATTAAAATAACAAATTGCTGCTCAGACCACATCACTCTTGTTCTATTCCCATCTAAAATCAATTTTCTAGTAGATACTGGAAGCATTATTGTATACAAACGGCTCAAGTTGTAGGTAAAAGCCGGTTACACATGCTCCGGTTATCTTTATCACAAGGTTTCGGTTTAGGTTAGGTGAGCGCGTACAAAAATACGATAATTCCAAAATTATTTTAGTATAACAGCACTCAGTTGCTAGTCTTGCCACGACATTACAAAACATGCAAAATCAATTAAAATCTATGTAGCTAGCATGGCTTTAATGGTATGCGCCATTTGCCATCGTCAATGTCAAAAAAGCTTTCACGTTGCCAGTTGCCAGAGTGTTGCCAGTTGCGCAATTTTAGTCTTCCTTTCTCAAAGCAGTTGGGTGACTATTTTTGTTAACATTTACAGCCGCCAGCAATTAGTATTTATACCGCTTTTAATTTGATTTTGTATTCGTCTTTTTACAATTTTTATCGTAAAAACCATGCCATCATCCTGAAATATTCTATGTAATTTTATTGAAAAATTAGCACAATCAAAAAACCTAACTACCTACAAAACCTACTTTTTACAGGCATTAATCGAGTACTAAACTCATATTATACCGACTACCGATCCTTTTAACGATGCATAAAACGGACACGTTAGCGTAATTTAAAAAGAGAAAATTCACTATCATATGGTTAATGCAACGATGGTGAAACCTGCCCTAATTTAATAGGTCCTGGAAAAGTATTGTTCTATAACAGAATTGCAGGATGTTGTCGACAGATGAGATGCTTTCAGAATTCACAGTTTGAGCCTAAACTTGATGCTAATGTTATCAGTCACTTATTGGAATTGCTAGAATTTTCAGAAGCGTCTACTTACATCGAGATAAAATAGATATAGAGTCACAATCGTGCCAAAAATGTCCGAACCAAACCTCGGCGCACGCTACGAATTGCGCAGAAGTTTTGGTTAGTTACAAGGTAACGCTCCGACTACAACGTCGCGCGATGTCAGAGGACAACTAACGTTAAACACTATGCAAGCGACATAACGTCTAAATTGGAGTAAATGTGACATTGTGAAGTATATAATTGATACAATGTATGTCCAATGACGCTCGGACGTTTTTTGACTGTTTCCACTGAGAGATTATGACTCTATAGGAATTGTATTTCGATGTTCTACAGTTTGTTGTTTTGCCATGACATATTTATGTTAACAATTTACAAATAAGCAAGAGTAGTGAAATAAAAAACAAATGAATTAACGTTCATTTATTCAACTGACCAATATGTTGATTGAATTGAATGTTTTCACTGTTATTATCGAAATGTCATTTAAAGTAAGTATTGCGAAGAACCAAACGATGGACATTGTGACTCTATAGGAATTTTATCTCGATGTCTACTTACTAAAGTTTTCTACTCTAATGTATCTTTTTTTTATAAAGTTAAGGGACGAGCAAGTCCTTCGTCTAAGCCACGGCAATTTTAGAGTCAGATTCAGATAATATTTATTGTTAATATATGTTAGTTATTGTGAAATTGCGGGGCGCAGCTAATTGTACATACAGTTATTTGCGACTCAATATGACGCCTACGAGAAATGGAATGTTACTGCGTTGATAGTTTCCTTTATAACGTTACGTAGCGAACAGCAACACAGCGAAATGAAACTTTTCAAATGAGCAAATAGAAAAACAGGCACCAAAATAGGTATTTACGTACTACCATGGGTTTAACGGTAAGTTTTTGGGATTACATGAAACGATAGAAGTACAATTACTACGATAGCATGAACCTCTACCTCTATGCATGAAACAGAATCAGGCGAAGGTAGTGGAAAGGGAAGTAAGTAACTAAAAGGAATTTGTAAGGACTTGAAATAAAAAGTATTTTAAAATAAATTTTTAATCATAAAAATACACAACTATAATACATAATGTTAATCAAATACAATTCTAGAATATTGTTTAGCACAAACTACCCAAACTTAATTTAAAAACTCTTACGAAAAATCTTTCGTATTGGTAGTCTCACGTATGATTTTTTTCTTTTGATGGTGCAATCAATGTTTTACAAAAATAAGATATGATTTGCATAGTGAAAGTTACGTAGGTACCCACTAGTCTTAAAGCTACAGGATATAATAATTATTGTCTATGACACAGGACCGTCTCCATTCTAACCTGTAAATCACGCTAAAGTACGAACAAGCTCGTGCGCCTCTAAACATTTCAGCATTCCACGTCACTCGTCACCATCACCGTCACCCGTTAACCATCACCATCACCTGTCACTCTTACCAGTCACTGTCACCCATCACCCACCACCGTCACCCGCTTCATCACTGTGAAGCAATAATTCATCACTGTGAAGCGTCATCCGTCACCCGTCACCTTTAATCATCACTGTCACCTATCACTGTCGACCGTCACCCGTCACTGTCAACCGTCACCGTCATCTGTCACCGTCAGCTGTAAGTTTCCTAATAGCTTTTGGCGCAGTTAAAGAATCTTCATTCTTCACGAGAGCCACAAAAAAGAGTTGAAATTTGAAGCTGTTAGGTATACAGTTGCCTTAGCACCGGGTATACTGCCAGCACTGCACCACTCGCATTTAAAAAAATATATCTTTATTACTTTCAAAATGGGGGTTTGCCATAAAATGATTATGCCACCCATTAATCTAAGTAAATAAGGGGAAGATACGGGACGAACTTCTTGACGTGGACCGCACAAATTAGGTTCACGGGCCTAATCAACTTCAGTCGCAATCGAACTATCGTTTTGATAGCACGTGAATTACTTGTCAAAATTGTGTGAAATAAAGCAGCAAAAATTACTTCCTGCGTTTTCACAAGGTGCACCAACAGTGCGTAGACAAAAACAAGTTTCACGGCATTACTTTTCACTCGTAAATACTTAAAAACAATTAATTTAATTTTCTTTAATTGTCACTTCTATGGTCTAGTGTAGTATCTAATGGAGCGGTGAAGTTGACGTTTACAGTGTAGACGTCAACGTCGCCGCTGACTCGCCGATACAGAGCCATATTTATTGGGTACAATGTTTAGATGTCACGCGTCTTCCCCCTTTTTAAAACAGTCATTGACCCTGTAGCTTTCCGTTAGAGACGGTCTTGAGGATATCCAAATATCCATGTCTATAAATGTTTAGCTAATCATCGTAGTAAGTACTGGTGGGTCTGCGAGAGGCCGTCAGGATCGACTTGTCTTCAGGACACGCTGTCTGCTTGTAGTCTGAAACAGGGTTTATAAGCAGCTAAAGTAATGATTTTTATTTAAAAAAAATTGTGCGTCCCTCCGCGCGGAAGAAGTTATATTTCAACAAGGAACCCTAAAATTATAACTAGGGTAAAAATATCAACAATTTAAAGCATGCTTTTCTCGAGATTCGAACCTAGCTCTATAGGCTTCTCAATCCATTAACTAAACCGTTACACTACCGGTTCTGCTAGTCGCAGCGCGAAAAAAGAATACGCATTTCGCAACCATACGAGAGAGAAAAATTCCCCCTCCATGGTAGCGTTAAACGTTTAACGCAACCTTGTTGCAAGTCGCATAAGAAGTATAACTTCAAAAATTATAGTGTGTAAGTCGTTTCAAGGTTCCATACCCAAAGGGTAAAAACGGGACCCTATTACAAAGCCTACGATGTCTGTATGCATGTCCGTCTGTCCTACCTTTAAACGTTAATAGATTCTTAAAGGGTCGGTAACGTAGTTGTGATGCCTCTGGTGTTACAAGTATCCATAGGCGACGGTAACTGCTTACCACCAGGCAACCCGTCTGCTTGTTTGCAATTAAAGGCATTAAAAAAATTTAAACGCCTCCATTTTTGGAGTCGGTTATAAATGAAAAAGTGTGTTAAAAATAACACCATATAAATCAGTGACATATTTTTCAATTTTATTATAGAAACTGACGTGGTTTTGTCACGTTTTATTTAATAAATTCAGTTTAAAAAATGTGCCAAGCGAGGCGCAACCGCGCGCGTGCATTCACCTTGAAAAAGACTGCCTAATGCGGTTGAAACTATAGTCAGAGTGACCGGCTTAATCTTACGTGAGTAATTCCCGTGTAATATAAATAAAATGTAAGACACTTCTAAGACACTTGTACACTTGTCACACTCGTACGACTAAGAATGAGGGTAGATCGTTATGTCTGTACCTAACTTTTTAACTGTTCGACCAACAACCCATATTCTTCAGTCTTCCCGTGAACATAGTGCATGTAACTGCGCCGAAATATCGGGAGCTCATTGCATAACCTTACCACGGTAATATCCCGTAAATAATCATTTAACTTTAGTGAACAACCGTGATAGTTTAAAACAGTGTCATACTTCTCCTTCTAATACAGTTGTAGTCGAACATGTCGCAGAGGTCCCGGAAGCCCATGATGTCTCCGGCGTGGCTCACGCCACATATAGGGATGCGGTCGTGGTTACACACCTTGGCCATGCTGCACCATTTCGGACCCATCTTGGACAAGACAAAGATTTTGAAAATCGGCGACTAAAATAGTTGAATTAATCATCAAGCATAGCTTACTTAAATTAATAATATTTAGAAAAACAAACCAAAGAAAAGAAAGTTTTTTTTTTTTCTGTGAAGTAAAACCGACTTCAAGCCTATACCTACATGTACAAACTAAAAACTAGAAAATTACAGTTAAGACATAGATTGAAACACCTCATCAAAACTTTTTCTGATTTATCTGATATTCTTGGATTTGTTGATTTTTCAAAAAGTGTTAAATTATTTTCGATAAAATTTATATGGGACAAATTTTGAAATATGGCTTACCAAAAAAAAAAAACGAAATCAATGCATAATTGGCGGAGTAATCGCGCAACAAACATGCAGTCGAATTGATAACCTCCTCCTTTTTGAAGTCAGTTATAAATAATACCATATTAAATAAACGGTCTTTATACAAGCTTTTAACTTGCCTTGCTAGCATGGGTCAAATTTTACAACCGAATTTTAAAACAGTTATTCCCAACAGATTGAGCTGAAATTTTTAGATAAACGTTTAGCCTGGATGACAATGCATGATTAGCTAAATTACGTAATTCTAAATCTAATAAGTATGGCGGATTGCCAATGATGGCGGACCAGTTATTACTTATGCACCCTCATGATGTGGGTATCAAATGAAAGGATGGCTGAGAAGAATGCGAAAAAGCTCGTTTTCGTATTCTTCGTCGCACTTCTTGTGCATTTGCATGTATTAAAATATTTTTAAGTTTTATTAAATATAGTCAAAAAAGTCATTACAGAGTCACAAAGTCAAACAAAGTAAGTCACAGTCAAGTCACAGTCATGCCTTGTTAAAGTACTGACAGAAAAAAAAACAAGGCAAAACCAAAAAGCAGGGTGGTACTATTAACTTACATGAAGAAAAAAAGTTTTTGCGGTCTATTAGTGTCTTTTATGTAGTCGGGCTTATAAATTTAGACTAAAGTTAATTCAACACAATGCTTTTTGTGTTTTTTTTTGTCGTGTGAGAAAGCCAGAGAAAGCAAATATTTGACATTGGTAGTTTTTTTGCAATAAAGAGTGAAGCAAGTAAGAAAGTAAAGTAAGACAACATTACTTTTTTTACCTTCCTTCCCATCGCGATGTCGTCATTGTCTCTCTCCCTCGGAGGGCCGTGGGAGGTCACTGCTGTGACTAAACATACCAATAAGACCACTGCAAGAAAGTAAAAAACAAAATACAGTACAAAAATTCACCACCAACGGGATTTGAACCCGCATCGTCCAGGCACACGACCCTATTGATTTGCTGCGAAAGCCATTATGCCCCAGTGGTCAATTCTAAAACAGTGTTCAATAAACTTTTGGAATACCCAATTATTTCTTGCTTTATCTTAAAAGTTTATGTCGCTGTTCTTGTTTATGACCCAATTCCATTTTAGACTAGGCGTCTTTACTATCATTGGTCTAACCGTCATCTAACATACACCGGTGAGCTTTGGTCGAACACCTAGCCCGTCAGCATAAAAATATTCTCGTTATTTACCTTGGCATATTAGTAATCTTAATATCGCGTAAGGTTATTGGCAAGAGTTTCCAAAACTTTTCGTCAAAATTATTATATTAGGTATTTGCAGTCTGACAAGTAATGGGAGAAAAATTAAACCGTTATGGAATAAACCTTTCGAAAACACGCACGAAGCACTTTGATTCCACTTATTGTGGGAACTGCTAGTCTATGGAATGCGCTGCCTGCATGGGTGTTTCCCGATGGTTACAATCTGGGTGTTTTCAAATCGCGAGTGAATCGTTTTCTTCTATCAAGCGAGTTTTATCGTAGACCGCCATCAAGCGAGGTGGCAGTCAACGGCAAGCCTAATATTTAAATTGACAAAAAAAGTATTGAACGTAGATATTTTAGTATCCACGGACAAGCAACACTATTTTTAAGAATAGATGATGTGGTATCGATGGACTGGTGTTTGGTATTCATCATCATCATCATCAGCCAGAAGACGTCCACTGCTGAACATAGGCCTCCCCCTTTAACCTCCACACTGAACGACAGCCTGCCTTTTGCATCCACTGGATGCCCGCGACTCTGACAATGTCGTCGGTCCATCTAGTGGGAGGCCTCCCTACGCTGCGTCTTCCGGTGTTTGGTATTAAGTATGCTTAAAATAGCTCTATTAATTAGAAATTGACACGCGCGCAAAGGAGGCAGCATTGTTTAACTTAACTCACGTTTATAAGTAAGACCAAAAGTCCTTACCTGTCACGAACATGCTCGTCATAATCCCCAACAAACCAATGCCTCTGACAAGCGCCACAAGAATGACTACGTTAGTTAATTGTGTACAAGATCTACGTCTATTGTCTAAGTCAAGGAATATCCATGTAAACTTCCCGTTAGCTAGGAACAGTAGCATTATATGGTGTTTTGTAAACATTTCATAGTAGAGGAGGCACGTGATGACACTTTTGTTTTGATACTGTCTTGAATTCTGTAAATTGAAGTTGTACCTACGCGTTAAAACCATGCAAAGATCTTAAAAGTAATGATATGCTCATCCAAACATTAAAATTTGTGTTATTTGTGAAAATTCTCTATTGACTATAGTGGTTCGCCCCTAACTTACAACCCCTATATCTGCAAATACCCTATTCTTTATTACATTTGATTATTTCTTTTCCGGACCCAGGTATGTCCTAAAACTGAGACTAGAACCACCGTAGGATGGGCAGCAGCGTCCTATTAGTATACGGTAAACGTACTGCGATCCCCAAGCCGCCTGCCAAGTGTGGGGACTATGGAAACACCACTGTACGAGGGAGGCCTTTGTTTAGCAGTGGACATCCTACGGCTGAAATGATGATGACATATAAATTTTTATTTGGAACCGGAGGGGCAAAAAAAGGATATTTTGCTCTGAGTACCACCTGCTCAGTATTCTTTAACACTTCCACCCTTAGGAGCTTAGGTTCTTAGCTCTTGCGGTTTCTATCCCCAGACGGCCATCAGTTAAGGCAAGGGTCGGGGTCTCAGTCCCGTTGAATCGGGGTATACACGAAGTCGCCACTCACCGACGTCTCGCCATAGAGCCACCCCTGCATTTTTATTAATATAATTGTTACAATAGTAGAAAGTTACAGCATAATAATACAAGATATCGTACCAGTTTTGTACTCGCAGTTGAATTCAAGCATGTCACAACTGTCGTAGAACCACCGAACCTCTCGGTTGATGCGGTTCAAACCACACCTTCTTTGGCCTGTGTGAAAGCACACATGCGCGTCTAAGCATATTGGCTAAAAATAGCAGCGATTATTTAGAATTAATTCTAGATCTCATTAACTACTATAAAACTTATTCCATGATCAAGTCAGACACTAAAGTACAGGGCTGAAAGAATGTGTCTGACAGTTGCCATAACTTTGTTAAATGCTGATCAAAAACAGTAAGTTCTGATCACGTTTACTAGGTTTTTGAACGTAAGATTTCAGCCAATATAATACAGTAAAATATATGAAGGAAATGTTTTATTTTTGATTTTTTATTGCAGCTGTCAGACGCGTGTTCTTAGCAGCCGGACTTGTATTTGAAATTTAGAAGTCAGCTGTTGTATAGAAAACGGTTATTCACATTCGATAACTTGTATGGAACATCTGATATTTTTTCGTGATTTTAAGGTTGGTATCATAATAAAAGTTGTTCATAATGATGGGTACCATGGACCCTTTTCGGCTTAGTACACCCTTTCTGTATAACCCTGTATTTAACTCAAAATGAATATGAATATCGCAAAAAATATATGCAGATTTATTTAGTTTTCAC
Source organism: Agriopis marginaria (assembly GCA_932305915.1). Classification (NCBI taxonomy): domain Eukaryota; kingdom Metazoa; phylum Arthropoda; class Insecta; order Lepidoptera; family Geometridae; genus Agriopis; species Agriopis marginaria. Next base: position 6,399,832 of record OW029933.1, read on the forward strand.
AAAGAAAACTGAAAAATCTCTTACGAAAGTTATATCCCTTGATTATGTGTATTACATAATCAAAGGTTGTATCTTGGGAAGTATAGGTACCTATCTTAACTAATATTATAAAAGCGATAGTAACTTTGTATCTTTGTCTGTTTTCTTGCTTTTACGACTAAACGGCTGGGTAAATCTTTACGAAATTTGGCAAGCAGATAGTGTGCACCATGGGGATAGTCATAGGGTATTCTTCACTCAGAATTGCGGAAAAACAGGAACATCGCGAGTAACACCGCAGGATTATGCTAGTAATAAATATACATGAATAAATCTTACTTTCTTATACGATTCACCAACAAAAAAACTCGTCAGAAATACTGTGATAAAGTAGGAAAAAGCCAATTTATTCCAAAACATTTGAAATATTCAGAGTTTATATTCCGAAAAGCGTTTTATTAGATTCAATAATGTTTATATGAATACAGATTAGGACGTAGGTGGAATTTGAAAGCAAAAAAAAACATTATTCACAATGATACGCTCAGTGGGTGAAGTCCAAATAGTTACGTGCGTAAACACATATTGAATTACTTACAAATTTAATTTAAAAAATCCTAAATTTGTATTGTTGTATTGTATTGTAATGTTACATGCGTAAAAACGCATGTGAGTATTTGGAGCTTAGCTTTTAAGGTATTCAAAGCAAAGTATTTCTTAAGAAGGTACAATAAAAAACTACAAATCACACTTAATAATTATTTTTATTGTCATCATCAGCCAGAAGACGTCCACTACTGAACATATGCCTCCCCCTTAGCACGCCACTTTGAACGATAGCCTATGCCATCTGCATCCACTGGATGCCCGCGACTCTTACGATGTTGTTGGTCTATCTATCTATCTATGACTTTGATTATATATAGAACGGATATGTCATACCTATAATTTCCCCTCAGCCGAGGTACATGCGTTGGCTCCGCCAACGTATGTCAAACGAGCACACCGTTTTATAAAAACTGTTTCAACGTCGTTCATCCGCCATTTGTCTTCTTACTATGTTATGAAACGGAGCTCCTTAAAAATGGTCATATGTGCAGTAATCCTTTGTAAATCTCGATCACATACTACGAACTTCACTACGCACGGAGTCTCTTATCACAGGTAAGTATTTTATTAAACAAATAACGTGCTAATTTCACCACAAAACGAGTTTAAGTAAGCTTAATTGAACAGAAGAAAATATTAATCGAAAACCAGGGTTGCCAACTCGATATCACAGATACTCGCTAAATGACATCTCAAATAGCGCTAGATTAATATAAATTTACAAAATATATAGCAAATTTGTTTGGACATGGAATAAAATTATAAAGTTTCATTATGGAACGTATTGCCTCACCCGAGAAAAACGGTTTAAGTTTTTATATAGGTTTCTTTAATTCCGAAAGCTGATAAACTTCAAATATTCTCGCGTTAAATTCATTTTTGCCAAATACACACATTGTTTTCAAGCTATTTCCAAGCACAATTCTAGTTCTTACTAGAACTACTCAATCAGCATACTAAGCTATATAATTATAATGCTACTCTAAAACACTACGGTCAAATAGACATTCTCTTCCCCCCGCAAGCGAACGCGGGGGAGTCATCCGATCCAGTAGGATAACACAATAGCATGTCACGCCTCCATTTTATCAGAAAAACGTTTTAGGGCCAAATTCTATGAATAATAAGGTTGCTACAAAGAAAGGATTATCATATTAAAATTAGACAGACAAACATATCACTGTAGGACGTAGGTACATCGTCATCTTATTAGTTCCGGAAAATCCCCCAAGATAGTATAGCAAAGCAACATATAAAACTAAAGCGTTTTGTTACTTCTCGCGTGGCTGCGTATTGTTCTACGGTGACCAGAAAAAAAAAACCAGCGTGATTGCTGTTTAGTGTTAGCTGTTTTATCTTAGATTTCAGCGCTAGACTAGACTTACGAAAATAGAGCCAAATCTAGCACAAATAGTTACTAAGTTGGCATCCTTGTCGAAAAAATTAACTAGTGATGTGCTAATTTATTACTCGTAGTCTCGTACTCGTTACTTATATAGTTACTCGTACGACGTAATCCTCCAAGTTTGAATGAAGTTTGAGAGGTATAAATACTCGTTTTTTTTGTGTTTTTCGCCCATTTCGGAGCATGCTAAAGCCATACGGCCTCGTCTACTGTATTTACTTTACTGTCATAAATAAGTAAATCTCCAGTACAGTAGGTATATTATTGGTATCGTGCGTGTGTTATTGGTATATGGCCTTTGATATTATATAGTTGGGATCGGCCTTTAAACTCAAGCTAGTACCGAAGAAAGTTTGTCAAATACTGAAGGAGGCGAGGTAAACAACTATTGCAGACATTGACATAATTATTCTTACTAGTTCTACAAACGCACACTTCAATATTGAGCGCATACAACTGCACACGATGTGCTCAAAATGTATACAAATGGACTACCGAGGGGAGGGGGAGGTAAGTGCTAAAGGAGAAACTGTAGGTGTAGGTGTAACGCTTCCATTTATTTATTTTTTCTGAGGTTATGGTGTCAGAATAATAAATGTGGGTTGAAAATGGATACAAAGTATATCATACTAATATTATAAATGCGAAAGTGTGTTTTTTTGTTTTAACGACGACCACGACTTTTAATTAGTTTTATTAATAAATATTTTCTAGAGATTTTCGGCCCATCAGCCATCTGTTCTGCGTGATATGTGCCCTGCCCACTGCCATTTCAACTTAATAATCCGGTGGGCTATGTCGGTGACTTTCGTTCGTCTCATTTCGGATTCGATCTCGTAGAGAAACCCCGAGCATAGCCCTCTCCATAGCTCGTTGTGCGACTTTGAGCTTGCTTATGAGGCTCATAGTGAGATTTTCGAATGAAACTAATAAAGTATTGTATTGATAATACATACATTAGTAACTCCATAGTTACAAATCAAACTTCTCCAGTACACTCTTCGGTATCCGATATCGGTATGGTAACTATTGGTGAAAGCACAATATTTAGTTGGTATTTTTATCACTTCACTAGCTTTGTATAATGTGTGCGAAGTAAACACAGCGAGGCGACCAATGAGCGGTGCGCATTTTGTATTTGTGTTCTGTTTTGTCAATGAGTGCAGGTTATATTGATGTGTGCACTTGTAGAGATGTATTCGATTACTTGAATGGGCGGGCTTTAGAAAACAAGTGTGTGCTATGCGTGTTTACTTCGTCTCCCGCAAAAAGTGCCAGACTTTTTTCCATAGCAGCTCGGGCTAATACCACATCCGTTGATTGATCATCATCATTATTTCAGCCATAGGACGTTCCTACTGCTAAGCCTCCCCCATCGATCTCCAAAAGGGCTCACTGGAAGCGGCCTGCATCCAGCGTTTCCCTGCGGTCTTTTTAGGTCGTCTGTCCATTCTGTGGTTGGACGTCCTACGCTGCAGTTACCAGTCCGTGGTCTCCATTCCAGAACCTTTCGGCCCCATCGGCTATCTGTTCTGCGTGCTATGTGCTCCACAATCTGCTACTTCAACTTGCTAATCCGGTGGACTATGTCGGTAACTTTCGTTCGGCTACGGATCTCTTCATTTCTGATTCGATCTCGTAGAGAAACCCCAAGCATAGCCCTCTCCATAGCTCGTTGTGCGTCTTTGAGCTTGTTATCTATAGTCCTTTTCAAATGGTATTTCGTCTTCGTCTGGTCTGGTATGGTGGTCTTCGTCTTGATTAGTTTTTCCACCGGGAATATGTATGCGGGAAAAAAAGCAAGGTATGGGGAGCGTTGGTCGTCCTGCTGCTAGATGGGTCGACGATAATTGTCACCATCGCGGGTCAAACGACTCGATTAGCACAGGACCGAGACAGACAAAGCAAGAGCCTATACACAGCAGTGAGATAAGGAAGGCTGTGGTTGATGATAATAATAAAAACAGAAAAATCATGCATAAATCCGTTAGCAAAACTTGTCTTTTGAACACACTCAGAATGTGAGCAAACGAAATGATGAAAATCGATAAATAAAATCTGCAAATGTGTATCGACTTTAATATTTTTATTTTTATTTGTAGTGTAATATTATTTTAGGTTAGATTTATTATGTTTTTATGTGCTATTTCTCAACATGAAATCAATCTTTTCGCTATGTGAGTTTATTTTCTAAATTTTCTGCTTTAAAAAGACTAGAGACAGAAAATCTAGACACCCCTCTAGATTTAACTTTATTGATTCTATTAGTATTTCTTAATTCTTTAGCTGTTACAAAACACATTTTTTTCAAATTTAAACTGGGTATATATATAACATTTTAAAAAATACAGGCTAAAAAATAAGGCTCCCGTGACACTCTTTGGGCGCGGAACCCTATAAAGATACACTTTTAAAGTTTTGGCTGGTCAAAATTGTGTGAACATTAGTTGAATTGCCACCACAAAGATAAAAAAGTTACTTATTAATCACTCAATATGTTCCAGGGGCACTTCTGTGTCTAATATGTTTTTGCGAGTCTATGGACAGACATCGCAACAAAGTAAGTAATTTTTTATGTGAGTACCTACAGAGTAGGTATTTTCTTAGCTTTAAGTTACTAACCATTATTTAACTAGTCTATCACGAATATTTATTCGTATTTTACAGTTCATTCGAAAGCAAAAGCGAACTGTGGATAGTAATTAATTAATTAATAGTTAACACTCTTTTATCATTAGCTTAATTTGTATAAACACTGTATACCGGTATCTCTAGACAACGGACATATTCAACAAAATTAATATATATATATATTTTTTTACTTTGGGAACAACCCTGATATCGCGAATAGAAAAATGTTATCTTCACTCAATAAAGTGCATGGAACTGCTGATTTTCGCGATATAAGTATATATATATATATATATATAGGTCCCAAACTGTTAAAATTTGCAAGTTGACGTGGCAATGGGCAGGCCACATCGCTTGAAGACCCGATAACCGATGAGGAAGAAAGGTTCTTGAGTGGAGACTACGAACCGGAAGATGCAGCGTAGGTAGGCCTCCCACTAGATGAACTGACGACACTGTTAGAGTCGCTGGCATCCAGTGGATGTAAAAGGCAGGCTGTCGTTCAGTGTGGAGGTTAAAGAGGGAGGCCTATGTTCAGCAGTGGACGTCTTTTGGCTGATGATGATGATGAGGTCCCAAACTAAAAAATATTTATAATGATACTCTTGAATACGTGGTTGTCTAGAGATACACCGGTAGACTTAGAGCAAAATAAAATTTTGGTCGAAGCCGGTAGATATAATATAATCATAATCCGGCGACAATAATTTGGTATCATCGAACTGATCTGATGATGGAACCAGGCTATCCTGGTTCCTGGTTCTTCTTTAAAAGAAGTCGGAAGTCTTTTAGTTTGTTTAAATATTCACATAAAGCATGGTTGTTAGTTTTTTATAATTTTTTTTTTAAATCTCCCGATTATGCATAAAATTCATTTCAGATGTGCTACAATGCAATGACGTGCATTCACACTGGAAAAGAGAAGTGCGGCGTGGACGGTGGTGGCAATTACCGGAGGTTTTACGACTCTTGCGATATTCTAGAATTCAACTGCCTCAAGGGTAAAGGTATGTGTTACATAGGCATTGCAGTATTATATAGCTTGAATTTCCACTGAATTATGTTTTTATTTGGAAGTTCTGCGATGGAACGTAGCATCCTCAGAGTGACAAGAACAGACCAAGTACACAACACTGAGCTGCTTTCCAGAGCTGAGAATGCGGAGGTGGACAATGACAGGGTGAAGAGAGAATGGGCGAGTCACGTCTGTTGAGTGTACCCCGGAAAGTTGGGATCTCGTGCATTGGATGCCTGAAGACGAACGTAGACTTCTAAGAAAGCCCAAATTATTGTATATACTCAAAAGTATGTTTTTGGATACAATAAATTTACCTCAAAAGTTAATAACTTCGCTTTTGCAGATTACGCGAAGACACCAAAAGATAATTGTCAGAATTTACCGTCAATTGATGATGAAACGCAAGATGAAAAAGGAACCAATAATAATGTTGTGAATAATTATGAAAATAATGCTATAAATAAAGACAAAAATACTGGCCATGCCAATGATGATGATAAGGGAGTCAAAGGAACTATTATTGTAAATGAAAATGGCGACATTGAAGGAGAAATTATAATTAATGACGATACAAGTTTGGAACAAACGCCAAATAATGAAAAAGTTATAGTAGATGAAGTTGGATTAAGTCAGGAAAATATGGGGGTTGAAGGAAAGATTGAGATGGATGAAAATGGTGGAATAGAAGGAGAAGTGGTAGTAAATGATGATACAATTTTGGAAAAGATGCCAAATAATGAAAAGGCTGTAGAAGATGAAGTTGGATTAAATCAGGAAAATACGGGGGTTGAAGGAAAGATTGAGATGGATGAAAACGGTGGAATAGAAGGAGAAATAGTAGTAAATGATGATACTATTTTGGAAAAAACGCCAAGTAATGAAAAAGTTATAGTAGATGAAGTTGAATTTAATCAAGAAAATACGGGAGTTGAAGGAAAGATTGAGATGGATGAAAACGGTGGAGTAGAAGGAGAAGTAGTAGTAAATGATGATATCGTTGAAAATATAGGAGATCAACAGATAATAAACCAAGATGGGCCAGCAATCGAGGGAGAAATTAAGATAGATGATGAAAGTGGTGTAGAAGGAGAGTTAAAAGTAGATGAAGGCGCAATGGAAAATATAGGTGAAAACAACGGAGAAGAAAATCCTACAATAGTTGATGAAACTGCCATAAATGAAGGTGCTATTGAAGGAAATATCAAGTTAGATGAAAAAGACAATATAGAAGGAGAAATTAAATTAGACGATGCTGTAGTAGCTGAACCCGTAGCGTAATCAAGCTGAAAATAAAGAAACTGCAGTAGGGAAAATGCAATTAAATTAAGATGTAGATCATGAGCCTGCAGAAATTTAACTCGAAACACTAGACGGAAAAGAAAATGCATAGATAACATTAATAATAATAAAAACCCGTAGAAAAAAAGGAACAGTAAACGTGCGACTGATTCAATCGTAAAAACCAAATAAATGCTTATAGTAAAAATACCACTTGCTAATTTTTCTTGTAGCAAAAAAAGCTTATTATTATCAATTACTAGCTGCGCCGTGTGGTTTCACTTTCAAAGGGTTTCACTCGCATTATATACCTACCTCCATAAAGCAACCTCCTTGGTAGCGAGAGCAACCACCTTGGACTTAGGTGTTGTTTTTAGGGTTCCGTACCTTAATAGGAAAAAATGGAACCCCCTTAGGATCACTTCGTTGTCCGTCTGCCCGCCTGTTTGTCTGTCTGTCCGTCTGTCAAGACCCTTTTTTCTCAAGAACGCGTAAAGGTATCAAGTTAAAATTTATACTAAATACTTGGGTATACGGTTTCTTTCGGCTGTAAAAAAATAAAAGTTGTAAGTCAACTAAATCAAGAGATATGAACGTTTAAATCGCATGTTTTGCGATTTCACAGGGGAATCAAAATACGGGGGGTACTTCCCGTTGACCAAGAATCATTAATTTTGGCAAGAGGCAAGATCCTAGAGCACATATAAAAGGATAAATCTGAAAGTTGTTAATTTGAAGTTATATCATATATAAAAAAAAAATTACAATTACAAATTTACATTTGTAGTTGTTATGTATCGAAGAACCTTATTGTCAACTACAAAGTTAAGTTTGTCTTTCAATATTTCAACTTTAGGTTTTTTTTGGACTCGCGCTCTGAGGGTTCTTTCCAACGGAACCCTCAGAGCACGAGTCCTACTTGTACTTGTCCAGTTTTTTATGTTAGTTTAAGTTTCATTTGTATTTTCGGTGTGTAATAAAGTAAAGTTACATGCACCATGTTCTTCCCGTGAACATGGTGCATGTAACTGCGCCGAAATATCGGGAGCTCATTCCACAACCTTGCCACGGTAAATATCCCGTAAATAATCATATAACTTTAGTGAACAACCGTGATAGTTTAAAACAGTGTAAGTAATATTGTAATACTTTTTTTTTACTCACGATTTGAGGAAGGAACTTTAGGACTCCTAAAGGAGTCTTAAAGTTTAGGAGACCTACTCGTACTTGTCTGATTTTTTTTCTATGATGTAATTTATGTCAATGTAAGTATACTTCAATTCTTCCAGTTCCATGCAAAACGTAAGGGAAAATTAATTTTCTTCATAATTATTTTTCTGATGTTTTATAACTTATTCTGCTATTCGGGGCGGAGAGGAACCAAATAAAACAAATATCATGCAAATCGGTCCAGTCGTTCTTGATTTATAAATGGTGTAACTAACACGACTTTGTTTTATACATATAGATAGATAATGTTAACCATTATTATGTGTTGCGGATTTTCAATATGATATCGGCTCCGATTTATAAAAAAAAATGTAAAGGCTGTCGAGGCACAAGTAGTGACATCTATGATTTTAGTACGGTATTAAAATCAAACAGAGTGAAATAGTTCACACAAATGTCAAAGCGCTACGCTTCTAAAACAAAAAGAAGGTTCTGTAAGATTAACTACCTCATACAACCTACTTGAAGATCTTAGGAGTACAATAAGTTCTAGTTAGAGGGCGGTGCTTGTATCAAAGTTAAGATTTGAATTGTTTTTGTATTATTTTTTTTTACTTTCCTTGGGCAGTTACGGAGCACCTTTATTCACCCATCCACGGACCTTAAAATTAAAACACAAATTATTAAAAAAAATAATGATCAAAATCAGACTGTTCGGAAAAAGTTAAGCGTGGTTAAAGTTAAGGAACCCCGAGAGCTCACCGTGTCCGTTCTTGGTACGATGTCCCCGAGATGCACCATTGAGGAGGGTTTAGCCTTAATGAAGCCATAATCGGAATGAAATAACGCAGCATTTCTTCAGTTTTTAAAGTAAAGCATGAACCAGTTGATTACAAAAAAACACGTTCTCGGGGGTTGCCAACTATTGTGCCAACTGGAAAAGTGGTGCCAGCAAGGTTTTGTCATAAGAATTTTGTCATGAAAGATATTTGTTTATACTTATGTAATTTTCCAAGAAGAAAAGAAACCCTTAAGTGGGGCATGACTTGGACTTGACCGTGACTTACTTTGCTTGACTGTGACTGTGACCTTATTTTACGATATTTTATAAAACTTGATAAAATCTCAATAGACACTAGACACCATAATATAGCAAATGTAAATGATGTGCGATGCCAAAATTCTCTTAATAGGAAAGAAGAAGAAAAAACGTACAAGCTATATTACGCTAGCGGGATCTGTAAAAACTTTTCACCAGCCAAACCCAGTAAATAAAATAAACAGATTTCCTTGTCAGAACTAGAAAGGCCTCAAATTCGCGACTAACTCAATGCCTTTTGAAGTGAAATTATCACGTAATGTATTTAAAGATCCAGATTAGATAATAAAAGCACGCGCCTCACCTGTTCCCACGATCTCATTTCCAAAAGTGGAGTTAGACTAGCAAGAACTCGCCGCAAATTATTGCAGCAAGTCCAGCTTGTAGAAACGAGGTGCGTTGTTTGTTCACTCGTTAGACAAGCTACATATAAAAAAATGAAAAACACGAATATCCGAATAATAACCTGCTACTAATGTATAATAGTAAACTACTTTATAGTATTGTCATTTATTTATATAATTTGCTCAACAAGTTTTAGACGATGATCAAAAAGAAAAAAATAGGGTTGTCTGAAGTCGGTTTAAGGACGATAATTTTACGTGATAACGCTTAGGCCGATCGTGCCTCTCTATCGCTTGTTCCGCGCTCTCGCTTGCACGCGCGGCTCAGGCGGAACGTGACAATTTTTCGTGCCTGCAGCCAGCACTCATCGATTTATAAGACGTTATCACGTCAAAAATTTATTCAAATGTTTCGAAAAAGAATTGACATAATATATTTAGTTATGTGCCATCACAGACTAGGTATAGCTACTACGAATTCTTTGTGTGCCATAGTTATGATAGATCTGTGGCCATATGCCCTAAGATCAATGCCCTTATACGTGGAGTAGCCATGCAACAAGGAGGTTGTATAATGTATACCTACCCTAAAGACAACGTCCTTGCCTTGGAATAGTTACTATGTCTTTTGTTTTTTTCGATCGAGTTCAAAATTTTAATGAAAGAAAAATAATCATAATGGTCTAGCCTACGACTGCAGTCTATGACATTCGGGCTAATAGGGAATATGCATGTGTTTTTTTTATATTTTTAATCAACTGTTAACATCGTTATATCATAGTAAAAAATATAATTACAGTTGGAAATGCTCAAATTAATTTTTAAAAAATTATTAAAAACGTCGAATAAATTTGAGCTGTATGAACGCCGCAATTTTTCGCGGGCTTTGGATGACGTCATAAGCCACGCTCTGTGTTTATTTACTATAGATAATACAGTTATTTTACACAGATTTTCAGTTTTATAGATATTCAGACCATGGAAGAAGCTAAAAAAACCGGACAAGTACGAGTAGGACTCGAGCTCTGAGGGTTCCGTTGGACGGAAACGTTTAGAGAGCATGAGTCCAAAAAAAAAACTAACTGAAGTTGAAATATTGAAAGACAAACTTAACTTTGTAGTTGACAATAAGGTTCTTCCATACATAACAACTACAAAATGTAAGTTTGTAATTCTAAACCAATATTTTTTTAGGATTTAACTTCCAATTAACAACTTTCTGATTTATTACTTTATATGTGCTGTAAGATCTTGCCTCTTGCCAAAATTAATGATTCTAGGTCAATGAGAAGTACTCTATAAGTTTTGATTCCCCTGTAATATCGCAAAATATGCGACATAAACGTTCATATCTTTGATTGCGTTGACTTACAACTTTAATTTTTTTACAGCCAAAAGAAACCTGGACCCAAGTATTAAGTATAAATTTTAACTTGATACCTTCACGCGTTCTTGAGAAAAAGGGTCTTGGCAGTCGGACAGACACACAGACGGACATACAGACGGACAGACAGACGGACAGACAGACAGACAGACGGACAACGAAGTGATCCTATAAGGGTTCCGTTTTTTCCTTTTGAGGTACGGAACCCTAAAAACAATTTTATTGGTATTGTCTTGTGCCAAAGTGTACAAACACTACTAGAAATACACCCGATAAGTGTTTTTTCCCCATTCCAAGAGATGCGAAAATACGTAAACAATGGTGTAAGGTTATGAGAAGAGATGAAATATCTCCAACATCATGTTTGCATTGTTGTGAAGTTCATTTTAATGTAAATATGTTATATTTTGATAGCATGGTGTGAGTTAGTCAGAAGTGTGTTTTGTTCCTATTTAATATTATGCACTCTGTACCAGTGCCGGTTATAGCACTACCAGCGCCCTAGGCGAGACTTCTACGGTGCCTACTTTGACAAAACCAGTCTCAATCATCGTCCTAAAGATTCCTAGTTTCACGAGAATGCTAAAATTACACTATCTAATGGAAAACAATTACAGAAACTCAACATAAAACTATTTTTCTATCAAACACTACTAAAATTGTATGAATATCGACGCCGATAAAGAAGATGTTGTGGCTTTTGACGTCACGTTTCGTTTCGACCAATGGTGAAGCGTTTCGCAAATTTGAATTTCCCTCTCATATTTTGCACTTTTTAATTAATATTTTAAGCAATTATAATGCAACTAAATAAAAAAATATTTTATAGAATATAAAGTCAGAACAATAAAGATTCGGAAAAAAATTGTTTCAACGATATTTAAACCACATGCATATTCCCTATTCAAGGGTTCTAACCACATACTAGGTAAAGCTACTACGTAGAAGTCTTTGGTTCTAACAACAGCATTTGCGCGTGAATTCCAGCATGTTGACATTTTTTATGACAATATTAATATAATTTCCTCATATTTAGGGTTATTTCTTAGTAGGTAATTAAGTAAAATACATAATATTTGTTATTTAAATAGTTTGCGCTTTGGTTTAACTGTAAGCATTCTGTTGATGAATAAATAAATAAAATAAAATAAAAATAAAATACCACTCACATGAAAATCTGTCAATCACTCAAGAGTTCAGCATTTCATCGTCAGCCAGAAGACGTCTACTGCTGAATATAGTACGAACTTAGAACTCCAAATTGAACGACAGCCAGCCATCTACATTCACTGGATGGCAGCAACTCTCACGATGTTGTCAGTTCACCTATGCTGCGTCTTCTGGTTCGTGGTCTCCATTTAAGAACCTTTGTTCCCCATCGGTTATCAGTCCTTCGAGCGATAAGGCCTGCCCATTGCCACTTCAACTTCTGAGCAGCTATGTGGGTGACTGTGGCTCTTCGGTGAATATCCTCGTTCTGGATTTTATCGCGCAACGAAACTCCGAGCATAGCTCTCTGCGTTGCTCGCTGTGCGACTACGAGTTTTTCCGTTAAGCAGCAGCTAGTTCAGGAGTTATGGTGAATAAAGGAACCCTCATACATACATGAACCCTAAAACACAACTCTCTTTATAACAGTTTAGCAGTGCAAGTACCGTTCTTTATCGATCGTCAAATTTGATAGTTGTGATCATGAAATTCGATAAAATGCAATTTGACCAATACTCGGTATAATCAATTTTATGGCATTTTATCAAATTTGATGAACGAAAAAAAAAACGATACTTTCACTGCAGTTGTGTTAAAATTGGTCATGAAGCCTATTTCTACAATTTTTCTAGCTACTATTTAGTCGGTGGTAGTCTTCCTCTCTCACTCTGAAAGTAACATTGTTTTCATCCGTTTTTAAGTTTCGCTAGGAGCCACTTTTTCTATGCGACCTAAACTGAAATCACAAAAATTGGTATTGTACAAAGAAAAGCTTACTAATTCTCGACATATTTTTTTGCGACAAATTCATAAGTAAATTTTCACTTTATTTTACCCATTTATGGAAAAAAACTTTAAACCATGATGACTGTTACGTAGATATCTTTTGTTTCTATTTATAATCTTGATCAAAAATGTAGGGATAATATAATTTTTATGAGCTTTTGTGTTAGACAAATAAGGTACTACAACTTATTATATAACTAGTTTGAGCTTATTTTGTATTACAGTCAACCAAGCTATTTCATACTAAACTCCATAATTAGTCGATGCGAAATCAACGGTTTGTTTTTCTCTACCCTTAGAAAAATATAAGGCATACCATCAAAAAACAGCATACCGTTTTAAAATTCCACATTAATATTTGGTTTAACGAAAATATAATTGAATTAAATGTATTTTTATGGATCGACAAATTTGACATTTACCGTCACTAAAACTCTTTTTAAAACTGATTTTGTCGATAACTTATGTCAAATTGGTCGATAAAATACCGTAAGTGACCAAGCATTTGGCACTGTTTCAACTAACAGTTTGAACAAAACATACCGTTACTATCGAATTTACATCCCTTTGTTTTGATCGATAAGGAAAAAGAAAAAAAGACGATTTTAAATCAGCCGCGTGCTTGGCACGTGTAGAGAACGTGCGTCAAAACGATTAGAATTAGAAAGGGTTAAATCGAATATTGTTACAGAATGATTAAAAATTCAGGGTGTAAGCCTCTGTCGTGTATAAGCGGCGCACACGTGGCAAATGACATGAAAATCGTGCATGTGTATGAATATGAGTGATGGGAAATATCGATATTGATATCGATGAACTCTTTTGGTTTTATTGAACTCTCATAATTTTAGGTTTGGCGCCCACAAAATTGAAGCTGATCGGAGCAACATCATGTTCATCAATATGATTGTGCGAGATTGTGATGAGTTTAAAATTTTCATTTATAGTATATCTTGCCTAACAAGGCAAAAGAAAATATAGACACATAGGCGATGCACCAAAACACCGCAGGTCCAACCTGAGCAGCCTTAACTCAGGGACCTTACGGCTAGCTGTTAAGCGATTCTGTTTAGGTGATCAGAAAAGTTGCCCTACCGCAAACCATATAATATCGTCGCGTTAAAGTTTTCGTTCGCGTGATTTTCCGAACTGCGCTGTTTCAGCACTAATTCGAGCCCGCGTTAAGAGTTAGCCGTAAGGCCCCTGGTCTTCTTATAACAACTGCTAACGAGCCACCTACACCTATCTAAAAAAAAAAAAAAAAGTTCTTCAATTTGGTCATATCAATTTAGTCATATCTGTATTCACCTCTTCTATTCTGTATTCACTCCTTTTTATTTATTTCATCTTTCATAGAGTCATGTTTTTTTACTGATTTATGCTAGTCCTTGATCTTGAAACTTGATGGACTACCATCACTCATGATCGTCTAGAATAAATCTGTAGATTTATTATGGAAATTTGCTATCGATATTATAAACATCCCTTCACTAAAATCTATACTAAGTCGTGCTACCCTGTCGATTGTTTTCAATATCCAGCCATTTCGATTAACACGAATAATGGAATCGCTGTCGCTTTGACGGTAGACCACTTAGTATTCAATATTAACCGTAAGTGGTGACCGTCTCTGCATTTTTGCGTCCAAATTATAATAATTATGGTATTTTGCTTCGATACTGTTGACCGGAGTGTCTTTTGTTTACTTGTTAGTTTCAAGTGTGAAAATCACACACCAATCTATCCATTATTTTTTAGCTCTAACTCTATGTTTCTTGCAATAACATTTTATTACAAAATGAAAGTATAACACTGTTTTAAACTATCACGGTTGTTCACTAAAGTTATATAAATATTAACGAGATATTAAGGTTGTGGCATGAGCTCCCGATATTTCGGCGCAGTTACATGCACCATGTTCACGGGAAGACTAAAATGAAAGTACTTTTAATTATTAGGTACTATTTCAGTGAGCTACCAGCTAAACCGCGAGCATTTGGGATTATCTTTAGACCTTCAACGGTCTATGGGCAGTCTAACTGTATTTGTAGTGTTTGTTTTAACTTGTATTTTGTTTAGTTAATAAAGGCTTACCCCTTAAAAAAAGCTAAACCTTACGTTCGAAAACCTACCAAAAATTATCAGAATGTACGGTTTTTTATAGCATACAGTGTGTAGCATGATCGGCTTATGATCTGACGGCACCCGGTTCGAACCTCGGCCCTGCACCGATTATTTATTTAGTACATAAATAAATTATGTGCAGTTACGATGCCATCGCTCAACAACGGTGAAGAAAAACATCATGAGGAAACCGGTATGTCCAAAAACCTCAAAAAGATCAAATACATAATATGATATCCACCAACATGCACTGGACCAGCATGGTGAATTAGGGCCAGCACATGTGGACAGAAGGCATGTGTCCCAGCAGTGGAAAATGATAGGCTGATAATGATGACGAAAAATGTAAATATCGCCCTTGGAACAATTTTGCTTATTCGAACTTGAAAATTGTAATTGATTGATAGATAGAACTCTTTATTGTTCACACCACAAATTTCATTTACACGATAAAACAGCTTAAAAACTAGTGCAACAATCAGAGGCCTTATCGCAAAGAGCGATCTCTTCCAGGCAACCTTAGGAGGGAGAGGATTTATACAGGAGGTAGAGGGCGGGGCGTGCAATATTGAATAATGTGATAGTTAATATAAAATTATAACAATATACTAATACATAAAATGAAAAATTTCTTAATATGAGCAGTTAAATAAACAACAACAGCGTCAACAAGGTGGCAACTGCGACGAATAAAATTGCTTTTTAATTGAGTGTACTGATTACCAATGATATTTCATAAAGATTGGATTACTAAACACCGAGACTTCGCTGCGCTCGGTCCATAAAATAATGAGTAAGTATCGTGTGAATGGATTTTTGCGGAAACGCTAGCAGGAAAAGGCAAAGCCCTTTCAACAATTTAGCATATTTATAGCTTTTTTCCCATAATGAAATATGATGCGGAAAAAAATTATGCAGCGTTAGTTTTATCGTGCATCCATTGACGGTTAATCTCTGAGGTGATGCATAATATCAATGAAAGGTGGACGCATTGTAGGTGGGACCTAGGGATCATCAGACAAAGTCACCGAATCATTGTTCACTTTTGACCACAGACTAGGTAAAGCTACTATAAAGTCTTTGACATACGTTTTTTGTGTTCTGTAATTAATAATCCAACTGAAATGAAAAAAAAAAAACAAATATTATGTTGTGTATTTTACATTATTTTTATATCACTCTTGTCTTAAGAATAAATACATGATACGACTCGTATGCCTTGACGGCAAACGACATGACGATCTCTTACGCTGTCGTACCCCTCCATCAACTTTGAAGTTTTACATCTGCCGGGCGCCACGTTTTTCGGGATAAAAGTGTTAATTCAGGGTATAAACTACTTCCGTACCAAATTGCATTGAAATCCTTCCAGCTGTAACGAAGTTGAGTGCAGACAAACATACACACACAAACATTTGCATTTATTATATTAGTGTGATAACTATCTCTTTCGCCTTATTAAAAAATGAGAGTTTCTGAATAAAAAAAATTAAAGGCTTTAGTAGCCCCCAACTGCCCATCCGACATGCCTAAGTCCGTCCTCTAAGCCCATGTATGTATAATAATCTAGCCGCGTTGTTATTTTCCTTTTTCAACGGAATCCAGGATGTGTATTAGCATGAATATTTATCGCGTATATCGTACGTTTTTGCCGTAAACAGCATTTTAATGCATTTTTATCTGACACTTTTGAGTAAGTGCGCGTTCGGCCTTTGGGTGCAACATTGATGTTTATGTGGATTTAATAGCTCAAACATTGTTTTAATGGGCTTAGAAGAGGATAAGATAAGGGTAGTATGAAGAGATAACTTTAAAATGGACATATAATTTTCTCATTGATATATTTTGTAGATCATTCACATACTGGATTACGCGGAAAGGGTTTACTAAGCCGAAAGGGGTCCATAGTACCCATATTTATGGATATCTTTTACTATGGGAGCAACTCTGATAATGCAAAAAAAATATCAGCTATTCCATAGAAAACGGGCATTCACACTCGACATAATGTGTGAAACAGCTGATATTTTTTTCGCCATTTCAGGGTTGGGCCCATAGTAAAAGTTGTTCATATTGATGGTACTATGGACCCTTTCGGCTTAGTACACCCTTGCCGCGTTACCCTGTAGATGCATTTAACCACGTAAAAGCACAATTCAGGCGTAAACCGAGACGTACACTGCGACAAAATGTGACTACATGACTATGCACACGTTGTGTGGTTATGGTATGAAGCTCGGCTTTCGTCCTTAGAGTTCATTTTTTAACCATGCGAATTTGCATACTTCAAGCTCATTGAAAAAAATTAAAAATTGCTCGTGTTTTTTTTAAATAAATAATAGGCTTGCGTTTGAGCACCATCATTTGTATTTTTATTTCACCTTTTTGGAACAAAAATTTCAAAATAACTTCACTAGAAACGCGCCCACCCTGTACTAGTCACCCCTGTACTCCTGTATCAGTCTGGACCAAGTAGCTTTACCTAGTCTGTGGTCTAGACCTTGTACTAGTATATATTCTGTGGTCGGACTCATTATTGAAAAAACATATACATTCGTGAAAAATGTTCCAATAACGATAATCAGCAGTGCAAGTACCGTTCTTTATCGATAGTCAAATTCGATAAAATGCCATAGAATCGATCATAGCGAGTACTGATTAAATGGCATTTATCGAATTTGTCGATCTCAACTGTCAAATTTGATGATCGATAAAGAACGGTACTTGCACTGTATCGTGATAAAACTTACGCACTATAAAAAAGTAACCCTGCATATATCGCTATATACGGGGCGTGAGGGGAACACTCTGGAAGCCAAAAGAAGGTCATTGTACTCATCATTATGAACAACTTTTACTATGGGACCAGCTCTGAAATCGCGAAAAGCGTTCTATAGAAAACGGTCATTGACACTCGACAAAACGTATGGAACAGCTGTTTTTTTTCATGATTATATCTCCAGACTGCAAATGAAAAATTAAAAATTATTTTTATTTGCACAAACATAGGCTCACATACTTTTTATCAACTCTAGTTACTCTAGACATTGGCTTATGTTTATGAGAAATACTAAATGTTCATACTGCGATTCCTGCACTAGGCTAGGCCTGTATCGCAGGAAACTGAAACTGAGACAAGGTAAAGCTACTACGTAGATCATTTAGTATTCGTTGAGACTTGGTGTCTCTTTAACTAAAAGTACACGAAATTATTCATACCTTTTCGGTGATATATCCTTTCTGTAATGTTTCAATTAGAAAATCTGCCATCGTCTTGTGCAATAAATACGTCAAACTCTAACGTGGGACCCAATAACTTTGATTTTTTATTGTTGTTACGTCGAAAGGTCTTATTTTCTAACCGCAAAGGTGTGCGACGAAGATTTAGTGGTTTTCTGACTTTTTCGGTGCATGCGAGTGCATAAAAGACGCTTAAATGTCAAATTAATTTCGCGACATTTGTATTTACGCCGTACGCAAGTGTTTGAGGTGTTTACGGCCAGTTTAAGTAAATCATGGAGGATTTGAGATGTTCCAGCCACTTGAAAATATCAATGGAATAATAAAAAAAGGCTTCATCATAAAAGTATTTTTCCATCTACAGCTCTATACTTTATCTCTTCAGCGAGGCCACGTGGCCAGCATTTCTTGCATGTTACCTGAAATTGAATGAACTGAATTGAGGAGAAAACCTTTTTTTATCGTACTTTTTACATACTTACGAAATGCAAAAAATACCACATTTCATATCAAAATAACAAGAATTTGGTACATATTCGTGTCTGTATTCACTCCGTCATTTCCATTTGCTCTATTGTACTGAAACTTAGTTAAAATACAAAACCTGATATTTACATTTTCAGTCTTCGTTTACATAAAAAAATATCTTAAAATTAAAAAAACCTTCTATAGTAAAAGTAAACCAAAGTAAACATAAAATTTTAATGTCAAATCTATATAAAATAGTAAAATGTCAAATTTATGTCATCAAACAATAGCTTTAGGTTTATTACGTCCATGTCGTAATAAACCTAAAGCTATTGTTTGGGAATGAGAGTAGAGAACGCACGCTTGGCAGGCAGCTTGGGGATCTCAGGAGGTTCCACCATTCAAGTAGGAGGATGCTGCTGCCCATCCTCTAGTGCTTCTGGTCGCAGTTTTAGGACATACCCGGGTCCATGCCTTTTTGTATTATGTAAATTCTCTATTAACTTTTGTCTGTTTTCACTTCGTTTGACAGGTAGCTGTTTCAAACCACAAATAAAACCAATGTCACCAAACTTCAATTCAGTTAATCTAAACTTTTCAACTGGCTCATCTATATACACCCAGCAGCTTCAGATCGTCCTTTCCCACGGCGGATGTGATCGGAAATACTTATCGGAGTATAATTTATTAATTTGTTTCCTACTAACGAGCTACTAATGCGAACCGAGGCGGCGCAGGAATGGCGATGCGATTTGCAGTACATAAGGACTTGTCTATGGGATTTAATTGGTCTAGGGCTTCGGCCAAAATAAAATGAATGGATGGGCCCAGAAGAAGCGCAGTTTTGAAGATTACAAAATGAGCGCCGGCGTTCACTTCGCTTCATGCCGTAGGAAGTGCAACACGTGACTATTGCTACATGATAACGAAAAGTTTTCCCGAAGTGTAAATGCACAACAAAAAACCGCTATCTATTTTTTGTAACAAATGTACTGTCATCATCATCAGCCAGAAGACGTCCACTGCTGAACATAGGCCTCCCCCTAACTGTACAACTGTACTGAACATGTACTGAACTCACAAATGTTACTGTACATGGTTATAATTAGGTGTTGAAGAATATGTCCAACGGTTTTGACTCGTTTTTACTGAGCAAGTTCAATGGTTATGGCCCGTCCATTAATTTTATTTTTGTCGAAGGTCTAGGGTGGGTTTTTGGGAATAGTGCTATACTGCGTTACAGTTATAGCAACTTGTTGCAAAACGTTTGCAAATTTCACACAGATTGTTTTTTAATGTAATAGTGAGACAAACAAGTAAGCAAGTAGGCGCTCACTATCTATTCTTGCAACACGATAATATCTATTTAATTATTTGGTCTACTAACTACAAAATAGACAATTACTAACATTAAAAAAACGGGATATTCTAATACATATTATGTATCAACTATTACTACTATGTTAAGAATATCATATAATTATGTTTATTCGATTATATTTATTTATTTTATTTTATTTTTATATAATTAGGTACAACAATAATCAGCAAACTATAAACTTAAAAACAATTAGGTGTAGAAGAAACATTATAAATTTGCTAACCTTAACATTGTATACAGCATTGTTAAGAAATAATGTTTTACATACAACGTCAACTACTTCAATATTTGTACTAAGTGATTTTTAAAGTGAAGCAAATTCATATGAAAAATATCGAATTCATCACATACGTTAGTGGATAATAAATCATAATATAACTGGCACATACGATGGAGCGGGTTGTTGCGCCCAACATTGTTATTTGAGGGAGGAATACTAAAAAGCGTACGAGTGGGTCTACGTTTAGACATTTTACGTGTCGCAAAGTTAATGTTCAAAAGTAATTCCTCACTTAGCAAGCCGTTCGCAATAGTAATATAGTTTTAGTGTCTAACCACTTTTATGGCGAATGTTGTATACGCCTGTAAAAAGTGTTCATATAAAATCTATGTAGGTATGTATAATATTATTATGTTCATTGTTCACTGTTGGCGTATCTCTCTCAATAAATAAATAAAAAACTACTACCTATATACTACAGCTTTTGCTGTGCAATTACTTGTATTTTATTTTTTTATGTATTTTTTTGTCATGGCAGAAGCATAATGCCAATAATTTAGATATTTATAATGATATCTTTGAAATAACTAAATTAAAAACGAAAACAACTTAAAATCAAATATCAACAAACTAATACTAAAATATAAAAGTAGAAACTATATTTCAGGCATCTTTCGGACCGTAATAGATAGCCAGTTTCCATTTTCACAGAATATGTAATGTTACGCCGCATTAACTAATAAATAATAAAAAACCAGCCAAGTGCGAGTCGGGCTCGCACACTGAGGGTTCTGTACCACCACATAATTTGTTAGCTACTAAAATACAATTTTTTTTTGCAAAAAGACAAAATTTCATCAACACCCGCCTCGGTCACCCATCCAAGTACCGACCGCGCCCGACGTTACTTCACTTCGGTGATCGTACGAGAACCGCTGGTGAACAGAAATTTGTCACCGACTCGCACTTGGCCATTATTTATTATTTGTTGTTATACTTTAGAGTGTGTACTATAATCCTGCCAAGTTTTATATAATAGCTATGTTAATGAATCTAAAAAAACAGGTAGAAAAGCGCAAGTTAGTGTTACTAAAAATTTTTTTATCGAGCGAAATTTCCTTACTCATGTTTCGGTCTTTGGGGTTTCCTAGATAAAACATTCATAAATTCATAAAACATAATTTTGATATGAAACTATTTTTATTGTTTTAAACTAAACATGAGAGTAGACATTTAAATTAGAATGACAAAATTTGCTAAAAGTCGGAAAAGAGGGCCTTAAGTGTTGACTTACTAATCAATATAATACTACCCACACCTTAGATTTACGCATGACAAGTGATTATAGATTCTATAAATGAACATGTCACCTACATCTTCATGATCGCAGAACGCAGGAGGGAAATATTGTGGGGTACAACAATTGGAGATACTTTACGAATGGAAATAATGCGATTGTTTTTAGGGTTCCGTACCCAAAGGGTAAAAACGGGACCCTATTACTAAGCCTACGATGTCTGTCTGTCCTTTATACGGCTGTATCTTTCGAATCCTAATAGATAGCAAGTTGAAATTTTCACAGAATATGTAACGTTACGGCGGATTGCGGTTTGAAAGATATAACGGTTAATAGGTAGGACAGACAGACATCGTAGGTTTAGTAATAGGGTCCCGTTTTTACTCTTTGGGTATGGAACCTTAAAAATAAACTAATCTTCATACGAATATTTATTTTGTAAAAATGCTGATAACAGAAGAATAGGTAATACAGGCATTATTTGGTGGCCAACGTCCTATTTCACCAATGATTAATTCTCTGAAAATCTGAAATTTTAGTTACAATCAAGTCCCTAGGCAATCCAAAGTAATAAAACTTAAACATCTGGCATTCTTCATTTTTGCACGACATGTTTGGTTGACTTTGAATATTTACTCTTTCCTTCTTTGTTCATAACACTCCACTATCCGTGCGCCCATACATTTCAGGGTAAGAAAGGACAGAGGTTCACGTATACCCTAGCCATCAATAATTCATCATATTGCAGGCAGCCAGGCGAGAGTGAAATAACAATTGATTTAAAGTTTTACTCCAGCTTTTGAGTTGCAAGGCATAGGATGCAAGCGTAATGTAATCCTTGGACCACAAACATAAAGGTTTCAAAAGTATTTTTTAAATCGTTGTACTCGAAACTATTGTTTCTAGCAATATGTAACATTTAAATACATGGCATTGTTACTCTTATGTGGGTACAACCATAAAAAATAATGATTTTGTGGTTGAAGACAGCACATTTAAATTCAAACACTTGCTGTGTTTTCAGTTAGTATTAAGTATAGGTAGTTTTCAGATATTTTTGACTACACTTAAGTACCTTATTGGATACCCAGTAGATATCAATTTAATCAAAATGTGTTAAAATAAAAAAACACATTCAGTTAATTTCAGTTCAGAGATTTGTACTACACTTAAGCTCAACGAGTTAACGCCTAATTTTCACACAATGTTGCAGGTATCAAAAAACGTACTTAAAAAGTATACCTTTTTTAAATATATTTTGCCATCCTATTAGATTTACATAATGAAGAACATGTTACAATAAAAAATATAAAAACATAAAATATTTTGCATTTTTATTGTGATTTTGTTATTTATTTTAGTCGACAAAATGCACCTTAGTTGTGT
Organism: Agriopis marginaria; assembly: GCA_932305915.1. Lineage (NCBI taxonomy): Eukaryota > Metazoa > Arthropoda > Insecta > Lepidoptera > Geometridae > Agriopis > Agriopis marginaria. The sequence goes on from OW029933.1 coordinate 6,422,860, forward strand.
GAAACCAGTATAAAAAATAATAATTTTAAAGTTTTAGTACTTCGAAGTCGTGTGAAAATTAGACGCTGCGTTATCCCCTCAATTTAAGCATTTGCCTCTAGATCTCATACTCTTGCACCACAACCTATCGGGCTTAGCTTTTGCCTGATTGACAGCTAGAGCGCATCCAGCATATTTTGACCTCCCCTTCCTCTCTCGTGCATACCCCACAGGAAACCTTCCAGAGAGTAGCGGTGAGAGCACAAAGTTCTTCCTAGAATGGCAGTCTGTAAGCGCGTTACATCTATTAAGAGGTTCGATGGTTGTTTCCTAATGTATCTGGCACGCATTAGACATTTAAATATGGTTCTTGAAACTTATGCAATGCGATGTATATGCAATTGTATTTACGGTGATCGGTTAATGGGTGCCATTAAAATCGTACATGCTATGTGGTTTCACACACGCGATCAAGAATTCAGTCATAATTATTATCACTTCATCAAAACTCGCGTGAGGATTCATTATTATAATACCGGTTACACTCACGATTATGTCTATCGGTCGAGACGATCGACCGGTTTCGGAGCCATTAGGACCCTTTCATCAGAGTACGCGGGCGACCGCCTCCAGAATCGCGCGTATTCCCTGATGAAGGGGCTCTAATGGCTCCGAAACCGGTCGATAGTCTCGACCGATATACATAATCGTGTGTGTAATCGGTGCTATAATAATTATAATGCGAAATCTGTTCACAAAGTTTTATTTTGTTTCTGAGCTAAGAACTTTTGTGTCGCCCTGTTATGCGTATACTTATAAATTATGCCAAGTCTATCTCTATAATATTAAAGGAAATTATCTTTAGGTACTGTGAATAATCAAGTTGCAGAAAACTGTCACGGGTTTGTGTCTTATGATCTTGTAAAGGTGTTCCCTACTTTTAACCATCATCATCATTATCAGCCTTTCATGTTTCCACTGCTGGGATACAGACCTTCTCTCAGAAAGAGAAAGCGAGAGATAGATAAGCCATAATCCACCATGCTAGCCCAGTGCATGTTGATGAATGTCATCTCTTTGGAACTTTGAGGCTTTTGACGGTTTCCTCTTACTTTTCCAACATAAGGTTTTTTTCATGTTAAAGTTTATATATTTTTACTTTTGAACTCTGACTAGGTACAATTCGATTTAATTGCCTAATTCTTCTTTAACACTTTGACAGCTTTCCCACGATTTCAAAAGCTTTCACGCACGAAAGAGCGTGCGCCTAGAGGAAACATTAGAAGATAATCATCATAGTAATTTAAGGATTGAAATGGATACGGGTGTGTTGTTTTAGTTTGCATGTTTTCATCGTACCTTTGTGTACAATACCTACGCTTTATGGCTCAATACTGTTACGTAATACGCTGGCTGAAAGCTAACTTTTTAATTAGGTGCAAACACTATTCAAGTTGACTTTGAAATAAGCTCGCATAGACAGGGAAATGTACTGTAAAGATCTTCTTTTTCTCTTGCCTCTCCATTAAAAAAGATTGACAGTCAGCTAATTCATGGTATGACAAGCATGGTAAAATAATATACTCCGCCAAGTATAGCCCTCCGAGAAATAATGTGACGTGGGCATCCCGCAATGATGTCATCAATGTCATGGATACACGTACACGTGCATAAGCAAGAGCAGAATAAGTAATTTTCAAAATTTTCGAGAGAGATGACGATACACGAAACAATGGCGGACTCTATGATTTTCTGTGTGAAATTATAACTCCCCAATATTCGTATATTACCTGTGGGAATCCAATAAATCAATGTGGTTTATAAAATTGAGTTTAATATCTTCAACTTGCTTGAGCGGACAAACCAAATGACAATTGAAATGCTTTTTGTATTTTATTTAATAGATTATTAAAAAAGTTGTTTCCCAGTATCTGTGTTTGTGACAATAAAGTGGCAACTGGACAGTGACGTCATTGCGGTACAACTCCCAGAAGGCTAGACCTTGTTTTCTTGGATCATGAGCTTATTAAAGTTTTCCCTGTGCAGCGCAAGTCTGAACAGTTGTTTTATTGTCATTATCTCCACTCCCAATTATCACGGAGCCACGACATCCTGCATCTTCTGACCTTAAACGTCTCTGGTATTTTGCTTGCTGTAAAAAGGATAACGATTAGAATCTAATCGTTATCCATCTAATCATTAAATAGAGGTTAAATATAGGATTTGAATATTGTACTTGAAATGTTGAAGGTTGTAGTTTAGATCTGTTTTTTACTGTTTTACATCGGACTAGGCTAACGTTTGACAGTGATCTCGCCTGATGGAAAGCGATGATGCGGTCGAAGATGGAGCACGTTTGCTCAGTAATAACCCATTAACCCTATTGTTATTACCAATATTGGTAGAACGGCATTTTCTTCGCATTCATGGCCCAAATTTTGATAAATATTAGCCGTCTTTCACCCCCAAAAGGCGTTGTAGAACGATGTCAAAGTAAAACATACTATCTTAGTGTTTAGTCTACTTTTGAAATTGATTGGATAAATTTATGAAGGAAATTTAGTAGCTTTTTCTAAAAAAAAAATTTCAATTACAATGGATCGTAAAATTTGTTGATGCAATATAATTATGGACAGACAAAGAAAGAGTTTAAAAATTTGCAAAAAATATTATCTGTAACATTTTTTGTTGCAGGTCATTCAACTTTTTCTAAGAAAAAGCTATGTTTTTGCGAATTTTCCAAAATCTTGGATGCAAAAGTGGTTGGTTATGATGTACTGAATGTTAATTACAAGTAACTCCGATATAGTTGGCCAGAAGTAGTTTAAATATGACCACAAATTTTACTTGTAGTCATATTCAGAGGCCATTTTTAACTGTGGTCTGTGTGTGTTCTAGTCTTCTAATTATTATATCTATCTAAAATATATACATTAAAGTGAATCCCTATTTACCTTGGTCACGCCATAACTTGAGAACAACTTTACCGATTTCATTCGCCTTTTTTAAAAGTTTTCTCATACTTATTAGAAAGTTCCTAAGGAAAGTAAAATTTAGATAATTGCGCAGAATATTGGAAAATTTCAGAAAACTTAACGATTTTAACTTCACGCGTTTGACAGTTCTGAGATAGGACAACGTCTGTGGGGTCAGCTAGTTAATGATAAAAATAAAGCAAACTTACTTTGTATATCTTATTGATTTATTTATTCTTTATAAATTACATCAATAAACTTAAATGTCTGATATGTACAGAAACACATTTGAAAATATACAGGTACTATATTTACAAAGATATTCTTTTATAATTATATCTATTCCTTTGGAATGCAATGCACTTATTTGGACGGAACCGTTTTCCATTGCTTAAGGCTTGTTTCACAGCTGTTCGAGAGACCCGTGCGGGTCTTCCGTATGGGCGGATGGGAGACATACGTGAGGCGCTAGAACATCGTTTCACAGCGACGGGTTCCATACAGGACTTGCCGTAATTGACGTAAACGGTCTATCGTAGTACGGGTGACCCGTACGGATCTCCCGCACAGCTGTGAAACCAGCCTTACTTAATAATAAACTTTTAATTAAGGGCTATCACAGCGTTTTATTTTCGCACAAATTCGTTCCGCTAAAACTACAAACTTTTTGTTTTATTTTGATGACAAAATAAAACATAAACAACAAAATTATGTAAAACTAAGTAAGTAGTAAGTTATATCTTACTACTTAGGTTCACATCATTATGTACTCATTCATACTTATAATATATTCATAAATTTTGTAACTAAATAGAAATTACCGACATGATGATAGGGTATACGAATATTATGACTGTAATTAGAGATTGTCGTTAAAAAAAAAGTTTATTCTGAATTTTTTGTGTGTAGTATAAGAAACTATTTTTTTTGTCATGTTTTGGTGGGTCAAATTTGTGTGAAAATAGGCGCTTTGTTTCCACCTTAAGTTAGAACTAATTACATAGTTTAATCCTTACATATAAAATACTGTGAATTCATATAATTTGAGCTAATAAGTCTATGACTGGAATCATAGAATAGCGTAAATAAAATTTGTAAGTAAATGCACAAATGTAGGAAAATTGCCACAATATTATTATACAAAATACCGTATTCTAGTTAATTATAAGTTACAATAAACCGTTTGGCAAATATAAATATTATAATTTGAATGATTAACGCCTTATATATGACTCGTTCGTGCTGCAACAAATTATCAGAAGTCATGTCAACGTTTCGTCATGAAGAAAATAACATATTGTAGAAATAATTATATAATTCTTGAGATTTTAATAATTCATTTTCAATTATATCTTCAAACAGACTAAGTTATCACTATTGGGTCTCACGTTTTATTACAGCATTTCTTTCAAATTCACTATTAGTTATCTTCAAATTGAAGATATTATGAAACTATGGCAGCTTTTTAAAAAATCTGTCTAAAGAAATTTTCATCTAAATCTGACGTTTTTAGAACGTTTTTGATAGTTTTCCAGAACGAAATAATACCTAAGTTAAATTATGTAAAACTCGCTTGATGGTTAACAAAGATACTTTAACTAAAATCGCCTAATCTAAATCAACAGTCCCGATTCAACTATCTCCTAAAATCATTTACTTAAAGCCGAACTAAGAACTAAAGACCTAGAATCAATAGAAATATTAAGTTACGCAAGCTCTCTCTCCGGGGGGTATCGGTGCCATGTGGTTATACGTGAACCTCTGGGCATATTCCTGCATCTTCAGTGCAGAATCTGACCAAGGAGGGCTGGGGTTCCACCGCTCCATGCCATCGTCTTCCAGCGTGAGGGGAGGGGCTAGCCGCATGCGCTTTGCGTTGGGGTATTCTATACCTGAAGATAAGAAAATTATATAAATATCACTTTTCTTACCAAGACGGAAAAATTACTTTTCCCACTTTTAGTAATTCTAGTTTTAGTTTTTGTCTACTTCCATGGTTAGCTAAAAATATTAAAAATGTGTCATATCAAAATTGAATTTTGTATCGTGTTTCGGTCTTCCGTAGACGTTGGCCCAGATATGATATTACAAACAATTTTATTTTTGAGGAACATTGAACAGACAATCTCTTCAGTCAACAGGAAAAAGAAACTTAGGACAGCTGCTCTTCTCTTGGGTAAAAAAATATGTCCACATCGGCAGAAAGACTTCTGGTCCAGACGCAAAGATCCAATCAGAGCGTCTAGAATAAACCTAGGGAGTCAAATCTCGAGGGGTTTACTACTAGCCATTGAAGAAGTCCATTGTCCACCTCCTGGCTCCATCTTGAGATCTGTTCCCAGGCGATCATGTTCCCACTGCTTCCCAGCACAAGCCTTTTTTCAGAGACAAAGAGTACATTATTTAGAACCCACTCGCTCTTATCCTGTCTCGTTGTCCAATTTGGCTCTAATATACCTTCCTGTAGAGACTACTAAAAAAAATTCGACTTCAGAAAATAATCAACTAGCACATATTGGTCCATGGAGTCTAAGGTAAACAAAGAAGCAAATTGTACTCGTACCTTCAAGCACGCTACTCGTGCAAGGCTCTTGCATGTTATAGTTGACTCTAGAATACTGCTCGTAGTACTCTCTCTTGCTGTGGTGTGGATACATGTACATATTACTGTTTACAACGATCTCAGGAGGCGGGTCATAGTGATGGGGAGATCTGGAGGCAAATGTTATTAAATGAATAAATACAGCATCACACTCATAGCTTTCCTAGGATTACCAATAAGCTACACATTGAGGGTTATTCAATGCGGAGCTTTAGGCATAAATAAAAAGTAACAAAAAATACTCTACAAAATTTTATGGGGATGCTGCTTCAAATATAGCTATCACAATCACAGAAAAGAACGGAAATGAGAAGGAAAATCTGTTACCAGGCATTATGAGTGAACCTTGATTGAACGTTCTTATTTAGATCAACGCGTCGAAAACCACATTACAGTTGCTAACTGATTTCGAATATCTGACGTTTCGTTTCATCATCATCATAGTCAGCCTTTTTAACAGTCCACTGCTGGACTTTAAGCCTACCCCCGAAAGGGTGATTGGGCCATATCCACCACGCTGGCCCAGTGCGGATTGATGGATTCACATACGTCGTCGAATTTCTTCTCCGTACGTATGCAGGTTTCCTCACGATGTTTTCCTTCACCGAAAAGCCAGTGGTATGAACGTTACGTTTCGTTTATATGGATGCAAATTGGCTACAACAAATTTCTTACAAAAATGCCTTGACAGCCGTTCTAATTTAAAAAGAAAATAAACTTTTCTGTGATCATAATAGTCTAACAGTGTAACATAATATTTAGTTATGATTTAAGAAACAACCAAGAACTACAATTTCATGTATCGTTCAAAAGTTGGTAGCGTAAATACCATTCATAGATATCAAAGGATTAACAAGCAGTGGATTCGTGAACCCTGTAAAAGCTCATCATCACCATTTCAGCCTATCATGTGCCAACTGCTGGGACACAGGCCTTCTCTCAGAGAGAGAGAGAGAGAGAGAGAGAGAGTGAGCGGATGGGCTGTAATCCACCATGCTGGCCTAGTGCATGTTGGTGAATGTCATATAATTATGTATTTGAAATTTTGATGTTCTTGGACATACCAGTTTCCTCACGATGTTTTCCTTCAGCAATATCATCGGAACTGAACATAATTTATTGAAGTACTAAATAAGTGATTCATATAGGGCTGAGGATCAAACCAGGTGCCTTCAGATTGTGCTACCGCTCGGCCACCATCGCTCTTTTATTATGAGCTCTAAAGGTTCGATAGTGAATTGATAAATAAAGTCTCAATCACCTTACTGGTCTAAAAAGAAGATCAGATTCAGATATAATGGATGGGCATATTGGGAATGACTTTGTTAGTGACCACAATTTCATCACCGATCTAATGTTGCTTTACATATCTATTATCTGAATCGTTGAGATCGGGTAGTTTTCTCACCTTTCCTCACTAATCGTCGATTGAGGTGAATGCGTCGAGTAATCCACTGGTCCTCTCTCACTATACACTCTTTCGCAGCCATACTCGTCAACTTTCTGTAGATAAGGAGCTACTTGGTAGCCACTATAATCTGGCTCCTGACTTTCCACATAGAACTCCTGGTAAGGGTCCTGGTAACATTGGTCGCGGCGGAAGAACTTCTGGCACCGTGGATCAAGAATCCCGCAAGGTTGGTTCTGGTAGCCGTAGTATTGGTAAAGCCAAGAGTTGGCCAGCATTATTGCAGCTTCTTCTTCGCTGTTGGGAACAAAATGAAGATTATCACACAGAGACATGCGCAGGAGCGGCGCCGGATCATTGCGGCATACTGCATGCAGCGCCAATCAGGTTCATTGAAATACAGGCGCTCGGTAAGCTTTCGGTACCGCATATCGGTACCGAGCGAGCCGATATCGTACCGCTGCTGCACCGACAAGTCAGGAAAGGATTCTTCATTTCTTGCAAGTTAGACATTGTTGTAATGATATAGGGTTTAATTTAGTTTGTCAGTATTTATAAACTACTAGTAGGCCGCCCCTGCTTCGCACGGGCGAAGCCGGGATATATAGCCTATGTCAACCGGGGATAGTGCAGCGTCCCAACAGTGAAAGAATTTTTCAAATCGGTTCAGTAGTTTCGGAGCCTATTCAATGCAAACAAACAAACAATCAAATCTTTCCACTTTATAATATTAGTATAGATAATCCAAATTTGGTACATCAAGAACACTTTTTTCATGAATTTCGTACGAATAGACGTAACCTCGTCTAGTTTGGGTTCATTGTTACATGGTACATAGTTTGGATTTTTCTTCCCAAGCACTTTGGTCCTAGATGATAAATTCAATATGGCGGACGCCTCAAGATGGCGATCAAAATGTTCGCATCATGATATGGGCATCAAATGAAAGGGTTTGCAGAGAAGAATACGAAAAAGCTTGTATATAAAAGGGTTTTTTGTAAATTCATAAAGCTTATTTATATTGCTATTGGACCCGGGTACGTCCTAAAACTGCGACCAGAACCACCAGAGGATGGGCAGCAGCATCCTATTAGTACACGGTGAACGTACTACGATTCCCAAGCTGCCTGCCAAGCGTGGAGATTATGGCAGCACCCCTCTCCAAGAAGGAGGCCTTTGTCCAGCAGTGGACGTTTAATGGCTGTTGATGTGATGTGTGATCTGATATTCATCATCATCATCATCATAATTTCAGCCATAGGACGTCCACTGCTGGACATAGGCCTCCCCCATCGATCTCCAAAAGGGCCGGTTGGAAGCGGCCTGCATCCAGCGTTTACCTGCGGTCTCTTTTAGGTCGTCTGTCCATCTTGTGGGTGGACGTCCTACGCTGCGCTTACCGGTCCGTGCATGGTCTCCATTCCAGAACCCCATCGGCCATCTGTTCTACGTGATATGTGCCCTGCCCACTGCCACTTCAACTTGCTAATCCGGTGGGCTATGTCGGTGACCTTCGTTCGTTTACGGATCTCCTCATTTCGGATTCGATCTCGTAGAGAAACCCCGAGCATAGTCCTCTCCATAGCTCGTTGTGCGACTTTAAGCTTGCTTATGAGGCCCATAGTGAGAGACCACGTTTCAGTGCCGTATGTCATCACTGTCATCCGTATGTGATCTGATATTGCTATTGAATATTTACCTGAGGACTTGATTCGTAGCCACAATGAACTGCCGCGGGGTGTCGGCGGCATCTTTGACTTGCAGCACGACATGCGCCCAGATGAATTGGCCGCTCCTCTGCTGCAGTCTCACCAGGAGTATGCAGCATTTGTCTTGCTCGGATTGTGTTACTGTAAGAACATATTTCATTTAAGAGCTTATACCACGTGCGTTCACTATATGTCTCGCTTGCGTAGTTGTATCATTTCTCAAGATATAAAATGACCTAAATGTTTATCGGGACTTATCACGTATTATTTAATTTAGGTAGGTAAAAATATGTACCTTTCGCTTCGAAAAGCGAAAGTGCGCAAAGCGAGCGAAAGGTACATAATTATTTTTACCTAAATAAAATAATACGTGATAAGTCCCGATAAACATTAAAAAAAACGTGTTCAAATTGCGAAAGTTTAAAAATTACTATAAAATGACCTGTTGAACATTTGTAAAGTTAATTTCGAGGTCTTATGTTTCTTGGATTTTTCGTAAGTACATTCAAATTTGTATATGTCGAATTTCTAGTGTAATTCCGCTTCTACGTCGTTTCGAGTACAATAAGGATTTTAGGTTAAACTATTTTCTCTATACATATTTGTGATGCTATACTATTATTATTATTTATTTGTGCTTATTGTACTCGAAACGACGTAGAAGCGGAATTACACTAGAAATTCGACATATACAAACTAAAAATGGACTTCCGCAAAGTAACGCCTGATTCAATCAACTATATAAGTACATTCAGTCATTTTAAATATACTTAAATATATTGAAATGCGCGAGCAAAATAGAGAACGCACGTGGCATTAGCCCGTAATTATATTATTATGTATGTGACGTTTTAGTCAACAGTTAGCATCTATTTGTTTTCTACGGCTTAACCGGTTATGATGAAATTTAGCATAGGAATAATGAGCATCATGAGGACGGCCACATGATACTTTTTATGTTACTCTTGTAAATTTCCCATAAAGAAAGCTAAAGTTTGAGTGTGTTTCTTTGTTCCCACTCAACGGTTACGGTGACGGTTAGATGAAAGTTTGTATGGGGGTAGCTTTAAGTCTGGAAAAACAATGATTTTTTACCAAAAAAATAACGGTCCTGTTTTGTAAAAGGTGAAACCGCGGGATTCTGCTAGTAAAAGTTAAAATGTGATTTAAAAGATTAAAAAAAAATTATAATACCAACTCACCTAACCTATGTTTGCTTTGCGCTTCCCGTAAGCTATCCCAGTGTATTAGTTGATACCACGAGACGTCCATCAACTCGTTTTTTTTCCAGCCTAAATACCATTCACCGCTGAAACAAACACCAGTTAAAAATTATGTAGGTATACAAAACAGGCTAGTTTTCGGAATTACGTCCTTATCATGAACGTATATGTCAGAAAGTGTTCACAACAGATGCTGCAAAAAGTATACATACATGCAAAATGCCACCAATAAATATTTCAGTTCGGTAGACAGGTGTTTTTTTTATATATATTAAATTTAATAATAGTCTTTCGTTTGTCCGCCAACTCAGATGATGCGGTCTACGATGGAGCACGCTTGCCTAGATGAAACCAATTCACTCTTGATTTGAAGACACCCATGCAGATTGTAACTGTTCTTTTGTTCTAGAAATATCACCCATGAAGCGGTGTCGGTGGTTGTTTTGATACAAGGAAATAATATTGGTTGCATGCATGATGGTAAGCCTTGATTTGAAAAGTAGATGCCAAATGCCTAATAAAGAGTTCCGCCTTAGTTTTTTTTGTAAATTTTTTAAATACATAATAGTCTTGCGTTTGACTGCCATTTCGCCTGATGTTAGGCAAGTTGAGACCCAGCGCATCAATTTTGAAGCTATGCATGTAATAAACTACACCATCCCTATAATATTGTGTCATATTTTTTCCCGTTATTTTGATTTAAAAACCGAACTATTGAACCGATCTTGATGAAATTTCTATGAAACTAATCTAAAAGTATCGGGTGTAAATCGGGTTCTAAATTACTCAGTCCTGAGGTAATAACATTTAAAAAAAAAAACACGAAGCAAGAACCCCCTCCTTCTTCGAATTCGGTTAAAAAGAGTGACAAACAGGGATGCTGTCAGCCTAATTGTAAATAGTAACCATCGCCTATGATCACTTGCAACACTGGCGGTGTTATCGATGCTTTATCAATGATTTCTTACCACAGAGTCTACCTTATTACTTAGTCTACGAGATGCAGTAGCATTAGATATCCTTACTTTGGATCGACGTGTAAAATCTTCATGTCCATAGCGTGTACAGTGGTGAAAACATTGGTGGCTCCGTGCACGACGCACTCCCTGGTTTCAGGCATGGCAAGTGGCGTACATACAGCCAGGAACACAGGTTCATTGCGGCTGCACAGTGGCAGGTACGACACATAGTGACCACGGATTAGAACTACCTGGAAGATGGAAAACAATGGTGATGAATGATTTAATGAAAATGCAATGATAGCCACCTAAATGTAGCGTTTCTGGACGTTGAAAGGAATAGTAAGGCCTATAAAGAGCTTGGAGTTTAGGCTAAGGAAAGTTTTGTGAGGATATTATGATTTGAATAGCTAGGGTACTTTCCCGTTACCCTTGGCACCCGGGCAATAGAATACGGCATCGGTACTCCCTGCCGGTAGTAAGAGGCTACTAAAACCTCCGGGTTTGGGTTGGTCAAGGTTGGGGCTCTGACCATCCACTTAAGCGTGCTCAGGGAGAGAACGACAACGTTGTGTGACTAACATTACAGAGGGGCTGAGACAACACGGTTGTCTCGGGAGGAGCTGTAGCGCAGTGCCGAATGCTCTGGTGCGTTCCTCGGAGGAGATGGTGGTATACCTAAAGAAAATACACCTAAAAATTGATCGCTAGTCTCTTTTGCCGGTAGGTTTACTTTGAGAGCCATTCCCCACTTTATGCTACAAACTTTGAATACTAGTCAGTTTAATATTTCGTAATCAAGTTAGTATTAAAGTACAAAGTGACAATGTTACTTATATCACTAGTATAGACCTATTAATGGCTGTAATTTATAATAATTATTTGAAACTATGTATATATTTTTGTGCTGTTGGTCTTAAATAAACATAAAATAAAAATAAAATAAAATACATCGTCAAGTAATGTGAATGTAGCTTAGTACTAACTTACTTTTTGGTCCCCAAATCTCATCTGTCTTCTCGCGTTTCTTGAAACGTTCATTCTGCAGAAGAAATGCCTAGTCTTTGGTATGTTTTCAGTCTCTCCATTGCCGCCTCTGTTTAATTCTACTTGTACAGTCTGATGGTCTTGTCTGTCTATTATATCGTAGACACTGTCTCCGTGTATTAGTAAATCTTCCTGAAATTAAAATAATAATTTAAAATGTCTTCCAATTTTTTATAATTTTTTTAAACTGGATAGTGCCTTTTTATTAATAAAATAAAAGCTAACTAACACAATAAAAACAGTTGGACTGCCGATAGACCGTGTTAGGTCTTTGGCAGCGTACCTAGCATGATAGAGGCATTAACATGCTGAATCAATCTTCTTATCTAATCTTGATTGATCTTATATTGCCCAAATCAAAACGGTCTTTTCAATTTTCAATTTCATTCTTGTTAATAAGATAGATATTTTATATGGCACCAATTAAACCATACTAATAAAAGTAAACGTCTCAAAAAATAAAACAGGATTTAATAAACTTACAGACGTAACTGTGTGGATTTTTTACAAGTATTGCATTCATACGTTAACTGCAGTTTTATTTTTTGGCTTTAGCTTCTCTTATAAATTAACTAGGTTAGAAAATCTTGGAAGTCGATTTTAACCTCCTTTTGATTATTTTCGTGTCGATTTATTTTTTCGATGTATTTGTAATTCAGATGATAATATATAATTGAATTCATGATCGAGTCAGGAGGTGAAAAGTTGAACTCTTCAACGGCTTTTAGAAAACCCCTCGAGTTTAGGCCATTGTGGTATGTTTTAAATAATTATGACGTTTTCGCGTTTTTTATTAGTCATAATGATATAATTCAAGAACAAAGTAATTTAATTTAAACTTACCATTGAATGTCCTAAATATTCCGCTGCATTTTCCGATATGTACAACAATTTCCCGTTCTGTGTCATCATCATCATAAAGCCGTTCATTGCCTGAAAACAATGTAAATGTCGATACAAAGTCTAAAGAGTGTTTAAATCATCAGCAAACAAAGGTTTAAATATTTTAATGATACTTTGTTTATATTATAATAATTCTTTAAACTAGTAGAAAATGAAAACAGTGAGGGAATCGTGAAGTACAGTTCTCGACGTTTGTCTATACTAATATTATAAAGAGGAAAGATTTGATTGTTTGTTTGCATTGAATAGGCTCCGAAACTACTGAACAGATTTGAAAAATTCTTTCACTGACGGGAAGCTACACTATCCCCGGGTGACATAGGCTATAATCTATACCCGTGCGAAGCTGGGGCGGACCACTAGTTTTGAATAAAGAGAATATAATAATTTAATTGACATATTATAAGCATTGTAAATAACACAGATATTTAAAACCTAAAAGTATTACTACCAAACATTAAAATTAAAATAAAATAAAAAACAACAAATTAAAGCATAACTATCACTCTATTAAACCGCTACCAGTGGGAACTGTTCCCAAAATGCTGGCAAATTAATAATAAGAGTAGACTATTTTTCGGCATTATTCGTCAACATTAACCACTACTTGATACAAATATATCTCTCCCAAGGCCTATTTTCAGCTTTCTGTACAAAGATCGTCAATTCGCGTTCGTAGAACATCGATTTACTTTTCCAGGAAACAAACCAATTCAATTGACGTCTTAGATTTGAAAGATGGCATTTATCTTATCGATAACAATAATTTTCCGAAAATCCACACGCAGCGCTTTGATTTTACTTTTATTGTGCAAACCACTAGATTGTAGAAAACGCTGCCTGAATGTTCCCTAATAGTTGTAAACTTGAAAAATACCATATTTACCTTCGAAAATCCGATATTGGGTGTAGGAGTCGCTTGTTCTTGATACTGATAACTGAAATCGTGACTCTTGAACACTAAAACGGAAAGAAAGACGGAGTTATGGGTGAAGTAATAGCAACAACAGATAAGATAGCAAGCTAAATGCGTTTTAAACGTCTTAATATGCCTTCTCGTGACTAAGGTGAGCTGACAAAAAGTTCGGGGACGAGAAAGAGAGCGCAAGATTTTAAGATAAGGGTGCTTCGGACGTGATGAGGTTATAGTAGATTTGGAGCATGAGAAACGTCCCAGGAAAACATGGAAATGGAGATGGGTATGCCTTATGTACAATGATTTATGTAGTAGATAGCTTATGAAAGGTATGTACCTGTACATTTGGTCAGAGTAGTGTTTAGAAATAAAGTTGAAAATCCTTTGCACATTATAGCTGCATTTTTATCCGACGGTTCAAAGTGAAAAGGAGGGTATTGTAGTTAGAGTATTTATGAATGTACTGAGGTTACAGTATTAGGTATATTTACAGAGTAAACGCAACAACCGATTATTATAACCTTTGTTTGTTTCGGTCAAATCTTGGAAGTTGAATTAGATCCTTTTCTCTTAGCCTACGGAGGATAATTTTTACATGTTGGTTCAGTTCCAATGACAATAAATTTTTATGGTGAGCATGACCTAAATTGACATCCAGGTTTAGCTCCAGATAAAGGAACTCTTCACGGTCAACAGCACGTACACAAAATTTTGTGAATGCTTTAATTATGATAGCCGGTTTTAAGTTTCATCATGCTGCAATCAAGATTGGGTCCTGACTAGGGAACTTTTCAATTATTAGCACAGTCATGAAATGTTGTATACGCATTCAATTACGAAAATCCATTCAAAATGTCTTTAAAAAAAATTAAGTGGCAATGGGCAGGCCACATCGCTCGAAGAACCGATAACCGATGGGGAAGAAAAGTTCTTGAGTGGAGACCATGAACCGGAAGACGCAGCGTAGGTAGGCCTCCCACTAGATGGACCGACGACATTGTGAGAGTCGCTGGCATCTAGTGGATGCAAAAGGCAGGCTGTCGTTCAGTGTGGAGGTTAAAGGGGAGGCCTATGTTCAGCAGTGGACGTCTTCTGGCTAATGATTATGATTCTAAATGTCATGACATTGACTCTGACTGTGACTATGATTTGTTTAACCTTATTTAATACCTTGTTCATTATTCCGACTGAAGGATTCTGTAGCCATGGTCATGAAAAAAGGCAGTTGACAGTTGTTACATTATTTAAAGATAATGCTGAGTTACTGTTGATTTGCTGTTGATCCAGATATCTTTTAATAGTTTGTACCAACCTTGTTGGAAGTAGTTCATCTTCCTGACATACACGCAGACGAGGGCCATGAGTTGCAGTTGCGAGAGACGCTGCCTGGTGGATGGAGGGAGTGGCAGCAGATCCCGGAGGTTTGAGATCTCGGCGTTGATGAGGTCCCGCCGCATTTTGCTCGCGCCTTTAGTTGACTTTGTTGGTTCGAATCTGGAAGAAGAATGAACATTTTGAAAATAAGTCGTAATACATCTATACTAATCTATACTATATATCTATACTAATATTATAAAGAGCAAATATTTGATTGTTTGTTTGTTTGTTTGCATTGAATAGGCTCCGAAACTACTGAACCGATTTGAAAAATTCTTTCACTATTGGGAAGCTACATTATCCCCGGTGACATAGGCTATAATCTATACCCGTGCAAAGCTGGGGCGGACCGCTAATAATAATATTATAAAGAGGAAAGATTTGATTGTTTTTTTGTTTGTTTGTTTGCATTGAATAGGCTCCGAAACTACTGAACCGATTTGAATAAAATCTTTCACTGTTGGGAAGCTACACTATCCCGGTGACATAGGCTATATTATATTTAAAAAAAAAATAGGAATCTTAATAAAACTCCAATAATATAACCCAAGGTGTAAAAAAAACTAACACCCTTGCGAAGCCGGTGTGCGTTGCTAGTATATTATACAGGGACAACTTTTACAATGGACTATTTTAACCTTAGTTCCATAGTAAAAGTTGTTCATAATGATGGGTACTATGGACCTCTTTCGGCTTAGTACACTCTTTGCGCGTAACCCAGATCAGACATATTTATTCTTTGCAACTTTATATTGGAGTTGTCGCTGGTATTCCTTACACAATTCTTACGTAGTAACTTGATTTCTCAAGAAAAAAAGGTAATACAGGTAGTAAAGGTAGTAATTGGGGACCTTCCTTCTTTTTTTGTAGTTGTGTAATATTAATACAAGCAAATTAAAGCCAAATACCTTATCTATTTTACTAATTAAACAAAAAAATAAATAAAAAAAATATTATCTAAATAAGGCAGGTAAAGCAACTCGTGACCAAAATGCTGGCCTTTATTTTGCCCAAAGACTAAGCATTGCCATACAACGTGGCAATGCTGCCAGCATTTTAGGAGCACTGCCCACTGTAAAGGCTTGTTAGATTAGTTAAAGTTATAGATTAGTTTTAGTTATAAATTTAAATTTAAGATAGTTTTCATTTTACTTGTAATTTTTATTTAATAAATGTAAGTATGTGTTTAAAAATATATATGTAAAAAAAAAAAATACTTAGACTCTAAGTAATACAACCTTTTTTGTGTGATAATAATGATATAAATCAAATCACTTAAAACTTCGAGAATGGTCTAAGTCTTAGACCGTAAAAGGTGTATAGGTACATAAAGACCTGAATTTGTGAGTACAGTATAATCTCACTAATCCGGCACTTCGATAGATCGGCACGTCCAATAATCCGGCACCCTCCGCCCACGCCTCCATTACCCCTCTATACGTGTGCGCTTTGGTCGCTGCGTCATCGACTAGCAGTCTAACCTCAAAACTTATCACGTGCTAACGTATTGTTAATTACATATGTACCTACATGTTAATTCAATTGTTCCATAATACATTACATACATTTATTCTCTCTATGAAATGCTTTATTTTATTTATTACCTATGACTTTTTCAGTATAACCCAGTAATCCGAACATTCCAATAATCCGGCACCCTCCGGTTTTTAATAGTGCCGGATTAGTGAGATTACACTGTAATTTGATTTAAATATTATCACAGGGGATAATACAATTTTAATTTGGTGGCAAGTTATAAAATTAGATTGAATAAGTAGGAGGGGATTATGGCAGCACCCTTATCTAAGATCTAAGAAGAAGGCTTTTGTTTAGTTGTGGACGTTAACTGGCCGATGATATGATGAGAAGTATCAATTCAGTATAGTCGATAAAAATTAAAGTTTTAGTAAGCTTCAATTTTCCAAATCATCAATATTAATACGTTTGTAGAATCTCGGCAGAATTACAAACAATTGAGTAATTATTTATCAACAGCAAACTTGAAAGGAAATCACTCGAATAAATTAGCCATAATTTCTTCCTATCTTCCTCCATTTTGTACGGAGTTCCTATTTCTCTACTATAAACTAATGTTTTCTAGGAGATGGGACAATGCGCGGATACCGTGTTCCGGAGACCGACAGGTGCGGCTTTCTTTATTATTTACATAATTTATTTTACCTTTAGCAATAATATTTGTTTATACCTTACTTTTATTCAGAGACATAAATCTGCTATAGTTGAGCATCTGCTAAACGCGGGTCCTAACCAATGGATTGAATTCCATAATCCTGAAATCCTGTCCACTGAACGACATTAAATACCAAGACTAGTAAAGGAAACTATTGAGATCTCGAAATGCCAGAATTTCAATCGAGGTGATGGCTTTCAACTCGCCAGTGTGTTGAATCGAGTTTTTGGTTGCCTTAAAAATAAAAATTCGCGTTCAAAATGTGTTCAAAATACTATACGCAGTGATACAGTGAGTGTGATTTGTCGGGACTTAGGTTCGAGTTCGAGTTCCGGTGATAACCGTAGCAAAAGACTAAGAAAGAGGGTAGATCGTTATGTCTGCACCTAACTTTTTAACTGTTCGACCAAACACCCACATTCTTCAGTCTTCCCGTGAACATGGTGCATGTAACTGTGCCGAAATATCAGGAGCTCATTCCACAACCTTACCACGGTAAATAATCATATAACTTTACTTTTATTGACTAGGCATTGCGTATTATTTATAGATTAGTGATACGTTAAGATACTCATTCATTTCAATGAGTTAGTACTTAGTAATTAAAAGAAATAACAAATATTTCTCTTAAAGAACGCCATATACCATAATCTTCTGCTGGAGACAACAATTGAATTTTGCAAGTCGTTGCATCTGTGTGGCCAGCACCCTACACTTCCCAAAGGTTTGTGAATTTTTGTTTGCCAGCATTCTGGCCACTTTTCCTTCTACCGAGGGGCTTTTAGATTAGTTCTTTTTTATGTTTTTTTTATATGGGTCGGTACATAATATAATAATTAAGTAGTAATAGATGTTATTTTAAATATATGTGTTTTAAATATTTTTCGTGTAAATAAATACATTCGAATGAATTTAACATACAAAATTTTCTTTGGAACCTATTTCGATAAGTTTTCAAGTTTCAGTGGCTTGGTATTTGATTATCGTACAGTTAATTATTGTACAAGAAAATGTAATTTTTTGTGATAATTTGATTGCTTAATTCAAATTGTAACCACACACATTCTATCTTGTTTCATAGATACGATAATGTTACTCAATATCGACAGCAAACTAGATAAGTACTCAAAATATTTTCTCTAAAAGCCACCGTTTTCTCAACCAATCAATGACCGTAAAATGCCACAAAACAAACAACCGTTCAGTACAATTCAATCAAATTAATAACAGTGCGACAGGCCGCAATCATCTCTCCTGTTCCCACAATAATGTTTAACGATGGACAAAAAATCTAATCATCGGTGGAACAAAAAAAAGGTATGATGCAGGGAGGCTCAATGTTTCCGTATGTGGGGCCGGAAACAAACCCCAAGTTTACACGTTGTGGCCTGTCGTAAAGACAAATTATTGTTGTTTCAACTGTACATTTACCTTTTATGCTGAAAAGATGGAATAATAAAAACATGCTAATGTATCCAGGGCAACAATCTATTACTATACTACGAAGCTCCACGGGCTCTAGCTTAACAAATCTATCAACTAGAACCAATAGCTGAGGGGTGTGAAAAATAGAGCAGATCTATTTTTTCCCACTAAAATAAAATTAGCAAAATTTTTTTTTCTTATCTAAACAGTTTGGGTTTTTAAAACTATAAGTATAATACAGAGATATTTAGTAACTGACACATAAAATATAAAATATGAGAAAACAAAAATAACTTCACTTAAAAACATCCTAATTGGCTACAGTAAAAAAAAAATACTTCGTGAAACCAGAAATACAATTTTGTAAAATGGCATCATGAGCTACTTACTCAAATTGAATTTTTTTCATACACTTTACATCATATAATTATGTAAGCAGCCCCTAATAATTTCGGTACCATTTATTTGGTTTCACCTGGGATTCAAGAAGTGGTTGAGCATCCCTGTCACAAAAGCTCGGAAGGACTGCCCGGGAGATGAAAGGGCCGCGCGTGCGTGCGCGTTCGGATGCGCATGCGCATGTTAACATGCAAAGGGAGACGGAAAGACACTTCCTTTAGCTTTTTATGTATTGACAGCTATTAGAAATGTGATACGGGATTAAACAGCCGAGGCGGCGGTTTGATTTAAAGTGGTTGTATAGAGATCGGTTAATTGATCATGTTATAAAGTTGTTTTTATATATAGATAGAGTAATGTGTAACGATTGATTGTAGTTAAACATTGGGATTCCATATTTCCTTGTAATGTCAATGATAGCAATTTATGTATACACTAGCGGTCCGCCCCAGCTTCGCACGGGTATAGATTATAGCCTATGACACCCGGGGATAGTGTAGCTTCCCGTCAGTGAAAGAATTTTTCAAATCGGTTCAGTAGTTTCGGAGCCTATTCAATGCAAACAAACAAACAAACAATCAAATCTTTCCTCTTTATAATATTAGTATAGATAAAAGAAGAATGAATGCGGCACTGCTAAGTTTAGTGCTGATAGCAAAGAAACTTTGCGTTTTTGTTTTCTCTTTTTGTTTTCAGGGTTTCGTTGTAGTATAATATACGAGTACATTCAAATTGTTATTTATTTATATACTTATTTCTATTAAGATCGTCGTTCAGGTTTTTTTTGTATTTTAATTTAGTTAAGTTTGTATCTTTATTTTAATTTAGGTATGTTTAGTATGGTATGAAGAAAAGTTAGAATTAGGTTAGTCAGTGCTTCACATCATCAGCCATTAAATGTCCACTGCTGAACAAGGCCTCCCTCTTAAAGAGGGGTGTTGCCATAATCCCCACGCTTGGCAGGTGGCTTGGAGATCGCAGTACGTTCACCATGTACTAACAGGACGCTGCTGCCCATCCTCCGGTGGTTCTGGTCGCAGTTTTAGGACATACCCGGGCTACATACATATTCAGTGCTTATTGGAGCAAAATCGATCTGTCGAAATAGAACAAAGGACTGATGAGGTGTCGATTTATGTCTTCGCATAGCGTGAAAGGCACTTTTTTCACAGCACTATGGCTGACCTTTTAAAATATGAAAACAAAAACCATTTGAATAAAGGTACCAAGCCGGGCAAATTCCGATGTTTCTTCCATCATTCAATCAGGAATGCGTCGGTATGATAGGTAATGGTGGCTCGGGGTTACCCGCCACAAAAACTCGGCATTCCGTACATACAAGACGTGGACATTTCACGGTGATTCTACGTTTTCAACCGTTAAAATTCTTTCGTACCTACGTTGGGTTAATGCGCTTGTAACGAGAAGAATGGTAGGTGCAGATGCATGTAACACCATTTTTTGAAGTGAAATTCTTATGGGACTTGCAACAATGTTGCGTTAAACGTTTAACGCTACCATGGAGGGGTAATAGAAAGAGATAGAGCGAAAGTTTTAGATGCCATCTATGAGGAAATTTTTAACTCGTACATCTTTCTCACAGTTTATTAGTTCACTAATATTTGCATAGATGGCAGAACATGCGACTTCCCACAAGGTTGCATTAAACGTTTAACGCTACCATGGAGGAAAGAGCGAGAGTTTCACTTCTTCCGCGCGGAGGGACTCCACGCACTATTTTTTTATAGTATATTTATTCAGGTGATCTGATTCATGTATAATACATACACACACATACACATGAATCAGATTATATTTTAATTGATTCATCATAGTCAGCACTCAGCCTTTTAACATTCCACTGCTGGACTTTTAGCTTACCCCCGAAAGGGTGATAGGGCCATATCCACCACGCTGGCCCAGTGCGGATTGATGGATTCACATACGCCATTGAATTCCTTCTCCGTACGTATGCAGGTTGCTTCACGATGTTTTCCTTCACCGAAAAGCCAGTGGTATGAAAGTCCGTACATAAGCTCCGAAGAGCTCATTGGTACGGGTCCGGGGTTTGAACCCGCGACGCTTTCAAGTCTAGCGGTCTCCCAAATGGGCTACCACGGTTTCTATTATATAGAACTGATTGATTATCTTTAACTGATTATAGAAACTTATTAGTGCTAAAGAGAAAACTGTGTAGGTATAACGCTTCCATTTTTTATTTTTTAGTTAAAAACCACAGTTATTATATCCCTATAAGGAAGCATATAAAATCGTGACTCTAGCAAAACTAAATATAAATTGCTACGTAACTTCAAATACTAACTTCAGTACGTATTTCTGTGCAAGGTTACTTATCTACATAGTTACATAATTTTGTCAACGTTTTTACTATCTAAGGTTAGATTTTCACGCGTTTATGTCGACGACGTAGAGTCTAAATTCTGTAAAGATTTGCTTACATTCTGCGCACTTGTAAAATAATTATCACTTGAAGCATACGGGATATTGATCACGAATTTCAGCATTTTGAAACATGATTTTCATAATATTTGAAACGTTTTTGTATTGGTAAATATTCAATATATTCATGCGCCATTTTTATCATGGTGTTAATGGTTTTTTTATTCTATTTTTGGGAACCATTACACATTTTTGACGAAAAACACAACAAAAAATGGATTTTTGGCGTTCTGATTCTATCAAATAGAAAGATCTATAGAAAATTAATTAGATCTCTATTTTTAAAACAAATTAACGGATTCTATTTTTGGAAAAACTCATCTTGATAAGTTCCAAAATTTGAATTAATAGAAGTAATTTTTTGTAAAACTGTATGACGGGACGTTTGAGAGTGGATTTTGTTAAATTACTGACATAAAATAAACGATTTCAAAAGTTATGGATTACTTGTTTTAAATTCGTCTTGGCAAATAAGGCTTTATTTTTTTCGTTTTATGTCCGAAAATTCAGATGGAACGCGGAGTTTTGTAATTCCTACATTTAAAGTTAGTGCTCAAGGGATATTTGCCACATGATTTACCATGATTTTATTTTGTACAGTTGCGTATGTATTATTTCCACGTACCCACAGACTGACGAAAGGAGATGAAAGTAAAATCTGTTATGTATTGACCAAAAACTTTAATTAATTACGCAACATAAAACAAATCATGGCATTAGCGATTTGAATACATGTTTTTAATCACTCTTTTGATTCTCGTGACCACGGCCATTGCAACATGGTCGAAACGAGGTATTCAGGCTCAACGCATAAGCAATAAATAAATAAATTTTAGGACCCGGGTATGTCCTAAAACTGCGACCAGAATTACCGGAGGATGGGCAGCAGCGTCCTATTTGTACACGGTGAACTTACTGCGATCCCCAACCGACTGCCAAGCGTAGGGATTATGGCAACACCCCCCTCTTTAAGAGGGAGGCCTCTGTCCAGCAGTGGACGTTTAATGGCTGCTTATGTGTGTGCATAAGCAATGCCATTCAGCGTGGTTATGCCGCCGGCATGCTGGGTACGCTGCCAAATGGTAGTGGGTTTGAGCATTTGGTTTGTTGTCAGACCTTCAACGGTCTATGGGTATGGGTGCTTTTGTAGTGTTAGTGTTAGCTTGTATTTTGTTTAGTTAATAAAGGCACTTGCAGTTTAACTAGTTTTTCGTCTCGAACTGAGACCTCGCGACCCCTATATCTCCGTAAAGCCCACCCATATTTAAACTTATAATTGGTATTGAAATGAACTATTTGCTTCAAAAATTCATGAAGATAAGAGTATTATCTTCGACCAAAATAAAATGAATGGACGGGCCATAATCATTGAACTTGACGTAAAAACGAGTCAAAACCGTCGGACATATACTTCAACACCTAATTATAACCATATACAGTATATTAGTTACAAAAATAGATATCATAGCGGTTTTTTGTTGGGAAAGCACACGAAGGCATAATTTTGCTAGATGTTTCGTTATCATGTAACAATAGTTTCGCGTTGCACTTCCTACGGCTAGAGACCGACTGAAACGAAGTTACCGCCGACGCTCATCTTGTAATCTTTAAAAATGCGCTTCTTCTGGGCCCGTCCATTATTTTTTTTTCGTCGAAGAGTATTATACGCGAGTTTTCGTCGAACAAACATACAAACATGCAATTATACCTAAATAGAAACTCCGAGTTGTCGTATTAGAAAAATAGACCTCTTTTCGCTCGTTTAATTAAAATGTAGTGCAATCTGAAACTTTTTTCTCCATACGAACTTTTTATACTTGGCTTGCGCTTGACCGCCATCGTTTGATGTACGAGCCTAAAACGACTCGACCTTCAATGATTTTTACTTATAATATTCATAAGTAAAAAACAACGGATATTATTTTCCATTATATATTCAACATAAAATAAAACAGTTATTCAACACTAATTTAAACTGCTAAGGATGATAATTTTCTTTCAAAAGTAGTTTGATAAATGAATATCTCCAAAACAATTAAAACATGTTTAAGGAATCATATAGTAAGTAAACAATAAAAAAATCAAAGATTGATTGATAAGAATTGATTTTAATGAAATTCATCAAAATAATTGTTATTGTTAAAATTAAAACATAAATAGGAACTATTATTAAAGTAACTAATGTCTTTTGTTGCCTATAGACACGATAAAGACATATTAAGAGATTATTACTAAGAAAACATATTAGTCAGTTGTATTAGATTTTAAATTTCAATTCCTTTTTAGCGCCTTTTTATAAATGCGATGTTGTCTTATGCTTATTATGCGTTATTATATTTAGTGCACAAGCATGTAGTTAAGATGATCTCCACCTTTATTGCAATGATAAAATAATAAATCAAAGAAACTTTATTCCTAATTAATAACATTTAAATAGAAGAATCCACGACAAAAATAAGGAGAAAAAACTTACCTCAAAAACATTTTGGCCAGACGAAAATTAAACTCAAGCAAAATGATAAAGGACCACTAAACTTGAACACAAATTATCCATCCATTGTGAAAAAAATCAATAAAGTAAACAAACACGACCACACAGCTTGAACGTTCAGGATCTAATGATAACTCTATAAAAGAAACAACCCTTCAACACTTAACTTCACAAAATTAATGTCATATAGTAACCATAAAAAGAACCATAAAGAGCACGTGTCTAACATTATTTAACACCTATGCAACCTCACACAATGTCGAAAAAAAAAAACTAATTCCAAATTCAAATCTAATGACACCGCGTCAATTTATGCGTAAGCTTTTTATTAGAATGAGATTAAGGTCCGATCCTGAAGCTCGATACTTCCGTGCGCGAGCGCATCGGGACAGCGACTATAAAAAGCTACTAAGCCTCTCTTTCCCGCGAGCCTTATTTTCTTTTTTGTTCGGTAAACATGCGCCCGCGCAGATTCGTATCCCTTCGCGTGGTGGGGGACTGATCCAATTTCGAAACAGTATTTTTAAGTGTCATTTCGGAGAAAGAACTATCGATTAATCAAGAAAAAGAAATTGAAAAACAACTTAATTTTCAGCGCCGATAATGTGCGTTGAAAAGAGACGGATATATTTTCTCGTGACGTTTTCACATGAAGGCTTTAGTGCAGCGTGCGAAAGAAACGGAAACAGGCTGTACTTGCGCACGTTGCTTCAGATTAATGAGTTCGAGGGAGATGTACAGCGTAATTACGAGCTGTCCGAGTAAACGAGACGAAAGTATGATGATTGGAGGCAATGACAGTTATTGATATTGTCGTAATAAGCGCCGATTTGCGCTGAATGCCGTTTTGGCGTATAGGCGGGCTTGCGTTTGCGCAGGTCAGCGTTAATTAGCTTTTAATGACGTGACGCTAGGTCTAGATCCATTTACACACTAGATAATTATATATTTACCAGTGCAATGTGATATTTTCTTGAACGGTGTAATGCATACTAAGGTAAACTATATTTACGTTGTAGGTTGGAGAGTGGCGTCTCTATAATTAATTCTTGACTTGGGTACTACTTATTGATGGTATATCAATTTTTAAACAGTATTGGCATTTATGAGTTTCCAGTATAACTGGAGCTTTGGAATGTAATAATTGAGTAGGTAAATAGTTTGAAGACTGCATCGATGTTGCTCTTTCGGTTAAGTCATACTTTGTATTTACATTGCTTTAGTGGTTCTTGTAAAAATAATCACCATCATCAGCCAGAAGACGTCCACTGCTGAACATAGGCCTCCCCCTTTAACCCCTACACTGAACGACAGCCTGCCTTTTGCATCCAATGGATGCCAGCGACTCACACTATGTCGTCGGTCCATCTTGTGGGAGGCCTACCTACGCTGCGTCCTCCGGTTCGTGGTCTCCACTCAAGAACCTTTCTTCCCCATCGGTTATCGGTTCTTCGAGCGACTTGCATATTTTGACAGCTATGTCGGTGACTCTCGTTTTTTAGCGAATATCCATGTTTCGGATTCTATCGCGTAAAGAAACTCCGATCATAGCTCTCTCCAATGCCCGCTGTGTGACTATGAGTTTTTCCAAAAGGCCAACCGTTAACGACCAAGTCTCAGTACCATATGTCATCACTGGCAACACACACTGGTCAAAGACTCTTGTTTTTAGGACTGTGGTATCTTGGACGAGAAGATGTCACGCAATCTCCCGAACGCTTGTAAAAATAAGTAAAGTTAAATACTATTAAATAAAACTATGTAGCTGTAGTAATTTTTAAACTTTCGCGATTTGAACACATGTTTTAAATGTTCAACCCTGCGATTTTTCAATATCAAGTGAGGGTAGAAGAACAAAACACCCGCTCTTCTCGCCGGACTCAACCGCAGTTTTCAGTCAGCTCGTGACCACGGCCATTGTAACATGGTCGAAACATCGAGCGAAAGGTACATATTTTTTTACCTAAATTAAATAATACGTGATAAGTCCCGATAAACATTTAAAACATATGTAACTGTAAGTGTAACAAAGTTCCTATTGCCCCTATTTTCTTATTTTATTAGCCGTTTAAGTCCCAAATTCATTCCTGATTGGTAGAGCCTAAAGGCCGGTTCCCACATTAGAGCAAGATTCGCAGATTACTGTAGTTACTCGTATCTGCGTAACTCGGCGGCGGCCGCAGGGCACGCAACTCATCTTAAACTTAAATCTCCATCGGAAGATTTATTCGGGAATTTTAGGGTTTCAGGCGGTCGAATAAGAGATGTCTATACTAATATTATAAAGAGGAAAGATTTGATTGTTTGTTTGCATTGAATAGGCACCGAAACTACCCAACCGATTTGAAAAATTCTTTCACTGTTGAGAAGCTACACTATTTCCGAGTGACATAGGCTATATTATATTTTCAAAAAAATTTGGGATCCTTACTAAAACACCAATAATCACCAATAAGGACCGCTACTTTATTAATAAATATGTCATACATTTCACAAAAAAAATATGGTGAATAATATGTCCGCGTTTGACCACCAACTCGCATGTTGGTAAGTGAAGATGTGGTCGAAGATGAAGCACGCAGACTAACATACCTATTAACTCTGACCTTGAAAAGGCCTAGATTATATCTCTTAGGAAACAAAAAAGCTGACAGGATGTTCAGTACGGATTAGAAACGTAGAATCAAAACCTTTGGTACGTATTCGTGGAAAATCCACAATGTTATGGTTAGTAAGTAGTTGGCCGGATTCCTACTTGTCCTGTAGTAGAAAGGGGATGGTAGGAAAAGGTCATGTCACAGGCGAGTTGGTGGTCAAACGCCGAATTACTCGCGATAAAAAAAAAAAAAAAATTCGATGACATTCTCCAAAATTATTCCTGTAGAAAAATTATAGACTTGCTACTTTACGGCGGTGTTCCAGACTGATAAGTTTCTTAGCCACTAACTTATCATCGCCTATAGGTAAGTCTAGCAGCACGCCGGTAGCCGGTAAACCATAAAACATTTTTCTGTTAAGTTATTTTTTATTATAAACAGGCTTGCGCTTGGCCGCCAACTCGCCTGATGTTAAGCGATGATGCGGCCTACGATGGAGCATGCTTGCCTAGGAGACACCTATTCACTCTCGATTTGAAGACACCCAGACTGTAACTATCGGGGAACTCCCACTCAGGCAGCGAATTCCACAGACTAGCAGATCTCACAATAAATGTGGTCTCAAAGCGCTTTGTAGGGTTCTCGGAATATCAACTCGATTCTTCGTGCCTACTCTGGCAGTCCGATAGCAAAATGAGCAGGAGGGGGGGGATTAAGTAAGTTCGAGTAAAGTAATAGTCAAAGATGCCTTAACTTGATCAAAAAGCAAGCCAACAAATACCTTATTCCACCACATCCTTCCGACAGCATCAAAGCCCGAGCCGAAGCCACCTGAGCGACAATATTTTGATCAGGCGGCGGATCAATCGCTGGATGCGGCGCGGGCGCAGCGGCGCAGGTTAGGGATTAGTTAGTATTACGTTATGAGTCAGACTGAACGGACAGCCTTTACCTTGATCCTAGGAGGCTAACAGCTGTGTAAGCTAGCCTAAGATAAGTAGCTAGCTTTCAAGTTTATAAGTGACTAGCTGCTGTTTGCAACTTCGTACGCGGATATACTCTCATATACAACCGTCTCCCATAAGATATTATAAAAGATGCACCTTCCCGCAACTCGTTTAAGTTTAGAGCGAAGAAATAGCTTGTTGAGCAAAAATTTTATAAGGTGGGTGAATTTTTACATACTGTAGCGTAATGCAGCAATTAATTATTAGTTATTACTACTTCTAATTTTTATATTATTATTAGATTAATTTTTGACTCTCTTGTTGAATATACTTGGTAATTATTAATGATTTGATGTTTCCCAGATGATCTAAAAAAGGCTATTATTAAACCTCTGCACAAGAAAGATTGTAAAGATGATGTAAATAACTACCGACCGATTGCTATTCTACCAAGTTTCTCTAAAATATTTGAAAAAGTCATATATAATAGATTAATGTCCTTTTTTAATTCCAATAACATTCTAAGCAATGATCAATTTGGCTTTCAAAAAGGAAAAAATACATCACTAGCAATTTTTAAAATGTTAAATAAAGTCTGGGAACAAATAAATATTAAAAAAACCGGCGTGGCTTTGTTGCTTGACATGTCAAAAGCATTTGACTGCGTCATGTATCCTCAGCTTTTATCAAAATTAGATCATGTCGGAATTCGTGGGCAAGCTTTAAGACTACTAGAATCATATTTACAAAACAGAACTCAAGCAACCCTAATAGAAACCTACAATAAAAAATCTAAAACTATCGAGAAAGTATATTCCCTGTTTCAAAATATAGTATCTGGTGTACCTCAAGGGAGTATCCTTGGCCCTTTACTATTTTTAATTTACATTAATGAGTTGCCACTGATTACTAAACATTTGTGTATAATGTTTGCCGATGACTCCACTATTTATATGCCTAAAGAAAATCAGAGTATTGAAGTTTTTGAAAGAGATATTATTGAAACATTAGATAAAGTCATGGACTGGTTACAAAATTTGAATCTTAAAGTAAATATAAAAAAAAACAAATTAATCGAGTTCAGAAATTACAAACGAACACCATTGCAGTTAAACGTAATAAATAGAGGTATTAAAATTGATATGGTAAATGAAGCTAAATTCCTAGGCATAACTATAGATGCCAACTTAAACTGGAAAGCACACATCAGTAAAATCAACAATAAAATAAATAAGCATATACACTCCTTATACGTATTAACAAACGTGTCTTCCATAAAAATTGCAATAAATGCATACTATGGTTTTGTTTATCCTCTTTTAAGCTATGGGGTAATATTCTGGGGTAATTCCACTGAAGTCGAATCAACATTTCTATTACAAAAAAAATGTCTTCGAGCAATATTCAACATGAGTAGTTTTGATACTCTCCGTGATATTTTTAAGAAATACAAATTCCTGACGCTCACTTGTTTATATATATATGAAATTTGTCTGTTCGTTAAGCATAATCGTAGTGATTTCTTTAATTCTTCAAACCGAATTGATATTTTAAGGTCTAAATACAAAAATAACATTTTCATTCCTCAAGCAAATAACGCCCTATATCACAAAAACTCATACTTTACTGCAATTAAAATTTTTAACAATTTACCTCATGATATAAAACTTTTAGAAGGTCCTATTTTTAACAGAAAATTAAAGAAATGGCTATTGTCGAAGGGTTTCTATGACCTAAAGGAATATTTTAATGATAGTAATAAAGATTATTTATCATTTTATTAATTTATAATTATGCTTGTGTAAACTTTTGCTTATATAATTATTCTTTAGTTTCAATGATCTCATTTAGTTTTATCTATGTACCTAATTATAAGTTTGTATAAATGTAACTATAGGATGTTTTTCTTTTTTTAGCTTGTGTATTAGATTATTTATGTCAGTACCTAATTGTTAATGCAATATTATTATTGTACTTAACGAGATGTATGTAATACACTCAATTATTGCACGTCCGCGAGGATAAACTGTTGAGACTATCTTAACTTACTCCACCATTGTACACAGTATTATGCAATAAAATTTTACTTTACTTTACTTTACTGTATTATTTACAATTGATATAAGGTTCACATAATTATTATTATTGATAAATTGTTATTACTACTAGCTAATTACACCCTGACATGTTACTTATAGACTTTCAACTCCCTTTGGCACCTTTTTATTCGGCCCTTGCACAAAATATTTTTTAAGTGTGTAAAACACCCCATAAAGAATCTAACTGTCAAATTTCAGCTTCGTAGGTCGAGTATTTTTCAGTATTTCGTGATAAGTCGTTGAGTAAGTTAATGAGTGAGTAATATTTCGCTTTATTTCGCTTAAGTAATGTATGTTTACCCCGGGAAGAGTTTAGGTGCAATGCATTTTCCTCGGATCTCAGCATTTTTTGCAGACTACTATTGGGGGATGGATTTTTTTTACTCTAGAATATTTCCGTCCCCTCCTGGGCAATGATCTTTAGACGTCTTTACACTGGTAATTTTTAAACTTACGCGATTTGAACACATGTTTTAAATGTTTATAGGGGCTTATCACGTATTATTTTATTTCGGTTAAAATATGTACCTTTCGCTCGACGTTTCGACCATGTTACAATGGCCGTGGTCACAAGCTGACACATGTGAACACGTGATAAGTCCCGATAAACATTTAAAACGCGTCTCTACAGTGTTTCTTATTTTCGCCCCGGTTGGGAAAATTGGGCTGGAAAGCTTCTAGATAGTCAAATTACCCCTTTCAGAGCCAACCAAACAGATGGAGACGGTGGTCAAACGAAAGCCTATTATTAATATAAAAAAAAAAAACACTAAGCTTTTCTGATCTCCTGATCTCATACTAGTTCTACTACTACTAGGTACTCCGTTGAGCTGAGACCTGAAGTGGGTCTAGTATCAACTAATACATGTCTTCTCTTCTTTGTCCAGTTACGTTATAATTTTATAGAAATTAATAAAACAGTTTGACAGGCGGTGCATCAATCGCCGTATCAAGCGGCGACCTCATTAACGCGCGACTCACGTGCTGCCTAAACGGCGGCGCGTGCGCACCCCTTGGCTGTATACAGGATGACAAAGGCTGTGAGCAAAGGGGTTTCAAATAATTTTATGTATAAAACTATCAGTTACTATGAAACTGTTAATTACTATAAAAAATCATAACACTCGTGTTATTTAAAAAAGGAACGAACTTTTTACTCCGAAACATGGTAAAGAAAGAGGTATACTTATACCAGTTGAGTTTTTGGCGACTGTGAGTTGGCGGTTTGAGTGCTATGGACGCTAACCTGAATAGCGGAGGTTCTAATCCTGCAAGTCAATATTTTTTGAATTGTAACATTTAAATAATCACACTAACAATATAAATGCAAAACTATGTGTATAAGTTTAACGGCTGAATGGATTTGAATGAAATTTGGTACGGAGGTACCGTAAAGACTAGTTTTTTTTAAATTTATTTGATGCATTTATAATACGTTATATACCCTAATAAGTTTTCTTAAAATCTATATTAGATTTAACACAGGATTTGTTATCCGGAAAAAGCGTAATTCCTAATTTTTATCATAGGTGAAACCGCGGGCGTGCTTTTTACTCAATTAATATAATTTTGACATTTCTGCTTCCACACACATCAAATCAACAGCCAGTTAACGTCTCCTGCTGAATAAAGACCTCCCTCTTAGAGAGAGGTGTTGCCACAATCCCCACGCTTGGCAGGCGGCTTGGGGATAATAGTACGTTCACCGTGTACTAATAGGACGATTCTGCCCATCCTCCGGTGGTTCTGGTCGGTTTTGGGACATACCCGGGTTTCTCCTTTATGCTGTCATAAATCTAATCGTCCTGTATATTCACGCGGCAGCATGACGACGTTGTTACCAGTAACAGCAGGGAGGTCCAGCAAAGGGACCGGCGTGACGTCCAAACCACGTAGTACCTACTACATTCTAATCTATGACTTCTCATACCAACTGCTGACTAAACTATGACTTCTATCATACTAACCACTATCTAAGCTATGACAAGTCGTAATAACTAGCGACTGCCATGATTTCAGTTCATACTAACTGGTGGTTAATCTGTGGTTCCACGTAGTACCGACTGATGGATTATATTATCTGTGGTCCCACGTAGTACTATTAAGTAACCTGTGCCACCCTAATGTAAACAATAGACAAAGGCACCGGCAGTTATTAGGTTGATAATCATCAGCTGGATCGGACTGTCGCCAACGCAAGCTCATGCAGTGTCTTGATTTTCTTGCGTTAACGGTTTTTTTAAATAATTATAAAAGTATGTATGTGAATACGTATGACCTTTTTAAAAAAGTAACCTTTAATCTTTCGCTAATTGAACACATGTTTTAAATGTCTATCGGGACTAGGGTTGCCAGGCCCAAACATTGAAAAGCCGGACTCAGCCAGAAAGAAAAGCCACAAGACGTGCACTGCTGAACATAAGCCTCCCCCTTTAACCTCTACACTGAACGACAGCCTGTCTTTTGCATGCAATGGATGCCAGCGATTCTCACAATGTCGTCGGTCCACCTAGGAGGAGGTCTACCTACACTGCGTCTTCCGGTTCGTGGTCTCCACTCAAGAACCTTTCTTCCCCATCGCCGCTTCAACTTGCAAATTTTAACAGCTATGTCGGTGACTCTGGTTCTTTGGCGAATATCCACAAATATGATATTATGAATATAATTTGATGAAATCAAGCATTGAGGGTGATAACAATTGTATTATTTTGCTGCAGATGACGCAGTTTAGTGCATAGACTCATAAAATCACTAAAATTACCATTTATTTGCGTAATAACGTCATATCTCAGAATTGTGTACCGAGCATTGATTTTGATAATCAGTTGAATCTGGATTCTGTTAACGCCTGAAATAAAGCAAATTTTATGTTGTTAGCACCTCAGGCATGTGTTTATTTCGTGTCTACTAGTGACGTTTGAATTGTAAAAAAATATTGTACAATCGTCTTTAAAAATATCTTCATTAAATCACATTTATCTTGATTACAGATGTTTTAAAAGCAACAACAAAAATATTGATGTAAAACAAGTGCACCTTTATAAAGCACAGTACAATTTATGGAAATTATACACAGTTCATCATCACCAGCCTAAAGACTGCTGAACATAGGCCTTAGATTTCCACACTGAACCTGCCATCTGAATCCACTGGATGCCCGCGACTCTCATGATGTCGTGGGTCCATCTAGTAGGCCTCCCATTAGATGGAATGACGATATCGTGAGAGTCGCGGGCATCCAGAGGATGCAGATGGCAGACTGTTGTTCAGTGTGGAGGTCTAAAGGGAGGCCTATGTTCCACAATGGATGACTTCTGGCTGAAGATGATAATGATATGGACCATGCTATTCTCGAACGCACCAGAAGTTTGAGAGTTCTATGGAAGAACACATAATGAGATGCCGAACCGCATGATGATGATGATGATGATGATGACACGGTTTATTCTCAAAAACTTTTAAAACTGAGTGTACCGCCTGTACCAGGAATCTCCTTTGGCGGTAAGGGGCAGGGGTGCTCATTCCGACATCGTTTTGGGCTAAATACGTCGTAGAGATGCTATCGAGACGTGCTGGGTTGGATGTTATCATCTCATTTTTGAGACAAGTGAAGACTTGACAGACAATTCACTTCAGTTGTCTTAAAACCTAAATAAAAATTTTAACCGACTTCAGGAGGGGTCAGGAACAGGGGGTTCTCAATTACCTACTAAAAATACAAAATACAATAATATGCATTTGTCTGCTAATCGGCCCGTATAAAAAAAAACATCATATAGGAATTCTGTGAAAATTTCAACTGGCTATCTCACATCACACATCATCAGCCATTGAATGTCCACTGCTGAACAAGGCCTCCCTCTTACAGAGGGGTGTTGCCATAATCCCCACGCTTGGCAGGCGGCTTGGGGATCGCAGTATGTTCACCGTGTACTAACAGGACGCTGCTGCCCATCCTCCGGTGGTTCTGGTCGCAGTTTTAGGACATACCCGGGTCCAGGACATACCCGGGTCCCATTAACTACTATTACTGGCTATCTATTACGGCTCAAAAGATACAGCCGGACATATAGGCAGATGAACGGACAGACAAACAGCGTAGGCAGTCATAGGGTCTCGTTTTAATCCTTTGGGTACGGAACCCTAAAAATAAATCCCTTCCTTCCTTTATCATTATCAGCGTATCATATTCCCAATGCTGGGACACAGGTCTTCTCTCATAGAGAGGGAGAGTATGGCCTTGTTCCTCAATGCTGGCCCAATGTTGGTGAATGTCATATGTCTTTGAACTTTTGAGGTCCTTGGACATCCTAGTTTCCTCAAAATGTTTCCCGCCACTTTTTTCAGCTTTGGCATCAAAACTGCACATACATTATTTAGTTATTAAATAAGTCATTGGCTGAGGATCAAACCGGGTGGCGTCAGATTGTAAAACGCACATACCATCACTCGGCCATCAACCCTCCCAATCCCTTATTCTTTATTGTACTTGATCCGAAATTTAAACGTGAATGCACTAGATATTCAAGTCGAGAGTGACTAGGTTTCTTCTAGGCAAGCGTGCTCCATCGTAGGCCGCATCATCGCTTAACATCAGGCGAGTTGGCGGCCAAACAAGCAATTTTTTTTTTATCGTCTAAAAACAACTTTGTTTATGTTGATCTCTTTTAACAACCAGTTCATTGAAAATCTAAAAGAAGTTGGGAACATACCACCTAAATTTGTTAACGAGAATGCATTATACCTGCACGTGAACAAAGTTTTGATTAAAAACTAAATCAATCAACCCCAACATCCACCCCAGCTAGAAGACTCAACCCCATAATTTTGTTATTAAAAATTACATTAAAGCGATTTTCACTAAAGTGTTAAGGACTGGACATACTGTTTGTTTTTTCGTTTGTAACCCTTTTCTAGAGGTCTAAACTCACTATGAGCGATGGTGACTGAGCGCTTCAGAATCCAAAGTTTATTATTATTCAGTACTTCAATAAATTATGTGCAGTTTCGATGCAATCACTCAAAAACAATCGAAGGAAAGCATCGTGAGGAAACCGGTACATCCAAAAACTTTAAAGCTTCAGGGACTTGATATTCACCAACATGCACTGGGCCAGCATGGTGAAGAGCCTAACTTCAATCTCGGAGAGAAGGCCTGCATCCCAGCAGTAGTAACATGATAAGCTGATAATAAAACTTGCTATGTTCAAAAGTATGCAATGCAAAACGAGAGTCACCGACATAGCTGTTAAGATTTGCAAGTTGAAGTGGCAATGGGCAGGCCACATCGCTCGAAGAACCGATAACTGATGGAGAAGAAAGGTTCTTGAGTGGAGACCACGAACCGGAAGACGCAGCGTAGGTAGGCCTCCCACTGGATGGACCGACGACATTGTGAGAGTTGCTTGTATCCAGTGAATGCAAAAGGCAGGTTGTCGTTCAGTGTGAAGGTTAAAATGGGAGGCCTATGTTCAGCTGTGGACGTCTTCTGGGTGATGATGATGATGATGCTGAATACAAAACGAGGCGTGATAATTTATACTTTGGTATGGTACGCCAGTTTCATCCATGGCACTGGACAGGGATTTAGTAGGAAAAATTTGCAAAATACGGTGGAGGCTTATATCGGGCAGTTAGATGAATGAGCTTCCAATGGTGATAATGATGAACGTTAAGTAATGACGAATTGTGCTTTTTTATCCACACAAGGTACAATAAAAAATATACTAGAAACAAAATTCAGAAGATTAGCTTTTGAAACATTATGAAGTTGCTCCGTTATAATTACGATGATCGTCTCGAGTTTCGACCTTTATTCCAGCTTCGACCGATATTTTTATAGCACATAATCTTTAATCCTGAGCCAGCGCAGAGTTTTCTGGCGATGCCTTTTTAAAGATAGGGTTGAACGTTGAACATTTTGGAACATATTTTTATTTGTTCTTGCTAAATTGAAAGATTACAAAGCTGGGGTTAGGATTACTAGCTATTAGGGCTTGGTCGGTCAGAAGAGAGGGTTGAGATAGGATGTTTCAAATTAATTTTTACCGTTTAGGTGATTCATCGGTTGAATCTGATTTCATAAATATATCTCTTGTTGTGAGATTAGAATTTCGTTGAACTTCGTGTTGAATGTTTATGGGAACGATTGAAGATTGCTACTCTATGGCGTTTTGCTAATTAGGAAATGATATGGTTTAGTCATCGGCGCCTCTTTTAAATGATCATCCAAATCATTATGTACCTATGTATGCAATCATATTATGGTTTAAATAATTAACAGTTGGTTGAAATATCGCATTACTAATGCAGGAATAGGTGGTAGGTACATAAAACCACATATCAATTTACACCCTTCTACTTCATAGTAGGGGGTTGCTTGGAAAATATTGCTCTTAGAAATAAGACCGCTGATTATTGCACTATATAGTTTTTTTTTTTATTTTTTTTTAAATTTAAATACACATTGTACGTTACATTTCGAGTTAGTAAGTTGTCTTAGAACCTATGTTTATCGGGTGTACGTAATTTGTAGAGTTATATGAAGAGGTTTATTGAGTTTACGAGTCACTAGAATCATTAAAATTTGTTTTGTTTCGTTTGTTTTGTTTTCTTTTGGTATGCCAAACGACGAACCACGTATTGGTGACGGAGGTCTGATGGTGAAGCTAGAAGGTGGACTGGAATTCTTGGCACGAGACTGGTAGTTAAACAAACAATATGAGCTCTAACTCAACGAAACTCAAAAATAAAGAGACACAGAGTTCCACTACTCATCTCCTGGATTCATAATCAGACCAGTTCTGGTTTTTTTAATAATGGGGTTGCGTTTGACCGCCAACTCGCCTGATGTTAAGCGATGATGCGGTCTACGGTAGAGCATGCTTCCCTAGAAGAAACCGATTCACTCGTGTTTTGAATTCACCCAGATTGTAACTATCGGGGAACACCCATTCAGGCAGCGCATTCCACAGACTAGCAGTTCGCATAATAAAAGTGGAATCAAGCGCTTCGTTCGGGTTTTCGGTATACCGACCATAAAGTGGTATCGATTTTTACCAAATTATAGCATTATCACCCAGATTACAAATAAAGCAAATTAAAACTTATAATCCTGTATTGCTTTTTTGCTTCGCCGGACTTGTAATGTTCGAGGCAATAATTAAATGTAGCTTAAAATTATACGTAGTAGTAGATCGTTGCTTAAAATTTACTTCCAAGATTTGATAACATTGTTAGTTAGTTACAAGTGAAGCTGGTACCTATATGCTAGAGCGATGGTGGCCGGGCGGTAGCACGTGCGCTTTACAATGTGATGGCACCCGGTTCGATCCTCGGCGCTTCACCAATGTCTTACTTAGTACATAAATAAAATATGTGCATTTTCGATGCTGCCATCGCTCAACAACGGTGAAGGACAACATTGCGAGGAAACCATTATGTCCAATAACCTCAAAAGTTTAAAGAGATACGACATTCACCAACATGCACTGGGCTAGCATGGCGGATTAGAGTCTATCCTTTCTCTCTGAGAGGAGACATGTGTGCCAGCTATGGAAACATTATAGGCTGATAATAATGATGGTGAAGCTAAGCGTATATTAAGCTGTTTTTAAGGCAGCCCTACAGATAAGGTCGTAGGGCGTGGTGGTCAGATGGCCAGATTCCCGGCCCTGTTTACCTGGCTCGCTTGTAAGCCGGAGACGCAGTGCAAGTGTGATTTACTTACAAAGAGGTTTTACTTTCAAACTGGTTAAAATAAGATTATATAAGGTTAAAAGATTTAAAATAAGGGAATCCTATAGAGCTGCCTGATATATCTGACTTTTTACAACTATATGAAACGAGCAAATTGCTCGCTTGATGTAGAGTGTTGAAGTCTTTTGAATTGAGTGATTCTAGTTATTCTCACACTACAATTATAAATGTAAAGTTTTTGAGAGTGTGTGCGAACGAACTAACAAATATGTATGTTTCTTCGCACCTAACTTCGTAAACGCCAAATGAATTTGGGTTAAATTTGTCATGGGGGTAGCTTATACCCTAGACAACT
Source organism: Agriopis marginaria (assembly GCA_932305915.1). Taxonomy (NCBI): domain Eukaryota; kingdom Metazoa; phylum Arthropoda; class Insecta; order Lepidoptera; family Geometridae; genus Agriopis; species Agriopis marginaria. The sequence continues at coordinate 6,460,620 of OW029933.1, forward strand.
ACATAATTAGGCTACCTTATACTCCACGAGTCCTGCAAGATTGCGTTGCTAGTTAGGATACGATAATATATTAAATACCCAGGTATTGGCGTCGATTCTGTCATACCACTCACTAAACTAAACCAATCTGACAGGACTAAAATTATATGCCTTTCTTTTTATTTTAATATGTGAGAGAAGGATGGCAACAATTTTAGAGCTGTCAAATTTAGTTTAGTTTAGAGTACATCAGAATCGATGCCATTGTAATTTTTTTCTCAATTTCTTCTTCAATTCTATATTGAAAATACCTTATTAAGATACGATAATACCAAGTCGTAAACATCTCTTTATTTCATCGCCATAAAATATAGCCGACTTCATGTCTTTGCTGCTAAAAAGATTCCTGTGAAAAATAGAGTAATACTGAACAAAAACCAAAAAATCGTGCTTACTTGAATGCATAATCTTATCTACGCCAAATAAGAATAAAATGAACTCTTAGCCGTCCAGGACGCCACTACAACTGTCCAACAAGCTGTTCCACGAAGAATCAATCTCAAAACTGGATTTCAGCCAGTCCTTGACCGGCCGAGACCTTCCAATTCCACCTGTTCTCAACTTGACCTCCAGGGCCGGACCACAGCCAGGGCCTCTTCCCCGCTCTCACCCCTGCTTGTGATTTAAGGATGTTATTTAATCGTCCATCAAAAACACATTTCGTGCTACATTTCCCTATAGTGTACATATTATGACGTGTGTAGAATTTTTCTTGAACAAAAGTTCAAACCGCATATTAATATTGTTTTTTTTAACTAATAATAGGCCTGCGTTTGATCGCTAAGTCGCCTGATGTAAAACGACGATGCGGTCTATGGGAAAGACGATGTTGGGAAAAGTTTGCTACCTATCTCAAAAAAAAAGAAACACGCACCAAAATAAACTTTATTGTTTTAATTTAAATAAAAATAGCTATTGTAGGATAGTTACTGAATTGAATTTAAAAAAAAAGCCTTTCCCGAAATTAATGCAGAGCTTACTATTCTGGCTAGCCCGTTGGTCTAGTTGGTAGTGACCCTGCCTTCTGCGCTTGGGGGCGCGGGTTCGATTCCCACCTAGGACAAACATTCATGTGATGAACATTTGTGTTTGTTCTATATATATAATACCATATAATACCATAATATAATATAATACCATATATAGAACAAACACAAATGTTCATCACATGAATGTTTGTCCTAGGTGGGAATCGAACCCGCGCCCCCAAGCGCAGAAGGCAGGGTCACTACCAACTAGACCAACGGGCTAGCCAGAATAGTAAGCTCTGAATATATATATATATATATGGTGTATTTAAAACTATATATGTATGTATGTATATCAGTTTCTGGCAGCCATATCACAAGCTTTGCTTAGTTTGGGGTCAGATGACCGTGTGTGCAAAAATGTCCCGAATATTTCTTATTTTTATTTTATTTTACTTCTTATAAGATTCTTTCTGTGGTGTCAATAAAGCGTTGTTGTATTGTATTGTTAAATGTTTTTAGCAAACTGTTTATCAAATATTGGCCTGCAAACATTGGTTATTTGGTAGATATATTTTGATGCATGTTAAGTATCTCTGATGTGCAATTAAATATTTCCCGTGATTTAATGCTCCACTCGCTAATTATGGCTTGTTCAAATTGTAGCTTTCTCACGCACGTACCGGGGCCGGTTTTACAGAATACGGTTAGGATGTTTTAATTGTAGGCTATATGATAGATAGTTGTGATTAGGCGGTGTTTATGTTTGACGTTTATCGATATGGCTTAATATGTGTGTGTTTTTATATTTGAATCTCAGTTTGATTTTCGTTGTTACAGTTTAATAAATAATAATACCAAAAAAAACGTATATATCTAATAATGTACTTGTATGTTTTTTTACATTTGATGGTTTTAGATTAATAAAATATATCAAATTTAGGCAATTAAAAATGTTTTTTATTCTTCTGTTACTATGTTCGTCATGTATATTTCGAAGTACTCCATAAAGTGTGAGAAATATTCCTGTCACAATGTAATTTTAACAGGCATGTCTTACATCAAATCAACAAAATGCATGCAAATAAACTTAAAGTAAGGCCAATTTAATAGATCACTTTTGCCACTTCATCAAAATTTAATAATGGAACCTTGTATTATGTTTTTTTTTAAAGTAAGAACTGCATAATCGCTTACTTTTTTTCAGTTAAAAGTTATTTTAAGAATGACAAATAAAGGTAATTTTACGATTTACTTTGATGTAATAAACAATAGACTGACAGATGTCAAATGTAGTCTATTAAATTGGCCCTACTTTAATCTATTTTACAATTAGATTGATTAATTTCTAACCTTACTTAATCAGAGATTAAACAGCGATTAACATTTTGTTACTGTATCAAGATCGCTATAGCCCGGTACGTTACTGTATTCGCTATACTTATTCTGTGTTACAACCTGTTACCAGGTCAAACTCCTGATCTTACCTCTCTGTTTGTTTTCACCAAAGTTATATTTGGTCGTCTCGTTCACGCAATGGGTCAGGTTGAAAATTATTACAGTAATGATAGTTAAATACATATTTAAGTTATTGTTCTCTTTTTTAAAGCTATGCGTCTGCGCTGCGTATGACAATTACAATTTCAACTTGATATTCAATATTATTTTATGCGTACTGCTGGTGTAGGTACATGGTAATGTATACATGTGGTTTATTTTCCCAGTTTGGGGTCGTTGAATACGGGACAGCCTACTGTTTCTTCGATGTGATTGTATACTGAAATAAATAAATTAAATAATTATTTATATTATAAAAAGCTACTAAAGTAGGGCATATTTAATAGATTACATTTGACGCTTCAGCAAAATTCTACAACATAACCTTGTAACCAATAACTAACTGTATTAAAAAGGGGGAAGACGCGTGACATCCAAACATTGTACCCAATAAATATGGCTCTGTTTCGGCTCGAGTCAGCGGCGACGTTGACGTCTACACTGTAAACGTCAACTTCACCGCTCCATTAGACCATAGAAGTGACATAAAAAGAAAATTTTGTTAATTGTTTTTAAGTATTTACGAGTGAAAAGTAATGCCGTTAAACTTGTTTTTTTGTCTTCGAACTGTTGGTGCACCTTGTGAAAACGCAGGAAGTAATTTTTTCTGCTTTATTTCACACAATTTTGACAAGTCATTCACGTGCTATCAAAACGACAGTTCGATTGTGACTGAAGTCGATTGTGCCCGGGAGCCCAATTTGTGCGGTCTACGTCAAGAAGTTCGTCCCGTATCTTCCCCCTATTTACTTACATCAATGCTTGTAACATTATTATTTATAGTCGAAAGTTCGATTAAAACCATCCAGACACATTTAAACTTCCAACCATACATTGTGGATTTTTCTTGGATACGTACCAAACGTTTCGATTCTACGTTTCTAATCCGTACGCCCAAAGATTGGAACAACCTGCCGGCTTCCTTGTTTCATGAGATTTAAATAATCTGGGCCTTTCCAAAGACAGTATGAATACTTAGGTATCTTCTAAATCTGCGTGCTTCATTTTCGATCACATCGTCGCTTAGCGTCATTCACGAACAGGCGAGTAGGTGGAAGAACGCGAATTTATTCACGATAAAAAAAAGACTGGATGCGTTCGATTAACTGATTGATTGATTAACTCTTTAATGTTCACACAATAGAATTCATACAGAAGACAACAAAACTGTGTTTTAACTGGCACAACTGGCAGGCTTATCGCTAAAAGCGATCTCTTTCAGGCAAACAAACGCACCCGCCATACCACCTTACCATATCTCTCTTGTTTGAAAGATCTGAGGTCATTGCCTAGTTAAAAGATTGGAGCCATGATCATCTTTTTTGGTCATGGGTAAAAATTGTTGGTTATATTGATTGTTGATTATAAATGTAAAAAAACGGCGTGTGCCGTTGACCACATGACAGAAGTGAAAACTTCAGATTGACTATACATCTCTCGCTCTCTTGGTCGACTCGAGCCGACTTTACGCCGGTAGCACACCTCCGCCGCGAAACCGTAGCAGCGAAACCGATACGAGTTTAAATGTAAATCGTATATTGTGTAACATACAGCAGTAATTTAAAAAGCAAACTTGGAACGGAAGCGCCGCTCGACACGATTGGCGTTTGTCCCACGCGTATGTAATACTCTGTTGTAAGTAACATGATACAAGGTTCATATTACAATGAGTAGCAATTTCGCTGCCACAGTTTCGCGGCGGAGGTGTGCTACCAGCGTTACCCGAACGAGCCTTACATAAATAAATAAATAAATAAAATAAATATCTGAGACATTTTTGCACACACGGTCATCTGACCCCAAACTAAGCAAAGCTTGTAATATGGCTGCCAGAAACTGATATACGTACATATATATTTTTAAATACATACTTAAATAGATATTAACACCCAGACATAGAACAAACACAAATGTTCATCACACAAATGTTTGCCAATACAACATAGCCGAGCGTGACGGCCCAGTATCATTCAATACCTACAAAACAAAGCGCACAGGGCGCCTAAAAAGCTTTCACTTCAAAAACTCACTTAGATTGGTATCGCAGGCGTATTCCATCAAGTCACAGAGGTCTAGAAATGTTCGCTTCTCTTCTCCCATCTGGCCACAAATAGGGATGGTGTCGTGGATACATGATTCGGCTAACATGCAAAATACATCGGCTTTGTTCTACAATCACAATAAAAAAGAAGCTTTTTATAAATGCCATAGTTGGCTAACAAGCAGACGGGTTGCCTGATGGTAAGCAGTAAACACTAGAGGCATGACAGGGCTACCTTGCCGGCCCTTTTTGAAGAACCACTTTGTTGTAGCTTTTCGGAAACACTGCGGAAGGTAGTTTCATCTTGGATTTTAGGTCTCTGAATAAATTATAATTATAAAAATTAGGACATAGCTAGACACGGAAAAGCTATAAAACTTACATAGCTTGCTATGAAATCTTAACAACAAAGAGATAATAAAATATCCTTTCTAAAATTTACAAATGGGTATGTTCAGGGCCGGATTTAGGGGAGGGCAACCGGGGCGAAAGCCCCGGGGCCTCCACAAACGGGGGGCCCCCACAATAGAGACTTCGGAAAAAAAAATCTTTCAAATTCCAACTAGTTAACACTAGTAAGCATCTTTTCCTTTGATATTTGTTTTTTTTTTACTCTTTCACCTTTACCTACAGCCTACAGTACTTTATACATACATGATTATTTGATTATATTAATCTTAAATAACAGAAATCATTGATCTATATTTGTTCACTCCAATCAGGCAATCAGATCAGTGAAATATCAAAATCTCAAATGGCCCTGATAAGCACTTCCAATTCACTGCCCCGAGGCCTCTGGACCTCTAAATCCGGCCCTGGGTATGTTCTTACCTCAGATCAGACAAACGAAGAAGATATGGTAAAGTGGCGTGGTGGGTGCGAACGCATCTGACCTGAATCAGTCAAAATCACCCTGCAGAAGAACTCACCTTGCAGAAATTTTGTGTATGTGGACTATTATTTTGATTTTTAGTGTATTCATCATTATAATCGTAACCAGCCTTTTAACAGTCCACTGCTGGACTTTTAGCCTACCCCCGAAAGGGTGATTGGGCCATATGCACCACGCTGGCTCAGTGTGGATTGGTGGATTCACATACGCCATTGAATTCCTTCTCCGTACGTATGCAGGTTTCCTCACGATGTTTTCATTCACTGAAAAGCCAGTGGTATGAAAATCCGTACATAAGCTCCAAAGAGCTCATTGGTATGGGCCCAGGGTTTGAACCCGCGACCTCACGTTTTCAAGTCTAGCGGTCTCCCAAATGGGCTACCACGGCCCATTTAGTGTATTGGTGTCGCTGTAATTTTTTAAGTACAGTTAAGTACTTACATTTTTTGCTTTATATTGAAACAGTAATAGAAACACGGAGACATTTGAACTCTAACTATAAATGTATTAAGGCATATCTTCCTTGCTTGTCTGATCTGGGATTCTAGATCTATTTTTGCATAAACGCTCGTCATAGTAAGAGGTCTTTTTATAAAAAAAAAAATCTAGCTGATACCCGCTACTTCGTACGCTCGACCTTCGGCCTCGCTACTTTGAGCCGCTCGCAAGGCTCTGCCTTTAACGGTATGAAATATACCTACTTTAAGACCTATTCTCATACCTACCAAATATACATTAAAAAACATAAAATCGATACAGTCGTAAGGTTGCGAGGATTTGCGCGCGCCGCGTTCAGTACCGCGCCAGGCATCATCGAGGTCGGACCTATGTTCGTTTTTGTCGTTGCACTCCCCCCGCGGGCGTCCTCACTCTTAGTGGCAAAATACATCGTCGCTATAACTTGGCGGGGGCTGAGGGAGCGTTTTGTTGCCTACACGACTCGGATAATAGGCCGTTAAGCTTGTCTAGTAACTAATAAATTTAATAGTAATAAATCACTTTTCATGAAAATAGAAGAAAAACCATATAACTTACAGAGGGTGTCGATGCGTAGCTCGGAAGATGACAATGAATGTTATATGAATGAAGAAGTAATGTAACTGGAACAAATAAACAAAACAATACATAGCTTATATGAAAAAATTATCCATTGGTGGATGTGGTCTTGCTGGCGAGGTTTTCCCACTTTGAAGCAATGATTGTTACTACAGAAGACCATAATAAAGCTTAATATATTGTATTAAAGTTGCATTTAGTGAAGCAAAACCATGGCGCTTACCACACAGTCTTGTTTTTCCCTACTTCTATTTTTGAGCTTTATCTTATGTTTTTGTAAAGTATAGCTGTAATGTAAAATGTAATTTTACGGTTCCCTCCATAATTATGAAATTGATAAAATAATACTAAGATGTCGTAGACATCATTTAGTATTTCAATGAATTTAAAAGAACAGGGAGAAATGTGCAAATTAGTTTTACTTTTATCTTTTTCTTATATCGAGCGAATTTTCCTTAATCGTGTTTCGGTATTTACGGTTTCCAGGATAAAAAGTTTAATTGTATTTTTTATTTATTTTTATCTAACTATGGAAGTAGACAAACTAAAGATAGAAACACCAAAATTGCTAAAAATGGGATTTGAGGGTCTTTAAGGCCCTCAACTCCCATTTTTAGCAATTTAGTATACAGTAATTTTGCAAGATATTCTGATTATGCTTCTAATGGATGCATAAAGTTTTAATTTTTGTTCATATCACCGCCAAAATTGATGATTGATGAGAAATGAAAAGCAGATAATTTTTTTCACACTCGAAATAAACATCTCGAATGAAATAGATTACTTATTTTTTTCCAAATAAAAAAAAACACACGGTCATCTGACCCCAAACTTAGCAAAGCTTGTGATATACAACAAACATAAATATTTTGAAATACATACTCAAATAGATATTAACACCCAGATATAGAACAAACACAAATGGCAATCTAGGACAAACATTCATGTGATGAAACATGAATGTTTGTCTTAGATTGCCTTTAGTCCCTAGGTAATCAATCTGGTATTGTTACGAATTTCAACAAGCAAGTTGGTGGTTTCTGAAATTAACAAACGTTAGAACTATACAGGTTTACGCGGAAAGGGTGTACTAATCCAAAATAGGTCCATTATACTCGTCAATGAACAACTTTTAATATGGGACCAACCAAGAAATCGCTAAAAAATATCAGCTGTTCCATACATTTTGTCGAGTGTCAATGACCGTTTTCTAAGGGACAGCTGTTTTTTTTCGCGATTTCATAGTTGCTCCCATAGTAAAAGTTGTTCATAACGATGGCCACTATGAGCCCCTTTCGGCTTTGTACACCATTTCCGCGTAACCCAGTAACTTATTCGAGTAAACTTACATTGAACAACTAATGCCCACATGTTGAAGTGAGCAAAGTAGACCAGGATATGAATCACAATTCAGGGTACCATTAATAGTCAGAAACATTCGTACGGTAGTAGTACTGTCGGATTATTTACTCTCTAGTTTAGGGGCTTAGTTCATCCGGGAATTTGTTATTATAGTGCAGTGCAAATACAGGGCTGTGAAACGTAGACAAGCATAATATTACTTAACATCGTCATTTTCAGGTCGACATTGCTGAGTTCTCAGAAATAATAAATGGTAGTGTGTTCCCCTTATAGCACTTACAATGGTCGTGAGAGAGTTCACGTGAACATGGTGCATGTAACTGCGCCAAAATTTCGGGAGCTCATTTCACAACCTTACCATGATAAATATCTCGTAAACAACGTTTAGAGGCAGCGCATTCCACAGACTCGATTGGAGACCACGAACCGGAAAGCGTAGCGTAAGACGTCCACCCACAAGATGGACAGACGACCTAAACAGACTGCAGGGAAACGCTGGATACAGGCCGCTTCCAAACGGCCCTTTTGGAGATCGATAGGGGAGGCCTATGTCCAGCAGTGACGTCCTACGGCTGAAATGATGATGATGATTCCACAGAGTTTTATTGTGCAGTTCGCACAATAAAAGTGGTAAAAAACTTATTAGCGTGGACATTTAAAATAATTATGTTGAAGACCACTGTCAGCCTAGTGTCAGCCTGATCTAGATAGTTTTCAATATAAAGCGTGTGTTTTGGTCTAATTTCCTGCCCCACCGCCATAGTTTTGGTTAACACAAGTAAACTATGACCGCTTAGAATAACTAGACCATTGTGGAGAATTGCGTCGAGCGCCCGTCTTATAATGACGTTTAGAAAAGCATTTACTAGTAAGTATTTTAAACACGACACTTATTCACAATATTGCTAAGAATTTTGTAAAAATATGTGTTGATTTGTTGACATGAATTTTGGTATTAACTTAAAAGTAATAAACCAAAGTTATATGTTTTAAATGTTTATCGCGACTTATCACGTATTATTTAATTTTGGTTAAAATGTGTACCTTTCGCTCGACGTTTCGACCATGTTACAATGGCCGTGGTCACGAGCCGACTGAAAACTGCGGGTGAGTCCGGCGAGACGAGTTTTGTTCTTCTACCCTCACTTGATCTTGAAAAATCGCAGGGTTGTCACTACGACACACAAAACAAAGTTGTATGATTATTTACGGGATATTTACCGTGGTAGGGTTGTTCGACCAACAAACAGTATTCTTTAGTATTCCCGCTAACCGAAATATCGGGAGCTCATTCCACAACTTTACCACGGTAAAAATCCCGTAAATAATCATATAAATTTAGTGAATAACCGTAATAGTTCAAAACAATAATAAACCAGCCAAGTGCGAGCTCACGCACTGAGGATTCCGTACCACTATAAAATACAAAATGTAGTGTAAAAAGACAACATTACGCTTCGTTATTCTTACGTTTAACTTCGTGATGTACAGCTAGTCCGACTGGCACTTGGCCATATTATTTAATTTTTGTTTGTCGATTGTGTTTTTTTTATTGTTTCAGGTTTAATAGTTCTGAGTTTAGCTGCAGAAGTATGGATGCACGTAGAAATAGAAGCAGAAGATTATTTCTTCCCCTTAGAACCGGTAATAAATTATTTTTTATATGTTTTATTTATTTATTGAGCTAGTAAGTGCCACGAATGATGAAACTTGACGAGCGTCGGTGGTGGGGAGCCTGCGCAAATTCTTAAGCCATTGATTTTATTTCGAGTATCGAGTATCATAAACAGGAAAGAGGCAGGAGGGAGGAGGAGGAGGTCGAGGTAAAACATTCAGTAAATTTCGGAGAGTGTGCATTGGATCGTAATGATCTAATTCTGCCCATTTTTCTATCAAAATGAAACAAATATTCCATGTACAGTAACGGTGTCACCTTTTCATGCTTACCCACATGAAAAGGCGACACCGTTTCATAGTTCAAATTCCGATAAACCGTAGTAATTGCTTTAACCCCATTTTTATTGCGCGAACTGCTAGACTTTGGAATGCGCAGCCTGACTGGGTGATCTTCGTAGGTTAAAATCTAGGTGTCTTCAAGTCACGAGTGAATTGGTTTTTTCTAGGGAAGCGTGCTCCATCGTAAATCACATCATCACTTAACATCAGGTAAGGTGGTGGGCAAGCCTAAAAAAAAATATTCAATAAAAATATAAAAGTTGGAAAAGGTTAAGAATTAGTCACAATTTTTGATGTAAGCTTTTTCCAAATGAGGATGGTAAAGGGCAGGGCGCTGTAGTTGATTTAAAATGTGATCCATTGCTCTCAGGTGATAAACTACTGCAAGATGTCGGACCAGTGCCAGCATGATTTCGTGCCGATCTGTGGGCAGGACTCGCTCGGCATTACTCGCAGCTTCAACGACAACTGTGACCTCTATGAGTATAACTGTGATGAGAAAAGACGTAAGAACCAATCACATCAATATTATACGGGGTGTAAAGGGAACACTCTCGAAGCCAAAAGAAGGTAATTGTACTCATCATTATGAACAACTTTTGCTATGGGACCAGCCCTGAAATCGCGAAAAAAAATATCAGCTGTTCTATAGAAAACGGTCATTGACACTCGACAAAATATATGGAACAGCTGATTTTTTTTTGGCGATTTTAGGGTTGGTCCCATAGTAAAAGTTATTCATAATGATGAGTACAATTACCTTCTTTTGATTTCGAGAGTGTTCCCCTTACACCCTGTAGATGAAAAAGTTTTTGAGTGTATGTTTGTTTCTACTTTCATAATCATCAGCCCTGGGTAACCCACTGCTGGGTATAGTCCTTCATTTTGTTTATGCCACTCTCCCCGGTCTCTCGCTAGTTGTATCCACTCGTTTCGGACAGTTCTTTTGATGTCGTTAGTCCACCTCATTCTCGGTCAACCTAGGGTCAGCCAACCTAGTCATGTCCACCACGCGATTTCTGTTGACACCACCTCTGATCATTTAAGACTGTTGATCAAGCCTGAGAACATTATCTATATTCATTAACCGACGAAAGGAGAAGGTTATCAATTCAACTGCATGTTTTTTTCTATGTTTGTTACGCGTTTACTCACTTACCGTCAATTATGAATAGATTTGATGATTATTTTTTGTTTGGTAGGTCATCATACTTCAGAGGTGGACTCATATAAATTTTATCGAAATGTATTCAGTTCTTTTTGTAAAAAAAAACAACTAAAACCAGAAATATAAATACACATAATAACGTTTTGGTTTGTGGTTCCCTTTAAGAAAAGTTTTGATGAGGACATTCTCTGTTTTAACTGTAATTTTTTACTTTTAAGTTTATGTTTGTACAGGTATAGATAAAGTCTTAAAGTCGTATTATTTTTCTAAAAATTAATAATTTTACAGAATACCGTCATGTCAAATCGGACGTTTGCAAGTACGAAGCAGCGGCTGCACAAGAAATGGGAAGATAACAGTCCAATAAAGAGTATTATTTATTTAATATTTCATTCACTGCCGCTGTCTACTTAATTTGGAACTTTCATACTTACGAAAGCACTTCAAAAATATTTGCATTATTTTTTAGGAAGGCCCTCTCTTTCCACTTTTTGTAATTTTGGTCATTCTAGTTTTAGTTTGTGTACTTCCATGGTTATAACTAAAAATATAAAAAAAATTGTTTTATCTAAGAAAATGTTAACACCGCAACACATTTCGCAGGATAGAAAAAAATATGAGTGTATCACTGATTTGCGCTTTTCTGCCTGTTTTTTTTTTAATCATTCAAATACCTATTTACTAAATGAAGTCTACGATATCATCATCATCACCCATAGGACGTCCACTGCTGGACATAGGCCTTCCCCATTGATCTCCAAAAGGACCGGTTGGATACGGCCTGCCTCCAGCGTTGTCCTGCAGTCTCTTTTAGGTCGTCGGTCCATCTTGTGGGTAGACATCTTACGCTGCGCTTAGCGGTCCGTGGTCTCTATTCAAGAGCCTTTTGGCTCCATTGGACATCTGTTCTGTGTGTTATATGCCGTGCCCACTGCCATTTCAACTCGTAAAGATCAGTTTACTTCAAGCCAAATAGCCTATTCATAACCAAAATATACACGTGCCTATACCTAACAAAAGCAGCACAAGTATTTGCCCAACCAATTCCAAGAATATGTAACATGGCTGTGACGTCAAACAGACGAAGTGATATGTTTGCGTTTGCGTGCGCAGGCGCAGAGATGTGGGCTTCTGTTTGATGTTTGTCCCGGTGGTTAGACGATCGGTCTGGCACTTTGACCTTAGGACTGAAGTTCTGGTTTTCAAACTGGGTCTAGGCATGGAGTAAACATTTCGATTCTACGTTTCTAACCCGTACGCCCAAGGATTGGAACCGACTTCCTTTTTTCCTGAGAAATGTAATCTGGGCCTTTTCAACACCAGAGTGAATGGGTATGTATTTTCTAAGTCTGCGTGATTCATCTTCGACCAGATCGTTGCTTAACAACAGGCAAGTTGGTGGTCAAACGCGGACTTACCGCGATAAAAAATAACCTAATTCAAGGCGCTAAGTGAATGTCGCTCATTTTATTTAAAAAAAATAGGCAAGGAAGCATGCTCTCCGCCTGATGGTAAGCAGAAGCCACAGCCTTTATAGACACCTGCATCACTAGCGGTGTAGACGGTGCTTTGCCAGCTCGGAGAGGTTGTTGTAACACTCTTTTTGAAACGCTCATGGTGGGAAGACCTTAGCGGGAAGGAAATTCCACACCTTTCATGTCCGCGGAAGTAAAGAGCGAAAAAATCGGATGGTTTGCAAGTTATTACTTATAATTAAGCCAAGCCGGTCGTCTGACCACCGGGACAGGAACATTAAACACATGCGCTTTATTAAACTTTTTTTTTTAACTGTTAACAAAGCTAAGTTTTTTTAGTTTTAAATGAGCATTAGAATCGGCAAATAGACTCAGGCATAATCGATGGCAAGTGATCTCAAGGTTGCAGCCCGATGTGATAGTCTGACCAGCAGTGCAAGTAGCGTTCTTTATCGATCCTCAAATTTGATAAAATGCCATAGAATCGATCATAGCGAGTACTGATCAAAGGCATTATTTCGAATTTTACGGTCTCAATTGTAAAATTTGACGATCTATAAGGAACGGTACTTGCACTGCAGATTCGTACCACGTTAGAATCATAGCGCTAGCAGCGCGACATGCGCTAGCGACATGTGCTAGAATATACCACATGTCGCTGAGGATAAGGGCGTAGGATCATTAATGAGAAACTAATAGGAGTTGGGGGCCGCGACCTTCAGACGACAGCAAATGTTGTGTAGGATGCCCTGCGACTCGGTAGAGTGAAAATATAGCAAGGCGATAAACAAGAATTCGGCTGAAAAATCCGTGGCTCGAGTTGCTACATGGTCACCATCACGCCAAACACTTTAGCTTAAATCTCAGAATTTTATTAGCCGATTTAAATATATTTTTCAGCTTACGTCTAACATTTATCGTAGTTTTCACTAAGCCTGTTATTTGAAATTAAACATATACGGTAGGATTTTACAACCAGTGTAACCTGTCAGTTTAATCAGCTGCCCGTAGCTCATCTAAACAAGTTGTTCAGCTTCAACAATGAAAGCTTAACGCAGCGGGCGCGTATCGAACTAATTGAGTATTGTTGGCTAACGTAGCGCGTATAGTTTTACCTATCAGCAGCAAAGCACCTTGCGGGCTGTGTAATAAAGAGCCATCAAAATGCATATTTTTTTTTATTAAATCGATCCTCATGAAATATTATAAATTGAAAGAGGTACGCAAATGACGTGCTAAAGGAGATATGCCTTAGTATAACTATTGATCGTGGCTAAATGTCTTAATTTTTCAATCATCATTATCATCATCATCATCATTTCAGCCATAGGACGTCCACTGCTGGACATAGGCCTCCCCCATCGATCTCCAAAAGGGCCGGTTGGAAGCGGCCTGCATCCAGCGTTTCCCTGCGGTCTCTTTTAGGTCGTCTGTCCATCTTGTGGGTGGACGTCCTACGCTGCGCTTACCAGTCCGTGGTCTCCATTCAAGAACCTTTCGGCCCCATCGGCCATCTGTTCTGCGTGATATGTGCCCTGCCCACTGCCACTTCAACTTGCTAATCCGGTGGGCTATGTCGGTGACTTTCGTTCGTCTACGGATCTCCTCATTTCTGATTCGATCTCGTAGAGAAACCCCGAGCATAGCCCTCTCCATAGCTCGTTGTGCTACTTTGAGCTTGCTTATGAGGCCCATAGTGAGAGACCACGTTTCAGTGCCGTATGTCATCACTGGTAACACACACTGGTCGAAGACTTTCGTCTTAAGGCACTGAGGTATTTTAGATGAGAAGACGTTGCGAAGTTTACCGAACGCTGCCCAGCCGAGTTGGATTCGCCGATTGACCTCTTTCTTGAAGTTGGACCTACCTAGTTCGACTGTTTGTCCTAGGTAGACGTACGCGTCAACAGCTTCAAGAACTGAGTTCCCAACTGATACTGGGGTGGGCACAACATGGATATTTGACATGACCTTTGTCTTGTCCATGTTCATTTTAAGGCCCACCTGTTGGGAGACTCGGTAATTTTTCAAATAATAATAATATTATAAGTACCGTTTTTTTTAAGTTATACTTCTTATGCGACTTGCAACAAGGTTGCGTTAAACATTTAACGTTACCATGGAGGGGGAATTTTTCTCTCTCGTATGGTTGCAAAATGCGTATCCTTTTTTTGCACTGCGACTAGCAGAACCGGTAGTGTAATGGTGTCGCTAATAGATTGAGAAGCCTAAGGAGCTAGGTTCAAATCTCGAGAAAAGCATGTTTTGTAATTCTTAATATTTTTGCCCTAGTTATAATTTTAGGGTTCCTTGTGGAAGTAAGTATAACTTCTTCCGCGCGGAGGGACTCCACGTACAATTTTTTTAATAAAAAGAGTGTCAAACATGCTGGCGGTTTGTCTACGGACACCTGCAACACTAGCGACGTTGACAGTGCTTTGCCAGCCCGAAGAGGTATTTATAGACACCCTCTTTGAAACGCTTCATGTTGAAGCTCGGCTGGAAGACCTTTGGGGGAAGGATATTCCACACCTTGCAGTTCCGCGGAAGCCGCTAAACGCAAAAACTGTAAGTACGGCTCACTTTGACACATTTTTCACATACACTAAGAAACTTGCAGCGACACCAATGAACTAACTAATAGTCCATATGCAAAAAAAGCGACAAGTTCGTCTGCTGGGTAAGTTTAACTAAAGATATCAAGCCTGCTTTAAGTCAGACCCACCACGGCACCTTACCATTTCTTTATTCTCTATTCTTTATTGCAAATTATGTACACTTTCTCCTTGTAAAAACTAAGTTTTAGAGTACTTTGTGTAATATACCCTGCATAAAGGGTGCAGCAATGGTTAATGTTGTGGCTGGTCACAAACCAGACCACAGACATTGATTATACTTAAATCTTATAGATACACTTATAATTAAGTCTATTATATCTATTAAGTACGTGATAATTATCTACTATTTAATCTTAACTTAGGATGAAGTATCTAATGCGATAGGTTAGGCAATATATGAAATGGAATGCAAACAAACTAAACCTAGGATGCTACCTTCTAACTAAACTTAAGAGATCGATGTTAATATTCTAATTATAATTTAATTTTATCGTTGAAAAAATCTTCTATCGCGTAATAACATTTTTGGGTAAAAACTTTCGTAATTGTTTCTGGAAAGTATAATTATTTGTTTCTCCCGTGTTTGTCTAGTCTGAGCTAACTTAATTCATATGCCCATCGGAGTTACCTTGCGCGATAAAATCCGGAACGAGGATATTCGCCGAAGAACCGCAGTCACCAACATAGCTGCCAAGATTTGCAAATTGAAGTGGCAATGGGCAGGCCACATCGCTTGAAAAACTAATAACCGATGGGGAAGAAAGGCTTTTGAGTGGAGACCACGAAACGGAAAACACAGCTTCCTAAAGGAGAGCCCTATAGTCATCAGTGGACGTCTTCTGGCTGATGATGATGATAATGATGTCCATCGCTTGGTTCTTCGCAATACCTACTTCAAATTACATTTCGATAACAATAGTCAAAACATTCAATTCAATTAACATATTGGTCAGTTGAACAAATGAACGTTAAATCATTTGTTTTTTATTTCAGCATTGTTTTACGCTTCTCTCGCTTATTTGTAAATTGTTAACATAAATATGCATTGGCAAAACAACACAATGTAGAACATCGAGATACAATTCCTATAGAGTCACAATATCACAGTGAAAACGGTCAAAAAACGTCCAACCGTCATTGTACATGCATTGTATCAATTATATAACTTCACAATGCCACATTTACTCAAATTTGCATGTTGATTGCATAGTGTTCAACGTTAGTTGTTCGCTGTCATCGTAGCTCTGGCATCTAGCACCTTGTAACTAACCAAAAATCTGCGCAATTCTTAGCGTGCGCCGAGTTTTGGTTCAGACATTTTTTGACACGATTGTGAGTCTATAGGTATTATATCTCGATGCTGTAGAATCATAAATACAATATGTAAAAATTCTCATCGTTACTAATTAAAATCAGCGGAGATGTTAGCGGAGCGGTGCACGCAGCGATTCCAAAATTCCTTCCTAATACGAACTGCATAGGAATGGAATGCGCTTCCTGTCTCGGTGTTCACTACAAGGTACAACCTGGGTCTCTTCAAGACAAGAGTGAATAGGGCAAGCGTGCCCCATCTTAGACTGCATCGTCGCTTACCATCAGGTGAGTTGTAGTCAAACGCTAGCCCATTTCATCATAAAAAAAAGGTAAAAAAGTGCATTTCTACATTATTTGTATGTTTGCAATAAAGTATTAAATAAATAAATAAAATACAATAGACCATATTTTATTTGTAACAAAAATCCACACACACTAAAGAAAGAAAATATTCGCTAAAAATGAAACAGTTACGGCTTGGCTTTGCCAAGATAACACTCTCGGAATACTACAACCATCCTACATTCCTTATCATAATCACCAGCATTAATACAATACAATCTTATCATGGTACACTGAAAGTCAGCCTTAATGCTCCGATACAAATTAATAGCAACAAATAGGAACTATTTAACGATATGAACAGATTAATAACGACTAAGTTCTTCGGTACAATTCGCGCACTAAACAAAATAGTCATCAGTAATACAACTCCAGCGAAAAAAGTTTTCAGTAAGTATTAAACACACACAGACAAAATCAGAAATGAGATTGTCCGACAGAGAACTAAAGTGACTGACAGAGCTCAAACTGAAGTGGCAATGGGCTGGCAATATCTGTAGAAGACCTGTTAACTGTTGGGGTAGACGGGTTTTAGAGTAGAGACCGCGTATTGGCAAACGTAGGAGCCAAGTTGGAGTGAAGACCTGCAAAATGGCAAGTGGATGCGAAAAGCAGAAGGTCGTGCTTTATGGTGCTCTTTAGGAGAGGCCTACCTCCAGCATTGGAGGAACATCAAATTTACTGATTAGACTGAGGTAAGACTTGCGATTAATCTAATAGTAACTAAACCCAAAGGCAAACGAAGCAATTATATGAAGAACAGCGTTCGTTATCTAGCAGCAAAATTTAAAAGCCATGGATTTGAATTTGGCCTCAATTTTCAATTTCTTTTCCCTGTCGTCCATGCAGATTTTTCATTTAGCTGCCACAAAAAAAAACGCCTCGTTCAATGCTCACATTACGCTCCTGTCCCGCTCACGCATTGCCCCTATGATGTGCCACAAAACTGAAATAAAAATACTTTATATTGCGCACGGCGCACCCCTAGGCACACAATAGATAATAGTATAAGCCCAGAATAGACGCAGAAGAGAAACCTAAAATATTAAATAACCTATTTAATTTATTTATGTACGAAATACGAAAAACACCTACGTGATCTGGTCTAATTCAAAGTGAGTATGATAAGATATACACAACATTTACGTCTCGCTTGGGATGTTGACGTCCCGCTTGAGGTGTATGACTTCTCGCTTGGGGTGTATGACGTCCCGCTTGGTGTGTATGACTTCTCGCTTGGGATGTTGACGTCTCGCTTGAGATGTATGATTTCACGCTTGGGGTGTATGGTGTCCCGCTTGGGGTGCTGACGTTCCGCTTGAGGTGTATGACTTCTCGCTTGGGGTGTATGACGTCCCGCTTGGTGTGTATGACTTCTCGCTTGGGATGTTGACGTCCCGCTTGAGATGTATGATTTCACGCTTGGGGTGTATAGTCCCGCTTGGGATGTTGACGTCCCGCTTGAGGTGTATGACTTCTCGCTTGGGGTGTATGACGTCCCGCTTGGTGTGTATGACTTCTCGCTTGGGATGTTGACGTCCCGCTTGAGATATATGATTTCACGCTTGGGGTGTATGGTGTCCCGCTTGGGGTGCTGACGTTCCGCTTGAGGAAATTGCGTGTTGAAATACTGTTATCATTTTACATTGTTCGAAGGCGTTTGCGTTTGTCATGGGGCAGGAGGTCGTTTGTCTGTGGTGTCGATTTTATGGGAGGTCTATAGGGCTTGATATTTAACTGTGCGGAATCTGAGTTTCTATAGATTGCGGTTGCAGATATTAGAGAGATAGGCCGACGTAAAGGTGTCGGTACGAAAATAACGTACATGTACGTATGAGAATTATAGAATTATCTAAAGTGCAAGAAACACTCAAAAGATAGGACTCGGACCGGATGCGTGTGTTCTTTTTCAACCACAATGTTTTTTTTATGACGAAAAAAAAATAAAAAAAAAATAAACGTTATTCATTTCAGACAAAGTTCATATATTACATTTTAAAGTTAAATTATATTACTATTAATTCTATGAAATATAGAGAAAAGTAGAAGTAAGGCTGGAAGGCCATTGTCCAGCAGGGGAAGAGTTACTACTGAAAAATAAGTAATTAATTAATTATATTTATTAAAAAAACTAGTAAAATAAAACGAAAGATACATCAATCATAGAATTTTGATGTATCATAGTACTGTAAAGCAAGTATACATATTTCGTGTCCTACCCTATTAAATAACGTCAAATACTAACAAAAATCTTAAATTCATTAATTGTTTCACTGACAGACATAGATTAAAAAGCTGGGGCTAGAAGCATGAAAATTTGCACAAATGATCCTTAGGTACATGAAAATGAATACTAAGGAAGGATTTTTGAAAATTAATCCCCTAAAAGACTCTAATTTGTAAGCAACTCTCAATTGACACTTGATGTATGTTACGCTCAAACTTCTGGCGCATTCGAGAATATCATGGTGAATATCTATCATGCTGATATCATCATCATCATCAGCCAGAAGTCGTCTACTGCTAAACATAGGCCTCCCTTTAGATCTCCACCTGCTATCTGCATTCACATAATGCCCACGACTCTCAAGATCTCGTTGGTCCATCTATTGGGAGGCCTTTTTTTTTTTTTTTTTTTTATTTTTTTTTTTTTTCGAGGGGGAAATCTTCCAAAGATACCCGGCTGCATTGGGGTGCAGCCAGGTTATGTGGGATTATACCCACTAAAACCCCCTCGGTGACCAGCCTTAGTGCTTGTCAAAAGGGCTCCGAGATCTCTAGAAGAACGCACCGGAGCCCTCGGCACTGCGCTACGGCTCCTCCCGAGACAACTGCGTTGTCTCAGCCCCTCCGCCCACGACAACGTTGGTCACACAACGTTGTCGTTCTGTCCCTGGGCACGCTTAAGTGGATGGTCAGAGCCCCAACTTTGACCATCCCGAGCCCGGAGGTCCCCTTTTAGTAGCCTCTTACTACAGGCAGGGGTTACCGGTGCCGTATTCTATTGCCCCGGCGCCAGGGCTAATCTATTGGGAGGCCTACATATGCTGCGTCTTACGGTTCGTGGTCTCTACTCAAGGACCTTTCTTCCCCATCGGTTATCGGTTCTTCTAGCGATGTGGCCTACCCATTGCCACTTCAACTTGCAAATTTTAATAGCTATATCGGTGACTGGTTCTTTGGCGAATATCCACGATCCGAATACTATCGCGTAAAGAAGCTCCGAGCATAGCTCTCTCCATTGCCCGCTGTGTGACTGAGTTTTTGAGAAAGGCCAACAGTTAAGGACCCCGTCTCAGCACCATATGTCATCATGTTGTCATGCTTATATGCTGTCGCAGAACTAAAGTTTTGTTTATATTATTAACAAATAGTGGTTCTTCCATGCGCCCACAGCATAATGATACAGTTTCGTGGTCCAGTTTGTTTGGTCAGACGGCGCACGCGCAACAGCCGGTAAGTTAACATCTACGTGATAATGCCGCTTTAGGAAACGCCGAATTCTTGCCCAAACGCCGACGACTGGTGACAACAACTACCACTAACTAACGTGTAATCTTTGACCATATACGACAAAACCCCATACATACTGCTGCCTAATCTATTGTCAGACCTAACCTCGGACATTGTGACTATTCCTTAATCTGTGACAAAAAGCGACTGCCTTGTTTCTTTCTAGTAAGTTAGTAAGAAATAGTCTGATCAGGAATTGTGATACAGTTTTGTAAATATAACAATGTCAAGAGTTATCTCAAATAAGGTAGCTGGTATAAATTTTGTTGAACGAAAAATAATCTATCAATTTCTTTACTTGGTGAAGAATCGACACCACCTTGCGTTATTTATACTTACATCGTTTTGAAAAGCAAAGGCTAAGCTACATAATAAGCAAAGGCTAAGCTACATAATAAATTAAAATTGTGTGCGACTAGCTTAATGAAAAGTAAATCTAGACCCAGTCTCAGGCACATAAAATACCTAAACCAAGTTTAATTAGTGGTATAAGGCACAAACTTGAAGCATGATATCATGTCTTGAAATTACTGTAACAACGAAAGAGCGGTCTCTCCTAACACAGGTTGTCAAAACTTAACAGGAGAGGCCAAACACCTGTGTATTATAAAAATCAGTTAACAAAGAATTTTTAATTTGAATTTGCATGTCGTGCAGGGAGATGAAAAAACTGACCAGAGTCTGGGTGTATTCAAATCACGAGTGAATCGGTTCCTTCTAGGCAAGCGTGCTCCAACGTAGACCGCATCATCGCTTAACATCAGGCGTGTGGGCAAACGCAAGCCTATTATTTATAAAAAAAAAGAGTCTGCGGAACCTGGAGGTTACTCCACACGAGCCAGAGAAATGTCCGCAGCGCAATTGTCCATACATAAAAACAAATAATTATGGTTCAATAAACCAACCAAGTGCGAGTCGGGCTCGTGTACTGAGAGTTCCGTACCACCACAAAATACAAAAAAATGTGCAAAAAGACGATATCAGGCCCAGGCGGTAGCCCATCCAAGTTTCGACACACCCGACGTTGCTTAACTTGGTGGTGAACATAAATTTGTTATCGACTCGCACTTAGGACCCCCCTTTAGTTATTCTTTTTGACTTTATTATTGTTTTTTAGTAAATCTATCGTGACATATTCTACACTATACAATATTCTGTGAAAATTTCAAGTGACTATATCTATTACGGTTCGAAAGATACGGACGTTGAAAGGTAGGACAGAAAAATAAGACAACTTCAATTGAGAGAGCCTGCCCCCCTTCGAATCTGAAAAACTAAACGATAAAAACAAATATATTATGAACAAATGATCGTAAAAAAAGGTTTTTGATTATATTTCCCATTACTCTTTTGAGAATAACGCATTTGTTTGTCTTTTTTTTTAAGAATTCTTCATCAGGATATTACTTGTGACGATTGGAAAACTCTAACGAAAGATTATAACTTATTGTGAAAACTTAACTGTCCTTATGGGACAGGGGAAAAAAGCCAATGACTATGATGACGACTTTTATGTCATACTAAATTTATGTTGACATATTTTTTACAGCAATTTGTTGTATATACATTAGGGTTTTAATTTTATTTCTATTTTTACTAGGAAATCTGTTTTGGTGTTACATTTTGTGAGATAAATGTTAGTGGAATTTGTCCGTTTTTAATATAAATAAATAATTTTGAATTTTAGTGACTCACCTTCAGTAATTTTTAAAATAATATTCTGGAGCCTAAACAGAGGAAACTAAAAATCCACTGCGAAGGGGATTTTTCGACCAGAATTTCTATTTGCGTCCAAACTAACTATGGAGCCAACGAATTTGATTTTCTAAATCATTGTATAGAGCCAAAGTTAGTAAAAGATACCACACAAAATTATTTTACCTAAAATCATGTTTTGAACCATTTGCTGCGTGGTTCATTGTTCTTTATTCAAATTGTTTGTCAATAGGTTTCAAAACCTATTGAAGAATTCCACTTTCTATCGAGGTTTTGGCTGGTTATATGAATTATTATGGTTGCTGTTTTCAGCTCGCCCTTCTCTCAAACCTCAACCCAGTCAAGTGAACTCGGCGCTAGCCCCTTGCACCATAACAAACCTTGTAAACAGCCCGTCATCTTGTTAAACTAAAAAGTTAACAAGGATCGGGCAGCACTTAGCTAGGGTCTGCTAATTCGGTGGACAAAGCTAGGGTGTGTTTACCGCGCCTAGTTGCGGCCTAAGTGAAATAATTGTGGTTAGAATGCTGGGCAGGTGCCTCGGAAGCCTCGGAAATTGTTTGGAGACCTTTCCAAACATGTTTTTGGTTGGGATGGAATTTGTGAGGGTTTTAAGTGAACGGTATTTTGGGAAATTGTACCAACATAGATAAAAATTACAGTTTTCGAACGTAAGGTACCTTTCTCGTAATATTGAGGTTTCAGAAATATACATTTACCAGCTACGCTCCGCAGTTTTCCCCAAGTTACTAGTTTAACCACATTTCCGGAGTAAAAAGTATTCGTGGAAGAGTTTGATAAATAATTAAGGGCGTCTTCAAGTCGTGAGTGAATTGGTTCCTTCTAAGCAAGCGTGCTCTGGGCCGTATCGTTCAGGCAAGGGGGCGGTCAAGCACAAACTTTCTCAAACATAATATACCTACGAGAAATAAATCCTTTCAAGCAGAACAGAATACTACGGGTATATACAGGTTCAAAGGTAACTAACGCGCGACTTTGGTGCATCAAGACTGACAAATTTTGTTCTACAAGTATTCGAATTCGCATAAAACTGTCGTTTCATACATGTTGGCGGAAGTGTATGTTTTTTTTTTGCGTTTGTAGCCCGTGGTCCAACCTCTAACAGCAGATTTTTCCCCGGAGAATTTCGAAAACTTGTAGAACAAAGGTTTTGCGTTAGTTATCTTTGACCCTGTAATTATATATATTGTACGTAGAATTAACTTCCATTTAGCTACTGTCTTCAATATTCTGAATCTCTCTATCTACTACCTTTCCTTAATAATATCTTGCTGCGCCTCGCAGTTTGACTCGCGTGGACATTCTTTCAGGTACCGTATATTTCGTATGTTTTCTAGGATAAAAATTATTCTTATCACCCTCCAGATCTCAAACTATCTCTATGTAAAAAATTCACGTCGGTACGTTACTTTGTTGCTGCGCGAAAGAGAAACAAACAAACACACTTTTGTATTTATAATATTATAGTTTAGTATGATTCCTCTCGGCCCGGTTACTTTGCAAATCCACGTAGGGACCTCGTTAATCCTTAAGTCGGAGCAATTAAAAGCTCGGATGAAATAAATAATTGCATTAGAAATAAATAAACGTATTAGAGAGTTGAGTAACGATGCCTCGCGGTACGCTAATAAAATAAATGAAGACTGAGAAGTACTGTGTTGTCACACAAGAAGGAGACTATCATAAGTGAAAATTACACATTTTTTGGGTGAGCATAAAATTTCATGTTTGTAAATTTACGAGTAAGCACGTTTGCATGAATGGTGTAATAATGTTCTTTGTATAAATATATTTTAAATTAAATGCATAAATTTGGTATTTTACATGAGTAATACCATTATTAAAATATTAGAGAAAGTCACCAAATATGGAATAGTATCCTAATATGGAATATCTTAATTTCTCTAAAAATATAAATATGAAACGCAAAACACGAATATCTTCGGTTTTATTCGGTCTATTTGATATCGCACTCACACCATTAGTGTAAGTTGCGCGAACGCTGCACGTGTGGCAGGCGTGTTTTGTTTTGTTGTCCCGCAGAAATTTTTAAAGGTAAGTAATAAATGAGTATTATCTGTTATTAGGTATGTATATATTAGTATTAAACCATTTAGTATATCGATATCATGTTTATTTTTAACATTTGTGATATTTTGTGATTTAAATATTGTGACTTGAAAAAATATTCAGACGAGTTTGAACTAGGATAAAAATCCAAATATGGACAGTTGTCGGTGTCTAATTATGGAATATTGAGGAACAGGACGTTATCCGGTTTGATGATGGCAGTGAACATGATGAGTTGATGGATCAAGTATCTCCTGACTCTGCTGATGCTGAATGAATGTTCTGTTCGAGACTTTTTTCTATGGATGAACGTGGAGAAAGCTGGATAAAATGCTTAATGTGTGGGCTCTGGGCACATTATGATTGTGCTGGTCCGGAGTTTGATAGTTGGATCTGTGACTTTTGCAGGTGAATTAAGTCACTTCTTTCATTTATCATAACATTTTATTTGCATTTATTTGATTTCATAGATATTTCCGTCTATTTTTGTTAATGATTGTTGATATTCCATATATGGGTACCTATTCCATATTTGGTTACTAATTTGTGATTTTTGTTTTTGTGTTAGATTTTAATTTGATTACTCATATATTTGATTAAAGACTGTTAATTACTACAAAGAAATATATGACTGATTAGTAATAACATTAAACTGTTTAAATTTTTATGAACTTTTTTTTTTATTTCCCTAAAACAAAATGGTATTCCATATTTGGTGACTTTCCTCTATTAATGTACTGGCATCGGAAACTAGAGACACATAAATGGCTTGAATGATGTGATAATTTATTGCACTGAAAGTTAAATAGCTCTTTATGAGAACATAAGTTTGCAAAACATTTTTTTCTGTAAGTTATTCGATTCTGTTCTGTAAGTTGACTCGATTGTTTTAAATGTCTATCGAGACTTATCGTGCATTATTATAACCATATTATACTCCTTTTTTTATAACATTCATTAGAAAGTTACTAGAGTGACATTGATCATATTTGACACAAAAATAATATCCAACAAAGCAAATGAACATCATTATGATAAAAACATAAGGAAACCTGTAAAATAACGGACTGGTCGGCACGTTAGTCTGAATAAACACTATACCTGAGTTTTAACCACTGCCAATGTCACTGTTGTGCTTAAACCGAGTAGTCTTGTGCATTATGATCGTAAAAGGCTTGACAGTATATGAAACTAGCCCTGAAAATTGGAACTGCCCTTTGTGTACCCACAGTTGTATTTTTTTTTGTTTACACACAACAAAATTATATATGCGCATTTACGCATTTGCCCGTTAAAAATAAAGTAAATAATGTTCAATCTTAAGTAAGAGCTAGATACGAATATTATAAAATTTAAATTTTCGACATACCTCTATTTCTTTTTCTGTCGACGAGGTCGGGCCGGGCCGATCTAGAGGCAATTGATTAGTCGGCGGTCTTTGTGCGCCCGCGCCGACGCTCCGAACAATTTGCTCGCGGCCCGACCGCCCTAATTTTAATGGTCTTATAAAATTTATATTTAATGTATTTATCATATGGTAGAGACGTATGGACATGGTCAAGATTTGAAAGTGAAAACAGCCGTCTTATAAAATGATTGGGTTTTTGTTGTTATTTTTCTTAGTGTCGTATGTATAGGCTGAGCATAGGTTTTTATGCATGTGCAGGTAACGCTTTGTTTTTATTTTATTTATTTTTAACATCGCGCGTTTGAAAGTTCTAAGACAGGACAACGACTGTCGGGTCAGCTAGTTCTATCAAAAATCTAAATCTAATCCTATTTTTTAGGTTTTCTAATATTTTGTAGCCGGATTAGCAAGTTGAAGTGGCAGTGGGCAGGGCACATATCACGCAGAACAGATGGCCGATGGGGCCGAAAGGTTCTGGAATGGAGACCACGGACTGGTAAGCGCAGCGTAGGACGTCCACCCACAAGATGGACAGACGACCTAAAAGAGACCGCAGGGAAACGCTGGATGCAGGCCGCTTCCAACCGGCCCTTTTGGAGATCGATGGGGGAGGCCTATGTCCAGCAGTGGACGTCCTATGGCTGAAATGATGATGATGATGATAATGAATATTTTGTAAAAGGTTCTTACGGAGAGAAAAATTAAGATAATTGGAAAAATTCAGATAATTTAACGACGATTTTAACTCGCGGGTGACCGCGGGGCGTATAGCTAGTAAATCAATAAAACAACAAATATTAACTTTGGTATATCCACACTATTATTTCCATAGTATTTATAAGAGGAACATTGTTTTATTGTCCATTCACATGTAGAGCAAGCATTAAGCGACTCTTGTATTTACAAGCCACTATAGGTGGCTTCAGAAAGGTTAAGCGATCACTTAACATTTCATGTGTTGATAATGTTGAAATTCACTTTGATTGTGGGAAGATAATTAATCTGAGAGGCTTGCATCAAAAAGTCATGATAGATCAAAAAGATTGCATGTGAAGATTTAAAGATTTTTTATTGCTTAAAAAGTAACACCGTAAAAATAATAATTTACTGTTGATACACTAGGACAAAGCCTGTCTCGTGGAGGCCATAAAACAAATCAACAATAAAGATACACTTATATTCGACGAAACTACGACAAGAGCTCACAAGTAATAAAAAACTAGATTAACAAAACAAATAACATAACATTAAGAAATAATTTTAAGAAACTTTTCAGTATCATCTATACTAATATTATAAAGAGGAAAGATTTGATTGTTTGTTTGTTTGTATTGAATAGGCTCCGAAACTACTGAACCGATTTGAAAAATTCTTTCACTGTTGGGATGCTGCACTATCCCCGGTTGACATAGGCTATATATCCCGGCTTCGCACGTGCGAAGCAGGGGCGGTCTACTAGTCATAAGATAAGGATAGAAGCCACTTTTGAACAATGCGCTTTGCCTGGTTAACCGAACAATTAAAAATTTATTTTTTCCGATGAAAAAAAGGATCAAGTTGTCTAGTTGAAGCGTATATTTTCATTTCTATTGTTTTTTTATCGAATAATTGATGAATCGAGTAATACCGAAAATTGACTGACTAAAAAAATTGGAATCCAACGAAAAAAGCGTTTCTCATGTAAAGTCGATACCTGCTTTTTAACTCAGTACTGGGGCCTTACAGCCAACTGCTAACGCGGTATCAAACTAACGTTAAATCCACTCAGTTGGAAAATCACGCGACCGCAAACAGTATCTGGGTGCGTTAAGGTTCACGTTCGCGTGTTTTTTTATTTTTTTTATTTAACGTTAGTTTGATTCCGCGTTAGCAGTCGGCTGTAAGGTGTTTCCTTTTTTTACACAACTAAACGGCTGGACCGCTATAAATGAAATTCGGCGGCGAAATATAACCATCATCTGTCACAAATTCACAATATATGAAAAACCGTTCACTACAGTTATGATTCGAAAAAAGAAAGAAGCTAAAAGAGTAAGCATTCCGTGTTGGAAGCGATGGTGGCAGAGCGGTAGCATGTGCGCTTTACAACTGACGGCACCCGGTTCGATCCAAGGCCCTGCACCAATGACTTATTTAGTATTTAAATAAATTATGCCATTCGATGCCATTGATCAACTTGATTAGGGTCCATTCTCTCTCTCTGTCTCTCTCTCTGATTCCCAGCAGTGGAAAGATGGGCTGAAATGATGATGATTTTTTTCATCATATAACATTGCAAACGTAATTTATTAAAGTAATTTTTATAGTAACACTGTTTTAAACTATCACGGTTGTTCACTAAAACACGGTGGATGCACGGTGGTGGTGGTGGTTGTTAACGGTTGATCGGTTTTTCTATCGGGAGCTCATTTCACAACCTTACCACGGTAAATATTCCGTTAATAATCATTTAACTTTAATTTTTATAATTATAAATGATACAAAATAAAACATTGTTGTGAAGAAGATAATGTTTTTCGATTTCCTCCGCCATTTTATAAAACACTAGCAACGCATCCCGGCTTCGCACGGGTGTAGGTAAGTCTTATTTTTTTACACCTTGGGTTACATTATTGGAGTTTTAGTAAGGAACCCTATACTTTTTAAATATAATATAGTCTAGGTCACCAGGGGATAGTGTAGCTTCCCAACAGTGAAAGAATTTTTCAAATCAGTTCAGTAGTTTTGGAGCCTATTCAATGCAAACAAACAAACAATCAAATCTTTCCTCTTTATAATATTAGTATAGACAACATGAAAATTGCTTTATACAATTTTCAATACTCACTCAGCGATTTTTTATCTTTAAAAATGTTGATAATTTGCGTAAAATGTAGCTATAGTCTTAAGTGTGGATCTCGGATCTGCTCCATCTACATCTGGATAGATCTCGCTACATTCATGATTTCCATTGAGACGTGCGCCGCTGCCCGGACCTACCCCACGAGTGGTAATCGATGTCAACGCCGCGTCGCGCATGCGCCGTGCGTGGGGGTGAGTACTACTGAGAAGACAAGTGCACTCCATTATTAAAATTTAAATATCATCACCAGCAAAAATAATAATGCCAAAAAAATAAAGATAATTGGTTGTCTGAAAAGTCGGTATACGGACTTGAAACAAATACACAATGAGCGTAACGGGGCACTTTTACGTGCGTGCAGCCGGCGTTCATCGATTTATTAGACGTTGTCACGTCAAAAACTAATGAATGAATGAATGAATGAACGAATAAATGATGTGATGAATCCTCACGTGAGTTTTGATTAAGGTGGTTCGATTTACCTATGGCGGGAAATTTAAATTTTAAACAGTTTTTTGGTCCTAGTAGCCAGGCCAGGTAATTATTTTTAAATAACACAGTGTTTGCGCAAAATGTTGGCTGTTTTTTACATTATAATGTACAATTACTTAAAAGTAACGCACCATATTACTTACATTTGTGAATATACCATTTGAAACAGCAAAATTTGTTTATTCACAAATGTAACTAATAATGGACATTAGAGAAAAATAGCTTTACATGATTTTGTAAAGAATAATAATCAATCTACGCAAACATCATGGTTGTTTACAATTATTACCCGGCCTAGCTACAAGGACAAGAAAACTGTTTGAAATTTGAATTTCCCGCCATTTGTGCAACGAACCACCTTAAATAATAAAACCTTCGAAAAGTACCAAGGATGTTACGCAAGGCTATTGATATTAAAAACATCCAGATTTTAGCAGAGGATGGTTATTGACAGGTGCTACCTGCTTGGGATCCAGTCATCAAATGAATTAAATCCCAAGCATGGTGTAGAACTGCAAGACCTGTGGACACCGTGAGAGACTACTGCGTACATAGAGAACGTTTTGATTAAAAATTATTGGCGCAACTTTTAAATAATTTCAGTACATATCTAGCGTATGAAGAATTATCACTTTGCAGAGTTAAAAAAAGTTAAATCCGTGTAACAGAGTGTATTAATTACGTATTTCAATGATTCATGATCAAAAAAAAACTGAAGCCTTCATCGTTGTTGTCTATTTATTCTGTGCTAAGATGTATCATTTTGAAAATGTTCAAACATAACACTTAATTTTCACTGAAATAACTGATTTTTCTCAACTTTGTTTATTGCTTTACACTAGTAATGAAAAGTAGATTAATTTCACAAGTGAGTAGGTGATTTTTTACACCCTCGAACTATTAGCGCCCTCCTCCCATTAATTACTACAAAATTATAAGAATACAACAAATTTGTAACTAGCAGCAATAAAATAAAAATTCATATTGAAATTAAGACACTAGCCAGTCTAACATGCGCGCCGCGACAGAATTTTGACGACTCTTTTTATCGTGCCATAGCGAGATTGGCGTATACGAAACCGTAGGTGCCTTGTCGCGTTTTCGCTCTATAAAGTGACGACAAGATTTTGTCGCAGCGCGCACGGAACTATCAAAAGCTCTGCGCGAGTTTTCGAAAAGCCGTTGTGTGCGCGACGACACTGCGGGCTCGCCAGTCGTACTTTGCCGCAGGACGAACAACCTGAAAGCTCCATCTCTACCAACCCTTCATCCCGTAGTAATCCAATTACACTAGCAACAATCCAATTGAAGTGTTTAACTCGTGATTAAATCGGATTTGAAGAAAAATGTGAGTAATTAAAAATTTACTCCCGTTTTTATTAGTATCAAATTTCATGTGTGTTTCTCTATAAGGTTTGTAAGAATTAGAAATGGAGTCGTGTAAATTGATTTCGTTTCCGTTATATATTTTTTTGGGTTTCGGAATCTTTGCAGTAATTTTGTATTTGACACCAAACACTCTTAATCTAACACTAATATTATTTTTAAATGTCATTTAAATGTTATAAAATAATTAAAAACTGTATGTACGTATTCGTCACTTCCTGTTTTCCGTCATTGTGGACGATATACAAATATTCTCTATGTAAAATGAGTATCTAATTCCATACAAATTTTAAACTTCGTAATTAAAATTTACATGAAATTCTATACATACATTTTACGTATCGAATATTTATACTCCTCCCTACTCAATGATGACAAAATGAAGTTTCATGTCTGGCACTTTGTTTGATATTTTACGGAAGACTGAACGACGAACGTGTTAACTTTTAAACATTTGATCGGGGACAACTGCAGTGTATCTGCATCGCGTTTTATACGCTGTCAAGTGATTAGTCTATCACCGTGAGACCCGATGACTGGCTACCTAATTCTAGTTGTATCTAGTAAATTTCATTCTCACTGTATGGAATTTTCCTTATTTGGCATATGGCTCAAAAGGTCCAAATAATTTGAGCAAATCAAATAGTGCTCATAATTTGTTTTTATTTTAATACGTTAGCCCTTGGTAAGTAATGTAAATACTGGTGTGAATAATAAAGTTCTTCTAAATTTCTAACGTTACTAATTCTAGTTAATGCATAAAAACCTTTGATTGAAAAAAAAAAAGATTGAAACCAAAAGGAAGTAAAAATTGTATTTCAAGCCAAAGCAAAAATAACAAATTTTAATATCTTTAACCACAAAGGCTAAGAGTAAAATAAGGTATTTAAATAACGCAGCGCTATGCCGCATAGGTTTGGCCTGAATTGTATTGTGACGTCGTTTGGCAAAACGCCACGTTCTTATCGATTTCTATCTATCGCCATGGCATTGTCATCTACCCTATAATTATGTCATTATAAATAAAATCAATATAAATGTAGCTGTTATTTTTTTTTTACTGGGAAAAAGCCTTTATTAACTAAACAAAATACAAGCTAAAACTAACACTACAAATAAAGTTAGACTGCCCGTAGACCGTTGAAAGTCTAAAGACAATCCAAATGCTCAAGCCAACTACCAGTTGGCAGCGTACTCAGCTGTTATTGTGCCAAATATCATGCAAGTGACATTTGGTCCTGACTTTATATATTATCTTACTAATCACCACTTCTTTTACATTTATGATCTTAATGTTAAGTTCAAAGGAGCGTAACATCACCTAAGTATTTTGATTTTATAATGACAATTTAAGAGTAGGTGACAATGCCATAGAATAAATGGAAATTAATGCGTACGTGGTGTTTTTGTGGAAAAAATATCGCAACGGTTGTTCCCATATCGATTTAGACACGTACAGAGCTGCAATTTGTCGGATGCTACATTAAAAAAAGCATAACATTAACTATATCGTATGGCATACATTAATTATATCTACTAATGATCAACTTGCTGCCTTGATATTCTCCATTCTGTTTCTAAATGATTTTTATGCTTTTTGTCAAATGAAAATAGAATCTATATTATCTCAGACTTGACCTGTTCCCTTTGTTTCCAGGGCTCAACCAGCTGGTGCTCCAGGAGGGCTGGCGCCTGCAGAGCCCGAGATTGGGCCTGATGGCGAGATCATCGGAGGCCCTCGTACGCCGCAGCAGATTGCTGCCCAGAGGCGACTGCAGCAGACACAAGCTCAAGTTGACGAGGTATTATCATCATCATCAGCCAGAAGACGTCCACTGCTTAACATAGACCTTCCCCTTTAACCTCCACAGTGAACGACAGCCTGTCTTTTGCATCTACTGGATGCCTGCGACTCTCACAATGTCGTCGGTCCCTCTAGTGGGGGGCCTACCTACGCTGCGGCCTCTGTTTCCATGGTCTCCACTCAAGAACCTTTCTTCTCCATCGGCCATCGGTTCTTCGAGCAAAGTGGCCTGTCCATTTCTACTTTAATTCGCAAATTTAATAGCTATGTCGGTAACTCTGGTTCTTTGGCGAATATCCACGTTCCAGATTTTATCGCGCATAGAAACTCCAAGCATAGCTGTCTCCATTGCCCGTTATGTGACTGAGTTTTTTCAAAAGTCCAACAGCTAAGAAGAGGTATTATCTTAAAGTTATATGATTACTTACGGTATATTAAGATTGTGGAATGAGCTCCCCATAACACACAACCTCATATAACTTTAGTGAACAACTGTGATAGTTTATAACAGTGTTTTATTATTATCTTCTTAAAAAGCTGTAAAAAAGAAGAAAAAATTTATAAAAGAGGATAGCTACTCAACCTGGATTTAGACCTTTGTACATTATTGTTCTGGGCAGTATCTTTTCATCAAAAATTTCATACTTATATTACATATTATTACTATTCTCTTATTGTATTGACTTGTTAAATTTACTTATTTTTTACAATTATTTTTAGGTTGTTGACATAATGAAAGCCAACGTCGATAAGGTGCTAGTGAGGGACGAAAAATTATCTGAACTGGATGACAGAGCAGGTAAACCTGAAATTTACATCATCATCATCAGCCAGAAGACGTCCACTGCTGAACATAGGCCTCCCCCTTTAACCTCCACACTGAACAACAGCTTGCCTTTTGCATCCACTGGATGCCCGCGACTCTCACTATGTCGTCGGTCCATCTAGTGGGAGGCCTACCTACGCTGCGTCTTCCGATTCGTGGTCTCCACTCAAGAACCTTTCTTCCCCATCGCTTATCGGTTCTTCGAGCGATGTGGCCTGCCCATTGCCACTTCAACTTGCAAATTTTAACAGCTATGTCGGTAATGTCGGTGACTCTGGTTTTTTGGCGAATATCCACGTTTCAGATTCTATCGCGCAAAGAATCTCCGAACATAGCTCTCTCCATTGAAATTTACATACCAAATATATGTGTTAAGGAAACTTGAAATTCTTATATATCAGATGCCTATTATTATTTTTCAGATGCTTTACAGCAAGGGGCATCACAATTCGAGCAACAAGCGAAAAGTTTGAAGAATAAATTTTGGTTACAAAATTTAAAGGTAAGCCAGTTTCAATTACTTAAAAAAACGTAGAATAGGGCGCCCTCCAGTCAATCGAAGTGATGTCCCGCCAAAGGCAGCTGATGGCCGAGTTGATCAGTATTGAGTACTAAAGCAAAATATAAAGTAAAATTACGGGCTTTTTAAGAAATTCTACGTCAAATGTTACAAACGTTGAAGATGTGGCAAAATAATTTTAAAAGTTTAGGATCATAACGGTGATTTTCGTAGAACCTGCTGAGGTTATTGATAATTTAAATACTGGATCAGGCCAACTAACTATTAATGTTTCAGATGATGATAATCATGGGTGTGATCGGAATCGTGATAATAGGTCTACTGTTTGGTAAGTCGCAACACTTATTACTTATGCCAATTGATGTTGTCAAGTGACGCTTAGAGCAACTACTGAATTAGCAACCAATCGAGAAAGACGTAACAATTTCGAATAAAGTTATGCAAAACTCTCATTGGCTGATTAGTAACGTTATTGTGAAGTCTATTGATGTCTATGTTATTACTGTGCAATATATATATATATATATAGAAAAGTGATCTTGTATGTCTATTTAAAACACGCTGTTCTTCCATGGATGCAATCGATTCTTCGAAACTTCCAAAACTATCCTTTGCTTGGATTTGTTTAGAGATATCTGTGTAGAATCTGTCTTAGCCAATCAATGTTTAGGTGTATGTGGTATGAGCGTGGATGTAATTAGTGACGTATTTTATTGACGTTATTTTTAAATTAAATCTACCTTATATGAAATCTGTGATATGTATATTACGTTACGACTGAACTACCTAAGACTGAGACCTTTCTCTTTAGTACAAATAACATTATCTATATCTCTATATCTGCTTATATATAATTACATCAGTAAGTGAATTGTCAGAATTATATTATCGCTCAACCACGTTTGATCCACCAAAATTAAACTTACCAGAAGTAGCGTAGACTAGACGCTTCGGAGCATATTTCTGCTTGGCTGTTTGCAGGTGATAACATTAAACAAATGTTTGGTTAGTTCGGTACCGAGGAACGTCCGTCCCGGCCGTACCATCATTGCCGGCTGTGGGCAACCACACTATGCCAGCTGGTTCTAACCGCTGTAAGTCTCTGTCTCTTCTGCTTTGGATGCTGCAAGTGCATGATTAAATAACATATGAAGGGTCCACTGTAATAATGATGAATGTCTTTTATCTGTTGTCAGATAATTGGGTTTTAAATTTATAAATGGTGTAAAAAATTATCATTATTGTCGTGAACACCAGTGACGTTGAGCGTTCTAGCCGTGTAGCCAAAATATATAAAACATAAATTATCACGGGACTGCAAGCGATATTGCTAAGTTTGCTAACAAGATTTCTAAATATAATTTCATGTGACCGAATGATATTACTAGTTAAGATTTAAAAAAAATTGGACATTCATCATTATTGCAGTGGACCCTTCATATTATCGTCTTCATACCTTTGCATAAAATATTCTACAGATTGCTTGCCAGCTGCTATAATCACAGTGAATTCACTGTCTTTGTCTTCAACTTTTCTGTTTTGGATGCTGCTTATGTAAATTGTTGTAGTTTAGTTCACACATCAAAATTAATCGCAGAATTTACACATTTGTAACTCGGGACTCTCAAAGTCCAATTGTCATTTCCTTTTCTGGCTCTGAATGTGGGAGTTGACTGGTTATGATGATGTAGCTCAAGAATACTGTTAATATGTCTTAAACCTATTATAAAAAACTTTTAGCGTTTTTTCTTATGGTATTTTCTATGACATTTTAACCATGATTTCAAACGTGATGGTTTTTGATTTTACATACTGGTAAGAAAAAAAAAATTAAACTAACTAACGTATATTTTTAAGACTTTTAGAGTAACATGGAGTATAGACACGTACATATCCGTTCATCAATATTAAAATTCTTGTTTGGGTACAGCAAGCTGTTTAAATTTAATTATGATGAAAATGATGTTTTTTTCTTATTACATGTTTTATTCAGTTACATAATTTACTTATAAATGTTTTAGTCCTAAACTAAAGTTTATAAAATAGATTATAATTATTACAACAATTTGTCTAGAGTGACTAAATAAAAACCTAACTATATTAAATTGTCTACCCAAACTATACATAAAAATCCGCATTAAGGTCGCTGTCTTCGGGTAAGGTGCCAAAAAAGCTGGCGACATTACTACGTAATGCTGTTTAATTATAGAAATTTAATACAAAACTTTTCGGCTTGCTTTTATACAATACAAGAATTGTACCATATTTTTACATTTCGTTTTTTTTTTATAAATTGTCTATTTATTGCGTATTATAGTCGTAGTAAATTATACACACTTTTCAATTTACACTTTACATGAAAACATTCTGCAACACTTTTTACATTTATCTTTAAATTTTTGAAATGACTTTTTAATACCTAATATTAATTTCATGATGTCTTTTTCAGGAAAATATATGTAACTCAAAAATACACCAAAAGAAGAGGTGATCAATTAAAGTTTACAATTAGTTATTATCTATAAAAATTTGTAAAAAATATTTACTTAAATAAAACTATATACTTACTAAAAATTAGCAGGACTTGATAAGAAACGAAAATTAGCTTTTGGTTGTGTCAAATGTATAGAAATTATACAGTTTCAATTAAATAGAAAATGAAAGGAAATTTAGATATAATAATATAATTGAGTGTCATAATTATTGTTGAAAAATACGTATGCTCTCA
Organism: Agriopis marginaria; assembly: GCA_932305915.1. Classification (NCBI taxonomy): domain Eukaryota; kingdom Metazoa; phylum Arthropoda; class Insecta; order Lepidoptera; family Geometridae; genus Agriopis; species Agriopis marginaria. The sequence continues at coordinate 6,496,734 of OW029933.1, forward strand.
TAGTGTAACTTAACGATTTTTCATTGTGGTATTATTCATTAAAATAATTTTACAATTATGTATATAAAATATTTAAAAAATTTAAAGTTATACCTTCCTACTCGATTTTGAAATAAAAGGCCTAAAGCATCGATATATAACATCAAATGGGCTAAAGCTATAACATACTTTTAGTTGCAATTATATTATTTGGTAAAGATACCGAAAAAAACTATTTAAATAGTACAATTGATTTGCGTGCCTTATGTTGGCTTATTGCTTTTTTTTTTTAATTTATAATATCTTTAATTTATCAATTAGAAATATTTATATTTATAAATCATTGCCCCAAATGATATTATAATGTGACGATTTTTAAAACTCTTTGTGATCATAAGTGTTTAATAAAAAGAGTTTACTTTAAGCTTTAAATAGCTATTATTATAAGATCTAATCTTACTTAGGACATGTTTTGTATTACCAACGTACGTACCGTACATCTGGTACTTAAATGTAATCAACCAAAAGGCAGAATGGTTTATACCTAGTTATAATCATGTCATAATATTTCATTCAAGCTCTTCTATTCTGCCTATAAAAATGTTGCAGATATTCGAATTTGTGAAAATAAACCAATATGGTGCAAAAATGAAATTGCTTTACTATTTTTGATTTTACCATTAGAAAGCAAAATAGGCTTATGGAATTGAGTGATATAATAATAAAGTCAATTCTATCAGTTAGCTAGAACTGTTTCTAAATTAGTATCTTATGTTAGCCCCAAAAGTGTGATGATAATAAAATCGACAGACTTCTTCAAAATTCTACTATGGCCAGTCTAAATAAACTCAAATTATCAAGTTACACATGGTCAGGGTATATAGCACGCAGGACAGATGGCCGATGGGGCCGAAAAGTTCTCAAATGGAGATCACGGACCGGTAAGCGCAGCGTAAGACGTCAACCCACAAGATGGACAGAGGACCTAAAAGAGACCGCGGGAAACGATGGATGCAGGCCGCTTCCAACCCGCGCCCTTTTGGAGATCGATAGGGGCGGCCTATGTCCAGTGGACGTCATATGGCTGAAAGGATGATGATGATGATGATCAGGTAAATATACAAAATCACAACGCCTGTATAATCTTGATGTACTGCATAATTTTGATCTATTATGATTGGCCATTACCTACTTATATGTATAGATTATTATATTTGTAGATAATGTAAGAAATTTCTCTTGAAACAATAATAATATTACTTATTAAAATATTTATGTCTATAATAATTATACATAGAATGTAATTAATATTATACTTTAAATTCAACGAATACCTAGTTAAACTTATATGAAAACAATATATTAATCATAAAATTGTGATTTTGTTATTTTAAAGCAATAATAATTCGTTTGAACAACATAATAACCTGATAGATGTGATTCATGGACTACTTGTAATAGTTTACTGGTAATAAAATACACGATACAAAAATAACATCACAGCTTTTATTATAAATACATCTGCGATACTTACAAAAACATAGAGCCAAGTACAATGATATCTCTGAATATTTCCACTGTCTCATCAGTCACCCAGTATAAAAGCGAAGTACTATTCACTGAAACTACTGAACTGACTTCATGAAATATATGGGACAGTTGTTTTTGTTATTTCAGGGTTAATGTTCTAGTGAAACCGCACCACGCATCCCTTGAATAAGATTCGTATTTGCAGAATAGGCACATGGAATTGTTAGACGGTTGCTAAAATCTGGCAAGTTGGCGCATAAAACCAACCAATCGGTTCCTTAAGAACTCAAACTCCATAAGAAGCCAAGGCTTTCCAAGACGTATCTTCGGAGAGTTTTTGAGTTCTTTGGTCATAAACCTGGTGATAAAAAACTGATCGTCACCAGGAAAATAGAAGGTAAGACACCGAGAGGAAGGAGCCCAATGCGTTGGACAAAACAAATCCGCACTACCCTCAACATAAACGTTGCTCAAGCGGTTCATGCTGCTGAAAGCCGGGACAGGTGGCGGAACATAGTTGATGGGTCATGACATGGGTGATGAGCATTAGGTAACGCAAGGAGGACAGGATCTCGTAAAAGTGGTTCATAATGACAATGACCTTCTTTCGGGTTCTACCTCTGTGTTATTACCAAATAAAGACAACAACATCTAAAATATTTGCCATATAAATTTTGTACACAATTCTATAATTTTACGACCAGTAGGATTTGAACATAGGTTGTTTTTTTCTTTTAGCTTAGAACTGCTGTCAAGGCATACACTTGCACACATGCAAACGAATACTCCCTAGGAATTGCATTCTATTTTCATTTTTGTTTTGTTATAGTTTTAAATTTACCTTGTCTTGGTGCAATACGGTTAAGTTCCCTGCGCATTTAGTAGGATTGTTTTGGTGAATGTGCTAATCCGAAAAAAAAAACGATGGAGCAGCATACGCATTAGAAGTCAGTTAGCAACTGCAGAGTTCGGCGCGTTGACGTAAATAAGAATCTTCATTCTCATTTCTGTTCTATTCCTAATCTTCCTCTATTATTTTAAATACCTAGTAAATCTTTAACTGGTTAACTGGGAACAACCTTTCAATTAAAATAAAAAATATGTTATTTATTTTGTTATCTAGGTATTCTTATATAATATATGTATGTACGTTTGTTACATAACGAAAATGATCATGAAAAAGTAACTTATCCGATTTATTCAACAATTTGTCACTGTACCCCTAAATTGATAAATCCTTTCGTGCCATGCTGAAAATTACTCCCATCCATCTCAATGTAACCTTTCTCACGTTGTAATAAAGTCTAATTTATCTTAAAAGATCGTGTTATGGCAGTTTTCCCAAGCTTATATGAGTGCAAAGCTTTCTCTTTAATAATTCGCTACTTTGATCTAATGGTCGCTTTGAAGTGAGTTATGGGATCCTGTTGTTCGAGGCTGGCTAATGTTTCATGATAAGGGGTTACATTATAAGGTTTTCGGGTTAATTATTGGTTTCACTGTCCTGGATTATACAGGGTGTATGGGGAACACTCTCGAAGCCAATTATAGAAGGCAATTGTACTCATCATTATGAATAGCTTTTACTATGGGACCAACCCTGAAATCGCGAAAAAAAAATCTGCTGTTCCATATATTTTGTCGAGTGTCAATGACCGTTTTCTATAGAACAGCTGATATTTTTTTCGCGATTTCAGGGCTGGTCCCATAGTAAAAGTTGTTCATAATGATGAGTACAATTGCCTTCTTTTGGCTTCGAGAGTGTTCCTCTTACACCCCGTATATCTTGATAAGGGTTGGTTTTAAATGTTGAGGTATTGGCTACAAAACATAAGCTCATGTTAATTACCATGACGGTACATTTTTTGATATCGGATGCTTGCAGTAAAATAGCAGTACTGCATGAGATTCACAAGGATATTTAAAAATCCGAATATTTGAGTTGGTTAGTGAGTTGTTTGGTTGGTTGGTAGGTAGGTTGGTTGGTTGGTTGGTTGGTTGGTTGGTTGCTTGGTTGGTTGGTTGGTTGATTGGTTGGTTGGTTAGTTGGTTGGTTATGTTAGAACATAAAGCAGATTACAGTTTTTAATCTAGGGTAAAAGAATTCTAGGTAGGTTTAACTGTGAAGAGTTAATTATTAATTTAAGTTTAGTATATCGTTTTGCTGCTACAAAGGCATCTTGCAATAAGTATAGCATTTAAATACCCTTCAAAAAAAACTTATTTACCTAGCTAGCTGTACTTTTTAGACGTAATCTTATCTACAGATCGTTGGATCGCTAAGCAAGGAGACACAGGTGAGAGGCCTGTGGAAAACCACGTAACAAACAAGGTCATAGGTAACAAATAATCCGCCACAAGTCTAAGAAGACCATACTACCTTTCCCTGAGCACTAAACTATCAGCTTTGTTCTCTTTGTATGACCGCTTATAACAGGGACCGAGTAACTTAAACACTACGGTATGATTACTTTGTCTGAGCTTTAGATCACGTTTACACAATACTTTTGTATACATTAGGGAATGTCAAGACGATCAAATCACACGCCCAATAACGATATCAAAATTAAAATGTTATTATTTCAAGACAACACGGTCCTTATCTAATAACTATGAAATCTAGACAATATTTTTTACTAACTGTATCTTGTATTCGAAATCCTGAATATTGACAATGCACGAAGTACAACATATTCACGTGCGTAAAATATCGGTATCGGTTTACGTTAAAAAAAACTAAATTGGCATTTTAACGGAATACGATGCGTATTTACGTAAACATTCGCAGTTCACACACTATTCATCTTTTAGTTAAACAGTGTTTTAATATATCACAGTACCAATAGTATTAGTAAAGTGGTTAGTATATTATGGTACATGAAACTGCGCCGAAATATCGGGAGCTCATTCCATAACCTTACCACGGTAAAATCCCGTAAATTTCAACCCAATGCTGAGTACGGGTCTCCTCATCAGCGCGCCACCTTACCCGGTCCTATGCCACGTCATCATCATCACCAGCCGGAAGATGTTCACTGCTGAACATAGGCCTTCCCCTTTAACCTCCACACTGACGACAGCCTGCCTTTTTCATCCATTGGATGCCCGCGACTCTCACAATGTCGTCGATCCATCCAGTGGGAAGCCTACCTACGGTGCGTCTTCAGGTTCATGGTCTCCACTCAAGAACCTTTCTTCCCCATCGTTTATCGGTTCTTCAAGCGATGTAGCCTGCCCATTGCCACTTCAATTTGCAAATTTTACGTGCTACTTTGCCACATACGTTGTTACTATGAGTTTGTATCCACGGATCCCGGTATCGGTTTGAATTAGCCACAGATACCAGCAAGTTGTATCCACCGATACCGGGCTAATTTTTTTTTTAAAACCTTACTTTTGTATACTTTACTTTACTTTTGTACCGTACTTTAATGTTTTCGGTCCTCTGTTTACAGCTTCAACTGCTTATAAAGTGATGCAAAAATGGAGTGCGAACACGATATTTTGTTGAACCGACACTCAATTAGCTTAGCGGTGAGAACTGTCTGGGAAAACAAAGGGTGTTCAGTTACATACGATATCACAGTTCTTGAATTGCGCTGGAGGTACTGTTGGTTTGAGCTTATCGATTACTTTGTTTGGATCGAGTTTTGTATGATGACGAAATATTATAATGAGTGATCCTTTAATGCCAAAAAATTGCTAAGTACCAGCTTGGGGAATTTAGAAACGTGCCAAGAAGCTTAACATTGAATCCTTAGTTCAGACTAAGCTTGAACATCGGCGCGTAGTCTTTTATTGTATATATATATCGGAGAGTGTCCATCAGATCTGCATGATCTAATTCCCTCCTGCCCTTTTTCTATCGGACTGTCAGAGTGGACACGAAAAATTGTCACCGATTTGTGGTTGATATTCCGAAAACCTCATACGAAGTGCTTTGATTCCACTTTTATAGTACGAACCACTAGTCTGTGGAATGCGCTACTTGAATGGGTGTTCCCCGATAGTTACAATCTGGATGTCTTCATGTCAAGTCTTAGGCAAGCGTGCTCCTACGATTGAGCACGCTTTAACATCAAGCGAGTTGGCGGTCAAAGGCAAGCCAATTACTCAAAAATAAAAATAAAAAAATAGAACGATACGACTTTCTGCCATCTCCGTTCCAGGCGAGGTGGAAGTCAAGCGCAAGTCATCTAATAAAACAAAACAGTAACTCACAAATTCTCAAATATAGATTTTTGTCATTACCTTAGTAGCCCTCCAGCACACAGGCCATAGATAAAGAGTTCCCTCGCAGATATTGAATTTAGTGAGCACTTTGAGCAATATTTAATTGAGTGTCAGGCGTGAGGCGTATCACTGAGGTGTTGACTTTGAACGAGTTACCTTTAAATAGGCTTGTTATTCATGATATCCAGATGGTAGTGAGATATTTTTCTACCTCGCTCTTGTCTTGAAGAGAACCAAGTTGTACTTTATAGGAGGAACACCGAAGCCGGGAGAGTCTTCCATTCCTTTGCAGTTCGTATTAAGAAGGAATTTTGAAAACACTACGTGTGGCCTTTACCAAAGTTCACGAGTTTTTTTTTTTTTTTTTTTTTTTTTAATTATATATAGGCTTGCGGTTGGCCGCCATCTCACCTGAGGTTAAGCAACGAAGTGGCTGTTAGTTGACGTAAGGATGACATTACTGCCTCGATGACCTATGGCGGAAATTGGTTGACGGGATTAGCTGAAAAAGCTCTCGTGCACATTCTCCAAAATGAAGGCGATAAAAATGGACAAACAAGCTACCCCCTCCTGTGCGACATATTTATTTTAACCAGGTTCTCGTTATTAATGATTAGAATGGCGCGTCTCTATACAGAGATATTTAGTAGATCCGTCCCACATGTATCTGCAGTATTCTAAGCAAGACCGCATCTGCGCTTGGTAAAGGTACATTAGGTCAAAGGCGTCGCCAGGGGGGGGGGGGGGGGCAGGCAGGGGAAGCTGCCCCCCTAATTATTATTTTTTGCCAAGCCAACTGAAAAGAAACCTAAGTCCTAAGGCCGTGCTATTGTCTTGCTTTGCTAATAAATCCCTTCTTGTACTGACTGACTTCGTGACTGTACCTACAATTCATAATTTTCTCATCCTCCATAATATTAACTTCCCCCCCCCCTGGGCCATGGGCTGGCGATGCCCTTAGATTAGGTACATTATTACCATTTCTCTGGCACCACACCTGGATAAAACACAGACCCGACATCAGATTCACAGTAGAGCTTAGTTATAAAAGTTTCACGGTCACCCATCTATAGACTGACCAATTCGTCCGCTGCTTAATTTCAGTGATCTTTTAAAAACACGTTCTGTCCCAAAGAAAGCTAAGTTCGTGTTGAAAAAGAATACCATCTAATCAGACTGAAGTTATCCATCTGCCGACATATTGTATGCTCTGTGGTTCGCTGCCACTCTGGTTTATAAATGCAAAATAAATATAAATGCAATATAATTCTGGTTAAAAATGCAAGTATGTATGGATGGACTCGCGTGGACACGCTAATGAACGCATGATTACGTCTCTATACGTGATGACGTCACATTTGAATCAAAGCTAAACATGTCATGGCACTGTGTTGACGTGCACAAGGCACGAGGGCAACGCTAAAAGTAACTATGAATTGAAAAGTTCAAAGTTAAGTAAAGGATCAACGAGGTTACTGCACTATAAATAGACTATACTTACTGGCAGCAAAATAAAACCTCTATGCGGTTCACGGAATGCGAAAATAAACAACAGCCTTCTCAAACACTTGACAGACCTATTACTGCGAAGTATCATTGCAGGATAGCATGATGTCCAACATTTCTACACCATGTTTTGTTAAGAACAGCAAATAATAAAAAGAAAAAATAAGACGCGCTGTCATAAAAATAAATCAGTTTTTTTGTCATTCAACTTGTGTTTACATTTTCTTGATTTCAGCTGTCAACACCTTAATGATTCAGCCTCAGAAGAAGGACTAGAGCATAGAAGTAGTGGTAATTTTGCACAATCGAATTAAAGATGTTAAATTCTTTACCCATATACCAAAATTGTTGTTACTGTTACTGAACGAAACAGATGCATTTTTGACAGGACGGCAAACTACAGGGTTGTACACTATTTTAATGTACTATGGACCTGTAAAAGATTTCAAAAGCTACATACTATTTGACAGGCAGCCTTGTACGCTTTGTAAATTACGTGACGGATTCTGTGCTATTTATTATTCTGTGGGTTCATTTTCGTAAAAAAACTCTAGCTTGAAACCTGAAAAATAATCTCAGGTAAGTTACTTATATAAGTTTAGTAGTAGGTATTAGTTGCGGAAACATAAACCATGTTCATCATCCTAATAATCCACATCAGAGACGGCACATCATAAAATCTCTTACCCATTTCACGAGAGAGATGCATTAGGCACTGTTTCCGTGAGCAATCTTTTCGCCAATAGATATTCAGTAAAGTCTTTTCGACAACACCGCTCATGTAAGACTGTCAACACGTCTTAGTTTTGCCACCAGTCTTTTCTGCCTTTTTTCATACATGTAAAAATCTTGATCCCAATGTCTTCCAAAATTCACTTAAGGTAACTTAGCATCAAATTCATACACAACTTTGACTCGCCAAAATATTATAATTATTATGAAAAAAACTTTGAGTAGGTGAGTAAAATGTAAAAAATTAAACAACAAGGTATTGTTTAGTTACAATTGCCGGGTATTCGTGTAAAAATAGGCCCGGAGTCTTAACTTTGCGCTTATTTTTAGGGGTATTTTGGCTTTCTTTGTTTGGCATACGCTTAAGATTTTTAAACAGTTTTCATGTAGCTATAATAACGGTCTTTACTGTCCCGGAAAAATACTTAATTTTGTATCGCCTACTTGTAAATTTCTTTTCGTTTATTTGCAAATTATAGTATTAAAAAACTAAGTATTCAACCACAAAACAATTAAGATATTTCAACAAAATAATTGCTAAGGTGCGACAGTGAGAGAATAGGCAGACAACTAATTTACCTTCCGAGTTAAACAGAGCAGTCACTATCACAGAAATGTTTTTTTTTTGTTTAAATTAGAACAGCTGCTGTCAAGGCAGTTTTGTGAGAAATTTGTTGTAGCCTGTTGCACACATATAAACGAAACGCCATAATATAACTACATAGGAAGGAATGCAATAATTCGTCAATATTACTATTAATCCAAAAAGGCTATGAACGCTATTTCGTTGAAGTTTAAAAATGACATCTTCTCGTCGTGCAGTACGATTCAGTTTCCTGTCCATTTTGTGCAATTATTTCGATTTACTTCTCTTTTCTGTGGTCACTATCATATTTTTGAAACAAAATTGACAGTTTCAAGTCCAACACCTTTAGTGCACCCATTTGCCCACCTCAACCACATTACTTTTGCGTTATCAGTGTAGTTTGAATCAATATCACCACGAACAGTTTGCAGTGATGTTACCTTACCCGCTTTACGGGCTCGCTTTATTAGAGAGCGGGCCGCACACCTCGTTACGGGTCGCACACCTCTTTGCGGGCCGTAATCACCCCAATTGGCCGCACCTACGGGCCACACCAAACCACTCGAGATGAGAACCGTGAAATATAATCACCTAACAGCAGGTTATTGTTTGTGATGGTTCTACACTAAATGGAAATTCACGCAACGCAAAACTTTGATGCTGCATTTTTGCCGCCAACTTGAAAACACATGTCGTTTCATTGTATTATTATCCCAAACTTGTAGGTTTCGACTGTTAATGTGTTATAATGGTGAATTATTATTTGTTATTGTTTGTTAATGTTTAGCTTATTGAGCTTACTCGAGTGAAGGCAAGTATTAAAATTATATAGATGGATACATATGTGTTTTCGTGTTGTTTCTAAAACTCCGTAAGACTACTAGAAAGTCTTTACTTACTACCACTATATACCAGAGCATGACTTGGACTTAACCATGACTTACTTTATTTTAATCTAACTGTGACTATGGATTTTTTGACGATGTTTAATACAATTTTAAAGTCTTTTAATACTTGACACTGCCAAATGCACAAGACTGTTTGAAGTTTGTTTGTTGGTTTATTTCTCTATTACGTCGCAACAGAACAATGTACCGACGAGTTTTTTTTTCATAGAGATAGTTGAGTGGCCAGAGAACGACATAGAGTTATACTTTATATCCTGAAATAAGTTTAAAGTTTATTATCTAAGGGAAGATTTACGCGGGTGAAACCGCGGGCGCGTCTAGTAGTCCTAATACTAAACAAGCTAACCTCGAATGCACTCCACTAAACAATATAAAATGAAATAACACAATCCTATTACAATAACATTCGCGATTGCCTCTCCTGTCGGCGTACGATCTGCCAGATGATTGGACCATGATTGTAGATTTATAAGCTCAAATTCCTACGAAATTGTAAGGCTATTTGAAATAAGCAGTCGGCTCGGATAAGTTACCTCTAAGTTATTTGAAAAATAAAAATTGTTAGGCATAATATAGGGAAGCTTACTGCGAGATTTTGTTAGCTAAATATCTAATTTACTTTAAAAAAATCTAAAATCATTCCTCATTCATTTATTCAGTGACAGACGATGCACAAACTAAACCACTGGGTCTAAAAGCATGAACATTTAAAAAAGTAAAAACTGGGAATATTGTTGGTACGTGTGGTGTAGAGAAGCTGACTGCGAGATGGTGTTAGCTAAATGATAGCTGTACAAACAAAAAAATAATATATATATACGGGCCTAATTGAGAACTTTCCTCCTTTTTCGAAGATGACTTTTTTAATTTATTAATTGGCTTGCGTTTGACCGCCAACTCGCCTGATGTAAAGCGATGATGCGGTCTACGCTGGAGCACGCTTTCCTAGAAGAAACCGATTCACTCGTGATTTGAAGACACCCAGATTGTAACTATTGGGGAACACCCATTCAGGCAGCGCATTCTACAGACTAGCAGTTCGCATAATAAAACTGGAATCAAAACGCTTCGTACGGGTTTTCGGAATATCAACCATAAAGCGGTGTCGATTTTTTGTGCCCGCTTTGGCATTTCGATAGAAAAATGGGCAGGAGGGAATTAGGTCATGCAGATCCGATGCACACTCTCCGAAATGTATCCGATAAAAATCTGATAGACTAGCAACTTTTCGCCAATGCTCAAGACTAAGGAGCTTAGTCTGAACCAGGGATTACACCACGAAATGTAACACGTTCCACATTTTGCAGGTGTGAGGCAAGGAAGACCGCGTGGTTTAGAGGTATAGTGAAAAAAGTGGGTGGAACATGGAGAACATTAGAACGATAACTGTACCAGGACACACCTATCTCCCTTGTTTGGCTGATCCGAGATGTAGCTGTACGAGTTATATAGGCCATTCAATTTACGTAAGTAGTTTCAGAAATAGCCATCCTTTGGGTTTCAATTTGCATGCAGGTCGTTTGTATTAATTAATACGATAATAATCACTTAATTGGCAAGCGGACGTTACGCCATTGTTTATTTAACTATCAAATTAAAGGGTTTGAGTGTAGAGCAGTGTAGGGTTATCTATCTCTTGTAGCTAATTATCTTTTACATGCTATAGGTGTGAGCAAGCTCCCTTAAAACTTGCGTAACTTTAGTCTACTGTGAGTAAGTGTATTATATCCATTGAGTGCATTGAATGTTTGTAGTCAACTGCTGTGAAATTCATTCTTACTTATCTATTTATTGAGATCAAAGGTAAGCCAAGTTAAGGTTAAAAAACAAAAGGATGCAACAAGTTTACAAACGATATTTTAAGCACTTACCTTATAACTATACGCACCCCAGCGGGTGCGACTCACTATTACGGTATTATGGTAGTCTTATTTTTTTACACCTTGGGTTACATTATTGGAGTTTTAGTAAGAATCCTTATTTTAAAAAAAAATGCCTATTTCACCCGGGGATAGTGTAGCTTCCCCACAGGGAAATAATTTTTCAAATCGGTTTAGTAGTTTCGGAGCCTATTCAATGGAAACGAACAAACAAACAATCAAATCTTTCCTCTTTATAATATTAGTATAGATAAGTTAGAAGTTTCTAAAGATTTCGGACGGATGGACAAAGACAGACAGACGGACGGACAGAACAAATTTATTAGGGTTCTTTGTACTATAGAACCTAAAAAATAGTACCATAAATTCGCGTATTTCATTTGTATTTTTTTTTCATTACATCGGATTAGGCTAACGTTTGACCGCGATCTCGACTGGTGAAAAGCGATGATGCGGTTGAAGATGGAGCACGTTAACTTACGCACGTTTGTTTAACTTTTAGTCGCTGTCTTACTAAAACAATGTTGAAACCTTAATTAACCGACTTAAAAATGGAGGGATTCTCAGTTTGGTTGTGTTTTATGTTTGTTACCTCGCAAGTCGCAACTCATCGGTCACAAATCGGTCATTTTATAAACTGATTTGGTTTTTTTTTATTTGAAACGATATACTTTTAGATTGGTTCCAAAGACGTTTCATCAAAATCTGTTCAGTAGAACAAAATCAAGAAAATCATAGAAATCAAAAAAGATTTTACTATAGAAACTGACGTCGTTTTCATACATTTTATTTATATTATATTACACATTTTATTTATATTACTATAGTCGGAGTGACCGGCTTAATCTTACGTGAGTAATTCCCGTGTAATATAAATAAAATCAAAAAAGTGTTTTTCAATCGAAATAATTTGTAGGATATACTTTTAGATTAGTCCCAAAGACTTTCATCAAAATCTGTTCAATAGTTAAGTTAAATCGAAATAACTAGAAAAAATATATGTCAGCCAAGTAGCCGAAACTGCGTATTTACTAATTTTAAAGTCAGTCTTTTGAATTTGATAATTATTTTATTTTGTAAAGTCCGACAGTTTTCCGTTCGTCCATCGATCGTAGCATTTTATTTGCATCCCATTTTCCCATAACATCAAGTTCAATAATCCGCGTATAAAATCAATTCAGTATTTATTATAACGGCACAACTATTAGAGCTAAGTGCCTCTGTTTCCAAGCGAGAACACGTCACAGGTTAAGTGGTCCCGTACAATAAAATTTTATGCTTCAAACGTAGGCCTGTTTAATGGCAATTGTTATGACTGAAACTATGTATTGAGGAGGTCGTTTTCAAGTATTGTTGGCGAAATAACGATGAAATTGGTCTTTCATTAAAATTCCAGATATCTTCATAATTGTGTAAAGTTTGTACTAACTAAAGTTGTATGATTGTTTACGGGATATTTACCGTGGTAAGGTTGTGGAATGAGCTACCGATATTTTGGCGCAGTTACATGCACCATGTAACTAGTGAACAGCATATATTTATATCCAATATTATAATTAGGTATATAATTAGTTTGTTATTAGACCACAAACCGGAAGACGCAGCGTAGGGAGGCCTCCCACTAGATGGTAAGACGACATTGTGAGAGTCGCGGGCATCCAGTGGATGCAAAAAGCAGGCTGTCGTTCAGTGTGGAGGTTAAAGGGGGAGGCCTATGTTCAGCAGTGGACGTCTTCTGGCTGATGATGATGATGATATAATTAGTATGTCTAAAATGTTGTGTTCCTACACGTTGATGATGAAATGTTGTAAAGAGAGTAGAGATGTCTGCCTACAAACTGCTATGCAGTTTGGCAGAGTTGTGTTATAATAACATGTATGTTAGTCAATAAGATAAATAATAATTATATATAAAAAAAACATGTTAGTTTAAAACAGTGTTTTGTGCTAACTATTGAAATTGTTCTATAATTAGACAAAAATATTTTAAGCACTTTTATCCGGCCTTAAAATCATAATTGTTTTTTGCAAATCGTACTCAATAGTACAAAAGCGAAAGTGTTTGTTTGTTTTGTTTCTCTATCACGCATTAAGAGAGCAATGGATTTACATATTTTATTTTTGCATAGAGATTGGAAAGCTGTTTTAAACTATCACGGTTGTTCACTAAATTATATGTTTTTTTACTATTTACCGTGGTAAATACCGCCATAATATCGGGAGCTAATTCCACAACCTTACGAAGGTAAATATTCCGTAAATAATCATATAAGTTTAGAGATTGGAAGGCCTGTGAGTGACATGTCACTCACAGGCCTTTATGACTACAGATGGCTTAGAGAACTTTCGAGATCAATTATTGTTAATAGGGAATATGCATGTGGTTTAAATATCGTTGAAACAATTTTTTTCCGAATCTTTATTGTTCTGACTTTATATTCTACAAAATATTTTTTTATTTAATTGCCTAAAATATTAAATAAAAAGTGCAAAATATAAGAGGGAAATTCAAATTTGCGAAACGCCGTCGATATTCATACAATTTTAGTAGTGTTTGATAGAAAAATAGTTTTATGTTGAGTTTCTGTAATTGTTTTCCATTAGATAGTGTAATTTTAGCATTCTCGTGAAACTAGGAATCTTTAGGACGATGACTGAGACTGGTTTTGTCAAAGTAGGCAGCGTAGAAGTCTCGCCTAGGGCGCTGGTAGTGCTAAAACCGGCACTGGTACAGAGTGCATAATATTAAATAGGAACAAAACACACTTCTGACTAAATCACACCATGCTATCAAAATATAACATATTTACATTAAAATGAATTACACAACAATGCAAACATGATGTTGGAGATATCTCTTCTCATAACCTTTGCGCCGCTTGTAAACAAGATATCACTACATCGCGACATCTCAAATGCCAGAGATGCAAAGATGTTTACCACCCTATTTGCGTAAATATTGCAACGACGAACCCTAAGGAGCTAGCAGACTGGCAATGTCCGATGTGTCGTGCAAAAGAACCAAAAAGAGATAACTCGATGGTACGCGCGTGCACCTCGCCCGGTATCTCTGGTTCAACTGCCTCCGTCAGTGCCTCGAGTCCCTTAGCAACTCCGCGCGGACACAAACGACCAGCTGTTGGATCCCCGGTAACAGAAAAAAGCCCTAATAACAATAAAGTAAACACGTCGGACTCTGAGATTGTCACAGAGCTACGTTTACTGCGTCGGGAAATGGCTGAAATGAAAACATTTATCACAGATAGCTTATCAAAATGTTTTGAAAAATTGGATAGCTTCGAAGGCAGGATGAAGACGTTAGAGGACAAGACTGCTGTCATCCCCACACTTCGTATAACTATTTCGGATCTCCAAGACCAACTGAACCAGCAAACTCAAATCACCATGAATAGCGAGATTGAAATTATGGGAATTAATGAAAACCCAAATGAAAACTTACTACACACTATCATGGTCACCGCCGCTAAGGTTGGAGTGAGTTTAACTGAATCTGACGTGGATTGGGTGGCTCGAGCTGGCCCAAAAGTCAAGCCAAACTCTGTCACGAGCTTTCAGCATCCCGTCGGCGACTCCAATTCCCCGAGACCAGTGATCGCTAGATTGGTTACAAAATTGAAGAGGGACGAACTGCTCAGAGGCGCCAAGAGCCGCCGCAACCTTTCATCGGGAGACATTAGTATCCAAGGTCCTGAAAGAAAAATCTACCTTAACGAACATCTCACCAAAGCAAATCGGATATTATTTCGAGAAGCCAGAACCCGCGCGAATGAACATGGTTATCGCTTTTGCTGGGTCAGGAATGGAAGGGTGCAAGTCAGAAGGGCAGAAGGAAAACCGGCGATCACCATCCGCAACTCCACAGACTTGGACAAGCTTACCGCCATCACCACCGCCCCTGGTGACAAATAGGCCAGATTCTTCGATTTCGAAATTGCTATTTATAATTAGATGCAAATTGTATGTCATATGTAAAATACAATACTCGCTCAAATCTTCACTTTACAACTTTATGTTATTAATTATTGTCAACTACCCCAAACAAACATTTGTTACAAACGAATTGCCATTTTATGTGTCACTCTATTTTGCGCTATACAGAATATGCTTCTACTTTTTAAAACCAATGTATGGCTACTATATCTACGCCGAATCTATACTTTTTGCAGCAATATCTACGCCTACCGACCAATCATCACAAGCACACACACACAAACACTCATGCACTTCATTTCCTACAACGACTCCGTGCAGACAGTTTCACTGGGCCGATTACTGTTCGACAAAACTAATCAGACTAAACTTATATTTCAATTTTTGCATTCTTATCAATCATGGATAAGTCTGACATATACGCGGATATGGAAAAAACTCTAACAATCGAATGCCGTACAGTAAATTTGCCCGAACAATGTGGAAGAGTCGTAGGCGGACACAACTTCAAGATACTAACATGCAACATTAGAAGTATTAATGCAAACTTCACTAAATTAGTTATAGCACTCAAACGATTAGATGTTGAATACGACGCAATAGTTCTCACAGAGTGTTGGCTGCAGGAGGATGCTTATGTACCTCAACTTCTGGGATATAATGCTTTTCACACTTCCAAAGTTACTAACAGATGCAGTGGGGTAACAGTTTATGTCAGGGACTGCTGGCCTGCGAGTGCCACGGAACCTACTTTTGCCGACGCCAACTGTCTCATTGTTAAAATTAATAACTGCACTAGTTTAATAGGCATATACCGTTCACCAGCACTTCCTGCATCGACTAAATTTTTCGACTCACTGGATGAAACCCTCGAATCCCTTAAAAAAACTAAGACGCTTATTGTCACTGGTGATATGAATATCAACCTGCTCGATGAGACTTTGGACAGTCCCTGCTCAGTATACAAAGACCTCATGGGAGAACATTGCCTTTTGCCGGCAATTACATTGCCTACTAGGGAAAAAACATGCCTAGATCACATCTTTATTAGATCAAATAGCAGAACGATCGGTGTGGTAACTAAATGTCCTCTCACAGACCACAATTTGGTTATGGTAGGTCTAAATACCAACAATAGTACAGTCCCCACTAAGAGCAGACTGGGAACTAAGACTGATTTCATAGCAGTTGCTAAGGACCTTGATGGGGTTGATTGGGGACAGTTTGTACAAATTGAGGACGTCAATGACGCTTTAAGTGTTTTAAATCAGACAATTGCTGACCTTACCAATAAACACACTCAGGTAACTAAACTCAGTCGAACCAAAGTCCAAATGAAACCATGGATAACCCCTGGACTCATACGCTGTATGCGTCACCGCGACAGACTACATCTGCAAACAAGGCAACAACCTGCGAACGAAATTCTAAAATTGTCATACATACGGTATAAAAATTTCTGCAATAATATTATTCGTAAGGTCAAAGCAGACTACGATAATACTCAATTAGCTGATAATCATAAAAACCCCAAAAAACTCTGGAAATCTATAAAAAATATCTGTGATATTCCCGGACCCAGAAACAACTCTCAAGTGCTCCTTCAAAAACAAAACAGCCCACAAGAGTCTGTTAACGCCTGCAACCAGCACTTTGTCAACAAAGGTTCTGCCTTAGCCTCAGAAATACTAAAAAGGATGGACACAACGGAAAAAGACCTTTGCCAAAACCTAAAACTGGAAAACTGCTGTTCGAATTCTATTTTCCTTAGTCCTACTGATCTTCAAGAAGTAGATAGTCTCATTAAAAATCTTAAGCCGGACAGCGCTCCAGGGATAGATTCTTTTAATTCGGTCCTTTTAAGAAACATTAAAAATTTCATACTCGTACCAATGGTCCACATTTGTAACTTGAGTATGTCTACAGGCATATTTCCAGAGTACTGGAAATTGGCGGTTGTATCTCCTATACATAAAAGCGGCGTCAAAGACTGCATTGAGAACTATCGCCCGATTTCACTATTGTGCATTCTCTCGAAAATATTAGAGAAAATAGTAAACAAACGGCTAGTTGACTTTCTCGAAAAACATAAATTATTAGCAGACCATCAATTCGGATTCAGGCGTGGGAAATCCACAGAAGATGCAGTTCAACTACTGACTCAGACTGTTTCAGCTCACTTGGACAAAGGATCAAGGAGCCTGGGGGTTTTTCTTGACCTGGCGCGAGCGTTCGACACCGTTTCAATCCCCATTCTACTTAAAAAACTTGAATGCCTCGGAATTCGGGGTAACGCTCATGATTGGTTTTCTAGCTACCTCAGCAACAGACGGCAGCAAGTGAAAATTGGGGACTGGTTCAGCGAGGAGCTCGATGTCATTTTTGGGGTTCCCCAAGGTGGGACATTATCACCAACACTTTTTACGATCTATATGGATGACCTGCTGAAAATAAAGATCCCAAACGCTGATCTGATTTGTTATGCTGATGATACTGTGGCTGTCTTTAGCGGAAAGGATTGGCAAAGTGCAGTGTCAGCTGCTGAAGCCGGAATGTCCAAGATAGCTAAGTGGCTCAACTCAAATCTTCTTACTCTTAACGTTACCAAAACCAATTTTGTGGGTTTCCATATAACGCGTGCCACAGAACCTAAATTCACACGTATAAAAATCCACTCTAATTCCTGCGGTGCGCACAATACCTCCTCTATCAGCACTGACGTGTGCCTTTGTGGTAATATTGGCAGAGTGCCGTGTACGAAGTACCTGGGCGTCCAAGTGGACCAGAAATTATCCTTCGAGCAGCACATCTCATTTCTCTCTAAACGTGTTCGGAAAATAATCCATATTATGAAGAAACTGAGACCTGCTGCTAGCGCAGAGGTAATGATTCTGGTGTACACTGCATTGTGCCAATCTCTGCTGCAATACTGTATCAGCGTGTGGGGCGGAGCTGCTAAGACCTACATGATTGGTGTGGAGAGGGCCCAACGGGCAGTTATAAAAGTCATGCTAGGAAAACCTCGTTTATACCCTACTGAGCTACTATACCAGGAGGCAAAACTACATACAGTCAGGCAACTTTTTATCATACGTGCAATTGATAAAGCACATACTTTTGGCGCAACACCTTCTAAAAGAAGCACTCGCCTCAAGCTGGGTCCTCTTCCGGCAGCCAGGACAGTGTTCGCGCGCCGCCTTCCTCCGTTCATACATGGGTTTACATACAACTCAGTGCTTAAATTTCAAAACCTAAGAGAAGTCACCCACAGAAAAGCCAGATCCAAGGTGAAAGATTGGCTACTAAACCTCAGTTACGAGGAAACTGAAGCCCTAGTAAGAGTCTATGATCTTAGCTGATAGGTCAAGTTTGCATAAACATATTACTATTCTAATTCAGCACGCACAGTCACCTACTCACCCCCCCACCACACACACACAAACACACAAAAAAATACACACACACACACACACACACCACTCACCTACACTCACTCATACCAGGCGGTCGTAAATAAATATAATTATATAAAATCAATGTTAGGTATTTAATTTTGTTTGTTTGTATGTAATGGATTTCTTATTATTATTATTTTACTTTAACTATATGCATGTACTCTATTTTAATTACTCTGTACCTTTAATTTACTTTTAATTAATATTCTATATTGTTAATAAATCCCACTTGTAAGCGCGTGCACTTGTATGTCACAACAGGAATTGCTTGCTCATCGGTCCCCAAGACACAGGCTGAGCCGAGTTTGGGGCCCACAGACAATTCTCAGCAGTTCTAAAATTTTTTCTTTGCTCAATAAATGAATTTGAAATTTGAATTTGAAATTTGAAACCTTACACCATTGCTTACGTATTTTCGCATCTCTTAGAATGGGGAAAAAAACACTTATCGGGTGTATTTCTAGTAGTGTTTGTACACTTTGGCACAAGACAATACCAATAAAATTGTTTTTAGGGATCCGTACCTCAAAAGGAAAAAAACGGAATCCTTATAGGATCACTTCGTTGTCCGTCTGTCCGTCTGTCTGTCCGTCTGTCTGTCCGTCTGTCTGTCCGTCTGTCTGTCCGTCTGTCTGTCCGTCTGTCTGTCCGTCTGTGTGTCTGTCCGTCTGCCAAGACCCTTTTTCTCAAGAACGCGTAAAGGTATCAAGTTAAAATTTATACTAAATACTTGGGTCTACGGTTTCTTTCGGCTGTAAAAAAATTAAAGTTGTAAGTCAACGCAATCAAAAGATATGAACGTTTATTTCGCATATTTTGCGATTTTACAGGGGAATCAAAACCTATAGGGTACTTCCCGTTGACCTAGAATCATTAAAAGAGGCAAGATCTTACAGCACATATAAAGTAATAAATCTGAAAGTTGTTAATTTGAAGTTATATCCTAAAAATAATATTGGTTTAGAATTACAAACTTACATTTTGTAGTTGTTATGTATGGAAGAACCTTAATGTCAACTACAAAGTTAAGTTTGTCTTTCAATATTTCAACTTCAGTTAGTTTTTTTTTTGGACTCGTGCTCTCTAGACATTTCCGTCCAACGGAACCCTCAGAGCACGAGTCCTAATCATACTTTTCCGGTTTTTTTAGCTTCTTCCATGGTCTGAATATCTATAAAACTGAAAATCTGTGTGAAATAACTGTATTTTCTATAGTAAACAAACACAGAGCGTGGCTTATGACGTCATCCAAACCCCGCGAAAAATTGCGGCGTTCATACAGCTTAAATTTATTCGACGTTTTTAATATTTTTTTAAAAAATAATTTGAGCATTTCCAACTGTAATTATATTTTTTACTATGATATAACGATGTTAACAGTTGATTAAAAATATAAAAAAACACATGCATATTCCCTATTTAATTGTACACCTAGATTCGCCCTGCGGTTTTACCTGTGTGGCTACTTTTGTGACCATTAAGTGATCATTAAGGTTGTGACCAGCCTACTTTTAGTCCACTGTTGGGCCTATATAGGCCTCTCTCAAAGCACATGACTCATAAACTGTTTTTTACCTATCTAAGCTGCAGCATGATTTAAGCAAATGCTTAATCGAATAAATAAAAATCGATGTGTGTATGTATGTTCCCTATGCACTCCGATACGGCTGAACTGATTTTGACAGGACTTTCACTGGCAGATGTTATAATGAGTAATCTATATGGGTAAAACGGAGCGCAAAGTAGCATCGCGGTGGTGCAAGTTTGTAATAAAGAATAAAGGATTACGCTACGTTAAACTTGTTCTGTTGACTACAATTACATAACAATACATACATACATATAGATAGAAACTATTTATCGTTTACACAAGAAAAAAATAAATTGCAAAAAGATAGGAAACACTTAGAAGCTAGTGCTACAAGTAGTGGCTTTATGGCTAAAAGTGCTCTCTTCCAGGCAACCATTGAATGACAAATAAAATTATTGGGATACATATACATATAAATTACAAACTGTAGAGCAAAGACAGTTCAGTATCTAAGTACATATCATTTCGGCTTTAAATGAATAAACGCCATTTTCCTTGAAAGCTTAAATTCATTCACATAAAACTAGAAATAATGTACAGTGTAATCTCTATATAGTGACACTTAAGGGACTGCGCATTGTATGGAGTTGTTTTGAGTTGTCGTTAAATTGAGAAACAACAAACATTAATATTATCTAGAAAAGAAGAAAGAAAGAAAATAAATTTTATTCGACACCTTTACAAAAACTTATATCTAAAGGATACAATCAGTGTCGAATGGCTCCGTCTCGGCATTAATGCTGAAAGTCAAGGACTATTAGCGCCGGTTTTCAGACGAACCCTTGAGCTACTATCTACTGTTTTATCTACTAGCTGCGTCCCGCGGTTTACCCGCGTAGTGATGAAAAATGGTGATGATGATGATGAAAAGTAGCCTATGTCACTCTCTGGCTTTGAACTATACCCATACAAAAAATCAAGTCGATCCGTTGTTCCGTTGCAGCGTGAATGAGGAACAAACATCTATACATACAAACTTTCTCGTTTATAATATTAGTAGGATTATATTCGTTTGGCTTTCTATTTATACGAGGTGTTTGAAAGTACTCTTTATTGTTTAATAATGACGTATTGTTGTCGTTATTTAGAATGGATGTGATGCTACATAGAGTGTATCATTTTATGGACAACAAGATAAACTAACCAAAGTCAAGTAATTTCGACTATTTATGGAGTTTGTCCCTGTAGTATATCCACAATATAGTTCATTCATAAGTTTATAACCTTCACCTTATTTGCTCTCTTTGCTCTGTGCGTTCTTTGGTACACTGTAATCTCTGTAAAATATTATTATCCTTTATAAAATACATGGTGAGTTCCTGAAGTGTTCCTGTTGTGTTTACTAATTGACTAACCTGACACCTAAGGCAATCTAAAGATATAACAGTCCCTTTATAGAGTTTACACTGTACTATAAAATAAAAGCTCGATTCTTTAAACAACTAAAAGCTTCTGTAAATTCTGCAACTTGCTAACTTAGCAATAAAATTTTATAACAGCCACTTCAAGTGATATGTTACTGTGTTCTTTTTATTTCACAAAACAACTTCATCGACTTAATTAAGTTAGTTTGAGATGAAACAAAATCATTGGCAGCGTCTTTTTCTTGGCGTAAATCGGACCGTATTCTGTTTCGTTATTTTAATAGTGTGAGCTTGGAAATGAAGGGGTTGTCAACATTTTTCCTTGAATGTTTTTCCAATTCATCAAACTCATTTATATATATAATTTTCTAGTACTTTTTTCAAATTTTAATATTCTGTTAATTTTATTCTTTTAACCTTCCGCAAAGTAACGTCTGTAACATTGAACTTAAAAAAAAAAAAAATGTTTGTTAACTCAGACCTCCGTCATTTGTGGACCGATTTATAAAATTATTTTTTTAATTGAAAGAATATACATTAAGATTAGTTTCATAGAAGTTTCATCAAAATTGGTTTAGTAGTTTGGCTTTTTAATCAAAATAACTGGACAATCGGTTACTTGGATGACAATATTATGACGCTTCGGCCATATTCGAAACCAAGTTTCGAAACTAGTTTCGGAAAAAGAAAAATGATTCTGGTTCTGAAACATGATCTAAGAAACAGAAATTGCGTATTTTTTTTTTGTTGAAGTAGGTTGCTTAAATTTATAAAATTATAAAGAATAAAATCTGATTTTGCCTCTAAATGTATAGAAAAATCATAAGTTTATCAAATCATAAGTTTTTGTTCTATTGTTGTATCTTATTGTTATTTTATACGAAATGTATACAAACGATATTGTCGCACTATGGAGCTAATGTCGCAATACAGACGGAAGACAGTTTGAGGAAAGCTACAGATACAGATAGTGCGAGCAAATCTACTTAGTGCGATAGTGCCAAGAAAAATATAAAAATTTTGTGAAGAAAAGCTGTTTAGTGCAAAGAAAATGATACAGGTAGTGTGACGAAGGCTTCTAAGTGCAAAGAAAAATATACAGGCAGTGCGTAGAAAGCTATTTAGTGCAAATAAGAAGATACAGGTTGTGCAAGAAAAGCTGATTAGTGTTAGCAATATAAATATGGTGCAGGGAAGTCTATTTAATGCAAAGAAAAAGATATAGATATTGCGAAGAAAGCTACTTAGCGAGAAAAAAAGATAAAAATAGCGCATAGATAAAGAACAAAAAAGGTAACGCAAGAAAAGCTATTTAGTGCGAAGACAAAGAGACAGATATTGCGAAGAAAGCTACTTAGTGCGAAGAAACAGACAAAAATAGTGCACAAAAGCTACTTAGTGTGAAAAAATAACTAACTATATCAGTTAGTTATTACTAACTCATCATCATCATCATTTCAGCCATAGGACGTCCACTGCTGGACATAGGCCTCCCCCATCGATCTCCAAAAGGGCCGGTTGGAAGCGGCCTGCATCCAGCGTTTCCCTGCGGTCTCTTTTAGGTCGTCTGTCCATCTTGTGGGTGGACGTCCTACGCTGCGCTTACCAGTCTGTGGTCTCCATTCCAGAACCTTTCGGCCCCATCGGCCATCTGTTCTGAGTGATATGTGCCCTGCCCACTGCCACTTCAACTTGCTAATCCGGTGGGCTATGTTGGTGACTTTCGTTCGTCTACGGATCTCCTCATTTCGGATTCGATTATTACTAACTATATTTAACTAACTAAATTTAGTTAGATACTGTATAGTTATAAGTATCTAACTATTCTATTCGTGGATTTCGTTTAGATTATGTTAAAATTATTTCCAGTGTCTATAACCATATGTTTATTTTAAAATTGTTTAGTTAGATACTATATATTATATTATAACTTAAAATTATTTCCAGTGTCTATAACCATTTGTTTATTTTAAAATTGTTTAGTTAGATACTATATATCTAAATGAAATCCAAAAAGTGTGCAACCCCTGGACACCCAGCTTGAGCTGCATTTGCACATTCGATACCATCGTCATTGTGACAGAAAATTGTTCGAGTTAGCTCGATGTAGCTGCCTTCATATCTAAGCTACTGTGGTACTGTTGGGATCAACAAGCTGTGCGATTTCAAGCCAGTTTAATGATTATAATAGACTAAATTGACTTTACTGCAGATTTTACACGGTACCTACGACACGGTACACAAACTACGGTAGACGTACCACGGTAGGCATACCGTGTTAGACATACTATAGTCACCGCGTTACCAACTGAGTCGTCGAGCAATAAACGTCATACCATAAGACCTGTAAGTGCGAGTGAGATAGACAGATATGACATGTGGGTGCGAGCGAGATGAGATGAGCAATGATTTATAACCTGACGACTCAGATGGTAATGCGTTTAGTATAGTGTAAGCAGACCACGTAGTATATGGTGACAGATGAACTATGTTACAGTACACACTAGACAGACTATTTTTATTTTATTTTATTTTATTTGGAAAACATACAGTGATAAATAACTAGATTACTGATACATTGTATAATTAAACACCATTTAGCAGTTTTCGCATATTGAAGCAGTTTTCACATATTGAAGCATATGCGAAAATTGCTTCGTTCTATGGTACACATACTACCGTAGACATAATACATTAGACGGAATATGATAGATATAGATATAAATATAGAAAGAAAATAAACTTTATTCGACACCTTTACAAAAATACGGTATACAGTACGTAATACGGTATATAGTACGGTAAACATAATATGGCAGACAGACTACGGTAGACTTACTTCGTTAGACAAACTACGGTAGAAGTAATAGAAATACCAAAAATAAATAAATTCTAAGGATTTTCAGTGGTAATCAGACAGATTAAATAAAGATTGAGAGCTTTAAAAAATAAGCATTTAGACCTATACGTATATGTATGAACAGAAAAAACTTATGAACTAAATGCAATCATCGAAATAGTTAAACACTCAATATTCAATAATTTAATACATATTATGAAATTCACGTACAGCTGTTATTACACCACTTACTATAATATATTATAATTATTATGTGATATACCCACCACTATAGTTGTAAGTATTTTATGATATAATGCCGTGATGTAAAATCCTGTTGCTTGGAATAAAAACCATTTGGTTTGAAATAGTTCCTGGAATCATTTAGGCGGCTTAGGACCATAATTAAAAAATACCACTTCTTCAAATGACCACTTCTACAAATGACCACTTCTACAAACGACCACTCTTGAAATTACCACTTCTTGAAATTACTACTTTGTTTCAAGAACCAAAGGTTTTCGGGATAGCGGAGATGATTTTTAAAGTTTTCGTGATTATTACTCAATGAAATTAAACACTATTAACAGATTTTATCCCATGTATTTACATTATTTTTAACCATTCTGCATGTTTTGTTCTCTCGACTGTACATCTTAGTTACAAGCCTCGCTAGGTCACGTTTCAGAGACAAAGCCTACTGGGTTATGTCTTAATTTAGAATCCATCTAGTTATACTCGTAGATCAACTGTTATGTAGGTATTTGAAAGTCTACATATGAAGTATGGACCCCACAAAGCCTTTGGCGTAAAGGATATTTGCATGAAATTAACTGATTCAAATTATGTACAAATATTTGTATCAAATACTAGATTCGTGATAAATTACTTACTCTTAATAATGCAACCAATATAGAATGTTATCGCTTATAAGTGTTCCTTATATAACGAAAATGAGCATAAATATTTTTTTTATTCGTCCTCTGAAAGGATTAATTTAGAGACGAAAGATTATAATTTTTGAGATAATTGTCACATGAATATTAGTGACTTTTACCCATAAACATAAGTTTACCGCTTTTAGCGATAAGGCGACCAGTTGTTGCACTAATTTTTCAGAGTTTTTTGTTCTGTTTATCATATACTAGCGGTCCGCCCCAGCTTCGCACGGGTATAGATGTCACCCAGGGATAGTGCAGCTTCCCGTCAGTGAAAGAATTTTTCACATCGGTTCAGTAGTTTCGGAGCCTATTCAATGCAAACAAACAAACAAACAAACAATCAAATCTTTCCTCTTTATAATATTAGTATAGATAATGGTGTGAACAATAAAGAGTTAGTCAATAAGTTTAACATAAGTTTATGACTAAAAAAGTTAGTTTTATCATAATTTTTTGTTAAATATGAAGGTTAAAAGTTGGATGAAAGTATATATTACAGATTGAAAGTATTATTTTGCGTAAAGGCTGAATTATGGGGTTGAAGGTTTAATTGAAAAATATACGCGCACGAACTCCCTTGCAGCAGCTAGTTAAGAAGTAGTTTTTGCGTTTTTATTCACAAATTTCTGGCGGAACAAAGTAGTGGCAAATTAGGCCCTTGATGTAATTCTTCGCACATGAAAATCCTATTGGCTAAGCTAATTAGCAGATGTTATTTCTAGCTTATAATACTATCAAATATTTAAGTGAATGCTAATGTAACCTACCACCTACTCATTATCTAATGAACACTATGTTTCAAGCTAAAACACGCGCCAAGATACCAAAGTGTTGAAACTGGTAATTAACTTGAGTTGTGTTTAAGTGCGGTTACTCAATTATGAGTACTTAATAACGAAATTAAATGTTCGGGTCGTTGGAGATTATAAACAATTGGATTCCTGCTGATATTTATATTAAGAGAGGCTATTGAGCTATTGACCTCTGGCTCCATTGTGAGTTATTAAATTTATTTATTTTTTTCTTTCAATAATTACAAAGCATAAGGACATTATATACAACTTATAGATAAAACTATTACTAATTTTTAATTTTTTTTTTTCATTTTTTTTTTTCATGTAATTATATACACATAATTAATCTAAATTAGTATCGAAAAACTATGCTGAACTAAAAATATACTAAAAATATATACAGAGAAAGTAAGAAAGAAAATAACCTAGGTGAACAAATTGCTATCATGTGGCAGGGTCCCCAGAATACTGGCAGCATTGCCCCGCTGGATTGCGAGGCTTAATTTTTTTGTGAAATATGCCCCAGCAAAATTTTTCTTTCTATAAACTTGTCTTTTTTTAAAGACGGCAAAAATCTACGTACCGTTTGAACATCGTCGAAGTATCCAGAGCTGAAAAATAATAATAGCGGAACTTTTACAACGTCATTTCAGCTGTCTGAGCAAATAAACAAAAATGGAAATAGTGCAGCTGATCTCCACGGTTTTAATCGCGTGGACATTTCTTCAAGAACCCAAAAAAATCCGGGATTTTTATCCCGTTTTTTTTCTCTCTATAAATGGTGATTCGACCAAGGAAGTTACAAAGTCCGGGATTTTTATCCAGTTTTTTTTTTCTTTTTTTTTCTAAAAACTGTGATTCACACTTGACCAAGGAAGTTCCCTTTAGGGTATATATAATCACCTTTGCACTCGACAGAATGTATGGTTCAGCCATAGACAAAAGTATTAACCTTTTACCTTTGGTTCAACAGATATTTTTTAAGCGATTTCTGGGGTGGTCACATAGGAAAAATTGTTTATAATTATGGGTACTATAGATATTTTTCGGCTTAGTACATCTTTTTCGCGTAAACCTGTACAGGTAAATTTTGGTGAAATCAGTTTCCATTGTTAGCAACCTTATAAATACTTTAATTAAGACTAAACCCTATATTTCTGACGTAATAATGGTACCTCGAATTCTTACCTCATTTTGGTTAGGTCTGTTTGTTGGTCCTCCAAGCCTCCTTATAATCGAATCGGTCGCCTTAAGGTACTAAATTTGAAAGCCAGTAATTAAACGACAAAATCTTAATCACAGCATCGAAAATACATAATTACAGGCGATAATGGAACCGATCCAAAATTACAGGGTGACTATGAGACTTGTAACTTCAAGACAATATTGTAACTGATTAATAGAACCAGGTGTTGGTTAATTGTTGTAATTGTGGAACAGCAGTTTTAGTTTTAAGCTAGTGTCCCACGCAAAAGGCTAAGCTAGCCAAATAAGTAAATAGTTAGACGCCTGGAAAATTCCAGTAAGTAAGTAGTGTGACGCCCAGAATAATTAAGTAAGTATTTTGACACCTGGAATAGTCAAATAAGTATTTTGACACCTGGAATAATCAAGTAAATAATTTGAAGTCCGGGATAGTTAAGTATATAATTTGAGGCCTGAAAAAGTTACTAAGTAGTTTTACTTCCGAGATAGTCAAGTAAGTAAGTAGTTTGACACCCGAAATAATTAAGTAAGGAAGTCTTTTGACATCCGAAATAGTCCAGTAAGTAGTTTAACACCTGGAATAGTCAAGTAAGCAGTTTGACGCCCGGAATAACTTATTTAGTTATCTGCTGCGCCTGATTATGAGTTGGATTCCCACAATTAGCTGATGTATCTGAGGGTTGGCTACATTTCCCAGAGAAATTTAATTTTTTAAACACCTGATTGTAGTTGGCCTTAGATGCCTTCCAAAGCGCCATCAGACCAAATCACGCAGACAGTCATCATCATCATCATCAGCCAGAAGACGTCCACTGCTGAACATAGGCCTCCCCCTTTAACCTCCACACTGAAAGATAGCCTGCCTTTTGCATCCAATGGATGCCCGTGACTCTCACAATGTCGTCGGTCCATCTAGTGGGAGGCCTACCTACGCTGCGTCTTCCGGATGCAGATAGTGTTAGACCTTAAACAGGAAGAACCGATAACCACTTGGCCACCACAGAGAGGCGGACCCACACTGTACAGAGTAATGAGAATAGATTTTAGTGGCGTACATAAGTTGATTTTATTGGCGTGTCCATACATTGACCGTGTTGCCCCTAAGATAGTATACGTAAATTTTTTCGCCAATTTGTGTTTAAATGCAACCAATACACACGTTGGTGAAAAACTAACGTAAATCGTAACGTTGGTCGTAAATGATCTGGGGCCGACACAGCCAACTCGTAGGTGCGGCATATGAAAGGC
This sequence comes from Agriopis marginaria, assembly GCA_932305915.1. Lineage (NCBI taxonomy): Eukaryota > Metazoa > Arthropoda > Insecta > Lepidoptera > Geometridae > Agriopis > Agriopis marginaria. Next base: position 6,525,477 of record OW029933.1, read on the forward strand.
AATGGAAATATATTGGGCAGTATTTTTTTCTTCATTTATTTTATTTATTTATATATATACACATAACTGATCTAATTTAGTATCGAAAAACTAAGCTGTTTGTATCGATACTAAGCTTCACTATACGCACTCACATAATAGCGCAAACTTAAATAACTTTAAATATAAAATATTAAAAATACACCTAACGTTTACAAATAAGTACCTACGTAGGTACCTGTATTACAATTTCACAAGCAAGCACCTGTTCATCCCGGTAACATCCTTTATTTAAATCTGTGATAAGCATAATAAGTTACCGACCTACATAACTACCCCATTCCACGAAAAAATAAAATACATGCAATGTGAAGCTACGTACAAATCGTTCGGAATCAAATGTTGAATTCATACAATTGTGTTTTTTCATTACGGTTTAAAATTGATATGTTTATAATTTATTAGGAACTTTAAAAAAAAAAACAGAAAATTAATGAAATCTTAAAATATAAACTAAATACTAAAACTTAAAATAACTAAATAAAAGCTACAATTAAACTAAAAGATGAATGTATAAAATATACAAACATGTAGTACCTACTACAAAACAAAAACGCCGTCGAGATCACCACCGTGCGGCAGGGTTCCCAGAACACTGGCCGAGTTGCCCCGCTGTATAGCAATACTTAGCTTTTGAGAAAAGTGTGTTTTATGTTTAAGTAGCTCTTAAATTATTGGATAGTTTTGCTTCGAGTGTACATTAACGTTTTGAACCAATCTTTGTGGCTACAATTTGCAGTAGATTGAACGATATTTCTCAAACTATCTTATCTCGTGTAACAATTAAGTCAAAGCTGACAATAGTAGCGCGTAGAGTCATTGTTAATTGTAAATAATAGCCGAATATCTGAAACATGCCGAGCGCCAATATTTTAAGCATGTTTCTGTATTGTCTTTGACCAACATTTAAAGTCAAAGTCAAATCATTAAATTGCACATTATGCTTAATAAGTGACACTTATTTTAACATAATGATCCAATTTAGGGTACGGCAACTTTGTATAGAGAGACTCGATCTGTTTATAACTTACCTTTAATACCAAGTAGAAATAGGGTCATCATACATTTCGTAGAGTGTAATTATTATTATTTATACGTGAAAGATGAGACATGAAACAGCAGTTTTTTTTTGCTTTTTTAGTGTTAGTCGCTTAGCAAAAGTTGTTTAAAATAATGAATATGTCCTCATTTCGGCTTAGTAGCACCTAAGCGAATGCAGTTGGAATGCTCCTTAGAGGGTTCTAAACCTAAGCTCTCCCTTAGAACTCCACACTAAACGGGTTTGGACTTAGGCTGAACACAGACTTAGGCCTGTGTTCAGCAGTGGATATCTTCTGGCATCAGATGATGATGAGCTTTCAGAAATGAAATGTGCCGCAAGACAATCTCTCACCCTGATTAAAGACTAGGGCCAGCGCTGGCCTCTGCAAGCTGTCTAGCGTACAGCGTCACTCTTTTGAGTCTCAGGTCGTCCTACACTGTTTGCTGATTCTTGGTCTCAACTATAAAACTCGTCTACGCCAACGTTTATCGGTTCTGCGACTTCATATGACCGGCCCATTGCCACATCAGCATGCTAATCACTGAGCAATGTCGGTAAATTTGGTTCTTTGGCTCAGTAATCATATTTATTCACTCGTAAAACACCAAAGAGAAAACAAAAAAGTTTTGAAAGAAGATTTTGATTGTACTATACTCTCATAAAATTGTTTAAAAACCACTCTCCAACCTGTAAAAATAAAAGCATCATATACTCAATCTCTATTGGCGCGTCTTCGAGCTTGAAATATATGGAGTAAGGGTCACAACTTTCGCTGGTAACTTTTTCTAAGCACATAAATAAAAGGCTAACTAAGACGTTGAGACAGTCCATTTTATGGTGCAGTTGGCCACAGTTTATTGTGTCGAGATTTACTAGTAGATTCCTTGTAAACTAACCTTTGTTTTCAGAAAATACAAAGTATTAACTATATAGCTGATTTAGTTTTTTTAGTGCCATAGGTGGCAAACAAACTGACGGGCCAGCGATGGGAAGCGATCACCGTCGCCTATGGATACCTAAAAAACCAGAGGCATCACAAATACGTTGCCTACCCTTAAAGACTCTACTTACTCCTTTTTCTACAGTATACCAATTATGAAGAGTTCCTTTATCTGTAGCTAATCATGGATGTCGACCCACGTCATGCTTATAATAAAAATATATTGTCATCAGAAATAAACCAACATAATGCATATATTTTTATTTATAAATATTTTTTAATGTTTGTAAAAAGATAATTATAGTTCCTGCTGAGTGCTGACTCGATATTTTGCGATACAACGCAATGAAATGTAGATAAAACAGTAAATACATTCAAGCCCCATCAAAAATGGCCTCCAGATAATTATGTGCCTGCATGCATATATGCATAAATATATTTATATATTACAAACTGTCTGGAGTTACTTATGTGCGCATAAACGTATTTGTGTAACTCGTACAAATTATGACACGGCCGCACAAAGGCAAAAGAAATTAGCAAACCATTTAAGGTCACCCTTTTAGCTTCGAAACATCAATTATAACACCTGTTTTACTTTATATTTATCGCGGTGCTTTGTTACTCATTACAGGTAGGGTAGATTTCATTGTAGGTCACTTGAAACCCAGTCATCAAATAAAGGTATGTTTCCGAACTCGGCAGCACGCAGCAGTGCTGCCACAACAGTGCTGCCACAGCACTACTGGTCCCCAACTAGCTAGCCCAGAGCTACGAAGCAATGCCGCGGCATCAATGCAGCCGCAGCCGCGGAAGGCATTCTCATATAAACCTATAGAGCATGTACGGGGACCAGTAGTGCTACGGCAGCACTGTTGCGGTAGCACTGCTGCGTGCTGCCGAGTTCAGAATCATACCTTTAAGAGCCTCTTATATGGTTTTAAATCAATTTTATTCAGTATTTGAGCTGGAAAAAAATACATGTCACAGATACATCTATGTTTGAGTTTATGATTTGGTTCAAAACACGATAGAATAAACTTTCCTCTATCAAAAAAAAATCTGAAACAAATACGATTTAGTTTATTTTTTTCGTTTTATGCTCTAATCAAAGCTCGTAACAACCTGGAAATTGCATGTACTGAAAGGCAATTTTATTAAAAAAAAAATTTATTTGGATAGAATTTTGATAGTGAATAGTTTCGTTTTTTAGTAAAATTAAAACCGTAACGAGGTTGCGAGCATTTGCGCGCACCGCGTTCAGTACCGCGCCAGGCGTCATCGAGGTCGGACCTATGTTCGCTTTTGTCGTTGCACTCCCCCCGCGGGCGTCCTGACTCTAGCGTTGCAAAATACATCGTCCCTATAACTTGGCGGGGGCTGAGGGAGCGTTTTGTTGCCTACGCGACTCGGATAACCGGCCGCTAATAAAATCTCAAGCCCGGCGCAGCACTGCAAGACCTATGGACACTGAACGACTACTGCATACATAGATAACGTGTTGATCAAACAATATTGGCGGTTTAAAAAAAAATCCTTGGTACTTACTTAGTCATCGATTTTTTTATTTATTCAACAAAAACTACAAGTAAAATAAAAACTATCTTAAATTTAGATTTATAACTAATATTAATCTCAAACTAAAATTAATCTAACAATCCGCTACCGGTGGGCAGCGTTCCCAAAACGGCGGTATTTGTAATAATTTAATAATATTTCTTGAGACATCCGTCGTTCGTAACAAACGTGGATTTAACCTTTGGCGTAGTTACACAGTCTTTTGCTTAATTTTTTAATCAAATTTAAAATAGCGAAAAGAACAAATCACTGTATTTATACTACGCATTTATTAATAAGGGAGTACTAGAGTATCTATGAAAACCCGGATATCACTTTTTGCATAATCAAAATGTGTATGAAATCTACCATACCGACTGGCACCTGCCATCTTTTTATTTTCGTTAAAGCTCTCTCGAATATTGGGTGTTTATGTTGTTATAATTTATTACCTGCGGCGGTGTTTTTATGCTCTTAAGCAATTCTTATGGATTAAGACCTGTGCACACATAGTCGGATTTAAAACCCATTAAATTTCTTATTTACTCAGTTTGAAGTAGGAAATAAACAGTATTTTATGTAACTTATATTATTGGTACACATATTGTACTGGTTTTTATTAGGGTTCCGTACCCAAAGGGTGACAACGGGACCATATAACAAAGCGTACGCTGTCTGTCTGTCCTACATTTTAGCGGTTATATGTTTTGAATCTTTATAAATAGCCAGTTGAATTTTATCCAGAATTTATAATATTAAAGCAGATTAACTAAAAAAAAAAAAAAAGTTAAATAATAAAAAAAGTACAAACTAAAGATGGGTGGGATGATTATAAGTACACACTACTAAAGTAAAACCACAAACAATAAGCACCGGTCAAATGCGGGGCAGAGACGAGCAATAAATAAAAGAAAACACATTTTTCGGATCAGGAACCCTCGGTGTAAGAGTCCGACACGCACTTGGCCAGTAAAAACACATAATTTACTGTTCGACTTTTTATTTACCACGGTAAATATCCCGTAAATAATCATATAACTTTAGTGAACAACCGTGATAGTTTAAAACAGTGTAACACATAATTTGTAAAAAAATACTTGCATTTATTAACTTTATTGTTTTTTCTTTGCAGTTTTATCTGCAAAGGGGTTTATTTGTTCAGTGCGTTAAAAATAATAAATGAAGGGACTTTGTAGTGAGACGTTGATAAGTGGCAACACCGTGTACCCCGATTCCATGGGGTTAAATGAGACCCCAACCCCTTACTTGCCTTAACTGTCTGGGGGTGGAAACCACAACAGCTAAGAACCTAAGGGTGGAAGTTTTATAGGGCATAATTCCGCGAGTAGCGTTTAGTGCAGCACACTTCTTGTCATCCTAAGCCACCCACGCCAATGTTGCCCTTTTCTCAGATTAACACCCAACGCAGTGTGTACGGGCTGTAAAACTCTTGAAGGCTTAAAGTTAAGGCACGTGGTCGATTTATGAAGGAACGTTTCAATCTGGGCGATCTTCGTTGCGGTCGTGCTCTTATTGCAACAATTTGCTATTTGTTTATGTCTGCGGCTAATAATAATTTCACGGTGCATTTTGCGTTGAGAATTTTGGGAGAGGACCGTAATGGAGATCGATGTTTCATTGAAAGGGAATTTTTGTATCTGCGTTTGAGATTGGAGGGTTTGATGTTTTGTGAGCTTTTACTCAAGTCTGTGTACTTATGCTGTTAAAACCATTTTATCATCTACATTTTCTTTGGTTTCCTCAATACAAAATCGCTTATATATATATAATAATATGTATTCTCAGTGAGAAAACATATTATTATAAATATATAAGCGATAGACTATAGAAATTAGATATTACCAATATTGCATGCAGAATAATTTAAATATTCATCAGCATATTAATTCACTTTTTTAATTAGTCCTATTGTAATTTTTTTTTGAGATTTAAAAGTTTTGGGTTTTTGAAAACGTTTTTAGGGCTTTGTACCATAATTTAAACTTCTCTGGGTACACTGGGTCACTGGGTTCGTTAGTTCTCTGCCTGGCTGCCTGTATTTTTGTCTATAGAACAAAAGGAAAAAAAAACTTACGTTACTTTTGAAATATATTTCAAAAGTATTTTTATTGGTATCTGAACAAAATCGAAAATGGAAAAATTAGCTTACTTAAATATCGTATTAATAGTTTCTTCTCATTTATCTGAGTACTTTAAATAAAACGTACAGCTATAAGTAAACGCATACATAATAATACCTAAGGTTTATTGCTACACATGGTGCATGGTGGTATATTAAACAATTAATGGTGGAAATAATTTTCGAGGGCCTAAACAATTAAGTTTGTTTATTTATATGGTTAGCTTAAAATTATAATTTTAATCTGGGAAACTGTGAAGACTGAAATAAAATGAAGGACATTTTGCTCGATAGAAATAAAAGTGCACTGTATTGCACTTTTCTCCCTGTTTTAATTTAGACAAAACAAATAAAAAAACGGTCTAGAGTGGACGTTTTGTAATTTTAGCGAGACTAATTACGAACAGCAATTTTTTTTTATATTTAAGAAGAAGATATAGGTATAGAATCATTCCGTGTTAGGTCTTAGGTATTATTATAGAAACTGATGTGGTTTTCACACATTTTATTTATGTTACACGGGAATTAAAAATTAATTAATCAGTGCCAAGCGAGATGCAGCCGCGCGCGTGCATTCACCTTGACAAAGACTGCCTGATGCGGTTGAAACTATAGTGGGAGTGACAGGCTTAATCTTACGTGAGTAATTCCTGTGTAATATAAATAACAAGGTCTTAGGTATTTATGAGGTGATCCTGTATACATAATTTTTCTACAAGCAGTAAATTCCTACAAGCAGTAAATAGATAAGTTAAAAGGGTATATATGTACCATTAGATACTTTTTATGACGTCCAATCACAAATGCTACAATCTTAATGTATATCTTTCTCAGGCTCATAATAACATATTATATTAACATAATAAATAATGAACAACTTAATAAATATTCTCATATACAAGATCTACGTCGTTTCTGCTAAATAGCTAGGAGTTACTGTTTATCTTTATTCACTGAATATCACGAGTATCATTCATTAATAATTTTAATTGGCGTGTATGATAGGGTTCAAAGATATCAGATAAGTGTTACATACCTTTGTGTAATTTGCTAAATGTATAAATAAGTTTCAGTTATAATATGATGTATAAGAATGTATAAAAAAGGTAAGAAAGGTATAATGAATAAGAAAGGTTCTTGAGTGGAGACCACGAACCGGAAGACGCAGCGTAGGTAGGCCTCCCACTAGATGGACCGACGACATAGTGAGAGTCACTGGCATCCAGTGGACGCAAAAAGCAGGCTGTCGTTCAGTGTGGAGGTTAAAGGGGGAGGCCTATGTCCAGCAGTTGACGTCCTATGGCTGAAATGATGATGATTATATTAATGTTATTTGTTACGAATAAAATACTATGAACTAGTGCATTCGTAGGAATACTGGATTTCACGACTACATGTAACGTATCTAATATACAGGAATCAGTAATTATTCACCGCGATATTCATCGATAGCCTGGAAATCAAACGCAGTAATCTATTGTTTTGTTTTAATAATGTTTTCTTGTTAGGTATAAATGAGTATTTATGAGTATGGAGTAATGTAATGATGGATTGGTTACCGACACACATTAATTTTTAATCAACTTCAAAAGAGGAGGAAGTTATCTGTTTATTACGCCATTACTCTGTCTATAATTGTGAATTGATTTTGGTTAATTTTTTTTTTGTTTGGTAGGTCATACTTCAGAAGTAGTCCCATATTATTTTTAAAGTAAAAAAAAAAAAAAAACTCAGGCTTATGACGTTTTGGTGTGTGGTTCCCTTCAGCAAAAGTTTTGACGAGGACTTTCAATCTCTACTATAACTTCAATTTTTCAACTTTTTAGTTAAAGTTTGTGCATGATTGTAGTCAAGAAGTAGTATTAGTAGTAGTATTAGATACTAATACAGGCCCCTATGAAGAAAGGTTCTTGAGTAAAGACAACGAACCGGAAGACGCAGCGTAGGTAGGCATCCCACTAGATAGCCGACAACATAGTGAGAGTCGTGAGCATCCAGTGGATGCAGATGGCATGATGGCGATCAGTGTGGAAGTCTAAGGAGGCCTATGTTCGGCAGTGAACGTCTTCTGTACACTGCCAACTGGTAGTGGACTTGAGCATTTGAATTTTCTTGAGACCTTCAATAGTCTATGGGCAGTGGGCACTGGGGAGCCTAACTGTTTTTATATGATAGTGTATCAGCTTGTATTTTGTTTAGAAAGGCACAAAAAGAAAATATTATACAGCGTGTAAGGGGAACGCTCTCGAAGCCAAAAGATCGTAATTGTAATCATCATTATGAACCACTTTTAGTATGGAACCAACACTGAAATCGCGGAAAAAAAATCAGCTGCTCCATACATTTTGTCGAGTGTCAATGACCGTTTTCTATAGAACAGCTGGTATATTTTTCGCGATTTCAGGGCTGGTCCCATGGTAAAAGTTGTTCATTATGATAAGCACAATTACCTTCTTTTGGCTTCGAGAGTGTTCCCCTTGTGGAGTGGGACCCGGGTATGTCCTAAAACTGCGACCAGAATCACCGGAGGATGGGCAGCGTCCTATTAGTACACGGTGAACTTACTGCGATCTCCAAGCCGCCTGCCAAGCGTGGATATTATGGCAACACCCCTCTTTAAGAGGGAGGCCTTTGTCCAGCAGTGGACGTTTAATGGCTGCTGATATGAGTGTTCCCCTTACACCCCGTAGTTTTGTTTTATTCTATGTCGTGCCGTGCGATTTTAATCATGTGCTTATTAGTCGTTTCTATTCTAGATTAATATCACCCAGGTAAGTTTATTAAAGCTCAAGTCCTGTGTTGAAAGATCATTCGTGTACTCAATTGATTTATTATCGAGAAGCCTTCGGAATGGTTAATTTATTATCATTTGTTTGTCGTCGAATGCAAATCGTGTTAATGGGCATTATCGAGTGACGTCACGGTAGTCTGTAATGTGGTTTACTGGTATCGTTTATCTTGGTTGAAGATCTCGAATTGTAATTATAAAACTATTGGAACTATTGAACGAATATTGTCGCGAATTCTAATGCCTGTTTTAAATATGACGTCAAATTGTGACTATTCTATGTAGGTCTCAATTTCAAATGACTTTATTAATGTGTGGAAATACCATCCACATATTATAGATACGTGGAAGTCTCGGACTGGTCGATTTAATCGACCGTTCTTGCGACGTACCTGTAATTTGTGGACAGGGGCGGATCCAGGATTTCATTGGGGGGGGGGGGGGGGGCATTCTGACAAGTATAGGTACCTATGAGTATGCTGTGTAAAAGTGCACCTGAATCAAATCGAAAAACTGAGTCAAATGTACGGAATTGCTAGGTGTTTTGGGGGGGGTCATGGCCCCCCTGAATCCGCCAATGGTTGTGGAATGGAATACCACCTTCGGTTTTTCCTCCGAGGTATAATTTAGGCTGCTTCAAACGAGGGGTGAATAGAGTCCTCGAAGTTAGGTAACGCACTGACAATGCCTCGGGTATTGTAGTTGTCTATAGGTGGCTGTGACTTCTTATCATCAGGTTATTTTTAGCTAAAACTAGAAAGTCAAACTGTTAAAGTTAAATTTATAGTTTTGAAGATAATAATTAAGTTAGTGATAGGAATACCACACCCTACACTTATGGTGTTTTTCCGCAACAGTAAACTTGAGCTGATAGGAAAACCTGGCGTGAAAACCAATAGGTCGCGTCAATTCCAAAAGGTATTAATAAAACCTAAAACAATAAGCATATGCGAAAATTTTATTAAACCAGCTATTAAATTAATAACCAGAAATATTTATTTATAACCAGCTAAAACATTTAAACAAAAGATCTTTCGGAATGTCTAAAAATAATCACTTACATAACTCGGTGGCAGAGTAGTACATAACATGGATGGTTACATTACTTTTTCAAATCTGGTGCTGCTAGCTCTTACCTTTTAACCACTGGACTGATTTTCATTAAATACATCTAAGAACCATCAAAAATAAACTCACAGAAGTATGAGTCACAGAAACCTGCGCAACCTATGAGTATGCAATTTGTGAGTATATAAATCATTAGTTTTTAGAGTCAACGATAGTTGCAGCAGAAATTGAATATGTAATCTAAGTTGAGATTGATTAAATCAGATTTGAAAATAACTTTTTTTTTTACTCGTCTTTAAATGGCTATAGTTGCATGATAAGGTTATGGAAGCAAACTATCAAGTGTCCTGGGCTCTATGTTCTGCATCGGCTAGAATCAGTTCAAATATTACTCCACCTAATCAGCAGAGCTTGAGGGCTAGCATAATTTACTTTGTATTTATTATCCGAGTTCGAACAATAGATTAGATTAGGTGCGTATCGCACATATCCCTTTAGGGCTTGGTTTGCATTCCAAAGTAGGTATTGGTAATGTACATATTGCAGTAAGGGTGTAGCGCTCATGGCGTAGCTTGCCTATGTGTTTCTAAAAGATCACCAAAATTATTCAACGGATGAACTGTTCAGTCTTTGGATGGGTGACCGAGTGGCTTGCATCGAAGCTCCAACCGTGGCTTGGATGATGCTTCAAATTATGTTTTATTTTAGTCCCGCTGGTTTGAGCATCGTCTGTAACGGGAACTAAGCAACTTCCACTGCCACTGGCACTAAGCATAAAGTGTTGTAGCTCGTTGCAGACCATGCGCAGTAAACTGGCCTGGCGCGAGTAATACTTGCGCAAGTACTCCGCACTGTCTGCAACGGGTACAAAGCAACTTCCAATGCCACTGGCACTAAGCAAAAAGTATTGTAGCTCGTTGCAGACCATGCTCAGTAAACTGGCCTGGAGCGAGTAATACTCGCACAAGTACTGCGCACTGTCTACCACGGGCACAAAGCAAAGCAACTTCCACTGCCACTGAAACATGAGCAAAAAGTGTTGTAGCTCGTTGAAGACCATGCGCAGTAAACTGGCCTAGCGCGAGTAATACTAGCGCAAGTACTGCGCATTGTCTACAGCGGCTACAAAACAATTTCCACTGCCACTGGCACTAAGCAAAAAATGTTGTAGCTCGCTCGTTGCAGACGATGCAAATTGGCGCAAGTAATACTTGCGCAAGTACTACAACGGGCTTTATTAGTTACTGCATACCTGCATACTACATACCTGCTACCTGATATTTGCAAGAATTAATATTGTACTTACAATCAACAGAAACGTAAAATTAGTTTTTTTTATTTATATGGGAATTGCTTACGTAAAATTAATCCATACTGTTTCTGTATGGCGATTCCAGAGCATTGCATTGATATAAATTACTGATCTCCGTACTTTATTGGGACTGTATGAAATTGAAAATGAGAGTGCGGTTTCTTCAAACATTGCGCATTGTACTTATAACACTAGCAGTAAGTACCCTTTTTCCCACGGTTTTTCAGATTTCTCCCATATTGTTCCGGAATATAAAGTATGCTATATCCATTTTCAGGATTTACCTACACTTTTTTAACGTTTGGCTGTGTGTCTGTATATATATATATATATGTGGCATCGCAGCTCTCAAACGGCTGGACCGATATTGATTTAGTTTTAGTTTGGTTGAAAACTTAAATGATCGAAAGTTTTCTTATCTGTGATTCAAGAAAATATGTTCATCCGTTTGAACATAATCAGGTATTTTATTGAGGGGTTAATAAAATAATTTATACTTGTCCATATTTCATTAAAGACCAGTTCAGCTGTTTTGTTGTGAGGTGGAAATAAGTCTGACACAGAGACAGTTAATTTTTTATATTAGTAGCAACGCTCTCAGTTTTTCTCCCTCTCCAAAAGAACAAACATTTTAATAAATGCTAACCTCGGCAGTGGTTATATATTTGAGGCGTTTGGGGTCGAGACAATGGGCCCTTGGGGACCGGGAGCTCACCTCATTTTCAAAAATCTTTCAGAGCGCCTGGTTAATGCGACGCGTGACCAAAATGCTGGCGTGTTTCTGGCTCAACGCATAAGCATTGCCATTCAACGTGGTAATGCCGCCAGCATGCTGGGTACGCTGCCAACTGGTAGTGGGCTTGAGCATTTGGATTGTCTTTAGACCTTCAACGGTCTATGGGCAGTCTAACTGTATTTGTAGTTTTAGTTTTAGCTTGTATTTTGTTTAGTTAATAAAGGCACTTGCCCAGAAAAAAAAATTTTTAATAAAAAAATATGTATAGTATTAAGGGTTACGCTTATAGAATGTATTAAGCCAAAAAAGGGTCATTGTACTCATTATAATGAACAACTTTTACTATGAGACTAACACTGAAATCGCAATCATTATACATCGACGAGATTATTGTTACGATTGTTATGAATATGCACAAGAATCCATATCGAAATTCTCACAGAAGTCTTTTCATAAACAAATCTATAATAATATTATAAAGAGGAAAGATTTGTATGTAAGTATGTTTGTAACGAATTGACTCAAAAAGTACAGAACCGATTTGAAAATTTTAATAGGCTATATAACTATACCCGTGTGAATCCGGGGTGGACCGCTAGTCTATACTAATATTATAAAGAGGAAAGATATGATTGTTTGTTTGTTTGTTTGCATTGAATAGGCTCCGAAACTACTGAACCGATTTGAAAAATTCTTTCACTGTTGGGAAGCTACACTATCCCCGGGTAACATACTCGTAGGCTATATTATATTTTAAAAAAAAATAGGGATCCTTACTAAAACTCCAATTATGTAACCCAAGGTGTAAAAAAATAAGATTTACAATTTTGACTTCGCGTGTTTGACAGTTCTAAGACAGGACAACGTCTGTCAGGTCAGCTAGTAGTTATATAATTGTAGTTGATTTAGAATTTTCAACTTTTACTTAGGCAACTTTTTTAAAAGTAGCCGTGAAATCATGACATGACAAAGAAGTGACCTACAAAAAGTTGACAATAATATCACCATCATCGTGACGAACCTCAAAGAAAATGTCGTAAAAAACATTATGAATGTAGAGTTCAAAGGTTTGAATCAGATAAATAGGTACGTACAAGTTATTTATGGAATATTTTTGAAAAAAAAAAAAAAAAAAAAAAATTGGCTACCGTAATGAATATTTTTAATCTATCATCATCATTTCAGCCATAGGACGTCCACTGCTGGACATAGGCCTCCCCCATCGGTCTCCAAAAGGGCCAGTTGGAAGCGGCCTGCATCCAGCGTTTCCCTGCGGTCTCTTTTAGGTCGTCTGTCCATCTTGTGGGTGGTTTTTAATCTATACTAATATTATAAAGAGGAAAAATTTGATTGTCTGTTTGTTTGTTTGCATTGAATAGGCTCTGAAACTACTAAACCGATTTGAAAAATTCTTTCACTGTTGGGAAATTACACTATGACATGACCCCGGGTGACATAGGCTATATTATATTTTCAAAAAAATAGAGATCTTTAGTATAACTCCAATAACGTAACCCAAGGTGTACAAAAAAATATTTACACCCGTGCGCAGCCGGGGTGCGTTGCTAGTTGTCTTATAAAAAGCCTACCACAGAGCCAATCACCAAAAACAAAATTAAAACGTGTTCAAAATTAAGAAAAATGTTTTAAGCATTTTGATGACTTTCTCGACAGAGAGCACACCATAGTTAGAGATGACGTCACTTGTAAGTACGCCATACGAACTCCATACTGACACTTACTTTGCGAGAAAGGAACAGAGCATCCCTTCCTAATCAGACCAATAACTTTCGACTAAACGTTTATATCTCACAAATTTATAAGCCGTTTTAAATATGTATCGGTATTGTATGTATGTAATATGTATTTATTATATTAAATTTTTCACTTAGCCTGCAGTGCTGTTTACAGCAAATCAAACAGCGTTCTGATAACCTATTGTTTTATATTTTGTGTTACACGACTTAAGTACGAGAAAATATCTTTATCAAAAAGTTTAAATTAATCTATTGTATTATCTATACTAATAATTATAAAAAGGAAAGATTTGATTGTTTGTTTGTTTGCATTGAATAGGCTCCCAAACTACTGAACCGATTTGAAAAATTCTTTCACTGTTGGGAAGCTACTCTATCCCCGGGTAACAAAGGCTATTGCACGGATATATCTATATCCGTGCAAAGCCGGGGCGGGCCGCTAGTTATTTATATGTGTGATATTTCGGCTTCTGTAATGACAATACATTTAAATTTATATCTATACTTTTTCTATTCTATTAAATAAATCAAACTGCATCTATATAAAGTCTGTGAATTGTGCCATTTCAACGTAAAAACTTTCAATAGAAACTGTATGTACTCTGACCTTACTAGGCTTCTGAATATTGGAGCTGTAGCACACGAGAACTCCGAATGGGAACCAAACAAAAATAGATGTATTGTGGCATATCATGCAATGCATTGATCTACTTGTAAGTAACGTGTAGTCACAGAGGTGGCGGTATAAAAATATTATTTTAGCAAACTTTATAAATACTTTCACTTTCTAACTTTATAATATTTGTGTGGACCAGAAAACAAGCGACATTTATACGGTTAACTATCAGGTATGTCGGTCTAATTTCATTGAGAAGTTTTCTGACAGCTCTAGGAACATAGTTCTGCAACCAACGATAGATGGCGCTGACGAGACTAATAATCTTTCGCTCGACCACCACCTCGGCTGATATTAAGCGAGGTTGCGATATAAAACACTTTATAAAGAAACCCCCACTGTATAAAGCACGGTTGCCTAGATAAAAACAGATTCACTCGTGACTTGAAAACACTCAGATTGTATTAGGGAACACCCATTCAGTCAGCACATTCCACAGTCTAACAATTCGCATAATAAAGGCCAAAGCACTTCGTATGGGTTTTCGGAATATCAATCAAGAAATGGTGATGCGTTTTCGTGCCCGCCTTGGCTGCTCTGGCATAAAAATGGTGGTGAGCATTATATCATGCAAATAGAATGCGCAGGCCGGTTATCCGAGTCGCGTAGGCAACAAAACGCTCCATCAGCCCCCGCCAAGTTATAGCGACGATGTATTTTGCCACGCAAGAGTCAGGATGCCCGCGGGGGGAGTGCAACGACAAAAACGAACATAGGTCCAACCTCGATGATGCCTGGCGCAGTACTGAGCACGGCGCGCGCAAATTCTCGCGACCTTTTTAAACTTTTAATTTCACTAAAAACGAAACTATTCACTATCAAAAATCTATCCAAACCATTTTTTTTTATTGGATTGCCTTTCAGTACATGCAATTTCCAGGTTGTTACGAGCTTTCATTAGAGCATAAAACGAAAAAAATTAACTAAATCGACTTTGTTTCAAATTTTTTTGATCGAGGAAAGTTTATTCTATCTTGTTTTGAACCAAATCATAAACTCAAACAGATGTAGGTATCTGTGACATGTATTTTTTCCAGCTCAAATATTGTAATTTAACTGAATAAAATTGATTTAAAGCCGTCAAATTTGTTATAAGAGGCCGTTAATATTCGAAACAATTGTTAAGAGCAAGCATGTTGATTATCATCAGGCGAGTGACTTGCTGATCTTGTCTCTTTAAGGCGAGGTTTTCCCACTTTTAAGCAACGGTTGTTACTACAGATTAACATAAGGCTTAATATTTTTGTATTAAAGTCCCATTTAGTGGATCAAAATTATGGCACTTACACACATACGTTAAGCTAATTCTATTTTTGAGCTGCAATGAAAAATTAACCTTCACGGTTCCTTTCAAAATTATAAAATCTCTATTTTAAAATATTTTAGACATCATTTAGTTACTAAATAGGTATTTGATTGAATCCAGAAAACAGGGAGAAAAGCGCAAATTAGTGTTATTTTCTCTAGCGAATAGTGTTTTATCTAGCGAAATGTTCTTACTCGTGTTTCAGTCTTTCGGGTTTCCTAGATTTATCTATTTGCCCTCTTTTCAAATTTTTAGCAATTTTGGTCTTTCTAGTTTTGTCTACTTCCATGTTAAAACATTCAATTTTGATATGACATAAATTTTATAATTTTAAACTAACCATGGAAGTAGACAAAACTAGAGAGACCAAAATTTCTAAAATTAGAAAAGAGGGCAGAGCCGAATTAAAAAAGCTTAGCACCGCGGTCTGGTCGACTCTCCATAGACCACCAGAGCGGGCACGGTAGCCAGAGGTCGCAGGTTCGATCCAGGTTCGGCTCGCATAAATAACTTACAACAATCCCGATCATTTTCCTCCCCTCTTTGTTTTAGTATTTATTGAATGCACTCGCTACCATTGTTCAGTACTTTGTCTTTTTACATTGTCCTGCATGTAGAATGTAATAAAGTTATTAAGTTTATGCTTGTATGTTTGCTCGAAAATATATATTTCTCTAAGAGATATTGTGAATTTTGCTACCTGTGGGCAAAGTACGAATATTTGATACGTACGATTACATTATTGATACGATTAGATTGTGCATTTCTGCTTCCCTTAGACATCCCAGTGAAATATTGGAGATTGGAGCATGCCCTCTGGCAATGTTGTCTCTAGTGACGTAGACGAAGATGATCATGAAAAAAGCTCAGAGTCAAGTTTTTTCTTAAAAGCTATCTTTATCGTTTGTGCAAAGTCTAATCTTTACTGCTACAGTTATTGAAAAAGTTTAAATAAACATGCCATTTAAATAGGCATTGCACTCTTCAATAAAAGTTAACTTTTTTCTGAAGCATTGAAATCCGTTACGGCTTACACTTGTTCTTGATTTTATTGACATGTGAAAACCAACATCTATTTGCCTCTCTATAATTTATAATTTCGCAAACCTTCTTAGAGAGCTAATAAAAGTCTGGATGAAAAGACATTTTGCTAACTGCAAATTGAATTTTGTCGTTTGGCCACTGTGGTTTTTCAACTCGATAGTTGAACGTTGAGTTTTATTCTGATGTGGTAAGGTTCATAATTTAGTTTTAAAGGGGAATTCGTGTGGTAAAGTGGGTTTGTGATATTTTACGCGTATGGAGTGACGAAGTGACAGGCGGTGAGGCGGCGTCCTGTGTCGCGTCCAATCAATTTGTTGGCCAACAATGCGCAATACATCGTTGCCAAACGAACTCGCTCACACCGGGGCTGGGGAATATTCTGTGAGATCAAAGAGTTCCAGTGCCCTTTAGTCCCAAATTTGATAGTTTACGAAAACTTTTTTCGTTTTCGTCTTGTTCCAAACATTGCTGGGCTAAAAGGTATTGGAAAACTTTTTTCATATTAGAGTGAAGCAATCTATACCGCCGATAACTGCCAAATTTAGTTCCTGCACATTTCCGATAGAGGCGTTTTACTGGTTTTACTAAAATGTATGGAACAATACGTAAACGAAAAAAGTTTTCGTAAACTATCAAATCTGGGACTAAGGGCACAGATTAAACGTTTACTGGTCATCAAAATTAAAATTATAGACATAATTATATAGACAGCCCCGTTGGTCCAGTTGGCAGTGAACCTACCTTCTGAGGGCGTGGGTTCGATTCCCACCTTAGGACAAACATTTATGTGATGAATATTTGTGTTTGTCCTATAATTATCTGGTTGTTAATATATATTTAAGTATGTATTTAAAACTATATATGTATGTATATCAGTCTCTGGTAGTCATATTACAAGTTTTGCTTAGTTTGGGGTCAGATGACCGTGTGTGCAAAAATGTACCAAATATTATAGACATCCTCGCAGCACCGGATGTTCTAATATTGTTTAAATAAATAAAACAGATTATTATGTAAGAACGTATAACTCTACATTTTCTTAAACAATATCTATTATTAGAGCTGGTAACACCAGACAGGAATCATTAGTTTTTGGAGTTTTGGCGCCAACGTGGAAAAAAACATGTCGGCTCGTTGGATTATTTTCCTAAAATTGTGTATTTTCGAGTGTCAATCTCTACATAGTATAAATTGAAGTTGCTTTCCGCGTCTGTCTGTGTCTGGATGGCCGCTAACTCCTCCTAAACCACGCAACGGATTTTGATGCGGTTTTCACCATCAGTTAGATACATTTTCAAGGAAGTTTATATATAATTATAACTAGCGACCCGCCCCGCTTCGCACGTAAATTACACCCGTGCGAAGCCGGGCGGGCGGGTCGCTAGTGTGTTCTAAATAGTGAATTATTATTCATTAAGTGCTCGTAAACATGCTCGAGTGTGGGTAAGTTATATAACGAAGTGAAACGTGTCTTTTCGTGTTGTTTCCAAAACTCCATAGGAGCTTCTTGTAAAGTCTCCACTATCTAATTCATCATCATCATCATCATCATCATCATGATTACGGGTGATGATGAATTAGATATTTATTTTCTTTGTTGTTTTTTACTAACCCTGTTATTCCCTAAGAAACAAAAATATGAAATTGAAGAAATGTTATGTACATATAATTGTTTGATAACGAAGAATCAACAACGAATTTTAATAGTTTTAGTATAGTAAAAATGTCAAGAACCGTTATGATGGATTTTTTGAGGTTTTAGTTTATAGATGGGCCTGAAGTTGACACTCTTATTCTTGGACTTTGGAGAATAGTTAAAATAATGAAAAATTTAGTTAAAAATTCCTTCGTTCCCAGAATATCTGACCGCTGAAGCTTATTTAATCTGTGGCTCTCGCCGGGTGTCTCATACAAGATGCATGGTGCGCAGGAGTCGGGCGGCGTCGTTTTTGCACAGTTCATGAATTGGCGCGCCACTCATTAGCCTGTAACGAGGCCGCCCGGTTCGACTCCCGGGTCGAGAGCTTAGACCTTGTAGGGTTATTTCCGTAATCTGGTATCAAAATGGTGTTGCGGTTTGACTATTGATAACTAACATTTCAAAGTACTCTGCCCACTGCCACTTCAATGGGGAGACGCACTGCTTATTTATCACGCCAGGTGGCGCATTATCGCTGGTAATGATAATGATGTCGTTTCACTGTCAAAAGTGTCAAATATCAACAGATAATTTTAGTAATTACACAATAAATATCGTCTGGTATTAAAACATGCCTCTGTGTAGTGCATTTCAGTGTAAAAATAGAGGTACACACCGCTTTCCTTCCGATGAGAAAAAATAATATTGATAATTTTATTGCATAGCACCTTGCCAAAAGATTCTCTTTTTTACCAGCTAAGGAAGCATTATTAAGCATTAACTCTATTTTAGATTCGCCACTGTTATTAGAGAAACATTTTACTGTTTATAAGCATAGTTCATTTTTATTGTTTCATTAAAGAGCAATGTTTATAACCTCGAATAAATAACAAATGACAGCACCAGCGAAGGTGGCGCCATCTGAGATAAGTTTGGCCTGTGGCTTCTCATTGCTAATCCGGTGGGCTATGTCGGTGACTTTCGTTCGTCTACGGATCTTTTAATTTCTTCATTTCTGAGCGTAGGACGTCCACCCACAAGATGGACAGACGACCTAAAAGAGATCGCAGGGAAACGCTGGATGCAGGCCGCTTCTAACCGGCCCTTTTGGAGTCCTATGGCTGAAATGATGATGATGTTGATGATTTCAAATTAGGCACAAGTTCCGGAGTTGTAACAAACACTGTTCATTCCCCACGGACCTACCAATCTTAATTCCCCAAACATTATGCATTTGAAAAACACACATTTATACGCAACTTTTTTAAAAATTTAATTTTCGACAAAATTTTGATAATAAATTTAACAGGCTTTGTATAACTTCCACTGTGACTGACTTATATGACGATAAAATGTTATGACTGTTTTAAAATGTTTAAAAATATAAACGAAGTATTTAGTTAGTGATGTTAACATTCTTTCAGGAGAAAAAAAAAACACATTGGCTTCGAAAAATTAAGTATGATCACTTTGATGGTCACAGTATTGTAGCGATTTTATGACAGATGTCATTGAATGGGTATAAAATATAAGTTTATTGGTTAGTTTTTATCACGATGTCGTACGCAGTATTCATATTCTCTTTGATCGCGATATTCAAGATCAATAATACAATCTTTGATTACATAAATAACCAAATTATACAATCAATAATATAAATTAAAAGTTATGTTAACTTTTGTTGAATGAGCATACCCATTAAATTTAATTTTAGCTCGTGGTAGCCCATTTGGGAGACCGCTAGACTTGAAAACGTAAGGTCGCGGGTTCAAACCCCGGGCCCGTACCAATGAGCTCTTTGGAGCTTATGTACGGATTGTCATAACACTGGCTTTTCGGTGAAGGAAAACATCGTGAGGAAACCTGCATACGTACGGAAAAAGAATTAAATGGCGTATGTGAAGCCACCAATCTGCACTGGGCCAGCGTGGTGGATATGGCCCAATCACCCTTTCGGGGGTAGGCTAAAAGTCCAGCAGTGGACTGTTAAAAGGCTGATTATGATGATGATGATGATGATGATTCAATGTAATTCGTAAACTTTCTTGTCCGTGTCCGATATGTGATATTACTTCAACGCATCATAAATTTAAGTATGAACTTACATAGGTATATTAAAATAAATAAAATAACAATACCTTAGATAACGTTTTCATCCTGATCGTTTAGGCCTTTACAATGCAACTGACTTGTCTGTACAGTTGGTCAAATGCCGGAACTAACAGTTTTCAACGAGAAGCTGTCAGTTTTGTTTAGAAATGCTATGATGACTTCCTCGCTCCACTGTAAAGATAAGTTGGTCGGTCTGTACTAAACTTTCAATAGACATGTTGTTTGGGGTTAACAATGTTAGTCGCGCCCTTCCATACTTAGTCATAGAATAGATAAGAGTAGTTAGGATTTAGTGCCAAGCGCCACGGTCCTAAGGTTAAAGTCTACACACGGTTGGACAGATCAGAAAACTAATCAGACAATCAAGATATGGTATAGATATGGTAAGGTGGATACATCGTGTCGTTCGTGTTTAAATGTCTCCGTGTTTCACCCACTTTTTTCAATATGCGCTAAACCGCTTGACGCAAAAACTGTACTCACACTAGCAATAGCATTAATGCACTATGGTAATATTTTAATAGGAATTAGTTTTTTTTTCATCGATCTCTAAAAAGGCCGGTTGGAAGTGGCCTGCATCCAGATGAAGCTTTTGGAGATCGACGATGTGGGAGGCCTATGTGCATATTTTTATTGAATATTATAATAAAATAAATAAATAAATAATTTCAAGATTGAATTGAATGTTTCATGCAAACTAAGAAATTCGCCGAGACACCGTTATGAAATATCGAATAGTCCACAAGGAAAAATAAAATTGGCAAGGGCATCTGCAGTTTGCGTTGGACTAACAGCATAAATCCTGATGCCTCATCATAGAGATAATTATGATGAGGTTGAGTGATGATAATCTGAGGTTTATAAGTAGCTTATGCCCTGGATTAACATATAGGCTACTTTTTGTCCAAGAATAATCATGGTTTCTGTTGAATAGGAAAATCTTTGAATATATTATATTATTCGGGTGTAAGTAGTGATTATAATGCTAGTCAAAATCGAAGAAATATTTGCCAGTATGTGCCCTAAGCTCATCCTCGCTGGGCCCACAGTTTGTTGGTGGTTCTTACGTCCTCTAATGCCAGTGATTTAATCTTATCAACTCGATGTGGATACTTTTATGGTTCAAGATAATTTCAATAACAATGACATGTTTGTGGTGTTATAGGCTATGGATTAAAAGGTTTTTTTTTTCTTTTCTTTTTCTTAAGAGAAATTTGGCGTCGCACGTCTTGTGCGTTTGTCAGTATCAAATAATTTGAATATTTGCAAGTTGTATTAAATATCGCCAAACAAGTCATAGTCGCAGTCAAGTCAAGCAAAGTAAGTCACTGTCAAGTCTAAGTCATGCGCCAGTATAGTAGTGGCGACTTTACAAAGGGCTTCTTTGGAGTTTTGGTAACAACACGAAAA
This sequence comes from Agriopis marginaria, assembly GCA_932305915.1. Taxonomy (NCBI): domain Eukaryota; kingdom Metazoa; phylum Arthropoda; class Insecta; order Lepidoptera; family Geometridae; genus Agriopis; species Agriopis marginaria. Next base: position 6,547,043 of record OW029933.1, read on the forward strand.
GACATGTTATAATAATATATTACTTGCCCACATTAAAACACACTAACGAAACGAATACTTATTTAATAATAATAATCTACAATCAATTACAACAGTGAAAATCTACTTGAAAATATACAAGTTTAGAAAAATAATACAATATGCGACATATTAGTTTCACGTTTTGGCACCAAAACTCTTACAAAAAAGTTTGCTTTTGACTCCTAACATTATTCTTTTCTCTCCGGTCAAGTTTGTCCACTTCCTAACTTGTCCATTTCCAAAGTTGTCAACTTTCTAATTCATCCATTCCTAACACATCCTTTTCCTAAGTTGTCGTTGTAAAAATTCCTTAGACGTCCATTCCGTATTCGTCTACTTATTAAATCGTCCATTCCATATTCGTCTACTTCTTATTCAGTCTATTCTTAATTTGTCTTCCTTACAAACACGTATTGTATTTTGGCAGCTGTCATCCTGTCTATTTAGCCAGAGTTAAGTGTTATTAGGAATTTTCAAGTAGTGGATAGTTGGAAGTTTTAGATGATATTTTTAGATAAGTCACAGTAAGTTTATTCAGAGTCAAAATCAAGCATACTAAGTCACCGTCAAGTCAAAAACACGTCCCGTTTATGAGGTAAACTTTGCAGTAGGCTTCTATGGAGTATTGGAGACAAACGAAAAATAAACATTTCGCACGAGAATGTAAATGTAAAAAGAAAACATTTAAAAAACAAGTATTTGGCATTTCTTGAAGGAAATTAGAGCTCGTTAAAATCTTTCTCACTTTGGTCTTTAATTACCCCCGTCATTTATATTCATTATTATAGTTTTTTATCGGATACATTTCGGAGAGTGTGCATCGGATCTGCACGATCTAATTCCCTCCTGCCCATTTTTCTATCGGACTGCCAGAGCGGGCACGAAAAATCGTCACCACTTTATGGTTGATATTCCGAAAACCCGTATGAAGCGCTTTGATTCCACATTTATTGTGCGAACTGCTAGTCTGTGGAATGCGCTGCCTGAATGGGTGTTCCCCGATGGTTACAATCTGGGCGTCTTCAAATTACGAGTGAATCGGTTTCTTCTAGGCAAGCGTGCTACCGCAGACCGCATCATCGCTTAACATCAGGTATGATAGTGGTCAAACGCAAGCCTATAATTTATTTAAAAAAAAAACATTTACTGTAAGCCAAAACTCCATAAAGAATCCTAACCTTTAACAATAGCATTATTAACCCCACTTCTTCTAAGCTCCTTCTATCTTAACCGCAGTAAATCTGTTCGAAGCACGAAGCTACAAATTACGCTCAATATCGTATTGGCCAGTGATATGGGTATCGGTTGCCATGGAAACGGTGGGAAACGGGGGTCATTGCAACTACTGACCTCTGTCCTTAGCAGGTTGCACTTACTTTTAGCGGACTTCAAGGGTTTTTTGGGTTTTTATACACTTTAATATAAGTGTTCACTTCATTTCACATCACTTGTTACTATGTAAACAAATCGTGTAAGTCAGTTTTGAACATTTTAACCTATTTTAAAAATGTCGAATCGATTTGGAACTTTGCAAGTATTATGTAATCTGTAAGTATAAGTGTAAGTGGTAATACAATAATTTAGTACCATCCAGATGATCTTATGACATTTTTATGTATCTAACCAAGAAAATTTTAAATGATGTAACTTTACCTTTGTCTGTTTTTACAACTAAGCGGCCTAACCGACTTTGATGAAATTTAAAAAGCAATTGTTGGGAAACTAGATAATCGCAAGCACGCAGATATAATTAATATATGATTTTCACTTCTCATGATTGTAAAGTTCATGTTTATGCTCGATGTAAGCGAAATAAATCTATTTTTATGCTCTGTACTCATTATTATGAACAACTTTTACTATGGGACCAGCCCTGAAATCGCGAAAAAAATATCAGCTGTTCTATAGAAAACGGTCAATGACACTCGACAAAATGTATGGAACAGCAGATTTTTTTTTCTCAATTTCAGGGTTCTCAAAGGACCACCTTTACTAAAAGTGGTTCATAATGATGAGTACAATTACCTTCTTTTGGCTTCGAGAGTGTTTCCCTTACACCCTCTATAACTATATTTTATCTTCGACTTAAATATCCGTCCACGCCTTCGGCTTGAGCTGATAAACATCTCGGCAAAATGACTTGTTTTATGCACTAATTGTACAATCTACTATTATTAGAAGAAGCCATGAAGATTTACTAACAACACAGCCTTTTTTACTAAAAAGTTTACCCAAAAGTAGTTTCCTAAATTCCATTCATGGTCTCGCGTACCCAAATAAATCGATGCAACGCAATCATTACGTGGTCACCAGAAAACTAATCAAACCTGAACTCTAACCGTCTATAGTTATATGAAGAGAAGTTTCAAATGGCAGAGCTCTGCTTAATTTGGTGATTAGACTCAGAAAAAGGACGGCCAAATTGTTAAAGGCGATTGAACCGTTACTGCTATGTGACAATTCTTGGAATGTCTTTTGTTGTAATCTTCTATTTTAGATTTTAGTAGACCTGGGGCCTTACTGACAACAGCTATTGCGGCACCTAATCTGCTTAGTTGGAAAATCACGCGAACGTGAACCTTATCGCGCCCAGATACGGTTTGCGGTCGCGTGATTTTCCAACTGAGCGGATTAGGTGCCGCAATTAGCTTTTGTCCGTAAGGCCCCTGGACATTTGTAATTTTATTAAATACCTACCCATACTAAACATAAGCATAAGCACTGCCTGAATGAGTGTTCCCCGAAAGTTACCATCGGGCTGTTTTCAGATCACGAGCAAATCGGTCTCTTCTGGGCAAGCGAGCTCCATCGTAGACCGCATCATCGCTTTATATCAGGTGAGTAGGTGGCCAAACGCAAGCCTATTATTAAATATAGAAATATAACTAAATTTAAGCATATAAAATCTGTGGTGTTAAGGAAAAAGGAGATAAGTAAAAAAAAAAAATGAGATTTTTTGTACCTAATGTTTTCAAAACATTAATAAGTGTCACGGCAATAAGAAGATGAGTCAATAAATTGTATTATAATTTTTTACACCCCTACGTACATAACGGGACTAGTCATAACATCAGGAAAAAGGAGATAAGTACATCCACTTGAACTATTCAAGTTCAAGTGTACCTATGTACTTATCTCCTCTTTCCTTGACACCACAGAAATAATAGATATTGATTTTTAAATACTTCATCCCCAATTTTCCCTTAAGAAAGGATTTTGCGAAAGTTGACGGGTATTAATACGGGTATTTCTCAAATGCCTTTTTTAACTGACCTCTACGCTCCATAAGGCATCTACCTGCCAAATTTCAGCTTCGTAAATCAAGTATTTCTTTTATATTTCATAATGAGTCAGTCAGTCCAGTAAGCGAATGATATTTCGTTTTTAAATATATAGATTTGTAGTAAATCTAAGTATTTAGTATCTAAAGTACTCGTGGTCTACGTTCAGTATGTTTTTTTATATAAAATGCACGCTGGGAGGAAATGGAAGGTAGTATAGTCTGCGTAACGCAAGATTCCTGCGTACGCGTTGCTATGCCGTTCGGTGGGCTAATGATGGGAGTTTGTCGATATGGAAATATCGATAAACTACCGTCTACAAGGTCAAAGAGCATTCTCAAAAAAAAAATACAAAACTTCGTTTCTTACATTTTGCGACTCTTCATTGTTCTTTGTTTAGAAAGCAGAACACACTTTTCCAGAGCTCATCTAAAAATATTGAAAAATAACTTAAAATTTTCAGACTAAAGATTTTGGTAAATTTGTATTTTTTTACCGTTGTTGGACTGACAATTCAAAAATTCGATGACTGGCAAGATTCAAACTTGCACAACGATCCGGCTAAGAGCAATGATGAAACGCTCTTAGCCACTGAGCTAATAGATCCCATTTTCATGTCACCCACTTAATCGTCTTTTTACAACCAATCTAAGCGTGGCAATCCAATGACGGGACAATATGAGTATTATCTGTAATCTTTGCATACAAGTAATATTTTTTTAATTATCTGTTAGATTTAAACTATTTCAGATTAGTATTGGCATGGGCCTAGCTTCAGTATTTATAGATTGTCAAGTGTTGGTTTCATGGTGTATTATAACAACACACCGCCGCCCCATTAGGTGAGTTGATGGATGAACGTAGATCAATTCAGTAAAAAAAAAAATCTAAGCAAAACGACATAGCGTTAGAAAACGTCTAAATTTCCTCGCATAGTTACGAGTACGATGCATGGTATCCTCGTATCGATATCGATAATTTTTGTACTCTTCCCATCACTAGTTTGCTCATATGTTTTATTGGTGTGCAGCATATCGAATGCCTTTGAGCGTATAAACCCAGCGCGTAATGCGCTCGTTCTGATTTACTCGATTACTTTATGCGGTATTGGATTGAATATAAAATCACACTAACATTATAAATGCGAAAGTTTGTATTTAAGTGTATATGTTTGGAATCAACCTTACAATAGCTTAATTAATTTGGGTGACATTTTATAACCTGCATTAAAAACGGATTTTTATCCTTAAAATAATCAGATTCTCTAGGATAGCGCTTACGGTGCTGAAACGGGACACTTTTTTATACCATAGGTGGCAAACAAGCTAACGGGCTGCCTGATGGTAAGTGATCACCGTAACACCAAGGGCCTCACAGATACGTTGCCGACCCTTAAATACTCTATTAAACAGCCCTTTTAAAGAACCCCATGGGTGTCCCACACACACACACACACACTTGCTAACAGTTGGAACGGTCAACAAGTTAAATACATCATACTTATCATGATTATAGTACATACTCTAAAGTAACAACAAACAATAAACACAGGCCTTGCACTTGGCTTGTTTTTATTGGGCGCGTCCTAAAGGTCCCAAACAGAAAGAGAGATTTTTTTTTGGGGTTGGGGAATACTGGGTGCGTGAGTTTGACTTACACTTGGCCAGGTTTTTTGTAATAGGCATAGAACTAAATATCTATACCAGTAATTTATATATAAGTGATTTTTATCTTATTTTTTTTTTTATGAGTTAGTGAGATAGATTGTTGTTTTGGAAGGCATCCTCTTAAGTAGGTACATCATCCGTGTCAACTTTCGGACTTCCAACCATTATTGGTACGCCAGGAATGTAAAGCGCGTGGTCACACTCCGCCTAACACCAGAAATGTGTTTCTTTCTCCCCACGGCTTAATTAATTTCACGGAGGGCCTTTGAGGGAACTTTTTACCTAAATGATGGTTTAATTGGGGTAATTTTAGGAATGTTGGGGACATTTTTGCTATTATAATTAAGTAAGATGTTTTATAGTACAATAGTGTAAAAGCAGGCAACAGGAGATTTGAAAATATGAGCTGCGGCGTCACCGAGGCCAGCATATGTCATTCCATAAATAACCAGTTGCCGTAAGACTTGTTTCGCATCTTTCTTTCTTTGTGGATATTCACGCAAAAATATAAATATTAAGGGATCCTTTTCACATTTTAGCCTATAATAGTCCACTGCTGGACATAGGCCTATCCCAAAGAACACCGTGATCAGCGTGATCTTCGGCTTTTTTCTTCCAACTACTCCCTGCTGCCTTACATAATATATCGCCATCCAACAAGTCTCAGGGTGTCCTTCGCTATTTTTTCCGATTTGTGGTCTCCACTCTCGTACAAGGATCCTCTCCATCATAAGGTTGCCTGGAAGAGATAAGCGCGATAAGTTCGCCGATTGTTGCACTAGTTTTTTAATCTGTTTTATTGTGTATATGTAATTTGTCGATTGAACAATAAAGAGTTTATCTATTTAACAATTTAACCAGTGTCTGTTGCCAGTGATAACATAATATGGTATTGAGACGTGGGCCTAACTGGCCTTAATAGGTCTTTTGGAAAAACACACAGTCGCACCTCGGGCAATGGAGAGAGCTTGGTCGGAGTTTCTTTGCGCGATTGAATCGGAAACGTGGATATTCGCAAAAGAACCAGAGTCACCAACATAGCTGTTAAAATTTGCAAGTTGAAGTGGCAATGGGCAGGCCACATCGCTCGAAGAACCGATCACCGATGAGGAAGAAAGGGTCTTGAGTGAAAACACGAACCGGAAGACGCAGTGTAGGTAGGCCTCTCACTAGATGGACCGACGACATCGCGAGTGTCGCGAATATCCAGTGGATGCAGATGGCAGGCTGATGATGATGATGACTAGAACAAGTTCTAGCAGTAAAAGGTTCTGCAACAGATGATCTTCTCCACATGACAGATGAGATTTTTTCTCGTATTTGTATTTTGTCAAAATTAACGAAACAAAGGAATTAAAAATACCTTAGCTTCAAATGTTTAAACAAAACAAGCCATTTTAACCACCCATGATACACGCAGCAGGGTTGAACTTTTGTAAAAAAATATCTATACAGACAAAATGCGCAATTCTAGAAAAAATAATTACAGTCAGCTTTACAATTTATAAATAAAATTTAGCTCAATTTAGTTCACACAAAATAATTGCATTTAGTGTAAAAACTTAAAATCCATAAAAAAAACTCTGTAAACAACTTAACAGACAGAACAAACTATTCGTAGAGTTGGATAAGTGAAATCACTAAAAGTTTTCGTGGAAAGCCGTCAGTTTGGTTTTAAAAATACGATAGTGGTGCCCCCACTCAATTCTACAAATAAGTTGGGTAGGTACTATTGTCAAATGCGTTCATTTTTACATTCCTGCAAATTGGTCCCATTAACCGGAACTCCGGGTCAACGACACATTATTTTAAAGTTGATCTATATTTCACAAAAAATCTCAACAATTCACTTCATAAAAACAATCTCATCTTCTATCTCACTCTCAACATTTTAGTAACAGAAAACCCACGAGTAAGAGAGAGACGCATGTAGTTAGTCAGCGGCGATTGATTATGGGCAGAGTTTCGCAGTGATCCATGACGGCTGTTGTGTTTGAAGCTGAAGCGACAACGCAGCGCGAGCGGAAAAATGCGTTTGTCTCGCTCTCTCATTTTTCCCCAGTTGACAGCTGTTACGCAAGTCTTGTAAAATTATCAAGGTTGTTTATTATCAAATGTATAATTTTCATATTGTGTAAATTTTTCAAGCGCAGGATGAAATTCTTCTCTGGTTTGCAATTTGCTTTGGTATTGAAGGTATTGATTTTAAATTTTTGCTCCTGAAAGAACCTGAAAAATACCAATTGATTATCTACTTTTTAGGTAGGGTCAGGTTTTTTTTTGGAGTTTCGTTGGTACTACAATTAAATATTGGACTCTCGAAGGTCACAGCTACGCGTTGAAGTCTTTTGTACTACGAGTATGGTGACAAAACGACACATTCAACTATGTCTTTGCATTTATTTAGAATATAGTTAACACTTGAAAATGTAATTTATTTATTTCAAGCAAGTGACGAGCAAGTCTCTCGTCTGATGGTAAGCGTCTTGATTGGCTAAAAGAGTTGAGTAACACCCAGAATTTGAACTTCAACTGATAAAAAAACCCAGCGCACTGACATTCGCATTCAGTGTATTGAGCACAAACTCAATACACTGAATTCGATATCCTGTAATATTAGATTTTAATTCTCTGCCCAGTAATTTCACTAAAAACATTGTCTTTTAATCCAAATCCCAGTATTTTTGCACACTACTGGCAAAACTAACATAACTGGCCAAAGTGTCGTACTTAAGTGGACTCTGCAAAATAACAACAACAAATCAAAATTCTTTAATAAAAGCCATTAATAAGCACAATTTTTCAAATGTTTTCTACAAAATGTGTTATTATCATCATCATCATCCTATGCTGAACATAGGCATCCTTTAGAACACCACACTGAACGCCTGCCATCTGCATCCACTGGATGCCCGCAACCCTCACGATGTTGTTGGCCCATCTAGTGGGAAGCTTACCTACGCTGTGTGTTAATCTTAAAATATAATGTGAATTCCAATTTTTCTTTCATCATCATCTTTTTAGCCATAGAATAGGACGTCCACTGCTGGACATAGGCCTGTCCCATCGATCTCCAAAAGGGCCGGATGGAAGCGGCCTGCATTCAGCGTTTCCCAGTGGTCTCTTTTAGGTCGTCTGTCCAATTTTACTTTACATTAAGTTAATTTTTAGAAGAAAAAAACAAAATCCGACTTCTCATCTATACCTACATGAACAAATTTAAACTAAAAAGTAGAAAAATGACAGTTAAACAGAGATTGAAAGTTGTTATCAAGACTTTTGCTGAAGATAACCACATACAAAAACGTCATCTCTATGTATTTTTTTATATTTGTTGATTTTTTCTAATAATGCTTTCGTTCGTTTCATCATTTTCGATAAAATTTATATGGGAGCACATCAAACCTACGAAAAAGTAAGTATAATAGAGTAAGTAAGTATAACCTACGAAACAAACAAAATCACCAAAATCAGTTCATAGTTAGCGGAGTAATCGCGTAATACACATACAAAAAAAAGTTGAGTTAAGAAATTCCTTATTTTTTGAAGTCGGTTAAAATCGTGTCAAACTTGGATTACATTAGTACGATACAATATTCGTGTATCCAAGTGGTTTCACTTTCAATCATCCGATCACATGAACCATACAAAAAGCCCCACGATCCACGCTTAGTAAAGCGAGCGTACATTTACAGAAAAATAATCCCGCTTAAAAATAAACCAACTATAACACCCGTCAAATTCAAAAAAGGCGCTTAAGAGTCATCAACATCAGTCATAGATGTTCTGAACCGTTATGCCGTCAACAGACCGATCTACATATCACTGAGTCCTTGCCGTGAGAAAATGTCTTAGAATCGACAGATCTAATACATCCTATAGAGTCGGAGGCTGTGAGCGAAGGTTTCGTAGGTCGAAAAGCGCGCGAACGCAGTGTGGCGTCGATGCCCGCGCGCATAGCACGCTCACACGAAACGCGCGTGCGCCAGACACGCGACCTGCCAAAACCGCGTTGACATCCGAATTCGAATACGGCCCGCCCATTGGTCACTCCCGAAACATTTTAAAATGGAACAGATGAACTGTCAAATCACAGAGACAGGAACTTTTTAAATTTGACGTTGCTTTGACAGTTTCTATTTTAGTCGGTATTTGTTAGTGACATTTAACAGTGGTATTTTATGGTACCTGCATGTTTACTTGTTTACTCAGTGTTCCGATTTCAGTGCTAAACATTTCTCTAGGTCTGCTTAATTTCCATTTAGTGGTTACAAGGGCGTGAATTTTGACTCGTTACGAGTGTGAACTGGAAGGTGTGAACTATTGGATTTGTCCAAAAATAGTACTTAGTGCGTACATTATTTTTGTATATTTTTTACTAAGACGTGGATAGAACCTTATAGGATTGTTTCAGTTATTTGGACTGGTAAGTAAAAATTACTTTACATATTTATTTTTGATATACAAACAATATTATCATTATAATTATGTATTTATTATAGGGTTAAAGGAGAGGTTAAAGGGGGAGGCCTATTGTTCAGCACTGGACGTCTTCTGGCTGATGATGATGATGATGATTTATAATAGGTTTGATTGTAACATCTAGAGCTTTTATTAACAAAGTAGGAGCTTCCTACGGTTTTATCCGCTATTCTACTGTTATATGTTTTTGTGATAAAAAGTATTAATCAAGGGTACATAAGCTACCTCCATACCAAATTTAATCAAAATCCTCTCAGCTGTTACGGAGTAAAGTGCGGACTTTCGCTGCACTGTCTCACTGCGCTTGCTTCTTTCCCTGTGTCATAATTGTATCACTGTCCACTTGTGGTGGACCAGCGGGTAGGGGACAACGGGAATGAACGATTATTGATGTTGTATTTGTTAAACTAGTTTAAACTAAAATTGACAGCCCCTAATTTCCGCCCTCAAATTTTTTATCCCTGCCTGCTACCTCCAGTATGGATCTCCTCCATTCTAAGGTTGTCTGAAAGAGTTTGCTCTTGGCGATAAGGCCGCCGCTTGTTGAACTAGTGTGTTAAGCTTTTTTACCTTGTGTATAATTTGTGGTGAGAACAATAAATAATTTACCTATCGATCTAATTTGTCGCAATAGTTCTTTTCTTACATGCTACAATTAAAAGGGACGCAGGAATTTTCGTGCTGACAGACTAGTTTAGATTAGAGAATACGACAGGATCATAGACGTAATATACCTAAAGGCAGGTATTATATTTTACGTCCATGGACAGGATTGTCAATATACCTAGCAAACCGTTTAGCCATATTGGAGGTCTTTGGACGGCCTAAAATTTTCTTAAATTCTGTAGCTACTCTACAAAACGAGGCTAGCTACTCTTCTTTTTACGAGGTATAATAACTCTACCTTTTCCATTGCCTGCGAGAAAATAAATAGTAGCATAGTATTTTTATCGTTTAAAATACAATAGGTAATAAGAGAACAAAGGATTAAATATAAACAATATAAATTTATAGTGAAATTAAAATTAAAAAAACTAAATTCAGTGTTACCTAGCGAATCTACTTATTAGATTTTGGCAGGAACTAATTATTTACGATAATTGCTGCTTAGTAACTAAATAATACCGGAGTCAGTATGTAATTTTCGTCACTTATTTTATTGTATGATAATTACAAATCTTACTATTTCTGATGATAATAGATTTTCCAATGAAAAAATAACCACTATATCTACCTAATAGAACAGAAAAAACGAAACTAACAGAAATTGGCGAGTTTTTTTCACAATTCAAATTGCATAGTTTAATAGAATAGGTCATATCAGCCAGCCAATAGGATCAGTAGGTATGCTTCATTTATTTTTTTGTACATAATTCGTATATCGTACTTGTTCCAAACTTCAGCTTGCAAATTTTAACAACTATGTCGAAAATTAGTCTACGTCATTTTTAATCACTAAAAAAATATTTAAACTTTTCCTGGTTTTGATTTCGCACTAAAAATCTCGCAGGCAATGGCGTTTGTTGATGATTTCACGACCTTACCTTTTTAAATACTCCAGGGGCTTTACAGGGGATTTGACCAGCGCTGAAACAGCTCAGTGCAGAAAATCACTCGAACGTGAACCTTAACGGGCCGAGATACGGTTTGCGGTCGCGCAACTTTTCGCATCACTTAAACAGAATCGCTTAATACAGGTAGCCGTAAGGCCCCAGGTCAACAGTACTGAAATTGTAAGAACTTTCAAATAAAATGGTTATTATTTTCATAATAGTGACGCCATTGATAGTGATGTGATTGGTGTTTCACTTACCACGACGTATTGTTGTATTTTAGGATTAAGTTTTTTTTTTAATGATGAAATGGGCTAGCGTTTGACCTCAACTCACCTGATGGTAAGCGACGATGCAGCCTAAGATGGAGCACGCTTGCCCGTGAGGTGCCATGAGGTATTGTATATTATGTAAGTTTTTTAAGATATATATTATGTTACTCACGCATTTATCTCGGCAAACGTTTGGTGCAGGTTACGGGTGACCGGAATTCTGGCCAAAAAAATTGCATTTCCATTCAACTGCCATGCTGCCAGCTTACGTTTCCTTCCACCAAGAGGCTTTTAGATTAGTTTTTAGTTTAGCTTAGGGTATATTTGTTTATGTAGTTTTATGATTTTTTTTTCTATGAAAAATGTGTAATTTTCTCATGTAAATAAAATTTTAAGTCTTACATTTAAATTCAAAATTAATACAGTTTCAAGTTTTTTTTATACTATTTCATTTATACTGTCATCGTGCCAGTTGGTTATACTTAAGGTTTGAAACAGTCACATCACCACTTCACTGAACATAATTCAACTTTTTTCCTCCATTAAGGATGATAATAGGTAATGTGCCGCCTAATTGACATAAAAACACATGCACAGATTAGAAACATACAGATGGGAAACTCAAAAGTGTAAAGATAATTTATGCCCACAAAAAAATTTATTGATTAAATTTAATTGATTTAAAAGTGTTGGAAAAACTTTTATATCAATAAATTTTACATTTTATTTATATGAAACGGGAATTACTGACGTAACCAGTTAACGCAAATCTACAACTTAATTTTTGTTGAATGACTGTCATTGTCTAAAATGTATCCTCTCATTGTCAGCCTATCAACTTCCCACCGCTGGGTCACAGGCCTTCTCTCAGATAGAGAGCATTATGCTGGCCCAGCGCATGTTGGTGAATATCATATTATGTCTTTGAACTTTAACATGTTGATTGCCTCACGATGATTTCCTTCACCGTTTTTGGGCGATGGCATCGAAACTGGACAAAATTTATAAGTTTTAAATAATCATCATCAATCGTCATAGGCGCAAGGCTAGGATGGAACAAGTGCCGTTGGTTTGAAGCGCAGATGCTACCGCTCGGCCCCCATCACTCAAATTCATTCTCTAACCAACGTTTATTAGCTGATAATAATTATCAAAAATTGTTTTTTGACTCATACATAAAATATCCTGCCTAACGGAACGACATTGTTTTTTTATCGTGATTATAACGTTTGACAACTAACTGTTGGTAAGCGTTGATGTGTTCGAAGATAAAGCACGCAGACTTAGGAGATCCTATTCAGTCTAGCCTTGATAAAGCCCAGTTTATATCTCTCAAGGAAATAGGAAGCTTTAATTATTGTTTCTTAAATAAAATGTCTAAATTACATAATGAGAGTTCACATGGGACTAGATGGGACGTGGTCGAACGGCATGTAAAACGTGAACGTTGGGACGATTTTTAGGTAGCTTTATCCTTGGTATGCACGGTATAGCACCCTAGACGTTAACCAAAGTCAAAGTATAATCTATAAGTATGTAATGATAGGTAGGTTGGTATATTTCTTAACTGAACAAAATGATTTGACTATTCTCTGTTCATTCATATTCTGTGACTTGAGATTTAGGTACGCACAATACTCAAATGAAGTAGGTATTCTATTATTTGGTTTTTGCCTGTTTAATAGGTCAAATAAATGACGCATCGAGTTTTTGTTGCAATTTTCGGTTACATAAAGTTGTTATTGGTACGAGTAAAGCACATACTCCTTTTTCAGATGTGATCGGTTTGTTTGCAGATGCGAATTTTCAAAAGACATTCGTAAATAAATAGGTAACAAGCAAATAAGTCACCCGAAACTTTGTATCAATGTCTTTATATTTTCATTCTTTGTATGTAATTTTTGTTATGTTTTGTTCGTACATGAGTAATATCGTATAAAATAAACATAATTATCATTTTTTTCGTCACTTAATGACGTTCTTCCGAGGACAAGCAATTTTTTTCGAGGTTTAAGGGTTGGTTCCATAGGTAAAGTGGTTCTTAATGATAAGTATTAAGAGCCCTTTTTAGCTTGATATACCATATCTGAATTATACAGTAAAGAGTTTTTTTAATAGAGAATAGATCTACGTTTGGCCACCAACTCGGCTGATGGTATGGGTGTGGCCGAGGATGGAACACGTCGATCAAGAAGAAATCTATTCACTCTAGCCTTGAAGATGCCTAGATTGTAGATATCAGGAAACAATGATAGAAAAATAAATGAATATTCAGGACATTTTTGCACACATAGACATAAACATAATTTATTAAGTGGCGAAAAAATACAATGAACACAATATACAATGGAAAATAAAAATTATATGAAATTAAAAATTAAACTAAATTATAGTTTATTATACTTTCACACTCTTGCACACACACATGGTCACCTTAGCAAAGCTTGTAATATGGCTGCCAGAGACTGATATGCAAATTATGCATACACTTATATAAATATATTTAAATAAATATTAACAGATATAGAACAAACACAAATGTTCATAACATAAATGTTTGTCCTAGGTAGGAATCAAATCCACACCCCCAAGCGCAGAAGGCAGGTTCACTACTAACTAGACCAACGGGCTCAAATATAAATAAATATAAACTTTGTGTCAGCAATCTTAGTGACTATCATTAATCTTTTCATCTACTGCAGTGAAAAATGAGATCTAAATCTCATTATTAAAAATCGCAAGCGCATACTAACCACCCAGATATCTGACGCCAAAATTAATCAATCAACTTCGCTATTAATCTTCACTTGACAAGTTATGTAAAACTAGCATTTAATCTGTATTAAAAGTGCTACACTTGGTAAGCCAGACCCGTTTACAGTAGGTACACTAATGCCCGTCGCAGACGATGCTAGTAATCGTGCGAGTATTAGTACTTGCACGAGAACTGCACATCGTCTGTAACGAGCTACAACACTTTTGCATAGTCGCAGTGGAAGTTACTTATAGTCCTCTTCAAATAGCTTGGCACTAACAGACTTCGCCACTAGATTTCATAGTGGCTTAGCTATTATGTTTTCGACACAAAACATAAATATTTAATTTAGTTCTGTGACTTCACATTTAATATATAAGTATCGCGTAACACTCTACCGTACTGTCAAACCACCTGTCAAATGCCATGCTATTTGAAAAGGACTATATAGTAGTCAAGTCTAATCAAAAAGTGTTGTAGCTCATTGCAGGCGATGCACAGTACTCGTGCGAGTATTTACTTGCGCAACCTACTTCGCATTGTCTGCAACGGGCTTAAGGGTGAGTGTTAACTCAGCAACTATTATCGCCGAGCAAAAGTCTTGTCGCAACCACCTGCTAAAAAGTTGTATCATCAATATTTTTACAATAAAACAATACTTTATTTCAATGAAAACCCTTACTTTCATCCGCTCGAGAAGCCATCCACAGATCTTTACATTTTAAGCATTTATCAGACGACCACAGAGTACGAGAAGATAGGGTTTTTCTTTTTGTTTTTAACTAAGAAAAGAAGTAGCTACATAATTTTAAACTTAAATCATTAAGTTGGTTGGCGAATGGAACTCTGTCTAACCTTTTATGTGGCTCTTCTTCTGTTTTTTTTGACAGTTTCACGTCTAAGTGCTGATCGATGAAGTATATAATTTACTAGCGACCCGCCCGCCCGGCTTCGCACGGGTGTAATTTACGTGCGAAGCCGGGGCGGGTCGCTAGTTATATATATAAACCTTCCTTGAAAATATATCTAACTGATGGTGAAAAGCGCATCAAAATCCGTTGCGTGGTTTAGGAGGAGTTAGCGGCCATACAGACAGACAGAAGGACGCGGAAAGCGACTTCAATTTATACTATGTAGAGATAACAATATTATAAATGCGAAAGTAGTTGTGTGTGAATGTTTGTTATTACTACTAAACTCATTTTGATGAAATTTAGAATTTAAGATAATTTAGGTTCCGGAATAACACACATGATATAATTTTTTTATTTTTTATCTGATATTGTTCTCCACTTAAGACTAATCAATTTCCACGTAAGCAAAGCTGCGGGGCGCAACTAGTAATAAATAAAAAAACAGCATTATTACATTGTACTGCAACTATCGCTCAGCATTACCGGCGATAGTTGCTAAGCAAGCACTTGCTCTAAGCTCTAAGCTCTAAGATATGGACCGAAGAAATTTAATTGCGTTCCTCGGACAGGGGTCAAGGGTCCATCCGATATTTATTCGGAACCGTTCCGATCGCCGGCCATGACTAGTTTTTTAATTGGAACGGACGGTTTACGTTAAATGCGTAGACCGTAGATGGATGTAAGTAGAGTCGGTGGAAGAGACTGTTGAGGATTTATTGAACAACTAGTAGATAATTTAGAGTTGTTTTTCTACATAGTTAACTAACTGTTGCTAGAAGGTCGAAGTGTTTGTTTTAATTATTTTTAATTAAACGGAGTATAATAGTAACAAACAAAAATGTTGGTTGTTGCCATTTTAACATTTTATTTCAACTTGAAATTTCATTTTACTTTGATCGAAGCTTGAAATATATTTATAAGTTTTGTTTTCAATTAAATAAATGAAAATTATGCCACAGTGCTATGAGTGTGGAACATAATTTTTATTTATTTATTTAAAAACAAAAAGTATATATATATTTCAAGTTGACAAAGTAAAATTACAACAACCAAAGTTATTTGTTTGCTAACATTGTACTCTGTTAAATTAAATTAATAAGAAAAATTAAAAAGAAAACTTAGTCCTTCTAGCAACTAGGATAACCTGTGTCAAAGATGCCATGGAACACACACAAAAACAAAAGATAACTCAGATAACCCAGACCCAGAATTGATATTTAAATTCGTTATCCAAACATCTGGCCGACCGGGAAACAAACCCGGAACCTCCTGATCATATGGCAGACGTATTACCACTGAGCCAAACCAAAACATGGTTATGTAACTTATGGAACATTCACACTCTGTGATCTTATTTTTTCAATATTGTGATAATGTGCGAGCGACAAAATTGCAGACGGTAAGAGCTGTTAAGTACCACTGTGCCCAGTCGAGATCTGGACCGCCGTGACGATGAAATGTGTACTCTAATATCTTGTAATATACAGTACAATTTCTAATGATAAAATTACTGGGCAAGTGCCTTTATTAACTAAACAAAATACTAGCTAAAACTAAAACTACAAATACAGTTAGACTGCCCATAGACCGTTGAAGGTCTAAAGACAATCCAAATGCTCAAGCCCACTACCAGTTGGCAGCGTACCCAGCATGCTGGCGGCATTACCACGTTGAATGGCAATGCTTATGCGTTGAGCCAGAAACACGCCAGCATTCATTTTGGTCATTTCTAATGAATATCTACGTCGAAAACAAACCATATGCTGTGTAAAACAAAATACACTCGGGCTATGTCATCATGATTGTCAGCCCGAAGACGTCCACTGCTGAACATAGGCCTCCCCCTCAGCACGCCACCTGAACGACAGTCTGTCATCTGCATCCACTAGATGTTCGCGACTCTCACGATGTCGTCGGTCCAACTAGTGGGCCTATGCAGCATCTTGGGCTCTATATTAGCTTAGATTTAACTTGTGATATTTACATATATATAGGTATCAATGCGCAGTTCAATATCTAAAAGACCAAAATTGCAAACAATGGGTGCAGTCGTTAGACATTTGCAAAGATACATAAATCGAACCACTTTGAGAATAATATTCGAGCTGTCACAAATAGGTAAGTGTAACAAAAACCACTTGCTTCGTAACCTCTGAGATAAGAACGTAACCTTTGCCAAAACACAATGTCCCTGTCACTTCCAGTTAAAATGAACCGTTGAGTCACATCTCGGTCCAAAACGCTGGGCTATCGAGCACCTTTTTTCTAACCCTGTCAGTGCAGTCATGCTACATTTCTCGCAATTTGACATTTCAACTCGGAACAATAACCTTGGAACGTCAAAATAGCGTAAAAGTGGTTCCAGTCGGCTTGTACTTTTTGATTTTGATAAATGCCAGTCATAAATAATGAACAAATGCTTTTTATAGTTGAATGGGTGACGAAAGACTGACAAAATGTATGAGATTGAATAGAGACGCCGTGTCTAACTAGGCTTATGACACCTGAAGGACAATCGTTTTAAAGCTTAATGCTATAAAAGAATACTTATGGCCTATCATGTACTAACAAGATTAAATACTATGTTTTTATTTACTGATATCGAAGTAAGTCTTACTAGATTAAGGTGGACCGTTTCACATATGGCGGGAAATTCAAATTTCAAACAGTTTTCTTGTCCTTGTAGCTAGGCCGGGTAATTATTGTCAACGATCATGATGTTTGCGAAAATTGATTATTATTCTTTACAAAATCATGGAAAGCTCTCTAACCCACATTATTACTTACATTTGTCAATAAACTAAATTTTGCTGTTTCAAACGGTTTTTTTTTTTCTGGGCAAGTGCCTTTATTGACAAATGTAAGTAATATGGTGCGTTACTGTAAAACAGCTGTTTAAGATAATGTAAATAACATCCAATTATTTTCGCAAACACTGCGTCATTTTAAAATAATTACCCGGCCTAGCTACAAGGACAAGAAAACTACACGAAACGTAGCACCTTAATATAGATATCAGTTTTTGTTATTATTTGTTATTATCTTATTTTGTGTTGAATACTAGAGAAATTATTTAAATCGGCACCGGCTTAAAGTTCTGTGATATAAACATTTAAATGTTTTGGTCAGATTAGTTCTTTTTTTTTTCCCGCAAAGTTAGTGTCAATATGAAGTTTTTATAGCGTACTAACTAGTGACGTCATCAGTAAGTACAGTGCGCTCTCTGTCTAACAAGACACTAAAATGCTATGTTTTCCTTAATTTTGAACCCATTTTAATTTCATTTTCGTTGACTAGCTCTATTTATGCAGATCTTTTTTATGAGAGAATAAAAAATAAAATCTGTCCAATAACCGATTAGCTATTTTCTCTTAGTGTGCATCTGGGTCTGGGTGTTAATATCTATTTAAGTATGTGTTTAAAAATATATATGTACGTATATCAGTTTCTGGCAGCCATATTACAAGCTTTGCTTAGTTTGGGGTCAGATGACCGTGTGTGCAAAAATGTCCCAGATATTTATTTATTTATTTATCTGCTCACACTAAGATAATGGAGTTTTCTGGTAGTTTTTTTTTCCAGATGGCGTTAGTAATATATAGCTTTCCATCCAACCTATTGACTTTGTTAAAATAGTCACTAACAACTCACTTAGTATTTTTAGTTAGTAGAGTAATCAATGCTTTAAACTGGCCCTTCAACTTCTTGCTGAGGAAAATGGACACGCGTGAAAACTTGACATCTTAGAAAACAGTTTCACATCACAAACATCAGCTTTTCAACGTCCATTGCTCAACAAAGGCTTTTGCCAAGGCAAGGCAAGGATGTTATCCCCACACTTGGCAAATGGCTTAGGGATCACAGTACGTTCACCGTTTACTAATAGGACGCTGCTGCCCATCCTCCGGTGGTTCTGGTCGCAGTTTTAGGATATACCAGGGTCCTAAACCTGCGAAGACATAATATAATTAAATTTATTTCTTACTAGCTGCGCCCCGCGGTTTCACCCGCGTGGTGATGAAAACTAGTGATGATGATGATGATGAAATGTAGCCTATGTGTTAATTCAGGGTATACTCACACACTTATAACACGCATTTATAATATTAGTGTGATAGATGAGGTGTGCAATATAATGATATTGTATTTTATATACAAGGGTTTATCAAACAGTGGTCGGTACGCGGCAAAATACTTAACATCAAAAATGCAGCCACCTCGACAACACACTCTTTAACATAAAAATATTAAGATGGAAACACAGATGTTTTACGAAACAATGCCGAATACCTCAAGATGAAGCCCGTCGAATATTCGCAAGCAAATATTTAAATTTCAATTCGAACGTCGCATATCAATGGGGAGCCATAAGCCACCGGGTTTTTACTTTTTTTGTACACAGTCGCACCGAGACAATAAAGAAAAAGCCATAGGGGGAAAAAGAAAAAAGTAAATACGAAAACAGCATCTAGATTCAAGACCCTGGCTGATTCGAAGCTGGAAACAAAAGAAGTCGGCTCCCGCCTGACCGAGATCTTGGCGTACGCGGGCGCATCTTGTTTTCTTTTTACTTTTATTTTCTTCGTTGCATCCATTTGATTTCTTTTCTCTGATGCATCACAATGAGTCGTTCTATCGGACGTCAGTAGCTATTTTTTAAATAATTATCAGGTGAGAATTGTTTTTAAAATGTGAATTATTATTCAGTTAATTATTCAATTCAATTAAAGGGTTACGATTAGACGATTGCTTCTAAGTAGCAGAATGTCTAACTGTGTAAATGGGCATGATGGCAAATAATTTTTTCATACTGATCAAAAGCTGATCATAATTAGAGCCCATCAACAAAAATATAATTAAAATTATTTCAAACATAAATAAGTTATAAGTATTTTAATTTCATGCTAGACAGAGAGCGCACTATACTGAGTTATGACGTCACGCCTCAGGCGCGCCATACTAATGCTATACTAACACGTGCTTTTCGAGAAAGGTAAAGAGTATTCCCTCTCTATCCCCACCTAAAACTTTACACACTCATAATATCTCAGAGAATTAACAGCCAATTTAATTATTTTTTTCAGTATGTGTAATGTATTTAGTTATATTTATCGCTAAGCCTGTTATATGAAATAAATTAAACATTAGGACACATGCCTATTGTCTAATTACCAATACGCCTAAGCAAAACGACATACTATCAAATAATCTGAGTCTAAGTTACAAACGTCAAAGCTTTTAGTAACTGGTATCAATCTACCACCTTGCTTCTAGAAGCTACAAATTAATTAGCTTTTAATTATTGTTTGTCAATTGCTGGACGTAAGCCTATCAAAAAAGTCCAAGTGCAATGTTAGCACAACTACAGCCACAAAAATTATATAAAAAAAAAAACCTAATATGGATGCATTTTAAGAACAGAATAAAGATTCAGTCTTCAAAGCTCCGATCATAAATAATTCAGTTCCATTAATATACTAGCTAGATTATTCAGAAGTAGTTCGTAATTAACTGTTTATTTAGCTTTTTTAAATTGGTAAAATAATGATCCCACTTTACCGTTACCTTATTAATTAAAATTAGCCTCTGAGAGCGTGTAATCTTCTTTACAAAAAATGGTAACAGGTTAAGTTAACATCGTTTTATGTAGGTGATTATGAGCAATACCTATAATTATGTGTATATTTAATACCAATGATCTTGTACTTAATCAACGGTTAGGTCATCGACGAATATATTTATTTTGTATGGGAAAATATCGTACAAACAGGATTTGATTCCCAACTAGGATGTTTACTCATCTGTGACTAATATTAAAAGGTTCTTGTTCTTAGTAATCGATATACGTAATTGAGACTCGGAGCTTAAACTTTTTTTTCAAATATAATTTTATGGGTACATGTACCAATTGGCATTAAAGACCGTGCTTATTTTTTATATTTCTACACTTGTAATTTATTTTGTATATAAAAATTTAATTAGTTTTTACGGTAAGTATGTATTAATATTTTTGGATCGAGTTATATATATATATTTTTTTGTTCGCTGTACATGTATTTGTGTATAAATTATTGGTTACGTAAAGTAGTATTTACGTATTCATTTCTTTTTTGTTGATGTATATTTTTAAATCCCTAAGAATGGGTCCGCATATCAAATATTTACCATCACAAGTTTGGTGAATATTTATTTTGTCCTAGAAAACTTCTAAATATTTAGGCATCCTAGGGTTAGTGAAAACGGGCATTAGTGTAGTGATAAAGAAATACTGATCAAGTTTTTTTGTTACATAAGAAAATTGTTAATTACAATTCGTTTATTGGAAGTTTTACTACGAGTTCTTTGATTTTTTGTATCATTTTGATTGTAAAACAAGCACTATAACTCGTGTCCAATCACTGCCACCCACCGTGATAGGCACTGGTCAAATTAACACCATCGTTTAGCGTTCACTTACCGGGGTGCAGGTGGTCTTTGTTTAAACGCACCTCATTTGTTTTGGGTGTCTTTTTGAGGTGCTTTAAAAGGTGGTGTTTAACCTTAAAAGGCTTGTATGCTGATTAATTTAGTAGGTATTTATCACGTAGGTATTTTATATTTAGCTTGTAGGTACCTAAGTTTTAGTATTTCCAAGTATTTGCTGCAAAGCTCCGTTAGGTATAAGTCTTGATTTATCTATCTTTAGTTTGAATATAAGTTTTATTATTTGAACAATAGATTCTTATCTTTCCTTTAAAATATAGGTACTGTCTATTTTTTATCCTTATTTTAATTTACCATTAATCTTCGATTCGGAAATGCAAACGAGAAAAGGCATAAGAAAAGAAACACCGATCTTGACGCCTTCAAACACAAATTAGTGAGATTTGGTGAAAATTTATAATTAAAATTTGGTAAAAATCTAAATTTCTGGAAAGCTTTTTTATACATAAAAAAAGCTTTCCAGAAATTTAAATTTTTACAGATTTTTTTTGTTCTTTGGGCCACCAATTCTCCTGATGATAAGCGACGGTGTGGCCAAGGATGGAACACATTGATCTATAATAAATCTATTCACTCTAGCCTTGAAGATGCCCAGATTGTAGTAATCAGGAAACAAGGACGATGGCAGGGAGTTTCTTTGCTCTACAGTTAGAACCATCCATTGTTATTTCTTCTCTTACCCCTTAATTTCTCAGTACGCTTACTTCCAGATTTGATAGTTTACGAAAACTTTTTTCGTTTACGTATTGTTCCATACATTTTAGTAAAGCGCCTCTATCGGAAACGTGGAGGAACTAAATTTGGTAGTTATCGGCGGTATAGATTGCTTCACTCTAATACGAAAAAAGTTTTCGAATACCTTTTAGCCCCGCAATGTATGGAACAAGACAAAAACGAAAAAAGTTTTCGTAAACTATCAAATCTCGGACACAGGATACTGCAGGTCACTTTTTATATGCTTAATTGCTTACCTCCTATTTTGGTCTTTCAACAAGGCCTTCTCAAAATTGAAAGAGACATTATTATTATAAACTGCTACACAAGCATTAAAACGTCTTTGTCTCCGCTACGTTCTAGTTATGCCGTAGCTTATCAGAACGAGCCGATTTGTATGGACCTCATCTGAGATGCGCCGCATCATTCAACGACCTTCTGGCAACATGGAGCTGCGAAATTATCAGATGTTCTTTGAAACTCTGATACACATAAAAAGTATGTATGTGTATGTATGTATGTATGTATGTATGTATGTATGTGTATGTATGTATGTATGTATGTATGTATGTATGTATGTATGTATGTATGTATGTATGTATGTGTATGTATGTATGTATGTGTGTATGTATGTATGTATGTATGTATGTATGTATGTATGTATGTATGTATGTATGTATGTATGTATGTATGTGTGTGTGTGTGTATATATGTATGTGCGTATGTATGAATGTATTTATGGATGTGTGTATGCATGTTCCCCATGGACTCCAAAACGGTTGGACCGATTTTGATGAAATTTTCAGGCAGTCTTTAAATTAGCCTAGCGAGTGATCCTGTGAAGTTTGGTAGCGATAAGATCAACAGTTTTTTTGTGTTTAAATTAAAGATTTCATACACAACGGTAGCATAGTATGAAATCTTTGACATCTATTATATATATATATATATATATATATATATTGACATCTGTTTAGGCGTATTGCTACTGAGGCATATAATTAAATGTAACCCTGTAAAACACCTCTACGTTTTATATTTATTTTAAACATTTAAAACCACATCCATAAGCACACTAAATCTCCCACCTCAGCTAACCCACAAAATCTAATCGCAGCCATTATGCTCTACCAGAACTAATTCCTACCTTATCATAATTTGAATCGACATTCTGGATGACTTTTGTATGACAAACCAGTGTTTCCTTACGGTTATTAATTTCTGTGGTACAGTTTCAGTGTGTGTCATTAAATGGCGGTTCAGTCAACTTTGTTAATGAATCTTGACAATGGAATGTAGATCAAGCTAGCTTGACTATAGAACCCCATTGAGATCAATTAAACTTACAAACAAGGTAAATAAAACCTTTGTAAAACTCCACCTTAAGTTTGAGTTACTAGATGAGATTATAGAAAAACTGTATTTTAAAAGAACTACCAATAAATAATAAATACGTATATGGTTTGAACAACTGTATAATATAAAAAAAAAGTTTATATTGTCAGTATCGTGGGTTGAACCTGGACTCAATTAGCATAGGACCGAGGTAGATGGCATAGCAAGAGAGAGGCTTATACCCAGCAGTGGGATAAGAAAGGCTGATGATGCATTCAGAACTTTAGCCCCGGTAAAAATCTTGTAATATTCTGCTCTATGCTACGGAACCCATAATCCCATGGGAACCTTACAGACAAGCCACTAAAGAAACAATATGCGAAACCGATCCTGGGCAGCAAATAGAACAAAACAAATACGACAGTAGTCTATTATGGTAATCAGGTGTCCTTTTTCAACTCGGCGTAACAGAAAGGGAGAGAGACAGTGGTTGAAATGTCGTAGGTCATTAGGTCCTTGCCATGTAGGGCTGCAATATGCCAATAAGGCAGCAGCCGTGACTGCCATGGTATGGCAACAATAGGTTAGGATTTAAGGCAACACTGGCGCCCGATGACTTTGATAAAGATTGGAGTTCGAAGTGAAATTAATTGTAGGTAGGAGGGAAAGTTATTGACGTGTGGTATAGATAAGCCATTACTTGTCTTTAGACCTTCAACGATCTATGGGCAGTCTAACTGTTTTTGTAGTGTTAGTGTTAACTTGTATTTTGTATAAATAATAAAGGCACTAGCCCTTTAAAAAATAAGTGTGTGTGTGTGTGTGTGTGTGTATGTCTCGAAGCGACGTAAAAGAGGAATCACACAAGAAATTCGTCATATTCAAATAAAATAGTGCGTGGAGTCCCTCCGCGCGGAAGAAGTTATACTTCAACAAGGAACCCTAAAATTATTAGGGCAATTATACCAACAATTTAAAAACATGCTTTTCTCGAGATTCGAACCTAGCTCCTTAGGCTTCTCAATCCATTAGCGACACCATTACACTACCGGGTCTGTTAGTCGCAGTGCGAAAAAAGGATACGCAATTCGCAACCATACGAGACAGAATAATTCCCCCTCCATGGTAGCGTTAAACGTTTAACGCAACCTTGTTGCAAGTCGCATAAGAAGTATAACTTCAAAAATTTACTTCCGCAAAGTGACGCCTGATTAAAACAACTAAGTGTATAAGTTTGCACAGTAATTTCAAAGGCATAATGATATTCACCGACATGCACTGGGCCATAATGGTGCATTAAAACCCATCCCAATAAATATGATAATAAGCAATCAAACTCTTTAACTAATACCAATTACATTGCTTTACAAATAATAGCATGAAAGATTATATATTAAGTAATGTCCAATCTTCGTAAGTGGCCATAATCACTTTAATGCGCGTCCTTATACACTTTGGGCCAAAATTAATGGTGCATTGAAAACTGTTATTTTGCGCTCTGGAAAAGTCGCATGAGAACACGGACTTAATAGTTGATTGATATAATTTGTGCGTGTAATCAGTAATAATGTTTTTGAATAGCTGTTTAGTAAATTAAATAACAATGCGGGTAAAGTAAGTTATAATATATCGTTTTTTGACGCCAACGTGAAAAAAGTGTAATAATGGTGGATTCCTAGATGAAGTATATACGAAGTATAGTAAGAGATTGTTGGGTGGATTATTGTTTATTCAGTATTTATGAACGTGCTCGAGTGTGGAAAGTTATATAATCAAGTTGAACTTGAATTTTTGTGTTGTTTCCAAAACCCTATATAAGCATTTATTAAAGTCTCCACCACTTTACTAGGGCATTACTTGACTTACTTAACTTGACTCTATGACTATTACTGCCTACAAACTGCTATACAGTTTAGCAAAGTTGTGTTATAATAACATGTATGTTAGTCAATAAGATAAATAATAATAATAAAAAAAAAACCTGGGCAAGCGCCTTTATTAACTAAACAAAATACAAGCTAAAACTAAAACTACAAATAAAGTTAGACTGCCCATAGACCGTTGAAGGTCTAAAGACAATCCAAATGCTCAAACCCACTACCAGTTGGTAGCGTACCCAGCATGCTGGCGGCATTACCACGTTGAATGACAATGCTTATGCGTTGAGCCAGAAACACGCCAGCATTTTGGTCACGCGTCGGATTAACCAGGCGCTCTGAAAGATTTTTTAAAATGAGGTGAGCTCCCGGTCCCCAAGGGCCCAATGTCTCGACCCCAAACGCCTCAAATATGTAACCACTGTCGAGGTTAGCATATTTGCGTTGCTTGTGCTGCTCTGCCAAATTGGCAGCCGCGCCAGCCCTACCCCGTGTCTCAGGAAGATGTGACGGCGCCAAAGTATCGACACAAGTTGCATCCCATACAAGAGGCCGCCCCAACTTATAATAAAATTAAATTAAATCATTTGACGATGTTTAGTTCAAAAAAAAAAACAAAAAAAACACGCTCGATTGTAAATGCCACTGGCGGTCACCCATTCGAAAATTGACCGTGCTTGATTTAACTTAAGATCTAATTATTTATACTAGTCCAAAGTTTTTAGCTTCAACAGCTGCAGTTTATTGTAAATAAACCGTAAACTCTTATCACTTTTTCTAGATTTTTGATCTTAAGATTGTAGCTGGTACCCGATATATTACAAAAAATATACTGCAATTTTTTATTTTATTTGGCTTTTTACAGTGTTACTGTAGCTGTCAGAGTTAAAGAAAAACTTGAATTGAGTGCTAAGTTACGCCTTCTTAAAACATATGTAAAAAAAGTTTAATTAAAACATAAATAACAAATTAGTGCCAAATAAGACACAAAACGCCTAACTTCTCATATAATTAAACTGACAATAATGGTTACAAATATGTAACACCCATCGCCCACTTATCTTCCATTCGTCACAAAAAAGGCTATAAGTCATTACCATTTTATGACCAGCCGACCGCTCTGCCTCCTCATATCAACGGCATACCTTATAAAGAAAGTGTCAATGATTATTCATAACAGATAGGCTACTCTGATGCTAATTACTGCCCCACCCATGACCATTTTTGGCATTTTTTTCTCAGCGAGGGCCATGATTGGCCTGGCTTGTTTTGGAATGCTAATTTATGGATACTTAGCACACCATTTTTGTTAACTGCCGCATGCTTTGTATGTTAACAGGTGGTTAGGAAAACAAACGGTTCAGTTAGTTTTTGTTGACCAATAAACACGTAGTAAGAAGCAGGTGAGAGAGGTAAAGCGATGGTGGCCGAGCGGTAGCATGTGCGCTTTACAATCTGACGGCACCTGCTTTTATTCTCGGCCCTGTACCAATGACTTATTTATTGCATAAACTATGTGCCGGTTTCATTGCTCAAAAATGGTGAAAGAAAACATCGTGATGAAACAGGTATATCAAAGAACCTCAAACAGTTCAAAGACATGACATTCAGATTAAAATAGGCCTCCCCTTTAACCTCCACACTGAACGACAGCCTGCCTTTTGCATCCACTGGATGCCAGCAACTCTCACAATGTCGTTGGTCCATCTAGTGGGAGGCTTATCTACGCTTTGTCTCCTGGTTCAAGATCTCCACTCAAGAACCTTTCTTCCCCATCGGTTATCGGTTCTTCGAGCGATGTGGCCTACCTATTACCACTTCAACTTGCAAATTAGTCTGTATGTATATTTTAAAACTTGCACTTTGTCCCCAGGTGGTGTGGTGAGTTGGAGGTGCAGTAATCCTGAGCTAATGATGCCAACGGTGGCGGTGAGGGACGCTGACCAGAGCGTACCTGTCATCATCGCCGACCGCGAGCCCAGCCATCATGTTCACCAGGTAACCTCACTTATACCTTCATATAAGCTTTTAGTAATAAGGTAAGTGGACCCGGGTATGTCCTAAAACTACGACCAGAACCACCAGAGGATGGGCAGCAGCATCCTCCTACTCGAATGGTGGATCCTCCTGCGATCCCCAAGCCGCCTGCCAAGCGTGGGGATTATTGGCAAACCCCCCCCCCCCCTCATGACAGACAAACAAGTACGACGGCCCCCAGTCCCCGGCAGCTCCTCTATCCCTGGCCCAGGTAGCGGGCCAGGTAACGGTGGAGTAGGGGGTGCTAGGAATCTCCGGCAGTTGCCCCGCTACCACCCCCAACAAAATCTGGCCCTGGCAACGCACAATATTCGAACTCTGAGGACCGACGAGAAAATTGTCGAACTGGAGGAAGAATTGAGCAAAATACGATGGGACATCATAGGACTATCTGAAATCCGACGAGAGGGACAGGATACGATAGTTCTGGATTCCGGGAACATGCTCTTCTTCCGGGAAGGAGAACGAAAGTCCCAGGGTGGTGTTGGTTTTCTCGTCCGCAAGTCACTAATCAACAACGTGATCAAAGTCGATAGTGTGTCGAGCAGGGTAGCATACCTTATACTCAGAATAACCGATCGTTATTCGCTGAAGGTCATACAGGTATATGCGCCGACCTCGACATACCCTGACGATGAAGTAGAGGCTTTGTATGAGGAGATATCCGAAGCCATACATTCCTCCGAAACATACTTCACCGTTGTTATGGGTGACTTTAACGCAAAGGTGGGCACACGGAATGTCGATGAGTTAAGAGTGGGGTCATATGGGTACGGACAGCGGAATCCGAGGGGCCAGCGGCTGGTTGACTTCATGGAGAAGGAGGAACTCTATTTGATGAACTCCTTCTTTCAGAAGCGACCATCCAGAAAGTGGACTTGGATGAGCCCAGATGGTGCGACCAAAAATGAGATCGACTTCATCATGACGACCAAGAAGCGAATATTCAATGATGTCTCCGTGATCAGCAAGGTGAAAACCGGTAGCGATCACCGTATTGTCAGAGGCACATTGAATATCAACATCAAGCTGGAGAGGTCGCGTCTGGTGAAGTCCACGCTCCGTCCTGGTCATGCCCAAATCCAAAACCCCAATGACTTCCAACTCGAACTGCATAATCGCTTCCAGGGCCTAGCCGAAAGCGGAACTGTGGACGAAATAAACAATGGGCTGGTGGAAACTGTCCAAGCAGTGGGGTCCAAGTTCTTTAAGACCCCACCCCGAAAAAGACCTCAGAAGCTCTCAGACGTAACCATTGAGCTAATGAAAGACCGGAATGAGATGAGACTGCAATCTTCAGCTGATATGTCGGAATATGGCCAACTTAATAGACGAATCTCGAAATCGGTGCGACACGATCTGCGCTCCTACAATACAAGATGTATTAGGGATGCAATTGAGCGGAACCAGGGCTCGAAAGTGTTCGCGAAGAATTCGTCTATTGGGAAGAGCCAAATGACGAAGCTGAAGATCGAGGATGGCAGTATCATTTCATCAAAGCCGGAGATTCTGAGAGAGCTCGAGAGGTTTTACGGACAGTTGTACACCTCGACACGACAGCCTATTGTCAGTACAGCTCAGGACAAGAGAGCGAAACTGACCCGACATTACACTGAGGACATCCCAGACATCAGCTTGTACGAGATTAGAATGGCTCTGAAACAGCTTAAGAACAACAAGGCGCCGGGTGATGACGGAATCACGACAGAACTACTGAGAGCGGGTGGAAAACCGGTACTTTTAGTCCTCCAGAAGTTATTTAATTCCGTCATTCTCGAAGGTACTACGCCTGAAGCATGGCACAGGAGTGTGGTGGTACTCTTCTTCAAAAAAGGTGATAACACCTTATTGAAGAATTATAGACCCATCTCACTCCTGAGCCATGTGTACAAGCTGTTCTCCAGAGTCATTACGAACCGTCTCGAAAGCAGGTTTGATGACTTCCAGACCCCCGAACAAGCCGGTTTCCGTAAAGGCTGGAGCACCGTAGACCACATTCACACGCTCCGCCAGATTATACAGAAGACTGAGGAGTATAATCGGCCATTATGTCTAGCGTTTGTGGACTACGAAAAAGCCTTCGATTCAATCGAGACCTGGGCAGTATTGCATTCCCTCCAGCGTTGTCATATCGACTATAGGTATATCGAAGTGATGAAGTGTCTGTATAGAAACGCCACCATGTCGATCCGATTACAGGACGAGAGCACGGAACCAATCCAACTGCAGAAAGGCGTGAGACAGGGAGATGTTATCTCTCCGAAACTGTTCACGAACGCATTGGAGGACATTTTCAAGCTCTTGGACTGGAACGGATTCGGCATCAACGTCAATGGCGAATACATCACTCACCTTCGTTTTGCCGATGATATAGTCATCATGGCAGAGTCGCTGGAGGATCTCAATACGATGCTCAGCGACCTCAGTAGCCTTTCCCAACAGGTGGGTCTTAAAATGAACATGGACAAGACAAAAATTATGTCCAATGTCCATGTTGAACCCGTGCCAGTAGTCGTTGGGAACGATACTCTCGAAGTTGTTGACCATTACACCTATCTTGGACAGATTGTTCAGTTAGGTAAGTCCAACTTAGGCAAAGAGGTCGCCCGAAGAATCCAACTCGGATGGGCAGCGTTCGGGAAATTGCGTGACATGTTCTCGTCCAAGATACCACAGTGCCTCAAGACGAAGGTCTTTGACCAGTGTGTGTTGCCAGTGATGACATATGGTACTGAGACGTGGTCCTTAACTGTTGGCCTTTTGGAAAAACTCAGAGTCACACAGCGGGCAATGGAGAGAGCTATGCTCGGAGTTTCTTTGCGCGATAAAATCCGAAACGTGGATATTCGCCAAAGAACCAGAGTCACCGACATAGCTGTTAAAATTTGCAAGTTGAAGTGGCAATGGGCAGGCCACATCGCTCGAAGAACCGATGACCGATGGGGAAGAAAGGTTCTGGAGTGGAGACCACGAACCGGAAGACGCAGCGTAGGGAGGCCTCCCACTAGATGGACCGACGACATTGTGAGAGTCGCGGGCATCCAGTGGATGCAAAAGGCAGGCTGTCGTTCAGTGTGGAGGTTAAAGGGGGAGGCCTATGTTCAGCAGTGAACGTCTTCTGGCTGATGATGATGATGATGATGAATAAGGTATTTATTTAATGGAACTTAAAAAAAAAAAAAGTTTATGAAAACTTAAAATATAAACTAAAACTTTAAATATAAATCTAAAATTATTTAAATTTCTAAATAAAAGCTAAAATTAAACTAAAAGATGATTTAAAACCTAAAACAATAACTACCAAACATTCAAATAAAAAAAAAAATTAAAACCTAACTATCACTCTATTAAACCGCTACCAGTGGGAACTGTTCCCAAAATGCTGGCCCCATTACCACGTTGTATGGCGATGCTCACCCTTTTAGTTACATACGTATCAAGTATGTGTACCTCTGTTGTCTCCATGACTCAAAGTAGACAGCAAACAATCTACTAGCGACAAGTCTAGATATTTAAAACCAGTAAGCAAGACTTCGTATTTGTAATAATTATAAGTGTGTAGTTTTTAAAAGATTCATAGCTAATTCCTCCAATTTAAGGTAACCAAAACCACAGAAAAATGAATTAAATAGAACGGAAATGAGAAGGAAAATCTGTTACCAGGCATTATAAGTGAACCTTGATTGAACATTCTTATTTAGAACTACGCGTTGAACTCCGCGTCCTAGTTGTTAACCGATTTCGAACGACTGACGTTTTTTTTTTCGTTTATATGGGTGCAACTGACTACAACAAATTAAAAAAAAAAGCCTTGACTGCCGTGCTAATTTAAACAAAAAATCTTTTCTGTGACCAAAACAATAAAATGGCAGTAAAAATAAGTACTCTAGGAACAGATAAAAAGTCTGAAAATATGTATAATAATATTAATTTTACGAACATAATATCATTGAATAACTTTTTTAAACCAACCCAAAATCGTGAAAACTAAATGAGAACCCCCTCTTTTTTGAAGTTGATTAAAAATCCCTGAAAACTCATTAGTGGTACTTGTAGTGACTTGTCTCTCCTTTATATTGATCTAGGGTGGCAAAAGAAAGTGACCACTTTTGTGGCCCTCAAATCGGCTCCGTAGCCATGAGCGCAGATATATTTCGGACGCTACATAAATCATCTCTTGTAGATGAGGATATAATGATAAAGAAGAGCTGATTGAAATTATAATTCTCAATTCTTATCATCAGATGATATAATAATTGTCATACCTAACACTCTCATAGGAAAGGACGTTGGAGCGACGAGGAAAGAAAAACAAGCCCCAAGGTTTACCTCGCTGATGGTTGCAATTTAAATAGGAATACGTTTACAATATTTACTTAAGTAGTTTGAACTATAATCGTCATACTGTACTTCCAGAAACTGTAGTTACAACGAAAAAAAAAATCGTACAATGTACTCAGTACTCGTGGACGAATCGACACAGTTACCCCAAGCATGCCGCTATGGCGCTACCGTTTCAAAATCCTAACATATTTAGATGAGAATCCGTGGTTGCAACTTTTTACCGAGTACAGCAGTAACATTGTTTAATAGGCATGTTAGTGATGACTAGCAACATCAAGATGTCGTGACTTACCGATACCGACGTCACTTACGACGCTGTCCACTTCGTGACTCTGTCACGTGCGGCCACTGCGTATTTGAAACAATCTTTAAGTAATTTAATTCACGCGTAAATTCCTTGGAAACCAATTTTCGGATACGTATGTAGGTCAAATTAGTGACGTATTGAATTGTGAAACAGGTCAATGGCACCGCTGAAAGTGCTACAACACGTCATAGGGCATTGAAATTGAAACATCTGACTCTACAATGTGGATTATACCAAGACTTCTTCGAAGTTTTAATCCTTTTTATTTCATCCTTAAACTAAAACAGGTCATCATGATTATAATTTCAGCCGTAGGACGTCCACTGCTAGACATAGGCCTCCCCCATCGATCTCCAAAAGGGTTGGTTGCAAGCGGCCTGCATCTAGCGTTTCCCTGCGGTCTCTTTTAGATCGTCTGTCCATCTTGTGGGTGGACGTCCTACGCTGCGCTTACCGGTCCGTGGTCTCCATTCGAGAACCTTTCATCCCCATCGGCCATCTGTTCTGCGATATGTTGCCTACCCACTTTAACTTGCTAATCCGGTGGGCTATATCGGTAACTTTCGTTCATCTACGGATATACTCATTTCTGATTTGATCTCGTAGAGAAACTCCGAATATAGCCCTCTCCATAGCTCGATGTGCGGCTTTGATCTTGTTTATGAGACCGAGATGATGATCGAAACTGCACATAATACATTTGTTTGTACAAGTAGATTATGAACCAGGATTTTGCTAATAACTCGAACATTAAACTTGTAGTTAATGCTACGTTTTGGTACCTACCCAGAAAATTACGTTTATATTTTCACACATACATGACGTGCACTCTAAGCAATTTCAGTATCACTATGTACTGTGGCGGCCAACATCAATGGATATTTACATAAAACCTTATTTTCGCTCAATTTAGTCCAATTATCGGGTGTTTTGACAAAACGTAACTCTGTTCGTATTTTGAATTGAAACGTCACAGTTTCGCAATATTGATATGCGGGTTCTATTTACAAGAGTGTTTAGAGCTTTTTTTTATTGACGGCGCCGTTTCGTCGTGACGTAGGTGAGAATTGGTTTTGGTAATATTTTAAGTAAATTAAAAAAATGGTCGATACCTTTTTAACTGACTTCAAAAAGGAGTAGGTTATCAATTGGATTGTATGTTTTTTTGTGTTTGTAACGCGATTACTCTGCAAATTTAGAATTGTTTTAGAAGCTTTTTTTTTAAATTAGGTAGGCCATAAATCATAAGTGGTCCCATAATTTATTTAAAGCTAATTCAGCGGTTAAAATAAAAACCTTTTTAGTTTAAGTTTTTAAATTTAGGTGTAGTATTGAAGTCGGTTCTTGTTTTTTTCCCTTAAAATTTACTTTATTGCATTTTTTTTACATACGTGGGATAGATATTTGCAAAAATATAGGTGTATCAAATACAAATACCTAGATAACTTAACAATGGAAACTGACGTGGTTTTCATGTGTTTTTATTTTATTTCATTTAATACTTTATTGTAACACTTACAAATAATGTTGAAATACATAAATGGAGGACTTAGGCATTAATGGAGGCTAAGCATTTTCTACCAGTGTTCTACCAGGTTGGAATTAATGGTGAGTAGGCGTGCATAATTTTTTTTAAAGTCTAAAAGACCAATGAGAGTCAACCAACAAAAATAAGGTCTACTCAA
The DNA here is from genome assembly GCA_932305915.1 of Agriopis marginaria. Classification (NCBI taxonomy): domain Eukaryota; kingdom Metazoa; phylum Arthropoda; class Insecta; order Lepidoptera; family Geometridae; genus Agriopis; species Agriopis marginaria. The sequence continues at coordinate 6,580,770 of OW029933.1, forward strand.
ATTTTAACAAAAAACGGAATAAATATAAATATGTCTAAAAATTTATTTCAATACATATAATTATAATATATTTTTTTGTATTTTTTTTTTTAATTTATAATTTTATTTTATATGGTACTGAGACGTGGTCTTTAACTGGTGGCCTTTTGGAAAAACTCATAGTCACAGCGGGCAATGGAGAGAGCTATGCTCGGAGGTTCTTTGCGCGATAGAATCCGAAACGTGGATATTCGAACCAAAGTCACCGACATAGCTGTTAAAATTTGCAAGTTGAAGTGGCATTGGGCAGGCCACATCACTCGAAGAACCGATAACCGATGGGGAAGAAAGGTTCTTGAGTGGAAACTACGAAGCGGAAGACGCAACGTTGGTAGGCCTCCCACTAGATGGACCGACGACATAGTGAGAGTCGCTGGCATCCAGTGGATGCAAAAGGCAGGCTGTCGTTCAGTGTGGAGGTTAAAGGGGGAGGCCTATGTTCAACAGTGGACGTCTTCTAGCTGATGATGATGATGATGATAATTTTATATGTTTTTGTCGGGTTAAGTATACTTATTCCCTTATAAAAACAAACCTACATATCTTGCATTAAAGAAATATTTAACCTTCAAATCGTTAACTCTAAGTGGCATTGTAGACAACGTTCTTGGCATTGCTTGAATTTTATTCTTTTTTGTTCCGTAACCACTCGAAATAAAATAACGTAATGCGAAAGACCATTACAGATTTAATGGAGGGCAGTACATTGGTTAATGCAAATTGTTTTGTAAAGCGATGTATGTTATCGCTGAACGAAAAATTAAATTTGTTGGCAAATTAGCAGATGAGCTGCCAGTTTACCCTAAATCAACACTCTTAGTTATTTTTCCTTGTAAAAACTAACGTGATCCGTTTAAACGTGATCGTACCTACGTGATCAAGCGTGACATCGCGGAATTCAGTAGTCAAAAAGTCTACAAGAGAAAGAAAAACATTCATCAACAGCCATTAAATGACCACTGCTGAACAAAGGCCTCCCTCTTTTTTTTTCTGGACCTGGATACAAAGTCCTTTAGTCGTAATATTAAACGAGTTTACATAGTATTAATAGCGTCAAACAAGTCATAGTTACAGTCAGAGTCAAGCAAAGTAAGTAAAATAAATAAATAAATATTTCGGGACATTTTTCACACACGGTCATCTGACCCCAAACTAAGCAAAGCTTGTGATATGGCTGCCAGAGACTGATATACATACATATATAGTTTTTAAATACATACTTAAATAGATATTAACAACCAGATATAGAACAAACACATAATATGTTCATCTCATAAATGTTTGTCCTAGGTGGGAATCGAACCCACGCCCCCAAGCTCAGAAGATAGGTTCACTACCAACTGGACCAACGGGCTATTAAGTAACGGTCAAGTCAAACTCATGCCCCTGTAAAGTGGTGGAGACTTTACAAGAGGCTTCTATGGAGTTTTGGAAACATTATGAAAAGACATGGGTCACCTCGTTATATCACTTTCCCACACTCGAGCACGTTTACGAGCAGTTAATAAATAATAATTCACCATTTACTACACATTAACACTCGAAAAAACACAAGTTTAGGAAAATAATCCAACGAGCCGACATATTTTTTTTCCACGTTGGCGCCAAAACTCCAGGCCTTCCTCTAAGGGAGGGGTGTTGCTATGATCCCCACGTTGGCGGTTTGGGGATCGCAGTACTTTCCCTGTGTGCTAATAGGACGCTAGTGCTCATTCTCCGGTGATTCTGGTCGCAGTTATAGGACATACCCGGGTCCGTAAACATTCTTAAGTAACAAAATATTTGTGTCACCGAAATAAATTCATTGGATCAAGTCGGAACACTTCCAAAACGGTCCGAAGCAAAGATCCGTTACGTCGCATCATTGTACCATTAATCATGCACCGAGTGTAACAAATAAGAGTACAATCTGATGTCGCATAGTACCGTGAGGAAAATAAAACTTACAAAAACATTGAAAACCCTAACAGTTTGTATCAACTGAATTCGGTGGGTTTTAAACATCGAAATACAATTCCTATAGAGTCACAATCTTTCAGTGAAAACAGTCACAAAAACGTCCGATCGTCATTGTCCATACATTGTATCAATTATATTATTATATTTTACAATGCCACATTTACTCCAATTTAGACGTTATGTCGTTTTCATAGCTCAACGTTAGTTGTCCGCTATATTATCGTAGCTCTGGCATCGTGCGGCATTGTAGTCGGATCGCGGTTTCCTTGTAACTAATCAAAAAGTCTGCGTAGTTCGTAGCGTGCGCCGAGTTTTTCTTAGGATTTTTTTGGCACGATTGTGACTCTATATCTTTTAGGACAGTGCGGTATGCTTCTAAACGCGGTACTAAAAACAAAGACAAGCACAAATTATCACACCATTACATTACACCTTACATTACAACTAACTAGAATTAGCGCTGAAACAGCGCAGTTCGGAAAATCACGCAAACGTTTGCCTTAACGCGCTGACATACGGTTTGCGATCGCACAACTTTTCTCATCACCTAAACTGAATCGTTGAAAACAGGTAACGGTACGACCCTTGAAATAAAAAATAAGCCTAAAATAAACAATAAAATGTGTAATAACAATTTTATTTTCCCACTGTACACTGATTCCAATAAGACGGCACGTGGACGTTAGACGACGCAGATAGCCGATGGCGCGACATAAGCCGATCAGCGCAGGTTTGTTGTCCGCAAGTGTACATGAAGGGATATCAAAGTATTTCGAACTTTGTACAGGTAGGAAGAAAAGATTTTTAAATATTTTTTGGTAAATAGTAATTGTAAGAGATGTGAGTACATTTTTTTTTTGTATAAGTAATTTTTTTTGGTTTTTCCATCAATGACGTCGATTACAATGTGTAATTTTTCTGGAATTATTAACAAATTTCGTTTTCATTTCAAAGTGAATAGTGCATCTTTTCTTCTTGGTTAGCGTGTTCCATCATAGACTGTATAAATGATACAGTATATGATAGCTTATTTTAACATTGCCTAGAGAGCATGTCTATCTATATATTATTATGATATAAAAAAAAATATCCTTATTTATCTTGGTCACGCCATAACCTCAGAACGACCACTGATTTCATTCATCTTTTTTAAAAGTTTTCTAATATGTACTTTGCAGACGGTTCTTACGGAAAGAAAAACTAAGTAAATTGCGCAGAAAATTTCAGATAACTTAGACGATTTTAACTTCGCGCGTTTGAGAATTTTACGTGGTTGATCAATATGAATTTACGAGACAGCTGTCTGGTAAATTCATATTCATCAAGCGCGTAAAATTTTTCATGATAAAATTGAACGACAAACGTTGTCGGGTCAGCTAATTTTATCATGAAAATCTTTAGTGGCGAAAAGAGTTTCCATGCCAAGTCTGATTTAGTTTACAAAATAATCTATAACTACAGAGCACAATCACACTAAACTTGGTTCAAGCACTTATTTGCTCTAACAGCTGCAATAAAATAGTAAAAACCAAAAGTCTGATCACTTTTCCTTGGTTTTTGAACGCAAGTCTGTAGTACTCGATATCAGTGAAATATGAAAAGAAATTGTATAAATTAGCATTTTTTAAATTTTATTGCAGTTGTCAGAGCAAATAAATGCTTTGGCCGAGCATAATATTATAAACACTTAAGTTTATGTATATGTGTGCAAGTATGTATATTTATCCGTACTGCATTTTCTATGGATATCTGTAACTTATACCTTGAATTTACATTTAAGCTATAAAAACATTTTTTGTTATATTCATTCTATCATGGCGCATGAAGGACAGCGGGTGAAACCATGGGGTGCTGCTAGTAAAATATAAATCTTTGATTAAACCCAATAATAAGCACACGACTTTTAAAACCAAATTTGGAACAAAAACTTAATCACAAAACACTTTTCTCTCCAACATTGCATTACCCAATCCGATGGCCTATCCACCGACAAGTTTGACATTCAGATGACAGTTGGACATCCGAGCACTGTCTGTTTTGACACAATCGTATGGTAATGAAGCTGGATCTAATTAAACCTTTGTGTTAGAGCTAAACTCATTAAAACCCATAATGGAAACGCAAGCATTAATTTGGATGATACAATGATGTACGGTAATTTAGTAGATTGGTCCGTTAATTTTGTAAGGAAATGGAAAATTAGCAAATTAAATGTTTGGCGTCCTAACACAAATCTTCAAAAGGCTTCAAAGGCTTCAATTTTTTTTTTGTTTTGTTTACGAGAGGGAAATCTTCCAAAGTTACCGAGCTGCATTTGGGTGCAGCCGTAAGCCGTGGTATTCCATTTAGGAGACCGCTAGACTTGAAAGCGTGAGGTCGCGGGTTCAAACCCCGGGCCTGTACCGGCTGGCCACTGGCTTTTCGGTGAAGAAAAACATCGTGAGGAAACCTGCATACGTACGGAGAAGAAATTCAATAACGTATCTGAATCCACCAATCCGCACTGGGCCAGCGTGGTAGATATGGCCCAATCACCCTTTCGGGGGTAGGCTAACAGTCCAGCAGTGGACTGTTAAAAGGCTGATTATGATGATGATGATTGGGGTGCAGCCAGGTTATGTGGGATTATACCCACTAAAAACCCCCCCGATGACCAGCCTTAGAGGTTGACAAGAGGGCTCCGGGATCTCCAGAGGAATGCACCGGAGCCGTTAGCACTGCGCTACGGCTCCTCCCGAGACAACTGCGTGTTGTCTCAGCCCCTCCACCTACGACAAAGTTGGTCACTCAACGATGTCGGTCTCTCCCTGGGCACGCTTAAGTGACAACTTTGACCATACCGACCCGGGACGTCCCTTTTTAGTAGCCTCTTACTACAGGCAGGGGGTACCGGTACAAATACCTAGAAATGTTTTCCTTATGACTAAATGACTAAATGGTTCTTATATATTTTATTAAATAATACGCTTGCGCTTAACCGCCACCACATCTGATGTTAAGCGATAATGCGATCTACGATGGAGCACGCTTGCGTAGAAGAAACAGATTTACTCGATTGGTTAGATTCGTTTTTGCTACAAATATAAATAATTTTGCAATCTATATTTGAAAGTTAATGTAAAACCATCACCAATTACACTTGGACGTTTTAATTACATCAGTATTTTTATTACGCAAACTTATACAGTTTTTAAATTCACCAGTCATACATTTCAAAGTGATTGACAATGCATTAAGACTTGCTTTCCGAGTTTTTTTTATTGTATCGTCTACTTAATATTTGGAGCGGGGTAAAGGTCAATGTGTAAGCGAGAGCTTATAGGATATAAATTATCGACGTACATGTATCTTAAATCGTTTTTTTAATCATCTAGGCTACACATAGACTGACCTGACCAGTCACCACTATTTTAAATTATTAACCTAAAATGTTAAGAGGATTTCACGCTTTCATTATAATTAGTTGGGCATTCATATATATATTCATATATTTTTATATTTATTCCTTTATTCGATACAGGGTTATTGCAGGAAGTTGTTAGCTAATTATCAATAGCCTTGTATAGATTATAAATAGATGCCTTCAGTTTTAGCTTTGTTTTATGCCATAGGTGACAAAGAAAGTAACAGGGCACCTGAAAGTAAGCGGTCACCGTCGCCTATGGATACCTGTAACACCAAGGGCATCACAGATACATTGCCAACGTTTAAAAACTTGGATATTATGCCGCAGGAAGGCGCTCATTATTAGCTGTTTAATAAAAGATTATCGACTGAATGACTGCTGACAGGGGCTCATAAAAAATATGGATGAATTGATATATTGTGCATGTGCGGTTTAGTTTGCAGCTATACCAAACTTTGCCTGAAATGCGACACCTAAAGGTGAACATGGTAAAGGTGAAATAAGTGAGTCTCTGCGTATAAGAAGCTCTATCAGGGAAAATGACGTAGTTTGCAGAACGTATATTAAAAATTCTTGATTATCATCAAGTCAGTGACTTAAGTTAAGACTTGTCAAGTCTTGACAGTCTTAAATACTACAAACAATATTAGAGATGCGATGTTGGTCGGGCTGATGCATGTGCGGTTTACAATCTGACGGCATCCGGTTCGATCTACGGCCAAATCTTCGGTACCACACGTTAGATTTTGCCCATATTTAAATTTGAAGATCGTCTTAAAATTAGCTACTTGCCTACAAAGTTTCATGAAGATCGAATCAACGATACGTAAGTTATCGTTGAACAAACCAAGCACACCTAAATGCCGACTTGTTCCATTAGCCATTAGTATCACAGATCTCTCTTCGCTAGGTCAAAAATCCTGGTTCATCAATTCAGGGCCATGGAGTCATCCTACAAACAAAACTAGAGATAGACTAGCTTGAATGCGGTAGGTATCTATCATTACAAATATTAGTTTATATTTGAGCCGAAGTCATCTAATCAAGCAAACAATCGACCATGGAACCCCGTGTATGGACGCCTTAACGTTACCAACCGAGACGCATCATTGACAGCCGCAGAAACGCACAATTAACAGGCATACGTATGGCCTTAATGGATTTATGTACTTATTGATGGATCAATCATTGGTCCATGGTCCAGCCTTAATTGAAAGATCCGTTTCTAAAGGCGCTGTCGGCATTTTGTAAGACCAAAGACGCATTGTTTTTACGTTTTATCGGAGCATAAATAAGTTTTTGTGCTGTGTTTAATGCTTCTGTGAGTCGGTAGTGAGTCATATTGTAATGGATGGAGTTGGCAGTTATCAGATTTTAGCGATAAGAGTTTTTTTTTAATTTTTGGACCTCGATTAGAATAATGTATGAAAATATGATTTTCAGAGAACTATTGCTTTGATACAATTTGGATCCGTTTGGGAATAAGCTTAAATTTCTTAGTTAATTACAAGTATAACCGCATTTTTTCGATGTTATTAAACTGGTGGTTACGTACATATTTGACCCGGTTGGAGTTGTTTTCTGGATCAAAGTATAAACATTCAGCGTGGAAGTTCAGTCATCATGTTGGGTACGCTGCCAACTAATAGTAGGCTTAAACATTTGGATTGTTTCTAGACCTACAATGGTGTATGGTCTATCCAACAGTTTTTCATATAATAGGATAAGTAGTTTAGATATTTAGTATTTGTAGCTTGTATTTGTTTAGTTTATACAAACTATGTCTTGACCTCTTACACAAAAAAGCAGGCGTATAAGTTGCTTCAAGTTTTCGAACATATTTTACTTTCTTTCATTTTGTCTTTTATAAACTACCCTACACCATATTTTCATCTCGGGAATTCTAACAATAACCGGTAAGCTAAAACTAACACAAAATTTGGATTTGCAAAATTTACAAACCTAAATAATTTTCTAGAGTCTTTATTAATAAAAGCAACTATCTTGTTACGAATTCAATAGCTGCCAGAAATCTATCTGTTAATTTCAATAGCAGAGTCAAACTTAAGGTCTACTTATTTTGGTTTAACAAATCAAAGTAATCTAACGTTCTATCGATCTTTGTGCAAAGTTATTGGCTTTCGTTTTAATAATTATCACAATGAATCAGAATCAGAATTGCCTTTATTGTAAAAACTAGTACATTATAAGGTGTTATATTTTAGTAGTATCACAGTTTACCCATTTCGGACATACAATGTTTTGTAATCTATACTTAATATTATAAAGAGGAAAGATTTGATTGTTTGTTTGTTTGTTTGCATTGAATACCCTACTAGTTACAAATAAAGTTAATGTACAGTACAATTTGCAGCAACTAATAACAAATCGTAATTGTAATGGAAATTCGACCCGGGTATGTCCTAAAACTGCGACCAGAACCACCGGAGGATGGGAGGCAGCGTTCTATTAGTACACGGTGAACATACTGCGATCCCCCAGCCGCCTGCCAAGCGTGGGGATTATGGCAACGCCCCTCCCTAAGAGGGAGGCCTTTGTCCAGCAATGGACGTTTAAAGCTGCTGATGTGAATAAGCAAATATCATCTTCATTATCAGCCTGTCATGTTTCCACTGCTGGGACACAAGCCTTCTCTCAAGTTATAGCGACGATGTATATTGCCACGCTAGAGTCAGGACGCCCGCGGGGGGAGTGCAACGACAAAAACGAACATAGGTCCGATCTCGATCACCCCTGGCGCGGCACTGAACGCGGCGCGCGCAAATTCTCGCGACCTTTTTACGGTTTTAATTTCACCAAAAAACGAAACTTTTCACTATTCTATCCAAATTCTATCCAAATAATTTTTTTTTGAATAAAATTGCCTTTCAGTACATGCAATTTCCAGGTTGTTACGAGCTTTCATTAGAGCATAAAACAAAAAAATAAACTGAATCGACTATGTTTCAAATTTTTTTTTGATCGAGGAACGATTTGAGGAAAGTTTATTCTATCGTGTTTTTACCAAATCACAGACTCTAACACAGATGTATCTGTAACATGTATTTTTTTTCCAGCTCAAATATTGTAATTTTACTGAAAAAAATAGATTAAAAACCGTCAAATTTGGTATAAGAGGCTCTTAATAGTATAGGAGTAAAAAAAATTTAGGTGACTGGGCCAATTACAAGCTTCTGCCTATAGAACATAAGATACATAAGATAGCCTATACATAAGTCATTGGTGCAGGGCTGAGGATTGAACTGGGTTCTGTCAGATCGTAAAACGCACATGCTACCGCTCGGATACCATCGTTCCTCCACAACGGCAACGCAAACATATTATCTATATCTATATCTTCTATACTGATATATAAAGATTAAAGATTTGATTGTTTGTTTGCATTGAATAGGCTCCGAAACTACTGAAACAATTTGAAAAATTCTTTTACTGACGGGAAGCTACATTATTCTCGGGTGACATAGGCTATAATATATACCCGTGCAAAGCTGGGGCGGACCGCTAGTTATAAATAAATAAAAACTAAATAAATAAGGTGAAATACGAGTTCAAAAACTGCGCTAACTTCCGTCTTACCAATTAATACAATCTTCGATCGTTCTCACGGCTGCAACGCTATAAATTATAAAGATGCAATATCGTTGACTACATTAAATCAAGCAGTCGAACGGCCGTGTTCGATATCGCACGTACTTAGCTGTTAGGACTTAAATCAGGGCGGAGATATTATTAGATATCCTATGGTGAGTAATAAATACTGAGGTTGGTTTGACGGAAAGTTCATCTGGTGTACTACTTGTTGGTTGTTATCTCTTAAAATTAATAATAAATATTCGGGACATTTTTGCACACACGGTATAGTCTGACCCTAAACTAAGCAATGCTTGTGATATGGCTGCCAGAGACTGATACATAATATAAAAACATACTTAAATAGATATTAACACCCAGATATAGAATAAACACATAAATGTTCATCACATATATGTTTGCCCTATGTGGAAATCGGACATACACCCTCAAGCGCAAAATGCAGGTTCACTACCAACTGCACCAACGGGAAATCTACTATTATAATAATAATATTGCTAATGATATGCCTTAGATTTTTCCTTCTACGTATAATTTGAGCTATTTCAAACGCTGGATGACTATAGATGCCTCAAAGGTAAGCAACGCATTAACAATGCCCTGGATATTGTAGGTCTATAAGTGGCGGTGATCACTTACCATCAGTGGTAAATCGCTTGTTTGGCCCTTTCTATTAAAAAGTTTATTTTTTAGGTTATTACGAGAAAAAAAAATTGATTGAGTTCAAGAAGAATTCGGGATTTATCCCTTAATTTTCCAGTCTAAGTTTTTTGTTCAAATTAAAGTAAGACCCCTGTACAATATAGCCTATTCAATAAATATCGTTGAAATTTAAATTTAAGTAAGACCTTGTGCGATATAGCCTATTCAATAAAAAATATCGTAAAAATAGGTTTACAAAATTGGCAAAGATTTTGAAAAACAACAATAAAACAGTCGAATTCAGAACCTCCTATTTCTAAATAGGCTGAAAAAGGTTGCACATATCTGTGGGATGGTGATGTTCTTTCTCATTAGGAAGAAAAAAGGTCATATTTTGGAAAGGATTGGTTTTGGAAGGCAAGACTCAATAGGAATTCATCATCATCATCAGCCAGAAGACGTCCACTGCTGAACATAGGCCTCCCCCTTTAACCTCCACACTGAACGACAGCCTGCCTTTTGCATCCACTGGATGCCCGCGACTCTCACAATGTCGTCGGTCCATCTAGTGGGAGGCCTCCCTACACTGCGTCTTCCGGTTCGTGGTCTCCACTCCAGAACCTTTCTTCCCCATCGGTCATCGGTTCCTCGAGCGATGTGGCCTGCCCATTGCCACTTCAACTTGCAAATTTTAACAGCTATGTCGGTGACTCTGGTTCTTTGGTTTTTCAATAGGAATTACATAAACACAAAGCACTAAACCAAAGCCAGAAGCTTTACATAGTTTGGGGTCAGATGACCGTGTGTGCAAAAATGTCCCGAATTTTTATTTATTTTAATTACAGTTTTTTTTTCAGTGCAGCCTAAAACTTCTGTCAACTTCAGCCCAACCTTTACTAACTTTTCATTTTATCTTCCCTCTGGCTTTACCATCGTCGGGTAAAAGAGGTTCAACTCATAAATAAAATATTTGTCCTATAACGACTTCCTAGAACATTCACTTCCTAATCATCATACACTCAAGGTCGCACACCACAATAGAATGTGTTGGCAATTACGTCAGCCACATAAATCTGTGGTACACATCTCATTTGACAACATAAACGGCATAAACTGCTAACGATTGCTTAGGCTGTTTCCTATTCATAAACTTGTCTACTTCTAATGAGGGTTCAACATCTAGGCACTACTTTTGCTTCTGACTGACGTAAACTAAGTGATTTAACTATGTCTAAGTCCAATTAAAAATACTTATTATAAAACCGTGATTTCAATTATGGACAATGTTTCATCTTAATAAGTACCTACTTTTATATTAAAACTGCTTTTGTATGTTTTCTAATGAACTGCCAGAGCGGACACGAAAAATCAACACCGCTTTATGGTTAATATTCCGAAAACCCATACAAAGCGCTTTGATTACACTTTTATTGTGCAAACTGCTGATCGTGAAATGCGCTGCCTGAATGGGTGTTCTCCAATAGTTACAATCTGAGTGTCTTCAAATCACGAGTGAATCGGTTCTAGGCAAGCCAGCTCTATCGTAGACCGCATAAGCATATTAGTATAAAAGTAAAGTGATTAATTTCAGACAATATTCATACGTTACAAATTTAGAGTTGTTACATAATTCTATACTATTACTCTATATAAAATAATAAAAAAATTAAATAAAAAAATAATAATGCATAAAATTCAAGAATAATTACATTAATATGACCTTACCCTATACTTCGGTTTTGATCCGTAGTCCTCGATATGCCATGTCCAGTGCTGGATTATTGCCACAGATCAATACATACAATACATTAATACTAAAAAAAATAAGCTCAAGCCCACTACCAGTTGGCAGCGTACCCAGCATGCTCGAGGATCTACTGGAGCTGCTGGAGATGCTACTAGTGTCAGTACAAGTTCGTTGTTTTCAGTGCAATTATACAGTACGACACGTATCTTCTGCATCATCGTAGGGAAAAACTTAACATCCGTTTAAAGCTTACAAAATATTATAAACATTAAAAAATTACAGCCAGACAACTCAACAAATCAATATCGCAAAATAAACAGCTAAACAGCAGATTTATTTCAATTACCACTAAATGAGCGTGAAAAACAATTAAAATCACACTGGTATAGTACCAGAACCAGTGTTTAAATAACCAACTCAGGCGCCTCGGTGCTCACTTCTTGACAGTTAATTTTAATCTTCGATTAAATGTTAGGTATCTGTCTGGCTTAAGTGAAAATAATGAGGTGGCATACTTTATGTGGACAACGTACGCTAATGCTTTCTTAATGAGTATAAAACTAGATTTATGAGATGTTTGTATAGATTGACGAATGTTAGTTTTTCCAAGTAGTGTTCGACAAAGCTAAAGTTTTCTTATGAAACCTTATTTTAGACCTCGGTATTTTTGAAATTATAGCTATTGTAATTTGCAAGTTGATGGGCAGACCATCGCTCGAAGAACCGATAACCGATGGGGAAGAAATGTTCTAGAGTGGAGACCACGAAAAGACCGGGAAATGCAGTGTAGGTACCTCTAGATGGACCGACGACATCATGAGAGTCGCCGGCATCCAGTGGATGCAGATAGGAGGATGTCAATCAGGGTGGAGATCTAAGGGGGAGGCCTATGTTCAGCAGTGAAAGTCTTCTGGCTGATAATGATGATGACTTTTGAAACTCACTTTTCTCAATCTTAATAATATTTAATACCCTCTGTTGTAGATATTGATTGGTTTTAATTGAACTTTTTTTTCTGAGGTTCAACATCAATGATTTTATTTCTAACTACACCACCAGGTGACGCGAATCTTATCTGGGAGACGACTGCTAATGGAAATGTGCTCAGATGGTACTCTACAATTTCTGTTTACTTGATAATTACCATAATGTCTCTATATCGTATTCTAGACAAGTATCGGTGGGGACTTGGGTGGGCCGGGGATGTTGTTTCCACTTTTGTTGTCCAAAGCGCTAGGCTGTGAAATACGCTGCCATCATAGTGATCTCCGATAGTTACAATCTGGGTGGTTTCAGAAGACGCGAGTCGCGAGTAGATCGTTTTCTTCTTTGCAAGTGTACTCCATCGTAGACCACATCATCGCGTAACAACAGGCGAAGGGGGGCAAACGCAAGCCAAAAAAATTTAACAAACAGCATGGTTTTAAATAAATGAGAATCATTTAAAATTCAAGACGCTATTCGACTTAATTGTTAACTTATTCTAAACTAGCGACCCGCTCGCCCGGCTTCACATCACATCACACATCATCAGCCATTAAATGTCCACTGCTGAACAAGGCCTCCCTCTTAGAGAGGGGTGTTGCCATAATCCCCACGCTTGGCAGGCGGCTTGGAGATCGCAGTACGTTCACCGTGTACTAACAGGACGCTGCTGCCCATCCTCCGGTGGTTCTGGTCGCAGTTTTAGGACATACCCGGGTCGGGCTTCACATCATCAGCCCGTAAACGTCCACTGCTGAACAAAAGCCTCCCCCTCCTAGAGAGGGGTGTTGCCATAATCCCCACGCTTGGCAGGCGGCTTGTGGATCGCAGTACGTTCACCGTGTACTAATAGGACGCTGCTGCCCATCCTCCGGTGGTTCTCGTCGCAGTTTTAGGACGCCCGGCTTCGCACGGGTGTAATTTACGTGCGAAGCCGGGGCGGATCGCTAGTTATATATATCAACCTTCCTTGAAAATGTATATAACTTTTGGTGAAAACCGTTGGTGGTTTAGGAGGAGTTAGCGGCCATACAGACATACAGGCAGACAGACGCGGAAAGCAACTTCAATTTATACTATGTAGAGATAGCGCATATTTTAAGATAAAGGTTGCAAAAAAAGTGTAGAAATTGACACGAGAACATAATGTCAAGTGAACTAAACTTTTACCCAGTGTGACATTAACTACTGCACAGAATTGTACTATATTTTCTAATTTCTCTGAGAATATGTATAAAAAAGGGCCCGCATTACATAACTATCTAACTTTCATTTCACAGCAATTTTATCGTACCAAGCAACCAATGGTTGCCAAATAAATATGAGAAGCGATTGGCTCCAGCACACAAATTCAGATTAGTTTGGGAGCCTCTGGGATCAACACCGTAGCTTACTTTACATTAAATATCCGAATAAATTATTTGTATTTTATTCATGACTGTTGACGAGACCGAAGACTGCGCCCTAAGCGTATAAAATCACAAGAATTTACCTACCTAGTATCAGTATGACTGTACAATTTGTACAATCCATGTAAAACATCATACAAAACTAGAGGCGCAGCTAGTTTATAAAATGAAGAAGAAACTTCACCACTATCGCATCCGCAAAAGGTTGGAATCTATTTACTCGTATTTATCTAGAAATTCAGTCTACAGAATACTCTGACCTTTCAAACAAATTCTAATTAAATCGACGACCCGTATCATTACTCTCACCACAGAAGAAATAATAGTAGGTAAGTGCAACTTCGACTAGCAAAGTGTCGCACACTCGCGTTACGGCGACACCGCTCTAACTTTACTGGTAACGTACTCTCCGGTGTCGATGTCTCGCACTGTCCAGTGCCCAGTAATTAGTGCATGCAAATGTAACGCTAATGAGACGCTATTGTCCTCACCTGCAGTATCACTAACAGTTACTATGAAGTGTACGCAGATTAGCAAATAGAACTAGTGCGTTGACCGAATCACTTGACCGAAGGAGCTTTGCGTTAATTTGTGTTTACAAGTCAATAATGACAGGATATTGACTTCAATATAAATGTCTGATTTATTAACCAGGCGTCTTGATTAAAAAAGGGTTAATGATTTCTTTTTGATGATTTGTTAATAACCAATTAAATAAAAAACAAAAAGCACTTAAACAGTAATTTTGTTTGTCCGCTCAAGCAAAGCAATTCAAGTTAAGCACGAATTTAATATACTAAACATCGATGGCGTAAGCTTGTGTCACCCACGTGACCTTTCCATCTTGGTGGATTTTATTATTATACCATAGTATGGATTATGAGGCTAGACTTAAGTAATACTTTTTAGTCCGGAAATGCGAGAAAACTAGAAAATCGAGATAGCGCGAGGCACAGCCAGCATTAGCATAAAACTACTTATTGTCTGTAAATGTCAAAAGAAAATAGGTAGACATATTACCCCGACCTTACAGACGCCGAAGCCCCATGTAACAAGTTGATTATGATAGGCCTCTGAAGGAACAATTGACCAGGCGTGGATAGAGCGCTAAACTCGACCCCCAGGCTAACGAATACGAAGATTAGCGGCTTACAGCTTGAATCGCTTCTAAAGTGTATTAGAAGAAACTTCCCGCAAACTATTAGCAAACTCACAGAATAGGCTAAAAATGTACTATTTCATTGAAAAATAGCAACATCCTAAACTGCCTAAAAGTTTGGAATTAATAATTAAAAAAATTAAATAAATAAATTTCAGGTTTCATATCGGAAACGGTTCACCTGGTTAATTCTATTTATATTAAACCTCAATTTGTTTCAGATGTAATTAATGAAATGATCGTAGATAAAAATAAACTTTTTTAATGACTTTGCCTAGTCATCATCATCAGCCAGAAGACGACCAGAAGCCCGGCGGTTTTCAAGATCTAGGTCTAGAATCAGTGATGTTCGGATAATTTTTTACCCCATGAGAATCGCTTGTGAAGTAAACACCTAAAGGATTCAAAATTATTTCCACTTGAACATAACCGTGATGGCGTACATTTCATAATGAAATCATTAGGGATCCATTATGAAATTATGTTTTTAAACTTTTACAAAGAAGTTTCTTACACAAAAGAATAACAATCATTAAAATCAGTGAATGAGTGTCGGTTATCAATTGAAGTAAAACCCGTAAACCAGTCAATACAAAAATTGGTCGTAATTTCGGATAAGGAAGGCTGTGGATGGTGAAGATATGTGCCTCGGCTTCAGCCCATGTTTCTAACGTTCGTCTATCAAAATCTTCTTTCATTGCACGACTGATTGTGTGAAGTATTATAGCCTGTTCTATCCTGCACCAATTACTTATTTAGTCTATACAATATTATAAAGAGGAAAGATTTGTATGTAAGTATGTTTGTAACGAAATGGCTCAAAAAGTACTGGACCGATTTTAAAAATTCTTTCACCATTTGAATGCTACATTATCACTGATTAATATAGACTATTTTAATAGGCTATATAACTATACCCTTCTGGAGCCGGGGCGGACCGCTAGTCTATACTAATATTATAAAGAGGAAATATTTGATTGTTTGTTTGCATTGAATAGGCTCCGAAACTACTGAACCGATTTGAAAAATTCTTTCACTGTTGGGATGCTGCACTATCCCCGGTTGACATAGGCTATATATCCCGGCTTCGCCCGTGCGAAGCAGGGGCGGCCTACTAGTACTTAAATAAATTAGGCGCAGTTTCGATACCATTGCTCACCACCGGTGAAGGAAAATATCGTCAAGAAACTGGTATGACCTAATGTCTAAGAACCTTAAAAGTTCGCACTTAGCCAGCATAGTGGATTAGGGTCTATCTTTTCCCTCTCCCTATCTGCCTCTCCCCCCCTCTCTCTCTGAAAAAAAAACCTGAGTTACTAGCAGTGGGAACACGATAGGCTGATTATGAAGATGATGATATTCTATAGTAATTTTTAAACTTTCGCGATTTAAACACATGTGTTATGTGTCATGTTTTTATAATACGTGATACGTCCCGATAAACATAAAACATGATATTCTATGTATTTTATACAGGATGTAAGGGGTATACTCTCTAAGACAAAAGAAGGTAATTGTACTCATCATTATGAACCACTTTTAGTATGGGACCAACTATGAAATCGCGAAAAAAAATCAGCTGTTCCATACATTTTGTCGAGTGTCAATGACCGTTTTCTATAGATATAGAACAGCTGATATTTTTTTCGCGATTTCACGGCTGGTCCCAAAATAAAAGTTGTTCATAATGTGATTACAATTATCTTCTTTAGCCTTCGAGAGTGTTCTCTTTACACCCCGTATAGGTACCTTAAACCTTCATTACTTTTTTACTCGTTTTCTAGTTTTCAGCAAAAAAAAGTCGATCGATTTCTAACCGTCACTCAAACTGGCGGTGGAAACCAGGCGTGGGAACGAGATGCATTACCGGCTGCAACCTATTTTATATAAGGGCATCTTCACGAGTTTCGTTAGCCTAACGAAAATACTCGGAACAAAGGCCAATTTAGTCGAGAGGTTTGTTAGCTTACTTTGTGGAGATGCGGTCTGTAACTAGTGCAGTGTTACGGGTTTATAAAATAGCAGACCTAGTTTTGCCAAGGTAAGTAACTAAATCAGATCAGACAAACAAGAGCAGGCTTTACCACTGTTGTCGGGTTTGTATCCACGGATCCCGGTATCGGTTTGAATTAGCCACGGATACCGGCGACTTGTATCCACCGATACCGGGATCCGTTTTTTTCAAAAAAATAAATTTTCATATTACCCGCTGATACCGGTATCGGTGGATACAAGAAATAAAATAAATTCGTTTTAGAAACGGATCCCGGCGTACAGAGTACTTTATTTTTTTGGTATTTCCCAAAAGGAAAGAAGACGGCCTTTGGCCTCTCTTAGGGTAAGTGTGGGCGTTGACACAATATGTCAGTGGGACAGATGTCAAACTTGGCTGGGCGATATCTCGGAAACTGTCCATCTTGGACCACCGGTTCCTTCACAAAAGTGATAGGTCTCGTCGAGATCTTCATTTCGGATGACAGCTGTCAAACTTCTAGAAAAATTGAGAAAATAATTATTGTAGTATACTAGCTGGATAACTCCTTATATCATCGGCTATCTGCCAGTGAAAGTCCCGTCAAAATAAGTCCATCGATTTTGAAGTCAATTGGAAATATACATACATACACACATTGCAGCATTCTGATGTACAAGCTTATATCGAGATATTGCTTTCCGAGATATCGTCCAAACAAGTTTGACAGCTGTCATCCGAAATGAAGATCTCGACGAGACCTATCACTTTTGTGAAGGAACTGGTGGTCCAGGATGGACAATTTCCGAGATATCGTCCAAACAAGTTTGACAGCTGTCATCCGAAATGAAGATCTCGACGAGACCTATCACTTTTGTGAAGGAACTGGTGGTCCAGGATGGACAATTTCCGAGATATCGTCCAACCAAGTTTGACAGCTGTCATCCGAAATGAAGATCTCGACGAGATCTATCACTTTTGTGAAGGAACCGGTGGTCCAAGATGGACAGTTTCCGAGATATCGTCCAAACAAGTTTGACATCTGTCATCCGAAATTAAGATCTCGACGAGACCTATCACTTTTGTGAAGGAACCGGTGGTCCAAGATGGACAGTTTCCGAGATATCGTCCAAACAAGTTTGACATCTGTCATCCGAAATTAAGATCTCGACGAGACCTATCACTTTTGTGAAGGAACTGGTGGTCCAGGATGGACAATTTCCGAGATATCGTCCAACCAAGTTTGACAGCTGTCATCCGAAATGAAGATCTCGACGAGATCTATCACTTTTGTGAAGGAACCGGTGGTCCAAGATGGACAGTTTCCGAGATATCGCCCAGCCAAGTTTGACATCTGTCCCACTGACATATTGTGTCAACGCCCACACTTACCCTAAGAGAGGCCAAAGGCCGTCTTCTTTCCTTTTGGGAAATACCAAAAAAATAAAGTACTCTGTACGCCGGGATC
Source organism: Agriopis marginaria (assembly GCA_932305915.1). NCBI lineage: Eukaryota > Metazoa > Arthropoda > Insecta > Lepidoptera > Geometridae > Agriopis > Agriopis marginaria. Next base: position 6,599,167 of record OW029933.1, read on the forward strand.
CGTTTCGTTTATTTTTTTTTTTAATTTCTTGTATCCACGGATACCGGTATCAGCGGGTAAAATGAAAATTGATTTTTTTGAAGGAAACGGATCACGGTATCGGTGGATACAACTCGCCCGGATCCGTGGCTAATAAAACCGATACCGGGATCCGTGGATACAAGAAATAAAATAAATTCGTTTTAGAAACGGATCCCGGCGTACAGAGTACTTTATTTTTTTGGTATTTCCCAAAAGGAAAGAAGACGGCCTTTGGCCTCTCTTAGGGTAAGTGTGGGCGTTGACACAATATGTCAGTGGGACAGATGTCAAACTTGGCTGGGCGATATCTCGGAAACTGTCCATCTTGGACCACCGGTTCCTTCACAAAAGTGATAGGTCTCGTCGAGATCTTCATTTCGGATGACAGCTGTCAAACTTCTAGAAAAATTGAGAAAATAATTATTGTAGTATACTAGCTGGATAACTCCTTATATCATCGGCTATCTGCCAGTGAAAGTCCCGTCAAAATAAGTCCATCGATTTTGAAGTCAATTGGAAATATACATACATACACACATTGCAGCATTCTGATGTACAAGCTTATATCGAGATATTGCTTTCCGAGATATCGTCCAAACAAGTTTGACAGCTGTCATCCGAAATGAAGATCTCGACGAGACCTATCACTTTTGTGAAGGAACTGGTGGTCCAGGATGGACAATTTCCGAGATATCGTCCAAACAAGTTTGACAGCTGTCATCCGAAATGAAGATCTCGACGAGACCTATCACTTTTGTGAAGGAACTGGTGGTCCAGGATGGACAATTTCCGAGATATCGTCCAACCAAGTTTGACAGCTGTCATCCGAAATGAAGATCTCGACGAGATCTATCACTTTTGTGAAGGAACCGGTGGTCCAAGATGGACAGTTTCCGAGATATCGTCCAAACAAGTTTGACATCTGTCATCCGAAATTAAGATCTCGACGAGACCTATCACTTTTGTGAAGGAACCGGTGGTCCAAGATGGACAGTTTCCGAGATATCGTCCAAACAAGTTTGACATCTGTCATCCGAAATTAAGATCTCGACGAGACCTATCACTTTTGTGAAGGAACTGGTGGTCCAGGATGGACAATTTCCGAGATATCGTCCAAACAAGTTTGACAGCTGTCATCCGAAATGAAGATCTCGACGAGATCTATCACTTTTGTGAAGGAACCGGTGGTCCAAGATGGACAGTTTCCGAGATATCGCCCAGCCAAGTTTGACATCTGTCCCACTGACATATTGTGTCAACGCCCACACTTACCCTAAGAGAGGCCAAAGGCCGTCTTCTTTCCTTTTGGGAAATACCAAAAAAATAAAGTACTCTGTACGCCGGGATCCGTTTCGTTTATTTTTTTTTTAATTTCTTGTATCCACGGATACCGGTATCAGCGGGTAAAATGAAAATTGTTTTTTTTGAAGGAAACGGATCACGGTATCGGTGGATACAACTCGCCCGGATCCGTGGCTAATAAAACCGATACCGGGATCCGTGGATACAAACCCCTGTTGTCTCCATGTCTGGCACACTTACTAATTTTTCACGCACACTAAGAAATGAGCAGGAAGGCCGTCTGCAGGGTGGGTATCAAGTCTGATTTAGTCAAGTTTTTGGCCAGTTTAGGCCCTTTTTACGTTCTGGCAACACAACGTACAGTACCCGGATTCACCTATGGCAGGAAATTCAAATTTTAAACAGTTTTTGGTCCCAGTAGCCAAACCCGGTAATTATTTTTTAATAACACAGTGTTTGCGCAAAATGTTGGCTGTTCTTTACATTAAAATGTACAATTATTTAACAGTAACGCACCGTATTACTTACATTTGTGAATAAACCGTTTGAAACAGCAAAAATTAGTTTATTCACAAATGATAGTAATAATATGCATTAGAGATAAATAGCTTTACATGATTTTGTAAAGAATAATAATCAATTTGCGCAAACATCATGATCGTTTACAATAATTACCCGGTCTAGCTACAAGGACAAGAAAACTGTTTGAAATTTGAATTTCCCGCTATTTGAGAAACGAACCACTTTAAGCAATGTCCATCAAGCTAGAGAGGGAGATAATAGGCTAGGCGTCGGCTTTGTAGAGCGTCGTCTCTGTCACACGATCAAAAACGTTACATAACGTAGTGAGTGACAGAGACGACGCTCTACGAACTACCGACGCTGCGACACTAGTCTATATCTCCCTCTGTAGCACGATGTGCATTACTTACCACCGGGTACTGTGTACATACATTTTATGATGAACTCAGCAATTTTCTAGTGTAAATGCTTTCTTATCGTATGTTAGAGTAAAACATTAAACACGACAGCAAAAAAGACAGCAAACAGGCTTTTAACAATCGGGTTTTGGTTTCTTCTAGGCAAGCGTGCTCCATCATAGACCGCATCATCGTTTAACATCAGGCGAGTTGCGGTCAAACGCATGCATTATTATCAATATATAAAAAAAAGGTTTAGCTTTTGCTACCAACGTAAATGAACAATCTCAGAGTTCGGACGGAGCTATAGTTATTTGGTAAGTCAACTGCAGGTTTTTTTGCAGTCAAAAAAATCGCTTACAATATTTAAAATCAACTTGACTGTTTTTGGTAATTATATTTTCTTTTAAACTCGTTTTTCGTAGACTTAAAAATCCTAAATCTAAAATCACTTACTTTACTTAATTGTTTGTTGTATTTCTTTATTAAAAATCTGTCTTCATTTTTCAATTTACCATACAGGGTGTAAGGGGAACACTTTTGGAGCCAAAGGAAGATAATTGTACTCATCATTATGAACAACTTTTACTATTGGACGAACCCTGAAATCAGCTGTTCCATACATTTTGTCGAGTGTCAATGACCGTTTTCTATAGAACAGCTGATATTTTTTTCGCGATTTCAGGACTTGTCCCTTAGTTTAAGTTGTTTATAATGATGAGTACAATTACCTTCTTTTGGCTTCGAGAGTGTTCCCCTTACACCCCGTATTAGCAGTGAAACAATATTCGATCGTTATTCCGCAACATTTCTCCGGCAACAATTAAGTAACATGTAACTGCAATGTTAGCTGCACCACTATTATCGACAAGGGAAAACTCTGCGTTTCCCACGCTGCTGGTTCATACAAAGGCGGCTGATAATTTCAGTCAATTTTCCAATATCAGTGTAAGGATGGTGTGAAATATAGACGGAAGCGGGAAACTAACCAATAATTATTTAACAATCCATTATAATAAAATAAATCCGTTATAATCAAATAATATACCTAATCAAATAATATAGCACTGGACCAAAGTTCATCTTGCGCGTTTCAGGTCTAAGTCGAAATATAGCTTAAGAAAATTATATTCTTTTTTTTTATTACTATCAGATTTTTTATGATATTGATTTGTGTGTCATTAAAATCATATTATTTTAGTTAAATTTTTGTGTAAATGTGTTTTATATTTATAATTCTAATCATGATTTTTTTATATGGAATTACTGATTCTGAAATAAATTGATTCAATAGTAGGTATTATTTCTTTTAACACGACTGTCCCAGTAAAGTTTTTTGAGAAAGTATGTTTGTATTTTTTAATGTTTCTATGTTACCTTCTATAGCCTTGGCTTGACTAGTTTCGGTGTGTGAGGTGTCATTAGAGCCATTTACATGCCTAAAGCATAGTCCTATTATTATTCAAGATAGAGGCGATGAGTCCATCCCGCTTGGGGTGCGTTGTGTATTTCCCTCTACCAACATCCACCCGAGTCAACCCGGCGCCTTAAATTACCGGAGAGAGACTCCAGCACGCTGGCACAGTTGATCCAGTGGTGAAGATGACGATAAAAAGCAGTCTATCTGTTGTGGTGATGTGGATGATGAAGATGATGATGACTCATGCAACCCTGTAGCTATTCTACGTTCTTCTGTGGCTTCACAATGTCACAGCACGTGCTCTACGTATGTAGCCACGACACAGTGGACTGTCTACATTTTGCAGTTGGGTGTTTTGTTTTTCTTTGGTAGATCATATTTTGCAAACGGCACTCTTGAGAAAAACAATGAAGTAATAGACCTGTTTTCATTTTTAAATACATATTCAATGATATAGGTACATGAAGGGGTACTGTCAAAGAGTTTTGTTACTCGAACGGCAGAAGACGGGCGCGACCTTTTTTGTTTTGTCCTTTACGGTTGACATTGGTTCGAAAGATAGCTACCGCGTTCGCGCCCCGTATATATTCTTGCGATTGTAAACTTCTCGCTTTTCTTATACGTTTAGACCATACGCTAAGGATAGCTTAGAAACCGCAACAGCGTATCGGTTGCATACAGAACACGGGGCTCGCATTATACCCAACAAAGCCGTACCGAACCCACAACCCGGCTGCTCGGTTTTGATTTTAATGTATTTATGGAGAAGCAAAATCAATCATTCATGGAAAAATTCACAATTTTTCTGGTTGGTATTAGAAATAGATGACAGACTTTGAGACTAATTTTTATGGCAAGAAAAAGAAGCTAAAGTTTAACCAAGGTCTCATCATATGGTAAACTATCTAAGATGGAGCACGTTTGCCTCGTAAAAACCTATGAAGATATGCTAGATAGTTTACGTATTTAATAAAATATAATGGATAGATCTATTGAAACACTTAACCCTACTAAAAACACACGCGCATGTTAGAAAATTAAAATTTTAATGAATATTTTTATTGTTTTGTATGTTGTGTTCTTTTTTTTTCTTTTCTTCTCTTTTTGGCTTTATATATATATTGATAAATTTATATAATAATTCTAAATTCTAAATTATATTTTGTATTTTGCATGATATAACTGTTTGCTTTGGCATAATTGTACTGTTATAATAAGAGAAGCCACTGGCTCCCGACACACAGTCCCAGACTAGTTCGGGAGCCTATGGAAAATCACGTTATGTAAAAACTAAATTTATGACAAAATAAATTACTTTGTTTGTTTGTTTGTTTGTTATTAACCCTAGACTTTAACATATTTCAATATTGTAATTCTGCAAAAACACAGGCAAAGGCCAATTCCCTCCAGCCCATATTTTTATTGGATACGAAAGCCGACAGCGCTTCAAGGTTGATATTCCATTAAAAACGTACGAAGCGCTTTGATACTACTTTTTTGTGCAAACTGCTAGTCTGTGGATTGTGCTGCCTAAACTTCTCTGAAAGTTACAATCTGGGTCTTTAAAAGCGCGAGTGATACGGTTTCTTCTAGGCGAGCGTACTCCAGCGTACACCGCATCATCACTAAACATCAGGCGAGGTACCGATCAAACGTAAGCCTTAGAGCAAATACAAAAATACGTTTATTAAAAAACCTTTGGTTTTATGGGGACGACTCTTTTGTTTTTTTTTTTTCATTTTTTTTTTTGTTAATCCGCCGTAACTATTATGTTACGGCGGATTAACAAAAAAAATTATTCTCTAAAATATTAATTGGCTATCTATTACGGTTCGAAATACAGCCGTTAAAAAGTAGGTCGTACGGACGGACAGAAAGCGTAGGCTTAGTAATAAGGTCCCGTTAGGTTAGGTGGTAGGTCATTTTGGGTACGGAACCCTAAAAAAGTAAAAGCGTGCCATTGGAAAATCATTAAATAAACCGCCTTTATGCTTTACGCGTTTAGTCCAAAGGTTCTGAACCCTTTTTTTAACCAACACTTGAGTATATTAAACCAAAGTCTTTGTTATGGAAATTTAACTGTTATATTAATACTGTTTTAAACTTTAGTGAGCAACCCTGATAGGGTTACTCACTAAAGTTATATGATTATTTACGGGATATTTACCGTGGTAAGGTTGTGGAATTAGCTCCCGATATTTCGGCGCATTCTTCAGTCTTCCCGTGAACATGGTGCATGTAACTGCGCCGAAATATCGGGAGCTCATTCAACAACCTTACCACGGTAAATATCCCGTAAATAATCATATAACTTTGTTATATTAGTTGTGATTATTAAATAATGACTCATATTCTACGCTATTTAGGTTTGCTAAGTCGGTGAACTCAAGTTCGCCCTCAACAGTGAAGTGAAGCTGACGTTAAGTTATTAATAACGTTAATTTAACCATTCGTCAAGACTTGCAGCAGCGTAGAGCATGCGTAGTGAGGTTATTGAAAATTGGTCGATTACAAGAAAAAAATACATTTGTCATTTAGAAAGTGTGTTACATTAAACATTGTTTTAAACTTCTAAGGCTATGCATTAGGTATATTTAAATTAGCAGTATTACAAGAGTGGATTGCTTTGTCTGCTCCTAGGTGGTTGGCAACAGTCAAAGTGGCACTAGAATAGGTAGTATTTTTTTGACAACTACCCGCTTTCTCAGTCCGATCATAAAACCTTTACAGGGGCCACAACTCTTAAAGCGGGCCCGAATTAGCGCTGAAACAGTGCAGTTTGGAAAATCACGTGAACGTGAACCTTAACACGCCGAGATACGACTCATCACCTAAACATAAAGTAGCCTTAAGGCCGATTGTAGTGGTGTCGATTCTGTTGTATCATTATCTAAACTCAACAAAATTGACAGCTCTAAAATTGTTGATTTTCTCTCACATATTGAAATGACATATACTGATCGTATGAATAAATGAGTATGAGTATGACACAGATAATTTTCGTCTTGTCAGATCGGTTTAGTTTGGTTTATTGGTTTATGACAGAATCGACGTCACTGTTTACAAATCAGGCCTAACATTTTTAGAGATTTAAGCGCCAAAATGAAAAATAAATGTCTTTTCGTTGTATTACAAACTTTTGCATTTTCGAGTGATTGCGTAATAATGGTGGTTTATTATTTAATTAATGTGTATGTATGTGGATTTTTGTTACAAATAAAATATTGTCTATCTATACTAATATTATAAAGAGGAAAGATTTGATTGTTTGTTTATTTGTTTGTTTGCATTGAATAGGCTCCGAAACTACTGAACCGATTTGAAAAATTCTTTCACTGACGGGAAGCTACACTATCCCCGGGTGACATAGGCTATAATCTATACCCGTGCGAAGCAGGGGCGGACCGCTAGTTGTTAATATTTGTGGAAGTGCTCGATTGTGGGTCATATAACAAGGTGAAACATGGTATTTTCGTGTTTCCAAAGCTCAATATTAGCCTCATGTAAAGTCTCTACCACTTCATTAGGGCATGACTTTGACTTGACCGTGACTAACTTTGCTTGACTCTGACTGACTTGTTTGTTTATTTCATCATACTTTTTTTTTATAAATAATAGGCTTGCGCTTAACCGCCAACTCGCCGATGATGCGGTCTACGGTGGAGCACGCTTGCCTAGAAGAAACCGATTCACTCGTAATTTGAAGACACCCAGATTGTATCTATCGGTGAACTTGATAGTAATTTGATACTTGACACTTGAAAATGCACAGGAATGAGACGCCAAACTCCTCACAGAGGAAAGAATAAAAAATATATAGGTACTATTGGAATATTTATTTAAAACAGCCGTGTATTTTTTTAAATCTCCATCTTGATTGTTATGTTTACTTCTACATCTCAAGAACGAATGAACCGTTCGCACGTTAATAAATATTAGACACTCAATAAAATTAATAACCGTTAAATCGATAATGATTTGACGATTAGCAGTCAATAAATTATTTTAAATGTCAACAATGTTACTTAGTTTATCAACAGATGAAGAAGGCTTAAGTTTTTTTAGTTACAGACAAACAAAAAGTGTTATGCAAATGCATTTGTTCGAAATCTTGGTCATAATTGTGTTTCATAATTATCACGATAAAAACATACAATTCAGCTCATCAGCAATGAATCCTTAGTTCGGACTAAGCTTCTTAGTCTTGAGCATCGACGTAAAGTTGCTAGTCTATTGGTTTTTTATCGGATACATTTCGGAGAGTGTGCATCGGATCTGCATGATCTAATTCCCTCCTGTCCGTTTTTCTATATCGGACTGCCAGAGCGTGTACGAAAAATCGACACCGCTTTATGGTTGATATTCCGAAAACCCGTACGAAGCGCTTTTATTCCACATTTATTATGCGAACTGCTAGTCTGTGGAATGCGCTGCCTGAATGGGTGATCCCCGATAGTTACAATCTGGGTGTCTTCAAATCACGAGTGAATCGGTTTTTTCTAAGCAAGCGTGCTCCACCTTGGCGGTCAAACGCAAGACTATTGCTAAAGAAATATAAAAAAAATAGTTGGCTTGGTTAATCTAATTTCAATGCTCATGACCAATTCTCGCCAGCCCCATCATCACGCATTATCCGACTTGTATACTTACGTTTGAACTGCGACCCACACAGTACGCTGTCTGTCCACATCTGCACGGGTCTTGTTATTCAGCTGATGGGATCCTGGTTGCAGGACCTTTGAACTTTACGCTGTGTACAAGGGAATTGCTGACATCATGGGATGTCACTTATTGTTATTATATTTCTCAAGCTTTTCTACTATGTATGAATAATACTTAGGGTGGGTTGCACCATCTTATTTTAGGTTCACCAAACATCAACAGTTGAGTTAAAGTACCGGTTAGGCAAAAAAACAACATCGCGGTTAGTTGCACCATCTAATAAACTAGCTGACCTGACAGACGTTGTTCTGTCTTAAAACTGTCAAACAAACAATAAAAAAAATCCTCTTTATAATATTAGTATAGATAATAAATATTAAATATTATAAAGAGAAAAGAGCTGATTGTTTGTTTGCATTGAATATGCTCCAAAACTACTGAACCGATTTGAAAAATTATTTCACTGTTGGGAACCTACACTATCCCCGGGTGACAGGCTGTATTTTATCTTCAAAAAAATACATAACAAGCTAAGTTCCTTTTGTATTTATTTCAGTTGAAAAGCAAACATATGAAGATAATTATACTAAACTATCACGATACTTGAGTATTTAAAACTACGATCTTTTTCATGGATGTAGGTCAAAGTTTAAATAAATGCAGTTAAATTAATAATCACCCATTACATACACATAAACAATTAAAATATGTGTAAAAATCAATAATTGTTATGCTTTGATTTTTATAGCAAAAATATTTAAAATACATTAATTGCAATCAGCTTCACATAACCTTAAAAGTTAATTGCTTACTATATTTGACCTTTGATATACACTTGCAGTTACAAAGTTATACGAAATTCCTAAACTTTCTAGTACTTTGTCGCTATGAACATGTTGCAATGACCTTCAAGCTACTATATGTGTAAAATAACACATTTAAAGAGACAAAGTCTCAACTAGTGTTTGTATTATATTTTATTTTAACTATTACTTATTTCAAGGCAATATTCATATTTAGGCATTATTCCGCATTTGTGCGTTATTCGAATAAAATCCAATATCGATTCAAAGTAATGGCTACAATGTTAGCAGATTTCGTAAACTATAAACTAAAACTTTTTAATTATTTAATCCATAAAATCTAGATTAGTAATATATGTACTCAAGTATTTTTATATTTCAGAACCATATTTTATCCAGAGACCTAAAAAAAAAAAATATATGTCAATAATTATTTGAATAATGTTCACGGGAAGATGTGGTGGTGACGGGATGTTCATGGTGCATGTAACTGCGCCGAAATATCGGGAGATCATTCCACAACCTTACCACGGTAAATATCCCGTTAATAATCATATAACTTTAGTGAACAACCGTGATAGTTTAAAATAGTGTTTTATCTACAATACTTCAAACACAAATAAAAACTGAAAACATGATTTTCATTATTCACTGATATTATCAAAATCCATTTGTAGCAAGTAAAGATACTGCTAGTTTTAATACACTGTGCAAATAGGATTCAAAAAGTGGAACAATTTTGAAGAACATAAAATATGTTAACAACATAATTGAATAATCGCTAATCATTTGTGTATAAAAATGTTATGTTAACAAAATGGGTGTGTGTTTTAAATGTTACAGATAGGCATTTCTGATACAGTTATTGTGCAATTGTGTTGATTAGATTTTATGACGTTTAACCGTCGAAATAATTATTTCAATACGTTTTACCGTTCTTGATTGATCATAATAAAGTATTTATTGGCAAGCTCAGGACAGGTTTTTATGGTTGTCCTGATTTGAATGCTTTCATTCACAAATCATCGGGGATTTGAGGTTTTAAGACTAGGTATCATCATTATCATCATTGACAGCTCATTTAGCCCACTGCAGGATATGTCTCCTTCCTCTTTCGCCAATGTTCCTGTTTAACACCACCATTGCAGCTACGTTCATTATTTCACATGTTCTTAGAACAAACAAAAAAAAATATTATACATGTCAATAATTATTTAAATAATGAGGGCACTTAAATAATTAAATAAGAGTGATTTATAGATGCATAATTTAAATTGTTAACTAAAACCTCTAGTATAGTATATTTCTCTATGCTAAAACATACAAAAAGACTCAAGCATTTGTCTGTATAGGGTGCTGCAGTATTTCAGACACATCGTCCGAAAGTCCTTCGACAACCTGGAGAAATTAATAATGACCAGCAAAATGGAGGAAAAAAGACCCAGGATTCGTAGCCCAACTTACGAAAGATCGGGAACATCACGACGCTCAGCAGTGAGCTAACGAACTGAAGAGGAAGTCATCATCATCATCATAGTCAGCCTTTTAACAGTCCACTGCTGGACTAATAAGTAGGAAGAGTAATAAGTGGAGGAGGAAGTAATAAGTACTTAATTTACAAAAAAAATTGTCCAATATTAAATTGAATTTATCTTTCCCAGGTTCGACCAGGGCAAGTCAACGAAAGGCGCGAGCAAGCTGCGTCGAGACCTCATCAACGCCGAGATTGCCAACCTGCGCGATCTACTTCCACTCCCTCCATCCACCAGGCAGCGTCTCTCGCAGCTGCAGCTCATGGCCCTCGTCTGCGTGTATGTCAGGAAGTCCAACTATTTCCAACAAGGTAACGAAACAAGCTTATATCAAGAGATTATTCATAAACACCACTGTCATTATTATGTGATACCAGTGATATCATCTATCTATCTATGTATTCTATAGATATATAAAAATGAATCCCTATTTAAATTGGTCACGCCATAACTTGAGAACAACTTACACCGATTTTACTCATCTTTTTTTAAAGTTTTCTTGTATCGCTTATAAGGTAAGGCCCCTGGTGTTTAGAAATTCAGAATTTTCTAGGTTAAACTAACCAATTACTCCTACACACTTATCTACTTACATGAATATATCCGCGTAACCTGAAATCATTACATTATTTTTCTGGGGGTCGTACAAAAAAAAGTAAAAAAGGCAGTGTTTAGGACGTCTTTCTTAGCTCTTTCCATAATTTGACCATACCTACCAGTTAGAATCGAAAGTTTCTGTTTTTAACACAGAATTACATAGGTATTACGAGAACGATGATGACCAGGCGGTAGCATATGCGCATTACAATCTGACGGCACCCGGTTCGATCCTCGGCCCTACACCAATTACTTATTTAGTACACAAAGCAAATTAAGTGCAGTTTCAATGCCATCGCTCATAAGCGGTGAAAGAAAACATCGTGAGGAAACCCGTAATTCCAAGAACCTCAAAAGTTCAAAGACATACCTAAGTTATATTCAACATGCACTGAGCCAGAATGCTGGATTGGTCCAATCTTCTCTTCTGAGAGAAAGCCTGTCCCAGCAGTGGGAACATGAAAAGCTGACAATGATGATAATGATGAACATATCACCAAAAGTGCTAATTCTGCGGCACGCTCGACGTTTTTCTTTTCGTTACTATCATGGCATTGTCTGGTACTGTCATGGCTATCTTGTCAATAAGACTGAGTGATGACAGGAAAAATATCAATTTCCTGAGAAAAACTTCGCACATACCATATTCAACTTCAATAAATCCCATACCATAACGCAATGACACGTACACTGGAATGTCGCGGCTGCCAGGTTAACCCCAACCTTCCAACGATTTCTCGCATCGCAAGTCCCTGTGGCGAACTATCTGACATATCTTTGCTACTCTAACCGTGCGAGATTTAATATCTAACATGGTGTGAAATACGTTGACAGGTAAATACCGTTACGTAATGTGATGCTTATAAATGGGTGTTAGAGTACATTAAGCTTTTGCACACTATCGCATTGCAATCGCTACAATTTCCGATTTGCACGCATTTGAATTGTTAAGTAATGTTGGGACAGAAAGATAATAGGCAAATACGCCGAAATATTTATGAGACACAATATGTATATGCTTCGAGAATTCATGCTCACCATCGAAGACACCTTCTTGTGGCGGCGTCTTGTGTCGGATCGCTCTCTTCCCTCAGATATTATGGTTGAGGAGGGCGATGGCTGCCACATGTAATCATCACCCGATCACGAGTATGACACTCGTGATCGGGTGATGCTTGCGGGTCGCTGGTCTGCTCGCGGTATACACACAAACTAGTAGTCATCATCATCATTTCAGCCATAGGGCGTCCACTGCTGTACATAGGCCTCCCCCATAAATCTCCAAAATAGCCGGTTGGAAGCGGCCTGCATCCAGCGTTTGCCTGCGGTTAAGTTAACAAAATTACTGTAGTTAATTATACTAAAAGTCACGGACCCTGGTGTCCGTGGAGTAAAAATAATAATATGAGGTCTTTTCTTAGTTGAGGCTGACTTTTCAACTATCATAATATTTTTCTCCCTTTTCACGAAGATGAAACCCATCTTCATTTAACGTAAACTTTATTCCTTTAAACATTTAACTGACATTAAAAGAGCGACTAAATGAGTTTACCAATAGTGAGTCATAATAAACTTATCTCCAATCAGCATAAGTCAGAGTTGTTTGTGAATACCTAAATACAAGCAACTTCAATCCATCTGCCATCACATAGCTTCACGCTCAAACACGCATTTAGCGACCTTGTATCTATTTACCATAACCACAATACAACTAAATGCATAAAAGCTTGAGAATCCTTCAAGCTCAATTTGGCGCATTACCACAAGGTCGGCTCACATGCACGCAACCGTCGACACCGAAAAAAATAAAACCCGTAATTTACGTAACTCGATTCGATATTCGATTCGATTTTCTCACGATGGGAACAGTTATTCGCTACTGGCTTTAAAAAACAATGGCGTATCGGTTTTGATAGGAAAATTAGAGAAAATTAGAGGTCCTGGTTGCTACCGACTGATGGTTATTGGGCCTAATGGTGCCTCCAGGGAATCCAACCCGCGCCGTGTCACGCCCGCGCGGTTCACATGCCGAATGAAATCTGGAATCCGATTGCGGGTGAATCGATTCGATGCGAATGATGAAATATTTTGGTTTTATGAATTCTTTGCAAAAGTCACATACTTACCTATTTTTAGGTATGACATGGTGACCAGATATTGGTGGCGCTATTATTGTTCTATGTTTTTTCAAAATAAACCAATAAATAATAACCTAATAAATTTTGGATAGTGCTAAAATTATTTCTCCCATGCTCACTGAATAGTTGAAGACACTCAGAATCCGCAAAAACGTTGGGTCTCTCTGTTGTCTTGTATCGCACTTACAACGGGGAGTGTTAATGCGATAAACGACATTGTGAAGAAGAGTTTAAAAAAAAGTTGCCACCAAATTAACACGTCACATGTAGTGTGGTATACAATTTCGTACTCAAACTATATGGGGAGTAAAGGGAACACTCTCAAAGCCAAAAGAAGGTAATTGTACTCATCATTATGAACAACTTTTACTATGGGACCAGCCCTGAAATCGCGAAAAAAATATCAGCTGTTCTATAGAAAACGGTTATTGACACTCAACAAAATGTATGGAACGGCAGATTTTTTTTTCGCGATTTCAGTGTTGGTCCCATACTAAAAGTGGTTCATAATGATGAGTACAATGACCTTCTTTTGGCTTCGAGAGTATTCCCCTTACATCCTGTATACGTTATATCAATGTTTTGTACGGAACACGTTGTTTCTCACAACATGTAAGCCTTACTATGCATTCCATTAGCATTCCTTTGGGGCTGAAAACTTGTTTGAATCCCGAGTATTGTACAACTCTTTATTTCGAGATTCCTATTTTGAGTCATCGCTTCTCTCATACTTGTGTTTTTAGGGTTCCGTACCCAAAGGGTGAAAACGGGACTCCATTACTAATCCTACGCTGTCCGTCTGTCCTACCTTTTAAATTTTAACAGATTAATGTAGCGGCGGATTAACAAAAAAATAATAATAATGACAAAAAGTAAAAATTAAATGCATTTAAAACAAAATGTATTGTTTTATTTTTCTAGTGCTAAAACGGTAAAACGTAAGAAGCGTCAAACTTGCCGAGATTTAAGTACGCACTGGTAAAGTAAAACAACAATTCATAAATACTAGGCAAGTGCGAGTCGGTAACAAAATTCTGTTCAACGAAGTTAAGCGACGTCGGGTGTGCCAGATGCTTGGATGGGTGACCGCCTGGAGTGATGTTGTCTTTTTGCACAACTTTTTTTGTACTTTAAACTAACTGTAACAAAAAATATAATTATTCTAAAGTTACATGCAATATTTTCAAAAGTTTAAAAATGATTAAATATTCAATAATATTTATAAATCTGATTTAGCTATCATAATCGGTCAAAGTTTCACCAAATCTCTTCTTCTCTATCTTCTCTATCTCTATCTCTACATAGTATAAATTAAAGTCGCTTTCCGCGTCTGTCTGTCTGTATGTCTGTATGGCCGCTAACTCGTCCTAAACCACGCAACGGATTTTGATACGGTTTTCACCACCAGTTAGATACATTTTCACGGAAGGTTTATAAATACATATAACTAGCGACCCGCCCCGGCTTCCCACGTAAATTACACCCGTGCGAAGCCGTGCAGGCGGATCGCTAGTATTACTCAATATAAAAATATTTTTCCACGGCATTAACATAGAAAATATTATCTGGCAAAGTTTTAGACATCCTAATTATATACAAAATACATTAAACGGTCATTATCAACACCTTAGTTTGATTTTTGGAATATTTTAGCACCACTAACGTTATTTATGATATTATTTTATAATCATAGGTTTTAAACATCCATTAACACTAATATTATAGGAAATGCTATTAAATCGTCATTAAATTATTAATATATGCACACAAAACTGCATTTAAAGCTTGATGGTCAAATAAATTAAGAAATTAAAGTTTAAATATATGAATAATAAATCACCAAAGCGTTTAAAAAGTTTGCGATAAGAAACATCTAGATAAAGCAAAGTGTTAAAATATACATAAATATGTCTAGTTGATAGATAAAAAACTAAATGGGTATATTTGAATCAATTTTAATTTTTCTATTATAATAAACTCATAAAAAACAAAGCACAAGATAAGTCTAAGTTATGCACTAACTAGTGCTTACTTATTTTAGGCAAACAAGCATAATTTTTTATGTTACTAAATCAAACAGAGCTTCTAAAACAATTATTTTATGTATAAGAATTGCTAAGACTGGATGACGCAAACCGAAGTCGATAATCGAATAATCAAATCCTGACGAATAATCGATAAAGAATCGGGTCCAACTCGATAATCGTTCGATTGTCCGGTATCGTGGGAAACGGAGTTTGCATATGATTTCGCTTTTCTGATCGTTTTCAAATTCCACTGCTTGTTACCATTTCATGCCTTATTGTGAATCGATATTAAATTAGCATTATTCAATTCTGCAATTTCGTAGTCATATTTTCATATGACTGAAGAATTTCATATTCTGAAATTTTCGATGAGAAAAAATAGACTAGGCAAGTTAGGTAACATTAGCTATATTTAAAGCTGCTTGGTTTTAGGTCGCATTGATGTTCCAAAGAATAAAATGTTAATAACTTATCATTAATTCATCAAACATTGGATAAATTTCACAAACTAAAAGTCTACCAATTAGTATGAAATAGTCATAACGAATTATATTCAGTTTCGATACCATCGCTCGTAAACGGTGAAGGAAAACATCGTGAGGAAACCAGTATGTCCAAGAACCTGAAAAGTTAAACGTTTTTTATTATTATTTAGTAATAAGCTTGCGTTTGACCGCCAAATCGCCTGACATTATTATTATTACTTTCACCAACATGCACTGGGCCATCATGGTAGATTAGGGTCCAACCTTTCTCTATGAGAGAATGCCTATGTCCTGGTAGTGATAACATGATGGGCAGAAATGATAATTAAAACGTTTATTGGCCATTACAATACTCGGGTGTCAAATCGAAAGTAGGTACGCATGTAACTTCTTTGTAAGTAAGTTCTATCCAAGTTCAGGCTTTCTCTTAAAATCAAGCATGATTTAGATAAACGCAAGCCTATCGTGAATAAAAAATATTTAAGTACAAGCCTTTTTAGAGGGCGTAAATTTTTCTCACGCATGTATCGTTATTGGAACATAATTTCACGGTTATATATTTTTTGTATTATATAACTCCGGCTACATAACAGATAACGGTAGAGGAGGGTAAGCGAGGCACGCAGGACGCAGCGTGGCGCGAGCGTGGAGGTGTTTGCGTTTAGTGTAGGTGGTTGTTTGTTTGTGTGTGCAAAAAAACAAATGTTCCCATTTATCTCCCAAACGGTTAAATAAAATCATTAGCTCTTTTTCGGGAGTTTTTTTACTTGTATAATTTATACTTGTTTGAAATTTTTATTCCATAAAGGTTGAATGTAGCATGTAGCTTGACGTATCAAAAATTTTCACACTCCAATAAAGTAGCACTGTGCATCAAAATACAAAAGAAAAAAATTGCATTTGTAGACAGTAAGCCTCATCATGCGTCATAATGCAACAGAGCATCGTATTCGGACATTCATTACGATTCCCAACGGGTTAAACGCAGAAATTACATCGGGAATTATCGGACACGCATATTCCCGAAGGAATGTTCTCAACAATTTTTGCATACCTCCCTGGGAACCCCGTATCTTACGTAATTATTCAGTAAGTGGCAGATCGGTTCACAAACGGCTTGGTTTTGCTCTGGTTCTTCTTAATGAGGGGTTGTTAAACGCTTTGTTGTGGTTACTGATTCGTTGAGAAATTGTAGGGAGATAAAATAAAGTAGATGTCGTATTTTTAGGACGGATAAATATATACAGATTTTTATCGCTTATTAGTCCTCGTTTGACTACCAGATAATAAAGATACGTTAATCTTGATAAGCGATGATACAGTCGAAGACGAAGCACGGAGATAAAGCAGATAAGAGAGATAAAAATGAGACTATACTGCCCCTGGCGCTGGAAATTTTATCCCGCGATCTTCTCACCCTAGAGAAATCTTCGCCAAAGCGCCAGAAGTGGTGAAGTTGAAAACTGACGGTAGGTAGGTTAAGTAATTATGTCCGATTACTCGGCAATTGAAATCGCGTAAACAAAGCGTCGATAATGACGCGCTAAGTGCTGCCTCACCCCGTGGCAGCGTAATGATAGCTGCAGACGTGACTTCAGCTTAGGTATTTGTTTAGATTTTGCTTCTTCTGATTTGCAGTCTGTGGTTACTGACTATAAATACCGGTAACTGAATGGGTGTTCCCCGATACAAACTGGGTGTCTTCAAGCCGCGAGTGAATTGGTTTCTTTTAGGCAAGCGTGCTCCATAGTAGATCGCACAAACGCAAGCGTATTTCATCAAATCAAAGTGTTTTTATTTTTTACCATAGTAGCTCCTAGTAGTACATAGTAACTACTTACTAATCTACACCACATCTACAGCCCCAGAATGTGAATGTAATGAATACTGAATAAGTACTGAATTTATTTATTATTTATTCAAGTCTACCTACACTGTGTACATCAATACAATTTATCCAAAATAAGCCTAGATAATATTTATGTTATTCTTGTTTATTGGTATTTTAATAAAGAGCCATTGTATTGTATTGTATCCAAACGTTAAACAGAAATAAAAATATAACTAAATGTTACAATAATTACAGGTGAAGATGGCAATAATATTAAGCGATAAAATTAAATAATAGCAGTTAAATTAGCTAAACATAAACACAACTAAAAAAAAACAGTCAAATTCGGCTTGATCCGTCCGATGCTTACGATGTGAACAAGTGCTTATAAAGAAGTAATTTCGCTCGCTATTTATAAAGACCGTGTAAAACTATTTTATTTGTCGCAGTTGCCACTTTACTGACCCTGTTGTTGTATATTTAACTATTCATATTAATTAATTTGCGACGCGTGACCAAAATGGTGGCGTGTTTCTGGCTCAACGCATAAGCATTGCAGTGTGTATTATTATTAGAATGTACGGTTTATATGTGATGCGGAGTTGGACACGATGATCTAAATAAGATCAGTCAAGATTCACTCAGATTCACTCATATGCCTGGTAACAAATCTTCCTTCTCATTTCCGTTCTATTTACTTCTCTTTTCTGTGCATCCGACATACAACTATAGACACGTAATTTCAGCCAATACATTTCACTCACATCCTAATGGAAAAACAGACACAGATTTATAGTGAAGAATTAATCTATCTTGTTGTAAACGATCACTTAGCTGGTTTATCTACGATAGACGCACCGACGCACTCTAATTCAATATTTCATTTGCTGCAACTTATAGGGTTAGATTATGGTGCGAGGAATATGAATTTGTAAGTCAAATCTAAGCAAAATGAGTCGCAAATTATGTTTCACTAGCTGCGCCCCGCGGTTTCACCCGCGTAATGATGAAAAATGGTGATGATGATGATGATAAAAAGTAGCTTATATCACTTTCCGGCCCTTGAACTATATCCATGTCAAAAATCAGGTCGATCCGTTGGTCTGTTGCTGCGTGAAAATGGATCAAACAAACCAACAAACTTTTTGCAGTAGATGCAAAAAGCAGGCTGTCGTTCAGTGTGGAGGTTAAAAGGGGAGGCCTATGTTCAGCAGTGGATGTCTTCTGACTGATTATAATGATTAGCATTTAGGAATCGTGGTCAACAACGTGTTTTCTAAATATTTGAAACTGTTACAACATTTAAGGACAAGCAGAACATAATTTGCTACCAACAAGTGGCAACAAGCAAGTGAGGACAAGTACACGAAACAGTCAAGTAATTATTTCTAATTACGATACTGGAGGCGAGTATAGTTGTATTTCCTGAACTATTTAAAGGGTCAGCTTAGTAAGGTTCTAATTCTAAGTAGTACTGCCTACGCTAAGCAAGCTCGGAAAGTACTACACTACCGTTTATTTCATGTCGGCTGTACATTTTAACCGAGACAAGCTGAGAGCGAGACGTTTTTTTTGTTACATATTTCACGACCATGGATACAAAGTTTTTCATCGGATTAGCAAAGTATGTTATGTCCCTTTCCCGCAAAGCTAGGTTAGCCTTTTCAAGCATTCATGAAGAGTTAAAAATAAAAGCCTTTACAGTACATACACGCACATTTACAGAATTGAAATCTCAATAGGTATGAATAGCAAGTACCCACGTGTTTTTGCAATTTCTAAGAATCGATCCAAGGTCTCATAAGATACAGACGCAAAGTCAGAATAACTGTTTATTAAGATAATATTCAATTGTAAAACATTACGTGTAATAATAGTGAACGAACGCAACTATAAATCTTTCTGTGCGTACGCTACGGGGCTAAAGGTTGTTGGGTACTGTGAAACTAAGCTTTTTTAATTAAATACTTTGAAAAATGTGATGCTTTAGTTTTTTGGGGCTGCATCTACTTGGCATGGCGATTCGTAGAGGCGTCGGGTGCCTAGAATGCTGGCTTTTATTTCGCATAGAAATTGAGCGTTTCCATCCAACATGGCAATGCTTATCAATGCTGCCAACATTCAAAAGACCTTTCCATCCACTAATGGTCTTTTAGATTATTATGTCCGAGTAAATACAACATGAGGTACTTTAAAACGTGGTCTTTAGTAATGTTTTATTTTTGTACCATAAGAAAATTATTATGCTAAATAATATGAAAACAACTTGAAAAAATACAAACGAACTAAAACTAAACTAATTTAATAAACCGCTGCCAGCAGGCATCGTATCAAAAATGCTGGCTGCATTGCCGCGTAGAATTGCAATGCTAATACGTTGTGCAAGATATTAGATTAAGTTTTTAATTTAAATTTATTATTTAAAGTTTTTGTTTTTAGATTATGGAATAAATAAACGTCCGACTTCAAAATCCATGTAAAAACATTATTTTGTTCTTTTTAGTGTCATATTAACTAAGAATGTTAGTGTTTTGTATTTTTTGAAGTCGTTTTTTTTTAAAGATAATTTATATTGTCAAAAGTTTGGTACCAAAGTGCTTGTTCAATGTAATATTTTTTTAATACATACCATTGTAAATGAATGGTAGAAAATGTTAAGCATTAAGTCCTCCATTTGTGCATTCCTTCATCTATACTATAATAAATTATAAAGAGGAAAGATTTGATAGTTTGTTTGTTTGTTTGCATTGAATAGGCTCCGAAACTACTGAACCAATTTGAAAAATTCTTTCACTGACGGGAAGCTACACTATCCCCGGATTACATAGGCTATAATATAATCTATATACGTGCGAAGCAGGGGCGGACCGCTAGTATTTAATAAATACATTGTAACACATTTATAACGTGAACTTCCGTCGTTGTGTTATTTCACGTTACACATTTTTTGTAACATTAACGACCTCTATTCGTTCTCACTGGTTCACAAGCCTAAGTTTACCAGTCGAGCTTGCATGGGACCTTGACCCACACTGGGCTTACATGTAAACCGATACTACCTTATTATAAGACTATTGCTGTAATCTATGGCAGTGCTTGAAAATTCTAGGACTTGTGTGTAGAATTTATTGTATCAATTACTTAGTGTGGGTATTTTGTAATGGAGTTTTTACTAGGAATATCGAGGCACAATAACTATAGAGTCACAAACATGCCAAAAAAAATCCGAATCAAAATTCGGACTTTTTGGTTAGTAATGTAAAGCAAATGACATGACGTCTGTGTAAATATGGCATTGTGAACTATATAATTGATGTCTAGGTATGTACAACGACATCATGACGTTTTTTGACTGTTTTCACATAGAGATTGTGACTCTATAGGTATTGTATCTCTATGACTAGATGAACCGACCGATATGATATATGAAGGAACCGTGGAAACGTCCTTCTCTCTTTAAATCTATTCAGCGATGAAAAGCTGTAAGACCCCATGACAGAAAGAAAACTTCATCAAGGTTGACTATTCCTATTTCTTTCGCTCCCTTAGTTGACTCGTGCCGACTTTACCCTAACATGTATCTGAGCGTAACGGTCACGTAAGTTCAGTGTTTATTCCCATCCCAAAAATGCCCAACGTGCCTAAAGAAGTATTCACTTCAAAAATAAAACACAGCTGCTGCAGCTTCGTGGAAAGAAACTACAGGACAAGAATTAGTGTTTGTGAAGGAGCTTGCTTGTGGGAAAGTGTCAATTACGGCGAAACATGTATTTTCTTGTTATTTTCAAAACTCTATAGAAACCTTTAGTAAAGTTTTCACCACTTACCGGGGCATGACTTGGATTTGACCATGACTTGTTTTGCTTAATTTTAACTAGGTATGATTTGTTTGTGATACTTAACAAAAATCTTTAATTTATTTATTTTTTAAACTGTGGCAAATGATAGAAAGATAAGTAACTCTTTATTTGTTTATGCCAGAAATGACATGCCTGGGGCAAAAACTAGTGTAAGAACTGGCAGTTCATCATCATCATCATCATTTCAGCCATTGGACGTGCACTGCTGGACTTAGGCCTCCCCCATCGATCTCTAAAAGGGTCGGTTAGAAGCGTCCTGCATCCAGCGTTTTACTGCGGTCTCTTTTAGGTCGTCTGTCCATCTTGTGGGTGGATGTACTACGCTGCGCTTACCGGTCCGTGGTCTCCATTCCAAAACCTTTCGGCCCCATCGGCCATCTGTTCTGCGTGATATGTGCCCTGCCCACTGCCTCTTCCACTTGCAGATCCGTTGGGCTATGTTGATGACTTTCGTTCGTCTACGGATGGCGGACTGATTGTTTTAAGCGATCTCTTCTAGGTAACCTTAGCATGGAGAAGATATACTATAGAACACAAATGCGCAAGACGCAAAAGAAGAAAAAAAAACACAATGTATAAGGAATGAGAAAGTACAGTGTATTATCGTTCATTATTAATACTTATCGCACAACATCCAGTATCATACATGTACCTATGTTAATCCAATTAGAGTCGAAGTCGCCGTGTCACATTAACATTAATTTGAATTTTAAATAAGGCAGAAAATTACTTAGTGACTTGTTACAGGGCTAGTCGACAGGTGCAGATAGATGCTTAACTAATAGATTTTAATCCTAAGAATTAATGAAAAAGGATTTGTCTAATGGTTTTACTGTAACAAGGGGCAAGATAAAGATGTAAGCGAGACTATCGGGGATAGAGTTACTTTTAATAGTGTGGATAGTAGGTATGTTTGAAAAGAATAGTTATGTAATCTTTCCATAGTATAAAATAAAGTCGCTTTCCGCGTCTGTCTGTCTCTGTATATCCGCTAACTCTTTTTAAACAGCACAACGGATTTTGATGCGGTTTTTACCATCAGTTCGATAATTTTTCACGGAAGGATTTATATATTATAATAAAACTTATACCCGTGCGAAGCCGGGGCGGGTCGCTAGTTTTTTAATATTAGAGGAAGGAGTCAAATTACAGTTGATGAAAAAAACAGCTGATTTTATCATATAACCAACTAGCGACCCACCCGGCTTCGCACGGGTGTAATTTACGTGCGAAGCCGGGGCAGGTCGCTAGTTATATATATAAACCTTTCGTGAAAATTTATCTAACTGATGGTGAAAACCGCATCAAAATCCGTGGCGTGGTTTAGGAGTTAGCGGCCATACAGACATACAGACAGACAGACACGGAAAGCGACTTTAATTTATACTATGTAGAGATATAACGCAACGTTTTAAAACAAAAATATTTATTCCATGCGTTCTTCTCGTCGTGGCGGTGCTGAAACGTGGACACTTAGAGTTACACTTATAGTTGGAGCTGTCCACAAGTTTAATGTCGCCCAGCTAACTATGGAACTATGAAAGAGCAGTTCTTAATGTTTCTCTAAGAAATCTTATCCGGTACGAAGATATTCGCCGAAGAAACAAAATTGATATAGCGTATTAGCAAGTTAAATTGATAGTGGGCCCGGCCACTCAAATTTGTCGCAGAACTGATAACTGTTGGGGTAGACGAAGAAATTCTCTCGGGAAATTGCAAGGGGCGAGTATCCGACCCGGTTCTGCGCGAGGGTGGCCTCTTAAGCTCCCTCCGTGGACCGGTGTGGTCGTCTTGGTTTCAGGAGCTTCTTAGCCTCATCTGGAATCGCCATCTTCTCCTGGGACAGCCAGGAGGAGGCTTTGTGGGATGTTAGTGTTTATTTCACAGTGTTTTACGAGGGAAAAATTGTGCAGTACAGTGACACACTGGTGGAATTTTACCTAGGTTTATTAAACAAATTCAGTCCAACTTATTTCATAATTTTTAATGTAGGTTGTTAAATACTATTAAACCAATCGAACAAAAGCCATAAATACGGTTCCTTATTTCAATTCACATCAAATAACCCATAACAATCATTCGAAACAACCTTCCTACTCGCTCAAAATCGATTCTTTATTTTTTAACAATGACCTCTTAAGGTCCAGTAGTCCCTATTTTTACAGCCACATAACAATTTTACAACGTTCATAATTAATTTAATTGTCAGTAAGCGATTCTAAACAATTAGCGCCTCGGGTAAGGTCAAAAATTATTATTCATAATCGATTATTACAATCGATTACGACATGCGTTTACGAATCGATAAAAGACCGATTCGAATCGATGAAAGACGTTTGACGTTAATTGTGTGCGCGGAACTTTATATGGCTGTTCTTTTGTATTCGGAATTGTTTATCAATCATGTCTTTAATATGTCTGAATTAATTTGTATTGATATAAGTTTAATTAAAACCTTTAAATTCGTACTCACACTATTGGATTGAAAGCTTTCAATGTGTGTTTTAAACTAACTTCTACCACGGTTTTGCTCGCATTTGGAACAAAAGGCGTTGTCACTGTTGTTTGTTCCATAGTAAAAGTTGTTTATAATGATGAGTATAACTTTCTTTCGGTTTAGTACACCCTTTCCGCGTAACCCCATTTAAGGTAGGTGTGCACTAAGAAAGGATTAAAACAAATGTAGAGCCCGAAGACAGATCCCTACGCGCACAAAGTCGTGGGCATTTAGCTAATTAACCAATATCACAAGAAAATACACCCAAATTTAGGATGGAGTTAATTTTAGTAAAAAAATATACAAAACCCGACTTCTATACTATACCTCCATGTACAAACAAACTAAAAAATAGAACAGTGACAAATAAAACAAAGATAAAAAACCTCATCAAAACTTTTACCACAAACCATAATATGTGTATATTTTTTGTTATTTGTTTTTATCAAAAAACACTGATTTTGTTTTCGATAAAATTTATATGAATAGAATAGAATAATATATAATTATATACCTTTAGGAACCTTTGAAATAATAATATACGGGGTGTAAGGGGAACACTCTCGAAGCCAAAAGAAGGTAATTGTACTCATCATTATGAACAACTTTTACTATGGTACCAGCCCTGCAATCGTGAAAAAAATATCAGCTGTTCTATAGAAAACGGTCATTGACACTCGACAAAATGTATGGAACAGCTGATTTATATACACCTGTATATGTATATGACATACAAAAAAGAACATCAATATCAATTCATAATTGGCGGAGTAAAACGGCGGTTGAAATTACAGTCGGAGTAGCCGGCTTAATCTTACGTGAGTAATTCCAGTGTAATATAAATAAAATGTAAAAATAATACATTCAGGCAACATGATTTTCTCACGTTGTTGGCACCAAAAATCTCAGTGAGCAACTATCCGACGTTCTAGAATTTAATGCAAAGAGTATACATTATTAATAGTATACTTACAGGGTGAGTAATTGTTTCTGCTATCAGGAACTTAATAGCTGTCTTAACACTTTGATTTATAATATAACGCACTACCTTTAAGTGTAATTGAATAAAAAAAAACTGTTATTGAACATGCTAGTACAAATTGTATATTGCGTTGTACAAAAACTACTTTATTACTTTAGCTTAAACCACTTGACTGCTCATCCTTTATCCCGTGTGATGAAAAGGTACAAAATTTTCAGCGTAATCTTTTTCAAGCCGGCCAATCCTAGACGCGAATTGAATGAATGACTTGAGTCTCCAATCACAAGCCGCCATTCGGTGTAGACTGACGTGACTTACTTTTGCGAAAGAGAATTTTGGCTACATGCGCGATCAAGTGGAAAGAGTTGTACTAACCCGAAAGGTGTCCATAATAAACTCATTATGAACAACTTTTACTATGGAAGCAACTCTAAAATTCCGAAAAAAAAAAAACAACACAGGAAATATTAACTAAAACTTATCCCGAAAAATTAACGGTTTATGTGAGAATGTCCTTGGGCGCAACTTATGATTCACAAGTAATTGTTATGGATACAAAAATTACAAGTAATTGATAAAAGCTAAAAGGTCATTCAATAAATCCTTGTGAAGGTAGCCATGGGTAACTCAACAGATATTTGAGTGAGCTGTAGCTCAGCTCATGGTTCACACACTTGAGTCAGATCCGTGATCTGACTCACAGGTCATCTCACCTCTCAATCAACTAGGTAGTGTTACTACCTGTATGGTTTGCGCGCTCTCTTTCTCTCTTTGTCTCTCTCATGCGCTATCTATTGCTCTTTTTTGTCACGCACGCTCGGAGTCGCATCAGTCAGTTCGGCTCGTTTCGCTATTTTTCGCGTGACAGAATCTAATAGTACAGTGAGTGAGCGAGCTGGCACCTGAGCTGTGACTCAGTGAATCGAACACAAGGGATCTGCATTTTTGAATCAGATTAGAGCTGAGTTACACACGGCTATGTAAAGGTGCAACTTGACCTTATCCAAGTACTTGGTCTCACTTTCAATTGTTTTAGTAAAAAAAAGTTTAGAGTCGAAACGAAAGGTCAACATAACCGGTAGTATGATGATTTCATCAATGCCTTACAATAGGATGCGGTGTACCTACATAATAATAGTATTATCATTATATTTATTATACGTTACTTAGTTTTTTGTAGCGATGATAGCTCAGCAGGCCTAGCTAAATCACAAACGACTCTTTCTATTCTCTTTCTACAATCTTTAATGCTTTAGCAAAAGCGAATGTAGAAAACGATAAGTTGATAGCCAAGTTGACACAACTGTTTGTATCGCTCATTCTACAATACGGATAGAATAGATTACTAGGTATATTTGTCTATGATTAGCGTTCCCAAACGTCAAAACCCTGTCAAGCAAGGCAAATTGTCTTATGAACATCGTACGCAGTGCGCGGGTGGATTCAAAGTTTTGAACGAACTTACTGTGGTAAATCATAATCCAGTTCTCACTTTTATAAAACTTTATTCATATTCATTATTCATAATTATTAATATTCAATACAGACAGATATTACAGTTTTCAGACCAATATCCTTTCACTATGAACGCTCAAGCCAGACTAAAATCCCTCTTGCCAACATCCTACCACATTATGTTTTTCCTAACCCCAGACAATCGTTCTTGGTTCGCATTATTGCTGAGACTCCCCAGTCGACACGTTTCCGACCGCCATTTTAAATAAAAAGACTGTTAGTCCAATTAGATACCAAATGGTTTAAAACAAAAAAATCACAAAGAAACAATTGAAATAAGTTAGAAATCACTAAAATCCATATTTTATTTCCATCGTCATATCATATTATATGTGTAAGATAATCGCATATTTTGTAATCAAAATCTAATGCCTTTTCACAAAACATACAAAGTTATTGAAAGCTACATACATGCTTTTTTTAAATCATGGTCATTCATATTTTCGATAAATCATTATGTACAACGTAGATTACCTGTCAAATTTGACAAATAAAAATTGCAAAAGATATGAATTGAAGAATGAATGAATGAAGTTATATTCATTTCCATTAATACATCTGTCAGTAATGTAGATTCTTCGATATAGTCATCAATGTTCATTATTGGATTGCAATATTAAGTAAGATGTCAAGTGCAGGTCACCATTGTGACCGTGGCTTAACAAATATATTAGCTTTTAGTTTTATCTGCATTACATCAACCTTGTAACATTTTTAGAAGCTAAAGGAAAATACGTAACTTCCTGTCACAGATACAAAATGCTGTCATTTCAAAGTGCCAACTCAGTGAGTCGTTTTCACAAAATTTTGACCCACCAAAAACTTGCAAAGTAACTTTCTTGGTTTATTTCGTTACCCAACTTAGTTTCACATAAAATAAGAAAAATAAACTGAAAAGATAAGTAATAAATAGGCAGTCATGGGGACTGCGGACAGAAGTGAAAACTAATACGTCACATTAGCATTTCTGTGACGCTCTGTGAAAAATCGCTAAACACGGAAGTTTTCAGTTCGAAAATCATAGACTTCGAAATTTTTATCTTCCGCGTTTTATAGATAGATAGATAAACTCTTTATTGTTCACACCACACATTTCGTACACATGATAAACAGCTTAAAAACTAGTGCAACAATCGGCGGCCTTATCGCTAAGAGCGATCTCTTCCAGGCAACCTTTTGGCAGGCTTTTTATGTGATGGGTAGGTACTTTAATAGCACATTCTAAAACAAATCCTAAGATTATTTTAACTTAACTAACGTTTCTAATTACGGCTGTATTTAATACAAAAACAAGTTTAAATAATCAAAACCAACTAATAGAGTTACAACAGGTGTTTCTTATGTCGTAACATTATAATTGGTGCTTTGCTTCCCATTTTCCGAAGACGTTCGATTCAATACTAAGCTATAATTAAAAGTATAAAAAGATCAGAAGAGTTTCTCCTTTTAACACCTCTTGTTTTGACCAGTGTACAACATCTATCGACATGTGATAATTATAAAGGTTGGTCTATACTAGATTAAAAGTGAAAAAAATTATAGTTAGTGAAAAAAATTGTAGTTTAAAAAGGGGAGACCATTCGTTAATCCAGGATATAAAAACTATCTTCGTACCTACAACTAACAGACATGGGAACAAACACATTTACTTTAAAAATACTTAGTCTGGTTTATAGACTTGACTATTCAGGTCAACTACTCCTTTGAGATGCACTTCTTTGTTTTCTTCTTTGGTTCTTTGGCTGGATGCAGGCTGCTTGCAACTGGCTCTTTTGGAGATCAATGGGGGAGGCCTATATCCAGCAGTGGACGTCGTATGGCTGAAATGATGATGATGAAGTGCAAGTCTGTGACCAATTTCTGTTCATTACTAAGTTGTAACTGGTAATTTCGTCGTTGAATTTTGTGGTGGTACGGAACCCTCAGTGCGTGAACCCGACTCCCACTTGGCTGGTTTTATTTTTCTCGATGTTACGGTTGGTTTCAAAGTATATGTTGTTTATAATTATGCGTACAATGGTATCCTTACTAAAATTATTTGCGTCGTCTAGAAAAACACGTGGTATAAGTACTAGGTAAAAGTATATGCAAGCGTCTTTACCCAGAGTTCCCATATATCAGAGTCCCGCCCAACGGTAACTCTATCTAATTCCCGATCAAACTACAAGTTAATTAATAGCCACTTGTTGAAATCGATTTCTGACTTGATTTATAAATCGAATGACCCGCATTTACGGGGCAATCGATTCCGATATCGATTAAAGTTTAAAGTGTTGCGGTCGCGGTAAACTACACTTTACTAGATATGCTAACTTTTTAGATAAAAATAAACTAAATTAATAATCATTCAAACGTCACTCTTATATCATATCGCATTTCACGGTAATATCACAATTAAATTTAATACGGAGTAACTTACGGCAGCTCTTTATCGAGGGTATCATTGAAAAGGTCTCTCAAAATCAAAATGAGGTTAGCTTAATATTTTTGTTTGTTATGGTGTTTCAATTTTTTTAAACTGTTTTCGGAGTAACGTGCTTAATCTTACTTGAGTAATTCCCGTGTTATATAATTATATAAAATACCGTTGTTAAGTGTTTTATTTTTTTAAGAAAGGAAATCTTACTCAATTTAATGTCTTGCCAATCTTGACCTGATTAATGACAGATATAACACGCAAAACACACATAAAATTTTCATCCCAAAAACTGCTGCAAAACTGGAAAATGCAGATAATATTGTTGAGCTTGACATGTACATATTTAAGGGTCCTGTATACCCTCTGCAGCTTTCTCTCTCGCACATTTTCACATTATTGAAGTTATTAAATCAATGAGTGTGAATTTCCAAAAAGTAACAAAATCATGTCATGGTGTCTATCGTAACATTACAAACAAAGAAATTGTCAATTTGATATATTTTAATTT
This sequence comes from Agriopis marginaria, assembly GCA_932305915.1. Taxonomy (NCBI): domain Eukaryota; kingdom Metazoa; phylum Arthropoda; class Insecta; order Lepidoptera; family Geometridae; genus Agriopis; species Agriopis marginaria. Next base: position 6,628,686 of record OW029933.1, read on the forward strand.
GACACAGTAAAATGGTAACAAGTGATTTTTATTTCTCGTGTCATTTTATTCCGTCAAATTACAAGATATCGAAGCAAACATTTCTTTGTTTGTAATGTTACGATAGACACCATGACATGATTTTGTTACTTTTTGGAAATTCACACTCATTGATTTTATATCTTCAATAATGTGAAAATGTGCGAGCGAGAGAGCTGCAGAGGGTATACAGGACCCTTAAATGAAAATAATATTTTATTAATTTCCATAAATATTGACTCTCAAAAGTATACTTACTCGTGCAGCGATATGAGGTTGATGATAACTAATTAAATTGATAGAAACAATTTTTAATGTCGCGTCTTTACATTCTTCTTCTATACAAATTTCACAAGCACATGAAACTAATCTCGTATATTTCGGAGTACCTACTAGTTTTGAATGGACCACTGCGAAATAAATCAATAGCACTACAGGGCAAAAGCTTTCTTCCCCTTTTTAGGGTTCCGTACTCAAATGGTAAAAATGGGATCCTATTACTGAGCCTACGTTGTCTGTCTGTCCGTCTGTTTGTCCGTCCTACCTTAAAACGGCTGTATATTTCGAACCGAAAAAGATAGCCAGTTGAAATTTTCACATAATATGTAATGTTTAGGCGGATTAACTAAAACATTATAAAAAAGTGAAAAAGTAAAAACCCTCCCCATACAACAAAGGTACCTATTTTATTAACGTATTTTTGTATTAGCTCTAATGTCAAAACGGTAATACAAACAAGCGTTAAACTTTGCATGAGTATAGTAGGAACACACTCGAAGGTATAACAACAAATAATAAATAATGGCCAAGTGCGAGTCGGTGACAAGTTTCTGTTCATTACCAAGTTATAATCGGTAATTTCGTTATTAAATTTTGAGGTTTAATTTATGGTGGTACGGAGCCCTCGGTGCGCGAGCCCGCCTCGCACTTGGCCGGTTTATTTTCTATTTTTCTGTTTAACGACAATCTCTTACACGTATTTTGGCAAAATTTGTTCATGTTATTCCGCCACTGCTGGACTGATCATCCGAGGTTTGCGTTGCTCCATTAGATAACACCACCATCACGGCATCTGACCAAATGTCTGCCATCGCCACGTCTTGATGAAATGGTCTACGATAATAGGCATCCAACTTCGCCTGTATGCAATGCAACTAATCGTGCATAGATCGCAATACTCATCACAATTTCATAATCATCATCAGCCAGAAGACGTCCACTGCTGAACATAGGCCTCCCCCTTTAACCTCCACACTGAACGACATCCTGCCTTTTGCATCCACTGGATGCCAGCGACTCTCACTATGTCGACAGTCCATCTAGCTCATAAACTCGTATTAAGGTCTGGTTATCCGAGTCGCGTAGGCAACAAAACGCTCCTTCAGCCCCCGCCAAGTTATAGTGACGATGTATTTTGCCACCCAAGAGTCAGGACGCCCGCGGGGGGAGTGCAACGACAAAAACGAACATTGTTCCGACCTCGATGACGCCTGGCGCGGTACTGAACGCGGTGCGCGCAAATTCTCGCGACCTTTTTACGCTTTTAATTTCACTAAAAAACGAAACTATTCACTATCAATATTCTATCCAAATAAAAACATGTTGAATAAAATTGCCTTTCAGTACATGCAATTTCCAGGTTATTACGAGCTTTCATAAGAGCATAAAACGAAAAAAATAAACTGCATCGACTTTGTTTCAGATTTTTTTTGATCGAGGAATGTTTATTCTATCGTGTTTTGAACCAAATTATAAACTCAAACACAGATGTATCTGTGACATGTAATTTTTTCTAGCTCAAATATTGTAATTTAACTGTATAAAATTGATTTAAAACCGTCAAATTTGCTATAAGAGGCCGTTAAAATAAAGGTCTTCATATTTTTCTCGCTTAAAATCACAATTTAATAAATTCGTGTTAAATAAAGGTGTTAATATTTTTCTCGCTTCTAATCATCTTAATTAATGAATTAATCTCGCATGGGCGGCACCACACAAGCTAATGAAACTAATATTTAATGCCTTTCTACACGAGTGAAGCCGTGACACGCTAATTTGGATGGCCCGTGTGAATCGGTAATCGCCAATAGTCGCAGATGTGTACATGACCTTACATATTGCATAATGGATATTGGAGGTCAGAATGTCAGTACTTAGCACTCAATATAGTCTTTGCACCTTTCTTTAATACGCATATAAAGTATGTTTTTGCATAAAATTCAAAATTGACTGCATGTGGAGTGAAATTCAATAACCGGGATTCGTCCTCTAATTTTCCACCCTGTGGGGAATAGATTATTAGAAATGTTATGTAAAATATTTACTAGTACCTACTGCCCACAGAAAAGAGAAGTAAATAGAACGGAAATGAGAAGGAAAATATATCGCCAGGCATTATGACAAAACCTTGATTGAACATTCTTATTTATGTCAACGCGTCAAACTCCACGTACAAAGAACTTGGACCTTACCTTTTTGGGTTAGGTCTCAAAGTTTTTTGTGCGCATCACAGTTGCTAACTGATTTCGAATGACTGACGTATCGTTTATATGGGTGCAACTGGCTGCAACAAATTTCTTAGAAAAATGCCTTGAAAGCCGTTCTAACGAAACAAAAAAAACTTTTCTTTGGTACTGCCATTGATTTTTAGTCAAAACGTTCCCTATGTATGCGATAGTTGCTCACGGTGTTCAGAGGTTTTGCAATTCTGCGCCGGGCATGAATTTTTTTTTATAATAAAACTTGTCATACCTTTCAGTCAGGAACGTTGGCTAGTTTAATTTTAATAGTGTTAAAAATCACATATCTAATTTAATAAACGATTTATTAACTAGCCTGTGGCATAACAATTGTCTGTGAATTAATTAGCGGCTGCTTAGCGATCGTTTTGAAATGCGCGCGCGCACGCCAGCTAATCAATATCAACGTGCCGCGGCCGCTGCTATTATTTAGCAGCTTTGTTTGATCTTAGGGTTGAAAGTTTTTTTTTGTTGAAGATGGCATGTTGGTGGCTATCATTTTAGATATTATTCTTTACAGAGATATATATATATGATCCTTAGAAAAAAAATTGTGCCACGCATTTATTTTATTGATGTAGATGGCGTGGCTAGGATCCTTAGAAGTAATAAAATAAAAATTAAAAAAATATATATTTGCCACTATTAATATTCAGTACGATATTTAGTATTAACATTAATAAAAAATTTATGAGCAAAAAATTTATGAATCATAATGAATATAATTAAAATTAACATGCTTACTATAACTAATTACAGTCGCTAGTTATCGCTATAGGATTCCCTGTGTCGCGATAACTAGTGCTCTTCAATGGTGTTAATTAAAGATAATATCCTATCCTACTAATATTATAAACGCGAAAGTTTGTATGTATGGATATGGATGTTTGTTCCTCTTTCACGCAAAAACTACCGAATGGACTTTATTGAAAGTTTATAATAATATATCTCATACATTAGAATAACACATAGGCTATAACGGGTTGTAGTAGCGAGGCCGAAAACCGAGCTAGTCTTGTATAAGTTTAATTAAATTTAGATAATAAGAAATGAAATTGAATTAAAATGGAATAAAATAAATATTGAACTTGAATTAAAATTGTTTTGTTGAATTTGAATTGATTGATTAAATTACATTGCATTTCATTAAATTTTATGTTTGATTGAATTATTGGTAGTTTATCTTAAATTAATGTTTTATATTTATAGATTACTAGTAGGCCGGGATATATAGCCTATGTCAACCGGGGATAGTGCAGCATCCCAACAGTGAAATAAATTTTCAAATCGGTGCAGTAGTTTCGGAGCCCATTCAATGCAAACAAACAAACAAACAATCAAATCTTTCCTCTTTATAATATTAATATAGACTAGCGGTCCGCCCCTGCGTCGCACGGGTATAGATATAGCCTATGCCACCCGGGGATAGTGTAGCTTCCCAACAGTGAAATAATTTTTCAAATCGGTTTAGTAGTTTCGGAGCCTATTCAATGCAAACAAACAATCAAATCTTTCCTCTTTATAGTATTAGTATAGATATTACTTAGTACAACAATACTTATGGATAAAACAGTAAGATTCATATGCAATTATCAATTCACTCCATAGATAGGTGTGGTTAATATATTTTATTTATACTTGGATAATTATGTGTATTGCTATGTTTGGTTTGTGTGTTTGTTTATGTTAATGAGTTTGTTATATTATTAGATACGAGTGCGTACGGATCAGTAGACAATCCGCAACAACTCCTCCGTTTCATTTACGTTTAGACTATTTAAATTTTGTTTTGATTTTACTTTTGCAGATAAATTTAGCAGATAAATTTTATTATGTCCAATTTTTTATTTAATTTCGAATATATGAAACAGCGAGGATTTTGCTATGACGGATGGTTACAGTGGCAGCAGAAACCAACAATAACAAAAAAACTAAAAATCGAAGGAGTGGTATAAGACTGAAATGAAATGATATGACTAAAATAGCCAAGATGTCTAGAACTAAAATAAAAATAAAAATCTAACAATATTAACACTGCATTTATTCCTGCCTGCGCCAGGCAGGTGGGTGAGTAAATTGAGATGTTCGTTAGCTCCTAATGTATGTATCGGGACATCTGGCCACCGAGCTACTCGAACCATTTCAGGTCTTTTTAATAATGCTTTGTCGACGGATTGAAGGGTTGGAGCTGGTATTTTAGTTGTGCCAGCTTCGAGACAGTTACGGCTCTCTTTCCTTGCAATCGCAATGTCACTGCAACAAGATTCAAGGTGATATTTTGGGATTTAATTAGATGCATTAAATGCTATAACATGCTTAACTACCTATCTATATAAGGTTGTCTGGAAGAGATCGCTTTTAGCATAAGGACGCCAGTTGTTACACTAGTTTTTAAGAGATTTTTGTCCTCTGTAACAAATTTAACGGTGTGAACAATAAAGACAGTCAGTCAGTCTACCTATCTATCTATTTTATCTATACTAATATTATAAAGAGGAAAGGTTTGATTGTTTGTTTATTTGCATTGAATAGGCTCCGAAACTACTGAACCGATTTGCAAAATTCTTACACTGTTGGGAAGCTGCACTATCCCCGGGTGATAATAGGCTTTATATCTATAATTCTATAACCGTGTGAAGCAGGGGCGTGCCGTTAGTATTTATATAAAAGCGATGTGTGGTATGTATGTATGTTCCTTATGGACTCCAAAACAGTTGAACCGATTTTGACGGGGCTTTTACTGGCAGATAGCTGATGTTATAAGGAGTAATCCACTGGTAAAATGCAGGACACGGCTCAATAAAATACTGAAAATCCATCAAGACAAAAATAAAACCAATAAACCATTACACTAAAATTCGTGTTTGTGTTATTTAACATGTGTTGAATTGGAATTCAACACATTATGTTAAATTTTTCCAAAGTTTGAATCTGTTGTTATCAATAAAAAAAATACAAATCTATTTATAACAGAAATTGAATTTTCAATAGATCTCCTATACCAAAATTCCATAGTTTCAATAGTTCTATTTGATAGAATTAGGATTCCAAAAAACCAGTTTTCGTTGCCTTTATCGTCAAAAATGTGAGAGGGCTCTTAAAACATAAAATCACACAATAAATTCAACTTAAAAACTCAGCGGATCACACATTACTTAAATTCAACTTCAAAACACTCTCGACCTTACTAATTTCAATATAATAGCTAACTCGCTTGAGGCAATACGTTAGGATAAATAGCCTGCGCGGGCGCACTAACTGATTCTAAAGCTTTGTACATTTGTTTGGACAGGGTGCCGTAGATTTCGTAGATGCTTTAACTAGTTGTTGTATGTAGATATGAAATGTTACGATGCTATGCTATGCTATAGAAGTAAACTATTGATAGCTACGAGCTAACACTACATCGGTGTAGGCTTACATTTAATCGCGATAGAAAATGATGTACCGGTCGAAGATGGAGCACGTTTGCGTAACAACCCTAAACTTAAACATTGCCAGTTGTTACACTAGTTTTTAAGAGTTTTTTGTCCTCTGTATCAAATTTAATGGTGTGAACAATAAAGAGTTAATCAATCAATATATCATTCCAAGATTGTATTTTTACAGAAAGGCAAATAAACGCTTTTCATTTGCTCTTCTAATTAAAAAAGAGTCAACTAAAGTTATATGACTATTAACGTGATATTTACCGTGATAAGTTTGATGCGATTGATGTTCGTTCATGCGCATTAACACGGTAAATATCTCGCTTATAATCATATAACTGTAGGAAATAACAGCAATGTTTAAAAGAGTAAGAGTACGTATAATCAATCATAAGTATACCTACCAATAAATGAAACACAAAACATACAATTAATAACGAAACACAAAACTTACAAAGTAACAACAAAATACAAAAGTAAAAAACTAACTACTTATACTATCTATAGGTTACGTAGTTGAGCCTATCTCTGATTTCAGGCAACGTGTCCAAAATGTGGACTGGTTACCTCGCTGGATTGCGAAGCTAACTCTCTGCCCAAATACATGCCAGTCTTTGTAGGGACTGATCTAATACAGTCCTTCAGTCTCCCATACAAACCCTTAAATATTTCGAAAGCACTTAGGCCCCACGGTCAAAATGTTTCTATCCAAAACGGTACAGGTGTTCTACGAGTGTTACATATATTTATCTAGTAAAACATTGTTTTAAACTATCACGGTTGTTCACTAAAGTTATATGATTATTAACGGGATATTTACCGTGGTAAGGTTGTGGAATGAGCTCCCGATATTTCGGCGCAGTTACATGCACCATGTTCACGTCAGTCTTCCCGTGAACATGGTGTATGTAACTGCGCTGAATCCCGTTAATAATCATATAACTTTATCTAGTAAGATTTTCACTTTCTTGAAACCGGTTAGTTGTAAATCCAATACTACAAATCTTTATCTGGATATCTTCAAATCACGAGTGAATCGGTTTCTTCTATGCAAGTGATCTCTATCGTAAACCGCATCATCGCTTACTAAAAAATACGGTTTGTGTATCCTCATGAAAAGTCCTTAATTCCATTTCATCTTCCCCTCTCCTGCTCACGTAGGACGCAGGCTCCTCAAAATGTGGCGACCATTTGTCTGCCATAGTCCGACCGCTCCACGAATTATTTAGTCACATTAAATTTAATGTTTACACGGAAAACATTGGTAGAGATAATTAAATACTCGGTAAGACGTGTCTGAAAGTATTTTTACAACTATGGTTATATTTTCCTGGATAAGTCATGTCATATTATCCATCATTTTACACTGTACATTATTCCATTTATGATTCCAATTTTTACCTATAAAATAAGCTTATGCCTCTATGTTCCACTATCTCTCAGGCGGTTAGTTTGCTCTACATAAAATATCTAAGCCAATCTTGACGAAATTTTTCAAACAAAAATACTACGCGTCATTTTGAAAGCCACCTCCTTTTTTTTGGTTGAAAATAGCGACCTAAAAGAGACCGCAGGTAAACGCTGGATGCAGACCGCTTCCATCCGGCCCTTTTGGAGATCGATGCGGAGGCCTATGTCCAGCAGTGGACGTCCTATAGCTGAAATGATGATGATGATGATGATGAAAAATAGTGTGCACCGAAAAGACGAAAATATAATATTTTTGATCCCGGATAACTTTGAGAAAAATTGGAAAATAGTGGTGCAATTAGTAATTTGGTGGTCGTTAACAGCGACACACTTATTTCTAGACAGAAGTCCCGGATTGTAAGCCCTCTTTATCTTTTAAAGAAGCCGTAAAAAGAAACCCCACTTATGCAAATAATGGCAATTACTATGTGAAATAGATCCTAGAGAGCCCAGAACGATCCTAGGTCGTAATGGGTTTGGTCGTGCAAATCCTTTTCGGGACAAATCTGGTCAAGCCTGACAACGTGACGGCGTTGTGTTCGTGAACGGTCATTCACACTCGACAAAATGTATGGAAAATAGGATATTTACGATACGGGGATGAAAATGTTCCAAACATAACGTGGGTGAGTATTATAAAGGGACTTTCGAAACTTATTTCTATTGGCCAAGCCGAATGCTGAGGTACAAAATCGCAGATATTTAGCTAGTATTATAAAAATAACTATAGACGCGCTAGATGCGACGTATTTACACAAAATAATACTCAATTATTTTGTAGCAGTTAGTTGACATTTGGACAGAAAGTCATTGAGATAAAATTCGTATAGAGTCACAATCTCTCAGTGAAAACAGTCAAAAAACGTCCGAGCGTCATTGTATCAATCATATAGTTCACAATGCCACAATCCAATTAGACGTGATGTCGCTTGCATAGTGTTCAAAGTTAGTTGTCCGATATGTCTTCGTAGCTCTGGCATCGCGCGGCGTAGTCAGATTGCGGTTACCTTGTACTAACCAAAAAGTCTGCGCAATTCGTGTGCGCCAAGTTTTGCTCCGGACATTTTTTTGGGTACGATTGTAACTCTATATGTATTGTATCTCGACGCAGAAAGCGTAAATTTTTCAAGTCCTAAACATATTGAGACGCAATGTTCGGACCGCCATCTCTATATTCATATTTCAATGGCAATTTTATAATTACGTAATCAACGCCATAACCGTTACAGATATGCCGAGAGTTGGACTTATATGGTCAAAACTGTGGGCTAGACTAGTTCAGGAAGTATTTACATGGCCCCACTACAATGGTTGGCACAATAATTACCTATTGGTCAATATCTACTGCTGTTATGGTAATAAATGTAGAGAAAATGGCAATTAAAAGCATGTTCTGCGGCCGATAAAAAAAAAGGATTATTTTATTGGAAATTAAAAAAGTATTTTTTTTTTCAAAATAGGCTCGAATAAAAATAATTTTTGGTCGTCTCTTTCAAAATAAAACAGAAACATGAAATATTTTTTGTAATAATGCATTTTTTTTTAGATTCAAAAATATATAAATGACACAAGTTATGGAAAATAAAACGATAAGGTGACATGTTTTTTCCACGTTGGCGCCAAAACCGTTTAACTGGTTAAAAGACATAGCCAACCATAAAAAAAACAACCACCTAAGCTTTTTTCAACCTTTGTATTTCGTAAATTCGTAGGTGGTGGTCTCCCAATCTCTTTATAGACAGTGTAATCACTTTCGCAATTACAATATTACTGTATCAACAGTGTGGTTTACCTGCTCCGTTTTATCAACCCTGTAACTCGGGCAACAGCCATGACTTATCAGTATTCTGATCCATCCTCCACACAACCCATTTCGACTTTAGAAAGTATAAATCCCCCTTAAACCACGGCGAGTCCATTAGAAACGAGAACTATTCGATATCTTATCGATATTATCAACTGCCCGCTTTGGTTATTGTTTATCGACGAGAAAGTATCGATAGATCGAATCGATTAATTACGAATTATGTGTGTCCCCTAAGTGCGCAATGACATCGATTTTGTAGGTGACTTCACCAGTGGGCGGTAGTGATGTGTCACAACAATTTAGTGTTCGATAAGCTAATCGATTTTTTTGATCGATTGTCTTTGATTTATGGCATTTTAAATTGGGTTGTGAAATGATATTGTTATTTAACATGCCTTCGGGGTAGTAATTAGCAGCATTGTCACATACCGAGTAATATATCACAAAATAATTGTAATAGACCTGTTACTAGAAATAAATCTTGCTAATAAGGCCAAACAGTGACAGTTATAAAATTATTTGAAATATAAATTCAACTGTTCATATTAATTACTAATACTACAGTGTTACTACATCGTTTGTTACTACGGTTTGACGCTATTTTACCCGCAAACGAACCGCTAACCGCGTAACAAATCTCTTCCAAAATAACTATGCCTAAAAAGAACATTTCTTAGCAAATAATGTTTTCGTGGTAGTTTTCAATCATCAAAAGTAAGCATAATGGTTATGAGGAGAACCGTAAATTAACGAAAGTAACTGACATAGTTCACCAGATTAGCAAGTTTAAGAGGCAGTGGGCAGGGCACATATCACGCAGACCAGATGGTTAATGAGGCCGAAAGGTTCTCGAATAGAGACCACGGACCGGTAAGCGCAGCGTAGGAAGTCCACCCACAAGATGGACAAACGACCTAAAAGAGAACGCAGGGAAATGCTGGATGCAGACCGCTTCTAACCGGCCCTTTCGGAGATTAATGGGTAGGCCTATGTCCAGCAGTGGACGTCCTATGGCTGAAATGATGGTTATAATGACACATCTCTATGGGTTAGTCAAACGAGTTCCAATATTTTGGCAACATATCTATAGAACCCTATAATAATTATGCATGTCTCGACACGCCCTTGACATTTGAATAACACTAATGTGATTTTTAACATTTTTGTCTCTTTTTGTTGCAGTTTTCAAACGCTTTGACATAAACCAACAGCAGTCCAACACACCTAATTTCGGATTCTCAAAGGTCAGTCCCTTTAGACAATAACACCAACTATACCATAAAACGTTCTTTATACCCAAGTACTAGAGCGTTAACCGATAACCGATGGGGAAGAAAGGTTCTTAAAAATTTAAGACCACGAACCGGAAAACGCAGCGTAGGTAGGCTTCACACTAGATGGATCGACAACATCGTGAGAGCCGTGGGCATCCAGTGGATGCAGATGGCAGACTGTCGTTCAGTGTGAGGTCAAAGAGGGAGGTCTATTCAGTAGTAAACGTCTTCTAGCTGATGATGACGATGATGACCTAGAAGAAACCAATTCACTCGTGATTTGAAGACATACTATAGTTGTTCGACCCGAATTGTGCCCTTACGACCCTTATATCTGCACAATCGCTGGTAAGATATTCCTCATAATTAAACACAAAAACCTATTTGTATGAACTACTTGCTTACAAAATTACACAAAGACGAAATTAACGGTACCTGTATGCATATTATCGTCGATCTATTTTACAAACGCCGACTTTTCACGTAGATTCTGAGACCTACCACTTCGCTCGGTCAATTAAACAAATTTCTTAGTAAAAGGTGACTAAAATTAATTATTTATCTACCACACTATTAATTAAAACGTCCTCTTCCATTGTTCAAAGAATTTCCCACACTATGTAATTCTACTTTTTACATTTCTAACGCAACTTAGATTTATTATTTTGTCTCTTTTACACTTGCAATTTTTGTTTGAGGGTGAAAAGGATAGTTTTAGTTTAAATAGTACATAGCTATGGGAGTGGTTAGTTGTAACCACTCATTAACTTTAATCTAGAGGTTTTAATCATACGGTGGAAGATGGAAGAAATACCTCAAGTTTTATTATAATTAATGCTGTAATTTTCTGTGTTGCTTTATTTATTTCAATTAAATTAAAAACTCCAGTATCGAGCACTAAAGTTTTTACAAAAATAAAAAGTAGCTTGGTTTGACCGTGTCTGTGCCAACTTTGTTAATAAATGTCATAAAGTAGCTCAAAATCGTCTTCCGGGATTTAATTGCATACAATACAAAGACGCCATTATTAACAGCATAAAAAAAACATAACAAGAAGAAAAAGTTACAAAAGGTGGGTCTTATCACTAAAAGGACCTCTTTCAAACAATTTTTTGCCATAGTTACATGTGAAGCTAATAAAATCGTAATAAATAAGTAAACCGCGGTTAGGTTGTGACAATACGCTGGCACCATTAGTAGGTACCAGCGTATTGTCACAACCTCTACGTACTACTAATTTCATTCAGTGCTGCCAGTACCGACTATCTTATTTATCTCCCACCTACAGTTAGTTAAGATATGCTTAATGCACAGTCACAGTTATAACGCATTCCTACCAACAATGCGGCTCTGAACTAATTTCCCGAAACTAGGGACTGAACACGGTCGAGATTTAGCGGTACGAAGTAGGTACCTCATTGACTAGGCAAGCACAACATAAGGCTTGAATAACATTGTCGCAAAATAGGGATGATTGGCGAATAAAGACGGAGCTGACTCTTTATTATATAACCACTAGCAGCGCTCGGCGGATTCACCCGCTATCCTTCAATAACTGTTGTTTTTACTGAAACAAAAAGAAACTCATGCTCAAGCTCATTTATCCAGAGCATAAGCTATCTCCTTCTCAAATTCCATTAAAATCTAGACTTTAGAGAATTAAACGACAATCATGCACACCTACAGACTCACACACAAATGATTACATTTAAATTATTAGTGTGATATAAGCGCCAACGGTGTAACAGCATGCATGAAAATCCCGACCTAAATCTAGTGCAACTGCCGGCCAAAAATAACAAAACTGGCAGCCGCTCAATTCATAAATTGAGGTCCCGATTACGATACATAATAGGCAAACAAATAAACACGTAATTGAACAATTTACCAAATAAAATAAGCAAGGAAGTAATTTGCAAAATTACCATTATGTAAAAATTGCCAGTAAATTTGCGACAGAATTAATACTTTATGACTGGGGTGCAAGCCCAATAGTGTTAAATTTTTTTAGATCGCCCTAAGATCTCGTTACTAGCATGTTGATAAATTTTGGTTATTCAGTCCTCGTCTAGAGAAAATACCGGTTTCATAAACGCGACTAATGTAAAATAGCGTACGATTGTGCTGCGTTTTGTATACGGTTGTTGCGTTTAATTTATAAGGTTCATAATTTAGGTGTACCACAGTGTACGAAAGGTAGAGAAATTCCCTATTGTGCGAATTGTAACGCCTTAGATAAATCTTAGGTTAAAATTTGAATTATGTGGTATCCAGTTAGATCGGCAACATGAAAATCTGTGTAACGAGATTTTCCTTTCGACAAAATATCAATGTAGGTACCTGACTACATATTTGTATAGCGGTGTTGTTTTTTTTAAATAGGCTTGCGTTTGACTACTAACTTGCCTGATGTTAAGCGATGATCCAGTCTACTATGGAACACGCTTGACTAGAAAAAACCGATTTACTCTTGATTTGAAGACACCCAGATTGTAACAAACGGGGAACACCCATTCAGGCAGCGCATTCCACAGACTAGCAGTTCACACAATAAACATCGAGTCAAGCACTTTGTACGGGTTTTTGTGATATCAATCATAGAGCGATGATGATTTTCGAGCCCACTTTGGCAATTCGATAGAAAAATGGGCAGGAAGGAATTAGATAATACAGATCCAATGCACACTCTGAAATTTATGTTGAAATTTCAGAGTTATATCTGATAAAAATCCCATATACTAAGATGATTAGTGTTTTATTAATATCTTAATTAAGATTGTTTAAATTGTTTTCAGGCATTAAACGGGTTCCTGATGATGATGACGCAGAATGGAAAACTATTGTACATATCGGATAACGCAGCGGAATATCTAGGACACTCAATGGTAAGTACTTATGAGTATTTATTGTAGTATTTGAGCATTTGTCATGGTGAGATTTATTTATTTACTAGCTGACCCGACAGATGTTGTCCTGCCTTAGAACTGTAAAACACGCAAGGTTAAAATCTTCGTTTAATTTTCTGAAATTTTCCGTATTTCTGCGCAATTTTCTTCACTTTTAGGGTTCCGTGCCTCAAAAGGAAAAAACGGAACCCTCATAGGATCACTTCGTTGTCCGTCTGTCCGTCTGTGAAGACCCTTTTTCTCAAAAACGCGTAAAGGTATCAAGTTGAAATTTCTACGGTTTCTACGTCTACGGTTTCTTTCGGCTGTAAAATATCAAAGTTGTAAGTCAACGCAATCAAAAGATATGAACGTTTATGGCGCATATTTTGCGATTTCACAGGGGAATCAAAACCTATTCCCTAAACCTAACCTAACCTAAACCTAGAATCATTAAGTTTGGCAAGAGGCAAGGTCTTACAGCACATTTAAAGAAATAAATCTGAAAGTTGTTAATTTGATATTATATCATATAAAAAATATTGTTTTACAATAACAAACATACATTTTGTAGTTGTTATGTATGGAAGAACCTTATTGTCAACTACAAAGTTAAGTTTGTCTTTCATTATTTCAACTTCAGTTAGTTTTTTTTCCTACTCGTACTTGTCTGGTTTTTTTCTGTGAGAACCTTCTACAAAGTATTAGAAAAAAAAAAAAAAAGATGAATGAAATCGGTAAAGTCGTTCTCAAGTTAAACAGTAAACAAATAGGCATCTTTAACATAACATCATCCGCCATTAAACGTCCACTGATGAACTAAGGCCTCCCTCTTAAAAAGGGTTGTTTCCATAATCCCCACGCTTGGCAGGCGGCTTGGGGATCGCATTACGTTCACCATGTACTATAATAAGAAGCTGCTACCCATTCTCCAGTGGTTCTGGTTTCAGTTTAAGGACATACCCGGATCCTAAAACTGCAAATAGGCACCTTTAATGTTAATAAAAACTGAACTGTCAATACAACTCTAACGCACGTTGTATTCATCTTCTTTGTAAGTAAGTATAACAGTTTTCCGCGCCCCGCGGTGGTCCGGAACCGTCCGGGTACAAATCGTACCGCGTCTGACCCCAAATAGTCCCTCGTTAGAGCGCACCGCGGATAAATTAATCACCGCGTTTTATTGTTGGCCGCGCCCGCGCCGCTCAGAGCCCGCCGCACATCGCTTATACAGGATGCTGTAAAAAAATAATGTAGATCCAATTATACAAACTCTTAAAACATCTCTGGCATTTATCGCGAGAACCGACGAGCATCTTACAAAATCATAATCATCATCATTAGGTATCAGCCTTTTATAAAACACTGTTTTAAACTATCACAGTTGTTCCCTAAAGTTATATGATTATTTACGGGATAAAATTACGGGATTTACGGGCTATTTCCCGTTAATAATCATATAACTTCAGCCTTTTATGTCTCACTGCTGGGACACAGGCCTACTCTCAGAGAGATAGGATAGGCTCTAATCCGCCGCTGGCCCAGTATATGTTAGTGAATGTCGTATGTCTTTGAATTATTGAGGTTTTTGGACATACCGGTTTCCTTAAGATGTTTTCCTTCATCGTTTTTGAGTGTTATCATCGAAACTGCACTTAATTTATTTAGATAGGTACTAAATAAGACAGCGAGAACCGACGAACATCTACCGTTTACATTTTGATTGTAAAATAATGTAAAGGACAATCAACCTTAGAATACTACAAAATGTCGCTTCTGCCCCCCTTTCTTTTATATCTGGGATGTCTGAAAAACTCAAATATAAAAACAACCCAAAACAAAAGATTACGAAGGACATTAATAAGTAAAATTCAGATTATTTATTGCTTCCATACCGTACATGGTGGTAAAAACATTATAATTATACAAAACTACAAAACATGACGGAACAAAAGACATCAACGGGTTCCTGTTTTTTTTTTGTACGTTTTTTTATTTTTAAATTGAATTTCTAAGCTTTCTCTAATTACTACAAAAAATAATTATTGACTAGAAGTAGACGAATATGGAATGGACGAATTTAGAAGTGGACTAATAAGTAGACGAATACGGAATGGATGAATTCGGAAGTTGGCGACTCAGGAATTTGTACAACGACAACTTAGGAAAAGGACGTGTTAGTAATGGACGAATTAGGAAGTTGACAACTTTGGAAATTGACAAGTTAGGAAGTGGACTAACTTGACCAGAGGGTGGAATGATATGTCATCATTTGCGCAACTGGATGTTTTCCTATTCTCGAGTAACGTAAAGTCAAAAAAACTTGATTTTATTATTGCTTACACTCTACGCGGAAAATGAAAACCAGATTGACGTACTCGTAGTGGATAACAGTGCATTTAAACTAGTAATGCGCGCATAACGGGAAGTTGTACCATTAGTCAATAGGATTTATAGTCTTTGCCCTATATAAATATAAGAATCATAGCTACAACCTGTAGATAAGTTTTGGCGGTCTCGTGTGAACAACACTGCCCGCGCTGCATCGCCGCGTAATGATACCAGTCAATATCTTCAAATTATGATTAATAGGAGCAATCACTACTACGACTATCACTTCACCACTTTGTCTCTATACTTGCTCTGAGAATTCCGTGGAAAGCCAGAGAAGACGCACATTTATTTATTGCGAAAAGGTACTCTAATAATCTTTTAATTTTAAAGTCTGGTACAATAGAAGCATATATCGCTGGCTCACTATTACAAGGTTCTATGTTATTTTCTTACACGTTCTGTAATTTCAATTTAAAAAAAATTACTTTCATGAATATTGACTTAGCAGGGTTTATGCTTGAGCGAAAATATATCTCTCAAGCATAAACCCTGCTAAGTCAATATTTATGAAAGTAATTTTTTTTAAATTGAAATTACAGAACGTGTAAGAAAATAACATAGAACCTTGTAATAGTGAGCCAGCGATATGTATATATGAGTACAAAAGCAAATGCAATCAAAGTATATCAGATACTCCGCTAGTCAAATAGCGTAGTGACTTTCGCAGTGCTCTTGAATTCTTGAACAGAGAATGTTCGAAGTACCAACTTGAGTAGTCTCTTGTACGATCGGTCATCATCGCATCGCATTTATAATATTAGTATGATTAATACTAATATTATAAATGCGAAAGTTTTTTTTTGTTTCTTGGTTTGTTCTTCTTTCACGCAGCAACAAAGCAAAGGATTAACCTGATTTTTTCCATGGGTATAGTTCAAGAGTCAGAGAGTTTTACTCACTTTTAACTCTAACACTTTTATTTCTAAATCCAAGAGTTACTTTTGTAAGCCGCCCCGAGGCGTGGCTACGAATTTGTGTATCTTGATACGTCGTTGCAATCAAAACAGAATCATCGGACCGTTCGACTGAACGTAACTAATACACCCACAGATAAGATAAGACTGGTTGTGCTTTACACAAGTCACTGTTGCTAGTGTTAGTACAGAATCATATTAATACTAGTAAGTTGCCTCTGGTTTCACCTGCTATCATATAGGAAAGGAACCATAAATTTTCGGTAACAAATTACCTATGAAAGAGGAAAAAACATCTATACATACAAACTTTCGCGTTTCTATAATATTAGTAGGATACGTTTGTACGTCCCAAGTTTTATAGCACATTTGAGGTAAAAAAAAATTAGAACAAAATATAATCATAATAGCTAGAGCCCTTCAACTCGACTTGTACTTATATAAACTTTAAGTCGCCCAGGTGCGAAAGTCATTCTTTCGCCTTCTCTGAATCTCTATCCAGTTTGTTAGTTACACAAGTAGTTTTTTTGACAATTAAAAGCACTTTTTAGTTGTCAAAAAATACGTGTCCTGTTTACTGTTTCGCTGAACCTTGATGACATCCACACAATGATTTTTTAGGTTTTTGCTATTACAAAACTGTAACAACATACAGATAAACACTTTTAGGTGATCCTCCTTCAGTCGCATTCCTCATGTCTGAGGGTCGTAACCACCACCTTCCATCAATCTCTCTCTCTGATGATATCTTTCCATCGTCTTCTATCCTCAGCAACATGGAGTGCGTCGTAGACTGAGCAGTCGAGAATGGTGCGAACCTGACTAGACCAACGTACCTCGTCATCTTTTATGATTTTAGATGATAAAATCCATTAAAACTGCTTCATTTTATTGTCTCATTTACACATATATATGTTATTCAAAATCCAGAAAAACCTTAAAAAACTGCACATTTGTAGGTAAACGGTTCGCCGCCGTGAGATTTTACTAATTCATTTGAATTAGTAAAATTGACAAGTTCCTCTAAACCAGGATTAGGCACTTTCTAGATCCGGTTTGAGAAGTAGATATAGTATGGAACCTCCGATACTTCAAAACCATCAATACTCGTTCTATAACTCATCGATCGCTAGAATTCCCACGATCCCGTTCTTATAGACCCGATATAATGATCTATACTATTATTACCACCCAAAAACGCAACAACAAACCTTATTCAGCCACAGAATAGGGTCTACTCTCTAATGACAGCGACGAGACTAATATTTTATTGTATTCTGCAATTAAGATGAATGATAAGAATTGAGGTAGTAAGTACTTAATCCAAATATCGAGTTAAAAACAATGCCGAAGGTTTAATACCCCGTTTATAAGATCAAATTGCCCCGTGGGTGTGTCTAACAGTACTTTAGTTTATAATTTATTTAGAAATGTTTATAAACTAGATAATTGGTATCTTCACACCCGGATAACATAATTTTAATCCAGTTTTACAAAGATACCTTAGAATTGATAAAAAAAGCAGTCATAGGGACTGCCCATAGAAGTGAAAACTTAAAGCTCAGTTTGGTGCAACACGGCACATTAGCACGTCGGTGACGCGAAACAATAAGTTTTGCCCCTTCCAAAAAAACTTCACTTCAGAAACTGATAGTATTGATTTTAGCCATTTTAAGTTTTTTTTTTTTTTTGACAAAATAAAATTCAAAACACCATCAAAAGGCATCCATGTTTATTTTATTGGAATAGGCTACGCTTTATTGTGTTTTTGGCGCTTGACCGCCATCTCCTCTGATGCTAAGCGATGATTCAATCTACGATAGTGCCTAGAAGAAACCAATTCACTCGCGACTTGCAGACACCCGAATTATAACCATTGAGAATCAATTCTTCGTGTAGTTTAAATACTATTTCAGTATAATTTTACGAACTTACTCGAATACCCCAAGGGCCGTCTATACAGGATCTGCCGTCTTCATTTTGAGTAATGAACCTATTATACCAAGATATATTTTACACGCTAAAATTACAACCTTCAACAATCAACCACAAACAGACAATAACATCATTTTCCTCCCCCAAACGCTAAAACCACACACGTAGCTCAAACCATAGACAATAGAGAACGCACAATTCAATATGCAAACCGAACAATGTAATGATAATCCGACCCATAGACAATGGCTTTTCGTCGCACTAACCACTGTGCCGATTTATTGAAGAAACACCAACCGCTATATTAGACCCTTGAAATTTATGAGAAATCCTATCTTACATCTATTATGCCTTAAAAGTCGAGGGACAGGGAGGTTCAGAATGAATTGGCCAGCCCAAGTAAGGAATGGCTCATACCGCGCCTATGCCCGAAGCGATACCTACGACGAGGGTATCTTTAGATGCATCCAGTGTCCCTATCCAGTATATCTATTAGTAAGTACGTAAAAAGAGCACTGGATTACACTTGACTTTACTATGATGCCAAGCGATCTTTTTGAAAGGTGAAAGCTACCTACCACAGCTAGTTTATCATTTAAACGATCCGTAGTTTGGAATAGCTGCCCTAAATTCAATCTGGGGCCTTACGTGGTCTCAAACTAACGTTAAAACAGCGCAGTTCGGAAAATCACGCGAGCGTGAACCTTTTTCTGCTGCCCTTTTTTCTATCGGACTGCCAGAGCGGGCACGAAAATTGGCAACGCTTTATGGTTGATATACCGACAACCCGTACGAAGCGCTTTGATTCCACTTTCGTTGTGGGAACTGATAGTCAGTGAAATGCACTGCCAGAATGGGTATTCCCCGATAGTTACAATTTGGGTGTCTTCAAATCACGAGTGAAACGGTGTCTTCAAGGCAAGCGTGCTCAAAAAAACCTTAACTCGCCCAGATTCGGTTTGCTGTCGCGCTACTTTTTTCTTCATTTAAACTGGATTTCTTAAAACAGCTAGCCGTAAGGCCGCAGTTCTTATTTATAGACAATTTAGTTATTTATTTTATTTAGAAGGTACACAAAATAGGACAATCTCAACAACTAAAGCAATTGCCTCACTCTCATTATTTTGAGGTAAGCATGGGAGTGACAGGGACAAAAATGGTAGAGATTATAATTCATTAAAAAAACTCTATTTAAATTAAATGTATCAATACAAACACACAGACAGACAGTGTTTTTTTATCCCATAACCGCATGCAGTACTGGCACCATTGTACGAATGCCCTTTGCGAATGGTGAAACGAATGCGCAGACGCAGCCGATGATGTGTCGTTATTGACGGTTATTGTTATCGATTGTTTCATTCGATTAAAGGTTGATATGGTTATAGCTCGGATTGAAACGTAGCTGAAATCATACTAGGATTTGCGACATTAGCCATATTACGTACTTTTTGTTGTTTTGGTTTTACAGTTTTCTTGATATTTAAGATATAAAAACTACCTTTTCCATATATATATTTCTATCGATCCTGCCAATAAACTCAGTCATGAAAATAGTGCAGGCTGATAGACAAACAGGCAGGTAGCAAAGCTTGGTGATGTCTATAGCAATGACGGCTTTTTAAATAGAGGAAGACGAATGATTTAATCTCGGAGCTGGTCCATTTCAACTTAGTCTAAGCGACACACTTTTATCACATAAATATTTTAGCGTATTACTCAATCCTTTTTATCTGCGTGCCTTATCGCTTCAGTCGGGGAGTTTCAGAACCATGTATTAAACGTTAGAGCTTAACTCGTATTTTTCTCTTTAAACCCGCCTATTGCCTATTCAACTGTGCAAATTTTTGACTAGATAAAATGCATTCAACACTTCACTAACTTTAGAAATTAAATTAAAAAACTTCAACAGTAAAACCTATATAAATTATCTACATAAATATCTACAAGGTGTTCACAATATCAATGTTAGAAATACAGCGTAATCAATCAAATCAGACAGTGCATCATTTGTACCACAATTATAGATCAGTGCATCGGTTTGTGAATCATTAATCTACATATCCGGAGGCCTGTTTGTTTGTTTGTCTGACATTCGTCTTACATTAGAAGATACAACACCCGGTATGAAATATTGCACGTCAAAATACGATTTAAGTACTTCGTCGAATTGAAACAAATAAAATGTCTAAGTGAAGATACGTACCTACAAAAACGTTATCCAATTAGTTTTAGCATAGCATAATTAAGCATAGCATAATTTTAATTATTTTATTTTATTTAAGTTTAAATACTTTCTGTTCTTACAGCGAAGCCAACGCGCTCAGCAAGCCATTAGTTTTAGTACGTTTGATTAAATAGTTTATATTATTATGTAGTTAGATAATTATAGGAGTGGCATGGTCGAATATCGACAAAACTTCTTTAGAAAAAGACGATTGATCAATTAATCAATTAAACATAAGTCTAGCATATAATTGCATGGGTTATAATATCAACTCGATACTAGCTGACGGGCCACTTCGACCTTATCTAGAGACCAAAAGAGCTGAAGCAAAACAAAAAGCTTACTACTAATTTTCTTAGCTTTTTTCCATCCCATGACATTTGACAAGTCTAAATAGTAAAGATATGCCCTTTTGTAAAAAGGTACTAAGATATTTTGTAAAAAGGTACTAAGATACTCTGTAAAAAGTAAAGATATGCTATTCGAAAATTTGCGAGTCTAGTACTTGAAAAATTTGCGCCATCTGTCGAAATCTGTACTTACTACGTCAAACCGCTTTCATGTATACATACATACATCATCAGCAGCCATCAAACGTCCACTGCTGGACAAAGGCCTCTCTCTTAAAGAGGGGTGTTGCCATAATCCCCACGCTTGGCAGGCGGCTTGGGGATCGCAGTAAGTTCACCGTGTACTAATAGGATGCTGTTGCCCATCCTCCGGTGCTTCTGGTCGCAGTTTTAGGACATACCCGGGTCCATTTATAGTCATGTATAGTCATATAATATTCAGAGACTTAGCCGGATAATTGGGACTATCACAATTGTAATTTTTTGGTGACATTGTGCTTTCTTTGTAATTTGTATAATTTTAATTATTATGAAGAAAAAATATGTTTTATAATGTGACAATTAAGGTACGAAGAATCGACACCGCTTTATGGTTGTTATTCCGAGAACCCGTAAGAAAGCTTTGATTCCACATTTATTGTGCGAACTGCTAGTCTGTGGAATTCGCTGCCTGAATGGGTGTTCCCCAATAGTTACAATCGGGTGTATCAAGTCGAGATTGAATAGGTTTCTTCTAGGCAAGCGTGCTCCATCGTAGGCCGCATCATCACTTAACATCAGGCGAGTTGGTGGCCAAGCGCAAGCCTATTTATAATAAAATTAAAAAAAACTATTGATTTTGATTATTATATCTATGTATATTATTATTATTACTGAGTTGTTACCATTGAAATTGGTTCCATTGTCCTTATGAAGATTACTTCATAAGGAAATGCATGCTTCATGCAAGTAAATGCTGGCGGATCAATTTTTGGCCCATGGGCGTGATAAAGAACACCCTGTCCTAAACAGTGATTAGTTATCGAGAGTTCAAAAATAAACGGCTGGATTAGCGGGAAGATAATAGCGTAGCTCCAATTTCACGTCAAACGGAATAGCGTAACTCAGGGCTTAACCGTAGGGACATACTTATTATTAGTATATTGGATAAACATAGCGTGTCACTTCTTTTGCCCGGCAATGTATGTACGATAATTAACTGTTGTTATACCTCACCTCTCATCAGTCATATAGATACTAGTTTAAAACTGACATAGTGTAAATAGTGTAAGTGCTGAGATGATAAATGAAGTTTAGAATTTAGAGCATTTGGCATTCCGTTGAGTGCTGAGTTTCTAATGATAAGCCTAGAGGCCTAATCTTTCAGTTCGAGTTTATACTTTTTAACGTCTATATTAATGTAAAGCTTACGAAATATGGTAAAGTCACGTATTTATTAGGTTCAAGTTTCACCACCACCACACTTGATGGTAAGGATGATGTTGTGGTTGGAAATTGAAGAAGTTAATCGTTAGATGTCACTGACCCACCCCGCGGTTTCACCCGCGTAGTGACGATGATGATGAAAAGTAGCCTATGTCACTCTCCGGCCCTTGACCTATGTATACCCATGCAAAAAATCAGGTTTATCCGTTGCTCTGTTGCTGCGTGAAAGAGAAACCAACAAATACACTTTCGCATTTATAATATTAGTATTATATTTAACAGGACATAAAAAATATATTATAGCTGTGAAATCACTTTACAAATGTAAATACAGTAAAAATAAACCAACTTGGTATATTTGATAATTTACGCAGATGAAAGAATTTCCTAATATTGAATTTTAAGAATGAAAAATTCAAAGTTCTTCACAAAAATCAATTCTATAAACTCAACAATCGAACATAACTGGACCAATCATTTCGCTATCTTCCAATCTGTAGCAAACTAACGGTACATCAACAATACTCTCGAATCAATCGAAAATAACCAAACTATTGAGAAACTATAATTCAAAAGATACAGATAAATTGTATGGGCCACCTCGACGATACCACAGTCTGTCTTAAACTTGAAACATCGTAGGAATCATTTCCAAGAAGCAAGTCTGCACCACCAATGTGTCAAAATAAAATGATTTTTCAATATGTCATCATTCATATGTTTTAAACTTGAAACAGCGTAGGAATGTGTTGCAAGACTGCGTCTGTCTCGGGTGTGCAATGTTGTCTCACGCACCCTTAGCAATGTGTCAAAATATAATGATTTGTAAATATGACATCATTCATATATTACGTTTTAAACTTGAAACAACGTAGAAATGTGTTGCAAGACTGCGTCTATGGATGGATGCGTGTGACAACTTTGCACACCTCGGGTGTGCAAAATTGTCACACGCATTCTTAGCAATGTGTCAAAATAAAATTATTTGTAAATATGACATCATTCATAAATTGCTAACGGTGCGTGAGACAACTTTGCACACCCGAGGCAGACGCAGTCTTGTAACACATTCCTACGTTGTTTCAAGTTTAAGACAGACTGAATACGAACAATTTGAATTTTGGTTTAATTAACCCCTAATACCAATCTATATTAGTCTACATTAACATTAGGTTCTACAATAAACAAACGCGCCATTTAAAACCCATTGAATTTTTTTGTTTTCTAAATTGTTGAGTGGTTATTACCTCAAAATCGCCAACGGCGACAATAAATTCAAAACTATTGGGCATTTGACGTTAAATTATGTGCTAAAATATTGCTGCCACGATTTCACTTAGATATCTATAACTAACACTAGATACTTCTTAGTTAAGTGAATTACGTCACGGCAGTTGCACATTGATTTATGGACCTACCCTTTACTTGCAACAGCGGATTTAACTTTAACATGGTTTAAAATTAATAATTGCCTGAAATGATTTATTATAGCTATAATAGAAATAGATCATGTATCTACTTATTAATAGCTTTATAAAAGAGTTTTCCCTTAGATTTTTGTTCTGTTTAATAGTAACTTTTTTCTGACATTTCGCTTTACTTGTCCGGTAAGATCGCCTTTGATTTGAATCTATCTATATAATTGTATAAAAATTAATCCCTATTTTACTTGGTCACGCAATAACTTGAGAACGACTTTGCCGATTTCATTCACCTTTTTTTAGTTTTCTAATACTTTGTAGAAAGTTTTTATGGAAAGAAAAATGCGCAATAAATTGGAAAATTTCAGAAAACTTAACAACAATTTTAACTTCGTGTGTTTGACAGTTCTAAGACAGGACAACGTCTGTCGGGTCAGCTAGTTTACAATAAATTTGACTTACTTTTGTATTTTTTATGGGTTTAACTCTATGTACTCATCAATGACACAGCAAACTCCTTATACTGAGTATGTTTTCAAAAAACTTTACCTCATTGTATCCCATAGGTTGGTTACATGTCAAGTTCTATCACCATTTCTATCCCACAATTACCGAGACAATAATATTTGCATTTGCCGCGTAGAACATTGGGCCGAGGGCGTCTTAGCCTACAGCAATTATACTGAATGCGTCTTTCACTTTCCTGTATTTCACTCTATGAAGGTAGGTATTGTTGGGTGGTCTGTGGATTAACTAAGATAAACAAAATGTGTTTTCCTAAGGATTGGTCAAGATAAAAGTTAAATACTGAAATATAATTGATTGATAAAATGTAGCACTATTATACTCGATTTTTTTTTTTAGCTTTATCCATTGCAGTACATGTTAAAAACACGAATGAAAACTATGAATTCTGATCTCTTTTGATATATTTTTGAACGTAATATGTAGTTACTAGCCAATAATTTTTTTATTTCTATTTATATAACGTTATTGCAGCTGTCCCAGCTTAAAAAACGTGGACCGAGTATAAGTATATTATGGTATATTAGTTTACTCGTATCTTAAATAATCGATATTCTTTACTCTTTTATCATACAAAAGACTTCAACGCACTGTTCCTTGAATACAGCCAAAGTTGTCATTTTCACCGTCAACAAGAATTCGTTGCATATTTTGGAATTTGCTTCTTTGGAAATACCAGATTACGTCATACTAAAGTACAAATAGAATAGGTTAGCCCTAATGTCAGAGTTTTTAGACCGAGCAAAGGCTTCACACCAATAATATCTTTTATATTTATAGATGTAGTTTGATACTAGTCTAGGCAAAATCATTGACGGCATTTTAATGAACATGTCTAGCTTGCCGTGTCGACTGCTGTGTTGGTAAAGTAATCAAGTATTTTCTAGATGTAAAAACACAATGCTTGTTAATTTTTTCATCACGTTTAAACAGACGATTTAAAAAATAGAAAGTACGGTATGATATTTGAATCCATTTTCCCACATTTCCCTCGCCCCCCATGGGCTACGCGTGGGCGGCTGAGCGGCGCGTGCGCAATTATGTCTTAACGGAGGGCGCGCGACAGGTGGGCGGGGCAGCGGGACGGTTGACGTCAGAGTAGGGCTGCCACGCACTAGTTGCATCAGTGTCTTTACGGTCATACCTATTCAAAAACGAGATAAAACACATGTTAGTTCGAAAAATACCTATTAAAATCTTTTTGTTATTATATGTGTTTTGTCTCGTTTCGTGTTTGACATTGGCGATGTCTAATGATGGTGATGATTGTTTTGTTTATCTGACAGTTGGCTGATGAGTGTCTGCGCAAAATTGAGAGAATTTTATATAAGAATAGCTGACCTGACAGACGTTGTCCTGTCTTAGAACTAGCAAACACGCAAAGTTAAAATTGTAAATCTTATTTTTTACACCTCGGGTTAAATTATAGAGTTTTAATAAGAATCCCTATAAAAAAAAAAATATATAGCCTTATGTTACTCGGGGATAGAGTAGCTTCCCAACAGTGAAAGAATTTTTCAAATTGGTTCAGTAGTTTCGGAACCTATTCAATGCAAACAAACAAACAAACAATTAAATCTTTCGTCTTTATAATATTACTAGCGGTCCGCCCCTGCTTCGCACGGGTATAGATTATATAGCCTATGTCACCCGAGGATAGTGTAGCTTCCCAACAGTGAAAGAATTTTTCAAATCGGTTTAGTAGTTTCGGAGCCTATTCAATGCAAACAAACAAACAAACAATCAAATCTTTCCTCTTTATAATATTAGTATAGATATAGATTGTATAGATGAATTATTTCTACGTACGATCTTTCTTTGTCTTTTAGGTGTGTAATTATGCAAATGAACGGTGGTGATGATAAATGATGACGTCTAATGCTGGACATAGGCCTCCCCCATCGATCTCCATAAGGGCCGGTTGGAAGCGGCCTGCGTCCAGCGTTTCCCAGCGGTCTCTTTTAGGTCTTCTGTCCATCTCGTAGGTGGACGTTCTACGCTGCACTTATCGGTCCGGTCGGTCGGTCGTTAACAAACACTCAATAAATAATAATCAACCAATATTGCATATCAGTACATGAAAAAAAACAAGTCGAGTAAACAATACAATTAACGGTAACACGTTTTTTTACGTTGACGTATTTGCTACGTCGGTAAATCGAGACTTTTCAACTAAGAACATTGTGAACATGTTTTATCGGGTCATTGTAGTTTTTTGACAGCCCTATACGCTGAGCTTAGCTGGCAATCTACTGGAAAATTTTCTTAGCTCTGCGAAGAAATGATTTAATTAAAGTAATTAAACCAGACCTAGGTTAATTGAAATTTGTTTATGCACAAAAGAAAATTAAACAATATTGACCCTGTCAGACGTTAGGGTCGGGAAGTAAGGGTTGGGACGTTATAAAAACATAATTATAGGGCTTTATACAATGTTCGTAGAACAAGGTAATTTCAAAATTACAGACTTGTAGAAAGGCTTTGTTATTATAGAGAGAGCGTAGGGAGGCCTCGCACTAGATGGACCGACGACATTGTGAGAGTCGCGGGCATCCAGTGGATGCAAAAGGTAGGCTGTCGTTCAGTGTGGAGGTTAAAAGGGGAAGCCTATGTTCAGATGGAAAGTAGCGGCTTACAACTGAGTAAGAAATAATTTATATTTCATATTCAAACATAATCTACAAAAAATTCTTAAGTATAGGCGTGGGGAATCTGCAGCCATAATCTTCAATATACTGTTCTGACCTTCCCGCACCCTCCTCATTAGTGATGCCATATATTATTTTGTTGTGTTGTTTTTTTTTAATGTTAGACAGGCTAGCGTTTAGCCACAGCTAAAACCAAAATTGTGTGCCTAACGTGAGCAAACTGTGATGCTAAACCACTTGTTTTTCATTCCATTGTATTAAGTTTTAAAACAAAATTATAATTCAAACAAGTTTTTTTTAATCTTCTGAGCAAACCTTTTCATTGAATACCCATAGATAAGAATATGTTGTCCACCATCTTGGGGCGTCCGCCATATTGAATTTAGTGTGACGTCACTTAATTTTTTGTATGCTTCTCAGCAAACCGTGTCATTTGATACCCATATCATGGGGGTGCATAAAAATAACTGATCCGTGGTCACTCGTAAATTTTGTCCACCATTTTTAGCAGTCCACCACATTGGATTTAGAATGACGTCATTTAACTAACCACGCATGTCATCCAAACTTAACGTGTCAGCCAGTGGTTTCCACTGAATTTTTCCTGCGTACCACTTCAAGAAAGACCTCAAACTCCGAGCTCGGCTTAAGCGCACCAAATGCCATCCGGTCCGGTTCAGACTCAGTTTGTGAGGTCCAGTATAGTATGAAATTCTATGGAAGACGGAAAGACGTCACGCTGTATGCAGTTGGTTGGACTGGAAACTGGCTACAAAATGGAATGCTTACTGTGTGACGTCTTTAATAGAATTTCTCCTAGTCAACAGATTGGCGCGCGTACCTCTTGATTCAGACACCCCTAATCATCCCTTCGCGACCACGAATTGGGAACCACTGATGTAAGCAAAATTTCAGTTCAATCGGTTGGGAATAACCGTTTTAAAATTTAGTTGAAGATTTGACCCAAACTAAAAAGGGCAAGTTAGATAAAAGCTATTCTAAATCTGATGTGCAAAACCTGGCCGTCCCGCTAGTCTTCTAAAAGAAAGGCTCACTTACGGAATGCTAATTACGCTGGTTGGTTCCGTCACCAGCCACCGCAAAGCTACCAACGCTTTTGTTTTTAAACAGACGTATACTTACACTGATTGCGCAGACATTTTCATCAGCCCACAGACCGCAACGCGTATTATTTTAATCGTGGACGCGGCACCTTTCTGTACTTTGTACCCTTTTGTGTTTAGTGTTTTCCGTTTACCTTAACGTTTTTATTTAAGTTTGTTTTAGTTGTGAGTTGATATAAAGAAATAGTGGGCAATAGCGGAATATCATAATCCGGTTACAAACTACTTCCCTATACATTTCCATTACCGTTCATGTTCATCAAGTAAATACATCATTCTACATAAAATTTTATCAGTAGTTGGTGAACTTTCACAGGCTGCATTATGTGTTCAGTTAAATTATGAAAAACATATCATTCAACCTATGAAAGTTAACTTAAATATAGTTAACTTTTACAGGTCGAATAATGTGTTCGACAGATGTGATTTTCTAATTCGCCATATCGGTTTGCCCAATCTTGCACTTGCTAATGAAAATCAGTAATTACTGTTTTATATATACCCGGTTCTACCATAGAAAATGATGGAAGGGAGATCTTTGCCATACAATAAGGCTGTATAGGATTAAAAAAAACTTTGTACTCACCCGCGTAATTACATTCAACTTATGCTATAAAGATCGAGATTCGAGGTTCTTACAACAAATAATTATACAAGAAGCACCAGCAGGTTTATTCTTAATCAGTGAAATAGAACACTTGCCTTTCATTTTATTACCATTATTTTTACTTACTTTTCTTCCACAGGAAGACCTGCTAATACACGGCGACAGCGTGTACGACGTGATAGACAAGCAAGATCAGCAAGCAGTGCGGACAGAACTGTCTAAAGCGCCCACTGATGGAGAAGACAGGGTATTCCTCTGTCGGATGAACGTGGCTAGGAACGCGAGGAGACAGATGCGGTTCGGAGATCAAAAGGTAAGTTACTTATAGGAAGATAGCAATTAATATAATATTATCAGGTTCTATGAACACTTTAAAATCTAAAGACAAGTAACCTACTAAGGAACGATGTGTCCACGATTGATTGATTGATTAACTCTATATTGTTTACACCATTAAATTTGATACAAAGGACAAAAAACTCTTATAAAACTAGTGTAACAACTGGCGGCCTTATCGCTAAAAGCCGAATCGCTAAATCGATATTGCAGTCATCATCAGTCGAGCTTGTGAGTCTACCAATACTAAGGGTGGGGAGTGATTTCACTCTTAGAGCTCATCTGGCGCTCGCACGAATATTTTAGCGCATCGCTCTATACTTGTCATCCTTATCACTTGGGTGCCTTATCGTTTCATTCAGGGAGTTTAGGAACTAAATATCGTGATTGTACTGTCACAAAAACACGTCTTCCTGTTTGAAAAATTTTTTCCTTCTACAGTCCTTGTTTCCTGAAAACTTTAACCTACTGTCTTCAAGACCAGAGTAAATAAGCACCTTCTAGGTTTACGTGCTCCTTTTTCGGCCACAACATCGTTTTCAATCAAGGGAGTTGGCGGCCAAAAGAAAAACTATTCTTTAAAAAAAAACTCTTAGAACTCTTTCTTTTTACCAGACTGCTTACGAAAAACTTGTTCTCGATCTTTCATTCAAGTTTTTTTTTAAATATAAATAATAGACTTGCGTTTGACCACCATCACGCCTGATGTCAAGCGATGATGCGGTCTACGTTGGAGCACGCTTGCCTAGAAGAAACCGATTCACTCGTGATTTTAAGTGTTAAAGTAATAATGATACTATAGCACCAATATCACTTTCGTTTTCAAACTTTAATAAAGACAATTTTATCAGAGGTGATGCATTTTTCATCACAATCATAATAGTAATCTTTCCTTTAAAGTGGTTACCGAAATAATTAAGTCTGTTCAATCACACACTGTGAAGTCAATATCTAAAACTGACAACTACATACAAAAATTAATTAAAAACCACCATCAATCGAGTTGTATTGACGCATTTCGAATAATCTTCAAAAGTTGAATAATTTACTTTAAATATAAACTAGCATTTGAATTAAAAATGGTGTTGTCAGTCACCGTGTTGACGCAACTTTTGAATTACTTTCGACGTAATCGATGGGAGCATAATTAACAAGTTCGCTTTCCAGATGATTAAGTGAAATATTCAAAATATACCTAAACGGACTGTGACCCACTGGGTTCAGAGAAGCTACCAATATTCAAACTGCTTGCATGGGTGGGTTCCCATCTGTCCGCGTCGCAACAAGGGGACAGCACTAATTTGTCATTCCTTTCCTCCCTAAGAACAACAGGACAGACCGGAAATAACCCCCTATCTGTCCCCCCGAAGGGACAAAGCAGGACAGACCGGAATACTCCGTTTAGTCACAACAAAATGTATACTTTTTTGTTCACTTTTAAACGCGCAATTCAGAGCTATGACTAAAACTCTAGTTTTTTTGTTCAAACAACGTTAGAACATCAACGATAAAAGTCTTAACAATCAATGCATCTTTTAATCCCCATAAAATACTCAACACCAACCTACCACAAAAACAATTAAATCAATGATTCAGCGGTGGTCCCACAATAAATATCGTTCATAAAGTTGAGAGAAAAAATGACCTCTTTTCAGATTAATACCACCGTTCACAGTAACCCTGTACTACCAAAACTACAATTAAAAACTAAAAGTTTCTTGAAAGAGATCGCTTTTACCAATAAGGCAGCCAGTCCCTGCTATTGACATAGAAATTATGATATCTCTGTAGTTCACTTTGGTAGTCAAACGCTAGCCTATTATTAATTTAATAATAATGTTTTCAGTGTAAAGATATTAGTTTCGCGTAGTTTACAGTACATCACAAGCATGCAGGAGTACTTGTGGAGCCGACAGACTGACAAATTGATGGCCTTAGCCGCTGTCCGAGCTCTATTCAGCTAAACATGTAATTGAAAGCTCACACGTACCTATTGGTGTTCAAACAAGCTAGGTATCGTCTATTCAAGATTCACAGCAAGAAACTTGTTAGCATAATTAATTTATGCAATTTTAGCAATCTAAATGTTTCTTGATTACTATAGTTTTTGCCATTGGTTAGTAGATTTATTTCTAACTACCTGTGCCCCGCGGTTTCACCCACGTAGATAATCTCTCAGGAACTGTACTATTTTCTAAGATGAAAAATAAGTCCCTATGTTAATGTCTCTCTCCGACTGTCTCTGTGACAAGAATCACTTCGATTCAGTATTTTCTTTTTGAAGAAGGACAATCAATCCAAGAAACCACCGAAAAGAGAAAAAAAATATTTTCTGTGCAATAAACACACTTTTGTATTTTAATATTTTGTTAATAACTAAACTCCTTGATGTTGAGACTGATTTTATGCTCAGGGGGTTCAAGAGTAACACCTACTATCCGTGAACTCCCCAGGATGTTCAAAGGGAGGGAAGTTTCAAGTGGAAAGAACGTTACTAGGATCCTCATCATCATCAGCTCTGAATGACCCACTGCAGGGTACAGGCCTCACTTTGTTTATGTTACTAGGATACATTAGAATTCGTTAAGTCATTACACTTATCAGGTAATTTTAGTACGTATCCATGGCTATTAGTATAGCAAAAAGCAACAAAGTAAAGAAACTCAATTCGATGACTCATACGAAAAACCTAGTACCTGTTCGTAGTCTTACCTCTATCTGATCAAATCAAACACGTAGGTCTTGCAACGCTGGCGCTACAGAAAATCTAAATATCACGATAGACCAATAGGTACAAAACTCGGAACTATTTTAGGAACCTATTCAAAATAATAGTAATTTCTAAATATCCATTTTACATAACTGAAATTCTTATTCATAATACTTTTTATTTCTTTTGGTAAATTATATATACAACAATTAATGGAACCTTTTTTTGTTTGAGTATTTACAGATTACATTTACAGATGTATTATTATATTAATTTTTGGGCATTATAAAAATTTACAAAATAATATATGAACCCATTGACTCCGAACTAGTAATAAATACTGTGTTTCGGGAGCCAATGAATATTAATTTAATATTAATGTTAACTTTATTTTTCAAATGCTCACAGAAGTAGATTATATAATTATGTTGGTGTTGTAAAATCAGTATTCAAATTATATTATAGTAGCTAATTCCCGCGTTGTTATCCGCGATTTCTAGTTTTTCCGCATTTTCTTGGAGGGGGGGGGGGGGGAAGTACTCTATGTATATATCCGTCCTCATAATTCAGACTATCTTCCTGCCAAATATTGTTAAGATAAGCTTAGCTGTTTAGTCGTGACAAGCGAACAAACATCCAGACAGAGAGACAATAGCTTTCGCTTTTAAAATATTAGTATTAGCATTGATTAAGGTTGAGGAGGCTTCGAGTGAAGGCCTCCTCCGGTAACCCTATTTACAGACATCTAAATACCGTACCACCGAATCAATGAGCCGTATAGAATCGCACTAATAAGGTCTTTCCGTCTAAGATCCGGATTCCCACGGCATTTGCCGGTGATATGCGCACATCTCAAATAAATCGGCGGTCCGATGGCGGGCAAGATAACTCTGATTAGCGATGATCAGATTGTTTTATTGCTTTGGCTGTAAAATAATTATTAGAGCCGGCTTGTACTCAAACATGGCACTCAATAACTTGCAGTGAGTGTTGTGAGAATCATAGAGGTTCTTTTATTGTGTTTGGAAGGACTTATGAGCAACAGAGTTCCACACTCTCGCTGTGCGTATTAAAAATGCGTGAGTGTGTATGTTTATGATAAAATTAGATTGTTGATCAACAAACTTAAGCTTTTGATCATGAACCAGAAGAAGACATAATTATTGCTTCCTCTACTAACTAACAAAACTACAAATTCAGTTAGACCGTTGAAGGTCTAAAATCAATCCAAATGCTCAAGCCCACTACCAGTTGGCAACGTACCTAGCATTCTGGCGGCATTACCATGATGAACAGCAATGCTTATGGGTTGAGCCGGAGAAACGCCAGCATTTTGGTCACGCGTCACACTAACCAGACGCTCTGATAGATTTTTAAAAATGAGGTGAGCTTCCGGCCCCCAAGAGCACAATGTCCCGACCCCAAACGCCTCAAATATGTAATATTATGTAACCATTATTGCTTAATGTTAACATAAAGTTGATAAAATGCAGTTTTTTAATCAAAAACCTAAACGGACTTTTGGTGGTTCAAAAGTGGACCCACGCCCACGTTTGGTAGTTAGAAAGCTTTGCGAATGTTGGGTTCAATCGTGGACAAGATGGGCTCAGGATCAGAAACCATGCATTGTCATCCAAACTAAACGTGTATGCAAAATTTTAGCTCAAGCTGTTCCGGATAACTGTTTTAAAATACAGTTGCATAATTTGAACCATTATAAAAAGGCAAGTTAAAATAATAAAAACTTGTAAAAACAACACAAATATATTCTTGTATATTGCATAAAATTATGCAGCGCAACACCCACCTTTCTAAGTGGCAGACCAGATACAAGCGAGTGGCGTTAAAACACTTGGAAATAAGTAATGCCGGCAATTAGAATATTCACTGTTCACGATTAATAACGCATGCGCACGTGCGCCCAGCTTGGTGACTAATGAAGGGTGATTTGCTGTTATTTACAGATAGCTGCACTGCAATACGACGTAAATAAGACAAAAAAACTATTAAGCCCTGTACATTGTACATACGTTACGTTTGAAACTGGTTACGGACTCTATTCTCATAGTTTGGTTGTATCAATCAAGCCTATTACTCTCTCAAAGAGTATTTTGGTATATAATTAGAAATCAGAAGCGAAATCAATAAAAAAAAAAAAAAACATTTATAATATAACATAAAAGACCTAATTTCATATCACATTAGGAAATCGAATCTAATATTAAATATGATCCGAGGCCATACGGTACAAAGCAGGGTGCCACCTATCCCGAATCTGCTGGGACAGTCAGGATTTTGATGATATTATCCCGCGTCCCGATAACCTATAATTTTGTCCCAATTTTTTATAACATGCGACGTTCGCTCGATTCGTTCTAAATCGCACATTGATGCGTCGCAAAAAAATATGCGTCGACTACAGACATTCGTTACTATTTAGGGCATTTTTCACTTTTCATTAAAATTTGCACGTTGAAGTGGCAATGGGTAAGCCATATCGCTTGAAAAACCGATAACCGATAGAGAAAAAAGGTTCTTGAGTGGAGACCACGAACCGGAAGACGCAGCGCAGGAAGGCCTTCCACTAGATGAACCAATGATATCGTAAGAGACGTGGGCATCCAATGGATGCAGATGGCAGGCTGTCGTTGGGTTTAGAATTCTGTAGGAGTTCAAGGGAGAGGCCTATGTTTAGCAGTCGATGTCTTCTGAATGATGATAATGATCTACCATAAAATAAGTAAGTAAGCTAAGAGAAGTACTCGACTTAGCACACCGGATTATAAAGTTGAAGTGGCAGTGAGCAGGGCACATAGCACGCAGGACAGATGGCCGATGAGGCCGAAAGGTTCTCGAATGGAGACCACGGACCAATAAGCGCAGCGTAGGACGTCCACCCACAGGACAGAAGACCTAAAAGAGACCGTAGGAAAACGCTGGATGCAGGCCGCTTCCAGCTAGCCCTTTTGAAGATCGATGGTGGAGGCCTAAGTTTAGCAGTTGACGTTCTATGACTGAAATTATGATGATAATGAAGCCATGAGAGACCAATGCAAAAGAGAAAATGATGTGCAACTACCATATGTCAAGATTATACCTACGACAAATCATACATTATTACGTTGTATGATTCCGAAGAATGGTTATTTTCCGATGTAATCGAGACGCCATCGTGCCAGCCCGCAATTATCTCATCTTTATATCTTCATTCTGATATTATCTATACGTTTTAATATTGTTTATACCTGGAAATCAGTAGGGTATAAAATATTTTATACAAATAATAGTTTGTAGAATGTACACAGATTACAGCCTAATCTCTATTTGAGTATTTCAAAAGTTCTATTCTATATATTAAAAAAAAATACAAGGTAAATGCTTATGACTATATACGCGTAGGGCTCTATATGATTAAAAAAATCGCTCACCATCTATTTAGAACATATAGAACATCAACTGTTCAAAACTTCCCGTGGCAATGCACTGCGCTCGTCAACCTGAGGTACATATTAAGTAGTTAACAGACGAGTCGAACTTGGTTGACGGACCACCGTCCAACCGTTGGTTGGACAACCAAATCCTTACATCTGTTAGCTACTTTAGATGTATGGCCCTATAATTTCAATGAAAACATTGCCCTTTAATCAGAAACAGTGTAATATTTGCACACTACCGCTTGGTGGTTGAATAACTGGTAAAGGTTGGTACTTCCCCAGACGGACTTTGCAAAACTCCTACCGTTACAAAAACATAATAAGAAATTTAAGTGCAGGCAAACTTTTTACGGTTGTGACTAGAACACTTTAAACATTTACTATGATTTCTAAGATTATGTTTGTCACACTAGATTACAAACAATAAAAGAGAGAAAAGAAAAAAAGTGAAGAGAGCCCCAAAGAGATCGCTTAAATTTACTTTATCACATTGTATTATAGTTCTTAGAATAACATTTAAATTTTTCATCGAAGTGCTTTTTTAGTATGGGTATTAAAAAAGCATTAAGTACAGTCTGAACTTTACCTTTAATAGACTTTCAATTAATTAACATAGTGTAGAATTGCACAATCTGCATATACTATACGTTCTTTCTAGACTTATCTCCTTCAGTACCAACCTGGTTCCATCTATGCCTCTATGCGCTTCGAGAACTGTAGATATGTCTTAAATGTGTATCGGGACTTATCACGTATTATTTAATTTAGGTAAACCGATACAGTCAGTTGTGTGTGTCGTAGTGACAACCCTGCGATTTTTCAAGATCAAGTGAGGGTAGGAAAACATAACACCCGCTCTTCTCGCCGGACTCATCCGCAGTTTTCAATCAGCTCGTGACCACGGCCATTGTAACATGGTCGAAACGTCGAGCGAGAGGTACATATTTTTACCTAAATTAAATAATACGCGATAAGTCCCGATAAACATTTAAAACACGTGTTCAAATTGCGAAAGTTTAAAAATTACTGTAGATATGTCGTAGCCCGATTATAGAATTGGCCATATTATTTAAAGTTATATTGAAATCGTAACTGCTTACGAATATGAAAAGTTTCAGATTATGAAAAAAACTACTCCTCTCATCGCATAAAAAAATGTGTATCTTATAAAACATAACTGCGCTTTGTTCGTATATTTGATTCTAAAACTGTGTTTACGATGGCAACCATGATAATCGTTGATTCATTTGTTTCTCGATATAACCTATAAACTTTAGGCATATCGTATAGAACATTAGGAAGTTACATTTAAAGTTTTTTGCTTACTAACACCCTCAACAAATACACGATTATATTGCAAAAATCTCATCACTGGTTTCTGCTGCCATTTTGAAATGCGTGTAAACAAAGCTATATCAGCGTTGGCACCATGGTACAAATTGTGATTACTTTTTCCACGATCAGCACAGTTTTTTCTTGGCCATTTCGTGAATTGGTGATAATGATAACAGTATTCATTTATAGAAATTCAGCGCGTCATGAATGGCAAATAAACAACTATCATATTATGAAATGGTGCCATTTCATGAAATGACCGTCCACTTCATGATATGGCCAATTCTACAATCAGGCTATGACAGACCCCAGTCCCACTTTAATCCCAGGCTTGCCTTCTTAGTAGGTACAGCGATCGGTGATGGAGTTACCAACTAATGAGGCTTATCGGCGGCCCCGATGACACAGCCGATGTATGCGTACGGGCCTTGTTAGTAAGAATCCAGCTTGATTTGCACTGGGAGGTAATTAACAACGTTCAACTAGACAGGGCTAATAGGGACCTTAAACAATAAGGTACATTTTGTCCCAGAGTACGTTAGCGATATTTTAAGAGTATACCCATAATTCATTAACTAACATAAATATACACTCCAATTTGCACCTGTGACGTTTCGATCGTCAACAAGGAAGTGACAAAATGATTTAAAGACAGTTCAACTTATTTATATTTTACTGAGGAATGTGAAAGCAAAACGCTTTGCAAACAATAATCTCAATGTAATGTATTGCAAATAATCATTATAGTAATTATCATTAGGTATTGTCATTAAATTCCTGAATCTCTGCTAATCTTTTTGTCCACTATATTTATATTCGTAAACGGTTTCTTGTTCACTGTCGTCTCCATATCTTAATAGATCCAATATATCGTCGTTTTTTTCTCTTTTCTTCATATAATAGTATCTACATCTATATATAGCATACAATGCAATAGCAATAAATACTACAGCAGAAATCACCCAACGTATAGAAATTATCTGATGTACTGCGGCCGAACTCCGTTTTTCTTGTTTCAAACCCAGCTTGGGTTTGACTGAAGGTTGAGTATTCGAAAATTCTTCAACCTTGGATTGTTTATAAAAGATTTGCTTATCTACCCATTCTGATAAGTCGTATTGACCCAATTGTCGCAAGCGTCTTTCGATTAGAACATGTTTTGGCTCGTTGATTCTTACATTTTTATCCCATAAGAGTAGCATTTCGAAGCAAGGCATATGTGAAAGTGTTGTGGATGCCTCACTTAATGAGTCAGGGATATTATACTGTGAAATATATAAAGCAGCGCAAAGCTTCTTGCATTCAAGTTCATCTACAACACGTGATATGTGTCCGTATTCTTGGTAGCCGATGTCTCTTGCGCATAGCGTATTTTGGATGTATATTACTGTAAATAGGTAAATCGATCTGATCATTTTTGCCAGCATATTAGATTATTGATTTTTACAATGTTTAAATCACAGAATTCTCTGTATACATGTTCAAATCTTATACCACTTCTTTACATATCTGTAAATCGCTGAAAACTAGAGAGCAAGGGCGAAAATTTTGGTAGAAATCACAGAGATACAATTTACAATAATATTATCATCACTTATCAAAGAATTCCTCGAGAATTTTCCTTTACTTCTGCGAATGCAAAATGTTTTTTGTCATGTAAATATTAAGGTGCATATGACCACTTATGTGGTCATATGTGGCATCTCATATGGCACGGTACGCCACGAATTATTTGCCACGCATGCTACAGACTGTATGGACCGGTACGCGGTGCTTACTGTGAACATTCACCGCATACGCACGTTGTGAGTAGATTCGCGCGTTTTTTTTCAATACAAGCCGTTTGTTCCGTGAAGATCTCGGGCCCTGGTTTTAGGGTCCGGTGCCCAAAGGGTGAAAACGGAACCCTATTACTAAGCCTACGCTGTCTGTCTGTCTGACCCTCCTACCTTTTAACGGCTGTATCTTTTGAATCGTAATATATAGACAGTTGAAGAATGTGTAATGTTACGGCGGATTGACTAAAAAATTATGAAAAAGTTTAAACTAAAAAGGTAAAAACCTCATTTTTCTTTTTAAACATATTTTTGTATTTGCTCTAGTGTAAAAACGGTAATACGTACAAGTGTCAAACTTGGCATGATTATAGTACACTTGAAAGTATTTTTTTTTTATGGCTTAATGTGAGTCTGCGTCTAATTTCTGTACACCAAAGTTAAGCAATATCGGGCGCGCGCGGTACTTGGATGGGTGACCGCCTGGGCATGATGTTGTTTTTTGCACTACTTTTTACTTTAGTAATTCATTTTATGTGGTGGTATGGAACCCTCAGTGCGTGAGCCCGACTCGCACTTTGCTCGTTTATTTTAATATTGAATAGTAGGCGTACTCTTGACCGTCACCTTGCCTTATGTTAAGCGATGATGCGGTATGCGATGGAGCACGCTTGCTTAGAAGAAACCGATAAAAAGTTATTTCATTAACTGAGCATACTCCAACTCAAAGCATGCGTGA
This sequence comes from Agriopis marginaria, assembly GCA_932305915.1. Classification (NCBI taxonomy): domain Eukaryota; kingdom Metazoa; phylum Arthropoda; class Insecta; order Lepidoptera; family Geometridae; genus Agriopis; species Agriopis marginaria. The sequence continues at coordinate 6,667,986 of OW029933.1, forward strand.
CAAACCAACCACGGCGCATGCCACGCGATGTCTGTATGCGCCTTAACACATTATACTGTGCGACCAACTTATTTGTACGGTTTAATAGGGGAGCCACTATCGTATTTTGTAAACAAATCTAAAAGCCATCCTGTAGTACATTCTCACATCCATCGTTTAGATAAATTGGTTGGCTAATGCAAGTATCTGTCATCCAGAAGTTGAAACCTTCATTTATTGACATTTAAAAATCGATGAAAAAGTTCTTTTTTAAACAAAAAGTTTCGTTAAAAAAGTGTGGTCGCGTGTGGATTTGATTATTTAGATTCATTCCTGTCGTCATCTCGATAGATACTCAATCGTTTACATCCAAAACAGCAGTTAAGCGCCTGGTTAATGCGACGCGTGACCAAAATGCTGGCGTGTTTCTGGCTCAACGCATAAGCATTGCCATTCAACGTGGTAATGCCGCCAGCATGCTGGGTACGCTGCCAACTGGTAGTGGGCTTGAGCATTTGGATTGTCTTTAGACCTTCAACGGTCTATGGGCAGTCTAGCTGTATTTGTAGTTTTAGTTTTAGCTTGTATTTTGTGCAGTTAAGTAGATAAAGTACACAAAAAAATACGATGTAACATACTGTGTACTACAACAAGAGTCTACCTCTTGGAAGCCCCAGAAAAAGATGGCGGTACGACACAAAAGACTGGTCCACCGTAGCACAAAACAGATAGAAGTGAAAGAAAGGAAGGGAGGCCTATTCCCGGCAATGGGATGACTACGGCTGAAATAAATAAATGTAATCTTTCAGAGCGCCTGGTTAATGCGACGCGTGACCAAAATGCTGGCGTGTTTCTGGCTCAACGCATAAGCATTGCCATTCAACGTGGTAATGCCACCAGCATGCTGGGTACGCTGCCAACTGCTAGTGGGCTTGATCATTTGGATTGTCTTTAGACCTTCAACGGTCTATGGGCAGTCTAACTGTACTTGTAGTGTTAGTTTTAGCTTGTACTTTGTTTAGTTAATAAAGGCAAAAATTTAATCGCAAAAGCTAAGAATGAGTATGAGTATAGGAATCAGTATGTAGCAAAGACCTATATGTACTACCTATGTAGTGTGATTACTCAACCATCGTCGAGTTTTCACTCCTACAAGCTGATTATCACAAAAGCGTTTTCTAAGTTTCGCTTGTAAGCGATTTGTGCTTAACGTTTTGCAAGCTCTACTAATGGCTGTGGTAGTCACGATACCGACGTACAGCTAACTTGATATCGCTCTAATGGACGTATTATTTCATAAATTTTACCTAAGTACAATTTTATAACAAAGATTTATTAATATAATTTTTATTTTATACTTGTCAAATTGAGATACTTCAACTGTAATTGTGCAAAATTTTATGCAATTATCTTAACAATTATAGAAGTTAGAAGGTTAAAAAAAATTAAGATGGACGGACAGACAGACAGACAAACGGACAGACGGCCGGACAGAACGAATTTATAAGCCTTCCTTGTAGGATTACAGAACCCTAAAAAGATATAGGTACCTTTGGATCTGCGGGAGGAGAACATCATCACTTAACATCAGGCGAGTTGGCGGCCAAGCGCAAGCCTATTCATAAAAAAAAAAAAAAGAGTGATGATATTATCACATTGTAATCGTCCTCCCACTGATCCAGTGACTAAATTTTACGGTATTTTTATAATGATTGGTTTTACGTTTTGTAAAGCGTAAAAAATATATAAAAAAGTTCCATATAATTAATCAAGTCGCTTAGCTATGCTCGGGATTTCTCTGCGAGATCGAATAAGAAATGATGAGATCCGTAGACGAACTAAAGTTATCGACATAGCCCACCGTATTTGCAAGTTGAAGTGGCAGTGGGCAGGGCACATAGTACGCAGAACAGATGGCCAAAGGTTTTCAAATGGAGACCACAGACCGGTATGCACAGCTTAGGACGTCCACCCACAAGATGGACAAACGACCTAAAAGAGCCTACAGGGAAACGCTGGATGCAGGCCGTTTCCAACCGGCCTTTTTAGAGATCGATGGGGGAGGCCTATGTCCAGCAGTCCTATGGCTGAAATGATGATGATGATGAATTAATCAACTCTACGTTTTATCCATTAATGTCCAACCAAAAAAAATTACATGTATTTTTAAACATCGTCACCAAATTCATCGATCACACAATCATAGGAAAATACTCATGACCGGAAATCAAACAAACTTTGCCCTTAGAGCATTGATCGTAAGATCTGTTTTGGTCTGCTTTGTATGTAATGTATGGGTAATCTATTTCTGTGTGGCACATGGGCTGTAATCGTAGCACATTCCGATACACAAAACATCAGAAACGTTGAGCATCATTATACAATGACAAAAGAAGCTTGTGCAACTACTTAAAATGTACGCTCTGCTATGTACGGATAGAAGAGCAAGCACATTTCTAAAAACATTTTGCTGTTTTTCGGTCATATTAGACTTGATCTCTCGCAGGCAGATTCCCTACATCATACTTATCCAATTTTGTTCCACGCCTTTTCACCAAACTTAATACGTCCACCAATTTTTTAATTCTTTGTTGAAATTCCTAGTTTTGTATTTATAGGTGCACAAGTTGGCTCTTAAACTTCGCCCTAAAGTTAAAGTTATATAGTTAAGTTAAAGTTAAAGTTATAAAGTTATATTTAGAGCCCTAATTTTTTTATGAAATAAAAAGTTTAAAAACTTAGATAAGGGACAGTTAAAGTCATGAAACTGAAACTATTAGGTCTATTATTATATGCAGAGCAAAATCCAAGAGGTTCTTAGATAGTAATCAATAATTCATTAGTATGCAGGTTGCTGTAAATTCTTGCCTTGTACTTTTCTTAAACATTTTATGAGTTTTCACGTAAAAATACTTTGGGGTAGTTTTCACATCTCATTGTAATTTTCACACCAGGTAATCAAATTCGTTAGTAAAAAGATTTTCAGGTAGCTAGGTATATCTTGTACTATAACCCAATCACAGGACATCATCTGGACATGTCAATAGCTATCATATGACTTGTGATATGAACCAAGCGCAGGTCACCAAAATATCAATTTCATTTAATTTTGTGTAAATTCTGTCATAACCTCTTTACTCTTGCCTCTTTATAGTGGAAAACGTAATCATCCTTCTTTGCACATTGAAATATTGTACGCACGCGCAAGATAATTAGAGGGGACCACAAACAAAAGATTTATAGATCGTTGGGACAAACATTTTTGCCCCAATTACTTTAGCAAAAGTTTAATATTATTTAATACGTTAAACATTTAAGCCCCACAAATTTTTGAAAAATCTACTCATCACTTTGTTTGCTTTATTTTGTTTTTAGAGTCTTATATCTGCTCTACATTTGGTTGCTGTCTGTACCGATCAGTTCCAGTATGTAACGTATTCCACATTACAATAATGGCTCGAATAGTTCAACAGCAAAACATTCCGTGCGCTTGCTTACAACAGTACCTTTAATCTGTCTGTATCGTATCTATCGTTGATGTAACTTGACATAAGATTTATAAGAAAATCATACTAATTTCATAAATGCGTAAACAAGTGTTTGTCAGTTAGTTTGTTTGTTTTTTCTTCTGTCTTGATTCAACAGAGACGACGTGATTTTTAGGATATATAATTTTAACATAGAGATGGAGAGCCGGAGGTCTACTTTTTATCCCAAAAATGCACTGTTCTTTAAAAAATGTACACCTCCTCCTTCCTCCTCCTTTCGTCGATTCCCCAATGCTGGGGGTCGTGACTCATCATGGCATCAACTTCTCCCTTATGATGTTCCGCCATCTGTTCCGGCTTTCAGCAGCGTGAACCGCTTCGGCAACGCTGATGTTGAGGGTGGTGCGGATTTGATCTGTCCAACGCATTGGGCTCCTTCCTCTCGGTCTCTTGCCTTCTATTTTCCCGGTAACGATTAGTTTTTGGAGATCGTCACCAGGCTTACGGGCTATGTGGCCAAAGAACTCAAAAACTCTCCGAAGGCATGTGTTGGATAGCCTTGGTTTCTTATGGAGTTTGAGTTCTTTGAGAACCGATTGGTTAGTTCTATGCGCAGTCCATGGAATACGAAGCATTTTCCTCCAGCACCACATTTCAAAGGCATCTATGCGCTGTCGGTCTTTAGCTTTAAGAGTCCATGTCTCAACACCGTATAGAAATATAGAGAAGACTAGGGTGTTGACGAGAAAAAATGTACAAGCGAGGGTGAAACCCCGGAGCGCAGATATTTTTATTATATTATATTAAAGGTACCATAAAGCCGATTCACATTCTGACTGATTCAACTTTTTTCTTCGCAACATAATTGGAATCTTACTGGATGCTCACGACGTTGTCTCCATTCAAGAACCTTTCTCCCCATCGGTTATCAGTTCTTCGAGCGATGTGGCCTGCCCGTGCCCATTCCTCATCAATGAGCATTAACTTAATTATAAACACTCACCCATAATGATAAAAACTCGTAATACTCGATTCGTTTTCAACAAGTCATCAAGGAGTTATCAATACGTTCATTCAAACTCACTTTTACACACTTTTTTATGTTAGTATTCTTTTGTATCACTTTACAAATTTATTTTACATCCAAGCTCAACTCATAAACGATATTTTCAACCTTGTCATGTTTAATATAAAAGTCATGATATAATTTAGGGATTGTTAAATTATTTTTGTTAAGAATGAACTTGAAGATTAAGTAAATAAAATATGAAAGGTATTATAACCATACATTAAGATGTTCGTCATCGATCTTTTTAAAATCATAGTACATTCAGTATTTTGTTAAATTGACGATATTGTTGTAGGAATCGATAGTTTTGATATAAAGCCTTCAAGGTAATGTTAAATATTCACAAAAGCGTAGACCAGTAACTTAGAGAAAATCTATGTGATCTTGAGGTCTGCTTCTTCTTGATTCTATCTCATCATCATCATCATCATTTCAGCCATAGCACGTCCACTGCTGGACATAGGCCTCCTCCATCAATCTCCAAAAGTGCCGGTTGGAAGCGGCGTGTATCCAGCGTTTTCTTGCAGTCTCTTTTAGGTCGTCTGTCCATCTTGTGGGTGGGTGGACTTCCTACGCTGCGCTTACCAGTCCGTGGTCTCCATTCGAGAACCTTTCGGCACCATCGGCCATCTGTTCTGCGTGCTATGCGCCCTGCCCACTGCCACTGATTGTATCTACATTAATAAGAGGTAGATGAATTTTGTATGTTTGTGAATTTGTATGTTTGTGAATTCGTATATTTGTGGCAGCTTATCTTTGGAAGTACTGCACCGGTTCCGAAAATAATTTTACTGATAGAAAGCTATAACATCTTTGAGATATGGATTTTATACCTACACAAAGTGGGCAAAGCTACGGAGAAAAGCTAGTCTAATACTAGGTTACGCGGAAAGGGAGTACTAAGCCGATAGGGGTCCACAGTATCCGTTATTATGAACAACTTTTACTATTGGAGCAACTCTGAATCGCGAAATAATATTAGCTGTTCCATGGAAAACGGTCATTCACACTCGGCAAAATGTATGTGGACATCTATATTTTTTCGCGATTTCAGGGTTGGTCCCATAGTACAAGTTGTTCACAATGATGGGTAGTAATGGTACTATGAACACCTTTTGGCTTAGTACACCCTTTCAGCGAAACCTTCTATATAAGGAAACTTTTGGGGAAACATTTTGTTGAATCGCACAAAATTTATGATAACGCATAAAATTTTGTGCGATTCAACAAAATGTTTCCCCAAAAGTTTCCTTATATATAGAAGGTTACTATAGAACACTATTGGCAGAGTGATCGCGATCAGCTTGCTCGCTTTATAATTCTTTTTCAATGCCAATTTTCACCGTCTTGACACTTTTAGGCATTCAGTGAAACCTTAAAGTGAAATTAGGTACTTGGTCAGCGCGCGATCTTGTCCCCTCAATCTTGCCCTACGCTGCAAGGTGTACGACTCTACGTTATAATATTTCAGTTGTTATACAGATACACCTCCCCACTTCTACGTTTTGGTGGATAAGTATCAGCCCTAAAACTCAAGGGAAAATATTTCTGTCCAGTAACAAACAAATACTATATGATTTTGATTATAAAACTTTTGCAATAAACAGAGCTACACAGAAAAGGTGTACTAAGCCGTAATTAGCTCTCGTCTGAATTCTTAACAAGTCCACAAAAAAACTTAGAAGCTTCTAATACGTAGTGATATATACTTATATAGGCATATAATATATATATGTAGCTGTAGTTTGCAGTTATTTTTTGCAAGAATCTATCGACGTTTCACTAATCGAATAAAAACACTAATCGATATTTCATAACTAATATAGACAGACCTACTCAAAACACTTAAGATACATAACATGAGATATCAAGATTAAAGTTGGAATGAAAATCGTGACCGGCAAAACTGTTCATTGCCTTGACAGAAACTGAACTGTGACACTCGCACTGCTATGTATACTGTGACAGACATTGGCTATCAAAAACTATCAGTTACTTGCTGATTGATCACCTTCGAACATAGTATTTCTCAAGGAGTACCTTATGCTCTGGACACACCTAAACGATACCATAGCTGTGACCCGCTCAATAACTTTCGTAAAATTAACAACTACAACATTTAGTTACTTGAATGCTGCGAAGCTAGAAGAATAGTGCAAAAATTTGTCATTCCCCTTCTGTCTGATAGAGTTTTTTTTTTTTTTTCTATAATTTTGACTGTTCTATTTGTAGCAGTAAATCTTTTAAACGCATCGGCACTTATATTTTGCATTATTTCAACAACAAAAAAAATCGGAGCCGCTTTTTTCTAGTCATATTTTCATTGGCCACACTCTACTTGCTAGAATCATCATACGTCATACTAATATTATAAATTCGAAAATGCATTTGTATGTTCCTCTTTCACGCAAAAACAGAGGAAATAATTTAATTGATTTTTTAGCACATAGATAGGCAAACGAGTAAATAAAGTATATACATTATTTAAGCCTTAGTTATACTACTGTATTTGTTTTATTTTTATTTTTTATAATGGATAGGTTTGCGCTTGGCCGCCATCTCGCCTGATGTTAAGCCAAGATATAAAAGTTGGTAATATTATAATATTTATACCATATCTAGTATGTACCTGTAACATAATTTAGTAATAATATATACTGTACGATAGTATATTTGGTACTAGATTACTTGTCAGATGATGAATAACAATTGTGATTTATAAAAATCAAATTACTGACTAGCAGTAAGTATTGCAATAAGTAGCCGCTTTAGGTTAAATCAGACAGTCGCGTTGGTTGCTCAGGTGTGGCCATATCTTTACCGTAACCTTCTTTATCGGCTTCGTAATTAAAGAATACGAATCACAATTACCGTAGTTTAAAGATACCCCTAATTATATGTATTTGATGTTTTCTATACTCTGTGACGAAAGAAGCACCGATCCGATGGTCATTATTGGAATTAATATACCTACGTGTCAGTTCGTAAGGTTTTAAATAATGATTGGTACTATACTTTTATGATGCTCGTGAGAAAATCAAATGATATGTCTCTGTGAGTTTTTGCTTTAGCATTTTTGATACAAGTGTTTGATAATTGATATGATTGCTAATGTATGATGGTTTGAAATGCTTTAGACACTTGTAGAGAAACAGCGTGTGTTTAAAATAATGTTTGTGGGAGAATGTGTCGTGATGGTTGTAGAGAAATCTTAAATCACTGGTTAGGAAAATACATAGACATTTTCATTTGTGATTGCGAAATGAAATAATATTGTATGAAGTAATAGAGTGGCTGTAGTTATTAGTGATGACATGTCATGCTCCAAGATTTGTAATGCAATGCAATCAAAAATATGGACTTTCTATCTATATACATCTATACAATATTATAAAGAGGAAGGATCACCGCTTTATCGTTGATATTCCGAAAACCCGAAACGCTTTGATTCCACATTTATTATGCGATCTGCTAGTCTGTGGAATTCGCTGCCTGAATGGGTGTTCCCCGATGGTTACAATCTGGGCGTCTTCAAATCACGAGTGAATCGGTTCCTTCTAGGCAAGCGTGCTCCAATGTAGACCGCATCATCGCTTAACATCAGGCGTGATGGTGGTCAAACGCAAGCATATTATTTATAAAAAAAAAAAAAAAATATTTATGTTTGGAACGAATTGGCTCATAAAGTACTGGACCGATTTTAAAAAAAAATTACCATTTGAATGTTACATCATCACTGATTAATATAGGCTATTTTAATAGGCTATATAACTATACCCGTGCGGAGCCGGGGCGGACCGCTAGTTATTGATAATTTGTCAGTGATGCAAACCAATTAAATTATAGTTAAAAAAAACTAAAAACAAAGCGTGACTTGTGACTCTTTATAACAAAAGAAGAGCCCAAAAAATAAATAGGACTTTACTGGTAACAACAGAAAAGAAAAAAAAAATTCTGTAGGTAGATAAACCAAATTAAGCCAAACTCGAGGGGCTTACTAGTAACTATTGAAGTATCTGAACAGTCGACCCCCAGGTCGCCCCCGGAGCCTATTGCGCGACAAGCTCGGAGGTTTAAATAAACCGGCCAAGTACGAGTCAGGCTTACAGTACAAATTGTTATAACGAATTTTTTGTTACAGATTTAATGAATTTTTGTTTCAGGTTAGGTTAAAATTAGCATCGCAAATCTATATTAATATTATAAAGAGGGAAGATTTGTATGTAAGTATGTTTGTAACGAATTGGCTCAAAAAGTACTGGACCGATTTTAAAAATTCTTTTTTTTTTTTTTTTTAATTTTTTTTTTTATCTGGGACATTTTTGCACACACGGTCATCTGACCCCAAACTAAGCAAAGCTTGTAATATGGCTGCCAGAAACTGATATACGTACATATATATTTTTAAATACATACTTAACTAGATATTAACACCCAGACATAGAACAAACACAAATGTTCATCACACAAATGTTTTGAATACTACATTATCACTGATTAATATAGGCTATTTTAATAGGCTATAAATCCGCACGGGTATACCCGTGCGGAGCCGGGGCGGACCGCTAGTATAATTATATGGAGAAAAATTATTTATCCCACAATCCATATTGTACTCGAAGCGACAGTTAAGCGGAATTACACTAAAGATTCGCCATTATACAAGTTAAAAATAGACTTACGCAAAGTAACGCCTGATTCAATCAATTATAACACTCCTCTTTTTACGTCGGGACTTAAAAAAACCCTCTCGATCAAGAAACATTTCAAACAAAAAACAACTTAATTAAAGTCTTTTTAGCCGTTTGGGAGTTATATACGTTGCCACAGACAGACACACAGATGCACTGATGCACACAGATGCATAGATGCACAGATGCGCAGATGCGCCGATACGCAGATATACAGATACACACATGAAACATAACACTCCTCTTTTTGGGTTAAAAACAACTTTAGCCATGACGCACTTGACCCTTTTTAAGTAAGTGGCAGTTGAAAACAGATAAAATCACACCTACGGCTTGTTTAAATCGGAATTAATTTCTAATAGTAGCATTTACAACACCTTCAAGACAGATGGGCTTCATATTTTATACATTGTCAGTAAGATACTCAATCGATCAAACTTAATCCAGGTGCGGATACAGGATTTCATCGTGGGGGTAAGAGGCAATTTTTGTTTCTATTCCCCCCCCCCCCCCCCCCATAAAATTAGTTCGAACAAATTGACGTAATCTATTTAGATAGTATAAGTAAGAATAATGAATTAATACCGTATAAATAAAGATTCCGGCAAGCATTCTATTGGGAGGAAGGGGCGGTTTTTAGTGATAATATCTATCGGGAAAATTGTTTTAAACAAATCGATCTAAACCCACTTACTTTTAAGGTAGTGAGTGAATTACGATTCTAGTATAATAAGCATGTTATGATGTCCAAAGGAGATGATTTAATTTTATTTATTTATTTATTTTAATGTGTTGTTTTACACTTTGGGGTTTACTTTTTTACTGTTCAAAAATTTATTTTCAATCGTGAGTCATGGGGGGATTGCACCCATTGCCCCGGCCCTATATCCGCTCCTGACCGAATCACTACCTCACCTTTCAAGTAATATTAAATAACGCATACCCATCAATTTACTGATTACAAGTGCCCAATTAAAAAGAATTGCTCGAAACATTGCATAAAACCATGAACTATGAACCGCTTCTAAGCAAATGGATGGCGGTTATAACATAAATTAATTTATGAAATTGCAGGGTAGCGTATACTCAATCAAATCACGTTAGAAAGTTCTGTCTGGGAGACATGCCACTGGAGTAATTTAAAAGAATAAAGATTCAATGTGTGGTCTAAATCATAGGTTTTTGAACATCCGTAGTACCAATTTATTCAGTGATCTGGTAATACTCGTACCTCTTTACTATTATAAATTACAGTAGTGATTGTACGTGTATTGTGCGTTAATACTTTTTTTATCTAGGTTGTTAGACTACCGTGGTGATATCAGCTCTCCTTGGCTTTCTGACTATCTGCCAAAGAAAGGAAAGTAATTTATTTTCTTCGAACTATTCGGATGAATGTAGGAAGATTCCAAGTATGTTTTATGTAACTTTTGGATCTGCGAAAGGTATTTATTCTCACACTGGATCTGTGACTGGATCTGACTAAATTTTTCCACGATTTTATTTTATTTGTTTGTGGTCTTAGCGTTTAATCTAAAATAAACTATCCTGGTGTACGTGTCATATATTACTTTTTCATTTTGTTTAAAAATACACCCGGTAATATGAACCCTTATACATAATCAGCCTTTTAATAATCCACTGCTGGACTAGACCTGCCACCGAAAGGGAGATTGGGCCATATCCATGTTGTTAGCCTATATAGTTGCAGGTTGGTGAATTATCATACGCCATTGAATTTCTTCTCCGTACGTACACAGGTTTCCTCACGATAATAAATTTGGCAGCCAAGCGCAAGTCTATTTAAATAAAAAAAATTATACGTACATGAACTCTAAAGAGTTAATTGGTACGGGCACGGGATTTGAACACATCAATATAGTATACTAGCTGACCCGACAGACGTTGTCCTGTATTATAACTGTCAAACAGGCGAAGTTAAAATCGTCGTTAAGTATCTGAAATTTTCCAATTTTCGGGCAATTTTCTTAATTTTTCTTTCCGTAAGAACCTTCTACAGAGAAATAAAAAAACTTTAAAAAAGTGTAATGAAATCGGTTAAGTCGATCTCAAGCTATGGCGTGACCAAGGTAAATAGGGATTCTTTTATACATATATATATATATATATATATATAGATAACTAAATAGGTATGTTAAGTACAAGAACGCTAGAGTAGAGCATCCTTTCACACCAACTGCAACCTCCTTACAACTTTTATTTAAACCAAGGCTCGACAGTTTATTTACAAAAAGCAGCGTTCCATCGTTAAGCCCCGAGATACATTTATTTATGAAATGTAAATACGTTGAATTGTAATAACAAAACTACGGTCGCTCTCTACATTAAGATGTAGGTATTTGCATATGGCATTATTGTAGTGCAAGTGCGATGCAGATTAAGTAAGTAGCTCCTTTGAAAAATGGTCTTCAGGGCTCAGGTTGGTATTTGTTGTCTTATGGAAATAAGGATGTTATTGTGGCTTGGCGACGTGACATTTTATAACAACAAATACCTTCCTTTTACTGATATTGCAAATAGTTTATTGTAGATAATCATTGAGATACAATAGGTACATGACTGTAGTCACAATCGTGCCAAAAAAAACCACCTAACTAGCTAACTAAAGTGTCGTATCTTGGGGTTGCACTAACCCCAAACCTAGATTGCCTTATACATCTTGGGTTGTTATGCCTGTTGTGGGTATTTTGGGGTGACTAACTATCAAGTTAATCAAATTTTGGAAGTCGAGTTTTACCTACTTCTAATTATTGTATGTCCGAACCAAAACTCGGCGCACGCGTCGAATTGCGTAGACTTTTTGGTTACTTACAATACAAGGTAACCGCGATCCTACTACAACGCCACGCGATGTCAACGCTACGATGACATAGCAGACAACTAACGTTGAACACTATGCAAGCGACATAATATCTAAATTGGAGTAAATGTAGCATTATCAACTACCTATATAATTGACACAATGTATGTACAATGACGCTTGGACGTTTTTTGATTGTTTTCAACTGAGAGATTGTAGCTCTATAGTAATTGTATCTCGAATCAGATAATTTAATTATATTCCTTTATTTTAATTCGTCAGAAATGTGTACAATGTTGGTAACACGCATTGCAACTCAAAAGAAAAGACTGTCTTCGAAGCGAAAAAGTCGCTACATAAGTTTCTTGCTTCTTTAAGCTACAGGGAGATCGAAAACTTATCCTAATACTTACAGATTGTATCCTAAGCATACCTAATAATATTAACATTAACATTATTTTTGCCGTAGATTATTAAAAACTAATAATAATATTAAAACATAATTAATATAAATACATCACACTACACACACACGATGCAAGGAAATAGAGAGTGCATTGGAGTCCGACTTAAGATGTCCAGCATCACTATATAAAGGCAATAAAAAAGACTAACATTTGCTACCCTTCATCCAGAATAACACGTGGAACAGGAAAACCATCCACGTTATAAACAAAATTTGAAATAAGTATATTATTGAATGTACATAATGGAGCTGACATAGTCGCAAAGCGACTCAATTTTCCAAATAAATTAAGATAAAAAAAAAAAAATACCTTCTGCTAGTTTTTCTTCGTTACTCTATCTTCAAATTATAAGTCAGTGTTATCAGTTTCACCCAACAAAACAAAATGAATGCATGAAAAAAAAATACGCTTAACTATAGTTCGGATGTGCGGAATACTACGCGCTGTAGGTACTACAAGTATATCCATTTAATGAACTTCGTATAATTATCATAGAAGTTCACTTAGGTAAGTTCGTTTAATCACAAATTATAAATCAGTGTTATCAGTTTCACCCAACAAAACAAAACGAACTTAAATATTGAAATTCCCCTCGGTTTATTGACACGTCTACTGTTACCAGTCTGGTCAGGAGAGTCACGCAGTCACGAAATGTGACGTCACAAACACACCTCTACAACTTTTTTTCTTTTTCGTGTGATCCTTTATAACGGTGAGGCACGAGCGGTCAATCACGACCACACTTGTACAGTCAGGGACAAAATTATATTTTATCATTCATGATTGTAGATAAAAAAAAATATATGTCGTCATTATCCACAGCCTTCCAACAAGCTTGAATACGTGTTGCGTCATAACCTCTATTGACAATTTTTTTTATCGAGCAAGAACGTGACAAGGCTACGTTTATGGATATGCTTGTCCCATTTTCGCTCGGTAAAAATAATATATAATTTTTGTCGTAGCGCGCATTCTAGGTCTGATAGTCACACGGGTATAATAATATATTATGTTCTACATTTCCCTTGGTCTTGTGCTTATCAGACCCAGACAATGTCTTATACTCATCGCATAACCAGAGGGTTATTTCGGGATCAGCGATACCTAAGTTTTATCACCTATTTTACATTCGGATTGATATAAGTGTGACGGAGACAAAAAAAACATCCCATGCATAAGAATAACTGGCCTGGGTCCTAATTCTGTATGAAACCATATAATACGCCAAATAACACGCTGTAAACATGTTAGAACACGGTAAACATTGTTACAAATAACACGGTAAGCATGGTTACAAAATTAAACTAATAAAATGCATCTACTCATTCGCATCTACATCGCCTTGACTAACACGCACGTAATAGGGAAATTTGACATTGCCAATTCCACACATAACGTAACGCGACTGCGTTACGAGTTTATGCAGTCATAGATACTAAGGGCACAGAGTCCATATTCAATTATATTTTCATGTTATGACGTTACGCGTTTATGGCAAGGAATCTCATGTGAGATAGAGAATAAAGTCCTAGGACGACTAACGCTTCTGTCGCGTACCTGGACCCGACATCATCAAACTCTACGTGTTAAGATTTTGCACCTGACTGTACCGCTGTAGGTTATAAGGACCTGGCGCGTGGCAGGTCGATGTATCAAAGGCTTTTATAGCTCATTTGCATGAGGTTTATTGAGTTACTTCTAATTGTTGTGAATTAGCGGGCATCAAGGTTTTAGTTTATAACTTTTATTCTCGTTATACCTGAGGCGTGTAAATCTACTTTCATCTTCTACCAGGAAACAACCGCAAAGAAAAATAAAGTTCTCTTGTAAAATACCAGCAAAAAATCGTGTTCAGCTTGTTTCTTTCGTGGAGAACTTTTACAGTACGTTTCGTAGATATGTTTATCGCTGACATAGCACAATATTGCAAGCCGCACACAGGTGGAATTTTACCTTAAGAGCCTGCTCTCTTCTCTTTCTCATTTATATTACAATTCATTCATTTTATTAATATGCATTAGGTGGGCAGTTACAGGGAGCCCTTGCACTCAACCATATCCATGGTTGAGTGCAAGCAAACAATTACATTTAACAACATATTAACAAGCTTAGCATTATATTATACAAGCAGTTTGCCCGCGACTTAGTACGCGATTTTCATATTAACTTTCAACCCGCTTTTACCCGCAAAAAGATAGTATTTTTCGCGGACCTCAAAAGAATTACCTTCCAAATGTCAGCTTCGATCAAGTAGTTTTTGAGTTTTGTGATGAGTCAGTCAGCGAGTAAATGGTAGGTTCGTGGTAGTAATAGGGTCCCGTTTAAACCGTTTGGGCAAGGAACCCTAAAAACAACAGGCAATCCATAAAATTCCACGAAAGTAGTGTTGTTACAGTAAAATACGCAAAATATTTGGCAAAACATTCACAACAACGGCCTAATAAAAATAGCAACACTAATAGCACAGATAGCCGCGTCAAATCTAATAGTCACTCCGTAATAAAATCGAAACAGAAACAATTTGCTAATCTAAGCAATATTTTAAACAATATAATAGTTCTGTCCGCGGTAGAAATAATAGTGAAATGTAAACTTGATGACGACTCAATAGCTTTTTGACTTGGCTTGATAACACTGAAACTGGATCGTTCCAAATGACAAGTTACGACTATTGTGCTGTGGATGCCAGAATAAATAGCTTTATTAATAGACGTGTGGGTCGCTTGCATTGTTTTTACACCCTATATAAATTCATACTGAGCAGTAGGTCGCGTGACTTGGTCGCCAAAACCGGAATGATATCTACTACTAGTTTCACATAAACAAAATGACATACCGTTGACTGAAAAAAACATATTATTATGTTTGAATCTGGAGATACCAATGACTGTTTTAAAAGGGGGAAGACGCGTGACATCCAAACATTGTAACCAATAAATATGGCTCTGTTTCGGCTCGAATCAGCGGCGACCTTGACGTCTACACTGTAAACGTCAACTTCACCGCTCCATTAGACACTACACTAGACCATAGAAATGACACTTAAAGAAAATTAGGTTAGAGTGAAAAGTAATGCCGTGAAACTTGTGTTTTGTCTTCGAACTGTTGGTGCACCTTGTAAAAATGCAGGAAGTAATTTTTGCTGCTTTATTTCAACACTATTTTGACAAGTAATTCACGTGCTATCAAAACGACAGTTCGATTGTGACTGAAGTTGATTAGGCCCGTGAGCCTAATTTGTACGGTCCACGTCAAGAATTTCGTCCCGTATCTTCCCCCTATTTACTTACATCAATGGGAGATACATAAATTTTCTTAACCAACCAAAACCGATTTTGATAGTCATCCGTGCAGATGGTCACTAATAAAATATCGATTAAGTCCGATGTGCGGGCGGCCTTATCTCCAGTGAGGATAGAAAGTAATGTATTGTTCACCTCATGACTTGATCCGCGATGTGTACTGGTTCTGTAATAGATAATAAGTCACGATTGATCGCTATGCTATAGTTCTGAAGAGTTGAAAGCTGCAAACTTGTTGCCGGGCGGATTTCGGTACCTATATAAATTGTGTAATGATAGGTAAGAAGCTTGGGCAACGTTTAAGAGGTCTATTTTGCGGATAACCATATACAGCCTAATTTACAACTATCATACCCATAAAAGCGAATTACAGTGTAAACTCTATAAAGCGAGCCTTAAGGGACTGCGCATTTATGGCGTTATTGAGAGTTGTGTTAAAGAGGGAGAAGAAAAAATCAATATTATTTTACTATTTTAATATGTATTTACTAGTAAATTATAAAATTTACAAATAACAAACGTGAATATTGATACAAATAACAACGCTTATTGCGTATAGCCTGTTATCTTCATCTGACGTTGTTTGCTGCTCCAGTATTTTATTTTAAATACTAATTGTTAGAAAGTTCTGTTTGTTGCATAATAATGACGTATTGTTGTCGTTATTTGAGTGGGTGTGATGCTACATAGGGTGTAAAATTGTATGGACAGCAAGGGAAACCAACCAAAGTCAAGTAATTTCGACGTTTTGTTTGTCGCTAAATTGAGTGTCTCTATATAGAGTTTACACTGTATTTCCAAAAGTGTCCACCCGGAAAATGTATCTACGATAATAATTGCCTTATTGGTATCATCTACCCTGATTTATCTAAAAATGCCTCCGTTTTTTATTATTATTATTTTTCCCACCCACAGCCACTTCGCCTGCTATATTAAGCGATGATGCGGTCTACGATGGAGCACACTTTCTTTGAAGAAACCGATTCAATCGTAAAGAAACCAGCTTCTAAATCAGGGAATACCTATTTAGGCAGCGCATTCCACAGTCTACCTGTAGGCTATGTAATTTAAGTATTTAGCGTTAGCTTGTATTTTTTTAGTTCATAAATGCCAAAAAATACACTATTATATAAATAATTGTTTTAATATCTTCCAAGTTTTAAATACCTAACACAAAATACCAACCGTGGCGTATGTTTGGGCGTATCAGTAATTCTCGTTTTAATCTACGTCATATCCGGTTAATCTATCGTCATTACGGTACGTTTTGTGGGCGGGACGTGTCACATCTAGTTTTAATCTCTGTGGGAAGGAGCGACCGCGTCAGACGTTTCTTTTGCCAAATATGTGACTAGAAAGTCACTGCTTGAGGAAACTTTTGAAACGAGGATCTGAGATGAAATGCAGATTTACCTGCGAGAAAGAGATATTGACATCACATCACACACATCATCAGCCATTAAATGTCCACTGCTGAACAAGGCCTCCCTCTTAGAGAGGGGATATTGACATCATCATGAGCCTATTTAACGTTCGTTCACTGCTGGACGTAGGCTAAAGACTCTCCTTCTGTGCCACATGGCATGATCTTCTGCTTTACGCATGCACCATGCTTCTACCTTCAGGTTGTGACTCCACCTGGCCTACTCAACATTTGCCGATACGTGGTCTCCTCTTTAGAACCCGTCTAGCTCAACGGTTGCGTGTTAATTTTGTTAAAATAACTTTTTATGAAACCATGCGTCTTACACTACTTGCAAGTAACCTATTAGGTACCTACCTTAATTATGGAAGTACCCATTAGCATTTTTATATCTTGACTAGACTAAACTTAAATTAAAGTGTGGGCTTCGTGAAAGTGAAACCCATACTTTCATAATGCCCAGTCTGAGTTTCTTGTAGGAAAATGCCATTACTAGAAAAGTCATGCAATAAGAGTGGAAAGTCTCAGACAACGGGCCCTAGGATGAGAAAGAGAAGAGGCTGGACTAAATATAACATATCTATCGAGGAAAACGTTTTATCTCCTTTGCAGTTCTTACGCTTTGATCGAAGTTATGAGTAACAGAAAACACACAGGTAATGATCATATACGAAACGTTTTCCAACGAAAATTATGCTAAATAACAGAACTAAAAATTGCATGCCTGAGTACGTAGTGCTCTATTTATACACGATGATATAATCTTACCCACTACACAATACAGACATCTTTGAATGTACCTCGTTAAGTAGATTAGATACACTTTTTATGCAACGTTTTATGTTCGTAGTACCACTTTGTACTGGTAAGAAGCACTGACTTATATAGTGAAGACGGGGCGAATAAAATTTACCCAATGGTACCAACGCAGTGGTGCTAACAAGTAGACTGAGCACCAGTGTGAAGCCAGTCGCTTGCCGGCTTCATTGGTGTGCGGTTACTGCGCATCGCGCCATTTTTATTAACAAAAAATCATAATCGTCGCCTTCCAACAGGCGAGTTGGCGGTCAAACGCGGTGTTATTCGCAACAAAAAAAAGCAAAATGGGTACAAATAAAGACGAAATATGTCATTCATACTTACGTATAGAATTCTATAAGTAGATATAACGGGGTGGAAAGCCCAAAATGGTCAGCAATTTTGATAAGCTAAATTTATATGTTTTGATGTTTGACCTGCCGACATTTTAACCTTATAGAATTCTTTCTATTACATCAATTGCATACAGACAGTTAAATAAATAATAATTCGTATATTAACTTCAATTTGCATAATATAAATGTATCCATTTTACATTCCGAGTCAAACATCGTAAAGTTAATGATTTGCATGTTTTAGACACGTCCATTTTAGTTTGCATCTTGATCAACATAATTTTAAATGGTGTATACTGGTATTATCTAAGATTTATAAACATTTGACGGTCATAATGTTATTTTCTACTAGCTATAAATAACAAAATAGGGGGTTTTATAAATTTTATACAATAAATTATATATATTTTAGTCGGGGTTCACCAACCAAGCGCATTGAAAAATAATAACATTTGGGACTAGAAGAAATACTATAAGATACATAATAGTAAACACTAAAGAAAACACAAAAGTATATAAAATTCAATTTGTATATGACGAATCTCTACTGTAATTAGTGTTTATTTTGTTTTGTACGCGAAGCGACGTAGAAGCGGAATTAAATGAGACATGGACTTCAGCAAAGTGACGCGTGATTCAATCAACTATATAAAATTGATTAAACTATTTTCAAAATTACTACTAATAAAAGAACTAGATACCATGGTTATTTGAACTACGTTTAAAATTCCTAAATATAAATTAAAGCATACATTAGTAAAGGATACGCTTTATTCAGTGATTGATTGATCAAAAGTTGAAATAACTTATTTCAAAATAGCCAAATTATTGGCTGTTTTAGAATAGACCAACACATAACGCATAAAATGCTTAAGCAGGTCGTCTGCCTGATAGTGAGTATGTGTAGTCAGAAATGACTACACAAAACACAAACACAAAAGCTGGGTTGGTGTTCAGTGGAAATACTAGGAAACCGACATTTCTAAATCTAAGACATAACACCATTGTAAAAAGTAATTATCACGCAAGCATACTTTAAACTAGATAAACATTTATGTAAATAATTTTATTCGCATAACAGTGCTCAAAATGGACCAGAAATTTCGTGAAATCACCGTTCCGTTTCATAAAGGAATCCAACGACACCTAACTCGTCAAAATCGGTCAAGCTGTTTACAGGCTACAGAAGGTACTACAGGAACCCAGAAACATGCTTACATGCTTACATACAACCTAAAAATATTACCCTCCTTCTTGGACAATTGGTTAAAAGTTCACAAAGTTTGTAGGCAAGAGCGTTTAGGTTCGTAAATCCAATTCGATCACTGTCGCATAACATCAATAAACGTATACCGACATAGTTACAATTAGCGTGAACTTTATACTAAACTAGTCCTCTAATAAATTATATGTTAAAAGCTCTGAGCCAAGCCAAGCTCCGAGCTTATAGCTTTCAATAGGACAATATTACAATAAAATATATCGACCAAGGTCATTCGGATCCGGATCGAAGATCCGAAGTGAACGGGTGACCTGTGAACCATTGTGATACACTATGGAATAAAATATAGCAATGAAACTTTATTAAGCAACGTCAAGTAAAAGACAGAAATACTTTTTACAAGCTTTTATTTTACTTGCCGTGTTAGTATGTTTGTTCGTATGTTTTTGCAACTGGGTTTTAGACCAGTTAATCTTCAATCGATTGAGCTAAAATTTGGCATACCTACTTACTTATGTTAGTAAAAGCCGTGGTAGCCCATTTGGGAGACCGCTAGACTTGAAAGCGTGAGGTCGCGGGTTCGAACCCCGGGCCCGTACCAATGAGCTCTTTGGAGCTTATGTACGGATTTTCATACCACTGGCTTTTCGGTGAAGGAAAACATAGTGAGGAAACCTGCATACGTACGGAGAAGGAATTCAATGGCGTATGTGAATCCACCAATCCGCACTGGGCCAGCGTGGTGGATATGGCCCAATCACCCTTTCGGCGGGAGGCCAAAAGTCCAGCAGTGGACTGTTAAAAGGCTGATTATGATGATGATGACTTATGTAAGTTCGGTGACAATGCAATGTTATGATACATTCGAGCTGGTCTGATGATGGAGACATAAGTTGGCCATGGCTCCTAAACGAAACAACGTAACCCCGTCGAGTTTGGGTTCGTTGGGTTTGTCTTCCCAAGCACTTTGGTCCTAGATGATAAATTGGCGGACGCCCCAAGATGGCATACAAAATGTTCTTATCTACCATCATGATATGGGTATCAAATAAAAAGGGTTTACTGATAAGAATACGAAAAAGCTTGTTATTAAAAAGTATTTTTTAATTCATAAAGTTTTTTTTTTAGTTATAAAGTTTATTAATATCCATGTACATACTTTTCAACCTATACACGAATTTGCTGCTTTGATTTTGTTGAAGTTTCTGAGTACAATAACACACGTAATACAAGAATACGATTAGGTACATGTCCAAAATCAGTATCTGAACACAGGGTTAGCAACTAACAATACATTACATTGATCAAAAAAATCTATTGTCACGTTGGCGGATGACCCTCAATTAAGGATCTAAATTCTTGCAAGGTTGGCTTTATGGCAAGGAATTATTTTAGTAGGTATAGATTGTAGTTAAAACTTTACATTAAAGGTCTTTAAAGTGTCTAGACTTGCTGGTATTTGATATTCAATCCTCGATCCTATCAATATCTGTTCTAGCGTCTGTTGCGGAACTTGAAAGAATGTCAAGGCGCCACGCCTCTTTTATGGAAGTAGTTGGTAACTTTCTGGGTCAGAGTTTAGCGGCAAAGGCGTCAAAATGTCGTTCAGTTGG
The DNA here is from genome assembly GCA_932305915.1 of Agriopis marginaria. Lineage (NCBI taxonomy): Eukaryota > Metazoa > Arthropoda > Insecta > Lepidoptera > Geometridae > Agriopis > Agriopis marginaria. The sequence goes on from OW029933.1 coordinate 6,689,215, forward strand.
TGAGATACAATCTAACCTTGATTTTAGATGGTGTCATGTTAACTCTTGAGTTTAAATTTAAATTGGAGCATGAGTACCAAGTCGTATTGTACAAATCCAATAACATACCTACCTTTATTACATTCAATTATGTTCGCTATGCTTTGCATAATAAAGCCCTTATATAGGTAGTAGTTTAATAACTGACTACAAAATGTTCCAAAATACACACAAACTAACTGCGTCCATTGTTTCAACCACTTAAAATAATTAACCTCTATCACTCTCCAGTCCTTGAACTACCTATGAAAAAAATTGCGTTAATTCGTTTCTTCATTTTCACATTTATAATATTATATCTAAATATACCATAGACTTACTTATCGTCTCATCATCTGTCACGTCAAATTAAACCAAATTTTAAATTCCTGCAATTCTAGCACCAAACTCTTATAACATCTTTTTTGCCATTCCCAGGGCTTGCAATCAATTCAATAGAGAGACTACAGTAAAAATGCTACAAAAGATTGTGGTAGGCCACAGTACAAAGAAAACTTTCAAAACAAATAAATAATGTGACTGGAGTACTGACTACGTGACTTCAAAAAATGCTTGGATGAGATCGCTTTTAGCAACAAAACCGCCAGTTGTTGCGCTAGATTTAAGTCTTTCCGTCCCATGTATGAGTTTTCTGGTATCAAGAATAAAGAGTTAATCAATATTACTTCCTTTTTAGCCAGTTTATCGTAATATCAATTATTAAACACATCCTTCTTTTCCAGGTGGTGCTAGTCCGAGGACACTACGTGTCGTACCTTCCCCTGTGCAGTCGCAACGAGCCCGTATTCCTGGCAGCCTGCACGCCACTTGCCATGCCCGAGACCAGGGAGTGCGTCGTGCACGGAGCCACCAACGTCTTCACCACTGTGCACGCCTGTGATATGAAGATACTTCATATTGATACTAAGTAAGTGAAGACTGACGGAAGAAATGGGTTCTAGAGTGGAAACCGCGTATCTACAAAAGTAGAGTAAGACGCCCTACAACTAATGACGACCTGCAAAACGCGGCTAGTGGCAAGTAGATGCGAAAAGCAGAAAATCGTGCGTTATGGCGTTCTTTGGCGAGGCCTACGTCAAGCAGTAATAAACATCAAATAGGGTGATGATGATGATGAAGTGAAGACAGAGTCTATGGATAACTGTAACCTCAAAAGCAACACACATATTTTGCCGACTTTTAAAGACTCTATCAACAACCTCTTTTGAAAAACTCAATGTTAGATTTACTTACTCAGAAATGCCGCATGTGGCAGCTCAGTCCACATATTATTTTTGATGTGCTGCACAAATAATCGTTAACTTGGTTAGGCTAGTTCAGCATGTGGTTAGTTCATTAAAAACAAAATTAAAGAAAAAGCGTATGCATACTAGAAATAAGCAAAATCTGTTCGAGACTACATAATCCTTTCAAGATTTTTTGGAGGCCAAAACTCTACACCAACATAAGGCACGTTGTCGTCTTCACTGGCTCATTTAGGTGTATGGTCAGACCGAGCCCTACCAGCCCCCCTCCTCTCATCCAGTTTCGTAGAATATTATTAGAAGTAATTTCCTACTTCTAGTGCCGATGCTGTATTTTTGACCCTGTCAAAAGAGCCAATTGGCTTTCCTATTAGTTTTTTGGATCATAGCAGAAGCTGTATCTTAGTAGGTGTTTGTGACGTAAATAAAACTTTGCATGCTATGAAAGGTTTTCTTAACGACAACAGCACAATACAAGCAGTAAACAAACTCTTGGCTTCCCTATGCAAATACCCCATACACCACTGGTTCAAGGCTTGCACACAATAAACATTTATTGATGCGTAACTGTCCCGCAGCTACTGTTCACCGTATGACAACATCTCTATTGAAACCAATTCATATTCATGTACTCGTCACCGAGCCGCTCTCAATGACAACACATAATAAGCTACATGAAATAAGGCTGCAGATGGCGCAAAACAGAACCCACTTGAAGAACGAGGGCGTTTCGTTCAAACGTAATGCCAAAACAATTGAATTCCTTGAAGGAAATATTAGTTCTTGGTATGATCGTAGTGCTTTTATTTCGAGACAGCCTACACATGCCATGGTGAATAGCAGTCAGATGAGTTTGTCACTTGCAGACTCAGATAAAGTCACAATCAGAAATTTTATGCAGCTGCCAAGTTTTAATGTAGGATTTATGGAAAAAGCTGAATGTCTGAAATGGAAAATGTTTTATTTATGGAGAAGAAGCTCGTCCATCTTGTGGCAGGCGGCGATGCTATATCAAAATGGTAGGTACTGAATCAAAGGACGCATGTTTATAACCTGATGGAAAAATCAAGACAAAAAGTTGGTAGCTGTATACGTAATAAACATAAATGAATTACAACCAATATTCTATGGAAAGAAAATTTAAAGAAATTACCTCTTAACTCCGCATTTTTAAAAACGAATTACAGTAAAGCTGTTATTATGCAACTAAGTGACGGGACAAGCAAGCCACTAGCTTGGTGGTTTAGCTAGCTTAGCGTCACGTTTGCCCATAACAGTTCAGTACCCAGATTTTAGAGAGTCAACTGTTGAAACCCTTGCGTGACAATGAATTGCACTCGTCACTGTGATATATTAGATGTTACATCTGCTAATGCTCAGCTCAGTAATTTTACCGGAAACATTGATATTCAATCTGGAACACAGGCAGTTGGATAAGTGTTAAAGGTGGAAATCACTACAAATGCTTATATCCATCTTATTCTTAGTCCAGTTAGGTTCATACTGAATGTTAGTTAATAGTACGTAAGTATCCATAATTTTTAATACCATAAAAACACGCTATCACGTGCCAATCGTCTATTTCTCATTCAGGAAGCTTGAACAATAAAATCTATCAATATCATATTTATTATCAAATCACATGTTCGATTGTGTATTATCGATATTATATCGGTGTTTATGATATTTTCCGGTATCGAGTTGAAATGAGAAGTCGTCATCTGATGTTTGCTTACAATGACAGTGCAAGCTTCTGCCGGGGTTGTGATGTTAGGGGAAGTTTACACTGGAGAGTTAAGCTTTTTTTCTTTATTTAACACCAACAACAAAAAAATACAATAATATTAATTAATTATTTAAAAGAACAGCCATAATAATGGTAATAATGTAGAAAATCACTAACTATAAATAACATGTATTATATTACAAATTGAGCGCTAAAAAGCTAAGCTTAATTAAATTTGGAAAAAAGTAATGCAACAAAATTAAACACATTACTTTGTAGCTGCATAGCTACAAAGTTAAATTATTAAATTAGCTGTTTAATTTTGTTGTGTTTAATTTTTGCAAAGAATTAGTCTTACAGCAAAAACAAAGAAAATTCAATAGGTACAAACAGTTCGATTGGATGAATAATATATAATTTTGTACAAATTGATAAGCCATGATTAACAACCAGCAGTGAAATTATTGTATGAACCCTGTTATAATAGACAACAGTTGCTTTTGGTGCTTGAAGGTCTAAATCTGCGATAAAAATCATGTTTTGATATCTATACTTTTTACAAGTACTGTGTTTTGCCTTACCAAAGTTTTTCCATATAAACATTTTGTTATAGTTTATGGTCCTTGTGATACGTATTCTTCCTTGTGTCAAATGTCATTTGTAGAGTAGTGGATATAATACATTCATGAAAATCATCACAAAGATAACAGTAGAACTTTGCAGTAGAATGAAAGAGAGGCTGAGATAAACCAAGGATATAGTTCATAATAAAAGCAAATCTCTTGTCGTGCAAAGAGTTGAAAACTCCGAGGGAGAGAGAGGTGAAACTGAGGGGCCGAGGACCGTGAAAACTGAAAATTATTCCACCCACATTCTGAAGAAGTTCTAAAAAAACTAGTGGCATCGTCAAATGTATGACAGACCACGATCTGGCATCTAATAGTAATGTATACCTACGCTTTGATTGGCTTATCTTGTAACTAACTAACGAACTATGTAAACAAACTATATTGAAAATTGATTTTAACCTACTTCAAATTTTAGTATCGATTTGAAACTTTGCGAGTATATGTACCTAATCAGCATGACAATTAGTACAATAATATAGTACCATTGACCAGATTTGTTTGTGGTGACAGGAGCTAGACAGTGGAACTCTCTATTTTGGGCTCATTTCGTTTATTTTAGCAAGTTTACACGCATGGGGCGTGTAGTTTTTTTTTTTTTTATCTTTATAGAAAACTAATTTATCCAAATTCCATAATGCATCATTTAAAGCAACGTAAATGAAGAAATGCACTAGAAATTCGTCAAAAAACTGTTTATACTTTTAAAACTATAATAGATTTATAATATTAGATCTGCATTTGGATTGTCATTAGACCTTAAACGATCTATGGGCAGTCTAACTCTAACTGTTTTTGTAGTGTTAGTGTTAGCTTGTATTTTGCTTAAAAAATAGAAAATTATGCGATGCGGCCAAAAATAAATTCAAAATTACGCCTTTCTAAAGGATCTTATTAAAAAAATTAACTAAGGAAAAGTGTGTTCTCACCTTAACCGAGTCAGATTATGATTTGCATCTGAGTCGGATCACGCGCAGCCGTGTGTCACATTGTCCATAATATTATATTACAAGTGCGCCTCGTAAACATTATTGTTCTGTCTCTATTAGTTTATGTGACGCTATATAATTATGTGCACTACGCTTTATGTGTAGTGTGTACACTGTACATGTTTGGTTTATAACCAGTTTATTTTGATTAGGTACATTATTAAGCTTACAAAGCACTTCATACGATATTTTTATGCCATAGGTGGCAAACAAGCAGACGGGCCGCCTGATGGTAAGCAGTCACCGTCGCCATAGGCGTCACAAGTACGTTGCCGACTCTTTAGGACTTTATTAACTCGCTGTAGCTTCTCGGAAACACCGTGGAAGGTAGCTCATTCCACATTTTGCATGTATGAGACAAGAAAGATCGTGTGAATCGCACAGTGTGCGATTTCCATTGATCTATGAAGTGTGGATGAGCTTTCAGGCGGTGGCGGCTAGTACGATGATAAAACCGCGACGCCGTAATCAGATTAAACCGTTCTTAAGAACACTCCCCGTTGTAAATGCTATAAAAGATATGTCGTAAACCTCTTTTAAGTTCTACAGTACATCATAAATATATTATTTTACCCACAAACCGAAAGAAAAAGTAAGTAAGTGGAAAACTATGAGTAGAAATAAAATTTATAATTATTGTCTTAAGGGGTTACAACAGCACCAGCACGTACAACTTTGGGATAAATACCTACCTACCATAACATGAAAAGTGTACACTTTTCACTTACGCCGACATGCGGTGCGTAACGCATTTGACGGGATAAGGATATCTCGCCATGTTTATTTTTTAAATTAATTTAAGTTGGCAGGATGTACAACAACAATACAACAATGATGTACTTACTATGTTTAGATACAAAATAAAACAAAAAGCATATCTTACAAGTTTTATGTTCTGTGAAAATTAGGGGTTCCGTTAACATAAAATAAAACATAAAATACACACAAAACTTGAGATGTAACTTTTTCGTAAAGTACCTACTCATCAGTCATTTTGGGCGTAACGTAATCATAAATTAGCAACGTACGTTGTTTTTACTCTTGACATTGATTTAATGGCTCTTAATGACAATATTTTATTGATATCTTTATTCTAAACATCTTCATTTTGAGTGCAGTCATTCTGCCATTAACCCTGAGTTAGCATTTCAAAGGTTTGTGATAGTATGCCTTGTTTATTATCATTAAGAAGCATTTCAAAAATTTCAATGTTGTTCTAAAGTTTATTTGCACGTGTCTAGACATAGACAAAATATTTAGGTATTCAGTACTGTGTACTTACAATAGGTACTTGCTTAGATATTTTTCATTGGATAGATTCCCAAGAGTTTATTTTAAAAAGAAGGTCATGAGCTTAACTTGAGCTATTCATACAAGAGACCTATTAGTTAAATTAAAACTATACCTACACTTTGTCTTCTAAAATAAGTACTAATACCTAAATACTCAATAACTGGAATCGTTGATGTTTTGGCATCAGAGCAAAACATCAATCATCACAGACATACAAGTTTTGAAATGAAATTTTTGTTCATTAACATTTTCTTGTTTGTTTAATTCCAATTCCGGATGCATCTTATACCAATACAAACATAACTACTTACACAATCATATCTGTTGATTGCCACTTTTTTTAATCACTTCATTTAATCTCGTGTCATAAAGACTTGTATACAAAACTAATCCAGTTCATTACATATCACAATAAACATAATTAATGTAAACTTGACAAGTACTAACATACAGATGGGGTCATATTCACTATTAATCATGAGGTGGCCTTGGCAAAAGAATGGTGGCTTTGAAAGCGACTCACTTTTGATTTCGTTTCAATTCTTCCTGATTTTATAAGTCGTGCGTGCTTGATAAGTTATACTATTGTAGTGGTGTGCAACGAGTTAAGTAAGACAAGATGAAGACAAGTGCTACGTATTTTTTGCAAGTTCTTCTTTATAATTCTATTGAAATATATTTCGCAAAAGATATTGATTCCATTGCTACTTAAAGTTGAGGCCAAACTTCATCCTGCAACACATTTTGGGTCGGCAACATATTTGTAAGGCTTCTGGTATTACAAGTATCCATCTTATACCAATACAAACATAACTACTTACACAATCATATATGTTGATTGTGTAAGTAGTTATAGACGACGGTGACTGCTTACCATCAAGCGGCCTGTCTGCTTGTTTGCCACATATGGTATAAAAAAGGCTTCGCCTAGTGCAGGGTCTAGGGTGCACCAGGTAATGTTTATAATCTAGACTAAATTAAATGTATTATTTAAGTAACATCCTTGTAATATGTAAAACTCACTAAAATTAAAACCTTAAAATGATGAGGAAGAGGAGTTTGTAAATGATAGAATGGCATAAAGAATTAAGTCAACCATATGATACTAAGCTATCGGCATATAAAGAACGCAGCTTTGGATAATGTGCAATAAATTATTTGACTTTGACTTTGATCGCAAGGCGTTTTACCTCTTCTGACCTCCAATCTTTAGTATGAACATACATAAAAGCTATGATCAGTTACATCCGAGTATTGTAAGCAAAAACTGATATCCTTGAGCTGGTCTTCGTTGTAGTAATTGTATTCACGCCTGTGAACCATGTAACGTATTTTCACCAAGGTCTGGTGTGTAAAAATTCATTTTGTATGGATGGAGATTTGTTTTGAATTGAGTATATGAAAAATGTTGATTAACTTGGAATCATCAATAGACTAGTTGGGCTTTTTTAAGCGTTTTCAAACGGTTTAATTATATCGTTGATGTCTCCCAGGCAGCTTAATAAACAAATCATCGAGACCGTAGGTAAATCTGGATCGATAAGCTGCAAGCATCGAGAAACAATACCTAGGTATTCTATCAGTGTACGAAATTTAGAACTGGCTACAAAAAAACATTTAACAGAAAATATATTTGGAGCTTTTTTGAACGACCTAAAACAAAACAAAAACGTGAAATTCGCGGTTTGAAAACATATCAATAACAATATTTTTTTCTTGTACTTGTGTCACAAAGAAATTAATGTAAATAAAATTACATTAGGGGACAGCTCTCCCCTAGTTTCTTTAATTTCACCATTCACTATAGTGAAGGGCAACCCAAGTCAAAGTGTTTGACCATCTAGGAGCGGGTAATCCTAGTGTAAAACACAAATCCTAGATGTCCCAGATAGATAGCGGTAGTGTAGATCTCTCAGATGTCTTAGGTGTCGTCTACATAGTGGGTACCTATATCCGTAGATGTCCACGTTTGTTATTTATGCCGCATCCAGTGCAACAAATAAATCTTTAATTATTTCTTTGTTTGTCCAGTAGCGAATGGCACCTGGGATGGGAGAGAAGTTCTCTGCACGGGGTGAGCTGGTACCACCTCCTGCATCCTGACTGCTGCAAAGAAGCCCAAAGCAAACATAGGTTAAGTGAGTATTCTAACTTTTCCTTCTTATTAATAAAACTTATTCACAACATGGACAGACGACCTAAAAGATACCGCAGGGAAACGCTGGATGCAGGCCGCTTCCCTTTGTAGATCGATAGGGGGCGGCCTATGTCCAGCAGTAGACATCCTACGGCTGAGATGATGATGATGATAAATAACGTTTATTGTATTACTTGTTTTGTAAAAAAAAACTAAAAAGTTATCTAATAGTTTCGGAACTATTCCACACAGACTATAAAAATACTTCGTCAAAAAGCCAAATTCAATTCTACTAAGCTAAATAAAGCTAATGAAACATTCTCTTCAGTAAGTAGATAATGATAGATACCATAACATCAACGACTACGCAAATTCGTCATTCCAAAAGCTACATTTCTATTAATGCACTTAGCAAAGCATCTATTGTTATTGATTAATAGCGTAGAATTCTTGGTCTAGACTTCGCAACCGCCCTAGAAATCGTGGGAACCGATTTAATTTAGGCATTCAATCTCTGATAACGCAAGATAATACTAACAAGTAGGCTTGATCATACAATTTGAGATGAACTACGATATTTTATGTAACAGTTTTGTGGAACTAGATCTAGATCTTTTTGAGTTATTTTAGTGACTGGATGTAGGTATATTAACTCAGATCAGTCAAACAAGGAAGATAATGCCTTGGTACAATAATTGTCTGTCGTTCTTCGTGTCTATGTCTCCTTGTATCTTCCACTTTTTACTATACCGCTAAACTACTAAGAGACTTGCAGTGACATCAATAAACTAACAAACAGTCCACAGATAAAAACTTTTTTTTTTAAAACAAGCTTGTTACTGAGTGTTGTAATTTTATTTTTCATATTCTTCTCAGCAAACCCTTTAATTCGATACCCATTTCATGATGGTAGATAAGAATATGTTGTCTAAATTAACATCCACCGAATGAAATGTTGCGTCCACCATATTGAATTTAGTGTAACCTCATTTTCTTTTTCATATTCTTCTCGGCAAATCCTTTAATTTGATACCCATATTATGGAATGCATAAAAATTCACTGTTCCGCCTTTCTTATCTTGTACCTAAAAAAGCAAAGAGGTCGCCCGAAGAATCCTACTCCGATGGGCAGCGTTCGGAAAATTGTGTGACATCTTCTCGTTCAAGATACCACAGTGCCTCAAGACGAGGGCCTTTGACCAGTTTGTGTTGCCAGTGATGACATATGGTACTGAGACGTAGTCCTTAACTGTTGGCCTTTTGGAAAAACTCAGAGTCACTCAGCGGGCAATGGAGAGAGCTATGCTCGGAGTTTCTTTGCGCGATAAAATCCAAAACGTGGATATTCGCCAAAGAACCAGAGTCACCGACATAGCTGTTAAAATTTGCAAGTTGAAGTGGCAATGGGCAGGCCACATCGCTCGAAGAACCGATAACCGATGGGGAAGAAAGGTTCTGGAGTGGAGACCACGAACCGGAAGACGCAGCGTAGGGAGGCGTATACTAGATGGACCGACGACATTGTGAGAGTCGCGGGAATCCAGTGGATGCAAAAGGCAGGCTGTCGTTCAGTGTGGAGGTTAAAGGGGGAGGCCTATGTTCAGCAGTGGACGTCTTTTAGCTGATGATAATTATGATGATGACCTAAAAAGTGTGACAAAACCGTCTGCAGGATGAGTTCGACTAAAAGCATCAAGGCTGATTTAGGCCTGATGCGTTCACACCCGCCACGCTACCTTACCATATCACCCTTGTTTGTTTAATCTGAGTATATTACGCTCTATGGGTAGATTTCGCGAGGCAGGTAGATACGCTAGCTTTTCTGAACTATGTTGCAATGCGAACTCTAGATCTCTACATAAGTTTTCATTTGGCAAGTCCTCGTAGACGATTATAATCGGTCACGTAGTAAGGCTTTGTTCACACGACGGTCACGTTGCGACTTTCCCTGACGTGTGAGATTTATATTAACTCACAAAATGATAGTTTCGTCTAAGTACTTGAGAAATTTGTCGTTAAGTGTTTGACATTCTATTAGACTAGATGCTCCCCGCGGCTTTGCTGCGTGGAAATTGATTTGTCGCAAGTGGAGAATCATATCAGACCATTCACCATTTCAATAAAAGGGTTACGCGGAAATGGTATACCAAGCCAAAATGTGTCCATTATACTCATTACTATGAATGACTTTTACAATGCGAGCAACTTTGATTTCGCGAAAAATATATCAGCTGTTCCATAGAAAACGGTCATTGACACTTTATGGAATAACTGATATTTCAGAAACCCCTTTAGCTTAGGACACCCTTGTCGAGTAACCCTATGTTTAAAAAGGCCAGGAGATAGATAGTGCGACTCATCAATAGCTAAGCGTGTTTTTTAGAATACTATAATACATATTAATAGAAATAAATTCTTATTGTACACACCAGAAATAAATGTTACAGATAAAGAAACATAAGAGCTAGTAAAGTTATATGATTATTTACGGGATATTTACTGTTGTAAGGCTGTGGAATAAGCTCCCGATCTTCCCGTGAACACGGTGCATGTAACTGCGCCGAAATGTCGGGAGCTCATTCGACAACCTTACCACAGTAAATATCCGGTAAATAATCATATAACTTAGTTTAAAACAGTATTTTAAGAGATAGTGCGACAAGTGGCGGCCTTATGGCTAAAAGCGATCTTTTCCAGACAACAATTGGATGGACCATTGGATTGGATTGAGTGGATTTTATATAGGCACTTACCTAATAGTTATTACTGGGTAAATGTTCCCAAACAATAACTAAAAGCTACACTTAATTTGTAACTTATGGAAGCTAGTTATGACATTTGCTAAATGCTGAGTCACATAGGCGCAGGTAGGTAGGTAGTCCTTATTCTAAACTCTGCTTGAAGTTTTGCAAGTCATCGCACATTTAGAAGGTTGAACAAGTAGCTTCTTACATACATCTCCATATGTATTATGAGGAGTGAAAAAATTGTTGGTATTTTATTTGATTGCCTCTGTCAATTTAAGGTCATAGGATAAGATGATGAAACAATACCTTAAGTGGCTTACATTGTTCAAGATTGTCCATGAATTTAGAGTCGCGACTTAATAAACAAACTTCAAAAACGTTTATCAAAAAAAAAATACCTGAGATTGAAACGGAAGCTGTCTGTTAGATGATTGTTAGTAATAGAAGATAAAAAAAGTAAAGGTTAATAGTATAAAAGATAATTTAATGTTACAGTTATTGTATTTTACGGGGTTGTTTATGTGGTTCCTTTCTGTGCGCTAGCTGGATTCGCGCTTGGCCTGTTTATTAATAACTAGCGATCCGCCCCAGCTTTGCACGGGTATAGATTATAGCCTATGTCACCCGGAGATAGTGTAGCTTCCCGTCAGTGAAACAATTTTTCAAATCGGTTTGTAGTTTCGGAGCCTATTCAATGCAAACAAACAAACAAACAAACAATCAAATCTTTCCTCTTTATAATATTAGTATAGATAAATAATAAAGCCCATTTATTTCCAAACCAGTAAACAAAAGTAATAATAATGTCTTACTTGCGATTAATTTTTTTTTATACTATTCATCTTCACTCTCTTTGCTTCCTCCGTTTTTACACCATTTTTAGTGAAGGCCTCCTCCAGCTCATTCCATTTCTCTCTGTCCTTGGCTTTTGACTCCCATTGTTTTCCAGCTACGGCAATGATGTCATCACTCCACCGTTTCTTTGGTCGCCCTTCGCTTCTCTTTCCGCTAGGTCCTTTCCACCTTGTTGTCGCCATTGTCCATCTTTTGTCATCGTATCGGGCCAGGTGTCCTGCCCAACGCCATTTTAATTTTTTACTATAGTGCAAGGCGTCTATTAGTTTAGGCCTGTTTATAACACACACACACACATAAGCAGCCATTAAACGTCCACTGCTGGACAAAGGCCTCCCTCTTAAAGAGGGGTGTTGCCATAATCCCTACGCTTGGCAGGCGGCTTGGAGATCGCAGTTTGCTGTTTATAACAACTACAATAAATACTTATTTTTGTAGATAACAATATTTAAAGAAGTAGCAAGTCCGGTATAACATTTCACTTGCCCGTAGTAATCGGTGTACTTGCATTCAATTCCCTACTAAAATGATCGTAAAATGTCTTAACAGACACCATAACTCATTGGCTCACCCACTCCATATTTCAAGCAACAAATTAATTAATTACAACGATCATTAAGTCGGAAGTTAAAGCGTAGAATTAAACCTACTTACCTAGCTAACCTAGAGTTTATTTTGTGTAGGTAGGTTCTAATTCAGAATACAAGTTCTTTATCTCGTTTTCACTCATGACATCTTTTTGACAAAGCATTATAAAGCATAGTTTGGAACCATCGAGATACAATTCCTATAGAGTAGCGTGCGCCGAGTTTTGAATCGGACATTTTTTTGGCACGATTGTGACTCTATATGAATTGTGTCTCGATGTTTGGAACTGAACATTTGCTCGGAAATTTTACGGAAAGTTGTAAAAACGAAAGTTTTGGTCATTCAGCTGAGTAACCGCATCACTGTCATGCTTTTTAAAAAACTGTGAGGAATCCCGTATACCACTCACCAATATATCGCTAAACCCCATAACGCAAAAACGGTAAGTACGGCTCACTTACTAATTTTTCACACACACTACGAAACTTGCAGCAACACTAATAAACTAATAGTCCATATGCAAAATAAACCGACTAAGTGCGAGTCGAGCTCGCGCACTGAGGGTTCCGTACCACCACAAAATTCAATAAAGAAATTACCACTTGGTAATGAACTGAAACTTGTCACAAACTCGCACTTGGCCATTACGTATTATTTTGTTATGCTTAAGTTAGAGTGTGTACTATAATCATGCCAAATTTGACGCTTGTGCATGTTACCATTTTTAAGTTAAAGCTAATACAAAAATACGTAAAATTGTTTATTATTTCTCAGATAATTCGCCGTAAAAAAAAAAAAAAAAAATTTGATAGGCATCGGAGAAGTAAAAAATTCGCCGTAACATTACATATTCTGTGAAAATTTCAACTGGCTATCTATTACAGTTTGAAAGATACAGCCGGTTAAGGGTAGGACAGACAGACTTCGTAGGCTTAGTAATAGGGTCCCGTTTTTACCCTTTGGGTACGGAACCTTAAAAAGGGCGGCAAGGTCGTCTGCAGGGTGAGTTCGACCAAATGCAACCAGACGCATTTAGACTGGAAAAGTTCGCACCCACCACGCCACCCGTTCCATATCTTCCTGTTGGAATGATTTGAGCCACAAACTGATACTGTTTGTATCGTCTATCATAGGCATTAAGACCTTGTATGTACTGATTTAAAGTAGGTTTTACTCGTATCTAGGTATGTACTCTAAGTACCTAAAGACGGATTTGCTACTATCAATAAAGGTCTTAAACACACAAGCAAGCACCTAGATAAGCACAACTTACGAACCACAATCAAAGCTAGTCAATCTCTTCTCGTATAAAACCAACAGTATAGATTGCAGAAATAACCGACTAGCATTAACCCTCATTACTCTACCAACCACACTACAATACAAAACCCTTCTTATGACATAAGACACTGGGTTGAAAACTGTTTGGAGTGATCGCATAATAATTTGTGGGATTCAAATCGGACTCGGCTTGCAATCGAGTCATCATTCGAATGATTCGATAATCGGTAATGACAAGGACGGTTCTATTACAGTCGTGTGCGGTGACCTTTACTGTACGAGTAAGTATCCGTATTTTTTGCGGTATTGTACCTATTAGGTTTATTTGATCACTGAAATGATGTCCGTACAATAGATACAGATAAATAGTTAATTTGTAACCTTTAATTCGGTAGGCACTTAGTATTTAAGTACCTAAAGCTGTCGAATGTTTTTCTGGCTAACTGTACGAATTTCATCATTATCATCGTCAGCCAGAAAACATCCAATGCTGAACATAAGTCTCCACCTTAGAGCGCCACACTGAACGACAGCCTGCCATTTGCATCCACTGGATGCCCGCGACTCTCACTATGTCGTCGGTCCATATAGTTGGAAGGCCTACCTACACTGTGTCTTCCGGTTCGTGGTCTCCACTCATGAATCTGCCCCGTTCGCATCAGACATCTATTAATTAGACCTTGCTTAGAAATGGTTCGGACATATAGAGAGGATGGATGAAAGAAGATTGACGAAATAAATTGATGTGGCGAGCATGAATGGGCAAGCCGGTAAGGTTCGACGTAAGTGAATATATCACGACCAAATTGAAGACCTGTTGAAAAAAGGCCTCGTCAAAAATACCAATAACCGACGAGCTTGTATGAAAACACTCATGAAAGTAGAAAAAGTGAAAGATGTGTGTCAGGATCGTAGCAAGTGGAGAGATGTGGTCTCTAATAGGCTTGCGTTTGACCACCATCTCGCCTGATTTTAAGCGATGATGCGGTCTACGTTGTAGTACGCTTGCCTTGAAGAAACCGATTCACTCGTGATTTGGAGACACCCAGATTGTAACTATCGGGGAACACCCATTCAGGCAGCGCGTTCCACAGACTAGCAGTTCGCACAATAAATGTGGAATCAAAGCATTTCGTACGGGTTTTCGGAATATCAACCATAAAACGGTGACGATTTTAGTGCCCAGTTTGACAATCCGATAGAAAAATGGGCAGAAGATTAGATCATGCAGATCCGATGCAATAGGTCTGCCTATATACCCCAATGTGAAAGAGGCGTGACTGTATGTATGCACAGAACAGAAGAAAAAATATGTGTATGTACCTATATGTATGTACAATTGTACACCTAATAAAATAAAATATTTTCCGTTTTAATGTACACCATTTATTTATGTACAAAGGTATATCAAACAAAAGAAATTAAAAGAAAGCCTTAATTATTACAAGTAAACTAAAAATCACAATCAAGAAGTTGTCCGTGTGGTAAAGTACCAAGAAAGCTGGTTGCATTTTCCACATATTGCATATCTTCCACAACAAAACTAAAATAACACATCCATAACCTCTGTCTGTCTAATAAAACCAGTGATATTCTTATCTAGATACAAATCCGCAGTAAATTCAGCACAGCACAACGACAAAGAACTAAAATGAATTTTAATATCAACTAAGATAATCTAAGTAAACTTTAATTGAAATAATGTGACAGCCATCAAGGAGTACAAGTTATTATCATTGGATTTGAAGGCAGGGATTCATTTACATGTTAGTTAAGTTAATATTCGGAAACGGAATTTATACCTTGTTAAGTTTTAGCTTTTGTAGTAAGTTGATTGAAAAAGGCGTTACTCTGCGGAAGTCCATCTTCAAAACTGATTTTGTGACGAATCCCTAGTGTAATTCCGCTTCTACGTCATTTCAAGTACAATAAGGAATATGGGATAAATAAATAGTAATTATAGTGCATTACGATTAACGACAGATATTATTAGTTGATTTTGTAATACCCGCCGTCGCCTAATGCTCACTTACCATCTTTTTTCTGAGCAAAGGGGTATGCCGAAAACCAGCCCTGCGTAAGACCCTTCGGGACCTCGCAGTACAGCGCTGAGCTTATCCCTATTGCCAAACACTGTTTCTCCTTATGTTTCTTATAGTATATGTCCATTGTTTTTGTTTTTTGGCAATAAATATATCTTATTCTATTATTGAAACTGACGTGGTTTTCACACATTTTATTTATATTACACGGGAATTACTTACGTGAGTAATTCCCGTGTAATATAAATAAAATATCTTATTCTTATTATTATTCTACTGCTTTGTGATGCTAATTTAGCCTAATCTGAAATAAAATATTAATTACTTCTATACACTATTTTCTACAGATAAAAACGGCTAATATTTGAGTTACGCTTAATTTTTTCCATGAACCTAGAGCAACCCAACAGTTTAACCCAACTAACAGTTTAATAAAAAAAAACTCTGATTTGTTTATCAGGTAAATTAATAACTAAGTAATTACGTGTATGCACATTTTATGTAAATATTTTTATTTGGGTAGTTTTTTACTTAATTTCTTTCAATTTAATTACTTTGTGTTTGGTTTTAACTTCAACTTGCCCACATAAATAATCTACTCTATTTAGCTTCGCATCAAGTTACATTAGCCACCCGTGGGTTTATCTTGTTAAATCTACATTTTATGAATACATTGTACTCACGGATGTCCTGCCACCTACTGGCTGTTAGAAACCTATTTAATGACCACTTCTGGAATACAATTAATGCGAGTTAGAACTTCGTTTCTTCGATTACTTAGGTGTGCCTACGGAATATACCTATCTTACCTACGACATACAGTCATGCGATGAATAGCAGAGGAATAAATATTTGGAAAAACAAAAAGCATAAAACAAGGTTTCGCAATTTTAAATAATGTTATATTCTTAATTATACTCGGACCATGTTTTTTTGGAAGTTCTGAAAGCTGCAGTAAGTAGATTTTATAAAGCTGAATAAATAACAAAAAAATCTGATCACTTTTAATAGGTTTTTTAACTTTGCTGGTAGGGTAGCCGATATACTACAGTGAACTAATAGACGGCTACACGGCTAGCACACAAGTGTTGACATCTGCGTGTGTGTATGTGTGTGTGCGCGTGCGTAAGTGCGTGTGTGTGTGTGTGTAATTTTCTTACAATAATATTAGTGAAGTTTATTCTTCTTGCGATCAAAAAACTAGTAAAAGTGATAAGAATTTACTGTTTTCTTTCAGCTTTTTACGGTGCTATGGCAACTTTAAAACGCATTCTTTCAGCGGCTGTATTATAAGCTTTGTACAATCTCATTGCAGCTGTCCAAAAAGAACTGGACCGATTATAGGTACTTACCTACTTAAGTAGATACTTCTACAAGCTTACAGCATTATTCAGGCATTCCTAGGGATCTGCACAGAAACATAAATAACAAATCCAACTTTGTCAGAGGTCGAATAACTTTACGAGTATAATTTATGCATGGGAATATATTAATTACCATTGTATTGGTTGTTATAAATCAGTACTTGTCGTGATATTGACAGGCGAACATGTAAATAGCATTAAAGTATTTCAATGATGTTGGAGATCCCAGATTACAAGACCTAACCTAACTTGGTATTAGCATCAATAACATATGGTATTTATATTAGTATCAAATGACTAAACAATGTCGGAATGATATATTTCTGAAACTTACTGAAAAAATACAAGCTAAAACTAAAAATACAAATACAGTTAGACTGCCCATAGACCGTTGAAGGTCTAAAGACAATCCAAATGCTCAATCCCACTACCAGTTGGCAGCGTACCTAGCATGCTGGCGGCATTACCACGTTGAATGGCAATGCTTATGCTTTATTATATTGATTTCCCAAAATATCGTTGTCAAAGTGTTATTTGGTGTAGTGAGGCACCAATGCCCAGAACCTTATCAATACTTAAGTACCTACCTATCGCTAAACGCAAAGCTCCTCCTTAGCCACATTTATAGCTTGTTTACCTTCAGAATTACCCGATAGCTCATTCATACGTCTAACAGCAAGACAAACTAACCATTTACGACCACTTGACGGTCACTGATTCGACCACCGTAAAAGGAAGCCTCTATGATAGACCTCTCCATACTTGGATTTGTGAATGACCATTATCACACTATTGTCAAATTGAAATACCGTTTTATTTAAGCTCTATATCTTAGAGTTGAAAATAGAAAATTTAATGAAAGAGTATTGACTTTTAGGCCTTTCAGAATATAAATCAAGGTAGCTGATTACAATGATAATCGAGCTGTTAATGACTCTACTTATATGAAGGCATAATAGACAAAAAAGGATCGAAAATATTTACACAATATTTTTATACGTTTTATATTAACGCCCTAAGTCCGACGTACGTGTCCGACTTGGTTGACGGACTGCCGTCCAAACAACGAGAGAGAAAGATAAATTTTTGTTCTTTCTCTCTCGTTGGTCAGACGGCGGTCAGGCGTATCAAATCCAGACGTCTGTTAGTACTATTGGCTTCACTTGTGACTTGTAACTTGTCGTATTCGATCTCGTAGAGAAACCCCGAGCATACAATAGACCAGGGTTGAAATTTTTTTTAACAAAAAAAATTATAGTAGCATGAAACTGATGAACGCGTTTCATCCTACTATTTTTTTTCCACTTTTTTACCATTTTCAAAGGCTTCTACCCTGGTCTAATAGCCCTCTCCATAGCTCGTTGTGCGACTTTGAGGTTGCGTATGAGGCCCATACCCACAGCACTAGGTACCTACACAACACACACAAACACACGTACATCGCCTTTTATATAGCAGAAGAAAAAGTATATGGGCTTGTGTTTGCCCCCACTTTGTTTCCGACGTCGTTTGCCTGTGTCCTTTACCATTAACACTACCACATCAGTTGACTTGGTAGGTCGGCTAATGTGAACAATGTACATAGGTCATTTCCAAGGTATACTCTAAATATACACACTCACTAAGCTCGATCAGATTTCGACTCCATTCAAAAATGTTAACATTTTTCTTTCTTCAACAGTAACACAGTCGGAGCAAGAGCGGTCCTGCATTGCTTTACTGCGGCTGCAGCGGCGCTCTGGCCAGTTCCTCTGGGTACACGCCGTAATGCAGTTGAAAGACAACCTGGAAAACTCGCAGCGGCCAGTCATCGTGTGCACTAACCAGGTGTTAAGGTAACTATGAGGCTTATTATCTACTAGCTTTTGCCCGCGACTTCGTCCACGTAGATGTCGAAAATGGTTCTAATGGTGTTTTTAATTGGTTTCTTACGTTATTTAATATGGTATAACATATAAATTATTATGTTCAAATGTTTGAATACTTATAAAATATAACTTTACCGTGTCCTAAAAGTGCATAACATCTTTAAGCTTAGAAACCTTCAAATGAGATACTAATATAGTACGGTGACTTTCGAGACATTTCAAGTTTAAAGAGTATTTGCTTGGTTTCAAGTGAGTTTAACCCTTTAGGGTATAAATAAAATCCTTGGTTTACCCTTTTTTGAATAAAATCGGATAGAGTTTTCAAACATGTGTCAAAATAAAATGTAATTTAAATCAAAAGCACTAAGGAGTATTGATATCAACTTCAAAGCAAATCACCGCCAAAATAACTTTCTATCCCTTTTTAACCCCGTCAGGGGATGAATTTCAATAAAGTATGATACACGTCTTCCATCAATTCTGTTAAAAAAGGTTTATGCAAAATTTGAAGTAGATTGGACCAAGGAATCACGTTGTCCCATACAAACTTTGCCCCCCCCTTTTCACCCCCTTAGGGGTAGAATTTCGGAAAATCCTTTCTTATCGGATGCCTACGTCATACAAAGAACATACCCTCCAAGTTTCAGGTCTCTTCGATCAGCGGTTTAGGCTGTGCGTTGATCCATCAGTCAGTCATTCAGGACAAAGCCTTTTATATGTATAGATGAAGTTATATGATTATTTACGGGATATTTACCGTGGTAAGGTTGTGGAATGAGCTCCCGATATTTCGGCGCAGTTACATGCACCATGTTCACGGGAAGACAAGAATGCGGGTGGTTGGTCAAAAAGTTAGGTGCAGACATAACGATCTACCCTCTTTCTTAGTCTTAAAACAGTGTTATTATCTAAGTACCTATACAATGTGAAATGGTACCTAAGACAATGGAAAATGTTTTATCTTGTGTCTATGTTTAGGCAAAGGAGATCAAAATTATATTTTTTATTTATCCTCGGTCAGAACATAAAATATGAAAATAAACATTTCATAATTAAATACAACGTCATATAAAAATTAAATAATATTTTTTTTTGCTATTCCGTGATATATTTATTTTGAAAAATGTAAAACAATGTGTAAATGACATAACTTTTGCAGGGTATAAGTAAGTTCGGCAAGTATTTGGTAAAGCTAAGTTAAATTTCGCGCAGGACAATAAACTAACTGAAACAACAAAATGTTCTTGTCAACAAAAGGAAATTTAATGTTGCATTTTATTAGCATTATCAAAGCTATTAGTATTGCGCAGTCTTTATTAATAGCCGTTATTAAATTATTGTTAATGTGAGTTTGGTAAGTAGCTAGATAATTTTACTATTGTTATGATAAATAACGGCTTTGCAACTTTATAATACTGAGTTAGTTCTTATACGGGGTGTAAAGGGAACACTTTCGAAGCCAAAATAAGGTAATTGTACTCATCATTATGAACAACTTTTACTATGAGACCAACCCTGAAATCGCGAAAAAAACATCAGCTGTTCTATGGAAAACGATCATTGACACTCGACAAAATGTATGGAACAGCTGATTTTTTCGCGATTTCAGGGTTGGTCCCACACTAAAAGTGGTACATAATGATGAGTACAATTACCTTCTTTTGGTTTCGAGAGTGTTCCCCTTACACCCTGTATATCTGTAGAGCAATGTGACTTCAAATAAATTTTTATGGGTGGAACCATGCAGATTAGACAAATAAATACTACTATACTGGGGACAACTACTAAAATAAAAACACCTAAAACAAAGTTGGATTAATACTCTTTTTGTTTTAGAACTTGTACATAAATATATCCTAAGTCTTAATATGGACTAGAAACACCAACAAAATATCCGATTCGATTAATTTATCGATCCAAACTAAAACTATTTCGATGTGATAAAATTTTACAATAATCGCCTACACTTTATCGTTAGGTATTAAACGTAACCAAATCAAACTTTGATTAATGACTCCAATATGGCAATATTTATGCAAATTCCTGACGGGCATGAAACTACTTTTAGCCGATAAATGTCTCATTTAATCTCTACAAATATTTATTGATAAAATTATAGAGTTATTTATCATACATTTTCTGATGATAATTAACATTAACAACTACTTCAAAATTCACAAATAGTATTCCTCATTTTCCACAACACATATTTAACACCCGGGTATGTCCTAAAACTGCGACCAGAACCACCGGAGGATGGGCAGCAGCGTCCTATTAGTACACGGTGAACGTACTGCGATCTCCAAGCCGCCTGCCAAGCGTGGGGATTATGGCAACACCCCTCTCTAAGAGGGAGGCCTTGTTCAGCAGTGGACATTTAATGGCTGATGGTGTGGTGGTGTGGTGTATATTTAACATCTATGGACGTGTAAAAGCGTTTTAAAAATAAACGTTTACTTTGCAAAATTATAAAAACAAATAAACAAAAAAAAAATACTAAATTATTGTTCTGTAAAGATTAGAGAGGTGCCTCTAAGTAGTTTTTCTTCATTTTCAGCCCTGAGTGACCTACTGCTGGGTCTAAATAGGCTCGTCTTTGTTAATGCCACTATCCCCGTTTTCTCGCCAGTCGCATCCACTCGTTTCCAACAATTCTTTTGATGTCGTCAGTCCACCTCATCTTCGGTCACTTCAGCTACTGCTGTACACCACCTCCCTCATTCATCAATACGTCTAAGTAGTTTCTGGAAACAAATGTAAGAGAAACTAGGTACCACTCTTTCTATGAATATCCTTATTCATATATCCTCTGCTCTCTTGTCTATTAGGTCCCCGACAAGTTAAAGCCCCGTCGCAGCTTATAAGCGGCCGTAGAGAAGTATATTTTTTTTGTTTACCGTCAGGTAAAAAATTTGCTTCATTTTAGTTATATTTTAGAATTTATAGCAGTCAAGGTGCGGCTAAATAGCAACGCGGCTCGTAAGCGCGTCGGGACAATTTTGCCAACCTGCGATAAACCGGGAAGATTTGACTTTACCATGGCTGCGTGACGCCGCCTCGAAACTACATTCAGCGTCTGAACTAATTTTGATGAAGTTTCGCAAGGAACTAGCTAGTAAGTCTATACGCACACACGGGACACAATATATTATATACTAGAAAGAAAATGCAGGTAATGTAGCCTAATACCACGAATACTAAACAGGCAACGGGAAAGCCCAAAGGGTCAGCAATGATACTACCAGTCTACCAAAGCCTAATAAAAGCAACCAAAGCCGTTGAAAGGTAAACGGCCTGCATAGACTAATTGGCTCTTAAACTGATATACGTACGGGACACTTATACTTTCTAGGAAAGAAATGCAATGAATGTAGTTGTCTTAACACCACGAATACAAAACAGGCAATGCCAAAACCAAAAGGGTCAACAAAAATACCAGTCTACCAAAACCTAACAAAAGCATCCAAAACAGTTTAAAGGTAAACTGCCTGCGCAGACTAATTGGCTCTAAACCTGCACTATTAAACCGACCGATAGCCCAGCAGACCCACGGCGCGGCGGACTTTGAAAAATTACCGGCCATAACTTAACGCGGTCACTTACAGACTTCCCCATTGAGATATCATAGCGGATGACGGCGCGCGACGTACCTACACCACACTTCGCGTAAACATGGCCCTTACTATCGGGATTCAGGTTTAGTGCGAATGGGATAATCTTGTTGGTTTTCTTAGACGTAATAATCATATTATCAGCCACGCCAGTCCAGTTTTTTTCTTTTTAAACAAGGTTGTATTAGCTTCACTTGTAGGTGCTTGTGAACAAATCTTGAAGTCAATTTTAACCTACTGCTAATTGTCGTATCGCTTTGAAACTTTGAAGTATGGATAATATGGATAACAATACAATAATTTGGTCCCATCAAAATGATCTGATGATGGAGCCAGGAGGTGGATAGTAGAACTTTTCAATGGATGGTTTTAAATCCTTGATTGTGGGTTCATTTTGTTTGTTTAACAAGACTTAAGCTAAGAGTCCCACTATCCACCTAACAGCTTCATCATCAGATCCTTGTTGATTTTGTTGTTTGAATGACTACTCGAATTTGGGCTCCATTAGTTTATTTAATGAATCACAGTCACAAGAATATTTTCTTAACTATAATAATTAATGATACCCTGATCTTGTTGCTGGTTGCGTTTGTTATACCTCTAGAACAAATTCTCTGAGCTCAATTCAAGGACTGCAAAAGAGCAGAAGAGCACTCTAATAGACTCTGGATTTTGTTACGAAACATGAAGAGTTGGCAATAAAGTAGAGGAAGATAAGTAAAGCTATCCACTAAGGCCAGCTCCAGTCAAAGATAATTTATATTGTCATTGGCTCCAGTAGAGTTTTATTAATAAGTGGCTACAGGACGAGTGGAGTTAGCCAATGAGAGATTGGTCACCTAGAAAGGTAAGCGAAGAGTTGGTCATCCGACAGCGAGATGGATCGACGATATTATTAAAATCACGTGTTGAACTTGGACCAAATTAACAAGATCGAGGCAGATGGGGATGGCACAGCAAGAGAGAGGACTACGCCCTGCAGTGGGACAAATAATGCTATAGACGATGACGATAATAGATAGATAGAAAGACCTAACTAGCCAGAAATTCATTTATATCATTTGCCACTAAGCTAGTAACATCCGTGATACAATGTAGTTACGTAAAGGAAAGCTAATTTGATGCATATTCGGAATTACGAGTTTAGAGAAACTTTGGACTCGATTACGTTTATACCGCATCCCACAGTTATTCCCCCAGAGAATAAATATTGTAAAGGGTGATTTATAGAGTCTGCGCGGTGCTTGGAACCGATCTGCGGGCCGATGTAGCTATCGGGGTGCCTTGAAATATGCCTGTAGAGAGCTATTGTTGTTATGTGAGAAACGGTGTCTAACAAGCGCCGCGCTTGATCGATGGAGCGGCCAACACCCAGCCATATTTTACAGTGGAAATGCGCGAAAATTGCTAATTTTTTAAAACGAGCCTGGCAATAAATCTTTTAGTGGTTTGTTGCGCGAATTTACCGCTGAACTTCCTTAGAGTTGGGCCCTATTCGGCACAATTTTCTTTCACTTGTTACGTATTTATTAGGTACTAAATTGTGTCTGTGTTTGGTGTGTTTTTAGTTGTAGCTGCTCTTGTTATTCTATCTGTTTGTGTGTATTTAATATGTTAAACGGATAACACTCATTTTTCACGCACGTGAAAGTTGTGTCGACTCCAATGAACTAGCTAATAGTCCACATGCAAAAAAAATTGCACCAAGGTCTTCTAGGTCTTCTGCTGAGTGAGTTCAACTAAAGGAATTAAGCCTAATTTAGATCAGATGCGTTCGCATACCATACCATATCTCGATTTGAGGTTTACCTAATAGCCACTAAGCTTACCTAAAATATAGGTTTGTTCCTGATTGAAAAACGAAAGTACCGTTTCTCTTACTTCATTGTAACGCAATCCTTATGCCATGTTATGTTCAGTTTCTTTCCGCAAACCTGATACCATAAACTTTCAACTTATTCCACTTTATTTCGCCATTTGACCCTATCTTTTGCATTTTACATTTACATAGCCAGTTGGCTAACAAATGGGTAGTATTACACACCTAGTTTATGCCGACCATTCCTTTACTTTCTATTGTCTGAAACTTTGAATTGAATACCGCATTCGGTGCCCAGATTAGGGGCAGCAGATACTAATCGGTGTTAACGAAATCATTATGCCTTGCTGTCTGGTATGAAATACCCATTTGTTGGTACGAATGTACTTTGAGTGAGATAGGCAGGCGAAGTGGTGGCTGACTATGTGACTATTTTATTCCTAGTCACTATTTTATTTCTTCAAACGGTTTGGGTTTTTTTTCTGTGTGTGATTTTACCTAGCATCCCGGAAAATTCGTTTTAACCAAAACAATTGATATTTTATTTGTTATTCATGTATAATACTTGTATTTGACAAATTAACTGTTCCATAGATTTTGTCGAGTGTCAATGACTGTTTTCTGTGTAACAGCACATTTTTTTCGTGATTTCAGTGTTGGTCCCATAGTAAAGTTGTTCATAATGATGAGTGCAATGACCTCCTTTCGGCTAAGTACAGTCTATGTATAAATAAAAAAAATATAAATAAGCATTAAATAAAATTCCTTGTATAAATAAGCATTAAAGTGTTATTCCCGAGATAGCGTATCTAAATGAATTCGAATTCACTCGCCCATTCAACTCTATGATGTAGACCGTGTGGGAGACAACCTAGTTGACCTGACAATCTGGAGCACAAAGGACGGTAGCGGCGAGTGGGTACTGCTTGAAGCTTTTGTTTGAAACTGCATTCTAGTGTAGTTTTCATACAAGCAAACAATACGTTAACAACGGGGATTGGGTGGGAACATTTAGCATGCACGTTAAACACTATACCATCCTTTTTGCTTTGCGTTTTCGGGTAAAATATAGAGGTTTGCATATATTTCTTTGATAATATATAGTTTGAATCTGCCGTAATCGAGCTAGTACCGAAAAAAGTCTGCCAAAAACTGAAGGGGGCGAGGTAAACACGTATTATAATTGCACAAACTGACATATTCTTAATAGTTCTACAAACGCACACTTCAATATTGAGTGGCACAGAACTGCAAACGATGTGCTCAAAATTTTAACGAATGGACGAGCTTCAATCATGATTTACTTTTATTTCATCGCCCAATATAAAAAAACATCACAAATTACAATGCCGGAGAGGGGTCTAAAAGTCCGGACAAATCCGGACGGTTAGTAACTTTTTTTTATGGGCTTGCGTTTGGTAATCTAAGTGGAGATATCTAAATTGTTATCTATTAGATGAAAATCATCCCAGGCCAGCAGCCACGTAATACCTGCCTTATTAAGAATCTGTAAGCTTTACAAGCCAGACGTATCAACGTATCCTAGATGCAGATAAATGTTCAAGGTTCCCCCGCGTTCTAGTTGGATTTTTTGCTTCGTAATCCGGCTCTTGTTATGCATAACCGAGTTAATGGAAATATCGTATCCGTACGTTCTCGGTTTCCCACCAAGACGCCAATTTGTGCGTCCGCGCAAGTTTCATAGTAGGGCTGTGACATAGGTAAGCTCAAAAGAGTTTTTTTGCAGCTTTTATGGTTTGATTTGAGCTAGAAGTTAAATACCGAGATATGTAATCAAAAAAACTTAACACAACACGTAAACAACGCAACACGATAATAAACAAACACGAGAACGTGTAAACCTGTGTTTGTATTTTTTTTAAATAGGTATAACGCTCTAAATGTTGTACCTCTGAACCACAGAACACAGGTAATATACCAGCTCTGAACATACTTGTTCTTATCTCTACCTACCTTTAATAAGGCTCCTGGACCTGTCAAAATTTCTTCGCTACGTAAAATATTTTAACACGGATTTTGAAGTCGGGTGGGAGGGAAGAAGAAAAAATCCTTTTTCGAAGTCGGTTAAAAAAGTAAATACTAAAAGTAGGTATAATATTTTCAAATTTTTTGACTTTTGTGTAGTTTTCCATATAATGGGTTTCACTCACAGAAAAGAAAAAATGGTTTCACTAATTCATAGATATAATTACGTAGTATAATATGACATCTTTGGTTTCACTATATTTTGTTTACAAAAGCAGTCAAAATCCATAATGACGAAATTTCTGTAAACGCGTCCAGCTGTCAAAGTTCAACAAATGATCACCTCCTGACCACCCAGTACGTTATCAACCTTATAATTAAACGCGCTTGCATAATTCCGTAATTTATTTACACCTAGAATATTTTAAGCTCTAGGTGTAATGGAATGCCACACCTTTTGTGGCAGCCCTGGAGTGAACGCATAAATCTCTCGGACATGACGTGGGCGGGAGACATGTTGACAATTTGTTGTCGTTCACTGCATGTGTTGTATTGATAATACTAGTTAAACAGTGGACAAGTTTGAGGGTTATAAACCGACTCCAAAAAGGAGGGTTATTTAAATTATAAGTAAATCATTAGAAGAAGATATTTCAGCTATAAGGCTGGAAAAATAGGAGATGCTTCCCGTTTCCCCTACTTCCCGTAAAGGTTATTAATTTTTCTGCAAACAAACTAGCGACGGGATGGTAATTGTCTAAGGATACCCACAATACCCGGAGCATTAGCGGCGCGTTTCATATTCATCCGACGTTTGAAGCAATTGAGGTTATATTTTGGGGGAATTTTTTGGTTAATGTTTTAAGTTTTGTAAAATGTTGTAAACTATCGGAATTTTAATTTAAATTTTTAATGGAATTGAAGTTGTCGAGTAGGGAAATTGTCGGCGTACCTTAGGTATTGTCGGATACCTAAAATTTAACCATGCATTTACTAATCGGTTCTTAATCGCTAAGATCTACCGATTCTTTGAGTCTATCTATAGTTTATTTAGGTACGCTGGTATCTCCGTACCTAACCACAAGTGCCTACCTACTTATCTATTACATCACAACACATGGGTCATTATCATCATCAGGGTGTTCCCCGATGGTTACAATCTGGGTGTCTTCAAATCACGAGTGAATCGGTTTCTTCTAGGCAAGCGTGCTCAAACGTACTATTACATTGTACATTGCTTAACATCAGGCGTGATGGTGGTCAAACACAAGCCCATTATTTATTTAAACTAAAAAACAAAAAAAAAAAACTCATCATCATTGGCCTTTTACATCTTTACCCTGAGCCTTATCATCTGATAAGGTGGTTTAAGACCACCTTACGTGGGTAAAACTACAACTTTCTGTTATTAGGACAAGTTTATCTTCTGTTAACCATTCAAAACAACAACAGGTCAAGCTAACAAATGCAGAACGTGTGTTAACATTCTGCTATCTATGCAGGGTTACTTCAGGAAGGTAAAGAACCACTTTTACTGTGGGACCAACCCCGAAATTGCGAAAATCTAGTTGTACCATATAAATTTACGCACACAACGTATTAGGTACATGGAGCAGCTAATATTAAAAAAAATGTGCGATAAGTCCCGATAAACATTATTAAAAGGTGTGTTCATATCGCAAAAGTTAAAAGGTTACTTTTTAATTTAAAAAAATATATTTTTACGTATTGTTCCAAACTTTAGGATTTACAATTTAAACGTTACAGACAATTCAATTAGAATTGTTTTTTATGAAAATATTTTAAATTTTTATAACGTTTCGATTGCTGTTTATAATTAAGAATAAAATGACCTCCTTTCGGCTTACCATCACCGTTACGTGTAGCCTTGTAAAGTAAATACCCTGTACTCTCGCCCTTTGATTCGCGGCCAACAGTTATCGCGCTTTCTTAATGCGAATGTTACAGCTATTTGTCCACCAACCTATCTTAACTTTGATGTACAGTCGGCGAGAGTTTCGCTACGCAACTTAGTAGGTACTTACTTTTTTATTTTTGCGTAGGTCTAGTAGGGTTGATTTATCAGTGACGCTGAACTTAAGTGCTTCAGATACGACAGGTTACGTACCTAGTAGTTGTATCACATGAAGTTTTATTTTTAATTCGTTTGAAAGTCTTGCCGAGCTTCAACATGGAGAGTTTCAAAAAGTGTGTCTCCAAACACCTATCTTGGCTAGCGAAGCATTGACAAGACCGCTAGTGTTGTGTCAATAGACGGACAGCATGCATATTTGCCGCTATTTTTATTTTAAAAACAGCACCAGCGGTTGGGGTTAGCTTAGCTATGCACAGCTAACCCCAATTACCTAAGGAACAAGAAAGGAATGTTAATATTCTAGACTTGCAGACACAGAGAAAGAGAAAACAAAGAAAGGCATTTCCGTCCCTACACCAGATCAGAAAAACAAAGGAAATTTGCCTTATATAGTTTAACTATTATTGTTCGTGTTAGAATACGAACGTTACCAATTTTTTCACTATACCGTTAAACCACTTCATACAAAAACTGTAATTACGAAACACTTAGGAACCTACTAATGTTTCACGCGCACCTAAAAACTTGCAGCGACACGACTGTAGGTACTAATAGTCGACATACTACAAAAAAATAATTTAAAACCCCCTAAAAGAGTTGATCTTCAAACGTCTGAATAGATTTCCTTGAATCATAGCTAAAACACACTCGATCAAGTCACCTCTCAAACAAAAATTAAATCAAAATCGGTTCAGCCGTTTGGGAGCTACGATGCCACAGACAGACACAAGGATACACAAGGATTACACATCCCTCTTTTTACGTTGAGGGTTAAAAAAGGGCGTCGGGGTCGTCTGCAGGGTGAGTTGCACTAGAGGCATCAAGTCTGATTTAGGCCTTATGCATTCGCACCCGCACGCCACCTTAGGTACTATATATCTCTTATTTGACTGACCTGAGGATACTACCTATTAAAAAAACTTACATTTCAATTCTAAGTTTTCCTCTCCACAGTACCTATGTAGGTCCAGGGCTGAGTCCAACTATGTGACATTTTCCTGCATCCACTATCTAAAGGTTGGCTAGACTCAACCCGCTAAAGGTTACATCGGGTACAAATTCAATACGCGCAAGCACCTTGCACTTATCGCTGTTTGTGTTAATGTCCCCTTTGTACTCGAGTGTTAGGAATAATCTCTAGAAACTGTAGAAGATATGTAGAAACGCCGACCTTACGTGGATAGTAAATAACCGAGACAACTCTTGTCGTGTCTGTAATGGGCCTAATGCTACAGGACCATTTGAGAACAAACTCGATAGTTTACAAACCTACCTAGCTTTTACACACTCTCCTTGTAAACGCTAGCTTACCTAGACTCAATCCGGTACATACCTCCACATTGTAAGTCTTCGTAAGTGAATAAATAAACATTAAACTTTATTATACGCATTCTGTTTCTAGTAGGTAATGGGTAAACCTTGTTACATTGTCTGAGATTCTTTGCAATGTAATAGCTATCACCAATTAAAAGCTATTTAAATTGCTAACAGGCGACCATTTAAAAGATAGGTATCATGACTAGTCGATACTATTCGCTTTGCCATCATATTCTGCTAAACAAAATAAAACAATTGTAACGAAATATATCTAACTAACAAACTGCGCCCCGCGATTTCACCTGCGTGGTGATGAAAAGTAGTCTATGTTAGCTATTATTATTTCAAATTTGTCCAGCCGTTTCTGCGTGAAGGAGTAACAAACAGACCTAACAGGGTCTTTGTACCAACTTGTTGTTTTAAGGACCTCATGTAATTTGTGTACACTGGCAAATAAACGAAATAAATAAATAAATAAATAACAAACATACACACGCTCACAAACTTTCGAATTTATTATATTAGTCTGATTTGATTCGTATTGTCAACAGTGAACAAGAAGCAACGGTGATGAAGGCGAATCCATGGCTATATCACTACTACGCAGTACAATCTAAACTCCACTACGGTCTGGCATATGAAGCAGCTACGAGAATGTATGGGCCTCCACCACCTGATGTTCAAGTCTACCCTCCAACCATGCAATACACGCCAGCGCCGCCAGTCTGCATCAACGGCAACCAACCAGTCATGATGCCAAACCCTGGACTCCAGCCACACATACCGCATGTTCCACCTCACTTAGCTCCGATGCACTACGCGTACGAACGACCGGAAAATGGACCTGTCGACTACTCAGTCTCATTACAGGAAAACAGGTACCATATATACTTAGTAAACTAACATCAAATTCCGGGTCTAATACAATTAGAATTTAATTGCCGATTTGCACATCCAATGCCATCTTCTAATAAAACCTTGTAGTGTCGATCATTTGATTATAGGAATGCGGACACACTTGAACCCATTGTCCAGTTTTTGTCCGTGACCATCAAAGCAGGTGGAAACTTAGCTATTCCGCATGTTTCACTTCAGATTCCTGTTCCAGGTACCAGAATATTCAGATAGAGGATACTAGAATCCAGCCTAACGCTAAACGGAAAGGAAAAAGCTCAGACGAGAAGCCAAGCACTCCAGTCAGCTTGTCTCCCCGATGCACACCTTCGACGGTTATTTCAGGAGACACACTGGTCGCGGTATCTGCAGGATCCATTGCTAGCAGACGACCGGGATCTAAGAACTTCAATATAACAGAAACAGAAATGGACCAGTGGAATCCTAGTCCGACATGGTCCGAGTCTGCGTTACAGAAAGTTCCTGACGTCTGTCATCAAGATCTAAGTCCTTATGTTACAACGACTCCACCAACTCCGTCGGGAACACCTACAGCGTACACGCACAACTATAATCACACATTTGTGTTCGACTGGTCACCAGAGCAATATGTTCCTCATACTAACAATAGATGTAACACAGTAACCACAGAAAGTTCCTACCAGCAAACATGGAATAGAGGTCCGAGAACGTCATTCTCCAGTGCCGCAGAAAACTCTGATGAGAATTGCAATCCTAATAGATTAAGTTTATTAATGAGAGTCAGTAATCCACCGCCGGCGTACAACGCTAGAGAAGGAGAGGCACTTAGAAGACAGATAGGTAAGTTCTGTTGCATGCGTACCTAATAATAGTATTAAGCTTTACTAAACTCGGTGCTACTATTTATTTGCTCTGACAGCTGCAATAATATTCTTACAAGTATAATTTTTTTAAGCCCCCGAATGTGGACGGTTTATACCCGGAGTCAGTAAAATATTTTAAAAAAATATGTTTATTCTGCTTTTTAAAATTTTATTGCAGATGTCACATCAAATAAACGAATGGAAATAGTGTCGCTAGTTGCAACTGCAACCCAATGTCAAATGGATGTTTGTTGTCTTTGAACTTTTAGAGATTCTTGGACATACCGGTTTCCACACGATGTTTTCCTTCACCGTTTTTGATCGATGCCATTAAAACTGCATATAATTTATTTTAGTAGGTACTAAGTAAGTCATCGGTGCAGGGCCGAGGATCGAACCGGGTACCGGCCGTCAGATTGTAAAGCGAACATGCTACCGCTCGCCCACCATCGTTCCCAACTATGTAGTCAACTACCCTTTACCCACTTAACTTTAGTACAGTCATAGAAGATCAGTAAATAGTAGGTTTAAAGCTCATGACAACTATTTGAAGTTTTTTTTGTTTGTTTCAGATCGCCCACACCCAGATTCACCAGACGCCAAAAAGCCTTCCTTATAACTGTAGCTTAAATTATGTTTCTTTCGAGTCTTAAATAAATATTTTGTTACCCTTTTGCATACTTATTGCCTAGTATAGTACTTATTTTAATTTGTAAAAGCTTTGGAACTCTCCTGTGATCTTTGTGTTTATAAAATCTAGTAAATAATATTGTAAAATACTTTAGAACATATCCATTGTTTTGTACAAAATTGTTTTAAGGATAGCATACTGTTGCACATCTAATGTGTCCAGTTATTTTGTGTATACGAATAATGTAATATTTGTGTAAATATTAGATTTAAGTATAGCTAGGGATAGTGTGGGTATTTCGATCTGTTCTTATAAATAGCAACGAATTTCTTTTAGTGTCAAATTGGCGTAGACTTACCCCCATATTCATAAACGTAAATAAAAGTACCTCGAATCCTCATGTCGTGTTTAAGGATATGAAAAACATCACTTGAGGGTGACGTGAGGATTCAAGGTACCTTTATTTAAGTCTATGAATATGAGGGTTAGGCTTTGTTTCAGAATGTCCAATTAACGTCCCGGTTAAGCTAATAAGCACTTATCTATTAAATAAATAGCTGTGCTTACATTTCATAATCATTAAAAGGACTGACTATTGACAAAGTTTATATTAATATAAAAGTCAGATCAAGTTGCTAATAAAATTTATTAGTTGGTTAGGGAGTTTGACAGAAAAAAAAAATGTGGCGTTACCATTTCGCTGCCCGAGTACATAATATGGAACTAATTATCCGGATGATAAAAAGGGATTGTGAAACGCGATGTTAGATAACCAAAAGTTTTATCTTCCACATAATTTATGTGATGGTTTGCAACTAGGTACTTTTAGCACATTCTGAAACAAACCCTTAGAAATGAAACAATAACTGGGTTTTTTATCTTTAGGTAATTTTACCAAGTATTTTGCGCCTCTGTTTTTATTTGTCCACCAATTTTTTATGTGAATTACTTATTGTGTCACAATAATATAGATAACATAACTGTTCCCTACAATTGTCTTCCTAGTAGCTTTAAGACATTATGAAATATCACTGTAAATGTATTCCGTCCGATTTAAATACTATGTCAATTTAAGTTTAATTGTACAAAATAAATATATAATATTCATAGTAGGCACAGACGCATTCTGCTTACTGAAAACCAGTATCTGTCATAGTATTAATTTATGATCTTTGTTGATTAATTTTGAGAAGTAAATATTACAACCTCGAAGACATTTATTTCATTTTTCTACTTTTAATTACTTATGCTTACAAAGCTTTGGAGAGAGGGGAGATTGTTCGAGTTCTAGAGAGAGACAACGAATAAGTAAAGATAGCGTAGGACACCCTGAGACTAGATTAGAGTGTTGATATACTTAAGGCAGTGACTGGAAGCAATAATCAGGATGGGGATGCCTTGGGATGGACCCTAAGATCAGACGAACAAGGGAGATATGTCTTGGTACAATTATCGTTCATGTTCAAAGTCTCCATTTTTCATACTTTTTTTTCACTATACCTAACTTTCACTATGCTAAACCGCTTAACCCAAAATCTAAAAGTATGGTTCACTCCCCAGTTTCTGAAAGCCTGTTCAATTTAATTTATTGTCATAACTCATTTCAAGTGACTTGATTGGCTGTTGTTTTTTCATCCAACCTTGGGATTAAATGTGTTAGTAAATTTTTGTGTTGATTAGCCTTTCAGAAATCAGGGGTAACTCACTTTTTACGCACACGTAAGAACATAGTAGCGATACCGACGAACTAACTTATAGTACACATACAAAAAAGGGCAACAAGATTGTCTGCAGGGTGAGTTCAACTAAAGGTATCAAGCCTGATTTAGGCCAAATGCGCACCCGCCACGCCACTAAGTTTTTATGATGATGGTGAAGATAATATGTCTTTTTAAATGAAATTCTTAATATCCTGATATTCAATTTATTTACAAAAGCATAGTAATATTTCATTCATAAAATTCATTATTCATAAAAGCAATTCATGCAAATGTAAATATTCTAAATATATTTTTGAATTCCTTAAGTATTAGTCAGGCCTAAGTCTCATGTTTCTTAAGAGACACAAGTCTCTCGCTGTATCTTTTCGCCCATAAGGTGTTGCCAAATCATACAATCTGAGGATCAGACTAATATTAAAACTGTCTGGAAGTGCCTTGATCAAAGTCGGCACTAGTTCGCTTGGCATCTTCTGAAGCACCAACTGAGCTCTTTCATGACCACACTGCACAAAGTAGACCAAGAATTCGAGAATGAAGTGCGTTTGAGGGGTCACATTTCCATTTTTACCAGCTAGTTGCGTAAATGATTTAAACAAAGTCTCCAATGACGAATTGAGAGGCTCCCTCAAAACAGCGCCTCCAGACACATTCGATCCTTGAGAATAGTAAATGCTTGAATCAGAAGAATTGTCATTCAGTCGTCTTGTTTTGCTGCCAGAAGACAGTGCATCTAAATCATCACCATCATCATGCCGACGCTTTCTAGAGTTTTGGGCTTTATTAGAGTTGCTATATTCTAGAGCAGCATAAATACAATAAACCGATAGTTTAGCAAGCACGGCACATTGTGGCTCAACAAGCTCTTCACTTAGTTTAGCATTGTATAAATACTGTGGCAGAACATGCAGTACCAAGGCTTCTGTGCATTTCTGAATGTCCAAGTGGAACATAGCAAGTACAATATCCACTGATCGATCAAGGTCGTCCTGGTACCGAAATTTTAGGGTTTCTTTCACCAAATTAGTCACAAACCATACAGGTCCAGTAGTGTTCAGAAGGCTGTCGATAATGTGTGTCGAGTCAATGTGGAGGTACCCTCTATTCTTTATGTCTTCCCAAACCGACTGTAGTTGCTCCAGAATCGGCTGCCGCGATATAATGCTGTGAGACATGGAGACTGGTTTGTTTTTCGGGATCGGAGGTGGATGAATGTCGTGCTGCATTTTTCGTATGATTTGAGACATTAGGATGGCTCGCTCTTTAAAGTTATCGATTTGCAATTCAACCTCTGATAATGGTGTCAAAAACTGTTGCACCATATTGAGAGGTTTCAAGAAAGCATCTTGATGAACCACATTTATGTAGGAGCATAACCACACAGACGCACAAACTGCTAGTGAAGCCATCTTCTGTCTCAATGAATCCAACATTCTTTTCACATCTGCAGCCGTAAGTGAACCTTGTTCCCAAGCAAATAAGATCTCCTTTATAGCTCCACTGACATTCATGCAGAGATCATGGGGCTTCATATTGGTGTTTTTAAAGTCAAAGTCTGGGGCACACAAGTGATGAATGAAAAAGTCCACAACCTGAGAGTCACACTTCAGCAAGATTTGATCTGGGGATTTGTAAGAACCTTTATGTGCCATACATTCACGGACCCACTTTTCAAAAAATGAATCTCCGTTTTCTTCAAGAACTGCTTCGGGACCATAATTTTGTACTATAGAGCAGAGGATCAAGAATGAAATGTCGAAGATGTAGACCTTAGATTGTGGAGCTCCTTTTTCAGCAGCGGCTATCAGTGCAAATTCATTAAACTTTATCAGCCTTGACACAAACAGTTTCAATTTTCCTTCCACAGTGGCGACAGCTAGAATAGTATCCAAAGTGGTTCCTCCGACAATTTGGCAGAGCATTGCATGCAGCGAGTCTTGGGTTTTATGGAAATCACCTCCCATAGTCTTCAAAATCCCAGCTAAAGTTGGCTCCGCTCGAGTAATAAAAGAGGGAACGGACCCCTGAAGTCCAGTTGGTTCCAGTTTTTGCAGCTTTACATCTTTGTTTTCTCGCTTCTGTCTAAAGTATGTCAAATGGCTGTCTGACACAACATTCAGCTTTACTAAAGGCTCTAACAGTGCCACGACACTATTGCAAGAATTTTTGGTGTCGACAATATCCAGTAAAGGAGAGGCTTGTAATAGTTTCTCAAAAGCTTCAACCAGTTCAATTGAATACTCAGTTTCTTTGTTAGTCGTTCCACACATATTGTGAAGGTAGTGCATTATTTGAGGTATCTTCAGGAAGGTAAAAGCGGCCCATAATGCTTGTTTTGAGGCATCTTTACTGGAATCGTTCAGAGATATGAAGCATGATCGAATCAATTCACTGTAGAGTCGGGATAGAGGGAATCCTTTGATCCTTTTAACCATGAGAAGCTGACCAGCAAGCTGTTGCATGTCAGCGCTAGGATTGGCTAGAACATTTATGGCAATCAATGCTTGGAGGCAGTGCGTAACCGCATCAGGTTTGGTATTCAGCGGAGCTATTTTATCTATTTCCATACTGCAAATCTTTTGCAAGGTCTCATGGATAGTAACAGGTGCTTTAAACTGTGTGTTCATCATCATAAAGGCTTGAATCTCCTTGCACTTCTTAGTCACTTCACTGTATTCTTCTGGATCATTCTGTTTTGCTAAGTAAAACATAGCTAGAAGGAAATCTGAGCTGACGATTGAGTTTAATAGCGATGAAGATTTTTCTAACAACTCTTGGCTTTGAATAGGGTTATTTGAAGGGTACTTACTGAGGGAGTAATGGTACACCTGCAGGAGCCACAATATTATAGCTGAGACAGCATACGCTAGTACTTCTTCTTCCAGCTTTCCCCGACAGGTGATGCTGTCCAAAAAGCTTTCTAAAAACTCTAGAAGGCTGGTGACGCAGTGTGGTTTGTGGAAGGAATCGAATTTGGATATCCTCTGCAGAACAGCCGCATATGAGACGAGGTGGGAGGCTAGAGAATGTTTCAAATACGAGATTACTAGCTGGTTCGCACCACATCCCACCATAGCTTGTTGTAGAATGCAGTCCGCTAGGTTATACAAGTCGCCACTGACACCTCTTGGCAGGATTGTCTTGATGTTGATACCCCATTGAATATCCGTCCAACGTTCCCTCCAAGCTTTGAGGATGAGTGCCTTCAGGGCGCTGGTTTTGCTAGTGATTTTCGACGCGTCCATTGTAACCATTTTATTAACTGAAGTTCTAACGTCTTAGCACAGTTCAGTAGAATAACACTTCATTTTAGAGTCTAGTATCTTTTTCATCAGATTTAGAGACACATTAGAGTCAAAATTTGTAACTTTTTAAAATAAAAACAACACAGCACAGCTTTTGTACAGGATTCTGTCGTCTTGCTGTCAATGTCACTGTCGTTTATTTTTTGCGTTTTTTTTTCTATGACCATGGGTACAAAGTCCTTCAGTCGTAATATTAAACAAGTTTACCACTGTACAATATTGAATAGCGTCAAACAAAACATAGTCATAGTCAAAGTCAAGCTAGGTAAGTCACGGTTAAGACAAAGTCATACCGTGTGGTGGTAGTATAGTGGTGGATACTTTACAAGAGGCTTTTAACGAGCTATAGAAACAATATATTAAAAACAGCATGTTTCACCACGTCATAAATCCTTTTCCCATTATTGATCACGTCCATGAACGCATTATAAAATAATAATCCACCATTATTACGCACCCCAGATAACCACGCACACCAGAAACCAAAGTGCGACACCCAACTCCACGCAGAGGAAAGATTATTTAAAAAGTTAGAAAGTAAACGTTAAAGGTTAACAGTCACTGTCATCATTAACACGCCCCTCCCCCCCCAGCCGTCCTCGTGTTATTGTTTACAAACTTTTGGAAAGAAAAGATCGTAAAAATGAGTTTTAGAAATTACAAAGAAAAGATTGATGTAGGAGACACAGTAATTCTATACATGAGCAACAATTACTACGCTCTAGATGTTCAGACTGAGATAAAGAACAAGAAGGGTGAAAAGGTGGAAAATGTTTTCCAGACACCTTACGGTGCTTTGAAGGTTAAAACTCTTATTGGAGCTGAATATGGAAGCCGGGTAAGTGAATTTTCTTCCTAAATACACTATTACCACTATAACATTGCCTGAATCAAAATCTCAAATCAAAAATCAATTCTGTGCCTCATCGGAAACGAGTGGCAGCGATTCCAGTAGCCAGTATTCAGTAAGCCAGTGGCTGGTGGGGGCGTATCAGCTTCATTTGTATAGAGCAGTCACTGTACCACCGCCCACAACAACAACTCGATAACAAGAGTCCCATAAAAATGAAACTTATACTAGGTCTAAGCTTTTTTAGCTCTAATAGCTACTGTAGATTAATAAAAGCTAAACTATGACTAAAAAAAGACGGCAAAGAAAGCAAACTTTATTTGCCACGGCATCTTGCTCCTTGATGCCTGTAGACCCTTGCAGTAGAGTTTATCCTCCACTGGCAACAACTAATAAATAACTCTGACTATAAACTAGAGATGAAACGGATTGCTGTTTAGCCGGATACCGGACATCCAGTCAACCTTGAAGCTGGGTAGGCAGATAACCCGCTGAACATTGCCAATTAGCACATCTTAACAAGCAAGTTAGGGTAGATGGCGCATGAACAATCAGCTGTGGTCAGGTGAATTTGTGTCTTTTCGTTCATGAGCAAAGTTAGCAAATTTGTGTTTCACTAACTTGTTGAATTGATCACAGATCACTTGAGGTTATGTAAACATGCTATTGTAGTTTGAAGTTATTAAAAAGTATTTTTTGTTGTTTAATGAAAATATGGTGATTAAATAAAGGGAATAAGTGGTGGCAAATAGCGAGAAACTGGGGAGATTGGCATAAACAAAGGTAGGCCTATACCCAGCAGTGGGTCACTCAGGGCTGATGATGATGATGAAATTAAGTACCTACTTAAATTACCACCAGCCATTAGTGCCACTTGTGGCACTAGCTCGTAAGTGTTTTCTACCTGTTTGTAATTTTTATTTCTGGTGTACACAATAAAGAGTTTCTATCTATCTATCTATCTATTAGATATTTCATAAAAATAATGGTATCTGGCCAAACACTCGCTTATTATCTGGTATGAGGCCGGGTAGTAAATTTAGGCTAGATAGGCCGGATCCCGGATAGTTAGTAGATATCCGTTTCATCTCTACTATTAACAGGAACACCTGTCACTTTCTCAATGATGCCAGATTTCAAAATAAGATTTTACTTAAATTTGTAGGTGGAATTATCAAAAGGTTGGGGTCATGTCATACAGCCGACTCCAGAGCTGTGGTCACTGACCCTGCCTCATCGCACTCAAATAATCTACACTCCTGATATCAGCATGATTATGTTGCAGCTTGATTTGGTACCGGGATGTGTTGTAATCGAAGCAGGTAAACATTTTATAATAGTATACAACAAGATAATATAGTTAGAAATGAGGAGATCCGTAGATGAACAAATGTTACCAACATAGCTCATCAGATTAGCAAGTGACAGTCGACATACAGACATAGCACGCAGAACAGATGGCCGATGGGGCTGAGAGGTTCTCAAATGAAGACCACGGACCGATAAGCGCAGCGTAGGATGTCCACCCACAAGACTGACGGGTGACCTAAAATAAACTGGAGAAAAATCCTGGAGGCACACTGCTTCCAACCGGCCCTTTTGGAGATCGATGGGGGAGGCCTATGTCCAACAGTGGACGTCCTATGGCTGAATGATGATGATAATGATGATGATATTGATTAAATAGGCTTGCACCCATTTATTCAATA
This sequence comes from Agriopis marginaria, assembly GCA_932305915.1. Taxonomy (NCBI): domain Eukaryota; kingdom Metazoa; phylum Arthropoda; class Insecta; order Lepidoptera; family Geometridae; genus Agriopis; species Agriopis marginaria. The sequence goes on from OW029933.1 coordinate 6,728,794, forward strand.
AAATATTTTGATTGCCAACTCGTCTGACTTTAAGAGATGATGTGGTGTACGATGGGCCATGCTTGCCTAGAAGAAACTGATTCACTCTCTACGTGAAGACACCCAGATTACCGTTACTACAACATACTACTATTTGAAATGAAATAAAACTATGTTTTCTAGGTACGGGCAGTGGTTCTCTAACTCATGCTCTTATTCGCCGAGTTAGACCACACGGCCACATCTACACATTTGACTTCCATGAACACAGATCTAATGTAGCACGGGAAGAGTTCTCTTCACACGGACTGGCTGATTTTGTTACTGTGAGGACCAATATTATTACCAATTCTTATTATATGTAGGATAGGTGTTAGTACAGTAAAATTCAGTCCTGGTGATGGCCAACATGACTTTCTATTTACAATAAACATTCATGTTGGCTAGGTGTTGTTATAACTGGATAAATTATCGCTAGCACACCGCAGTTTCACAAGATATCTATAGGACTGTAATTTTTAAGAAAAAAGTAGTAAATTCAGGCCTAAAGCTACCTCCATACCATATTTCATCCGAATCCGTTACAGAGCTGAGTGTGGACAAACACTCTTATATGCAAACTTTTGCATGTATGATATTACTGATACATCAATGATATCCATGGTGTTACTTAGTAGTACTTTGTAGGAAAACCCTTCATGTAGATTTGAGAGAAAAGTTTTAATTATGAATAAGGAAAGAAGTTTAGTTTTGGTGTATATGTTTGTAAGTCTGTTACCATTTTTCTTCAAGACTGCTGGACCAGTTTAAATGCCCCTTTTTTTAAGCAAGTATGTACTTAGCTATGATTAAAATCTGACCTGCGTTTAAAAAGTTTTGAGCTCTTTTTTATCTAAGTACTTATGGTTTTTCTGGTGGGTTTGACCGCGATGGTGAAACGTCATGTCGCTTCCAGTAATATAATAAACTTTATTTCTACTTTAGGCACAACACAGGGATGTGTTAGTTGATGGATTTGGCGATGAGTTAAAAGGGAAAGCGGATGCAGTGTTTCTTGATCTACCCAGTCCTTGGAGTGGAGTACCTCATGCAGTAGTCTCTTTGAAAGAACAAGGTAAGTTTTTACTGCTTATTTTCTGAAAATAATAATATTTTTTGTATGTGGTGAGGTGGATTGCTTTGTTAACCAATTACCCAGAAGAAGGGAGTGTTTTTCGGGTGTATTACCTCCTGTGACCTAAACGGCTGAACAGATTTTGAAATGCGTGTCGTTAAATTCGTCATCATGTCAGTAATGACATTGGCTACATTTTTCATCAATTTATAAAATATAATATATATCTATTTCTTATAAATTTTTCTGCCTTTTTTCTAATGTTTTCTGATTCTGACTACCCTTTACTGTACTAAGATAGATATATAGAATAAACTCTTCAATGTTTACACAACATAACGACATACTACTACAACACGAAAATAAATAAATTGATGCAACAGTGGGCGGCCTTGTCGCTAAGAGCGATCTCTTCCAGGCAACCTTAGGATGGAGAGGATAGTAGAAAATCAAATCTATTTATTTTTAATCATTCATTTGATTTTGAAGTTTTTATATTTTACAGAATTTTAGTAGTCAATCTATTTTTATAATAGATTTTTAATTATTCTAGTTCTTAATTTTTTTTATGTTATGATATCAATGGTGCTAATTAATTACAACCGTTTAATCATACTTAATTAAACTGTGGTAATTAAAATCCTACCTACCTTCTAGTTTATTTGCAATCTAAAGACAGCGATAGTCAATAAAACACTAGACAAAGCTTGAAACAACATCATAGATCTATCCCACATTATCAAGATAAAGCTTTACATCCAGGCGGCTACACATAAAGAACAGTATGGGATCTTTTTGTGTACATCTGGGAACTACTTTCCTACTATAATACATCGCGGTCTTTTTCAAGGCGAGTGCATGCGCGTAGCTTCGTCTCGCTTTTCGAGAGCTTCTGCTGATCGGGTGCGAGAAGAAAATCGCGCTCTGGCATTCTTCTTTACTAGCCAGTGAATGTCTGTAAAACACGTCAGTTTCAATAGTAAAATAGTATGGCTCTTGTCTGCATTTACTAGCACGACAACTTTCTGCTCAGAAGTGCTGCACTTTCTTGCGAATGTATAGGTACATATTTTGAATAACATAGATATCAGGCGCATTTTCTGGAAGTATGTTAATAATGAGATTTTTGAAAGGTTCTAAAAATCGTTACATCCACGAGCCTTCATACCGAATATTACGAATCGTATATAATATAGATAAATAGATGGAAACTCTTTGTGTACACCAGAATCAATTTACAAACAAATAGAAAGCACTTAAGAGCTAGTGCCACTAGGTGGCGACCTTCGTATTTAGACTCCCATGGAGTATTAGATCGAGGTCTGAATAACAATCCCATATATTTTTTCAGAATTGAAATCCGCTAGATTAATGATATATGGTAATTATGGTATTAGTATTTCCAACTCACTAGAAAACATTTTGTAATTAATTTCAAGCATCTGTCTGGTTGCATCAGCTCATTTTTTTGGGCCACCTGATGGTAAGTAGTCACCGTCACCTATGGACACCTACAATACCCGGGGCATTGGCGGTGCGTTGCCTACCTTTGAGGTCTCTATTCAGTCTTCGCTTGAAGCAATTGAGGTCATATTGTCATTTGTTTGCGGGTGCCAAACGTTGGTGCAAGTTTGTGTGAAGTTGCTTTACTGCCACTACAACAAAACCTCGTATGTAGCGGGACACACGGGTGATCCTTATAAATCGAGAAATCGATTGCAATCTGATTACTCGGCGTCGATTATTCAGATCCCCGCGTAAGTTATTCGATACCATTCATTGATCTGGATTGGGAGTCGGTAGCGAATTGTGAATCGATTTGTGCTGATTTGAAAACAAGCGCCGTGAAACCAAATTAGCACTCCAATTTAGAAATATATAAAAGTAGTCCTGAATACAGATGTGTTAAAATCTATAATAAGTTACCAGATACCATAAAACATTTGTAAAGATTGCTCATTTAAAATCTATATCAAGTCAAAACTCATTGAAAAAGCCTACAGTATACAAGATTATATGGACGATAAGTGGTAGAAAATAGTAATTTAGCAATAGAAAATTAAATATTAAGCTTATATTTTATTTATATTACACGGGAATTACTCACATAAGATTAAGCCGGTCACAAAAAAAACTAAGTGTGTGGGTCAATATAAATAAAATGTGTGAAAACCACGTCAGATTCTATAATAAAATTAAGCTTATAGTTTTATTTTGTTTTTATTAATAGAAAAGCTTTTGTTTTATAGTTATTATTATAATTTAAGATAATATTATGTGTTACAATAAGTCAAATTGCAGCGCCCTAACAGGGTCTTTGTACCGACGTGTAGTTTTAAGGACCTCATGTAATTTGTGTACATTGACAAAATAAACAAAAAAAGTAGTTGAACCTCTGGTTAGGGTTGATATAAATGAATGAAAAAGTTGCCATAATTTCCTACATTGGCATATAGGTACGTACCTAACAATATTTAAGGTAGGTGTATAGAACCTCTTCCATTAGATTAGAGCATCATCAACATCTTCACTTTTATAAATTCACATTATGCCCCTTCTCAAGTTCACTATCATTTTCGGTACTGCCCCAATCTCATCTGCGTCTTGCCCTGACCTTGACATCACCCATCCGTCTGGTAGGCTGTCTTCTGATATTTTGACTTTCTCTCCTTGAGGTCACCATTTTGTGACAGCTTTAGTCTACCGTCTTTTCGTCTTGCAATGTATTCTGCACACCCCCCCTGTTTTCATCAGTCTTCCTAAAAAGTAGTTATCAATTCGACTGTTTTTTTTGTCTTGTTTTTTCATATATAGAATAGGTCTATGTTTGGCCATCAACTCACCTGATAGAAAGCGATATTTCTTTGATTTGAGAAAGCGAGATTGTGGCCGTGGCCGAAGATGGAGCACGTAGACTTAGAAGCTAAGGTAGGTTTTTGTATATGAACCGCGAAATATTTGCCAATTTGTGATCCTATTTTTAATGATTCTTTTTTAGGGTTCTTTATTGAATAGGCTATATAATAGGGTGAAAAATTAGGCAGTGTAACCCGTTTATAGAACGGTGAAGTCGGTTGTTATATAAAAAAAAATATATAAAAATACGCTCAGAAAAAATGGGATAATCAGTTTTCCTATTTATTCTGGGCATAATAAAAAATATAAACGTCGTAAAATGACCGAAGGACATTTTTGAAAAAACAGACAATCTTTTTAATCTTAAATAATTTATAAATTTATAAAAAAACCTTTATTAAAACAAACTTTTCGTATTCTTCGCGGCAAACCCTTTTATTTACCCAGATCATGAAGTTGCATAAAAAATAGCTGGTCCGCCATCTTTCGGAGTCTGCCATATTGGATTTAGAAGGACGTCACTTTAGCTAACCGTATTGTCATCCAAACTAAACGTGTATGCAAAATTTCAGCTCCAATCGGTTGGGGATAACTGATTCAAAATTCAGTTGCGGGATTTGTCCCACCGGTCTGTGGTCCCACCCATACATACTAACAGGGCAAGTTAAATAAAAGCATAAAGCTTGTAAAACATCAAATACATAGCCCACAGGATTAGCAAGTTGAAGTGGCAGTGGGCAGGGTACATATCACGCAAAACAGATGGCCGATGGGGCCGAAAGGTTCTGGAATGGAGACCACGGACCGGTAAACGCAGCGTAGGACGTCCACCCACAAGATGGACAGACGACCTAAAAGAGACCGCAGGTAAACGCTGGATGCAGGCGGCTTCCAACCGGCCCTTTTGGAGATTGGTGGGGGACGCCTATGTCCAGCAGTGGACGTCCTATGGTTGAAATGATGATGATGATGATGAAAACGTCAAATACGCGAGCAAGATATTCTATTCGGTAAGATATTCTACCCGGTATTCTGGGCCTTAATAAAATAGCTAAAAATATCCCGTTAATAATCATTTAACTTTAGCTACTAGCCCTTCTATGATTCCTAGTAAACGATATTTTTCCAATATCATCATAACTCAACTGCTGAAATGATTGAGCGAGCGTTCAGATAAGTACTGGTATTTGCACAAGAAAGTCAGCATGACTCAATGATAATGATTAAAGATCTTGTCAGGATTTAACAGATATCCATCGTTGGTAACCATTGCTATTATTAATCTGTCAGATGCAGGCACCTGCTATTTGGAGCACATACTGGGTTTAGCTTGACACTGAATTATTAGACTCCTTTCGCTGCGTACCTGGCTTGCGAAGTTGCGATTTCTATTTCGTTGGTAGACTCTCACAAAATGTACGGAGCAGCTGATATTTTTTCCGCGATTTCAGAGTTGTTCATAATGACGGGTACTAAGAACCTCTTTTTTTTTATATTTTTTCTTTTTTTTTTTTTCTTTTTCGGCCTCTTTCTCTTTTTTTTTTACCCTTTACGCGTAAACCAGTATTCATTTACCTGCCCTTGTAAATTATCGCTCAACACAAATCTCATTGCATGTCACCCTTAATTCCATTTGCCTAATTGGTACCAAATAGTTATAACTAAGATACGCATCAGTGTTGCAATAACACAAACAATGCGACAAACTTCTCAATGACAGTTATTTATCCTTGAAAGTATAGTGATTTTAGGACCTACTATTGTCAATATAGAATTGCCCGATACTGCTAAATAAATCTAAATGGTCTCTAATCATTAGGAGCTTTAAAATGTTATTGCAGTAACAAGATTTTTAGAGGAAATAACTTTACCTCCCTTGGGAGGCGAAGTGATATTTTCCGCCCACAATTTTAGTCATGACCCACTTACCGGGTGCCAGTAATGATTTTTTTATAGTCTCCTAGTTTTAAAATTTGTTTTGCCTAAATATTATCATCATCATCATCAGGCTATTTAATGTTCATCCACTGCTGGACGTAGGCCTCTCCTAAAGAACGCCACAAGTCACGATCTTCAGCTTTTCGCATCCACTTGCCACCAGCCGCCTTTTGTCAGTGGATGCAAAAGGCAGGCTGTCGTTCAGTGTGGGTGTTAAAGGGGGAGGCCTATGTTCAGCAGTGGACGTCTTCTGGCTGATGATGATGATGATGAAAAAAATTATCTGCTTAAGTACCTTGTCACTATAAGATACGTATATACTCTTCTTTAACATCATACACAATATTAGAACAACTGTAATATGACAAAGTGCAACAGTAGTCATACAACATGACAGATTGTATGAGATCATTAATAAATGGTTAGTTCGTATGTTCCAAGGAAAACGTGTATCTTGTCTTGTTGCCTGTTACGGAGAGCCATCGATAACGTAAATCAACGTAGTCATTTACAAGCTGCTTCTAGGATCTATTGGTATTTAACAAGTGACAACCGACGGATGGATGGGTCAGCAGAAACCTTTACATACACATACACATCATCAGCCAATCAACCTTTACATAAGCCTGATGCAATTAGCAACTAAACTTAGATACTAAACGCATTACCATCTGAGTCGTCAGGTCATAAATCATTGCTCATCTCATCTCGCTTGCACCCACATTTCATATCTGTCTATCTCGCTCGCACTTACAGGTCTTACGTTTATTGCTCGACGACTCAGTTGGTAACGCGGTGACAATAGTTAGTGTTTTATTTTATCTGCGCTAAAAAACAATACAAATGTACAAATTTCTGACCCAAGTCAACTCGGAAGGAACTACTTATCCACCAAGATACGGGCTAACGCTCAGTTTGTTGGCTGGGGTCGACAATCTTTAATTAACTACGATTTTAAGTGAAAAAAAAACTTCTAGTTAGGAATTATAATTTTTTGGATATATAGACGTTTTAATATGACGACGTTGTACAAACTACGTAATTTTCCCGGATAGACCTTCTGATACGAAAGGGATTGTACCTCTAGCGGCCACAGCCACAAAGATGCACTTCTTCCTGTCCTGTGCAGTCTCCAGCCAGGGAACTGCCTGGAGTTTTTCTACGTTCTTTTGGAGAGAAAGTATCTCTCCAGCGGTATCTAGGACGTCAAATTGTCTGTCGACTGTACGGATACATCCCAGGATTGCTCGTTTGACAACTTGACAACAAGAACGTCGTATCCATTTAGAAGAGCCAAAAAAATAGGATTTCGTTTTGACGAAATTAAAAATTGGCAAGGCGTAAACTTTAGACCTTGTGCGTTCAAGACTACTCGTAAGTAAATAGAACTTTACCTTAATTGATAATCTATGCATATATGACCTTATTTTTATCATCATTCTCTTCACATAAATGTCATTGGTAGGTCCAACTTCAAGAAAGAGGTCAATCGGCGAATCCAACTCGGCTGGGCAGCGTTCGGTAAACTTCGCAACGTCTTCTCGTCCAAAATACCTCAGTGCCTTAAGACGAAAGTCTTCGACCAGTGTGTATTACCAGTGATGACATACGGCACTGAAACCTGGTCTCTCACTATGGGCCTCATAAGCAAGCTCAAAGTAGCACAACGAGCTATGGAAAGGGCTATGATCGGGGTTATTCTGCGAGATCGAATCCGAAATGAGGAGATCCGTAGACGAACGAAAGTCACCGACATAGCCCACCGGATTAGCAAGTTGAAGTGGCAGTGGGCAGGGCACATATCACGCAGAACAGATGGCCGATGGGGCCGAAAGGTTCTGGAATGAAAACCACGGACTGGTAAGCGCAGCGTAGGACGTCCACCCACAAGATGGACAGACGACCTAAAAGAGACCGCAGGGAAACGCTGGATGCAGGCTGCTTCCAACCGGCCCTTTTGGAGATCGATGGGGGAGGCCTATGTCCAGCAGTGGACGTCCTATGGCTGAAATGATGATGATGATGATGATGAAATGTCATTGAGGTAGGCTTCCAAAGCATGATCGATTCATGATTCATAACGCCGCCATTCTACTCTTACACGAGCTTTGCTCGGTCATATTAATCTCGCGTCTTCTCTTGTCCAAATATGTCCCATTAACAAATAGTCCTTGTAAAGAATGGGCTAGGATCACAATAGGAACAACATCGTAATGTATGAGAAATGTGGAACAATTGTGTGGCTAAAGCTGATTCTATGTCTATATAATGTTGCAAGAGACTTAAGATGACCGATTGAGGCAGTTAATCATATTAACTTTCATCTATAGCCGTCGAACTTGCTGTATATGTATAACCCTAATAAAACGGGTGCAAATCCCTTAATAAAATTCTTATTTGGGCTTTCGGGTAACATGTACTTAAACTTATAGTAAAACGGCCCTAAAATTATCGAATTATAAAAATATGTAAAGAAAGCGGCGCCAGCGCATTTTCGTGAAAAGGTGGGAAATCGCAATTTTGACAGGTGACAGTGACATTCACAGCAGCTAGCGAAATGCACGCTCAATTCCTCATTCGTTGTTTCTTTCAGAAAATACTATAAATTGTTTTTAATAACCAAGTAGTTTGCCATTAAGTCGTGGTCATTGCATTCAGGGCTGCACAAAGGTTGCCATTTTTCACCAGAAGATAACGTCCGGGTCTAGACAGCTAAGCAAAAGGGCTGTCTTATTAGAGTTCCGTTCTTAACCCATGGGACCACCATGGGAGAGAGTCTTGTTACTTAAGGCTTGTTCAGCAAACTACTGATACCTGTTATCTAACGAATAGGTCAAATATTAAACATAATTGTCAGTCCCGCTTTCAATTTAACTACTTTACTTCCATCTCACTGTACAATTTTACTATAAATTATAGTAAAGTTCCGCAAGATGAAGTATGAAATATGTGAACGTACATGTTTAATTTCAACTTTTATCTTTTTTTGGACGCACCTACGTTATGAAAAATTGACTGTAACGCCATAATCTTAAGAAAACTTTTGAATATTTTTTTATTTATTTTTTTAAGTTTTAAGTAGAACTTATATGTAATATTAGATTACTATAACATAATTATCTTGACTCCATATTTTGTTACGTTTGCACGCAAACTTTCAACAGATAAAATTTAAATGAAGGTTGCGAAACTGGCTCCATTTTCCTAGACATGTCGTGTTTTACCGTGACACATTTGTTACTGTTTAGATTGCAGGTACTTAAGGAATTGTTTTGAATTTTTGTTTTTTTATATCTTTTACACAGCTTAAGTGTCGCTTTGTTAAGCCCTGTGCTTGCCCTAAGTTCTGCACCTTGGCGAACCCAACATCCTCCAACTTCGACCTTATCCCTCCACTGTTCCATTTAAACTAATTTTTTCTGCCATGTACCTGTAAGTTGTGGAATGGCTTTACCACCTTTGGTTTTACCTTCGATGTATAATTTGGGCTGCTTCAAACGAAGGGTGAATAGAGTCCTCAAAGGTAGGCAACGTACAACAATGCCTGGTATTGTAGGTGTCTATAGGCATACCACTTACTATCAGGTGACACGTTGCTTGTTTACCACTTATATTATTAAAACACATACTCGAACCCTAAAAACATGCACTCAGTTGTGTTCAAGTACCGGCTCAAGTTAAATGTCCCAACTTCGTTATAGTAAAAGGTCGTCTTATTAACATGCAATTATTCATCAGATCCCTATAATCCGCTTATCTATCTCACAGTAAATTACACCTCACACCCGATTACGTCCGCATACACCATCCGCCAATTACCGACACTTCTAACTATCGAATATTATCTACGATCTTAACGAAGCATTTAATTTGATTAGCATTAACGCTAGCGATAGATTGATTAATGGATCCCGCGTAAATGTAAGGGCTAGCACACGCAGACGTGTGGATTTGGTTGACGGACCGCTGTCTGACCAATGTGAGAGTAAGAGTGAGAATAACATATTTCCCTCTCTTTCTCTCTCGTTGGTCAGACGGTTGTTGAGGTCAACCAAATCCACACGTCTGTTAAGGCTTTTAGACAGCAACTGGACAAGAACTACTCAATATAACCATATCAAAGGCAAGGATATACTCTACCAAACACTTGCGTCACAGTATATTTTCATACTACAGTGCTTCAAGACAAAAGTCTTTAACCAGCTTGAAGTTTATAGCCTGTCGGTATTATACAGACTGCACTATGGTGAGTTTGCACAAAACTGCACGCTCTAGTATTGTCATCATTCTTCCATAACAATGCCAGACGCACGACAAAGATACACTATCTTGTGTTGAAAATTCCATTCCTTACCTACGTATATCTTTCGGAACAGGTATAATCCGGGGTTGTTCAAGAAATAAATGAATAGGTATTTCCCAGGTATTTACCAACGACCCGCATTCTTCAGTCTTCCCGTGAACATGGTGCATGTAACTGCGCCGAAATATCGGGAGTTCATTCCACAACCTTACCACGGTAAATATCCCGTAAATAATCATATAGCTTCAGTGAACAACCGTGATAGTTTAAAACAGTGTTTTTTTAAGATGACTATATCAATGCGACCCACAGCACCACCATGCAGTCTTTCCTGCAAGTCTAGCTTATATCACGTGTCATATAAAGCCGTCTTGTGCTCAAACCCTAATCTTAAAGGTTTAGGTTAATCCCTGACCTTACGTTGAATTATACGTTGTATCGTGTTTAACCTCACTTTAACGCGTAGCACCCTGTCACAAAGCAGAAATAAATTTCTTCTATAAACAGCAAAGTATGTTTATTAATTTGTTATTGTGACAAAGAAACAAATAGTTGCGGTAATTGTAACTTTGAATGCTCGTTATGTATCTAAGTGTATTTCTAACACCGACATGATACCATAAAGACGTTACAACCTACTAATGGCACAAATAATCTATTATTAAATTCGCAATACAAGAATGCGTAATGCGTAGACCCTAAAAAATTTAAATGCACAATACAACTGTTATACACTTTTTTTTTTTATACGACCTGCAAGATTTGAGGACCGCGTGAGACGTAAATTTGGATGGTGCAAGTTTGGTTTCTGCTGGTGGGCAAACTTTTTAATTGTCATAATATTTGTTACATTTAAATAGTAAATCTTAAAGTGTGGAACAACACATATTATAATAATTACTTTAGACATAATAATTTATATTTTTGGGCAGTCGTGTGAAAACAGAAAACTGATATGGCGGCTATGGCGCTGATACGCGGGGGTGAAATTCGGAACGCTGATTGGTACTTTCAAGGTTACAACATCGACACTGACGTAGCTTTGGTGGTTATAACATTTTGATAGGCACTTTTTGTGCCAATGTGTTGGCTGAAAGCGCTTTCCTCATGCCAGGCGTCTATTGAGTAAGAAGTCGTAAATTTCCAATAAAAGTGCTTTGCGTAACGTCATTTCTTGCATACGCATGGTAATTTATAAGGTTTATCTGTTTTAGCGTGTTTATTATGAAGTTTACTTTATCGACTTTATACGTTGAAGCCAGTAAATAACATCAGGTTAATGGCTGTTATGTATATTTTATCACGTTGTTAGAATAAACCGCGTAATCGTAGTTTGATTGGTTTGAAAATTGAAATTAAATTAAATTATATGCAGCTGCCTAAATGCTGGTTTGGTATTTTTGCTAAAAGTATATAGGTCCTCGAGAGGGATCGAGAGTAAACATGTTCCTTCTAGGTAAGATTAATCTGTTGTGGTTTGCTTGCTTGGTGTTCCCCGATAGTTACAATCTAGGTGTCCTCAAATTGCGAGTGAATCGGTTTCTTCTAGGCAAGCGTGCTTCATCGTAGACCGCATCATCGCTTAACATCAGGTGAGATGTCGGTCACCTTGCCTGATGTTAAGCGTTTTTTTTACCTATTAATATTTAGGAATATGGTTTAGTTTAATAAATTTGTAGTCTACTCTAAGTTTAGATTGTTTTGACCATATTTTGTTTTGTGTGCCAATAAACTAAATAAATAAATACATATTCACTTTTTTCATGAAGAACGTCAGATTCTTCCTTGCCGGAGAGTAGACATTTTAAGAGTTGTACCATTTTTTAAGTTACTTGCTTAGTCTACTGGGATGCAACTGTTCGAAGGAGTATATCCTTCCTTTTGAGATCTTTGTGTACCTTCTAATATTAGAGATATTAAATTTATATTGGTAACAAATCTATCCCCACAACCTATTGACAAATTTAACAGCCCTTCAACAGTTACAACCATCTGGTCACCTCAGACGAAATGTCGACATATCAGTGATTCATCAAGCCGAACAGCGGGTAGCTCATTACCATTCGTTAATATGCGGCTAGGAGCTACAAGGATACAAATCTTATCAAATTCTGATAAATTTATACGCTGACACGTTTCATTTGCTAGCTGTATCGATAAACATCGGGAAACCAGATTGTGGGAGAAACAAACTAAAACTAATCGTAAGCTTTGCCAGGGCTAAGCTTTTATGATTTATCTAGTCCAACTTAATTTTCTGATCCTACACATTTTTTTTTTTATATTCTTGTGTTTCAAGGTTAAATAAATACATAAATATTTGAAACATTTTAGCACACACGGTCATTTGATGCCAAACTAAGCAAAGCTTGTACTATGACTGCCAGAGACTGATATACATACATATTTTTTTATATACATATTTAAACAGATAATAACCCAGATATAGAACAAACACACATGTTTCGTCCTAGGTGGGAATCGAACTCACGCCCTCAAGTGCAGATGGCAGGTTCACTAGCAACATGCACTGGGCCCCGGGACAGCCGATGACTGGAATCCCCCTCGGTTTAGGTATAGTTTAGTTAGGGTATCTTTACATTCCAGTAGAATAAAGTTATAATGGCCGGGCGGTACCTAACATGTGCGCTTTACAATCTGACGGCACCCGGTTCGATCCTCGGCCCTGTAGCAATGACTTATTTAGTACTTATGTGCAGTTTCTATACCATCGCACAACAATGTTGAAGCAAAACAACTTGAGGAAACCTATATGTCCAAGAACCAGTTCAAAGACGTGACATTCACCAACATGCACTGGGCCAGCATGGTCCATCCGCTTTCTCTGAGAGAAGGCCTGTGTCCCAGGAGTGGGAACATTATAGGCTCATAATGATGATGATGATGATGTTGTTGATAGATATTATAATGATCAACCGTTACGGCCCCTTGACTTGTGAACACAGTTCTTGAACGGGTTTTCGTAAGTTTTTTTTTTCTTTTTTTTTTCAAAATTTATGTGTATACTTTTCCCCTTTTTTGTTATGTTATAAATAAAAAAACATACTACATATAAACCAAAATAATACGTACGTAGTTACGTACGAGTAAAAATAATCATTTCATGGAAACCAGTTACATTCGATTAAAAATAATTACTTCATCGAAATCGTTTACAGAAACTTCGTTATCGTAGACGGCTGACGGGATAAAATTAATCTAAAAACGTCTTATTACATACAAATAAGTAACACGCAAAGTCGATGGTTTTTGCCGTCGCTATAACCGAATTCTACTGCAGACATAATTAATTTGCCTATTCAAATAACTTCTGTACTTCAATCAAATTCCATAAGGCGTGATAAAGATCTTGTATCCTTGTTACTTTTCTACCGCTAGACGCGTACATGAAATACTTGTATGACATAACTTGTCCCCTCAGGCGTCGCTCACACAATGCACTACAACAACTTTAGTTATTCACCTATGAAAGCATACATTGATACTTATATCAAGGTATTAAAGATTAATTTGGAAGTAAAGTTACATTCACCAGTGATTTATGAGTCCGGCACGTGCTACCCAAGAGCAAACTTAACAATGCTGTTGTTAGAGTAGTCAATGTTAATATGGTTAGTATAGATAACATTTGTTTTATAGCAGATGTAAGTTTGTAAGTAGTTGCGCCACTAAATCAAATTGCACTCAATTAAGATAAAGCGCCTGGAACGACAGCTATGGACAATAGTGCGTATGACTAATACAACGTTTTGTTTGGCTAACCGAATTACAACGGGGCACGGGGCCGGTCGAGTGAATTGAATTCCAATCAATATATCAGTCTATTAGTTGCATAAATCAATATAAAGTTGAACTTTGAATATGTATGCAATCTGGACTGAATTTAATCGACCGATCCAGATAATATCTCCGAAAATCGTTTCGTGCTTTCAAGCATAGAAACTATTTCATTGACAGGTAAAATTAATTGTGTGCATATGAATAGAATTACCCAACTAACGTGAATACAAAATCCTAAGCCCAGATCGTTGACATTTATGAAAAAGTGGGCTTTGAATTTTGATGCTAATGTCTCAGGCAGAGGGGGCGGAACGAACAGGGTCCTTTAGCAAAACCCAAGAAGAAATTGCAGGGAAGTTATCAATCAGTTGAAATAAGATGTCTATATTTTCTTATCTTCTTGTTAATTTAATAAACTTAATCAAGTTTGTCATAACACAAATTCAGTGTAGTAGGTAGTATAGTTCTCGCAATTCATTGGTATTAATTTTATTTATGACGCTACATAAATTAACCCTTTCTGCGTTAACCTTTGTACTTATGTTGATTGCATTACTTGGTTTAAATTCCTACGCTATGTTGCAAAGGAACAAATTAACGAATAACATTTTATTTGCAAGAATCTACTATTCTATTGCACTAATCAAATTGATTTAGTTTATCTTTCGCTGCTGATTTAGCTTTATTTATCGCCACACGTTTTCATTCATCAATAAGCTTCGTCTAATCATCGTCTGCAACCGTACATATCCTACTGTAATATAAACTTCTCTGTCGTTCTTGTTATCTCAAATAACTAATTTTGATTTGTCCTGGCCTGTGACACCAAAAAAAGCCACACTTTATATCTTGCACTAGTTCATAACAGTCATCAACTTCGAGCTTTTCAAGATCTTGTGGCACTTTAGTTATTTCATATGCAGACAGCTCTCGAAGTTCCGGCAGTCCTAAGTAAACCCTTTTTAAACGCAATCCTCTCCGACCTTAACTTCATAATCATTTCAGCCCTAATTAATTCTTAGCTGAAGGCCTCTTTTTTTAGTTCACCACTCATTCTGATGCTGCGCAGATCGTATCTACATCATACTCTAGACCCTGAAGATAAATATACCCACCAGTCTGGCCCGCGGTCAATCTTTTTTATTCTATCCATATTTATACCACTATAATCAATGAGTCATTCACTGACTGATTGACTCGTCACCAAGTATCATAAACTTGACCTACGACGCCGAAATTCGGCAGGTTTTAATTTCCTTATAGCTATGAAAAGACTGCGAAAGAGCTGAATTAAGGCGGGGCAAATGGAGGTTGAAAGTTTATGTAAGAGTCTTCACGAAGTCGCGGACAGCTGGTCTGGTAATAATGTAGACAGTTTGTAGGAGATTAAGAATGTTCCAAGTTCGATGTTTGCAATCCCAGGATCTTGACCACATGATGTGGACGCAGTGACGTGTGCTGGCATGCTGCGGGCGCGCCGAGTCAAGGCAAAGGGTCACAGAGAGAAAGGCGCGCTTAACGTTTACGCTGTGACCACTTAGAACTGTAACAATTAGCTAATCTGGCTGTCAAGGTGACCGGATGTCTAAAGCAGCATTCTTAAAAAGTCTGGTTATGTGATGTTGGTCAAAGGTTACCGGTTCCTCATGTGCTTACCTTGTTTCGAAATAAATAGATTTTTAGTAACATTTGAGTACAGACTTATGCAGTTCTGAGCATATGTAATTAATTATCGCAGCTTCGACAGCTGCGATAATATAAGATAAGCAAATAAATGCTTGGATCGAGCTTAAATAAGTTTTTTTTTAAATAAAGGACTAGGGTTTTCTTGTTTGAGTTTACTGGGATCTATGATCCTAAGATCTTGATGTTTGTATTTTTACAAAAGTAGTAAAACTACTGTATACGACTGTATTTTTTCAGTTTAAAAAAGAAGTGTGTCGAGTGATAATAAAAACGTTTATATTTTTAATTTCACCATCTGACCACACGCAAAAATCTCCATCTGGTCAGTTGACGAAACAATGAATGTTTTTATTTCTGACTACACGTGTGATCAGTTCCGTGTGACTGTTGGGTTTAGTCCTCTCTTATTATACTTACGATTTGTAATTAGTTTTCTTTTTCTTAATATTTTTTTCTTAACACATAAGTAATACACTATATACACACACCAAACAAACCACGGTTGATTTGACTTAATGCTCATCCACCGCGTTCTTACAAAAACAAAGATAAAAATAGTTCATCTTTCGTATTTCATACAAATTCATTTAGTAAGGAAGCAGCTGTTGTCATAGGTAAACCACAATGTATCATAGTACCTAACTAGTTAGCTCTTGAGAATCCCTGATACTGGCAAATATAAATTGTAGGTATTTATTCCCAGTCAAGCTACTTGTTATGTAATTTGCTGCAACTTTAGTGGACATCGTGTACAAGGCATAAGCCCTTGGAATTCGAACGATGTTTGGTCATACAGCTGACATTGTGCATTGATCCACATTCAAGACCAGTTTGGACTGGGTAATGTTATACCTAAAACTAACTTGGTTATCTACCTATAGATAGATTTAGCTGGCATAATATATCCAGCGCCATGATACCTACCAGTAAATTATGTATGAAGGTGGCAACTCAGCGCTTTATTTACAAAAGTATGCCAAAGTGCTAACAAATTGGTACCCCAACTTTTTGCCACTTCGGCAGTCCACATTTCGCAAAGAATACACTTGATAAAACTCTACCTTCTTATGAGACCTATTCAACAACACCCCGTACGAGGGGATGCAGTGATTTTTTTAATCCTCATTTCAAATCTACCAGAACCAACCCTAAAATTAAAATTATAATTTTTTATACTTTTATAATTGAGATTCATATTAAAACTGTAATTGTGCAAAGGTTCATGCACTTTATCTTAATAACTATGGAAGTTTTTTGTAATGCTATAGGTGGCAAACAAGCAGACGGGCTGCCTGATGGTAAGCAGTCACCATCGCCTATGAATAATTCTAACACGAGAGGCAATACAACTACGTTGCCGGCCCTTTAAGAATCTATTAACTCGCCTTTTAAAGAACCCCATGTTGTCGCTTCTCGGAAACACCGCCGAAAGTAGCTCATTCTATATTTTGCATTTTTGTATTTTGTGAGGCAAGAAAGATCGCGTGAATGGCACAGCGTGCGATTTCCACTGATCTGTAATGTAATATATGAATGAGCTTTCAGGCGGTGGCGGCTAGTGCGATGGTAAAACCGCGACGCCGGCATTAATAACCCGGCCGGTTTTTTTTTTTTTTTTTTTTGTTTCCGAGAACAGTTCTTCAGAATACTCCTATGATAGAATATTTTAAAAGAATTAGGACGTATGGACAGAACGAACTTCTAGTACTAGGGAACCTTAAAATAGTAGACGTGATTACAAAAATCAGACTTTCTGAACCACAAAACGTGCGGTTGTGCTGGCTTGACTAACAGTAGAAATTAATGTAAGAATGTAAGGTGGTGAAGGTGAAGTGAAGTCTGATGTGAAATGTGAGTAGGTACTATCAAAAGACGAATAAAAGAAGAGATTTACCGGTAAATCCGCCCATTTTAACTATTTCACCTATATTTGAGGAATACCACCTATCTCCACATTATGAGTTAGGTACTTTTTGAGCGACTGCTCTCGATACTCTCGACCGACAAAGGCGAGACGGTTTCGACATACTCATGATATGATTAGAGGTATTGTTAACATAATACCTAGTCAATACGTTGCGCAATGTACGCCTTGAGCGCGTGTGATTTTGAAGGCGATATATGTGTGATTTGAGTTTGTATAGGTACGTGGTACCGGGAATAGAAGGCAAAATATCTTAAAATGTTTGAATTGTTCGTGTCTTTTTATCAGTCCAATAAAAACCAGCGGTGTGGCATACTCTGCATAGTCCACGTCCCAATTATATTGGCCCTGCCGAAGACTTCCCAAGCTACAAAGAAATATGGCGTTGGAAAACCTAAGTGACTTTGGTCCCAAGTACATCGAAATGGTGATTGCTTGGCAAAATAGCTAGGGTTATATGTTTATAATGCACTGATATTAAGTGCATCTGCGGTGTGAGCCTTCAAACACTAAATAAAGCCATGGACAGTGACATTAAGGGGGAAATCATTCACGAAAAACCGACCCGATAAGAAGAACCCCAATGACATAAAGCGTACGATTTTGATATCATTAAATCGTACGATTTTGATATCATCCGTGTCTGAAATACGCCGCAACAGGACAAGACATAAAATGTTGACGTAGGTGACAAAAGTGTCAGGCTGCTATGGGAGTCGGCGGGCCACGTTTGCAGTATTCTTCCAAAACGATTAGCAAAAAGTCACGCTATGGGTTCCTCAAGATGGGCGATTTCAGTTAATTTTAATTCTAACTTGGTAGATGAAGACATCGGCCGGTTCAGTGTGAATTTTAGTAGTCCACTTGCACATACACTACTGGTGAGACAAGAATGTCGAGACGTCTTTTAAGTTTTTTGCAAATAATGTTAGGACACAGCACATGAAGGATTTAATACTATAATAAATAGGAAGAAAAAATGAAATATAGAAGGCCTTTGCCCAGGAATAAGGCAGGATGTAGGCTCGTAAAAAATGCACACCCAACCGACCGTGTCTTCATCTACCAATCTAGAATTAAAATTAACCGAACGGGAACTAACCTGTCACATAGTTACCAAGCCTTTTAATCACGTCACCATCGCATACCAAACCTAACTCGATAGCAATCTCAGATTCAATCTATCTCAAAGCATGAAAGCGTGATAGCTAAATCAAACAACAATTAACAAAGCCAAGCCGGATACATATAAAAATGATAAATCAGTTTTTAATCAGCCTTCATTAGGTCGGTTATTTGTATTTTCTGATATTCTCGCGTGACGTTAGAATGATTTACTTTCAATATGCGTGGACGGCTGGCACTAAAACTATTGGTACACAGGAGAAGAATAAAACAGCGATGAAACTTGAAACAAAGACCGTTATTTCTTAACACCTTCATCATCATCACCAACTACTGCTAAGCGTTGGCTTCTCTTTGATTCTACAACTCTCCACAGTGCTCTGTTGGCAAAGCAACAAGGCAATTGCAATTGGTTGCATTTGATCATTTCATGCCGCCTTTCTGATATCATCGACTCACCTCATACTCGATCTGCTTTGATTATGTCATTATACTCGGTGTTTTTTTACTATTGCGTTCGGCCGCCACTCGCCTGATGTTAAGCGATGATGCGGTCTACCATGGCGCACGCTTGCCTAAAAGAAACAGATTCACTCTTGATTTGAAAACGCCCAGATTGTAACTATCGGGGAACACCCATTCAGGCAGCGCATTATTGGCAAAGCGACGAGGAAATTGCCATTAATTACCTCCGTCTGTTTCTTGCCGTTTTTTCTGATATCTTTCTAATAACCTATCATACTCAACCAGCTCGGATTTCCTCTAAATTCGTCTTTTCCACCACACGGTTTCTATCAGATCCTAGCATAGCATCCTTTACATTGCACTAGATTAGGTACTGTTTCGTCCAAACTGTGCTGTACCTCCTAGCTGTCAAGTGAAGTAATTTATACCTATTGCTTGTTTATTATGGTTTATAAACACAGCCCTTTTGCAAGTGGATTTATTTAAGTGCCATACATACGGGTTAAAATACGACTATTTTTCTCTTCATAACCTCCAACCTCTATTTGACTTTGACGCTGTTTGTCCATTTCAATTTCAAGTCTGCGTTGCATATGTTATTTTTATCATATACACGAGTCCCGAAAATATAGTGCCCGTTAGTCCATTATAGTTCTTTCCATTATAAAATCCGTAGGTATGTGAAAAAATCATCATCGTCATCCATAACTTTCTTTATCTCACTGCTGGGTTTAGGCCTCTTGCTGTGCATCAATTCGGTCCTGCTTCCACGCTTTACTTGAGATTCATTACTACGATTCCAGCGTCATTTATTTTTTAACAGAAAACCTTATTCAGATGGTATAAGTACTATACACCTATCGGTTGCATTTCTTTTAGGAATAAGTTTGTTTCAGCCACCAAAGCAAGAGTTTTGACATCAGCCTAGTACCCAACCTGGGTACTCATCCTATATGAACTTACTTACCAGCTCAAGCTCTATTAAAACTCCTGACTCTGCTCAAATTATCTGTTAAAGATAAATTTGTCTATGATAACGTGTATTCTGTTCAACCTGTGTGTGTGTTCTGTGTGTTGTATACCCTATTGGGTATTCAAAGTCCTTGGTTCAGTTACGATAAAAAAATTATAATTTTCTCTTACTGACTTTTCGGATCTTTTATTTTTGATAACAGAACTCTCTTCGGCATTTTGTTGGCAAAGTATCGAGGCAGTTGTAAATGGTACACCCTCCATTGCATTACGTTGCGTTGGTTGTGTCGTCCTTTCCATCCCGTTTTTCTCTTACTGACTGCTTTGTTCTAGTAACTTGATCAGTCATTCTCCTTGGCGCTTTGTTGGCAATTAAAGCATTGAGGCAAATGCAATTGATTGCATTCGTCCATTTCATACTTTTTTCTCACACTGCTTTGGTCAAGTTACTTTAAAAAATATTAAATGTAACAGAATTGTCTAACTGTACATTCTCAGTTTTGTATGATTAACTTCCTTCCCGTTGATTAACTGCTCAATCTAATGCTATTATAGAGTTGTAATATTTTAATTAAGTACTAATAAAGTTTGCAAGTCTAGCAATTGGATACTTGATTACAGAGTTGCCTGGTATGTTTAATATTAGCAAATTATTCTCACAACTTTCATTTAATTTATAACGATGGTTGCTTGTCGTGTAGGCTCAATGGCTAAACTTAGTATTGTAGTAAAAGACCGCCTGAAGGCCTCTGAAATTACCTAATGATTCACTGTTTTAAACTATTACGGTTGTTCACTACAGTTATATGATTATTAACGGGATATTTAACATGATAAGGTTGTGGATGGAGCTCCCGATATTTTGGCGCAGATACATACACCATGTTCACGGAAAGAACTGATGGGTCACCATCAATCGCGGTTACCCATTTAGTACTGGCTGAGTTAGTGGTGCCGACAACAAAATTCTAAACTTGAGTTACTTTCAACAGATTTTAAATATATAAACTAATTTATTGAAGTGCCTAATGTTAGTGAACAATCTGATATTAATTGTTGTACATAATTTAAATTTTAAGAATCTCAATGTCCATACTAATGCACTGCATTAAATTCATTTATGTTGGCAATTAATACAAGACGCTAGATGTTTTAAAACAATCCCCCTCGAGCGATATGGCTTCGAGACGCTCAGAAATGCATCTAGGCACGCTAGAGCCTGTAGGGTTACCATACACGAAATTAGAGGGCTGTCTTCATAATGACAATACTTACAAAATCCAGCTAGTGAAAAAAATTTACCACAAAAAGCATCTTCTACAGCTTACTTCATCATCATCATCAAGTCAATTTCGTCTTGTGGAAGGTACAAGGTACAAGTCTCCTCGAGCTTTCGCCTCCTCTTTATCCTGGTCTTCTTTTCTTGATTGGTCTGGGCCAGATCTTTCCTAAAAAAGTCAATGCCATCGACCCATCTTAGACATTGTATTTCAACAACCACGTTTTCAATCAATAGCCACGGGTCACCATTCTTTTGAAGACATAACCATATACATTTATTTTCCGTGATTAAAAGTATATGTGTTAATCCATTAATATAAGCTGACTTCATACCAAATTTTATCAAAATCTATCGAGTCGTCTCAGAGACTAGTGGCATCAAACATGCACTAAACTTTTACATCCATATATATATTTTTCTCTATTCAATTTAATGATTTCTCTAAACTTCCGCCGTTAGCTAGTGTCTTCTTATAGATGTAGTAGCCCTAAAAGTAGTTCCCCGTTGTTATTTGTTATGAATTGATGTTTGTGTGAGAATAAACATAGCCGTAAAGGTTGTCGAAGTTGCTAAACCAAGAAGCGGTTGCTAATCGCTCGTCGAAGTATTTAGGATCTATGTCATCATCGTAGTGTCTAGAGCTATCTAAAACACAAGTACCTATCTATTGTATTTCTGTGATTAATTCGTAAAATTATAAAATTTGTTCGTTTGTCCTATTCAAAACAGATCTGTCAATATAATTCTTAGAGAGTTAAAAGTGGTTCGTTTTTAGGGTTCCGTACCTCAAAAGGAAAAAACGGAACCCTTATAGGATCACTTCGTTATCCGTCTGTCCGTCTGTCAAGACCCTTTTTCTCAAGAACGCGTAAATGGTATCAAGTTGAAATTTATACTAAATATTTGAATATACGGTTTTTTACGGCTGTAAAAAAATAAAAGTTGTAAGTCAACCCAATCAAAAGATATGATCGTTTATGTCGCATATTTTGCGATGTCACAGGGGAATCCAAACTTACAGGGTACTTCCCGTTGACCTAGAATCATCAATTTTGGCAAGAGGCAGGGTCTTACAGCACATATATAGGAATAAGTCTGAAAGTTGTTAATTTGATGTTAAATCATATAAAAAATATAGTTAAATTACAACAATTCCAAACTTACATTTTGTAGTTGTTATGTATCGAAGAACCTTATTGTCAACTACAAAGTTAAGTTCGTCTTTCAATATTTCAACTTCAGTTTTTTTTTACGGAACCCTCAGAGCACGAGTCCGACTCGTACTTGTCCGGTTTTTTTAACAAAGATATTTGAATATATGGATATCAAAAATGCCCGTATCAAAAGTAGACTAAACATGCTACACGGGGTTACGCTGATATGGTATACTAAGCCGAAAGGTGTCCATTATCCTCATCATTATGAACAAGTTTTGATAGCAAAACTTGTAATCCTGAAATCGCGAAATGAATAGAAAAGTGTCATTAACCACAACGAAGTGTATATGGAATTTACTTACATCAATGATATGGAATAACTGATTATTTTCCCGCTATATCTGGGTTGGTCCCAAAGTAAAAGTCGATCATAATGATGAGTACTATAATATTCCGGTACACAATCTCTATTCTGCTCTATATTGTTTTATCAGCAGTACGGTACTACGTAAATTGTAATCTTTCTATAACTCACCCTAAAAAGTATATTAAAGTAGCTAACTACTTTGTGACTGCACTAAACGCTTACTTAATACTTCACCAAGCATCCCCTTAATTGTCGCTCCTCACGATGTATTGCATCCTTAAGGCTTAATTACACGATTGATAATCCCATTTTAGTCCCGCAAACTTGACATGATTTCTGCTCCTATCCCATAATGCGTGTTTCTATCGATTAGAGCACTTAATTCGAGCTATAATTTACTATTTGAATTGGCTCGGCTGGTTAACTAAGCTTTAGCTTATTGCAGTGCCATTGAAACTTCGCTTTAAAAGCAATTGGTAGTTTAATGTTGCTAGTTTATTTGTAGAGTTAAGACTTTCGGTAAGATTTAATTACAGGGTTAAGGTAAAGGCAGCTCTCGCCTAATTTTTACACAACTTTGACTACCATTTTTTAATTTTGTTATTCTAAAAACGTAAAACGGATTCATTGTTATTATTTTTTGTGCGTGAGAAAAGAACGGACGTACCCTACCTTTTACATGCCTTACAGACCTACCATATCTTTTACATAAATCTATGAAAGGGCGTTAACTGAAAATTGATTTAAAAAACATGCTAAATATAAATATACAAAAACAAAAAAAGACAATAGACAATTTAAAAAAAAAGGAAAAAAAAAATAGGTAATAAATCAATAAAAAAATATACTTTTGAAATATCAAATTGTTTATTTATGAGAACACGTCAAGAGAGCACATCCACAAATGAGAAACTAGTAAAACAAAAAAAAATGCTCTTCATGTTTTATTGGGTCAAGAGAAAATAAAGCGCTGAGACATAATGACAGTTTATCATTAACTCCTTCTTTGACGAATCTCTAGTGTATTCCCGCTTTAACGTCGTATTAAATACAATAATGAATTAGGGATCAATGATTTATGTTCTCTACAAAAAAATATCAATGAATGAACTAATTAATTTCGGAAAGTAACACGTGTTTTTTTTTGTTCCACCTGTATTTCTCCGAACACAAGCCCGACATTGTCAAGCTGAATATGTTGCTTACGCAGTTTTCTGTTTTTTAAACATTTAATTAAATGTAACACGTGATTCTATAAATATATGGAGAGATGATAAACTATAGTTTATCATCTCTCCAAAAGTTAACTTTTTGAAACCAAGTCCTATTTTAAACTATCACGGTTGTTCACTAAAATTATATGATAAAAAAAAAGGAAATAATCATATAACTCAAGTCCTATTTATAAATTTTCTATGAAGATGGCATAAAAGTATGGGACAGACAGAAAGAAAGAAGATATTAAGGCAGTTGTAAAATAATCATCTAAGGATACTATCGATTTCGAAAGCTTCGCGGGCAAATTGACGGTAGCATGCTTATGAGTAAAATTTGATCACTGAGCCTTGCATGGTACTTTAGTTTTCATGAAACGATGGTGCTTTATTCCCAGTTTGGTAACCGAAAGACGTGGAATATAAATTAGTACCAGATCTGTCAACTAGCATTTAAGTAGTAATTTTAGGAACTTTAGTTAAAAGTAACAGTTTGGCAAATTTGTTTACAAAATCTATTGCGATGCTTTTAGTTAAACCGTTTACTGCATTATTAATACACGCGATATCTTGGTTTCCGAAGTAAAGTTTCGCGTTTTGTCTTTACGTCTTTTCAAAAACTAAACTCGCTTGAAATAGACACAAAACAGAGTAACTATTCCATGGGTACCCCACGTTTATTAATAAGGGTGACCGGTTCTTTAGATTACGCTATAACTGTCTCCTGCCAGTTCTGAAATGCAACACACATCTATAAACGTGTCCAATGTGTCCATACGAAACGTGAGCGATACTGTGATGGTACGAAGCTTTATATCGTGAGACAGTGCGGGAAAACAGGAAATGTTATAGCATAGTATGAAGAGGTCTTAAATAGATACGAAAATACGACGTAAATATTATATTTTACCAACACAACCGTAACCGGGACGCGTGTCTAACGTCGCATAATAACACGTCCTCGCGCGCCGACAGCCGTCGCGCGACTAATCAATTGGCGTGCTCTCGTGATGTCTTCATCAGCCGCCTGGGGCGGTTCCGCCCTGCGCTTGCGCACATATGCGCCGAACAGCTAATATGGTGGTACTATTCTAATAATATGTAAGGAAGTTTGAAAATGAAAACATATTGTACATCTAAGCGCT
The DNA here is from genome assembly GCA_932305915.1 of Agriopis marginaria. NCBI lineage: Eukaryota > Metazoa > Arthropoda > Insecta > Lepidoptera > Geometridae > Agriopis > Agriopis marginaria. The sequence goes on from OW029933.1 coordinate 6,754,122, forward strand.
TTAGGCACTGTTTTTTTTAAATAAAAAGAGCAGCAATCGCATAATTTGCTAGCCAAGCAGGTCTTTTTCTCTTTCTACTAAATAATTCTTACTATTAATTTATAAAGCCGACTAAACAATGTGAATATTTACCGAACGTTACCGGCCGTAACGTTTTGGAATAAAGTGGAACCTTATAAGACTAACCTGGAAGCTTATACGACAAACCTGGAACCTTATAAGACGAATTTCTCTTAAAGCTCCAGAGCTTTATAAGAGAAATTCGTAACTTTAAAAGACAAAAACCTTTTTTTAGTTGAAAAAAGTACATAAAGCTATATTTTTAAATTTTTGTGCTCTTCTTCATTCTTAACTTGTGATGATGAAACCGCGACATTATGTTTTAGCTCGCCAGACCTGGGGGTTGAATAAGATCGCTAGTATATAATTATAAGATCTTTTTCCCCGCACATTCGAAGCCTTCTAAATCGCTCCCCACACCACAGCAACAGTTAGACTTAATAAATAGTAGACTGAAAGTGGCCACTTAAAGGAATCACAGTGCGGGCAACAAATCCAGCAAATTGAACAGGATCGACAATTACTCGAGACAATGCGTGCGTGAGAGCGGCGCGGGCGCCGGCACGCACTCGCGAATTGGACTCGTTACCCGCGGTAATTAGGGACCGTTCCCACGGTCAAACAGGTGGTTTAAATTCTTTCTAACTAATGGAAATTTCGTACGCGGGGTATATCTTTTTATAGTAAGTAAAAGTATTATCCTTACTGGTCAGAGGTTGAGAATTCCTTGGTCTGAATGAAACACACCAGTGTATGGGTAGGAATCTGATTTATTGATTGACATGATAATGTATACGAATATTGGCGACGAAACGTTTGCGCGTTTTAAGCATGGTCAGCGCCATCTAGTTCATTACATGTAAAACTTATTTGTATTAAATCTAAACACTTACTATAAAAAGATATACCCCGCGTACTTACTGGTGAATAAGTCGACCCAAAACACTTTCAGGATCTCGTGTAACTAAACACAAGTGGCGTGGTATAGAGGGTGAATTTTTCACGTGGGCTTGGATGGCCAAATCTGAAACTATGTAGAATAGCAAAAAGTACTCAAAGGAGTCTTGGGCCTGCTTTTTATGAAAACTCAAACTGCATCATTGGATTTTTGAAAAATCAATATTCTTAGCCAGGTATCTAACCCGTTGATTTTGCTGTTAAAGTTTTCATCAAAATCGGACCCGAGACTCATTTAAATACTTTTCGCTATTCCTCAGTTTCGGAAATGGCCAATCCACGCCCACTTGAAAAGTTCAGCCTGTATACTTAATCAGATGCGGTGATGGCAGGTGGAGTAGATTTCTGATGAATTGGTGTCCACGCAAGAGTCAGCACAGGCTAGAAGACCTGACCAATTTCTAAATTTCTTGTGATTTTCTAGGTCTAGCGTTTGACCACAACGCTCCTGATGGTACCTGACGATGTAGTCTAAGATGGAGTACGCTTGCCCACGAGGTGCCTATTCACTCTTGGTTTGAAGAAACCCAAGTTGTACTTTATAGAGGACACCGAAGCAGGGAGAGTATTCTATTGCTTTGCAATTCGTATTGAAAAGGAATGTAATACGACATAGTAACAATCAAATTTTGCGGAAATAAATGCACGAGATTTGCGTTCAATCAATAATATTTTGTGTCCTACCTTATTCTATTTCCGATGTCCTATTTGCTTAAATGGCATATAGTTTTTTTATTATAAATATGTTTTAGCTGTAAACTCAAGGGTTTATCTGAAAACCGGCACTGATAGTCCTTAACTTTCAGCATTAATGCCGGGACGGACCCATTTTACACTGATTGTATCCTTAAGACATAAGTTTTTTGGAGCAATTTTGAATAAAATGAATTTTCTTTCTTTCAATTGGGAAAATTAGAGGCGAGCAAATTAACTATATTTTAAAATAGCTGGTAGAACCTTCTGCTAGTTTTAAATAAAATCTTGATTTTTGTAACCTTCCACTGCTTCTGTATGTGATTTGCTAACATTATAAAGTCAAAATAGCTTGTTACTAACAAACTGCCATGTTAACTAAATTATAACAGATTTTGTCGTTTATTTTAGTTCCCTAGAATTTCTTATAACCATGTAAACGTCGAAGGGAACTATTAATAATCAATTAATAGTCTACAGGCGAAGTAAATCATACGCCGCTGAAGCCTAACATAAGAAATAACTCACAAAATGGGACCAGATTTAAATATCTGAACGGCCTAAATAAACTGCCTCCTTGAACGCAACTGCCGATATTAATTTCAATCGAGATGATCCATTATACACCTATATACAGGGTTACGCATATAGACTGTACCAAGCTGAAAGGTTGGTCATTGTACTCATCATTATGAACAACTTTTACAATGGGACCAACCCTGAAATCGCGAAAACAATATCAGCTGTTCAGTAGAAAACGGTCATTGACACTTGACAAAATGTAAGGAACAGCAGATATTTTTTTGCAACTTTAAGGTTGGTCTCATGGTAAAAGTTGTTCATAATGATAGTTAACGAAAAAATATCAGCTGTTCCATACATTTTATTACCGTTTTCTATAAAACAGCTGATATTTTTTTCGCGATTTCAGAGTTGCTCCCAGTAAAAGTTGTTCATAATGATGGGTACTGTGGATCCCTTTCTACTAAGTACACCTTCTGCGTAACACATTAGATACATAGTTCCTTTTTTGCGTAATCCGACGAGAAGCTCTCTTCAAGACAAGAGTGAATCAGAGAGTGAGTGACAGCATGCGTGCCCCATCTTAGACCGTATCGTCACTTACCATCAGGTGAATTATGGGCAAAGGCTAGCCCATATCATCATTAAAAAAAAAACTCTTTATTTTAATGGCGTTTCCGGGTACCATCATGCCAGCTGCTGGATCGTTAATCGCACACCACACGTCGCCCGTGTCGGTGTACTCCCCTAACTATTTTCGGATATTGACGTCGGCGGATAAATCGAATCGAGTGTATCGATTCAAATATCGAGTCCGGTGCGTTTTTAATAAGGCACCTGTTGACGAACGTGTGAATGAGTTTTACTACCATATCTGTTACGGTTCTTAGCCATTGGTACGTCCCTAATGATTTAGTGGGGGTTTCTTGCGGAAGTCCATTCGGCTTGTTTCGAAAAGCCTATATTAAGCGTTTGGAACTAATGACAATACTGTAATAATATATTATTTCGATTTTTCATTGATAAATAGGATTGCTTTTGACGCAATGTCATTTTAAATATAATGTCTAATCGATTTTTCTTTATTCTCCCTCAGTATTTTTTTATCTTCAGAAGTGTTGACACCTGCGAAAGAGATAGCTGTGGCTGGTAAGTGTAGACTTTAGTGATGACGCGGTCTACAATATAGAGCATATTTTCTTAGAAAAAACTATTATTTCACAACTGAAAGACAGCTAGATTGGAACAACCCGGGATTACCCATAATATTATTATAACAAGCTATTATTTACTTTAAAAATAACGTAATAAATATCGAAGCTTACATTTCGTGGACCATTGTGCGCGCGTTAATCTCTTTAGTACGCATGGAAGCATGCTACGAATTAGACTACTACGACTAGACTACTAAACACATAAAACTGGTCAGGTCACATCCAAATCAACCAATTAAGACGTTCAAAGAAGAACAGAAGAAAGAAGTTCAGAAGTTCAGTAGTTCTCATCCAATTAAGTTGAGTCTGACACGTATTTGCATTTATAAAATACCCACTTATTCATAAATTCTCGATAAGCATAGCTCCGATAGATGTTCCGAGGGTGCGTGAAAAAATATTATTATTTTCTTTTTGTATTTTATCTAACAATAGTTCTAAGTTTTGTTTGTACTAACCCAATGGATTTTTTAGTTGTCCGAAATAAAATATTTTGAATTTTTTTTTGATAGCTCTCTTTATCGCCCGCTCTGTGACTTTTTCAAAAATGGACAACGCCTCATTACCATAATAATAATTCATCATTATTATAGCCCTGTATAAATAAACACACACTTAATAGATAGGTGACATAGTTATGTACTCTGCTTGCACAGTTATTTATAGTATCCTAGAGAGATTCAATTATTAACCTAAACCCCTATCTTTATAGGTAATTGTAAATTTAGACAAGTGAGCCTTAAAGTGTGTGGGAGTTAGTGTAATATTGTGATTGTAGTTTAATTTAGGACACTCGTTAGGGACAGTGTAGTTCAGGTGGGTGGATAAACAAACGTCATTTGAAACAGATATATTGTTTGTGCTTATATCGCTTAAGCGAAATGTTTTATTTTTATTTTATTTTTATTGAGATAGTTTCTGTAACAGATTTTATGGGCTGTTTCACAAACATCATTATAAACATGGCATTTTAAATCAAAAGTCAAATTGAAACCGCACACAACTGAAGATAGCCCGTTGGTCGATTTGGTAGTGAAACTGCCTTCTGCGCTTCGGGACGTTGGTTCGATTCTCACCTAGGACAAACATTCATGTGATGAACACTTTTTTTTGTTCTATATCTGGATGTTAATATTTATTCAGTTTCTGGCAGCCATAGTACAAGCATTGCTTAGTTTGGGGTCAGATGACCGTGTTTGCAAAAATATCCCGAATATTTATATTTTATTTTATTTAACTTATTAATAAATATTGACACAAAATGTTAAATAAGAAGTAGTAGAGTAATTTTACCTTTATATAAGCATTCTATTTTAAAGGACAAAAACTATTCGATAACATTTATGGAATCGTTCGTTATTTTGTTATATTAAAAGCCCGATTCCCGCCACAATTATCTCGCACGCATATTTTAAACCCCTTTGAAGAAAAAAATGGGATTGTTTAAAGATAAAAAGTTGGCGTTATATCAAATTGCAGGATAGATGCACCAAAAGTAGTTCACCCACCAATTAAATGTACCATTCATTTAATTCTCACTCCCCACATCGTATATTTGTCTGCGAACGCGAGGTAGCGACACGCGACAACGCGCGTGTGTTGTGCGACAACTTCCATATACGCACAAATTCGAAGCTTCGACCTAAGCCGAAACGGAGTACGAGCCTGCAATTAGAAGGCGCTATTTATTGCGAGAAATGGATCTCCAATTGTGAATGTTCGATTATTTAAGGCGAAATGGTAGAGAACGTACACTTGTTTGACAGGAATGCTTGCATACTCGGCGTGCGCGCTTTCAAATATAAAAAAAAAACTTCATATAATCTTACGCTTTTACAAAAAAAACTGCGATCACTAAAGTATTTGAACACACGATTTTTTTTTAGTATCTTCTATAGTATATGAATGAAGTTGATTCCATCCATCGAAGGGAACGTAAAAACGGGTGTTTTTAGAAAAGTTTCCGATTTTTTTCTTTTGAGCCAAATTTCTTTAATCGTGTATCGGTGAACACATCCGAATAAAATATTTCAAGAACATTTATCACACATAAAGAAATAATGTCAATTAATCGATTTTAAATGTCTACTTTTCAATATTCGTGAGGACGAATCGTCAAATTTGAAGCATATTTCGTTTTAAGGTGGCGACTCTGCGACTAATTTTCAAAACTATGACCCGTCAAAACTTGAAAAAAAAATACCAAAATAGTAAAAGTGTAACACTGTTTTAGACTATCACGGTTGTTCACTAAAGTTATGTGATTATTTACGGGATATTTACCGTGGTAAGGTTGTTGAATGAGCTACCGATATTTCGGCGCAGCACCATGTTCACGGGAAGACTCACGGGTCGAACGGTTAAAAAGTTAGGCGACTACAACAATACCACGGTAAATATCCCGTAAATAATCATATAAATTAAGTAGAAGTTTATCTTTTTTGTTACTAATGTCATGGATAAAGCATTAACTGGAAATAAATAAAAAAATTGTAAAATTCATTCCAATAATTTAATGCCATTTTCAATTAGCACCTCGCGTAAGAGTTGATATCTTGCGTTGCATCGATTTGCGCGGTTATGACAAACAGTACCAAATTCATGAAATGAAATGAAATGAAATTGGTTATAATAGTTTAGGATATAAATAAGTTTAATTTCATTTTAGAAACATGTTTTTTTACTACGCACTGGGCATGCGTTTGACCACAATCTCACTTGATGAAAAGCGAAGACATGGTAGATTCTACGTCAACATCTCTACCAGGTAGAAAATGTATCACGTTTTCCTAGGTAATTGTTGCGCGGCACAATTTTTTTAAATCAGGTTCTTAGGGCTTAAAGCCATTCAACGATCTTAAGATCAAAAAAAAAACTGAAAAAAATTAAAACCTATGATTAGTTACAGACTAAAAAGGAAAAAGTGCTGTCTTTAAAGCATGGTCTATAAAAGTTTACTTAAAGACAGCTTGACAAGATTTTACGTAACATCATTTTATATCATTGTAGTTTTCATCTACATGGATTTGCGAGTGAAAGACACCGAGACCTCGAATCGATATCAAGAACTGGATACGTATTTCCGGTCAGAAAGCTCATAATGCACATGCTCGCTTACTCATTTTAATTGCTCTGATCAATGACCCACGATTAGGACTTTTTCTCGTATTTAAACTCTAAAGGATAGCTATCTCGAAAGGCCGATATCCAGCCCACAACACACTGTAAGACAGTGATCAAACTCAACTGTTTACGTTTAATGAAAAAATTTAATACTCATGTATCATGAATTTGCTGTGTAGCGATAATTATCAATATAAAATAAACCGGCCAAGTGCGAGTCGGGCTCGCGCACAAAGGGTTCCGTACCACCTCAAAATTCAATAACGAAATTACCAATTATAACTTGGTAACGAACAGAAACGTCACGGACTCGCACTTGGCCATTATTTATTATTTGTTGTTGTACTGTAGAGTGTGTACTATAATCATAATTACCATTTTTACATTAGAGCTAATACAAAAATACGTTAAAAATACGTTTGTTGTATGGGGACCACCATTTTGTTTTTACTTATTGACTTTTTATTATTTCTATTTCTATTTCTATTCTGTGATAATTTCAACTGGCTGTCTATTACGGTTCGACAGATATAGCCGTTTAAAGGTAGGAAAGACAGACAGACACCGTAGGCTTAGTAATAAGGCCCTGTTTTTACCCTTTGGGTACGGAACCCTAAAAACGACATCAAAATTTTATAGGCCTGTAGTTCAAAAAAAAATTGAGCAAAATCGGTCGAGGTCTTTTTTTAATAGAATAAGTGGCAAACAAGCTACGGGCCACCTGATGGTAAGTGGTCACCGCTGCCTATAGACACCTACAATACCCAGGGCATTGTCAGTGCGTTGCCTACCTTTGAGGTCTTGTGAAAATATAGATATCGCGAGGACAGTTTTAGGTGAACTGCTAGTCGGAATCTTAGAGCATTCTGAGCATTACACAGCCGCCAATGCATGACAGAACCGCGTTCACCCGCTTGTGTCGTACAATCAGAATGCTACAATATTTACAAGGAGGAAATTCGCGTGGCGAGTAGCGTGACTTCATTCACCTACAGCATTTACATACGCACTTTTGCGAAGCGTACCTTCTAATCATATTCTGGAATCGCGTAAGCTCGAGTACTGACCAGATAAGCCGAGTGCGCCATTGATCCGAACTGGCCGATTCCCAGAAATAAATAGCGAAGTATTTATAAAGTTAAACCACCACGAGATTTCGCGCACCGATTGCGGTACATTCTTGTTCACTTGTAAAATACTTTATTGGTTTGTAGGTACGGCCTTATTCCTACTTGTTTAAGTACTAATCTCCTTAAGTTTTTAGACGTTTTTAGTTATGATGTATTGCAAGTGACTTTATTAACTAAACTAAAATTTATTAAAACAAACACTAAATACCCAAAACACTAAATACCCTAAATACCTAAACTACGTAGTCTATTATACAAAAAACATTTGGAATGCCCATATAAAAACAATCCAAACCGTTCGTCGTTCAACATCGTTGAAGGTATAAAGACAATCGAAATGCTCAAGCCCGACCAGTTGGCAGCGTACCCAGCATTGCATTACCATGCTGAATGGCAATACCTATGCATTGAGCTATAAACAATGTTATTTGACGTGGATATACGTCTATCTGACTGACTGATAACGTTTTTTACCCAACAGTCTAAGAAAAATCTGCATGTTTTTCAAGTGTAAGTTTATCTGTGTCTACAATTACCTTTTGTAGCCAAACGGCTTGATAGATTTTAAAGTCCGAGGTTTCGTTTGATTCGTCTTTATCATAGGTAAACAAACAATCGAGCCTTTTATTTTTGTTTTAATATTTTTACTTGTTACTTTCTCTTCTGGACACATTTCCAGGATTCTTCCTGAGTAAATTCGTTTAAGTTAGTTCTTCCAAGGCAGAACTGCTCACTACTCCATATAAATTATATGAGCACTGTACTCCGTATTATATTAGGGGAGTATTCGCTTGGAATATATCTACTATTTATGCGTATTATTTTGCACTCCATTGTGACCATGAAGAAAGTAAAGCTTAGAAAAAAGTTAATGGGGATGCTAGTGTCGCAAATAATCGCCCCACATAAATAAGTTGTAAGGTATGTACACCCTTCAGTAGAAAATTGATGGATTATTCATTATTAGTATTTTTACTAAATATGCAGTTTTTTCTCATGGCTTTTGAATGTTATTTAGGTTATCAAACGACATAAATTGAGAAAAATGAAGTTTTCAGTACCACTTGTTTTTGTTACGTGGTATCATCGCCGATTGTGAACTGATTTTAATGAATCTTTCTTATTTTTATGTTTATGTTGATTATCATTATGTTTGTTACGCGAATAATTCGCCAATTATGAATAGATTTTGATGATTCTTTTATACTATCTTAAAAGTGAACCCATTTAAATTGAAAGCTAATATTTCACTTCTAAAAGTGGAAAACTAGCAGATAAATCTAGTTTATTGAACTTCCTAAAAAGTCAATTGTTTTTTGTGAAAATATGAATTATGTATTCACAGTTTTTGATAAAACATAGATTAAAATAATTAAGATCAAGTTTATTTTAACCTATGATAACTAAGTTTAAAAGGTCATACATTTCCAAGAAAAACAGCGTAGAGCCAGACCTAATACCACGAAGTTATCTGATCCAGGATAACGCTATCCCTACTGGAAACCGGAGCTCAATTAATTTAAACCGCATTCGTTAATTTTATTAATGCGACCGAGCCTAAATCTACGATCAGCGAGATGCCATCGCCTCAACCTTCTCATTTTCGAAATTAGCAAATGTATAAAAAAGAAAAGGAAAAGCCAAGAAGGGACAAGATAAAGAAATATACGAAGAGGTGGCTGCATTCGAGGCTCGAGATAACAACATTAACGCCGGGGAAGCTGCCGAGCAAAAAATAGAAAGAGACACTGATACTCGTCGCAAAACAGCACGTCACAAAACTGAAATCTCTCCAACGCAAATTTAACTTTAGCACATTACCATACGATACAATTTGTGGATACTACAGCTCGAGAAGTTCTTTCAAAGTTTGAAGATGTCAGTGAAGGAGTGAAAAGGACAGCGGATGATGTCGATGATAGCAAAATGAGTGGAGTAAGCTTTTCTCAGCCACCCAGTCAGCAACATAATTAATGACGCTCGTGTCGCAGACGAATTTATAAATTGGCCTTTATTCCGTTTTAACAAACTTGGGACACGCGTGATCCTGCCGATATTATATCAGAGCAAACGCAAAATCATTGTTGGATACCATTTCGATGACCATTATGAGCATACTAATGTTTGTGTTTTGTCACACATATAATGAAACCATTTTACGAAGACTTTAAAAAAGCCCCTGCTGACTTTTTAGATGGCGATACAAACGCAACTAAATATAAAATACGGGACCAAAGAAAATTGAGACCTAAGTTGCCTACTATATTAACTCAGTTGATTTATTAGTGACATCTATTGAAACTTACTAGAACAAAAGCCTTGAATAGTCCTTATTAGAGACGATAAAAAAAAACAGTTGACTGTATATATAGCGATACAATCGCATCTAAATCTAAGGTATTGTCCAGGAAATTGAGGCCTAAGTTTTTTTGTTTGTTTTAACTTTGAATTAATAGCGCCATAATAGTGAATCTTACCGGAAGAAAATCTCTAACACATTGAAAAACGAAGTAGAGTTTCCTGAAGTTGGATCATGTAATGCCAAAAAACCTGCCTTGTAAAAGCAAAACTCTGATATCCATATATTTTGTAGGATGCTAGCTTAGATTTATCGAGAATTTCTCAAATCTTCACTGAGAACAAAACACGATTCCCACTCATAAATCGACTGCACAAAATCGGAATGCCTTCGCATTATTTGTTTCGCATATAATAATGGCATATTTAGTGTCCGATAAGGTTTAATGTGTAGAGGTGAGCATAAATACTGGACAATCTAACATCAGGCCCCGCCCCGCGTGTAACTCACTGCTATCTCCCCCGAATATTGTTAATCAGTGTATCATTAGCTCTTAGGTTCGAGGCACACTGCTTGCTTATTAATAAGTATTTCACTCTTTATAAGATGATTTCGGAACATGATTTCTAACTAGTGTATTCTATTAGTTGTTCTTGTATTTTATTCGTAGTTTTGGACAATACGAGCATGAGTGCAGTTTGTTCAGTCCGCTAAATCAAGCCCCAAATATTCTTCTAATCATTAGCGCGTCCGTGAATAGTTTCGAGCCTCAATTTTTGTCCTAATCACCAGCGCGTTTTTGAACTGTTTGAGCCCCTATTAACGTTTACGTAATGTTTATAGCCCCATTAATTTTTTTATAACCAGCGTGTTTGGGGACTGTGTGAGCTCCTATTTTTTACTTCAATCACCAGCGTGTTTGTGAAATATTTCTAGCCCCAATTTTTATCCTAATCACCAGCGCGCTTATGAAATTTTTGCCGCCACTACCAGAAAGCTCATCCACATAAATCATAGATCAGTGGAAATCGCACACCGTGCGATTCACGCGATCTTTCTTGCCTCACACCTGCAAAATGTGGAATGAGCTACCTTCCGCGATGTTTCCGAGAAGCTACAACATGGGGTTTTTCAAAAGACGAGTTGATAGATTCTTAAAAGGTCGATCGGCAACGTATGTATGATGCCTCGTGTGTTATAAAAATCCATAGGCGACGGTGACTGCTTACCAATAAGCAGTCTGTATGCTAGTTTGCCACCTCATCATCATCAGCCAGAAGACGTCCACTGCTGAACATAGGCCTCCCCCTAAGGAGGGGGAGGGGTTGCCATAATCCCCACGCTTGGCAGGCGGCTTGGGGATCGCAGGAGGTTCCACCATTCAAGTAGGAGGATGCTGCTGCCCATCCTCTAGTGGTTCTGGTTGCAGTTTTAGGACATACCCGGGTCCACCACACCTTGCCACAGTTTGCCACCTGTGGCATTAAAAACATCATAAGTATAGCGTCTGCTTTGTCCATAGCACTAAAAAAACTATGTGACTTCCTCAAATTACCCCTGTGTGTACCGACTCTAACAGCCAGCAGATGGAGCCCCGTGCGCTAGATAGCACCATACCGCACCGCACTGATTTAGATAACAGAAGGGAGGTGCTGTTATAAATACTATATCATTGCAATATGGGCGTCTTCGAGCACTTTTATATTTAACTGTAAGCTTTGAAATGCGAATTTTGGCGAACTTTACAAATATAAGCGATTTAGATCATTAGAAAAGTCCAACATGTCTGTTTGATCTATTTTTTCTATATGTAGAATATATCTACGTTTGGCGACCAACTCACCTGATGATAATAGACGGTGTGGCCGAGGATGGAACACGAATGACGACCTAAATCAGTGTGTACGAATCTTTGTAATTTTCAGAGGGAAGGAGTGGTAGTGTGCAGACTATTTACACTTTTTTATAATTATATGAAGTGTTGTTTATACACTTGAAAATTTACTATTTAAGTGTAGACAACAAAAATTTGACGACCGGCAGGATTCGAACTTGCGTCTTTGGGTGCGTATACCCAAAGACTTCGACTTCGGCAGGTTCGAATCCTGCCGGTCGTCAAATTTTGTTCCGGGCGTTCTGTTCACTAATCTACGGCCGCGCCAACGACGATATTGACCACAACATTGTAATAATTTCTGTTATCATATTATGTTGCTGAATCATCTTAGAACATTTCCTAATAGGAAACGTTAAACGCAAATAAATAATAAACGGAATATGTTTGTATACCTGACAGCACAATTCAGCCATTTCCCAGGATTGTTTACATTAAATTACAACATTTGACTTTAAGGTGGTGTTTAAAACAGTCGGCTAGGGTTGCCATTCTAATATACTAGAAAAAATATAAATCTTGATCATAGAATAGAATACAGTAGAATATAATACTTGGTCATAGAATACAGCTTCGGTATCCTGCATATCGTAACAAAGAGGATCTTTGGGCTGGTGGGTGGTCTGATTTGAGGGTCTGACCTCCCGTTTTAGGGTGCTTTTCCACAAGAAACAAAGCTAAGTAGCTAAGCGGTGAGCGAGGAAAAAAATCAACCAATAAATCTTAACCAGAGTAAACGATCCTAACCGACCACCCGGTAGACTGCTGGTGGTTTCATAAGAACAAGTTTTCCTAACTGGCCAACCAGGTGGAAAGCTGGTCAGCTAAAAGCACAAGTTATCCTAACTGACCACCTAGGTGGAAAGCTGGTGGTCTGTTAACAACAAGTTTTCCTAACCGACCACCCAGGTTTGGGTGGTCCGAAACGGATAGAATGAAGCTACCCTATTGGTCGATTTTCGCACATCTCTGATAGGAACCTAGCCTAAGACTGTGCTAGCAATGCTTCGAGCATTTTCCAGAAGTATTTCTTCAGGCGACACTAGGAGAGTGCTGTTCCTATGGAGATACCGGGCCCTCCGTCAGGCAAGGAAGCATTTTCAATATCCTGGTTTTTTGTTTATTTTCTCTGATATTTTCTTCGAGATTACAAGATATCATATTTATTTAATCTTGATATTAGGTATATAATTACAATTATATGATTATTAACAGGACATTTACCGTGATAGACGTTGGTGACTAAGAAAGAGAATAGATCGTTTCGTCAGCATCTAGCACTTTGAACTGTTTGACCAACCACCTGCATTCTACAGTCTTCTCGTAAACATGGTGCATGTAGCTGCGCCGAAATATCGGGAGCTCACTCCACAACCTTATCATAGTAAATATCCTGTTAATAATGACGATTTATATTATGTTAAAAATCATATAACTGTAGTAAAACAGTGATCGTTATATTATGGAAACTGACGTGCTTTTCACACATTTTATTTACATTACACGGGAATTACTCACGTAAGATTAAGATTAACTATAGTCGGAGTAGCCGGCTTAATCTTACATGAGTAATTCCCGTGTAATATAAATAAAATGTGATCATTATAGTTTATAGTCTGGTAACCCTAGTGTTTCGGTACGGTTGAGCCGGCGCGCGCGCCTCAAGCGAGGGCGGGGCCGACGCATGCGCGGCCACCCTGGCGACGACGCCCTACGCCACACGCGGCTCTAGCAACGAAGGGGAAAATGTATGACCTTATGATATGTGGGGATGTTGAAATCTACTGACTTAGATACCACATATACTTAGTTTTGCAACGCGACCTCCATGTTTGTGGAAGAGCGCACTTGATGGCTTCGCAGCTATCATGCACAAAAAGGTCGCATCTTACTTTTAAGTAGAATTCGTGCGAGTAGGAAGAGTATTCCGAGAGCTGTCAGCAATAATTTTAATAGTTGGGACTATCAAAACTAAAAATTAAAGTACATATTGAGTAATAATAAATTAAGTGTTGAGTATTATTGAATTAAGTAATATTTTTGGAAAGTACGCCCTGAGACTCGATGGAGTGGCGATATACGAAAAACAGTTGGCTGTGGCTGGACGTGAAAAACCAAAGGTCTAACTGCCATGGGAGGAGTCCAATGTCCAGCATTAGAATGAAGTAATATTTTTGATTTAATGTATTTTTTTTTATTGCTATGATTTTGTGACGCGACCAAGACGTGACATAAGTAATCATAATATTATATACCTAATTCTTTAAAAAAGTTACGTATTTATTACTAGAATTTGATATGGATTTTTTGTCTATATTATTTTTTCGATTTGATAGAAAATATGAATAATAGGATAAATGTGATTTCCCTGTTGAGGCTTTAGATTTCCTGGCTCATTTAGTTTTCGACGACTTTTCTGCTTTGTTTTTTTTCTTATACAAAGAATAGGCTTGCGTTTGACCACCATCTCGCCTGATGTTAAGCGACAAAGCGACAAAATGGTGATGGAGCAAGTTTGTTATAGTGATGCAGCCGTAGATAGAGTGTGCTTTTAGCTGATATTTTTATTTTGTGGACCAGGCGTGCGTACCAAAATAATACACGACCTTGCGAGGTCTCACCTCAAACTACTACTATTTCGTGTTATTACCATTACCGTCAGATCGATCTACTGCTGCATATTGGCCTTATTATTTTTAACACCTATTTCACCCAGAGCATTTTTATACGGAAACCGCTTTATACGGATTTTCAAAATATCTTTCGGGAAACGGTGTCGCAATTTTGTACCCGCCTTGGCCGTCCAATGGAAAAATGGGTAGGAGCGAATGAAGTTATGCAGATCCTTCTCTCTTGTGCCATTGGTGTCACTTTCTGTCCCATCTCAAATTGTTCATATGATGTAAGACAGTAGCTATTTCAATATTAATTAATTATGGTTCAAAGGTTCTGATGCTCTATTGGCTGATACAATTTTACTTACTTTCACTTCCAACCAAGGATGTAGTCATCCACCGCGACCGGTTCCTATCCAAAAATGAATGAGCCCAGATAACCCAGATTAGATTACCGAGTAATATTGCCCACCAAAAATAATTAATCGGTTAATCTAAAGAACAATACCGTCTGAGCGCAACGTTCGACCTCATTACGCTGTGGAGGGCATGTTGACCCTACATTACGAGTCAGTAGGGTATCTATTGTCCTTTGACTCAAATGACATTTCAACTTTATGGTTTTTTTCAATCATGGAACTTTTGTACATATGTTAGCAGTGTACAGAAAGTTCCTTATTTCTTTGTAATATGTACACTTGAGAGGAATCTAAAATGTAGAGCGTAGCGTAGAGTTGCTGTTTGATAACCTCGGCCACCATGCGGTTACTGGTGTACACCACCTCAGAACAAATATATCATAACAAGTTTCCCTTATGATTTTAGAAAATGTGTAACGCGAGGATCGAATTCTTAACACATTCAGTGCTAAGAGTGTAACCCACGACGGCGTGGGTTAAGTTTTGTCACATTAAAAGTTCGATTTCTTTCGTTTATTAAAATCCATGGTGACATAGTGTACAAAATGTACAAAATTGTAGAGAATTCTAATTAGCTAAAAATGTCTCATTTTCCATACTGCCAGTTTACCATAGTGCAGCACACGTGTGATTTCACCGCGTTATCTCCGCTAATACATCAATGGCTTGTCCAGTATTGTTAGTGACGCGACTCAGCGCTATTGTCATACCCTCAGCTGCATTCAACAGGGCTGTAGAACCTCCAATCAAAATGTATCGATAGACAACATCAACATCTTAAATGTGAGCTGAAACTAAATCTTCTTAGACTTGACATAAAACGTAGTCTTCCAGTAATGTATTTTGCGCTGTAGAATTTAACAATGTCAATTTCAACAAGCATCAAAATCAAATCGGCAGACCCAAGAAATTATTCTTGGGAATATTCAAACAAAATTAAACTACTATGTATTGAACAATTTTATATCGACATCGCTCTAAATCACGCTCATCTCTACTCGCAGCGGTATACAAAGTGATTGAATGGAACTATTTACAGCACAAAGCTATGTTACGTAACGGACACTTATAATGTTACAAAATGTAACACTGAATTGGATTAAGTCTTTGAAATCTGCTTACAACGTTCTAGTCAACATTTTACAAAGTCGATTGTTAACGGCAGTGCTCTAAATACTTACTTATCTATATAATAAAATCGTAGAGATAAAAAAAACTGTAATTGAGAGATATCAACGATAAAATCACACATTATCATCAGCCAGAAGACGTCCACTGCTGAACATAGGCCTGCATTTTGCATCCACTGGATGCCAGCGACTCTCACAATGTCGCGGGTCCATCTAGTGACAGGCCTACCTACGCTGCGTCTTCCTGTTCGTGGACCTTTCTTCCCCATCGGTTATCGGTTTTTCGAGCGATGTGGCCTGTCCATTGCCACTTCAACTTGCAAATTTTAACGGCTATGTCGGATACTCTAGTTCTTTGATATCAACAAAAAACACACGGGCATCTTGAAATAAGCAGCTGCACACGTATAAAACAGTTTTTAGAATTTTTGTTTGTTTGTTTGTTTGTGCACGCACAATCTCCTAAACCACTAGACGGATTTAAATGCGGTTTTCACGAATATGCGTAGCAAGTACCGTTCCTTATCGATCATCAAATTTGACAGTTGCGAACGTCAAATTCGATAAAATGCCATTTGATCAGTACTTGCTATGATCGATTCTGTGGCATTTTATCGAATTTGACTATCGATAAAGAACGGTATTTGCACTGATGCTTAGCTATGACCAGTGGGCTTTCTCTTGACACTCGATTTCAATAGTAATTTGGGATTGGGATCGAAAACATGCCATTTTGGTACTCTTGAATTCTGAACTAGCGCACGATTGGAACCCATAATGGTGGAATTTATGGAACTAAATAAAATCGACTCAACTCGACACTTTTGGGTACTCGTGACGCGATTGAAGAGTACCAAATGGTATGTTTTCGATCCCAATCCCAAATTACTATTGAAATCGAGTGTCAAGAGTAAGCCCACAGATTGAAGTACAGGCTATGTTATGTCACAGGTAACAGCTAGTGTTAAAATAACAATTGCTTCAATTCCTCATTTTTAACCGACTTGAGGAGGAAGGTTCTATATTAGTATTTTTTTTTATATATGTACACCTGTATGTGTTGACCAACGTGATTCTTTTTGAAGTGAGAACTTCTTTTGCCGCGTTGAGCGATTTTTGGTACGGGCAAAATTTATGGTTTTGCATCACCGACATGCAAATTTGACGTATTAGTTTTCACTTCTGTCAGCAGTCCCCATGATTGCCTATCTTTCTTATCATGTAGAGGAAGCTTTTGTTGTGGTCCAATAAAAAAATATTTAACTGTGGCTCAGTAGTTTTATAACAATAGTTAAAATAATTTTGTTTGTGCGCTTACTAATTTTGAAGTCGCTTTTTTATATTGGTAACTAGCTGACCCGAAAGACTATGTTTGTCCAAATATTAAATTTGTTTGAGTAATAGTTCATACAAAAATCTCATAGAGAAAAGCAATTTTCCGGGCAACTTTTTCAATTTGTTTTTCTCTAAAAACATAGTTCGGTCTACTGCGAATAATTAAAACAAAAAAATTGCCAAATTGGTCCAGCCGTTCTAAAGTGATGCGCTTACCAACGAATAGCATTTCATCGTTCATCATTATCAGCCATGCATAAAAGTTATATGATTATTTACCGTGGTAAGGTTGTGGAATGAGCTCCCGATATTTCGGCGCAGTTACATGCACCATGTTCACGGGAAGACTAAAGAATGCGGGTGGTTGGTCGAACAGTTAAATATCCCGTAAATAATCATATAACTTTAGTGAACAACCGTGATAGTTTAAAACAGTGTTCTATCATGCATATTCCTGCTGCGGGATACAGGCCTACTCTTAGAGAGGATGGGCCCTAATCCAACATACTGGTGCAGTGCATGTTGGTAAATGTCATATTCCTTTGAACTTTTAAAGTTCTTGAATCGGTTTCCTCACGATGTTTTCCTTTACCGTTGTTGAGCGATGGCATTAAACTGCACATATATTTAAATACTAAATTAGTCATTGGTGCTGAGCCGAGGATCGAACCGGGTGTCGTGAGATTGTTAAGCGCACACCCGGCCACCATCGCTCATACAATTCGTACAATTTTTTTCACGCACTAAACGACTTGCAGCGACTACAAAAAACTAACTATTAATCCATGTGCAAAAAAGGGAGGCAAGGTCGTCTGCAGGGTGAGTTCGACTTATCCTACTAATATTATAAACGCGAAAGTTTGTATGTATGGATGTTTGTTCCTCTTTCACGCATAAACTACCGAATGGATTTTAATGAAAGTTTACAATAATATAGCTTATACATTAGAATAACACATAGGCTATAACGGGTTGTAGTAGCGAGGCCGAAGGCCGAGCTCTACGCGTATGAAGTAGTGGGTTTCAGCTAGTATATTAATAAAGCATCCTGATTTTGACAAGATGCGTTCGCACCCGTTACGCCACCTTTATTACCTTATCTCGCTTGTTTGTCTTATCTGAGGTTGACATAATGTTTAGGATCCGACACAAACTAGCAAAATTCATGCAACAGCGTTAGATTTTAAGCTCACCATGGTAACATTTTACTGAAGCAACCAAAGGCTAACTCGACAAGACATATATCAGAGCTACACGTCCTCGGCAATCTGTCAATTAGGTGGCATTCCTGTCCTCTGACCCAAAGGCTATGTCGCAACAGATGATGACTAACCTTATTGTTACTTACGGATAAGGCTCAGCCGTGTTGAATTTTGGACTCGGATATTGTCAACAAAGTTCAACAGCTAAACGAGTATTGTGTGTATAACATTTGAATTGGAAGGAGCTTGTTGCGGTCAAATGCACTGTATGTTTCCGGAACACGTTATTTGCATAATGAGAAGAATTGCTTTCGCGTTCTGACCAAATACTGGCAAGTCACCACATATTTTACCACAATAAAATTTTACTTTTTACTTTTTTAATATCTATAAAAGATATAAATATTATATATGTAGATGTATGACGGTATGTATCTTATTTCATATTGTAAATAAATTTTTAGCAAATTCTTACCACCTGATTTTATTTTGTCAGCGTGCGTATTATTGTTTTTATCAGCAGCGCAGAGTGAACGTTGAGTTGGTACCAGGATAAACCAGCTTTGGTTTTTTTGGTACGACATTAGTTTAACAATTATTGTAACATGAATTTAGTAAAAAAAAAATGTGAAAACAAGCCGTATTATAATTTATTATAGAAGAAAAAAAAACGTCTTCAAAACTACATATACAAACTTAAACTAAAAAAAGTAGAAAATGACAGTAAAAACAGATATTGAAAATCCTCATAAAAACTTTTGCTGAAGGGAAACCAAAACGACATTCGGTTTTTTTGTGTTTTTTTTTTTTCAACAAAACGCTGGATAAATTTCTTTAAAATTTATATGGGACCACCTCTGAAATATGACCTACCAAACAAAAAAATAAACATCAAAATCAGTTCATTATTGACGGAGTAATCGCGTAACAAACATATTAAAAAAAAACATAGTCGAATTAATAACCTCCTTTCGTCGCTTAAAAAAACATCGGTACTCTCTCCAAATGCCCTTTCGATCCCTTCAACTCCTACCACGTAACGGTAAATTTCAATTTGTGCACCATAGATGAACGATACGGTCTTCAAAAACCCGCTACGCTATCGGACATCGTATTGTGGCGTATCACAATGGTAGACGATAGTGTCCGAAAGGATCGGACACCCCGCGTCAGGACCCGTCGGACCGACTAACGATGTTTGAAACACGCCGGCCGATCGACCTCTTACACAATCCAAATAAAAGAACCTCCTACCACTTCATAATGCCTTAGTCTTTTTAATACGTCGACAGATGTTTTCTTTCCCATGTGATAGTTACCGATAGCGTATAGATATCGAAATTTTTACAAGTCGAAACGTTACGGGAAAGACGCGACTTCTTTTATGTGAGCCGGCGGTTGTTATCTGTCACATCTTATCGACCAATAAGGACAGCGGACGTCACTCACTCTGCCAATCTGAGCGACGCGGGCGCATCGCAGCGGGGGTCGAATTTTAAATCGTTCCATTTTTGAATGTGTATCGCGTGCCAGTGATATAACCGGAGCACAGATGTAACAACCGCTTGGTGGCTTGTAATCATTTATACTTCGTATAATAAAGACATTATAATAAAGCAACGATATTGAAGACGATTGAAATGAACGAGAACGTTATAGGAAGTGTTTCTTTGACAGAAGCTTTAAAATAAGTTCAAGTATAAGTTTGTAGGTTATTATATTAGGCCGGAAACAAAAATAAAGTTAAACAAATCTGCGAAAACCATGTTTATTTCGATAATAAAATCGTAAACATCAAAATAAATATATATCAAAGTAAATAGCAAGAAGTAAACTGAAAGTATTTATATACTTTCAGTAAACCTGAGTATACCTGAGTAAACCTGAAAGTATTTTTATGACTTTCATTTCTCCCAAAGAAAAAACCTTTCGAAAGGTCCCACGAAAATACCCCGTGTATGTTTTACGATTCTATGGGGGTCTGAAAGAGGTATTTTCGTGGAGGTTTTGCTATGAGGAATCTACTTCGTTTGACGTCACCTTTTGGACCACCCAGTATATAACTTCAATTCAACGAAAGGTCCGTGTCGATCAAAGATTGACTCCGAGCCAGAGAGTTATCTCTCGGCCTTAGGTTTAATTAAAGTTAATGAATCACTGATTACCAGCTGATGTGCCAAAAGATAAATCTGAGGTTATCAAAGCTTAGACGTAGGAGTCAATTCTTTAATTTTAATGTAGAAAATGTTGCTAATTCAAAGTAACTTGAGCGAACTTGAGTGAAAATGTAATACAATAGTTTAATGCGTTTTTATTTTGTCGATTTTTCGTAAAGATACGTTTAAGCAATGATTTTGAGCAGTTGTGTGTGTTTTTTGTTTGTTGCTAAAGTCCATATGAATAAGTTTTGTTATTCGAAACTTCAATTATTAAATCTGCCTCATTTTTTGCTTGAGCTATATTGGTGTTTCAAGTACACCAAGCCACTGACCCAGTCATCATGGATATCCCCAGAAACTAGTCATGGTACCGTAGAATTGATCTAGTGAAATAAAACTAAGACGTGGAACACAGATGGGAATGTTTTGTATCGTATTTGAAGCTACCACCAGCCCGCTGGACGGACAACATCGCTAAGGCGGTAGGAAAGCAGTGAACGAGACTGGCACATGACTAGAAAAGATGGAACGCTGAATTGAACGCTCATTGAAGAAGAGAATTAGACTCAGCTGTGGGAGGAAAATGGTTGACGATGATCGTATTTACAAGGACCCAAGCTTGAAATTGCTTTGAAGGAAGGCACCCGTGTTCGCGCCACGTCTTATAAGTGTGTCTTGCGCCTAAAAACTAACAAACTTTTTTAAACATATTTTTTCGAGGGGGAAATCTCCTAATTCAATTTCTCTATTTCTCCCCAGGTGGAAGATTCTGCTCGTTCTCTCCGTGCATTGAGCAAGTCCAGCGAACTTGCTTAGCTCTGCAAGAGCATGGCTTCACGGACGTGTCCACCATGGAGGTGCTGCAGACAGAGATAAAAGTCAACAGAAGAACGATACCTGTGAGGGACCTCTCATTCTTGAAGCATAAGGTAAGTTTGGTTTTTATTATACCCGCGTCTTTTCGTAGATTTTCATTTAAACTTACAACCTCTATTTAGGTGTCTTAATTTGAATCTTTCGCAAAGGTCATCAGGCAGCAATAAAAAAAAATGGGTCGCACCTTCGGAACAATAAAAAAGTTTATTACATGTTTATGTATGAGAAGTGGGAATTCTCAACACACACAAGTGATGAGTCTTTAAGTGAATCCAAGTTCACCAAAAACTCGCAGGATCTTGAAAAAATACGAATACAATTTTATTTCAAATAATCGCTACCTATGGAGCATAAATTAAAGTCGCTTTCCGCGTCTGTCTATCAATATAACCGGTAAGTCCTCCTAAACCACGTAACGGATTTTGATACGGTTTTTACCATCAGTTAGATAATTTTTCACGGAAGGTTTATACGACCTGGTCCGGGGTCGGGACCGGGTCGCTAGTAGTAACTAAAAATCAGACAAGTTTAGGCCGCATTTTTTCTTTGTATATAAACATCTTGCACCTTATAAGGCATTATATAAAAAAATACCAGTCATTTGATCGAAGGGCCACTTCCCCGAGAAAACCTGGCTACGGCCTTTAGTAACAAAGATTATTGCCTTTTTGGCTAAACGAGAAGGTTATAAAAAACAAACACTCGCCAGTTTAAAAAAATCCGGTCCGTAGAAAAATCGAACTCCATCATCTAATTTGGTTTTTATTTCATTGCCTCTGATTGTTATGGCAACATTAGTCTGACTCGCGTAAAGTGTTCATGGTGCACTACTGACCTTCCTATCCATCAATTAACGATCCCGATTTAGATCTCCGATAGATCAGACTAACGAGCCTGTAGATAATTGACATCACTCGTAGGCTAATAAACATATCTGCAGTCAAGGAAACGTAATTCTACTACAAATGTATAGTTAAAAACAGTCAATCCAGTATATTTTGGTACAAGATATTTCTTTACAATAGCCACCTTTCAATGTCTAAAAACAAACCAATATTTTTTTAATTTACCATACTGAGTGTTATCTAAAGATTTTTTAATTTTACCGCCGTTTTTTTTTTCGACAAAATACGCTTTTTTATCTACGATTTTGCCCATGTTTTTACAGAGCTTAACGCACTATCATTATTTCGCGAGGAAATATAATTGAAATAATTATGCATCTCATACAAAATATAATAAAAAGAAAGACTTTAGAGATATCGAATATAATTTTTTATGTTAAGAAATTTCAATCAATTCCCAATCAGCTTTTTTTTTAAATAGGTATTTTTTTTTTTATTAGTTTCGATAATCCCTCCTATTCCAAGCAATGCTCTATCATCGCAAGGAAACACGGCACACTGGCGAATGTTAGTTCGCTCATAGACTTTTTATTTTTAGGGCTCCGTACCGAACAAAATGCAAAATGAAGGGAAAAAGACCAGGTGTAGTCCAACAAGGTGGACCGACCAAGTGTCAAAAGGGCTCAGCACGAACATATCTGACGCGATGTACCAGACTGGACACTGTCAGAGTTGGAAGCAGCAGTTTAAGTACCGTTCTTTATCGATCGTCAAATTTGACAGCAGAGATCGTCAAATTCGATAAAATGCTATTTCAACAGTACTCGCTATGATCGATTTTATGGCATTTTATCGAATTTGACTATCGATAAAGAACGGTACTTGCACTGCAGATTTGTCGCCAGATTACAAAAGATCGGGAGCATTGCGACGCTCAGCAGTGAGGAAAGGAACTGAAGAGGAGCAAGTAGCAAACAAACTATTATAGTTTTTGCTACTATCATTTCGTAGTGAAGTGAAACTTCCTAACTCCATTCGCAGCGAAATCCTCCCACCCTCAAATGCACCTTTCGATAGGCGATCAATTTACATCAATCAATCGATAAACCGTAACCGATCCATCGTTTATCTCGTTTAATTCGAACCACGGGGACTTCTAACAAAGACTGGCGGCTTAGAGCTACAGAACCCCATCCACTTTCCAG
The DNA here is from genome assembly GCA_932305915.1 of Agriopis marginaria. NCBI lineage: Eukaryota > Metazoa > Arthropoda > Insecta > Lepidoptera > Geometridae > Agriopis > Agriopis marginaria. The sequence continues at coordinate 6,777,800 of OW029933.1, forward strand.
TGGAAAAATGTTTAATGTTTCCATAAGTTATATTTTTCTTGGACAGTCTTTTCTTTTACCACACAGTTCCTTTATCTTTGCAACCCCTGGGCTGATTTTGCTTATACCTGAATTTAAAAACTATATCGTAAAAAACTAGGTACTTGCCTACAAAGTTGCATGAAGATCGGATCAACGATACGCAAGTTATTGTCAAACAAATGCCCACACATACACAAACAGTTGCTCGCTGCGTACCTAAAACGCAGTACGCTGACTTGTCCAATTAGTGAGTTTTGAAATTGCAGCTTCTACATTATTTTGCACTCGTAGCTGGAATAAACGGAAAATTAAGAAATCCTCCGCGGACTTATGCGATGGTAACTGCTTAGAATTTACACAGAATTTAATCAGCGCGAATCAATGTGAGAAGAGCAGACGTTTGACCTTATTCAATCAATACGTGAGTGCCTCACCATCCGAGGATGGCCAATTATATGCGGAAACAGTGTACGAGAGTCATCTAAATTGGCTACCGGCTGAGACCACAGTATAAATACAAGAGCGGTGCGGTAACTGTATTTGAGGGCATGTTTTCAAATATTCCCGTTTGCACAAATAAACTATAAGACGAGCAATTAAAGCAAGTCGCGTCCCATGATTCTTAACTAGATTTTTATATGCGGAAACGTGTGTAATAGTGTTAAGTTATCAAAATTCTTTGTGAATTAGTTACTATATATCACTGTACGTTTTCTGAAAAAGAAAAAAAAAGATAAGAGATGCGTCTTGTTTTACAGCATTGGTTTTCAAACTGTGGGGCGCCCACCACTAGCGAGGTGCGGTGCGAGCGGATATTGTTAATGGTAATGGGTAATTTAATTTTAGACAGTAGGGGGTCTAGGGAGGCGTGACGAAAAATATTTTGAGAAACCCTGCTTTACAGTGCCACCTAGAATGTAAAAATCTAAACTTTAAACGTTAAAAATCCTGTGCGTTACAAATTTACATATGAAATAATATTTGGGACATTTTTGCACACACGGTCATCTGACACCAAACTAAGCAAAGCTTGTGATATGGCTGACAGACACTGATATACATACATATATAGTTTTAAATACATACTTAAATAGATTAGAACAAACAACAATGTTCATCACAAATATTTGTCCTAGGTGGGAATTGAACCCACGCCACCAAGCTCAGAAGGTAGGTTCATTACCAATTGGACCAACGGGCTATCTAATTACATAATATAAATATCTTTACATTATGTTATTCCACTGAACATCATTAACTAATGGTGTTCATGTAGGACAATACGTCTCAAACATCTCAAAACGATGTCACAAATTCAAATTTTTCAAATTCAAATTGATTCAAGCTTCAACATCCTAGTCACAGGGCTCATATTAACAAAGAATAAAATTGCAAGTATTTTGAAATATGTCTTGACTGATATTCGATTTAATAATCTAATGTTGGAGACATAAAATTCACTTTTGTCCAAATGGAAGTAACCTGAAATATGAAAGATGAATTGCACAAAATAAGCTTCTATGTCCTGTGTCATAGAGTTTGTGTTTGCGCGATAAGGGTGGGACGATATCGGCGACATATCGACTCGCGTTCAGAAACGTCACGCGCGCCGTTTGTCGCGGGCGGTCACGTTTCATGAACGGTAGCCGAGTGATGTGACAAAATTATCGATATATTATTATGTATTATGAATGATGGCGATGGTGGATGGGCAGTAGGCGATGGTGGCTGGGAGGTTGCATGTGCGCTTTACAATCTTACTGCACCCGGTTACATCCTCGGCCCTGCACCAATGACTTATTTACTACTTAGATAAATCATGTCCAGTTTCGATGCCATCGCTCAACAGCGGTGAAGGAAAACATCGTGAGGAAACCGTCCTACGAGAACTTCAAAAACTTAAAAGACGTATGACATTCACCAACATGCACTGGGTCAGCATGGATTAGGGCCTCCCTCTCAGAGAAAAGGCCTGTGTCCCAGCGGTGGGATGATAACATGATGATACATATGGTTGGATTTTATTTATTTGTAAACACATTTTGTGAATTGTCATAAGATATTTTCCGAACGCAGCGTAGGGAGGCCTCCCACTAGATGGACCGACATTGTGAGAGTCGCGGGCATCCAGTGGATGCAAAAGGCAGGCTGTCGTTCAGTGTGGAGGTTAAAGGGGGAGGCCTATGTTCAGCAGTGGACGTCTTCTGGCTGATGATGATGATGATGATTTTCCAAACCGGATTCCTGGTGATATTTTTCAAACAATTACATATATTTCATCATCATCATCATTTCAGCCGTAGGACGTCCACTGCTGGACATAGGCCTCCCCCATTGATCTCCAAAAGGGCCGGTTGGAAGCGGCATGCATCCAGCGTTTCCCTGCGGTCTCTTTTAGGTCGTCTGTCCATCTTGTGGGTGGACGTCCTACGCTGCGCTTACCGGTCCGTGGTCTCCATTCCAGAACCTTTCGGCCCCATCGGCCATCTGTTCTGCGTGATATGTGCCCTGCCCACTGCCATTTCAACTTACTAATCCGGTGGGCTATGTCGGTGACTTTCGTTCGTCTACGGATCTCCTCATTTCGTATATTTCATATATTTAATTTAATCTTATATATTTTACCATGTGCTTTTATTGAGTAGACTTAATACATACATTCGGGAAATTGCGTGACATCTTCTCGTCCAAGATACCACAGTGCCTCAAGACGAGGGTCTTTGACCAGTGTGTGTTGCCAGTGATGACATATGGTACTGAGACGTGGTCCTTAACTGTTGGCCTTTTGGAAAAACTCAGTCACACAGCGGGCAATGGAGAGAGCTATGCTCGGAGTTTCTTTGCGCGATAAAATCCGAAATGTGGATATTCGCCAAAGACCCAGAGTCACCGACATAGCTGTTAAAATTTGCAAATTGAAGTGGCAATGGGCAGGCCACATCGCTCGAAGAACCGATAACCGATGGGGAAGAAAGGTTTTAGAGTGGAGACCACGAACCGGAAGATGCAGCGTAGGGAGGCCTCCCACTAGATGGACCGACGACATTGTGAGAGTCGCGGGCATCCAGTGGATGCAAAAGGCAGACTGTCCTTCAGTGTGGAGGTTAAAGGGGGAGGCCTATGTTCAGCAGTGGACGTCTTCTGGCTGATGATGATGATGATGAATACATACATTAGATATATTTGGGACCGTCACTAAAATGTTAGGGATTTCTGATAGCTATGATGCAAACGATCACCAACAACAATCTTGTATGCAAAACGAAACCTCCTCCAAGTTAACGGTTAATCCCTTCAAAATTCCTCGAACTTATCGATAAAATAATTGTGCATAGGGAACAGACCTAGCACAAAGGCTTTTAGTATCCGTGGGAAAATCCAAAGAGCTTTTTAAAAGGGAGCTAAAAGCCAAGTTCGCTCAGTCCGTATATTAGGGCTATGTTACTAGATTACCTACGGGAATGGTCGTTTTTAAGGCGCAGTGCCCTTATTTAGGTTGCCCATAAAATATGTTGGATGTATGGTGATTACCTACACGGAACTGAAGTTGTATGGATTGTATGATCAATCATGGCGTGTATAACTGCCTTATGTGTTTGTTCAGTGGTTTTTGTTCTACAATCTTGTCAAAAAGTTCTTGAAGAATTATATCAAAACTAGCTACCGCGATATTAACTGCAATGTTCACGCTTTTCTCAGAATTTTCTGCATAAAAGCATTATATGCCTGTTCTCGTAATTCATACTACTTCCTTGCCAAATTACTTTAATATCGGCTTAGCCATTTAGGCGGGAAGAAGTTACACACATACTGGAAGACATATTTGCTTAATTACGTATTTAGTATTTTATTTTCGTGAATAATGCCGCGTTTGACCACCAACTCGCATGTTGGTAAGCGATGATGTAGTCGAAGATGAAGCACGTAGACTTAGAAGATACATATTCACTCTGGCCTTGAAAATGCTCAGATTATATCTCTCAGGAAACAAGGAAGCCGGCAGGATGTTCCAATCCTTGGCCGGACGGATTAAAAACGTAGTATCTAAACGTTTAGTACGTATCCAAGGAAACCCACAATGTATCGGTAGTGGGCCGATTTCCTACTTGTCCTGTAATAGAAAGGGGATGGTAGGATAAGGTCATGTAGCTCCGATGCACGTTCTCCAAAATGAATCCTGTAGAAAATTTACAGACTCGCTACTTTACGGCGGTGTTCTAGACTGAAAAGTTTCTTAGGCACTAGTAATATTCTGTAATGTGTGTGTGTGTGTGTGTGTTTGTTTAGTAATGTTCTATAGAAGCAGTCTAGACCTTATTAGTATAATTATATTTTGTCTATTACCGTTCATAAAAAAATGGAATTCAAACACATTCAATACCATGTTTGAGAGACAAGTATGTTAAATATCACACATCACAATCTAATCTTACGTACCGGTCAACACACAACATCATTTTCCTACATCAAAGTCACCCACACGTAGGGATTGCGTAAATCGATCGAATCTCAATCGACAGATAGGTAATCCATGACTTCTGAATCGATAAGCTCGGATTTACAAAATATCGCCTGAGATAAAGCGGCCGGCTATCGAACGCGGTTCGGTGGCTCGCCTTAGATAGTAGAATCTAGTTTAGTTTCTGTAGTGGTGTAAATGTATAGCTTACTTCTCTCCAAAGCTATCTTGCTCGCACATTTTAATAATTTTTAAAGATAAAAATTCGAGTGAGTAATCTTATTAAACCGATTGGGCGATTGAAATATTAATGAAAATGTTTTGAATTTTCAGTTTGATATTATTTATCTGCTCCAAATCAATACGAAAGTGGCTTCTAAAGTTTTGTAATATTGTTCCGAATAGCCGTGGTAGCCTATTTGGGAGATCGCTAGACTTGAAAGCGTGAGGTCGCGGGTTCAAACCCCGGGCCCGTACCAATGAGCTCTTTGGAGCTTATGTACGGATTTTCATACCACTGGCTTTTCAGTGAAGGAAAACATCGTGAGGAAACCTGCATACGTACAGAGAAGGAATTCAATGGCGTATGTGAATCCACCAATCCGCACTGGGTGGATATGGCCCAATCACCCTTTCGGGGGTAGACTAAAAGTCTAGCAGTGGACTTTTAAAAGGCTGATTATGATGATGATGTTCCGAAGGTAATAATAATTTATTAAATTTTGATTATTGTTAATACCAAAAATAAAAAAAAACATTTTGATAAAGTTCACAGTACTAAGTTTTAGGGGGAAAAATAGATGGTCAAATTCCTAGTAAAACTTGTTTCCTGTTTTTAACATTTTTGTAACTATAATCTAAAAATCCATCTGCAATTTCTGATTCCTGACCCTTCTGGTCAGAAATCTAATAGATTGATTGAATTGCATTCTACATCAAAATCAAGCCTCATAAAGTCTACGAACAATTTTGGGCAAGAACCTCCCAAATATGGTTTCATTTAACCATTTAGCGGTAAACGAGGCCCAAGTGTGTTGTATAGACATAAAAGCGAATCACGTTAGCTTTATAGCGTTATCACTTATGGTCAAGCCTTATCTAAGGTACGAGCGGTTCTTAAGAAGCGTATATTTGTATAGTGATTTGGCCTCTTGAAAATATTGCTGGTGTTTTTGCCTAACATACTGTGCAATGTAACAATAAATAGACGTTTCTTGAAACCCAACAGTCAACAATGCGCTTCATCATCATCATCATCATCAGCCAGAAGACGTCCACTTCTGAACATAGGCCTCCCCCTTCAACCTCCACATTGAACGACAGCCTGCCTTTTGCATCCACTGGATGCCCGCGACTCCCACAATGTCGTCGGTCTATCTAGTGGGAGGCCTCCCTACGCTGCGTCTTCCGGTTCGTGGTCTCTACTCCAGAACCTTTCTCCCCCATCGGTTATCGGTAACAATACGCTTAAACGTTCATAATTCATAATTCATTTATTCCTTGCGAGAGTAGGTCGAACAAATTACATTGTGATCTTATAATTAAAGTTACAGTTAGTTCTTATTTATTGAATCTGGTGCTACTATGCGAAAGTTCTTCTAATTAAAAATCGATCGGCCACCATTGCATCGCATAGCCAGTGGTATGAAAATCCGTACATAAACTCCAAAGAGCTCATTGGTACGGGCCCGGGATTTGAACCCGCTACCACACGCTTTCAAGTCTTGCGGTCTCCAAAATAGGCTACCACAGCATGCCATGGTCGTCAATTTGCGAAAGAGCGAAACGTTACAAATTAAAATATTATAAAATACACGTGACCCTTAGACCTCCACACTGAATGACAGCCTGCCATTGTCATGGGGGGAGGTTTGCCATAATCCCCACGCTTGGCATGCGGCTTGAGTATCGCAGAGCGTTCCACCGTGCAGTAGGAGGATGCTGCTGCCCATCCTTTGGTGGTTCTGGACTCAGTTTTAGGACGTACCCGGGTCCTGTACCACAGAAAAGATTTCTTTTGTTTCTATTAGAACGAATGTCAATTCATTTTTGTAAGAAATTTGTGGTAGCCAGTTGCACCCATATAAACGAAACGTCAGTCATTCGAAATCAGTTAGCAACTGTGATGCGGACAAAGAACTTTGAGACCTAATCCAAAAAGTTAAGATCCAAGTTCTTTGCATGCGGAGCTCGACGCGTTGACATAAATAAGAACGTTCAATCAAGGTTCTGTCATAATGCCTGGCGACAGATTTTCCTTCTCATGTCCGTTCTATTTACTTTTCTTTTCTGTGTCTAGGACATACCCGGACTACCAGAACCGAATCGGAAGGGTTACAAACAAGTAAATATAAGTAGTAAGTGTATTTACGAGTAGGTACAAATTGCAAATTCTAAAGAAGCAGTGTTCCAAGCACAGACCATGGTTCCAAGTGTAAGTTACAAATCACGGGACAAGAAGATTCAGGGCAGTGTAACGTGATCCGTGCAGTGGTGTGATGCAACAAATCTGTCGTATGCAGAATCATTAGAAATGCGGTACTAACGTTTTGTAATACATCGATATAATTATTTTTACATAACAGTCTCAGAGCAAATAAAAATACAGAGTCCCTACGGCGCACTGCCAAAGTGACGCCAAAATCGCTACCAGAACTACGTGAATTCCCTATAAATACACGACTCATGCAGACATACGCATTCAAAACTACGTGAATTCCTTGTCAGAATGTCGTCGTACTGAAAACATCCGTTTTAAAAAGAAACAATGACTTCTTGCAGTGTTAAGAACTGTAAAAACAACACAAAAGTAAATAAGAAGTAGGATGGAATACTTCCACACTTAAGTATTTATATTATCACTTATTTTGATGAATTACACGACACGAACTTCGACTACGCACACGTTTCAAAAAGTGGCTTCACTTTTCGTGTTTGCGGTAGTCCCTCTGTATTTTTATTTGCTCTGAGATAACAGTTATATTTCTATGCGAATGCTGAACAACGGTGAAGGAAAACATCGTGAGAAAACCCGTATGTCCCAAAACCTCAAAAAGCAATAAAAAAATCCAACAAAAATGGAATGCTTCATCAGAACTCGCGTGAATAAAAAATAAAAAAATTAAAAAAACGCGTAATAGGGTAAAAATAGATTGCTTTTCTTTATATTTTTTTATTATTAAACAGGGCTTGCGCTTTGCCGTCAACTCGCCTGATGGTAAGCGATGATGCTGTCTACGATGGAGCACGCTTGCCTAGAAGAAACCGATTTACTCTCGACTTGAAGACACCCAGATTGTAACTATCGGGGATCACCCATTCAGGCAGCCAATTCCACATACTAGCAGTTCGCACAATAAATATGGAATCAAAGTGCTTCGTACGGGTTCTCAGAATATCAACCATAAAGCGGTGACGATTTTTCGTGCCTGCTCTGGCAGTCCGATAGGAAAATGGGTAGGATGATCCACAGATGCACACTCCGAAATGTATCCAATAAAAAACCGATAGACTAGCAACTTTGCGTCGATGCTCAAGACTAAGAAACTTAGTCTGAACCAGGGATTCGTTGCTGATGAGCCTCTTGGCACGTTTATCAATAGACTCTAACGCCCCAAGCTGGTACTTAGCTAATCCATCTCAAAGGTGAGAGCTGGGGCCTTACGGACAACAGCTAATTGCGGCACCTAATCCGCTCAGTTGGAAAATCACGCGATCGCAAACCGTATCTGGGCGCGATAAGGTTCACGTTCGCGTGATTTTTCAACTGAGTGGATTAGGTGCCGCAATTAGCTGTTGTCCGTAAGACCCCAGTACTCCATGCACGACCGAACGTGTGCTTGGCAAATTCCTAAGAGTTTTTTTTTATATTTAGGTTTGTTATAATTTGTTTTAGCGTTATGACTTGTGAATTGTGATTGATGGACACATTGTTGTTCTTAAAATCGATTGTTGAAATGCAATTGTTCACATCTCTAGCAGATTGATCGAGCCGCGACAGGCGTGGCGAAAGGATGCGCTTGCGCCGTGAAATCGCTCGTTACGTGCTCTTGTGAGGAGTTATGGAGCTCTCTGCAGCTATTTCACTTTAGGCTGGTATGGAAACTGGACCACAAAACTACTACGAAACAAATCAAAGTTATTCAATTGTCCACGAGATAAAAATTTGCTACGTAGATTCCTAATTACTATTTCCTACTCGAAAAATAAACAGCTGGGCATTGTTTTAAGAATAGCATGGTAAACGTTTTAAAGTAAATTTTTAGGTTGATATTGTTATTTTGGTGGATAGTGGAAAAGATCAAAGAAAAAACACTATTTTTTCTATCTTTTCCACCATTCTATAAAATATCAACACGATAATTTGAGGCCTCATATCAAACAAACAAAGGGAGATATGCCATAATACAATTATCGTCGCGTTCACATGCCTCCCTTAGAATAACTACACAAAGAAACCAAGTACATTCGCAAAATTTAAGCCATTCAAATGGTGTCATATATGGCTCCAAAAAAAAAAATTATTTTACTATGACAATTTGCGCGGTGAAATCGTACCACAACAAATCAGAAAAGCAGCATAAGCGTTATGGTGTGACATTCCACAGGTAATCCATTAATTTTCTTGCTTAAATCGTTTAGAATACCAATCGAAACGTAAGCTATATACAAAGCGAATTTGTAGCTTACGTTTTGAGAAGGCGTTGTTTGGAAACCTACCTTCTCTGAGTAGTTATTCTAAGATGCCTCCATTTTTCATTTAAAAATTTCACTATACCGCGTAACCACAAAATCGGTAAGTACGGCTCAATTACTAATATCATCATCATCATCAGCCAGAAGACGTCCACTGCTGAACATATAGGCCTCCCCCTTTAACTTCCACACCGAACGACAGCCTGCCTTTTGCATCCACTGGATGCCAGCGACTCTCACTATGTCGTCGGTCCATCTAGTGGAAAGCCTACCTACGCTGCGTCTTCCGGTTCGTGGTCTCCACTCAAGAACCTTTCTTCCCCATCGGTTATCGTTCTTCGAGCGATGTGGCCTGCCCATTGCCATTTCAACTTGCAAATTTTTACAGCTATGTCGGTGACTCTGGTTCTTTGGCGAATATCCACGTTTCGGATTCTATCGCGCAAAGAAACTAAACACTTACTAATAATCCACGTGCATAAAATGGGAGGCAGGTCGTCTGCAGGATGAGTTTGACTAACTAAAGGCATCTAGACTCATATAGACTGGATGCGTTTGCACCCGACACCTTACCATATCTCCCTTGTTTGAATGATCTGATATAGAGGCATACAAATATACATATGTACTTATCTATTGAGATATAGCTTTCGAAATTACCGACGAAACCTGAAGTGGGCAATGAAACTGCGGGTCTACAGTCGCTGGTCGCTGGCTACAACCGCGACAGTGTTTGGACACGCGGGCCGCGACAGCGACAATGAGACGCGTCCCGATCGCGCGATTAGATCCTATCGGCTTGCGCACGCGCCGCCACCACGCAGTAATTACAGACGCAGTACAAAAGCTCGCGGCTGTTCTTGACCGCTCTAGAATAAAATGATCCATTAATTAGTTTCATTGTAAAAATTAGTAATGTGTGTGTAAAAATCTGAATAAATTAACAAGTCTTCTAATTCTTGTTTCAAAATACAAAGGGAAACAACTATAAATAGTTTTTTTTTTAACCCCTGATAAACGAGCTGATAATCTTCAAACGGCTGAATAAATTTTCATGAATCATACATAGCTAAGAACACTCAGTCAAGTCCTCTTGCAAACAAAAAAAAACTAAATCAAAATCGGATCCGCCGTTAGGGAGCTACGATGCCACTGATACACACGTTAAACTTATAACATCCCTCTTTTTGCGTCGGGGGTTAAAAATACCGGGTGACTTTTTTAAACAACATGAGGAGAGAGATATTTTTAATTTAATACCTATTAGGCCTAAGTTTGACTGCCACTTTGCCTGATGTTAAGCGACGAAGCGATGACCATGACTCATGTCACCCGCACCAGGCTACGTAGAAGGGAGTATAAAGGTTGACTTCCATGAATCGCGGCCGATCGCAGCCGCGCGCATCTGACACATGCGTCTAACGCGCGCGGCTGATGCGACAAGTCTTCGCACTATGTAAATGTATGGCGCCACTTCCGACGTCTGCGTCAGACGCGTGCGGCCGACTACTGACGTCTCTATACATTTTCATATCATCATCATCATCAATTTCATCAAACGCTCGCGGCTGCGATCGGCCGCGATGCACGAAAGTCAACCTTAACCATGAACACACAATTTCTGGACACCAGTTGGATTTAAAATGCAGAAGGTAAATCACAAACTATCTTTTAGTTTTACATCAAGGTGCGTAAACGAATTTCAAAGTGTATATGTGTGCGTAAACGAACTCAAACCGTTTTAGAAAAGCTTTCACACTGTCACACATCTCACTGCTAGTACCGTACGATTTATTGAAATTCTCACCGCGATTAATTGTTTTGGAATCTGTGTTAATTACTTTAAGCGAAGAAACCTTACTTAGGGCTAACGTGAAGTGGGTATAGCAAGCATATTGCTAAAGAAGATTTGTCTGTCATTTATCTAAACATATTTTATGGAGAGTCAAATCTACGAATACTGCACTCTGGGGAGATAAGCAATTAGAGAACAAACACCTAAACCTACCTACCTACCTTTTCCCTTCTTATTCACAGATCTTGCAATGTTTGCAATGAAATGACTTATGGGCATAATTTATTTTTATTATTTTTTAATAGTGCCAAACAAGCTTTTGGCCACCTGATGGTACCTACTGCCTATAGGCACATATAATACCCGGGACATTGTCAGTGCGTTGCCTAGCTTAGAGGACTCTTATTTATTCAACCTTCGTTCGAAGCAGTCTAAATTATACTTCGGAGGAAAACCGAAGGTGGCAAGCCATTCCACAACTTACAAGTACGTGGCAGAATTGCTAGACTTTTACAACGTGGCTGAAACAATCGATTAAATCGAGAATTTTCCCTCCTTATTCACAGACCTTGCAATGTTTCCAGTGTAATGACTTATGAGCATAATTTATTTTTATTTATTTTTTATAGAATAAGTGCCAAACAAGCTTCAGGCCACCTGATGTTAAGTGGTCACCGCTGCCTATATACACTTACAATAAGTACCCGGGGCATTGTCAGTGCGTTGCCTACCTTAGAGGACTCTTATTTCTTCAACCTTCGTTCGAAGCAGTCTAAATTATACTTCGGACGAAAACCGAAGGTGGCAAGCCATTCCACAACTTACAAGTACGTGGCAGAATTGCCAGACTTTTACAACGTGGCAGAAACAATCAATTAAATCGAACAGTGCGAAACATCCACGTATCTATAATGTGCGATAAAAACCTTTCCAATCGAAGAAAAAAAATAAGGCGTAAGTATTCCAAGGTTACTCGTGTTTTATAATAAGGGATGGGAAATATTCTGCCAATTTCTTTCTGTCAAGAAACAAGTCGCGAAAACAAGATAGCGTAGCTAGAACAAGTCATACTTTTTTGTATAAACCGGCTAAACCTGAGAATATTGTATCATCTATTCAAATAACGAAACTTCTAACCACATTAATGTCCTACCGAATATCATAATTTAATTCCCCTTTATTAACGCCGCTAGATTAATCTCAAAACAGACAATCTGACATCCGTGTCTGACATCCAATGTCCGACATCCACAGTCAGACGTCTACAATTCAACATAAAGTTGTGTTATGGCAGAATGACACCCCGCTCTGGTATACAGGGCTAAACAGAAAAACTACACTTAGTCAAATGGGAGTCATTGTAACATCTTTATGAACAACCGCCTGAGAGCTCATCCACATATCATAGATCAGTGGAAACCGCACACTGTGCGATTCTCGCGATCTTTCTTCCCTCACACCTGCAAAATGTGGAGTGAGATCTTCCGCGGTGTTTCCGAGATGCCACGACATGGGGTTCTTGAAAAGAGTTAAGGGTCGACAACTTAGTTGGGATGCCTCAAGTATCCATAGGTGACGGTGACTGCTTACCATCAGGCATCCCATCAGCTTATTTGTCACCTATGTCACAAAAAAACTTTTTTCCTTGAGACCAACTCTGAAATCGCGGTAAATAAATCAGCTGTTCCATATCTATAAAGGGCATTGCCCCATGAATGACACCATTGTGTGTGGAACACCTTTTTTAACAATTTTTGGGTTGGTCCCATAGTAACAGTTTTATTTTTTTATTACTTATGTTGTTAGAATTTTTTTTAACCTTTTTTTTACCTACGCCGGGTACTCCCATTATAGTTTCAAACCGTGTTTGGCGGCATTTTTCAAGCTAAGTGAGTAAAAACAATAAGTAATTTTTACAAAATATCAAAATCTATTTGATTTAAGAAGCCAAACTACTAAACCGATTTTAATAAAATTTATATGGGACCATTCTAAAAATTATTATTTTTTTTCTAAATGTTATAATAATAAACAGAAAATTAAATATATTAAAAAAATAAAATAAAATATATTAAAAAAATACGGTTTATAAATAACGAAGGTCTAGATAACAAACATTAAAAAGTACAACTGAATTGAGAACCCCTCTTTTTTTAAAGTCGGTTATAAATACAGTCAAATTAAGAGACCCTTTGTGTAAAATTACTCCCTCTCTACGTAGCATAGCAGTTCTGTTTAAAACTATATTTTATTCTGTGCACTTCTGTACTCGGTGCCATTGTCGAATTGACAGTCGTTAGATAGAGTCAGCTTTTATCGATGATGTATCACTGCCCGATTGGAGATTTTGGTGCTTTGGACTGTGAAAGGTCTGGAGCAGTTTCCTGTGTAGCATTGACTGATTCTGATTGACTGAACGATGGTCGCCGAGCTGTAGTATGTGCGCTTTACAATCTGACGGCTCCCGGTTCGATTCTCAGTCCTGCATCGATGACTTATTAGTACTAAAATTATGTGCAGTTTCGATGCCATCGCTAAAACGGTGAAGGAAAACATCGTGAGGAAATCGGTATGTCCAAGAACCTGAAAATAAGTTCTAAGACATATGACATTCACCATAACATCCATTGTGCCAGCATGGTGGATTAGGGCCCATCTTCTTTCTCTCTGAGAGAAGACCTGTATCCCAGCAGTGGGAACATTTATTTATTTATTTATTTATTAATTAAAACGGCACTAAACCAATTACATTAATTAATTACAGTTAAATATCAAAATTAAAATAAACTATATATCACAAATTCTTAAATAACTAAAAATATGTTAATTTTATCATGTCCTTAAAATTAAATTTAAACATAAAATAATCACGATTATCATGTGTTCTTCTCACAATACGTCAAACATACCGACATTAAGACTGACCACCTGTCAACAAACACATCGCATACAGGGTTGTCTTTCAAGAGAGCGTTGAGCGCGGTGAGAGTACGCGGAATAGGAGACTTGGAGTGAGCTACTGTACGGCAACGAGGCTCGGCAAACAGTTTGTGGTATCTACAGGAATAATATTTGTCGGGCACATAGAACCTACATAATTTATCGAGAAGATTGGGCGCGTCAATATCTCCTCGCAGGATTTTGCACATTATAGTTAGCTGTTGTTTTTCCCGCCTAACTTTTAACGAATTGTAGCCTAGACAACCGAGTAAAAAATCTGTAGGACATGATAAGCTAATAATGCTTGACTGATTATATAGTAGCAGTGTGTTTTATACAACTGATTGAGGAGACTTGCATGCAGCGTCACGCTTGCCCATAACTTCAGATCAGACAAACAGGGGAGATATGGTAAAATGGCGTGTCGGGTGCGGACACAACTAGCCTAAATCAGGAACACACCCAGCAGGTGCTGCATGTCGACTAATAAATATTTTATTAGTGTCGCTATAATTTTTACAGCATGTGTAAAAAATTTGTAACTGAGCCGTATCAAGGCCGTACCTAATACAGTTATCTGCCAGTGAAAGATCAAAAACAATGCAACCTCCTTGAAGCAACTTTCTTTGACTTTGATGTTTTTTTTTTCCTATTATGTAATAGGTACTCAAATTTTATTTATATTACACGGGAATTACTCACGTTTGATTAAGCAGGTTACCCCACCACCACCTCACCTTAAAACAGACCGTCTAATGCGGTTGAAACTATAGTCGGACTAACCGGCTTAAGCTTACGTGAGAAATTCCCATTAAAAAAAAAAAAAAAAAAAAGGTGTGAAAACCACGTCAGTTTCAATAATAGGTACTCAAATTCTTATTTTTTGTAGGGAAAATATAAAAACACCAGAAAAAATATTCTGTTAATCCGATCGCCATTAAACTTCACAGGATCTCTCGCTGAGCTAATCTGAAGACTGCCTCAAAATTTCATCAATATTGGTCCAGGCGTTTCGGAATACATGGTCAACATACGTACATACATACACTCATCCCCTTAATGGACTAGCGGCCCGCCCCGGCGTCGCACGGGTATAGATATATAATATAGCCTATGTCATCCTGAAGGGATAGTGTAGCTTCCCAACAGTGAAAGAATTTTTCTAATCGGTTCAGTAGTTTCGGAGCCTATTTATTCAATGCAAACAAATAAAACAATCCAATCTTTCCTCTTTATAATATTATATTATATAATTATTATACTAGCTGAACTGTCAAACACGCAAAGTTAAAATTGTAAAACTTATTTTTTTACACCTTGGGTTACATTATTGGAGTTTTAGTAAGGATCCCTATTTTTTTTTAATGTAATGTAGCCTATGTTACCCGGGGATAGTGTAGTGTAGCTTCCCAACAGTGTAAGAATTTTTCAAATCCGTTCAGTAGTTTCGGAGCCTATTCAATGCAAACAAACAATTAAATCTTTCCTCCTTATAATATTTGTATAGATTATTGACAGATCTGGGGTAAAATGTATGAGAAAGAATCCAGCTTAAAACAAACACAAATACAGAAAACTCTCGAACAATCCACCGACTCTTTCAAAAGCTCATCTCTCCGAGGTAATCTCAAACAATCTCTCGTGACGACATATTGAACGCACATAATAACAGCGTTTATGCATCTATCAGTCATTTCTGTAAGTAATGTGGGAAAGAGAACGCACGCTTTGTTCGGAGTGCCGCAGCTGCGCCTGCGCATATACCGACATATAAATCATTACCTTAAATAATGGCTTATCTAAATTAGGATGGACGCTCGTTTAGATCGTAATTAAGGGATTAATATGAGTTATAGAGTGTTGTTTAGTCACTTAAGGGGATAATGCAGCGCTTGATTTTCAGATAACTTTGGAGTACCAACACTTTAAAAAAAAAGCTTTCTTTCTTTCTTCTTGTAGTTCCCAATTACAGCAGAATTTTACTCTATTTTCACGAAACTAAGAAACTAGTAAATATTCGGGACATTTTTGCACACACGGTCATCTGACCCCAAACTAAGCAAAGCTTGTAATATAGCTGCCAGAGACTGATATACATACATATTATGTATATTTAAATACATACCTAAATAGATAATAACAACCAGATATAGAACAAACACAAATGTTCATCACATTAATGTTTGCCCTAGGTGGGTATCGAACCAATCCCCCTAAAGCTCAGAAGGCAGGCTCATTACCAACTCGACCATCGGTAATATCAAAACTATAGTAGCGGCAATAATAAACTAACTAATAGTCCACATGCAATAAAGAGAGGCAAAGTCGTCTGTCGGCGTTCTACTAAAGTCATCAAGCCTAATTTAGGCCAGATGCGTTCACACCCGCCACGCTACATTACCATATCTCCCTTGTTTGTACTTACAGTTCTGCGTGAAAAAAGTAGATGAAACACGGAGACATTTGGACATGACCGATAATTGCCTCTGCACGAGGCATCCTCAGGATCCCTCCGTATCAGAAGGTCAGAGAAACTGACGTAGTTTACAGAACGTCTCCTCATCCTTATTTATTAAGTGTTCGTGAACGTGCTCGAGTCTGGGCAAGTAATATAAGGAGGTGACACAAGTATTTTAGTGTTATTTCCAAAACTCCATAGAAGACTTTAAAACCACTTTAGAGCATGACTGACCGTGAATGACCGTCAGTCAATTTTAAGTTATGCCCAGAGTCACTTTGCTTGACTTTGACTTGTTTGACGAAATCTAATAAGTTCACAGATATTTTATTTCGTTCAGATCTGTTTTGTGATTTCAATACTTGACTCTAGTACTCACTTGAGTACTAAAGCATATCTCCTTGTTGGTCTGATCTGAGGGTACAGCCATGCCTCACCATCAAAATAGTTGTAAAACAGATAACCTTTAGTTTGCTATCGTTATTAACCGATCAGTGGGACATTTGTGAGAACAATCCGTGTCCCAAATAAAATAGTATTTTGAAAGGTTAAAACAGTGTTTACACGCGTACCGTATAAGTTATATTGAACACTGATATAATCTAAACGCATGCTATGATATTCGTAGAATCCATCTTATACGGATGTAACGGAAACACTCTCGAAGCCAAAAGAAGGTAATTGTACTCATCGTTATGAACAACTTTTACTATGGGACCAGCCCTGAAATCGCGAAAAAAATATCAGCTGTTCTATAGAAAACGGTCATTGACACTCGACAAAATGTATGGAACAGCTGATTTTTTTTGCGATTTCATGGTTGGTCCCATACTAAAAGTGGTTCATAATGATGAGTACAATTAGCTTCTTTTGGCTTCGAGAGTGTTCCCCTTACAGCCTGTATATTTTCAACTGAAAATAGCAAATTCGGAAAATTGCGTGACTTCTTCTCTTCCAAGATACCACAGTGCCTAAAAACAAGGGTCTTTGACCAGTGTATATGTTGCCAGTGATGACATATGGTACTGAGACGTGGTCCTTAACTGTTGGCCTTTTGGAAAAACTCAGAGTCACACAGCGGGCAATGGAGAGAGCTATGCTCGGAGTTTCTTTGCGCGATAGAATCCGAAACGTGGATATTCTCCAAAGAAGTCACCAGACCAGAGTCACCGACATAACACACCGACTGTTAAAATTTGCAAGTTGAAGTGGCAATAGGCAGGCCACACCGCTCGAAGAACCGATAACTGATGGGGAAGAAAGGTTCTTGAGTGGAGACCACGAACCGGAAGATGCAGCGTAGGTAGACCTCCCACTAGATGGACCGACGACATTGTGAGAGTCGCAGGCATCCAGTGGATGCAAAAGGCAGTCTGTCGTTCAGTGTGGAAGGGCTTAAAGGGGGAGGCCAATGTTCAGCAGTGGACGTATTCTGGCTGTTGACGATGATGATGAATATCTAATAACAGAATACTTAGTAGTTACTATTATGTTGTCGATATATATTTAAAAAAAAACACCTATATACTTTGGTCACGCCATAACTTGAGAACG
The DNA here is from genome assembly GCA_932305915.1 of Agriopis marginaria. Classification (NCBI taxonomy): domain Eukaryota; kingdom Metazoa; phylum Arthropoda; class Insecta; order Lepidoptera; family Geometridae; genus Agriopis; species Agriopis marginaria. The sequence goes on from OW029933.1 coordinate 6,795,722, forward strand.
ACTTTATTTCATTCATCTTTTCCTTTAAGATTTCTATAACTTTGTAAAAGGAAAAAAGATTAAGAAAGTTGAGTAGAAAATTGGAAAATTTCAGAAAACTTAACGACGACTTTAACTCGGTGGTAAAACCGCGGGCGCACCTAGTAGGTAATATAAACACTACTTATTTTACTACTTACTTTTTGTTTCAGGTTAGGTTAATTTTGTTCTTTTATGTAATTAATATTTAAATTCAGGTTAGGTTCAAATTAGAATCGCAAATATCTATAGAGAAAATAGTTTAACCAAAATCCTTATTGTACTCGAAACGACGTAGAAGCGGAATTACACTAGAAATTCGACATATACAAATTAAATATTTGGTGTACCATGAACCCGCACTGGGCCAGCGTGGTAGATATAGCCCAATCACCCTTTCGGGGGTAGGCTAAAAGCCCAGCAGTGGACTGTTAAAAGGCTGGTTATGATGATGATGAAATATTTGGTGGGCAGTCCGCCCTATGCTATTGACCTGAATAAACGTAAAAAAATAAAAATTGTTGTCTTGTTATCTCCCCTTTTGATCTATGTTAGCAGCAGCAGTTAGCAGTATTACTAGCAATAATACCGCAGGTACCTAACAATACACCTATTACAACCACCGGCATTCAATTACGTAACAATATGCTATCATAACAACCTTAATTAAATGATTTCCCACAATAAATCGAGAAATATATCACCGAATGCCTCTCCAGGGCTCGCAGTTTCACCGTTACACAAAGCGATCTATAAATTCGCCATTGACAAAATAATAGGCCACTCGATGCTTGGCTGCTATTAACGCCCGAAGAGATATATTGGATCTGCTCTTCTCAATCAGATACCTTAATATAGCTTGTGGTTGCTGCCCTTTAGGCTAGTGTTGTGGGAAAACTCAAGTCCTGGAACTATATCGGGACATCTAAACGTCAACATACTGTTGACATCTGTCCATTTAATGTGACAGCATGTGGTGCTATAAAAACAACACAAATAAACCGGCCAAGTGCGAGTCGGGCTCGTACACTGAGGTACGACCACAAAAATCAATAATTATCCATTTAAAAAACCGACTTTAAAATTAGCAAAATATAGCATTTCGATTCGGTGGGACGAACGATAAGGTCGTCTAAGTAAGGCTGAATACGTTGCTTAACTGGTAATGTACAGAAATTTGTCACCGACTCGCACTTGTCCATTATTTATTATTAAACTTTAGAGTGTGTACTATAATCGTGCCATGTTTGTCGCTTGTACGTATTACCGTTTTTACACAAGAGCAAATACAAAAATTATTTTTTGACTTTTAATTTATCTCTTAGTTAATCCGTCGTAACATTACCTACATAATCTGTGAAAGCTTCAACATTATATCTATTACGGTTCGAAAAATACAGCCGTTTAAAAACGGACAGACGGACCGACAGACAGACAATGTAGGCTTAGTAATAGGATCTCGTTTTTAACCTTTGGGTACGGAACCCTAAAAAGCTAATGCTTTTAGTTTTGGTGCCAACGTGAAAAACATGTCGTCTTAATATATTATTTTCCTAAATTTTTGTATTTTCGAGTGTCAATATGTAATAATGGTGGATTATTATTTATTAAGTGTTCGTGGACGTGCTCGAGTGTAAAGTGATATAACGCGGTGAAATATGTATTCGTGTTGTTTCCAAAGCTCCATAGAAGCCTCTAGTAAAGTCTCCACCACATTACTAGGGCTTGACTCTAACTGTGACTGACTTGTTTGACTACATTTCATCAAACTTGATATACATTGACACTGGCAAATGCACAAGAGTGTAACGCCAAAATTCTAACGGGAAAGAAACTAAAAAAATTACAAGTATTTCGCAGCACTATGTCTCCACCTTCCTGAAAGTACCGTTTTTATAGTCGCTATTAATTACCCCAGTCGCAGTAATTCGTGTACGACTCTGGCTAAGTGTTCCGCAGCTCTGATCTTTCGGAATCTTATAAACAAACAGCGAACAGTTCAATTAAGCCTGCTTAATAAGGTTATTAAAGTCTATAGAGAAATATTGGTTTTGTTTCGACCGGGATCTCCTATTTTATGACTTGAAATTCTGTTTAACTCTTGTACTCTACGCGATAGGCCCATTAGATCATCGAAGCTTTAATTATTTCGAAATGGATCATGGGACGAACAGATTTTACCTGTGTCTTGTATTTTATTTATTGTTATAGTTTTCTTAAGATTCAATAATTATAATGCTTCGACCAAAATAAAATGAATGGACGGGCCATAACCATTGGACTTGCTCAAGAAAAACGAGCCAAAACCGTCGGACATATAGTTCAACACCTAATTATAATCATGTACAGTACATTTGTTATATAATAGATAGCGGTATTTTGTTGTGTATTTACTCTTCGGGAAAGTACACGAAGGCATAATTTTGTCAGATGTTTCGTAATCATGTAACAATAGTCGCGTGTTGCAATTCCTGCGGCTAGAGACCGACTGATACTGAAATGAAGTTAACTCTGACGCTCATTTTGTAATCTGCAAAAATGCGCTTCTTCTGGGCCCGTCCACTCATTTTATTTTGGTCGAAGTTATAATGTATACTTATTTATAATTCTATATAACAGTTTTTTTTTTGTCAAACAAAATTTATAAATTGGTCACCAATTACTTAACTACATATACAGATGCAATTAATAATTACAGCAGTGTTAATTAATTCCAGCAGATGTTTAATATGAAATTAAATCATCATCATCATCAGTTTTTCATATTCCCACTGCTGGTATTGGGCTTCTCTCATAGAGATAATGTATAAGCCCTTATCCATAATGCAGTCCTAGCAAAATTTTATTAAATATTATTCGTCAATACGAATTTTCGTTTAAAAAATGATGTAGACATTTAACATAACTGTCTAAAATCTTTTTTTTTTCCTTATTCTGATAAGGAAAAAAAAAGAGCTTTCTTTATTTTATGTCTTATCAGATCTATCCATACATCGGGGGGTGTACTGTATACGCCCCTAGTGGTTTATTCTATGCACCAAAGTACGGCCTCCCCATGATATACCACCGCTCAAGTGTAGAAAAACACTCAAATATAAAAAAATTGGCATTCGTGGGGACTGCCGACAGAAGTGAAAATTTAAAAATCAGTCTGACTTAGCACGTCACATTAGCATGTCGGTGACGCGAAACCATAAGTTTTGCCCGTACCAAAAATCGCCAATATGGCTAAAAAAGTTTTCACTTTAACAAATACTTTCGATATAAGTAATTACATATTTTAATTAAATAATAGGCTTGCGCTTTCCAACTCACCTGGTGTTAGGTGATGATGCGGTCTATAATGGAGCACACCTAGAAGAAACCGATTCACTAGTGATTTGAAGACACCCAGATTGTAACTATCAGGGAACACCTATTCAGGCGGCGCATTCCACAGACTAACAGTTCGCAAAAAAAAAGTGAAATCAAAGCGTTTCGGAATATCAACCACAAGCATTTTTTACTAAGCCTGTTATTTTTATGAAATCAAACACCTATCCGATAGCGCATTACAAAATATCTAACCAGGACACAGCTAATCACAGAAGCTATAATTCATGAATTATTCCTTACCCAAATATTAAACCGTTACGCATATAATCTGTGAAGAAGTAAATCAAAGTGGCAGATATCAGCACACCTGTAATTTCAACAAAAATATATGATATATAATAATATTGTGTGATTGAATATAAGACATCATATTTCTTTGCTGTATAGCCGTAACATGGACGTTTACACCTGACGTATTTATTTATAGATAGTAAATTATTTATGCTATTATTTGTAAAGCTAGGCTTTGCATGCGATCTTGCCTGAGCAGAATGTGCATTTACTAAATATTACAGTTTTAAGATTTGACATCTTATTCACACCAGCGTTTTTGGGAAAACGTAAAGAAAACGGCAGTAAAACTAAGAATTCTATAGATGGCAACACTGAACGTAGTGCCACAGGGTTTTTGGCGCCAACGTGAAATAAACATTTCGGCTCGTTGTATTATATTCGTAAACTTGTGTATTTTTGAGTGCTAATGTGTAATAACGGTGGATTATTATTTATTAAGTGCTCGTGAAGGTGCTCGAGTGTGGGTATATGAGTGTCTCGAAGTGATATAACAAGGTGAAACTTGTATTTTCGTGTTGTTTCTAAAACTCCCTAGAAGCCTCTTGTAAAGCCTCCACCACTTTACTGGGGTATGAGTTTGACTTGACCGTTACTTACTTTGCTTGACCCTGACTGTGACTATGACTTGTTTGACGCTATGTCAACTTGATTAATATTACGACCGAAGGACTCTGCATCCATGGTCATAAACAAAAACTATCAATTTTATTTGTGAAACAGAAGTTATGGCGCCAACGTGAAAACAAACATGTCAGCTCTTTGTAATATTTTCCTTAAGCTTGTGTATTTTCGAGTGTTAATGTGTAATAATGGTGGATTAATATTTATTAAGTGCTCGTGAACGTGCTCGAGTGTGGAAAAGTGATATAACGAGGTGAAACACTTTTCGTGTTGTTTCCAAAACTCCATAGAAGCCTCTTGTAGTCTCCACCACCTTACTGGGGCATGAGTTTGACTTAACGGTGACTTACTTTGCTTGTCTGTGATTGTGACTATGACTTGTTTGACGTTATTTGATACTATGCAAACTTGTTTAATATTAAGACTGAAAAAAACTTGTCGCTCAATGTTTAGACAAATCGACTTCCCTTTAATGTATACGTATAGATTTTATAAGATTGCTATTATTCATAAAATATTATAGACAGTCAGTATTTATGTTTGGCCATGACCACGCGATCGTATATGTAACGCTTGTCGTTTCACTCTTAGCTATTCTGTGGGGTTATGTTCTTTTGATTGAGCCTCTTGTTATCTACGAGCTGTTTTTAAATCTCTATACTAATATGTAGAGCAAAAAATGGTGTCAAATAATTGTAATGGTTACATAATTTCATCAGAAGCATAGGTGTGTAAATGTGTGATTTTTAGGGTTCCGTACCCAAAGCTCAGAGCAAATAAAAATACAGAGGGACTACCGCGAACACGAAAAGTGAAGCCACTTTTTGAAACATGTGTTTCAAAAAGTAGTCGAAGTTCGTGTCGTGTAATTCATCAAAATAAGTGATAATATAAATACTTAAGTGTGGAAATATTCTTAATATATCCTTCTTCTTATTTACTTATGTGTTGTTTTTACAGTTCTTAACACTGCAAGAAGTTATTGTTTCTTTTACGTTAAGTTTAACGCGTTACATACAATATTTAGGTTAATCGTAGTACATAAAAACGCTTAAGTTAATCGTAGTACATAATAACTTTAAGTTTACAATAGTACATAAAAAACGTTATTTAAATAAAACTTGCAGAGTATGTCTCCAATGTAGATATGCCCCATTCATTGAGCACACGGAAATGCAAATGTAGAATTGCTATTTGATCCGATTCAGCGTCGGCAAATCGATTCTGTATTTTGTCTCGGTTCCGTTTGTATCATCGTCCCGAGTTTTTGTGTTCAACGTTTCGTTCGCGCGGCAAAGTGGATTCTATTTGTAAAATGCAGTTATAGTTCAATACAAACACTTATCATAATCAGCCTTTTAACAGTCCACAGATCGGGCCATATCCACCACGCTGGCCCAGTGCGGATTGGTGGATTCACATACGCCATTGAATTCCTTCTCTGTACGTATGCAGGCTTCCTCACGATGTTTTCCTTTACCGAAAAGCCAGTGGTATGAAAATCCGTACATAAGCCCCAAAGAGCTCATTAGTACGGGCCCGGGGTTTGAACCCGCGACCTCACGCTTTCAAGTCTAGCGGTCTCCCAAATGGGCTACCACGGCTTATAAACACTTATAATCCCGACTAAACTAGGTCTAAGCAGTTATTTGCTCTGACAGCTGCAATAGCATTGTAATAGAATAAAAACCAAGAATTCTGATCACTTTCTCTAGGTTTTTGAACGTAGGACTGGTGGTGACCGATATACTTATGTAATTTTTTTTAAGAAAATTGTTTTCATTCTATATTTTTACAATATTATTGCAGCCGACAGAGCAAATAAACGAATGGAAATACAATAATTCAATTTACATGAATAAGATTAAGGAAACTAATTTAAAATTACATAAATTCACGTCAAGTCAAATCAAATAACCCGCCCCGCACATGCTGGCAGCATTTCCACGCTGAATGGCAATGGCCAATCTTTGCACCAGGAACGGTCCAGAACGGGAGTCAACACCGTGGTCTCGCATTCTGCAGGCAACTCCTTGAGACCAAGCTCTTGGCCTCAGCGCCCCAACTGCCCCTAGTTTCCACGGCAATAGGTATAAAATAAGTCTAGTTTTTAACCGACTTCCAAAAGGAGGAGGTTATCAATTCGACTGTATGTTTTTTTTAAATGTATGTTTGTTACGCGATTACTCCGCCAATTTAGAATTGTTTTTGATGATTCTTTTTTTGGTTGGTAGGTCATATCTCATAGGTGGTCCCATAATTTTATTGACGTTTATTCAGCGCTTTTTGTAAAATCTACAAAAACATGACGATAAGCAACGAATTCAATGTACATTGTACACTGTACAGTGCCACCAACTTAGCTGTTAAGGAGGGCACAATTGGAACTACAGTTATTTCTTGGTGAATTTCATACTTTTTTCTCCACTAGCGACGCTGTCAACTGAACAACAAACATAGAGGAACTGTTCCTATAACAGAACTTCAAAAAAACAAAGAAGTGTCTCCATGGCGATCGGCCCTGTTGTTTTTCGGTAAATTTTTCATGACCATGGATACAAAGTATCTCAGTTGTAATATTTAACAATATTTTCTACTTTTTAGTTTCAGTTTGTAAACGTAGGTATAGTCATGAATTCGGTTCTTTTTTTTCTAAAAACTATTATCAGCTTATAAAATGTAATGCAACAATATTGTGTACATCATCATCAGCCAGAATATGTCCACTGCTGAACATAGGCCTCCCCCTTTACCCTCCATTCTGAACTACAGCCTGCCTTTTGCATCCACTTGATGCCCGCGACTCTCACAATGTCGTCGGTCCATCTAATGGGAGGCCTACCCACAGTACCCACGCTGCGTCTTCCGGTAGTATTGTGTACCTAATAGCACGTAAATTCTCAATAATTAATTATATTCCCATCCCCAACATTTGCGCAATGCTCCGCCATGCATGATGTCGTGTATCATACTCAGCAGTAAATCAGATTAACCGTTAAATTGAGTCTAACCGTCCCAACTACTGGCGTAAATAAATAACGAACGTGGCAAATGACTCACGAATTCTGGCGACGTTAATCATTTACATAAGGATGATATTTAAAGGCACATCAAAAACCCACGTCCCGTGCTAAATCTTCCACCCAAACAAATAAATAAATCAGATACAAAGCTGTCACTAATTGACCGAGCGAAGAGAGTACTCAGATTCTAATGGCTAATGGGCCAAATCGGTGTTTTGGCGTGCGTGGTTTGTTTGGCGATAACTCGCGTATCGTGGATCCGACCTTCATGAAACTTTGTAGGCAAGCATCAGTCAATATATTTTTATATAAAATGGGCAACATCGTTTGAGGGGTTCCGGAGATTGTTGGGTCGGGAGATCACTTGTTGGGGCGAACTAGACTAGTATTATATACAACGAAAAAGAAAACATGAAAATATGACACCCGTGTTTCGGCAGTCACACTTGGGAGCTAGTTTCCATTCCAGGCTAGGTGTGTTTGCCATCAATGAGCACACCGCCACTTAACATTCAGGGAGCTGTGATCAAAAGCCTAGTCTGCCAACCATAAAAAATAGCAGTAGTATTAAGGGTCCCCAAGAGAAATCCATAGTATCAATTATAAGTACCAATTACTATAGTATTGGTACTTATTATACTACGTAGACCTAATCTAAATGTAAAATTTAGAAAATGTGTTTGCTGATTTGTTCGTTCTTCTTTCACACGGCAGCAGAGCAACGTATCGGCGTGTTTTTTTTGTCATATACATATATAGTTGGAGGGCTCGAGTGTGACAAATTATAATTTTAAGCCAAATAAATGTACGGTTCCTGAGGAAATTTCCATGTGGGTGAAACAGTGGCGCTCTGCTGGTTTGTGTAGTTGTACCAAATTTTATCGAAATCGAGTATAGTTACCGAAAAATTTTACAAGTATGTGAAAAATATTCAAATGAACCTCAGGTCCCGTCTTAAGTATAGAATCGAAAATATATAACTGCATTTTTGTGTATTTTTTTTTTTACTGTACTGCTCAAATTAAAAGATTCCCAAACTAGAGTACGATATAGAATTATACGAAATTTACTAGAAAGAGCTAATGGTATAAAATATAATAAAGCTTTTACTCAATTACATTAAGTTTTTTTTTTTATATTCAAATAAATCGTTCACGAAACAGGAAGGTTTCGAAAAGGGAAGTAGCTATTCAAAACATAGGCATTTAGTTCGTTTAGTTTCGCTCGGATAACAAAGTGAAACGAAACGAACAAATCTTCTATAAAGAAGACTGAAGCGGAAGCGCGTCTTCTACCTTTTTAATTAGTGATGCGCTTTAAGAACTTCTGATGATCAATTAAATATAAAAATTTACACAATACCGACATGGTGAGGGTTTCGACATGCTCGAACATCCCTAACTAGCTGTGATGCGCTGAAAGTGAAAGGACAAGACAAGAGGTAGACACCGTCGTGATATCGGCTTTCGTGTCCTTCCGTTTCGTTCAGGTCACAGAAAAGAAACACTGCTTTAAACTATCACGGTTGTTCACTAAAGTTATATGATTATATATTCCACAACCTTACCACGGTAAATATCCCGTAAATAATCATATAAGTTTACAGAAAAGAATTTATTTTTTTGTTTAAATTAGAACGGCTGAAAAGGCATTTAAGTAAGATATTTGTTGTAGCCAATTGCACCCTTATAAACGAAACAACAGTCATTCGAAATTGCGGATAAAAAACTTTGAGACCTAACCCAAAAAGGTAAGTTCCAAGTTCTTTGGATGCGGAGTTCGACGCGTTAATCTAAATAAGAATGTTCAATCAAGGTTCACTCTTAATGCCTGGCGACAGATTTTCCATCTCATTTCCGTTCTATTTACTTCTTTTTTCTGTGGTTCAGGAGACAGGGAACATTTAAGGGTTTATATGTTTTTATTGCGCTTGTTATAAAACTACACAAAAATATATCGTGATAAAACATGCTACTGAAAAGTATTAAGTTGCATTGGTCTCTCAAGTTTCCATAGAAAACTCGCGATTGTTGTAAAAGTGACAAAAGTTTAACATTACCTAATTTAAACATGCTACCTAACATCTGTATGTGAACTTCATAATAATTATGCAATAAATGATCGAGTATTGAGTATTGAGTATGTTATATATAAGACTGAAGCAGAATGCAATGTAAAATTATAAATATTATGCTGTAGTCTGTCTCTTCTTTCCTGGGTAGTAATATTTATCCTGCATAATGGTTAGATCAGCCTAACTCGTCTTTCTCCTACACCTCACTCTGTCCTCCGATGAAATTTTGTAGGTCTTGAAGACATTTGATGTATTCCTGTCCGATTTCGGCCAGCGATTGCTCCGAACAGTCACCGTGCAGCCTCACAGCAGCAGTCCTCACGGACGCCATTGACGTTTTCTTTTGAGGAGTTCCTTTTTTGGGTCTAGACCGTGCCAACTTTTTACATAAAAATAAGTAATTTAAGGAGCAGAAAAGAATTAACCGCAATATTGAAAATGCTGAATCCGCAATATTGGGTGATGATGGCGCAAATGCGCTTTACAATCTGACGGCACCTGGATCGATCCTCAGCCCTGCACCAATTACTTATTTAGTTCTCTAATTAAGTTAAGTTTCGATGCCATCCCTCAAAAACGGTGAAGGAAAATATCGTGAGGAAACTGTGGAGGATATTTCCAATAACCTCAATCAGTTCAAAGACAAATGACGTTCAACAACATGCACTGGGTCAGCATGGTGGATTAGGACCCTTTTATCTCTGGAAGAAGGCCTGTGTTCCAGCAGTGCGAACATGATACGATGACGATTGAAATCTACAACCCAACATGTAACTAACTCAATCCCAGGTCAAGTGACGCTGTCACCGGCAGTCGGCACCTCCTGATTTCGCTCTCTCATTTGCCTGGATTTACGATACACTAGAATAGAGTCGTCACTCGCATGTAGTTCAGCTCCAGGCTATAAATTAGTTCTAGGCAGTGGAGTGTTCCCACGAACGGTATCAAGATGGAGCCCTGAGTGGAACAGCGTCGCAACTTGTACTGTGATACAGTAGTACAGATCGCTTTGCTTGCTTCGTTGTAGGGTTACCAGACGACAGTAATTTATTATATATTACATGGAAAGCAAACAACTGCTAACCAACACATCATCATCATCATCATCAGCCAGAAGACGTCCACTGCTGAACATAGGCCTCCCCCTTTAACCTCCACACTGAACGACAACCTGCCTTTTGCATCCACTGGATGCCCGCGACTCTCACAATGTCGTCAGTCCATCTAGTGGGAGCCCTCCCTACGCTGCATTTTCTGGTTCATGGTCTCCACTCCAGAACCTTTCGGTTATCGGTTCTTCGAGTGATGTGGCCTGTCCTGTGCCACTTCAACTTGCAAATTTTAACAGCTATGTCGTTGACTCTGGTTCTTTGGCGAATATCCACGTTTCGGATTTTATCGCGCAAAGAAACTCCGAGCATAGCTCTCTGCATTGCCCCCTGTGTGACTCTGAGTTTTTCCAAAAGGCCAACAGTTAAGAACCACGTCTCAGTACCATATGTCATCACTGGCTACCCACACTGGTCAAAGACCCTCGTCTTGAGGCTCTGTGGTATCTTGGACGAGAAGATGTCACGCAACCAGCACAGTAGATATGAAAAAAATATAAAAGGAAATTGGAGAAATTTTAACACGACCAAATTTTTTCCTTTGCCTTCCTGTAACATCAGCTCAGGCTGGCGCTGCCGCCGCTCAAGCCGAAAACCTCAAACGACTCAAATATATGCACACCTTGACCGGGTGTACATGTTCGCTCCGTTTGGGGCGAGACGATAGGTCCGTGGGGGCGGCCGCTATGGGCCTTTATTGGGACTTGGCCAGGCGATTGGTGGAGGTGTCGGGTGGCCATTGCTGGCTTTTATTTCGCCCAGAAATTGAGCATTGCAATTCAACGTGGCAATGCCACCAGCATTCTGGGGACCTTTCCCTCCCCTAATGGTTTATTATTTTTATTTCGTTATTTTAAGTTTTAGTTTTTAGTAATTTTTTTAAGTTTGTGTAAATTTTCTGTTTTTAAATTGTGCATAATAAAGGGTATACACGAATGATGTTTGGCTGATCTAAGGGTATATAAAGCCGGAGAGGAAGAAAGACTACACTGGTTTCTACACTTTTGACAGTACGACTGCTACATAGCAAACATAGCTCTCATACGTATAAACTAACATCTCTGTGTGAGTAAATAAAACCCTCCTTTTCACGTAGCTTAGTTCACAGCGCGCCCGATCCGTACGCCCGTCTCGGCCGGCCTAGAAAACGGCGCGAAATGCTTTATTTTCCAGCTCGATTTATTGTGACGCTGTTACGTTTTATTGTGACGCTGTTACGTTTTGTTAGCTGTCACACGTGTTGTTTACATCGTTCGCTTTGGTTGGATGTCACTTGTTGCGGCCACAATATGGTGCAATGTGAAATCTTCATTAGACTAGTGCTTGCTCACAATTTTGCTGTGATGAATTGGGTACTTATACTAGGGTATGTTAAGTTATAAGCTATGTTTTTTTTACTATGAGACCAACCTCATATCAGATTATCAAAAGAAATATGCCTTGTACATTTATAGTTCGTGATTAAATGTTTCCATTTTTCATATTAAAAAAACATACCGCTTAACCGCAAAAACTTTAAGTACGCACGTACGGTACTTACTAATTTTTCACGCACAGTAAGAAAGAAACTTGATTGCTATTAGTTTGCAGTGTCCGTGGTATAAATTAAAACACACGCGATAAATCCCTTATTTTTTTTTTACTGTTTTGCAGCGTTCAGTCTTCAGATGTAATTTTAAGTAATGCTACTCTTATAGCATAAGCATAATCAGCATTTTAATAGTCCACTGCTGGCCTTAGGCCTACCTTCCTAAAGAGCGATTGGGCCATATCCACCACGCTGGCCCAGTTGCGGGTTGGTGGATTCACATGCGACATTGAATTTCTTCTCCGTACGTATGCAGGTTTACCCACAATGTTCTATTCTATTCTATCTCAAAAATTTCTTAGTATGGCAATTTTCCAGTAAACATACTAAACCTCGGTTATAATTAAGGTGTTACGATTTCACTGTTAAACTTTTGAAATGTAATATGCCTACAAATATTTATATTTATGATATGTCTGATAGTCAACTAGGATTGCAGTAATTATTTGAAATACTCACAGATCTTTGCCAGCATAGACACGGCAAGCACGTTTATTTGCATGAAAACACAACGTGTCGCATTATTTGCACCTACTATTACGTCACAGTCACGATAGCAATTTAGTGGTAGTCAAATTGCATGCGCACGGCCAACCACTTTCGAAGTTTTTACAGTTTACTATGGTGCAATTTGTAATTTTTGTATTGACATCTAACTTGTATTGGAAAGACGACAGAGGTAGAACTGAATATACTTGACTGTTTTTGAGAAACGATCTCAAATTGACCATAATATTATAATAAAACAATATTGTAATTTAATCCTCATAATTTTCAGTATAGTATTAAACTACCGCGTAAACGCTCCCTTTGACATTTATTCCACGTGACTGTTCCAGTGATGTTACAAGTAAGCAAACAAGTTCTCACTCACCATTTATTACTTGACTGTGACGTCATAAGAACATTAAAGTCACGTGATCAATGTATGTTTTTTTTTTTTAATCGGGACATTATTTTGTAGTATTCTTCTAGGATTATACCAGAATTAATCATATTTTTAATGAAGTCAAATACCCTTTTACCCGTGCTAGTTAGAGCATTGAACCACAGATATGCGAAGTAGGTGAACTCGCGGAGTCTATCTTGATAAAGGTCTATGGAAATACCCGAGTAATAGCTTAATGAAGATAGAAAATAATCGCGTACCAGTGTTTCCATGACAGCTCGTTATTACAGTTTACTACTCTGCCAGTATAGACATTATCTTAGTTTATATAAGTTTGTTTAGGTCCGAAGTGAACAGAAGTGTGATTAAATGAGAACTAATCATATGAATTATTATAGTTAAAGTTACATATTTAATAAAAAAAAACTTTTTAACACAAACTTTTTTCGTGTTCTTCTGAGCAAATCCTTTCATTCGATATCCATATCATTATGGAAAGAAAATTTTATCCGCCATCTTGGGATGTCCATATTGAGTTTAGTGTGAAGTCATTTTATTTTTCCTGCCCATTGCCACTTCAACTTGCAAATCTGATCAGATATGTTGGTGACTGTGCGAATATCCTCGTTCCAGATTCTATGGTGCAATGAAACTCCTAGCATAGCTCTCTCCATTATCCACTTTGCAACACTGAGTTTTCCAAATGTTTTTCATTAGAAGTACGCAAGTTAAAATCACGTCCACAATATGGACAGACGATCTAAAAGAAACCGCAGGGAAACGCTGGATGCAGGCCGCTTCCAACCGGCCCTTTTGGAGATCGCAGGGGTAGGCTTGTGTCCAGCAGTGGACGTCCTATGGCTGAAACTTTCAAGATTTTTTCAAAATGTTTGTTACATAAGTTAAGCTAATAAAAGCGTGATAAAATATCTAAAAAAAAAACTTTGCTCATTGTACAACATAGGTACAGTAATGCTATAAACTTCTATTCTTTAATTAATTATATTGTTAGCAATCAATCAGTCTACGTTCAGGGCGTTTTTGTGCAATTTGTCTACAGTACAAAGCAGTTCCGTGTTTAAATTGCCTTGCATTGAAACTTTAATTTTCATATTATTTTTCAACTGCATAGATATCTATGAAAAAGATACTACATTCATCAAATTATTACACCAAAGCTTTCGTAATATAATAATTTGAGAATTAGACAAACACACACTTAACCACACCATATACCTCCTGTGGGGACAGTCGGGTAAATTATAGTTTTTGTCAGCAGTGTTTTTGCTAACTCTTCTCTGGTAACTCTTGGACCTCGATGGGAATTAAATTAAATAATTACTTACATTTTAAAATATTTTTTGGAGCTAGAGGCAAAAACGAAAACAAGCCAGTTTTAAGGGCTATTTTTTTTTTTTTTTTTTAAAGTTAGAATTGATAACTTTTCTATTAGCTCGCTTGTTAAATTCAATTTTACTTCTTTTTAACTCACTATTTTTCGTGAGTCATTCATGTCACTCACGCATTTTTTTATATATTTTTTTGTTTGCGCTTTACCGCGAGCTCGCCTAATGTTTCGCGATGAGGTGGTCTATGATGGTAGTACCTAAACCGAGCCACTCGCCACTTGAAAATACCTAGGTTGTGACTATCGGGGAACAACCTATTGAGGCAGCGTATTCCACAGTACTGTAGCGCTTCGCACAATAAAAATGTGATCAAAGTGCTTCTTACGGGTTTTAGAAATATCTCGTTTCGGTTTCGCCTTTTCGTACCCGTCCGGGCGGTCCGATAGAATATTGGGCAGACAACAATATTTTTGAAGATGATAAAATAATTGTTTTAAATATAAAAAAGCTATTTGAATACGAATCTCTGGCTCTTAATGCGCTTACATTTCTAATCTAATAGCATTCAATGCAGTGTTGTAAGCTTTAATTACAGCAATGATAACAGAGTTAATGAAACTATACAGCAGCGAGCCTTGGTCGCATTGAATTAATTAAACGAATAAATAATGATTAAGCACTACATCCGTAATTGTGATTGATTGTCTGTCCGCGCGGGGAACAATAGAGGCGGGCGTACTCAGGATTTGGCTTTGTGGGGGAGGAGAGTGTTAGGTCTAGCGCGCACTTTTCTCCCCCGCGCTTGGACCTCGTACATATTCTCATCGACATACATATTCCGTACATATTCGAAGTCTGTGGAGACTTCGACCAGAGTGACTAAACAGCCACGGAGACAAAGATAGCCCATGCGCGCTAGGGCTAAAAGATGATAAGTGATTTGGAGTAAAGCATACTCGATCATTCACGATATGCTGCTTAATAATGCCCATCTACCTTCTATATAAATAAAAATATATTTTTTTTGTTTTATAATGTTCGTAATTAGAAAGAAAAAATTTGAAAAGTGTCCCGGATTGACGGATCCCGGATGTCTAATTCAGCATAAACTGAACGCCTTTTTTCTTTGAGATTTTCGTATGAACTCCTAGATTATAATTAATAACTACTAGATAAAAAAAAAAAAAATTAGGTATATTTAAAAGCATGCTATTATGGGCCCATTTCAAGAATATGTGACTTTTCAGTAATTTGCTGTTTTTTACATCGGACTATGCTATCCTAAGACTGTGATCTCACCTCATGCGGAAAGCACGCAAGTAAAGATGGCGCATGTTTGCCTAGTTTTTTCCTTTTTTCGCTAATACGATAAGTCCACGTTTGTCCACTTACTTGCCTGTTGGTAAGTGATGATGTGTGAGTATTATTAACCTGTTTACCCTAGACTTAAGTCTGTAAAGTAATTTTGTTTATTAGTCATAGCTGACAAAAACAAATGTATAAGTTGACAAAGGGTACTCGTTGACCTCGGAGTCCGTGTATGTGCATTTAAAACAACTATGCGAATCAATTCTGCGGAATCACAGACGAAGGCAGACGTTCCGTTGTGACTGTTTTACGGGCTTTATTATATACATAGCTGGGGTTTCCCGCCCTGGCCTAAGTACATCCACGTGAACGGCGTTAGAGTGGGCCCGACCGGACAGAAGTTACATAGCTGCAATATCCTTGTATCACGACATGAAAGTGGTCGGCGATTTGATGAAATGACACGTGCCGGTTATCACGGCGACTGATGGAGTTGACTTGGAACCATTGACTTGCCATTGAGATATAAATGGGAACAACATTATTTTCGAGCTCTGAAGTGAATAGGCTAGTTGAGTAATTATTTTTATTACCTCATAAAAAAGCTGATCATAAACAGTTTAAATTTATTCAAAAACTAGCGACCCGCCCGCCCGGCTTCGCACGGGTGTAATTTACGTGCGAAGGGGTGGGTCGCTAGTTATATATATAAACCTTCCGTGAAAATTTATCTAACTGATGGTGAAAACCGCATCAAAATCCGTTGCGTGGTTTAGAAAGAGTTAGCGGCCAGACAGACAGACGCGGAAAGCGACTTTAATTTATACTATGTAGAGATTAATAAATTACATGCATTTTAATTTCATGCTAGACAGAGAGCGCACTATAGCAACATAATTATGACGTCAAGCCGCACGCGCGCCATTATCATCAGCCAGAGGACGTTCACTGCTGAACATAGGCCTCCCCCTTTAACCTCCACACTGAAAGCCTGCCATCTGCATCCACTGGATTTCCGCGACTCACAATGTCGTCGGTCCATCTAGTGGGAGGCCTACCTACTACCTACGCTGTGTCTTCCAGTTCGTGGTCTCCACTCAAGAACCTTTCTTCCGCATCGGTTATCGGTTCTTCGAGCGATGTGCACATGTAACTATATTATATAAAAGAAAGCTGATAATCTTCAAACAGCTGAACAGATTTTCTTGGATCATATATACTTGGACTTAGATCAAGTCACTTTAAAAAAATATATACATAAAAATGATTCAGCCGTTTGGCAGCTACGATGCCACAGGCATATGCACAGAAGAGTATGTTCAAAAAGAGAACCAAAAGGCCAAAAGGAGAACTAGAACGAATTTTAAATGGCAATCCGCCTCTGCCATCTGATTTTTTTTAAACTCAGCTATTGGAGCCGTCCTATCATCGTGTTATTTTGTTGAGTGAATTTGCGTCTTATTTATTGAGATATTTGTCCATTCAACCACAATCCAAGTCCACTCTCTTTCCGAACAGATTCTACACATGTTGAACTTTCAACAACCCGCGTCGGAGGTTAACAGACTTATTGGACGTTTTCTAACTATACCATGTAACGTTCCATGATCGTTACCTACTCCCAAATTCATGGCAAATGGCACATACGCTAGAAGCCAAACTTAACGAATAAAAAAGGTCACTACTATGACATAAACATTGTTGACAGAATGAAGGTGACTGACGTAATGTCAGTCAGTTTCATTCCGCTATGCAAAAAACAATTTTGTTCTAAGACAAAGGAATTGTAAAAAACTACAGTTTTAAAGATTCGGGTATATAAATATCGAATTCTTTCTAGAAGGAATAGGCTATATATAGGACTCGAAATAAAAACTGGGTCATACGCGCAGTTGACTCCAGTGAAAAAGTCGCTCAGAACTTAACCTTATATCTTACAATCAACTGGTTAGCCCGTCTTCAATCGGGTAAGTTTACGTGAGATGCCTTTTAAATGTGTTAATTGTGAAATCTGTCTCGACAAATAATGCTAATCGTTATTTGTCAATTGAATTATCATCAGCCACCTGTGTTCTAAAACGCAGTGCAAGTGCGTTTCATATCCGTACTATCTGCGGATGTGGACGCGCGCCGTACTTACATTATAATATAATTGTGTTCTAAGCTCTTAAAGCATTCTGTAATCTTGGATCCTTCCGATCAAAAACTGTGTTTTAACGCCGGTACCACGTCATGTGAGACGGGACCTACTCCGATCTGCCGTTATCTTCGGGATCTCACACGACGTGGCCGTGCGGCTCTTGAGTACTGATCCTCATGCGTAGTTTCTTCGACGCATTTCAGGCTCCTACCCTCTACGCCAATTCTCCGACCACGTACGAGTCGCCACGCTGTCGTGACGCTACGTCTACTTCCCTTCTACTACGTCGGTCGTACTCCGGCCACGCACAAACTTCTGGAACTACTACGCGCAGACCGCACTCCGGTCACGCCTGAAAAGCTCACGAAGCCTCTCGTCGCTGCGCTGCCTGCTGACATCCTACGTGCCACGAGCCGCGTCGAGCCACGCGGCGATCGGCGCCCCAGCTCTTCAAGCTAAGTCTCAAAACAAGGGACCAACACGTTTTTTTATCGCCATCACCTTCCGAGTTCACACGACCCTCAGTCTCCTGTAAATTCATTCTTACTTTATTAAATCTTAACTTATACTATCTTAAACTCTTTCTTTTGAAACTCCTACCCACTGCTAGGTAGAACTTCACCAAGCTTCACTTGGTGAACGTTTCAGTGGCGCCCAGGTATTAAGCAGGAAGGTGGATAAAAAAGTGTTGATCTCTCTGGCGTGGTATATTCACGGCTCTTTCTCTGTAACCTTGTGTCCGTCTGTAGGTTGTATGGTAAAAACCGCCCTGTGCTGGTGCGGGAGCTTATTTGTTAGAATACCCAGCTGTAGTCTCCATGCATGTCGTAAGAGGCGACTAAGGAAGACAAAGGTTACACCTACAGAAGTAACGCCTTCTGTCCGCGTCTTAAACGCACTATAATATTTTTTTACTCGAATTTTTTTTATTATAGTAGAATTAAAATCTTTCAGTACTTTTATACTCGCACTATCTTAAAATCTTGTTCTTTAAACTCAAACTTATTTACCAAAACTTACCACCCAACCTACACTCGGAACATCTAACTTGTATATGTAAAACTTGCTCTCACGGAAACTCACCCGATATCTCTCTAAAAATCCAGATCAAAACTCTCTTTGACGGATATCTCTCTAAAAACTAAAATCTAAACTGTTTTTGGCGTAGGAATATAAAATGGCTTACCCCACTTATAATTTTTATCGCATACTTAGTTAGCATACTTAAAATTTACTCGTACCTGACAATATCACTCGTTAAAATGACTCGCAGAACCATCTTTCACTATAAATCCTTTAAAAGAAAAAGTCTCATACCTTCAACTTTACTAAATACTAAAATATAATATTTTACCACTATAGCTTCCCTCTGAAGAAAATCTAATTAATCTTGCATCTAAAACTTGATATTAACATCTAAAAATTAAAAAATACCTGACTTGAAAAAAAAAAAACTTAGAAATATTTTTATTTACATATATCGTATAATATCTATTTATGTATGTCTATTAATATCAGAAATAGGGCGGTTAGTGTACTCTAAAACTGAAAGCCTTCACACTAAGAGCGGTTATTGCAAACTCTTTAAAAAAAAAGCCTCTAAATTGCTAGGAGCGGTACTCGTGAACTCCATAAAAAAAGCCCAAAACACGAATATTAATTAAAATAATCTTTTGTATACTAGGTAATTCAAGTCAGTCGTCAATATAGCTATAGCAAACTAAACAATTAAAGTTTACTTATAGTTAACTCTATCGATACCTTAATAACTTCTCTAGTCACCTAGACTACAATCGCTACCTACAATCTCTTGGTCCAAAACTTGTATACCACTACTTACTCTCTTTGACGTACTAACTAGCAAAATAGTTCCTTATTTTGTTAGCTTTTCTTTTATTTTGCTGCTTTTAAGTATTGTATCTAACATTCTTAACAGCAAAATGGAGAACCCACCGGTATTCTTGCCGTCTGTATAGGTGCCACTAAAGCATTTATACAGCGATACCGGACTCTTCACAGTACGCCACAAGTCTTATTGGGAACTTCAGACCATAGCATCCTGATTAAATTAATTTTACACTCGAGCCTACTTAATGTTAACATATTAGACTCAACCCTGGACGGGGAAGGTGTAAATTATAACTAGGATGCTAGAGAGGTCAGCGAATTTTCTTGAGCAAAAATTCTTAACTGAAAAAGGGGGTATGTAACGTTCCATGATCGTTACCTACTCCCAAATTCATGGCAAATGGCACATACGCTAGAAGCCAAACTTAACGAATAAAAAAGGTCACTACTATGACATAAACATTGTTGACAGAATGAAGGTGACTGACGTAATGTCAGTCAGTTTCATTCCGCTATGCAAAAAACAATTTTGTTCTAAGACAAAGGAATTGTAAAAAACTACAGTTTTAAAGATTCGGGTATATAAATATCGAATTCTTTCTAGAAGGAATAGGCTATATATAGGACTCGAAATAAAAACTGGGTCATACGCGCAGTTGACTCCAGTGAAAAAGTCGCTCAGAACTTAACCTTATATCTTACAATCAACTGGTTAGCCCGTCTTCAATCGGGTAAGTTTACGTGAGATGCCTTTTAAATGTGTTAATTGTGAAATCTGTCTCGACAAATAATGCTAATCGTTATTTGTCAATTGAATTATCATCAGCCACCTGTGTTCTAAAACGCAGTGCAAGTGCGTTTCATATCCGTACTATCTGCGGATGTGGACGCGCGCCGTACTTACATTATAATATAATTGTGTTCTAAGCTCTTAAAGCATTCTGTAATCTTGGATCCTTCCGATCAAAAACTGTGTTTTAACGCCGGTACCACGTCATGTGAGACGGGACCTACTCCGATCTGCCGTTATCTTCGGGATCTCACACGACGTGGCCGTGCGGCTCTTGAGTACTGATCCTCATGCGTAGTTTCTTCGACGCATTTCAGGCTCCTACCCTCTACGCCAATTCTCCGACCACGTACGAGTCGCCACGCTGTCGTGACGCTACGTCTACTTCCCTTCTACTACGTCGGTCGTACTCCGGCCACGCACAAACTTCTGGAACTACTACGCGCAGACCGCACTCCGGTCACGCCTGAAAAGCTCACGAAGCCTCTCGTCGCTGCGCTGCCTGCTGACATCCTACGTGCCACGAGCCGCGTCGAGCCACGCGGCGATCGGCGCCCCAGCTCTTCAAGCTAAGTCTCAAAACAAGGGACCAACACGTTTTTTTATCGCCATCACCTTCCGAGTTCACACGACCCTCAGTCTCCTGTAAATTCATTCTTACTTTATTAAATCTTAACTTATACTATCTTAAACTCTTTCTTTTGAAACTCCTACCCACTGCTAGGTAGAACTTCACCAAGCTTCACTTGGTGAACGTTTCAACCACAAAACTAAATCCATTTTTAAGTAACTAGTCTTTCTGCCAAAAGAAAAGTCGCAGCCCAAAAGATTCTAATTTCGGGTTCCACTGCAGCATTCCTGAGTGCCCTCAGCTTACTTGTCAGGTTTCGCGCAAGCTTTCCAAGCTCGGCGTGACCCCAAACTGTGGGTCGTGACCCGTCCCGACCCCGATCTAGAAACCGCTCGTACCTATTGTCTCTTGGATTTGGGTCTGGTGCAATCCATAAGAACTTTAAGATCTAGTTGGTTGACAATGACATGTGAGTATCATGCATACTTAGAAACTATATCAAGTACTTATGTGCCGTCGTCACGTCACTCGCAAACCCATGAAAAATGGCATAGCATTAAGATTCAAGTCAGTATCCTAATTATATATCTGGGTAATTTGGGGTTAAGATCTGCACTGAAGTCAGTTTTGAGTGTATTGTGTATGTAATTGTGCATAATTATGCTCCTGCCAGCATGTATCCAAACACAAACCTATTGGGGTCTTAGGTCACTAGCATACTGTTCAACTGGTCATCAGGTGTTGTGGAAACACTAAAGACTTGTTTTGGACTTTCCTCAAAGCATTCGGATCTGTGGTGCTATCGCATAAGTCTGAAGGCGATGGTGTTCGTCTGCTGTCCAGCTCACGCGCACGGTGCGAGTAAGTTGGTGATGACACAGATGACTTATAAGTCCCACAGAGTACTGTTTCAAGTCACGCAAAGAAAATAATCAGATAGCGATGATTACGTACCTAATGCCCTATAAAATAGCTTGTTACCAAGAAAGTGAACTCGTGCTTAGTGATGTCCATATATTAATCCCCTGACACCTCCTCTATCTATTGACTTAACCAACACTATCTGTTGTTGTATGCGCCGCTGTGACACCGACTCATGCGTAAGCGCAGTTGTGAAGATAAGGCGCCACGTTTGTCTTGTTACCGATATGGTACGTAAATTAACATAAGTACTAGTATAATGCGAAAGTGTGTTTGTCCCTCTTTCACGCCTTTGCGAATTACCTTTGCCTTTGCTATCCTTTGATCGACGTGCTTTTTGGATCGTGATGCGAGAGCCGGAGATTGAGTGGCTACTTTTTATCCCGGAAAATGTACGGTTTGTGAGGGAATGTCTATATACGCGGGTGAAACCGCAGGACGCAGCATTAATAAATATATTTGAATTACCTTCATGTGATATTTGAGATGGGATAAGTAGCGGGTCAGCGCTGCAGTCTCAATATTACGACCCATGAAAACCTATTTAAGAAAAGTTCGTTAATATCCGAATTTTTTTTGGAATTTAATAACTAGAACAAACTCTCTAGTATCCAGTTTGGCTGGAAGAAAAGCATGATAGAACACTTCATGAAGAAGCAGGAAAAAATGAGATGCCCAAATGGAACGAGGAAATTATTTGAAGACCTAATTCACTTCTACTTTTCTCTTAATCACAACGAATCTGATTTATCAATTAATTCTTAGTAATGGACTTACATTACAAGAAGTACAAAAGGCACTTCTGCACGTTAAGTAAGTACTTGACCTCCCCGAAAACCCCTTATATTGATTGCTATTTGAACCTTGGCCAAACACTACGTACGGGGACACAGAACTAAAGCTCTCTACATTTGCTACAATCAAAACTTACAACATTTTATTACTGAATTCTAATTTGGGAACGATAAACCTTGCCCTGTAATCCTGTTATTTAACGTTTCATCAAATTCAAAAAATACAAAAAATATTTTTCCTAGAAGAGCAGGTATATGATATGGTTGATGGCCCGTTGGTCCAGTTGGTAGTAAACCTACCTTCTGAGCTTGGAGGCGTGGGTTCGATTGCCACCTAGGACAAATATTTATGTAATGAACATTTGTGTTTGTTCTATATCTGGTTGTTAATATCTATTTAAGTATGTATGTATATCAGTCTCTGGCAGCCATATCACAAGCTTTGCTTAGTTTGGGGTCAGATGACCGTGTGTAAAAAATGTCCCGAAATATTTATTTATATCCATATTGTTACTGGCTCTAACTGCCATACTGGGCGATAGAAGCCCGTATCTTGGTAGTTAATTCCTTCTATTTGTCATTCGCTGAGGTCGTTTAATTCATTGTATCACTATCAATAAAAAAAAGAGTATATTTTATTATGATTTTCAAACCATCAATTCAGAACTTCTCACTTCACAAAAGCCTGAAATATTACTAATTACTAACTAATATACATTAATCCAAATAATTATTATTAATTGGATTTATTACTTTAGTTTATTTTTATATAATTTTTCCTATTTAATTAATTGTATGGGTTGTTTTGTTGCCTGAAATAAATGAATTACAATTTTACATTTAAATTGTTATTTTTGTAAATATTTGTCACATTAGTTTGAAAAATAATATATTTAGTTTGTAATTTTAATTTTAATTTGTAGTTTGTTTAGATTTAAGTTTTAGTTTTTAGTTATTAATTTAAGTTTACGTTAATTTTCTGTTTTATAAGTTATTTTATTTACAGATTAAATTAAAAGTTTGAAAAATATTTATTTAACTTATATAATTATCACGTCATCTAAAATGCATTAAATGCTCTTACATAATATTATTATTTACATACCTAATTTTTTTTTTTTTTTTTTTTAATTATCTATAACATATGTCAAAAATTATATTATATTGTTGTTGCTAACAGAAACTAACAGTCATATGGTCACACAATAATTATAAAGTTATCACAATGATGTTATTATACAGCTCGAATTAAATAAAACAGTTTCAACAAAAGCTGCCCGATTATTCCAAAATTTTAAAAAGGTTTTCGATTTTGTCGTTATGTAGGTGTTTGAGCTAAATGATTAAAGCTTTTTCTATCAAATGAAGGGGATATATAAATAATAATATAGATTTTGAGGATGTTTTTTATTGCGTATATTTATGTCCGCGTCTGACCTCCTACTCTCCTGTTGGGAAGTGATGACGTGGTCAAAGAACTTTACTCACCTGTTCACTCTGACCTTGAAAATATCTAGATTATATATCTCAGTAAACGAGGTTTTTCAGCGTCTACCCAAGCATGCCATCAGAGCGAAGCGTAGCGTAGTGGTATGAAATAAGCAATATAATATACCGTCGTACACTGTCGCAAAGCGGAATAGCAACAATATTTCAACACGCATTGTAGATCCGTGTTAAAACAAAGCATCAATACGTTGCACAATACATAAATGAACTCATTTGGCCACCATTGTCTCTGATCGGGCCCCCGAGCGATGGATTAATGTTATTTGGCATATTCTATAAGATTGCTACCATTAGTTGTTACCTAAGATTTGATTTATAGCGTTTTGTAATGTGTACCTATGACATTGTGACGTAAATGGTTAATGTTTCCCGCCACAGTTTTTTCGGGCATTGTATTTTAGGTAGGTATTTTGAGAAATAGTCTTTTCGAAGGGAAATTTCATGCCATTTAGGAATCAGTCTTTTAGAGTGTGGATTTGCGGCCTTTTAAAAAGAAGTCTTTTTCGGGGTGAAATTCAGAAATTTTGGTAAAAAGTATTTGAGGTATTTTGGACGTCGACTGCTGGGCATCATCGATCTCCAAAAGGGCCGGTTAGTAGCGGCCTGCATCCAGCGTTTCCCTGCGGTCTCCTTAAGTTATTAATATTCAGGCCTAATGTGCTGTATGCTAAAATATTGTGAAATGATAAACTAATATTGTACGACAATAATGGTAAATGAATATATTTCTATATAGTAGGTACTGAAAAAATATTTACATTTTTTATGGTTTTTGGTTGAAGTTTTGTCTTTTTTTGAAACTCACTAGGTGTATCATTTGTTGACTTCTATCTAGGTCTGTGAAAGGGAAGATAATTGTAAAAGAAAGAGTTAAAGTGTGCAAATAACATAACAACAAAAATAAAATTTGCTAGTGTCTTCTATCTTTAGTCATCCCTCAATGAAATCTCACGAATGACAACAAAAATTACACAAAATAAACAATACATTCAAATCAATCAAAATCGTGATCGCACGGTTAATAAGACTATCTAAAACTATTATTTCCACGGCTATTTTGAGACATATTCTTGTAAAAAGGCATTTTTTATAAATTTCCTTTACAAAAACATACCAGAATAACACAAAAAAGGCTTAAATTCCGTAAAAAGTAAAGTCTTTTTTCCACTGGCAAGGTGAAGCTATCAGTGGAATAAGGGCATGAAGATTTATTTTTCTAAAGGTGGTTACGTCTTTATTCGTCCAGTTGTAGTGTCGGTTCATTCAGTAGTGAATAATGGTGCTGACATCGTGATTCGTGACCGATGGACGCCATCGGGTCACGATGCACAGATGACCAGTGACCTGACCTGTTCGCGTTGTCGCCAGGAAAGGAATGATGACACGGCATGCTTGTTTCGTACAAAATCAGAAAATATTCTAATAATCATGCACAGACCTTTGATAATGGTTTCTTCTAGGCAAGCGTGCTCCATCGTAGGCCGCATCATCGCTTAACATCAGGCGAATTGGCGGCCAAGCGCAAGCCTATCTATAATTTAAAAAAAAAAATTGCCGAAAATAGTCTGCCAAAAACTGCAGTAATCACGTTTTGCTCACATACTGACATATTCTTACTAGTTCTACAAACGCACACTTCAATATTGAGCGACACACAACTGTAAACGATATGCTCAAAATGTCATCAAATTGGCGACCAAGGGGACTGTAAGAGCCCGGAAAGACTCGGAAAAAAGCGGAAAATGTAGCCTATCCTTATGTCACCCTGGACATAAAGAGGAATCCAACGACCCCTCACTCGTCAAAATTGGTCAAGCCGTTTAGGCTACAGGAGGTACCTACTACTGGAACCCAGAGTAGGTACCTACATGCTTACATACAACCCAAAAACATTACCCTCCTTGGATTCTTCGGTTAAAAGTTCGCAAGGTTTGAAGGGAAATGTGTTCCGGTTCGTGAGTAAGTCCAATTCGACCACTGTTTATACCTTATATTTAAACCCACAATTATTGCGCCATAAAACTGACGCTGCCATTACCCATCAGAATTTTATCAGCTGCCGCTGACGTCACAGCGTATGACATGACGACTGCTGACAAATGCTTAGCAAAATCAACAGATGGCGCACCCAAACGAGCGGTACTCAGCTGAATCGCGGTGACGAGATTCTCCGGCAAATCACAAGCAGTTTCGAGCGCGGCTGACAATTCATACTTACCTGGCGTAGGGGACACCGTGATCACAAAGGCGGTTCCCCCAGAGCGAGGCCCTTCCATTGCACTGCGGTTGGGTTGACCTCTGCGATTATCCCTAATGTGGATAACTCGGACGTGTAATTTTTGGTAGTGGGGACTGCGTACGCGCTGTCCCCTTCATAATGTTATATCAGTTGTATCGTTATAGATCCAGAGTTAGATTTATTCGTGATCAAAGAAAACAATGTCTTCTACTCTGACAGTTGTCCCAGAATTACGTCACAGTCCAATTGCCACTTTATCCATTCAGCTGTAACGTGGTGTATCGTCATCTCTCTCGAACCTGCAGTGCAAGTACCGTTCTTTATCGATGGTCAAATTTGACAGTTGTGGTCGTCAAATTCGATAAAATGCCATTTGATCAATACTAGCTATGATCGATTCTATGGCATTTTAACGAATTTGACGAGCGATAAAGAACGGTACTTGCACTGCTGTTGTATATTGACATCATATCATTGCGGGACGCTCACGTCACATTATTTCTCGGAGTATTTATACCTGGCGGAGTATATTATTATACCATGGATTTATTTAACTATGTTTAGTTTTGTGGAGACTAAAACGAAACACCAGAGTTCTTGAATCTTGACAACAACACTGGAACAGTGAGAGGAAGACAATCTAAAAGTGGACCGAGGGCAGTATCCGTGAATCTGCATTGCTGATACTCACGTAAAAATGTGCATAAATATTTTGGAATAACTTTTGTATTTCATCATTATAATATACTAGCTGACCTGACAGACGTTGTCCTGTCTTAGAACTGTCAAAAACGCAAAGTTAAAATTGTATATTTTATTTTTTACACCTTGGGTTTACACTATTGGAGTTTTAGTAGGGATCCCTATTTTTTTGGAAAATAAAATATAGCCTATGTTACCCGGGGATAGTGTAGCTTCCCAACAGTGAAAGAATTTTCAAATCGGTTCAGTAGTTTTGGAGCCTATTCAGTGCAAACAAACAATCAAATCTTTCCTCTTTATAATATACTAGCAGTCCGCCCCAGCTTCGCACGAGTATCGATTATAGCCTATGTCACTCGGGGATAGTGTAGCTTCCCGTCAGTGAAAGAATTTTTCAAATCGGTTCAGTAGTTTCAGAGCCTATTCAATGCAAACAAACAAACAATTAAAACCTTCCTCTTTATAATATTAGTATAGACTAGCGGTCCGCCCCAGCTTCGCACGGGTATAGATTATAGCCTTTGTCACCCGGGGATAGTGTAGCTTCCCGTCAGTGAAAGAATTTTTCAAATCGGGTCATTAGTTTCGGAGCCTATTCAATGCAAACAAACAATCAAATCTTTCCTCTTTATAATATTAGTATAGATAACTAAGGCCCGCATTAATATGTTAATACATATTTTTAATTTCAATGCCTTTCGCTCTTTATTTCGTCTCCTCCATAAATCACGGTATTGGGATCAAGAAAATGTAATGTTCATTTCCCATAATATGGGAAATATAATAATCTGTACATAATATAAATTAAAGTCGCTTTCCGCGGCCGCTAACACCTAAACCACGCAATTGATTTTGATGCAGTTTTCACCATCAGTTAGATACATTTTCTCGGAAGGTTTATATATATAACTAGCGACCCGCCCCGGCTTCGCACGTAAATTACACCCGCGCGAAGCCAGGCGGGCGGGTCGCTAGTATTATTATAATTAAGGTCCATATGTTTACAAAATATGAAATCATCCTTATTTTTTTTAGTTTTAGTTATCCTTATTCAGTGCTGTGAATAGCACCTTTTTAACCGACTACGCAAAAGGAGGAAGGAACTCGTTTTTTTTTTTTAGTGAATAGAGTCCTCAAAGGTAGGCAACGCACTGACAATGCCCCGGGTATTGTAGGTGTCTATAGGCAGCGGTGACCACTTACCATCAGGTGGCCCGCAGCTTGTTTGCGACTTACTCTATTTAAAAAAAAGTTGAAGATTCCATTTTGACAGTAAGTTATGAAACTTGAAGAAAATTCTTTTGAAAGCACCTAGAAAGATCTAAAAAATTATCGATACAAAGCTTTGTTTCGACCAAACAAGAGCAGTTTTTATCTTGAGAATAAAAAAAACATGTTATTTTGTACTGCATTAACAGAAATAATCTAAATGAAACAGAATCTTAATAAAATTATAGTTAATAATTTTTTTGTCTATATTATACTAGCGGTCCGCAACGGCTCCGCAGGGGTATAGTTATATAGCCTAATAAAATAGCCTATATTAATCAGTGATAATGCAGCATTCAAATGGTGAAATAATTTTTAAAATCGGTCCAGTACTTTTTGAGCCAATTCGTTACAAACATACTTACATACAAATCTTTCCTCTTTATAATATTCTATGTATATGTATAGATGTACATATCTTGTAATTTATATTGCATATTTATCCGGGCGCTACTAATAACATTACCTTTAGACCTTTAGACCTTCAACGGTCTATGGGCAGTCTAACTGTATTTGTAGTTTTAGTTTTAGCTTGTATTTTGTTTAGTTAATAAAGGCGCTAGCCCAGGAAAAAAAATAACATTACCTATTTTAATAACCATATCATCAGAGTCGTCTAGTCATAAATCATCTTTGTCTATCTCGCTCGCACTTACAGGTCTTATGGTATGACGTTTTTTTCTCGATAACTTCTTTTTTAAATCTATTAATAGGCTTTCGTTTGACCGCCAACTCGCCTGATGTAAAGCGACGATGCGGACTACGATAGAGCACGCATGCCTAGAAGAAACCGATTCACTCGTGATTTGACGACACCTATGAAAATGAAATGCGTTTGATAATGCGTTTTCCTTATAGCTATAAACCAATAATAATTACATGAGACCATCTGCGTCTCCAGTAAAAATTACAATTATTTTTGTCTATTAATTGTAGTATAACCTCTGTAGTGGAAACCCGTAATCAAATTACCGTAAATATTTGCACATGCGCAACTCTAAAGTTGCGAGTCAAATATTTCAACAAAAGTCTACAAAATAGCCACAAAGCAAAAAACACCGCAATTTTTTTTTAATTTACAATTTATTTATTTCACATAATGGCAAAGATACAATAAAGCAATTGGCTGAGGGCCTCAA
This sequence comes from Agriopis marginaria, assembly GCA_932305915.1. Lineage (NCBI taxonomy): Eukaryota > Metazoa > Arthropoda > Insecta > Lepidoptera > Geometridae > Agriopis > Agriopis marginaria. Next base: position 6,825,292 of record OW029933.1, read on the forward strand.
ACTAGGCTTATCTTGAGGTCCAAATACAGCCATTGCTTTACAAACACATTTAATATCTTTGCTAGGGACGATAAATTGCTGTGTACCCGTGGTCCGTGGAAACGCGCTCGATCAAGCGACCTCCGACTCGGAAGGAACATCGAAATCCGATAAAAAATCTTAACAATACAAGTTCGTGTCATCTCAACTCATTCACAGATCCTCTGAGAAAACGTGGAGGCATTTTCGCAGGGATTCGATATGCCCAGGTGTACTTTCCATGAAGTCAGCTATTTCGAGAAAAAAATATTCCTTTTCCATTGGTTGTAGTTTCGTGATGACAGAATTACACGCAACCACAAATTGATCAAAAATAAGCACTTGGACTGGTCGTATCTAAGATAAATTATATTAAAAAAGCATCTTCAAAAAAAAAAAAACACAAAACACTAACATTCCAAATTAATATTTATGCACAAAGAACAAAATAATATTTTTACTCAGATTTTCCGGGCGGGTACTATATTTTATTATCAAACTTAGATTTATATAAACTTTTGAATTATTTTTTGTATTTGGTCCGGTCCGTCTCCAAAATCGTGTAAAAATATGATTATTGTTCTTTGTAGTGGTGTTTTAACTTACAATCAAAGACTTTCTATAACTAGTAGCTTTACCTAGTCTGTGCTTAGTTAATGTTTAATGTTTGTTTTGTGTTTTTTTTTTAAGTTGTTTATTTAAGATAACATAATAAAATTATTCTAACATTTTTATCAAAATTTACTTACTAGGAAACGGTTAATCATATTTTAGCTTAGTAGTGTGAAGTGAGTGACATAATTATAATTGAATTGCATGACTGTACCTACTTTAAATATTATCAGTTGGAGCTTGGAGCACGGGGACTTGTAAGTACCCCGTGCTTCACACAGGTGAACAACCTAAGTGAAGCACGGGTCCGACCACAATTTATTTTAGAATTTGTAGTGAAACTCTGTTCGGGGAGAACATAGTAACAAAAAATACAGACCCCAATTGAGAACCCTCCTCCTTTTTTGAAGTCGGTTAAAAATGGGTTAGAAGTCCTTATTCTGTGGGTTGGATCCATTGTGTAAGTAAAAGTCATTGGTCGTATCATAGTTTTTTCAAACATAGATGTGTTAGTTCCGCCAAATATAACTAGATGGCGCTGGCGTCGAGTTAGCTCGCGGTATCGTTTGTCGCGCAGAAAGATAGTGGGTCGTAAGCAGTTGTCTGATAGATTAACTTTGCGCAGAGGCAATATCGTAACCAATGAGGTTAATCCGAGGTGCGATTATTGCTAGTTGAAAACTTTACCAATACCCCGCCATGTGGACGTGAAATACCGTCCGCTACGGCACTTTTTGAATGGCCGTTAAGGCCTAATAAATATACAGTATTAGTATTACTTATAATGATGAATTTTAATGTTCCTCGATAAATTAATCTTACTACTTCTTATTACTAGATTCACTTCTTGTGTTTTTCAAATATTAAAATCGATTAGCTGGCATAACGCAAAGCAAACTTCTGAATTCTTACGACCATGTATGCTACATAACCACGTGCGTGGTACATGTATATGTACCTACCTACCATGTTCTGACAAATAAATAATTTGAATTGAAAGTTTAACAAGACATTCATTCAAAAAGATTTGTGCACATTAAATGTTTATAAATATGTGCATATCAATATATAAATTACTAGCGGTCCGCCCCAGCTTCGCACGGGTGTATAATATAGCCTATGTCACCCGAGGATAGTGTAGCTTCCCAACAGTGAAAGAATTTTTCAAATTGGTTCGGTAATTTCGGAGCCTATTCAATACAAACAAACAAACAATCAAATCTTTCCTCATTATAATATTAGTATAGATAACCAAGGTTCACGACAACAAATTACAAAAAAACCGTAACTGATTGGCTTCTTAACCATTACTTCTATACAGTGTTAAGGAATAATTATATGGAATTTTCTAATACTACTATACGTTTTAATGTATAAATTTATTAGCACAGGAATTTCTGCATATCTACGCAGACTGAATACAGTAAATAAACGATTTGATTGATTGATCCATAAGTATAAGCTTGGACTCAACATACATCTATAACATCGAAACAAATATATAACCAATAGCCGTGCATAAAAGGATTAAAATCGATATAAAACATCGCTGGATTATGATTCGATTTTAAAATGTATTCAGGTTTAATAATGTCACAGGGATTTGACATTCACACTCGAGTGAAAGTATCGTACTTATTACCAATTGAATAATAGATAGTCGATCAATTGCTACGTAATACGATTATCGATTCGATGGGGGGTCTGAATTGGGTGATCCAATGCAACTTACACTAAGTGAATCATATTGGAACATTATCAATTATTCCATTATTAATTGGTAATCCAAAAGAAGTAATAAGATTATCTCGCTAACTCAAACATAAAAAAAACAACAGGAAAACACACTGAATATTACATACGTACAAACGACCCTGTCATTTTAATATCTTGTTTTTTTTTTGTCCATGACAAGAATGGACTGTTCCTGCCCTTATGAAGTGTGTCAATGAATATTAAATTTAAGGGTGCAAACGCTTAAACCGGTTTGAAAAGTGTTAACCAACCAATTCAGTGGTACTAACATTTACATACGGCTACGCTGATTGTTAAAATTAAATTTAAAAATCTATAAAGAAAGTAATTGCATTATTATCCAATTCTGAACTATATTTAAAGTTTAATGTACTAGCTCATTGGAAAGTGAGTTTAAATAAATTTTAGAATATGTACCGAACATACAAACAGACAAACAAGAAAGTCAGTTATACAAATATTTATACAAACGTTTTAAAAATATAGAACCTATGATTTCTCGATTCTACAAGAATTAAATACCAATTGCCAAAGCCATTGCGCAATCGTTTGCTATCTAACTGCCGTTTAGATCAAGTGATTCGATTTTACGACACATGATTATGGTCTAATTGAAACTGTAACAATCTACACTGATTAATTAATTATGTTATAGATAAATCGTTGATTAGACGAATAAAAAGTTTAATCGGTTTTGCGACAGCTTTAATGGCCGTTAGTGATGAATGGTGAGCCCAGCTTTACATCCTGCTGCTAAGTTTTGTTTGGCAGATACATAAAAAAATATTACATTGACTGTCAGAGATACCTTCGAGTTAGTGTATCTCACTGATTAAAAAGCCAAAACCGATGAAGATTGAGGTTTTAAGAGGCCATGCTTCGTGCAATCAGCTCATTTCAACATTATTGCAGACTTGACTTTGAAATTACTGAATGTTATTATCAAAATTTCAGCGGTATTAATATTGATGATAACATTAAAAATATGCAATTAAATTTTAATTAAAAGAAATATCAAACCCACACTGGCCAACACTGAATTATTAAAAATGTACTAGAACATTGGTAACTTCAAATATGTTAAAATGCGCGAACGAGTTAAAGGACGCATTAAAATCGAGCTTGACGCTTTTGAGGAGGATTAGCCTGAATTATAAGTTTTTCTAGCTAGCTAAAATTTCTTGCTAGTTTATCGTGAGTGGCCAACCCACTGCCAGAGGCAATCTCTCACACGACTTTCTGTCAATTTTACGTTAAGAGCGATGCGCTATAACTATTTAATATCTACTAGATAAATACTAACCAGAAGATGATACCACTGAAAGGCTGACAAAAAAGTCATGTCTTAATATGGATCCAGCATAATTATACGTGCAATTATTTGATTTAGATTGCCTTGGCACCTGCTATTACAATTATTAATGTAATATAACCAGCACTAAGTGTTTACATTGAACTAAATACAGACACCTAAATTTATATATATATAAAAGAGAAATCTCACTGTTTCATCACGAAACCTCGAAAACGGCTTGATCTAATTCTATACGAAACTGAAATTTGGCAGATAGGTTGTTTATTGTATAGTGTTGAGAACTTGATATCCTGTGCTGTATACATAGGTCTACAACCTAACACTGCTTTTTTTGTCAGTCGTGTAAAGAGGCCAAGACATTCTTACCGGCCCTGATCACAAATCATCTTTTATACTGATTATACTAACTACAAGTTTCGCCTCGCGGTTTCACTCGCGTGGATTATCCCCCACGAACTAAATTTGTTGTATTTGAATGGTAAATAGGAAGGTTAGGAAGACCTTCGAGGTTTTTACTGCGATTATAAATATGATGGTAAAGATAATTTTATCCCGGGAAAATTTACGTTTCCTGAGGAAATACTTTTATAAAATGGTATTCCGTGTGCTTTCAGTAGATATTCCGTAAGTGGTTAATCGTTAAAGTTGACGCACATTTCGCAACCAAAATTAATCGAACCTTTATATAATGAAGTATGAGGAGATTCAAAACACGATTCTGGACGCATTTAGCTTCGTTTTGAGTAATTACATCTTGGTGCTTAATAGATATTTGTGAAGACAAATATTATCTTCATTTGATATGAGTATTAACGCTTACTTAAGTTTCGTTGGCATTTTTTTTCTATTTAGTTTCAATATGAGATACGGCTATCCATTTTGCACATATCAAAATGAAAAGAGACGCAGATAGTTTTAGTCCTGTTAAATTAATTGTGTAATCAAGTGCTACAACATAATTGCCATTGGCGTCGATTCCGTCATACCACTAAACTAAACCAATCTGACAGGACTAAAACTATCTGCGTCTCTTTTCATTTCAATATGCGAGAGAAGTTTAGGAATAGTTTTAGAGCTGTCAAATTTAGTTTAGTTTAGAGAATGGCACAACAGAATCGACACCATTGTCTAATTTATCTTGCAAAAACTGTAGACTAAATGAGCAGATGACATATATAGTTAGGTATGGTTCTAAATATATATTATTTGACTAAAGTTCACTTGATTGTCATCAGCCATGAATGATGGCATTAACAAAGGCCTCCCTTTGATTGTCCAACTCTCACATGTACTGTTACTTGTTATTAAGGTTGGTTAGGTATATCATTATAAGTACATAATATAACTAAAAAGTTCATATAGGACACTAGAAAATTTGGGTTCGGGCTCCTAGGAGACTAGAAGATTTGTGAAATTGATCAGTTTAGTCATTTTATCTATATCTATACTAATATTATAAAGAGGAAAGATTTGATTGTTTGTTTGCATTGAATAGGCTCCGAAACTACTGAACCGATTTGAAAAAATCTCTCACTGACGGGAAGCTACACTATCCCCGGGTGACATAGGCTATAATCTAAACCCGTGCGAAGCTGGGGCGGACCGCTAGTATCTTATAATTTTATAATTATTCATCGGTCGTCAACTCGTCATTATGGATCCCAAGTAATTCTAGAACACTGGACATTTTGGGACATGATGATTTGGGAAACTGGTCAGTTTCATACATTTGTTATTTTTGAACAGTTGTCATAGTGTCCAAGTCATTTTGGGACACAGGACATTTTGGGACTGGACGATTTGAAAATCTGCGTCTGTTTGGTATATTAGACGGTTTGATACTCCAATAAACAAACAGACGCAGCAATCAAACAGACCAGCTTCTCAAATCGTCCATGTCTCGGGTCTCTCGCTAGTCGCATCCACTCGTTTCCGATAGTTCTTTTGATTTCGTCGGTCCACCTCATCCTCAATTAGCCTGGGTTCTACCGACCTAGTCTCGGCCATTACGTGGTTACTGCTGCACACAAGCTCCCAGCATTACGTGGCCCAACGTAAGTTAACTTCATCATCATCAACCATTCTCCACCCACTGCTGGGTGCTGCCTATAGTCTCCTCTTCAGCGCGCCATCTTCCGGTCCTGTGCTAGCCTTGTCCACTGTTTTCCTGCTGTCCTAACGATGTCGTCCGACCAGCGGGCTGGTGGTCTGCCCGGTGGTCGCTTTCCGTTCCGCGGCTACCATTCTGTGACTGATTTGGTCCACCGTCCATCTTCCCTACTAACCAAGTATCCCGCCCATCTCCACTTGAGTCTTGTGATAAGTTCACTTATGTTTACAAAATTGTTAATCACCAAATTAGTTCACAAAACTTGAGTAATACCCACAATGCAGCCGTCAAGAGCTCGCTCGACTTAAGAGCCCTCTCAAGCAGGCATCGACACGGTGTAATTTTTAATGCGGGCTCATTACGGACAAGAGTGATCCGTCTCGAGTGGCGAGATAGCGCGTGTCACTAGTGGCTGTGACCACGTTTACAGAAAAAAGTCGGAAACGGTATTTTATTCTTGCTCCAGCATTCTGATCGTTAATCACAATGCATTAATTATATCAATATCGCAAATTTCAAAGAAATTATGAATTTATAATTATATAGATAGACTGAGAAAGAGGTTAGATCGTTATGTCTGCAGTTCTGCACCTAACTTTTTAAAATTTTAACTGTTCGACCAACCACCCGCATTCTTCAGTCTTCCCGTGAAATGGTGCATGTTACTGCGCCGAAATATCGGGAGCTCATTCCACAACCTTACCATGGTAAATATCCCGTAAAATCATATAACATAAGTGAACAACCGTGACAGTTTAAAACAGTGTTTTATATAGATAGAAATTATTTATTGTGTACCAGAAATAAAAAATTGCACACAGAGAAACTGGCCTTATCCCTAAAAGCGCTAATATTTTCCAGAGCCTTGTATGAAACGCCAATCAATGCTACTTTAATATCACCATCATCATCAGCCCGAAGACATCTACTGCTAAAACTTGGCCTCCTCCTTAGAACTACACACTGAACGACAATGGTCGATATCGTCGGTCCACCTAGTGGGATGCCTACCTACGCTGCGTCTTCCGGTTCGTGGTCTCCACTCAAGAACCTTTCTTACCCATCGGTTTATCGAGCGAAGTGGCCTGCCCAATACCACTTCATCTATGTCGGTGGTTCTTCGGCTAATATACTAGCTAAAGACCCTTTTACTTTAATATGAATACTTACAAACTTTACATAATGTAATAATACTTTTTACCATACAATACAATGTTTCATTATTACACTCCGAAAATACAAATCAAACTTAGACCAACATCATAAAAAAAAAAAAAAAAAAAAAAAAAAACAATAAAATAATTTTAGTATGATTACTGTATCCCACATAAACATGAAATTATGTGGTCAGTACAAAGATACTCATGTCACCGATGCTTGGTAGCCGGTTCCGCCGCGATCACAGGAATGCCAGTTCGGAAGCCCAAATACCATCTGATACTGCGACAAGCGTGAAATATTTCAAGTGTATTTTGCTTAAACGATTACGTGAAATAAAATTAAGTATACCTTATTAACATTTCGATGGTTATTTTTTTATTGATACTGGAAAGTTTTTTTTTGTTTCTGTCGTAATCGTAACCCCGTAAAAAACCCGTAAATCGTTATTATCATTTTAGGGATCAAGATAATTTTCCCTCGTGCAAGGCGTTCAACAAAAGAAATAACTACTACTGAGCATAAAAAGATTTAACATAAAATCAGGGTGACGAGCTCAGTGATAAATTCAAGGTGGCACTGAACTGCTATGGGCAAGCGTACACTTACCATCAGGCGAGAGACTTGCTCGTCTCGTCAATCAGTTTCATAAAAATTTCTAACATTTTTTTTTTGTGGTAATTTAATGTTTCTTTTGTTTTATTGGCTTAAATTTTAAACATATTATTTAATTGATATTATAGATGTTATAATTTTAATATTTTTCTTCTTCTGATTATTATTAAAAAATATTGACAGACAGTACCTATATGTTTACTGGTAATTTTTAATTGCATGGCTCGTTACACGTCTAGACGTAGCTGAGAGTGTGGCGAGTATTTGTCTGTAAATAAACATAATTTTGTAACATTGAATAGTAAGGTCATTTGTGTATTATTTTTTGCTTAAATTTATTAGTGATGCAATTAGTTCCATCTTTCGTTGAAAAATGTAACATAAAACCTAATTTATTTCGCGTACCTGAACGTTTAACACCTGAATTACTCTATGCAAAATCGAGGGCACCTCGTAAAGAAACTATTTATCCTTACCACAATATATCTGCGGTGATTCATGCGCTCTCGATGCTGACAGATGGCGGCATAATAGCGATTGATTTACGATAAATCTCTACCGCCACGCCTGTCGCGGCAAAACCGCAACATAGAGCAAATAATAGAACTTAGGAGCCGGCTTGAAGGACCAAATCTAAGAAAGTACAACTGCATTTATAAGGCCACATATTTTAAAGTTTATTGCTCATTGGCACTAGAAACAATTGGATAGTAAATCTCAGAATGGATAGAGGGTAAAGACGTAAAAGCTCGCTTACTACCCATTTATCTACAAAGAGAGACGTTTCGTAAATCATGTCCAAATAATTGTTCAATTTGCCGCAATCGCGTACAATAATAAACATACAATTTCTCGGTGCATTAACAGAGATATCAAGGCATTAACATGAAAAACGTAATGTCGGACGCACACTCGCGCGCCGCGTGCGCACGCGCACTCCGCAATTACGTAACATAAATCCATAGCGAGTGCGCCCGTGATCGATGGACCCCGCCATCACAAACAAAATAGACCCCACTTGTTACACTTATGATTTATTACGTTTACTTTATTTAGATCGGTCTATTAATCCCAACTTTAATAGCCTCGAATTCATTACTTTAATGCACAGACGGAGACCAAAGACAATTTTATCAATCGAAACATTACCTTTTACCTCCCTGAAACAAACATAAAGCAGATAAAAACGTTTTATAACACCAACAAAAACCTTTTCTAATGCCGATTAAACGGCCATAAAATCCGGATTAAAACATAAAACCTCTGCGCTGTCAACACAGAATTTAAACTCCACAGACGAAAAAGGAAAAATAAGATTATAATAAAAGAACGTCGACCAAAGAGGCGCATTAAGAATTGAGATAAAGGAGATGGACGAGCACTCAGCGCGCGGCCAACTTTATTATTTATTGACACTTAAAATAATTACTGGTCGGTTGGCCCGTGCCGAAATGTTGCTGTTGACGGCGGCCGGTGTCGAAGACCTCTCTACATCAATTTGTGATGCTTTAAATAGATTGTCTTCGCGGAACCACAGGTAACGACGGTGGATTGACATTAGGTAGCCGACAAAAAATATGGATCAAATTGTATGAAGTGGAGCGACCGCGGGCTTTTTATCAGATTACCCAATACAATGACTTGAGAAACAAACTTCGTCTTATAGTACTTTTTAGTCCTTTACTTCTTATAGCTTCTACCTTACAGCTAATAAATCCTTAACTTCTTACAACTAAAGCGATATTTTGTGTATAAGAAATGATTTCTAACACTCATTAGCTTATAATTTTTAGATGATTTTATGGTTGTCCCTTTAACTTCTTAGTGCAGCAATTCCCATGTAGAATTAAGAGCGAGCCAAGGTCACCGTCCAAGTTCACATTGCGGTTACTACTCACCACCAGCGGGTAATGTCGGGGTTAAATTAGTGTAATCTTCACCACAACTCTGTCAAGGTTCCTAATTACCACACAGATTGGCTATGGTAGTTTGTAGGTGAATCGCTTGTTTTTGCGATTAGATACTATGTATTTATTTTTTAATTTCACAGGACGCACACTTATTTTAGGAGGTACCTACTCAGCGTCAGACTGGCCATATAGTCAAGGTGGTGTTTGCCAGCCGGGCCCCAGCCTGCGGGCCTCCCAAAGGCCTGGGTTGCGGGGTTTGCGGTGGGTAATATAGGTAGGATAGGTCTCCAGTCTCGGGCCCCACCTGGGCCCTTCCGGCAGTCCTACCCTGTACTAACTTGCATGCTCAGCCCTCACTGAGCCCATGAATTTAATGTTAATGACATCATTATCATCAGTCTATATTAGTCTACTGCTGGACATAGGCCTCTAGGCAAGCCACTTGGCCAAATCATTGTTTGTCTTTTCACTTCCAATCCAATTATGACTTTTCACACTAATTGTGTAAATGCGAATGTTTGTATGTTTGTGTAAATAATTATGTTTGTTCCACCAATTCGACTCCATAACGGCTGAACAGATTAGGATGAAATTCTATTTGGAGGTAGCTTATACCCTGGATAAACACATAATTATGTCCGTTTTCACAAACCACGATCAAGGCGATGAAGGAACTAAGAAACTCCTAATCAAGTGTAATCTTCTGTTTCACCAATCCATTTTTAATAGACGACTCCTAAGCTAAGAGTTGCCTAAATTTTTGATAGTTATCTATGGTTTTGATGTGAGTGAGCGAGAGCAGTGCGGGCTGTCAGCTTAAGAGTTGTCTATCATTAGGCACCCCCGAATCAGTGTCGCAACTGTGATGTGACGCCTAACGTCAATAGTTATCACCTAAAGTTTGGTTAAACGTTTTTTTTGCCCTAGGCAACTCCTAAATATTTCATTCAGTCAACGTTTAAGAGCGTAGCTGTTGTCGGTGGAGCAACTTCCAGGCTTGACGGTCTTCTGCCAGCGTTTTCACCTCCCTGTAAGACATGACATTTGCCTTCTCTTTTGTTTGGTCTAACAATACTCTTCTTGGTCTTCCCGGTCCTCTCATTCCTTCTACCTTTCCCTCTATGATGGTTTTCATTAATTTTTCATGGCGTACAAGGTGGCCAACCGTCTTTCCCCTTCTCTTCTCTATGTTCGCTAGTATACTTCTTTCCTCATTGACAATATGTAATACTTCCTGGGTTTTTTCTTCTGTCCAGCTTACTCTTTCCATACGTCTCAATCACCACATTTCAAATGCTCGCAGCCTTTCTCGATCTTTCTTAGTTAATGTTCACGTCCAATATTTAGGCATCTGATTTAGGTGACTCCTAGGGTTAGTGAAAACGAGCAATATGCTTCATTTTCACATAGCAATCTTCAAAACACCAAATTCCAGGCCCCCAAAACAACCAGGTAAATAGGTGCCAAAATTTCATCACACCTCAGATTACATGCAATGTCGCCTAGATTCGAGCTGGTGAGGAATGCAGTGGAATGACAGGGCGGCTGTCGGTGGCGCCGCCTGATAACAGGGCGAGCGGTGTCCTCTCATTTACCGGCGATTGCTAAACGCAGCGATGCAGCTGTGAGACCTGTGATTATACAGCATTACGAAACTAGAGCTGTCTACGTTTCAAACCACCAAATCTATCACGAGCTTACGTTTTAACACTCTTGTATTAAAATGAAATGGAATTTATTCACTAATAATTAGTTGATTGAATCAGGCGTCACTTTGTGGAAGTCCAGGTTTTATTTGTATATGAGGAATCACTAGTGTAATTTCCCTTCTACGTCAACTACGTCGCTTCGAGTACAATAAAGATTTGGGATAATGTTTTTTTTTTTCATAGATTTTTGTGATGCTAATTTTAACCTAACCTAAAATAAAATATTAATTACATTAAAAACGCATTTCCGGTTATAGTACTCGAAGCCACGTAGAAGCGGAATTAGAGATTCATTAGAGATTCGTCATATAGAAAATCACTAATAATTATCAATTAAAAAAACCAACTTCAAAATTAGTAAATACACAATTTTGTTTACTTGGATGACATAATATTATCCCAAATTTTTTTTATCCAACTGGTAAACCGATTGCGATGAAATTTCTGTGGGACCAATCTGACAGTATATCTATAAAAAAAAACTCTACATATCTCTCGTAGTATAAAATAAAGTCGCCCTCCGCGTCTGTCTGTCTGTAATATAATAAAACTTACACCCGTGCGAAGCCGGGGCGGGTCGCTAGTCGGTATATAAATGACGGAGTCTTGTCTGAGGTAAAAACATAAAAAAACAACCGAAACACCTCGTCTTTTTGAAGTCTGTTAAAAATTGTGTTTTACACTTATCTTAGGTATTTTATATTTAGTTCTCCTATTTTACCGTTACTCGGCATGTGATTTGGCTTTGATTATATATAGAACGGATGTGGTATTAGCCCGAGCTGCTATGGAAAAAAGTCTGGCACTTTTTGCGGGAGACGAAGTAAACACGCATAGCACACACTTGTTTTCTAAAGCCCGCCCATTCAAGTAATCGAATACATCTCTACAAGTGCACACTTCAATATAACCTGCATTCATTGACAAAACAGAACACAAATACAAAATGCGCACCGCTCATTGGTCGCCTCGCTGTGTTTACTTCGCACACATTAAACAACGCTAGTGAAGTGATAAAAATACCAACTAAATATTGTGCTTTCACCAATAGTTACCATACCGATATCGGATACCGAAGAGTGTACTGGAGAAGTTTGATTTGTAACTATGGAGTTACTAATAAAGTATTGTATTGATAATACAATACTTTATTAATTTCATTCGAAAATCTCACTATGGGCCTCATAAGCAAGCTCAAAGTCGCACAACGAGCTATGGAGAGGGCTATGCTCGGGGTTTCTCTACGAGATCGAATCCGAAATGAGACGAACGAAAGTCACCGACATAGCCCACCGGATTATTAAGTTGAAATGACAGTGGGCAGGGCACATATAACGCAGAACAGATGGCCGATGGGCCGAAAGGTGTGATGATGATGATAAAAAGTAGCCTCTTTCTGGCTCTTGAACTATACCCATGCAAAAAATCAGGTCGACGATCCGTTGTGCCGTTGCAGCGTAAAAGAGGAACAAAAAACACACTTTCGCATTTATAATATTAGTATGATATACTTTGTATCCATTTTCAACCCACATTTATTATTCTGACACCATAACATCAGAAAAAATAAATAAATGGAAGCGTTACACCTACACCTACAGTTTCCCCTTTAGCACTTACCTCCCCCACCCCTCGGTCGTCCATTTGTATACATTTTGAGCACATCGTTTGCAGTTGTATGCGCTCAATATTGAAGTGTGCGTTTGTAGAACTAGTAAGAATAATTATGTCAATGTCTGCAATAGTTGTTTACCTCGCCTTCTTCAGTATTTGACAAACTTTCTTCGGTACTAGCTTGAGTTTAAAGGCCGATCCCAACTATATAATATCAAAGGCCATATACCGATAACACACGCAAGATACCAATAATATACCTACTGTACTGGAGATTTACTTATTTATGACAGTAAAGTAAATACAGTAGACGAGGCCGTATGGCTTTAGCATGCTCCGAAATGGGCGAAAAACACAAAAAACGAGTATTTATACCTATTAAACTTCATTCAAACTTGGATTACGTCGTACGAGTAACTATATAAGTAACGAGTACGAGACTACGAGTAATAAATTAGCACATCACTAGTTCATTTTTTCGACAAAGTTGCCAACTTAGTAACTATTTGTGCTAGATTTGGCTCTATTTTCGTAAGTCTAGTCTAGCGCTGAAATGTAATAAAAATCTAATAAAACAGCTAACACTAAACAGCAATCACGCTGGTTTTTTTTTTCTGGTCACCGTAGAACAATACGCAGCCACGTGAGAAGTAACAAAACGCTTTAGTTTTATATGTTGCTTTGCTATACTATCTTGGGGGATTTTCCGGAACTAATAAGATGACGATGTACCTACGTCCTACACTGATATGTTTGTCTATCTAATTTTAATATGATAAACCTTTCTTTGTAGCAACCTTATTATTCATAGAATTTGGCCCTAAAACGTTTTTCTGATAAAATGGAGGCGTGACATGCTATTGTGTTATCCTACTGGATCGGATGACTCCCCCGCGTTCGCTTGCGGGGGGAAGATAATGTCTATTTGACCGTAGTGTTTTAGAGTAGCATTATAATTATATAGCTTAGTATGTTGATTGAGTAGTTCTAGTAAGAACTAGAATTGTGCTTGGAAATAGCTTGAAAACAATGTGTGTATTTGGCAAAAATGAATTTAATGCGAGAATTTTGAAGTTTATCAGCATTCGGAATTAAAGAAACCTATATAAAAACTTAAACCGTTTTTCTCGGGTGAGGCAATACGTTCCATAATGAAACTTTATAATTTTATTCCATGTCCAAACAAATTTGCTATATATTTTGTAAATTTATATTAATCTAGCGCTATTTGAGATGTCATTTAGCGAGTATCTGTGATATCGAGTTGGCAACCCTGGTTTTCGATTAATATTTTCTTCTGTTCAATTAAGCTTACTTAAACTCGTTTTGTGGTGAAATTAGCACGTTATTTGTTTAATAAAATACTTAACTGTGATAAGAGACTCCGTGCGTAGTGAAGTTCGTAGTATGTGATCGAGATTTACAAGTGATTACTGCCCATATGACCATTTTTAAGGAGCTCCGTTTCGTAACATAGTAAGAAGACAAATGGCGGATGAACGACGTTGAAACAGTTTTTATAAAACGGTGTGCTCGTTTGACATACGTTGGCGGAGCCAACGCATGTACCTCGGCTGAGGGGAAATTATAGGTATGACATATCCGTTCTATATATAATCAAAGATTTGGTCATATAAATTAACGTGCAGTATGATAAGGTTTACTGAGTTATTTGGGTAATTATCTCAAACTTACTTGTTTTACAATGTAAACTGTAAGATTACTCCTACGCTACGTGGTTGCGTGTGCCATATCTCTTACACTGTCTTCAACCGCTACCGACGCATTTCCGATTATCTCGCTTTTTTATTTATCCCCTTTTATTTGTCCCACTTGTACCTACCTACGTCTAAATCGACGGTCAGGCTGTTTATCACAATCGGACAGTTATGGTGACAGGCTACATGAGTCCGCGACAAAAACACGCTGCCGTGATATAGTATGGAGTATTTAGGACTTTTTGTGTCTGAGGTGGTTTGAAGAGTCAGGTTGTAAACAGCACTTGCGGTAATTTAGGACTTTTTGTTTTTTTCTCAAGTGATTTTAGGTGTTTGTAAAGAGCTCTCGTGGTAATTTAGGACATTTCGTTTTGTCTGAGGTGGTTTTGATGTCAGTTTGTGAGTAATTTAGGACATTTTTCTAAGGTAGTTTTAGGTGTTTGTGAACAGATCTTGCGGTAATTTAGAACTTTTTTTTTTCTGAGGTGGTTTTAGGTGTTTTTGTAGAGCTCTTGCGCTTCAATAATCAAAGTTTGACACACGCATCTTGCGTAACCTTTGCCCCACTAAATAAGAGCCTATTTGATACAGTGGCGTCGATTCTATCATACCACTGTTTTAAACTATCACGGTTGTTCACTAAAGTTAATATTTACCGTGGTAAGGTTGTGGAATGAGCTCCCGATATTTTCGCGCAGTTACATGCACCATGTTCACGGGAAGACTGAAGAATGCGGGTGGTTGGTCGAACAGTTAAAAAGTTAGGTGCAGACATAACGATCTACCCTCTTTCGACCAACCACCCGCATTCTTCAGTCTTCCCGGGACTATCGGGAAATATCGGGAGCTCATTCCACAACCTTACCACGGTAAATATCCCGTTAATAATCATTTAACTCTATCATACCACTCATTAAACTAAATCAATTTGACAGGACTAAAATTATCTGCCTCTCTTTTCATTTTAATATTCAGAGAAGGATGGCAATAATTTTAGAGCTGTCAAACTTAGTTTAGTTTAGAGTGTATCAGGAACGATGCCAGTATCATTGTACGCTAAGACGATATCTACGCCTAATGATCGAATGTGGTAACAACTCGCCTAAAACAATTTCTTAAAAATGCACATATCTGCAATTACAAATATGAAAAAGGAAGTTTCGTCTAAAGCAGTGTTTCGCTGGTAACAAACCTACTTGCCTTAGCTCATATCAAATCTAATCATTTATTTATATTAGCTAAAAATGTGCATAGATAAACAACCAACACGCAAGATTAAGATCTAAAAACCTCAAATACCTATATGAATTATACATATGCCAGCCAGAGTTCCCTCTAGCTTTTGAATATCAAAGTAGAGCTTTACAAATTTCTGTCGCAATTTCACAGTCACAATGGCTTAATCTAATCCAGCGTCCATAAAGCCGCTGCAGGTGTTAATGCCGATAATAACCTGCAATCTAAAGTTGCGCTCGCGCACGCCGTTTTCCCATAAAGCGTGCTCGTATTGAATTATTTGAGATAATGTTTGCTGAAGGACGCGACAGCCGTGACATCGATAATTGCGATCCGCGCCCTGACCTCTTCAGTGTATCGTCGCGAACATAACATGTTCGGCTAGCATGGCCACGGAAGTAATAACAGGCTAACGGCTAGCTGTTTTAAGCGATTCAGTTTAGGTTGAGTTTAGGTGATGATTGCGCGACCGCAAACCGTATCTGGGTGCGTTTAGAAAGAAAGATTTTTTTTTATTTATGACAGAAACAAAGATACAAGGACATTACGAGTGTTTAGGTTAACGTTCGCGTGATTTTCCAAACTGCGCTGTTTTAGCGCTAATTTGAGACCGCTAAGAGACTGCTTGAGCGCTAAGTTGGCCGTAAGGCCCCAGTACAGATTCTCATTTGGGAATTCTAATGGAAAAATAGACAATTATTTTGGGAAATTTTTCACATTTCGTTAAAACGTTGCCTAGCAAGTCATCATCAGCTAGCAGACGTCCACACTGAACGACAGCCTGCCTTTTGCATCCACTGGATGTCAGCTACTCTTACAATGTCGTCGGTCCATCTAGTAAAGTAAACTCCGAAAAAAACTATCTCCAGGATGGCTATGGTTTGTACTAAGATGGCCAACAAGAAAAGTCAATTTATTTTGTCTGTAAATTCCGAGCTCTAAATTAGGTGATTTTACTAGTAGGTACCTCTACCTCCTTAATTATGTTCTTATTTGTATTCGTTTTCCGTTGAGCGTACGAGTGTCCGGTCCCATCAAGCACGTCTGTCCGCGTGTAACCGTTGATCTCTGACGTCACGCCGTTTAGCCATCCCGGCCATTAGTGCTCTCGTAATCAGTGGCTAATTACCGCCTCGCTGATGAGTGAAGCCTCAATGTCTGTTTGCGCGCCTGTTGGAACAGTCATTAGCTTTGTTTAAGCACCTCAACATCATTTACCTAAGCCTTCACATCATCAGCCATTAAACGTCCACTGCTGAACAAAGGCCTCCTCTTAGAGAGGGTAGTTGCCATAATCCCCACGCTTGGCAGGCGGCTTGGGGATCGTAGTACGTTCACCGTGTACTAATAGGACGCTGCTGTCCATCTTGCGGTGGTTCTGGTCGCAGTTATTGGACATACCTGGGTCAATCAGCCTTATTCAACCTAATTTAGGGCATAAGCCTTCTTCTAGCAATCGTCTCCTGGATTAGCAAAATTTTTAAATGTCACCGTATTGATTTTTCCATAAACATAGAATATAAACCAAACTTAGGTAAATCCTAAAACTATCTCATCATCATCATCATTTCAGCCTATCATGTTCCCACTGCTGGGAATCAGGCCTTCTCTCAGAGAGAGAGGATGGGCTCTAATGCTGGCCCATGCATTTTAATGGATGTCATGTCCTTGAACTTTTGAGATTCTTGGACATACCGGTTTCCTCGCGATGTTTCCTTTCAGTTTTTGAGCGATTTCATCGAAACTGTTAAGTCATTGGTGCTGGGCCGAGGATCGAACCGTGTGCCGTCAGATTGTAAAGCGCATATGCTACGGCTCTCCCACCATCACTCCCTATTTAAAAATAAATATACAGAAAACTAAACATAAAAATAACTAAGAGTACACTAATCCATACCTATGACATAATATTCATCAAGACATCTCAAAGCAAACCTAAACTAAACCTGCATTTTTTTTACTTAAAACCACTTAACTATTTGTAAATCACTATGGATGCCGTTTCACTTTCGTCGTCACCTCCTCCGAAGTATTTTACAAAAGGGATCCTGGATCATATCCCTGATCCCAAAAACAGATAACTTGCCTATACTCTACTCCACAGCAGCTAATCACTTGTGAGAGACGAAATTCTTAAATATACTAATGTGGACTTTGTTTCAATTCCAGAGCTCTGAAAGTCCAGTGGAAGAGAAGCCGAATAGTGAAACTACGTACGTGGTAGGCGCCTGGCCGCCCAGCACGCCGGGCCACACGGGCTACCTGACCGTGGCCACGCTGCCGCCGATACATGCCAGAAGTAAGTTCATCTAAAATACTTGACCGTGGCCACGCTGCCGCCGATACATGCCAGAAGTAAGTTCATCTAAAAATACTTGACCGTGGCCACGCTGCCGCCGATACATGCCAGAAGTAAGTTCATCTAAAATACATGACCGTGGCCACGCTGCCGCCGATACATGCCAGAAGTAAGTTCATCTAAAATACTTGACCGTGGCCACTCTGCCGCCGATACATGCCAGAAGTAAGTTCATCTAAAATACTTGACCGTGGCCACGCTGCCGCCGATACATGCCAGAAGTAAATTCATCTAAAATACTTGACCGTGGCCACGCTGCCGCCGATACATGCCAGAAGTAAGTTCATCTAAAATACTTGACCGTGGCCACGCTGCCGCCGATACATGCCAGAAGTAAGTTCATCTAAAATACATGAGCGTGGCTACGCTGCCGCCAATACATGCCAGAAGTAAGTTCATATAAAATACTTGACCGTGGCCACGCTGCCGCCGATACATGCCAGAAGTAAGTTCATCTAAAATACTTGACCGTGGCTACGCTGCCGCCAATACATGCCAGAAGTAAGTTCATATAAAATACTTGACCGTGGCCACGTTGCCGCCGATACATGCCAGAAGTAAGTTCATCTAAAATACTTGACCGTAGCTACGCTGCCGCCAATACATGCCAGAAGTAAGTTCATATAAAATACTTGACCGTGGCCACGCTGCCGCCGATACATGCCAGAAGTAAGTTCATCTAAAATACTTGACCGTGGCCACGCTGCCGCCGATACATGCCAGAAGTAAATTCATCTAAAATACTTGACCGTGGCTACGCTGCCGCCGATACATGCCAGAACTAAGTTCATCTAAAAATACTTGACCGTGGCCACGCTGCCGCCGATACATGCCAGAAGTAAGTTCATCTAAAATACTTGACCGTGGCCACGCTGCCGCCGATATATGCCAGAAGTAAGTTTATCTAAAATACTTGACCGTGGCCACGCTGCCGCCGATACATGCCAGAAGTAAGCTCATCTAAATAAATAATTAAATAAATCTTTATTTCTAAAAACAAGTTGTGAAATCTTAAATTAATTCTAAAACAAACTACTAAGACTAATGTAATAAGACTTAATATTAAAAAGTGAGGAGTTACAACAAAAAATAAATTAAGATGTCGATTTTAACACTAGGCTCATGGCCCGTATTTTGATGGCCAAATGACGATGTACCCAAGTAATAATTTTTTAAATTGGAGGCATCTAATTTTTCTCTTTAATTTTTTTTTTAGGTTATTAATTTATATTAATATTAGGTACATTTAGATTGGTTAATTTATTATATTACATTTCACTAGTTATTAATTGTATTACTCAAATTCAAATTGTTATAAATGTTTATCGGGTACCTATTTTTACCTAAATAAAATAATACGTGATAAGTCCCGATAAACATTTATAACATGTTCTATTTATATTACACGGGAATTACTCACGTAATATTAACCGGTCACTCCGACTAAGTATAGTTTCATCCGCATTAGCCAGTCTTTTTCAAGGTGAATGCACGCGCGCGGCTGCGTCTCTCTCGTTAATCTTACGTGAGTAATTCCCGTGTAATATAAATAAAATGTGTGAAAACCACGTCAGTTTCTATAATAAAATTTATAACATGTGTTGAAAACGCGAAAGTTTAAAAAATACGAATCTAAAATTGATTGATGATATTACTACAGTTTTATAGTAGGTACATAAAGCCCTTGCAGACTATGTGCAGTAACTGCGCAAGTACTTTCGCCGGCGTTCAAACGTAAATATATAACCACTTGCGTGGTGACGCGCACAACTCGCGTGCGAGTATGTACTAGCACCAGTTCAAACGACTCGCGTCGCGCGCCTGAGATAGACATGCGATTAGTTTCACGAATGTTATTTTAAGTGTCAACTTAAAGAAATAAATTATACGTGATATTTTTATATTCCATTTTGAGAGATATTCGATGCCGCTTGCGCAAAAACAACATGTCGAACGAAATGGTGTTTTTGTCTCTTAAAATTTGCCTCCATGCATCTGGTATATTTAGATTTTAGCCATGCAGTGTGAAGTACATAATGTATCATGCACTGGACTAGCATGGTGGATCCATGGCCCATCCTCTCTCTCTCTGGCCTGTTGCCCAGCAGTGGGAACATGATGGGCTGATAATGAATTACATAATTCTTTTCTACAGAATTCTTCAAGTTGTACTAGACATCGTCAAATAAGACTTCATTCGTTCATTAGCATATATATTCCCACTGCTGGGACACAAGCCAAATTATGACAAGACATCCTAATATATATTATGATGACCTATTATGCTTTATTTTTGTGCATCGTATTTGCGGAAAGATTTTATACTAAACCACATTGCAACGTAATACCGTAAATACTATTTCCATGCCTAATAATCTTCTTTATTTCAGGAAAATCAAAGAAAATCGTGGAGCCTACTGAAGAATATGCTGAAGCAGAAAACGGCAGCAAATAAATGAAATAAGCTAAATATTATACAAAAAATAAATCGATGCCGATTGAATATTTATTTTATTAAACTATTAGAGCGTCCTGCTCAAAGCCCCATTCCTACGCTCCATTACTAGCTGGGACCAGTTATGACGAAACGCGCTTACCTCGTCCCTCCAACGGTACCCTTTCGGGGCCTTCCCTGGTAGTAGTCTTCAGGCACCCGGTGTGTGGACCTCTCCGTCCCGCCCTTCTTTCGAATGCACCCGCCCAATTTTCTTCCTAGCAGTTTTATTGTCCACATCTGCGATCCCAGCTCAGCTCGGTGTTGCGTATAAATATTCGGTCCATTCTTTTTACTCCCGAGCATGCTGCGTCCCATCGCTCTTTGACAAACCTTGAGAGGATTTCTCGGCCTTAATCAAAGACCTGGGGCCTTTCGGACAACAGCTAATTGCGGCACCTAATCCGCTCAGTTGGAAAATCACGCGACCGCAAACCGTATCTGGGCGCGATAAGGTTCACGTTCACGTGATTTTCCAACTGAGCGGATTAGGTGCCGCAATTAGCTGTTGTCCGTAAGGCCCCAGCAGTGCAAGTACCGTTTTTTATCTATCGTCAACTTTGATAAAATGCCATAGAATAAATCATAGTGACAGCTGATGAAATGGTTTTTATCGAATTTGACGATCTCGACTGTCAAATTTGACGGTCGATAAAGAACGAGCCAGCGAGTACACATTTATAACTTGGCGCTTCAGATAGACGAATTCATTCAAGGGCGAAGGGGAAGCTGATTAATTCCTAGGGACTTCTAATCTATGGAATACGCTGCCTGAATGGGTGTTCCCCGATAGTTACAATCTAGATGTCTTTACATTACAAGTGAATCGGTTTCTTCTAGGCAAGCGTGCTCCACCGTAGACCGCAGGCGAGGTGGCGGTCAAATGCAAGACTATTCTATAATTAAAAAAATATTAAAATTAATGTTTGCGTGCAAGTAATCGCGCTCATAGCATTATATAGCAGCTGAACAAATTTGAATGAAATTTAACATGGAGGTAGCTTATACCTTAAACTCATGATTAAATTGGCTAATGGTCCCTCTAAAATAGCAGGTGAAACGGGCTCGTTATTTAATTATTAAATATTTTTTTACAAGTTCTTAGCTATTGCAGGAAAGATAATGAAAAACCATTAAAGTTCATCTTTATTTTTATTGATTAATGTTAAAACACTTACAAATATTTACTGGGAACTTAAAATTAGTACTTGAAGTAAACTTAACCTTTGAATTCCTAAAATGCAATGAATTTATAAATAAAAGTGTAAAAGAATAATAACGAAATTCAAAGGGCTTACATTATATAAATGTGTCATTTAAAAGCCTCTCTAACAAAATTGAAGTAAACGGCAGTTATTAATTTAATACAAAACATACAATTTGGCATACAAAGTTTTATGCTATGATTTCATCACAGGAATAACATTCGATAAAATTGTCTCATTCATTACTAAAATTGCAAATATTTCTATAAGTTCTGAACAATCGTCTCATGTCAAAGTTAGAATTATTCTAAAACATTAACTATTACAGAAGACACCCAATTCATTTTTCTATTAAAATATTGCTATCAATCATTAAAATAGGAACCCTACATTCGAATATTTTATTATAAAAGCAAATTATTCAGTCCAAGTTTTTTATCTTCGGAAGCTGCAATATTCACTTTAAAAAGCCAAATAAAAAAATATTGTAACATTTCACTGTAGTTTATGTGAAGCCACGGAGAGTGCCATTGGGGGTGGCAAAGTTCTGCTCTAGAAACTTGATTTGAAAATAGAATTGTATTTTGCGGAACATCGACTCGAAAGAAGAAGACTGTAGTTTATCAGAAAAAAAACAGAATTTATGGTTTTCTCTTCGTTCATCATATTTATAGCTTGTATTTGCTCGAGTTGGTATGCCAAAAACTGCAGGGGGAGAGGTAAACACGTATTGCACACACTGTCATTTCTTACTAGTTCTACAAACGCCCACATCAATATCGAGCGGCACACAACTGCAAACGAGATGATCAAACTGACGACCAAGGGCTGGCTAACCAAGGGGGAGCTATTCCCCCCCCCCCCCCCCTGGTCTCAAACAACCCCAAGAGCTAATATGGAAACTAGTAATAGATATAACACTTCCATTAATTTTACTCGGGTTAATTTTCATTCAGCTTTTCTGCTTTTCATAAAGTACTGCAGTTGAATAGGTAAGAAAAAACTTGGACCTACTTACTATAAATATTTACTCTTTTCCACACGATTTTTTTTTAATAGTGAATTAATCTCAATAACACAGTCCGTCCGCTGCAAGAATGCCTCTGAAAGCTGAAATAACATTGTAAAAAAAACTGATGAAAATATTTTGTTTGAATATTTTACTATAGTATATTGGCTACCAGCTACGAAGCTAGTAAAATTGATCAGAATTAACTGTTTTCGGTTTTATATAATTTTATGGCAACTGTCAGACACATTCTTTCAGCGGCCTGACTAATGCTAAACTATAACTAACATTAATAATATCGTTGTTTACAAATTATGCTTTCTGGCAAACGTGATTAATTAAAATAAATAATGCTCGATAAATATGAGAATCTGGTGGAATGCCTAACCATAGATAAACACGACCTTGCTTAAAAGTTATTTAAGTTAATCTACGCTTAAAATTGCTTTGTTAAGTTTTAGCTGACGGGAATTGACACGAAAACTAAGTGAGAAGAAGCAAAAGTAGCTTCTAAATATGCGCGATTTGAACAAATGTTTTAAATGTCCATTCGGGACTTATTGGTCGCCTAAATAAAATAAAGCGCGCATTTCAATCAAAGCATAATTTCAAGAATAGATTAATTATTACTTAACTGACATTTCTAAGTAAGATCGTTAATGTTTAAATGTAGGTAAGTTGTGCAGTAAAGACAAAAAAATACATACATCTACAGTCGAAACAATTTTTAAGTTTGAAAATGTGACTACGCCAGTTTTATGCAATCTTTTAAAACTTTTATTATTGCTATATTTTTATATTTCTACAAATCCTTCTGAAAGATTCACAATCCATTAAAGCTATAATAAAGTCATTCTAATACTACGATAGGATAATTTTATTAGTCAATTCCTTAGTTAAACTTACTAAATTAACTACAGAAATAATATAAACCACAAATTTCTAAAACATCAAACTTCCTACGAACATTTAATAGCTAATGCCGCGTAAATACCTAGCGATCACGAAAATGCTCTTTTTTTTCAAACTTCAGTGTGGCCGCTACGAAAATGCGGCTGACAGCTGCAATAACTTAAAAAAAACTGATATAACAATTTTTATTTTAATATTTTACTGTAGTTATACCAGCTAGAATCTTACGTTTAAAAGCTAGTAAAAAGTATCAGAATTTACTGTTTTTATTCAGCTTTGTTACAATGTTTGTACAATGTTATGGCAGCTGTCAGACGCATTCTTTCAGCGGTCGCACTTTTATGTTATAAATGCGAAAATGCTTTGCTTGTTCCTTTTTCACGCTACAACAGAGCAACGGATCACCATGATTTTATCCATACATAGTTGGAGGGCCAGAGATACATGCTTTTTGTCCCGGAAAATGTGGTTACCGAGGAAATATGAACGCGGGTAAAACCGCGGGCGTCACTAGCATAAAATACAATTAAAAAGAGCGTACGTCGCGTTCGTTAGGTCTGTATACGGCATAAAGTGTATTTTACAATCTGTCCAGTAAAACATATTATAAATAATAAAATTAAAAATAAATAATCCGACATAATAATTATTATTCTACATTCGTTTTTTTTTTTCAGATGTTAACAAATTGTTTATACAGGGGGTGTTCCCCAACCTAATGAGGGGTGTTGATCTACCCATCAAAGTGAACAACAATTATTGGAACACAAGAGGAAATAAAATTAAGTTCAAGAAAATAAAATTGGGTCATAATAATTCGATCACAGGATCGGTCATTTTGTATAAGAACACATTTTTTTTTTGAATTAGCAATCTTCTCTTCTACAGGTTGTTCACGTTTCACTACACCTTTCTGTTAAACGTTGTATACATAATTTTATTCGTAGCTTTTAAAGCGTACAAAAATAAATTTGCTTTTTCAGCACCGTCTTACATTGCGGGCTAAGTCATACTTTTGCGTATACCATCTTGTTACCGAGCTACATGGTTCTGTCACTCACTTGACTGTTTTTTTTTAAATTAATTCTGAATAGAAGTTAACTGTCAAGGATACGTGTGGCGCTTACCATCGGACGAGGTAAACAGATACAGATTTTTCTTGAATCATACCTAAGTCGCCTTACTTTATATTTATCAAAGTCGGTTTAGCCGGTTAGGAGCTACAATGCCACAGACAGATACACACGTTAAACCTAAAACAAATGTTTGCATCGGGGTTATAAAACGGGAGACAAGGTAACCTGCAAAATGAGCTCAACTAAAGACATCAAGCCTGATTTAGGCCAGATACCCGCCAAGCCACCTAACTATATCTCCCTTGTTTGTCTGAGGTATAAACAGAGACTCGTGG
Organism: Agriopis marginaria; assembly: GCA_932305915.1. Taxonomy (NCBI): domain Eukaryota; kingdom Metazoa; phylum Arthropoda; class Insecta; order Lepidoptera; family Geometridae; genus Agriopis; species Agriopis marginaria. The sequence continues at coordinate 6,850,452 of OW029933.1, forward strand.
TTCGGCCAATATCAACTCACGTAGTTACATAAAAACAAACACGCACAACTGGGGCAGTTTTTTTAACTGACATTCTGTTTTCATTAATGTAATTGGTTAATTATATTAATAAATTAAATAAATCAAGACCAACTCGCCTTCGTGAGATAAAAGGTGAGTTCGCAACTCTTTGTCAAATATAGGATGATAATTTTGACAGCTCACAGTAATAGTGCTAACAGACGCACGAACGCGGCTGACCTCAACCGCCGTCTAACCAATGGGAGAGAAAGAGAGGGAAATATGATATTCTCACTCTTTCTCTCCTGTTGGTTGGACGGCGGTCCGTCAGCCGCGTTCGTGCGTCTGTTAGCACTATACGGATGAGATAGTGTATAATCGATAATGAACACATCAATCATCGATAACAGAACTTAGAATCGATAGTTTCACGGTTATGCTGTATGGTCAGATTATAATACAAAACAAATTGTATTTATTCAATTAAATTAATAATTTATTATAATGACTACGAAAGCCTTCCAACAACGACGATTTCGACTCGTGCGTATTTTTATTCGATCAGTATATTCAGCGTGGAATACGCGCGAATCGTTTTTTTCTTTTTTTTTTTACGTCGGACTAGGCTAACTTTAGACCGCGATCTCGCCTGATGGAAAGCGATGATGCGAATGTGTGAGATTAGGGTGAAATTAGAATTTGAATGTTTGATTTATTTTAAAACAGATTTTCGATAGTCTGTGGTTGTTCATTATTCGTGACACTTCACTAAGTGGGCGTTTACCCATCAATGAAGTAATACATTATTTGTAGTACATTTTATGGGAAAAAAATACGAAACTTTATGGGCGTGACCTGTCAAAATTATCATTCTATACTTGACAAAGCATAGTAACACCAAACAAAAGTGATTATTAAATGTTCCATTTTAGGATTTACAAAGAAGCGACATGGAGAGTGATATAGAGAACGCAAGTGGCATAAGTGCCATGGGGCATATTTGCACACTTTTACTCCTTCGTCAAGCGAAAAGCAACCTTATCTGAAGTCGCTGAAATCTGTCTTCAGCTGTATGGTGGGTCTGGAGGTTTGTTGCTGGAAGACAGGACGCGGCGCTTGGCGGCCGCCGCGTGCGCTCGCTTGGCTCGCTTTCACGGCGCTTTCTAACTTGTTGCGCAGTTCGGATGACTGAGCCATCATTGTCTTGAACTCCTGGAACGATAAGCAATTGTACTTGTACACAGATTTTTTCATAAACATCGCAAAGTTATTTACGTAAAAATTTACATATTTTGCTTCGACCAAAATAAAATGAATGGACGGGCCATACCCATTGAAATTGCTCAGTAACAACGAGTCAAAACCATCGGATACTTCAACACCTAATTATAACCATGTACAGTACATTTGTTACAAAAAATAGATAGCGGTTTTTTGTTGTGTATTTACACTTCGGGAAAGCACACGAAGGCATCATTTTGTCAGATGTTTCGTTATCATAAAACAATAGACTGGTGTCGCGCTTCCTACAGCTAGAATACGTACAAGGTTCAAACTTGGTATGATTATGGTCCACACTCTAAAGTAAAACAACAAATAATCAAAAAACCGACCAAATGCGAGTCGGGCGCGCGCTATAAATCCCGAACAGAATGAAAGAAAATACATTTTTGGGTTGATTTTGGGAACTCAGAGTTTCCCCCAATCCCTACCAGTAGATCTAAGTGTTTTTATTTTCACTTATCCCTACCAGTAGGGAAAATTGGGAAGTAATCCTTGGTAGGGGTAAGTGTGCCACACGGTTTTTTTTTATTATTATATAAGATAGCCCGTTGGTCCAGTTGGTAGTGAACCTGCCTTCTGTGTGGGGGAGGCGTGGGTTCGATTCCCACCTAGGACAAACATTTATGTGATGAACATTTATGTTTGTTCTATATCTGGGTGATAATGGCATCAATTCTGATGCACTCTAAACTAAACTAAATTTGACAGCACTAAAATTGTTACCATCCTTCTCTCACGTATTAATATGAAAAGAGAGGCAGATAATTTTAGTCCTGTCAGATTGGTTTAGTTAATGAGTGGTATGACAGAATCGAAGCCAATATCTATTTAAGTATGTATTAAAATAAAATTGTATGTATATCAGTCTCTGGCAGACATATCACAAGCTTTGCTTAGTTTGGGGTCAGATGACCGTGTGTGCCAAATAGTCCCGAATATTTATTATTTATTACTACTAAAACTGGTTAATTTGACATACCTGCGGGTGTTTAGGGCCGACGCGCGTGAGCCACTGCAGCGCGAACTCGTGTAATGCGCGAGCGTGAGGGGCAGCGCGGGGCAGCTCCGCCGGCGAGCGCAAGTACGATATCACTATCGGGACCAGCAACCATAGCATTTGGATTCCTGATGAATATACAAAAAATAATTTAAAAACCATTCTCCATTCCATTTCCATTGTTTTTTAAACCAATGGAGGTAATGAACCTATGTTTCTAACCCATACAGCCAAGGAGTGGGACAATCTGTCGGCTTCCTTGTTTCTTGAAATATTCCTAAGCGAAGATGGATGTTCGACCACATATTCGCTTACTAACAGGCGAGAAGGAGAGCACTGTTTTAAACTATCACGGTTGTTCACTACAGTACCGCCCTTTGCCACCGCCACTGCCTTAAAAATAAACATACTCGACCAAAATGTGTTGTGAATGCCATACGCAGTGATACAATACTACCTAACCACCTATCTTTGAACTGTTCGACAACCACCCGCATTCTTCAGTCTTCCCGTGAACATGGTGCATGTAACTGCGCCGAAATATCGGGACCTCATTCCACAACCTTATAACTGTAAATATCTAATTATTAAATCATATAACTGAGGCCAGATGAAGGTTCAACGCAGACCAAAAAAATATCCCGTCTGCAAAATGCTAACATATGACATTATGTGCATTAAAAAGAATCTTATGAAACCTCGCACACCAAAATGAGTCAAACCGTTTAGGCCATAGGAGATAATATAGAAACATCCTACTTTCTTCGTCCATTTTTTAGCACAGGCCTCTCAATTTCCTCTACAACCTGTGAAAGATGCATCTCGGATGATAGATATAATAAAATATATAAACAAACAAACATACATACATATGCCCGAAAAACTTAACTCTCCTGCTTACGCAGTCGGGTAAAGAGATGATAATTCAGATACCTCTTTGGCCGTCTACGAAACGACTGTTTCGCAATTGATTTCGATGGAGCAATTTTTTACTCGTAACTGGTTTTCATGTAGCATATATTTTTACTTGTAGTAACCGTCCTTCCTTCCCAGTTAAACAGGTGGAGACTGTATGTGGCAGTCATAAAAGATAAGCATTTTGAGTAAAGAAAGTAGATCTCTACTTCTTTTTCACTCTTGCTTACCTTTAGGACCATCCTCTAATGTGGCATGTAACAAACAATAGAACGTTTTATAAATAACAATGTGTGTTATTTTGCAACAAAACATAACGAGGATTAAAATGTGGGCATTCCGAGACAAACACATATTTGAGCATGTTGTGACTAGATCAGCAATATTTCAAAAATTGCTTGCAACACAACAACCATTTGAAAAACGAGATTAAACAGATTTACAGTAAGACAGACTTACAGTAAGACAAAGTTACAGTAAAACAGAGATATAGTAAGACAGACTTACAAGCAGATTTACAGTTAGATATACTTACATGCAGAGTTACGTAAGACATACTTACATGGAGAGTTACAGTAAAACAGACTTACACGCAGAGTTACAGTAAGACATACTTGCATGGAGAGTTATAGTAAGACATTTACATGCAGAGTTACAGCACAACCAACTTACAAGCAGAGCGAATGAGAGAACAACCATCGTAATTTTTAAGCAAGCTGACAGCCATTTAACTGTATATTTTAGTTGTTGTTATTTTAGTTGTTCTAGATGTCGTCACTAACGCATAGATTGGTTGCAGACACTTCAAGAATTTGGAGGCCGATGGTAAAATATTTAATAGTAAAATATTTATAAAAAGAATTCGGAGGCCGACAGTAAAGCGACCGTAGCTTAGTGTCTAGACTAGAGCAATCGAAACGTTTACCCGGATCGATGCGCAGGTTCGAATCCCGCCAGGAGTCAAACTTTTGAAGCCTGTATTTTAACAAATCAAACACCTATTGTCTATGACATGTAAATAATTTAGTTTCATCATTATGCCATATCATTATCTACATGAATTCAGCAGGCCTAGCATGGGCTGTGGATAAATTGTCTTTCCACCGTTTTTATCCACGCCTAGACGCGACAATATCTAATCATATCTAATGAAGGAGGCTGCGAAGGCGAGATTGAACGACGATGTGCCATTACCAGATCTGCTGTGGAAAGGTTGGGAAAGATTTGGAAGGATAGGAGAATAACCAAAAACACGAAGGTTCGACTTATGAAATCTCTTGTATTTCCAATTTTCTTATACGGAGCAGAAACCTGGTCCCTGCGACTACTAGATCGCCGGAAAATTGACGCCCTGGAGATGTGGTGTTGGAGGCGCCTCCTAAAGATTCCATGGACCGCGTTCCGCACCAACGTTTCAATATTAAAGGAGCTCGACATTAAGAACAGACTTTCGTCAACTGTACAACTACGAATATTGAAGTTCTTCGGGCATATCACCAGGAACGAAGAGTCAATGGAAAGACTAGTAAGTCCAGGGACAAGTGGAAGGAAAGAGAGGTCGAGGCAGATCTCCTACACGCAGGACGGACCTCATTAAGACAGCAACTAAGTCTACCATAACAGAGTGTTCACGTAATGCGACGAACCGAGTAAAATTTTTTATTTTTTTTTTGCAATTGCAATTTTTGATCGCCGCCGAGAAGACCGACGACGTTGAAGACCCACCCTGTACCACCGTCTTACCAACCACGACCACTCTGCCAAGAGTGTTCGATTAAGAAGAAAAAGACGCGACAAAGCTAGAATGTGGATACGTTTGTCTTTTTCTTGCGGGATAAAAACGGTGGAAAGACAATATGTCCACGGTCCGAGCTAGGCCTGCAGGAGAAGAATTACTCACGTGCGTCAGCGGGTGCTGCGTTGACCAGCTCTGTGAGCGCAGTGAGCGCCGCGCAGGCGGCCCTAGTGTGCGCCATGTCGCGCGTGTGTCGCGCCGCGGCCGCGCGCGCGATCACGCGCCCTGCTAGCCCGCGGGCCCACCACGACACGCATTCCGGGGAAGAGTTGCGAGACCAAACGTTGCGGAGCACCGAGCAGCACGATGCGAACACCTAAGTGAAAAATATCATAATATAAATTTTACGTGAACCATGAAAATGATAAAATAGGTGAGTGTGCATCGGATCAGTGGGCTTACTCTTGACAGTCGATTTCAATCGTAATTTGGGATTGGGATCGAAAACATGCCATTTGGTACTCTTCAATCGCGCCAAGAGTACCGAAAGCGTCGAGTTGAGTCGATTTTATTTAGTTCCATAAAATTCCACCATTATCGGTTCCAATCGTGCGCTGGTTTAGAATTCAAGAGTACCAAAATGGCATGTTTTCGATCCCAATCCCAAATTCGAGTGACATCGAGTGTCAAGAGTAAGCCCACTGCTTTGTTTTGTTATTCTTGCATTTTTTCACGGAGCTCTTATCAGTGTTACGACTTATACAGCTATCGCGTGACTGTAGGTCGGACTGGTCCCAGTATTGAGGCAGGACCAGTTGAGTATTGCCGCTATTAGCACGTCCTTTTATTTTTTGATCGAAGCTTATAGTCTGCTAACGACCCGCCCGCCCGGCTTCGCACGGGTATAATTTACGTGCGAAGCCGGGGCGGGTCGCTAGTTATATATATATAAACCTTCCGTGAAAAATTATCTAACTGGTGGTGAAAACCGCATCAAAATCCGTTGCGTGGTTTAGGATGAGTTAGCGGCCATACATACAGACAGACGCGGAAAGCGACTTTAATTTATACTATGTAGAGAAGAGATAGAGATAAATTTCTTTTTTATAGATTTTTAGACTCATGTATAAACAATAAAGAAACCTGAACAGATAAAAAAGCCCATGTTTACGTAATCATAAGAGAGAGGGGGTGAGAGTTGTGCTTATTTTGGGAGGTTTGGTATAAGTCAAATATCTTTGCATACCTCGTTGTCATCAGTCTCGAGGCAGTGCCTGAAGTGGTTGATACAAGGATAGTGCAGCGGCGGCGCGGGTTCAGCTCTGCTCAGTACCACAGCCATGCCGCGCGCGCCCGTCACAGGTTCGATTCTCTGCTCCGGATCATCTGTCGAGTAACGATTTAATACTTTATATGATTTTTTATGTTTTAGGCTCTCCACACATTGTTCATTGTTCAAGGGCGAAAATCTACCCAAAACTGTGTTGAGATTTACAGCACAGTTTTTGTTTGTTACGCGATTTCTTCTCCAAATTTAATCCAAATTTAATTGATTGTTAATGTTTTTTCTTATTCTTTTTTTTACGGGTAAGTAGTTTTTTCCTTCTCCATGCGTATGCGGTTTCCTCACGATGATTTTCCTTCACCGAAAAGCCAGTGGTATGAAAATCCGTACATAAGCTCCAAAGAGCTCATTGGTACGGGCCCGGGGTTTGAACCCGCGACCTCACGCTTTCAATTCTAGCGGTCTCCCAAATGGGCTACCACGGCTTCAATCCCCAAATGGGCTTCAATGGCGTATGTGAATCCACCAACCCGCCTTGGGTCAGCGTGGTGGATATGGCCCAATCACCCTTTCGGGGGTAGGCTAAAAGTCCAGCAGTGGACTGTTAAAAGGCTGATTATGATGATGATGATGAAGTAGTTTTGTAACTATACAAAATACAGGCTAACACTAACACTACAAAAACTGTTAGTTTTTTTATTTATTAAATAGGCAACAACTCAAAGATGGTCCTAATTAAATTTGAAAAAAAAAACAGCTTTATTGGTTGAAAATTATAGGATGAATCCAGTTTATTAAAAACTAGCGGTCCGCCCCTGCTTCGCACGGGCGAAACCGGGATATATAGCCTATGTCAACCGGGGATAGTGTAGCTTCCCGTCAGTGAAATAATTTTTCAAATCGGTTCAGTAGTTTCGGAGCCTATTCAATGCAAACAAACAAACAAACAATCAAATCTTTCCTCTTTATAATATTAGTATAGATTATGGGTAGTTGTAAATTTTTGTAAAAAAAAAAAACAAATATAATGTTTGTAATGGACTTTATTTGGACTTTAATGGACCGAGAGTTTATTTACCGTTTAAAGTTTTGTTGGATTCTAAAGGGATGCTGTCCCTTTCCCGCAAGTCTTGTCAGTATGGAGATTGTATGGCGTACTTAATAACGTATACATTCAAATATTTATTTCAGTGTTCAGATTTATAATAATACTAGCGACCCGCCCGCCCGGCTTCGTACCGGTGTAATTTACGTGCGAAGCCGGGGCGGGTCGCTAGTTATATACAAAAACCTCCTGTGAAAATGTATCTAACTGATGGTGAAAAAAGCATCAAACTCCGTTGCGTTTTTCAGGAGGAGTTAGCGGCCATACATACAGACAGACGCGGTAAGCGACTTTAATTTATACTATGTAGATTATGGTTAGGTTATTTACTGTTATTTCATTATAAACAGTGCTACGTACCACTTTTAACCCTCTCCACCATGCTGGCTAAAGCACTTTGCAACAGCTGCGCGTGCGCAACTTTCGTTTCTTCTTGTACCCGCACCGCTTTGCACTCCGCCGCGCGCTCCAGTAGTAAAATACCAGCGTCAGATAGTGTGGCTGATCCTTTACTGAGCCGGAGGATCTCGGTCGCTAGGTATAGGATGGTGGGAAGGATGGAAAGAGCACCTAGAAAAGAAAACATAAATTAAGGCTAGTTGGTACATAAAATAAGGAAAAAAATGAAAAAGGGTTAAAAATAATGGGAATTCAGGATCTTCTATAGAACTAAAACTAAGAGATTCGTTTTTTATTACATACTAGCGATCCGCCCCGGCTCCGCACGGATATAGTTATATAGCCTATTAAAATAGCCTATATTAATCAGTGATAATGTAGCATTCAAATGGTGAAAGAATTTTTTAAATCGGTCCAGTACTTTTTGAGCCAATTATTTACAAACATACATACATATCTTTCCTCTTTATAGTATTGTATGTATGTATAGATTATTTTAATTAAAATGCAGCTCCACAGACACCGGGGTCCGTGAATTTTATTAAACTTAACTACATAATTTTTTTAAATGAATTTACTTTAGCTATAAATTATAATTACTTTATAGGTTTGCTTTGGACCACCACCTCGCCTGATATTAAGCGAAGATGCGATCTATGATGGAGCATGCTTGCCTAGATGAAACCGATTCACTCGTGATTTGAAGACAACCAGATTGTTGTAACTATCAGAGAACTTGGGTGTCATCAAATCACGAGTGAATCGGTTTCTTCAAGGCAAGCGTGCTCCACCGTAGACCGCATCATGGCGAGTTGACGGTCAAGTGCAAGCATATTATTTATAAAAAATAAATAAAAAAGTACACCCGTCCCGGTTTCTCTATTCTACAGACTAGCAGTTCGTACAATAAAAGTGGAATCAAAGCGCTTCGTACGGGTTTTCGTAATATCAACCATAAAGCGGTATCGACGTTTAATAATAACTTATGGTTATTCACACAACAATTTTTTTTAAATATAATTCCTTTCCGTGCTCGGTTGCCTGGAAGAGATCGCTTTAAGCGATAAGGCCGCCTGTTAAAAGCTTAGATAATATTTTTATTGTATTGTATCGTATTGTACTCACCTTGGGGACTTGTCAAACATGGCAGTTCAGACATCGCTGCCAGACTCTTCACTAGCAGCGTATCTCCGTGGACCCCCAAACCTCTCGGGACCCCAATGACCCCCACCGTCCCCTCTTGCTTCAAGGGACTGAGCGCCGGCAATCTTCTAACTAAGAGGCACACGCATACTTCAAGGCAGGAGAAGACGAGAGATTTTCCTGGGGGCAAGTCGCCTGTGGGGCCCCCCTCGCCTAATGTGTGGACCACTTCAAGGACTGATTGGGGGATAGTGCCATCTGAGGCTTCGTTGGGAGCAAGTTCTGTGGAAAAAAATTATAGATTTAAAGAAAGCATTTATAGTGATTATTTGAATCTTCGACCAAAATAAAATGAGTGGACGGGCCCAGAAGAAGCAGAGAGCGCCGGCGCTCACTACGTTTCAGTCGGTCTCTAGCCGTAGGAAGTGCGACACGAAACTATTGTTACATGATTACGAAACATCTGACAAAAATATGCCTTCGTGTGCTTTCCCGAAGTGTAAATACACAATAAAAAACGCTATACATTTTTTATAACAGATGTACTGAACATGGTTATAATTAGATGTTGAAGTCCATGTCCAACGGTTTTGACTCGTTTTTACTGAGCAAGTTCAATGGTTATGGCCCGTCCATTCATTTAATTTTTGTCGAAGATTTGAATCATGTTTTCAATTCAATTCATTTTTTTTTAATGTTTGTTACCTAAGAACTCCGTCTGTTATAAACCGATTTGGAAAATTCTTCTAATATACTTTCAAATTGGTCCCATAGAAATGTCATAAAAATCGGTTCCGTAGTTTTTTCATAAATCAAAATACCTGGGAAAAGTATGTAACCCAAGTAAACGAAATTGCATATTTAATTTTGAAGTCGGTTTTTTTACTGATAATTTTGTCTGGAAAAAATGTGCTACATGTTCCACTTATGCCGTTGACTATAAAAGGTAAGCATTTAAAGGTTCACAAAATTGAGCCACAAACCTTTGATCTTAGCGTGCATATTCGCGTGTAGTTGTTCTCTCGCCGCATCAATGACTAGTTTCAAAACATCCGCAGCCAGCAGCAGAGCTTCAGTACTCTCCTGTGTGAGACCGGTGCGGTGGATCATTTGACATAGCTCTATGGCTAGCGACCTAAAAAAATATATTTTGTACTGGCAAGGTAAAAAAATAATATGTTAAGACTGCACATAGACCGTTGAAGGTCTAAAGACAATCAAAATGCTCAAGCCCACTATCAGATAGCGGGATACCAAGTGTGCTGGCGGTATTACCTCACTGAATTAATTAAGAACACAATATTACGACTCACGAATACATTTCGGAGAGTGTGCATCGGATCTTCATGATCTAATTCCCTCCTGCCCATTTTTCTATCGGACTGCCAGAGCGGGCACAAAAAATCGACACCGCTTTACGGTTGGTATTACGAAAACCCGTACGAAGCGCTTTGATTCCACTTTTATTGTTCGAGCTGCTTGTCTGTGGAATGCGCTGCCTGAATGGGTGTTCCCCGATAGTTACAATCTGGGTGTTTTCTAATCACGAGTGAATCGGTTTCTTCTAGGCAAGCGTGCTCCACCGTAGACCGCATCATCGCTTAACATCAGGCGAGTTGGCGGTCAAGCACAAGCCTATTATTTATAAAAAAAAAATAGTCTTATTACATATTAGCCGTGTTACGATTAGATTGACTGTGTCAGATTTTTCTAAATTCGTTTTTGATCTTTCCATTTTCCTTAAAATATTTTGATAAAACAGCTGTTTCATACATTTTGTCGCAAATGTTAATAACCGTTTTCTATGGAACAGCTGATATTTTTCTCGCGATTTCAGGGTTAGTCCCATAGTCGTTCATAATGATGAAGAACTCCTTTCGGTTTAGTACAGTCTATATACGTAACCCTGTATAAGGGCACATTTCGCTTTTCTTCAGTTGAATGCTAACATTTCCATATCCACTAAAGCAGAATGGGATTTTAAGTCAAACATTTATTTTTATTTCTTATAACATTGATCAATTATTCACTGGAAGCTAAGCAAATATGAATAACAAACTCACCTATCTTTTAGCAATCTAGCTCTATTCTCTGGCGCATCCAGAAGCGTTACCAACGATAGCAACACTGATATCGTGTTTTCCACACTCATGTCGCGTTGAGCACAAAGTGCCTCCATGCAAATACCTAAAACATTAACAAGGGATTTAGCTGCTTATTTCTCTTCATTAAAGTCTAAATTAGATTGATGCATCATCATATAAACATACCAAACAGTAAATGGAACCGTTCATCCACGGGTTCGAAGAATTCGAAGTTTCCATTTTCAGTCTTAGACGATCTGTTGTCAAGATTTGTTTCAGATTTATCTGTAAAAAAGAAAACGTAAAATGTTATTTTATTTATTAAGGAACATAAAACAGCCATATTATAAAATGTACGACAATGTGGATTGATTAATAAACTTAATAATAATACTGCCAACAGCACTATTCACAGATTACTTAAAGAATTATATAAATTTACCGCTAGGAGTAGCTAACTTGCCAAAAACAATATTTAAATATACTTTCTTTTTTTTATGTTAAAACATAACTACATTAGGCGACTATTGACTCGCCCGCAAGGCAATGGCGTCGATTCTTTCATACCACTCACTAAACTAAACCAATCTGACAGAACTAAAATTATATGCCTCTCTTTTCATTTTAATATGTGAGAGAAGGATGGCAACAATTTTAGAGCTGTCAAATTTAGTTTAGAGTACATCAGAATCGATGCCAATATCCAACCTGAACACCTGTCAGTGTGACAGCATTCCAATGAAAGCGCTAAAAATCGCTGCGTGAAACGGGTATTGCGCTCGCGCATGCAATTAGATTATGTGCAAGAAAAAAACGTATTTTTTTGGTAATAGAGTAATTATTGGCATAACTTTAGTGAGACAGCAGCAGAGACAGCAAGAAACATGATTTATTCGGATCACTGCGTACAATCCCGGTGGACATACAAACAAAACAAAAACTGTGCGACTTTTTTTTTGATGTTGACTTACGCTGTTGGTTTTGCGGCCTCTACATCTTAACCGGACTAGTTAGCGAACGCAGAGGGCATTCGGCATAACTTGATGGTTTAAGTTTTGGGCGATTAGCTCAAGGGCACCTCGAAGGTACGAACCTCGGCTTGGGCCGTCGCCGGGAGTGGAAATCAGACTTGCCCAGGCACCCCAGAGAGGGTGTGCACAGAAGCCCTAGCAGTTTGTTGAACTGATTGACTATTTGATGATAATGTAACCGATCTTCTAATAGATCCTGAGGACTACGATTCCGCCGGTGGGATCGCTGTGTGTATGTGTGCCTTTGTTAACCGGCGCCTGTACCAAAAACGGAGTATTTCCTATTGCAAGGAGCAGTAGGATCGGCTGTTTCCGCCAAGTAGAAGCTTACCATTATCCCCGCTAGATGGCGGTATGTCGACGTTAGCGTTGAATCGCAGCGAGGCAGCATACAGCAGCGAAGGACACGCGTGTGCGTAATGCGCTCGGGAGGCCTTGGCAGTTTCCGCCGAGTAGAAGCTTACCGTTATCTCCGCTAGATGGCGGTATGTCAACGTTAGCGTTGAATCGCAATGAGGCAGCATAGAGCAGTGAGGGCCACGCGTGTGCGTAATGCGCTCGGGAGGCCTCGGCTGTTTCCGCCGAATAAAAGGCACCGCCACCGTGGGGTAATTGAGACGCGAATTCTGGAAAGAGACACTGATCATAATTTCGCAGCCTTAAAATAGCAAAAGCAGAAAAATAATTATTTATAATACAGCAGCCAGATTCATGAGACTTTCTCCTCAACTCTCGAACTCCACGTCGGTTGTTTTTAAGTTGTCTAGTTGGTTGTTGTTCTGCAACAACTTTAACTCTTAAAGAAGAATCGTAGCGGATGGAGCGTGCTCCATCGTAGACCGCATCGTCGCTTATCATCAGGCGAGATGGCGGCCAAGCGCAAGCCTATCAACTAAAAAAAGTATTAAAAAAATACATTTGCCAAAATAATAGCGTCATCTCTCAAAACCGCGATCCATTTCTTCAGAGTTGTTAAATAGATTGTTGTTCCGGAAAAAATCTAGTTTTTTTTATGCAGCCCGCCCGCGGTCACTCGCCTGATAGTAGGGATTACGCTTACCCGTAGTCCATTGCGATCCAGAATTTTGTGCTTTTACAGTCTAGACCCACTAATACAATACGCTACCCAGCAATGCACTACGCTAGTCAACCTGAGGTGTGTATCAGTATAAAAAAACATCGTTCGAAGCAAAAGTTTAACCGCGATCTCACCTGTTAGAAAGCAATGATTTCGACGAACATGGAACATGTTTGCCTAGTAACTCTTTACGCCCAGTCACATCATCAGCCATTAAATGTCCAAACAACAAGACCAAGACAAGACCTCCCTCTTAGAGAGGGGTGTTGCCATAATCCCCACGCTTGGCAGGCGGCTTGGAGATCGCAGTACGTTCACCGTGTACTAACAGGACGCTGCTGCCCATCCTCCGGTGGTTCTGGTCGCAGTTTTAGGACATACCCGGGTCCGCCCAGTCATTTCACTGGAAACATTGCCCATCGAGAACGCAGTATAATTCCACACTACTACTTGGCAATTGAATAACTGGCAATAGTATGGTACTGCCCAAGGAGGTTGTCGATGCAACCTCTAGAATACAAAAGACTCCTACGACTAATTATAGTAAAATTATAAATGGCCAAGTCTGCAAACTGGACCTACTTAGTTGGAAGAGATGTGGGTTTCGTTTGTATTTTCTATCGCTTGTTTTTCGGGGAATACTCAGCTTTCTGATCTCATTCCTGAGTCGGACTTCCACTACCGCACGTCAAAAAGCTCACCCCCATCTTGCAAAGCTGGAAATCCCACAACGTCTGACTTCCGCTCCTTTCTACTGCGGACCTGCATTGTGTGGAATGTCCTTCCCCCAAAGGTCTTCGTAACGAGCTTTAACATGAAGCGTTTCAAAGAGGGTGTCTATTACTACCTCTCCGGGCTGGGGCAGAGTACCGTCAAAACCGCTAGTGTTGCAGGTGTGTATAGGTGGTGGTTTCTGCTTACCATCAAAATGGCCGCATGCTTATTTGCCACTCTATTTATTAAAAAGAAGTGTGTTTGTTGTTTTTTTTGTCCTTCTTTAACGTAGCAACAGAGCAAAGGAGTGTCGTGATTTTTACATAAAGATAGAGGGTCGGAGAGTAACATAAGATACATTTTATCTCGGAAAAGTATGTGGTTACCAAGGGGATTTCTGCGGGTGAAACCGCGGGGCAAAGCTAGTAAATATGAAATAAACTTGCCTGGTGGTAAACTAAGCAGAGCATGATCCTTCAACGCAGCAATCCAATTCTCTCCCAAACTCTCCAACTCTGGTTCAACCAGCTTCAACAAGCTCTCTCCTTTACTTTCGAACTCTCCGTACTCTTCGTCGGTTGTTTCCGAGTTGTCTAGTTGGTTGTTGTTCTGCAACAACTGGTTGCGCCATTTGGCTAACTCTGCTCGGTTGTTGAATGGTTTTGTGTCCAGTTGTTTCACGTAGCTTCCTGGGGCACTGCCGTTGCTTACCATTGCCACTATGTAAACCTAAAAAAAAATTTTTGATTGAATAAGGCGTTACTTTGCGGAAGTCTATTTTGACGAATTTCTAGTGTAATTCCGCTTGTACGTCGTTTCGAGTACAATAAGGATTTTTCTCTATAGATATTTGTGATGCTAATTTAAACTAGCAGATATAAGTTTTTTTGTAAAGGTGTCGAATAAAATTTATTTTCTTTCTTTCTTTCTTTTCTTTCAAACCTAACCTGACATTAAATATAATATTTTGTATATGACGAATTTCAAGTGTAATCTCGAAACGACGTACAAGCGGAATTACACTAGAAATTCGTCATATATACAAAATAATAAAAAAAAATGTATATATTATGCCAATGCCAATAGCACCAACAAAGAAATTATCCTTGTGCCGCGTTGGTTCTCATTTGCGGTTTCAGCATTGATTCGGAACGAGACCTAATATTATATTGAAAAAGCTAAATTAGCCCTGTCTTTATTTTTGTTGGGTTGAGAAAAAAGTCAAATAATAGTTCATCATATCACTCTAATTTTATGAATAACTCAGTAATATTAGATCAGACGAACAAGGGAGCTATGGTAAGGTGGTGTGGCGGGTTCGAATACATCTGGCCTAAATCAGGCTTGATGCCTCTATTCGAACTCACCCATCAGACATTGGCGGATATTGGATAGACTAATACTCAGAAACTTACCTCAGCCCAAGCTTTTAATATGGAAAGTTTCTCCAATGTCGCCATGCTTTCATTGTAAATCAACGTGGTGTTGCCCTTAGTATTTAACTTGTCTAGGCTCGAGACCAGCAACTGATGTACCCTGAAATACCAAGAGTAAAGAGTTTATAAATAAAATTACGTGTTTTATGATCCGTCATCATTCTTTGAGAATGCTCTTGTCAGAACAATTACCAGGTTTCGGGGTCTTATTGTGTCAATGTTTTCACTTTTTGTATGAAATGGCATTTGGCAGGCTGTCGCGTCATTTAGTATGGAGTTCTAAGAGGGAGGGCTACGTTAAGCAGTGGATGTCTACTGGCTGATGATGATGATGATGATGATAATGACGCCTAAAATTATAGTTTCAGACGCCAAGTGCTCATTCAAGGAATCAGATAAAACGCGCTTTGATTCCACTTTTATTATGCGAACTGCAAGTCTGTGGAATGCGCTGCCTGAATGGGTGTTCTCCGATAGTTACAATCTAGGTGTCTTCAAATCACGAGTGAATCGGTTTCTTCTAGGCAAGCGTGCTCCACCGTAGACCGCATCATCGCTTAACTACAGGCGAGTTGGCGGTCAAACACAAGCCTATTATCCATTGGAGCGAACAAGTGACCTGCGGCCGGTCGCGTAGCAAAGGTCCGCATGCGGCAAGCGGCCGGGCGCAGGTCAAAAGTCATCTGTTTTTTTTTTTCATTCTGCCACGCGCGGCCAAATTCACAAAATAGCGATTGCCGCCTGACTAATTATGTATTAAAAAAAAACATTGCCAAATTACCTTCGTAAATCATTGATATCCCTTGCGACGCCGCAGCCGATCCAAGCGGAGCAGACGTCACAAGCAGCCGCGGTCACGTGCGATGCCGTGTCGCCTGAAAACGCGGGACGAACTGCCGCACCCACCTATAAAAAAAATCAGATTATTCTAGAATCACACGAGAGTAAATGAAATGTGCGCGATTTAACCACGCTTTAACTGGCGCTAACTCGCTTTAATAACCCTTCATGAAACGTAGCTGTTATGAGTTAGACCTGAAACTGACCTGTGGACTTACTCTTGACACTCGATTTCAATCCTAATTTGGGATTGGGATCGAAAACATGCCATTTGGTACTCTTCAATCGCGTCAAGAGTACCAAAAGCGTCGAGTTGAGTCGATTTTATTTAGTTCCATAAAATTCCACCATTATCGGTTCCAATCGTGCGCTAGTTTAGAATTCAAGAGTACCAAATAATACCAAAACATGTTTTCGATCCCAATCCCAAATTACGATTGAAATCGAGTGTCAAGAGTAAGCCCACTGAACTTTCGCGCGATGGACCGTTCAATATCAACGGTAGCTTACGACCAAAATAGAGTGTCTACAATCCTAGCTGGCTGGCAATCCTGGCTGGCTGGCTGGCTGGCTTAGCTGTAAATTTATATTGAAAGTGTGGCAAAATTCTCAGAGGACACTTCAAGGAAGGCCCTACAGTGGGATCGCCATCATGTGGAATAAAGCCAAGTTCCCCACCACAGTTTCAGCACACAGAAGACATTAGTACAAGTAAAGAAGATTCACTCCGCAAAATCATTTAAATAAGAAGCGATTCTTGCAAATACACAATAAAGTGCAATTCAGGATGTGCGAGCTCTAACTACCTACATTTATATTAACCTAGAAGTTGCCTTCCTGTCTATCGCGTAACTCTTGTCGCGTTATCTGTCTATCGCGCGGCAGGTCCGACAAGTCGGGTACTTGTAGCTTCATACCTAAAGTGCGGAGTGCGCCAGGTCTGGTTTCAATGGGATCCATATTACTTGTTTCTTTCCTCTCTCGAGATGTTGTGCTAACATTGGTCGTATGATTATTAACATGTAATTCAGTAAATGGATTTAATTAGTAAAAACGGTATCTAAAATAAAGCTCTAATGGTCTTGCCTGCGCCTGGTATTGCTCCAGTAACAAATGTCCCGGGAAGTCAGGTTCCGGCGCGCGCGCAAACTGCTGTATGACGAGCTGCAAGGATCGAAGTCCGCACAGCCGCAAGGCGTCTGATTCGCCAGTCGCGCAAACGAACGACATGCGCACTAGGTCTGACAGGTGGCAGGAGAGATAATCACCTGGAAGAGAAGATTTATGTAGATATGGGCGTATAATATTACAGAGGTGGATTTATTGCTTTATTTATTTTAAGCGCCTTTTCACACAAACATTTTCATATGCCTAGCAAAAAAAGACTAAGTTTAGTGCGTTGTCGTTTCGTGTGGCGTTCTAAAAGGGAAGCCTATGTTTAACACTAGACGTCTTCTGGCTGATGATGATAATACTTTGTGAAGATTACTTACAGTTAGGATCAACTTCTTGCTTCTCCTTGGCCTTCACGAGGTCGAAGTGAGCCGGGTCATTCGTGGCTTCGCACGCTCCCATTATTTTCTGTATGCATTCCATTGCGAAAACCTGAAATAAAAAAGTATGATATCATCAAACTTTTTCTGTTTATGTAGAAATACAATACGACTTTATTGACACCACAGAAAGGACATTACAAAAACATTAAATAGAGGCACAAAAGGCGCTCTTATCGCTATAGACGATGTCGTCCAGACAACCATCTATAACTTTTTAGAAATGAGATAAAACAGATACTTTCCTTTAAGTTTGGTTGTTCTGTAATCATACTAAGCAATTTTACCTCCATGTTTGAAATCAAGGGTCAAAATTCGATTACATTTTGGTAATATTATTTTTAGCGACGCAACTTTACCCCTTTCTCTGTACTTTATCGTTTGCTAAATTGACCCCAGACCCCACAGATGAGAACAAGAGGACAGTCACAGAGGGAGAGCGACCTCTAGAGGAGGCCTATGATCAGGGAGGACAACCACATCATGAAAAACGTGTTAATAGAGCAAAGTTATCAAAAATCTTTCTATATTAGTTATGTATCTCTGTACGTTCCCTGAATTTAAAAAAAACTGGAGCTGGTGTTAATGACTGATTTTCTAGAATTATCAAAAAAAATAGGACTAAGCAATAGCAAGGAATAGTCAAGTTTCGAAACATTTCAAGAGAGTAAAGAAAAAGCGCCATCTACTGGTATGGGTTGCGCTTCTCTTGAAATGTTGCGAAACATGACTGCGATACTAGCGCTACGGTAATTTGTAGAACCCTTTCGTACGTTATCTAACTGCAGCGCTTACGGAAGTTCGAGACAACCTATAGCACGCTCAAATTACGGCGCCATCAAGTTTATAAAGTTATCAGGCAAATTTCCGAGCTACGCTCTAATGTTCCGCTATTGTCTTTCCTATTTACATTTGAAAACCCAAAACCGAATTAAACCATTTCAAAGCCTACTTACCCTCGTAGGCCACCTGGACTGTACAGCAGGGTGAGTAGATGTATCGCTATCAGCGTGGAACTCTGCTTGATCATCGTCACCTTCCGCATCGAAATCAGCCTCCATGTTGTTACTGTCCTCTGTAAATTATGGCAAGTGAAGGACAATGTGATGTGGTGCATGATGAAGTAATAAGGGATGATGCAAACATCATCTTCATATTATTGACTAAGTCTTAATATTTTCTACAGGAATGAATCGGCGTTTGTTACGTATGTTTGTATATATGTATAGTGTATCTCTAGACGACGGGCATATTCAAGGATATCATTCCCCTCATTAGGGGGTGATAAGCGAATAGGTTTGTCTCTCTTACCCAATCTGACAGATTACGCGTTAAAAGCCAGCTAGTGTTTGAGCCCACCAGAAGAGGCGGCGGCGAGAAGACAGCAAGTCAGCGTGTCTTTAGCATGAGACAGCGCGCTTTCATCTTTCTTTATATCGATAAAAGCAAATGAGTTTCTCTCTTACCCAATCTGACAGTGAGTACGCGTTTTGCCAAAGCCAGCCAGTGTTTGAGTCCGCCGGAAGAGGCAGCGGCGAGAAGACAGCATGTCAGCGTGTCTTTAGCGTGAGACAGCGCACTTTCGTCTTTCTCTATATCGAGGTACGCAAATAGGGCGCCTGGTAGGCCGGTCTCGGTTATTACCACACCTGTTGATAAAAGAAGTGTCTTTAGAATAAGTAAGTACACTTAAGTAATTTTTTTCAGGGTAAAAAGAAACATAATTGTGTCACTATGGCTCTAAGAACTATTTCTATTTAAAAAATCATACCGATCTATTGCTCTGTTGCTGCGTGAACGAGGTACAAACGAACACACTTTCGCATATAAAATGTTATTATGATTATTAAATGTATGTGAACTTTTTACCCAGTGACAATATAAATTATCTTTGTTTTTACCCATAATAAACATGGACAAAGTATTTTGAGTCTGGGGTAGGAGGTTGTGTGGGTGGATGTTTTTAATAAATAAAACAATAGACTTGCGTTTGACAGCCACCTCGCCTGATGTTAAGCAATGATGCGGTCTACAATGGAGCACGCTTGCCTAGAAGAAACCGATTTACTGTCGATTTGAAGACACCCAGATTGTAACTATCGGGGAGTACCCATTGAGGCAGCGCATTCCACAGACTAGCAGCTGGTATATATTACACACACACACACACACACACACACACATCATGAGCCAGTAAACGTCCACTGCACACAGCAACAGTGGAATAGATTGACGTGATTTTTTGCAAAAATATAGTTAGTGAGCCGGAGAGCTAAGAATACTAATCCTGGAAAAAAATGTCCACGCGGGTGAAAATTTGGCCGCTGCTAGGCTATAATATTAGTGTGACTATAATGACTTATTTAACTCTTACCACAGTAAGGTTTAGCAGGTACATGTTCCTTAGCCAGCATGGCGTGTCGGCAGACGTCTATAGCCTCCTTCTGCGAGAGCTGACGGAGGCAGCACAGCGCCGCGCGACGCACTGTCAACTCAGAACTTGACAGGTCCTTCTGTAAAGGCAAACAGCTATTGATATACCTGATATACCACTTGCTACTAGCTGCATAAGCTTCACATCACATCACACATCAGCAGCCATTAAACGTCCACTGCTGGACAAAGGACTCCCTCGAAAGGGGTGTTGCCATAACCCCCACACTTGGCAGGCGGCTTGGGGATCGCAGTACGTTCACTGTGTAGTAATATGACGCTGCTGCCCATCCTCCGGTGGTTCTGGTCGCAGTTTTTGGACATGCCCGGGTCTGGGTGCATAAGCTTACTTGTAGTAAGCTTCGCAACGCCTTCTCGTCCAAAATACCTGTGCCTTAAGACGAAAGTCTTCGACCACCGTGTGATGACATAAGGTACTGAAACGTGGTCTCTCAATATGCATAAGCAAGCACAAAGTCGCATAACGAGCTATGGAGAGGGCTATGCTTGGAGTTTCTCTGAGAGATCGAATCAGAAGATTGGGCCGAAAAGTTGTCGAATGGAGACCACGAACCGTTAAGCGCAGCGTAGGACGTCCACCCACAAGACACACACACTCACTAAGTCAAAGATCTGTCCTAAGAAGATCAGGGACTCCTAATACAGGCAATTTTTTGTCTAAAAGTAATTCCTGGCAGCGTTTGGCAAACTTCGTCATGTCTTTTCGTCGTCCATTCCACTATGCCTGAAGACTAAAGTCTTCGATCAGTGCGTCCTACCTGTACTAACATACGGAGCCGAAACGTGGACACTGACAGTGAAGCTAGTCCATCGATTCAAAGTCGCTCAGCGAGCTATGGAGCGAGCAATGCTTGGCGTTTCTTTGAGACATAGAATCAGAAATGAGACTATCCGACAAAGAACTAAAGTAACCGACATAGCTCAAAGAATTAGCAAGCTGAAGTGGCAATAGGCTGGCCATATCTGTAGAAAAACTGACAACCGCTGGGGTAGACGGGTCTAGAGTGTAGACCGCGTATCGGCAAACGTAGAGTAGGACGACCTGCAGCCAGGTGGAGTGACGACCTGCGAAAGGCGGCTGGTGGCAAGTGGATGCGAAAAGCAGAAGATCGTGCCTTGTGGCATTCTTTAGGAGAGGCCTACGTCCAGTAGTGGACGAATATCAAATAGGCTGATAATGATGATGAATTCCTGGTCAATTGAAACTGTGTTTTACTATGATTAATGAATAAATATTATTTTTATCTCTTGGCGCAGGTACCGTTCAAAGATGGACAGACGATCTAAAAGAAACCGCAGGAAACCGCTGGATGCACGCCGCTTCCAACCGGTCCTTTTGGTGATCTGGCTTATGTCCAGCAGTGGACATCCTATGGCTGAAATGATGATTATAGGCTTTGGCTTCAGGGTTGTTGTGTTAGTTTGTGTGTACTCACACATAGTTGCGGCACCAGTGTGTGAAGGTTGATGTGATGCGGCGCAAACATCTGTAACTGTTGAAGGCAGCCCAGGGCTTCCCCGCGCGCGCCGACGCCGCCCACCTCTAGTAAAGCAGCGCACGCGCACGAAAATCGACCCACCGCCGTCACTATAAGGTAAATTGTTATTTTAACAAACTTCACATATGCAGAATAGATTACATATAGGTGGTCCAAACATAAATTATTACATTTTTACAAGAAAATAAGAATTTTACAATGATTAAACAGATTAAGTGGTCCAGTCCAAATGTTTAATCATTATTAAATTTTTAAAAGAAAACAACTGACTGCAAAGTTAAATAATCAGGATTTATACCCTAATTTTCCACCTTTAGAGGTAGAACATTTGCTTCAAATTTAAAAGGATATGGGACTAATTGAAACAAAACAAATAAACCAAACTCAAGTGGTTTACTATAGTAGCCATTGAAAAGAATGTCTGACTATTTCATCAGGGTTACGGCTAACTGTTTTCAGTGATTCTGTTTAGGCGATTACGAAAAGTTGCGCGATCGCAAACCGTATCTCGGCGCGTTAAGGTTCACGTTCGCGCGATTTTCCGCACTGCTCTGTTTCAACGCTGTTTCGAGCGCTGCGGTCAGATAGCGTACGAAAGGGTTCTACAAATTACCGTAGCGCTAGTATCGCATTCAAGTTTCGCAATATTTCAAGAGAATAAAGAAAAGCGCCATCTACTGGTATGGGTTGAGCTTCTCTTGAAATGCCGCGAAACGTGACTGCGATACCGATTACCGCTACGGTAATTTGTAGAACCCTTTCGTACGCTATCTGACTGCAGCGCTTACGGAAGTTCGAGACAACCTATAGCACGCTCAAATTACGGCGCCATCTAAGTTTATACCGTTTTTAGGCAAATTTCCGAGCTACGCTCTAATGTTCTGCTATTGTCTTTCCTCTTAGTTTATCTTACTTGGTAAAAAGTGAAGCCAATAAAAGAGTTAATAAACTTTGAAGTGTGAACCCTGTATCGTATTCCATACAGCAGAATTTCAAATAACTTTCAAGTTTCTATTTGACTCAAATCTGATTGCCATAAAATATTTTTGACCATGGGGGGTCAACAAAGCTTCAAAGTCTTTTGTAAACACATTTATAGTCAAAAGTTCATGCAATCTCGAAACATCATACCTTGCAACTCCGGTCCGACAACGGTAATGAGTGCAGACAGCAACCGGCCAATGCTCCTGTGCAGTTCTTCCAAGAAAGGTGGAGATGTGAAAAGCAGCTTCAACGCTAAATTGAGGGTAGACTCCACGTGGCCTCGGAACATCGGCCCCGAAGCGTCTGCGAGAACTGATAACGCGTGAAGAGACCACACCTGGGTACAAAAATATAGCATGATTTTAATATCCCTTCTAAGTTTGATATCTTACGATAGATCATGCAGATCTGATGCACACTCTTAAATATGTCCAATAATAAAACCAATATACTAAGAACTCTTTGTTAAAAGTCTGTCTATGACTGCCCTGTTGGTCCAGTTGGTAGTGAACCTGCCTTCTGCGCTTTGGGGCGTGGATTCGATTCCCGCCTAGGACAAACATTCATGTGATGAACATTTGTGTTTGTTCTACATCTGGGTGTTATTATCTATTTAAGTATGTATTTAAAAATATATGATCATTCATCGAATGGTGCTTGTGATTGGAGACTCATATTTTTTATTTACTTTATTATAGACGTCAACAATATGCAATTAGCGACAATTTGCGCCTAGAATTGGCCCGCTCGATAAACTAAAGACTAAACTAAAGAAGACTAGCTATCAAGTGGTTATATCGTCATTGCCAAGACCCGACCTATAAATGCTAAGATGACGAAGAAACTGACCTGTAATTCGACAGCAGAGTTGTCCTGTGCCAGAGCTCTCAAGACCGGCAATGCCGCGGCACTAGATGCCGCCCCCCGCGCCCTTTGCACCGCGCCTACTGCCGCCGCCGCTGCCGCCTTCACCGGCCTGGTGATGACAAACATGCTTGAATAATCTTACGTGAGTAATTCGCGTATAATATAAATAAAATGTGTGAAAACCACATCAGTTTCTATAATAAAATACTTGAATAAACTGGTGTATAAATAAAACCGGCCAAGTGCGAGTCGGACTCGCACACTGAGGGTCCCATACAACCACATAACTTGTTAGCCCCTAAAGTAAAAAAAATATGTGCAAAAAGACAACATCCTATCAACGCCCAGGCGGTCACCCATCCAAGTACCAGCCGCGCCCGACGTTGCTTCACTTTTTTTTTTTTTTTTACAAATAATAGGCTTGCGTTTGACCACCATCACGCCTGATGTTAAGCGATGATGCGGTCTACGTTAGAGCACGCTTGCCTAGAAGGAACCGATTCACTCGTGATTTGAAGACACCCAGATTGTAACCATCGGGGAACACCCATTCAGGCAGCGAATTCCACAGACTAGCAGTTCGCATAATAAATGTGGAATCAAAGCGCTTCGTACGGGTTCTCGGAATATCAACCATACAGCGGTGACGATTTTTCGTGCCCGCTCTGGCAGTCCGGTCACTTCGGTGATCGTACGACAACCGGTGGTGAACAGTAATTTGACACGGACTCGCACTTGGTCATTATTAATTATTGTTGTTATACTTTACAGTGTGTACTATAATCATGCCAAGTTTGACGCTTGTACGTATTATTGTTTTTACATTAGAGCTAATACGAAAAAAATACGTTTGTTGTATGGGGTTTATTTGGCTCTTTCGTTTTTACTTTTTGACTTTATTATTTTCTTAGATAATCCGCCGTAACATTACATATTATGTGAAAATTTTAACTGGCTAGCTATTATACGGTTCGAAAGATATAGCCACGGTTACAAAATCGGTTAGTGAAAAGCAGTTCTAATTCAGCTTGTAAGATTTGACCTAAACAAACAAACATTGTAAATTAAAAAGCTTGTAAAAATTAAGTAAGTTATCGGTTAAAAGCCCGTAATGAGTGTGTATTTATTACTCATTAATCATATCTTCTCATTAAGCGCTTGATTCTTAGATTCAGGGATTACTCATTAATTATACCTTCTCATTAAGAGGCGTATTACAAAATGAATATTCAATTGTAAGTATTTGTATTTTCGGGCATAAATCGAATAAATAAAGCCGTAATTTTCAAGATAAATATAAAATAAGTAAACCATAACATATTTTATTTTAATACAGTCATTTAACCAAATCCATTCTCAAACTTTCCCTCCTAAAGTTTTGCGAAAAACTACTTTTGTAAATTGGAGGTAACAAATGGATATGTTGAGTTATACCAAAATCTGAAGCCGCTACATTCAATAAAAATACAGATCTATTTAATACAGCAACTGAATTTTCTACACATATTATTAGTTGAAAGAAAAATTATACCAAAAACCCAGTTTTTCAGTGCTCTTTTCGTCAAAAAATGTGATAGACCCTTAAGTGCTTCATTCTCAGCTTCAAAGATATATCCACAGAGGCGACCAACCAAAACCATCGTGCTTAAACCATCGCACTGTTCGCTGATAGACCATTATGTACCTAAAGGCAAGTGTATTAAAGTATAATCGCACTAGCCGCCACCGCCTGAAGGCTCATCCACACATCATAGATCAGTGGAAATCGCACACTGTGCGATTCACACGATCCTTCTTGCCTCATACCTGCAAAATGTGGAATGAGCTACCTTCTACGGTGTTTCTGAGAAGCTACAACATGGGGTTCTTCAAAAGGCGAGTTAATCGAGTTCTAAAGGGTCGGCAACGTATTTGTGATGCCTCTGGTGTTACAAGTATCCATAGGCGACAGTGACTGCTTACCATCAGGCCATCTGCTTGTTTGCCACCTATGGCAGTAAAAAAATTTAAAAAAAATTACCTGTTGACAGCTGATCGTGCGAGGGCTATGACCTTTTCACTAAGCGCTTGACTCTCGGCCTCCGTGATGCATCCGCAGAGGCGGCCCGCGCAAGATGCTGCGGCGGCGCGGACTGTCGCACTGTTCGCTGATAAGCCATTCTGTACGTAAAGACAAGTCGATTAGTATCAAAATTGGGTAGCAACGTCAGTCGTGGACATCCAGTGGATGTAGATAACAGGCTATCGTTCAGTGTCGAGTTCTAAGGAGGCTTATTTTCAACATTGGACGTCTTCTGGCTAATGGTGATGAAATTATTGTTCAGGCAAATTTTTCAATGATTACATATGGGACCGTCCATTAATCACGTGAGGCTTGAATGGGGGAGAGGGGGTTTGAAAAAATCACGAAATATCACAAGGGGGAGGGGGGTGTAGTAAGATATCACGTGTATTTATTTTTTCGTCAAACGCGCGATTTCTAAATCGAAAAGCGGCGTGTAGCGTGACTATGCCAATCAAAAACCTGCAACATTTTTGTCTAGACATTTTTGTCATGGTCCTTAATTTCAGAATAAAATTAGTTTATACTTTATTCCTGTATTTAAAGATAATATTAAAAAAATAAGATTCTTTATAGGTATTAAAAACTACACGTGATTTTGGGTGTGGGGGGGGTAGTCTTAAACCTCACCACGTATCACCAAGGGGGAGGTAAAAAAATGCTTTAAAAAACATCACGTGATTAATGGACGGTCCCTATCTGATCTGGGTCAGGGAGTAAGTTGGCCTTGTGTTTGTGTATCCAATGGCATCGTAATATATGGAATCCTTGTGGGTAGCTATGAGTGTGAATTTTATTATTATAAAAACGGTTTACTTACGATAATAAGATCGGTGGTGATAGTCTTAACTGCTTCCTGGCCGAGCGAGGCCTTCTGTTCTGCGAGCACTCTCAAGGCCAAGAGCAAAGCAGTGTACACATTCAGTTGGATCGCTTCTTGTCTCGCTCCCTTAGACATCTTAATGCATTCTCCGAAATGTTCCAGCATTTGCTGTCTGAAAGGATAATAGGCATGTATTTTTTTATTTATTTTCGCAGCGCATTCTAGACAAAAACCCGTACGAAGCGCTTTGATTCCACATTTATTATGCGAACTGCTAGTCTGTGGAATTCGCTGCCTGAATGGGTGTTCCCCGATGGTTACAATCTGGGTGTCTACAAATCACGAGTGAATCGGTTCCTTCTAGGCAAGCGTGCTCCAACGTAGACCGCATCATCGCTTAACATCAAGCGTGATGGTGGTCAAACGCAAGTGGTGGTGGTGGTGGTAGTGGTGGTTATAAAAGAAAAAAAAAAAACATACATGTTTCTCTTTCACGCTGCAACGGAACAGCGGGTCGACCTGATTTTTTGCATGGGTATAGTTCAAGAGCCAGAGAGTGACATAGGCTACATTTCATCATCATCATCACCATTTTTCATCACTCCGCGGGTGAAACCGCGGGGCGCAGCTAGTTTATAATATTAGTATGATGACTAGCTGACCCGACAGACATTGTCCCTTAGAACTGTCAAACAGGTGAAGTTAAAATCGTCGTTAAGTTTCTGAAATTTTCCAATTTTCTGGGCCACTTTCTTAATTTTTAAGTACACCACCTAGGGTTGGACGATTTTAGTTATACTGGTCAAGTAAGAGTTTAGTACAACTGGCCAGTTTTAGTTGGCTCCTGTGCGAGTATCTGTCGAAAGAACGCCACCGAGGCCTCGACGTGTCTAGTTATACTGGTCAAGTAAGAGTTTAGTATAACTGGCCAGTTTTAGTTGGCTCCAGTGCGAGTGTCTGTCGAATGATCGCTCCCGAGGCTTGAACGAGTCTAGTTATACTGGTTAAGTAAGGGTTTAGTGAAAATGACCAGTTTTAGTTGGCTCCTGTGCGAGTGTCTGTCGGAAGAACGCCACCGAGGCTTCGACGAGTCATGTTATACTGATCAAGTAAGAGTTTAGTATAACTGACCGGTGTTTGTTGGCCGCTCGTGCGAATATGTGCGGGAAGAGAGCCACGGATGCATCGATGACGGCGACGCCGAGCGGCTGGGCCCCACCATGCCCGCGGTAAAGGCAGCACGGCTCGTGTTCCAAAGCACCTGACCCGCTCGCGCTCGTTGGAGATATCAGCTGAGGAGTCAGAGTATACTGGTTAATCAATGAATATATAACAACTATACGCCTATAACAATTGAATTATTATATGAAAAACGATTAATAAAAACGTCCACACAAAATCCGGTGTTTGCTAAACGGAAACAAAATGTTTTTTACCCCTGCACTCGCCGCGCTAACTTCATTTTCCTGCCGAAGATACGAACTAACTACGGCAAGACAATGATTACTTTTGAAGGAGCGTGTCTTTATAATAAACTACCCTCGGAAACTAAAAACACTAAGTCGTTCAACACATTTAAAAAGCGACTTGCTGAGCATTTCATGAGCATGAAATGCAAGCAAATGTGTTGGACGGATAATTAGATGGATATGTATTATGTACTGTATGCTATATTATTCTGTTCTACATGTTTGTAATGTTAATTTATTTAGTTTTTTTTTGCGACGACTAACTGTAAATTTATTGTTAGCTGTGTTCTCATGGAAGGGATGTAACATCTTATATGAGAGTAAATATCTATAAACCTAATAAACGGTATCGTATAAATACTTCTTTTCTTTTGGATTTTCCTTGGATACGTACCACGTTTTGATTCTACGCTTCTAATCCGCACGGCCAAGGATTGGAACAACTTGCCGGCTTCCTTGTTTCCTGAGATATTTAGGCCTTTTCAAGGTTAGAGGGAATAGGTATCTTCTAAGTCTATGGCGTCTTCGAACAGATCGGCGCTTACCAGCGGGCGAGTTGGTGGTCAAAGGTGGACTGATTCGCGATTATAAAATTAGAGAAAAGTGTAGTTGACACTTTTACCTGCTCTTCTATAGCGGCGTGGTCAGTGTCGTAAATCCATCCCTCTTCTCCCAATAAGATAGTATCACGCGGATGCATTGCGCTTCGTAACATGCCTGAAAAGATACGACGTGTTTTTGTCATGACGATTGTGGGGGTACGATTTGGTAATGTGATGACAAACGATACATAACGTAAGTTTCTTTGGTATTTTAGAAAAGTTACACTGGTTCATCGATCAAGCATTTCCTCAGAAGTGGGATACGATTGACCGCCTATTCTTAATTTAGACTTACGCACTTACTTGGGTGATCTACAATGGGGTAGCCTTCCTTTGTAAGTCCTGATTCACGATATATTTTGTTTTTATAGTTTGGTACGATAGATAATCGAACTGAATATTTAATATAGAAATCAATCAAGAGGAATGGGAGGTTATATGATATTTTTACTAATTTCGTCATCATCATCATCAGCCAGAAGACGTCCACTGCTGAACATAGGGCTCCCCCTTTAACCTCCACACTGAACGACAGCCTGCCTTTTACTAATTTAAAGGCGCACAACGCAAATCATTGTTAACGCTATAATCGGATTCTGAACCTAACCAACTAACTAACCAACTAATTTGCTTTAGTTTTTTTGTCTGAGAGGTTCGATTACGATGGCAGCTGTCCCAGGACTATATATTTTAATAAGTATAGTTATTTATCTGCTTGGGCTTGCATTTTTGTTCCAAAA
Organism: Agriopis marginaria; assembly: GCA_932305915.1. NCBI lineage: Eukaryota > Metazoa > Arthropoda > Insecta > Lepidoptera > Geometridae > Agriopis > Agriopis marginaria. Next base: position 6,879,551 of record OW029933.1, read on the forward strand.
GTTAGTGATGTCAAGGAAGACTAAGAGGAAAGACAGTAGCGTAACATTAGAGCGTAGCGAAATACTGCGAAACTTGACAGCGATACTAGCGCTACGGTAATTTATAGAACCTTTTCGTTCGCTATCTGACTGCAGCGCTTACGGAAGTTCGAGACAACCTATATCACGCTCAAATTACGGCACCATCTAAGTTTAAACCGTTTTAAGGCAAATTTCCGATCTACGCTCTAATGTTCCGCAATAGTCTTTTTTAGTCTATCTTCCTTGGTTATGTATAGTTACCGGTGGCTTGGTTCCCGGGCTGAGGGTCGTGTGCACCCGCCAGCTCGGCGGCAAGCAGGCGCAGAAGCGGCGCCGCGGGTGCTGCGCCCCCGCCCAGCGCCAAGCACGCCTGGTACAGCCGCAAGCGCAGTAACGCCGCAGGAGCCTTTAGTGCGCCGCCGTAACTGCGCACCACGCTCGTCACACTTCAATAGATACAAAACTGGCTAGAGCAGAGCGCAGATGTGTTACAGAGCGAAGGTTTATTGTTTATTAGATAGAGCGGAGTCTGCATTCGCTATAAGGGATCGAAATAATGGTAAGGAGTGGAGATTTGGTACAGATTTGAATGTTTATTGCATACTGGATAGAACCGAGTCAACATTCGCCAGAAAGGCGAAATGGAGAAAAAGGGGGAATGGAGATTTGGTACAGAGCGAAGGTTTATTGTATTCTGGATAAAGCGGAATTAACATTCGCCAGACGATCTAAATGGCTGGTAAGGAGGAATGGAGATTTAGTACAGAGAGAAGGTTTATTGCATACTAGATAGAGAAGAGTAGACACTCGTCAGAGTGGATCAAAAATGCTGGTTAGAGCAGATATGAGTTTTGGCCAGAGTGGTACAGACATTACTACTGGCCAGAAGCTGAGCAAGTATGGGTGCCGGCTAGGGGTAGAATGAAAATGTGTGCTGGCTAAAAGTTAGCGGAGATGTCCGAGATACTGGCTAGAAAGTTGTTTGTTGGTATGAAATGTGATCCCTGTTGTATTATACTCACTTAGTAAGCACGGCTATGGCGCCATCTATCGGCTGCGCGAGCCGTTTCGCCGTGTCATCGTTGTTGGCGAGGGAAGGACAGTGGAGCAACAAGCTGTGTAGCGCCGATAATGCGCCCGCGCGCCCTTCTAATGTTACCTGCGTAAGAAAATTTGTTACGAAGAGATTCCCAAGAAAGTACCCTCTTCGATTCGTAGGTAGAGATAACGATGTTGTTTTTTTTTTATTCGTTGACAGGCTAGGCGTTTGTACACAGGTCACCTGGTGTTTCTACAGTTTCCCCTTGGTAGTCCATTCATTTTATTTTGAGCAAATAGTTTGCAGTTGTGTGGCGCTCAATATATAGATGTGTGCGTTTGTAAAAATAGTAAGAATATGTCAGTGTGTGCAATACGTGTTTACAAAGAATACTGTAAACACGCTTAACCTGGACTAGGAACTGGCTTGTTTCATTTTATAACCTAACATGACAGGGCTAAAATTATATGTGTTTTTCTTCTCACTGTGTAAGAAAAATATAGGTTAAATTTTAATGCCGTCAAAACTTTCGAAATTGCGATAATAGAAAAAAAACGCAGTTTTATTTGAAGTTGTTTTTGGGTCTCGAACGTTTTATTTTTCATCTATCCAAAATTCTAAGACTGATTTTGATTCCAAACGCTTACCTGCCAAGTGAAAGCATCTCCTCTGTTTTTCTCCGATTCGAGTTCTTTCACAGATCGCGGGAAGCTATTTCGCCATAACAACAGCATTCGGGGCAATAATCCTCGTACAACTGGTACTCCTGGCAAACCAAAAATAGACTTAAAGTAATAACTTCAATCCCATCCAAGGCCTCCAATTTAGGGTGGTCCAATTTCAATAATCATTATGGCCACTGACCCTACCGGAACCCAGACAACTATCTATTAACCCGAATGACAGTAAGAAAGCTATTTGTAGCAGTTATGCAATAGCCACGGTGGTGTTGTTAATATCTATTTAAGTATGTATTTAAACCTATATATGTATGTATATCAGTCTCTGGCAGCCATATTACAAGCTTTGCTTAGTTTGGGGTCAGGTGACCGTGTGTGAAAAAATGTCCCGAATATTATTTATTAATTTATTTTATAATGCAATCTTCTGTACCCGTGAACTCGTGTACCTGGCTTAGGTAACTATCTATGACTACTTTGACTACTCGTCATATGACGTCACTAATGCGTAGTCATAGATAGCTACCTTAGCCAGGCACAGCTTTAGACCTAGTGGCTGGCTGCTTTATCCAGACGACCTTGGGGGTTAGACAAGACCCACTTTCTGTTAGCGTTAACGCCAACATAAAGATGAAATTGTATGAAAATGACATTAACAATGACATTAGCTTGAGAGGTGTTATTCCAAGCTATGTCATTTATATATTTATTTATGTCATTTTCATACAATTTCATCTTTCCGTAGGCGTTAACGCTAGCAGAAAGTGGGTCTTGTCTAACCCCCCTTAGCAGTTGTTCTGCCTCGTTGAAGGCATTTTTACCACACCCGTGTGGCCCCTAGATCAGGAAATTACGTGACATCTTCTCGCCCAAAATACTCTTTATAGTGTCTTTAACCAGTATGTGTTGCCAGTGATGACATATGGTACTGACATGGCTGCTGGCCTTTCGGAAAACTCTCAAGCCGCACAGCGGGTAATGGAAAGTGCAATGCTCGGAGTTTCTTTCTTCTCGGAGCCGAGGAACTACAGTCACCGACATAGCTGCCAAGGTTTGCAGGTTGAAGTGGCAATGGGTAGGCCACATCACTCGAAAAACCGATAACTGATGGAAAATAAAGGTCCTTGAGTAGATACCACGAACCGGAAGACACAGCGTAGGTACGGCTCCCGCTGGATGGACCGACGACGTCCTGAACGTCGCGGGCATCTAGTGGATGCAGATGGCAGGCTTTCGTTCAGTGTGGAGTTCGCCTATGTTCAGCAGTGGACGTCTTCTGGCTGATGATGATGATGCCTCACTAGTTAACCAGTATGTCCAAGATCCTCAAAAGTTTAAAAACATTCACTGACATGCACTGAGCCCAGCATGGCGGATTAGGTCCCATCCTCTCTCTCCGAGAGAAGGCCTGCGTCCCAACAGTGGGAACATGATAAGCTGATAATGATGACTAGCTTCTGCCCGCGGCTCCGACGGTGTTGTGACCAGTGTTCAGTCTGGAAATCTATGAGAGAGGCCTATGTTCAGCAGTGGACGTTTTCTAGCTAATGATGATGTGGCCCTTTTTCGTACTGCTTAGCTTTTTAGGGCTGTCTCACTTACCTAATGTACAGATAGCCCCAACAATGAGCCAGCCAGCGTTAGTCCTAGCGGCTGTGAGTCGACTGCTTTGTCCGGCCGACCGTAGCAGTTGTTCTGCCGCGTTGAATGCGATTTTACCGCGCCCGTGAGGCACCCCTAGCGGGGAAAGGCGAACAGCTCCTAGTAAAGCTGCTAGGGCTGCTGAATAACCTGTAAAAATTAGAAACAATAAAGATTGAAGAATTGGAACAACCTGCCCGCTTCCTTGTTCCCTGAGAGATATAATCTGGGTATTTTCAAGGCCACAGTGAATAGGTACCTTCTAAATCTGCGTGCTTCATCTTCGACCACATCGTCACTTACCAACAGCTGAGTTGGTGGTCAAAAGCGGACTTGACCACCCGCCAAGTGGTCAAGTCCGAACCACGGACGTAAATAAAGTTTACTACTTCAATAAGAAATCTCTTCTTTTCGTCATATTCATATAAATATACTTGCTGAAACCCGCTACTTCATACGCGTAGAGCTCGGCCTTCGGCTTCGCTACTACAACCCGTTATAGCCTATGTGTTATTCTAATGTATAAGCTATATTATTGTAAACTTTCATTAAAATCCATTCAGTAGTTTTTGCGTGAAAGAGGAACAAACATCCATACATACAAACTTTCGCGTTTATAATATTAGTAATCAATGGTCAACGATGCTGGTATATAACTAGCTAAATGTTGTCTGTATACTTCTTTCAAGGGTCTCGAGTGCCTTTTTTACACACGCTCCACTTGCCATGCTGGTGTGTTATTCCAAGACTAGCGACGTTAGTTTCGTCTCTGTCACTCTCATATGGATTGACATTAGAGCGACCGGGACAGAAACAACAATAGGCTATCGGGTAGGTGTTTTATTTTGATAATAATAACAGGCTTAGCAAAAAATGTAATAGGCATGATGACTAATATTTTTTTATTACTTCATAAAAAAGCCGATCATAAATAGAGCACATCAACGAAAACAAAATTAAAATTAGTTCATTAATAAATAAGATATAAGCATTTTAATTTCATGCTAGACAAAGAGCGCACTATACTGAGCCGTGACGTCACGGCTCAGGTGCGCCATACAAATGCTATACTAACACACGCTTTGCGAGAAAGGGATAGAGCATCCCCTCTCTATTCCCACCTAAAACTTTAAACACTCATATCTCAGAGATTTATCAGCCAATTAAAATTATTTTTTCAGTATGTGTAATGTATTTAGTTATATTAATCGCTAAGACAGTTATATATAATAAATTAAATATTAGTCATCATGCCTATTAAATGAATGTAAATTCATTTAATTAAATTACTGAAGAAAATATTTAAATTGGCTCCTTAAAGTTTTTGTTCAGATTAGTGAGGGATGCTGTCTCTTTCTCGCAATGTGAGTGTCAGTATGGAGTTTGTATGGTGTACTTACATGTGACGTCATTTGTAAATATAGTGCTGTCTCTGTCTAGCAAGACATTAGAGAGCATCTTCCTTAATTTTGAAAATTAAAATGAAAAATTATTTATTGTAGCAAACGTGGTACATTGTGATGTTACAAACTAAAGTCCCTCACGTTCGGACGTTCCAAGTACGTCATACAATATTAAATCTACATGTTATACATGGTGTCAGGTATTTTAGCACTACAAAGAGCAAGGAAACTCTCACCATAAAAGGCCTTCTGTCAAATAGTACGTAGCCTTTGGAGTCTTTTACAGGTCTCTATCAGTTCTCTATCAGTTCATGATCAGCTTTTTTAAATAAAAAACCGGTAGCCTATTAGCGAGCCGCTTCCCGTAGAGACAAATAAGGCTTACCAGAGATATGATGCGGCGTAGGCCTCGCAGCGTCCAGAGCGTCGACGCACTTGTCCAGTAACGGCGTGATTTGTGAAGGGAGAGCTACACAGATGCAGCGAATGCACCACGCGGCGGCTAATCTGGCCGCAACGCACGGGTGCTCTAATACCTGGTGGAACATGGGTTTATTACAGCAAAGAAGATGCTGCATTCAGATAGCGTACGAAAGGGTTCTGCAAATTACCGTAGCGCTAGTATCGCAGTCAAGTTTCGCAACATTTCAAGAGAATAAAGAAAAGCGCCATCTACTGGTATGGGTTGAGCTTCTCTTGAAATGCTGCGAAACTTGACTGCGATACTAGCGCTACGGTAAATCTAACCCTATCTAATTAAGAAACTATTATTACTCTCCACAAAACTCACAAAAAAATATTTGATTGAATCAGGCGTTACTTTGCGGAAGTCCATTTAAATTTGTATTATTTGTAGTGATTGTACAAATCACTAAACAATATAACTCACCGTACAAATAGCATCGACCATGTTGAGAGAGGTGTCGGACACGAGATTCTGCACCGACGTGCCGAGTTGTAAAGCTAATTCACCCGCTTCCATCAACGCACACACTAGTAAGTGTTGGCTGAATAGTGTTTCCTGCAATTTTATAATAAGTTTTTAAGCATGATAATTACCATGTTTAGTCGGGTCGGCCTAGAATAGGTATGCCTATGTTTTTTTTTTAGTTTTCGCGAATGTTACCAAAAAAATCTATTAAGTCTTTAGCTGTGGATTTGCTTATTTTTCTTGGGGTGGATAAGAATAGGCGTAGGTGAGGTAGGGCGTAGGTGGGTAGGGCGTAGGTGGGTAGGGCGTAGGTGGGTAGGGCGTAGGTCGTAGGTGGGGTAGGGCGTAGGTGGGGTAGGGCGTAGGTGGGTAGTGCGTAACTGGGGAAGGACGTAGATGAGGTGAGGCGTAGGTGGAGTGTGGTGTTTGCGTGGGGTAGGGTGGGTTGGCTTATTAATGTCACTGAGAACTCGCTATTAAAAATAGCGACAATCGCTCGTTTCAAATATGAGGTAATAAGTTTTTCTAAAATTTTAAGCCAATATTTATCAGTAAAAATACAGCTCATTTATTACAGAAATTGAATTTTCTATAGATCTTTCTATTTGATAGAAACAGAACGCCAGGCCAAATCTAGTTTTCTTTGCTTTTTTAGTCAAAAAATGTGTGAAGGCTCTTAAATAACTTACTTGATTGCAATCCTTGGCATTCTCAGGGTTGAAATCTATACTGTTCATTTGCTTGATGACTATTTGTATGATCTCTCGACAGGCTGAGGACTGTGCTTTCTCACCGAGCATCTTGCCTAGCGTATTGCGTAGAATGTAGTTTATACATTTTCTGAAACAGGACAAATAATATAGCTATTGATACAGACACACTTTAATTTTCACTATACACACAAAAAGGCAGTTTATGCTAAAACACAAATCCATTTTTATCCTTCTTCATATTAGTAAGATATAAACCTTAGATAGTTGATTGAATCAGGCGTTACTTTGCGGAAGTCCATTTTTAATTTAAAAATAAATGGATGGATGGATTTTTAGTTTACCATTTTTTTTTTTTTTCCTATTATTGTAGCAGCGGAATTACACTAGAAATTCGACATATACAAATTAGATATAAACCTAACCTAAATCGTTGTATGATTCTAATAAACATCAGTTTAGTATCGCTATGAACCCCCATATTCGAATATACACTCTATTCATCTACGGCATTGATATTTACTAAAAATATAATATAGAATAATATGACCCACACTGGTGATAATTATTAGATAATTATCACGAGGTGTATTTTTTTTAATAATACAAAATCATTTATTTGGCGAAAGAGTTACAAAAACATTAGAAAACATAGTCAATTGGAATAAACATACTCAGGTTTTGCTTATTATGATATTATCTTGATAATTCCAAGCCCTGCCTGTATATTCTATCTATCACTTACCTAGAATAAACAGCATCAACGTGAGAGCTAGCCGCTTTAGGGTTGGCTACTAAATCCAAGACATGGTTCAGGAATGTGGTCATATTTCTTTCTAACCACACCCCTCCCATATTTTGCACGAAGACTACGTAGGCCTGAAAATAATAAACAAATTAAATGGACATGAAATGGTCCCTGGGATGTGATTCCCACACAGTTCTGGGCCCATTTAGTTGGTGGCAAGTCATCGTCTGCCTAAAGTATTTTAATATGAGACAGGATAAAGGAATAGATCTGTTCTCTTGTCTACTAGTTGTTCACTTCAATAACCCAGATTTTTTTAATCCTATACTGTACAAAAGCTTTTAATTCCATTTTACACGCCATTTTACCACATAATAGGTATGATTACTAATATTTTTTATTACATTATAAAAAAAGCTGATCTAAAATAGAAGCCCATCAATGAAAACAAAATTAAAATTAGTCCAAAAATAAATAAGTTATATGTATTTTAATTTCATGCGAGAGCGCACTCTACTGAGTTATGACGTCACGCATCAGGCGCGCCATACAAATGCTATACTAACACACGTATTGCGAGAAAAGGACAGAGTATCTGCTCTTTATCCCATCTAAAACTTTAAACGCTCATATCTTAAGAGATTTATCAGCCAATTTAATTATTTTTTTCAGTTTGTGCAATGTGTTTACAACTGTTATTTGTAATAAGCTCGACCTTCGGTCTCGGCCTTTATTTTAGCTTGTCCATCATGGGCTGCAATGCTGACCGCGTCATGATGACCTGGACCTGCGCTGCGCTGCGCTTTCAGCCATCATAATCGCTGCCAGCACTCATTACAGACCGCGGCAGTAATGTACTATTAAATAAACAATTTTTCCCTAACATATACAATCAGTGTCTTCAAGTCGCGAGTGAATTTGTTTCTTCTAGGCAAGCGTGCTCCATCGTAGACCGCATTATTGCTTACCACCAGGAAAGCCCATTTTTCTCCGATCGGACTGCCAGAGCGGGCACGAAATATCGTCACCGCTTTATGGTTGATTTTCCGAAAACTCGTACGAAGCGCTTTGACACATTTATATTGCGAACTGCTAGTCTGTGGAATGCGCTGCCTGAATGGGTGTTCCCCGATGGTTACAATCTGGGTGTCTTCAAATCACGAGTAAATCGGTTCCTTCTAGGCAAGCGTGCTCCAACTTAGAACGCATCATCGCTTAACATCAGGCGTGATGGTGGTCAAACGCAAGCCTATTATTTATTAAAAAAAAAAAAAAATATAGCGGTCAAACGAAAGCCTATTATCCAATTTAAAAAACATATACTTACATTAGTAACACAGACGCGAACTTCCCTGTTGACTCCGGAGCCAGATTTGATGATCTCTCCTTTCAAGAATGAGGTGCCTCCTCTTAGGAATGCGCCCATTAGAAGATTTAGTGCTTCGTCAAGAGAAACTACGTTCTTAGGAGGGTCTTTCTTATTCTGTTGCACTGAAACCAACAACAGAGCACAAGTATATAAATTATAATATAAAAAACCCACAAACGCTTCAGAAGTGCTCTTAAACAACTGGACAGATTTTGAGCAAACCTAGCTACGTACCATGCCTATAAAACCAGCTATCAAATAAGAAAAACTCAATCAAATCGTTTCAGCCATTTTGAAGGTAAGATACAAGACATACAAACCACACAACCTTTTACCTCAAACATTACACCAGGGTTCGAAATTATCAAGATAATTAAACCTCTTGATAATTATCGGATAATTATTACCAGCGTGGGTAATAAAGCTGATCATGAATATAGCCCATCAACGAAAACAAAATTGAAATTAGTTCAAAAATAAATAAGTTTTAAGTATTTTAATTTCATGCTAGACAGAGAGCGCACTATAATGAGTTATGACAGAAAGGGACAGAGTATCCCCTCTCTATCCCCACCTAAAACTTTAAACGCTCGTATCTCAGATATTTATCAACCAAAATATTTTTTTTATTTTTTTTTTTCAGTTTGTGTAATGGCTTTAATTATTTTCATCGCTAAGCCTGTTATCTATACTAATATTATAAAGAGGAAAGATTTGATTGTTTGTTTGCATTGAATAGCCTCCGAAACTACTGAACCGATTTGAAAAATTATTTCACTGTTGGGATGCTGCACTATCCCCGGTTGACATAGGCTATATATCCCGGCTTCGCCCGTGCGAAGCAGGAGCGGCCTACTAGTCTATATATAATAATATATATATAAAAGAAAGTCGTGTTAGTTACACTAGTTTATAACTCATGAACGGCTGAACCGATTTGGCTGAAAATTTGTGGGGAGGTAGCTTAGAGCCGGGAGAAGGACATAGGCTACTTCATCACCATTTTTCATCACTACGCGGGTGAAACCGCGGGGCGCAGCTAGTTTGTAAGAAATTAAACATTAGGACACATGCCTATTGGAAAAACTCTCACTAGGCACTTTGGTAAGTTGCCTGATTTTTTACTCGTGTATATGTGTATACAAACTTACCTTGTGCGCCAATTTTCTTGGTATTTAGATTGTTCACCTCGCCAGCTTGAGTTGTGGCTATCAGAGTTCCCAATAGATCCGCTATGGCACATCTGTTAACAAAATACTCATAAAAAGGTATATCCAGGATTTCCCAGCCATCAAGCTTTTGTCCGGAATACGGCGGGAAATCCGAAACGTCCGGAGTTCTAGAAATAAAAATAAAGAACACCGCTACACGAGTTCATGATGCCGTGAAATATGAACTTTGAAGGAATGTCCGACTAGCCCATATTATAACTCAACCGTATTAGAAAAAAAAGTATATTTTTACACATGGAGAGGTATTGGTGCAAAGGCATTATTTAAAGGCATAATAAAAACCTAGATAATCGATAACCATTGCGGAAGAAAAGTTTTAGAGCGGATTGACGGCGTAAAACGGCGGGTATAAACTGGATGCAGAAAAAAGACTGATGATTATTGTTGAAAAAAAAAATACTTTATCCTTTTTCTCCTATACAGGGTTACGCGGAAAGGGTGTACAAAGCCAAAAGGGGTCCATAGTACCCATCATTATGAACACCTTTTACTATGGGAGTAACTCTGTAATCGCGAAAAACATTATCAGCTGTTTCATAGAAAATGGTCATTGACGCTCGACAAAATGTATGGAACAACCGATATTTTTTTCGCGATTTCCGGGTTAGACCGTGCTTGGTACATCCTTTCCGCGTAACCCTGTAATGTATTTATGATAACGATTTTTAAGGTGTTAATATGAACCAAATTAACAAATAATAACTACGTTTCACCGTACCAATGAGCTCTTTGGAGCTTATGTACGGATTTTTCATACCACTGGCTTTTCGGTGAAGGAAAACATCGTGAGCAAACCTGCATACGTACGGAGAAGGAATTCAATGACGTATGTGAATCCACCACTCTGCACTGGGCCAGCATGGTAGATATGGCCCAATCGAAAAAAATCGAAAGAAATCGAATCGAAACGAAGGTGTTGAATAAAATTTATTTTCTTTCCTTTCTTTCTTTCAATCACCCTTTCGGGGGTAGGCTAAAAGTCCAGCAGTGGACTGTTAAAAGGCTGACTATGATGATGATGATGAACTACGTTTCATGTCGAGGATGCGTCGGAACACATACAAAAACACGGGACAGTTGTTTACCTGAGCGTGTAGTCGCTGGGCTGCGCGGCCCGCAAGCAAGCGGCCGCTATAGCGTCAAGGTCAGCCGGCGTAAGTTTGATGAGCGGCAGAATGTGGCGCAAAGTGTTGGCGGCTGCGGCCCGCACGGGGGACGCGCGGTCCGACATCAGCGCGGTGCGGGCCGCGCGCGACACCTCGCGTACCGCGGCTGGAGCAGCCGTACCCATGCCTACGCATATCTAAAGGAAAGAACATTATTATTAGGGTTCCGTACCTCAAAAGGAAAAAACGGAACCCTTATAGGATCACTTCGTTGTCCGTCTGTCAAGACCTTTTTTCTCAAAACGCGTAAATGTATCAAGTTGAAATTTATACTAAACTAACTGTTGCCCGCGACTTCGTACGCGTAGACTTTCATATAATATTTCAACCCCCTTTTCCCCTCTTTAGTCCGTCTTTTTCGAAAAAAACAATTATGAAGTATTTATTTATTTTAAACCAATAATCTGAATACTAAATTTCATGTCCCTAACATCAAAAACAACGGACTTTCATACAAACTTTCAACCTCCATTTCCCCCCCTTAATTCGGCCCTTTCGCAAAATCCTTTCTTAGCGGACCTCTACACTCTTTAAGGAATCTACCTGACAAATTTCAGCTTCGTAAGTCAAGTGGTTATCGAGATTCGTTGTTTAATGAGTAAATGAGTAAGTAGATGAATTTCGCTTTTATATAATTATATAGATATTTCGGTTTCTTTTGGCTGTAAAAAAATTAAAGTTGTAAGTCCACGCAATCAAAAGATATGAACGTTTGTCGCATATTTTGCGATTTCACAGGGGAATCAAAACCTACAGGGTACTTCCCGTTGACCTAGAATCATTAATTTTGGCAAGAGGCAAGGTCTTACAGCACATAATATAAAGTAATAAATCTGAAAGTTGTTAATTTGAAATTATGTATATCATATTAAAAAAAAATATTTTTGGACTCGCGCTCTAAATGGTTCCGTCCAACGGAACCCTCAGAGCACCAGTCCTACTCGTACTTGTCTGGTTGTTTTTATTTTGTAACATTAGTACTTAACTTTGCCATTCAGCGTAGTAATGGCGCAAGCACGCTAGGTACACTGCCAACTTGTAGTGGGCTTGAGCATTTGGATTGTCTTTAGACCTTCAACATTCTATGGACAGTACAGTACACCCCAAGCAGGACGTTAGTACAAGTCATCATCATCATCAGCCAGAAGACGTCCACTGCTGAACTTAGGCCTCCCCCTTTAACCTCCACACTGAACGACAGCCTGCCTTTTGCATCCACTGGTTGCCAGCGACTCTCACTATGTCGTCGGTCCATCTAGTTAGTTAATGCAAGTAGTTAGTAGTCTAGTTGGTTAGTGCAAGACTCAACCCCCCCATCTCGAATAAGAATAATCTCTACGAACATATCAATAGAAACAAAATTTCTACAAGAATCAACCGCTGTTGTAGTCATACCTTTTCAAGGGTATTCATAATCTCGAGTCTAGTCTGCGACTCGGCGCTCTTCAGTGACCTGACTAGGGTAGTCACAGTCTCTTCATAGGATCTGCCCATCATCCTGCCAAGCTTCTCGTACATACCGCCCAGACAACATATTGCAGCTCTGGAAGAAGTCATGATACTTTCACAATAAGTTTTACTTCACTAGCAACAACTGGCAGTATTTTTTTATTATAATAAATAGCAGGAAAGCAGTGGACAAGGCTAGCACAGACCGGAAAAGATGGCGCGCTGAAGAGGAGACCTATACCCAGCAGTGGGTGGAGAATGGTTGATGATGATGATTATAAATAGGCTTGCATATGGCGGCCAACTCGCCTGATGTTAAGCGATGATGCGGCCTACGATGGAGCACGCTTGCCTAAAAGAAACCTATTCACTCTCGACTTGAGTCTCTGACTCGAAACGTGGATTCGAAATGTTTGGTACGTATCCAAGGATAATCCACAATATATGGGTGGTAGTGGGCCGTTTTTCTACTTGTCCTGTAGTATAAAGGGGATGGTAGGATAAGGTCATGTAGCTCTGATGCACTTTTGTTATTCACCAGATTTTAATATTATGAATGCATTTACAATAGTATAATTTTCTTTGCCAATAAACATCAACTGCTTAAAGACAAACCATATCTCAATACTTACAACCTAGTTGGCAAGTAAGACGGCGAGTCGTCCTTCACCTTGATGATATCATTGCATTTGTTGACGGTATCAAACAGTAGGAATGTGTCACCGACAGAGAAGAGTGTGGCGAGGCATCGCGCTAGCAACCTCCTTGCTGGCGCGCCGAGGTTTTCACGAAAGAGGTTCACCAGTTGAGCTACGAGCTTCTGCTGGCAGCTTTTAATGTCCGCCTTTAAAAAAACAATTGAAAATATTACAAACCAAATTACTACATCAAAGTCGCTCAATACGTAAAGGCATTCAGACTAGTATAGTAGATATTTGTGGAGGCGTTAGGTCTCTGCATCTTTTATCACATGTACAATGAGGAATGTACAGAATTATTTGATCAGCCTTATTATAGAAGTTTGATTGTGATCGAGATTGCATTCCGTCCCGTTCGCATCTACTTACTCGCTCTACGTGCGTAAGTGAGATGGCACGCGATCGTGATCACAATCCGAATCATGATAAGACATCTATAATAAGGCATCTGTTGTCGCAGTTTTACCATCGCAGTAGCAGACACCCCCTGAATGCTCATATCACAGATCTGAAGAGGTCTTTATATAGGTTTTATGTTATCTTCTTTGCCTTCTTATTCTAATTTAAAGTGCGGTTGATAAGATATGCAATAACATCCCGTTAGGGATGTATTGTGCATTTGCCCCTGCCAGCCTACCCAAACCAGCTGAGCTCCTTAAAACAACGGAGAATGAGCGCTCTTGCGGAATTTATGAGTAACTACAACATAAGGTTCTTTATAAGGGCTGTTAATAGTCTTTAAAGTTCGGAAACGTATCTATGATGTCCTTGGTGTATCCATAGGCACCGACTCCAAAAATAACTGATTATAAATTGTAAATAGGTAAGGAGGTATATTTATAATGTATCAATAATTACGTTGATTGTCCTTTAATGCTCATTGCTTTGAAGTAGTTTTAATATTATTTTTTACTTTTTAGTTTAGGTTTGTAAATGTAGGTATAGTGATGAAGTCGGTTCTTGTTTTTTTCCCTAAAAATTTTCTTTATTTCTTCTACTGTGGGCATTTCCAGGTCCTCATTTGTGACATACCAGGTCTCATTTGTGACATACCAGGGAGCGTTGGTTATCATTCGTAGCACTTTAATGTCTATGATGCCAAGGAATACAAAGACATGCGCCCGGACCGAAGATGTTATAAGAATTTCTAAGACAACATTATGCAAAAGGTTACCTTCCCAGCGGCCACCAACACCTTGTCTAGAAACCGGAGCCACTCAAATATGAAGTGTGGCTTCTTGTCATCTGGCAGCTGCTGCAGAGCTGTCTCATTCAGTGTCAGAGTGTGTGACACCTCCATGGTTCTACAAACAAAGAATTAATTATTAATATAGTTTAAAAACACCCTTAACTCGTGAGGTGCCTTAAGTTCTAATCGGAACTTAAGCAAAACAGGCTAATTTTAGACCTTAATTCGTGGACGTTTAGACTTTAATTCAGAAAGACGTTTTTTTTTTGGTATACAATGGCTCCAGTTACTGGCGCAACACAGGCTAATATGTATAAATTAAAAAAAAAATATTGGCTTGTTATTCCTTTAAGAAAACCAAAAGAGTCCTAACTAATGAGGTATTTACTAGTAGCCATTGGGGTAATGCAGCGATTCGCACAGCCTTTGGTTCGCACCACAGAGTGAATCGCTCAAGTGCTCTAAATGAGTTAAGAGCAATTCATGGCTCCATCATTAGATCAGTCAGTTACATGGTACTAAATTAGCTTCCCAACAGTGAAAGAATTTTTCAAATCGGTTCAGTAGTTTCGGAACCTATTCAATGCAAACAAACAAACAAACTATCAAATCTTTCCTCTTTATAATATTAGTATAGATATAGATTATATACTTGCAAAGTTTCAAATAGATATTATGAAAATTAGAAGTAAGCTTAATGCACTATTAAGCATACATATAATATACTACTACCTTTATAATATTGTAAGGAACCGAGGTGACATTTTGCCAGCTTTGTCTTGGTCCCTGTCCCTTACCCAAATATCAAGTGTTGACATTAACATAACATAACAAAAATGGCATACTCTGCTTAACTAAATGGCACACCGAGGCCAGGGAGGTACTAAAGCTAAGCTACATAATATAATGTTTTAAAGCTTATTATTAGCTGAATACAATCATATTTTGAAAAGATTTTTTAAATCAATAAAAGCTGCACACATAAACAATGATACTTCAACGGCGGCAACGTGAAGAAAACATGCTGCCTACTAAACTTGTGTTATTCGAATGTCAATGTTAATAATGGTGGATTATTGTTTAAGAAGTGTTCTTGAACAAAGTGAGTGTAGGCAAGTGGTATAATGAGGTAAAAATATGTATTTTCTTAATGTTTCCAAAACTCCACAGAAGCCTCAATTTAAATCTCTAGCCTCTCTAATATTTAACTAGGGCATTGACCGTGACTTTTGTTTGCTTGGCTGTGACCTGTTTGATGTTTTTTAATACCTAGTAAATGTATTTATTATTTCAACTGAAGGATTTCCTTTAGCCCTAATCTACGCTTGGCTGTGACCTGTTTGATGTTTTTTAATACCTAGTAAATGTATTTATTATTCCAACTGAAGGATTTCCTTTAGCCCTAATCTACCTAAACACAATCTGTAGTAATTAGATACCGAATTATGTATGGTAAAAACTTAGATAAGGTACATGCATTCCTCAAAGGGTAAAAACGAATGAGATAAGATCATTGGTATAAACAAAGCAACATGTGTTCTACATCTGGTCGCAATATAAGTTCCTAGTATCATGAAAGTAATACACAAGGCAATCAAGCTGGGCGCTTGTTTAATACAGTTAATTATAGGCGGACATGGCGTCAGTGCGATGATTCAACTAGGGTAGGTGTTTACAATTCCATATCAGCTGAATTCGATTCAGCACAAGGCCAAGCGTCGTTCGTTTTTTAGTGCTTAAAAGTTGTAGAAGGCAGAGGCACGATACAGATAACAGGCAAATTAATAGAAACAATAGATACAGACCAGTGTAGGCCGTAGCCGTAGATTTTTAAATGCCACCGCTCACTACTTTCACAAGTTATTTATCATCTACAGGAACAACATGACATGTGTAAACCCTAACAGGAAAGATATTTATGAAGAGAAAAGTAATTAAGTAAAGCAAATAAATTATTTCAAGAGCTTATTTCTTCTTTCTGTTTCTTCAACTCCAACTTCAACTTCGTAAAATGTACAATGTACATGTACACAGAAAATCGGATCTTGACGTAGGATTCCTATATTAAAAAGTACTCTTTGCGTAGGATCTTGATCGGATCAGTAAACGACGAAAAACTAAAATCGAATGGAACAAAATTGTCAATGTCAACAGTAATCAACAGTAGTTTTTTTTTTGATAAATTTTTATGACTGTTGATACATAGTCCTTTAGTCGCAATATTAAACAAGTTCACTTTGTATTAATAGCGTCAAACAAGTCATAGTCAAGTAGTAAGTCATGGTTAACTCGAACTCATGCCCCAGTAAAGAGGTGGGGACTTTACAAGAAGCTTTAAGGTTTTTATTTGTTTTTTTAATAGTATAAGTGGCAAACAAGCTACGGGCCACCTGATGGTAAGTGGTCACCGCTGCCTATAGACACCTACAATACCCGGGGCATTG
Organism: Agriopis marginaria; assembly: GCA_932305915.1. Taxonomy (NCBI): domain Eukaryota; kingdom Metazoa; phylum Arthropoda; class Insecta; order Lepidoptera; family Geometridae; genus Agriopis; species Agriopis marginaria. Next base: position 6,896,271 of record OW029933.1, read on the forward strand.
TCAGTGCGTTGCCTACCTTTGAGGACTCTATTCACTTATAGTGCTAACACACGAGACGTACTGCAGGGCTATTCTCTATTTTTTCTCTTCTCGAACCGCCGTCCAACCAACGGGTGGGAAAGAGAAAATTTTCTCTTTCTCTCACGGTGGTTGGACGGCGGTTCGTCAACCCGGTATGTCTCGTGTGTTAGCATTAATAGAATTTTTGGAAACAACACGAAAATATTTGTTTCCCCTCGTTATAATTATCACTTTCCACACTCGAGCATGTTCACGAGCACTTCATACATAATAATGCACCACTATTACACAGTATCATAATTACACAAATGCATGTAAAAAAAAGAATAGCATGTAAAATGCCACCAGCATGCTGGGTACGCTGCCAACTGGTAGTAAGCTTGAGCATTTGGATATTCTTTAGACCTTCAACGGTCTATGGGCAGTCTAACTGTATTTGTAGTGTTAGTTTTAGCTTGTATATTGTTTAGTTAATAAAGGCAGTTGCCCATAAAAATAATTTAAAAAAAGACAAATGAAATGTCAAATAAAATGGGCTGTCAAATTAAATTAAAATGTAAAATGTCAAAAATGTCAATGTCATTGTTTTGTGTGTGAAGCATTTTTACGCGACGCCTATTTTGTGTAAAGCTCACAAGTTTTAACTAAATAACTGCAAAATTTACTTTTACTCAAAATTCAAGTTACACAGAAACTTATATTGAACTAGAAAACCATGGAATGTGACCAATAATTTTGCTTCGAGACGGTATACGTGTACGTAACTATATTCCTCAAATCGAGTGCCAAATTCTTCCGACAGATCAATGATTAACATGAGTGCACAGCAAAGCCCGGCTAATATACAAGCCGCGGTAGACAGAGAGAAGATCTACACATGGATAGTAGAGCTGTGTAACCCCGAGACGCGGGAAAATGCTCTTTTGGAGCTAAGCAAAAAACGTGAGGTAGTGCCGGATTTGGCGCCTATGCTTTGGCACAGCTTTGGCACAATCGCCGCGCTGCTGCAGGAGATAACCAACATATACGTGGCAATGATACCACCGACATTAACCGCACATCAAAGCAACCGAGTGTGCAATGCGCTGGCTCTAATGCAGTGTGTTGCATCACATCCAGAGACTCGATCCGCTTTCCTTCAAGCTCACGTGCCTCTATTCTTGTATCCGTTCCTGCACACCGTCTCGAAAACTCGCCCGTTTGAGTACCTACGCCTCACCAGTTTGGGTGTTATCGGAGCCTTAGTCAAAACAGACGAACAAGAAGTCATAACTTTCCTTCTGACCACTGAAATCATCCCACTTTGTTTGCGAATCATGGAAAACGGATCTGAACTCTCTAAGACAGTGGCCACATTCATTCTTCAGAAGATACTGCTAGATGACAGTGGCTTGTGTTATATTTGCCAGACTTATGACAGATTCTCGCATGTGGCTATGATATTGGGAAAAATGGTACTCTCTCTTGCCAAAGATCCATCGGCACGTTTGTTAAAGCATGTAGTCCGTTGTTATTTACGTCTGTCTGATAATCCAAGGGCTCGGGAGGCCTTAAGGCAGTGTCTACCGGATCAGCTGAGGGATGCAACATTCACGGCATGTTTACAAGAAGATAACTCGACTAAGCATTGGCTGGCTCAGCTCATCAAGAACTTGGAGGCCCAGCCACCACCAGCCAGTCCCGCGCAGCAGAATCTGTGAGCATAGTATCTGCGATAGCAGCATGAGACCCCTGTCAACGTCACGGATGTAGTGCAAAGAACACTACGAAAAATATCTGGAATTGCTTAAAAAAATGATGTAGTAGAACAATTGGTCCAACTAGCTAGTCCTCAGAATGATAAACTGAAAATGTATATGAAAATATGTTTTGCTTATCACTGCATTTTAATTGGTTTCATGCAAAAGGAGACTGCTCAAAACATGGGCTTGATTCTTGAAACACACCTGCAACAATTCATGCGAAATGACCGACTGACAATGAAATCCCAAATTTCCAATTTTGAAATAATCGCATTATACACTAAGGGAATGCTTAAACCATTTGATTTTGTCTTTTATTAAAATCTGACAGACAACTAATGTTACATTCTGAAAAATTTCTTTAAAAACACAGGCCTATATCAAGATAGACACTGCAACTTTGCCTACTTTGATCCAAATTGATTCAGTTTTATCTCGTACATCTTAGCAGTATTATGTCAAACGTCAATACAAAAATTACAAATTGTGCCATAGTAAAATATAAAATGTCTTTTTAAGCAGTTGGTGGTGTAATCAGAATTAAACTACCACTAAGTTACACTCACGATCTCAGTAGGTACAAAAAATGTGGCATGCTGGGTTTTTATACAATTTGACATGTTCGCCATTCTTGGATAAGATCTGAGTTCAAAAGGTAGTTTGACATTACAAAGACTACAAATAATGTCAGTTTTATTTTTTATTGAAACCTCGATGTTGCGAAAGTTACTGGTTTACTGGTTGCTGTATGAAATGGTTTTGATGTAATGTTTGTAAAATATTGGTAACAAAATCACTTTGATTTGATTTCACTGGTGATTGTATTCAAATGCGTAATCAAAATTAATATCAAAGTATTTAAAAATCAAGCCCAATGTGATTTTTTTAACATCAAAATGAGAGCTTTTTCCTGTACACTTTTTTATTTTTATTATTATATAATAGGCTTGCGTTTAATCGCTACCATGCCTGATGTTAAGAGTTGATTCGTCTAGAATGGAGCATGCTTGCCTAGAAGAAACCAATTTACTCGTGATTTGAAGACACCCAGATTATAACTATAAGGAACACCCATTCAGGCAGTGCATGCCACAGACTAGCAGTTTCCACAAAGAAAGTGGAATCAAAGCACATTGTACGAGATTTCAAAATTGCAACCATGAAGCGGTGTCGCGTTCACTAGATGGTGCTATTACTAAACAAGTTGCCATAGTTTCAAAAGCATTCTCCTTTGCTATCTAGAAAATGTATGCCTCCCTCAGAAAAAGAACTAAAGCCTCCACTAAGCATTTGTCAATATTGTCATATTGTGCTACAAAATACTAGGTCTATTACACTTTGATCACCTGCAGGCCTAGCACGGGCCGTGGACAAATAGTCTTTCCACCTTTTTTATCCTGCGAGAAAGAGACAGATGTATCCATATTCTAGCTTTGTTGCGTCTACGCGTGGATAAAAATGGTGGAAAGACTATTTGTCCACAGCCCGTGCTAGGCTTGCTGGGTGACTTTGAAGTTCACCGAAGCTTAACAAATATAAAAAATAACAAATTAAATATTTTTTGACAATTCTTCCTAAAATGAGCAACAATCGTATCACATCAGTGCAGGTCTGATACCCGACCCCCACTTAGAATAGGTATGTGTCCTAATATTTTATTTATTTTAAATAACAGACTTAGTGAAAGTTATAATTTAATACATTACAATTTATGTACTATAATAATATACTGAAAAATTATTGAAGTTAGCTGATAAAGGATAAACTAATTATTATTATAGATGTGAATGTGTGTTTGTTTCTCATTCACGCAACAGAGCAACGGATTAAAGGGCTTTTTTTCAATGAGATAGTTGGAGGACTAGATAGTGACAAATTATATTTTTTATCAAGGAAAAATGTACAATTCCTGAGGGAATGTCCATGCGGGTGAAACCGCGGGGCGTAGCTAGTTACAATAATGGCCAAGAGCATGTTGCGACATGCATATGAGAGGGTTCTGTTATAACAGAAAGCAAGTCGCCATGCTGCATATTTTAGAAATCAGGTAAAAAAAAGACTTCTCAACAGAACTTCAAACGTTGCTGTAGACTTCAGAGAGACCCAAATTTCAGAGATGTATCATCCTGACATAGCAAAAACTTTTTATGGTTTAGCTAAAGAGAAAACTATGTATACTTGGAAAACATTCTTTGTATGATTTAACGAAAAGTTCTTCGTCGTTCTTCTTGAATTAATTGCAGGGATATCGCTATAACTCAAAAGGTTGTAATCCGTAAATTAAAAAAATTGATTTTTTATGTAATCTATCAGGGGACCAACTTTTTGCCAGTTTCGCGCACAGGAAAGAATTGGTTTTGTTTAAATTAGAACGGATGTCAAGGCATTTTTCTAAGAAATTTGTTGTAGCCAGTTGCACCCATATAAACGAAACGTCAGTCATTCGAAATCAGTTAGAAAATGTGATGCGGACTTCGATGCGTTGATCTAAATAAGAATGTTTAATCAAGTCTCACTCATAATGCCTGGTAGCAGATTTTCCTTCGCATTTCCGTTCTATTCACTTCTCTTTTCTGTGGTTTCCCGAGCCATATTTCGCAAAGGATACACTTGATAATAAAGTGATGTAAGAAACCTTACTTTCATTTTAAAAGCCCTATTCTATGATACCTCATAAGAGAAGGTGCAGCAAAAAACTCAATTCACAAGTACCAGAGCCAACTCTCACATGCAAAATATAACTATAACAGTTTGAAACACACACGCGCAAACACACACACTCAGTTTGAGTTTGTTTAGTTTTAACGGCCTCTTATACCAAATTTGTCGGTTTTAAATCAATTTTATTCAGTTTAATTACAATATTTGAGCTGGAAAAAAATACATGTCACAGATACGTGACAATACGTGTTCGAGTTTATGCATTGGTTCAAAATTTGATAGAATAAAATTTCCTCGATCAAAAAAAAATCTGAAACAAAATCGATTTAGTTTATTTTTTTATTTTTATGCTCTAATGAAAGCTCGTAACAACCTGGAAATTGCATGTACTGAAAGGCAATTCTATTCAACAGTGTTTCTATTGGATAGATTTTTGATAGTGAATAGTTGAATTTTTTTGTGAAATTAAAAGCTTAAAAAGGTCCCGAGAAAATGCGCGCGCAGCGTAATGTGCCGCGCCAGGCGTCATCGAGGTCGGACCTATGTTCGTTTTTGTCGTTGCACTCCCCCCGCGGGCCTCGTGACTCTTGCGTGACAAAATACATCGTCGCTCTAACTTGGCGGGGGCTGAGGAAGCGTTTTGTTGCCTACGCGACTCGGATAACAGGCCGTTAAAGAATTAGAATGGATGGACAGAAAAAACTTGCGGGTTCATTGTAATACTATGAAACCCTAATAATCAGAATGTTACATTTTAGAAAAAATCTTTTATTTATTAGATTATATTATTTTGTTAGAGGTGTATTCTAAATCAATATACTATTTGACTATGATAAAAATTAAATTTTTGAGTAAACCATATTATTTATGTCTGTCTGTACTCATTGTGTAACATTTCTCTCTCCAACTTGTGTAGAATTTGTTGGATATGTTTTTTTATGAGGGCGCCACTCCTGCGCCCTCTAAGCTCTGTTAATCTTAAGTAAACACCATGTTTTGAGCGATGATTGATTTTGATGTTAAACATACGGCTCATTGCCAACACATTCTTTAGGCAGCTAAGAATTTTCAATCTACCCTCATACTAAAGTATGTTTATTACTCAATTGTTTACAAATGTTAATGAAAAAAAATGGTCCAGATACCTATGTACAATTTTATTACAGGCAAAAGGAATGTGTTATGAGTATTATATGGTATTATCAAGTTCTTGCACTTTTTATTTTTAAAGATATAAAATGTCCGAGTTTGTATTAGTAAAATTTTAATTGATACATTTAGATTAAAATATTCAAAAAGTTCTTAATAAGGTTTTAATTTTGATCTGAATAAGTTTTCATTCAAGAAAATAAATTCTACATATCTATGTGAGCACAAATGATGTATGACAAAAGAACTTAACCTAAATTTGCAAACAATACAGAACTGGCATTATGTCCCTGTAATTAAAGATTATATGCTGCATTATTATTATGGAAACAACATAAAGTGCTATAATTTTGTGTTCGGTAGTATTGAGCTGGTCTAGAATAAACAATTTTATTAATGAAGATTTTCTTTTATAACTTGTAGCTTGAATTACAGGACGGCAGAACAAGTAATTTTAAAATTCATACAAACTTACTCATACAAAAATCTGAAAATAACTCTTCTGATGATTGTGAAACTTGGCAAGTATATTTATATTAGAAATGTGTTATTTTTTTTAATTATTTTTGTTAAAGTATGTTACTTTAGAAACTCATATTGCTTATTTAAATATACTTGCCCCATCAAAAGCAAAAGACGTACCGAAATATGTAAGTTTACAGTTTTAAGTTTGTTTTTTACTTTTTGTAAGTTTGTGTGAAAAGTAGGAATATTATCTGCCTCAAGCTTTCGTGATTTGGATACATGATTTTATGTATATTAGCGGAATGGGGCTATATCGTGTCAGATGGTTTTAAAACTATTAATATACAGGGTTATAAGGTCGGTGTACTACGCCAAAAGGAGGTCCTTGTACTCATCACTAAGAACTACTTTTACTCCCATAATAGAGCAATCCTAAAATCGCGAAAAAAACTGTTCCATAGAAAAATTTCATTCACACTGGATTCGATAAAATATGTGGGACAGTTAATATATTTTTCGCTATTTCAGGGTTGATTTCTTAACCACAGGGTAACCATGTCAAAATTTGACATAAGTCCTGATAAAGCAGGACATTTTTAACCACAAAATTCAAACAAGATTAAAGATTGATTATATATAATTATCTATGTTTATAGGCCACCAAGATACAGGGTTTGCCTAGCTTGGGGCCCATTGGTACCGCACAGACTGTTTAATTTAGTAAAAAAATTAGCCTCTTTATTTATCTTTATAATATTATGTAACTTTCTACTTGTTTGTATTCTGTGTTAATGTTTATGTAAATGATGCTTAGAAAAATAAACATTGTTATTATTGTATTATTACTCATATCTTAATATATATAAATCTCGTGTCACAATGTTTGTCCTCAATGGACTCCTAAACCACTTAACCGATTATAATAAAATTCGCATACCATGTGCAGTTCGATCCAACTTGAGATATAGGATAGTTTAAATAATTATATAACTAGCGACCCGCCCCGGCTTCGCACGTAAATTACACCCGTGCGAAGCCGGGCGGGCGGGTCGCAAGTAATATTATAGTAATTAATACAACTAGTATTACATCGCCCAAGCGCCCGCCTAATTGCAAAGTCAGGACAAATCTAAAAGGATGGTAACCCTATTCCCATGGTAAGTTTGTTCATAATGATGAGTACAATGATCTCCTTTCGTCTAAGTACCTATTCCACAAGCTTGTAACTGCTGTATTTCAAAATCATGAAGCCAATTTGTCTTTCCCATCTGCTGCAAAAGAAGATAATCAAGAGTTCTCTATTGATTTAAAATCTCATCCTGTCCTGTAGCTGTGTGATACAGACTACAGCAAAATTTAATTTAATACGTTTCATTAGCTCAGAAGTCTGGCCCTCTGCCCGGATATTGAGACAGAGACCATCGCCTAGCCCCCATGTAGTTGACACAAGGGATTTTTTTGGAGCATTTCTTCAGCTCATACTGTTCGCTATCCCTTTTCCCCAGATCTGCCTGTTTCAAGCCTAGCTTTCTCAGTTCAAGTTGTCTCAAGACTGACTGATTCACATTTGTTTGTCTAAAACTATCTCTCTGCGTGACGCCTATCTGTGCCACGTAATCTCTCTGTGATTTATCTATCTGTCTCGAGTCCATATGAGTTACCTCATGAGTTTCATCTCGACTTATAGTACTGAGTTCCTGGGGCTGTGATGTAAAATTGAGGAATTGCGTGCCGCATGTTACTGTATCGACATAATGTAAACAAGCTTTGTCCGAAAAGGAATACAGCTTAGGATCGAATGTCTGCACTTCCTTAGAGTTTCTTCTGAAGGAGTATTTTTGTGGGGATTTGCAATTACATTTTTCGTGAGCGCGGTTGCGGACTAACGTTACGCAATTACTGTCGGATACAAGTGGCCCTCTGACTGTGGTGTTTACTGCTGTGTCGGTAAATGATTTGTTTAGGATTGTTTCGTTAGATTTAAATTTGATTCCGCTTAGGCTGCGATTGTTCGGGACTACCTTACTGATGACTCTCTGTTTTTCGATTACAATACTTCGTTTAGGTTTGTCGTCATATTTGCCTGGGTTCCGGTACCGCTGGCTATCTTTCCTTCTCAAAGGAGCTTCGATTTCATCACAAAGTTGTCGAGCTAACCTGGACATTTATGCGTTTGATACTCAATTTAGATATATTCCACAAGTTATTTATTTCGGGATTGGGAGTATGGTCATTCTTCGGAATGGTAGATAGGTAATGAAGCCTAGAGTTTCTACGGGCGGTATCATTTTATAGCAGTTTTTCATTCCATTTTCTTTTGCGTTTATTGGGCAATCGGTAAGATCTAACTACATATTTTAATACTTTTGAAATAGATCCGATATCTGGGAAATCGGTACCTCGGATTTTTATATGACATAATTTTAAATGATTTTGAAGTTTTTAAATAAAAGTGCCAAAGAGAATAAAAGTGCCAAAAATAAGCCGGAATCGGAAATAAATATTTCACCTCTTTAACCGGAAATCAATGGGATGTACGATGTTTGGATGGAGGCACAGCTAGGTAAAGATAAGGATGTAGAATCGTTTGCTGTAGTTCTACATATCGACTTTTTGGAAACATTTTGTAATTTTTCAACCCTAACAACAAAAAAAACTTCTATTTTCTGTGCCTAATAGTGCTAACAGACGCTCGAACGCGGCTGACCTCAAACGCCGTTTGACCAATGGGAGAGAAAGAGAGGGAAATGTGAAATTCTTACTCTTTCTCTCCTGTTGGTTGGACAGCGGTCCGTCAGCAGCGTTCGAGCGTCTGTTAGCACTGTTAGACAGAAGACATAATAGCACAATCTGTGCTAAAAACTGTCAACGAGTTTTTTTGGGCGCCAACATGAAAAAGAAGGGAGGCAATAATGTACGACACAGATAATGTACGGCATGATATTGTACGGCATAATAATGCACAGCATGATAATTGGTGTACATGTACATGGAATATCATGTTGTACAATATCGTGCCGTGCAATATCATGCCGTACATTATCAGATCGGTCCAATAATGCACAAGCGATAATGTACAGCATGATATTCCATGTACATGTACACCAATTATCATGCTGTGCATTATTGTGTCGTACAATATCATGCCGTGCATTATTGACTCTGTTTAATAATGTACACCCCGATTTTGTACAGCATGATAATTGGTGACCATAAAAATTCAAAACTGATGCTTCGTTTAGACGTGGACATTCCACGTCGAGTGTATTAGGTTCAAATGAAATTAGTGACAGATCCGACACAGAGCATCCGGACTTGAGTATGTTAGGTTCGAAATGGGTCACAGAACCGACACAGAGCACCCCGACTCCACCTAGTCTTGTGGTCCCTACCCCTAGAGTGTATATAAAAAGTGCGGGGGCCAGAAGCTCAAGGGAGGTCCTGAGTGAGAGCGAGCCATACGAGACCGAGCGGAGCGAAGGGGGGAGGTGGCGAGCGAAGCGAGCCGGTGACCTCCGTAGCGAAGCGAAGGTCGAGTGTGGCGAAGCGACACTCAGGGGCGACCGCAAGAGCTTCTGGCGGGAGCCCACCTGGAGTCAGACTTGCGTTGGTTAGGTTCGAAATGAGTGACAGATCTAACACTGTTTTACTCCTCTCTCCGCCTCACCACCAAAAAGTTTTGATGGTTCTCATATCTCATATTTTTAATCTGTGACTATCTTACACTATCTTGTTCAAACGAAGCATGGAATCGACAGACGTCATAGACTCAACAGCCAATAAGAGCAGAGACATTTCAGCAAAATTAGCCAATAGGGAGATGCCACCTTTTATCATGTTGTACATTATCGGTCGTACATTTTCGGCCCGTTTCGACAAAACACGGCCCGTATTGCACGACATGATAATGTACGGCATAATAATGTACAGCCCGATAAAACGTGGACTTTTTTCACGTACATGGATTATTGGCTGTGCAATCCTGGCTGTGCATTCCTTGCCGTACTTTATTGACACGGGCCGATAATTGACGGCCAGTATTGTACGACATGGGTTGTACAACATGATATTCGATGTACATGTACACCAATTATCATGCTGTACATTATCATGCCGTACAATATCGTGTCGGCAAATATCATGTTGTACATTATAGACACCCAAAAAGAAGAGATGATGAGGCCTATTCTGTCATACTCACTCACTAAACTAAACCAATCTGACAGAACTAAAATTATCTGCCTCTCTTTTCATTTTAGTACGTGAGAGAAGGATGGCAACAAGTTTAGAGCTGTCAAATTTAGTTTAGTGCGATGCCGATGTATTATTTTCCTAAACTTGTATGTTTTCGAGTGTTAGTGCGTAATAATGGTGGATTATTATTTATTATGTGTTCGTGAACTTGCACGAGTGGGTAAGTGATGTAACGCTGTGATGCGTGTATTTTCGTGTTTTTCCAAAGACCCATAGAAGCCTCTTGTAAAGTCGCCACCAATTTACTAGGGCTTTTTTTGACTTACTTTGCTTGAATACATTTCATCAAACTTTTTTTTTTTTTTTTTTATTCTTCTTTTTATTGGGGACATTGAGTCATAGATGACTATGTCAGTCCCATAGAAATCACAAGTTTATATCCTAGGGTCTATCCTTAAATAGCCCGTAGGCAGACTGATAGAGCGTCCTAGCTGCGCTAGATGTTGGCGCCGCTAAGACGCTCAGAATTAGTCCTACATCTAATACATTTAATTTGTAAGCTCTACACAAATTTTCTCTCATAGATGAGCCCTGGACACACTCCATGAGGAAGTGGTAAACATCTTCAACAGCTGCACCACATGTATCGCAACTAGGACTATCAACTTGTCTCATTATAAATTTAAAGTTATTTAACGGCATGTGCCCAGAACGCAACCTGTGAGCAATCACAATATATTTCCGACTCATCTTCACATTGGCCCACCATGGTACATGAGGAGGTTCGGATTGCATTGTTCGATACCATATGCCTTTTCCTAATGAAACAAGATCAAAATACTCCTTCCATTGTAATTTAATGCATGTTTTGTATTTGATTAGCACTTCGGTGTATTCAGGCTTCAAATGAACTTCAGTACCATTTGATATAGCTTCTCCAGCTAGTTTATCCACCTCCTCATTACCACGTATGCCGACATGTGAAGGAATCCATTGCAACCCCAGAGACACTCCCCGAGCCTCCAGCGTAAGGACTTTGCTCAAAATGGTATACGCTATCGATGCACCTCTGTGTCCAGAGGCGCATCGAGCCAAATGCTGTAAGGCACTTTTACTGTCAGACAAAATTACAGCCTTTGCGAGTCCTGCGCTGATGACATAAGACAGCGCCTCCGAGATAGCAAAGAGCTCCACAAACATAATTGAATAATTGGCTACATTTAACTTAAACCCCTCCCTCACATTGCGACTGGGATCATAGTAGGCAGCACCACGACCTTTTTGCGTTTGAGAACCATCAGTGTATATTTTATGCCAACCATTGTATTTATTGCCTAACATATGCAGTGTATTGTATTTTAAAATTCTATTGTCATATCTCCTTTTTGGTTCAATTATATGATCTACTTTAGTTTGAATGAAATTCATATCTATATTTGAAACCCAAGTATTCAAAGTAAACATAAGTAAAGGATTGCTGGTATTCATTCTTTCTTTTTTAGTTTCACTATAAACGGTTAAAAGTAAAGGACACCTCTTTAATCTCGATAAATTTAAATGTGAAAAACTTTGCAGCCGATCAACAGTGACATTACTGGCCCAGGACTGCGATCTAAGACAGTATCTTGTTGCTAGATATTTACGTCGCAAGTAAAGTGGTGGTATGCACAATTCGTGTTCCATTACATGAACTGGTGTGGTTTTAATAAAACCCCCTACTACACGCAATGCTGAATTTTGCACTCTATCTAATTTCAATAAGTTAGTTTTCGCAGCATTATCATAAATAAAACTGGAGTAATCTATCCTACTTCTGACAAGCGATAAATAAACTCTCCGAAGGTGTTTTGGATGTACTCCCCAAGATGCCCCTGCTAAAACTTTGAGAATATTAAGTAATTTTAATGATTTTTCGCGAATTTCATTTATGTGTCTATTCCAATTCAACGATCTATCCATCCAAACTCCTAGGTATTTCACGCAATCTACCACTGGTATAATATTACCCCCTATATTCACAGTTATTTGGTCTCTTTGTCTACTTCTGCTAAACAGACATAACTGAGTTTTTGAAAATGAAATATTCAAACCAATTTGGTCTAAGCATGAAGAAACCCAAGATATACAGTCCTGCATATCCAGAACACTGTTCTGAATATTCCTGTCTTGTACATAAAAAACAAAGTCATCAGCATATTGTAGTGAATACAATTCATCAATGGATTGACATATTTTTGCTGTCACAATGTTAAATAAAATCGGAGAGATTGGGTCTCCTTGCGCTAGCCCCTTGCTTGTCCATCTCGATAAAGTGATATCTTCACCATCTTCTTTGATATTTAAACATCTCATTCTCAGAAACTCAAAAAGATAATTACAAAATTTTGCCCCAATTTGAAATTGATCCAACATCAAAACAAGTTGATCTACCAAAACATTATTGTATGCGCTATCTACATCTAGAAAACATGCAAGGGTAGGTACTTTTTCTAGAAAACCCGCCTGGATATGTAATACTAATCGTGCTATGCAATCTACACTAGACTGACATCTACGAAAGCCAGATGTAGTACAAGCTAATACATTATTTCGTTCAATAAACCATTCAAGTCTTTTTGTTAGCATTATATGAAGAGTCTTACACAAACAAGATATCAATGAAATTGGCCAAAATTTTGGTGTAGCATTATTGTCAGTACTGGGTTTGGGGATTGGTATCACCTTAATTTGACGCCATTGCTTTGGTATTAATGCTTTTAAAAATATTAGATTAAAGATTTTTAGCAGATATGACTTACCTTCTTTAGGAAGATGATAAATCATACTGTAAGTAATAGCGTCTTCACCTGGTGCAGTGTCCTTTTTCTTTAAACAATTGTTAAGCTCCTGCAGAGAAAAAGCGCTTTCTAACTGAGGGTTTTCTGAACTAAAAAATTGTAAAGCTGGTTCTACAAAATCAGGCGCCAAAGATCGCAATAACTCATTTTTTTTATCATCTGGAGCACGAATCCGGGTTCTCTTTACCCCCTTGATCCATCTCATTTTTTGCCACATAGCAGAAGCACTTGTTGTTTCGTTAATTTCTCCGCAAAAACTCTTCCAACTATTCAACTTAGCCTGCCTTATACACTTTTGAGCGTCAGCTATACTCTTAGTAAGAGTATCAAAATTATTTGGCGTTGGATTTGCTCTGAAATTTTTGAGTGCTAAGCGACGTCTAGCAACTGAGTGTGACACAGATGGGCTCCAGTACGGTTTTGGTGTAAAAGAGCTTGTGAAACTTGTTGGAATTTTTAAATACGGTATACTTTTATCAGCTGCGAGATTTAGTTTTTCTATAAAAAAATTGTACATTGATTGGACATCGCCTTCATTACTAAACCTAGCTAAATTACTATCAGAAAAACTCTCTTGACACGTATTACGATAGGATTTCCAATCAGCTTGTTTATAATTGCGGCGTCTTATAAAGGGAGAATCATATGAAAATTCCAAGCAGTATTCAATAAATATATGATCACTGCCCAAACTTTCATTCGTAACAAACCATTTAAATAAAACGGCTATGTCCGTTGATACAAAGGTGACATCTGGTGATGACTTTTGTAACACACCATTAGCTAACTTCATGAAAGTGCTTTCTCCACTGTTTAGAGAAATGAAATTATTGTCTAAACTAGCATCATATAATTTCTTTCCTCTAGATCTACCCCCAGAACTTGTACTATTAGACCAATTGGAATGGTGTGCGTTAAAATCACCCGCTATAATTGATTTTTCTCCAAAATTTTTAAAAACTTCATCCCAGTCACATTGAGTGGTATGGACAGATGACGGACAATACACAGAAGCTATATGTTCAACATGTTTACAATTAAAAATTTGTATACAAACTATCTCTATGCCTGAGTTGCTTAAAGCAACAGGATACAACTGTGACTTAATTGAATTATGAACTATTATGGCTACACCACCATTTGCCTCATCTCTGTCCACCCTGTATACATTATATCCATTAATTCTAAATTCCCTGTCTGAAGTCAACCAAGTTTCACTGACCAGACATATGTGAATCTTATCTTGATTTAATAACAATTCTAAATCTATTTTCTTATTATTAAGACTTCGGGAGTTCCATTGCCCAATACGCAATTGGGCAGCAGAACTCCCGAAGCCTAATGTGACGCGGTTTCTTACATAAGATGTACTATCCATTATGGAACATATTAATTATTTTTCTTAAAATATCGCCACTATTTACTGCCCTCATAAAACTATTTTTTAACTCTTCTACTAAATATTTAAAAATTAAAATAAGTTTTTCTTCGAAGCTTATTTCGGCACAAACAATATTTTTGAAATTTCTTAGAAAATCCTGAAAGTTGAACATTTCTTTCTTTTCACTACTCTTCCTTTCTTCCTTTCTTGTCTCTTGACTCTCTTGAATTTTAGTAGGAAGAGTTGGTCCAACTTTGCTCTTTTTATTATTCTTAACAACTTCGGAAAAGAGTAGTTTTTCTCCATTACTATCAATATAATTATGAAGTTCTTTCGTGTGTGCTTTACCTTTTTTCTTTTTTTTCTTTTGAAAATTGCAATTACTTGTTCCAGCACTAATATAATCTCCCGAATCAGAACTATCATTTTCAAAATCCTTATAAGTTAATTTATCATCATTGTTCGTAACTTCCGTCTGCAATAGCTCAGCTGATAAGGGCCCTACACTACTTCCCCTTTCAAAGACTTCAGTACTATACCCAGACAAACCCTTCATGTTGTGCCCTAGTGTTCTTTTTTGTCGGTTCAAATATTCAAATAACGCAACTTTATATGTGCAGTTCTGTTTACACATGATTTGCCTGATTCTTTTTTCTTTTAAAAATGTTGGGCAATTTCTGTTAAAAGCCACGTGTTCGCCTTTACAGTTAGCGCATCTATACGAAGTAGTTTCACAATTTTCATGAGCTTCACTGCATTTAGGGCAAATCTTCTTCTTGGATGGGCAAAGCCTTGCTAGATGACCATAATGCCAGCAGGTTGAGCATTGTGAAACAGGGAATGTGTAGGGTTCTACCTTAAAGCGGCAGCCAGATCCATACACGTACTGTGGTAAAATGGCACCTTTGAAGCAAAAACGCACTGACTCACTTTCGATCCACTCTTTCTTGTCATCCAAACGTTTCAGTCTTTTTATGGATACAATTTCAGTTTCACATTTGAAAAATGTCGCTAAATCAGTTTCTTTCATATCTAATTCTATATATTTGACCACTCCATATGACAGGTTCACTTCGTTAGTAAAGCGGCATCTATACCCTAGCTCTCCAAACACACTACTGTTTATTAATTTTTCTGCATCATCTTTGTTTTCAAACTTCATTACCACTTTATATGGAGTTTTATACCTGATATGAGTGATGCTATTTGATATATTTTCGGCCTTGAGTAACTTAGCTAAACCAACCTGTTTGGGTAACATTTCATCTGCTGTCACAGAGACTTCAAAAGAATCTGACACACAAACTTCAAACGAATTTTCTCCACGTATGGCATCCATATTATCATGCAAATTTTTAATTCTTTTAGCACACTTCTTTTTCTGGACCAATGTATAACCATCATTGTTTCCGCCCTCACTTACTTGCTCATCACTCTCTCTTGCCCTCTTCTCCCGTCTTGCGTTTGTAGTACTCCCACAGCTATCTATGTTTGTGCATGATGCGTATTCTCTTGAATCTTTCAATATTTTACCACTTAAAGTAAGCTCATCTTCACTCATATCGCACTCGCGAAAATCGACATCCCCACCTAATGCACCTAATGCACTAATGGATCGAGGTCTTAGGACCTCGTCCATGTTTAAAGCCAAAGATAACAGCAAATTATTAATTAACTTATAATAAGCTTATTAAAATACGTGCGCTCGCTGTCAAGAGAACTGCGTCAATCGTTCATCAAACTTGATATTAATTGAATACTTGACGGTGGCAAATGCACAAGACTGTGACGCCAAAATCCTCACAGGGGAAAGAATAAAACAACAGTCAACGTCAAAACAAAACGCTGTCACTGTCAAATCCACGTCAAAAATCAGCTGTTTTTCTGGTGTTCATTTCGTATTCGATTCGTATCGTTCTTTGCGTATCGTGCGTAACTTTTATGGTACCTTCGTATCAATAATAATATATTGAAAATCTTGTTTATGTTATGAACTGTATGATAAATATTTTGTTGAATGTTATAAATTATGTGGGTCTTTGGTTATGGGTCCTTAGTTTGGAAAGTGGACTTCAAATATGAGTTAAAAGTTCTCGGTTTCATTAGAGGTTATCTACGGAGGTTTTACCAGCACAGTATTGACCACAGAGGAGTGCCTGAGAAGGTGAGGGTCTGCGACTTATTAAATACAAGCTAGCTGTGTGTTTTGATTTCACCGATAATCCCACTAAAACACCTTTTTTACGGAATGAAAAAGTATTCTTGGCCTTCCAACAATCTCTGAGCAAAACAGCACTTCAATAGGTTGCTATGTATTTCTTGATGTAAAATCAGGACAAACAAATATCGCACAAGGAGTTACAGCAGGTGCCATACCTTCTTGCTTTATTCTTTAATCTGTGATAGCTAGTTTTCACATATAGTATGTAATACACTATGCATTTTAGGATTAGAGGTAGGCACACTTGAACTGTATTGAACCATGATTATGCTGTTGCAACCTCTTACTTACTATACCGCGATTGTACTAAGATGTATGTAAATCTTAGTACGATCGTGAAAACATCAATAACTTGCAGAATATATGTCTGAATACATTTTGCTAAGAACCAGGGTTGAATTGGGGAACTAAAAAAAATATCGGCGAATTACCAAAAATTTTAGTATTTCTTTAAAAAAATATATTCATCATTAGAGAGCCTCCTTTATTCCCTTTTTTCATTGGTAAAAATCAAAGGTAAAAATGATACTTCACAGTCAAAAGAAGTTTGTGGAGTTTTTCTCATGTTTACAGATTCATGTGCTATTTAATGCATATATGTATATATAATGCATTATGCAACACAATATAACTCAAAATCGATTTGAAACATTATAAATAGATTCAAATTTGTTTTAGGGCAACTTGAGTTGTGGATATGGCAATACATTTTGAGACTTCCCATTTCCACTATAAACCAAGTAAAGAAGTCTGCCTCAAGTGCCTAATCAACTAAACTCGGCTCTTAAGCCATTTGCCCTAACAGCTGCAATAATTTTGTAAAAAAAGACAAATACCTATAAACATTTTCTTTATTTTACTGATTATATCAGATACTTACCCGTTTTAGTCTTATGTTCAAAAAACTAGCGAAAATAATCAGAATTTTGTTGTTTTTAGATAAAGATATTTAATTTCGTAAAAAAAAGAAAAATATAAACATTTTCTTTATTTTACTGATTATATCAGATACTTACCTGTTTTAGTCTTATGTTCAAAAAACTAGCAAAAATAATCAGAATTTTGTGGTTTTCAGATAAAGATAAAGATTATTAGAACGAAGGCCTCCCTCTTCCCTCATCGTCAACTGTTAATTAGTATGTTGTCTCTTTCTAGCCTGGTCGAGTAGTCACTCTTGTACCCAGCGACATCCCAGAAAGTGAAGTCTGGGGTATAGCTTACAAAATCAGACCAGAAGACACAGAACAAGTGACCAAACACCTGGACTTCAGAGAAAAGAACGGGTACTCTAAGAAAACTGTAACATTCCAGCCCGGTGATAGCAGCATAGAGTCGTTTGAGTTGACGCTCTATGTTGCGACAGAGGAAAATGAATCTTATGCAGGTCAGTTCAGGATTTGAAACAACTACTACCTATGTTTACAGGTTGTTCGGACAGGCGACAGAGAAATTTTGCGTATATAATAATGTAGGCTTACATGATATGAAAAAAAATAAGAAAAAGACCGGCTAAGTGAGAGTCAGGCTCATGCAATGAGTGTTCCATACCACCACAAAATACAAAAGGTAGTGCAAAAAGAGAATCAAAGTACCGACCGCGCCTGACGTTGCTTAACTTGGTGGTGAACAGAAATTTGTCAACAACTCGCACTTGGCCATTATTTATTATTTGTTGTGTTACTTTAGAGTGTGTACTATAATCATGTTTAAAAATTACGTTTGTTGTATGGGGTTTAAGTACCCTTTAGTTTTCACTTTTTGACTCTATTATTATTTCTTATTTAATCCTCCGTAACATTACATATTCTGTTTAAATTTCATATGGCTGTCTACGGTTCGAAAGATACAGCCAGTAAAAGGTAGGATGGACAGACAGACAAACAACGTAGGTTTAGTTATAGGGTTCCGTTTTCACCCTTTGGGTACGGAACCCAAAAAAATACAACCGAATTGACAACCTATATTGAAGTCAGTTAAAAAGTGACATTTTAATAATTTTTCTTTTCACATCACATCATCAGCCATTAAATGTCCACTGCTGAACAAGGCCTCCCTCTTAGAGAGGGGTGTTGCCATAATCCCCACGCTTGGCAGGCGGCTTGGAGATCGCAGTACGTTCACCGTGTACTAACAGGACGCTGCTGCCCATCCTCCGGTGGTTCTGGTCGCAGTTTTAGGACGTACCCGGGTCCTTTTTCTTTTAATTAGTCTTTAATAAACTTCTTTGAAATTTCCAATGTTTGCTGTTACAACTATGTCACTAGCTAGAACAATCCACTAGGTATTTCAATTCGTTATTTTGTAACATTCACATAGACATATGACCCACTAAGGCCTGATTATGTTAGTACTTTGTCACATTATATCAAATGAAGCGTTAACAAGTGTCTCAACAAGGCATGTGCTAATGCTGCCCTAATATAGAACAAGCATGTTTTATCTAACAATTAACATTACTACTTGAAAATCCCTGAGACTGTTAGCGCTAACGTTTTTTGTTTCAAATCATTGAAGTAGTATTTGGATTGTAGATCTTTTAATGCAACTGGGCCCCGATTCTACTAAAGAAACTGTTTTTAAATTATAATTGCTTAAATTTTATTTTTTAAATAATTGTCTCAAAATTTTCATATTTTATACTAGGTATATAGGTACATATTTTATATTAGGTGGTGGTATTTTTCTAGTATAAAAAAATATTTAAACCCGTCTGTTTTGAGGCAATTATTTAAAAAATAAAATTGAAACAATTACAATTTAAAAACAATTTCTTTAGTATAATCGGGGGCCTGTTCGTTCTAATTTCACCATCTGAACGCAAAACCCTTGTGCGATTTTTTTAGGTATTTGTAGGAAATAAAAACAGCGCCATTTAGCGCATGTAGATAGAACTGTTATTTTTCATACAAACCGTAAACGCCACTGGTAAAACTCGCACTAGTTCAGTTCAGTTGACGAAACAATAAACGTATGATTATTATTTTATTATACGTAACGTTATACATATGTAAATAACGTATATATAACGTTTGGGCTAACCAGAAATAGAGCCAAATACTAAAAACAAAATTGAAATATGTTCAAAATTAAGCAAGAGATAAGAATTTAAATGTCTTGCTAGACACTTGCGCACTATACTTACGAATGACGTCGTCACAAGCAACGCCATACAAACTCCATACTGACATATTGCAGGAAAGGGATAGAGTATCCCTTCCGTATTCGAGCAATAACTAAACGTTTATCTCAGAACTGTATTAGTCAAATTAAATAAGTTTTTTTTTAAATTAATGATAGGCTTGCGTTTGACCGCCAACTAGCCTAATGTTAAGCGATGATGCGGTCTACGGTGAAACACGCTTGCCTAGAAGAAACCGATTCACTCGTGATTTGAAGACACCCAGATTGTAACTATCGGGGAACACCCATCTAGGCAGCGCATTCCACAGATAGTAGTTTGCACAATAAAGGTGGAATCAAAGCACTTAGAACGGGTTTTCGGAATATCAACCATAAAGTGGTGACGATTATTCGTACCCACTCCGATAGAAGTTATTTTAAGCAAATCAAACACCTGTCTGACCTAAATAAAGTTCAAAATTTTTTGTTGCACTGAACTGGTTGGCAGTTTCATAAAACGTAAGGGCAATTTATTGAAAAAAAAATGCACACGATAACGTATAAAGCCGCAGGCCGTAGCTAGTTTCACATAACAATAATATACCTTCAACATTTCCAGGTCCAGCCTCAATAGAAGAGATCGCAGCTCAAGTTGTCAGTTGCGGAGGTCCCAGCGGTCCCAACAAGGAGTATGTCTACAATCTAGCGGCAGCTATGAGGCAACTAGCACCTCACGTGAAAGACGAACACCTCATCCAGCTGGAAGCAGCTGTGAGGCGGTTAGACCCTGACCTTAAAGGCAGTTGAGGGTAGGAGAATATTAGGAGACGTAGCCAATGGACTTAGATGTACTTAGGGGTATATTTACCATGATTTATTGTAATATCGTTGCATGCAATCATCATCATTTCATGTCCCCACTGCTGGGACTCAGGCTTTCTCTCAGAGAGAGAGGATGGGCCCTAATCCACCATGTTAACCCAGTGCTGTTGGTGAATGTTATGTCATTGAAATTTTGTGGTTCTTGGACATACAGGATTCCTCACGATGTTTACATTCACCGATTTTGAGCTATTGCATTGAAACTGCAGATAATTTATTTAGGTACTAAATAAGTGATTGGTGCAGGGCTGAGGATTGAACCGGGTGCCGTCAGATTGTAAAGCGCACATGCTACCGCTCGGCCACCATCGCCCCACAATACATGCAATGGCATTTAAATATTTATCATTATCATCTTAGTCCACTGCTGGACGTAGGCCTCTACCAACGCACGCCACTCAGCTAGATCTTCGGCTTTTAGCTTCCAGCCACTGCCAGCTGCCTTGGGTATATCGTCACTACATCTGGTCTCAGGGCGACTTAGGCTACTTAGAACCCTAAATATTGGGAGCCATATTGGGTTCAATCAATAAAATTCATGGTAAATGTAACTCCGTCCAAGTATTTTTTTGCTCTGACAGCTGCAATAAAACTAAGAAGCTGAATCAAAATCACGAATTCTGATCACTTTCCTTTTTTTTTTTACGTATGACCTTTATTTTCCCAGGGCTTTTTTTATTATTTGTTAGTTAATCCGCCGAAACGTTACATATTCTGTGAAAATTTCAACTGACTATTACGGTTCGAAAGATTCAGTTAATAGTTAAGACAGATGGAAAGACAGACATCGTATGCTTAGTAATAGGGTTCCGTTTTTACCCTTTGGGTACGGAACCATACAAAAACATCAAATATGCGAGTGAAATAGTGGCGCGCCATATTCCTGGCTTTAATTCTGTGAACTATAAATACTTAAAACCTTTACAATCGACGTTGTTATCTTCCATCCATGTTCATTATCAATATATGTAACTGTAGATTAGATTGTAAGATAGAATCTTGTAATGTAGAAAGCAACTGCATGTGATATTTAGTAAATTATTGGCTTATTTAATAAGCTATTAAAGTCAGTAGAGAATGAAAACACGCGCCAACTTTTAAAGAATCCGCATTGCAACCCCAGAAATAATATGAAATGCAAACATTACTGTGTTCCGACTGTGTTACAATAAAAATTAATAATTTACAAGTATCAAGTGAGATTATTCCAGGAATTTCATACAAATTTTTGGGGTTCCAATAATGATATTTTTTAATTTGCTGCGCTTTTTCAGTCTCTACTTTCATTAGCCAGACTCTATATTATTTATGTATTTTAAGCTAATAAAAAAATACCCGGCCAAGTATGAGTCGGGCTTGCGCTGCGAGGGTTCCTTACCACCCTAAAATACAAAAAAAGACAACATCATGCCCAGGCGGTCACTGCCAAGAGTTACCGACCTCGCCCGACTTTTTCACCGACTCGCCCTTGGCCAGTATTTATTATTTGTTGCTGCCGGGGACTGGGGTCCGTACGCAACGCTTATCCGTCGTCTGGGGTGTTGCCATAATGTCCAGCCTTGGCAGGCGGGTTGGAGATCGCACAGCGTTCACAATACAGTAAGAGGATGCTGCTTCCCATCCCATCCTCCTGTGATTCTGTTCGCAGTTTAAAATAAGATACAAAGAAATAAAGAAAAACATTTATTTATGACAGAAACAAAAGATACAAAGACGTTACGAGTTAAACACAATAGTTTAAGGACATGTAACAGATATCTTTTATCTGTGTTTTATGTAAGTCGGGCAGATCAAAAACAGAATGTACAAAAGCAAAAATAATAACGTTGGCCGGCGTAAAAACTTTACAAGATGACTCTAATCCAGCATAGTAACTTTTTTTTTCATTTGGAAAATGTCGAATGTCATATTGACCAACCCCATTGTTCGAGAACGATTTTGAAGCAAAGCAAACGGCCAATGTGTTTACGAGGACTATGCGTTACGGATGTGCAATGTGAATCAAACTTTATATTGTTAAGAATATTTGTTAGCATTGCTGCATCAAATAAAGCCTGTAAGATTTCAGCAATACAATCGTAATTGCTACTGATATAATCACCTACGCACAAGCAATTAACAATGTACTTGACTATAAAAATCTGCTCTACTGCAACGACTTTAAAGTTCACAATTACACGGTGTTTTTGTAAAGATTCCTGGGCTATAAACGTGATTGTAGTGTATTTTTAGTTCGGATGAATCATTTCGTGATGTAATTGTGTTTTCAAGGATAAGCTCCTATTTTTTCCATTAGTTTTGTAACTAGTAACGCTTTTTTTTTGTTGCAAATGCATTGATACTGCGGAAGGCTAAGCCGGAATGAATTTTATGCTGAGATAAATAAAATTGGCTATAACATAAAAAAACAACTACGCTTAACATTATTATTACTAGTAGTTCGCCTCGTACTGTGACCTCGCGACCAATAAATTTTCGGAACCCCAAGATCGATTTTGCCCATATTCGATCCTAAAAATTGTATTGAAATGAACTACTTGCCTACAAAGTTTCATGAAGATCGGAGCAACGATACGCAAGTTATCGTCTAACAAACCATGCATAGAAACGCCGACTAGCCATGTCTCATTAGCCATTAGAATCTGAGACCTCTCTTCGTTCGGTCAATTAAACATTACAGCTACAGTCCGCGCCACCTCTGAAGTCCGATAGACGCGGCGCTGCTTTCGCAGAACTAAACGTTACCAGTAAGATAGGTAAAAAATTACCAATTTTCCAATAAGGCTTGAACAATTATAATTGTGCAAGTTTGTACGTTCGTTCATTCTACACACCAGAACAAGTTACAATCTGGGTGTCTTCAAATCACGAGTGAATCGGTTTCTTCTAGGCAAGCGTGCTCCATCCATCGTAGACCGTATCGTCGCTTTACATCAGGCGAGTTGGTGGAAAAACTCAAGCCTATTAATAGAAAAAAAAAACAACTGAACGACCTTGAATAAAAGAGGATAACTTTTAGTTCCCGCTTTTGCCGTAAGACTTCAGTGGTGGCGAGCGCTCTATATGAGTGACTGATCCTACTGGGGATTACTAGGAACCAGTGACACCACCAGTGGTGTAATTCGGTGGTAATGGACTAGTGCTATGATTTTTACCTCCTAGAGTAAAAATAAACGCGCAGGGAATTTACAATACAGGGTAATTAGAAAAGGATATAATAAGCCGAAAGGGGTTCATTATGAGCATATTTTACTGTGGGACTAACCCTGAAATCGCGACAAAAATCACATGATTAATTAATCACAGAAAACGGTTATTCACACTTTACAAAATGTATGGAACAGCTGTAATTTGTGTTGCGATTTCAGGGTTACGCCCATGGTAAAAGTTGTTCATAATTATGAGTATAACGAACTTCTTTCCGCTTAGCATACCCTTTCCTTATAACCCCTTAAAAGTGCACCCGCTTTTGTTTCTTTCTACGTATATTTAAATAATTTAAAAACACTGATTCTTTATAAGGAAAGATCTACCTTCGTGAATTGAATAGGTATGTCGACCTTGCCAGCCCATAATTCTGAATACGAGTGGCGTATCGATGTTTCAAACTGTGAAGTAACTAGGCTTGTAAAAACTTGCAGAAAACAAGTTTTCTCAACAATGAGATATAAAGTTATGTGATTATTTACGGGATATTTACCGTGGTAAGGTTGTGGAATGAGCTCCCGATATTTCGGCGCAGTTACATGCACCAACTTCACGGGATGAGATCTATCTCTATAGAATCCATCTTTGGATCTATCTCTATAGAACCGATCCTTGGATCTATCACTATAGAATCCATCCTTAGATCTATCTCAAAAAAAATAGTTCTTGAAATCTTATGATACGGGATTTGCACATGTATGTCACGACGAAATTGGCAATTTATGTAAACATCAGGGCCCTTATTCTTTAACTTACATGATATCCTTGCCATAAACGCGTCGACGTGCATTTATGGAACATGAGCATGGATCGCGTTAACATGAAAATTTAATTGAAAAATGAACTCTGTGCCTTTAGTCTCTATGACCACATAAACTCATAACGCGGCCGCGTTACGCTATCTGCGTGGAATTGGCAATGTCAAGTTTGCTAACGCAATGAGGTTCGCAGTGCACTCGTTTTGAACAGATTAAGGGTACAGAGACCATTTTTCAGGAAAATTTACATGTTAATTTCGTTCCTTGCCATAAACGCGTCGCGCGTTTATTGCAAGGAATCTCATGTAAGTTAAAGAATAGGAGCACTAGAATGTTAGGTCCATGTTTATCATAATTTTATATGATAATTATTTATTTAACTGACATTTTACTTGTAGAGGAGTTATCAAACAATATTTTTCGCCTTGGTAATTTTCGGTGAACTTTGCCCTTAGTTTGTCATAAAAATGTAATTAACAAATTTAATGGAGCTCGTTTTATTATTGGTATAAGATTTTCATTTGAAGTTTGTGGCATAGTTAATTAGATTTTAATTGCAGTTCCAATAATTTCCGCATTCCGGTCTTTTGTTATCAAATGACTATTAAGCGAACAGCGTCAGTTTAGGTAGTTATTTGTTTGTTCTATAATCGTTTTCTCGAAAACTTCTAGCGATCTTGGCATCATTTTGGAGTCTGGAGCTGAAATAGTAGATTGTTATACGAGGGATGAAAGGGACCTATTTAGGCACGAGATGGTTTGGGGCCAATAGTTCGAGTTATTAGTAGTAGTTTTGGGAATAACTGTATTTGTAATGTTTTGTATAAAAATCGCGTACACATAAGCAATCATCTATGTATATATATAAAACAAAGTCGTGTATGCTACACTATAACTCAAGAATGGTTGGACCTATTTTCATGATCTATGATCTGTTGGATTCCTCTCCATCCTGAATAGCAAAGCCAAGCTCTACGATCGGGCCATAGTAGCGAGGCCGCAGGCCGAGCTCTACGCGTACGAAGTAACGGGTATGAGCTAGTCTATGCTCATAGTAATTTAATTTAATATATAATATTATGTAATAAATATTATAAAGAGGAAAGATTTGCATGTAAGTATGTTTGTAACGAATTGGCTCAAAAAGTACTAGACCGATTTTAAAAATTCTTTCACCATTTGAATTCTACATTATCACTGATTAATATAGGCTATTTTAATAGGCTATATAAATATACCCGTGCGGAGCCAGGGTGGACCGCTGGTTATATATAAATTTGTTTCTTTAATTTAATTTTATTAAAATTTGTTGAATTTTCTTTGTAGTTTTGTTGAAAAAGCCAAATACTTATTAAATAACATTTATTAAGCAAACTAAGTATTTGGTTTTGCGTTCCACTAGCATATTATCCTGTCAAAGTTTATTTATAAAATATGGAATAATTATATAGGGAAAATTTCCTTGACGTGACAGTTTTAAATAAATCGGCGGCATTGAGGAAAATATCTCTGTAATTGTGTTAATTAACAATATGATATAGAATAATTACAAAATATGTAACATTTAAGTCAGCAAGTGGAAATAATACATAAGTACAGTGACTGGCAAGAATTATGGCACGCATATGAGAAGAAGATAAATACACAAAGTTTAAAACAAGATGCAGCTGATATAGCTTATATGTATTTTTTTATATTTAGACCTAAATAATTAACCAATGGCCCAATACAATCACAGTAAAAAGGTAACTTTAGCACCCTAAGTAATTTAAACTTTGCGTAAAACCTACATAAAACAAACATAACATCAGGCGAGATGTCGGCCAAACGCAAGCCTATTATTGAATTTAAAAATAAACTACGTCATTACGAAATTCCGTGGTCAAAGGCGAAAAAACAAGTTGAAAATATTTTTTTAACGGAAAGTTGAAAAATACATGAATTTCATTAACACCAAACCCTCCAAATAGAACAAATAAGTACTTTTCTCAAACGTGGTACTTAGTTGGTCCATTTTTTAAAGACCCTGAGGAAAATGGCACTTAAGGCCTCGGCCTTTGCTGTTATGGGTGGCCAACTTTAGTCTCCTCATATTATTATCGTGTACAAAATATCAACGTGTAAAGAGTTGTTTGATTGCGTTTTTTACTTAAAAGAGGCATGCACAGAGCTTATTCTTATTCGAAATGGGGGCGATAAGTCCTGCACTGACGTCCCGCTAGGGGTGTATTGCCTGTATGCACAGAGCTTATTTTATGGTACAATTTACAGAAAAAAAAAGATATTACCAGATGGCGTCCTGTGATTGTCTCATATGTTAGTACAAACCATACCCATTTGGAAATGTTTTTCCGATGTTTGGTTGCTAGGCAAAGTCATAATGAAATGTGAAAATTACCCCAAAATATTTGTGTCATATTAACGCGACGTTTTTGAAAATAACGCCTGAGAAAAGTATTAAACAATGCCTTAGCGGCACTTTTGCATTTTTGGACTGTCTTTGGCTATGCTTCAGCCCACATTTTCATGTTTATCCATGAATTGTTTATCGTGTTGATAGCTGATGCAGTAAGTAATGTACTTTAATAACAATGGAAAGGTATTAATTTGAAATTGACATCATTTACACAGTTGTAAACTTTTAAATTATTCATCTAAATATGTAAATTGGCTAGACGCTACTATACCTACCACTTTGCAATGAATATAAAAACACATTCATATAAAGCTGGAATACATACCTTAACCCATACTGTTTACAGTAAAAATATAGTCAAACGAAACAACCTAAAGTATTTATATAGGTTACATATTTTATTATTTTTCCCGCTTCCCAGCCAAAGCTGTCTCGCAAATTTTCAACTTTATGAAGATGAAATAAATCACTCGATGCTAATTTTAAAAACCGACTAGGTCTTATCTTGAGAATATTTCGAATATTATTCTAATTATTATTTTGGTGGCGATGATCGAAAAAACTCAGAAAAATATTTTTATTGAATTTTCATCGCCAAAATAATAATGAAATAACTTGAAAAATTATTCTCCTAAGTAAAGTCCTGTTTCATTATTTATCTTCAATAATGTTAAAAATGTGCAAGTGTGACTGGAACCAGACTTTTAATTTGTGGCGTGCTATTTTCCTTGCCAGGCACTTCAATCGGTGTCATGTCACTTCAAGTAGTTCATCAATTCAACTTCACTTAGAATTTAGATATAAAGTGTCACATGGCACTTACTTTATCAGCTAGTGATAACCCAACCAATGCATTAAGATAAAAAACATACGAAAGAACTGGCCTTAATTACCTATTTTCATAAATAATACTAACAAAAATAAAATTTATTCGTCAATACAGAGTAGGCACTCCTATCTTTTATCGAAAAGATTACAGACATATGACGTCATCGCCTTAACAACCTTGATATAATCTTTGGCAGGTTCGCAACTGCATTACTATCACTGACTGCAATGTAATTATTTATCCTTCTTATTACGACCTAGCAGTTTGTCCAAGAAACTGCGCTTTCTTTTAACTTTCTTGGTATCTTTCGAATGGTTCTCTAAGTCCTCACCTTCTTCTGTCATTTTCTGTATCAAGGCTGGAATGCTTAAATCCACGACGTGATCGGCGTGGTCCACATGTGTCTTGTCTTTGCTATTTTGTCGCTGGAAGGTTCCTAGCTCTGGAACTTCGTCGTTTTTCTCGTCCAACTCTGCCAGGGCCCGTTTAAATTCTTCCATGTCGTCTCTTCTATCTAGACTTTCGAGACCGTTCCGTACAACATCTGGTTGTTGAGTGTTTCCATCGATTTTGTTCTCGCGTTCTTTCATTTCGAATACATCGTCGTCGCCGAGCTTATCACTTTTTTCTTCAGTTTGTTTCTTTTGGACGTTTTCGATGCTATCGGCGCTCGATTTCGGGACGGAGGCGATAACCCGGGGGCCCCGGGGCTTAGTCGGCGGCAGTGTCCAATCGATCGGCTTTCGCTGCGGCGAGTAGCGCTTCACTAATTCCTCGAACAACTTTTGGTGATCCACTTTTGGCGAATCGTTGTTATTGTATGGCAGACTCTGATGTTTTGACCTCTCAGGATCCTCATTCTCCTTGCCTCCGTCCACTTCGGACGGGCCCAAATCCAGACGGATTTTGCGTGTCGGCGTTGGGGTTGAATACGGCTCGGGGAACGGGAATTTGTACAGATTTGGACTCTCGATTTTGTACTTTAAAATAGGAGAGTTTGGAGATAGACTTTTGGCGGGCAGCGAGGCGCGCGTCCCGGCGCGGTTGAATGGAGTACCACTTGTAGGCTCATGTAGATTGGACGTCATGAATTCTCGCCTCATTTTGGATAGTCTGCGGGTACGCTCCGTCATGGTGCGCCGGTAGTCGACATCGTCGCTCTGGTTCAGCTCCGAGTAGAAATTGTCGGAGTACTTCCTCGGTCGGAAGTCTATCTGTTCCTCGGTGCGCGATTCCCGCATGCTGGAGTAGGCGGGAGCGTTGCGCCTGAAATTGGTGGTCGTCTTGCCGTGGTTGGAAGTAACGATAGGCTCGACCTCCATCGCGGGAGCGAGCGCGGTGGGCGAGGCCGGTGGCAGGAACACCGTGTCGTGTTTGTCGAACACCTCGCGCCGCTGACTGAACTGATCGGTTCCGATGATCTCGCGCGACTTCACACTCATCGTGGGCGACTTAGCACTCATTTCCGTCCGATAACAGACCACAACACAATGTTATTGATACTATTTTCCTGTAAACACTGTATTTCTATTTTGGTCGAGCGCACATTATGAGTTCAGCGGTAGCATCGCGCCTATGTACACGTCTACACGTTAAATTGGACAATAAAGGTCCGGTCGTCCGTATAAGGCGAGCCGTTCGCGATATGTGCCTGATCAATAGAGTGGCAGCGATAAGATACGGGCGTCGCGTCCCGCGCCACTTTACCCGTACTTCTTTATCTTTCAGTCGAACCAGTTGAGTAAATATAACTGACTGAACACAATCGTGTACGTAATTAATAGCAGACTGAGTGAAAGCACGCCGCGGCCGCAGGCGGCTATCGGCGAACGCCTCATTATATAATGAATATTAATACAAATGTCCCAAATACAGAACGCTCCATTGTTGATTCTCACAGAATGCTAATTCCGTAATCGCGTCAATATTTACACGGGGCTGAGACTGGTTCGCGGCGATTAGTTAATCGTACACTGAACGGTTCTGTTTCCCACAAACAACGAGATATTGTGGAAACGTCTAAGCCGCGATGTGCCGAGATACCGACTGGGCGTCCGTTGCTATTATAAATAGTGCTGCGTCGAGTTAAAGTTGAAAACTGCATGTATTTTCATATCTTTCCCGGTTATTTTGTGCTCAATGAACCGTTAGTCAAATTGGCGGTGATTAGAGCTGTAGCTGATGCAAGAAGTGCGCGTTTGTAACAGCTGATTATACTTAGGCTATACAGTGATGACAACGATTGCAATCATGTATGCCAGTAGCAGTAAATAAACTACTGCAAATTGGCATAATTTTGTTACAGAGTATTAATTAAAATCAGCTCACCTTAGCCTGAGTTAGGTCTTGCTCAAGGCGCGCCACTTAACCCGACCCTCGGCTTTTCGCTTCCAGTCACTGCCAAATGTCTTATGTATGTCGTCATTCCATCGGATCGGTGTTATACGCCACGTTTGCCGATTCCTAGTTTCCTCTCTAGCACGCACTTCCTACCTCGGCTGGTATCGGAGGAAGTAGATTCTATAATTAGTTATGCGCAATTTCGCCATAACAAAGACATTTGACTATCAATGGGAAGTTAGGTATTGGTTAATCAAATCAATTAAAAAAAAAAAAAAAAAAAAAAAAACTTTCTGATTTTTTTTCTGAATTTCTGATTTTAGGCGTCGGCCACATTGAATTAAGCTTGGTGTCATTCTATTTTTCGTATTCTTGTCTGCAAAGCTGCTAACCATATCATGGGGTGCATAAAAAATAACTGGTCCGCCATCTTTAGGAGTCCGCCATATTGGATTTAGAATGACGTCATTTAGCTAACCATGCATTTGTCATCCAAACTAAATGTGTATGCAAAATTTCAGCTCAATCAGGTGGATTACCTGGTTGGTGGTAATCTTAAAAACATTCTTATAATAACCTTACATTGACTTATGTCTTGCTCTCTCTTTAGCCGATAGAGCGAGACAAAATTCAATGTAGGTAAGATTATAAGAAAGTTTTTGAGATTATGGTAATCCATCAGTTGGGGATAATTGTTTTAAAATTCAGTTGCATTATTTACCATCTAATCTAATATCTCAGGATGACGAGCATTTTGAACTGTTGTAAATAAAAAAATCTGAGTGGCACTGAACTGTTATGAGCAAGAGTGACGCTTACCATCAAGCGAGTGACTAGTCAGTTGCATAAAAATAAAGTTATGGAAATTGCCATCGCATTGTTGGGCAATTGGTGTTGTTGCTAATAATTAACCGTTTCCTAACACCCCACACAAACAGAGGGGTATAAGTTTAAAGGTTTTTTTTTGTGTCTGTTTGTGGCATCGTACTTCTCAAACGGCTATACCGATTTTGATTCAACTTTTTTTGTGTGAAATGTGATCGAGTGTTCTTAACTATGTTTAAAAAATTTGAAGCCTATCAGCTATTTTTTTTAAATAAATGTCAATTCATATTGGTTTAGTACCTAAAAATGGCGACAAACAAGTTAGCGGTTCGCGTGATGGTAAGCGGTTGCTCGAGACTAATTTCTCTGAGATACAAATCTAAGCTGTAACTAGCTTAGTCCATAATTATTAACTATTAGTCCATATTAACCATAATAACCAGCTACAAAGCGGTTCGAAGAAATATTATCGCGATTCAATCTAAAACTGAGTGTTAATCAACCCACTAGACTTTGCAGCAAGACATGTCTTGACAACATTGCCCATAACATGAGAGGATGTAAAACAACCGTTATGGAATATGCCTTGTCAGACCACACTGCTCAAGTTTTAAAATGTCCAGTAAAGAGGAGTTATTTCATAACACACTTTTTCAGATGGAAACGTGATTTTAACAAAGAGAACGTCAGTAAATTCATTGAATGCATCAGCAATCTATCTTTCTGTGACGTCTACAAGGCTGAAAATGCAGATGACGCCTATAATGAGTTCATTGAAATATTTCTGCTATTTTATGACCTATGCTTTCCAGTTATAAAAGTTAAAATTCCCTTAACCAAATGTCCCAAATGGATGAGTAAAGGAATAAAGACCTGCACGAAACGAAAACGTTGCTTACTATGGAAGTATAGACGCTCTTCAACTAAGGCTGATAAAAATATATTCAAACAGTACTCTTCTAGATTAAAACAAGTAATAAAACAAACACAAAAAGCGCAAAATAATTATCATATACAACAATCAAGCAATAAATCTAAAGCTGTGTGGGATATAATAAATAAATATAAACAGAATAATATTAAAGACGAAATTACACATATTAAAGTAAATGGAATAATAATCTCTGACCCACGAGAAATTTCCCAATGTTTTAATAATTTTTTCATAGACGAAGCAGAAAAAAAAACAGTCAATAATATTAATACCCCGGAAACATTGAAGCATTCTAAATCCAATTCTTGTTTTATGGAACCGACAAGTGAGAATGAAATCCATAATATTATACAGTCTCTCAAAAATACGAACAGTACAGGATATGACGGCATTTGCACTAAAATAGTAAAGTTAACTGCCAAATACATATCACCTCCGCTTAGTCATATCATTAATAGCTGCATAGAGAACGGTATATTCCCCGATAAGTTGAAGACCTCTGTCGTAATACCTGTTTTTAAAAAGCGAGATAAAGAAGATATGCGCTTTTATAGACCAATTGCTCTAATACCGGTGTTTTCTAAAATTATAGAAAAAGTTATTCATAAGCGCCTGAGTAATTATTTAGAAACCAACAACATTTTTGCACCAGAGCAAGTTGGATTTCGAAAAGATAAATCTATAAACATGGCTCTACTAAATTTTCTTGAAAAAGTCTATACCGGCCTTGACAACAAAAAAAGAGTCACAGCACTATACATGGACATGAAAAAAGCTTTTGACCACGTAGACCATAAAATTTTAGTCAGAAAAATGGAACTGTATGGTATAAGAGGTAATATATTAAATTTAATAACGTCATATCTTTCGAACAGACAACAACATACTGAAATTACTAAGTTAAATATTGACACTAAAGTAGAAGTCAAATATCAGTCAGACCGCAGAGCTGTTAAATACGGAGTACCTCAGGGAAGCATACTAGGGCCCTTACTGTTCCTAATCTATATTAATGATTTTCCCCAAGCTATTAAACATCCGATGGTCATGTTTGCTGACGACAGCACTGCAATTTTTATGGATAATAGAAATGGAGAACACGAAAATGACATCAATGATTCATTAAAAATAATAATTGATTGGCTACATAATAACAACCTTCAAATTAATTTAGATAAAACACACATAATGACATTTAAAAATATTAATTCTAAATTTGGCATTTTAAATATTAATTATAATGGAAAACATATTGACGAACTACAGAAAACTAAATTTTTAGGTATTCACATAGACTCAAATTTGTCGTGGAATTGTCATGTTGAGCATATATGTACAAAGTTGAACCAGTTTTCGTATGCATTGTATATGTTGCGTAAGGTAGCTAATGATAAAGCTCTTTTAAGTGCCTATCACGCATATGTTGGCTCCACCCTAAGATATGGAGTTCTTGTTTGGGGAAACTCTACGGAAAAAGAATCAGCATTTAAAGCACAGAAAAAATGCATTCGAGCAATATGTAGGCTAAAGCCTAGAGACTCGTGTAAGCCATACTTCCAAAATCTGAAACTGCTGACCCTGCCTTCCATGTACATTTATGAATCGGCTATGCTTGTAAGAAATCATATAGGTGACTATAAAACTTTGACGGTTAAGCGGCATAAAAATGTACTAAGTGCGCCGAAATGTAAAAGCGCTTTGTTTAGTAAAAGTGTTTTAGTAAAAAGAGTAGAAATATATAATAAGCTACCACAAATTATAAAAGAGACTAATAATAATGACATTTTTAAATTTAGATTGAAGAAGCTTCTGATTGACAAGGCATATTATACCTTAGATGAGTATCTTAAAGATAAATTATAAAATTTTTTGTATTATGTAATTGACATTTTTAATTTAAGCGATGATAAAAATAATCTGTATCTACTAATATACCTATTGTAATTTGCACACCTTAAAGGTTGGATATAGAGCAACTTTATTCTAACTTAAGACCTATCATGTACCTACCTATATTCTAGCAAATAAATTATTTTGATTTGATTTGATTTGATTAATATTACCTGCAGAGTTGTTAGACGTTAATACAATGAAATTGATGTCAAGGTAGTTTCTACATTCTGTACCATACCATAGAGAAATATACTATACTAGAGACCATACCTAGCAAGGGCGGGATTAAGGGGGGGTGGGCACGGGGGCACGTGCACTCCTTAAATCCGCCCCGAGACTATATTTTTGTATACCTACTGTGGAGATTCTATCACAGACAGTACATACTTATCAGAGTTGTTGAAATGTATGAATAAAATAACAGAAAGAACATGAGTGAAACTCTTGTCTATTTCTGGCTGGAATTGCGAATTTTGTTCGTTGCATCCCTTTCACGCACTTACAAATGAAAGATGATAATGAAAGTGCCCCTTGTGTCCCTCCCAGAAAAAAATCCTGGATCCGCCCTTGATCTGTATTTAGTGTTCAATGGTTTGCACTAATTACTATGTAACTTAGAACCAAAACACGGAGTTTTCAAAGTAACAAGGGTAAATAGTTTTTTTAAACCTCCTATAGAGCTAAGATGAAGCTATATAAGAGCTAAGTAGTTCTGACTAACGTGTGTAGTGTAACGACTGAATAGATTTTCTGGAATCATAGCCAGGTAAGCCAATATGCCAATATACTTTCGTCGATGTCACCTCAAAAAAAATCTTAATCAAAATCGGTTGTCATTTGGGAACTACAATGTCTGTCACAGACTGACACAGATAAACATACACACAGACTCTCTCCTCTCTCTCTCTCTCTCTCTCTCTCTTTCTCTCTCTATCTGTTTGGGTCGGGGGTTAAAACAATGCAGATTTGTCACTTTTCAAAAAATTTCATTCAGTGATTTCATACCTATCTTCAATTGTGTGCGAGTGACAGAATTGTAGACGGAAAGAGCCGTATGATATGACGTAATATACAGGTAGATACAACATGTAGGCACGTACATATCTACCCATTTATAAAAAAATATGACTTCTCATAAATAAACGTCTTACTCCCACATACCATAGCATTGTTACCAATTTGGTAATTTAGCATGCTATTAGACACGGAATCCATACGAAATTCATATGCTGATTTTGTATGAGAACGTTTTTGGAGAGAAAGACGTGTTTTTTTTTGTTTTAGCCTACATAATGGCGAAGTAATGCTTTTTATCATCATCGTCAGCCCACACCAGTCTACTGACATTTCCCAAGACACGCCACTTGGTCTGGATATCTATTTCTTATATTTAATTTTTTGCTTAAAAGGACGACCAACAGCTTGGTTTCTAATGTCTTATAAATAAATAAAATAGATAGATACACAAAGCCAGTTACAGGTCATCACGGATAGTCGTTCTTATGCCATAAAAGGCAACCAAGCCAACTGACGAATGGTAAGCGATCACTTTCGTTCGTCGTCAAAAAATAAATTAGGTAGGTATCAATATGTTTAGAAAAAAAAGTGGTTTTTTTTTGACATGCCCTTGAATTTAAAATCATACTAATATAATAATATAAAACCGAAATTGTGTTTGTTTGTTCTTCTGTAACGCGTCAACAGATCAACATGTTTTTTTTTGCGTTGAGATATTTGTAGAGCCGAAGTGTGACATTAGGATACTTTTTATCCCGTAAAATGTACGACTTCTGAGGGATTATCTACGCGGGTTAGACCGCGGGGTCAGCATGTAACAAAATATATAAATATGTACCTTTTTACGTTTCGTACAATAATTACTTTTCAAAAACCGGTAAGCCCTGTGAAAATTGGCGCTGACAATCTACAATTTGAAAGGAAATAAATATTTTTATACAATGCATTTAACGAATTTAATTGAATTTAGATAAGTTTTGTACATCACATAATAATTGCCCAAGTTTTTAAAGAGAGCAGGTACCTACCTCTGTAGTTATTTAGGTGATGCAACTTTTTGGCAACAACAGTCTCTACTGTATTTCGAGAGTACTTGAAAACTCAAAACAGTTGCAAAATATTGTAATAAGTAGATACATCACAGATACGACGGAACAGATCAAAAATACGTTAAAAACAGGTTTTAATTTTGACTTTTTGACTTGAGTAACATTACAGTATTCTGTGAACATTTCAACTGGCTATCTATATTACGGTTCGAAAGATGTAGGAGAGATAGACGGACAGACAGCGTAGGGTAATAGGGTCTCGTTTACACCCTTTGGGTACGGAACCCTAAAAACGACTCTGGAGTTAAATATAACTTGGCACCAACAAAGTCTACTGTATTTCAGGAATACCTGAAATCTCAGAACAGTTGCAGTATCTAGCAATAAAGTAGGTAGGTAAGTACATAGTATTTCTGCTAGTAGTTAGGTACTATAGTTTATTCTGTTGTACTTCTGGAAACTGTGTAACCCGCCTATTTCCGTCCAATGAATTGGTTCATTTATACGAGGGTTATTCAGAACTATTAATAGTTCTTATATTTTTTGGAATCTAACCCAGATGTTTCATAGCGGTGCGCTTCCCTTCGGTATAAAACTAGCAAAACAATTGATTTGTAAAGGCTGAGTGGTTGGCCTTATTGTCAGAGTACGCTCACCGGTCTGAGCAATCTTTATCGGAAATTTTTGTAGATAAAAAAAATCACTGAGTGATTAAATAAAAACGATTGTGCATAGAATAGAGCGGCAAATTAAGCCGTCATAGAGTTTAGTCTTCATAGAGATGTGGGTTTTCTCTGCATCTTCTACTGCTTGTTTTTCAGGAAATGCTCTGAAGAGCTATTTGACCTCATTGCTGCGTAGGAATTTCACTACCGTACATCCCCCACACCATAATAAAATTCACCCCACATCTTGCAAAATTGATAATTCCACACCGTCCGGACTACACCGGTTTTAAATAAATAATAAAATAAAATGTCTCTATTTCAGGCATGGAACCCATATTGTTACACATTTGTTACAGTTACAAAAGAAAATTTGAAATAGACGGTTTTGCCGCTCCTTTCTTCTGCGGACCAGCAAGGTGTGGAATGACCTTCCCCCGGATGTCTTTCCGCTTTAAAAAATATCTACAAACATTTATCCGGACTGGCAAAGCATCGACAATGCCGTTAGGGATGCAGATGTCCACATCAGGCTTCGATTACCATTTACCATTAGATGGCCCGCCAGCTGCTTTGCTACTCTCTTTTATATAAAAAAAATCTGGCTGTCACGGGACGCCCGGCAGATGTGAAACATGATGGCATAAAATAGTGTTATGTCGTTTGCCGTCACGGCATACGTGGTTTATTGCCAAGGCGTCCCAATAGATGTTTCACATGAAAAACAATCAAATAATTTCATTAGCACATGGCAAGAGTATCAAGTCGTTTTATTATCAACTATATAGGTCCGCCCCGGCTTCGCACGGGTATTATAATATAGCCTATGTCACCCGGGAATAGTGTAGATTCCCAACAGTGGAAGAATTTTTCAAATCGGTTAAGTAGTTTCGGAGCCTATTCAATGCAAACAAACAATCAAATCTTTCTTCTTTATAATATTAGTATAGGAGACAATCTAGAACCTGTCGATATCACAGTGTGGGCGATATGTGCATGGTCTGTTTCTGACAGCATTGTTATTTTTGATTAGAACGGTAGTTCCGGAATCGCACTTTCGAAGTTCTAGACACGTTCTAGACTAGGTCATAGCTTCTAAGGCGGAACGCGAGCATAATTCACCTCTAAAATTTAAATATGCATTTATAGATTCGATATGACAATTCGTTTTATTATACTGAATTCTCCAAATCTTGTTTTCATCAGAAAATCTGGCAGTACCTACTATCTAGGTAGTACGTCTATTACGGTTCGAAAGATACAGCCGTTAAAAGGTAGGACAGACGGACGCACAGACAGACAGCGTAGACTTAGTACTTAATAGGGTCCCATTTACACCCTTTGGATACGGAACCCTGAAATTTTTTCTCGCCCTTACGTGTGACAACTATTATATAGCTCACCTACTTATCTAACGTTTCCTTATGTATACGAACAGCGCCGACCCTGAGGTAGACTGAGAGAAGCGGTCGCTGTAGGCGCCAGATAGCAAGGGGCGCCAAAAAGCCAAAAGCGAAAAAAAATCGAACGAAAAATAACATTTCTATGGCGCCTCGCACCTATAGAAGCGGGGACGGGAGTGGCGGACGGCGGAGCATGCACTTGCATTGTTTGTAACCATCATAAAATGTGGAAATAGTTTATATCCTGGATTAGCACATGGAATACTTTTTTATGCCGGAATCGAGTCCTGAACAATAAAATTGTTTTCAGAAATGAAACGCGTCAAAAACATTCTCGGTCTACCCTGACCTGATCAAAGGCTTGGGCTGGCCAAGGGCGGATCCAGGATTGCTTTTGGGGGGGGCAGGGGGATCATTCTGACAAGTATAGGTACCTATGAGTAAACTGTGTAAAAGTGCACCTGAATCAAATCAAAAAACTCTGTCGAATGTATGGAATTGCTAGGTGTTTGGGGGGGGGGGGCATGACCCCCTTGCCCCCCCTCCTCTGGATCCTCCAATGGGGCTGACGCTGTGAAGATACGAGTATGAAATGGTCTGTCAAGTTTTCGCTGACGAGATGTGTTACGTGTAAAATCGCGATATAAGATTATATAGCTTATCAAGCATTTATGCATAAGGCACCTAAGGATACCTAATTATGCATTAAGGCACCTAAGGATGTTTTTTAACTATCACACCACTGTGACCGAACTGATTAAAGGTTAGTTGGTCGCGAAGAGGATTAGACACCTAAAAACGCATCCGTTTATATACTGACTGAGTTACGTGGAAAGGGTGTACTAAGCTAAGCCGAAAGGGGTCCATAGTAACTAAAATTACCAACAACTTCTACTATGGGAGCAAATCTGAAAACGTGAAAAAAAAACAGCTGTTCAACGAAAGAAAACGGCCATTGACACTCGACAAAATGTATGGAACAGCTGATATTTTTGTCGCGATTTCAGGATTGGTCCCATTACGTCCCATAGTAAAAGTTGTTCTTAATGAGGGGTACTATGGACCCCTTTCGGCTCAGTACACCCTTTACACGTAACCCTATAGGTATAAGACGGTTCACACGCCTTGGCCACGCCTGCCCCACGCCGCGCCTTTTCAATCAACGTCGGGCTAAATGGTAATAGGAAAAAAAACATTGCCGACAATAAAAATAGACAGGTGAATTTATTTCACCTCTTATGCCAATTGAATTGTGCGGCAAAAGTAGCTAAGTAATTGAGCAGTTTTAAATTTATAACCAAGCATAGCGTTCAAGTGGAGACAGATATCAATAGGTTTTTGTAAGTAGGTAACTACTACCTATATACAATGTCGTGTATATGAACCTACTGTGCGTTTCGCTATATATAATTAGTTTAGAAACTAAGATCAGACAAACAAGGGCGATATGCCTTAAATAGCACAATAATTATAGTTCGTATTCAAATGTCTCCGTGTGTAATTTTTTTTTACTATACCGCTGAATAGCGTAATGCAATAAACCGGCCAAGTGCGAGTCTGGCTTGCGCACTGAAGGTTCCGTACCTGTAACCGGTTTTTTAGGGTTAATCTAACCGACTTTTTGGGTTAACCTGACCGCCACTTGTGGCACTAGCTCGTATAGGTTCTCTATACCTTTTTGTAATTTTTATTATTGGTGTGTAAAGATAAACACAGAGTAAAGAGTTTCTATCTATAAATTTATCTAGTTGGTTTCTAGACACCGGCACCTATATACATAAATGTAAATAATGATTTTATTTACTTTCTAATAGTAAAACATACGTGTCGCGATGCAGTGAAAAGGTTTTAATTCTAATTTCGTAATATTATTCTTGTTCATCGTCTATAATGTCAAAGAACTCTTTACTATGTTTAGGTACCTACCTACCTAATTAAGTATAGGTACCTAGGTATATTGTTTCTTGAAAATAAAAATACAGTCGTGGATGTCTCATACTCGAATTCTACATCGAAGTACTATTCTAAATGGTAAATTCTTGATAAACCTAACCTATAAATGAAAATTAGAAAAAAAAAACTACACTCAATTCGGAAATAAACTACTTTTGTAACCGCTGGTAACGATTGACAAAATATCTAGGTTTTTTACCGACTTCAAAAAAGGAGGAGGTTCTTAATTCGACTCGATTATGTTTTATCGTATGTTTGTTAAGTACGCGATTACTCCGCTAATTATGAACTGATTTTGACGATTCTTTTTTGGTTGGTAGTTCATACTTCAGAGGTCCCCTTGTGGTCCCATATAATTTTTTTCGAAATTGATTCAGCGTTTTTCGAAAAAGCAACAAAAACCAAAAATATATACACACGTCATGGCTTTTTGGTTTGTGGTTCTCTACAGCAAAAGTTTTGATGAGGACTTTCAATCTCCTTTTTTTTCTACTTTTTAGTTTGTACATGTAGGTAATTAGATAATAATTAGAATAGTAGGTAAATAGTCTAGAAGTCGGTTTATGTTTCTTTTCTTTTAAAAATTAAGTTTATTATTATTTTGAAATAGGTATAAAGCGCAGCGCAGCGTAGGGAGGCCTCCCACAGATGGACCGACGACATTGTGAGAGTCGCGGGCATCCAGTGGATGCAAAAGGCAGGCTGTCGTTCAGTGTGGAGGTTAAAGGGGGAGGCCTATGTTCAGCAGTGGACGTCTTCTGGCTGATGATGATGAGGTATAAAGAATTACCTAGTTCCTAGTTTCATGGACTACACTGGAAAAGATATGGCGTAACATAAAAAATACAGTCTCTTTTTTTGAAATCCATGGGAAATGACTATCAAGGCCTCCGTCATTTGGCAGTCATCATTCATTCCAGTGATGACTTAATCCACCAAACATGTAGGATGTTAGGCTATTGCAAATATCGCACATAATCGAGAACTAGGTACAATGAATCGAGTGATCTCATTCACGATTTGCATTCAAATTTGGGGTTTGGCCTTATAAGTGGGACCAATGGCCGTGGCATCTGACCATGGCCGCCTACATCGCGGCATTCGCCTACTCCATTATATTTTTACTTCATGGTACGTTATTGCATTGCATTTTTTGTCTCTACATAATGTATGTGATGTTTGCGTGCGTCACTACGCGCATTGTGTGATTGTGTATGACTAATTATGTTCACGTTGATATATGTACTAGTAGGTACTTTTAAGAGTTTATATGTCGTTAACATGGGTTGCGTTGCATCCATTTGCGCGGTTATGACAAACAGTATCAAATGCATGTTTTGTTTATGAATACTTGAGGATATAATTAAGTTTAATGTAATTTTAGGCACAAACTTGGTGAATCTTTTCTCGATAGAATAATTTGGCAAAAACAGGCCTTCTAAAACACGATTTTAGTGTTATCTTCAAATCTAGAAGTCCTTGACAATTTTTTTTTCATATTCCAATGTTAATTTATGTATTGAAGTTTAATGTAATTTTATTTATTTATAATGTTCTAATAGTTCTTGAGTAATCCGGAATTTTATCATTTGTCGCGTACGTTATTTAGTTCTGAAGCAGGCGCCGACTCGTGCGTATATCTTCCTGCAGGCGTAGATCGCATAAGTAGATTTGTCACTGTTTCGCGCAGGGGCCAAACTCTGATTTGAGCTGACAACAGTATGCTTACAAGTTGTTGAACAATTTGAACATAGACAATGTCACGTTATGGGATTGGCTAGTAAAAACTTCATAGAGAAGGCGCTCTCATGGAAGTTCTTGAATCGGTCGCGGCCACCTGCTTACCCGGTATCAATCAAAACCACGCAGTTTTGAAAATCACGCGAACGTGAACCTTAACGCGCCCAGAAACGGTTTGTGGTCGCACAACATTTTTTCATCACCGAAAATGGATTGCTTTAAACAGCTAGCCGTAAGGCCCATGCTGTTCGACTTTGGTATAGTAGAGGCGTATCTACGTAAGTAGTAGGGATTCGAGAGTTCTGGCTCACCCACAGAAATGGTTCTGCCGCATCCGTTCTAACTCAGTTCCAAAGTTTCCCAACTCATTCATACCTACCACCGTTTCCTGTAGCTGAAAAAAATATCTAAAATTTCATTTTAGTAGTACCCAATTTAAAAAAAAAGAGTTCCTTGACACACATGCATGTTACAAGTGTATATTTTACGAGTTTGCAATGTACCAGATGTTTGAAAGTAAACATTACTCTTTACATATAGACAGATACATTTTCTAGCGCAGTCGATATCAATTTGTACAGGAAAAATAGGCAGGAGAGGATTAGATCATGCAGATCCGAAGGACACTCCAAATGTTAAAATTCCACTAGCAGTCTGTCCTAGTATTTGCAAGTTGCAACTGATACGATAATGATAACAAACGGCCAGATGGTCACCCTGCCCTTTAGACGTCACTACTGCTGTCCATATTTCTTTGCTTGTAGGTATTGACACAGTTACACACAACTTGACCTAAGGCCGCCTACTTATGACGAGTAGTACCTACCTACGTAGGTACAAAATGGTAATAATAAAGAAAGTGTAACTCGATTATTTTATGAAACAGTTTTAAATTGCCCTTGAAGATCTCCGCCGTAAGGCTAGAAAGTAACTTGTAACTTTTAACACGGTTCTATTAGCTTTACAGTCGTCACCAGGCAGACGTTCACTACTAGGGGTCTTCCCCTTAGAGCGCCACTCTGAACGACAGCCTGCCATCTGCATCTACTGGATGCCTGCGACTCTCACGATGTTATCAGTCCATCTAGTGGGAGGCCTACCTACGCTGCGTGTTCCGGTTCGTGGTCTCCACTAAAGAACCTTTCTTCCCCATCGGTCATCGTTCTTCGAGCGATGTAGTTGTGTTTTATTAGATTCACTTTGTAACTAACATGGGCCAATCCTCTCTCTCTCTCTCTTTCTCTCTCTCTGTGTCCCAGCATTGGGAACATGATAGGCTGATAATGATGACGTCTATCTTACGGCCAACTTTTATTAATATTGTTTGTGTTACAGCTCTACGCGGACTCTGAGTCCCTTTGTCAACTTATTAAGTGGGTAGAGAAAAGGTTTAAAAAACCTTTTAAACTAGCAGTTTGTTCACTACAGTAACGGAATATTTACCGTGATCCAGTTGCGGATGGAGCTCCCGATATTTCGAAGCTCTATCTACAACCTTATCACGGTAAATATCCCGTTACTTAAAACTGTAGTGAACAACCGTGATAGTTTAAACCAGTTTTTTTTAACCTTTTCTCTACTTAATAAGTTGACAAAGGGACTCGGAGTCCGTAGAGCTGTAACACAAACAATATTAATAAAAGTTGGCCGTAAGATAGACGTCCGTCATGCCGTTTGCCGTCACGGCATATAGGTAAACTACCTACTAAGACGCGCCAATAGACGTTTCAAATCAAAAATACTATTTTATCTAAAAATTAGAATTTTCAGTAGGCGACATTATGTCCTTGATTATGTATGTTTAGCTAGTACCTAGAATAACAAAAACTAAAAGTACATGTCATACTCAACAGTTTTTAAGTTTTGGCGAGAAAGTTATGTGGAAATTAGGCGCACCTTCCTTCGGTATCTACTTAGCTATTCCAAGCTACCTCTTTGCAGGTACCTACCGAAAAATAGGACAGCGCATTTGCTTATAAAAGCAAGCACGTAACGGAGTATCCGGTATAAAAACCGTTCAGTTGAATGTATAATAAATAGAACGTAAATAAAATAGCTAATAGGTAGGTACCTATAGCTTCAGGAACGTGAGTA
The DNA here is from genome assembly GCA_932305915.1 of Agriopis marginaria. Classification (NCBI taxonomy): domain Eukaryota; kingdom Metazoa; phylum Arthropoda; class Insecta; order Lepidoptera; family Geometridae; genus Agriopis; species Agriopis marginaria. The sequence goes on from OW029933.1 coordinate 6,940,067, forward strand.
CGTAACTACGTACTTATATATAACTAACGTTCCTACATTATCATTTATAAATAGCAAAGTTACACGGTGCATAGGAAATTAACACAATATTTCCTAGGAAATATTATTAAAATACCTACTCACTAATTAAACCTTGTGTCCAAGATCCTCTAAAGTTCAAAGACATTGACACCAGCATGCAATGGGCCAGCATGGTGGATTAAGTCCCATCCTCTCTCTCCGAGAGAAGGTCTGCCTCCCAACAGTGGGCTGATAATGATGACTAGCTTCTACCCGCGGCTCCGACCGTGCTGTGACCAAAGAGTGTTGTGACCGCGCCTACTCAGGGATAGTGTAGCTTGCAATTGTTTTTTTTTTTTTTAATCTGTCCAGTTTTTCCTTTCCGCACAGTTTCCGCCTGATTATTACGGTGGAAATTGAAACCGGTGGCCAAAAGCAAATGAATAGTAGGTACATGAAGCACCGCCGGCGGTAGTAATTTAAATTGTATTTAAGTGCATAATAAATTAATTAATAAGTACCTATGAGGTAGGCAGTATTTTTTTTTCTGTATTTGTAGGATAATTTATTTTTAACGTTTCACGTTTTGTGCATGAGCCAGTGTTAAGTTTGTATTCGCCTGCTCAGACACCCTAATAGCTTGGCTGCTGAACTCACGGAACAAATATATAAGCCCAGGCTAAAAAGAAAGCGCGTCATCCCCAGCGATTGACCCCATTTGGTCATCAAGAAAATACATAAAAGGAGATGTCCTCACTGGAGGGCACACTTTACTCGACATATTGCTCTCAAGACATCTGCTTAGTTTGCTTATAGTACCTACATATAACTAATAAAATCAGAATACAGAAAAAAAAGTTTGTGTTGCCATAATAACCAACTTTTCTTAATTTTATAGTTTTATGAAATTAATACTTTACATTGTTTTAAATTGGTAAATATAATAGGGATGCACATTCTTAGTACTAGGTATAATTTAATATTTTTATTTTTTTTAGTAATAACCATCCATTGCACGAATTGGCTATGGGAGCAAAACAAATATTACGTACTGAAAGCATTTACTATCCGTTGATCGAATTGGGAAATAATCAACACAAACATGACCTGTAATTAATATTACCATTAAAATGATTATTTAAACAAATATACAGTATAACTATTATAAGCCAACGTCCATTTTGTGTCATGTTTGCGATTATAGCTTTTTTAACAGCGACGATCGCATTTAAAAGCGAATGCAAACATAGAAACTTTATATAATAGTATAGAAATATGTTTCGAGAAATCCATTACCAAGAGATAGATTGAAGAGTGGTTATCATAAATACCTATACTTAGTAAGTAATAAATACTTATCGCAATAATTGATAATGATAATTTGATAAGTTATCGTAATGGTTATACAACTTACCGCTTGTTTTAATTGTAAAATAATAGATAGAAATGTATTTTGATATCCGTGAAATTATAGTTTAACGGTTTCTTCGAGGCAAGCATGCTCCATCTTAGACCGCATCATCACTTAACATCAAGCAAGATGGCGGTCAAACGCAAGCCTATTATTACTACATAAAAAAATACGCTAACAAATAAGCAATCAGCAATTGCTTTTTCTATCGGACTGCCAGAGTGGGCATGAAGAATCGACACAGCTTTGTGGTTGATATTCCGAGAAGCTGTACGAAGCGCTTTGATTCCACATTTGTTGTGCGAACTGCTAGTCAGTGGAATTCGCTGCCTGAGTGGGTGTTCCCCGATAGTTACAATCTGGGTGTCTTCAAGTCGAGAGTGAATAGGTTTCCTCTAGGCAAGCGTGCTCCATCGTAGGCCGCATCATCGCTTTGAATCAGGCGAGATGGCGGTCAAACGCAAGCCTAATATTAAGACATAAAAAAAAATTACGCTAACAAATAAATAAAAAATCGTTTCATTTTAAAACAACATTAAAGTTTATATTTTTCTCCATTAATATTTCTTATATTAAAAAAACGAATACATGTCATGATAATTAATTAGTACATCAAGTAAGTTTTACTCAATTGCAAATAAATACAACGTAGTAAACAAAAAAAAATTGTTCATAATAGATATCTATTAAATTACATACCTAAATATTTTTTGTACAACCATTGAAACTTAAGACAGCATTTATAAAGTTTGGGTACTGACAGACATACTCATAAAATAATATGAACTCGGTCCAAGCATGTATTTGCTCTGACAGCTGCAAACTGAGTATCTTCAAATCACGAGTGAATCGGTTTTTTCTAGGTAAGCGTGCGCCAACGTAGACCGCATCATCGCTTAACATTATTTATTAACATTACAAATTATTTACAAAAAAAAATATATGAAAACCACGAATCTAATCACGTTCGCTTGGGTTTTAGGGGTCGTCCATTAACCCCCCCCCCACCCCTGGTGAAACGTGGCGAGGTTTTAGACTGCCCCCCCCCCCCTCATCCAAAATCACGTGACATTTTTTGGAACTGGAAAGTAACTTAATTTTTTTGGTTGGATATTATCTTTAAATACAGGTATAATTTAGTTTTGGACAATTAATCGTGATGTCTCGCTACACCCTCCCCCAAAATTATATTTCGTGATTTTTTTACAAAGGGGGTGAGGGAGAGCACCCCCCCTGAGCCTCACCTGATTAATGAACGATCGCTTAAACATAAGACTGTAGCAGGTACCCGTCATACTTCAGTGACATATTAAATGAAAGTGTTTTTATTCAGCTATTTACAATGTTATTGCTACTGTCAGTGGAAATAAATGCATGGACAGAGAATAGTATGTTTGAATGAAATTAAAAAGACCCCATCTACTATCTTAAAAAAACTAAAAACTAACCACAGTTTATTTTAACTTTTAAATATAAGTTTTATCTTAAAGTTACTTGTGACATATCACAATTAAATAGAGAGATACAACAATTGTAATAATACACTATAAACAGAAATAACGAGATTGCATTGCTAATTTCTTTAGCTGCATTCTAAGGGTTTAAAAAAATAATTAAATTGTAGTTTTGGGTTTACCCGTCAACACGCCATATTTACCGATTCCGAAGACTAACATTTTAACTCTTAGATTAGAATGTTAGTTCGGATTACAGTTATGCGGGATGTTAACCGTGATACGGTGAGTGTTTTGTCGGGACTTAGGTTCGAGTTCGAGAGAGATTGTGACTCTATAGGAATAGTATCTCGATGGTTATTTATACAGCTTGGTCGATCCGTACATTAAGGGCGTGTGCGAAATCAACTTGTCATCGATCCCCTGAGCGCAGCCCTGTAGTTAACAACCGTTATAGTTTAAAACAGTGTTCGTTCGAATTTATACTACAAGTACAATCACTGTTTTTTAGGGTTCCGTACCTCAAAAGGAAAAAACGGAACCCTTATAGGATCACTTTGTTGTCCGTCTGTCCGTCTGTAAAGGCCCTTTTTCTCAGGAACGCGTAAAGATATCAAGTTGAAATTTATATCAAATACTCAAATCTACGGTTTCTTTCAGCTGTGAAAAAATCAAACTGATGAGTCTACGTCATCAACAGATATGACCGTTTATGCCGCATATTTTGCGATTTCAAGGGAATCAAACCCGTTGACCTAGTTCATAAAATTTGGCAAAAGGCAAGGTCTCATAGCACATATAAAGGAATAAATCTGAAAGCCATAAATTTGAAGTTATATCATTTAAAAATAATTGTTTTGCTATTACAAACTTATATTTTGTAGTTGGAATGTATGGAAGAACCTTATTGTCCGCTACAAAGTTAAGTTTGTCTTTAAAAAAAAATTTCTTTGGACTCGCGCTCTTAATGTTCCATCCAACGGAACCCTCAGAGCGCGAGTCCTACACGTACTTGTCCGGTTTTTTTTAAAATATCCTTTTCGTATTGAGGGTAGTACTATAAAACGACCCCTACCAAAGGCTTCATCGCAATATCGTCGCATTTTGGAATGTTTACTAAAACCATGCAAATGAACGTTTCGGCACATTTCTACGACTTTGACAGTATTTCCTTCATAGCTAGCTCTATTTTCAATTGAATACAGGCAACTCTTTCTGTGAAAATTTGATTGATCAAATGCAGTCTTTTCTGTTCCAGAATGGCGTTTTCCTTAATAAGTCTCTGCTTCAGCTCTTGATCTTCCGGAGTTAGGTTTTCTTTGTTTTCTTTATTCTGTAAGGATTCCTGTTTGTTTTTCAAAGCGACGTGACTTCTTAGTTTGACGATTTCGAATTGTTCAGAGTTTATTTTAGCTTGGAGTAAGGATTTTAATTGAAGGTATTCCGCGTTTTCTAGTTCGAGTCGAAGTATTTTGAGCTCTTTTTCTGTGAATTTAGGTTTTTCTTTCACCGGTTCTGCTGGCGGGATTTCATGGTCGGGCGTGTCTTTGTCGGTTTTAAACTCGAAATTGTCTTCGAATTCCGCATCGAAACTTGGCTCAAAAGCGGATTCTAATGAAGGTAGTTTTGAGAAGGTTTCTGGGTGTTTCGTAAAGTTGGGCTCAAATGATGGTTCTGGTTTTTGGAAGCTCGACTCAAAAGAAGATTCAGGTACTTTTGGGAAGCTTGGCTCAAAAGTGGCGTCCACTTTTGAGAAGCTAGGATCAAAAGTCGCTTCCGTTTTGGAGAAGCTTGGTTCAAAAGCAGTTTCTTTCGGGAAGTTTGGCTCAAACGCCACTTCTGCTTTTGGAAAGTTTGGTTCAAACGGCACTTCTGCTTTTGGAAAGTTAGGCTCAAACGCCGTTTCTTTTGGGAAGCTTGGTTCAAAAGCGGCTTCTTTTGGAAAGTTTGGGTCAAACGCCGCTTCCACTTTCGGGAAGCTAGGTTCAAAAACCTCAGATATTTTCGGGGAATCTTTATCTTGGAAGCCGTCAGGTGATTTGAGTTCTGTGTCCGTTTGATTGTCGGTAGTTTGAGAGTTTCGCCGAGAGATGTCGTCGTCTTGCTTTTCTTCCATTGACGGCTGTTGTTGGGATAGGTTAGGCTCGCACGATTTCTGGACGGAGCGGAGTTTTCTCTGTAAGAAAATTCCAAATAATAAAATAAGCTGTATTTGTAAAGTTGATAATCATCTTTATATATTATTTTACAGGAACATAATATAACATGGTATGAGCCGTGGTAGCCCATTTAGGAGACCGCTAGACCTGAAAGCGTGAGGTCGCGGGTTCAAACCCCAGGCCCGTACAAATGAACTCGTTGGAGCTTATGTACGGATTTTCATACCACTGGCTTTTCGGTGAAGGAAAACATCGTGAGGAAACCTGCATACGTACGGAGAAGAAATTCAATGGCGTATGTGAATCCATCAACCCGCACTGGGCCAGCGTGGTGGATATGGCCCAATCACACTTTCGGGGGTAGGCTAAAAGTCCAGCAGTGGACTGTTAAAAAGGCTGATTATGATGATGATGATGACATAATATAGAAATACCATGTGGCAAAATGTCTGCGGAAACTCAATTGTGATGACCTTACTAATATTTTAGTATTGGAGAATACGACATAATATTTGTCAACGAAGCGGATAGTTTTATCATCATAATGAAATAATACTACAACAAACTGACGGTTTGATCAGCTTATTATGTTCCCACTGCTGGGACACAGGTTTCTCAGAGACACCTGACCTGATCATATGTCTGAACTTTATGAGGTTCTTTCTTGGACATACTAGTTTCCTCACGATATTTTCCGTCACATTTTTTTTAGCGATAGCATTGCACATAATTTATTTAGTTAGATATATAGACAATAGCCAATATTTTATTTGTAACAAAAACCCACACACACTTAGAGGTACACACAAATTTAAAGTTAAAAAACGTTGGATTTTTGCCACAAACCGTTATTATTTGTTATAATAAATAAATTATTGGACTGAGTCTTTGCATCAAAACGTACAAGGAATTAAAAGAAATAGTAAAAAAATATAGGTTTTACCTTCAACTGTGTGACGATCCTCTGTGCTTCCCACAGCTGGTGGTCCCTGGTCGGCGTTATGAACCCGGCGTGCATCTCAGCGTGTATTTGATTGAGGAGAGACTCTTGCTTGCGAAGCTCAGCGCTGATCTCGACTGCAGATTCGGGGAAGTCTGCTGGTATGTTTGGAAGCGGCGGTACGTATCTAGGAATAAGTGATATCATTATAACTTAAACTCTGTCCAAGCATATTACACAATTTTGTGCTAGCTACAATATAGGAAGTCGAAATTCGCACCTGAGCCCCAAGATACAGGCCATGTGCTTAGTTTGGGGCTCACCGCCAAACCTGTTTAGAAATAGTACCCACTGGTTTCAGTTTAATGTTAAATAAGTAGTTTAAGTTTCCTAATATTTTTACTACTTTTTGTTGTACTAGTCTTTTGGTAAATAATGATATTATTACTATACTAGAACCCGCCCGCCCGGCTTCGCATGGGTGTAATTTACGCGCGAATCCGGGGCGGGTCGCTAGTTATATATATAAACCTTCCGTGAAAATGTATCTAACTAATGGTGAAAACCGCATCAAAATCCGTTGCGTGGTTTAGGAGTTAGCGGCCATACAGACATACAGACAGAGACGCGGAAAGCGACTTTAATTTATACTATGTAGAGATAGAGATATTTATATTATTATCGACAGTACCGATAGTAGGTACAGTATCGACACTAGTATCGCTATCGATATATCGTATAACTATCGATAGTACAACTATCAATAGTTTGGCAACACTAGTTGTAGTCGTCTTTGTAGGAGTTTTGGCGCCAACGTGAAAATAAAGTGTCGGCTCGTATTATTTCGGCTTTTCGGCAAAATATGTGTATTTTCGATGTGTAATAATGGTGGATTATTATTTATTTAGTGCTCTTGAACATACTCGAATGTTGGCAAGTGATATACAGAGGTGAAACATGTTGTTTCCAAAACTCCATAAAAGCCCCTTGTAAAGCCTCCGCCACTTTAGTCGGGTATGAGTTTGACTTGACCGTGACTTACTTAATGTGACTATGACTTGTTTGACGCTATTGTAACTATGTAAACTTGTTTCATATTAAGACTGTAGGACTCAGTATCCATGGTCATATTTTTTTTTTCAAAAAAACAAAGGGGTTGTAAAGTCGGTTTACGGACGATAATTTTACGTGATAACGCTTAGGCCGATCGTGCCTCTCTATCGCTTGTTCCGCGCTCTCGCTTGCACGCGCGGCTCAGGCGGAACGTGACAATTTTTCGTGCGTGCAGCCGGCGTTCATCAATTTATAAGACGTTATCACGTCAAAAATATCGTCCTTGTAAAACTTTGTAGCATTGAACACTTACTTGGTAAGTTGGACATCTGGGAACAGTTTCTCGGATTTGGTGACCAGATACGTAAGCAGGTTCAGAGACATGTTCAGCGCTGGACCCATTGCAGACATTATAGTAGTGATGTTCGCGTGATTTGACTGGGAAAACAATCATTTCGGTACATTAAAATCATTTTATTCTCGTGGAAAGTACAAGTTGTTTTGCAATGATCCCAAAAAAAGTAAATGCCTTATAGACATCCCTCCTGTTCTGCTTAACAGTGTTCCGTTGCAAAGGGTTGAACAGTTTAAGTATTTATTTGTAATATGCCTGAGACGCTGCAGAAATGGGGCAGCCCCATCATCATCAGCCAGAAGACGTCCACTGCTGAACATAGGCCTCCCCCTTTAACCTCCACACTGAACGACAGCCTGCCTTTTGCATCCACTGGATGCCAGCGACTCTATGTCGTCGGTCCATCTAGTGGGAGGCCTCCCTACGCTGCGTCTTCCGGTTCGTTGACTCCACTCCAGAACCTTTCTTCCCCATCGGTTATCGGTTCTTCGAGCGATGTGGCCTGCCCATTGCCACTTCAACTTGCAAATTTTAACAGCTATGTCGGTGACTCTGGTTCTATGGCGAATATCCTCGTTTCGGATTTTATCGCGCAAAGAAACTCCGAGCATAGCTCTCTCCATTGCCCGTTGAGTGACTCTGAGTTTTTCCAAAAGGCCAACAGTTAAGGACCACGTCTCAGTACCATATGTCATCACTGGCAACACACACTGGTCAAAGACCCTCGTGTTGAGGCACTGTGGTATCTTGAACGAGAAGATGTCACGCAATTTCCCGAACGCTGCCCATCCGAGTTGGATTCTTCGGGCGACCTCTTTGCCTAAGTTGGACTTACCTAACTGAACAATCTGTCCAAGATAGGTGTAATGGTCAACAACTTCGAGTATCGTTCCCAACGACTACCGGCACGGGTTCAACATGGACATAATTTTTGTCTTGTCCATGTTCATTTTAAGACCCACCTGTTGGGAAAGGCTACTGAGGTCGCTGAGCAACGTATTGACATCCTCCAGCGACTCTGCCATTATGACTATATCATCGGCAAAACGAAGGTGAGTGATGTATTCGCCATTGATATTGATGCCGAATCCGTTCCTGTTCGTTACGAAGTGTTACCTGTTCATTACACAGTGGTACCTGTTCATCAGGCAGTGTTACCTGTTCGTTAGCTATGACGCAGTCGAAGTGCCTCATGAGCCAGCCCACCAGGCTGTAGTTGTAAGGCGGTAGCTTGCGCACAAGCGCCATCATGGCGGCCTCGCGCACAGGTTCCGATATAGCTGTGGCTTGTTCGAACTGGCAGTGCATCTCTTGAGTTAGAATCGATTCCGGGAGTTCACTGGAAAAGACAATGAAGAAAACAAGTTATTGAACAAGTTTATGAATATAAATAAGTTAATCAAGTTAATAAGTCAATCTTGGAGTGTTTAAATCTAGGGTTAATAGAGGGTTATTACTGGGCAAACGTGCTCCATCTTTGACCGCATCATCGTTTTCCATCAGGGTTTTTTTCATCAATTGTTGCACTAACATCTAGCATAATAATAATGTATCAGTTGATCAATAAATTTTTTCTGATTCTGATTCTGATTCAGGCGAGATCGCGGTCAAACGTTAGTCTAGTCCGATGTAAAAAAAAAGTTAAGCTTTACACTCCCCATTAGGAATACGCGTGCCAACACTGTTACGATCTAAGAACAAAGAAACCAAGGAAGATATGGAAAGGTGGCGTAGCGGGTGCGAACACATCAGGACTAAATCAGTTTTGATGCCTTTTTTTATTTTATTTTTTATTATAGATAGGCTTGCGCTTGGCTGCCAACTCGCCTGATGGTAAGCGATGATGCGGTCTACGATGGAGTACGGATGCCTGGAAGAAACCGATTCACACATTTTTGCACACACGGTCATCTGACCCCAAACTAAGCAAAGCTTGTTATATGGCTGCCAGAGACTGATATACATACATAAATATATTTTTAATACATACTTAAATAAACAACAGTAACACCCAGATATAGAACAAACACAAATGTTCATCACACGTTTGTCCTAGGTGGGGATCGAACCCACGCCCCCAAGCGCAGAAGGCAGGTCCACTAGCAACTAGGGCAGTCTAAAAACAGTCTTAATGTTGCTGATGTTAGAAAATAAAATTGTTTTTTTATCTTCTCTTTTAAAAATATTCATCATCATCATCAGCCAGAAGACGTCCACTGCTGAGCATAGGCGTCCCACTTTAACATCCACACTGAACGACAGCCTGCCTTTTGCATCCCCTGGATGCCCGCGACTCTCACAATGTCGTCGGTCCCTCTAGTGGGAAGCCTACCTACGCTGCGTCTTTAAAAAGATTAGTTATGGCGGAATGGTAGAGAACCGTACACTTGTTTGACGGTAATGCGGCGTGCGCGGTTTCAAATATTTTCAATGTTTATTTTTTCTTTATTTTCTATAAATAATCTTACGCTTTTACAAAAAACTGCGATTACTAAAGTATTTGAATGTTTTTTTTTTATAAAATTATATTTTATAGCAAAGGAATGAAGTTGATTCCGTTCATCGAAGGGAACGTAAAAACGGGTGTTTTTTACGAAAGTTTACGATTTTTTCCTATGGAGCCTTTCTTTAATCGTGTATCGGTGAACACATCCGAATAAAATATTTCAAGAACATTTATTACACATAAAGAAATAATGACAATTAATTGATTTTAAAGGTCTACTTTTAAATATTCGTGAGGACGAATCGTCAAATTTGAAGCATATTTCGTCTTAAGTTATTTACCTGATGAATCCTTTGAGCATAGCACAAGCTATAGGCACGTCCCAGTGGTAAGGGAAGGTGGGCCCGCGATCCGTGAACAGCTTCCGCAGCTGCTGCAGCTTTATCTTGTCTGGCTCCACGCGGTAGATTTGAGTCGATTTTAGACCGTGCCCCTGTCGATATAAAGACGAATTTCCTTAAAGAATGCAGTCAGCAAAAATAGCATTAAGGCCATCGAGATACAATACCTATTGAGTCACAATCTCTTAGTGAAAATAGTAAAAAAAAGGCCTAGGGTCGTTGTACAATTACATACATCAATTAAATACTTAGCAATGCCACATTTACTCTAATTTAGACGTTATGTCGCTTGCATAGTGCCCAACGTCGTTTGTCCGCTTTGTCATCGTAGCACTATCATCGCGCGGCATTTTAGTCGGATCGCGGTTGCCTTACATTCATCATTTCAGCCGTAGGACGTCCAGTGCTGGACATAGGCCTCTCCCATCGATCTCCAAAAGGGCCGGTTGGAAGCGGCCTGCATCCAGCGTTTCCCTGCGGTCTCTTTTAGGTCGTCTGTCCATCTTCTGGGTGGACGTCCTACGCTGCGCTTACCGGTCTGTGGTCTCCATTCGAGAACCTTTCGGCCCCACTTCAACCTGCTAATCCGGTGGGTTATGTCGGTAACTTTCGTTCGTCTACGAATCTCTTCATTTTTGATTCGATCTCGTAGAGAAACTCCGAGCATAGCCCTCTCCATAGCTCCTTGTGCGACTTTGAACTTGCTTATGAGGCCCGTAGTGAGAGACCACGTTTCAGTCGTATGTCATCACTGGCAACACACACTGGTCGAAGACTTTTGTCTTAAGTCACTGAGGTATTTTGTAGTTTTGATTAGGATTTTTTTTGCTCGTTTGTGACTCAAGTATTTTATCTCGATGAATATGGCGTGGTTTTTTTTCGTTAACATGTCCGTGAGGAATTTTAAACGCACTTGTATAAAAATGCTTGCTGCAGATTTGTGAGGATTTTAGACCATAACCCTGTGGATAAAAAGACGTATTTCCTACGAAACTTATAATTAATACATTATATAAATAATACATTCTAACAAAACAAAAACTACACGGGAAGTTCAATAATATTGGATTCATCCCCAAATTTTCCTCCTAAGGTGAAATATTTTCCTTAAATTCAAATGGGTTCACTCTAAAAGTATGGCATATTCAATGCAAAAGAATAATTATAATCGGCGGAGATGTTGCGCAACATATGCACAAAAAATTATGTCGGATTGAGAACCTCCTTTTCGGAGAGAGGTAGGTTCATAATATTATTAAGGCTCCGCACTGTTTATTCTGTTGAAATATTTGTGTGGATTTTTATACGCACTTGTTTAGAAACGCTGTCAAGCCCTGAGCGGTAGATTTGGGTGGATTTTAGACCATGCCCCTGTGGATGTAAAGACGTATTTGCTTAGAAACGCTGTCATTCAACTAGCAAGTCATCAGATCGGAATTTAGGCTGTGTCCCTGTGAATATAAAGATGTATTTGCTGAGAAACATTGTTAGGATTAGATTGGACGATACCCACACGTAAATTTCCACCCTCCACCTGATATTATGGACAATACAATACCATATTATTTTATGAACGCCGTAACAATAGATATCTATTTATAAATAATAGCGAAATTCACTCACTCATCACGAAATCCGAAAACTACTGGACTTAAGAAGCAGAAATTTGTCACGTAGATTTCTTATGGGGTGTAGAAGTACGCTAAGAAAGGATTTTGCGAAAGGGCCGAATTATAGGGGGCAAAAGAGGTTAAAATTTTATATGAAAGTCTACGCATACGAAGTCGCGGGCAATAGCTAGTTATATATAGATATAAGATCAAGAGATTCTTCAATGCAATATCATACTGTTATGGCTTCGACAGGTATGTAAACAAGGACACAACAACACAAACGACATCACAAACACAACGACAAAAAAGAAATTCTTAGTCTAGGCTTGACATACCAATGCAAAACTTGCACACTCCAAAAAAAGTTCCCCAGTACTTTCACTAAGTAATAGTGCAATGGAGACATCACGAGATTCGTAAATGCAATATAATACTATTATGGCTCTGACAGGTATGTACACAAGGACACAGCAACACAAACGACATCACAAACACAACGACAAAAAAGAAATTCTTAGTTTAGGCTTGACATACCAATGCAAAACTTGCACACTCCAAAAAAAGTTACCCAGTACTTTCACTAAGTAATAGTGCAATGGAGACATCACGAGATTCGTCAATGCAATATAATACTATTATGGCTTTGACAGGTATGTACACAAAGACACAGCAACACAAACAAAATAACAAACACAACGACAAAAAAAAAAATCTTATTCTAGGCTTGACATACCAATGCAAAACTTGCACACTCCAAAAAAAGTTACCCAGTAATTTCACCAAGTAATAGTGCAATGGAGACATCACGAGATTCTTCAACGCAATAATCATATTATTATGACTTTGACAGGTATGTACACAAGGACACAGCAACACAAAACAAACGACATCACAAACACAACGACACAAAAATAAATTCTTCTAGGTGCACACCACTGCACCTTTTTACAAGTCATATGTAAAAACTATGTGAAATGTGAAAGCACGCTATTTCCCCTTCATGTATTAGGCAATCAGACTGTTTTTTTTTGTCTGTAAAAAAGCTGACCATTATTAAATAGAGCAGCGGGCGAAGTAAGAATTTTCGCAACGTAAAATACGCATCGAATACTTCGCCCACTGATCATAGAAAACAAAATTAAAAATTACACGGTCGTGTTTTACATTCCTACTTCTACCCTGACAACACACACATACACACACGCACACACACGGCGCGCGCGACTATCGCTCTGAGCGAACCGTGAAGTATCGTATCGGGGGGAAGGGGCGTAAGTTTGATTACGTCACTCGATTCGGGCGTTTGTTTAAAGTCAACCTACTGCTTTAGCTTATAATATCTACTGTGTCAATATTCCCAGTTCTGTGTCCATGTCATGTCCTGTAGGGTTCGATTAACCTTAGGGTTAATTAGATTAATAATGATCGCTAGTAAAGACAGATCCACTGGGTTACGCGGTAAGGGCGTACTAAGGCGAAAGGGATCCATACCATAATGTAGTACGCATCATCATGAACAACTTTTACTACGGGACAAACCTAGAATTCTTTGCTTTGCTTATTTTTGATGACACGAGTCTGGATGGCGATTACGTCAGCATTATTAATTTGTTTACTTTTTCTCCGTTTTTAATTTAATTTTAGTAGATTCTGATTTGAACAAATATGGCAATTATCCTAATTACCTATGCTCAAAAGAGAAAAGCATGAAGAGTATGGACACAGGCTTATTCGGTACACTTTTTACGATTTATTTTGTATTAAAGTTATATGATTATTTACGGGATATTTGCCGTGGTAGGTCATATAACTTTAGTGAACAACCGTGATAGTTTAAAACAGTGTTTTATTTTGTATTAACCGAATATCAATGATTTATGTACAATGACAATATAACCACTTGACTGCTCATGCTTTACCCCGCATAAGCCAAAGGTTCTAACATGTCAACCTAAACTATTTCGAGCGGGGCCAATCCTAGGCGCGAATTGAATGAATGACTCGATTCTCCAATCACAAGCGCAGAGTCGCGTCAAGTCTCTAATCAGAAGCTGCCCCCCGCGACCGAAGTGGCATCATTTTCATCATCATCCACAGCCTTCGTTATCCCACTGCTGGGTATAGGCCTCTCTCTTGCTATGCCATCTGCCTCGATCCTGTGCCGAGGTTCGACCCGCGATAGTAATAATGTCGTCGACCCATCATGCAGCTGGACGACCAACGCTCTGCTTACCTTGCCTCGGCCACACCTCGGCCACCACTCTGTTAAGACCTTACTCCACCTGTCATAACTGCGCCTAGCAACGTGTCCTGCCCAGCTCCACTTCAATTTCATTACCGCGACTCCGACGTCTCGAACCTTTGTTCTTCGTCGGATTTCGGTATTACGAACTCGGTCTTGGAGTTTGATGCAGAGCATGGATCTCTCCATAGCTCTCTGTGCTACTCTGATTTTGTGCACAGCCTCATGTGTGAGGGTCCATGTTTCGGCACCATAAGTCATGGTGGGTATAACACATTGGTTGAAGAGGCGAGTTTTCAAAAATTGTGGCATATGGCGTGACTTGGCGTGGCGTGAAGAGGCATCATTTTGCAAAAGGAAATTTTGACTACATGCGCGATGAAGTGGTTATATTATCTTTGTTTTTGTACCTGTAAATAGTCGATGCTGTCTCTAACGAGGAGCGGAAGGCAGGTGTCATCGTGGCACCGCGACCGCTCCACCGACTGCTGCAGCGGCACGCCGAAGATCGGTAGCGCCACTGGAATAATAATGGAATTACTTTCACACTGAAAATGTCTACAACCATACGCTGGCAAGCATCGATAACACCACTGTGTGCTAATTGAAATTGTAACTACGGCTAAATCATTCTTACAATAATAATTTAGTATAACCTTGTACAATAAACAAAACATCATGATTTGTTTACATAGGAACTTCCTAACTGGGCAAGTGCCTTTATTAACTAAACAAAATACAAGCTAAAATTAACACTACAAATACAGTTGAAGGTCTAAAGACAATCCAAATGCTCAAGCCCACTACCAGTTTGCAGCGTACCCAGCATACTTTACATAGTTACATTGATAAAGTACATTGTATTTTATGAAAGGTTAGTTACAAGAAGCTAATAAAAACGTATTCATTTTGATGAAACTGCGGAAAATGGAGATACGGTTTGCGGTCGCGTAACTTTTCGCGGCCACCTAAAATGAATTGCTTAAAACCGGTGACGGTACTGCCCCAGAAAGGATAACAATGCTTTGATAATTTATTTTTTCTGCGATAACAATGTGTAAAATTGCATTGAACTCACCGCCAATCGTAAAGCCATTTGCGAAAGGATTCATTCTAACCAAAGATTTTTTGACATATTCTTACTAAAGACACACACAAAATTATATCGAAAGTCTTCGTCAAAAAACGCGTCCGCTAATTATAAGGCGGTAGATGTATTTGTGTGCGTTATCAGAGCCTTTGGAAGAATTCATTTTATTTATTCACCGAGATAAAGCATATCATAGTGCAGGGAAATTAGGCGTCATGTCAGCTGATTCATGTGTTTACTTTATTGCATAACAAGTAAGGTTGGCATAATTACGTGTCTTAGACAAGACGTAGACATTGGCATCGATTTTGATGTTCTCTAAATTAAACTAAATTTGACTGCTCTAAAATTGTCGCCATGCTTCTCTCACATATTAAAATGAAAAGAGAGGCAGATAATTTTAGTCCTGTCAGATTGGTTTAGTTTAGTGATTGGTATGACAGAATCGACGCCACTTTCACGCTATTTTAGTAAGCGAAAGTGTGAAATAGTAAATTGTTACACAAGGGATGTAGGTGACCCTCAAACTATTATCGCCTTCGTTTCGCTCGTCAGACGCCAAAATTTTCTCCTGTGTAAAAGATCTTTAAAAATTACTTATGAACATTTTGTATGGAATAGCAGTTTTTTTCTCGCGATTTTAGAGTTAATGATGAGTACAATGATATTCTCCAATATTTCCATCGTTTAACCAGTTACCTATATAATATAGTACTTATAATACTACTTTATACTTACATCCATTCAAGACAAATAATTGTATTTTATGAGAAGCAATGACCTAAGAATATTTGAAGGATTTCCTTTCCTTAATGACCACAGATTTTTATCACGATAGACACCGCAAGTTCACCTTAGTTTGCATACCTGTGGTATGTCTTAAGTTGGATCAAAGCTACAACTAGCTAACTCTAAATCCGTTATGTATAACTGCGTTTTCTGAATAGAATAAAATAAAGCTCCAACTAGTAAGCTGCGTTATTCAGTACGATCTCCTTCGTCTTGGCAGTTTAATCTGATGCCGGCGTCGTGGTTTTATCATCGCACTAGCCATCACCGCCTAAAAGCTCATCCACATATCATAGATCTATGGAAATCTTTTTTCGTGTTTTGTGATCGCTTACCATCAGGCGGCCCGTTATCTTGTTTGCCACCACATAAACTGCCGAATTGCGCCATAGTAAACGGTCAAAACTCTTGTAATACAGTTGGTCTTGCGAGTTAAACTACCACTGAATTGCTCTCGTGATATTATAGTAGCTTGACGACACTTGAGCGACCACGAACACGCGGTGTCTATGCTGTTAAAGTTCTTTGATAATGACTCACCGCCCAATGTAAATATCTCCTCAAATGGCACTCCAGAGGTCACAGTTGAAGGTACTTTAGTCAGCTTCTTGTCCTTTTTGTCTTTATCCTTTTCCTTAAACTTTTCTTTATCTTTGTCTTTGATCTTCTCCTTTTCTTTATCTTTAGTCTTGTCCTTCTTGAACCTGTCATCTTTTTTGTCGTCTTTGAGCTTCTCTCTTGATTCTAGCTTGAATTTAGCTTTTTCTTCTTTCTCCTGTAAGAGGATTGGAACAATATCAATTAAAACACATCGCATAAGTCTATTATTGCTAACAAATTCAGTACAGTTAAACAGATTTCAAAGAAAACTTTCAACGAGATAGGTTAGACACGGAATTAGAAAAATTTATTAGGATTTTTATAGTTGTTATATTATTAATTGTTTTTTATTTTAAAAAAAAGATGTCTAGGTATATACAACGACGCTCGGAGGATTTTTGAGTGTTTTCACTTAGAGATACTCTATAAGTCGCCGGGTGTAATTTACCTGCGAAGCCGGGGCAGGTCGCTAGTTATATATATAAACCTTCCGTGAAAATGTACCTAATTGATGGTGAAAACCGCATCAAAATCCGATGCGTGGTTCAGGAGGAGTTAGCGGCCATACAGACAGACAGACGCGGAAAGCGACTTTAATTTATACTATGTAGAGATAAACATACCAAGTCACTGCCAATGTCTGTTTCAGTTATTTGTACAGACTGCGTCTGTCGCACGCGATGTCTATGACGTCACGTTTCATTGGAACACGTGTCAATAAATAAATAAACAAACCTCGGCCCCGCTAAGTGGTATGAATATTCAAGACCCTGTGAGGTAGCGTTGTTGGAATAGTGTTACAAAAATTCACCTGTTTCACTCTAACATATAGAATGAGTGAGTCTTTCTCTTTCATACATATTATTTTGATTTCACTTAACAATGCCCTTATTGTTTTATTTATATTACACGGGAATTACTCACGTAAGATAAAGCCGGTCCCCGCCCTTTTTGTTTGTATAGATTTGGTTTAGAGGACTTATTTATTTATTTCGTTTATTTGCCAGTGTACACAAATTACATGAGGTCCTTAAAACGACAATTTGGTACAAAGACCCTGTTAGGGCGCTTAGCTTACTTGAATGAGATTTTCAGTCTCGTGAATTCGATACCGCGTCTCGGTAGACAGCACACACACCTGCCAATCTCTACCTCTTCTCTATCTCTACATAGTATAAATTAAAGTCGCTTTCCGCGTCTGTCTGTCTGTATGGCCGCTAACTCCTCCTAAACCACGCATCGGATTTTGATGCGGTTTTCACCATCAGTTAGATATTTTTTTACGGCAGCAGGCCTAGCATGGGATGTGGATAAATTGTCTTTCCACCGTTTTTATCCACGCCTAGACGCGACAAAGCTAGAATATGGATACGTTTGTCTTTTTCTGGCGTAATAAAAACGGTGGAAAGATAATTTGTTCACGGCCCGTGCTAGGCCTGCAGGTTTAAATATTTTCTCTACATAGTATAAATTAAAGACGCTTTCCGCGTCTGTCTGTATGACCCCTAAACCACGCAACGGATTTTGATGCGGTTTTCACCATCAGTTAGATAATTTTTCACGGTTGGTTTATATATATATATATAACTAGCGACCATCTCCGGCTTGAGTGTGTTGAGCTTGGTTTTTGAACATTTTTGCGGCTCATATTTTATTTAAGTTTTTCTATGGTGCTAGTGTATTGTTCCTTAGAGCACATTATTAATTTTGCTTTCGCTAGTTTTTTGAACGTAAGACCCGGTATACTACAGTGAAATATTAAAAGACTAAGAATGAATAAAAAAAAAAAAAAACTTGTTGATATGAGAGATGATTATAAAATATATATAAATAAATATTCGGGACATTTTTGCACACACGGTCATCTGACCCCAAACTAAGCAAAGCTTGTGATATGGCTGCCAGAGACTGATATACATACATATATATTTTTAAATACATACTTAAATAGATATTAACACCCAGATATAGAACAAACACAAATGTTCATCACATAACTGTTTGTCCTAGGTGGGAATCGAACCCACGCCCCCAAGCGCAGAAGGTTGGTTCACTACCAACTAGGCCAACGAGCTATCTAAATCAATTATCTTGAAACGGCTGAACAGCAGGGAAATAATAACTATTATGACGCACCTGAACAGATTTTCTTCAATCATAGCTAAGAACACTCTCGATCAAGTCACTTTTCAAACTAAACAAAAAAACTTAATCAAAATCGGTTCAGCCGTTTGGGAGTTACGATGCCACAGACAGACACACAGATATATACAAGTTCAACTTATAACACGTCCTCTGTTTGTCGGGGGTAACATTTTATTTTATTTAATGTTGCAATGTTATTGCAGCTGTCAGACCAAATAAATGCATGGAACGAGTTTAGCTATGATAGCGCGTCAAATAGGAGACCTAAACTCAGCGGTGGATAGAAAACAGTTGAATGCTGATAAATAAATGGGTCATGATCAGAGAGTAGATTTCGCTGATCGTGTAACTTTAGGTTATCCTACCCTACAAACTCCAATTATTGTCAGCCTTAGTTTTGAAGTTACGGAAAAGTAAACGATCTAAAAACAAACTAACTGCTGCTATGCACAATAGGTGATTGCGTTATATGCAGTGAAACTCATCGGGCAAATGAACTTCAAAGGTCAGAGTAGCTGCGACATTCTAAGCTGTATATTGTCCAACAAAACACAAAACAAATTAGGTATAAGTCATGTAAAATATCAACGACGGCAGAGACATTTATGGTAGGTAGGTGTGGCTAGTTTCTCGCAAACTTACAAATGTTAAAGTGCAACCTCAGAGCAAATAAAAATATGATTTGCTCTGAGAGTGCAACTAACAAACACGCTGAATAATAAAAACTTTGTTGAATCTATGATATAGGTCAGCTAAGAAAAGTTTAGTGAGCACTGCAGTCCAAATTTTTAAGTACAAGGACACAGAGACGCGACGTCAAAGAATTTCAAATGCCAATTTTCCGAAACCCTGAGCTGTAATGTAATGGCACATATAATTGGTTTAAACAGGATTTTATTCACGCATCATTGATTTCCACTGATTTAACAAATACTTCGATATGCACAACACGATAGCGAGGCTGACGAATATGGTTCTACCCGCACACACAAAAAACTAAGCACGCATCCACTGGGCACTTTCCATCAAATCGTTATAGATTTTTCGGCAATCGCGATAAGTAACGATAAGCGCATAATACGAATTATTCACGTGAACAACGAACCTTGGTGAATACGCTGCGTAAGTGGTGCATGTTTCGAATTCAAGATACAACTGAATGGCAAGCAAAGCGTGGTCGTTTCGCCTACACTGTTTACTCAAGGTTACAGAACAGAACATTAAGCCGTCTTCAGAGTGCGCTATAATTTATCGCATCATAGCTTCATGAGGTATAAGTCATGTATGCCTTTTCAACCGATTTTAATAAATGAGGGATTGATAGATTCCTCATGTTCAGGGATGGTCACTGGCATAAATACAAGATGGCCACTAAATGGGGATGATAAAACAAAATTTGACCGAACCCCCTCATGTGACATATCGTTGACAACAAGTTAAATAAATAACATTGGACAGACGCCGGAGGTTGGAATCGTAGCAGCTGTAACACAGGTCTTCCTAGAACAGCTGCTTACGAGACTACTGCCTACAGAAAGGTACTTATACTCACAATGAATTGTTAATTTTAGTCTTCTTAAAAATGTTAAGTTAATATTGTTAAATTATAAATATTGGTGAATAAATGAATTGAATTGAATAGGTAATTTAAGGTAAAAACGAGGTTTGGTTACTTATTTTTAGTTCAGTTTCATCGTTTACGAAAAATAATAGTCTGGCAAAAATGCCGTGTTGGTATTTTTTAACTTTCGGCTAAAATCCCACTATTCTCAGCGGCATGCATAAACCATTAAAATTATGTATGTGTTTTCAGATTAGTGTTTCATTTGTAGAACTGGTGTTGACACCAGTTGATGCCGACATTGATGTCGGCCTGATTAATGCGTGTAAATACTATTGCGAAAAGTCTAATTCTATAACCCAGATAGAAACTATGCAGTTATATTATAACGGAACCCTTTCATACTTCTCGAGTCTAGAAACGCTCTTGTTTAAACGCCATTATTTAAATTTCTACCATAATAGCCATGCCGCACTGCCACCACTTGCCCGCGGCAGCGTTTCTCGAAGCGTGAACGTATCCATAAAAAATGTTAGCGTGCTATAAACTTATGTCGTGCAGAAAAGTGCGAGGAAAGCTATGATGCAATTATATTGACACATCATGGCGTAGTCTGAATAGGCCTTTACCGGCGAAAATTATTCAAAGGTGCGCTGGTCGCTCGAGCGCGAAAACTCAGCTTGGTGTTTGTTTTCATTTCAGATGCGAAATTTATTCAAATTATGGAGATAGGTAGATAGATGGTGGGTCGATTCTTTCCTCAGATCAGATAGACATATGGTAAGGTGGCGTGGCGGGTGCGAACGCATCTGGCATAAATCAGGCTTGATGCCTGATTTCATTTATTAACGGATTTGTAAATTTTCTGACCAATCTGATAGGATATTGTTTCAGATTGGTCCCATATAAAATTCCCCAATCGGTTCAGGAGTTTGGTTTTTAAGGTAGTACGTTTCACCTATGACGGGAAATTCAGATTTCAAACGGTTTTTTGTCGTTGTGTCTAGGTCGGGTAATTATTTTAAAATGACACAGTGTTTGTGCAAATTGTTGGTTGTTCTTTACAGTATTACGTACAGCTATTTATCAGTAACGCACCATATTACCATAGACGTCATACATGTCTGAAATCTTTGCATATTACCTACTTACATTTGTCAATAAACTGTTTGAAACAGTAAAAATTTGTTTATTGACATATGTAAGTAATAATGTGCATTAGAGATAAATAGCTTTACATGATTTTGCAAAGAATAATAATCAATTTGCGCAAAATTTGAATTTGAATGCAAAACCAAAACAGATCTAAAATATGAATATAATGGTAAATGGCAATTTTATAAAAAAAAATATTTTCCGTTTAATCATATTACTTAGAATACTTAGTCATATACTTTTTTTACTTTTCACTATTCATCTATTTTTTCATCTTTTACACGTAATAAAAACGGGTTGGCCCGATCGCTAGGCTGGGTTCATAAACTCGAGACAGGGTGTCGACAACAGCTGACGCGAGACGGTGGGAATATACCAAAGAACCCGTATCATCAACCCCAAATGTAATAAAAATACCTACCTTATCTTTTTCTCTCAGCTTCTCTCGCTTTTCCTTCTCTTTCTTCTCCCTCTCACGTTCTTTTTCCCGTTCCCGTTCTTTTTTTTTCTCTTTCTCATTTAACTCCCTGTGTTTTGCAGCATCTTCTAGCACTTTCTCTTTGTCGCGTGACTTTTCACGCTTTTCTTTGCTCTTTGTTGGGAACTTAAAGGATTTCGTCTTCTTTGATTTCGACGGGCTTCTGTTGGGATTTAAATCTATATTATGTACAAATGCAAGTAAAAATCAAATTTATAGTACTATAATAGCTGTTAAATTTTCCAATTTTCTGCGAAATTTTCATATATTTTTTTCCCGTAATAAACTTCCGCAGAGTAATAGAAAAAAAATTAAGATTAATGAAATCGGTAAAGTTGTTCTCAAGTTAAGGCGTCACCAAAGTAAATAGGGATACATTTTTATATTTATATGGATACATAAAATAGCTGTTGCCCGCGACTTTGTACGCGTAGACTTATATATATATGTATATATAAAATTTTAACCCTCGTTTGCCCTCCTTAGTTCGGCCCTTTCGCAAAATCCATTCTTAACGGACCTACTAAGCTGAACTACACCCCATAAGAAATCTACATGCCAAATTTCAGCTTAGTAGGTCAAGTAGTTTTCGAGATTTCGTGATGAGTTAGTGAATTTCAGTTTTATATAATTATATAGATAAACTAGCAGCGCACCCCGGCTTCGCACGGGTGTAAGTCTTATTTGTTTTACACCTTGGGTTATATTATTGGAGTTTTAGTAATGATCCTTATTTTTTTTGAAAATATAATATAGCCTATGTCACCTGGGGATAGTATAGCTTCCCAACAGTGAAAGAATTTTTCAAATTGGTTCAGTAGTTTCGGAGCCTATTCAATGCAAACAAACAAACAAACAATCAAATCTTTCCTCTTTATAATATTAGTATAGAAATAGATATATATTATGTTTGAAGACCAACTCACCTGACGGTAAGCGATGTGTCATATTAAATCATCTGCCGTCCAATTACTAAAAGAATTACTAAAAGACGTTAAGTGATATGGCCACAGTGTCACATAACGGTCTTTTAGTAATCGGATGGCAGTCATAACAATCATACACTAACTTGGTATCTGTGTCCTCCTCAGGAGAGCTTTCCCCTTCAAGTGCCGCATATCCTCTGTCTTTTTTCTCCTTTTTTTCTTTCCGCCTTCCTAGCAAGTCCTTCTTGCTTGGCTTCTCATGATCTCCGCCATCGCTGACTGAAATTATGACAACTTTTGAGTGTCATGGACAAATTAATGCATCTCTACATAGTATAAATTGAAGTCGCTATCTGCGTCTGTCTGGCTGTCTGTATGGCCGCTAACTCCTCCTCAACCACGCAACGGATTTTGATGCGGTTTTCACCATCAGTTAGATACATTTTCAAGGAAGGTTTATATATATAACTAGCGACCCGCCCCGGCTTCGCACGTAAATTACACCCGTGCGAAGCCGGGCAGGCGGGTCGCTAGTACACAATATGGTGAATATGGTAGTCCTGTCAACAAGCAACTCGAAATAATCTAAATATGAATAATCATTTAACTTCAGTAAGTCAACATAAGGATCTGGGGGTAATTTTTGCCTTGAATTTGAAATAGTAAGCGCAAAAATATCCGCAATAGTCAAGAAAGCCAACCTTTATCTATGTCATAGTAAACTCGTTCCAAACCATGATGGTAGAAGTTTTCCTGCTTTTTTTTAATAGAATAAGTGGCAAACAAGATACGGGCCACCTGATGGTAAGTGGTCACCACTGCCTATAGACACCTACAATACCCGGGACATTGTCAGTGCGTTGCCTACCTTTGAGGACTCAATTCACCCTTCGTTTGAAGCAGTACAAATTATACTTCGGATGCTCCAGTAGTCTGGAGTTCGTACTTTAAGAAAAACAGACTTACTAGAAAGAGTTCAAAGAAAAGTTACCAAAATATACTATATGCTCTTCATCGTAAATCATACAACGACAGAAGCTCTTAAAAGCGCTTCCCCTCACTACACTTGGAAAGGCAGATGCAATGGGACTTTATCGAAACTTTTAAAATCATAAATAGATTTTGTAAGAGACGTATACAAATAGAAACTATGAGAGATAGCAGGAGTCAAAAGACCTTACTATGACATGCACCATCACAGACTAACACTGCATACCACACCCTAGTTAGTTGTTTACAATTGAGACAGGTTGCTAGAGGATGTTGTCACTTTAATATCGATTAATGAGTTTAAAAACAAACTGGACAGATGGATAACATTGGAGATCAGACAATAATACTAAATTTTAACACTGCAGGATATAGGCACAACAGCTTATGCTGCACAAATAACAATAAATGAAATAGTATTTTTTGTTGATATGTGAGGTTTTTTAATTAATGATTTGGTATTTGGTAATTTGCTTAATGTATGCAATACTCGGCAGAATACCAAATATTTAAAATAGTAGCTGAGTAGGCCGAAATACAAATAATAATTAAAATAATAATAATTACTTAAAATCAAGTGTGATAGTGGTCAAATCCAAACGCTATTTATAACAAAAATAAAAATAAAGGTATTCGGTAGAATACCAAAATTTTAAATATTAGCCGAATAGGCCAAAATACAAATAGAAATTTTTATTTGGCAGAATACTAACTATTTTAAATAGTAGTCAAATAGGCCAAAATACAAATAGTAGTTTAATATTAGTGGCATCTGTAGTCTTAACTAAGAAGCTCAAGGTGGCTGTTTTCGGCACAGATACATCCTGGAGAAATGGTCTAGGTTTTGGGTTCTGTCTCTGAGACGGCGTTTTCGCATCCAAGTTACCGCGCAATGGATGGATGCTTGTTTTCTTTGATTTTGTGACAATTAACAGTACTAAAATTAATTTGTTTATTATTGTAATAACATATAGATCAATGGTAATAGTGTTTTATTTATTGGGACTCGAGATTTCACTATGCATTTTACAAGTTGTCAGTGCCCCGATTTTTTGCGGCTCCACACCACTGGAGTCCCGAGGAAAATGTATCTATGCTAGTGATGCTATCATAGTCATGCACTTGAAAATTATGACAAATACATAATAGATCAGGCAATATATTTTGTCCTCTGCTGGTTCTTTTGTTCATCACCGACCTCAGTCTTTAGCATAATAAGTACAAATAGATAATTTACAAGTTAACAACGTTGGAAACTGGATATAATTTTACTCACAGTCGCTTTCATTGCTTTTCCTGCCACTTTCTGAAGCATACAAACCAGGGAAATCTTTTTCCACATCAGGACTTTCAAAATCCATGCTAATTTTAAAGATACAGAATTCGAATCCAAGATCTAACTTGTGTTTTTCACAATTTACGAAATTCGATTTATTTTATTTTCCTTACTTTTTTATTTAGCTACATATTACTAAAATCTAAATATTATTTTCCACAGACTCAACTTGTTGTTGTTGTTATTTTTTTTCATGCTGATGGGTACAGAGTCCTTCGGTCGTAACGTAATAACAAGTTTACACTTTACAATAAAATAATCAAACAAGTAAAGTAGCTAAGTAGTAGTATGGACTTCGTTGACGGACCACCGTGCCGCGCCGTCCAACCAACGAGAGTGAAAGAGAAAATTTTCGCAAGTGCGGCTAACACCGCGTCTACAAGCGTCTTAACATTTAACATGCACATACGCGTAGGTGCGCTTGTAGAAGATGCGTAGTAAGCTTCTGTATTAAAAGTTTGTGGTAGTAAGAGAAAATTTTCTCTTTCTCTGCTCTCCATTGGTTGAACGGCGGTCCGTCAATGAAGTCCGTCTCGTCTGTTAGTTTAACTATATGATTTTGTGTGTTAGTTACGGTATTTATAAACGTCCTTGGCTACTTTAGACACATTAAACTTAATAAACTTGTTTGATATCGCTACATTTGCGCGGAACCATAGACAAAATTAAAGTAGAGGAAAATTCAGACTGCTCCTTTACAAAAAAAAAACATAGGAATGTCAAGCAAGATTGTCTCGTCAGTTTGTTTTTGTTTTGAGTTTGACATTTTGTTTGCAGAAATTCGAATGAAATGGAATTAAAAATCTAAAATTTATCGAAATCTGTAAATTATTTAAAGTTTTTGGCTCATGTTTTCATGACAATTGGTAACGTATTATTTTATATATGCAAGCGAAATTGATGTAATAGCTTAGTTAGGCAGTAAATTAGTTTGACGTCATCTTGCTATGTTATGGACTAATAAATTATACGATTGTTTTTACTTAATGTCGAATTTTATCGTATTTAGGAGGAACTACCTTGTGTTTAAGGTTTATACTCGCTGCTAGCCACAGTTCTACTCGTGGCCTCTCAGTTTTTAGGTTTTTTTTCCGAAATGAGAAGTTCCTGTTGACACCAAAATTCATCTTAATCTTTTAAGCTGTAACCATTCTGTACTTGACTGCCCCGATGGCCCAGTTGGTAGTATACCTTCATCTTCCCCAAGCGCCTTCTGGCGCTTGGGGGCGTGGATTCGATTCCCACCTATGACAAACATTCATGTGATGAACATTTGTGTTTGTTCTACATCTGGGTGGAAATTTCTATTTATGTATGTATAAAAAAGTATGTATATTAGTCCTTTACAGCAACAGTACATGTTTTGCTTAGTTTGGGGTCAGATGACTGTGTGTGCAAAATGTCCTGAATATTTATTTGTACATGGGTAGAGTAAACGGTAGAGTGAACTAGCATATTATTACTCTACTTACTAGTTCTTAGTACCTAGGGTATGTTTATACGTAAATTTAGCATGCTGTACATGGGTTGAGTAACTTTTATAGTTGCATGGTAGATCATGACCGATCCTACTAACTATACCAATGTAGACAGCATTGGTAGTATATAGTACTAAAATTTGTCACTCGTTGTGAAAGTACAGGTTTTGCTCTACTAAGCATGTACATGGGCCAAGTAGCCAGTAGAGTGTAGCGAACAACGTAAGATGAATATTATTGGATTGAATGAAATTAGCTAAGGAAAAAATTACTTTTTTGTTCGGGTATGAGTGTATAGGGGAAACGTGTTATGGAACCAGAATTTATATTTAGTGATGGTGGCATGAAAACGGAAAAGGATGATTCTGACAAAGTGTATGGTAACAGATTTTGTTTTTTCATGTTTTGTTGTTTCAGTTTTGGTCCCATAGTAAAAGTTGTTCATAATGATGAGTACAATGACCTATGTACTATGTACAATAGGCTATGTAGTCTATATGAGTAACCTTATATATTGTAGGCTATATAATATATTGTAGTTAGGCTTGCTATTTTTACTAACTATGTATACTTGTTAATAAGGTACTTGTTTTGACACTGTGTGATATAGGCACATCAGCATATGCTAATCACCTATCATCAAATAAATAATAATATATCATGCTCATCATACATAATTATGACAAGCCATATGTGTTACTTATGGTTAAAATCATACATTTTATTATTTCTGAAAGTATTTTTCTTTCGTGTTTTTGAAAGTGTAATAAACATTTTACCACCACCCACACCCACAAAATGTTCAGATGACCTATAAGAGACCGCAGGGAAACACTGGATGCAGGCCACTTCCAACCGGCCCTTTTGGAGGTTGATGGGGAGGCCTATGTCCAGCAGTGGACGTTCTATGGCTGATATGATGATGATAAAAAAACATTTTTAAGAAAATGAAATTAATATAATAAGAATATGACATAAAAATGTAGGAAACAAGTGTCTGATGAAAAGTTGATCCCAGCAATGCTAACAGTTCAAAATTAAAAATTTAACCACATTCTTTAAAGATTATTTTAATCACATTCTAAAGTAAAAGTATTCAAAAATGCATTGTACATGTGTAATCTACATTGCATAATTTTGTATATGTACAATGTTACCCAAAAATTTGTTTTTAAATAGTAGATTGAATCAGGCGTCACTTTGCGGAAGTCCATGTTTTATTTGTATATGACGAATCTCTAGTGTAATTTCGCTTCTACATCGCTTCGAGCACAATGAGGATTTTGGGATAAATTATTTTACTCTATAGGTATCTGTGATGCTAATTTTAGCATCACAAATATCAAACACACACAAACACACTAATGTCCTGGAATTACACTAGATATTCATTAGTTTTTTTATCAGCAAATACAGCTGTAAAAAACTTTTTTTTTAAAGCTGTCTATTTAATATTCCTCGCAATTTTTTTATGTTAACACCATTGTAGGCAATGTAAGACACGTGTCAAATGTTTGCTGTGAATTTATGATTTTAACCACAGTGTACCTTTTGGTGTTACAGATTGTCGCCGTAGCTGAAATTAGCTAGGATGACAACATAACAAGCCTGCTTAAATGTGTGTACGCTTTGCCACAATTTTGTGCTAAAACTATTGGATTATACTTAAGTAACTATTAAACTAGTAGAAATTCCAATAACATTTTATCGTTCATCATTTCCCTACCTAAATCCCACTTTGATGGGGTTGGGACCTCAGATCAAACAAACATGGGAGATATGGGAAGGAATGGACACAACAGGTGTGAACAAATCAGGCCTAAGTCAAACTTGATGCCTTTAGTCGAACTCTCCTGACGACTTTACCGCCCTTTTCTTTTGCATGTGGACTATTAGTTAGTTCATTAGTGTCGCTGTCTGTGAAAAATAAGTAATTGTGCCGTATTCTGAGAGAAGGCCTGTCCTTAGCAGTGGAAAACGATTGGCTGATAATGATGATGTTGATTTGTAAATGTTATTTAAAAGTGTTGACTATTTTAAAATCAGAAGGTAAACTTTATTTTCTTGTTACAGGTCTAAATTTAATAATATGTCTTGGTTCACGGACCTCGCCGGCAAGGCGGAGAGCCTTCTAAACAATTTGGACGAACAGACAGGTCAAGCTCTCAGAAGTCATAATGTAAAAAAAACAAAACACGACAAAAACGCCTATCCCGTTCACCCCAATACTTTATATACATTTCAACCTGAAACAGATAACAATTGGGGTCAAAGGACCAGACGTCCATTGACACGAAATACGAGGCAACCAATCGTAATAAATGAAACAAAATCGACATATCAACCAAGTAGAAAAGTATCTCCTACACGGAATTCCCGTTCACTTTTCAAAGATGGTCCCGGGGAACCGCTGAGTCTGCGAGCCAAAAAGTCCTCCCCGCGAAGACAGAAACAGCCGCAGTACAATTTGAACAATTGTCCAACTACTCTGGTTAATGATGAAATGGGGGAATGTGAATTGACAGAGAACCACGGACCTAGGCAAAGACGTAAGTATTATAATCCAGGGGCCTTACGGACAACAGCTAATTGCGGCACCTAATCCGCTCAGTTGGAAAATCACGCGAACGTGAACCTTATCGCGCCCAGATACGGTTTGCGGTCGCGTGATTTTCCAACTGAGTTAGCTGTTGTCCGTAAGGCCCCAGGGCTTTATCGCGTAAGTTTGGCGGTGATGGAGACTGCCGTCCTGCTCGTGCAGATGAGAGTAAGCAAGCATGAGATTACCATTGCCACGAGTATGGCACTCCAGTGTTACATAATCAGAAT
The DNA here is from genome assembly GCA_932305915.1 of Agriopis marginaria. Taxonomy (NCBI): domain Eukaryota; kingdom Metazoa; phylum Arthropoda; class Insecta; order Lepidoptera; family Geometridae; genus Agriopis; species Agriopis marginaria. The sequence continues at coordinate 6,969,518 of OW029933.1, forward strand.
TTTAGTAATTTTTAGGGTTCCGTAAGCAAAGGGTAAAAACGGGATCCTATTACTAAGCCTACAATGTCTGTCTGTCTGACCGTCTGTCCGGCTGTCCTACCTATTAACGGCTGTATCTTTCGAACCGTAATAAATAGCCAGTTGACATTTTCACAGAATATGTAACTTTACGGCGGATTAACTAACAAATAATAAAAAAAAGTAAAAAAACGAAGGGGGGGGGGGAGGGGGTAAAAGTACGAAAAGAGGGTCCCCATACAACCAACGTATTTTTTTTAACGTACTTTTGTATTAACTCTAATGTAAAATTGGTAATACGTACAAGCGTCAAACTTGGTATGATTATAGTACACATTCTAAAGTATAACAACAAATAATAAATAATGGCCAAGTGCGAGTCAGTGTCAAATTTCTGTTCACCACCAGTATCGTACGATCACCGAAGTGAAGCAACGTCGGGCGCGGCCGGTACTTGTATGAGTGACCGCCTGGGCGTTGATGTGATGTTGTCTTTTTGCACAATTTTTTCGTACATTAGTAGCTAGCATGTTATGTGGTGGTACAGAACCCTCAGTGTGCGAGCCCGACCCGCACTTGGTTGGTTTTATTTACGTTCACTGTCGCATCCTAAGGGAGAGGCCTATGATCAGCAGTAGACGTCTAATGGCTGATGATGATAATGATGAGGCAAACCTTAACAGTCGCACACGCCCCAATTTGGTATTACCAACTTTACAGAAAAAATGTTTTTACTTTGTTTTCAGGGCGCAGTCTACCTTCAGAGCTTGACCTAGACATGGGCGATGATTGCGAATTACCCATCCGTATGCAAAATTTAGAAGTAGAAAATGCCATGTTGAAAAACGAACTCAACGTAATGAACCGAGAAGTCACACAGATGCTCGACAGATTGAAAAGCACGGAGGAGGGTAATAATATAGCTAGCATTCCAGGTACAGTAGAATCCGTTTATTACGACTACCTAGGTATATAAAAATCAGCCATTTGGTACAAGTTTCTAACCCCTTTATTAATAAAACACGTGCAATGAAGACAAGCCTTGTAGTCAAGGAATGCGATGGTGGCCGAGCGGTAGCATGTGCGCTTTATAATCTGACGGCACCCGGTTCGATTCTCGGCCATGAACCAATGATTTATTTAGTATCTAAATAAATTATTTACAGTTTTGATGCCATCGCTCAAAAACGGTGAAGGAAAACATGAGGTAACCGGCATGTTTAAGAAAGCCAAAAGTTCAAAGACATGATTTTTACCAACATGCACTGTTCAAAGACATACTGGGCCAGCATGGATTAGGGCTGAATCTCTCTTTCTCTCTGAGAGAAGGCCTATATCCCAGCAGTGGGAACATGATGATGATGATTATGATGATAGTAAGAGTCTTGGAGTAACAATTTTTTGTTTTGTTTCATTCACGCATTTTTTTTTAAACTAGTTTGAAAAAGCCATTTTTTTTACTATTCCATGGCATGGGATTTTAAGTCCGTTCAGGGGGGTTAGACAGGAGCCACTTTCTGTTAGCGTTAACACCTGCGGAAATATGAAATTGTATGAAAATGACATTGACAATGACATTAGCTTGAGAGATGTTATCTCAAGCTAATGTCATTTTCATACATTTCATACAATTTCATGTTTCCGCAGGCGTTAACGCTAACAGAAAGTGGGTCTTGTCTAACCCCCCTGTGCCTTTGACCGGCGTTTTCTAAAAGCATTGTCCGGTTATAACGACGCGCGTTTTTTGTACCCCCTTCGCACTATTTTCTGTATGCAAGACTGGTGCCGGTAAATCTCTATGGTTGGTAAAACTATAGACAATTCATATCACTATGATAAAATCTCTTTTTTTTTTCTTAGCCTAAGTTGATCCAATGAATTTTATTGTATGAATTATTACATAACTTCTTTTTACTCATGTCGCCGGTCTCTTGGCCCTCGCTATAGCCGGATTCTACTGTATTTTGAAACTGCTATGAAGTAGTACGATTGTAGGCTTGGTCTGTCAATAAAATAGAACTATGTAGCAAAATTGTGCTTTTCCTCAGAGATTAAATGTATATTCGGTAATTAGGTACTCAATTAGAGCAGCCAATATCAATCTATAAGGATAAAATGTAGTTAGTATATTATCTATCTATATAATATATAAAAATCGATGTGTGTATGTTCCCTATGGACACCAAAACGGCTGGACTGATTTTGACGGGACTTTCACTGGCAGGTAGCTGATGTTATAAGGAGTAACTTAGGCTAATATTATCAAGGGTATCCACGCGGGTAAACGAGAATTCGATAGTTATACTTAACCACTTTTTCCCATTTAATTCGAAAAATATCGACTGCACGATAAAAATTTCACAGAATAAATTGTAGAGATTTAAATTTACAGCAACTTTAGTCGTAAGCATTTTTGTTAAAAAGTTGAAAATGACCGAGATATTGAGCATAAACAATTTCTACTTAAAATCAAGATGGCGGCTAACGTACCGGCGGAATTTGGTCACCATTTGAATTTAGTTTACCTGTGAATTTAGTGTACCTAAAGGTTACAGTAAAAACATTGGTGCTGGGAATTTTTGCAAGGTCAAATGCTAACACGAGTGGGCTATTATTGCAATAATATTACGATTAAACTGACTACTAATTGTATAACAATATTTTTATTTATATTACACGGGAATTACTCACGTAAGATTAAGCCGGTCACTCCGACTATAGTTTCAACCGCATTAGATGGTCTTTTTCAAGGTGAATGCGCGCGCGCGGCTGCGTCTCGCTTTGCACCCAACAACTTTGCGCTTTGTATAACTATAATTTGTATTTCTATTGATTTTTAACATCTCAATACTAAATTTGTTATTTTAGAACTTGGTCAAACACGCCTCAAGCTTCAAGATTCAACTGTACAAGCCCAAAATTCTAACCACGAGAAAGAGAAATTAGATTACCAGTTAAAATTATTGAAGGAAAAAATACAAGAAATAGCCGTGATGGAGAAAAATTATCGAGGAGAAAAACATGCCATGATCACTGAAAATTCTGCACTGAAGGAAGCTAATAGTTATTTGGAAGACAGGTAAGAAATATGCGAAATGCGATCCTATTTATATCAATGCAATTGACAATTATTGTCAGTTGACAACAGACTAACAACAATAAAATTAATTAACAATTGAGTGACCAGGGGGGTGAGACAAGACCCACTTTCTGTTAGCGTTAACGCCTACGGAAAGATGAAATTGTATGAAAATTACATTGACAATGACATTAGCTTGAGAGATGTTCTCTCAAGCTAATGGCTGATAATTATCATAAAATTGGCTGATAAATATCTGGGATATGAGCGTTTAAAGTTTTAGGTGTAGATAGAGAGGGGATACTCTGTCCTTTTCTCGCAAAGCGTGTGTTAGTATAGCATTTGTATGGCGCGCCTGAGGCGTGACGTCATAACTCAGTATAGTGCGCTCCTGTCTAGCATGAAAATAAAATACTTAGAATTTATTTATTATTAAACTAATTTTAATTTAGTTTTCATTGATGGGCTCTATTTATGATCAGCTTTTGTATGAGGTAATATTTTTTTTATTAAAACACAATTTTAAACTATCACGGTTGTTCACTAAAGTTATATGATTATTAATTACATGCACCGAGAAGACTGTCAGTAACATGGTGCATGTAAATGCGCCGAAATATCGGGAGCTCATTCCACAAACTTACCACGGTAAATATCCCGTTAATAACCATATAACTTAAAAAAAAAATATTTGTCATCATGCCTATTGATTGACAATAATCTAACAGCAATAGACATCACATCACTGGCAATCGATAATAGACCAACACCATCAGACATCACTAATAATCGACAATAGACCTAAGCAATATAGATCACTAACAATCGACAATAGACCAATTAGCAGTAGTCATCACTAATAATCGACAATAGACCAACACCATCAGACATCACTAATAATCGACAATAGACCAACACCATCAGTCATCACTAATAATCGACAATAGACCAAAGCAATATAGATCACTAACAATCGACAACATTCTATAGTCACCGCGTTACCGAGTCGTAGGGCCATAAACGTCATACCATAAGACCTGTAAGTGCGAGCGAGATAGACAGACAATGATTTATGACCTGACTACTTAGATGGTAATGCGTTTACTATAGTAGATAATTATAGGCATTATTAACAATAATCATCATCATTAGCAGCATATCATGTTCCCGCTTCTGGGACACAGGCCTTTTCTCAGAGAAAGAGGGTGGGCTAGTAATTCACCATACTCGCTAAGCATGTATACCCCGGGACCCGGGTATGTCCTAAAACTGCGACCAGAACCACCGGGGGATGGGCAGCAGCGTCCTGTTAGTACACGGTGAACGTACTGCGATCTCCAAGCCGCCTGCCAAGCGTGGGGATTATGGCAACACCTCTCTCTAAGAGGGAGGCCTTGTTCAGCAATGGACATTTAATGGCTGATGATGTGCTAAGCATGTTGGTGAATGTCATATGTTTTTGAACTTTTTGAGGTTCTTGGACAAACCGGTTTCCTCACGATGTTTTCCTTCGCTGTTTTTTTGAGCGATGGCATCGAAATTACATATAATTTATTCAAGTACTGAAAAAGTCATTGGCAGGGTCGAGTATCGAACCGGGTGCCGTCAGAAAGTAAAGCGCTCATGCTACCGCTCAGCCACCATAGAAAAGGCGGAAAATCTGTTACCAGGCATTATGAGTGAATCTTGATTCTTATTTAGATAAACGCGTCGAACTCCGCGTCACGGGTGCAACTGGCTACAACAAAATACCTTGACAGCCGTGCTAATAAAAAAAAATGTCTTTTCTGCGGCTCCAACATTATCTCTATTATTAACAATCATCATCATCATCATCATCATCATCAGCCAGAAGACGTCCACTGCTGAACATAGGCCTCCCCCTTTAACCTCCACACTGAACGACAGCCTGCCTTTTGCATCCACTGGATGCCCGCGACTCTCACAATGTCGTCGGTCCATCTAGTGCGAGGCCTCCCTACGCTGCGTCTTCCGGTTCGTGGTCTCCACTCCAGAACCTTTCTTCCCCATCGGTTATCGGTTCTTCGAGCGATGTGGCCTGCCCATTGCCACTTCAACTTGCAAATTTTAACAGCTATGTCGGTGACTCTGGTTCTTTGGCGAATATCCACGTTTCGGATTTGATTATTAACAATAGACACCACTAATTAAAAACACTAACCAAGTGAACACAACCTTTCAGAATAAACGATCTCAAGAAAAAGCTAGAGGATTCCAACATAGTTCAACATAAAGTGGAAACGGATCTCCGACACGCTCAGTCCACTGTAAATTTACTGCAAGCCGAGTTGGACAAGTCGAAAGGAGAATGCCTACGGCTAGATAAAGACTGGGAGACGTACAAATTGAGAGTGAAAAGCATGTTATTCGCTAAAGATAACGAGATCAAAGCGATACAAGACGGGATCAATTTCAGTGAGGAAGCAAAGGTGCTAGTGCAACAGTTGGATAGTTTGAAGTGAGTATCGGGAAAGAGATATTGGTATCGATTCTGATGTACTCTAAACTAAACTGTATTTGACAGCTCTAAAATTGTTGCCATCTTTATCTCACATATTAAAATGAAAAGAGCGGCAGATAACTTTAGTCCTGTCAGATTGGTTAAGTTCAGTGATCGGTATAACGGCAACCTTTATTATAGAAGTTTGATTGTGATCGAGATTGCATGCCGTCCTGTTCGCATCTACTTACTCGCACCACGTGCGTGAGTGAGATGGCACGCGATCACGATCACAATCCGAATCACGATAAGACATCTATAATAAGGCATCACGATCGACGCCATTGGCATCGATTCTAATGTACTCTAAACTAAACTAAATTTGACAGCTCTAAAATTGTTGCCATCTTTCTCTCAATATTAAAATGAAAAGAGAGGCAGATAATTTTAGTTGTCAGTTTGGTTTAGTTTAGTGAGTGGTATAACAGAATCGACGCCATTGGCATCGATTCTGATGTACTCTAAACTGAACTGAACTAAATTTGACAGTTCTAAAATGGTTTTCATCCTTCTCTCACATATTAAAATGAAAAGAGAGGCAGATAATTTTAGTCCTGTCAGATTGGTTTAGTTTAGTGAGTGGTATGACAGAATCGCCGCCGTTGTCGGTACTAAAACTACAAAATTAGTCTAGTCTTACATCTTACTTAGGTCATGTTATCAAAATTTGTCATCCAAATCTCACCGATCATGAAGCTAACACAAATGATTTTAACGTTTCAGGATGGAAAGAGACGAGTTATCGGAGGCGATATGCACGGTCCGGAGCGAATGTGACGGCATGAGACTATGCCTGTCTCAAGTAGAAAGCCGACACACGGCGGCCGAACGAGTGGTGGCTGCCTTAAGAGACGCTTTGAAGGAGGAGCGTGGGGCTCGGAACAGAGCCGAGTCGCAACTCTTTGCGATCGGCAAGGTCAGTATCTATGAAATATAATAATTATATCACATCTCAGAAAATTCTATGGACTAAGGGGCGTGATTTAGAAGAAGGCTATGTCCAACAGTGGACTGATCTGATGATGACGATAATGTTAGCAATAGCAACATCTTAGCAACAATAACAGCAATATCTTCTCAGCAACAGCAATATCATCTCAGCAAAAGCAACAAAAAATAACAGCAACATTTTGATAAACAGCAACATTATTACAATAACAGCTATAACAACATCTCGGTATCAGTGACATATCAACACTGCAATGTTTCAATGTTTTTTTTTTTGTTTTTTAAATAGTTAGATATTATTAAAAACGGACAAGTGTGATTATGACTCGCACGCTGAGGGTTCCATACAAACTTAATAAATATGTCTGTAGATAGTTCACCCATCCCGAGAATCGAGTCTCAACGATATATTTCTGAAACTTTAAAATATTATGATAATGAAAGACAAACTTAACTTTGTAGTTGGCAAACAGGTGCTCCCATACATACCCACTAAAATATAAGTTTGTAGTTGCAAAAACATTTTTTTAATGTGATGTAGCTTTAAATTAATCATGATTCAAGGTCTACGGGAAGTATCTTAGAGGTTTTGATTCTCTTGCGAGTGTTGAAATCTGTGGCATAAACGGCCGTATCTTTTGATTGCGTTGACTATTAGAAGTTAAATTTTTAGGGTTCCGTACCCAAAGGGCAATTACATACCTCTAAGGGATTGCAGACCTGAGTATTTTTATTTCAACTTGATACCTTGATACGTTCTAGACGCATACAAATTTTATATAATGTGAAGAAAACTAAAAGTTGTATATAATCTACTTTAATTTAAAACAATAAACAGAATTTACTCATTATTAGGTAGGTCAAAGGATCAAATCTTAAGTAAGTGAAACGTAATCTAACAACCTGCACGCGTTCCTGAGAAAAAGGTTCTTCAGAGAAATACAGACAGGCAGACGGACAACGAAGTGATCCTGTTAGCGACCGGTGGGTGCAGAAACGAGTGAAAAGCTTAAACCATAAAAAAGCGTTTATTGCGAAAAACCAAGTTTATTTTATTTTATTAGGTTGATATTTTTAAATTAATGACGCGCGAAGGACGACTGACACGGCGCGTCACTAATTTCTAAATATTCCGATAAAAAAAAATTGGAACATGGTTTTTCGCATTAAACGCTTTTTAGTGGTTTAAGCTTTTCACTCGCTCCTGCACCCGCCGGTCGCTAACAGATCCTATAAGGGTATTTATTTTTCATTTTGAGGTACGGAAGCCTAAAAATGTCACTTGTAGGTTTATGTAGGTACATGTAGGTTTATTTATTTCTGCAGGAGCTGAAAAACATGCAAACCGAGACCGGCCAAACGATAGCCAGCTTGCGCACAGCACTACGAGACAAGGAGGCAGAACTAACCCACGTCCGAGAAGCCAGTTCCTCTTTCAAATCATCATCAGACACGAGCGCCCTAAACGTTGCTGACTATGACGTCACACAAGACACCATAGAGAAGGAAAAGATCCATTACTTGACGGAGACGTTGGTCCAGAAACAAGCGAGGGTTGATAAACTCTTGTCAGAGAATAATATGCTTAAAATACAGATGGATAAGTTAGAGGTAAGGCTGAATAACTATCGACACAGATCATAATGAATGTGGCTGAGGGTGCTGATACTACTATGTGCACTATTATTATGTTTGTCAGTTTTTATTTATCATCATCATCATCAGCCAGAAGACGTCCACTGATGAACATAGGCCTCCCCCTTTAACCTTCACACTGAACGACAGCCTGCCTTTTGCATCCACTAGGTCCATCTAGTGGGAGGCCTCCTTACGCTGCGTTTTATTTATATGACACGGGAATTACACACGTTTGATTAAGCCGGTAAGCGCAGCGTAGGACGTCCACCCACAAGATGGACAGACGACCTAAAAGAGATCGCAGGGAAACGCTGGATGCATTCCGCTTCCAACCGGCCCTTATGGAGATCGATGGGGGAGGCGTATGTCCGGCAATGGACGTCCTATGGCTGAAATTATGATGATGATGATAAGCCGGTTACTCCGACTATAGTTTCAACTGCATTCGGCGGTTTTTTTAAGGTGAATGCGTCGTAAGGTACGACCCGCACGTGATGCCAACGTTTGAGGTTCTTGGACTTACCGGTTTCCTCACGATAGTTTCCTTCACCGTTGTTGAGCGATGGCATCGAATTTGCACGTAATTTATTTAGGTACGTTATTTAGTTACGTAAGTTATTTAGGTGCAGGCCGAGGATCGAACCGGGTGCCTTCATTTGTAAAGCGCACATGCTACCGCCACCGCTCGGCCACCGAATATATTGAAGGTGGTCTCATTCAAATATGAAAAAATATGTGCAATATTTTCTTTTTTCCAAGGGTCGAAAATTAGGAGATGAGTCCAATCTATTTACATCTATTATTTTTCCATTATCTCTTACATTAATTTTCTCTCGTGATTTTTTTTTTTGTATTTTTTTTTTAAATCTGTTGAAAATAAGACACTAGCTGTTATATCGCACTCCCAACCACATTCATTATGAGCAGTGTTGAACTCTTTCTCAACTTTCCTGGCGCAGCAATGCAAAATGTGTTTTTGCCTTTGATATATAATTTTTAACCGACTTCAAAAAAGAAGGGTTTTTTAATTTAGAAATAGGCTTATTTTTGACCGCCTACTCACGATGTTAGGCGATGATGCGGTCTAGATAGAGTACGCTTGCCTAGAAGAAACGAATTCACTCGTGTTTTGAAGTCACCCAGATTGTAACTATCGGGGAACACACATTCACCCCCGGGTTCTCAATTCGTTTGTGGTTATAAAAAAGTCGTTAGTATTTTTTGAGAACCCCCTCTTTTTTTGATAACGGTTAAAAAGACGCTCGATGTCACGCTAGTTCACGCCATGTATAAAAAAAAACTGGTGATCTTCTACCAATTTTTCTTTCTTATCTGTACTCGTCCTAAGAGCCAAGACTGCAAGTTTTAAACCCGTTGAAGTCTTTCTTATTTTATTTGGGGGCAAAGTCCTGATGCACGAATGTTCCGTTTGGGGTATATTGTCAAAAGAGGGGAGATATTAAAATGTTCTTAATGGATTCCCAGGGGGTCATATGGAAATAAAGTAAAGTTTGTATCAGTTATAAATATAATTTAATATAAACTCTTTATTGTTTACACCAGAAATATATCACAAACAGAATGAATTAAATGTATTGAAAAGGAGGTCTATACAAGTATTATTCACAGGTACGTCAGTAGGTACCTAAAATATTATTGAGAAGTTAGTTTTGATAAATCGTTTACCATGAACAGAACGTAGGCCTCCCCCTTAGTATGCCACACTGAATGACAGCCTGCCATCTGCATCCACTGGATGCCCGCGACTCTCACGATGTTGTCGGTTCACCTAGTGGGAGGCCTACCTACGCTGCGTCTTTCGTGGTCTCCACTCAAGAACCTTTATTTCCCCGTTTATTCTCAGTAGTTCTATCAACAGCTGAATTGATTGAAGAACTACTGACTCATCGGTTATCGGTTCTTCAAGTGATGTGGTCTGCCCATTGCCAGTTCAACTTGCAAAAACATCTTTCTAAGCTGCAGTGCAAGTAGCGTTCTTTATCGATCGTCAAATACGATAAAATTTCATAGAATCGATCATAGCGAGTCCTGATCAAATGGCATTTTATCTAATACTAGCGGTCCGCCCCAGCTTCGCACGGGTATAGATTATAGCCTATGTCACCCGGGGATAGTGTAGCTTCCCGTCAGTGAAAGAATTTTTCAAATCGGTTCAGTAGTTTCGGAGCCTATTCAATGCAAACAAACAAACAAACAAACAATCAAATCTTTCCTCTTTATATTATTAGTATAGAAGACGATCCCAACTGTCTTCGAGGATCGATAAACAACGGTACTTGCACTGCTGGAAACCCCACACCGTCTGGTTTTTCCGCCCCTTTCTTCCGAGGATCTAAAAGGTGTGGAATGTCCTTCTCCCGAAAGTCTTCCCGCCTTTATTATTTATATCTTCTGGCTGGCAAAGCAACGACAAAACCTATGGTATTGCAAGTGCAGGCTGTAGTTACCGCTTAACAGGCGAAAAAAATATAGAATACTCATTAATTTAAAAAACCGACTTCAAAACTAGTAAATAGGCAATTTCGTTTATTTGGATGGCATTTTATTTGCCGTTATTTTGATTTAAAAACAAAAGTAGCTAACCGAGGTTCACTACAGTACTAAAATACATAATAATACTTTCGGTTCGATTCGCATAAATCTGTTTTTTATTTCAAAGGATATTGGATATTAACCTTTGAAATAAAACATATATTTTCCGAATCGGTTTCCAAATGACGAAGTTCTGATGTAACAAACATTAGAAAAAAAATACAACCGAATTGAGTAATGTCTCTCCATATATAAAGTCGTAAAAAATAATTAATAACCCTGATATCTTATTATATTTATATTACACGGGAATTACTCACGTAAGATTAAGCCGAATAAATAAAAATGATTATGACATAATGTGTGAAAACCACGTCAGTTTCAATAATAAAACCCTGATATCTCCCCTAGGGGTTCACAGATTTTTTATTTATTTATCACCGACGTCTTCTGGGGGTCATAAACTTGTCAGAAGTTACTGTGCATCTGTTTTTTTTTAAACCTTTAATCAAGTAAGAAAAGTCTGTTCAATGCAGCGCGCCATACTTGTAAACTACTGGAAAAAAAAAAAAAACGTTTGTTTTTTCTTTAATTTGCGTATACGCAACCACACAGCTGTTGTATTTTCTTATTTTTTTTTTCAGTCTAAATTAAAAGTGGAACTGTCAAATCGTCCAGCGTCAAACCACAGTTTAGTGAATGTTCAAAACACGGATGTAAGAACGAGAAGGGTTCATTCCGACTCTGTGTTGCATGTGATATCGCATCGAATGGCCGCCGTGATCCGGCGACACCCCGTGCTTAGGATATTCGTCATTATGTACATGGTGAGTAAGGGTGATTTTCGTATAACGGCAAACACGCAAGCTGCACATTATTTATCTTTGTCTCGCTCATCACCTGAGCGCGAAAAAAATGTTTTTTCGTAATGTGACGTTACGCCGATTTGGGGCCAGATGCCTTATTATAGATGTCTTATCGTGATTCGGATTGTGATCGTGATCGCGTGCCATCTCACTTAAGCACGTGGTGCGAGTAAGTAGATGCGAACGGGACGGCATGCAATCTCGATCACAATCAAACTTCTATAATAAGGCAGCTGTGCTTCGGCATTTAAGGTGGTACGTTTCACCTATGGCGGGAAATTCGAATTTCAAACGGTTTTCTTGTCCTTGTAGCTAGGCCGGGTAATTATTGCAAACGATCATAATGTTTGCGCAAACTGATTATTATTCTTTACAAAATCCAAATAAATTTTGTCAATAAACGCATTTTTGCTGTTTCAAACGGTTTATTGACAAATGTAAGTAATATGGTGCGTTACTGTAAAATAGCTGTACATGATAATGTAAAGAATAATAATCAGTTTGCGCAAACATTATGATCGTTTACAATAATTAAACTGTTTGAAATTTTAATTTCCCGCTATAGGTGAAACGTAGTACCTTAAGGAAACAGTATTATAATTATTTTTTTAATTTAAAATTGTTATACGCCCGTACATTTGTATTTTATATGGTTGTTTACACAATGTTCACCATAAAGTTAGCAACGTCTGCCCGGTCGGTACTTGGATGGGTGACCGCCTTGGCGTGAGGTTGTCTTTTTGAACTACTTTTTTGTACTTTATTAGTTAACAATTTATGTGGTAGTACAATACGGAATTACGGAACCCTCAGTGGGCGAGCCCGACTCGCACTTGGCTGGTTTTATTATAGCACTGCCTTGGTAATACACAAATGTAATGTTGCTATATATATAAAAAAAAAAGTTTTTAACAATAAATAAATAAAAACAATAACAATAAATGTTTTTGTTCTTGTTTCAGATCTGCCTTCACTTCTGGGTGTTAACAGTCCTACTAACGAGCACGCCGCCAGAAAATTTCATTCCAAATTTTTCCCGTACATGAGTAATAAAAACGTCCAATCTATTATAAGACTTTGATAATAAAAACGCAATAAAATAATAATTACTATGATAAGGGAAACTTAGGAAGTCAAGTAAGTTTTGTTAATATTTCTTTCGCATATTCCCACTGGTCGGAAAATATCACATTTTATTTAGGAAATTTAACTCATTTCATATTCAAATCAAATCAAAATGTATTTAGTTCCACAAAAAATATTCATTGATTACATGTATCATGATTAGTTATAATTAAAAACTAGAGTATTATTTAATTATGATATATATATATTTTATTATTGAAACTGACGTGGTTTTCATATATATATATTATTTATTTCAAACATCATGTGTGGGCAACTACAAACTCCTTTGTCGACTCTTTGTTGACCATTGTCTGCACAAAATGCCTAAATATAGGCGAGAAGGGGGTTCTCTGCTACATTTATATCTTCGACTATAATAAAATGAATTAACGGGCCCAGAAGGAGCGCATTTTTGAAGATTACAAAATAAGCGCCGGCGCTCACTTCGTTTTAGTCGGTCTCTAGACGTAGGAAGTGCGACACAAGACTATTGTTGACTATTGTTGTGCTTCCCGAAGTGTAAAAACAACAAAAAAGCGATATACATTTTTTGTAACAAATGTACTGTTAAATGGTTATAATTAGGTGTTGAAGTATATGCCCGACGGTTTTGACTCGTTTTTGTGCAGGTTTGATGGTTATGACCCGTCCATTAATTTTATTTTGGTCGAAGAGTTATATTAAGTATATAATATTATGTATATTGATTTCATAAAATTACTTCATGCTGATCTTGCCTACTCTATTTAAACATCAATGGATAGAGTTCAAAATTGTTAATTGTTTTGTAAATTAGTATTATTTGATAATAAGCCTGTGTCCTAATGTTTTATATATTACAAATAACAGGCTTAGCAAAGGATATGAATAAATACTTTACACATTGAAAAAATTATTTAATTTGGCTGATAAGTTTCTGAATGAATAGCGTTTAAAGTTTTTTGTGGGGATAAAGGAGGATGCTCTGTCCCTCTCCCGCAAAGCGTTTGTTAGTATAGCATTTGTATGTCGCGCGCACGGCTTGACATCATAACGTGATATAGTGCGCTCTCTGTCTAGCATGAATTTAAATATCTATTTTTAAACAAATTTTTAATTGTTTTCGTTGATGGGTTCTATTTATGGGGTATTTAAAAAAATAGGACACAGGCCTATTCTCGCATTGCATTTTTTTGTTTTTTTTTTGATGTCGATTTGAAGGGTTTGGAAGATACTGCCGAACTATTAAGTTTTTTTTAGCTCTGATAGACCAGCTGCTGTGGAACGAGCGAGCCTAAAACTTCACGAACTTTTAATATGGTGCAGTTCATGCTACACCCTTCGACCAAAAAAAAAAAATAGACGGGCCCAGAAGAAGCGCATTTTAAAGATTACAAAATGAGCGCCGGCGCTCACTTCATTCAGTTGGTATCTAGCCATAGGAAGTGCGACACGCGTCTATTGTTACACGATAACGAAACATCTGACAAAATTATGCCTTCGTGTGCATTCCCGAACTGTAAATACACAACAAAAAACCGCTATCTATTTTTTGTAACAAATTTACTGTACACGGTTATAATTAGGTGTTGAAGTATAATTATGTCCAACGGGTTTGCCTCGTTTTTACTGAGCAAGTTCAATGGTTATGGCCCGTCCATTTATTTTATTTTGGTCGAAGGCTACACCGTGTGTCGGCCGCGTCCCGGACGAGGTTCGGCCGTGCCCTGGCACCTACGCCTTCATCACGTCCGCGCCTCGTACGGGTCACAGCACGCCACGGTCTAGCATAAATCATACTTAATTCTAGGCAAGCGTGCCGTCGTAAACAGCATCGCTTATTTTATTAGGCGAGGTGGCGGTCAACCGCAAGCCTACTATTATTTAAAAAAGTTGTTTATGAAAACTCCATTGATATGAAAACCCGTTAAGATCGACATCGTCCTTATTTGTATAATATTACGGTGCTATCGTTGGTATTATAATATTTGAATACTTATGAAAAATTCCATGAAGATAAAGTTATATGATCATTTACGGGATATTTACCATGGTAAGTTTGTGGAATGAGCTCCGGATATTTCGGCGCAGTTACATGCACCATGTTCACGGGAAGACTGAAGAATGCGGGTGGTTGGTCGAACAGTTAAAAAGTTAGGTGCAGACAACGATCTACCCTCTTTCTGAACAACCGTGATAGTTTAAAACAGTGTTCCATAAAGATCTCGCGCTTCCATTCCTCTGCACATATTATTAATTGGCCATAATAATGTACCTGCTATATACATAAAATATAATACATATAATTTAGATCGTAATCATATTGTCAGATGCATTTGTTATTCATCACGATTATTATAAAATGAACCGGAAGACGCAGCGTAGGTAGGCCTCCCACTAGATGGATCGACGACATTGAGAGAGTCGGGGGCATCCAGTGGAAGCATAAGGCTGTCTTTCAGTGTGGAGGTTAAAGGGAGAAGCCTATGTTCAGCAGTGGACGTCTTCTGGCTGATGATGATGATTATTATAAAATGTGAAAGAGCTTTCAGACTACGCTATAATATAATGTAAGGACACAGTCAGTATATAACACGATAACGCTCTCTAACATTTGTTACATTTTGCGTGATGAAATGTAATCTAACAAATAAATAAATATTCGGGATGTTTTGCACACACGGTCATCTGATTTTTGAGATCACTCAATTAAATTTTCATGCTACGGCGTCGCGCGTTTATGACAAGGAATCTTGTGAGATAAGAATAAGGCTCCTTATTTTATGACTTTTAGTCAGAGACGTTACTATAGATATATTGTTACCACAGAGACAATAATTTACTTGTGACCTCTAGGAGCTATTAGCCTGAATTTTTGTATCCATAAAAAGTCAAACGCGGCTGCTAAATAAAATTGCAATATAAAATAGGCGAATGTAATATAACCCATCTACTATTTTCTTTGTTTGATATACCTACCTTTGTCTTAAATAAATAAAATATACTGTTAAATAAATGAACCCATCTACTAAACATTGACGATATTTCTTTAAATAATCCATGTTCCGTCAATCACTGTTTTATCACTATTCCCTAGCTAAGGGAAATTATCTTGTTTTTCAATGGTTGTGCCTGTCTAGTAAGTACTCGGGTACCAATTATAATAATTGGCATTGAATTTATTACGTGTTGTTATTTGGTGTTATTGTTATTTTGTATTGTGAACAGGAAAACGGGGAAATATATTTTGAATAACGAATTTTGTATTTTTTTTTATTGCTATCTCCGCCCGCGGGTGGTTCATCCGCGAGATTTTTATCATCAGCTATCTGCCATTACAGAACCGTCTATATTGGTCCAGCCGTTTTGGTGTCCATAGGAAACATAACGTACCCACATCGCCTTTTATATACAAAAGAAGATTATAATGTTTGGTTTGTGTTTTAGATGCTTCGTCAAGCCATAATCACAAGGGTAAGCAGGTTCTTTGGCGCCTAGAGCCTAGCAAGTTGATGGACTTGCGTTTAACATTTTGCGCCTAAAGTTGGACATAAAAAGTGCGTCTGCGAAAATGCGATTCGTCAAGCGCGCAGTGCAGCCGGTTCCTAGTGTTTAGAAAAGTTGTTCTATGACGAGGCGACTCTAACTTCGAGCCTCGAGACGATGGTATAGTCTGATAGCTAGTAAGCTGCCAGCCAGTACAGATTCAGCCTCTCTAACACGCTTTTAAAAGCTTCACTTGTCATCATCATCGTCATTTCAGCCATAGGACGTCCACTGCGACAATCATCCCCCATCCCTCCCCCATCGATCTCCAAAAGGGTTGGAAGCGGCCTGCATTCAGCGTTTCCCTGCGTTCTGCTTCACTTGTGACTAACTATAATTTTATTATAAACACATCTTGAAAGTTGGCTTTAATCGGGACATTTTCGTGTTAAACCTAATCCTGAAGCTGCTTAAAGATGAAAAGGGCACCCAAACATGCAATTGCTTCCCAAGAATTCAGTGCTTTGCATTTCTTCAAAATTATTTCTATGTTTAGACTGCCGCGGTGGCCCAGTAGTGACCTGCCTTCTGCGCTTGGCGGCGTGGGTCGATTCCCACCTAGGACAAACATTTGTGTTTGTTCTATATCTGGGTGTTAGTATGTATTTAAAAATATATATGTATGTAGTATCACTCAGCGGGCAATGGAGAGAGCTATGCTCGGAGTTTCTTTGCGCGATAAAATCCGATACGTGGATATTCGCCAAAGAACCAGAGTCACCGACATAGCTGTTAAAATTTGCAAGTTGAAGTGGCAATGGGCAGGCCACATCGCTCGAAGAACCGATAACCGATGGGGAAGAAAGGTTCTGGAGTGCAGACCACGAACCGGAATACGCAGCGTAGGGAGGCCTCCCACTAGATGGACCGACGACATTGTAAGAGTCGCAGGCATCCAGTGGATGCAAAAGGCAGGCTGTCGTTCAGTGTGGAGGTTAAAGGGGGAGGCCTATGTTCAGCAGTGGACGTCTTCTGGCTGATGATGATGATGATGATGTATGTAGTATATCAGTTTCTGGCAGCTATATTACAAGCTTTGCTTAGTTGGGGTCAGATGACCGTGTGAGCAAAAATGTACCGTTGTTCTCTCTAATTAGGTGTTCTTACAATGTTCCGATATCCTTATAGATATACCCGCATCAGTCGTACAAAACAAGTTCTTGGATTTCTAATTATTGATTTTCCACTATGAGAATAATAAGGAAAACAAAATAGTCTGTTCGTTTGAGCAAAATAATATATGGTGTGTACAGAGCATACTATTATTGAGAACCATGATTACCAAATATTTAAAGGAGTTCAATATTTAAAATTTGTTACTAGTCATTGTTTGTATTTATTCAAGCTGTAATGACTGAACGGATAGCTATACTGTGAAAATTTTACCCTGATTTAGGATTTAATGAGTCGAGATACGACCCAAACAAACGTAACGTAAGTCGTTTAGGCAAATAATTATAACATTACAAACAAAGAATTTTTTGTTTGTATATCTTTTAATTTGACGGATCGGACGGGCGGGGGTCATCACAAGCAAAAAGTAACTTGTTACCATTTTACTCTGCTCAATTAAAATATGTACATATTATATCAAATTGAAAATATTCATCATCATAATCATCGGCCCGAAGACGTCCACTGCTGAACATTGACCCCCCCCCCCCCCCCTTAGAACTCCAAAAGTCCACACTGAACGACAGCCTGTCATCTGCCTATCTACGCTGCGTCATCCGGTTCGTAGTCTCCACTCAAGAACCTTTCTTCCCCCCATCGGCTATCGGTTCTTCGAGCGATGTGGTCTTGGTCTTGCTTGTTTGTAATGTTATGATAGACACCAAAACATGGTTTTGTAGTTTTTTTGGAAATTCACAGCCAGTTATTTTATATCTTGAATAGTGTGAAAATGTGCAAGAGAGAGAGAAGGAGAGAGAGAGATAGATAGATAGATAGATAGATAGATGGGAACATCCTCATGTAAGGCAGTTTGACCTTATGAGTACAATTCAACCCAACCAAATTTATCGGAATCTATACTTATCTACTAATATTATAAAGAGGAAAGATTTTATTGTTTGTTTGTTTGTTTGCATTGAATAGGCTCCGAAACTACTGAACCGATTTGAAAAATTCTTTCACTGACGGAAAGCTACACTATCCCCGGGTGACATAGGCTATAATCTATACCCGTGCGAAGCTGGGGAGGACCGCTAGTACTATATATATATTATATTATATTATAAAGAGGAAAGATTTGTATGTAAGTATGTTTGTAACGAATTGGCTCAAAATGTCCTGGACCGATTTCAAAAATTCTTTCACCATTTAAATGCTACATGATCACTGATTAATATAGGCTATTTTAATAGGCTATATAACTATACCCGTGCGGAGCCGGGGCGGACCGCTAGTCATTTATATAATATTTCCATATTATTTTATATTTTCAGGTTTGGCTACCTTATTAGTTCACTATCATTGAACCCTCAGATCAGACAAAGTGACAAGGGCGAACGCAACTGGCCTAAATTGGGCTTGATGCTTTTAGTCGAACTCAATCAGCAGACGCCCATGTCGAGCTTTTTTTCCATGTGGACTATTAGTTTTGGTGTCGCTATAAGTTTCACAATGTTATGTATTTTGAATAAAAATTAGATTTTTTTTATAATTATTTTATTAATTGGATTATATCATGAATGAAATCAAAACATATTAAATTGAACCAATTAATGTAGGAAATATATTTTTAATAAAACATAAAGGAATTATAAAAATTCTTATCATCAAAAATTTTATCATTTATAACAAATTAAATCTTGTAAAATAATTTGCTTTAATTTTTTTAGCTGAATATTCTAGAAGTTTATTTGTGATTATGTTGTTTGTATTTGGTAGTGAATGTTGGGTTTGGCAAAAGAAGCATGAAAGTAAGATTAAGGGTGCCTTTCCACCAAAGATTTACAGCTATGCTGGGAGGATGTGCATCCCTCTATTTAAAAACATAGCTTCATTGTACTCGTTTCCACAGTGCTCAGCTAAGCTATGAAAATAAAGATTCGTTATTGGTGGATGTCAAATTCATCCATAGCTACACATCTATCATATCTGGTGGAAAAGCACCATAATGCTGTGGAAATGAGAGGTTTGAGAAAAAAGCTAAAGTGATTTTGATGGACAAAAAAAGGAACAAGGGAATTAGGGAACGTTGCGTTGCGGTGTGGAAAGGATGCTTAGATTGTTCGGACATATAGAGAGGATGGATGAAAGAAAATTGACGAAATTTATGTGGCGAGCATGAAAAGGCAAGCTTGTAAGAGTAAACGTACGCGAACATATGTTCGTGATATCACAAGCAAATTGAAAACATGTTGAGAAAAGGCCTCAAAAGTACCCGTAACCTACAAGCTTGTATGGAAACACCCAAGAAAGTAGAAAAAGCGAAAGATGCGTGTCAGGATCGTAGCAAGCAGAGTGTGGTCTCTGCCTACCCCAATGGGAAAGAAGCGTGACTGTATGTATGTACCTATCTATGAAAAATGAACACCATCGAACGCGAACGATACCTACTTAATTGTAAAGGCATATCTCTTTCTTTTTTCTTTTTTTTGGGACCCGGGTCTGTCCTGTCCTGTCCCGGGATGTCCTGTGACCAGAACCACCGGAGGATGGGCAGCAGCGTCCTGTTAGTACACGGTGAACGTACTGCGATCTCCATGCCGCCTGCCAAGCGTGGGGATTATGGCAACACCCCTCTAAGAGGGAGGCCTTGTTCAGCAGTGGACATTTAATGGCTGATGATGTGTGATGTGATATCTCTTTTGTGTGTCTAATCTGAGGTTGAACCCGTAACCAAAGGTTTGCAAAGTTCTACGTATACGCATTTGAAATTACGCAGTGCCTTCAAAGGGGGAAAGACTTGAGCTCAGTGCAACATCTCGGGATAAAAATACCATTTCGCGTATGACGACAAAATACACAACACCCAGGTCATTATCGCAACCGGTCGGTGTATGTGAACCTTCCTTTTTAATGTTATGGTCAACACTCAACAGTGAGTCTTCAGTCGCGAACGGAACTCAGCATCGAGCACACGTGTCTATCATGATAATATCAACATAAATTGTGGAGACCAGCGAGTAGCGACTCAAGTGCAATATTGCTAGGCCAAATGCTATCAACATAACTAGTTTCATAGCACAGCGTCGTCCGGATCTCGGTTTACCTTGAACTTACCTTTTTTATTATTTGTGGGTTTTCCTTGTTTGTGGTCGAGATGACTCTGAGAATGTGTTGCGTGGTTTTTGTTGGTGAGTTTGTTTTATTTTATGACTTACCAAGGTGTTCGTATATATGTATTTACTTCCATATATTTATTTAATATTATGTCTAAATGTTTGCACTGTTTTTTACGTAAATAGATTTATGGATCTTATCTGTAGGTAGATTTGGAGTATAAAATTAATAATTAGCTTACTTCACTTACTTCGTAAATAGATAGATATACAAAACAAAAAGTTACATTAATGAATACTATGAAACCAACTGTTTTTTACATGCCAGTTATTATCAGAAGAAAAGAATTGAAACTCCTAAGGTCCTTATTGCAAGCAGAAAATTAACTAGCTTGCTTACCTACTTAATTAATACCCATTTGTTTGTAGTACGTCAAGTGCCTTCCCTGACCTCAGCAGCTTAATGACTTGACTGAATTATCTTCTGTCGTCATCCTATTGAACATCTAATTGTCTATTTGGTTGTTAGTCCCACCTACCTAGGTATTTGTTTTCATTCTTTCGACAAGCACTGTATAATTAGGCAAGTATAGGTAAATAGCATGTATCGGATTTTTACACTTATTTGCTGTGAATACAGGTTTCAAAGTTAAGAGGCTAATTTAAATTCAATGTCGTATTCTTATTCTAAAACTCTAAACAGGTTAGGTCAAAAAACCTGTAAGTTTTATCACCCAGAATTTTTGATTTTCAAAATTTCCTCATATGTGCCTACCTACGTCATATCTTTCTACACACACAAGGCGACTTTAACAGAACTTCGAGCCCACAAAACATAAAAGGTTTACCTATTTTATTTAACTTACTTAAGGGGCTCTTCCCCCTTTTAGCAATTTTGGTCATTCTAGTTTTATTTTGTCTACTTCTATGGTTACCTTAAAATTATTTAAAAAAAAATGTCATAAAAAATTGAATGTTTTATCTCTAGGAAACCGTAAAGATCGAAACACGCTTATGGACATTTCGTTCGATATAAATAAAGTAACACTGATTTGCACTTTCCTCTCTGTTTTTTTTCAAATATCTGTTTACTAAATGATGTCTACGATACCTTAATATACAGATTTTATAATAATGGAGAGAACTGTAAAGGTACATTTAACATTACGGTTATACTTTTATAAAAATATGAGAAAGACATCAAAAATAGAAGTAGCGAAATGCACGACTGTGTGTAAGCACCATGGTTTGGCTCCAATAATTGCGACTTTAAATACAATACATTAGGCCTTAATATGGTCATCTGTAGTAAAAAGCGTTGCTTAAAAGTGAGAAAATTTCGGCTTAACGTAGTAGGTACATACATTAAATGTACTTTTATTTTAGTTTCGGCAAGTTAGTAGAGTGAAAATAAGGGAATATACAAGTAGGACTGATTTTCTATTCCATTTATACATTTGTTTGTCGTAAACGATAACTAATGCAGCTATTAGGGTCACGCCGGTAATCGACAGGTTATCAGAGGGCAACGTTGTGAAGAAAATAGTGTTATTTATAATTATATATAAGTAAACCAGCTTTTTATAATATGTTATGAGCAAGTTACTTGTCAAATTAACATTCCATACAATGTGGTCAAGGACTAGTAATGAAGTTTAGAACATTTTTATTCAGAACTAGCGGCGCCTTGAGTTCTCACCCGCGAGTTAAAAAAACTTCTGCGTAATTTTCTTAATTATTCTTTCTGAAAGCACTTTCTGCAAAGTATTAGAAAACGTTAAAAAAAGAAGAATGAAATCGGTTAAGTCGTTCTCATGTTATCGCGTGACCAAGGTAAATAGGGATTCATTTATATAATACTAGTAGGCCGCCCCTGCTTCGCACGGGCGAAGCCGGGATATATAGCCAATGTCAACCGGGGATAGTGCAGCATCCCAACAGTGAAAGAATTTTTCAAATCGGTTCAGTAGTTTCGGAGCCTATTCAATGCAAACAAACAATCAAATCTTTCCTCTTTATAATATTAGTATAGATATAGATTTAGTAGTACCTTCCTATGATGATCTTTAGCACTATAGCAATGAATCTAACCTAATGCGCATTTAAAGTTTATTATCAGCTTCCCATTTGCTGGAATAAGTTCTTAATTCACTTGACTTTATCATCCTTCGAATATGCTTTTCGTGACATACTTTACGCTCAATGTACAAAATATGACCTTTAGGTACTCATCATCTAAATTTAATATTTACAACACAATACAATTTCATTTTATTATAAGTACATGCACCGTTTATTTACAAAGTAACTTAATAACGCTTCTGAGCCATAGCTCTCCACTAGGATTTCCTGTTTCGGAGGATGCTATAGAATTACACACAAAGATAGGTACATACAATTAACACCCAGACTCAGATATTTAAATTAATCATACAAATATCTGCCCGACCGGGAATCGATGCCGGGAACTCCTGATCACAAAGCGCCTCGAGTTACTGCTAAGCTAAACTATTCAGGGGCCTTACGGACAACTGCTATTGCGGCACCTAATCCATGATGGGAATCGTATCCGGGCGCGATAAGGTTCACGTTCGCGTGATTTTCCAACTGAGCGGATTAGGTGCCGCATTAGCTGTTGTCCGTAAGGCCCCTGTAAAGTAAATACTTCACTCTTACCGGCCAGAGCCATTTTCTCGTCTCTTTCGTAAATTTTCAAAATTTTCATCATCATCATCATCATCATCAGCCAGAAGACGTCCACTGCTGAACATAGGCCTCCCCCTTTAACCTCCACACTGAACGACAGCCTGCCTTTTGCATCCACTGGATGCCCGCGACTCCTACAATGTCGTCGGTCCATCTAGTGGGAGGCCTCCCTACGCTGCGTCTTCCGGTTTCAACATTTTACTAGATAAATATTCGCAAAGTTAAAATTTAAATACATAATAATAATATTTAATTGGGTATTCTTTTTTTTTAGTAAGATTGCAAACGTTTTAAAATGTTTTTTGTTGATATGTTTAATTTGGCAGAAGAAGCCGAAAAACCTGTTTCTCGTCACTTTTTTTCGATCTCTTACGCCATCCTATATTTATCAGCGTGAAAATAGCTTTAAAATTGCAATGTGATTCAAAAGATAATGGCCAATAGGTTTTTTTTTAATTCAGTATTTTTATCTTAGGGCCTTAAGGCGGTAGTTAATGGGAGTCTCTGCCGGAAAGTACGCCCTTAAAGGCTTAGTATAATATCTCATGCTTCGCCACTATATTATGCTTCTGCTACTCCACTAATTCCTAAATGTGAAGTAGCGGCGCGCAGTTTTAGTTTCATTTAGACGATCTTTAGTACGTTAGGTACGTAGTAGATACCAACTAATGGTTGCATTAACCTACATCGAATATACGTAGGTACTTAGAGCCAACTAGAACGTATATACCTACGTTCTAAAGATATATTTAGCTAGAATATGGTTTTCCCCATCATTTTCCTCGAGCTGTCTTTATTAAAGACCTACCTAAGAAAAATCAAGTCTTTGAGACACTTCAATAAACTGAATCGTCTCAGGTCATTGGCTGGTGAAATGAAGTAAACGCAGATAAAAATACATCCTTAGCTTGCAGATGCAAAGGCACGTTTTAAGTAGGTAGGGACTTCCCTCATACCTACCTAGTAGTTATATTTCTCCTTTGTGATATGTAATTACGTACGAATAATTCTAGTAACACATACGTAATTATATGATATATATTCAGAATTGGCAGGTTCTTTCCCATAGTATATTATCCTAAATTGGGCGATGAAATCAACTCTAGCAACGGCATTTTTTCGTTCGGTGGTTTTCCAACATCACATATCTATTAGTTTAGTGACTTATAGGTATTTAGACTATGAATCAGCTGTAGAGATAAACATTAGACTGATCGATGAATTTAATGAGTTACGCTGTTACGTATTTATTATTTTGATTGGGCTCGAAGGACCAGAATTAGTAGTTTTTGTCCGAAACAGTAATATTTGTTTTATAAAAAAAAAAAACTCTACATAGTATAAATTGAAGTAGTTTTCCGCGTCTGTCTGTCTGTACGTCTGTATGGCCGCTAACTCCTAAACAGCGCAACGGATTTTGATGCGGTTGTCACCATCAGTTAGATACATTTTCACGGAAGGTTTATATATTTAACTAGCGACCCGCCCCGGCTTCGCACGTAAATTACACCCGTGCGAAGCCGGGCGGGCGGGTCGCTAGTTTATTCTAAATTTAATCTTTACATTCCACAGCCACTTTGCTGCTAGCGACTGTAACAGCAGGAGGCATCGACCCGAACACGTTGTTAGACGTGTTTGGATACGCCCAGGCGTACGAAGGACCCAGTTTTGCCGCCTCGAACATCCAGGCTAAAGCGGTCACTCCGCCCAATGGGACCCTCGTCGACCCTGACTATTGGGACACCGATGACGAGTTTACTCAGTCTGCTATAGATTATGACAAGTTCGATTGGACTATTACAAAGGTGAGAATGAAGTTCATTCTTTGAGAAGTAGGTTACTACGTCACTATCCTTGGTTGATACCCCTGCCTGTCGTAAAAGCTGACTAAAAGGGGACCTTTGGGCTTGTGGGTGGTCAGATTTGGGGATCTGGCCTCCCATTCAGCAAGCCCAGGGAAGACAACAGCGCGGTGTGGCCCACGCTGTTGTAAAAGTAATGAACGGAAATGCCCTGAGCGTTTCCCGGGAGCGTTGCCTCAGGCAGTGTGCTAGAAGGATACCGGTGCGTTCCTATGGAGATCCCGGTACCCTCCTTCTGGTACAGAGGTCGGCCACCGAGGGGGTTTTAGTGGGTGCAATCTCACATAACCCATAGCTTCACCCCAATGAAGCTGG
The DNA here is from genome assembly GCA_932305915.1 of Agriopis marginaria. Classification (NCBI taxonomy): domain Eukaryota; kingdom Metazoa; phylum Arthropoda; class Insecta; order Lepidoptera; family Geometridae; genus Agriopis; species Agriopis marginaria. The sequence continues at coordinate 6,994,906 of OW029933.1, forward strand.
GTATTTTTTGAAGATTTCCCCCCGTCAACAAAAAAAAAGGTTACTACGTTACGGGCATCAAATAATCACATTACCATCTCCATTCCTTATCGATTTGGGGGTGATGAGTCTTGCACACCGACCGACCGTCTTGGACCGACGACATTGTGAGAGTCGCGGGCATCCAGTGGATGCAGAGCTGTCGTTCAGTGTGGAGGTTAAAGGGGGGGGGGGGGGGGGCTTTCTTCCTCATCGGTTATCGGTTCTTCGACAGTTATGTCGGTGACTCTGGTTCTTCACTGCCTGTGCATGATCTTTAATATTCTTTTTGTTCTGAGTTGACAACGTGATTGGAAAGTACAATATTGAGAAAAATACATTGTACAGACAGTAGAGAAAGTGCCTTGGTTTTAAAATCCCGTTTGAAATAACAGTAAAAAGTTTTGTGTTTTAAGTACATGTTTTAAAAGAAACCGGCAATATCTTTTCTGGTTTACAAAAAGTAAGTAAACCGGTACCTATCAATATACAGCTCGGGCCGAGTTAAAAAAATAAAGCTTAAATCATGTGCTACACAATGGCTTTTAAAGATAAACATTGTATGAATTTGTCATTATAGACTTTTTGGCAAATTCCGCTAGACTGTGGAATACGCTGCCTGAATATATATGTTTTCCGATAGTTAAATTCTAGGTGTCTCAAAGTCGCGGCAAACCGGTTTCTTAAAGGCAACCGCTGGCGAGGTGACGGTCAAACGCAAGTCTATTATAAAAAAATGGCTTAAAAAGCTGTAACCGATAGTAAAAGGACTATAATATTTTCAATCATTTGCTTTTTTATTTATTTAATAATAGGCTTGCGTTTGACCGCCAACTCTCCTGATGTAAAGCGACGATGAGGTCTACGATGGAGTACGCTTGCCTAGAAGAAACCGATTCACTCGTGATGAAGACACCCAGATTGTAACTATCAGGGAACACCCATTCAGGCAGCGCATTCCAGACTAGCAGTTCGCATAATAAAAGTGGAATCAAAGCGCTTCGTATGGGTTATCGGAATATCAGCCATAAAGCGGTGTCAATTTTTTGTGCCCGCTCTGGCACTCCGATAGAAAAAGGGCAGAAGGGAATTAGATCATGCAGATCCGATGCACACTCTCCGAAATGTATCCGCTTTGCTAATCAGATGTCTTCTTTTTCCAGCGCGTAGCAGCATCGTCCGACGAGAATTTCCTGCTGTCTCCTCTGGGTCTGAAGCTAGCTCTGGCCATTCTGACAGAGGCAGCGACAGGAGCCACGCAAGCTGAGCTGTCATCTGTGCTTGGGTTCGACCTGGACAGAAACCTCGTGAGGAGAAAGTTCTCCAGTATTATCAACTCACTGAAGGTCAGTTACTATGGGCACATTATAACTTACTAGCAACGCACCCCGGCTTCCCACGGTCTTATTTTTTACTCCTTGGGTTGAATATTGGAGGATTAGTAAAGATCCCTATTTTAAAAAAATATAATAATAGCCTATGTACCGTATGTACCTACCCGGGGATAGTGTAGCTTCCCAACAGTGAAATTATTATTCAAATCGGTTCAGTAGTTTTGTAGCAATGCAAACAAACAAACAACAATCAAATCTTTACTCTTTATAATATTAGTATAGACTATGGTATAGATTACCATACCATGGTTTAGGTGTTTAGGGTTGCCCCTTATGTTTTTTTTTAAATATATCTATTTAATAATAGGCTTGCGTTTGACCGCCAACTCGCCTGATGTTAAGCGTTGATGCGGTCTACGATGGAGCACGCTTGCTTAGAAGAAACCGATTCACTCGTGATTTGAAGACAACCAGATTGTAACTTGCTAAGAACTAGCTTTATCCGGTTTATAAGATACGCACTAAAATGTTTTGCGAGTTTTGTTTTCTTTAACAAACCGATTTTGACGTGTGCGTCATGAAAACGGACAGGAAAATGCCGGAAAATTTAAAAGTCGCTGCCTTAGTATAACTTTGCTAGCTGCGTCCTTTGATTTTACCCGCTGTCCTGCACGACCGTTATTTTTTTCGGGATAAAAATAGTATGAGATATTATAACCTACCTCCAATTACCATTCAATCCAAATCTGTTCAGCCATTACGGAATTGAGTAAGACATTAAGAACAAACATATACATACACCATAATGAATACACACTCGCAAACTTTCGCATTTATAAGATTAAAGTCCGGCCGCTCTGTGAGGATGCGACTAACAGTTGCAATAAAATTTTAAAAATCTGAATATTCTTATTATATTTTACTGTAGTATACTCGCTACCAGCTACAAATCTTACGTGTTCAAAAAGTTAGGAAAAGTGATCTGTGGGCTTACTCTTGACACTCGATTTCAATCGTAATTTGGGATTGGGATCGAAAACATGCCATTTAGTACTCTTCAATCGCGTCAAGAGTACCGAAAGCGTCGAGTTGAGTCGATTTTATTTAGTGCCATATAATTCCACCTTTATCGGTTCCAATCGTGCGCTAGTTTAGAATTCAAGAGTACCAAAATCGCATGTTTTCGATCCCAATCCCAAATTACGATTGAAATCGAGTGTCAAGAGTAAGCCCACAGAACTTACTGTTGTCGTTAAGATTTTTACAATGTTATGGCAACTGTCAGACGCATTCTTTCAGCGGCTGAACTATATGCAACTTCAATATCCGTGTAAAAATATTATCTTGTTCTATGTAGTGGCATATTAACTTAGAATGTTTGTGTTTTGTGGTTCTTTGAAGTCGGTTTTTTGATGAGTATTGTGATAATTTATCTGTGTTTACAATTACAGAAAGAGTCACCAGAGTACATCTTAAACCTGGGCAGTCGCATCTACATAGGCGATAGCGCGGAGCCCCGACAGCGGTTCGCGGCCATAGCGCAAGAGTACTACAAGACGGAGCTCAGGAAAACCAACTTCAACGACCCGGCGGTGGCCGCCAGTGAGATCAACGGATGGGTGTCCAACATTACCCATGGCAGGATACCCGATTTGGTCAACGAAGGTGAGTAATTAGTTTGCAGAAGCTATTCCATAAACTCACACCCGGCTTCTGAAAGGCTGTTCAACACAAAAATTTACTAACACATTGTTAAATCTCGCTTTAAGCGATAAGGCCGCCTATTAAAACTATTTAAATTAATAACATCATACCTGAACTTTTTAAATTATTTCTACAGTTAGTATATTAATTAATACTTTTTCTTACGGTATTTTTATACCATCACTCTAGATTTGTACGCCTACAACTTAGGCAAAACATGATACAAAGTGACTAATATTTTAACCCACTAATTGTGCATGCGTTTTTAAATGTGTATAATTTACTCGTGTTTTGTGCAAATAAACAATCTTTATCTTTATCTTTATTAAAAGCCTATGTAAAAGTATATGTTATCCTTGTTTTGTGGTATTTTAATTAAGAGTCATTGTATTGTATTGTAAATCTCATGTCAACTGACGTGATTGGTTGAACGAAAAAACAACAGCCAAACAAGTCACTTGACATGAGTTTTGACAATATATTAAGGTAGTACCTACGTTTCACCTATGGCGGGAAATTAAATTTTCAAACAGTTTTTTTGTTCTTGTAGCTAAGCCGGGCAATTATTTGAAATTGAGTGTTTGCTCAAATCGTTGGTTGTTCTTTGCATTATCACGTACAGCTATTTAACAATAACGCACCATATTACTTACATTTGCCAATAAATTATGCCTTCGTGTGATTTCTCGAAGTGTAAATACACGACATAAAACTGATATCTATTTTTTTGTAACAAATGTACTGTACATGGTTATAATGTTGTGTTGAAGTATATGTCCGACGGTTTGGCTCGTTTTTACTGAGAAAATTCAATGGTTATGTTCATTAATTTTATTTTGGTCGAAGCCTTTAGGTTCGAGTTTCAATGATAACCGTAGCAAAAGACTAAGAAAGAGGGTAGATATTATATCGTTTTGTCTGCAACTAACTTTGAACTGTTCGACCAACCACCCACATACTTCAGTCTTCCGTGAACCAGGGGCGGATCCAGGATTTCATTTGGGGGGGGGGGGGGGGGGCATTCTTCCAAGTATAGGTACTAACTGTAACTGAGTCGAATGTATGGAATTGCTAGATGTTTTGGGGGATGCATGGGGGCCATGCCCCCCCCCCTGGATCCGCAAATGCCGTGAACATGGTGCATGCAACTGCGCCGAAATGTCGGCAGCTCAATCCACAACCTTATCACGGTAAATATCTCGTTAATAATCATGGTAAATAAGTTTTTTCCGTTACTTTCAGACGATGTCCGCAATATGGTGGTTCTGATCCTCAACACTCTGTACTTCAAAGGCAGCTGGCGTCACCAGTTTGCACCGAACGCGACCAAACCGGGACCTTTCTACGCAGCTCCGACAAAACAGACCATCGTTCCTTTCATGAATGTTAAAGATAACTTTTACTACACGGAGTCTGCTAAATACGACGCGAAAATACTGAGGCTGCCATACAGGGTAAGAAAAAGATAAAAAAACATATATAATAGTTTTTTTTTAAAATAAATAATAGGCTTGCGTTTGACCTCCATCACGCCTGATGTTAAGCGATGATGCGGTCTACGTTGGAGCACGCTTGCATAGAAGAAACCGATTCACTCGTGATTTGAAGACACTCAGATTGTAACCATCGGGGAACACCCATTCAGGCAACGCATTCAACAGACTAGCAGTTCGCGCAATAAATGTGGAATCAAAGCGCTTCGTACGGGTTTTCGGAATATCAACCATAAAGCGGTGACGATTTTTCGTGCCCGCTCTGGCAGTCCGATAGAAAAATGGACAGGAGGGAATTTGAATTTGATAGCCTGTTGGTCCAGTTGGTAGTGAAACTGCCTTCTGCGCTTGGGGGCGTGGGTTCGATTCCCACCTAGGACAAACATTCATGTGATGAACATTTGTGTTTGTTCTATATCTGGGTGTTAATACCTATTTAAGTATGTATTTAAACCTATATATGTATGTATATCAGTCTCTGGCAGCCATATCACAAGCCTTGCTTAGTTTGGGGTCAGATGACCGTGTGTGCAAAAATGTCCCGAATATTTATTTATTTTATTTGTCCCGAATATATATTTAAATATATATATATATATATGTATATTGTATATACAGTCATCAGTCTCTGGCAGCCATATCACAACCTTTGATTAGTTTGGGGTCAGATGACCGTGTGTGCAAAAATGTCCCGAATATTTATTTTTAGATAAAAAAATATAATAAATAAAAAATCTTGAGATTTTAAGCGCTAAGGAAAAAACTTCTAGATTTTTGGATTCGGGAAATTGTTAAATGAAAAACTGATATATGTCAGTAAAACCATTGAACGTAGGTTCATTCATTTATCGTTTAAGAGTGTTGCACTTTTCGAGGTGGGAGTAACTTCCCGGCGTCACGGCCTTCTACCAGCGTTTTCACCTCCCTGTGTGACATGAAATTTGCCTTCCCTTTTATTTGGTCTGAGAATACTCTTCTTGGTCTTTCTAGTCTTCTCTTTCCTTCTACATTACCTGTGTTGTATGACATTTGCCTTGTTATTTATTTGGTCTCAAACTAAGAAAACAGACTAATGCATAGAAGTAGTGCTAATTTTGCATAAACTAATTATTGTTGAGAACCAGAGTCACCGACATAGCTGTTAAAATTTGCAAGTTGAAGTGGCAATGGGCAGGCCACATCGCTCGAAGAACCGATAACCGATGGGGAAGAAAGGTTCTTGAGTGGAGACCACGAACCGGAAGACGCAGCGTAGGTAGGCCTCCCATTAGATGGACCGACGACATAGTGAGAGTCGCTGGCATCCAGTGGATGCAAAAGGCAGGCTGTCGTTCAGTGTGGAGGTTAAAGGGGGAGGCCTATGTTCAGCAGTGGACGTCTTCTGGCTGATGATGATGATGATGAATTATTGTTGTTACCAAAACAGGTACATTTTGACGGATTCTAAGCTCATTATTATTCTGTTGGTCTCAAAGGGCTCTTGGTTTTCCCGGTTCTCTCTTTCCTTCTACCTTTCCTTCTACCTTTCCTTCTATGATGATTTTTACAAATTGGTTTATGCGTAAAAGTTGGCATACGTAGATTTATTTTCTTCTTCTTGAAATTAGCTAGCTTTCTTACAACGGGAACAATATATTAGGACGGATTCTATGCTCATTATTATTCTGTGTGTCTCAAAAGGCTCTTAGTCGTCCCGGTCCTCTCTTTCCTTCTACCTTTCCCTCTATGATGTTTTTTATAAATTAGTTTTTGAGTGCAAGGTGGCATAACATCGTAGACTTACTTTCTTCTTTCTTTTAGCTAGCTTTATTACAACGGGAACAATATATTTTATGCTCATTATTATTCTGTGGGGCTCAAAAGGCTCTTATTCTTCCGGTCCTCTCTTTCCTTCTACCTCTCTCTCTATGATGATTTTTATAAATTGGTCTTTGCGTTTAAGGTGGCAAAACATCGTAGACCTATTTTCTTCTTGAACGTAGCTAGCGTTTTCTAACAAAGGCAAGTATTTTGTCGATGATCTGTTTTCCTAGTATTTCAATCAGCGTCTGATAAAATATTTTTTGTGTTACCAGAACGAAACAGATATATTTTGACGGATTCTATGCTCATTATTATTTTGTGGGTTTCAAAAGGCTCTTATTCTTCCCGGTCCTCTCTTTCCTTCTACCTTTCCCTCTATCATAGTTTTTATAAATTGGTTTTTGGGTACAAGGTGACAAAACATCTTAGACCTATTTTCTTCTTGAACGTAGCTAGCTTACAATGGCAACAATATATTTTGACGGATTCTATGTTCATTATTATTCTGTGGGTCTCAAAAGGCTCTTAGTATTCCCGGTCTTCTCTTTACATCTACCTTTCCCTCTATGATGGTTTTATAAATTAATCTTTGCGTAAAAGGTGGCAAAAACACTGTTTTAAACTATCACGGTTGTTCACTAAAGTTATATGATTATTACGAGATTCCGTAATAACTTTAAGGTGGCTAAACATCGTCGACTTCTTTTCTTCTGAAACGCGCTTTCTTACAACGGCAGGTTTTTTGGCGATGATCTGTTTTTCTTGTAAATCACAATCTGTCTCATAAAAGTTTTTTTTTGTGTACATCCAGGGTAACAAATTCGCCATGTACATCATAGTGCCCAACTCTCTAACCGGTCTACCGCGAGTGCTGAATGGCTTGAGCGACTTGCGCCTGGAGCTGGGCAATCTGAACGAACAGATAGTTGACGTCACGCTGCCCAAGTTCAAGTTCGACTACACTTCGCAACTTGACGGCGTACTGAAAGAGGTAAGTTACTTTGTGCATCTTAGTGTCCAATTGTTTTAACTGTAATTTTCTGCTTTTTTAGTTTACGTTTTTACATGTAAGTATAGAATTGAAGTTGTTTTTTTAGGGTTCCGTACCCAAAGGGTAAAAAACGGGACCCTATTACTAAGCCTACGATGTCTGTCTGTCTGTCTGTCTGTCCTACCTATTAACGGCTATATCTTTCGAACCGTGATAGATAGATAATTGAAATTTTCACAGAATTTGTAACGTTACGGCGGATTAACTAACAAATACTAAAAAAATAAAAACAAAAGGGGGGTGGGTCCCCCTACAATAAACGTATTTTTGTATTAGCTCGAATGTAAAAGCGATAACATGTACAAGCGTCTAACTTGACACGAAAGTAGTACACCCTCTAAAGTATAACAACAAATAATAAATAATGGCCAAGTACGAGTCGTTGATAAATTTCGGTTCATTACCAAGTTATTATACTCGAGCAAACTGCGTAGCAAATTACTCTGACGATTAGAAGGCGTTATAATAACTGGTAATTCGGTTACTTGGACAACCTTATTGTATTTTGTGGTGGTACGAAACCCTCAGAGCACGAGCCCAACTGGCACATGGCCGGTTTATTTGAAATTATTTATTTGATTAATATTTTTTTGTTAACACGTCGTGTGTTTGTGGAAGTTAAAGATTAAGGATCCTGTCCTCTTCTCACAAGTTATTGTACTTATTTCAGCTGGGAGTTCGCCAAGCGTTCGAAGACACTGCTTCGTTCCCCGGCATCGCTCGCGGGCAGCTGTTGGCCCAGCGGTTACGAGTCTCCAAAGTGCTGCAGCGCTCCGGGATAGAGGTCAACGAACTGGGCAGCGTCGCCTACGCCGCCACTGGTAACTTTATTTAAATAAATATACACGGTTATTAATAATAATTACGACCTCTCGAAAGACGCTTCACTTTATCATGCCTCATAGAAATTTACAAATTGTGACATCATCATCATCATTTCAGCCGCAGGACGTTCACTGCTGGACATAAGCCTCCCCCATCGATCTCCAAAAGGGCCGGTTGAAAGCGGCCTGCATCCGGCGTTTTACTGCGGTGTCTTTTAGGTCGCTTGTCCATTTTATGGGTGGACGTCCTATACGCTGCGCTTACCGGTCCGTGATCTCCATTGGAGAACCTTTCGGCCCCATCGGCCATCCATTCTGCATGCTATGTGCCCTACCCACTGCTGCTTCAACTTCCTAATCCAGTGGGCTATGTCAGTAACTTTCGTTCGTCAATACGGATCTCGTCATTTCTGATTCGATCTCGTAGAGAAACCTCGAGCATAGCCCTCTCCATAGCTCGTTGTGCGAGTTTGAGCTTGCTTATAATTGTGCCATAGTAAACTAAAAACTCTAAGAAAGCAATTGGCTGTGGCATCATAGTAGGAGGTAATTTTTTTTACATTTCATACAAGTTGATGCTCTCTCATTAGCCGAGAGAGCGAGACGAAGCTCAATGTACGATTATTATGAGAATATATTTAAGGTTGTAATACGTTATCACGGTAAATAACCCGTTAATAATCATATCATCATCATCATCATCAGCTAGAAGACGTCCACTGCTGAACATAGGCCTCCCCCATTAACCTCCACACTGAACGACAGCCTGCCTTTGGCATCCACTGAATGCCAGCGACTCTCACTATGTCGTCGGTCCATCTAGTGGGAGGCCTAATCATATTATAAGTAACTGTAATAATTTTATTTATATTACACGGGAAATACTCACGTAAGATTCAGCCGGTCGCTCCGACTATAGTTTCAACCGCATTAGGCACCCACAAAGACTGCCTAATGCGGTTGAAACTATAGTCTGAGTGACCGGCTGAATCTTTCGTGAGTAATTCCCGTGTAATATAAATAAAATGTGTGAAAACCACGTCAGTTTCTATAATAACTGTGATAATGTTTTTTTTTGTCCCCAGAAATCTCTCTAGTGAACAAGTTCGGTGAAGAGACAGTTAGCAACTACGAAGTGAACGCCAACAGACCTTTCCTATTCTACATTCAAGATGAGCCGACCCGACAGCTTTTATTCACGGGGAGAGTTTCTAACCCCGCGCTCGTAGATGGGGCATTTAAATTATAGATTTTAACCCTGCTGGGGTAAAAATAACAAGTCTTCAATAAACGAGATTCATTCCCCAATAGAGGGGTATTCCACTCTTAGAGGTGGAATATTTTTTTCGAATTAATTTTCTTTTATTTTTACTCGGATAGCTAACAACCTTATTATAGACAAATTTAAACAATTAGACACATTTAAAAATAATATAATAAAAAGGATCATTCTCGATATTTTCATTGCTAAGATCCATAATGGATCTATAGAGATTTTTTTCTCTCTTTAGATCCCATTTTAAAATTATGGATCTATAAATACCTATGCCAATAAAGGTTAGTTATAAAAACACGGTACTACCGTATTAGAGCGCAAAATCATATTGTTTTCAAAAATAAATAAGTGAAATATAAAGAACTCAGCTGAACTGAGTACCTCCATTGAAAAGAAACTGAATTTTTAAGTAGTTTTTTTATGAATTATGGAATTTAACTGGGAATACCCTCGAAATAGCCTAATCAATAAAAAATTAACAAAAAAACACGAAGACAAAAAACAGGCTAATAGTGAACCTCCTTTTTTGAAGTCGGTTGATGATAAAAACCTTTCTTCCACATTATGGTGTGACTTCTAAGACTAGCTTTCAACTTGAGTTGCGCGCAATCGCATTTGAGGAAAGTGAACGAACAATTGTAATTGGTTTGCGCACTACCCAAGTTTCTGTGCGCACAATTGAAATAATTTCTATCACTCGAAATGTTCTTCGTCACTGCCGCCCCCTGTGCTTGTGATCGAGATAATCTCGAGCGCGCCAGAGTAGGCCCCTGTCCCCATGGTAATGCCTCATCAAAATAGCGGCCTACTAAGCGGGCGTACTATATTTATCTCTTCTTATCTTCTCTATCTCTACATAGTACAAATTAAAGTCGCTTTCCGCGTCTGTCTCTCTGTATGTCTGTATGGCCGCTAACTTACAATCTGGGTGTCTTCAAATCACGAGTGAATCGGTTCCTTCAAGGCAAGCGTGCTCCAACGTAGACCGCATCATCGCTTAACATCACGCGTGATGGTGGTCAAACGCAAGCCTATTATTTATAAAAAAAAAACTAAACCACGCAACGGATTTTGATGCGGTTTTTATCATCAATTAGATACATTTTCACGGAAGGTAAAACAACTAGCGACCCGCCCCGGCTTCGCACGTAAATTACACCCGTGCGAAGCCGGCCGGGCGGGTCGCTAGTTAAGTATAAGACAAAATAAATAAATACAGGACTAAATTAAAGCATGAGACGAGTAGAAAAAATGGTTTTGAAAGCACGCATCATGTGCGATAGGCCTAACTCTTATAGGTAAGTCGTTAGAAATCGAGTTGTGATTCGAAAATGGACCAAGAATTGCCTGCAATATAAAAATACTTACAGCAACGATATATAAAACTCGACTGCCCCGGTGGCTCAGTTGGTAGTGAACCTATCTTCTGTGCTTGGGGGCGTGGGTTCGATTCCCATCTAGGACAAACATTTGTGTGATGAACATTTGTGTTTGTTCTATGTCTGGGTGTTAATATCTATTTAAGTATGTATTTAAAAATATATATGTACGTATATCAGTTTCTGGCAGCCATATTACAAGCTTTGCTTAGTTTGGGGTCAGATGACCGTGTGTGCAAAAATGTCCCAGATATTATTTATTTATTTATTAACTATAGATTCATCATCGATGCCCCAAAACCCTAAAACTGCACAAAAAGGCAATTTGCTTTTTATAAATGGTCGTTAATTTGATACCGGTCCACAGTTTTATTACGGTAAAGTTGAATTTATAGTTTTAAATATTATTTACATACAGTAAAAATATTGAAAATTTGTGCCATTTGTACTAAGAAGTGTTTTGTTGATACTTTTCTCGGATACATAAATGTGATTTTGATTGGTGAATTTTTTCTTTTATTCATAACTAGCAGCGCCCCGCGGTTTCACCTGCGTAGTGATGATGGTAATGATGATAAAATGTGGCCTATGTCGCTCTCCATCCCTTGAACTAACCCATGCAAAAAATCGGGTCAATCCGTTGCTCTGTTGCTGCGTGAAAGAGGAACAAACAAAACAACAAACTTTTCACATTTATAATATTAGTATGATCGTATAATGACCGTATAATACCAACCTTCTAGCTTAAACCAAAAATACCAAAAATTTGGGTGAAATAAATAAACCAGTGGGGTATAGGTATCTAACTAAGACCCGGTCACTTCTAGTGGGCGAAGTTGGTGTAAGAATATTCGATACGTAAAATATGAAATTTAAATTATAATAATAAATTAATTAGGTACAATTTCTCATTAAAAAAAATCAAAATTTTATAATAGCATATCTTCTGCAACAGTCATCATCATCATCATCAGCCAGAAGACGTCCACTGCTGAACATAGGCCACACTGAACGATAGCCTGCCATCTGAATCCACTGGATGCCAACGACTCTCACGATGTCGGTCCATCTAGTGGGAGGCCTACCTACGCTGCGTCTTCCGGTTCGTGGTCTTCACTCAAGAGCCTTTCTTCCCCCCATCGGTTATCGGTTCTTCGAGCGATGTGGCTGCAACATTGCTTTTAATTTATTCTTAAATAAGTGAGTAGGTATTAAGATTTCTTAGCGATTTTGGTATCTTATCATAGATAAGGGGTCCCATGCACACTATACTATTTTGAATCAGGGCTGTCTTTACTTCATGTAGGCGCCGGCTTTTTTGGTCGCGTCGATTAATTCTTAATACAGTGTCAGATAGTGTGGGGAATGGCGTCGCTCTCGGTTTTATTTTCACTAATATATCTGCCTCCAAGATGCGCTCCGGCCGCGAGGTTTGATCAGAATCAGAATCTGAATAGTCTTTATTGTAAAAACTGGTACATTATAAGGTGTTATATTTTAGTAGTACCACAGTTTATCCATCTCGAGCATACAATGTTTTGTTTGTTAATTACAAATCGCGTAGTTCGACCAAGCGAATCACGAGGATTTTTAGGTCCTTATACAGTTCGATTCAATAATCGAAGACTTCGATTGTTGAATGGCAAACTCTGCACAGTTTGATTATCGAACTGTGCAGAGTTTGCCATTTTATGTTCAAACTGTTCGATCAAGCGATCCACGAGGATTTTTAGGTCCTTATGTACAAGCAGGGAAGTGTAAGAATTTTATATTTAGTAAAGTAAGGTTTACAACTATCTCTTTTTTTTAAGTCTAAACATAGGCCGAATACAAAGTTTCTGTCTTTCAAAGATTACTGTTTTGTACAATTAAATTACCTTCATCGTAAATTACATTACATTAGTATACCTAGTAATAGTTTTGCTTTAATAAATTAAATGCCTACCTTAATTGAAATTTAGTGTTAGTGTTGGTAAGGTTTGAATACTACCTATACCTACGAACACTGCAAAAAATAAAAGATTAAAAAAAACCTATACCTAGGTACCTGCCTAAGGGGAGAGGAGCTCTGAATCTTGCATTGCCTAAGGGCCTTTCAGCCTTGTTTTTTAGGCCCTACATTAGGTATAGGAACAATTTACAAAGTCTTGATAAATTTGGTATAGATTATTTTATTCTGGTTAATCTGGTCACCTACCTATTAGGTAATAATAGCTATTAAACTTAGCAAATTAGGTTTTTCCGAACTACGTATCTACTACGCTCACTAAAGCTAAAAGACAAACTTGAGGAAACAAATAACTGACGTCACCAGACTCGAATCACTGGTTAATGTTTATGTCTGCCTCGAACCACTCACTAAAGATCTACTTTGAAAACCGGACGTGTCATGCAGTGATGAAACTATAATTACTTATATAACTTTGTTGTTGTTATATATTTGTGACGTTGTGTAGTTTTGTGGTCAAAATGAAACTAATAGTATCGTTGGGTAAGTTGGAAAATATTTTTTTTTAATGATAAGTGCTATTATTGACTAAACAAAATACAAGCAAACGAACGCTTAGGTAAAAAGGTAAATACCTGCCTGATCTACTTAGCCTTGGTTTTATGACTAACTGCGCCCGCGGGACTACCCGCGTTGTAAATATTTCTTTCCGGGGCAAAAATTATCATAGGGCACTCTCCGGCCTTCCAGGTATATATCTTTGCAATTTATAATAGAACTTATAAAGTCATAGATTGCTCAGTTGCTGCGTGAAAGAGTAACAAAACAAACAAACAAACACATTTTCGCATTTATAAGGTAGGCATTATTATGAAATGGAATAGTTATGTACCTACTTAGTTGTATTCAAGTTATTTTTTATTTAAAATGCAACTCCACGGACACCTGTATATAGGTAGATATAGTACTATACAATACAATACAATAGCCCATTTATTTCAATAACATAATTTCATTTTATAATTACAAATCATTATTACATATATTATTATTATTTAAAAATCAATACAATTCAAGTTTTTAGTTATTGGTTGTTCATTTTTGGACATAGGCCTCCTCCATCCTGTTCCACTCTTGCCTATCGTGGGCCAGACGTGTCCAATTGACCCCGGCAATGGCTGTTATGTCATCAGCCCAGCGTCGGCGCGGGCGCCCTCGCGGGCGGCGCGCGTCTCGTGGGTACCAGTGGAGCACCCTCTCACTCCAGCGGTTGTCCCGAGTTCTGGCTGTGTGCCCCGCCCAACGCCACTTTAGACGGCACACTAGTTTTGCTGCATCTATTATTTTTGTTTTTCTACGAATGTCTGTACATTTCACCCTATCTTTCAGTTTTAAGCCCAGCATGCTTCTTTCGGCTGATCTTTGAAATATATTTATTTTTGTTATAACCTCTGCCGTTATGGGCCATGTTTGGCAGCCGTATATTAGGGCACTGCTGGGATATAGTACTAACTATCTTTAAATAAATACTTTTCTATCCTTTCTATCTTCTACCAAGTCAACTTAGCTTTAAAGAAGATAAAAAAATCTTCAACTTTGTACCTACCTTTTAAAAGTTGCCAGAGACCAACCCCAAGCCAGTTTGCACACATATTTGTTTTCTGCCTGTATTTTTTTTTACTAAAGAACAAGATGGGCATTGCTATCAAACCTTAATTACCGATTTAGCAGGTAGCTTAGAAGTAGGTACAAAAAGTCATTATTTTACAACAAACTTATCTGAACAGATGACTGGAGGCGCCACTGTCGTATTTTTCGTAACCAAACTGACAGACATACGTAGAGTGATTATAGTTTTATCATTTGACCAACTGTTCAAATGAGTTGGTCGCCCTGTAAAGGGCTTGTACACAAAACTGCGATGCGACGTCGCATCGCAAAAATCTGCGAGCTCCCTTTACGCATCGCAAGAACTTGCGAATTGATTCGCATCGCGCATTCCTGCGATGTTGTTTGAAATCTTCTTTGTTTCTTTTTCCTGTATCTCCTAAGCAATAATAAAAGTGCACATTTTTTTTTACGATCCATGTCACGACCTAGTTTTCAATTCAAAATACGTTTAGTACGGTTAACGGTCGTCGAAGGAATGGTCACCCTGGGAGACGCCTTGCCGCACGAAATCGCATCGCAGCAATTCGTGCCGTAATTTTCTGCGTTGCGAATTCGCATCGCGTCGCATCGCAGTTTTGTGTACAAGCCCAAACTCCTTATCAGAAACGGACACTTAGTATGATTGACTCTTCGACTATCCCTTCCCCTCTCCATCATCAGGCCCTCGTCATCCGTTAAAACTAACCAAATGAACCCAAACTCGAGGCGTTTACTGAAGAGTTAGACAAAAAACCGACTACCTACATACTAGTACAAACTTAAACTAAAAAAGTTGAAAATAACAGTTAAAACAGAGATTGAAAGTCCTCTTCAAAACATTTGCTAAAGGGAACTACAAACCAATGCGTTATCTGTGTATATATTTTTGACTTATGATGATTATTTCAATAAGTGCTAAAATAATTTCGAAAAAAATTATATGGGACCACCTCTGAATTGTGAATTTGTGACCTACCAAACAAAAAAATCATCTTCAAAATCAATAGTAATCGCGTAACAAACATACAAAAAAAACATACAGCCAACTCCTCCTTTCGTCGGTTAAAAACATGCACAATTAAATTTTTTCTTTTTTTTCTTTCAGTCGTTCTTTTTATAAGTTTCCAAAATCTAGACTGCCAGCGCTTTGCATCAAGGTTAAGTCCACGGCTAAACTTTTTCGACATAGAACTTCTTGGTGCAACAACCGCTCAGAAAAGAGGCAATGTTATGATCTCGCCAGCCAGTGTGAAATCGACGCTGGCTATGATACTGGCTGGAGCGGAAGGGGAGACGGCGAGGGAGATAGAACTAGCGCTGAGACTTTCTTCTTCAAAGGAAGAGGTGGCGGAGCAGCTTCGTTGGTATTTAGCTGCTTTGCGGGTAAGTTAAAGAAGGTGCTTACTTTTTAAGTTTTATCATCATCAGCCAGAAGACGTCCACTGCTGAACATGAGCCTCCCCCCTTTAAAACCTCCACACTGAACGAAACCCTGCCATCTGCATCCACTGGATGCCCGCGACTGTCACAATGTCGTCGGTCCATCTAGAGGGGGGCCAACCTACGCTGCGTCTTACAGTTCGTGGTCTCCACTCAAAAACCTTTCTTCCCCATCCTTTCTTTTTTTTGGGTTCCGCAGTACTAAAAGGAATCCTTACAAGTGACAGAATGACTTGGAAAACATTATTTGTGAATATAATTTACGAAAAGGCCAATAAACTTTTAGCCAGAACGAATCTTGAATTTAATAAATAGAATTATCGCTATAACTCAAAAAGTTGAGATCACAAAGGATTACACTTCATAAAAAGGTGTTGTAACTTGTATGAAACCTTACCCTCATTTCAAAAGACCTAGGTATTCAAAGATATATAAAAAAGGTGGTGCAGCGAAAAAAAATCATCCCATTTCACATGTAGCTAAAAATAGAAGTACAGGTACTTAGTAGATACCTAAAATAAAATCTTTGCCTAAAATATTATATTCTTGTATTTATAAAATTGAGATCTATATAATTATACCAAACTTGTAATTGTGCAGTTTCATGGGGTGCATTAGGTACCTACCTTAATAACTATAGAAGATTAAATGTTCTAAAGAATTAGGTCAGACGGATAGACTGACAGACAGGCAGACAGACAGCATAGACATAGTAATAAGGTACGGTTGACACCCTTTGGGTAAACCCTGTAACTTGAATGATAAAATTACTAAGTTTTCAGGCAAATACATCGACAGCCGTCCTTCAAAACGCAAACGGGATATTCGTATCAAAGCAGCTTAAAGTGAACCCCAAGTACGAATCATTAGTAAGGATGGAGTACCAATCAGAGGTGACGCCAGTAGACTTCACTGATCCTGCCGCTGCTGCCTACACCATTAACGGCTGGGTCAGCGAGCACACACATGGTCTGATACCTTTTGTCGTAGAGCCTGGTAAGAACCGTTCGAAATGACGTATGTTCGTAGGTACTAGTCGCCACCGCCTGAAAGTTCATCATTATATATCAGTGGAAATCGCACACTGTGCGATTCACACGATCTTTCTTGCCTCACACATGCAAAATGTGGAATGAGCTAACGTGGTGTTTCCGAGAAGCTACAACATGGGGTTCTTCAAAGCGAGTTAATAGAGTCCTTAAGGGTCAGCAACGTATTTGTGATGGCTCTGGTTTACAAGTATCTATATGCGACGGTGACTGCTTACCATCAGGCGGCCCGTCTGCTTGTTTGCCACCTATGGCATAAAAAAAAATATTTGAAAGAATGCAGGTAATTCATCATCAGCCAGAAGACGTTCACTGCTGAATACAGGCCTCCCCCTTAGAACTCCACACTGAAGTACAGCCTGTCATCTGCATCCACTGGATGCCCGCGACTCTCGCTATGTTGTCGGTCTATCTTGTGGGAAGCCTACCTACGCTAATTCATCCGGTTCGTGTTCTCAAGAACTTTAATTTTTATTTTATCTTTATTCAAGACCAACAGCAAAAAATTAGTTTCTTACATCGGTTATCGGTTCTTCGAGCGTTGAGCCTGCTCATTGCCACGTCAGCTTGTAAATTTAATTTGCTTGCAATTTTAATTTAATGCAGATATAAGGTGTTATAATTTAATAATGTCGTAACATTCGGTCATTTCTGACGTGCAAATATTTACATCGAAGTAAAAAATGCTAGCATTATTACTAGACGAGACAGTACCTAGTCGTTGACCACAAAGGAGGAAAGACAATCATAAAATATATGTGCATGTCTTTTCCATACAAATTAATTAAAACAAATCAGACAATAGACAATTTCTAGAGGGCATGTGGTGTCGTTTTTTTTTTGGTAGTCGTTCGTATTTCATCTTAGAAACACGCCTAGTCTGGATAGGGCCTAACAAGGGCGCAGCCAGGTATGGGCGGAGGGGGAAGCCGCTCCCCTTAGCAGGGTGTGAGTAAACGCTTATTCAGTAAGCTTCCGAACTGCAGAGAAAATAATTGTAGGTACCGTTTCTTTCCCCCCCCCCCTCCCCCCTACTGCCCCAATGAACAAAATCTTAGGTACGCCCTTGGGGCCCTTTTTTATAAAGCGGCTATCAGGCAAGCGGTCAGCCTGTTGGTAAGCGGTAATCGCCGCCTATGGACATGGACGCCTGCAATAGAGGTGTTGTCGATGATTTGCCAGCCTGGAGAGATGTTTGTTGCCCCCTTAGAATAGTTGCCCTTTTAAATACCATTGTTAAAACGCTTCATGTTGAAGCTCGGCGAGAAGACCCCTGGGCGAAGAATATCCACACCTTGCAGGCCTAAGCTCTTCTTTAATATTTTCCTGATGCAAATTATGGTAGACACCTACCTACAATTTTATTCATATTACAACAGGCTTCAATAAACCAAGGACAAAATATACGTTCAAAAAACATCTTCGGAGATACGTGCTGTAAGCATAAACCGACTTAAAACAAGCAAGTTGTATTTCGTGGCATAATTTTCCTTGTTGTTTGCAATTCACTTACAAGACACCTTGCCAAAAAAAAAAGAAACATAATGTCACAAAAACCTACATAGCTTATCCATTATACCATATAGGCTCAGTAGGCGAAGTACCGACAAATCTTCACGTGCGTAAAATACGTATTGAATTCCATACAAATTTTGAATTTCGAAATTGAAATTTGTGCTTCGATAATGAAAACCACGCAATCGATTACTTTCGCTAGATTTATGAGCGTAAGATTGTAGCAGGTATACCCGACATACTTAATTGAAATATTATTAGCTCTTTACATAGCTCACTAAGCGACCTTTAACTTGATAATTGCGAATTGCAAATCTGCAAGTTGCCCTGAGACAGCAAAGAACTAAATTCGTGGTTCTTTGAAGCTCACGCAAGTGAAATTTTTATTGCGGTTAATCATACAGCTTGTACGCTTGCCAACACCTGACATAAACGATTCCATTAGGTATATGATAATTATACTTACAATATTTCCTTTTTTTCAGTTCAAGTCACGCCTCCAAATAACCTGATCTTAGCTAACGCTCTCTACTTCAAAAGCATTTGGCTTCACGCTTTCAATCCTCGAGAAACTAGGAGCAGCTGCTTCTTCCGCGGTGGCGGGTGCAAGATGGTTGCTATGATGGATCTGCAGGCTAACCTGAATTACGCACATGTTGAGGATTTGAGAGCACATGCTGTGGAACTTCCTTATAAGGTAAATTTTCGTCAGGGACATAATAAAATATACGAGATAGATCTTCTTGATACATCATAATATTATCTATTTTTATATTTATAGAATTATGGTATTATTAATGAGTTCATCACTTGAAGAACCCTCTTCGTCGATTTTTTTAAGGTAGGTACTAATTGCCTAATTGTTGGATTTTTTGCCTCCCCTAAAATATTGTTGGTACGTGCGTTACTGCTTTTACTGCGTACAAAATTTAAATGTGCAAAGAGGTTTTAGGCTTAAATTCTGTTATCGACACAGTTTCTTTTCTTTTCTTTGGTTATCGAGATCCTGCACGGACCTTGTCAAATCATATTGCATTTTTGGTCGTGTATCGGATCCACAGAAATATTTTTTTTTGTTTGATCTATATATACCCTCATTTCCTTCCACAGCAAAAATAGAAGTAAATAGAACGGAAATGAGAAGGAAAATCTGTTACCAGGCATATTAGTGAACCTTGATTGAACACCTTGATTGACACAGTTGCTAACTGATTTCGAATGACTGACGTTTCATTTATATAAGTGCAACTGGCTACAACAAATTTCTTACAAAAATGCCTTGACAGCAGTTCTAATTAAAAAATATATTCTTTGTTTCCTTCGACCATTTTTCTATCTGACGGCTAGGGTGGGTACGAAAAAAAGACACTATTTCATGTTTCCGAAAACTCCAACGGAGCGCTTTGACTCCACTTTTATTTTGCTTACTGCTACACCGCTCCAGGGAGGTAATATTTTTTTATATTTTTTTAGTTGAAACATTTTATGTGGTGGTACGGAAACCTTAGGGCGTGAGCCTGACTCGCACTTTTATTCCACAATAGGTTCGTTTGATCCCAATTTCATTGTGAAACTCTGTATTTATCGTTCTAGGGTCATCGCTACTCCATGATTCTCCTCATACCCTTGATGACAGACGGGATTGAAGGTCTTATTAGAGACCTTCCGTACGTGGGCTTCCAGAGTATATTCAACCAAATGCATCCAGAGGATGTCGAGCTATCTATGCCCAGGTTCACTGTCAACTATAATGAAGATCTCGTAGAGTCTTTGAGAAAAGTAAGTGATTTTGTATCTTTTAAACCGACTTTAAAAAAAGGAGGGGTTATAAATTTGGATGTATGTTTTTTTATGTATATTAGGTACCTCAGAATCAGAAACCCGTCATTTATTATATACTTAGATATAGATTTCGAAAATTCCTGTATTTTTTATTTGAAAAGATATATTTTCAGATTTATCCTATAGAAATTTCATCAAAATCGGTTCAGTAGTTTGGATATAAATTAAAATTACTGAAAAAATTTACCTGTCATCCAAGGACATGAAATTGCGTTAATTGCGTTTGTAACGAAAATTTTTATATTGAGAACTAGCGGTCCGTCCCAGGTTCGCACGGGTATAGATTATAGCCTATGTCAACCGGGGATAGTGTAGCTTCCCGTCAGTGAAAGAATTTTTCAAATCGGTTCAGTAGTTTCGGAGCCTATTCAATGCAAACAAACAAACAAACAAACAAACAAACAATCAAATATTTCCTCTTTATAATATTAGTATAGATTATTAACGTTTTATAAGCTTCTCTTATAATTAACTATGTAAATAAATCCTGAAAGTAGATTTTAACCTACTTTTAATTGTCGTATCGATTTAAAACTTTGCAAGTATATAAGGTTACGCGGAAAGGGTGTACTAAGCTAAATGAGTTCATAGTAACCATCATTATGAACAACTTGTACTATGGGACCAACCCTGAAATCGTAAAGAAGAATTTCAGCTGTTCCATACATTTTGTCAAGTATGAAAGACTGCTTTATATGGAACATCAGATAATATATTTTTTCGAGATTTCAGAATAGCTCTCCTTGGAAAATGACAACTGATATTTTTTTCGAGATTTCAGAATAGCACCCGTAGGAAAAGTTGTTCATGTTCATAATGACTGGTACTGGTACTAACCCCTTTCGGCTCTGTACATCCATTCCGCGTAACCCAGTATGTAATTATGATGACAATACAATTATTTGGTGCTTTTGAACTGGTCTGACGATTGAGTTAAGACGTGGATAGTGAAACTATTCAACGACTACTAAACCCCTCCCGTTTGGGCTTATTTGGTTTGTTTTAACAAGTCCCATACCAAGAGTTCCACTATTCACCTCACCAGCTCCATCATCAGACCCTCATCACCAAGTGTAATGACCCCTCGAGTTTGGGACCTTTGGTTTAACTTAACGAGTGGCGTGAGCGACTTTTTTGACTATTATAATTAAGTAATTAAAACTAAATTAACCGCTCAAATTTAGCTGTAGAGCGATGGTGGCCGAGCCGTAGCATGTGCGCTTTACAATCTGACGGCACCCAGTTCGATCCTCGGTCCTTCACCAATGACTTATTTAGTACCTATATACATTATGTGCAGTTACGATGCCATCGCTCAAAAACGGTGAAGGAAAACATCGTGAGGAAACGGTATATTCAAGAACCTCTAAAGTTCAAAGATATTAAAGATATGACATTCACCAACATGCACTGGGCCAGCATGGTGGATTATGGCCCATCTTCTCCCTTTGAAACATGGCTGGTGTCCCAGCAGTTGGAATATGATAGGCTAAACCTCTACGTGGCTCTCTCTTGCCTGGTATCATGATGAACCTCTTAAATTTAACAAATTATCCTTCACAGATAGATATCACCACCCTATTCACAAACAAATCCAACCTCTCCAAGATCTTCGAAGGCAGTTCTCCTCAAGTGAACAGTTTCCATCACAAGGTGTTCATGGCCGTCGACGAGAGAGGAACCGTCGCCGCCGCCTCATCAGCTGCTTCTATAGTTCCTTTGATGTTCGATGGATCAGTCCAAGTGAGGGCTGACAGACCGTTCCTATTCTTCATCAGGGATAATGAGTTGAGAATCGTGCTGTTTGAAGGGAAGATTGAAGAGCCTTCGGTTATTGAAAATGCGCCCTTTGTGAATGGTATGGTATTTTTTTAAATACTCAATAATTAATTGCACATTATGAAATTCACAAGCAGTTATATGGCAGGTATAATAATCTATCTATATAATAAACTGGCCAAGTACGAGTTGGGCTCGCGCACTGAGGGTTCCGTACCACCACAAAATACAATAAGGTTGTCCAAGTAACCGAATTACCAGTTATTATAACTCCTTCAAATCGTCGGAGAAATTTGCTACGCAGTTTTCTACAGGCGCTCGAGTATAATAACTTTGTCACCGACTCGCATTTGGTCATTATTTGTTGTTATACTTTAGAGTGTGTACTACAATCGTGCCAAGTTTGACGTTTGTACCTACGTATTACGTTTTACTTTAGAGCAATTATAAAAATACGTAAAAAATACGTTTGTTGTATGGGGTGGGAACCCTTTTTCGTTTTTACTTTTGACTTTTTTATTACAATAATCTGTGAAAATTTCAACTGGCTATCTATTATGGTTCGAAAGATACAGCCGTTTAAAGGTAGGACGGATAGACGGACGGACAGACAGACAGACAGCGTAGGCTTAGTAATTGGGTCTTGTTTTAACTCTTTGTCCTAAAAAAGGTCTTTGTCTAGACCTTAGTCTGTAGTAAAATTTTGCAAGCACTATGTCTCGCAGTCCGTTATTGCTAAAACATTTTTGAAAGGAGTCTTTTCGATTTAAGTATTTATTTATGGAAGGTTGTTTCACAGGTAGGTTTTCTTATGTACCTTCCTAGACGTAGGTATCTACTTTTCTTTTAACATATCGTCTTTTCACAGCTCGAGTTCCAACACAAACTCCAATCGTGGAAAACAAACAAGCTGTGCAAACGGTCCAGAGCATCAACACGAGCCCAATAACAAAACCAGCAACTTTTGTGGAGAACTTGAAGAATCTCTTTGGTTAAAATCTATACATAAATAATATAGCTACCTATTTAAGTGTCCAAAAGTACATAACTTAGGCAAGCATGTAATTACTGACCTTATTGACTGTGTATAAAAATAGGTAATACTTATTTTTATTTATATTACACGGGAATTACTCACGTAAGATTAAGCCGGTTACTCCGACTATAGTTTCAACCGCATCAGGCCTCACATTAGGCGGTCAGAATGCGGTTGAAACTATAGTCGGAGTAACCGGCTAATAATATAAATAAAATGTGTGAAAACCACGTCAGTTTCCATAATAGGTAATACTTAGTTTTACACTGTTTTAAACTATCACGGTTGTTCACTACAGTTATGTGATTATTTATGGGATATTTACCGTGGTAAGGTTGTAGAAAAAGCTCCCGATATCCGAGTTTTCCCGTGAACATGGTGCATGTAACTGCTCCGAAATATCGGAAGCACCTTGATGAACATTTGTGATACAGTATGTATTTAAATATCTATATGTATGTTTATCAGTCTCTGGCAGCCATATCACTAGCTTTGATTAGTTTGGGGTCAAATGACCGTGTGTGCAAAATGTTCCGCATATTTATTTATTATTTTAATTTTATTTACCTTACCACGGTAAATATCCCGTAAATAATCATATAACTACACTTAGTGCAGTATTATTTGGTGTTTCATTTTATTTTCTAGGCTTTTTTTTACTGTACATACAATTATATTGAAAATGGGAAAATGAATAAAAAAGTACCTAAATGCACCTGTAGTGCCTACCTGTAATTTTTTTAATAGAGAGAAAATAATAAGTGTGGCAAACAGTCTTTGATTCCGATGGTAACCAGCCGTCACTGCTCATAGACACCTGCTCAGATCAGACAAACAAGGGAGATATTATGCCTTAGTACAGTTATCGTTCGTGTTCAAATGTCTTCGCGTTTCACCCACTTTTTTCACTATGTGTATTGCAAACAAAAACTGTTAGCATAGCTCACTTTAAGTACCTATACTCATTTTTCACGTTCACTATGAAACCTGCAGTGACACTAGTGAATAAAGTCCACATGAAAAAAAGGGCGGCAAGGACGGTGACCTTCTCATCGGCGCAAAGTTGCTAGTCTATCGGTTTTTTATCGGATACATTTCGGAGAGTGTGCATCAGATCTGCATGATTTTATTTATCTGTCCATTTTTCTATCGGACTGCCAGAGCGGGCACAAAAAATCGTCACCGCTTTATGGTTGATATTCCGAGAACCCGTACGAATCGTCTTGATTCCCCATTTATTATGCGAACTGTTAGTCTGTGGAATGCGCTGCCTCAATGGGTGTTCCCCGATAGTAACAATCTGGGGTGTCTTCAAGTCAAGAGTGAATCGGTTTCTTCTTGGCAAGCGTGCTCCATCGTAGACCGCATCATCACTTACCATCAGGCGAGTTGGCGGCCAAGCGCAAGAAAAAGGGGTTGTTTGTAAAGTCGGTTTACGGACGATAATTTTACGTGATAACGCTTAGGCCGATCGTGCCTCTCTATCGCTTGTTCCGCGCTCTCACTTGCACGCGCGGCTCAGGCGGAATGTGACAATTTTTCGTGCGTGTAGCTGGCGTTCATCGATTTATAAGACGTTATCACGTCAAAAAAAAAGTCATCAAGTCTGATTTAGGTCTGATGAGTTCACACCCGCCACGCCACCATATCTTGTTTGTTTATCTGATTTGAAGAAATGAGGATACCTGCAAGACTAAGTCTAGCGGAGTTTTCGATGCTTTGCCAGCCCAGATATTATTTGTAGAAGTTTTTGATTGTTTTATGAAACTCGGCAGGAAAGCCTTTGCAGATCCGCGGAAGAAAATGGTGGCAGAACCGGACGGTTTGGGATTTCCAGCTAAAAATATGGCCAACCTACAATACAATAGATAGCCGGTTGGGTCAGTTGGTAGTGAACCTTCTGAGCTTGGGGCGTGGGTTCGATCCCCACCCAGGACAGACATTTATGTGATGAACATTTGTGTTTGTTCTATATCTGGTTGTTTAAATCTATTTAAGTATGTATTTAAAACTATGTATGTATACCAGTCTCTGGCAGCCATATCGCAAGTTTTGCGTAGTTTGGGGTCAGATAACCGTGTGTGCAAAAATGTTCCGAATATTTATTTATTTATTTATTAATACAGCACAATATATCTTTATTATACACCGAAAATACAAATGAAACTCAAACTAACACAATAAATTTATGTAGGTACGGCAGTATAATGGGCAGCTTTATCGCCTGAAGCAATTTCTTCCAGGCAACCTACCAGTTGCAATGATGAAAAGTATCTTTGTACCTTTTACAGTTGAGTATATAAAAGCTAGAACAGTTATTTGAAGCGTGGCCATTACCTGATACAATTTTTTTTTAAATTATTTATCTCTATCTCTTCTCTACATAGTATAAATTGAAGTCGTTTTCCGCGTCTGTCTGTCTGTCTGTATGGCCGCTAACTCTTCTAAACCACGCAACGGATTTTGATGCGGTTTTCACCATCAGTTAGATACATTTTCAAGGAAGGTTTATATATTATAACTAGCAACCCGCCCCAGCTTCGCACGTAAATTAAACCCGTGCGAAGCCGGGCGGGCGGGTCGCTAGTTCATAATACATTTTTAAATTTAAATTGTATTTTTATTTACCAATTGAGTAACAATTATTAATTTGTCAAGATGTGGTCTGACCGAGTGTTTGTCTTAAAACAATACATTTGCTCCACTTTATTTTCCACTTGTCTTAATATTGCGAAGTAAAACAGTGTGGTGTAATGTAATGAAGCAGTAGGCATAGATTACAAAAGCTACAGACCTATTGTTTGTAAACTGTTTTCGTATTTAATAGGTATTTAAGTTCTCCAAAGATATATAAAATTCAGAGTTGACAAGATTACTACCACGGCTCCTCAGAGTGCGCTGACTGGCCGGAGCTATCTTTTTCACACATTTTCAATATTATTGTAGAAAAAAATCACTGAGTGAGAATATCGAAAACTGATCGTGCATGCTCTTTAAATAAATAAATGGTTTATAGCAATTTTCGTATTGATATTTTATAGGCGGAGATCGCAAAACTGGAAAAAATATTACGATCTCTTTAGATACTTATACCTAACGCCCTTCTGTTTGCGTCGAGGGTTAATAATAATAGCATGATTACGGAAACTGGAACTCTACAAAGTAAAGCTAAAGATAGCATCGATCAAGTATCAAATTACAAAGTTGATCAAAATGCAGATATAAGCTTGATTTGTCCGGCTTAGACGCTGGGAGACGGGGCGGGCCAAAAGTAGGTAAGTACCTACCTAATTAGTTCTTAAAACAGGCTCAGACGCAAAGTAGGATGTTGACACAGATTGAGGCAATTTAATGCTGACCGTATTATTGGCGATCCACCCAAACCGGCCTTTTATTAACGAATAAACTTTTATTTATCAATATAAACCTAGTTAGGACTTCATTGTACCAAAAAAGTTTGTACCTCTACCTACTAGCTGACCCGACAAACGTTGTTCTGTCCAAATAACATAGAAAAAAGTACCCGAATACGATATGACATGGATGATAAAGATGATAATGAAATACGCGGAGAATGGGATGACAGTAAAATAGATCAAAACCTGTGTATAAATCAACCTACAAATCTAGTTCAACAAATCTAGTTCAAACAAATCTAGGAAGTCGATAAGAGAAGAAGTCTAGAAGAGGCAAAATGTTTGGCCACCTTGTAGGTACGACATGACAGGCAGTGTGCTAGGAGGATACCGGTGCGTTCCTATGGAGATCCCGGTACCCTCCGTCTGGCACAGAGGTCGGCCACCGAGGGGGTTTTAGTGGGTGCAATCTCACATAACCCAGCTTCACCCCAATGAAGCTGGGTATCTTTTTAAGATTTCCCCCCCGTCAACTAAAAAAAAAAAAAAAAAAAAGGTACAACATGACAAATTAATGAAAACCATCATAGAGATAAAGGTAGAAGGAAAGAGAAGACCAAAAATACCAAGAAGAATATTCTTAGACCAAATAAAAGAGAAGGCAAATTTCATGTCATACAGAGAGGTGAAAACGCTGGCAGAAGACCGTCAATCCTGGAAGTTACTCCACCGACAAGAGCTACGCTCTTAAACATTGAATGAATGAGACATAAGTTAGCTTGACTTTAGATATATGCATTTAAGAAAGATAACAATGCAGTTAAGTTTCCGAGAAGGGTGCCTGTTAAGGCAAGGAATGTGACACGACCGGTGGTTATCGGCTATCACGAGCTTTGTTTTGTCGTTCCGCCGTCTAAGATACAAACGAGATTAGCTAGGTAACAAGCGTGTCTGTTCCATGCCAACATGTAAACTGTGATACACAAGTTTCTGAAACACTCGCAACATTTTGTGTTATGTCTACTCTAAAAGACACAATTTATATTGCCGCGGGCGCGGTAGCAGCCGGCGACGGGCCAGAAGAATAATATTAAGGCAATTTTTGTGTCATCATAAATGGCTAGTCTAAGGCTAAGTCATATATAGGTACGACGACGAGCAAAGCGACTAGTAGTATTAGGTTACCGGTGCACCACAACGCGCAAGCTGAGTGAGCGAAGTGAGCGTGCCGCGGCAGCGGCCGGCGAAGCGTCAGAAGAAGAATATCTGTTGACATTATAAATGACTAGCGGTCCGCCCCAGCTTCGCACGGGTATAGATTATAGCCTATGTCACCCGGGGATAGTGTAGCTCCCGTCAGTGAAAGAATTTTTCAAATCGGTTCAGTAGTTTCGGAGCCTATTCAATGCAAACAAACAAACAAACAATCAAATCTTTCCTCTTTATAATATTAGTATAGACTAGTCTAAGGCTAAGTCATAATAATATATAGACGCGACAACGAGCAAAGCGAGATCTCAGAAGAAGAAGTTTTCAATGTTTAGAGTCGTATGTTTTTTGAAGTTCAAAACATAGATATGAGTACCTAGTACTTAAATTGTATGTCTAATAATAATTATTTCATTTGCGGAGTATATCACGTTTGTTATAGCTTATGCATAGGTTTTATTTTTAGTATTTATGTTTTTTAAATGTCGATCAAAAGTTTAGTATGTATAATGTATTATATTGAAAATGAATATTATATCAAAAGTTTGTAAATATAAATATTTATTTATTCGATCATGTATTACTTACCCGGGATGAACTTATTTTCGCTGAACTAATCGAACGATAGCTCTTTTAAATTAAAGGACTTACCAACAACACTTTTTTATCTTTTGCAAAATATGTTTCGCCAAAGTGGCAAAAAGTTGGTCCTTCCCCGTACATTTGTAAAATTAATATTAGACATGGAATTTTTTTACTTGTCATGCTAGGTTATTTCAAAAACCTTCATTTAAAACTACAAAAAAAGTGATCCCTACTTTTTGAGTTATAGCGATATAAAGGTAATTTCACCTTTATGTAAAATGATCTTATCAAAAAATAAAAAATGCCTAGGCCTTTTCTCTTTGGCTACACTAAAACCGTAACATAGATAACATGTTTTTAGATATTTAAGACTTTGTGACATGAAATTATTTTTTTTTTAATCTTGATATTTGTAACTGTAATTAATTAATGTAATTGGCATAATGCCGTTTTAATAAATAAATATGTAAATAAAAAGTATATGTTACGTTGGGATGATACGACTCTAAAATAAAATTTGGCTGTCTCCACAGACCTTCGTTCAAAATATTATTGCAAAAAGTTTTATTCTAATTCTATAACCTGAATACACGTAGTATAGTATAATAATTTAAAATGACACTAATTTATCATAGCTGTCTTTGAGAAAGATTATTTTGTAAGAATAAACTTTCAAATTATATACAGACCTACATACTTAAATTCAAAGTTTAAAAGTTAATGCTAACGCTATATAATATTTTCCATCCTGAGAGTTGGCATTTTTCTTTTGTAATGCAGTTATTGATTTCGCATGAGCGTTATCACGGGATAACGTATCGATGTAAAAAAATATAGACGCGTTTCTAAGTAATTTGGGTTTCAAATATACGATGTATATTAGTTGCGGTGAGTCGCTGGCATCCAGTGGATGCAAAAGGCAGGCTGTCGTTCAGTGTGGTTGTTAAAGGGGGATGCCTATGTTCAGCAGTGGACGTCTTCTGGTTGATGGTGATGATGATGATTGACGGTGTTAAAACCATAGGATTTTTTATAATCAAGTACCTAAGTGATCAAGCGATATTTTTACAAGATTTTTTTTCTTCAACTGGTAGTATATCTATATTAATATTATAAAGAGGAAAGATTTGGTTGTTTGTTTGTTTGTATATTTGTTTGTTTGTTTGCATTGAATAGGCTCCGAAACTACTGAACCGATTTGAAAAATTATTTCACTGACGGGAAGCTACACTATCCCCGGGTGACAGGCTATATAACCTATACCCGTGCGAAGCTGAGGCGGACCACTAGTCTAATATAATTTGTATAAATAGAAAGGTACATTTAATTCACGGTTCAATAATTTTGATAAAGCAAGGCTAACAAAATGCTGTCATTATATCGTATAGATAAGCATTATGATGTGGCCTCAAAATTTGTAAAATTTGTATTCATGGTTTATGATTTCCAAACATACCATGACATTTTAGGTGAACTTGCTATTACGTACATTTAATTGTTTTATTTCATATTTAACCTTACTATTTATTTATTTATTCAAATTAAAACCAACAATGATAATATTAAGTCAGAATAATTTATTCTTTGAAGGCACTGATACAACAACGTAAATAGGTATTCTATGTTTTTGAGGAGTCATTTTTGAAGGAGACAGTGTTTTTGTACGGTTTAGTACAAGTTGTACCTACACTGTCTCGAAAGGTTACATTTTTAAATATTATGTAGGTATACGTATGAATTATCATTCAAGATGAATGCTGCTAAAAAATTCAACATACTCTTTTATAGTATAGCGAAATAAAAATAAAAAATCCGGTGAAGGCAAAGGCACATATTAATAAATCCAAATCATACCGCACAGAAGCCAATTCTGTACGCTGCGTAGCTTCTTCAAATATAACTGTTTTAAATGTCTAGATATAAGCCTCACCGCTTCCGCGCTCGTCACTCTCTAGCAAGTATTGAGCATGTGCGGCTGTGTTCCCGCACTTTTTTGACGTTTAACTTTTTTCCTCGAAAAAAGGTGTTTGTTTTTTAATTTGTGCTTCTGTGTTGCAAGTGTTCAAAAATAAGATTGTAAGTAATTATTTAAACTGGTCATTGGCTCTTAGTAAATGTGGGTCAAGCTTTGTTGTAGACTATTTAACGGGCCGGCCTTTATGGTTACGCTTTTATCACTACAAATTAAAACGATGGCGTTTAAAAGGGCCTGAGAAATGCACAAAAAGTAGACAAATGAAATATAATAAAATTTAGGAAAGTAAACAAGTACCTATACATTTTACCGGTTGTCTGGTTAGGTCAGTGTGTTAATATCTTGCTGGGACAAGGTGTACCTAATAATTCATATACTTTATTATATACAGCCTACATACTCCTTGAAACAAAATAAATATAACTAAAATTGCCATACAAGTTGCATTTAAACTCCATAATTTACTGAAAACTTTTAATTTCAGATTGATTGGTGTACGTTGGACTAAAATCAGCAAAATGCGTGTGCACTTTTTAGGTGAGTGAATGAATTTAATGTCTACGATAACGATATGGTCAAAGTGGTAACCTGATTTAGGTACCTTACTCTGCTGGCGTAGGTAGCGACCTGAAGTGGCTCTTGGCCTCCGACACGCAGTCCTACAAGAGAATGCCATCGGCATCAATCCCGGTTTCGCGCTGTCTAACCTAAATATAGCCAATAGTACTACTTAGTACCTACTATTGGCTATTTTTGAGTCGCGGGCATCCAGTGGATGCAAAAGGCAGGCTGTCGTTCAGTGTGGAGGTTAAAGGGGGAGGCCTATGTTCAGCAGTGGACGTCTTCTGGCGTTAGCGGATTAGGTGCCGCAATTAGCTGTTGTCCGTAAGGCCCCTGTTCCCTTTAGGGTATATACCTGCAAGGTCCTTGCTGATTTTTTCTACACCAATAAGCTATGTAGAATGTCTCGTCAAAGAGCCTGATGTACCTAAATAGTCTTTTATGGCCAATAATTTATACCATGATGGCAACGCTGAGCAGTCATAATGTTGTAATCTAACTTGAAAATATAATAAAGATAATGATAAAAAAATTGAAATTGCTGAAACTGTGAGATTTTTCAGCATTTTGTATAATCGGTCAGGAAAAAATTTCATCGCTATGTCCCATCGTTTTGAGATATTCTAGCCAAAGCAGTAACCAGGACATTGACTATTGTCAATTTGCAACGTTGCTTGAAAATTTAATGCTGTTCATTTTGGGAGCACGGCGTACGAGAGCTTATTCCCGTTCTGCCAGTACCAGTAGGTACCTACATGGCTATCAGGTGCCACAGTGCACAACTTCATAAAGTACGAGGTCTTGAAGCAAACAGTTGGTAACTTGGCTATTTTATACACAAATCCATTCCTCCCTGTCTCTTTAATTCGTAATGTCGCCAAGCAAATGATCTAAGTTTTTATGCCACTTTGCCACTAGCCAATAAGTTCGGGGTCACGGTTAATAAAACTAAATATGAGGACAGTCTATTTACGTTTATTACCTAACGCCAAGTAGATATGTAGATGACCTCATCGTGATGTAAGGAATGATGCGCACTTGGACATGGCTTTGAAGGATTTCTGTAATTAAGCATGCAGGATAAACTATAAAGGACCAGTTACGAAGTGACGATACCGAAGTAGGTACTACGCAGTCCACAGATATTTTTTATTGTCGAGAGTTTGTTTGCAATCCTTAAAATGTTCTGTCATCTTGACAACTAGAGACAGGCCCAAGAAGGAAAGAAGGAGGGAAGAGGGAAGGTAGGAGGGTTTCCTATAGTAGTGGATAGGAAACTTTGAACAACTTGCTCGAGGTGCGGTACGAAGTAAGGTTGCTCAAAATCTTTCATCTGTGAAGATTTAGAATGGAATAGATTTTTTTTCGCCAGAATAAAACACAACCTTAATTTATACTTAGAAATTTTTGATTTTGGCGTCGCATTTCTTGTGCATTAGCCAGTGTCAAGTATTAAAATACCATACATTTTTACTAAATATCGTTAAACAAGTTTAGTCACAGTTAGAGTCAAGCAAACTAAGTCACGGTCAAGTCAAAGCCATAAATATTTCAAGTCATATAATTATAGTAGTGAAAAATTTACAAGAGGCTTCTATGGAGTTTTGGAAACGATACGAAAAGACATGTTTCACTTGTACGTAAATCTATACTAATATTATAAAGAGGAAAGATTTGATTGTTTGTTTGTTTGTTTGTATTGAATAGGCTCCGAAACTACTGAACCGATTTAAAAATTATTTCACTGTTGGGATGCTGCTCTATCCCCGGTTGACATAGGCTATATATCCCGGCTTCGCCCGTGCGAAGCAGGGGCGGCCTACTAGTACTTAATAAATCATAATAAACCATAAAATACCTACACAGGTATAGTAAAATAATACAATGAGGTGAGTATTTTTCAAGTTGGCGCCAAAAAAATGGCGTCTTTCAATAGGGATGTTTGTTGTTTTTGACATCTGGCACCGATTCTGATGTACTCTAAACTAAACTAAATTTGACAACTCTAAAATTGTTGCCATCCTTCGCTCACATATTAAAAAGAAAAGAGAGGCAAATAATTTTAGTCCTGACAGATTGGTTTAGTTTAGTGAGTGGTATGACAGAAACGACGCTAATATACCGCTTGATATTTATGCAAATATGGAATGGACGACACCCAAGGGAGATAACGAGGACAGTACATTGTCTTTGCAGTTGTACTTAGAGCTGGAAGAAAGAAAGTTGTACTTCGTAAAAAAACGAGCGATACAAAAGAAAATACAGAAGAAAAGTGATACGTAATCACGAAGATTCCCACATCTGTTTGTGGAGACATTCATGCTCTTAGCGCAGTATTGTGAAGTAGTTTTTGTGAACGCTCGCTGCATCGTATTCATTTGATCACGTCCCAAATGGACGGATGTAGGCAGATAGCAAACACGTTTGAAATTTCAATGAACCTAATTCTCTGAACTGACCAATAAAGTAAATAAAAACATTTCGTCTTGTTCTAAGTTGGAATGTATCCAGTGGTATAGTAAATTTTAAGTTAGTTGGCAACTGTCAAAGTGGCGCTAGCATGCCTTGTAAGTTTGATGAAATGACGGCAAACAAGTCACAGTCAGAGTCAAGCAAAGTAAGCCACGGCGAAGTCAAAGTCATGCCCTAGTAAAGTGGTGGAGACTTTACAAGAGGCTTCTATGGAGCTATGGAAACAACATGAAAATACATGTTTTTTTTTTCATCGGACTAGGCTAACGTTTGACCGCGATCTCCCCTGATGGAAAGCGATGATGCGGTCGAAGATGGAGCACGTTTGCCCAGTAGTAACCTATTAACCCTAGACTTCAACACTCCAAGATTGTATTGCTGCGGAAACACAGACAGGGGCAAGGCGTATCACCAATGTATTCACCTTCACCTTTTTGTAGTGGAAAAACATAATCAAACCTTTTGTACACGCGTACAAGCCAAACAAAACAAAGGAGACAAAAATACACTTTTTTTTTCGCTGGACATAAAAACTTATGTGCAACTTTTTGAATGTCTTTAATTAGTTTGCATACAATGACGAACTAGCCACTTGGCGATATTGGGGCTATTTATTTTTTATCACTGCGTTTGACCATCTCGTATTTTTTCACTATTTCAGGATTAGTTTTGTGGTAAAAGTTATTTATAAATGAGTAAAATTACTTCCTTTTGGCTTAGTACCACCGTTCTGCGTAACACACCTAGAGTCTGGCTAATGAAAGTTGAGACAGAAAACGCCCGCCAAATTTAAAAAAAATCCGCATTGCAAGCCCGAATTTATTATGAAATGCAAACATTACTGTGTTCTGACTGTGTTACAATAAAAATTAATAACTAACAAGTATCAAGTGAGATAATTCCAGGCATTTCATAATAATTTTTGGGGTTTTTATGCTGATATTTTAAAATTTGGCGGGCATTTTCAGTCTCAACTTTCATTAGCCAGACTCTAGCTATCATTGCTACCTACAATGCTTAAAGTTTAGAATCCAGTTCAGACCTTAACTAGGTCGATCGTGTTCTCACAACACTAGTAAATACTACCTACTACTTCTAGATCGTGCCCTGTCATATTTCAGCATTAGTTAAAATACTACGCGCAAACCTACTTATAATCCCACTTCTACCGGGGAACCGGCCGCCATCGCCAGCAAACCTACGTGCCATAAAGATACGTGGTAGTCTGACATGACACGTTTTTCTGCCACTTACTTGTATGTTAACCTAATCCGGCCCGCGAACGAGTCAAAAGTAGGGTAATTTTTAGCTTTTTTTATTCGTAATTTTGTAAAGAACGTCATATGTTCGTAAAATAATGAAACGCCGTTCTTAAAAAAAATTACGTCTCTCGATCACAATATGACTCGGCGAAAACGTGGACGAGCATATCGGGAAGTTAATAAATCCGGCCCACTACAAAATTTTGTTGGACACCCCTGGTTTATACCTTCGGTATTTCCTCAGAAATATGACCCCAATTGCTTCAAACGAAACGTGAAATACTCCAGATTTTGTAGGTGTCTACAAAACCACCACTAGTTCCACTAGTGACCACTAGTTTCATCCACTATCCCACAAAAATCATTTTCTTTCGGGATAAAAAGAAGCTTGAAAGATAAATCCAGGGTATATCTACCTCCAAATCAAATTTCAGTCAAATTCGTCCAGCTGTTATGGACTTCTCGGACAAACTTACACACAAACTATCGCAAAAAAAATATATATAAATGAAATCCTTACCTGTTTGTGGAGATGTTTGTGTCTATACAGGCTTACAATCAGTTAGCATCCTTCAAGCGTCTTTAATACGTCAAAACAAACAGCTTTTATTCTACGACTTATGAAATTTCTCGAAAACAAATCAGCTATAAAAAAAAAATACACTTCCGATAAAATAGGTATATGAAATACCTATTTTGTCGGGAGTGTATTTTTTTTTGTATGGAACGTCTGTTTTTTAGCGAATTTCAAAGTTGTTTATTTTGAAGAATGCTAACTGATATTACTATAGAAACTAAAGTGAGCGTGATTTTCGACAGCAATACCGGTGAGTGCTAGCCGTCTATTATTTTAAATAATGCTGATTACCAGTATATCCTGTATATTTAAAAAACGCATTTTTTATACAGTAGCAGTTATTAAAATAGTACTAACATTTCATTTCAAAATTAGATAGCAGACATCCATCCCATAATAATATTATTTGTAGTCCTAACTAAACTTTCTACCTTTCACCCGAGATTTATTTTCACAGTTTTGCATTGGCACGCACAGGCTTATAAAACAGATTTTCATTGAACAATATTCTATAGGCCGAACATTTTCACCGTGACTGGACAGCGCTGGGTTACTTTCCCAGGCGGTATGCGCTTACTTTGTTACTAGAGAGCTGAAGTACCGTTGGTAAGCTGGTGTTGTCTATAATGTGTATTTATTATGGACTACCCCCGCATAGGTGTAGTCCGTAATTTGAGGAACCCATACGTCGAATATTGATTTGAGGTTGTACGTTTCACCTATGGCGGGAAATTCAAATTTCAAACAGTTTTTTGTCCTTGTAGCTAGGCCGGGTAATTATTGCAAACTATCATGATGTTTGATAATTGATTATTATTCTTAACAAAATCATGTAAAGCTATTTATCTCTAACTAGCGACCCGCCCGCCCGGCTTCGCACGGGTGTAATTTACGTGCGAAGCCGGGGCGGGTCGCTAGTTATATGTATAGAAAAAAAAAAAAAAAAAAAAAAAAAACCTTCCTTGAAAATGTATCTAACTGATGGTGAAAACCGCATCAAAATCCGTTGCGTGGTTTAGGAGGAGTTAGCGGCCATACAGACAGACAGACAGACGCGGAAAGCGACTTCAATTTATACTGTTTCAAACGGTTTTTTGACAAATTTAAGTAATATGATGCGTTACTGTTAAATAGCTGAACACGATAATGTAAAGAACAACCAACGATTTGCGCAAACACTGTGTCATTTTACAATAATTACCCGGCCTGGCTACAAGGGCAAACAACTGTTTGAAAATTGAATTTCCCGCCATAGGTGAAACGTACCACTTTAAAGTTATTGGCGCCAAATTTTGTCCTAAAAATCTTGTAGGTGCGTTAAATATTTCAATGTGCACTGAGATTTAATAACTTTTTTCCACAAATAAGGCAAACATAGAAGTTATTTGAAAATATAACTGCAGACAAAAATAAGATTTCCAGTAGGGTAGGATGCGCTTTCGGCGTGGATTGAACATACATTATAGAGGAAGATTATACCAGCGATGGTGGCCGAACGGTAGCATGTGCACTTTACC
This sequence comes from Agriopis marginaria, assembly GCA_932305915.1. Taxonomy (NCBI): domain Eukaryota; kingdom Metazoa; phylum Arthropoda; class Insecta; order Lepidoptera; family Geometridae; genus Agriopis; species Agriopis marginaria. Next base: position 7,031,561 of record OW029933.1, read on the forward strand.
ATCTGACAGCACCTAGTTCGATCCCCAGCCCTGCAATGTCTTATTTAGTACTTACATAAATAAGGTGCTCTTTCGATGCCATGGAACATGGTGAGGAGGCCGGTATGTCCAAGAACCTCAAAGGTTCAAAGACATAATAATATGACATTCACCAACATGCACTGTCAACATGGTGGATTAGGGCTCATTTCTCTCTCTGGGAAAAGGCCTGAGTTCCGGCTGTGGAAATACGATAGGCTGATAATGATGATATACAGTTTCTGAATTCTCATATCTTCCATATGAGAAGACTGAAACTTAGCTGTCTCGCTGGTCATCATGATTTGAGATTTCACGGTCATAATATTTTTTTTATCGCGATTATGTCCACTTTTGACGAACTCGCCTGTTGGCCATTCTACTTTATGTTTAGCATTTTATAATATTGGTTTTCATCGATTTGTCACTTGACAAAATACTAAAAATTAACGAATTTAAATAAGAATAAATTAATAATTAAAAAATAAAACTATAAAAGAGCTGATAATCTTCACACGGCTGAACAGTTTTCTTTAATCGCTAACAACACTCGCGATCAAGTCACACAATAATTCAAAATTGATTCAGCCATTTGGGAGCTATGATGCCACATACAGACACACAAATACATATACGTTAAAGTTAAAACATCCCTCTTTTTGCGTCGGGATATAAAAAAAACACAATTCTCACAAAAACACCCTTTCAAAAAGGTAACTAAAAAAAACACTTCTCAGTTGTGCTAATACTTATAATAATAGGTGTGACTAGGTAGGTAGATATCAGTAATTTCGACACGGTGTATTCACAGTACTTCAGATAATTCCATTTAGAAACGTCTGTATACTTCATTGTTACCAAAAGCATTTTCAAAATAATTCTAGAACACATTATTTCGTAGAAATTTTCGATTTCATGCTAATTATCCGTATAAAACGCTACAAAATTTTATATTTTTCAAAGAAGCTGTTTTTGCGGACGCTACACACGCGAGCACAATAGCGTAGTAAGGTCAGCACGGTACATTCACCGCTGCAACCAGTGCTTTACTTTATTCGCAACTAGCATTCGACAGGGCTAGTTGGAAAGGGTAAGCTACGCCGAAAGTTGATTGTATTCATCATTTTGATCAAACTTTATCATGCATATTTTTCGTAACAACGTAACTCATCAATAAAGAATTTGTCAGTTTTTTTGTCAAAATAGGTTTGTGTCTTTGTTAGTTTTTGAGACCTTTAAGATTTTGTAACGCTTAGTCCCAGATTTGATAGTTTTCGAAAACTTTTTTCGTTTACGTATTCGTTTTCGTTCCACACATTTTAGTAAAGCGCCTCTATCGGAAACGTGGAGGAACTAAAATCGGTAGTAATCGGCGGTATAGATTGCTTCACTCTAATACGAAAAAAGTTTTCGAATACCTTTTAGCCCAGCAATGTATGGAACAATACGAAAACGAAAAAAGTTTTCGAATACTATCAAAACTTGTACTATGAATACTGAACTAACGATAAAAAATCATCTGACGGAATGCGCCCCGTTTAGTCAAGCATTTTTAAAAACGTAATGAGTTCTCAATTCGGTTGTATGTAGGTATATTTTTTTTTTACCTCGGAACTCCGTCATTTATGAACCGATAAGAAAAAAATATTTTTATTTGAAAGGACACACTTTCAGGTTGGTTTCATAGAAATTTCATCAAAATCGGTTCCGTAGTTTGGTCACAGAAGACATAATAGGTTTAGTGTTTCAATCAAAATAACTGGGAAAAATATGTCATACAAGCAAAGAAGCATACAAGTAAACGAAATTGCGTATTTCATACTAATTTTGAAATCGGTTTTTTAAATTGATAATTATTTACAGGTTTTTTTTTGGAGTGTAAGGTATGCGTAGATAGTTAGATAGTTAGATACAATGCCTTTCTTCAGGCCTAACAATACATACCCTTTGCGACTAACCACATATTTCTACTAGATACTTGCCTTTACAGCAAGCATTCCAGCGATTGTAAATAACTGTCTGGAGAAGTGGGCTGAGGGAGAATGTATATTTCTTTTACTTGTTTTTATTTATTGCATAAAATATGTACATGCACAAACGGGCAAGGCCTTGCGTATGCAAAGCTCTGTAACAGAAAAGAAACAAAATAACCATTTTGAATCGGAATAGGTTGATACAATTCAAGGATATTATATTGTGATACCTAATTATTTATTGTAAGTACTTTTGTCACATGTCATAGATTTTGTATGTTTTATTTTATTTAGAAGGTACACAAAATGTATGTATTAATTCTGTGCCCTTTTTAAACCTCGACGAAAAATTAGGGGTCTTATAAATAAATAGGTATTTATTAATTTAATTTAGTTTAGTATTCGTTTTTAGTTAACGCGAGAAGCATCTTAATTTCTTTAGTGTCTTTAGTTAAGTTTATTTTGATTCCAAATATGTATAATTATTTATTGAGAATAAAACTTTTATCAATAGGTATTCGGGATATTTTTGCACACACCAAATATAAGTTAATTTGCTATCAAATATAAGTTGACGTGTACAAAGAATGTGTACAAACGGTCTATCAAATATTTATGTTGAAGTGTATCAAAGATAAGTTATAAGTTGGCGTGTACTTCGTGTATCTGTGTATTTGTGTCTTTCTGTGGTATCAAAGCTCCCAAACGGCTGAACTGAATTTGATTTAGGTTATGACCGGACTTTTAGACACGTGTCCGGACTTTGTCGGTTTTTTTAGCTTGGGCGTTTTAGTACCACTGCTTGTCTTGTTACCCTACACCGACGTGCGCAGTGTTTGAATTTTATGACTAAAATTCCAGGACTTTAATTGAAATATCCGGCTTTACGTCAGCTAAATAATCCGGAGGGGTATGTCGGTAACTTTCGGTCTTCTACGGATCTCCTTATTTCTGATTCGATCTCGTAGAGAAACCCCGAGCATAGCCCTCTCCATAGCTCGTGTGACTGTATATTTTGTAGTAAGTAGCTGACAAAAAAACTGCATCGCGCTTTGCCGCGACAGTAGATTGCGATCACAAACACTTAGCTGCCATGATGGGGTTTAATTGCACTGCAGACGGTAATGCAGTGCTATTACGGCGACATTTCAAGTCATGTTTATGAAAGAGCCTTTCTTTGAACATAGCTTTGTACGTGCATACTCTTGCGAATAAAAATTCAATAGAACTGGGGCCTTACGGACAACAGCTAATTGCGGCACCTAATCCGCTCAGTTGGAAAATCACGCGACCGCAAACCGTATCTGGGCGCGATAAGGTTCACGTTCGCGTGATTTTCCAACTGAGCGGATTAGGTGCCGCAATTAGCTGTTGTCCGTAAGGCCCCTGGACTTGATATAAGTCTGTGATATTTGTATCTAATTATATTATCAGTTCCAGTACGTACGTTCTTATAGGGCGAACCTAACTCTAGCGCTTTGATTCCACATTTATTGTGCGAACTGCTAGTCTGTGGAATTCACTGCCTGAGTGGGTGTTTCCCGATTTTTTGTTGCTCCCGACTATCTGGGTGTCTTCAAGTTGAGAGTGAATAGGTTTCTTCTAGGCAAGCGTGCTCCATCGTAGGCCGCATAATCGCTTAACATCAGGCGAGTTGGTGGCCAAGCGCAAGCCTATTTATAATAATAATAAATAAAAAAACAATGCCAAAGTAAAAAAATATAAGGTAAATAAATTTTAATGTTTTCGTGATATTTACGTGTTGTTTCCAAATCTCCATAGAAGACGCTTGTAAAGCCTCGACCACTTACGGTATGACTTTTATTATACCGTGACTTATTTTGCTTGACTCTGACTGCGACTATGACTTGTTTGACTATGTTTAATGTATGACTTGACACTAGCAACAAGAAGTGCGATGACAAAATCTTCCCAGAGGAAAAATTACAAAATTGTAGGTACCTGTTGATATTATAATAATGGGAATGTAATGGAGTATACATAGGGATTAGTTCTAATCAAAAAACCTCTAAATAGAGTTAAAACATTTGGAGCATTGCCAAAGATTCAGTTAGGTCAAGAAAAAAAAGCTGCCATGTCCGTCTTTGGTAGTAGGTATTAGGTACGGAACCTAATAGTCACTCAAAACATAAAGGAAAAAACAAATGAACGGAAATGAGATAGAAACTCTGTGGCCAGGCATTATGACAGAACCTTGATTGAACATTCTTATTTACGTCAACGCGTCGTACTCCGCATCCAAAGAAATTTGACCTTTTTCTCAAAGTTCTTTGTCCGCATCACAATTGCTAACTGATTTCGAATGACTGACGTTTCGTTTATATGGGTGCAACGGGCTGGCTACAACAAATTTCTTACAAAATTGCCTTGACAGCCGTTCGAATTTAAACAAAAAAAACTTTTCTGTGCTCAAATCCTTTCAACAAAACCTGAAATCTTCCTCCGTCGCCTGACCTCAATAATACCCTACCAATATGACTCAATATGTCAGTGGTGTTGTATAAATAAACAAATCCTTCGACAGTTAGGCATAAACATGCATCCGTACCGTTAACTGAACCGACATACTTCTTGAACCTGTCTAGATACATTGAGAGTTGTCTCCATGAAGTATAGGGATTATCGTTATAGACCCAGCTTATTCGAGCCCGCTCGCCAGTCTGAACCAAAGGTATCTAACGCAAAACCTCTTAAAGGCGACTTTGGTGCATCAAGGACGTCCTTTCTTGGTCTTTTGCTACGGTTATCTCGTGAACATGATGCATGTAAATATCCCGTAAATAATCATATAACTTTAGTGAACAACCGTGATGGTTTAAAACAGTGTTTCTAACACCCAGTTTGGCAGTTAGAGCCAGTAACAATAGGTATAAGGTACATTTCTGTATTTTTTTTTTTTTGTTTTGTTTTTGTATGTTGGCATTAGATCTCTATGCAGGAAATATCTGATTATCTTCTTAACTGATTGTAAATTGATAGTAGGTACTGTAGGTAGTTACTTTAGAATTCATCTTTTACGTATTCCCAAATCAGATTGAAAAAATATGTATTTAATTTATTAGAATTATGAACGGCTTAAAACTTGTTGTGATTTATACTAGGATGTCCATAAATGTTGGCGCCACTGATGTTGGCAAAATATGATAAAAAGTGTGACAAATTCTGCCAACCAGTTTGGACTCCTGACTCTTTTAATAGAACAAATGCCTAAACTTTGATACTGAAGATTTGTTGGCAATCACACCACTTCAGACTTCGCTATAGACTGGCGTATAACAAGGACCATTTCACACAATATCTTAATAAAACGACGTTAAGCCGAACTATTTTTTTTTGTGGCAAACAAGCTAACGGGTTGCCTGATGGTTTGCGATCACCGTCGCCTATGGACACTTCGATAGTTTTATTTGTAAATAGCTTTGACCTGACTTGATAAGACCAGTTTAAATGTGGACCAAATGACAAACGACCATTGTGTATAAATACTTAAACGCTTCGCTCGGTCCATTACAGCGTGGTATACTACTTCTTGGCATATCAGCGTTTCGATTTTGGCCAAATTTAGTATAAACAGAAATAAATTTACCAAAAGAAACTTGGTAGCCTCAGTGGTCTCTTTAGTTCCTATGGAAGAACTCCATGGACTAAAAAGACTCGGTAGTTTCTTCAAAAGAACTGCTACAGGAACTAATAAGAATTGGTAGTCTCAGTGGTTTATTTAGCTCCATTGAAGGAACTGCAGGGACAAAAAGACTCAGTAGTTTCTTCAAAGGAACTGTTACAGGAACTAATGAGAATTGGTAGTATAGTATCAGTGGTTCTTTTAGCTCGATTGAAGAAACTGCAGGGACAAAAAAGACTCAGTAGTTTCTTCAAAGGAACTGCTACAGGTACTAATGAGAATTGGTAGTCTCAGTGGTTCTTTTAGCTCAATTGAAGGAACTGCAGAAACAAAAAGACTCGATAGTTCTTTAAAAAGAACTGCTAAAGTAACTACCGACAACAAACGACCAAAATTATCTATAGTGAAGTCTGAATAGACCTTTAAATAACCAGTATCGCGGGAGCCGTATCACAGAATACAGTGTTCAACTCACCGACCTACCTGTGTGACATGTGTATTGCCGACGACCTTGTTCGGGCGCCGCCGCCGGTCATTCGGTCATCTCATGTTGTTTTCAAGCGATCAACAGGTTTTCGGCCTGATAATAATTATAGCACATTAAAAAGTTATAGCTCTACGGATCAACTACTGTTTATTCAGGAGGCCTAGCATGGGCTGTGGATAAATTGTCTTTCCACCGTTTTTATCTACGCCTAGACGCGACAAAGCTAGAATATGGATACGTTTGTCTTTTTCTCGCGGGATAAAAACGGTGGAAAGATAATTTGTCCACGGCCCGTGCTAGGCCTGCAGGTGATCAGAAAGATGAGGGTTCACTTTATAGTTAATGGGATGATACTGTAGTTAAGTTTCAAAGAACCTTTGATCCTGATACCTATTAAGCTCAGGGGCCTTACGGACAACTGCTATTGCGGCACCTAATCCGCTCAGTTGGAAAATCACGCGAACGTGAACCTTATCGCGCTCAGGTATGGTTTGCGGTCGCGTGATCCAACTGAGTGGATTAGGTGCCGCAATAGCAGTTGCCCGTAAGGCCCCAGGTCTAATCTAAGCGGACACAAATTTGATCTGATAATCATTAAAAGTCATCAAAAAGTCCTGATATAACTATCAGCATCATCATCATCAGCCAGAAGACGTCCACTGCTGAACATAGGCCTCCCCCTTTAACCTCCACACTGAACGACAGCCTGCCTTTTGCATCCACTGGATGCCCGCGACTCTTACAATGTCATCGGTCCATCTAGTGGGAGGCCTACCTACGCTGCGTCTTTCGGTTCGTGATCTCCACTCAAGAAACTTTCTTCCCCATCGGTTATCGGTTCTATAACTATACGATATACTATCGGATATAACTATACTGTTGGTAGAATAATTTTGTAGTTTTCTTTAAGAAAGCTTGAATCCTTATACCTAAGCCCCGTCTTACTAATTGGGCACAAACTTGATTTCGTGTTGTAAAATATCGAAAAGAGATAAACGCCATTAATCTAACTGTGGGATAAGTTCGACAAAAAAAAAACACCCTAAATTAATTATGAATTAGGCTATAAAGATTAATTTATTGCCAATTAAATGAATTTAGCATGTCTGGCGTTATATTCAAAATAAAGAATAAAATACTAACGAATATGTTATAAACTATTCTCAAACAAACACTCTACTTAACAAACGTACACCCTACCTATACCAATACTTCATGTATTACTAAACCTAACAAAGGCTACAAATCAGATAATATTAATGGTGGATTAATTAGACACTTTTTGATATCTAATTTCGTTTTTTACAGTGCTTTTCCTGAGTATCGGGCTATGCAGTGCTCGATGGCTGAGACAAGGGCGCAGCAAACAGACTACTAGCTTCGTCGGAGAGGCTACCAATGAACTCTCCACTGCCATCTTCCAGGTAAGAGTCGAGAAGAAATACCGATATATTCATATGTTTAGAGAAAGTTATCTTATGTCCACAATGTTTTAGTAATTTTCACCTAATAACCTCAATAAAAAGCTAGTATCTAGCTGTTTTTAGTCTTTTGACATGTAGATTAAGAGTGGCGATTACACTTTCTAGATGTTTCGAAAGTTGTTAATGATCTAGACTCTATATGACTATTAAATTATCGTTAGGTATCTGCTACCTGCTGCTAAGTCCTACTTTCTGCGTCCACTTTCTTTAATACATATTAATCAAACATCGTTTTATATTCTAGGGTTACATCGATGACAACAAGAATATTGCTTTCTCCCCGCTGGGGTATTCAGCGATCCTGGCTATCCTCGCTGAAGGCGCCAAGGGTGATACAAGAGAGCAGCTAGTCTCAGCCCTGCATCTGCCTTCAGACCCAGAACTTACAAGAAAAACCTACCGTTATATTATGGAAAGGTTAAAAAACAAAAACGAATACAAATTCAATCAGCCGGAACTAAAGAACTTCTTCTACGTATACAAAAACTACACGATAAATGAAGACTATAAGAAAATTTTAGAAGACTATTATCTGACAGACGTGCGATCAGTTGAAAGGTACAACTCTGATCACAATGTTGACAATGATGAGTCAAACGCTGGCACCGAATATGTAGTAGATGAATCGAATAAGAAACAAGATGACACTAAAGTTGATGATATACCAGAATTGATGCCTCCTAAAGAAACTGAAAAATACATAAGTTTCGCTGTTGAAGATACTCCTGAGAAAGTAGATGTTTCTCAAATCGAATACAAACCTGCCAAGAATATTAAAGAGAAGATTAAGCTAGTCAAGACATACCCTAAGAAAGATGAATCAACTGATGAAGAGGAAACTATGGTTGCGGTTGAAGCGAGAAATCATGCGAGAAGTCTGAGAATATTGCAAGACAAGAATGATATTTCCTCAAGCCTTTCTGTAAACAGCGTTGGCAAAAAATCTGCTTCCAGTAAGTACATATTTATAATGTTGTGTTGTGTACTTGGGTATTACCATAAAATAAGGAATATACGATATTATTATTTCTTTTTCTATGGTATTTCTTTTTATATTGTATCCAAATGAGATAAAAAAATAACAGTTTCTTTGCACTTTATCATGGTTGGAATGTAAAATAACAAGTTTTTAAATCCATTGGCTTGTATGTAAATAGAGGCGCTTGAACTTTTGATTTGAGCTGTATAGTTGTCTAGATATATCTAAAATATTAACATACAATTTAACGTATTATATGTATTAAATAAATGAAAAAGGTTAAAGGAAACACAATCAAAGGAAAAACATAAACACGAATTCGGTGTATTCTATTGAAACTTACGCATGTCTAAAAGAAAAGGTATGCAAAAGCAATATAATTAGTTTGTTTGATGTCTAAGTATCCGTACCTCGCTATTTTACTTTAAGAAACTTCATAAATTCCTAAACCAATAAACACAATTCACACATATCTTACCCAAACTTTCACATTTGTTTTTTTTACATACTCGTAGGATCTTACATCTCTTATTGTCACTTCCAGAATCGGTATCCAACTCCTTAATGATAATCTTCAACGGTATGTACTTCCGTGGGTCGTGGAAGAAGCCTTTCGACCGTGTGGAACCGGGGCTGTTCTACAAGTCCAGCTCTGAGAAGAAGCAAGTGCCGATGATGAAGACGAGTGGGACGTATAAAACAGCCTTCCTGCCAGGGCTTGACAGTGAGGCTATACAGCTGCCTTATGATGTAAGTTTCATATTTGCTATACAAACAAACCCCAGGTGAACAGACACTTGGATTGGATGAAAGCGTCTGCTGGCTACCAGTGGCTGGGCAAAACACTTATAAGGAAAGGAACCATAATCGTAATGCAATAAATATTGCTATAGCCAAAGAGAGCGATTCATTTCTTATTTCACATTCAAATCCTTGGCTAATGCTTAGTTATTCTGCACTTCTTTTGTAAAATCACGTTCCTAGCTTGTAATACGTCGTGTCATCCATCAGTCAGAATCTTTATGAGTGATTCACAAAAAAAATATGTCTAAATTTTGTCCTTCCAAGATTCTACGTGTTGAAGAACTCGGCACTTCATAAGATTTGTTGTACTAAAACATGAAAAAGTCTTACTTTATCTCATTTTATCTTGCAGGGTGACCGTTACGCACTCCTTGTGGTGGTTCCCCGCTCTCGTGACGGCCTAATTCGGCTCGCAGCCGACCTACCAGCTGCTCCTCTACTAGACATCCAGGATATGCTCCGAGAGGAAGAGGTCCAGGTGTCGATGCCTTCATTCTACGTTGAGACCACTACGAAGCCCATCGCTGCTTTGGCTAAGGTGTGTAAGACGTCCACAAAATTACATAAAATTTATGTAGAAATAGGGGAAGGTTGCGATCATTGGACCAGCGCTATCATCGGACCACCTACGTATTTCCAAAATTTTGCTAGTTAGCAACACCTAAACTAGTCGAAATTAATCTCTTGCGTCTCAGTTGCACTCCCTCTAACTTCAGTGACGTTACGGCACATGATGAACAGTGACACGTGTGCGAGTGTAAGCGCCGGGCCAAATCTAAATACTGGACTCAGGACTTCTCGATGTAAGTATCATTGTGTTTATATTTGTTTGTGTGCACTGGTATATAATAATGGTCAATTTTATTGTCATATGTTTGATATAAAATTTTGGCTAATCATGTCTCTGTATTTTTGTTTTTTCTTCTTGTTACCTTTGTTGCTATCATTGGATCGCAAGAGAGTTCCACCATTGGACCGGTCCAATCATAGTAACTTTTTTGGTAGTTTTTTTTGTTGTATTCCCTAAATAACTAGTAGCGATGATAACTCAGTGGTTGGCACATTCGAAACCCAAATCGGAGGGTGTGGGTTAAAATCCTATCTAATACATAGAGAATTGACTCTACCAAATTTTAATTCCATATTCAACAGATAACTCCTGTAGCCAAGAAGATAAAGGAATTACGAAACAGAAACTGAAAAGCACAAAACAAAACCGATCTGACTTCATCGCCATACAAAGCAGTCTAGCTGAGTTGAGCCGAAGATTTCAAAGGCAAAAAGTCTACTATCCACAAAATAACGTCAACAGAAAAAAGTGTTGATGAGAAAATAGAAAAGAGGTTTTTAAAAATCTATCTAAAATGTGAACCGGAAAACATGGTTTAATGCATGATCTGTAAAACTTGGGTTCATGTTGATTGTGCTTGTGTTAAAAAAACATGTCAAAATCAATGATTATCTTTGGTCAAGGATTAGTGGAATAATTAAAATAATATCACTGTTTTAAACTATCACGGTTGTTCACTAAAGTTATATAATTATTTACGGGATATTTACCGTGGTAAGGTTGTGGAATGGGCTCCCGATATTTCGGCGCAGTTACATGCACCCCCGTCCCGCATGCATGCATACATGTCATCCCGTGAACATGGTGCATGTAACTGCGCTGAAATATCGGGAGCTTATTCCACAACCTTATCACGGTAAATGTCCCGTAAATAATTGTTACGATGGTGATGTCGCTGGGATTGGCGGCGATAAGAACAACACGCAGATTCATTTTAGTTGTATTTTATTCAACGGTCGTCTCGTAAGTGAATTACATTTTCAAACCAACGCCTCTCGCTTCTCTTAGTGTCACCATCTATATCCTACAGTTGCCAGTGCAAACACAACAATGTTACCAGCATCTAATTATTTACAAGCTAATTTGAACAATAAAATAAAATAGACATGATTAAAGATTATTGAATAATAAAATATCATGAACTGGAATAATAATTATTAAATTGAACTGATCAATTGGTGAACCTTAATAACCTACATTTATTTATATGAGTTACTGCATAGTTATCGTTATTGACGGCGGCGACAAGCTGGAAGTTGTAACATTCGGCCATCCTGCATCGGCCGTGTCCCACGGCGATCTTGAAAGTTGTCTACACTCTTGGTCGTCTGGAACAAAATTATACAAAGCAGTAGATTGTCTTTGGTAAAGTTAACTATCTTACATCTCTTCATAGATCTAACGCAGTTAACTAAATATTATGTATTTTTATAACACATATTAATAAAATAATATAATATATCTAAGATTATATATTATGTACAAGATTCCTAGTAGCGAAACGTAATGATACCATAAAAAAGCTAGATAATAAATTATCTAGGTCTCTCGATCGTCCCGTCGTCATACGTCAAGTAACCTCAGATGTCAAACGCGTGAAAATTAATTTAAAAAAACACTAGTTGTGTCTTGAATTCATGTAAGAATTACACCCACATTAAAGATAAGTCTACGAACATCACATTTCAAAAGTCAGTATTCAATTTACTAGCTGTATTTCTTCGCGAAATTATAAGAAAACGAAAATAATAATAACGCCATTTCAAAACTGTTTGGTGTTGCCAAGGGCATGAAATTTATATACCCATGTTTTTAACACTCATGTTTCATCACTATCAACTATTATTCGTCTTTTTAATCAAACATATTAGAATTGTGATAAGTAGTATGTCGATTAATTACCAACTGAAAATGGCAGCCAAACCTCAGCCACAGATCAAATAACAAAAGAGGTTACAACTAACCTTATGTTAAATCTATTTACACGGAACTACATACAGATACAACAAACACCTTAATATTTCCACTTTTTAGTATGACACAACTTTTGCATTTATTAAAATTCTCTTATTTATAGCCACCTACTTTTTTGACAAATACTTCTTAAGAAAAACAAGTTATTATCATGAATTTTAGCAAAGTAACACGCAATTTCATTAATTACTGGATTTTCCTATTACTTAATATAAAAACAATTAAGGCGGTACTTGTTCTCGTATTAATATTTTAGACCTGTATTTTGCAAGTTCATTTACCCCGGTTTTTCATTCGTCCAATTTTTGCGGTAATCTCTATGCACTGGTAATACAGCGCGCATGCGCGGAAACGTATCCATGACGTCACTCACGCAAGATTGGCATCACAAATGAGCGCTGCGCTTTCATTGAACAGGGTATCTGGACATACGTAGTATAAATAAAAAAAATCTTTGTAATATATATTTATGTAATTATCATTTTATAAGTTGTTTTACAACTGGTCATACAGACCTAGCGTACGCGTTTGTCAAGATATGTATTTTATAGCACACAGATATAAACGTATAAAAATAGTTATATATAAATTTTTATAATTATCATTTTACTAAATGCCTCACACCTGATTCACACAGTTCTAACGTGGTTGACTAAATTTTATTTATTTTATAGCCTACACAGGACCCTATAATGATGTATTATAATTTTATAAGTTGTTTTAAAACTGATCACATAGATCTAGCTTAGTTGTCTAGATATTACGTATTTTGTAGAACACGCAGATCTAAATGTACCTGTATATTAGATATCAAATTATATAAATAGGTATCGTTTTATTATTTGTTTTACTGTTGATCACACAGATCTAGCGTAGTTGACTAGATGTTATTTATTTTGCAGCGCACACAGATCTAAATGTATAATTAGATATTAATTTATATATATATAGTTTTATTATTTGTTTTACTGCTGGTCACACAGATCTAGCGTAGTTGACTAGATGTTATTTATTTTGTAGCGCACACAGATGTAAATGTATATATTGGATATTAATTTATATAATTATCGTTTTATTATTTGTTTCACTGCTGGTTACATAGATCTAGCGTAGTTGTGATCTAGCGTAGTGTAAATATTGCGTATTTTATAGGTATAAATAATACACAATATATTAGATATATTATTAATTTATGTGATTATCATTTTATTATTTGTTTTACTGCTGGTCACACAGATATAATACTTAACATATTGGATATTCATTTGTGTAGTTATCGTTTTATTAGTTGTTTTTTTTTTCTGCTGGTCACACAGTCACACAGATCTAGCGTAGTTGTCTAGATATTGAGTATTTTATATCACACAGATCTAATACATAACATATTAGATATTCATTTTAGTAGTTATCGTTTTATTGCTGGTCACACAGTCACACAGATCTAGCGTAATTGTCTAGATATTGAGTATTTTATATCACACAGATCTAATACATAACATATTAGATATTCATTTTAGTAGTTATCGTTTTATTATTTGTTTTATTGCTGGTCACACAGATCTAGCGTAATTGTCTAGATATTGAGTATTTTATATCACACAGATCTAATACATAACATATTAGATATTCATTTTAGTAGTTATCGTTTTATTATTTGTTTTATTGCTGATCACACAGATCTAGTGTAGTTGTCTAGATATTGAGTATTTTATATCACACAGATCTAATACATAATTTAATAGATATTTATTTTAGTAGTTATCGTTTTATTATTTGTTTTATTGCTGGTCACACAGTCAAACAGATCTAGCGTATTTTACTAGATTAAAATTATTAAAATTATTTGATTCACACACGGTTCAAAACTTGGTTCTCCTGTTATGTAAATTATATATTTTATAATATCTTTTTCTAGATATTTTATCAATGTTGTTATCGATTTGTATATATTTATAAATAATAAATTATGAACCTAAAAAGACTTTTATTTTGTTTGAAATTACTACTTTACGGCTTTACATTATTCTATTTGTAATCAGGTGCGTCTGTAAAAATATTCTTGCAACAAGATAGAATCTAATATTATGAGTGCACGCTAACTTATTAACACTCAATAAATCATTGAGATCTTCTATATTGGATTGGAATCGAATGAGCTGTATGTCACTGTAGGTTTATAAGGACGTAGAACCTTTCCAGGTACCACTGCGCTAAACTTTCTATAGCCTTCATATCCATTTGCTGTCAGTTGTATAACGGTCATTAGAAAAATCATCATAACAATTAGTTATCTAACTTCTTTACTGTCCGCGTTTGAACTTTTTTATAGTAAGTACTAATTTTCCGACCTTGTATTTCTTGTAACTTTTACATAATTATGTGTTTCTTGACCGTCATATTATATTTATCGATGCATACTTTAGCCTTGTGCTGACGTTCTTCTAGTCATGATATATAGATAGATAAATTCTTTATTGCTCACACCATATTATCATCATGTCAGAGATTATCACTACTAGTAGTAATAGCGAAGTAAGCGGGTAAAAGCGTATTCATGTAGGTAACCATCAAATTAAAAAAAAGTGCGTAACCTGTAACTGAATGTGGAGTGTTATTTGTGTCCCAAATAACGTCAGCTAACTTTTCATCCCAAGGACATTCACTTTCAGTCGAGGTGTGGAGCCCGCCAAGTTCAGTTAACTCTTGCTATTTGACCATTCGAACAAGGAGAAGCCACAGCATTAAGCATTATGTTAAAAATATATTTTGGTCAGGAACTCTTTGAAATACCTGCTTGGATGTCATGATTCGTTATTACCCTACAAGGATATATATAAAAATAATACGTTATAAGTCCCAATAAACATTCAAAACATAAATGTTCAAACCGCGAAAGTTTAAAAATTACTATCCTACAAGGAGTCTTAAATATTGATATTATTTCTTTGAGGTTCTAGATAGTTTCTACAGAACTGACAATACTTATAGAATAGACAAACGGTTACAACTTTAAGTGGAATCCCAGTAAGGTGCATGCCTAATCGTTTTAGGCCTTCTACTTTTTGCTCAACAATTTCTTCCTCTTTATACGATAATCTGTAAGGCATGCTATATGCAGGTACTTCAGTGCTAGTAATTATAATTATGCATCTCGACTAAGCTAATCCACTCAAATTCATTATTACATTCGGCTCAGCAAGCGCGTGTTATGAGTACAGTATCTAGACCTACTTTATGTGTCGCTACTGTCGCTAGTGCATAACTTCATAATTATCACAAGTAGGTCCTGCGGTCCCTTATTATAGAAGTTTGATTGTAATCGAGATTGCATGCCGTCCCGTTCGCATTTACTTACTCGCACCACGTGCGCAATTGAGATAGCACGCGATTGCGATCACAATCCTTTCAAATCGTTAGTAATAAATAATGGTACCTACCCTCTTTTTCTGAGTAATCATCCGTCGATAACAGACTTTTTGTTTGACAATTTGTGGGTAGGACATAAATATTGCTCATTACTTTATAGTGATTATTTTTACCAACTTAGAATTGGCAATTCGAGTCACATGTGACTGATGATTGGTGGAACTACTAAAAAGTATATCTATATCTTTCAAATCCGTGTCCATAACCTCGGCATAACTTTCAAAATGTACATCATCAATAAGTAGGTAACTGGAACTGTACTCGGACAAAGGATCATAATGCGCCGAAATCATCAATAAGTTTTAATGTGACATCCTAAGCTGCAAATTTGCATTGGTTCGCGACTTAATGATATTTATTTTACTACCTGTATCGATGAATTTTTGCGAGAACTACAGTACCGTTAATTGAAACGTACTTCTTATAAGTATCTGTCAAAATTTAAAATGAAATCTATTGTATTACCTGTTGAATGTTGCGTGGCGATTGTGATACTTGTGCATCTCGTAGCCAGAAGCCCGTGCCAGATCCAGTAGCAGCGTACCAGCAGACAGCAGCAGCGTGACCCAGGCGTTGACAGACGTTGCAGGGAGTAGTCCAGCAGTTCCGTGATTCATACATAGCCTGTTTTGCGGCAGTTGAAGCAAGTTTTTGGCATGATTGATCCACGATGCCAGGATGATGATCTTGTTTACGCATTGCTAGCTTCAACTTGTAGTTTTCCAACGATGATAAAAAAAAACATAGTACAAGTCTTCCGCCTTGTTCACGTTGCAAGAAAAAATCTTCGTAATTTTTGGTACCTTCTTTTTATGTTGATGTTTCACTAAATCTTGTTTTTCCTTTTTTCTCTATTCCGTGACGAAATGGTCTCAGCATCTTCTCCATGGTTGATCCCACTTCTGAGATGTTACGATGGTGATGTCGCTGGGATTGGCGGCGATAAGAACAACACGCAGATTCATTTTAGTTGTATTTTATTCAACGGTCGTCTCGTAAGTGAATTACATTTTCAAACCAACGCCTCTCGCTTCTCTTAGTGTCACCATCTATATCCTACAGTTGCCAGTGCAAACACAACAATGTTACCAGCATCTAATTATTTACAAGCTAATTTGAACAATAAAATAAAATAGACATGATTAAAGATTATTGAATAATAAAATATCATGAACTGGAATAATAATTATTAAATTGAACTGATCAATTGGTGAACCTTAATAACCTACATTTATTTATATGAGTTACTGCATAGTTATCGTTATTGACGGCGGCGACAAGCTGGAAGTTGTAACATAATCTTATAACTTTAAAATAATATCGCTATAAATATGGTATTTTACTTATTAAAATTAAAACCTATAGACAAAAATCATATCACACATAGGCTTAATTATATAAGTATTGTATAATATATATCCTTGTGTAACGTCATTCAATAATAATATCATTAAATAAGATAAGTTACCTTGATTGGTCTGAAGTCCATTTATGGTCACCTGGTGGTCCAATGCAACAGTCCAACATTAGTTTTTTTTCATTTATATCAAAAAGTGTTAACCCAAATTGTTTGTGCGTTTGATTAATATGAATAAAACTCACAGGAAAAAAAAAATTACTGGTAACATTTTTCCACACATACTTTTTGAAATATTATGAGGTCGTAATTATGTGGTCCATTAATAGCAACTTTCCCCTTAGTTCATTTTTCTTTAACGTCTAGTAACTATTACTTTTAGATATTTTATATTCTAAATTACCTACTGCTAATAATTATATTAAAATTACTGCTAAGTATTGTGATACCATCATCTGTCAATGAATTATTTCGCTATTCCCAAAAATACGCCACGTTTCAAGAGTCTGCTCAAATAATCTATAACTTTTTGTACATTGTCATTAGGCTATTATTATCATAATCAGCTTTTTAACATTCCACTGCTGGACTTTAAGCCTACCCCCGAAAGGATAATTGGGCCATATGTGTGTCCATATGGCCCAGTGCGGATTGGTGGATGGTGGAGGCTGTTATTAGCCTGGTATCTATTAATATAAATCAAATCAAATCAAAATATATTTATTGCAGTTTGTTGGTAAACTTAGATGTAATACAGAATATAGTTTGTTCTTAAGATCTCCGAAAACAAAACTTGTCTTTAAATGGACATGCAATATTGGCACTGGCATATTCTAATTATAAGTTACTAGCGGTCCGCCCCAGCTTCGCACGGGTATAGATTATATAGCCCATGTCAGCCGCGGATAGTGTAGCTTCCCGTCAGTGAAAGTATTTTTCAAATCGGTTTAGTAGTTTCGGAGTCTACTCAATGCAAACAAACAAACAATCAAATCTTTCCTCTTTATAATATTAGTATAGATAGTATAGATTAGTATTGTTAGTGTACAAAGAAAATGTCATAGTAGTAGTTATGTCAAGTTAAATAATAATGTCACTATTAGTTAGTTTTTTTTCTGTCCATTCACGATATACTCCTGTCTTGCTGAATGTTAACGACGATGATGTGTGCTATGGAGCATGCTGTATTAAAACAAGCCCTGTATTTTCCTATTTTCCAGTTCGGTGTGAGCAGTATATTCACTCGTGACGCAGAACTGTCGGGTGTATCGTCAGACGAGGGTCTGTTCGTGCAGGAGCTGGTACAGCACGTGGCCGTCAGAGTCGACAACGCAGACTCCAGCGCATCGCAGCTCGCAGGTGAGATTATGAACCCCTTATTACCGATAACCGACGGGGAAGAAAAGTTCTTGAGTGGAGACGCAGCGTAGGTAGGCCTCCTACTAGATGGACCGACGACATCATGATAGTCGCGACCATCTAGTGGATGCAGATGGCAGGCTGTCGTTCAGTGTTGAGATGTTCAGCAGTGGACGTCTTCGGGCTGATGATGATGATGATGATGACCCTTTATTATTGGTTAGTAGCTTAGGAACATTTGCTACATATTTTGTCTATTTAAATTATCTAGAATGGGACGAAAGACTGAGTGAAGTAATTATATACTCCATGTTACTTCGTTAATATAAATGACGGGGATTTTATGGCATAGGCAGCGCGGCAATGCTACCCGCATTCTGACCATTTTTTTTTTCACTTAAAATTTAAATTTTTTCTCTCTACAAGATGTTAAAGTAGTTTTAGGTTTTAATTTTAGTTCTTTACAAAACATATAATTACTGTGTAAATAAATATTCAAGGATTCTTAACTCCATGGTGAAAAAAAAAAACCAGCAAGTATTTGAATTTCGAACGTTGTCAAAGTTCCATCGCATTGCTTCAAAATTCTATCGCATTGAATGCTCAGTGCCTTTCTGGCACAGACTAGGTAAAGCTACTTGCCTTACAGACTTTATTCTGTTGTGCCCTTATTCCGTAGATGGTAGTTTTTTTCCGCTGTTTGCCGTGAGACTTCTTTCATGAAAAGCACTAGTTTAGGGTTTTAGTAACGCGGGTGTTAGTTTTTTTTTTCAGTATAAGCTCTTGAAGTAAAAATAATGTTTCCTTATATGATAGTTATGATTAAAAACTGTACCTACATACAACGTGATTATTTTGCCAACAGCCGCGAACACCATGCAAGAGCAAACCAAGAACATGCCTATATCCCAGGATAAGAGCCGTCGCTTTAACGTCGAGCATCCCTTCGTCTTCTTCATCGTTGACGTTTTGGACAATCTCGTCGTCGTTGCCGGGAAAGTCGTCGATCCTGAACAACCAACGCCTTTCGAATTCTAATCTGTATAAAGATTTTAAAACGTCCCAGTAAATAGCTATGAAAGATTACAAAAAATAGATTTTTATTGCCGTGGAATGTCGAAGGTCTTAGTTGGGCCTAACTTGTTATTTTACACATAGTTGAGAATTTCGATTTCAATTTTGTATTTTTGTCTGTCGTGTTGTTTGTTAACACCCACCCATTTTTGTACTTTATTTATTTAAACTGTTCAGGAATTTATCCTTGCTGTGTTATTGGGAATTCCGTAGTTCCTAATAATCAATCCAGACGCATTTGATAAATAAAAAGTACACAGCTTAGTTTTTAGTTAGGTTAAGTTATTATTTATTTCAATAATTATTGTGATATGTTTAAGATTAAATTATTTATTTACATTTTAAAACTGATTTTTATTTCGTTTCTTGCTGCACCCTGCAATTTTTTGGATTATAAATATCCTATTTGATCCTAAGCCACTCTTCAGCCGTCCAATTATCACAAAAAAAAAAAACACGTCGATCCCTTGCTCTGTTATGCTGCGTAAACAGAAACAAATAAATAAACACTTCTTGCATTTTCAATATTAGTATGATAAATCGACTAAAACATCTTTAGACTGTAACAGTCTTAATGTAATCCAACTGATTTGCATGTAGACTTTTTCTTATGATAATTAATGCACTGGTTTAAAAATAATGTCAAGATAATTAGAATGATTAATACTAATAAAATCTGCATAAAACGAAACGCTAGTTAAGTTAAACTTTCATGAAACTAAAAATGAGGGTGGGTTAGATTTGAATTTTCACACAGAACTGTCAGATTTTTTCGTCAAATCATGCAGTAACAGTTGTATCTTGTGAGTTGTCATACAGCCGTTGAATTTACGTTAGTCACGCTGGGCGTACTTGAGTTTCGTTAAGTTTTCAGATGTGTATAGTTTAATAGTTTTCTTGATTGTCGTTTTGTATTATGGAGGCTAATAAAGAAAATATTTGCTCAAAACCAACAAGGTATATGTCTAAAACAAAAATACCAGTGCCTGTACAGCCGTTGCCACTTCTACCGAAGCATTTGATAGGCAAGACCGCAAACCAAGTCAGAGCGCCTTTGAAGACATTAGACTTTTATAACACTGTTGTCGCGTCTACCAGTTCCCAAGCACAAAAAAACCAAGAAGAAATGAAGATTCAAAAGACCTCTTTAAAAAGGTGCGTCCGACACGTCATCGAAAATTCTAAAATTAAGAATGATTGGGGCCAAAACGTTTTCGAAGATATTGAGATTGGCACTGCAAACTCTGGTAATGTTTCCGTAAAAAGTGAAACAAAAAACAATGAGGTTATAACAACGATCAGTGGTATTGTTTCCGTAAAAACTAAACCAGAAAAAATGCTTTTTCCTGAAAGTGGCCTCACTCATTTCCTGGGCGAGTCATCCTTTGATCTTGCCAGTATCCTCAGCGACGATCAAAATGAAGAAAATGAGACTGTCCTGAATGCTGAGTATGAGCAAAAGAACACGTGCGTTGTAAGGTCTGATAACGTGGTCGTCACACCGCATCTCATGGTACACAGAGCTATCAGGAATATAAAGAAAAGCCTCAAGAGACCTAGCAGTCGGGAACTGCAAGGTCTTACGCCTGCGGTAGAAGACCAGACGTCTGAGGACAGCGTAAAACGCCGTTTAGTGTTTGACCATTCGGAAGATAGATTGTTGGCTTCATACGTTTGTAAGTATTTAACCGATTTTAATTTATATTTCACATTTCTAACACTTCTGTTTTATTCTATTATTAGCAGTGCCCCGCGATTTTACCCTCTTTCCTACAGGACCTTTTGTTTGGGATAGAAGAGGCTTATTTCAGCTATGTGTTCGGGGCAGCTAAGTTAGCACGCTTATCTCACTCGCTCATTTGAAGGTTATTGAAAAATCGTTTGGGCAATTTTCGTGGATTAACATTGCAAATAGTAGGTTTGAAACAATTTTCGTGTTGATATGTTTATAAATTAAGGGAGTTATGAGGTAATAATCATTAAAAAAAACTTACAACCGAATTGAGAAGTTCATCATTTTAGAAGTCTGTCAAAAAAGTTGAAACGCGCAAAAGAGATAGCTATGGCCGTTGAGGGCAGCTTTAATCAGCTATAAAATACCTCGCCTACCTCCATATGAAATTACATTCAAATTTAGATGTTACGGAGTTGATCTCGCACAAACATACATGCTTTGGTACTAAGCATACAATATTTTGTATTTATAATAATTATCAGTGTGATCAGTCTGTCAGACTAGCATTGTCTTACCCGCAACTTTATAGTTATTTTTGTTACGGATTAAAAAGGAGTCGAACCGTAACCCAGGATAAAAGTTAAGTTCACAACAATGTTTAGGTGGGCAAATCAGCTGGTTGTTATCCGGTACAAAATACCTCGGTAGGTACACCCTTTACACTCCTTTAATAAAATCGTAGAGATAAAAAAATCTGTAATTGCGAGATATAAAAAAAAAAACACAGGGCGTCTTAAAATAAGCAGCCGCATACGTTAAGACAATTTTTTGAGATTTTGTCTGTTTGTTTGTTTGTTTGTGCATGCACATCTCCTAAACCACTGGACGGATTTAAATGACATGTGGTTTCACGAATATTCTTAGCTATGACCAGATTGAGGTACAGACTATGCAGGGGCGGATCCAGGATTTCATTTTCAATCGAAAAATTGAGGCGCATGTATGGAATTGCTAGGTGTTTTGGGGGGGAGGGGGGCATGGCCTCCATGACCGCTAGATTCGCCAATGAGACTATGTTATGTCACCGGTAACAGCTAGTAATTTGTATATTACATCAAAGCAATTTTTTTGTGCATGATGGAATACGGTTGCCTATGTAAAAGTGGCCGCAAATAGGGGTAGCTTGCTGTTAAATATAGAAGAGTTAGCGCGCTCATCCTTCGTTAGACAAGGATGGCAGGCAATTGCCAGCTGTCCGAGTTTTTAAAGCCAGTGGCGCCGGTGTTCGCGGCGGTGGTTGAGGCACTTGCTGCTGACGCGCCGCGACGACCATTTGATATAAAAAAAGTCGTGTGTGTTATACCATTTATAACTCAAGAATGGATGGACTGATTTTCATGTTCTTTGATTTGTTGGAGTCCTCTCCGCCCCGAATAGCAGAAAATCGGAAAATATCAGGAAAACATTTATTAAGAAAATTCATTTCCCCCTACATTTTATATGTAAAGGCAAGAATTTGAGTCTTATAAATTGACATAATTACACCCTAGACAAAAAAAATTGTCATAAAAGTCGCTTTCGCTACCAAGGAGATTTCTTCAAGGAGGTAGGTATATAATGCAGGTGAAACCGCGGGGCGCAGCTAGTCTCTTCTCTTCTCTCTCTCTATCTCTATATAGTATACATTAAAGTCGCATTTCGCGTCTATCTGTCTTGTCTGACTATCTGTCTGCCTATATAACCGCTAACTTCTCGTAAATACGCAACGGATTTTGATGCGGTTTTCACCATCAGTTAGATTTTTTTTCACGGAAGGTTTGTGTATATATAACTAGCGACCAATCCGGCGGCATCAGGCGTAAATTACACCCGTGCGAAAGCTGCTGCTAATTTGTTAAAGTAATTTCAGGGAAGGAGACGTACACGACATGCCTAAGCAGAGACTACACGACCGATATATTTTCCTACCTTCGATTAGTAGAAAGCAAGCCAGGAGGCAAGCCGTACATATCCAGTGTAGCGAGAGCTTGCATTGTCAATTGGTTTTTGAAAATGAATGTAAGTAAACATACTCACTAATAATTATTAAATTACATCTGGTGTATCTCTACACGACGGTCATTTGTAACCATCATTATAAACAACTTTTACATTGAAAACAACACTGAAATCGGAAAAAAGAACCAGCTGTTCCAAACACTTCAACTGCTTTTTTCCGCCTTATTACAGAATATAACTGAAATAATTCATTCATGTCTCAATAAGCCAGCCCTGGGGCCTTACGGACAACTGCTATTGCGGCACCTACTACGCTCAGTTGGAAAATCACGTGAACGTGAACCTTATCGCGCCAAGATACGGTTTGCGGTCGCGTGATTTTCAAACTGAGCGGATTAGGTGCCGCAATAGCAGTTGTCCGTAAGGCCCTTGAAGTCGGAATTGAAAACTATTATTTATCGGTAGCTAGTTTTTTTTATCGGATAGGTGTCGGATGTCATGTCGGAGAGTGTGCATCGGATCTGCACGATCTAGCCCATTTCTATCGGACTGCCAGAGCGGGCACAAAAAATCGGCACCGCTTTATGGTAGATATTTTGAAAACCCGTACGAAGCGCTTTGATTCCACTTTGGTATGCGAACTGCTAGTCTGTGGAATGCGCTGCCAGAATGGGTGTTCCCTGATAGTTACAATCTGGGTGTTTTCAAATCACGAGTGAATCGGTTTCTTCTAAGCGTGCTCCACAGTAGACCGCATCATCGCGGCAAGTTGAAGGTCAAACGCAAGCATATTATTAAAAAAATATAAGGATTGCTTGACAAGTCAAAGTTAGGTAGTATTAGATAGTATAAAGGTAAGTAATCTGGTTGAGTTTTTAAAGTGAAAACATCTTTAGGCACCTTTTGGGATGGGATAAAGCACCGAACTCGCGTGACCGTCACGCTCAGATACTCGTTTGTGTAAATTCGGCTTGAGTCGACTAAGAAAGCGAGAGATATATAGTCAACCTTGATGAAGTTTCACTTTTATCGTGTGATCTTAACGGCCTATTATCCGAGTCGCGTAGGCAACAAAACTCTCCCTCAGCCCCCGCCAAGTTATAGCGACGATGTATTTTGCCACGCAGGAGTCAGGACGCCCGCGGGGGGAGTGCAACGACAAAAACGAGCATAGGTCCGAACTTGATGACGCCTGGCGCAGTACTGAACACGGCGCGCGCAAATTGTCGCGACCTTTTTACGCTTTTAATTTCAGTAAAAAACTAAACTATTCACTATCAAAAATCTATCCAAATATTTTTTTTTTGAATAAAATTGCCTTTCAATACATGCAATTTCCAGGTTGTTACGAGCTTTCATTAGAGCATAAAACGAAAAAAATAAATTTAAATCGACATTGTTTCAGATTTTTTTTGATCGAGGAAAGTTTATTCTATCGTGTTTTGAACCAAATCATAAACTGTATCATACTCTCTAGATGTATCTGTGACATGTATTTTTTTCCAGCTCAAATATTGTAATTTAACTGAATAAAATTGATTGAAAACCGTCAAATTTTGTATAAAAGGCCGTTAAGTAAACACTATTGTATCGTGCGTCTTTAGGAGAGGCCTACGTCCAGTAGTAGACGAACATTACATAAGCTGATGCTGATGAATATTCATCAAATTTCAGGGTACATATGGCAACCCAGAAGTGGTCCAATCCGCTTGCTGGTACCTGGACTCTTACCTAGCCAAGAAGTATGTTTCGGTTGAGAAGCTGCAGGTGACGTCAGCTGCATGCTACTGGATAGCCCAGAAGCTGCACGGGCCTGTGTTCTCAGCATCGAAGATGGTCTTATGTGGGGACAAGGCATTCACCGATAAGAACCTGCGGACAGTTGAATCGAAAGTGCTACTTAAACTGGTTTGTTTGTTTATGTGTTTATATTTCTGTAGTGCAAGTTCCGTTCTTTATCGATCCTCAAATTAGATAAAATGACATAGAATCGGACGCAGTGAGTACTGATTAAAAGGCATTTTATCGAATTTGACGTTCTCAACTGTCTAATTTGACGATCGATAAAGAACGGTACTTGCACCGCTGGTTTGTGTTTGTTTCTCATTATAGTTCAGTCTTGTTGATGTTCTTGAAGTGAAAACAGGTTCCTTATTCACTAACTAAAACACGCACGTAAATCGGCAATTTAAATTTACTTTTGAAAAAAATTGGCCTCTATTCCCTAGGAAATAAAGGTCAACTTTTGGAGGTTAACTTAAGACGCTCTTTTCCAACTTTTAGCAATTTTGGTCGTTTTAGTTTAAGTGTTGTTACTTTAATACGGGGTGTAAGGGGTACACTCTCGAAGCCAAAAGAAGGTAATTGTACTCATCATTATGAACAACTTTTACTACGGGACCAGCCCTGAAATCGCGAAAAAAATATCAGCTGTTCTATAGAAAACGGTCATTGACACTTTAAAAATGTATGGAACAGCTGATTTTTTTTTCGCGAATTCAGGGTTGGTCCCATTAGTCCCATACTAAAAGTGGTTCATAATGATGAGTACAATTACCTTCTTTTGGCTTCGAGAGTGTTCCCCTTACACCCTGTATATTTTTTAGGGTTCCAATCCAAAGGTTAGCCAAAGGGTGTAAACGGGACCTTATTTTTATCTACAACAAAATACTAAAAATAAAGCCAACGCCTATTTCAGAGATTCCCTCGACAACCGGTAGTGCCTCAAGAGTTCATCACGTACCTGTCTTGGTTGTGTGATCAATGCCCCTCTGAAGAAATAGAAATGGCCGCGTCATTCCTCTGCATGGCCGGGATGCTGGTGGACAAGTCACTGTGCCAGGAGTACCCATCAGTGATAGGGACTGCTGCAGTGAAAACAGCAATTCAGCTTCTTGGAAAGAAGCATCTTATGAACCAACTGCTTCTGTGTCCTGAGTAAGTATATTACTTACAGACCAATTGTAGGTATTATGAGTGTTTCTCAGCTTTGAACCATTTTTTTTGTTCCAATCTGTTAGATTACTAGTTCGATTAATCGTTGAGTTTTAAGTAATAAACTTTTTAGGGTTCCGTACCCGAGGGTGTAAACGAGACCCTATTACTAAGCATACGCTGTCTGGCTGTCTGTCTGTCTGTCCGCCCGTCCGTCTGTCCTACCTTTTTACAGCAGTATCTTTCGAACCGTAATGTATAGCCAGTTGAAATGTTCATAGGATTATGTAATGCTATGGCGGTTAAGTTAAAAAATAAAGCCCGAAAAAAATTATACTAGCTATGCTCTCCGGTTTTACCAATATCCTACAGGAATAGGGAATCTTTTTCGGTATAAAAAGTAACCTACTGTGTATGTTAATTCAAGGAAAAAGCTACCACCATACCAGATAGATAAAGATAAACACTTTTATTGCAAAAAAAAAAAAAAAATACTAGATAGTGTAGTAATTGCTTGTTTACACTTGCCTTCTTTATCAGGTACCAGTCGTGTGTGGTGAAATTCTCCAATCTGGATGTGGCGTCAGTTCTTCGCCGTGCTGTATTAGTTCTAGCCAGTCCCACGTACGAGTACAATGTTCTGCTGGAGTACTACGGCTCCCCACCGTACTACGTTGCTCAGAAACTCGTGGATGCGTCGAGGATGTTTGTTGATGAATAACCGAGATACCAGGACCTAGCCAGCATTATCTGTAAACTTTAAAATCGCTAAATCTTAGTTTAAAAACCACTGGGTTATCATCGCTAGATGATAACTAAGTGGTCGACGCGTTCGAATTCTAAGCCGCAAAGTTTAAATCCTAACAAAGAGTTTGCTGCCCACGAAGGAAAATATCGTGAGGAAATCACAGACTTATATAGAGGTCTGTGGAGAAAACCATAGCATGGTAATAGGGCAATGTCTAATACTCGGCTAGCTACCACACCCTTAAGTAAGTTTCTGTCATCAAGATCAAGGTGTGTTAGACAGCCTTACTTAAAAGCCAGTTCTCGTTTCAGGCTAAGCGCATTTACCATCTTTGACATGTAACGTTTTAAGCTACAAGTATAATTATGTATCTATACATAATTGTAATGAATTGTGATGTCTAGCTATTTGCCTGTATTTTTAGTGATTGATTTAAATGAAAAACTTTGTGATATTTTTGATCATCCACTTAAAGTTAGTATTAAAGTAGTTAAAATTAGGTAAACGTATTATTGATGAAAATGACTTATAATGTAATTTCAAAAAGTTTTTAAGTGTTGTTCTACTTGAGAATTTACTATTTAAATGTTCAGTTATGCACAATTCAGAAGTTTGAACACAGGCTGCGAATCGTCGGTTGTAATTTTTTTGAATTGTCTAACATTTAAACGACTTATAATATCCATGAAAATCATTGACGACTCGATAAAATTATGACTTAATTTAACTTGACACAACTGACTTTTTTCTTTGACTTTATTTTTTTGACTAAGTATCTAACATAGACCTAAGGATATCACCTAGATTCTGTTACCATTTAAGTTTCTGGAACCACGCTGGCCGCGGATTTTGATGCAAATGGTAGGAAAACTTAAGACGTGTAAAATACCGTGAACGGACCTGACATTATAAAATATTTAAAAAAAAACTTGGGTTAAGTCACAGAAAATATTTTTGTAAGAAATTTGTTGTAGCCAGTTGCACCCATATAAACGAAATGTCAGTCAAAAAATGTGATGCGGACAAAGAAATTTGAGACCTAACCCAAAAAAGTAAAGCCAGGTCTAGGTTCTTTGGATGCGGAGTTCGACGCGTTTACATAAATAAGAATGTTCAAACATGGTTCTGTCATAATGCCTGGCGACAGATTTTTCTTTTCATTTCCGTTCTATTTACTTTTCTTTTCTGTGGGTTAAGTAGTAACAAGAATTATATTTTTTTTGCTAACCGTATTGTGACTTTAACTATTATTTAATGTGTTTTTATATTTGATGTGTTTGTTTACTTTTATTTACATTACAGTGCGAACTATTTTGTCCTTGATTAATTGATGTATTTCGTGCAATGTGAGTGTTGAATCATTTAATAAAATTTGCCTCACAATTTGTGTGTTTCATTTAATAATCTCGTTCCAACCATTTGTTTGTTGTTGCAATCATCATCATCAGCCAGAAGACGTCTACTGCTGAACATAGTACTCCCTCTTTAACCTCCACACTGAACGACAACCTGCTTTTTGCATCCTCTGATGCCATCGATTCTCTCAATGTCGTCGGGTCATTTAGTGGCCTACCTACCTACGCTGCGTCTTCCAGTTCATGGTCTCCACACAAAAACCTTTCTTACGGTTATCGGTTCTTTGAGCGATGTGGCCTGCCCATTGCCACTTCAACTTGCAAATTTTAACAGCTATGTCGGTGATTCTGGTTCTTTGGCGAATATCCACGTTTCGGTATCTATCTCGCAAAGAAACTCCGAGCTTAGCTTTGAAGTATGTCGGGTCCTTTTACGTTCATAACTTAGCGTAAGTGATCAGAATTCGTGGTTCATTCATTTAGCTTTTTACTTATTTAGTTTATTGGCACATAAAACAAAATATGGTCAAAACAATTTAAAGCTTGAGCATTTGGATTGTCTTTAGACCTTCAAAGGTCTATGCGCAGTCTTACTGTATTTTTAGTGTTAGTATTCTGTTTAGTTAATAAAACAATTTTGAACTTAACCATATTCCTATATATATATATATACATATATATTTTTATTAATTTAAAACACATTGTACGTTACATTTCGAGTTAGTAAGTTGTCTTAAAACCTATGTTAGATTTATCCAGACAACTGGAAATGTTATTACTCGTGCTTTGTTATACAATTCACCTAATTATACATATATACAATAGACACGAATAGCGTGAGAACAGCGTGAGGTCGCAGGTTCAAACCCCGGGCCCGAACCAATGAGCTCTTTGGAGCTTATCTACGGATTTTCATACCACTGGCTTTTCGGTGAAGGAACACATCGTGAGAAAACCTGCATACGTACGGAGAAGAAATTCAATGGCGTATGTGAATCCACCAATCCGGACTGGGCCAGCGTGGTGGATATGGCCCAATCACCCTTTCGGGGGTAGGCTAAAAGTCCAGCAGTGGACTGTTAAAAAAGGCTGCCTATGATGATGATAATGACAATAGACACACATAAATATAATACAAACGCGATAAGTACATACTATAGAAGGTTAGGTAAATAATGTAACAGATTTTTTTTGGCAAATTTAATAAATCGAATTGAACTCTGTATAATCGTTCAAATAGGTAATGCCCCTTTTACAAACGATACCAACGTTTCAATAAACAGCCTGCGTCACCAGACCAGACGCAAATTTCACCTAAAACACCATTTACAAACACAGTTTCGAATGTCTCTGTGAATTAGTAATAATTACCTGTCTATAACAAGTTTAGAAACGATATAAAAATAGATATGATAAGAACAATAATTATACAAGAAACAAAGAACCGGTTCGTTAACAAAGACTGGCTATAACCAAATTAAGAACCGTATTACAAATGCAATAGTTATAAGTACAAGGATTTTTGGGCATACAACGAAAAAATAATAACGCAATTGTCAAGACGAATTTAAACAAGTAAATCATAACATCAAAATTATTTATTTTGTGTCAGTAATTTCACGAATTTCATTCTCAAATTTCCCCCCGAAAAAAAATATTGGAGGTAATAGGTAAGTTGATATGTTGAGTTTTCCCAAAATTCGATGCCGTAAGTTTAAATAAAAATATACACACATACATACATTAGCAGCCATTAAACGTTCACTGCTGAACTAAGGCCTCCCTCGTAGAGAAGGGTGTTGCCATAATTCCCACGCTTGGCAGGCGGCTTGGGGATCACAGTACGTTCTACGTGTATACGTGTACTAATATGACGCTGCTGCCCATCCTCCGGTGGTTCTGGTTGCAGACTTAGGACATACCCGAGTAAATAAAAATATAGATGTGTATATATTATAAATATATTACAGAAATTTATTTTTCTATAGATCCTTCTATAATAGAATCAGAACGCCAGAAATCCAGTTTTCATTTCATTTTTGTAAAATAACATGAGAGGGCTCTTAAAGTACATTTTATCTTGTGTATTGTATGTTTGGCGAGCTCATTCTGTCACTTGTCATAACATGGGGTCTATGGAATAAATAGGTAAAAATAAATAGGTACTGACTGATTGATCTACAATCAGCTTGTGAGAATTATCGAAGTAAAAATAGGTATGTATATATTATGATTTCATAGGTGTTACGTTTATTACTCATTAAAAATAAACACTTTACGGTTTTTATCGCGTGTATTTTGAATTATATATTTTAATTCCTTATTATTTTAATTCCTGAAGTTTAAAGTGTTTAAGGATGTGCTCATCGACAGCTATTATCGGGCATCACGCTTGGAGTAACATTGCAAATAGTATAAAGCTATTTTTGGTTTGATTGATAAATAGAAAACAAAAACTATCGAAAAATGTTCTCTGTCGTCTATATGTGTACCTACATGTGTTTACGCGTTGCAAAATTTAACCAAGATAGGTATTTTAATGTAACTTCGCTTGAAGTTATTAATCCGATTATTTATAAGCCTATAAGCTTCAATTTGTATCAAGTGACCAGTGCAAAATAAAACGAAGTGGGTAAAACCTACTTATTTTAAACCCTTGGTTTAACATATCCAAACATAACAATTCCAGTTATAAACACACGGAAAAACCGCCACAACGCTTGGCAATCTAGAGGTACTTTATATTCTGTCTCTAACCAACTAATGTAAATTGTATCATGTTCGCTTTAGGATAAAGTTTATAATTCAGGTAATGCTGGTT
The DNA here is from genome assembly GCA_932305915.1 of Agriopis marginaria. Classification (NCBI taxonomy): domain Eukaryota; kingdom Metazoa; phylum Arthropoda; class Insecta; order Lepidoptera; family Geometridae; genus Agriopis; species Agriopis marginaria. The sequence goes on from OW029933.1 coordinate 7,062,520, forward strand.
TCACTTCTGTCTTTTCATTACTGGATTCACGGGTACGGTCAACTCGGAGATGTTGCATTACTGCGATATTCTCTCAACGGATAAGATGTTTATAACACGGTTTGTAAAGCATATAACGTGAATGAAAGTATATATTTAGCTTTCTAGTGATTATTATCTCGAAAGTTTTAAACAATACTGTGATTTTATAAGACTGACTATTTGTTTGTGAAGTGAACTATGGAGTGGTTATCTTTTTTATGTAAGTAGTTTTCCATTGTTTCCTTAAACACTGTATGAAAATCAAGTTCTGTGTTTAACTGTTTACATTTGCTCAGATTCTGAATATTGCAAATTATGTTTTAGTTTAAAAAAGTGTACGTGTGTGTATGTGTGTGTACTAATTACTATCAATCATAAGCATAGAACCTGAACTAAAAGTTGTCAACTAGTAAGAGGCAGCAGGGGCCTTACGGCCAACTTCTTACGCGGTCTCAAACTAACGTTAAGAGGGGGCCTCCGAAATTTTATGCTAATTTGCCATGATATTCTAACTAAACCAAATATCCTATCAACGTAATAATTGATATATGTGATTTTTCAATTCATTTTCTTTCCGGCACTAAGACAGAAACATAATAGCGAGATATTTACTCGATACTTTATTGTTTTCAAAAAGGTGCCTTTTTGCTGTTTTTTTTTATTTTTTCATGGATAGAACTTCAGTCACATATCTAAAATAAATACTCATCGAAGGAAAATATAGTTTGTTTTCCAGTGCTAAGACAAAATTTACCTAGATTAATTAGTACTCTCATAATAAATTATATTCGATTTGAGACTTACGTCCTTTAGTTCTAAGCAACTATTCGGTCAAACGGCAAGTCCGATATTCAACCTTATTCTGTTGCGCTTTGCATCTAAATGGCGAAACATGCTCCGTTCAACCTCAGTACCGCACTATGCTCCAACGGGGAAGGACGCACGCGCTTGCTATTCGCCTAGATTTATCTTCCGAGTGCGATTATATCAACACCTACTGTATTTTCAAACAATGGATAACATAAAAAATCTATGGCTTGAACGCGACCATTTGATGCGGCAACCAAGTGTTGCCAATGACCTAGAGCACAGACTAGGTAAAGCTACTATGAAAAAATTACAGGTATTAATAATTATGGATACGACTAGGCCATCTATCATTAGGGCATCTATTATTATGTACGCTCGGTAATATAGTTACAAGAGTCTAAGTGTTTCGTGTGGAGAGAGAAAGAGAGAGAGAGAGACAGTCAGAAAGACTACTAAAAATCAAAATTATTAAGTAAAATATAATTTTCGTTGAATAAAAAATAATAATAATAATTAACAATATATTTTTTTTTTAATTAATAATTTCATAAATTAAATAAAATTTAATTAAATAATTCATATATACTTAAATAGATTATAGTTATTAACAACCAGGTATAGAACAAACACAAACGTTCATCACATAACTGTTTGTCCTAGGTGGGAATCGAACCCACGCCTCCAAGCTCAGAAGGTAGGTTCACTACCAACTGGACCAACGGGCTTTCGCGTGTTTCGTTTATTTTAGTATAGTATAGTATAGTATAGTATAGTATAGTATAGTATAGTATAGTTTAGTATAGTATAGTATAGTATAGTATAGTATAGTATAGTATAGTATAGTATAGTATAGTATAGTATAGTATAGTATAGTATAGTATAGTATAGTATAGTATAGTATAGTATAGTATAGTATAGTATAGTATAGTATAGTATAGTATAGTATAGTATAGTATAGTATAGTATAGTATAGTATAGTATAGTATAGTATAGTATAGTATAGTATAGTATAGTATAGTATAGTATAGTATAGTATAGTATAGTATAGTATAGTATAGTATAGTATAGTATAGTATAGTATAGTATAGTATAGTATAGTATAGTATAGTATAGTATAGTATAGTATAGTATAGTATAGTATAGTATAGTATAGTATAGTATAGTATAGTATAGTATAGTATAGTATAGTATAGTATAGTATAGTATAGTATAGTATAGTATAGCATAGTATAGCATAGCATAGCAAAGTATAGTATAGTATAGTATAGTATAGTATAGTATAGTATAGTATAGTATAGTATAGTATAGCATAGCATAGTATAGCATAGTATAGTATAGCAAAGTATAGTATAGTATAGTATAGCAAAGTATAGTATAGTATAGTATAGCAAAGTATAGCAAAGTATAGTATAGTATAGCAAAGTATAGTATAGTATAGTATAGTATAGTATAGTATAGTATAGTATAGTATAGTATAGTATAGTATAGTATAGTATAGTATAGTATAGTATAGTATAGTATAGTATAGTATAGTATAGTATAGTATAGTATAGTATAGTATAGTATAGTATAGTATAGTATAGTATAGTATAGTATAGTATAGTATAGTATAGTATAGTATAGTATAGTATAGTATAGTATAGTATAGTATAGTATAGTATAGTATAGTATAGTATAGTATAGTATAGTATAGTATAGTATAGTATAGTATAGTATAGTATAGTATAGTATAGTATAGTATAGTATAGTATAGTATAGTATAGTATAGTATAGTATAGTATAGTATAGTATAGTATAGTATAGTATAGTATAGTATAGTATAGTATAGTATAGTATAGTATAGTATAGTATAGTATAGTATAGTATAGTATAGTATAGTATAGTATAGTATAGTATAGTATAGTATAGTATAGTATAGTATAGTATAGTATAGTATAGTATAGTATAGTATAGTATAGTATAGTATAGTATAGTATAGTATAGTATAGTATAGTATAGTATAGTATAGTATAGTATAGTATAGTATAGTATAGTATAGTATAGTATAGTATAGTATAGTATAGTATAGTATAGTATAGTATAGTATAGTATAGTATAGTATAGTATAGTATAGTATAGTATAGTATAGTATAGTATAGTATAGTATAGTATAGTATAGTATAGTATAGTATAGTATAGTATAGTATAGTATAGTATAGTATAGTATAGTATAGTATAGTATAGTATAGTATAGTATAGTATAGTATAGTATAGTATAGTATAGTATAGTATAGTATAGTATAGTATAGTATAGTATAGTATAGTATAGTATAGTATAGTATAGTATAGTATAGTATAGTATAGTATAGTATAGTATAGTATAGTATAGTATAGTATAGTATAGTATAGTATAGTATAGTATAGTATAGTATAGTATAGTATAGTATAGTATAGTATAGTATAGTATAGTATAGTATAGTATAGTATAGTATAGTATAGTATAGTATAGTATAGTATAGTATAGTATAGTATAGTATAGTATAGTATAGTATAGTATAGTATAGTATAGTATAGTATAGTATAGTATAGTATAGTATAGTATAGTATAGTATAGTATAGTATAGTATAGTATAGTATAGTATAGTATAGTATAGTATAGTATAGTATAGTATAGTATAGTATAGTATAGTATAGTATAGTATAGTATAGTATAGTATAGTATAGTATAGTATAGTATAGTATAGTATAGTATAGTATAGTATAGTATAGTATAGTATAGTAAAGTATAGTATAGTATAGCATAGCAAAGCATAGCATAGCATAGCATAGCATAGCATAGCATAGCATAGCATAGCATAGCATAGCAAGCATAGCATAGCATAGCATAGCATAGCATAGCATAGCATAGCATAGCAAAGCATAGTTTAGCATAGCATAGCATAGCATAGCATAGCAAGCATAGCATAGCATAGCATAGCATAGCATAGCATAGCATAGCATAGCAAAGCATAGTTTAGCATAGCATAGCATAGCAAAGCATAGCATAGCATAGATATATTATATAGATACATAGCATTTTTACAAAAATGACCTCATACGTACTGTTTCTGAGATAATCGATGGTTTTTGAAAAAAATTACGAAAATTTTCCGGATTTTTGCGCTTTAATATTTTGAAAGGCATTCTTTGCACAAAAATAGCCGAATTTGGGCTTATCAGACGCGTCTTTTTATTTTCTACACACGTGTGTTTACTGTGTTTCTATTTTATTATTATTTATGCCTACCAACTAAATAAACACATTTTTTTTTTTAAATATTATTTATTTCCTGAAATTGTGAGTTTGCGAGTAGAAAGCCAAAAAAATAAATATAGTCTATTTATTACACCACTGAATTTTATGTGTTGAATTTTTTTGTTATTTTTTACATGAAATTCCGGTTACGTAATTTCAAACCCAATTTGGGGTTTTTAGGGTTAGGTCCTAAAGCCGAGTTTTTGAGTTTAACGTCTTCGTCTGCCAGAAAAAATGATGCCTATGACGTCAGATTTTTGATTGGACCTTTGTGTCCAAAGTTATGGACCTTCAAAAAATCGGGTATTTAGGGTCCGCCTCGCTACTTAGTAACTCAAGTTACTATGTACCTACGAGTCTTAAAATACTAAATGACCTATCGTTGGATAGCCAGTGAAGCTAACTATTCTTGCCTGGATTGACCTGGGACAAAATGTTTGAGGAGCCGGGTATTTCAGGTCGTCAAAATCTTAAGACCTAACTTAGACTATAATATAAACTAAAAACTAGAACTAGTTATATTTCCTAAACCACAGCCTTAAAAAATCTGAAAAAAAATTACTAAAATTTAAAATGAGCTTTACTACCTCGAGCCAAAATTTGGGCGTGGTAGGGGGTGTTTTTCACCCTTCTTTATTTCTATTTAAATGTATTTCTCACTGATTTCAAAAGTAAAAATCTAAATATTTTTTTGTATTTTTTTTTGGGTTAAAGGTCTGGTTTAGGAGATATCACGGGGTACCCGGGATCGGGTACCCCGTGCCACGAGGTTTTTGGGTTTTTTGGTCTTATCCCGGCAAGTTCAACCTAGCAAAGCATAGCATAGCATAGTTCAGTTTAGTTTTATTTAGGTTATTTCAATTTTAATTTATATACTTTATTATTTTTATATTGTAGAAAACCTAAAAATAAATTACAAATACAATTTTGAAAAGTGAAATAAACAATTTACGGTTCTGCGCGCCGCGACCGAACTCAGCTAATCGCCAAAACACCAAGTACACCAACACTATGCTTATCCTGTGTGTTATTGCTCCTTGCCGCTTTACAAGGTCGAGTGCGCGAGTTGTGTACACTTTAGCTGCGCGCGACTGCCGCGCTGCCGTGGTTGTGTTTCACACTAATGCGGGTGATGCGAGACGCGCGGGTGAAATCAGAAATTTTTCTGGCCTTATACCCAGCCTTAAAACAGTGCAGTTCGGAAAATCACGTGAACGTATATCTCAACGCGGCTAAATACAGTTTGCGATCGTGCATCTTTTTTTCATCACCTAAACTGGACTGCTTAAAACAGCTAGCCATAAAGCCCCAGGACCGAGATCAATATGGTATTGGATGTAAAGACCCAGTTTGGGTAGCTGCACAATGATAGAAGTCGTAATAATAATTATAAATAATTACATACAGGTTTTGTTTCAGGCATCAGCGGCTTTGTACTCAGCGCAAATTCTCAAAATGTCAAAAATCCGACTATATTAAATCCAGACACTATATATTTTGCGGACAACAGGCCAAGTACAGGGAAACCAGGAAATCGTCAATCGAACACACCGAGTGGAAATTTACTACCACCATATAACAACATAGATGTGATCCAAGTTCCAGTAACTAATCTCAATGTAATTGAAACCTCAACAAATACTTGGAACATTCTTCAAAGACCAGTAAATAATATCAATGGAGTCCAACAACAAGCTTATGATCCAACTGTTGCCATTAATAGGAACTCGGAAGAGATTCAGACAAGCAATGAAGTCCGAACGATTCGCCTCGATCAAACTGCGCAGGCGCTTACGAATTTCAGTATAAATGTGATGAAAGTGAGTAGATTTCATAAAAAGTAACTTTAAAACCTTCGATGTTTTAAATGTTTATCGTGACATATCGCGCATTATTTTATTTAGGTAACAATAAGACAACATTAGAACAACACAACAACAATACAAAATGTTTTAAATGTTTATCGGGACATATCGCGCATTATTTTATTTAGTTAAAAATAAGACAACATTAGAACAACACAACAACAATACAAAATATGAACACAATAACATCCAAAACATTTGAAACATGAATTTATAGTATATTCCAATAGGTACCTAATTACAGCCTATGCTATGATGAAGAAGAATCATCAAAATTGGACTGTCTGGTAAAAAATATCTTACATTAAAAAAGAAAAAAACACGCGTTGACTATATAGAGAACCTCGTCTTGTTTTTCGTTAGTACAAATACTGTAAATTGCTTTTGTTGAAACAGTCGATGCATAGGTATCCAATTAAGCAGAACTAGTCATGCAGGATACAAATAAACAGGGTTATTGTTAATATTCTAAAAACCTCGCTTTCGAAGCCAACACGTTACATCACACTTAAGGGCTTTCAACGGGGGTATAACGCGTACACTATCTCTTAGCGTGTCTTAACATTTCTGATGATAAAATCTGCGAAACATGAGACCTCGAGAATAACATCACAAAATGTTTAACAAAAAATTCATATTGATCCAAACAAGTTTTCATACAGAAAATATAAATAAAAAAATATACTGGAACCGATTTTTATTTATGAAAACATGTTTGGAGACCGCGTATTTTTTTGCCACAAAGAGCCCCAATTTCAATATTCTTGTTTTTTTATGTGGAAGAAAAAGAAGAAATATTAAAACGCCATGGACCTAAAGTTGTTAGCTAAGTATATGATATACAAGTTACCTATAGGAAGTTTGGTATAGAAAAAATAACCCTGAATAAAAATTTGTTCTGGCTTATTCACTATTTTGTCGGAAAATCACGGTTGGCTCGGTCAATTTAACATTTATTACAGGCTGGTTTTAGAATGAATACCGTGAGTTTATTACCGTGAGAAACAAATATTTAAAACTTTAACTTAGTTATGTTAACTTTTACCGTTATTGTCTTATAGCACATATCCTGTTATGTATTTTATTTGAATTTGTAGAGCTATGTGCCAAATTTAAAATTTTACCAAGATAAAATATCACCAAGAAATTTTAAAAACAGTGTTCAGACGAGATCAATGTTTGATTGTGACCTCACAGTGTTGAAAATGACAATGTTTTTAAAGATGCTATTTAAAATAGTGTCTTTGATCGCGTCTTTCTCTCGCGATATTGATCTCTATATCAGCTAGAATCAACTCATATTTTCATCCACATTTAAAACCGTTCCTTCCAGAATATAATCCTACAAAAGCAAGGCAACACAGTTATATCTCCATACTCCATCGCGACAGTACTGTCATTGCTGCAGCAGGGGGCTTCGCAACTGGCACTGGAGCAGATCTCCGTGGCATTGCAGATGTCTGCACAAACTTCTGCTACTGTATATAAAAGCCAAACTCAAGATATACTGGTAAGAAATCATGCTACTTTAAAAACAGAGACTAAAACCATTAGGGTCAACAGGTTCTGGACTGTAGACCGCGTAAACATGTAAGGCACCTACCAACTGACTGACAACCTGCAAAAGCCAGCTGGTATCAAATGAATAGTAAGTGGTGGTCTATACGAGAGGCCTACGTCTAGGCGATAAACATAAATAAACAAAACAAATGACAGTAAATATACATTTTGCAAATAATGATGCTGTTTTAACTATAATATGTTTTCCTTGATATTCCGAACTATGTTTAACCTGTTTAATCAAATTTTTACTTAAATCCTGATAAAAGTTGGTCCAAGATGTCTCAAATTCATTATCATAAGAACTTGCCTTGCGCTTCGTTAAACTTGAAATTTACGTTCGTGTTTCTATCTACTTTAATAATAAAATGTGGTTTTCCTTATTGATTCGCATGCCATCAGATCGTGAGATACATTAAAAATTATGTATGAGAGTAATCGGGAATTACGTGGGTTATATACTTAATTTGCAAGTGACAGATTAGACCGATGTACTTAGTTCCTGAAAAAAAAAACAAGGAATTGAGTTGAATTGTCGGATAAGCAAACTGATTCGCAATTTGTAGGCAAACCTTTTTAACCTTTAACAAGACTTTTTAAGATATAAATTATGTAGCTGTTGCCCGCAAGTTTTGTACACGTAGATTTTTATACATATTTTCGACCCCCATTTTGATTTCCAATTTTATTAAGACCTCCATTTGCCCCCTTAACTAATTTTTTTTTTCTTATCCTTTCTTGGCGGAACTCTATGCCCCATAAGAAAACCAGTCACACACACATCAGTAGCCATAAACGTCCACTGCTGGACAAATGCCTCCCTCTTAGAGAGGGGTGTTGCCATAATTCCCACGCTTGGCAGGCGGCTTAGGGATAGCAGTACGTTCACCGTGTACTAATAGGACGCTGCTAGCCATCCTCCGGTTTGGGTTCGAACCGGTTCGGGTCGCTGGTGGCTGGTTTTAGGACATACCCTTGCTAACTCCGGGTCCTCTGCCACACTTCAGACAATTAATTTCTAAGATTATAATCAAGCAATCCAAATGGTATTAAACTTTTGTACTTTGATGTAGGATACTGAAGAATTTTACTATGCTTACATTCTAATGTTTACAAAAAATACTCTATTTTCAGAGCCGCAGATCTCGTAACATCCTCCGGACTGCGAATAACATCTTCGTAGCAGACGCTTTCAGTCTCAACTCTCAGTTCAAGGCGGTCGCTCAAAGAGACTTTGACAGTGACGTCACCCCGACCAACTTTGAGAGACCGGATCAAACTGCCCGGCTAATCAACACCTGGGTTGCTTCTAGGACCAATAACAAAATTGAAAAACTTATTGCTCCAGGTATATAGGTCTATGTTTTTTTAAAAGTTATCATGACGTGCTTTAACGTATGCGGCATTGCGGCCTTAGTGGCATGTACGATTACGCGCTAATGCGAGTCAAATTACACATATTATTGTAGGTGCCGCTTGTTAACAAGCCATGTAGATCTTTGAACGGTCTAAGAAACTCCGTAAATCCAGCTCATCAGCTTTTAAACCCTCATTTATACTTACATGAGTCTGATTTTTTCAGAATCCCTATCAGTAAACACGCAGATGGTGTTGGTAAATGCCATCTACTTCAAAGGCCTTTGGGCGGTTCCTTTCCAACCTACATCTACCAAAGATGATGTCTTCACACTCGGAAATCATGCAACAAAGAATGTTTCCTTCATGATGGCTCGACAGTTCTTCAAAGCGGGTGTTGATAAAAAGGCAGACACGAAAGTTGTCATTCTGCCATTTGAGGTAAGGTATTCGACAAACATACTCAGAGTTAGATTTATGATACAATGGAAGGAAGGTCTTGTCCACACAAATTGACGCGATCAGAGAACGTCCAATAACTGTTGCCGGAACGTTGATGTCATAGACGTACGCTGATTGCCACCGCTAATTGTTATTGGTATTGATCCAGTTTGCAAAAGCCTCTAAGTTTTTTAATCGCATCTCTGATTATATTTCAGAATGACGAGTATTCGCTGATGATAATTGTGCCTTCAATACTGTCCAACGCTCAAAATACCCTGGCGACGCTGACCGTTTCTCAGTTAGAGAAGTACTTGAACTTCAAATCCAGAGAAGTAGTATTGAAGATCCCAAAATTCACGATCAAAGCTGATACAGACTTAACACCAGTTTTAAAACAGGCAAGTAAAGTTGTTGATGTCAAATGACTATTACAACCAAATTTAAGCTTGCTTAAAATTTAGCTATATGGAGATTACGGAATTGCACGGATAGGTGGTACCAAGCCGCAGAGGCTATTAGTGTCCTCATGATTAATAACAACTTTTCCTTTGGGACCACCCCTTAAATAGCGATTTTTTTAGCTGTGCGTAATGGCTATACCATTAGGTATAGTGTAAAGTGTGAATGACATTTTACTATGGAACATCAGATTTTCTTCAATTTGATGGTTGGTCCCATTGTGTTGTAAAAGTATTTCATAATTATGGGTTCTATGAAGAATGAAACGAAATCGTTTAGCTTAGTAAAACCGTTCTGTGTAACCCTGTTGTGTAAAAGTTGAGTGAACAGATGTAGCTAATAACAACTAGGTCATACGTGAATAAGCAGTTACTTGCACTTTATCTTCATGTGCCTATACTTGTCTGTCATCATTGAAATATAGGGACTGGGGACTTTACCATTACGCGTTTATCGATTTCTGGATATTATGATTAATGATACCTACCCCTTATCACTTTAGGTAGAACGCCTCGCATGTATGTGATGTTAGTTCAGTATGGAAATAAATATAACGGTATATTCTTATCATTATAATTTTCTTACCCATAACGTCTAAATTCTTACCCTCCCAGGTCAGAATTATGTCGTTACTTAAGGAATCTGTCGTGTTTTGGCATTTATTGTCGATAAAATAAGTTTAACTTAGAAAAGTTACCTCAATAAAGGATAAGCGAGTGAATTGGTTTCTTCTAGGCAAGCATGCTCCATTGTAGAACGCATCATCGCTTAACATCAGGCGAGTGGGGTCAAGCTCAAGCCTATTATTTAATAATAAAAACTCTAAAGACCGGATGACGTCATCTATGACGTAATATCTCACTTTGTCATTTGCGGTGCACTGATTTCCTAATGTCTCTCATGGTTAGTTGTCTCTCAAGATTCCCATCTTGAGAGACGACTAACAATAACTAAGATGATATAGAGTTGGAGGACGAACAAAGGAAACTTAGCAAACGAAACACTTATCGTGATGATTCTAGGCAACTTTATGGTGATTATAATATGAGGCTAATTTTTTTCTTATTTATGTAAGGACATATCTGTACGCTATTTATTCATTCTAGCATCATTTTCAGAAATTAACCTCTATTACTGTATTAAATAAAATTGAGTTGTCTCACTGTTTTAATTCAATACTACAATGTTTGATAATTTCTTTCTCCAGATGGGTGTCAGTCAAATATTTGAACAAGGATCAGGCCTCGTAGGCCTCGGGATGTATCGAACCTTCACCCCTCAAGTGTCCTCTGCTGTCCACTCAGCTGTTATTTCTATAGACGAGGATGGAAGTACAGCTGCCGCTGCCAGTGCCTTTTCAGTAGTTCCCCTTTCCAACGATGATATACCTTTGCTTATACAAGTAAATAGACCGTTTGTTGCTATATTGTGGGATGAGAAAACGAAAGTGCCTTTGTTTATTGCGAAGATAGAAGACCCCAGCTTATAAACTTACCTAAGTGACTTGTGTCAGACCATTAATTACCACCGGGTCGTGTTCAGTGGTCGAATTGGACTTACGAACCGGAACGTATTTCTCTTCAAACCTTGCGTACTTTTAATAGACTGTCTAAGCAGGAGGGTAATTATTTTGGGTTGTACTTGTATGTGAGCATGTATAAGTATGTTTCTGGGTTTCTGTAGTACCTCCTGCAGCCTAAACGGCTTGACCGATTCTGACGAGTGAGGTGTCGTTGGATTCCTTCATGCAACGGAACGAATTTCCGGTGCGTTCCGGTCCATTTCGAGCACTGGAACGGGACTTCTACATTTTCTACAAGACGGGAACCTCTCGTTCTTTAAACAGTAGACTCTCTATTGGTAATATCATAGAATTCACCCTATTAAATAGGGCCTTCGTTGAGCGAAGTCTAGTTGTTCTATTCTTTAAATGTAGATTATATAACTCTGATGTTCTATGTTAAAGTTCGTAAAATGTCAACCAAGATATTTTAATACATAATTATTTAACCATGATGTAAACTTATTATTGTAGTTTTAAGGTACAGGACCTGATCTGTCACAAAGACAGGTTAAAATACAAATAATGTGTAATCATAAGAAATACAAATAATTTATTATACAGAATACAGCCTGGTATCTCAACCTAGTAAGTAGCCTATGACTTTTTTTTGAACCTTTTGAAGGAGTTGATGACGGGGTCATCCGCAAATACTCTGAACCGACCATTGTAGTAAGATTCTATTTCTTGGAGGGACTTTCCTTCTGTCTCTGGCATGAAGAAGTATAGGTATATTGTGCCTACGAAGCCGAAGGCGGCATACACGGCGAAGGCTCCCCAGAGTCTGAAGTGTGTTTCCAAGTCTATGAAGGTCTTCGAGCCCAAGAACATGACGATGTAGTTCCAAGCAGCTGCGAAACCTTGAGCTGATGCACGACTCCTGTAAGTACAAACATAAATATATTAAGTTTTTGCTTGAGTATTCATTGTTGCGTAGAGGCCTTTCTTTTGCTATGCCATCTGCGTCGGTCACGCAATATTTGGATTCTGATTTATTTACTTTAACAAAACGAATTTTAAAAAAATCTTTACATTTGTACCCCGCACCTGGCAACACAATCATGAGATACAACATTTTTGTTTTTTATTTAATGTTGAACTTTTGATAAACTCTTAAATATTTTTATTGTAAGGAGCATGGTATACGATCCTCGCCTCGACCCTCAGACTTGAGAAATATAACTCAAGAAAGAGGACGAGACTGGCATACTAGTGCTGGCAACAAATAAAAAAGTGCACTACAATGAACTGATGATGATGATGACTACAATGAACTCACCTGAACGGGAATACCTCTCCTAGTATCACCCACGCTAGGTTAAAACCGGAAAATACAGCCAAAACATAGAAGAACGCCAGTGGAACCACACTAGTTTCTTCCGGAAACGTCTTTGTATCATACGAGAATACTGTCTCGGGCAAGTAGTTCTTTGCATAGGCACTGAGAAGTGTGCAAGATATAGCAGTTCCGAGCATGGAGACGACGCCAAGTTTGCGCTTTCCGACAATCTTGATGATGCCGATGATGATGACGGAAGTTACGAAGGTGATCACGCCGACCATTAGCTGAAAGATGAAAGTTATTAATTATTATAAGAGAACAATATTTATATTAACTAATAATAATTAAGTAGGTGGGAGGGGTGGTTAGGGTCGATAAGTGTTTTTTGCCAGAAAATCCTTAAAACCCTCGTGGATACCTTGTGGTATGAGACCTTTTTTAGGGTTCCGTACCCAAAGGGTAAAAACAGGATCCTATTATTAAGCCTACGATGTCTGTCCGTCCGTCTGTCCTACCTTTAAACGGCTGTATCTTTCGACCCGTAATAGATATCAAGTTTTATTTAAATAAAAAGAATAGATATCAAGTTGTTTTTAACATAATAATATGTAATGTTACGGCGGATTAACTAAAAAATTATAAAAAAAGACAAAAGAGTTAAAACGAAAGGGGGTCCCCATACAACAAACGTATTTTTTCAACGTATTTTTGTATTACCTCTGATGTAAAAACGGTAATTGGTACAAGAGTCAAACTTGGCATGAATATATAGTACACACTCTAAAGTATAACAACAAATGATTAAAAAACCGACCAAGTGCGAGGCGGGCTCGTGCGCTGATGGTTCCGTACCACCACAAAATTCAATAACGAAATTACCAGTTATAACTTGGCAATAAACACAAACTTGTCACCGACTCGCACTTAGCCATTATCTCTCTGGCAACAGTCAAAATCATTTTTAAAAATCTTTCAGAGCGCCTGGTTAATGCGACGCGTGACCAAAATGCTGGCGTGTTTCTGGCTCAACACATAAGCATTGCCATTCAACGTGGTAATGCCGCCAGCATGCTGGGTACGCTGACAACTGGTAGAGGGCTCGAGCATTTGGGTTGTCTTTAGACCTTCAACGGTCTATGGGCAGTCTAACTGTATTTGTAGTTTTAGTTTTAGCTTGTATTTTGTTTAGTTAATAAAGGCAAAATAAAAAGTAAAGGGTAAAAAAGGGTAAGGGTAGGTAAGGGTGGTTAATAAAGGGTTGCCCAGTAAAACGTCAAAATCTCACTTACGACAATGTTCTTGGGATCGTCAGCCATTCCGAATGCTCCGCAGACGTTCCTCATGTTAGGACGGATGGGCGTGAGGCCACTCATCACGAAGAACATGAAGTACATCATCACGAGCGTCAGTGGCCGCAGGGTCTCCTTACACAGCATTATAATGTTGAACTTTAAGAAGAATCTGAAAGAAGTCACATTGAATTAAGATAATGATAATATTTTTTAAGAACCTTTTATTGTTTCTGGCTCAACGCATAAGCATTTCCATTCAGCGTGGTAATGCTGTCAGCATGCTGGGTACGCTGCCAACTGATAATGGACTTGAGCATTTGGTTTGTCTATACACCTTCAACGGTCTATGGACAGTCTAACTGTTTTTGTAATGTTAGTATTAGCTTGTATTTTGTTTAATAAAGCACTTTAAAAAAGTTCTAGGGTATAAAACTGTAAAAGGGTATAAAGCCGTGAGTAGCGTTTATTAGCGGTAATATTTATAAGGTTGTTAGACGTAGAGGCAGTTTTTATTAGAAGGTAGTTTTCACTATCCTCTTTTATAGACATATAGCTACACCCCGTGGTTTCACCCGCGTAGTGATGAAAAATAGTGATGATGATGATGAAAAGTCTATGTCACTCTCCGACCATTGAACTATACCCATGCAAAAAATTTGGTCGTACCGTTGCTCTGTTGCTGCGTGAAAGAGGAACAAAGAAACCACTACTTTTCATCATTATCGTCATCATCACCATTTTTCATCACTACGCGGGTGAAACCGCGGGGTGCAGATTGCAATATTATAAATGCAAAAGTTTGTATATGTGATTGTTTGTTATCACGTATTTCCGTAACTACTAAACCGATTGTGTTAAATTTGGAATGTAGTTAGTCAAGGTGCTAGAATAATATTTTGTTTTAAATGTTTATCGGGACTTATCACGTCTTAATTTATTGAGGTAAAAAAAAAAACATTTAAAACATGTGTTCCAATCGCGAAAGTTTAAAAATGTAGAATAAATACATGGACAAAAAAATTTTTTTTGTCTGATATTGTTCTCCTCTTGCAACAAACCAATTTCCTAGCGGGTGAAGCCGCGGTTTCCTTGAAGGCCAGCAAATTCTTAAACGTAGGTACATGTGAAATATTGTTTTTAAAGTAATGCATCACTGCCACAGCTAGATAAACAAACATGTTTGTTGTTTGATGGCTTGACCTCAATCAATAACAAAACTATCGTGACGAAAACATAGATAAACGATACTCACGTGTATTCTCACTATAAAGACATAAAGACAGCAGTTTCAACTATGATAAAGGTGCGTCCGTTATCAGATCAGTGGCATACATTAAAGAATTATTACTTTTTCTATAGTGACATTCCGATACCACTACTAAAGAAAAAAATTATATAATATTTTGTAATTTTTTTGTTATCTGTAACACGTGGCTTGGTAGTCACTTGTCTCTTCTATTATATTTGAATTTTGAAATAGATCGATTAAATGCAACAGAGTGCACAATTTTGTGTTCGAAACGTTATCTACGCAATGGACAACATTTCATTTTTGCAAAGAGTCAAAAATTCAAAAACCATTTGGAGATTATCCAATGAAAACCCCATTAAAAATATTTTAAAAAAATCTATCCACTATTTTTAAAATTATTTGAAAAATAAATAATTAATGTAAAAATAGGATTAACGAGCAATAGTTAATTTGCCAAAAACTCGAATTAAAAAATATGAATCTATCTTGCCATCTATTTCCCTATCTATCTTTTACCCCGTCTATGTTCAAAAATTTAAAATTAACAAGTAGTTATTAATGGCATAACATCGTGTTCCATCTACGAAATATGAATAAATAATAAGCGTAGGAGTTTAAAAAAACATTAAGTTGTGAAAGGATCATACGATTAAATCGCATAAAATACTTACGCCATTATTACCTTATTTTTATAAATAAACTCCGCCCCAGCTTCGCATGGGCATACTAATATTATAAAGAGGAAAGATTTGTTTGTTTGTTTGTTTGCATTGAATAGGCTCCGTAACTACTGAACCGATTTGAAAAATTCTTTCACTGTTGGGAAGCTACACTATCCCCGGGTGACATAGGCTATAATCTATACCCGTGCAAAGCTGGGGCGGACCACTAGTACCTAATTGGTAAAATAAATAGAATTTCGGATTTTTCCTTTATATGTGCTGTGAGACCTTGTCTCTCGTCAAATGTCATGATTCTAGGTCAACGGGAAGTACCGGTTTTGATTCCCTTGTGAAATCGCAAAATATACGACACAATCGATCATATCTTTTGATCACGTCGACTCACAAGTTTGATTTTTTCACAGCTGAAAGAAACTGTAGACCCAAGTATTTGATATAAATTTCAACTTCATACCTCTGCGTTGCTTGAAAAGGGTCTTGCCAGTTAGATAGACAGACAGTCAGACAGACGGACAACAAAGTGATCCTATAAGGGTTCCGTTTTTTTCTTTTGAGTTACGGAACCCTAAAAAACACACAAGATAGCAACACAGCACACGAAAAACACAGTTACACACATATTATATTACAGACGAATTACAAACTCAAAAATTAATATGCACATGGCTTTTGTTAAACATTGCTTATTTGTACGAAAATTTACGTATTCCTTGCGATGTTTCCAGGCTTTGGAATCACTCTAAACTTTTACAAAAACTAGACAACATCATTAAGGATACGCTCACTACGATTTTAAACATGTCTTTGGAAGATCGCAGCTGGTGCCAGGCGTCGCTACTGATTCGCCTAGGTGTCAGAAAAATTTCGTGTGTATCATTGCCCGCCTTCTTGTCCTCGGTCAAAAGTACAGAAAAATTAACAGATTTGATTCGATCACCCTTAGGAAATGTACAAATTTATTTTTTGACAGACCAGGAATGCTTGGAAAATAGCCTGCCCAAATACAACCCTGCCCAGGGACCCGTCCTCCCAAAAGCAGTGGGATGTGCCGCTCTGTGAGTTTAGGAATTCTTTGCTTCAAACGTCCAGCAATTCCTCAGAGCGAGCACGTCTTCTAGCTGTTTCCCACTAGGAATCGGGTCTTTGGCTGCAGGCACTTCCATCATCTAATTTAGGAAATTTACTCGATAACAACATGTTCCGGATAGCCATTTTGTTACGCATCGGTGCACCTTGTGTCGTTTCCCACCGATGTGGATGTGGTGAAAAAGTGGATAGCCTCGGTCACCACGGATTATCATGCAGTAAAAGTGCCGATCGCATAGCGTGCCACAACAGTTTAAATGATATCATCCGTCAGGCCTTTGGGAGCGCCAGTGTCGCAGCCGTTTTGGAACCAAATGGCCTACTTCGTGATGATGGTAAGAGACCTGACGGAATGACTTATTCCTTGGAAGAAAATAAATTGATTTGATTTGATTCGATCGAATATAAACTCTTTATTGTTCAGATCAAAAATTACATACAACGATTGGGTACTTGCGAGTAGTTGCGACTTGTGCAATACAAAGACTTGGCTACATAGTAGCTTTGCCTAGTCTGTGATCCAATAGAAATAAAACATCCTACAGTTTTCGATCAAATAAAGTTAATTATTTGGTCGAAGCCTACAATACTCGATACCATCAATGAATGTCGAATGTATGAAGTTTTTTTAAATAGTGCAGTATAGAAATATGATATTCTCTTTACCTCAAATCCTCAACGTTAGCAGTTAGTACATAATATTCCGATTACAGTTACATGCCTGTCTTGAAGGTGATAACTGGCTATTTACCACTTATAACATAATAAAGATATCTGTATCGAAATAAATCTTAGAAAAATATTCAATTCAAACTCAGGACGAATTCTACCACCTTGAAGATAAAGTCAAGGTTGACAACATAAAAAGAGAATGAGTACCTATTGAAATAATTATAACCGTTTTTACTGATTAAGTTGGTTGAAGGAAAACTGAAGAACAAGACCTGACAGCCATGCCATTATTTTTCCTTTACTTGTTTCTTCTTATTTTATCATGACTTTGCCTCTAGATTCCTCTAGATAGATAATTAGTTCTATTGTATAGGAAAAATGTATACTTATAAATGTTCTGTGCCTCTAGTCTCGTACCATCTACCATCATCATCTCATAGTCTAGCACCATAGTATTGTATGCTATTTGGCATGCCATGTTATTAGTGGCCTTTTGTAGGACTATCTATTTATCTACGCTTTTGTTTAAGCCGGAAGTTACTGCGTTTGTACGGAATTAGGAGGAAAATAGATTGTATGAATAGCAAAGGCCGTGTTTGTAATTTGTTTGTTTTTGTCAACGTAAGCCTTGGAAAATGTTTTTGTTTTATTGGTATGATTTTTATTAGACATAGATACAATAACAAGAATTTATGTGTGTTGCCCTAATATCATTTTCTCCTCTTCCTTGTGTTGTATCCGTCATATTTGTGGGTTGTTACCACCCTGTGCCAGCATCTCCCATTAACCTTTCTCTGATGATCTTTTGCCATCGTCTTCTATCCCTAGTGAAATTGAGTAGGTACATTATAATTATACTGAGGTATCGGGTACAAATCAGATCGAGCCAACATATCGGGCTGCAACCTCATGATCTTTTACCGTTAACATTCTCAGTTACCATCAACTTTTACAGGTTGTCACCTTATTTCGTGGCAATGTGGCCCATGTACTTGAGGATACGTTTGAGTTTTATCATGTCCTTAAGTTGTGATATATTTATGGATATGTAAATTATGCCAAATAACTTTTAATATGACCAACATTAAACATAAGATTGAAAAATTGAAATAGACGTTTTTCTACTCGTATAATTATGATAATAATAAAGATTCTATTCTTTGGAACCAATACAAATACTTTGACAATTTGATTCTTGTTTAGTGATTTTTTAATAAGTCACTTGGTGATGTCAAAACCTCACCCTAGGTCTAGTGTAACCAAGGTTACTTTAGGGTATACAAAGTCCTTGAGTGTAACCTTACGCTAGTGTCTACTGTAGGATGAAAAAGTGCTTGTCTGTTGCATTTTGACAGATCCACATGACTAAAATGATAAAAATTTACTCGATTGGGGGCCGAGTCCTGCATTTATGTCACTATTAAAGTGTGTTGTCTATCACCCTTGTCCGTATTTACTCTAACATTTAAGCTATTAATATCATCACCAGCGTTCAAAGTCACTAGCCCTGTATTATCGACTGCTGTGCATAGGTCTCTCTTTCTTTGAGCCATGGACCTCGGTAGTTCTATCCGTGCCTTGTTGTCTTCGTGATGGCAATGGACTGCCTCATTCTGTAATAATTTAATTATACACAATATGTATTTCTCTCACCTTCTAATAGGGTGCATCTTATAATGCTCGCACTCTTTGTCGTGGCAGCCGGTCTTCTCGCAGATGACACAGCGCTGCAGTTTCCTAGAGTAGACCACAAGCTTGTCGTACTCCTCCTGAACGTTATCCACGGAGGTCCAGCCTCGAAGGTAGCAGAGAGACTTGAGTGCCTCTTTCTCACGCCCTTGGGAGAGCAGCCACACTGGAGTTTCTGGGACCTTAAAGTTAGAAATTATATTTTTTTTATCGAACACCCAAGACAAATTTTAGAAAAAACACTAACACAAACACCAAAACATGCGTTAATAAAAAACTTATTGTCAGTAGGAAACAAGAAAATAGGCAATCCATACTTTGGTCATGCGAATTAGCTATGTGAATTCAAAGAATTTTCACCGCTTTGTACTGCTTTGTGGACTCACCATCAGCACAAAGAGCATGGAACAGATAGGAATGGCTAGGCAGATAAGCGCAGCGTTTCGCCAGTCCACCACCGTGCCCAAGAAGAACATGGAAAGCATGCCGATCGAAGTGAAAAGCTGCGTCACCGTACACAAGGCGCCGCGGACAGAAGGCTCACTGAAAATTATACACAAGAGTTTAATTTCACATCCATCGTCATCAATACTGAATTACGCACTCTTGCACATATTTTTGATGAAAACTTGTGGCATACTGTAGGTGTGATTGACCTCAAGATAACACAATACATATTCCTAATTCAAGTTCTTAAAAATATTGTACTCAAATAAGACTTGTTAATAAATGACCTTGACCTAAATAAGTCTATCTATACATGGATATATCTGTCTATCTATCTATCTATCTATGATAGACAATATTACGAAATGGTTAATCTATTTACAGATTAGCTGATTTCGATAGTTTTGATATACAATAAATAGCTACGATGTTTTCATAATATAATAAGTTTGAGACAACGGAAACTCGTGACTCTCATGAGTATAAAATCTAAATACCTATTATTTTGAAAATAACTGGAACCTTTTTCATCGCCATCTTTTACATGAATACTTACGTAGTTTGTATTTAATTTATGTAGGTTCGACAAGTGGAAAGTAGTTACATGGATTTGAATTAATTAAATAGCATTTTACAAAACAAGTCTGTACTTTTGAGAGAATTAGTCTTTTCAAGACATAGAATTATTACCTTACTCATAGGGAGTTTTAGAACATTTAAACCACATCTTACGGTAAGGTACGGTATAGCCAGTACATACCTAATTTCTCCGACATATGAATTGATGGGCGCTTCCATCACGCCTGTGCCGAGCCCCAGCAGTCCATTGGCTATGAACAGTGATGGTAGATTCCACGCATAGTACATCAGGACCCACGCTATAAGATGGGGGATGTTCACGAGAAAGTTGGCCTTCTTTCGTCCGCAGTAATCGACCATGGGACCTGATACTATGGCTCCTAGTGGCTGCGTCAGGTATGAAAGGCTTCCTGAAAAGAAAAATGGAAAAATTTAACACAGTAGAAGTAGTATTTGTGATGGCCATTTCTCACTATCGAAGATTAGATAACCTGATCAGAGGCGGATGGCATAATAAGAGAGAAGTCTATACCTAAAAATAAGGTAAGAAATACGCTGTACGTTTGTAGAAGATGATGTTACTAATTGATACACGAGTGTAACATAAAGGTTGTTCTACTGAAATAAACGTCTGATACATTTTACAATAATGTAGTAGACTAATGGAGCAAAATATACGAAATTTGATAAATTGGAAACGAAAAATTGAGTTTTGGATAAATTTCGAAGCACTTCAGGAACTAGACATTTAAGGAATTAGGCTGATTACTTAACATTTTTATTATGGTTGGCATGTTAGCCTTATGTTAAATGACGGTGTAGTCTAAGATGGTAAATATTTATAGCCTGAAATGGAAATTAGCTCTCAATAGAGGTGGCCGGTACAGATGGTTACGTGCTTGATGACAGATTTTCAACTTGAGAGCAGTCAGTGCGAAGCGAGACGCAGCCGCGCGCACGCATTCACCTTGAAAAAAAAAACCGTCTAATGCAGTTGAAACTATAGTCGGAGTAACCGGCTTAATCTTACGTTAGTAATTCTCGTGTAATATAAATAAAATTGAGAGCAGTAGCTAGTCAGCCAAGCATTAGAAAGTGCTCTGCCACCATGCTATGGTTTTTTTCACGATTTTTCCTTTACCGGTAGTTCAAGCTCATTTTTGGGATTTGAATCCACGCCCTACGGTATGAAAGTCACTACAACAACCACTGAGCATACAACGCAACAAACATTCAGGGAATAACATCTTATGAGTCTGCACCAGCTGAATAGGTATTGATTTTGAAACAGATGTCAATAATTTGCTCGCTAGCGGTTGTTGATATGTACGCAGTCTATGCACGTACCTTTGATACAAAGGCTTTGTAAATTATGATTTACAATAGTAATACGAGATCACCTTAAAATGCAGAATTGCTTTTATCCACGCTCAACGAAAAGTTTTTTAATACAATAATTAGAATTTCGTACCATAAGAACTGATATGGGGTTATAGGTAGATACTATAGTAGATGGTACTTTAAAAAAAACATGTCCAATGTCCATGTTGAACCCGTGCCTATAGTCGGTGGGATCGTCGATGGGCAGCGTTCGGAAATTTGCGTGACATCTTCTCTTCCAAGATACCACAAAGCCTAAAGACGAGGGTCTCTGACCAGTGTGTGTTGCCAGTGATGACATATGGTACTGAGACGTGGTTCTTAACTGTTGGCCTTTTGGAAAAACTGAGAGTCACACAGCGGGCAATGGAGAGAGCTATGCTCGGAGTTTCTTTGCGCGATAGAATCCGAAACGTGAATATTCGCCAAAGAACCAGAGTGTTAAAATTTGCAAGTTGAAGTGGCAATGGGCAGGCCACATCGCTCGAAGAACCGATAACCGATGGGGAAGAAAGGTTCTTGAGTGGAGACCACGAACCGGAAGACGCAGCGTAAGTAGGCCTCCTAGATGGACCGACGACATAGTGAGAGTCGCTGGCATCCACTGGATGCAAAAGATAGGCTGTCGTTCAGTGTGGAGGTTAAAGGGGGAAGCTTATGTTCAGCAGTTTGCTTCTGGTTGATGATGATGATGATGACTTAAAAAAAGATATCAGTAAACAAAATTATATTTGAAGATTTATATAAATATGCCATGCCAAGTGCTTTTGATACGTAAGGACTGAAATCCTTGGAACGAAACAAGTTTTCGGTGTTTTTTTTTCTTGATATAATCTAGGTTTTTTTCAAGGTCACAGTGAATAGTATCTTCTTAGTCTGCGTGCTCTATCTTTGACCACATCGTCGCTAACTAGGTGCCTTACGGCTAGCTGCTTAAAATAATCCAGTATAGGTGATGAAAAAATGTTGCGCGACCGCATACCGTATCAGGGCGCGTTAAGGTTCACGTTCGCGTGATTTTCCAATCTGCGCGGTTTTAATGTTAGTTTGATACCGCGTAAGCAGTTGGCCGTAAGGCCCAGCACTGCAAGCGAGTTGGTGGCGAATGGTGGATTTTTACGCGATTTCCAAAAAAAGTATTTTATAGACAATAGTATCGTCCTCTCAGATTCTTTTCTTAGTAGATTATGTATTACCATAATAGCAAAAATATACTTATTATTAAATCTTTATTTTAAAGATTTATTCATTTACTTACTTAACTAATCTGCTTATATACCTACTAATCCAATTAATGCTTGACAATAAAATTATCTGTAGTTAAGCCAGGCTTGTGCATTTTTTGCGCTTTCATTAAAATCATATCGCAATTTAATCTAAATTA
Source organism: Agriopis marginaria (assembly GCA_932305915.1). Taxonomy (NCBI): domain Eukaryota; kingdom Metazoa; phylum Arthropoda; class Insecta; order Lepidoptera; family Geometridae; genus Agriopis; species Agriopis marginaria. Next base: position 7,085,616 of record OW029933.1, read on the forward strand.
TGATTGTTTTATTTTATTTGAAATATTTAGCTAGATGATGTGTAATAAAACAAATCTTACAGACAGACTATCAGCATAATATTACGTAAAGTACATTAACAGCGGTAGGCAACAGAAGTATTTATGGACGAACGTAGAAATGTGGGCCAAGGCGTAGCTGAGGCCAGCATTCGTGTGCGAATTTTACCATAACCTCTTTTTAGTGAAAAACGTAGTCAAACCTCTTTGCATATTGAATTATTTTACACAGAAACTAACAATATATTTTTTTACCGCCAGCTACTTTGAGGTCACCTTCAAGTCCAATTTTAGACAAAGAGAAAAATAATTTAATGAGTTCTTTAAATAAGGGAAAAAGAGGGAAATAGTATGTACAGAAAATATCATAATATTAAAAATGATACCGAAAGATTTTTCTACACAGCACGAGGATATTATTTGCTATCACGTCAGCCTCCTGTATCACTGTGAAAGTTGATTTAATGACTTCGCAATTTGATACAAAATTGTCTGAAGAAAATATAGATTTATGTAGTAACAAAAATAAAACCTAAAACTACTTACAAAAATATGTGTATTTTCTTGTTTAAATAAATTTATTCGTAGATTTATGTACTTTCTTATAATAGTATAAATTTGCCGATTTCCAAGTTTTTTTTTGTATGCTCCACGGACTCGCCGACGTGCCATTATCCACTAACAACAAACTAAAAAAATTAACATACATAAAAAAACAGACCTCAAATTTGACGTCTGTTCTTAGCATTATCTGCTAATATCACAATTATAATTAGGAACCATATTTACCATAGGACCAATCAGCTGTTCCATGGAAAAAGGTCATTAGCACTCGACAAAAAATGCTATAGCAAATTGTTAGTGTCGCTTTTGCTTTAGCAGTTAGTTAAACAAATTTTTTTCACCGTCATTTAAAAATATCGTCCTCCTTGACGCTAGCTCCGACTATGAGCGCCTATATGGCTTATATGGCTAGTTAACCCCAGAAAAGAAAAAAATTATGTTTAAATTAGAACGGCTGTTAAGTCATTTTTGTAAGAAATTTGATGTAGCCAAATAAACGAAACGTCAGTCATTCGAAATCAGTTAGCAACTGTGATACGGAGTTCGACGCGTTGATCTAAATAAAAATGTTCAATCAAGGTTCACTCAAAATGCCTGTTAATTGATTTTCCTTCTCATTTCCGTACTATTTAGGTACTTCTCAATTTCTGTGAGTGAAGCCAAAGATCCTATATAAAACGCACATTGCACTTGACCATCAGTATTGTATGTGAAGGTGAAAGAAGGCTAAGCCGGGTCTGAACGATAAGGCGTTTCGCGTTTAGGTCATGATCATTATCTCACAACTCACCGAACCAAGACGCCTGCGTTTCAGTGAGGGACAAGCCCTCCTCCGCGTGCAGTAGATCTGGCAAAGCAATCGTGGCGAAGCTCACCGCCATGCCAAGGTCCAGGAGGAGCAGGTTCGGACACATGCATGCTATTAGCTGGAAGGAGGGAAGAAGATATGAAAGTTAATGATGATAATGGCGTCGTTTTCTTGTGTTTGATCGCTGATTAGCCTTGAAACTGAAGAAACATTGTTGCGGTCGCTTGGTGAAGAACGTTTACAAACACGATTGCAACTAGATTATATATCTATCAGAAAACACTCATTCCGGCAGCGCGTTCCACGCTCTGAAGTAAGACAAATTCATAGAAAGATCATGGAAAGGCACCTAGATAGTCGCGTCTACTTTCTTACGTATTTTACCCATCATGGTGGTCTACTAAATAATAGATTGTGACAAGCAGACTAAATACTACACTAGCTTCTTTATTCATAAACACGTATCCATATCCAGTGTTGTCTTTGTTTCCGATCAAAAATTTGTGACTCACGAAAAAACAAAATACTGACTAACTGTAACATTCCGTTTCTTCGTCTCTATTATTTAATATATGAATTGTTTACATAAAATAAGTCATTTTCCCAGTATTTGGGGCTGTGGCCGCATCGCGCGACGTGTGGGTCACTCCACATAAATTCATATTGAGCAGGTCGCGCGAAGCGGTCGCTTCCGCCGGTCGCGGTCGCCGATAGCAGTCGCAAAGATCGGAAGTCGGCAATTATGGTTCTTGATCAAATTATAGCGTTGGGAACGTTATTATTATGCTTACACTTAAATCTTACAGCTGTTACAAAGGATAGGTACAGGATGCATTCAAAGAAGAGACATAAATGCAGCCAGGTGAGGTTGGAGTTATCGCGCTACCGGCATCAAGATGCGAAGACTCCACAAACTGAGAAGCAAACAAGTTTGCCTTCTCTTCAGCGGTAAGAGCCAGCATCCCATCAGGTTTCAGCAGTGGAGGTAGTGAGGGGCGGCAAAAGTTCGCTTCGACTGATTTAGCTAGGGACCAAAACGCTTCACTCCCAGCGACGAAGCCTGTTTGTTCCCTATTATATCAATGAAATCAAAGCCAGCCCTATGTAGAACTTTTTCGCAGGGTTTAGCTGCCTTCTTAAACGCTTTCTTCTTTATCGTAAATCTTTTCTTTATGTTAACAAGTGAATGTCAAGAGATGATTATGGAAAAATGTCACTAAATCCAAGGAATTTTGCTAAAAAGTAGCCAACTCCACTGATTTTGTGATAAGTCCATAGTTATAAGAATTATTAGTGTACAATATATAAATTTTATTGTACTTTTGAGTTTAATAAATTAAACAGTGTCCTAAGAACTACGTTTTTAATTTTAATTCAAATTTTTATACAACATTCTAAATAAAATAAATAAAATTTTGGCACTAAAACGTCCCTACCCAAAAAATGAGAAAATGGACTAAGATACTTTTAGAACTAGGCTATCCAATTATTTCACTGGTGTCCGTTCACGTATTGGGTACGTAAAGGTGAACGCACATGATATTGCGCCGCACTATATTACATTTATACAACCTACTTACTAATATTTGTAGCAATTTATATCGAATTAGTGGGAATTCCGTTGAATGCGGTGCAGCACTTTTCATCTTTGTTCATCGATGTAAACTTCGGTTATGTTTTTTCCATAGTGTTTTCCCCCATCCCAAAAAGTGCTCAACGTGCCTAAAGAAAAAATATTCGAATGGAGAGCCCCTCCTTTTTCACAGTTGGTTAAAAATACAGATCTACCTATGTATTTCAGAAATGGAATTTATAGATCTTTCTATTTGATAGAAGTGGAACGAAATAAGAACTGGTATTATCAATTTAGTAATTAGTCTTCCATTCAAAAACGAGGATATTGATAAATAATTAACTTGATCTCTCTCCCTACATCATATCTTAACAACAAGTCCATTTAAAAACAAAAATGTTCTAATTAGGACTCTAAATAGAAAAAAATGCGTTTTCGATTAAGAAAGGAACGCAGAAGCCTGTGCGAAGCTAAGTAGCCAATAACTTGCACCTTTTTTAGTCATACAAAACCATATATCTTTTATACAATTCTTTTTTATGAGCATCGTTAGGCTAATAGTAATAGGCTGTATAAAAAGCAGTACAAAACATACCTGTTGTTAGCTCATTACGAAATTCTGAAAAAAGCAGCATCACATGTCTTTATTTGTACCACCTATGTATAATCATAAACGTTCTCATTGAAACTGAAGTTAAAATAATAAAAATAATACACAACCGACAGGTAAGTAGTACTAACTTTGTATATTACTATTACTTTGACATGTTATAGTAGGTAAATTATTTTAATAACTTGGCCGACAGGCTAAAAATATTCTGTATGTATATTTTTATACACATCCTTATCTTAGTCCACTGCAGTGTTGGACATAGGCCTCTCTCAACACAAGGCATGCCACCCGATTTCTGCTTTGCGCTTTCAGCCTCTGCCAGTTTCCTTCCGTATATCGTCAATCCATTATATTAGTCTAGAGCGTCCTGTACGTGTATCATCATCATCATCAAACTTAGCGTACTAAGTTTCCCGATTCAATGTTTCTATTTATACACGTACCTACCTAAGGATCCATAGTTTTTATATTTTATCTATCTTGTATTCACATATACTGGGCTACGCGGAAAGGGTGTACTGTGCCGAAAGGGGGACCCCTCTAGGCACACCCTTTCCGTACCCATCATTATGAACAACTTTTACTATGAGAACTCTGAAATGGCGGAACTATATCAGCTGTTCCATAAAAAACGGTCATTGACACTCAATAAAATGCATGTATCAGCAGATATTTATTTCGCCATTTCAGGGTTGGTTTGTTCGTAATGATGAGAATAACGGACCCCGTTCGGCTTAATACTACTTTTCCGCGTAACCCTGTAATGAACGCATGAAAATATTTTTAGCCATTGTATGAAGATACATAATTTGTATTGGGTAAAAAGTATATTTTTTGTTTAAGAATTAGAGTTGCTAAACTTTAAACAATGTGCAATGTAGTTTTATCACAATTTTTACCAAAAATATTTAATGTGCATTTGTATGTAACTTAATAATGTAGGAAAATGCGCTAAGCTGTGATAGCATTAACCTCAATTGGTGTTCATTTGAACGAATTCATCAAAAATTATAGTGTTGTTTTATAAAATAATGTAAATAAAGCACTTACCTGTGATGCGACCGATCTTATTCGGGTTACAGTCGGCGCCACTTCTTCGATTTGCAGTTTATGCACCATTTTTATGAATAAAAACTTAACAATCAACAAAAGTTAAACACTTTTCAATTTGTCATTGTTAAATATGAATTGGCAAACACCTAAATTAAAAATATTAATTTTAATTTGAAAATATAATAAAAAGTCGCAAATGTTTTTGTGAGGTGCCAATGACGGCAGCTTCAGCCGGCGAGGTCTTTGGGAATGGAGTGAAGTGATAAGCGAACGATGTTACACCTGTCTCAATGGTAATTTATGTTAAACTGCTCTTTTTGTTGTTGTTTTAGACGTGCCGACATCTATTATCTTTAGAAGAAAAATGCTTTGGCGTGCCTTAAGACCCAATGTTTCGTGCGTTCTTTATCTCGCTTACGGTTTTTTATTATTATTATATGATCAGTTTGCCTACAATTTTGTGTTCCTACTCGTTGATGATGAAATTTTGTAAATAGAGTAGATATATATGCCTTCAAATTGCTATGCAGTTTGGCAGAGTTTTGTAACAATAAAATGTATGTTATGTTATTCACTAAGATAAATAATAATAAAATAAAATAAACCTTTTTGACGATATAAAGCGACAATCATTGTTTTTATGTAAAACGTAAAAGGGGTCTAAACCTATATAAATAACAAAACAATAAACAAAGCAAAAATATAATATTTAAATAAATAAATGTATAAAATAGATTTAAGGTATAAAATATTATTATGTAAAAAAATTGAAATGTTAATTTTTTACATTAATAATTAAATATGAATTTGAAATATAAAAAAAAAGTGTAATAAAACACATGTAAACATAATAAGGATTTATAAATAAAAAGCTTTCTATATTATTTATTTATATTTTAAAATCTAAGCCATACGTAAATTAAATTAAATTTTAAATGTAGGTATAACCGATAACATTTTAAATATATATATGCCGATAACAATTTTACCCGACTCCCAAAGTAGGGTAATGTTTTTCAGGTGCCTGTAACTAGCTATTTATACACTCTATATAACGTCCTGTAGCTATTATGTCTTCTGTGCCTTAACCACCCTTAACGCATTGAATTGAAAGGCTACTGACCAAATCATCACGCATGTTTGAACATCCGGGCGGTTGTAAATTTTTTTGTATTATAATTACCTGCGCTTCGCGGTTTCACCCTCAAGTTAAAATCGGAATTGTCAAAAAAATTCCAATTTTCTTAATTTTCATTTCCGTAAGAACCTTCTACAAATTATTAGAAAAGTTGAATGAAATTGGTAGTCGTTCTGAAGTTATGGCGTGACCAAGGTGAATAGGGATTAATTTATATATGTATATATAAATCATAAAGTCATTTATTTCAGGCACATCAACAGTGTATTATGCTTTTTTGTTTTTTATTATGAGCGAAATGTACTTAATCTTGTTTCGGTCTTTACAGTTTCCTAGATAAAATATCAAGTTTTGATTCAACATCATCATAATCAGCCTTTTTAACAGTCCACTGCTGGACTTTTAGCCTACCCCCGAAAAGGTGATTGGGCCATATCCACCACGCTGGCCTAGTGCGTGTTGGTGGATTCAACCATGGAAGTACATAAACTAAAACTAGAATGACCAAAATTGCCAAAAGAGGTCCTTACGTAGGCATCTAGATACTAGGTACTTTCCCTGACAAATATATTATGGTAATCTCAAAGCAAAGGTTTATTTTGACAATGAAAACAGACAAAACGATGACTCTTTGCTGTTGTTACTAAATGCCTTTATTATATGCATGTGTCAAGCAATTATCTAGGGCTACAAATGACACATGCGTGCCAGAGGTACTTTTAAAAGGAAATGACAAAGATCTGAGCAGATTCTATTATTAGAATATTCTAAGATCTTTGCCATTTCTCTGTGTTTGTATGTTTCTGTTTTTCATTTTCTTTCATCATCATCAGCCAGAAAATGTCCACTGCTTAACATAGGCCTCCCGCCTTTGACCTCTATACTGAACGAGTGCCTGCTATCTGTATACACTGAATGCCCGCGACTCTCACGATGTCGTCGATCCATTTAGTGGGAGGCCTACCTACCCTGCGTCTACCGATTCGTGGTCTCCACTCAAGAATTTTTAATTAATTACCATAAAATTAATAGGTGCAGGCAACGGTAAAGCAGGTGAGGTAAGTCAGTGGGCGAAGTACGAACATTCACTACGTAAAATACGTATCGAATTTAATACAAATTTAAAATTTCGAATTTCGTACTTTGCCCACAGAACATTATTTTTGTGGATTTTGTAAAAGACCCAGCATCCATGTGCTTATAAATCAATGGTTATACAAGTAAAACGTGGTAAAACTACGAATAAGTAACTCGTGGCGCTAGCTCGTAATTAGTGTTTTCTATCTTATTGTAATTTTTATTTCTGGTGTACACAATAAAGAGTAATATCTATACTAATATTATAAAGAGGAAAGATTTGATTGATTGTTTGTTTGTTTTTTTCTTTGCATTGAATAAGCTCCGAAACTACTGAACCGATTAGAAAAATTCTTTCACTGACGGGAAGCTACACTATCTCCGAATGACATAGGCTATAATCTATACCCGTGCAAAGCTGGGGCGGACCGCTAGTATCTAATAAAAACGCAAATTCATTGAGATTTTGACCAATTTCTTTACTTGATAGTAAAAATATTATTTTATCCTCCCTTAACTCTCAATTAGAAGTCATATTCAGATTTTTTGTATCGATTTTTTCGCAGCGAATTTTGACAGGTTGAAATACCTACTAATGTTGTCAAAATTCGTCGCAACAAAAACTTTGAATAATAAAGGAATGAAGAAACAGGGAATGATTTCCTCTTTGTTACTTTCCTTAAAAGGATAAAAAAAAAAATAAGAAAGTAAGGATGAAAAAAGGAAACAAAGGGAAGAAGGAAGGGAGAGGAAATGTTATTATTGGGTTTTGGTCTGACAAAAACAGATCTTTGCTATTAAATTTATTCAACATCGACGCTTCATAGGCTATGGAAGTACGCCAATACTCAAAACTGCGCATTTAAAAAATAAGTCTTAACTATATGGCAATATGGTTGGTTGGTTTTTGTGCATGAACATTCATTTGAAAATCATCGTCACAATTTAAGTCGTTTTTTTGGTAATGTTGAAACCATCTTTGGGTTTGAGGCTTAGCCTATAATAGTCCTAGTAAATTGCAGTAGATAAATAATTTGTTGTATTTCGATTTAAACACTTAATATATTAAACTTATCATGATACTTAAGCTATTATTGTTATCTAAATCTTATTGGATAAATTCCATGACAGTTTACTTAGTTTTATCATTACTAAGAATATTTTTTATCTAATCATTTATCTCAGGCATAGTAAGTCTGAAAAATGTCTAGAATAAAAATCTTGGTACATTAACCTTATTTGTTCCTATATTATCTTTACGAGATTGTCCCAATAACATATATTTTTCTCGTATGCTGTGATTTTAAAAACTATGATGGTAAGTGGTCACAGCCGCCTACGGATACCTACAATACTCGGACCATTGGCGGTGCGTTGCATACCTTATAGGACTTTAATCATCCTTTCAGTGCAACCTTGGATATGTATCCGAGGTTACGCGGAAAAAGTGTACTAAGCCGAAACGGGTCCATTATACTCATGATAATGCGCAACTTTTACCATGGGACCAAACCTGAAATTGAGAAAAAAATAGCGGCTACACTAAACATTTTGACGAGTGTGAATGATCGTAATATTTTTCTCTATTTCAGGGTTGGCCATATAGTGAAAGAATAATAATGATAGGGATAACGGACCCCTTTCGGCTAAGCGTACCCATTCAGCGTAACCCTATAGGGTTACGCTGAACCCTATAGTGCTAGTCGCGGTTAGTGATATATCACACTGTATATATTATACTACTACTGGATAAAATGTATATAAGCATTGTGTGATTACAATACCTATATCACACTATAACACTAATATTATAAATGCGAAAGTTTTTGTGTGTATTTGTTTGACCGCATTCATCTCCATAACAGCTGCATGGATTTGAACGCACTTTGGTAAATAGATTAGGCTACTTTTATCCAGAAAAAGTTCAGGTTTTTATAGGATAGTGGGTGAAACCGCGGTGCGCAGCTAGAATGAAAATTAAATGCACTGTAGTCAAGTTATGGTCATGCTAACATCACCATCATCATCATTTCAGCCATAGGACGTCCACTGATGGACATAGGTCTCCCCCATTGATCTCCAAAAGGGCCGGCTGGAAGCGGCCTGAAAAAATCTTAGAATACTGCTCTAACTAAATTCTTACTTCACTGAAGTTCAATTTTTCTGGTTAAATATATGAATTTTTAGTTTCGTATATATTAATTAGCCTGACTTTGTACTACTTTAAAATAATTTTCACAACTAAATTAAACAATTACATTTGACTGAAGTCCACCCTCAAACAAATTCTCTTTTCATTTCTCCTCTTCGCTTTCGCTTCTCTGCTTTTTACACTTCTTAAATACATTAATGAAAGGATCATCAGCGAAGGTTTTAAATTCTCCATTGTAGAAGTTTTCAATTTCAGCTAAGGGCACTCCTTCAGTTTCCGGCATAGAAAAGTACAGATATATCGTCCCTATGAAACCAAATCCGGCGTAAACTGCAAAGGTTCCCCACAAGTGGAAGTTGAGTTCTAGGGTAATTAAAGTCTTGGCTCCAAAGAAGGTGACTATGTAGTTGAAGGCTGCCGCTATACCTTGAGATGATGCGCGACTCCTGCAGCAGAAAGATACAATAATTATTTAAAAAACAATTCACCACAGAAAAAATAAAATTGTGATTGATAAAGACAGAAAATAGTAAATGGAAGTGGCGCGGACTTTTCAAAAACTTTTGTCATAAACAATTTAGAAATTAGACGACCGGCTGAATTCGAATCTGCGTAACGGTCGTCCCCATTTTTTAAATATTAATTTATGGCAATTATAATGTTAGGCTTGCGTATGACTGGCGTTTCGCCTAATGTTAAGCGAAAATGCGGTTTACGATGGAGAACGCTTGCCTGGAAGAAACCGATTCACTCTCGACTTAAAGTCACCCAGATTGTATAACTATCGGGGAGTACACAGGCAGCGGATTCCATAGACTAGCAGTTCACACAATAAAAGTGCAATCAAAGCGCTTCGTACGGGTTTTGACGAGACGGTGTCAACTTTTCGTGCTCGCCCTGGTTGTCTGACAAAATAATAGGCAGGAAGGAATTAGATCACGCAGACCCGATGTACAAAATGTATCAGTCAAAAACTGATAGACTTGCAACTTTACGCCGGTTTCAAGACTAAGAAGCTAAAGCCCATTGCTCTAGCCGCTGAATTACGATAGCTTTGCTGTCAGCTTCCAAATTAGAACACAATACACAATATAACATTTCTTTTTGTGGAATAACTAGATAGTAAATGACTTAAATCTTACCTAAAAGGAAACACTTCTCCCAAAAGGACCCAGGAAACGTTAGACCCAGTGCACAAAGCCAGCGCATAGAAGAACACGAGTGGCCAGACGCTTTTCTCTTGAGGGAAGGTCGTTGGATCGTAGGAGAAGACTGTCGGAGGGAGGTAGTACTTCGCATACAGACTTAAGGCCAGGCAGGATACTCCAGTGCCCAGCATGACAGTAATGCCCATCTTCCGCTTGCCTGTGAGCTTGATGAGGAAGACTACGATGAGTGCAGCTATAAACGTGATTACGCCAACCATGAACTGTGGAAGAAAGGAATATTTTTTTATTTGCTTGCTTATAAAAAAAAAGTTATTATCATGAGCATTATATATAGCATAGAGCATAGAGCTATAAGATTTTTCACAGGAGTTTTTCACTTTGCTGAATAATGACGACTATGCAATGAACTGGAGCCGTGGTAGCCCATTTGGGAGACCGCTAGACTTGAAAGCGTGAGGTCGCGGGTTCAAACCCCGGGCCCGTACCAATGAGCTCTTTGGAACTTATGTACTGATTTTTATACCACTGGCTTTTCGGTGAAGGAAAACATCGTGAGGAAACCTGCATACGTACGAAGAAGGAATTCAATGGCGTATGTGAATCCACCAATCCGCACTGGGCTACCGTGGTGGATATGGCCCAATCACCCTTTCGGGGGTAGGCTAAAAGTCCAGCAGGGGATTGTTAAAAATGCTGATTATGATGATGATGACTCGCCGAGTAAAAGGTAGGTAAGGAATAAGGCCCCATTCCGTGGTACTTTTCACAGTTTCGCCTCTATTATTTTGAATTATAGTTATCTTATACCTAGTAACTTTAGAATAAAAAATATCTGGGTAATTGTAATTCTACTATTTAATTAAAATAAAAAATAAAATTATTAACAAAAAAAAAACTTTTTGAAAAGAAGCTTTTTGTATTCTTCTCAGCAAACCCTTTCATTTGATACTCACATCATGGGGGTGCATAAAAAAATATTGATCCGCCATCTTTAAAATAAATAAATATTCGGGAAATTTTTACACACACGGTCATCTGACTCCAAACTAACCAAAGCTTGTGATATGGCTGCCAGAGACTGATATAAATAAATAAATAAATAAAATATTAACACCCAGATATAGAACAAACACAAAAGTTCATCACATAAATGTTTGCCCTAGGTGGGAATCGAACTCACACCCCCAAGCGCAAAAGGCAGATTCACTACCAACTGGACCAACGGGCTATCAAACTTTGGCTTTGGGAGTCCGCCATATCATATTGGATTAAGAATGAAGCTATATGCATTGTCATCCAAACTAAACAGTATACGATGAAGCAAGCTTGCCGAGAAGGAACCAATTTTTATATAATTATAAATAGAGAGAGGATTATCCTTAAACATGAAGAATACAACTCAAGAAGTATCATACCACAATATGCTTTCCATCGTCTGCCATGCCGAATGCCTCGCACACGTTCACCATGTTGGGCCTGATCGGAGTGAGGCCACTCATCACGAAGAACAAGAAGTACAACAAGATGAGAGTCAGAGGCCTCAACGTCTCCTTGCACAGCATCACTAGATTGAACTTCCGACAAAATCTAAAAAGTAGAAAGTAGTAAGGTAAAATATATTATAGATATAGCATTACCTAATAAAAAAAAACGGGATATTTTTGCACACACGGTCATCTGACTCCAAACTAAGCACAGCTTGTGATATGGCTGCCAGAGACTGTTATACATACATATATAGTTTTAAATACATACTTAAATAAAATAAATAAATAAAATATTTGGGACATTTTTGCACACACGGCCATCTGACCCCAAACTAAGCAAAGCTTGAATAATAGATATTAACACCCAGACATAGAACAAGCACAAATGTTCATCACATAAAACCCAAGCTCAGAAGGCAGGTTCACTACCAACTGGACCAACGGGCTACCAAATATATAATATTATACATTAGCAGACCTTTTCAGGCTAAATGGCAACATATATTTAATTATACATGGCTATTTTTATTTGCCCAAAAACCTCTCACTGATAGCTTTTCTATCGTACATCATAATTGACGTCTATTGTTCCATGATTTTTCACAAAACTGTTTATTAACATTTTCTAGCTTTGTATTCTGCTAGATGCAAGAGTCGTATTCAACACTCTGCCCAATCCCGCGTTCATTCTCATTTGAGATCGCGTAGATTTATTGCTATATAAAGCCTTAATTTATTAAAGACTAGCTGAATCCCGCGGTGTTACTTGTGGTTTTCCTGTTTTTTTCGCATTACTCCGAGAAAAGTAGGTATATTTTCCGTCTTTATGATGCACACTGTCTTCCTGCCAAGTTTTGTTAAGATCGGCTTTGCCATTTAGTCATAAAAAGCGAATAAACAGCTGTATATTTATTCGATTTTTTTGAGAGTTACTTTCGCTATTATAATATTAGTTAGGATTAAGATATTTATGTTTGTGTGAAAAACGACGAATATTGAATGCCACTGAAGAAAAGTTACAAAGTATGATGAAGGTAAGCTGCCTGCGAGTGGTTTTTTGATTATTTAAAAATAACCCAGTTTGTATTTTAAAACGTACCTTATGAAAGGATTCAGTTGCATATGCTCGCACTGGTTAGTTTCCTCGATCTTCATGCTGCCCTGGTCATCATCCTCGCAACACAAAACGCAGCGGTGCAGGTTTCTGGAGTGCGTGACCAGCTTGTCAAACTCTTCTTTGACTTTTTCTTCCGAGGTCCACCCGCGGAGATATTGAAGGGACTTCATCGCGTCTTTTGTCCTGCCTTGGGCTAGAAGCCATACCGGTGTCTCTGGCACCTGGAAATGATTTAAATTGTCTTTTAAGAAGTATTTTTTTTATTTTGCATTAAAAAAAAACTGTCGAGATATAATATATTAATATTGAAACTGACGTGGTTATCACACATTTTATACTATAAACTATAACTATATTTTTTTAAACGTGAGTAATTCCCGTGTAATATTAATAAAAATGTTGGGATATTCTCGCTCACACGGTCATCTGACCCTAAACTAAGCAAAGCTTGTGATATGGCTGCCAGAGACTGATATACATATATAAATATAGTTTTAAATACATACTTAAATAGATATATAGAACAAGCACAACTATTTCATCACATAAATTTTTGTCCTAGGTGGAAATCGAACCCACGCCCCCAGCTCAGAAGGTAGTTTCACTACCAACTGGACCAATAGGCTATTGGATTTTGATGGGCTTTAGTGCTGTCCTTGATCGTTCATTATAGTTGTTTTAAGAGCTAAGAGTAAATTAGTAAAGTAAAACGCTTGGCAACGAATTTGCTTGATGGTTTGTAGGTGAGGGATGGCGGAGTGGCTTATAAAAATCCTAAATGATGTCGATTTAGAAGAAATAAATGTTTTCTTGGTTACATATTTGAGCCGTTTGGGGTCGAGACATTGGTACCACAAAGACCGCGCTCACCTCATATTAAAAAATCATTCAGAATTTTAATGCCTGGTTAATGTTCAACGCATAAGCATTGCCATTCAGCGTGACAACGCCACCAGCTTGATGGGTACACTGCCAACTGGTAGAGGCTGGAGCATTTGGATTGTTTAGATATTCAAAGTATAGGCAGTTCGAATGTTTTTGCATAATAAGCCAACTAGTTTAAGTTTTTAGTATAGTTAGCTTGTATTTGGTGTAGCAAAAAAGGCTAAAAAATATTTGTTTACCAAACAATATAATAAATATTATTATGTATATCAGTATGACTCAAAGAATATTTACATTCAGTGTAGGTATATAAGCAGTATAAACTGCAGTTAATCGTGAAAAATTGGAGATTTGAGAGGAGAGAAAAATGGATCGTCATTACTATAATTTCACATGTGAAAATATCGCAAAATATGAATATTTTAGTATCAATTTACATAACTGAATATTATGTATCTACTTTTACATTGTGTAACAGAAAACTGGTGATCCATTTAGAATGAGAACACAATTTTTTTGCTTAAAATTTTGCAAATTTTTCTACTACAGGTTATTCACTTTTATGGGTATGTATCGTATCACTACATTAGTTCCTTGTAATACTACATCTTTCTTTTACACGTTGTTTACAGGGTGTATCTCTAGACGACAGATATATTCAAGAATATCATTGCACTCATCACTATAAACAACTTTTACTTTGGAACCAATCCTGATATTATAAAAAATATATTAATATATAATATATGACAAAAATTATATTTTACTTAATAAAAAAAAAAAAAACCTGATATCGGGTAAAGTTGTTTCCACAGAAGAAAAAAACATTAACTCTATGGCTTTTGATTTCTCGACATATTTTATTTCTTGTGTCTCAAGAATTCTCTAGAGCAATTACACAAGTTTCTCGGGTTGTAGGAGAATTTTTTAACACATAAAAACCTAAAGAATTTTTTTTTAACCTAAAATCAACATTGACACTCAACAAAGTGTATGGTTTTTTTTAATGGTTTTTTTTGTGGGTCTCAAAGAAAATGTATTTATAATGATCGTCTACAATTTGTCCGTCGTCTAGAGATATACCCCGTAAAAACAATGTGATATCTATGTGGCAACTTTACTCACAAGCAGAATCAGTAACATAGCAGTGATAGGTGCAGCTAAAGATATTAGCGCTGCCTGCCTCCAGAAGACCACAGTTCCCAGGAAATACATAGTCAGTATACCGATGGCCAGGAAACATTGGATTGCCACGGACAGCGCTCCGCGGATCGACGGTTCACTGCAACAACAAAAAAAATACACAATTTACAAACCAAAGATTACCCGTAACCTAATATTATTTTTAGTCAATAATTATGGTTTCTCTAATTTAGAGGATGGAAAACAAGGCCATGTGTTTTCGGCGCGTTGATTGCACAAAATAGCGTCTTTACTAGGGATGGTTATGGTTTTTGACAGCTAATGTGCTACATGGTAGGTATACAAACATGGCCGATGCGCCGCAAGGAGACCCTAGATCGCGTTCCGACTTCCAAAAAGGAGGATGGTTCTCGATTTGGCATGTATTTTTTTCCATGGAGAGTTCTTGGTTATGGAACACAATTGCCAAACACATATAAATGAAGTCTGTCTGTCTGTCATTATACGCCTTACTTTGTGATTAGAAGATTGCAAAATTGCGGCAATACCGCAGAAGCAACGAAGAATTTTTTTATTGAAAAGCGACACTTAGGAGCCAGTTTCCATTGTAGACTAGGCATAATAATTACATGTGAAATCTTACCTAACTTCACCAACATAAGCAAATATCGGCGCCTCCATAAGCCCAGTACCCAGTCCCAGCATTCCATTCGCTATGAAAATAGCCGGAAGGTTGGGAGCATAGTACATCAGGATCCAAGCCAGTAAGTGCGGGATATTGACTATGAAGCTAGCCTTCTTACGGCCGAAGTAGTCCACTATTGGGCCGGACATGATGGCACCGAATGGCTGAGTCAGGTAGGACAGGCTTCCTGAAAAATAAGTCATTGCTTTCAAAAAGTTAATTGCTCCAAACTTTATTACTCGATTAAATAAGGTAAAGACAGTGAAATTATTTCGTTGGGTAAAGAGCGTATAAAAGTTGAGGCTCTAATTTTTCTCTTCCTATTTTTTTTCTTTCTCTTTACAACCTTCGCCTAGATCAGACGTCAGCTAGAATGGACTGGGTGCAGTTGTAGTGGCCTCCGCTTTCTCCATAGAAATAAAAACCTGACAGCGGTACTTTTGGCGAATCATATTTCGCAAACGGTACATCTGAACAATTTTTTTTTATGTGAAACCTTTCATATTAAAAGACAATGTAAATTTACGTAGATATATCATGTATAAATACGCCGCTTGCATGTTAGCAAGCGCTATTAATAAAAAAGAAATTATGTTACTTGTAGGAGCTTTTGCAAACAATCTAACAATTTAGCTAGTGACGACGCTAATTAAGGTTTGATTAGCATCTTTGTCATTGGTTTGGTTTTGTTGGTTTGGTTTGCTTTTGGTTTGGTTTGTCATTGCTTTTTGGTTTGGTTTGTGGTTGGTTTTATCTGTTATTTTCCAAAAAAAAAAAAGCTCAAAACCATGCTTTCACAAGTATTATACTTTTTTATAATTTGATGATTTCATCTATATATTATAGTCGTGTTAGTTACACCATTTATTACTCAAGAACGGCTGGACTAATTTTAATGATCTTTAATTTGTTGTAGAATCCTTTCCGCCCCGAATAGCAGAGTAACTATTAAAAAAAAAACTTGAATAAAATTCATTTTCCTACATTTTATAAGGAACCTTAAGAATTGAAGTTATCAATGTATACATTGATATAAATTACATCATAGACAAAAAAAAACAAAAGGGGTTGCTGTCGCTACCAAGGAAGTATATATATAACGTGGGTGAAATGGAGAGGCGCAGCTAGTAAATAATAAAAATACATTAAATTACGTGCCTTTAACTAAACACAATTTTTATACAGGCATGTTATCTACATGTAAAGTAGTTACGCCACACCTTGTATAAAAACATCCTTAAAGATTTGATCATGTTTATGCATCTCATCTGCAGGGTTAAACAGAACTGTTCTACTAACCAAAGAGGGGAGTACTTCATTAAAAATCACGTTAGGATTTATTATATATTATGATTAAATGGCTTACGCTCACGTTTTCCTGATAAAGGGGCTCTAATGACTTTGAAATTCATCGTTAGTCTCGACCGATAAACAACGAGAGTGTAAACCATTTTGCTATAAACTACTATAACAACGGTTTACACTCACGATTATGTTTCACGTTTTGTTATAGTTTTCTTAGACTATAGAAAAAACAAAAGTTTTTCAAGGGACAGCTAAGTTTTTGTAATTTCATAGTTAGTTCATCATCATCATCATTATTTCAGACATAAGACGTTCACTGCTGGACATAGGCCTCCCCATCGATCTTTTAAAGGGCCGGTTGGAAGCGGCCTGCATCTAGCGTTTCCATGCGGTCTCTTCTAGTTCGTCTGTCCATCTTGTGGGTGGACGTCCTACGCTGCGCTTACTGGTCCATGGTCTCCATTTGACAACCTTTTGGCCCCATTGGTCATCTGTTTTGCGTGCTATGTGCCTACTGGCACTTCCACTTGCTAATCCGTTGGGCTATGTCGCTAACTTTCGTTCGTCCAAGGATCTCTTCATTTCTGATTCAATCTCGCAGAGAAACCCCAGAGAAGAGAGATGGCTAGTTTCATTCAGTTAAATAGAAAGATTGTTATGACCACTCAGTTGACTAGTCCTACTCCTTACGGCTTAGTAATCAGTTATGTCTAACTCTGTATATCGCTAACAGGATTCGATGGGGCAACATTTGACATCATATCACGTGATGGAAAGTGAAGATGCGGTCAAGGCTTGAGCCTGTGCCACAGGCTCAAGCCTTGCCTTGCCTCATTTACAACTATGCTATACGAATACGACAGTTTAAAAAGCCCAGTAGCATATTTTAATCATTTACGTAGACAAAAAATCGGAGTCAAAAAAGTCGGAATAAAAAACTGGTTGGTAATATTGCAAACGTATTAAAGTAATTAAATTTATAATTATGATAATTCCAATGAGGTTTTACCAATAGAGACGTCATACTCATTAAAAAGCACTAAAATCATAGCGATATTTTACTATGGCTAACTATCTAGACCCTAGTGAGTACTTAACTTTCTAAACACACAACATGGCATGTTTGATTATTTGTCATACTCCAAAATCGCGCATCGTACGTTTGCAAAATGCAAGCAGACGAGGTCGTAATAGCACTTTTTTATACAAATTATCTTTTTGATTTCGAGGTTCGAATAGGTATTCAATAACTACGAAAATACCTAAGTCATCAGTCTCTCATGCTTCCACTGCTGGGGCACAACCTTCTTTCAGAAAGGATGGGCTCTAATCGACTATGCATCCAGTGCATGTTGGTAAATGTCAATAATATAATATTATGTTTTTGAACTTTTGAGGTTATTGGCATACCGGTTTCCACACGATGTTTTCCTTAAACGACAAACCACGAACGAACCAATGAAAATACCTACCTTCATTTCGTAATATTATCTATGCTTATATATCTATAAATACATTTATGAAATGAAATGAATCCCTATTTACTATTTACCTACCTTGGTCACGCCATAACTTAAGAACGACTTTACCGATTTCATTCATCATTTTTTAAAGTTTTCTAATACTTTGTAGAAGGTTTTCTTACGGAAAGAATAATTAAGAAAATTGTGCAGAAAATTAGGAAATTTCAGAAAACTCTCGCCAATTTTAACTTCGTGCGTTTGACAGTTCTAAGACAGGACAAAGTCTGTCGGGTCAGCTAGTAAAATGTAATAGGTGATGTGTGTGTTTGTATCCATGTATGTGTCTCTATGGATACCATACCATATTTTCACAAGCCTTATTTTATAAAATTTAAAATACTATCAATAGTGTCAATTTATATATATATTCTGGTAATGTGTTAATTTGTAAAAAAAACACCCAGACTATTTTAAAAAGACATCTGATAAATCGCGCAGAATTAGGCCGCAATTTAGACATAAATTAATCGAACCAAAGTCCAACCTAGAAATACACAGCTCTGGCCCTAAAACAATGGCCATTAAAATATTTAATAAATTGCCAAATTTATTAAAAGATATCGAAAAAGAAGTATCTTTTATAAATAACTTAAAAGGTATTTCAAAATCCAAATGTTATTACAACTTAGAAGAAATTTTTAATGATAATTTTGCCGAAATGAACATAGATCGTTCCGTTCCGACTATTGCCATACCCAAATAGGGTCATATGTATTAGGTACTTTATATTTAAACATGTTAATTTAAGAAATCCATGTACCTACATATGTCTGCAATAAAATATTGAGTATTGAGTATTGGACGCCTAAAAGGCTGGACTGATTTTGACGGGATTCACTGACAGATAGCTGATGTTATTAGGAGATCAAACCGCACTTTACTAGGCATGACTTAGACTTACTTTGCGTGATGCTGACTAGTTTGATTTAGTTAAACTTTAAAATATTTTGTTACTGGACAATGGCAACAAGATGTGCGATTCCAAAAAGAATTCCCTAGAAGAAGAAAAAAAAACACTTAACTTTTCACCATTGCTTTGGAAGAAGAGTGGCGCTATCTTTTTTTTTTGTAGATTACGAAGAAGGTAAAATACTTACCAAACCAAGAAGCCTGGGTATCATCCAAGGAGAGGTCAGTGGTGGAGTGCAGCATATCTGGCACGGCTATGGTAGGAAAGCTGATCGCCATACCAATGTCTAGCAGTAACATGCTTGGTGACATTATTGCTATGCACTACAAAAGACAAGAAAACTTTTTCTTAACATTGTATTTACTGCAGCCATAATTCGACGAAACCTCTTCTTCGTAAATTTTACTTTATTGTTGAACTAATGTTTAAATCGATTGAAACAAATTTCAGTCACATAATTAAGAGGATATAGTTGTTTTTACTAAATAAAGATGGTAATATGAAAAAACTTACTTGTGCTACAATTGCTCTTAACCTTTCCATTGTAAAGTTGTCTCTTATATTATAAACCATTTTTACTATTTTAATAAACAAAAGAAATTTAAAATGTATTTAAAAAATATTTATATTTCGCTACTATTATTATATCATAATTTTTTTCATCAACTATAACTTAATTATTATCAGTCTCACGTCAATATACCATTAACACATTTCCAACAACGACCAA
Source organism: Agriopis marginaria (assembly GCA_932305915.1). Classification (NCBI taxonomy): domain Eukaryota; kingdom Metazoa; phylum Arthropoda; class Insecta; order Lepidoptera; family Geometridae; genus Agriopis; species Agriopis marginaria. Next base: position 7,105,566 of record OW029933.1, read on the forward strand.
AAAACACTTGTAAAAGATACTAAAGGTTTTTACAAAGTCAGAGAGACAAGCAACATCTAGACCAGACCGATTCTAAGTGAGCTAAGAAGGATAAAAGAGCAATCCTTGAAACCGGTCGAAATAATGAAATGAATTTGAGTAACATTGTAAAAGATTAAGGTGTTATACACATGATATTTACTTTTTAAATACAAACACAACTAACTACAACTTTTATTTATTAAACAAATAGTTTGCGTAGACCGCCACCTCGCCTAATGTCTACGCTTGTCTAGAAGTAACCGATTCACTCGCAATTTGAAGACATAGTTACAATCTGGGATTGTAACTATTGTGGAATACCCATTCAGGTAGTGCAATCCACAGAATTGCAGTTCGCACAATAACTCTGCTCCTACTTCTCTAGTTTTCTGCGGGAGGAACGATGGTATGTAATAGCGACCATCTTCATATTTTTTTTATCAATATTTTATTTTATCATTGGTATAATGTTTTAAAGTTCCGTAACCAAAGGGAAAAAACGGGATCACTAAGGGATACGGTACACTATGCCTACGATGTCTGTCTGTCTGTCCGTCTGACATACCTTTAAACAGCTGTATCTTTCGAACCGTAATAGATAGCCAGTTGAAATGTTCACAGAATATGTAATGTTACGGCGGATTAACTAAGAATAATAAAGTCAAAAAGTAGAAACTAAACCCCATAAAACAAACTTATTTTTAACGTATTTTTGTATTTGCTTTAATGTTAAAACGGTAATACGTATAAGCGTCAAACTCGGCATGATTATAGTACACACTCTTAAGTATAATATCATCGTCAGCCAGAAGACCGCCCGTTAACCTCCACACTGAACGACAGCCGCCATCTGCATCCCCTGCCCTGGATGCCCGCGACTCTCACGATGTCGTTGGTCCAAATAGTCACTAGATTATAGTGGGAGGCCCACCTAACCCACGTCTTCTGGTTCGTGGTCTCCACTCAAGAATCTCTCTTCCCCGCGGTTATCGGTTCTTCGAGTGATGTGGCCTGCTCATTGGCACTTCAACCATCTTGCCATATTTTAAGTAGTTATATTTTATTTATTCGTTGTCTGTACCCTGCTTAAGAGCATGAAAATGTTAAAATATTCACTGTTCTAAGCGACCTTAAACAAGTGCAAGTCTAGGCATATATAGGTATTTAGTATATGACGTCTAACATTATCTATAACATTGTGTTTGAGGAAAAAGAAAATTTGCAATTTCCTATGTCGTGAACTTGACAATGGAACAATGTGTTTTTTGTCAGAGCTGCAGCAAACTAATCAAAAACTATCTGCCATTCAAACTTTTCTACCATTTAAACCAGATTTTATTCTTTATTTATTATTAATACTTTTCTGTTTGCAAATTCTTTAGAACTTGATTAAATCTCTTGGCAATTGAATTTTCAATGTTGTTGCACCACTTTTAAACCGGCTCTGAGATCTAAATACAATCCTTGCCGTGCCAAATGTTTTTACCTTAACACGTGAGGAGTCACGTGTCTTTTTAAATAAAAACAGGTTAATGGCCGTGACGATGATGCTAAGTTATTGCCATAAGGGTTTAGACGAATCCAGTGACTGGACCTCCAGCAACAGTCACTTACCTTCATTTTGGCTCAATGCTATGACGTCATGAGAGCAATTTAGTACTACTAAAGTGCAGCCGCTGAAAGAATGTGTTTTACAGTTGCCATTATATTCTAAAAAGCTGAATGAAAACAGTAAATTCTCATCACTCTTACTAGTCTTAAAAAATTGTGTATTCATAAAAGAAACACAGGACTACGATGAAAATATTACAGTAAAAGAGCGTCATATAATGGACCTTTTGGCATGTAAACAAAGCATTATCACATTGCACTTTATCAAATTAACTTCAACTACAAATCTTAAATTAATGGAAGGCACATTGAATCGAATAACAATGTTTCTATAAACGAATACTTTCCATGTATCCTAGCCAGCCTAGTTGTGACTTGGCCGGATCAAACAAGCAAAGTTACTGGACTGGACTAAGTTTGCTACATATCAGCTAGGTTGGCAACTCCACTGTGCTCGTGTAAGCTTTACATAAATGAAAAACAGTTCTATTCTACAGAGCTTTTTGTTTTTAAAACAAAAGACAATTCACATTATTTACTATACATATTTTTTTTAGATTGCTTGTTGACTTGTATGGAATAGACGAGTTTTTCGTGACAAGTATGATGTCTAGTATATAGGTTTTGACATAACTGATATGCTAAAGTCGATAATAATTGTTGTACATATTTTTTTTGTAATGATCCTTTAGTAAAAAAATGTTATGAATATTTCACTAAATGTAGAGCACTCAGGTTTCTTTTGCGATTTAATGGTCGGTCCTGCAGTCAAACGTAACTATTAAATAAAATGGCTCCCTTTTAGTTTAGCGTACCATTTCTGTCAAACCTGTACTTTTGTACAGGTCGCAGAACTGATGGCCGATGGGGCCGAAATGTTCTGAAATGGAGACCACGGACTGGTAAGCGAAGCGTAGGATATCCTCAAGATGGACAGACGACCTAAAAGAGACCGTAGGGAAACGCTGTATGCAGGCCGCTTCCAACCGGCCCTTTTGGAGATCGATGTGGGAGGCCTATGTCCAGCAGTGGACGTCCTATGGCTGAAATGATGATGATGATGTACTTTTGTAAATGACACATTTTCCAAGAAGTCCTTTGATGATTAATAAAAAATATAATCTTTAACAAGTTACTAAAGCAGGAAGCAAATATGAAATGTGTTAATTGAGATAAAGGTATAAAGTAAGGTACGGTTTTTAGTATCATTTTATTTAACTTGCTAAACCTCAAATCATTGACCTACATTTTCAGAGTAAACTTGAGCCTTCTTGGTTATAAAATAATTTAGATAAAAAATCTCAGTCCAAGATGTCGGTTTATGATTTGCAAAGCTTCCGACAAACAAATGACCTCAGCTCTTAGTTATCGTTGATTGGATGTACCTCTAGTATAGTATATTTCTCTATGGCTGTACCCAAGCTGCGCCCCACACGGTTTTACCCGTGGACATTCCCTCAAAAATCGTTCATTTATCCGGGATAAAATCCGTTGGCCATCTAACTACATATATGCAAAAAGTAACGTCGATCCGATGTTCTGCTGCTGCGTGAAAGAAGAATAAACAAACTTTCGAATCATATTTCATACTTCATTATCCTAATAATACCTATTATAAACGCGATAGTTTGTATGTATGGATGTTTGTTCCTCTTTCACGCTGCAACGGATCGACCTAATTTTTTGCATGAGTATAGTTTAACAGCCAGAGAGTGACATATGCTACTTTTCATCATAATCATCACCTTGTTTCCATTTTTCATCACTACGCTGGTGAAACCGCGGGGCGCAGCTAGTAATATTGTAAATGCGAAAACCTTGTTGGTTTGTATGTTCCTCTTTCACGCAGCAACAGAGCAACGGATCGACCTGATTTTATGCATGAGTATAGTTCAAGGGCTGGAGCGAATGCTGGGGCAAGGGCAATTTTCATCATCATCACCATTTAACATCACTACCCGGATGAATCTGCGGGGCGGATATGTCCCTCTCCAGCCCTTGAACTATACTCATGCAGTCATACTTAGTCTGGGATTTATATGGCACAGATTTGCCGATACAGTGCACGCAGTACCATAGAAATCAATATAAAGCAACAAATCCGTAAGTTCTGCACGCTCCGATTCCGACCCAGTGGACGCGTACCTTATTCCGTAAAAAAATATATTAGAACACAGTATTTTGAACTATTTTTATTTCGTTTATAGGTAAGCATATTTTATTATTATTGAAATAGGCAAATTCATGGTAGTAAACTATATACCTAAGTATATACCTATATGACTTTTATAAATGTATGAAAATGTAGTTTCTTAGAAAATGTATATTATTTTTATACTGGGTAAGATTTCAACATAACCTTAACTTTTTTACGTTCTTATAATATTAAATGAAACACCGTTTTAAACTACCACGGTTGTTCACTACAGTTATATGATTATGTGTGGATATTTCGGCGCAGTTACCTGCACTATGGTCCATCCACAACCTTATCACGGTAAATATCCCGTTAATAATCATCAAACTGTAAAGTTAAAGGATTAATTTTTACAGAAAATGTATCATTTTCAGTGTTATCCTTAGTCACATGGACTGAACAACATTTATCTTATGTAAGAATTTTTTTAAATTTGGCACACTTATTCACAATGTATTTCTTACAATCGACTCACTAACGAATTGTCTAAATATTGTACAATGTCTTCCAATGTTATGATAGATTATTGACATGAATTTAAGCTGGATACAGACAGCTGTGCATGGCTACGTAAGTCACTTAGCGGGCCTAGCGCATGGAGCGTTGGCGTATGGTTATGTGACATCATTCAGAGGCACACGAACGTGTGGGTGACGAGAACGATCTAATTTCACAGCCACGCATGCCACGTTTTCTCTCCCGCTTACTCCCTCCTGCCTGCTCTCTCACGTTGGCGTAAGTCAGCTTGCGGTGTGAGGCCGCATCGCTATATTGAGCCACGTACGTACGTGTCAATTGTGGGCGTGCATTGTCGTTTGCAGCAGTCTGTAGCATAGATAATACACTATATACATGGTCTGTAGCCAGCCTAAATTCTGATTTGTGGGTCATCTAAGTGTTAAAATGTTAACTTAACTTGAGTGACTGCTTTGGCTTCTTCAAGTTGTTATTACTTATGGTAGTATGGTACAAATAACTTCAAATATTGCTTATACTTTTATAATTAAGGCATCCTGGTATCCTAATCCTGTTTTTCCTTTGTGGGGCAATAACTTCTACTGAAGAAACACAATCTAATAATTCGATTCAAATATATACACTATCATAATTAAAAAAAATGCTATTCAATTGTCCGTAGACATGACATGCCACGCTCATACTATCATGTAATAATGGTATCGGTTCTATGTTCTGTAACTCCAAAGTCCAATATACAATCCAATATACTTTTAGTATGAAATAATATTTTAAGGAAATTAAGTTGGAATTTAGGTACAGAACCAAAGATAATTTATGGTCGTCATTGAACAGTAGATATATTTTGTTTTTCGACGCGAATATCAGATGACATTAGCAAACTAAGCGCATTTTTTTTACTACATGTTTTTATTTTTTACTTGTGACCTTGTCCTATCAATAAACCTTGTTAGCATTGTCTCGAACTAGGTGGCGTAATGATCATTGCGTCTTCCACCCTGATGGCTTATTACGGATGTCCATGCGTGATTCGGATTGTTATCGCGATCGCGTACCATCTCACTCACGCGCGTGGTGGGAATAAGTATTTGCGAACAGGACGGCATGCAATATCGATCACAATTTTGTAATATAATCCGCCTGCTGATTGGACTAACTTGGTGGAGGATAAGGATACGTTCTTTTGCTATCGTCTTCTATACTTAGTAACATGGAGTGTCTCGTAGACTGAGATGTGAGGCGGCTGGTTTTTATCTAAATTGCTTATTAAATGCCTTCCAGCCAGTGAACTACTGCTACATGGCGATGACTTGCGTCCACGACAACCGGCCAGTCTGTGCCTCCACTCCTGACGGCTGCAGTCGGAGGACCTTCCTCGACCAATGCGACATGTTCGAGTTCAATTGTGACTATAATACCAGTGAGTACAATATCATTCCTCCTCCCTCCTCCTCCTCCCCTCCTCCTCCTCCCGTCCTCCGCCTCCTTTCGTCGATTCCCCAATGCTGGGGGTCGTGACCCATCACGGCATCAACTTCTCCCTTATGACGTTCCGCCATATGTTTCGGCTTTCAGCAGCGTGAACCGCTTCGGCAACGTTGATGTTGAGGGTGTTGCTGATTTGATTTGTCCAACGAATGCTCCTTCTTCTCGGTCTTTTGCCCTCTATTTTTCCGGTAACGATTAGTTTTTGGAGATCGTAACCAGACTTACGGGCTATCTGGCCAAAGAACTCAAATTGGTTAACAATATCATTAACTACATACCTATCAGTTTAGGGCTGTGTCCTCATTGGGTGAACGGTGAGCGGCTTACTGTTTGCCTCCAGTTCGCCAACCTATATGTTTTAAATGGAGTGTCCATAAAGCGCGTACTGTACACAGTTTGCGGCGTTTCGCTTGCAGACCCATTCAGGGGAAGGCCGATATGCAGCAAAATTACGCCGCAATTTGCTCCAGTCGGCGGTGAAGTACGCTCGCTACTCCGGCGAAGTATGTACAATTGTACACTACTATACTAATGCTATACCCACTCTTCTCAGTCCACTGATAGCAACTGAGTTTACTTTATTTGCCAAGAGTTCGCTAGCGCTTCGTGGCAGTTTGCTGCTCACTGGACATTGAGTTTGACCGATTTGCCACTCAAAGTCAGTCAGCAGACAGTCCGCGGCTCACTGTTCGCCTAATGAGGACACAGCCTAAATGTTAATTCTTATGCTCCATCCGCGCTGATTTCTTCTTCTGTTCCTTTCACTTTTACTGCACTTGCTGTATTTGGTAAACCTGTATTTGCTGTATTTAGTACAGCAAGTTTCCACTTTGCTCACTGAGGAGATATATATCACCTGGGTAAAGAAAGTGGAATTATAAGTCTCTTTTGTTCACCTCGAAATCAAATCACCTAGATCCAACAAAGCTAAACCTACTTACGAGGACTTTAAAGTTAATGAAATTTCTGTGGAACCAATCTGAATAAAAACAACCTGATTTTTTCAAATCGCTTGATATATGACGGAGTTCTAAGGTAACTAAAATACCACCTCTTTTTTTGAAGTCGGTTAGTAAAAAAAGGGTGATAGGGGAAAAACCGGTAAAACCAACATGGGTACTGTTAGATACTAAAGTATTCCTTGTTATTCATTTCAGAATTCACCACAAAACCATGTGGTCCATGCTCGAGCGGTCACCCGGATTTCGGTTGTTGAATGTGCAGTTAACTGTAAAATAAAATTGTTAGAGCAGTAAAAGTTGGTTTTATCTGGTTTTACTCCCAGCTCCCAGCCCTCGTAAATTTTACTTTACTGCTGAACATTCTACGTATAACTAATACAAACTATGTAGATACCTGAGAAGATAATGACATATTGGGTAATTCGCCATGGTTTTGTGAAACACGTGCTGATTTTTTTTAAGTTATACAAGTATGTAATTATAGTTGTTTACACGTTGAAGCGATAAATATAAGTATAAAATTGTTTTAGTGGTTTTTATATTTTACAAGTACATAATTTTGACATATTTTGGTATAGGAAATGTCTACAGAGTATAAAATAAAGTCGATTTCCACGTCTGTCTGTATATCCGCTAACTCATCTTAAACCATTCAACGGATTTTGATGCGGTTTTCACCGTCAGTTAGATAATTTTTCACGAAAGTTTAAGTATAATAATATTTAGCAACCCACCCTGGCTTCGCACGTAAATTACACCCGTGTGAAGCAGGTCGCTAGACTAGATTATTAGGAGTAAAGGAAGGACCTTTTTTCCACGGAAAATAATTAATAGATAACACCGGCCCTGCACCATCTCTAGACCAACTCGATAAAGAAACTGCACATACACGCGTATGTGCAGTTTTTTATACAGGTTGTAAAGAAAACTCTCCCGAAAACGAAGACTGGTCATAGTGCTAGTGATTGCTGACACAATAGAGAAGAAATGCTGTTTTGCTGTAAAAATAATATATATTTCACAATGCAGTGCAAATAAAATATCAGCTGACGCTAGAGGTCAACAAACAACCTGCACCACGCGCTGCTTTACATTGCTGGTTTAAAAAAAAACTTTACCACGAATAACACTATAACAAGTAAAATGCAAATGATTATTGGGATTCAATTGTGCTTAGATAATTATAATAGTAGAGTTTCAGTTTTGGGAGCGTTTTCCTTACACCCGTATCTGAAATTCTGAATAGTAGGTATTTGATAATCATCTTCAGTGTTAAAGGTGATATGTGCTATGTAAACGTATGTTACATATGAAATATAACAAATTTATTTGTGGAATAAAATATTGTTTAAGTTGTACTATCACGGTTGTTCACTAAATTTACAACCACAACCTTACCACGGTAAATATCCCGCAAATAATCATATAATGACAATAAGACTGTTGGATACTATCAAATAACATTGAGTTTGATTCCAGGATACCACGGAACTTATATACTGCATTGCATGATGTCTAGTCTAAAAGCAAGCGTACCAGTTCGTCCATTTATTACACCTAAACTTGTAACCGAAATAAGTATAAGTAATACACCAGAAGATATAACATTCATTGAAGAAAATATTATAGAAGATTCACCAACCACCTCTCCTTCCACTGTGACATGCGTTAGTACAAGTTCTATTCAAAAACCTTGTGCATGTTTATGTCGACCTAATACAAGTCTTCCTACTAGCGTAGGAACTATAGCCACGCCATATAGTAGTCCGACAATCACTACAACTCCTAAAACTACTATTGCAAGTCCAATGACGCTAGCTAGTACGCTACTCCCAACAACGCCCGTATTGAGAAATACATCCACTAATCCGACTTCAAACACAATTAAAAGTATTACTACTAGTCCCAGTACAACTATAAAGCCAAGTGTTACGACAACTACAAGCACGAGCCTTTCTACAACTCAAATCAGTCAAACTACTACAAAACTAATCACAAAATCAACTTTAAAGACGGCTGCAACCACCGCATCTGGGACAGTAATCAATAAACCAGCAAGCAATACAACGACATCTGTTACGCCGAGACAAACTGAGGTAAATATTATACTTACCAGCTCAATACCTACTACAAGTAAAACTACTGCCACAGCAAAACAAACGACAACTGCTCAACCAAAATTTACCACCACTCTAGAGATAATTATCAAACCATCAAGATTTACTGGTTGTTGTGAAAGGCCAAAAACTTGGGAAACGACTACAAAAATTATAAAAACTGTCATAATTGATAAACCAGTACATAAAAACACGCAAAGTGACGAAAATACGTTTACAACTATTGCTATTCATAGCACAACAAAACTATTATCACCAACAGTACCTAGTTCATTAAACAAAACTAAAAGTAAAACTACATGGATGCTGGTTGCAACATCTACTACAAGTAGCCAAAGCACGACTTCAACCATTAAAGGTACGACAGCTACATTCTCAACACCATCGGTTACTATTAGTTCGTTTATTACTACTCCAAGCATAGCCAAAATAACATCACATGTAGTATTGACAGCAAGCAAATCTGTAACCAAAAAGCCCAATTTATCTACGACTCTTAAAATATTGACTCGATTTACTGGATGCTGTGATCGGCCAAAAACTTGGGTAACAACAACAGGGACCATTAATAATATTTTGGTTTCTACTTCTGATAATCAACTTTCTACTACGAAACATAATAAATCTAGCACTATAGAAAGTACAACGGAACGGCCACTTGCATCTAGCACTGCAGTTGAAAGCATAGCTATATTAAAACCACCAACAATACATACTATTGTAAATGAAAGCCGGCCAATATTTGCACCAAATAGTACAAAAATTAAATCTACTGCTTCAACAATTTTACAGACTAATTTGACTACAAAGAAAACTACAGTTTGTTTAAACTGTCAGAGACCAACGACTTGGGAAACAACTTCAGAAAAGGATTTGTCTTATGTTTTTATAACAACTTTAGTAAATGTAACTGAGGCAACTCCACAAAAAACTACAGCACAAATTAAAACTACCATAGACAATAAACCCAAAACCGCACATGAAAAAAAAAATACACAATTAAAAAAAACTATATCGGTAGTCAAATCTACACAACAAATAATAACTGAAGAATACGTACAGAATAACGTAGTAAACGAGGAAGAAACTCTTGGTCCTATTTCTGACCGTGGTTCTGTTTCAAAAGAGGATTATGAAGATATTTTGACAACAACCACGACACCTACGGTGACGACGTGGTGGTATCCGACAACTTCAACTGCGATCCCTAAGACGGCAACATGGTGGTATCCGACAACTTGTAAATTTGGAGACTGCGAGAGGCCTTTGACATGGCAGACTACAACGCGGCGACATCGAAACAATTATTAACGTTAGTATTCTTGTTTGTAGTTTTTTGCGATATTATAAGCATGACCAAAGTTTTAATATTTTTTTCTTTGACATCCTTTCCAATAGATTTGCAATAAAATACATTTTAATTTAAATCTTAGATTTTTCCTACAAATACAATCACAGAGACACTGCACACTCTGCACAGCCATTCTATAACTCAACAAATGCATTTGAGTAGTGCATATAATAATTACAGTGTTTGTTTTGTGAAAATTGATTTCACGAGTCTATAAAACGGAGTAGCTAGTTGTGGTATAGATGTATTTTTTACAAAGTTACAGCTTTATTTCACAGATTTCCAAAATATTGACTGTGACTCCGAAACCACGATTAAATCGGCAATACCACCAATCCAAAAGCTCAAAGTTGGTGATTCAGAAGAACTTGAAGATTCTCGCAAAAATGACGAGTATGAAGAATCGGCTGTAACTAACAAAATAGATAAAGAAAAGTTAATAGGATGGATTACTGGAAAATGCACAACGGGTTGCGGTAGGCCAGTTACTTGGCAAACAACATCTCGTGGAGAAACAAGAGACTTCTTCAGAGTTCTTCAAAGTAACTAAGATGGTTCAGAAAAAAATCAAATGCGGCTACCGCATTGTTAGTTACCAATTTTTTTGTTTGTTCTGATTCCAGGGTAGCTATTATGATTTATTACGTGCAGTCGAGAACTTTGCACAGTTTATAATTTTAACACTGTATCAATTTTTTTTTCTGGTCTGGTTTTGGTGGTTTATGGTTTAAGTAGTATAGTTATAAGTTATGGATCCTGTGTCTAGAATAAAAACACTTTCATTAGATTTTGTTTTGATTATGTTTGTTGAAAATAAAGTATATAAGTAAATTTGACATGTTTAATCATTATAAAACCTTATTAATAACAACGGTTTAAACATTATTTACAATATATAATTTTGTTTTCATACAATACAAAATTAGTATCTTACTTTAATCTGTCTGTTTAACTTTACTTATTACTTATTATTTACATATAATTAATTATGGAATGGGACTACTATGGCAAGTTATTGGCAGCTATTATTAACCAAATGTATTGTAGTACGTAAAATAGCTTGTACTTAAAAATATCTATAGTGTGTAATAGAAAAAGAGAAGAGAAGAATAGAAGATAATATTTATCAAATTCGCAAAGAACTCTTAAATGGCCTGTTAAAGTTTATCTATAATCCATTCTATACACACACTCGACACCATGAGTATACTTAATTATAACAATTTGAAGTAACAATAGACAGTTGCACTTATTTGTTATAGATCATTTGGTTAGCTCCTATGTGTTAACATTAGGCAGGTATCCATAGATGACTGTGATCGCTTACCATCAGATGGCCGGTTAGCTTGTTTGCCACCTTTGGCATAGGTTTTGTAAAGACTTGCAAACATGTTAAAAAAAATTGGTCAAATAGACACGTAAATAGAAAAATTATAATAATTGATGACTACAAACAAAAACATACAACAATAACAACGAAAATATTTACCTAATAAATATAATAGGATTTATTAGTCAAGATTGGCAAAATTACACCCTGAGTACCTACCTTAGTACCCTTTAAACTACACTGACCGTTTATATCTAACTAGCTGCGACTCACCCTCTTGGATTTAACTCCTTATATCATCAGCTATCTGTCCGAGCTGTTTTGGAGTCCATAAGGAACATACATACACACATTGCCTATTATATATATAAGAAGATAATAACAAAATTTTAGCCATTGTTACAGTATACATATTGTATCCACTAATGCTACTGAAATTATGCTTTATCTTCTTTTCCATTGACTAGCATAGGTTTATCTACATCACTGTTTGTTCTTTTCTTTTTAAAAGAATTTATGAAAAAATCATTAGCGAAGATCATCTGGTCTCCTTTGTAGTAAGCTTCAATTTCTACTAAGGATTTACTTTCAGTCTCTGGCAGGAAGAAGTAGAGATAGATGACGCCAACGAAGCCGAAACAGGCATAGATAGCGTAAGTACCACTAAGATGAAATGCTGCTTCTACGTTGTAATTAGTCTTTGAGGCGATGAAGAAAATGGAGTAGCTCAGGGCAGCCGCCATTCCTGTGGCCATGCCTCGACTCCTGAAATTTAAAATCAGTAGGTTATTTAGCGCAAAATTGAAACATTATTTAGCTTCCGCATTAAGTATTTTTTATTTCTTTATTTGACTTGTTTGGAGGAAAAAATAGTGCCTAATATTTACTAGGTAAATGCGCACAAAATGACTAATGTTATTGCAAAAATGGCAGGAGATATGATCAGGGGGGTTAGACAAGACCCATTTTCTGTTAGCGTTAACGCCTGCGGAAAGATGATATTGTATGAAAATTACATTAGCTTGAGAAAACATCTAATTGTCAATATGTCATTTTCATACAATTTCATCTTTCCGCAGGCGTTAACGCTAACAGATAGTAAGTCTTGTGTAACCCCCCCAGAGCACTAAAAATTAAATTAAATTAGTGTAACTATAGTCACAGAAGACATAATAGACACTATAGTGTAATACACTAGGTGAAAAGTCACTTTTGTTGCTCTGTGAATAGAACATTAAAAAGATTAAGATACATAATATGAGATTCAAAACCAACCTGAATGGAAACACCTCTGACAGAAGCACCCAAGGTATCCCCAGAGCATAAAAGCACACCAGTCCCAAAAACAATACCACAGGCAATAGCTCTTTCTTATCAGGGAAGGTGCTTGCTTCATATGAGAACACCTCAGGAGACAAATTCGTCCCTGAGTATAGGCTGATGCCGAGACTGCAGCAAGCGGTGCCAAAAAGAGAACCGAGAATGAGTTTTCTTTTGCCAGTAAATTTGACGATGGTAGCCGAAATCAGACTCATAAAAATGAAGACGGCACCCAAGACGACCTGAAATGAAACGATAACGGGAGTTGAATCACAAATTTATCTTTATTTTGTGGTTGAATGTTCGTTTTTCTAGGAATGAGGGGGTATGGTAGTAGCAATGACGTAAATTTTATAAATACATCACCATTAAAATATGGGTTTCTTATATCGATTTATTAGTAGAAAATAATGTATTTCAGAGTCAAGAACATATTAGATCCTAAAGTCATAAGAAATATTAACAATACTATAATAAGGAACGAATAAAACAACGAAAACTCTTACATTTGGGCTGAACACCTAGGCTACACGACCTTATGAAACTAATTCTGACCTTGAACACATGAATCGTATCTCTAAAATACGATCTAAATCAAGGCTTTATTTTTTGTTATGGCAATATGATATTAGGCCACTTAATTTTTTAATTTTAAAAATTGCTAGTCATTACAAGTGATCATTAAAATTATGAATTTTAAAAACGGATAGTCGACTAAGTATCAATTATGTAAAGCAAAAAAAATATCGAGGTCTGTAATACTAAGCATGATTTGAACTCTAGCCTTATACTTTACATCCGGACAGATTAATAAAGCGCCTATAAAACTTTAGCGCCGTAATTTGCTCGTGTAAAAACGCTTGACCATGGCGTTTGTGCCAAGTATTTTTTTTAAGAAAACCAACCAGCTACACATCATTTTCCCACTGCTGGGACACAGGCCTTCTCGCAGAGAGAGAGAGATGATGGACCCTAATCGACTGTGCTGGCCCATTTCATGTTGGTGGTAGGCATGTCTTTGAAATTTTCGAGGTTCTTGCACATAACGATTTCCTCACTACGTTTTCACCGTTTTTATGCGATGACATCGAAACTGCACGGAATTTGTTTAGGTTATAAATAATTCAATGGCGCAGGATTGAGGATGGAATCGGGTACAGATTGTAAAAAAACCCGTGCACCCGCTGGCGCTCGTCACTGGTGATTTTCAAGTTTATCCTCATGTTTAGGATAAAAATTATCCTTCACCCGCCTTCATTCCTCATAACTACTTCCTTGCCAAATTTTATCATAATCAATTAAATAGTTTAATCGTGAAAAGTTAATAAACAGAGAGAATCGTTTGTATGTCACAGGTGGCAAACAAGCAGATGGTCCACCTGATGGAAATCGGTCGGGAAATTGTCGCCTATAAATACACAAAAAGCATCACAAATACGTTTCCGACCCTTTAAAACTCTATTGTCTCGCCTTTTGAAGAACCCAGCCTCGCTTTTTTTCCTCAGTATTTGTATAAAAATTTGTGTGATGGAAACTGTTTTTCGGGACCACCGGCAGAAAATTATTTACGAGTGTAAAAAGTTGATAATATTGTACCCGATATTCAGTTTTTTAGAAACGTCAACGAACAGGTGGTAGTTATAGAAAATGTAGCAAGTATAAAATAAAATATAGTACAACTTACCACAATTGCCTTCGGGTCATATTTCATGCCCAAAGCCTTACAAATGTTGACCATATTCGGCCGAACTGGAGACAAACCGCTCATGGTGTGAAATAAGAAATATGCCATGACCAAAACAAAAGGCCTCATTGTCTCCTTTACGAAGAAAATGTTTTTGAACTTCCAGATTGCTCTTTTGATGATGCTGCTGCTTTCATGCGTGCATGGTTCTACGGCTTTGCCTTCTTTCAGGCAGACCACGCACTGGTGTATAACGTCGTTGTATTCGAGAAGCTGGTTGAACTCTTCCTGGACGTCTTCAGGTTGCGCCCAACCACGGAGCCGACAAAGGGATTTCATTGCTTCTTTTTGGCGTCCTTTGGAAATAAGCCATATTGGCGTTTCTGGAACCTGAAATTTGTTTATTTAAACAGTTATATTATCATTTTAACTTGGTTCAAATATATCTTAATCATCACTATGTTATCGATTTAGTTATATATAGTTTTCATCGCCAATACTTTATTTATTATTATATTATTATTAGTTTGTGCAGTGAAAGTGTAATTCATAAGTGTTTTAATCTACACACTCCATCAAATATAAATCCCAGAAG
This sequence comes from Agriopis marginaria, assembly GCA_932305915.1. NCBI lineage: Eukaryota > Metazoa > Arthropoda > Insecta > Lepidoptera > Geometridae > Agriopis > Agriopis marginaria. The sequence goes on from OW029933.1 coordinate 7,120,719, forward strand.
CTCATCAGACAATTTTATCAATGTTTATATAGCCTAAGTAACAAGTTTTTCTGTAGGTTCGAATATATTCTCACGTAGAAAGAACTTGATTTCAGAATAACGCAGAGTTTATGTGATGTGATAGCGATCATTACCAAAATGATAAATAACTCTTTAATAAGCTTGTTGAAGTAGCGATATACCAAAAATTTACCACCATTATTTACGACGTAAAACTTGACATAACCAGTTGATGGTAGCACAACAAAATAATGTTATTATAACTTAATAAATTTGATTCGTATAATGGTTAATATTTTAAACCATTGAATATTTTAATATCATTATGTCTGATGGTGGCCTTGTCTTCATAGCGTAAACAAATTACTATCACATTCATCAAAATAATAAGTAATTAACTACGATTTCTGTGATTATGTCTAACATATAAGAGTATTCATAATCTATGTTCGAATGCACGTGTCCCCTCTGTATTATTATTTACTGATCATCATCAGCCAAAAGACATCCACTACTGAAAATAGGCCTCCCCTTTGACTCTATACTGAACGACAGTCTGCCATCTGCAGCCACTGGATGCCCGTGACTCTCACAATGTCGTTGATCTATATAGTGGAGAGGCCTATCTAGGCTGCATCTTCTGGTTCGTTGTCGGCTCAAGAACCTTTCTTCCCCATCAGTTATCGGTTCTTCGAGCGATGCCATTGCCACTTCAACTTGCTTAATAGCTATGTCGGTGACTCTGGTTCCTCGTTATTATTTATTAAATAGTAAAGTTTAAGTCTTAACAATAATTTAAGATGCCGATCTATAAAAGTTATTTCAATAGTGTCTCAAAATATTTATGTAGGCTATTTCCCTTCCCACTGTATTAGAACCGGATTTTACTACTCTCCGATGAGGTGATGCTCATTATCATTCAAACCTTTTTTTTTATCATTGGAACTTTTATTTGTATTAGAATTGTTTGAAACCGGTTATAGTAGACTACAGTGACCCATCAGGTAGAGCTTTTATCTTCATTCGAGAGAAATTATACTTTTATGTCAACGAATAGAAACATTGCATAATTGAGGATGCAGTGAAATATCTAGTTTACCCCTGAATCGAATAAGATTTTTTTATTTCATTTTAGCCGTGGTCATCCCATTGCAGTGCACCTACATTCCTTACTTCCACTTCTCTCTATTCTGCGCTATAGTGGATCATTCTTTTGTGTGGGAGTTAAGCTCGTCTCGTTATATTTTTCTGGGCCTTCCAAGAGGTCGTATAGCATGCGGGAGCTATTTGGTAGTAGTTTTTGCCCACATCTAATCTGACAATCTACTTACGTGGCCGGCCTAGTCCCTCTTCAGTTTGCATAAAGCCGATAAAGATTAAATTGATAAACTTTAACATAATTATACTACTTACTTAGGTAGTTTTTAAACTTTTTCAATTGGATTATTTAAGATTAGTTGTTACAGTATTGAAACGGAAGTAGATGGGGGGTGGAGATGGGGAATATCTTAGTAGTGGTTCTGAGGCAAGCCTACACAATGTACAAGGTTTTTTTAAGCTGAATAAATAGCCTTTGGCAAACATCGAGCAGAAAACTTATGACTTTATGATGTGTCGTATGATATAAACCTTTTATTTCTAAGTTCAAGATACAGTCTTGCTGTTGAAGGTGAGGTCACGCAAAAGCCTATACTTTGCCCTAATGACTGTTTCTTGCGTAAACTGTAATCACTGGTTTATTTTGCCACGAATTTTTGAGGCAGTACCTATGCAAGTAAAAAAAACGTTGATGGATGTTACTATTGATGTTTCTCCGAATTTGGATACATAAGAAGAATTTTCTCGAGAGGGGTTTTTTTTTAAATTGTTTTTATCCTCTGGTTTTAACGTATCAAGCAAACCCTTTTCTTTACCTTACCATGTTCGTTAATATAATATCTTTTATCAAAATAACTAACTACCCAGCACCACCAAATCATAGCCATAGCCAAGTTTTAGGTCTCTTCAGCGGATCAATAGGGGTGCGATAGGATTTCGACCGCGTGAGTCTGCATGATGGATTGTAGTGTGTGCATGGTTGTCCGCGAACATGCGAACTCTTTCTCTAGTACTCCGATTGCAGCTACACGGTCAAGATGTTTACTAGTCACTAGACGTATGAATAAAACTAGTTAATGATTTCGTATTTTTTTTTAAATAGGTAATTGGCTTGCTTTTGACCACCATTTCGCCTGATGTTAAGCGATGATGCGGTCTACGTTGGAGCACGCTTGCCTAGAAGAAACCGATTCACTCGTGATGATCAATTTGAAATACCCAGATTGTAACCATCGGGGAACACCCATTCAGGCTGCGCATTCCACAGACTAGCAGTTCGCACAATAAATGTAGAATCAAAGCGCTTCGTACGGGTTTTCGGAATAAGCGATGACGATTTTCCTTCCCGCTCTGGCAGTCCGATAGAAAAATGGGCAGGAGGGAATTAGGTCGTGCAGATCCGATGCACACTCTCCGAAATGTATCCGATAGAAAACCGATAGACTAGCAACTTTACGTCGATGCGCAAGACTAAGAAGCTTAGTCTGAACTAAGGATTCGTTGCTGATGAGCTTCTTCGCACGTTTCTCTATAGACTCCAATGCCTCCATTCAATCTGGTACTTAGCTGATCCATCCCAAAGGTGAGGGCAGTACTCCATGTACGACCGAACTTGTGATTTCGAAATTCAGATAAAGAAATAGCGAATATTGTAGTTCAAGGTTTTGCAGACATGGCTACTTGCTGACTAATCTAAATTATACACATCACTTACTAAGTTACTATATAGAACTATAGATGTGATATAGAAAAAACGGTAGTTCAATGAGAGTCTATACTTACAAATAACACTAACACCATGGTCGCTAGCGGCACAATGAGTGACACTAAGGCCGCTTGACGCCACGGCAGCACTGTTCCAAGCAAGTACGAGACGAACATGCCCGTGGATGTGAAGCCGTTTGTCAGCGTTGTCAGGATCCCTCGAATTGATGGATCACTGGAAATATATAATAATTATGTTAAACGTTAAACCTACTATCAGTACAGAGGAGAGAATAGCAAGAAAGCGAACCTCGGTTCGAGCTGGAAAACATTATAAGAACAAATAAACCGGCCAAGCTCGAGTCGGGCTCGCGCACTAAGGGTTCCGTAACGCGCAAAATTCAAAATTAAACGATATTACCAGTTATACCTTGACAATTAACAGAAACTTGTCACGGACTCGCACTTGGCCATTAGGTATTTATTACTTGTTAAAACTCTACAGTGCGTATTATAATCATGTCAAGTTTGACGCTTGTATATAATATACCGTTTTTACATTAGAGCTAATACAATAATAAAAAATAATATATAAATTAAAAAATAATATATATAGGTCTTTGACCAGTGTGTGTTGCCAGTGATGACATATGGTACTGAGACGTGGTCCTTAACTGTTGGCCTTTTGGAAAAACTCAGAGTCACACAGCGGGCAATGGAGAGAACTATGCTCGGAGTTTCTTTGCGCGATAAAATCCGAAACATGGATATTCGCCAAAGAACCAGAGTCACCGACATAGCTGTTAAAATTTGCAAGTTGAAGTGGCAATGGGCAGGCCACATCGCTCGAAGAACCGATAACCGATGGGGAAGAAAGGTTCTGGACTGGAGACCACGAACCGGAAGACGCAGCGTAGGGAGGCCTCCCACTAGATGGACCGACGACATTGTGAGAGTCGCGGACATCCAGTGGATGCAAAAGGTAGGTGGTGTCGTTCAGTGTGGAGGTTAAAGGGGGAGGCCTATGTTCAGCAGTGGACGTCTTTTGGCTGATGATGATGATGATGAATATATATATATATATATATCATCATCATTGGTGAAGTGAATACAATAATACGTTAGAAAATACATTTGTTGTCTGCATGTCCGTCTGTCTGTCCTACTTTTAAACAGCTGTTTCTTTCGAACCGTTATGGATAGCTATATAAAATTTTCACAGAATATGTAATTTTACAGCGGATTAAGTAAGAAAATATAAAAAAGTCTACAAGTAAAAACGAAAGGGGGGTGGGTCTCCATACAACAAACGTATTTTTGTATTAGCTCTAATGTAAAAAACCGTAAAACGTACAAGCGTCAAACTTGGCATGATTATAGTACGCACTTTAAAGTATATCAACAAATAATAAATAATGGCTAAGTGCGAGTCGTTGACAAATTTCTGGTCACTAACATGTTATAACTGGTAATTTCGTTATTGAATTTTGTGGTTGCGCACTTGGCCGGTTTATTTCTTGTTGTTATCGACCTGCGGCCTTATTATAGAAGTTTGATCGTGATCGAGATTGCATGCCGTCCCGTTTGCATCTATTTACTCGCACCACGTGTGTAAGTGAGATGGCACGCGATCGCGATCACGATCCAAATCATCCATAATAAGGCATCAGGTTTTGAATATTACGACCTTAGTCTTTGAAATGAGTAATTCGTATGAGAGTGGACAATCAATGTGATAATGATGATCAGATAAGTGAATTGATTTCTCGTTTTGAAATTCACATTTGAATAAAAAATGTTCTGTTTGTTAAGCTACCATAAGGATAAATAATTTTGAGATAAAAACGCTTAAGATAATATTTATCAAGTTTAAAATTCTCGTAAGAATGTAAATTCGTTTTTTTTTTTTAATAGTAGATCGGCTTGCGCTTGGCCGCTATCACGCCTGATGTTAAGCGACGATGCGGTCTACGATGGAGCAGGCTTGCCTAGAAGAAACCGATTCACTCTCGACTTAAAGAAACCCTGATTGTAACTGACGGGGAAAACCCATTCAGGCAGCGAATTCCACAGACTAGCAGTACGCACAATACATGTGGAATCATAGCGCTTCGTACGGATTCTCGGAATATCAACCAAATAAAACGATGTCGACTTGTACGATATGTATAAAATATAAAAAAATTGTAGTACCGACTTAGTAATGGCATAAAAAAAAGGAATTTTGTCTATGGTAATGGTAGACTTAAATGACAAAACAAATCTACTCTCAACAACTCCACTAACGGTCCCATAGCACAGAGTAAAAGTTGTTCATAATGATGAGTGCAATGACCTCCTTTCGGCTTAGTACAGTCTATATGTGTAACCCTGTAAATTGACTGTGGAAATTTCAAATGTCGTAAGGGTTAAAAGTAGGTAAGTAAGATAAGTATTTTAGGGACAACTACTGTTGCGGTATTTGATGGATGAATTTATTTGGTGTACAGCGAGGAAAAAATTGTGACCACGTGGCTTGGTGACTTTGCCACCAGGGACCTTGCTTGCTTGGCTTGAATTAGGGCTGAAAGAGCGCAGTTCGGAAAATCACGCGAACGTGAACCTAAACGCCCCGAGATACGGTTTGTGATCGCGCAACTTTTTTACATCATCATAATCAGCCTTTTAACAGTCCATTGCTGGACTTTTAGCCTATCCCCGAAAGGGTGATTGGGCCATATCCACCACGCTGGCCCAGTGGTGGATGGTTTTTTACATCACCTGAACAGAATAACTTCAAACAGCTAGCTATAACGCCCCAGACTTCAGTATTCCTTTTCCTACACCCGTTGAAGTTATTCACCAAAATTTCACGACAGACCGAGCGTGTTCGAAGGTAGTTACCTGATTTCTCCAACGTATGTGACTGAAGGAGCTTCCATGATCCCAGTCCCGATTCCCAGTAGTGCATTAGCGAGAAATAGTGAAGGTACATTCCAGGCTGAGTACATGAGAACCCATGCGATTAGATGCGGTATGTTCACCAGAAATAGAGCCTTTTTTCGCCCGAAGCTGTCGAGCAGAGGTCCCGAGAAGATGCTTCCTAGAGGCTGGCACAAGAAGGCCATGCTTCCTGAAATTGAAAAATAGACACCTTTAAAATATATACCTATTAGGTGTTTGTAACAGCCATATTATTGAGGCTGAGAAAAAGATAAATTTTGTTTCATATGAAAGCAAAAGCAGCAACATCCAAGATATTGCTGTAGAAACAATATTAAGATTTAACATGTTATTTTAAGTACTTTTCAAGTGCCTTTATTAACTAAACAAAATACAAGCTAAAACTAAAAAATCAAATACAGTCAGACTGCCCACAGACCGTTGAAGGTCTAAAGACAATCCAAATGCTCAAGCCCACTACCAGTTGGCAGTAAGTACTTAGATTTAAGTTAACAAACTAGGACCACAGTTATTTTTTTCTTGAGTATTGTAAGTGGGTATTATTTACACCAATACACCACCCAACCTGGTCATAGCAAAACCAGAAACATCCAGATAAGAATGGTGCATAACCAGCAATATCTACAATTTAGACGCAAAAACAGCATTATTCGTATTTATTTACCAATTTTTGGGGAAATACAAATTTATTACAAAATTTTGTTTTGAAATAATTAATAACAATTAGCTTGTATTTTGTTTAGTTAATAAAGGCGCTAGCCCAGAAAAAAAAAACAATTTAATTTTTCAACTACGTCTATAACTCATTTAATATGTAAGTTACTATAAGCAAAGTAAAATAAAATAAAATCTACAGCGTTTTTAGCAGACATGGGTGTTTCTGCCTTTGCTTTTATGTGACTTTATAATATTTATCTAAATGTAGGAAAAATACTAAGAATTATCTAAAACAACTTTCTCTAATATTTATGCTAGTTTTTTGTTTCAAATAGCATAAATAAACAAGTTTTGCAATGAGATAACTTAAATGCAAAAAAAATGGTGATATAATTAATTTTTGGTAGAAATAAAACCCGACTTCAAGACTATACCTACATAATTTACATATTATTTATTTAGTTGACATTTATAAGCATTGTAAATAACAGAGATATTTAAAACCTAAAACGATTACTACCAAAAATTAAAAAAAAAAAAACAACAACAACAAATCAAAACGTATGTATCACTCTATTAAACCACTACAAAAAAACACTTAAAAATTTTCTGAAGGGAATCACAAAACAAAACGTCATTTGTGCAAATTTTTTTGGGCATTGTAGGTTTTTTCAAAAATCACTGAATAAATGTAGATAAAATTTGTATGGGCGGTCTCATTCCATTCCACTGCAGTATGAATTAACAAACAAACAAAAAAGTTACAAACATATAAAAAATATACAGTCAAAATGATAACCTCCTCCTTTCGTCGGTTATAAATAACGATGATAAATATTCTTCTGACCTGAATAAAATTTGCAATAATGTGATTTTTATTAAAATCTCGTTAGGTATTCGAGAAACAAGAAATAGGTGACCATAGTAAATTAAAAAAGTAAAGATACTAAATAATATTATTTATTTTTAGGTACAATTTAGCATTTTTAATTTAACGGGAATGACCATAACTATTAAAAACTAATAAGTAAACAAAATGAAACAAAAATCGTCAAGAGCCTGTTGAGACATGTACACGACTGGTTTTCATTACAATAGATAAGTTTCCATATTACCTAGGTTCATCATCATCATCATCATCATCATCATCAACCAGAAGACGTTCACTGCTGAACATAGGCCTCCCCCTTTAACCTCCACACTGAACGACAGCCTGTCTTTTGCATCCACTGGATGCCTGCAAGTCTCACAATGTCGTCGGTCCATCTAGTGGGAGGCCTCCCTACGCTGCGTCTTCTGGTTCGTGGTCTCCACTCAAGAACCTTTCTTCCGCATCGGTTATCGGTTCTTCGAGCGATGTGGCCTGCCCATTGCCACTTTACCTAGGTTATAGATTTAAAATTATAGAGCGATAGTGGTCGAGCAGAAGCATGTGTGCTTTACAATCTAACGGCACCGGGTTCGATCCTTCGATCCTGCACCAATAACTTATATAGTGCTCAAACAAGTAATGTGCAGTTTCGATGCCATTGTTCAAAAACGGCGAAGGAAACATCATCGCAAGGAAACAGTGTGTTCAAGAATCTCAAAAAGTTCAAAGACCACCAACATGCACTGGGCCAGCATGGTGTATTAGGGCCTCCCTGTCAGAGGGAAGGCCTGTGTCCCAGTAATGGCTGCAATGCAGTGAGCAGTGCAGTGTAGGCTGTTGATGATGATGACCATTCTTGAGAAAAATATACGTATGGTTTGGTATTTTGTGGCAATCTAAATTTCTATTAATACGTTAATTATTTGCATAATGAGAAGCGGATTTTAAGTAAGTAAGTATGTTGTCTTGTTTAAAGATAAGAAGATACACATAAATTACTGATTTTGTTTCTCGTCGCTAATATTTTTAATATATATATACATACTAGCTGACCCGACAGACGTTGTCCTGTCTTAGAAATATATAGGTGATAAGTTTTCTGAATTTTTCCAATTTTCTTAATTTTTCTTTCCATAAGAATCTTCTACAAAATATAGTAACCCCCATTAATTTGCATCACGTGATTTGCGGACCCTTTTAGCCATTTATTTGTTTAATAAGATTGATAAAGGTACGCTGCCAACTGGTAGTGGGCTTGAGCATTTGGATTGTCTTTAGACCTTCAACGGTCTATGGGCAGTCTAACTGTATTTGTAGTTTTAGTTTTAGCTTGTATTTTGTTTAGTTAATAAAGGCTAGCCCAGTAAAAAAAAATAAGATTGATTAATTTATAGATTTATTAAGTACCTACTCAATGTACACAACAAAATGCGCTACAAAGCTATCCAGCTTAAGATGAGCCGTACGTTCAAAGGTTCCTGTACATTCCGGAGGTCAAGTTATTTGGACATTATTCTGACGGTTGTGATGTCTGTAATTTTTGAAATACGAAATCGACGACTTTGAAATTTTTACGGGACGTTTTTTAATGTACCTCCTTTCTAATACCAAAAATAATAAAAGAAATCGGACTACGCGGTAATGAATTACAACTAAGTACACATTTTGACTTTCATCTCCTCTCCCAAGGGAACTATGCGAAATTTCGGGATAAAAAGTATTCTATAACCTACCTATCTAGTTTTAGTATGAACTCATATTATGCTAAGATTCATTTGAATCCATTAAGTAGTTTCGGCGTGATGCACGGCCCAGATACAGACAGAAACAAAAATGAAAAAAAAATACAGTTTTGACTTCAGTATCGATTATAGATAGCAGTTAAAAAAAAAAAAAATCTTTAATGTACAGATTTGGACCTGTTACAGTTTTATTATAAGTATAGATAGATATAGAAATATAGATCATTCTAGAACTTTCTCGAACATTCTATATCGATTATAATAGTTTGCAGTCATTTTAGAATTTTCTAGATCATTCCAGAAATTTCTAGATCTTTCTCGAACATTCCAAATCGATTACAATAGTTTGTACTCCTTTTAGAATTATGTCGATCATTCCAAAATTTCTAGAAATATCTCGAACATTATAGATATAGTAGGTATTTCCTTTCTAAAGGTGTCTTCAGATAGGCTATCTAAGTACCTACTCAACGTACAGTACAAAGTGCGCTGCAAATCAATCGCCAGCTTAAGATGAGCCGTATGTTCAAAGTTTCCCGTACATTCCGGAGGTCAAGTTATTTGGACCTAATACTGAGGGTTGTGATGTCTGTAATTTCTGAACTACGAAGTCGATGACCTTGATTTTTACGGGACGCTATTTAATATACCCCATTTCTAACAAAAAAAAAAATTATGAAATCGGACTACGCGGTAATGAATTACAACTAAGTACACATTTTGACTTTCATCCCCTCTCCCAAGGGAACCATGGAAAATTTCGTGATAAAAAGTATCCTATAACCTACCTCGTAGTATGAACTAAAATTATGCTAAGTTTCATATGAATCCATTGAGTAGTTTCGGCGTGATGCGCAGCCCAGATACAGACAGAAAGACAGACAGACAGACAGACAGACAAAAATGAAAAAAAATACAGTTTTGACTTCGGTATCGATTATAGAGAACCGTTCAATATTTTTTTTCAAAATATCTTCAATGTACAGAATTGGACCTGTTACAGTTTTATTATAAGTATAGATATAAATAGTTATAAATACAAATATTCTGTACGGTTTTTATTTTAGGAATAGTAATTTTTAAACTTTCGCGATAAGACTTTATAACATTTATTTTAGGAATTTCTAAATTTATCAGTATGTAGGCGTGTTACTGGTTTTGGGTGTGATGTGAACTGATCTTAATAAATATTTATAAGATGCCACAAGAATTATACGGTGAGTCTAGGCTAGACAAGCCTTTTGAAATTGGCGATTTCCAAAAATTCATAGCCATTAGCAATTTTAGGGATCGGTACCCAAAAGGTGTAAATTATACTATTACTAAGCCCACGCTGTCTCTCTGTCTGTCCGTCCGTCTGTCTGTCCTGCTTTTTAATGGCTGTATTTTTCGAAGATAGATAGATAATAATAGATAATAGATAGCCAGTTGAAAAATTTTCACTGAATATGTAATGTAACGGCGGATTAATTAAGAAACAATAAAAAGGTCAAAAATTTAAAACTTAAGGGGATCCCTATATTAGTAACGTATTTTTGTATTTGCTTTAATTTAAAAACAGCAATACGTAAAACCGTTAAACTTACCATGATTATAGTAGGTAGGTACACACTAAAGTAAAGCAACAAATAATAATTAATGGCCAAGTGCGAGTCGGTGTGAAATTTTTGTTCATCGCTTGGGCGCGGTCGATATTTGGATGGGTGACGGCTGGGCGTGATATTGTCTTTTTGAAATAATTTTTGTATTTTGTAGTGGTACGGAACCCTCAGTGAGCGATCTCTCGCAGTTAGCCGGTTTATTTTACTTAAGCATCTGCATACGAATTAGTTAAAATAGCAAATATTTGAAGAAAAAAAAAACGAGATAAGATAAGATATATTTTAGTCTATTTTATGATTTCACTGTTTATTTTCTATTTTTGTTCCATAGTTGATTAGTCAAATACGCGTTCGGTCTAGTGTATATATAATAACACACACACGCTTAAGATATATACGCATAAGAACCTTTTTTGTTAAATTTTTTTTTTACCGCGAATAAGTACGAGTTTGACCACCAACTCATTTGTTGTCAAGCAACGATGTGGTCGAAATTACCGACATAGCCCACCGGATTAGCAAGTTGAAGTGGCAGTGGCCAGGCCACATATCACGCATAACAGATGGCCGATGGGCCGAAAGGTTCTCGAATGGAGACCACGGACTGGTAAGCGCAGCGTAGGACGTCCACTCACAAGATGGACAGACGACCTAAAAGAGAACGCAGGGAAACGCTGGATGCAGGCCGCTTCCAACCGGCCCTTTTGGAGATCGATGGAGGAGGTCTGTGTCCAGCAGTGAACGTCCTATAGCTGAAATGATGATGATGATGATGATGTTTTGGTCGAAGATGGAGCACTCAAACTTGAAGATACCTATTCAGTATAGTTCAGGTAGTAATTTTATATTGGACAGCCTTATTTCGCAATAAATTATATTCATCATCATCATCATCATCATAATCGGCCTTTTTAACTGTCCACTGCTGGACTTTTAGCATACCCCCGAAAGCGTGAAAGGGCCATATCCACCATGTTGGCCCAGTGCGGGTTGATGGATTCACATACGCCATTAAATTCTTTCTCCGTACGTATGCAGGTTTCCTCACAATGTTTTCCTTCACCGAAAAGCCAGTGGTATGAAAATCCGTACATAAACTCCAAAGAGCTCATTGGTACGGGCCCGGGGTTTGAACCCGCGACCTCACGCATGCTAGCCGTGGTTGCCCATTTGGGCGACCGCTAGACTTGAAATTATATTCATATTAAATCAATACATAATAATTAGGTACATTAAATATATATCTTGATCGTAAGTAATTTAATACCCTAGATAATATTTCATTCAAGTCAGCATATCAGGAAGCCTTAACGGAAACCAACGGAAGTTATGCTTAGAATTTGATACAATGCCACATATTATAACTTAATACACTTGTTTTGACATAAATGGAATACCTAAAGTAATGAAAAAATTACGACGCGTAATATGATAAAAAAAATTGTTATGGCATCAGTTTGCCATATTGATTATTTTGCATTTATAGAAATGTCTATCTGTTAAGGCTGCGTATAAGGCAAGAAAAATTTCTGATTTCACCCGCGCGTCTCGCATCACCCGCATTAGTGTGAAACACAACCACGGCAGCGCGGCAGTCGCGCGCAGCTAAAGTGTACACAACTCGCGCACTCGACCTTGTAAAGCGGCAAGGAGCAATAACACACAGGATAAACATAGTGTTGGTGCACTTGGTGTTTTGGCGATTAGCTGAGTTCGGTCGCGGCGCGCAAAACCGTAAATTGTTTATTTCACTTTTCAAAATTGTATTTGTTATTTATTTTTAGGTTTTCTACAATATAAAAATAATAAAGTATATAAATTAAATTGATATAACCTAAATAAATTCTCTAATTAAAATATTACGCTGGAGACAGTTTCAGAAAGCTAAACATTAAACTAAACATTAAACTAAACTGAACTATGCTATGCTATGCTTTGCTAGGTTGAACTTGCCGGGATAAGACCAAAAAACCCAAAAACCTCGTGGCACGGGGTACCCGATCCCGGGTCATATCTCCTAAACCAGACCTTTAACCCAAAAAAAATTACAAAAAAATATTTAGATTTTTACTTTTGAAATCAGTGAGAAATACATTTAAATAGAAATAAAGAGGGGTGAAAACCACCCCCTACCACGCCCAAATTTTGGCTCGAGGTAGTAAAGCTCATTTTAAATTTTAGTAAGTTTTTTGCAGATTTTTTAAGGCTGTGGTTTAGGAAATATAACTAGTTCTAGTTTTTAGTTTATATTATAGTCTAAGTTAGGTCTTAAGATTTTGACGACCTGAAATACCCGGCTCCTCAAACATTTTGTCCCAGGTCAATCCAGGCAAGAATAGTTAGCTTCACTGGCTATCCAACGATAGGTCATTTAGTATTTTAAGACTCGTAGGTACATAGTAACTTGAGCTACTAAGTAGCGAGGCGGACCCTAAATACCCGATTTTTTGAAGGTCCATAACTTTGGACACAAAGGTCCATTAAAAAATCTGACGTCATAGGCATCATTTTTTCTGGCAGACGAAGACGTTAAACTCAAAAACTCGGCTTTAGGACCTAACCCTAAAGACCCCAAATTGGGTTTGAAATTACGTAACCGGAATTTCATGTTAAAAATAACAAAAATTTTCAACACAAAAAATTCAGTGGTGTAATAAATAGACTATACATTTTTTTTTGGCTTTCTACTCTCACAATTTCAGGAAATAAATAATATTTAAAAAAAAAATGTGTGTATTTAGTTGGTAGGCATAAATAATAATAAAATAGAAACACAGTAAACACACGTGTGTAGAAAATAAAAAGACGCGTCTGATAAGCCCAAATTCGGCTAGTTTTGTGCAAAGGATGCCTTTCAAAATATTAAAGCGCAAAAATCCGGAAATTTTCGTAATTTTTTTCAAAAACCATCGATTATCTCAGAAACAGTACGTATGAGGTCATTTTTGTAAAAAAAATTGGAAATCGGATGTCAATCCGGACTTTAGTTTATAACATTTCCTGAAACTTTCCCCCCCACCCCCACCTCCCAATTTTTTCAAAAATTTCGGTGCGTCGGAGACAAATTCTGACCGGATTTTGTGTATAGACTTGGTCTTCTTACCCGGACCCCCCCTCACCAAAATCCCACACACTACCCCAAAATTTTAAAAATTGTAGAAAACTTTACCGGATCGTTCCACATGCCATCAGTAGCCCACGGACATACCCTTCCCGCCCGCCTTCAAACAACTTCCGTAAATGCATGCTATGCTATGCTAAGCCATGCTATGCCATGTTATGCCATGCTATGCCATGTTATGCCATGATATGCCATGCTATGCTATGCTTAGCCATGCTGTGCCATGCTGTGCCATACCGTACCATACTATACCATACCATACCATACCATGCCATGCTATGCTATGCTATGCTATGCTATGCTATGCTATGCTATGCTATGCTATGCTATGCTATGCTAGGCTAGGCTAGGCTATGCTATGCTATGCTATGCTATGATATGCTATACTAAGCTATGCTATGCTATGCTATGCTAGGCTATGCTATGCTATGCTATGCTATGCTATGCTATGCTTTGCTATGCTATGCTATGCTATACTATGCTATGCTATACTATACTATACTATGCTGTACTATACTGTACTATACTGTACTATACTGTACTATACTTTGCTATACTATACTATGCTATGCTATGCTATGCTATGCTATGCTATGCTATGCTATGCTATGCTATGCTATGCTATGCTATGCTATGCTATGCTATGCTATGCTATGCTATGCTATGCTATGCTATGCTATGCTATACTATGCTATGCTATACTATACTATACTATACTATACTATACTATGCTATACTATATTATTCTATACTATACTATACTATATTATTCTATACTATACTATACTATACTATATTATTCTATACTATACTATACTATACTATACTATGCTATGCTATGCTATGCTATGCTATGCTATGCTATGCTATGCTATGCTATGCTATGCTATGCTATGCTATGCTATGCTATGCTATGCTATGCTATGCTATGCTATGCTATGCTATGCTATGCTAAGCTATGCTATGCTATGCTATGCTATGCTATGCTATGCTATGCTATGCTATGCTATGCTATGCTTTGCTATGCTATGCTATGCTATGGTATGCTATACTATGCTTTGCTATGCTATGCTATGCTATGCTATGCTATGCTAGGCTATGCTATGCTATGCTATGCTATGCTATGCTATGCTATACTATGCTGTACTATACTATACTATACTATACTATACTATACTATGCTGTACTATACTATGCTGTACTATACCATGCTATACTATACTATACTATACTGTACTGTACTGTACTGTACTGTACTGTACTGTACTGTACTGTACTGTACTGTACTGTACTGTACTGTACTGTACTGTACTGTACTGTACTGTACTGTACTGTACTGTACTGTACTGTACTGTACTGTACTGTACTGTACTGTACTGTACTGTACTGTACTGTACTGTACTGTACTGTACTGTACTGTACTGTACTGTACTGTACTGTACTGTACTGTACTGTACTGTACTGTACTGTACTGTACTGTACTGTACTGTACTGTACTGTACTGTACTGTACTGTACTGTACTGTACTGTACTGTACTGTACTGTACTGTACTGTACTGTACTGTACTGTACTGTACTGTACTGTACTGTACTATACTATACTGTACTATACTATACTATACTATACCATACTATACTATACCATACTATGCTATACTATATTATTCTATACTATACTATACTATATTATTCTATACTATACTATGCTATACTATGCTATGCTATGCTATGCTATGCTATGCTATGCTATGCTATGCTATGCTATGCTATGCTATGCTATGCAATGCTATGCTATGCTATGCTATGCTATGCTATGCTATGCTATGCTATGCTATGCTATGCTATGCTATGCTATGCTATGCTATGCTATGCTATGCTATGCTATGCTATGCTATGCTATGCTATGCTATGCTATGCTATGCTATGCTATGCTATGCTATGCTATGCTATGCTATGCTATGCTTTGCTATGCTATGCTATGCTATGCTATGCTATGCTATGCTATGCTATGCTATGCTATGCTTTGCTATGCTATGCTATGCTATGCTATGCTATGCTATGCTATGCTATGCTATGCTATGCTATGCTATGCTATGCTTTGCTATGCTATGCTATGGTATGCTATACTATGCTTTGCTATGCTATGCTATGCTATGCTATGCTATGCTATGCTGTACTATACTGTACTATGCTATACTATACTATGCTGTACTATACTGTACTATGCTATACTATACTATGCTGTACTATACTATGCTGTACTATACTGTACTATGCTATACTATACTATGCTGTACTATACTGTACTATGCTATACTATACTATGCTGTACTATACTGTACTATACTGTACTATACTTTGCTATACTATGCTATGCTATACTATGCTTTGCTATGCTATACTATACTATGCTGTACTATACTGTACTATACTGTACTATACTTTGCTATACCATACTATACTATACTGTACTATACTTTGCTATACTATGCTATACTATACTATACTATACTATACTATGCTATGCTATGCTATGCTATGCTATGCTATGCTATGCTATGCTATGCTATGCTATGCTATGCTATGCTATGCTATGCTATGCTATGCTATGCTATGCTATGCTATGCTATGCTATGCTATGCTATGCTATGCTATGCTATGCTATGCCATGCCATGCTATGCTATGCCATGCCATGCCATGCCATGCCATGCCATGCCATGCCATGCCATGCCATGCCATGCCATGCCATGCCATGCTATGCTATGCCATGCCATGCTATGCTATGCTATGCTATGCTATGCTATGCTATGCTATGCTATGCTATGCTATGCTATGCTATGCTTTGCTATGCTATGCTATGCTATGCTATGCTATACTATACTATACTATACTTTGCTATACTAAGCTATGCTATGCTATGCTATGCTAGGCTAAGCCATGGTATGCTATGCTATGCTATGCTATACTATACTTTGCTATACTATACTATACTTTGCTATACTAAGCTATGCTATGCTATGCTATGCTATGCTTTGCTATGCTATGCTATGCTATACTATACTAAAATAAACGAAACACTCGAAAGCCCGTTGGTCCAGTTGGTAGTGAACCTACCTTCTGAGCTGGAGGCGTGGATTCGATTCCCACCTAGGACAAACAGTTATGTGATGAACGTTTGTGTTTGTTCTATACCTGGTTGTTAATAACTATAATCTATTTAAGTATGTATGAATTATTTAATTAAATTCCATTTAATATATGAAATTATTAGTAAAAAAAAAAAAAAAAAACTTACTAATATTATAAATGCGAAAGTTTGTGTGTAAGTTACTGGATTAACACATAGGCTACTTTTTATCCCGAAAAAATGCACGGTTCCTGTAGGATAATTTCAATTACACAAATCTCCACAACGGCTCAACAAATATGTATAAAATTTGGTACAAAAACAGGCAAGCAGCCACATTGCAACACAAGCCACTTTTTATCCCGGAAAATTTGACAGTTCCCGTGGGATGGTATAATCATTCTTTTTCACAACGGCTCAACGAATAAATATGAAATTTGGTAAAGAAACAGACAAGGAGCCACATCAAAACACACAATACTTTTTATCCCGGAAAATTTTACAGTTCCTATATGATAACTTCAATCACACAACTATGTAACTGTTAAACAAATTTTGATGAAATTGGTATGGAAGTAGATTATACACTGAATAATATTATAACATAACCTAATTCTGATCCTGGGAAAATGAGTGGTTCCTGTAGGATAACTTTGATCACTTAACTCCGGATTTCGATGAAATTTGGTATGAAGGTACAATATTCCTTGGACTATCACATGAGTTACTTTTAACCCGGAAAAAATCTATGGTTCCTGTAGTATAACATCAATCACTCAACTCTGTGACTGTTTAACGGATTTCGATGAAATTTGGTATGGAGGTAGCATATTCCCTGGATTAAAACTAAGGCTATTTTATACCGACAATATGTAAGTTCCTGTAACACAATTTCAATCACTCAACTCTACGACTGTTTAACAGACTTAGTAAGCCGTAAGCGGCCCGCGAGTGTTAGTTAAGCACATGTGACGTACAAAAAAGAAAAAAAAAACTTTCTAGGTTGCGTGGTTCGCTGGGCCGCAAGCGGCCGCGAGGGCGAATGTCAAGCACAAGTGACGTACAAATAAGAAAAAAATATATTTATAGGTTGCGTGGTTCGCTGGGCCGCAAGCGGCCCGCGAGGGCGAGTGTCAAGCACAAGTGACTTACCAAAAAGAAAAAAAAAACTTTTTTAGGTCGCGCGGTTCGCTGAGCCGCAAGCGGCCCGCGAGGGCGAGTGTCAAGCACAAGTGACGTACAAAAAAGAAAAAAAAAACTTTCTAGGTTGCGTGGTTCGCTGGGCCGTAAGCGGCCCGCGAGGGCGAGTGTCAAGCACAAGTGACTTACCAAATAGAAAAAACAAACTTTCTAGGTCGCGCGGTTCCCTGGGCCGCAAGCGGCCCGCGAGGGCGAGTGTCAAGCACAAGTGACTTAACAATAAGAAAAAAAAAACTTTTTGAGGTCGCGCGGTTCGCTGGGCCGCAAGCGGCCCGCGTGGGCGAGTGTCAAACACAAGTGACGTACAAAAAAGAAAAAAAAACTATCTAGGTTGCGTGGTTCGCTGGGCCGCAAGCGGCCCGCGAGGCGAGTGTCAAGCTCAAGTGACGTACAAAAAAGAAAAAAAAACTTTCTTGGTTGCGTGGTTCGCTGGGCCGCAAGCGGCCCGCGAGGGCGAGTGTCAAGCACAAGTGACGTACAAAAAAAGAAAAAAAAAACTTTCCAGGTTGCGTGGTTCGCTGGGCCGCAAGCGGCCCGCGAGGGTAAGTGTCAAGCACAAGTGACGTACAAAAAAGAAAAAAAAAACTTTTTAGATTGCGTAGTTCGCTGGGCCGCAAGCGGCCCGCGAGGGTGAGTGTCAAGCACAAGTGACGTGCAAAAAAGAAAAAAAAAACTTTTTAGATTGCGTAGTTCGCTGGGCCGCAAGCGGCCCGCGAGGGTGAGTGTCAAGCACAAGTGACGTGCAAAAAAGAAAAAAAAATCTTTCTAGGTTGCGTGGTTCGCTGGGCCGCAAGCGGCCGCGAGGGCGACTGTCAAGCACAAGCGACGTACAAAAAAGATAAAAAAACTTTCTAGGTTGCGTGGTTCGCTGGACCGCAAGCGGCTCGCGAGGGCGAGTGTCAAGCACAAGTGACGTACAAAAAAGAAAAAAAAAACATTCTAGGTTGCTCAGTTCCCTGGGCCACAAGCGGCCCGCGAGGGCGAGTGTCAAGCACAAGTGACTTAACAATAAGAAAAAAAAAACTTTTTGAGGTCGCGCGGTTCGCTGGGCCGCAAGCGGCCCGCGTGGGCGAGTGTCAAACACAAGTGACGTACAAAAAAGAAAAAAAAACTATCTAGGTTGCGTGGTTCGCTGGGCCGCAAGCGGCCCGCGAGGCGAGTGTCAAGCTCAAGTGACGTACAAAAAAGAAAAAAAAACTTTCTTGGTTGCGTGGTTCGCTGGGCCGCAAGCGGCCCGCGAGGGCGAGTGTCAAGCACAAGTGACGTACAAAAAAAGAAAAAAAAAACTTTCCAGGTTGCGTGGTTCGCTGGGCCGCAAGCGGCCCGCGAGGGTAAGTGTCAAGCACAAGTGACGTACAAAAAAGAAAAAAAAAACTTTTTAGATTGCGTAGTTCGCTGGGCCGCAAGCGGCCCGCGAGGGTGAGTGTCAAGCACAAGTGACGTGCAAAAAAGAAAAAAAAAACTTTTTAGATTGCGTAGTTCGCTGGGCCGCAAGCGGCCCGCGAGGGTGAGTGTCAAGCACAAGTGACTTACCAAATAGAAAAAAAAATACTTTCTAGGTCGCGCGGTTCGCTGGGCCGCAGGCGGCCCGCGAGGGCGAATGTCAAGCCCAAGTGACGTACAAAAAAGAAAAAAAAAACTTTCTAGGTTGCGTGGTTCGCTGGGCCGCAAGCGGCCCGCGAGAGCGAGTGTCAAGCACAAGTGACGTACAGAAAAGAAAAAAAAACTTTCTAGGTCGCGCGGTTCGCTGGGCCGCAAGCGGCCCGCGAGGGCGAGGGTCAAGCACAAGTGACTTACCAAAAAGAAAAAAAAAACTAGGTTGCTCGGTTCGCTGGGCCGCAAGCGGCCCGCGAGGGCGACTGTCAAGCACAAGCGACGTACAAAAAAGATAAAAAAACTTTCTAGGTTGCGTGGTTCGCTGGACCGCAAGCGGCTCGCGAGGGCGAGTGTCAAGCACAAGTGACGTACAAAAAAGAAAAAAAAAACATTCTAGGTTGCTCAGTTCGCTAGGCCACAAGCGGCCCGCAAGGGCGAGTGTCAAGCACAAGTGACTTACCAAATAGAAAAAACAAACTTTCTAGGTCGCGCGGTTCCCTGGGCCACAAGCGGCCCGCGAGGGCGAGTGTCAAGCACAAGTGACTTAACAATAAGAAAAAAAAAACTTTTTGAGGTCGCGCGGTTCGCTGGGCCGCAAGCGGCCCGCGTGGGCGAGTGTCAAACACAAGTGACGTACAAAAAAGAAAAAAAAACTATCTAGGTTGCGTGGTTCGCTGGGCCGCAAGCGGCCCGCGAGGCGAGTGTCAAGCTCAAGTGACGTACAAAAAAGAAAAAAAAACTTTCTTGGTTGCGTGGTTCGCTGGGCCGCAAGCGGCCCGCGAGGGCGAGTGTCAAGCACAAGTGACGTACAAAAAAAGAAAAAAAAAACTTTCCAGGTTGCGTGGTTCGCTGGGCCGCAAGCGGCCCGCGAGGGTAAGTGTCAAGCACAAGTGACGTACAAAAAAGAAAAAAAAAACTTTTTAGATTGCGTAGTTCGCTGGGCCGCAAGCGGCCCGCGAGGGTGAGTGTCAAGCACAAGTGACGTGCAAAAAAGAAAAAAAAAACTTTTTAGATTGCGTAGTTCGCTGGGCCGCAAGCGGCCCGCGAGGGTGAGTGTCAAGCACAAGTGACTTACCAAATAGAAAAAAAAATACTTTCTAGGTCGCGCGGTTCGCTGGGCCGCAGGCGGCCCGCGAGGGCGAATGTCAAGCCCAAGTGACGTACAAAAAAGAAAAAAAAAACTTTCTAGGTTGCGTGGTTCGCTGGGCCGCAAGCGGCCCGCGAGAGCGAGTGTCAAGCACAAGTGACGTACAGAAAAGAAAAAAAAACTTTCTAGGTCGCGCGGTTCGCTGGGCCGCAAGCGGCCCGCGAGGGCGAGGGTCAAGCACAAGTGACTTACCAAAAAGAAAAAAAAAACTAGGTTGCTCGGTTCGCTGGGCCGCAAGCGGCCCGCGAGGGCAAGTCTCAAGCACAAGTGACGTACAAAAAAGAAAAAAAAAACTTTCTAGGTCGCGCAGTTCGCTGGGCCGCAAACGGCCCACGAGGGCGAGTATCAAGCTCAAGTGACGTAAAAAAAGAGAGAAAAAAAATTTCTAGGTTGCTCGGTTCGCTGGGCCGCAAGCGGCCCGCGAAGGCAAGTGTCAAGCACAAGTGACTTACCAAATAGAAAAAAAAAAAAAATAGGTCGCGTGGTTCGCTGGACCGCAAGCGGCCCGCGAGGGCGAGTGTCAAGCACAAGTGACTTACCCAAAAGAAAAAAAACTTTTTGAGGTCGCGTGGTTCGCTGGGCCGCAAGCGGCCCGCGTGGGCGAGTGTCAAGCACAAGTGACGTACAAAAAAGAAAAAGAAAAACTTTCTAGGTTGCGTGGTTCACTGGGCCGCAAGCGGCCCGCGAGGTCGAGTGTCAAGCACAAGTGACGTACAAAAAAGAAAAAAAAACTATCTAGGTTGCGTGCTTCGCTGGGCCGCAAGCGGCCCGCGAGAGCGAGAGTCAAGCACAAGTGACGTACAAAAAAGAAAAAAAACTTTCTAGGTTGCGTGGTTCGCTGGGCCGCAAGCGGCCCGCGAGGGTGAGTGTCAAGCACAAGTGACGTACAAAAAAGAAAAAAAAAACTTTCTAGGTTGCGCAAGCGGCCCGTGAGGGCGAGTATCAAGCACAAGTGACTTACCAAATAGAAAAAAAAAAAACTTTCTAGGTTGCGCGGTTCGCTGGGCCGCAAGCGGCCCGCGAGGGCGAGTGTCAAGCTCAAGTGACGTAAAAAAAGAGAGAAAAAAAATTCTAGGTTGCTCAGTTCGCTAGGCTGCAAGCGGGACGCAAGTGTAAGTGTCAAGCACAAGTGACTTACCAAAAAGAAAAAAAAACTTTCTAGGTCGCGTGGTTCGCTGGACCGCAAGCGGCCCGCGAGGGCGAGTGTGAAGCACAAGTGACGTACAAAAAAGAAAAAAGAAAAACTTTTTAGGTTGCGTGGTTCGCTGAGCCGCAAGCGGCCTCGAGGGCGAGTGTCAAGCACAAGTGACGTACAAAAAAGAAAAAAAAAACTTTCTAGGTCGCGTGGTTTGCTGGGCCACAAACGGCCCAGCCAGGCCAGGAATTTAACTTTAGATCTCCTGCTCATAAAGCACCGTGTACCTACTGACCATCAATATCCAGGATGAAATACATAAAACGTATTTAGTCGCGTCCTAAAATAAAGCTTTTTGCTTAGTACTTCATAATTTTTCCCTAGAACAACGCGGGCAAAGCCGCGGGCGGAAGCTAGTGTTATATAATATTATATTTTTTTATTCAACAAAAATTATATTTTATATAATAATTTAGATTTTTAGTAGTCTTTCTGACTGTCTCTCTCTCTATCTCTCTCTCAGCTTTCTCCGTCTATCTCTCTCTCTCTTTCTCTCTCCACACGAAACACTTAGACTCTACTATATTACCGAGCGTACATAATAATAGATGCGTTAGGTAGGGCCTAGTCGTATCCATAATTATTAATACCTGTAATTTTTCATAGTAGCTTTACCTAGTCTGTGCTCTAGGTCATTGGCAACACTTGGTTGCCGCATCAAATGGTCGCGTTCGAGCCATAGATTTTTTATGTTATCCATTGTTTGAAAATACAGTAGGTGTTGATATAATCGCACTCGGAAGATAAATCTAGGCGAATAGCAAGCGCGTGCGTCCTTCCCCGTTGGAGCATAGTGCGGTACTGAGGTTGAACGGAGCGTGTTTCGCCATTTAGATACAAAGCGCAACAGAATAAGATTGAATATCGGACTTGCCGTTTGACCGAATAGTTGCTTAGAACTAAAGGACGTAAGTCTCAAATCGAATATAATTTATTATGAGAGTACTAATTAATCTAGGTAAATTTTGTCTTAGCACTGGAAAACAAACTATATTTTCCTTCGATGAGTATTTATTTTAGATATGTGACTGAAGTTCTAACCAAGAAAAAATAAAAAAAATCAGAAAAAAGGCACAATTTTGAAAACAATAAAGTATCGAGTAAATATCTTGCTATTATGTTTCTGTCTTAGTGCCGGAAAGAAAATGAATTGAAAAATCACATATATCAATTATTACGTTGATAGGATATTTGGTTTAGTTAGAATATCATGGCAAATTAGCATAAAATTTCGGAGGCCCCCTCTTAATTAGTTAGAATAATCACATGGTATTTTAATTATTGAAATTGTTTTGACAATTTAGCTACGTTATATTTTTTTAATATAATATTATCATCATCATCATCAGCCAGAAGACGGCCACTGCTGAACATAGGCCACCCCCTCCATACTGAACGACAGCCTGCCTTTTGCATCCACTGGATGCCAGCGACTCTCACTATGTCGTCGGTCCATCTAGTGGGAGGCCTACCTACGCTGCGTCTTCCGGTTCGTGGTCTCCACTCAAGAACCTTTCTTCCCCATCGGTTATCGGTTCTTCGAGCGATGTGGCCTGCCCATTGCCACTTCAACTTGCAAATTTTAACAGCTATGTCGGTGACTCTGGTTCTTTGGCGAATATCCACGTTTCGGATTTTATCGCGCAAAGAAACTCCGAGCATAAACACGTTTCAGAAAATTATTGTATGTTTTATTAAATGTTTCAGGAGAAGATGAATTATACTTTGTTTTCATTAGCTTGAGTTTTTATTTTGTGTAGGTATATTTTATCACGGCAGGTAGATTGATATTTATTCCGAAAACCCGTAGGAAGCACTTTGATTCCACATTTATTGTGCGAAATGCTAGTCTGTGAATTCGCTGCCTGAATGGGTGTTCCCCGATAGTTACAATCTGGGTGTCTTCAAGTTTCAAGTCGAGAGTGAATAGATTTCTTCTAGGCAAGCATGCTCCATCATAGACCGCATCCGGCATCGTCGCTTAACATCAGGCGAGATGGCGGCCAAGCGTAAGCCTATCTACTATGAAAAAAAAACTCATGGCACTGCTTTTAATCTATCTGATAAAGATGAAAAAGGCCTATGGTGAAACCGTGATTACAATTGCACATAAAATTTACATCCTCTGATGAAAAAATGTCATGGAAGACATTGATTGAGTAGATATGGTAAGGGTGACACTCTTTCGAAACGTAGCAGAGAGACTACTAAGAAATAATAATAAAGTAAAAAAGTAAAAACTATAGGTCCCATAAAATACAAAAAATATTATTGTATTTGCTCTAGTGTAAAAACGGTAATACGTACAAGCATCAAACTTGGCATGATTATAGTAGGTACACATTCTAAAATAAAACACAACTACAAAAAAATCTTCCTGATCCCAAACAAAACCGAACAAGTACGAGTAGGGCTCGTGCTCTGAGGGTTCCGTTGGACGGAAACATATAAAGCGCGAGTCCAAAAAATTAAAAACCTACTGAAGTTGAAATATTGAAAGACAAACTTAACTTTGTAGTTGACAATAAGGTTCTTCCATACATATCTAACAACTACAAAATGTATGTTTGTAATTCTAAAACAATATTTTTTACATGATATAACTTCAAATTAACAACTTTCAGATTTATTCCATTATATGTACTGTAAGACCTTGCCTCTTGCCAAAATAATGATTCTAGGTCAACGGGAAGTACCCTATAGGTTTTGATTCCCCTGTAAAATCACAAAATATGCGACATAAACGTTTATATCTTTTGATTGCGTTGACTTACAACTTAAATTTTTTTACAGACGAAAGAAACCGTAGACCCAAGTATTTACTATAAATTTCAACTTGATACCTTTAGGCATTCTTGAGAAATAGGGTCTTGACAGACGGGCAGTCAGACGGACAGACGGACAGACGGACATCGAAGTGATCCTATAAGAGTTCCGTTTTTTTCCTTTTGAGGTACGGAACACTAAAATACATGAGAAGATACGTAGCGCTTTATTTTGTACACGTCAACAATTCAACATTTTACCACAATTTTTTGATCCACTCATGTGGAGGATCGCCCTAATAGATCTGAATACATGTGTAATATGTATTTAAAAGATTACAACGATTTGTGTGTAAACAAAGAGGTTTATCATTTAAGTTTACGCTAGATTTGTGTAAAATATCATAAACAATACGCTTCAGAGTTAAGAAAACACTCTTATCTCAGATCGGGTTTTACTCGTGACTCTTCAAACCTACAAAAACAACTTTATATGCAATATTGTTTTTGCAGATTGACACAAATATTGACAAGTCGAGTTGATTACGTCTGCATACGGCTTTACCTAGTTTAATTTGCTAGTGTAACCAGTTTATATCATATCCGTTAAATTAATGATAAACAGCACCTACACGCAAGTTAAAACTGAATCCCAATTTCGATTTAGAAATATTTTAGTAAATATATTATGATTATTTTGATATGTACCTTACTATTTTTATTTTTTGTTTTGTAATGGCGCGGTTAATGTGAGCACCATGTCAAACCAACTGTGGTTTTTTGGTGCAACAATATACTATAAACTGTATTGTTTGTGTAAAAAAAACTACTTAGAACCATAATATACTATACCCACGGAACCACAGACAAGGTAAACAACCGGAATAAAACCGACCAAGTGCGCTTCGGACTCGCGCACTGAGGGTTCCGTACCACTATAAACACAAAATACAATAACTATCAATTTAGAAAACCGGACCAATCAATTTATTGAATTTAAAATTTGGAAATCGTAACAAAACTTGGATAGTATAATACAAACGGGACCCCATTACTAAGCGTGCGATGTATGTCTGTCTGTCTGTCCGTCCGTCTGTCCTGTCTATTAACAGCTTTATATTTCGAACCGTAATAAATATCCAGTTGAAATTTTCATAGAATATGTAATGTTACGGCGAATTAAGTAAGAAATAATAAAAAAGACAAAAAATAAAAACTAAAGGGGGTCATTTCAGGTCTTTAAACTTTTGAGGTTCTTGGACATACCCTGGTTTGCTCACAATGTTTTCCTACACCGTTTTTGAGCGATGGAATCGAAACTGCACGTAATTTATCTAATTTAAGTACTAAATACGTCATTGGTGCAGGGCCGAGAATAGAACCAGGTGCTGTCAGATTGTAAAGCGCACATGTTACCGCTCGGCCATCATAGCTTCAATGCATGTCCTTGAATATGTGAAATTAGTATAGGATGATAAAATGATACAAAAAGTAGGTCTATTATTCAAGTTACATCAAGGTTTTATTATTTCCATGTGATGCGATATTTTGCTAGCCTAAGCCAAGACGAAGAGACAGAAAATAAAATTATTAATTTAAAAAAAACTTTATAAAACTATCTTGTAGTCGTTGTAGTATCATAATGGTAGATAATAAAATAATAGATACCCCACGATGTCCGTCATCGTGGGGTATCCGCCATATTGAATTTAGTGTGACGTAATTTTTGTATTATTCTCAGCAAACCCTTTCATTTGAAACCCATATCATGGAGGTGCATAAAAAATAACTGGTCCGCCAACTTTGGGAGTCCACCATATTAGATTTTGAATGACATCATTTAGTTAACTATGCATTGTCATTTAAACTAAACGTGTGTACTAAATTTCATTTTGGTTGAGGATAACCAAAACTATAATGGTCTGCTATACTATACTGGTCTAAAATTCAGTTGCAAGATTTGTCTCATACATACATGCATTACATACTAACTAACAGGGCAAGCAAGGGCAAGTTAAATAAGGGCTTGTAATAAACGTACCAAACCACGAAGCTTCTTTCTTATTGATGGAAAGGCCTTCCTTCGCGTCCAGCACCTCAGGTAGCACCATCGTCACGAAGCTGATGGACATGCCCAGCCCTACCAGAAGGAAGTCCAGGGCTAGACATGCTAGTACCTGGCAACAAACAAAAATAACTGTGAAACAATTTAGTTTGGAATTCTTTTGTCACTATCTACTGACAATTAAGACTAAGACTATTAAGACTTGTCCTGTTTTACAGAGTTACAAATACTGGTATTGAACAAGTATAAATAGTTATTTTTAAAACCGCTTGTTATTTAAGTCATCTTTCAAACTAAATCAAAATCGGTTAAGCCGTTTGGGAGCTACGATGCCATAGACAGACACACAAATACAAAAGTTAAACTTATAAACATCTAATTTTGAGTCGTGTGTTAAAATTGAACTTGACAGCGCAATAGCTGATTTTCAATTCTTTTTGGCGGACTGAGGGGGACAAGGGGATTTCGATCGCGGAATTAGTTAGTATGTGCATGAATACGTTTACATTTTTCCGACTTTTCTCCCACTACCAAGGGTACCAGGTACCGAAGAGTAAATACTTTTGGACAATATTGCAATTGCCTCCAACTGCTCCACTCCTGAGAAAACTATGCCCTGGCCCTCTACGCCAATTTTTTGCTCAAAATATTTGCAGAACTCCCTCCTCCGCCTCCTTTTTATCGATTCCCCAGTGCTGGGGGCCGTGACCCATCACGGCATCAACTTCTCCCTTATGAAGTTCCGCCCTCTGTTCCGGCTTTCAGCAGCGTGAACCGCTTCGGCAACGTTGATGTTAAGGGTGGTGTGGATTTGGTCTGTCCAACGCATTGGGCTCCTTCCTCTCGGTCTCTTGCCCTCTATTATTCCAGTGATGATTGTTTTTGGAGGTTGTCACCAGACTTAACGGCTATGTGGCCAAAGAACTCAAATACTCTATTTGCAGAACTATACCTCAATGGGTGTATCTCAAGACGATGGAAATATCCAAGGATATTTCCGTATTTTATTATAAACAAGTTTTACAATGGAAGAACGCCTGACATCGCAAAAAAAAAAACCGTTGTTCCTAACACTTCGTTTGACCATAATCTCGCTTTATGTGACTTTGTGATCGAAGAGTAAATATTTCCAGTCTAGATTAGGCATTATCATTGGTACTGACTCTTATTCTATATCTCATATTCTGGTTGCCTGGAAAAAAACGCTTAAGGCGATAAGGCCGCCTATTATACTGCCGGTTTTGCATTATTTTTAAGTGACTTATATACTTAAATGTATTTTTTATTACGGTGTATAATAAAGTGATATCTTATTATCATATATTATTATTATTACTCATGATGCAGTCCGTTTGCTAATTACGGTATATTTGGCGTTAGATTTTCAACTTGTAGAAAGCAGCACACTAGGAAATGATCTACCGCCATGCTATGGTTTCCTTGCTAAGACTCAAGTCTCAAGCTTATTGACCTGTTAGGGTTTGAACTCACACCCCTGCGGTATGACAACCGACCGCAAACAGTCGGCCAGCCAGTCTCTTAAGAGCCCTCTCACATTTTTTGTCGACAAAAGCAACGAAAACTGGATTTTTGGCGTTCTAATTCAATCAAATAGAAAGATCTAAACAATATTAAATTTCTGTATTAAAAATATCTGTATTTTTTATTGTAAAATTACGGTTTAAATTTTTTGAAAAATCTCATCGTATCAACTTATTACCTTCAATAATACAAAAGTGGTTTTGCGCAAAACTCTCGGAGGGAAAGTTGGACAGTGGATTCCGTTAAATTAATGACATAAAATAAAATGTTAATGTTATGGTTTACTTGCATGTATTATTATAATTAGTGTATCAGAGTTGTGTAAAATAAAATTAACAGTAAAATAATTGCTTGTATGTAAACGTAATAGAATTTAGGAGCAACCAATCCCCTCTCGAATGTGTACACTCTTTGTGGTAAAAACATGTTGATACGATTAATGTTTTGAGAACTTCACCTGCACACATGTTTGGACAAATAACCTATCTTTATCTTTACTTGTTTTATATTCGTCTTGACAATAACGGATATATTTTTACCGAAAATTCAAATACCTTAAATTGAACGTTGCATTTTGTAATACGGCTGTTGAACCTCGGGGGAATTTTTAGGTATAGGACAAATTTAACAATTACTCCGGGTAACTAATAAAATAACTCGCTGTACTTTTAAAAGTATGCAGTAAAAGAAAATTACCACACGTAGTTACAGAGTTAAATATTGAAAAAATTAACGGACAGAGTTACAATCACAAACAAGTTATTAGTGCGATAGAAATCGTTTTGCATTTTACGATGTAAGATTACATTTTTTTATCAACAGATTGCCATTAATTAGAAACTTCCTGAGGTTGTATTAATTAACCATATAAAACAGCTTATAAATAAGTTGACGAGTATTTCTATGATATGAGAATGAATGTACGAACCTATGTGTTATGATACGTATAAGTATATAGGTACATTCCTAAATACACACTAAAAAACAATATACTAGGAAATCGTTTTGCATTTTACGATGTATGATTATAGTTTTTTTTTAATAAGAGATCCATTCATCAGAATCTTGCTAAGATTGTCTTAACAAGGCATACAAAACACTTAACAAATAAGTTTACGTTACGTTTAGTATTTCTTATGAAAATTCGATATACTAGCACTAGAGTACGCAGCTGTATTACAATATACATCGTAAAATTTTAAGCATCTGGATTTTATCGGGGGATAAAACGAAAAATAAAGCCGTAATAATCAAGAAAAATATAAATCAAGCAAATATTACATTAAAATATATTTATTTCATGTAATTTTCAGTAATTTTACGTAATCCATTCTGAAACATGCCCTCCGAGTTTTACGTTTTACTCTTGTAAATTGGAGGCAATAAATTGACACCTATGTTAAGTTTTTCCAAAATTTGAAGCCGTTATTTTCATAAAAAAATCAAATATATTTATTACATAAATTTAAATTTCTATAGATCGTTCTATTTGATAGAATCGGTTTTCATTCTTTTTTGTCAATAAATGAGAGAGGGCTCTTAAAGACTTTTCTCTTCAGCGACCTACAGTAGAAAGTGTTTAATAGGAATCAATTCTAATGTTCTAATCAAAATAATTAACAAAAAAAAATATACACTACCATGATATAGTTGCCATGCAGGTCATACGTGGATGAGATTAGCCCGAGACAGGGATCAATGGCGTATGGGAGAGGAGGTCTATACCCAGCAGTGGGTTGATACAGGCTGATAATGATGATGATGATATAGTTAGCCAAAGGTTCAACAAGGAAGAATTGATTGAATTACAGCCCACGAATCAAATTCCTCTTCCTATTTATCAGGCCTACAACCTTAACGGTAATCTAAAGGTAATTTATGTGCATTTTGTCAATAGGCCTAATGATATTATGCTCTATATTATATAACATACGTAATTAAGATTATACGAACATCTGTTAACGACAAAATTGAACTCATAACCTTGACAGTTTATAGAAAAATATACCTATGATGTGCTTACGAATTTATTGATAGGCTATACATAATCTGTATCAAGGTCAGATGAACCCTTGCACTAGTAAGAAAAAAATTGTTATCTAATAGTGATAACAGACGCTCGTACGCAGCTGATCTCAACCGCCGTCTGACCAATGGGAGAGAAAGAGAGGAAAATATGAAATTCTCACTCTTTCTCTCCCGTTGGTTGGACGGCGGTCCGTCAGCCGCGTTCGAGCGTCTGTTAGCACTATATAATAAGTCTTAGCACATCAGTAAAATCTCGAATGGAGACCACGGACCGGTAAGTGCAGCGTAGGACGTCCACCCACAAGATGGACGAATGAGCGACCTAAGAGACCGCAGAGAAACACTGTATGCAGGCCGCTTCCAACCGACCATTTTGGAGATCGATGGGGAGGCCTATGTCCAGAAGTGGACAACCTATGGCTGAAATGAAGATAATAATTTAATAAAACACTGTTTTAAACTATCACGGTTGTTCACTAAAGTTATATGATTATTTATTATAATATCCCGTAAATAAACATATAACTTTAATTATTTAATATTATATTTTTATAAAAATATTTATAAAATACAATAATCCATAATGATAAGTAAGCGAAACACCAATAAAAGCGAATAACGTCACGATTATGAAAACAAACGCGATTTGGTTTAAATTTAATTTTATTTATTTTTCCAAAAAAATACAATTCTTTTGCATAAAGCTCAGTACTGCAGACATGGAATGTGACGTCATGAGTAGACGACATAGCCTACAAGTGGTTTTTGACGCGACTTTAAAATTTGTTCCAAAAAATGCTATTTCGGAAGAAACCTGTTGTTAAAAAAAAATAGCAGATACCTAAGAATGTCGTTAAACAGATTCTGAATATTAGTCATCGTGTATATTGGATTATTTTTACTAAAAAGGCTTAAAACTTGGCAGTTTTTGGGTGCGCTAATTTGATCGCGATTTAAAAAAATGTTAAAAATCATATTACCATTTCATAAAACAATTACTACTTACTCTAAATAATAATATTAACCTGACAAATTTCCAATAAGAGAAAACTTGGGTATTCGTATCAATCGATATATTATTATAATTATTTGTTTATTTGTCAATGGTAGCAAAATTACAAGATACAGTGTATTATATAATGTTAGAGATGAACTGTAATAAATTTTGCTTCATAATCGAAAAATCATACGGGTAACTCTATTTAGAGGAAATAAATTATCATGTTTTAAAACATCGTGAAAAACTTCTGTCTACTGCGACTTAATTAACTGAACTAGCCGGTATCGTAGACCAAATATCATTCCAAATTTAATTTAAGAAGAAAGAAAGAAAATTAAATTTTAAAAAAATCGACACATTTACAAAAACTTATGTCTAAAGGATACAATCAAATTAAATCGAAATGGGTCCAATGGGTTCAGCGCCGGTTTTCAGACGAACCCTTGAGTTTACACTTAACACAAATTTACATATATATTTTTAAGTATCTATATGCAATTTAAACAAATAGAACATAGGAAATAGAATAGAATAATGGATAATAAAAGATTTCATGAAGAGATTATTTAGTGATTGAGTGGTATTTCACATTTGTATAGATTGTATATTTGTAGTATTAACCGCTTGTCACAAAAAATACCTATACCTAGATAGAACAATGATTCAAATAATTGAAGCAGTTTTATAAAAGTTGGAATGTATCAATATTATAATCTAAACACTAAGTATTCGAATGATATAAATCGAATATCGAATAGGCATGTTGTAAGAAATAATTATTCGAGTTGAATTCAATTGTTATTCTTATTTTGTCATCTCTAGTCTTAGGTGAGTACCGAAATAATATTCAATGTAACTGACCTACAATACAATAAATCATATTTTATCGCACCGGCACACCCGTCAAAATAATAGCTATAATATGATAAATGATTTTATATTTGCAACGGATTGAGTTCAATGAATTGAGTCAGTAGGTTGCAGTTCTGTTTATAGATAAGTGTTAAAACTCATAAATTAATAACAGTTGAGAAAGTATATCTAGGTTATTATTATTGTTGTTAATATTATTTCCACTTTTATTGTGCGAACTGCTAGTCTGTGGAATGCGCTGCCTGAATGGGTTTCCCCGATAGATACAATCTGGGTGTCTTCAAATCACGAGTGAATCGGTTTCTTCTAGGCAAGCGTGCTCCACCATAGACCGCATCATCGCTTAACATCAGGCGAGTTGGCGGTCAAGCGCAAGCCTATTATTTATATTAAAAAAAAATGGTATAGTGACCAGCAAACATCTTGAAAGTAAATGTCTCATGCGCACTCATATTTACGCTTTATTAGATTCACTTGTAACTAACTAACTAAGAATGTAATCAAATCTTGGAAGTCAAATTTCATCATCATCATCATCATTTCAGCCCATCATATTTCCACAAGCCTTTTCTCGGAGAGACAGGACGGCCCAGTATTTCAAAGAGACCTAAAAATATGCTATTGTTTTTTTTAAGTATTTTTTCTAGTTATTTCTATTGTTCTATAGTGTAACATATAAGATGTACTCCAATTTGAAATCTAATAACGACAAAAGTCAAGTTTCCTGGTGGTCTTTTGGTGAACCAAAGGAGGGGTGTATTCGCATTTTTCGTAACGAGCGTCGTTAATTATGGCGAATTTCGACAACATAGAGTAAATCAAAGTTGTCAAAATTTCTTACAAAAAAAATATCTGATTCTGATATCAATGAAACTGTGTTATTTTCCACTACATCCGTCAACTAAGTAAAATAATAAAATAACACTAGACATTTACAAGAGTGGATTCATCTATGTTTCTAATTTTAAAAAGTGGAACTAAACAAAATATTTTTCCATTAGACTGGTTGATATAGATTATAAAGAAGTTAGTCGACAAATCAAACGACTAAAATAATAAATTAAATCAAATTAATTCTACCTAAATACTATCGACTAAATTCTACATTCTACGAATCCAATCGTGTTTAATATGATTTAATTATGTTATGTTACATGCAAGTAAAATAATTCTCTCTACTTTTATTATGTTGATTAGTATTTTTTTCGTTGGTTAAAGTATTTGTTCTACTTTAGTAATACAATCTGCTGACACTCAAAACTATTATAGCGCGAGTAAAAACAGAAAACAATCTACTAAATTGGTGATAAAAAAAATTGAATACTAGCCGTTTCCCGCGATTTCGTAAGCATTGATTTTCATATAAACTTTCAACTCCTTTTTGCTTCCCTTCCAAAATATTTTCTAATTGATGAGGCACCTTATAAGGAATCACCTGCCAGTTGCAGCTTCGTAGGTCAAATTTTTCGTAATGCCAGTCAGTCAATGTAATTCGTGTATTTCGCTTTAATATATACAAAGTAAATAGTTGTTTGATTTCAACTTGTCTTAAAAAGTCGATCAGCGTGATAGATAATTATAGATTCCGTTCTCTGCCACACCCCGTATGTAAGTGTATCTATGTAATAGATTCCTACATATTTATGCATAATTATTATTACACATTAAGCGGTTGGTTTGCCTCATGACAAGAAAAATCAAATAGACAAGTATTACGCGTTTTCGTCAGTGCAGGCTTTCTGCGTCATAAGCAATGTCTAAATTAGGTTTTTATTAAAAAAGCAACACATTTTGTTAAAGTGTACTTAATAAGGTAGATATCAGGTTAATATGGTACGGAATTTTATACGTTAGGTACAACGGAAGTCAAGCTAAATATTTCAGCGACTGTATTTTCTAGACAGGGCTGAATATTATAACGACCTTTTATCGAAACTTAGGTAACAATTAGATTGTGAAAAGCATGGAGCAAAAGCATGCGGCATAACTGTATTTAAAAAAAACTGTTTTCCAAATAGTCTGTAGTGTGAAATAAATACCGGTCAAAATGCGAGTCGAACTCGCGCACCGAGGGTTCCCACCCATAATTTGTTTTCTTTCAATTAGTTCTGATTTATAAAACGCACCCAACTTACACTTGACCGTCGTTTTTTTTTTTTTTTTACTTTCGCCTGTTTTTATAATCCTACCAAGTTTGACGCTCGTATTATAGTAAAGATAAAATACGTTTCTTTAATTTTTGTTATTATGTTTAGTTCTTAGTTAATCCGTAGTATAATATTCTTTAAATATTTCAACTGGCTATGTATAAGGCTTCAAAAATTACAACCGTTAAAAAATTTGGACAGACAAACAGACAGCGCAGGCTTAGGTTGACATCCTTTGGGTACGAAATCCTAAAAATAACCAATAAATTTACTAGTCTATTCTGCAAACAAAACAAACATCAGTTCTATGCCATATACTTTACCTACCTATCCCACGTACCTGTCACGCCTTAATTTTTCCGTTTCAGTAAAAAAAGTCACTCGCTGTATATTATTCTTCACTAGTTAATTAATTCATTACAACTGATTTATTATTTCTTATCTAAACATAGCATATTATTGCCCTAGATTCGTTGGGACTGCTATTTGCCTGTTTAAAATAAATTTGAATTTATTTGAAGAACAATTTTAATGGGCGATCAAAGTCATCAATCATGTGGTCGGTAGTGTCGTAATATTTTTTGTATATTAGAACAAAATCGGTGTACCTAGTTGGTGTCACTATGTCGCACCATCAACTTAACGTTATGTCGATGGTGTGATATAGCTATAGCGCAATCTGCAGTGCAAGTATCGTTCTTCATCGATCGTCAAATTTGACAGTTGCAATCGTCAAATTCGATAAAATGCCATTTGATCAGTCTTCGCTATGATCGATTCTATGGCATTTTATCGAAGTTGACGAGCGATAAAGAACGGTATTTGCTCTGCTGGTACGCGTAGTACGTTTACTGCCGATTTGCGTATTTCTTTCACACATTTTTGGATATGAAAAGACATTGAGTAGGAATTTTAAGAAACGATTGAAAATTAATCTTATGAGTAGCATTTATTTTGGGTCACGGGTCTAGCTCGGACTTTTTTGGTAGGCAGCACGGGCTAGATATAAATATATATTATATAAAATACATATTCATAACACAACATCCCATCAGCGCCCAGGCGGCCACCCATCCAAGTACCGGCCGCGACCGACGTCACTTCACGATCGTACGAGAACCGGTGGTGAACAGAAATTTGACACCGACTCGCTCTTGTTATATAAATATATATTAAGTACATAATATAGGAATACATATATGGATATGGCCCAATCACCCTTTCGGGGGTAGGCTAAAAGTCCAGCAGTGGCTATTAAAAGGCTGATTATGATGATCATGATGATGATAGGAATATAAAATACAATATTGAATATGTGTGAATGGAAAATAAGAAACTATTGTACAGTATAGGATTAAAAAAAAACTGGGCTATTGTGATGAATTCTTGAAGGTTTTGAGCTGGTCTATAGTATGAGGTTCGGCACCCGCCGTGTAGCATTATCATTATCGTAGCATAAAAATTATATTTATAGCAATTTTCATGTTGATATATTTTATTTTAGAGAAGGATATGAAAAAGCACGATTTTTTGGATCTTCGTCGTCGAATATGCGAAAGATAGATGTGGCGGAAAGCACTCTTAGGGGCTTTTATCAAGTGCGTTCACAATTTCGCTCAAGCATTTCAACATTCCTGAATACATGAAATGACTGAATGTACTTACAAAAGATCTAAGAGACCTCGAGAATGACATTATAAATGTTCTACAAACATTCGTATTGGTCCAAACAAGTTTTCATTCATGAAAACTAGGTCTTATGTTTATTTTTATTAAGTACATTGTCATTTCGATAGCCAGTTGGTCCACGTGGCAGTGACCCTGCCTTCTGCGCTTGGGGCTTCGAACAATTGTATTTTTTTATCGAAGGCTTGGTAAGCGATGATGTGGTCAAAGATGAAGCACGCAGACTTAGAAGATACCTATTCACTCTGGCCTTAAAAAGGTCCAGATAAAATCCCTCAGGAAACAAGGACCAAGAAACTGAAAAGTTCAAAGACATAATGACATTCTCCAACATGCATTGGGCCGGCATTGTGGATAGGACCCATTCTCTCTCTCTCTATGTCTCTCTGAGAGAAGTTAGTAAATATTACCATAGACTAAATAATACTATACAATTATATTATATACGGTATTATTGCCTATTATTACACGTATTTATTTGTGAGCTTAACACTTCGATATATTTAACTCATTCGATTTGTTTAATATCATTAATTACACGTCAATGTTGTTGTGGAAAATTCTAAAATTCCGGATCTCGCCTAAAGATTGTTTGAGGTAGTAAATCAAAGCTGATTTTATTACTCATTAATGTTGATTTTTATACTTTAGTGGCCCTTACGTGTATGCAGCGTGTATTTATGAGATTCCATTATAATTGTAAATGTTTTAGTTATTTCTGTTTTGAACGAGTATATTCAAGATAATAACTTATCAAATATAAATAAATATTATAATAACGCGTTTTTTCTTCTTTGTATCTTTATATACACGGAGTAGGTTTATGTACATTGGGGTTAAGGGTTGTTTGTGTATTTTGTTCGTATGTCTGCTACCATTTTTCTTTAAAACGGCTGGACCAATTTTAATGTGTTTTGTGTATTTGAAAGAAGGTGTATTTGCGGTTGTTTTAAGGGAAACTTGGTTAAAATCTGTCCGGTGCTTTAATATTTATAAGCTCTTTTCTAAATTACTTGGGGGTTTAATTTTTTATGTAAATATATAAGAGCATGAAATAATCAAGAAATTTCAAAAACTATTTGTGCTACGAAACTAAAATTTGTCTGGTTATAGGAAGGAGGTCAAGGAATCAAGGAGGTTGGAATATTATGGCTTGTTCATATAAACTTGTTTTGTTCTTTGTTTATAGGGGATGGTGACGTGTCCCTACAATTTTTCGGAAAACATTAGCATCAAAAAAAAAATGTCTTTGGGTCATTGTTTTAAACAAGTAGGCTAACAAGATATAACAAATAAATAAACTATAAGTTTTAAAAGTTGTTTAAAAAGGCGTTGAATTAAAGGTTAACTTAAGTCTAATTTAAAACCCATACCCAATCAAAATAAAAAGCTAACATACCTGTGATAAAATCACTCTCGTTCTCCCAATCGGTGCCCTTTTCTCCGCGGTGGTCATTATTCTGACGGCTTTTAACGAGTAGAGATAATTCTACCAAGCAGTCGGGGCTGCCATTTTACACTCACAATATTTTATTGTTTTTAAAACTTTGAACACTCCACTTCACTGCAACTTTCTGATGACTAGGAAAAAATCTTCACACTAAACTTTGGAATGTTTTTCAAGCGAATTGTTATAGAATAAAGTCATGTAAAAATTCACGACAGAGATTCTTGTGAGTACCTATGAAAAAAACACTGTTTGATTTTGTACATGTATGATTGGTTGTATTTTTAACACAAAAATTATATAATTAATTTTTGTGTATGTTTCCGTGAATTTTTTTGTTACTAAAGAACTAAGACAATTTGAAAATAAAATGTCAGTTTGTTTTCTACGTTTGTTTTTTCTATTTAGCCATGATGATATTTTAATTGAAATAGTAATTTAAAATAAATTTTACTATGCTTACAATTTTTTCGTGTGAACTGTGCTGTTACTTAATTGCGATAGAAATTAAAGTGTTGGTAGTATTTGAAGATACTTTGCCAGCAGTTTCGAAGGCTGTAGGCGGATTGGTCCGAAATAGCGTTGGATTTAATTAGCATTCGCAATTCACTGAAGACATTAAGAGCATATAACTAATTAAACGTTACAAACCCCTGCAAACGCTAAATTTCACTCGAGCGTGTTTTCACCTTAACAACTGCACGTATACTGTGAAAGCAAAACAGATTGCTATAACCAATTAAGCATAGACAATATTTAAATTGTCAGCAACTTTATTTTAGACAAAATTAAATGAAAAGTTTTGCATGTAAAGAAGTGGTTAAAATTTGTAATCTATGCTAAAAATGTACATTGAAGTTTTCACAGATTTTTTATAATTAGCATATAACGAGAAGTTGAAATTAATATAATAATATAATTTGATTTTTAACATGTTCATATTAACTTCACTTGTAACTAATTATTTAAAGAAATAGTGGAAGCTGATTTTAACTTATTTGAAATTGTAAATCAATTGAAACTTATATGCCATTGGGATGACAATACAATAACATATAATACCATCGAAACTGATTCGACGATAGAGATGGGATGTGGATAGTGTGGAACTCTTCAAAAGCTACTAGTAAACCCCACGAGTTTGGCCTTATTTGGGTTTAAACGAATACCCTTACCAAGAGTTCCATTGCCACCACGCCAAGAGCTAAAGGGGAATCTGTACCTAGGTATAACACTTCCATTTATTTTCCTGAGCCAAGTGTAATGACCTTTTCAGTTTGAGCCTCCTTGGTTTGTTTTAACCAGTCACGCATCTAGTCAATCATGTTTTTTGTTGTTTTTTAAGCCATAATAATTATTTATAGCAATCACTGCCATCACTGGTCGGAAATAAACTACAGGCTTGTCTTGCCTACACTACACAATCATCAATACCACTATAGGCTGAGTGCCGTAGGAATTGTTATATAACCGTATTTTATTGCTAATGATACACTTTGAAACAATACTGTAATCTGATAAACCATGCACCAGATCTGACAAACAAGGGAGATATAGTAAGGTGTGGCGGGTGCGATCATCAGGCCTAAATCAGGCTTGATGTCTTCAGTCGAACTCACATTGCAGACGACTTTCTTAGTGTGCTGCAAATTTCTTAGTGTGCATGAAAAATTCATTATTTTGACATTAGCCATGCAAATCGTAAATACTGCATTACGACCCTATTACTAAGCCCACGCTATCTGTCTGTCTGTCCGTCCGTCTGTCTGTCCTACTTTTAACCGGCTGTATCTTTCGAACCGTAATAGATAACCAGTTGAAATTTTCACAGAATATAAAATGTTACGGCGGATTAATAAAAAAATAATGAAAAATCAAAAAGTAAAAACGAAAGGGGAGTCCTCATACAACAAACGTATTTTTTTTACGTGTTTCTGTATCAGCTCTAATGTAAAAACGGTAATACGCAAGCGTCAAACTTGGTACGGTTATAGTACACACTCTAAAGTATAATAACAAATAATAAATAATGGCTAAGTGCGAGTCGGTGACAAATTTCTAATCACCACCGTTTCTCGAATGATCACCAAAGTTAAGCAACGTCGGGCGCGGATGAGTGACCGCCTGGGCGTTGATGGATTGTTGTCTTTTTGCGCTACTTTTTTGTACTTTAGTAGCTAACGAGCTATGTGGTGGTACGGAACCCTTAGTGCCTGAGCCCGACTCGCATTTGGCCGGTGTTTGCGTTTTAGCGGTGTAGTGAAAAAAGTGAGGGAAACACGGAGACATAAACACAAACGATAATCGTACTAATATCTCCCTTGGTTGTCTGATCTGACGATAATGGAACCATAGTTTTTAGTACTATTATATATTCTGTGAACTCAGTAGGTTTATGTCCGTCTTGCAAAGTCGTGTAAGCAAGAACAAAACCGCAACGTGGAAAGTGATTAGATTGACGTATGACATTGCAAAAACCTTAATTATGCTGTCGCAATTTTTATATTAGTTATGAGGTCATTATGTAAAGTTACACCGTTTAAGGTTTTTATTTAGAAAACTGCATAAATATGAAAAATATATGGCCTAAATTGTACAACTGAAAAATGATTTTAGATTTTTAAATGCAGTTTTTTATGTATAGTTTCTATTTTGTATTGTGCATAATGATCGGATCAGTGGACTGTTTTTCCATTTACATATTAAAAAATATAAAAAAAATGAATAAAAATATGATATCAAACTTTATTATATTATTATGCAAGCCGGTTCCAATGACGATTCGTCCTCACGAATATTCAAAAGTAGACCTTTAAAATCGATTAATTGACATTATTTCTTTATGTGTTATAATTTTGCTTGAAATATTTTATTCGGATGTGTTCACGGATACATGATTAAAGAAATTTGGGTCGATAGAAAAAAATCGTAAACTTTCCTAAAAAAACACCCGTTTTTACGTTTCCTTCGATGCATGGAATCAACTTCATTCAGTTTCTATAGAAGATATTTTTATTAAAAAAATTGTGTGTAATCCTAACAATCATTCAAATACTTAAGTGATTGCAGTTTTTTGTATAAACGTAAGATAATTTGTAGAAAATAGAGAAAAAATAAGTATTACCGTCAAACAAGTGTACCGTCTCTACCATTTCGCAATACAACTGCGGCCAGCATTTTGGTCACATTGCTTATAATTTGAGAATATTATATAATCTACATAAATAAATAGACCTTGGTTAACTTTATGGTAGAGTCACTGGACAGAGACAGAGCTACTTTATTCATATTTTTTTTTAATGTTTTTAAAAATAAATTTTCATTTAGTACTATTAAAAAAGTAAACGATTGGTATTTTTTCTAAAATAACTTTGCAAACCATTTTAAAGTGATTTTTATATTGATATGTTTTATTTTTACAACGTTATATGATTATTAACGGAATTTTTACCGTGATAAGTGGCCGGAGCTCCCGATATTTCGGTGCAGTTCCGTGCATCATGTTCACGGCAACAACAATTCATATAACTGTAATGAATTACCGTGATAGTATAAAACAGTGTTATGATTTATTTTGCCGAAAGAGCATTACAAGTTAGATCGAAAAAATCTAAAATTCTAAAATTTATTCTGCCATGATATAAAATATCAACACGAAAATTACGTTATACAATTTGCAATGTTATTCTAGAGATAATACTAGTATTTTTTTTCAAAGTCTGAAACTGTTGATTTTCTTTAAAAATATATAAATGTTCAAAATATATAACTCAGGCTCCTGAGCGTGGCCTTAAAAGAGTTCCAACTAGTTCTAAGTTAGATTTACTTATTTAGGTTACTTTTTAAATAGTTTTTAGCTTTAGTTCAATTCACGCTTGTGTATATTATTAATTACATCTTAGTCCAGTAAATCACACTTTATCATTGCACAATATTTTAACACGCTAGCACACCAAGAAGGCAAACAATAAAATGACTTTATAACACCATCGATAAAAAATATTCAATAGTTAAGTTTAATTGGGCAACTAGTTAATGGGCGAATCAGAATATTCATTTAGGTCATATAAGGGCCTTCTTTTGGGAAATCGTTAAATTAATTATTGGTAGATTATGTCTGTTATTATGTTATTTAATATTAATAACGATTACGACCAAGAATCTATACCTAAACTCGGTCCAAGCATTTATTTGCTCTGGCAGCTATAATAATAAAAAAAAAACTTCATAAAAACCACAAATTTTGATATTTTCGATAGGTTTTTGAACGTAAGACTGCAGCAGATATCAGTATTTTTTTAATATAATAGGATCTACGTTAAACATAAAAATAAATACTTTAAACATTATATTTTAATATTATACTTCAGTGAAATATTGTACTACCCATAAAATCATGTAGGTACTTATATAATTTTGTATTGGTATATAAAAAACTCTAACTTAAACAAGTTAGATTTATATTTTTTGTATCTAACTAGGTTATCCATTTCTTGTATTTCTTGTTTTTTGTCCTTTTGTTTATTTTCTTTTGGTCTTTTATCATAAGGTGTTTTTGATGCACGCCTACATACAATTTGCTCCAAACTGGTGGATGACTAGTAGAAAATGTTTAGCATTAATTCCTTCATTTGTACATTTCTAAATAATTTGTAAGTGTGCAATAAAATATTTAAAAAATAAGTAAATGTTAAAATAAAATGTTTTAGTCAGCTTTTTTACAATGTTATTGCTGCTGTTAGAGCTGCTGACTTACGCGTGCAAAAGGGAATCATGACGACATGCGCGATCAAGTGGTTATATTATCTTTGGGCGGCAGTGAAAGTCAAAAAGGCAAGGACAGCCGATTTCATTAACGGCTTGCCCCATAAACCTGTCATTCCCCAAAACCTACTACCCGGGAATATGCCGCTCCTGCCCGCTTATGTGCCATTGTGCGCGACGATATCCGAATGGATCCATCGAAAAGTTCTTAGCAACTTAGAATATTCTTACAAATCCGTATTCTTACAAATACCAAACAGAGTCGCCAGTAAGCTTAGTAGCGTCAGCTAAGATAAAAAATAACTATTTCCTCGTAAGTAGGTGTAATCCAGTTCTCAGCAGATGTAAATAATGAGCCCAATTTAAGGAATGTTGACACAACCGGTCGTAACCATGCTACGATACACGCGTAGCTGTTTAGGGTTCTGAACTTGAACATTGAAATATAATCCTTTAATAGCTTTGCTGTTATTTCGGTCGATGTTTTTATCCACAGAGAACGTACATGCATGCGTTTTGGTACAAGACGTAGCACAGAAAAGAGAAGTAAATAGAACGAAAATCTGTTACCAGGCATTATGAGTGAACCTTAATTGAACATTCTTATTTAATCAATGCGTCGAACTCCGCATCACAGTTGCTA
The DNA here is from genome assembly GCA_932305915.1 of Agriopis marginaria. Taxonomy (NCBI): domain Eukaryota; kingdom Metazoa; phylum Arthropoda; class Insecta; order Lepidoptera; family Geometridae; genus Agriopis; species Agriopis marginaria. Next base: position 7,163,682 of record OW029933.1, read on the forward strand.
ACTGATTTCGAATGACTGACGTTTCGTTTATATGGGTGCAACTGACTACAACTGACTACAAATTTCTTACAAAAATGTCAGCCGTTAAACAAAACAAAATTTTTTTGTGAGAGGTAGTTTGTTTATAAATAAACTAGCTGCACCCCCGGAGTTTCACCCGCGTAGTGATTAACAAATTGTGATGATGATAATGAAAAGTAGCCTATGTCAATCTCTGGGTCTTAAAGTATACCCATGCAAAAAATCAGGTCGATCCGTTGTTCCGTTGCAGCGTGAAAGAGGAACAAACATCCATACATACAAACTTTCGCGTTTATAATATTAGTAGGAAGTAGGATATTCGGGAAACTTTTGCACACACGGTCTTCTCACCCCAAATTAAGATAAGCTTGTAGTATGGCTGCCAGAGACTGATATACATATTATATATTTTTAAATATATACTAAAATAGATCTAGATATTAACACCCAGATATAGAACAAACACAAATGTTCATCACATGAATGTTTGTCCTAGGTGGGAATCGAACCCACGCCCCCAAACGCAGAAGGCAGGATCATTACCAACTGAACCACCGGGGCATTCAAAATTCAGTCAGGTGGTTTAGGTTATCATTTTGAAAAACATCATTAATGTAATCTTCATTGGTTAAAACGGTTAGAATGATTATTTTATTTAAACTTTTTTTTTTCTTCTTTTCTGTTATTTTACTATAGTTATATGATTATAAACGGGATATTTACCGTGATTAGGTTGTATCGGTAGTGAACAACCTTGACAGTTTAAGCAATATGTAATTTTATTTGAAAGTAGGATTCTAGTGGTACTTAACTATGTATTATTTAAATCAGTCACGCCTTTTGGAGAACATAAAAAAATATTATTAAGCCTCTTGTATCTAATAGAGCTTCTTGACTCGATTAGAAACTATATAGTTCAACCAGTTTTGGGAACCAAAATCCACTTGTTTTGTTAACAGTACATAAGGAACCCTGTGGTCTACATTTCTGCTCGCATTTGTCCATATTTTTAAGTGATGAAAAAGCACCGAGTCCATTTACATGTGACGGACATGGGAACAACTGTACGCCTACTATCCCTATACGATCAGCCTAACTACGTACGATACGACATTTTATCCGCTTACGATTACAATTTCCTGATTTTTCATGGGATTAGTAGCACTATGCACTTATGTACTGCTAACTGGTGAACTTGAAGATTTTGGATTTGGTTGTCTTTAGACTTTCAACGGTCTATGGCAGCTCATCTGTTGCATAATAGGCATTTAGTGTTGGTTACCATGTATTTCGTTATGCGAATATTATTTTTTCGAGACATGGAAATACATTCGAAAGTGCATTCTTTTGTTTGTTCCTCTTTCACGTAGCAACATACCAATGGACCGACGTGATTTTTTGCATAGAAATATGTATCTTGGGCCCTCTAGCTCGAGATTGACATAGGACAAAAAAAAACTCGGAAAAATTTACAATTCTTAAGAGGATATCTACGTCAGTGAAACCGCGGGCGCATTAAGTATTCTATAAACTACCTTTTAGTAAGTTAATTTACTGTTTTTATTCATACTTCTTATAAACATACAAGAAACTCGCATTGAATACTAATTTAATCTGTTGTATCAATCACATTAACGCGAGAAACGAAATTAAACTGTCCAAGCTTTAAAAAGCCTCTACGTTATTAGATATCATAAAAATACCAACACTCTGACTTAGTCTATAATTGAACTCTAGTTTGAGTCATAGAGCATGTATATTAGTATCCGGTTATATTTTTCCAACAAAATATAGTAAGATGGTATAGAAACCAGTTTCACCATAATATTACCTATAACTAGAATGTAGTTAAAATAATGGGTAAAAAAATATATCCCTTTTAAATTTACATTTTTTAAAATATGCAATACACGTACAATTCTACACACAACACACGTACAGAAGAAATACATATATTAAGAACATGTTAACTATTTCATCATCATCATCATCAGCATCAGAAGCTTCTTAGTCTTGAGCATCGACGTAAAGTTGCTAGTCTATCGGTTTTTTATCGGATACATTTCGGAGAGTGTGCATCGGATCTGCACGATCTAATTCCCTCCTGCTCATTTTTCTATCGGACTGCCAGAGCGGGCACGAAAAATCGTCACCGCTTTATGGTTGATATTCCGAAAACCCGTACGAAGCGCTTTGATTCCACATTTATTATGCGAACTGCTAGTCTGTGGAATTCGCTGCCTGAATGGGTGTTCCCCGATAGTTACAATCTGGGTGTCTTCAAATCACAAGTGAATCGGTTCCTTCTAGGCAAGCGTGCTCCAACGTAGACCGCATCATCGCTTAACATCAGGCGTGATGGTGGTCAAACGCAAGCCTATTATTCATAAAAAAAATATAAAAAAAACATTTCAGTTATAGGACGTCCGCTGACATAGGACGTCTATATAGGCCTCCCCCATTGATTATAAATAATGTCATCTGATTCCATATTTTATTTTTATTTTATGTTTATTTAAGACCAACAGCACAAAAATATATACATAGTTTTAAATAATTATTTTAAATTACAAGCATTAATAGGTCTATACTAGTGATAGTAAGTAACATTGTCATGGAAAATCACTACTAAAAATCATATATGTATTGCAAACAAGCGCTAAAAAGCTAAGTTTCATAATTATTGGTCCATATTAATCAGATCACACGCGTAAAGACGAAACATAACTATAAAAGTCAACATTAAAATATACTAATTACGTACAAAGCCAACATTAAAATATGGTCATTATGGTCATCTATTGGTAAAACCTCATTGAGGCTTAAAGTAATTTGCATTGTCAGTTTCCTAGTTCCTGGTAAAAAAGTTTATATTTTCGTGTATGTCGTAAGGTGTGAAGGGTCTTTAAAGTTTAATCGCATCGATTTTACAACCTTGTCTTGTCAGTCGCCGTGTGTTTTTGGTTGTTTGTGGAATGTTACCTTACAACTTTAAGTATCTATTACACGGTATAAACTTTCAATAATTTTATTATGTAAAATGTTGTGTTAACTTTAGTTTAGTAGCTTACTGTGGCACTGCCTTCCTTCTGCGCTAAGTCGGGCGTAAGTAAGGGCGTAGGTTAATTTCTCACCTGGGATAAACTTTCATGTGTTGAACATTTGTGTTTGTTCTATAACTGGGTGTTAATATTTTATTTTATTTATTTATTGAAAATACAAATAGTAAACAATGCAATATTGTGGCTCTGCCTTTTGCGTATCTATTTGAGTATGTTGTATGCATATCAGTATCTGGCAGCTATACCTGTCACTAGCTTTCCTTAGTATGGGGTCAGATGACCGTGTATGCAAAAATGTCCCGACAATTTTTTTATAGTCAAAAATTTATTAATACAAGTGTTAGCGGCCGAGGGGGGCAAAAGCGATTTAAAAAGCCTATTAAATCGCATCCAATGATTTTTAGCATTTTGCAATAGGCGCAGTGTTGCATTATGTGGTTAATATAATGTTGCATTATATTAATCACCACGTATCAACATTAAAAAAATACGGTCAATTGATAATATCGTCAGTTAAAAAAAAGTTTCTCAGCCTCTTGCTCGCTCATGAAGGCTGCACTCTACTAAGGAGGCTGGCATAGGATGACTGCTGCATCACTGCGTATGGCCAACAACAAGGAAGTCATGTGTCTAAAATGTCCGGAAACTATTTTCTTTTCAATTACTTAGCGAAACTTATTTAAAATTTCCTTAATTTTATTTTCTAACACTTGTAACTAACTACAATTAAAACAAATCTTGGAAGTCGATTTTAACCTACCTACTGACTTCTAATTGTCGCTTGTGCAAGTACATATATGGTAATCCAGATGACAATACAATGATTTGGTACCATCGAACTGATCTGATGATGGAGCCAGGAGGTATATAGTAGAACTTTTCAATGGCTACTGGTAAACCACTCGAGTTTGGATCACTTATTTTGTTTTAATGAGTTGGTACCAAGAATTTCTAGTATTTCTACTACCCACCTCCCAGCTCCATCATCGGGCGCCTCATTCACCATCACTCAAATCAATAGGACACCAACCCAATCAAGACTTTCGGTGACGATGACAGGTGTTTCTTAACAATTACCCTTCTTTCGGCTTAGTGCTACAGTTCCGTGCAACCTTGTATATGACGCAATACGAAATGATCAGTGATTAAAAACAAATATACCTACGTAGTAGGTACCCTACTACTTTAGTATGGTGTTGAAATTGACGATTAACTAAAAGTACCCAAACAACAAACGCAAGCCTAAAATAAACCGGCCAAGTGCGAGTCAGGTTCGCGCACTGAGGGTTCCGTACCACCACAATATGTCCAAGAACCTCAAAAGTTTAAAGACATGACATTCAACTACATCACTGGGCCAGCATGGTAGTTTTAGGGCCCATCCTCTTGCTTTCTTACGCTCTCTGAGAGAAGGCATGTGTCCCAGTGTCTCAGTGTGTGTAGTGAGAACATGATAGGCTGAAATGATGATGATGATGAAGGTCATGCAAACAAATAAAAATATGTAGCTGCAAATATATCTCAAAAAATAATTTGATTTAAAAATAGATACAATAATAAAACCGGCCAAGTGCGAATCGTGCTCGCGCACTGAGGGTTCCGTACCAACAAAAAATACAATAATTATCAATATAAAAAACCGACTTCAAAATTAGTAAAATCGACGTTCGAATAATTAACGTTATCCAAGTAATGAAATTACCAGTTATAACTTGGTAATGAACAGAAATTTGTCACCGACTCGCACTTGGCCATTATTAATTATTTGTTGATATACTTTAAAGTGTGTAATATAATTTGTTAAGTTTAACGCTTGTATTGTACGTATTGCCGTTTTTACATTAGGATGAATACAAAAATACGTTTAAACATACGTTTGTTATATCGGGAGCGGGACCCTTTCGTATTTACTTTTTGACTTTTTTATTATTTTTAGTTAATCCGCCATAATATTAGGTACATATTATGTGAAAATTTCAACTGGCTATCCATTACTGTTCGTAAGATACAGCTATTTAAAGGTAGGGACAGACAGACAGACATCGTAGGCTTAGTAATAGGGTCCCGTTTTTAACCTTTGGGTACGGAACCCTAAAAATAGATACAACTTATCAGTGCAGATGAGCAAATGAGGAAACTCAAATTTCAATCAGTTTTGTTTCGAAAATACAATAGTGGCTCTCTCACTCAACTCTACAAATAAATTGGTCGCACACGCACTGTAATAACGTGGTTTAGTTTATCTCAACAATTATACGATATTATATTTTATATGGTTCCCTAATTGTAATTTTATTAGACAATCGATTTTCAATTATTTCGAAATATTGTGCAGTTGGTTACGAAATATTCCTGTTATCTTTGTTAGTTAGTTACTGGTTTGTTGCAGTATTGTCTAGTTTTTATTTTGGTCCTAGCCATATATCTTTATTTCTTTTTGTGATGATAATTTTATCGGCACAAAAACGAAGATATTGACTCATAAAACCATTATATCACATACTAGTGTTTTAATTATTGCATAAACAATTTATTGCAGTTAGATATCTTGGGATTAATGAAAGGATAAATGTTTAGATGCGAACCGGTTGGTCCTGATCAATGTCGATATTATTATCTCCGGCCCAGACAGAGTGGCGTTGCATTTTGTGTTATCAGCTGTTAGAAAATATTTTTGGGGTTCAGTGGCAATAATAACGATAAGGCCGCCGATTGTTGCAATAGTTTCTTTTAAGCTATATTTTATTTTGTGTGTGTGTAATTTGTGGATGTGAACAGTAAAGAGTTTATCCATCTAAATATGGATTAGATTAGATTCTTGTAGCAGCGTAGGTAGGCCTCCCACTCGTCCCAGCGTTTCCTAACCTTTTTCAGTCCACGGACCCTAAGCTAACATTTTTTTAATTTAAGTATTCCAAAAAATAATACATTAATGTGAAGTTTGGTAATGCTATTTTGCAACTTAATTAGTAATATTTCGGTTAATGTAACTACTTATTGGAATGGTGGCATAAATTTATTATTGTTAAATGGTCCATAGATGAGACTGTGGACCCCCTTACATTATACTCGCGGACCCCCAAGGGTCCGCGGACCACAGGTTAAAAAACACTGCAGTAGATGGATCGACGGCATCGTAAGAGTCGCGAGTGGATGCAGATAGCAGGCTGTCGTTCAATGTGGAGTTCTAAAGGGAGGCCTATGTTCAGCAGTGGAGGTCTTCTGGCTGATGATGATAGTTTGTCTGTCAGCATGTCATAGACATATTATTCAACAGTTATAGGCTATATTATCAAAAGTTGTATCATATGGGCCTTCGTTGACTTTAGATGTCATAAACGAACTCCAATTAGTTTAGATTTTAAGTTTCATGTTTCGTTAGTTTTAATTAGTTTTTTATTTTAATTAGTTAATTTATATCTACTTATTGACGTCTGTAGATTATTCTTTATTCTGTACGTCCCATGCAGTTTTTGTTAATGAGCCTATACCAGTCTACTATCAGCAAAAAAAACACCTTTAAAACGAGTTGAATCGGTGAGCTTTCAAATTGAGAATGAGGAATTTTATGATGATGCTTTTTTATTACTATGGTGTTTTTATTCTGTTTTATTCCATAGCTTTTTTGAAATCTATTTACCGCACGCATTCTACTTTTTAACCATCAAACCAAAAAGTTTTTTTTCTGAATCATAACAAAAAAAACGTATGGTGATAATCAAATAGATTTAAAAAAAAAACCGGATAAGTAAGTGTGAGTAGGACTCGCACCCTGAGGTTTTCCATTTATGAACTTAATAAATATGTATGTAGATAGTTCATCCATCTCCGGGAATCGATTCTCGACGAAAAAAGGTTAAAAAGGTTGAAATTTTGATGGACACACTTAACTTTGTAGTTTACGGACAGGTGTTCCAATACATACCAGCTATAAAATTTAAGTTTGTAATAGCAAAAACATTTATTTAATATGATGTACCTAACTTGAAAATAACAACTTCGGATTTTTTCCTTCATAATAGGTGCTGTAAGACCGTGATTGATTCTTGCTAAATTTCAATATTCTATGTCAACATGAAGTACCCATAGGTGTTTTCACAGGTAGGCAGACAGACAACGAAGAGATCCTGCAAGGGTTATTTTTTTTCTTTTGAGGTACGGAACCCTAAAAACATACCTACCTAGTCTAATTGATAATTTAATCATGTGTATATAATTTTTCTAAGCAATATGAATTTCATTGTTTATTACTGCTTTTTATAAAAAATTAGACCTGTAGACAAGTCTTTAGATTTCAACTAATTACCATAAAAATTCTAAAAGAATACATTTAATTAGGCTGTTTTGACAATTTCTTGTAACATTTTCGGACCTCTACACTCTAGCCGTATGTATATTGAATGCTTAATAAGTAAGAACGAGATGGATTTAGAGCTTTGAATTCACTCTACCTACGCTAGAATCTATTATTTATAAAACGAAATACCACTCACTCGCTGACTCATTACCAAATCTACTTCACTTACGAAGCTAAAATTTTGAAGATAGATTCCTTATACGGTGTATTGGTCCGAAGTCCTAAGAAAGGATTTTGCGAAAGGAACGAATCAAGAGGTCAAAAGAAGGTTGAGGGTTGATATATAAATTTAAGGATACCAAGCCACTGAGAATAATGTGGTATGGCGTTAGAAAGGATATGGATGGGATTGGCAACGAATTGACAGAAATAGCATGACTAAAGTCTATAAAGATATAGGGCCGAATTGAAAACCTTCATCTTTTTTCGAAATCGGTTAAAAATAAAAGACAGGTGTTAGTTTGAAATTAATATGGTAGGCAATATTTTGTATGGAAGCCGTTTTTTGTATGGTCTAAAAGATTGTGTGGGAGGGAGCTGGATAGGTAACATGATTTAAGTCGTTTTTTTTAGAAATCCAACTATGTAAACAAATATGACGCTTTTCGACCATTATAAGCTCTGAATTTCCTCGCTAGTGATTGTCATTGGTCGCCTGTCAGTCATATTTGTTTATATAAAGTGGACATCTAAAATTAAACAGACTTTACATGTTACAGTTATGGCTTTTTGTACATTCAAATTGATTGTACAGCCGCACAGAGCCTTTAAGAGCCTCTTTTTGAGCATTCGGTTAAAGTATAATTATGAAACATTTGAATTTGTTCGCTTTGTAATATGGATTAGAATTAACGTTGGGGTAGACATACACCGTGGACTGGATTAACACTTGATATTTGTATGTACTTGGCCTTTTAAATTTTAGGCTAAACGCCCACCGGAAAGTCTTGGCGTACAAGTGGCAGTGGAAAAGTCAACTATACCTGTAGGTTAAATATTGTTCCGCCACGCTTCCGCGCCGTGTTACGTCTCCATCGCGCCTCACATTTTCAGCCTATGATGATCCCACTGGTCTGTTACAGTCCTTCTCTCAGATAGAGACGATGGGCCCTAATCTACCGCACTGTTCCACTGTATGTTGATGAATTTTATGTCTTTGAACGTTTAAGGTTTTTGGACATACCGGTTTCCTCACGATGTTTTCCTTCACTGTTTTTGAACAATGGCATCGAAAATGCACATAATTATATTTATGTACTAAATACGTCTACTACTACTAAATAAGTCTTTGGTGTGAGTCGAGGATTGAACCGGGTGCCGTCAGATTGTAAAGTGCACATGCTACCGCTCAGACACCATTGCTCTACTAAATTACTCGTCACGTGAGTTGAAGAAAAAACTTAAAAATTGTGGAGAAACTTCAAAATCTCGGGTAAAACAGTACGTCGTCAATAATATTCAATTACCAAGCTTTCACTTCAACCTACGCTTCACCAACTCGTTGAGATATGAATTATTATCTATTGAAAATTGATAATATGTAATCATAGGCTTCACTAATAACGATACAATAATTATGTTCTGGTATGGTATGGTATGTCTGGTATATCCGCAGTAAAACTCAACAAAAAATTCTTACGGAGTCAACAAATCAAGCAAAGATAATTACCACTCTAATAATGTTGATTTGCAGACTTTAGTAATCTAATTTGCAGTTTTATTATTGAAAAAATCCCTTTTGTTCTCAGTATTTACAAATTTATTTGGTGATTTTTTCATACAGCAGTAGATATTTTAAGCTGAAATTTGTAAGTAAAATAGCTATGCCATAGTCTTATACTCCATGTAAGTAAGTAGCTATCATATCATAATTTTTAGGGTTCCGTACCCAAAGGGTAAAACGGGACCCTATCTTTCAAACCGTAATAGATAGCCAGTTGAATGTAATGTTACGGCGGATTATTAAAACGCCCGGTACCTACATCTATAATAATAAAGTATTAAAGTTTGTATGTTTGCAAGGGATAATCTCCGGCAAAACTGGTTTGATTAAAAAAATCTTTCAATAATAGAAAGCTTGAAAACTAACTTGATAACTTTCACTCTGACCTTGAAAAGGCCCAAATTATATCTCTCAGGAAACAAGGAACCGGGCAGGTTATTCCAGTCTTTGGCTGTAACGGATTAGAAACGTGAAATCAAAACATAGAAAAATAGTACATTGTTACCCTAGGGCTGAAAGTAACTTGTTTAGATCCGAGACGGGGTTTGGCGCCCGAGCGTAGCGAGGGCGCTAATAGTTCGATGGACTAAATAAGTCTTTAAACCCGAGGTAAACATTTTCATTACGAATACAAGGAAACTAAAAATAAAAACATGAACTGGCTAAAGAAAATATGAGTGAATTTTATTTTACATACTTAAATCAACATTTTTGGTGTGAAATTTATTTTCCACTACTGCTTTAGCCTCTTCTCTTATGAATTTAGGCGTTTAATCCATATCGGTATCAGATGAACAATCTGCTATACGGAAGTATAAACAAAACTCCACAATGAAGATCGGATTCCCGCCAATTTTATTTTTTATTTTTTTGGTATATCCTAACACTGGTCAATGCACGAGTAATGCGGGACCATAATCCCCTGAGGAGAAAAAAATTTAGGAACATGGTTCAATACAAATGTGAAAATAGAACTAGTAATATATAGTATAATCTGAATGTTTGTCAGTTGAAAGTAATTCTCTCTAGCGCTGAAATGTATTACTTTCAACCCGCCCTCAGGCAACTTCAGACCTACTTTCCGAGTATGAGTAATGAAAAGTTTATTTTATGTGCTAAATAACCGTATTAGTATTTAAATACAACAAAAATGTGAAGAGCTCTTAAAGAACGACACCAGCGCATTTTAAAAATTTAAACTTTAATAATTTGTCTGTAATTATAATCTACATTTCACTCGGCTTTAATATATTGTTTATACCTAAAAATTCTATTATTATATATATATATTTTAGTATTTTGTTTAATATGTTTTATGTTTAGGTTTGAATATTTGTAAAATTACTTTATCGTTTGTTTTTATATGTTTTATGTGTGTTACATTGCACATCTGCTGTCTGACGTGCGTGACGTCACCTGTCGGTTCCAACGGAAGACCAGCGCTGGTTGTTCACAACCAGCATTACGCTGAGTTGGCACCGACTTGTGACAGAAACTATTTTCTTTTACTGTGTTTAACTCGTAATGTTATTGTTGACCCGGGTATGTCCTAAAACTGCGACCAGAACCACCGAAGGATGGGCAGCAGCGTCCTATTAGTACACGGTGAACGTACTGCGATCCCCAAGCCACCTGCCAAGCGTGGGGATTATGGCAACACCCCTCTCTAAGAGGGAGGCCTTTGTTCAACAGTGGACTTTTACAGGCTGAAGTGTGTGTGTGTTTGTATCTTTGTTTCTGTCATAAATAAATATTTTTCTTTCTTTCTTTCTTTATTTCAAATCATGTCAGAAAAAATAATCTATTTGGCTACTTTATCGTTGTGCGCTGAGCAAACGATTCGAGACAAGCCGTCCGTCCCACTATAGGTACTTGATGATCCTCTGGTATATGTGTTCTGTGTTGATGATAAATGTATTAGTATAAAAAATCTTCTCATTATAATAGACCCAAAGCTACGTTCAATCAATGCCATCTTGTGTTATATTGAAATTTTATTGGTATAAGTACGTACGATGACATTTTGACAAATAGTTTCCTATTCAAGGAACTCAAAGTAGCTTGAACCGCAATTACAATTTTGGTGCATATGAAATAAGTTTTTGGATCATGTAATCTATATTTAAACCGTTTTATTTTATTTTAAATCGAAACAATAATATAAGCTGTGACAGGTACATATAGAAGCCTATGGCATAGTTAATCTTACATTGCAGGTATTTTTATTTAAATATTCTGGGGAAATTTTCCCTATATCTACCCAGTAGCTTATAAGCTTAGAATAAGTATATAGAACGTCATTGCTTATAAGTAAGTATAGATCCAATTTTTCTTAGCGTAGCTTTTACATAGAATTAGACTTTTTTATGCCAACCCAGTAGTATCAATACCAGTTTTTTTTGTTGTTTTTGTTTAAATTAGAACGGCTGTTGAGGCATTTTTGTAAGAAATTTGTTGTAGCCAGTTGCACCCATATAAACGAAACGTTGCGTCAGTCATTCGAAATCAGTTAGCAACTGTGATGCGGATTTCGACGCGGTGGTCTAAATAAGAATGTTCAATCAAGGTTCACTGAGTATGCCTGGTAACAGATTCCAATTACCGTTCTATTTACTTCTCTTTTATGTGATTCATCTCCCTAAAGTTCCACAAACTACAGATAAAACTCTTTCGTTAAGTTCAGCAAATTGTGTCAACAATCTATATTACTTTCCTGAATTCGATGTATTTACTAGACATCTCTAAAAATTTAAAGCCACAGCCTCCAAGAACTGGTTTGGTGCGAATTCTGAACTGTCTCGTTTATAAATTATGCACATTTCTTATATATTTTTTACATTAACCAAGGTCTTAAGACTTTTATAACACCACGTGTATAATCAAAAGCTTGGGTAAGTTATTTAATGCAAATAAGCTGTAAATTTGACTTTTATATGCTAAAACGTGTAAATAGTGCTTAGTCATCCTATTTTTTAAAGTAAATTAGTCATGTACTGTACATTATTTGAAAAAATTAATAATCAATTCTTGTAGGTAGAGCAGACGAGAGACGTGACCCTTAACTTCTGGTCTTTTGGAAAAATTCAGAGACACAATGGAGAGAGCTCGGAGTTTCTTTGCGCGATAAAATCCGGAACGTGGATATCCGTCAAAGAACCAGAGTCACCGACATAGCTATTAACAATTTGCATGTTGGGCAGGCCACATTGCTCGAAGAACCGATAACCGATAGGAAAGAAAGGATCTTAAGTGGAGACCACGAACCGGAAAACTCAGCGTAGGTAGGCCTCCCACTAGATGGACCGACGACATCGTGAGAGCCGCAGGTATCCAGTGGATGCAGGTGGCAGGCTTACGTTCAGTGTGGAGTTCTAAGGGGGAACCCTATGTTCAGCAGTGGATATCCTCTGGCTGATATCGATGATGATGATAAGGTAGAGCAGGATAAACGGTCTCATTGAGTTTGAATATCTTTGATTGATCTTATCGAAATCCTATTCGCACTTGAATAGCGTTTCGTGCTTTTTTACCCCTAACGTCGAAAAACCACGGGTAATATAAATGGTAAACGGCTATGCATGACCTTGGCTTCGTAGCTCCCAAACGGATGGACCGATTTTAATGTGTTTTGATTAAAATTTAAAGCCAGTCTAATCGGATTTTTTTGCTATATTGGCTGAAAATCTGTCGTTCTATTTTGCATTATTCGGACGTTTTCAAAACTGTTTATAGATAGATAGATAAACTCTTTATTGTTCACCTACAGATTTCATACACACGATAAAACATCTTAAATACAGCTTATATACAGGGTTCTATGGAAAGGATATACTGCCTATCCTATGTGCCGGCCGGCACAAATTCAAATATATTTTTATTCGCCTTACCAGATCATTAAATCTGATTTGAGCTAAAACTTGTAAAATGCAATTCATACGTGTATCCAAAAAAACACAGCCTCCACGTATTAAGGATATTTTTTTGAAAAATAATTACCTCAAATCCACCAGTCACATGTCTAGTTAATATCCTATCTTGAAAGCTTGATATTATATTTCGAAAATGTATGACAATAAATCCGCGTTAGGGCACGTCTAGTATCAAAATTCATAGAAATTAATGACTTATAAACACTTTGTAACACAATGTTGAAACCTTGATATTTTTTGTCTCTTTTTATTGTAGCGTCTCTCACCGGAACAGAATGACACGGAACACGAGATAGGTAACAAATAGACGAACGATCGTGGGACTCCACAGACACGGCGGCACTGAGGACTGAGGTTGATAGCCTGATGGGCAAGCTGTCTTCGGCCTCTTTTTTTGATTATTACTTGTATGCTGTAACGCGATGAATGAGGCTCTAGGCTTAAAGTCAAAGTTAAATTGCTTGCCAATGGGTATAAAAGGTCTTAAAATATTAAATGTGCATCCATTAATAGCCCTAAGGGTAAGGGCGTGCAAAATTGTAATAGTTTATAATTATGTCAAAAGTATTAATAATTAATTAAAAACGATAAATTTATCAACAAGCTAAAACATAAACATAAAAACGACAAACCGTTTCCTTTAGGAATTCTTCAATTTCATAGAAGCACTCCTTTACCAACCACTTCTTCAACTGTGTACAAAAACGCCTATATGGGAGATCTACCACTTCTCCTGGAAGAGAATTAAAGTTAGTTTAGAAAATTCCTTGCACGCGATCTATGTAACAAGATATAGGTACCGATACGTTGTTTTATATGAACGGAAACACACGGAAACGAAGACGCGCGGGTGAAATCAGAAATTTTTCTGGCCTTATACCCAGCCTTAACGTTAGTTTGATACCGCGTTAGCAGTTGGCCGAAAGGCCCCAGTAACGAGAAGCTAATGAAATACACTGTTTTAAACTATCACGGTTGTTAACTACAGTTACGTGATAAGGTTGTGGATGGACATCTCGATATTTCGGCGCAGTTACAAGCACCATGTCCATAACCTTGGGCCTTACGACTAGTTGTTTAAAGCAATCCAGTTTAGGTGATGATAAAATGTTGCGCAATCGCAAACCGTATCTGGGCGAGTTAAAGTTCACGTTCGCGTGATTTTCCGAACTGCGCGGTTTTAACGTTAGTTTAGTCCCGCGTAACGAGATGGACGTAAGGCACCTTATCATGGTAAATATCCCGATAATAATCATATAACTAAACATCAGGCGAGTTGGCGGTCAAATGCAAGCCTATAAAAACTGTAGCTTATAAATATTGTGGAATGTTATTCATATTTTCAGTTTTAGAACTATTCTGTTGTATAAAAAAAGACATTATAAGTTTAATGTCTAAGCCGGCTATGGAATAGATCCTTTCAAGTTTCTTTCATTTTCTTTCTAATCTATGTTAGCTGATGTGGTTTTTTTTTTGTTTCTGTATAAAAACTCGCCCATACTAATTATACTTACAAAGATACAGATGTAACGTTCAATGATCGTTACCTACTCCCAAATTCATGGCAAATGGCACATACGCTAGAAACCAAACTTAACGAATAAAAAAGGTCACTTCTATGACATAAACATTGTTGACAGAATGAAGGTGATTGACGTAATGTCAGTCAGTTTCATTTTCTTAACCACAAAAACATTGTCTAAACCCACGAAAATAATAAACTGCAGTTTTATAGATTCGGGTATGTAAATATCGTATTCTTTCTAGAAGGAATAGCCTATATATAGGACCCGAAATAAAAACTGGGTCATACGTGCAGATGTACTCCAGTGAGAAAGTCGCTCAGAACTTAACCTTATATCTTACAATCAACTTGTTAGCCCGTCTTCAATCGGGTAAGTTACGTGAGATGCCTTTAAATGTGTTAATTGTGAAATCTGTCTCGACAAATAATGCTAATCGTTATTTGTCAATTGAATTATCATCAGGCCACCTGTGTTCTATAACGCAGTGCAAGTGCGTTTCATATCCGTACTATCTGCGGATGTGGACGCGCGCCGTACTTACATTATAATATAATTGTGTTCTAAGCTCTTAAAGCATTCTGTAATCTTGGATCCTTCCGATCAAAAACTGTGTTTTAACGCCGGTACCACGTCATGTGAGGCGGGGCCTAGTCCGATCTGCCGTTATCTTCGGGATCTCACACGACGTGGTCGAGCGGCTCTTGAGTACTGATCCTCATGCGTAGTTTCTTCGACGCATTTCAGGCTCCTACCCTCTACGTCAATTCTCCGACCACGTACGAGTCGCCACGCTGTCGTGACGCTACGTCTACTTCCCTTCTACTACGTCGGTCGTACTCCGGCCACGAACAAACTTCTGGAACTACTACGCGCAGACCGCACTCCGGTCACGCCTGAAAAAAACTCACGAAGCCGTCTCGTCGCTGCGCTGCCCTGCTGGACATCCTACGTGCCACGAGCCGCGTCGAGCCACGCGGCGATCGGCGCCCCAGCTCTTCAAGCTAAGTCTCAAAACAAGGGACCAACACGTTTTTTTATCGCCATCACCTTCCGAGTTCACACGACCCTCAGTCTCCTGTAAATTCATTCTTGCTTGATTAAATCTTAACTTATACTATCTTAAACTCTTTCTTTTGAAACTCCTACCCACTGCTAGGTAGAACTTCACCAAGCTTCACTTGGTGAACGTTTCAGTGGCGCCCAGGTATTAAGCAGGAAGGTGGATAAAAAAGTGTTGATCTCTCTGGCGTGGTATATTCACGGCTCTTTCTCTGTAACCTTGTGTCCGTCTGTAGGTTGTATGGTAAAAACAGCCCTGTGCTGGTGCGGGAGCTTATTTGTTAGAATACCCAGCTGTAGTCTCCATGCATGTCGTAAGAGGCGACTAAGGAAGACAAAGGTAACACCTACAGAAGTAACGCCTTCTGTCCGCGTCTTAAACGCACTATAATATTTTTTTACTCGAATTTTTTTTATATAGTAGAATTAAAATCTTTCAGTACTTTTATACTCGCACTATCTTAAAATCTTGTTCTTTAAACTCAAACTTATTAACAAAACTTACCACCCAACCTACACTCGGAACATCTAACTTGTATATGTAAAACTTGCTCTCACGGAAACTCACCCGATATCTCTCTAAAAATCCAGATCAAAACTCTCTTTGACGGATATCTCTCTAAAAACTAAAATCTAAACTCTTTTTGGCGTAGGAATATAAAATGGCTTACCCCACTTATAATTTTTATCGCATACTTAGTTAGCATACTTAAAATTTACTCGTACTTGACAATATCACTCGTTAAAATGACTCGCAGAACCATCTTTCACTATAAAACTTTTAAAAGAAAAAGTCTCATACCTTCAACTTTACTAAATACTAAAAATTAATATTTTACCACTATAGCTTCCCTCTGAAGAAAATCTAATTAATCTTGCATCTAAAACTTGATATTAACATCTAAAAATTAAAAAATACCTGACTTGAAAAAAAAAAAAACTTAGAAATATTTTTATTTACATATATCGTATAATATCTATTTATGTATGTCTATTAAATATCAGAAATAGGGCGGTTAGTGTACTCTAAAACTGAAAGCCTTCACACTAAGAGCGGTTATTGCAAACTCTTTAAAAAAAAGCCTCTAAATTGCTAGGAGCGGTACTCGTGAACTCCATAAAAAAAGCCCAAAACACGAATATTAATTAAAATAATCTTTTGTATACTAGGTAATTCAAGTCAGTCGTCAATATAGCTATAGCAAACTAAACAAATAAAGTTTACTTATAGTTAACTCTATCGATACCTTAATAACTTCACTAGTCACCTAGACTACAATCGCTACCTACAATCTCTTGGTCCTAAACTAGTATACCACTACTTACTCTCTTTGACGTACTAACTAGCAAAATAGTTCCTTATTTTGTTAGCTTTTCTTTTATTTTGCTGCTTTTAAGTATTGTATCTAACATTCTTAACAGCAAAATGGAGAACCCACCGGTATTCTTGCCGTCTGTATAGGTGCCACTAAAGCATTTATACAGCGATACCGGACTCTTCACAGTACGCCACAAGTCTTATTGGGAACTTCAGACCATAGCATCCTGATTAAATTAATTTTACACTCGAGCCTACTTAATGTTAACATATTAGACTCAACCCTGGACGGGGAAGGTGTAATTTATAACTAGGATGCTAGAGAGGTCAGCGAATTTTCTTGAGCAAAAAAATTCTTAACTGAAAAAGGGGGTATGTAACGTTCCATGATCGTTACCTACTCCCAAATTCATGGCAAATGGCACATACGCTAGAAACCAAACTTAACGAATAAAAAAGGTCACTTCTATGACATAAACATTGTTGACAGAATGAAGGTGATTGACGTAATGTCAGTCAGTTTCATTTTCTTAACCACAAAAACATTGTCTAAACCCACGAAAATAATAAACTGCAGTTTTATAGATTCGGGTATGTAAATATCGTATTCTTTCTAGAAGGAATAGCCTATATATAGGACCCGAAATAAAAACTGGGTCATACGTGCAGATGTACTCCAGTGAGAAAGTCGCTCAGAACTTAACCTTATATCTTACAATCAACTTGTTAGCCCGTCTTCAATCGGGTAAGTTACGTGAGATGCCTTTAAATGTGTTAATTGTGAAATCTGTCTCGACAAATAATGCTAATCGTTATTTGTCAATTGAATTATCATCAGGCCACCTGTGTTCTATAACGCAGTGCAAGTGCGTTTCATATCCGTACTATCTGCGGATGTGGACGCGCGCCGTACTTACATTATAATATAATTGTGTTCTAAGCTCTTAAAGCATTCTGTAATCTTGGATCCTTCCGATCAAAAACTGTGTTTTAACGCCGGTACCACGTCATGTGAGGCGGGGCCTAGTCCGATCTGCCGTTATCTTCGGGATCTCACACGACGTGGTCGAGCGGCTCTTGAGTACTGATCCTCATGCGTAGTTTCTTCGACGCATTTCAGGCTCCTACCCTCTACGTCAATTCTCCGACCACGTACGAGTCGCCACGCTGTCGTGATGCTACGTCTACTTCCCTTCTACTACGTCGGTCGTACTCCGGCCACGAACAAACTTCTGGAACTACTACGCGCAGACCGCACTCCGGTCACGCCTGAAAAAAACTCACGAAGCCGTCTCGTCGCTGCGCTGCCCTGCTGGACATCCTACGTGCCACGAGCCGCGTCGAGCCACGCGGCGATCGGCGCCCCAGCTCTTCAAGCTAAGTCTCAAAACAAGGGACCAACACGTTTTTTTATCGCCATCACCTTCCGAGTTCACACGACCCTCAGTCTCCTATAAATTCATTCTTGCTTGATTAAATCTTAACTTATACTATCTTAAACTCTTTCTTTTGAAACTCCTACCCACTGCTAGGTAGAACTTCACCAAGCTTCACTTGGTGAACGTTTCACAGACGTAGCCCCAGATCAGAAAAAATGGGGAGATTTAAGTATATGCTTTAGTACTAAATTATCGTCCATGTTCAAATGTTACACCTATTTTTTTCAGCTTGGCTTATCGTAACGAAATTTGACAGGTTGATAGTGTACCTCAGTATAATACCGGGATAGTCCCGGAATCGGGATTACGCATAAAAATATCCGTACCTAATCCCAGGATTGTAAACTTGGGATTGTATTCTCTAACCGAAATACAGTGTGCGCTCGCGTAACTTTTCGCAGTTACCTAAATTCAAAGATAATGTGCTTATAATATTATAATAATATCATCATCATCATCATCAGCCAGAAGACGTCCACTGCTGAACATAGGCCTCCCCCTTTAACCTCCACACTGAACGACAGTCTGCCTTTTGCATCCACTGGATGCCAGCGACTCTCACTATGTCGTCGGTCCATCTAGCGGGAGGCCTAACTACACTGCGTCTTACGGTTCGGGGCAATAATATCATCGTTGCCTAAATTGAATCGCTTTAACTGGCAGAAGTGGCGCCCTCGTATAAAAAACATACATACTAAAAGATTAGCAAATAAACATTTGACTTTTTTTAATGGGTTTTTTTTTATTTGGATAACTACTTCCGCAGCAACACAACGTACCTTTTGCCTGAATAGTCAAAGCGTAGGTATTGCATAGGTTATAAAACGCGATTAACTAAAAACGGCCGTTTTTGTCGATACTGAGTTTTACGTATAACTATTATGATACCCCATGCTTCATCAAGAATGTACATTCTTGATCGAAGACCCATGCTAGCAAAAATAATAGTTCAAAAAACACTTCATCACCGCGATTAGCGATTATGGGAGTCAACCCTCATTTAGCCATGTTATTGTAAATCTACCAGGGGCCTTACGGACAACTGCTATTGCGGCACCTGATCCGCTCAGTTGGAAAATCACGCGACCGCAAGCCGTATCTGGGCGCGATAAGGTTCACGTTCACGTGATTTTCCAACTGTGCGGATTAGGTACCGCAATAGTTATTGTATGTAAGGCCTATGCATTTCCCCAATGACTCCTGCGCTGCACCCTTTTACCTTGAGGTAGATAGGTACGGTATGGGCCCTGAACCTAAGCGTTTCTTCCCCGGAATTACGCCAGCGGATCATCGCAAGATCGACCATGGGAATCCACTGAATGATCTTTCTATCTACCTACATTAGGTAGGTAAACTTCACTAATTTTATAAAGTTTCTAGGACAAAAAAAAAACAATCAGGAGTAAGCAGTTATTTGCATTGCAAATATTCTCTTTTCTTAGAAATTATTAAAAGACGCTTTAAATAAGGTATACTATAGATTTTCAATTAGATCTAATTATACCTTCTTACATTTTGCGTCAACGGCTTCAAGGGTGAAGTTGTTACAATCTTAGAATAGTTTTTCTAAGGTTACAATCTTTTTCCATAATGGGCCGCGCGCAAGTATCGGATAAACGACCTACCTTCAATGTATTTTATCCAACAGCGAAAATATTTGCACTTAGTTGCGCAAAAAGTTTACTTACTTACAGTACACGTAAGGATACTGGGTTACGCGGAAAGAGTGCCGAAAAGTGTCCATAGTACTAGTAACTAAAAACAACTTTTACCTACTACGGGAACAACTCTGAAATCGCAAAAAATATTATCTATTTCGTTTATTTTGTTCTATAGAAAACGGTCATTCACACCTGACAAAACCATGGATATCATTGATACATAACTACCCCTTTCGGCTTAATACATTCTTTCCGCGTAACCCTGTTTAACTACTTACCATTATCAAAACAGTTCTGCAAACCGAAAAAGCAAAAAAGACTTATAAAAATTATGATTTTATGAAACCTGTAAAGGGTTTCTGGATACCTATAGGAACTTAGGTACCCACCGTGTTCAAAAACATACGACATTCACTAACATGCACCCAATCGGCCAGTATGGTGGATTAGGGCCCATCCTCTGAGAGAAGGCCTGAGTCCCAGCAGAGAGCACGATATGCTGAAATGAAGATGATGACCTAATGGTGGACAGATTTAAAAACCTAAATACTGATTTTGACTCATTTTGTTCTTCCTTCGCCATCTATTGTTGACTAGCTGAACTTTTATAACTACAGTTTGTAGTTTCGGTTCGTTAACATGTATGTGATTTTTGTAAGCTATTTTAGCTACTCCACATCAGATGGCACTGCTGCTTAGAGTTTCAACCTCTTTCTGTCAACTAAAACCTCCAAGTCGACCACATTACTTACTTTACTTAACTACCTTTTTAAGGAAGCTTCTTAAGGTAGTTACCACAGAAGACATAATAGTACATTAACCGTAACGTTACCATATTCTGACTATTCTGTGAAAATTTCAACTGGCTATCAATTACAGTTCGAAAGATACAGCCGTTACTAAGTAGAACAGACGGATGGACGGACGGATAGACTGACAGACAGACATCGTAGGCTTAGTAGGTAATAGGTTCCCGTTTTTAACCTTTGGGTACGGAACTCAAAAAATCGATATAATTATGTTCATATAGACTCCAAAACGGTTGGACCGATTTTGACGGGACTTTCACTGGCAGATAGCTGATGTTATTAGGAGTAACTTAGGCTACTTTTATCGAGGGTATCCATGCGGGTGAAACCGTGGGGCGCTGCAAGTTAGGAATAAAACAACATGAAATTCAGGAAAGACTAGTGTATTCTTCAAAAAAGTCTTTTAATACTAACAGTAGGTATAGCCAGTAAGCCAAGAAAATTTAGGCAATAGACACATTAAGCTCACACATGAAGAGTTGTGCTTAATTATACACATTAAATAACAACTTACCGAGCTTAAACATTTAATACTCATCAAATTAAAAGTAATACCTTAATTAAACAAAAAATTAAGAAAATCCATTTTTAACATTTCTTGGTATTTTTTTAAATTGTTTGTTAGAAAGAAAAATACAAATCAAAGAAGTTATCTAAGAAGTTTTCTGAGTGATTTAAAAATTCTTATAGACGAATTTCGTCATTTTGTCTAAGCTCCTTTCGAGCTTAGACAATGTCGTAAAGGAAACTCTAATATCGGTTTTGAATGTTGATTTGAGTGACAGGACATGGTCACAAGCCTCACTACCTGTAAGGTTAGGAGGCTTAGGGGTCCGCCAAATTTCAAGTGTTGCGTTACCGGCATTCTTGTCCTCATTTCATAGTACTCATAAATTAATAGAAAAAATCCTTGCACCCTCTTTAGGCCCTTCCGAAGTAGTTGTATCTCATTCGAAAGAGGCAATGAATGCTTGGAGGCTTGCTTGTCCAAATACCGATTTTCCCAGGAAGTTGTCTTCCCAGAGACTGTGGGATCGGCCGATCTGCGAACTAGCACGGAAATCGCTACTAGATACGTGTCCTAGTGTTGCAGATCGCGCTCGTATTCTTGCTGTCTCTGTTTGGGAATCGGGACTTTGGTTGCAAGCTATGCCCTCTTTTAACACGGGTAGCCTTTTAGATCCAACCGCATTTCGTCTAGCTGTCAGCTTACGCTTGGGTGCAAGGTGCTGTGAGGCCCATCGCTGTCAGTGTGGTACTGCTGTTGACCAGCTCGGTCACCATGGTCTCTCTTGCTCGAGAAGCGCTGGTCGTATTGGCCGACACGCTAGCCTGAACGACATCATACGCAGGGCTCTTTCCACCGCCAATGTCGCAGCTGTGCTCGAACCGAGTGGTCTTGCGCGCGACGATGGAAGGAGGCCTGACGGTATAACACTTGTGCCCTGGAGGTTGGGGCGGCCCCTTGTATGGGACGCAACTTGTGTCGATACTTTGGCGCCGTCACATCTTCCTGAGACACAGGGTAGGGCTGGCGCGGCTGCCAATTCGGCAGAGCAGCACAAGCGACGCAAATATGCTAACCTCGGCAGTGGTTATATATTTGAGGCGTTTGGGGTCGAGACATTGGGCCCTTGGGGACCGGGAGCTCACCTCATTTTCAAAAATCTTTCAGAGCGCCTGGTTAATGCGACGCGTGACCAAAATGCTGGCGTGTTTCTGGCTCAACGCATAAGCATTGCCATTCAACGTGGTAATGCCGCCAGCATGCTGGGTACGCTGCCAACTGGTAGTGGGCTTGAGCATTTAGATTGTCTTTAGACCTTCAACGGTCTATGGGCAGTCTAACTGTATTTGTAGTTTTAGTTATAGCTTGTATTATGTTTAGTTAATAAAGGCACTTGCCCAGAAAAAAAAGAAGTTAACACATTGATTAAGTCGACTATCTCTTCGTTACATTTTCAAGATTTAAACTTCGTAAAGATAAAAATTCGTAAAGATTTTTATTTATTAAGCATTACTTTAATAGCATTGCAAACGTTTTAATAAACAAAACAATGTTATAATTTGGCTAAAGATATTAAAAAAAAAAACACTTTGTTATATTTTTTATATTTCTCCGCCATCCTATAAAATATCAACACGAAAATTGCTTTATGCCGTTAGCAATGTTATTCTACAGGTAATGCCTATATAATGAGTTTTTTTTTTATTCCTACTCAGTAATTTTATATCTTCAAAAATATTTAAATGCGCGAACGAGATAGCCATGTGTCTTTAGCTGTCCCTTAATAGTAGCCATGTTATAATTTTTTTTGTGTTCCAATTGGTTGATCAAAACTAAAAAATAAATACCACACCAATGAGAGACAAGAAGTCAGATAAGGGACTGTCCCTAAGAAATATTATATAAATGTACCTACCTAATCCAAGTTAAGGTTTTTTTCTTCTTTTTACGATGTTTGAAGTAAGTATAAGGCGTTACACATGAAATTAACTTACAATCATTATGATAATTCAAATAATAATTACGTACAATTAAATGAACACAGTGGTTGGTAGATGTGCAATCAAATTAAACTACTATTAAATGCAATCTAAGTTAGGATTTACCAAACGATTAAACATGAAAATACTTAGTTATTCCTACTTCTTTTTAAAAAACATCATAATTACATAATAAATTATTTCTTTCGAAGAAAAAAAATACAAAAAAAAACGCGTGCCTATCTCATCATATCGTATAAAGGACCTTACCTAAACCGTGTTAAAAATAGGTAAAGCGAATAATGGAAATTAAAACTATAGTAATTATTAGCATAAATTAAGAGTATTTAAACCCCTTCTCTTTCACCATCGTACAATGTAAGGGTTATTTATTTTTAAAATTCCATAATAGTAACTTATCCATTCTTTTTGGATAAAATACAAGGTGTTGTGCTACCTAATTAAATTGAAAGCTAAGTCAAACAGACTATCAATTATCATTTTCTCTTTGAAAATTTATTAAAATTGACAAATGAATGGCTTATGAATACCTGCAAATAGTACGTTTCCTTTACATTTCTTCGATTGACAACAATTTCAACATTTACTTAATAGAGCCGTATTATCCACCTTGGGACATAATTATCCATCTTCACACATACCCAAGTGTGCGTGATTGACTCACACAAACACACTTATACTTATATTATACCTGGCCACAGTATGAAAGGTTTTACATTATAACTTAACTTTTATACTGAGGTCCATGGATCTAAAAAAAACACAGCCACTGACGTCTTAGGTACAGCCTTCTAAAATAAAATTATGCCGTCTCGTTTTCGCTCGTGAGAATTTCCTTCAGCGTCATTTTTAGAGCAGTTTTAAATACCACTTCCTGCCACAGCTATTTTGCTCGCACATTTTTTTTTTTTAATCACTCAGTAATTATTTCATAACTTTTTCCTTTGGATGTTATTTTAGAAGTGACAATGGAAATGATTTATTGTTGAGGATTTTATTTGCGAAGGATTATTTTAAAATAATTATTTTTTTTATTTTTTTTTTATCTTTACCGTCAAAGCAAATAAAATATTTACATAAAAGTTGCTTTAAAACATTTGTAATAGTATTTTATAGGTCTTATCGTTTCTTTTAAACGGCCACTCAAGAGATTTCTTGAATTCGAAATTATAAAAAATTATATGTGAAAAACAGCTCAAGCTAGAGAAAAAGGCTTGGCTTAGCAGACGTTCGCAAGTAAGACCAATATTATGCTGGGCCCTGATTTCGTAACTTTAACACGCACGTAGCGCGGCGCGTTAAGTTAACCTCTAAAATTTTACTTCTATCTCCTTGGGAATAAAAGCCAAATTTTAAAAGTTAACGTACGGCGCCACATTACGCGCGTGTTTTTAAAGTATGGAATCAGGGCCCTGGGCAGGCGACGACAGACGGGAAAATTGAAGAAAAAATTGAATTTGAGAAGGTGTCACGTCGGTGAAATTTTCATAGCTCCATGGGCCTTATTACAATAATAGAGTTATATTTACAAGTATTTTAAATTTACTGTCTATAAAACAATGGTACGAAGATACCTGCTAACAGCCTCTGGTAATTACAACCTTGGATACTTATCCCTAGAATAACAAGAGAACACTACCACAACGTTACAATTAAGACACTGCATTATTATTTATTGCGGATGAAAAACAAAAGAAATGTCTTATACAATGTGTTTTTCTGCATTCTCTTCTTTTAAGGCCGTAAGAGCCAGTGAGAGATATCTTTTTCGCACATTTTTTACATTTAAAAATATGGAAACTCGCTAAGTATGATAAACTATAGTTTTTAGAATAATGTCGCCAACGTTTAAAAGTAGTTTTTACGCGAAAGAGATGACTTTGGTCGGTAAGCGTGGCCTTGAAACTTTTTGTGCAATTAATTGAATATTTGGATGATACCTGGGTTCAGAAACAACAATATAAAGAAACCGCCTTGCCTATAGAAAGAATGCAAAACAACACTCTATATACATTAGGTAGAAAATTAAGGCCACTGATGGGATAGATTACAACAACAAGTTGTTGCAAAATTGGAAATTAAGATTTTACACACCACAATTTCCTTTTGTGAATTTTGATCACATGAAATAAACTAAACGCTTAGTACTAAATAAACGTATTAGAAAGGAGCCTAGTGAAATGTAGAATCACCCAGCGAAGCTTAGTCACTAATTTAAACTAACAGTGAAATCATTTAGGTATTAACAACATATTAACAATGGTTACTCGTGCTAATATATTGTTAACTTTGTCAACAGAACTAAATGGGGCCATGATAGAACTTTAAAACCATATTTTGTCAGGTACCTATTGCAGTCAACGTATAACGTATCAGTATACTTGTATTTTTTGGTTACAGTAGGTAATATTTACGTTTAGTATACTGCTCCATGACGATGTTATCTTTGATAGTATGTGCCTAATATTAAGGTACAACAGTAAGTTTCAGAATTATAGCCCATCATCC
Organism: Agriopis marginaria; assembly: GCA_932305915.1. NCBI lineage: Eukaryota > Metazoa > Arthropoda > Insecta > Lepidoptera > Geometridae > Agriopis > Agriopis marginaria. The sequence goes on from OW029933.1 coordinate 7,189,602, forward strand.
AGCTATCTACAGTATAACAATTATCAGCAATAGCAATGCCAAAAAAGACTCCGTCAATTCTCAGATTTCAAAAACGTGTCGCCAGCTAACCTATTTTTAAATTTGATATTATTTTGAAATAAATTGAGATCCTTGATAATTTTAGGCAAAACATTGCAAGCCTGATTGGGTACAGAGAATGTTAAATTGTTAGTACCCATTTTGTACGTCGTCTCTAAGTACAGAATAGCTTACATAATACACAATGTGAAAATGTTTTTAAAAACAACAATAATTTTCACCATCGAATCAGACTTTAACCGTCGTTCAGTTCGTTCACTGGTTCATTCACCGTTCGTTCAAGCTTGAGGTTCTGTGGGTTCAGTTTTGATGACGATGTTTTCTTTGTTATCAACCGTCATATCTTGAGGTGTAGCTGCTGCAGATGCTCGAGCACGCATACGGTCCATGTATCGCAATCTGCTCTCTGGATTCTTCATCACGGTGGCGACAAATTCTGAAGTCTCTCTTTGTAAGTCTATGATTTTCTGTTGTATGATTTTGTTCTTATGCATCAGTACGACGGTCTTCCAGGCTAGTTCTAGGATGACTTTGTTCTGGACAGCCTTGTTTATGGGTAGAACAAGCGGGGGAAGATGGCCGGGGTTAGCATCACGATTTGACGGTGTTGGCGTCATGTTGTGTATGCGTTGCAAACGCCTCGCTTCTCGCTGACGAGTTATTTGAGACCCTGGAAAGATGGAAAACAAACGTTACTTAGAAGTCACAGAGAAACTACTTTAGATTGTTGATTGAATCAGGCGTCACCTTGCTGAAGTGCATGTTTTATTTGTATATGACGAATCTTTAGCGTAATTCCGCTTCTAGCTTCCCGCTAAGCTTTTCGCTTTTGTGGAATTATACTAGAGATTCGTCATATATAAATAATACTTTAGATTGGTAAAATATACCTATATAATTTTTAATAGCTTATGTCCATGCCATTTTGCAATGGAAGATCTTCTTCTGTGGCATGTGGTTTTAATAAGTAGGTAAGTACTATAATATCCTACACATTCTCTACCACCCACGATATAGCCGGTTATATTTAGAAATTTCTCTCAGCTTCCGAATAAACATCAATGGAACCCTCTGCAGTCCCCTAGTCTAGACATTGTCACTTTACAACCTGGCTGTACCCCAATACAGCCTTTACCTTTAGCAGGTCTAGGGTAAAAAGACGTCATTTTTATTCTCGTTTTCGAGATAGCTACAGTCAACATGCCTGATCTATATCTAAAAGTAAATAAAAACACGCACGAAGATATGGTAATGCGGCCATGAAAACTAGACAACCGTCATTTCCATGAAAATGCATATCATCTGAATTTAAAAAACAAAACATGCAGATAAAATAACACGACTTATATTAGCATACACGTGATATAATAAAATAAATAATTTTAGGACGCCTTGATGGCCTCCAATTCTTTGAATTTAACTTTAAAATTGATGAAGTCACAAGTGTGGGAGACATGTGTTGTAGTCACAAAAGATATGCACAGATATTGCAATTTACTGTTTTAGACTTTCCGGTTTACCACATTGTTAACCTAAAACAAAAGGGAGTTATAAGTTTATATCTGTGAGTCTGTCTGCGGCATCCTACATTCACTGGACCCTAATCCAGAGAGAGAGAGAGAGAGAGAGAGAGAACTTGAAACCAGCCCGGCATTCAACGCCTGGCTAGAGTCTCGTCGCACCTATATATAGTCTCGGCAATAAGGCTTTTGTCTCGCCGCCGATTTTCCTACTTCTCCTACTTAGGATAGAGGCAGAAGAACCCACGACTCGACTTGGCATCGTAACGTCCCAAACGGTTTAACGATTTTTATGTTTGTTTTTTGAATGATGACTAGATCAAGAAAAAAAAAAGAGTGCTGTATAAAAAAAATCCGTTTAGCCGTTCGAAGAATATCAGCTCTTTTATTGACGGTTTAAAAAAAACAATTTCGTAAATAGATAGAAACGTAAGTGGCGGCCTTATCGCAAAAAGGCTAATCTCTTCCAGGCAACCAGTGGATGGAAATAATTGTTCATTGTTCGTAATGATGAGTACAATGATTATATTTCGGCTTATTACCAATTCCGTATAACCATGAAGTAAATATCATTAGATATGTTTGTTTATTAAAAAGAATATGAACTCCTTTGACGTTGTATATTTCATCATAAAACATAAACATAAAACATAATTTATTGGTAAAAACTTATGTACAAAAAAAAATTGTGGTTCTGCCTTCGCTTTAGTGAAAACATTGTGTTTCAAAGGCAGCGTCTTCCAAAGGTACAATTTATAAATAGTTTTACAATAATCTGTTCATTATAAAAATAAAAAATAAATACAAATGTAGTAGTGCAAGACAATCGATAGAAATTTGTATGAATAATAAACGTTTTTTTTTTTTAATTATTAAATAAAAACTATGTATGATGCTACAGCTATAGAACCTTGTTAAATAATTTTTCAGTGTCTACATATTCGAAGTTATACAGCTAATTGTAGATTTTATTTTTAAATTTATGAACTAGTAAATTATCAACACTAATTTTATTATAGAACATAGGTGCCATGTGCTGGTAATGTCATCAAGCAAGTTCACTATTTTATGATAGAACGGGATATTTAAAGACCCTTATAACTGATTATTTAGACATCGTCTAAATAATGAGTATAAATAGGCTGTTTACTGTAAATTGAGGCCACGATCGATACTCGGAGCTTTTCGAGCTCCCTTTGAGTTAATCCCTGGAACAGAACGGGTGGGAGAGAGTAGACACGTGTATACTCTAGCTTTATACAGACTTTGCTTTGTACAGGGCTATTTTTCTAATTGATTTTTGAAACACCAGTGACAGTTTCAGTTTTCATCAAAATTGGGCCCGAGACTCTTGAGTACTTTTCGCTCAAGAATTTATACTACGTATTTTTCGCTATTCTTCATAGATTCGGAAATGGCCATCTACGACCACTTGAAAAATGTATCCTGAATAAAAGGCGATGTTAATGTATGGATGTATGTATGTTAATGTATGTATGTATCCGATAGCTACCAAACTTTACAGCTGGGCTAATCTGAAGATTGCCTGAAAATTTCATCAAAATCGGTCCAGCCGTTTCGGAGTCTATAGGGTATATGTATATGAAATTTTCAGGCAATCTTCAGATTAGCCCAGCTGTAAAGTTTGGTAGCTATATCGGATCATCCGTTTTTTTACACTATAACAAAAAAAACTTTTCTGTGATAATTTTTGAAGTCTATTCTATTCTACATTGACATAATTATATCACAGAAAAAAAATACAATTGTCATCCAAGTCAGAGAAGGTTGCCGTCGCTGCCAAAAGAGGTATATAAAGCGGGTGAAACCACGGGGCGCAGCTAGTTCATATATAAAAAAGTATTTTAAAAATGTTTAATTATTTATTTTGTAGTGGCATTTATGTACTTGAAGGTACTAGGTAAGCTACCTAGGTACCTACATTAATTATGAAAATCCTTGAACTATGCGAGTACCTACGAAAGAGTAGGTTTATATATTTCGGTAACACAAACAGGAAAAAGTTTTAAGTGAAATAAACAATAAACAACATTTTTATAGGTAACAGTTATAAATATTCGCGTATCACTTAGTTGAATCATAATGCAAAATCCTTTATTAACCTACGACAAAAATGTTAGAGGTTTACTAGTTGACGATTCGAAAAATTTATCGACGAGACTGGGTTACGCGGAAAGGGTGTACTAATTCAAATAAGTTTCTTCTAGGCAAGCGTGCTCCATCGTAGGCCACATCACTTAACATCAGGCGAGTTGGCGGCCAAGCGCAAGCCTATTAATAATAAAAAAAATACTTTATTCGCAAAAAAAAAAATGCTGTTCTATAGAAAACATTCACACTCGATGGAACTTTAATATATTTTTCATGATTTCAGAGTTGGTCCCGTACATAGTAAAAGTTGTTCATAATGATGAGCACTATGGACCCCTTTCCGCGTAATCCTGTATATAATTATGTATGTAATATAATATTTTACAAGTTAAACTTGTAATTTAACTTGCTCTGTTAGTGTGGGAGAAATCTTGCAACTGAAATTCAGCAGTTTTTTTTTTTTTTTTTTTGCTAACTGATTATCTGTAGCCCTGTATAATATTTTTGTAAGTCCATTACTCATAAAAACCGAAGCGTCACATATGGTTGCATGATGATACTGCATACAAATTTACCCAAAAGTCACATGGCAATTACATTATCGCAAAATAAACTTTTCTGTATTTCTGTATTTTCTGTACATGCGGTTACATGGTGAGACTGCGTATAAGTAGGTATAAAGTTTTCAAGGAAAACCTTGTACGCGACCCAAGTACCTATATGTACCGAATTTACTTCGGATAGTGTACATTATATATATTTCTCTATGATTATACTTGTCCCGAACAAAAGCGTAATCTGCATAATAAGGCACGTTCATGCCCAGCTCGAAAACCGACCGTCAACCGCGCGTGGCCACGCCACGTGACATTCGTAAAATGCACACCACGCTTTTATACCACTCGCGAGCTTTTACGTAACGAAAGTTGAGGCACAGAATAAGTCATAGTTTCTACGCGTCGCCGGCCGCAACAAGGCAGTCTAAACTTCGAAAAGGCGCTATCAAATCAAATTCTTTTACCTGACACCACAGAAAATATTTTTTTTTTGTTTAAATTAGAACGGCTGTCAAGTCATTTTCGTAAGAATTTTGTTACACCCATATAAATGAAAAACGTCAGTCATTCGAAATCAGTTAGCAACTGGGATGCGGACAAAGAACTTTGAGACCTAACCCAAAAAGGTAAGGTCCAAGTTCTTTGGATGCGGAGTTCGACGCGTTGACATAAATAAGAATGTTCAATCAAGTTACTGTCATCAAGCCTGGCGACAGATTTTCCTTCTCATTTCCGTTCTATTTACTTCTCTTTTCTGTGCCTGACACCAATTGAAATTTTACTAAATGTATGACGATGAATTGAATGATCTATGGCTTTGACCAACACACAGGTTATAAGGAAAGGGTATGCTAAGTCGAAAGGAGGTACTTACTCATAATTATGAACAACTTTTACTAAGGGTTGGGACCAACCCTGAAATCGCGTAAAAATATTACTGCCTATTAAATAAAAAAATATTGACATTTGACAAAATATATGGAACAGCTGTTTTTTTTCGTCATTTCAGTTTAGTCTAATGGTAAATGCTTTTTATAATGATGAGTATAACAAACCTCTTTCGGCTTAGCATGCCCTTTCCTTATATTTACCTATAACCCTGTATAAATAATTTGGATCGATTTTTCGATCGAAGATCTAGTGTGACTGAATACATATGACTGTATGCGGTATAAAATACTTTGGAAATGTATCTTTGATTTATTAAAAAGTTACTAGCGTTACATATAGATAATTATGCAGTAAAAAAACTGACAAGTGCGAGTTGGGCTCGCACACTGAGGGTTCCGTACCACCACAAAATTCAATAACGAAATTACCAGTTATAACATGAACAGAAACTTGTCTCCGACTCGCACTTGGCCGGTTTGTAATCTCTACATAGTATAAATTGAAGTCGCTTTCCGCGTCTGTCTGTCCGTCTGTATGTCTGTATGGCCGCTAACTCCTCCTAAGCCACGAACGGATTTTGATGCGGTTTTCACCATCAGTTAGATACATTTTCACAGAAGGTTTATATATATAACTAGCGACCTGCCCCGGCTTCGCACGTAAATTACACCCGTGCGAAGCCGGGCGGGCGGGTCGCTAGTATATTATATTATAAATGAAAAAAATATAAATGATCTAAGTGGTCGAAATAAATGAATTTGAATTGAATTAGAAGATTGCAGATATTAAACTAATATTGAAATTGGATACATAATTTTTGCGTAAAAATTATATGACATCATTGAATCAATCAGGATGTCATTATGTGATACCTACCTTAAAATACTACCTATATACCTATAGGGCCTTACGGCTAACTGTTTAAAGCAATCCAGTTTAGGTGATGAAATAATGTTGCGCGACCGCAAACTGTATCTGGGCGCGTTAAGGTTCACGTTCGCGTGATTTTGTGAACTGCGCGGTTTTAACGTTAGATTGGGACCGCGTAACGAGTTGGGCGTAAGGCCCCTGTATGTGAATTTAATAATGTGCAATAAACTATTGAGTTTTTTTTTAAATTATTTAATACAATATTGAAATCCTATTATAAAATGACGCGTCGCCAGGCCACGTTTGACGACACAATACTGTTTTACAATACTTATGTAACCGCAGATTACAGTGTAGTTACTTTTGCGTATGTAACCCAGATTACGTAAACAGGCCACGTGAGCTCGAGAAATGCAGAGGGTTTGTTCATTGTTTTAAAAGAACAATATTGGTAAGTGCGAGGCGGACTTAAGCACCCGTGTTCCGTACTACCACACAATAATAAGTCCGACTACACTTTGGCCAGTTTTATATATGAATATATAAAAGGAAGAAAATAAAATTATAGGTAAATTAAAATTATTTCACTCAAAAATTAAGCCTCGCAATCCAGCGGGGCAATGTTTCCAGCATTCTGGGGAACCCTGCCGCATGGTGGCGATTTGTTCACCTAAGTTATTTTTTTTTTTACTTTCTCTGCATATATTATATTTTTATTAGTAATAATTTTATCGATAAGTTGTATATAAAATAGTTTTAATTTCAAAATTTTAATTATAGTTTTAATTTCATAATTCTAATATAATTTTATTTTCATAATTGTAATACCTATAGATTTAATTTTAAAATTAACAGTCAAAGTTTTGACCAAATTAGAAATTCAAAAGTCAAGTAATAAATGTCAAAAAAGAAAATACAAATAATTAAAAACTGTTCAGATAGTCAAGAGACCTCAGAGACTTCTTAAAATTACTATTAATTCCGGGTTCCGGAATAGTCTACATGCAAATAAAAGTGGAGCGAGGTCGTCTGCTGGGTCAGTTCGAGTAAAGGCAACAAGCCTGATTCAGGCTTAATGCCTTCAGTCTAACTGACACGACCTCGCGCCACTTTTATTTATAATAATGTAGATTATTAGATACTTTATGGTGTCACAGAAAAGAAATATAGAACGGCCGTCAAGGCATTTTTGTAAGAAATTTGTTGTAGCACCAAAGAGCTTATGGATTTTACGTCATAGTATAGTAGCACCCTTATAAACGAAACGTCAGTCATTCGAAATCAGTTACAGAACTTTGAGAACTAACCCAAAAAGGTCTAAGTTCTTTGCATGCGGAGTTCGACGCGTTGATCTAAATAAGAATGTTCAATAGAGGTTCTGTCATAATGCCTGGCGACAGATTTTCCTTCTCATTTCCGTTCTATTTACTTTTCTTTCTGTGGCTTTGACCGACAGAAAAGAGAAGCAAAAAATAAAAATCTTTGACCTATAAAAACTTTTATCAAACTGCGCGTAGACTTTGCCATGATGCTTGCATTTTTATAATATTATATTGGAGCAAGGTTCCAAGTCCATGAGTGCGCATGAATAAGGCAAGTGCTTGTCCTTTGTAAGAAGGTAGGCCTGGTCTAAAGTTCAACAAACGTATTGCTATTCAATTTACTGATTGTAAGCTCTATTACTAAAACCATAAAAACTCTTTTATCAGAATACCTACATAATTGTGCGTGGGTAAAGTCACGTTTATCGATAAAACATAATTATGTGGGATTTTATTAGACGCAAAAAGCTCTACGTTGCTTTGTCGCCCTGAATTAACCAATTAATGACGAGCTTTGCCTTCCTGTTACCAGCAATTTTATAGTTTTTTCTAGCATAATTTGATCCAATTATACCTACCTAATACACAAAATGTATTGCAAAAATATCGTCAAGTTATAGTCATGCCATATTTGTGGTGAAACAGTAGGGCAAATATAAACAAACATATAACCGATCAAAATTGCTGCGTAAAATAGTTTTTTTTTAAATTATTTTTTTATAAACATACAACAGACAAGAAAGCGAGTCTTGTCTTTTCTTTAGACCTTCAACGGTATAAGGGCAGTCTGACTGTATTTGTAATGTTAGTATTAGCTTGTATTTTGTTTAATTAATAAAGGTACTTTTCCCTGATAAAAAGCGAGTTAATAAAAACGTGTAAATATAATTTTTATTTAATTACCAATTTAAAAACCGACTTTAAACTTACTTAGTAAATACGCAATTTCGTTTACTTGAATAAAACCAAACTACAGAACCGATTTTCATGAAATTTCTAAGGTAGGTTATCCTTTCAAATAAAAAAATTATACCTATTTCCAAATCGGTTTCCTAATGACGGAGTTCTGGGGTAACAAAAACATAAAAAACCGGACAAGTACGAGTAGGACTCGTGCTCTGAGGGTTCCGTTGGACAGAACGCGAGTCCAAAAAAAAACCTAAAATTGAAATATTGAAAGACAAACTTAACTTAAAACTATAAGGTTCTTCTGTACATCACAACTACAAAATGTAAGTTTGTAATAGCAAAATAATTATTTATAAATTATATAACTTCAACAACTTCAAATTTGTAACTTTCAGATTTATTCCTATATATATGGTATGAGACCTTGCCTTTTGCCAAATTTCATGATTCTAGGTCAACGGGAAGTACCATATAGGTTTTGATTTCCCTGTGAAATCGCAAAATATGCGACATAAACGTTCATATCTTTTGATTGCGTTGACTTACAACTTTTATTTTTTTACAGCCGAAAGAAACCGTAGACCCAAGTATTTAATATAAATTTCAACTTGATACCTTTACGCGTTCTTGAGAAAAAGGGTCTTGACAGACGGACAGACGGACAGACAGACGGACAACGAAGTGATCCTATAAGGGTTCCGTTTTTTTCCTTTTGAGGTACGGAACCCTAAAAACAACAGAAATGCATGAGAAACGAATAGGTTTTTTTTTCTTCATAATGATGAACGTACATTGCCCTCTTTTAGGTTTAGTACCCCCTTCCATGTACTAACCCTGAATTACCTCCAACCCACAGTGTTTAGTAAGCAGAGTTAGCAGTTTGATTATCGTATCAGTATTATTCTGGTTTTGGTACACGTGTACATTACAATTTAAATTGTTATTGTACACGTGTTCAATACATTTCAAATTGCTATTGACATCATTATCCTTCGATAACCCTTGTTATTAATTCTAAAGACAATTTATAGCAAAATTAAATATAGATGTGGGTAGCATTATAATACCTACAATTATTTATTAAACAAAACATAGGCATTCATTCAAGAAAGAGATGCGTGATAAAAAAAAATAAGAGATCAAAAAGTTCGGCCAGGTAGGTTTTATCTCTCTTGATCTTTTTTAAAGATAATGAAAATTCTAATTATAATCACTAAGTGGGGAAATAAACGAAAGACTATATTGTTCATATATATGTAGGTAGACATTACCTACAAATATTAGGTACGTACCCAAAGATTTCATACTATACTAGGCACGTATTAATCTTAGTACGTACCTATGTCTTTTGTTTTGACAAAGGAGTTCAAATATATGTTTCATATTTCATCATCAGAAGACGTCCACTGCTGAAATACCCACGTCTCTCACAATGTCGTCGGTCCATCTAGTGGGAAGCCTACCTACGATGCATCTTCCGGTTCGTGGTCTCCACTCCAGAACCTTTCTTCCCCATCGGTTATCGGTTCTTCGAGCGATGTGGCCTGCCCATTGCCACTTCAACTTGTAAATTTTAATAGCTTTGTCGGTGTCGGTTTTTTTCATACATACCCACATAAATACATGAATCCTAAATACACTTCTATTTTGTCTAGTCGAGAAAAACTGTAGTATACCAATGATTGTTCAGTTTTCCTGCAATTTCCTAAAAATTGTTTTTTTTAGTTTGCCAAGTTTTATTAATTTTGTTTTAGCGTAGTACGTACCTACCTACCTACATACTATACATTTTTACCATTGTTTTTAGCAATTTAGACGTGAAAAGTGTCAATCCGACAGAAAAATTACTTAGGTACGCATGGTGTTATATAATATTATTAAATACTTTGTTTAATTTCTTTACATATAACTAAGAACTGTGAGGTCTGTGAGGACGACATTTTATTTTAGAGGTCAGAAGCATCCCAGTTTATCAGGAATGGTGAATGCTTAATCTAGATCACCAAGAACAGGTTGGTCGGTTTTCGACCATAAACAACGAAAAATACAAACACGATTTTTCCCCATCGTGTTAAGATAAAATACCTTCCACACAGAGACCACACAAGTCATGACTTTACACATAAACACTTTCACTCGAGCGAAAACTTCCCACGCTTGGTCGGTAGGGCCTTGTAGTGGAAAGACAATTAGCTCAGAGGAACCTCATAAATAGTATAAGCAACAGATTTCAAACTATCGCGCAACAAAATAGGTATGTGAACTATTTGAACATCAAAAAACGCGGGGTTTATGACAAAAAAAACATCGAGATATCAAATCGTGAGGTTTTGAAAATGGAATAATTTTTAAAATTCTTACCGACTGGATTCAAAGAGCGCGTAACAGTACGGCGCGCGGCAAGGGTAGCGCGGGACTGGCGGACGGGGTGTTTTCACTAGGCTCTAGGCACACTAGCTATTGTTCAATCTGTGACCTCACGCAGTGCGCAGTGTGGGTAGTCTGGGTAGGATTTTCCTCCCCAAGCACAGAATAAATACTAGTTATTATGGTGGTTTGAGTGCAGACCTGCGCGTGAGGGATGCAACTTGCCACGACACGTGTCTAAGTATTGATGTTTTTGTAATAAAGTTTGTAAACAAGTGCACTGTTTACGAGCTTATTATTGTTTACAAATTCTGACAGTGACTTTCACTTTTTTGTCTCTGGATTTCTTTTCACGGATCATACTTTTTCTAGAGCTTATGCAAAAAATATGGAAAGATGACGATGAGTTTTTTTTTCTTTCTATAGGTTTGTTTTGTAAAAGCAGTTTATTATTCCTATATTATCAAGTTAGTCAATGGAGAAGCAGAACGCGATTAAAATAGAACGTTTTTGTTTCAAGGACTCCAAATCGAGTATCTACCCAGCCCTCGACACAAACTCGTCAAGGCTAAAAAGAACCTAGACTAAAGAAACAACACACGTTGAAACGCACCTATGATACAATAGGCCTTATAACAATGTATTAGAGTCGCAAATCGTACTTGCAATGCCGGCTGGAGTAACGGAGCAGAACAAAGCAAGCGACGTATGCAGAGGTGAACGCACTGTGACCTCCCTTCTAGTATTATCAAGTGAGACGAATCGTGGCTTCAATTCCATAATTTAGCACGGATTTCTAATAACTATGCCTGTTATACTTATCAGATAAGAAAATAATGGGACAAACGAAGTCCCTACCTTATTGAGACACTTATTGCTTTCACGGCAGTCTAAAAAGTTGTTATAAGGATGAACGCGACAAGTTTCAGCGTCAACTTTATTTTGGTGTTTTTTTTAAACGATCGGTACTTACCTTCACATGACAAAACATGAAAACGCCAAAAAAATTAGGCTTGCCGTCATCGAGGTAAAATACCAATTGCAGTCTACATTTTATAAATATTCTCCTTTTCGATTTGTGGTATCGGGGTATTTATGTACATGGTGGTGTACATTTACCCGGCATGTTGGGTTCCAGGAAAATTCTGTAGTTTTCCCGCATTTCTAAACTTTTGGAATTATAAGAACATCCGTAATTACGAAATCCGTATTTAGTGGTGGTATGAAACCCTCGGTGCACGAGCCAGACCCGCACTTGGCTGGTTTATATTTCTATACCTACGTGTGTAAAAGTCAAATGAATAAATGAAAAATATAAAGTTGTTCTAATCAATAGGTTTACAATCGTAAAGCATAAACGGCCATTTCAAAGTAAACAGAACTTGAGGCAGGTCAGTTCTGCAAATTCATTTGCGTTGCGAATGTTATTGTAATCTAACAGAATATGACACTGTTAACTATGACATGAATAGGTAGTAGGTAGGTATATAATACCTATGTATACTATAATTAAATCACATTAACACACTAATATTAGTGTTTGTTATTCCTTCACGCAGAAACAGCTGGACAGAATTGGATGAAATTTGGAATATAGACAGCTTATGTCCAGCATGAGCTTATGTACATAAGCAACTTTTCATCATCATCATCACGCGGGTTAAATTGCGGGCCCCAGCTAGTATTAAATAAAGGATAAAAAAGATGTACATCACATAGGTGCTTTGTACAATATAGCTTTAAATAATACTTAATAATCGGATTGAATTGAGAACCTTCCTCTTTTTTTTTGAAGTCGGTTAAAAAGACACTGTTCATTTGAATGGATGTTGAGAGACAGAGATACGTAGGTCCTGGAGCCCCGTTAGAATACTGCTTCGGTATCCCCTGCCTGTCGTAAAAGCCGACTAAAAGGGGACCTTTGGGCTTGTGGATGGTTAGATTTGGGGAACTGACCTCCCATTCAGCAAGCCCAGGGAAGACAACGGCGCGGTGTGGCCCACGCTGTTGTAAAAGTAATAATGAACGGAAATACCCTGAGCATTTCCCGGGAGCGTTGCCTCAGGCAGTGTGCTAGGAGGATACCGGTGCGTTCCTATGGAGATCCCGGTACCCTCCGTCTGGCACAGAGGTCGGCCACCGAGGGGGTTTTAGTGGGTGCAATCTCACATAACCCAGCTTCACCCCAATGAAGCTGGGTATCTTTTGAAGATATCCCAACAAAAAAAAAAGGTAGCTAAAGAAGTTTAATTTTATTGTTTTATTTTCAAGTTGCTGTAAGTTTACGAGGCCTATTTTAATGAACATAGCGCTTTTATGTAAGGTATAAAAACGACAAACTAAAACACAAATTAATATCTCAATAGAAATCAACAATAAAAACAAAATAAGTAAGTTTTAAAATTAATTGTAGGCACACACCTCTGGTTATCTTCCTGATTTTCTTCTCACACATTTTATGTAGGAACACAATATTTCAATAATCACTGGCAGCAAAAAACTGAGTCAGTTAATATCGCAATGATAAGATACTGAATTAAGTTTTCGAATTATTTCGCGCGCTAGTGCGTGTAAACGTTTCGAATTCCGAACGAGAAGTGGTTTGCTCGAGTCGCTCGTTTGAATATCGAATGCTACTACTTGAGTTGCGTCGAGTTGGAGTGCCAGCCCTGCGCGTCGAGACGGAAAGTGGTGTTGCCAACAGATATTGCCTATCTCTCCTAAATTTTAGTCTAAATTCGAATAACATTTTCATAAAATAAAATGCAATTAACCCCTTAATTGAATAGGTTTGAAATTGTTTTCCTGACTTACAAAAAGGCTTTGAATTAAAAAAAAATGAAAATTATACATGTAGTCTGTACAAATACAGTAGAAATATCACATACAAAAGCTTAGCTAGTTTGAGGCCCTAAATTCTGCGCTGAAGGATTGTTTTTATTTTTATTTATATATTTTATTCATTTTAGTCTTATAATTTGAGTCTTATTTTTAACCATTTTGTCAACAATGTTATAAACAATAATTTCCACATGTTTTTAAGCAACAGTAAATTAATGGACCTATTATTCGGTGTAAGGTGCATTCTGCTAATGCCGAAAATTGGGATATTCTGATAATTACTATAATATAACGATTTCTATACCAAAAGCGGCCTTCCTTTTTTTGTTCTGGCTACATTCACATAGCCGTCAACTTAATCTGCTCCCCCTCACTTCAATTAAGTTCAATTGACTCAGGGTCCTATAAGCGTGCATGCATGTCCAACGTGACATTTCTGTATATGAGGAATTTTCGTAATTACTTACCATCTTCCAAGGATATTAAAATGACTCTGAAATAGAGCTGTATGCTGTAAATTCAAGTAGACGAAGAGACGTAGTTTGGTAGAATTAACTTCACCAATTCTGACTGATTAATGAAAATACAAACACCTGTGAACTTCTCAAAATCCATTTGTAAATACCCGAATTCACCTTATACGACGGATAAAAAAGAAAACTCCCGTAGTTAGTGGTAATTTTTCCTTACAACGGCTGACAATACCCATGTCGCGCCCGCATCGCATGGTAAAACACGTGCTGGGAATTATTCGGGCGCAATATCTGTTCAACATCCAGCTGTGAACAAAAAAGAGGCGGTAATTTTTTACTAACAATGAAGGATAATTTACACTACATCAGCTATTAAAAAAATAAAACATTTCTATATGATTTTATTTTAGTGTTGATGACGTTTTTGCTCGTGATTGTCGTTTTATAGTCGACTCAGGCCACGCATTGTTGAACACGTGCAGTATTGGCTCGCAGACAGCATTCAAACGCATTATCTAAATGACATCAAACCAAAAATTTGCCGCTGTAGAGGCGGTAATTTTAGGCAATTAAAAAACAATTGCACTGGAACAGGAATTTGTAATAGAATGTTTATGCGACAATTTATATAGGTATTAATAGTTAATGTTTGTATTGTTAATAAATTAGGATAGTTTCAACTATTTTCGTTTAAAACTTTCGATATTTTTATAATAAAAAAAACTTATTATTATTTATTAGATTATTATTGTTATTAATAAGAAACAAATATATAAAAAAATAAAATAAAATAAAAACTGGCCAAGAGCTTGTCGAGACACGCATATAGTAGGGTTCCGTAGTTAAAGCCAAACAATTGAGGTTACATTTATTTATCTGGAATTGGTGGTTAGGGACAGAAAAATTAAAACGAACTAACCTCGGTTCAGAAATGTATCACCATTACATTGACATAACATTATACTCTTTATTGTTTAGTATAAAAGAAAACTACGAGGGAAACATCCTTTGATGAGGTCCTTTTTCTAAAAGGTCAATAGCCTTTGAGCTAGAACGTCTCAAATTTATTACAGTTTTATCGCTATAACTCAGCTCATGGCACGCCAAAGCGGCAACTTTTTTCTCATTTTGGCTGGCCATATTTTGCAACGATTGCACTTGATTAAAAAGTTATGTACGAAACCTTAATTTATTTTAAAAGACTTATTCAACAATACTAAAAATGACGGGATGCAACGAAAACAATCATCCTTATTTCACTGTTTCCAGAGCCACCCTTAAAATGCAAAATGATTATTTTAATACTTTTTAAATTGAGAACTATACTAAAATACTAAAACCGTAATTGTGCAAAGTTTCATGCACTTACCTGATATAAATATAAAATATTGAAGTTTCTAAAAAAAGGGGACGGACGAACAAACTGACAGACAGACAGACGGACATAATTAACTTATAAGGGTTTCTTGGTTTCTTGTTATAGGTGCTACGCAACGGAACCCTAAAAAAATTTTTTTATGAAAAAACTCGCACGTTGAAGGAACTTTTTTACTCCATTGACGACATTTTTTATAGGGTAAGAAAATGTTATTTTAAACTACGGCCGCAATGAGCTTTAATTATTTATGAATTTTATAAATTAAATGGAAATTACTGTTAATTATGATGATTGTTATTATTTTTACAGGAAATTTTTGACTGGCTTATAATTACTCACACTATAATCAATAAAATTATTTATCTGTTAAAATGTAAAAGTAATTATTCTATAAAAATTAAGCATGTTGCATTCTTGTAGTAGGTACCTAATGCATTACCGATATATCTGTATGGATATCAAGCAAGAAATAGGGAAGGGAGGGTACCACTTCCCTATTCCGTGCTACCAAGGCTATAGCATGAATAAACTTTTAAAACAATTAAAAAACGATTGCGTTGACTATCATGCTGCCTTACTACAGGAAAAAGATGGCCTAATATTTCCCAGTACCCATATTTTTGGTTAATTTTCCTGTAGTCCCGCTTACAATACTACAATGTAGGCTGATAGCACCTCTGTAGAAACACGTGTGGACGCTGGTGATTGTTTGGTCGCACTATCTGTGGAACTCCGATTCTGGAATGTATGGAGGTGGCACTTTCAAACGATACATGTTTTTATAGCCCAGGAATTTTTAGACAAAAAGTCTAAAATCTCCTTCACAGGGGATTTCTGGACCAAGCCGATTGATCTTGAAAGCCATCATATTTTTATTAAAACTAAAATGTTAATATTTTTGTATTGTATTGTAGTGTATGTTGTTGTTGTTGTTTCTGTTTTGTAATGTTGAAGTTGTAGTGTTTTGTGCGCAAAATGAATGTTTTTTTTTCTATTTTTTTTCCTTAATTAACGCTAAATCACTGTTTTAAAATATTACGGTTGTAATAAGCACCATGGCGCATGTAACTGCGCTGAAATAGCGAGAGCTCATTTTAAACCTTACTACGGAAATATCCCATAAATAATCATTATAACTTTAATAAACGTTATTTTTATTATTTAATTTGTATTTTATTCATACTCGTTAAAGTTAGTTTTCTTTCATGCAATTGTACATCAATAAGTACCTAATTGAACTATGGTAAGTCATGCGGTAATAATAAATAATGAGGAAATAAAAATGCGTAAAACAAAAATTAAACACATGCGTGGTGAAAAACACACCATTTTCCATTAAAATAAAGTTTAAAATGTGATAAGTAGTTATATTATGAAACTAGAGTCAGAAATAGGTCATTACAAACGAGTGGAAGAGTGCAAGCCCGAGCATACCAATTTTCTTTCTGCCGAAAATAGAGTGCTACGCCGCGTCTACGCGCTTGTCTCGTAGCTTCGTGGTTTCCAGTCGACGCACGTTGTGTGACGTTCTGTTGCCGCAACGTGGTCTGTGACTCATGCACGTTGTATGCTAACACGTACTGGTAACTGACGGCTAATCTGTGATAGAACCAACTACAGTCTAATCTGTGACGATAACGTGCAAAACAAACTGATAAGTAGTCCGTATTTAGTAAGGTCTAGTCATACGATTGCGAAGCGACGCTTGATATCTTGTGGGTAGATCTGTGTAGTAAAAATATCTTAGGAGTAGATACGGTAGATAGAGACTACGAGACAGTGTACCTTGTAGAAACTGATAACTAATCAGTTGACGAATATACGCACGATACGTAAAATACGCATCGAATTGCATAAAAAAATTATAAGTATTGAATTTCGAAATTTGAATTTGTATGGAATTCGATAGGTACCTACCTACTTATTAGCAATACATAGACAACCACTACCAAACAACTATCCAATACCACCTACGACTATCCACCACCTACGTCTTACGTCTATTGACTTATCCAATATTTTATTTTAGATGCTTATCGGGACTTATCAACCATTATTTTTATTTAAGTAAAAATAGGTAATACTTTTCTAGGTACTTTTACTTTTATAGGTAATACGTCTTCTCGTCCAAAATACCCCAGTGCCTTAAGACGCAAGTATTCAACCAGTCTGTGTTACCAGTCATGACATACGGCACTGAAACGAGGTCTCTCACTATGGGCCTCAGAAGCAAGCTCAAAGTCGCACAACGAGCTATGGAGAAGGCTATGCTCGGGGTTTCTCTACGAGATCGAATCCGAAATGAGGAGATCCGTAGACGAACGAAAGTCACCGACATAGCCCACCGGATTAGCAAGTTGAAGTGGCAGTAGGCAGGGCACATATCACGCAGAACAGATGGCCGATGGGGCTGAAAGATTCTGGTATGGAGACCACGGACCGGTAAGCGCAGCGTAGGACGTCCACCCACAAGATGGAGCGACCTAAAAGAGACCCCATCAGGAAAACGCTGGATGCAGGCCGCTTCCAACCGGCCCTTTTGGAGATTGTTGGGGGAGGCCTATATCTAGCAGTGGACGTCCTATGGCTGAAATGATGATGATGATGATGAGGTAACACTTACCTTTCGCTCGACGTTTCGGCCATGTTACAATGGCCGTGGTCACGAGCTGACTGAAAACTGAAAATATAATTGCAATTTAGCCGAAAACCCCCCAAGTAATTCTTAAAACCCCCAATCAACCACTTTCAGACTTGAATCCTTAATTTCCTATTTTACAACCATTAAATAACCATGAAGCGTAGGTAGTGAATGAGTAATAGAAGATTTGCTGGCACGTTGTTGGGGCAGGTCAGGCACGCACGTTTGAATGCACACGTTACAGCGTCAGCGTGCACCGATGCATTGAGTAAATGTACAATATTGTTATGAACATTCGATCCCATTGAAATGATGAATAATTCCAATTAGATCTACTTTTTTGGGGAATATATGAATATATTGCACAATAATAAATAAAAAAACGACTTCACAATCTGTATATAAAAATGTATCCCTAATTACCTTGGTCACGCCATAACTTGAGAACGACTTTACCGATTTCATATATAAGTTTTCTAATATTTTGTAGAAGATTCTTAACGAAAGAAAAATTAAGAAAATTGCGCAGAAAATTGGAAAATTTCAGTAAACTTAACAACGATTTACTTAGAACTGTCAAACGCGTGCAGTTGCACGCGTTTGGCAGTTCTAAGTCTGGACAACGTCTGTCGGGTCAGCTAGGTTTTTTTAAATACGCAATCTTTCCGGTTATTTTAAAGCCAAACTACTAAACAGATTTTGATTAAAATCTACTTGCATAGGTAAAAACAAAACATTAAATGAACAATTTACAAGCACTACGAAATCTTCTTACAACTAAATATATAATATTCAAGAATACCTATTGAGTTTTTTATTATTAAATCTTGACCACCACCTTGCCCGATGTTAAACGATGGTGCGGTCTACTATGGACCACGCTTGCCTAAAAGAAACTGATTCACTCGTGATTTGAAGACCCCAGATTGTGACTATAGGGGAACATATTGAGGCAGCGCATTCCACAAACTAGCAGTTCGCACAATAAAAGTGGAACACACGTTGTTTACATTGTTAGTTAACTAGTAAATAGTTACCAAGTGAAGCTAATAATAAGCGTGTAAAAACGGGCTTAGTTACTTTGTTTATGCCCGCGTGCAAACGTAAGCAGTTAGGTACAACAGAAGAATTTCACCCGCGTAGTGATGAAAAATGGTGATGATGATGATGAAAAGTAGCCTATGTCACTCTCTGGCTCTTGAACTATACCCATGCAAAAAGTCAGGTCCATGCGTTGTTCCTTTGCAGCGTGAAAAAGGAACAAACATCTATACATACAACCTTTCGCGTTTATAATATTAGTAGGATATATCGAAACCAAGATTTATTTGTTTATAATGTTATGACGATCGGCAGAACTTGGTGTTGTCACTCTTTGGAAATTCACATTCTGTGATTTTATATTTTCAATAATGTCGACGGAACTGCGGTCTGGAAGGGCCTTCCTGTGCGGTCGTAAAGTTTAACCCGAGCTAAGTGTTAGCGGTTTAGAGGAGAGGATGTAACGATTGGTGCGCGGGCGCAAGTACCGCGACGCGACGGCACGTGGCCGGGAGAGGAAGCATGGCGTTATACTTGGCTGGAACTGGCGGGGCTCAACGGGTGGTAACACCATACTTTGTTATTTTATGAATAGATAAGTTTTTGATAGTAAGCTCAAATCCGTAAGCTTTGATTTCACTTTTATTGTGCGTACTGCTAGTCTGTGGAATGCGCTGCCTGAATGGTTGTTTCCCGATAGTTACAATCTGAGTGTTTTCGAATCGCGAGTGAATCGGTTTCTTCTAAGCAAGCGAGCTCTATCGTAGACCGCATCATCTGTTAGCATCGGGCGAAATGGTGGTAAAGCGCAAGACAATTATTTTTTATTTTTTTAATCTACGAAACCTTATTCAGCTTTGCCGGTTACTTGTCCAAATGTTTCTTAGCACCAAAGTATCTTCATCAGTAATCCAAATACATAATCCTGATTACGTAATCTTAGGTTTTTTTAGAGCATTAGGTTCTTAAGATCAAGTCAGAGTCACGTTGTGTATATAGAATGTCCCCAACGTGTGAACTGAGCACACGATGTGCCGCCTGCCACTTCGATCATGTGATTAGGGATAATGGAGAGATTAAATAGAATAACTGATAGTTCAGAGTTACACACATGTCACAGAGTAAATAACGGTTAGATAAACGTTAGACCACGGATTAAAAATATTGTTTTATCTGTAGACTGCTTTAGACATTCTTGCAATACTGAGTATAGTCTAGTTTGGTTTGTGATAAATGTGAAAGCTACAGAAGTACGTATTAGATATAACTCGACGCCTGATCACAAATAAGCCGGCTAAGGGCAAGTCGGGCTCGCGTACTGAGGGCTTCGTTACGTACCACCACAAAATCAAATAATTATACATATAAAAAACCGCAAAATTTGTAAAATATGGCATTTCGATTCGGTAAAATGATAAGATCATCCAAGTAAGGAATTACCAGTTATAACTTGGTAATGAACACCGATTTTTCACCGACTCGCACTTGGTCATTATTTATTATTTGTTATAATTTAGAGTGTTAATCATACCAAGTTTGATGCTTGTACGTATTACCGTTTTCACATTAGAACGAATACAAAAATATGTTAAAAAATACGTTTGTGGTATGGGGACTCCATACGGACGGAACTCTAAAAACAAATCAGGATTTTATATAATCCCTGTGCTGAAAAGCACCATGACATGACACCATCCGCCACCATGCAGCCGTAGGCATAATATAATATGCTCAAAAACATGCGCACGTTTCACGACACGCAGCCGTACTGTTACTACGTACTTGCATTCACAATGTGATACAAAGGTGAGGTGACATTGTGGGGCAATTTAGTTACTGAGACAGTTTGAAATGGTCGAAATATCATTGAAAAATTGGTGTCATTAAAATCTATCATTTTGTTTAGAGTCAATCACAATTCACAAACCTATAATATTATCTGAGTAGAATTTACAAGCGGTCTAAACTGTATGAAAACTAAGCGTGTAAAATTTTTCGTACCTGTGAAAAGAAATGTCTTTATACTGTCGGCCAACTCTATTAGTGGTATTCTTAAAACTCAGTATTGCACAATTACCCATTTACGTTTCAAACCGACACGTTTTGTCGCTGTACCAATTGAGCAGACTGATTTTAGCCGAGTTCACTCAGTTAACTCAGTTACGACTATTTGTCATAATTGTATTGGAAATATGACATGCAAGGTAGGTTGACTTGTGGCGCCAACTTAGATAAAGGTCTGTGAAGTCAATCATGGTTTAGGCAAGGGGTACCAACAGTGAGGTGTAATGAATATCTTAGGCCACCAATATTTTATTCAGAAGTGCCTCTAGAGGCACATTTTTGTTTTCGATAGGGAAATCTTCCAAAGATACCCGATTGCATTGGGGTGCAGCCAGGTTATGTGGGATTATATACATATTAAAATACCCCGGTGACTAGCCTTAGTGCTTGACAAGAGGTTCGGGGATGTCCAGAGGAACGTACTGGAGGAGTCCTCAGCACTGCGCTACGGCTCCTCCCAAGACAACTGCGGGTTGTCTCGGCTCCTCCGCATGACAACGTCGTCGGTCACACAACGATGTCGTCTTCTCCCGGGAACTGGGGCTTGAGTGGATGGTCACAGCCCCAACTTCGACCATCCCGAGCTCAGGATTTGAGTGCCTATAAGTTTTTCCAAAGCTTCCAGAGTTTTTTTTTTTGTTTACTTATGACTGATAGAACAGAATACTTATTATAAGTATTGATAGTCCATCTAAGTACATCGCGCTATAGTCTAGACGAGGAATTCGGTTACATGTTGTTGTCTATAATATCGCAACGTGACGTAATCATAGACTCGTGCACGAAATCTATTTGTTTACCGACGACTCGCAACATTCAAAACAAATTCAATAAATGTTTTATTATCTATGTACTTTGACAATTTGAGGCACATTTTTCACAACGTGCGCCTTACGAAGTTTTAAACATCTGGATGTGGTTACACACTTTAGTTACCTAATATGTTCAAATAACTATATTGTACCTACAATGTACTAATCTTTTGTTTAACATAATGGCGCTTAGGTATGACGCAATGTTGGATTGGAAAGCAAGGGTTGTCTGGTGCAAAAGAAAGGGGATATTTTATTCAAATTCTCGCAAAATGTTTACTTACCCATATCAAAATACAGTGCGCTGGTACAGGCTTGACGCATGCATGAGTGTATCGCATTTTCCTTAAAAAGACCACCGTGTGCGATTGTAACTTTAGTCGGAAATACCAAACTAAACACGCAAGGAAATCCCGCAAAATTAAAACAGATCAAATTTCTGTGTATTATGTATTGTATTTCCTTATTTAAAAAAGATCCATCATGGCAACCCTGGGTCACGTTGTCGCACCGGCTTGCTACTGCACATGGCCGATCACGTTGTAAGTAACTGCCGAAAGTAGATACCTACGTTTTTGTAAACAAGCCATTTGAAACGGAGTTTATGTTAATCCATTGATCGGTGGTGTTTTGTAGGTTACATAAGCTGCACGTTATGGGTCACTCGATTTCCAACAAAATTTGATTGCTATATATTTTTTGTTTTTTTCGCCCTTTACTGGGCAAGCTTTAGCCAAACTATGTTGTAATTAATAATATAAAAATATATATTATATGTATTACTAATTTTCCACCGATTACCTATTCAAAATAAAACCAGCCAAGTGCGAGTTGGGCACTGAGGGTTCCGTACCACCACATAACTTGTAATTTACTAAAGTACAAAAAAGTATTCCAAACATACAACATCCTATCAACGCCCAGGCGGTCATCCATCCAAGCACTGACCGCGCCCCTTCGGTGGTCGTACGAGAACCAGTTATGAACAGAAATTTGTCACCAACTCGCACTTGGCCATTTATTATTATTTGTTGCTATACTTTAGCATGTGTACTATAATCAAGCCGCATGAAGACTGTAGCAGGATATCCATTTTATTGCACAATGCCATATTCTAACTATTAATTCTAATTATATTTATGGTATTTATAGGTAGGTACCTATATACATTCATAACCGTCGGCAATGACATCACGATGACGAAATAGCTATAACTATATACCTACCTACTCTAGACTAGATATAGCATGTTTATGACTCGGCTAGGTGACCGATAACGATGCTAGTTTAGACAGAAATAGCACAGCGGGATAAGAATGTCTATTAATATAAAATACCTTCACAAAAAGGATTATTTTGTTATTCCTAGAAAAAGAACAGTAGAGTAGCACATGTTGACATCTCTAGACACAGAAAGCAAGAAGTTAGGTCTCTACATGAACTTATCCAAAACCAAAGTAATGATAGTGGAGTTAAGATACCTACCTGTTAAAATAAATAACGCCAACTTAGAGTATGTTAATAAATATGTGTACTTAGGCCAACTGATATCATTCGAAGATGCTACTGCTAAAGAGATTGACCGGAGAAGAGCAGCCTCGTGGAAAAAATTCTGGGCTAACAAAGATGTATTCAAGAGGGATGCCCTGATACCGATAAATCTTCTAAAACGACTAATGGATAACACCATACTACCACCCTTGCTCTATATGGCTGTCAAACTTGGGCACTATTGAAAAAGTTAGTGAAGAAAATAGCCACGTTCCGGAGAACAGCAGAGCGTTCGATGCTGGGTCTTAAACTTCAAGATAGAGTCAAAAACGTAGATATAAGAGAAAAGACCAAAGTTATAGATGCAGCAACGATGCTTTGTGGGCTGGCCACCTCGCTCGAGCTACAGGCGGCAGATGGAGCGAGCGAATCGTTCACTGGCATCCCAGAGACGCCACACGGGAGAGAGGACGACCTCGGAAAAGATGGTGCAATGACACTGTTTTAAACTATCACGGTTGTTCACTAAAGTTATATGATTATTTACGAGATATTTACCGTGGTAAGGTTGTGGAATGACCAGAACACGACATTACCACGCTAAATATCCCGTAAATAATCATATAACTTTGGTGCAATGACGTTGTTGAGGTTGGTGGTTCAACCTAGACCCGTCTAACACAAGACCGCTAAACATGGAAAGGCATGGCCTCCCGCCTTCACCCAGTTTTGGGTGCCCTAAAAGAAATTAATATATAACCTATATAATAAAAAAAAAAAAGATATATGTAATTATTAAGGGTAATACAGGCTTTTTATTTTTATTTATTTATTATTTGGTAGAAAAAAGGGGAAATTATGATGACGTCTTATTAGTTTCTTATGCTTGTGTAATTTAGAGTCAATGTACTTGTACTAATATGTATTCTGTGGTTAATGTGGCATAATTAGTGTTCCTGAATATTTTTTATTATCACATACTAGGTAACGCTACTACGGAGCCCAGACTTGTAGTTACGATTATTTTCAATGGAAACAATTCAGTCAAATGTCCGAGGAGCAGGGTGAGGGGTTGGCAATTTTTGCCGCAATATTTTTTGCTACAACAAGACGTAACGCTGTTTTAATAGTTTTCATAGACAATTATAAGACGAGCGCAGAAACGTTCACGGATCGCAGGCTTGGTCGGTACTGACGTGACACTCAGTTCCTTCAGCGGGCGTGTCTTTACATAAAACGTTTTCATCAGATGTAGTGACTAAACACGTTGGCCCTACATTAAATGTCTAGTTATAGAAAGTCTTTGATCTGTTATTATGAAAAGATGACGATGGAAAGTGACGATGTGTTCTAAGATGGAGCACGCTTTCCCATGAGGTGCCTATTATATTCACTCTTGATTTGAGAAGACTAAAGTTGGACTTTATACGGAACATCGAGGCAGGTAACATTCCATTCCTTTAACAAGGAAGGAGGTTTTTTTTGTAGCAAGGAATTTTGGAAACGCTGCGTGCGGACTTTACCAAAGTTCACGACGTCGGGATAGAACAACGAAATTTTAAAGGATTATAATGACTGCCTATGCTGATGGATGACCTATAGAAATTGGTTGACGGAATCAGTCCTCTGCACTTGCTCGAGTATGAGCAAATTATATAGGTATTGAGGAGAAACGTGTCTTTTCATGTTGTTTCCAAAACTCCATAGAAGTTTCTTGTAAAGTCTCCACCAGTTTACTGGGGCATGACTTGGACTACCGTGACTTACTTTGCTTGCCTTTGACTGTCACAGTCAGCGCGCTTGCAGACGATGCGTACCTACCTAGCACAAGTAGCAAGTAGAAGTGTAAGTAGCTACTACGCATCATCTGCAACGTTTTGCTTAATGCAAGTGGCAGTAATAGTGTTTAGTAGTAATTCTACTGCCACTTGCAATAAGCAAAACGCATCATCAGCAAGCAATCGACCCTCAGAGTCACAGACTATGTAAAGCTACTCTCAGAGTCAATCAAAGAAAGTCACGGTCTCATGGTTTACAAGTGAGTAAGAAGCAGCGTTTCTTCTAGCAACTATCTAGATGTAGGTATATTTCGTACAAATCGTAGATAGGTAAAACGGAATTGGAAAATCTCGCACTAGACATTCTGAACAAACAACTCTGACGTCATAACTTGCAATCTCACATTTCGTCTAATGATACCACGTGCCACAGTGTCAGAATGTCACGTGGCCTCACCACAGCCAAATTGACACCACAGATTAGGCGGCAGCCGAGAAACGTGTTGACTGATGATACTTTTATAACAAACTAATGATAAATTACACATGTTATATAGGCACTGGTCATGTGGAGCCAATTATTGCTAAACCGGGTATGAGAAAAAACATCCGACAATAAGTAGTGATTGATTTGGCTGTATAGGCATGATTGTTTCTGTTCTGTCTATAATTAGACAGTTAGGTAAATTCTAGTCCGACCGTAGTCTGACAGAATATTTATTTTCTTTTGGATTATGATGATGATAAAACTGAGTTTGTTTGACCAACTTGTGACAATGTAAAATCATGGTAAATCAACCTATATATTAGGTTAGTTGACTGGTGTTTAATTTAGGTATTACAAACTAGATACGCCCCGCGGTTTCACCCGCATTATATATCTACCTACTTCCTTGAAGGAACCTCCTTGGTAGCGATAGCCACCCCCTTTGACTTAGATGATATTTTTTTGTCTATGATTTAATATTATTATGTTAATGTAGACTTCAATTATTGCCGTTACATATAAAAAGAATGGGAAAATGAATTCTCCTCAAAAAAATATTTTTTGTAATTTTTTTCCGGTATTTTAATACTTATTCATCTATTCGGCGCGGAGAGGAATCCAACCAATCAAAGATCATGAAAATCAGTCCTGCCATTCTTGAGTTATAAATAGTGTAACATACACGACTTTGATTTATGTAAATAGAAGATAGATGATAACAGGTTTAGCGAAGGATATAATTGAATAAGTATAATATGTAATAATATAAATATAATATATATATACGAGACTGAGACGTGGTCCTTAACTGATGGCCTTTTGGAAAAACTCAGAGTCACACAGCGGGCAATGGAGAGAGCTATGCTCGGAGTTTCTTTGCGCGATAAAATCCGAAACGTGGATATTCGCCAAAGAACCAGAGTCACCGACATAGCTGTTAAAATTTGCAAGTTGAAGTGGCAATGGGCAGGCCACATCGCTCGAAGAACCGATAACCGATGGGGAAGAAAGGTTCTGGAGTGGAGACCACGAACCGGAAGACGCAGCGTAGGGAGGCCTCCCACTAGATGGACCGACAACATTGTGAGAGTCGCGGGCATCCAGTGGATGCAAAAGGCAGGCTGTCGTTCAGTGTGGAGGTTAAAGGGGGAGGCCTATGTTCAGCAGTGGACGTCTTCTGGCTGATGATGATGATGATGATGAAAATATATATAATATGTAACCACTGCTAACCTCGGCAGTGGTTATATATTTGAGGCGTTTTGAGTCGAGACATTGGGCCCTTGGGGACCGGGAGCTCACCTCATTTTCAAAAAATCTTTCAGAGCGCCTGGTTAATGCGACGCGTGACCAAAATGCTGGCGTGTTTCTGGCTCAACGCATAAGCATTGCCATTCAACGTGGTAATGCCGCCAGCATGCTGGGTACACTGCCAACTGGTAGTGGGCTTGAGCATTTGATGGATTGTCTTTAGACCTTCAACGGTCTAAAGACAATCCAACTGTATTTGTAGTTTTAGTTTTAGCTTGTATTTTGTTTAGTTAATAAAGGCACTTGCCCAGGAGAAAAAAATAATTAAAAATGTATAATTAATTACACATACTTACTGAACAAAATAATTTACATTGGTTGATACATTTCTGAGATATTATAAGCTTATAAAGATTTTGGCGGGGATTGAGAGGGGATGCTCTATCCCTTTCCCGCAAAGCGTGTTACTAATAGCATTTGTTGGGCGCGCGCAAGGCTTGACGTCATAGCTTGCTATAGTGGCTCTCTGTCTAGCATGAAATTAAAATACATATATTTTTCAACAAATTAATGTTGTTTTCGTTGATGCTCTCTCTTTTTATGAAGTAATAAAAATAATTACGAGTATTGAAATACGTAGATTGGTGCATCTGTCTTACAAAACGTCTACCTAAACAAATAAGGAATATTTGGGACACGAGCCTATTGTAAGTTACAAGTTATAATTGCTGCATCATCATCATCATAATCAGCCTTTTAACAGTCCACTGCTGGACTTTTAGCCTACGCCCGAAAGGGTGATTGGGACATATCCACCACGCGGTCCCAGTGCGGGTTGGTGGATTCACATACGCCATTGAATTCCTTCTCCGTATACGTAAGCAGGTTTCTTCATGATGTTTTCCTTCACCGAAAATCGAGTGGTATGAAAATCCGTACATAAGCTCCAAGCTCCAAAGAGCTCATTGGTACGGGCCCAGGGTTTGAACCCTCGACCTCACGCCACCATTCAATTTCAGCGGTCTCCCAAATAGGCTAGCTACCACGCCTTCTTTTGCTGCATATTTTAGCTTAATTGTAACTTACAATAGGCTTGTGTCCTATATAGTCCTTATTTGTTTAGGTAGACGTTATCTAAGACAGATGCACCAATCTACGTATTTCAATACTTGATTCACGTCGAATAACTGTCGCTATGATTGCAACGGGCTAGGGCGCCGACCCATGAAGTGGGTCGCAGCCTCGCAGCGCCGCCGCCACGTGAGCCGCTCACTCACGTGGCCAGAGCATTACTCCCGCTGCATTTAAATAGCTTTTACCTTGGACGCTTGGCTAAACTGGGAGCTGAGAAAACATTGGAAAGGAACAACATTGGTTATGAAAGCAAGTATGAAACTACTGTGGAAGTGACTAGGTAGGTATGCAATTTTAGTTTTCTAATAAAGAAGCGACCACCGGGAAGACCACCAGCCTGCTAGTCGGGCGACATCGTTAGGACAGCAGGAAAGCAGTGGAAAACGATAGCACAGGACCGGAAAAGATGGCGCGCTGAAGAGGAGACCTATACCTAGCAGTGGGTGGAGAATGGTTGATGATGATGAATGAAATGAAATGATGAATAAAGAAGAGAAGCGTCAGTGGCGTCTAGTTGTCCAACAAAATATATGATTTTGGTAGCCTGTGAGCTCAATGTAGGTCGAAAAACACGTGCGCGCGCGTCACGTTTGTATAGAAAAAAATATATAGAGCAATCAGCAACCATAAAACCGAAATAGACCATTAGGTACTTGTACCTACTAACACTTTAGAAGTATTGTATTACCACCTAGGTAATACAGGGTTATATAAGCCCAGGGTGTACTTAGCTAAAAGGAGGGATTGGGATCTCCAACCTTGAAATCGCGACAAAAATTTATTTAGTTTGACAGACATTTTTCTTTGGAATAGCATTTGATCATAATTATAGCTTGGACTCGAGCTAGTACCAAAAAAGTTCGCCATACACTGATAGGGGCCTGGTAAACACGTATTGCACACTACTGCTGAACATATAGGCTTCCCCCTTAAAACTCCACACTGAAAGACAGCCTGCCATCTGCATCCAATTGATGCACGCGTCTCTCACGATGTCGTCGGTCCACCTAGTTGGCAAACCGTGTCTTCGGTGCATGTAATTTTTTATACCTAGTCACCTAAATTAAATTGAATCGCGTAGATCTCACGGTACGAGTTCAGTATATTATCCAGCTTGTCCCAAAATGAGGGCTTACGTAATTTTCGTTCGATCTGTCTTGAACAGAGAGACAGGTCGAACTAAACTTCGATTTCGTTTTTTTATACCTATTCATTTTGTTTTTCCGATATTTTTTTATGTTCCGTTAAAACGTTAGTTTTTCATATTCATTTGTTTGTAACTTTCCAGCATGTACCTACTCATTTGCTTGGCTGTTTTCTTTTTCTTATGTTCTATTATTTTTGATTTTAATTTGTTTGAAATTATCTTCTTACACCAACTTCCACAATAAATAATTCCTTTCCCATTGAAATTTTTTGCGTCCATCCTCACATCCATTCAAAGGAATCAGCTACAAAAGGTTGCAGGGCACGTGCATTAAAACAACGACAATCTGCATTACACACGTTAAGAACCATGTCGCTATAAAAATAACAGGAGATTTCTCTACTTTTATTGTATGGCACAGTCTTGTTTTACTTTGACAAGCGGTTAGAGCAAGGTGTCGCTTGAACAGTGTTTATTTAGTCGAATGTATGTCAGGGTTGCGTTATGCTTGACTTGACTGTTGGAAGACACGTTTTAAATCCACGTGACATCCCCTATTAAGCCTTTATCGCAGCGACGTAGGTATTAGAATATTTGAGAGCTAAGTTATACCACAGAAGACGTAATAGGTTATACAAGGATGAGTATCATCTTCCTTGAGTTAGTCTTCAAATCACGAGTGAATCGGTGTCTTCAAGGCAAGCGTGCTCCATCGTAGACCGCATTATCGCTTAACATCAGGCGAGTTGGCGGTCAAACGCAAGCCTATTTAAACATATAAATAACAAAAAAAATGGAAGGATAATATTATACCTGCTGTATAATAAGGGAAGGGTGTATTTTTTTCTTTAAATAAATAAATAAATAACTTTAAGGACCGTAGCTACTTATTACAAAAAACAATCGCTCAATTTTAGATATTTATATCATAAAACAAAAATTAAGACGCAATTGTCAAGACAACTATAAAACAAGTAAACCATACATTGCAAGAGACCGCAGGGAAACGCTGGATGCAGGCCGCTTCCAACTGCCCTATTGAAGATCGGTGGGAGGCCTATGTCCATTAGTGAACGTCCTACGGCTGAAATGATGATGATGATGATTATGAAGAAACCATAACATTGAAATTGTTTATTTAACAAGCCATCAAACATCTGTAGGGTACCTTTGTTAATTTCATAATGTGCATTATATTATTGACTATTGACAACAAGTTCCTTTCTGTATTCTGAGTCAATAGTATCTATGCATGAAAATGCAGTTTTGACTCAAAATTATCTTTCCCATTTGCCAATCAATCATGAAATGAACAGTAACAAAACCGCGACCACAGAGCTGAGGGCAATATCCGTAGCAATGAAAAATGTTCTATCTTAAAAATAAAATGAATGGACCGGCCATAACCATTGAATTTTCTCAGTAAGAACGAGTCAAACCGTTGGACATATACTTCAACACCTAATTATGACCATGTACAGTACATCTGTCACAAAAACGAAATAGCTGTTTTTTGTTGTGTTTTTACACTTCGGGAAAGCACACGAAGGCATAATCAGATCGTCAGATGTTTCATTATCATGAACAATAGTCTCGTGTCGTACTTCCTACGGCTAGAGACCGATTGAAATGAAGTGAGCGCCGGTGCTCATTTTGTAATCTTCAAAAGTGCGCTTCTTCTGGACCCGTCCATTCATTTTATTTTGGTCGAAGATCTTACTACATTTTGTTATCGTCCAACTACTCCGTATATAATCTAAAAATATATTTACGCCGAAATACTCACGTGTATTTTTGTTTACCTAGATAGAGTAGTGCTTTGATTACATTTATTTTGTTCTACGCTCAGAGATAATAACGGCACGTGTAAGGGCCGTATGGGTGCCGAAATGGGTGCAAAAAATATTTTAATAGCGAAAGTAACCCTGTCTCTGTTTTTTCGCTTTTCATTACTAAACGGCTAGGCTTATCCCAACGAAATTTGGCAGGATGATAGTGTAGGTACTTACATCATAAGGACGGATCAAAGCAAATAGAAAATCTTGTCAGAATTTAAGTTTAAAATTTTGTTTTTTTTTTCTATTTGAACCCTTTTATTATGCACTCATCATACACAAGCCAACAAGGTTTCTGTCGTTGTTGACCGTAACCAAGTTTGGTGTAGGTACCTAATCATTGTAATCATTGAAGCCTGCTTTTGGGGAAGTACGCTTCTAGAACACATTCATGCTTTAGGCTCTATGAATATAAAGAATATGATCGGAAGCAAGGAAAACTATCACATGCGTATGAAGTGCTGTAAATTTGAAAAAATAAGTAAGTCTCCCCAGAGGTCATGCCAGGGTCAGCCAGGCCAGCCATGGTGGGATAAACACCCCACTCCGGCCCAACGTGCCTACTCCCATCCCATGGATGATTATAAGCTAACAACAAATAAAACATCCTTTGATAAATATAACCAACGATTATATAACTGATCGTTTGAGTAATACTATGATAGAAGTTTATTTTCCAGTCGCGTGTTTCACGTTTGGATACCACGTGCGGTCTCGGAAGTGATGTGCTGACCTCTGGCGCTGACTTCCGGAAGAAATAATGCTTATTATGCAGACTACGTCTTATCACCTATTGTTATTGTAATAAATTGGTAGTTAACTGTAATCTTAATTACAAAATAGGAACGGTTATAAACGGTAACATCTACATGTATCTAGACTACCGAAAATTTCTTTTTATTTTATTTCATTGAATACCTTATTGTTGTTAAAATTATCTAGCCATATTCTATATATTTAGTTTTTTAGTAGCGTCAAGTTATTATTATTACATAATTAAGTAGTAGCTATGTTTTTTTTTTTTTTTTAAAGTAATTGTAAACTTAAGTCAGCTGAGATTGCGAACTCGTAAATCGTTGTAATCGTATCCAGGTCCTCACGATACAGGCTGTGCCTAGTGTGAGGGCCGTTAGATAATTCTATCGAGGGCACATAATAAAAAAAAAAAAAAAAAAAAAATTACAAATTATTATTAAATTATCTATTAGATGTATAACAGGTGTGCATGTTCACTATTCCTCCATGTACCTATAGGTACGAGCCGTCTCTCTTGGACACGTAGATTTCTTAGTAGGTACCAGCAGTACCAGTGTCATAGTGTGGGGAAGCGATCTAGGTTTGCTTTCACAAATATGGCTGTCTCTAGCTCAGAGCAAATAAAAATACAGAGTCACTACGGCGAACACGAAAAGTGAAGCCACTTTTTGAAACATGTGTGCGTTGTTGAAGTGTTGCCAGTGCAATTTTCTGACGAGAAATTCACGTAGTGTTAAATGCGTATGTGTGCGTGAGTCGTGTATTTATTGGGAATTCACGTAGTGCGATTTTGGCGTCACTTTGACAGTGCTCCGTGGTGCCTCTGTATTTTTATTTGCTCTGAGGTCTCTAGTGAGATGTAATAATCAAGGACTTTTATAATAATATAATTAGGCTGTCTCCAAAATTTACAGACAGAGAAGAGTAAGAATTTTGTACCTATAATTTGTTTTATAAAGCAAGGATTCACTACAATTATTTTTTTTTGTCTAACATAGCCAGAATACAGCGTTTTTGTCTTTTAAAGATAACTATTTTGTTAATAAATAATAATAAGTTTTTTATTAGTTTTAACACTAGTGTTGGTAACTTTATTACGTTAGATATTATTAGACTAGGTACGTTTCACCTATGCCGAGAAATTCAAATATCAAACAGTTTTTGTTGTCCTTGTAGCTAGGCCGGTTAATTATTGTAAACGATCATAATGTTTGCGCAAATTGATAATTTATTATCCTTTACAAAATCTTGTAAAGTTATTTATCTCTAATGCACATTAATACTAACATTTGCCAATAAAAAAAAAATTGCTGTTTCAAACGGTTTGTTGGCAAATGTAAGTAATATGGTGCAGTACTGATAAATAGATGTACATGATAATGTAAAGAACAACCAACGATTTGCGCAAACACTGTGTCATTTTACAATAATTTCCTGGCCTGGCTACAAGGACAAAAAAACTGTTTTAAATTTGAATTTCCCGCCATACGTGAAACGTATCAGCGCCATCTGCAATCGAGTAGCAAAACCATACTTTGTTCCAGACATTGAAAGATAGATTTTTAGCATGTATCAGAATGTCAAGTCTATCTGTCAATGTCAAATCATTATTCAAATCAACAAAAGTAAACAAGTTGTCGGACGGAACTTTGATTTTAAAAACCAAAACAAATAGATACAAAGTCGTAGAATATAGCCAAATAGTAGTAGTGGAGCATCATGAAAGCACTAATACAAAGAGTTATGAACGCTAATGTCGCTGGTAATACATTAATTACATTATATTATATACATAAATGAGCACTCGTCAACTCCTTGTAGGTTATGCTCCTACAACCTCAACTATTTACCTTTCCCCTTACCACACATCTCTCCATTTTCTATTCATAGAATCAGCCTTTCTTAGTCCTTCTCTGGACATAAGCCCCTCCCAAGACACGCCACTCAGCCCGATCTTCGGCTTTTCGTTTCCAGCCACTGCCTAACATATATCGTCACTCCGTCGCGTCACGTTGCGTCCTGCGCTACGTTTGATGATTCGTGCCTCTACTCTTAAAACATCTACCCTCAATGTTATCTGTTCTGCGACAGATATGACTCTTCACCTTGCTAATATTCTGAGCATAGCTCATTGACCGACTTTACTTGAGAACCGCTCCAAACATATTCATGTTTCAGCACCGTAAGGCAAGATAAGTAGAACACGTTGATTGATCAAAGACTTTATGTGATAGGCGACAAGAAGACTCAACAGTGTCCCGAACACTGCCCACCCAAACTGTTCTTTTTGACCTTACTCACAAAATAGATATGAATAATTGGAGTTCATCATCATCATCATCAGCCAGAAGACGCCCACTGCTGAACATAGGCCTCCCCCTTTAACCTCCACACTGAACGACGCCTGCCTTTTGCATCCACTGGATGCCAGCGATAGATGGATAATTGGAGTTACAGCTTCATAAATGTGGCATGTTAAAGCCCTAACGTGGCTCTATTATCCTCAGTGTCAGGTGGAACTGGTGGAAGGGTAGCAAGCATGTGCAACTGGATTTGGTGTGACTTAGCCATTATTGTTCCTTCAGTGACATGCCCTATTTCATCTAACATTTAAAAAAAAACCTGAATATTTATTTATTTTATTTTCTAGTGAATGGTGAAGTCATAAGCAGCATAGACCGAGGTGTCTGTGTACTGGTTGGAATATCTAGTACTGACACTAAAAAGGATATGGAATACATGTAAGTAAGTTTTTCATCAGTAATCATTCAGTAAGCCTTTTTCATCTACGTCACCACAACAGCTAGACTGCTTTTTATCATCATTATTTACACTACCATCTACACCTCTGGAGCAACTGTGCCAACGCCCCAGAGAGCTATTTGAGATGGGGGCGATAAGTCCTGCACTGACATCCCGGTTGGGGTGTATTGTGCATTTCTCCCTACCAGCACCTACCCGAGCCAACCCAACTCCTTGAAATATTGGAGTGAGGATCTGGGGCTCTGGCATAGATGCAAGAGAGAGGCCTATACCCAGCAATGGGATAACAAGGCTATGAATAATGATGATAATGTTTACTATGTTGTTGCTTTCATTGTAATGCCTCTTTTTTTCAGAGTAAGAAAAATAATGAACATAAAATTATTTGATGACGAAAGTAGTAAGAGATGGAAGAAAAGTGTAGTAGAAAAACAATATGAAATTCTTTGTGTCAGCCAGTTTACTTTATACAACACATGGAAAGTAAGTAACCATTGTAATCATAACTAATTGGAGCGGTTCGCATGTTTAAAGATGCTTCGACTTATGGAAAAAAGCTATGCTATAACCGGAATGGCTTGGCTTTCACTGATTGCAGTGAAAAGCAGAGTCATTCCGGTTATATTTATCCATAATAGCTCGGCTTTTTACTGCAATCAGTGAAAAGCCGAACCACTCCAGATATAATTATCTGGAATGGCTCTGCTTTATTCACCTGGAACCAAAATATCAGTTGAACTGTTCTGAGCAATTAACCAGTAGGCTACAAATTAGGTTACTATAACAGCATTCTGGTTGAGCCTCTTTCAGACTCAGCCTGAATAGTGTACAAACTAGTGGATACAAATTAAAACAATGTAATTTATCACAATTAGAGCGGAATGTTCGCATGTGCGAGAAAGCTCTTTAAATTTGAACTATAGAAAAAAGCCTAGTGTATTGGCAAGCTGACTTAGGCCATTAGGCGCGGGACATACACAAGAGGCGTCGGTCGCGGCGCCTTAGAACAGACGCGGCTGACTTAGAGCTGACTGAAGTAGGCAGGTGTAGCAAAGAACTCCTGACTCGATGGTGACATAAGGCAGCTGGCATAGAAACTGGTCATAAAAAGCCAAGGATCTGGCTACTCAGGCCTTGCCTTACGAGAGGTATATGTCCAGCAGTGGAGTGCAAAGGGAAAGTGTAGTGTGTACCCGAAAGGGGTCCATAATACCTATTACATGAACAACTTTTACAATGGGACCAATACCGAAATAGCGACAAAAAATAGCTCTTCCAAAGAAAAATCGCATTCACACTCGACAAAATGTACGGAATAGATGTTATTTACATCGCCATTTTAGAGTG
This sequence comes from Agriopis marginaria, assembly GCA_932305915.1. NCBI lineage: Eukaryota > Metazoa > Arthropoda > Insecta > Lepidoptera > Geometridae > Agriopis > Agriopis marginaria. Next base: position 7,225,449 of record OW029933.1, read on the forward strand.
CCTTAGTAAACGTTGTTCACAATGACAATATAAATTATCTATGTTTGTTTATAATGATGAGTATAACCCACACGCAACCCAAAGTTTGTAGCAAATTTTTGGTGTAAAGACAATTATTATCAACAAAAGATATTTCTTATAATAGAGTTCATAGCTGTTTCTAATCATTTTTCAGGGTAACAAGCCAGATTTCCACAAGTCTATGCCGGGTGATAAATCTAAAGAATTCTATGAAAATTTCCTGCAAATGCTGAAGGATGCCTACATTCCTGATAAAGTCAAAGGTGATCATGAAGTCCTTTTTCGGCTTTCCGTGTTCCGGTTCCGTTTATAACAAGCTCCTCAAATGTTTCAGATGGAGAGTTCGGAGCCTACATGCAAGTGAGCATACAAAACGATGGACCGGTCACCTTCGAGATAGAATCACCCGCCTCCCTTCAAGAGAAGACTAGAAAAAGTGATAAAGAGATCTCTAACGGACAAAGTGAAGAGAGTGAAGTGAAATAAGCTGTTAAGGTGAAAAGGGTGCAGGAGTAACGCCCTCATTGGGGAATGGCATTACAGGTATACTATAACATGGCTAAATGAGGGTTGACTCCCGTAGTCGCTCGGGAAGGTGATGAAGTGTATTTTTAACTATTATCTTTGGTAACATGGAGTATCATATAAATAAATAAATATTCAGAACATTTTTGCACAAACGGCCAAACTAAGCAAAGCTTGTGTTGTGATATGGCTGCCAGAGACATATACACACATACCTATATAGTTTTAAATGCATACTGAAATAGATATGAACAACCTCTACATGAACGATCTACATACTTACATATATTTATTAAGTTTGTACAGAACCCTCAGAGTGCAAGTCCTACTCACACTGGTCCGGTTTTTGGATGGGGGTGCCACTCCTGCTCTCTCTTCACCGTAATGAATTTTTAATTTGTTGATGTAAATGTTCTATTATTATTATTTATTAAAACTGTTACAAAAAAAAACTATTGAAATGATTTGAACTTTTTTACCTACATCTATTATAGCAGGTTTATTTTTACCACCGACGCAAAAAGAGGGGCTTTACAAGTTTATCGTGTGTATCTGTGTCTGTCTGTCTGTGGCATCATAGCTCCCAAACGGCTGAACCGATTTGATATTTTTATTTATTTATTTGAAAGGTGACTTGATCGAAGTGTTCTTAGCTGTGATTCATGAAAATCTGTTCAGCCGTTTGATTATTATCAGCTCGTATCGGAGGTTTAAAAAAATTGCGCGAGTGCGATTGCTGCACCCGGTATTCTGGCCCTTATTAAGCTTACGGTACGGGCCCTGAAAGTAAATCTTTAAGCCTTCAATAGACCAAACGCGGGTCAGCAGCATGCACGACTTCGGGATAGACACCGTGAGCATGTCTAACGTTCTATAAAAACCCAGCGTGTCGCATTTTTTGTTCCTATAACCTACACGTCACGAGAGCTACACGCAAAAAGTATTTATCGTATATCCACACGAGGAAGGAAAACCTCTTTCGTAAAATATGATGTTACAGTAGGACTATGAGGACATCCTCGTGGTGATACTGGTATGACAAACTAGTATGACCACGAGGAATTTTGGCGCCAACGTGAAAAAAACATACCGGCTCGTTGAATTATTTTCCTAAACTTGCGTATTTTCGAGTGTTAATGTCTAATAAATGGTGAATTATTATTTATTAAGTGCTCGTTAACGTGCTCGAGTGTGGCCAAGTGATATAACGAGGTGAAACATGTCTTTTCATGTTGTTTCCAAAACTCTATAGGAGCCTCTTGTAAATCTCCACCACTTTACAGGGGCATGAGTTTGACTTTGAATTGCTTGACTCTGATAGTGACTATGACTTGTTTGACGCTTTCAATACTGTGTAACCATGATTAACATTACGACTAAAGGACATTGAATCCACGGTCATGAAAATTTTAGCAAAAATAAAAAACAATGACCACGAGGATACAGTGCAATTTAATGGTAGTTTAACTCCACACGGCCAACTGCTATCGAAGAGCATTTACCCTTGACTTCCCAGGAAGGAGGGTCATGTTTATTCAGGCGTATGTATGTTGATGTTTGTAAAATGCTCGTTTTCGGCTGGTATACCAATCCCTACCAAGATATCCCTCAAAATAACGTGGAGCAGGCTAGCGTGCGCGTTTGCAAAAGAAAGGGTATTATCATACCTACCTACGACCACAGATTTAGCATAATTATTCTACCTACTAGGCTACTACAAATAATAGGTATCCATAAGCACGATACGTCTATTAAAAGTAAAATTTTCGTAGGACTTCAAATTATGAACATATTAGCTGCGCCCCACGGTTTCACCCGCATAGTGATGAAAAATGGTGATGATGATGATGATGAACGGCCTATATCACTCTCTGGCTCTTGAACTATACCCATGCAAAAAATCAGGTCGATCCGTTGTTCCGTTGCAGCGTGAAAGAGGAAAAAACATCCATACATACAAACTTTCGCGTTTATAATATTCTATATAGTAGGATTATAAAGTAGTTGAATCCCGCGGTGTTACCCACGATTTTCCAGTTTTTCCGCATTTTTTGGGGGGAAAGTACCCTATGTCCGTCTTCATGATGCACACTATCTCTCTGCCAAATTTCGTTAAGATCGGCTTAGCTATTTAATCGTGAAAAGCGAACAAACACAGAGAGAGAGAGAGAGAGAGAGTTACATTCGCTTTTATAATATTAGTAAGGATACCTACTATGTTACAGAAAAACAACATAATATAATAAAAAAACTTTATTTTGAAATGATGGTTATTATCTATTAACATTTGTTACAGTTAGGCCTGTGAATATGCGATGCCTCGTTAGAATTATTAAACGTTTTTACAAAGATGATATGCCTAAAGCTTAGTCTAAAAGATATATCGCTACCGTTCTATGGTTACTTAATATAAATTTATTGTTAACAGATAATGGACCAAAAGTTCAAATCCATTCTTATAATTTAGGGATATGTTTCGCCAAACAAGTGTAATTCTAACCAAATTTACCCTTTAGCACTCTATTAATATAAATAAGAAAAAAGCCAGTCTGTCCATATTTCGAAAAAAAAAAATAGGTTTGAATCACTTGTCTGACCAAACGCAGCCTAATAGGTAGGTAGGTACTAAATTTTTAGAAAAAAACAAGAAATAAACTTGTATAAAAAGACAAAATAAATGCAATCTATAAACCCTCTATTTAAATAATGTTTTGATATATTAAAATTAAATTCAACAAACTGGTATAGATTACTTATTATCGAAATATTAAAGTTTTAATTTAAATGTTATATATTAAAAATGTTTTTATTACTTTTTTGTATCATTCAGCCCAAGTGCCACATGATTACTATTTCTATACTGTGAAATATAGATAATATAATCACTTTATCTTTACTTTCATGTATCTACATAAAATGCCTAGTTTCAACCATATCCGATTCTTTAAGAATTCCAATCTCAACACCGATAAAGGCACTATTCGTTTTGGTATATTGCTGATACGTTTCCTCACTCCTAATTCACAATATCAATGGGTTAACATATTCGTACAAGTGTGAAAGAGTACATTTTTCAAGATCTTATAATTAAACCAGTATATCAATTTGAAATCATTACTAAAATATAGTATTATTATAGCTTCCGTGCGTTGTCTCAGCGTCCACACATGATTTCAAATCAACATGCTGATGCCTTTACATTATGTAGAGTAATTACTATTACAAAAATATCTATAATACTATTCTAAAAATTATACGAATGAAACTGTTACTGGGAAAGGCTAAGGATTTGAATAACAACATATACCATTCAGAATTTAATGGACGTTGCAAAATTCGTGTGCACATTACTATGAAATTATGCATGCTACGCGAATTTAATTTAAAGTAAAAATAGGAAATAAATGCATTATAATCGAACTGACAATACTACTACGCGAAAACATCATTAAAATTGGTCGCCCGTAGTATTGCCGATTCGCGCGTGCCGGAGGTCGGACGGCAAATGACGTTAAGGCGTCGCTGACGTCGCTGTGTTGTTGTTGCGGTGGTGTGGTGGGGGTCGGCGCGGTGGTGGGGTTAGTCTACCATAGTCCTTTTGAGTGACCGCCGGGCGGCACGCGACAATTGATCAGGCTGCTACCGTTTATTGAAGTAACCGTGTTGATCTGCCCATTCATCGACTTGTACCCATCGCCGGTAATCGGATTTCCTTCTGAAATGTTTAAAAATACACATTAAATACTGTAAGAATTACAAAAGTTTGATCGGAAATGATTCTAACCAAGTGAACTTCTACAAGTTAGGTGATTCTAACAATTTCCTATCTATCGATGATTGAGTATGAAAATTTACCAGAAATGCAATATAAATACAATTATAGGCATCTGTTAAAATTTTAAGATATCTGGTAAATGTTCTACCAAAATAGGGCTTTTTAGCCCCGCACTATAATCAAAGATGAAATTTTTCATGCAGTAAGCTAAACTTTACCTAAAATACACGATTACAATTCAAGACTAACTAAAGAGATAAAGTTAATGACGGCATAAACATTGGCAAAAATGGCCTTGTTAAATTTACATCAAATCATCTACCTGAAGCTACCTAAAAAGATTTAATAGAACAGAGAAGAGGCGTGCTAAAGAAGAAGGATGAAACAATTTACAACAAAGATTACACATTACGATACATTTAACAACGGCACAAAAGCGGAATATAATATAAACAAGCTCGTATCCAAATAGATTTAATAGTTTCTAGTAAATACATGTCTAAAAACGTTCTCCGACACTGCAGCAAATAATAAAACGTTGTGAGTGCTTAATTCAATGACATGAAGGAATCGTTGTACAGTCCTTTCACAAGCAAATCAAAAATTGCAAGAAGCTCATCGGATCTCCTGGTGCGGCATTCCTTCAGTCTAAATTGAACACCCACCCATCTCTCTGCGACGGACATAATCTACATAGTACGTCTTTTGGTTGAAGTCTTCGGCGGGCCGGTTGGGGTTAAACAAGTAGCCTGGGACGTGCTTGTGGAAGATTGGAGGGAAACCGGTCAGTGTATGAGGCCCTGGGATCACGCGAGTTTCTAAAGGAGCCAAATCGGGAATAGGTCCATCTCTCTCATATCTAAAAAGAGTCGGTGGCGGATCAGTGTTTGCTATCAAAAAGGGGTCTATCGGACCGTCCAAAGTTGGAACAGGATCGTATTTGTAGTCAGGTTTAGGTCTCTCGCCGAGAGCAGACGTCATACCGACGAAAGCGTACGGCGGCAAAGGATGATATGGCACTTTATGCTCGGACGGTTCGAGATAGTGTTGGGCTGGAAATGGTGGCCAATGACGGTCGAGAACTAGTTGAGGAGACAACGAATCAGGGTCGATTACAGGATGGCACATCTCTGGATCGTCAGTTTTCAAACCGAGAAGAGTGTAGGGAGTTAGACGGACGTTGCGAGCGGGTTTTGTCGTGGACTCCACGTAATAGTTAGCTGGGCGCGGGGGCCAGTCGCGTGTAAAGTATCTATGTGTGGGCTGGGGGCTTATGAGGTCTTCTTGGTAGGGATCGTGGTCGGGGGAGTCGGCACCTCGCAGGTTGGCGGCCGGGTGGCGCCGGCGCAGCGGTGGCACCGACACTCCGTCGCCCGTCACCGGGTTCCTCTTCGGGGGCGTGTATGATGCTGACCATTCAGAACAAACGATTTTCATTCGAACTACTTTGTTAGAGCCAGAGATTCAACGGGATCTTACGAATAGAAATCGAAAAAATGTGCCAAATTGCGTTTACATAAATTTGGTGACTTTCCACATCGAACAGTGCTTATTAAGGTAAGTATAATTTAAATAACTAGCTCTTTTAAAAATCACGTAGGTATCAGCTTATTCATTTTGGGCAACATCAATTTTGATAATTAGTCAACTTGCTTTCGATAATTAGGTATGGTCTTTAAATTGTGAAACTTAGGCTCTATCATGTTTCTACCTTTCTTGAAATGTTTTACTTTACTACCCTTGCCAAAATTAAACAATTTGTCATATTGTGTAGATATTGTAATGCATTCAGAGTTAGGTACGATTAGGTTGGTTACATAATTAGTTTCACGTTCAACATAAATTTTTAATCACGCTTCATTTTAAGCAAAGCAAGAACTTTCATGGTGTTTTATCGCGATGTTATTATGTATTTTAGTTCTGTAAATAAACTTAAGTATATCAAGTGCAATCAGAATTTTGACAATCCATGAAATAGTGCGTCAATTCACGATTGGCATGTTTGTACAGCTCTTGGAATTTTCGTACACTCTAAAGTAAACTCAAGATATTTTACACTCAATAGTGATTAAGTTTATGAGGTAGTAGGTAAGTATGAAGCGTCGATATCATAGCGTGCACGAGTGCAGATATGTGGGCTGCACACGGTAGATTAGCACGCAGAACTTAGCCTCATTTGTCCAGTTATGTGTGCTGAATCAGCAGAAACGTTGAATGGAATAGATAGCCTAAACTATGACATTTTCTGAAGCGTCTGATGTTTTCTCATACTCTCTCTAATAACTTATGAAGATGAACCTCGAATGGCCAAGCATTTGAACATTGCCAGTGCTGGACACGGTTTTCACCCAACTCAACATGACAACAACAAAACACTATTATCTCTTGGGTATCTATACGTTTGGCATTTGACTCAGATTTCTTCTAGTCTACATCGATGTAAGACGATAGTCACTCCAATTTTTGAGATGTCTAAAGTATAGCTAACTTTGATTGTTCTAATGGCCCTAAGTGTGTCCACTTCCACCAGTCTATCTATTCCATTCCACATCGCACCGTGATCTGCCCTGCGTTCTCCGTGCGAGTGCCATGCCTACAACATATCGACTCACAGTGTTCCTGGTGGTCCGCCTCACCTCTGCTGGGGGTGGAGTGCGCGCTTCCGTTCATCTTGGGCGAATGCCCGTTGGTCTCGGTCTCGCCGAACTGGATGTGGCTGCGGATTGTGTCGGTCACCATAGGCGCTACGCCCGAGTTCGAGTTCTGGAAATTGGAGAACGGTGTGCTTAGAGACGAGTATTAATAGCAATAGACCGCTAGCCGCTTTTTTACTACACATTTGATTGATTTGAGATTTTTCTCTCTGTGCGCGACCGCACTCTTGCGAAACCGGCCGACGAGTGACGCCACACCGGTGCACACGACGCGTTTGTACACCGACTAGTTGGTGCCCGCACCAATGACGCCCCACATATGCAAAAAACGTAAACCTTTTTTAGCTAAGAAATAATTTCTATCTATCAAAATCTAGAACTTACAAACTATTATTTTGTCATAATGTTATGTTTTCGCATTGTGTTTTTTGTTTGTTTAATAGACACGTTTTGTTAATTTATTTATTTAATGTACTAAATTATTACATTTAATAACGTAGCTATATCAATCACACTGAATTTTTTTTGTGGAATATTGTAATATTGTCTAGATACTATTGTAGACGTTTAACGCTTAACTGTCATACATGTCTGTCAAATAAATAATTGTGTTCCAATGAGTTTACCGTGTTCTCTCAACGCAGGTTCTCAAAAAATAAATGTGCATTCAATTTACCTACTATACGTGTGGCGCTCAATGAATAAAGACAATTAAATTTCGTCTTTCTGAGGCCCGTCTACGATACCGCTGCTGCACCGACAAGACAGTAAAGGGCCTAAACAATAAAACGGCACCAATGTTACTAGTCGCGCGCATGTTTATTGTAAAAACTCGGTCGATGTTACCAGGCTTAATCAAATTAGCATATTTACATAACACAATACAAACAAATACCTAGTATAACAAGTATAAATATAACAAGCCTACAAAAAAGCTAAGTAAACATACCAGCTATGAGGAAGAAAACCTTTGATTAGTGGTTATTCGCATTTTTGTTACCAACAAAAACCCAGTCCCCTTTGATCAAGGCTTGTTGACTACATATCGTTTGTATATCCCCGTGGCCTGGTTTTCCCTTTAATAAATCAGCTTTCCTTTTCCCTGAAAAATAAGCTCACTTCTATCTAATGGATATTGAAGATTTGTATGCTCGGAAAACTTTATTATTTACTCTTAGGCCGAAATGATAAAAATAGAAAGAACAATGAAAATGAGATTCGGGGCTAAAAAGAAAAATAAAGCCGTAAGTGTCAAGGCTAATATTAAACAAGTAAATCATAACATTAAAATTGTTTATTTTATCTCAGTAATTTAACAAAATCCACTCGCAGACTAAGTAATGAAAGTAGTCGTTTTAACATGAAATTATTTGCTTTGGTTAAGTTAACTAACAGTTTTTAGGTACCATTAAAACTAATCATTTTTAACGGAATTTATCGCGAGTATTTTATGTAATTTTAAATCATGGCGTTTAAATTTGATTAAAAATCATTGGCGGTATTTGTAACTATAATCCTTTTCAAATAGCATGGCACTTGATACCACCACTAACAGACCAATTTTCACAGCTTTTTTTCGTAGTTGAGCTTAGCTATATGTTTTCCCCGCAAAATGTTAACCTTTAATTTAGTTCTGTAAAGTCACATTCAATATTTACGAATCACGTTACATTCTATCGTACTGTCAAACCACCTTTCAAGTGCCATGCTATTTGAAAAGGACTATAATTTCATAATTTTTCTAAAGACTTCCGTCATCTACTCTACCTGTGACCCGCGCGGACACTGCAACGTGTTTGAAAAAACAGGAATTAAAATAATGTAAAATACACGGGATAAAATCCGTTACAAGTATCTGATTTCAATGTTTAGTAATCGCAAAACCATAAGAAATCATTATGCCAATACCAGTCCACTGGGTTGGCAACACTTGCGCGATTTTGTCTGCAATGCAGCGCTTGCCATACCTTACTACAGAGAGCGCTATAATTGATAATTCTTGCTTATAAACGTTCAACGAGCGCGTCTTTAATTCGAGGGCATAACTTCAGCCTTTCTTCATAATTTCTAGACAAGACTAGCTAGACTTTCGTGTCTACAGACGATTAGGCTTCGCATGGAATTAAGTAGATATCTACTGGACGAGCGATGATATAGGTAACTAATCGTTTTCGTGGCTTTCTTTGACTCATCATCGCATCATCATTTCAGCCATAGGACTGCCACTGCTGGACATACGCCTCCTCCATCGATCACCAAAAAGGGCCGGTTGAAAGAGGCCTGCATCCAGCGTTTCCCAGCGGTCTCTTTGACCAGTTTTTTGTCTTTTTTCTTTTAGTTTCTTTACTAATTCAATAGTATTCTTGTAAAAATGTAGGTATGTATGTAAGATCAGACAAACAAGGGAGCCATGCCTAAGTACAATTATCGTTCGTGTTCAAATGTCTCCATGTTTCTCCCAATTTTCTCTATACGTCTATAAAATTAATTGAAAAATTCCAGGGTACCTACCCGTACTTGGCCGAAAAGCCTGGAGTGAGTGTCCCGCGGGCGGGTCGGGGTGTCACGTACGGTGCGCTGGCGGGCTGCGCCGTTTTTCATGGGGCTCCCTCCGTCGGGAGAGTCGCAGTTGAAGATTTCTCCGATGCTGCTCTTGGGGGCGTTCGGCACCCTGGAACGTAGAAAAAAACGGAATAAATAATATGTTCGTGAATTGCAAAGACATCTAAAATCTGATCATTCATCATCATCACCTGATGATGGTGATGACCGTGGAACTTACTTTGCTAGAAAAGAATTAGGTAACACAAGATATAATTATATTAAAGAATTTCTAGTCTGTATTGTTTGCGGCTTGGTTTATGCGTTGATTCCTAGAGAAACGCTTGTTCTTTTATATATGGATAGAAACCTGATAGTGCCAATAAACCTTCCCTTAAAATATCTTTCCTGAATTAATATAATATAACATAATTAGCCTTTAATACTGTTTTATCATATTTACTATACACACATCACACATACACATCATCAGCCATTAAATGTTCACTGCTGAACAAGGCCTCCCTCTTAGAGAGGGGTGTTGCCATAATCCCCACGCTTGGCAGGCGGCTTGGAGATCTCAGTACGTTCACCGAGTACTAACAGAACGCTGCTGCCCATCCTCCGGTGGTCCTGGTCGCTGTTTTAGGACATACCCGGGTCCATTTACATGGGTGTTAAATTTATTGCAGACGGTCGGTTTTTCTGGCAACAGCTTTTCCTTCAACAAAGGCCAAAGAACTCCACTTATATTTATCTCTTGCACTTGTGGTCCATTCTGGACCGGCAACTTTTTGAGGTTATCTTCCCAACGTTTCATTTGTCTACCTTTACTTCTTTTGCCATCTCTGGAGTACCACTCTGATATTATTCTAGTCCATTTCTAATTTTCTCTCAGCATAATTATGACCTGCCCAGTGCCCATTTCCATTTCAGTGTTTCGCATACTTTATTCACATCTTTAAATTTAGTTATTCTCTAGTTTATTTATTATTTAGTTGTTTAAACTTATTTTATTTTATCTTTTTACTCTTATTACACTTCTCTCTATTCTATAAAGCCCCACGGTTTCATCCCAGTCAATTACTCTTTATGTAATCAGTTTTTTTTTAAATATACATAATTGGCTTGCGTTTGGCCACCATCTCGCCTGATGTTAAGTGATGATGTGGTCTACGTTGGAGCACGCTTGCCTAGAAGAAACCGATTCACTCGTGATTTTTAGCTATCTGCCAGTTAAAGTCCCGTCAAATTCGGTTAGAGTCCATGGGGAATATTACATACATGGGTACACTCATCGCCTTTTATATATATATATATAGATTACAATACAATTTTGACACCCTCTAGTAAGGAAAATGAAACGAAACACGGCTTACCAAAGCAAACTTCCGAAATACGATACAAGAAAGCATAAAACGCATTAAATTTTAATACGCTAAAGTAATGCTATCCCCGCGGACACGCATAGACATCGTTATACCAGGGGATTACTTCCGGTGCAGGGGTACAGGTCATTTCCCCTGGACAGTGGATAATGTTGACCACGAATCAATAGACAGCGGTCAGGCTTCACTGAATCGAAATAACAAAAGTTGAAAAAAGCTTCGAGTGGAAAAATTCATTTTGCTTTTAGATTGAGTCAAAACAATGATTGGAATCAGAGACAGTCAATCAATAAGAAGAGAAAACATGCAATTTTGTGTAGAATACAATGTAAAATCAAATTAGGTTGACGATAGACGAATAAATGTTTAGACGATTAATATTTTACTAGTTTTTAAATAACTGTATGTTTGAAAAAAACTGTTGTTACTACTATTCGTAACAGATACCATCTTTGTAGGTTTACCTATACAGTTTACGAATATAAAAAGAAAGCCAAGAATTAAATGAAAGTAAAATACACGCGACTTTTTTCTTTCAATTATAATGTGTAAATCGAATAAGAAATAATTTCGCATCATTCATTAAATCGAATAATTCGGTACTTAATTGGGCCAAGTTCTGAATCTAAAACCTATAACAAAATACTTGATTAGGTATGACCTAGGACAAAAGTTATTAGAATCTTTTAGGTCCACTTCGTCGACTTCGAAAATATTGTATTTTCGGAATAGTTTTGCTGTTTTCGTCCAGTTTTGTACGATCAGGGGCCTTACGGACAACAGCTAATTGCGGCACCTATTCCGCTCAGTTGGAAAATTAGGCGAACGTGAACCTTATCGCGCCCAGATACGGTTTGCGGTCGCGTGATTTTCCAACTGAGCGGATTAGGTGCCGCAATTAGCTGTTGTCCGTAAGGCCCCTGTAAGATCTATTGCAGCTGTCAGATCCAATAAAACTGAGACCAAATATAGCCGTCGTAGTATCATTTAATAAAAGGCTTGAATCTTAGAATAACTACATGTAGTTATTCTAAGAATTGAAGTTTATGTTATTACCCGTTTGTTGACTCAAACCAGAGAAACTTAATCAATGTCTGTACCATACCAAACTTTTACTTTTTTATGTTTGTTTTACTTTAAACCCAGATTGTTATGTTTGTTTTTATGAACCGTTATGGACTTGATGTTTATTTATGTTTTAATATTGTTCCGTCTTTAATCGGCGCGGCGCAGTCAAATCATAACGAGTGTTGAGAGTTAATTATTTTATTGAGAGAGATGAAATTTACATTTTACAGTTATTGCGGTAATTGGGATGTCATATTGACCGGAAGTAATAAGTAATTTTGACGTTATCTTTTAAAGCCAATAGTATCATCATCATCATCATTTTAAAACCTTGTCAGTCCACTGCTTAGGGGCCTTACTGACAACAGCTAATTGCGGCACCTAATCCGCTCAGTTGGAAAATCACGCGAACGTGAACCTTATCGCGCCCAGATACGCTGATTAGCTGTTGTCCGTAAGGCCCCTGGTCAGTGTCTTCGCAGAGAAATGAGCCGTCAGAAATGGATGGCAGGGACGATGATGGCGCCGCCGCCGATCTTCCTAGTACCACCCACGTAACCATGACCACTGTGGCAAGAGTGCACGACTAAGAACAGTCTTCTCTTATCTATTATCTTCTCCCTCTTTCTCCTCTTCCACCATTCCCGTCTCTCCTGTCCATTATATCCTATGATAGCTTATGTACCTTAATGTAAGCTTATGTATCCAAAAGCTGTGTATACAAGGTGTAAAGGGAACACTCTCGAAGCCAAAAGAAGGTAATTGTACTCATCATTATGAACCACTTTAAGTATGGGACCAACCCTGAAATCGCAAAAAAAATATAGGCTGTTCTATACATTTTGTCGAGTGTCAATGACCGTTTTCTATAGAACAGCTGATATTTTATTCGCGATTTCAGAGCTGGTCCCATAGTAAAAGTTGTTCATAATGATGTGGACAATTACCTTTTTTTGGCTTCGAGAGTGTTCCCCTTACACCCCGTATACAAGACAACTAGCTCAGACAACTCGCACGGTTAACAAATCGACGTAGCTAATCCAACGAGATCAAAAGATAACAAAAGGTAACTTCGCAGCAAATACACGTTTTCAGTAGAGTCCCCGTATCTACTGTCCAATCTAGTGCATCTGGTGCCTACTGCTATTTACTACAAGCGTTTAACGCTTGGTATACATTGTGAAACTGCTCCAACGGATACGGCACGGTTGCTACTACACGCGTTGTGTTATTGCGCTCCTCTTTGTTTGCACAAAAACCGCCTCCGCGGAGCGCTCGTCGAGGAGAGCAAATGCATCTTACTAGGGCAATTGCCCTAGGAGGAGTGCGGAGCGTCAATGTTCGTAAAAACAATGAATACACAGCTTTAGAAAGATGCTTAGCTACAAAAGCGCTCTGAGCGAGAAGTAGCTCTAGCATAAATTGGTAATTGATTGAAAAACTTTAAAAATTAAAAGGACTAATTAAACAATCTATTATGGTACAATAGTAGTATGGTATAGAGCAGTGATTTTCAACGTGTGGGTCGCGACGGGTCGCGACTCAGGGGGCTGGGAGCTCCGAAGTCTCTTTAAAGGGGTCGCGAAGCCTCAGCAAAGAAAAAAAAAAACAAAGTTTAAAAATATGATGAGGATCTGTTTTGGCTATGTATCGCTTATCCTGCGTTGAATAGTACTTAATTGTCAGAGAGACGTATACATTTTAGCTTTTCCATCTCGTGTTTGCCAAACATAATCTCTGCAAAGATTTTCTAATAATATCTGCTATATCTAAAGCCACTGGTATTTAATATTTCTAATATAGTAAAATACATATTATAAACATTAAAGGGTCGCGAAAATGTTTTTCATACTAATGGGGGCCGCGTCAACACTGGTGTAGAGTATTTGTCTATAGAATAAATAAATAATTATGGTCACTCAGGTGATTATGTTCCTAGGTGATCAAAGGACACTAAAGAGTCGACTTTGATCATCCAGGGGATCAGAGTGGAATAGACCGTCACAAGTTTTTAATCTTCAGAGTTTGTTTTAGACATTGTTATGGTGTCTTTTCCAGCGAAAGTAAAACTAATATTGTTTTGGGAAATTCGTCACCAGCTCATTTTCGTTTCATCATCATCATTATTAGCCTATCATGTTCCACTGCTGGAACACAGGTCTTCTCTCAGAGAGGGTGGGCCCTAATCGACCATGCTGGCGCAGTGCATGTTGGTGAATGTCATAATAATATTTCTTTGAACTTTTGAGGTTTCCTCACGATGTTTCTCTTCAACGTTTTAGAGCGATGGCATTTTTGTTTACTTCAGGCATAAACTTTGTGATATTATTGTACTAAGCACGTGTGGATTTTGCTGACGGACCGCCGTCCAACCAACGGAGAGAAAGATTTTTCTTTTCTCTTTCTCTTCCGTCCGTCTCTTGTGTTAGCTACTTTAGGACGTTTAGAGAAACATTTTTGAGCGCTCTCTAGCCCTGAAATGATCAGCAGTATTTCAATGTATTCAGAAACGAATTATAAAACCTTTTTAAATGGAATGCTCACAAACATGCATTACAATTAATTTTGCTGAGCTCCTACATTTCCTAGCGGCACAGCAAACATGTCAAAACTAGAGCGCCACAGACGATGGAAGGCGATGGGAGTCGAAGATAAACATTTCTTTATGTAGAGCCATTTACATTCAAATGCGTTTTCAATTAAACAGATCTAGATCGCGAAGCTGTTACGTTGGATTATAGTTATATTTTATCCTGACTTAGATGGAGTTGAATGCCTGAGGGATGCCGGGAAAATGCAATTAATTTTAGATTTAAATAAAGTAAGAAAAATACTGTATCTTTGCTCCCTGTTGCATTCAACCTATTTTCTTTAAACTGAAACGGATCTACCTATCACGCACAATATATTGTAGCTTCACTTTTTATATCTTTCGTTAAGCCTGCTATTTGTAATTAATTAAACATGCCTATTGTCTATACATATCTACTAGTAGGTAAATTTTTTGTTCTATGGTACATGATGTTTACGCGTCAGTAGGTAACGAGTAAATGCATGCAAACTGCTGCACCGGCTTGTTTTGGCGGAGTTTTAGATAGGCCGTGTATGATTTGTGCAATATCCTCTGTTTATTAAAATTTTATCAAAGCAAATAATCTTCTCGGCCGCATACTTCATCATCGTCATTTCAGCCATAGGACATCCAGTGCTGGAGACAGGCCTCCCCCATCGATCTCCAAAAGGGCCGGTTGAAAGCGGCCTGCATCCAGCGTTTCCTTGCGGTCTCTTTTAGGTCATCTGTCCATCTTGTGGGGTTGACGTGCTACGCTGTGCTTACCGGTCCGTGGTCTCCATTCCAGAACCTTTCGGCCCCATCGGCCATTGCCCATCTGTTCTGCGTGATATTTGCCCTGTCCACTGCAACTTCAACTTGCTAATCCGGTGGGCTACGTCGGTGACTTTCGTTCGTCTACGGATCTCCTCATTTCCGATTCGATCTCGTAGAGAAACCCCGAACATAGCCATCTCCATAGCTCGTTATGCAAAAAGCATACTTCATACCTCCACCTTATTCTACCAGATTCTACCTTTGGACGATGTACGTGCATAATCAAAGATTCAACCTTATCTAGGTTTCTATTGTTCCCTGAACATAATAGGCATAGCAGAACGCCGGAAGTTGCCGCAGATGAATCAATACACCGCCACTGCGGCTTCCGTTTCAATCTCTATGCGTAAGAGCCTTTTAATAAGGATGCTATTCTCTAAGGGAAATAAACTATCTGGCAGTGGCATTAAAATATCTTCCTTTGCACCTAAAAGAAATAATTATTTAAGAGCGACTTTTGTTGTGAATCGTAGAGGCCAAAAATTCGGGTTTAGGGTTTTGGATATCTAGTAGAGAGATTATTTAAATAAAATAAGGTTTTATTTCTATACAGGGTTACACGCAACTACGGTAATAACCCGAAAAGGTTATCGTACCCATCATTACTAACAACTTGTAAATATGGGACCACCCATCTAAAATCGCCAAAAATCGGGTTTCCATAGAAAAATAAACATTGTGCTCAACGAAATGCAGCAGTAAATTTTTTGGGTATTTTCGCGATTCCATGATCAGTACAATGACCTCCACCACCACCTTTGCTTAGTGCACCATTCCATGTAACCCTGTAAACACATTACAAAGGTGTACCCAAATTGGTATCTATCAACCCAAAAACAAAGCAGAAAAAAAACGATATTATTAATAAAAAAAAGACTTCACAAAGTAAGTAAAATACGCAATATCGAATTTTTGGGTTATTTTGATTTAAACACAAACTACTAAACCGATTTTGATCAAATTTCTATGGGAACAATCTAATAGCATAAGGATCCTTACAATAAAAAAATCCAAATCGGTTCTTAAATGACGGACCTCTGAGGTAACAGACATTAAAAAAACAACCTGATTGAGAACCTTCTTTGAAGTCGGTAAAATATCAGCACTCCCCATCTATTCTCTATATAATCTTATATTCTTTAATTGACATTATTTGATTCAAATAATTTAATTTTAATTGTAATTTGTTATTATGCTACAGGTAATTTATTATATTGACTTGTAAATTGGCTTTATCAAATAAATGAATATAAATATAAGAATCGAATTAACTCTGCCAGTGGTTCTCACCCCGCTGACAGCTGTTTATTTTAGTAACAACTAAGAGCACCCTGTAGGTTGTGGGGCACCTCGTTGTTAGCCGTTTGCGTGCGGCGCAAGCGCAGCGTCTGCTACCTACATCACAATTAAACAATTTACTCTCACGCACTTTCCTCACGACTAATTATAGGATAGCCGACAAGATGCTAGCGTTGCTTCAAATATTTATAATTAACAGTCGTTACAAACGTAACGTTTTAAAATGCACGTGTGTTGCTTATTACCACGACTGTGTACTTAAGCTTTTTTGAAATTGCTAGGGGTTGCCCACAGAAAAGAGAAGAAACGGAACTGAGAAAAAAAAATTGTTACCAGGCATATGAGTGAACCTTGATTGAATATTCTTATTTAGATTAACGCGTCGAACTCCGTCTCACAGTTGCTAACTGATTTGGAATGACTGACGTTTCGTTTATATGGGTGCAACTGGCTACGACAAATTTCTTACAAAAATGCCTTGACAGCCGTTCTAACTCTAAAAAAATGCTGAGCGGTTGCCCTAATCAAACTAAAATTATAAATGCTGAATGTTTATTTTTCTGTTTTTTTTTTTTCTATTTTGATTTAGTTTTTTGTTGGTATTTGAAATCGATAGTGTTCTTAAATATGATTCAAGAAAAATTTGTTCAGCAAATTTAGATTATTAGCAGAAATTTTCGGTGCTTCCTCGTAGTCAAATTATTTGGTCAAACTGGTTTGACCACAAGGAATGGTCTTTCCTCGTGGTCAAACTATTAACATCCTCCTGATTGGGGGGTTTAAAAAAACAATTTATACCTAAGTACCTACTTGTTTTAAAATGCCATCATTCTGCGTCATTTCTATATATTTTTTCTACACTATTTCATTTTATACTTAGTTCCTTAAGTCTAAAGAACATCCAAGCAAGTAAAAACTTTTTTTTAGATAAATTTAGTTTATTATCCTTATTTTATCTCATTGGATAGGCTAAAGTATTTAATCAGGATCCATTACCGGTAGTCCGGCGGCCTCGCAGTGGGTTGCGTGAACTTGCGGACTCTACACTAAGCGTTCACGGCTCCACCCACAGCACCCGATCCGACCCCACATCGCTAACGCTTTACTAAATGCTAAACCAATGCCAATTCGTAGGCTATTTTAAAAAACGGCGCTTAAAAATAAACTAAAGTGCCTAGAAGACATTTGATTAGTTACAATCTGAGTGTCTTCAAGTTGCGAGTGAATCGTTTTCCTCTAGACAAGCGTGCTCCATTGCAGACACGTGGGCGAGATGGTGGCCAAATTCCAGCCTAATTCAATAAATAAAAAACAGGAACCACTATTCTTTGACGTAGATGATTACCTAAAATTGCTATTTAATTACTAACTTAACACCCTACGGTTTTATTCGCATGAGCTATCCCACGGTAACCGTAAAAAATCCGGGATAAACGTCATACATGATAAATTATCACCTTGCAGTAGCCCTTAAACTACATAATATACATAAAAACACGTCGATCATATGCTCTGTTGCTGCCTGAAAGCAAACAAACACAATTTCCTATTTGTAACGTTAGTATTTATATTTGTATACATTTGATCAGCCACGATACCTCACGAATTGAGGCGCAAAAGTACGGGCAACGCTGGATGCAGGCCGCTTCCAACCGGCCCTTTTGAAGATCGATGGGAGAGGCCTATGTCCAGCAGTGGACGTCCTACGGCTGAAATGATGATGAGGTACGGGCAACAGCAGGATACAGAGAATGCATGCGTTCCGAACCGATCTCATCTGCGACGGATCGGGTGCAGTAGGTAAGCCTTATTTTACGTCAATTTGCTCCTAGCCCCGAGGCTAACACGTGCGGTGCACGCGTTGCCCCTCGAGCGAAGATAGCAGTAATGCGTGGATAATTGTACCGCGAGACAGCCCTAATGGTGTTCAGGGTGGTGCAGTAATGCGTCCGGTTGCAGTTCCGTGCTATCGGATCATCAGAAAACTTCACATAACGATTCAATCTGGTAGAAGCACTAAAATTAAACTCGTTCGTAACCTAGGGAAGTGGTGCAGATCTGATTTCACTTTAACAACACGTTACAGTTCCTCTTGGCGTGTAATGTCACGTTCGCACAACGTCGTTATTTTTTTATCTATTAATTGGCTTGCGTTTGACCGCCAACTCGCCTGATGTAAAGCAACGATGTGGTCCGCGATGGAGCACGCTTGCCTAGATTACATTTATGCGTTATATTTTAATTATGGAGCTAAATCTACATTAAAAAACGCACAAAACAATAAAAAAATAAGGGAAAAAATCGGTCTGAAATCTGTTTGTTATCTATGCACAAATAAGTGTCTGAACCAATCTTGAATTTGCTAGGATCTAAGTAGAATTGCGTGCATTCCACCCCAGTACAGCATACAGTATAGTTTTTATCCTGGGGTAAAGCTAATAAAACCAGGAGACGCGAAAAATTTAAGTATGCACACCTACAACTAGCTAACCTAAGAAATAGTCTTCCTCGTGTCCTCGTTTGCAGTCTAGAATCAACAGTGTTAACTGGTCACCCTAGAGTTTATAACTCCACGTCTAGAGTTCACTGCGTAGGCTGTATAAATGCGAGTAATTACTCCGAGAGCTTATTATAAACATGCGACATTGATCGAGATGGCTAAAGACGGCAGCGTCGCTGGTTAATGGATCGTCGGTAATGTTGTACCTACCTTGGAAATTACACTGGTACTTATAGTCTGTCGAGCTCGTAGACTTTTGTAGTCTGTGTAACTCACAGACTTTTAGAGTCTGTGGTGGTGCTAAATAGATGAGCAGTTAATGCACATGCAATGGCAAAAATAATAAGTTGTGAAAGTTTTGGCACCAACGTAAAAAAAAACATGTCGTCTCATTGTATTATTTTCCTAAACTTGTGTATTTTCGAGTGTTAGTGCGTAATAATGGTGGATTATTATTTATTAAGTGTTCGTGGTACCTTTGGCCTTAACTGTTGGCCTTTTGGAAAAACTTAGGGTCACACAGCGGGCAATGGAGAGAGCTATGCTCGGAGTTTCTTTGCGCGACAGAATCCAAAACGCGGATATTCGACAAAGAACCAGAGTCACCGACATAGCTGTTAAAATTTGCAAGTTGAAGTGGCAATGGGCAGGCCACATCGCTCGAAGAACCGATAACCGATGGGAAAGAAAGGTTCTGGAGTGGAGACAACGAACCGGAAGACGCAGCGTAGGGAAGCCTCTCCCACTAGATGGACCGACGACATTGTGAGAGTCGCGGGCATCCGTTGGATGCAAATGGCAGGCTGTCGTTCAGTGTGGAGGTTAAAGGGGGAGGCCTATGTTCAGCAGTGGACGTCTTCTGGCTGATGATGATGATGAAGTGTTCGTGGACGTGCTCGGACTTGAGTATGGACAAACATACACACAAAGTTTTACATTTATAAAATTTATGGGATTGAATACTGCATGCAATTTGCTTCTAATAGGCCCTTACGCCTCTGCATCGCCCCACAAACGCCATCGACGCCGTATCAATGGGTCTGTAACACTATCTGCCCGTAACGAGACCGCGTAACTTTATCATACGCGGAACGACAGGAGAAAACCGCTCTTCGTTTACGAATGAAAGGCAATACGTTACGTTCTTAAACGGAGCAACGATCTACCACTTTCTCGAGCAATTTTAACTCAACAGTGTCAATGACAAACTGCTGTTTACTGCTGCTCTCTTCATGTGCAATTAATACAGCAATCACAAAATTTTTGATCTTAAAAGAGCAAGTTCGATCTTATATGTTTAAGTACACAGGTGCTCGAATCAACACCTTATTTTCACACAACTGAAAAAAGGGATATACTGTTCTCAAATATATATATTTTTAATTAGTCTTCAGTTAACGGCGTGCCCTTGATTATGTAAAACTAGCAGGGTAACAAAACATATTACAACAGTAAGGTAAATTTTAATAGGAAAAAAAGCTTTAGTCAACATTTGACCTATTCGCACGCATCGTCGAGAACTACGATTAAAGCTGCTTAGCTATTTATTTATTTACTTTGGTGCTTTTTTTATATATAAAAATAATTACGTTATAGGTGCCTTGGGAGAACCTTAAGCAGCAGTGCCTAAAAGAGCAGCATACTAAAAAACAAGCTGATTATGATGTTGATGGTAATAAATTAAGTAAATGTAAAATAAGAATAACGAGCACTTTGAGAAGTAAGTAAGTAGATATTATGAGACGTTTTGAGAATGAGCCAACTGTCGTATCGTTTCAATACGGGTTGTAAGTATACTGCGGTTGATTTCCTTAGGCTGGTCAGAGCTTACCCTTTGAGGTTTTGAATAAAAAACGAGCCAATTTGCATGGTTGATTTATAGAACGAGCTGCGGTCAGATAAAATGCGCGTACTTATTGATTTCCTGCGAGTTTTCCTTTGACGTTGATTGCTTGTGGCCACGTCTCGATTCAATGGTCACAAGTAAATCTACTTTGTACGAGTACAATCCCTGCGATATTAGCTGGTGCTGATTTCCACCTAGGCCTGCAAGTTTCGGACCCAGAGGCCATGACGCCGAGGGGGCCACAGTTGCTCAGAAAAAAGCTTGCCGTTTTAAAAGATAAATAGAAACTCATTATTTTTAGGCCCCTAAACTAAGACAAAACATACAGATAGAGAAACTTACGAGCTTATACCATAAGTGGCGACATTATCGCCAAAAGCGATCTGAATTATGGTTATGATTATGTAAACGTAACAGTTTAACTGAAAATATTTGAGATGTAATTGCAACAATAATTTAAATGCATAAAATAAAGCCACCAACCTTGGTTGACCCAAGGATATAAAAAATAGGACGTAGCCCTACAAGTTATAAAAAACTGACCTTACGGCCAACTTAACCTTACGCGGTCTCAATTTTGCGCTAAAACAGCGCAGTTCGGAAAATCACGCGAACGTGAAACTTAACGCGTCGATATCAGTTTCTTATAGGCAAGCGTGCTCCATCGTAGACCGCATCATCGCTTAACGTCAGGCCAGTTGGAGGACAAGCGCAAGCCTATTTTTAATTTAAAAAAAAAGATACGGTTTGCGGTCTGGTAACTTTTTTCATCACCTAAACTAAATCGCTTAAAACAGCTAGCCGTAAGACAGGCATACATTTGGTGCGTCGGCTTGTGTCAATGGGGTAACATCTTCCTTTTTAAAAGTCCTTAGTTACAACTTTGTTCTTCAAATCCCACGACTGTTCTATGGGACCTTATCTATTAAATGTCTAGGAGTCCCCACGGGCCCCTAAGTCCGAGCCTGGATATTGGTGGAAATGTTTCGCGTGGATTTACGGCGGCTTCTTTATCTTGGTTGCGCGGTGTTACAAGCCAGTTGGACATGTCATTGTAATGGAGTATATGCGTTTTGCAGTCGGTAATAACTCTTCTGGAAATATCTTCTTTGTATATCGATCGATATGAAAAGAACTTTCTTTTATAAAATGCAATATTAATTAACGAACCGACAGCATGTATTTTTCATGGCAATTTACTAAACAATTAAATCAGTTAAATTTACATCAGTGTTTTGCCTAACGTTTACCTGAATACTTATTATAAGGCTTAATTGAGATTTCAGACTTATATTGTTTTAACACCCATTTCTGCATGCGTTTTTAAATATGTGTATGATTTACCTACTCGTGTTTTGTGCATATAAATTATCCTAATCACCGTTTTGACAGTTCATCTGAGATGAAAAAATTACAAAACGGGGCGTAAAAATACGTATCGCTTTATTAAGTTTTAATAAACCTTACTAAATATTTTAGTGATTGTAAAGTACGGCTAAAATACCGCAGTATTTTACAGTAGCTTTAAGACTCGCGACTTCATCGCCACGCCCGCATTTTTACTCTATTGTTACCCAATGGCTTGGGAAAAATAAGTCAATTTCGTAACTTCTTTGTCAAACTAGTCATAATAGCGCCTCTCACTTTCATTAACCAAAATCAAAACCCGAATTAAATAGAGGTCCGCTAATAATTGATCAATTTCGAACAATCATCACCTTGCGTTTTGTTGTTGTTGACAAATGCACATACCAGCTGGACATCAGTATAAATGTAACCAGTAGATCAACTGTTGATAAAAATGTATCAGCCAAGAAATACATATAGGTACCATTATCATAATAAGTATTTGTCGTTACTTTCACTCAAAAGAATCAATAAGTTTTAGGTTTCTGTAGCAAAACGAAACCTTTTTAGAGTTCTTATGATGAGGTTGGACAAATATGTCCATACATAATGTTAGTAAATTATAAAGCACTCTTTAAGTCGTAAATTTAGGGTAGTTAGAGAAAAAGATGAACTTGCGATTACATAGTTACTACTTTGCTATTTCTTATGTTTATAGCTTGTGCATTTTCATTCAAAGATGGAGCACGTTTGCATTGTTATAACCTATTAACTTAGATTTGAGACGAGATTGTATACTCCAAGATTGTAATTCTGCTTAAACACAGAGGCAAGGCGTTCCATTGTATAGACTAGGCATAGCTGCATCGTAAAATTATGAATGCCGTAGTTTCATTAAATCGTACTGTCGGAGCTCCATTAAGACAACAATCTCCTTGTTTCAACCTCTTCATAGATTTCTCATAAAAACTCAGTTCAGTTACTGCAATCGTCAATAGTTTGAACACCTCCAGCAAAAACAACCAATTGGATGAAATTAGACATTCCTACGAAGATCAAATTACGTCTATTCTTATTTTCTTTCACCTTTCCATTTGGAACTTTCGTTCGGGCGTCAACAGTCTCAACTTTTGTTGTGCTCGGAGCTTCCAGTGTAATTGGAGGTCAAAGACTTTTACATTAGCCTCGATTCTAGAAGGTTACGTGCCAGTTTTATTTCATTAGCCCAGCGACACAGAAAAGGAAGATTCATCTTTAAGGAAAATGTTCTTAAAAATATCAAAAGTGCAAAATAAAATTGCAAAGCACCGCCGTAAAGTAGCTTGCCTGTCTATTTTCTATCGGATATATTTCGGCGAGCGTGCGCTTCTAGACCTTTTTCCACCATTCCCTTTCTTTCTTTTTTTTCCCTTTTACTACAGGACAAATAGAAGGACTGTGCAGTCCGCACACTACCACCCCTTCTTCGAGAAAATTCCAAAAATTCGTACTCAACAATTTGGGTGGTCATTTATGATACGTACTGTTCAAGAATGGAACTCCCTGCCGTCCTCCTTGTTCCCTGATAACTACAATCTAGGCATCTTCATGGCTAGAGTGAATGGATTTCTTCTAGATCAACGTGTTCTATCCTCGGCCGCAACCAGCCCATAAGACGAATTGCTGGCCAAAGGTAGATCTACTTTATATAAAAATTTCATAAACCTCAAAATCTGTTTTCTTCTTTGATTTTTCTGAAAATTTGAAATCTACTACTGCACTGCTTTTGACAAGTATATTCCTTATCTAAGTGCACTGTTTCATTACCATGGTTGAAAAGTCTATAAAGAGAATACTTTCAGTACTAAGGAATTTAAGCAAACTTCTTTAGACAATACATCTTCAAAACATCTTTAGATAACCCGTTGGTTTAGTCTAGTTGGTAGGGAACCTGCTTTCTGCGCTTGAGGGCGTGGATTCGATTCCCACCTAGGACAAAAATTCATGTGATGAACATTTTGTGTAAGTTCTATACCTGGGTGTTAATATTTATTTCAGCATGTTTTATTTCGCTGGTTTGGGGTCAGATGACCGTGTATGCAAAAATGTCCCGAATATTTATTTATTTATTATCTTGAAGTTTTTGAATTCAAGGGTGTTACTAAAAATGTTCCACTCCCCTGAACACACTTGGGGCGGTAACTTTAGTGATTCATAGACATAGTTAATCGGTGTTTCGTGACATGTAATAAATCAGGCTTAATTAAAAGGTGGAATTTTGGACTAGTTCAGGACATTATTTAAGTCTGATTTGACCTATATTCGATTTAAAACATTTTTAGATCGAATATACATCGCATTGGATTGAAATGCACACATATTTTCTGCCAAAATATTTAGTTTTGGACTTCATAGTTTGACAACATTTTCATGGTTAGTTGCAATTAATTTTACCCACGACGGGGCGGAGAAGGTATATGCATTTGTATGAGGTAAAAGGTTGTTTATACCTACTAATAAACAACCTTTTACTTCCTTATAATAATATATTATGTACGTCTGTTACCAATTTTAATAGACTTAATGGCGGATGCTTTCAATTCAACCTGAATTTTTATATTTCAAACGGCTGGATTTAAGGTGTATTTGAAAGTAGGTTCTATCGCGATGGTTCGTAGATATACCTATGTATGTTTGGTTAAAATCTGTCCAACGGATTAAAAACGGTTCGAAAATCTCTACCTACTTTTGTATGGATCTTTGAGGAAAAGGTTTTTGTTCTCTAAAGAAAACAGTGTCTACTAAAATCTCACGACGTACTAATACAGCCGGGTTTACCCTTCTCATAGAGGCAACCAGGTGCTAAGTAAGCAGCTACCGTTCTTTGTTGCCGCTGCCTCATACTTTTCTTATTTTGCACCTGCTACAACACATCACAAACTTACAACTACTATCAATTTTGAGCCGTGAAACTTTATGTTCAGTGCTGTAAAGTTGATATTGCAGTTTAATGTACATATGACTGTAATATTGTTTCATGCTGGAATTCCTGTACAAAGCGCATTTGTTTCGAATATCATACGTTCGTTAATTGAAACTATTAATACAAACAATAAAGCGAAAGCACAATAATACGAAAACATGAGATGTTAATGTAATCAACTTGATATAAATCTAAACACGGCCTTATTTACATATAATAGAAATTAGAATTAACATAATTGGATAATTCTGGTCGATAAAGACAAATCTCTTTGTAGTACAATGTAATGATGGAGTTAATGTACTGTAGAAACTTAAATAACATGGATTTAGATTCCTTTATGTTGGTTGAATGACTCACGGTTTGGTTAGCTAAAAGTCTAATAGCCGTAAAAGACTGAGCCAGAATTACTGAACCAAAAACGGTACAGCGCGATTGATTTAATGTATGTAAAAGTACCGATATCTTATGTGTACGTCTTTTCTTTCATTCCTCTTGAGATGATTTTAATGTCAAAGTACCTAAATAATGAAATATTTTCAAATGTTATTAAATACCGTAACAAACAAGTTATAGTCAGAGTCAAGCAAAGAAAGTCTCGGTCAAGTCCAAGTCAAATCTTGGTAAAGTAGTGAAAACTTTACCAGAGACATCTATGGAGTTTTCGAAATGACACGAAAAGAGATCTTTTACATTATAATATCACGTAATCCAAATAATAATCCACCATTAATACTCAATAACACTCGAAAATACACAAGCTTAGGATAATTATACAATGACACGTCCTTTTTCACTTCGGTGCCAAAAAATCTTAGCGTCTATTTAGAGGCAAACTAAAGCTGAAAGAAGATGAGGTTTACGTGACCTAGTAAACATTAAATCACACAACTCTGAAGTTTTCTAAAAGAGCGTAACCTGAATAAAGTTTCGCGCGTAAATAAAATTCTACATAAAACATGTTTGAGGAAAATGTCGTGAAAAGACTTGGAGAAACTTGCCAAGCATATATTTCAAGCAGCTGACTCGTAAGATTTTCCCTAGCAGATGTTTCTAATGAATAACGCTAGCTTTACCTTAAGTATTCCTTCATAAAGGTCTCGTTTTATGCATCCGAAATAACAATTGAGTTATAATGCTTGAAATACTTAAATGTTATAGACAATTTAAAAAAAATTACACTCAGCAGGATTTGAACCTGCGCCATCAGAGTTTAAGTCTTTGACGCTTTTTCCTCTAAGAACCATCAACGCTTAGATTGATTGTACAGACAGTTAAAGAATTTGGGAGCCGACAAAAAAGATTTTGTCTTGCAAACTTGTTACAGGCGAGTTGGCGGCCAAACGCAAGCCTATTTATATTTAAAAAACCTAATAAAATACCTATAATCTTCAAACTTAAAATTAATCTTAAAAAAGTAGAGTCAAACTTTTTACATGAAAATTGAGTCACCTTCATCAAAAGCGAAAGTCATAAATATAGCTTTACCGCACGGTAATTTATAAACACGTGTAAAACATGTGTTACCTACTAAATTACCTACGAAGCTAAAATGACTTACGGCACACTACATTCCGGTATACAAATCACAAAAGTATGGGGGTGTTACCGCAAAAGCTAGTGGACTGTAAACGAATAAAGGAAAAACTCGGGGAAAATCTATACACACGCAAGATCAATAAACTGAATTAAAAACAATATTATACTCACCGAAATTAACCTACGCTGCCACTTAGAAATTCAAAGAACTCGTTCAACTACGAACCGATAGGAAGCGGAGGTTTTTTTTCTGACAGCTGACTTTGACAGTTCAGCTGCGTCTTGATTAGCTCAGATATTCTATTTGTATCTTTTATCGCATTTACAACGGGGAGTGTTCTGAAGAACTGTTTGATCTGATGCCAGCGTCGCGGTTTTACCATCGCACTAGCTGCCACCGCCTGAAGGCTCATCCACACATCATAGATCAGTGGAAATCGCACACTGTGCGATTCACACGATCCTTCTTGCTTCATACCTGCAAAATGTGGAATGAGCTACCTTCTACGGTGTTTCCGAGAAACTACAACATGAGGTTCTTCAAAAGGCGAGTTAATCGAGTCCTAAAGGGTCGGCAACGTATTTGTGATGCCTCTGGTGTTATAAGTATCCATAGGCGACGGTGACTGCTTACCATCAGGCAGCCCGTCTGCTTGTTTGCCACCAATGGCATTAAAAAAAACTGTTGGCTCTTGTTTGTGGTTGGTCCTAGGTACGGTGGATATGAGCGCGCGAATGAGAATGCAGATGGTTACAGCTAACTTCATCAATGAAGCGTATAATATAAGTCATTGTAAAAAAAAGTTCTCTTGTTCAAAATTAAAAGAAAGATTCATCAAGAGCCTAAATATGGCACAAAATGTATCAAACATGATTTTTTTATGGGTAAATTTACGTTCTTTTTTTTACTTATTCTTAGCTCGAATTGCGATGACATTATCCTATCGATGTAGACTGTATGATATGTAATGAGGGTCAAGTATCGTGTTGAGTTATTTTTATACGTAGGTTTCGGTGGTCCATAGTGTCCATACTGCGTTTCCATCGGTACTAGCATTATTCAAGTCACCTTGTGTGAAGTAACGAACATTTTCATATCGCGCGCAGGTTAGGGGTGGGTTCAAGGACCGCAGACTAATTTCCTACCCCGTAAATACGCAAGTAATATTTCTTTAATGTATTTTTAGCTACATTTGTGAGTGGAATTACGTTATCCGTCATATTTTTAAGTTGTGAGTTTTGTTATTCAAATTTTGCTTGTTAAAGACTTCAACGCCAATTCACGCCGGCAAACTAATCTATTCCCTTTAAGCAAGCGAGACTCTTGTAACTTTTTGCTTGTCACTTTTAAAGGCTTCAAACTCAATCAATTATGATCTAGATAGGCCCTAAGCACGATATGGTTCGTTGACCTAAACACCAATAAACGTCTGGCAAGCGTCTACGAGCAACCTCCTCCTAATTCGACATTTCGATTATATTTGATGTACATCGAAGGTCTAACAGGTTTTGACGTCGATAGATCAGGAACAAAGCCAGTATCGTAGAAAATATTTAGCGATTCGATACGCTAGCTCGCGTAGGAGTGTAAAATGCGGGTAGGCGGCTCTAATGGGGCGATATTCGATGTTTATATTGTGCAGTATGGCTCTGCGGTTGTTTGAAATTTATAGGTGAGATGCTCACCGATTAAAATCTATATGGCAGTAGATAACAGAGTTCAGTTTTATTTTTAATTGGTGTGTAGGTGTCAGTTCAACTCTATAAATAACGTAGGTAAACATTAGTTTCAATTAGATATCATAATTTTAAAAAGGGTGATTATAGTCCTTTTAATACTTTTTAATAGCATGGCACTTGACAGGTGGTTTGACAGTACGATAGAATGTAACGTGATTCGTAAATATTGAATGTGACTTTACAGAACTAAATTAAAGATTTACATTTTGCGGCGAAAACATATATAGCTTAGCGCTACTATGAAAACTGGTGGTGAAAACTAGTATGTTAGTAGTGGTTGTCGAATGTCATGCTATTTGGAAAGAACTATAGTTGTTTCCTCTTCTTCCACGCAGCTACAGTACAACAGATAGACGTTATTTTTGCACTGAAATAATTGGAGGGCTGTAGAGTGACACAGGATACTTTTTATCCCGGAAAAAAATACTGTTTCTGTGTGGATGTTTACGCAGCTGAAACCATGGGGCGCAGCTAGCTTACAATATTATTGAGTTGTGGTATTATTTAACCTTTTAGTTCAGGGTTGGTCCGGGGCAGTTAATTGTGTAATATCTCTGGCTTGAGTACCTACCTAACCTGAACCTGTACCTGAGTAACGACCTAAGTTATATAAAACTACCTAGTACGTGTTAGAAAAACATTTTCGTAAATTAATATTGAAAAAAAAACAACCTGTATCATTAAAGTTCACATGCATAACTGGAACTCTAAAGTTATAAAACCTTATTGCAATATTTTTGTAACCAAAAAAACGCTGTTCGTTTTAAACAAATTACTTTATAACCATGAAAAATAGCTGTAATAGTAAATGCCGCTATTATTTCTATGTTAGACCATATAATGTAATGAATATTAATACTTTTTGTAACGCTCATCTGCTATGATATACACTACGGTCACTTTCACCCCTTATTCAATTCAATTGACCGTGTGTGCAAAAATGTCCCGAATATTTATAATTTATAATTCAATTCAATCGTACAATTCCATATATGTCAAAAATTAGAATTAATTAACAATAAAAATATAAAATAAATTAAATCATATAAATGAAAATTAAATGCTATATGTCAATAATTTATCTTAACATATAAGCCTCTATTTTAATCGAAAGATAAATTTTCCATTACTAAAGCTCTTCTATTGGTAGGAGGAACGAGACTTTTTTTTCGATCCGATTGTGTATTATATACAGTAGAATACAAAAACATTCGGATTTCTGATTGATAAGAGTCTGGTATGTATTTTTAAGGGCTGAATTACCACTCAAGTGACGGTTAGGTCGTAGATGGTAAACACATCTAGTCTGTAATAGGAACTGGTTCGTAAGTGAGGCTTCCTTTGAGGCCTGGTGACAGATATTCAACTTGAGATAGCTAGCCAGTTGAGTACTAAAAAGCACCTTACCATTATATGATATGCAGTTTTCTCGCAATTATTTCCATCACATAAAAAAACACAGCCAACCTTCAACTCAAGATTTGAGCCTATACGCTTGTGGCTTGGAAATCGAACGCCCCAACCACTGTGCTATCTTCGCTACAAAGGTTTATTTTTCTTTTAGTTGGAATAAAATTTAAAAGCGATAGCTTAATCCAGCCCACCATGAAGACGTCTGCTTGTTTATGGCGTGACCTTTTGAACTCGACACTCATACGTCAACAAGAATTTATTTTGATATACTCGTTGTTGAGAACTGTTTGGTAAAATTCATTCAACCTCTTTGGTTAACTTCTGATTATGACACTGCTTCAACCAAACATCAGAATAATACATTTCGCTGGACCTGCCTTTTTATCCTATGTCATCCCAGTCCTCAGTCCTCCCGTCCTCCCAGTCGTGAGGAAACCTGCATACTTACGGAGAAGAAATTTAATGTCGTGTGTGAATGTATCAACCCGCAACTGGGCCAGCGTGGTAGATATGGCCCAGTCACCCTTTCGGGGGTAGGTCAAAGTCCAGGCAGTGGACTACAAAATGATGATTAGGCTATGCTATGTCTCCCAGTCCTCACAATTCTGACTCAGTCTTGGCCACGTCTAATGTCATATTAA
Organism: Agriopis marginaria; assembly: GCA_932305915.1. Taxonomy (NCBI): domain Eukaryota; kingdom Metazoa; phylum Arthropoda; class Insecta; order Lepidoptera; family Geometridae; genus Agriopis; species Agriopis marginaria. Next base: position 7,256,096 of record OW029933.1, read on the forward strand.
GTTATTAAATAAATAATTGGCAAGCATACAGATAGTCGTGACTATAACCATTAGGCAAAAGCTTTTCTCATCTCTTCACTGCCATTAAAAATTGAAGAGATGTCTCAATCGAGCACACCATGACATGACGACTGCGTGGTAACGTTAATAGCGCGACCCCGTCGTGACCTCAAAACCCATTCGTCAAAAACTATTTCTTGTAAGGTATACAGCTCAACGCCCACTGGAGAGTCGAGGCGGCGCGAAGTTGCAGCGTACAAGCGGTCATGGAAAAACCTACTCTGCCTGGTTTGTTGTTAAGTCCAAAATTATCCAGCCGCGTTACAGCGCCGCGTCGCTATTTATGTTCAGCTTTTGTATCAGATAATAAAAAAATATCAGTCCCGACCTAGTCCGAAAAATTACAGCTGCTCACGGTCGTTTTGCTGCAACATCCTCTACCTTCAAGTCGGCGTTGCGCTTTATGATTGAGAGTGAAGTTTACTTACCTACTGTCTGCGTTCATGGTGATTTTGTGTGAAAGTCTTGGCATTTGAAATGTTACCGTTTCTTCAAAGTTTTGACAAAGAGTTAAATCAATAAAATTATATGATAATACATTAATGATATGAAGGAAAACATCGTGAGGAAACCTGCATACGTACGGGGAAGGAATTCAATGGCGTATGTGAATCCACCAATCCGCACTGGGCCAGCGTGGTGGATATGGCCCAATCACCCTTTCGGGGGTAGGCTAAAAATCCAGCAGTGGACTGTTAAAAAGGCTGATTATGACATTAATGATATGTTAAACACGTCCGTACTATCATAATAAACTCGTCATCGGTGCCATATTTATGATGATCCATAAGGTACAGACGAAAAACCTTACAGTTTTGTATAGCTTGTTAAAAAGTTCGCCGTTTCTGTTAGTCTTTTTGGACGGTTGTAACGTCATAGCAGAATTGACATATCTTGCATAAAGAAATATAAAAGTATAAAATCTAAGAAGACCTGTGAAGAAGACTGTTACTATAGAGCTCAATAGCGATGGTAATATGAAGTTCCGCTGACAGCAGTCCCTCTGGGCAGCCATCAATCAATAATGCGCATAAAATCTGCTGGCGGTTCGCCAATTCTGTCAAGAGAGCTCTAGAGAATGTCTCACTATACTTTGATACTTTTATGGCTAATGTCTTGAGGGGTAGCAACAGTATTATCATAAGGAGACAGATGGAAAAGGCCATATTTTCTAGTCAGCATGTTCAACCAAGACGGAACGGAGAAGGTCTTGAGGTTTTGAGGTAATAGATTTGTATATCTGTTACCACCATTTTTCGCTAAAACGGCTGAACGGATTTGTAGGCTTTTTTGTATGTTTGAAAGCAGATTTCATTGCGGTGGGTTTTAGCTATGCATCACCAACATTTGTTTCTCGGTTTTAAGATAAGAACTCTTTTCTGAATTGTTTTTTTTTTTTTTTTATATTTGTCATAACATAATTATATAGACACGTAGGTATACAGGGCTATTCATATAGACTGTACTAAGCTGAAAAAATTGTCATTTTTATCATCATTATGAACAACTTTTAATATGGGACCAACCATGAACTCGCGAAAAAAGTCAGCTGTTCCATAGAAAACGGCCATTGACATTCAACAAAATGTATGAAACATCTGATTTTCTTCGCGATTTCTGAGTTGATTCAATAGTAAAAGTCATCTGTAATGATGAGTTATATACATACCCTTCAGTATTCAGGTAGAGCTATAATATGTCTGCCTGAAATTAAAAAAGCCATGTTTCAAATTTTTAAGTAGACTAACTTCGTGATGCTGAATATTCATGAAAAACTTTTTCGTAACTTAAAAGTGTTGCTAGCTTTGTAACAACGACGCTCTATGAGCAAACCTCGCCATATCGCCAAAGTAAAGCGTGACGAGCGAAGATAAGTGGCGTCCACGCTAAGTGCCGGAAAATCGACCTGTTTCACTAGTTTTAGCGGGCTAAATTATGAAACCGTTGATTTCAAAAGCTGGTGATTTTTCTTTTACTTTACGTAATCATAAGTAACGTACCGTTAAGTTACCGTTAGTACTTACTACTTTGCTGGAAAACGATGTATTACGAGTAAATACGGCTGTAAAAAATACTCCAGATAAGACCTTTTCAAGGACTGTCCTATTTCCGGCACAATATACAAATCGGTTCTAACAGACCGGAAGGATTCCGAAAACCCATTCTAAGACTTACGATATATCGTAGGTACCTACTGTGAAATACAATGCCAGAAAAGTGCGTTCTGAACGTGTCTTCTCTATCTCTATTTCTACATAGTATAAATTGAAGTCGTGTCCGCGTCTGTCTGTCTGTATGCATATATGGCCGCTAACTCCTCCTAAACCACGCAACGGATTTTGATGCAGTTTTCACCATCAGTTAGATACATTTTCACGGAAGGTTTATATATAACTAGCGACCCGCCCCGGCTTTGCACGTAAATTACACCCGTGCGAAGCCGGGCGGGCGGGTCGCTAGTTCATTATAAAAAATATAGATGTTCTAATTTATGAAACAGTTTTTATTTAATTGCTCTGCAGTTTTAATACTTAGTTATTTTTTTTTTTTGTTTAATTTACAACGGCTGTCAAGGAATTTTTGTAAGATATTTTTTGTAGCCAGTTGCACCCATATAAACGAAACGTCAGTCATTCGAAATCAGTTAGCAACAGTGATGCGGACAAAGAACTTTGAGACCTAACCCAAAAAGGTAAGGTTCAAGTTCTTTCGATGCGGAGTTCGACGCGTTGATCTAAATAAGAATGTTCAATCAAGGTTCACTCATAATGCCTAGCGACAGAGTTTTCCTTCTCATTTCTGTTCTATTTACTTCTCTTTTCTGTGATAGAGATACATTCAAGCACAATTTAAAAAAACATTATATTATCAGTCATTAATTTATCAACGACGATCTGATTTGGCTAATACATAAAATGAATATTGAAACAAAAGTTTGAAGCTATTGTATCAAATCTTAAATTGGTGACAATTTAATCGAGCTCAAGGATTCATCTTCTATTACCTTTAATCGAACTGAAAAGTACTTGAAATAAATACTGTAGTTAACAAACAAACAATGTTAAAACCCAACAAACAGCTTTAATTTTACTTTAGTCCCTTCTCGGTACAAAAAAATCTAGAATTCACTTCAAAATCTCAAGGAAATAGTAGTGTAAACGTATTGCGTAAAGGTTGTTAAACGCACACGTGTGGTTAGTGGACCGTACCTAAATAACGATCGGTAATTACTTACTTTACCGTCCGTACAACAATCGCGTAGGAGGCTGAATAATCGAGATCATTCGAGATACGCCCAACTCGAGCAATCGGGAATCGATTTTATTTTAATGCGACTCGCTTGTGACACTAATTGATACGCTTAAGACTATCAATAGCGTTTAATTAAATTAAATCGTTTCCGATGTTGGTTAAAAAGTGACAGGTGGCTGTCAAAGTGATAATAGAAAGCCTCGAGGAGTTAGTTTAATGTCGTATTTGGTTAATCGATTATTTTATTTCGTTTTCGATTATATAAATGAGTAAGCGCAACCATATTTGCACAATGCCACCGGGAAGTTTGAATAACCCTACTTTAGTTTGAAGGAGCCGCGTTAATCGCAATATTTTATCACTTGAAAACTACGCAAATATCGTTATAGCCCAAATCTAGTGTTTGTAGAGTAAGTTAACACCACAATTTTTTTTTTTTAAATAACCTGCCAAAAGAAAACAGCTTTGTTGATACCTACGTCGCGCGTCGCTCATTTTGAAGAAAACGTACATACTTAGGACTCACCAGTAAAAAAATCGGACACAATTTTTATGATTTTGGTGAAACCTTGTAATATACACTTTATTTGGTAATATAATATTTTATTATAATCGTAAAATAAATGACTTGTTCGGTAAAAAAAAAGTCATACTAATATTATGTAAGCATTTGCATTTAACTATCTTCAGTACCTACCTAGTTGCCGAAAACGTTAACTAACTAACGTAACATGTCACACCCATAGCTTCTAGGATTCCCTGTCTCGGGTATGTAATGGAACACACAAATATACGGACAATGAACTAAGAGACCAGACACTAGAGATACTAGAGTTAACTAAGTTAGTATTAAAAATATTTGTCTGGGCCACCAATAAAGTGCTGAATAAACATCTGTATTTGAAAGCGACTAAAATGATTGAGCATCTTCATTAGCTTGACTAATTAACCTGAATTCGAATTTGCTCTCTTGTGGTTGATTAATCACCACATTAATGCTGTTGTGTGAGGTAATAAGGCACAACGCTGACCCGTAGATTCGAGGCGATGTCGCGTTATACAAATGACCGTGGAAAAGACAATGTTCTGGTTTACGCTATATAGGTTCAATGCGACCTTTTGAGATAAGGCATTGTCAAAAGTACCAGTAACCGACGAGCTTGTATAAAAACCCTTATGAAAGTAGAAGAAGGGAAAGATGTGAGTCAGGATCGTAGCAAGTGGAGAAATGTAGTATCTCTGCCTACCCCAATGGGAAAGAGGCGTGACCGTGTGTATGAAGTAGGTCTAAGATATTTTTCTCACTGAAGTAGGTTCAAACTGTGATATAGCTTAGAATGACCGGGTCGCAATACGACACAAAAGTGCGCTGGATGTATTTTGAACCTTCGGGAAACCAGGAATAATGACCAGAATGTTATGGTTGCCTGGAAGAAATCGCTTATAGCGATAAAGCCGCCAATTGTTGCACTAGTTTTAAATAGTTTTTGTCTTATGTATATGTAATTTCTGATATGAACAATAAAGAGTTTCTATCAACGTAAAGTGCATTCTTCCTGATTTCCCGAAGGTTTAGTACATTGCGAAGCCATCAGGTGGGCTTTGAGCCTTAGTGTAAGTTACAAGCGGCGAAGTGTGGAGAAAGCATGTTTGCTGGTACTTAGCTAAATATTTATATGCAAAATACTTAAACATAAATATGAAGAAGACTTGATGTAACCGATAACGTAATCTAAAGTGGTTTTAAAACATTTCTTTATTTTTATCGCGTACGTTACTTAAAGCATGTTGGAAGGTAATGGATGAGGCTTGCTCAGGATCGGAAAGAATGGCGTGAACGAGAGATGACCTTATACTTATTGTGGGGTGGAGACAGGCTGATTATATAGATAGATAGATTTACATGACATGATCTGACATATACTGATCGTATGAATAAATGAGTATGAGTATGAGTATGATTTTGGTACACAGATTCCTACACGTTTATAGATCACTAGCTGTTAAAGTTATATGATTATTTACGGGATATTTACCGTGGTAAGGTTGTGGAATGAAAATAATCATATAACTTTAGTGAACAACCGCGATAGTTTAAAACAGTGTTTCACTAGCTGTTGCCCACGACTTTGTACGCGTAGACTATCATATAGACTTTTAGCCCCCATTCGCCCCCCTTAATTCGGCCCTTTCTCAAAATCTTTTCTTATCTGAACTCTACACTCCATAAGAAAACTACTTGCCCAATTTCAGCTTCATAGCTCAAGTAATTTTCGATATTTCGTGATGAGTGTATGAGTGAGTAGGTGAATTTCGCTTTTATATAGATTGTTGCGCAGCTGCGCTCGCAGCTTCATCTGCGTGGAAATTCTGTCATCATCGTTATCAGCTTATCGTTTTCCCACTGCTGGGACATAAGTCTTCTCTCAGAGAGAGTACTTATATGATCAGATTTGACTAAAACCATGATTCTCTATTCGTCCACTTTAGCCAATTCCTTCTGGAATAAATAAATCGAAATTCAACCTGAATCTAGGTCCTGCACTGGCCTGGATCCAGGTCAAATTGTATCACGGGAATCTCCTATTTGCATCGGTCGTAGTCCTGATCACCTCGTATCGTGATAAAAGTGAAGTAGGGTAATGTCATTCAAACCTTGTTTGCGATACGAACTGAAAGTTTGCTTAGTTTTCAACGAGTAGATATTTAAATTGAACCGAATACTATCACAAAAATCAATCTCGACCAATGATGTATTTAGTTCTTCAATAAATTATGTGCAGTTTCGATGCCTTCGCTGAAAATCGGCGAAGGAAAACATCGCGAGGAAACAGGGGTGTCCAAGAACCTCAAAAGTTCAAAGATATACGACATTTACCAGCATGCACTAGGTCAGTATGGTGGATTAGTGCCCATACTCTCTCTGAGAGAAGGCCAGTTTCCCAGCTGTGGGAACATGATAGGCTGAAATAATGATGATGATCTTGCAAAGCTGGAAACCCACACCGTCAGATTTTACAGCTCCTTTATTCCGCGGACCTGCAAGTTGTGGCATGTCTTTCCCCTTAAGGTCTACCCGCCGAGCTTTAACATGAAGCGTTTCGAAAAGGGTGTCTACAATTACCTCTCCGGGCTGCCAAAGTACCGTCAACACCGCTGTTGCAGGTGTCCATAGGTGGCGGTTTCTGCTTACTATTAGGCGGACCGCATGCTTGTTTCCCGCTCTTTTTATAACAAAAATAATGAATCTGCATTGCTGTAAACTGTGTTGCAAACGTCAAATTCCCATGGAATTATATCAAGTGAAGTCTAATTCACTGGTGTCGACAACTTGGCACGTACTTACCTACTCCGCTCACCTCTGCCCCGAGTTAGATTAACACGTTGCAGTTTGAAAACCAGCTTGCGGATACGATTTTGTCAGTTCTTACATTATTTTAATAAGGTGCCTCGTGTAACAAGCGTATCTATCTGTAGACGGAAATATTATATAAAAAATCTACTTCATGTGAAGTGGGTGAAATTTAGTGAACTCCGAGTTCACTGAAATATCCATGATTTCACCCACTAATTTACTAATTGCAACCCAAATTTCTCAACTAATTAAAATAATTTCAAAATATTTTAAGTAAAATAATTTCTTAAAAACAAACGATCTATCTATCAATCAATATTTTCTTCAAATTTATATACCACTCAAAATAAAATTCCTATTTATAAAAAAATTGGTTCACAACCAGCGTAGATATCACATACACATACTAGCACATTTAGCACACAAAAAATCGATTTGAGAAACTCCTTTTTAAAGTCAGTTGAAAAATAAAAATCATATATATATAATTCTACTAATCCTTCTAGACCCTACAGTTATAATAATTATGATTATTAACGGGATATTTACCGTGATACGGTTGTGGATAGAGCTCCTGATATTAGGGTGTATATAGTTGCACCATGTTCACGGGGAGATTCATAACCATACAACTGTTTTGAAGAACTGTAATAGTCTTAAACAGTGCCTTTAAGACAGGGTTTTTAAATTTTAAATGTCGCGCTTCATGCGCTTTAAAAGTAGCTTTTCAATATTATTATGTTATAACAAAAGAATTATATTTTCTGTTACGCGAGCTAATGTAAGAACGTGGGAACAAACGTCTGACGTGTTTGTCTGAATTACCCGCAAATAGCCCGATAACTGCACACCCGATGAAGTTGCGGGTTTGCGGGTGCAGCCGTGATGACCTGTGCCACTGGACGTGAGGAAAGTGGCGGCACGTAGAGTTGAGGATATCTAATGGAAGCTGAAGTAAGACTGCATGGGAAATTTCTGATTCTCAATATATCTAAAAAAAAACTAATGAGTAAAAAGAAAAGAAGAGAAGAAAGAAAGATGAGTATTATAGAAAAGATCAAACAAAAAAACTATTTTCATTTATGAATTAATGACTAATCATACAAATATTACGGTTGGGAAAGTGTATTATGAGTCATTATGAGTGAATTTCTTTGCTCAGCTTTCAGCAGTCCTCGTCATTTTTCATTTCAAAACATTAAAATTAGTAAAGAACGTTTTGCTTGTTATTTATTTTTTTACTTTTATCTCTTCAATACTTAATATTTTATATGATTATTTACGGGATATTTACCGTGGTAAGGCTGTGGAATGAGCTTCCGAAATTTTGGCGCAGTACATGCATCATGTTCACGGGAAGACTGAAGAATGCGGGTGGTCGGTCGAACAGTTCAAAAGTTAGGTGCAGACATAACGATCTATCCTCTTTCTTAGTCTTTTGCTACGGTTATCACTGGAACTCGAACTCGACGGAATCTACGACGATAGTTATATGGCTTCAGGTTTAACAAACAAGGAAGATAAGGCAAATCGGCGTGACGGATGCGAGCGCATCAGATCTCAATCAGGCTGATGTTTTAGTCGACTCACCCTGCAGACGACCTTACCGCCCTTTTATTTTGCACGTGGACTATATTAGTTTAGTTCATTAGTGTCGCTCCAAATTTCGTGGTGTGCTTGAAAATTTAATTAATGTGTAGACTGACGGTTTTTGCGTTAGAAGCGATTTAGCGGAGTGATAAAAAAGGAGGTGAAACACGAAGAAATTTGAACACGGATGATAATAAAATTGCATATAAATACTCACTCATTAAACACGAAATCTCGAAAACTACTTGACCTACGAAGCTGAAATTTGGCAGGTAGATTCCTTATGGGGTGTAGAGGTCCGCTAAGATTTTGCGAAAGGGCTGAATTAAGGGGGACAAAGGGGGGTTGAAAGTTTATATGAAAGTCTACGCGTACGAAGTCGCGGGCAACAACTAGTATCTAATATAATCTCGTGTCACGGTGTTTGTGGTCGCACTCCTCCGAAGCGGCTCTTTAGGATATAGGATTTTTTTATCATTTTGCATTCGTTTATTTACAAATATACGTTAAAAAAACTTTCTGTTTTCCCTATTATCTGTTTTTCAAAATGCATCAAATAAGTTTATGCGTTAGGTAACAAAGTTTTTACGACACTAGTCTCATTGGTCACTCGTATATTTTTATGGAAATCTTGTTGACTGTTTGTATCCGAAGTAGCTATTATGTGACTTCCTTATAAACCACTGAGTCTAAATTATACACGACCATTTTGGAATTTTTTGCATTATCAAAACTTTGTTTGATGTAGTACTCAACTAACTGTTGTTTAACCTGTGATTTATAGTGGCTGCCACTCCCACGGTCCATTTCCGACATTTTTATAGAACAGAGACACTTTATAACGCGATGACACTTTCTACATACCGGAATAGTTCTCACATCGCTTCTCAAGGACCGAGTAACTCCAAATTTTCCCTTAGAAAACACCGAAGAATATAGTATTTTGGTAAAAAGTACACACACATACGTAACTATACTTAGTGTTTCTTCGAAGTACATACGTAATAACAGTTTATTTCTTTTAATATAAGTTTGTTTTTTAGGATTTTTTATTATTTGATTTAGGATTTAATTATTAGGTAATATTTATTGTTTACTAGCTGCGCCCCGCGAGTTAAAATCGTCGTTGAGTTTTCTGACATTTTCAAATTTTCTACGCATTTTTTTCTTTATTTACCTTCTACAAAGTATTAGAAATTTTGAAAAAAAAAAGATAAATGAAATCGGTTAAGTCGTTCTCAAGTTATGGCGTGACCAAGGTAAATAAGGATTCATTTTTATATAATTACTAGCGACCCGCCCGCCCGGCTTCGCACGGGTGTAATTTACGTGCGAAGCCGGGGCGGGTCGCTAGTTATACCTATGTATAAACCTTCCGTGAAAATGTATCTAACTGATGGTGAAAACCGCATCAAAATCCGTTGCGTGGTTTAGGAGGAGTTAGCGGCCATATAGACATACAGACAGACAGACAGACGCGGAAAGCGACTTCAATTTATACTATGTAGAGATATGGGTACAGATTTCAGATTTTTTTTAAATCTATGAATTGGTTTGATTTTGTGACATAAGTATACTTAAATTACTTAATGACCAAGCCCAAGTTCTCTTATTTTGTTTTTCCAGTCTAACTTAATAAAACAGTTCTAAATTTAACCACCGGTTTTGACATTATTTCGAAGACACTTAAAAGCAGTGGTTAAAATTATTAATAAATGATAGTCGTGGTAGTGGTGATAAAATTAAAGTTGGTAAGCGGTGTTTAGTGGCGTTGACCACCCCGGAGGAAAATAAGGGGTGGCATAGGTACAGGAATAAAGTGTGTCGTTTAGTTTCGATGCCTGAATATAATCATTGCTTACAATTGTCAGCAGTAAGTACTAAACATTACAATGCTTTCAATATTGTTTTATCTGTACCATTTTCTGTTCTCTCTCTTTATACATACCAAAATAGCTATCCACATTTCACTCGCTTGTAGTACATACCTGAAACAAAAATTATGAATTAGTATTTTATAGCGTTACATTTTATGAAATATTCATTTTAATTAACGAGATTTTAGAGTAAGTAATTTTCTTAAAATAGTAAAAATGTTGTAATACTAAACAGGCATAAAACCTATTGAGGAGAAGAACTTCTAATCCTTTCAAAACCTAGACCTTACAAAATCTTTCAAGTAACGTTTACTTTAGGCGTTCGGGCGGTCTAAAAACTTTGACATGTCGTATAGGCCAAGTGGCTTAGCTTGAGGCTATAGCTACTTGGCCCACACACACTTGGTAACTTTACAAGTAAAAACTGTTTGGCAACCCTTTTCCTAGCAAACATTTCCTGTCACTTCTTTTCCGCGCATAATAACGAGCAGATAGCAATCGGATTGCTAATTACAATAAGCTCATTATGCCGGTGCCGGTCGGTTGGTTGCCATCTAATCATCAGGTAAGCATCCACCAAGCATAGCAAGAAACGGTACACCACGGTCCCGCTCTGATAAGCAGCCGGACAACAAAAAAAAACTGCATAAGCCGATGACCGAAAAGAGATTTCAGTGGAAACTTAAGACAAAGTATTCCCGTTATAGAAATAAATAAAGACAGTAAGACTGTCGATTAGAGTGACCCAAATTCTGTATCTGGATAAACGTGACGTGAAATTGTTAACAGACGACAATGCAATAAGCATGCCATGTAGTCCTTGACTTTCAGCATAAATGCCGAGACAGGTCCATTCGACACTGTTTTTTTAGATATAAGTTTTTTGTAGCTATGGCGAATAGATGTATTTTCTTTTCTTCTTTCTTTCAATACAAACTTTATTGGGCTTTATTTTCCATTGATATTGTTTTTTTGATTTGTATGAGTCTATGTTACTTGAAAATAAATTATTATTTGATTATTTATTTATGATAGATAAGCGGCGGTAGGAGTTAAAATTTTTCTGACTGTGACTGACAAACCCAACGTTTTAGGTGCCCAATTAAAGATATACTTGAATTTACATAAGTAACCGACTGCAATACACAAATCAGATACATCTGATTTTGACGTCTTGTTACATTTCCCGACGGCTTATTGTACATATTTGACTTGAATGCGATAAGAAAATCACATATCACTTTACATCGGCTATTGTGTCTAGGGTTGTCGAACAAAAAATTAACCGTACATAAAATGAAATGCGTACACCAAAACAATAGGGTATTTGACACTGGTGGAAATAAAATATGAAACCTAGCTATATTGAAAGGTTTTATATTAAGAGATTTTTTCAATATTTTTTCAATAATAATAATAACTCCTAAATTTAATTATTTAGATTTAAAAATCACGATTTTTAATCTATGTGTCACGTGACTTGAAAATCCAATCACAGTGCGTGACGTCAATCTGGTTATGACAGCACGACCATAACAAAACAAAGCAAACAGAAACAGTATATTATACTACTTTTTGCAGTTTACTATAGTTGAAATACTTCATAATCTTGAAATTATTTGAACGAAGATCTATTTCTTTCTATCTACTAAGTATTTACTTCATTTGCAACCATGGAAGCAGGGTACGCGAAAGCAAATAGTGCAAATTTGCCCAATAATGATGCTGTAATGGTAGCAAGCTTTTTCGCATCAAACTCAGATTTTAATGCAGCTGAATTTCGAAATATCAAGACAACTGCGTAAGTATTTGTTTAGACAAGAATTAAAACCTCAACTGTGCATTGGTAATGTGTTTTTAGTTTAAGTTTCCAGTAAGATATTTGCATCATATTTCAGGTTATAATGGCTATTTCCTTACATGTATGACCTCTATACCTAATAATATGTACTAAATATATGTTTTTTTGCAGATCGTCAAGGCAGTCTTACGGCGATGATGCGATTGGATATGTACAGTTGCAACGAGACTCCAATGTGTGTACACTAAAGTGTAAAGTTTGTCCAGAACATCGAGTACGGTCAAAATCCTATGCAGCAACTATGACAGTGGATGAGAAGGAGGGAAAAGTAGTGAGTGTACAGTGTCATGATTGTGCTGGATCCCAGGTTGGATGTAAGCATGCTGTTGCATTCCTGATGTGGGTTCATCGAAGAAGTGAAGAACCATCTAGTACTTCTGTAGAGTGCTATTGGAAGAAATCTACATAGGCCCAAGTAGGGACAACTTTAAAATGTATAACTACCAAAGAACTTTCAAAAGCAGTGCCTACTCGCTCACAGAACACATCGGGAAATTTGTTATTTACGGAATTTGTAAAAGTAGCTGGAACTAGAAATATTAATTCTTGCCTAATACTAAAACATCATCCAAATTTTCAGGTTCCAGATTTGCGAAAACTGTCATTACATTATTTAATTAATAAATACAATGACCGTGATTGCAAAACTTTTTTAAATAAAATATTGCATGTATTACCATACCCAGTCAAATGTAGACAAACTTGAAGAAGATACACGAGGTCAACATGAAAGTAATTTGTGGCATGTAATGAGGTATGGTATGGGAGAATATCTATCATATCTAACTGGTCCTATTGCATATGGATAGTGCACGGAACACTGATACTCCTAGCGGAGGTATAGTATCAGCAGATGCAACACTGTGGATGGAACATTAGTAGCGACTATTATGGGAGCTAGGACACCACAGACAATGGAAAGCTATGAAAAGGGGACGTGCTTTAGAAGAAGAAGTTTGGAAGAAGTAAAAAAAAAATGTGTCTCTAAGCAACCAGGCAAGAAAATAGAACAGTGTGGGTTAATAATATCACGACAATATCCTTACATTGCTACAATTCCAGATGGAATATGCGATAAAACCATAGTTATAATAAAATATAATAATAAATAGTAATAAAATGCCCATATGTGGAAAAAACTTTTAAATGTTTTATAAAAGAAGATAATACCATTAGCGAGACAAACAAATGTTTATTTAATGATTATTACAAATGCTTGTCGAATTTAAAAAAAATGTTACTTTTGTGTAGTTATCTAGAACTTTGAAAATAATGGAGTTGTTCACACATGATCAAGCCTATGTCAAAAATACTATCCAGGATCTAACATCCTTTTGGATTAATAATATAATTATATCCTTTGTTGTATGAAAGCACGAAATAAATAAAACAAATATGTATTGCTATTAATTATTTTATTTTGTAAAATCCTATTTTTTGATAAGACTGTCTTGGAGGAGATAAATTGTAAGTGCACATAAAATTGTTACACAGTCGTCCATTACACGAATTATATTGTTATTAACTACTGAATATGGCTTCAATAATAAAAATTCTCGTAATCTTCGGATCTTTCTTTTCTTCTCACGGATGATGACGTTATGAATGATGTAGTCACACCCAGACGTATCTCTGGAACGCGGGAGTTTTGACGCCAACGTGGGAAAAAACAATACATGTCGGCTCGTTAGATTATTTTCCTAAACATGTGTATTTTCGAGTGTTAATGTGTACTAAATGGTGAATTATTATTCATTAAGTACTCGTAAACGTGCTCGAGTGTGGCCAAGTGATATAACGAGGTGAAACGTGATATTTCCAAAACTCCATAGGAGCCTCTTGTAAAGTCTTCACCACTTTACAGGGGCATGAGTTTGACTTGACCGTGACTTACTTAGCTTGACTCTGACTGTGACTATGACTACTTGTTTGACGCTAATAATACAATGTAAACTGTTTAATATCACGACTAAAGGACATTGTATCCACGGTCATGAAAATTTTAACAAAAAAATCTCTGGAAGGCATGTCACCCAGTACTTGACTTTTGTTCTGTCATAGTACTAATAATTGACGTCACGAAATGGCAATCGTCGTTTTGGCGCCTTTTGGTGCATCATTTAAAATTTGAAATAAAAACAGCTTATAACTATTTAATACGTACACTAATGAAGATAAAAAAATATCTTCTAGTAAATATGGACCTTATTCTTTAATTTTAAGGCCTTTGTAAAATTTCGTCAATATCCCTATTGAATGTGGAAAGAATAAACTGAACAGAAAAAAAAACTGTTTTTTTCTTTTATTGTAAACTAGCTGACCTGACAGACGTTGCGCTGTCTTAGAACTGTCAAACACGCAAAGTTAAAATTGAAAATCGTTTTTTTTTACACCTTGGGTTTTATTATCGGAGTTTTATTAGGCATCCTTATTTTTTAATATATATAATATAGCCTATGTTACCCGGGGATAGTGTAGCTTCCCAACAGTGAAATAATTTTTCAAATCAGTTGAGTAGTTTCGGAGCCTATTCAATGCAAACAAACAAATAAACAATCAAATCTTTCTTCTTTATAATATTAGTATAGATGAAGAAAATAAGTCTAATAGCGGGTATAGAGACTAGAAGAGGAAAATGTTTGTTGTTAGCTGCCTTATACAAAGTGGCCAAAGTTGCCTACTAGCTGACCCGACAGACGTAGTCCTGTCTTAGAACTGTCAAACGCGCAAAGTTAAAATCGTTGTTACGTTTTCTGAAATTTTCCAATTCTCTGCGCAAATTTTGTTATATTTTTTTCCATAAGAACCTTTTATATAGTAAAGGAAACTTAAAAAAAAAGATGAATGTAATCGGTAAAGTCGTTCTCAAGTTATGGCGTGATCAAGATAAATAGGGATTCATTTTTATATATGTATATTATAGATAGATTTTACATGACAAAATAATGGAAACCATCATAGTGGGAGAGTTTGAAGGAAAGAGAGGACCAAAGAGAGCCTTCTTAGAATAAATGAAAGAGAAGGCAAATGCAATGTCGTTAATGTATTACTAATTTTATCTTTATTCAAGACCAACAGCACAAAAAATGTGACATCCCTAATTGTGAGATGCAAACGAAATCCGATTGCAATACAAAGGCCCATTGTTCAATGTTCCATTATTCAACTGCAGAGTTGCAAAAAAAATCAAGTAATCTTCTCGATAAGTATCGAACGGAAGCCGGTCTAGACAATCATCGATTACGCCGCTCCGATTTTACATTGGAAAGTGTGAAATCATTAGGTAGAGACGGACAGTCATCATTATGAGCGTGTCTTCAAGCCAAGTTGTCTTTTTGCATCGTAAAGAATTTTGCATGGTTCTACTAAAAGAAAAATAGAAGAAAGTACCAATGTCTTGACATGCATTAGAAAATATTGATACTAAGACAAGTTTGAAATTTAACAATTACTATTACTATCATGATGATGATGATAGGTAGGAATTACGTAGGAACTGCTAGTCTGTGGAATGCGCTGCCTGAATGGGTGTTCCCCGATAGTTACAATCTAGGTGTCTTCAAATCACGAGTGAATCGGTTTCTTCTAGGCAAGCGTGCTCCACCGTAGACCGTATCATCCCATAACATCAGGCGAGTTGGCGGTCAAAAGCAAACCTAATATAAATTTTAAAAAAGGTAAGTTTCATACAAAAACTACAACTAAATAAATTTAGGTAAGTAAGTAATGTTAAGTATTTAATCTCTAAAACATTATGTTCCAAAGAATTTGAGAACTTTAACAAAAATACGATTCCAGAATTGTACCTATATTATATATCATCATTGTAAAGAATGATAGATATATAGATATATAAACTCTTTATTGTTCACACCACACATTTCATACACATGATAAAACAGCTTAAAAACTAGTGCAACAATCGGTGGTCTTATCGCTAAGAGCGATCTCTTCCAGGCAACCTTAGGATGGAGAGGATTTATACAGGAGGTAGTAGGCGGGGCGTGCAATATGAAATAATGTGATAGTTATAATATAAACCGTACATTCTAATACTTATATTACTTAAAATAACGATAATATACTAACAATTAACAACAACAACACCAACAAAACAACTTATAATGAACTAATAAATAACAGAAAGTATGCAAAAACGTAGCCCCAGTGCTACGTTTATATTGTGCTTATTCTTCCATGTCGCGCGTCCGTTCATCAGTCCGTCAGTCACAGCGTTTCCTCAATTTCAGAAGTAGGTCAACCGCAGAATGACCGCGCCGCTAAACTTTCAACTTTTGATCCCGCCCCAGAAATAATGTCTGACTTACCTTACAGTACAAATTATAAGTCTAACACCTCCAAATTAACATGGAGTTTGTAGATTGCGAAAGCTTTTTAAAAGATCAAAAGCTTACTTTTGATCTTTTAAAAATAGAGATAGATAGATAGAAACTCTTTACAACCAGATAGAAAAAACTTACGAGCTAGTGCCACAAGTGACGGCCTTATCGCTAAAAGCGATCTTTTCCAGGCAACCATTGGATGTAAAGAATTATGAATTATGAACGAAAGTTTTATGAAGAGACAAAGTATAGACCGTTCTCGATAAGAAATAATAAATTAATTTAGTTATTTTTAAATCTTATTATAAAGTTAACTAAGAACTCGCTAAATAATCGGCATCATTTATTGCGAGATGCGAGAAGATATTTAGCTAACCTGGTGTATACACTATAGGACATTGTAGTCCTATAGGACTTGCGTTAGGTGCAAAAACCATTAGGCAAACAATCTCAAAGGATCCAGACTAGACAACCTTTCAAGCTTCTTATCGTATTTTGCTCTGTTATGGCATAAAAAAGGCAAAGGCAAACCTTACATGTATGTAATGCGGTGTTTAAGCCCGACATGGTACATCAAAGTTAACTTGTAGGGTTGACTCTGGGATTCCCTTCAACTTATTATCAGGAGCTCATGATGAGTTCGTATAGTCGCTTTACATATCTTTTAGGCGAATGTTTTCATACGGAGATGCTTTTTATTACGAAAAACATCTGATTCATATTTATATTAGTATTGCATATTTTTTTATTGTCTACGAAAAAATTCTATCATTTTATTTAGTTTGGGCTAGCCTTTTTGGTGGTCCTTGGTCGAAGCTTACCCTCATCGGTAAAATATTTTATCTACTACGGAGAAAGGTTGGTATTACGAAATTATTGCGTACCGTTAATAAAATACTGGGTTGTTATGTAATTTTTGGATATAGAATATTTGTAATAAAAACCTAGAGGACTGATGGTTTTTATTGTCTTATTAAAAAGCTGACAATTAATAGTGCCAATCACTGAAAACGAAATTAAAATGTGTTAAAAATGTAAGAAGCATTTTAATGTCTTGTTAGACTGAGAGCTATACCTACATACACTATATCTATACATTATACAAACTATACCTACTTGCAAATAACGTCACTTTTGTAGGTACACCATACAGACACTCAGTTTGCGGGAAAGGGACAGAGTACTTATTGTTCACACCACAAATTACATACACACGATAAAACAGCTTAAAAACTACCGCAACAATCGGCGGCCTTATCGTTAAGAGCGTTCTCTACCATGTAGCCTTAGGATGGGAAGTATCATATTAGGCTATCCGTCTATAATAATAAAAAAAAAGTTTTTTTTTTCAGTTGCAAAGCAAGACGCTGCCGTGCGCGTGCATTCACTTTGAAAAAGACCGTCTAATGCGGTTGAAACTATAGTCGGAGTAACCGGCTTAATCTTACGTGAGTAATTACCGTGTAATATAAATAAAATGTCAGTTTCAATAGTAAAACTTTTTTATTTTCTTCTGTTTTTTTCTTTACTATCATAATCATCGTGTCTCCTCTTTTTTGTGGGGACTATTTTTCCATAATGTCTCGAGTCAACAATCATCAATCGCTATAAAATTATCTTAGTTCAATAACTTTTTATATACATTTCTCTTCACTAGCCATAGATCGTGATAGCAATCCTCTACGGTGACATCAAAGTACTTATTTCCTTCGTAATGCCACTGGTGATGGATTACTTGGCACTGAGCACTGTTTAGATTTAAGACCATGTCCAGCGCAATGTAATTGATATTAAACACGTACAGAAGTTAAAAGCTGTTGTATGAATCAGGCATTAGAGTCACCGTGATTTTCGTTGGTTTGATAGAGAATTATTGGAACCATTGGCAAAGTGATGGAATAAAAACTACAAATTGTATCTGATAAAATTAGTACGTATGTCCTCTTTGTGCGAAACCTTCTTAATTGATTACGAAAACGATTGACACGAAAAGTTCCAAAAACGTCTCAAAACCAACAAACTTAGTTACGTAAAAGCCACGCTTCAGTTGTTCCAAATTAGTAATTTGTTGTAAAATTTATTTAAACTATGTCTTTATTAATGACAGCTGTTTAAATATTTTTTGACGAACTCTTCAAGGTATATGATTATATACCTATCGTGTAGAATACAGGGTTATTATTAATATATTAAAAAAAATCTTAAGGGTAACATTTCCATCATATTTGTATACATATCAACTTGTTTTATTAATTTGTGCAGCTCCCAGAGTCCGAAGTCAGCGTCTTTTGTCAACTATTACTAATCAAACATACAATTAATAATATTCTAAGAGAAATATGTAATACGCGTTGCTTATTACTATGTTATACCTATCAACTTCGATACCGTGACTTTTATTAATCCGTCTTTATTTCAAACCAAAAGTATTTATATTAGAATTCTAAATGGCAATACTTTACGCGTTCTCAAACTAAAAGTAACACGGGGCCTGGATCAATTTTTAAACGACTTTTGCACATACAAAGTACAGAGCCAAAAATCATAAATATCATACAAAGTTTAAAAAAAAACTCCATTAATTTGTAATGAGCTCTCTGAGTAATGAAACAAAAATTGTTAAGTATACAGGGAAACTACAAGGTTTTGTGTATTAAAAATAACCCTGTTTAAATGTGTAAAAACCTCGTTTATTCAACTGTTTGGATTACAAAACAAGTCCCCGACATCATCTTAAGAAAATGTATAAGTGGAGCAAGTCGTAAGGATGTCCGTCATACAGCCATTAGTGAATAGAGCCACTAATTAGATAAGTACCTATATATCAATTACGTAAATGCACAGTTCCTTTCTCTATGAACAACGAGTGTTTACTGTTTACACAATTGACGCATTACGTATGAGCAGGCTTATTAATAATGGTGTTAGTAGATTCTTGGGTATAGATAGAATATTATAGTTGATCTTACGGGGAGCACAAAAGTACAAATATATCGCGTCCTAATTTATTGTGATATAATGCCATGGACTATAATAGCATTTTTTTTTGTTTTTAAATACTTTATTATTGCTATCCTACTAATTTCACATAATTAAGGGGAAGCCGTTAAAAGAAAAAGAAAAAAAAATACGCATGTGTAGCTGAACAAAAAAAGTATTACTTTTCAAGTCGGCGGGTCAACGTTGTCAAAAAATAGGTGCAAAGTTCAAGGCCTTATAGCTGACTTCAAAAAAGAGGCTAAGTTTGACTGTTTTTGTTTTGTTACGTGAAATTTTCGCCAATATTTTTTCGGTTAATATCCATTGCAATGATTCTATGTTTATTTAATAGGCTATATCTAATGACAATTTTGTTTATATTATATATCTTTGGCTATATCTCAAGGGCCTCATTTAAATTTCAAGAAAATATTCCACCTCATAGGCTGAAAATTTTGGGGAAGAATATGTTTATTGAACTTTCTGTGAAGCCAGTTGTTATTTTTTTATTATAAACATCAAGATTAACACTGCTCGCCACCCTGTCACCTTACAGCTTAGACCTCCGATGCTCACGAGAGTGAGATTTGGAAAGCGACTCATCTTTAAAAAACTTAGTATTTCGTCAAACAACCTTGACGGCCACCACGTTTTCGCCCGTGCAAACAAAACCTTCAAAGCTAGCAAACTCCATCCCTCACAATAAACTTGTACATTTGACATTTCGACGTCCAATATCTCTTTTTCCCAACATGCAAAGGGTTCGTGATTTTTACAGAGTGATTTTTCAGCAGCGGCGACCAAAATACCAGGCACGGAGGCCGTGGCTACACGCGTTTTGTCGATAAAAGTGCCGTCTTCAGAGTGGTGCATGAACGACGTTCATAAAAATAAATGGTTTACAAAGTGTAACAGAAAGGTATAGTAATAATTATATAATATTCAGTGAATATTTCAACTGGCTATATATTACGGTTCGAAAGATACAGCCGCTGAAAGGTAGGACAGACGGACAGACGGTCTGACAGACAGACAAACAGACACGCGTAGGCTTAGTAATAGGGCCCCATTTACACCCTTTGGGTACGGATCCTTAAAAACCAATGTACAGAGCGTACCTACATCATAAGATAAGATAAGAGAGACTTGATCAAAAGCATAGTATTTAATAATAGCAAAATTCGCACTTTCGCTCTCATTTCTTGCTCTTATTCGTCAAGTGTCACAGCTTTTTACAGATTACGTAACTGTTATAAAAAGTTTTATGAAAGAAATCACTTTGCCTCGATAACTCAAGCGGACATGATTGATTTTAACGGTTATGTCATAACATTGTTGTGCTGGTCTATAGCTGTGGTAACTATCTTGAATCTGTATTGTTATTACACTATTACAATTGCAAAAAAACTATTATAATTAAGGTTCTCGAATGGAAACCACAGATGTTAGGCGCAGCGTAGGACGTCCACCCACAAAATGGAGACGACCTAAAAGAGACCGCATGGACACGCTGGATGCAGGCCGCTTACAACCGGCCCTTTTGGAGATCGATGGGGAGGCCTATGTCCAGCAGTGGACGTCCTATGGCTGAAATGATGATGATGATGATAATAATTGCAAGAGTAGCTCTTGTTTAGTACCTTTTCTTGACTAAAGAGCTTAACCGATGTTAAGAGATTTGAACGCTATAGGCCTATTGCAAATTTGAGGTGAGGCCCAGGTGTACAAGTGGCATGGAAGGGTTATCTATTCCATGTTGACCGTAGAAAATTGTATCTCATTTACTAGAGTTTAGGACCCACTTTTTCTCCATAAAGATGGGTTCCCTTTGCATTTTCTACCGCTTGTTTTTCGAGGAGTACCTACACTGAAGAGCTTTTGAAGAAGTATCCGAACCTCTAGCTAGATCCATTACGGGCCCAAAGCTGACACAGAAGTGTCGCTTGATTTTTTGATTCTTTAGACAATTTTAATCTTTTATCTGTTCTCATAACAAAACTGACTATTACGCTATTACTAAACTTATACTTATATTTTTTATTTATTTATAGGCATTCCTTTTCGGTCGTTGGATATTATTAAAGTTATATGATTATTTACGGAATATTTACCGTGTTAAGGTTGATTATTGCCTCTGACACCGAGGTAAAAAAATACTTAATCCATGCCATCCTCCCCGTTAAAAGTGATGCCGGGGTAAATGATACTTGCTCTGTGCCATCCACCCCGCTAAGTACTGACACGATGCTGGAGCTACTGGGGTCGATGAAACTATTTTTCCTATCTGCCCCGCCAACGAGACAAGGGCACCAGGTTGGATGGGACCTAGTCTATGATAGCTAGTTATTCAATTCAATGCGTTTTTATGGTTGACAGGCTAGGCGATAGACCACAGCTTATCACATGTTAGGCGTTTGTACAGATGGCGCTAAGAAAATTATTACTACTAAAGTATTATGCTAGCAGTTTATATGCAATCAGTTTATATGCAAACAGTTTATTATCATAGCGTTTCTAATCCAAACTGATACCATTTTTACTACAGCCATTAAATTATAGCACGGGTCTATTATAATTTCTAGTATAAATGTAAATTCAAGCTAGATTGCGCTTTGTTTAATCATTCTAATTATAACGTTATTTATGTATAACGGTAATGTCGCCATAAAAACAGGAACTAAAGCTGAAAGACTTTCCATAAACTTTACAATGGATGCAGTAATTGCAAATCATTCTAATCCATTCCATATAACTGTCTTATCCACTGATTACATACCAAGAGCTGAGCAAACAAAGATGAGACTTAAATACAAAAGATTTAAATACGCAGTTTAGATAGTAGCTTAGACTCAAACGCCTTTATTAATAACCATGAAGTACCCACTTAGCCTTTGAATAACTCTGTCTTTTGTCCTTTTCGAACAAGTTCAAAATCTCGAAAAGTGAATAAGACAAAACAAGGAGTAATTATTCCAATGCTACTACGCATTTATTAACATAGGGAAAAGACTATACATATAGAAAATACAATCAACCTGAGACTGTTGTCGAGGCGATTGGATGCCACGTCGCAGAGGAAGAGTTCAAATTCTGATAAGAGCTCGAACTTTTGGTGAAAGTAAAAATCGCAAGGATGGCAAACTGTACAGGGCTACTGGTAATCAGTTAGCATCCACTTAAACTTTCGGCTTCAATACGTCAAAACAAACAACTTTTGTTCAACCACTTAACAAAATTCGTGAAAAAAATCTGCTATTTCATATATTTTGTCAAGAGTGAATTATTTCCTTGTATGGAACAGCAGATATTATTTCCGCGAATTTTTAAAATTCGTAGAAAAAAGTTGTTTGTTTTGATGTACTAAGGCCAACCTTAAGAGGATGCTAACTGATAACCCTGTATATTCTGGTAAACAATAGGGTCAGCTAGCTGCTACCCAAAGTCAAAAACCTGTCAAGCGTCACAACAGAATATACCTACAATGATTATTTTCCTACACCATCGGCACAAATTTCGTTCCTTCTAAATCGAGTCTTAGCTCCCAAAAGTGTTTCCCCAAATCCAGTCCTGACGTTTTATAAATAAATCTGTCTGCGAGGACTCTTTGTCCCGAGTCAACAGCTTGCATTACCGTTCAGTTTAGGATGAATGGTCATGAGAAGATTGCCGAGGGTTGGGGCGTCTCGGTTTGTTGACAAGCTAATTCGCTGTCAAAACTTCAGTTGTTTATAGATGTCTGTGGAAGTTGATTGATGTCTGTTCTTGTCATCGTCTGTTGTAAACGGTGTTATGAAGAAAGTATTTTGTCAATGTCTTGAAAATAAACCCCGATTCCATCGTGGTTTATAACTTTTTTTTATGCGATAGGTGGCAAACAAGCAGACGGGCTGCCTGATGGTAAGCAGTCACCGTCGCCTATGGATACTTATAACACCAGAGGTATCACAAATACGTTGCCGACCCTTTAGAACTCGATTACCTCGCCTTTTGAAGAACCCCATGTTGTAGCTTCACTGAACTTTAAGGACATTTCGACCTATACGAACTCCTTTATGAATCGCCATCCAAGATTTGCCTGATCAAATGCGCAATGTAGCAATGCCCTATGCATTGCCGCGCAGAAATCGCGCTCCTGTAACCTTGATATGTCAGACTTACAAAAAAACATTGCCCTTCAATCCGGAATACAGTATTATTGCTCACTACCGATTGGCGATTGAATGGCAAAGGATGAACCAGATGAACTCTGTAAAAGGTCCTATCACTGCACGAAGTAAGTAGTTATATTTGAATTTACAGCCCTCGTCCCATACTTCATTCGAAATACTCAAAATATTCCTAATGATCATACGTGTTACATTTTGGTGTAATCCACATTAACTAGAGTAACTAGCACAGTAATACGGTATTCTACTCTACAATTACTATCTATCCATAAATCATTACAAGCAAAAGGCGTACATCACACATCGATCACGGCGGCGGTGGCGGTAACAGCAGTTTCTAATAAAAGAATGTGTCCATCGACACCAGTAATCCGATATCTCGCCGACTATCACACCGTTAGCGATAGCCGTTGAAAAAGCGGATTGGTTCCGCTTCGCCGGACCACAGACCGCGGATTAATCAAACGGTGAACGGTGAAACATGTGTTTTGGACGAGATAATAGATAGATGATGCTGGCAGGTAGTAGGTGATATGAGCTTAATATGAATAGTACCAGTATGGACCATAAACCAAGAGAGATTAGAATTTACATTAAAAAACTGTATATTGATGGATGGATGTTTTCAATAAAAATCATTGTCGATACTTGTAAATAATTTCATAACGTTTCTATAGACATCCGTCATTTAGTCTACCTGTGACCACGGACACTGCAGTGTTTGAAACATCTAGAATTAAAGTAATGTGAAATAAGCTATAAAAATCCGCAAAAAGTGTTTTATTTGATAGTGGATGATAATTGGATGGATGCATCCCTTGAGTTTTCACATTCAGAAGTAAAATATTTACTTGAAATTTAAATGTGACTCTCGGGTCGGGATAAAGCTTAATTAAAAGTAACCATTCAAAGTCGGCGAAGATACCTCTTAACATACATTTAAAAAAAAAAACAGTTGAATTAAGGTCCTTCTTTTTTGAAGTTGGGGTAAAATCAGGAAAGTAAACACGAAAACGAAAAACAAAAAAAAATAAGACCGTATAAAGGAAAACGCGAAAAAGCTAGCAGAAGATAGAAAGGAAAGGAATAAAAGCTACTTGACAAAATATGGACTTCTAAATAAAGAAGAAAGGTCGAGGCTCCTATCAGAGATTAGAGCCAATATCTTGCTATAACTTTAAAAACGCCATCTTTAAATGATAAAATATAATTAAAAATCAAACCACATTTGTATAGCAATCAACTTTGCTGGATGAATTTGTATTCAGTAAAAAATGCAATTTTTTACTTTCTAGTAAGAATTGTGGCCAATTCAAGTCGAAAAAGAAGAAAAAAATTAAATGCACAGTCACTAATATTATTTTCTTAAGACGTCACGAATAATTCCGAATTTAATGTAAAAAGTTTGAACACGTGAAAGTTTTGCCTACGTGAGGTCGCTACAGGTTAGGTACCTGTCAATTTTAGTTATTTCTTTACGTTTTTTGTTGCTTTGATGAATTGACCGGTTTGGTCTTTTCGTAGAAAGTGCGAGGCATGTTTACCTTAATTAAGTTGTACAATGCATTGTGAGCTTTTAAATGATTGCATATTAATAGACTCTTAATTGAAATGAAGCATCATAATACATAGAAATGTTTTGATTGTTGAAGTTATAAACAGTAGATTGATAACTATTCGTAGATAGGCACTTACAAAATAAATTTATTATTACAGGCGAAGATATTTAAAATTATATGATGATGGAGCTAGATGAAACCGATTCATTTGCGACTTGAAGACACCCAGATTGTAACTATCGGGGAACACCCATTCAGGCAAAATGAAAACAAACCATACCCTACTATGAAAACCCAAATTCTAGTTAATGTCAAATCAAATTATTCCGAGAAATGTTTACATTTCCAAGTTTAGTTTAATTCAAAACACCGTAAATGTTTTGTACCGGAAAGACCGCCATATGCACTGTGTAGAGGTCGACAACACTTTCAGAAATAGACTAGAACTAGATGAAACTCTAGACAGAAGAAATACGAGCAAAACTAAACCTTAACCTGCTTGAAAGAAGAATCACAAGAGCTGTTTTAACTGTCGCTAGGCTAATTATAGAAGACGCATAGAATTATGTAAACAACGCCGTAACGCATCTGATTTATGTACAAGTCTTAACTGATCCTAAGAAAACACATTTCAAAGGAATCCTAGGACATTTCATTAATAGACTAGATGAAAATAATTAGTCATCATAAAATTACTTTTTCATTTCGCAAGGAAGGTAAAGGACACTAAACAAGCTTTATTTTTTGTCTCGAAACGGGAACCAAGGTTAGTAGAGTATTCTGAGACCAAATAAAATAAAAGAAAAACGTAATGTCGTATAGGGAAGTGAAAACGCTGGCAGAAGATTCTTAGACCAAATAAAAGAGAAGGCAAATGCCATGTCGTATAGGGAGGTGAAAATTCTAGCAGAATATGTAACACCAAATAAAAGAGAAGAGAAATTTTATGTCGAATAAGAAAGTGAAAACGCTGGAAGAAGACCGTGAAGCCAGGAAGTTACTCCACCGACAAGAGATCTTAATTTATGAATGAATAAATGAAATCCACAAAAGCTAAAAAA
Organism: Agriopis marginaria; assembly: GCA_932305915.1. Lineage (NCBI taxonomy): Eukaryota > Metazoa > Arthropoda > Insecta > Lepidoptera > Geometridae > Agriopis > Agriopis marginaria. The sequence continues at coordinate 7,282,199 of OW029933.1, forward strand.
GTATTTTTCTTAATAGACTTATTTCCTAGCTGAAGGATCTGGTTATGGTAAAAAGCAACATAATTAATAATCACGGAAAAAAACGAAACCATTTAACATCTTGCGGATACATCAACTTCTTCATAAGATCCCACTTTCCATATTTTTGCAATAAAAGTGTTCTTCTACGTCTCGTTTTATTTCAGTTTTCAATATTTAACACATGAAATACGCTCCGCAGGCCATTCTGTAGCGGAAGTATTGACTTTCGCAGAAAAGGTAAAACAAGTGGAGTTAAAATCGAGATAAGATGGAACTGGAATAAGCCGCGTACAGGACATGTGCCCGCCAGATGTTAACCTAAACCCGTACCTAATTATCTATGGAAACGTAAGTACTGGAGTAAATATAGACATGTCGTTGCTAGCATAATTTACATCAAGTTATTTGTGAAGCTCAAAGAAACAAGCTGAAGCCATAGGCATACGTTTAAATTGGATAAAACTGCGCAGATTACAGCTAAATTCTGTTTTATTTTCTCTCAAGAATTTTTTCTATGGTCATCAGAATGTTAAAGCTATTAAATTGCCTTAAAGAATTTTCGTGCAATGCACATCGCATTTAAATTCAGTGAATACATCCTTTAACGTTGCAGCAACACTTTAACTTGAATGTACTTTTGACACACGAATGTATTGTATTGTAGTTTGTAAGCTCAAGCATAGACATCAGGCAATTTACTGCGATGGTTGTTAGTTCGCGCGTGATCCAAGTTTTGATTTAAATTTAGTATGGATGCAAATTCTGAAAGGGCTCGAGCATTGTAACTGCAGTAACCCCACTTTTGATGTCGTAATCAAAATCGCAGTTCCACTACGAAACAATTTAATTATAGCATCGATGCGCTATTGTGCAAGGGATCCCCATTACCTTTCACCATTGCTACATCAATCGGTGCAGGGAGCATGGTAATCCCATGGTTGTTAATTTGGGCTAGCTTCGAAGTCTGGGCAAGAAGACGAGAGGTGTCACGATTCGCACATTACGACGTGTTAAATAATATTCTTAGCACGGTGATTACGATTCGAGTAATCTATACGAAACTGCAGTCCAAGTACCGTTTTATACCGATCGTCAAATTTGACAGTAGTGATCGACAAATTCGATAAAATTTAATTTGATCTGTACTCGATATGATCGATTCCATGGCATTTTATCGAATTCGACGATCGAAAAAGAACGGTACTTGCATTGCTGTTATTGTTATAGAAAATGGGGTAAAGCTTTAGACAAATTAGGAAAATATGTCTGATAGATTCATCTATTATAAAAAAGTACAATTATCATTTGACACTGGTTGAAACTATCACGGTTGTTCACTATTGTCTACGCGGGGACACTGGTTAATAGTCAATTACAGGCACGATGCACAAAAACGATGCACTCACGTTAGAATAGTAGAAATAATAGAAAGGAAGTGGGCAGTGTTGCCCAGTGCCGGTGGAGAAATTCATCCATCCGACGTAGTGTTGCTAGTTTACTAGCAACACGCCCGTACATGCTGGGCGGCGTTGGAACCCTCCGGTTCCAAGATGTTGTCCTCTGCAGGATCCAGCAAAGGACAGAGGTATTTGACACCTCGTCTGAAGGTGGCCGTGGGAGTCTTTACGTCTGCAACACGGGCCACATTGTCTTTTCCGTGGATTAGAGTGGTGATTCTACCGAGTCTCCAATGCATCGGTGGAATATTAGGTTCTTTGATAAGTACTAGGTCTCCGACCCGCATCGGCTTGCTGTGGACACGCCATTTTTGCCGCTGCTGAAGTTCTGTGATGTACTCCATCTGCCAGCGCTTCCAGAAGACCTGTCGGAACTGTTCCAATCTCTGGAATCGATTTAATCTGGTTGCAGGTCTGTCATGTATATCAGGTCCAGGTAATGAGGCAAGCGGTCTTCCGATGAGGAAGTGTCCGGGGGTTAAAGGACAGAAGTCATCAGGAGAGGATGATAGGGGACAGAGGGGGCGGCTATTGAGGATAGCTTCTATTTGACAGAATAGAGTCGCCAACTCTTCAAATGTTAGGTGAGTGTTGCCTAGAATGCGCTTTATATGAAATTTTGCAGAGCGCACACATGATTCTATCAAGCCTGAAAAATGTGGACTGAATGCCGGTGCAAATCTGAAATTAATACCCTCCCCTGAAGTGTAACTCATGATGTCATCAGAGTGGGATTTGATGAACTCTGAAAGTTCTCGAGATGCAGCAACCATGTTACGACCATTGTCACAGAAAAGTTGAGTTGGTTTTCCTCTACGAGAGATAAAACGACGCAGAGATAGTATAAATGCTTCCTTGCTTAATTCACTTACAGCCTCCATATGTAGGCACTTGTATTTTAAACAGCAATATATAGCCAAATAACATTTGGTGATTTTGCAGCCTCTACCCTTTCGATCGGTGATGTAGTAGGGCCCAGCAAAGTCACAAGCACTAAATTCAAAGGGGGAGCCAGGATTGACACGTTGTTCAGGTAACATACCCATTATAGGAGTAGGTGTTTTCCCGCTGACTCTCCTGCACACAACACACTGTCTCGCAGTGGTACGAGCCAAATCTCTGCCGGCTATTGGCCAAACAGTTTCACGAATCGAACACAAAAGCAGCTGTGGGCCAGCATGCAAAAGACGAAGATGTTCCTGTCGAAATAATAGTTTTGTTAAGATATGTTTTGAATGTAGTAGCATTGGATGACGTTTTTCATATGGGTAGCAAGAATTTTCTAAACGTCCTCCAACCCTGATTATGTCCCTATCCAGAAATGGGCTCAACGACAAAATATTGGATGTAGCGCTGAGCTGGTTGTTTAACTTGAGAATCGACAGTTCCTTCGGAAAAGATTCAATCTGTGATAATTTTACTAAACTTTGAAATGAATGTTTGAGTTCTTCAGGCTGCAAAATACCAGTGTGTTTGTTGGTTGGATTTCTGCAATTGTTAATGAATCGATGTACATATGCGAATGAGCGTTGTAGAAAGTGTAGCTTTGAGTATCTATCAAATTCTATTAATGTTTGTTTGGTGTTTTCATCACAAGAGGTGATGTTTACCTTGACCTCAGGTAAATCATGTGTATCTGTATGAGTTTTAGGATAAATGGGTGGCCATTCTGATTCAGGTTGCCGTAAAAATGGAGGTCCCTCCCACCATAATTGGCAAGTTTCTATCTTATCTGCATCTACACTGCGTGTGGCTAAGTCTGCAGAATTAAATTTAGTTGGTACATGTCGCCATTGAGAGTGCTGTGCTAGCTCTAAGGTGGCGCTTACCCTGTTGGCTACAAAAGTTTTTAATTTGTCGTACCTCATGCCTAGCCAAGACAACACAATGGATGAGTCCGTCCAGAATACATTGCGAGCAATGACACATCGCAGAGCGCGACATACGGCGACCGCGAGCTGAGCGCCTAGAAGGCAAGCACACAGCTCTAGCCGAGGTATGGTTGTTGGCTTTACTGGAGCCACTCTAGCTTTGGCACACAGCAAGCGTGTAGTGATGTCGCCCCGCTCATTAGCTGACCGTGCATAGACTGCTGCTGCATAGGCAAATTTTGATGCATCGCAAAATATGTGTAGCTCTCTGTGGACAGATGCTTCACACATGACATGTCTAGGAATGTGTAGTGTGTGTAGGTATTTTAACTTGTCTACAAATTTGTACCATTGTTGAATTAATGGGTTTGGAATTGGCGCGTCCCATGGAATTTTCTTTATCCATAAAGTCTGAATGATAAGTCTGGGAATTATTGTCACTACTGATAACAATCCGAGTGGGTCAAATATCTTGCATGAGTCTGACAATATTGATCGTTTTGTTGGAGTTTTAATGTCAGCTTTATAATTGGTTGGAAAATGAATGAAATCATCGTTCGGATTCCATCCTATGCCTAATGTATGTGAAGCAGAGCTTATTGTTAGGTTGTTTTGTGTATTTGGTGTATCTTCTAGGATTTGTGGAGAGTTTGAACGATACTTGCGTAAATTGAAGCAACCTGCACGTAGTACAGATTCTATAGCGCGCTTTACATGTTTTAAGTCACTGATATCATCGCTTCCAGTCAATAAATCATCTACTAGAAAGTCCTTCTGAATGATTTCCTTTAACCTAGGGTCAGCGCATTCCTCACCTAATTGCCACAGGCATCGTGTGCTGAGAAAGCTTGAACTGGCATAACCATAGGTAACAGTGTTTAACCGCAACAACTTCAGTGTATCAGTGATATTTTCGCGCCACAGGATCATTTGTAATTTTTTATGAATGTCCTGGACGTTGACCATTCTATACATTTTCTCACAATCTCCTGATAATACATATGTATATTGTCTGAATCTTATTAAAATGTTGAACAAGCTATCTTGTATGTGTGGTCCTACCATCTGTATGTCGTTAATGCTATAACCTGATGTTGTTTTTTGACTACCATTGAAAACTACCCTTAAGCGAGTCGACTCACTGCTAGGTTTCCAAACTGCATGGTGTGGTATGAAATATGACGGTTGTGGTACAGTAGGAATCTCTGTTAGATGTCCAAGATCAGCATATTCCTTTATGAAGTTTGAGTATAGTCGTTTGAGTTCTGAATTTTTAACGAAGCGTCTTTCAAGAGCTAAGTATTGTTGTTTGGCTCGTTTAATTGAATCTCCTAAGCAATCTGGGTCTGTACGAAGGGGTAGCTGAACGCAAAACCTGCCCTCATCATTACGGTAAGTGTGCTTTACGAAGTGAGCCTCACATTGAATTTCTTCGTCGGTTTGTTTGTCATTTAACTCGGGTATTTGCTCTATCTCCCAGAACCTTTTGAGATTTTCATTCAGTTCATCGTTTGAAATGATATCTTGAGTATTGGATTGGATTGATGCGTGATTGCATATAATGGAATTGTTTTGTTTTGTATTGTTTGTATACAGTGGGCCTGCCAGTATCCACCCTAGCTTTGACTTGAGCATCATGGGTTGACTGGGACCGAGGCGGATTTGTTCTGGTTCAATTAGATCCCAGAACAAGTCAGCTCCTATCAGTAAATCTACTGGTAAAGCTTGATTGAAAGAAGTGTCTGCGAGTTTGATGTTTGATGGTAGTTTAATTGCTGAAATATCTATTGTTTTGCTAGGTAAATTTCCAGATATTTGAGGAAGCACCAGACAAGATAAATTTGATTCAAATGGACTGACCTTTGATTTTAGTTTGACAATGCAACGTTGTACTGAGTTGGATGAATGCACATTACCTATACCCATAATGTTTACTTGTGTTGGCTGAGGAGTCAATTCTAACATGGATTTTACTTTATCTGTTAGTAGCGAGCATTGGCTCCCGCTGTCTAAAAGGGCTCGTATTGTGGTGCATTTGTCTGTGTGTGGATTGTATAAATCGACTAAAGCGGTCGAAAGAAGTGTGCTATTGTTGTTAGTAGCTGAAGACATACTGACTATGTCCTGTTGGTATGGCTGATTGCTTTGAAAATCAATTGCAGTGGATGTGTGTACATTAGATATGTTTGCAGCCTGAGAAGAAGAATCTTTGCATAATAATGTATTGTGTCTGGCGGTTTTACACTTTGAACAAGGACCTAACCTGCACTGAGGCGAAGAATGACCTTTCCGAAGACAATTAAAACAGAGCCGGAGACGCATGACTTCGGAGGCCCTTTCCTCCACCGGCTTGGACAGGAACGAAGCACAATCGTACAGGCGATGACTACCCTTACATAAAGTGCAAGTAGGGGCAGGAGAGGCAGCAGTTGAAATTGCAAACGATTTGGCATGTGATTTCTCCGAATGTCTGAACAAATTGTTTGGTTTATGCATCATGATTGGACGATTTTCATGTTTATTGTGTTGTACTGATTCAAAAATATCTGCCCGAGACTTAAGAAATTGGAAGAACTCCTTTAATGTGGGGCTCTTTTGAAGAGAGTTTTTATGCTCTTCCCATTTGAATGTAGTGCTGTTATCAAGCTTTGCTGATGCCAAATGTACGATCAAAGTGTCCCAATGCTCAGTTGGTTCACCGAGGGTGCTCAACGCCCTTAGGTTTTTGGACACATGGTCAATGAGAAAACGTAAATCCTTAGCTGAATCTCGAGGCACAGGCTGCATGCTAATCAGAGAGTTTAAGTGATTGGTTATGAGCTGCTTTTCGTTGTTGTATCTCTCGCAGAGGAGACGCCAAGCTTCAGCATAGTTCTGTGCGCTGATTTCCAGGTTGCTAATAACTCTGGCAGCGTCACTCTCTAAGTAGCTATTGAGATAATGGAATTTATGAATGGGTTGTATCCTGTCATTATCATGTATGAGTGAAGTGAATGTGTCTCTGAATTCAAGCCATTTAAAACATGTTCCGTCAAAGTTGCTTATTTTAATTATTGGTAGCTTGAAGCTTACTGTGTTTTGTTTGTGATTGCATGCGTGACTGCATGTCGAATGTATTGAATTTTCTGGTGATTTACAGTCATCATTTTGTGGCTTATTCTTGTCTAAAAGTATCTGAGTTTCAGATAAAAGCATTGAAAACTCAAGTTCAAATTCTTCGCGGATGTCAAGCTCTGCGTCTAGCTCTGATGAATTTAAAAGTTCTATTTGTGACTGTAAATCATCAAAACCGAATGATAAATCTCTAAATTTTTCATATCGCTGGGCTAATGCACCCAATTCAACTGCAGTTACTGCCTTTGCTTGAGTGAATTTGTAAAAATAATTTTTGTATTTAGTTATGCGACCCTTGACGGAACTGCGCTTTGTATTCAAATCCTTCAAATTGGTTAACTGTATAGTGGGTACATTCAAGTTGACACTTCCCGCAGGTGACCGTGGAGGTGGCTCCTTTGTCTGAGACATTATGAGTTATGTACACTTTCAACAGAAATCGAAGGAAATAGTAGTAAAGAATGTAAGAAAAAACGAAACGTAAATTTGCAATTCGCGATCCGATCACGAAGTAGTTGAAGAGGTGCGCTGTTTTCGATGAGTAGAACTCAAAAACAATGAACGCGACCTTTGACCACGCCGTGTTTGCTGAAATTGCATGAATAAATGATTCGTGATTACACGCTATTTGATTGTTAATAACCCTTTGACCTTGGGTTTGTATTGAGTGTCGTGCGCGTGCGATATTGAGAAAAAAAGATGGATGCTCGCGCAATAATGCTCGGTGAAAAATGAATTATTTATGATTATTTTCGTTAAATTTAGTAACAAATGAAGAGCCAATATGTTTATCTATCAAAATAGAAGTGAAGATAAGTGGGATGGGAGTTAAAAGGATAGACACTTCCCTGTTTTCTTCGCTTGCAAAATGGCGTCGGCGGCGTAGATCGGTGCCGGCCGGCGTTTTTGTCAACACTTTTTCACTGCTTTTATGTATGTTATTGTATTGTATGTAATTGATATCACGTCGGGGTATAATGTCTACGCGGGGACACTGGTTAATAGTCAATTACAGGCACGATGCACAAAAACGATGCACTCACGTTAGAATAGTAGAAATAATAGAAAGGAAGTGGGCAGTGTTGCCCAGTGCCGGTGGAGAAATTCATCCATCCGACGTAGTGTTGCTAGTTTACTAGCAACACGCCCGTACAACTATAGTTATATGATTATTATCAGGATATTAACCCTGATATGGTTGTGAATGGAGCTCACGATATTTTGGCGTAGTTACATCCATCATGTTCACGGGAAGACTGAGTCAGTCTTCAAAACAACAGGACAAACGTTATCCTGCCCAAATTTCAATTTTATACAAAAATCCGGTAGAAAAAAGTACTTATCCAGAATTTTCCGAATTTCCGGGCAAATTTTCCATTAAATTTTCTAAACCACCCCAATATTGAGGTGGACATAACAAAAAAAATCTAATCGGTCAAGCCATTTTCGAGTTTTTGCGAGACTAACGCACGGCAATTGATTTTTATATAAGATAAATAATATATACTTGCGTTACCTACTCAGTAAGTTTCGATAAAGAAAAAGAATATTACCTACCCTAGTGAAAATATTACGATATTTCTATCTAATATTCCCAAGCGACGTTACCGTCTAGACTGTAATGCCCACGACAGGGCAAAGGCATCGGCCACGGTCCCCATGAGAATCGCACCTATTTAGATGCGCGTGCGCATCACGCCGCCATCACCGCCGCGTCATATTGTATACTGACGACGTTGACAGTTATTGTGCATGCACTTCCGGAGCTGTGTGAATGGATACAACACCAAAAAAATTAACTTGCACAGTATTTTCAAACAACTCATTGTGCTGTCTGAAATATTTTTTGTTGAATATACATGTACGAACCGGAAGACGCAACGTAGGGTCCACTGGATGGACCGACGCCATTGTGAGAGTCGCCGGCATCCAGTGGATGCAAAAGACAGACTGTCGTTCAGTTTGGAGGTTAAAGAGGGAGGCCTATGTTCAGCAGTGGACGTCTCCCGGCTGATGATGATACTTTATAATTAAATATATTTTAAGCAAATAAGTATTTTTAATATTCTTCCAGGACATAATTTACAATGACTTATTTCGAAGTTCGTTTACCGGCTTCGAGTGGATGTAGGTGTAGGCCATTGCAGACACAATATTTAGGTGATGGAAACGAAAATGTGTGAATTTGGAGCCTGATGAGAGATGAGCCTCATCAGCTTGAGGACGTCAGTCTTCAGGCTGATGATGAATATACATGTGAAAATTATCGCCAAAGAAGAACATGTGATAGGAATTGTTTATAAGAACGTTAGTCCCAATATAAATTAACAATTGGAAAGACACTCCTTTCGAACGTCAACTAAATCAATCAGGCACTAACAGATGTTCTCCCCCGTTTCACCGATAAATCGTTCAATTTTCTAAATAATCGACTTGCAAGCCCCAGATCACGTCCGCGGGAAGATAAGCGTTTTAATTAAGTTTTCGTAATTTATATCTTTATTAAAAGCACGGCTAATGGTGGGCTTTGATTGGCAATAACGACCTCTTTAGACTACGCTATGATTTATCACAAAGCTGCATAGTAGCCCCATACTGCTCGCCGGCTACCCTGCAATACAGCATAGCGTAACTATAAGTGTGTGGTGTCCATACAAAATGTATGGAAGCAATGTTATCGTTTTATATACCTAGTTGTACACGCACGCATGCGCCGCTGCATAAGGACAATAGGATCTCTTTCATGTTATATCATTTCTGACATCACCAAAAAATATGCTGTTTTGATATAAAAACCAAACTCTACTGAACCAATTATGTTGAAATGTCTATGGAAGCAAACTAAAAGTAAGTATATACTTAAGTTTTTTTTTTTATCTGTTTAATTGACGGAGTTGGTAACAAACATAAAAAATACAACAGAGTTGAGAACCCCCTCCATTTTTTAAGCCGGTTCAAAATCAATACGCGTACAATACTTTTTCTATTCCGTTTTTGTATGATAACATTATTTGAATCAAAATCAAAATTTTACTGAATATTTATAATGTTTTATTTTCTTTATTTATTCTCTATAAAGAAGATTCAATCATTTTACATCTTCAAAAATGTTGTAATGCCCGAATGAGATAAAGGACGCACAAGGCATTTACTCTTAATGATTATTAATTACCATGAGCAAATTTCAACTTTGAATACTGTTTCCGAATAGCCCGGTGTTATAGCATAGTCTGAAGATGCCTTCATCAGCAATAACCGGCGAGGCAGTCGGATCGTGATAACGGCAGACTTACCGCCGTCGTCTGCCGATACCGTCCGCGACGTGACGCCCGCTGACTCCGAGACGATCGTCACGCCAGCTTGTTTATCATTGTGCTGAAGATTACTAAGAGCGCTTTCACATTAGGTGGCTAAGCAACTTGGCTTGGGATGGTTGAAGGTAGGACTGATCATCCACCGAAACGAACCCCAGGATGATAAAGTTAGAACGGCTTTGTCGTGGACGGAGGAGCCGTGACAACACGCAGTTGTCTCGGGAGGCGCCGTGGCGCAGGGCTGAAGACTCCGGTGTGTTCTTCTGGATATGCCGGAGCCTTCTTGTCAAGCACTAAGGCTGGTCACCGGGAGGGTTTTCGTAGGTATTATCCTACATAACCTGGCTGCTATGCAGCGCTACAGTTTTTGTTGTATGGAGCGGAATACAGATCAGGGGCTTTACGGACAACTGCTAATAGCGACACCTAATCCGCTCAGTTGGAAAATCACGCGAACGTGAACCTTATCGCGCCCAGATACGGTTTGCGGTCGCGTGATTTTCCAAATGAGCGGATTAGGTGCCGCTATTAGCAGTTGTCCGTAAGGCCCCAGTAGCAATGCAGTCGCGCCCCAGCCAAACATACCTGCACATATAATTTCGAATGCTGTCTCAAGTACCGCTGTAGCCATACATCTGGTGCTTCTTAGCCACCTAATGTGGAAGCACCCTTAGCGACGACCGTCACGGCTGCTTGTTTATCATTCTCCTGCGGATTTCCCAACAGTTCCGAGAGAGAACGTGCAATCGGCAGAGTAATGGGATGAGCGGTGCGCCTGTTGGCAGCTCCGATTGTGCGATTGCGCGGAATCGAACCGACTCCAACTTAATTGGACGAGACGGGTGCTATATGTACGATTGACGATATTATCGTGAAATACTCATTAACTGGGTACGTTTTCATGGAGAAAGATTGCTTGTTTTTATAACAAAAGCGCGGCAATCACTACAAGGAAAACAAGGGAAATATATGCCTTAGTCTTCGATCAAAATAAAATGAATGGACGGGCCATAACCATTGAACTTGCTCAGTAAAAACAAGTCAAAACCGTCAGACATTTACTTCAACGACTAATTATAACCATGTACAAAAAAATTGTTACAAAAAATAGATAGCGGTTTTTTGTTGTGTATTTACACCTCGGGAAAGCACAGGAAGGCATAATTTTGTCAGATGTTTCGGTATCATGTAACAATAGATTCGTGTTGCACTTCCTACGGCTAGAGACCGACTGAAACGAAGTGAGCGAGGGCGCTCATTTTGTAATCTTCAAAAATGCGCTTCTTCTGGGCCCGTCCAATCATTTTATTTTGGTCGAAGGCCTTAGTACTATTATTTTTCGTGTTCAAATAACTCTATGTTTTGGACGAGCAAAATGTACCTATTTTTACCTAAATAAACGAATTCTAAGTCCCAATAGACATTTAAAACCGCATAGCACTTACCGCAGCGACGTGCATTCCGATTTCAATCAAAAGGCCAAAGCTTGATGCCCGCTTATGAACACCAAATAAATAATACTTGTGATGTTCATTGATTGTAAGCCTGGATAAGTGCGTGCAAAAAAAAACATGAAGAGCCGTTTAAAAAAAAAGAAGAAAAAGAAACTATACGAAGCTATAATCCAATAGTAAGTACACTAGAAACTTGTCTCAGAAGCCGCAATTATTCGATTAGCACAAAATCAATTATATTTGAGCACAAAATAAGTACTTATCTCAGTAAGCTCTGAAGCGTATAACAACCAGTTCCGTAATGACGGAGGTTGTAATGCAGCCGATCGATTCCACATAATCGCGGTGTGCTATTAGAAAACGGCATTACCGATTGCGGACTATATCTCAATAAATTCAATTTTACCTAATAACAAGCCGCGGTGTATCGATAATTGTCGGAAGTCGTCGTAATAAGTGCGCGATCGTCTTGCGTTGTAATTACAGTGATCGAATCAAATTGTGAGATCGATTTATGTATCGATGTCAGATGGCGCCTGAGAACATCACTGGTTTCTTCACAGTGCGACTAAGCCCTGCCTTAGACTTACGGATAACATGGAATCCAACCATTTACGCGATAATAGTTAAATTACTAGTTTACCAACAAGTAAAGGCGTGCATCAAGTTTATGCCACGGTTAAACTATATTAAAGGAAATGAATAGTTGTTAACTAGACCTTGTCGATCAAAATTAGAGAGAAGAGGAAAATGGACGAGGTTTATAATTCAAACTCTGATGGGTAAAACTTAATTCTACTTACGTAATAATTCTGACATGATACGGGGATATCGCAGTTATCAAAATTAAATCAGGAAATTGTTCATTCAACGACGTAGAACTTGTGAACAACAAGCTACCTACTGATAATTTTCTTATTAAATCTCATATTATTAATTATATTACACGTATGTCACATCTATGACCTCTTCGTTTAGTCTCAGGTCTAGTCGGACATTTATTAGTGAGTCATCGGTCTAAACGCCACAGAACCTTAATATTATTAGTATTATCGATTACTTTCGGAATCCCAAAAAGTTATTTACTGAGTACATACAGTTGAATAATACACATATATTAAGCTAAGCATTTATTTTCGCTTAAGGCAATAAGGCCGCCCATTATACTGCCGTATATTTGTTTTTTATGTTAGTTTAAGTTTCATTTGTATTTTCGGTGTGTAATAAAGAAATATTGTATTGTATTGTATATATTTATTTAATATGAATAATACACATAATATATTTATTTAATATAAAAGCAAAATACTACTTACTGACTGACTCACCACAAAATCTTGAAAACTACTTATTGTAATGTAATATAAAATAATTTTGCAACAGGGATGAATTAAAGGGATTAAAATAGGGATTAAATATTGCATGAAAGTCTGCTGTTAAAAACAACAACAGCAACACACAACAGCTAGTCTATCTATAAGTATATCAAAAATAATCCCTATTTACCTTGGTCACGCCATAACTTGAGAAAAACTTTACCGATTTCATCTATCATTTTTAAGATACTTTGTAAAAGGCTCTTACGGAAATAAAAATTGCGCAGAAAATTAGAAAACTTTAGAAAACTTAACAATGATTTTAAAGCTAGGGGCGCAGCTAGTTTTAAACAAAAATGCATTACTCGCAAGCACCGGGATATGAGTGAAAACTACAGACAATGGCGTCTATTCTGGCTAAACTAAACCAATCTGACAGGACTAAAATTATCTGCCTCTCTTTTCATTTTAATACGTGAGAGAAGGATGGTAACAATTTTAGTGCTGTCAAATTTAGTTTAGTTTAGAGTGTATCAGAATCGATGCCATTGGCTCCATTTCCAGGCTTTCTATAAGTGCTACAAAATGATACACAATGGTTACGTACATTCTAGGTCAATATTGTTTATAACTGAGGGATGAGAACAAAGCAGCAATCAATGGTTTCAACACCAGAGGTTATTGCTCTGTTGCACAACATAACGACGTATCATACGATGACTGTTGGGAAATGAACGAAATGTCATTGTCAATACTACTACGGCCCGATGGATCGAAGAGATATCAGATCCATCAATGGATTTGGTGGATCGGCTTCTTCGAGGCAAACGTGCTCCATCGTAGACTGCATCATCGCTTAACATCAGGTGAGCTGGTGGCCAAACCAGGCCTATTATTAAAAAAAAACTTGGAGAAACATTTACCCGATACAAAGATATAGCGTAAGGGTCAGAAGGTTTATTACAGTAAGTAGTGGGTTAAAACAGAGTGAAAATTATGATTATTACTACTAAAACTATATCACAGAGCTTTAGCAATACAATAATCAAACTGCCGGACTTAGACACGTTATGCCTCAAAATTAACTTCTGGCAGTCGGCTATTATCACGTATAAAACGAGGTATCTTTTTTAATCGTAGATTAACTTAATCTAAGTAGGATCGCATAATATAGTGGGACAAACTTCCATTATATTATGAACACTACGCGCAATCTGATGTTCAATCGTTAATATTTTATTGCAAAAGCCGTAATTTCTTCACTCAATCAAAACTATTAAAATAACAAAAGCTTCCATGGAAATTGCCGCAAAATAGCTATAATAAAGACATTCAATTATCTTTTCTAAAGAAGAACCTACTGAACTAAATTAATCGAACTGTGAGTGAAAGGGCATCGAAATTTTTATCGACCTTAATACTTCACTAAAATAGTCAATAAAACCCGTTAGTTCGTTGTAAAGGATGCAATTTGTACGTGACCAAATTATATATTAAGAATCCAATAATATAAAGGTCTATTGTATGCATTGACTTGATATTCCCAATAGGTTAGTTATTTCACCGTTGGAAAGCGTAAGCAATGCAAATATTTCTAGGTAGATGGTACGGGATGATTTTTAATATTGAAAAGTGTTAGTGGAAAATATTGTATAATTTTGTCTTTATTATGCACAGATAACCAAGTCTACAGTACATACGAAATAAGGCTTGTATCTTTGATTGACGTACCATTTATACTTAAAAGCCAGTAATAACATAATCATCTATAGCTTTCCCTTTCACATAGTTAGAGATAGCCCTCTCTCTCTCTTACATATTATGCCATTTGCTCCGGTCTTGGGCGTGTTTGCAGGTAATAATCATTAAAATGATAAAAATTATCACGTTATTAACACAATGAATAAATTTTCTGTCAAACTACTTCAGGGCTAGTCTCAGTTTATTATAACTTTTCTCATTGAAAACCTTCGCATAAACTTTAAATAAGTTACTAAGATCTGCATATTTTATAGACTAGAACCTAGTATATTTCTTTGGTTATAAATAGAAAATTCCCGTATCATAGTTGAGATTATTTTGCAGAAATATTGAGTTAACATTCCGAATGGACCGGTGGGTAAAATGGTCACCTATAGGAATATTTAACGTGGCTTGCATAGAAAATTTACATGTTTTATTAAAAGACTTTCTAGAGACCTACTGGGTGGATACCATTGAAACTGCGGGTGGTCGTCTATAACAGTTACTATTAGTAGTGCTCTTAGTAATGAAAATATATCGCTGGAGGCAAAAAATTTGCTTCTAATATTGGTTATAGATATTTACCACCCAAGAATACACGCTCGATAAGATAATCTGTTCTATAGAAAAATCTCCCTTTCTTCTTTACGCGTCACATGCCTCATCAGCAAGAAGTTGAAAGATGATTTTATAACGTCATGTAGCATACATATTAATTTAGTCCATTGCTAATTATCGAAAAGAATATCTATTTATATAAAAGCGAAATTCATCTACTCACTCACTCATTAAACACGAAATCTCGAAAACTACTTGACCTACGAAGCTGAAATTTGGCAGATTCCTTATGGAGTGTAGAGGTCCGCTAAGAAAGGATTTTACGAAAAGGCCGAATTAAGGATGACAAAAAGGGGGTTGAAAGTTTATATGAAAGTCTACGCGCACGAAGTCGCGGGCAACAGCTAGTTAAATATAATTGTGAGTAAACTTCTGAAAACACAATATGGACCTACTATCTATTCATAATCTTTCATAAACCTATTGTTTTCTGTAGTTTTCCTTGTTATTGAAATAAATTTCATCACGTTGATGCATTTGTATAAATACAGGTACTATTATACTCAACTATACATGATCATGACATATTTTGAGGTGAGCCTATTTATAGTCAACAATGGCATCGATTCTGATGCACTCTAACCTAAACTAAATTTGTCATCTCTTGTCAGTTGAATTGTTGCCATCCTTCTAACACATATTGAAATGAAAAGAGAGGCAGATAATTTTAGTCCTGTCAGATTGGTTTAGTTTAGTGACAGAATAGACGCCAATGTATTATAATTTACGACTATAAATATCCTCGATTATTTCAATGCCATATTGCGATAATCGTTAAAACCCAGCGTTTCACATAGGATCATAGTTTTAATGGATAATTGTTCCTATAAGTTGGTCCCAATGCCTATTTATGTACCTTGATATTTTGAACATATCTGTAAATATTTCTGCTATATATCTATCTAATAACTATCACGGTTTTTCACTAAAGTTATTATGATTATTTATATGATCATTCCACAACCTTAGCACGTTAAATATCCCGTAAAGATTCAGAAAAGGAAAGCTTTACATTTTTTATTATAAAAACTGACGTGTGTTTCACACATATTTTATTTATAATGTTTATTATCAATTAAGGTCTCTGACTACTCAATTTTATTAAGGCTAGGTTGTTATTACTAGCATCTAAATAATACGGCTTAAGGCCACGTCAAAAAGTTCATGCAAGTCGAAAGATAAGTGGCAAATGCCATTTCACTTTCAACATAATCTTTTCAAAGAAACATAATAAGGACTTTAACTTTCACATGAATCATCATAATCCATTGCAATAGTAAAAGCAGCAAACAAACCATCCGTGACAGACTGAATAAAGCACAAACACCATAATAAGGCGTACGAAATCAATGCATCACATATCATGATTCCGTATCTGATCGTATGTCAATCTGTTCAAGGCATTATATATGCATAATATGTTGATATATGCAAATCTTTATGATGATAAGATCTCCTAGTTTACACCTGGTTTGAGAATAGTAAATTGTAACACTGAGTTTGAGATAAAAAAGGCTTACCCACTTGTACGCGGAAAAACAAACCTATATAAAATTGTGTCTGCCTTTATTTTACGCTTTCAATTTATTATTATCTTACCTACCTTACCTATATAAATACCACGCTGACACAATAAAACTTCATATTAGCAAACCAAAACCATAACCACAAAATAATTTTACAATTAAATAATGGACCTACTCGTAGTTTGTTTGAGGTAAGCTCAAAAAAATGTACATCTTAATTATTTATTTCATATTATTTGTTCTTGTCATACATTAAGTCCGCATAATAATAAAGCAAACAACCTGTAAAACTGTGATTCTAATTTTCATATCCTATGCAGATATTTTATGCCAGGATATTATCAGGATTAGCAGGGAATGAATTAAAGTGAACCCACTCCCACGCCAGTGTCAAGTCAAAAGCATTACTTAGTATGAGAACTTGTACCATTAGTTACAGGTAATCAAATGCCGTTTTTATTGCTCTTAAAATATTGCTGAGGCCATAAATCTGAGATAACATTAAAGATTACATTTAGAAATTTAATTTCGCTCTAGATTTACTTTGATCGCATATTGTAAAGATCAGATAAGAAATCACAGGTTAGCAAATTTATGCTAAAGCTACACAACTATTCTATGGCTGAAATACCACTTCAAATATCTAATATTTATAAGTCAGTGCATCTTACCAGTTATCGCTATTTCGTATGTTTTAAGTATTGAGTAATGCTTACCTGTAAAGAGAAAACACATCATTAATAACTTTGTAAAATCATTAACATACATCTCTTAATGTTTACAAATTATCCATGTAAGATGAGATGGATCCGGTCAAAGGTCGCATAGATATTTGATTTTTTTGTAATAAAAAGCCCTTTTCTCATCTCATCATCTCCGTCATAAATCAATTTTAAAATGCTAATATCATGTTGAAAGACACGTGTGAAAAGTTTCGCATTGGTAATGACCAAGATGAAATTGATAAATTTCTATATAAACAAATTTTAATGGATTTCACTGACGCATATAAAATTATAAACGAAAGCAATTAGTCAGTAGTAAAAAATTATAAGTATCAAGAATGTCAATGTTTTTACCAATAAAATCCCACATTTTTGTTTTGAGTCAAGCTATTCAATAGTATCGGATAAGTCTCGTTGTTGTGTCTTCTGCAAATTCAATGAACAGGCTACGACAAAACAATAGACAGAAGATCGAAATATTTTCATACATTAATGTCACTGGTTCACAACTGTGAAACATGGTAATCATTCACCATGTAATAGCATCTCTTCCATTGCGTTAGTTTTGATAGATAGGTACCTTATCACGAATGAAGCTTTAGATATCACATGCTATTATAAACTCTCTCACAAAGTGTTAAAGTCCGTGATCAAAAGCTAAATTTTGATTTATTTTTGGCCCTACGAGATCAACAGAGCGTGTTTTATGAAGGTGCATCGGCCAATGAACACAAATTAGCTTTTACACAAATGCTGGCATTGCATTGTTTATCTGAATTCATAAATTTAAAGTCTTCCGGTATTATTCAAAAACATCTTAAAACCTTTTTTTTAATGTGCCATATGATATTATTCGTCAGAAATAAGTTAACAAAGCACCAAGGTAAATTATTAAATGTAAAATCACATGGACAATCTCCTCTCCCATGCGCCATTGATCCCTGTCATTGATGATGATGATGATGATAGACAATCTGTCCAGTTCATATTTATTCAAAATCATATTGCTGCAGTCTGTACATAAGTGATCATTAAAACAAAATATAAACAAATTACGTATATGAAAATGACCTAAAATAAAATGCATAATCTCATCACCTTTGTTTAATTGTAATGTGATGAATTAAAAAATATTCGCATGTGGTCTTATTAAATTCACAAAAGCCCATTGTTTTAAATTTGGGGCATTGGTGTCTTTTGTATACCATTTATTAAAGGTATGTGTATAGGCTGGTAATTGAAAATCCATGCCATTAATTCAAAATAATTATTCAAACACGTTGCGTTTTAATGAAAGCAATCAAAACAGCAATTACTCAAAAGCTCGACGTTCAGTCGCTTAGAATAAATAAAAATAAATTATATTTATACACTAGCTTGTAGGAATTGTAGCTTCCGTTAATGAACATTACAATAAACTAAGGAATTATAATTTCATTTAAAATAATTATAATACTAAGATAATAGTTTTTTTTAACCAGGCAAGTGCCTTTATTAACTAAACAAAATTAGTTGATTAGATATCATTTAATTATAATTTCGTTAATATTGTAGCAAGTTCTCTGTGCCCATATGAGGTAGGGGTCTAAAATAAACAAAAGCTGAATATACAGATAAGCGGTTCCACGAGACTCCACCGTTTCCCCATTTAATTATGTCACGGATCCCTATTGGCTTACATAAATAAACCTTTCATGAAAGCTTATTTAAGAGATGATTTAGTATAAAATTCATTAATGGAATTTAAGTACTGCCGTGGTTTTATTCTAACTTATGAATGACTGGTAATTTTTACCCGACTACCGCAAAGCCAAAAAGAAAGGTTATTTTATATCTTGAGATAAGTATAATAATTAAATATACAGTAAATATTAACTGTACACGTATATAATTATATATGACAGCATCCATTTTAGAAAACTAGATAAATATTACTTCTGACAAGTTTGGACACAAAAACAGCGGCAGCGTTGGCCTTACATTTGTCGCCCAGTGTACAGGAGTCGGGGCACATTGGCCACAATATTAGACGCTCCATGGTCTGAAAGGTGGCTCCAAAGTCAGACATTTCCATTTCCATCACCTAAATTCTATTTGCACATATTATGTCCGCAATGTCCTACATCCACTCGAAGACTTAAACATAAACAGACTTCGAAATAAGCCATGGCAGATGATGTCCTGGATAATCTTTCAAGTTGTTTTCATATTATTTAGAATAATTTTCTTATCGAAATAAAATTTATTATTAACTAAAAATCTACCTCAACCGTCTTACATTTCTACGCCTAGTTTAACCTTCAGCAACTGAGACAAACACCATTATAATATTGATAGCAAGTTATGCACTATAAGCAGAAAATTATAAGCCCTAGACTTCATTCACCCCATTATATTATGGTGCAACAAAGTAGAACAGGGAAGGCGTGAGGTCAGGGGAGGGACCATTCATAGTCTGCTGAATGGGGCTATAAAACAAATTGCAATACCACCCGCTGAATATATTGTTTAATGTACCTATGTGTTGAATGTTAGTTGCAGCAGTGGGGTCTAGGGCAATTGAGGTAGAGGAACTCTTTTAAAATACTTCAAAAAAGGTTCAACGCCGACAATATAAAGACAAAAAAATATTAAATCGCGTAGCGACGTTAGAGCACAATACACGCGATTAAATCCGTTAAAAGTGTTTAATTTCTACATGGAACATGAACACAAATTCATATTTTATGGATCATCCTTCAATAACACACTACCTTATAAACCATAAACTTTCTTTTTACTATATCCTTGATCTTCTCATAACACACAAACAAAATGGAACTATAATAGTTTAGATATAGTTATAATGATATTTTACTATATCCCACGGTCACATTTTAAATGCAGATAAACTTCTCAAATGCCGTCACTCTAGTCTCATTATGCTTTCGTTTGTGGGGGTGTCAGACTATCTACCGTTGATGTTATCATTGCAGCAATAATTCTCAATCATTCCCCTGGCGCGTCTACTCTACCTGGGTCGTTAAAATACCTAGCTGTAGGTTGATTGAAATTATCAAGCACTCGATATATGATGACACATTATAATGATTAAGGATAAGTGCTTATTGCGGAGGAAACTGAATTTCCAATCATATGCGTAGGTATAATCGTAATATAATCATTTAATGCGTTTGGCGTCAAATATGCGACAATATTGTAGACCCAAATAATCTCTTCTCTACATCTCTACATATTATCATAAATTAAAGTCTCTTACCGCGTATGTCTGTCTCTTTATGACACAGTTACTTGTAGCAAAATTTTCAGTTTCAAAATCATGTATAATATAAAGAAATAACTATAAACATAAACAATATAATTATATCCCTGTATAAAAAAGGATTTTGAAGAATTAAAGCGGCAAAGCAACCATAGCATAGCATTGATGTAACTTGTCACACCCAGTTTTTCCGTTTCGGCAAAAAAAAGTCCCTTGGTAATCTAAGTATTGAAGTAGGTATCATAATTATATAGGTTAGATACAGTACTCCTTTCTTTTAAATACTAAGGTCAAAAAAAGTTCGTACTAAAAAAGAGGATTATTTGGCTATTTCAAAGGACTTGACAATTTTATCATAGAAGGAATGGTAAAACAAATAAATGAAGGGGGAACAAGGAAAACATTCGTCGACCAAAATAAAGGAAAGGGCGAAAGTAATTATGTATGTACCATGAAAAATTGGTTAGATCATAGAACCATTAGTCAGACACAATGGAATAAACGGAAGTAACGCTGTCGGAGAGAGATGGAGAATCTTCTCCATCAACAAAAGCTCAGTCCTTAAATTCAACACCAAGAAGAAAAGTGAAGATAAAAAAAAATTATACAGCAGTATCGCTGACATCAAAAATAAACAAGCAATCATTAATTATGAAAATTAACACATCAATTGAATTCACAGTTACAATTATACGCTTTGTCCGAGTAAAAACTCAAAACAAAACCCTTTCTTTTGAGATAATTGTTTATTAACCAATTGACGCGTGGCGTGGGCGTCGCTTGAATAATCAACAGGCAATCAATGAATTAACTCTGACTGAATTGGACAAAGAATTCGATTCGAAAGATACTGAAAATGGTATGATAGTGGATAGGTACGAGCTGTTTTATAATAATTTTAAAATTATAGAAGCTGATGGAAACGATGTTTGATTTTCAATCGACAACAATAACTAAGACTTATTGCGAATGTTTTTTTTTTAAATTATAATAAGGCTTGCGCTTGGCCGCCAACTCGCCTGATGTTAAATGATGTGGTCTACGATGGAACACGCTCGCCTAGAAGAAACCTATTCATTGTTTTATTTGTTCAATGGTTGCTGTCTGAAATGAATAGAGAATTTCCTCGATGATATCCCTTAATTTTTACCAATTAAATATTTTTTTAAATTTTGTCTCTAGAAGTCTTATCTATTTAGTCACTGCCAAGTATTATTGAAAGTTCAAGTAGACGAATGTTTAAGTTTAAGAAGATATTGCTGGTCAACGATATCAACTTATTTATTAATGGTGAGTATATTAAATATATTGAGTGTAACTAAAATAATTTGTGTTGGTTTTAGTTTAACATAAGTAGTAGAAAAGAAAGCCAATATAAAAAAATGTGGGTACACAATTATTTGAATTCTTGACGGTGCATAAAACCGTAGACAAACAGTATTGATTGTATATATTATGTAGGTTTAGAATCATTTTACCTATTTACCAGTCAAACGTCAACTCGAGAAGTTAAATAGGTACTTATATCTTATAAGAGAAAGTAAATTTAATATTTTGTGTGATTCTGACTTTGCACTTTTGTAATATCGTGTCTTTTATATCAGTTTGCAACGATCAATCATTAGAACAAGTTCTGATCTATAGAATATTAATAGGTACCATTTTCAATAATCAGTTTCTCATTTTTTATATCAATTTTGCTGCTTTTCTGTTTGCATGGAATATCGTCAAAGTCGATGTAATTAACATGATTATTACCATTATCAATGTTTGCAACTATGTAAAATATAAACCTATGCTTCATTTGACTTTTGACCCTGAAGTTACTTCGCTGATAAGATAAATTCTATGATTTTTAATTAAGTACACATTTAACAGCCACTATCCAGTTAAGTAGCTGCAATAACCTTAAAGCATATCATTTAAATTTTCATAGAATCGCGCGCATACATGTCTGTATCGTTCCCCCCTAGTGCGACACGTGGTACAAAAAATTTCATCAAAGGAAGATCCTTTAGGTGTATTACGTCGACTTCGAAAAATTTTGAACGCCAGAAATGTTGAATTCTCGTATATAGATATATTTTCATAATGTTAAATTTCCTCAATGTTGAAATATAATTTCCCAAATGTGGGATTCCCAATAATATGTAGATTTGATGTTTGACTCGTGGTCCCACCGTCTTTGACCCACCATTACTCGTGGTCTGTTTCATAATGTAGAATTATCAAAATGTATTTTTTTTAATGTTAAACATATAATTTAAAAAAAAATGCGGATTCAAACCTGCTTATTCCGGTTAAGGTTTGGTTGCCAAATTTTTGATTTGTCCATAACATTTAAATAGTCAATCCTGAAGTGTAGAACCACATTTTAAGTAACCATAATTTTCAATGTTGAATTTGGTTGTGCAAAAAGGAAAAAGTCAACACTATTGTCAAAAGTCAATTCAACATTTTGCGAAATCCATTGCCTCGACATTGCAAATTTGGAATTATTATGTTCATAAAAGTAAATGAAAAGTGAAAATACAGCTGACGTCTTTGTCTCTTTAGTGCTAAAATGAGGCAAACTGATTCAACTCATCCGCATTCATTATGCATTCATTCTCGTTCTCTTGAGCTAGCAATGTGCATCGTTTCGGTCCCCGGTCATATTTTCACATTGATTTCTAACTGCAATATGCGATGCAGAAAGGAGAACATGCGCTGATATTATAATTAGCATTCGATACGGTATTAAAATGAGCCGACAGCCTGGCGTTAAGCAGGGTATTTAACTGACTAGAGATACACGGCGTATTTTATATGCCATTTGATATTTAGTAAAGTACATTGTACTTCAAAGCTAGAGTAACATAGTAAGCTAGAATATTAGATTCAGATGCATATTAAGCTTATTTTCTATCATAATGGTATATCACAGCATTCTATTCACGTTATCACTAACGTAGCAAAAGTTTGTTAATGTGTGTGTGGTAGTTTTTTTTGTTCTTATTCAACTCAGTAGGAGCAGAAAAGATTTGGATGACATTTGTATAGAGACATACATAGACAAAAGTTCATCGGCTAATATTTGTGCTGAAAGAATTATCGGTTCGTACAGGGTAAAAGGTAAAACCATGGGCGCTGCCAATTCTAGGATATGTTCAAAACTAGCTACGACCCGTTGTTTTACTCGCTTTAGTGCAGAAATCGTATTTTTTGTATAAAAAGTGTTAATCTTGGGTTCACTTTCAAAAAGTCACAATCATTAAAGTATACAATAAAGCATAGTAAAAAGTGAATATTCAAAACCGAGTTATAAATAATAACTCGGTGTTGCTAAATTTTCGTGTTGGATAGGTACCAGGCTTTAGTTTGGTTGATTTACAGCATTCAAACTTCATAAAATAAAATAAAATCTGCTCACACATAAGCTACTTCTATAAGCATCCAAATCCATTTCGCGGTTCTAGAATTGAATATGAACACACATAAAACTTCATATTTATAATATTACTGTGATTGTTAACAAGGCGAAAATTATACTAAATCTAAGTCATATCTTTTGTATAGTCTTTCTTATACTAAATGTCTTATACTAAAAGGTCTAAATTACCTTCTGAATATTTTCGTGAATTTACTATGCTGTGTAAATTCACTCAAGCGTCTACCATCGTGGGCCAGTGTCCAATTACAACGGGATTATGTTACAAGCCCGCGTCGAGCGCCGCATTGACATTGGTATCCAGTATCAATGAAAGCGAATCAACATTGTAAGCTTGTTACTATTGGCAATTACGCTACTTTGCTTATATTTTTAGATTTTGTCGTTACCAGTGTTTTTTTATAATCTACAATTAATAATTTTTAATCATCATCATCAGCAGCCATTAAACGTCCACTAGTGTATAAAGGCCTCCATGTTAGAGAGGGGTTTTGGGTTTTTTTAATAGTAAATTGGAATAATAATAATCGAATAAATTTGCCACAAACAAAGATAGGCGTCCTCAAAGGTAGGCAACGCACCGCCAATACCCCGGGTATTGTAGGTATCCATAGATGACGGTGACTACTTACCACAGGTAACCCGTCGCTTGTTTGTCTACTATTACATTTAGAAAAAGCCAAAGCTATTAAGTTTCAATCTACTATTAAAGAGAATAATTGCAAAATAAAAACAAAAGATTGTAGCCTTCCCAATTCAGGGCTCACAATGTCTATTTGAATTTTTATAAATTTAGTATTTTTTTATTTTGACTAAGTTATTAAAGTATAGTTTAACAATACAGCAGTGCAAGTACCGTTCTTTATCGATCATCAAATTTGACAGTTGAGATTGTTAAATTCGATAAAATGCCATTTGATCAGTACTTACTATAATCGATTCTATGGCATTTTACCGAATTTGACGACCGATAAAGAACGGTACTCGCACTGCCGAACTTTCAAAATCAGAAATGTTACAAACAAACTTGG
Source organism: Agriopis marginaria (assembly GCA_932305915.1). Lineage (NCBI taxonomy): Eukaryota > Metazoa > Arthropoda > Insecta > Lepidoptera > Geometridae > Agriopis > Agriopis marginaria. The sequence goes on from OW029933.1 coordinate 7,307,081, forward strand.
AAAGGCAAAATAATCATCTACACAATATCAAAATATCTGACTGACTCATCATGAAATCTCAAAAACTACTTATTCTACGAAGCTGAAGTTTGGCAACTAGTCACCTTATGAAGTGCAGAGGTTTGCTAAGAAAAGATTATGTCATAGTGTCAAATTAAGGAGAGCAAAAAGGGATTGAAAGTTAATTTGAAAATCTACGCGTAAGAAGTCGCAGGCAACAACTAATAGTAGGTAAAACAAACAGGATTCAAAGAAGAGCTACAAATATAGATAATTTCATATAATTTTCTGAGTACTGAAAACAAAGAACAGCATCAGAATACTTCAAGGGTCATTAGACGCCCAATGAGCCGTCCGCACAGACAATGACGACCTTTCGAATTCTATGCGATATTTGCATATATCGGATAGGGCGTGTCACTGTAAGTATAACATGCCCTATTCTAGATATAAATGAAACTAAAAATAAGAAAACAGAACAGAAACCATTAAGAAAATATGCTAAAAATACCACAGAGTCAAAATCAGATTACAATACTGGTACTGGTTATTGTGAACACAATAAGAAAATTAAAAATAAAACAAACGCGAAAAATATGCTAGTGACTTATAAAGAGTTCCACTGTAACATATTATTTATACTTATTCCAAAGCGATGATAGCTGAGATCGTGAGCGATGGTGGCCGATAGGTAGCATTTATTTAGGTAATTATAAACAAGGCTTCTGACAATAGTTATAAACAAGTTCACAATGCATGCACACTAAAGCACTAAAATGAAATGGTTATAGATACATTAACAAATAAGTACATACAAAATAAAACTAACGATATTATCCATCTCCACAATCTTCTGGTAGAAAAAGCGATGATCAAGTTGAATACACATCTGATCAAACAAATCTATATTATCGCTATATTATGCTGTCATATCCGTTCCGTGCAGTGGTCTGGAACTAAGAACCCATTGAATGAAACGTACAGCTATCGTGTATCTATAGCATTACTTCAGATATAGGAATGTATTCCTCTGTACCATCTAGAGTTGTTTATATTAAGAGTAGATAATTATATTATCAACTTACGTTCATCTTCATCAACATTTCAAGGATGTCTACTGCTGCTCATACATAACCCAATCGATCTCCAAAAGGGCTGGATGGAAGCAACCTCCATCCATCGTTCCCTGCGGTCTTTTTAGGTCGTCTGTAGCCAGGCGTCTGCCGGGGATTCTTGGCACCCCTTGCCTTGATGTTGATGATGATATATTGTAAACTTGGGTTACGTTGCATCAATTTGCGCGGTTATGACAAAAAGTACCATACGTCCATCCATCTTCGTCGTTCGTCGTCGTAGTACCATCTTACGTAAGTAATTCTCATGTAATATAAATAAAAAGTACCATATTCATATTTTGGTGATTGGTGAAACTTTTACCGATAGTATTATATTTTGGCGTAAACAAGCCTTCTAAACTCTTTTTTAGTTTTCTTTCCAAGTCTAGAAGTTCTTGGCCATTTATTTTTTCATATACCAATTACTATTTATGCTTTATTCTCCAAAACGTTACAATTTGATTATGTAAGTTATGTAAACTAAGAAATGGTAAAGTAAAGAAATTGTTTTTCATTGAAAGCTCTAGAGTATATTCTCTTAACAAATACCTACTCTTGATGAGCAATGAATCAAAACCGCACTTGACAGCCCAACCTAAAAAGAGCAAAGAAAAAACTGATCCGTTTATGGTCTAAACAAAGAGAGAAAAAACCTGTCTTGCGTCATGAAAAATGAGAGTTCAACTGATTCTAATCTAAGAGATAAAAAGTTTTCGACTACCGACAGTGCTCTTTCATAACATTTTGAGAGTACTAAAAGGTTTATTGTCTAACCTTCACACTTTACAGTTACTTATGACTCTTGACACAGTATAGTACTAATGTCGTTCGTATACGAGGCGACGCAAGTTAGCGAGTAGCATTGCAACTGTCGCAGACATCGTGCGCTTGTATGGGACGCGTCGCTGAGTTTGTCGATTCTTGTACGAAGCTCCATTCAAGCACAAACATTGCACGTGATCCTCCTCTATGCACGGAGTAAATATACCGGGTGACATATTTTACCGAAACGAAAAAAAATCTGTGACTTAGACATAGAGTACAAACCTTTGCTATAGTTATTTTGCAGATTTTTTTTACTATTATTATTGTAGATATAGTTGTAGATAGACTTATTTGTTGTGATGTCTTCATACTACAGATTTCGAGAATAAGACACAAAAATTTGTCACAATTATCCCATAGGTTTCTTTCTTCTCCATGCACTTATCGCAACCTATTTTTCCGTTTCGGTTAAAAAGTCACCCGTAACATACGGTACTTTAGTTATCTCGTGTATGACCTACCGTATTTACTATGACATTAGCATCTGTGGTAATATTTTTTTTGCAGAAATAACAAAACCTTATTATTTATTGTTAGTCAGAGAGGTTACTCACGGCGATTCCACGAAATGACAAAACAATTTCAAGTAGGAAGTCGTACAATTGTTAAATTGGGGGGTGATTAAACAATTTGTCGTTTTTTAAAAGATTGACATCGTTTTAGGAGACCTTGCGGATCACATAATCTTAAGTGCCTTAATTATAACTCTTAAGAGAACTGAATCATGCTTCGTTATATGTATTGGTTTAATTGGCCATAAATCTTCATCGTGTTTATTTTCGGGACGATTTTATTTTGGAAATCTATAAGGATCTTTAGAATAGCAATCCTTGCAACTTATAAGTATCTTGTATTCTTTTGTAGCAATTACATTTATTTACTTACTAGATGACCCGACAAACTTTGTCCCGTCCAACTATCATAGAAAAAAGACTATTTTTCTTTTAAACCACCCTTTTGTAAAATAGAAAAAAAAACATTCGATCCGTTTTTGAGTTTTAGCGACATAAACGAACAGCAAAAGCAGTCACCTTCGCCTATGGATAGTTGTAACACCAAAGGCATCACAACTACGTTGCCAACCCTTTAAGAATCTATTAACTTGCCTTTTAAAGAACCCCATGTTGTTAGCTTTACGGAAACACCGCGGAAGATAGCTCATCCCACATTTTGAAATTGTGAGGCAAGAAAGATCGCGTGAATCGCACAGTGTGCGATTTCAACTGCCTCCTTACTTACTTTTGTTTGGGTTTATGTTTTATGTGAATTACGATTTATCTCGTCACACAATTTTGATATCAATAACACTTTCTTTAATTGCAGGAACGCGACTGCACCCGCTGGAAGCAAATGAAAGACATCACCTGGCATCACCTGGCAATTACAACGAATGCAGATCTAACTGTCGTTCATGATGTATGTGACAGATGTGCGCACAGCTCAGCTGGAATAAGCTCAGGCAATCTGCGCGCTGATTGTAGTTTGCCAGACCAGGCGCACCTGTATCCCGGTGATAGACTGAGCGTTGAATACACGCAAAATACCTACTGTAATTGACATGACTTTTTGATTGCAATCTTTATAATTATCAGTTTAGAAACAGACTTCGGTAAAATACGCAATTTCGGTTATTTTGATTTTAAAACCAAATTACTAAACTGACTTTAATGAAATTTCTAAGGGACCAATCAGAAAGTATATCATTTCAATTAAAAAAACTAAATCGGTTCTTAAATGACGGAGCTATGAGGTAATCATAAAAAAAATATTAATTGAAAACTCTCCTTTTTGAGATCAGTAAAAAATTAAGATAATGGATAATAATGTATAAGATCATGAAGTGTGCAGCTTCAGAGACATACACAAGTATAAATACTTTTTTTAAACCTCCGATAAAAGAACTGATAATCTTCAAACGGCTGAACAGATTTTCAATTTATACTATTTTACCACAATCACTTTTCCTTTACGATTTATTTAGCGTGCCCTTATAAACTCTATAGAGTTTATTTGGCGTGGCAACGTATTATAAACGGAACTTAGAACTGGATATTACAATAGCTGAAGCTTCAAGCAGATAAAGAAATGAGTTTTTTTTTTTAAATATTACGTAGCGAAAAAGTTTTAATATGCATACTAATGTATAGTGACACGCAATGGTATGCAAGTTTCTAGGGCAATAAAATATTTGAGTGAATTCGTCGACACGTGCCGAATTATTTGAAAAGGGCTTGTTATTGGTATTTCAAGTGCACTGTTTGCCGTTTGGACAAACAACAATTAAGTATAAGTAGACATTTTCTCTCGTGCATGGGCCGAGCAAATATTCGTACGAGAAAACATCCCAACGAAATAAAGCGTTTTTACTGTTTGATTTTTATTATTCTTTCAGGTGTTTTAGCCCATATTTCTATACTTGTTTCTAGTAAAATTACTGGACAAAAACAGTTTTTTGATCGAATAAACTAAACGAAGAAATTTAGTTTCAGATTTTTCTATTTATTTTTTGTTTTGCAAATTTGCTACTCCTAGCGGTAAGCTTATATTATAATTCTGTAAGTAATCTGTGAATAGTGCTGTGGACTGTATTATTATTAAGTTTATTAATATACTAGCTGTTGCCCGCGACTTTGTACGCGTAGACTTTCATATAAACTTTCAACACCCTTTTGTCATCCTTAATTCGGCCCTTTCGCAAAATCCTTTCTTAGCAGACCTCTACGCGATAAGGAATCTACCTGCCAAATTTCAGCTTCGTAGGTCAAGTGGTTTTCGAGATTTCGTGTTTAATGAGTGAATGAGTGAGTAGATGAATTTCGTTTATATATATATATATATAGATTCACCTTATTGTTAAATTTTATAATATAGCTGTTTGCAGTTCCTTAATAAATACAATAAAATTAATACCTCAGAGTGACAAGCGTATACGAGATAGTGCATTGCCGCGCAAGGCTTAGATTCTGGTTAGCATTAAACTGATAATTATTATGAACAAGCTTGACGCTTACTACCAGGTGAGCGACTTTTTTGTATCTGCAAAAAGCCTAAAAACCCTACCACTACCACATACTATCGCATTTAAAATATTAGTGTGCATAGTATGGATATTGATTTTACGACTTCTTGGTTAGTGTTGCTCGAAAGTCGACAGCTCTTGGGTATCATCGTTTTTATCACAAAAAGTGAAAATCGAACGTAGAATCACGATCCAAAAGCAGTTTTGTAAGAACTTTCCTTTCGAGATTTACAACAATCGTCCGCTGTAAATCATCGCGTTACTGATGCCCCGCCACCGAAGCCCTTTGATATTTAATATTACTTTAACTGCACGCGCATAAATCAAGAGCACTGTCGGAGCTCTGATAGGGCTCTGATAGCCACCGGATCAAATGGGATTAGTTACTGAGGTGTTTCAAGTTGATGATGAACTCTACTTCTCCTTTTTACAAGCTTTTATTTAACTTGGCTTGTTACCTAGTACCTATGGGTCAAATCTTGCAACTGAATTTTTAAACAGTTATCCCCAACCGATTGAGCTGAAATATTGACACATTTAGGCTTGGTTGCACCATAGTAGTAGTTAAAGTAAAGGTTTATGACAGAAAATAACAGTTACGCTGACTTTAGCAGTTTCTGCGAAATGCGTTGCACCAGCATATTCACTAGCATAGTTAATGTTACCAGGGTCGCAAGTCAAATGAGACCTTATTTACCACAGATGCATAACTGCAATTATATTTTATTCATCTGACAGATATTAAAAATAAACTATAGCGAAGCGTGGGCAGTTAGTTATGACGTCATCTAACAATTGTCAGATGGTGCAACTAATTTTTTGCCCGGTACTTTAACTGAAATGTCGATTTTGTTAAAGCTAAAGTAAGATGGTGCAACCCACCCTTAGTTCGGATGACAACGCATGATTATCACCATAACTTCTTGTTTTCTAATCAGCTGGGAACAGTAGGTATCAAGTATCAGTTTGGTGATGGGCGACGGTAATCGCATACCATAAAAATATCAAGTACGTACGTACCTACAATGGAAAATCATAAACTAGCAAAATACTCGTATCTACAACTAAACATACATTAGAACGGTAAAGTGAAATTGCAACCAAATAATAAGCTTTAAAGAGTGACAAACAACAGTGCGTCTACAACAATGCACGCTCGCATCTAAATTGGAATCTAAAACATTCGGGTAATTGCACGCACGCACTGCGTTTATTGAAACGCACTGAATAGAATGTAGGAAAATCTAAATGCATTTTTAATTAGAAAGAAGTTTGTATTGTACATGGTTTTCATTGTTATTAAAGGGAAATTGAAAAAATTAAATAGGACTTTGTATAGTAGTAGCGTAATATCATAGTAGTGGCCAGGAAATCAGATGTTGATGGACAAATTTAAAAATTATTCGCTATCCGAGCAAATCCAAAATCGAAGAATATATTATTCCTAATTATAATGTGAGCCTATCGTTTTGATATTCCTTTAGAATCCATAAAAAATTGTGACATAGGCTATATATCTATACCGGTGCGAAGCCGGGGCGTGCCGCTAGTATTATATGTTTACAGAAACTGAAAAAAAATATGTATAGCTAAAAACAACTCAAATCCTAACTATTTAAAAATCGAATCTATTAAAAAACTATTGACCTACAGAGAAAAACAAATTAAATTCTATCTACAAAAAAAAATATCTATACTAATATTATAAAGAGGAAAGATTTGATTGTTTGTTTGCATTGAATAGGCTCCGAAACTACTGAACCGATTTGAAAAATTCTTTCACTATTGGGAAGCTGCACTATCCCCGGTTGACATAGGCTATATATAGGGAATATATAGAAATATCTAGCTTATCATTATTGATCAAAACGTCGAGCACATTCTACAACATGTCTGGACGGACTGAAATGCGTTCACAATAGCTCATTATTCTGAAAACACTCGGCAAGGGCGTGCCTGGTCTACTTTCGCCGCGTCTGTCTCCTATTGTGAAGCTCGTGGCGAAAAATAGTGCTTTTATCGAGAATCTCAGGTATTTTGGTTCACGATAAGTAACAAGTGAGTATTTTCTACTTCATAATATTATTGACCAAGTACTTCCAGGTTTTTTTTTAATGATGAAATGGGCTAGCGTTTCACCACAACTCGTCTGATGGTAAGTGGCGATGCAGTCTAAGATGGGGCACTCTTGCCCATGAGGTGCCTATTCACTCTTGTCTTGAAGAGACCCAAGTTGTACCTTATAGGGAACACCGAGGCAAGAAGCGCATTCCATTCCTGTGCAGTTCGTGTTAGTAAGGAATTTTGGAAACGCTGTTTGTGGACTTTACCAATATCCTAGCGGTATGCGCTATTTGACATTTAAAAGAGTGCACGTTTATTTTCTCGTCCGCTCATCGTCTAGGAGGAGGAGCCCAAACTCGACGGGATTACGTCGTTTCGTTTAAGAGTTCTAATGGCCACCTTCTGTCTCCACACCAGCTCAATGGTACCATAACATTGCATTGCCACCGAACTTACATAAGTGGGTATATATATTTTCAGTCCAATCGGTTGAGGGTAGAGGGAACTCAGTTACAAGATTTGTCCCACACATATCTAAATACCTATTAACAGGACAAGTTAAATAAAAGCTTCTAAAAAAGCAAACATAACAAACATGTCAAAATGTGTCGATAAATTGTCGTTATGAAAAATTTGAATAGAATGCACGCTTTTCAATTGGGTACCTATAACGAATTATAAGTTTGCATACTATTTGTGTTGAAGGTGTCAATTTACATTTCCTTTAGACAGTAGAGATATTTTTTTTATTAACTTAACAATTAATTTACAAGGCACTTTAACTAGATACGATGTACTTCATCGTCATCATCAGAAGACTGTTAACTGCTGAACATAGTCTTACCCCTTATACATCCACACGCCACAATGTACTTGCTACAAATTAAAAATACATTTATATAAGATGTTAATTTAAATGGCCATTATATTGACCATAATTATTAATTAATTAGCAATTAATTTAAATTTATAGCACGTGAATCAATAATTCAACAGTGTATAAAGTTTCTTCCACTAAATCACCTTTAAGATATGACATTAAATACAAGACCGTAAACAATGTTACAGAAAGATAGTTGCGCTAAGTTTAATTGCTTGTACATAATCGCGCTCTTACGATCTGCGTTTACTGTTGTTGCGGTAGTTCGGTCTTTATTGCCAGCGATTAAGGTCGATGTTTGTTTTTGCTCCGTTGCGGCCGTAGAGGGTAATTTATCACGGATAGATTCTAGTGATTTCCAGCGAGCGCGTGCGCGGTCTAACGGGCTACAGTAATCGCAAACAGATAAAAAATTAAACTCGGTAGGCGTGGGTTTAGCTTCCAAGGGTTAGGTTCCTATCTATATTTAATTTCAGGTAGGACATAAAAGCTTAACTGTACTCTGTCTTGTTTAAATCACTCGTAAAGGTTGGCAGTTAACATTCAGTGCTGCCACAATTTAGTACAGTATCTTTTTACGGAAGGACACGAGTAAATTTACTTAGGTATTCTTAGGCTTCTAGTAATATCTCTACTACATTACTAGGGCAAGACTTAGACTTGACCGTGACTATCTTTGCTGGACCAGTCTGTAACTATAACTTGTTTGACGATATGTAATAAAACTTGAATATATTCCAACACTTGACACTGGCAAAAGCACAAGACGTGCGACGCCAAATCTTCTCAGAGGAAAGCAGAAAAAGACTGTTAGTTCCCCAACAACTCGTGATATATTATACAGACTCTATGATAGCCATAATATAAGAAAGAAGATAACTTTAAATGCAGGTATAACGGATAGATGATACGCTTTGCGTCATCACGACGCGATCTCTGCTGTTGGCGCCTGCTTAGTTGTCTTTTATTTAACTTTTTACTACCGTCTTTGGTTATGTTTTTCTTTGAAAGTATTTTTGGAATTTAGGTTAGCTGGGTTCTGAACTTAAAATTCAAATGAGGTTTAATGTAATTAAGTGAAAACGCGAGTTTTATATGCTCTGATTAATAAAGTACTCGTGCAACACATTCAACTCTCGTTGTTAATTTAATTACTCGAAAAACATAAGTAGCGCCCAGTTATAGACTATTTGTTAATTTTTATAGGTTATTTGGATAGTTTTCTAAAGCTGTATGAATATTAAAGAGACCCGTCACTCTCAATCGCACATTTTAATATTTTTTTTACGGTTTTATTTACTGACAGGGAATTAAAAGCATATAAACAATAATTTTATAGCCATTTTTAAATTTAAACTTTTAATGTTGGCGAAGATGATCGACAAGAACTCTATAAATAGTTTCGATCGAAACCAACGTTCCGTAGAAAATTTTCTTTCACACAACGAAATGTATGTAATTCGTGATTGGTCTAATAGTAAAAGTTATTAATGATGATGAGTAAAATGATCTACTTTCTTGGCTTAGTACCACTGTTTCGTGTAACCCTGTAGGAAAAGTTCAAAACATTGTTTTATGACAATATGTAATTCTTCGTGTAACCCTATAGAAAAAGTTCAAAACATTCATTGTTTTATGACATTCCGTAATTCTGAATTTACCAACCCACTTTGCTCTAACAATTTTCGAGATAATCAAGAGATACGTTTTTCTACGCGAAAGGCAGTACAATCAGGTAAGTGAGTAGGTATCCTGGTAATTGGAGCTTACAGCCCGCAAACCAATAATAAACGCTAACAAAGTTAACCTTATCTTAACCATTACGATCTAGAGCCGATAGTCTTGTCTACTTATAATAAACATATTTATCCGTGGGAACGTTTTTATTAGACTTTCTCTATAGCAAGGTTTATAATAATAAAACTTTCAGAAGTAGGACTTTTCTTAAGTATTTTTTATTTGTCTTTGTCTAGTGTAAAAACGGTAATACACACATACACGTGTTAAACTTGGCATGATTATAGTACACACACTAAAATAAAACAACAAAATAATAAACATCGGTCAAGTGAGAGTCAGACGCACGCTAAAGATCCAGAACTGAATGAAAGATACGACTCGCGTTTGGCCGGTTATATTTTTCATTCTTACTCTACCAACGTTTATGAAGAAAAAAATCACTGAGAAAGAATTCAAAAAAACAAATTGGGCATTATCTTACTAACTTCAAATTTGTTAACTTAAACATATTTACTTAAACTATACACAATACAGGGAGAAGAAAGTTTCTAAGGTTATTACAATTTAGTCATGTTATTACTAGTGTGTGTATACCGCGAACAGACCATCGCGATCCGCAAGCAGCACCCGATCACGAGTATGACTCATGTGCCAGCCATCGCCCTCCTCAACCATATCTGAGGGATGGGAACAACCCGAAAAAGATAAGAGGCGAGGTGAGGCAAGTAGGAGGCCAAACGCAAGCCTGTTTAAAAAAACACCTTAACTGGGGAAAGTTCTCCTAAGTAAAACGCTTTAGGTGAATGCCACAGAGCGATAATAATTTCCCTGTACGCTTGATGACCGCTCGGCTACTAAATCCCCATTTCTTTATGAGTAAAATCATAAAAGGCCCTTTGTACCACTAACACGTCCCTTTAGTGATGGAGTGGACGGGAGAAAGCTCAGGTCGTAGCCATTGCCATGGAATTCTTTAACGCCATTTATGACCAAGCCACGGCTGCAGCTCTCCAGTGTCAAAGCAATTGAATTAATCATCTAACACCTATATTTCCATTAAAGAATCCGACCGCATTTATGCCTCATCATCTTCATAAGTGGTGCCCATTAAAAAGTGTGAAATCAGACTGATATGTGAGAAAACTGTGAGGCAGGTAGCGCGAGATCGTTACTGGAGCATAGAACTAGGCATTTAAAAATTGTAGAGTATAAAACAAGGTTTAGATGCTGTTGATTGAATCACAGCTTTAAATAAATTTCATAGCGATTTGGTTTAAATTAGAACCAACCGTGTTTTTTTACGTAATATTATATTATATATAACGTAATAATTTACGTGCGAAGCCGGGGCAGGTCGCTAGTTATGTATATAAACCTTCCGTGAAAAATTATCTGTATGTTGAAAACCGTATCAAAATCCGTTGCGTAATTTAGTAGGAGTTAGCGGCCATACAGACAGACAGACGCGGGAAGCGACTTTAATTTATACTATGTAGAGATAGAGAAGAGATGGTATTGGTATGGGTTAGGAAAAAATACATATATATCTGAAAATTAGATTACATTGACTGACGAAGTTATTTTCTATGATAAAAATCTTTTTTTGTATTCTATGTATCAATTATCACTATCAAGAAATATTGCCATGTTTCTACTGATTACTTTATACTGGCAATAAAATGGACAACCATCTTCATAGCCAATCCCAGCCCAATTTAAACCTAAATGTCGTAAATCAAAATATGTCGTTTTCCATTAATTTTGCGTAACATCACGAATGTCACGGCATTAAACCGATTCAGCAACTCAAATCTACCCGCTTCCGAGCAAATTTATCAAAAGCACGCAACAGACGACCTTGTTTCCATTAAATGCGTATTTTTTCAGACTTAAAAAAGGCTTAATGATGTAATAAATATTCAGTAAACCATGTTATATTTATTTTCATAAGATAGCGTTAGAAAAGTATCGTGCAGACTACTTATTTTTCTTTCGCTCGTTGCATAAAAAGCACAATGTTAAGCTTGATTTTTTTGCTACGATAACGTCGGTCGCTGACGTCGGTCACTATATAAAGGGTGGTCAAAACGGTGACGTCAAAGCGTAAAAATGACAATCCCAATAAATTATTGCATTAGTACGTAAAATAATAATATTCCTAGAAATAATGAAAAGTTCGGCCGGAAGTGAAAAATTAGCTTCCGACGTAAATTAGAAAAATTTTTAGCTTATCAAAAAACAATATAACTAGAAAACTTAAAAGAACCGTATATAAAACATACATAGGTCATTTTTGTGTAGCCAATGGTATAAAGAATCTAGATTTTTCGGTTTGACGTCACCCTTTTCACCATCCTGTATGCGCGCGCACTATACATAATATTGGAAACTTCCGCGTCGCTAATCATCAGCGTTGCAGTGTGGTACCTTATAGAACGCAATTTACATTCGTACGCGCAACCAACGTACGTGGCCGACATCAGCGTAACAAGAAATCAAGCCATTACAGTTACCTAATTTTGTTATAAATTATGAAAAACTGCGGACCGTAAGCTGTCGTGTAATATCAAGAAAAGGTGTGTTAAGATCAAAATTGTTTACTTTCACCTAAAACTATGTACTTGCATAGTTGTTTATAAATAGAGATGGTAACAACACTACTCGTAGATTACAGAATTGAATAGGCGAGCGTCGATTAAGCTCCAAAAAGTAGCCTTATCTCATCATCAATGACACCGAAACGCGTGTCTCCAACGGTCCCAGTGGCACAGAATCGATTGCTTTTTATCAATAGATCGATTATAGAATGAATGCGGCCATGCAGCTCAGTTTTTGCAGCGATTACATCGATGTCTGAACACTGCCATCGCTAGATATGGGACAAAAACATTGGTGTTATCGATATAAAGCATCTACATGTTGATACGATACTTCTTGACAACAGCAGAGTTGCATCATCGTGCGATGAATTATCTTATAGAGAAAAGTTTATCAGAATTTAAGTATATTACTTCTTAAAAATAAAACAAACCTGACAGTACTGGATAATTATGGTAAACGAAAGAGGATTTCTAGGACTAGAAGAGTCAAAATGTTTGACTTTTACAATATAACAAATTAATGAAACCCATCATAGATGAGAGAAGCAGAAGGTAGAAGAAAAGAGGACCGGGAAACCCAAGGAGGACATTCTCAAACCAAATAAAAGAGAAGGTAAATTTCATGTCATTAAGGGAGGCAAAAACGCTTGCGAAAGACCATGAAGCCTGGAAATTACTTCACCGTCAAGAAGAGTTGCTCTTAAATGGTTAATGAATTGATATAACTTATTAATAATATTAATATTCGGGACATTTTTTATTTTTTTTCACACACGGTCATCTGACCCCAAACTAAGCAAAGCTCGTGATATGGCTACCAGAGACTGATATACATACATATATAGTTTTAAATACATACTTAAATAGATATTAAAAACCAGATATAGAACAAACACAAATGTTCATCGCATAAATGTTTGTCCTAGATGGGAATCGAACCCACGCCCCCAAGCTCAGAAGGCAGGTTCACTACCAACTGGACCAACGGGCTATCCTATTGGAAGGATGTATAAGATAACGCAAACCAATGTTTTGTAATTAATATTTCATTGCTTTCGTTTTGAAATTCATATTCAAACCCAAGTAATACTTTTTCCAGCACATTAAATTTACTCATCATCATTATCGGCCTTTTATGTTCCCACTGTTGGTAAACAGACCTCCTCTCGTAGAGAGAAGAAGTGCCCTAGTTCACCATGCAGGCCCAGTACAATACACTACTTTTATAAATTGAAGGTAATACGTTGATTTATGTTGAGTTTTTTCCAAAATTTGCCGTACTTTTCAAGAAAATACATATCTGTTTTTTTTTATAGATCTTTCTATTTGATAGTTTCCGAACGCCAAAATCCATTATTCGTTGCTTTTTTCGTCAAAAAATGTGAGAGAGCTTTTAACTAGTATTAAATTTGTAACTATGTTTATATCTCCCAACAGTTATCTGATAAAGAGTCATGCCTTTACAGTCTGAACCTATATCCACTGTCTACATGTCCGTCCGTATCTTTACAAACGACAAATCGTCTATCACCAGGGCTCGATAAATCCCAGCCACCTTAGGGCCCATTAAGGGAACCTTAGCTGTATCGAACACCTTAAACACTAGTGTTATTGATGAAGTACCACCTATATACTTCAGATCTATCCAAATTCCTGTCTGGTAGAAAATATAAAACCTGTTCAGTTCTTGATTCAAGGTTTTTTTTCATGAACATTTAGATATGACCGTCAGGTAATAAAATATTGCTTGTAAATTGAACTTTTGACAACTGGTTTAGTGGTAGTATGTCTACTTTATGAGCAGAAGGTTCGATACCCAGCCAGGCAGATGTTTGAATGATGAATTTGAATATCTGCTCTGGGTCTAGGTGTTTGTTGTCTTTATCTCTATGAGTGTTGCATGGCTTCCTCGACCAGGGAATCCTAGTAAGAAGCTATGAGTGTAAAGCGTTATATTTTGTTATTAATTTTCACGATTTGAATAGGTTGCAAATTAAAAAAATCTAAATCCAAATTTAAAAAAAACACAATAATTTTTTTTTTTATTGGGCAAGTGCGTTTAATAACTAAACAAAATACAAGCAAACACTAACACTACAAAAACAGTTAGACTGTTTTTTGTTGTTTTATTTGCCTATCTAGACTTATCAGGATTATATGAGTCGCGATTGACTTATTGGGCATTATTATTTAGGTAAAATAGGTACCTCTCTCTTCACGTTTTGACCATGAGCTGCGATCACGTGCTGACCTATATTTTTTTTAATTATATACCTATTTTACTTTAAAAAAATGTGCAATAAGTGCCGAAAGGCAATAAAAACATCAACTTTAAAAAAAAATCTTCCATAAACTAGACTCGTTCAAAATACATTATTTAGAAAATACAAAAAAAAAATCATTATTTTAACATTCTGTTCATATATAGTTTTTATGTTTAGTAAATATACAAACATTTTAATCCCTTTGAACCAACCTTTCCAAAGTTTATTTGCCTTAAATTAAACATCCATAATCTTCAATAATAAGCTTCGACCACCCTTCTCCAAACACTGACATATTTGTTTATCCTTTCAGCCCTCTTGTAAAAAGTCTATAAAAGGTCAGACTTGACAGACGGCAATAATATATCCTAGCGAAGTGTGAAGGTGTCTTCATACTACGCTATAATTTTATTGTTATCAATATTATAGTTTCGTAGGACCCTGCACTGATCCTGCCTGCTCTGAGGTATATCTTCATAAGACCCCGCACTACTCCTGCCTGCTCTGAGGTATAGCTTCATAAGATCCCGCACTACTCCTGCCTGCTCTGAGGTATAGCTTCATAAGACCCCGCACTACTCCTGCCTGCTCTGAGGTATAGCTTCATAAGACCCCGCATTACTCCTGCCTGCTCTGAGGTATAGCTTCATAAGACCCCGCACTACTCCTGCCTGCTCTGAGGTATAGCTTCATAAGACCCCGCACTACTCCTGCCTGCTCTGAGGTATAGCTTCATAGGACCCCGCAATACTCCTGCCTGCTCTATGGTATAGCTTGAACCCGCACTACTGCCTACTCTGAGGTATAGCTTCATAGGATCCCGCACTACTCCTGACTGCTCTGTAAATCAAAAACAGCATAGCAAATCGCTAAGTGTAAACATCTGCATATAAAAGATATGCGAGGAATAGCTGTCCTATGATCAGATCGCGGTAGAAGAAGGACAGTGTGAAGACTGCAAAAAGGGTTAATAGCTACAATGCGATTGACAGGAAACGTGTGCACCAGGCAAGCCACTTCACGTGTTACACAAGACGTGTGTATAAAAAATGTAGATTAGTCTGCAGAGGCCTTGACTCGAGACAGAATTAGCACTCCATTCTCTTAGATTTATCCGTTTGTCCCGAAGCAATAGATTTCAATTTGCGGATTCAAGGGAAATCGTAAGAAGTTAAACCTTTCATGAAGTTCGAGGTGCTAAATTTTCATTAGCTCGTGGCGTTTACTTAATTTCTTATGTTAAGACTTGTTTATATGCTAATGTGTAGCAACGATAACGGGTATAAAGCCTCACTAAATGAAATAAATAAAATAAAAACTATGAGAACAGCTTAACTAGACGTGAACAAACTATATGTCTATATAATAGCCACCTTTTAACTTTTACAGCAAGCAAGTGCTTTTATTAACTTAACAAAACACCAAAATCAATACAATTTATTTGCTAGAATATAGCAAACAACACAAACAATACAAGAACAGAACACTTTTTTTTTGTTATTTATTTATATTTTAGGCTTTTAATACCTAAACTGAATAGAATAGAATAGAATAGAATAACTACTCTGGAACACGTCTATCCCAACAGTTATCGGTTCTGCGACAGATATGACCGGCAAAATGTTCACCGTGTATTCCAAGGTAAGTCCATGTTTATTTATAAGGATGCAGGTTAATAACCATATTTCCGCTCTATAATACGTGTTTGGTTAGGAATTTATAATATTTCCAGGCCTTGTACTAATGACCCAGACTTATACCCTAGCAAGGCTTTAATATCCGGATTAACGAAAGATTCCATCTTTGAATTCACAGCTTATACCCAGAAATAGGGGTGTCGCAAGGTCAGCTGACGACCCCTGGTAACGTCATTATTCCGACCAACTTATCTAGTGACGGCCAAATTAAGAAAGTATTTTTTTTCTGTGAGGGGCTTACAGTTTCGTTCAGTAAAAACTATGATGGCGCCCCCGGTCAACTTTTGCAAATAAGTTGGACAAACTGGTCAAGTCAAGGTGTTCAAGTGCTTCTGCCTGTCTGCCTGAATCATACACTTCCTAAGGCCTAGGGAAATGTAAATGAGGGTGTTCGTCACGCGAAGCAACCCCGCCATAGCCGAGTAACCTTTGCTTATATAACGTTCGGGGAAAATATAGATTTCGGAATTAGAACAGGAAGTGACGATAAATTCGTACTGATTTAATGAGACGGTAGAGGCCGTGGAGTTAGACAAGGCAATTGCTAAGGATGGTTTGTTTCATTGAGATTGCGGATTCTAATCCCATATGACGTTTGGTCCTACAAAATAAAAAACAGCTGAAAATTATTATAGAAAGAAAAGTAGGTATAACTAAAAAAAGACCAAGGTGATGAACGAGGCCAAATTCAATCTTATACCAAATAAAAGAGAACCCAAATGGCATGTTGTACATGGATGTGGAAACGCAAGCAGAATACTACCAATTCTGGATAGTTCATTCCCGACCTACGCTCTTAAATGAGGACTGAATAATTTGAAAGTACGAACAGAAGTCGCAATTATATGTTTTAATTATTATAAAACCAGTCATGAAAGGATGTACGAGACGAGAGAGCAAGACACGGGTGGATCTGATTGGCAAGGGCCCGTGGAAAATGGGACTAACAAAGAATGGCAGTGGATAATCCAGGGCTGATGATGAGTAAAACAGGCACAATTCCTCATGAAATAAGTAGACGAATGATTGTAGATAAAAATAGCTTGGGTTAAATGCCTACTTATAAAAACGTACGGTAAACCATTTTATCTCCATGATGAAAGGAAAACTGCTTAAATCTTGTGCACAGTATATATTTCTACTTTACTACTAACAATTAAAAATTTTATCTTGTTGTAAGGTGTGTATGCAATTAAGTAATTCATAAATTAATTAGAGTAGATACCTCTTTATCATAATTACTTATGTATGCTAATTGCATTCATTAACGAATTAAACAGCTTTTTACATAAATATTATCTAAAAAATTGTAGAGAAAAATAAAAGCTAGCGCATTCATAAGCTAGAGCTTATGAATGAAATATTTGTCGAATGTAATATTTTTTTAGGTTTACCTCATTTTGGAAACTAATAACCAGTATAATGTAGCAATGAAATAAAAAGGATAAAATGTTTAGACAATGTTAGCTTATAATGAAAGAAAAAAATAACATTTTAGATTTTAGTAGATAATGTGTTTCAGTCTGCAGCTCTAATTATCCTTCGCAAAAATATATCTTAGCAACAAAGAGTTTTACTACTACTCCTTGCTTGTCACTGGCTAAATAGACAAGATGTCTGGAGCCAAAATCTAAAAGAAAAATACCTGTAAAGATAAGTTTATTTTCCAAAATAACAAATCAACTACAAGTAAATTTAAAATCAACCCTAAAAAACCTACAGTACATCATTCAGCGAACGTGATATTATACGCAGAGAGCATAATTAAACCAACAAGTTTTTTTTTTATCTTTTTGGCTCAATCGTAAAGTTTCAACCAAAAAGATCAGAATAAAATCATAATCGCGGTAATAAGGCTAGTCTGCGCTTGTTCGCGTGATGTCCTATGTTCCGCTCGCATGCTCAGCTCAACACACAGTTTTATCACCGATATTGTTATAAAATTTTAGCAATGCACGCCCGAAAATGTTACTTCGAACTCGTAAGTTACTAACGTAATGGTAGCGTGACATGATTTTATTACGAATACATGGAGCATGGGTTTATAGCGAATAGAATACGAAATTTCATTGTACAGTATTTCGTACAATTTCATATCTAACTGGCGAATTTGGCTTTCGTCACGCACAGTACGCGTCCTACTTGAACGACAAATGCGGTAACGCGAAGCGATGCGACGCAGTGCGAAAATATATAAATACGTAGCTGTACCTACATGGGGCCCTACATCGCTCGAAGAATCGATAACCGATGGGGAAGAAAGGTTCTGGAGTGGAGACCACGAACCGGAAGACGCAGCGTAGGGAGGCCTCCCACTAGATGGACCGACGACATTGTGAGAGTCGCGGGCATCCAGTGGATGCAAAAGGCAGGCTGTCGTTCAGTGTGGAGGTTAAAGGGGGAGGCCTATGTTCAGCAGTGGACGTCTTCTGGCTGATGATGATGATGATGACCTACATGGGGCCAACGTTTTCACAAGTATCAGTTTATGCGATACAATTATTACCTACGACGAAACGGAGAAATTATTTGCGTGATTGTGTGTTAGTGTGGATGTTACCATTTATCTCTGAAACTGCTGGACCAATTTGAATGTATTTTTTTTATATTTAAAGCATTGCAGAGTCCTTAGTTAATTTGGATCAAAATCTGTTCAGAAAAATTATAAACTTTGTTCCGTATTGATGCGGAGTTTTTACAGTGAACCGCATTTACGCAGAAAATGAACTGTTACAGCAAATAATATGATTCAACAGTTAGTCTTTTAAAGGATTATTTTAAGTCGGAATTAATCTTTATTTTTTTATTTATTCTTGTGATGCGCAATTCCCATCGTATCGCACTCACCCCTCATGTAGAACAATAGTTTAAGCAACCCGTCATGACTGTCATAAATGATTTCTGATTATGATTAAAATTAGGCTTTTGTAATAGTGAGATATACTCGTAGAGAAATATGATAATAAGTATTTAGCAATGTTAGCAATTTTTCCCTCGAAACTGTTGGCAATGTTACATACTTTTATTGATAATGTTACGTTTCATACAAATAAATTATGCGTAAATACTGGAATACCGATGCAACTTAATCTAATGTTGCATGAGCGTTTTAAATGGGTATTCTATTGTTGGATAGGTAGGTGTAGCTATATTTAACCCACATTTTACCTCAAACGCTGTTTTAAATTTAACTGGGAATTTACCTACTGACAAGAGGATAACAATAAAATTGTTTCCAGTTAGGTATGTGAGGTTATAGGAAGAAGTTTAAAGCCAACTCAAATTTTAATAATCTAAACTTCATCTAGCAATTGAGGGCAAAAGGATCGAAATTTACAAAGATCCTGGTGAACCATTCTCTAAACTAAACTTTTCTTGACAGCTCTAAAATTGTTGCCATCTTTTTCTGACCTTTTGATATGAAAAGAGACGCCGTTAATTTTAGTTCTGTCAAATTAGTTAAGTTTAGAGAATGGTACTACTGAGTTGATGGCAATGACTTCGATCAATGACTAAAGGCGCTTGCAATAGATGCGTAGTACAAGTAGCAACAAAGCAAGAAATGGAAGTGCTACTAACCACTTCCACTGCCACTTGCACTAAGCAAAACGATGCAGACGATGCGTAGTAGCTACTTACTCCTCGTACTACGCACGTCTGCAAGCGCCTTTATTTCTAGTGTAAGTACACTAAACTAATCTGAAAAGACTTAAGATATCCGGATCTCTTTTTATTATAGAACATTTTTATTTATTTATATCGGGGCAAAGGACATTGGCCGGTTAATCATAGATCATGGATATAAACTTAAGTCGGTCAGTTTTTGCATAAAATTTATGTCTTTTCTCCAGCGTTATATTTTATTACTCTATTAATGTGTCTGTTCCTTCCTTATACGATAAACGTCAAATAAATATATTAACACCGCCATCATGAACGAAATAAATGGATGATTATCTAATTTAAATTATAATGTTACTATAGTTAGATTGGCTTTTATTATATTTCCTCCCTTTCACCTTTAATCCTAATTTATGTGATAACATATCTAATAATATTTATTATTTTATGCTTAATTTTATAATAGCTTTTTACCAACTCAATTTTTCTTTTTCATTCGAATATATAAATACACGTAATACCTATACAAAGAGTCGATGAAAATTATTAAAACTTCAACGTTTAACCTATAACGTTTAAATTTGCGTAAGGAACTCTGTTGCTTTTTTAATTCCAAAATAATTTTATTACATAAAAAAATAACTATATTTACTTCAAATTTCAAGTTATAAATTGAGTAGCTCTTGCCCGCAACTTTGTACGCGTAAATTTTTATATAAACCTTTATCCTCCATTTACTCCCCTTAATTCGGACCGCTCGCAAAATAATTTCTTAGCAGATCTCCTACCATCTCACAAGGAAATTTCAGCTTGGTAGATCAAGTAGTTTTCTAGATTTCATCATATATCAGTCAGGGAATGAGTGACTGGTATTTTGCTTTTATATAAATAGATTTTTGCTTAATTTGATAATTGCTACCTTAGAAAATCTACTCTAAGCGACTTAATTTGTTGTTACTTATTTGCACACGTAAAAAATATAAACCAAATGAAACAATCTAAAAATTAAAACGTTACTAGAAATTTTAGAAATAAACTTTTCTTCTCTCTTATTGCAAAATTTAGGTATTCATTTGTTTTTTTTTTATATTACGAAGATGGAATCTTATTTAAGTTATCGACAAAATATACTAATAAAAACTCCAAAAGCATCTAAAAATTTCATAATGAAACTCTTGACTTACATAGGTATATCGAAAAATATACTTATACTCAATTGGTATATTATAACAACATTAAAAAGATCAAAGAACTCTGGGTCCCCTGAAATTCGTAGAGATTTTATCGTAGGCGGTGCGTGTTAGCTCTACCTAGACTTCAGACTTCAGCAGAGTTCATTGCACTGCTTTACTGAAAGTCACACTTTTATAACGACGATATAAACTTAGCGATTATAAAAATAACATTATAACACGATCAAATTAATTTTCCGGGCGTGTAGCTTTGTAGGGCGCATGTACATTTTGAAAAATGAAGAAAAATATATATATTTTTTTTAATTCGCTGAAAGGAAAATAGTTAAAGAAAAGTTACAGAATGAATGAGAGGAAAAAATTTAATTCCGCAACCCTCATCTGCGCAACCCCTGACCTTTCCCAAAACAAAGATCACAGCATCACAGCATCCCTCCTACCCCAAACTCACCTGTTCTTTCCATGGCCGATCTTGTACAGCTCGACGTGCTTGAACTGGGCGTAGGTGGCCATTTTCTTTTTCAAACTTTTCTTTCAAAAATAATACACAAGTAGCGGTCACTGCGCGGGTTGATCGCGGATGGAGTGAGGCGTGCGTTCGATGCGAATGCCGTCAGCTGACTGTCGCGCGAGTCTGAACACCCCGGTATAAGTCGAGTCGATGCCGGCTGGCACCCTCCGCGCGCATGCGCCGCCCGCACCAGCTGCGGAAGTTACTTTTTTCAGAAATTCAGGAATGGATGCTGGAACTGGAACCCTTTGACACAAAGGAGTCGAAGCTGTATAGAGCGTATATTTGGTTTGAGAGCGCTAATTAGTGATTGGAAACTGTAGTTTCAGTTCGTTACAAACAAACGTAAGTTTCTTTAGCAATATTGATTTCGGGATGAACATTTTACTTCAACATAAATTGGAGCACAGTAAATAGAAAACACTTAACTCCACCAATAGGTAAGTACTAAATCAGGAAACTGAGACTAGATCGGCGGAACCCAGGCCGATCGAGAATGTGGTGGACCAACGAATTTTTTTTTTGTTGAAAACGTATGGATACGATATCGTCTAACAAATAAACAAACATAGGTATACCTATGGAAATGCCGACTCGTAACATTAGAACCTGAGACCTCTCTTCGCTCGGTCAGTAAAAACCCGCAGGCTCAGTTTCACTCTTAACAACTCATATAAAACAAAAAAATATTGATATTATTCCTCACAACTTTGGACTTTTGGAACCCACGGCATGCCAAGTGCCTTTATTAAGTAAAAAAAAAATACAAGCTAACTAACAATACAAAAACAGTTGGATTGCCTGTAGACATAAACCAGTGAAGGTCTAAAGACAGTCGTAATGCTCAAGCCTACTACCAGTTGGTAGCGTACCCAGCATGCTCGCGGCATTACCAAACTGAATGGCTACGCTTATGCGTTGAGACAAAAACACGCCAGTATTTTGGTCACGTGTCGCATTAACAAAAACTACAAATTGATTTTTTTTAAGCCCCGGAGTCAGAGCTGATAATTTTCAAACGGCTAAACAGATTTTCTTAAATCATAGCTAAGATTACTCTTGATCAACATACCTTTCAAACAAACCAAATCAAAATCGGTTCAATCACTTGGGAGCTACGATGTATGCTACTTTATATGTATGTATATCAAAGAATTCAATTGATGTATACCTACCTTGTTCTGAAAAAAATAAATAAAAAATTGATGCCACAGGCTTACACAAATATACACACATGTCATATATACATATAGGTACCTACAGATGCACACGTAAAAATACTGGTTCGCTCATGCCATTATGCTCTCGATACGTAATGCCGCACGCCCGATGATAGCAGATGGGGTAAACATAAACAGGTTACTCGATAACAAAACCCGCGAGTCCTTTTCAATACAGATGTTGATGATTGACAGGCCTTGAATAGTTCCAATGAACTTATCTTGTTGCATTGGTCTGCTGATATTCCAAGTAAGAAGAAGTCGTGCTGTGTCTAAAAATAATTTTAAAAAAAATACATGAGTACTAAACACTACTAGGTAGGTGGTAAAATGGGTGAATAACTTATGGGGTGAGTAGAGACTTAGAAAGATTTGAAATACTAAATTAATAAATTTCAGGTAAAATAAATTGTTCACAGAGTTTAATGCAAAACGTACCAAATTCTTATTACCTGTAATAAGAACAAGCTGTTGCCCGCGTCTTTGTACGCGTAGATTTTCATATACACTTATGCAACCTACATTTGCCTTGCCTAATTCACACAAAAACACCCCATAAGAAATCTTCCAAATTTCAGCATCGTGGGTCAAGTAGTTTTCGAGATTTCTTAATGAGTCAGTCATAGAATAGGTGTGATATTTCGCTTCTTTGATTTAGTTATTTTTTGTATTTCGTATGTACTCGTATAATAAAAAAATATATGGAAATACCTCAGAATACAGGTCCTTTCTGTATTCTGCCACTATTCAACCCGTCTGTCGTGTGAAATAAAAAACGGTAAAAAATTACTGACAATATCTTATTCTGTAATCAATCTGATCACTTAAACTCCAACTGCAATAAGGAAAAAGCAAATAAGGACCGCTTCCCCAAAATCGTCTTCTTTCAAAGGTCAGTCCACACTGATACAATACCGGTCCCTAACAAGTGGGCCACAACGGGATCGTGTGAATCACCCTTAACGAGATTAAACACTAGCGAGTATTTCATGAAATGACAGCACAACGTGTATTGTTCCGACACGACCTGAAAAAAGCCTTATAAATCTTTATGCTCTAGTTTTTCATCACGGTTTGCTGTAAGGATGTAACACAAAAATTACAAATTCAGAACTGTTATCTATAACGATCATTCATATTGTATTATTAGTAGGAGTGGGCAGGGTTCATAGCACGCAGAACAGATGGCCGATGGGGCCGAAAGGTTCTCGAATGGAGACCACGGACCGGTAAGCGCAGCGTAGGACGTCCACACACGAGATGGACAGACGACCTAAAAGAGACCGCAGAGAAACGCTGGATGCAGGCCGCTTCCAACCGGCCTATGTCCAGCAGTGGACGTCCTACGGCTGAAATTATGATGATGATGATATTGTATTAAACAGTCATCATCATCAGTCTTGCCCGCTGCTGGACCTAGGTGTCTCCTAATGCACACTACTGAGATCGGTCGGTAGTAGGTATAACAGTAGTTTGATGCTTTATCCTAGACATCATACCCCCAGGCATCAGACAAGCAAAGGATCTGAGATTCTAGGGAAGATATATACATTCAACAGACAATACTAAAGCATTCCACAGACCAAAAGCGTGTCAGCGGCAGCACAGCTTAAGGGGGCTGTTCCTGTCAGCAGCTCTATCCCTCGCACATATTCACATTATTGAGATACTACCTTATCCGACACACGTTGTCCCGAGGCCTTACGCCTAGCTGTGTAAAGCAATCCACTTTAGATGATGAAAAAATGATGCGCGACCGCAAACTGTATCTGGGCGCGATTTTCCGAACTGCGCGGTTTTAACGTTAGTTTGAGACCGCGTAAGGAGTTGGGCGTAAGGCCCCAGTCCACTTTTAAATAATTATGTTTGTGTTATTGATCTCATTGAGTTCATAGAAAGAACCCATTAAAAACTTTTGGTTTTTCCCGAATTTTCTAATTTTCCGGGCAACTTTTCCAATTTTGGGTAAAAAAAATTGGGTTTGTCATCTATCCCAATTTCACACTCAGTGATTTAATTTCTTCAGTAATGTGAAAATGCGCGTGCGAGAGTAACTGCGGACGGAAAGAGCCACGCGGGCCCGCATGTTTTCTTATACAAAGAACTACAAAATATGCCAGCACTTTAGCAGCGCAGTCGCGGAGCGCTGCATGTATGTGCTGCTTTTAGTCTGTGGAAGCCTTTATCTATGTTTGTAGAACTCGTATGATATCCCTCGTGTGATACTCGTATGAACTCTAGTGTCAGATATATACCATTCCACTCCTTTTGACAAATAGAAAAAAATATATAAACAACCAAGTCACTTTAATTCATTTCTCATTCGCATAATTTTGATGCGTTTCTCTTGAATTCAGTCGATATTCGGTTCACGATAGCCTGATGATGTTTACTTATATTTTTTGATAGTCATTCTGTTAAATCGCACAAGCAATTGAGCAGAGAAAGTTTTAGATCTCCATCGTCAAATCTAGGAAGTCTATAAGCACCTACCTACCTATTATTTTGTAGCGAGTAGGCGTCAGTACAATTATTAGTAGAGTGTTCTGACCTTAGCCACTAAAGATAACGTAGAAAGTATAACCTATTGTCAGCAAAAATATTAAGTACCTACTTACTGGGTATTAGTATCTCTATCTCTTCTCTAAATAGTATAATTTAAAGTCGCTTTCCGCGTCTGTCTATCTGTATGTATGTCTGTATGGCCGCTAACTCTTCCTAAACCACGCAACAGATTTTGATGCGGTTTTCACCATCAGTTAGATACATTTTCCTGGAAGGTATATATATATAACTAGCGACTTGCCCCGGCTTCGCACGTAAATTACACCCGTGCGAAGCCGGGCGGGCGGGTCACTAGTAGTTTATATTTTGAACTTTTTTGCCTATGAAGAGGCTTCATGAATACTTTGGATATTATCTTTGGATAAATATTCATTAAAGTGAAGTAAATTACAAATACCTATACAACATTTAATTTTATAAAACATCAACTTATTTTATGTAAGGGACAAAACTTTTTGCTAATTTATTTATTATAATAACCAAAAAACGTTATCACGTTTTTTGGTTATTGTAATTTTCAAGTTGAAGTGGCAATGGACAAGCCACACCGCTCGAAGAACCGAAAACAGATGGGGTAGAAAGGTTCATGAGTGGATGCCATGAACTGCCACACTTACCCAGTTTTCATGCAAACTAATAAACTTGTAGCGACACTAATGACAGTAATGACCCATTAACTAGGAGTCTACAAGCAAAAAAGGGCGGAGAGGTGATCTGCAGTGTAAGTTTGACAAGAGGCATCAAGCCTGATTTGGGCTAAATGCGTTCGCACCCGCCACGCCACCTTGCCATATTTCCCTAGTTTGTTTGATCTGAGGACATAATGGAGTGTACACAGAAATAGAAAAAGTTAAAAGTACACTTGCTAGGTGTGTACGAAGCACTCAAGTCAACAATCAACGCGTGCCGCCCGAAGATGGATGATGGAGCTACTTCCAAACATTAGTCAAGTTTACGGTCCAACACTTGAGACACTTGAGTAGACAGAGTCGTTAATGTTGCTCAATGAACGACTGAGAAGCGATTGTTGTTAAGTACAAAACCGAGCTCTCACGCTTCTTTGTTTACGAGGCAAGGTTTAAGGTGCTTTTCCACTAGAGATCTGCGAGGTAGCAAAGTGTTGTGCGAGGAAAAACAACCAATAGGAGGCAAGGCGAGACAGAATGAAGCGATCCTGTTGGTCGATTTTTTCCTCGCACACAGCTTATCTTACTCGCACTTCTACCTCTCTTCTATCTTTTTCTCTACTTTTATTTTCTTCTATTTCTTCTTTTCACTTGTTCTTCTTTCGTTTCTTCCCATATATCTATCTACTTCTCCAGTGCGGTGAAGCGGTCTACAATGGAGCACGTTGCAGATTGTAACTATCTGAGAACATTCATTCAGGCAGCGCATTCTACAGTTTAGCGGTTCGCAATTCGCATAAGAAAATAAAATAAAAAGGTAGCTACTTATTATGTAACTAAACCTAACTTTTTAAGTAATTTTTAAGTGGTAGTTTTTTAAGTCGTTTTTTGATACCTTACTCTAAAGTTATATTAGAATTACGGCCTGTGTTATCCCCTTCAGGTAATCTACTTAATCGGCTAAGCAGCTTAGACAATGCTCTGTTGGATGTAATTCTAGCAGAACACGGGCTTACTTCGATGGCTCCAATACGTGCGACCGGAGTTAAACTACTACAAAATTGCTCTCGTGACGTTATAGTAGATACAATAAATGCGGCACGCTGGGTTTTTAATCAACTTGACGTGTTAGCAGTGTCTATCCAGGATAAAGCTCTGTGTTTATCCATTACTACGCCCACTGTTTCACCTGCGTGGACTATCCTTTTAGGAATCGTTTTTTTTATCTACCGTCACAGTTTGGCCCTCAATCTATCTCTATGCAAAAAAACTCGTGTTGCTACGTAAAAGAGGAACAAACATTTAATATACTGTGAGCAACGTAGAGCCGTGTTAGCAATTTTTTTGCGAACAAGATAAAAAGTTACCGATGTCTTTTCACATTATTTATTTTATTGATTTAACAAGTTCCATCACGATTGATTTGCCGGTTAATTGTGAAATGGTAACAGTCATACAGAAGCACTGAGAGAGATAGAGAGAATACATTTCGAATGTTTTGTTATAGTAGGCTGGCTTAGCGTTTAAACACAAGTCTCCTGATGTTAAGTGACGGTGTGGTCGAAGATGGTAATCTCGCCTAGCCTGGAAACTGGCGGACATCAGCGAAAAGCCCATACTGCCGGAACATCTTCTCACATAATATGATTTTCCAAGAGTTTACGTTTCTATCAGTCTTTGATCAAACCTCACCTCATTGCACTGCGCAAGCGCACCAAATCAAACATACCTATTTCGGTGCAAGCTCGGAAGGCAGTTTCAGCATGACTTGTACCATTTATAAACAACTGAAAACGCCTTTTCAACGTCCACGACTTTCACAGAAGTGCGACGGTAAATTTTTATAACAGTACGTGAGTTCATGCAAAGAAACTATTTTCTTTCTAAAGGGTGGTAAATTAGGCGATTAACCCTGTTTATTAAACTTCCCGTGAAGTGGGTTGTTATTTTTACTGACTTCAAAAAAGAGGGGGTTCTCAATTCGTATTTTTTTTTTACTTCAGAACTCCGTCTTTTATCAACCGATTTCGAAAACACAAATATCTGAAAGGTATGTTTTCTTATCTTTAATCAATTTATATGGAGTGCTAAACAACGCAAGCGACCCACACGTTGCGCGGCACTGGCATCGATTCTGTCATACCACTCACTAAACTAAACCAATCGGACAGGACTAAAATTATCTGCCTCTCTTTTCAATTTAATATGTGACAGAAGGATGACAACAATTTTAGAACTGTCAAATTTAGTTTAATTTAGATAATGGTACAACAGAATTAAATAAATAAAAATAATAATAAATATCTGGGACATTTTTGCACACACGGTCATCTGACCCCAAACTAAGCAAAGCTTGTAATATGGCTGCCAGAAACTGATATACGTACATATATATTTTTAAATACATACTTAAATAGATATTAACACCCAGACATAGAACAAACACAAATGTTCATCACACAAATGTTTGTCCTAGATGGGAATCGAACCCACGCCCCCAAGCACAGAAGATAGGTTCACTACCAACTGAGCCACCGGGGCAGTCGAAACCACCAATGTCGCTTACATTGTTTAGCAACCATATAAATTCATACTGAGCAGTGGGTCACGCAACGCGGCCGCTGCCGCCGGTCGCAGTCGCCAAGACCGGAATGTTACCTTTAGCAGGTGATTTGCCCATCTTAGCCTTAATCTTCAAAACTACCAGGAGATAATACACTGCCACCGCTGCTCTCTCAGGTTTCACAGAACCGTATGTTTACCTTCTCCTTCCGCCTTGTATAGATAACAGACAACGTAAGCAAATACTCGCGTGTGCCGGCTCCGGTTACTTCCGTCAAAAAATTAAAACAGACGCAGTCAAACGTAAGAGATAGGTCGACATGTGGCGATTTCATTGTGTAATAATAATAAGAATATCTGGGCCAGCGTGGTTGATAGCCCATTGGTCGAGTTGGTAGTGAACCTGCCTTCTGAGCTTGGGGGCGTGGGTTCGATCCCCACCTAGGCCAAACATTTGTGTGATGAACATTTGTGTTTGTTCTATATCTGGTTGTTTAATATATATTTAAGTATGTATTTAAACCTATATATGTATATATATATCAGTCTCTGGCAGCCATATCACAAGCTTTGCTTAGTTTGGGGTCAGATGACCGTGTGTGCAAAAATGTCCCGAATATTTATTTATTTATTTATTTAATCACCCTTCGGGGGTAGGTTAAAAGTCCAGCAGTGGACTGTTAAAAGGCTGATGATGATGATGGTGAATAAGAATATCCCATTTTATACTCATCCCATAATTGTATTTAATATTCAACGGGGCCTCTTGGTGTTAGTTTAGGCCCCACCAATGCCTACCAAATGTCCGGGCTAGACCCGAGAATAATTACAAATAAAGGAACTAATAATATGCCCTTCGATATGGCCTTGTCAAGTCTGAGGTGCCGTACTATAACGCACCAGCGCCAGTTCTCGAGAATGGTCGTGCTTTGCTCTACTGGGACCGCTCTATCATTACAGACAGGGCCCCGATTCTACTAAAGAAATTGTTTTTAAACTGTAATTGTTTCAATTTTATTTTTTTCATTCAGATTCATCAAATTTCAGTTTTTAATTATTTTTTATACTAAGTTATAATATTGGTATTTTTCTAGTATAAAAAAAAATTTAAACTGTTAGTTTAAAAGCAATTCTTTAAAAATAAAATTGAAACAATTACAATTTAAAAACAATTTCTTTAGTAGAATCGGGGGCCAGGACTATTGTCGCCAATAAGCCTGATATCGTGCTAGTCGTTTAGAATAGGGTATTTGACTGATTTTACGAAACCATCTTAATTTGTATATTATATTAAAATAAAGCAATCTTGTGATTTAATCGTCATAATTTTCAGTATTTGTGTTTTAAATGGCAGATCAAAATTCAAATGATTAAACTCCCGGGTAAACGCTACCTTTGGCATTTATGGGGCCACGTGTCATTAGTGACGTCACACATAAGCAAACGGGTTCTTCTCCCCATACAATTGTTGCCTCTATTTACTTTTGTGTGACGTCATAAGGACATTCGAGCTACATAAAGTGTTTGCACTCAAGTCAGGTGATCAATAAAAAGATGATATTTTTTCTGAAAATTGGTACTTTATATTTTAGTTTTTATTAAATAAATAATTTAAAAAAAACTTTTAGAATTACACTAGTATGAATTATATTTTTATTACAGTCAAATACCATAATGAATGGAATTTTATATTCACCGAATTGAGAGCTATCAACTACCCATAGAAACACAGACATTAAAAATTCTAATATTAATGTGATCACACGACGTGTAGGTATTTTAGTAGAATCATAATAACGATTAACTCTCCATGAAGTCGACGCCATTATCAAAAAAGCTACAGAACATAAATAAACAAAGAAGAGTCTTAAGTGCATACAAGCACACGTGCTTTCAGCGTGGCATTTCAACACATAATAAATATCGTGAGCGCGGCAAGTGCCGCGTGGCGATGTGACTTTATCGCATGCGCGTGCGCACGATGCTTTATAACTTGCTAGCTGCGCCACGCGGTCTTTTCCCGAGTCCAGTTCTTCATAAAATATAAATTATGTACCTATTTACTTGTAAAATTTTGCTTTTTCACTATTTCTCAAAAAGTAACTATTAAATAATTTTTGTTATAATTGGTCAAATTTAATTTCTGCGTATGCGTTCTTAAAAATAGTCTGATTAATTATTGTGATTATTTAGTTACGCAGTAGTATAGTACCTACTTAGTTATTTACGCAAATTTCGTTGAAAGGCACTAACTTAATTCATTTTAAGAAATGCACTTGATTTTGATTTACATGCTTTTCTTCTCAGAACAATAACGTTTTTGGGGCAGAGCATAGGTGTAGCTAGTCTAAAAATAAAACTTTAGTATAATTAGGAGTAAAGGTAGTATGCACACACAAAATTTCCCACGCGACGCATTGCGACGTTATCTCGAATGCGTGCGTCACGGTGCTTTATGCCTCTTTTAGGTTAATGCATTAACTTAGCCCAGGAGCCTTACGAACAACAGCTAATTGCGGCACCTAATCCGCTCAGTTGGAAAATCACGCGACCGCAAACCGTACCTGGGCGCCATAAGGTTCACGTTCGCGTGATTTTCCTACTGAGCGGATTAGGTGCCGCAATTAGCTGTTGTCCGTAAGGCCCCTGAAGTGCTTAGTTAATTTCTTCATTATATAACTGTGTTTTCATATTTTCGTGTTTCCGTGGGAAAATAACACTATTCTGAAAATTGCCATACTTTATTATAATATATTTCATTGTTTTTTTTTATTGATGCACCAACATCTTACGTAATAATAAAGTATCAAAAGATCAATAATGTATTCTGACTCTGATGTATTTTTTCATCTAAAGTATTCCGCAGACAACGGTTACAGCCCTTTAGTTAGGTTAGCGTGTACATACTTTAATTCCTATTACGAGAATTCAATATTTTGCGAAGTCGACGCCATGAACCTCAAGGATTCTTTATATGGCATATCTTTTAGTGTTTCCGCAAAAAAAAACTCTATAAACGGTTATCTGTTTTTTTTATATTTATAGTTATTTTTATCAAAAACTTGTTTGATTTGGACTACGGAATAAAAACATTATCTACATTATTGTCAACCAACTTAACAGTAAATAAAATGTCTACTATATAGTTAGTAGATGCACAACCAAAATAAGAACTTCGAACAATTTTCTTCAAAGCCTAAATAACACAAATGGGTATTTAATTGTTTCATTGTAGACAAAACCATTTCATCAACTAAAGTACCCACTATAACTGTCATTACCATCTCATTTGGGAACATGCGTACGCGCACGACTCTCACGTGTTCTCATACCTCATACTGTAATTTATGTACGAATGTAAAACAATTGTTTGTAAACAGTATGAATGGAGGTAAAACCATTATTGCTAAGTGTTGGTTAAACATTGGCAACGATTATTTTATTTTAGATACGATAGTTTTTAGGTATACGTACCCATACCCATAGGGCAAACGTACAACGTCGTTCTTCAAACCCCGCTTAGCCGTTTTGTCGTGAAAAGGTAACAGACAGACAAAAAGACATGGTTACTTTCATATTTAAAACTTTACCGACAGCTCCATGCAGTTCACACCTGCTATGCTACGAGAAACTTATATATTTTCAAGAGGAAAATGCACATATTTCCAAGATAAAAATGTACTTTTTTTTGGGAACAAATAAACTAAAAATACACCTAGTATCTGTAAATAATGTTTATAATATTAGTGGGATACTGTCAAAATATTAGTAGGATACTGTCAAAATCTTACTGGCGTTTATACTCTAGATATTTATTGCTTATTCGCAAAAAATACAAAAGCTTGCATCCAAAATAACCTACTCTATGAAGTTACGAAGTGAAACTTGACGAAGTTCAGTACTACCTACACAGACTACCTAGTGTCCTATCTTGATTTTCCCCGACAGTCAGTCTGTCAAGTTGACAGGTCGGTTGACGTTTCCCATGACAGCTCACAACCATAGAGTAGTTGCGATGAAATGAGTTCCGTTTTTAAACAAGGGACGAACAATGGTCTTGTTTGAATAGGACTCTCACTCGGATTCAATCTACAAAGGTTTTAAATCGCTTTAAAAAATACACATTGCCGCAGCGCTGGGAATGTGTCAGAAATAGTCGAGACCTGTCGTGCTGTCGTCGAACTTCGAAGAAAGCGAACCGAGTTTAATGGATGGCCGAATAAAAGATCTTTTCATGTGTCCTGATGAATGATCGTCTTGTATTATTATTTACACTTTTTATATTAATTTATTACATAATGAACGTTCGAGATAAATCAACATCATTTATAATAATAATAAATCATGTTCAGTAAAAAAAAAAAAAAATTAATAACTAGCTGATACCCGCTACTTCGTACGCGTAGAGCTCGGCCTTCGGCCTCGCTACTATGACCCGCTCGTAGGCCTCGGCCTGTAGTTGCTTTAAAGAATTTTTATTTTTAAATCATCATTATCTTTTCACCCATAGGACGTCCACTGCAGGACATAGGCCTCCCCCGTCGATCTCCGAAAGAGCCGATTGGAAGCGGCCTGCATCCAGCGTTTCCCTGCGGTCTCTTTTAGGTCGTCTGTCCATCTCGTGGGTGGACATCCTACGCTGCGCTTACCGGTCCGTGGTCTCCATTCGAGAACCTTTCGGCCCCATCGGCCATCTGTTCTGCGTACTATGTGCACTGCCCACTGCCACTTCAACTTGCTTGCAATCCGGAATTTTCAGAACATCTAATTTAATTCTACAAAAACAAAAAAACCCTTCAAAATTAAGGCAAAAAACATTCCGAAAACAAAAAGTAAAAAACATCATAAAAACATAAAAACATCGTCATTCAAAGCCACGTTCATACTGAGGTAGCATTGTGGACCAAATCTTTACAGCTGCAATAATGAAAACGGGCACAGTAGGTTGCTACTCCTACGTTTAAGGTGGGTATATTGGCTCTCCTAAATATGAACTTGGTATCATAAAACCGAGAATATCTCAATAGTCTCACCCATACGACGAGCTTAAAATTCCTGAATAATACCACGGGTATATACCTAAAGATACGTTCTATTCGCTCGATCGCTCGAAGAATCGATAACCGATGAGGAAGAATAGTGGAGACCACGAACCCAAAGACGCAGCGTAGGTAGGCCTCTCACTAGATGGACCGACGACATCGTGAGAGTCGTGGGATCCAGTGAATGCAGATGGCAGGCTGTCATTAAGTGTGAAGTGAAGGCCTATACTCAGCAGTCTTCAGGATGATGATGGTGATGAAGTTCTATTCTATAAAACTTGCTATACTTGAGTTATATGATTATTTACGGGATATTTACCGTGGTAAGGTTGTGGAATGAGCTCCCGATATTTCGGCGCAGTACATGCACCATGTTCACGGGAAGACTGTGCGGGTGGTTGGTCGAACAGTTAAAAAGTTAGGTGCAGACATAACGATCTACCCTCTTTCTTAGTCTTTTGCTACGGTTATCACTGGAACTCGAACTCGATCCTAAGTCCCGACAAAACACACTCACTGTATCACTGAGTATGGTATTTTGAACACATTTTGAACGCGGAATTTTATTTTTAAAACAACCTAATACTACCGTGATAGTTTAAAACAGTGTTTTGCTATACTTGACTACGCAGCATCATTCTTTCCAATCGATCAAGTTATTGTGAAGTTATTTTGAGCACAATATAAGCGAATAACGTATCTTTTTATTTAGATATATCTAATGTCTGTTGCCAGAGAGCATTGTCTGAGACTATTCAACGGTGAAAATGGATTGTCAAAATAAACCAGAATTATTTATTGCTGCAATTGTCTCGCTCTGTGAGTTTTTTATAGCGCGATGAACTGTTCAACTGACTCCAGAAAGAGGAGGTTCACAATTCAACAACGTTTAGTCTTCCGCAAATCGATTTCAATGGTTATAATTATTTCTTTATCACTACAAAGCTTTAATTGCTGTGTCGCGGTTTTGTCCGCGTTAGCAGTCCCTTTAAAAACCATACGTTTTTCCAGTATGGTATTCTATGTCCTGCCCAGCCCCATGTGGCTGGGCCAA
Source organism: Agriopis marginaria (assembly GCA_932305915.1). NCBI lineage: Eukaryota > Metazoa > Arthropoda > Insecta > Lepidoptera > Geometridae > Agriopis > Agriopis marginaria. The sequence goes on from OW029933.1 coordinate 7,341,679, forward strand.
AATGGGGCTGGGCAGGACACATGCTACGTAAAATAAATAAATGGAGTAAGCTGGTCACTCTATGGTACCCAAGGGACAGTACAAGAAGACAGGGACGTCCAACAAGAAGATGGGATGATGACATTCGACTGACCCTTGGGCCATACTGGACAAGAGTGGCAGATGATAGAGAGCAATGGAGACAGTTGGAGGAGGCCTATGCCAAAAGGCACACCGAATTAAGAGACATTTTATAAAACTATAGAAATAATTTATGTTAAAATCTTATTCGGAATAAATGGCTATTGTATTGTATTGTATTCTATGTCACTTTGCGACCCTTCATAGTTGAAGGGTCTCTACAGGTTTAGGCGGAAAGGGTGTATTAAACTGAAAGGGGTCCGTTATACTTGTTATTATGAACAACTTTTCCTATGGGACTAACCCCAAAATTGCGAAAAAAATGCATTTCCATACATTTTGTCGAATATCAATGACCGTTTTCTATGGAACAGCTGATTTTTTTCGCGATTTCGGAGTTTCTCCCGTAATTAAAATTCTGTTCCGATAGTTAAAGTTGTTTACAAAGATGGATGCTATGGACTTTAGTAATCCCTTTCGTAACCCAGTTTAACTATAAATATGTTCGTTCCGTTAATTTGCTGTGTGAACGAGGTACAAACAAACACACATTTGCATAATTATATTAATACTAAGTATGAAGCTTTGCTCTATTTTGCGTAAAAAGAGGTATTAAAGTAGGCTGTGAATAAACGATACTTGATTTTATCAAGGTGGAATTTCAGCGTCTCATTTTCACACAAATTTTACCCACCAAAACTCAAAAGTAGGATTTAATTTATTTTTCATCTTATTTTGTCATCCCACTAGTTTAGTAAGCGAAGCGTAGGATGTCCAATTGTCCACCCACAAGATGGACAGACGACCTAAAAGAGACCGCAGGAAAACACTGGATGCAGGCCGCTTCCAACCGGCCACTTTGGAGATCGATGGCTTATGTCCAGCAGTGGACATCCTGAAATGATGATATTTTCCTTGTTTGTCTGATCTGAGGTTCTACAAACAAGAAAGCTCGGTTTATTCTGTGCTTCTAATATGAATTTAGATTCAATTCTAAGATCAAAGCTAATCCAATCCGTCGGTAATTTCACATTACATCCTCCACAATCTGGCTCGCCACAATGGAAGCGGTCTATCGACCCGTGATAAGGCTTGTTCCCAGCGCTTTCGAACTAAGCCTAAGATTACTGGTACATTTCACCACAAACGAAAGTTCATATTCAATTTGCTCTCCGTCTGTTTAGAAAATCTAGAAATTTACATCTTTGTAAGGAGTTTTGCACATCGTGGCTTTTCTGACTGCGTTTTCTGGAGGATTTTATTGTGCTAAAATGTGATAATATTAATAGAGAATAAGTCCGCATTTGACCACCAACTTTCCTGTTGGTAAACGACCATGTGGTTGAAGATGAAGTACGCAGACTTAGAAGATACCCATTCACTCTTGCCTTAGAAGGCCCAGATTATATCTCTCAGAAAGGCCGCAGCTACTACGGAATATTTCAAAACAACTCCTCAGTTTTTTTATCTTTTAAAATATATTTTCAGTTCATGTGAGTACCTTTACGTCCATCACACCTCCGCTGCAAAACTTTAGCAGCGAAACCGTTTCCAGATCAAATGTGTATCCTATATCTTGTGACGTTAAGCAGAAATTCTAACGGCAGACTTCTAACAACAGCCTAGTTCGATACATTAGAGTTGTTTCTACGCGAATTTAAATTGTGGTGTATGTAACATTGTACAGCGATCATATTTCAGCGAGTAGAAGTTCCGCTGCTATACGGTTTTGCGGCTGCGGAGGGTGCTGGATGCGCACTACCAGCGTAAATCCATCTAACCTATAAAAATATTATAGTTTTAAGTATTTTTTACCTGTATAATGAATGCCATTTTTGGTGTAAACAATAAAAACTTTCTATCTATCTATCCCAATAGTGACAATCAGGGTGTCGTCAAAGTCGAGGTAAAAACTGTTTTTTTAGGCAAGCGTGCTCTATCGTAGACTGCATCATCGCGTAACATCAGGCGAGGTATCGGCCAAACGCAAATCTATCACTCAATAAAAAAACTGCTCTTTGGTAACTAAGTTTTACGTATGATTTCCATTACGGTGAATTCATAGTTCTTTTAGAGTTCTAAATAAAATCTCACCTCGCCTGATGCTAAGCGATGATTTGGTCTGCGTTGGAGCACGCTTGCCTTGAAGAAACCGATTCACTCGTGATTTGAAGACACCCAGATTGTAACCATCGGATAACACCCATCCAGGCAGTGCATTCCACAGACTACTGATCGCACAATAAAAGTGGAATAAAAGCACTACATACAAGTTTTTGGAATATCAACCATGAAGTGGTGTCACCTTTTCGTACCAACTTTGGCAGTCTGATAGAAATATGAGCAGGAGGGATTTAAATCATGCAGATCTGATGTACACTCTCCAACTGTAATTTTGGCTCTTATCAAAATATGGGCAGGAGGGATTTAAATCATGCAGATCTGATGTACACTCTCCAACTGTAGTTTTGGCACTTATCAAATCTGCTTAGAGCCTACGCCATTTTCCGACGCGCAATGGAGCGCGAAACCGCTAACGACCAGACAGCAAAAACTAGTGGTAACCACCTAACAATGCCGCTGCGGTCGGATGTTAACACCAATCGGATAAGCGGGAAATTTCTAATTCAAGAACAACCTACAGTTTTCACTATTGCTAATTTATTGGTAGAGGTGGACAAATACGAACTAAAAAAAAAATTACTAGTGACTCAGAATTTTGTTCAAAAAACACAATGGTAGTCACCATTGTGTTTTTTGTCTTGAGTTTTATCACTTTATTCTAAGATAAATTTGTCTTAATATACCGTCTTATTTTTATCACTTTCACTTAACGTTCATTGGCTTGGTAAAATGAATGTAAAAAAACGATAAAAAGTTTACAGCATTTCAATAACCTTTAAGTTTTATAATGATATCCAATAAAGTAAAACTCAATATAAAAAGATACAAAGGTACTAGTACTAGCCACGGGCGAAAAAATTCGTAGTACTAATAAAAAAAGCGCACGTAAATGCAATTTGAAAAGATTTCAACGTGCGCATTTTTTGACAAGGTGTAAAAAATATTCAATGCGCGTTGAAGTCTTTTCCTTGAACTTTATTTAGCATTCACCTTTTGGCCGAACTGCTTCCTCAATTTCCCTGCTTGTTTCTATCTGGAGCCGACACCGTCCAACTTTTTTTTAAACCTCCTCAACTCTATCAAATGGAAAAATCTGCACATAATGTTTCTAACATCTGTCACTTTGACATAGTGATAGTAAGTCACTATGACTTCTGTCACATTGATTCTGTCACCATATTATATATCTTGTAATTGTCACACGGCATCCACGCCGCGGAAACCTATTTCCACCTGTTCGGGTGCGTTCACTTTACGTGAGCCACGGTAGTTTATGTTTCCCACTGCACCCTTGTAATTATCGCGGAGATAATTATCAATTTCACAATTTATTGCTATTATAGGTACTAATAGATATGAAGGTACTTTTAATTAGACAAAAACGTCAATACATCTGTAAATCGCCGTCTGTAAAATATAGTAGTGTTTAAACTGTAATTAATGGAAATATGAAACCCGACGGTTACAATAGCTGTGTAATTGACACTAGTGTTGCTTTATGGATGTACAGTAGCTTGATACTGCAATTAACTTTACTGTTCTACGTAATTTGCTGCAAACAAATTATCGGACGCGTCCGTCAGCCACGGATTACGGATGCATCCGGTAGTTCGTTTGCATAACTTAAGATTTAATGGAAGAGTTCTATTTGACATCGTACCAAAGTTGTAAAGATTGTAAGAAGGGAGACGGGTCTAATGAAGATGGGCAGGACACATGAAGATGACAGCAAGTGATTGTCAGCAGTAAGCAGTAACTGAATAGTGTCCTACAAACACTAGATTTGTTGTGCTACACTCACTAGATAGAATCCGGAACGTGGATATTCGCCAAAGAAGTGAATCACCAGCATAGCTCTTAAAATTTGCAAATTAAAGTGGCAGTGGGCAGGCCACTTCGCTTGAAGAACCGACCGGAAGACGCAGCGTAGGTAAGTGTATGTAAGCGTTCAGTGAGGAGGTCTAAGGAGGAGGCCTATATGTTCAGCAGTGGACATCTTCTGGCTGATGATGATGACTCACTAGATAGACGGAGTCCAGCCTGACCAATGAAATGAGATGATCCAACGACATCAGAAAGGCAGTAGAAATTGGGTCGATGCGATTGGCAAGAGACCAAGGAGAATGGCAGATTCAAAGACAAACTTATGTCCAGCAGTAGGTGATTAGAAACTAATAATGGATGTTTTTTTCTAGCAATTCAGCTTTGTTTTGTTCAACGCCGTTTAGATTGCCATTTAGATATCCGCAACTTGGAACTGTGCTGGGGTCCAACCTCGTCTATAGCAAAAAAATAAGTAATCATCACCATCATCAGCCAGAAGACGTCCACTGCTGAACATAGCCCCCCCCCCCCCCCCCCCTTTAACCTCCACACTGAACGACAGCCTGTCTTTTGCATCCACTGGATGACCGCGACTCTCACAATGTCGTTGGTCCATCTAGTGGGAGGCCTCCCTACGCTGCGTCTTCCGATTCGTGGTCTCCACTCCAGAACCTTTCTTCCCCATCGGTTATCGGTTCTTCGAGCGATGCATAGAATAAGTAATCTTATTAATGAATTCAAGAAATACTTGGTCACTTGGAGACTTGGTCACTTTTGGAAACACAATGATAAAATTCAAAATAAAATTTAACTTAAGGTGATGATGATGATGAATCATACTAATATTATTGATGCGAAAAGTTTGTTGGTTTGTTTGTTGTTCTTTCACGCAGCAACAGAGCAACGTATCGACCTGATTTTTTGCATGGGTATATAGTTCAAGGGCTGGAGAGTGACATAAACTTTTCATCATCATCACCACCATTTCACATCACTTCGTGAGCGAAACTGCGGGGCGTGTAAATAAATATATGAATAAAACTAAACGATATTTTCTTCAAAGCTAACTAAATAGCTAGAAATCGCCAATAATCGAGCTTAATATCTATAAATTAGTGGCCCGTAATCTAGATGGGGCGGGAACTAGCTTGTAACACTATCTAACAGGCCCCATTAAATAATATAAGTGCAGTGGTAAAAATGAATTGATGTATATTATAAGGACCGGCCAAATGGAATTTTTCAAAGTACTGCCCACGAACCAACTCAGTGGTACGCTCAAACAAACGCACCAGCGAGAGCTTAGTTGCACGCTGATTTCGTTGATGAGTGGTCATTGTAGTGGCCAACTGAGAGCGATGCGACGTAGTATAGAACAATGCAACGTAGTTAGTAGAGATAAAAAGTAGCGCTAATTTTCAAGAAAAGAGTAAATAAGTATTCCCTAGGCAAGCGTTCATCTTCGACTACATCTTTGTTTCCCATCAAGTGAGATTGTGGTCAAAAGCATGCCCAGTCCGTTGGAAAAAAAAAAATTTACTAGACCACTGGGATGCAAATCTTCGGATAGGAATATCCTGATATCTACATCTATGTACCTAGAAATTAGAGAATGTAGCACTCCGAATACACCCGGTGCACAGAGGCGATACAAATTAACAACAATAATCGAAGGAGCTAATAACGACTACAGATGCTGGGTCGATGTACAGTCGAAGAGGAAAGTGCTCTACATACTCTAAATAACATCATGGCTAAAAACTATGAAGCGAGGTGATTGACCGCTCATATCTGTCGCAAAACTGATAACCACTGAGGCAGACGTATTCTAGAGTGGAGACCACAAATCGACAAAGCGTAGGATGCTCTGAGACTCGATACGGAGTGACAGGAGCAGAAACTGGAGAGGCCCCAATGTCCAGCGGATGACAATAATGATTATTAAGAAAATCATATTTTATGGGCTTGCATTTGAACGCCAACTCGCTTGATGCAAAGCGATGATGCTGTCTACGATGTAGCACGCTTGTATAGGAGAAACCGATTCACTCGCGACTTGAGGACAACCAGATTGAAACTATCGAGGGACACCAATTCAGGCAGCGCTTTGCACAATAAATGAAGAATTAAATCGTTTCGTTTGGGTTTTCGAAATATCAACTATTAAACAGTGTCACTTTCTCGTGCCCACCCTTTCCAGTATTATGAGGCAAATGTTGGATTACAACTGCGACTGGCAAAAAATCTTCACAGTCCCAAATGGCATTACCACATAATTAATGTATTGTTATACCTACACAGCAATACGTCATATGAACAGATAAAAAATCTTAGCAGTCACAAGAAATAAATGGCGCATAAACACATAATTCTGAAATTTTTTGTTACCAATTTATTTTCACTGGTTTTATTTTCTAATATTTTATGTAATTAGGTATTATTATAATATCTTGATTCTATCTAGCTATAAGTTAGAAAGACTGAACATTTCTTTTGTCCATCGCAATATCTAGATTTTACCTAGCTATAAGCTAACGACTTAAAATTTCTATACACATTTAACCAAGTGAAATTGAAGACGTTTCCCCCATTTCTCACCAGCCAACGTGTTTGTTAATAAGCAAATAACGTTAAAGCAAGCATCAATACATTATTTACCACCTGCCCAATGAATTATGGTCACGAGTATACAGAACACCGCTCGAGATAGCGCGTCGGGCATCGCCGCAACAAATGGGCCGAACACACGCAAAAGGGCACATCTTTCACTACTCTAGTAGGACTAACCTGTCTAAATAATGAACATCCTCCAATGACTGTTTTAAAAAGGGGGAAGACGCGTGTCATCCAAACATTGTACACAATAAATATGGCTCTGTTTCGGCTCGAGTCAGCGACGACGTTGACGTCTACACTGTAAACGTCAACTTCACCGCTCCATTAGACACTACACTAGACCATAGAAGTGACATTTAAAGAAAATTAAGTTAATTGTTTTAAGTATTTACGAGTGAAAAGTAATGCCGTGAAACTCGTTTTTTTCTTCGAACTTTTGGTGCACCTTGTGAAAACGCAGGAAGTAACTTTTGCTGCATTTAACTTTCACATAATTTTAACAAGTAATTCACGTGCTATCAAAACACCAGTTCGATTGTGACTGAAGTTGATTAGGCCCTTGTGCCTAATTTGTGCGGTCCACGTCAAGAAGTTTGTCCCGTATCTTCCCCTATTTACTTACATCAATGACATCTCAAAATCTCAGAGTGACGAGCGCATGTGCATTGCCGGCATCATATTTAAATTATTTAACTACAGAGAAAAGTGCCAAATAAAAGCCACTTGGACTCATCACAAAGAACCCCGCAAGTCATCATTGTCATTTTTGAGAATAAAATGGCAATGTGTTGTTCAATCATGAAAGCAAGCGCTTTCAAGAGCTCGACGCCTGGAAGGTAAAACACACGTAACTTCTTTTTACCGATTTTAAGTTTCAATCATTTCATGATACGTTTGTTTAAAGATTGTTCATTGCTCACACCAGTATGACCCTATTCTAATTCAATTAATGTAACGTGAAAAAATATTTTAAGTCAGGATAATTAGCCGTTAATAATAACTACGCTTATTGATACAAATTATGTAGGTATCACACGTAATCGTTTCATGGTAATATTCCGAAAGCCGTACGAATCGCTTTGATTCCACTTTTATTTTGCAAACCGCTAGTCTGTGGAATGTGCTGCCTGAATGAAGAACACAAAATCTCTTATTATCAGGCATGGCAGCGGTCACACGCAAGCGTATTATTCAATAAAAAACAAAAATTTAAGAATAGTCTCCTGAAAAATTGCCAAAGATGAGTTACGCTGTTTTTCCTTACACTTATCGAGTTTGATTCGTTCGTATTCAATAAACTTAACTCGTAATCGCAGACGGTATGACGAGACGTGACCATAAAATGAACATACCGTTTTTAAAACATACAAACATAATAATTGTACTTTTTGGATAAAAGTTACTGGTACTATAGTGATACACATCTTGATTTCGGATTCGGATATTTTGTATGATTCCCACGAGAAATAGGAGGTCACTGGGATAAAATTAATTGTCATGTCTCAGATTTCTGTGACAATATGATTGTTTGTCATTACCGACTTTTTGATTAAAAAAAATCGAACTAATTTGTTAGTTTAAGTATATGTAAACCTTCGCGCAAAATAATTGAATTGAATTTATTGAAGAAAAGCGGTCCGCCCCGGCTCCACACGGGTATGGTTATATAGCCTATTAAAATAGCCTATATTAATCAGTGATAATGTAGCATTCAAATGGTGAAAGAATTTTTTAAATCGGTCCAGTACTTTTTGAGCCAATGCGTTACAAACATACATACAAATATTTCCTCTTTATAATATTGTATATGTATATGTATAGATTTCAGGCTTCCTGAAAATGTTTCTTATAATCAGTTTTTTTATTACTAAAAATAGTCTTTCTCTTGACCACCATTCAAAAGCCGTTAAGTACCTTTGTAAAAGTAGTAATAAGTCCGCGCCAAGTTATAATATTTTTATGATTTATCTGAGAATTACCTTATATTAACAGATCCGTTCCGGCAGTCCGCAACAAAACTACTAGACCAGAAAGTCGGTACTAATTAATTAATAAGTGAAATTAAAACATTCAACGTACAAACTACTCACGAATGCATAGGAGTACAATTAGTTTAATTAAATCAACAACACATACTGAACTATCGCATTTATAGCTTAAGCAATAGAGTCTTTAACTGTTTGTTGTGACAATTAGTCAGGCTATTGACATAAACCACGATGAGTCAACAGTTGGTTCTGCTTGTTAACTGATGAAAGTGACATGCAATATTCTTCAAAAAACCTCAGATGACCAGTCAAAATCAAAATAAATTTTATTTCAGGTTTTAACCACCCATATTATATGCATAAATAAATTAAAATATAAAAACATGACTAATTACAGTCCTCAGGACTGTAATTAGTAATTGTTAATTGACTTTTTTATATAATTAATAATTTAATTAATCCTATTAATTGTTATTTTATATTTTATTATTGTTATTTGACTTGACCTACATGACTTTGTGTATTTGTATTACATTAATTGTAATTGTTTAGTTTTTAATTTGTCATAAATTATTATTTGGAGTGATTTGTATTATTATCAATTGTAATTCATAAAAATGACTGAAAAATTAAATTATATCATGTTTTTATATTTTAAGTTATTTATGCATATAATATGGGTGGTTAAAACCTGAAATAAAATTTATTTTGATTTTGACTGGTCATCTGAGGTTTTTTGTAACTAATTGTAACTAACTAATTACAGTCCTCAGGACTGTAATTAGTAATTGTTAATTGACTTTTTTATATAATTAATAATTTAATTAATCCTATTAATTGTTATTTTATATTTTATTATTGTTATTTGACTTGACCTACATGACTCTGTGTATTTGTATTACATTAATTGTAATTGTTTAGTTTTTAATTTGTCATAAATTATTATTTGGAGTGATTTGTATTATTATCAATTATAATTCATAAAAATGACTGAAATACCCACCGAGCCCTAGCCGAAAGTCTCCAAGTTTTCAAGTTTTGTGTATACGTGAAAATTAGGTGCTATTTTTACGGGGTGACTGTTTCAGATCATTGTCATCTACAGTCTTCTTTATCTCACTGCGGATAAAGGCATTTCTATTGTTATGCCATGTGTCTCCATCCAGCGCTTATCTGGCCTTAGACCCACAATATGTTGTCAATATTGTGGACTCATCTCGCAATTTGACGACTAGTGGCATGGTTGTAGATATAACAAAACGAGCTAGGTAAACATGAGAGGCATAGGATCTACCATTTTGGGGCCGATAGCCTTATCTGAATGCTTGCTATTACAGGTGTTTTTATTCTAATCATTCACTGATTCCACGGCGATTACACAGTTCGCGAAATCCTAAAAAACAATTGTCTTCAACTCTTCCCCAGGTTAATTCACCTTAGCATTTACAGTCTGTTTAACCTCTTCGCTGTTGAAAAGAAAGTAACATGGTGCGTTAAACACGGGAAATTTGCTCAAATTACTGTTCAGAGCGCAACCAACTTATATGTAAAGGTGAACAAGAAAGGAAACTAAATAAAAAAGTCAATTTTGTTCATAAAATATGGTGGTGGCTCCCCCGTTCAATTTGGTCACTCTATAGCTCCGTTTTATTCTAATTGTGCAGTGATAGTTCATTTGGGACAAACGGCGATGGCACTAAATTTATGACGTTGACAATGACAGCAATTTTAGCGGGAAAGTGTCTATCATTTGCGCAAACAATGGTGCTTGTGGTAATCAATTTATGAGTGATCTAGATTTTTCTAGGTTGGAACGCTAGTCTAGTGACCAAGATTAGCGAAATAAAGCACGCTTTGTTACAATTTAGCTGAGAGTTTTAGAGAGCTTTGATTTAGATTTTGATTTGCCAATTTTATAAATTGTCTATAAACTAGCGACCCGCCCGCCCGGCTTCGCACGGGTGTAATTTACGTGCGAAGCCAGGGCGGGTCGCTAGTTATACATATAAACCTTCCTCTTGAATCACTCTATTTATAAAAAAACCGCTGCGTAGTTTTATAGATTTAAGCATACATAGGGACGGACCGACAGCGACAGCGACTTTGTTTTATACTATGTAGTGATAGTGATAGTGAAGTGATGAATATGTTGATAGTGAATGTGATAAAAATTCTAAATGAGGTTGGCGTTAGCCGGTAGAAACTTTTTACAGATTAGTAGTTAGTATCAATTTTATAAGGTTTTTTTGAGTTTGAATAATGTATTGTCACCACAACCAAAGGTATGCAAAATTACATCAAAATCGGTTCGGGGGAACTGGTTCTAATTCAGCATGCAAAATTTAACCTTAACAAACAGTGCATGTTAAATAAAAGCTTGTATCAATTAAATTATTTACACTGTCAAATGCACAAGACGCGCGATGCCAAAATCCTCTTACATAGGTTGTTAACTTCATTACGGAAATTTTAGTACTGCAGATCAAATCCAACGAAGCAGTCGTACCCCAAATTACTCGAACATTATACAGCTAAGAAGATAGATAGCGTTTAACTTTTTAAACTTTTTAAATTCTGTCAGTTCTGTCATATCTGTAATCTTCTGGAGCTTAATAATGGAGATTGGATCGCAATAATTGCCTTAGAAAGGAAATATTGACATTCTATTAATGCTGTTATAAACTTGTAACAATATTGTGTAGCGCTTACAAGCTACGATGCTATTAAAAGATTTGTTTTATCATATTATAAATGCGAAAGTGTGTTCCATTTTGTTTTTCATTCACGCAGCAACAAGACTGATTGAAGTGATTTTTGCATACAGGGTTACGCATATAAACTGTAGGTACTAAGCCGAAAGGAGGTCATTGTACTCGTCATAATGAAAAGTTTTACTATGGGACCAACCCAAAAATCGCGAAAATAAATCAGTTGTTACATAGGTACATTTTGTCAAGAGTCAATGACCGTTTTCTATGGAAGAGCAGATTTATATTTTTCGCGATTTCAGGGTTAGTTCTAAAATAAAAATTGTTCATAATGGTTGGCGAGAAAATTTTCAGCATTTGATCACGCGTCGCGTTGAATAAATTACATACGCTGAGTTTATTGTGTTTAGTATAGTACACAAGCGTAGTCGTAGACAAAGACTAGTTTTTTATATCAGGTGTCTATTTTTACCGAAATGGGAAAAATTTGGGTGTAACATGTACATAATATAGGAAACTGTCTATGGCACAGTTGTTTAAAAAAAAAACAGATTTCGAAATCTCACGTCACCTAGTTGCGTAAAAATTTACAATATACATATACACTAATTATTAGGTGTGCATAATGTGTGTTATTTGAAAAGCTAAAAAAAGTTTTTTCTCAAACCCGTCATCTTAGTCACTTGTATGAAATGACCACGCGATGCAATCGCAAATTTTACTGTCTGAAGATCTGATCACATCGTGTAAAATTTGTTTAATACTGACTCTGTCTCAATAAGCGATAGATACGAACTGGGACAGTTAGTGCAATAAAAACAACAGTAGATTGGCTTACAAAGATCCAGATAGCGTTTCTCACACAGATGTGACAAGTGAAATGTTGCGCGATTATCTTTAACTTGTTGAAAGTTTGGATTAATTGCTTTGTGACAAAGTTATAAGTATATAAGTACAAACCAGCCTCTGAGAAAATGCGTCTGATAGCTGCAATAATATCACAAAAACCAGAATGAAAAATATTTTCTTATAAAAAAATATGTTTCTTTGACAAACTAATAGTCACTAGAAATTCACCAAAGAAACCGTTTTAAAGATTAAACTTCCGCAAAGTAACGCCTAATTGAATCAACTTTTCTTTTCATATTTTACTGTAGTAGATTGTCTCTATTCATCACATTCAAAAACCTTTTTTATTATTAATTATTAATATGATTGCGCTTGACTACCAACTCGCCTGATGTTAAGCAATGATGCGGTCTACGATGGAGCACGCTTGCCGAAAAGTAACCGATTCACTCGTGATTTGAAGACACCCAGAATGTAACAATCGGGGAGCAACTATTCAGGCAGCGCATTTCACAGACTAGCAGTTCGCACTATAATAGAGGAAACAAAGCGCTTTTTACGGGTTTTCAGAATATCAAACATAAAACAATGTCGATTTTTCGTACCCCCTCTGGCAGTCTGATAGAAAAATGAGCAGGATAATTAGATCATGCAGATCCGATGCACAGTCTCCAAAACGTACCTATATCCAATATTATCTTTAATCAAATTTAAATGGGCAACCGATGAGATAAAGCCAATTCAATAAAAAAAATAACCATTAAAATCGGTTCACATTCGACGAAGATTTTGCGCAACATACACAAAAAACAGTCGAATAGAGAACCTCCTTTTTGAAGTTGGTTAGTAAACAGTGTTTCAATCATGTTTCAATTTAAATTGTCTTCAATGATTGACTTTCATAGTTCTCGGACAATACTTGAAGAATGCGATTTCGATTACATAACCGATTTCTCCCGTTCCAAAATTAACCGTAAATCCGATTACGTACAAAAGTGTTCAGCTAATAATGTACATAAAGGCCATCGAGAGCTTTATTTAGATTAATTCGAGTTGATTAATGAAGAGTGCGGTGAAAGTGTAGGTACCTACCTACCGCGGAAATGGCGTCTTTGTTTAACGCGCTGATTTCTTCGGCATTAGTGCTATGCTTTCAGATTAATATTTTTATTGAGGCAATTTTAATTAATGCTCTCTTCGCTTCTTTTTGATATGCTTTTATGGAGAAAGTCTGAGTTTGAAAGAATTCTTTTCGACATAATTTTTGTGCCGCAAATGCTAAATAGATTAATTAAACTTTAGTTTCACATCATCACATCATCAGCCCGTAAACTTCCACTGCTGAACAAAGGCCTCCTTCGTAGAGAGGGGTGTTGCCATAATCCCCACGCTTGGCAGGCGGCTTGGGGATCGCAGTACGTTCACCGTGTACTAATAGGACGCTGCTGCCCATCCTCCGGTGGTTCTGGTCGCAGTTTTAGGACATACCCGGGTCCAAACTTTAATTTGTATGCCTCAAATTAGAATTGAAACTTTGTACATCCCAAAAATTTAAATTTTTTTTGTGACAGATTTTTAATTGAAGCTATTAATGTAGTGTCAAATTTAATAATTAGTTCAATTTAAATTCGTCAGTAGACGTCATACTTAAAAACTCGATTTCCGCCAAAGATATCTCGATCACCTGTTTTGATGTATAATTGCGCTGTTGAATTTTTTGCAAAAGATAGATTTAGTCGAGGAGCGGGCTGTAAATCGCGAATAAGTCCTCGTTTGACCACCCACTCGCCTGTTAGTGAGCGACGATGTGGTCGAAGATGAAGCACGCAGACTTAAAAGGAACCTATTCACTCAGGCTTTGAAAAGAACCAGATTATATCTCTCAGAAAAAAAGGAAGCCGACAGGTTCTTCCAAAAGTTGTTGTTTCCAATTTTTTTTTGTAAATCCATTTTCTATAGTAAAAGCAAAGGACACTATTACTACGTATAGTAAAGTACAGTAGTAGAGTAATGAGGCATAGAAGAGCACAATATTATATCTCAACACAATAAATCCTTATTGTACGTATCCTAAATAGCAACACAAACTAAATCATCCAACAGTACGACAAATCTTACATTGCAGTACTAGTCCATATTTTCTTTTCAATTGAATTCCGCTTTGGTCCGATTAGACGGAACAACAATAGCGGATTGAAAACGGCCGCATCAGAACGGTATACTAAAATATGTAATTTATACTTACATTGGAAAGTGGAGGCGATTTGTGCTGATGTGGGTCACTGTACCGCATGTTATGATGACGTTTATGAAAACTGTCTTTTTAATGTTACGGGGGGACCAGGGAAGCGTGAGGCGGGCGCGTTGATCGGGTTCAGTATCATTATTTGTTCTACACTACTACACCTACAACGAAAGACTTATTCTAATTTAGAATTAAAGTTTAGTAAGTATTTGTACTTAAATAAATTATGTGCAGTGTGGTGCAGTTTCCAAGCCATCGCTCAAAAATGGTAACAAAAAAAAAAGAAAACGACGTAAGGAAAACGGTATGACCAAGAAGAAGTTCTTGGTCATACCGTTTTCCGTTAAAGTTTAAAGACCATTATGATATTCACCAACATGCACTGGACCAGCATGGTGGATTAGGTTCTAACTTCTCTCTCTCTCTCTCAGATTTATCAGGATATATAGACTCCACAAGTTCACCTACTTTGCACGTCTGTAGCTTAAGTCTTAAATTGGATGCCTCAACTAGTACGCTGCTTAATAGGCTATCGAATGGTTGATTTGCTAAAAATAACAGGCTTTGTTAAACATATAATTAAATGTTAAACACTTACTGAAGAAACTATTTATATTGGTTAACTAGCGGTCCGCCCCAGCTTCGCACGGGTATAGATTATAGCCTATGTCACCCGAGGCCCGGGGATAATGCAGCTTCCCGTCAGTGAAAGAATTTTTCAAATCGGTTCAGGAGTTTCGGTGCCTATTCAATGCAAACAAACAATCAAATCTTTCCTCTTTATAATATTAGTATAGATAAAGTTCTGAGATAAGCGTTTAAAGTTTTTAGTCGGATTAGGAAGGGATGCTGTCCCTTTCCCGCAAATTGAGTGTCGCTATGGAGTTTGTATGGCGTCCTTACATGTGATGTCATTTGTAAGTATAGTGCGCTCCCTGCTTAGCAGGACATTAAAATAGTTATAGGTATCGTCCTCAATTTGAACACGTTTCAATTTTGTTTTCAATATTCGGCTCTACATTCGGCGGTAAAGAATACTTTGCTTTGCTCAAATAACATTTATTGCACAATAAATGCAGTACCATAATCATGAAAACTGGCGAGGATCCCTAAATGTGATAGGTGTCGTTAGATGCAGAACAATAGGCCACGTCCGCGATCAGCACCGACGCGGCCAATCCTGTCATTACGGCCTATCCATCATTACCCGCGTTTTGGGACATTTCACGAACCGTTACGCGTCCAAGCTCCATTGTCTTCTTGACAAATACGCTCGCATACGTTTGTTCATGAAGCATTGTTGGTTATCTGTCAACAATGGACAATTTTAGACTTGTGACATTGTGCCTGTAGCATTTTCCATCATCATTATCATCATCATTGCATCCTATCATGACCCCGACTCGGGTATGTCCTAAAACTATGACCAGAACCACCGGAGGATGGGCATCAGCGTCCTATTAGTACACGGTGAATGTACTGCCTGGATAGAAATTAATAAAAAAAGAAAAGCGTGTTAAACCAACAGAACAATAAAACAGCGCATAAATAAACGCATCGGCGCGGAAGAAACGCTCCCAGCTCGTTCAATCGGACCATGACCAAGACTGTAAATTCTCTAGATAACTCTTAAAATCAATAAACGTATGATTTACGCTATTTGCATGAGCTCCAGTTTCAACAGATCGCAATAAACAGTGCTTTCGAATGCACATGTGAAGTGAAACTGAGGACTGTTTTACGGTCCGAACACACTAGCGTACGAATCGCTCCACTTTGTTCTACGTAAATCAAGTCGAAGCACCTTGCACATTTTTTCTATTCGAGGTTATATCTAATACCTTCTTTCAGGGCAAGTGCATTTATTAACTAAACAAAATACAAGCTAATACTAACACTACAAATACAGTTAAACTGCCTATAGACCGTTGAAGGTCTAAAGACCTTCCAAATGCTCAAGCCCACTACCAGTTGGCAGCGTACCCAGCATGCTGGTGGCATTACCACGCCGAATGGCAATGCTTATGCGTTGCCACTTCCTTTTTTCAACGGCTGGCGAGTGCGAACGCATCAGTCGTAAATCAGGCCTTTAATTGATCTCACACACAAACTACCTTACCAGGTTTCTTGCATTAGTGTTGACCAGAAGAATTAAAGGCATAGTAATAGAAGGTCTTAGGTCTTTCTCTAGCGTTTATGATCTAAATTCTCGAGACAGTTTTCTTCTTATAGATTGTATTTCGCCACGATAATCTACGCGTTACAATCTCCTCCCAGCTGCCAAAGTATATGCCGCAAGCTTTGATTTTATCTTTTAAGGACGTCTTTATATCGAAGATGCTGGCCTCCTTGCTTTGGCTTACCATCTGTCAAAACAGAGTAAAAGAAAGACTTTGGCAAGCGATGATCTAAAAAAAAGTGCAGAAACGACACTGGACTGATGCTTACAAAATAAGTCAAGAAATAGGCAATGTTAAACCCCGTTCTATATCATTGTAATTTTCGTCCTGGCCCATAATCACTGGGAAGAGTTATAACTTGGCTATTTAGTTGAACAATATTTTATCAATAAAAAGCCGCGCCCCACATTTTCACCAACGTTGTTATTTCCTCAAGAACTTGACTCAATAATTGAATTGGAATTATTCCCTCAAGATTCGTACATTTTTCCGAAATAAAAAGTCACGACGAACTTTTACTCTGTTGTTGCGAGAAAGAGGAACAAACAAACATACTTAAGCATTTAGAATATTAGTATGATATTGTTCCCTATCCACTCAAAATGTATCCGAATTATTTCCTTCAATATGCGAAAGTGCCATGATTCACAATGATCCATACATTTTATCAGACAGTCTCGTTAGAAGTCCCGTCGACAATCTAGATTCCGCTCTATAGAGCGAAGACTAACTGTCACGTATTGAAGGGTTTATAGATTTAGCTGAATTATACAACGTTAATCACCTGGTTGTGAAACTACTTGTTCGACTAAAGCTAGACAAGCATTAGATAGAATGAATGAGTTGCGCCCTGAAGAAACCTATTCTCTCGCGACTTCAAGAATTATAACTGTTGACACCTTCGACCAAAATAAAATGAATGGACGGGCCCAGAAGAAGCGCATTTTTTAAGATTACAAAATTAGCGCCGGCGCTCACTTCGTTTCAGTCGGTCTCTAGCCGTAGGAAGTGCGATACATAATTTTTGTTACATGATAACGAAACATCTGACAAAATGATGCCTTCGTGTGCTTTCCCGAAGTGTAATAACACAATAAAGAACCGCTATCTATTTTTGTAACAATGTACTGTACATTATTATAATTAGGTGTTTAAGTATATGTCCGATGGTTTGACTCGTTTTTACTGAGCAAGTTCAATGGTTATGGCCCGTCCATTCATTTTATTTTGGTCGAAGGTTAGCACTATATAATGAGCAGAACCCTCTACTCAGTCAGTCTGTAAGGTACGTCAAAAATTTCTAAAACAAACGCCGGTGTACAGCGCCCTTATAGATAGCTAATAGCCAAGTGTAAATTATCGTCTAGTGTTGAACTCGCTTTCGATGAGATATTGAACATTAATTGCCTGTAACATGGCTCTTTGGTCGCTTATTAATGTGCGTATGCGCTGCTGCAGATACTGCGAGGGTTGGGCAAGGGCCTATTCCGGCTCTCATTGTTTCTCTTGTTACGAATGACATGAGAATTCGGTTACCAAGATAGTCTAGAGCGCTTCTTAAAGCCTCTGCTAGCGCCGTTTTTTAGTATATTTTTGCCCAAATGAGGCTTTTGGTTTCGCGCGATCGAAGCATTTGTTATCTCCAAGAGAGCCTTTTTCTATATTTTTTATCAATACTCACATTTACATGTCCTAACACAGAGTTATTTTCTCTAGCTACGACATTACATTCGCTAAATTCCCAAAACGAATTAAGATCTATTAAGTATAAATAACCCGCACTGGGCCAGCATGGTGGAAATAGCCCAATCACCCTTTCGGGGGTAGGCTAAAAGTCCAGCAGTGGACTATAATTATTAAAGGGCTGATTATGCTAAGTATAAATAATGTTTAAACGTCGCATGCCCAACCAACTTTGTTTTATGGAAGGTATTGGTATACCATAATATAGGTTTTCCTAGTTTGGATACCAAACAAACAACCAAATTTCCAACAGAAATTTAAAAACCTAATAAGACCATATTTATTTAAAATACGTTTGTTATATATATATAAGTTTTTATAAATATATATAATAAATATTTATAAAAACTTTTTTTTTCAATTGCGAGTCTGTTCCCTCCAGAATACACCCGTTCCGTACATTCGCTGTGATGGATGCAAGCTTGTTCAATAACCACGCGGATTTATTCTAAGCATGTTTCACCCAACTCACCTATAGGCTGATAATGAGATTTTCACACGCATTCGCATTTGCGGAAGCACCAATAGCATTAAGGTGTTAACGCAGTTAAACGCACGCACCGTTAAATTTCTACCGCGCACCTAGAAAACTGTATTTTATAATCTCATTAGCAATTATACAAAGTATTAGTTTTAGTAGTAGGTGAAATTCAATAGAATTTAACCCCTAGTTTACAACCCTTAAAGATGGGACATTTTCTTCAAATTTAAATGGGACCACCCTTGAAATATTAATAGATAGATATTAATAGTCAATAAAAATCGGTTCACAATCAGGGCCCGTATTCATTAACTAAAACACGCACGTAACGCGGCGCGTTATGTTAACCTGCTAAAATTCGACCTCTATCAGCCGATTTTATTTTATTATTTTATGGCCTAGGGAATAAACCTTTTAGAGGTTAATCGGTTTCTTCTAGGCAATCAAGCTCTATCGTAGACCGCATCATTGCTTAACATCAGGCGAGTTAACGGCCAAAAGCAAGCATATTTTTAATTTAAAAATAAAATATAAATAAAAAGATAACTTAACGCGCCGCGTTACGAGCGCGTTTATAGTTAGTAAATAAGAACCCGGCAACGACATCGCGTAACATATACAAACATACTCACAAAAAACGAAAAGAGAACCTCCTCTTTTTTTGAAGTCTGCTAATAATGAAGGTCGTTATGATGGTAATTATTATTGTTCTTTATTGTATATTTTATTTTTATTTTAATGTTAAAATAAAATGTAGCTTTTTTAAGCTATAGAATATCACAACGGAATTATGACTCAGGTATTTTGTCGCGTTTTAGTCAAATAAATTTAAATGGAAACTTGGCGGTGGGATATCACCTTAATTAGCTAGTTATCTAAGTTGCGTTGTATTATTTATCAGAGGCTAGCGGTGACAAATAGAAGCTGCCTGGTGTTGACTAATTACGTGTTAACGCATATTGCAATATTTATCTACATGTGTAGTTATAAATAGATTTCATTGATGCTGTTAGCATTTCTCATTTAGAACCAAGTAGGTACCCAATTATCATCATCATTTCAGCCATAGGACGTCCACATCTGGATATAAGCCATTGATCTCCAGAAGGGCCGGTGGGAAGCGGCCGCCATCCAGCGTTTCCCTGAGGTCTCTTTTAGATTGTCTGTCCATCTTGTGGGTGGACGCCAAACGCTGCGCTTACTTTTCCGTGGTCTCCATTCCAGAACCTTTGGCCCAACTATATCCCAATAATATTTTAACTTAAATAAATAAAAAACATTCCCATTCGTTTAGCTGTTACGAAGTTGAGTGCGGACAAACGTACACTTACGTACAAACTTTCGCATTTATAATTTAATACGATTTCATATCCTGCCTTTGTTAATTTCATAGCAAATTTTTATATACTTTTAGGGTTTATTTCGAAGCGTTACAAGTGCGGAGGGATTGCGTATAACAAAAAAAATGCTCGCTCTCGCAAACATAGACAGGTACCTACTACAAAAGTAACACGACATAACCTACACCTTTTTTGAGATCGGTTAAAAATTCAAAGAGAAATCCTTTCAACGTTGCCTTGCTCAACATAATATTTATCGATAGAGATAGTGTTTCTCTCTGCAATATTTCAAAGACCTGTTATTAGCTGCCTCAAAACCTTTCGACCTTACGAAAATCTCATATCTCAATCTTAAAATGCACTTTAATCATAATAAAAAGCATATTTCCGTATAATTGTTCACGACTAAACCATAACGGAGAGCCGAGAGCCGAGAGCCGAGAGGCGGCTGTTCGCTCGCGTATTACAAGAAGCAATTTATATAATTTTCTATTCGTTCGATACCGCGATAGATAGCACTTGGGCAAACGAGTGAATGGCTTTGTTACAGTAAAATTGCTGGTCAGTACACATGTCAGAGTGAAGGGGACAAGAGAGCATGGTGGCCGAACGGTAGCACGTGCGCTTCACAGTCTGACGGCACCCAGTTCGATCCTCGGCCCTGCACCAAAGACTTTTTATTTTTATATGCAGACGGGCCGCCTAATGGTGAGCAGTCACCGTCGCCTATGGATACTTGTAACACCAGAGGCATCACAAATACGTTGCCGACCCTTAAGGAGTCTATTAACTCGCCTTTTGAAGAAACCCATGTTGTAGCTAATTTGGAACTTAAATAAATTATGTGCAACTTTGATGCCATTGCTCAAAAACGGTAAACATCAAAACATCGACACATCAACAAAAAAAACAACAAAAACATCGTGAAGGTGATGGTAAACATTGTGAAGAAACCAGTTGTCCAAGAACTTCAAAAGTTCCAAACACATATGACATTCACCAATACGCACAAGGCCAGCATGATGGGTTAGGGCCCATCCTTTCTCTCTGAGAGTAAGCATTGTCCTGAAATGATGATAGAGCGCTATGGACGTAAACCGATGGCGCTTCGAATCCTGCCGGTCGTTTTTTTTTTTATTGTCCATATCTATTAAATACTATGTTTATTTTTTCTTAGTCTTGGCACTTAAGATTCTTGATATGAATCCAGTCATTTTGTTAAGATTGGTCTCTGCTTTACACGGTGTATGAAATCGCAGCTAATGCCTATGCATTATTTCTTTTTGTTTTCAAATATTACCCCAGAGGAGTTACACAATGCATTTCTCTTCATACGTAATGGATGGTGCGTACTGCGTAGTTCCAACGATAAAATAGAACACATTATTTGGTACACTTTTCTGGATAGAAATATGAATTTACAAATATTCACACAGTCCGTTCTAAACGAATTCAAAATAAACGTAGTTATTTATTTATGCTTTTCATAGGTTTTTCAACACTTTAGACACATCACTAGATAACCGAAAGACAGTCTCGAAAAGCACTGTAACAAGAAAAGTGTAAGGAAAAGATCGAGGGGTCAGAGCCTAGAACAATGGTCTGATAAGGTTTCTCCAGAAAGCTGCATGGTTGGTACTGTAGGAGGGTGACACAGTCCGTTAAAAGAGGTGTCTACCAAAGCGGTTTTGACGCAAGTATTTGGAAACTGTTTGCCATCTATGGCATAAAAAAACATGATATCCACAAAATTGCTCCTCACCCTTTCGTTTTATCGCTTAATACAAATCTTCTGCTAACTAAGCATAATTTAAATCTTTACGTTCTTATTTTTAAATGTGGGTCCACATGACATGCACATAAGTTAAAATGAACTATCTACACGTACAATGTTAGCAATGAGGAATTTAGGAGTTAGGATAGACGAAGACGTGTCCAACGTCTTCGTGGATTGAATGGATTATCATAACTAATATTGTAAGATTGTGTGCAAGTGTGTGTTTGTCCGCACTCAACTCCGAAATTGCTGAACGGAATTGGATGAAATTTGATATGGATGTAGCTTATACCCTTGATTAACACATAGACTTTTTTTATATTTTATTGATAGCAGACATAACGATCTACCTTCTTTATTTTTATTATTCAAAATGTCAGCCAAATTACAATTAAACTAATAACATTTAGACATTAACACATAGACTATCCAAATATGTTATTTGTCACTATTTCTGTAGCATAGCGGGACACTTTTAGTATGAAGATAAAATATTATTTAGGAAGTCTAAAGTAAATATCGCATTTTATGACTACACTTATCTTTACGTAGGCTGGTTTAATTAACTGTTAATAAATTGGATACCATCAAAATATACTTTGTAGTGAAAATTGCAACTTTTTTAAAATACCATATCAATAGTAATTTTATATTGATTATGTTTCTCACTTTGATATTTTCTTTTTAATGTTAACTAGTTAGCAGAAAGCGACATCTCTCTGTCAACTTTAAGACTTGTAACGGTTCCAGCTCTAGGTTAAGTTTCAGGTTATCGTTGAAATAAATTAGTTATGGTGCGACTTAATTTCATTTGGTGTGTTTTGTACGGTGACATTTTCTTCTTCTTTCTTATTCTCCTTCTTATTTATAAAAGGCGACGTGTGTGAGTGTGTATGTAAGTATTTTCCATATGATCTCCAACGGCTGGACCTATTTTAACGGGACTTTCACTGACAGATATCTAATGATATAAGGAGTAATCCACGTCGGTGTAACAGTAAGGCACAGCTAGAGAATAGTAAAAAAAAAAAAAGTTACATTTTTGTAAATGGATCTTTGTGTGAATAAAATAGCCCAGTAGAAATCAACACTAAAAAAGGCTAAAATCGCAAAGAATGATGTAGTTTCGTTTTTCAGTATGTTTTATGAACCAGTTAGGGTAGTCTAAATCCAAATTTTCAAAACTTCGAAAAAACTTATGAGAACAAGTTTTTCGAAGTTGCACTTCGACTTGGCTGATCCATCCCAAAGGTGCGAGCAGTATCTCCATGGTCCATGCACGACTAAGCTTGTATTGAAATTAAACTTATGTTAATATTTATTACTAGCTGACCCGACAGACGTTGTCCTTTCTTAGAACTGTCAAACGCGCGAAGTTAAAATCGTCGTTAAGTTTTCTAAAATTTTCCTATTTTGTGCGCAATTTTCTTATTTTTTCTTCCCGTGAGACCCTTCTACACAGTATAAGAAAACTTGTAAAAAAATTAATGAAGTCGGTAAAGTCGTTCGGTATATAGAAGATAGATACATATATATATAGGTAACAGCGATGGGTTCAGACCCGAACGAGTACAATATAAGCTTCCCTGTAACTTATCTCCGGCGTGAATACTCTCGCGCATTGTAGTAATGAGCATACCTAAATCACTCGCCATATATCAGGCGATGGCACTGGGAACTGCAATTGCAATTTACATTTTCGCACCGAGACTTAATTAATTGCATTCAGTATGGAAGAGGAAAGTGTTCGATGATTTTGGTCGAAGAGGTGATTTGTGGTCAATTAAACATTTGTGGGGCCGCATGGAAAGTATCCTCTACAATCTCTACATAATGAAAAAAAACACGTATCCAAATCAGCTCACAATTGGCCGAGTAACCGGTGTACATAAATCATCAGCCAGTAAACGTCCACTGTTGAACAAAAGCCTAGAGAGGGGTGTTGCCATAATCCCCACGATTGGCAGGCGGCTTGGGGGATCGCAGTACGTTCACCGTGTACTAATAGAACGCTAGATACATTGAAATAAAAAGCGGACAAGTGCGAGTCGGGCTCGCGCACTGAGGGTTCCGTAAACTTCCGTACCATCACATAATTTTTGTATTTATTTAACTAAAGTACAAAAAAATTGTGCAAAAGACATCATGCCGAGACGCTCATGTAACGATAACATACAAGCAACGACCGCGCTCGACGTTGCTTTACTTCGATGATCGTGCGAGAACCGGTGGTGAATAGAAATTTGTTACCGACTCGCACTTGGCCAGTATTTATTATGTTATTTTACATGAGAGTGTGTACTATAATCGTGCCAAGTATGACGCTTGTATGTATTACCGTTTTTACACTAGAAAAATATAAAAATACGTCAAAAAAATCGTTTGATGTATGGGGGGGGGGGGGGTATACCCTCTTTTTAGTATTTATTTTTATATTGTTTTTTATTTTATAATTATTTAGTTATCCGTCGTAACATTACATATTAATTTCATAGATGAAAACTTCAACTGGCTATCTATAAGGTAGGACGGACGTACAGACAGACGAACAGATAGACGAACAGACAGACAGACAGTGTAGGCGTGGTAAAATGGTTCCGTTTACACCCTTTGGGTACGGAACCCTAAAAATCCGGGCCGAATAGAGAAACTCTCACCCTCCTGAAGTCAGTTAATACTAACCTAAACTTTATTTCTGCACGTGTATAATTTCTGCATCTGAAGCCTCTGACTTCCGTTATTTATAAGCCGATCTGGAAAATATATTTTTCATTTGACAGGGTACACCCTGTCAAATGAAAAATATTCTGATTGGCCCTATAGAAAATTCATCAAAATTAGGCTTGGTAGTTTGGTTTCAACTGGAAAAAAATTGTTTTCCATGTAAACAAAATAGTATATTTACTAATATTGAAGTCTCTTTTTTAAATTGATAATCAAAACAAAAAGTACCTTCATCTACTTTACCAAAATTAAAATAATTACACAGTAAAATAAATACACGTTTACAAGAATGTGAGTAGGTAATCTTCAAGTAACCATCTAAACAAAAATAACGAAGTTGTTCTCGACTTTCCTAATTTGAGAGAGATAAAACGCAGCAACAGTGCGTGCTAACCTTTCAGCTAGGGGGGACACAACTTTCTGTGGTGATGCCAGCTCACAATTTACCACATAATTTGAATAGTTTATAACGACATAGCTTTTCGTCATCGGTATTAATTTGGTAGGTATTTATAATCATCCTCACTAGACCCATCACTGACGCTTCTCTCGTGTAACGCCATTAGGTTCGATCCTCGGTTTTGAGTACGGTCAGATCAGAAAAACAACAAAACGACCATTTAGATTTCCACACTGAACGACGGCATGCCATCTGCATCCTCTGGATGCCCGCGACTCTCACAATGTCGTCGGCCCATCTAGTTAGGCCTACCTACGCTGCGTAGTGCAGTTCGTGGTCCCTACTCAAGAACCTTTCTTCCCATCGGTTATCGGTTCTTCGAGCGATGTGGCCTGCCCATTTCCACTTCAACTTGCAAATCTGAGGAATTTTGTGGGTGACTCATTCTTTGACGAATTATCTTCGTTTAGGATTCTATCGCGCAAAAAACTCCAAGCATAGTTATCTCCATTGCCCTCTGTGCAACTCAGAGTTTTTCCAATAGGCCAGCAGTTGATGACCACGTCTCAGTACAATATGACATCAGATTAGTTCAGATTTGTGATATCTCGTACAAAATATATTTGTAAAGGCTTGTTGGTTCTGCGGCAGATATACTATTGTTAGAAACCTCTTTCGCTGCAGTC
This sequence comes from Agriopis marginaria, assembly GCA_932305915.1. NCBI lineage: Eukaryota > Metazoa > Arthropoda > Insecta > Lepidoptera > Geometridae > Agriopis > Agriopis marginaria. The sequence continues at coordinate 7,367,484 of OW029933.1, forward strand.
GCATCAGCTAACACTATGATAATTATATAATATGCCACTGCAACTTGTTTATGCATTTCGCTGTTATGTCACATAATTCTGAAGTATATTTCTCCCATGTTATTAATTACAGCCAGTGCAATTTTACTGTAAGAGATGGCAACATCACCTTTCTGATGGACACAGAGATTACCCAACGCAATGAGTTTTCGTCCGTTTCCATCCGTCTTATCAAAATTGTACCTCGTCATCTTTGCACCGCTTGTGCCCTTTATTAGGCGACCTCCTTTTGTAATAGAAAACGTATTGTTGTTGCAATTGATTTCCGTTTCGTAATAGGTGTTACAGTGACTAACTTAGTTAAGAAATCGAGTGAGGGAGCCACCGACATATTTTTTTCCTAATAAATCTGACAGCCACCTCTAGAAGATATCAGTTCCTCTTTTGGCCACTTTCACGGATAATTTGGATACATTTTACCTAGTGGTTATTGTGGTGAACGTTAGGTACGAGAATATTTTATCTTCTTCTTATTATATATAAATACTGATGTATGTATGCATGTTCCATATGGACTCCAAAACGTCTAAACCTATTTTGACTGGACTTCTCCTAGCAGATATCTGATGGTATAAGGAGTAATCCAAGTGGGTGAAACCGCGGTGCACAGCTAGTAATTTATATTTGAGCGGTCTTAAACATTCACAATATTTCATACAGGTTTCCATTTCCACCAACCTGTGCCTTTTAGTTGGTTTCTCTCACCCCATACATGAGAAGGTTCAGATTTCAGTCATTAAATATTAATAGCTCTCAGATTTGTACTTATTACAGTTCACTCTGTATGCAATCACGTAATCTAAACTAGCGTGAGTCAACCTTCAACCTTCTCCAGAGTCACGCGTATTTTCTGATGAAGAAGCTCTAATGTTTCCAAAACCGGTCGATCGTTTCGACCGATAAACATAATCATGAGTGTACACCGTTGTTATAGTAATTCACTCTGTACAGTAAGTTTTTTTCATCTTCATAATTTTTAGCCTATCTGATCTATGTTCTCACTGCTGGGACACAGGCCTTTTCTCAGACAGAGAAGATGGTCCAAAATCCGCCATGCTGGACCAGTGCATGTTGATGTCAATTATGTCTTTTTGAGGTTCTTGAACTTGAATATACTGGTTTCCTCACGATGTTTACCTTCACTGTTGAAGTTCTATTCTGAGAGGAGCTGGGGGGGTTAGACAAGACCCATTTTCTGTTAGCATTAACGCCTGCGGAAAGATGAAATTGTATTAAAATGACATTGACAATGACATTAGCATGAGAGATGTTATCTCAAGCTAATGTCATTTTCATACAATTTCATCTTTCCGCAGGCGCTAACGCTAACAGAAAGTGGCTCTTATTTAGACCCCCAGAACTGTTATGGGCTAGCGTAACTCTTACCATCAGGAGAGTGACTTTCTTGTCTCGTCACTCAGTCACATAAAAAAGAAGATGGTAGCCTCAATAGTCAAAACCAACACAAGGAACTCATAAATCGTCAAACTTCACATCATATCGATAACGCGATGTTTATTTAATCGACTTTTCGAGAAGCATTAAACGGATTGTTCAATTAGATAGTTATCTAAATGGATTAAGTGAAAACATAAGTCGAGAGGCTGGGCCAATAAAACTTGAGATAACCATCTAGCCGATCGTTCATTCTTCTTGCGAACACTGTCCTCTAGTATAACGGCTGGTGTGGCATTTAGTTTCTTTAGGAAAGGTTAGTTTGTTGTTGATTATAATATTGATAATGTTTATACTAGCTTTAACCCAAGCTTCACCTGCGCACTAAACAAAAAACATATATGTAAACAAATTTAGAAACGGTTTTGCTCGTAATTTTGCTCGCGTTGAAACAAAACTAAATGTCACTCGGAGATGGTGAAGCTTTCTACCAGTATTTTTTAAAGAATTGGTTCAGTAGTTCGATACATTATTTTCTACAAACACAGTCACAAACTGTATCTAGAATTTGCCCGCGGTTGTGAGCAAAACATAGCTTATGTCACTCTGGGAAAGAATAGTTTCTAGTTTCTTCGAGTGAAAAATATTTAGAACCGAATCAGTAGTTCCGATGATTAACTCCTACAAACACAGTTACAAACTAAATATAACTTTTGCACGCGGCTTTGCTAGCGTTGAGAACAAAACGTAGCCATAAGTCACTCGGGGATAGTGTACATATTTTAGAATCGGTACAGTAGTTCCAAAGATTACCTGCTACAAATAGACTCAAACATTACGTTTTTATTCCTTATTATCCCCATTAGTACCTTTTTAGTCCTTAATTCAAAGGCAATCATACCCAATCATGGAATATAAATCATAAAAACCTTTGGACTCCACGAACCTCGCATGAAAAACAACCAATCGTATGAAAAGCTTATTAGGGACAATTTTTATGAGTCTAATATTGAAGTAAAAGCTCATCATTTTCCGAATCACGGAAATAGTAAAAATGCGGCGTCACAATATTTCCATCCGTGAAGCTCATGTAAAAGATAGACCGACATTAAAAGCAATTTTCCAGTTTCCTGTAATTATTGAGATATGAAACTTTGCCGGCGCGCCGCCGACCACATCCTCCATGTTACATTAACTCTGAGATTATTATACTTCGTAGTTAATATTAATGCCTATTATTTTCTCCCCCTATTTTTTATTTTTCGGCTTTAATACGTCTGCGTGACCGTTCGTATCTTTCCGCACAATTATTACCTAAACATATTAAATAACTTACAATATCTAGAAGATTGTCAACCAACTACTTAGATAAATTTGTGGAGGAGAAGTCACAGAAAAGGATTATCTAGTTCGTAAATAAAATTATTCTAGCGCCTTTAAAATCAGGGGTCAGATAAATCTTACTAATTTTATAAATATTGTATGTGTCCCGGGTATTGTAGGTGTCTATAGGCAGCGGTGACCACTTACCATCAGATGGCCCGTAGCTTGTTTGCCACTTATTTTATTTTAAAAAAAAATGCGAAATTTTGCGTGTAAGTGTGTTTGTTTGGCTGGACTCAACGCCGAAAACCGATTTAGAAGAAATTTAGTATGGAGATAGCTTATACCCTGGATTAACACATAGGCTACTTTTTATCATCATCATCATCACCATGCGGGTGAAACCGCAGGGCTCAGCTAGTACTCTAATAAAAATACATAGAGGGCTATGCTCGGGGTTTATCTACGGGATCGAATCAGAAATTAGGAGATCCGTAGACGAACCGGCTTCCAACCAACCCTTTTGGAGATCGATGGGGGAGGCCTATGTCCAGCAGTGGACGTCCTATGGCTGAAATGGTGATGATGATGATGATGAAATACTCTGGTCTCGTATAATAATATTGGTCATATCAAGTTAAAGTAAAAAAAACATTGTTACTTCCCAATATTGAGTTTATAGCTCTTGAGCGTGAAGTTCTTCTGATGGTAATAATTTTATAACATTTCACACACACATCCGTCGATTCCACATCCGTCATTTAGTCTACCTGAGTAAACTCCAAATATACTTAACTACGGGAGCAGATCATCCCACTATCCCAATCTTCTTGCTGGTCTCTTGCTTGCTTGCACGAACCAGAAGACGCAGCGTAGGTAGGCCTCCCACTAGATGGACCGACGACATGGTGAGAGTCGCTGGCATCCATTGGATGCAAAAGGCAGGATGTCGTTCAGTGTGGAAGTGTGGTGTTAAAGGGCCTAAAGGGTTAAAGCCTATGTTCAGCAGTGGAAGTCTTCTGGCTGATGATGATGATGACGTCTCTTGCTTGAACGTCATGTTATACAAAATTTGTAAAAAAAAAAACAGTGTTTTGTATGACATGACGTTCACTTTCTCCTCTATGATAATCTTCTTCTCCTTTTCTTCTTATAATCTTAAGTTCCAATAAATATCGTCTTTAAAACCTGCTCCATACATTAAATATCAACATACCTAGAGTTCACCAATAACTTATACAGAAACATACCAAATCGCCTGAAGTAATTTGCGCTTCAAATAACTACAAGCTAATAATAAATCACAATTACTCTTAATAACATATTTTTGCAACGAATTGATCATAAATACAGAGATGAAAGTAATTGATAAAAATTACTTTCATTTGAAATAATTTATTGATGGAATATTGAATTGAATTTTATCTATGTTGCAATTAAGTACACCTTCTGGGAAAATATAGACTGTTTCAATAACTCAATTATAAAATAGATCAGGGAATCTGTTCAAAGTTCAAAGACATATGACATTCACCAACATGCACTGGACCAGCATGGTGGGTTAGGTAGGGCCCATCCTCTCTCTCTCTGAGAGAAAGTCTGTACTCCAGCAGTAAAAACATAATGCATATATTTTATAGATGTAAAAAGAAATTACAATCAACAAGGATATTTAAAAGCACTCAAACTTAAGCACTCTAACTCAAATGCAGGTATTATAAGGTAGACTTTTTTATCGATTAATAGGCTTGCGTTTGACCGCCACCTCGTCTGATGTTAAGATTTAGTTTAAGACTAAAACCATAATAATAGCTATTAAAATTAAGGGTATACCCACGAATACACATGCATTTAGTCCTCATTTGTTGCAAGATAAATTAGACGTTATAAAGACATAACATACAAATTGCTAAAATTTTGCTTCAAATCCAACATCTATAATTATGTTTGTAAATCAAAGCTTTTTAAGCTTTTTAGTCTTGAACATAAGTTGCTAGTCTATCGGTTTTTTATTGGATACATTTCGGAGAGTGTGCATCGGGTCTGCATGATCTAATTCCCTCCTACCTCTTTTTCTATCGGACGGCAAGGCCAAGCACAAAATGCGGCACCGTTTTATGGTTGCTATTCCGAAATCCGTACAAAGGGCTTTGATTCCACCTTTATTGTGCGAACCACTAGCCTGTGGAATGCACTGCCTGAATATGATCCCTGATAGTAACAATCTGGGTGTCTTCAAGTCGCGTATATCGGTAGGTATATTTCGGCAAGCGTGCTCCATAGTAGACCGCACCATCGCTTAATATCAGGCGAGGTGGTGGAGGTGGTTAAAAATCAATAGCAGTCAGTAAGAAAATAAGAATGTTACATAACTTTAATATCATTAAAATCTATTTCTATATAAAAACACATATCTCTATGAAACCAGATTAGAAAAGTGTCAAAAATTTAATAAACTGCAAAAAACTGTTCCCATTACATACATATATACATTTCAAAAGATTAAGATAAAAGAAATAAAAGAAATGAGGAAGTAGTATTAGGAATGCGGCTTTCTTCTGCTAAGAATATTGACAAATGTAGGTATTGGGTGCGATCCTGTCGTATCGCTCGCTTGTATGATTGACAGATTGAACAATGAACACGTGAAAGACATGCGTGGAACGTCCATAGTGACAGCGAATAGCGGGGTGATCCACCGTCTCCGGAACGTACGTCCACTGCTGGAGACTTACCCCCATATTCATATACATAAATAAAGGTACATTTAGAAAAATGCCAATCTGACAGAAAAATGCCATGCTATAGTTTCCTCACAATGTTTTCCTTCACCAGCCTCTTAGCTTCAGGGGTCGTAGTAGGAAAATGCACCAACACTTACTTCAATCGCTACAAAGTTACCTTACTGGAATAATATAACTTAATCGTTGGCAGTCTAAACCTACCCGCCAAAGATTCTAACCATGCGAGCCTCAATAGATCTGACGTCCCAAAACAATAGGAACAGTAACTCTGGTAGACCACTTGTCAATGAGGTGCCACAGTTCAACGTACATTAATCAACAAAGACGCGGACACGAGACGGCAAGATATGACGAGACGGGCTAGTGAAAGGTGACATGTCATAGGATAGGGAAAGGCAAGAAACTGACGTAAAAGCACATACCGAATGCCTTTTTTTACCGACACGAAAAAAATTGGGTGTGACAGGTACATGGAGTATTATACAGGGTTACGGGTAAAAGTGGTAATAAACCAATATAAAGATAATAAAAAAAATAAAAAAAAAACTAAATCTTTTATTTTGTGGCAGATTTTTTTTCTTTACTTAATAATCGGCTTGCGTAACTTGCGTTTGAGCGTAAGAATATAATAACTCATAGTGTTTTTTTTTTCAAACAACAGAGGTAATCAAAAACTCAAATAATTTGAAACAACTATGCCATACGTGATATGTTTATGTCTACTATGCCATACAGGCTTGTGACATACTCGTTAATTTTTTTTTCGTTTCGGTATAGAAATTTCCTGTATATTTCAGACCTTAGTGTGGTTTCACAGCTGTACGGGAGACCCGTGCGGGTCGCCTGTACTACGGGAGATAGGATCTGCGCGGAGGCAAGTCCCGTACGGAACAACCCGCCTCGCTGTGAAACGATGTTAGCGCCTCATGTACCTATGTTTCCGCTCCGGGAGCCCGTACGGGCGGGGCGACCTGTGAAACCAGCCCTATATGAACTTTATAATTTTACCGCTTTGATAACACTAGCTTTTAATCTTCGGAAAAATACAGTTACATTTTCGCCGGCAAAACACCAAAAATTGCTTTTTACATAATATATATTACGTGATAATAAAATACAAATTGCTACAATTGCTTAATATAAATTGCTCAAAATTAGTGTTTCGCTTTAATTAGTTGAACAGCTCGTTTCAGATTTCTCTTCGGTAAACAACAAATCAAGTACTTATCCAGTTACAAATTTTATGAACATTACGAACATTTGGCTAAATGAAGTGTTTACTTACATTATTTCGTGCCAAGATGAATACTTCCTTAGTGAAACACCGACTCAAAGGCAGAGAGAGTCAAACTAAACATTTCCTGATTCCAGATTAAAATTAAGTACAAAAAGTACAAAAAATGTCAACAGCGTGTCGTGACATGTTAATAGTAGGGTTCCGTAGCCAAATATGTATGTATATTTTCAAACGGTTTCTCAAGATGTGAGTATGATAAGCATGATGAGTAGAACAAAGAATCGATTTTAAAACTGTGCCCTTAGTCCCAGATTTGATAGTTTACGAAAACTTTTTTCGTTTTCGTCTTGTTCCATACATTGCTGTGTTAAAAGGTATTCGAAAACTTTTTTCGTATTAGAGTGAAGCAATCTATACCGCCGATAACTGCCAAATTTAGATCCTCCACGTTTCCGATAGAGGCGCTTTACTAAAATGTATGGCACAATACGTAAACGAAAAAAGTTTTCGTAAACTATCAAATCTGGGACTAAGGGCACTGTACCTACCTACTCATTTTTATTTTAAAAGCAAAGCTAGTAAATATGTTGATGAAATAAAATCCAGCAATCCGCCATGATAAGTGAAACTTTGATGATATCAAATACTATTTTATTTGAACGTCAGCATAAAGTTATATACTGTCAACATGGTACGGCAAGAAGCCGACGCCACCCCTATGATAGACTTAAAAATAAAATTAAAAATTATTTAAAATCTATAAATTTTTGCTAATAAACACAAATATTATGCAGAACAAACTTTTTAGGGTTCCGTACCACAAAAAGAAAAAAGGGAACCCTTATCACTTTGTTGTCCGTATCTCCGTCTGTCAAGACCCTTTTTCTCAAGAACGCAAAGGTATCAAATTGAAATGTATACAAATACTCGAGTCTACGGTTCCTTACAGCTGTGAAAAAATCAAACTTGTAAGTCTTCCACGAACTCCGGTCCGGGGTCCGTGCCCTCTGTCAAATTATACAATTAATTCGGTCAACGATTGCTAATATAACATATGTTAGAACTAATTACTTTACAAGAGAAAAGTAGAACAGTTTTTGAAAATAAGTCATCATGCCTATTATTCTTATGTATACGTGTACCAAGTTTGAGTGAAATAGACCTTCTTATTCTTATTCGAGATGGGGGCGATAAGTCCTGCACTGACGTCCCGCTTGGTGTATTGGTGTATTGTGCATTTCCCCCTACCAGCACCTACCCGAGCCAACCCAACTCCTTGAAATATCGGAGTGAGGCTCTGGGGCGCTGGCACAGTTGCTCCTGTGGCGTAGATGGTAGTGAAAATAATGATAATGAAAAGCAGTCCAGCTGTTGTGGTGACGTGGATGAAGAAGGCAATGGTGCCTCATACAACCCGGTAACGATTCTAGTTTCTTCTGTGGCTTCACAATGCCACCTTATTTTCATCTAGTATATTGATCACGACACACAGACGGTGAGATGGACACGGTGAAACTATTATGGTTCCATTTTACTATAGAACCCTAAAATTGAATCGAGATGTTTCAAAAGCGTAATCGTGTTCTGTTATATTTTTTTATCGCATTCTCAGTGAGTGCGGCGCGGCTTGGAACGCGCGCGCGACCTGCGCAAGCGCAGCGTCCGCCGTGAAATGCGACACAATGGGATTTCGTGAAGAGTTTAGGGACGCTACTACTGGATATTTTATAATTCCCGATTCAATATAAACGTGTGTTGACTAAAATTAACTTTGTCTCGTTTTTGCGCGTGACAATTTCAGCGAAGTAGACAGAGTTGTTTTACGCATGAATTACGCAGCAGCGGGATTCTAGGCCGTAAGCTTCTAAGTCATCGATATTCGGGTGAGACAGGGGATATTTTTTTTTATGACAGAATAGTTTACAATTTCTCCATGGTACTTATTATCCATCTCATGCATGAAACGACTTACAGTTCCACTCTTTCTATTTCTAAATGATAAGCTCCAACATGAGGCAGGGACAGGCAGGGTGAGGCAGCTAAAGGGTGTGGGTAAGCGCTCGTTCAGATTGCTACAACCTGGCTCATAAGTATAGGCGGAGTAGCAGAGCTTTCTCGCCGCACGAAAGCTTCCAATCATCATCATCAGCCAGAAGACGTCCACTGCTGAACATATAGGGCTCCCCCTTTACCCTCCACACTGAACGACAGCCTGCCTTTTGCGAACGACAGCCTGCCTTTTGCTCATATAGTCGTCGGTCCATCTAGTAGGAGGCCTACCTACGCTGCATCTTCCGGTTCGTGGTCGGTACTGTTGGCCTTTTGGAAAAACTCAGAGTCACACAGCGGGCAATGGAGAGAGCTATGCTCGGGTTCTTTGCGCGATAGAATCCGAAACGTGGATATTCGCCAAAGAACTAGAGTCACCGACATAGCTGTTAAAATTTGCAAGCTTCCTATATGGCTTAATATTTTAAAACAAACAACCGAACCGTCGTCGGTGAGCACGTCCACACCAAGTCGGTGTGGTGTGGTGGGTGAAAAATAAGACATTCAGGCTGACAAAACTAATATTTACTCTAAGCACGCTGACGTGAAATACATAATTCAAAGAATACCGAGAGATTTTAAATCGGTCCTGATAATTGATAGCCACGCTTGTGACAGCCCTACCGGCAGCACGCGGTCGTACGTCCAAATGTTTACGCGGCGAGATAACATCGATAAGGCGATCGGCAGCCATCAATCGATCGCAGATTGGTACCAGTACTACTTACCTAACTACCCACAGCGTCAGAATCTCTTCCCAATATCTGACCTACATTGCTTCTGAGCTTTGATTTGTACATTTGTACAGTTGACAAGGCGTATGTTAAGAAGTGACGGTGTGATCGAAGATGGTAAACACGCTTAGCCTAGAATGGAAACTGACTCTCAAGTTTAGTGTAGCTGCCAGAATACACCGGTTAAGATACTTGGCTATGGATTTTCAACTTGGGGATGAAAGCTATAGCTAGCCCCATTAGAAAGTATCGTATTCACAACAGTGACAACATAAAATCAGTTGAAATCAGACTCTATAGGTACATTGTTAGTTAAACTAAGTTACAAGTGAAGCTAATATTAAACATGTAATAAATAAACCAGCCAAGTGCGAGTCGGGCTCGTGCACTGAGGGTTCCGTACCACCACAAAATACAATAATTATCAATTTAAAAAACTATTTGGTCCGACTTAACGCCTACCAAAATAGCTAAGCAGTTGCTACGGACAGACGGTAAAATAGTCAAATATAAAAGCCCGCTTCTTTGAGCGGTAATATAACTGTGGACATACTGTAGGTACCTACGCTACGTTGCGACGTAGCTCTGTAGAATTTCGACAGATACCTACAACCATTTTTTTTAAGTATTATAATATATTGTGTGAATGAATGTTCGATGAGGCATATCTAGAGATATTATTATATCTCAATGAACATGACTCTCTCGATTCTCTCAATTTCTCTCAGAGTATCGTAGCGAATCGGTAAGTTTACACAAGTAACGTTGTATGTGCTGCTATGCAAATAACGTTATTTTATATTCTATTCCGCAAGCAATTTGCGGTATTCTACACGTCTACGACCAAGTTTTAAGGGGCGTTCACAATTCTAGATTATGCGTATCAAAGTAACACTACGTGTTAGCCTATTGTGTAACTTGTAATTACCTTAAAGTGTGTGCGTGATTTGTTACACTATTTCCAGTCGTTTATTTGCTGTGACAGCTACAATGACATTATAAAAAGCAGTATGAAAACATTTTCATTTAACACTAGCAACCGGCGAACTCCGTTTCGCCACCAGATGACTTCTATAAACCTCACGGAGCCCGAGACCTTTCCAACGAATGCAAAACCGTGGAAATCGGTTCGTACGTTCTGGAGTTATAGCGTCAGGAAGGAAAACCCGACTTATTTTTATATAGTAGATAGCTGTTGCCCGCGGCTTCGCTCACGTAGTATTGAAATCTACTTTACTACTTCCCGTCTTTTTAGTTTCAGTCTCGCATCCATCCTGTAATCCACTCTACTCCTAGACCACCCTTTCCGCTTCAATTCTGCATTCACCCCCTAAATCCACTCAACTCCCGTTCTGCTCTTTCCGCTCCAGGCCCGAATCCGTCCCGAAATCTACTCTTCTTCCGCCCCATCCTTACTGCACCAGTCCTGCATTTGTCTCATAATCGACTCTAATAATACAGTCCCACCCTTTCCGATCCAACTCGGCATCCGTCCCGTAATCCACTTTACTCCCTTTCCGCCTTTTTGCAATCCAGCCCCGCATCCGTTCCGTAATCCAATCTACTTCAGTCTCACTCTTTCCGATCTAGTCCCGCAGCCGTCCGCTCCACTCCACTCCCATACCGTAATCCAATATACTCCTATCGCGCCCTTTTCGCTAATAGTCCCGCATCTGTCCTGTAATCCACTGTAGTTTAGTCCCGCCCTTTCCACCTGAATGGTAAGCCTACTTTTATAGTATTGTTTAGCACAAAACTATAGTTTTTATCTATGTAAAACTAAAAACATTAGTGATTATACCGACTTCAAAATTAGTAAAATACGCATTTCAAGTCAGGCTCGCGCATTAATTAATTAACTGCGACGCAGTCACATATTTATTTCTTTGCTACAGTGACGCTCGAGTATAACACAATTACTATAACTAACAAAAATTTGTCACCGACTCGCACTTGACCATTATTTATTATTTGTTGTTAGACTATAGAGTGTGTAGTATAATCATGCCAAGTTTGACGCTTGTACGTATTATCATTTTTACATTAGAGCTATTAAAATAATTAGTAAATAATTTTATGGGGGTTGGAGACCTTTCACTTATTGACTTTACTATTATTACATTTCCAAGTTGATCCGCCATAACGTTACATATTCTGTGAAAATTTTAACTGTCTATCTATTACAGTTCGAAAAATACAGTCCGTTCAAAGGTACGACAGACAGATAGACAGAGTAGGCTTAGTAATAGGGTCGCGTTTACGGAAACCGTTTACTTTGCGTACGGAACCCTAAAAACCACGTAACTGAGAACCTTTTTTAAAGTCGGTTAATAATACCTGTGACACCGCTCCATTGCATCACACCATTGTTGAAGGTAGTCTGGAAGAGGTCGCTCATAGCGATAAGGCCGTTTTTTTTTATTCCCGTATTTAATGCAATCTTTTTGTAATATCTTTTTTATGGTGTTGATAATGATTATTTTATTATATTACCTACTAACCACATAATAATGTGCAGCATGAAGGCGCTGCGCGGATTATAATGGTCGCGTTATTTTAATTTTACATTATCTCATGAACTGTGCAACTAAACCACATACTGTAAACGGCAAAATTTATCTACATTAAGTACTCCTGATAATAAATTCATTTATTTTTGTAAAGATTCATAAATTAGATTACAAAACTGCGTCTAAACATGACCTTATAATTTTAATTTTTATTCTGAACACAATAACCGGTTATTATCGTTATTGTGGTTTTCCTATAAAAGTTAGATATATGCTATCGCGGACTTTTTTGTAAAACTACTTAAGAACTACATTTTTGTCAAACATAGTACTCACTTATCTCAAACCGTTAGATCAGCGTACGCCGAAAAAGATGCCAATCAGCTAATTTTTCTCCGACATGTTTTACTAATACGGTTATTTAATGTAAAAAACTAAACTTTATCATTATAAAACATAGCCTATGGCACTCAGGAATAGTGTAGCTTTCTAATAGTGAAAGAATTTTTTAAATAGGATGAGTAGTTTCGGAGTTAAAACAGAACAAACAAACTTACAAACTTACAAACTTTACCTCTTTATAATATTAGTGTAGATTAGTGTAGATTAAAATTTAATCTATAATTAATCTAAAAATTTCACTGAATACATTTAATGTATTCAGTGAAATTTTTACTGAAGTAAATCGGGTACGCTACATTCTTAAGTTCAAAAACCTAGAGAAATTTATCAGAACTCTTTTCATTAAATTTTTTCAATGTTATTGCAACTATCAGAACAAAAAAAAACTTGAACCGAATTTCAGTTTTTTTTTTGCGGATAAGTCTGTGTTTAACCACCAACTCGTCTGGTGGTGGTAGATAATAATAAAGTGTATTTTTTCACTTCAGACTTCAATGGAAGTGGGGAAAATACAATAAACGGGATGGGTTTAACTTAGATTTTTATTTCTACCTTTCTTGTTAATAAAGATAGTAGAAGGCTCCGGTAAGAAAAGCTCATGAAACACAATATGATACACATCCAGTGACTAGTGCACTAGACGCATGACTAAGTGTCCAAACATGTCCAGTGTATCATAATGACTAGTGTCCAAACATGTCCAGTGTATCATAATGACTAGTGTCCAAACATGTCCAGTGTATCATAATGACTAGTGTCCAAACATGTCCAGTGTATCATAATGACTAGTGTCCAAACATGTCCAGTGTATCATAATGACTAGTGTCCAAACATGTCCAGTGTATCATAATGACTAGTGTCCAAACATGTCCAGTGTATCATTATGACTTTTGTCCAAACATATATCAAGAAAGGGTAATCCGAAAACTGTGTCCCAATATGTTTAGTTTTAGTTTACTTAAAACATGTTGTCCGTCTGTCGAAAGCTCAAAAACGTAGTCATCTCATCGTAGCGAGCATTCGCCTAAAATAATAGGGGCCTAAAAATCACCTAGTATGAATAGATAAATTAATAGCAGTTGCTAAATCATTATAAGAAAATATAAAATTCAATCATAAAATTATTGTAAGAAAAATTTATATGAATGTGAAATAACAGTTTTGTCCGCGGCTATGGGAAATGAGCACAGGAAATTAGTTCAGCTATTGCTTATATCAAACCCGCTGATAAACAGCCGCCTTTCATCTACTACCAATTGCTTGAAAATAGAAAGGTAATGAAATCCGCAAAGACGTACCGACCTCAAGTACGGCCAACTTATCTGCAAAGGTGGCCAACTGAGGAACTGATTCTTTTTAAAGAAAAACTGTAAGTTTATTCAGGAAATGTGACGGTGGCTCCTTTCAACTCTAAGTTGGTCTGTACCGCGGAAGGTATGGCTACATGACTACGAGATCATAATACTGAATAATACGAACATTGATTCGACTCTCGTTTCAATTCATCGAGTTATAATCGCAGTTACGAAACAGTAATTTCGCAACAACGAAAGTCTCTCGGTATTTACATAAAAGAATAGATTGAGATAACTACTAATATTTACGGAGATAATAATCTTTGAAATGTTTACGGTGGTGTTATAATTTTTCCTCCTCTCACAAATTGTTGTTTTATTTCTTTATTCTTGAACAATTAAGTACCTACTGCTCGAAGCAATTAGCGACTAGTTTAGGTGAGTAATCTTTACTTCTATACTAATATTATAAAGAGGAAAGATTTGATTGTTTGTTTGTTTGCATTGAATAGGCTCCGAAACTACTGAACCGATTTGAAAAATTCTTTCACTGTTCGGAGGCTACGCTATCCCCGGGTGACATAGGCTATATAATCTATACCCGTGCGAAGCTGGGGCGGACCGCTAGTATTGGTAATAAAAGAGTCTGTGTTGTAGGACTTTTTCTTGGATAAAATATGCACCACGTTTATCTGAAACGTGGTGTCCAATAATTTAAGGTTTGCCTAACTTAGTATATACCTAAGATTTGGAATGTAATAGGTATGTTTCTGTTAGGGATCAATCTATCTCTAATATGTATTTCTTCTGTAAGTGTTTTGTCACCTATCTCCTCCTAAACGACTGGACCAATTTAGATGAAATTTTGTGTGTATATTTCAATGGGTTCCTGGATTGTTTGAAAACACAATTGGATACAATTATTGTGGATTGTTATTTAAAATATAATATTTAATTTGGCGCTGTTTTTCCTGGCAGGGCGACGTCTACCGGGTCCGCTAGTATATATATAAAAGGCAATGTATGTATTTATGTATGTTTCTATGGACTCCAAAACGACTGGACCGATATTTTTTGCATTTTTGTGATTTTTCTGACTAACCCAGCAAGTGATCCTGTAACGTTTGGTAGCTATTGAGTCAACAAATTTTTTTGGTGATTTAATAATAATATATAGACATATAACATCATAGAAAAAACATCTAAGTCAAAGGAGGTTGATGTCGCTACCAAGGAGGTGTAACAAGGGTGAAACCGCGGGGTGCAGCTAGAATTATATACGCGTCGTCTAGATAACTTCCTCCTTTTTTCTCGGTTAAAAAGGAACCATAGCTACGCTAGCCACTAGAATAGTTACCAACTGTATGGACAGGCTAAATTGAAACTCCAGAAATTCCAGTGAAAACACAATCCTGCTCATTCTTTATCAGTGCTCGTTGTAATGAGTGGTGTCGTAGCCAGTACCAGTCGAAATCGCGATATGAAATGTGGCGCGACGATTAATCAAATCCGGGACGTTATCGTCGGGAATCACGACACTTCATTTAGAGTGGCGAGCGACTGCAGGCTTCTAATGCGAAAGCACACGGCCTGTTTTTTCACGACTCGTGCCTATTTGCGGAGCATCGCTATTGATTATTTTATTTATGACTAGCTGCGGCGCACGTTTTCGCCCGCGTAGTGATGAAAAATGGTGATGATTATGATGATGAAAAGTAGCATATGTCACTCTCCGGCACTTGAAGTATACCCATGCATAAAATCAAGTCGATACAGCGCCGGCAACGTCGCACAGCGTGGTTCGGCCCGCGTCCGCATCGCGCCTACTCTCAGCACGAAGTGGCAACATCGCATTGTGAAACGCAACTGACCTCGACTACGTTCTATTCTGTGATGCATTCTGTGAGCGCCAAAATGTCCTATTATTTTCGTTTTTTTCCAGAATTTGATAAAGTAATAAAAAAAATCGTCAAAAAAGTATTTTATGTCCATCTTTGTGATATACAGTAACTCTTTATAAAATTTTACTAAGATCCGTTTAGCCGTTTAGCCGTGAAAACGCGACAAACATCCAGACAGAGACACAGAGTTACTTTCGCTTTTATAATATTAGTAAGGATTATTTTACTTTGTGACCGCGTCGTTTTATTGACTCTGGTAGGTGTGCATTATCCTCACCATCAAGTTATGCCGAACGCACTCTGCGTTCGCTAACTAGTCCGGTCCATCTGTAGAGGCCTAAAGGCCAACATTAGAAGTCAATATAAAAAAAAAAAGTGCATTATCCTTGCTTGTTGTGAAACGTTACTGACTAAGTAACGTTTTACTCATTCTCATTGAATTTGGAGCCGATTATAGCCTTCTTGGGGTAGGTATATTGATATCCCTCTGCCAGCATCTATTCTAGCTAACACAGCTCTTTTGAATACCAGAACTGCTCGGAGGCGCTGGCACAGTTGCTTCAAGAGCGATCTTGGCATTTGACGTCATTTTGGGTTCCAGTCATTTAGGAATGACTACCAACGCCCCACAGTTTCACTCACTACTCTATAGGAACCATAAACTTTTCTGGGATTAAAAGTAGGTAGTGTGTGTTAATCCAAGGTATAAATAAGCTCCCTCCATACCAATATTCATTGAAATCCTTGCAGTTGTTTCGTAGTTAAGTGCGGACAAACATACACACTTGCACACTTACACAAACTTTTGCTTTTATAATGTAAATGTATCTTATAATGGTTTTTGAGGTGGTGGTCATGGTGGATGACTATTACTATAACTATCATCTGCCAAGTACCGAAAATAGGTACTCAGCTGATAAACTTACAAATCTAGAGTCCCAAATGAACTATCGGTACAAATCTTCATACATCCTGACGTTAAGTCCAAAGGCAATTTAGTAGTAGTCCGAATGCTACGTCCCTTGGCCAGGAGTTTTGCTACAAGACAAATAAAACATGTTTTAAATTGAAATACAAAATTCCAAATTAGTGTTTGGCTTCTTTTCATAACGATATGAAAAGAAGTTCAGCTATAGTGACGTTGACAATTATGACGTATTCATACGGAATGACGGATCTGCAACTAAACATATCAGTAACTAAACCGCCCAGTCACTCCTAACCTATATACCGAACTACGGTAAGAGTTGGGCGTTAGCTTTCTGACGTCTCTAGACTCAAACGTAGGAAGAAGCCAGGGGTCAGACGGCTGCTCCCGTGCGAGGCAACTTTAATCTCATTGATGTATTGCCATTAACGAACAAGGACGTCACGTGGGGAATGTCGGTCACGAATTCTGTGATGAGAATATGCGCACAGAATAAATAATAATTGCTAGGACATGGCGTTCTCGTATTCGGGGTAATATATCTGTACGAGAAAAGTAGAGCTATTGAATGAAATATGCCTCACGAAATCATACTAATATTATAAATGCGAAAAGTTTGTTGGTTTGTTTGTTCCTCTTTCACGCTGCAACAGAGCAACGGATCGACCTGATTTTTTGCATGGGTATAGTTCAAGGGCTGGAGAGTGACATAGGCTACGTTCATCATCATCATTATCATCACTACGCGGGTGAAACCGCGGGGCGCAGCTAGTTAAATATATATATATTTGGCTCCACGCTCAGTTTATGAAGGAAGTGTCAAGTGTTTAATAATGTTTCAAGTGTCAGTCACAGCCTAGTCCAAGGCATACTGCACTAAAAAGCTTACTGGAGTATGACAACTTAAATTAAAATTTGTCCATACGTAATAACGGGAGGTGGTGTATAGCAGTTATCGCGTGGTGGCCGACTAGGTCGACGGAACCCAGGCTGACCGAGGATGAGGTGGACCGACGGCATCAAAGAACTTTTGGAAACGAGTGGATGCAACTAGCGAGAGAACGGGGACTCCGGGGAAAGTGGCATAAACAAATGGTAGCATGCGCTCAACAGCATGCCTATATCACGGGCCGTAGACAAATTGTCTTTCCAACGTTTTTATCCCGCGCGAAAGAGACAAACATATCCATATTCTAGCTTTGTCGTAGTGCAAAAGACAATTTGTCCACGGTCCGTGCTATAGGCCTGCAGTGGGTCATTTAGGTGCAATTTTTTTTTTACATTCGATGAAACGGAGTTTGTCGATGGCATATTATGTAAAATTTGTCTATCGATTAATTACCGTAAATACACCACAGGTTTGACCCACGAAGATAATAACTATACTAAACGCATTACCATCTGAGTCGTCAGGTCATCAATCATTGCTCATCTCATCTCGCTCGCACCCACATGTCATATCTGTCTATCTCGCTCGCACTTACATGTTTTATGGTATGACGTTTATTGCTCGACGACTCAGTTGGTAACGCGGAGACTATAATAATTATTTCGTATTTCTTCATTCGTCAACCCTATTTAAAACAAATGAAGACAACAGAAGAAACAAATTCGACTTAGAATTAGCCACTATAAATATCCATTAATAGAATACATTAGTCATCGAGCTCTTACTACGTGATTGCTAGAGCCATTAGATGCAGCACAAACTGTTGGATTCGGTGGGAAACAGTTCAACAAGCACATTCCAATTTAACAATGATTTATTGAGATACTTATACTTATTGATATACCTATTGATTTTTAAACAAATTATCTAGTAGTAAATTAGAATTCTTCAAAAAATAAACGTGGGTATTTAAGCGTACAGTTTTTTTTTTCCTTTCTTCTCTTTACGACCTTATTGTTTGCTGGATTATTCGGAAAGTATATGGTAGCCAAAAAGGGGCTAATAGGAGTCATGATTATAACAACATTTACTATAAGACCAACCATGTAATTATAAATGTAAATTATTTAAAATTATAAATTTATAAAACCAACTTAAAAATTTGTAAATACGCAATTTCGTTTACTTGGATCACAATACTTTTTCCATTTATTTTGATTTATAAACCAAACTACTAGGTAAACCGATTTAAATAAAGTTTCTTTGGGACCAGTCTGAAAGTATATCCTTTTTTTTTTGGCAGGCACGATGCCTTTAATCGAACTCACCCTGCTGCAGGCAACTTTACCGCTCTTTATTGTTTGTGGACTAGTTAGTTCATCGGTGTCGTTAAGTTTATTCGCGTAAAATGAGTATGTTCTACTTAAAATTTTTGTATTACGTGGTTTATAGTAAAAAAAATGTATGAAAAATTGAGACATTTGAACACGAACGATAATTATACTAAGGCATAGTTCCCTTGATTGTCTCATCTGAGGCTTTTTTTCTGAAAAATGCTCTCTTATCTACATAGTATAAAATAAAGTCACGCATCTGTCTGTATATCCGCTAACTCCTCCTAAACCGTGCAACGGATTTTGATGCGGTTTTAACCATCAGTTAGATTATTTTTCACGGAAAGATCACGGTAAAACTTACACCCGTGTAAAGCCAGGGCAGGTTGCTAGAATTGTATAATTAACAAAATATCTCAACTCTACCCACTAATCTGAAATTGCAATATCAGAATTCTTATTAGAAGTCGTAAAGTAGTACTTCCACGTTGCACTATCTAACAGAAAGACGTAACCCCAATCCAAGTGATAAATTACAATCCTAAACATTATATTTCTGGTTCCTAATAACATAACGCTAAACTGTGGCATCGCCCCGGGCGTCCGTTAATAACTTGAACTGTAGTTACCACCACCTAATCTATACCACGAGCATATCTATACTAACTAATACCTAATCGTGTAAGAATCAGTAGGAACTACGATATAACCTGTAGTGGTGCTGTTGCAATGCAGACGCATCTCCGTTGTGATCGTAAAGTTTCGAAACTGGACGTAAACAGAAATAAACCGAGCAACAAAGGGCGGGAATAGAATCGGCACAAATAGGACGGGATACTTCCTAGTGGATCCAAGAACGGGCCCCGAAACACGGTCGGTTTACACTGATCTAGTGATGCAGGTGCATTTTACTTTGCATCATTATCAAATCAGTCTGAATATCTAGAGGAACAAAGCCAGTGTTTACAACTACAAACAAGCCTCTCCCAAAACCTGCCACGTAACCTTACCTCAGCTTTCCGCATCCACCAGGATCACCGGTTTGACATCGTACTAGCCGCCACCGCCTGAATGCTCATCCGCATATCATAGATCAGTGGAAATCGCACACTATGCGATTCACGCGATCTTTCTTGCCTCACACCGGCAAAATATGAAATGAGCTACCTTCCGCGATGTGTCCGAGAAGCTACAACATGGGGTTTTTTTTTTTTTTTTTTTTTATAGAATAAGTGGCAAACAAGCTACGGGCCACCTGATGGTAAGTGGTCACCGCTGCCTATAGACACCTACAATACCCGGGGCATTGTCAGTGCGTTGCCTACCTTTGAGGACTCTATTCACCCTTCGTTTGAAGCAGTCCAAATTATACTTCGGAGGAAAAACCGAAGGTGGTAAGCCATTCCACAACTTACAGGTGCGTGGCAGAAACAATCGATCAAATCGAACAGTGCGAGACCTCCACGCATCTATAATGTGCGGATGGCATTTCTGGCGATGGCGACCGGTTCGGTGGTAAAACCGGGATGGAGGGATAAGGTCAAAAAGTTCATCAGAGCATTCCCCGTTATAATATCTGTAGAACAAGCTGAGCGAACCAACGTCTCTGCGCAAGCTAAGCGGCTCCAACTTGCCAGATAGGTTCGGATCATCGACAAGTCTAACGGCTCTTCTCTGCAAGGAGTCAAGAGGATCAAGCTGGTACTTCGGTGCACCACTCCAGAGATGTGAGCAATACTCCATATGCGGCCGTACCTGCGCTTTATACAATAAAAGGCGCTGGGGTTCTTCAAAGGCGAGTTGATAGATTTTTAACGGGTCGGCAACTTTTTTGTGATGCCTTTTTTAAGGTGCTACAAGTATCCATAGGCGACGGTCACTGTTTTTACCATCAGGCAGCCCGTCTCCTTGTTTGCCACCTATGGCATTTATTTTTAATTAAAATCCATTATTATATTGTCGTGCGAAAGTATACCGTCAAAACTAAAAAAATACTCACCCATGTTGTTAATTTTATGTTCTTGTAACGTTCCAGCTTAATTTTCACTGTAAAGTCAAGTAACTGGAACATTCACAACTAGTGCCGAACCATTACCTAACCCCAAAACATGGAAGTTCGCGTTCGCCGGTTACATCTGCACTCTGCAGCCAAGAGTTATAGTTCCGAGAAACAGTGCCTCTTGATTCTGAGATGATAGTCTTCTTAATTCCGGCTAAACATTATGTATCGCCATTTTACTACATTCATAATGACCCTTAAACTCCTTTAGATCTTGTTATTTATTTCAGTAATTTTCAATGTAATAGTCGAAATATTTATAACATTCGATCGAAGATATCCCACACTATAATAAACTATTAAAAGAAATTTTAAAAAAACGCACGACTATTTAAATTAAAGACTATATAAAGCTGTATGCGATACCAACATCAAAAAAATAAATTAAACACGAAATAATTATAGAAAGTATTATTCCTAGAGCTTTTCAACTTAAACTTTTTCAACTTTAATTTGAAGTTATACCTATCATATAAAAAAATATTATTTTGCAATTACAAACCAAGTTAAGTTAGTCTTTATTTTTAATTCTTTTTTTTTTTGAACTCGCGCTCTGTGGGTTCCGTCCATCGGAACCCTCGGAGCGCTAGTTCTTCTCGTACTTGCCCGGTTTTTTTTTAAACTAGTAGTCATGCAAAATAAAACAAGAAGTTATGCGTGTTCATACATAATCTAAACACGAGTTGCCTTATTCACTTATTCAACATAACGTAATCGCCATAAGCGTTATTTCTTATTTACAAACCGCTCTATCTAACTGCCAATAGGAATAATGGTCAATTATAAACATTACATCACGGCTTGTTCAATTTTCCGCACACATGGTGCCCTATATTACTTTCGCAACAGCTGTTCCACAATGCTCTTCCAATTTAGTAATTGATTTATTAAAACGATCACTTACAGTAACTGCTGGTGCTGCAACAATAAACAATCCCCTATGAAGATAACACTTACCTGTAAGAAGAAAGTTTTGTTAGATACAATAGAGAAGTTTACAGTGGGTAAAATTGGATGGTACTGGTAAGAAAGAACATGCTAGCTGGCTGGCTGGCTAGCTGAAATCTGTCGCCAAGTACCTAACGGTGTTTTCGAGAAGAGGGTAGATCGTTTTGTTTTTTGCCAACCACCCGCATTTTTCAGTCTGCCCGTTGTTGCAACATGCCATCTGGAGCCCACAAACTGATCACGGTAAATATCCCGTCAATAATTATCTAACTATAACAAATGTGATGCTTGTACTATCTTGTTTAGTAGTTAAACTGTTTCCTTTGCGCAATTACACAACTTTTCTAATGATTAAACTTTAAAGTGCAGACATGATTCAATGAATCGAATAAACTTTTAATATCACCGTAAATTTTTGTCCGATCAAAATGTGTAGCACACCGCAATCATTGCTCATTTCCACATGAATATCGTCCAAATTAATCAGCATTTCTAACCACAGTTAACCACACTCGACCCAGTTCCTGATCTGATTTAAAAAGATCGAAACCCATTGATGTGCATCGTGGCCATTCATCTTACCGACCAGCATGCAATAAAAACACGAGAGGTGAATTTGAAATTGTAATTAGTGAACTATGATTAAAACGCACTAGTGTATATAAATATATATACAAGTGAAAATCGAGTACGATTTTTTTTCTGAAATATCATTTTAAAAAAGAAGTATAGACGGAAAGACAGACCAGATAAAGGAGAAGACAAGATATCACAGCAAACTAAAGAGGAAAACACTGGCAGAAAAACGAAAAAGCTAATGGCATCTATTCTGATGTATCGACACTCAACTAAACTAAATTTGACAGCTCCAAACTTGTTACCATCCTTCTCTCACATATTAAAATGAAAAGACAGGCAGATAATTTTAGTCCTCTCAGATTGGTTTAGTTTAGTCTTTAGTGGTATGACAGAATCGACGCCGATGATTACCTACTTCTCTGACAAGAAGTACGCTCCTAAATACAGATGATGTTGATGATCTCGAATTGGAGTATTAGGTATATATTATACTTTGATATACGAATTTTATTAAATCGAATAAAAGGCTTGCGTTTACCGCCATCTCACCATTTTCAACGATGATGATGTCTATGATGATAATCGAAATAAGTAAGATATTTTTTTATAGTTTTTTTTAATGCCATAGGTGGCAAACAAGCAGACGGGCTGCCTGATGGTAAGCAGTCACCGTCGCCTATGGATTCCTGTAACACCAGAGGCATCACAAATACGTTGCCGACCCTTAAGGACTCTATATATTAACTCGCCTTTTGAAGAATCTCGTGTTGTAGCTTCTCGGAAACACCGCGGAAGGTAGCTTATTCCACATTTTGCATGTGTTAGGCAAGAAAGATCGTACAGTGTCCGATTTCCATGACCTACAAGTTTGATTGTTGAAGTTGTTTTTCACCTCTGAAAGAACCCGTAAACCCGAGTATGTGATAAAAAATTCAACTGGATACCTTGACGCGTTCCTGAGAAAAAGGGTCTTGACAGACGGACAGACGGACAACAAAGTGATTCTATAAGGGTTCCTTTTTTGTTCTTTTGAGGTACCAAGTTTAAAAGTACTTGTGTGTTTTTTAATGGACTAGTAAGGCGCTTACGGCGCTACGGCGTCCTATTTTGGGCAGGTTGTGTAAAAATAGACGGGAATGGAATATGAAGAGAGCTTTTGCTCTGCAATGGAGCTATGCGCAAGTAAAATATTAGTCATTGTTTAAGATAAATAAGGCAGAGTAAAAGGTACCTACATTACACATCATTTTGTACCTACAGAAGTATTAAACACAACCTATTATCCATTGGACGTGGTGTCGAAACTCTAGTACCAAAAGATTAATCACCACCTCGTCCGCATGTGCAGTCCAAGTTACAAAGCAACCTACAACCTCGTCTCAGCGACTGTTTTAGGTTTTTCTTTAGGGACTTCAGGGATTGATACCTTATCTTATTGTGACAAGGTATTTTAATAGTTGAAGATAGTTCGTGTGGCTTGCATGCCTTCAAATCAACTGTAATGGAGTATCTATAATAGACACGCGTGTTACTTGCTTTTGTAATATTCGTGTAGGTATTTTTATTGTACTTTCATACGTACTTCGATGTGCTATGATGGTAAATATTATGATGTAACAGGTGTAATTGAATGGATAAGATAAATTGGTTTTAGGATTGTTATTTGCTGGTTTGTAGAGTATTGAAACCGTCTAGCTAGAGTGTGGTTTGGTACAACCTCAGATTAGACAAACAAGTGAGATATGCCTTAGTACAATTATTGGTCGTGTTCAAATGTCTCCGTGTTACACCCACTTTTTTCACTCTACCGCTAAACCAATTAACGCAAAAACTTTTAGTACAGCACACTCACAAATTTTTCACGCACACCAAAAAACATTTTAAATCAAATCATATCACCACATATTACAATCAAATTACTAAATGATAATGGCATCTTAACAATATATTTTTTTAAGTGGAATATCATATAAAAAATAATAACAAGATGAAAGAAATATAAATAGGCACGAGGAACCCAGTATTTCCAAGAACCTCAAAAATATCGTCATAATCATACTATGACATTCTGCTAACATGCACTGAGCCAGAATGGTGGATTCAGGCCCATCCTCTCTCGCCCCTCTCTCTCCTCTCTCTCTCTCTCTATCTCTCTCTCTCACAAGGCCTCCGTTTCAACAGTGGGAACATGATAGGCTGATAATGATGATTATTAAAAGTAAAGTAGGTATTCTTATGTTGTAGCTATTAGTCATGGCTTGACTCATGATGGAATTGGGCTGATCCCAAATGCCGACAAGCTTTGCACCGCTCGAGTGCACACCACCGACCGGTTAATGATGGCTACAGCCGGTAACAAACCAATATTGCAAAATCGAGGGCACCATAGTCTTCCTGGATGTTTCTCAACATTTCAAAAATAGATGATCCGTCCGTCATCTCAGCCATACCTCCCTCGGCTCGTAGCTCCGCGGTCTGCGGGTGGATTTGCGGAACAATGCGCAATATTGCGCAAGCGCATGGATGTTGCTTCTATATTTATAATCTTTGGCACAGGGTCGGTTCAATAACCCCGTGGACAATGTAAAAATGTTTAAAAAAAATGTTTTGTCAGGGAAAGTTTCATGATAATATAATTAAGATTGATGAAAGACAAAGTTTTTATTTGGATAATTCGTTAAGCCACGTAAAAGACATAAGGCCTAATTTTCAAAAATTTTATAACGATATTCTGGCGCATCTACAATTCCCAATAAGCATACAACTTATTTCTGCTGAAATTTTGTGTTTAATAGCATTTTTTTTTTTAATATAATTTTGAATTCGTATTTAGCACCAATAACAATCGCAGGCGATAAGATCTGCTTATGACTTCCCAGTGTTCCATGTCTTTGTGAACATTGCGAACTTTCAAACAGAATGCTGTTTTTTTTATAATTATTGTGACTTAATTCTTTTTTTTCTTTTTGTGTGTATTTAATTTTATTTTTTATTTTTTATTAGATAGATAGAAACTCTTTATTGTGTACACCAGAAATAAAAATTACAACAAGATAGAAAAAACTTACGAGCTAGTGCCACAAGTGGCGGCCATATCGCTAAAATCGATCTCTTCCAGGCAACCATTAATTCCTACTATTATTATTTTTTCTTAAAAATTAATTACTTATCCGTGGCAGAGAGCGGCGGGCTCATAAAACGATAGGTACACTACACAAATGTTGAAAACTGTCTTTCTGAAAACTTGTCAGATCACATTCCACGTCACTATTTACTGTGGGTATCGGGTTTTATTAGTTTATAATTTATTACTGCTGGGGCACAAGCCTTCTCTCAGAAAGAGAGGATGGGGCCTAATCCACCATGCTGGACCAATGCATGTTGGTGAATGGCATAAGTCTTTGTACTTTTGAAGTTTTTGGACATACAGGTTTCCTCACGATGTTTTCGTTCACCGTTTTTGTGATGGCATCAAGCAGCACATCATTTACTTAAGTATTAAATAAGGCATTGCAGGGCCGAGGATCGAACCAGGTTTTATCAAATTGTAAAGCACTCTTTCTATCGCCCGGCCACCATAGCTCTATCACCATTTCTTGGATACTCGGATTTCCATCAATCCTCTACAATGATCGCTGAACGCGTAGGTCTCACGTTGTGCATTATCTACAGCTACTGTTTAACTGTCTGCCAAATACAATCAGGCATTGTTCTTTGGCCACTGAAACACTAGTAAATTGTTAAGAAAGCGCTTTGTCTAAAATGGGCCTCGTTAAACGGCTGTTAAGTTTCCCTTTAGCTGGGCTCTCGTAAGAGTTACGTCATCTTAGGTTTGTTCAAGGAGCATTGTTCGTCTGGAGAGCTTCACTTGTTAAATATGTTTGCGCGTACTTAGTGTCGATTTGTTTTCATCGTAATTTTTAGCCTTTCATGCATTGGCGGATCCAGGGGGGGGGGCATGGGGGAATTCCATACATTCGACTCAATTTTTCGATTTGATTCCTTCGAACCTTATCAGAAATGTCAAAATACCCCCCCCCCCCCCCCCCCCCCAAATGAAATCCTGGATCCGCCCCTGCTTTCATGTTCTCCCTGCTGGGAAATAGGCTTTCTCTCAGAGAGAGAGTGGATGGGACCGAGCACCATGATGGCCCAGTGCATATTGGTGAATATCATGTCTTGATATGTCATGTCTACCTATCCTATACCTATGTTTTTTGGCTCACACCTGTATTTTGTGGAATGAGCTCCTGTATGTATTGCTTAATGTTATTTCCGAGTTACTATAATATAGAGTTCAAAAGGAGATTTCAGTGTAGAGTGTGTGTGGGCAACGTATCTGTGATACCCCTGGTGCTACAGGTACCTATCCATAGGCGACGTTGATCGCTTACCATTGCATAGCATTGAAAAAAAACAGATTCCTCACGATATTTTCTTTCCCCGTTGTTGAGCGATGGCATCGAAACTAAAGTACTAAAGTAGTAGTAGTCTTTATGTAAGTACTAAATAAGTCATTTGTGTAGGACCGAAGATCGAACCGAGTGCTGTCAGATTGTAAAGCGCACATTTACGATTTCATTTGAATATTTCCAAAACAATTAAGTACAAAGGCAGGCACACATTTTTCGTTCTCACCGGTTTCCTGTTAACGTAGGTACCTACCTACTTAATAGCCCTACAATTTGTGCACCGTGTCTTTACCGAATGACAAGCATTCATTATATCAACGTACTCCGTAGGGCTTTTGCATTCCTATGCTCGGCAGTTTTCTATCGTGTAACATATATATATACTAGCTAAATCTCGCGGTGCTACCCGCGATTTTCAAATTTTCTCGCATTTTATGGGAGAATAAGTACCCTATGTCCGTCCATATGATGTACACTATCATCCTGCCAAAATTTATTAAGATCTGCTTAGCGGTTTAGTCGTGAAAAGCGAAAAAACATCCAAACAGAGAGACATAGTTACTTTCGGTTTTATAATATTAGTAAGGATAATTCTTTTTTTAAGTTTCTTAACTATTGTTTTTTTCTGTAACCACCAATTTGTGAACTATGATTGTGACCCCAATAATAAGACTTTGGATACGGAAAATGGAACCCTACCATATGCGTGGCTCGACACGCTCTTGGCTAGTTATTTAAATTTAGAATTATTTAATGGAAGATTGTAACTCGTAGCCAATATACTTAAATAGTAAATCTTTATTTCTAAACTTACTTGTAGGAAAATATTAAAAGAAAATGTTTTTATCCTGTTTTTTTTTACATCGTTATTGCAGGTATCAAACGCATTCTCTCAGCAGCCGAACTATAGAACAGAGAGACCAACTTATAGTGCTGTTGGAAGAGGGAGCCACTATCGTATTTTCTTAATAAAGCCCAAATTCTGATTATGGAAACGTTTAGTTCCGTCATTTGGTAATTTGTATAGAAAAGGCGGTCGCTCTCTATGATTATGATTATCTATACTACCACAGAAAACATTATAGTGATACTAAAATCTAATACATGCCGGATGGCTAACCACTCTGTGGAAACCCGGATGTCTATAATATTAATGTTAGAGTGAAATTCTTAATGAGCAGTTCTAATTTTCTTTTGAATGGCACTTTGCGATGTTTAAATTATCTGTTTACGGCTTCAATTACATCAATATGAAGTTCGTTAATAAGCTTGTTAGCTTTGGGAATGAGCGTCATAGATACTTCTGAACATAATATAATGTTTGTTCACACAGGAAGTCGAAGTCGAAGAAGAAAGCACTAAAATGTATATACATTTTAGCACTTTCATCACATCACATCATTAAAGACTTTAGTTATGTGAAACTTAACTCGATCCAAGTATTTGTATTATCATCATCATCATCATCAGCCTTTTAACAGTCCACTGCTGGACTTTTAGCCTACCCACGAAAGTGTGATTGGGCCATATCCACCACGCTGGCCCAGTGCGGATTGGTGGATTTACATACGCCATTGAAATCCTTCTCCGTACGTATGCAGGTTTCCTCACGATGTTTTCCTTCACCGAAAAGCCAGTGGTATGAAAATCCGTACATAAGCTCCAAAAAGCTCATTGGTACGGGCTCGGGGTTTGAACCCGCGACCTCATGCTTTCAAGTCTAGCGGTCTCCCAAATGGGCTACCACGGCTCAGTATTTGTATGTATATGACGAATTTCTAATGTAATTCCGTCGCTTCGATTACAATAAGGATTTTGGGATAAATTATTTTTCTCTATAGATATTCGTGATGCTAATTTAATTCCCAGTTTCCTCAGTCAAAAAAAATGGACTTCCGCAAAGTAACGCCTGATTCAATCAACTATCGATTCAAGTATTTGTTTGCTCTGACAGCTGCAGTAACGTTGTAAAAAGCTGAATGTAAACCACAAATTCTGATTACTTTTGTTAGGGTTTTGAACGTAAGACAGTAACAGGTACCCTATATACCTAAATGAAGAAGAAAATGTTTTTATAGCAGCTGTCAGAGCAAATAAATGCTTGTGCTGAGCACAATAAACTTAATTATAGGTAGATCAATTTCCAAATCTCAAGATATAGGAAAGACACCAGAATAATTAATAACCTGAAATAAACTAAGACTGCATGACAAAGAGCACTTAATGACACAGACAGTTCACAGTATTACAATCTGTTCCCGCTTTATTAAGCCTAAGTAAGGAGTCCTCAGGCAATAAACTGAAGCATCAGATTTGCCGACGAGATGGCAGATTAGATAATTAAATGACAAATTGCTCTGGCAGGGCTAATGCGATGAGTTATGTTCTCAGGACTTGATTGGAAGCCCTCCATTCGAGTCCTGAGAACACCAGACTAGCTGGTGAGGACGGGGCTTAGAATGTAGTAGGAGCCGATTTTAATAAATTCAAATGAAATCGGTAATTAAATGTATTTGCAGCTGTCGGAGCTATAAATACTTGTACCAAGTTTAGTTCCTAAGAAATTCACAGGAACAGTAGGTATAGACACTTTGAACAGATAAGAACACCAAGAGTCACAAGTTACTTTTATCAGACCATGGTTCAAAGGATATCATTAGAGCAATGCCTCTGTAAGTATTGCTTAATGTTATTCTGTTCTACCAATCTGAAGCTATTTAGCAAAACAAATTTGACAGTCAGCACATCCGACATCTTAAATACAACATATATTTTCATTTCAACTAATATAATTGTGAGAAAAGGGAGCAACAAATTTTAGCGCCATTTTAGTCTACCCCAGATTACATTATTTATAATATTAAAACCGATGAGCACCGGTTAATTTCCAAGACCAAGCGAAGCGAAAATCTCAGAGTCAACCGGAAAAAAACAGTTTTTCGTATGCATGTTTTTGTTTGTGTATATTATGTTCAATGATAACTTGCGTTACGCTATTCTGATCTTCATAAAATTTAAGCAAATAATTCACACAAATACAATTTTCACCTTCGAGTATGAGAAAAATTGGTCTAGGGATTGTAAAGATTCAGGGAGACCACAGTTCAGCACAATCAACTAGTTGAATTAAAACTAATATTAAATCACGATTGCTTCAATGTTACTGCTAGTTGTTAAACAAATAAATCTGAATCTGCGTACTGATTTCCTGCCATCTATTCTACATTGGGCTTGTTTCCATTTGCCTGGACGGCGGGGACGACGGCTAGTCAACAAAAAAAATTATAAATCGTTCCTTGGAGGCCGGTTAATAAAGCTTTCTTGCACCTCTTGATATCGTATCAAGTTCTGGTTTATTCTGGGTCATCTTTTCCTTCATGTTTTTTCTATTCAGCTTTTTAATAATTGTAAGGTATAAACTACGTAATCGTTGCCCATTACGGTAAGTGCGGCTGCTGAAATAATGCGTCTGACAGTTGTCATAATATTGTAAAAGCTGAACGAAAACAAGAAATTCTGATCACTTTTTCTAGCTTTATGAATGTAAAATTGTAGCTGGTAGCCGATGACGTCGATTCTGATGTACCATTCTCTGAACTAAATTAAATTTGAAAGCTCTAAAATGGTTGCAATCCTTTTCTGACATACTGAAATGAAAAGAGACGCTGATAATTTTAGTCCTGTCAGTTAGGTTAGAGAATGGTACAACATAATTGACGCCAATATACTATTCTGTTTTCCTTTTAGATTTTCACAATATTATTGCAGCTGTCAGAATTGTTCTCTCAGGGGCTGGGCCGTGGTTGTTAACTTAAAGTAGGATAATGTGGCAAGAAATGTAAAGTCGAAGATCGGGCTTCAGTTGCTTTGGCGGAGGATTACGGCCAGCTGTACAAATGTAGACTGAAGCTAGGTACCGTGTCTTCCTAGCAACTGGAAAACCACGTAGCAGAGCTATTCTCATCAGCCCACCGTCTGTTCAACTGTTGTCGTGACCGGGCACTGCACGTGCCGGTCAACGCAGACCATCGCTTCAGGCTCGGCCAATCTCTTCCAATCGACCTTTGCTGCCATGCTACCCTCTCGCCCTGTTCGATGTACAATGCTTGTTTAAAACAATTCATTGTGGAGAAAACACTCCACAAATAAGGGACATTAACTACCACTAAAATTGTTGACGATCCCAAGCTCTGTAACAAGCTGGATCCACTAAACCTCTGAAGAGATGTGGGTTTTTCTCTGGATTTTTATCGCTTGTTTTTCGGGTAATGCTCTGAAGAGCTTTTTGATCTAATTCCTGCGTCAGACTTCCACTACCGCACCGTCAAAAAGTTTACCCCACATTTTATAAATCTGGAAATCTCACTCGTCTGTTTTTTCTGACCCTTTTTGCAAGGTCCCGCCATGTTACCCGCAGAGATGTAATTAGGTATGCAATCAGTACCAAAACCTTGTCATATCAGGCTATAGACCAGACCATGGTAGCCGGCTAGGTAAGTAAAGTATACACTTGTCTGCATCGTACGTATCAGACGGATCAGATCGCGCCGAATTTGTCCTAACAAAGGATGGTCTTATGGCACGTTGATTACTAAAAGTAGCGTCTTTCACTGGGGCTGTAAACCCGACATGCAGCAAGTAGTCTTTGGAGCGCCCTTAAAACTACTTACTAATCTGTGACATATTATCATAGCGTAGTAACTAAGTAGTTAGTATTAGTATGAATTCGGTGAAATTGAGCAATATAGCAATTGGCTTGACGTTGCATTATGACCAACAAATAGATGACAACCGTGAAAAAGACTCCAGCCGAAGCCGCTAGATCAATTATGATGGAAGAAGACATAGTTTTGTTACGCAATGGTTACATTTTTCGAGATATTGTCATAACGCTTGTGTTAATTTACCGGCCAGAAGGGATGATTTACAAATGTCCGGTGCACTTGTTACACGCAGAGTTCGTGACGTCACGACCAGAGAGATGAATGGCTGACACCGCCAGGTAGCAATAATAACTGCCTGAAGGCTCAGTAACAAACATTGGTTGAGGATTGGTATTAATGGAGGGACACTGTTGCAATAAATATAAAACAACCTCTCGTGGATAGCTTCTACACATCACAAAAAATAGTACCTACCATGACATTTAAATAATCGGTTTCTTCCATACAAAAATCTAAATATGTATTTAAATTGAAAAATATTTAAAACTAATATATTTATGAGGTTATAATTTTTTATATAATTGCGCTTGACGACCTCCGCGCCTGATGTATGGATGATACATTCAAAGACGGAGAACTTTAAAAAAAAAAATAACAACTCGCCTGATTTTAGGCGATGATGCGGTCTACGATGGAGCACGCTTGCCTAGAAGAAATCCTTTGAAGACACTCTTTGAAGACACTTTGAACTCGTTTGTAGACACTCAGCGCATGGAACATTTATTTAGACAGCGCATTCCACAGACAGTTCGCACAATAAAAGTTGAATCAAAGCGCTTCGTACGGGTTTTCGGAATATCGACCATGACGTGGTGTGTATACTCTTATGTTCCCTGGCCGCCCGATAGAAAAATGGGCAGGAGAGAATGAGTCATGCAGATCAGATGCACCGATGGATCCGATGGAATTCCCGAAATACTCTTTTGTAAACACGCTTAGCCTGGAATGGAAACTTAAGTGATGTTGTCTAAACACACCGTTAGCCGTTCGCTACAGCTCGGGAAATTCAAGAGTTCTGAAAAAGCCGGCACTAGGTACCTAAATATTTAGAGCAAACACTTGGGTATTTGTATACTTACCCAAGTATTGGTATTTGTATGGGTGACCACTAAAGATTGATTAGGACCAAAGGCGAGCTTTAATAATATAACAAGGTAATTTAGTTTTTACATTTGTTGTTCCATAGACTCACATAGTTCCATAGCTCACATATAACTATGCCAAAACAAACAGTTATATAATGCAATATCATTATGATGATGATTTATAAAGTCACAGAGAAAAAAAACAAAAAAAAAAAAAAAAAAAACATTTAAATTAAAATATACATGCGGGTGTGTTTTTGATAAGGTTAAGTTTTATTTTCCAGCATATCCTCAATACCTTTATAATCAAATCTTTTTAAACCAAATTATAGACTCTTTTATTTCGTTATTTCTGTATTTTTTGGTATTACATATATTTTCAATTTGGAATTCTATTTTTTTATTTTTTTTATATTATTGTCATGCATATAAGTTTCATACTTCATTTTATGTTACAAAACATAGGTTTCTAGTAGACACTTATTTATCAGGTTAAGAAGAGCAGCTACGAAGAAATTATTTAATGTAGGAAGGAACTAGTAATTTAATGCCAATCGAATCGCAGGCGTTTTATCATCCATCGATTCAGGAGCCGGTGATGAATGATGAAATGTAATCGCTTCCTCGATTAAACGCACATTTATCAATCAGCAGGGTTGTTGAACGTTCACTTGTTGTATTATTGTAATTCACTATTGAGGCTGCCAAAAAAAACATGTATTGCACCTTGTTATTCTTTGTTAAAAATATACAGTAAAGATTTGTTATTTTAATTTTTACATAAAACTCGGATCAGCCGTAACGACCGTATCCTTTATATTTTTCCTACCATTGATGAAATTGCTTTAGGTGTTAAAGCCTATTGTACTGCCGCATATTTTGATTGATGTGAGTTCAAAAGAAATATTTTATTATATCGATTAGAGTTAACTGTTGATTATTTTTAACATTATTTAATGAATCGTTAGGATTGATTAAGTATTTAATTTTTATGTGTAGGTCTGTGTCATCCGCATCGACCTCAAAATCGATTAGTTCTTGATTGAAAAAAACTTTCATCGTTCGGTTTTTAGTTACCTATTTAAAATTCACGTTATATAAAAAAAACTTTAAAACCACTAACATATTTGCATCGTATTCGAATCGTTCGTATCGTTCCCAACCGGGAATACCATGCTATCTTCAAAAATTACTATATTACTTTATTTTTGCCGTAATCGAGTAAAAACTAATATTTGCTTTACTTGGCTTGGCAACCCTACCACGTCTAGGTACGAATAGGCAAACTTATGACATGAACATTTTGACTGTGATGCATTTACGATGCATCAGCGCAAGCAATTTACCGTGAGACGATGCTGCCCCCGTAGTATTAAAATATTAGATTCGTGTACATATCTTCTAACTGATCAAAATTATTTCAGCGATTAGTTGTTTCCTGTGGTGGTGTGTGGTGTGGTGTGGTGTAAAAATATGGGTTGAAAAAAAATGTATTTCCTTTATATATTGAGATATACATGAGATATATATTGAGATATATTGAGATATACTTCACAGTGTGTGTTGTTGTGTGTGTCACAGTGTGATCTGTGTGATCACATAAAGTGATATTATTACTAAATTTCATCTAAATCCGTTCAGCCGTTACGGAGCTGATTGCGGACAAACGTACACATTCTCGAACGAAAAATCACAGTTAACTAGCAGAAAAATAAGAATTCGTGAGTGGTTCTTAGAGCATTTTAAAATTTACCTCGAGCTTTCCATACGTTTACAGTGTACGTTCGACAATGTGTGTAACAGAAACAAGGAAACCATTTTCTTCAAGAAAATCTTAATCCACACAAACCATCCGCAGTCCTGACCACATTTCTCTCAGTCTATAAAACCGATATTAGAAGCCTTCAGAGCTAAAGGAACTGCCCACTCATGTCAAGTTCCCGCCAGCGGGAATCTTGGGATACCGCAATAATTACCATCTGATCAACTCTTACTCTCAATTAACATCCACTTTTTAAAGCAGGAAGGAATTATTCAATTGCTGCTAAGAGTTAACTAGAAGCTGGTAAATATAAAGCCTGAAAACCGTAGGAAAATACCGGTGTATAGAAAAAATAATACATAGCGTTTCAATTAGTACAAAGCAATTTTCGTGTTGATATTTTATAGGATGGCGCAAGAGATATTTTTTAATCTCCACCTCGTTTCTATCGATAATCCAGTAATCCAGTTGGACTTGACACTAATTGCAGTAACGAATGCGAGTAAAAATACATACTCGTAATCTATAGTATATATATACATATATATAAATTAATCCCTATTTACTTTGGTCACGCCATAACTTGAGAACCTTTTTACCTATTTCATTACCAAATAAAAAAAAAAACTAAATTATTTCTTATACTTTGTGGAAGGTTCTTACGGAAAGAAAATTTAAGAAAATTGCGCAGAAAATTAGAAAACTTCAGAAAATTTTACTTGGATTTTAACTCGCAGATAAAACGACGGGGCGCAGCTAGTTAATAAATAAATAAATCGTGAGGCACTAACTTAGACGTCACAATTCTCTACCGCAGTTGCTGGGCAGCGGTGAGATTTGCCAGTGAAGTGCCTCTTTCGAAAAATCGGGTTATACTAACATTCTGTCGTTTCTATTTTCGGTTACTCATTCCTTATTGCAAAGCAGTGAGATTCTAGTGGTTCTTATCCAGGTTTTTATTGACCATCTCCGCTGCGATGATGCAATTAGAAAGATCGTTTGACTTTGCATCTCTTTAACCCTAAAAACGACCACACACGATGCGCACTATGTTGGATCTCAACCGCTTGTTTTCCGAATCATTACAAAAAAAAACTTTTAATTTTTTTTTATAACCGTTTCAGAAAAAAAAACTTGTAAGATTAACATCTACAGATACAGTCAGTGTTGCGTGTTGTAGTACTATTGTCTTCTGTGGCCGTAGTGACAAACTCTATGTTTTAGCTAAATCAAATGAAGGTAGGAGAACAAAACAGCCAACATTTCTAGCCGGACCTACCCGCAGTCTTCAGTCAGCTTGTGATAGTCATTGCAACATGGTCAAAACATCGAGGTATTTTACGTAAAAGGGTTTAAATTAAATGCGCGATAAACTATTAAAAAAGTGTATTTAAATTGCGAAAGTTTGTCAAAGGTCAATTTATACACGAAAGCTACGTAAATGTATCATCATCATAATCAGCCTTTTAACAGTCCACTGCTGGACTTTTAGCCTACCCCCGAAAGGGTAAATGTATAAGCAAAATGATTAACTCTTTAATACTAATAAATAGGCTACGGCAAACGACTCTACTAACCCCAATAAACCTAAACGAGGCCAAAAAATCCATCGAATGGACCCATCCGCAACAATAACAAACTTCGCGTTTTGTACAAAGACCATCAATCACGCACGTTATATATTTGTTTTATCGATCGCATCGGAATCGGCTCAGCCGGTGCCAGGCGGAGACGGGCAGCCTCAATTGTGCCTCAAACAATGTCACATACATTAGAAGGCTGTGGAATTAAGCAGGAAAATGTAATAACCTACTTAAACGGATGACTAGTGGAAGAAACTATTTATCATTAATCTAGTCCAGCCTTTCCCAAAGTGGGCGATAACGCCCCGTGTGGGCGCTGCAGGCTTAAAGGGGCGGTAAGAGACCCAGAAAAAAAATGGGGGCGTTGTGTAGAGGCTTGGGGGGTGATTTGTAATTTCAATTAGCTAGGAGGCCTCTTAGACACCGACTGCATGAGCTCTCGACTCACAACTGCAACTTGTGAACATCAACTAATATTAGTTAAGAGATTGCACAAACTCGGTTCGATATTTCTCTCTTTATTCGCTATAAATAATTTATTCTCAAAGTGGGCAGTAGACAAAATAAGTTTGTGAACCCCTGACTAGTCTAACCTAGATCTAGAACACTAAACAATAGAACTATAGAGAAAACAATATCTTAAATAGAATCTATAATTTAACAAAAAATGTTGTCCCTAAATTCTAGTGCTAGAGTTTATTAGTAATCAATCTATATCAAAGACTTTCTATAACAGTAGCTTTACCTAGTCTGTGCTCTATAGTAATGAGCGATATTGGCCGAGCGGTAGCATGAGCGCTTTACAATCTGACGGTACTCGGTTCGATCTCAGCCCTGCACCAATGACTCATTTAGTACTTAAATAAATTGTATGCAGTTTCGATGCCATCGTTCAAAAACTGTGAAGGAAAACATTGTGAGGAAACCGTTATGTCCAAGAACCTCAAAAGTTCAAAGAAATATGTCATCTATCAATATGCACTGGGCCAGCATGGTGGATTTATGGGCCTTCCTTTCTCTCTTTCACCTTCTCTCTATGAGAGAAAGCCTGTGTTGTGTCCCAACAGTGGGAACATGATAGGCTGATAATGAAACTCTAATAAGTTCTATAAATGCATCACACTATAGTCATCATCATCATCAGCCTTTTAACAGTCCACTGCTGGACTTTTAGCCTACCCCCGAAAGGGTGATTGGGCCATATCCACCACTGAATTCCTTCTCCGTACGTATTCAGGTTTCCTCACGATGTTTTCCTTCACCGAAAAGCCAGTAGTATGAAAATCCCTACATAAGCTCCAAAGAGCTAATTGGTACGGGCCCGGGGTTTGAACCCGCGACCTCACGCTTTCAAGCCTAGCGGTCTCCCAAATGGGCTACCACGGCTCTACCACGGCACACTATAGTGCGGCCGCTGAAAGAATGCGTTTGACAGTTGCCATAATATTGTAAAAGTGAGAAATGGGAAAGTGTTGCGCGTGTTGCGGAAGTGTTCATTCTCACCCCCCACGCCACATTACCATATCTCCCTTGTTTGTCTGATCTGAGGACAGTAGTAATAGACGCTACTTATAATGATAATTACTTGCCCAGTTGCCCACTGTCACTTAACGTCACGTAAACTGTTATAGTGAAACGCTTGTATGTCAACCATAAAACAATGCGAAAGTAGGTGTCTATTTGTTGCCTTTTTACAAATAAACGGTTTAACTGGTATTGATAAAATTTGGCAAGAAAATAATGCAAATTATGAAGACCGACAAAGAATCATAGAAAATACTAATAAAACACTTTTTAAACTATCACGGTTGTTCACTAAAGTTATATGATACCTTACCACAGTAAATATCCCATAAATAATCATATAACTTTAATACTAATAAACTTGAAAAAGTAGTGATAATATTTCGTCGCTAAACGTTACGAGCCAAACAAAGCCTTATTTGATTTCAATTTGTGAGGCCA
Organism: Agriopis marginaria; assembly: GCA_932305915.1. Classification (NCBI taxonomy): domain Eukaryota; kingdom Metazoa; phylum Arthropoda; class Insecta; order Lepidoptera; family Geometridae; genus Agriopis; species Agriopis marginaria. The sequence goes on from OW029933.1 coordinate 7,405,381, forward strand.
ATTATCAGACTGTACTTAAGTGCATGAAATTAAACATCTTTCATGGACTACTTGAAACATGTAATTAGCGATAATAAAAGGGAAAGCAGATTAACATGCAATTAGAGCCCAGTAAAGGGCGTAAATACGTAACTTCGCAATCACAAGTTATGTTACACTACGATTCTAGTTAGTTAGTGGCATCGATTCTGATGTACTCTGAACTAAACTAAACTAAATTTTACAGATCTAAAATTGTTGCCATCCTTCTCTCACATAATAAAATGAAAAGAGATAATTTTAGTCCTGTCAGGTTGGTTTAGTTTAGTGAGTGGTATGACAGAATCGACGCCATTAGCAAAGATCTTTAAGGGTCCTGTATACCCTCTGCAGCTTTCTCTCTCGCACATTTTCACATTATTGAAGATATAAAATCAATGAGTGTGAATTTCCAAAAAGTAACAAAATCATGTCATGGTGTCTATCGTAACAGTAAATCCATTTATTTCAGATATAAAAACAAAACATGCATAGTATAGATTGGTATATGATCAAGGGCGTATGGCCAAAGGGGGCAGCCTCCCCTCTTAGCAGGGCGTGGGTAAGCGTGGTAGGCGCTCGATCAGAGTGCTCCCGAATTCGAACCGACGAGTTAGCGCGCGTTGACACGAAAATTTGTTTGCTCCCGCCGTGTGCACCGACCCAACACATTCGCTAGGCGGCCTCCGCGTGGCGACGGCGCAGCGCGCACGTGCCTGCAGATGTGTTGCGCGTGCTATAGCAAAATAAGCTCTATTTACTTGGCAACTACGTTTTAAATTAAAAGGTACAAAAGAACACCCGCGTCAGTTGCGCGGCGACCGCGTGGATAACGCGCGACGGCCGCGTTATTAACGCGCGACGGCCGCGTTGTTAACGCGCGACGGCTGAAAATCCGGGCTAAACGCCTTTCGGTATGGTAGGGATTGTTATGGCTCACCACTGATTCAGCACCAGATGTTTATCTTGACACAGGTTTGTGTTCACGCCGGAATGCTCCAGGCCCACGTATGAGATTTCGCCGACGCTGCGCGACTCGGTCACCGAGAGGGTTCTGAGGACAGGAGTGGAGTCAGGAGGTTGGTGGGAAGAGGAATGAGATGTGTAGGAAGGAAGAGGTAGGAGATGTGCAGGACAGTAGGCACAAGGCAGTAATGAACAAAGAGTGCCCAAAGTTACACCTACCTAATTAAAATTGCACTTTCGACAAAATATACAAAATCGATTTCCTTCTGTGCATTCGCCTCTTTTTTATAATCAAACCTCTTTGCTCGTAGAAATATTGTTCGCACGTACAAGATAAAGGGGGACACAAATTAGTTACCAATTATTTTAGCAACAGTCGAGGTCTTAAAATTAAATTTTGGTAGTAGCTAGTTTTTCAATAAATTGATTTTAATTTAAATACATACTGTTTTAGAAAAAAGTTGAATTGCTCATCTGAAAGCTCTGCCTAAAAGCTCATTCACATATAAATCAGTGGATTTCGCACTGTGAGATTCACAAGGATCTTTCTTATCTCACACCTGCAAAAGGTGGAATGAGCTACCTTTCGCTGTGTTTCCGAGAAGCTTCAACATGGCGAAGATTGCCAAAACTGATATCAGTGCTGCGCGCGCGAACAAATCTTCTGCAGGAGGCACCTTTTACACGAGCACTTCGCACTCTCAACGTCATTGCCGTTGAAATAGACCTATTTATTTGTGCTCTGAGTGAATTTACAATGATAGCTTTAAAGGTATTATGTTGTTTAATAATTTAGTGTTGTTGTCACAATGTTGTTGTTAAAATGTAAATTTGCATTAGGATGATAGTTCTAAGTTGGAAATAAAATAAATAAAAAATCTTATAAAGGGTCGGCAACATATTTGTGATGACTTTGGTGTTACGAATATCCATAGGCGATAGTGATGCTTACCACCACTATAAAGCAATACCCGTTTGCCACCAATGGCATAAAAAAAGTTTTTCTCAGTAGCCTTTAGATCATAGACAGTCTCTACCTCCAAATGCAGTAACTAAGCTTTGAATCAATTTCCCAGAGAGCGAAATAACAAGGTATTAGTAGAGCGGTCGGAACGGACCGGTGAGCTGGGCTGGTAACAGACAGGAGTCGGGCCCGCGGCGACCACGATGTTTTGCATTACGGCTCATTAGACAAGAAACTTGGCTATTACGCTGCCTGCCGGCCATGACCACACTTCTGCTGTACTGGTACCAACATTGGTACATTGACTCTACCGAATAATTAGCTAACAATCTCTCACAGGCAGTTTCCCTAGATCGTACTACTTGTTTAACGATATGTAATCAAATTTGAACATATCTTAAATATGACCCCACGTCACGGTCTGGTCACGTTCCTATTTACGGACACGGGTATGTCCTAAAACTGTTACTAGAACCACCGGAGGATGGGCAGCAGCGTCCCATTAGTACACGGTGAACGTGCTGCAATTCCCAAGCCACCAAGCCAAGCCAAGCGTGGGAATTATGACCAACCCACCACTACGAGGGAGGCCTTTGTTCAGCAGTGGCCGTTTACTGGCTGATGATGTGTGTGAACATATCTTAGAACTTGACACTGGCAAATGTCTAAGACGTGCGACGCCAAATCCTCTTATTTGGAAATATAAAAAAACTTTACAAACACATCGCACAAAAAGTTATAGAGCACCTGGCATTGCCGAAATTATGAAACATCCACAGCCGCAGGCAAAATAACAGTAGCGCCGAACTCTACATTATGACATGTCTCATTATCTAATAGCGTGCCAAACCACGATAATCAGGCGCTTCAGGTGAAAGTGCCAGTTATCTTACCGGTCATTATTTGTCCATTTTGTGCATGATATCTCTTTCTAATAACGATGACGCGACAGTTTCGTGTCAACGGAACAAAGAGACGGCCTGCCTGTGCGAAACAAAGAAATGCAATCGCTGAGAGTAACTGGATGGTAATGAGAGCTAAATGGGGCAGCAATTACTACAATTTTCACTGTTATTTGGTTAGTTTGTCTTTTACCCGGAAACATAATCTATAAAAATCTAGTGCTAAATGACCATTTCAAACAGAGGAAGACCAGCGAATCATTCTCAGAGCTGTTCCGGCTCAACGTAGTGTACCGACACTCTTCACCCAACACTGTCTTGCCAAAGAGAATATAAATTGTGTCTTGCTTGCATGAATAAAGTAACGTTTCACTCTATTCTTGGTTTCCATGTGACAAGTCATATGGATGTCAGTCGGGTTTGGGGATAACAGTCGATTTCAGTCGGGGAGTTTCGAAGGGATGTATTCAAATGAAATGTTAGAACTTCGCATTGTTTTTTCTGTTTGAAATGATCATGGCTGCCTGGTTACATCAGTTCTGCAGGCATCGCAGTGGTCTGCGAATTCAGTTGCCAGATTTGTCCCACACATACGAACGAACATACTAACAGGGCAAGTTAAACAAAAGCTTGTAAAAAAGAAGCTGCGAGTCACAGCATATGGATAACGCATAAAGCAAAATTTTTGAAAAAGGTTTTAAAGCGCAGTTTCCCTAAGTAAATAGGTCGTCATAATTTCATAGTCAGTCCCGTTGCCGACAAGACAAGCGCGTAATTGTGTACTTACATTGTAGACCTAGGAAAGCGCGATGTTAGTTTTGCAATAATGCAACTGACATTTGGATACAATGCGTACGCAACGCAAAGTCGCAACAAATCACATCGCACTTCAACAAATTGTTACAAATGTGAAATAAAGATTCCGAATATACCTGTCCGTCGATACGTTTATAACCTTTTTAAGTTTTCCAAAGACATAGAATGCTTTTCATTTGAGAAAAATGCGGGGAAAATGGTTAAGTAAACATATAAACACACGACGCGGCTAGAAATGCATTAAACCATAAAACAGAGATAACCCAGGCATTTTCATCGCCATTACTCTCACAACAAACATTACATGCCGATGGACAATAAAAATAACAAACAATTTGTACACTATAAACCTTTCCTTAATTTGATAGCTCCACACACCAATTTGTGCCCTACGGGCCGAAATAAACACTGGCCCTTGGCACAATGTATGCCTTAGAATCAGTTACATAGGTTAAGATAGATATATACAACGTTTGGAAGAAAACAGTTAATTAATCATTATATTCCTAAGAACTAAATAAGTTAATAGTACCTACTTATAAAAACAAGCTTTTAGCCTTTGCAAAGAAAATGTAAACCGTAATCTTGGAGCGGCGGCCATATTGAATTCAAAGTGATGTCACTTTATCGTTTCCTACCAAGGACGTTGTTTCCTACTCTTCAAGTTCTTTCATTTGATACCCATATTATTAACAGGATTGACAGAAGTATACACCATCCGCCATCTTGTGACAGCGCTCATTTTGAAAATATCACAATATTGGATATATTGCAAGTCTGGTGACACAAGACACAAGAACTGGGGCTTTACGGACAACTGCTATTGCGGCACCTAATCCGCTCAGTTGGAAAATCATGCGACCGCAAACCGTATCTGGGCGCAATAAGGTTCACGTTCGCGTGATTTTCTAACTGAGCGGATTAGGTGCCGCAATAGCAGTTGTCCGTAAAGCCCCTGCAGGCCTAGTACGGGCCGTGGACATATTGTCTTTCCACCGTTTTTATCCCGCGAGAAAAAGACAAACGTATCCATATTCTAGCTTTGTCGCGTCTAGGCGTGGATAAAAACGGTGGAAAGACAATTTATCCACAGCCCATGCTAGGCCTGGTGTTGTATTCTTGTGGAACTAAGAGTGTATGCAAAATTTCAGCAAATTCGGTTTGGAGGAACTGGTTCTAATTCAACTTGCAAGATTTGACCTAAACAAACAAAAACATAAAAGCTTGTAAAAACACGCTTTTGCGACTCATTATAACTCTTGGTAAGCGACAAAGGAGACCAAACTCGAGGATTTCAGGTTCTACAAGCCATGAAATAGTTCTACTATCCTCCTTCTGGCTCCATCTTCAGATCAGATTGATGGTGCCAAGTGGTGCCAAATTATTTTATTGACATCCGAACTGCGGTTCCTTGACATATAGGCTACTAGCTGTGCCCCGTGGTTTCACCCGCGTAGTGATGAAAAATGATGATGGTGAAAAGTAGCCTATGTCACTCTCCAGCCCTTGAACTATACCCATGAAAAAAAACAGGTCATTCCGTTGCTTTGTTGCTGCGTGAAAGAGGAACAAACAAACCAACAAACCAACAAACTTTTCACATTTATAATATTATAGGATGATCCATACTCCAAGGTGCTCCAAGGCGACAGGTTCCGATGAACTGTAATGTTATTTTTTCGAAATCAATATTTGTGCCGACTGTGCCTCATTGATACGTGAATCAATAGACCGACTCAATGTAAGATGAATCACCGAAAGGAGAGAATTTACCGTAGAGCAATGACAATATATAACCACCCTTTGCCGAAGATAGAGCAAAACGTACTAGATATAATTGACCGTAACACATAGATACGCGAAATATTTCCTTTTTCTTTAGAAAGCATGTGGTATTCATGTCAATCAGCTCTCCTGCAGACGTTGAGTACCTACAGGCTGATTTATCACGTCTTGACAACTATTGCTTGTTAAATAAGCTTGACTTAAATCCCACAAAATGTTCTGTTGTAACTTTTACGCGTAAAAAATATGTAATTCCTTCAGCTTATAAACTTAAAAATCAAGTCTTATCGAAAAATTCTCTTATGCGTGATTTAGGCGTTATTCACGATTCAAAGTTATTGTTTGACGAACATATCGACCATATAATAAATAAAGCGTCAAGGTCATTAGGATTCGTCATGCGTACGTGTGCCACTTTTAAAAATGTAAAGACATTTAAAATCTTATTCTGTGCCTTTGTCCGTAGCATACTGGAATACGCGTCTCAGGTCTGGAATCCCCAATATGAAATCTACGTCTCGCGAATTGAGAGAATTCAGAAGAAATTTATTAAATACATTTGTTATCGCATTAAAATCCCATATAATTCCGATAAATATTTAAGTCTTTGTAAAAAATTTCACTTACTACCTCTTTCTAAAAGAAGAGAGATTGCAGACATGACTTTTTTGTTTAAAATAACCTCAAACCTTATTGACTGTCCTGAACTTTTAAGCAAGATCAAGCTTAATACCCCTCATAAGGCTATTCGTTTTTGTCCTCTTATTAATATACCAAAATTCTGCACTAACTATAGACGTAATTCATACATGTTGAGAGTGAGCAAGAACTTTAACACCATCGATAAGCGCTTAGGGTTGGACCTATTCTGTATGAGCGTTGTGGCGGTTAGGCAGCTGTTGAGTAGGGAATTCTTTGTTTAAGCCTATTTTTATGTAATTTTAATTTTTTCGACAAACTCTTATTGTGTAACTGCGTAATGTTACTACTTAAATTGTTACTTTTTTAATTTTTATCCGCGAGGACCTTTAATCAGCTTCTGTATCTATTAAGATTGTTATACTTTTTTATGGCTGTTGGTCTTCCTTGAAATAAATAAATAAGTAATCTTCGATACTGCAACAACTGTGTACAGACCGTGTCTTTATCGCGTCGGCCGGGCCCACTAATTGACACTATCTGTCTTTATACCCATTGTGTATTAAACCGCTAATTAACAGATATCGTAAGCGAGACGGAACAAATATCGGACAATCAAAAGAACATTCAACGGAACAGGCGATGCGCTTTTACAATTGTTTGATCGTAACTGCGAGTGGCAGGAGGTTGATAGATCTCTAGGAACAATGGAAAGTGTTTCTGAATACTAAGGCAAGAAAGGTTACCTAATTTATTTTTATTTGATAGTTTATACTCTGTAGTGGAATAGAAGCAAAACTGAGAATTACACAGAAGCGAAATTGAGAATTACATAGATATCTGATACAGATACTACCAAATATTTTTACCGACTTCAAACAAGGAGGAATTCTCAATTCAACCCTCTTTTTTTCTCGTTACCTACACAAAGTTTGACTCTAAAGCTAATTAGGATGAACGTCTCTCAAAATGTTGTGCATTGTAGCCTAAAAGTATACCTATCTATACATCACAGTTAATCTTTTGATTTTTTATTATTTTGCTTCTGGTGCGTGCTTGCTCTTGCTGTGTTTATTAGGAGTAAAATTTTAATCCTAAAAAGTCGCATTTTTATAACAATCATAATCACTCGAAAATCAATAGAAAATCCTTAATTGCGCATGACATTTTCGTGCGAAATCAGATAACAGAGAATAACTGATAGAGCAGATAATGTCACAAAAACTGTATCATCATTACAGCCTTACTTACGGGAGTAAGTAGGTAGATACCTAAAATTCAGTTTATTTAATTTCGTTCCTGGTGCTGATTGCTTGATATTTGACAGAAGCACCAGCTCGACATGTATAGCGAACAGATAGGCATTCTGTTCTTTTTGGATACTACACGCTTGCTCTAACTGTATTTATTCGGTGAAGGTACCAGGGCAACATAAGTCGCCAAGAGTTAGTGGGCTGTAAGCAGTGGAGCGTGTAATCGAGCAGCTTCCGCGAGGGCGTGTAGCCATTGTACGGAGCTGACTGTTCGCGCGTGACTGTCTGCCAAACGTCGACGTAAACTTTACTGCATACAGTTTTTGCAAGCTTTTATTTATTTATTTAGAAATAGGCTTAAATTACGTTTGACCGCCAACTCGCCTAATGCACAGTAGTTATAACCTGATCTTAAGCGATGATGCTGTCTACGAAGGAGCACCCTTGCTTAGAAGTAACTGATTCACTTGTGATTTGAAGATACCCAGATTGTAACTATCGAGGAAAACCCACAGGCAGCGCATTCCAAAGACTAGTAGTTTACACAATAAAAGTGGAATCAAAGCGCTTCGTATGGGTTTTTGGTATATCAACCATAAAGCGGTGTCGATTTTTAAAGAAAGAAAGAAAGAAAGAAAAAGTTTATTTGTGACCAAATTAGGTTTTTTTTTTTAAATAGCTTATTGACAAGTTATAATATAAGGTCACAAATCGGCCCCAACTCAGCATAATGCCGGCTGTTAACCAGCGCTGGTCTTCCGTTGGAGCCGCTTGGTGATGTCTCGGTACTTTTTTGGTGATTTTTTGTGCCCATTATGATAGTATGATAGAAAAATGGGCAGGAGCCAGGAGGGAATTAGACCATGCGGATCCGATGCACACTCTCCGAAATGTATCCGGAAAAAAACCGATAGACTAGCAACTTTGAAGAAAATTAGTCTGAACTAGACTGAAGAACTGCTGATAAGCCTCTCGCCACGTTGCTCAATGGACTCCAACGTCGCAAGCTGGCACTTAGCTGAACCATTCCAAAGTACTCAATGCACGACCGAACTTGTGCTTGGTACAGTGAACGCAACTGTTCCGGCGTGAAGTACCGTCGCACCTTCGATAGGATACCCAGCTTTTTGGCAGCCAATTGAGCCTAGTTCTCAGTATAGGAGCCAAAGCCAAAGCTGTACCTAACTGAACTTATAATATTGTAGTATGAAAACTGAATAGTAAAATATTTGAAGTGTTTTTTTGTTGCCTACTCTATATTTCAGCCTGCAACATTGTAATCTAGTACAAATGCACCCACGGTTTGAGTTGTGAGAGTGAGAGCACAACTAAAATTATATACGCCGTACGCCGGTGGTCTGGTGACAATGGTTCGCTCTTTGACAATCTGAGTCGGTCGTTTGATTCTGTGTTGCGACTACAACAATAGAATTGTATCGTACAAAATCATTGTTTCTAATACTTAGTCCTTATTTAAGCTCGAAACTGAATACTGAAGCTTGCTTTATAGTTCACCGTCAAGTTTTAATCGCTTACACCAATACGTGCATAATTATATTAGGTAATTTACAAGTTTTGCCAGGTCAGAAATATTGTGTGAAAATTAGTCACGGAGCAACGGGGCACCTTAAGAGTTGATATGTTGTCAACTTTGGTTTCTTGCGTTGCATCAATTTTCGCAGTTATGGCAAACAGTACCTACTTACCATATTCATATGTTTTTGTTATAAATAGTTGTGGATATAAATAAGTTAAAAGTTATTTTAGAAACATGATTGCCGTGAAACTTTTCTCGGTAGAATAATTCCGCGTAAACGAAGGCCTTCTAAAATAAGTTTTTAGTGTTTTCGCCGAATCTAGAAGTTTCTGACAATTGGATTCATCATATTCTAATAGCCATTTACGTAATCTAATTTAATGTCAATTCATTTTATATTAAATTATAACAGTTCTTGAGTAATCTGGAGTTTTGTTATCTGTCGCTTACTTAATTTAGTACTGAGGCGGGCGCCGATTTGTGCGTATCTTTCTGCAGACGTAGATCGCAAAGATTTGTCACTGTTTCGTGCATGGGCAAAACTTAGATTTGAGCTGACAACGTCCGATACGTTGTCAGCCCTCTTAAATACCTAGTAAGTGGACAGCCTAAGTGGACAGCTAAGTACTTCAAACGTACAAGTGCACCGTGTGCATCCAAGTGCAATGCATTGCATTACAAATCCTGGTGATGCAGGGCTTCGGTGTCCCGTTACCGTAGGTACTCCTGGCTGAGCCGATCCCATTAGCCGAGGGGAATGGAATCACATATGGTAAGGGTATTGAAAATTACACCTAAACTTGTATCACATCACATATGTTAAAATGTAATATTAGGAGACAAACAAGCGACAACCATTTGGTAAGTGGTGACCGCCGCCTATAGACTTACATGGTTACAGGTTTTAATTTAGGGCCAAAAAAAAAATTAAAAATTCTATGTTTAAACATACTTTAGGCTCTACGAATACAAAGAATATGAACGGAAAGTAAATAGAAAAAAAATCTGTTGCCCCAGTTGTCAGCCAGGCCAGCCAGGGTGAGGCAAGCCCCCCACCGTGCCCCAACGTAGCTACGGCTATGGACACTTATAATCCCACTCCACTTATACCTACCTGGAAACGTTGGCAGTAATGGCAGTGCGTTGCCTAACCTATCTTTAAGGACTACGAGGAGTGAGAACTACAACACCCTTAAGAGCCTCTTATACCAAATTTGACGGTTTTAAATAAATTTTATTCAGTTAAATTACAATAATTGAGCTGGAAAAAAATACATGTCACAGATACATCTGTGTTTGAGTTTATGATTTGGTTCAAAACACGATGGAATAAACTTGCCTCGATCAAAAAAAAAATCTGAAACAAAGTCGGTTTACTTTATTTTTTTCGTTTTATGCTCTAATAAAAGTTCGTAACAACCTGGAAATTACATGTACTGAAAGGCAATTAATTATTAATTTATAAAAATATTTGGATAGAATTTTGATAGTGAATAGTTTAGTTTTTTTGTAAAATTAAAACCGTAACAAAGTCGCGAGAATTTGCGCGCACCGCGTTCAGTACCGCGCCAGGCGTCATCGAGATCGGACCTATATTCGTTTTTGTCGTTGCACTCCCCCCGTGGGCGTCCTTACTCTAGCGTGGCAAAATACATCGTCGCTATAACTTGGTGGGGGCTTGGGAGCGTTTTGTTGCCTACGCGACTCGGATAAACGGCCGTTAAGTTTGAAACAATTTATAGGTCATGTAACTTATTAAAGATTTTTTGTCATAGGTACCATAGAAATTTCATCCAAATCGGTTCAGTAGTTTGGTTTTTAACAAAACTACTGAACTGATGGTTGGTTAATGGTTGATGGATGGTTGTTTGGTTGTTGTCGTCGCGCTGGTTGTATTCAGACTCTCGGGAAAACAATCTTTATCTAAAAGTAAGTCCAGATAAGTGAATTACTTTTGTCATCGCCAATCGCCAACATGTCGTGACATTTCCTCCCCTTTGTCCTAACAACTGAGCCAAAATGAAAATGACTCATCAGCCTGCAATCTGCTCTTCATTTAGTCCAAAACAGACACAAAAGCGACTGCCAAATGGCTGCACTGCTCAATTAGGAGCGCATTAATTCTCAAGGCCGCGAAAATATCGCTTCTGTTTATAATAATAAAACTGTTTCTCCAGTTACTAAGTTGCCCTGACCTCTCACGAGTTACTTTATAGGCTGGTATCTACATATATGTAGGTATTTATTTACGGAATCAGGATTAACCCACACTATTAAGTAGGTATGTTATTTCTTACGTCGGCGTCGCGTCAATGGCGGAAATCAGCATAACTAGTAATATGAGGGTAGATTTGGTTGCTAGCAAATGCCGTTCAAAATAATTCCAATCGCAATAACAAATAATATTATATACTAGCTGACCTGACAGACGTTGTCCTGTCTTAGAACTGTCAAACACACAATGTTAAAATTGTAAATCTTATTTTTTTACACCTTGGGTTACATTATTGGAGTTATAGTAAGGACCCCTTTTTTTAAAATATAATACCTATAGACTATGTCACTATGTTACCCGGGGATAGTGTAGCTTCCCAACAGAGAAAGAATTTTTCAAATCGGTTCAGCAGTTTCGGAGCCTATTCAATGCAAAAAAACAAACAAACAATCAAATCTTTCCTCTTTATAATATTAGTATAGATAGCATAGATTAGCGATCCGCTACGATTCGCACGTAAATTACACCCGTTCGAAGCCGGGCGGCTTCGAACGGGTGTAATTTACGTGCGAAGCCGGGGCGGGGAGCTATATATATATGTGTAAACCTTCCGTGAAAATGTCACTGATGTTCACTGATGGTGAAAACTGCATCAAAATCCGTTGCGTGGTTTAGGAGGAGTTAGCGGTCATACAGACAAACAGACGCGGAAAGCGACTTTAATTTATTCTATGTAGAGAGAGAGAGAAGAGATAGAGAAGATTTAAAAATTTAATAAGCATAGCATAGCTTATTCTTAGGACGTAAACATTTAGGTATTGTGATGTTGTAAATTTTGCGCATAGAATGTTGAGTAGCATAATTTTTTTTAAATAATGATTATGGCACAATATACTCATAATAGTGCACCATTATATCGCACCATCATTAGTTGTATGTTATACATCAACATCATTTCAGCCGTAGGACGTCCACTGCTGGACGATCCCCCATCGATCTACAAAAGGGCCGGTTGGAAGCGGCCTGCATCCAGGGTTATCTTGCGGTCTTTTTTATCGTAGGTCATCTGTCCATCTTGTGGGTGGACGTCCAACGCTGCGCTAACCGGTCCGAGGTCTCCATTCGAGAACCTTTCGGCCCCATCGGCCATCTGCTCTGCGTGCTATGTGCCTTGCCCCCTGCCACTTCAACATGCTAATCCGGTGGGCTATGTTAGTAACCTTCGATCGTCTACGATCTCTTCATTTCTGATTCGATCTCGTAGAGAAACCCAGAGCATACAGCCCTCTCCATAGCTCGTTGTGCGACTTTGAGCTTGCTTATGATACCCATAGTGATAGACCATGTTTCAGTGCCGTATGTCATCACTGGCAAAGCACACTGGTCGAAGACTTTCATCTTAAGGCATTTTGGACGAGGAAACGTTGCGAAGTTTACCGAACGCTGCCCAGCCGAGTTGAATTCGCCGATTATATAACCTCCTTCTTAAAGTTGGACCTGCCTACTTGGACTGTTTGTCCTAGGTAGACGTACGCGTCAACAGCTTCAAGAACTCGTTCGTGCAAAGAGTTCGTCCCAACTGCATGTGAAATAGATTTTCCGTGTTTAAAAAAAAATGGTGATAATATTAAGAAATATTACAAAGATGAAGTTTTTTAAATAAAGGACAATTGTATTGTATTCAGAACGCTTAATGAAAATGCATCTTAAAAGCAGAAAACTCGACAATAACTCCTAATTTGAGCAAAGAAACTATTGAGGCGTAAACAAGGCACCAAGTCCTTAATTGGAGTTCCAAGGCGACTGCGCCACCCACGGTAGCCGAGTAAATCTGGAACAGCCTTCATGTACCTACAATTAGAATCGTGTTAACATAAGTAACATTTTGTAGATTAAGTACTCTCAAGTATTAACAGGGCTACGCGGAAAGGGTGTACTTATACTGACTAAGCCGAAAGGGATCCATAGTACTCAACATTATGCACAACTTCTCCAATTAAATCTAAAAAAAACAGCAAATAATTTTTGTTTAAAAAAAATATCGCGATTAAATATCAGTAGATTTTTTTATCGCGGTACAACAAATTAAAAACATACTTTTTGTAGAAAATAAAATGTATGGAAAAGCTAATATTGTTTTCGATTTCAGAGTTTCTCCTATAGAAACACTTGTTCATAATGATGGGTAGGTACTATGGACCCTTTTTGGCTAAGTCGGTATAGGTGGACCCTTTCCGCATTACCCTCGAACCTAAAACTGCTGATTTTAGTAAAAAAAAAACATTTATTAAACACGTTTCTTCTCGTTAGGAGTCAAAGCCATATCATGGTAAATTTTTTCACCAGCTATCCTAATAAGATGCGTACCTATAGGTATACCTACCTACACTAAACTTAATTTCGTGTCTGTGCTGAATCCTTTATCTGGAGCTAATCCTGGATGCTTAGTAGTTTTTCTAAGCCTGGATGTCTTTCATATTTACCATAAAAATGCATTGTCATCGGAACTGACCCAACATGTAAAAGTTCAGCTCAGTAGGATAAAAGGAAGTGGTTATAATAATTCAGCTTGCAATATTTGACCTAAACAAACAACAAAAAATAAACATACAATCATTACAGTTAAAAAACGCTTGTAAAAATTATGATTATTTGTTAAATTATAACAAAACAAAACAAAATTATAACAATCGGTATGGTAGACCTTAAGTACATTCAGGCGGTAACTACCTACGCGTGCCAGAATTCCGGTGCTGAGGCATCAAGGCCAGAGTGAATAGGTATCTTCTAAGTCTGCGTGCTTCATCTTCGACCACATCGTCGCTTACAACAGGCGAGTTGGTGGTCAAACGCGGACTTATCAGCGTTAAAAAACAAAACAGAGGCGCTGAGGTGCTGGAAGCAGTTTGCAAACTTTCATCCCTTTTTTTAATGGCTAAGGGCACTCGAGCTGGGTTTGCATCATTGGAACAGATAGCCTAGAGACAGCTCTAGGCTATCTGTTACCCTGGGTACCTATACTTAGTCTTATCATGTGCTACGACAGTGTTGTATTATAGCAACCACCTTAACAGCTCCAAATCAGGCGCTATTCTAGAGAGAAGCTTTTTACCACAGTTTTGGGGAGGATAGTAAACAGGGTGCTGAGGAAAAAATACAAAAAAGTTACAAGCTATGAAAGACCAGATAAAAAATGAAGATAAACGGGTTACTGTTATTTTTATAACGTGGTTCATGGGGGTGCTGGGGGGTGTTGCTTCCCGGCAACAGCTGTTGTTCCCAGTTCATTAGGTTACTCATACTATAGTGTACCTAGAGCAGGGGTCTCCAAACTTTGAAGCCTTGGGGCCATAATATTTTTTTCGGTATGTTGCAAGGGCCATGGGTATGGCAAAGTGTAGTGGCAAAGGGTATGGGGTGTAACATGGACTTGTCTTACTAGTCTTAAGCTGTCGCGGGCCGGATTGATGGCAGTGGCGGGCCGGATTTGGCCCGCGGGCCGTAGTTTGGAGACCCCTGACCTAGAGCATGATGTCATAAAAACCACCGTTGACCGAATAAATCTGACCTAAAGTTTAAGGTGGTAAACGGCAAGACTTTAAGGCGGCGGAATCCAATTCGACCGAGAATGGGTTGCTCTCCGACGACAGAACAACATCAGATGTTCGAATGCGACAAGCAAAGAACCGACGAGAGTGGCAGAATCTAAGAGAGATAGCGGTCTACAAGGGCCTTACGGACAACAGCTAGTTGCGGCTCCTAGTCCGCTCAGTTGGAGAATTACGCGAACGTGAACCTTATCGCGCCCAGATACGGTTTGCGGTCGCGTGATTTTCCAACTGAGCAGATTAGGTGCCGCAATTAGCTGTTGTCCGTAAGGCCCCAGGTCTGAGTTTTCAGGAGTTTCTTCAAACACATGATACAATGAAGCGACATGTTTTTTTCATGTTGGCGCCTAAAATATCCAGCTCCCAGGCTTTGACGAATGTACATCCCTTTGGTACATCCTTATCTAATCTCCCAGGATCCTAATCCCATTGTTGAAGTTACTGGGTAATTAAAAGAAACGTCATTGATGAAAATATCACTGGTCTACATCGATTTAGTTTTCTTACTTTATCTTTAAGTTTACTTACTTTGTTATTGAGCTCTTCGAATCTTCCGGTAGCCCCACGAATATCAGCGTCGAAGACATCTTATACAAGAGCGAAGGCACTTCACAAACACAGAAAAAAACGAGAATTTAGAAAATGCACGATTGTATTTGACGGAATAAACTTTGAAATAAAAATTATTGATGAAATAAGACGGGTGTCAAATCACGAAGGAAAATATTGAATAACTAGCCAGTGAGGTCGAGTTTGAATATCATACTGCGTTATTTTATCGGTCTGTTTAGCGTGGGCATCTCTGTAGGTGTTGGGGCCACAATTTGCTCATTTTTATGATCAAAAGTTCCTTTGTTTAAGGCGAGGTGAGTTAGTACTATTTTAGTAAAGTATTTCCTAGTTAGATACCTAGGTCTAGATTTAAACACATGGTTGATCTCTATCAAATAAAATAATATAAAGGACCCGGGTATGTCCTAAAACTGCGACCAGAACCACCGGAGGATGGGCAGCAGCATCCTATTAGTGCACGGTGAACTTACTGCGATCCTCAAGCCGCCTGCCAAGCGTGGGGATTATGGCAACACCCCCCTTTTTAAGAGGGAGGCCTTTGTCCAGCAGTGGACGTTTGATGGCTGCTGCTGATGCTGATGCGTTTCAGTTGGTCTCTAGCTGTAGGAAGTGCAACACGAGACTATTGATACATGATAACGAAACATTGACAAAATTATGCCTGCGTGTGCTTTGCCGAAGTGTAAACACACAACAAAAAACCGCTATCTATTTTTTGTAACTAATATACAGTGCTCTTAGTCCCAGATTTGATAGTTTACGAAAACTTTTTTCGTTTTCGTCTTGTTCCATACATTGCTGGGCTAAAAGGTATTCGTAAACTTTTTTCGTATTAGAGTGAAGCAATCTATACCGCCGATAACTGCCAAATTTAGTTCCTCCACGTTTCCGATAGAGGCGCTTTACTAAAATGTATGGAACAATAGGTAAACGAAAAAAGTTTTCGTAAACTATCAAATCTGGGACTAAGGGCACTGTGCATGGGTTTAGTTAGGTGTTGAAGTATAATTATGTCCGACGGTTTTAACTCGTTTTTACTGAGCAAGTTCAATGGTTATGGCCCGTCCATTTATTTTATTTTGGTCGAAGATTCGTCATACATTATTATAGCAGTTAAACCTACCTATCTGAGTGTTGGTTTTACGTAAAGCTATTCAATAGCTCGAAGAAAAGATTTAGTATCGTATAGGAGCTTAGATCAGATACATTTCTCAAAGCGTAGGAGGTAGGTATAATTATATCTACCTAATTCCAGCGTTGGTAAAGCTCTCGCACTGGGCCAGCGTGGTGGATATGGCCCAATCACCCTTTCGGGGGTAGGCTTAAAGTCCATCAGTGGACTGAGGCTGATTATGATAAAAGCTCTCGTAAAATAATTAATTATGGAGCAGCGCTCTAGTAATCGTTATACACTAATCAGCGGCGAAGGGGAGTTTCCTCGTGGATCCACTGCTATGACCCACTGGTGGGATTACGGGGTTTTTTTTCCACATAGGTAGACCCATCCACCACACTAGAGATGGAATTAAAATAAATTGGCCAAGTGCGAGTCGGGCTCGCGTACTGAGGATTCCGTTATCCGTACCACCACAAAATACAATAATTACCCATAAATTTAAAAAGACTTCAAAATTAGTAAAATATAGCATTTCGATCCGGTGAAACGATATGGTGAAAAATCCAGTTATAAATTGGTATTGAACTGAAATTTGTCACCTACTCGCATTTGACCATTTATTATTATTTGTTGTCATACCTACTTTAGAGTGTGTAGGTACCTACTATAATCATGCCAACTTTCAACATTAGAGCTAATACAAAAATAAGTTTAAAAAAATGCGTTTGTTGTAGGGGGACCCCCCTTTTATTTTTACTTTTTGACTTTTTAGGGTTCCTTAAATTTGAACTATTTACGCTCAATACTGGCCACAGACACAAGCAGAGTTAGTAAGAGCATAAAGAGCGAGCACGCGCGAGCTGGTCGCTTTGCTCTGGATTAAAAATTGGAGCATGGTTGAAACGCCTCATTTTGCAATCAATTGGGGATTTAATTTTGGGGGCTCTGCAGGAAATTATATTGATTTAATTTTTGTGAATATTGTATTTAACCCTTATTTAACCAAATAAAATCAGTAGTACCTACCTACAGTAAATACAGTAGAGTAGGTACCTACAGTACAGTCCCGAGCAAAGATTAAAGTAGGTCTAGGTCCCAACCGGACTCTGCAATAGAGTCCTACACTACCTAACAATATGCTAAATAATTTTATATTGTGTAAGTTTTCCAGGCAAATGTGTTGAGTGCCTACACTTATTATCGTAGCAACTGGTTCCGTGTGCATTGCAATATTGTAATGCATTTTGTTTGTGACCTATGTACATGAATCTAGTATCACGTCCTTGCCTAGGTAGGTATATTGTACATGCGTTTGCGTACCGTATTAGATTCATTAGTGTTGTCATGGCGTGGCGTGTTCACGCACACGCGGTCACGCGCCGATTGGCATATTATACTACTCTTTGCCGATTGGTGTTGACGGTGCGTCTGGTGCGTCTGATCTGAAAATCTGAACAAAACATGAAAACAAAATAATTTGCAAACATCCGTATTCGTTCAAAAATCTTAAGGACAAAAAATGTGAGAATGCTATGCTACATAAGATTTTTTTTAATGTAACAAAATCTCGGATTCTATTGGTTTTTAAACTGTCAAGACGCTTTGACGGATAATGTTGCCAGCGTACCTACTTTATAGCCAACTCTGGCAAGCTTTTGAGGATCAGAAGTACTGCATCTAATGAGCAGAAGCTACATTAGTAACTACTCACTTGAATGAATTTATTGCAGTTTTATCGCTATAACTCAAAAAGTTGTAATCGCTAAATGTTCAAATTAATTTGAAAAAGGTTTCTAATAATGTCCTATCCAAGTCTTAAGTTTCTATGTCTGTTTTTATGCCATAGGTGGCAATCAAGGAGATAGGCCGCCTGATGGTAAACGATCACTGTTGCTTAGGGATACCTGCAACACCAGGGGCATCCGTTGCATAGCTGCAATACCAGGGGCATCACAGATACGTTGCCAACCCTTAAAAACTCTATTAACAGCATTTTTGAAGAACTCCATGTTATAATTACTCATTCCACAAATTGAAGGTGTGAGGCGAGAAATAGATCGCCTAAAACGCACCGTGTGAGATTTCCACCGATCTATTATATTAAGTGGAATTTATGTTTATTAGTATATTAAAATTGAGATCTATACTAAAACTGTAAACATAATAATATTTAAGCCATTTGGGGTCAATACATTGGCCGTAGAGAACCGGGATGGAGCTTACCTTATTTTCCAATAATCTTTCAAAACGTCGGTTATTGTGACGCGTGCCCAAAATGCTAGCGTGTTTCTTACTCAACGCATAAGTATTGCCATTCAGCTTGGTAATGCCGCTATCTTGTATTTCGTTTAGTTAATAGAAAGTTGCCAGTTTTTTTTTAGCTAATAACATGAGGAAGTAGTTGGTCACACTGATTTTGACAGGTTGTTGAATCTAGCGAAGTTGTTGTTTGCTCTTTGCTTTGATTTTTAAAGTGGTTTTTTGTAAATTTTCTCATAATATCACCATGAAAACTGTATTTAATTAGTAAACATGTTGAGCCAGACGTCGACTGAAGCGTTGCTCTCAGCAACCTACGTAGAGAACTATTTAGATTGTGTGGAAAACCTTCCGAACGATCTGCAGCGACATTTATCGCGTATGCGAGAGCTCGACGTGACTTACCGAGGTAATTCTTTTAATACAACTCGATCAAAACACCAAGCATCACTTTAACGAAGTTTTTGATCCCATATCAGTTATAAACATTCCAAAAAACGTATGTTAAAATCTTGTGTTGACGTCTGATTTTCAACTTAACTACGTACGCATATCTATTTACAGTGAACGTTTCTCTTATGTTTGAGGACCAAAATAACATCGTTTCCAGTAACTTGTTACCTACTTCTTCCTATAAAAAGAGCATCGTTTCTCTCAGTCCATAACTCGTATTTCATTAGTCATGAAAATTAGGTATATGTGACTAAAATAGAAAAGTATGGTTGTTAACCTGAATATCAAAAGTCTGAGCCCACTTATGTTTTCGGCAGTGTCATGCCAAGATAAATAACAACCTGGTAGTAGTTTTACAAACATTTAATAGAATTCTCAATTGACGACATAATATTGGCTTGACCTTAAAAACAGTATATCGCTTTGTGTATACAATATTTTCTGAAAGATAGAATCAGATATACCTAGTTATATACAACCACTCAAAATGTTATCCTAGGAAACCCAATAATTTGTGAGAAATAAATGATTGAAGTTATTAATATTACCCCTAGGTAGGTTTATTTTTAAGTGGTTTTATTGATTTGAGGGGAAAGTAGGGCTAGGGTGATTGGGGGAAGGTTGAAGATCCTTTCCCGCTATCAATTCTTTCTGGAGACTGATCGACCTGAATAGGTTGGGTTTGAAATGAGACACAGATTGACACAGAGTATCCTGATGCCACCCAGTCTTGTGATTCTCTTAGCTAGAGTGTATATAAAAAGTGCAGTATCTAGAAGCTCAACCGTTGATTCGCCACACTTGGGCTTCGCTCTGCTCGGCCTAGTACGACTTGCGTTCCGCTCTGGGCCGACCACAAGAGCTTCAGCAGGGGTCTACCTGGAGCCCAGGGCACCCAGACTTGTGTAGAAGTCTAGAGGGTAATTAAAAAGACTTCAAATACCTTATCATCATCTGTTCTGTTTTAGGAAAAGAGGAAATTAAAGCCTCATTATAAACCCACCCCAATCCAATCTATTATATCACAATAAAGTATGATCAATCCTACTACCTCCTTATAAAAGATAAAGATAATATATCGGCACAAAACACTAGTAAATCAAACACACATTTAAAAATGCACACACAATAGGTGTTTAAACATTATTAGTCACTTTGTATCATGTTTTATCTAGTTAGTAGGCATATAATTATGTGTTTGTTACGTAGAGCTCCGTAGCTATTGTAACTTTTAAAAAATCATAGATAAAACATGACTAAGAACAAGTATTGTTACAGAGTGTCTCCGGGAAGCGGAGAAGCACCTAGCAGTATGCATTGGTGCGAACATAGAGGAGCGTCGCCGGAGCCGCGCGGCGCTGCGCCTGCAGACGGTACTCGTCGCCGCGCAGGAGGTCGGGGACGAGAAGCTGCAGGTGGTGCAGATACTGCAGGACCTCATCGACAACAAGCAGCGCTCACTTGACTCTGACCATAAGAAATTATGTGAGTTTCATCATCTATTTTCACTATCCTCGGATCACCAAGGACACTCTGGGAAGCCTGCGTAAGCATAAGCGAGCTGCTGGCTTTCCTGGAGGAGACCGGGTGGCTGAATTAGCTACAGCCGGGTGACGCAAAATGGGCCAGTGAATGGCCTAGTTGCGGAAAATGCCCGCTACACAAGTAAGTAAGTATCATCTACTTTTTCAATTCTGAAGTTTAGGATTACATCATCAGCCAGTAAACTTTCACTGCTGAACAATGGCCTTCCTCTCAGAGAGGGGTTTTGCCATAATCCACTCACTTGGCAGGTGGCTTGGGGGTCGCAGTACGTTCACCATGTACTAATAGGATGCTGCTGCCCATCCTCGGTGGTTCTGGTCGCAGTTTTAGGACATTAGGATCCATTAGTGTGCGGAAAGGTTGTACTAAGCCGAAAGGAGTCGATCATGCTACTACTACTTAAAACTTTTACAATGGGTCCAACCCTAAAATTGATACATGTTGTTGAGTGTAAATTACCGTTTTCAATTTTAGAATTGGACTCATAGTAAAAGTTGTTCATAATAATGGGTATAATCAACACCTTTCGGTTTAGTACACCCGCGTAACCTTGTATAAACAAATACTACTTATTGTACAACCAAACCGAGTAGAAAATTTACTTTATATTTCCAGTATCTTGCCTAGAAGTAAACACAAATGGCACAGCCAAGGAGGAGCCAGTGCCTTTACCGGAGCCGGTGCGGGAGCGCGACCGGGAGAAGGAGCCAGTGCCCGCGCCGACGCCGCCGCAGCACACCACGCCCGCACCTCCTCCAGAGCGCACTAGCGAGAAAGAAAAGGAGAAAGTTGAACGGGATAAGTCAGGAGGTGAGAAATTCTGCCTTGCTTGTATTCTAAAATATTCATCATCATCATCATCAGCCAGAAGACGTCCACTGCTGAACATAGGCCTCCCCCTTTAACCTCCACACTGAACGACAGCCTGCCTTTTGCATCCACTGGATGCCAGCGACTCTCACTATGTCGTCGGTCCATCTAGTGGGAGGCCTACCTACGCTGCGTCTTCCGGTTTGTGGTCTTACCTTTCTTCCCCATCGGTTATCGGTTCTTTGAGCGATGTGGCCTGCCCATTGCCACTTTAACTTGCAAATTTTAACAGCTATGTCGGTGACTCTGGTTCTTTGGCGAATATCCACGTTTCGGATTCTATCGCGCAAAGAAACTCCGAGCATAGCTCTCTCCATTGCCCGCTGAGTGATTCCGAGTTTTTCCAAAAGGCCAACAGTCAAGAACCACAATACAATATTAAACACTAACATTTATTTCACAGTGATTCATCATAATCAGCCTTTTAACAGTCCACTGCTGGACTTTTAGCCTACCCCTGAAAGGGTTATTGGGCCATATGCACCACGTTGGCCCAGTGCGGGTTGGTGGATTCACATACGCCTTTGAATTACTTCTCCTTACGTGACCAGGTTTCCTCACGATGTTTTCCTTCACTGAAAAGCCAGTGGTATGAAATCACACTGATTATATTGTTTATATTATACTCATCATCCATAGGATGTCCATTGCTGGACAAAGACCTCCCCCATCCATCTCCAAAAAGGCCGGTTGGTTTATGTTATTTTTTATTTATTTTACACGGGAATTACTAAGGTAAGATTTATATAACTGATGTCTAGGTATGTAAAACGACTTTTGAAAGATATTTTAATGTTTTCACTTAGAGATTGTGACTCCATAGGTATTGTTTCTCAATGATTGACATATCGCTGGCTCACTATTAATATTGACTTAGCAGGGTTTATGCTTGAGTGAGAGTATAGTTCATTCAAGCACAAACCCTGCTAAGTCAATATTTATGAAAGTAAATTTTTTAA
Source organism: Agriopis marginaria (assembly GCA_932305915.1). Classification (NCBI taxonomy): domain Eukaryota; kingdom Metazoa; phylum Arthropoda; class Insecta; order Lepidoptera; family Geometridae; genus Agriopis; species Agriopis marginaria. Next base: position 7,427,860 of record OW029933.1, read on the forward strand.
ATTGAAATTACAGAATGTGAAAAAAAAGTACACAGAACCTTGTAATAGTGAGCCAGCGATATATAGATAGAAGCTCTTTAAACTATACTCCGTTTTTTAATCTTAGATATTTTATGTAAACAAAGAAATGTCACGAAAAGTCACTGTCAAAGTGGCATGCCAGTCGCTCAAAACATTTTTCACTTATGATCAATATTTTACTTTCTATTTTCCTCGGCTTTGCTCTCGCGCGGTATAATGGGGGATATTCTGATAGCTCAAAAAATTTATAAAAAACATTATCAAAAGATTGCAATAGATGGCGTTATTATAGAGGCGTTGACTAATAAGATAGAGGAAATAGAGGCCAAATCAAACGTTGGCCAGAAATGTTTAGAATCCCTACTGTCCTACCAGTCTAATAACATATTTTCTATCAAAATATGTTTTTTTAAGATAACATTGTATAGAACAGATATTACGTTAAAATAAATAGTACAACACGGTTTTTATTTTATAATTGTTCATACAACTAGAAAAACGTAATAAAATACTTTTTTGGTCAAATATTGTAAACTACCATTATGAAAGATATTTTTGCACTGGTAACCCCTTTGTTTACATAAAATATCTAAGATTAAAAAAACGGAGTATAGATAAGAGTTTAAAGCGTCTTCGTTTGTTGCAGGCGAGCGGTGGTCGAAGCGCGCGCGGCGCTCGCGGGCGGGTGGCGCGGCGGGCGCGACCGGAGCCGCCACGGACGGCGCGGACTCCAGCGAGCGAGACAGCGAGCGTCACGCGCACAACACGCAACACAAGAAAGGTAACTATAACAACAAACATCAACGCATCATCGCTTAACATCAGGCGAGTTGAGGTCAAGCGCAAGCCTATTATAAAAAAAAAATACAAACAAACAAACTAAACACTCTTTGTATACAGGGAAGGGTGGTACTCTACGTGGGAAGGGGATGTGGTCCTTAACTTTTTTTAAATATAAATAATAGACTTGTGATTGTCCACCATCTCGCCTGATGTTAAGTGATGATGTGGTCTACGTTGGAGCGCGCTTGCCTAGAAGAAATCGATGATGACTTGAAGACACCCAGATTGTAATCATTGGGGAACACCCATTCAGGCAGCGCATTCCACAGACTAGCAGTTCGCACAATAAATGTGGAATCAAAGCGCTTCGTACGGGTTTTTGGAATATATACCATAAAGCAGTGACGATTTTTTGTGCCCGCTCTGGCAGTCCAATAGAAAGATGGGCAGGAGGGAATTAGATCGTGCAGATCCGATGCACACTCTCCGAAATGTATGTAATCATTAACTGTTGGCCTTTTGAAAAAACTCGTCACACTGCGGGTAATGGAGAGAGCTATGCTCGGAGTTTCTTTGCGCGATAGCATCCGGAATGTAGATATTCGCCAAAGAACCAGAGTCATCGACATAGCTGTTTAAATTTGCATGTTGAAGCAACCAACCATAATATGTATGCTACTTTATATGTACGTGTACCTACCATGTTCTAACAAATAAATAATTTGAATATAAGTGGCAATGGGAAGGCCACATCTCTCGAAGAACCGATGGGGAAGAAAGGTCCTTGACTGGAGACCACGAACTGGAAGACGCAGCGTATGTAGGCCTCTCATAATCTGTCGGTCCATCTCATAATATAAGTGGCAATGGGCAGGCCACATATAGCCACTAGATGGATCGAGGACATCGTGAGAGTCGCGGGCATCCAGTGGATGCAAATGGCATTCTGTCGTTCAGTGTGAAGGTCAAAGGGGGAGGCCTATGTTCAGCAGTGGACGTCTTCAGGTTAATGATGATGAAGTGTGTACTAAGCCGAAAGGGGCCCGTTATACTCATAATTATGAACAATTTTCACTATGGGAGCAATCCTGAAATTGCGCCACTCCACTATGCTGGCCCAGTGCATGTTGGTTTATGTCATATTTCTTAAAACCTTTGATGTTCTTGGCTATACCGATTTTCTCACGATGTTTTTCTTTATCGTTTTTGAGCAATGGCATCGAAACTGCACCTAATTTATAAATACGAAATAAGTCATTAGTGCTGGGCTGAGGATCTAACTGGGTGCCCTCAGATTGTAAAGCACACATGCTACCGCCCGGCCACAATCGCTCCTCAAAGTGACTGCTAAATTGAACAATATCGCTAAATTGATCAAAATTTTACAGGTATAGGCAAAAAGAAAAAACGCAAAGCACGCCAAACGGCACAACGCTCGGAGACGCCGCCCGAAGAAACGGACGCTATAGACCCAGACGAGCCACGCTACTGTCTGTGCGACCAGATATCCTTCGGCGAGATGATTCTATGCGACAACGATCTCTGCCCGATAGAATGGTTCCATTTCTCCTGTGTCTCACTATCAACAAAGCCTAAAGGCAAGTGGTTCTGTCCAAAGTGCCGCGGCGACCGACCTAACGTGATGAAGCCTAAAGGGCAGTTCCTCAAAGAGTTAGAACGGTATAACAGAGAAAAGGAGGAGAAAGCATAGTGATTGCTGAAGATACGGCTGTAAGTGAGTGGATATTATGAACTTTCAGCTTTATACAATTTGCAGTTGTATGCAATCGTCCGATAGCAAATGGATCATAGGAAAAAAGGTGTACGTATTCATACACTGAACACTGCAATAACACCATATTATTTGTTTCCCTGACACATTTCGCACCTTTAAAACAGTAGTGACCTAATTCCATTTTTTCGTAAAATGAGTTGGTTACTGAAACCGAAATAAAACAAGCTTACGCTACTGATTTCTAAATTTGAAACCGCCCAATTCATGAAGGAACAGTTTCAAACGACTATATTGGTCTCTTTAATTCTGAAAATTCGAGCCGTCGCGAAAGCGCTGCAGTCTGTGTTTAGCAATTAATTTCTGAATCATTGGTATATCTTCTCTACATTATTTCGAAATAATAACAACCGATTTAGGTTAATTATTTTTATTTCCATATTACAGAAAATTCTCGTGACGTTATTGTTGTTTATTTCATTTTTGTATAAAAAAAAAAAACTGACCATATCAAGCTTGTATTATATAATCTTAATTTCTTATAGAATATTATAATAATCAAATTGAGTTTTTTCGGGATATTCAGATGAATAAAATGACTATAATTTTCAAGCTTCTATAATTTAATAAATATAAAATCCTTTGAGAGATAAGCCTTGTATAGATAAAACCCTCATAGCCTCATACTCTCTCAACAAAATAAAAAAAAATTTTTTTTTGTTTACTCAATATAGTACGGAAAAATATATGAAAGAGTACAACAACGCCGTAATGTTCAATCTTATTTTGCTATTTCCCAAAAAGTTAGTTTTTTTTATTGAGTCACTACTGCTTTAAAAGTGCGATTTATTAGAATACTATTTAGAGATAAATTGCCATTTATAATAGCCCATATCTATCTACATTTCTGTATAAATGATATCCACTCATTTCAGTCCAGCGGGAAATAAAATCCTGCAAATACCTTAGAAGTATTGAAATGTGATTTCAATTTTATAGAAATGACTTTGATTTCATTTGATTCGATGCGAACGGCTCTGCAAGCTAATTTTAAAGCAATCGATATTGTTTCTGTCACTGTTACTCCTACTCTCCTTAAGTGACAGACTATATCTTAAGTAACAAGGTATCAAGGATTTTATATATACCCTAAAGGGACCTGGATTGAGTACTCATGCTAAAAAAACGGTCCGAGGGAGAAGCGAGCACGGAGTAGTGTGTCCTTTTCTTGTATAGGGTGTTCATGATTTTGAGGAAACAAAGACATTGTAGGTAATTCATATAATCATCGTATAGGTACTCTCAGTAAATACAGGAAGTTCATATAGGCCCAGTGACTTGCGCTAATGTCAGAATTTTAGGCCGCCAGGACGCCTGAAGGCCTCTGAGATGGCTTAGCGTCTATTGTTATAAGACTCAACCGGGACATACGGGTCACGTGACATTTTTTTTTTTAAATTATAAATAGGCTTGCGCTTAGCCGCCATCTCGCCTGATGTTAAGCGATGATGCGGCCTACGATGGAGCACGCTTGCCTAGAAGAAACCTATTCACTCTCGACTTGAAGACACCCAGATTGTTAACTTTTCATTCGATCATTCTGTTTCTAAATGCCGAATGTTGTCAACCCTAAGGGTCAAACTGAATTCTTGAGTTGTTTACCTTATTATGTACCTTGTTCGTAGCAGAAATAATATCTATTGTCAGAGAATGAGCACGCCGTTTGCGACATTAATTATAAATTTGTTTGTTAGAAGAATCTCCTCTTGGGATGATAATTTTCAGGTTGTAATTTAAGGAAGATGTAAATATTTTTTTCAGTCAAACAATAGAAGTACAGCGTAGTTCTACGCAATTACGGCATCTATTGTATAAAGAGTATTCTTTATGATAGTTGTGTAATACCCAGTGGCGTAGCTATCGAAGGGCTACGTGGTGCAGTGCACCGGGGCCCTCAAGCTCAGGGGGCCCCCGGGCCCCGTCCAGCAAACCTCAAACTAAGCTTGCGAAAATTTCCCCCATCTTCAAAATATAAATAACAGGTCGCAACACGACTTTAATCATGGCAACTCATACAAATACATGTATTATATAGCTTTGCATCTCTAATTAATAATAATATTATTATATAATTATAATAATATTTTTACTTCATAAGACCTAACCAATTTAGGGCCCCGTTTTTTTTTTTTTGCTCCAGGGCCTTTGCTTACCTAGCTACGCCACTGGTAATACCTACATATAATTTCGTACTATTTGAAATAAGTTATATTGAATATAAGGATTCATTAATAAAAGTTGTTTTATTGTTTAATTATACATACTTACTATTATTACTAAACGGGATCCCGCAATGTTTTTTTCCATTTTCTGGAGTAAAAAAGTAAGCTACGTCCGTCCTTATGATAATTTAAAAAAATACATTCATTCTGCCAAATGTCCAATGGAATTCAAATGGAGGGTGATGGTGACCGAGCGGTAGCATGTGCGCTTTACAGTGGCGTAGCGTGCCTTGTCGGGGCCCCGTATAAAAATTTTTTTGGAGGCCCTTATATGGAGGTAAAGATTTTTTTTCCTTACACACTTTGGGGGCCCCCGTGGCCCGGGGGCCCCGTATAATTGATACGGCAAATACGGCGGTAGCTACGCCCCTGGCGCTTTACAATCTGACGGCACCCGGTTCGATCCTCGGCCCTGTACCAATTTACTTATTTGGTACCTAAATTAATTTATGTGCAGTTTCGATGCCATCACTCAAAAACGGTAAAAGAAAAAAAAATCTTGAGGAAACTGGAATTTTTTAACATTCTATCCAATTTTTTTTGACAATTTGAGTAGGTACCTATAAGAATCCATATAAATGAACAAGTGGGAGATGATAAAATCTGTTTGGCGATTCTAGCGCACTCGACATTGTTTCTATCCTCGTTACTCTCCATCTCGATGAGTGAAAGAGGAGGTTATATTCCCAACCTCTCCATCAATATTCAGAACACAGCGGACAACAGCTAATTGCGGCACCTAATCCGCTCAGTTGGAAAATCACGCGAACGTGAACCTTATCGCGGCCAGATACGGTTTGGGGTCGCGTGATTTGCCAACTGAGCGGATTAGGTGCCGCAATTAGCTGTTGTCCGGAAGGCCCCAGAAACCTTCCATTCTATTATATTCAATGTATTAGAAAACTTTAAAAAAGACGAATGAAATCGGTATAGTCGTTCTCAAGTTATGGCATGACCAAGATAAATACGGATTAATTTATATATATATAGATAGATAACCGACTCAGCGAAATAAATAACTAAATACATTACACATACTGAAAAAATAAATCAAATTGGCTGATAAATCTCCGGGATATGAGATAAGCGTTTAAAGTTTTTGGTGGGGATAGAGAGCAGATGCTGTGTCCCTTTCTCGCAAAGCGTGTGTTAGTATAGCGTGTATTATCTATGAGTATAGCATTTGTATGGCGCGCGCACGGCTTGACGTCCGCGTCATCACGTGCTATAGTGCGCTCTCTGTCTAGCAAGAAAACTTATTTATTTTTGAACTCATTTTAATTTTGTTTTCATTGATGGGCTCTATTTATGATCAGCTTTTTCATGAGATATTAAATAAAAATTAGGACACAAGGCTATTCCAAACGTCCCAGCTGAGTATTCACTCTGAAATGGAGAATGGAGAAATAAGAACATCCAGAAATAAAAAGTCCAAATAAATCAAATACTGATATATTTTAAGAGGAACTAATTTTGTATTTAGTTACTCTTAAATTGGCGTCGATTCTGTCATACCACTCACTAAACTAAACCAATCTGACAGGACTAAAATTATCTGCCTCTTTTAATTTTAACATGCGAGAGAAGGATGGCAACAATTTTAGAGCTGTCAAATTTAGTTTAGTTTAGAGTACATCAGAATCGATGTATATAATTAATTACTATACTTATTGAAACTGTTCTTATTTTTGGGAAGACACCATCAGAATAAGAAAAGACGTTTGACAGGACTAAACTATAATTTTAGTTAAGTTCTCTCTAAAAATGCATGCAAGAATTGCGATCACTGTCTGCTGCATCACAACTAACGCTAAAGCAGGCAGGGTTTCTTATTTTTTCTGCTGCGATCACTGTCTGCTGCATCACAACTAACGCTAAAGCAGGCAGGGTTTCTTATTTTTTCTGCATCTATGTTTAACAACAATAAATTACTGTATATTTTTTTTAATGTATGTATGTAAATAACAGTATTTTCTATCTATCATCGTTACATATCTGTAATTCTGTAGCCTCTCTGGATATTGAAATAAAACATAATAATCATTTATATGGCTTTATTCATATGATTGATCTATACACACAAGTCTTCTAAACACTATTAGTAACAACGTGAAGTAATAATTAAACTAATTTCAAATACAATCTTAATTTTAAAATAAACAATCCATACAAGTCTTAATTGATAGCATATCATTTGAATTATAAATGCCAAGTCATCTGAAATGTTAGAAGTTCATTTTAATATAATGGTTTATATAATATTGCAATGGCTTATATTTTCGACTAGAACATTATTATTATAAATTACATCTATATTGCGAATAGGACAAGGATATTCTATTAGACGGTACTCGGTACCTTTTATATTCTGAAATGGTAGAGAGAATTGCGAGGCGTTATTCTAACCTCAAAGTTAAATATCATTAGTTAGACTTCAATTTACACCGAAATGGGGCAGCTGCGATCTAACCCAACAGTTATGAATAGAAACCGATATCAACATCATAATTTCAGCCATAGGACGTCCACTGCTGAACATAGGCCTCCCCCATCGATCTCCAAAAGGGCCGGTTGGAAGCGGCCTGCATCCAGCGTTTCCCTGCGGTCTCTTTTAGGTCGTCTGCCCATCTTGTGGGTGGACGTCCTATGCTGCGCTTACAGGTCCGTGGTCTATATTCGAGAACCTATCGGCCCCATCGTCTATCTGTTCTGCATGCCCTGCCCACTGCCACTTCAACTTGCTAATCCGGTGGGCTATGTCGATAACTTTCGTTCGTCTACGGATCTCCTCATTTCTGATTCGATCTCGTAGAGAAACCCCGAGCACCGATATGCATTTGTATATTTAGCCCCTTCTCACCTGTTATTGCATATTTTACTAAAATCTGGTAATGATGCAAATTTCCGATTTGTTTAATATTTTTTTCAGAAATACAAGTGCGGCTGGTTAAAGATTGCGTCTGACATTTTAGTCATAACTTTGTAAAAAGATGAACGGAAACAGTAAATTCTGATCATATTTACTAGTTTTGTGTTACCACCACCATAGTGGCTACCAGTGGTAGCCAATACTGCAGTAAAATATTAACAGAAAAGTTTTATTCAGACTTTTACGATGTTATACCAGCTCTCAGAAGCATTCTAAGTGGCAGAAAAATGTATACTGTAGCAAAAAAAAATATGCCGATCAAACCTAGCTCTTTGTCGACGATACTTCTATTCTTTTGAAACACTTTATTATGGTTACTCGCACGCGAGTGGGATTAACGTTTAAACGCTAGGGCAAATACTTGCGCGTAGTCTGAAACGAGCTTTAGCATCCCGTTTTACTAAGTAGACCAGCTTTCTTATGACATTATTTAAAATTGAGGTAAGAAACACCTTTCAAATTGTAATTAAAACTAATATAGTTCACATTTAGCACACAAATTGAAACTTAAATTGAAGCAGCCTGTACTGAGGTCTTACAGTGTTTATTCCCGCAAATTCAACTAATATAAAATAAAATTGTCACACAATTAAAAATCGAATCATTTTTGTACCATTTTTAACACTAAAGCCACCAGACATTTGTATACGAAAATAGAAAAAGCGTAGCGTATCGTCCTATGTAGTGGGGCAAAATTACTACTAACGGTTTATTTTCGTGAGTGCCGTTTTGGCCCATGGATCAAGATATGCGGGTCGAAACAACTCCGCAACTAGATTGTTTACTAGGAAACCCACTTTGATTTAGCTTACCAAATGTCTGGCACACACTCAATTCCAATAAAAACTCTTATTTATTCACTCCAAACAACTAATAAATACTGTCATTTATACAACAGTTAATATACGGCAAGATACATAATACTTTTAGTGTCAAATAAAAATATTAGGCCAATATTTTTAAGTACACTTCATTATAATATCTAATTAAATAACACCCTATTTTGTGACGTTATAATTTAAATATGACACTAAATTGAACACAATTACATGCTAAATATTTACACACAGACCCTTACTCTGTTAGACACCGCGAGCTCACCTACTTTGCATGTCTGTAGTGTTAAGTTAGATCAAAGCTCCTAGCACGCCGCGTGATCAACTCAACAGATCAATCTACGTCATCTTGGCAGTAGCATGTTAACGTCAATACAAAAACTCTTCGAAAGAAGTTAGCCGTGCTAATCAAAGTCATCATCATCAGCCTTTAACTGTCCACTGCTGGACATAGGCCTCTCCTAATGCACGGTAAGTGTACCTCGATCGGTAGTTCTATGCACCCAGTTTTTGTCGTCACTCCACCTGGCCGCAGAGTGTCCTACACTAGGTTTACCTTAACATTGTTTTCACTCTTAAATTCGTCTACCCCATCGGTTATCGGTTCTTCGGCAATGTGGTCGACCCACTGCTACTTACTAATCCTTTGAGCTATGAACTTAGGTTCTATGTCGGAACACTTCGTTTCGAATTTAGACCCGTTTAGAAAAAACGCAGCAATTTAGTGGAGTTAAACTACCGCTTAAATGCTCTTGGGACATCATAATGAACAAAAATGCGGCATGCTAAATTTTCATACAACTAGACGTGGTCGCGGTGTCTATCGTGTCTCTGTCTGTGTATTTACCTAATACAATATGTACTTCTTAAACATACAAAAATCTATAAAATCGTTAAGTTGATCGAAGTCTATGTGATTAAAAATATTCGAGTGTTTGTAGGTGGAACTTCATAATTTACTATATCAAATAGCCTATGCACTTACATTGCGTCATATAAATAAAAGCATAATTATTTCAAAAATCTATTAACAAGAATGTGTTGATAGACAATAGAAAAGTGTAAGAGTGCCTATTTTTATTTAAATATAGATTCATGTATTGGTCCTAGATAATATCAGTTTACGGCACCCGGGCAGTGGATTTTCAACTTTTCATACTAACGTATTAACTAGTCACTAATCAAATTTAGATAGACTTTAGATAACTAGTCAAATTTTTAGCTGCAAATTGAGATTGTACAATCTCAGTTTCACCCGTGTGGAGCCCTCTTCTAATGCACGCCACTGAGTTCGGACGGCATCCAGTTTATACCCGCCGTTTCCCGCAGGTTGTCACTCCACCTGGCCACAGCGGGATTTCATCGTACGAATATTATTAATGCGAATAATAGTGTGTTTGTTTATTCCTCTTTCACACAGCAACAGAGCAACGTATCCACGTGATATTTGCATAAAGATTAACGATTGCTGACGAATGACAGGATAGTTTTTATCCCGGAAAAATGAACGGTTCTTGAGGGTTTGTCCACGCGGGTGAAACCGCGTAGCGTAACCGCGGGCGCAGCTAGGTTTATTATAAAGTTTTATTAAAGGTGATCAGTTTTATTAACGGTGATCAGTTTTATTAAAGGTGATCAGTTTTATCAAAGGTGAACAGTTTTATCAAAGGTGATCAGTTTTATCAAAGGTGACCAGTTTTATTAAAGGTGATCAGTTTTATCAAAGGTGATCAGTTTTATCAAGGGTGATCAGTTTTATCAAAGGTGATCAGTTTTATCAAGGGTGATCAGTTTTTATCAAAAGTGATCAGCTGCCATGCGATTTTGTACTCATCCTGCTGTATTACAAAGATGACGTTTCCATAATATGTGTAGAAACTGTAGTATAAGGCTTGTGGGTGTTTATACCCAGACTCCGTGAGGGTTCTTGTTGGTTGGCGCTGCGTTTTCCAGCTGCCGAGGCGAACCGATGATCCTACGCGCGCTGCCCGCTTTGCAAAGCCCTGAAAAGTATATTGTAAATATGATACCATTGACCATCAATCTGCCATCAATAGTGATTATGCAAATGCTACTAATATTACTCGTATAATCGCGAAAGTTTATAAAGTTTATTACGCGGAACAACGGATCGACCTGACTTTTTGCATGGGTATAGTTCAAGAGCCAGAGAGTGACATAGGCTACTTTTCATCATCATCATCACTATTTTTCATCACCACGCAGGTGAAACCGCGGGGCCAGCCAAACCAGCTAGTAATTACATACAGGGCTACTGGTAATCAAGTAGCATCATCATAAGGGCGGCTTCAGTACATCAAAAAAGCAACTTTTGTTATACGACTTTAAGAAATTCGCGGGAAAAATATCAGCCATGGCAAGATTTGCAAGCAAATTGGCTGTCTATACGTTACTACCGCAGAATATGAAGGGTACAGAAAGTCGGCTCCGGCTGACCTTGATTTTAATTACACGCCGTAGCGCTAGGGTACGCAAAGCAGCTATAATGTTGTTTATCGGGCGAATTGTCGCGCGAAACTTACGTAGTGCCCTCGCGACTCGCGTCGATCGATTCGATCCGAGATCGAATCGATCGCTGTAAGTGCGCGTTTTTAAGTGGGCACATGGGCAGTGTTTTGTCCATACAAACGTATTCTCGTGTTTCCTCCCTGGATAATACAGCTAGAACTGTAATTTTTTAAATAAAATTTATCTCCTCTATTTTCATGCTTACATATATTTTTTTTCTTATAAGTTAACTACTATAAGAAATATGAGCTTATAAATAACCCATTTTTTTTACCGCCATGTTCAGACTTCTATCAAATAAATTTGACGAGTTTATAAAACAATGACAGAAGCAAAGTTCAATACTTTTCACAACTATTAATTTAAAAAAAATGAAATCGCCCTAGTTTTGAATGAGGAAACAGAAAAATACGAGTCGATGATTTTATCTACTTTTCGTAGGTATAATCGATCCGAGCTGCAGTTGTCCCTATTGGGCTCTACGGGGAGAGGATTGAGGTTAGGGGACAGCAATAGATTTGCTAAACATATTCATCATATTTCTTGGTCGTGGTATGCCCTCTTAAGTGTTAAGTGTTCGTCGTGTGCCTGTTTACGCTCGATGTATGCAACCGACCTTCTGTACTGTTCTGTGTAAGTACTCACCTTCGTAAGCGGGCTATGGCCAACGTTAATTGCCGACTTTAGAAATAAGAAATAGAATTATCTTGTCCTAACTTACGCAGAATTTTTCGTCAGCCCTCATTTTAGCTAAATATTTTATATATAAATTGACCGGTACACACCGTCCAATGGATGCCGCAGCTCGTCCACGCTTCCCGACAGACTCTGCAGGTTTGCTTCTTTCATCTCCTGCACCAGCCTCTCTACTTGACGCTTCTTCTCCATTATTGCGTTTTCTAATACACCCACCTGGAATAATATGTAAAAGCTTCGTTATGGATTGTCTATCATCTTTCTCTTGGCAACTTGACACAACAAACGTCTCGACTCTCGTGCGCAAGAGTTCGCGAAGCATTTTGTGTGAAAATATCATAAATTTATGTTTATTTGTTGGTTTGTTTGTTTACGAGGCAGTATTTTTTTTTTCGAGGTGGAGGGAATCTTCTAAGGATCCGCGCTTGCATTGGGGTGCATCCTGGTTATGTTGGGTTATACCTCAGATCATTCAAAGAAGGAAGATATGGGACCGTCCATTAATCACGTGAGGCTTGAAAGGGAGGAGGGGTGCTTTTAGTCGAACTTAACGAACTTGGCACCTCTATTGCATGTAGACATTAACGTGTGTTAAAAAGGAGCAAGTGAGCCGCCGTACCTACTTAATCGGTTTGTCTGATCTGAGAGGATTATACCCACTAAATTACCCCCCCCCCCCCATTCCACCCCCTCAGATACAAAAATAAAAAAAGCGCGAAAGAGATGTCTATGGCCGATGAGCGCAGCCTTTTTAAGTTACACGTTTGTAATACACTTACATAAGATCTCGTTTTGAACTTGACGAGACACGATTTCACACATAATTATGACTAAAATAAAGAAAAAACCGATTAGAAAGTTTACAATCACGATCCTTTTCGTCAGAGACATTTTAATTAAATCACACATAAGTTTAAGCATAGCTACGGCGCGCAGTTTCTCCTGCGTGGATATAAAACAATAATCACTATCCCAAAGGATATGTTTATTTTTCTCCACCCAAACCAACCAGTTAAGGGGACTTTTTATTTATTTCTGTCCCCCTAAGAAAACAGCAGGGTGACATTTCGGAAATAATTAGTTCGAGCTGTCTCCTCGCCGGTAACAGGGGGACAAACCGAACCCGGGACACCCTGTTAGTCCCCCACGGGGACAGAGCAGCGGAACAGACCAGAATAATCCAGATATAGCATATTTCCCAATAACGTCTATTATGATTGACACCGCGAGTTCACCCAACTAGCAAAAGTTTGCCGAGTAAGTGGTATTTCGCTTCTATATATATATTTTTTAATTTAATAATTGGCTTGCGTTTGAATGCCAACTCGCCTGATGTAAAGCGATGATGCGGTCTACGGTGGTGCACGCTTGCCTAGAAGAAACCGATGCACTCGTGATTTGAAGACACCCAGATTGTAACTATCGGGGAACACCCATTCAGGCAGCGCATTCCACAGACTAGCAGATGCCTTATTAAGGATGATTCGGATTGTAGTCGCGATCGCGTGCCATCTCACTTACGCACGTGGTGCGAGTAAGTAGATGCGAACGGGACGGCATGCAATCTCGATCACGATTAAACTTCTATAATAAGGCCGCAGATCGTATAATAAAAGTGGAATCAAAGCGCTTCGGTTTTATATTACCTCACGCTTCAAGTTCTCAGCGGTGAGATGGTTGATTTCTGTGGCGTGCTTCGCTTGCTGGATCTGGCTCTGCAGGGTTTCCACTTCGGCCAGCATAGACCGCTCCAACGCTTGCCTGTAACAAAACCAAGATACAGTACCCGGCAGTAATAGGCTAGGTGCCGGCTTCGTAGAGCGTCGTCTCTGTCGCACGATCTAAAACAGCCTTTCCCAAAGTGGGCGATAACGCCCCCTTGTGGGCGCTGCAGGCCTAAAGGGGGGCGGTAAGAGACCCAGAAAAAAATGGGGGCGTTGTGTAGAGGCTTGGGGGGTGATTTGTAATTTCATTTAGCTAGGAGGCCTCTTAGACACCGACTGCATGAGCTCTCGACTCTCAACTACTACTTGTGAACATCAACTAATGTTAGTTAAGAGATTGCTCAAACTCGGTTCGAAATTTCTCTCTTTTTAGCGCCCCCATTTTAAAAAAATGGGGGCGCTAAATAATAATTTATTCTCAAAGTGGGCAGTAGACAAAATAAGTTTGGGAACCCCTGATCTAAAACGTCACATAACGTACTGAGTGACAGAGACGACGCTCTACGAACTACCGACGCTACGACACTAGTCGATTATCTCCCTCTTTAGCTCTATGTGCATTACTTAATGCCGGGTACTGTACATACAGTAACTGGCACTCAACTTGAGACATTACCTTGAGTGCGCAATAGACGATTTTAAGGTATCGTTGGTGGAAAGAGAGATGCGCGGGGGCATTCCGACGGCACGCGTCTACGCGATTGACCGATTCGCGAACGACATGCGCGAACTTACCCCCACTACGTCGACTTTGGCTCAAGTTGTTTGCCGGCCACTGTACCGATCTCTTACCCCAAACACATGGTGTAAATGGTGTTGCTTCTGCGTTTCGTCGCAGATATAACTAGAATTAGCCTAGAATTAGATAGCCCGTTGGTCCAGTTGGTAGTGAACCTACCTTCTGAGCCTGAGGGCGTGGGTTCGATTCCCACGTAGGACAAACATTTATGTGATGAACATTTGTGTTTGTTCTATATCTAGGTGTTACTATCTATTTAAGTATGTATTTAAAACTATATAAATGTATATATATATATCAGTCTCTGGCAGCCATATCACAAGCTTTGCTTAGTTTGGGGTCAGATGACCGTGTGTGCAAAAATGTCCCAAATATGTCCCAAAAAAATTCACGATCCCGGATAAAACGGCGGGATGCAGCTAGGAATATTTGCTACTACTTTATGAAGGGTGAAATAAGGTATATCTGGTCCACAGAAAACAAATATTTTTTTTTATTAAATTAGAATGGCTGTCAAGGCATTTTTGTAAGAAATTTGTTGTAGCCAGTTGCACCCATATTAACGAAACGTCAGTCATTCGAAATCAGTTAGCAACTGTGATGCGGAGTTCGACGCGTTGATCTGAATAAGAATGTTCAATCAAGGTTCTCATAATGCCTGGTGACAGATTTTCCTTCTCATTTCTGTTTTATTTACTTCTCTTTTCTGTGGTCTGGTCTATCTCTGTACAAAACATACACATTCACATTTCTTCTACGTAAGCGTGCTCAATCATAGACAGCATCATCGGTCAAAAGCAGCCGAAATGACGGTCAAACGCAAAACTATTATACAAGATATTTATTAAAAAAAACTCTTAAAAGATGGACAAAAAAGCTCATCATCGAATTATTTATGCAAAATTAATTCCACGTAATAAAATTTATTTGATGGCTTGTTGACATTTAGTGAAAGGAGTGAAAGTCTTCTTTGTTCATTATCTTTCGATACGTTTAACTATTTCGTCGTTTATAAATACGTTACTTACGCAGTCATGCATAGATGTTCAAACACTAATTGGGTCTGGTAAATATATTACGAAACGAGTTAGTCTATGTAAACTTAGGGTTGCGCCTGGAAGAGATCTTTTATATCCAACAGTTTTAATATTAATACGTAACTTACGCACTTATGCATAGATTTTCAAACACATAGATGTTGGGTGTAGTAAACAACGAAACGAGTTTGCCTATGTAAATAAAAGACATCTTTTATATTTCACCAATAGCCACCAATTTTCACGCTCGTTTGAATTTTTTTGGTAATGTATGTAATTTCTGGTATTAACAATAAAAAGTTATTCAATTTAGACACATTAATTAAGAAATACCGACAAACATATTTAAAACTTATGGCGTCATAAGAATGCCTAATTTAGCTTGCGACAATTGAAGTCTACAGTAACAGATTACTAAAAGATACTACGGCATTAGTCTAACTTTGGTTCGGACATTTTTGAGCGGTGATCAGAAATCCACAGTTTCAAATATATTTGGCTTGCTTGCTGCAAGTGGCAGAACTTGCTAGAACTGACACCACAAAACGTGGGATATTTCTAATCGAGTTGATCTTTGAACAATCGATTCTATTGTATTCGAATAACCGTTCCCACAAGAACCAGTAATTCACATAACTCTCTAGTCGACTAACAGCGTCTTGTTTGAAATAGCGCTTTGAGGTCATACGTGCCGATGGTTAGCCATGTACAATGTTAACTCAATCTATGTGGAGAAAAGTAAACAAATCACGTAAACTACTACACGCAAACTCGATAGTTTTATTTTTTATTTTTTATTATGAGTGGTATTTTATGTACGGTCCTTCAACTATCTCTATGCAAATAGTCACGTAGATAGGCTTCTCTGTTGTTTCGTGAAAGACTAACAAACAGGCACACTTCCGCGTCTAGAATATTGGTATGATACCAGAAACATCGCTTCGTTTTACATTGTACAACTCAATTACAGAAATCAAGTCAAATTAAGCAACAAGAAGCTATTATTAAGTCGTTAACGGCGGATTAAGAATACATAAAACGTTTTTTAAATTGCTCTGTTAAAACGTGGGATAATTTCAAGTAAAATGCGTACGCATGTTTTTTAGGTCAACACTCGTTTTCACTGCCAAAACCCAAAATATACGTGTTTTGTTTTGATTTATCAATTATTTATTTTACGTGTTCAAACGTACGTGCGTTTTTTTTTAAAATATATATGAAGAATAAATAGGTCCACGTTTGGCCACCAACTCGCCTGAAGGTAAGCTACGATGTGGCCGAGGCTGGAGCACGTTCTAGAAGACTTATTTTTCTTACTTTCGCATTTGTTATATCAAGATGCTCTTACCTATTGAAGTGATAAGGGGTTTTTTTCTTATATTTCTTAATATTAAGTAATACTTATTTATTACAAAGTCCACCCCGCGGTATCACCCGCACGAACATTCCCTCAGAAACCGTAATTTTTTTTCAGGATAAAAGGTATCCTATATATAACTCTCCGGCATCCAAATCGCATCGATCCCTTGCTCAGGCCTTACGGACAACTGCCATTGCGGCACCAAACTAACGTTAAATCCGCTCAGCTGGAAAATTACGCGACCGCAATCCGTACCTGGGCGCGTTAAGGTTCACGTTCGCGTGATTTTCCAACTGAGCGGATTTAACGTTAGTTTGGTGCCGCAGAAGCAGTTGTTCGTAAGGCCCCTGTTCCAGCATGAAAGAGGAACAAACAAATACACTTTTGTATTAATATATATGATGATGATGATGATGGGTATTCGCCCTAGTGTTCTCGCTGCCGGCCAAAAGAACTTTTGTTCAATTATATCTGATTATTTCAAACTAGTAGGCCGCCCCTGCTTCGCACGGGCGAAGCCGGGATATATAGCCTATGTCAACCGGGGATAGTGCACCATCCCAACAGTGAAAGAATTTATCAAATCGGTTCAGTAGTTTCGGAGCCTATTCAATACAAACAAACAAACAATCAAATCTTTCCTCTTTATAATATTAGTATGGATGAGTTATCTTTATTTTTTTAATATACCTACTGTAATTAAAACAAACGTAACTAGTCAAAAGTCGGTTAGGCATAGACTTTGGAAATTTAAATTCCCAACGTTCCCTCAAGTGGAGACGTTGGGGATTTCAATTCCCAACCATTTGAATACGCCCTTCCATTCCTTCTATAAATTGAAATAAAAGTACGTTACCTGTTTTCTTGCTGCCGGCTGCTTATGATCCTCTGTTCATTGTGTATCTCCTCCATGAGCTTCCTAATCTTGTTCTTGCACTGCAACAGTTCGGTCTCGCAGTTGGCCAGTTTGGACCGCACCAGCACTATCTCAGACTTGAGGGTTTTCTCACTCTGTTTCACGATATCGTTCTCTTCCTCTATGTAGTTTAATGCCTGCACCTGGTTTTGAAAGATTTTCGTGGGTAATTTATTTGGATTTAATTTTTAAGACGGGACTTTAGCTTGGTTAATTTATTTTAACATACTTTAATTAGTTATTGTAACTAACGATCTTTGTAAACAAATCTTGGATGCGATTTAAACCTACTTTTAAAAACAGGCTAGTTGACTGGTGTTTCATTTATTACTAAGATGCGCCCCGCGGTTTCACCCACGAGTAAAAATTATAGTTCTTTTATGGTATTTTCCAATTTACTGTGCATTTTTCTTAATTTTTCTTTCCGTAAGTACCTTCTACAAAGTAATAGAAAACTTAAAACATAAAGATGAATGAAATCGGTAAAGTCGATCTCAAGTCATGGCGTGACCAAGGTAAATGGGGATTCATTTATGTATAGATAGATAGAAGATAAAGAGCTAAAGATATAATTAAATCTCACGATGTTTTCCTTCACCGTCGTTGAGCGATGGCATTGAAATTTACATAACATAATAGACATAATTTAAGTATTAAATTAACTAAAATTCGCCCAGAACTGAGAATATGAACTACTTGCATGTTTATGTCTATGTGTAACTGTCAAAGATAATATTACCATTTGATCGCTCATGTAGTCAAACAACGCTTGTGATTGGAGAATCAAAAGTCATTCATTCAATTCGCGCCTAGGATTAGCCCTGCTCGAAATACTTTAGGTTGACATTTTACAACCTTTGCCACATGCGGGGAGCAGTCAAGTGATTATATTGTCATTGGTAACTGTAGTGGAGTCTTTCATTGACACTCATAGTATAATTTTTTAACCTTCGTTATCTTAGCCACGAAGTTCATATGGTAATTAAGTTAGCATTTATGGTACTTTTACCCAGTGCCATTACCTGTTCAGTGGCGATCCTCAGCTGGTTGTCGGCTGAGTTGATCTGGTGCTGCATTACTTCCACCTGCCTCTCCTGCTCCCGACCCTTGTTCTCCCAGTATCCGATCTCGGCGTCGTACTGTTGACAGACAGACGATGATAGCTGGGCGTGGATGATACACCTCTCATCACCTCTGTCCGTTTAATGATCGAGTCGGTGGATATGAAGCTACCTAGTTTACTTCAGTGGCCAGCAGACGAGTTGTGGCTCGTCTTGTATTAATTCACTGCTGGGTATTATCTCCTCTCTTTAGTACATGTTTTTATTTCCAGTCTTATGCCAATCTCAACCACGTTTTCGCTGATGACAACCCATCAGGCGGATAGCCTGTCAACAGGATATTTGGCCATCTCTGAACCAGTCTGTTACATGCTACATACATGCTAGGCCTGCGGGTTTATTCTGATTCATAATTGGATAGATATTATTAAGGCCTGTTTAAAAAAAAAATTACAATGTGTTAACCACCGATTTTTGCGTATGAAAAAAAATGCGATGACTGTAGTTTTAACAACAAATTGTGAGGAATTTTCTATACTAAAGTTGTCATAATCTGTTATGAGTAAAATTTTAAACAAAGACATCGAAAACGATTGTTCGACGCTTGTCTGTACAGTGGCTTAGTAGCTCCCAAATGAATGGACCAATTTTCGTAGTTTTTATTTTAATGGAAGCTACATAAGCTAATAGGGATGGTCCTTTACTCTATTTCATGAAAATCTGCCGAGCTGTTTTTTTTATATAAAGGCCTGATTGCACTTTGATTAGTAATGATAGTGATTAATGCAGATGCTGAGTGATTAGTACTAAACACATTTGGACATATTTTTTTATTATAAATTGGGTTGCGCTTGGCCGCCAACTCGCCTGATGTTAAGCGATGATGCGGCCTACGATGTAGCACGCTTGCCTAGAAGAAACCTGTTCACTCTCGACTTGAAGAGACCCAGATTGTAACTATCGGGGAACACTCACTTAGGCAGCGAATTCCACAGACTAGCAGTTCGCACAATAAATGTGGAATCAAAACGCTTCGTACGGGTTCTCGGAATATCAACCATAAAGCGGTGTCGATTCTTCGTGCTCACTCTGGCAGTCCGACATTAACTAATTAGTGCGAGTGTAATCCTTTAATCACTCGCAAAATTAATAATCACTTGCACTCGCACGAATCAAAGTGCAAACGGGCCTTAAGTTATGAGTTTTAATGTTTCTTTTTAAGAACCTCAAAAGTTCAAAGACATAACAATGCCGACATGCACACTGCTGCATGGTGGATTAGGGCCCATCCTCTGATAGAAGGCCTGTGTCCCAGTAGTGGGAACATGATACTGAAACCTAAATCAAAACTTTACCTCTCAAGCGTTACATACCTTTATAAGGTCCACCTGTTGACTAGACAACTTCTCCCGCTGGTAGTTAACCAGAGAGACGAGCTCTCTGTACTGCGTGTTGTAGCTGACTGGCTCCGGGTTGCGGTTCTCCGAGTCCTCGGTCAGGTTGACGGGCGACATGTTGCGGGGCCGGCTGCGGTTGGGGGACTTGCGGAGCGCTTGTGATGGCGCCGGTGGGGAACGATAGGGAGGCGGCGGCTCTCTATATTAGTAATCATATTTAGTCCTAGAATATGGCGCGCCGTTAAATAACTGATGATTTTATACTCTTCTTTTTTTATGTCTAATCTATATCTATACTAATATTATAACGAGGAAAGATTTGATTGTTTGTTTGCAGTGAATAAGCTCCGAAACTACTGAACCGATTTGAAAATTTCTTTGACTGAGGGGAAGCTACACTATCCCCGGGTGACATAGGCTATAAACTATTTTATTTTTTTTATAAATAATAGGCTTGCGTTTGACCACCATCACGCCTGATGTTAAGCGATGATGCGGTCTACGTTGGAGCACGCTTGCCTAGAAGGAACAGATTCACTCGTGATTTGAAGACGCCCAGATTGTAACCATCGGGAAACACCCATTCAGGCAGCGAATTCCACAGACTAGCAGTTCGCATAATAAATGTGGAATCAAAGCGCTTCGTACGGGTTTTCGGAATATCAACCATAAAGCGGTGACGATTTTTCGTGCCCGCTCTGGCAGTCCGATAGAAAAATGGGCAGGAGGGAATTAGATCGTGCAGATCCGATGCACACTCTCCGTAATGTATCCGATAAAAAACCGATAGACTAGCAACTTTACGTCGATGCTCAAGACTAAAAAGCTTAGCCCGAACTAAGGATTCATTGCTGATGAGCTTCTTGGCCCGTTTCTCTATAGATTCCAATGCCTCAAGCTGGTACTTAGCTGATCCATCCCAAAGGTGAGAGCAGTACTCCATACACGACCGAACTTGTGCTTGATACAGTGATAGCAACTGTTCCGATGTGAAGTACCGTCACACCTTCGATAGCATACCCAGCTTTTTGGCAGCCAATTGAGTCTTGCTCTCTATATAGGAGCCAAAATTGAGGGTTGATGTCAGAGAAACGCCCAAAAGCTCAAGCTGGTCAGTTATCGGAATGGATACATCCCGGAAAGTAGGAGCCAGTTGGAATGGCGTCCTTCTATACCCGTGCGAAGCTGGGGCGGACCGCTAGTATTGAATATTTTTATTATGAACACAATAATGGGATAAAACAGTTTTTCCCATTCACTCTGGTCAAAATAAAAAATATGAAAACAAAAATTTGTTAAAAATATTTTGAAATTTTTGCGTCGTAAAATGATCAAAGCACATTTTTCAGAAGTAGACAGTCATTTTATATCTTAAAAACCATCAAATGCGCGAGCGAGATCGCTGCACCCGGTATTCTGACCCTTAAACACTAACAGCGCCCCGCGGTTTTTTTTATGTCATAGGTGGCAAACCAGCTGACGGGTCGCCCGATGCTAAACAGTCACCGTCGCCTATGGATACCTGCAACACCAGAGGCATCACAGATACGTTGCCGACCCTTAATAACTTTATTAACAGCCTTTCACTCACTATCCTCCAGCAATCATAACTTTTTGTGGTAGCCTCTGTGTTAATCCAGACTATAATCACAGAAGACATAATAGGTATAAGCTACCTCTATACCAATAAAATGTAATTCAAATCAATTCAGCTTTAACATAGTTAAATGTGGACAAACACACACAAACTTTCGCATTTATAATAGTAGTGTAATAAACAAATCCGTGGCCAAGGGAATGTTATATAACATAAATAATTACAATGGAATTGGTCTTTAACACTGCATTCAATGCTGTTCTAAATGCCAAATGCAACTACATCCTGTTGTGTTTAATTAATGTGAATGCATACCTATATTATTCAATTCGTTGTCACTTCTACTGGGTTACGCAGAAAGGGTGTACGAATCCGAAAGGGGTCCATAGTACCCAAAGATAATTTATATTGTGATAGTACCCATCATTATGAACAACTTTTACAATGGGAGCAACTCCGAAATAGTGAAAAAAAATATCAGCTTTTCCATAGAAAACCGTCATTGACACTCGAAAAAATGTATGGAACAGCTGATTTTTTTTCGCGATATCAGAGTTGCTCCTATAGTAAAAGTAAGTGTAAAAATATAACTGACCCATTTCGGCTGATTACACCCTTTCCGCGTAACCTTGTAGTAGCCTTGAAATTTTAAATAGCTTCCCAAATGCGCTTTGCAGTTTCACACGGGATTCTTTAGTTAGCCTGAAATGTTCCGGACTACAAAATATCCTGTGCCTTCAACTCTTCAAAGGCCTGTGTCCCAGCAATGAGAACTTGAAAGGCTGATACTGATGATGATGAACATACCTGTAAGGTGGGACATCTTTCATGACAGGACTATCAGAGTCAGGGGCTTTCCCTTGCTGCACCCCCTTCACCACTCCCACAGGATTTCCAGGAGAAGTGTTCACATTGTTACTATAAGGGGGGGTTGTGTTCAGACGGTGTGGGGAACCCTGGTCTATGATGTTAGGGTTTGAAGTATTATGGCTCCTAAAAAATCGAATTAGATAAAATGTAGCTACTTACACAATTTTATTTTTACCTATTTAGTAGTTTTTTTACTAGTCAGAAATTATTTATGTACACTGGTAGCCTGCTACAGCCCTGCGGTTTAATATATATATTTGTTTTAATAGGATTCCTATTTACTGTGATGATAAGTGATGATGCTGTCTACGATGGAGCCTGTTTGAACGATTCACTTGTGACTTGAAGGCACCTAGATTTTAACTATTTAGTTTAAACAACAAGCTAAATTAGACATTACTATAATGACTTATCATTTTGAGCAATGGTGGCCGAGCAGTAGCATGTGCTCTTTACAATTACGGCGCCCAGTTCGTTCCTCTGCCCTACACCAATTACTTATTGAGTACTTAAATAAATTATCTGCAGTTTCGATGCCATGCCAAAAACGGTGAACGAAAACATCGCGTGAAAACCGGTATGTCCAAGAACCTCGAAAGTTTAAAGACACATTGACACCAACATGCTCTGGGCCAGCATGGTGGATTAGGGCCCATCTTCTCACTCAGAGAGAAGGCATATGTCCTAGCAGGGGATGAAAGACTGATAATGCAATAATGATATTTATTTTGTCAGTATTTCTAGTGTATCTTATTTGATTTAAGCAGCAGAGGCATCACAAATACATTACCAACCCTTTAATCAATGTATAAGAAAATAAAACTAGTTCTAGTTTAATTTGACATGTTACTCATTTCGTAAATCTTAGAATCAGTCATGAGTCATTCTGCAAACCACTTTTATGTCTACTTGGAAATAAAAGTATGAATCATAGAAGACTTATATCATAGTAGGATGTTGTACCACCAAAAGGACTTCTCATTCTAAATAACTATCAATATCAATGCAGGTGTACCTCAAGGATCTGTTCTTTCAGCAACTCTCTTTTTATTGCATATTAATGACCTGCTTAAACCCGGAACCTTTGGGTATGCAGATGACACTACAGTTGTTGAGAGATATGTGTCCAATGCTCGTGCCACCAGAGACGAAATTCAGTCCCAGAGAGAGGCAATGGTTGATCGTTTGAACCTGGCCTTGAAAGCGGTGTCCGATTGGGGCGACGCCAACCTAGTCAGGTTTAATGCAACCAAAACACAGGCGTGTTTATTTTCCGCTAAACAAAGTTCGTTACACGTGGCCCCGTCTTTCCGTGGGATCTCTTTACCGGTAAGTAACCACCTCGAGCTTTTGGGTGTTGACCTCTCGGTTAACCTCAACTTCGGCTCGTTTATTGAATCCAAAGCCAAAACAGCTGCCAAAAAACTTGGTATTTTGTCGAAGGTGCGGCGGTACTTTACATCAGGGCAGCTTCTTAATCTCTACCAAGCTCAGGTCCGATCATGTTTGGAGTACTGTTGTCACCTTTGGGATGGTTCGGCCAAGTATCAGCTTGAGGCTTTGGATTCAATAGAAAAACGGGCAGTAAAGCTCATTGATGACGAAGTGTTGGTTGGAAAGAAACTTCAGAGTCTGAACCACCGGCGTAAAGTCGCAAGCTTGTCGGTATTCTATCGGATTTTCCACGGAGAGTGTGCAACGGAACTTCACGAACTTGTTCCCCCATCACCTTTTCATTACCGGACGTCCAGACGAACGGCAAGGCGTCACCCTTACTTGGTCGACATGCCATTTATTCGCACCAAGCGTTTTGACTCCTCTTTCTTAATTAGAACAGCAAAACAATGGAACGCCTTGCCCCTGTCTGTGTTTCCGCAGCATTACAATCTTGGAGTGTTCAAGTCTAGGGTTAATAGGTTACTACTGGGCAAACGTGCTCCATCTTCGACCGCATCATCGCTTTCCATCAGGCGAGATCGCGGTCAAACGTTAGCCTAGTCCGATGTAAAAAAAAAAAAAAAAAAAAAAAAAAAAACTAACCGATAACCACTAGACTGGAATGTGCTACCTAAATGCTCGATAGTTGCAATCTGGGTGTCTTCATTTCGCATGTGAATCGGTTTCATCTAGACAAGCATGCTCCATCGTAGACTGCATCATTTTTAACATCAGGCACGATGGCAGTTGAAAGCTAGCCTAATTATACTAGGTTGCGCAGAAAGTGTGTACTTACCCGAAAGGGATCTATAACACCCATCATGACAAACAACTTTTACTTTGGGACCAAACTAGAAATTGCGAAAAAAGACAGCTGTTCCATACCTTTTGTCGAGTGTCAATTTAACCGTTTTCTATGGAACAGCTGATAGTTTATAATAATATGGACCTCTTTCGGCTTAGTACACCTTTTTCGCATATCCTTGTATTAAAAAACCCTTAAGTAAAAAAATATGTCTCTCTACACTCAGCCCAAGCGTTTTTGGCACTAACAGCTGCAGTAGATTGTTAAATGAATGAAAACTGAAAATTTTCATCATGTTAGCTAGGTTTTTGAACATAAGATTGTTGTTTGTAGCTAAAATTACAGTGGAATATTAAAATAAAATGTTTTCATTGAACTAAAAGAAAGAATTATTTTACCAAATTTAAAGTAACTATCTCTATCTGTTGGTTACTCATTGCAGCTATCAGAGCAAATAAAAGCTTGGAATGAGTTTAAACAGTGGACTACCATTAATGTATTTTTCCAAAGAAAATAAATTTTTCCTTGTAAAATTACAATATGCATAGCATATAATGCTATTCCTCTTTATACACATGTATAAAAAGAAATGGGATAGGACATTGCGAGTAAAACCACAGAGCGAAGAGTAGTTTTTTACAATAAATAGACTTAAACCCTGTGTAGAAAGCTTTAGTAAGCTGTTATGCCTTTAAGTAGGATAATTATAACTATTATAGGTATGTTACAAACCCATTTCCAACAGGTGATTTAGAGTTATTGGCAGGTTGCAAGGGTTTCTGGCTGTTACCGGGGTCAGACCGCCTCAGGATGAACTGTATGTCATTTGAATATTCACCCCATTTCATTAAAATCTAAAATGACACCAAATATTATTTCAGCAAGCTTTCATAAAGGGTACATCATTGATACTACTTTGGCAGAAAAATATGTACCTTCAGTGGATATTCTTGAGGTGCCAGGAGTCTCTCATTGTTTCGCCATCTCTCAATCAGTGTGAACCTGCCCACTTTCCCAGTAGCATGAGCCAGTGCAAAAACTACATCCTAGACGATAAAACAAATGATTACGATACGAAAGTGCCATATAAAAGTGAAATTTCATTCCCATAGCAATATGACCGTGTCAATAGAGTAATTATGAGAACTTCTACTGACCTGACAAGTGGTAGTCTCTGTGACCCCACACACTATCCTTTGTATCCCTTCGACCCAGACCTTCAGCTCCATCCCAAAATTCCTCAATACACACGACACTTATCCGTCTAGGACATATTTCACAAACACTTTAGCCTGCCTGAAACTTAATGCTGAGGCGGAACCCGAAAAAATACGACACAAACATACCAAATCACAATAAAAATAAAATAAAGCTGCGAATGCGTTGCGAACTGGAAAATATTTTTGACATATTATTTTATTTAAATTGACAATGACATTGACAATATTGACATCTCTGATTACCCACAGACTATACTACGTCATTGACATTCACAAACCTTGTTCGTTCATAAATGTAAATTCTTCCACAGATGGTGGAATAATCGATTATAATTCTAGATCTGTGATAATTCTAATCTTTTTATATTTTAAGATTTACATAGCTGCCGGTAAAACTGGATTTTTATACAATGACTATGTTTTTATATTTTTATTGTTTCCTTACCCTAGGATCGTTCAGATTCTCACGTCCATCAATAAAATATACGGCACATACGTAAACCCCCCCCCCCCCATTTCAAAAGGCACCTATTTCAAACTCTTCGGAAAAGTTAATCCTCTTTTGTCTAGGAATTTTCGAACTTATCTTGAATTTGAGTTTTGTTTTACTTTTTACTGAATGACAGAATTTACACACAATTGAATTATTGTCCAATATTTTTTGCTTTCGAAATATTCATTTAATTTAATAATAAATTATCTATCTATACATGCTCAATGGCACAGCCTCAAGCTCAAGAAGATGACGAGGAGGTTGGTTCTGGATTTAAATAGTGCTAAGTAGTATCATGGGAGTAGCCATATAGTGGCTTTGACGATGGAAATACATGTCCATAATCAAACTAGCAGTATAAATAACATCTAAGTTGAATCTAATTCTGTAGGATCTACAGTTATATGATTATTAACGGGATATTTCCCATGATAACCACTACCTTATCACGGTAAATATTCCATTATAGCTATAGTGAACGACCGTCATAGTTTAGTGTTTTCTGTAGGATCTAGTATTCAACGTAGAAGAAGTGCAGAAGATAGTTCGAGACAACATTGAGCTGTGTCTAGGCGGCAACACGTACAGTCACTCGCGGTGCCCTCAATGGATCACCATCATCACGGATAAAACTTTATCAAGGATAAGCAAACTAAACAAGCCTTTCAAATACCTCAGTAAGCCGAACTTTAGCCATAATCAATTATTGATCGAAGCATAACCACAATAAATAGGTACTAAAATATGTCACGCAATTTTTTTGAGAATCAACGAACTTTGACAAAATCTACAACTAAAGGTGCGTGTTCACTGCGTCGGAATCGGAGTACGCGTACCTTTATTTCTAGTATCGACTATTTTACAAATATATTTTATTCTCACACAGTGCGTTTAACGATTACTCAGAAAAATGGCTCCGGTTTACACACAGCAGCTGCGTACTACTGGGACACGGCAACAGATGGCGCCTGCACGGTGCGCTGGGAAAACAAATACATGTACTGCATCGTAAACATCTGGGCCCTAGCGATACAGATATAGGTAGGTAATAAAGTTACGTATTTTGTATCCTAGCGGTTTTATTTGAACTGTAGAGCCGCCCGCCGTTAAGGACTCGGTCAGTATCAGTACATCACCCCAATTACAGCACTACTATCGCCCCAATACCACAGAATACACCGAGTAGCTGAAAGTTCACTCCGCAAAGAATTTAAATGAATAAAGACTATCCACGAGGCAATGAAGTAACAATTCAACTCGCACAGCGCTGGATACCGCTTGCTATATTTTTTTAAAATCTCAGATAAGTCTGCGTTTTACCACCAACTCGCCTGTTGGTAAGCGACGTGGCCGAAGATGAAGCACGCAGACTTATATTACCATTACATATTCACCTAGACAGCCGCCCTTTTTCTATCACGTAGCCATCGATATACAATACCTATTGTATCTAGTATCGTAGCTCTATCTTATGAGATAGCATAAAGCGCTATGCTTATTAAGCATAGCGCTTTAGTAGGTAGCAGTTGAGCTGCATGCAAGGACAATATACGACATTAGCTTTTGCCAAATGAAACAATACATAAAGCACATTTTAGTATTTTTATTTTTGGTAAAATTTACCACAATACAAAATAATAATAGAAATAAATAAAGTAATAAAATGTATAAGACAGGTCATAGAACTATGCATTGTAAAATTGGTGCTTTTAAAGCATTTTCATATAATTTATAATAACATTAGGCAAAATGGCATTGTGTACAATAAAAATAAAAGCATTACTATTTTAACACAAATAATATCAAGAACAGATGCATACACTTAAATAAAATATAAACTCAAATTGATTCATCACTTTGTGATTTGGTCTTTTGATTTCATTTCTAATTAATTGATTGTAATAGAGGACTAAAATGCACATGTACATTGTTTTAAAACAAAGTAATTATTCAGTTTAACGAAACGAGTCGACGAGCGCCACGCCCTTCACAAATAATAATCGAATTCACAATCCATTTTAGTTCCACAACCAGTGGGGAAAAAATGTCACATACTTTTTGTAAAGTAACCTACACCTTTTTGCTGCTAGCTCGATGAAGCTGGCCAATAAAAAAAAACGTACACGCGAAACAATGAGGAGAGAGGAAAAGGAAACTCTTGTTAATCTTATGACAAAGTTAAACTAACATTTATAAAATAGATGTTATTAATAAATCGATATTGATTATAATTACCTGTACTTTGTATTTTATTATCATTAACTCGATGTAAACTATAACTTCAACTAACTCTCGTATCAAATGTAAACAAAATATAACAACCTTTTATCCATTAAAAAGAATGGCTTGTCCTGTTAATGGCTAAGTCCACATCATTATAAAAACAGTGACAGCAGGTGACGTCACGACGTTAACGCAGGTTTTTAAGGGTCCTGTATACCCTCTGCAGCTCTCTCGCTCGCACATTTTCACATTATTGAAGATATAAAATCAATGAGTGTGAATTTCCAAAAAGTAACAAAATCATGTCATGGTGTCTATCGTAACATTACAAACAAATAATCAAATAATCATCGATTGCAGCAAACACCGTGATCATTTACAAGAATTACCCGAACTAGCTACAGGGACATAAAATCTGTTTTATTTTCAAATTTCTATCCATAAGTGAAACATACCACCTTAAGGCACTCCCCACGATCCGCACCTGTCTCGCTCGCACTTTTTTGAAGATATAGCCAACAAGTGTTAATTTAAAAAAGTAGCTGTAAAGCTTATTATACATATCAAATACTCATAAATAAAAAATAAAAAAACTTTTAATTCAACAAAAGAGTTTGAAAATTTTATTTTTTATAACTCTGTCATGGAAGCAAAAGATGTCGAAAAACAAACCATGCTCTTTCTTTTTAGATTTACACTCATTGATTTTATATCTTTAATAAAATGTGCGAAAGCTGACCGTGAGAAGCGTCTTAAGTTTCTCACTAATTTACCAAGAGTAGGCTGAAAAAGCATTGACACAATACAAAACACGAAATCAAGTTCAACTCAACTTAATGCCTTTTCCGCTTTCACCGCGACTCTTAGCGATTAGTGAATTCCTGTAGAGACAAAGTTATACATTTGCGACATGGGTATTCTTTTGCAGTTTTTCATTCGAGCAAAAGAGAATATTTTTCATAATCATCCATATCACAAATTTTGGAAGTGTTATAGTGCTAACAGACGCTCGAACGCGGCTGACCTCAACCGCCGTCTGACCAATGGGAGAGAAAGAGAGGGAAATATGATATTCTCACTCTTTCTCTCCCGTTGGTTAGACGTCGGTCCGTCAACCATATCCACACATCTGTTAGCTACTTAAGGGTACGCGCACATTATACCGGGCCGCAGTGGGCCGGATCGCATCGCAAAAATAGCGTTCATACATTTTATATGAAGTATCGCACATTATGCCAAGCCGTAGTTGGCCGGATCGCATCGCATAAATAGCTTTCATACAATTCATATGAATGAAGTATCGCACATTATGCCGGGGCGCAGCGGGTTAGATTTCCATATAAAATGTATGGAAGCGATTTTTGCGATGCAACCCGGCCCACTGCGGCCCGGCATAATGTGCGCGTACCTTTAATCGTGACGCCACCTTACCTAAATGTAACTAGCATGTAACACTAAAACTGATTAGACTAGTCTACAGTACGCTTAGTCCCAGACTTGATAGTTTTTGAAAACTTTTTTCGTTTATGTATTGTCCCATACATTTTAGTAAAGCGCCTCTATCCGAAACGTGGAGGAACTAAAATCGGTAGTAATCGGCGGTATAGATTGCTTCATTCTAATACGAAAAAAGTTTTCGAATACCTTTTAGCCCAGCAATGTATGGAACAATACCAAAACGAAACAAGTTTCCGAATACTATCAAAACTTGTACTAAGGGTACAGATACGTTCAGCTTTCTGAATATATCACTAACACTGATGGGAACGTAGTCATCACAGTACCGTGATACATTATATATCACTTTTATATGCTATGTCGTACATTAATCTAAGCTAGGCCGTTTGTCTACTAATTTGAAAGACATAACAGAGGTGTATCTATTTGTCTCTCTTTATCAGAGGGTAAGGATGCTACATAAGTTACATAAAATTATAGAGGGTTACGCGGAAAGGGTGTACTAAGCTGAAAAGAGTCCTAAGAGTCTGTGCAAAAAGAGAACCGTCGTAGGATTGAGGGCGCGTGTGTGTGAATGTACTGAATAAAAAACCCTTCTTTTTACGTCGTGGGTTAAAAAGTATAATGGACGTTTTGTACAAATTATCAATAGGTAGATTCTGCAAAAAGGGATGCGTCGTAGTTTGAGTGATCTAATTTACTGTTTTTAGTTCAGTGTTTTGCCACGACAGTTAACCTTATACAGTCTCTACCCATCATTACGAACAATAATGAAATCGCCAAAAAAACAGTCATTTACACTAAACAAAATGTATGGAGCAGCTGATACTCATTCAGAATTACAAGGTTAGTCCCATAATAAAAGTTGTTCATAATGATGATTACCTCTTTCAGCTTAACCCCTTACACCCTTTCTGTTTAACCCTGTATAGCACAATAACGTTCCCAAAACTTTTTCATTATAATTTATGCAATGTTTTGTGACGAAGTTTTATGCAACAAATATTTTACAACTGCTGCGTGCACCATAAGGCTACGTTTCGACTTCAGGCAGGGGGTGGACCCCATCGTATTTATTTGTATGCAAGTCGAAAACGCGGTCTTAGGGCGTTTTACTGTCTTGCGGATTTGCTCAAGCGCGTTTTTATGACCTGTGTACGTACCCACAATGCACTTTTTCACAAGGGCATAGCCAGGCTTTTATTGAAGGGGGGGCAAATGCAACAAATGTAACGTTATTTAAAATTATTTACTCTTGGGTTGGGAAGCTCTTTGAACCCCTGCTCGTACCGTGCCTTTTCAAATAGCTAACATTCGTGTGGATTTGGTTGACGGACCGCCGGCCAACCAACGGTAGAGAAAGAGTGAGAATAAAATATTTCCCTCTCTTTCTCTCCCGTTGGTCAAACGGCAGTTGAGGTTAATCAAATCCACACGTCTGTTAGCACTTTTATAGTGCTAACAGGCGTATGGATTTGGTTGACGGAGTACGGACCGTCCAACCAACGGAAGGGGAAAGAGAACATTTTCTCTTTCTCTCCCGTTGGTTGGCGGTCCGTCAGTCAAGTCCGTCTCGTCTGTTAGCTACTTTATATAGGCGTTTATTACTATGCTTGCTGTACCCAAGTGGGATACGGGCTTAAGGATCGAGCACATTAGAACGGGCCGCAGCGGGCCGGGTCGCATCGCCAAAATAGCTTTTATACATTTTATAATAAGAAGTATCGCACATTATGTCGGGGTGCAGCTTGGCGGATTTCAATAAAAAATTTATGAAAGCTATTTTGGCGATGCGACCCGGCCCGCTGCGGCCCGTCCTAATGTGCTCGATCCTTTAGGGAACTGAGGCTCAGATTTGCGTGTCAGAAAATCCGCATGACACTAAAACACTAAAGTGAGACAAATAGCTTTCGATTACTAAGCGCGTATCTCAGTAAAAATTATCCTCAAGCTACTTACATTGTTACAAATATTTTCCATACTATTTCTCGTTAATTATTGAACGATGTTTCAAAGATACTTGGTTTCTTGTATAATAAGCAAAAAGTTGGACCTACCTTTTTGCTAGGTCCATTTTTTTTTTATAGTAAGCGTATTTTTGACAAACGACCACAACTAATCTGCCAGTTTGTCTTTTACAGTTTCCATAAGTTGCACTTGTTTCACTGAATTAAATAAGACTTAATTACATACGACTATTGTAATGGACAGCATTATTTTGAAATACTAAATTACTAATATTATGAAAAAATCTAAATACCGAAGTTTAAGAATGCAAAAGTGGTTTTTATTATCAATGCAATAGGCACCACTATTGCACACAAACACTCACAATACAGTTTTACTATAGAGAAGATTGGTTATAATTTTGGTGCAACTAATATTCGATGGTATGTTATTGTGAAGTCAATCGATACGGAAAAAAAATTAATAAAATAACGAAGTCTAAAAGCCGTAACAGACGTATGGATATGGTTGACCTCAACCGCCGTCTTCCAAGCGGGTGAGAAAGAGGGAAATATGTTGTTATCACTCTTTCTCTCTCGTTGGTTGGACGGCGTACACGTCTTTTAGTACTATAAGGCTGAACGGAGACTGGAGTGTCCAAGCTGCGTCGTGACCTTAGATCAGACAAACAATGGAGATATGTGTGGCGTGGCGGGTGCTAACGCATCTGGCTTAAATCAGGATTGATGTTAAGTCGAATTCACCCAGTAGACAACCTTGTCACCTTTTTTGCATGTGACCTATTAGTTGGTTCATTGGTGTCGCTGCAAGTTTCTTGAGGTGCGTAAAAGAGGTAGTAAGCCGTAATTATAGTTTTTTCTTAAAGCGGTTTAGATGTATACTGAAAAATTGACACATATGAAAATGGACAAAAATTGTACTAAGGCATATCTACCTTATTTGTCTGATCTGTGGTCGTTACGCACAACCGTGAAAAGTATACTCGTAAATGTGATACAATACTGAAACTAGCATTTAAAAGAGTTCTAAAAGAATTGACTACGTCTGCTGTGCCGTGACGCCCTAATTCTCCAGTGGGCGTTGACCCTAATGAATTGTTTGGGCATACAATAATACTAGTGACAACTATTATAAACTATTATTTAACCTGTCTATTGTAATAAGAAATACTTGGAACATTTTTAATACTGCATAAGACACAGTAACAAGATACGATATTTTTCTGAATGTACTATTGGTATTTGCACCTAAATATTATCTATTACTAATATATAAATTATGTATATTGTAAATTTTACCGGCAATTGAATAATGTGATGGCTTTTCTGTGATGTTACTATTCAGTCTATAAAATGCTTTAAAATGTTGTAAAATTATGACCAATGACAGGCAATCGATAAGATTAATTTTGTCAGTCAAACTAAAGCTGTGCTGATTGTGTTAAAGCTAAAAATGTGCATTTTTATGTTAAAACATACATTGATGTTCTTGCACAATTTCATGCTAAACTTTGACAGCGCTAAAATTATCTGCTCTTAATTTTCATTTCAATATGTAAAAATATAATTAATATCAATTAAAAAAACCATTTTTTTTTAAATTCCCAATTTCGGATACTTATTGTCATCCAAGTTATCTTGATTTAAAAGCCAAACTACTAAACCGATTTTGATGAAATTTCTTTGGGACCAATCTAAAAGTATATATTATATCCTTTCAATGAAATAAAATCGGTTCATAAACGACGAAGTTCTGAGGTAACAAACATTTAAAAAAACTTATTGAGAACTCCCTCCTTATTTGAAGTAGGCTAAAAATGTAAAGGGTGGATAATTTTATAGCTGTTGTTTTTAGAATTGTACAAGAAAATCGACATTTCACTGGGAGGCGTTCACGTGTTTTTTGTCGTAGTATAATTACAGTTTACAGTAAGGACATTCCAAAGTGGTGGTTCGATTCATGCACACAAAGCTTAGTTTCTTGTTCAAATAGTTTCTTATAAGTTTGTGTGTATGTGCCTAAATTCCTTGTTACACTGTAGGAAATATACCTACAATGTTCTTTCCCTGGAGGTTCCCTACCCCCTCACCCCCCCTCAGACGTCCCGCTACGCACATATCAATAACTTAGTATGTACACAGTAAAATCTATAAAGTACAACCTACCACTATGACTAAATAAAACGATTTGTCGTTTAACTCAATTATTATGACAGATAATTCCTCTTATTTACAATTTCACTTTACAATACACATTAAAATTACCGAAAGTAACATTGTACTCGTTAGTTTGCTACCCTTTTTAAAATGTACTAATATTTTATTTAACGCCTTATCTAGTGCTATTTACACGTACGCGCTAAGCTAGTCGAGACTTAACTGATCACATGTGAAGAGAAATGAGTTTAAGAGCATAATGAGGAACAAATATATACTACCTATGCACTAACCATTCTCAATCCCGGCTTAGCATATCACATCGAATTTAGTGCACCCACTACACTTAAGCCGTTCGCGAACCTTCCAACTAAACATACGAAAACAACTTAACTAAACATATTTACAAAAATTGTATAAACCTATATCAAAATAAGACTTTTAATTATAATTAATGTAAAATTATTAAACAATCCAACAACGCTAACACTGGGCAGATTCTAGAAAGAGATCATAACAAGATTCATGTAAACATATCAATGTCCATGCACTTTCGAGTCCATAAGAGCAGCCTGGAAGCCTAATTGTTTGTCTACTTTTTTGTCGTGTGAAAACGAGACATACACGGGGTCTAGACAAAAGCCACACACCGTTAGCGTTCACGCCTGCGGAAAGATGACATTGACAATGACATTAGCTAGAGACAAATTATCTCAAGCTAATGTCATTTTCATACAATTTCATCTTTCCGCAGGCGTGAACGCTAACAGTGTGTGGCTCTTGTCTAGACCCCCTGTATGTCACGTTTAGGCAAGACAAAAGTGTAGACAAGATTTTGTCGCGTCACGAAGGTTATCTCTGCATAAGTACCCTCCAGCGGACGGAACATTTCAATACAAGGTGGGAGTAACGCGATATGTGTATTTGACTTATTGTCATAGATAAATAATTATGTACACGTAATTGTGCTCAACCCAGTATTTCATTCATCATTCATTCCCCCACACATAAATTCTTACGTAGAATTCATAGGAGATCCATCGATTGCCAAAACCAGTGCTTTTCTATCGCTATTTTCAAAGCCGTCACATGTCTAAAATAGTATCTAACGTCTATCAATGTACTTCTATTAATTATGCTATTAAGAAAAATCCCTTTACATAACCATATAATACTACTAATTTTAAGAGTAATTTAGTAAGTGTTAAGCAGTATTCTCGTGGTTACCTTCAGTTTCTGCTTGGTTTCCAAACATAATTGACACATCACTCACGTATTCTACTTGGTGTTCAGTTCAGGTATTTGCGGCATTTCTTAGCACCGCAAGTGCAGGGTATCTTGACCTCTTCGAATGGGAACTTGTAGTCGTAGGTCAGTTCTTCGCCGACCGTGATCCGTCGCAGAGCGAAGATAAGGATGTGCTTGTGGCCATGTATGTCGACGACACGGGAATAGCAGTTCGGCTGGAATTAGAAAGGGATATGTCAGTATGTGAGCACTGCAGAGAATGTACAATAGACATTTTAAATACATTGTAAACTCTACATAGTGACAATTGACTGATAATTTTATGGCATTATTGAGAGTTGCCGTTAAATGAAGAGGAGAAAAATCTATATTATAATATGTATTAACTAGTAAAGTATAAAATTTACAAACTACAAAATATTAATATTGATACAAATTACAACGCTTATTGCGTATAGTCTGTTATCTTCGTCTGACGTATTTTGCTGCTCTAGTATTGCCCTTGAGCGTAGCGTCTACAACCAAGTTGTCGTCGATACGGAACATGTAACAACCGCCGACGCCGCGCCTCCCGCTTATTGCCTCGTATTTCTAACAACTGCATGCAGTTAACAACTCACATCACACGAGTGGTTGATGAATCTCGCAGCATTGCCCTTGAGCGTAGCGTCTACAACCAAGTTGTCGTCGATACGGAACATGTAACAACCGCCGACGCCGCGCCTCCCGCTTATTGCCTCGTATTTCTAACAACTGCATGCAGTTAACAACTCACATCACACGAGTGGTTGATGAATCTCGCAGCATTGCCCTTGAGCGTAGCGTCTACAACCAAGTTGTCGTCGATACGGAACATGTAACAACCGCCGACGCCGCACTTCCCGCTTATTGCCTCGTATTCCTAACAACTACATGCAGTTAACAACTCACATCACACGAGTGGTTGATGAATCTCGCAGCATTGCCCTTGAGCGTAGCGTCTACAACCAAGTTGTCGTCGATACGGAACATGTAACAACCGCCGACGCCGCGCCTCCCGCTCATTGCTTCGTACTTCTTCTCGCGCTGGTCCGCCAGCACAGCTCGGATTACTTCACCCGCGTATTCTATTACCATATCACCTGGGGAAGAAATAAAATATGAAGCGTAAAAACTTATGGTCTTACTCAGAAACGTCCAATATGCCTGTTTTAGCTAAAATGCGTTTCGTGCGTTTTGACTTCTCATCAGTAAAAAGTTGGAAAAGCACTTTACATGATAGATACTCAGAGCAAAAAAAAAATACAGAGGGACTACCGCGAACACGAAAAGTGAAGCCACTTTTTGAAACATATGTGCGTAGTCGAAGTTCGTGTCGTGTAATTCATCAAAATAAGTGATAATATAAATACTTAAGTGTGGAAATAATAAATATAGTTTTGAAAAATACTACAATGCCGCGAGTTTTTCAATTCATTTGTGCGGTTCAAAAAGTAGTTTTTTAAAGACACTGCACTGGATCGCCTTTCACCAAGTTAGTAAGAGCTATTAGCTCACCTTCTTCGATTTCTCTTTTGCAGAATAGTCCTCGTCCGTGTATGTGTGATCTGTACACGCCGACTGACGCCTTGGATGTCTCTTTCAGCTGCCGGAATCTCATAGCCGGTGGCAAAGTTGCCAGTCGCCTGAAAAAGTTCAAAGAACATTATTATTTTTTATAAATAATGGTGTTGCGCTTGACCCCCAACTCGCCTGATGTTAAGCGATGATGCGGTCTACGATGGAGCACGCTTGCCTAGAAGAAACCGATTCACTCGTGATTTAAAGACACCCAGATTGTAACTATCGGGGAACACCCATTCAGGCAGCGCATTCCACAGACTAGCAGTTCGCACAATAAAAAATCAAATCAAAGCGCTTCGTTCGGGTTTTCGGAATACCAACCATAAAGCGGTGTCGATTTTTTGTGCACGCTCTGGCAGTCTGATAGAAAAATGGGCAGGAGGGAATTAGATCATGAAGATCCGATGCACACTCTTCGAAATGTAGTAACATTTTACTTTATCAAAAGTATCAGACCTCAATAATTTTTATAGTTAAAAAACATGATTATGTGACACGCTAAAAGAAACGAGAGATTTACTAGTGGCCATTAAAGAATCCCACCATTCACCTCCTGCCTCCATCATCAGACCCTTGCACCAAGTGTAATGTATGCTATTCTTTTCAACAAACCAAATAAGCCCAACTCGTGGGGTAGTAGCCATTGAAAAGTTACAGTATCCATCTCTTGGCTTTATCGTCAGATCAGTTTAATGGTACCAAATTATTAGATTGTCATCCATATTACTTTTAAATCAATATGACAATTAGAAGTTAGTTAAAATCAACTCCCAACATTTGTTTTAGTCAAGGACCGGGTTATGTCCTAAAACTGCGATCAGAATCACCAGAGGATGGGCAGCAGCGTCCTTATACTGCACGGTGAACGCTATACAATCTCAAAAATCTGCCAAGCGTGAAGATTTTAGCAACCCAGGGGGAGGCCTATGTTCAGCAGTGGTTGGCTGATGATGATGATGACAAACAAAGACAAATGATGGTGATAAATGACATGCTAATAAGTGTCCTAAAAACACGCAAGTAAATCCACAAAAGAAAACCTTCAAGCTAAAAAAGAGTTTTTACCTCGATATTGAGCTTTCTCCGTCTTGTCCCCCGAAGGGCGGAGGTTCCTCCCTGAACGGTGACGCCATCCAGCTGAACATGTCGTGGTTCGGTTTCCTTGACACCGGGCCGGTGCGTGCACTACCCCAAGGACTTTCCTTGAACCCTTCACTCAGATCCAAATCATTGTCCCAACTGTTTAGTTGACGACCCTGACATATCTTGTACTTGGAGCAGCGACTTGCCTGCAAAATAACGTAAAAATTACAACTCAAGTTTAATAAAAAAAATTAAAGTTTACAGGAAGTGGGTAAAATTCAATATCATGTCATCATCATCATTACAGCCATAGGACGTCCACTGCTGGACATAGGCCTCCCCCATCGATCTCCAAAAGGGCTAGTTGGAAGCGGCCTGCATTCAGCGTTTCCCTGTGGTCTCTTTTAGGTCGTCTGTCCATCTTGTGGGTGGACGTCCTATGCTGCGCTTACCGATCCGTGGTCTCCATTCCAGAACCTTTCTGCCCCATCGGCCATCTGTTCTGCGTGATATGTGCCCTGCCCACTGCCACTTCAACTTGCTAATCCGGTGGGCTATGTCGGTGACTTTCGTTTGTATACGGATCTCCTCATTTCGGATTCGATCTCGTAGATAAACCCTGAGCATAGTCCTCTCCATAGCTTGTTGTGCAACTTTATATAATAATATCAATATCATGTAATTTTCTAAAATTAAAATAGATAAAATAATTAATATACATACCCCAGGCAGCTGCTCAATGAGGTATCGCAGTGCATTGTTGTTTAGTCCTAGTAAATGTGCTCCAGACAGACTTGATGGCAAATTGTACTGGATCAAAGGAAGTCCGGATGCCTTTCGCGCGTTTTGTACGGCCTCCACAACTTTAGCCCATAAGTCAGTCAATGAAGATGAAGTGTAATTGAAACCATCTTCGGAAGTAACTTCGTATATCAACTTAGGACCGTCATCTTTAGGCGGCTCCGGCGCCGGTTTAGGAGCAACTGGCTTGTTCTCTTGTCCTTTTGCTGATTTACTCTGCTTTTTAGTAATGACTTCGCTTTCCGTTTTTTTGTCAGATAGAGGTCTTTTCATGACTTTTGTAAGAGCACTTGATGATTTTGAAGGAGCTGTAGTTCTGTTTGGATCTTTCTCTGTCAGCACTTTCGGTGGTTCTATGTCTATCATTTCAGTGTCCAAGCTCGGTAGGGACGTCATTTTGGCAGCAGGGTTGATTGATTCACTAGATCGAATAGTTTCTGTGTCTGGAGCAGAACTCGTATTTGCCTGCTGGATTTCTGCAGACAGTTGAATTGCCCGTGCAGCATCTCTCTCTTCTTTTTCACGCTTAACTCTTTCCAACTCCATAATTCTTTTAGATTCCTCAATAGCTTTTTCGAGATCGCTGTCAATAGTTTGATCTTTTCTGCTTAGATCAGGCATGTCTTGGTTCACTGTTCTGGTTTTCGGTGCAGCTGATGTAGAAGTTTTGGATGTTCCAGTCTTTGATTTGCTTTGACCATCTCGATGAAGTGGCAACACTCTATTCGTTGGCCGCATTGACAGAGGATTTACGACGTTGGTTGGAATTCCCGATTGTTGAGTAGGAGGAGCTTTAGGTAATGATATGCTGGAGCTATTTTGCGTTGGCAAATTGATTGTGTTGTTTTGTGGAACAGGTATGCATATCATATTGCTGCTGCTGCTGTTTTGATTGGGGATTAAATTGGTATTACTCTGTGGTAAGTTTTGTGGCTGCAGTACGGTGTTTGTTTGGATAGGGAAATTCAGATCGGCGGCTGCTTTAGAAGCTATCTTCGGATCTACTAAATTATTCTGAACCGTAATATTAACAGTGTTGTTGCTGGAGTTAACATTGATATTCATTGGAGCACTATTAGGTATGGCCTGGAATGGAACATTTATCATAGTTCCATTGTTTTCACTCTTCTGTTGAAACGTCAGGGAGTCA
Organism: Agriopis marginaria; assembly: GCA_932305915.1. Classification (NCBI taxonomy): domain Eukaryota; kingdom Metazoa; phylum Arthropoda; class Insecta; order Lepidoptera; family Geometridae; genus Agriopis; species Agriopis marginaria. The sequence goes on from OW029933.1 coordinate 7,468,013, forward strand.
GCGTTTATTCCACTCACATTGTTATTGGTATTATTAGTGACCACCCGAATATTATGCTGTTGTGGTGCATGCTGATTTATGTTGTTATCAAGATTAGTATTGTTCATTCTCCCTCTCTCTGGTAGATTTATGACCCTATTGCTGTTTGGTGGATTCATTTGTATGAATCCAAGTTGGTTGTTGACCGAAATGTTGTGTTTATCGCTCACAACGTTAACCTTAGCACAATCATTGTTTGGTAAGGTCATGGGCATATTCGTGTTTGTTGGTGGTCCCATGATGTTTTTGCCTCTAATTGGCTCCTGGGGGAATTTCGGTGGATCATTCACAGGCATACTTCTATTCACTTGGTTATCTAGATTAGTGATATTGTGATTTTGTGAAGAGTTGCTGCTATTCATACTACAGCTGTTAATATTAATTTGAGTATTGGCAGGAACTTGATTGCCTAAGATCTGATTTTGATTATTAGTTCCGTGAGACTGTGTACTATTCATTATCAGGTGGCTATTACTAGTCATGAGGTTGTTGACACTGTGATCTGTAGAGTTGCTACAATTCATTAGCATATCATGACTGGTCAGATTGTTTTGCGAGTTAGAGCCATACATGCTGCTATTACTGACAGAGTTCATCATCATGTTATTAGACATGTTTGGATTGCTTACGTTCATTCCATGCATCATGTTTCCTGCTCCTATATTCATATTGTTTGAGTTCATATTAGGACATAGCTCCATTGTATTTTGGCTGTTAGAGAATTGCGTACTATTGTTAGAGCAGCTTCCACTGCATGAGTTCTGTATTTCGTTTTTGATGTCAGGAATGTTGTGCATTATTGTGTTGTTTATAGATTGATGGGCGGCATTTCCCATTTGCATCGAGCTATTCAGGTTGTTATGCATCGCCATGTTGTTCATAGAGGCTATGTTGCTCATCTGATGCTGCATCATCGAATTGTGTTCCATCGAATTCCTATTATTTTGCAATTGATTTATCGAATTCATATTTTGCATCGACATTGAGTTATTATCGTATCTGCTACCGTGAATGTTTGGCATTGCGCCCGAATTATCTATTTGGTTGCCTAAGCTCATAGTTGGAACGCTGCCCGGCATATGATGCATATGCATACTATTGTCTAATTGCTGTCGATTATGCATTTGGGCAGGCGGATGTTGGTGCATGCCCATTACGTTGTTGTCCATGTGTTGCCGATTGTTCTGCATCTGTATCACATTAGGCATTTGATGTTGGTGATGCATGCTTAGATTATCCAGCTGTCTGTTTTGTTGCATAGACATTTGTTGGTTGATATGCATGTTGCTCTCCATCTGGTTTCGATTGTTATTGCTCATGTGATGATTCATTTGTTGCATGCTATGAAGCTGTGTAGAATGCATATTCTCCATGGATCTGTTAGGATGCATTGTGTGGCCCATATTATTCATGCTGTGAGGCTGTAAACTATCCATCATCATGCGATTATTCTGCATATTTGAATTTGACATAGATTGCTGCATATGCATATGGTTCAAATCACTCAAATCGGGCCTGTTTAGGTTATTATTTTGCATATTGTGCATATTCATTGATTGATTCATCAAATTTGTGTTATCGGGAGTGCTGCGGTTTGAAAGCATATTTTGACTCTGTTGTACACCAATTATGTTGTCATGGAAAGGTCTTCCAGATGTACCTTGATTTATTTGTGGCATTTGGTTGTTGGTTTCGACTTGGCGATTGTGTTGAATTTGTCCATTCATTATGTGAATCTGGTTAGGTGATGGTATATGATTGTTTTCTTGCGACACTATCTGCATATTGCCATGCGGCATCATTGTAGGGTTCATAGAAGAATTAGTCATTTCATGCTGGTTTGATTGCATGCTGTTGTCACTGGTTACAGTTATGTTCAATCTGTTGTTACTTGTCTCCTGGCATGATAGATTCATATTTTGAATAGAGTTATTCCCAGAACTTAATATTTGTATTTGCCCGTGACTTGCACTATTCGGAATTGAGCACATTTGATTTTGATTATTATTGTTTGGAGTGTTTTGCATCGGGGGACGCATCACTCCATGTGGGCCGATACTGATGGCTGGACTATTAGCCATACTGCCCGTACCACCGGCCATCTGACAGCTGTTTAGTTTGTGAATATTTATTTGATTATTCATATTGTCAGAATGCTTGTTATCCGTATTTCCCATATTTTGGAAAGTTTTGTCATTATTCACATGCTGTTGAGAATGTGAAGCCATAATTTCTTGAGAGAAGTTCAAATGACCACCTTCCGCCTTTGAAAGAGCGTTGATTTTACTCAGTTTTAGAGTTGTGTCTGCATCAAAATTACTACTCATAACTGATGAAGGTGGATAGATATTTCCAGACTGGATTTGAATGACATTGTTTGATGTCGAATGAGATGTAGAATGATGGCTAACATTCAACGTAGACTCAAACTGGTGTGAATGCATATTGATTCCAGGGATTGTATTTCCATTATTAGAAATAGATATCAAACAGTTCTGATTAGTCTTATCAGGCTCATTATGCGAGTGAGTTTTCATTGGCGTGGAATTGTTTTGGACATTCATCGAAGTGTTGATATTATTTGATTTCATCTGTATGTTTTGTAAGTCCATTTTGTTATCAGCAATGAGTGGTGTGTGAACTTGCCTCCATGGTGTAGGCGACTTTATACTTTGAGTCACACTTATTGTTGGCACACTTGAAGAGTTTGAAGGATCTTGCAAGTTTCCACTTATTTCAATAACATGCGAATTTTCCAGCTTGTAATTATTTTTGTTGGCAGATGGCGCAATAGAACTCGAAACTATCGGTTGCGACAAAGGTATCGATTGCATCGAAAACGAGTTCACTGAGTTAGGAATCGACTGTGAGAACGCCATTATGGGTTGTCCAGTCGACGATACAAGTGTAACATTCGGTGACATCGATACGAGGGTCGGTTTCGGCATATTCCTGTACATAGTCGGCGATCCAGTCGAAAGCGTCATGCTGTGTATCTGAGATGTGATCGGATTGACACTCTGTCTGCCAGTTATTATGGGACTTGACTGCAAGCCCAATATCTGAGCCTGACTCATTTGAATCACTTTGGGCGTCTGCCTGGTATTGTTGGACTTATCAGGCAGTGGCTGTAATGTCAAATTCGGTACAGTGGTCTTCACTGTCTTCATTGTCGGCGGTGACGATTGCACGGTCTGAGCTGTGACCACGTTTGGTGTCGACGCCGCGACAGTGTCTCCTACGTTATTGACTACCACATATCCCGTCGGTACTTCTACAATAGGTTCAATCTTGCTGGCTTGGAACACTTGCGTTGTTGTAGCAGAAAAACTACTGTTTTGGGCTAGCACACCCTGCATCGCAGTCGAAACAAACTGTTGCGAAGACATCACCGTATTTTGCACAATAGTTTCCAACCCATAATACACTGGTTGAGTAGTCAAGTACATGCAACCAGATTGATCTGTGACCATTTCGAGTGTCGGCGTCGATCCCAATAGAACTTGGTCATTACAAAATTGTGGCAACAGAGTTCCTTGAGGCAATATAGTAGTCCCACCTGGACCAGAGGCGATGAGCGTGTTGCCTTGAGTTTGTAAGCCATTTGGAATAATAGTAGTTTGTCCATTGCCGATTCCACTCTGTGGCACGACAGTTGCTCCTGTTTGCAAAGTATTATTGGGCAAAAGAGTTGATCCTTGGGGTATTATTGTAGCTCCATTTTGAAGCGTCTGTGGTAGAATCGTATGGCCATTGGGTCCTTGAGATATAATACCTTGAGTCTGTATGGCGCCTTGCGGCAAAATCGTGGCTCCTTGCTGAATAGCTTGAGGTAATATGCCGACATTGCCTTGAGGAAGCAGGACGGGTATTCCTCCACTCGGCACTGCAACTAATCCACCAGATTCAGTTTGTTGTATCTGGAATGTCTGCGGCATGAGACCACTTTGAGAGATAAACTGTGTGGGTGTCGCTTTATAATCTCCCTGCGGTGTGATAGTTGCAATATACTGCATGTTTTGATTTTGTTGCTGAGAGAGGGCTTCCACATAAGACATGATGTTCTGGTTAGCTACTGGCTGCACTATGATTGACGGCTGCCCTGTTTGATTGCTTGTTTGTAACTGGATAACAGTGTTTCCTTGCCCAAGAGGCTGGTTGATAGCTGTGTATGTCTTCTCCATCTTTGTGTGTCTCTTGATTGTAGTCGGTTTTGGCATCGGGCGACCTCTGCCTCTGTTCGCAGCTTGGAATATAGGTTTAGGTTGAACTGGCTGTGGTTGCTTTTTAGGAGATTTCTGAGGTGTGCCCGACATGATGATATGTTGTTTGTTTTGCATATTCGGAGTAGCTATTCTTTGTGTTGTCATAGTAGGAACCATTATTGTTGGATTGCCTTGAAGCTGCGGTCGAATCATGGGCTGGATATTCTGTATGATTGAAGTGTTGGGCATTCCTTGAATAGAGTTCACTGGAAGTGCAATAGACGATGCACTAGCCATATTTGGGAAATTCGTAACTTGATTTTTGCCCTGTAACATTTGTGTGATGTGGCCTTGTTGATTTGATGGCAAAGTTAAAACTTGATTCGAGTTTGAAGAAATTACTTGAATACCTCCAGAGCCTGATAATAGTTGGGTCATATCCCCTCCGTGCATCTGCTGAATATTTGTGCCACTGTTTCCTGGTTTCACACAAATATTGTAAGGCAAGAGGCCTGATTGTGTTATTAATTGTGGTGTCATAATTTTCTGGCCGCCAGCAGTACTCGTTTTTGGCGGTAGCAGCATTTGTGGTGTGACGACAATTTGTGGTGATGACATCACTTGCTGGTTTGCCGATACTTGTATGTTAGTACTCTTACTCTGATCGAAGATTACGGTTCCTGACTTCATTTGTTCTGTAATAGTCATGGTCATTTCATTAGATGGTCCTGGAGATGGAGTTTCGACGATTGTTCCATTAATTGTGATCTGTCTTGTGTTTATAGAAGTCCTTCTGGCGGAAATCCCTTCTGCTTTAACACTGTCAGAGCCACTGACAACTCCTGTGTGAATGATCATAGGCTGAGCGAAAGCATTCCCAAAAGCGTTTTGCAATGTTGTTAATGTTCTGTTCTCCGGTGATTTCGGATTTTCACTCTCACTTTCACTAGTCGATATCATGTCGCACGACGGAACATGTCTGTCGTAAGATTCTTTATTGCGATAAGTGCATTGGCATCGATCGCATCGCACGGGTTGCTCAATGTTTGGTGTTCCTGAATTGTCGCCCAATGGTCTCATCACTAGCTCTGGCTGGCCACTAAGTGAGTTTCCAGCAAAAGTCACTGTATAGCTTTCAGTTCCACTGGCTCGGTACATAAATTGGTTAGAATGCCCACCACAATTGTTATCATTTCCGTTGTGGTTGTCTTCGGCGCCATCCAATTGCTGAATAGGGGTGAAGTCATTATCATCATGAGGACTATTTGGGCGCGAACTACAGTTACTTTCTGAACTGGACCAGTCTGCCGCACCATCGAGTTGTGATATAGGGCTGCAATGAATCTTAGTGTAAAAATCTATGACGTCAGGGTAATAGGCTTCCGTTTTGTCGGCCTTCTCAGCTCCTGATTCATCTTTTTCCTTCGGCGATGTGGTGCGGTAGTTAATACCGGAAGTGTGCGGAGCTTCGTCACACAACGTGCTGCTGTTACCAGATTCTTCTTTATCTTTTTTATCACTGTTCACTGGTTCTTCTTTGATTGAATCAAGCGAATTTTCCGCCGATGGTATTTTTTGAATAGGGCTAAGTTTGCCAGTTACAGTGGGTGTAGATGTTTTGCCCATTTTGCATCTCTTTATTGTTGAAGACAACAAACTTGTATCGAATTTGCTGTTCCAACTGCTGGACCTTTGTTGCCCACGTCCAGTTGTCAATGTTTTTAAGCTGTGAGTTTGAAGGAGCATTTCGGATTTACTTCTTTTCAGTTCCTTGCTTCCAGATTCAAATCGAGCATTTAGTAGTTCGTCGATAAAATCTGTAGATCGGAAATCTGCCTTGTCATTGCTTTTATCGTCGCCTTGACTCATGGCGCAATAGAATTCGTTTTTCAAGTCTTGGAATATGTCTTGCATGGATATACCATCTAGAAGGTCATGATTGAGATCTTCAAAAATGGCATCTTTCACCTCAGGTGGTAGAAGGTCAGCAGTGTTCTGAGGTTCTTCTTCATCTTGCTGCTCTTGCTTGCACACATTGTCAAGTAAATGTTCCACTACTTGCTTTACTGCTAGCTCTTCTAAAGTCACAGTACTTCCAAATTTTACTGGAGATTTGTCGCTTTTTAGTAAATTAAAGGCAGATTTTCCAGACCCTGTCACAATGCATTCATGCCAAGCGCCAATTTCAGCCATAACTCTATCCACAACTTGTATATCCATACTGTGGTCTACTGTTATATTCACGCCGAAATCAAACCCAGGCATTGGTTCTGCCAATATTAACTTGGTCTTTATTGTGTACCGCACAATTTTTGAAGGTTTTTTACAGGACCAAAAGAGGCGAGTGCATGAGAAGTCAACGGGCATCAAAAAATCTTCATAGTCAGATACTGATGGGACAATTTTTCCGAGACTGTGAACTGTCAATGAGCCCAAAATGAACTGCACTTTATTAATTTCACTGTAGCGTTTCTTTTTTTTATCCAACTCTACATAAACAGGCCTGGTCAGCTCAAAGTCAGCATCTTTCTGAAGACTCTTCTTTGGAATGTCTTTTCCATGTGCTGGACAAAACACTCTTTTATCATCCATGAACGCGCAGCTTGATTTCCTCGCGCATGCGTAATGATACGTTTCGCTGCAGTTTTTAGCGCAGCACCCTACACTCGCTCCTTTCAGTTCGCAAGTCGCGCACTTGATCATTTTCCCTCTCGATATTGCCGAGTGAACATTCTGCAGAGATCCATCAATTTCTTCAAAAACTTCAGCTGACCACAGAGCGCAATTTGCGTGGATCCAGTCATTCTGTCCGCAGTAAAGCAAGCGACCTTCCATTGCCGGCGACGCGTCTCCAACTGATTTGCATAGAATACAAATTCGCGAATCGACAACAGGATAGAACTCTAACAAGTCCTCTTCTAATTTTTCTCCATCTAGTTCAGGTTTTGGCACAATTTGATCGAACGGCCTTTCAACAGACTGATCATCAACCTTGATATTCTTATTGTCGATCATGTCGACATCTTTTAGAGATTCTGCATCGTCGTTTTCACCTTCAACTTCTAGGTTTGGTTGCAGACAGTTGTTGACACAGTCGAACCATGGAAACGTTTCCGAGAATAAGTCCTTGTATATCGCCTTGAGATCAAAACTGGATGTTCTATCGATGACCTCTTTCATGTCGTGATTGAAGTCCTTTAACGAAACATACTCATCGCTGTTAACTCTCTTTTTTATGTCCAGTAGCGATGGCGAAACTAATCTGCTTATGTCATCGTCATTATCGAGATTGGGTGAGCTCTGATGTCTCACAAGACCTGGACTAAGATCTTGTTCACTTCGGGCTTGCGGGAAGCTCTTCACTGGCTCATCATCGTCAGATATTGGCTCGTACTTATCTACGTGAACAGATGTAGGCAACATAGTCGTCGCTTTTTCACTTTTGTTTTGGGGTGGATTATTTTCGTGGACTTCAACGCAGGGCGTATCGAACAGATCTGTTTTGATATCATAGAGCCCTGTTGAGAAACATATCTCTTTGTTTTGCATTAGGGGCTCTTGAAGATTTACTACTTTGTGTGACGTGTGGGGCATCTCCTTTTGGATTTCGACATCAGTCAGTAGAGATGAACAATGCCACACATTTGAAGTGCTTGGTTCATCTAGCTTGTTAGGGCCATTGCGTCGCCCTCTCGCCGTATTTCTGTACACCTTGGTTTCCGTCGTATTCTTCATAGTATCATCAGAAACATCAAAATGCAATTTCCTGATTGCTTGAGGCGACATTAGTCTGAAGGGCTTGTTGGGGACCGGTGTATTTTTATGCGGAGTCAGCTTCAAGAGTGCGCATGCTTTCTTATTCTTAGCCAGTAATTTGAGCAGGTGCAGCAGTCTTCCTTTCAAGTGTTCTGTGAGCATTTTTCTCCATGGGGGGTCATTGGGCATGCACTTGCAGCAAATGTACTCGATGGATGGGGGTAGTGCTGACAGTAGCTGATAACCTTCGCCGGAGAGACCTTCGCAACTGGCGTGCACCCATCTGGCGCACCAGCCACACTCCATCATCTGAAGAAAAAAAAACATGGTTATTGTATTTAGTCATTGTGGACAAAAATCGTAGGGTAGAAGAGCCAACTTTTTGTGGTTAAAGGTACCTTGCTATCAAAGTCATTGTCCCTGTAGCAGGCCTGACAGAGCGGGCAATAGTTGCCTTTCTGGCGCAGTTTGAAGCAAGGCCCGCAGAACGGCAAGCTTCCCACAAACTTGCTGACGCGACTACTGTCACAACTCTTGCATTTGAGACACGAGCTGCAGATCTGAAAAAAATTAGAACATAATTTATATCAAGAGTGTAGATACAGATTTTCATCGTGGTGTAGCAATGGACACCTTCTAAAGAACGCAATCACTCAAGGTAAACTCGAATTGCTCCAAAGCAGAGAAAGTGAGTTCTGAAGTATCAGACATCGTACAGATTTCACTGATCAACAATAAGTGGCGCCATATTGTGGTAAATCATGGTAAATGTGCCCTTTCTACTCTAGGACAAGTGTCCTCGAATAGAAGAATGGACGAGACGTATTGGCCCCCTCCCAACACGTAGGGTCGCGATTCTTGGTACATGCTCTGTGGCTTCAATACATCGAATTTTAGCACACTTTTATACCATAAGCAGCAAACAAGCTAACGTGCCGGCTGATGGTAAGCAATCAACATCGGCTATGTATACCTGTAACACCAGGAGTCCCAAAGATACATCCCCGACCTTTAAAGACTCCATTCAGCCATTTCGAAGAACCCCATGTTAATTTCGAACGAATCGGTATCTTCTAGGCAAGCATGCTCCATCATAGACCGCATCATGGCTTAATATCAGGCGAGGTGGCGATCAAACGCAAGCATCACATTTCATCCTCATCTAAGATTTCAAGACATGAGCCTTGCATGTTCCCACTGCTGCGAGAGAGATAGAGGATGGACTCTAATCCAGCATGCTGGCACAGTGCATTGTTGGTGAATGTCATATGTCTCTCTGAACTTAGATTTTTGGACATACTAGTTTCCTCACGATATTTCCATCACCATTAACGCAAGCCTATTATTTAAATTAAAAAAAGGTTAAACAGAAATGTGACAAGATGCTAATTACGAAGATTGCAGGTTAGTCCCTGCATCAGATTGTAGTAGTGACAGTACCTGCGGCCAGTCGGTGCGGTGGTCGGCGGGTGGTGCCGGTAGACACGCGGCGTGGTGGTGGCGCGCACAGGCCCGGCAGCGCAGGCGCGCGGCGGCCCGGCCGCACGCGGCGCATGACACGCAACGTGCGCACGTCCACGCGCCGCCGCGACCCGCCTCCTCCGCGCACCAGCTGTGGTACCACTCGCAGCACGACGAGCATGCTAGCATCTGAAGATTTGGAGATAGCTACTTATGTACTTATTCTGTTAATTTTATATCAAAATCTTCGTGACTTTGTACAAACTTTTCATATAAACTTTCAATTTTGCCCTCTTTCTTTTGACCCTTTTGCAAAATTCTAAAGCAAATCTACCTGCCAAATTTCTGCTTCGTAGGTCAAGTAGTTTTCGAGATTTATTGATTATTCATACAGTCAGACAGTCAGTCAGTGAGAGTGGTATTTCACTTTTATATATAAATTGCAATGAAGTTTACACTAATAAAAAAAATGTTCATGTGTATTGCACAGCTAAATTCAGTATTTGCTCTGACAGCTACAATAATATTGTAAAAAGCTGAACTAAAACTACATTTTCTGACCACTTTCACTGGGTTATGAACATAAGACCAATAGGTACGACCATCATACTGACTTACTTCCGTGAAATATAAAAGAAAAAAAACATCTTTGTACAATTTTATAGCAACTGTTAGAGCAAATAAACGAAAGGAAATGATGTAATTTAACAATATTGATAATTTATAGTCTGTGCTTAAGTGTTACGAAACAAAATCTGAAAGAATACATCATACAATGCATATTAGTGTGTTAGCACTCCAAACTTTTTTTTGTAGCTAATCTTACCTTATCTTTTCCAGCACTTCCGCAGAGGAAGCATAGTTTCGCGATGGTAAACGGCCCAGCTCCAATGAGTCCAAATCCTGAGCTACACACTTCGTCTGGATCATAGCTCTCCCAGAAATCAATACAGATCAATTCCGGGCGATTCTGACCACACTTCTGAGACCGACCGCGAATCTGAAAACGTAATAAAGTGTAAGTACAAATAATTAAAACATTTTTACAAAAAAAAAAAACCGTCTTGTGAAAATCAATAAACGAAATACTCTCTCCCTAATTATGCACCCTTAAAAGTGGAATCTTTTCTTCAACCTTAAATAGGACCACTCTTGAAATAATAGGGAATATGCATGTGTTTTTTTTTATATTTTTAATCAACTGTTAACATCGTTATATCATAGTAAAAAATATAATTACAGTTGGAAATGCTCAAATTATTTTTTTTAAAAATATTAAAAACGTCGAATAAATTTGAGCTGTATGAACGCCACAATTTTTCGCGGGCTTTGGATGACGTCATAAGCCACGCTCTGTGTTTATTTACTATAGAAAATACAGTTATTTCACACAGATTTTCAGTTTTATAGATATTCAGACCATGGAAGAAGCTAAAAATACCGGAAAAGTACGAGTAGGACTCGTGCTCTGAGGATTCCGTTGGAAGGAAACGTCTAGAGAGCACGAGTCCAAAAAAATAACTAACAAAAGTTGAAATATTGAAAGACAAACTTAACTTTGTAGTTGACAATAAGGTTCTTCCATACATAACAACTACAAAATGTAAGTTTGTAATTCTAAACCAATATTTTTTTTAGGATATAACTTCAAATTAACAACTTTCAGATTTATTACTTTATATGTGCTGTAAGATCTTGCCTCTTGCTAAATTTAATGATTCTAGGTCAACGGGAAGTACCCTATAGGTTTTGATTCCCCTGTAAAATCGCAAAATATGCGACATAAACGTTCATATCTTTTGATTGCGTTGACTTACAAATTTAATTTTGTTACAGCCGAAAGAAACCGTAGACCTAAGTATTTAGTATAAATTTTAACTTGATACCTTTACGCGTTCTTGAGAAAAAGGGTCTTGGCAGACGGACAGACACATAGACGGACAGACAGACGGACAGACAGACGGACAGACGGACAACGAAGTGATCCTATAAGGGTTCCGTTTTTTCCTTTTGAGGTACGGAACCCTAAAAACAATTTTATTGGTATTGTCTTGTGCCAAAGTGTACAAACACTACTAGAAATACACCCGATAAGTGTTTTTTTCCCCATTCCAAGAGATGCGAAAATACGTAAACAATGGTCTAAGGTTATGAGAAGAGATGAAATATCTCCAACATCATGTTTGCATTGTTGTGTAATTCATATGTTATATTTTGATAGCATGGTGTGATTTAGTCAGAAGTGTGCTTTGTTCCTATTGCACTCTGTACCAGTGCCGGTTTTAGCACTACCAGCGCCCTAAGCGAGACTTCTACGGTGCCTACTTTGACAAAACCAGTCTCAGTCATCGTCCTAAAGATTCCTAGTTTCACGAGAATGCTAAAATTAGACTATCTAATGGAAAACAATTACAGAAACTCAACATAAAACTATTTTTCTATCAAACACTACTAAAATTGTATGAATATCGACGCCGATAAAGAAGATGTTGTGGCTTTTGACGTCACGTTTCGTTTCGACCAATGGTGAAGCGTTTCGCAAATTTGAATTTCCCTCTTATATTTTGCACTTTTTATTTAATATTTTAAGCAATTATAATACAACTAAATAAAAAAATATTTTATAGAATGTAAAGTCAGAACAATAAAGATTCGGAAAAAAATTGTTTCAACGATATTTAAACCACATGCATATTCCCTATTATTTAGTCTTCAATAACAAGAAAATAGTTGATTTGAGAATCTCTTTTTTAAGCCCGAACGCTTAAAGAGGGGTCTTATAAGTTTTATGTGAGTATATGTGTGTCTGTCTTTGGCATCGGTGCTCCCTAAAGGCTGAACCAATATTGATTTAATTTTTATGTTTGAAAGAGTGTTCTTAGCTATGATTCAAAAAAATCAGTTTAGCAGTTTGAAGATTATCAGCTCATCTATAAGGGGTTTAAAAAAAAACAATTTATACTCATTAAGGCCATTGAAAATGTAAAAAAATCTCACATTGGTGATGTTGGTGAATGGTTTGAAAACAGTCTTTCTTGGCACGAGATCCATAATAGTTTCATCTTCACTAGACTCTCCTTTGGTTTGCACTTTGACGGGTACGGGAACCTCTATCTTCCTCTTCTTGACTTCTACTGGAATCTCCATTTCAGGTTCCTTTGTAACGAGTTCCGGTACAATCTGAGGCTTATTTTCATCCACATCAGGTTCGTTAGGCAACTCAGGGGTCTCCCTGTCCTTGATAGCGACCGCAGTGCACTCGTCGTGCAAAGGACTAGCCTTGTCTTGCTTTTCTTTCTCTTCTTGAGTTGGGAATGTAGCAATTGGTTGGCCCAAAACAATAGATGCACTTCTACAGACATGCTTGACTCTGGGGCCTTTGAGTTCCACTTTCTGCCTTTTTGGATCTTCAACTTGCTTGGCTTCAGTTTTCTCAATCTTATCTGTCTTTTCTTTTTTACGCACTTTGATTCGTGAGGTCAACTGTCGCTTTCTGTTAGCGCTGAAGTCATCTTTAGTTTCGTCAGATGCTATGCCCAGAGGAACTTTCGTAAGCTTCTCCTGTGAACACAACACAAGATTTTAGATTACATTAGATTAAATAGACCATCTATGTTAATCTTTTACAAACTTTTTTTCAGAGAAAAGAAAAGTAAATAAACGGAAATGAGAGGGAAAATCTGTTGCCAGGCATTATGAGAGAACCTTGTTGAACATCCTTATTTAGATCAACGCGTCGAACTCCGCATCTAAAGAACTTGGACCTTACCTTTTTGCGTTAGGTCTCCAAGTTCTTTGTTTGCAGTTGCTAACTGATTTCGAATGATTGACGTTTCGTTTATATGGGTGGAACTGGCTACAACAAATTTCTTACAAAAATGCCTTGACAGCCGTTCTAATTTAAACAAAAACCTTTTTTCTTTTCTGTGCTTTTATATTTAACTTGCAATGTTTGTTAGTTTGTTTAGGTCAAATCTTGCAAGCTGAATTAGGACCAGTTCCTCCAAACCAAATTTGCTGAAATTTGGCTTACACCTTTAGTTCTGGTGACAATACAATATTCAATACCCAATTGTATATTTTAAAACTATGTAAAGCATCAAGGAAATGGAAGTTTGTTTTTAAAAATGTTTTTCAAATAAAAGCTCGATAATGCAACTGATGTAATTAAAAATATGGTGGGCATAAATTGGCAACAACTAACACAAAAGAGACATCAATCGAAGTCCCAGGAAGAGGCCTATGCCGGAAGGCAAACTGAAAATAATACAGCAGAGCGGATGTCAATGACTAATTAATATTTAAATAACAAAAGTATAATCATTAATGAATTTTACAGTGAAATAGATAATTGACATTATTAAAATATGATAAGCTAGAAACTTGACCAGCATAGAAGGCTATAAAATAAAAATAGAATAATAATTCAACTGAGTGACAAAAGGAACAAGTCGGTGGCCTCATGGTAAGCGCCAGAAATTTTAAGTTGGACTGATAGCTACAATAAATACAAGTAAAAAACAAAAGTCATTGATTTACCTCTACTTTCTCCACATCCTCAGATTTTTCAGATTTCTTGGTTGGTTTCAAAGCACCGAAGATTTTGTTTTCACTGTCATTGTTGGCAGGCATAGCAAACACAGACTGGGGTGTTGTTTGCTGGCTTCCTATCCTCAATGGGTTAGCTGGTGTCAGAGAAGACACTGACTTCAAACCCGACCGCATATAAGGTGGCAATATGGCTGTCAACCCAGCTCTTATATTTGGTGGAACTTGGAATCCCTTCAAACACATCTTCAACCAGCAAGCTGGACATCGCGTTTTATTTGTACACGGCAATAATTTCCATTGCTGGGATCTGACAATAGGCGGTACATTGCAGTTACCTAGAACAAATTACATAAATAAGTTTTTTTGATTCTTGAAACTATTTTGACTTTAGTAAATTAACCTTTTTGATCCTTGACACTATTGAATTCATGAGCCGTTATCATAAAGCTGACCAGACTGGAGCTGGCTTGAAATACACCGTTTTAAACTACAACCCTACACTTATATTTCACCCTATATTTTTCAGTACAACCATGATAATTTTGCACAACCTTATCACGTTAAATATCCCAGATATAATACTAACTGGTTTTAAATGTCCCATTTTCCCATTTATGTAATATAGGATAGGATACTAGCACCGCCCCAGTGTCGCCTGCTAACTTACAGAAACAGTATTTTTTTCAGGATAAAACGTATTACATGTCTAGGATAGCAAGCTCCATTTCAAATTTTATAAGTAAATCTGGTTAGTCATTAAAAAGTTGAATGAAAAAAAAAAACACAGTACAAACGCAAATTTCCGCATTTATTAATATTTTGGGGATGAAATTTTCACAGAAAAATGTGTTTTTTTGGATGGGTTTGTTTTTGGAAAATTTAGGCCCCACTCAGGGGCATTACGCCTAGCTGTTTTAAACAATCCAGTTTAGGTGATGGAAAAAGTTGCGCGACCGCAAATCGTATCTGGGCCCGTTAAGGTTCACTTTCGCGTGATTTTCCGAACTGCGCTATTTTAACGTTAGTTTGAGACCGCGTAAGGATTTAGTTGTAAGCAGGTGCGGGTCCAGGATTTCATTTGGGGGGGGGGCATTCTTTGAGACGAATGTATGGATTTACGAGGTGTTTTGGGGGGGGGGGGCACGACCCCCGTGCCCCACCAATGGGCGTAAGGCCCCAGTTCAGGTTAAGAAATGGCCTTGGGCTCTAAGAATATTTTTTTTGTTTTTACCTTCTCCTTTCAAGCATTCCAACATCTGAACAATGCCAGTTTTGTGGGACAGCTTCTCTTTCTTCAACATCTTGGATATAAACTTGCGGCAAGACTCACAAGAGTATATTCCGAACTTGCGTGCTTGCTTTACAAATCTGTAGAACCTGACGGCACCGCACACTCCACAAGTTACTGTTGTGGGTGGTGTATTTGTAGCTGAAAAAATAGTTATTTTTTTGTAGTACAATAACATTGCAAGAAGTTGCAAGCAACATTTTGCTTGGAGTTATCTTCTGAGTAAGATAAACAGATATTTATTTTTATTGATAACTAGCTGCAAACTCACTTTTAAACGAGTCGCCAATTGAATGAAAAGTTCGTTATAACTACATAGGATTTAAATTTATTAGTTGCTATATTTTTATATCTTTAAATGCAGGCTTGTTTGTAAAGGTACACATTAATTCGTAAAAAAAACCTATGATCATCATCATCATCAGCCAGAAGACGTCCACTGCTGAACATAGGCCTCCCTCTTATCTGTCATTGGGTTTGCCATAATCCCCACGCTTGGCAGGCGGCTTGGGGATCGCAGAAGGTTTCACCATTAAAGTAGGAGGATGCTGCTGCCCATCCTCTGGTGGTTCTGGTTGCAGTTTTAGGACGTACCTGGGTCGGGTAAAAAAATCTATGAACTTATACTGGGTTAATTTTTTTCGCGATTTCAGCATTGGTCCAATCCCATAATAAAAGTTGTTCATATTGATGGGTACTAGAGACCCCTTTCGGCTTAGTGCTGCCTTTCCGCGTAACCCTGTATAGCTAAACCCCCTTTTTCTTGGTCTAATTTAACTTAAAGCAATTATAGTCAACATGCACAGATTACTAAATGTCTGTGTTTTAGTCTTTTTTGGTTCAGCCATTTTTTATGTTGACCCTAAACCAAGAAACCTTTTGTTGTGAATTTTGTACCATAACCAATATCTATAAGTTTGTAAATCTATGATGAAATAAAACAGAGGTGATACTTACGAGAAGATGCTGTGGCCGTAAAAGGTCCATCTAAACCAGTTGGTGCGGTCGGAGTAGCCAGTTGCAGCCTTGCTTCCCTGATGATGACTTTGCCTCTGAGCAATTGTGACGCACAAGACTTGTCTTTCTCAGGGCTTGGAGGAGGTGGCTTTTCCTCTTCACCTCCACTGCCTTCCGGGCTGTCGCTGTCCCAACTTTCTCCAGTTTCCGATTCACTGCTTGTGCTGCTAGAGCTGCTGGCATCTGAGATATCCATCAGTTTACGGCCCGCATGCCCAGTCCGATCCTCTTTGCTCAATTGACTCTTGACATTATCCATGCTTTCCAAGTTTGAATTCTCATCCTGTGGATATTCAGGCTCCTTTTCAAATGAAAACAAATCATGCACGGGTTGTCTTGGACCAGTGCCGAGGTTGGAAAATGAATTTGTTGTCTTGTCCTTGAACAGATTTGAGGATTTTATTTGTTTTTCCTTATCTTTTTCAATGATGTACTTATCAAGATCTTCTTCGTCTGGGGTCTCGTCATCATCATGCAAGTTGTTGAAAACTACTCTCTTTAGTTTTGGCTTCCTTAAAACTTTGCTTGTTGTTATACTGCTTGCAGTACTGTGTTCTTCTCCATCTATAAATTTCTTGTTTGGCTTTATGACTCTGGATGAGTGTGCACTCCTCATGGGCAATACAAACTTTGCACTATCTTTGTCGACCGGCGACATATTTCTTGGGGGAGGCGATATACAACGGCTTTCACTAAACTGAGAGAATTTATTCATAGGTTTGGACAAAGGATTCAAATTCTTTCTTTGATATCCCTCTTGATATTCAGATGATGATTTTGAGCTTAAATCTGTTAGTTTTGCTGGTTTGAGAATACTGTTAAAGGTGGAGTATTCTGTTTGTTTCAATGCAGACTTTTTCTTGATGATTGGCACGAGAGGGGCATGGTGTTTTGTTGGAATTTTCTTTAATGGGAAAAAGATGTCTTCGCAGCTCTCCACTGTGCCAAATGTTACAGTTTTCTTTACTGGTTTTGGTTTATCACCTTTGTTTGGCTCCATTTTGTTCTGTGATCTGGTCCTCACTGGTGACTTTGATGTATCACTGGGGTTCTTTTGCAGGTTATCTGGTTTATTATTTAATTCATCTGAGACTTGCTTTTCGCTGTTTTTATTGGTATCATTCTCATT
Organism: Agriopis marginaria; assembly: GCA_932305915.1. Lineage (NCBI taxonomy): Eukaryota > Metazoa > Arthropoda > Insecta > Lepidoptera > Geometridae > Agriopis > Agriopis marginaria. The sequence goes on from OW029933.1 coordinate 7,485,459, forward strand.
ATTGTTTTCTTTCTTCTCTTCCTCCTGTAAATTTAAATATATTTTTTATATATAAAGCTTTGGAAACATTACCAAACAGTATAACCTCATCTTTCATAATACCTATAAAATAAGATATATTTATTGCCAAAACAAACAAAACAATGGACATATTTTGTAATGGAAATATAAAATGTGTCCTAATAATCTGATCAATAATGCACTTTACTGAAGTCACTGCTACTGTACTTTACTTTTATTAATGATAGCATGCAATTTGCTACCATAAATAAGAATAAATACAGAATTGCTATCTAACCCTCTTATGCATAAACTCTCGATAAGCTAATGCTATAATATGGTCAGTCAACTTTCCGCTGACAAGAAATGACACTTATTAAAGTGAGAAGATAGAACCGATAATCTTTTTGATGTCTCATCATCATCATCATCAGCCCTGAGTGACCCACTGCTGGGTATAGGCATCCCTTTGTTTATGCCACTCTCCCTGGTCGCTCGCTATTTGCATCCACTCGTTCCTGACAGTATTTCTGATGTCGTCAGTCCACCGTATCCTCGGTCGGCCTGGGTTCCGCCAACCTAATCTCGGCCACCACGCAGTTACTGCTGTACACCACCTCCCATCATTACGTCTGGCCATGTGTCCTGCCCAATGTCTGGGTATCTTCATTATGCGAGTGAATTGGTTTCTTATAAGCAAACGTGTTCCATTGTAGACTGCATCATCGCTTAACATCAGGCCAAATGGTGGTCGAGCGCAAGCCTATCTTTCAACAAATGCTTAACATAATTTGTTCATCAAAGTTTTCATCAAACGAAAAGAAATTGCACTCATTTGCCATCCACATGAGGTGAGTTAAAACCATTGAGATACAATACATTTAGTCACAATCGTGCCACAAAAATGTCCAAACCAAAACTCGACGCACGCTACTAATTGCCCAGACTTTTTGGTTAGTTACAAGTTAACCGCGATTTGACTACAACGCCGCGTGATGCCAGAGCTACGATGACATAGTGGACAACTAACATTGAACACTATGCAGGCGACATAACATCTAAATTGGATTAAATATGGCATTGTGAGGTATATAATTGATACAATGTATGTACAATGATGCTCGGACGTTTTTTGGCTGTTTTCACTGAGAGTTTGACTCTATAGGAATTGTATCTCGAAGGTTAAAACATAGAAATACATTAAGCTTTAAAAGTTTTAATCACATATAGTTTGGCCTCGTACCTACATAAAGATTTAACATTTACCAATGCACAGTTATAACAGAAGTTAGTTGTGAAATTCAGTGACATGACATCAATTACGTTATTGACTCTACATGAACCCACAATGTTTTGGCTCAATAATGAACAAGGATGCTATCAAATTGATAAGCCAGTATATAATCAGTTACTAACTCAAATGGTTAAGTAGGTGCCTTGAGATTGCCTTGAGATTTGTCAATGAAAGACAAAAGAGCACAAATAAGTATGAGGTTATGTTGGCTCTATGTAAAGATGTTTTTGATGATTTGTTTACAAAACTTCAACTAATACAATACATTTTGTATATAATGTTGAGCATGACTAATTAAAGGGTAGAAAAACACTGCAAAAACCATTTTGTTGACATCAAAATGGATCACAGGCTTGTCAAAGTATCCATAGTAGGATCGTAGATACGAAATGCAAGATGCTACCAATGATTAGCGCCTCGTAACGCTTGTAGTTATTACGTAAACAAAACATAATATCCGTATGTTGACCATTATTTTCACATAATTGATCCACAAAGGGCACAGAATGACACAAAACAAGGTTTACCTCTTGGTCCCCAGCAAAATCATTAGAAGCATTGCCACGGGCGGGCGGATGACTCTCTGGAGCAGTCTCATGGTAAACAGTCCCCGATAGAACACTGATTCGCTTTCTGTTTTGAAACTTAAGTGGTTTCCCTGGGAATCTCGACCTTCCCATTTTGATATGCACGTAAACGTAGAACACTCAGTGCGTTCCGAGCGAACGTGGGGAAACTGGCGCGCATGCTCGGGCCCGCGCGCTCCGCATCGCCATTTCACTCGTATAACCAATGTGTTTTGCCGATTACAACGTAGTTTTCATCACATTTACACCCAAACATTAACACCAACGGCACCCTTCACTCGATTCACTAAAGCTAACACTTTGCACTGTTTTTGCAGAAAACAACATCATCCATCATTTTAATGGTCGACTGGTTGTTAACGCCGTAATCGCGTTACGCTTCCATTCAATTCAACGGCAGAACATAGTAGCTAATCGTGAAACAAAAGAGAACGCAGCGATGCACTCAATACCGCCGCATAACGCGTCATTCCCGCGAACTTTTTGTTTTGTTGCATTTGATTAAAATAAACACACAAACACGAATTAGATATTTGAGTCGATGTAATTTGACAAAGATGGCTGTTCGGCGCGCTTTAACAATAGCGAACACGAGTGATTAACGAGACGAGGCGCGAGGCCGCGGTGTGAACGACACCTGGCTCTCGGGGCCAGTTATGGATTTTGAACCAATCGCGACGAATAATTCGGACCGGTCGCCAGTACATATGAAAACAAACATCGCTACGCTTACTTATTTCAACGGATCGAATAAAATTATTCTATATCATTTTATAGCCGTTTCTGATTGATAAGCTACAGACAGACCCTTAACAAAAATAACTGCGCGATCATAGGGGTGCGGGCGCGGGGAATTCGTGTTCGATTCGAATAAAAATATTAAAAAGTCGAGTAAGATAATAAAATAATGTACGTACTTATGCAACGCAGTGACATTTTTAGGGTTCCGTACCGAAAGGGTAAAAACGGGACCCTATTACTAAGCCTACGATGTCTGTCTGTCTGTCCGTGCATCTGCCTGTCCGTCCGTCTGTCCATGTGTCCGTCCGTCCGTCCGTTCGTCCTAGCTTTAAACGGCTTTATCTTTCGAGCCGTAATAGATAGCCAATTGAATATTTTAACAGAATATGCAATGTTACGGCGGATTAAATTAGAAATAATAAAAAGGTCAAAAAGTAAAATCTATAGGGGTAGTAGTAGAGTAAAAACCTTTCATTCAACAAACGTATATTTTTATTAAATTCAACGTATTTGTATATGAACTCTAATTTAAAAACGGTATTACGTACTAGCTTCAAACTTGGCGTGATTATAGTACATACTCGAAAATATAACAACAAATAATAAATAATGGCCAAGTGCGAGTCGGTGACAAATTTCTGTTCATTACCAAGTTATAACTGGTAATATCATTACTTGGACGACCATATCATTCTTACCTCGACCACCGAACACACACACCCTCAGTGCGCGAGCCCGACTAGCACTTGGCCGGTTTTTATTGTAATTGAAATAGCTGCACAGCGCGCGCCGCGGTTTCAGCCGCGATTTTAAAATTTTGCCTCATTTTATCGACTTATTTACAGTTATTTCCTTCCATTTATCAAGATTCATACGTTCAGTCTATAGAACTTCAACTGTTAACATACTGAACCCTCTGACTCTTTGATCATTACTATCCACTGATCACAACACTAGCGAGGCGATTGATTGATTAATAATATATTATGTTTGTCGGTACCAAAGTGATAAAGCGCGATAAGTAAAAAATAAATAAAAACAAGATTTCCATCCATGTGAGGTATGTAATAATAATATTTTTCTTAGTTTTCGTAATTAGTTCTCGGGGTAGGTAGGAGTGGTACAGTTCTGTAAATGCTGTTAATAAACAGATTCCTCTAAATAAACTAAAATACCGCCAAAATATTTAAGTTTCAATAAATAATTACATACTATTTTAGTATTTAAAATTTAAATTTTTTAATAATAGGGTATCTAATCCTAGTTTAACAATAAAATTTATTAAATCATAAAAATAAAATCAACTAAAATAAATTAAAATTAAAATTTCACTTAATAATTTTAATTTTAAATTAAATAGTTAATTATTAAATAACTAAAAAAAAAAAAATTATTTTACTGTATAAATTGATATCGTTTTGTTAGGTAATAGGTAGGTAGTTACTTTATTAAACAATTCATTAAATCATTACCTTGTGACATTATATATATATATATATATATATATATATATATCAAAAGGTAATGATTTAATGTATTATGTACATATATATATAATTATATATATATGTATATGTATTTACATAATTATTATGTACTACGTACATTAAATTCTATGCCTTGTGACCTAATATTTTTGAAGTAAGTATTAGCATGTAATTAAAAGTATCAAAATGTGGCTAAAATAACAACAAAAGACAGTGTGCATAATATAATATGCTATGCATTTTAAGCTGTACTGTCTGTGCGTTATAGCGTGCTTTGTAAAGGTAGGTAGGTACGTACGATACTTGTCCCACATCCACACACTGATACCGGGCCAAGTAGGTACTCAACTCAACACTCACCACAGTAGAGAGTAGGTACCTATCTATACATGTATGCGTGCTTTATCGCACCCTACCCTACAAAGGGAACCCCAAAACTCCGGTCGATCATGCGTAAAGGGCGGAGAAGGGATGATAGAGGGAAGCTTGTCGGTGATTGAACTTTAAATATGCACAAAATAATTTGTTATTTCTTAATTTTTTATCTACAATACAAAAACAAAACTTAAAAAAAGTCCATACTGACCTCTAGCGTAAGTTATGAGAACGAAAAGTTCCTTGCTGAAACGCTTCCTGAAATAGGCACGTTGAGAACGGCGGCATTTCCTCAGACTTGGATCGAAGCGGAACAACTCAGACACTTTTCTCGTAAAATTTCACTTAAAACTCTGTATGTTTCACACGAATTTATATCCATAACACTTGCACTGCATGTTGAACGTTTAAAAATAACAACTCGCGCGGAAATATCACCGTAGTAGTAATATTTACGTGAGTTTCATTGCACTGGTGTACGTGCGTGAAACTGTGGTAGCGAGACTGGCGTAGAGACGCCGCGCATGTCGCGAGGGACTCGATGTAAATATAAAAATGGACAAACTCCCCTTCTTGGGGGCTCACCCGAATGAATCACAGTAATGCACGAAACGCCTCACAAAAGCCTCACATTTGGAATTCAGTTTTTTATTGGGCAAAGACCTTTGCCACATGTTCGATGATCGGTGTTTTGTAGTTGAATCACTGGCTCTAGATTTTAGATTAGACGCTATTTCATTTATACGATAGTTAACTTCTATTAAAATAGTTTAAAATGTATTGATCGTTGAGAACATTATCGTACATCGACGTTTCATTTAGACCCTTTTTGTATCTAGAAGGAAGGAGATAATCGCTGCTGTTGAATCAATCGTCGACATCCGCATTGTGTCCAAATCTTTGAGACCTTTTTTGTGGCAGGTAGATATTTTTTGTGCATTGGGATTGGGACGGAATTCGGAAACCACAAGCTATACGAGTAAAGTAGGTATTATATTATAGGGTATTATAAGTATTTATCATAAAACAACTAGCACTGATTTTTATTTTGGTACCTACTTAAAAAGTCATTCATTACCCTTCTTAACCGCGAAAAAAGGGGGGTTATGAGTTTGACCGGTATGTATGTATGTGGGTCTGTATGTATGTATATTCATTTGTTGCCTCTTATCTTCTCATAATTTGACAAATCATTGGAAGCGTCTTGATCGTCCGCTGGTTTATAGGGTACTAGCTGCGCCCCGCGGTTTCACTGGCGTAGTGATGAAAAATGGTGATGATGATGATGATGAAAAGTAGCCTATGTCACTCTCTAGCTCTTGAACTATACCTATGCAAAAAATTAGGTCGATCCGTTGTTCCGTTGCAGCGTGAAAGAGGAACAAACATCCATACATCTATACATACAAACGTTCGTGTTTATAATATTAGTAGGATGTGACCTTCTTATCAAATTGAATACCCCTCTAGAGGACATTCAACTCATGAACTCAAAAAATATAATATGATGCCTTGTTGGATATCAAATGAAAGGGTTTAATTAGCATATTTAAAAACATAATAATATTAAAAAAATAAACATAAATATGTAGTCGCGTTCTAGTTTTACAACAATGTAAGTTACCTTGATTTGAATGTCTGTAAAACAGCGAACTAATAACTACAGGGGCCTTACGGCCAACGGCTAACTCGGTATCAAACTAACGTTCACGCGATCACGCGAACGTGAACCTTAACGCGCCCAGATACGGTTTGCGGTCGCGTGAATTTCCAACTGAGCGGATTTAACGTTTAAAAAATTAAGCTACCTTACTTTGACATAATGTAATTATATACCTTACTGACGAGCAAGGATATTCACGTAGACTAGGACTAACTCGGTATTATACTTATATTTACGGAACGATACCATACATGAGGCAGCGAAAAAAAAAACATCCCTATTTCACATGTATTTTATCCACACATAAATAATTATAATTATTACAATGCAAAATTATGTTTATTCATGCTTTCAAAATTGAGATCTATACTAAGTGTGGTTCTAAAGAATAATGACGAACGGACAGACAGATAGCCGGACAGACAGACTGACGGACGGACAGCACGAACTAATAAAGATTCCTTGTAGAACTGGGTAACCCTAAACCATGCTCCGAAAAAAATAATGGAATGTAATACCAACAGTTTCCCCCTTAGCTCTTACACTCTCGACTCTAGTATAGTATATTTCTCTATGATTCTACAAAGAAATTGTTTTTAAATTGTAATTGTTTCAATTAATTTTTTTTAATGATTGCCTCAAAATTGAGGTTTTTTTTAATACTATGTTGTAATATTAGGTCATTGATCTTTAAGTACTTATTAGGTGGTGGTATTTTTCGATGCGGTGCGATTGTAGAACTATAGTAAGTTATTAATTATTATCAGAAGTTGGAAGGTTCTAAATAATTAGGACGAACAGACAGACTGACGGACGGACAGAACGAACTTATAAAGATTCCTTGTAGAACTGAACCATGCTATGCTCCGAAAAAATAAATGGAAAGTAATAGGTACCTCGCCACCTTCAGTTTTTGGCATACTTATTTCGGTACTAGCTCAAGTTTAAGGCAGATCCAAACTATATATTATCAAAGGCTAAAAGGGGAAACTGTAGGTATAACGGAAATACTTGGTAATCTTATACTTGGTATATGTAACGTAACCATTTATTTATTTTTTCTGAGGTTTCCATGATGTTTAGTGGTTAAATAGGCGATCTTACGCGCAGAGCCAAAAACCACGTACATAAATTTAAAAAAAAAGATTGTGAAGCAGTCGCTGTCAAAATGATATTGACATTTAAACATTGATTCTGTGACTATAGTCAAATCAAGAATTTGAGTCAAATAGTCAAGGACGTTTTATTACCCATTAATAGGTACTTTTAAAAGGTCCTTGACTATAGTATACCTGGACGATGATGGTTCGTCCAAGATAGATAACAATAAAATTAGTTCTAGATTTGCTAACAAATGAAGTTTATTGTAAAGCTATTTTTAAGTATATTGTAAATAGTGTAGAAAAAAATATGATGTTTAGTTTTGTAATTTTTGTACTAAAGACCTTGTATAAAAATGATTATTCAGACTGAAGGCCACTGGATCCAATGTCATAAAATGAATAAAAATAAAAAAAGTTATTGCACAAATTAACGATGTGTTCCGAATCACACCAATAACGTAAATGAGTGTTCATATTATGATTAAGCTTAGTACGCCTATGGCGCATACTGCTGTTGCATTGTGTTGTTAGGTTCCCTCTGCAGTAGTATCCATATTATACTGTACTTTAGGGTATATATAAAATCCTTGACTGTACTTTATTAGCTCGCTCAAGTCAATGAGCTGTTTAAGGTATATATAAAATCCTTGGCTGCCTCAAACTCGAGCAGCATGTTCAATTATTTATATTTTTTTACTGAACTTGCCCTCTGCTAAATGCACAAGACGTGCGACGCCTAAATCTCCAGGTAGGTGAAGAAAATAAAAAGAAAATAGAAATAGCAGGAATTTCGCGCCAATTTGCCAATTTCTTACAGTCGAACGATCAACGAATCAGTTTTACGTTTCCTTGCTCAGTGTTCTTTATTTTCCACATTATTCGAAATTTTGGTGGATTTTTATTTATTGATTGAATAAAGAAGCTAAAGAGTTTACATAAACTACATAGATCGTCAAGATTTCTCGTCTAATAAACAGTATTACAAAACTCTTAACCATGTCTCTCGAAGCTACTGCTTTGAAATTCACGCGCTTGAGTGAAAATGCATTCCCACCGATGAAGGGCTCAGAAAAGGCAGCTGGATTCGATTTAAAGAGGTAAGATTAGTATAAGATTCGCATAGTAAAACAAGTAGGTAAACCTAAGTTAACCTTTCCACGGTTACTTTGATGTTTGGTTGATTATTCACGAATTCTTTTCAGTGCATATGACTATGTTGTTCCCGCTCGCGGTAAAGAATTGGTGAAGACAGATCTGCAAGTCGAATTACCTTCTGGTTGCTATGGAAGAGTGGCTCCACGCTCAGGATTAGCTGTGAAGAACTTCATTGATGTTGGAGGTAAGCTTACAGAAAAACCTGCACCTCTCTGAACATTAGAACTGAAGCCTGCAGTTTTCTCCTTCTAAAATCGTAAATTTTTCATTCTTGTCGCTTAACATCAGGCGAGTTAGCGGCCAAACGCAAGCCTATTATTAAATAAAATAAATACATCAATTTGATTTATATTCATTATACATAAATAAGATAAATAATAACTAAATTTGCTTAACTCCTTGCGTAGAAACAGAAAATGGACATGACTAAATAAATAGAAAACTGCATAAAGATCGCATGTGTGTGCAATATTCCACTTTCCACATGATTTTCTGCCCTGTAATTCTGCCACTTTCAAGCAACATGTTATGAAAAATGTGCTTGTTTTCATTTCAGCTGGAGTAATAGATGAAGACTACAGAGGCAATGTTGGTGTTGTTCTGTTCAATCATTCCGATACTGATTTTGAAGTTAAGAAAGGTGACAGAATTGCTCAGCTCATTTGCGAGAGAATCTACTATCCGGTACTGCAGGAGGTTACCAACTTATCTCAAACCACAAGAGCAGAGGGTGGTTTTGGTTCAACGGGAACTAAGTAAAATGTAGGATTGTTGTTGCATTTACGGTTCTGTTTCCTTAATGTAATTTTTTTGTATGTTTAGATTTTTTTGGGTTTAAAATTGAAGCACAGTGTATTAAGTTTTTTCGATGAATATATTCAATCATTTTTCCCTGCTATAATGAGATTTTTCCAGAGGGTTAAGGATAAGTGAGTGTCACTAAAGATTTTAATAGTAAAATGTTGCATTTACAGTTCAGTTTCGTTTGTGTAATTTTTTTGTAAGTTATGTTACGATTTTTTGGGGCTAAAATTGAAGAACAGTGTATTAACTTTTTTCGATTAATATTTTCAATAATTTTTTCCTGCAAAAATGTGATTATTCCTGAGATTTAAGGATAAGTGATTGTCAATGAATGAAGATTTTAATACTATTCATCAAGTTAACATTTCATTCGGTGGAGAAACTGGTTTATTATCTCATTAAAATATCTTGATTTAAGTAAAGTTGAATAGGTAGCTTTTAAGATAAATTTTTGAATAAAACTAGTTTTTAATACATACATATTTTTATTACCATAACCCTAAGCAATAAGGCACAATGTGGTGACTATGATTATACCTATAATTTCTGGAATGTAATTTTGTAAGTAGTATGGATAGAGCTATGCACGGAGTTTCTTTGCGATAATAAATCTGAAACGAGGATATTCGCAGAAGAACCACAGTCACTGACATAGCTGCTCAGATTTGCAAGTAGAAGTAGCAATGGACAAACGTTGCTCGAAGAATGGATAACTGATGGAGAAGAAAGGTTCTTGAGTGGAGACCACCAACCAGAAGATGAAGCGTAGGTAGGCCTCCCACTAGGTGGACCGACATAATCGTGAGAGTTGCAGCCATCCAGTAGATGCAGATGGCAGGCTGTCGTTCAGTGTGGAGTTCTAAGGGGGAGGCCTATGTTCGGCAGTTGACGTTTTCAGGCTGAAGATGATAATTTTATAAGTAGGTACATTATTGTAAGCACAGAAATAAAATTTATAAGATACTAGCGACCCGCCCGCCCAGCTTCGCACGGGTGTAAAATACGTGCGAAGCCGGTGCGGGTCGCTAGTTATATACATAAATCTTCCTTGAAAATGTATCTAACTGATGGTAACCGTATCAAAATCCGTTGCGTGGTTTAGGAGTTAGCGGCCATACAGACAGACGCTGAAAGCGACTTCAATTTATACTACACATATCTATAAAAATCAATTGCTGTTCGTTTGTCTCGCTAAAACTCAAGAACGGTTGGGCCGATTTAGCTGATTTTAATAATTAAATATTTGTGAAAGTTCAGGAAAGGTTTAAACGATGAGTAAACGGCTGAACCGATTTGAATGAAATTTTGTGTTCTTGGAGTGGATCGTAGTAGCGAGGCCGAAGGCCGAGCTCTCCGCGGACGAAGTAGCGGGTATCAGCTAGTGTAGAGATAATTATGTAGACCTATGCCCAGGAGTAGTATAAACATATTTGATATAAAATTATAATTATTGAAAGTATGTATAACAAAATATGAGGAAGCAAGTGAGTCATAAGTTGATAATAGTGGGTAGATTGAAATAAGTATCTATGAAAGTAAAATATTACGAACTAAAGTGTGAAAGAATGCTGTTAGTTTCCATAATATTGTAAAAAAAACTGAACAATGTTTATTAGTTTTTCACTAAAGTAGATATATCAGGTCCCTGCTACAGTCTGACATTCAAAAACCTAGCAAAACTGATCAGAATTTGTGGGTTTCATTCGCTTTTCAGCTTGTTATGTTATTCATCAGAGCAAACAAATGGAAATAGTGTAACGACATTTCTCTATGGAAATGCTACTATTTTTTGCTGTTTCGGGGTTGGTCTCTTGGTAAAACTTGCGCATAATGATACCCATCATACAACAAACTCTTTTTGGTTTAGCACCACTGCCCCATGTATCCTATACCTACCTACAAAAGTCCCTAACCCCTAGTTAAAAATTATATGGTGTATAAACTGTAATAACAAATATTTAGTAATGTTTTACATCTAGAATAAGTAATTATAAAATACAGAATGTAACAGTAAATTAAATGTAAAAATCAACAGTTATATATGCCCATAAACAAAACAATTAATATTCATTAGGTACTATCCTCGAAATTATTCACAACACTTTCAAAGTGCAATCTCTCAAAATGTACAACATTAGCAACAGGAGTACTACTATTTCTTTTCAAGAATGGTTTTAGTAAACTTTTTAATTTATTTTCATTGTTCACCCCAAAATCAGTTTCTGCTTTTTCAACTTGCTTCTCAAGGAGCTCTATGTTATTTTGCAATTTCACTATGACATATGTAAGTGTAGCAATTTTTTTGGAAAGAATGGTGATCTCACTTCTGTATTTACTGATATCTTCTGAAACAGACAACGCACAGTCACTGTTTTTCAACTTGATAATCTGCAGCACACTCGTCAATTCTTCAAGCCTTGTCAGCATGTTATCGACTACATCTTGAACGGTTTGGAAGCCATCAAGCACATCCAGTTTGAAATAAGCAGCATAATCCTCCACAACTTGCTCCAACATCATATGGAGTTAGTCGGCACCGAAATCTGGATATAAATATTGAAATACACTTAACAAACTTTCAAAACAGTCAGTAATAACTTTCGTTAGCTCCCTAAATGTCCGAGGACACACACGTAGAAGTTTTACAAATAACTCCATGGTATCCTGCCATGTGGTTACGCTAGTATTTAGTATAAATGCTATTACCTTCAAAGTCTTGTGAAACTTTTGTTGCTAGAACCTGCTACCGCAATACAATTCAAGGCCACGACTTGCTAATCGTTTCGCAATCCAAAAAGCCAAGAATTGAAGGAAAGATACATACCTATTTGTAATAAAGGCTCATAGATGTTGTGTTGACGTTTTTGTGAACTTTTATCTTGAACACTGAACGGAACGAACGAATGGTACGTCAACTTGAACTAATGACATGTCATGTTTTCAAAAACAGCTGATTTCCTTATTTTTTTCTCTCTATAGAGCTTTTGACTCGATACGGTCGGCGCATTTGCCATTACATTCCGAAAACACGTATTCCATTCTCGTCACAGATATACACAACAGATCACAGATATTCTCGTATTTTTTTTCAGTGCTTGAAGTATGTTAAGTTTTTTAGCCTATGCATGTATTGTCTATGGAACCTTCATTCAAATTCACTCAATTCACCTTTGCAATTCACAAGTTTCATTCATTCGAATTTCTATAACGCTGAATTTGTTTTGTAATTTTAATTATTAGTTTACCTAGAATAGAGTTATGCTTCCGTCGACAGGTTATTTCAATGGAATTAACTGTCCTTTCTATGAAAATGGTCCTTGTGATAGACCTTATTGTCATTTTCGTCATGCGAGAAAAGATTTGCAAAACACGACTAACGAAGGTATGGAAAGTGGGGCGATCCTACAGAAATTAGTGTCCGCAGCAGTTCAAAGAGTTTTACAGCAGACAGAGGCGTCGGCAGCACTAACCTCTACGCAAGTTACTGTAGTAGATACAATCGCTGATGTCAACAAACCAAATGTTGTCTCCTCGACGACTAAAGCCACATACAACCCTACACCAATAGCAGAACTCAACAAGATTAACAACACAGATGCTGAAAATAACGACGATATCAATGAACAGAGAAAAAGACACATACCGGTCCCATACACGCCAAGAAAACCTGCTAGTATACCTATAAAGAGACCTGTGGACACAAACGGATCTTCAAAGCCTTTTGTTTATAATCCTCCACCTCTAAAATACACGCCGGGTTCCGCTGAAAATGTTCTAAACGATACTTACACACCGCCTGGTACTATTGAGTCCAAGGAAAAATATTTGCCGGGGACAGAAAAAGAACTACCAGAATATATACCCGATCCAACAACTCAAGACACATCTAGCAAGCGAAACTATGTCCCATCATCTGACAAAAACGTAAGCAAAAAGAAAATCTTGGAATATAAACCCTCGAATCCTGTGAAAAGTAGTAAATCATTAGTTACATATCAACCAACCCCTCGTTCACTAGCACCTTGTTTTTCGAGTGATGAGGAAGAACCAGCAACTAAGAAATTAAAGTTATCTAGTGACTTGAACGGATTAGATGACCTGGGGCCAGAGTTTGATATATTAGATGAAATAATATTAGATGAAGGGAAAACTACTGAAGAAACTAAAACCAAGATGCAAACTAATGTCGCCACTAAATCTAAACTTTCTACATCAGATAGCAAAGAAAAGAATGGAGATGCTTCACAAGGTGAAAAAGATAAAACTCACAAATCTCATCACAAAAGCAAATCAGATAAAAAAGAAAAAATATTTTCAGAAGATAAAGACAAGAAAGAAGATAAGCATAAAAGTAGTGATAAGAAAATAAGTAAAAGTTCAAGTAGGGAAAAGGAAAAAGAACAAAAACATAGTAAAAGCAAAGGGAAAGAGCACAAGGATGGAAAAGAGAAAGAACACAAGGAGAGCAAAGATAAAGAACACAAAGACAGCAAAAAGAAAGAACACAAGGATAGCAAAGAGAAAGAGCACAAGGATAGAAAAAATAAAGAACAGAAAGATAGTAAGGATAAACAAAGTACTGATAAGAAAAAACATAGTTCTAGAAGTTCAGATGATAGTCATAAGCATTCTAAGCACAGCTCATCTAAGAAGTCTGAAAAACATTCTGATTCTAAAAGTTCTAGAAGTGAATCTAAACATAAAGAAAAGAGGAGTAAAGAAAAGGACAAAAAGCACAAAAGTAAACATGATGATGATAAAAAGAAAAGTAAAAAGAAATCAATATCAGCAGATGTATCTGATAATGATGATTTCAGTACTCGAGAAAATGGTGATGAGGATGATTATGATTTGTCAGAAGATGATGAAGAAACAATTGCTATGGAGTGCAAAAAGATTTTTGAAGAATATGTGCCTACGGAGCAATCAAAAAATTCAGAAGAAATCCTCAGAACTGAAGATGTTACTGAAGAAGAATATATTCCAGGGAAAAAAAGAGTTTCTAGGACAGTTGATAAAAATATAAAAGTGATACCTAAAGCCCCCATTAAGCCTGATTTCAAAGTTAGTGCAGCTCATGCAGTAGCTGACAGATTGGCTAAGGTTAGAGAATTTCATAATTCAAGACAACCACCAGCCCCAGCGCCTCCAGTCAATGTCGAAAACACCAGTGTCAAAACAGATATATCTAAGATTACTCTAAGTGCTACAATCGCTAGTTCAAAAATTCGTATAGCACATGTACCTTACGCATCAACTATGATGAATGCTAAAAGAACAATGCCACCTCCTCAGACTAAAACAATAAGTCAACCGTCCACAAGCTCTACTATTTGCCAGACAGTGAAGAAAGGCGCACAGAGAGTAGCACATATGCCTAGTGAAAAATTTATTGACAGGCCGGGAGTTCTGGAACCTCTTGCATCAAAAATTGCAGCAAACATTAGATCAATATACCTCAATATGATGATAGATGAATGTCTTAAATTATACATCAGTGCGACAGATGCCTATGCCAGAGCGCAGCACGAAGAGCTCACTACTAGTAAGAAATGTTCCACCGTACAAATATATAAAAATTCAGCTGTGTTAGCAGTGAGTAGACTAAGAAAAGAATTGCAAGAATGTAATGGAGTCAAGAAAACAGGTTCTTCTTGCTCTGTCATAGGCTCAGATAGTTCTACCAGCAAGTTCTCGGCTGGCTCATGGAGCATAGAAGGTAAGAATAGAAAAGTCAATGATCATTCTCATGAATTTGTTGGAGCTAAGTTTTACAACAATATCTCTAAATGGGTGCTCACTGAAGAGCTATTACGAAGTAATGGATATCCTTTTCCTCATGCTAGTGGAGAAAAAGGAAGGGCTATTATCTATGGCCAAAATAAACAACAACCACCTAAGGGTTATTTAAGGACCTGTTGTAGGTGTAAAAAACAATATATGGTGACTAAGAAAGGCTTTCCAGCCACCAATGAAGAGTGCATGTATCACCCCAACAGGATGTACAAGGTCCGAGGGGAAGCTAAATATCAATGCTGCAGCCAAGATGCTACCTCTGATGGATGCTGCATAGCTCCGAGCCATGTCTATGAGTATGTAGATTTTGAGAACTTGAAAGGTTATGTGAGAACATTGCCTCCTGACAGGGTTATGGATGATTATGGTGTTTACTCACTAGATTGTGAAATGTGCTACACTACTCATGGCCTTGACCTTACTAGGGTAACTGTTATAAATTCTTCTTGTAAGGTGATCTATGAGACCCTAGTGAGGCCATTACACCCTATCATAGACTACAACACTAGGTACTCCGGTATTACTGAAGAACAAATGGCAAATGTAAGAACAACTCTATTAGAAGTTCAAGCAACTCTCCTAACAATGTTCAATAGTAAGACTATATTAGTAGGACATAGCTTAGAATCTGATTTCAAGGCCTTGAAACTTATCCACGACACAGTAGTTGACACCAGTGTGTTATTTCCTCACAAAATGGGTCCTCCCTATAAAAGAGCTTTGAGAAATCTCTCTTCTGAACATTTGAAGAAAATTATTCAAAACTCTGTGGACGGGCATGACAGTGCTGAAGATGCGATGGTCTGTATGGAACTTTTACATTACAAGTTGAAAGAAGACTTGAAGACCAGATGATGACTATGTAGATTCATGTAAATGTGATACTTATAACAAGTATAATTATTATTAATTGATAGTATTTGAGATTGTTTCTATAACCATTGTATGTTACAAATGATCGAAGTTTAAATGATATAGGTCATCTCATAAATGAACTTTTTTATGTATTTTATTTTAAATAATTTGGATGATATTAGAGCAATACATTTATGTACCTTGTGGTGAATGTAAATTATAATTTGTCAATAAATTACTATTTTTAAAATGTTTATTAGTTTCTATCACCTCTGCTTCAACATCATCAAATATATAGGAGAAAATTAAAACAATTACATAAAACCAAAAATAATATTTTACTAGAAGACAAAATATTACACATATATGTAAATGTCCTGGAGCACTTAAGACATTCCTTAGTATTTATTAATAAAAAACGAGAAAACTGCTACACTTTTCAAAAACATTCATTGGGACCATATTTTAACCCTACTACTAACAGTAGATTTGTTAAAAGTTCTTTTTGTAAGAATATTTGTGCAGCAGAATTGGAAACGAGCAGGTAGGAACAATAATATGAAACACAATCTATAGCTCATTTAGCAAAAATGAAATACAATAATCACAAACAAAACACTTGTACTATTTTTAGGTAAACAATTGTTGGCCACTAACTATATGGACAAAAATACATAGCAAAATTTTCAAGTACTTAGTATAAAGTTACAAATTGAAATATAAATAGCAGAGATGAATAAGAGCAGTCCATACAGTGATTATTTCATTACCCATTAAAATAGCAAAATCCATGCAAAATAGCTGTACAATACATGTTTGCTATAGTCTAGAGAAATAGTTCATTCAGAAATTGCCAGTTGAAAAATACATTATAATAGATTAATTAATCAGGCAAGTTATGCAGTGATTGAATACAGATTATATATTTACCGAATACATATAAATGAATAGGTTAGGTATATTCATGAATGTATATTGTTTTGTAAATATTGCTTGATTGATTAATTACAAAAGATTTAATGTAACCTATTGGAAAAATAAGGCATTCAACTACATATTTACTAATAGAACTAACCTTGAAGTGATTAATTACATGTATTAACAGTTACTCAGACTGTCGACACTATCCTTACAATAAAAAAGTATGTTGAAAGCCAATGATGGAAATTCATGTTTAACTTATTAATAACCAGGTGCTAAGAAATATTTAGTTTGTATTGTTAGTAAAATTATGTTTTTAAAACCCACACTTGGCTCCGATTTACGTGAACAGTGCATAATGAACGTAAATTTACACATTCGTCCCAATGAACTAAAAAGGAGGTATCGGCTGTTGTCAACTGCAGTGCCATTGCGCACACCACTGAGAGAGGGTGCTGACCGGGCCGTGCTAGTCAATAAACGATTGTTCTACACATGCTTTAACCCGTTTCTCGTATTCTCGCCGGTTCTCCTTATAAAGCTGTGCTGCCATTGAGTTCGCTGGAGAGTTGGGGTTGGGATCACTTAATAATGACTGAAATGAGAAAAAAACTGCATTACTCACAATGTACACATCTTATCAACAGATTTCTCACTAGTATGAAATCTCTAAATAATAATAAATATCCAGATGATGACACATACTCCTTTCAAGTTTTCTTTGGCTCTGACAGTTTTACAGTAGATTTATTCTTATTAGAAGAATGTTTCCATGAAATGTTAAAAAACTTGGGTGGAGTATAATTGACATTTAGGAGCAAGGAGCAAAGTACACATTTAATGTTGTGGATTTATAAAAATGTATTGTAAGACTACAGAAAAATATTCTAATATTAAAATAATTTTTGCATCTAAGAGCATAGCAGGCTGCTATCCTTGCCTTTATAGCTTGTAGTGAGTGCTACCAAACCAAATAATTTACAGCAACATTGCATGCCCCTGAATAAAATCTTGGCCACCCTTTTGAGAATTTGGAATTATCGTAATAATAGATCATTGAATAGAATTAATAAAAGTTATACCACGGTGAGATAGAGAAGGGAGCTTGTGACCTTCGAATGGTGACGATTGTCAAGATAACTTATGTTGAGTAGAACAAATAAAAAAACTAATATCACATCACACTAATATGTAAATACGAAAGTGTGTGTGTGTAAGTTTGTTTCCACTCAACTCCATAGCAGCTGAATGGATTTTAACTAAATTTGGTATGGAGGCAGCTTATACACCACATAGCACTACCTTATATTTAAAAAAATATTTTTGTATGATAGGGGGTTAACTACAAGGAGCCTAGCAATATTGTAAATGCGAAAGTAATTGTATCACAACTAAACGGCTGAACTAAACAACTAAACGGCTGAACTAATTTTGATGAAACTTTGATAGGAAGCACTAACATGCTAATTTTGTGCGTCCACTGCGTCGGAATCGGAGCGTACAAACCAAACGGATTTGTTGTTTTTGTATTGATTTCTATGTTACTGCATGCACTAGATCGGCAAATCTGCACCATAGAACTCAATACAAAGTGACAAATCCTCTGATTCCGACCCAGTGGGCGCGTGCATATAGGATACATTTATTCTAGAAACATACACGAAAATGGAAAAATTGGATTCAGACCACAACATGTGGCAGGTTTTAAATAAAATTAAAACATATAAAACAGCAAGACATTTACCTGTATAGAGGTTAAAATAGCAGATACATCATATGTAGGGCTCCATCTGTTCTGAAGGATGTCTAAACATATTCCACCATCAGCATAAACATTGGGGTGGAACATTTTGGAAACAAATCTCACTGTGGGAGGTTTGTTAGGGTATTCTTCTGTGAATTCTATGGTAAGTTTGAATGTTCCGTCCTCAAACGGGGTGTCGTGAGGTCCAAATATCACAGCATTCCAGATCATAATGTTGTTGTCAGTGGGGGCTCCGGACACCCCGGTAGGTGGGTCTTCTTGTAAACTGCACAAACAACATCATGTATAAGTCACACTAATATTTCAAATGCAAGTTTGTGTATGTTTGTTTACACTCAACACCTTAACAGCTGAAGGAATTTAAAATGAAAAGTAGTATGGAGATAGCTTATACCCTGGATTAACACTGAAGTTAATTTATCCAGGAAATCATTTAACAAGTATAAAGGTTTATTATTTTTATTTAGAAAGTGGTATGTATAAATGATAACGTCACTAAAGGCACTTAAAAATCAAAAAATAATAGTAGAAGTCTGTATTTAAAGTAGGATCTAAAATTCTGTGATTGTGAACTTTTTATTCATTAGCATACAAAGGCTAAATAGACAAAAACAGTTCTTCAAGGTCAGGATTAGTAGATAGGTATAAAAATAGGTAGTAAAAACGAAATGAAAGCGACCCGTTATTAATTAGTATGTGTGAAAACAATCTTTTGCTCAAAGTTCTGAGAATGTAGGTGGATATTTGGATAACCTAGATAATGAATACCAACAAACAACTTTTATCTTGTGACGTAGCTTAGGTCTGCGGATGAAATAAGCTACTCATTGCAGCCTCTCAGCACAAATATAAAAGATTGTACACTTGTAGCTAAGAATAAATCTTCCAAATGGAATTAAAGAACAAAATAGAAATCGATTAAAAGGACAGTGATGTAATTTGATGAATCAGCGCGACGATCCAGAACAAAGGTATCTCCAGCTCTGAGTTATTTGAAGGTATTCGAGCATGACTTGTTTATTGCTGGGTCTCAGAGGGATTTCTAGCAATAGGTACGTACCGTTTAAAATCTCTCATCAAGCGTCTTCTGGCAGGAGTTGACATTTTGATTTCACGCACTTATTTTCACTATGAATGTTCACGTAAACCGTTTGTTGAGCTGGTAAACTTTTGGTTTATTATGATTAACCGTTAGTTAGAGACCAGTTTTGCTTGTACACAAAAGATTCTGCCTTTGTCGTTGTATAAAATTTTCTGTCGTCACGGCCAGTGAGATGGATGTCTGCTAGATAATTGTGAAGTTAGCAACAGATTCCACGTAAGCCAAAAACAAGGATTTTTTATTTTTGTAATTTTGCCTGTCTTGCTACAAAGTTCAGTTGAGTTATCAGCACAGATTAAAAAAATATTGCGTTAACCCTTGTGTGATATTATCTATGTAATTTTTTTCACTTCACGTCGAGATTATGTATAGGCGATAAGGATATAATGGCTTTAGCTTGCCCCGTGGCATGTCACATAGAAATGTAGGTATGTGTCGTGGGTACCTATGTGGCGTATCTTTCTCTTTGTCTCTCTGAGTCATAGTTTGTTTCTACTTGTTGAGTGTAGATCATTGATAGTATTAGAGTCTGGCTAATGAAAGTAGAGACTGAAAAAGCGCAGCAAATTTAAAAAGATCAGCATTGGAACCCCAAAAATTAGTATTTATTCCGTGAAAATTTCAACTGGCTAAATATTACGGTTCGAAACTGTTCGAAAGATACTTGGCTACGGAATCCTAAAAATAATCATTAATCAATGTCAAATTGTACTGAACTTGTATTTCACAGTTGTATTTGGATTATTTTGTTTGTCTCTAAATTTCATCCCTTTAGGGTATATATAAAATCCTTGAAATTTCATTATCGCAAAATAAACATTTCTGTATGTCAAATTAAAATGTCAACTGTCAATGTCAATATTGTTTTGGTTATAAATATATTCGCATCCCTAATTTAGAATAAATTGTTTTTTTGGTTTAATTTAATGAATATATTGAATTTACTCTCTTACATACGTTACTTACCTTCCATTTTCTCAGATTAGTCAGTGTTAAACCCATAACGGGTTGTTAGTACCTAGTAACAGTAGTAACTTCTACACTAAAGTTCGTAGATTTGTAACTTTACCAAAGTGGAGCAAGTGCTAGTAATTTTGTTGTTTATCTAGTACAACACAACGGGATGAGCAAACGTGTTTCTATTCCTGTTCATGGGTATTATACTAAGCTCTCCTAGTTAAAAACTTGAAACATGAATGTGCAACCCAATAAGAAAATTCTTTTCAACAAGTCCTCTGTAAGTATATACGCACTTGCTCTGTCGATATCATTCTGTAATTTCTGTGTAAACATCTGGATTACTTTGAGTCAATTTAGAATTTTGATGTAATCTTTGGTAAGTTTGATTTATTTTTTTACCTACCTACTTAAAATTTGCTTGATTTTCAGCTACTTAGCTTAAAAGCCGAGCTCTATAAAAAGCGAGAAGAGGTAATTGACAAGAAGCAGCTCCCTGAGAACCGCATTGAAAACTATAAACGTCCACCGTCCAAAGCAAGTGATAAATCAGGAGATAAAGAATTTAAGAAAAGTTTCAAAGATGGACTTAAGGCAGTTGATACGGAAGAATTGGAGGCGTGTAGGAAGTCTAAGTATGTTACAATTTCTCATCTATGTCAAAGAGACCATAGTAACTATACAGCAGATTATCATTCATATTATGAACAGTCACATCATCAGCCATTAAATGTCCACTGCTGAACAATGGCCTCCCTCTTTTTTTTTTGTTAAAATCTTCATGACCGTGGTTTCAACGTCCTTTAGTCGTAATATTAAACATGTTTACATAGTATTAATAGCGTCAAACAAGTCATAGTCACAGTCAGAGTCAAGCAAAGTAAGTCACGGTTAAGTCAAACTCATGCTCCTGTAAAGTAGTGGAGATTCACAAGAGGCTCCAATGGAGTTTTGGAAACAACACCTGGAGTTTCACCTCTTTATATCACTTGTCCACACTCGAGCATGATTACGAGCACTTAATAAATAATAATTCGCCATTTACTACACATTAACACTCGAAATTACACAAGTTTAGGAAAATAATCTAACCAGCCAAAATGTTTTTTTCCTGGTGCCAAAATTCAGGCCTCTGGGCTTAGAGATTGGTGTTGCCATATTCCCCACGCTTGGCAGGCGGCTTGGAGATTGCAGTATGTTAACCGTGTACTAATAGGACGCTGCCGCCCATCCCTCTGTGGTTCTGGTCGCAGTTTTAGGACATACCCGGGTCAACAATCATCATAAAATCATTAACAAGCAACGGGTGAACAATAATAAATCAGAAAACTTTTATAAAGTCCTACCATTCATCAACCGTTTACTTACCAGTTGACTGACAGTTGAAGGTGTCACATGTGTATGTTGTTCTGCATTTTGCAATTTTGTTTACTTTTGGACCGAGTATAATAGTAAAAAGCTATCCATTCGTGTTTGGTACAATCTACAATATTGTGGACAAAGCATAAATCTAGGGGCAGTCAATGTGCCTAGGTTCACTATTGCTCGTCGTCACTCACCTAGGTGGCCCAGAGCTGGCTAACGCCAATGTGTATACAGCTCATTTGGTGGGCCTTGCCACCACTGAGATAATTCTTCATGACTCGTCTCACTTCAGATCAGTGTCGAATTTTTTGCATAAATCATAGGAACTCGTTCGCAATCGGCTAGCTGTGGCGACATGTTGGCTGGCATTAGTTGATCTAATCTGACCACAATATAGACAGTGGAAAGTTGGCAGCTTTCTAGCTTAGTAAGTGAACTAGACCGGGGTCAAGTTACATTGGACTGATGTAAGTTGACTGCTTTGTTAGTAAGTAAACTACAATACAATAATTAATACCACAAAACAAGGATAACTTAATCATTACAGTAAAATATTATCTAGGCTAGACCTAATTAGACCTAGACTAGTTGGACCTGGACTCGATTAGCACAGGACTGAGGCAGACGGCATAGCAAGAGAGGCCTATATCCAGCAGTGGTACAAGGAAGGCTGTGGGTGATGATGATGATGAATTAAACTAGACCTGGTTCAGGTTACATTGGTCTATAGTAAGTTTTCTAGCTTTAATTAGCAAGTAAACTAGACCGGGGTAAAGTTACATTGGACCAATGTAAGTTGCCTGCTTTCTAGCTAAGTAACTCTTATAGACCGGCGTCAACTTACATTAGACCAATGTAAGCTTTGTAGCTTAATAAGTAAACTAGACTTGGGTCAAGTTACAATGAATCAATGTAAGTTAGCTGATTTCTAGGTTAGTAAGTAAACTAGACCGGGATTAGCTTACATTAAAACAATGTAAGTTGGCAGCTTTCTAGCTTAATAAGTAAAATAGACTGGGGTCAACTTACATTAGATATCATATCGAATCACTGCTTATAGCCAGCACACTGCAATATAAAGTTTTTATCTATATATTTTCAGGTTAGCATTAGAAAAGAAAGCAGAGCTGTATGAGCATCTAGCAGATAGTGCGGGTACCTCACATCTCGCTGGCCAGTTTCTGGTGGACTTCAAGACTAAGAAGGATGAGGCCAAGGAGTCTGTCAAGCATGTGCGTGAAGTTGAGGAGGTTGAGGACAACGTTGACAACACTATTGAAGATGACGAAGAATGGTGATTATTCATTTCTGTTACTATTTCATAATAATTAAAAAGAACAGATTTGTTTGCCATTATAATTTAGTAAGATGCGAGATTTTATTAAAATTTACTTTTTAATTTCAGGATTGAATTCACAGACTGCCTCGGCAGAACAAGAAAATGCCACAAATCAGACCTGGACATGTTTAAAGAGAGAGACAAGGACCTAATGAAGATCATGTTCAATGAAGGCCAACAAGGAAATGTGCCAGATGGAGAATCTACTGATAATCAGGTATTTACATTATACCTTTGTTATATTATGGAACCTGCTACATTTCGCAGAGTATGCATCAGATCTGCATGATTTAATTCCTTCCTGCCCTTGTTTCTATCAGACCGCCAGGGCGGGCACAAAAAATCGACATCATTTTATGGTTGATATTCCGAGAACCCGTACGAAGCGCTATGATTCCACATTTATTGTGCGAACTGCTAGTCAGTGGAATTCGCTGCCTGAATGGGTTTTCCCCGTTAGTTACAATCTGGGTGTCTTCAAGTCGAAAGTGAATCGGTTTCTTCTAGGCAAGCGTGCTCCATCTAAGACCGCATCGTCGCTTAACATCAGGCGAGATGGCGGCCAAGCGCATGCCTATCTACTATAAAAAATAAAATAAAACTAGTTTATTATAGAAGGATTTGCGTAGTGAAACACAATCGAGCGGTACAAAGACTGATTTATTTCCAAACATGAGGGCGGACGAATGTTTTAGGATTACCCACAAATACCCAACACCTCCTTATCTAATTAACAACAAAATGTAGCAATTAAATGTACCTAACTAAGTGATATAATAAACACATTATTACTTCTAAAAATACAAAAAAAAAGATTTTAGGATTACCCACAAATACCCAACACCTCCTTATCTAATTAACAACAAAATGTAGCAATTAAATGTACTTAACTAAGTGATATATAAGAAAACACATTATTACTTCTAAAAATACATTTTGTAATTCTTGTGCTGACGAGGGCGCATGCGAGACTGCGGCTGAGGAGTGTTTGGTGCAGGAGAGGAGCAAGCCATCTCCAATTGATCGTCCTTAGGCGAGGCGACACCCTCAGAACTGACACAAGATTTAGGACTAAGCTTAGGGCTACTAGTAACGCCGCTTGAGCTCGCCACAGCGCCGCCGTCATTGACACCGTTGTTTACAGTAATATTTTCACTATCGCTTGCCGCGACTATAGGAGTAGCCGATAGTGAAAATCGCTTAATTGGTTTAGGTATCAGCATTTGATCAATGTGCCGTCTGATAGTATTAGCATTGGGTAACATAATTGAGAAAGAATTGGGTCCTACACGGTTCTGTATCTGCCCTTCCACCCATTTATCGCTATTTTTACCGTAATCACGCACATAAACTGTGTTCCCCGGGTGTGCCTCCCGTGGCGTACCGCCCGCGCGCTCCACTTGTACGCGCTGCTTGTCGCGCACGCGCTCCTCCGTGCTCGGCCGCAGCACGTCCAGGCGCCCGCGCAGATGCCGCCCCAGCAACGCTACCGCTGGGGGTATTCCAGTGGTTGCGTGCTCACAATTTCTATATTGAAACAGCATTTTGCTGATGGCTTGTGCCACGTCACCTCCCTCGGAATACGCCTTTTTGATGCAGTTTTTAACTGTGCGTACCGCATTCTCCGCGGCTCCGTTCCCTTTTGGTCTGTAGGCGCTCGTTCTTGAATGCACAATTGCATTCTTTTCAAAATAATTTTTCAATTCTTGTGACATGAAGGGCGGACCCCCGTCTGACACCATTTGCAACGGTAGGCCGAAACGGGCAAACAACTCTCTCAACACATTGATAACAGCTTTGGCAGTCGTACTATTCATCTCAAAAACTTCGATCCACTTACTATGCGCATCGACAATGACTAGGTAGTGTTTTCCTCTGTACTCGCCAAAGTCAGCGTGCAGTCGCTGCCACGGGCGCGAGGGGTACTGCCACGGGGTGAGGGGCGCGTGCGGCGGCGCGTCACGCTGCTGGCGGCATGCCTCGCAAGACCTGCAGAGTTGTTCAATTTCTCCGTCCAGCCCAGGCCAATATACGTAATTACGTGCCGTGCTTTTCATTTTTACGATACCCAAATGGCCTTCGTGCAATTCGCGAAGTATATACTGTCTGAACTTCGGCGGCACAACAACACGATAACTGTATACGATACAGCCCTGCTCCACGAATAAATCATTTTTACGATTATAATATGCTTTTTCTTGTTCCACGTCGGTGTGGTCCGGCCAACCGAATAAAATATTTTTATAGATCATGCGCAAAACTGGATCCGATTTAGTCGCATCAGCTATATCTTTGTGACTGACGGGAAACTCGTTCTCGATATAATTTAAATACGACACGGCTTCATTTTCGGGTCCACTTTGAGTTTTAGCAACATCCCGCGCTAGCGGTAGGCGCGACAGGCAATCAGCTGGACCGTTCTGTCCCGAGCTGACCCACTCCACAGAAAAATCGTATGCTGCCAGGCGCGCCGCGTACCGCTGCAGTCGGCTAGCCGCCGTCTGCGGGATCCCGACCTTATCTCCGAATATGTATGACAACGGCTTATGATCCGTACGAATAATAAACCGTCTTCCGAATAAATACTGGTGATTTTTAATAACTCCGAAAAAAATAGCTAACGCCTCCTTATCCAGCTGACTGTACGATTTCTCTGTTTCGTTGAGAGTACGCGACGCGAAACAAACCGGTTTCTCCGAGCCGTCGGGATATTTGAGCGCAAGGACCGAACCGAGTCCATAGGAGGAGCTATCACAGCTGAGAATCAGAGGCAGAGTCGGATCGTAGTGAGCCAGGCACTGGTCACTACTCAACAGCTTTTTAATTTGGATAAATGCATTTTCGCACTCTGCGCTCCACTTCCAGTGGACCTTGCCCTTTAATAGAGTATACAATGGGTGTAAAATATTACTTAATTGTGGAACGAACTTTCCATAGTAATTTACGAGACCTAAAAACGACTTCAACTGATGTACATCGGTCGGGTGCGGCGCATCTAAAATAGCCTTAACTTTCTTTTCGTCGGGATGCAGACCGTCCTTATCTATCACGTGCCCTAAGTAACATACAGCGGGTTTGAAAAATTCACATTTCTCTAACTTAATCCTAAGTCCTACCGCCTGCAAGCGCCTTAAGACTTCACGGACATTCCTAATATTATCTGCCTTTGAGACGCCCCCCGTGCAGGCGTCGTCGAAATAAACAGCAGTCATCGGTACCCCTCGAAGGGTCTCCTCCATCAACTTCTGAAACTTTTCCGGAATACAAGATAATCCATATGGAGTGCGAACATACTCGAATGTGCCAATATGCGTACTTATAGTAGTACACGCGCGGGACTCCGGGGATATGATCACTTGCTCATATGCGTGGGCCAAGTCGATTTTTGTAAAAATCCGGGCTCCCCGCAATTCAGAATAAAGCTCCTCGATACGCGGCAACGGATACGGCTCGCGTTTTAGCTTCGGATTGATTGTTACTTTATAATCGCCGCAAATTCGAATACTTCCACATTTTTTTAAAACAACTACGATGGGTGTTCCGTATTCCGAAGTTTCAACCTTAATAATCGTGCCCTCACTTAAGAGACGTTCTAACTCTTTTTCTACCGGTTCCTTTAATGACAGCGGCAAATTCCGCGCTTTGTGAAAAATGGGCTCATTATCCTTTAATTTTAACGAAAACGTCTTGGTACATGTTCCTAACCCGCGTGAAAATACATCTGGAAACTCGCATTTTAAAACGGCAATGGCATGATCGGTCTCATCAGTCGGCCCGTGCGTCTCGATCATATTGACCTGTATTTCGATTTTTTTTAACTTTAAATGACGTATCCACTGACGTCCAAGAAGTGGCGGCCCGCCGCCCGGGATCACGTACAATGGCAGATCGCGCGCCTCACGCTTTTCCCCTGCGCCTTGATAACGCACGCACACACTGATAACACCGATAGGCAAAATTCTGCCTCCATTGTAAGCTTTCAACTTTAGATTACATTTTGATAATTCACAGTTACTGAAATACTTCTTATAATCACACTCATTAATAGCTGAAATTTTACTGCCCGTATCGATCTCAAAATCAAAACTAATGTCATTAACAAAAATGTTCACTACATACGGTTTATCGTCCTCTCCGTCAACGACTATGTTGTAAAAGTCGCTGTCTTCGTTGTCCGATTCCATTTGTATGTAAAACTGATTTCTCCGCTGCACTTTAGCTGACGCACTGCTATTATTATCACTGATAGATCGCACATTTTTACACATTGCCTTGAGATGGCCCCTAGCACCGCACTCGTCACAGTTGTATCGCTTGTAACGACACTTATCAGGAGTATGCTGCCGGCCACATCTCCAACAGTTGCGTTGCTGCCGGTTGTACGGCGCCGCCGAGCCTGCCGCCGCCGCCGGCGCCGCGGCGCCGATCCTGTGCACGGCCGAGGCCCCCGCGGCCGCGTCCACCGCTGCCACGCTTGCGCCCGGCGCCGCGCCGCCCGAACAGCTCGCCTCTGCGTGCCGCTCTGCAGCCTCCAGCGCCAGCGCCAAGTCTACCGCTCGTCTGTAATCCACATCTTTCTCCGCGAACAATCGACTGCGCATATCGTCGCTCGTGAGGCCAGACACGAACTGATCTCTAAGGTTTTCTTCGAGTTTCTCGCCGAAATTGCACGTACTCGCTAAATGCTTGAGATGCTGTAGGTACAGGTTAAGTTCTTCGCCCGGCCCTTGACGACGCAGACGAAAAATGTGTCGCTCCGCGATGTCGGAACGCCTGGGTTCTAAATGTTGCTTGACGATGGTGACCAGGTCGTCGAAGGTTTTATCCTCTGGTTTATCCGGAGCACACAAATCGCACATCAAAT
Organism: Agriopis marginaria; assembly: GCA_932305915.1. Lineage (NCBI taxonomy): Eukaryota > Metazoa > Arthropoda > Insecta > Lepidoptera > Geometridae > Agriopis > Agriopis marginaria. The sequence continues at coordinate 7,513,632 of OW029933.1, forward strand.
CGTACGTCGCCTCGCCCACTACCGTGATGAGCGTGGCCACGTGCAACGTTTCTTTAATAGTATTTAGCAATATAAATTGCTTAACACGGTTGACGTATGTCGTCCACTTTCGCGAAGATAAATCGAAACTATCGATTTTTCCAAACGGCATTGTTATAATTACGCTAAAACTAATTTTAATCGTCGCCAGAAGGATTTGCGTAGTGAAACACAATCGAGCGGTACAAAGACTGATTTATTTCCAAACATGAGGGCGGACGAATGTTTTAGGATTACCCACAAATACCCAACAATTATGAGACCATATTTCATACTAGCCACGCACCCCGGCTTCGCACGGGTGTAAATCTAATTTTTTTTACACCTTGGGTTACATTATTGGAGTTTTAGTATTTATTTTGTGGTTAATTTTTTTTTTAAATATAATGTAGCCTATATATGTCACTCGGGGACAGTGTAGCTTCCCAACAGTAAAAGAATTTTTCAAATCGGTTCTGTAGTTTCGGAGCCTATTCAATGCAAACAAACAAACAAATAAACAATCAAATCTTAATTCTAAAATAAAACAAGTAAAGGTCAAATCACACTTATTCATAGCACTTTCAACAAAAATCATAGAAAAATACTAATCTTTTAGAAAACTGATGTGTTTTTTTTACCATTCTTCTTCTCTCACATAATTGTATATTATACGGGAACCACTTACGTATGATTGAGCCGGTTATTTCAACTATAGTTTCACACCATGCGCGTGAGCAGGACGGGAGATGAACATCATCATAACCTGACTCACGGGATAAGTCCCCAGTCGGCCTAACATGCAAGCCGCAACTAATTCTTGGCTTATTCCCGAATGGGTCCAAGCCATAGTTCTCGGGAAATAAAGATTCATATATCTCCGAGCTCCGAAACAAAAGCCGATAAATCCATATTATGCCTGAATTTTAAACTTTTGTTCTGTTAGTCATTGCACTCATACTTTTTTTAGGCGGGTAAGTCCGCGTTTGACCACGAACTAGCCTGTTGGTAAGCGACGATGTGGTCGAAGATGAAGCACGCATACTTAGAAGATACCTTTTCACACAAGCCTGATGCATACCACACATCACTCAGATTGGTGCAAATATCGTTACAAACGCACTAAAAAAGGCTCTATAGATGGGTAGCCGGACCTAAACCCAACAAACACACATATTTTATATCGATTACGTAAATCATTCTTCTGTTTTCAATAAAATTACGAAAAATGTATTTATCAGTTTTTGGCCAGAGCTCATTCCCCATAGATTAAAAAAAAAAAAAAAAAACATTCCCAACCTGTGTCCTAGACTTGTTTCAAGTACAATCAGCAAAAGAATTCCATATCGACACAATAAAAGTCGCCGTGAACCTTCGATTATTGTTAGAGTAATTTGTTTTAACATAATTATATGTGGAGTACCCATTGACATATCTCGCAGAACAGATGGCCGATGGGGCGGAAAGGTTCTGGAATGGAGACCACGGACCGGTAAGCGCAGCGTAGGACGTCCACCCACAAGATGGACGACTTAAAAGAGACTGCAAGGGAACGCTGGATGCAGGCCGCTTCCAACCGGCCCTTTTGTTGATTGATGGGGAGGCCTATGTCCAGCAGTGGATGTCCTATGGTTGAAATGATGACCCGTTGATAATTTGGCTTATTCAATGAATTTCTCCATTTGGATTTAGTTTCTTTCTCTTATCAGCACTTTTTGTCGAGAAAGAATGTGACACGGCTACCTTTTCGTATATGCCTGTCTCGCTTTGGCATGATAAAAAAGTTTCGACAAATATTGTCGCGGCGCGTATGCGCTGCTGGTCTCAAGTTTCAAGAAACTCTTGTAATACATTCTAGAATAAAGCATTCTTTATTATTGAAACTGATGTGGTTTTCACACATTTAAACGCATTTTTTTGTGTTTTTTTTTCGTGGTTTTGGTGTTTTTTTTTCTTATTTAATCTTAGGCGAGTAATTCGTGTAATATAAATAAAAAGCATTCTTTATTTTCTAGGAGCCGCAGAAAGAAAAGCCACCGTTGGTGCGAGCAACCAATGACTATCTGCAGTCGCTGCGACAGAAATGGGAGGAGAAAGAGAGAGATCTGCTCTCTAAGGACAAGGATATTCATTACCAGGATATACTGTTTGATGGTTTGTACTAAATAAAATTACTCCTCATGACTGTTAACAAGGCTTAATTGGCCCTTCTTTTTGGTCACCTTGACCCGCCATCCGTTTATTCTTGGTCACCTTATTGATAAGCGATGATGCGGTCTAAGATGGAGTCATAAGATTCCTGCAGGAACATAACCCTTTCCAGGATAAAAAGTAGCCTGTTAATCGAGGATATAAGCTACCTCCATATCGAATTTCATTAAAATCGGTTTAACTAACATTGAATCTTTGCCGGCCGGTGTTGGACTGTCCTGTAGTGCCAGACAGTCGGTTCCTGACACAAGACTAAAAATTTAAATATCTAATAGGCTTTCATTTGACCGTCAACCAAATCGAATCGTTTGTTATGTTGCTAGTATTATACATAATGTTAATTGACATTGTTGTTAATGGCGTCGATTCTGTCATACTCACTAAACTAAACCAATGTGATAGGACTAAAATTATCTGCCTCTCTTTTCATTTTAATATGTGAGAGAAGGATGGCAACAATTTTAGAGCTGTCAAATTTAGTTTAGTTTAGAGTACATCAGAATATTCTGAATCGATGCCAGTGTCAATTAATATGTGTGTTGTTGTTGTGTGTTAATTTTGTAGTTGTGTGTTAATGTGACTATCGATTCATTTAGTATAATTTCATGCCACATTGCATGGTTTTAGTTAAATAACAAATTTTCATTCCCACTTACGTAAATCTCTACATAGTAGTTGAAGTCGCTTTCCGCGTCTGTCTGTCTGTATGTCTGTATGGCCGCTAACTCCTCCTAAACCACGCAACGGATTTTGATACGGTTTTCACCTGATGGTGAAAATCCGTTGTAAAAAGCTAGCAAATCAGTTGTAAATTGTATCTAGCTGTTGCTAGATACAATTTCAAGGAAAGTTTATATATATAACTAGCGACCCGCCCCGGCTTCGCACGTAAATTACACCCGTGCGACGCCGGGTCGCTAGTTTGTCATAAGAAAATGTCAAATGAACTAAGTAACTGATTGACATTTTCAGAGGCGAGAATCCACGGCGTGGGCTACTACGCTTTCAGTACGGATGAGACTGAACGCCAGAAGCAGATGCAACAGCTGCTCAAAGAGCGCGAGGCCACACTCCAAGCTCAGAAGCAAGCCGAAGAACAAAGGAAGAAGCGTGATGAAATCATGACAGCCAGGGTTAAAGCAGCGCGCGCCAGGCAGAGGATGAGGGCTGGCCTGCCGCCTGAAGAACCTGAAGGTATAATACTTGTTGCTATTAAACTACGACGACCGGTATGGCTCAGTCTTATTTCGTAGTTTAATCATACTAATATTATAAATACGATAAGTTTGTTGGTTTGTTTTTTCCTCTTTCACGCAGCAACAGAGCAACGGATCGACCAGATTTTTGCAAGGGTATATATATTTCAAGAGCTGGAGAGGGACATAGGCTACTTTTCTTCATTACCACCATTTTTCATTACTACACTACACTTACATAAATAATTTGAAAAAAAAAACTTTTTTTTTTTTTGAGACAGTCAAATACTTACCCTATTTAAATATCTGCTTTGGGTCTGGGTGTTAGCCATCCGTGTTTTTGTGTGTTCTATGGCATCTCCACTGCGATTACTAGCAGAAATTTATGAGTTTAAAGATCTTTTAAAATTTACAATGTTAATTTGGTCTTGTTTAAATGCACACCCGTACAGAGACGAAACAAACATTGTTGTTTGTGTGTTACTGTGAGATTGATGAAAGCCTGTCCTAGAAGGATATTAACCTTATTTACCTTAAAATAAGACCTTCTATGAAGCGCAAGCGGGATGGCATGCTAAGGGGAGGCATGCCATCTCTCTTTCTCGCTCAGCTCGGCTCTCTCATCTCATTGTGCGAGTTTTCACAAATCGCATTGCGATTAACCTTTGACATAAAGTCTGGTGTTGCTTAGCTATAACTTGATTATTTTCTCCTACTCATTCGCTTCTTTCTTGTTTAAATTTCAGATACTATAAAAGACTTCAATGCTCACCTGCTAGAATTTTTAACGCAGCAAAGAAATGAAGCAGACTCAAAGGCTAAGGAAGAAGAAAAGAAGAAGAAAGAAGAACTCGAAAAAGAGAGACAGGTACTGCGCGAAGCTTACGTCAGGGAGTGGGATCTTGGTAAAGAAGGTATTGAAGACAAAGTCAAGAAGTTCAGGGAAATGACCCAAGAGGAATATGTTGAACAGCAAAGGGATAAAAGAATCGACGAATTTGCGCCTCCTAAAGCATCTAGTAGTAAATCTAATTACATGTTCGATGACCATGGAAACATGCTAGACAGCAGAGAACCTAAGTCTTGGTCGGATGTGAGACCAAAAGCTGCGGTGCCTCCACCACCGGAAATTGGCGATATCAACGAACAAAAAGGCTTATACTTCTCAACAAAGAAACAAGAACCTAGTCCATCAGTAACAAATATAAGGCATGAAACACCACCACCAAGCATATGTAAGAAAGAAGTCAAATACAAGAATTTCGTAAGACCTCAGGAACCGACTCCTATAGTTAATGAGCTAAGTGATGATGAACTTGATGTAGAACGAAAGGAGCCTCAACAAATGATTAATCAAATCAGTGGTGCAGAAGTGGCCCCGCCACCAACTTATGATTATTATGGTCCAGTGCCTAAAAAGCAAAAGTTTGCAAAACCATTTGACTCTGATATAAGAGAAGCTTACGCGCAAGGAACAAAGAGTTTAGAAGCTAAATCAAAGTGTAGAGAGATATCTAAAGATTACGATTTCATGTTCGACTGAATTATTTATCAAATAAAACAATGGAGTTATTTGTGCAGCTTATAATTTTCGTGTTGAATCCAATCACGTGTAAAAACTAAATTATTTACATCTACTTGCTAATATCACAATCACTGTTTGACAATAACATTTAAAACTTATAAAAGTACTTAAAGCTTCGTTTTTAGAGATCAATGCCAATTCGGAGCTGAAACATTACACATTAAAATACATAAATTCTAAAGGCAATAGTGAAGAAGAAACGATATAACAAATATGATAAGATATGCTAGGTTCTGTTCACCGCTATTCTTTTTGTTTGGCTTATTTTCAATAGGTAGTGTTGTTTCTATAATGTGATTTTCAGTGCTCATGACTACTGTTCCCATGGTTGTGACTTCTAAATCTCTAGTCGGAGTGACGTTATGTTGCAACGCCTCTGCTGGCGGAATTTTCTCTAGTGGAGCACTGTTTTGGATTGCGATTTCGACAGTTGGTTTCATAGATGTTGTAGCGGTCACCGCGGAAACGTCACTATCTTTGTCAATTTTAACTACTGCTGTAGTCGGGTTATCTATTTCGGCATTGGTAAGCTTGCCTGTTTCAGATTTGCCGAGATGCTTGTCAACTTCAGCATTGCTAAGATGTTTGTCTGCTTCAGAATTGTTAAGATGGTTGCCTATTTCAACATTATTATATTTGTCCACTCCACCATTGCCAAGATTATTTTCTTCTGCATTATCAATATGCTTGCCTATTTCAACATTGACATCATGTTTGTCTGCTCCAGAGTTGTTAAGATGCTTACCTATTTCAGCATTGTCAAGTTGTTTATTCACGGCATTGCTAAAATTCTTGTTTTCTTCTGCGTTATCAATGTGCTTGCCTATTTCAGCCTTGTCAACATGCTCTTCAGCCTTAGAATTGTTAGAACGATTGTCTATTTCAACATTGCCAAGATGATTATCCACTACATTGCTAAAATTCTTGTTTTCTTCTGCATTATTATTAATATGCTTACCTTTTTCAGCCTTGCCAACGTGCCTGTCTGCTTCAGAATTGTTAGAATGCTTGCCTATTTCAACATTGTCCAGATTCACGACATTGCTAAGATTCTTGTTAACTTCTGCATTATCAAGATGCTTGCCTACTTCAGCATTGCCAAAATGCTTGTCTGCTTCAGAATTGTTAAAATGCTTGCCTATTTCAACATTACCAAGATGTTCTATCTCAGAATTGTTAACATGCTTGGTTACTTCGGTTACATTGCCATATTCTTTGTTCATTTTAGCACCCTCAAGATGTTTATCTCCGGTAACCTTCGTAGGTCCTACGCTATAAATTTTATTTTCGTCATTGCTTTCTGTTTGGTTTAGAGTAGCGGAATTCGTTATCTTTTCATCATTCTTCATATCTCCGTGGACGATTATTATGTTATCCTCAACATGTTTCGGGGTAGGAGTATACAGATTGCTAGTATTTTCGTTTGGTTGGTCGCTTTGGATGCTGTAAATGGTATCGTTTTCTTTACTTATGATTATGACAGTTTGGTCGTCCTCTTCGGTCGGTGTTCTGGTTTTAACGCTGATGAAGTGAGAGACGAAATTTCGTTTGCGTGGTTTAGTTTTCGTGAACTTGGGGAGTAGAGCGAAGGCCTGCGTCTCGCGAGTGGTGCGTGGCCCGTTGCAGAGGTCCCCGCGGCATGCGCACACCATGCGCCATGTCTTGGTGGAGTTGCAGTACAGGGAGTAACATTCGTCTTGGTAGAACTTCACACATAGTCTGGACTCTGCGTATGCTGCGAAAGAATATACGTGTTAACTTGTGTTAATAGCTTCAAAGTCGAAGGGTACGTTTATACGTAAAAATCTAAAGAACAAAATAATTTAAGGTTTTAAGCAAAAGTGGTAAAAGGTCCAATTTCATTCAAATTAATTTATATCGACCAGTTTGTTTTAGCTTATTATACTACTCTTTGGCTTTAGCTATAGACTTTTAATCAAGGAAGTTGCAAGGAAAGGAACGCGTTCTGTCAAAATATTCCCATACAAAACTAAACCTTAACGTTTAACGATAAGGTTCATAATAATGTGGCTAGGAACATGGAGGTAAAACGAGCTCACTGAGATAGCTACCACGAAGGAAGTGTATCCCTTTCTAAAGATTGCCATTACATAAAACATATATTTTAGTAAAACTCTGTTTTAAACTATCTCAGCTGTTCACTAAAGTTATATAATGTTGTGGAATCTCATTCCACAACCACCACGGTAATTATCCCGTAATCATATTTTAGTAGTTTTACTTATTCAATCGGACATACCAGGCAGGCCCTATTTTGGGGTGTAAACATAAAATTACTACCAATGAAATAAAGATAAATTTTTATTTCCATTTTCTAACGGATATTAATGTAGATAATATATCTAATGTATCATGTACCTATTAAAATTTTATTTTTAAGTAACCATGTAGGTTCCTAGTATAATTACTAGGAACCTTCATGGTTCTGCTGAACCATGAAGCTACTGGCAGCATTAACGACATGGCGTTTTTGATTGTTTGCTTACTATATTTTGTTTTTTCAAGCATGATTTTTGAATATTTATTTTAAAATGGTGAAAAATTGCTGTATAAGAAACTGTGCTAGTGAATCATTCGGTGGCTGCGGCATATCTTTTCACAGGTAGGTACACAAAGCTTGAAATACAAGAAAATGTTTACTAGGGTGTCCATACACGTGTGAACATGAACAATATTTTGAACAATGAACAATTATTTTTATACATTATGTTTTAGCATGACCTAGGGATATTTTAAAGTAATTCGCATTTCGGCGAGTGTGCGCAAAAGCTTCGAGCCCTTGTTCCACCCTCCCCCTTTTACTTAGGAAAAGTAGAATGACTGCACATGCACACTACCCTCCCTTCCTAGTGAAAATTCCAAAGATTTGAACTCAACGATTTGGGTCTTCATTTATGATACGTACTGCCCAAGAATGGAACTACCTGCCGTCCTCCTTGTTTCCTGAGAACAACAAACTAGATATCTTCATGGCTAGTGATAGATAGTGATAGTGTGATAGTGACTGCTAGTCTGTGGAATGCGCTGCCTGAATGGGTGTTCCCCGATAGATACAATCTGGGTGTCTTCAAATCACGAGTGAATTGGTTTCTTCTAGGCAAGCGTGCTCCACCGTAGACCACATCATCGCTTAACATCAGGCGAGTTGGCGGTCAAGCGCAAGCCTATTATTTATTAAAAAATATATATATGTATAGATAGATATGAATAGATTTCTAGATCAACGTGTTCCATCCTCCGCCACACCGTCACGTACCATCAGGTGAGTAAGTGGCGAAACGTAGATCTAGTACCACCATCCAACGGTGAACCGAGCTTTCTGTGTACAGTTGTATCGTTCAAGGGTGTTTCGATGAATCGTACGGGAATCATTCTAAATATTACATAAAAAATGAAAGTACCTAAATTCATCGCTGAATATATTTCATGTTACAGTATACCAACAAAAGAGGATGTAAGAAAAATGTGGTTGGAAGTAATTCTTAGTCGAACAGCAAGTATAACAAAAAGTCCAGGTGTGCAGCTTGCACTTCAACACAATATGTATTATATAAATATGTAATATATAGATTTTATAAAGACACTAGCGACCCGCCCCGGCATCGCAGGTGCAATGCTAATACTAAAATAATATACTACGGAATGTCTTTATATACCTACAACGTTCACAGATTTTTTGTCATTATGCAAAACAAACATGTTTTCTTTAGAGGTTACTCTTTAAAGAGCGACATTATGATTGGCCATGTGAAAAACACGCCGCCGGTACCGGCCTGTTGCGGTACTGGCCGGGGGGCCGGTACCGCCGCAACCGCTATGTCCCTGCATTTTAAATCTTTAATATCTTCGAAAATGTTCATTTAAATTACATGCTGTAAACGGCCATATTGGTCTATATTAAATGCACAATGTATTTAAGGTACTTAATTGGATAAAGATTAATGCTGTATTGCTTAAAATCCCTTCGTTATCACGTAGGGATCAGCCAGCGTTTGCAATGTAAGCGCAAAAAAAATATGTTTATTTACGACATTACATTAGAAACCTCTACAATTATCAGTGTTTCTCTACTATATTATGCATGTATTATATATATAAACTTTTCTCTTGAATCACTCTATCTATTTAAAAAAACGCATCAAAATCTGTTGCGTAGTTTTAAAGATTTAAGCATACATAGGGACGGACAGACAGCGACAGCGACTTTGTTTTATCCTATGTAGTGATAGTGATAGTGATGTAGTGATGCTCTCGACAAACTTTGAAAATGAATGTAGTTCGATGTCATTTTCCCGCAGTAAGTAAAATATGCCAAATAGTAGTCATGCAAATCTTCTATATTAATAAAAGCTAAATTCACTCACTCACTCACTGACTTGTCACGAAATCTCAAAAACTATTTCACTTACGAAGCTAAAATTTGACACGTAGATTCCTTATGAAGTATAGAGGTCCGCTAAGAAGGATTTAGCGAAAAAGCCGAATTAAAGGGGGCAAATGGAGGTTGAAAGATTATATTAAAGTCCTTTGTTTTTGATGATACTCAGGGATAAAATTTGGTATTCAGGCTAATAGTTTAAAATAAATAAATACTGTTATAATATTTTTACAAAAAAGAAAGATTAAGGAGGTGGAATTGTAGTTTGTATGTTGTGTTGAAAGTTATGCAACTACGAAATTGTAATTTGACAAGTGGGTGTAAAACTTCATTAAAAATATTTTACGAAAGGGCCGAATTAAAGGGTCCAAAAAAGGTTGAAAGTTTAGGTGAAAGTGTATGCGTACGAAGTCACACGGGTAACGGCTAGTTTATTATATATACAAAAGTTTGTCTGTTGTATGTGAAAGAGGAACAAACATACATACAAACTTTGGCGTTTATAATATTAGTAGGAAGTAGGATAGGATGTGAAAGTGTGTTTGTTACTCTTTTACGCAGCAACAGAGCAACAAATCAACCAGATTTTTTGCATGGGTATAGTTCAAGGGATGGAAAGTTATAGGCTACTTTCATCATCATCGTCATCTACTAGATGTTGTTAACTGATCACCGAATTTAAGCAACGGACTACACGGTCAATCTTAGGTAGGGTGATCTTTGCGAGTGGCATTTAGAAACCGAATGATCGAATAAAAAGTTAACAATCTGGGTGCCTTCAAGTCGAGAGTGAATAGGTTTCTTTTAGGCAAGCGTGCTCCATCGTAGGCCGCATCATCGCTTAACATCAGGCGAGATGGCGGCCAAGCGCATGCCAATTTATAATTTAAAAAAAATATATGTCACGTGACCCGTATGTCCCGGTTGAGTCTTATAACAATAGCCGCTAAGCCATCTCAGAGGCCTTCAGGCATCCTGGCGGCCTAAAATTCTGACATTAGCGCTCGTCACTGGGCCTATATGAACTTCCTGTATTTACTGAGAGTACCCATACGATGATTTTAGGAATTACCTACAATGTCTTCGTTTCCTCAAAATCATGAACACCCTACAAGAAAAGGACAAATTACTCCGTGCTCGCTTTTCCCTCGGACCGTTTTTTTAGCATGAGTACTCAATCCAGGTCCCTTTAGGGTATATATAAAATCCTTGCTTTTAATAGAGCTATGCTGGTGGGTACTACCATGATCAATGAAAACAAGGTCTTCTACTCTGGCAGTTGTCCCAGAATTACGTCACTGTCCAGTTGCCACTTTATCCAATCAGCTGTTACGTGGTGTATCGTCATCTCTCTCGAATCTGTTGTAAATTGACATCATTGCGGGACGCCCACGTGGATTTTTTTTCTCGGATTGCTATACCTGGCGGAGTATATTATTATACCATGGGTACTACAACTTATGATAGGTCTTTCTTCTTTCCTAATGAGAGGATTTTGGTGACGCACGTCTTATGCATTTGCCAGTCTAATTAAATATTTCAAAGCTTTATTAAACATCGTCAAACAAGCCATAGTTACAGTCAGAGTCAACCAAAGTGAGTCACGGTGAATTCTAAGCCATGCTCTACCGACTGACGACATAAGTGATATGACCGACAACATAAGTGAGAGTCGCTGGCATCCAGTGGATGCAAAAGGCAGGCTGTCGTTCAGTGTGGAGGTTAAAGGGGGAGGCCTATGTTTAGCAGTGGACGTCTTCTGGCTGATGATGATGATGATGACAATAACTTAATAAATAATAGCCCATTATTATTACACATTATTATTACTTTTAACACTCGAAATAACAAGAATTTAGAAAAATAATTTATTTATTTAAGTCCACCTACACTGTGTACATCAATATAATTTATCAAAACGTTAAACAGAAATAAAAATATAACTAAATGTCACAATAATTACACGTGAAGACAGCATGCAAAATATTGAGCGATAAAATAAATAATTAAATAATTGCAGATAAATTAGTTAAACGTAAAAACAACAGATATAAAACGAAAAAAAATAATTACATTTAAAGTTTTTTCAAAATTAAAATTAAAAAGTCAAATATAAAATGTCAAAAAAGAAAATACTAATAAACAAAAACGTGAAAAAAATAATACAATGAGGTGACATATTTTTTACATTGGCGCCAAAACTTCCCTTTCCTTAGTTTCTTTCGGTGTTATGTTTAGGCATTGTTTAGGTACCTCTCGATACCTAGGTAGATATAGTGTATTATATAGAGGTATATACCTACAGGTGATGGTGTTATAGTTAGTGTGTCGCCTCATCGTATTATTATCCTAAAATTGTGTTTTTGAGTATATTGATGGTGGATTATTATATTATTTAATGAGTGTACATGGACGTGCTGGAGTGTGGAAGTGATATAGCGAGGCGAAACATGCCTTTACGTGTTGTTCCCAAAACTCCAAGGAGCCTCTTGTAAAGCCTCCACCACTTTACAAAGGAATGAGTTTGCCTTGACCGTGACTGCTTGATTGTGACTGATACCAAAATTTATTTGACCAATATTTAATACTTGACACTGGCAAATGCAAAAGAGGTGCGACGCCAAAATCTTACCTCTTGGTAAGAGGTACGATTTCTTTTTTTTTTTCTTTCCTCTTGGAAAGAAAAAAAAAGAGAAAGGAGTGCCTTCTCTTTTTGACAAAGGATACTAAATACGCACGTGGAGAAGCCGCCACGATGGCGCAATGCGTGTATCCTTGATCGCAGAGCGTCTCGTGTGGCTCCAGGTGGAATATGTCGCAGGAGGGCGCGCGCTGGCTGCGGTGCACTTGCTCCGCCAGCGGGCCGCACCAGAAGCACCGAGTGCGCTCCTCCGCATACGACACTGCAGAAATAAATAATAACTTTATTATCTTATAACCACAGATCTTTATCAGTATAGATCCCGCAAGCACGTCAGTTTGTATAAAAATCCAGCATCCAATCCAGCAAGGTTGAGGATCTGGTCTAAAATTCAGTTGCAAGATTTGTCCCACACATAGGTTTACGAATGTAGTGTAGGTACATACATACCATACCTACTAACTAACAGGGCAAGTTGATTAAAAGCTTGTAAAAGTATTTTAATTTTAATTTTGTTTGTTCGCTCAAGCGAATTCAATAGCACTAACAGACGAGGCTGATTTGGCTGACCTTACCACCGCGTTAACAGTTTTCGTCCCAGCCGACTCTTTGCCAGACGATGCGACCAACCAGCATCAATGACTGTTATGACATGCCTTATTATGGATGATTCGGATCGTGATCGCGATCGCGTGCCATCTCACTTACGCACGTGGTGCGAGTAAGTAGATGCGAACGGGAGGGCATGCAATCTCGATCACGATCAAACTACTATAATAAGGCCGCAGCACGGTCTTTGCTTGACTCTGACTTGTTTGACGTTATTTAATACTAAGTTGTTTAATATTACGACTGAAGGACTCTGTATCCATGGACATGAAATAAATTAACAAAAAAAGACGTAGGCTTGTGTCGCCCACAGGCGCCCACATAACCTTTATGTCTCGGAATTAGAGGTGTAAAAGTAACGAAAAAATCACGTACCCGTATGTATTCGTTACTATACATTCAGTACTCGTTACTATCGTATCGTTACTCGTTACTTTCGTTTATTTCATACGATTACATAAAATTTATGAAATTTTAGTGGCAAAATTTTATGAAAACACTTTTTCACAAGTATATACTTTTTTTTTTACTGCATACTCTGTTAAAGAAAACTTAAGAAAACTTCGCGGAAAATACGCACGCATGCGCAAAACGATCAGTAATAAACGTTTCAATACACGCATCAACGCAGCGTAACATTGGGTCATTGAAACAGCGTATGTAACCATGATACGAAACATGCGAGTAACGAAAAGTATTCGTGAGTAACGTTTCGTTACTCGGTACTAGATGGCGTACCCGTTACTTAGTAACGAATACATACGGTTTGCTACAGCTCTACTCGGAATAGCATACCTAGCAGGGTGGTATATTATTAATTATTATCAATTATTGTCTTATTGTTAACACAAACTCTTTGATTATTATGCTATGCTTCTACCTACCTACACGCGCCACGCATGATGGTTGGCGCCTTTCCGGTAGGTAGATCGCTCTGTCAGTACCTATCATTCACACCACCACGTTCCATCTCCTGATCCTCGATAAGGTCAGTTCGAAGGTTAGCTAGTTACAAGTGAAGCGAATATAAAGGGTGTAATAATGATTCCTATATATAGACTACAAAACAAATAGTTGCCGTAGCGAATGCTACGAAGATATCCGTAGGCTTCGCGTAAGCGTCTTTCACCATGTAGGTAGGAACGAATTGATGGAAAGGGCATAATATTCTGTACATCATAACTCATAAAAAACAACTTTTGTTCCTACGGCTTTTGAAAATTCGCGATAAAAATATCAGCATTTATACTATAATTTTATTTATTAAAAATATTTGTATTTGTTAATAAATGTTTCGTTTTTAATAATTATTTATTTCGGACGACTTATAAAACAAAAAATTTACGTAAGCTTAAATATATAACTAAAATCTAAAACTTAAAATAAAATCTAAACAAACTAATACCAGCAAAATAAAATAAAATGTAAATAAAAAATATCAGCAACAAAATAAATGTACTTATATTGTTGCTGTCAAAGAACTTTTGAGAATTTTCAAAAGTTGTATAAAAGATAGATAGATAGATAGATAGATAGAAACTCTTGTCTTGTTGTTGATTATGATTTTATGATGTACAGAAACTGCCCTTAAGAGGCAGGTTAATTAAAAGTAACCCAGCATAATTATGTATAGTAAGACAAGTAGGTATATTATGTAGAACTTTTTTAATTTTTTTTTATAATTAATAGGCTTGCGCTTGACCGCCAACTCGCCTGATGTTAAGCGATGATGCGGTCTATGTGCGAACTTGCATCTGCAATTACAAATTTAAATGCCCCTAGTGATAAATACTGTTTGCGGATAGTTTGCCGGATGTTTGCAGCAGCGCTGTTTGTTCACGATTGATTGCCGCTCGTCATTAGTTCATGTTTCAGCTGCTGAGATTAATGCTGCGATTTCAATTAGGTCAGAAAATTATAATTGAAACAATGCATTGTTTAGTCGTTTTCTGATTGGAAAAGTTGAAATAATCTGGCGGTTACCACAACCTCCGAAACAATCGTATTTTAATTTCACATTGAATTCTGCCTTGCTCTCTCATTAGCCAAAAGAGCGAGACAATGCTCAATGTATTTATTTATTACACAACCAGGGGCCTTACGGACAACTGCTATAGCGGCACCTAATCCGCTCAGTTGGAAAATCACGTGACCGCAAACCGTATCTGGGCGCGATAAGGTTCACGTTCGCGTAATTTTCCATTTGAGCGGATTAGGTGCCGCAATAGCGGTTGTCCGTAAGGCCCCACTCCCCAGGTGATCAAACTGAAATAGACCATAAATATAACTCTTAAGAAGCCTTACCTGCTTTAACCATGTTCTGACAAATAAATATTTTGAATTTGAATTTGAATTTAAGCGATTCAGCAGTGCAAGTACAGTTTTTTATCGATCGTCAAATTTGACAGTTGTGATGGTCAAATTCGATAAAATTCCATAGAATCGCCAAGTATTCAATCTAATGTATGTACTAACCAAATGTGATCTGTATTATCATGAAATATAAATGTTTGAATTTGAATTGGGTTCCCCATCCAATGCCAAAACCATCAAGAAGCCATAATAAAATACAATTATTGGAAGTGTGTAGAAGGGAATATGAATTATTGTACAGTAGGTATAGAAACTAAAGATGTTGGGCTATGTGGTGAATTATTGATGATATTGACTGGAGGGTGATGACTTGCCACCCAATAAATGCATTACAATATTACTACTAGCCACCCACAAGATGGACAGATGACCAAAAAAGACCGCAGGGAGACGCTGGATGCAGGCCGCTTCCAACCGGCGCTTTTGGAGATTGATGGGGGAGGCCTATGTCCAGCAGTGGACGTCCTATGGCTGAAATGATGATGATTACTACTATTATATTAAAAATCGTAATTCCTGTTAAACTATTTACAATGTGTAAAGTGCCAATGCAATGGCACCTAATGTAGGTGCCATTCCTACCTGCTGCACATCGAACCCGAATGTATCATCATCATTTCAGCCTATCATGTTCCCGCTGCTGGGACTCGGGCCTTCTCTAAGAGAGTAGGTATACTTACCCAAATGTATACCTACCTACAATATTCTATACCTACGACGAGTCTACAAGTAGATACGTATTGGAACAATTCTCCGAAGTAGGTAATTTCCCTTAAGACGTCTAATTAGCAAATTGGGTCACATTTCCATGACCTCACTAATTATATACCTACCTACTTACCTACACGCTTTCCTCCGCAGAACAAGGTAACTCAAAACAGAATAGCGTAGAGGGAATTAAAGAAAAACAAACAGGGAATGTTGGCTGATCCATGGGAGCGTACATCTGCGGGGAAGGTCGCCGTATATTACACTGAATACTTAATGATAGGTTCACCTACGAACGGCAGCTGTGTGGACGTAATCAGGGCAGGGCCGTGGGGCGACGTCCAACGTGGAGCCGTAAACGGTCCAACCAAAATACCTAAGTAGCAGCAAAAAATTAAAATTTACGCTGTACAATAATGACAAAAAAGGACTTTTTGGCTTTATCTTGATTAGTTGATAAATATAAAGGTTATTTTAGTATTTTTTAAATAAAAATGGCAGTGCTGATCTATATAACCTTACTATAAACTACTTGTTCTCGTGTAGCCGCGCGCCGATACTCGCACCTCCGCTTTACCTGAGGGCAGAGTCCCCAGAGCCCAAGGCAAATATTAGAAAGCTCGAGGCTGAAATCACCACACTCCCTGGGAGAGAGGCAGAATCCGAGATTGATTGAAGTTAACGCAAGTACCTACAGGCCCTATGGAGCAGAGGAGTACGTGACGGACAGGAGCGCGCGCGAAAAAATGTGCTTTTGATTTAGTGCGCTATAATCACAGAACACTTATAAGTATAATTAGTTGCACCCGCGGTTTCACCCGGGTGGATACCTACCCTCGATAAAAGTAGCATAAGTTACTCCTTATAATATCAGCTATCTGCCAGTGAAAGTCCCGTCAAAATCAGTCCAGCCGTTTTGAAGTCCGTAGGGAACATACATGCATTCATTTAAAAACATTTTCATTTCGGTAGAGTAACTTACATATACACATCGATTTTTATATCCTCCTTATATCTTCCAGCCTTATATTATCTCTACGCAGTTTGATTGGCCCCATATTATGTCGCCCTGGCTACTCCCCTGAGCAGCTGTGTGCATTTTTTATCACTGACGTCCGTTACTTTTTAGTGTGAAATTAGACATAGTTTAACCCATAGAATCGTCTACTATAGTACAATTAACCTATGATTATGGTTTTAATAATTAATGGCATAGAGACCGTATTCTTTAACTGCTTACCTTTATATAGGTACATTTAGGTAAACCTACATTAACTATAGTATAGGTATATAAAGGTATAGTTAATTGGTTTAGCAATGTCTTTAGATTGTTAATGTGTTTAATATATTGTATCAAATAGAGCTAAGCTTTATTAATATTAATGGAGTAATTATTGCTTTGGGTCTTCATAGACTATAATATATATTCTGAGGAATTTCCCACACGCAGGTACAGGGGCCTTACGGACAACTGCTATAGCGGCATCGAATCCGCTCAGTTGGAAAATCACGCGACCGCAAACCGTATCTGGGCGCGATAAGGTTCACGTTCGCGTGATTTTCCAACTGAGTGGATTAGGTGCCGCAATAGCAGTTGTCCGTAAGGCCCCTGTTAGGAAGATGCGCCCTTCTAATCATAGATAGCGGAAAGGTACTTTTCTAATTCTTTATTATTTAAAGTTATATGATTATTTACGGGATATTTACCGTATTTAATAATAATACAACTTTAGTGAACAACCGTAATAGTTTTAAGCATATTCTTTATTCGTTATTGCAAATATCTACTAAGCATCAAAATTATAAGGAACGTTCGGGCCAGGGTAAACTTAAAATCTAGCACCTACCAAAGTAATTTTTAAACTTCAAAACAAAGCTAAAATCATACCAACTTTACCTATTTTAGATATTTTTCGGGGAATATTTTAAGTGTTGTGTTAATAACAAGGAAGTAGCCTGTGAGAGGTTTTTGGCATATTAAAAATAATCCGGAATAGGTAGGTACCTAACTAAACGATTAGTGCTAGCAAACTCTTAAACCTAGCTAACATAATAACATCATCTTAGGCTAACATAAATAAAAATAAAATTACCTCTATTTTTTACATAAATCTGTTTTGAACCTAAGTACCTAGGTATCATTAGTTTCTCCTATAAATTCAGAAACTTGTCTAATAAAACAGCATGAAAAAGTTTTAGCTCCGAAAATTATTTATAACTACCAGTTGTAGATACTTAGGTGAAAGTCGGCAGAAGTTAGAATGCTTGTACTTACCACTTAGGAAAATGAAAAACACAACACTCGAGACAATCCACGGTCGCAACTTGAATCTTGAAGCCATTTTAATCACATAAGTTTTGTATTTTATTAGCTGTCTTTAATGCGTATTTTTATCTGTCGTTTTTTTTTGTGTAAAAAAAATAAATATGTATGGATAGTATCAATTGGGCGCGCAAGTGGCGGCGTTTATGCGTCGACTACGTGGAATCGGCTGAACCCACCGCCTAAAGACTTCTACGGGGTAAAGCAACGCGCACACTGGACCAAGCTTCGATTTTTATATAATTTTTCATGGTATAAGGCATTTATACATCTAATACCACTGATATACTTATAAATATCATGTCTGATGATCATGTAACGTTAATAGTATTTTGCTTTAATAGATTATTTTTAAAGATACTCCGTATATAGGGACGAAAATCGTGGGGCCAACCTGGTCAAGTTGGATTATTTCCAATAGGTCCAAGCCATTGCTTTCAGAAAATAATGTTTTCGTATACTAATTCTATACCTAGGACCAGGAAAAAGAAATCGCAGAACATGTGGCGGATAAAAGAGATTTTGGGTAGGTAATTGGTATATGTAGGCAAGCTAAGTAATGTGCGATCACACGGGCTGAAACTGATGATGATGATGATGTTAGTAGAGGAAGTGAATATGTTACAGACGGTAGTAGGTATTTATATACCTATACCTGCATTTTGGGAACTTTTTCCACTGGTAGCGGTTTTATAGTTTTGTTTTTAGTATTTAGGATTAAATTTAGTACCAGACTGTCGTCAAATTGAATTGTCTATATCATTATCCTAAAGTATTGAACAACATCTTAATATATATAAATCTCGTGTCACAATGTTTGTCCTCAATGGACTCCTAAACCACCGATTATAATAAAATTCGCACACCATGTGCAGTTCGATCCAACTTGAGAGATAGGATAGTTTAAATAATTATATAACTAGCGACCCGCCCCGGCTTCGCACGTAAATTACACCCGTGCGAAGCCGGGCGGGCGGGTCGCTAGTTTAATATAAAAATTACTGTAGGATTTCACTGCTCCCTGGTATAAGCGGACTAAAACTGATTTTTATTCTCTAGTAGCTAACCTACATAAAAGTCTGCTTTAAATACACTATAGCGCATACATATTTTAAAAATACACTATGGTGCAAACATACTTTTAAATTGTTCAGAGGTTCAGTTTGTAAAATAAATGTTTACGTTCTTTCATAAATAAATTTTGTAGAATGAAATAGAACGTTGTTCAAAATTCTAATCAGCTTCAATTTTAATTAAAGATATATTACTCACATATCACTTTCATTTCATCGCAATTAAGGTGAAAAAAATCATGCATAAAAACCCATTTTATTCTCGATTCTCGCCTCATCTTCGGTTCGTACTGATAAATAAGCGTCTTGACTAAAATGGTTCGTTTTATGCACTCGTTGTACAATCTCCTACAGGATTTAATTTGTATTTTTTTGTTACAATTTTTTATGAAAACTTCATCATAATCAGCCTTTTAACATTCCATTGTTGGACTTTTAGCCTACCCCCGAAAGGGTGATTGTGCCATATCCACCACGCTGGCCCAGTGCGGATTAGTGGATTCACATACGCCATCGAATTCCTTCTCCGTACGTACCTATGCAGGTTTCCTCACGATGTTTTCCTTCATCAAAAAGCCAGTGGTATGAAAATCCGTACATAAGCTCCAAAGAGCTCATTGGTACGGCCCGGGGTTTGAACCCGTGACCTCACGCTTTCAAGTCTAGCGGTCTCCCAAATGGAAAATAAAAATATACCTAACCTAAATGGAATGTTCAATATTATTATCAAAGGTTTTAGTCATCAATGCCCATTTGATATTATCAGTACAAATACGTAGATATCCATTAGTATTTCAATCACGGGTTACGGACGTAATACACGTGTCCATAAACAAATAAGTTGTTTATGTATGGACACTTAACACAAATTGTCACAAAAATTTGAGGTATTTGTATTATAGCGTTTGTAATATTTATTTCCTTCAAAGCGATGAAAGTAAAGCATCGCGCAACACAGCGATGCAGCGGCGTCGTTCTAAATAGTAAAAAAATATATTTACAATTTACCGAAAGAAATTGATTAAAACTTTCAAATTGCTTCAAAAAAGCTTTGTAAAAGCTTGTTTTGTTTATTTCAGGATTCCATGCCCCATACTATAGACCCTATAGAGTTAAAAGTCTGATCGTTTTAATCGATATGTCTATAAATATTAGGTGATGGATATCGTGCTATATCTAGACAATGATATCGATTAATTTGTAGCACTAATTAACTACCCAAACCAATTTGACAGGACTAAAATTATCTGCGTATCTTTACATTTCAATACGTGAAAAAAGGGTGGCGTGAATTTTAGAGCTTTCAGACTTAGTTTCGTTTAAAAAATGGTAAGTATAACAGAATCAACGTCTATTTAACTTGGTCACGCCATAACTTGAGAAGGTTTTTTTAAGTTTTTCAAATACCTATTTTGTATTGTACTCAGTTCTTGAAGCTGTTGACGCGTTACGTCTACCTAGGTCAAACAGTCGAACTAGGTAGGTTCAACTTCAAGAAAGAGGTCAATCGGCGAATCCAACTCGGCTGGGCAGCGTTCGGTAAACTTCGCAACGTCTTCTCATCTAAAATACCTCAGTGCCTTAAGACGAAAGTCTTCGACCAGTGTGTGTTACCAGTGATGACATACGGCACTGAAACGTGGTCTCTAGCTATGGGCCTCATAAGCAAGCTCAAAGTAGCACAACGAGCTATGGAGAGGGCTATGCTCGGGGTTTCTCTACGAGATCGAATCCGAAATGAGGAGATCCGTAGACGAACGAAAGTCACCGACATAGCCCACCGGATTAGCAAGTTGAAGTGGCAGTGGGCAGGGCACATATCACGCAGAACAGATGGCCGATGGGGCCGAAAGGTTCTGGAATGGAGACCACGGACAGGTAAGCGCAGCGTAGGACGTCCACCCACAATATGGAGAGACGACCTAAAAGAGACCGCAGGGAAACGCTGGATGCAGGCCGCTTCCAACCGGCCCTTTTGGAGATCCATGGGGGAGGCCTATGTCCAGCAGTGGACGTCCTATGGCTGAAATGATGATGATGACTTTGTATTTGGTTCTCACGAAAAGAAAAATTAACAAAATTGCACAGAACATTAAAAAAAAAAACAGACGACGATTATAACTCGCGGGTGAAACCGCGGGCGCTGCTAGTACTTACCTATTAAAATAGTAACCTAAAAATAAGTGTGGTGGGCAACGCCAGGAACAGAAACTCAATACATCAATGACGTATCTACCGTAACGTAACCGTAACGTAGTAACGTATGAAATGATGTACAAATAGGCAATTTGGTAAACCAACATTCAATGCATATTGAATCATGTAATTTGTGGTCACATGAATACGCGACCCAGTTCAGAAACAAAGTGTTTAATAATGTAATCTATCTACACATAACTTACATTCAGGTCAACACAGCGATACGCATTTGTTACTTTTCATATAAGGGACCATTTGTAATACCTACCTAAGGGTGTACCTATTAGGTACCGGAAAAACGTGGAAAAGAAGAAGATAGACGCTTTAGAGATGTGGTGCTGGTGAAGAATGCTCGGGGTATCGTGGACTGAGTTGCGCACGAACGTCTCGATTCTCCAAGAACTTAGCATCAAGCAGCGCTTATTTTCCACAGTACAGTCTCGGATACTAGCCTTCTTCGGACATGTTTCAAGACGAGATTATCAGTCCATAGAACGCCTCGTTGTCCAGGGAAAGGTGGAAGGCACTAGACCGCGCGGGAGGTCACCCATGCGATGGACCGACCAGATCAAGTCTGCAGTGGGTGGTCCCTTAAACGAGTGCAGCAGGATGACCTCCAGCAGAGAGAGATGGCGAGACATCGTGAAGCGCATTCTATCTGCCGCGTCCAATACTACTATATGACGACCACGACCGCTCTGCCAAGAGCGAAACGACTGAGAAGACCGGAAAAACGGAGTGAAGAGAAAATAAACTTTCCTA
Organism: Agriopis marginaria; assembly: GCA_932305915.1. Taxonomy (NCBI): domain Eukaryota; kingdom Metazoa; phylum Arthropoda; class Insecta; order Lepidoptera; family Geometridae; genus Agriopis; species Agriopis marginaria. Next base: position 7,535,729 of record OW029933.1, read on the forward strand.
TAAAGGTTCCTGTCGTGTTAGTTGTCATGCCATAGACTTACCTACCGGCTTCAACTATAGCTAAGAACCATCCAAGTCCAAGTACACCAAAAAAAAAAACATCAAAATTGGTCAAGCCATTTAGGAGGAAAATAATTATGAACACACGTACACCGGAATTCTACATGTGAACAAGATAAGTCATAACACAAATAATAATTGTGTAGAGGTAAAGAAACCTCAAGTGAGTCCAACTTGTACTTGGCCGGATTTTTGTAATCAACAGTTAGCTGAACAGTTAACAGAAAAAAATACGAATTTTCGCTACGTGAAATAAGTATCGAATACCATACAAATTCCAATTTCGAAATTCAAAATTTGTATGAAATTCGATACCATACGTATCGATTACGTATCGATTCTATTTTACGTTGGTAGCAAATATTCGTTCTTGGCCCACTGTTGTACATTATTTCTTTGTACCATCAATGATGTACTCCAAACAGTCCAAGCATAAACTTCCAAGAGTTCAACTGTCGATAAGCCAGCCACATCATTCTGAAAATCTCAGCTCCCAAGCAAAATGGCCGGTTTATGTTTCTATTGGCAATCCATATTTAATGTACCGCCATAAAGACCTTATTTTACGCGGAGACAGCCATTTTGCCAGTTTCCTAGTTGTTGGGCCGCACATAAAACACGTTTCTAAGAAAATAAGGTCGCTTTAGAAAATACGATCGTATAGCGACAATAAATTGGAGCATGAATAAACACTCAGGGAAATAGATTACCTAGCGGCGTGCGACATGGCCAGTAGGGTTGCCTCTACACGTAAAAAGATTGGCACTAAGAACGCTTGGGAAGCCCTATTTTTGCCAGCCCTTGTTAGCTCTTATTAGACAGATAGGTACTGCAAACGACACCTCAGAAGAGATGTAAATTTAAACGATTGACTATACGGAGTGTAAGGGAAACACTCTCGAAGCCAAAAGAAGGTAATTGTACTCGTCGTTATGAACAACTTTTACTATATCATCTGTTCTATAGAAAACGGTCATTGACACTCGACAAAATGTATGGAACAGCTGTTTTTTTTTTTTCGCGATTTCTTGGTTAGTCCCATACTAAAAGTGGTTCATAACGATGAGTACAATTACCTTCTTTTGGCTTCGAGAGTGTTCCCTTTACACCCTGTATATTTAACACAATTTCCCTAAATTCTCAACATACATTAATCATAATATAATATTGACCTTAGTTTTATCCATGGTATATTATTATGCAACGCCAGGTATAGTATTCCGTTTTTTTCAATTAAACATATAGATCTATTTAATATAGATGTTGAGATGTCTATAGATCTTTCTATTTGATAGAATCATAACGCCAAAGTCCAGTTTTCGTTGCTTTATTCGTCAAAAAAGTTGAGAGGGCTCTTAAATAGCAAAACAAATGACAGAGCCATCTAGCGGAAAGACGCCAAACAAACATCATATTTATAATAGCGCAGAGTGCATAATGTTTGTTTCGCGTTTTCCTACTAGATGACTCTGTCAGTACCATTCACGCCATTGAAGAGTTCTACTTTCCATCTCCTGATCCTGATTCTCATGTGATCAGTTCGATGGTACTTAATTATTGTAATGTAGGTATACCGGTGTAATGTAGGTATACAATTTGCAAGTTGTAGTGGCAATGAGCAGGCCACATCACTCGAAGAACCGATAACCGATGGGGAAGAAAGGTCCTTGAGTGGAGACCACGAACCGGAAGACGCAGCGTAGGTAGGCCTCCCACTAGATGGACCGACGACATTGTGAGAGTCGCTGGCATCCAGTGAATGCAAAAGGTAGGCTGTGTGTGTTCAGTGTGGAAGCTAAGGGGGGGAGGCCTATGTTGAGCAGTGGACGTCTTCTGGCTGATGATGATGATGATGATGATGAAACGTGCTCGAGTGTGTAAAGTGATATAACGAGGTGAAACATGTCTTTTCGTGTTGTTTCCAAAACTCCATAGAAGCCTCTTGTAAAGTCTCCACGACCTTCTGGCTGATGATGAGGTATACCGAATAACAAGTATATGTATTACTTGTATAGTTTGTGTAGTTTCAAATCGGTATGACAATTATTAGAAGAAGGTAAAAATCGACTTCCAATATTTGATTACATTGTTGGTTAATGAAGAATAAAGCATGTCAAAATGTAAAAATTGAGCTTTATTTTTTGAAGCCGCTTAAAATTGTTCTCTCATGACAAGCCCTAGATGGATTCTGCATGAAACTCCCATAGAGCCCCATGAACTGCGTTGGAAATCTATCTAAATAACAGTTAGGAAGGTGGCTACTGGCTGCCAACCCTAAGTTCACACGATAGGGTGCTTTGTTTCCATATTGCTGAATTTAAATATCTAATCATATGTACAAGAAAACAACAAGTATTTACAAACTCAAAAATTAGTCTATGAAATTATTGTAACTTATTACTAACTTATTTTTCGACTGAACGACAGAAAAGGTGAAATAAATGATGGAAATTATTTTAATTACAGGATAACGACCTATTTCTGAACATGTGTGCTTATTCGCAGGAAATATATAATTATATACCTACCAACCTATTTCTGATACTATTCATAATGGAAGTGACACGATTGAAATTCTGTCGATTGCTCTATAGATTGCCCGTTTCAACTCCTAAAATGGCTGTTTTGCAAATTTGCAATGTAATAATTTACTTTCACTAAGCGTTCTGACTTACCAAAGTGCCTAGGTATTATAATGTGATTTATCATTCGTATTCCACTCCAGTGTATTTTATGACGGTGGCAAAATAAGGGAACAAAAATTTTCTATAAGACGCTATCAGTTTTGTTAAAAGAATACGGTAGTGGCTCCTCTACTCAGCTGAATTGACCCTACTGTACTGAAGATCATTGAACTTGGCATCTAGCCCTAACCCAAATATCACAATAAGTAGATAGGTATGGTTACATAGTTTGTATGTAACCATACCTATCTATGAGCAGATATAGCAGATGGCTGTAATCTACCAGTCGACGTCAGCTATCATTTTACCTCCACTTTCATCATACGCCTACCTGTCGCATAAAAGATTCAGTTCGGCATATGAGCAGTGCTGAACTAAGTGAGCAAGTTTATTGCGCTAGTTTGAAGTTGACCACGTTGGGCGCCAATATTAGTACCGATGGAGATCAATTGCTAATCATGCTGAGCGTCAAAACTATAAGAAATCATAGGTACATACAACATTTAATTAGTTATATTTTTCACGGATTTTTCTCTTAACTTTTTTTAGAGGGTAGAGTCCGTTTCAAAATGATTTTGGTATATGGTAGAGTCATATTTTCAGACTCATATTACTACGTTTTACTTATTGAATAAAAAATGGCTATGCTAAAGGGTTGCATTTGCATGGCATTGTTTTAATAGTGGCGCCCAACATGGGGCTTAGACAAAATTGTCTTAGAACCACGTTGGGCACCACTGTTGTGACCTGATACGATTGTTTAGGGGCTGATAAGTAAAAATAACTCTTGCTGTCAGCTATTTATCGATTTAATGAAGTATTATATTTGTAATTTTAATATGTCTGCCGCTATTTCTTTGATTATGATGTAATAATATTAATTTATGGATGATAGTATTAGTTTGCTCAGCGTCAGTAAGTGCGCCTCTGGCTATGAGCAGCGCACCGCATTGCAGGCCGATGCTGCGACCTACTTCCGAACATAAAGCCTCTTTCGGCCACCGGATGCCTCAGATTACATCTACAGTTTTGCAGAAAAATGTAGATAATAATGGGGACGCCACTATCGCATATAGTTTCCTCACTGAAACAGCTTGTAAGGTATAATGAACACTCTTTAGTAGACAATCCGATGGATTGTTAATGTTTAGCATTCAAAATACACTGTATCAAACTAGGTCTAAGCATTTATTCGCTCTTACAGCTGCAGTAATATTGTAAAAAGTGTTTTTTTTTAAATATTTCACTGCAGTTTCTCTGGTACCTGCAACAGTCTTACGTTCAAAAACCTAGCTAAAGCGATCAAAATTCATGGTTTTCGTGTACTATTTTTGGATCTTCCTATGACACTTTCCAGATTTACAAAAAAATGTTTCTAGACTTTAGAAGGTAATTTAGATATGAAATCATACTAGGGTGCGCCCAGCAGCCTTTTCCGGAATATAAAGGGTAAAACAGTCTTAGTAGTCTTAGACACACACATTTTTGCATTTATAATATTTGTTTGATTATGCCACGAATGGTTACAATGTTCATACAGAATATCTTATGCTATGATCTCATGAAATTTTAAAGATAAACAATATGTATCAATAGATTAGTCTATAATGAGTACCTATACAACCAAATCTGAAGTAGGTACACGCCTTAGTCTTAGCCTAGGTTTGAGCTACGAGTTTCTCCATATCCATTCACCCACAAACACAAATTTTATCCATTAATAGATTAGTTTATAACGTGTTTTACACACAATGTAGCAAACAACAATTTAACAAACCAACCTAACCTACCTATACAATACGTGTATATAACCTAACCTAATAAAGTTTTATCTCTACATTTTAATATTCTTAGTTACCTACTTACTTGTACTTAACTTTTATGGGTATCGAACTTTTCTAGCTCTACATTGTAGAATCTACAATGTTTTATACCGACTATAGGTATCATAACTAACCCTTTAATCTGTGGACCTCGTTTGGGCAAATCTATACAAATAGAGTCGATCATTTATCGCGAAGCCCGCCGACAGCCGCCTACAATGAAGATGGAACGCCGACTTAGAAATCTGACGAATAAATCGGTCTAGCATTTTCAGTAGAAGATTTTTGGCAGGGTTTTTTATGCCATAGGTGGCAAACAAGCTGACGGACCGTCTGATGGTAAGCGGACACCGTCGCCTATGGATACCTGCAACACCAAAGGCATCACAGATACGTTGCCGACCCGTAAAGACTCTATTAAGCCCTTTTGAAGAAACCCATGTTATAGTTACTCGGAAATGCCTCAGGAGGGGAGCTCATTCCAAAAATTGCAGGTGTGAGGCAAAAAAGATCGCGTAAAATGCGTAAGATTTCCACCGATCTATGATATGTGGATGAACTTTCAGGCGGTGGCGGCTGATAAAACCTCGATTTTTTATAGTAAATAGGCTTGCGCTTGGCCGCCATCTCGCCTGATGTTAAGCGACGATGCGGTCTACGATGGAGCATGCTTGCCTAGAAGAAACCGATTTACTCTCGACTTGAAGACACCCAGATTGTAACTGACGGGGAAAACCCATTCAGGCAGCGAATTCCACAGAAGAGCAGATCGATGCTGGCATCAGAGCATCTTGTACGTACCTTGATATAATTGCAGCCGGTGAACTAAGTTTTGTTTTTATTACTCTGTCCGCCCATCCGTCTGTCCTACCTTTTTTCGAACCGCAATAGTAGCTATCTATTGAAATGTTTACAGAATAATGTTATGTTACGGCTAGTCAAGTCAAAAAGGAAAAACAAGAGGGTCCCGCCATACAACAATAGTAGATTGTACAAGTAATTTTAGCCGAGACGTTTATGGATATGTCAAAGATAAAATGAATTTTAAGCAAGAACTATATCGGCTTTTAACTTTATTTGCAATGAAATGAACCAGTGACACCGTTTGATAGCCCGTTGGTCCAGTTGGTAGTGAACCTGCCTTCTGCGCTTGGGGGCGTGGGTTCAATTCCCACCTAGGACAAACATTTGTGTTTGTTCTATATCTGGTTGTTAATATCTATTTAAGTATGTATTTAAACCTATATATGCATGTATATCGGTCTCTGGCAGCTATATTACAAGCTTTGCTTAGTTTGGGGTCAGGTGACCGTGTGTGAAAAAATGTCCCGAATATTTGTCCCGAATAAAGTGATATTCTAAGTAATACCTATATTAGAATACACTAGAGGCTTCTATGGAGATTCAGAAACAATATTAAAATACCAGTATAATTATGTTGTATGCCTCATTATATCACAATACCCACAGGCACGAGCACAATCACTAAAACTAACACTAACCTAATTGTTAAGACGAATATAAAACCAGTAGATAAACTAAAACATTAAAATTGTTTATTTTGTGTAAGTGATTTAACGAAATCCACTCTCGAAATTTTCCTCCTAGAGTTTTAACAACAAACTATTTTTGTAAATTAAATGTAAGAAGTAGATAAGTTGAGTTTACAAAAATTTTAAGCGTAATTTTCAGTTAAAAATACTGATCTATTTCTTACACAAATAAAATTGTCTACAAATCTTTCTATTCGATAGAATCAGAGCGCTAAAAATGTTCGTTGCTTTTTCCGTATGTTTTTAAAATTATTTAATCAACACTTTGTTCAAATACGATTAACAAAAATGTAGCACTAAAAAACCACGGGTTTGTCTTGGCACACAGATTCACCCTGCGCTTACAAACTATACGTATATATCTACGCCAGCGAACTCACTGACTTAAGCTGACAAAAAGAATAAAATAAAAATAATTGATACAGAACTTGTACAAAGTATTTTTTTATATACCTACATTATTCAAATTCGGGCTCTTAAGAGTGTAAACAAAACATCCGTGTAGACATACGTAACAGCTCTGATTGACCAACCATCGGAAGGGTTGCGTTATGCGCAGCAGATTGTTTCGGCCGTGAACTTCCAGCGTCCACGCGCGTAATTGCAGCGGCCTATTTATTCCCCTCAGCTGACCCTACGTCCAGCTATATAAATAACACTTGAACGTCCTATCATGCGTCCAATAATCGGCCCATCTTCGCTGAGCTGACTCAATGTCGTGTTTGTTTTACTTTTATGCCGGCTGTACACTCGCCGAGAGAGAGAGAGAGAGAGAGAGAGAGAGAGAGAGAGTTTACTTGTCTTGTGGGGTCTCGTCCATTCACTCACCGTGGTTCGGTCGTAAAGCGAGACACTCGAGAAAGAGTGTAACGGATGACATTCTAAGTTTATTAGTTTTTTTTTCAACAGGCATCAGGATTCCTACTGAAATCTTAACATTAAATTAGGAACGTTTTTATTTAATTTTTTTAAACATTATGTACCACTGATAAATATTTACTACGTACATTTTCTCAAAGTTATGTACGCCGTTTAATGTTGACTTTCGTGCATTTCGCGGCCGATTGCAGTCGTTGGCAGAGCGTGTCCATCGCATCGACCGCGTGCGTCTTTACAAGACCTCGGAAGTGGCGCCATACATTTAATAGTGCGAGTATTGTCGCATCAGCTGCGCGCGATCGACAGCGATACTCGAAAGACAACCTTTACTTTTTGTTTGACCGTCAACTGGCCTAATGTTAAGCGATAATGCGGTCTAGAGTCTGGCTAATGAAAGTAGAGACTGAAAACGCCCGCTAAATTTAAAAAAAAATCGCATTGCAACCCCAAATTTAATATGAAATGCAAACATTAGTGTGTTCTGACTGTGTTACAATAAAAATTAATAACTTACAAGTATCAAGTGAGATTATTCCAAGCATTTCATACTGATTTTTGGGGTTTCAATGCTGATATTTTTAAATTTGCCGCGCTTTTACAGTCTCTACTTTCATTAGCCAGACTCTACGATAGAGCATGCTTGCCTAGAAGAAACATTGAAACACATTCACTAGCGACTCGCGAGTTTGTAGACCGCCTGAATCCCAAAAAAGGAGAAGAAACCTTTCAAAAAAATAATTGAGGTAGGTCATGGAGGCTGTAAGGCAATAATTGTTTTAAACTTGTTTTTAGCCGACTTAAAAAAAGTCTGTTCTCAATAAGTAAAAAAAAATGGTTTTTACCTCAGAAGTCCGTCATTTATCAACCGATTTGTTTTTTTTTTTATTTGAAACTTCGCCAGATTGTTCTCATAGATATTTCATTAAAATCGGCTCGGTAGCTTGGGTTTTAAATCAAAATATGTAACTGGATAATTAGTTTACTTGGATGACATAATATTGTCAACAAAGTAAGTAACCGAAATTGCCGTAATTTAATTATGGTTTTGCTCTTTGGTCGTTGTGGATTTTGAATACAAACTGCGTTATGAGCCTGGAATAAGCAATATTGCGATACTTTTAATACTTGTTTTTAATTTCTTTCATTCCAACAGGGATAGATTTTTTGTTTGCTTTGGTTTTGCTAATTCTCATGTGGTACCAGATCTGGACTCCCGCGGGGAAAGCTTTAATGGAAACAGCATTTTGCAGGTGCGCCACCGCGTACGTGTAATGCATTTTTAAGACACGCTTACAAATACATTTTATAACAAAAGTTGGTTCCACATTTATTTTGTATACCTGAGAATTAGATTGATCACGTGATGTGGGTAAAGTTACGAACGTTATTTATCTGTGGGTGAAATGAGAAAAAATATCGGATTCCATTTAAATTTCGAAATTCAAAATTTGTACCTATGGAATTGGTGGAATCAAAATTGGTATAGGTTATTCTATCAATCTTTGCATTGAGACGTAAAAAGTTAATACGTTAAGTATTTTTAAACGAAGCTCTGCCAAAAGTAACAAGGAATAAGAACATAACAGATTGGTCAGTCATTAGCAATCATTAAGGAAAGGGACAAAGAAAGATTAGCCATTAGGGATCCGTTTGCAGTGCACGGAACAGTGAATAATGGAACCGAAATATTTGTACATTTTCGACCGACTTCAGGAGGTTTTTTCTTTATTTCATGAGAGGATTTTGGCGTCGCAATAGTGTTGTGCATTTGCAATTTCCAGTATTAAAATATTTTCAAGTTATATTAGATTTCATAAAACAATTTCAGAGTCAACCAAAGAAAGTCACGGTCAAATCTAAGTCATGCCCCAGTAAGTTGGTGGAGACTTTATTAAAAACGTAATTCTATGGAGTTTTGGAAGCAACAAGAAAATATTATCACCTCCCATACTCGAGCACGTACACGAATACTTAATAAATAATAATCTATCATTCATAAGAAATATACTCTTACTTAGGTATTCTTTTCTTTCTTCTTATAAGAAGCTTTGGAAAAATACGAAATAGTAGAAGTTATATAGAGTCCTGAGTGAAGCGAGGGGTTCAAGCTGCCCAAGACGAAGACAGGCTTTATTCCAGAAGAGCATACTCTACTTTTCACACCTGCGAGACAATAAAAAGGCAGGTTTCACTGAAAATCACAGCACCAAACACCGTCTTTTGTTTCACATGCTTTGTAAACGCACATTTTTTTGAGTTCTGCTTATGGTGGCCAGTTCTATTTTCGAACAAACCTCTTTACAATGCCATATGTGCATTTTTTACTTAGATTTTTCCACGAGTTTCCACACGAATTTGACGTTCTAAATTCAAATCACTTTATTCCATAAGGAGTTTCATACAACTTTATACCCCATAATAGATAATGCTTTACTTTACGTTGCGTTGCATGATATGTAATTGGACATAGTCGAGCAGGTGGTGTGAAAAGACATATTTCACCTCATTATACCGATCACATTCCCCTCTCAAGCATGTTCTCGAACACTTAATAATTAATAATCTATCATTCATTATCATTCGAAAACAATAGATGATGCGATATGATTTTCCCCAAAAATAGCTAAGAAAGGAAAAAGGTGTTGATTCAGTTAAATAATTAAAGTAAAGTAAGTAAGGAGATTGCATGAAAGGTGGGAAATCTTTAATTAAAATTTTAGGACAAACGGTTGTCCTCTCAGCTTTATTACATTTTGTCCCTTCAGTTTTATGCCCTTTCTACACTTTACCGGAAAAATATCTTGAATTTTTTACGACAATTGAAATGACTACTCAAAGATTGACGTTTGAAAACGCTTTGTGCTTCGTTAATAATTATCAATATAGAAAAACCGGATTCTACATTTTATTAAAATTACTCGAAATAAATTATTCGTATTATTAGAATTCGTTCAAAAATGCCCGAGTTTTTGTAAGACCACGTCGAAAACTTTCTCTATAAAAAAATCACAAACTACCCCTAATTCTACGTCACTAGAGCGTGCCACATTTTTTGCCACAAATAATGCGCCACGCTGGGTTTTCATACAGCTTGACGTGCGGTATCTATTTTGATATAGGTCTGTGGCGCCATTAATTCCGACGCTGTATTACAGTTTTAAAAAAACACAGTTGTATTGACGACCTCCTCCTTTTGAAGTCGGTAAAAAAAAGAGTCACAGTAAACTACGTACTTGGGCCGCGGCACATTTGGTAATGTCAAGCTGATTTGTGTCCAAACCGCCTGACCTACCAGACCAACCAACATATTCTATAGATAACAGTGGAGCCACCAGACTAATTTCAAAGCAAATCTGACAGCTACCCGATGAAAATTCTTAGTACCTTCATTTGTACAACTCTACAATAAATTGTTTACGTTGTAAAACACCTGCCTGGAATCTACAAGCCCCTGTCTCTAATTTAGAGTTAAATCCTGTCGGCTCTGTCCCTTTGGAAACTAGTTACACTGAAATACGTGTTTAATTACTTACTGAATATGGAGTTAGAGAATATTAGAGCATTACGGATGGATTTATTGTTCGGTGCTAAAGTTAAATTGCTTTGCTCTTGTTCAGGCTTCCGAGGCAGCATATTGAAATAAGTACCAAAACAGAAGTACAGCTACTTAATAGGCTACCAGATAGGTGTTTGAGTTGTAATACAGCTCAGTGTAAAATATAATTAGGTAAATGTTTTATATCTACAAAAGAAATTATTTCAATCGCCTAATAAAATTCTGAGCAAAGTTTTCATACTATCACAGTATACTACGTAGTTCTAAGATTATAAGATTTAAAAAAAACGGATTAGGAAGGGAACTCTACCTATCCCTTTTCCGCACAGTGAGTGTCAATATGGTGTTTATATAGCGCAAGGATCTTATATATACCCTAAAGGGAACTATAGCGTCATATGGCAATCATATTTGACGTTATTTTTGAGTATAGTGCGGTGCGCTAGTCTAGCAAGATATGAAAATTCTTAACTATACTCTTAACTAGCGACCCGCCCACCCGGCTTCGCACGGGTGTAATTTACGTGCGAAGCCGGGGCTGGTCGCTAGTTATATATATATATAAACCTTCAGTGAAAATGTATCTAACTGATAGTGAAAACCGCATCAAATTCCGTTGCGTGGTTTAGGAGGAGTTAGCGGCCATACAGACAGACAGACTATTAATTTATATTATGTAGAGATGTTGAACACAATTTGATTTTGTTTTCAGTGATCTAGTTAGTCGTTCTATTTATACTAAGTTTTTTATAAGACAATAAAAATAATCAGTCTGGGGCTTTGTGGAAAAAACTTTGCAGCAATTGTAACCTTTTTTTAATTCTACCCTCTTTGAGGATTTTGACGTCTCACTTCTTTCTTGGGCATTTGTCAGTGTCAGCGTAAAATATTTTCATGTTTCAAAACTACTTCAAAACCAAAAAGAAAAAGAAAAAAAGGTATAAAAAAAGAAGGGCGTGTGGAAGGTCCTATATACTTCCACTATGTCATCAACACTAAAATAGAAAAAATTGGCCCTGCCGTAAAAAATTGTCGAGTATCCGTAATTATTTTGTATAGAACAGCTGTTTTTTACAAAAATTTCATAATTCGGATCGTAGTAAAATTTATTAGAATAAATGAGAAAGAGTAGGAAGTGCAACCTCTTTGGCTTGGGACCGTCTTTCCGAAAAACTCTATCAACAAAAACAACTTTCAAAATCAAGTTCCGACATCCATGCTCCACGCACTTTACTGCCGGATCACAAGTATCCCTCTTGATTTATACGTTTCCCATTCAAGCCAAGACAATGAGTAATGGTCGGAGACGTCATAGCGCGTCCGGCTGCAAGACAGGACATGCGACGTGCCACGAGACCTTGTCACTCTTCATCTTGTAGGAGCTACGGGTTCATCTTTGTAAGGTGTATTTTTTTTATGTTACTAATAATATTTTGTCAACTAGATTTTTGCTCTTATTCACAAATTTCGTTAAAATATGAAAACACACATCAAAAGCTCCAGGAAAATACACTATGCACCTAATAGTAGTTTTCGATTTTAAAAAAATCCCCAAGCATTTAATTTCCACAAAAATGGCTTAAAAATGTTTAGTGTTCTTTCCCTCGATATTTTTTGTTGTATGTTTGATGACAGTAGGAAACCCAACAACAAAAAACTTTTTCTTGTGGCCGATCAGAAGGAAAATATTTAAAAAATCTTATCTCGATAACTACGAAAAATCATAAAACGTACATGGGATATTTTCATGTAAACTTTGGTGGAACCAATTTTTTTACCAAAGCGTTAGGTCGCGGGTTCGAACCCCGGGCCCGTACCAATGAGCTCTTTAGAGCTTATGTACGGACTATGTATGTATTTTCATACCATTAGCTTTTCGGTGAAGGAAAAACATCGTGGGGAAACCTGTACACGTACGGAGAAGAAATTCAATGGCGTATGTGAATCCACCAATCAGCACTGGGCCAGCGTGGTGGATATGGCCCAATCACCCTTTCGGGGGTAGGCTAAAAGTCCAGCAGTGGACTGTTAAAAAGCTGACTATGAAGTACTTATAACTTGATTTATTATAATTATACACTATCATGTTTTACAATGTTAAATTATTTAACTTTCTGTTATTAAAAGACTAATAAACAAATCCAGCCTGACGATACTCGTATTAGTATAGGTGCGGTGTGTAGTAAATACATAAGGGTGTTGATGGGTTCTTTTTGAATAGTAAAACAATTTGCAATTTACTCGATGTTAACTATGTTGTTAGTGCGGTAGAAAGTTCTCCATCAAAAGCAGCTTGTTGAGATTTTAACTTACATAGTGCGCACACACTAACGTGAACTAACTTTACAGGTAGGTACGATAAAAAAGTTACACGGTATATCAACGCCATTTTTTTTTGACTTTTCGAACTGATCAGAATCGCCGCTAGAAAGTAGCTTTCCGACACGACCTTACATTTCCGTTACATAAAAAAATACCCGGTAGGTATATATTTAAATGCCATATTTTTTGACCTTACTCAAACTGATTACCAGCTCTCCCTCTAGTATCAAATAAGTCGCTTCGCCAAATACAGGATGTCACGTCAACGTCGCTCCTAGTCATTTTTCGTAAAAGCCGAGCCCTTTCACACGAGTTTGACCCGTTTCACTGCTGCAGGTTTTGTAACTTCTTTGTAAATAGAGGATAGCACTCACCTTAATGAACCTAAAGGTACTTTCACACTACGATGGAGTTTCTAGGTAGGTAGTTTTTGTATCACATCAGGGCATTTCCTCGTGTCTAAACTACTTGTCAATAATCTATTGACACAACCTGTATAAAGTACTATCATGGACTATGTACATTCGTGTGCACAAATAAATGACAAATACCTACTCAGTAACTACCCCCAACAAAAAAAAGATTGCCAACAGAACCAACGTAGCATAACCTTCATAGTTTCCACGCACTACACACGCACAGCATTAAAATTACGTCTTTTTTTCATTTACTTCGATTATTTCATAAAATACGATACAATGCAATGCAATCCAACCCAATGCTACGCAACGCAACGTAACGCAAAGCAATACAATATAATAACTATAATACATTTTAGGCGTGTTATACCCACAGAAAAGAGAAAAAAAAACGCTTCTCTTTTCTGTTGTTATACTAGTACCAGTTGATTAAATCTTGAATTTGCAAACAAACTAAGATCTTTAAACGTATTTTTTTTTATTTCCGACTATACCGTGTAAAACACGCCAGTAAAAGAGTTTCATCCAATCATCTTCCACAGATGTACTTGCAGGGTTGCTAGTACATATTTACAGCTATTTGCAATAGTGGCGCCAATTAATTTCTACACAATAAATATTTTATTGCAACATGTTATTGATATGCAAGATGAAAAGGGTAGGCGACAACACAGAGCCCGGAGGGACTCCAGAATTGATGGCCATGACGTCGGAACAAGATCCGTTAGCCGCGACCTTAATAGTCCGCCCAGACAGGAAGCTGGAAATCCAGGTGCAAAGCCCCGACGGTATGCCATATGATGTAAGTTTGAATAGGAGCGCCTTACGTCAGACTCTGTTAAATGCCTTGGCAATTTCAAGACTAAACACAGAAAAGATTTTTGTTTACTTCTATTTTCTGTGAGAGTAACTGCCAATGGCTGCTCTTACTCTCGATAGCTTGTCACCAGCTGACAAGCCATGGTGAAATCCGTATTGATGATCGCTGCAATGGATCGCTAATCAGCTGGTGCTCTGGATCACGGGATCAGTCATTGCGGTCACAATATTTAATCTCGATTTTTGCAAACTTGTGTTTTACAAGTTGCTAACTTTGAGGAGTAGATCAACCCTTATGTTTTACCACACCTTTCTATTACACTCCGTATAATTTGACTTAACAGGCAACATTTGAGTAAATTTATTATAACTGCACTTTTATATCAGAGTTCATTATGTTAGTTATAAATGTATCAGTTAGTTTATATTATTCGCCTTATCTCTAATGAAAAGTTTCTCGAGATCGGGAGAGTATCAAAGCGGACAGATATTCGATACCGTAATCCTTTCGACGACAGACAGAAGGATTACACCGATAACTGGCAACGACTCGCGCGATCCAACTCGCGAGCCTTTGAAAATACTGAGCCACGCTGATAACGGTACCTAGTACCTACATAAACTCGACCTTTGAGTCGATTTGACCGATCCAAAAGAGCTTTGTTCAGATAGATTGAAAGAATCGGGTGCGGATTAAATAAGCGATGGCTTTGACCACTATAGTTGCATAGATACCTAGTTGAACGATTTATTTGAAACAATTGGTTGTATCACGAATTACTTTGCGGAAGTTCATCTTCAAAACTGTTTCTTAGACGAATCTCAAGTTTATAATTAGTCTATACTAATAATAAATATTATCAAGAGGAAAGATTTGATTGTTTGTTTGTTAGCATTGAATAGGCTCCGAAACTACTAAACCGATTTGAAAAATTCTTTCACTGACGGGAAGCTACACTATCCCCGGGTGACATAGGCTATAATCTAGACCCGTCCGAAGCTGGGGCGGACCGCTAGTAGTAATATAAAATTACCATTAGTCCATTCTAAATAGGTGGGTCTTAAAATGAAAATGGAAAGAGACAAGAGAAAATCATGTCCAATGTCCATGTCGTACCCGTGCCGGTAGTCGTTGGGAACAGTACTCTCGAAGTTGTTGACCATTACACCTATCTTGGACAGATTGTTCAGTTAGGTATGTCCAACTTAGACAAAAAGGTCGCCCGAAGAATCCAAGTTGGACAGAACACTGCCCTTGTTTTAGAAATTACGTAACATTTTCTCTTCCAAAATACCACAGTGCTTACAGACAAGGGTCTTTAACCAGTGTATGTTGCCAGTGATGGCATATGGTTCTGAAACGTGTTACACATTCGCAACTGTGTTGCTAAGATATATTGACCATTTTGGTAAACATGATGTGGACGTATTATTAATTATTTTTTTAGCTCTGTCCTAGAATCGTGTGTGACTTATAATTGTAATTGATAAGGCAAAATTGTTATACTTTCTTACACTAATAACACTAGAAATAAGGCACTCTTGTAAACTGACTTGCCTCATATGACGAACATGTTATATTGGTGAATAAATAATCTGAATCTGAATCTGTAAATATTTATAAAACAGATATGTAAAACCTAAAACTATTACATACAAACTATTAAAAAAGTATTAAACAATAAGGACAAACATTTGTGTGATGAACATTTGTGTTTGTTCTATATCTGGGTGTTAATATCTATTTAAGTATGTATTTAAAACTATATATGTATATATATCAGTCTCTGGCAGCCATATCACAAGCTTTGCTTAGTTTGGGGTCAGATGACCGTGTGTGCAAAAATGTCCCGAATATTTAATTACTACAAAAACAAAACAAACAATTACTAAAAAAAACTCATAAAACTATAAAACTATTCTCTATATTCTGTTTTATAAATATTTTCCGTGTGAATACAAAATAAAATATTAGTTTTCCATTTTGGTTGCTTACTACAATATGCGTTTATAAATTAACTTATGCGGTTCTTTTGACTACCCTGAACGCTAAAATCTATTTGACGCTGACTGCACCGCACCTACTACTATGGTAAACACTTTTAATAGACAAAACATAGTCTACTGTAAGTTCTTCACTGTGCAAGCTATCCGGCTGTGGAATGCGCGGCCTGCTTCTATCAGGCAGGCAAAATCTCTTCTTATTTTCCAGATCTTTGTCTATAAATGTATTATAATTATAATATTTATTGTATGCAGGTATATTTATTAATTTGTAGTTTATGGTGCACCACCGAACGTTCCCTAATCTTTGAGTCCTGTCCATAAATTTCAGTGTGCAATGAAAGAATATTTTATTGTATGCATCGAGATATCTATAGAGTCACAAACGTGCAAAAAAAATTACCGTACCAAAACTCTGCGCAATGCATTGACCCGACTTTTTGATTAGTTGTAAGGCAACCGCGATCCAACTACAACGCTGCCCAACGCCATTGCTGCGATGACATAGCAGACTAGCGACGTTGAACACTATGCAAGTAGCATAACGTCTAAATTGGAGTAAATGTTTTCATTACCGGACGTCCAGATGAACGGCAAGGCATCGCCAAAAGCAAAAAAAAAAAATGGATGGTCCAGATGCCATTAATGTACCAAGCGTTTTCATTCCTATTTCTTAATTAGAACAGCAAAACAATTGAACGCCTTGTCTGTGTTTCCGCAGCATTACAATCTTGGAGTGTTCAAATCTAGGGTTAATAGGTCATTACTGGGCAAACGTGCTTCATCTTCGACTGCATCATCGCTTTCCATCAGGCGAGATCGCGGTCAAACGTTAGCCTAGTCCGATGTAAAAAAAAAGTGGCATTGTGAATTGTATAATTTATGTCTCGACACTCGGACATTTTTTGACTGTTTTCACTTAGATTTTGTGACTCTATAGGTATTACAATACTCGATGATTGTATGTCATCGCAAATCTACAACTACTAAGCTCCACGGCAATCGCCTTAATTACGAGTATTTATCTACATCCTACATTCTCGCGTGTGATGTACGTAAATGAAATTAAATAACCCTGCCAAGAGCGCCTGGAGGAAAACCCCACTTCCAACGACGAGGAAAACCTCCGAAAACACGGTTTATTTATCGCATCATCGCGGTAATAATTTTACTTACTGACGTCCTTACATTAACGTGAAAGATAGCACGTTTTATGATAGAAAAAGATATATAATAAAAGTTTGTTTCATTCATACTGGGGGCAGGGCTGGGCAAAATATATGCTTTAATTGAAATAATATATTTTTTATCGCAAGTAATTAAAATACGAAATACAAAATATCTTTAAGTAAGGTATTTGAAATATAAAATACAAAATACAGTATTTTAGCAATTTGTAATTGAAATACGAAATACAAATTACAATATAAGTAATCTAGACCAGCACGGGCTAAAAAGTAGAGTAAAACAAGATTAATTAATCAGTAAAACCAGAGTTTCTTTTCATGAACACTAGATTTTTAAATGTACTGTCACACAAACATTACACTCTCGCCTCGCACTCACACTCACGATCGCTAAATGAAGGTTAAATATATTTTAATGTTAAAATGTATTTTAAAGCCTCAAGTATTTGAAATACTAATTACAAAATACCTCGGCGTCAGGTATTTGAAATACGAATTACAAATTACATTTTAAGGAAGTAATTGAAATACAAATACCAAATACGTATTTGTATTTCAATTACGTATTTTAATTACAAGTAATTCAAATACTGCCCAACCCTGACTCGGGGACTTACATCAAACGATGATATTTTGCGCGAATGTCGTTGCGATGTGATGTGAAAAGTCTTTGCGAAGATATTGGCAATAAGCCATTACTGTCCATCAGAATCTGATTACACAGTTGGCACTATGTTGGCACAAAGTTACACAATATACCACAGAAAAGAGAAGTAAATAGAACGAAATGAGAAGGAAGATCTGTTACCAGACTTTACTGTTACTGTTACTCTTTTTTGTCGAGTTACACAGTTATACAGGTACATAGATACACAAACACAAACATTTAATTTTATTTATTGATTAATTACAACAATTTTTTGACTGTACTGAATACAGTAAAGTGTAGTCACGAATGTCAACATTTTAAGAAATTAGTTGCAGTTAAATTAGTTAAGTATTTAATAATACATGCAATACCTATTAAATTAGATTATTAGATTACCTATATCATAAATATTTTTATTAAAATTAATTTATTAATTCGTAAAATAAATGAAACAACACCGCCTTTTTAAATTCTACAATAGAACAGACCAACAAGGGCCTTACTGTTTATAGCGATTCTGTTTAGGTGATGAGAAAAGTTGCAACCGCAAAACCGTATCTCGGCGCGTTAAGGTTCACGTTCGCGTGATTTTCCGAACTTCGCTGTTTTAGCGCTAATTCGAGCCCGCGTTAAGAGTTAGCCGTTAGGCCCTGGTCTGGATGTTAGTTGCTTTTGTATTTGAATGTGTTCCATGGCAATGCCGACACAGATAATCATGGACCTCCTCCTCACAAGGCAGGCGTGCTACCATGTACAGAGCTAAACCGGTCGCCAAAAAAATTACAATGACGATTTATAACCCAATGAGGTTTTATAAATAGAGACGTCATACTCGTAGAATACTAAAAACATGGTGATATGTTGTTTAAATCGTGTTTAATTATTCAATGTATCAGTAATCTAGTTATTTCAGCCAGTATCAGACAAACAACAATATTTGTAATGTTTAATGTAATCCTAAGATGTCTAATTTCTCTTTGTTAGTCTTTTTAAGTTTGTAAACAAATATTGTTAACCAAGGAATTTTTAAAAAGGTTGGTTCAATAAACATTTATTTATCACTGTATTACTGTATCACTGTATTACTGTATCACTGTATTTATTTTTCCAAATAAAATTTAATTAAATTAAATATTTTACTATAGCTAACTACATAGGACTCAAAGAACTTTATAGCCTTCCAGCCTTTAACAGCCGTTCCAGTAAAAGTATTTCAATTTATGAACACACAACATGGCATTTTTGATTATTATTCATACTCTAAAATCGCGCACCGTAAGTTTGCGTCGTTGCCAGACATAATTAGGAGGGACTGAGTTCACTCGAAACTAATTAACTTATGTTTTTTATTCGAAAAACGTATCTCTATCTACACCAACCTGCTATTTATATATAACAACATTGATTATAACCACTATTTTTGGAGTTTTGGGGCCAACGTGGGAAAAAACATGTCGGCATGTCGACATGTCATGTCGTTAGATTATTTTCATAAACATTTGTATTTTGTGTACTAAATGGTGAATTATTATTCATTAAGTGCTCGTAAACGTGCTCGAGTGATAAAACGAGGTGAAACGTGTCTTTTCGTGTTGTTTCCAAAACTCCATAGGAGCCTCTTGTAAAGTTTTTACCACTTTACAGGGGCATGAGTTTGACTTGACCGTGACTTACTTAGCTTGACTCTGAGTGTGACTATGACTTGTTTAACGCTATTAATACAATGTAAATTGTTTAATATTACGACTAATAGACATTGAATCCACGGTCTTGAAAATTTTAACAAAAAAAACCCTATCTTTATCAAATGATGACCGTGAACCCTAACTCCGCGTTAAGGTAAACCTGACATTCACACAGTCACGAAATGTAACATTAAAATTTATATTCCGTCCCAAATAAACATACTACACGGGATTTATTAGATAAAATAAATAAAACCCTAGGTCACACGGACCCCGAGGCTGTATTCCGATCAATTACCTCCTAAAACTTGGTTATGAATTTTATACGAGTTTCGTGGACATCCGTCACATCGCATGGGACCTCCTTTTCTGAATTTTAATAAAAACTTTCCGGAATTGTATCAATATTTTATGTGCGAGTGAATTTTATACGTGTCGGTACTTGTACGGGTATATTCGCGCAGGCAAGTGTTTAGGTGTTTGTAGGTTTGGGTTGCTAGGTTCATATTGGTGTTCTTCGGTAGACTTATTAATAAATAAATAAAAAAATAGAAAATAATAAAAATACTTCTCATAATTCTTCGCATCGACATTTGAACATTCGACTTCTTTACTCGACTTGGCTACCTTAGATTAGTTGGCTACGTATGAAATTAGTAATCATTTTTCAACCGACTTATAAAAGGAGGTTCTCAACTCCAGTCTATTTTTTGTGTGTATGTTACGCGATATCTTCGCCAATTGTGAGTCGATTTTAATGAATCGTGTTTTAGGGTAGTTTAATACAATTCAATTCTTTATTTCTACATCTTGACATTGTCTCAATGTTCTTAGGTAGTACTGCAAGGAATCCTAACTAACTGTATTTGTAGTGTTAGAGTCTGGCTAATGAAAGTTGAGATTGAAAACGCCCGCCAAATTTTAAAAAATCCGCATTGCAAGCCCGAATTTAATATGAAATGCAAACATTACTGTGTTCTGACTATGTTACAATAAAAATTAATAACTTACAAGTATCAAGTGAGATGATTCCAGGCATTTCATAATAATTTTTGGGGGTTTTATGCTAATATTTTAAAATTTGGCGGGCATTTTCAGTCTCAACTTTCATTAGCCAGACTCTAGTTTTAGCTTGTATTTTGTTTAGTTAATAAAGGCAATTGAAAAAAAAAAAAAAACTTAATAGTTCAATCTGTCCGTCTGTATGTCCATCTGTCTGTCCGTTCGTCCTAATTCTTTAGAACCTTCTAACTTCTATAGTCGTGCATGTAACATTGCACAAACAGTTTTGGTATAGATCTCAATTACAAAATCAGACTCGGCGGCAAGGAGTGCTTTGAAGTGGCGGCGGGTGCAGCGGGCGCTATGGCAATGCTTATTCAGTGCCTTCAATGCGTATAAAAATCAAATTCACGCCATCGTTTCCAGCGCCAGCACCTAACTGACGCCTGTCACGGCGGCGCCCTTGTTACCGAAGTGATCAGGGAGAATGATCGAAATGTCCATTTGGTATTCATTTTTGTTTAAGGAATAAGATTTTGTATTTATCATGTCTTAAGAGAGTAGTAAAAGTTGAATATATGACTGTGTATTTCAATGCGTATATTTTTTTTATGTAGAGTTCTAGAGATGAATATGTAGAGTTTTTTTAAAATAAATAATAGGCTTGCGTTTGACCTCCATCACGCCTGATGTTAAGCGATGATGCGGTCTACGTTGGAGCACGCTTGCCTAGAAGGAACCGATTCACTCGTGATTTGAAGACGCCCAGATTGTAACCATCGGGGAATACCCATTCAGGCAGCGAATTCCACAGACTAGCAGTTCGCATAATAAATCTGGAATCAAAGCGCTACGTACGGGTTTTCGGAATGTCAACCATAAAGCGGTGACGATTTTTCGTGCCTGCTCTAGCAGTCCGATAGAAAAATGGGCAGGAGGGAATTAGATCGTGCAGATCCGATGCACACTCTCCGAAATGTATCCGATCGTTCGTAGCGGGTCTACGACGTAAAAGGATATATTTAATCAAAGTTGCCCTTACAGCACAGTGACGAATCAAATGACAAAATATGCGAATACATGAATAAACATGCCTTAGGGTGAGGTAAGTTCCAAAATTAGCTGAGCCCATAATCTCTATCTCACGTTTCCTTGCCATAAAATATCTGATAGTCCCGTTCGTCCAGTTGGTAAGTAGTGAACCTGCCTTCTGCGCTTGGGGGGCGTTGGTACGATCCCCGCCTAGGGCAAACATTCATGTGATGAACATTTGTGTTTGTTCTATTATATCTGGGTGTTAATATCTATTTAAGTATGTATTTAAAATTATTAATTATTATTTATGTATGTATATCAGTCTCTGGCAGTCATAGAACAAGCTTTCGTTAGTATGGGGTCAGATTATGACCGTGTGTGCAAAAATGTCCCGAATATTTATTTTGTTATTTATATTTTATAAACACGTGAAAACATAATTGAAAAAATGGGGCTCGATTTTTGAATCGCTCGTATGATAACTCGCAAGAAAATACCATGCGGAATGAAAGATTTGGCATTATGGCCGAGAGGGACCAATTCGACACTGATCGAAGTGCAACTAGTCAGATTGGTAAAAAGTAAACTCTTTCAGGTTTACCTTAAGTTCACGTGCGAAATATGCGTTCAATATGCGAAAACTGCTATATGGTGATTAATTGTTCAATTTATCAGTAATCTAGTTATTTATCACTGTATGTTTTCCAAATAAAATCAAATAAAGAAGTCCTGCTGCGCTTCCGCGTCGCCTCACTTCTCAGATCAAACAAACAAGGCAGATATGCCTTAGTAAAATTATCGTTCGTGTTCAAATGTTTCCATTTTTTATACATTTCTTTCAGTATACTGAAAACTGTATGTACGGCTTACTTAAAACATTTTACGCATACTAAGAATCTTGTAGCGAAACCAATGAACTAACAGTCCACATGCAAACAAAGGGCGTCTCATCTGCTTGGTTAGTTTCACTAGAGGCATCAAACCTGATCTAGGCCAGATGCGTTTACCATGGTTCGGCATAAGCCTTTCTTCTTCCTACTCTTTTTTATCGTAGGTAAATAAAAACTCACTACCTACAAGATTATTTTCCCCGCAGAGTATAAGCGGGTAAAATTTAATCTCGCTTGTTGTTCGCAACTCCGCCAAGGGAAATTGGTCGCGTGATCAAATTAGCCGCGCAATCTTCGAAGTTCTTACTTCCGCCACCACTCTGAGCCAAGTGTTTGTCACTTAGACAGCTGCAATATTACTGATCCTCGCAAAAGTAAGCAATTGGGGTTTTGGCGCCAACGTGAAAAAACATGTTCATTGCATTATTTTCCTTAACTTTGTATTTACAAGTAAGTGTTAGTGCCGATTTTTTATCCGCAGTTAAACGGTCAGATAGTTAACAAATCAATATTTTTTTTCTGTCCATTTAACCACCGAATAAAAGCTTTCGATTTTTTAATGCTCTTTTACCGACAGGGGCGTATCCAGGATAAAAATTTTCGCGGGGAGCGCATTCTGACATTAACTTTTATGGGACTTTCGATAATTTAAAACTTTAATAAGACGGTAGGTAAGTACTTTGAAGGGAGAACTAGAAGAGTATCATATACATTAGTAAACTTATTTTTTTAACCAATTTTACAGGATAATTGTGACGGGATGTCCTACAGGAATTAATAATGTTTCAGGGATAAAAAATAGCCGTTGTGCTTATCTTATCCATAACTATCTATTAATTTATATCTACTACCCAATAATAATTATAAAGCAACAAAAATGCGCAAGAGAAGCGATTGTGTTTTGACAAACCACACAATTGTGTTATGACCTTTAAATATCCACAACTATGTCACGAGACCGAATTAGCGAAGTAATCTTCGAAGTCGTGTTAAACTTGAATCATCACTCTTCCGTTAACTCCTTGTTTGTAAACTCGGACGCCAGGGCTGTAGCTTTAAGATCTTTATTGTGAGAAAACTGTCAAACACTGCGAGGTTTCACTGAGCTTGTGTAATGTTTGACTGCGGAATAAAACCCTTTTTGATGTGAAACATCTATTAGCGCGACTTGGCAGTAAAACTAACTTGTATGCCGTGATGGCAAACGACATGGCGCTCTCTTAAGCTCTGTTTTCTAGTCCATAGGGAACATACACACATCTATTTATATAGATGAGAAGGTTCTCAAAAACTTGAATGCGTAATAAAATTATTTTAATTTTAACAGTAACCGCTCAAGCTGTCGTTCCCGCCCAGTTCGCTCGAGTTGCTCGATCAGTCGGGCGACTGTCGTGTCTGCTCGAGACCTCATTGTAGCCATGACAAGCTCTGACAAGGCTTTTATCTTGTGCAGATCTGAGGCGTGGTTTGCACAGAAGAGGCGAGCGGAGAAAACGCGGCGGACGTGCGGACACAGAACACAATACATATTAGTGCGGGCGAGGCCGAGTTGTTGAGGAAACACGCGACCCCACCCACCCGAGTTAAAAAAACAACAAAAAAAAACAATTTGCAAGTTGAAGTGGCAATGGGCAGGCCACATCGCTCGAAGAACCGATAACCGATGGGGAAGAAAGGTTCTTGAGTAGAGATCACGAACCGGAAGACGCAGCGTAGGGAGGCCTCCCACTAGATGGACCGACGACATTGTGAGAGTCGCTGGCATCCAGTGGATGCAAAGGGCAGGCTGTCGTTCAGTGTGGAGAGGGGGAGGCCTATGTCCAGCAGTGGACGTCTTCTGGCTGATGATGATGAAACTAGAATTCTTCGAAAAATAAACGTTGGTATTTACGCGTACAGTTTTTTTTTCTTTCTTTTCATTACGAGTCATTTATAACAACATTTACTATAAGACCAACCATGTAATATTAATTTAAATTATTTAAAATTATAAATTTAAAAAACCGACTTCAAAATTTGTAAATACGCAATTTCGTTTACTTGGATCACAATACTTTTCCACACAGATATACACACGTTAAACTTATAGCCCTCTCTTTTTACGCCGGGAGTTAAAAGTTGCACCCTGAAAAGTTACCAATGAGGACTCCCATTAGGCAAACGGCTAGTAAATAAATAAATGTATAGATGATTTGTCCGCACTACAACCTCGCCGCGTTACGCCGCTCGCCTCTTCTGTATATACCACGCCTAAAGACTGTTTTACTTTATCGTGTGTTAAAATTCCCTTTTGTTCGGCAAAAAGGATAAAACCTACTTTCAACTAAGCCTCCATTGTCCGAGTTGATTATCATGACAACTATTCTTATCTACTTACCCACTTTAATCCGTACCATGTCGGTGTAACTCATGGACGTACAGTTTTATGACGTCCTTGGTATTACTTTACTTATACGCAGAACATTGGTTTTGTTCGTTAACCATTTTTTTTATTACACATTGTAGCACGTCCAAGTCCGTGTGGTTAATAAACCACGAACCGTAGTAAGCGGCCTTTTTACCCAGGGACATTTTATAATGATTACCACCGGCTAATGTAGAACTCACCACCTGAAGGATGTTATACCACAATAAATAACCCTTGGGTATATTCCACCACTGGGGCTGCAAGCACGCTTGTGTAGTCCTTTGCGGCTTCGACGGCGCTAGCCCTATCCGCGTTCCACCTAGAGAAGCCTGCGCTCTTTTCATCATGATGAAGATATGCCCAACGCCAAACACATCGTGCATCTTCCACTTCGGGTACCAACCCAGCCCGCCTCAAAAGCAGTGCCGCGCCATAAAGCACCGCAACCTATATTCAGGCGGTTTCAACGTTAGCTTAGAGGAAAAGCCCAGAGAAACAGATCCTTAACATCCCCGCCTGACCATGCTAAGTATAGGTACTTTTTTTAATATATTTTTACACCATCTGCTCGACAATGTCCAGTTACATATCATGCAACCTCAACGTAAAGTAAAGCATTATCTCTTAATGGATATAACGTTGTATGAAACAACCTAGGGAAGGTGATTTGAATTTGGAACGTCAAATTCGTGTGGAAACACGCAGAAAACTCTAAGTAAAAAAATGCCCGTATGGCATTGTAAAAAAGTTTGTTCGAAAAACTGGCTGAAAATCGAACTGGCCACCAAAAGCAAAACTCAAAAAAAAAAAAAAGTGCGTTTACAAAGAATGTGAAACAAAAGACGGTGTTTGGTGCTGTGATTTTCAGTGAAACCTGGCCTTTTATTGTCTCGCAGAAGGTGTGAAAAGTAGTGTATGCTCCTCTGGAATAGAGCATGTCTTCGTCTTGGGCAGCTTGAACCCCTCGCTACGCTCGGGAGTTAACTCTAGAGTCCCTCGTTACGCTCAGGATTCAATATGCCGCCCGCGACGTAAGACACTGCTTTATTCGCTTAGTGCATAATTTACTAATATAGAATAGATCTACGTATCGCCACCAACTTACCTGATGGAAAGCCATGTTGTGGCCGAATATGGAGCACGCAGACCTAAAAGTATTTATTTACTCTGGCCTTGAAGACACCCAGGTTGCACCCAGGTTATAGTTTTTAGGAAAAAACGATTGCAAATAGGACGGTGGCAAAGAATTCCACTCCCTATATTGGTCTATGCTTGTATTTTCTCAATTTATGCATAATTATCCAGAGCTCGATTTCTTGGTGAACTTCCGCGGTCTAACTCGAGTTAGGATCTATGTAAAGTGTATCCCACCTCGCCGAAGTTTTGATTGCATTCCGTTCCAGGATAGGTATCATTCATTGAATTATTCAAGGGGAGAACTGTACCTGTAGCTTAATTTAAAATTGGTCGGTTGGGCTAAGTTTAAAGTGAGTTAAGTGGGTATGATGAATGCTAAGATATTTATTAACAAGCGTCGCTACTGTCCTCAGATCAGACAAACAAGGGAGATATGGTTAGATGGCTTGGCAGGTACGAACGTATCTGGCCTAAATCAGAATGCCTTCAGTCAAAGCAGACAACCTTGTTGCCTTTTTTTGCATGTTAACTATTAGTTAGTTCATTGGTGTCGCTACAAATTATTATATTATATAGTATTGATAGCCCGTTGGTCCAGTTGGTAATGAACCTACCTTCTAAGCTTGGGGGCGTGGGTTCGATTCCCATCTAGGACAAACATTTGTGTGATGAACATTTGTGTTTGTTCTATATCTGGTTGTTAATATCTATTTAAGTATTTATTTAAATCTATATATGTATGTATATCTGTCTCTGGCAGTCATATCACAAGCTTTGCTTAGTTTGGGGTCAGATGACCGTGTGTGCAAAAATGTCCCGAATATTTAAGTGTACGCAAAAAATGTGTAAGTGAGCCGTATCTGAGTTATTGCGTTAATTGGATTACCTATCGATATACTGTTTTTTTTTTTTTATATAATTAATTAACAATTAAAAAAAAAAGGACTTCAAAATTAGTAAATACACTATTTTGTTTACTTGGATGACATATTTTTTCCCAAATATTTTGATTTTAAAACCAAACTACTGAACTGATTTTGATGAAATTTCTATGAGACCAATCTGAAAATACAACCTTTCAAATAAAAAATAACTTTCCAAGTTTTTTTTATAAATTTCGGAGTTCTGAGATATTAAACATTAAAAAAAAAAACGAATTGAGTATCACTTCATTTTTTTTAAAGTCGTTTCACTTGAACACGAACGATAATTGCACTAAGGCATATCTCCCTCATTTGTCTGATCTGAGGTACTGTCACCGTTGCCGGCGGGAAATGTATAATACCTTATAGCGAGGTATGCTTTATTAGGAAAGCTTTGTTATGCTTTATTATGAGTGCTTTATTACGAGAGCTTTGTTATGCTTTATAGATTTATAGATATATAGGTCTTTATTGTTCATACCACTAATTACATACACACAAAAAAGGCTTAAAAGCTAGTAGTGCAACAATCAGCGACCTTATTGCTAAGAGCTACTTATGATAGTCAATGACTACGATGATGAACTGACAATCTGCAGTCATACTGGCATTATTTGCCCGTTAAAGCTGTTAATGGATGGAAATTATTAATTTAAGACCTTATGTCCAACGCAATAGGTACTCATTAGAAATCAATTAAAAACTTTGACTTTAAACAATATAAGTTTATTTCGAATATATTACGATTTTCTGTGTATTACTAAGTAAATTATTTTACATCTTTGTTATTTTAATTTCTTTACAACCTCTACACTAAATCAGCTCAATCTGGGTGTCTTCAAATCGAGAGTGAATAAGTTTCATCTAGGCAAGCGTGCTCCATCGTAGACCGCATCGTATTACGGCCAAGCGCAAGCCTATCTACTAAAAAAAAAACAAAAAAAAAACTCATAATTAAACTTAAAAATGTATTTACATGAACTACCTACTTGCCTTCAAAATTTCACGAAGATCAAATCAACTCCACGCAAGTTATCGTAGAACAAATACGAACTTACATAAAACGCAATCTTGTCCCAGTTAGGTTTACCACATGCAGTTAAATCCTGAACGCTTAAAGAAATTTCCGGACATTTCCTTCAAAGTTCATATTTAGCGGTATCATAACTCGTGTGGCGGTTGTAGCACTACCGCGTACCGCTTCTCAACGCGTCAGCATAATATATAAATAACTAGCTGTGCCCCGCGGTTTCACCCGCGTAGTGATGAAAAATGGTGATGATGATGTTGAGAAGTAGCCTATGTCACTCTCTGGCTCTTGAACTATACCCACGCAAAAAATCAGGTCGATCCGTTGTTCCGTTGCAGCGTGAAAGAGGAACAAACATCCATACATACAAACTTTCGCGTTTATAATATTAAGTAGGATAATCCACAATTAAAATACATTAAACATCAAAATTCTAAAATACACAAGTTTACGAAATTAATACATGAAGCGACGAAAAAAGGACTCTTTTTTTTAAAGTTGGCGCCAAAAACTCTTAGAAAATTTTATTACTTTTATTGCACAAGGAGTCTTTATTTAAAAAATAAAGCTAACCAGTGCAAAAAAGCCGAAGATATAGATATAGGATATGTATTTATTTATAGGCTAAGATAGGCTGATGATGATGAAGCCGTGGTAGCCTATTTGGGAGACCGCTAGACTTGCAAGCGTGAGTGAGGTTGCGGGTTCAAATCCCGGGCCCGTACCAATTAAGAAGCTCTTTGGAGTTTATGTACGGATTTTCATATACCACTAGCTTTACGGTGAAGGAAAACATCGTGAGGCAACCTGCATGATACGTATGGAGAAGAAATTCAATGGCGTATGCGTAGGCATATATCCACCAACCCGCAACTGGGCCAGAGTGGAGGATAATACGGCCCAATCGGGGGCTGGAGGTAGTCCTAGAATATATTACAGAATCGCAATGCTGATGATGATGGAACTTTCTATACTCCATCTATTATATCTATCTATTATTTCTATTCTTTCTTCTTTCTACTATTTCTTTCTATATTCTTTTCTTTCTCTTTCTTTCTATACTTTGTATGTAGGAATACGGCTATTGTAGGAATTCTCCAAGATCAAAGTCAAATCTCTAGCGGGTTGACAATAAACAATAATCTTGAGTGAAATAGGAATCAATTATTCAGAGAAATCTCAGACAGTGAGTGACGGAGCTCTGAATGTTTCATGAAGAGCCTGGCAGCGTCTCGCGCACAAACAAATTGTGCAGGTTATTTCATTATTTATGTTTCGAGGCTATATACAGAAAAAAATCTGCTTTGAATGTTGTTGTATGAATTTTCTAGGCCAAAATGGTTTGTGTAGAATTGGACCAACTCCAATCTAAGACTGATTTTGTATTTTGATGATTAAGTAGATGAGAACCAACACGGCACAAAAAGTTCCTTCGTGTCTTCGTTGGCGCTGTAAAATAGCACAGTAGATATTTATAACACACTAGCTGCGCCCCGCGGTTTCACCCGCGTAGTGATGAAAAATGGTGATGTTTATGATGATGATAATTATAATTTTTAGAAAAAAAAAGAACCGACTTCATGACTAGGTATACCTACATTTACAATCTGAAACTAAAAAGTAAAAAATATTGTTTAATATTACGACTGAAATACTTTGTATCCATGGTCATGAAAAATTTAACGAAAAACAACAGGGCCCGGTTGCCATGGAGACACTTCTTTGTTTTTTTGAAGTTCTGTTGTAGGAACAGTTCATCTATGTTTGCTGTTCAGTTGACAGCGTCGCTAGTGGAGAACAAAGTATGAAATTCACCAAGAAATAACTGTAGTTCTAATTTTGCCCACCTTAACAGCTAAGTTGGTGGCAGTGTACAATATACATTGAATTCGTTGCTTATCGTCAGGTTTTTGTAGATTTTTCAAAAAGCGCTGAATCTATGTCGATAAAAAACTTATGGGACCACCTATGAGATAAGACCTACCAACCAAAAAAAGAATCATCAAAAACAATTCTAAATTGGCGGAGTAATCGCGTAACAAACATACATAAAAAAAAAAAACATACAGTCGAATTGATAACCTCCTCTTTTTGGAAGTCGGTTAAAAAGTAGCCTGTCACTCTCCGGCACTTGAACTATTATACCCATGTATAAAATCAAGTCGATACAGCGCCAGCAATGTCGCACAGCGCAGTTCGGACCGCGTCTCTCAGCACGAAGTGTGCAACATCGCATTGTGAAACGCAACTGACCTCAACTACTACGTTCTATTCTGTTATGCATTCTGTGAGCGCCAAAATGTCCTATTATTTTCCAGAATTTCATAAACTAATAAAATAAAAACGTCAAAAAGTATTCTATGTCCATCTCTGTGATATACAGCAACTCTTTAACAAATTTTACTAAGATCCGTTCAGCCGTTTATCCGTGAAAACGCGACAAACATCCAGACAGAGAGACAGAGTTACTTTCATTTTTATAATATTAGTAAGGATTTATAAGCTAAAGCAGTTGGTCGACTTTAAACAAATGCCATATCGAGTAACGTAGTCCAAGAACGCATCGCGTTGTGTGTGACGTCAGCGTAGGAGTGGACTTCTTAAAAAAAAACGATAATAGCAACCTTATGCTTATGACCGACTGCGTAGGCATTTTAAAGACATGTCCGAGTCAAACTACTGCTTTTGCTCATACTATACATCTCTGTGCTGTTAGTATGAATCAGAATGCGCACCCACCTACCTCGTCTTTTCTTGTCATTTCCATTTTCTTTTTTCTTCAGCAAGCATTTTGACCTTACCTTTTAAACCTTTATTTGGTCGATGGATTTTTACCTTTATTTGGTCGACTTCTCGACATCAATTTATTCAAAAACTATATAGGTATCATTTCGAGGCTTCTCGGTCAGCCCTTATCTCTGTTTCCTTTTATGGTGGTCTTAGAATTTTCATGGCGTAGGGCGTATCAAATGGTCAATTTTTTTTCCTCTGCTCATCTCTATTGTGGAAGGAAAAGTTTTTATTTGATTGAAGTTAAGTTAGGAAACTCTTTGATCCAAACTATTTGAGGTGTTAAAAGAGGTTGTAATATTTTAATACTGAAAATTGT
The DNA here is from genome assembly GCA_932305915.1 of Agriopis marginaria. Classification (NCBI taxonomy): domain Eukaryota; kingdom Metazoa; phylum Arthropoda; class Insecta; order Lepidoptera; family Geometridae; genus Agriopis; species Agriopis marginaria. The sequence continues at coordinate 7,566,902 of OW029933.1, forward strand.
AAAGGTCAGAAAATTGTTTGTCACGGTTGAATATCGAATTCATACTTTCCGCGCTAGCGGATAAATACGACTTTAGCGCGCAGACTTTAAACGACAAAGAAATCCTTTCCGAGCTGGTGGGGTGAAAAAGTTATTTTGTTAGCTTCGCTTGACTAGCTTGAACGTCTTAGTCGACATTGAGTTTACATGATCCTGATAATTTCTCGATCTATTTGTGGTGTTGTAAAGGACATTGCTACATTACTATTTCTACACATGCTGGCCTAAACGAGTGTACCTAAAATAAAGCCAGCATGTGTAGAAAAATACTTTTTTATTTATTAATAAGCTTAAGTTTGGCCGCCAACTCGCCTGATGTTAAGCGATGATGCGGCATACGATGGAGCACGCTTGCCTAGAAGAAACCTATTCACTCTCGACTTGAAGACACCCAGATTGTAACTATCGAGGAACACCCACTCAGGCAGCGAATATATATTATATGTATATATTTGCTACTGAGTTTGCTATGATCAACCGTAAAAGGCATATTTCAACTGAAAGCTTCCAAAGTTCTGTCGTCCGCAGAGTGTACCTACCCGATACCTACGTATTAGCTTCATCGAGAAACTATCTACGCAGCAAGTGAAACTATTATTCAGTTCACGGCAGCAATATTGTATATCTGCAATTCACAGCAGTTTAGTTCAGATAATGTTGTTCACTAGCTTTGGGAGTGCAACACTCGATGAAGCAATTTCGAACAGCAAACAGCAATTTCCGGGCTTCGTTGGGAGAGTTCTTTTGATATAGCGTTACACTGAACGGTGGTACAGAATGGTGAAACGAAAATTATTACATCATCACTTTGAACCTCTTTTGAAACAAGATAAAGGTTAAAAAAACTAAAATCCGACTACGAAAATTTTTATATAAATAATTTTAGTGTAAAAATTATTAAAAAGATAAATATCCCAAAAAATATACGTCATAAAATACATTTTGGATTTTGTGTGTCATCATAAATTATATCCTATAGAACCCCCCCTCCCCTATCCTATCCCATGTACCTGATCTAAGTCCTAAGTATATCCACCCGGGGCACGGGGCACATACTAGGTAAAGCTATGACGTAGCCACCCGGGGTGTTCAGACGCATCACGAAACATCAAATTTGTTAAAATCTGATTTGTGGACCAATGATTACTGAACCAAGACAAGAGCGTACCTACCAACCTTTACCTTGTTTACGGTAGACAATTCAAACATTTCAACTGTTAGTACCCATAATGTTTATTTATTGCAATGCATACCTAAGCATACTTACCCACTTATTTGTGCTTTAAGTGACAAACAAGCTAACGGGCGGCCTGGTGATAAGCCTCGCCTATGAATATCTGGAACACCAAGGTCTTCACAGGATACGTTTCCGACCTTTAAAGTCTCTATTAACAGCCCTTTTGAACAATCCCACGTTGCAAGTTATAGTTACTCGAAAATGCCGCAGGATGCTCAAAATAATATGAATAATATAAATGAATATTTATATTACCTTTGAATCTGTGAGAGGAATAATGGTAGAAAGATGCAATTGTCCTCCCACAGATCCAGTGACTATTTTATTATTGTTTCTGTTTTGTAAAAACATAAAAATTATAAACAAAAACCTACAATCTCCATGGGCAACCAATAAATTAAGCTAAACAGAGAGTGACAGAGCTCCAAATGAACATATGAAGCGCACACTTGATAGACGGCACAATATGCATAATTAATAAGGTACTCACTTTGTTCAGCGCCGAACATGTTTACAGAGCCATCTCATTATGAGCTAACGTATTCCGTCGGCGACGGCCTTGATGTCAGGTAAAATTAATTCGTAGCACCTTTTAACGGAGACACCCGAGACTACGGTCCTCGAGGGGCGAGAGAAATTTATACGCCGCATTGCCTATTCAAAAAGGTCCCCCGGCTACAAAATAAATTGAGAACACCGACTGCGATAAATGTAGCCGGAGAGAAAATATAAATAATCGACGCGGCGTTGTGTGTTCGTCAATCGGCGTGCGCCCGTCGCCCACGCTGAAAATTCGAGGACATTTATCACACAAAACCGTTCAACGTATTATTTCCGCACTGCAACCGCAATATGTTTGATTGCGGCGCTTCACAAAGGATGCGGCGTACGTAAACTTTATTAATAACAGTGACATGTAGTGAAATACGAGAGGATCTCGTTGTTCCGTGTTATAATCATCAACATTTCAGTCATAGGACGTCCATTGCTGGACATAGGCCTCCCCCATCGATCTCCAAAAGGGCCGGTTGGAAGCGGCCTGCATCCAGCGTTTCCCTGCGGTCTCTTTTAGGTCGTCTGTCCATCTTGTGGGTGGACGTCCTAAGCTGCGCTTACCAGTCCGTGGTCTCCATTCGAGAAACTTTCAGCCCCATCGACCATCTGTTCTGCGTGCTATGTGCCCTGCCCACTGCCGCTTCAACTTGCTAATCTAGTGTGTTATGTCGGTAAATTTCGTTCGTCTACGGATCTCTTCAATTCTGAATCGATCTCGTAAAGAGAAACCCGAGCATAGCCCTCTCCATAGCTTGTTGTGCGACTTTGAGCTTGCTTATGAAGCCCATAGTCAGAGATCACGTTTCACTGCCGTATGTCATCACTGGCAACACACACTGGCCGTAGACCTCCGTTCCGTTCGTAAGGTTCCGTTTCAGGCGTAGGGTAATTCTCGTGAGTGAAGAGGCCGTTTAATAAATCTGTGGTATGTTTCAGCTACTACGTTATGCAGGATTAGAGGCGGAGAGGGCGAGCCGTTAAATTAAGGGTGTTTGCGTCCCACCGATGCGGTTAATGTACGGCGGGGGTCAAAGTTAATAAGGACGAGACGCCGCGACAGCCTCAAACAGCTGCGCCGCGCTGTCGCCGCGCTATTGCTCCATAACTCAACGATATATGTCCCGTGACACCGCTAACAATGTGCCAAATAGTTACTGTAAGCGACACATGCACGTCATTAGCTTTAAAGTGTACACCCTCTGTATATAAGACTAAGCCGTGACTAAATACGAGTCTCTCAATACATTGCATATACGAAGAGGTGCCAACATCTTCATAAATAGTTCAGTTCAACCTTCACAGGTAAACCTAATATCTGGCAGAAAATGCTTGTCAGGAATATGAAATTGTGACGAAATTGAAAATATTCAGCTCAACAAGACGCGACAGTAAACATATTCCGCCCGCGTCAAGTCCCCTACAAATTGATCTAAGCGATTTCCAATCGCAAATACAATTACGTGCGATTGAATGCGTCCCGCCGTCTGGGGGTATTGTTTGCTAGATTAATCGGCGCGCAGGACACCTGCTGGTTCGACCAATACCGAATTTTATACAGCGAGCGGTAACCTGGTGTTATTTCAGAAAACGTTGCATGCATTGGAGGATAGCTATAGGTACATTACTGCGGCGGCAGCCAACAGAAGTATTTAGGGATGAACATGAAAATGAGGGCCGAGGCCAGCATAGGTGAGTACCTAACTGTAAATGTTCAGTGGCTGCCAAGGCTTGTATAGTACTTTCTCAAACTTTACGTGGATATTCACGTTAAAATATACATAAATAACGTATGATAGTTTCACTTTAAATTTTTAGGTTGCCTAGCCTTGCCTTGCTAACTTAAAAAAAAGAAAAAAGATGGATATATATATATATATTATAGGTGCTCCATCGTAGACCGCATCATCGCTTAACCTCAGGCGAGTTGACAGTAAAAATAAAACATTAGTTTTTAGTTCTAGTTTTTTTATACTTGATTTTAAGTCGTTTTAGTTTTTTTTTTATATACTAATGTTTTATTTTTACTGTCAACTCGCCTGAGGTTAAGCGATGATGCGGTCTACGATGGAGCACGTTTGTCTAGAAGAAACCGATTCACTCGTGATTTGAAGACACCCAGATTGTAACTATCTGGGTTCACCCAATCAGGCAGCGCATTCCAATGTCTAGCAGTTCGTACAATTAAAGTGCCACATCCACACCACATCTCCCTTGTTTGAAACATTTGGTCTACGACAAAAAAGCTCAGTAGCTAGAACTACCGTGCTCTATTTGTCCCTGCAGATGCCTTATTATAGATGTCTTATCGTGATTCGGATTGAGATCGTGATCGCGTGCCATCTCACTTCCGCACGTGGTGCGAGTATATGCGAACGGGACGGAATGCAATCTCGATCACAATCAAACTTCTATCATAAGCCCGCAGTTCCTTCAGTGGGAGCTAAAAAAAACACCGGGACTATCAATTCTGATCTAAGCATGAAACCAATGAATATGTTTGAGAAAATTAATTTCCCTTTTTTGGCAGAGATTTAGATACTTGTATTTTTAAAGTCATCATCATCACCAGCCAGAAGACGTCCACTACTGAACATAGGCCTCCCCTTTAACCTCCACACTGAACGACAGCCTGCCTTTTGCATCCACTGGATGCCCGCGACTCTCACAATGTCGTCGGTCCATCTAGTGGGAGGCCTCCCTACGCTGCGTCTTCCGGTATTTTTAAAGTACAAAAGCTCAATCTGTATATTATTATGTCATCTGCCGGATAATTATATTTGAAAATTCACGGTTGCTGAACATATCGGAATTTGAAAATGCACTCAAATTTACGGTTCTGCACTATTTAATCAAATGCATCTTTCATTCGCAGGCTCTGCATGCATCTGTGAAGTCACGCTTGGCCAGAGCTCGCGTTATGCCGCACCAATTCCGCAAAAAGCCTGGCTGAATAAGTGAACGCCTTTTGCCGTCCTCTGTGGAACGTAAAATATAGCTTTGCATTCTATTGCGTCAGGTATGCTCTTTGTGTGGAGCTTTGGGCAACAGCGGTGCTTCTATATGCACACTAGACATAAGGACCTTGCTGTTTAACATAACCAACATTAGCTTTGTATCTGAAAAATAAACCGACCAAGTGCGAGTCGGGCTCGCGCACTGAGAGTTCCGTACCACCACAAAATTCAATAACAAAATTACAAGTTATAACTTGGTAATGAACAGAAATTTGTCACCGACTAGCACTGGGCCATTATTAATCATTTGTTGTTATAAATTTGTTGGTATAATATAGGCCTTGTACAGAATGTACAGGTCCTGTATTATACAAGGGTTTGGGTATTGGGCATGATGCAATAAAACAAGGTTTGGCGAATGAATCGATACATGCCTATGTCACTGTCCAGTTGCCACTTCATTGCAAAAAACAGTAAATAATATATTTAATAAAATGCAAAAAGCATTTCAATTGGCATTTTATTTGTCCGCTCAAGGGGAGCAATTCAAGTTAAACACGAATTTAATATATTAATAATACATATAGATCAATGTATTAAACATATTATTTATATCTAAACCACATAGTTTTATCGGAGGTAATAAACGGAGATTGGGGGGGGGGGGGTTATGATTTCATGCTACTAGTAACACAGCGTCGATGACGTAGGCTTGTGTCACCCACGTGAGTTTTGTGTCTCAGAATGCCATACGTACCATGGGTTTGGGCAGTGGAGGCACGAGAGTAGGTGCGACATGGTAGGTACAACATGCGCAGATAATTTCTCCGAATTCCTCAATCATAAATATAATAATGAATCCCTATTTACCTTGGTCACGCCATAACTTACGACTTTACCGATTTCATTTATCTTTTTTTTTAAGTTTTCTAATACTCTGTAGAAGTTTCTTATGGAAAGAAAAATAAAGAAAAATGCGCAGAAAATTAAAAAAAATCAGAAAACCTCACGACAATTTTTCTTCGCTTTTATCTTCGTTTGACAGTCTGTTATAAAGACAGGACAACGTCTGTCGGGTCAGCTAGTATTTCGAAATTTCAATCTACCCACCGACATCGTAGACATGCCTTCACTTCCCGCGTGGGGATTATAAGCAGAACGCTGTGTGCTCTTAATAATAGCATGGCGCTGCAAGAGCATGGAGTGCAAACAATAGTTTTCGATAATAGTCTGTCGCGAATAAAAAAAGACTCCACTACGATGAAGAGACACAGAACTGTAGGTACCTAATCACGTGGACATGAACCTTAATGCGCCCAGATACAGTTTGCGGTCGCGTGATTTACCAACTGAGCGGATTTAACGTTAGTTTGGTGCCGCAATAGCAATTGTCCGTAAGGCCGCTGGAGTCAGCAAGAACACGAAACAGTGGAAGAATATTCATTATTGACATTGACATAATAAATTCCACCATGTATAGATACAGTGTGGTGTGACCAACTATCTACACAGGGTTACGCGGAAAGGATGTAATAAGCCGAAAAGGGTCCATAATACCCACAATTATGAACAGCTTTTAATGTGGGACCAACAATGAGGTTTTACTAATAGAGACGTCATAATCGTTAAAAAAGCACTAAAACATGGCGATATTTTTACTATAGCTACCTTTACATAGGACCCATAAAACTTTACAACCTTACAGCCTTTTACAGCCTTTCCAGTAAAAGTATTTCCCTTTCTTAACCCACAACCTGGCATTTTAGTTTTTTTCTTATTTTTAAATCGCGCATGTACGCGTACGTTGGCGTCGTTGCCAGGACAGGATAGACTGAGTTCAGTCAAGCTAATTAACTTGTGTTTGTACCGCCGCGCAGACCTCGGTAAAACATATCTACCTCAGTTTATAATATAACATCATTGGGGACCAACCCTGAAATTGCGGGAAAAATATCAGCTGTTCATTCATTGTGTCGAGTGTGAATTACCGTTTTCTATGACACAGCTGATATTTTATTCGCGATTTCAGAGTCGGATTTAAAAGTTGTTCATAATGATGTGATCCCTTTCGACTTAGAACACTCTTTCCGCGTAACCAAGTTTAGTGAAATTAATGCCATCGTATTGTCTGAACCAAGCTGAGAGTCCCCAAAGAAAAACTTACCACCTGTAGGTACAAATAAGTTGTTTTCGTCTGGACCAATCAACAATGTATAAGTGCCTGACTAACATAAATATTAATTAGGTACTCGCTGTACGATTAGGCTTGGCATAGCATAGGACCTATTGGGAAATCAACTGAGCCACCAATTTCTATGGAGGTTGGTTTGCCACAGTCCATATGCGAATATCTAGATAGTCCCAGCTGTCAACCCAAAATTGGGCGGTAAATAAGTAACTAACAATAATGCTCACAACGTAGCGGCTACAAAACCTCGGACCAGTGAATTTAGAAACTGGTAAAAGTTTCGGACACGAATAAACTTGCTTTTATTAGGTTCCTTATTGCTCTCGAAATTAAGTTCATAAAAACAAAATTCAATTACGTTATCAGCAATTGTATAACCGTTTCCTTGTTTAACTCTATGTTAAGTAAAATAAACAAAGAAAGTTGGCGAAATTATTATTTTTCTACCAAATTGCGTTTCTTTTCGGAAATAACGATGACTTGAATTTTGCCACAGGAAAAAGTGAACTTAGCCGGGCCTTCGCAAACAAAAAATATTACGAGATTTTTGCCGGGAAGGCCGACAAGATATTGAAATACTTTTTGTCTCTAGTTTGTTAAACATTTAACTTGGGAAAGACACTTTTCCGGGTCGTTATGTTTAACATGCAAGGGCCCTTTGATCATCCGGATCTTTTGAAAGAGGTTCGTACGTCACACAAGCCACTCACGCAATATTTGACGAAACATTTTATTCTAATGGCGTCATCAATCTGTTTTTAACGAGAACGATATTCTTTTTACGAACTTTTCTATTAAAAATAGGGTTCCGTACCTACGTTGTCTGTCTGTCGGTCCTAACTATTAACGGCTGTACCTAAATTTGGAGCCGTAATAGATAGCCTGTTAAAATTTTCATAGAATATGCAACGTTACGGTGGATTAACTAAGTAATAAAAAAGTCTAAAAGTAAAAACTAACGGAGTATTTTTGTATTAGCTCTAATGTAAAAACGGTAATACGTACAAGCGTCAAACTTGGCAAGATTATAGTACACACTCTAAAGTATAACAATGATAGCCAAGTGTGTCAGTGACAAATTTCTGTTAATTACCAAGTTAAGCAACGTATTTTGCTACTTAGATGACCTCTTCTTTTCGTCGAAATGCCACCATATTTTACTAATTTTGAAGTCGGTTTTTTAAGTTGATAATTATTGTATTTAGTGGTGGTACGGAACCCAGTAAGCGAGCCCGACTCGCACTTGACCGGTGTATTTATCGTTATATTTCACTCTTCAATTTAGATGGAATAAGTATCGTCTATAAACATTCTAGAGCTCCACGGAGACACTACATTTGGATTACATATGACTTACCGTGAACCGTAATAAGTTATGCTCTAACTTGGGAGCCATCTGAAAATGTATTTTCTGCACTATATTTATAACCTTACGATGCTACTACGACAAAAAACTTATCACCATCTTCACTCATCATCATCATCTTGTGCTTTACACTCATGTGATGAACGTTTGTGTTTGTTCTATAATTATCTGGGTATTAATATCTATTTGAGTATGTATTTAAAAATTAAATTATTTGTATGTAATATATCAGTCTCTAAGCATTGCTTAGTTTGGGGTCAGATGACCGTGTGTGCAAAATGTTCCTAAATATATATGTATATTTAATATATATATATATCACTGGGCGAAACATGAATATTTAAGTGCGGAAATATGTTTCAATATTCCATTTTTACGACATTTATTAGGTATCGATATTCCATAAATAAATTTCAATTTCAAAATTGTATGGAATTCGATAAGTTTTTTTTATATTGAAAATAGGCTTGCGCTTGACCGCCCTCTCGCGATGATGCGGTATACAAGCATACGATGAACCATGCTTGTTTATAAGAAACTAGCGGCTCGCCCCGGCTTCGCACGGGTATAGATATATAGCCTATCTCACCCGGGGATAGTGTAGCTTCCCAACAGTGAAATAATTTTACAAATCGGTTCAGTAGTTTCGGAGCCTATTCAATGCAAACAAACAACCAATCAACGCTTTCCTCTATACAATATTAGTAAAGACTAATTAATGAAGACATCCAGATTGTAACCGTCTTCGGGTACACTAATTCCACAGAATAATTCAATATGTGAATATTTACTGTCATCATCATCATCATTTCAGCCAAAGGACATAGGCCTTCCCCATCGATCTCCAAAAGGGCCGGTTGGAAGCGGCCTGCACGATCCAACGTTTCCCTGCGGTCTCTTTTAGGTCGTCTGTCCATCTTGTGGGTCATTGGCGGATCCAGGGGGAAGCCATGGGGGCCATGCCCCCCCCCCAAAACACCTAGCAATTCCATACATTTGACTCAGTTTTCGATTTAATTCAGGTGCACTTTTACATAGCATACTCATACTTGTCAGAATGCCCCCCCCCCCAAATGAAATCCTGGATCCGCCCCTGTTGTGGCTACCCACAACGTGGGACGTCCACACGTCCCACCCTGCTCTTACCGGTCCGTGGCCTCCATATTTACTGTATTGAATATTTATTGTACTTCGCCTACAGTTTGCTGCCAGTTAAAAAAAAAAAACTACTAAACCCCTCAATATTTACCCCATCAATAAGGTTCGATGCCTTATCAGGCTCCATGTAATGGCTAGCTCAGTCGTAGAATTGTTTCGGCGTCGCCCTGTCACCCCCGTGACGAGGGCAACGGCTTACTAACTGCTGTATAATCTGCCGGGGTGGAGCACAAACTATGGACTTCAAAATCACTGGACCGAGTTTGACGAAACTTTCACTGGCAGATAGCTGATAAGGAGTAATCAACGCGGGTGAAACTGCGGAATGCATCTAGTTGACTATAGAGGACCAAAGGAGTTCGAAGATAATACCTATATGGCCTATATGGTTCGGCCGCCATTTTGAATTTTCACGAAAATATCGCAGTCTGAAATCTATATACATGGATAGAGGGTAACTAGGTGATCATCAATTTTGGTTATTAAGAATTATTTTGATAGTTGTAATTTGACCATTGTACGCAATGAGATTTACCAATCATTGATTGTAGGTATTACGCTTAGACCAGAATAGGTCAAAATTACTGTCAACCTTATTTTGAAATTATTTTATAATTTTTCTTATGTCTTTTGGCATAGACAGAAATATGTCTATATTCTAGAAATATATTGTTATTCTTAATGAAATAAGTTTTTAGTTTTTCTAGCTATAAAAGATACACAGTATTTTAACCGACTTAAAAAGGAGGAAGGTTCTCTAATCCTTTTTTATTATTATTTCCTATATGCTCAGACTTTTGTGTCACCACAAAGGTCACCACCTAACTTAGAATATGAAATCAAAATAGGTTTCTCTGTATTTCCTCGACCTATTTTCAAAGCTACAACTTGTAGAATGAAAAACTTTCCTAGAATTTAGTTCCGAGTAAACTCATTTTTCCTTCTGTTTATAAGAACTGGCGGTCGACTCGGATATGAGTGGTTTAATTTAATTTTCTTGCAGAATTAAATTTAATATTCGTCTCGCGGCGAGACGGCTCTCCCGTCACGGTGGTTGAGACGTGATTGATGTTGGATGACTTTACGTTCACGTGTTCACTTATTAAACTCCTTCCTAAGATTAATAGTAAGTTCCTAAGTTCTTTTGGTGATCTTTCACTCTGCACACCATATATCAAACTTATGCTTACCTAAGCACGTACCTGTTTACAATGTTTACATTGTTATAGGTGCCATTTACTTTCCAGCCCATTGTATTGAGTATTGCTGTATTTTTGGGTTACTTTTTTCTTGGCCATTGATACATAGTCCTTCAGTCGTAATATTAAACTAGTTTACGTAGTATTAAATAAGGTCAAAGAAGTTATAGTCACAGACAGAGTCAAGTAAAGTAAGTCACGGTCAAGTCAAACTCATGCCCCAGTAAAGTGGTGGAGGCTTCACAAGAGGCTTCTATGGAGTTTTGGAAACAACATGAAAATACATGTTTCACCTCATTACCTATATCACTTGCCTATACTCGAGCATTTCCTATACTAATATATAAATAATTAGTAGTCTGAAACCGGCAAAGGTACGGGTCTATTCATGGTACGGTTTAATTCCATCCGGAAGCATCCATAATTTTCAGTTCAGCTGTATGTACCTACGTATAATTATACGACGCTCAAACCTGGGATTCTGGGCTGTCAGGGCTGGGCAAAATACATGCTTTGCTTTAATTGAAATACAAATTAAAAAATACTGTATCGCAAGTAATTAAAATACGAAATACAAAATATTTTTAGGTAAGGTATTTGAAATATAAAATACAAAATACAGTATTTTAGCAATTTTTAATGTAAATACGAAATACAAATTACAAAATAAGTAATCTAGACCAGCACAGGCTAAAAATTAGAGGAAAACAAGATTAATTAATCAGTAAAACCAGAGTTTCATTTCATGAACACTAGATTTTTAAATGTACTCTCAGACAAACATTACACTCTCGCCTCGCACTCAGTCTCACGATCGCTAAATGAAGGTTAAGTGTATTTTAATGTTAAAATGTATTTTGAAGCCTCAAGTATTTGAAATACTAATTACAAAATACCTCGGCGTCAGGTATTTGAAATACGAATTACAAATTACATTATAAGGAAGTAATTGAAATACAAATACCAAATACGTATTTGTATTTTAATTACAAGTAGGTAATTCAAATACTGCCCAACCCTGTGGGCTGTCTATGAAATATGGGCAGTAAAAGCTCCAGTCGGATGTAGTATTATTTGCAGGAAGTAGTGGGATGTAATACCTACCTATTTGTGAGATCTCACGGCAGATGGGAATAACCCGCACCTGCTCGCATGCCTCAGAGATTTGCTTTAGCTTACGAAATGTCCATTCTTTTAGAAAACTTGTGACGGCGAACCGTGAAGTTATTCAATGAAATGAACAGTAACATGCAGAGGTGGATACATGTGTATGTTTCTACACTTTATAGTTAGTATATAGATATATATAGATAACTAGCGACCCGCCCGCCCGGCTTCGCACGGGAGTAATGTATGTGCGAAGCCGGAAAGTTATATAGTTATATAAACCTTCCTTAAAAATGTATCTAACTGATGGTGAAAACCGGATCAAAATCCGTTGCGTGGTTTAGGAGGAGTTAGCGGCCATACAGACAGACTGACAAACAGACGCGGAAAGTGACTTTAATTTATACTATGTAGAGATAGAGAAGAGATAGAGATAGATGAGATATAGATATATACAGTGGTCGAATTGGATTTACTCAGGAACCGGAACGCATTTCCCTTCAAACCTTGCGAATTTTTTACCGACTGTCCAAGAAGGGGTAATCTTTTTGGGTTGTATGTTAGCAGGTAAGCATGTTTCTGGGTTCCTGTAGTACCTCCTGTAGCCTAAACGGCTTGACCAATTTTGACAAGTCGACGGTTTGACGATTTTGTTTTTGTTTTTCCACGTTACGAAACGGAACGGTGATTTCACAAACAATGTGCGTTCCGCGATTAGTATAGATAGTATAGATTTGTGGACATCTTTTTTACTATGGGACCAACCCCGAAATCGCGAAAACAAATGTCAGCTGTTCAGAAAAATTTCATTTACTCTCAAGGAAATGCATGTACCATGTCGGATATTTTTTCTCGCGAGCTATTGCTGAGCTTTAAAATAAGCAATTTTCTTCACAAAATAAATAGGTACAGAAGCCCGGCTCCATACAACGATTGTTAACCCAAAAACGCGTTATAGCGATATCGGAACAAGTTGTAGTCGGTCGAATGTCAACCGCGAGTGGCCGCGCTTTGGTAATTATAGTTTCGTGTGAATATTTACATAATTTACAACGAGTAAGTCCTATCTGAGTTGTTGTGTGTTTGGTTGTTCAAATACAACATTAAACAAAACGGGCATGACGTTTCTTAAGTTACCTATAAATGTAGAAAAGTGAACGAAAATTATTTTTCACTATGGTAAATTATTAAAAATATAAAATAAAAATATTTTTTCACGAGTAAGCAATTTATCTATTTTGTGCTTGGTATTGCATCAGTTATTAATGGTTAGTAGGTAGGTATTACGTACCATAAACAAGCGTTGAAACAGCTAAGAAAGGACTTTATAGGTCGTTGCATTAGGTAGAATGAATAAATGTGCTTTAAATTTAAGTCAAGTATAGGATCCTAATAAATTAATTTTAATTGAAACTCCCTAATCCAAACTTTTGACAAAACACTATTATTATTGCTTTGCCAGCCCTAACACTACGATTGCGTATAGGCTATTAATATGAAGGTCAGCTGAAACTAGCGTTCTGTGCCTATTTATTTTGTGCTTTCACGGTAATATATTTTGGTGTGGGTAAGAAATCGCAAAGGATTTCACAAATTCACATTACATGGCAGTCACCTTTCAATATGTGAGAAACTTAGTTGGAAAATATAACAAGTCAAGCGAGTGCCAGCTAGACTGAGCAAGTGAGCATGCTTCACCGCACCCAGAACTTACCGTACATACTACCGAGAAAAGGCATCACGTGCTGAAGCAAAGAAGACAGGAACCTGGCTTTATTTAAAATGAAAATGAAATGACAGCCTTTACAACTACATTTTTACTACCAGATTGTTTCTTAAATCTATTTTAAGGCGAGGTTTTCTCACTTTTAAGCAAGTAAGCGAAAAGTATAGCTGTAATGTAAAATGTACCTCACCGGTTTCCTTCATAATTATGAAATCTATGTATCAAGATATCGCAGACATAATTTAATAAATAGGTAATTGAATGAATAAAAAAAAAACAGGGATAGAAGCGCAAATCAGTGCTACTTTGATATATTTTTTCTATCGAGAGAAAAGTGCTTAATCGTGTTTCGGTCTCATGGGTTTCCTAGATAAAACATTCAATTTTATTATGACACCATTTTTATAATTTTAAGTTAACCATGGAGGTATGCACACTTAAACTAGAATGACCATAATTGCTAAAAGTCTGAAAAGAGCGTCAGGAAAGTTCTGCATGTTACGTTACATTGTGTTTTTGGTTTCATTAGTATCGCTAAGGCGTCAGTGGGACTGAGGTTCAACAATCCATCAAGATCTCATAATAAGAACAAGTTATACGCAAACCCAATATACCTTTCTTATGGCAACAAAACTTTTATAGCTATTGAAACTTTTCTTACCCGACGTCTTAAAGCCAAAAGGAGGGTATTGTAGTTGGCTTGTATATATTGGTTCAACCGATTTTGATAAATTAAGTGTCTTTAGATTAGGGTAGGGTTAGGGATGTTCACTGGGTAGGTGAAGTCATCATAAATACAAGATTCCGATATATACATTATACAACTTCTCTAGATCTCTACATAGTATGTATGTATAACCGCTAACTCCTAAACCACGCAACGGATTTGATGCGGTTTTTATCATCAGATAGATAATTTTTCACGGAAGGTTTATTCTATAAAAAAAAATCTACATAGTATAAATTAAAGTCTAATAGGTAACTCCTCTAACCCTAAACCACGCAACGGATTTTGATGCGGTTTTCACCATCAGTTAGAAATAAATTCACGAAAGGTTTATTCTATTCTTTCGTCGTTGACACTGTGATACCGGTAGCATGAAATCATAACTTCCTAATGTTCATGTAGGTATATTACCTGTGGGAATACGATAAAATTATTTGATTTTGATTTAAATAATATGATTAATATATTACATTGGTGTTTTAACTTGAATTCGCGCCATCTTCGCCCCGAACTGAGACCTCGTGTACCTCTGGACGTACGGTTTTACCTACTCATATTTGAACTTTTAAATTAAATTAGAATGACCTATTTGCTTGCAAAATTTCATGAAGATCAGATATTACATAAAAACGCCGACTCTCAGATATATATCTCTCTCTCTCTCTATCTCTCTCTCAGATTCTAATGGGACAATTAGAATCTGAGACGCTCTTCTCAAAAACCGATGTCAGTTTTTGTTACTTTTTTATAGAAACAAACTTGTATCGTGTTATTACGGGCAGTGCCTGCAATTTGGGATATTGGAACTAGGAAAGCTGGTTATGAAATACCCGCGGTAAAGCGCGGGTAGAATGCACTTCGTAGAGGCAGCTGGAATCCACTCACACCTGCGCCCCAAGCTTTGCTTTACAATATCCGCTCACAATACTTCTGTAATATTATTACATTTTCTCTGGTACAACGGAGAAAACTACATTTAGACTTGATTTAGACATAGACATAATTTATTAGTGGCATAAAAACACAATATACAATGGTAAGTTTAAGAATAAATTATAAATAAAACTAAGTAAGTAATTGGTAGTTGTAGCTATACCTGCCTATATAGTATGTGCCATATATAATACCTAGATTAGTATTTCGCTGACCTAGATATGAAGGAAGCCAAGACTGTCAAATTAGGTTAGGCATGGAATAAGCAGGTATGATTTAGTCATTTTTAAACTTTCGCGATTTGAACACATGTTTTAAATGTTTATCGGGACTTATCACGTAAAGGTACATATTTTTACCTAAATTACATAATACGTGATAAGTCCCGATAAATATTTAAAACAGGTATGATTTAATTTAAAGTGAATTTACATAATAATTATTGTGGTACGTACGCCTGTAATAACTTTTTTGCATAGATAGATATATATACGTATACGTAGTATAAGTAAAAGATCGTTGCTTTTTGTTTTGCGAATATGTCAATTGTGATTTTGACAATATTTCTATGGGAAAAAATCTAGTTTTTTTTTCGGCGCCAACGTAACAAACCATGTCGCCGCATTGTAGTATTTCCCAAAACTTGTGTTTTTAGAGTGTTAGCGTGTATTAATGGTGGATGGTGGATTATTGCATCAGTATTCAGTATAGACACAGAACTTATAGGCCTGTGCGTATAGACAAGAGTTATAATGTAATAATTGTGTAATTGTGTTGTTGTGTTTTGTGTAATGTATTGAATTGTTGTTATTATGTAGTAAAACGAGTCTGTTGGAGTGAGTAGTTCCCAAAACTCCTTAGAAGCTTCTAGTAAAGTCTCCACCACTTAACAGGGGCATGACTTGAACTTGACCGCGACTTACTTTGCTTGACTCCGACTGCGATTATAACCTTGTTTGACCATATTTAATAGAACTTAAAAATTTCAATATTGATATTGGCAAATGAACAAAACGTGCGATGCCAGAATAAAGAATAAAAAAGGTACTAGCTATGTCAACGTCACTTTGACAATAATAATCGCTAGCCCCGCTAGCCCCATCTATTTCCAAAGAAAATCCACTTTAAAATAAACAAAAGAAAGCTCTTCTAATTAGTATTTAGCTCAAGCCCCCGCATCGCAGCTATCTTCATCACGTCCAAAGCCGGAGCGAAAGAGAACCTCTATAATGGTGCAAGTTGGATAGTTTCGGTGCTTTTGCACGGGAACACAAAGAAGCTATTTCTTTACTTCACATTAATCAATGTGTCTGGAGATTTCGTTCATTTCATTTGTCTTGCCTTAGTCAGGTGGGCAAAAATAAATGTTGAATTTCGATTCTTTGGGTATTACTTATTTTGATTATATGTCCTGTGTGATGTTATACCTATGTGCAATGGAACCTACCTATGTTGTATGTAATGATTTATTTTGGCGCTTGTTTTTTCATAATTATTAAATTCGTATTTGAGAAATGTTATAAATAAAACAATGGTACAATACATTCATATTCCAACAGCCAAACTGGTGGTTGAAAATCCATATAAAAAAATAACGTGTATTTTGAAAGCTGTATTATCGGGGCTTTAAAAAAAATATTAGTCAATTATTTGTTAACAATTACATAGGTATTTAGCTACTGTTAAAAACTTTCTAACTTTTACCTCTATTGACCCCGTTTCACAGATCATCATAATCATTTCAGCCATAGGACATCCACTGCTGGATATAGGCCTCCTACATCGATTTCCAAAAGGGCCGGTTGGAAGCGGCCTGCATTCAGCATTTCCCTGCGCTCACTTTTAGGACGTCTGTCCATCTTGACCTCCAGCTTGTCCAGCTTGTCTTGTCTTCACAGGTACCTACTTCGAAAGTGATCATATTCGTATATATATTCTTTTATAGTTTTATTTAAAAGACACGAGAATTACGGCTATAGTTTCTACTGCATTCGGCGGTCTTTTCAAGGTGAATGCGCTCACGGCTCAGGTATAGTCTGAGTAATCGGTTTAATCATTGTCATTTAGCTTCGATCAATATATTTTTTTCAAAGTAAGTGAGTAATTCCCTTTTTTTTATAGTAGATAGGCTTGCGCTTGGCCGCCATCTCGCCTGATGTTAAGCGACGATGCGGTCTACGATGGAGCACGCTGGCCAAGAAGAAACCGATTCACTTTCGACTTGAAGACACCCAGATTGTAACTGACGGGGAAAATCCATTCAGGCAGTGAATTCCACAGACTAGCAGTTCGCACAATAAATGTGGAATCAAAGCGCTTCGTACGGGTTCTCGGAATATCAACCATAAAACGATGTCGATTTTTTGTGCCCGCCCTGGCGGTCCGATAGAAAAAAGGGCAGGAGGGAATAAAATCATGCAGATCTGATGCATATAAATAAAATCCCTTATCATATAAATAAAATATGTGAAAACCACGTCAGCTTCCATAACTTTTATCGTGTAAGTTAATCATCCGTTCCGGTTTACAACTCGTTGAGTATAAATAAACGCTATTAAAACTTTAATCAGATCTTCAGAAGATTTATTCGTTTACCGGTTTACCGATCCACCGGCGCCATAAGCACTGGTAAGATCCCAAAATTAAAAATTACCGCAAAACGCGACGGAAGGAATAAAATGAGGAAATATTTGATAGGACATCAAAAATACATATCGGGCTACAAAATACCTATCTCCAATAATAGATATAATTCAGAATAAAACATTAAGTATACACCTACAGCCTATAGAATAGTTAGAAGGCTATAAAGCACAATTTGCCCTTTGTATAAAAACGAAAACCCCTATTTTTTTTGTTTATATTGAAACGTTCACCAAGTGAAGCTTGGTGAAGTTCTACCTAGCAGTGGGTAGGAGTTTCAAAAGAAAGAGTTTAAGATAGTATAAGTTAAGATTTAATCAAGCAAGAATGAATTTACAGGAGACTGAGGGTCGTGTGAACTCGGAAGGTGATGGCGATAAAAAAACGTGTTGGTCCCTTGTTTTGAGACTTAGCTTGAAGAGCTGGGGCGCCGATCGCCGCGTGGCTCGACGCGGCTCGTGGCACGTAGGATGTCCGCAGGGCAGCGCAGCGACGAGACGGCTTCGTGAGCTTTTTCAGGCGTGACCGGAGTGCGGTCAGCGGTAGTAGTTCCTGATGTTTGTGCGTGGCCGGAGTACGACCGACGTAGTAGAAGGGAAGTAGACGTAGCGTCACGACAGCGTGGCGACTCGTACGTGGTCGGAGAATCGACGTAGAGGGTAGGAGCCTGAAATGCGTCGAAGAAACTACGCATGAGGATCAGTACTGAAGAGCCGCTCGGCCACGTCGTGTGAGATCCCGAAGATAACGGCAGATCGGACTAGGCCCCGCCTCACATGACGTGGTACCGGCGTTAAAACACAGTTTTTGATCGGAAGGATCCAAGATTACAGAATGCTTTAAGAGCTTAGAACACAATTATATTAGAATGTAAGTACGGCGCGCGTCCACATCCGCAGATAGTACGGATATGAAACGCACTTGCACTGCGTTTTAGAACACAGGTGGCCTGATGATAATTCAATTGACAAATAACGATTAGCATTATTTGTCGAGACAGATTTCACAATTAACACATTTAAAAGGCATCTCACGGAACTTACCCGATGAAGCACGGGCTACAAGTTTGGTTGTAAGATATAAGGTTAAGTTCTGAGCGACTTTTTCACTGGAGTACATCTGCGCGTATGACCCAGTTTTTATTTCGGGTCCTATATATATCGTATTCCTTCTAGAAAGAATACGATATTTATATACCCGAATCTTTAAAACTGCAGTTTATAATTTTCGTGGGTTTAGACAATGTTTTTGTGGTTAAGAAAATGAAACTGACTGACATTACGTCAATCACCTTCATTCTGTCAACAATGTTTATGTCATAGTAGTGACCTTTTTTATTCGTTAAGTTTGGCTTCTAGCGTATGTGCCATTTGCCATGAATTTGGGAGTAGGTAACGATCATGGAACGTTACAATATATCTATAATTCTATATATCTAATACAAAATGCAGGCGTGTTTCTGATTCAACGCATAAGCATTGCCATTCAGCGTGGTAATGCTGCCAGCATGCTGGGTACGGTGCAAAATCATTTAAATAAGTAGCGACTATTGCTACTTATACACAATAAAGTGCAATTCAGGATGTACAGCGTCTAAAAGTAGTAATAAAAAATATGAAAAATCTGATAAAGACCCTAACCTAACTAGGCTGTGTTTTGTTTTTTCGAGTAACCTAACACAGTTAGTATGGAAACTGACGGGTTTTCTTACTATATGTATTTTTTCGAGGTTTTCGTGATTTTCGGAATAATCGGCTTTATCATACGCGAGTAATATAAACAAAACTCGGTTAGTATTTTTGCTGAGACATTTTGTAGTGGTATTTTTGGTGTGCGATTAAATATCACCCAATAAAATATGCCGCGATTCGTACGCAATAAAAAAGGCAATCAGGAGGGGAGCGACTGCCTCGAGGAATTTTGCGGATGTGGCACATCAAATATAATGTATTTTAGGGAGCCCCGATAACCACTGATTGGATGATTTGTGATAAACGTACACATGATATGTTTTGTGAAATCTAATAAACTTGTGATTACAACATAAGTAATAATAATCATCATCTTAAGAGTCCATGTTTCGTGATTTTTTATTTAAGTTTTTAAATCAAAATTTGGCCACCCCAGTGGCTTCATTCAGACCGTCTACTGTGCAAGTTGTAAGACACGCTGCACAGTTCATCAAGTGTGACATTGTCTGAGGGTTCACACCACAAAGACATTATTTAGGTTTAAGCTACCTCCATACCAAATTTAATTAAAACCCGTTAAGCTGTTACGGAGTTAAATGATAAATATACACGTATGTACAAAAACCAAACTAAACTAAAACTAAACTTTTGCATTTATAATATTAGTGTGATGTAGATAATTATAATCTTTATCAAAGACCTCAGCAACATCATCATCAGCCAGAAGACGTCTACTGCTGAACATAGAACTCCCCCTTAGAACGCCAAACACCTATTTAAAAAAAATGTTTTCTTTCTCTCTTCTCTATTTTAATTTAATAAAACCAAAACCCAATCACCAAACTAAGACCAGCGCTGGTTGTGTTACAACCGACATCATGCTGAGTTGGTGCTGGTTTGATGACATAAAAACTTTTATAGTTTCCTTTTTGGTTCAGATTTATTTTTTAATGGTGTGTATTGTGTTTTTTTATGTCACAAACAAACGATGTCTATGTCTATGTAAATGTTGTAGAGGCAATAATGTACGACACAGATAATGTACGGCATGATATTGTACGGCATAATAATGCACAGCATGATAATTGGTGTACATGTACATGGAATATCATGTTGTACAATATCGTGCCGTGCAATATCATGCCGTACATTATCAGATCGGTCCAATAATGCACAAGCGATAATGTACAGCATGATATTCCATGTACATGTACACCAATTATCATGCTGTGCATTATTGTGTCGTACAATATCATGCCGTGCATTATTGACTCTGTTTAATAATGTACACCCCGATTTTGTACAGCATGATAATTGGTGACCATAAAAAATCAAAACTGATGCTTCGTTTAGACGTGGACATTCCACGTTGAGTGTATTAGGCACAAATTAAATGAGTGACAGATCCGACACAGAGCATCCGGACTTGAGTAGGTTAGGTTCGAAATGGGTCACAGAACCGACACAGAGCACCCCGACTCCACCTAGTCTTGTGGTCCCTACCCCTAGAGTGTATATAAAAAGCGCGGGAGCCAGAAGCTCAAGGGAGGTCCTGAGTGAGAGCGAGCCATACGAGACCGAGCGGAGCGAAGGGGGGAGGTGGCGAGCGAAGCGAGCCGGTGACCTCCGTAGCGAAGCGAAGGTCGAGTGTGGCGAAGCGACACTCAGGGGCGACCGTAAGAGCTTCTGGCGGGAGCCCACCTGGAGTCAGACTTGCGTTGGTTAGGTTCGAAATGAGTGACAGTACAAACACAGTTTTACTCTTCTCTCCGCCTCACCACCAAAAAGTTTTGATGGTTCTCATATTTTTAATCTGTGACTATCTTACACTATCTTGTTCAAACGAAGCATGGAATCGACAGACGTCATAGACTCAACAGCCAATAAGAGCAGAGACATTTCAGCAAAATTTGCCAATAGGGGGATGCCACCTTTTATCATGTTGTACATTATCGGTCGTACATTTTCGGCCCGTTTCGACAAAACACGGTCTGTATTGCACGACATGATAATGTACGGCATAATAATGCACAGCCCGATAAAACGTGGACTTTTTTCTCGTACATGGATTATTGGCTGTGCAATCCTGGCTGTGCATTCCTTGCCGTACTTTATAGACACGGGCCGATAATTGACGGCCAGTATTGTACGACATGGATTGTACAACATGATATTCGATGTACATGTACACCAATTATCATGCTGTACATTATCATGCCGTACAATATCGTGTCGGCAAATATCATGTTGTACATTATAGACACCCGTTGTAGATATCTTCTTTTCTCAAAAACGTAATGAAAGCATTTTGTCACGATCTAGTTAATTGAATCCGAATTAACCAACTGATTAAAATAAGTGGACTTTGCTCTCGAATGAATATTTTAATAAGGTTGGTAATTAAGTAAAATGATTTCTTATTTTTTACACTTTAACTTTGTTTTTTTTATTACTAGCTGCACCCCGCGATTTCGTCCGCGTTATATACCTCCTTGAAGCAACCTCCTGATGTATAGACTTCTCGACTTCGATTCTTGCCGTTCCTTATTAAAAGAATGGGAAAATGAATTTTCTTCATAACTATTTTTTTCGCGAGTTTCTGATAATTTAATACTTATTCTCCTTTTCGGGGCGGAGAGGAATCCAACAAATCAAAGATCATAAAAATCGGTCCAGCTGTCCTTGAGTTATAAATGGCGTAACTAACACGACTTTTTTAAATATATTTATAAATATTGTACATATAAATTATACGTAGGTATTCCCAATAAAGCCATTTAAATTATTAAAAAAATGGAAAGTTCAAATGACAATAAATTTTATATGAAATTTTCATAAAAGATCACAATTCCGGTCGCATTTTTTATCGTAACCACCGCTCTGAAGTATGGACGGAATTAGTATTTCAGTCTACGTCTTAAGAATATCTTATGAAACTGACAGCTCCTTCCCAAAACTATCCAGCGAAACTCCAGCGATAAACCTCGATAATTGAACTAATTACGAGAGTTGTAGACAAAAGTGGTGCCGTTATTAATTGGCTGCCCGCGACACGCGCTGGTAAGGAACTCTACAGCGCCTCTAGTATTTGTAAAGGGTTAGACAGGTTTGATATACTAAGCCGAAAGGAGGTCGCTGTTCTCTTCAATTTGAACCATTTTCAGGGTTCCGTACTCAAAGGGTGTACCTAAACGAGAACATTTTACTAAGCCTACGCTCAGATTCAGATTCTATAATAACCAATATAACATGTTCGTCATATGAGGCAAGTCAGTTTACACGAGTGCTTATTTCTGGTGTTATTAGTGTAAGAAAGTAAAACGATTTTGCCTTATAAATTACAACTCTATCTATCTGTCTTACCTTTTAACGGCAATATTTTTCGAACCGTGTTCAATATAGTTAGCCAGTTGAGTCAGAATATTTATAATGTTACGGCGGAATAACTAAGAAATAATAATAAAGTCAATAGCAAAATCTAAAATCCCCACGTAACAAACGTTTCTAGGGTTCCATACCCAAAGGTTAAAACGGGGCCCTATTACTAAGGCTATCTGTCTGTCTGTCCTACCTATTAACAGCTGTATCTTACGAACCGTAATAGATAGCTACTTGGAATTTTCACAGAATTTATAATGTTATGCCGGATTAAATAAGAAATACTAAAAAAGTCAAAAAGTAAAAACGGAAGGGTACCCCATACACGGAACCCTATACAAAAAAACGTGATTTTTTTAACGTATTTTTGTATTAGCTCTAATGTAAAAACGGTAATACGTACCTATAAACGTCAAACTTGGTATGATTATAGTACCTGCACACTCTAAATTATAATAATAAATAATGGCCAAATGCGAGTCGGAGTCCACGAACCGGAAGACGCAACGTAGGGAGGCCTCCCACTAGATGGACCAACGACATTGTGAGAGTCGCGGGCATCCCAGTGGATGCAAAAGGCAGGCCGTCGTTCAGTGGGGAGGCCTAATTTCAGCAGTGGAAGTCTTCTGGCTGATGATGATGATGAAGTGCGAGTCGGTGACATGATTCTGTTCATTACCAAGTTATAACTGGTAATTTCCCGTGGCCCCGTAATAAAAGTTTTTCATAATGATGTACAAATACTCCATTCGGGCTTAAATAGCAGTTCTGTCTAACCCTGTATCAGCCGAACTCGCGCCAACTTTTACCTGGAGGAACTGATTCCTCTTTGTAAATGCACTGCAGTTTGAGCTCAAAGACATAAAGGGAGTACCTAAATAATGTGCTGCCGACTCCGGAGTTTTTATATTTATTTGTTTGCTTACTGTGGTTTAGCTCTAGCACCACCTTTCTTAGTTATCTATAATGTTAAAACTTTAAGAACTAGACACAAGGAGTTCTCAAAGTAGAATTTACAGGTGAGCAATACGTTTTTTTTTGTAAAATACTAGTTATTTCCCACGGCTACGTCCATGTTGTGAACTACCTATGTCATTTTCTATCAGTGAAAAAAACAACAGTATTAGGGTTCATGCACACCCAAACATAACACAAACTTTAACTTTTTAGTATAAACTAGGTGTTGCCCGCGTCTTTGTACGCGTACGTTTTTTTCTTTTTTGTCTCTCTATATACATCCGTTTTTCAAAATAATTTCTTAATATACCTACAACCCCATACAGAATCTAGACATGACCCATGTATCCGCCAGCCCACACACCCGCCGGTGGGTTGAGAGCGGAAATGACCTGCTGGCTGAGTTCGTCTGAGGTATCATGATTTAGGCCAGATGAGTTTGCACCCGTCACGCCACTTTACCATATCTCCCTCATTTGTCTGATCTGCGGATATAAACTTTATTGTGTACGCACCAGAAATAAAATTACATACATATAGAGCAACTTACGAGCTAGTGCCAGGCTACCATTAGATGGAAATAATTTACGTACCAGTATTAGAGACGCAATGTTGTGATCGACAAATATTATTGAAGTGAAACTTCTTATGCGACTTCCAACAAGGTTGTGTTAAACGTTTAACGCTACCATGGAGGGCGAATAGAAAGCGACGGAGCGAGTTTCACTTCTTCCGCGCGGAGGGACTCCACGCACTATTTTTTTTTCTACATGTTTTCACATCAGTAATAATAGAAGCACGGTTTTTATATATCTCACAAGCTTGCTCATTGAAATGGTGCCAACTAAGAGTATTTAATTACATGCTGTATTCATGAAGTTCGGAGTCAAAGCTGGCTCCAAGATAGAGCTCATGAAAGAACACTAATTAGTCAAGCGTGAGTCGCTTCACCAATTACTTATTTTATAGTTTGTATACTCGGTCAAATTTTTATTAGCTAACAGCTGCAATCTATTTAGAGATAATATTAACCTAAAAATAATAATTAAAAAATTAAAAATTAGTAATACGCAGTTTCGTTTACTTGGATGACTTATTATTATCAGTTATTTGATTTAAGAACCAAACTACCAAAAAGATTTTGTTTCTAAATATTTTGAACTTATATAAGTACTAGAGATCCGCCCGCCCGGCTTCGCACGGGTGTAATTTACGTGCGAAGCCGGGGCGGGTCGCTAGTTACAAATATAATCCTTCCTTGAAAATGTATCTAACTGATGGTGAAAACCGCATCAAAATCCGTTGCGTGGGTTAGGAGGAGTTAGCGGCCATACAGACAGACAGACAGACGCGGAAATCGACTTCAAGTAGAAATTTGGTTTCAAAATGACCGAAGCACATTTTTGAGAAGTAGACACAGTCGTTTTATATCATCAAATGCGCGAACGAGATGTTACCATATCCGCTAATTATTTTTTTCGCAATTTCAGGGTTAGTCCTATCGTATAAGAACTCCATGGTAAAAAAAAACTCCTTTAATAATATATCTAATAGTTAATTAATTTCATCCAATAATTTCGGCTCAGTAGCAGTATAATCACATTAAGAGAGACGCATTAGGACGGCAAGCTCCAAATCAACTTATGTTTGATCTAAGTAATAATTCAGTAAAAAGGTAATCAATCAAAATTAACCTAATAAAATATCTGCCACTCACATGAGCCAGACAAGAAGTTAGAGCAAGAAATTAATTTATAAATTGAATTTGCAAAAGTTTGAGCATTAAAACACGGGAACGTGGTCTAATCCACTCGTACGTGCAGCGAAAATCCGTGGTTTCCCGGAATCCGCGAGTTCCGTGACAGTGAAATTTGAAAATGTAGGAATTTTGTGGGCTAGGTAACCGAGTTGCGGCGTGAATAATTTACACGAAGCGTGTGAGTTCGGCCTAACAATCGCAGACCGCTCCATAGGGTTGTCTGCTAGGATTTTATGAGCACTTAGCTGTCACCACAAAAAAAACATCGGAAATTGGTTAGCAAATTTTGTAGTAAACGCTTTCCTGAAGGTCAGTTAAAAATTTAAAACCGGCCAAGTGCGTGTCGGGCTCGCGCACCGAGGGTTCCGTACCACCGCAAAATTCGTTAACGAAATTACCAGCTAAAACTTGAAATTGAACAGAAACTTATCACAGACTCGCACTTGGCCATTATTTATTATTTGTTGTTATACTTTAGAGATAATCATGCCAAGTTTGACGCTTGTACGTATTACCGTTTTTACAATAGAGCTAATACAAAAGTACTTAAAAATACGTTTGTTGTTTTTTTGTTTGTCCCTCTTTTGTTATTACTTTTTGACTTTCGTTATATATTCTGTGACAATTTCAACTGGCTAGCTATTACAGTTCGAAAGATACAGCCGTTTAAAGGTAGGACACAGACGGACGGACAGACGTCGTAAGTTTAGTAATAGGGTCCCATTTTTACTCTCTGGGTACGGAACCCTAAAACGACTCGTGTACGAAGTCAGTTTTCATTTTTGGGTAAGAAGTGGGTGAAGTTCAATAAACAGAATTTCATCCCCTAATTTTCGAAAATATTCCACCATTAAAGTTGGAATGTTTTCTTCAAATTTAAATCAAATTTGTTATATTCATAATATTAGTGCGATATTTAATCTGTTGAAGCACTCACTAAACTAATTTGACATGACAAAAATTATATGGTCACTTTTCATTACAATAAGTGGGATAGCAATAATTTTGGAGCTGTCTAATTTAGTTTAGTTTAGAAAATAGTACAATGGAATCGCCAATATTACCTACAAACTGGCGTTTGTATAAATTTCGAGACACGTTTGCTAGATTTATCAAATAATAATGTGGTAACCAAAGATTTCTATGTGGTAACCCTCGCCACAGAAAAATACACCGGTGCAAGACTCAAATGAAAAAAAGAAGTAACAGACTGAAACTTACATTTGCATCTACATATATATCTGCGTAACCCGGGACTGCGCACTTGGTGTAATTCCACAATAGGCAGTGTTTACCTTAACCCCGGTAGTATAATTTGAACATGCTTTTTACTTTTTAAAGCGACTGTCGCTACAAACTTCCAGCTAACAATGCACAAAACGTGGGGACGCCAAAATTCTCCCAGGAGGAAAGAAAAATAACGAGCGCTAGTTCCATTTTTAGGGTTCCGTACACAAAGGATGTCAATGGGACCCTATTAAAAAGCTGTCTATCTGCCTGTCCTACCTTATAACGACTGTAGCTTCTTAACCATTATAGTGAGTTACCAACCACCAGATAGTCAGTTTAATTTTTTCAGAACCTGTTATGTTACGGCGGATTTATTAAGAAATAATAGAGCAAGTTCTCTAATTATGCACTGTTTACACAATCTGGACCACAGTAATACTTCCTAAGTTAGCGTTATTGAACGTTATTGTTATCGAAGTTAAATTGATGACGAACGATGCTCTTGTGTTGCCGGGTCTCACTACTAAATCACAGCGGGTCTCCGAGTGTGTGCGTGTCGGTGGAAGTCATTTTGATATTTTGTCGCCTTTTGATGGTATTTTTCGGTAAGATACGTTATGAAAGATTATTACAGCTGTATTTATAATTTTTATACATTGATTATGCACATTCTAGAAACATTATTGTGTTAGCAGATATTGGTCAAGTAACTCGTAACTATATATAGTAAAAAAAAAAAAATTATCACCTTGATACCTTATGTTTTTTATTTTATTTTAAATTATGCTAAATTTAAAATAAAATAAAAATCATAAGATTCTATTTGTGTATTATTTAAATAAATCGATATGGTACTCCGTGCGACATTTTCGCTGTGCGAAAAAGCACGTTAATAAAGATTATAAAAAAAAAAGATATGGTACTCCATATTTAGAGAACTTACTCTAATAATATCAAAACTTAAAAAAAATAAGTCCAAATACAACTAACGTATTTTTGTTTTTGATCTAGTGTAATAAACGTAATACGTAAAATTATCACACTTGGCATGATTATAGTAAACACTAAAGTGAAAAAAAAAATCATTATTTTACAATAAATATCGGCCAACTGGGGGTTGCGTGCGTGGTATAGACCCCGAACCAAATGAAAGAAAAGACATTATTGGGCGCGGAACCCTCCGTGCAGGAATCTGACTCGCACTTGGCTAGTGTTTATTGTCTCTACATAATTGACTGAGCGAGGAGAGGGCTCACATTTTACCAGAACAAATTGGCGTTTGTATGTATATTTGTGAGTTTGTATTATTAAATTGATCCGTACCGTTGATCCGACCTACATGTAACTTTGTAAGCAAGTAGTTTACGAATCAAACTGATCATATAATTATGATCGAACTTCACGTACAGGTAAATTCATTTGATCATTAATACAATTTTTATATGTTCTATTGAGTCTCACGCGAGTGTTTGCCTATTCGCGGTCTCCACTCAAAAACACGTCTAGCCCAAGGGTTATCGGTTTTGCGACAGACATGACCAGCCCACTGCCACTTCAGCTTTCTAATACAGAGAGTTATAAATAAATAATTTGTGAGAAAAACATGAAAAATAATTTTATCAAAAATGAGAAAAATAAACCGCATTTTCTTTCGAATTATTTATTCGTTCTTAGTATGCAGGTAAGATTAGTGAAACTAGTAAGATATAATATAGATAACAATGTATAAAAGTATATTTTTTTAAACTTCTGTAAAAGAACCGACAATCTTCTATCGACTAAACAGATTTTTTTGAATCATGGCTAGAACACTCGAGATCAAGTCACCTTTCATACAAAAGAAATTAAACTTTAATCGGTTCAGCCATTTGGAAGCTATATGATGATGACTGACGTCCACTGCTGAACATATTCCTCCCCCTTAGAACTCCACTGAACGACAATCTGCCATCTGCAACTCTCACGATGTCATCGGTCCATCGAGCCGGCTTACCTTCGCTGCGTCTTCTGGGGGGGGGGGGGGGGGGGTTAGACAATTAGTTTGAGAGAACATCTCTCAAGCTAATGTCATTTTCATACAATTTCATCTTTCCGCCGCTAACAGAAGTGGGTCTTATCTAACCCCCCTGGTTCTTGGTCTCCACTCAAGAACCGAGGATCGTTACCTACTCATTTTTTAAAACTCAAGAGCTTAACCTGAGTTAAAATTATTTCTACAGTAGAATTTTCATTTACGGTTTGGTTAGGTTGTGGAGCGACACGCATCGCCGCGAGCCGCTGTCTTCGCAGCATCAGTTCGTTTGCGAGGAATTATTACATCAGTCAGCCGAGCGCCGCGGGCTGCGCCCCGCCGAGGGGCTGTCTGTCTGTGGCTCACGTCATAAACGAATTATAACATGAATGGTTTGTGATTAAATCGCTTTATCAATTAGCATTATTTAGTGCCTTTTAGTATTGGTCGTAGAGATTACTCTGGTGGTGAGAGATGGTCAACTCAGCGATTTTTTTGTCTTGTCCGTAGCGAAATATTCGTCTTCCTTTTCACCTTAACAGGTAGATCTTATTCTAATTTTAATTCAGTTTATTTTCTAGACTAGATAACATTAAAGTTATTTATGATTATAACTATGAATATAGCTATGAATATTGCTTCTGGTTATGAATATCGGGAGCTCATTCCACAACCTTACCCGTGAATATCCCGTAAATAATCATATAACTTTAGTGAACAACCGTGATAGTTTAAAACAAGATAATACTATTTACAAATTTTGTTCTATTTACAAATACAATATTATTTAACTGACAATCTGCCCCGGGTATGGTAGGTGTCTATAGGCAGCGGTGACCACTTACCATCAGGTGACCCGTAGCTTGTTTGCCACATATTCTATTTAAAAAAAAAAACTGCAATGACGTCACAAATGTCCGCTCCGCTAAAAAAATTAACCACAATTTTGTTGCTAATGTTGCGATGTCTTTGCAGTTTTGTCGGTAATTGTCCTTCGGGGTAGACCCACACTGATGATCGGCTTTTATTTTCTGGATCATATTAATAGATCTATATTTCGTCACCAGTAATGATTTCTGAAACACGTTTTGATGCCCTGGGGGGTAAGACAAGGCCCACTTTTTGTTAGCTTTAACGCCTGCGGAAAGATGA
This sequence comes from Agriopis marginaria, assembly GCA_932305915.1. NCBI lineage: Eukaryota > Metazoa > Arthropoda > Insecta > Lepidoptera > Geometridae > Agriopis > Agriopis marginaria. The sequence continues at coordinate 7,596,912 of OW029933.1, forward strand.
AATTGTATGAAAATTACATTAGCTTGAGATAACATCTCTCAAGCTAATGTCATTGTCAATGTCATTTTCATACAATTTCATCTTTCCGCAGGCATTAACGCTAACAGAAAGTGGGTTTTGTCTAACCCCCCTGATGCCCCGTGTGGTGTGATATGATGTCTTGATGCCCCAAATGCAATCCAATGTTTTTCGGTTTCGGAGAGCAAACGAGGGATCCAATGACAACAAAGCTTCCTCACTCCAAGATGTTGATGTAGAATGTTATGAACGCTCCCCGAACTAATGCTTAGGATCTTCTCGATGTCCGTGTATGTGATTCATGGGACTTCTCGCACCAACATTTCAGAAGTCCACACATTTTCTGCAGTAACTGCTGTTTGCAGGGCTCCGTTTCTTTGGTGATCTTTAAGGTCAATTTTACCCCTTTTAAATTCAGCAAACCACCTAAAAATTGTTGCGTGAGATGGAGTTGAGTCTCTTAATGCTGATTGTAACCGCTGTAAGCTTAATTGTTCGGCTAAACCAAATTTAAAATCGTAATAGTTCATAGCGCGCAAATGATCGCGGTTAACCTCCATCGCTTTAAATAAAAAGCGCGGGAAGCGTCGCAGCAAAATGATTAGAAACTTATTGAGAGGCAAAGATTTTATATTTATAGGCTTCTTGAGTTCTATTTTAAAATAAATTTTCTTTTTAAAGACACAATACAGTACATTCCATTTTTAAATTTTGAGCATCTCATAACTTATTGAGATATAGTTAACCACGATTGACAATTCCATTCGCGAGTATTGTCCATTGTTGTTATCAGGTTCAAGTCAAACTGTAAAAACATTCCATTTCTATCAATATAGATCTCTTTCCCCGAGTACAAGCCACGCTAGGCTTGTAACGGATTTATTGCAGACGGAGAGCAAACACCCGTCAGCTACCCCGCAGGGCTCTACTCCGTTTTCCGCGAATGGATGCTGCAAAATGGTTCTGACAATAATTTTATTGCATCGTCGTTTTACAGACAGTAAAGAAAATGCGGAGTGCATACTACTCCTTAGGGCTTAGACGATTTATTAAATGATAAAAATATATGAAACGAATATGTATTATTATTATTTGACATTAATCTATATCAATTGTGTATCTTAATGGAAACTGTATGTAATTAAACTGTGGGTAATTTTACAAAATGGCAATGACCTTCGAGCTAAACATCTTTTTATTTATTTAGTATAGTTTTATCGCTATATCTCAAAAAGTAGAAATCACAAACTGTATGAAATAATTTTATATTAAGGTTTTTTAAAACCTATCATCATGGCAAGTTACAAGTTTCTATGTCTATTGTTTAGGAATGCAAGGGGAGGGCAACTTTTTGCCACTTTGACCGGCCATATTTCGCAAAGGATACAAATGATAAAAAAGTGATCTATAAACCTTATCTTGGTTTTAAAAGAACTGTTTAACGACACCCAAAAAGCGAAAAAACAGTCAAAAATATTTCATCACTATTTAACACGTACTAGATAGAGCCAAACATAAAATGCAAAATTGTATATTTTATACTTATAAAATTGAGATCTATACTAAAAACTTATCTTAAAAACTGTAAGTTAAGGTTCTAAAGAAACAAGACGGACAAATGGGCGGACAGAACTAACTGTTATGGATTTCTTGTTCTTGGTAGGTACTGCGGAACTCTAAATACGTACCTACGTGTAAGTAAAAAAATATTACAAGGTAGATCTTGTTTGGTATTGAGGCTTCAAACTTCAGAACTTATAATCCCTTGTGTCGTGTACCTCATACAACCCAAGAGATACAAGTTTTGGGTGTAGTGCCTAATCACTTCAAGTGTTTAATTGCGCGCCTACGTATTTAAACAATTGTGCTTGCTTGTTTGTTTGTGACCTACTGTGGCTATACTTTGCTCAAGTTTCGAGTTCCACGTGAATTTAGAAATGGCGCTTTGTATAACTGAAGTACCTACTTACGTTGTCAACTTTTAACTACTGCCACTATTGGCTATTGGCTGCTACTTAGTTCTGACAACTGGTCTATTCCGGTTCTGGCAGGAGATGGTAAAAAGCTGAATGAAATTAAATGATAACCATTAAGGCTATTAAAATATTTAATAAATGGCTATAACAATTTGAAATATTTTTATTTAAGTACAAATGAATATTAAAAGAAGCAAACAAAAAAGACTTAATAAATATTGTAAGAGCCTTAATGTCTATTAAAATATGTAATAAATTACCTAACGACTTAAGAGCCCTTTCATATTCAAAACTGTTTTTTCTGACGGATCTCTAGTGTATATCCGCTTCTACGTCACTTTAAGTACAATATGAAATTTGGGATAAATTATTTAACTCTATATATTTGTTAATGGTGCTAATTTATTAGCCTAACCTGATATAAAAATTAATTAAGTACTTAAAAGAGAAAATTTACCTGACCTGATACAAAAGATTACTAAAATCGTTATAATAAATTTTAATAATAAAAAATAACATATTTTCAGGAACGAATGTGTAATGAATATAAATACTATTTAATTTAAATGTAAGAGAAATAAGCAATGTTACCCGTAGTCCCGTACCCTTAGTAGGTGTATTATAGGTACACATTGTCGACACGTGTTTCACCTCTTCACGAGGCATCCTCAGGCAGGACGTGTTGACTCTTCGAGCGCTAGGCCCAGATACCTATTGCTTTATTGTTTTTACTTATTGTACTTAAAGTGACGTAGAAGCGAAAATACAAGTTAAACAGTTTTGAATCAAATGAAGATCCGGTGGGTTACCATAATCTCAAAAACATTCTTATAATAACCTTACTTTGACTTTTGTCTTGCTCTCTCATTAGCCGAGAGAGCGAGACAAAAGTCAAAGTAAGGTTATTATAGGAATGTTTTTGAGATTATGGTAATACCAGGGGTTCTACCAGAAACAATCAATAAAGTTTGGGGACCTCTGGTTATTTCCTAACGTTATTAAATTTCATTACAATATCTGATATCGCTGCGAGTATAAGGACCTAACTAGTTTTAGGTCATTATCATCATCAGCCCGAAGATGTTCCCTGCTAAACATAGGTACATCCCTCTTACAACTCCTCACTGTACGACAGCCTGCCATCTGCATCTCGCAACTCTCACGATGTCGTCGGTTCACTTAGCAGAAGACCTACCCACGCTTCGTTTTTAGTTAAAACTACTTACAAATATCACGACCGACACCGCTACCCACCAGCTTATTATTACCAAGTCATTAAATTCAACATATTTACGTAAAATAACAAAGTACTTCAATAGCAGGGCTTAAAAATATAAGAAAAGTGGCGCGAACAGACGCGTTATAAAGTGTTCAGCGATGCGATGAAAGAACTTCCCCCGCATTATTCCTTCCGAACGCGGAGTCCGGACACTCCAACGCAATCCGAGGCTCTACGGCGTGACAAATTTTGCTGTTCAGTTGAGTAAAGGAGCCACCGTCATAGTTTCTAAAGAACCCCAAAAGTCCTATTGAAAATTTTAGTTCTCTTCTTTGGTCACATCTGCAGAGTTGGTAGGGGGCTGTACTTTGTTATTAAGGCTTAAAGAGGACAGGTGACAGACGTTTATGAGAATAGTTTGACATGGTAATGCAGAGTTACACGAAACGGTGACTATAAAAGGAAAAGTTTTTTAAATAACTGACTAGGCATGCGTTTGTCTAACTGTTCGTAATTATGAGTACAATAACCCTCTTTAAGCTTTGCACCACCCTTCTACAGTCTTACTCACACTTGTTCGGTTTTTAATTCAACCAACTGAGTTTCAACTAACAAGACTAGTCAGAAGAAGACCTAAATAAATACTATTAGGAACATACGTACACCGTGCTATCTGCTCTTTTCCACCACATAGCAAAGTTTATATACCTTGTAATAAAACTAGTAGAAGGTAAATAATTGCAAGCAATTTTCTCCGTGTAAATCGTAAAAGTACTAAAGTTTTCAGCTAGTATACTTGGCTGCTCCGTTTAAGTGGAGTTTAAACCATTAAGAAAAAACTTTATTGCTTTTACAAATGTATCTTATCTAAGCTTTATTGCAGGTGCATAAAGTGAATGATAAAAATGAGGTAAGTAGTTACTCCCTCTTTTACTCTAGGACAAGTAGAAGGACTGCATGATACCACTCCTTCTTTGTGGAAATTCCAAAGATTCGTTCTCAACGATTTGGGTCGTCATTTATGACGACCTATGATATGACGTCGACGTACTGCCCAAGAATGGAACTCCTGACGTCTTCCTTGTTTCCTGAGAACTACAATCTATAGGCATCTTTAATGCTAGAGTAAATAGATTTCTCCTAGATCAACGTGTTACATCCTCGGCCACACCGTCGCTTACCATCAGGCGAGATGGTGGCCAAAAGTAGATCTATTCTGTATTAAATAAAAACTTAAGTAGCAGATTAAACAACAGTTACTCCTCTCTTAATTTGTAGCCGCACTGGATGCTTAGGTGTGTCTGGAAATACTCTAATGCTCTAAATTATAACTAGGGAAATTCGAACGGGCGCAAACTGGAGAAAACAATGTCGTCGGTGAATTTTGACGCCACCGTTTGCCGAACTTGGTTAATAAGATTTGATTTTTCATTAAAGTAACAAGGCGTGAGCCAACTTCTGACAGCTAATCAGGGAGCGAGAACATTCTTACGATAAATGAATATGTATGAATTGTATAGGTACATACCTAATTACCAATACAGGGTGTAACAAAGTTTTTGTCCGAAAAAATATAAATATAGAAAATAAAATATATATATATATATATATATTTTAATATATATATATAGTTAACGATCATATAATTTATTCAGAAATCACTTCACATTTATATTATAAATTAATACTACTTAATTATTTATGAGTATGTGTGTCTGTATGTTCGTCCCCACACGACTCCGTAAGACGATATGACACTAACCCCGATGGATTTAGATAACATTCGTTATAGAGGTAGATTACACCCTGGATTTAATGGGCAAGTTTTTATCCCGTTTTGTTTTAAAATAGCTATTTTACGAGAGCAGGTAAAACGCAGCTCGATGTTGAGAAATTTTTGAGGAAATTTTCAATAACAACTATTTTCTACCCAACGAAAAACAAATGACTAACTTTCTATTACTTCATGTGTGGACGACGTGTTCATCTACGATACACCCTGTATTTAGACAGCCTTACCAGTAACGTTTGATTTGGAAATACTGTATATAATGATTGCACTAATATTATGAATGTGAAAGTGTATTTGTTTGTTGCTTTGTTTGCCCTTTCACACACCAACAGAACAGTGGATCGACGTGATTTTTTGCATAGAGATAGTGGGAGAGTGACAGGATACCTATTATCACCAAAAATGGTTCCTGACGGAATGTCTACGCGGGTAAAAACGCGGGGCCCAGCTAGTATAACATAATTACCTTCAATAAAAGTATCTTGAACCACGGATAGCGGTACATTTAGAGCGACTGTTGACGCAGTAATCCACGCATTGTCTCCATTGTCCCCATTATGCTAATGCTCTGCGGAACCCTTCTGTGTTACAGTATTCCCAGCAGAGCGCGATAATCATCTTATATTAATGAATGGATTTGGTATCAACAGTCGCCACGGAACCATAAACGTAGATGTATACTTACAGATAATCCAATGTAATTGAAGTAGGTACATAATGGCAGAAGTGAGTTGAAATGGGTGTTCCCCGATAATTATACACAATCTTGGTGTCTTCAAATCACGGTTTTTGTCAAATTGTCAAAGGTTTCTTCTAGGCTAGCGTGCTCCTCCGTAGACCTTATCATCGCTTAACATCAGGCAAGGTGGAGTCAAAACGCAAGCCTATTATGAAAAAAGTATGTGCTTTAGACTACACGATAGAAGTGAAAACTTCATCAAGGTTGACTACATCTCTCTCGCTAATTAGGGGTACTCAATTCGAGCCAATTTAACCCGAACGAGTATCTGTGCGTGACGGTCACGTGAGTTCAGTGATTTTCCCCATCCCAATAAGTGCTCAACGTGCCTAAAGAAGTTTTCACTACATAAAATTGAGTAAGGAAAACAAATCACACCCGTTGTTAACTTACTGACTGACTGACAAACAATGTACTTCCCAAACCGCGGAACATAGAAACTTAATATTTGGAGAATGTATTTATACAGAGTTGAAAACACTCATTAAAAAATAATTTTTAGAACGGGTTCAAAAATTTTAACAAAAAATGTATATTTTACCGAAACCATTCACGCTTGGCAGTTGAAATTTTTTATGTTACTCAAATCACTCCCAAAATGACGACGTGAGGTCACTGTAGATACTTATCATGAACTTTAATATGACCAACCCTAAAAGCGTGAAAAAATCAACTGTCCCATAGAAATATGTAATTCACACACGCCATGTAAATATGGAGCGGCCGATTTTTCTAAGCGAGTTTAGGGTTCGTCTCATTTTCAAAAGAAAAAGTTGTTCATCTTTTCGACTTAGTATCTGTTTCATGTAACCTTGTATATTTATGTTAGCAACGAGTATGATTGTGCAGGCGACAGTAGGTGACTGGAATGCTGGCACTATGGCCAAAAAAATTGTATCAGATAGATAATTCTTTATTGGAATAGCAGCATTGCCATTCAACGTGGCGATGCTGCTAGCATACTGGCCACTTTTTCTTCCACCAAGGGGCTTAGAGACTCGTTTTAAGTTTGGTTTAGGGTATATTTATTTAAGATAAGATAAGAAAAAATATTTCCAAAAGTAAGAATTAACAAAATGTAAACAAAATGTAGTTAATGTGTTTGTGAGTAGTTTAAGGTTTTGTTTGTTTCTTTTCCAAATAGGTATGTGTTTTTCTTGTTTAAATAAATATACCCGTACGATGCTAGTTATTTAGTCCTCATAATATTAGATTATTATACGACTACTACAGTAAAATGATAACATAATAAATATTCGCCCCGTGATACCGATTATTTGCACACGTTTTTCTGGAGCAAGCTTTTTGTAATAATATTCCCCGAAATATTTTCCTTCTATGGCTATTAATATAAGCAAAAACAAGCGTTTTTGTCCGCAAGGAAGAATTTCATTACGCTCATCCGGCTTATTCACAAAATTAATAGACAGCTGCTGAGGGCACTCTGAAAATGAAATAGCTCGGAGGCGTTATATTATTGTCCTTCATTTGCACAGCAGTCGTCAAATGTCTTGTATTTCTCATTTCATCAATGAACAGGCCTCCTTTTACATTACGCGTCAAGGCCCCGATACGAACGACTAGTCCAATACAAAACGAACATTTTAATCATGGAATTTAAATTAGTTCTCTTTGAAGCGATCGACGTACGCAGCTCTCCGACTTGAAAAGAAAAATCTCGCACAAAACCTGCTCAGAGACGGAAAATAATACGATACTCTAAATCCGCGCCTTTGAGACACAAACGTGTAACAAAGTGTTATGCGGATTATTTTCCAAGGTAGGGAAATATTTAATGGTCCCAGGAATTTGATTTAAAGATACAATACAACAAGTTCTTTATAGATTTCTCTATAGATTTCAACAAGTTTTCTTCTAGGCAAGCGTGCTCCATCGTAAACCGCATCATCACTTAACATCAGGTGAGGTAGCAGTAAAACGCAAGCTATTATTACTAAATATAAAAAATTCGGTCTAGCAACAAGATAGAAAATGCAGAGAATAAAATAAAAGTTTACGGAGTATGAGCAATAGAGGTCACTAAATAGCAAAATAATGAGAGTACACTGTGGAGTACACACATATGACATTAGTAGTTAGAGGAGCGAGACAGATAATTATTAATGTTTTTTATACTTTTTGCATATGGGAACTTTTCATACCTATTACCCAAGGATTTTGTATATACCCTAAAGCTATTACCCGACTAGAATAGACAGCAAAAGCTTACATGTGAACGCCATATTTAATTAATTAGTACTCGTATATATGCGGATTTAAGTAGGATAGTAACTCATTATTTTTCCAATTAGTAGTTTAACTCATTCTCCTTCTACGTGGAAAATCAATATTAGCTAAAATCTTGTTAAAGTATGTCTCAGAAAAAGGACTATAATAATATTATTCAGTCTGAGAGGTATGTGCGTACCACACACAGACTAGATAAAGCACCTACGTAGAGTCGTAGAGTTTGGTGCGTAGAATATTGTAATGTACAAAAAAAAAAATTATGTTTTCCCACTAAAAAAAGGCGAATGCACAAAGGTTATGTTAGAATTGACAGACATAAAATAATGACATTTCTATTGTTGTTCTATGTATGTTTTTTTTACGAAGTTTGGTTGCTATTGTATAGGCAACGTTTAAATGAAATGTAAAAGTTACCCCTAAATATTTATGCATAATTATTTTACGTGTATATCCACGCAGTATTTGAAAAAGTTCTATACAGTCCTTGATGGCAACTGAACATTTATGTAAGTACTCGAGTATACGCTAGCCTCGGCTACACCTTGGTCCACATTTCACGTTTGTTCCTAGATGCTTTTGTTGTCTGCCGTTGTAGTATTGTACTATTTGTTTAGTACGTTGAGATAAAAGTTTTGGTATTAGAGAAAATATTAATTAAAAGTCGTCTATAATTTAAACATAGGTAAAATTCATACGGGACCTAGAAAAAGGCAAATTTCAGACGATAACGTAAGCTTGCAAGGGAAAAAAATAACAAATTAAACCCTAAATAAACTAATTGATTAATCCGCTACCTGTGTGAATTGTTCCCAAAACCTAGGATAATGAAAACTGCTGTTATGGTTTTATTATATTTATTAAATCACATTTCCTTTTGATAAAATCAAAGGACCGTGATATAATTAATTGACTCTATATCTATATGAAATAATATTTATGATGAGTAATTATATTACCAAACAATTGGACGTTGCAGCCAGTGAATATTTTCAAATCATAATTACAATGTTTAAAGTGCTCGAGTGTTAAAATTCCATCATAATTATGTATATTTGTTTCATAAACTTACTTAGATACTACATAATTTGAGAACTAAGTTGAATTTGAAAATCCATTATTATATTCGTACTTAACTACAGTTCAGACGCAGAGATAATGCGTCTGACAGCTGCAATAACATTGTAAAATCTAAATGAAAACATTTTCTATAGTGTTTTACTGATAGAATCCGAAACGTGGATATTCGCCAAAGAACCAGAGTCACCGACATAGCTGTTAAAATTTGCAAGTTGAAGTGGCAATGGGCAGGCAACATCGCTCGAAGAACTGATAACCGATGGGGAAGAAAGGTTCTGGAGTGGAGACCATGAACCGGAAGACACAGCGTAGTTAGGCCTCCCACTAGATGGACCGACGACATTGTGAGAGTCGCGGGCATCCAGTGGATGCAAAAGGCAGGCTGTCGTTCAGTGTGGAGGTTACAGGGGGAGGCCTATGTTCAGCAGTGGACGTCTTTTGGCTGATGATGATGATGAATGTTTTACTGAAGCTTCAAGCTACAATCTTATGTTCAAAAAGTTAGAAAAAGTAATCATAATTTACTGTTTTCGTTCAACTTTTTACAATGCTATAGAAACTGTCAGATGTATTCTTTCAACGACCGCACTTTACATATTTTTGTTTGATACAGCGAAATAACAACGAATTTCGCTGGTTTAATATCAGTTTATATAAGAAACGATGAAGTTTCTGTATGTGGTAAAAATCCTTCGTCAAATAAATATTACACAGAACCTAACTATATTTTTAAATAGATGAAAAGTGAATTCAGGATTTTTATATACTAAATATTTTATATCTAGCTGAATTTTGAATGTCGAACCCTATCTAACTATGTATTCTGATTTGAAATCTAATCTAGAAATTTCTAAGACTTATTATTTATACGATAGGTACTCTCTCGCGAAATCGCGATCTAAATAACCGTCTTATACTGGTGAGCTAGGACGTTTTATAACCTAATGGCAACGTCCTTGGTGATGAGACAGTGGAAATACTTGGGGATATCATTGTACTCATCATTATGAACGACTTTTACTATGGGACCAACCCTGAAATCGCCGGAAAATAAAGCTGTTCCATACCTATAGTCGGGTGTCAATGAACGTTTTGTAGGAACAGGTGATTTTTTTTCGCGATTTGGGTGTTGGTCCTTTAGTAAAAGTCGGTCATAATGATGAGTACAGTGATATCCCCGAATATTTCCACTGTCTGACTAGTCACTCAATTAATATACGGTGTTCCTATTCGTCCTTTGGCACGTAAGTAAAGTTACTGAAAGGTATCACAAATCACGTAAACATATGAACACTTGGGGAGTCTGTTTCAATATAAATCGAACCCTGAAAATCATATCTACAGAAAGCTCAAGCCCTCTTAACGTTATAAAAAAGATTCATCACGAAAGCAATTTCCAAATAATTTTATCAACCAACATAATCAAAGTCATCTATACCTCATAATACGTACTTATTTGTTCCCAAAAGGTTGATGCTAATTAAATTCTCTGGGTAATCAATAACCTATTTATATAAAAGCGAAATACCACTCACTGACTGAATTATCACGTAATCTCGAAAATTACTTAACTACGAAACTGAAATTTTGCAGATAGATTATTTATAATAGAGTAGAAGTCCGCTAAGAAAGAAAAATCCCGGGGACAAAAAGGGGTCAAAAGTATTTAGGGAAATTTCTATACGTACGAAGTCGTGGGCAACATATAGTATCTCATATTAGATAAATTGGGACTTTTCACCTAGGGTTCCCTATGAATTAATTTTCTTTAGTAAATATGAAATCTTCAGATTAAAGTACAAAATAATAGTAAAGGTGGGAGAATCAAGTTTGGGAAAAGATAAACAGCTTTGTTTTCCTCGGCCGGTAGGTAGGAGCTCGGCGCCGCTGGCGCGGAAGCGGAGTGGCTTTGAATGTGAGATCTGGAGTCCTCGTAAGTGCCGCTGCCTTCACTTTCATCTTCATCATCATCGGAGGGAACCGTGGCCTGCTGCTTTAACGCCTCAGCGCGTGGCATCACCTCATCGCGCCGCGTCACTTCACCCGCGGAAACAGACGACAAAGTAACCACTTCGGAAGCATTTCTCACAGGCATTATCACCGGAGCCGCATCAACGGTTATCGTTTTATAAAGAGCACTTTCAGAGACGTTAGCAAACTTGGATATTTTAAAGAAAGCTTCGGTGAGCGTGCTGTCGTTCGCATTCGGAGATGAAAAATTGGCAAGTTCGTTCAGCAGTTCGGTAGAGAAGAGCGCATTGCAAAGTTGACCGGCGCAAATACAGGTCAGCTCTAGTGTTTGTCTTGGTGAGAGCGTTAATGAACAGGCGGGAACGGCCGCCGCACACCCCAGCGATGTCGCGAAATCTGAAAACAAATACCCCAGTATAATAATTACATATCTCTGCTGGCTGTTGACTCACGCTGGTCATTAGGGAGACGAAACATGCCATTAATAACGCGATTTATCTTCTAGGAAAAATTACTTTCTACCTCATTACTGTTATTTATAAGCGTCCCGGAATTCTGGTAATGGATGTATGTAATTAGTGGGGTACATAAAATGCCAGGGGATTATTATTTCGGGCTGTGTTATTAACTGTCTAATCACTATTCATATCGAGCGGTAACGTTAATCTCCATGATCACATTTACGGGTTCAATTGAGGCATCGTAAATTTATTATACCTTGAATACGGAAACAGGATTCAGTGGGATTTTGTTTTTGATAAATAGATTTCTTTATTTGAAGTAGTATCTTCATTGGAGCAAAATGAAAAGAAATAGACTGGGGTGGGCTGAGCTATCGACATCTAAGAAGCACAACATGGAATCGCAGTTTTACTGACTTTAAAACTTACAAAAATAGATTTTTTATTATAATCGTAGTTCATCTCCCCCCCCCCCCCCCTTAGAACGCCACACTGAACGACAGCCTGCCATCTGCATCCATAGGCTCCTCTAGATGGACCGACTACATTGTAAGAGTCGCGGGCATCCAGTGAATGCAGAGAGCAGGTTGTCGTTCAGTGTGGAGGTTAAACATAGGAGGCCTATGTTCAGCAGTGGACGTCTTCTGGCTGATGATGATGATGAGAGAGATAGTGGCGCGCCATATTATGGGTAAAGCCCATTGGTGATTCTTTAGAAACGCCTAGTCAAGCTACGGCACTAGTGATAGTGAAGAAAGAAAGAAAGGTAAAGAAGGTCACCTGGCGCGGCTGCGACGGTGGCGCAGTAAGGGCGGGTGCTGGGGCACGTTGCCGTCAGCCAGCCCTGCGCCTGCTCGCACACCGTCCCGTTAGTGGGAGAACACTGGTGGCACCGACGACCAATGGTATCTGCAACCGATAATTAGTATCATAAGTATTGCCATTCAGCGTGGTAATGCCACCAGCATGCTGGGTACGCTGCCAACAAGGTATATCTCAAGCGTGTTCCCATTTAAATTTGAAGAACACACCTCTTAGTGTGGAAAATTATGGGAATCCCGTCTATTGAACTTTGTGTAAAGTCGGTTGTTATTATTTGTAAAAAAGGGTTAGGTATTCATCGTAATATTTTCAAACCTACTAAAATCCAAAAATGTACCAAAGTCACCCTATTCACCCATCTATTCTATTTTCCCGTTTTAAAGTATTTCTCTAAATTTTCTAGTACAACACAAGTTCCTCGAGAAAAATATTGAGACAAAAAAGCTGGAATACATAAGATTAAGACGTGACAAGTACTAGACTAAAACCTAATGGCATATTTAGTATGCAGAATTTCACTATTATATGGAGAATAGTATTGAGTCGTTGGCATCCAGTGGATGCAAAAGGCAGGCTGTCGTTCAGTGTGGTGGTTAAAGGGGGAGACCTATATTCAGCAGTGGACGTCTTCTGGCTGATGATGATGATGATGGAGGATAGACTAATTTATGGTTGTTTTTTCTTACAGCGGAATATTACGAAAAGTGACTTCAGAAACTATCACACCTTATGTTTACAAGCTTTTATTTAACTTGTCCTAATAGCGGTATGTGGGACAAATATTGCAACTGAATTTTAGACCAGATATCCTCAACCGATTGAACTGAAATTTGACATACTTATGTAAATTCGGTGACAATGCAATGTTATGGTAGCATTGAGCTGATCTGATGATGGAGACAGGAGGCCATAAGAACTCCTAAACTAAACGACGTAACTCCGTCGAGTTTGGATTCGTTGGATTTGTCTTCCTAAGCATTTGGTCCTAGACGATAAATTCAATATGGCAGACGGACGCCCCAAAATGGCGGCCAATTTTCTTAACTACCATCATGATATGGTATCAAATGAAAGGATTTGCTGAGAAGAATATAAAAACCTTGTTTTTTAAAAGTATTTTTTGTATTAATAAAGTTTATTTCGTTTGGAAAAAACATCACCGGTATACATGGTGCTTGTGCCTACGAATCTTTGTAGCATCGCATAGCATTATAGCGTTTTACAAAATAGTAATTGGTGCTATGCATTTCAATAACATACTAGCTACGATGTATCACAATGAGCTAAAAGTACTTAGTGCTACGAAGCTACGAAATTACTTTGTGCTACGAACTTATGTATGTCGCAAGTACTCTGCTACTAAGCTACAAAGTACTTCTTAGTGCTACAAAGTATTATCCCGTGCTAAGAAGTTTAGAATAAGTATATATGAGCACAGATTCCACTCTATCTGTGAACACGAAATTTGACAAAACCATTGATAATAAATATATTACTTTTTAAGGACCGGGCCGATTAAACTTTATCAAAGGTTCACCAGTGTGAACTTAGTCGCACGTTGACTATTGACTATTGAAAAGTACCGCTCACCTACGTAGGTGAGCGGTTTTTATACTTTTGTTCTTCTTTAAAGTAAAGTTAACTTATTTTTTTATTTTTTATATATAATAGTAGACAAACAAGCGACGGGCCACCTGATGGTAAGTAGTCACAAATAAAGAAATGGAGACTTTACTAGAGATAACCACTTCTAGAAACTAAGAAAAGACACATTTCACCTCATCATTTCATCCCGCACGTTGACGAACACTGGATAAATAATAATCTACCATTATTACTCCTTAACATTCTAAATTACCAATAAATCCTAAATATTATGGTATTCACCAACAACTTAACTAATACCTATTCAAACATAACCCACCCCTAACCGTTCCCGGCGCAAAGGTGCCCAAAACACTCCCTGCGTTACCGCGTTGGATGGCAATAGCCAACCTTTGCACCAGGAACGAGCCGGAGCGGGAGCTAACACACTTTTCTTTAAGCCTGTGCCTTATCTCCGAAATTCCGAGATCCCGAACATTCTAAATTACACAAGTTTAGGAAACAATAACATGAGGCGACATGTTTTTTTTTTCATGTTGGCGTTTTCTCCCATTTTTTGACGGAAAATGCAACGAAAACTGGATTTTTGGCGTTCTAATTCTATTAAATAGACAGATGTATAGAAAATTAAATTTCTGTAATAAATAGATATGTATTTTTTTTTAATAACGTGTTATCATTTTGGAAAAACTCAACATTTCAACTTATTAGTACCTCCAAATTACAAAAGTAAATTTTTAAAGTGGATTTAGTTAAATTACTATTATATATTTGTCTTGACAATTGACTTGGCTTTATTTTTACGTTTAATTCCCCTTAAATCCAAACACTTAAAATGGAACGATGTATTTTGTAATCCGGCTCTTAAGAGCGAAGTGACGTAGCTAATAGATAATGATGCGATGTAGTCATTAGAAAATTTTGAGATCTTTGCATAAAAAGAATATAGTTTACATGTACACTTATGTTTTGTGGTTGATCTTTTAATTGGCGCGTCAAATAAACTTGCTCACAGGATCGTAATCACAAAGCGTGTCAATTACGAGTAAACACAATGTATAATTGTTTCCCGCGGTCGTTTCATAACTCGAAGTCAAGTCGGAGTCTCGAGCACAAGTCGACAACTAAAGGAGCAAGAAGGCGAGGGTTGTGGCGCGAACTCCTTCCAACTTCGCGAGACTCGTGACTAGTGTACACATTGCGTATTATACTTTATTAAGCCGAGTTTCCACGATAAAATTGCGAGACCGAGTGCGTTCGGATGCCAACTCGGGTGCTAGTCGTATCGTGTCAACACGTCACCCGAATGCACTCGGACGCTGGTATTCGATAATTTTAAAGGTTCGTTTATAGCCTCAGCGCTTGACCACCTTCCGATCAGCACAATCTCAAAAGTTTGCCACTAAGCCCGGTGTCCACGCGCTGTCCCCTTGCCTTCAACATAGAGACCAGTTCGCTCAAGCAAACACAATGTCCTGGAGGTATTTCAAGTTCAAGAATACCGGGGTGAACATAGCGAGAGGCACGGGAGGTGCACGTACAGGCGTTGGTTACGCGCTTGGCGCGCGCTTAGACAAGATGTCGACCTACCTATTAACGACTGTTTATTTACTCAATTGTGTGGGGAGGTGGCGCTAGTTGGGTGATGAGTTAATAAATGGACTGCAACCTTAAGAAGATTTTGTCCAAGAACCTCAAAAGTTCTTTGAACTTTGAGGTTATGACATTCACAAACATGCACTGGGCCAGTATGTTGGATTAGGGCCCATATTTTCTCTCTGATAGAAGGCCTGTGTTTCAGCAGTCGTAATATGATAAGCTGATAAAAATTAGATGAAGGTTAGTCGGTGGGGATGAAGTGGATCAAAATAGAACGGTGTTCAATTTTGACAACTTAACTCGGATGAAACTGTCAAAACATAAAGGCGTCAACATCGATAATACAAGCGCCCCGTGCAAAAAAAAAAGCTCAACACATTACAGTTTTTGTAACATATGAAGAAGTAAACTACAATCCGATTCACATACGAGGTCACTCTGAGCGCACTCGGTCTAAACGCTTTCGTATCGTGAAAACCAAGCTTAACAGACATCTGGAAACTATGCAGTTTTAACTTGAGAAAGTTGTTCAAAATTAATACTTATTGAATAGCAAAGTAACAGTTCAGTTATAAAGTACAGTACTTTTTTATCAAATAAGCAGCAGCTTTCCTACGTGGGGCTCTAGCAGTGCCCCGCGGTTTGACCTGCTATGCTGCAGGAATGATGAATTTTTCCAGGTCATACCTTCATACAAAAGAGCTTTGAAGGTTTTGGCCTAACATCAACCGCCATTTTTTTTTCGCGGTCACTGAATACTTCTTGTGAAAGTAATATATTTGAATACGATACTTTTACACACTAAAAATTTCCTATAACATTTTTTTGTCGTCTACACCGCCATCCCATAAAATATCAAAACGAAAATTGCTTTATACCATTTGCTAGGTTATCCTAAAAACAATGCCCTATCGCTTTTCTCACTCACTCATTCCCGGTTTCTGAGGTTCTTATTTTATTTTTTAATTTATTAAGGAACAGTAAACAGCTATGTTATTAAATGTACAATAAGGTGGATATATTAATAAACTTAATAATAATACAGCGAACAGCACTATTCACCGATTACTTACAGACAGATAAACCTTATAGATATAACTTATCGCTAGCTATTGGTTCAATAAAGTTATCTGTTACTTTGTAACTTTGTAATTTTTGTATTCTTCTCAGCAAACCCTTTCATTTGATATCCATATCATGGGAGTGTATAAACAATAACTGGTCCGCCACCTATACCAAGTCCGTCATATTGGATTTAGAAACACGATAATTAGCTAATGTCATTTGTCATCCAAACTAAACATGCATACAGAATTTCAGCTCCATCGCTTGGGGATAAGTGTTTTAAAATTCAGTTGCAAGATTTGACCCAAATTGTACTAATATGTATTCTGTGCCCAAACTAACAAGGCAAGTTAAATAAAAGCTTGTAAAAATAGCTCCCATCTTCAATGGTCAAGCTTAACGTATTAACATACGCATATATACTTACATATAAATAAATGCAAGGACATAACTAGTGGAGCTTGGCAGAGGGCGCCAGTAATGTGGCCGATGACCGCCGTTATGTCCTCCGCGACTTACGAGATACATAGTTACATACTATTACTAACGCTAATGGAAACGGTTTGTTGGATTAGTTACAGAAAGTTATGAAGTAGAATGCTGGGAAAGTATAACAAACAAACAACATTGTGTAAAAAAAAATGCTTTTGGATTAAACTAGTAGTTCGCCCTGAACCGTGACCCCATCATCATCAGCCAGAAGACGTCCACTGCTGAACATAGGCCTCCCCCTTTAACCTCCACACTGAACGACAGCCTGCCTTTTGCATCCACTGGATGCCAGCGACGTTGCGACCCATATATTTTCGTAACCTCTGAACTGGTTTTACTCATATTGATCAGCATCATCATCAGTCCTGAGTAACCCACTGCTGGGTATAGACCTCCCTTTGATTATGCCACTTTCCCCGGTCTTTCGCTATTCGTATCCACTCGTTCCCGACAGTATTTTTGATGTCATCAGTCCACCTCATCCTCGGTCGTCCTGGGTTCCCTCACCTAGTCTCGGCTCATATTGATAATTTGTTTTTATTTTTTTAACGGACTAGTCCCTTTAGAAACAAAATACAAGCTAACAATAACACCACAAAAACAGTTAGACTGCCCATAGACCGTTGAAGGTCTAAAGACAATCAAAATGCTCAAGCCCACTACCAGTTCTGCTGGCAGCGTACTCAGCTTGCTGGTGGCATTACCACGTTACATAGCAATGCTTATGCTTTGAGCCAGAAACACATTACAAACGTCAAATTTGGCATGATTATAATAGATAAGATATATTTATTGCCAAAAAACAAACAAAAATATTGGACATATAATATTAGAAACATAAGGAGAAACAACACAATAAAGCAATAGTACATAATATACACTCTATAGTAAAACAACAAATAATAAATAATGGCCAAGTGCGAGTGCCGCTGTCAAAGCTATAAAAAACGTAGAGTAAGTATACTGTAATTCTGCTAAAACTCATTTTCTTCGAGTTTGAATCGAGTAACGAATGAAGAGAGTTCATTAATAAAACTTTATTCATTACACTTTGAATCATAGATTGTAAACTTTCATAATATCTAAGAACCCAAAGATATTTACAACCATTGATGTTTGATCAGCGCTTAAAAAGGTCCGAACTAAAAGTAAACTAAAATCAGGGTAATATGTGTATTTAGTCAACATCATACTTTAATATTATAAATGCAAAGTGTGTTTTTTTGTTAATTCGCTGGTTTGTTTGTTCCTCTTTCACGCAGCAAGAGAGCATCGACTTGTTATTTTTTGCATGGGTATAGATCAATGGCCGGAGAGTGACATAGGTTACTATTATTATCTACATAGGACAATACTTTTGATCATCATCATCATGACCATTTTTCATTACTATGCTGGTGAAACCGCTGGTGCAGCTAGTAATATAATAAAATTAGACCACATTCACACACATATAAACACACACACTCACATACTCATTTACATTTTATACGTTCCCCAACCTGCCGTTTATCTCATTTATCCGATTCCTAATTATTGAGCACCAAACATATATTCCAAATTACTTACCTATATTTATTTCTCCTCACATTTAGTAGTATCATTGTGTACCTAATTAGTTTTTGTCTTATAATATTGAATCATGATTGTATGTATATTGTCTGGCGGAGGGTATTGTTACGCCATCATCACATCATCGGCCAGAAGACGTCAGAGCCACTGCTGAACATAGGCCTCCCCCTTAAACATCCACATTGAACGACAGCCTGCCATCTGCATCCACTGGATGCCCACGACACCCACAATGTCGTCGGTCCACCTACGCTGCCTCGTCCGATTCGTGGACTTCGTAATCTCCACTCTTTCATCAACCTTTCTTCCCCATCGGTTATCAGTTTTTCGAGCGATGTGGACTGCCCATTGCCACTTTAACTTGCAAATTTTAAGAGCTATGTCGGTGATTCTGTTTTTTTGCGAATATCCACGTTCCAGGTTCTATCGCTCAAATAAACGCCATGTTACGCCATAATACGGGTTAATTCCTGACTTGGGTAACATGGCTCCTCATCCAGGATTATGTGTTTAAGGAACAAACTTTTGTAAAAAATTATGATCGACAACGTTTGTAGAAACCAAATATAATTACATTTAATTTCATTTCAATATATTGCAAGCCAAATTAGACATAGTTATAATGAAGTTAGGTTTAAATTAGTATTGTCGTTTCTAAAATATTTTCACTTTTTTCGTACTAGACTAGATCCATTCCTTTGTTTGTAAATCAATGAGAACCTTTTTCTTTTGACCGTTTTATTACAGCAAATTTAAATTCACAGTTTCTAAAAGTCAAACAATGTAGAGAGCACTTAACTTTACCGAGTAAAGCTAGTTCAGAAATTTTAATATCAAAAGTCTTCCATTAATCCATTTATCAACTTCGAAACTACGTCCGGTCATAAAGTATTGTAAAGTTAGCGCGGTGAAAGGTTTTTTATGCTAATTTCCGTTTCGAAATCACAAACGAAAGTTTTAATAAATTTGCGTTAACCTGCTCTCTTTGATGTGGGTTGGTCCATTTAACCGCGGACTTCGTTCTGTATTTTGGTTGAAGTTACGTGGCCACTTTATCAAAAGAGCTGAATGTGGGCGCCACCATCGAGTTTCCTTAATAAAAGTGACAGCCATTCGCAAAATTTGTTTAGTTCCATCATTTGACTCACTGTACCAAAAAGTTGGTCGGACTGTACATGAATTTTATATTTGTTTTTAAATAGAATACGACTTATTTATTTATTCGGCTCACGGATATGGAAATAAGTGTGGACAATATTAATTCTAAATTGTGATTGTCGTATAAATTTATCAATATTTGGGAAATTTAAACAAACAGAATACCCGGTGCTCCAGTTTAATTAAAGCCGTGATCATATTATAGACTCAAAAATCCTGAATTATTTATTTTCCATTATAAATAGTACTTTACAATAATGTTAAAGCGCTATTCTCTGAACTATACAAAGGTTTAAAAAAAAGGTAAAAGGTTTTTATATGGAAGTCTACGCGTACAAAGTCGCGGGTTCAGCTAGTTTTTTCATACTGTAACTGGCATATCACTTACCCTGTTCCAATGCTCCAGTCCTGACGTCCATGACTAGTAGAGCAACGATGCTCATCACCCATGTTTGGAAATACATGTTAATTTGATCAATATCTAAACAGTGTTTATATTGTCCATTCACTGATGTTCACCTTAAATTATTAGAACCTATGTGTGCGTAAAGGAGGCAAATTAGTTTCAAATTTTCACAACAAAAGTAAAATAATTAATATACTTAAATTTGAGCTGTGTTTACCGAAAACAAAATTCAGTACCAGATAAAACAGACATTTAATGACTAAGCCTAATACCGAATTTTTAAACAACTTTGGTACAATAAGGTATTTATGTTACTCCTAATACCGAATTGTTACACAACTTTGGTAAAATAAGGTTTTTATGTTACTCCTAATACCGAATTTCTACACAAATTTGGTAAAATAAGGTATTAAGTTTGTGTACTTATTTGAACCAAAAAATTTAACTGATATTAAGCAATACGTTTGATTTGTCAATGTCTAGACGAAACAACAAAAAAGTAATAAATAGTTTAACAGTGAGTTAAATTTGGTGTCGTGACCTAGCTATCGACTAAAATATAGATAGAGAGTTGTCAGAAATAAAATTCTATGTTGGACTTAGGAACCAAATTTTTACTTTAACTTTTAAGATTGGATGATAGAGCAAGTAGTTTAGGTTATTAGTGTTAGTAACGTACGAAGTAATCTCTGAAATTGCTGAACTAATTCTGAATATTCTTTTACTGACAGAAAGCTATATTGATTTATGATATACATAGATTTGTTTCCGAGCCAGTCACGGCGTAGGAAAAAGCTAGATTTTTCTTGTCTTTTAATGGCATATTCAATACTATGACTCAACTAAATAAGCATTAAGCAGACAACACGTTGCTAAGTTAAGAACCATTGCTCGTTAACGATGCTAAGTTAAGAGTCATTGTTCGTTAACGTTGACAAGTTAAGAACCAGTATTGATTAACGTTGCTAAGTTAAGAACCATTGTTCATTAACATTGCTAAGTTAAGGGTCTTTGTTCATTAATGTTGCTAAGCTAAGAGCCATTGTTTGTTATCGTTGCTAAGATAAGGTCTATGGTTCGCTAACATTGCTAAGTTAAGAATCATTGGTCGCTCATGGTTCAATTCTCAAAGCTACTTTCTAAACAAACACGAGTACTTGAATAAATATGTATACATATTCCTGAATAATGACGGAAGGGAATATAAGTCCCAAAGAAATACAGGAAACCGATCGCAATTTATCCGTGCCCACCCTCGCCTCCGCCCTCGCCTCCACCCTCAGTCTAAATACATGTTGTTTAGTATAAAAACTAATTGTAAGTACATAGACACCAGAAAAAAGAAATAGTGCGTGGAGTTCCTCCGCGCGGAAAAAGTTATACTTCAACAAGGAACCCTAAAATTATAACTAGGGCAAAAATATCAACAATTTAAAAACATGTTTTTCTCGAGATTAGAACCTAGCTCCTTAGGCTTCTCAATCCATTAGCGACACCATTACACTACCGGATGGACCCCAGAAGAAAAGAAATATGCGACATAAACGGTCATATTTTTTGATCGCGTTGACTTACAAATTTGTTTTTTTTCACAGCTAAAAGAAACCGTAGCTTCGAGTATCTATACTTATAATAAAACTGTAACAGGTCCAATTCTGTACATTGAAGATATTTTGAAAAAAAATATTGGACGGTTCTCTATAATCGATACTGAAGTCAAAACTGTATTTTTTTTAATTTTTGTCTGTCTGTCTGTCTGTCTGTCTTTCTGTCTGTATCTGGGCTGCGCATCACGCCGAAACTACTCAATGGATTCATATGAAACTTAGCATAATTTTAGTTCATACTACGAGGTAGGTTATAGGATACTTTTTATCCCGAAATTTTCCATGGTTCCCTTGGGAGAGGCGATGAAAGTCAAAATGTGTACTTAGTTGTAATTCATTACCGCGTAGTCCGATTTCATTAATTTTTTGTTAGAAAAGGGGTATATTAAATAACGTCCCGTAAAAATTTCAAGGTCATCGACTTCGTAGTTCAGAAATTACAGACATCACAACCCTCAGTATTAGGTCCAAATAACTTGACCTCCGGAATGTACGGGAACCTTTGAACATACGGCTCATCTTAAGCTGGCGACTGATTTGCAGCGCACTTTGTAGTGTACGTTGAGTAGGTACTTATATAGCCTATCTGAAGACACCTTTAGAAAGGAAATACCTGCTATATCTATAATGTTCCTGAAAGTTCTAGAAATTTTGGAATGATCGACATAATTCTAAAAGGAGTACAAACTATTGTAATCGATTTGGAATGTTCGAGAAAGATCTAGAAATTTCTGGAATGATCAAGAAAATTCTAAAATGACTGCAAACTATTATAATCGATATAAAATGTTCGAGAAAGTTCTAGAATGATCTAGAAAATCTATATTTCTATATCTCTCTATACTTATAATAAAACTGTAACAGGTCCAATTCTGTACATTAAAGATATTTTGATATTTTTTTGAACTGCTATCTATAATCGATACTGAAGTCAAAACTGTATTTTTTTTTATTTTTGTGTCCGTCTGTTTGTATCTGGGCCGTGCATCACGCCGAAACTACTCAATGGATTCAAATGAATCTTAGCATAATTTGAGTTCATACTACGAGGTAGGTTATAGAATACTTTTTATCCCGAAATTTTGCATGGTTCCCTTGGGAGAGGGGATGAAAGTCAAAATGTGTAATTAGTTGTAATTCATTACCGCGTAGTCCAATTTAATTAATTCTTTTTTGTTAGAAAGGAAATGTCATTAAAACGTCCCGTAAAAATTTCAAGGTCATCGATTTTGTATTTCAAAAATTACAGACATCACAACCATCAGAATAATGTCCAAATAACTTGATCTCCGGAATGTACAGGAACCTTTGAACGTACGGTTCATCTTAAGCTGGAGGTAGCTTTGTAGCGCATTTTGTTGTGTACATTGAGTAGGTACTTAATAAATCTATAAATTAATAAATCTTATTAAACAAATAAATGCCAAAAAGGGTCCGCAAATCACGTGATGCAAATTAATGGGGGTTACTATATTTTGTAGAAGATTCTTATGGAAAGAAAAATTAAGAAAATTGGAAAAATTCAGAAAACTTATCACCGATTATAACTTCGCGCGTTTTTCATTTCTAAGACAGGACAACGTCTGTCGGGTCAGCTAGTTTGATATAAATTTCAACTTGATACCTTTACGCATTCCTGAGAAAAGGTGTTTTGACAGACGGACAGACGGACAACAAAGTGATCCTATAAGGGTTCCGTTTTTTCCTTTTGAGGTACGGAACCCTAAAAATGCTTATCTTTACTACATAATTATTCTAAAACGCTGAATTAAACTTAGCAGTAAGTAAGGGTATCTTTTTATGGTTGATAATGTAGGCGTTTGACCATAGCTCATCATTTGTTAAGTGACGGTGTAGTCGAAGATAGTAAACTATCCATGGTAACTAACTATGGTAACTAATTATGGTAACTGTTCATTTTCAATTAGACTGCCAGAGCGGGCACGAAAAATTTACACTGCTTTATGGTTGAAATTCCGAAAACCCGTACGAAGCGCTTTGATTCCACTTTTATTGTGCTAACTGCTAGTCTATGGAATGCGCTGCCTGAATGGTTGTTACCCGATAGTTACAATCTGGGTGTCTTCAAATCACGAGTGAATCGTTTTCTTTTAGGCAAGCGTGCTCCATCGTAGACCGCATCATTGCTTAACATCAGGCGAGTTGGCAGTCAAACGCAAGCCTATTATATATATTTAAAAAAACTAGCCTGGCATGGGAATTGGCTCTCAAGTAAAGCGGCAGACCACACCATACCCTCATTGAAATCTGTTACATTTACTTGGTTCGAAGGATCATTATGATTTATAACTACGCCCCCTTACTAATACCGTCAGAATAGTTACGCCGTGTTTTGCCTTTTTAACTCTTTGAACTCGATCTAAAAAGACAAAATAGATGGAGTAACTATTCCAAAGCTACTCCACGTTTATTATTAAGGAAGACGAAGGTTATTATTTACTAACATACATTCATTCATTGAAAAAGCATGTATCAAAAGTGATTCTGTTAATTAGTTCTTCTATAACCTGGCTAAATAACACGAGTTAGTACAGAATTAACTACCTTCACTGATTAACTGAAAGGCATAAAAATTTAAAGTTATGAAACATAAAAACAGCGTATAAAATATCTCATAAAAATCGCATTATGAAAGCCGCATAAAATTATATGAAATTGGTGGAATATGATATTGGAGGACAATTATGGGATACAATCTAAGAATTAAATGCCCACCGAAATTCCCCCAGTGGGTATATTTTGGTGGGGATTTGTGTAAAACAGAAATAACGAACTCGCGCACGTGTTTACCCAACCGCGAAAGGGTTCGTAGCGCGGCTACGGCGTAGCAACCCCGCTACGGCTCGTAGCTGACTGCCGTAGGCAACGTAGCGCGGGATTTTCGCGCATCTCCGGTCCGCTGCAAAATCAGCGACGTAAAGTTATGCTCTTACTGTGGCAGTGATGACGGACGGTCGGACACTAATGGATTGGATACGATTCGTGTGAACTGGACTTACCTACACTTAACGTTTGACATAGCGATACCGAACAGAAGTACTGACTCAAGATAAAAGTAAAACTAGCGCCCACCTCTACACTAATAAATTGCCTGACGTAAGTTTAGGCCTTCAAATAACTTATATAGTAAACCGGCGTAGACTTAAACTCTATTATGGAATTACTAATAAACCTTAGTGGTTTTTAAATGCTGTTATGTCCTATTTGTATACTTTTCTTTTTTTAAATGATAAATAAATTAATTAAAAAAAAACTTAAATAAATCCGTTAAGTGCGTGTTGAGCGCGCGCTCTGAGGTTCCGTACTACCACATAATACAAAAAGACAACGTCACGCCCAGGCGGTCACCCATCCAAGTACCGACCACGCCCGACGTTGCTTGGTTGTGAATAGAAATTTGTCACCGACTCACACTTGGCCATTATATATTCAATATAATTAATATTTTATATCAACTCAAAGTCATGCCCTAGTAAAGTGGCGGAGGCTGTATAAGAGGATTCTATGGAGCTTTGGAAACAACACGAAATGTCAGTGATATATCCACACTCGAGCACGTCCACGAACACTTAATAAATAATAATCCACCATTATTACATATTAACACTCGATAATAAATAAGTTTAGGAAAATAATACAATGAGACACATGTTTTTCATGTTGGCGCCAAAACCTCCCAAATTGTTTATAATTATGCGTACAATAATGTTTTAAATGTTTATCGGGACTTAACACGTATTATTACAACACAAGTACAATAATATTCTCGAACTAGCTGACCCGACAGACGTTGTCCTGTCTTAGAAATGAAAAACGCGCGAAGTCAAAATCGGTGATAAGTTTCTGAATTTTTTCAATTTTCTTAATTTTTCTTTCCATAAGAATCTTCTACAAAATATAGTAACCCCCATTAATTTGCATCACGTGATTTGCGGACCCTTTTTGGCATTTATTTGTTTAATAAGATTTATTAATTTATAGATTTATTAAGTACCTACTTAATGTACACAACAAAATGCGCTACAAAGCTACCTCCAGCTTAAGATGAGCCGTACGTTCAAAGGTTCCTGTACATTCCGGAGGTCAAGTTATTTGGACATTATTCTGACGGTTGTGATGTCTGTAATTTTTGAAATACGAAATCGATGACCTTGAAATTTTTACGGGACGTTTTATGATATTTCCTTTCTAACAAAAAAAGAATTAATTAAATTGGACTACGCGGTAATGAATTACAACTAATTACACATTTTGACTTTCATCCCCTCTCCCAAGGGAACCATGCAAAATTTCGGGATAAAAAGTATTCTACAACCTACCTCGTAGTATGAACTCAAATTATGCTAAGATTCATTTGAATCCATTGAGTAGTTTCGGCGTGATGCACGGCCCAGATACAGACAGACGGACACAAAAATGAAAAAAAAATACAGTTTTGACTTCAGTATCGATTATAGATAGCAGTTTAAAAAAATATCAAAATATCTTCAATGTACAGAATTGGACCTGTTACAGTTTTATTATAAGTATAGATA
Organism: Agriopis marginaria; assembly: GCA_932305915.1. NCBI lineage: Eukaryota > Metazoa > Arthropoda > Insecta > Lepidoptera > Geometridae > Agriopis > Agriopis marginaria. The sequence goes on from OW029933.1 coordinate 7,623,297, forward strand.
GATATAGAAATATAGATTTTCTAGATCATTCTAGAACTTTCTCGAACATTTTATATCGATTATAATAGTTTGCAGTCATTTTAGAATTTTCTAGATCATTTCAGAAATTTCTAGATCTTTCTCAAACATTCCAAATCGATTACAATAGTTTGTACTCCTTTTAGAATTATGTCGATCATTCCAAAATTTCTAGAACTTTCAGGAACATCTATACTTATAATAAAACTGTAACAGGTCCAATTCTGTACATTGAAGATATTTTGAAAAAAATAAATTTACGGCACTCTATAATCGATACTGAAGTCAAAACTGTAATTTTTTTCATTTTTGTCTGTCTGTCTGTCTGTCTGTCTGTCTGTCTGTCTGTCTGTCTGTATCTGGGCTGCGCATCACGCCGAAACTACTCAATGGATTCAAATGAAACTTAGCATAATTTGAGTTCATACTACGAGGTAGGTTATAGGATACCTTTTATCCCGAAATTTTGCATGGTTCCCTTGGGAGAGGGGATGAAAGTCAGAATGTGAACTTAGTTGTAATTCATTACCGCGTAGTCCGATTTCATTAATTCTTTTTTTGTTAGAAAGGAGGTATATTAAATAACGTCCCGTAAAAATTTCAAGGTCGTCGATTTCGTAGTTCAGAAATTACACACATCACAACCCTCAGTATTAGGTCCAAATAACTTGACCTCCGGAATGTACGGGAAGCTTTGAACGTACGGCTCATCTTAAGCTGGCGACTGATTTGCAGCGCACTTTGTAGTGTACGTTGAGTAGGTACTTAGATAGCCTATCTGAAGACATCCTTTAGAAAGGAAATACCTACTATATTTATAATGTTCGAGAAAGTTCTAGAAATTTTGGTATGATCGACATAATTCTAAAATGAGTACAAACTATTGTAATCGATTTGGAATGTTCGAGAAAGTTCTAGAAATTTCTGGAATGATCTAAAAAATTCTAAAATGACTGCAAACTATTATAATCGATATAGAATGTTCGAGAAAGTTCTAGAAAATCTATATATCTATACATATATATAAAAGCGAAATTTATCTACTCATCTACTCATTCACTCATTAAACACGAAATTTCGAAAACTACTTGACCTACGAAGCTGAAATTTGTCAGGTAGATTCCTTATGGGGTGTAGAGGTCCGCTAAGAAAGGATATTGCGAAAGGGCCGAATTAAGGGGGGCAAATGGAGGTTGAAAGTTTGTATGAAAGTCCTTTGTTTTTGATCTTAGGGATATGAAATTTGGTATTCAGGTAAATAATTTAAAATAAATAAATACTGTATATATGTTACCGGCAATGTGTATAATACGGTATTCTATACAATGCCTAGGCAATGTATAGAATGCCTAAAAAGTTCAGGCAATGCATGAAATATTATTTATTTTATACTTTGCCTAGGTATTCTATACAATGCCGAATGCTCAGCCGGCAATGTGTGTAAAATACGAGAGCAGGGAAGGGGGAGACGTGCGAGCAGGAAGTAAACTTCTTGCGACGCGGGCGGGAGGCGTTATGACCCTCCAAAACAGCTTATAAGCATGGCTTAGAAACGAGATGGGTCTAATAAATTTTAAAGTAAGGTTTTGATAAAAGCAAGGTGTTGATAAACACACACTCACAAATACACACACACTCACAAATATACACACACACACACACACACACACGCGCACGGTCTGACGCTCGCTCAGACGCACGCTCACACTTATGCCCACTCTCACACTCAAGCCCACTCGCACACTCACGCCCACAAACACACCTACACTCACACTTACCCCCACACACACACACTCACACTCGCACTCGCACTCACCTACACACACTCATACTCTCTCTCTCTCACTCACATCTCGCCTAGGCATTGTATAGAATACCTGAATTATACACATTGCCGGTAACATATATATTTTTTGGAAAAGACGGATTAAGGATGAGAAATGGGAGTTTTATTTTTTGTTGAAAGTTTGTTGAAATTTGGCAAGTAGATTACTTTCGGGGTGTAGAGGTCCGCCTAGAGAGGATTTTGCGAAAGGGCTGAATTAAGGGTGGCAAAAGGGGGTTGAAATATTGCATGAAAATCTACGCGTACGAAGTCGCGGGCAACAGCTAGTTATAGATATAGTAGGTATTTCCTTTCTAAAGGTGTCTTCAGATAGGCTATCTAAGTACCTACTCAACGTACACTACAAAGTGCGCTGCAAATCAGTCGCCAGCTTAAGATGAGCCGTATGTTCAAAGATTCCCGTACATTCCGGAGGTCAAGTTGTTTGGACCTAATACTGAGGGTTGTGATGTCTGTAATTTCTGAACTACGAAGTCGATGACCTTGAAATTTTTACGGGACGTTATTTAATATACCCCCTTTCTAACAAAAAAAGAAATAATGAAATCGGACTACGCGGTAATGAATTACAACTAAGTACACATTTTGACTTTCATCCCCTCTCCCAAGGGAACCATGGAAAATTTCGGGATAAAAAGTATTCTATAACCTACCTCGTAGTATGAACTAAAATTATGCTAAGTTTCATATGAATCCATTGAGTAGTTTCGGCGTGATGCGCAGCCCAGATACAGACAGAAAGACAGACAGACAGACAGACAAAAATGAAAAAAAATACAGTTTTGAATTCAGTATCGATTATAGAGAACCGTCCAATATTTTTTTTCAAAATATCTTCAATGTACAGAATTGGACCTGTTACAGTTTTATTATAAGTATAGATATGTCCGTCATTAGCTTTTGGAAAAACTCAGAGTCACTCAGCGGGCAATGGAAAGAGCTATGCTCGGAGTTTCTGTGCGCGATAAAATCCGAAACGTGGATATTCGCCAAAGAACCAGAGTCACCGACATAGCTGTTAAAATTTGCAAGTTGAAGTGGCAATGGGCAGGCCACATCGCTCGAAGAACCGATAACCGATGGGGAAGAAAGGTTCTTGAGTGGAGACCACGAACCGGAAGACGCAGCGTAGGTAGGCCTCCCACTAGATGGACCGACGACATAGTGAGAGTCGCTGGCATCCAGTGGATGCAAAAGGCAGGCTGTCGTTCAGTGTGGAGGTTAAAGGGGGAGGCCTATGTTCAGCAGTGGACGTCTTCTGGCTGATGATGATGATGTTGATGATGATGATGATGATGATGTCCGTCATCTTAACGTACACCGGTATAATGACATCGTTACCATTTATATCATTCAAAACAATCCAGTAGCATTCATAACTTACCGTTACTAATTACCACTCACCATCATCATTTCAGCCGTAGGACGTCCACCGCTGGGCATATGCCTCCCCCATCGATCTCCAAAAGGGCCCGTTGGAAGTGGCCTGCATCCAGCATTTCCCTGCGTTTTCTTTTAGGTCGTCTGTCCATCTTGTGGGTGGACGTCCTACGAAGGCCCATAGTGAGAGATCACGTTTCAGGGCCGTATATCATCATTGGCAACAAACACTCAACACTATGAAAATCATTTACTATGGGACCAACTCTGAAATCGCGAATTAAATTATAAACTATTTATTCTAAATTCTTTGTTGTGTGAATGTCATTTTGCTATGGAAGAACAGATATTTCTTTGCGATTGCTGTTTAAGTTATAATGAATACAATGACTAACTAATTACCACTAGTTGTTCCTAATGACGAAACACGCTTGTAAACAATAGCAAGTTGCTAGTCATTCGATTACGCTACCTGTCTGGTATTATCTGTGTATTAAGGTTGCTCCGTTGAACACATGCACGCAAGGAACGGAGCAATCGCCTGGGGGTTTACATGGAGAACTGAACGTTATCCATCGCTTCTCAACCTTAATAGTGGTGATTCTTTTAATGGTGGGATTCTTTATATTTAAATTTTATTTACGATAAGTTACCTAATTGACAAGTTTATTATGATTATAATTTACTTGACATTTGATTTTTTACATACAGTGTAAACTCTTTATAACGAAACGAAAAAATGCAAGGGACCGCGCATTTTTTTTTCGTTATATAGAGATTTTCGAGACAACATTTAACCGATTCCAATACATAATTTCTATCTTTATTACTATAAATAGATAAATAATTCAAAACACATATATTCTGTTAACTTTGCCTGACGTTTCCAAATGGTAGCAACAGTAGATGGACTGAAGCTTAAACGTCATCCAAAATCACTTTTCTTTTCTCCCTTTTCTATCGCACGTATCTAAGAAAGTTTTTCGTTAACACACAACGCTTTTCTTTTACTTGACAGTTTCTAAGTTGGTTTACGACTGATAATGCATGATAGGTAACGATGGTAATGGTAACAAAATTTCCTACAGACAATGTAATCTAAGAATAATGGCACACGTGTATAGGCAATTAACAATAACAAAAGCGGAACGGCTGTTTAAGACCTCAGGTGTCTTTCTTAGAAATTTCGGCACCTTAAAAGTTTAGTTTTTGAGGCTGATTATAAAAGGCTGATTTATTTATTTTATTTATTTATTATTTAATGCTTAAAGTGATATTTTGCTTTTAAACCTTTATTTACCTTCTAACAGTTACTCTGCGACACAGGTCATTTGTATGATTAATTCATCCCTATATTGTGGGGTAACAAGCACCTGAAAATGGAGCTATTTTAGGCAACAATACAAAGGGCCCCTACATGCGGCGTGTCGATTTTAATTAAACCCTCGCGGTCAGTTTTGACCCAAGCTTCTAACTTGTAGGAATGGTTTTGTTCATCTACTTTGCTTCTGTCCAATTGCGGTCAGCAATTTTTTTTTATCTAAAGTACTTAAATATATTATTTTTGCCTAAAATAGCTCTAATTGAGGTGCTCATTGACGTAATAAAAAAAAAACAAGATTTATGACCAGCAATCAGAACAAGGGTCTTCGACCAGTGTGTGTTGCCAGCGATGACATATGTTACTGAGACGTTGTCTTTTGGAAAAACTCAGAATCACACAGTGAGCAATGAAGAGATATGCTCGCAGTTTCTTTGCGCGATAAAATCCGGAACGGGGATATCCGTCGAAGAACCACAGTCATCGACATAGGTGCTCAAATTTGCAAGTTGAAGTGGCAATTGGGCAGGCCACATCGCTCGAAGAACCGATAACCGATGGGGAAAAAAGGTTCTTGAGTGGAGACCACGAACCAGAAGACGCAGCGTAGGTCCATTAGATGGACCGACGACATTGTGAGAGTCGCTGGCATCCAGTGGATGCAAAAGGCAGGCTGTCGTCCAGTGTGGAGGTTAAAGGGGGAGGCCTATGTTCAGAATTTGTTAAATATGTTGAATATGTTTTGTATGGTCGAATAAAATTTCTTTTCTTTCTTTATTTCTTTCTTCTGGCTCATAATGATGATGATGATTCTACCTAAGTGTCTCATAAGTATCACCATGACATGGCGGATTACATTTGCTCTGCTAAAGCTAAAAGCTTGTTAAAAAACTAAGTTATTATCTGTTAAATCTCATCTAACACAATGAAGTACATTAGGTACCCATGCGTGATCCTCGACGAAGTAAACCAGTCACGACCCTTATCTCCGAGGGATAGAATGGCGAAGAAATAATTATTTACAAATAAGAATAATGTATTCAGAGAACAGGAAAGAACGGAATAAATCTTTTCTCTGACGAAGGTGCTGGGAGATTTATTTAGGCTGAGGATACAATAAAAAACTAAACGAATTAAATCTGTTTTCAATAAAATAATACGTTTCCGGACTTATTTTTTTTTTGTCTTATACAATATATAAAAGGCGATGTGTGTATAACGTATTTATATTGTCTGTATGTTCCCTATGGATTCCGAAACAGCTGGACCTATTTTGAAGTGACTTTCACTGGCAGATAGCTGATGTTAAAAAGAGTTAACGACGGGTGAAATTGCCAAACAGTAATTTTTTTATCTTCAAAAATGGTAATAATGTTTTAGCTAGATAGCTGTAGCAAGCAGCTCGTTAAAAAAATTACCCGGACTCACAGACTAGGTAAAGCTATGCCCGGATTACCATCGTAGTTAGAATAGCTAGCTGATTTGTCAGTGAATTTTGAGCAAGCAGGATTATTTTCAAGTCCGGCGCATGCCAAGTCGAGCGCTACAAAGTCGAGCTAGACCGTACCAGTAATTTACTAACCCACAAGTAGGAGGAAAGCAGCGTGTGCTCAGAGCCTTACTCGAGGCCGATCAGATACGATGCCACAAGTCCACCGGGAGCCAAACTAAGCCTTGTGTAGCTTTGTTAAGGAACATTTTAAATAGGTAGTGAATCTTAGTGCATTATCGGTCAGTGCTTAAGTTCAAAACCCGTGGCGTGCTATTCAAACCGCTAAACATTTACAATAAAAAAAATAAGGTTACCTACCTTTTTTAGGATTTTTAAATAGCCAAAGTAACGCCTGATTCAATCAATACTAATGATATCGAAGCGTTTTTTGTACATTATTTGACTTGATCGATTTTTTCTAAAACTTGAATTTATCGAATACTTAAAAAATGTGTTGGCACAAAACAGGCTAAATAGGCAAGAAGTCGGGAGCCAAAACTGAAAAGAGAAAAACGAATTATAAAACTACATAAGAGTGAAATTTTTAAACTAAACTAAACTTAAAGGTGAGGATAGGGTGAGGTAACGTCTATAAATACGAGGGTTAGTGTAAGTTAACTTGTATTTTGCTTAGTCAAAAAAGACTATAAAAAATTATTTTTTCGCTCTTGGTAGAGTCCGGGCTTGCGAGGGATTCTGCCAGCGGACACATTAATTGGCAATTTCCCCGCGCGCTGCCATCTCTGATGCATTACCTATCTGCACAAATATCTGCTAATCATGATCATTAGTTCCTGCGCCAGTTTCAATGTGCAGTCAAGTAGGACATGACCCTTGTGTTGTTGTGTTGATTGCATATATTTTATTTCGATAGATTTGTATGCGGTCAACGGACATGATTTCTTATGTTGTTGCGTTTAATGATCTATTAAGGCTACTTAACCGCTCAATTAGGACATTTACCTTGTGTTGTTGTGTTAAATAATCGATTAGGCTATTTAGCCTCTCAATTAGGATATTTTATTTCGATAGATTCGCCAGTTCGAGTTTGCGCTAAATTAGGACATGCCCCTTGTGTTTTTGTGCTGATTGCGTATATTTTATTTCGATAGATTCTGTTTTTATTTGTTTACCTTAAAACAACAAGGGTAAAAAAAGCATTGACATAAATAGTAAGGACGCGGTGAAAATATTGAGCACCAGTGTTCGTTGCTCGCTGATTTCGTTGGCGCGCAGTCGTTGCGCGTCTCGTCATTCTTAAGATCAAATATATTATTAGACCATATCACACTAATAATTATAAAAATTGTTGCCCGCGACTTTGTACGTGTAGACTTTCATATTAACTTTCTGCCCCCTTCTGTCAACTTTAATTCGACCCTTTCACAACATCCTCAGCGGACTTCTATATAGAACCCCATAAGAAATCTTCCAGTCTAATTTCAGCTACGCAAATAAGTAGTTAATGAGATTTTGTGGTTAGCACGTTAAAGCACGATGGGTGTGAGGTACTTAGTTGAAATTTTGTCAGCGCATATTTTTCAAATGCTGAGCACATGTTCAGATGGCCATCTTAAGGCCGCTCTTTCAACATGTTTAAAGAAAATAATTTGCTAAGTAGGAAGAAATAAAACGATCGAGTATTAATTTTAGGATATTATCGAAAACATTAGATGTGTTTATGTTGATATGTTTTATTTTAGCGGAAATAAAATGAAATAATCTATTTTTAGTTTTTTTTTTGTTCTTAAATTTTTTCGCAATTTTTTTTTTAGTACGCTGCTGTCGCTCGTGGTGTTAAGATTTGATTAATTTGGTGACTGGATCCCATGCGGGTGGTACTTGCCAACCATTATTATATCACAATTTGGGCGATTTAGTTGCCTCGGGCAACATCCTTGGTATGTACCGTTTTAAAAGAACCGAAGGATCGGTTAAAAAGTTATCATAAAAAAATCTGCTACCTTCAAACAAAGGATAACTATAACGTATAAATAAAAATACGTCTATTTTGCGGAACTATATACTAACTAGGTAAGGAGATAAGCAAATAGGGGAAGCGCGTGCGGCCATTTTCCTCTATCGGTCCCTAACGTATTATCTTTCGGCAAGATAACGACGTTCATTTGCGACGTCCGATCAAGTGGCAGATAAATGATTTGTAACAAACGTTCCGTACGCTTTCCGGTTTCGGACATGAGGATTTAGATAAAACGAAGCGATTATTAAGATTGATTTAACATCACGGATAAAAATACAATTTCAGTACTAAAATTGTAGACTGGTTTTCGAACGACCGTACAAAACCAACTATATATGCCGTTACGACACTCACATTTCACAAATGCGCGCCTCTATGGAAAAAAAATTGATTAAAAAATGGTAAGGCGTGCTTCACTTGCACGATAACATGGTAGGAATAGTTTTTTGCATCTGAACTATTGATGGTGCAAGTCAATGGTGCATACAGTACAAGGTGAAAACATTAGATGCGTTTGCAACATTACTGGTGCAAACGATACAAAGTAGTTGCGTTTGCACCATTAATGGTGCAAGTCAATGGTGCAAACGGTACATCGGGACAAAATGCTATGGTGCTGAAAACGTCAATGTACACAACATTGACGTTTTTTTTGTGTTATCTATAGTTTAAAAGATCCATGTTGAAAGCAGATGATCAAAGTATTTTATTTAGATAATATCTTGTTCATCTGCTTTCAAGCTATACTAGCTATACTCGCACAATCTAACGTCATAAGCTATTTACTTTAACGTAAACTTGCTTAGTACTTTTTAGGAACTTTGCTTGTTGGTCATGGTGCATTTTAGGTATCCTACCTTCTTAGGCATCTTGCTCTTTGGCAACTCGATCAAAACTTATAAGAGGCTATGCAAATTAGATCATAGAGTGCCGTATCTTTAACCTTTGTTCTTGGAGATCTTAGGTTGAAACAAATTACGTTAAGGCTCTCCATGGGCGTTTTATAAGGCTCTCCCAGAGGTCGGTCAATTTTTATTCTTGCCATACGATTATGGTGAAACTTGCCGTCTAAAGCATTAAAAACAGGAAAAAGATGAGAAGTTAAAAGCCAATAAAAACATTCAATTTGTTCCACTGCCTGGAGCGATTCCAAAACGTTTAGCTACGCTAGATAATACATTAAACGAGCTTTCTAGAAAATTGGTTAAAATTTCTCAATATAGCTAGAGGTCTCGAGTACGTGATATTTCTGGGAGCACTTGAAATTGCTCACGACGTCCTTTCATAAACGGAGACGTGAAATTGTTGCTGGCATTCACACCAAGCTGTAACTTCAGTACCCAAATATTGGAGAAGTCCAGAACATCATAATCATCATAATCAGCCTTTTAACAGTCCACTGCTGGGCTTTTAGCCTACCCCCGAAAGGGTGATTGGACCATAATATCCACCACGCTGGCCCAGTGCGGATTGGTGGATTCACATACGCCATTGAATTCCTTCTCCGTCCGTATGCAGGTTTCCTCATGATGTTTTCCTTCACCGAAAAGCCGGTGGTATGAAAATCCGTACATAAGCTCCGAAGAGCTCATTGCGTGCCCGGGGTTTGAATCCGCGACCTCACGCTTTCAAGTCTAGCGGTCTCCCAAATGGGCTACCACGGCTATTTATAGCTCCGGAACAAAAGCCGATAAATATTTTTGTCGTAGTTTTTTTGAAAACTCATAAGTATTGATTTACGTAATCGATAAAAAGTAAATATATTTGTCGGGTTTAGGGTCTGCCCATCTTTAGAGCCTTAATTAGTGCGTTTTTGACGAAATTTGCAGCCATTCCCGTAAGTGAGTGGAACTATGGATGGTATGTGAGACTAAGTAAGTAGATCGCACTAATTAACTATCGTACCAGCGTACTATGACAAACAGGTTTTATAAATCTAGCATAATATGGTTTTACGGCTTTTTTTCTGGAGCTCCTTATTTTATAGAGAATTTTTGAGTGGTAATGAAGGAAATTGGAATGTGTGCTATTGAAAAATAAGGGTGATATTTAAGGTGGTACGTTTCATCTATGGCGGGAAATTCAATTTTAAAACAGTTTTCTTGTCCATGTAGCTAGGGTGGGTAATTATTGTAAACGATAATAATGTTTGCGCAAATTGGTTATTATGCGAGTTGGGGACAAATTTTTATTCACCACTCGGGTGCGGTTGGTACTTGGATGGGTGACCGCCAGGGCGTGATGTTGTATTTTTGCACAATTTTTTTGTAGTGGTACGGAACCCTCGGTGCGCGTGTCTGACTCACACTTGGCCGGCTAATTATACGTACGTCCTGTTAAACAAACTTCAAGCGAAATTGAAATGCTCTGTGTGTTTGGGAAACAACAAACAATTTACACACTCTAGAAAGCCTAAAAGAGAAAAGGTCATCTTGATAGAATTTTATTCATTTTTGACCTTTGAATTTTTTTTTACAAAGTTTTTAACTACTGATTTGAACGTTATATACTAGCTGATCTGACACGTACTGGCCAAATTTAAATAAATTTGTTTGCGTTTATACAACATTCTAATTGAAAAAAAGAACGTTCATTTTTCCCGGACATTTGCGGGAAAATTTTCAAAATTTAATTTAACTTACATACTACTTTATTCTACTCGTAAAATACGTCTACGCCTACTTACTCAGTCACAGTATTTAGCACTTATTCCTTCGATCTATTTTACAGGTTTTTTTTTTTAGAATAGGTATTGTACTTTTTTGTTTGCTTTTGTTAACAAAGGAGAAATTTGATGAGGTTTGTGATCGTTCAACCTCAAGAGACCTCACTTCAGGAACAAATTAATTCGCGAAAGTCCACGAAGGCAAACTCCGAAGCCTCGAAGGCTCTTAAAAGAAAAACCGTCTGAAAACATATGACAAAACAAAAGCGATTAGACCGTGGGGTCGAGCGATATCTCATTTTGTACATCATAAAAATGTCGGTCCCGTCTGAGATTTAGCTGAATGAAGGCTAAAAACAGTTTCATCGGTTCAATTAAAAGTTTGGGCCGGGCCAGGCCGAGACGGAGCGGCGCATAATTACTGGTGTCACTCAGGGCACGGGCGGCGCGCCGGGCTTCGGCTGGTCAGACGGAAGCTTTCACACCCTCTGGATATTCGCGCTGGAAATTTCGTCACACAGGATCGTAAAAAGATTAACCACACCTGGCAGTTTATTTACCACTTTTCCCGCAGTTTATCGAGACTTAAGTATCCTATGTACGAACTATGCTTCTATTATTTTATTTATTTATGCTTCTATATGCTTCTTTGGAAAATATTATGAAGATCGGTGTCGTGTCACGCCTTGACGTCATAGCGTGCTAATGAGCTCTCTGTCTAATAAAAAAAAACTAAACTACTAAAAAAATACTAGTATTTAAAATACTTATTATTTAAAACACTGTTTTAAACTATCACGGTTGTTCACTAAAGTTATATGATTATTAACGGGATATTTACCGTGGTAAGGTTGTGGAAGTTCGTACATAGGACAGACGAAGCGAACTGTTTCATGCCGCATCAAGGAACACATAAAGGCAGTAAAAAACAATGAAAGACACAAATCTGCCATAGCTGAACATCTGCTGGACGCGGGTCCTAACCACTGGATTGAATTCCATAACCCTAAAATCTTGTCCACCGAACGCCATTACATACCAAGGCTAGTAAAGGAAACTATCGAGATCTCGAAATGCCAGAATTTCAATCGAGGTGATGGTTTTCAACTCGCCAGTGCGTGGAATCCAGTATTAGGTTGTTTTAAAAATAAAAGTCCGCGTTCAAAATGTGTTCAAAATACTATACGCAGTGATACAGTGAGTGTGTTTTGTCGGGATTTAGGATCGAGTTCGAGTTCCAGTGATAACCGTAGCAAAAGACTAAGAAAGAGGGTAGATCGTTATGTCTGCACCTAACTTTTTAACTTTTCGACCAACCACCCGCATTCTTCAGTCTTCCCGTGAACATGGTGCATGTAACTGCGCCGAAATATCGGGAGCTCATTCCACAACCTTACCACGGTAAATATCCCGTTAATAATCATATAACTTATTATTTATTTATTTTTTAAATAAAATTAATTTTGTTTGCATTTATGGGCTCTATTTATGATCAGCTCCATTATTAAATAAAAATTAGGACACTGGCCTATTATTGACGCCAACACCAATATGAATTTTATCATCCTAGCAACAAATTAATCGTGTCGGTAACACCAAGTAGCCCCTTAGCAAGCAGTCTCGGTACAAAACGATGGAAACCTCCGTGACGATGATTACGTGTCAAAGTTTATGAGAGTTCCTTTGTCGCGTCCCATCGCTTTGTTCCATCAAGTATCGGTGTTTTTACTCGGCGCTCGGCTTCGCCGATACTCACATATGAATTAGCTTCTCAATATAAGATTGGGATGGGATGGGGGGATGGGATGGGGGGGGGATGGGTTCTCAATATGGGATGGGGGGATGGGGGGATGGTATCTCAATTAGAACACTTTGAAAAAAAAAATCACAAAAAAATCTTGATATGATTAAATATTATCGCAACATTAATATAAGAGGTACTTCCTCGTAAACTCAGGAAAGTTGGTGACCAAACGCAGATCTAGATAGCTAAACTTTTTAATATGTTTTGACAAACGTACAAATCATAATCAGCTTTTTAATAGTCCACTGCTGGACTTTTAGTCTACCTCTGAAAGGGGTTATTGGGCCATATATATGGCCATACGTACAAATATCATTTAATAAATCTACTAAATATTGTAAGTTCATTCATTCACTGAAAGTCAACGCATAACTTAAACAATTGGGTCTAGAAGCATGAAATTTTGCGTAAGTATCTTTCGTGTAACGAAAATTAAATATTATAAAGGATTTTTGAAAATTCGCCCCTAAAAGGGTTAAATTTTATGAAAGTTTGTATAGAAGTTCGTAGTTTTTTGAAGTCAGATACGTGGAAGATGGTATTTAGACTTCTATTTACAAGTAAAGGTTAGTTGAATCATCGTTTTTGAAAACTCATTCCCTAAGGGGGTTTAATAAGGGATGAAAGGTTGTGTGGAAGTTCGTAATTTTTTAAGTTAGAAACGTGGAAGTTGGTGTTTAGACTTAGGTTTACAATAGTCAGCTGTTTATACGGCTCTTTTAGTAGATGAATTTCAAAAAACGCATAAGCGTTTTTACTAAAAGAGGCAAAGATTTTCAGGTTATTTGTCAAAGAAAAGAGGTAAGGGGATGAAAGTTTGTACGAGCTTCGTCATTCCCTAGTTAAGAGATGGAGAATTCCACCGGACACAAGGCTCGTAAATACTAATACCTACTCTTTCGTCCGATTTATCGATCGATAGATCGTCGTTTGGGTATTACCCATCAATAGGGCATTCTCACAGTTACTGAAAATTTACTAAATAAAGATTCTGGTTTTGAAAAACGGCAATTCCATAGGTATATAAATATTCTAAAATAAATATGTTTTAATTTGTTACATTAGTTTAATTTGTTTTTCTCTATAGGTACATGCTTCTTTCTGTTATTGTAAGTAGATATACCTGCCAAACAATTCGAATGCTAATTTACTCGTACATCTGGCATATTTACTTTCCGCATTTCAAGCGTTATCGAGGCCGTTACCCGTCGTTATTCGTTATACAGGGCTAATTTAACTTTATTACCACTGTCTTCGTAACGGAAACGTAATTTACTTAAATTAAATAGGTATTATTTATTATCTCAGATAATATTATCGATGGAGCCCGCAGACATATATACACAATTATTATTTTGAAGTAGGTAGTTGACATTTTAATATATCGCTGGCTCACTATTACAAGGTTCTATGTTATTTTTTTACACGTTCTGTAATTTCAATTAAAAAAAAATTGGTTTCATAAATATTGACTTAGCAGGGTTTATGATTGAGAGAGATACTTTTACTCAAGCATAAACCCTGCTAAGTTAATATTTATGAAACCAATTTTTTTTTATTGAAATTACAGAATGTGTAAGAAAATAACATAGAACCTTGTAATAGTGAGCCAGCGATATATAAAGGGAATTTAATTGGTTATTATTATTATAAAGTTTGCTATTGAGGCTAAACCTATTTTAAGAAATAACTGATACCTACACAGTTTTACAAAATATACGTATATAAATATATCTAAATTAAAATATATACTGAATAAAAAAATATATATAAGACTAGTAGGCCGCCCTTGCTTCGCACGGGCGAAGCCGGGATATATAGCCTATGTCAACCGGGATAGTGCAGCATCCCAACAGTGAAAGAATTTTTCAAATCGGTTCAGTAGTTTCGGAGCCTATTCAATGCAAACAAACAAACAAACAATCAAATCTTTCCTCTTTATAATATTAGAATAGAAGTATAGATGTACTATGTAAATGTTTTAGACAACAAAAAATTTAGCGTCTAATTGATCGTATGATCTGGCGGTTTTTTTTTAAAACAAATATTAGACTTGCGTTAGACCACCATCACGCCTGATGTTAAGCGATGATGCGGTCTACAGAGGAGCACGCATGCCTAGAAGAAACTGATTCACTCGTGATTTGGAGACACCTAGATTGTAACTATCCAAAACAACATTAACATTGTGTTGTTTCAGACTCCATAGGGAACATACATACATACACACTTCGCCTTTTATATAGGTAACTACATGCAAACGGGGCCTCTATTCTAAAACGAAATAGCAATACCTACTTAATTTACCTCCGCTAAAACTTTTTTGTTCCCTGAATTACGTCGACTAGGTTAGGTACTTCACTTGATTATTGAATCCGAAATTAAATTTATGCATTAATTTAAATACAAGTGCCAATATATTGAGGCTGGTGAAAGCGAGTTTAATTCGCGAGAGTCGTAATCAGCGCAAACGGTTTAATCAGAGAGGTTGCGACCCTCCGGCTGCCAACTAACGCAATCACCCCCCACATAGAATATACAGAAGGTAACCGCTGTTTGTAATTTGCACTGTAGTCCTAACTAACTGGCACACGTGGAATAAACCTATCACCCTATACATGGTTACGCGGAACGGTGATACTATACCGAGAGGAGGTCATTGTACTCATCATTATGAACAACTTTCAGCATGGGACCAACCTCAGATTAAACAAAAAAAGAAGATATGTTTTTTTTTATTATTATTTATGTTAGTGAATAACATATATGTTATTGTTACAAAACTCTGCCAAACTGCATAGCAGTTTGTAGGCAGATATAATATACTCTCTTTACAAAATTTCATCATCAACGAGTAGGAACAACGGATTATTTTATCAACGGGATATTTACCGTGATAATGTTGTGGTTGGAGCGACAAGAAGCTCATCAGCAACGAATCCCTAGTTCAAACTAAGTTTCGCATCGGCGCTAGTCTATCGGTTTTTTATCGGATACATTTAGGAGTGTGCATTGCATCTGCATGATCTAATTCCCTCCTGCCCATTTTTTCTATCGGACTGCCAGAGTGGGCACGAAAATGTGACTCCGATTTATGGTTCATATTCCGAAAACCCGTACGACGCGCTTTGATCCCACTTTTATTGTGTGAAACTGCTAGTCTGTAGAATGCGCTGACTGAGTGGGTATTACCCGATAGTTACAATCTGGGTTTCTTGAAATCGCGGTTTCTTCCAAGCAAGCGTGCTCTATCATAGACTGCATAATCGCTTATTAAGCGATGTGGCGGTCAAACGCAAGCCTATCATTAATAAAATAAAAGAATAAATAACTTTAATACAAACAATAGATACGCATACATTACATTGTGTGAATTTAAATATCTGCCCTGGGTACCTACTAGTTGTCTTAGTCTTGACTCCTCTTTCTTAATTAGAGCAGCAAAACAATGGAACGCCTTGCCCCTGTCTGTATTTCCGCAGCATTATAATCTTGGAGTGTTCAAGTCTAGGGTTAATAGGTTCTTACTGGCCATCTTCGACCGCATCATCCCTTTCCATCACGCGAGATCGCGGTCAAACGTTCGCCTAGTCTGACCAAAAAAAACTTTCTGTGTCTTCCGTGTTCAGGGAATCCTATTGCAGAGCTATGAGTGTATGTTACTTTTTTAAAGTTTATCTTTTATCTCGCTACACTGTGGCACTCTGCTCCGAGACGTCCGCAATACACGGCAGCTTTGTATTAACCATTTAACCTCAATTCACTCGCTAAATTTAACCCAGTTTCGGTGCTACGATTGCAACTAAATTTATTAGTGACTCGTCAAGTTGGCTAGCTAGAGAGAATCGAGGCTTGGTTCTAGAATATTCGATATTCGGAATTTTAGTACCTGTCAAACTAGCCTATACCACATCATATATATATTATAGTACCTACCTATACCTTACCTGTACCTTAATCTATGTAGGCAAGCCCCTATTGATAAACTTTTACATGGCTTCTCTAACTAGAATAATAAGTTCGTTATGGGCATTACACGTTCAAAGCAAGTTATGCCCGCAGTCCAAAACCTATTGTTTTTGTTCAAAAATTTTTGCTTATACATATTTTTTTTTAAATATAAATAATAGGCTTGCGTTTGACCACCATCACGCCTGATGTTTAGCGATGATGCGGTCTACGTTGGAGCACATAAGAGGATAGAACCAGTATATATCAGTGGTAGCATGACTAGCACGTCTGTCTTATGAACTGGAGGTTCCAGGTTCAATTCCGGGCCAGGCAGATGCTCTGGCCTGCTAGTTGTCCGTATGTCTATAAGTGTGTGTATTCCATGGCGTCCCTGATAAAGGGAGAATCTTAGTGGGGTTAGAACATGTATCGATACAGTCAGTGTTGTGTATCGTAGTGACAACCCTGCGATTTTTCAAAATCAAGGAATGCACGCTAAGTCCCGATAGACATTTAAAACATATACAAACCGCGAAAGTTTAAAAGTTTCCTTTTTTCTTAGCATCTACGAGTCTGTAGACTCGTTTGTTTTTGTTTATAGATAGTACACCTAACATATTTTGTAAGATAATGGCGTCTATTCTGTCATACCAATAAACTAAACCAATCTGACAGGACTAAAATTATCTGCCTCTCTTATCATTTTAATATGTGAGAGTAGGATGGTAACAATTTTAGAGCTGTCAAATTTAGTTTAGTTTAGTTTAGTGTACATCAGAATCGATGCCACTGTTGGTCTCTTCCCATTTAACCGTTTTAACCCGACTACGACAAAAAAGTTAGTAACACACCACCACAAATACAATTTCAATAAAAAACTAGCAACAGTTTTACTGTTGCCAATTTTGGTAGTTCAGGTTGTTACTATTTTATTTTTACTTATCGTGAAACTTTTTTCTTTTTTGTTTCACCGACGCGACAGTCAGCATTTACTTTTACGAGTGTAGCTATTTGGTCAGTTTATAGAGCAAGATGGTGCGGTCAGCCAAATCTGTAGCTCAGGTCGACGTCCCCGCATTCAGGTCAACCGTGTTTAGCTTGAATTTTTAATATTGAAAAAGCTTCAAAATCCTGAAATTTTATTTATACTATTTTTTTTTGTTTTATAATAATGTAGCTTGAAACTCGTAGAAAATTTGTAACTAAAACAAAACGCTGTTAAAAATATTTACTGACCGCTCACCGTATCAGTAAACTGTAAAGTTGAGAAAGTGATGGAACTATATTTTTTACGGGGCACCAGCCCTATTCAGTTCTACTCAAAAGTAGGTCGTTCTGAATAATGTTACTTTCTTTCATTTTGACTAAAATTACTAGTTTTTTGGTTACCATAATTGACTATCATAAAATAGTTGAGATTCTCTCACATACTTGTCACTTGGGATGCTTAATGTTGCTGATATTGCTTATATGCTGTAGGTATACCTTTTTGTAAGATGGCAGGCTATTTAGGATTGTGGATGCCTGCCTCTGTGCCAGACGGAGGGCATTAGGATCTCCGTACGATCACCCCGGTAATTCTAAGCGTGCTATACAGGATTACTGGTGATCAGTTAGCATCCTAGTTAGTAAGCTATTAAAATTTGCAAGTCAAAGTGGCAATGGGCAGACCACATCGCTCGAAAAACCGATAACCGATGGGGAAGAAAGGTTGTTGAGTGGAGACCACGAATCGGAAGACGCAGCGTAGGTAGGCCTCCAACTATAGATGGACCGACGACATTGTGAAAGTCGCCGGCATCCAGTGGATGCAAAAGGCAGGCTGTCGTTCAGTGTGGAGTATAAAGGGGGAAGCCTATATTCAGCAGTGGACGTCTTCTGGCTGATGATGAAGATGATGATGAGTTAGCATCCTCTTAAGGGCGGCCTCAGTACATCAAAACTACTTACTTACTTATTTACTTACTTGTGTTCTACGGTTTTTCTAAATTCGCGAAAAAAATCAGCCGTTCCATTAAAAAAAACAATCACTCGCGTAAAATGTATGATACAGCTGTTTTTTCCCGCGAATATTGATAAGTCGTAGAACAAAAGTTGTTTGTTTTGACGTATTGAGAGAATGCTAACTGATTAGATTACTATATACCTACTTACCTACTTTACAAGAATTATGTTTTCAACGCTTTCATTTTAATTTTTCACCGCAGTTAAAGTCCGACGTTTTCCGGCATTTTCTTTTGAGAAATGAAATAAACATTTTCTCATAACACATGAATATGAATGAACTCATCCAAGTTATCCATTTGAGGAAGATTTGAAGGCGCTATTTACCTGTACAAAGAGTATGTTCCTTTATTCTCTGCAAAATATTTTTCTTTCTAGGAAAATTGTCCCCAATTTAAAAGAAAAAACCAGCGCGGTCGAGTTTCTCTGCGTTCATCGTAAAAAGTACGTTATAAAAGCAGTAATAAAGGAAAACATTATGATAACTTTTACTGGTACTGGTTATTGTTATACTTTTTGACTGTTCATTGGAATGTATTATGCAGGTAGGTGTGTTATCATTGGTATAAAGCCTGAGTGGTATGGATATTGGGTACATCTAGATTTTTTCTCATTAAAGTTAGTAGGTACCATGAAGTACAGAACAAGCCAATGTAAAATTATTGAAATGAAGCACTCCCTTGTAACGGATTTTATCACGTGTATTTTACATTATTTAAATTACTGGTGTTTCGAAAATTTTGCCGTGTCCGTGGTCAGAGGTAAAAACAAAAACAAAAAATACAATCAAATTATGATATTGGTAAGATTGTATGTTTTAATGTGTAATAATCGAAACGAGTCCGAGTACGAGTACTTGAGAACGAGTGGATGCGAATAGCGAGAGACCGGGGAGAGTGGCATAAACAAAGGGAGGCCTAATACCCAGCAGTGGGTCACTCAGGGCTGATGATGATGATGAATCGGAAAACTTAAGAAATAATTAATATCGAAATATACCATTCATAAATAGAATACAATCGTGTCCAATTGACAGTGAAACGTGTATCTTGATTTACGTAGCTAAAAACCAGCCAAGTGCGAATCGGACTCGCGCATTGAGGGTTCCGTACCACCATAAAATACAAAAAGTAGTGCAAAAAGACATCGCGCCCAGACGGTCACCTATGTATCCAAGTACCTATGTACCGCGACCGCGCCCAACGTTGCTTAACTTTGTGGAGTGGAACATAGTCACCAACTCGCACTTCGCCATTCTTTATTATTTTAGATTATTTTACTTTAAAGTGTGAAACATGATAAACATGACTATAAACATGACATTTTATACTAACACTATATATATAGGAATGATCTACGTTTAGCCGCCAACTCGCCTGGTGGTAAGCGACGGTGTGGTCGAGGATGGAACACGTTGATCTAAGAGAAATCTATTCACTCTAGCCTTTGAGATGCCTAGATTGTAGTTCTCAGGAAACAAGAGGACAACAAAGAGTTCCATTCTTGGGAATTGATTGTACGTATTACCGTTTTTTCGTTAGAGCAAAAACAAAAATAAGTAAAAAGTTTTTTGTGCTCTTTTTTTGCCTTTAATTTTTACTTTTTTAATTTATTATTATTTTTTAGTTAATCCGCCACAACATTACATATTCTGTGTAAATTTCAACTGGCTTCCTAGCGTATAGTTTACCTATGAAATATAGGCAAGCATTGTGCACGGACACGTTGTCTGGGGTAATGGTTTAGGGCTGGGCTTCACAGCACACGAGCGCAAAGCGGCTGTGATGTCGATATTAAAAGTTAGCTTGCCATATCGCGCAATTTCACGATAAATTGCGCGAATTTATCACTCGATTGATCGCCAAATTCGCACTCAGGCCACCCCTACCACCAATCTACCAGCTGAGTTACGTCATTTTGGCGCTTCGTTTATAACCGCAGTGCAAGTGGTGTGCTAGGTAGTTAACTAGGTTTATGAAAATGAAAAACGTGAACACTAGGTAGGTAATTGGATGAATAAACTCTGTTTTGTTTACACCAAAATTTCCCACTCTTTCCAAAAACAAAATGGTTGCCTGGTAGAGATCGCTTTTAGCGATTAGCCGCCACTTGTGGCACTAGCTCGTAAGTGTTTTCTATCTGTTTGTAATTTTTATTTCTGGTGTATACAATAAAGAGTTTCTATCTTTCTACATATCCATGGTATAATAATATACCCCGCCAGGTATAGCGCTCCGAGAAAAAATGTCACGTGGGTGTCCTGCAATGATGTCATCAATGTCATGGATAGTGAATACACGTACACGTGCATAAGCAAGAGCAGAATAAGTACCTTACAACAAGTTCGAGAGAGATGACGATACACGAAACAATGGCGGACTCCGTGTGTAATCAGTAGCGTGAAATTATAACTTCCCAATTTCCGTATATTACCTGTGGGAACCCAATAAATCAATGTGCATGGTTGTGACAAATATTGTGTTTAATATATTCAATTCGTGTTTAACTTGAATTGCTTTGCTTGAGCGGACAAACCAAATGACAATTGAAATGCTTTTTGTATTTTATTTAATAGATTATTAATTTCCCAATATCTGTGTTTGTTACAATTAAGTGGCAACTGGACAGTGACGTCATTGCGGGACGACTCCCAGAGCGCTAGACCTTGTTTTCTTGGATCATGTATATATCTATCTAACAAAATGGATTCACATGCCACAGTCTTGTGGTAGGGATCAGTAATCCGGAATGTCGGCTTGACGCGCTTTAGTCATAGCTGGCTCATAAATCCTGGATTGGGATTGCGTTTCAAGAGAAATACTTATTCATGCTATTTCATTCACGGATATGGCTATATCAATAAAACTGCCTTAATGTTTGTTCTTCATTTTTAGGGTTCCGTACCCAAAGGGTAAAAACGGGACCCTATTACTAAGCCTACATTATCTGTCTGTCTGTCTGTCTGTCTGTCTGTCTGTCTGTCTGTCCATCCTACCTTTAAACGGATGTATCTTTAGAACCGTAATAGATAGCCAGTTGAATTTTCACAGAATATGTAATGTTCCGGCGGATTAACTAAGAAATAATAAATAAGCCTAAAAGTCGAAACGAAACGGTCCCATACAACATACGTGTTTTTTAACGTATTTTTGTTAATTAGCTCTAATGTAAAAATGGTAATACGTACAAGCGTCAAACTTGGCATTATTATAGTACACACTCTAAAGTATACCAACAAATAATAAATAAAGAACAAGTGCGAGTCAGTGATAAGTTTCTGTTCATAACCAAATTATAGCTGGTAATTTCGTTATTGAATTTGAGGTGGTACGGAACCCTCAGTGCGCGAGCCTGACTCGAACTTGGCCGGTTTTTCTTAATTTAAAAGGCTGTACACCCATCAGAACTATCTCTTTAGAAACATAAAAAAGAATAAAAAACGTTTGTGCTTGTCTCGAGTACGTCTCTGTGCAATTTCGATACGTATTACCTAATTCTGGTATAAAAGACATAATTAGGTAAAATTGCTGATTAATAATTTATATTTAAGATGAATAGCAAAGATTATTACGGACGTCAAATAAAATGAAACGATTAATCAAATCAACGATAGGTATTATACGAATCAAATTACTACACTGTAGAAACAGCCTAATCAAATTACTAGGCTAAGTAGGGAGTAAATTAGTGTTTTATATATTCTCGGTCCAAGTTTTAAAGTTTTATTTAGCTCTAACAGCTGTAAAATAATGTAAAATCCGCCATGACCTTAATTTTGTGAAACTAGTAGACAAACAATAAAAAACGAAAAAAAACATACATTACCTTCAGTCGAATTGATAACTTTTGAAGTCGGTTAAAAGGGCATATCTTTTCGATTTTTTCCGGGTCATTACAAATACTATACCTAAAGCTATTTTTATGTTTATGTATAAAACACACATATGTTGGTTGAATGGTTGCCTGGACGAGATCGATTTTAGCGATAAGGCTTCTATTTGTGGCACTAGCTCGTAAGTGTTTTCTATCGTGTTGTAATTTTTATTTCTGGTGTACACAATAAAGGGTTTCTATATGTAAAAATCACACACGAACGTGTGTGTTGTTTCCAGAGTAAAATGAAAAATATTAAAAAAAAATTGTTACCATATTACTTTTTGCAAATTCTGACTTAGTGATTTTATATCTTCAATAATGTGAAAATATGTAATAATGTGAAAACACGCGAGCGAGAGAGCTGCAGACGTTATATAGCCCCCTTATAGTCATCTGTAGTGCTACTTAAGGCGCCGTGACTAGCTGACTTTTATGTTTTTGAGGGGGTGAAGCAGAGGAAGTGGCGGCCGACTAGTCCCACCTACAGCGGGGCGCAACGCGTGAATCTCGCCGCAACGCGACGTCCTTCACTTATAGACAGCTATAGACATGTAATTTCGTCGGTCCACAGCATAGCTCCGTTGGCGCAGTGGTCTGGCCCCGCGCTGGTAAACCACGAATGCCCGGTTCAAATCTGTAGTATGTAGATATTTTTGGACTCAATTTTTTATCATAACACTAAATCAAAGGATACGGCCGTTTCTGCCACATATTTTGAGACTCGTAGGAGTGCTCTTTTTATGTTTTGATGGGCATCAAAACATAAAAAAAGCACTCCCATTGATCTAAAATCATGAAATTTAGCAAGAAACAATCTCTTATCACAAGTAAAGGGAAAAATGCAAAGGCCAGAAATGGTTAGTTCCATTTAAAAAAAAAACAGCCAAGTGCGAGACGGGCTCGCGCACTGAGGGTTCCGTACCACAACGTAACTTGTTAGGTACTAAAGTAAAAAAAAGTGAATAAAGCCCAGGCGGTCACCCATCCAAGTACCAGCCGCACCCGACGTTGCTTCACTTCGGTGATCGTACGAGAACTGGTGGTGAACAGAAGTTGACACCGACTCGAACTTGGCCATTATTTATTATTTGTATTTGTAGTTGTTGTTTTTTTAGTGTGTACTATTATCATGGAAAATGCCATGTGAAAGATACAGCCGTTATTAGGTGTGTGTACGTTCCCGATGAAAAAAAAAACGTTTTAGCGCAAAACAAACTTAACTTTGTTATTTAAAAACTGTTGTCTCCATACATCGACCTAGGTTGCGATCAGTTTATCAAATGCAAAAATGTTTACAATCTCGAATATTAGGGTTCCGTACCCAAAGGATAAAACGGGACCCTATTACTAAGCGTACGATGTATGCCTGTCTGTCCGTCCCAAGTTATTTAGAACTTTTTTAGTTTTATTGAAGACTAGCTGCGCCCCGCGGTTTTACCTGCGTAGTGATGAAAATTGGTGATCATGATGATGAAAACAGTATTTTTTTTTCTCTTTCAACATAAGCTATCTGACAGGGAAAATCCCGTCAAAATCTGTTCAGCCATTTTGGAGTCTATATGGAACATCATCATCATCAGCCTTCATAGGAAACATACATACATATACATACATACACACATCGCCTTTTACATGTGTAGAGAAGATAGATAATTATTATGTTCAAAGAAGACTGTAACACCTTTTTAGGGTTCCGTAGAACTACAAAGAACCCGTACTACTTGTGTTCGTTCTGTCCATCCGTCTGTCTGTCTGTATGTCCATTCCAAGTTGTTTAGAACTTTTTAACTTTTATAGTAGACTAGCTGCGCCCCGTGGTTTCACCCGCGTAGTGATGAAAATTGGTGATGATGATGACAATGAAGATGAAAAGCAGCATTTTTTCCTCTTGTTATAACATCAGCTACCTGAGAGTGAAAATCCCGTCAAAAACAGGTCAGCCATTATGGAGTCTATACGGAATATCATCATCATCAGCCTTCATAGGAAACATACAAACATACATCGCTTTTTATATGTATATAGAAGAAATATAAACTCCAAAAATACTGTAATACCTTTTTAGGGTTCCGTAGAATTACAAGGAACCCATATAAGTTCGTTCTGCCCATCCGTCTGTCTGTCTGTCTGTCCATCCTAAGTTGTTTAGAACTTTCTAACCTTTATAGTAGACTAGCTGCGCCCCGCGGTTTCACCGTGTACTGATGGAAAATGGTGATGATGATGATGATGATGATGAAAAGTTCCATTTTTTCTCTTCTTATAACATCAGCTATCTGAGAGTGAAAACCCTGTCACAATCAGTTCAGACATTTTGGAGTCTATACGGAATATCATCATCATCATCATCAGCCTTCCTAGGGAACATACATACAA
Organism: Agriopis marginaria; assembly: GCA_932305915.1. Lineage (NCBI taxonomy): Eukaryota > Metazoa > Arthropoda > Insecta > Lepidoptera > Geometridae > Agriopis > Agriopis marginaria. Next base: position 7,648,011 of record OW029933.1, read on the forward strand.
ACATCGCTTTTAGCGTATATCGAAGAAAGATATACTCAAAGAAGACTGTAACACCTTTTTAGGGTTCCGTAGAACTACAAGGAACCCATATAAGTTCGTTCTGTCCACCCGTCTGTCTGTCTGTCCATCCCAAGTTGTTTAGAACTTTCTAACTTTTATAGTAGACTAGCTGCGCCCCACGGTTTCACCCGCGTAGTGATGCAAAATAGTGATGATGATGATGATGAAAAGTTCAATTTTTTTCTTTCCTTATAACATCAGCTATCTGAGAGTGAAAATCCCGTCAAAATTTGTTCAGCCATTTTGAAGTCTATACGGAATATTATCATCATCATCATCAGCGTTCGTAGGGAACATACATACATACATCGCTTTTTACGTATATAGAAGAAAGATATACTCAAAGAAGACTGTAACACCTTTTTAGGGTTCCGTAGAACTACAAAGAACCCATAATTATAAGTTCGTTCTGTCCACCCGTCTGTCTGTCTGTCCAGCCCAAGTTATTTAGAACTTTCTAACTTTTATAGTAGACTAGCTGCGCCCCACGGTTTCACCCACGTAGTGATGAAAAATCATGATGATGATGAAAAGTTTCATTTTGCTCTCCTTATAACATCAGCTATCTGCCAGTGAAAATCCCGTCAAAATGGGTTTGGCCAATTTTGAGTTTATACGGAATATCATCATCATCAGCCTTCATAGGGAACATACATACATACATACATCGCTTTTTACGTATATAGAAGAAAGATATACTCAAAGAAGACTGTAACACCTTTTAAGGGTTCCGTAGAACTACAAGGCACCCATATAAGTTCGTTCTGTCCACCCCTCTGTCTGTCTGTCCAGCCCAAGTTGTTTAGAACTTTCTAACCTTTATAGTAGACTAGCTGCGCCCCGCGGTTTCACCGTGTACTGATTAAAAATGGTGATGATGATGATGATGATGAAAAGTTCAATTTTTTTTCTCTCCTTATAACATCAGCTATCTGACAGTGAAAATCCCGTCAAAATCGATTCGGCCATTTTGGAGTCTATACGAAATATCATCATCATCAGCCTTCAAAGGGAACACACATACATACATACATACATCGCTTTTTATATGTATATAGATGAAAGATATACTCAAAGAAGACTGTAACACCTTTTTAGGGTTCCGTAGAATTACAAGGAACCTATATAAGTTCGTTCGTCCATCCGTCTGTTTGTCTGTCTGTCTGTCTATCCGTCCAAAATTGTTTCGAACTTTCTAACTTAGCTAGCTGTGCCCTGCGGTTTCACCTATGTAGTGATGAAAAAAAGTGATGATGATGATGATGATGATGAAATGCTGATTATTTTTTCTCTCCTTATAACATCAGCTATCTGAGAGTGAAAATCCCGTCAAAATCAGTTCAGCTATTTTGGATTTTATATGGAATATCATCATCATCAGCCTTCATAGGAAACATACATACATATACATGCATACACATATCGCCTTATATATGTGTATAGAAGAAATATATATTATTCAAAGAAGACTGTAACACCTTTTTAGGGTTCCGTAGAATTACAAGGAACCCATATACGTTCGTTCTGCCCATCCGTCTGTCTGTCTGTCTATCCGTCCTAAGTTGTTTCGAACTTTCTAACTAAGCTAGCTGTGCCCTGCGGTTTCACTCATGAAGTGATGAAAAAAAGGTGATGATGATGATGAAACGTAGAATTTTTTCTCTCCTTATAACATCAGCTATCTGAGAGTGAAAATCCCGTCAAAATCAGTTCAGCCATTTTGGACTCTATACGGAATATCATCATCATCATCATCAGCCTTCATAGGAAACATACATATATATACATATATACACATCACCTTTTATATGTGTAGAGAAGATAGATAATTATTATGTTCAAAGAAGACTGTAACACTTTATTTAGGGTTCCGTAGAATTACAAAGAACCCATATACTTATGTTCATTCTGTCCATCTGTCTGTCTGTCTGTCTGTCCATTCCAAGTTGTTTAGAAATGTTAACCTTTATAGTAGACTAGCTGCGCCCCGCGGTTTCACCCGCGTAGTGATGAAAATTTATGATGATGATGAAGATGATGATGAAAAGCAGCATTATTTCCTCTCGTTATAACATCAGCTATCTGAGAGTGAAAATCCCGTCAAAATCAGTTCAGCCATTTTGGAGTCTTTACGGAATATCATCATCATCATCAGCCTTCATAGGGAACATACATACATACATACATACATCGCTTTTAATATGTATAGAAGAGAGATATACTCAAAGAAGACTGTAACACCTTTTTAGGGTTCCGTAGAATTACAAGGAACCCATATAAGTTCGTTCTGCCCATCCGTCTGTTTGTCTGTCTGTCTATCCATCCAAAATTGTTTCGAACTTTCTAACTTAGCTAGCTGCGCTCTGCGGTTTCACCCATGTAGTAATGAAAAAAAGTGATGATGATGATGATGAAAAGTAGTATTTTTTTTCTCTCCTTATAACATCAGCTATCTGAGAGTGAAAATCCCGTCAAAATCAGTTCAGCCATTTTGGAGTCTATATGGAATATCATCATCATCATCAGCCTTCGTAGGAAACATACATACATATACATACATACACACATCGCCTATTATATGTATAGAGAAGATAGATAATTATTATGTTCAAAGAAGACTGTAACACTTTATTTAGGGTTCCGTAGAATTACAAAGAACCCATATACTTATGTTCATTCTGTCCATCTGTCTGTCTGTCTGTCCATTCCAAGTTGTTTAGAAATGTTAACCTTTATAGTAGACTAGCTGCGCCCCGCGGTTTCACCCACGTAGTGATGCAAAATAGTAATGATGATGATGATGATTAAAAATAGCATTTTTGCTCTCCTTATTACATGTGTTATCTGACAGTGAAAATCCCGTCAAAATCGGTTTGGCCATTTTTGAGTCCATACGGAATATCATCATCATCATCATCAGCCTTCATAGGGAACATACATACATACATACATACATCGCTTTTTATATGTATATAGAAGAAAGATATACTCAAAGAAGACTGTAACACCTTTTTAGGGTTCCGTTGAACTACAAGGAACCCATATAAGTTCGTTCGTCCATCCGTCTGTCTCTGTCCATCCCAAGTTGTTTAGAACTTCCTAACCATTATAGTAGACTAACTGCACGCCGCGCATTCACCTGCGTAGTAATGAAAAAAATTGTGATGATGATGATGAAAAGTTGCAAATTTTTTTCTCGTCATAATATCAGCTATCTGATAGTGAAAATACCATCAAAATCGGTCCTGCAATTTTCGAGTCTATAAAGAACGTTACAGACGCACACACGTACACGACGAATTATTTCAAAAACATTAGAAAAATAACAAAAAGAAAATGGAAAATGTGAGAATTGAACCCGAAGCCTACTCACAGTCGCAGGAACTTATCCATTGCGTCAACCACTCGTCCAATTGAAATATGATGCTAGTGGTGAAATTATGCTTCTAATATATAAAATAATATAAATGTACAAACAAATCGTCACAAAATGTAAGGTAGCATCAGGTAGCCCGTCTGCTTGTTTGCCACCTGTGGCAAATAAAAAAAAGTAGACTAACTGTGCTCTGCAGGTTCACCTGCGAAGTAATGAAAATATGATGATGATGATGATGATGAAAAGTTGCCAATTTTTTTTCTCCTCATAACATCAGCCATCTGACAGTGGAAGTCCCATCAAAATCGCTCCTACCGTTTTCATGTAAAGAACATTACACACAAGCATACAAACACAAACACACACACACACACACACACACACACACACACACACACACGCATGCATGCACGCACATGACGTATTATTTTAAAAACATAAAAAAAAAATACAAAAAGAAAATTGGTAAATATGAGATTTGAACCCTGAACCTTACTCACAGTCGCAGAGAACTTATCCAATACGTCGAACCGTTCGGCCAACTGGACTATGAAAATTGTGGTGAAATTATGCTTTATAAAATAATATATACAAACAAATCGTTACAAAATGTAATTTTCATTCGCCTGCCTTTTTAGTACTTATAATCCAAGAAAACATAGCGGATAAGGTAGGTACTTACTTTACAACTTCCTCCAAGGTGTTTTTGTGTCATAAAGTTGAGATTATATTTTGGAGAGGTTAGCGGAACAAAGCGACACACGTCCGTCTAGCAGCGCGCCTCAGCGGTCTCTGTCACATCGCGTAAAAATAAAAGAGAAGTGAAAAGACGCCGCGGCGGCACGACGTTTCGTTCGACACGTTCGAGCCAGTTTATGATTAAATTAATTAATAGTTAGAAAAATTGAATTTTAACCGATAAATAAAAACTATGATGCTATTTGTAACAATATTTCACATCATTCTTGTAAATTTTGTAAAGATTTGTTCATAAATAGTCGAGATAAAATTGTATGCGTTTAGGTAAATTTCAAGGTTAGAGGTTATTTCATGATTTTTTTCTATCGAGAAAATTTATCGGAATCGTGTTTTGGATCCAATGGTCCACTCAGAAATATGATCAAAATTACCAAAAATTTTTTTTTACTGCTTTAAAATGAATACATTATCTTAAAAAATTGTTCTGTGAAGCCTTTTTCACTGTAAGACCGCCTTAAAAGTGGGAAAACCTCGCCGTATTGAAAAATAAATACATATCTAAGTAAGTTATAAGTAGCGTCTATCTACCTTCTCGTAGAAGCGATGATAGCAACGAGACGGCAGAACTCTGCCAATTACCGACCGCTGATTTATTTCTGTTCGAAAGTGCAAACAACGAGACTACGGAAGCGAACTTAATTATTTACTGCCTGTCGTCTCAATTATTCTGAAACTAGCGTTTCTCACGACTTCCCTTCTTCTCATTTAATTTATTTTTAAGCTCGGCTAAGACCGTGTTCTCACAATTTTTACGTGGCCTGAATATGAATAGCCATACGACTTAATCATACTAATATTGCAGATGTGTGCAACATAGTGCCTAGTGCAAGTTTTTCCAATTTTATTGTGTTTACCTACTCGAACGCGAAAATTACCAGAAATAAAAGAGACCGCAGTAAAACGCTGGATACAGGCCGCTTCCAACCGGCCCTTTTGGAGATCGATGGGGGAGGCCTATGTCCAGCAGTGGACACCCTATGGCTGAAATGTTGTTCGATCGCGATAACGTGTATGAAATAAAAGTAGAGTCCGTGCTATGTAAATAGCACTCCTATAAGAGCAGTGCCTCTACATACAAATAATAGGTAAACATTTTGTGGTGGTACGGAACCCTCAGTGTGCAAGCCCGACTCGCACTTGGCCGATTTATTTATTGAAAATAGGCTTGCGTTTGACCCCCATCAAGTGAAGTTGCGGTCTACTATATACCTATCAAATTTTTTTAATGCAGGCGCATTAAAAAAATTGGATATTTTTATTGGATATTAACAAAACAAAATACAAGCTAAAACTAACACTACAAATACAGTTACACTGCCCATATATCCAAAACATGCAGTTTCATGTACGGATACTAAGAGAAGCTATATATAGGTAAGTACTGAGAGAAAGACCTAAAATCAACTAAAAGTTTACCCATCATCAAGTTTGTTTGTGTTTACAATAAACGTCAGACGCGTGCGACTTGGGATCCGTTAGGTTATTGGGAGACGAAAATTGAATCGTTAAACATCTGAGAGGTTTTCCGGTGTCTAACTGTTAAGAAAATGAAGAATACTATAACAAAAGTCTAGGCTGGTGAAATTAGTCCAGAAGAAATCGTGAATTAACAACACATGCAATATAATCTGGCAAAGGTGTTTAATTTCAATGTGTTATTGTCGTGAAATCCTAAGAAACCATTAGTAGAAATCACATAAAATAAATAGTAGCATTGACTTATATATTATTTCCCAATATATTGCTCATTTATAGGAACTCAGTCACACGCCGCGCCGCCACACGTGCTTGAGAGAGATTTTGAAAGAAGGCGCAAATTTTTCAAGTAGTTACTAGACTTACTGGGACCAAAATATTCGGATAAGCATATAGGTAGATACTTACTTTTAAGATTATTGAGACGAAAGATACCATGCACTGTAGTGCTGTGCTATGTTTTGGTAGATATACCTACGTACTATATGGGCACAAAGAGAAGAGTTGTGTCGTGGGTAACAATGGAATTAGGTAGGTATACATTTCAATACCTATTATTTGGAATATAGCTTACATACTTGAAGAGCAATGGTGGCCGAGCAGTAGCATGTGCGCTTCACAATATAACGGCGCCCGGTTCGATCTCAGCCTTGCACCAACGACTTATTTAGTACTTAAATAAATAATCTGCAGTTTCGATGCCATCGCTCAAAAACGGTGACAGAAAACATCGTGAGGAAACCAGTGTATCTAACAACCTCTAAAGTTCAAAGACACATAATATTCACCAACATGCACAGTGTCATAGTGGGTCAGGGCCCATCTTTTCTCTCTCTGATTCGAGAGAAGACCCATGTCCCAGCAGTGGGAACATGATAGGCTGATAATGACTGAATTACTGACTGACTCACTTAGGTAGGTATCATCCGCCAAATCAAGTGTAAAACTTAGCTTTATAAAATTCATACGATAATATAATAAATAACAAACATGCTAACGTACTTAACTTTACGGAAAGGAAAACACAACAACTTGATACCTTTGAGACATGTGATCCAGAACGGGTGGAACGAAGGCCCGGGGCGAACACGGGACGAAAACGGAATGCAAAATAGACGGCCTATACGGCGTTTAATTGATTCCACGAAGTATCACACGCCGGCGCGAGATAAGCGCATTTTTTAACCTTTTGTTTTAAAAATGAAGACTTTACCCGATGCTGGGTCGCCCTAACTCCGAACTCTGTAAACAGGCGACCCTTTTTACAGCAATAAACCCTTTTGTAATGTTGCGAATATTTTTACCAGACGGATATTGCGAAAATAAATCGACTAACACGGGTTGGGAGATGTGTTGTTCCTCCGATAAAAAATAAGGATTCTCTGAACGCAGTTGAATTCATTTAGCTACTTATTTTGCACTCCTATGTTTTTTTTTTTTTATTACAGGTTACAGACTTTTATATTTAATTATCTCAGTGAAAAAAAATACCTCTCAAAGTTATACAACTCAACTCTACTCAACTCTGGGACACAGGCCTTCTCTCAGAGAGAGAGAAGATGGGCCCTAATCCAGCATGTTGGTCCAGTGGATGTTGGTGAATCTCATGCCTTTGAACTTTTAAAATTCTCGGACATACCTGTTTCCTCACGATATTTTCCTTCGCCATTTCCTCATGATGGCATTCAAACTGCATAATATAATTTTATTGATAAGTATCTACTGAATAAGTCATTGGCGCAGGGCTAAGGATTGAACCAGGTGCCATCAGATTGTAAAGCGCACATGCTACCGCTCGTCCACTATCGCTCTCTATCTCATCGCTCTCATTGGTAGGTACCTATACCTATGTATGTAATACAGGTTATCTCTTGATTTTCGACTAACATTCTACACGCGAACCTTACCGATCCTTAAATCTGATATGAAACCATATCATACTAGATATTAAGTTTTGGCGAGCGAGATAGCAATCTAATCGAACCGAGAATTCCGGATTGAGGGAAGCAAGATGAATACTAATCGACATCTATTGGGAATGGCCGTTCGAATGCATAAGGGATACCGCTCTTACAAATCCTCTGGTTGGCTTCCATAGAAACACTTCACCATCATAAAAAGAGCGAAATGAGCTCGTATAACTCTCGCTTACTTGCGCTTTTCCTCAATTCTTGCGTAGAGGAAATCGTTAAATATGAGTAGATACGGAAACACGAGCAAAGGCTAGATCAGACAGATAAATATTACTAACAAATAAATATTTTGAATTTGGAGTTATTCGAACTCACCCTGCAGACGACCTTGCCGCCCATTTTTTGCATGTGGACTATTAGTTATTAGTTTATTGGTGCCGCTGCAAGTTACGTAATGTTTGTGAAAAATTTGTAAGTTTGCCGAAACTTGACGTTTATGTGATAAGCAGTTTAGCAGTACTTATAATGAAAAAATAATATGGAGTCGGTAAATGTGGTAATATGGAGATATTTGAACACGAACGATAATATTGTACTATGGCATATCTCCTTTATTAGTCTAATCTGACCTAGTTTTTTTTTTCCAGTAGATATCCAATTTTTCAAATACACAGCACTCCATGCATTTCTCATAGGATGGTTTGGATGGGATTTTCTGCGCAACCACGTAGTTAAGCCCAGTCACTACTCGGTTAACTTTAGTTATATACCTATATAAGGCTGTTGGCGAATTCTAAGTACTAAAAGTACTAAAATAGGGAGAAACACTTTTCACTACAAGTCGTAAATTGTCCCTTATTTCACGATCCTTTTGAAAAGGGAGCATATTTTGCGATCGCGTATAAAACCTCCGTAGCATGGTAGAGCGTGATAGATAACGCTACGTTGTCTTTATAGCGCCATAAAGTAGTTATTGCTAGAGCGATAACACGCGATTTATAACACTTTGCTCGCAGTGCGTGGTCCATTCGAAGCCTCCCTAAGCAGTTCCTATAAAACACTACGCTTTACCGCAGAATAAATAATAGTAGGTTTTATTGTTTTTTGTCTGTGATTTTGTTAGGGTTCCGTACCCAAAGGATAATAACGGGACCCTATTACTAAGCCTACGATGTCTGTCTGTCCTACCTTTAAACGGCTGTATCTTTCGAACCGTAATAGATAGCCAGTCGAAATTTTTACAGAATATTTAATGTTATGGCGGATTATCTTACAAATAAAAAAATAGTCAAAAAGTAAATCTTAAGCCTTTTATCAAAATGAGTGTTTATCAACCACTCCACATTCTACAATGAGTGTTGATTAGACACAATTTGCTACTTTATTTAATAGTACATATTATTTTATTTGATGATAGGCGAGCAGCATTATGCTGATGTGCCTATATCACACAGTGTAAAAAAAAAATATTTATCTGTTAAGATTATGTTCTTCATTCATATCCATCTGTCCAGTTTGTTTTTAAACGCATTTATTGATTTCGAAGCGACCACATTCTCAGGCAACCTGTACCAATTGAAAACGACTCTGTTGCTGAGGATGTGGTGTGCAGTGTTGGTCTGTGATGGTGCAGGCCACAGTAGGGTATTGTGACGTCTGCTTTCTCTTGTGTAATCTTTTAGTGAGTAGATGCCGTGTATGTCAGGAAGGTTGTAGAAGCCATTGAGAATTTTAAAGGTTTCAATTAGGTCACCGCGCAAGCGTCTTTCTTCTAGAGTAGTGAGCCGCAGAGCTTTCAATCTTTCCTCGTAGGGCTTGCGACGAAGAGCATAATATGGTATTTTGGTGGCTCTTCTTTGAACACTACTTTACCTACCATTTTTTGTGGAAAATCCTACTATCCTACTAATATTATAAACACGAAAGTTTGTATGTACGCTGCAACGGAACAACGGATCAACCTGACTTTTTGCATGGGTATAGTTCAAGAGCCAGATAGTGACATATGCTTTTCATCGTCATCATCATCATCACCATTTTTCATCACTACGCGGGTGAAACCGCGGGGCGCAGCTAGTCAGTCCATAAAGGCCATAGTTTACCCCAATTATTTTCAGTGACACTTACCGCCTAAAGCGTGAAATACTAGCACAGGGCTGGTAATTGTAAAAGCAGGGAAGGTCGTAAAGTAAAATTTCATTGCGGTGTGAGCCGACTGCCGACGTAAATATGGATCGTTGTAGGAAATATGGTCGCATGGCAGCTGCGAAACGGACAGACGGACAATTAATGGGGCAATATTAAAAATAGTTTATTTTTGTTATAGTTTTAAATCAAAACGTAGGAGTAGCTTTGTGGCGAGCCGTCGGCGAGTGGCGACCGTGTACCCTAATTCCATGGGGCTAAATGAGACAAATTAAAAATAGTTTTTTTTTTTTTAGTTTTAAATTATTTTAATCAAAACGCAGGGGTGGCTTTGTTACGAGCCGTCAGTGAGTAGCGACACTGCGTACCCCGATTCCATGGGGCTAAAACTCCAGAGCCCCGACCCCTGGCTTGCCTTAACCGGCCGTCTGGGGGTGAAAACCGCAAGATCTAAGAACCTACGTGGAAGTGTTAAAAGGCATAACGCCGCGATCGAGTGGCTCTTAGTGAAAGTGCAGCACACCTCTCGACACCTTAAGCCACCCACGCCAATGTTGCCCTTCCGGTGCCAATATGCGGCAGCCATTATGGGGGGCCATTTAGTGGGTAGCAAGATAGTTTTTTTTTTTTTTAAATTATTTTTATTATTATTATTTAACACGCTTATGTTAGCTTCACGAGCGATAGCCGAGCAGTAGCACGTGCACTTACAATCTGACGACACCCGGTTCGATCCTCGGCCCTGCACCAATGACTTATTCAGTACTTATCAGTTTTTGGCAGACTTTTTTCGGTACTAGCTCGAGTTTAAGGCAAATCCAAACCTATAGTACCTATATTATGATCAAAGATATATTCTGACTAGAGCAGCACCCGGCGATTTCACCCGTTATCCAACAAGATATGAAAAAAAACAAGGAAACGTGGTATCCATATTATTTATTCTAAGATATAAGCTATCTTCATACCAAATTTCATTCAAATCCGTTCAGCAGTTATGGAGTTGAGAGCGTACAAAAATACCTAAACAAAAAAAAACTGATTACGTTATATAATGTAATCGACGCTATCAAAAATTTAAGTAAATGTGACGTCATGTAAAAAAGACAAGCAAAACAAACTACCTGAAGCTCAAGACGTAGAAAAGCTTCATTCGAAGTTGCATTCCTATGAATGGCACGAATTAATATCAGTGTGGTCAGAATCGGAATCAGAAATATTTTTTTGTAAAACTGTGTGCAGAAGATGGCAAAAACATAATAGTATCAACAGTCTGCGCTTTACGAGCGTACAATAACTAAAGGTAAGTACCTAGGTATTATGCTAACTTAAGATAACTGGTCATCGCGTGGTTATCGTAATCAGCTATATCTCGGGATGTAACTATCGTTCAGCTGTCCAGCTCCCTAATTTTAATAGCACTCACATCCGATTCAGCAGTTCAATTGTACTGGGCACACCACAACCACTGTGGCCAGTACCGGCGTTAGGGCAGGGCCTGTTATCAATCAAACTTATATAATAAGGCCGCTGGTTACGCCCCAGCGGCCTTATTATAGAAGTTTGATTGTGATCGAGATTGCATGCCGTCCCGTTCGCATCTACTTACTCGCACCACGTGCGTAACTGAGATGGCACGCGATCACGATCACAATCCGAATCACGATAAGACATCTATAATAAGGCATCAGATAAAAAGGGTTAAACGCCTATAAAGGGGCTCCGCAGGTATATAAAAATGTATAGATCTATTCCAGGGGTCGGCAACGCTGTGACCGCGGGCGTACTTGCGCCCGCGGTGGCCGTTTGATGCGCCCTCCAAGAAATCATATCGTTTCTTTGAATAAGCAATCTTTTGGCTTTCTTTACAAGTCGGCAAGTCTTTCGTGACGGCACCCCGTAATAAAGTTTGCAAACTACCTAAACCACCCACCCTCTGCCGCGCAAGAGGAGTCAGCGCGCTGCGATACTCCTCTAGCCACATTATTGTGTCGTTACTTTAGTTACATAATTTGTAGACCAATTGTTTAATTGTGTTTTTAACATGAACCAAGAACTTACTATTTTAATACAGAGTGGGAAAAACAGCTTTTTCAGTTTTTACATCTTGTTTTGTCTTTGTGTAACATATTATGTTCGTCAACCATTCATGCGCCCTTCAGGAGAAAATTATTTTAGAATGAGCCCTTGAGCTAAATAAGGTTGCCGACCCCTGATCTATTCTATTCTTTGCCTTTTTTCGGTTTTAATGGCAGGGGGGGTGCGCCGTAGAAGTCTCGCCCAGGGAGCTGTGCTCTTAGTCTCAGATTTGATAGTTTACGAAAACTTTTTTCGTTTTCGTCTTGTTCCATACATTGCTGGGGTAAAAGGTAGGTATTCGAAAACTTTTTCGTATTAGAGTGAAGCAATCTATACCGCCGATAACTGCCAAATTTAGTTCCTCCACGTTTCTGATAGAGGCGCTTTACTAAAATGTATGGAACAATACGTAAACGAAAAAAGTTTTCGTAAACTATCAAATCTGGGACTAAGGGCACTGGTATAGTGCTAAAAAACTGACTCTGCCATGTAGGTATGTAGTTTAGTCTTACGACACGTACGCGTAGACTTTCATGTAATTATACATTCATTTGCCCCCTTTATTTTGCCCTTTCGCAAAATCCTTAGCGGATCTCTACATCCCATAAGAACTCTACCTGTCAAATTATAGCTTCGTAGGTCATGTCGTTTTTGAGATTTCGTGATGAGCGAGTGGCTGCCCCAACTATACGTAGGTATAGGTACCTACCTACTTTCGCCCTACCATAACCTACAAAGGAACCAGGTAGGAACCGCGTCCCTTGTAAAAGTTTTATCATCATACAAACAAAAGTGTTACAGTTTCCGGACGTCGCCCAGTTTGAAAACAAACCCGCCGTTGTATTTACTGCGACTTTATTTACTGAGTTTTTGGTAGCCTCTGGCACGTAGTCACATTCGTAATTAGCCAAGAGGTAACGTCTGTTTCCAACAAGGACAATATCGTTATACTTAATTAATCTTTGGTTTCACCAACAAACCATTGGCAATTTTACCTCTCCCGGTAACCAAATCTATATAGGTATAATATAATATTATATTAGCCTATTAGGTATATCATTATAAAAGTGAAAACCCGAACGAAGCGCTTAGATTCCACTTTTATTGTGCGTACTGCTAGTCTGTGGAATGCGTTGCCTGAATGGGTGTTCCCAGATAGTTACCTACCTACAATCTCCTGTGCCCTTAGTCCCAGATTTGATAGTTTACGAAAACTTTTTTCGTTTACGTATTGTTCCATACATTTTAGTAAAGCGCCTCTATCGGAAACGTGGAGGAACTAAATTTGGCAGTTATCGGCGGTATAGATTGCTTCACTCTAATACGCAAAAAGTTTTCGAATACCTTTTAGCCCAGCAATGTATGGAACAAGACGAAAAAGACAAAAGTTTTCGTAAACTATCAAATCTGGGACTAAGGGCACTGATGTCATCGACCCATCGGGCTGGTTGTCTGCCTACGGAACGCTTATCCTCTATTGGTGCCACTCTGTCAGGGTTCTATGGTTCTACTCCACCTGCCGTCACGCCTAGCAACGTGCCCTGCTTGGGCACCACTTGAGTCGCATGATACGGTTTCCGACATCCGTGACTTTTGTCCTTCGACGGATTTCGGTATTTCGGACTCGGTCGTTGATTTATTACGAGTAGCGCCATCTACAAGACTTACCTAGAACTAATAATATTGTTCAAAAACTACTAACGTATCACACACCATCTTAGCTTTTCAGTTGACAACATCGCTAGAGAATTATGGCCATCTAAGAAATTCACCAAAAAACTGTAGTGTATTTTGCCCGCCTGATAGCTAAGTTAGTCGCACTGTATATTGGTGGCAATACATATTATTATTTTTAACCGACAAAAAAAAAGAGGTTCTCTTGTCTACGCGTTTTTTTAATGTATGACCATGCATAATTTGACTGAGCTAATTAGACTGAGCAACCAATTTTGAAGATTCTTTACTTTTTAGGGTTCCATAGTTAGAGGGTAAAAATAGTAAAAATGTACTAAGCCTACGCTGTATGTCCACCCTACCTTTAAACAGCTGTATCTTTGGAACGTTATAATTTCTGTTATATTTTATAATTGCCTGTTGAAATTTACACAGATATAAGTAATGTTACGGCCACAGAAGAGATTTTTTTTACTTCTTTTTTCTGTGGTTACGGCGGATTAAATAAGAAATAATAAAAAAGTCTAAACTTTTATGTTCGTATTCTAATGTAAAAACGGTAATACATACAAGCATCTTATTTGGCATGATTATAGTACACACTCTAAAGTATAACAACAAAAAATTAATAATGGCCAAGTACAAGTCGGTGACAAAGTTCAGTTCATTACAAAGTTATAACTGGTAAATTCTTACCTGGATGACATCCTTATCATTTCACCATCGAATCGAATCGAAATGCCGTATTTTATTTGAAGTAGGTTTTTTAAAATTGATATTTAATGTATTTTGTGGTGGTACGGAACCTTCAGTGCACGAGCCAGACTCGCTCTTGGCCGGTTTATTATTATATATTTTAAAACCTATCATTCATCACTCGAATAGTATATTGGTTGGTATTGGTTATTCTACAATTAAAAAACAGTAGATACATAAAAAAAGTTAATTTAATCAATAAATATCTTGAGGAGGTGGTCTGCCAAACAAAAGCTTCCAAGAAACAGGTTGTACCAGCTGTGCCATCAGATCTGTATTGCTATCAAACACCGGCAGGATGCTGTTCAAGTAGTGAATCATCTCATATGCATCGGGTATGTTGTCTCCTTCCGAACAGTACTTGTACAAGATCAAACAAGGCAAGGAATTTTCGACACAAAGCTCATAGAGCATTGCACCGAAACCTCCTCCAGGTATCTTGATTCCATTATCAAGTGATTCATGCTCTAGCCAGTTCAAATTGGTGACTTTACTGTTGTACGGGCACACATTATTGGCTACATATCTGAATGGAGAGGTTAGGATGTGTTTCTTCTCATAAGCAAAACTGCTAGTTAGCACGACGACGTCCTTTATATTCTTACTTTTGAACTGCTCGACAAATTCACTTAAAAACGTTTTGGCGTATTTGTGTACAAGGGGTGCTCTCAACTGTAACACAAGCAACTTATTGGCACTACACTGGTATAGGTCGCAGCTGCCTGAGAGAGATGTGGACTTCAAGTCGTATGGATCGTAACCGAGCACGGGAATAAACGCCGGACTGTGAACTGTTGCTGTTTTGGTCATTTTTAATGAGGATATGAGCAGGTCGCAAACCAGCTGCCCGACGTTTCCCACAGCGACACTTGGTACGATGAGAGTATAGTCACTTAAATCACTCGTGTTGAAAAACTTCCAAATATGTTGAGCCATGTTTTGATTGGGTATTATGGTCAATTTATGGTATAAAAATAAACAAAACCTTAAACCGATTCCCAATCAAATGCAATGATCAATGACTCCACTTTTTCGAATTTCGTGCTTGACAACTGTCAATGTCAAAAGTGACAGCAGTCACTCTACGCTTTTTTTTCGCCCAGTGGGAAAGTTGGTCTTATTGCCAGTGTATATCTGTGTATTGCCACAACGAATCAGCACAGTAACTTTACAAAAAAAAAATTTGCAAACATAAAATTATCCATGTTATATTTATTTAAAAAAAAAAACCTGGGCAAGTGCCTTTATATACAAGCTAAAACTAACACTACAAATACAGTTAGACTGCCCATAGAATGTTGAAAATCTAAAGACATTATAAATGTACATACTTCATCATTTGTGCGCTAACTCAATTATTTCGTTAACTATGATCTATGATAATCGTTTTCTTTCGGTTTATTCGTTTCGCTGTCAAATTATAAAGAATGTTAATGTCACTGTCAGTGAGCACCGCTTTCTTCCTCGGCTCGGATTCTCATTTTTTCACGAATGATTGATTTTTTAGAAATTCTCAAGGATTCTTTCCCGTAATTTTAGTTGCAGTCTCTTTTAAAAACTCAGGAAAACGTTTTGTACATAGATTTAACTGGATTATGACTGAAAAGGGAAGTGTTGACCCACAGTTGGAAAACTTTATTCTTGCTGAAACACAGAAACAACGTTTTCAGGTTAGATGAATCAATATTTCTACAGTAAAAAATTTAGTAATTGCTCCTTCAATCTCATTTGTTAGTACAGCTAATTTAAGCCTTTCGAAAACCAATCTGTCTCATCGTTATTTTCAGGAAATTTACTCAAATCTCATGTTAATTAGGTATTATTAGGTGGCTTACCAAATATATAACAAAGTAACTGACCTTTGAACTAAATGACCGTTTATAAAAATACTTAAATAAACCTATTGTGTATACAACGTGTGACCTTACGTTATGCTAATTCTAATAAGTCATTATACAAACTCATTTTGTTGTTTCCAGGTACTTGTTCACGGTCTGACAGATACGTGCTGGGAGACATGCGTCGGGCGGCCGTCTTCGCGGCTCGACTCCAAGACTGAGGTTTGCATTATGAACTGTGTGGAGAGGTTCATCGACGCCACCACATTCATCACTAGACGTCTTATGAACACCACCAAGTACCGTTCTGACGCACCCCTGGAGTTTCAGTGAACAATTCAAATAAACTACAAAATGTTCTCCAGCATCAGAAACTTTCTGCACCGCCATCGGAGGAAGTTTGTCTTAACTGGAGCATTAGTCGGAGGTCTTTACTTACTGTCCAGCTATGCACAAAAAAAGCTCAGAGAGTGGCAGGAAAAGGAAGCGAAGAAATTCTTTGAAATGTCAAGGAAAAAGCAACACTTTGAAAGTACAGAGAGAACTTGCAATCAAACCATATTGTCACTCTCGAAGATCGTGTCAGAAAGCATTTTGAATGTAATAAACACAGAGGAAATAGTACAAAAGTTGCGTGAAAATCCAGATGATAAATTATCTCTATGGGAACAATTGAAGATTATGATATTCACTCGCCTCTGTGTGCTAGTGTATGCCTTGTGCATTCTGCAAGTAACCTTAAGGGTCCAGCTCAATGTGATTGGAGGCTACTTGTACCGAGACTCGGTCCACGAACAAGACCCTCTCGTGGACAGCGAGCTGCAATCTAAATACTTATCTCTCTGCCACCACTTCGTTGGTAATGGGGTTGAAGACTTAGTCAAACAGATTGAGAAGGCAGTCAAGAAAGTAGTCGAAGGAGTTTCACTCAAAACTAAAATCACACTACAAGACGTAGAGCAGATGTTCTGGTCTATCCAAACCATTTTGTGCACAGATACTTACGCTGGCGACCCTGTTAGAAAGATGGTCCATTATTTGGTCGGCCACACTGATATCAATGAAGCGAAGCTAGACACAATTGTCAAAGAGACAATGGACATCCTTGAGAGTGACGAAGTGACTGCTATTGCGACTTCTTCTGTCAGCCGCAGCTTTTCCCTTGTCATTGATGAAGTGGCCAACCTGTTTGTGAACAAATCCACACCCGTAACCAAAAACCACTTGGAAGTAGAGGACCATATTATAACCAATGGAGCTCTCAATACTGGAGCATCTACGTTTGTAGATGTGAACAAAGTAGAGATGCACTTTGTGAAGCTACTGCCCGTTATCAATGAGCTTATTACTAAGAATAATTGCAAAGGCAACACCAACATTCCAGATTTGATAACCCAGCAGCTCACTCTCAATGAGAAGCTGAAACTGCTTGGTGCAAATATTTATGAAGTCTTTAGTAGTGTATAAACATAACTACCTACATTTTATATGGTAAATAACATAGGTAAATGTTTGAAGGGTAGTTACGGTAGTTTAAAAATAGAACTCAAAATTGAAATGTAATTTAGAAAATGATATCTTTGTAATATGAAATTAGATCGGTATCTCTCTTCATCACTACATCTTAACTATTTATTGGATTATTACTTATTTTTGAAGTTATTAGTATATGTCAAAGATCTTTAAAACTATAGATTCATTTACCAATCATTACTATTTCTTTTTGTTTTTTGATCATTCTGTATTTTTTTCTTTAATCTAAAACTTTCTAATCATCTTTATCAGCCAGAAGTCCACTGCTAAACATAGTTCTCGTTATTAGAACTCCACACTGAAAACCATCTGCATCCACTAGATACCAGTGACTCTCACGATGTTGTCGGTACATATAGTGGGAGGCCTACCTAGACTGTATCTTCCAGCTGTGGTCTCCACTCGAGAGAACCTTTCTTTCCCATCGGTGATCAGTTAAGGTTAAACCATACTGTTATACCGTTAAAACTCATTTCACAAATTCGTGACTGTGAGTAATGGCGTCCTTAACGCTTGTCTAAGTGTTGCATTTTGTTACCGTTTTTAGCGCGTTGATATTGAATCTATAGTTTCAAACACCTTTGGAATATACATTTAAATATTCTGTTCTGCTGCTCTTAATCTTTTACCAATGATGAGGTAATTATTGTTGTAAATACACACTTATGCAGAAACAACAAATTAATCATGCTACAAAATGTTCTGTCAGCTTCTCACTAATGAGAAGTGCCATGGGCGAAAAAGAGAGCACAATTGGCTACGTATTGTTGGATGTTTCTGAATAATGCTGATAATTTCAAATGTGTTCTAATTATGATTGTGATTTATTATCTATATATATAGGCTTATACCTGCCTTAAGGTATTGTGACCAGCGGACATCTGAAGCGAAAATTAAAAATAAAAGATATAGGAATAGATATAGGGGATTAAAAAGAAACGAATTAAGAGTGAATCGCTTTCTTCCAGGCAAATTTCATCATAGAACACCGTCCACATTATCGCATAGCATCAGGCGAGTTGACAGTCAAGTGCAAGCCTATACAAAAAAAATTGGCAAAGGCAGGGAGGGGAAAAGTTAGGTCATGTACATTGCAATGGTAATGTACATTGGTCACTACAAGCAATCACACAGACTCGGCTAGTCGAAATTACTCGAAATCTCGTTGTCCATCTTCGGTCCACCAGAGACCTAAGCGTGAATTGTTGCGCAGTTTTTAAGTTATTTGCTGGTCACTGTACACGAATTTCTTTATTCTGGTCTTTGTCAAGCTGTTATAAAATAAATGTAAAATAAGGTTAAAGTTTTTGTAATGTAATTGATGTCTTTGGGGAAATAAAAACTATATTATACTTTTACTGTATTTATTTTATTTAACGGCCTGTTATCCGAGTCGCGTAGGCAATAAAACACTCCCTCAGCCCAAGTTATAGCGACGATGTATTTTGCCACGCAAGAGTCAGGAGGCCCGCGGGGGGAGTGCAACGACAAAAACGAACATAGGTCCGACCTCGATGACGCCTGGCGCGGTACTGAGCGCGGCGCGCGCAAATTCTCGCGACCTTTTTACGCTTTTAATTTCACTAAAAAACGAAACTATTAACTATCAAAAATCTATCCAAACCAAAAAAAAATGAATAAAATTGCCTTTCAGTACATGCAATTTCCAGGTTGTTACGAGCTTTCATTAGAGCATAAAACGAAAAAATAAACTAAATCGCCTTTGTTTCAGATTGTGTTTTGATCAAGGAAAGTTTATTCTATCATGTTTTGAACCAAATCATAAACTCAAACACAGATGTATCTGTGGCATGTATTTTTTTCCAGCTCAAATATTGTAATAGAACTGAATAAAATTGATTTAAAAACGTCAAATTTGGTAGAACAGGCCGTTAAAAAAACACATTTGATCAGTTGATCATCATTTTAATTATGTTATAGTTATAGACAGTCTAGGTTATGGTACTTCGTAGCAATGAGCATAATAATATGGGATCATTATGACCCCGTCCAAATTTCATAGAAAAATGCACTTTAAAATTTTCCCGAATTTTCAAATTTTCCGGGCAAGTTTTCAATTTTTATTTTTCTTCTAAACCACCACAGTATTGAGGCGAACAAATAACATACGTACAACAAAATATTAAAATCGGTCAAGTCGTTTTTGAGTTTTAGCGAGACTAACGAACAGCAATATTGCTATATAGATTTCTATAAGCGCCATGCGGTTTCATCTCCAACCATAGGTACATGAACTGGGCCAGAACACCGGGTGCAGCGAAATCGCTCGTATATTTGATGTTTAAAAAAAAGTTATAATAAAAATATTAATTAAAAAAAAAAACGTTTTAAAAACAAGCTTTTCGTATTCTTCTCAGCCAAACCTTTCATTTAATACCTCTATCATGGGGGTGCATAAAATATAACTGGTTCGCCATCTTTGGGAGTCCGCCATATTGGATTTAGAATTACGTCATTAAGCTAACCATGCATTGTCATCCAAACTAAACAGTGTATAGTCAAATTTCAGTTCAATCGGTTGAAGATAATATCTGCTGCAAAATTTTGTTGCAAGATTCTACCCGAACAAACATAGTTACCTAATATAGGTATACATTGCAAGTTAAATAAAAGCTTGTAATAAAATGACTGCGTTTACATAATTACTTTTGAAAAATGTGCTTATTATTTCAAAATAATCAGAACAAATTATTTTTTTAAATGACTAGAATAAATGGTAATTACTGTGTATAATTTTTTTTGTAGCCATAATAAAAAAAAAAATTGAAATATTAACTTTCCAATATGAACGACGCACATTTTTCAAAAGTAGACAGAAATTTTGATTTCTGCAATACATAGCTTGCCCAATGTGTACCTAAACTCAACTGCTTTATCCTACTGAATAAATAAAAACGTAACTAATCGCTAATGAAGCGTCCACATCTCGTCTGGCAAAGTAAACAATGCGAGAAAACGCGTGAAAAATGCTCGCTTGACATCTGCGTTCGAAGTGACAGCACGACGCATTTCACGTCCGATACCTTTGTGTTATAAATAAACAAGCTGGACCTGCGGGGAAGTAGTCCATCCGGCGACTTATGCAATCGACAAGATATTCCAATTCAAAACTCATAATTAACACACGGGTTTCACTTTCATTCATTAACACTCTATTATGTTCCCATTGCTGAGACACAGCCCTCTCAGAGAGAAAGGTGGCCCATAAATCACAATGCTGGCCCAGTGCGTGTAATGTGCTAGGCCTTTGAACTTTTTTTGTTTCAATTAACTGTTCTCGGGATGATATTTTGTGATCACGGGTTGTGCAGACTATGATGCCGATGCGTGATGCAACTAAAATATACTACCACGGCTATTCACTACAGTTATATCATATAACTGTAGTGTTTGCACAGTAAATATCCCGTTTATAATCATATAACTTATATGATTATAAACGTGATATTTACTGTGCAACTTATGCGTCGGTCGAGTTGAACTCGATATCTGTGTGGTTGGAAAATATATTACGTTTTTCTCCTAAAAAAATAAGGAAATATCTAAGTTACAGTTATATGATCATTAATAGCCTATTATGTACACCCCTCTCTAAGAGGGAGGCCTTTGTTCAGCAGTGTGATGGGTAGGCGTCTGAGCTTACCCTAGCCACGCCACGGAACCTATCTGATAAACAAACCATACCATGCATACCAAATTACAGCTTAAAGTTCAGAATAAGTAGAGCCGATGCGCCTGTCGGTCTGCGACTACAGCTACCGACCCACATCAATTTACAGATAGACAGCAACGTGCTGTATTATTTATGTGTAGGTATCACATACGAGTGGGGAAAGATAGCTGGGTAAAGTAGGTAACATAATATAGTACCTAGTTACCTGTAGAATATGGCACTATTTATTCGAAAAAAATTCAAAGTCAACTGTCTGATGGTATCCTCAGTACCACGCCGGTGACCGGTCTTGCTCAGTGGTAGCACGTCTACTTCGGAAACAGGAGGTCTCTGGTTCAAGTCCCGGCTGGATAGATGTTTGAACGATGAATTGAAATACAATCTAGGTCTGAGTGTGGTTAGTTGACCGTATCTTTGCTTTGAGTGTGTTTAATAGAATCATCGATAGGTATGAGTGTAGTCATAAAAAATCGATCAACATCTTATAAATCCTGTACTGAATCTCGTTGAATATTTCACAATATAATACAATACAATGACTCCTTATTAAAATACCACAAAGCAAGAATCACATAAACATTACAATAAAAGTATTATCTAGGCTTTTAACAGGCGGCCTTATCGCTTAAAGCGATCTTTCCAGGCAACCGTGCACGGAAAAGAATTATACAATAAAATTGTGGCCTTTCACTGGAAATATTGCCATTTTGAAACCATTTCAATTTGTATCCCAACATAATGTTTATACATAATATTTCGGGTACGAAACAGGCACCAAGCCATCCCGGAGACTGCTTGGCGCCTCAATAACTAGCAAGGACGTGACGTCAGTCCCAACCGAAATCTGTGAGAGTTTCTATTCATCATCAGTCCATATTAGTTGACTGATAGAGATAGCACTGATGATGTATAAGGCCAGCCTCTCAAACCTACATTTTAAAATTATGTTTGTGTCAATATCCAAACATCATCATCATCCACAGCATAGATAATACACTATATACATGAGAATCCACAGCCTTCCTTATCCCACTGCTGGGTATAGGCCTCTCTCTTGCTAAGCCATCTGCCTCGGTCCTGTGCTAATCGAGTCCAGGTTCGACCCGCGATCCGCGATAGTAATAACGAACTTATAGGTACTTACCATCTAAACATACCTAATATAGCAAATTTCGAAATTGAAATTTGTGTGGAATTTCATATGTATTTACGCACGTACCTACAAGTAGGTACATATTCGTATTTCGCCCACTGTTCCCGACTTACAACTGCCTAACATTGCAACAACTAAGAGTTTAACTATCACAAGATTCACAAGCAAAACATACTTAATACTAACCCTCACCTAATAATACTTACCCTCATATTCATAGACGTAATAAAGGTCACTCGAATCCTCACGTCACCCTCAAGTGATGTTTTATATGCCAAAACACCACTTGAGGGTGACGTGAGGATTCGAGGTACCTTTATTTACGTCTATGAATATGAGAGGTAGTGCGTCCGTCAATGCGGGCGGAGTGCGGCATTGCCACCAGTATCAGGGCGGCAGTTGCGCGCGCACCCGGCGCATGTCGCCTCGCTTACCAATACGCCAGACGCAGCCCAGCGCGTCTCCGCGCATATCGACGTGCAATCAAACCACACACCCGCACAAATACATCAAAACTGTGCCATTATCGGAACAACCCTGTGCTGTTCAATAATAAAAAAACATTCCAGCTGATATTTGTTTTGTGGCCAGCGGAAAAGTGCAGAATTTTCATGTGAGTACTGTTTTGGATCTGTTCTAGAAATGTTTAGAGAAAGTGTTATCACAAACCCGATAAAGATTATCAATAAATTTGCATGTATTGTTTTTCTATAAATTGGAGTGCAATTTAATACAAAAAATAGAGCTACTGAGATCGACTTTCTTTTATGAATTTATAAATTATCCTGACGGATACCTACGTCAAAAATACGTGTATAGGGGTTCGTTATCAATCCCTATCTTTACGTAATGTCATCGACAAATAATATTTTTTCGACGCTTAGCTGTTAATTACGGTAATTGTTTACACGCACCGTGCAGAACAGTTTTAAATATGTTTATAGATATTTTCTCTTTTGTACTCTAACGCAGCAAATGTTGGTATTTAGCTAGTTACGTAGGTCATAGAAAGTAGTAAGTAGGACCTACTTTTAAATTAAATTCTAGATATTATGTCTTATACTCATATTTTTTTAAATATTAGTAACTAAATTAACCGTGTCTACACACTTTGCGTTCTGTACCTATTAGAACCATTTTTTTATTTATAATATTAAAATACAATACAATAATAGTTAATATAATACAATACAATAAAATAACTCATGTGAGGCCCTAACTCCCACAGTAGGATACCCTGAGTTTGTGGGAGCTAGTTCTCTTCGGGGGTGCATGCGAGAAAGTGCACATGCAAACTATTGATGCTAATTCAATTATTTGTCATCTGATCAGAGTTATTCCGAGTTTAATTGTTGTGTGAAAGTGATGTGAATTAGATTGTGAGTATATGACAATAATTATTAAATGTGTGTATTTATTTATAATTATAACATATATGTAATTAATATTTAATTTATATGTAATTATAATATCTGTAGTCCAGAGAGAGAAGAAATGATATACTTACACCTGTGAATATAATTATATTCACGGTGATCAAAGGACACTAAAGAGTCCCCTAAAGACCACCCAGGTGATCAAAGTGGAATAGACCATAACATTGTAAGAACATTAAATAATATTCAAATCGCGAAAGTTTAAAGTTACTATAAAATAATGCATAAAAACTTTTTTGTTGCTTTTTTTCTTTGAAAGCCTATATAGGTACATAAAGATGTTAAACTGATATATATATGTAAAAGAGAGGCAAAGTTAATATATATATAGAGAGCATAGAGCAATGATATTAAGTACCACTTTGACCAGCTTATAGAATATCTATGAGGTTACAAGTAGAATCTCATGATACAAAAAATAAGACCTACAAGTATATGATTTTGTAAAGTAAATTTTTTTCTTCTCAAGATGATTTTGACGTCGCATTTCTTATGCATTCTCCAGTCAAGTCAAGTCAAGTAATGAAATTTCTTCAAGTTTTAATAAATATCGTCAAACAAGTAAGCCACTACTCTAGTAAAGTTAACTAGAGGCTTCTATGGAGTTTTGGAAACATCACGAAGAGACATGTTACCTATGTTTTGTTTTTTAATTTATTTATCTTAGTGCAAAAACATACAAAGGTACATATAAGAGTTACACAACTCTGTCAAACTGCGTAACAGTTTGTAGGCGGACCTCGTTATATAAATAATAATAAATAAATAAATATTCGGGACATTTTTGCACACACGGTCATCTGACCCCAAACTAAGCAAAGCTTGTGATATGGCTGCCAGAGACTGATATACATAAACATAGTCTTAAATCAGTCTTAATATCAGTCTATATCAGTCTTATTAACAACCAGATATAGAACAAACACAAATATTCATCTCATAAATGTTTGTCCTAGGTGGGAATCGAACCCACGCCCCCAAGGTCAGAAGTTAGGTTTACTACCAACTGGACAAACGGATAACACTGGATTAACTTGCCCACCCTCGTTCGCGTTCATAAATAATCATCGTCATCATAGGCCTATTGATGTTCGACCACTGCTGAAGGTAGGCCTCTCCTCCTCTCTCAAGAACGCCACGCGAAGCACAATCTTCTATATTTCTCATCCAGTTACTACCAGGGGCCTTACGGACAACAGCTATTGCGGCACCTAATCCGCTCAGCTTCTTGAGAGAGGAGGAGAGACCTACCTTCAGCAGTGGTCGAACATCAATAGGCCTATGATGACGATGATTATTCGCAGGTCGTCGCGCCATCTGGCTACAGGCAGTCCTACTCTACGTTTGCCGATACGCGGTCTCCACTAATAAATAATAATCCATCATTATTACCATGGATATCATGGATAGTTATTACACATTAACATTAATTTAGGAAAATAATACAATGAAGCGCCATGTTTTTTTTACGTTGTCGTTGCGTTGGCGCCAAAACTCATCTTGACAAAAGTTTACATATCCGGGATATCCGTTATAGTATAGTTCAAAATCATGAAAGAAAGGAGGTAAGGTGAAGGTGTATGCGTTTAGGGAGAGAGAGAAGGAGAAAGGACTGGAGGGGTTTAGCGGGAGGGGGGAGGGGAAGAGGTTGTAGGCCTTAGTTTGAGGAGCAGCATGTGCGCTTTACAATCTGACGGTACCCGGTTCGATTCTCGGCCCTGCACCAATGATTTATTTGGTACCTAAATAAAATATGCGCAGTTAACATTACCATTGTAAAAAAATTGTAAAAGGTAAACAAAACATCGTGAGGTAACCAGTATGTCCAAGAACCTCAAAAGTTCAAAAATATAATTATGTCATTCATCAACATGCACTGGGCCAGCATTGTGGATTAGGGCTCAAGCTTTCTCTCTAAGAGAAGGCCTTGGTCTCAGCAGTGGGAATATAATAGGCTAAAAACTGAAATGAAATGATGAGAAGAAAACAGATGTGGTTTTCACACATTTTGTTTAATATATACAGGAATTACTTAAGTAATATCACGAAAAGCGAGACGAAGCCGAGCGCGCTCTCACCTTGAAAAGGACCACATAATGCGGTTGAAACATTGGTATTATCACAGAAAAGAAAAAAATAATTTACTTCTCTTTTCTGTGGGTATTATTCCTCAATGGGTTGAAACTATAGGTGGAGCTATACTAGACCGTGGCGGGCACGAGCCATGATCCGTACGAGCCGTGGATGAGGCACGGATTTAACTTCACGGGGCCTTAGGGATAACAGCTATTGCGGCTCCTACCGCAAACCGTATCTGGGCGCGATAAGGTTCACGTTCGCGTGATTTTCCAACTGAGTGGATTAGGTGCCGCAATAGCAGTTGTCCGTAAGGCCCACGAACATTTTATATGAAAGCGTAGGAGCACGGCCGAGCCCCACGGGCGTCACACGGTGTAGCATCAACTGCAACATATGAAATGTGCCTGAAGTGCCTCATCCGCGCCTCGTACGAGCCACGGCTCGTGCCTGCCACGGTCTAGCATAAATCATCCTTAAATCTTACGTAACTAATCATCACTACATAGTATAAAACAAAGTCGCTGTCGCTGTCTGTCCGTCCCTATATATGCTTAAATCTTTAAAACTACGCAACGGATTTTGAAGCGGTTTTTTTTAATACATAGAGTTATTCAAGAAGAAGGTTTATATGTATATAACTAGCGACCCGCCCCGCACGTAAATTACACCCGCGACGGGTGTAATTTACGTGCGAAGCCGGGCGGGTGGGTCGCTAGTTGCCTATATACTGAAACTAGCGACCCGCACGCCCGGCTTCGCACGGGTGTAATTTACGTGCGAAGCCGGGGTGGGTCGCTAGTTATATATATAAACCTTCCTTGAAAATGTATCTAACTGATTGGGAAAACCGCATCAAAATCCGTTACGTGGTTTAGGAGGAGTTAGCGGCCATACAGACATACAGACAGACAGACAGACGCGGAAAGCGACTTCAACTTATACTATGTAGAGATAAACCTTCCTTGAAAACGTATCTAACTGATTGTGAAAACCGCATCAAAATCCGTTGCGTGGTTTAGGAGGAGTTGCGGTCATACAGACAGACATACGCGGAAAGCGACTTCAATTTGTACTATGTAGAGATAGAGAAGAGAAGAGATAGAGATATAAACAAAAATCCTGGGAGTAACTTTTACCATTCTTTCATTTCATATGATTACAAAATCATAGACTTGTATTCACATGATTTATGTACCTATAATACAAAAATATTGCACGTCCGCTAGGACAGACTGTTGAAACACTAAGCATTTGTTCCATCATTGTACACAGTTTATACAATAAATTTTACTTTACTTTACTTTCATGTTTATTTTATGTACCTATATAATATCTGCAATAAAGTATTAAGTATTGAAAAAGGCGGTCTTATCACTACAAGCCATCTCTTCCAGACCCTTCTGGATGAGTAGATAGATAGATAATTCTTCTGGAATATGGACGGTGGTGTAAAATACGTACGTTTTACACGTGTGTAGAGTGTTATATTTTAGTACGTACATTATATTCCTGTGTAAGTAGAGAAATTCAATTAAAAGCAATCCATGTACTTATTTAGATAAGAGCAAAACTGATTTGAAATCGAAACCGGCATGAAAACATCAGAAAATATCGATAAGAAGCCGATAAAAATACGATCATTTATGATGTGAAGCTGGTTTGGTTACCACAGCATTCATTCACTATATCCATAGGGTTCCATTAAAAATTTTTGGATATATGTTCTTATAAAAAGGTTATAGGTACACCACAGAATAGGTACAACAGTGTGCTATATAGATATGTGGATACAAAAGAATAGTATTTGTTAGCACCAAATTTCATTGCAAGTTGCTGCAATACATGAATTTCGGGTCAGTGCCCAAAAATGTCCGACTAAAAGATATACCTACAAATATTATGATTACTTACTACGCGAGTACTTGCGATGAACAGTATTTTTTTTTACTTCGGTGATCGTACGAGAACCGGTGGTGAACAGAAATTTCACCGAATCGCACTTGGCCAGTATTTTTTATTTGTTGTTTTTATAGTGTGTACTACTTATAACCATTCTAAGTTTGACGTTTGTACGTATTGCCGTTTTTACACTAGAATAAAAACAAAAATAAGTTTATTGTATGTGTTTTGTTTAAACTTTTTGAATTTATGAAATATTTTTTATTTAATCCGCCGTAACACGGATTAAACAAAAAAATATCATACTGTCAAATTTCAACTGGCTATCTATTACGGTTTGAAAAATACAGGCGTTAATAGGTAGGACGTATGGACAATCAGAGTAGCGTAGGCTTAGTAATAGCTACTAGATATGGTAATAGTGTCCCATTTACACAGTTTGGGTACGTAAAAATCTGCGTGTAACGTATTGTTGCGGTATCAGAGGGTGGGCTTTATTATATCCAATGATTTACGGTATGAACGAGTCAATGTTGCGATTGTGCATTCAAAAGGTACCTACAATCCTACAATTCCATGATTGTTCTTTTCAAAGGCTGTAAAATTCAGGTTACGTGGCTGGTGATATGGTATGTCATTGGAAAATTCAACGGTTCAAATTTCTACAAATACCGAGTTACATTCACTCCTTTTACATAATACTCCAATGCCATCACTTAATTAAAATATGGATTTTTTTTATGAGCACTATTGTTTGATATTCATGCTTCAAATCAAACGTTTACTTCGTCAAGATGGTTATCAAAATGCCATAATTGATATACATATGTGCAGTAAAATAAAAACCAGAGACGGAATATATAAACAATCTTCGAGATTTATAGCCTGTTCAATAAAAAAATAATCATTATAATTTTATCAATTTAAAAATTGACTTCAATAATTAGTAAATACGTATATCCGTTTACTAATTGATAAACGAAAATAGGCGAGTAAATTAACGTAAATTTCAGGCGAGTTGGTGGTCTAACGAGAATTTATTCGCGATAAATAAATGGATTCCATATTTTTCCAGTTATTTTAATTTAAAAC
Source organism: Agriopis marginaria (assembly GCA_932305915.1). Lineage (NCBI taxonomy): Eukaryota > Metazoa > Arthropoda > Insecta > Lepidoptera > Geometridae > Agriopis > Agriopis marginaria. The sequence continues at coordinate 7,676,973 of OW029933.1, forward strand.
CCAAAGTAATGATACGCTTTTATGAAATTGTTATGGCACTAATCGGAAAGTATGTCTTCCTTCAAATAAAAAAAAATTAATTATAATAATCGATTTATAAATGATAGAGTAAACATACAACTGAATTGAGAACCCCCTCCTTTTTTGAAATCGGTTCACAATCGGTGAAGATATATTGCGTAACATATAAAAAAAAACCTTTATTCTATTACTCATAAAACATGCACAATCAACCGTTAGTATTTACACTCATATGTAAAATACTTTAGGTAAAAGTATGCTCACCTAATAAACGAAACATAATTCAAATAATGTTACAGTTAGGATCATTAATAAGATAAATCGCGTAACATAATTATATACACACAAAAATACAATCGAATTAAGAATTTCCTTATTAACGTCAAATAAAAATAAAAAGATAAATAATTATTAAGGTGACCCATGTTTCACCTAAGGCGAGAAATTCAAATATCACGGTTAATTTGTCCTCGTCTATAGCTAGGACGGGTTAACTAAGTACCTATTAATTGTAAATGATCACCGTGTTTGCGCAAATCGATGATTATTCTTTACATTTTCGTGTATCATCTGAAGTACTTTATTACTTACATCTGTCGATAAACTGATTTTTACATTTTCAAACGGTTCATCAACAAGTAAGTCATTCGTTACTGATACCTTCTTGTAACTTTACATGATAATGTAAAGAATAATTATCGATTGCCGCAAACATCATTTACAATAATTATTACCCGGCCTAGCTACTAAGGACAAAAAACTGTTTGAAATTTGAATTTCCCGTCATATGTGATTGGACGATTTGAGAAGCTGGTCTGTTTGGTATATTAGACGGTTTGATACTCCAGTCAATGTAGTTCTAAGCCGGTAAAAGTAGCACCGTAAGTATTAAGGTAGACTTCCATGACGGCCGCGATGCACGGAAGTCAACCTTTAGGTATGTAGGTAGGTACCTACATTATTAGCTGTCATCGCAACTACCGATGTGACAACAATAGGCATGATGACTAATATTTTTATTACCTCATAAAAAAGATGATCATAAATAGAGCACATCAACGAAAACAAAATTAGAATTAGTTCAAAAATAAATGAGATATAAGCATTTTAATTTCATTCTAGACAGAGAGCGTACTATACTGAGCCGTGACGTCACGCCTCAGGCGCGCCATACAAATGCTATACTAGCACACGCTTTGCGAGAAAGGGATAGAGCATCCCCTCCCTATCCCCACCTAAAACTTTAAACGCTCATATCTCAGAGATTTATCAGCCAAATTTATTTATTTTTCAGTATGTGTAATGTATTTAGTTATATTCCTTGCTAAGCCAGTTATTTGTAATAAATAAAACATTAGGATACATGCCTATTTAAACGCGGAACGTCTGAACAAACACAATAATTAAATTTTCACGTTCGTTTCGCATCATCTACTCTATTAAGTAGGTACTAAAACAACAACTCCAATGTATCTAAAAAATTAATTTCTATCACAGCTTATGTTAAATGTAGTACGTACCTACGTAGGCTACGAATGAAAATGTCCTAGTTTCTGACAAACAAAGGAAGCATGATTAACTGTTTTGGCTTATAATGGAAACTGACGTGGTTTTCACACATTTTGTTTTTGATGTAGAAGTAAAACCGTTGGCAGTAAAAACAACGCATGTGCCATGGCGTGGCGGCAAACGACATAACGCTCTCTTATGCCGTCGCGTTTCACATTTCCCGGGTGTCCCTTCACGATAAAACAAAATTTTACATATACTAATAATTACTGATAAGTATTGAGTGTCAATTTTAGGCCCAAGGAACAATTTTCTTATATGTAAAAGTTGTAAAACTCATTGCCAAGGAACAACAAATTTAGAAGAATACAGTTCAACGACAATCTGTACCCGCACTTGACCCAAACTTCCGTACAAAGAGGAATGTCCTTACGAAATGGCTTAGGCATAAATTTCAATCTAACTTAATAAGATATGATACCTAACTTTTTATGGCATTTTTTTTTTAAATTTTAAATCGTACTTGTTACAAATCCCGGAATAAAGCCATCATCATCATCATCGTCTTGTGCCTTAAAGTTGGCCACCAGCTTAGTTCTCAGTTCTCTAACTTATCTTCTCAGCAGTTATACATAATTTTAAGAAGCTACGCCCCATAGTTTTACCTGGCTACTCTACGTCCATACCAAATTTTATCAAATCCATTTAGCCTTTACTGGGTCTTTCGCATTTATAAAATTTTACCTATTTTTATGTTTTTATGGTTTCAATTTGCCTAATACTCGTAGCTATTTTTTAACGAGCAATCAATGTTCAATTTGGCTAGTTTGCCGGTTTAGGCCACTTCAATTCAAAACAGTCTCAGATTTTTATCCATTTTGAAACACTGAAAACGACAGCAATTCATTATTTTATTAAATATTCGGGTTGTGAGTGACCGCCACCTCGCCTGATGAAGTGATGATATGTGGTCTACGATAGAGCACATTTGCTTGACACCTTGGTGTTTAGTCGTGAGTGTACTGGGTTTACGCTTATAAACTAAACTAATACAAAAAGAGGTCATTGTACTCATCATTATGAACAACTTTAACTATGGGAATATTAAAAGACTTATCAGGGCGACTGGTCGAAGCAACTCGTGACCAAAATGCTGGCCTTTATTTTGCCCAAAGAATAAGCATTGGCATACAAAGTGGCAATGCTGCCAGCACTTTGGGAATGCTGTCCACTGTTAGCGGCTTGTTAGCATAGTTTGAGATTCGTTTTAGTTATAAATTTATATTTATTTATTTAGTAAACTTTTTACTATGAGACCAGCCCTGAAATCGCAAAATAAATATATATCAGCTGTTGATATAGTTGCTATAATATAGAAAACGGTCATTTAAACTCGGCATAATGTATGGAATATCTGTTTTCTTTTTCGCGATTTCAGGGTTGGTGTAAAAGTTCATAATGATGAGTACAATGACCTCCTTTAGGCTTAGTACTGCTTATATGCGTTTACACTCGCGACTAAAAAACACCAAGGTGTCAAGCAAGCGTGCTCTATGCTCCATCGTACCTATAAAGAGCGCACAATACAAGGTGGCAGTGAAACGCAAATTTTAGAACAAAAAAATTAAAGGACTATAACAAATGTTTGAATACACGATAATACATCTTCCTCAGATACCTATTAACATAATACGTAAGATAATAGCTGTGTTTCATGGTTTTCCAGTGATTTTCCAATTTCCCCAAAACATTGAAACATTGCTATTGCCTTACATATTATTATGATAATAGGTATAATTGTAATTATAGACGATAAAAAAATAATCAGTACATGAAAAAATACGACAATAAGATATATGAAGTAAAACTACTACCCTAAACTAAACTAAAAAAAAAACGTATCTAAAAGCCTTGGTGGAAGGAAAAGTGACCAGAATACTGGCAGCTTTGCAACCTTCTTTACCTTATTTTAGTATAACTTGTCTCGTAAATTTTTTTTCTTGAAAAAAAATACTTTTTCTGCTTTTTTTGCTAATAAAATTGTAAAAAGCGAATGGAAACATATTTATTTACTGTAATAGATCGGCTAACAACTGCAATGTTGTTCAACCTAGCAAAATTTATCAGGATTTGCGGTAAACATTCTACTGCAGCTGTCAGAGTGAGTCTATAGGTATTCATATCCATTATAAGGGTCCCGTACCCAGATGGTTCAACAGGGCCCTATTATTAAGCCTGCGCTGTCTATCTATCCTACCTTTTAACGGCTCCATCTTTTGAACCCTAATAGATAGCCAGTTGAAATGTTCACAGAATATGTAATGTTAGAGCGGATTCACTTACAAACTTATTACTACTTAACTTATTACGTATTTTTACAAATAATAACAAAAAAATACAACAAACCTATTTTGGTATTTGCTCTAATGTAAAAACGGTAATGCAAACAAGCGTCGAACTTTGCATGATTATAGTAAGTAAAAACAACAAAACAATAATAAACACTAAAGATCTCGACAATTTTTTTGCTGCGGAACCTTTGGCGTTCGAGTCCGACTCGCACTTTATTATTTTATCTCATTATATTATACTGAAGTAATCTGCTAATTTGGTAATCAAAGTTAGGCAGAACGGCTGACTTGGCTCATCTCCGGATATGCAGCGAGACTTGATATGTTTTAATAGCATATCGTATCTTCTATTACGGAGCCACCTCCGCCTATGGGACCACGCATTGTCTATGCCACTATAGACAATGCGTAACATGAAACCTCAACAATAAATAAAGAATTTAAAAATTTTTATATAGCTTGCTTCGTCGGAATGTTTTGCAGAACTGATGAATCGGTTATGAAATAATTGTTAAACAAACGGAGCACGTTCTGCGGCTATCATTGTTCCTAGGCCGCCTGTGCCTGTGGCCGTCCGTCGTTAGCCGACCGAGAGAGATATTGTTTCAGGGTATTGTTCTCTGACTGACATCACTTTATCGCTTCAGTCAAATGAGAAAGTATCGTTGTCTATCAAACTGTCTCTCCAGGTAAGTACAGTATTTTATCGATGAAATTAAGGAAAATGGACAAATTGTAGCAAAAACATCAGGCGTGATGGTGGTCAAACGCAAGCCTATTATTTATAAAAAAAACGTATCGGCAAACGTAGAGTAGGACGCCCTACAGCCAGGTGGAGCGACGACCTGCGAAAGGCGGCTGGTGGCAAGTGGATGCGAAAAGCAGAAGATCGTGCCTTGTGGCGTGGACGAACATCAAATAGGCTGATAATGAATGTGTGTTTAAAAGACGATAAAAAATTTTTTTTTTTTTATTAATTAGGTTATAAATACAAAAAAAGTAAAAGGTCTTATACGGTTTTTGTATTACGTATAATTAAGTTTTTTTTATGGCATAGGTGGCAAACAAGTAGACGGGCTGCCTGATGGTTAGCAGCCACCGTCGCCTATGGATAGGTACTTGTAACACCAGAGGCGTCACAAATACGTTGCCGATGCTTAATACTCGAAAAAAAAACGCTGTTTTAGAACAGCGTATTGAAAGTCTTTATCTTAAAAATAAGAAAAATTTAATAAAATATTCGGGATATTTTAGCACACACGGTCATCTGACCCCAAACTAAGCAAAGTTTGTAATATAGCTGCCAGAGACTGATAGACATATACACATATATATGTGTTTAAATACATACTTAAATAGATATTAACACCCAGATGTAGAACAAATACAAATGTTAATGAATGTTTGTCCTAGGTGGGCATCGAACCCACGTCCCCAAGCGCAGAAGGCAGGTTCACTACCAACGAGGCTATCAAATAATGCCCAATAGATTTTTATCTTAGAAATGCCATACGGGCAAAATTAAAATCATTGTTAAGTTTCTGAAATAAAAAAAAACTAGCCAATTTTCTTAATTTTTCTTTCCGTAAGAACGTTCTACAGAGTAATAGAAAACTGAAAAAAATTATAATAAAATCGGTTAAGTCGTTCTCAAGCTATGGCATGACCAAGGTAAATAGGGATTAATTTTTATATGTATAGATAAATAGATGAAAAGAGCTTTTTTTAAGTTGAAAATGTAAGAAAGAGGTAGCTCTCACCGGTGAGCGCGGCCTTAATATTAAAAGAAAGTGTTTCGAAGTGTGAACAATCTTGTAGGATATTTTGTTTCCCCGAAAATGGCGAACAAAAACTCAATAATGTTTAATAATTGCTCTATAGGTCTCTACGTCGTAGCATTCGTAGCTACGACGTAGACCTACGGTCAGCTACGAAATTTTTGGTTCGGGTACAAAGATGATGCATGAGCGCAATCTTGTAAGTTTTCCCAATTCTATTAAACTTCTAACTATTAGTAACGCACGTGGGTTATGCTGTAGGTTTTTTTTTTTACTCTATCAGGAGCCTTACGGACAACTGCTATTGCGGCACCTAATCCGCTCAGCTGGAAAATCACGCGACCGCAAATCGTATCTGGACGCGATAAGGTTCACGTTCGCGTGATTTTCCAACTGAGCGGATTAGGTGCCGCAATAGCAGTTGTCCGTAAGGCCCCAGGTCCAAGATTTTATCTTCGATAACTGCAATAACCAATGTAAAAAGCTAAATGAAAACATTTTCTTTTAATATTACACTGCTTTATATCGGCTCTTAGCTACAACCTTACGTTCAAAAACTTAGCCAAAGTAATAATAATTTAAGGTTTACTCTTTATTAACCGATTTCAAAAAGGAGGGCGTTCTTAATTCGGTTGTTTTATTTTTTTTATTTGTTACTTTAGAACTCCATCATTTATGAATCGATTTAGTAAATTATTTTTTTAATTGTTAGAATTTTGTTGCAATGAATGATATTCAGAATTTCATCAAAATCAGTTTAGTAGTTTGGCTTTTAAATCAAAATAAATGAAAAATTCGGTTACTTGGATGACTTTTTTTAAAATGTAATAGTAGACAAACAAGCTGCGGTCCACCTAATGGTAAGTAGTCACCGTCGCCTATGGTCACCCGGGGCATTGGCGGTGCGCTGCCTACCTTTGAGGACTCTATTCACTCTTCGTCTGAAGCAATTGGAGGAAAACCTGAAATTATGTCATACAAATAACTGAAATTGTGTATTAAAAAAAAGAAATCTTTTTTTTAAATTCTTTTTCACAATCTACTACAAATGTCAGACCTAAAAAAACTTGGACTTAGTATAGTTACTAGAATGCCTAGCTCCATCTACCAGGTACCAGGTAGTGGGTAAATGCTGAGAAAGATAACTATGCTACCTAAGTAGCGTAGGATTATTCTAGGTCACTTAGGCATTGATAAACACCCGCATAAATAAATCGTTCATTGATGTTACTGCAACGGTAGTATTTATGGACGAACGTAACAATGTGAGCCGAGGCGTAGCCGAAGCAAGCAAAATGCTGGCGTGTTTCTGGCTCAAAGCATATGCATTGCCATTCAACGTGGTTATGCCGCCAGCATGCTGAGTACGCTGCCAACTGGCAGTGGGGCTTGAGCATTAGGATTATCTTTAGACCTTCAACGGTCTATGATCAGTCAGTATAACTGTATTTGTAGTGTTAGTATTAGCTTGTATTTTGTTTAGTGCCCTGAAAAAAAAGCCAGCATACCTGAGTCCATAATTGATCAGACCACAAAATAAAAAAAGTAACACAAAAGACAACATCATGTCCAGGCGGTCACCCATCCAAGTACCGACTGCGCCCGACGTTGCTTAACATGGTGGTGAACAAAAATTTGTCACCGACTCGCATTTGGCCATTATTTATTATTTGTTGTTTTACTTTAGAGTGTGTATTATAATGTAAATCATACCACATCTGACGTACATATACTGTAAAAAATTTAACTGGCTATCTATTCAAATTTGGCAGGTAGATTCCTAATGGGGTGTGTGTAACGAGGACTGGGGTGTATAGAGAACCGCTAAGAACCGCTTTTACGAAAAGGCCGAATCATGAAAGTCTACGCGAAGCGTGACGCGAGCGTACTTACTTACTGATGATACTACTCTACTGAATCTAATATCAGCTAATACTCTACTGACGCACTTAATTGGTGCGTACTACTACCTGACCACTATTGTTCCCGACGATAAGCGATAAGTGTATTTAATAAGCGATAATGAACGATAAGTCTGTATTTATAGTCCGGAAAATCCACTTATATGTAATGTATCTATTTAGAAGGTCTATGTCTATGACTTGCAGGAGTGACAGAGAGAAATAACTACCGACCTTTTTGTGGTAACGGAGGGAATAATTTCCAATGATACTCGGCCTTATTTGTTGCACTTGTTTCTGTCTTTTGTATCACATTAATGCACAGATCTACTACTTGTGTGTATATCTGTGCATTTATGCACCTAGTTTCTGGTGTTAAAAAAAATTTTTGTTAAGCAAGACGTCAGAAATGAGTGAGTTATTACATAGGAATAGCGTTAAATTATTGAAATATTTGCACATGCCATTTAAAATTATTTACAGTGTAAACCAGAGGTACGAAAACTTTTTTGATCGTAGGCTTTTTTATCGAACTGCCATTATGTTATGGGAACAAATTGTTTTAAACGAAGCGAAAGATTCAGAGTTTATAATGGGGGTTTGTGTGTATTTCTATTTGTCTGCGGTAGGTGTGTACAGTTTTTAAACGATATCTTGCACACTATTGGTTGATCCGATATCCATAAAAAATTGTGGCAAGTATGTAGTTCATTATTATACAACTTGGCAAAGGCGTCGCCAGCCCATGGCCCAGGGGGGACAAGTTAATATTATGGAGGATGAAAAAAATATGAATTGTAGGTCCAGTCAAGTTTTGTCGTGCTGGTTTCATTCGAGTTCTGACGTGCGGGATTTATCAGCAAAGCAAGACAATTGCACGGCGTTAGGATTTTGGTTTCATTGCAGTTGGCTAAATTTTTTCATCCCCACCCCCCCTTGGCGACGCCCTTCCAACTTGGTAAACGGTTTTATAGTTAATTCGTAACAAATGGCTGCCAGCTCAAGCAAAAGGGAAAAAGCAAATCATGGCACGAAATTTGAACGTTGGATAGTTTAGTATTGACGAACTGGAACGACTTATGTTTAAGAATGTATAATGCAGTATCCATGGTTGTGTAAAATTTGCTAACCACTGGGTTATTTCTTTAAATGTAGACCACTTTGGAAATGACTGGTATACGCTATTTACTGTAATCACACTTTGAATCAACACAATTGACTGTGAACTCGTACAAAATATTGCATAAATTTTCAAATTATGCGCTAAACTAACAAATTAAACTTTTCGAGCAGGATATGAGATTCACTTATGACTATTTATTTATTATAAACTACCTGTGTTTCACAGTTTTGGCCCCAATTTTTTTGACAGGTTTTTCTTTCGACTATTTCCCACCTGAAGATTTAGTGACCACGCCTAATTTTATCTGAAAAATCCTCATGCCCCTCTTTTTCATGCTCTATTTCCAAATTTCATTAAGAGCGGCCCAGGCGTGAATAATTAACAAACAGAAAGAAATAGATACCCGCTAACCTGCAAGAACCATTATATTTTCTCAAGATAAAAAGTAGCCTGCATAGGATATATCTATTCCAAAGACAGCAACCGCATAAAATAAACGACAGTATCGCTCTCCATACATTTATGCATCGCTTCCCTGTTTGTAGTACGCGGAATAAATGATTAGCCGTCCTCCCCGGACTACGAACGTGGGAGAAGCGTAAAACAACATAGAGGGAGTTTTTTATTTGTGCTAACATATAACCTAGGTCAATGGCCGCTGTGCCTTTGGAATAGACTATGGATAAAGATAGAAAAGATTAAAAGTAATTTATGGATTAAAATCTATAATTTGCTTCAAATCTTTTCGTTTTTATCGTACGGGAATTAGCATTTAGATTATAAGCTTATCTATGCTTCGTACGTATCTATTCGAAAGCAAATTACAAATTTTTTGAAATATAAAATTATTGATCTGTGCAGAATGAATAGAGAAACAAAATTATTCAGTGAACAAAATCAATTTGAAACTCATCACCGACACCGAATAAATAGTATCTACAATTTTGAACCTATGCTATAGCGTATATAAGCTGAAAAGATGTTAACTTCCACGTTGCGTTGAACCTTTATCATCATCATAATTTCAGCTATAGAACGTCAACTGCTAGGCCTTCCCCATCGATCTCCAAAAGGGCCGGTTGGAAGCTGCCTGCATTCAGTGTTTTCTTGCGGTCTCTTTTAGGTCATCTGTCCATCTTGTTGTGGGTTGACATCCTACGCTGCGATTCCTGGTCCGTGGTCTCCATTCGAGAACCTTTCGGCCCCATCGGCCATCTGTTCTGCGTGCTATGTATGTGCCCACTGGCACTTCAACTTGCTAATCCAGTGAGCTATGTCGATAACTTTCGTTCGTCTACGGAACTCATCATTTCTGATTCGATCTCGTAGAGAAACCCCGAGCATAGCCCTCTCCATAGCTCGTTGTGCGACTTTGAGCTTGCTAATGAGGTCCATAGTGAAAGACTACGTTTCAGTGTCGTATGTCATTACAAAACACACTGGACAAAATGTTCGTATTTAGTCACTGAGGTATTTTGGACGAGAAGACGTAGCGAAGTTTACCGAACGCTGTCCAGCCAAGTTGGATTCGATTGACCTCTTTCTTGAAGTTACACCTACCTAGTTGGACTGTTTGTCTTAGCCTAGTTAGCTGTTTGCGTTGAGCCTTAGCTGGTATTAACTAATAGATGAGAAACATTCGTAATTGCCTCAAAAGTGCGGTTATAAAAAGATCTGAAATGTCAATAGGATCATCTTGTAATGCTTATAATACCTACTTAGCTATATCAATGGAATTACTGGCAAACACATACAATTTTTACAAACCGCAATCATCATAAAACGCCAATTATGAAAGTACATATAACCTACTTGTGTAAACGTAACTCACGTATGTCTTGTATATTTGTATTTCTGTGTCGCTTTTCACTGCGTTATCGGAAATGCCACACGCGTATTGCATTTAAGGTTGTCAAAGGGCCCTTGGAAAAATACAGCTCGAGTTTTTTGAACGCAGTTAAGGTAGATAAGAATGTTGGATTAATGCTAATTGGGTACACGTATGTCATGGAATCGGTGTTTATTCCAGTTAGCGCTACCTACGCATAAGTCATAAGTACAGTACAAAAGTGCAATGTAGAAACCGAAGGTATAAGTCATGGCACAAAGAAAAATCTATAATTTTGACCAGCCATCTATGTCTAAAAATATTATTGTTTTCTTTGTGCCGTGAGATTCTGGTCAACCCATTACATTTCTACACTGCACTATTGTACTGCAATGTATTATGACTTACCTAGAACACAAACAGAATTAGTTATATGCAACTATACTTTTACTCCGCTATAAAACGTTTGCTATAAAAATCGATATCAACATAGGGGTATGATTAGCTGCAACTCAATTACCTGCCTCAAGATAAGTTGCTTGTAGCTAAGTTAAAAACTAACAGGGCTTAATAATACCATCATCATATAAATAAATAAATATTCGGGACATTTTTGCACACACGGTCGTCTGACCCCAAAGTAAGCAAAGCTTGTAATATGGCTGCCAGAGACTGATATAGGTACATAGATATATATATTTCACACCACCTGCTCGACAATGTCCAATTACATATCATGCAATCTCAACGTAAAGTAAAGGATTATCTCATAAGGGATATAAAGTTGTATGAAACTCCCTAGGGAATAAAGTTGTTTGAATTTGGAACGTCAAGCTCGTGCGGAAACTCGTAAAAAAGGCCCATATGACATTGTGAAGAGGTTTATTCTAAAATAGAACTGGCCACCATAAACAGAACTCAAAAAAGGTACATTTACAAAGAATGTGAAACAAAAGATGGTGTTTGGTGCTGTTATTTTCAGTGAAACCTGCCTTTTATTGTCTCGCAGATGGTGTGAAAAGTAGAGTATGCTCCTCTAGAATAAAGCCTGTCTTCGTCTTGGGCAGCTTGAACCTCCCTTCACTCAGGCAGGACTCTATATAACTTCCTCGCTACGCTCGGGAGCTAACGCTAGAGTACCTCGTTACACTCAGGGTTCAATATGCCGCCCGCGACGTAAGACACTGCTTCATTCCCTTAGTGCATAATCTACTATTAAATACATATTTAAATATATATATTAACACCCAGATATACAACAAACACAAATGTTCATCACATGAATGACCCACGCCCCCAAGCGAAGCGAAGAAGGCTGGTTTAATACCAACTGGACCAACGAACGGGACATCATAATCAGCCTATACTAACCCACTGCTGGACATAGGCCTCTCCCATAGTTAGCCACTCAGTCTGATCTTCGTATTTTCGTTTCTAGACACTGCCAGTTGCCGTTATATCGTTACTCCATCGAGTCTAAATACGTTAATAAAATACATTTGTTGCATGCCCTTTTCGTTTAAACTTTTTGAATTTTTTATTATTTCTTAGTTAATCCGCCGTAACATTACATATTCTGTAAAAATCTATTACGATTCAACTGGCTATCTATTACGGTTCGAAAGATACATCCGTTTTAAGGTAGGACGGCCAGACAGACATCGTAGGCTTTGTAATAGGGCCTCGTTTTTACCCTTTGGGTACGGAACCCTAAAAACGGTAATGCGCAAAAGTGTCAAACTTGGCTTGATTATAGTACACAGATACACTCGAAAGTATAATAATAAATAATGGCTAAGAGTCAGTGACAAGTTTCTGTTCACCACCGATTCTCGTACGATCACTTAAGTTAAGCAACGTTGGGCGCGGTCGGTGCCTACTTGAATGGATGACCGCCTGGGCATTGATGGGGTGGTGCCTTTTTGCACTACTTATTTGTACTTTAGTAGGTAACAAGTTATGTGGTGGTGCGGAACCCTCAGAGCGCGATCCCGGCTCGCACATAGCCGGTTTTATTTTACAATGTTATTGCAGCTATCAGACGCATTCCCTCAGCGGTCGACTATAGGTGCAAAAGATTCTCAGTATTGCTCAGAGTAATGGCAGCCCTATAGATTGTAACGCGATTATGATTAGCGTGCCATCACCATTGATACAGAACAAACGAAAACATAGGTACGTACTACTCAAGCATACATAAACTGACAATTTACATTCACACTATTACGCACACACTAACACTCATTGTGCTCTGCTCATGACTCGCAATAAAGATTTACTACATAATTTCCCACTAATTCGGAGCAATTATACTATGGCGCAATGTGTCAATTTTGTATTGACGTCTGACGTGCTACTGTCAAGACGACCGAGATTGAACTGAATTAAGTTGGTGCATTGAACCAACTTAAAACGAAAAATTAGATGAAGTCGCGGCATCTAACTTGATATTATGATCTGTGATCTTAGTCATAGGTACTATACAGGGCTACGCGGAAAGGGTGTACTAAGCTGAAAGAGGTCCACAGTACCCATCATTATGAACAACTTTTACTGTGAATACTGAAATCGTGAAAAAAACATCAGCTGTTCCATAGATCACGGTCATTGACACTCGACAAAATGTATGGAACAGCTGATCTTTTTTCGCGAGTTCAGGGTTTATCCCATAGTAAAAGGTACCTATATTATCTGTTAGGTACAAGCTGTAGTTAAACATTAAAAAACACGATTGCATAAACTTAACAATTTTTTTATCGCCGCGTCGTGTATAATAAAAAAAAAATCACGAATGCTCATATATACATAATAACGTACTATTTTTTTATTACGCCGCGTCATACTCTAGTATTGCTTTTGCTAGTAAACTACTGTATTTGTATTTTATATTCTTTTTTTTTAAACAAAAAAAATAATGACTTTGATAAAAAAATGTTTAGCTAACATAAATTTGTCTGATTTCAGTCCCATTGTAGGTAATAATACAAGGATTCTCACGATAACACTCATATCAAAATCGGTCCAGCCAAGGGCTCGATTTTTGAGTCGCTCGTATGATATTTCACACGATGCAAAATTACTGACTTTCGAACGAAATCTCAAATAATAGTTGCATTTTTGAAAAAATATATCGCATTTGAACCATTCTAATTTGCTTTCTATCTTTGGATATTTTAGTGCGAAATCATACGAGCAATTTAAAAATCGAGCCCCAGGTGTTCAGGAGCTATGGCGGAATTATTTGTCCAAACAGATGATCGAACTACTGGTAGGACAGAATGGAATAAACGAAGGGTTCTAGTTTCATGTATGTAGGTATGTGGGATACTATACAAAACATATACCAATGATATACCAATATAATACCAATGCTCCTAATGTGCTCGATCCTTTAGCGAGCATATACTAAATTAAAATAATAATTGATTAGCTATATTATGTTAGTGATATCGTACACAGTGAAAATCATATTATCACGTGTAAATCTATAACTGGTAGGTCTACTAATTTATTGCGAACAACTAGGTTAATCATTATTGTTATCGATGAAAAATATGGAACAGGCTACCAGGGGCCTTTGCGATTCTGGGTTTAGGTGATTGCGGAAAGTTGTGCTACCACAAAAGGTATCTCGGCTCGTTTAGGTTCACGTTCGCGTGATTTTCCGCACTGCGCTGTTTCCAGCCCGCGTTAAGAGGTACCCGTAAAGCCCCAAGTGTTTTATTTGTTAAAAATAACAGGCTTAGTGAATAATATATGTAACCAGCTGTTGCCCGCGATTTCGTAAGCACATTCATATAAACTTTGCACCCCCTTTTGCCCCCTTAAATTTCGCAAAATCCTTTCTTAGCGGATCTGCATCTCATAAGAAATCCACTTGCCAAATGTTCAGCTTCGTAGGTCAAGGTAGTTTTCGAGATTTCCTGATGAGTCAGTGTGTGAGTATTTTGTATTTCGCTTTTCACAGGGTTACGCGGAAGGGATGTACTAAGCCGAAAGGTGTCTACAGTAGGTACCCATCATTATAAATGAGTTTTTCTTTGGGACACAACCTTGATATTAGGAAAAAAACAGTTGTTCCAAAAAATCTATTAAAAATGTCCGTCGTCAAGAGATACACGCGATATAGGCGTTTTAAGTTTTAGTCGAATTAGTAAGGAATGCTCTGTCCCATTCCCGCAAAGAGAACGTAAGGCAAGTAAGAAATATTATCACCAGAAAGACTCACCAGAACCTTGACAAGTTACCTACCATCATGATATGGGTATCAAATGAAAGGGTTTGCTGAGAAGAAAACGAAAAAACTATTTTTTTAAAGTATTTTTTGAATTAATAAAGCTTATTTCATCCTCCTTTTTACTCTGGATAAACTATGTATACATGTGTCCTCCAGTCAAAAACTGTGTATTAGTGTCCCGTTTATACCCTTTGGGTACGGAATCCTAAAACAGACGAATGATTACCTACCATAGACGTAGGTTAGTAGGTAATAATACCTCTATGCTACCTACCTTCTTTTTAGGGTTCCGTTGTACAACAAGGAACCCTATTATAAGTTCGTTCTGTCCACCTGTCTGACTGTCCGTTTTTTTTTAATTATAAATAGGCTTGCGCTTGGCCGCCAACTCGTCTGATGTTAAGCGATGATGCGACCTACGATGGAGCACGCTTGCCTAGAATAAACCTATTCGCTCTCGACTTGAAGACACCCAGATTGTAACGATCGGGGAACAGCCACTCAGGCAGCGAATTCCACAGACTAGCAGTTTGCACAATAAATGTGGAATCAAAGCGCTTCGTACGGGTTCTACCGTCCGTCCGTCTTTCCCAATTTTTCAGAACCTTCTGACTTTTTTTAAAGTCTGTTCAAAAGGATTTTCCTTCATGTCACTATAGCGTCATCGGACAACAAATGGACACGTGTCGTGTGTTTTATTTACATTTTTGAAAATGAAAATAGAGCTAGTCATTGCCCTTGCAGTGACATTATTATTAGAACAAACAAGCTATTCAGAACATGTATAACGTTACCTGATTAGCACGTACCTAGCACGACAACAAAACCACACAAAACGGTACAAAAATTAGCGCTTTGCCGTACCTATTATTGTCCAAAGTTAGAAATAACTAGTGTCAAGTTGAACAAACTCTGGTCGTACTTAGATTAAGGCCCCGTTCAACAGCCACAGATTAAATTTTATCGCGGATTAAAACAATTTATAATTATCTACAAAAAAATTGAAACGTTCGGAAGAAATTGCTGTGAGCGCAGCCTTAACAAACACATGCATGTTGCGTCTACTAAAAAAATACGAAATAAGTGTCCTTGGTTAGCCTTGGTTTGATATCATCTCTTCTCTATCTCTACATAGTATAAATTGAAGTCACTTCCGCGTCTGTCTGTATGTCTGTATGGCCGCTAACTCCTCCTAAACCACGCAACGGATTTTGATGCGGTTTTCACCATCAGTTAGATACATTTTCAAGGAAGGTTTATATATATAACTAGCGAACCGCCCCGGCTTCGCACGTAAATTACACCCGTGCGAAGCCGGGCGGGCGGGTCACTAGTTTAGTACAAATCATTATAGAATTATCAACAAAAAAAGCCTATGTCATCAAGGCAGTGTCTAATGTGGCATACACAAACAGTATTTCAAATGCACCGGGGCCGTACCGTGAGATCTAAAACGCGATTCAATTTAGGTGACTGAAAGGTTACGCGACCGCAAAGCGTATCTCGGCGCGTTAAGAGGATTGTCTACCGCGTACTTGTCCATACAAAAAGAAAAACCTTTTTTCTCCCTCCTAATATTATCCGATTTCGGTGGTTTTTTTTTCATGTAATCAGCTCATTATTTACTAGGCTTATACATCTTATTTTTTCCAATTTGTTTTATCACTGTAATGTTATAAGCATTTTAACCAACCATGTTTTAGCTCTGAAACTATGACTATTAAAAGTCAACATATTTTAGAAACCAATAACTTTTTTGAAAATAATAAAAAGTATAAGCATAAAAAACATTCCATTCAAGCGATTGACACCAATAACAAAACATTTTGTTACAATTTAGGGGGTGAAAAGAGGATTGCCCCGGAACCTAAATTCTATCAAAAAAATTACCTAAAAATCTCGCGAGCAGCAATTCTCTCTATCGGGCACATAGGGGGTCGGGGGGAAGGTAAGACTACTTATTTACTTACATTACTTCACACAGACAAGCAATAGGGATGCTAACGGTTATACCGACACTAGAGATGGGAAAGTAATCAAAATTACTTTTTCTTTTCTTACATTATTGAAGTAAAATGGGCATTTTGTATCATTTATTTAAAGGACAAATATTCAAAACACAGTATTTAAATCTATCACTACCTCATTATTATATACAAATTAATTATTATATAATAATTAATTTGTATATAATTGGCATTTTGTTCTATCAAATTCCTTCAATATACCTACGTAAGTATTGTGTACTTACTATGTACATATATTATACCTAGTACCTTGTAATAAAGGCATTTAATGGGCAGGGAGGGTGGTGGGTAATGTAAAGAATATCCCACCAAAAACATTCTGTAAAAAACTAGCCAAGTCTCGATGGAGCTGCTTGTTTATCTCTAAAAAGTAATGAAATCTAGATAAAGTCGTGCCAAGTCTAAGGTTCCTTACTGCGATTTCTAATTATTAAAGTTAATGTTGCGTGACTTGGCCGTTGAACATTCTTTATACGTTAGTGGGTACAAGTAAATTTTGTTGGCAATTTTCCATCGTCAATGGGTAGCGGTTCTGGCGACAGATTGGTGCAGTGATGTCATGGAGCACCTGGTTTTGTACCCTTGTGTACCCTTCAACGGCCAAGTCACACAACATTAACTATAATAATAAAGAAATCGCAGTAAGGAACCTTAGACTTGGCACGAATTTGTCTAGATTTCATTACTTTTTAGAGATAAACAAGCAGCTCCATCGAGACTTGGCTAGTTTTTTGCAGAATGTTTTTGGTGGAATATTCTTTACATTACCCACCACCCTCCCTGCCCATTAAATGCCTTTATTACTATATATGGCTTTATAATAAGTGTATGTGTGTTACCAGTGATGACATACGGCACTGAAACGTGGCCTCTCACTATAGGCCTCATAAGCAAGCTCAAAGTAGCACAACGAGCTATGGAGAGGGCTATGCTCGGGGTTTCTCTACGAGATCGAATCCGAAATGAGGAGATCCGTAGACGAACGAAAGTCACCGACATGGCCCACCGGGTTAGCAAGTTGAAGTGGCAGTGGGCAGGGCACATATCACGCAGAACAGATGGCCGATGGGGCCGAAAGGTTCTGGAATGGAGACCACGGACTGGTAAGCGCAGCGTAGGACGTCCACCCACAATATGGACAGACGACCTAAAAGAGACCGCAGGGAAACGCTGGATGCAGGCCGCTTCCAACCGGCCCTTTTGAAGATCGATGGGGGAGGCCTATGTCCAGCAGTGGACGTCCTATGGCTGAAATGATGATGATGATGATGCCTTTATACATATATACTTAGGTTGCTAAACCTATCAGTAGCTCGGCTAAAGACCCAAGAGCCAAAGAAAGATATCCCGGACATCAGCAGTGATAAGATCATATACGAGATTAGGATGGCCCTGAAACAGCTCAAGAACAACAAGGCACCGGGTGACGATGGAATCACATCAGAGCTTCTGAAAGAGGTTGGAACACCAGTTCAAAGTCCTTCAAAAGCTGTTTGATTCCGTCTTACTCGAACGTATAACGCCAGAAGCGTGGAACAGAGGCGTGGTGGTGCTGTTCTTTAAGAAAGGTGACAACACCTTGCTTAAAATTTACGGACCCATCTAGCCTCTGAGCCATGTTTATAAGCTGTTTTCGAGGGTCTTCACGAATCGTCACGATTGCAGGTTTCATGACTTCCAAACCACCCAACAAGACGGTTTCCGAAAAAGATATAGTACTATCGACCACATTCACACAATACGGCAAGTTATATAGAAGAGCGAAGATTCACTTGCCACTATGCTTAGCGTTTGTGGACTATGATAAAGCTTTTGATACGATCGAGACATGGGCGGTGCTTGAGTCGCTCCAGCGATGCCATATTTCATGACGGTATGTCGAAGTGTTGAAGAGTTTGTACAATAACGCCACCATGTCGGTCCGAGTACAGAAGCAATGTTCGAAGGCAATTCCATTGCAAAGAGGCGTGAGGCAGGAAAATGTAATCTCTCCGAAACTGTTCACTGCCACAATGGAAGACGCCTTCAAGCTCCTGAAATGGCAAGGACTCGGCATCAACATCAACGGCGAGTATACCTTCGGTTTGCTGACGATATTGTGGTCATGGCAGAATCGCTGGAAATTTTTTGCATAATGCTCGAAGGCCTCAATCGAGACTTCCAACAGGTAGGCCTTAAGATGAACATGGACAAGACAAAAGTCATGTCAAATGTCTATGTATACATACATATGGGCCCAGATTGTGCCCATCTCAGTATCTATTCAGTTGAGAACTTAGTTGAGGAAGTTGTTGACGCGTACGTCTACCTAGGACAAACAATCCAACTAGGCAGGTCCAAATTCAAGATAGAGGTCAATTGGCCAATCCTACTTGGCTGGGCAGCGTTCGGTAACCTTCGCAACGTCTTCTCGGCCAAAATACCTAAGTGCCTTCAGACGAAAGTCTTCGACCAGTGTGTGTTGCCAGTGATGACATGCGGCAGTGAAACGTGGTCTCTCACCATGGGCCTTATACGCAAGGTCAAAGTCGCACAACGAGCTATGGGGAGGGCTATGCTCGGGATGCTATGCAGCAATGAGGAAATCCGTAGACGAACGAAAGTTACCGACATAGCCCACCGGATTAGCAAGTTGAAGTGGCAGTAAGCGGGGCACATAGCACGCAGAACTGATGGTCGATGGGGCCGAAAGATTCTCGAATGGAGACCACGGACCGGTAAGCGCAGCGTAGGGAGTCCACTCACGAGATGTACAGACGACCATAAAGATACCGCAGGGAAACGCTGGATGAAGGCAGCTTCCAACCGGCACTTTTGAAAATCGATGGGAGATGGCTACGTCCAGCAGTGGACGTCCTATGGCTGATATTATGGTGATGATGAATAAAACCATGGTAAACAATAAAATCAAGTCCATTAATCTACTAATCATATTCGTATGTTAAGATAGGTAGGCTTAGTAGACAATTGTTGCGTGTTTGAATTATTGTAAGGTCTACTCTTAGGTAATAATGTACATCGTCAAAGGGTCTACTATGTATGGTAGGCATTCCTATCGCTTCATATGATAATCATAAGTTTAGGTGATTCCCAAGTCAATAAAACTTGAACAAGGTGATTGCAGATAAGAACCCCATAAAATTTTATGAAACCATCAATTAATTTTCACAATTACATGAGATAACCCTTCGAGAGGGGAGCGGTCAAGAGCCGAGGGGAGCAGGGGAGTTAAGGACGCGTGAACATGAGCTTAGAAATACTTATTTTGTACGTTAATGAAAAATTTATAAATATCGGAATTACGATATTATGCCTTTCAATTCCGGAATTGAAATATCGGAAAAATCGGTCCGAGATTCCGGAGTTACGAAATTCCTGAGTGAGTGTCATAAATGCGAAACTTTGCTTTCGCTTAACTTCGGAACTAAATGACCTACAGACTAGATTTTTTTTATTTTAAGCGTGTTTTTATAGCTTACTGGATGACGAAAATTTCTGCGTTCTGGTCTTATCCAGAGGTTCTCAAATAGGGGCCTGAAAATGCGGCGAATTGGTTCCAGTAAAGGATGGTACGGCAGTGGTGGCTTCGCGCTCGACTTGGCGGGGGCACTGCCGTGCCCCCAAATACCTATTAGTGGTACCTAACTTACTAGTTAGATACTATTTGTGGTATTACGTTGATCTACTATTTTTATTTAGGACACGTAATTTTTGCAATAAAGCCTGTGTTTTGATTTGATCTGGATGTGTTTTGGATGTTTGGTAGCTGACTTTTTTTATTTGAGCTCAGTGATAAACTTTTAAAGGAATTATAGTTACAGTTATCTAGAATATTAGCCAAATATAATGTAGGTACCTACAGTGAAGTCTGATAGGTGTTTAAAGAAAAATAATTAATCGTACAACAATAAACTTAATTCATCATATCTAATTAATCTATAAATACTACTATAGCACATTCATATAAACTACTATTAGCACCAATTATAAATAGAATTAGTACCTACACCACAGAAGACATAATAGTACAGTAGTGCCTAAACTGCCTATATACACTAAAAATAAATCACACGACTATCAAAACTTGTACTATTTTAATATGAAAGAACCGTGAGTAAAAAAGTAGTGAGTTTAGATGTGTGCGCGCAAGTACACGCACACACCGAAGCTCACGGTGCGCACTGCTATAGATTCTGTGACACGGCTGCGGGGGAACGCTGAGATAGCAATACGTTTGCCTAATACCTACAACGCGAAAACAGTGTTTGGTATAGAATTCTCTTAAGTTTCACGTATACATAATTACCCGCGGTCGCCTAAATTGAATCGCGTTAATGAGGTCACGGTACGGGACCAGCCCACATATTAATATCTACTCCCTTCGATACGTATTTTTTTAGTACTGACCGCAATCGAATCGTTTTTATTTTACAAATGCGCCTGTTCATTATTCTCGATGGTTGTTACCATAATACAACTGTCAACTCTTCCTACTTTCATTGCACCTTTTTTCTCACAGAATTTCAAAGAAGTTGGTAATCAAAGTCGTAGACGTCGTCAGTCTTTGATTTATGATTTGTCAAACTCAACAGATTTCTCCTATAGTCACATAGTAGTTATCAGGGATTTCTCCTTTAGTTGTCTCAAGCACGAAGTACCGCATTACAAACTAGGTACTCCAGTGGATTCAGTGAGCGGGCATCCAGTGGATGCAGATGGCAGGCTATCGTTCAGTGTGGAGGTCTAAAGGGGACGCTTCTAAGTTCAGTGGACGTCTTCGGGCTGATGATGATGAAACTAGGTACCTACTATGTATGTTTGAGTCAAGGAATCGACTCGGAGAGCGTAGCTTACGTTTTGATCTTACCTTGTCTCTCAAAGGTAATCACTAATAATCAGTCTCATAATGGCTTCCAATGGGTTTGTAACACGCGAGAAAAACACGGGTAGGTATAGGTAGGTACCTACTCTCTAGGCTCTAGGTAACAAGCTACTTATTTTGCTTCTAACCTTACAGGAAATGTAATTCTATGCTTAGGTATGCGTCTATATAAACACATACATCATGCACCATCTCTTTTTCTCATAAGTACATACCTACATGGAAGCAAGTTACCTACATAATTTAAGGCGATATCTCAAGCTCAAGTATTTCTGTCTGGTTTAGGGATCACCTATGTTTAGCTAGTTAAGATTCCTAGAACAGTGATTTGATATAAGTATGTCTTCTTTGATAATAGTTTAGACAAGTACCTATAGGTAGTCTATACTAATATTATAAAGAGGAAAGATTTGATTGTTTGTTTGTTTGTTTGAATAGGCTCCGAAACTACTGAACCGATTTGAAAAACTGTCTTTCACTGTTGGGATGCTGCACTATCCCCGGTTGACATAGGCTATATCCCGGCTTCGCTCGTGCGAAGCATTATTATACTAGTATTATATACATATATAGGTAGGTATATAATACTACCTATAGGTAGGTAGAAAAAGTTGCCCTGCATATGCATATCAAAAGATTTTTTATATGAATAAAGAAAGGATAAATTAATTGAATCAGGCGGACATTGCGGAAGTTCATCTTTAAATAAACCGACCAAGTGCGAGTCGGGGTGGCGCACAGAGGTTTTCCTACCACAAAAAAATACAGAGAGTAGTCTAAGTAGTAAAAAAATATATAACGCCTAGGCGGTCACCCATCCAAGTACATACGTTGCTTACGCGCCCAACGTTGCTTAACTTGGTGTTGAACAGAAATTTGACACTAAATTGCACTTGGCCATTATTTATTATTTGTTGGTAGACCTGTAGACCTACTATAATCATACCAAGTTTGACGCTTGTTTGTATACGTTTTACGGTATTAGATACCGTTTTTACATTCACGTAAACACAAAAATACTTACGTTTAAAAAATACGTTTATTGTACGGGGATTTGGAACCCCTATAGTGTTTAATTTTTTACTTTATTATTATTTCTTAGTATATCCGCCATAACATTACATATTCTGTGAAAATCAACTGAATATCTATCACTGTTCGAAAGATAAGTACATTCGTCAGACAGACAGCGTAGTCTTAGTAATAGGGTCGCGTTTTCACTCTTTGCGTATGGAACCTTAAAAAGCGCGATGCGGAAACACTCTAGAGCAGTGGTTCCCAATTAGTTTTTCTTGCGTACTACTTCAAGAAAGACCTCAAACTCGCGTACCTACCCCCCGAGCTCGGATCAAGCACACCAAATCCATTTGCAGTCCGGTCCGGTGCAGAGTCAGTTTATGAGGACCAGTAAAGTATGAAATTCTGTGTAAGACGGAAAGACCACACGCTGTATGCAGTCCGTTGGAGGCAGACGGACTACAAACGGACTGCATACGGTGTGACGCCTTTCATAGAATTGTGTACTTTACTGGTCCTCACAAACTGCGTCTGCACCGGACCGGACTGCAACTGGATTTGGTCCGCTCCAGCCTTTATTGCAGGAATGATAAATAAAAAATGAAATACTGGTACCGGGATACTGACAAAATTATCTTAGTAGCGTACCCCTTGATGCAACTTCGCGTACCCATGAGGGCACGCGTACCTACCACTAATTGGGAACCACTGCTCTAGAGGTTCGCCTTAAACTTTTGTAAAGATGGATGAATTGTTGCAGATGGTAGGCGTAGAGGCATGATAGCTGTGAGGATGGCAGCGGGCGAGGTGTGTGTAGCGGGCTGCACGGGCGGGTAGTCACGATGCGGATGCGGGCGGCGCACATGGCGCGCGCGCTGCGGCGCGTGGCGCTGGTGCTGCCACTGGCACTGACTGCGCTGGCGCTGCTGCTGCTGCCGCGCCCGCCAGCGCTGCCGCCGCCGCCGCGGCTCGCCACGCCCAGCGCGCCTCCGCAACAAGTACACTTACAGGTTCGCGCCTCGACATGCTCTGTCACGCTCTCACGCTTCACCTCAACGCTACATGGTTGATATTCCGAAAACCCTTACGAAGCGCTTTGATTCCACATTTATTGTGCGAACTGCTAGTCTGTGGAATGCGCTGCCTGAATGGATGTTCCCCGATGGTTACAATCTGGGAGTCTTCAAATCACGAGTTAATCGGTTTCTTCTAGGCAAGCGTGCTCCAACGTAAACCGCATCATCGCTTAACATCAGGCGTGATGGTGGTCAAACGCAAGCCTATTATTTATAAAAAAAACATGCGAAACGAGGCTTGAAGAATAGAAAGTCAGTCAAGTAGCAAATCAGCCCACTACCACCTTAGATACATTGTGGATTTTCCTTATATACGTACCAAACATTTCCATCCTATCATTTCTCCATCCATTTCTAATCACGGCCAAGGATTGGAACAACCTACCGGCTTCCTTGTTTCCTGAGAGATTATAATTATGGCCTTTTCAAGGCCAGAGTGAATAGGTATTTTCTAAGTCTGCATGCTTCATCTTCGACCATATCGTCGCTTACCAACAGACGAGTTGGAGATCTAACGCGGACTTATTCATGTTTTCTAAAAATGTTACAATGTATCATTGATAAATGGATTGTATTTAATCATACTAGACTTATATTATAAACTCGGCAACCGCACCGCATATCGGCAAACACGCCCTGCAGCTAGGTGGAGGGACAACCTGCGAAAGCTGGTGTCAAATGGATACAAAATGTGCCTTGTCAAAAAATACCAAATAGGTTGATGATTATTATAAACAAGAAGCGCTCCGCGGTTTCACCTGCTATCCAACAGGTACCTTGATTTTTTCGGCATATAGAGTAGCTTATGGAAGCCACCCCCATACCAAATAGGTATCATACAAATCCGATTCGTTATTATATCATATCCGCTGTTACGGAGATGAAGGCGAACAAACATACATAGGTACTTGCACACTTACACGCAAACCTTCGCATAATACATTATGAATAGGTATGTGAATGAGTAAGTGATGCAAAAGTGTGTTTCTTAGATGTGTGTTAAACTGTGCTTCTTTGTTTGATCCTCTTTTACGCAGCAACAGAGCAACGGATTGACGTTTTTTTTTTGCACAGAGATAGTCGGAAGTTGGAGAGTCGGATAGTGACGGAATAATGTATTTTTGTTTCCTGAAAGAACATCCTCGCGGGAAAAAGCGCGGGTGCAGCTTGTAATAAAAATTAGCGCAAGCTAATTATAACTTCAGTTTTACTAGACTCTGCTTCCAAAACCAAGAAATGATCCAAGGCGATGTTTTCAGCCAACGTTCAGCCCTGAACCAGAGGAAGAGGCGCCGCGAGACCTGGACAATGAAGAGTCGCGGCGACCGTGGTTCATGCGCGGCGGCGAGCAGCGTCCACGCAAGCACGACCTGCATGCTCGGCTCTTCCCAGAGGACGCGCCAGGAGATGACAGGTACTGCCCTGTCACACCCACCAAATCTATCAACTTGATGTAACATAGTAGTTCAAAGTCGTGAAGTGATTTTTCATAGACAACAAGGACCGATAGTTATTGACTGTTCAAGAATTTGCTGAAATTGCAGTCTTGCAAATTTTTTCGATAGGAATCGATAACACTGGGTAGTCGAATTCTAGAGTGGAGGCTGCATTGAAGTAGTAAAACGGCCGTCCTACGGTCAGGTAAAATTACGAATTGCGTAGATGATGTGCAGAAACTGAATGTGGATAGCTGAAGACCGTGGCGTACATTAGAAAGGCCTGTGCAGTGGACAAACATATATTATAAGGGCTCGTCGCTAATTTTGATTTCAGAATCGTCCAACAGTTGATGTACACACTGCCAGAAAATGAAAAAGACGTGCCTATAAAGAAGATCCTTCTAGCGAACGGTTTAGGCGCATGGGGAGTGCCTCACGGTCGAACAGAGTTTCTACGAAACAAGTGCCCGGTGGACCGATGCTTCATCACTGCAGACTCCAGAGAAGCGGCTACAGCAGACGCGATTCTATTTAAAGATCATCACACACCATTCAATGTCAGACGTCCCCCTAAACAAGTAAGTACATAGAATGTTATACGACCAATTTGCACAAAGACCTACTATATCCAATAACTGTGATTCTGTGATAAATGACACGCGAGAACAGCTCTGAGTTAGTTCCATTCCAGAACTTAACTCAATAGCATTAAACTTGTAAAATTAAACACAAAATTGCCATCGTAAGATAAGACACAGTACTGATAAAATACGCAACGTACCAGAGTAAACTAGAGTAGAACGAATCCACCTGTGTCTGTAATGTGAATAGGGCCTAAAATGCCAGCCCGAAGATCACTGGTGACCGTTTTTATGCCCAGGAAAACACACAATTCTGGTAAAAGTGACATCGGCGAGAAGATAAAAACTTTTCAGCGCATGCAACTCCAATTGTTTTCCAAACACCAATGTTTTGTAAAATATTGTTGTCATCTAACAACAATGACGATATAACCACATCTTTGTCTGACAACAATATTTTGGTTGTCCTCGCATTTCTGTAGCCTGGATTCTTTCATGTGTAAACGCTGAAAAACAACGCTAAGTAAGACAAGTGAGCATTCCTACCTTAGACAATCTGTCTGTCACGAAGTCGGCATTGAAATGGATAGCGCTTTTCATAATTCTCATTCATATGGAGATTGGAGATACCAAATAATGCAAGTCAAGAGCCTTGACGGCTACTTCTTGCTTTATAGCCAAAGCAAGAATCCTAACCATTGTAAACACAGTGTAGCAAATAGCTAGACACGGCGGATTAGCAATCGAATTTCGGATTGGATTGCTTACATAACATTTGTGAGAAAATGTGTGATTACCAAACTGGAACTAAACGTTTATTAGGTAAAAGTATGTTCTTCACACGTTCAAATTTAACTTTCTACTCTGTAGCAGTTAAAAACTTTACACTGACTCTGATTGAATTCAAGACTCCTTTCAGAATTTGAGAAAGGAAAGGATGCACTGTCTATGGCATTGGCAGGATTGGGCAGTATTTTAATTACTTGTAATTCAAATACGTAATTGAAATACAAATACGTATTTGGTATTTGTATTTCAAATACTTCCTTAAAATTTAATTTGTAATTCGTATTTCAAATACTTGAGAGTTCAAAATACATTTTAACATTAAAATACACTTAACCTTCATTTAGCGATCGTGAGTGTGAGTGCGAGGCGAGAGTGTAATGTTTGTGTGACAGTACATTTAAAAATCTAGTGTTCATGAAAAGAAACTCTGGTTTTACTGATTAATTAATCTGGTTTTCCTCTACTTTTTAGCCCGTGCTGGTCTAGATTACTTATTTTGTATTTTATTGCAATTAAAAATAGCTAAAATACTGTATTTTGTATTTTATATTTCAAATACCTTACTTAAAGATATTTTGTATTTTAATTACTTGCGATATAGTATTTTTTTAATTTGTATTTCAATTAAAGCAAAGCATGTATTTTGCCCAGCCCTGGGCATTGGCATTGGCAAAAAGCAGACGTGCAGCCTGATGGTAAGCGGTCACCCCGCCTATGGATACCAGTAACACCAGAGGCATCAAATACGCGGCCGACCTTTTAAACGCCGACTATTAACTCGCCTTTGAGTTATGCTAAATAGGTAGGTGCGTTCCTAACTAGGCAGTTTATGATGGTTTACGTCTTCCTTACTTACTGACGTTCCATGATGAACCCAAAGTGTCCTCCTACGGCATTTTTCCAATCTGACAGCCACGACGTACTAAATACCAGCGGTACTAAATATGAATGGGAAACTTCCTGGCGACTGTCCCAAGTACGCTATCTTGGCAACTCAACCCTAATTCATCCACGCGATATGACCGAGCCACTGCAATCGGTGTGCCTTTACTTTCTATAAAATATTCGGTTTGGTGAACAGTTCCTTCACCTCTCTGTTTTTTTCTCATTTGGTAGCTGCCGTAAGCCCTGTCACTGGTTCCAGTGTTTTTGCGGAACCTTTATTACGGTCACGGGAACATTACTTTATTTCTGGATCCGTTTCCAGTTTTCCACGCTTCGCATCGCCAACTTCAAGCTCCTGGCTCGTGGATTTCTAAAATTAGAATAGTGTAATAACGACTTGAAACATTGAAGAATTTCAAGGAAAGTAATATGTTCTAATCGTTTCCAGATCTGGATACTGTACTATCTGGAATGTCCGTATCACACTGCGTCGCTGCGCCCCTCGTCGCTGGACGTATTTAACTGGACGTCGACGTACAGACGCGACTCAGACATCGTGGCGCCGTACGAGCGCTGGGTTTACCACGACTCTCTCATCACGGAGAAACAACTCGATAGGAACTACGCCGCCAATAAGACGAAAAAGGTAGCTATACTACCTATCTTATTTAGTACGTAAATAAATTATGTGCAGATCCGCCGTGCCATCGCTATAAACCAGCCAAGTGCGAGTCGGGCTCACACACTGAGAGTTCCGTACCACCACAAAATACAATAAGTATATAACCATAGTAATTTTCTACGCTCCATCACTCCCTAGATGCTCTCTAGTCGCAACCAATGTATAGCCAAATTTTTTATTATATGGTATGGCTTTAAAATATCGTAAAGCATTGAGGCAGAAAAAAACTTCATTATTTAAATTTTTATTTCACGGATTAGGATTAGAAAACATATTTTCAACTAATCTATAATTTATGCCGATTTTTATAACTGCATGGATTTCATAGTAGGTACACGGATTATCAAGATAATTATGTATCTAACCTCTACCTCTACTGATAGTTATAATTAAACGTTATAACTTTCAGGTGGCATGGTTCGTATCAAACTGTCACGCCAGAAACCGCCGCCTGCAGTACGCACGACATCTTAGCAAGTTCATTCAAGTGGATATCTACGGAGCTTGCGGGTCCAACCACTGCCCTCGCACGGACCCCAATTGTTTGGAAATGCTGGATAGAGATTACAAGTTCTATCTAGCATTTGAGAACTCAAACTGTAGAGATTACATCACGGAGAAGTTTTTCGTTAATGGATTGCAGTAAGTAAATCAATAGACTTGTTTCGACGATTATTTTCGACTGCTTTATCGTATATCGATTATTATCGAGCAGCTTACTTTTTTTTTTCTAAATTGAATAATAGTTTGTGCTTGACCGCCATCGTGATGTTAAACAATGTACCGGTCTACTATGAAGTACACTTGCCTAGAAGACACCTTCTATTCCCAATTGGCACGACCATCTTCGCCGCCCAAAGTCACAGCCACTGGTGGCAATCGAGAAAAGAAATCCCTGTTGCCAGTTACCAGCTGCGGCGGACAAGAATTTTTTCATCCCAGTTACACGTCCCCAGATTGTAACTATCGGAGAACCCCTATGGTTCAATCTATGGTTATGTAGGAGTTATTACCTATTGAGTTCCGGCTAGCAATTAATGCCTCGTAGGTAGTAGGTACGGGTTTTCGGAATATCAAACATAGATTAAAACGTTCATTCATTTGTCTCCATCCATGGTTTACTTTTTCTCTATGCTTTACCGTGACCTTTCATTAAGGTTCTATAATGTGCAGGAGGTAGGAAACCAAGAATACCTAAGTGTTGCAGTTTTTTAATTTTTTTATTTATTGTATGTGAGGCCGCTCCTGCAGCGGAACTTGGATCCAGGGTAGGTTTAGTGAATAATTTTAATCTTGTTTAATAAACGAATTTAAAATGAGTGCTCTAAATAAATTATATTGCCAAATCAACAGGCGTTCGGACATAATTATTCATACTTAGTATTAAAGCTGTTTAAAAAAGCTACTAAGCCATAGCTAATGTAATTTTTACAGGGCCACCTAGAACTTTCTTTGCATAATAAAAAATAAACACGTTAAATAAATTTACAAATGTCGGAGTAATCGACACATAAAAAATACAGATCGAACTGAGAGCCTCATGAACTCGGTTAAAAAGCATTGGCAATCGTATAATTTAATCAGACCTATATTATAATTATTAATAAATACCCACATTTAATTATTATTTTCACATACTCACACAATCTAATTCACATCACTGTCACACATCAATTAAAAAATCGCAATACTTCTGTTTCACACAACAATTAAACTCGGAATAATTCTGATCAGATGACAAATAATTTAATAGCATGTAAGTGCACATTCTCGCATGCACCCCGAAGAGAACTGGCTCCCACAAACTCAGGGTATCCTATTGTGGGAGCTAGGGCCTCACATTAGTTATTTTACTGTATTGCATAATTGTATTAACTTTATCTTATACTTATAAATTATATCATGCATGAATTTAAATGGTTGTTGTTACGCAGGCACAACGCTGTCCCCATAGTGATGGGAGCCCGAGCGTCGGAGTACGCGGCTGCAGCGCCACACAACTCTTACATCCACGTGGACGAGTTTACTAACGCGGAGGAGCTGGCCGCCTACCTCCACCGGCTGGATGAAGACGACAACCTGTACAACTCATACTTCAAGTGGAAGGTCAGTTCACACTTTAAAGTGAGATAATTTGAGTACGGGGAGTTTCCCACCTAAAAAGGAAAATCCTCCTTAATCTAATAAGGAAATAAGACGACTTTCGTTGCATTAAGGTTGCGATCTTCGACCAAAATAAAATTAATGAACCCGTCCAGAAGCGAATTTTTGAAGATTACAAAATGAGCGCCGTCGCTTACTTCGTTTCAGTCGGTCTGTAGCCGTTGAAAGTGCGACACATGACTATTGTTACATGATAACGAAACATCTGAGAAAATATTGCCTTCGTGTGCTTTCCCGAAGTGTAAAAACACAACAAAAAACAGCTATTTAGTTTTTGTAACAAATGTACTGTACAGTTTCCATAATAAAATGTACTTACTGTACATGGTTAAAATTAGGTGTTGAAGTATATGTCCGACTGTTTTGACTCGTTTTTACTGAGCAAGTTCAATAGTTATTGCCCGTCCATTCATTTTATTTTGGTCGAAGGTTGCGATCACAAGTGGATCACAATAAAACCTTATAGTATAGATGCATTTGTCTCTGGTTTACTGTCTCCGAATATGGACATAAAACGACACTACAGGAGCCTTATTGTGTACGACTGATGGTAATAGTGATTGTGCGCTACTCGCGCCAAATTACACATACCATCCGCGCAGGCGGGACGGCAGACGACCACCATATCGCCACCAGACTTTTGCAATAAGGCCCTAGACTCGCATTAATTGCGAAAGAAGGACAGCAGACGGACACCATTCCCATTAGGTAATAGTGATTGTGCGCTACTCCCGCCAAATTACACATACCATCCGCGCAGGCGGGACGGCAGACGACCACCATATCGCCACCAGACTTTGCAATAAGGCCCTAGACTCGCATTAATTGCGAAAGAAGGACAGCAGACGGACACCATTCCCATTAGACTTTGCGATAAGGTCCTAGACTCGCACCATGAGGATGGCAGACGGACACCATTGCCATCAGATTTACTCGATAAGGCCCCAGATTATAGAGTAAACCCAAGAAGCATCATCATCATCATCAGCCAGAAGACGTCCACTGCTGAACACAGGCTTCCCCCTTTAACCTCCACACCACTGAACGACAACCTTTTACATGCACTGGATGCCAGTGACTCGTCGTCGGTCCCGGGTACGTCCTAAAACTGCGACCAGAACCACCAGAGGATGGGCAGCAGCATCCTCCTACTTTAATGGTGTAACCGTCTGCCGTGCGATTCCCAAGGCGACTGCCAAGCGTGGGGATTGTGGCACCCCCCCCCCCCCCCCCCCCCCATATGCCAAGAAGCGTATCACAACGCTATTTCTACTATAGATATAAAGAAAGCGAGATCACCGAATTATTGAAACACCTAAACTATACGAGTTGGTGATAATCGAGGTTTCGAATAGTGACGATGACACGCCCATCTGTTTCAGGGTCAGGGCGAGTTCATCAACACGTACTTCTTCTGCCGCGTGTGCGCGATGGTGCACGCGAATGACCGGCGGCAGCGGTCGGCGCACTACAGCGACGTGCAGGCCTGGTGGAGGGAAGGAGCCTGCACCCACTCCGAGTGGCGCGCGCTGCCTGCAGGCGGCGAACCCGGCTAAAGTCACAGGCATTCCACTTGTAACGTAACACAAGGACACGGATCGCTTCGTGCGCCTCACGCAGGGCTACCAACACACAATTTATAACTCGCAAGTCCATTTCATTGATTGCCTGATAACAAAATATCAACTCCTCGCACAGCGGCGAAGTGAAGCCTGGGCTGCGATTCTGTCATAGACAACAAAATCCGGACGAGAAAAGACAGTATGTGTCCGAATCAACCCAGACTGTTGGTAACCCTAGTAACGCCTGCTAAGCCAGTTACTAAGCCACGCGCTACATTAGGTACCGCAAAGGGTAGAGCGATGTTTGATGATCTCATACTTTGACTACATTGCTCAGTGCCTGTTGTGATGTGACATTAGATGCTAACGTGAAATACCTTAGTACTTAATCAAGTGAAAATAAAACGTTCATCGTGAACAGCGATAACGATCGACAGTATTAAAATGACTGAGAGACAATATGCTATGAGAAATGATAGTAGATACCTTACCTAGAAGCTTTAATAAAATTACCCTGCTACAACGGTGTTTTCCAATGCTGCTGGAGTACTTCGAGTATACCTTTGCGTCGTGTACCGTCAAAATGAATGTTCGCGTCCATTGTTGCAAACCTATTTGTACCTAATAAATAAGTAGATACATGATAATTCGGTATCTACTTGCAAGTTATTGATAGATTGCCATTCGATCGACGTGTTCATGTTGTTCCATAATATTTTTGTATATTGAGTAATGAAGCAGAGGTAGGCACTTAATAGGATGTTATTGGTAATTTTGGCGCCCAACATGGAACATAGGGTAGGTGTCATGCGGATGTTTGTTTATGTTGTGCATGATATCTGGATGAATTTTCTCCACGGGGAAATGTGTACTTATTAAGCATTAGGCCAATATGGACTATATAACTATTGTCTATAGTCGCTAGGCAATAGTCATGAATGTATGAATTATGTTGTGGTAGTAGGTTTGTTCAATATTTAAATATCCTAATGGATATTACGTATGTAATTATTTTTTGTAATGTATAAATGTAATATACCTATTCAGTATTTTCTCGCACAAAATACTTTTTTTAGCATTCTGCTTTTTATATTTAAAATGTATTATATTAAATACTTTATCAAACATTGTTTATTGTTGACGGATATATATGTTGAACAGAATACATACATAGATATCATTACTATACATACAGAATACATACAAAACGATGAATATACCTAAGTGCTATTTATAAAGTACGCACTTCTACTAAGTTGTCAAGTACGTATCGAGACCAATAATTTTAGACTAGGGGAATAGAAAACAAGGTCGAGTGATGTGCGTACGTTGATTGCTCAAAATGGCGCTTTTCATTTTGGATGTTTTTGACAGTATCGCTTGGTATGCAAACATGGCCGACATGCCAGAAGATTCCAGTTGTTACTATACGGCGCGTCCACTCTTTGGAGCGTCTTTGGTCGAGACACGCATATGGTAGGGTCATAATAGATATAATATATGAGCTAAAGCACTAGTTTGACTCGGACGTATCTTTGAATTCAATGCCTACTGTTAGTCACAGCGCTACTATTGGGTTTTAAGATCATTTTCATTATTTTATTGTAGTCCAAAGACAAGACTTGCGTGTATCAATAACGTGACGCGCGCGACTATCGCTCTGAACGTACCGTGAAGTATCGTAGCGGGTGGAGGAAGGGGCTCTCATTTGACTACGTCACTCGATTCGAGAGTAAGGCTTGGTTGCACCATAGTAGCAGTTAAAGTTAAGGTTTATGACAAAGTTGACAATAACATTAACGCTGACTTTAGCAGATACTGCGAAATGCGTTGCACCAGCGTATTCAATAGCATAGTTAAAGTAACCAGGGTTGCAAGTCAAATGATACCTTATTTACTCCAGATGCCAAGCTGGAATTATATTTTATGCATCTGACAGATATTTAAAATAAACAACAGCGAAGCGTAGGGCGTGGGCAGTCACAGTTAACAGTTAGAGTTATGACGTTATTTAACAATTGTCAGATGGTGCAACATTTTTTTTGCCTTACCGGTACTTTAACGGAAATGTTAAAGCTAAAGTAAGTTGGTGCAACCCACCCTTAGTTTAAAGTCAACCTACTGCTTTAGCTCACATTATCTACTGTGGTAGGGTTCTAGAAATATTCTCAGCAGTACACGGGTCTTAATGTGCTACGAATCTCAAAAAGTGAGTCTCGGTATCCGTCAAAAGATCAGCACAAACACGATTCCAAATTCCAATATGTTATAGACACAAATATTTGCGCACAACATTAAAAGTATTTCGTAAGTTGGCTGTTTTATTATTAGTACTTATTAAATGTACTGTTTTATTAAATAAGTCTTTCAAGTGACTTGCATTTATTTACATTAATTTGATTTAAACTTCTATGAGAAGTTTTGTTCTATTTGCACTTATTGTTGCATAATTTTTAAGTTTCATGTTTTCTAGTTTATGTAGGTATTTATATTTATTTCAAAGGTGTTAGTGATTATTAATAATTATAATTGTTACCTACTGCATAATGTACATTGTACGGTATTAGAAGTCATGGTATTATTGAGATAAATTATTTTAGATATGTTTAAGATTGGGCCGGAGTTCAGTTTTTTATACTAGTAACAGTTATCGGAAAATATATGTACGCCTTTGATTAAACTATCACGATTGTTCCCGACAGTTACATAATTATTATCTGGATATTTACCGCGATAAGGTTGTGGAATGAGCTCCCGATATTTCGGCGCGGTTACATGCACCATGTTCACGGGAAGACTGAAGAATAGATGAGGATATATAAGTATATACCAAGTTTCATTGTTTTTCAAAATCTATAATATATGAAATACTATAATACTTTTTTTAGGATGTAAATGGCCCGAGCTCTGGTCCAGCTATAAATTAATCATTTTAATTATGTTCCTATGATTAGGTTTGTGAATTACAGGTTTTAATTATTTATTTAAATAGGGATAAATATGCCAGTGAGGTTATTTTAACACTTGACCACAAATTAGCACAATAATGCGCCTAGCACACGGCGCATTCCGCAGGTAGAGAAGTGTGCACACTGCACGTATCACATTACCAAGGTCTTAAATTTTCGTGGCACTTTTAATTTGTCAAAGGGTTTGCACGTCTATCGACTTCCGATCGGCGATTATTTATCTACTTCCGTTTCGTGCGAGTAAAAATGCATATTTAAATAAGCTAACTGTACATACGCTAAATAAAAATATCCAGATGTTTTATACAGTGTATAAACATAAGTATAACCCCATAACAATATTTATAAACAAACATTAATGTACACCGTTTATTAACATAATATAGTTAAATAACACATTAAAATCAAAAAATAATATGTAATTTATTAATTAATATATAATTAATCATAATTATTATAATGACATACCTACGTCTTTAAAACAAGTAATTAAAAGTCAATGGAATTATTGCTAGTATCAATATGATAAGGACCTAACAATCTATTTGAGGTTTAATACATCGACAATCGGAAGTCGATAAACGTGCAATCATTTGACAAATTTAAAGTGCCCTGCTCTTGCACGCGCATACTTGCACCGTGTGCAAGACGCATAAGGTAGATTGTAGTAGTATTTCTGATTTTGGGTAGTTTTATTTTATCAGGGTATGTATGATCTTAGTAATTTTTAAGAAATGAAACCTCGCTTCAAGGTTGGAAAGTTATAATAGACAAGATGTGACTGAAAGTATTCACCAAAAATGACAAAATTAAGTACTTACTTGTAGATTTAAAGTTATGAATGTTAACCAATTTGAAATAGATTTTATGGTGTTTTTATTTAATTACCTTTTATTTTATTTATGATATACAGGGATACGCGGAAAGAACGTACTAAGCCGAAAGGGGTTCATAATACCCAACATAGACAACCTTTATTATGGGACCAACCCTAAAATCGCGGAAAAATATCATCTGTTCATCATAGAAAACCGTCATTCACACTCGACAAAATATATGGAGTAGCCTTAGAAAAAATAAAGGTATCATACCTAGTTTCCCCTTGTATAAGCTGATAGGGGGGTTCCATTCAAACCGAAATAAAAGGCAAAGAATAGATCTATAGATTTTTATTTACCTGCGGCGCCCCTTTATAGACGCCAAAAAGGGTAAAAGGCTTATAACGGGGCGCCATGCCCCTTTTTGTCTGGCGCCCTGGACGGTCGCCCAACCAAGCCCTACCCTAACGCCGGTACTGCGTTCTTGGTCGTTTGTTTGTATAACTAGCACATAATAGTACAAGAACAAGTAAGAATATGTCAGTGTGTGCAATACGTGTTTACCTCGCCCCTTTTTTTCGGTACTACTTGGAGTTTAAGGCAAATCCAAGTTATAGATGATCAAATAGCAGCTCATATTTTGTAATTAGTCCAAGTTAGTCCCATAGTAAAAAAAACAATGATGAGTAAATGAACCCCTTTCATCTGAGTATACCCTTTCCGCGTATTCCCGTATAATTATTTATAGTATACGGCTAAGCAGCTAAATCCTCCACTCCAAAAGTGCACTATATATACAACCGCATTCGGCAAACACAACAAAAATTCATTATGAGTATATGTTAAATTGTTTTTGTTTTTTATGATTTAGAAATCATCAACGCAACAAACAAACTGCAATGGATTTCTTTTTGTGATTTCATCAATTTATAGTCTTCTTAAGTTTTTAGGTGAATGATAAAATAATAATGCGCAAGACACAGTCAACAGGGGCCTTACGGACAACAGCTAATTGCGGCACCTAATCCGCTCAGTTGGAAAATCACGCGACCGCAAACCGTATCTGGGCGCGATAAGGTTCACGTTCGCGTGATTTTTCAACTGAGCGGATTAGGTGCCGCAATTAGCTGTTGTCCGTAAGGCCCTAGGCCTATAATGCAAGCGTTCTATTTACTTCAAAGCAATTTCCACCTTAATGTCCTTTTAATCTATGTGTACAAATAAAAATCGATGTCGGTATATATATATATGTGTGTATGTTCCCTGTAGACTCCAAAACGGCTGGACCGATTTTGACGGAACTTCCTCTGCAGATAGCTGATGTTATAAGGATTAATCCGCGCGGGTGAAAACGCGGGGCGCAGCTAGTACGATATAAAAAATAAAAGGTAGCTGCCTTGTCCCACATCCCTTAGTTTTTTCTATTGTTTTTAGTAGTAGTATTGTTTATTTTATTGTTTCTTTTTCGCGTGTAATGCGAAGAAGTTTTGTAAAAGGCGCCCCTTAATTGAGTTACAATCTAGCCTAATATTAGGCTAATAAATACACTTTTACGCATGTAATTATAAAAACGAAGAATGTGTCCAATAACACGTTTCTTCTATAAATTATAATAAAATAACTCGTCTATAAATTATTATAATAACTCTTATTCATTAGAGGTTAAACACTTCACTACCACTGACACTTAGTTTTTCACTACACTAACTAGAATGGCTTTGTATAAATTATCTAACAATGTTTGTATTGCCCAAGGTTGAAATTGCTTTGAACTTAAGCACCAACGTTTTCGCCCTGTCTCATGAATGTATCTTGTGCCAAAGACAAGGAAATGACTACTACCAAAACTTTATATTGATACAAGTTGTACCTATATATAAATAATACCTACAAATGTTCTCCTGCTTAACCAAATACAATGTATAATATACTTTTACCAATATACACAACCATACAAAATACATGTGATCATAATATTTAAGTATGTAGCATGAATACTCTGTTCTTGGTAAATCATGCCAGATTGTGACTTATTATAACACCAATGACCATAAAAATATATGATTACAGTTATGTATATAATATTATTATTATAAATTGGAAGATATAGATAGTTTGATCCATGAAGATATTGCCCTGCTCTTTCTCCTAATTGCATTTAGTGCAAGTGAGCAATTTACTGCTAGTTTCTTATTTTATATAATACTAGCGACCCGCCCGCCCGTATGTAATGTGTCTAACTGAAGATGAAAACCGCATCAAAATCCGTTCAATTCATACTATGTAGAGATGTAGTAACACACTAATTATTTATGTGGAGACAAGCACACTTAGGGTCAAAACAAATAGGCACTAGCACTAGCGGCAGTACACGACATTGCGTAGTGGCACAATGCGACAGCGTGTCGTGGAAAACTGCAAAGTTCAGCCGCAATTGAAGATACAACGTCGCGTCGTTTCGAGGTACAATGCGAGACATCGCCTTTGAAAACTTTATTAAAAATGCCACAGTTGATTTAGAAATATGGACATCACTAAACTTCGGTGTTTTCCTCTCGCATTTATTAGGAAAACGATTGCGATTGACTATTGAACATCTTTAGAAATTGACAAAGTTAGGAAGTGGTCAAAGTTGACCGGAGAGGTCTTGCCATACCACGTTACGACATTGTGTCGTCAATCTCTGCCATGACACAACGACGTATAGCGCCCTTTTGCTTTGCACCATATATTGCAAACTCTAGCGCCGCAGTGCGGTGCTTCATAGAACATTGTACATTCTTCGTCGACGAGTCGACGAATGAAACTAGCAATCAACCCCAAGATGAGTTGACTAATCAATAATACAACATAGAGCATTTGCACAGTTAGCTATTAGGAGAAAAGACGGGGCGCATCTCATTGATTTAATCTGAAAAAATATGATGTAAAATATATACATATATAGGATAGGTAGTACCTATTATAAAGACTAGAAAAAAAAAACAAATGAAACAAGGCTTTGCAGTACAGCTGACATGTATTTATTTTTATTAGCGGTCATTCATCTCCTAACTAAAATAAAATCAATGAAATCACTAAGAATGTGTTTCTTTTCATAACATTTACAACCTACACAGAAATTAAAGTTAAGTTAATCTATGGTATAAAATTGCTCGGTCTCGTTTTCCCGACACAAAACAAATCTGTTGTTGGAAATTGTCAACAATTTCCATCAGCAAGAAGTTAACACAGAAATTAAAAAATCGAAATCAATAAATGTGTTGAAAAACAAACTGGACAGATGGATAAGAATGAAGAAGATAATCCTAAGCGATAAATACTACATTTTGACACTGTGGTATAGGTATTATAGGCACAAAAGCCTATGCTGCTTGCATACCATCAAATAAATAAATAGTCATAAGTAGGTACTTAAATAAATAAACAGACCATACCTTAGTATGAATTAAAATTATCTTGGCAGTAGTCCAACATAGAAAAACAATAAAAAAGAACTGTATCTAATCCTATGCAGCGAAATAATTATGTTATTCTAGTTACATATCAAACATCGACAAATATAAATAAGTAAAAGAACATTTAGTAAGTACGTCTTAACATCAAAGACTAACTTGGCTACACTCAGTGGGGATAGTAATGACAGCTGCAGTAGTAAAAATACGAATGAAAACATTAAATTCTGATCACTTTTGCTAAGTAGATAGCTGGTAGCTGAAACACTACAGAGAAATATTAAAAGAAATATTGTTGTTCTCTAAAGAAAATATATACCTAGCCCCTCTATTTCCACTTTTAGCAATTTTGGTCATTCAAGTTTTAGTTTGTCTACTTCTTTGGTTAGCTTATAATTATAATAATGGTGTCACATCAAAATTTAATAATTTATCTAGGAAACCATAAAGAACAAATCATGAATAAAGACATTTCGCTCGATAGAAAAAATAATTAAGGTAACACTGATTTGCTCTTTGCTCCCTGTTTTTTTGGATTCACTCAAATACCTATTTACTAGATGATGTCTACGATATTATTAACTTAATATACAGATTTCGTAATTATGGAGGACACAGTAAAGGTACATTTTACATTACAGTTATACTTTTCAATAAATATGAGAAAAACTTCAAAAATATAAGTAGTGAAATGCATGACTGTGTGTATGCGCCATGGTTTTGCTCCACTAAATGCTACTATCATAGACATAATTGAACAATTAAATATAAACAACGCGACTTTGAAGAATTATCTCACTTTAGCTTTAAGATTACAAGTCACTACTGAGATTGTGAACTGTCCTAGTCACCTTTAATTGATCAGCACAGATACAATCAGAACATAAAAATAGGATGTTTTTGTTTGATTGTTGTGTTTTCTTACAATATACTGTAATGCATCTGTCAGCTAATCCCAGTGAGGGCCAAGTATAAGCACTGTTTTATGCTACTATATCATTAACATTTATTCAAAACTGTAAGTGCATGCTCCAAAGTTAAGTAGACTGATCTAATGCTTTATATTTCTTTAGGGTTTCTATATCTTCCAAGTTCTTAACTATCTGAAGTTGAACATTGACACATTCAACAACAAAATTGATGGTATTCTGGAAGATTCCTTGCGCTTTGTGCAAGTTCTGAGGAACAAGCACACCAAACCAGCGCAAGGGGTTCACTTTGCTCTCTCCGTTGTTATCTACTACTTTCAACTGTTTCACACCATCTTCCTCAACAGTTTCACATAATGTAGATGCAGAGAAATCAGGACTACACTCTGTAGGTAATCTTGCAGTACTTACAGAACTCTGGCCCATGATGTATCGAGATTTAGCGAGGTGAATAGTCCCGTTGTTGATGCTGGACTCGATATTAAGCTCGCATTGCATTTTTTCCTCCATAAGATGTAACTGCTTCAATACCAACTTGTCTAGTAAGTTACAAGTCATGTCTAGATCGCAGTTTTTGTTATCTGAAAGAGAATTTTAACGATAAATTTTACCTTAGAAAGCGCCAGTATTAAAGAATCGGATTTACGAACTTACCTGAAGCCATATCCATGGGTTACGAGCGTAGTTTACTTGTAGATTGATTAATGTAATTCAATAAAGATTGTTAAAAATGATCTCAAATGTTTATTTATTAATTACAATCTTTCTCTAAAGTTTTCTTTTAATTTTTCAGTTCACCGTTTTCGCGATCACATCACATGACATGAACTAATAACAGGTTTGTTTTCTTTCTCTGTCTACGTAACAGGTGAAGCAACGGTGACAGTGACAAATTACTTTTTTTTCTTCAGAATCGAAATATCAGAATCAGAAATAATTTATTGTAAAACTGTGTACAGAATATGGTAAAAACATAGTAGTATCAACAGTCTGCCCTTTACGAGCGTACAATAACTTAAGGTAAGTATGTATTATGCTAACTTAAAATAATTGGTTTTTAAAGTTATTCTAATTATAATATTAAAAAGCTGTGTAAGAATTTTGGCATCGCACTCTTGTGCATTTACCAGAAACATGTAGTCTAACATGAGAGAAAATTTGTGTAGAATTAGATGTAGGACTGATTCTGAGCGTCTTAGTGGTGCCAACATCTAGCGCAGCTAGGACGCTCTATCAGTCTGCCTACGGGCTATTTAAGGATAGACCTTAGGATATAAACTTGTGATTTCTATGGGACTGACATAGTCATTTATGACTCAATGTACCCAATAAAAATAAGAATAAAAAAAAAAAAGTCAGTGACAGTCAGAGTCAAGCAAAGTCGTTACTTTGCTTGACTCAAGTCAAAGTCATGCCCTAGTAAAGTGGTAGACACACAGGGTAGACACTTTAAAAGAGGATTCTATGCCACATTGCTTACTTTACTTGACTCTGACTGTGACTTATTTAACGCTATGTAATACAATGTATACTTGTTTAATATTACGACTGAAAGGCTTGGTATCAATGGTCATGAATAAATTTACAAAAAAATGCTACTTCAATCAACAATCAACTTCCGTTACCCTCTGCTCTGTCCGCCATTTTGTAGTTTGGTTTTCTTTCCTTGCTGTGCCGTGTGAAGTCATATTTTGTAAAATCTATTCGAAAATAAGAAGTTGAAAGTCGTCTCGTGATGTCGAGCAAAAAGCGTCTCAACATCAACGATCTTAGAGTAATTGACTTACGCGCTGAATTGGAGAAACGTAACCTAGATAAAAGCGGCGTCCGCGGTGTGCTCATCGAACGTCTGTGGAAGGTAAAAATATGACGTGTGTGAGATCGATCAGACAGTAATTACCACACATGTCCATCAGCGACAGTAATTAAAAATTTGTTATTTTGTAGCACTTAGAAGAGGAGGGCCACGAACCCGAGAAGTTTAATTTTGAACTGGCTGACACCAAGACTCCTACCAAAAGGACGAGGCGCGCGGAGAGCGCCATAGAACAAGAGGCCGAAGAGACTCCGGCTATGGAAGATATGATAGTGCAGGACGACGCTGGAGACGAAGAAGAAACTGAACTCTCGGGTACTCAAGAGAAAGCAGAGAAACGTTCAGAAACCACCATGGAAGTCGATGAGAATGAAAAAACTAGTAGAAAGCGAGAGTTGAAAGAAGATTCCGAAGCCACTCAAGCTAAAAAAGCTTGCCTGGAAAAAGAGAAAGAAGATGAACACAAAAATGAGAATAACACAGATGCCGAGGACAGCATCAACTTAGACATAGGAGATGATGAGCTATTAAATGAAGAGGTACGTTTCTATGTATTCAGTGTCACAGTAAAATTACCCTCTCATAAAACTAAAGTGTCAAATGGATACTCAAACGGATACATGATGGACATCGACTAAAATAGAAACTTGTTGTAGGCATGTTTTTGTAAATAAACCTGCTACTTGGCAACAACTTATAGGTTTTGTGTGTAGATAAAATATATTTATTACTATCATAATATTTTATTTCTCTTTCTAATTGTCAGTTAGCTCTAACATCATATTGAATACATTATACTTTAAAGTTGGCAGAGGATTCTGTTTGTATCAAATTAATTTTAAAGATGCACAGATGGTCTGATAGTACAGTTAAATATATGTAGTTGAATTACTGGAGGCATGCCAAATGCACTACATTCATTGACATTTCTCTTCCAGACGGACAACGCAACTAAAGCAGACGTCAAAGGTAAGATTTAATATTTTTAAAACAGTTTTAGGTTAAAAGACATGAAGTGGTTTGTAATGTGCGATCAAATTGATCAAAATGTATATACATTATAACTGTGTGACGGCATTGCATCACTCAAAGATGAACATGACAACAAAACTAGAAGGTCACATTACTTGAAGATATATATTGCTGACCAGAATTGTTATAAAGAAGAAAACTATGATAGTATCTTTGCCTGGAGAGCACCAAGTGGAAATTGAATTTTTTGCTGGAGCTACGATCTTCAAAAACAGAATATTCAAAATTGCAGCATTAGGAGAGTACCTGCACTCGGTTGCAACAATTTTACAAAAACAAGAATGTGCTTATGGTGCTTCTAATATCAGTGGGGCTGCCCTCGTGACACTCCTGTT
Source organism: Agriopis marginaria (assembly GCA_932305915.1). Classification (NCBI taxonomy): domain Eukaryota; kingdom Metazoa; phylum Arthropoda; class Insecta; order Lepidoptera; family Geometridae; genus Agriopis; species Agriopis marginaria. The sequence goes on from OW029933.1 coordinate 7,720,178, forward strand.
CTTCGGTAATTATGTTGCCAGGATCTAGTGGCTCTGAGCGACAGCTCTCCATACGCAGGCAGTGGTGCTAATGTCCAATCAAGTTTTCAGGTCAGGAATTTGTATATGTTCAACATGCAAGCAAGAAAATGTGGAAGAACACCTACATCCTCACATCGAGTCCTCGCGTGCGTGCGCCACCCATCCATAGCAAGGACGCGTCTGCGAGAGACAGAGCCGGCCGCTCCCTATTGGCGAGCGACCTGCACTGACTCGGCTGACAAACAATATTGGCGTAGATGAAGCGGAGGAGGAGGAAGCCGTCGAGGAGCAGGCCGGCGAGGAGCCCGTGGCCGCCGACGCCGCGCCCGACGCCGACCAGCAAGCTAGCGAGGAAGCCGCCGCCACTAGGTTGGTGCACGCCGCACGGCCGTCGCGACGCCCGCCCACGCGCCACTATCCTCTCCGACTAGTTCTACATGTTTTACTCTCAATATCGCTACAAAGTTTTGCACCATCGTTGATGCCTCGCTCGGATCGTCGACATCGGGCCGCGGTTGAAAGATACTGCGGTGCATCTGTACGTCGAGTGAAGTTGTGTCACGGTGCCATCGTGATAGTCGACGTGCGACTCTTCAAGCGGCGCACGCTTGCGTTCAGCGACGCTGCGCCGCGAGGCGGTGCCTGCGAGCGACGAGCGCCTGCGTCGGTGGCAATCGGCCTACTGATCAACTGGACCCTGGTGGAGTAGCGGTGCAAAACTTTGTAGACGATTGTGTGACGTTAAACCGACGATAATATTTGAACATCACCAAACGCAAATAAGTGACACCACTGTACAAATTGTTTGAATTACAAATATTTTCTTTTTCAAATTTATTATACGGAATTGGCTTTTATCACGTCAAAAACCACGCCATGCTATGAATTGCAAATAAAATTTTAAATTTATTTTTCAGCAATGATGCAGAGAAAAATGACAAGGAACAAAAAGGTAAATACTGTCAATTTCGAATTAAACTAGCTATGTTTTTAGGAGTGCTCTTTTTTACATAGTTTTATAATTTTCAGATGAGACGGATAAAGATGGCGATGGTGAGAAAAAGGAAAAGAAAGATGATAATAAAGAGGGTGGAGCTCGTAACCTTTGGGTCAGCGGTCTGTCAGGTGACACTCGCGCTAAGGACTTGAAGCAGCTATGTAGCAAACATGGAAAGGTAAACAATAAAACAAAAATCTTCCATCATTCACCTAGGAAAAGACCTCTATCAGGCAGCTTTGTCTGCTTGTTTGCCACCGTGGTTTAGAAAAATCACGTTTTTTTTTTAAAACCCATAAAAGATTTTTTAATAAATCCTAATTATTCATACCTTTTTTGTAGTATAATAGCTTTTAAGCTTCACATTTTTTTTGCGTAAAACACACCTTTTGCTATTGTAAAAAAAAGAATCTCCACATGCTGTTTTGCAAACTTTTCCATGCAATTACAATCTTGCATTTGTTGAATTTTGTATTTAAAAAAACTGCCCATTCAGGGCAGTTTTTTTAATTACCATAATGACATTGATAACTCTGACTCTAAGTTTGAGTCAATTGCATATTGATTTTTAGTTTATTTCTATCAAAGATGTAAATTAAAGATATTGATGACAAAATGATTTAATCGTGCCAACCCTGGTTCTGTCGACAGGTTATTGGAGCTAAAGTTGTAACCAATGCACGGACTCCCGGGTCTCGCTGCTATGGCTATGTCACCATGGGCTCTGCTCAAGATGCTGAAAACTGTATCAAGAATCTTCACAGAACAGGTAAAATTATAAATAAAATTTGTTATTTCACAAGTGTCTAAGATAATTAATTTACAATGACTTCAGGCAAAGCCTACTAAAAGTCTAAGTCCATATCATAACTATAACTGTATTGGAGCATGCCTTAAAATATACTTTGCATAAATTGTTCAACACCCCCTAGAATATTCTGCCACCTACTCAAACCCTGTCAATACACCGGACCGGTAAGCGCAGCGTAGGACATCCACCCACAAGATTGACAGACAATATAAATGAGACCGCAGGGAAACGCTGGATGCAGGCCGCATGCAACCGGCCCTTTTGGAGATCGTTGGGGGAGGCCTATGTCCAGCAGTGGATGTCCTATGGCTGAAATGATGATGATAAGTATCAATACAGTTCTAGTGGGCCTCTCATAATTTTTGCAAGTTCTTACTATCAAATCATCATTTCAGCCTATCATAATCCCACTGCTGGAACTCGGGCCTTCTCTCAGAGAGAGAGAATGGAGCTTAATGCACCATACTGGCCCAGTGCATGTTGGTGAATGTCATGTCTTTTTACTTTTGAGGTTCTTGGACATACCGGTTTCCTCACGATGTTTTTCGTCACCGTTTTTAAACGATGGCAGCAAAACTACACATATTTTTTTAAGTACTAAATAAGTCATTAGTGCAGGGCAGAGTATTAAACCAGGTGCCGTCAGATTGTAAAGCGCACATGCTTCCGCTCGGCTACGATCAAGTGAATAGCGTTACAATAAAAATAAATCTATGTTCCATAGAGTTGCATGGCCGCATGATTTCTGTGGAGAAAGCGAAATCTGAATCGGAGTCTGCTTCTCGCCGCCAGCCCTCACGTTCAGAACGACGATCCAGCAAAGACTGCAAGGACGAAACCAAAGACAAAGATGTGAGATTCCTATACCTAATTCATTGATTATATCTCAGGAGGTGAAGAACAAAACCTCACTTTTCCACTTATGAAAATTTTTCTAAAAAAACACCTCTTTTCCTATTTAAATTTTCATTTGAAATCGAGAGTTTCGAACAAAACCACACTTTTCCTTCGAAAAAGAGAAATTCTGTCGAGAATTTTTTATTTATTCTCTTAAATTTGAAAAACTGGAAATGTGAGGTTTTCTTCTTCACCTACTCATCTGTTCTCACTTAGGCCTGTCTCATCCACACAATCAATGACAAAATTCATACTTTACTGCTTCGCGATTTAAATTCTCGCGACTTTGCGGCTGATTCAAGTTGAGTTGGGACATGACATTTGCTATAGTAAACGCTTTATCATCTGGGTCGTTGAGCAATAAACGTCATACTATAAGACATGTAAGTGTGACCGAGATAGTCAGAATGACCCGATGACTGCAATAATGCGTTTACTATAATAATTGTCAATTTGTCTTTAGTTCTATTTGTCATTCAGATGAATGATTATTAGCTTACAGTGAAAATTAAAAAAATATATCTTTTTAAAATTTACTTGAATATCTTTTTTTTTGGTCATGAAACCTTGCTATTGTTGTAAAAGCCTTGAGAAAGGTTTCTTATTCGGCGGCTACGGCGTGTTTTTGCTGTGGTTGAGAGCAGCTGTACAACTTGCTTGTCACAGAGGATTATCATCAAATCATTGGAGGTTTTGTACCTCACCACGTTTTTCCATGGGTCGGGTCTTGTTTCATATCACTGACATTTTGCCGAAGTATGATAATTTGACCAAAGGGAAAAATTAACCATAATAAAAATACTACATGATGTATCGCAAAAAAACTTACAAAATTATTTTCATTAGGTAGATAGATTAATAATTATACATTTTCTTTAGGACACCCAAAACTGGGTGAAGGCCTCCTCCATGCTACGCTCGTTCATTTGACTTTAGCAGATGAGAACACACAAACCTTGATTGTGCACATGCTCAAGTCGGAAACTAGTTTCAAACCGCTTCGGCCGCCTACGTAAACATAGTTTCGCAACCAGTTACGATAGAAGCGAAATTATGTTTCGTTCGATACTAGTTACGTTAAATAAACCAATGGTTGTTTTATTAGAGCAAAGAAAGTGACAAAAGTGGTGAGGTGAAGACGAAGAAGGAAGGTGAAGACTCTGGCGCCGAAAGCACCCGGTCCACTTCGCGCACACGGGAAAAGTCTGTTCGCTCTGATAAGGTATGTTATCAATTCAAATCACAACCTAATTGTAAATACAGTAGAGTCTCACTAATCCGATACTACCAGCAGGCCTAGCACGGGCTGTGGATAAATTGTCTTTCCACCGGTTTTATCTACGCCTAGACGACGCGACAAAGCTAGAATACGTTTGGCTTCTTCTCGAGGGATAAAAACGGTGGAAAGACAATTTGTCCGCGGCCCGTGGTAGGCCTGTATGGGGGTTAGACAATACCTACTTTCTGTTAGCTTTAACGCCTGCGGAAAGATGAAATTGTATGAAAATGACATTGACAATGACATTAGCTTTAGAGATTTTATCTCAAGCTAATGTCATTTTCATACAATGTCATCATCAATGAAAATGACATTGACAATGACATTAGCTTTAGAGATTTTATCTCAAGCTAATGCATGATACCTACTACCCAAAGGGACGGAACGCTTCAAACAGAAAAAACGAGCAGAGCGAGAGGTACCACGTTTAGCCATTTGTCCCTTTCTAGTGTTGACATAATCACTGAAACTAATTCCTCATTACTTTTCATACTTTTTTATATTTTTATACAGAATAGATCTACGTTTGGCCACTAACTTGCCTGATGGTAAGCAACGGAGTGGCCGAGGATGGAACACGTTGATCTAGAAGAAATCTATTCATTCTAGCCTTGAAGATGTCTAGATTGTAGTTCTCAGGAAACAAGGAGGACAGCAGGGAGTTCCATTTTTGGACAATACGTATCATAAAAGAAAACCCAAATCGTTGTGTACGAATTTTTGGAATTTCCACGAGGAAGGGGTGATAGTGTGCTGTCCTTCTACTTGTCCTGTAGTAAAAGGGGGAGGGTGGAATAAGGTCATGAAGCTTTTGCTCACACTTACCAAAATATATCCGGTAGAAAATAGACAGACAAGCTACTTTACGGTAGTGCTCAAGGCTTTGTAATTTATTGGCGACTAGCTTGCTGTCACCAATCAGCCTCATAGCACGCCGGTCTACGGTATCTAAAGCTTCCAGTTGGTACTTGGCTGCTCCGTCGAATAGGTGGAAGCAGTACTCAACACACGTACATACTAATTTATTCCTTATTTATATCACTGCAATAATAATCGGATGCACCCTAAATAACCATGAGAGTTTTCTTTTAGATATTATGTTTCACAAATAAAAATATAAATAATTAAAAATGATGCTGATAAAATCATGTACGGACTACCCAAACTAATACCAAATTTACGGTTACAATATTTTTCCAAAAGTGGCAACACCACACACTAATATGTGTTCATGAATGTCATTGTATATAAGACATGTAGTGTGAAAGGGACAAATGGCTGAACGTGGTACCTCTCGCTCTGCTCGTTTTTTCTGTTTGAAGCGTTTCGTCCCTTTGGGTAGTAGGTATCATGAGCTAATGTCATTTTCATACAATTTCATCTTTCCGCAGGCGTTAACGCTAACAGAAAGTGGGTCTTGTCTAACCCCCCTGTGGTCCGACACTACCCTACAGCCCTCGCTTTCTCCGCCTTCGCCTTCCCTATTCCTCAGGCGCTACCTACAGCCATTTAAGCCTACTACAGCCACGTAAGATCATAGAAAAATTTAAGAAAATTGACAGTTTTTTAAATTGATTATTTATTGCAGTTTACCTACTTGTATTTTTTGTGTTTTGAAATTAATAAATTGTTTATTACAGGATCGGGCGCGTCGCAACACGCGAAGCCCACGTAGGAGGTCTCCCAGAGAGGTGCTCTCATTTAACAAGATTTGGGTGAGTATTCATTCCTATTGAACCATTTTTGAATTTGTTCTATGTTCCCTTTAGCCAGATCAAAAATCTCTGTGTGTCACAAAAGTCAGTGTATTAATCTATTTAACGGCCTCTTATAGCAAATTTGACGATTTTAAATCAACTTTATTCAGTTAAATTACAATATTTGAGCTGGGAAAAAAATACGTCACAGATACATCTGTGTTTGAGTTTATGATTTGGTTCAAACACGAAAGAATAAACTTTCCTCGATCAAAAAAAAATCTGAAACAAAGACGATTCAGTTTTTTTTTTTTCGTTTTATGCTCTAATGAAAACTTGCAACAACCTGGAAATTGCATGTATTGAAAGGCAATTTTATTAAAACAAAAATTATTTGGATAGAATTTTGATACTGAATAGTTTCGTTTTTTAGTGAAATTAAAAGCGTATAAAGGTCGCGAGAATTTGCGCGCACCGCGTTCAGTGCCGCGCCAGGCGTCATCGAGGTCGGACCTATGTTCGTTTTTGTCGTTGCACTCCCCCCGCGGGCGTCCTGACTCTTGGGTGGCAAAATACATCGTCGCTATAACTTGGCGGGGGTTGAGGGAGCGTTTTGTTGCCTACGCGACTCGGCCGTTAAGTATGTATTTAAATGTATGTATATCAGTCTCTGGCAGACAAGCTTTGCTTAATTTAGGGTCAGAAGACCGTGTGTGCAAAAATATTCTTTTATATGCTTTTTTTTTAATATGTATTTTTTTTTGGTATGCAGAAGGAGCGCGACGTCGCACGCGCCCGGGAGCGGTCGCGGGCGGCTCGCGAGGAGGAACGCCGCCGGCGCGCCGCCGAAGAGGCGCTCCGGGACCGGGAGCGCCGCATGAGGCAGGAGAAGCAGCGCCTCGCCTTCGAGCGGGACGAGCTGCGCGCAGAGAGGTACTATTAACCATGACTTTTAATGGTTCCCTACCTTTGGGTAGGGTAAAAACGAGACCCTACTATTGAGCTTACGTCGTCTGACTGTCTGCCGTTGCACTGCACTGAATTGATTGCCGCAGTAAAACCCCCTGGTGACCAGCCTTGACAAAAGGGCCCCAGGATCTCTAGAGGAACACACCGAAACATGTGCTACGACTCGCCTTGAGACAGCTGTGTGTTGGCTTGGCTCCACTTACTATATCTCTTCCTCTCCCTGGGCCATGTATATGGAAGGCCAAAAACCATATCTGACCATTCCGAGTCCAGATGTCTCCATTTAGTAGCCTCTTACTAAAGGCAGATGATACTGATGCCATATTCTATTGCCCAGGTACCATGGCTAACTATAACTAATGTGTTATTTTTATTGATTTACCAACCGGGTCCTAAAACCTGTGTGGACTTATGGAATCAAGCTCTGAGGAACGGCTTCAAAAACCAACCTAAGCATTCTGCAACGTTTTCAGTTAAAAGTGCTACAAATGATAACCAACGCTCCCTGGTATGTAACAAATGAGACTACACAAGGATCTGAAAATACCCACAGTGGAAAAAGAAATATGAAATAATGCCCTGCAAAATCATCCAAATGAATTAGCAAAGATGTTGATGTCAAGAAGACCTCCAAAGAGGCTTAATAGGAAGATACCCCAAAATTTAACAAAATAAGAAAAATTATGAGGATGGATGCGTCAATGGGCGTATTCCTCACAAGACGCGTCACCTAAGACAACAATTCAAAATAAAGCTTATTGTCTTCAAAAGACAGATTGCATTAAAAAGGGATTTAAAAAAAACAACAACCGGATGATACAATGCTTCGTAACATGGTAATGGCATGACATCCAAACAGATAGGAACTAAGAAACGAAGCAATGGTATCGCTAACCTTTCTTATGTTTTCAGGGAGAAGATCGAGCGCGAAAAGAACGAGCTGCTTCGCTTGGAGCGCGAGAGACATCGCCTCGAACGTGAAAAGTTAGAGTTGGAAAGGCTCGAACTGAAACGCGCACAAATAAGGTAAGCTCAATCTCACTACTTACTCAATTCAATATCCAATCTTTGAACAGGTTAATGCTCAATGCCTACTGCGAGAGTTGATGACATTATGGCGCACAAGCGGCAATGGAAACCTCAACTCTCCCCAGTTTACCGTAGCTTCAAAAATTTACTAACCTTCCCTCTTCGGCTTATCACGCCTCCGTCGCGCTTCAACTGAATTCAAGAAAATTAAGTACAATTTTGAATGAGGATAAACCGAAATATGTTTCCATCACCGTTTACATGACTAGAGAACCAGCTTTGGGCCTTAGGATACGCGCCACGGCAAAAACTATTTTGTCGTGCAGAAGTGAGATGGACACACAAATAAGGGGTTGTTCTTCAATAATGTGATGTTTTTTTACCCCCTCCTATCCCTTAGTGATACGTCGTGAGGTAATGGTCTAATGGGCAAACCAAAGATTTGTTCAAGACCTTATCAAACCATTTCTCTTGATTTGATGGGCCCATTTTCCATGACTAGACGCCGTTACCAATATATCCTAGTGGTTACTTGCTGCTTTTCTAAATATTGTAATATACTTCCTCTAAAACGGGCAACGGCCCCTAACATAATAAACCTTCTTGAGAATCCCCCTAAGATAACGTGTGTTTTTGCAATACAATAAGAGATTGTAAAATTTAGTTATCTGCATCATGTCGCATCCTAGACCAGCTGGAATGAACCAGTGCCCCAACTCTACTGACTTCAGTTCAAAATGACAAGCAATAGCAGACCAATAGCACAAAAGACATAATAGACACAGAAGGTTCACTCCGCGAAGAAATTTAAATAAATAAGGACTCTATCTTCGAGACAATAAAGTAGCAATTCAACTCATACAGCGCTGGATACCGCCCACTATATTCACCTAGAAGGCCGCTCTCTTTCTATCACGTAGCTCTATTTCTCCTGACGCTATATGTGTAACTTTAGGGTTGTCTTCTTGATATTTACAAGAATACTTATTAGTATTTACTATTTACTTACCAGCTATGTAGTACCTACCTATTACTTATATTCTCCTTTAATTGGAATGACATTTAATCTGCACAAAAAAACTAATGCTTATTCTGAATTTGCTCCAATAACAATCGTGCAAAAGTATAAGTTTAAGAGGCCTATTACAAGATCACAATCCCGATGCATATTTAGGTAAAAATTACATGAAACATGGAGACCTCATTTCGGAGCTCTAATTTGCAGATTCTGTTTAAAATAATTGGTTAAGGTCCCTGACAGAAAAGATGCTTAATTACGCGCGACGCTAGCGTAGCGTGCGGGCCGGGCGCTAGCCAAGCGGCCACTGATTGCCCTGCTATGACCCTCTTGGGAAGGGACACCGGCCGAACATACCTAAAGTCCGGAGTGCGCCATGCCTGCCAATAGTAAGCAATGTTTCGTGATACAGGTTAGAAGAGGAGCGTCGCAAGCGTGGCTACGAGAACACGACGTACCGCAAGGCAGGCAGCCCACCACCCGACACTACCTACGAACGAGACTCGCGGCACAAGCGTCCGCCGCCGCCGCCCATCGTTAGTATTACTTTTATTATTACACCGGTGGCCCAGTTGGTAGTGAACCTACCTTCTGAGCTTGGGGGCGTGGGTTCGATTCCCGCCTAGAACAAAAATTCATGTGATGAACATTTGTGTTTGTTCTATATCAGGGGCCTTACGGACAACAGCTAATTGCGGCATCTAATCCGCTCAGTTGAAAAATCACGCGACCGCAAACCGTATCTGGGCGCGATAAGGTTCACGTTCGCGTGATTTTCCAACAGCGTATTAGGTGCCGCAATTAGCTGTTGTCCGAAAGGTCCCTGGTTGTTAATATCTATTTAAGTATGTATTTAAAACTATATATGTATGTATATCAGTCTCTGGCAGCCATATCACAAGCTTTGCTTAGTTTGGGGTCAGATGACCTTGTGTGAAAAAATGTCCTGAATATTTATTTATTTATTATTACACCATATTAATAATAATTGTCAATACAAAAAACACTTGTCGGCGCTACTGAAGGCGCTTGCAGACGATGCGTAGTACAAGTAACAAGTAGAAGTAGCAAGTACAGGTAGGCGTTCAAACGATAAGTAACCACTCGCGCGGTGACGCCACTCCTTTAGACACGCTCACGCTTATCAAACGTACTAATATAAAGATAATTGATTTGCACAAAACATGATTAAATCTTACACATTTAGTATGCACAATAGGTGTTTAATTATAGTCCCTATGTATCATGTTTTGCCTAGTTAGTAGACATACAAATACTCTAGATATGGCATAAAAATTTGCAGGCGTCAAGTCGCACGCAGTTCGAGGCGCCACCGCCCCCGCGGTTTGAGATGACCGCTAGCTACGACCGCGGCGCCGACAAGCGCGCCGACCGCGACCGCGACTACAAGCGCGACTACCCGCCGCGACACGCCTCCTGTGAGTTATTACAATTACAAGTAATTCAAATACTGCCCAACCCTGTGTACAGTTTAAACTTATCGCAAGGGTAACGCTCCCAAGCCAAAACGCTACTATTTTAATATCTACACACAATCGAATACAAATAACCTGTTTTATTTATATGACACGGGAATTATACACGTATGATTTAGCCGGTTACTCCGACTATAGTTTCAACTGCATTTGGCGGTCTTTTCAAAGTTGGAACGGCAAAAAAAGCAAAAGCGGAACGGAGCCGTGTGCCTTGAAAAAGACCGCCGAATGCGGTTGAAACTATAGTCGGAGTAACCGGCTTAATCATACGTGAGTAATTTCCGTGTCATATAAATGAAAATATGTGAAAATCACGTCAGGTTCCATAATAAAAGCAATAACCTTCATTATTTCTTTGCCTATCATGGCTGGTCCGAAAAGCAACTTGTACGTTGTTTTTTTTCTGAGTATCTGCGACTTTTTAGACCAGGGGCCTTACGGACAACATCTATTGCGGCTCCTAATCCGCTCAGTTGGAAAATCACGCGAACGTGAACCTTATGATACAGTTTGCGGTCGCGTGATTTTCCAACTGAGAGATTAGGTGTCGCAATAGCAGTTGTCCGTAAGGCCCCTGATATCTGAAACTACCTATATAATTATTATTGTTTATGTACTGTACACAATAACTGCAGTATTTCCTTTTATGCTCGTTATGGAAATCGTCAAAGATTTTACCAGTCTAAGATAGATAGGTTGAGATATAAACGCAAAATATCGATTTTAATTTGATTCATAACATTAAATTTCCAAAAACACTGTTTTAAACTATCACGGTTGTTCACGGGTCTTTCCGTGAACATGGTGCATGTAACTGCGCCGGTATATCTCGAGCTCATTCCACAACCTTACCACGGTAAATATCCCTTAAATAATCATATAACTTTACTAAATTTCCAGCTAGCAACATAAAATACTCCAGCAATGGCGCCGCCGGTGACGACACGAGGCAACCGATGCCACCCGGCACGAGGCCTAAAGAACCTGGGTAAGTCATTTCTGAGATCCTTTTTTATCCTACAACTAGCGTAAAGATGCGCTGCTTAAATGGGTGTTCCACGATAGTTACAATCTGGGTGTCTTTAATTCACGGTGAATCGGTATCTTCTAAAGATTAAAGATTTTTTATTGCTTAAAAAGTAACACCTTAAAAATAATAATTTACTGTTGGTTGGGACACTAGGACAAAGCCCGTCTCGTGGAGGCCATAAAACAAATTAACAATAAAGATACACTTATATTCGACGAAACTACGACAAGAGCTCACAAGTAATAAAAAACTAGGTTAACAAAACAAATAACATAACATTAAGAAATAATTTTGAGAAACTTTTCAGTATCATCTATACTAATATTATAAAGAGGAAAGATTTGATTGTTTGTTTGTTTGCATTAAATAGGCTCCGAAACTACGGAACCGATTTGAAAAATTATTTCACTGACGGGAAGCTAAACTATCCCTGGGTGACATAGGGTATAATCTATACCCGTGCGAAGCTGGGGCGGACCGCTAGTCATAAGATAAGGATAGAAGCCACTTGAATTTTGAACAATGTTCTTTGTTTTAAATGGCCGTGGTCACGAGCTGACTGACAGTGTCAGAGTCAGCTCGTTGATCATGGCCATGAACGGCCATTGTAACATGGTCGAAACGTCGAGCGAAAGGTACATATTTTTTACCTATATTAAATAATACGTGATAATTCCCGATAAACATTTAAAACATGTGTTCAAATCGCGAAAGTTTAAAAATTACTAATGTTCTTTGCCTGGTTAACAGAAAAATATTTGACATCTAGTTTTTTAACAATTTTGTTGTAAATTAATGGAATCAGAAAGTTAGGAAGTTTTTGAGTGAATTTCTAGGCAAGCTTTTTCTAGTTTCTTCACATCGTGCGAGTTGGCGGTCCAACGCAAGCATATTATTATTAATTTTAAAAATGCACAAAGCCCTAGTGAAAATTTTGTGGGTTTAAGTCCGGCTTTAGAGCCTTATTTAGTGCGTTTTTAACGAGATTTGCAGCTAATGGCATCGATTCTGATGTACTCTAAACTAAACTAAATTTTACAGTTCTAAAATTGTTGCCATCCTTCTATCACATTTTAAAATGAAAAGAGAGGCAGATAATTTTAGTCCTGTCAGATTGGTTTAGTTTAGTGAGTGCTATGATAGAATCGATGCCAATCTCAGTGATGTATAAGTACTATGACTAACAGAGAAAAAAAACCGGACAAGTACGAGTAGGACTCATGCTCTGCGGGTTCCGTTGGACGGTACCCACAGAGCGCGAGTCCAAAATTTTATTCCTTTATATGTGCTGTAAGACCTTGCCTCTTGCCAAAATTAATGATTCTAGGTCAACGTGAAGTACCCTATAGGTTTTGATGCAAAATCGCAAAATATGCGACATAAACGTTCATATCTTTTGATTGCGTTGACTTACAACTTTTATTTTTTTACAACCGAAAGAAACCGTAGACTCGAGTATTTAAAAATTTCAACTTGATACCTTTACGCGTTCTTGAGAAAAAGGGTCTTGACAGACGGACAACGAAGTGATCCGAGTTTTTTCCTTTTTAGGTACGGAACCCTAAAAACTGACATAAAGTTGACTAATCGGCTTTTGTTCTGCGTCCTCCATTATTATAGTGTTAGTGAGTTGTTTCATGTATTACAGTCGTTCGTACGAGTCTCGCGACACGCGCTCGTACCGCGCGACTCCGCCCCCGAGCAAGCCGGAGCCGCGCTGGGCCGCATCCTCGCGCTACCCGGACTCCGCAGCGCCCAGCAAGAGTGAGTACTATCCATTTATCTAAATAATAACTTACATCACATCATCAGCCAGTAAACGTCCACTGCTGAACAAAGGCCTCCCTCTTAAGACGAAATATGCTTCAAATTTGACGATTCGTCCTCACGATAATTCAAAAATAGACCTTTAAAATCGATTAATTTAAATTATTTCTTTATTTATATGTACTAATATTGTAATCTATACTTCTACACTAATATTATAAAGAGGAAAGATTTGATTGTTTGTTTGTTTGTTTGCATTGAATAGGCTCCGAAACTACTGAACCGATTTGAAAAATTCTTTCTCTGTTGGGAAGCTACAGTATCCCCGGGTGACATAGGCTATAGGTATTATATTGTCAAAAAAAATAGGGATCCTTACTAAAACTTCAATAATGTAACCCAAGGTGTAAAAAAATAATATTAATTTTTTTTTATTTTTTTTTACAATTTTTAAATATAATTTACAATTTTAACTTTGTGTGTTTGGCAGTTCTAAGACAGGACAATGTCTGTCAGGTCAGCTAGTCTATACTAATATTATAAAGAGGAAAGATTTGATTGTTTGTTTGCATTGAATAGGCTTCGAAACTACTGAACCGATTTGAAAAATTCTTTCACTGTTGGGATGCTGCACTATCCCCGGTTGACATAGGCTATATATCCCGGCTTCGCCCGTGCGAAGCCAGGGCGGCCTACTAGTGTGTAATAAAGATAGAAAGATGGATGATAAAGATGTTTATTCGGATGTGTTCACCTATACACGATTAAAGAAATTTGGCTCGATAGAAAAAAATCGTAAACTTTCCTAAAAAACACCCGTTTTTACGTTTCCTTCTATGCATGGAATTAACTTCATTCAGTTTCTCTATAAGTAGTCAGTCGGCCAATCGCCATTTTGCGAATTTGGCCGCGCATGGCAGAATGAAAAAAAAAAAACAGATGACGTTCGACCTGCGCCCGGCCGCTTGCGGACCTTTGCTATGCGACCGGCCGCAGGTCGCTGTTCCTCCAAGGGGATAAGGGACCGTCCATTAATAACGTGAGGCTTGAAAGGGGGGGAGGGGGAGGGGTAAAAAACATCACGTGATTAATGGACGGCCCCTAAGATATTTTGAAAGTTTTTTTTATTGTTTTTGTGTATAATGTCGCACTGACAATGCCCCGGGTATTGTAGGTGTCTATAGGCAGCGGTGACCACTTACCATCAGGTGGCCCGTAGCTTGTTTGCCACTTATTCTATAAAAAAAAAAATATAATGTGAATTGTTGTAAGCAGGCAGCGGCGGCGGCGGGGGGTCGAGCGAGGCGTGGTCGGGCGGCGGCGAGGCGCGCTATGCAGGCTACGAGGCTCGCTACCCGCCGCAGTACCAGCCGCCGCCACCCGGCGCGGCCTACCCCGACCGGTACGCGGCGCCGGCGCGGGACTACCCCCGGAAGTACTAGACAACAACACACCAGGTGACTAACAAAAACTAATAAAACTAGCATTTGTACGCTGTAACAGGCAAGGACATGAGATACGTTTCCATTCTTACGACCATGTTTGCTACTTTATATGTAGTTTCAGTATATATATTTCAATTGGGTACAAATACAAGTACACTTTCGAAAGGTCAAAATTATACATTAAAAGTACAATACATAGCCAATCTAAAAGAAAAAAATAATAATACTTGTATACCTACTTAATAATTATAAAATCAATTACTTACTAGACTTGGTGTTGGAAAGCAACCAGACTTCAATTTGGTAGATTTGCACCTATTAAACTTTACACAATAAAATAAAATAAAATCTACTTCCTTAAAAAGTTGTATAAAATAAATTGAAATGTCAAAATTGTATAGTAATAATATCTGTAAAATAATAAAATTTCAAATAAATAATAAATTAATTAGTTAAAATAATATGTGGGTAAATTTCATTTCTTTCTGTACAATATTAATTAATTAAGTCCATGCAATATTTACATTTCGCCATGCCTTTTTATCTTTTATAAACTCGTCCACCTTGTAGTAAGCTTTCTGAGACAAGAGCTTTTTCAACTTAATTTTGAAATTCCTTTCGTTAAGGCATGTCAATGTTTTTGGCAGAATGTTATAAAAATTTATACAATTAACAACAAACGATTTTTGTATTTTTACAAGTCGAGGCCTTGGTAATAAATATTTATCTCTGCTTCTTGTATTAAGACCATTTGTAGCGTAGTTATGCAAGTGTTTTCTTGCATACAAAATACACTCGTAAATATATTGACATGGCATTGTCAGAATGTTAATAGTTTTGAAGAGTTCTCTCAGGGATTCTCTAGATCCAAGCCTGTAAATACCTCTAATAGCTCTCTTTTGTATGTGTATGTATGTGTAAGTACCATGTTCTGATCTGACAAATAAATAATTTGAATTAGCTCCTCACTGATTTAAAGCCCAGAATATGGTGAGCCGCTCACAAGATATAAAATTACTGTCTTGTTTTTGCTTCGGTAATTTTTTGATGTTAATATTTCAAAATTTTGAACAACTTTTGATATAATGACCGTAAAAAATGGACTAAACGATTTTTCACATTTATACTGGTAATTTGAAAAATATATTATGTAAAGTGAAAAAATAAAAACCGAGTTGGAAATAGGTGAAATTCAATAAATGGATTTCATCGCCTAAATTTCCAACTTCCTAAATCCTGGAGTTGGAATATGTTCTTCAAATTTGAATAAGGCTATTTTAGAGGTTATATTGTAAGCTATTCAATAATAAAATAATCACGAAAGAATCTGGTTCTCAATTGGCAAAGATATCGCGTAACTTACACACAAAAAGAATAATCGAATTGAGAACTCTCCTTTTTTATGAGTTCAAAATAAATAATAGTGCTTTGTTCACAGGTTTTCCTGTGCTGCGATTTTTTTCTGACTGGTCCTGGATATGGAAACTTCTTGACGGCTAAGTTCCAAATTAGTGTGCACTTAGTTTTAAATCAAATGATACGTGAGATAGCATCTATCTCAAAAAGAATTTTAATATTAAGTTTTGTGAATACCTATGTTTATACATGTACTGAGCATTCCCTTAGTTCCGGGATATATAATGTATTGTGTAATTTTACTTTTACTTTAATATATTGTGTTGTGGTTCTCAAAGCTAAAGACTACTTTGCAAGAGAGAGAGTGTGTAATATATGTTATATTTTATAAGTAAATACTAAGTATGTTAGTAAATCTTACTAAATATAAATTTTTAATAAGGAATTTTTATTTTTTTTTGCTCAGGCCATATATTGGATACTACATTTTTTTTTCTTTTTAGGCAATTTTAAGAAAGGATAACACATCAAGGGTTTACTGTGCTTTCCCTCTTACCAGCTTGGGGTGTAGTGTGCTTTTCCTCTTCACCAGCTTCTACTTGAGCCAACCCAGCTCCTTGAAATACCAAAGTGAGGCTCTAGGGCAGCCTTTCCCAAAGTGGGCGATAACGCCCCCTTGTGGGCGCTTCAAGCATAAAGGGGACGGTAAGAGACCCAGAAAAAAAATGGGGGCGTTGTGTAGAGAACCTACTGCGCTCAGGTTTCAAATTAACTCTTGCGAGTTATAGTAAGTCTCATTTAGAATTAATGTTTAATCTCCGCTAATATAGCTCACAATAATTGATTAATTTAATTTGAAGTTATAGTGGTTTTTAAGTAGGAGAAAATATGGGGACGCAAAAAAATAATTTATTCTCAAAGTGGGCAGTAGACAAAATAAGTTTGGGAAGAAGTTCAAAGATCATCACCCTAGAGCAGGGGGGGCTCTAGAGTGATGATCTTTGACATATCAAAGAGCCTCGCAAATGCTTGTATAGCGCTCTATTTTTGTATTTTATAGGGAACATAGTGCTTAAGGGAGTACCCCATGGTACTCCTGGTAGTGTCATGCAGTTAAAGGTAAGTCACGTAAATAAAAACAACATGATAAACTCATCTAATGACTTTATTTAAAAAAACTCCTTATCATTCTTATCAGCTCCTGATAACTTTATATATTGCTTAATTCATAAGCAAAACAATAAAATACATAATCAATCTTTTATAAAAATCTTATTTGTATTGTATTATTCAACACAAAACTTGTTTATCAATTATTTGTGTGACACCATCATAATAAAACTAGCAATTTGTTTATCAGTTACATTCAAAGTGTTAAAAAGACAAACGAATAAGAGCATAATAATCAAACTTACCTAAATATTTGCCAAAATCTAATTTTGGACTTGATGCCTATAAAAGACTAGTCCGTTATGATTTCTAAAATTTTGATTTTAATATACTTTCAAGACTATTCGGAAGTATTCCCATGAAATTATGCTTATATATAAATCGGACAATTTAGTGCCAAGATAAAGGCGCGTACCGAATCAACGCTAATAATAACCAACATGGCATGGAGAACATTTCTTAGTCCTCCTTGTTGGCTATCATTAGATAGATAGATAACTCTTTAATGTTCACACCAAAAATTACATACATAGACAAAAACTTGTTAAACAATTGGCGGCTATAAGCGATCTCTTCCAAGCAACTAGTATGGAGGGTTCATTACCACCTGGTCTACCGAATGACGATTTATATTATCTTTGGTTCTACCAATAGAACAAGTAGGAAAAATATTTCCCGGTTGTTCTGCCAATAGAACAAGAGAATACCAAATAGGTTCAAATTCAGACTTTTTACTTTTTGTTGCAGACTTCGAAACACTGCTCTGCCATATTACTAGGTGCTTCCTCGTAGTCAAACTATTTAGTCCAACTTTCCTCGTGATACGGTGGGTATAATTTGGAACAAGTGTGAAGCCAGCATTATCTACAAACTGATTGCAAGTGATGTTGCAATATTAAAGAAGGTAATGTAAACATGAGGTAAGATCATATTTATATAATTTTGATCTGGGCTAAACATTTATTTTCAACTGTTATCTAACTCTATATCTATGTAAATAAACATACTTGGAAGTATACTTATGCACAACATGATTATTTTTTTACTTTTTTTTCCAATGTTAAAGATCTTATATTTTTATAAATCTAATTAATACATATATAGTGATTTAAACAAAACAAAGCTTGACAGTCCAAAGCAAAATCAAATAATAGGTACATAATATTACTCTACAATAGTTGCACCAGTAAAACAGGTATGTATTTAATTTGAAAGAATTCATATAAATACATAGCACTGACAAGACATTAGCAACAAAAACCCCACCACCATCATAGCACTTTAAGGAAAACTTAGTACACCGTAGACTTGAGTGGAGCGGGCGCAAAAAACACGTTTTCGACAAAAAGTGAAACCGGTGGCACAATACTGTCGGTCATTAAGAGTGGATTGTGATGATTAACCCAGGTGTCGTCAATTTCGACTCGTGGAGGCTCTGTTTCTACGTCAAGAGCCTTGAGAGCATCGATGGCGTCTTTTTGTCCCTGCACGGCGGCGAGGCGCAGTAAGCGTGTCGCAGTTTCGAGATCACGAGCCAGGCCGCCTCTTCCTTGACCATAATAAATGCCAAGGTTGTATAGAGCTCCTGGATGTTGCAGCGCAGCTGCTGACTTGTACAGCTCCATAGCCTGGCAATACAAAACATTTGCCATTAAATGAGGAATATTGAAACATCAGAATTTTACCAAGTAGATATGAAATTGTACTATTGTAAAAGGCATGTGTCCTAATAATTTTAATTAACTCATAAAAATCTGATGATTTAGTATAAAAAAGTGTGTTATTAAAATTTTTTAGATAGGTTATTCTTGTACACTGATTTTAGATCTTAGGTAACCTTGGACTACTGGACTGGACTTCTATAAATGCATCTGACACCTTAAATAGAGTCAGAGTCATAAAATTTACTAAGATCTTGTTTTTTCATACACTAAAATATTAATAAAATTACCATTTTTTCATTGATGGTCACTCCTAGACCCATTTCATAACATAAGCCCAAATTGAACATCGCGGGCGCATGATGACGATTTGCAGCAGACCTTGAAAATGAAAATGCAACAATGTTATTTCATTTAACCCGACAAATGTGTTACGCACCGCATGTTGCAAAAAATGTTCCGACGTGCATATTGTGTGTAAGAAAATTTATACACAATACCAATGGTATATAATATTATACACATATTTTATAGGTACTTTCAAAAAAAAAAACTGTAAGATAGGAGAAATTCCCTATTTTAGCTATAAAAAAACTCCTTCGCTCGCATTCAACGGGTTAAACAAAATAGATTTTGCTGGCTTGCACTTGTCTGGCACCCTTGCCTGATGATAAGGAGCCATTCAAGTATTACAGAATATATTTACAATACTCATAATAATGAGCACAAAAATCAAAACAAACTATTAGTGACAAAGACTATGGAATTTTATGATCCACTTTACACAAAAAATTGAGCCTTGACTTGAATTGTGCTAAGACATTCTGAAATTGAGTAAATATATCCTATCGGGCTATTATCACTATTTCTTGTGGCCCTGTATAGTTTAAATGGTATATTACCTCAGCAAGTTGAGTCCAACGTGATGTTGGCCGCTCTCTATAGCTGCTAAGCCGAGTCTGTTTTCTATAGAGTTGAGAACATCTCCCAAGTCACTTTCAGAAGAGTCAGGTGTCGTAGAAACACCAGAGCTTGTGGGCTCATTTACTCCACTCGGTTCATTTGCAATCAAATGTACAGTAGGAGTGAACTCTTCCAAAACCTTCTCAAGTTTTGTAGTGGAGTTGCCAAAGAGTGCCTTATTGTTTACAGAGTTCACGTATGGTTTCAATGTAGCTATAAGATTATTGACATTGATGCATTGATTCCTCCCTTTCTCCAGCCGCAAATGATGTTTAATCTTCAAATGTATGAACTGGCTGGTGTACCAGCCCAATGCTAAGGCACTACTCTGTAATATAAAGATTTAGGTATAAACATTATCTAAGATAACAAAGTATGGTAAATTGTTATCAGGTTTTCCTGTTGTCTTCTTTTTACAAATCTTATATCCGTGACTATCTTCTACATTTTAGGAAGTTATATAAAGAAAGCTCTGTAAACGTAAATAAACCTTACCCATGTAATGGCACCAATCCAAGTTCGGTTCAGTTGTTCGAAGTTCCATTCGTTGTTGTTAGTGTTACGGGAGAATCTAGCCTTCCGTGCACAGTTTCGGTGGCGGAACCAAGCCTGAATGGGGCATGGTACACCTCCACCTGAACATGGATTCTTCTTTTCCTCGTGTATGTTTGTGGTGTTTACGACGTTCGTAGTAGGACGTTTGTCGAAGTGATTAGCGCTTCTCTCGAACGTATCTCGAAAACGACGAGTCACATACTTCCACATGTTTCATTAAAATAGAAAGATTACACAAATTGACTTAATTATTTTTTTCCATGTTCTTGTTAATTGTCCTTGTAATTACAGAACATTTCAGATAGAATCTTTAGATTCTGAACATTTATTAAAGCAAAGGCAAAGCACGCAAATATGGCGAAGAAGTACGACGTCGGAACGTCACTCACATCACAGATGAAGTTGACTTTGACATGACATGACAACCATTAATTAATTTTAACCGACTTAAAAAAAAGACAAGTGCAAAACAAAATACAAGCTAATCCATTTATATGAAAGAAAATCGTTTTAGTTACACTATTTATAACTCAAGAATGGCTGAACCGATTTGGCTGAAACTTGGTGGGGAGGTAGCTTAAAACCAGGAGACGGACATAGGCTACTTTTCATCAGCATCATCACTATTTTTCATCACTACGCGGGTGAAACCGCGGGGCGCAGCTAGTACCATAAAAATGTTCAATATTACGACCAACACAGTGACGACTAAAGAACTTTGTATCCATTGCCATGAAAAAATATACCAAAAAAATAACGCGTAACGCCGAAATCCACAAAGAATTTAAAAAAAAAAGCTCTCCTAAGTTACTGTACCAATTTGGAGCGTATTTTTGAATAGTTATTTTCAAGGTAGTCATTAAACAATTTAGTGTTTACACCTCTTCATTCGATAGCAGACAGATAAGGAAAATGTGTGGGAGAACTTGCTTGTACGTAATCTTTACGACCGGACCTGATTACATGAATTCTTTACAACTGACCTGACATGGGTAAAAGTCCCGTCAAAATCGGTCCAGCCGTTATTAAGTTCATGGGAACAACTTCCAAATACATTTCTTTCTAAAAATTTCAGGTCACTGAACAATGATCAGGTGCAGTGCGCCTGCAGCTATAAACCAAAAGACAGCCGTCATTATATAAAGCCCGTGTGGTTGCCAGAACACAATGCTGGTAAAGATTATACTCCGTCACAAAACATAGCTCCCACCGATGTGACACCAATTCTAGTGTCTGCTTGTAAATATAGCAATGCCACTAGTTCAAAACAAGGCAGGATACTCAAACCGATGATGTGGGGAATAATACCTCCATGGCATAAGGTACAGTTAGTAGGTAGCTATTAAAATTTGCAAGTTGAAATCGTCTGCAAGTTGAGTTCGACTAAAGGCATCCAGCATGGTTTAGACCAGATGAGTTTGCACCCGCTACGCCACCTTACCATATCTCCCTTGAATGTCTGAGGCTTTGCCCCTTAATGGGATTAGAGATAACTTTCATGATAATTTTGTCATTATGCCACTTTCCAAATACAAAAAAAACCTGTTTTAAAGATAATAAAAAAAGTTCCTACCTGGCCAACTTTATTATGAGCATAAATGAAAGTGATATTTAGACCTGACTGCCCAAAAAAGGTTTCTATGTTATCTTCTACATTACCTCTTGTACCTGATCAGGGCCTGACAGATTTCTGGAGTGCTGAATAGTAGTTATCTGGGGTGTCATTAGAGTTGTCTTTATTCAGGAGTGTCACTACATTTTGCAGCAGGCCTAGCACGGGCCGTGGACATTTATAGTCTTTACACCGTTTTTATAAAAACGGTAGAAAGACCGCGAGAAAAAGACAAACGTATCTATATTCTGGCTTTGTCGTGTCTAGGCGTGGATAAAAACGGTGGAAAGACAATTTATCCACAGCCCATGCTAGGCCTGCAGTTGGGTATTGTATTAGTTTCTGGAGTATCCATTATCAACAGGCGCTTAAAAACATTCTTAAAGTTTAGTACTTACCAAACTTAAATAGTATATAATTATGTATGAATATAACTATCAATAAAAGAAATGTGTTGCATTGGTTACTTAGACGACCATAATTGTCATCTAAGTAACAGAAATTTCCAGTTATTTTGATTTTAAAGCCAAACTATTAAACCGATTTTGATGTAATTTCTATGGGACCAATCTGAAAGTATATCCTATCATTGAAAAAGAAATTGCCAAATCGGTTCATAAATGACTGAGTTCTGAGGTAACAAACAATAAAAAAAAATACAAAAAACTACTACATCTCATAATAATATGTTTTCAGGGTGACCACAAAAACCACAAAATGAGCACAAACAACTGTCGCATAGAAACTATTAAGGAATCAAAACTTTACAGTCCAATACTCAAGAATGGTGGCCGCTGTGTTATACTAGCAGAAGGATTCTATGAATGGCAAACCACTAACAAAGCAGCAAAAGTTAAACAACCATACTATATATATTCACCACAGAACGAAAATATAAAGGTACTAGCTGCTCCCACAGTTTCATCTGTGTGAACATTTCCAGGGTCGGACTGGGCCGGAAGGGCCCGGATGGCTTCCCACAAGCCTAAAGCCCGAGACTGGAGACTAGTCTATTCTACCTACCGCCTGGCAAACGCCACCTCGACTATATGGCCAGTCCGATGCTGAACATTCTCTCAAGAACCATTTATTTTTTCATGGAATCTGTCAGCTGCAAAAAGATTCCTTTTATATTACTTTCTTCTTCAAATTTAATTTTTTGTTGCATTGAGCAACAAAATATGTAACACATTAACACAAAAACGTGGGAGATAGTTGAACACAAACAATAACTGTACTAAGGTATATCTCGTTTGTCTGATCTAAGGTCAGGATAGTCCAGTTGTCACTCCTGGGGACAATGCTAGAGGTGACAACTGGGAATTTCAATATTTGTGATGCCTCTGGTGTTATACAGTAACTGCTTGTCATCAGGCAGGCCGCGTGCTTGTTTGCCACCTTTGGCATAAAAAATTAACCAAACAGAAATCATGAATTTTCCAGGTTGATGATCCAAAAACCTGGAATAACAGCTACAATGAAGAAACAGGCTGGACCGGCATACGTCTTCTATACATAGCGGGGATTTACAATGTATGGCAAGACCAAGGCAACATCATCTATTCTTACTCTGTCATCACCATGGAGTCCAATGACACACTGAGCTGGCTGCACCACAGGATGCCTGCCATCCTTGATACAGAAGAACTCATAGAGGTAATTATCGCGGTTTTATCCACTATTCATCATTTCAGCCTATCATGTTTCCCACTGCTGGGACTCAGGCCTTCTCTCAGAGAGAGAATCCACCATGCTGGCCCAGTGCCCACATAGTTTATTTAGATACTAAATAACTCATTGGTGCAGGGCCGAGGAAAGAATTGGGTGCCAGCAGATTATAAAGCGCACATGCTACCGATCAGCCACCATCAGCACCGGTCAACTAATATTATTATGTTATATATTTAACACACTTTTATTAGCTTCACTTGTATCTAAAGTGCAACTGCTGAAAGAATGTAACTGACAATTCCGTAAATTCTGATCACTTTTCCTAGCGTTATGAATGTCTGATTGTAGCTTATATAATACACTACATCAAAAAGTGATCAGAATGTATGGTTTTCATTTAACTGTTTCCTTATGCTGTCAAATCAAAAAATTGGACTGAGTAATAACACATAAAAATAATAGTGTGTACAATGATATTAAAATAAAAATAGTATCGGTCTAGCCAGTGCCGGTTTTAGCACTACCAGCGCCCTGGGCGAGATTTCTACAGTGCACCCCTCCCCCCCTTCCTAATCTGCCATTCAAACCGAAAAAAGGGGTGACCTATAAAGGCTTTGCCTGCGGTGCCCCTTTATATCTGGCGCCCTGGGCGGTCGCCCCACCGCGCCCTACCCTAACCCCGGTACTGGGTCTAGCGTCATTTCGTGACATCAAGACGGTACTATTGTACAATTTGTCCAAAAATAAATATTAAAAAATATATAATAATATTGAAGCGACGTAGAAACGGAATTACACTAGAGATTCGTCAGAACAGTTAAAAAATATCGTTAATTTTAATTATGAAATGTTATATTTTTTGTTAAATATCTAAATGTCCCCAATACAAAGAAGAATTAAAAAAAACATTTGTTTTATTGCAAAATGACGTCTTGACGTCAAAAATCCCCCTTTATTATACTACTCTTTGACCGACACTATTCTTATTTTCATTGCATTGTAAGATGAAGAAAATAAAAAACGGATATGTGCGTACATACCTAGTTTAGAATCTAATTATACTTTATACTACAGGCATGGCTGGATATTGAAAACGTCGATGCAGACATGGCTATATCTTACCTCAGACCAGTCAAAATACTCTCCTGGTACACAGTCTCAACCGCAGTTAACAACTCCCGAAACAAATCTCAAGACTGCAACAAAAAAATTACGAAGGATAAAACCAGCCAAAAAACTTTAAACACATGGTTTACTCCAACCAGTAAGAGAAAATCAAGTGACATGAATAGCCCGGATTCTAAAAGATATAAGACATAAAAAAATAATATGCCAATAAGTAATACACTAGTTTTATTTCAAGTTTAAAATAGATACAATTTGCTTATTGCTGCACCCGGTATTCGTGCCTTTAGGCAGAAATTTCGCTCGCACATTTGACGTTTTTTAACATATAAAATGACAGTCAAAAAAATGTACTTCGGTCATTGTACGACGTTTATTTCAAAATATTTAGAACAAATTTTTGTTCTAATATTTTTATAATGACCAGAATAAATGGGAAAAACTGATATTCCCATTTTTGAGGTCATAATAAATAAAAAAATCTAAAAAAAATACAAATTCAAAAACCACAAAACACAAACATTGTACTACTACAAAGAACAAAATAATAGTTATACACGTATTTTGAAGTCTGGCGGGAAATATTTACAAATTTAGATTTAAATGTTCAAAATGTAATTGGAAAGAAACACGCAAATTAGTTCACACATGCGTAATCGATGACATAAAACAACAACAAAATGAAAGTGAATAGAGAACCTTCCTTCTTTTTTGAAAAAGGTTAAAAAAAGGATATATTTATTTGAAATATTAACTTCGTAAATGACCAAAGCACTTTTTCAAAAGTAGACAGTAATTTAAAATAATAATAAAAACACCAAATGTGCGAGTGAGACAGCAGTGCCTTAGATGTCTTAACTCAGGTACAATTCAAGATATGATTGATCACACTTTCTGTGATCATAAATTAATTCTTATATTATAATGAATGAATGCTTTCACGAAAAACAATATCTTCCTCTTAGCTCATTGGCTAGAGCTATCTTTCGCACATTTTTACGAAAACAAAAACGATTAAGTGTCCGTGGTGGGACCCTGACTCTATTTTCTTGCAAGAGACTTGCAAGATCACGTGTCATATTTTTTCGGTGGGTATAGTTATCACATGTCTCGTCACTTATATGGATATGGATTTAAGGCATCGAGATACAATACCTATACTAGTCACAAACGATAAAAAAAATATATACATATATAAAAACTCGGCGCACGTTACGCATTACTAATAAATCAGTTCAACAAACCGCTAGGGCTCCAGGGCACACCCCCTCTGGGGTGCCTGGGCAAGTCTGATCCCCACTCCCGGCGACGGCCCAAGCCGAGGTTCGTACCTTCGAGGTGCCCCTGAGCTAGTCGCCCAAAACTTAAACAACCAAGATATGCCGAACGCACTCTGCGTTCGCTAACTAGTCCGGTCAAGCTTAGAGGCCGTAAGGCCAACAGTATAAGACAATATAAAAAAAAAACGATACGCATTGCGCCGACTTTTGGGTTAGTTGTATTGTAAGGCAACCGCAATCCGACTATAAAGCCGCGCGTGCCAGTGCTACGATGACAGCAGACAAGCGACGTTGAGCAATATGCAAGCGACATAACATCTAAATTGGAGTAAATGTGGCATTGCGAACTATAATATGTATAATCGATGTCTAGTTATGTAAAACGACGCTCGGACGATTTTTGACTGTTTTCACTTAAAACTTTTTGTGTTGTGTCGTGACTCTATAGGTATTGTATCTCGATGACTTCAGTATAGTTAAACCTGGACCTGCGATATTATTATCACCGTCACTCTCATTCGGATTGACATAAGTGCGACGGAGACAAAAACAATATTGCATGCATTTTAATAGGCATATAGAGATCTATGATAACTTCAAGTCCCTTACTTGACGCTGTGACTATTTCTCTTTCTCTAGTTGCACTCTAGTCGAATTTATGTGTTACCAAGAAAAAAAATTTAGTTTAAAAATACGGATCGAATTGAAAACCATTTTCTCTTTATTTTTGAAGTCTGTTAAAAATCTGGAGATTAGAATTTAAGGTTTAGCAAGTTAAAAATTCAAGTTTTAACAAATTTAAGAAAAACAGGCTTGCCCCCAACACCATAGGCAATTGTTATCACCCTTAGATAAAGAGTAACAAACGGTAACGGAGAAGTAACTACGAGGGGTCAAGATTTAGTATAGTATAGGTACAGTATAATCTTACTAATCCGGCACTATTAAAAACCAGAAGGTGCCGGATTATTGGAATGTTCGGATTACTGGATTATAGAGAAAAAATCATAATAAATAAAATAAAGCATTTCATAAAGAGAAATTTAACATTTTTAACTACACACAATTCTCATTTAAAAAACAGGTAAATACGTATACATACGTTTTACGGTTGGACTGCTAGACGACAACGCGGCGACGGAGTGCATAGGCGTAGAGGGGCAAGGGAGGCGCGGGCGTAGGGTGCCGGATTATTGGACGTATCAGTCTTATGAAGTGTCGGATTAGTGAGATTATACTGTGTTTTTACTATTTCAATGAATGCATTGATTATATATGTAACAGTTTTTATAAGAAAGTTGTCCAATTGATAACTAATTTGAACTGAACAATTTTAAATGGTAAAAATCTGGTAGCCTAATGGAATGGAATGGAAAATCGATAATCTCCCGAAAAATTGAATCAGTAATCACACACATCATCAGCCATTAAATGTCCACTGCTGAACAAGGCCTCCCTCTTAGAGAGGGGTGTTGCCATAATCCCCACGCTTGGCAGACGGCTTGGAGATCGCAGTACGTTCACCGTGTACTAACAGGACGCTGCTGCCCATCTTCCGGTGGTTCTGGTCGCAGTTTTAGGACATACCCGGGATCAGTAATAACTCGCTGAAATTATTTTGTGAAAATGACAGTGGAGGGGATGCTGTTATCATAGGTCTCGCAACAGTCTATTTCTTAGAAGAAGAAAGGTATTATGTGGAATCATACACATGTAGACAGGTACATAAGCTTACATTTTAGACAATAAAAATTACAATCTACAAATAATTTTACCACAAGTACTAAAACCATAGACTGGGCAAATGCAGGCTCATTTGAATTCTGTCTGAAACTACCCTAATCAACAAGGTAATAAAAGAAAAAAATCATAATAGCTGCTTAAGTTCTACAAAATGTAACTCTTGAATTCAAAACTTAAACAATCTGCATAATAAAAAATAATAAAGCACACGAATGCCCAAATCACTCACAAATTTTCAATCACGCCGCGTCATGGTAATTTCTACTAAACCACTACATGTTTTAGTCTGTTAGAATCTGATCAAAAAGTTTTAGAGGATGTTATTAAATTTGGTCAGATTAAAAAAACAACTGGTTTCATTCATTACACAAAAAAATTTGGGCACTTGTGTAAAATTAAACGAATTAGGTATTATCACAGAAATTTATTTGGGTAAATGATACGTGCGGCCGAATATTGCATAGGTACTTACACGATCAGTCTTCAACAGTTAGGCTACGTGGCTTAAGCACCGGCACCACAGCAAAGGTTGCGTTCATTATATGCGATGCCTTAGGGCAGAGTTTCTTAAAGTGGGTCCCGTTGGGGTCCATAACGTGAGTGTCAGGGCCCTATTTCATAAAGCGAATAATCATAATAAAACTACAAATGTCACTAATGTGACTGAAAATCTCAGTCATTTCATTGATTGTTTGATATATGAAACGTAGTTTGGCGTATTCGACTGACGTAGTTTTATTATAATTTTTCACTTCATGAAATAGTGCCCTAGAGTCCACAGTTACGAGGTTTATTTTCTAAAATTCGTTTGAAGTACGCAACTATTTAAATATAAAAAAAAAATTCAAAGCACTGTTTTCTATTTCTAAAATACTCATGACCGGGCCCGTAGTATAACTGAAATTAGTGGACGTGGACGTACTACAAAAAGTTTAAGAATCATTGCCTCAGAGGGCGTCCATTAATTGCGTTTTAAAAAAGGGGAAGAGAGAGAGAGATCCGGCTAACTCTCATCAAATTTCATTTAAAGGGAGCGGGGGTTATTAAAAATGGCACCAACTTTTTTCCTCCAAGCGCACCCAGGGTGCAATTTCGCCGTTCATCGTAAGTGTGAAAAACAGCCGTGTAATTAATGGACGCCCCCTTAGCGTGAGACAGAAGAGCGGTCAGACAGTGACGGTATCTGAAGAATCTAGCAAGGACTCAGAATTATAGATCGCTTGCTGTGGGGCCGCGCCGGTGCCTTAGGGAGTTTTCTTTCACTGCTAAAACTTACTTAATGTTAAAATTTATACATGGCATACCTTTTCATCCTTTTAAGGTATACTCTTTATCTAACTATAGTAAACGCATTACCATCTGAGTCGTCAGGTCATAAATTAATTGTATGTCTATCTCGCTCGCACCCACATGTCCTATCTGTCTATCTCGCTCGCACTTACAGGTCTTATGGTATGAGGTTTATGGCCCTACGACTCAGTTGGTGACGAGGTGACTAGAGTGTAGATGTATTTTTTTACTGTATACAATGTTCGCAATAATATACGGGGTGTTAATTTGCAACCACAGACCATCCAATAAAGATCCTAAGAGTGCTTGCAGACGATGCGTAGTAGAAGTTGTAAGTAGCTACTACACATCGTCTGCAACGTTTTGCTTCGTGCAAGTGGCAGTGGAAGTACTACTAAGCACTACCACTGCCACTTGCACTAAGAAAAACGTTGCAGATGATGCGTAGTAGCTACTTACAAATTCTACTTGCTACTTGTACTACGCATCGTCTGCAAACGCCCTAAGTAGTAGTCTAAACAAAACATATTTTTTAAACCTATGGTTAGTTATAAACCTATTTTTTTCTCAAATTAAATTTTAGACATACACACTAGGGCTTTTTTTATTACTTCCGACTAGGCTAACGTTTGACCGCGATCTCGCCTGATGGAAAGCGATGATGCGGTCGAAGATGGAGCACGTTTGCCCAGTAATAACCTATTAACCCTAACACTCCAAGATATGTAATGCTGCGGAGACCCATAACAGGGGCAAGGTGTTCCATTGTTTTGCTGTTCTAATTAAGAAAGAAGAGTCAAAACGCTTGGTGCGAATAAATGGCATTTCGACCTAGTAAGGGTGACGCCTTGCCGTTCGTCTGGACGTCCGGTACTGAAAAGGTGATGGGGGAACAAGTTCGTGAAGTTCCGTTGCACACTCTCCGTGGAAAATCCTATAAAATACCGACAAGCTTACGACTATGCGCCGGTAGTTCAGGTTCTGAAGTTTCTTTCCAACCAACACTTCGCTCCCCACGTTACCAGAATAAGCGTCGTATTAAGGCATAATGTGGGCGACCAATGATAGCAATGACATTTTTGCTCACCACTTTTTTGTACAAATACAGTTGATTTATAACACAACAATACACAACTTATCTACAAATGAAGTTGTCTAGCTCTGGCTGAATAGCACAGCGGATTAAATGAGTTTGTTTTTCTAATTTGGAATCAGCAGATTCCTCAAATATTGCAAGGTTGCAAATCAACACCTTGTTGTCAGTGAAAGCGGTTTAAAAACCGTCCGAATTAAGCTTCAGGCCTGCCTCAGCTCTCACACATAGTGTACAAGCTTTCTCGAGCGCATAGTACCTTATAAAGTATTTTTTTAAACTTAAAACTCGAAACTAGAACTTCAAATTTAGGAACATAAAAATAAGTGTACATTAATGTACATAAAGATTCACTTGAGTAGCTCAGCTAACAAGACAATTTTTTTATGACAAGGCATAATTTGGCACAACATGCACATTGTCGATTCGGAACTCTTTGAAATCAGCTTCGCACCTTATCTTGCCGCGGTTTTCCAAGAAATCCATGACAAAGCTTGTAACTTCGTGTTTACCTGTAATCAAATTTCAAAGAACAATAAATTTCTGTGAGTGGTACTGAAAACGAATACAAAAATGTTTATTTTGCGATGTTTAAAACCAAGCAAAATACACAAGTTTCTGCCTTAATTTCAATTCAATGGCGTATGTGAATCCACCAACCCGCGCTGGGCCAGCGTGGTGGATACGGCCCAATCACTCTTTCGGGGGTAGGCTAAAAGTCCAGCAGTGGACTGTTAAAAGGCTGATTATGATGAAGGTTGTGTTGTATTAAATTATAATTTAGTATTACAGTTGATAAAGGATTAGTAGTGCACTTTTTATCAGCCATCCAATGATCGTTTTAAACATAGGAAGACAAGTGACTCAATCTCAGAGCTGGTCTGGCTCCACTGAGTCAACAAAATAGTTCAAGTTCTACAGTCAAATGTTAGCCAAGTACGAAACAAAAATAACCTTGTACTAGAGATGAAACTGATAGCTGTTTAGCCGGATACCGGATATCCGGCCAACCTAGAAGCCGGATATCCGGTCAAACATTGCCGATTGGCGCATCGTAACGAGAAATCTCGCGTAGGTGGCGTACAAACGAACGGGCGGGCTCAGTACGCTTAGTCCCAGATTTGATAAACTTTTTTCGTTTACGTATTGTTCCATACATTTTAGTAAAGCGCCTCTTCGGAAACGTGGAGGAACTAAAATCGGTTGTAAGCGGCGGTATAGATTGCTTCACTCTAATACGAAAAAAGTTTTCGAATACCTTTTAGCCCAGCAATGTATGGAACAATACGAAAACGACAAAAGTTTTCGAATACTATCAAAACTTGTACTACGGGTACAGGTGAATTCTGAAGTTAACAATGTTAGCAAGGGTTTCATTGATATGATGAATTGATTGCAAAGACAATCACTTGAGGTTATTATAAACGTGTTATTATAGTTTAAGGTTATTATAAAGTATTTTTAGTTGTATAATGAAAGTATGGTGATTAGGCATATTATTTTGTTATGTGGATTAAATAAAGTACCAAAATTGTATATTTGGTTTTTTTTTTCTGGTATCCGGCCAGATAGTAAATTTTGGCCGGATATGCCGAATAGTTATCGGATATCCGTTTAATCTCTATCTTGTACTGTATGTAAGTAATAAATGATCTGCTTATTAAAGACTCACTTGGATAAGGTTTGCATTTGTAGATAAGCTCGATGAGATGCCTTGCGACGCTCTTGTACAGCAGCTTGCCCTGAATACGGCCCTTGGCGTAGTACGGCGCAAGGATGGTCATCACCCAGCTGTCGATACGTGACTTGCAGCTAGCCACGAACTCTGGGCTGTCCACCGGCGACATTATGCCTTCCTCGTCGTCGCTGTCCTCGCCAAATAGCTGCCCGTAGAGCTCTTTTATCTGAAAATATTGGTACAATCTATAATCATACATTGCCTTATTATGTGTGTGCCAGACGACCCAAACTCGTCGTGAACGTCACGTTTGTTGTCACCGTTCAGCAGTTTGTGGGATGCTAAGGACACTTTCTTTGGCATCTATATTAACCAATACGCGAGCAGCACGCTCGTCCACATCTAGTGTAGATGGATTGGTGTCGCTGTTGTACAATCAACAAAAAAACATATACTGGGTTACGCGGTAAGGGTGTAACTAAGCCGAAAGGGGTTCATAACACCCATAATTATGAAATGAAATCGCAGTTTTTTTTTTTCGCGATTTATGTTTGAACACAGATTTTTTTCATAATGATGAGTATACCGGACCCCATTCAGGTAAGTACAACCTTTCCGCGTATATAATTATACATATACGTAAAAGCAAAATACACTCACTCATTCACCGACTGACTCATCACATAATCTCGAAAACTACTTGAAGCTGGCGGGTAAATTCTTTATGGGGTGTAAAGGTTTGCTAAGAATGGATTTTGTGCAAGGGCCGAGAAAAAGGGCACTTTTACCATGTATAAATAAATAGTACAAGTAAAGAAAACTCATCCCGACATGACATTTAACTAAATAGAGACTTGCTACATACATTGCAATAAAGTTAATTTTATCACGCGAAGCGAAGCATACCAAACTTAATAAATACCTACCGCCTGTGCAGAACATTCAATGAATTGCTGTCACTTTCGCACTTATTAGGTTCAATGCAAAAGTGGGTCACAGGCCGTGGACAGGCCTGCCTATAGCAGCGGGTGGAAAATGGTTGAAGATGATGAATTGATGGTCATAATTACCCTCGCTAGTTTCTGCCTGTTGTTGTCTCCAATTTGATACAACAACTCAAAGAGATTCTTCTTCAAAAAGTACTCCTCGCAAAACCATTTACTTGTGTGCTTTGATTTCTTTTGAACTGCTTTCTGTGGTTGCACCGCCGGCGGCGCTTCACAGTTCACCAATAGCCCAGTCAGTGACGCCAGCCTTGCATCAAGAGATTTTATTTGCGCTGCATGATTTTCAATAATAGAACCTTGTGCACCATTCATCAAACCAATAAAATCTTGAGTACTGCCAACTGCAGAGTCTTGAGTAGTATTCTGACCATTTACTGTTTTTACGTTGTCTTCAATGAGAGTCCTTGTGAATAAGTCATCGTCATCTTTGTCACCTTCAAATAGGGCTTCTAATTGCTGCATGAGATCGTCTGATTCAAGGTTCTTTGGTGTCACGATGGGTTGGCTTGCATTATCAGTCTGGGTTTGGGAAGTGCTCACTACATCAGCTTGAAATGTCGGTATATGGTCTGTTTGCATGTTTGTCACTACTGGTATTCTTTGTATATAGTCAGTAACATTATTATTTTCTTGCAGCAATATCGATAGGGTATCAACTCTATTTGTCAGGCTATCTTTTGTTGTGTGATCCAATTTTAGTGCGTTAATAAGTGGTTTTGCAGGGCTGGATCTTTTACGTCGTCTCTTTCTGTCATTGCATTGACAGCTGTCTCCGGTGACTGATGTCTGCGTTCTTTTTTCATTCTGGGGCTCAATGTGCAGACTTTCATACAATTTGTTGTAAAGTCGCCCTTTTTTTGTTTCAGTTTTGACTTCATTTATCTGAAAGATGCATTACAAAGTATTTACACTGCCCGAATGGTTCAATGGTGAATGGTGGTGTACCCTGAGTCAATAAGTTTCTTCAAGACAAGCGTGCTCCATTGTAGCCCGCATCATCGGTTAACATCAGGCGAGTTGGTGGTCAAACGCAAGACTATTATTTAATTTAAAATATTGTAAATTGTCCTCCCTTTTCAGTAAACATACTTTCAGTATTCACAAACATCAAAATTAGGTAAAGTTCTCACATGTGACAATACTTTATTAGTGAGAAGTATATATAGCACCTTGTGGCGTACTATAGTGTAGTGGAGTAAAATTTTAAAATGTACGAGCTGTGTGCCCTATGGGACTTTCCAATATTTTAATAAGGAATGACAATGCTCCAAACTTTCATATAATAATAAATGCGTTCAAAAACAAACTGGACAGATGGATAATGAAGAATGAAGAACATAATCTTAACACATAAATAATAGATTTTGACACTGTGTGATATATTATGATGATCAGCATAATGCTGCTCGCTTATCATCAAATAAATAAATAATAAATAAATACTGTAAAATAAAGTCCTGATTTTCTGAAGAAAAAAAAAAAGTTTACGTCCTTATGGAGTCACAGGCAAGTAATAGAGGCAACAATTTACTGTATGGTGAGTGAGAAATTGTTTGCTTGCTTGTGACGTCACTGAAGTCATGTAGTCCCATATGTGTCAAAGAAAGTGTTTAAACGGTAGTATATTAATTTGAATTTTGAATGTCCATTTATGATACAAATGCTGAAAATTATGAGGATTAAACATCGAGATACAATTCCTATAGAGTCACAATATCTCAGTGATGTTGTGTGACGCTCGTAGGTTTTTTGACTGTTGTCAAAAAACCTCTGAGCGTCATTGTACGTACATTGTATCAATTATATTATAGTTCACAATGCCACATTTACTCCAATTTAGACGTTATGTCGCTTGCATAGTGCTTAACGTTAGTTGTCTGCTATGTCATCGTAGCTTTGGCATCGCGCGGCGTTATAGTCGGATCGCGGTTACATTGTAACTAACCAAAAAGTCTGCGCAATTCGTAGCGTGCGCCGAGTTTATGTTCGGTGTTTTTTTT
The DNA here is from genome assembly GCA_932305915.1 of Agriopis marginaria. Taxonomy (NCBI): domain Eukaryota; kingdom Metazoa; phylum Arthropoda; class Insecta; order Lepidoptera; family Geometridae; genus Agriopis; species Agriopis marginaria. The sequence continues at coordinate 7,754,838 of OW029933.1, forward strand.
TGGCACGATTGTGACTATAACTATTGTATGTCGATGGGATTAAATCACTAAATTGCTTTGTTATAATATTGTAGACAATTTGAGATGGTTTTGTAAAAAAAACAAATGCCATAATGTTTTCTTCTGAACTTGTTCCATAGGTCTGAAACAGACACTTTTGTACGTCATTGCAAGATGAGAAATTACATGACCATCACAGAGAGCTATAAAATAAAATCTCACCATTGTTACAGCGCATTTTCTGTAAAGTTGCACAACCATACAAGTTTGTGCCGCTTGCATCTCAAGTTTCTTAGCGCACTTCCAAATAGCACTGGGTAGGTATATGTTCTTGTTAACAAGCCTCTGGTTAGTTTCATAGTTTGCTGACAATATTTTTACCATGTGTTCCATATAATGCTTGCGTACCTGGAAATCAAGTTGTTATATAGAATTATATTTATTCTCATAAAGCAGTGGTTCCCAATTAGTGGTATGCCACAAGATAGAGGTATCCAATCTCCAATCTCACCAACCAATCTCTTGACTAGGAGAAATTCTTTTAAAGAAGTCACACCGTAAGTAGACCATTTTGTAGTAAGTCTGCAGTCCAACTAACTGCATACAGTGTGACGTCTTTTTGTCTTCCATAGAATTTCATACTTAACTGGACCTCACAAACTGAGTCTGAACCGAACCGGGCGGCATAGTTTACTAGCAACCCGCCCGCCCGGCTTCGCACGGGTGTAATTTACATGCAAAGCCAGGGCGGGTCGCTAGGAATACATATAAACCTTCCTCTTGAATAAAAAAAAACCGCTTCAAAATCCGTTGTATACCTAGTTTTAAAGATTTAAGCATACATAGGGACGGACAGACAGACAGCGACTTTGTTTTATACCATGTAGTGGTGATGTTGTGCTTTATAATTTACATAAACGGGCCAAGTGCAAGTCGGGGTCATGCACTGAGGGTTCCATACCACTACAAAATACAAAAAGTAGTGCAAAACAACATCACGCCCAGGCGGTCAATTATTGACGTTACTTAACTTGGTGGTGAACAGAAAAATGTTTTAGTTTAAAATGTTTACCTTCTAATAATCATGCTAAGTTTGACGCTTGGACATAGGTATTACCATTTTTACATTTGAGCAAAATAAAAAAAAATATTTTAAAAATATGTTTAAATAAAAAAATAAAATAAATATCTGGGACATTTTTGCACACACGGTCATCTGACCCCAAACTAAGCAAAGCTTGTAATATGGCTGTCAAAGACTGATATACGTACATATATATTTTTAAATACATACTTAAATAGATATTAACACCCAGACATAGAACAAACACAAATGTTCATCACACAAATGTTTGTTCTGTTTACCCACTAGTTTTTACTTTGTTATTATTTTTTAGCTTATCCGCCGTAACATTACATATTCTGAAAAAAAAATATGGCTATCTCTGTTTCAGTTTGAAAGAAACAGCCGTTAAAACAGACAGACCGCGTAGGCTTAGTAATAAGGTCCCGATTACACCATTTGGGTACGGAACCCTAAAAAAATTCAGGAATAACTACTTATACCAACGACCTATATGTACTTATACAGTACTTTACAAATAAGAATGGCAGTGTACTTACCTTGGATATTAGGAGGTGAGGTTCACACTCAATATCTGGTAATGGCATGTATGTCTCATCGTGATCACGAATTAATTCATCTATATCAACTTCAGGGTCCCATTTTGCGTTTTTATGCATGGTTTAAAGTAAAGATTCTGGACAATCAGGCGATACGAAAATAGGTATGTTTATTTTCTTAATAATAAGAATGTGAGTGCTTTACTACCATTGTAAACTATTATCTTTTGATTGGATCCTTCACTATTTCGAGCAATTATTACAACAACAACGTATTTAAACTGAAAATCCAATGAAAATCTACAAATTCAGCATATTTTTTTATAAACCCGGCACGGCACGAACGGAACAAGAAAGAAAAATAATCAGTTGTTTTTTTTTGTTTATTATAATTCGCCCGTCGGGCAGGCTAAAGCTTTTAAGGCCATACCGCCTATTCTTCTGTTTTGTATAGTCTTAATAACGTCAAACAAGTCATAGTCACAGTCAGAGTCAAGCTAAGTAAGTCACGGTCAAGTCAAACTCATGCCTCTGTAAAGTGGTGGGAACTTTACAAGAGGCTCCTATGGAGTTTTGGAAACAACACGAAAAGACACGTTTCACCTCGTTATATCACTTTTCCACACTCGAGCACATTTACGAGCACTTAATGAATAATGATTCACCACCTAGAACACATTAACACTCGAAAATACACTAGTTTAGGAAAATAATCCAACGAGCCGACATGTTCTTTTCCACGTTAGCGCCAAAACTCCTGTTTTTTTTAATATAAAAGCTTCTTTTTTGTTCTTTTTCTCGGCGGGCTTAAGCCATTAAGGCCATCCGCCTCTTTTTTGAAGGCCCCTGGCTAAATAGTCAAGATGTGTGGAGTCAAAATAAAAATAAAGTGCCACGAAAATTATTGTTACCGTCAAAAGCAGCGTTTTTGCCACTGTCATGATAATGTCTATCTGCCATTCTCATTGATTGTTAAAGATCTATTTTGATTTATGGCCATTCTTTAAATTTATAAAGGATAAATAATAATTCATTATTCAATGGAAAGGATATGAAATATATGGGATTTGGATAGAGAATAAGAAAATTCCGAGTATACCGAGAGTTAAAGTAAAAACTGGAAATACGTAAGAAAATTTGGGAAAACTAGAAAATTGCAAATGGGTTTTGTGATACGCTTATAAGCTTGTCTATAATTTTTTTGTAGATTTCGAGAATTAATGGATTGAAACAGCAAAGGTGGATAGAAACTACAAAATTGAATTACTTAATGTGGATTCTATGTAATAGGGTACACCAGAGATCTTGATCTTGATCAACTTCAATTATTCTTATTTACAGATTACACTGTTGTCAAACTACACACCTGGAGAAAAAAACTGACAATATCTAAAATGCCACTGATAACATACTCTCTGTGAATATGCAAAAATACAACCAATTTTAAAGGTATAAAAGTCAAGAATCATGGAAAATCAAATATACAATGATAGTGAACATCAGATGCTATCAAGTTACCTAAAAGATGTTCATTTATCACTAAGGAAAACAGCCTCCAAGCTAGGAGCAGAGAGAGCATGGCAAGACCATTGCCAGAACAAAGATGCTTTAACTAAGTATGCCAAGTATATGGAGAAATTAGCTACCGAACATTGGATAGATAACAATGACGGGCCGTCAAGGATAACATGGGCTGCTGATTACTGTAAAAAATATTTTAAAGAAAAAGTGTATCTAACATACCACGAAAAAGAAAAAAGCATTGCTGTGAAGATAGGAAAAGAATTAGAATGTAAAGAAACATTTGGTGATAAAACAAAGCTCCTCGATGTCGGGAGCTGTTACAATCCTTTCAAAGACTACGAAACTCTTTTAGATGTAATTGCAATAGATTTGTGTCCCGCGAATGATTCTGTCTTCCAATGTGACATCCTAGAAGTTCCTATTGGAGCACAAACAATAATGGAAAACAATACAGTAACACAATTAGAACAAGAATCTTTTGAAGCAGTTGTTTTCAGCTTTCTTTTAGAATACATACCAACTTCAGAGCTTAGGATTTCTGCTTGTAACAAAGCCTACTCTTTATTAAAGCCTGGCGGCTTGTTGATCATCTGTACTCCGGACTCCAAGCATGTTGGGGCTAATGCCAAACTGATGAAATGCTGGCGTTACACCTTAGCTGGACTTGGATTTAGCAGGATTCAGTATAATAAGTACAAATTTATTCACTGCATGGCATTTAGGAAGTCATTAATGAAAGAGGTTGCTTCACGATGGGCTCTGTTACACAAGGAAACATATATGGAGCATGCTATTAACATCCCTCAAGATTTCAACACACATTTGGAGGAAAATGAAGAAAATAAAATACATCAAACACTATCAAGTTTTGTGAATTTTGAAGAGATGCCCTTTTGTGATGATGATATTGTGTAAAAACTATCTAAGCCAAAATGTTTTACTGTATGACTTCTTATAGTTAAATAAAAAATATTATTTGAGGAATTCCATTTATTTAATATTGATTTACACTGTCACTTATTAATAGTTAGAACATGGTTATGCATTTGAAAATTTTGCTTTACGTTTCTCCAACTTTTCTTTGTTTTCGATGTCCGTCATGATCTTAGACACTGATTGGCCAAATCGATCAGCTCTCTGTTTCAGTTTGTCAAGGTTTTCACTTAATGTGCCACTAGAGACAGTGATGGCACTGTTGCCACTGTTGCCAGTGTTCTGACCAAAGCGCTTCATCCGAGCTTCTTTCCTTTCATTGTCACTCATCTTAACAGGTAGTCCAAAACGTTTAGCTCTTAATTCTAACTTGGTCTTAGGATCTACATCAGCGGTTATTTTGACTTTATTACTCTCGATCTGTGTTTCTGGTTTACTTTCCGTTTTCTCTTTTTCCTTATCATCATCTGCTGGTTTAGCAAGTGCTGTTATTGAAGTTGCTCTGTTTAGAACAATTTTTTTGGCTGTAGGTTCTTTATCCCCAGGTTTTTCATCAGTTTTAGGTTTTGATTCAGAAGTTATCTTTCGTTTGAATGCAGGTTTGTGTGTAGACTTGGTTTCTTCAACTGGTTTCGACGGCTCCGAGAGTGCCAATTCTTCGTTTAACGTGTCTACGGCGGCATCATCCAGTATATCCGTTTGGCTTTTATCGTCTTCATCTTCAAGAACTCCGTCAGAGTCTATTTCGTCGGAGTCCAAGTTGATATCACCGTGATCGTCTTGAGACATTGCCGCTTGCAATCGACTGATGAGTTCAGCTTTGTCACCGATCGACGGCAGTCCACGCGTTTTTAATTCTTTGCGCAGCTCGACCACTTTTAATTTATTTAAATCAGACACTGTTGAATCAGCCATTGGGCAGAATTAGTTGGAAAAAACTAGAAGATATACTTTATTTACGAAATAATGGCACACCCTCCAGTTAAATCACAATATTCTTCTAAAATAAAATGATCCCAAACAAACTTCAAACTGGCTTTAGGATAGGGAAGGGAAGAGAAGTTAAATGTTACAACTCGATTACAAAATTACAGAATCTTGAGATCGATCACGACCACGATTAAAATCGATTTTTCTTTAACGACTATAATAATTCTTCTTAAGTAATTCTTTCAAGCTTTGATTCTATATATAATCAAAGCTTTCAAGCATCAGATTTTGTACTGTACTAAAACAATCGATTATTTATTAGTACTTAACTGTTTGCATTCAACAAATAACGACGCTCCCATCATATTTTCTGAAAAAACTTAATCGGAAAAACCCTTCATAAAAAATGATCTGTTTCCATGTCTTTGATTATATATAGAACGGATATGTCATACCTATAATTTCCCCTCAGCCGAGGTACATGCGTTGGCTCCGCCAACGTATGTCAAACGAGCACACCGTTTTATAAAAACTGTTTCAACGTCGTTCATCCGCCATTTGTCTTCTTACTATGTTATGAAACGGAGCTCCTTAAAAATGGTCAAATGTGCAGTAATCCTTTGTAAATCTCGATCACATACTACGAACTTCACTACGCACGGAGTCTCTTATCACAGGTAAGTATTTTATTAAACAAATAACGTGCTAATTTCACCACAAAACGAGTTTAAGTAAGCTTAATTGAACAGAAGAAAATATTAATCGAAAACCAGGGTTGCTAACTCGATATCACAGATACTCGCTAAATGACATCTCAAATAGCGCTAGATTAATATAAATTTACAAAATATATAGCAAATTTGTTTGGACATGGAATAAAATTATAAAGTTTCATTATGGAACGTATTGCCTCACCCGAGAAAAACGGTTTAAGTTTTTATATAGGTTTCTTTAATTCCGAATGCTGTTCGAATCTAACATAAATATTGATTGTCACTGTTGATCTGTCAGTTTGAATTCCGCTCAATCATTCAATCAACTCATCTTCATTCACACAACATATTTTTCTCTCTCTTGCACCTAAGACGTCGCCATCGGCGGGGGTTCCATAATCCAGTTAATTATCATATACTTAACTAATAAGTGCACAGCAAACCTAAGCATCAATAAATGCCATTCATCTATGTACAGTGTTTTAATGTAGCACTGCTACATAAGTTTTTTTTTTTTTTTTTTTTTTTTTAGTTCTATTTAAAATTAAAATATCTACAAGGGCTAAGTAATTCAAAATTAAGGTAAAGAAAATCTGTATTACAATTTTATTACATTGTAATATAATTTCGGTTAGTTAACAATTTAAATTTAAAACACACTTGAATTATATAACATAATTCTAAGTCTAGACTAGCGAAGATATGTTAAGTTTAGAATTAATATAAATTAAGAGTTTATCCTGGATTATGGGCCGCCCCCCAATATGTTCGAATCTAACATAAATATTGATTGTCACTGTTGATCTGTCAGTTTGAATTCCGCTCAATCATTCAATCAACTCATCTTCATTCACACAACATATTTTTCTCTCTCTTGCACCTAAGACGTCGCCATCGGCGGGGGTTCCATAATCCAGTTAATTATCATATACTTAACTAATAAGTGCACAGCAAACCTAAGCATCAATAAATGCCATTCATCTATGTACAGTGTTTTAATGTAGCACTGCTACAAATGCTGATAAACTTCAAATATTCTCGCGTTAAATTCATTTTTGCCAAATACACACATTGTTTTCAAGCTATTTCCAAGCACAATTCTAGTTCTTACTAGAACTACTCAATCAACATAATAAGCTATATAATTAGAATGCTACTCTAAAACACTACGGTCAAATAGACATTCTCTTCCCCCCGCAAGCGAACGCAGGGGAGTCATCCGATCCAGTAGGATAACACAATAGTATGTCACGCCTCCATTTTATCAGAAAAACGTTTTAGGGCCAAATTCTATGAATAATAAGGTTGCTACAAAGAAAGGATTATCATATTAAAATTAGATAGACAAACATATCAGTGTAGGACGTAGGTACATCGTCATCTTATTAGTTCCGGAAAATCCCCCAAGATAGTATAGCAAAGCAACATATAAAACTAAAGCGTTTTGTAACTTCTCACGTGGCTGCGTATTGTTCTACGGTGACCAGAAAAAAAACCAGCGTGATTGCTGTTTAGTGTTAGCTGTTTTATCTTAGATTTCAGCGCTAGACTAGACTTACGAAAATAGAGCCAAATCTAGCACAAATAGTTACTAAGTTGGCAACCTTGTCGAAAAAATGAACTAGTGATGTGCTAATTTATTACTCGTAGTCTCGTACTCGGTACTTATATAGTTACTCGTACGACGTAATCCAAGTTTGGATGAAGTTTAATAGGTATAAAACTCGTTTTTTTGGTGTTTTTCGCCCATTTCGGAGCATGCTAAAGCCATACGGCCTCGTCTACTGTATTTACTTTACGGTCATAAATAAGTAAATCTCCAGTACAGTAGGTATATTATTGGTATCGTGCGTGTGTTATTGGTATATGGCCTTTGATATTATATAGTTTGGATCAGCCTTTAAACTCAAGCTAGTACCGAAGAAAGTTTGTCAAATACTGAAGGAGGCGAGGTAAACAACTATTGCAGACATTGACATAATTATTCTTACTAGTTCTACAAACTCACACTTCAATATTGAGCGCATACAACTGCAAACGATGTGCTCAAAATGTATACAAATGGACGACCGAGGGGAGGGGGAGGTAAGTGCTAAAGGGGAAACTGTAGGTGTAGGTGTAACGCTTCCATTTATTTATTTTTTCTGAGGTTATGATTTCAGAATAATAAATGTGGGTTGAAAATGGATACAAAGTATATCATACTAATATTATAAATGCGAAAGTGTGTTTTTTTGTTCCTCTTTTACGCTGCAACGGCACAACGGATTTTTTGCATGGGTATAGTTCAAGAGCCAGAGAGAGGCTACTTTTTATCATCATCATCACACCTTTCGGCCCATCGGCCATCTGTTCTGCGTGATATGTGCCCTGCCCACTGTCATTTCAACTTAATAATCCGGTGGGCTATGTCGGTGACTTTCGTTCGTCTCATTTCGGATTCGATCTCGTAGAGAAACCCCGAGCATAGCCCTCTCCATAGCTCGTTGTGCGACTTTGAGCTTGCTTATGAGGCCCATAGTGAGATTTTCGAATGAAACTAATAAAGTATTGTATTATCAATACAATACTTTATTAGTAAAGTAAAAATAAAGTATTGTATTATCAATACAATACTTTATTAGTAACTCCATAGTTACAAATCAAACTTCTCCAGTACACTCTTCGGTATCCGATATCGGTATGGTAACTATTGGTGAAAGCACAATATTTAGTTGGTATTTTTATCACTTCACTAGCTTTGTATAATGTGTGCGAAGTAAACACAGCGAGGCGACCAATGAGCGGTGCGCATTTTGTATTTGTGTTCTGTTTTGTCAATGAGTGCAGGTTATATTGAAGTGTGCACTTGTAGAGATGTATTCGATTACTTGAATGGGCGGGCTTTAGAAAACAAGTGTGTGCTATGCGTGTTTACTTCGTCTCCCGCAAAAAGTGCCAGACTTTTTTCCATAGCAGCTCGGGCTAATACCACATCCGTTCTATATATAATCAAAGTTCCATGTGGATGTCGCAGATAAATTGCTTAATAAGCTGTTTTACATAACCGTTAGCTGTTTTACAATCGGCTTTGTTATGTAAAACAGCTGAACGACGTTCAGCTTTTTTTTATAATTACTGAACTTGCGCAGAATTGCATAAACGTTTCGCATTCCACCACAACATTCATTCAACAGTCTACGTCAACGATTAGAGGTTAGGTATGTAAAACATCGTGACACAACGAAACACATATTATGAAACGTCAGATTGTAGATTTTAGTTCTAAATTTTGTTATCAAATTGTATCTATCGAAGTCTATAGGTATCTGATTTGTATGTCATAGCAAAAATTATGTTATCCGAAACCAGTGGCGTAGCGTGCCTTGTCGGGGCCCCGTATAAAATTTTTTTTGGAGGCCCTTATATGGAGGTAAAGATTTTTTTTCCTTACACACTTTGGGGGCCCCCGTGGCCCGGGGGCCCCGTATAATTGATACGGCAAATACGGCGGTAGCTACGCCCCTGTCCGAAACAGACATAACGGAGCTGCAGTACATTAATTACCGTTCTTTATCGATTTTGACAGTTACGATCGTCAAATTCGATAAAATTCCATTTGACTTGCCACCCGATTCTACTAAAGAAATTGTTTTGAAATTGTAATTGTTTCAATTTAATTTTTTAAATAATAACCTCAAAATTTACAGTTATTTTTATACTAAGTTATAATATTAGGTAGTGCTATTTTTCTAGAATAAAAAAAAATTTAACTATCAGTTTTGAGGCAGTTATTTAATAAATTAAATTGAAACAATTACAATTTGTTTAGTAGAATCGGGGGCCAGTACTCTATATTAGGATCTATTCTATGGCATTTTATCGATAAAGATATCGATCGTCACTTTGGTATTGCACTGCTGTCTTGTAAAACAGCTGATTCGGCAATCTATCTGCGACACGGACATCAGCCTGCCTAACAATCGCACCGCGACAAAATCTTGTCACTTTGACGAACAAGAGCGCGACAAGGCACCTACGGCATACTTACGGACTCGTATACGCTTGTCTCGTTTTGGCAAGATAACAAGAGTCGACAACATTTTGTAGCAGTGCACAGAGTAAACCAAAGAGGAGTAGGCTTTGTAGGGCTGTGGTAGGGCTAGATCCGCCAAACAAAATTCCCAAGCGGGCCGGACACGTTTTTTTGTTAATTTTTTTATGACCATGGATACCAAGTTCTTCAGTCGTAATATTAACCAAGTTTGCATGGTATATAAAAGCGAAAATAAGTAAATGAAAAAAAAAAGTCATATTCACAGTCAGAGCCAAGCAAAGCAAGTCACGGTCAAGTCAAACTCATACCCCAGTAAAGTGGTGGAGGCTTTACAAGAGGCTTCTATAGAGTTTTGGAAACAACACGAAAATACACGTTTCACATCGTTATGGTCCCACACTTGCGAGCACGTTCACAAGCACTAATTAATAATCCACCATTATTACACATTAACACTCGAAAATACAAAAGTTAAGAAAATAATACAACAGACATATTTTTCGCGTTGGCGCTAAAACTCTATCGGGCACGGACAGCTGTCAGTGATGCCATCATAATCATCATCGTCAGCCAGAAGACGTCCACTGCTGAACATAGGCGTCCCCCTTTAAGCCTGTCGATCCTAACCTCCACACTGAACGACAGGCTGCCTTTTGCATCCACTGGATACCAGCTACTCTCACAATGTCGTCGGTCCATCTAGTTGGGAGTACCTACGCTGCGTCTTCCGGTTCGCGGTCTTCACTCAAGAACATTTCTTCCCAATCGATTATCGGTTCTTCGAGCGATGTGGCCTACCCATTGCCACTTAAATAGATATTAACACCCAGATATAGAACAAACACAAATGTTCACTACATAAATGTTTGTCCTAGGTGGAAATCGAACCCACACCCCCAAGCACAGAAGGCAGGTGCACTACCAACTGGACCAACGGGCTATCGATGATGATGATGATAATAAGAAACCTGTACAAAGACGATTTTCGCATTTATCTGCGATGAATCACGAAACATTCTATGAAATAATTTTTTTATTATTTAATAAACTTATTATTAAAAGATACCCACCAACTCGTATGTACCAGCTCATTGCCAGCTTAGCTGGGCATCTGCTGGCCGACTGGCCCAGCCAACCAGCTTACAATGCCGGACAAAGTAATAATAATATATCACTTTATTATACACCGAAATAAAAATACAAAAAATAAATAAAAAACGGCAGTATGTTAGGCGGGCTTATCGCCTAAAGAGATTTCTTCCAAACAACCTTTGGATGGACATGACTGAGACAGGAGTAGGGTGGACTGTAGAACTATCTTTCTCTTTACATATTATTCCGAACTATTATTACTATTAATTAGTCCTGAGGGTTTCCTAGAATTTTCCCTGTACGCTTTTATCAGCGAAAACAGCGCCCTAGGGTAAGGCGTAGAGATCAGAGCGGGGATGGTCTTTTGGCGCGTTTCATTTCAGATAAATTGTATAGGATTCGAAAATAAAATCCGGTATATAAAAAGTAGCCAGGATGCACCCTGATAGATGGGCCCAGAGGATGACACAGTGGGTGGCGCCTGAAAACGGTCGAAGGAGCCAAGGCAGGCCGAGAAAACGTTGGTGCGATGACCTTGACACGTTCCAAATACATAGGTCAAGTCTGGCGGGTGATCCGTGATCGCACTGTCTGGAATGACATGGGGGAGACCTTTGCCCAGGAGTGGGCCGTATAGTAAAGTAAAGTAAAGCTGTATGCTGGTTCCGCCCCTGCGTCGACGTAGAATCAAAATTTTATTTTTAGCTCGAAACAGGTAGCCTTAAGGCCCTGGATGGATGGTTTCTTCGCTTGAGCGGACAAACAAAATTACCATTGAAATGCTTTTTGGAGTTTAATTCATAGATTATTAACAATTTGTTTCGCAATTTGTGTTTGTTTTAATGCAGTGGCAACTGGACAGTGACGAAGGAATGTATCACTCCCGGAATATCAGACTTTCGATTCGCAGCAAAAACCAACAACTGTGTTCGCAGCTTTGGTTGCACCGCCATCTGACCAACGGGAGAGAGGGAAATAAGTTATTCTCACTCTTTCTCTCCCGTTGGTGGACGGCGGTCCGTCAACCAAATCCACACGTCTGTTAGCTATTTATAATATATATATTGTATACTAGCAACGCACCCCGGCTTCGCACGGGTGTAATTATATTTTTTTACGCCTTGGGTTACATTATAGGAGTTTTAGTATGGATCCCTAATAAAAAAAAAAATATAGTCTGTCACCCGGGGATAGTGTAGCTTCCCAACAGTGAAAGAATTTTTCAAATCAGTTCAGTAGTTTCGGGAGCCTATTAAATGCAAACAAACAATTAATTCTTTCCTCTTTATAATATTAGTATAGATATACTTTATTTTCGTCTCACGCAGGTTAGAAAGCCGAAATGTACACACTGATTATTAGTTACAGCTCGCTAGTGACCACCCAGCTTTATACAGTTTATTAGTACTGACTCTCACGTTTTAAAACACATGTCGCAGAATAATAAAATGCACTATAATATTATAGAATTTAATTAGGGTACATACAAACATTTTGTAATGTTGGAGTATAATAATCAAACTAATAAGCACTTCTTCAAGTAGCTAGTGAAAATTTGTGGTAAGTAGGTACATATCTATAGTTGTAATATATTAAAAATAAAACAAATTTAGAGAGGAGAACGCGACGTAATATTTACAGTTCCTAGGTCCCTATAGTAACAAAAATATATCTTTACTAATGCAAAGTTAGTAGCGAGGCGCTAGCGTCTCGTTTCACAAACTGAACGGGCGAATCGGTGCGGATTTACATATCGACTCCTCTCCACTCGTAAACAATAAATTAAACCGTGACGGCCAAGCGCCACTACATTATAGACAATAACATCTCCAGGGCACGCCCACTTAACCAGAGAACGTACTGAATGAACGACAACGGCCTTCCGTTCCCAACTACAACCAATCACAAAACTAAACGGGAACGGTGTCAAACCGAGTCGTGGCCAAGTACTATCGTACATTACACGCGCTTACTAGGTAAAGAATGAACGAAACCGATAACGTAATTCACTTCGTCGCTACTTAGAATATGTGTAATGAAATCTGTATTACTAAGTACAGAGCGCCAACGGTGCAAATGAATGTGGATATTCGAACTACAGCTGCGTTTTTTCCCCTCTTTAGTGTAGAGAGAAATGTAGTGACAGCGCCCTTTAAGTTCCACATCCATTTAGATCTTTGTCGGTGTACTGGTGAAATTCATAGTGCCTTCTTCGTCGACGCCTGCCGACCTGCGTTCGTAATAAAGCTAAAGGATAGCGCGAGCGAGATTCTTTCTGACGTGATTGCGTCGCCTCTCGCCCGATACCAGGCCTCGACGAAGTAAAGGTGATAACTCATCGCCTCAATTTCATACAACTGTTAACATACTTGAAAAGTACACTTTTTTTTATCTTAGCGTCAAGCGGTCACTTCAAAATAAAAGAAAATGCGAACAAAAATCTTGTTTATTTTTGGTTTCGCTGTGTTCTTCATTAAGTGAGGTTAGTTGCTAAAATGTAGTAAAATGGTATACTTTTCAAGTTCCAGTCGGCTAGTTGTGTGAGAATAAGGTGTAAAAGCCCTCAATCGATTAAAACATTCCATCACTATCATTTTTGTCTACGATCAACGAAATCACACCGATATTTGGGGAGGCAACAAAACAAACGCAAGCGTCCACTGTGGAGTGTTAGCGTGGTGTGCGTGAGCGGGGGCGGGGCGCGACCCGCCCGCCCCTACCTGCCCTCCGCCACGCCGCGCCCCACTGCGCCCGCGCCGCGCGCCACGCCGCCCTCCTGCAAAACAAATTTAATTGTTACAAACGTGTGTAATTACACACACACGTACACACTCAAGATAAAGATAAATTTATTCACACAAAAAGGAGACTTACATAGAAAGAGCAACTAATTATTAGACAAATATCTTACTATTAAGAGTAGTTTAGTAAGACATCGTACGTGTTTGGTCAGTAAGCTCCATACTAAGCACGCGGCTTGTGTCTTGGAGCTCGAGTGCGAAGTTACCTTAGGGGTTTTGTTACGTCTATAGCTTCTGTCTTAGCAGAAGATATTTGTTAATCTTTAATACACTTAGCCACTACTCATATATTAAACACTACACACACTAATAAACGACCTTCACACTTACAGGCTTATTAACTAGCGTCTGCGACGACCGTCGCTGTCAAAATAACAATAACTTTGACTTCAATTAACGAAACTATTAACATCAGGCGTGATGGTCGTCAAACGCATCAAAGTCTATTAATTATAAAAAAAAAAACTATGACTTTGTTTTAAACTATCGCGGTTGTTCACTACAGTTATATGTTTTCCCGTGAACATGGTGCGTGTAACGCGCCGAAATATCGACAGCTACTTCCATAACCTTACCACGGTAATATCCCGTAAATAATCATATAACTGTAGAAACCATGTCTTGTTTCAGTTGCGGAACTATTCTTGGTCAACGTTACTTCTGGGCGAGTCTGTGTTTCCATTCGATAAAAGCACAAGACAACGTCAATCGAGCGATTATCCCTATTTTGACAGCGACGATCGCAGCGGTCGTCGCAGTAGTTAGATAATAAGCCTATGGAGCCGAAAGAGGAGTGCAAATGTACATAGTCATGTTAAGTCGACTTTGTGTCATTTAGAATTAAAATTTTAGATGGAAATCTTGGTCGCTCTTCTTTTTAATAAATATCGATCCCTGGGGCCTTACGGACAACTGCTATTGCGCCACCAAACTAACGTTAAATCCGCTCAGTTGGAAAATCACGCGAACGTGAACCTTAACGCGCCCAGATACGGTTTGCGGTCGCGTGATTTTCCAACTGAGCGGATTTAACGTTAGTTTGGTGCCGCAATAACAGTTGTCCGTAAGGCCTCTGTGCTCGATATACACTAAAACGAAAACGAGCTGCTGTGAGATGATGTTCGATAAAATCGCACAAAAAAGACATAACGCCAATGTGTACACTATTCTCCGTTTTGGTGGAGACCAGGCCACAAAATAAATAAGCAGAAGGCCAGCTTCGGCTGACCTTGATTTTAATAACACAACCGCAGCACTAGGGCTGGCGAAGCAACTATAATGTTCTGTGAAAAGTTTAGGTTTGATAGTTCGAATTAAAAACAATTTATTAGGTATATGTTACTGTAAAACATAATTATTTCTAATAGAAAAAGGTAACCAAATAAGTCTATAAATTGGTTACCGAAAATTACTTTCGTCGATTACGACACGTACGAAAGGCACAATTATTAAACATATTTTAAAATACAATAAAGCCTAATTTTTTGACTGGAAAAATCATTGTAAATTATGATATTTTTCACACTGAACGGTAATTACGTGTATTGCCAAACCGTGGGCACTCGCGCCTGGCGTTCGACCGACTTGACCCGAGGTCGCTGCACTTACGCGTCTTTGTGTGCGTGCGCCTGTTAACGCTCGATGTATGGAGCCGGCCTTCGTACCTATTTATTCTGTGACCGAGCCTTAGGCTACCTGTCCACCAACGCATTGAAGCATATAAATAAAAACAGATAGAAATTCATAATTGTTTCAGTTCGAATTGACAGTTTACAAGAAAACAGCTTTGCTTCGGTAGTCAGGCGCCTTACTTACGAGTCTAACTAACTCTGGTCACAAGGGCCGCGAACTAGCCGATGCGCAGCGCGGCGCTGTTATCACTGCCAAACAAATATCAATATTACGAACGTTAAAATTACGTTGACAATACACAGTGCGATTTTCATTCAAATAAAACCCGAAGGGGGTCATTGTGGGCCCCATCCTGAACACACACATACACAATACATTTAATATGGGTGAAGCCAGAATTGCAAGCCTTAGTGGGGCAGAATCAACCAAGAGTTTACACGTGTAATCAGCGCTGACCCTATTAGACTTTGATCAGGGTAGAGCGAGTCTTTCGGCGCGTTTAATTTCTGATAACTTTACTATCATACCTAAAGGGGCCTTACGGCCAACTGCTAACGTTAATTTTAACGTTAGTTTGATACCGCGTTAGCAGTTGGCCGAAAGACCCCAGGAATCGATCATTTTTTCAGGAATAAAAAGTAGGCCATGTGCTAATCCAGTATATAAACTATTTCCACAACAACATTTTATGATGGGTACAACTCAAGCGCGCCTCGCCGCCTACGAGGCACGAAGCGCAGTTTTTTTAGCTGGTTTTTTACGCTTTTATCATATTAGCGCCTCAATTGCAATCTGGCGCTAGAGCGGTCAATTCTTTGCTGTACCCCAGGGCCGGCGCTGATTGTAATGGATTCGTTATGATTAGTAGGACAGTCCCTTTAAAATCTTCAACATTCCACTATGCCCCGGTGGGACACTTGGTGGGGCAAAGTTGAACTACTCATTGTGAAGATATGGGGTGGTCACAGTTGGAAACCATCTACTAGCATGATGTGGACAAAGCAAAATCGCGATTACTGTGTTATACTGATGAGTACAATTGGCTCTCTTAGATGTGCACTTTACTAAAAAAAAAAAAACAAATGATATTTGTACGAATTGAAAATCGTGCTGCGCGGAAAAAATTTCGCTGCGCTTCGGCAGGTTAGCATCGATCTTAAGAGTACGTATTGCAATGTGCATAATATTATAATATACAGGGTGGATATTTTATTACATTAAACCAGTGGTTCCCAATTAGTGGTACGCGTACTCCTAGGGGTATAGGTACGCGAAGTTGCATCAAAAGTTACGCGCGGCAATCTCCTGACTAAGAGAAATTCTATGAAAGATATCACACATTCACACCGTATGCAGTCCATTTGTAGTCCGTCTGCAGTCCAGCTGACTGCATACAGCGTTTCATACTTTACTGGACCTCACAAACTGAGTCTGCACCGGTTCGGACGGCATTTGGTGTGTTTGATCCGAGCTCGAGGGGTACGCGAGTTTGAGGTCTTTCTTGAAGCGGTACGCAGGAAAAACTAATTGGGAACCACTGCAGTAAACGAAACATATTTTTCTTGCTGATCATAATTATATTTATTTCAAAATCTGTAATGTTAAAATCAAGGGAAGGTCACCTCAGATCATTCGTACGAAGCTTAGGGACCGACACACAAACCTGGTGGTTGCCTGGAAGAAACCGATTCAGTCGACAGTTAAGGAAGTTGCCCTTACTCTGCCGAATAAACTTTCCACACTGTATTCAATGGTAATCCTGGTCTTATAACTTAGCAATAAAATAAATATACCAGGGGCTTTACGGCTACATGTTTTAAGCGATTCTGTTTAGGTGATGCGAAAACTTGCGCGATCGCAAACCGTATTTCAGCGCAGTGAGGAATATAACGTAAACCTTAAGGTTTACGTTCGCGATATTCCGCACTGCGCTGTTTCGAGCCCGCGTAAGGTAGCCGTAAGGACCCTGAATGAATCATACAAAGCGAATGCAGATAGCGCCACTTGCATTTCATAAATGTCTACGCAACCGCTATCTCACTCGCACATTTGATATTTTTGTTTATTTACAATGAGGCGACATGTTTTTGTTTGCGCCAAAACTCCTAGGATTATTTATGAACGCGGAGTGTAGTTATTACGTGTTGCCTTTACTAAAACCAAGGAAGACAGACTTGACTGCGACGTACGTTATCTGACTGCAGCGTTTACGGAAGTTCGAGACAACCTATAAGCACGCTCAAATTACGGTGCTATCTAAGTTTATACCGTATTTAGACAAATTTTCAAGCTACGCTCTTATGTTCCGCTATTGGCGTCGATTCTGTCATGCCACTCATTAAACCAATCTGACAGGACTAAAATTATCTGCCTCTCTTTTCATTTTAATATGTGAGAGAAGGATGGCAACAATTTTAGAGCTTGGTTTTCACACATTGCAAATTGAGACGCAGTCATGCGCGCATTCACTTTGAAAAAGACCGTCTAATGCGGTTGAAACTATAGTCGGAGTAACCGGCTTAATCTTACGTGAGTAATTCCCGTGTAATATAAATAAAAATAAATAGTTTAGAGCATGATCAATGAAAACAAAGTCTTCTACTCTGGCAGTTACCCAGAATTACGTCACTGTCCAGTTGGCATTTTATCCAATCAGTTGTTACGTGATGTATCGTCATCTCTCTCGATGCGATCTCTCATTGCGGGATGCCCACGTGGACAGTTTTTCTCGGATTGCTATACCTGATGGAGTATATTATTATACCATGGTTTAGAGTATATCAGAATCGATGCCAATGTCTTTCCTCTTATGCCTGGGCCACACACATCACGATAATATTCGGGCGATAAACTTCGTCTTCGGTCTACAGCGAAGCTGCGCGGCCACATAATGCGCGATGTAAAGTTTATCGCGATGTACGAGCGATGTATAAACGCAAAAGACAAAATGGACGCCGCGGTTGCTCTATATTTTATGGCAGCAAATATATTTTTTTCATGGCCAGTTTCGTTTGAATTCCATAAAATCGGCTCAGACTCGTAATTGGCAATAAATTCTAAAATTCTATCGTTACTCCAATCCATGTTTCGCTTCAGCTATAGTATGCACTGCAGTTTAACTTACACGTCCGCTACGCACGATGGCTGGCGGCCAACTGATGTGTGGCCACGCAAGCGAAGTTCATCGCGATAAAACGCTTTGATCTGCGAGAATTTACCGACAGCGGAGCGAAGTCCTCGCAGCTACGTACGAAGCACCGAAGTATACGCGAATACTTGGCTACACACATCGGGATAACACGAATCTTCGGGTTATCGCGATGTGTGCGGCCTAGGCATATTATGTCTATCTTCGTTGGTATAACAAGTGTAGTGTGGTGGTGTGGGTGGTGTGGGGGGTTCGTCAGTCACCTTGGTCCGGGGCTGCGGCTTGACGCGCAGCACGGCGTGCGGCGGCTGCGGGAGGGCGGCGCGTGGCGCGGGGCGGGCGGGCAGCGCGGGCGGCGCGGGCGGCGCGGGCGGCGGCGCCCGTCCCAGCGACGCCAGCATCAACGCGCGCAACAACGCCGCGCGACACGCCGTCTCCGACGTCGACTGCTCCTCGCTGCCGCCTGCGACACACAAACACATTGTTCACACATGGGGGTAGTTCATGTTTTTAGGGTTCCGTATCTAATGGGTCATCATCATCATAATCAGCCTTTTTTTAACCATTGGAGCCATCAAGCGACCAGTGGCCGGTCGCGTTAGCCTACCCTCGAAAGGGTGATTGGGCCATATCTACCACGCTGGCCCAGTGCGGGTTGGTGGATTCACATACGCCATTGAATTCCGTCTCCGTACGTATGCGGTTTCCTCACGATGTTTTTCCTTCACCTAATGGGCGTGGATGGACAAAACTGTGGGTAGTCCTATGTAGATGTCGTCTCATTGGCCCTACGCCGAAAAAATAACAAATTAATACTGCATGACAAACATAATAATAATTAAAATTAATTGCCCAGTAAATAATTTCTGACATAGCAAAAACTTTAACAAGAACAACGAAAAGTGACAATGACAATTATGCGATTTATGATAATAATGAAGAAGTATAAATATATAATTAAAATTAAAAAAAATACAATGTGTAAATTAATGAAATGTGTAATTGAATTTTTTTACTTTTACCTAATGGGTGTAAACGGGACCTTATTACTAAGACTATGCTGTCTGTCAATCTGTCTGTCCGTCCGTCTATCCGTCCTACCTATAAACGACTGTATCTTTCGAACCATAATAAGTAACCAGTTGAAATTTTCACAGAATATGTAATTTATGATATTCTGCCAATGGTGAGTCATCGCATACAAAAATTTCGAAATATTTTTTAAATAAATAATTGCCGCAAGGAACACAAATATGTATAGATACTAAAATTTGCCACGAGGGTGCCGAAACACGAATATGAATGGGTTCCATTATAACAGATAGATAGTTAGTTTCCCCGTCTGCCTTAGTTTAGTTTGCATGTCTGCTTCATAAACAAGAGGCAATTTTTTGCTTTACAAGACAACCAAAAGCTTGGTAACAATTTTCTTTTAAATAAACTTCAATCAGACTTCAATAGATACACAAAGCTAATTACCTATACAGATCATCACAGATAGATATAGTAAGTACAAAATCGATAAGAGAACAATGCTTATTGGTAAGGAATCAGTTGAATACAGTTATATCAAACTACATTAGTCAAAGAATTCACTGCTCAACCGCCTAGCCAAAGCAAAGCTCGTCCAGAATTAATCTAACAATAGTTATCAATAGAGTTTAAGGTAGTCTAAAATTATAATAAAATAAAAATTTTAATAAAAAAATTAACTTTTTTTAAATAAGCTTTTTCGTATTCTACTCAGCAAACCCTTTCATTTGATACCTATATCATGATGGTGATAAAAACATTTTGTCCGCCATCTTAGGGCGTCTGCCATATTGAATTTATCATCTAGGACCTAGAAGTGCTTAGGCAGACAAATCCAACGAACCCAAACTCGACGGGGTTACGTCGTTTCTTTTAGGAGTTCTTAAGGCCACCTTCTGTCTCCTTCATTAGAGCAGCTCGATGGTACCATAACATTGCATTGTACTGAACTTACATAAGTATGCCTTTCAGCTCTGTAAGTTTGGGTTAGCTAAAAAAGTTCAGTTACTTGCAGATTTGATTCATGCTAATTACAAGGCAAATTAAATAAAAGCTTGTAAAAATAATGGTTTCTGTAGAATACCGAGTGCGGGGTGGAAGAAATAAAGTGGAAGTATAGTTACCAAGGAAGCCGGCGAGCAGGAACTGCGAGTCAACGGGCTCTGGCGGGGGCTGCGGCTGCGCAGCGGCGGGCTGCGGCGCGGGCGCGGGGGCTGCGCCTGCGCCGCCCGCACGCCGCGGCAGCCGCTCCAGCTGCTGCCGCGCCGCCTGCGACATTGCAACAAGTATACCATTAAGGCCCAAAATATGTCACGCCGCTGTCTTAGTCTTACTCAAGGTTGGCACCTGTCCCGATTCTGCCGGGACTGTCCCGATTTTTATGATATTGTCCCGCGTCCCGATAACCTATAATTTTGTCCCGATTTTTTTGACGATCGCTCAATTTGTTTAGAATCTAAGCACAATCACGCGTCGCATAAAAAAATCGCCTCGACTAGAAGAGAATTTATTAATACGTACGGACTATTTTGGCCATATTTTTTTTCATTTAGCGATGTAATCCGAATAAGTCTCCATAAACACAAAACAACAATCTTCTAATTCTTCTTTTATTACATTCTGTAGAAGCGGTTAACACTAGAGATTCGTCAGAAAAATTGTTTGTTATAATCTTCTTTTAAAAATTAACATACATACTAAAATCTCCGGCTTTATGTCTGGACTTTTCAAATTTTGATATGTTAACCCTACAGACAGGCGGTGCTAGTGGAGTTTTGGCGCCAACATGAAAAAATCATGTCGGCTCGTTTTCCTAAACTTGTGTAATTTCGAGTGTTAATGTGTAATACAGGTGGATTATTGTTTATGAAGTGCTCATGAACGTGTTTGAGTGTAGGCAACTGATATAACGAAGTGAAACATGTCTATTCGTGTTGTTTCCAAAACTCCATAGAAGCCTCTACCACTTTACTGTGGCAATCGTTTTACTTGACCGTGATTTTCTTTGCTTAACTCTGACTGTGACTACGACTTGTCTGACGCTATATAATATATGTAAAATTGTTTAATATTACGACTGAAGGACTTTGTATCTATGGTCAAGAAAAAAAAAAGCGACGGTAGTTTACTCACGGTGGCTTGTTGCCGCTCGAGCTGAAGCTGCATTTGTAGTTGCTGAAGCTGGGAGGGCGTGCCAGGCTGGCCGGCGCGCCGCACGCCCGACAGCTGGGAGAGCAGCTCGGTGATAGGGTCGACGACTGCGTCGCGCGACGAAGGCGACAGCGAAGCGATCCCGCCTCCCGTGCTGAATATGTAAGACCTTCATTTAAATTTAGAGTCGGCGCATAGGAGCGGTGCGACTCGACACGCTACGGGCCGGTGTACACCTGCCGAAACACAGCGCACCACGGTATGTAATCTACAATACGCTGCTTGAAAACTAATGAACCACATAACAAAATTATCCAAAATTACTTTTATTTAAAAAATGGGACCAAAATGCCCTTATTTTCATATACCACAAAGACGCCAAAGGAGTTCCTTGAATTCAAAATATAATATAATTGATAGCGTACAAAATTGTTAATACTTCGGATACTTTCGGAACTATTTCGGATCTTTGTTCTCGTTAAAATTCTTGCTAACCAATTACTATAAGCTAATTGTTTTTTTTTTTTTGCATTGTGTACTGCGCTGCACTAGGTTTCGCCAGCTCTATGCCGGCCCTAAAGGTTGTCGCGCATTTTTGTGTCTCAGTATTTATATATTTTGTTAGGCTCGAAAATTATATTAATGACAAATAATCTCGTTTCATTAGGTTTTTAAAGACGTTTCACGAGTTAGAAAAAAAATCAGATGCTTTACAGTGAGCATCAACCATTATAACGCCGACCAGCCAACGACTTCCCATGTCTTAGATTAGACACTGTCTGAAATTGTTCGCTCCATATAGCTATCACTATCTACCTTTCGAAAATGAGAAGGAAAATCTGTCGCCAGGCATTATGAGTGAACCTTGATTGAATATTCTTATTCAGATCAACGCGTCGAACTCCGCATCCAAAGAACTTGGTCTTACCTTTTTGGGTTAGCTCTCAAAGTTCTTTGTCCGCATCACAGTTGCTAACTGATTTCGAATGACTGACGTTTCGTTTATATGGGTGCAACTGGCTACAACAAATTTCTTACAAAAATGCCTTGACAGCCGTTCTAATTTAAACAAAAAAAAAATAATCTTTGATTTCAGCTGTTTGTTTTCCGATTAGTGTATTTTTTTTTTATCAGGAGCGAACAATTTTAGAAAAGCGACAAGAGTTGTCGCTATTGCGCTGTGTCTTCTCTGCCCGATAATGACACGCCATAACCAATGTGTGTACCTCGAGAGGATCAATCCGCGCACCTCACCCAATATTGAATTTGCATTCAATTCATCATTCTGAATTCGCATTGCAAATGACAATTTTTTTTTTAATTATAAATAGGCTTGCGCTTGGCCGCTAACTCGCCTGATGTTAATCGATGATGCGGCCTACGATGGAGCACGCTTGCCTAGAAAAAACCGATTCTCTCTCGACTTGACGACACCCAGATTGTAACTATCGGGGAACACCCACTCAGGCAGCGAATTCCACAGACTAGCAGTTCGCACAATAAATGTGGAATCAAAGCGGTGTCGATTCTTCGTGCCCACTCTGGCAGTCCGATAGAAACATGGGCAGGAGGGAATCAAATCATGCAGATCTGTAGCACTCTCCGAAATGTCTACACTCTACAGGGTAAGAAGTCGTCGGTGTCGGTTGGACTTTCTCGCCGCGCCCTAATTTATGTGACTATAAAGTGCAAGATTTTACGTTCACTCATATACCACACAGCACAGTGAGTGGACAAAAAATAAGCTTAAAACAACGCATCACAGTTGTTATTTGCACTCTAAAAAGTAAACAGTTCAACTCTTGCTCTTTTTTGCATGCATCAATAATGCATGCAAAAAAGGAAACGCAGTGTCGAATATATAGTTTTTAGGGTTTCTTTGGGGTTTTTTTTTTTTATAATGATTGAATTAAGAATTAAGTTAGAATCCTGAGCGACGCAAGTGATTCATGGTCCTCGATATAAATCCCTTTTATTCAAGAGTTGCATACTATACTTTATACCATGACTACTAGAAAAAGAACGATTTAAGCAGTTTTGTATCGAGTATTTTTGGGCAAGGAGGTCGAATTTATTGCGTGTCTTCTAAATTCAAACACCAAAATAGTGATTAAAAGCTTATATGCTTTTTATTCACTGTTTTCAGTGAATAAAATAAGCTTTTTAGAGAGGGAATGGTATACACACATTTTTATGTTTGTTGCTCTAGTGTAAAAACGGTAATACGTACAAACATCAAACTTGGCATGATTAGGATCATATCGTCTGTATTGCATAAAGCCTGTGTAAACGAAATGAATCAATGGCAGAATGACTGTGTAGAGTACACTCCAAAGTAAAACAACAAATAATAACAATCGGCCAAGTGAGAGTCGGGCGCGCGCTAAAGATTCCGAACTGCAAAAAAGGAAATATATTTTTTGGTTTGTTTTAAATGTTTATCGGGACTTATCACGTATTATTTAATATTTCGACCATGTTACAATGGCCGTGGTCACGAGCTGACTGAGTTAAGTCCCGATAAACATTTAAAACATGTGTTCAAATAGCGAAACTTAAAAAAAAAAAATTTTTGGTTTGTTATCACTTCTAAAAAGTCGGATCCATTATAAACTATGACAAAACGGCTTACACGTCATGTTTAAAGGTCGAGACGAGCTTCCGACCGGTTTCAGCCATTAGTGCTCCTTCATCAGGGAATACGCGTGTTTTCGGAGACGGTTGTCCGCGCACACCGACTAATAAACATAACGTGAGTGTAAGCCGTTGTTTTAGTTCACTATTTGTGGGTGCGGACTGCGGAACCCTCAGTGCGCGAGCCCGACTCGCACTTCATCATCATCAGCCAGAAGACGTCCACTGCTGAACATAGGCCTCCCCCTTTAACCTCCACACTGAACGACAGCCTGCCTTTTGCATCCACTGGATGCCCGCGACTCTCACAATGTCGTCGGTCCATCTAGTGGGAGGCCTCCCTACGCTGCGTCTTCCGGTTCGTGGTCTCTACTCCAGAACCTCGCACTTGGCCGGTGTTATTGTTGAACATCAGTGTAAACATGCGTGTATTCACCTGAACTGCATATTGCTCCGGCGCGCGCGACTGACGCCACGCGCTGAGTGCGGCACGCGTCTGACGCCACCATGCCGGATGCCGCTTGGCTCATCGTGCGCGGTAGTTAAGGAATTACCATATACAAACAAGAGGCACTTAGCTATTCTACTTTTATCATAAAGTTTTTTTTAACTATAAATAGAGCGGATCACCGAAAAAACTTTTTTTTTATTTTTATTTTTTTAATAATAGTCTTGCGCTTGACCGCCAACTCGCCTGATGTTAAGCGATGATGCGGTCTACGGTGGAGAACGCTTGCCTAGAAGAAACCGGTTCACTCGTGATTAAGATTTTAAGATGTGTTCAAAATTAAGGAAGGTATAAACATTTTGATGTGTTGCTGGGCCCTGATCAAAATCAAAATCAATTTATTTGTGAGAATATTGTCATATATGATGGTATATAATAATGTGTGTTACAAATATTCTACCTTATTAAGGTGTACAATACTGATTCCGTAACTTTAACACGCACGTAACACGGCGCGTTAATTTAACCTCTATTTCCTAAGGAATAAAGGACTTTTTCAGGTTAACTTAAAGCGCCGCGTTACGCGCGTGTTTTGAAGTTATGGAATCAGGGCCCTGGGGGGTGATATTATCTTGAGAGAACATCTCTTAAGCTAATGTCCATGTCATTTTCATACAATTTCATAGTTCCGTAGGCGTTAACGCTAACAGGAAGTGGGTCTTGTCTAACCCCCCTGGAGAGAGAGCGCACTATACTTACAAAAGACGTCACTAACGCGACTTATATACCAGAAGATTTCAATAATTTCGATGTGTTGTCGATAGGCAATTTGGAGTGTCAACCCTATTACTCAATTTTATTAAAATTTACTTGGGACAACCCTAGAACATATTATGCTAAAGCCTCTTCCTTTTTTTAAACCTGTTAATAATATATATCATTGCACAATGACGATATAACCACTTGACTGCAAATCCGCGCGATGAAATGATTCTATATTTTCAGCATAATCTTTTTCGAGCGGGCCAATCCTAGGCGCAAATTGTATGAATGACATCTGATACCCCCGCGACCGACGTGGCTTACTCGTGCAAAAGCGGGCCTGGCGCACTCCGCTCTTTAGGTATGAAACTACAACACTGTTTTAAACTATCACGGTTGTTCACTAAAGTTATATGATTATTAACGGGATATTTATCATGGTAAGGTTGTGGAATGAGCTCCCAATATCCCGTAAATAATCATATAACTTTATGAAACTACAAGTAGCCGACTTGCCGAACCTACCGCGCGATAGACAGAGATAACGCGACAAGAGTTACGCGATAGACAGAGAGGCATCTTCTAGGTTAATATAGCTGTAGGTGATTAGCGCTCGCACGTCCTGAATTGCAGTTTATTGTGAAGTAGCAAGACTAGTTATTGAAATGATTTTGCGGAGTGAATCTTCTGTAATTGTAATTATATGTATTCTGTAGCAAAAGCAATATTTGACTTCATACGCGATCAAATGGTTATATTATCTTTGATCATTGCATCAATACAATGAGCAACAAAAGTATCAGCTATGAGTATGATGTATTGTAAAAGGATATGAGGAACGAGATGAGGTCTCGGGGCCCCGTCCGGTGCTCCAGTGTGAGATGGCCTGCGAAGTCCTCGGTCACGAAGTTGGGCTCCCCGCCCGGCATCGACGCGCACACTGGGCACACCACCTGCTGAAGGTATAAGGGGATAGATTATGCCACAAAAATGGCCCTTGCATTCACATCATGGCACCTACCTTTCAAGCATTGAAATGTGAACCCTAAAAATTACATCATTTAGCTAACCATGCACTGTCGCTCAAACTAAACGTGTATGCAAAATATCAGCTCATTCGGTTGGGGATAACTGTTGTGAAATTCAGTTGCAATATTTGACCTATACTAACAAGCAAGTTAAATAAAAGCTTGTAAAATAATTGCATGCCATGAAACACGGCCAATGTTTAGACACTGGTAATTATTACATGAACATTAAGACGCTCTTTTCCGACTTTTTAACAATTATGGTCATTCTAGTTTAAGTGTGCATACCTCCATGGTTAGCTTAAAATTATAAAAATAGTGTCATAACAAAATTGAATGTTTTATCTAAGAACCCCATGAGACCGAAACACGATTAAGCACATTTCGCTCTATAGAAAAAATATATCAAAATAGCACTGATTTGCGCTTTTATCCTTGTTTTTTTTGGATTCATTCAATTATCTATTTATTAAATTATGTCTGCGATATCTTGATATATAGATTTCATAACTATGAAGGAAACCGGTGAGGACATTTTACATTACAGCTAAACTTATCGAAAAATATGAGAAAAACCAAAAATAGAAGTAGCGAACCTTACGACTTTAATACAATAAATCAAGGATAATGGTCATCTGTAGTAATGAGCGTTGCTTAAAAGTGGGAAAACCTCACCTTAAGGTCAAGGGCGGATCCAGGGGGGGGGGGGGGGGTGTCATGATCCCCCCCTAGATGGACCACTAATTAATATAAAAATTAAATTATAACTTCTTGCAACTTGACCACGACTATGTGACATCCCCCCCCCCTGGCACCAAAGCTGGATCCGCCCTTGATTAAGGTATGGTGGTGCAGTAACAATATTGCATGACAAATTTTAGTATGACAGTAAAAAAGTGATTTCAAGTTCAACCCCTAGCATTTGTAAAGTGGGGTTCATACCGGGTAGTACCAGGTACTGTTTCTACAAAGTGAATAAATTATATTGCTTTATAGCATTCTTTCCTTTACGTAAATATAGAAAGGTCATGTCATGATCTTTCTTGAATGATGAATTTCTACAGTTTCTGGTTAAGGAATATAATATGGTCAAAATAGTTTTTTAGCTGGGACCAAAATAATAGGCAAGTTATGCTAGACATGGGAGCGCACTATACTAAGATAGGACATCTTAAATGTGCACCATACAAATTCTATACTAACACTTGCTTGGAAGAAAGGGGCAGAAACATCCGTCTCAATTCCGACCAAAAAGGCTAAGGTATCTGGGTGATTTCAATCAGACATTTCGATGGATCAGTATTTTTAAGTCCATAAGTAAAGTATGTAATTAATATTTCTTACCCATTTACTTTACGAAACCATTTCCTTTTCTTCAAATATTTAAAAAGTTGAAACACATGATTGAATACACCCTACTACAACACCTCCTCGCACCCACGCAAAATACTAGTAAATATACAGGGTTATTTTTAATTCACCTAATACCTCTCCCAGTCAGTTTCACTACATCACGGTCCAATGGGGGTTGAAAGATTATAATATGGAAGTCTTTGCGTACAAAGTCGCGGGCAACAGCTTATGTTCTCTAACCTAGTCATACTCAAATACCACAGTAGATTTGTCCTGGTACCTATTCAACATTCGTTCTGTGCTGATAAAACCCAACGAATAAAGAGACTGTGGAGTACTTACTGCCAGTGTGGTGTCGGCATGCTCGGCAGTGACATGCTCCATGAGAGCTGTGTCTGTGAAACCCATCCGGTTGCAGAAAGGACAAGTGTATGCTTGTGGCTGTTCTAGAGTCAATGCTTCACCGCCGTAATATAAATCTGTAAATTAACCAATTACAAATAGTTGAAATCAAACGAAAATAATTTATATTTTACTAGCGACCCGCCCGCCCGGCTTCGCACGGGTGTAATTTACGTGCGAAGTGGGGGCGAGTCGCTAGTTATATATATAAATCTTCGGTGAAAATGTATCTAACTGATGGTGAAAACCGCATCAAAATCCGTTGCGTGGTTTTCAATCAGATGGCGGTCTGTCAACCAAATTCACACATCTGTCAGCAATATAATACAGGGTTACGCGGAAAGGGAATACTAAGCCAAGAGGAGTCCTTTATGCTCAACATTATGAACAACTTTTACTATGGGACCAACCCATTTTTTTTGTTTTATTTTGTGTTTTTAGCATGCGCATCATCTTTTGACTATAAGCAGATGAGATGAAGGCTTCTTAACGTGGAGGGCGCTGCTCCCAGTGGAGCCAGCCTTTTCTTTTGCACGTAGTCAGACAGTCACTCAGTTGTCTGACTATCATCTCAGTCAATTGTCTGGTTTCTTCTGTATGTGGGTTTTCCATGTCTGTCTTCTATCCAGCCACACCCCAAGATATCTGATCTCATTTCTGTGGGGTTCCTCATTTCCTAATTTCACTTTTAAAATCACCTTTGAGAAGTGTAACGTTGATGTGTGTTGATTTTGCTGCACTAGCTTTAATTTTCCAGTTTCTCATCCACTTATTTATTTTATATAGGTGTAATTGTAGATGATCTGACACTACCCTTGGTCTGCCTTACCTTTTAATGGCTGTATTTTTCGAACCATAATAGACAAACAGTTGACATTTTCACTGAATATGCAATGTTACGGCGGATTAATTAAGACATTTTTTTTATTTATTTTTATAGTAGATATGCTTGCGCTTGGCCGCCATCTCGCCTGATGTTAAGCGACGATGCTGTCTACGATGGAGCACGCTTGACTAGAAGAAACCGATTCACTCTCGACTTGACACCCAGATTGTAACTAACGGGGAAAACCCATTCAGGCAGCTAATTTCACTAACTAGCAGTTCGCACAATAAATGTGGAATCATAGCGCTTCGTACGATAAGATAGAAAAGAGGGCAGGAAGGAATTATATCAAGCAGATCTGATGCACACTCTCTGAAATTTATTCGATAAAAAACCGATAGACTAGCAACTTTACGCCGATGCTCGAAAATAAAAACTAAAAGGCCCATACAAAGGTTTTTTAAACATATTTTTGTATTTGCTCTCCTGTAAAAATGGTAATAAGTACAAGCGTCAAACCTAGCATGATTTACGCGCTCTAAAGTAAAACAACAAATAATAAATACTGGCCAAGTACGAGTCGGTGACCAATTACTGCTCACCACCGGTTTTCATATGATCACAGAAGATAAGCAACGTTAGGCGCAGTCGGTACATGGATGTGTATTTTTTTGAACTTAATAATTTAAGCAATAACTTATGTCCTGGAATCGTGTTTATTTCTTGAGAAATCAGTCAAATTAAAAAAGATAAAATTATGTTTTATATTATGTTTTTGTATTTTATGTGGTAGTATGGAACCCTCAATGCGCGAAACCCGACTCGCACTTGGCCATCGAAACAATCACTTATTTAAACAAGTAATTCTTTTAGTTATTTATGTCAATGCACTACAGTTTATTATGTGACAGATTATGCATCATGTAGATTATAATATATTCAGGAATATTCAGGACATTATTGCACACACGGTCATCTGACCCCAACCTAAGCAAAGCTTGTACTATGGCTGCCAGAGACTGATATAAATATATACTTAAATTGATATTTACACCCACCCCAGATATAGAATAAACATAAATGTTCATCATTTGAATGTTTGTCCTAGGTGGGAATCGAACCCAAACAGCCAAACACAGAAGGCAGGTACACTACCAACTGGGCCAACGAAGCAGTTTTGCATTATGTATTATCATAATACAGTCGTAATATGAGAATGCACGAGTGCATATTTTTTTCAATGCAATTGTTGCATGGCGGGCATAGTAAGACCTTTGACGTTGAACATGTCCATAATCAAAGAGTAAGATATGAAGTATGTATGTTAGATCAATGTTTAAACAATTTAGAAAAGATGGGTTGTGTACAAATTACAATCAGTATCAACAATGCACAGACTATTGTTATAAAACCCAGTGTTTATTTTGGAACTTTTGTACAAGTGTGATTAAGATTTAAAGCACAGGAAATTGCATTTTAAGCTCATTTTGAGCGGCAGTTTGGCAACCCAGCCACACAATGGTTGAATACTATACATCTAGTAATAATATACTATATCTAGTAATAATATACCAGAGCTAGCCTGTGAGTATTATCAAATTTAGAGACGAGTGAATATGAGTGACATAAAAATACACGACAAATTGATCTAACCACGATGAGAAGAGATGTAAGAATAGCAGGGGTTCTTACCAAAGTCACTCCTAGATAGAATGCATTGCATAGGATGCTCTGTCGTGTGTTGGTTTGTGGTAGCGCCGGATTCATAGCAGGCTGCGCACAAGTCGTAGTCGATGCAGATCAAACATTTGTAACGTCGTCCTCTAAAATTATTTTTCAAACAAGAATCACAGCTGACTCCTGAAAAGTTGTCAATATTTATGCGTAAGTATTTTATCGATTTCTTTGTCTAGAATACGAAAGCATTAAAGTTCATTGAATCCAAGCCAATATTACGTTGTGATGTCACTGTTTCAGTGTTTTTCGCAATGAAATTCGCAGTGACAATAGCATCGAACAAATTTTGATTATCATTACCCACCTTCATGGCGATTCATTTTCGCCAGAGAATGTCGTCGAAACAATCACTTTTAGGCACCAGAATTTCCGGTACTATATGAGGTATTTATATTAATAATCTAAATTAAGTAGCACAACATATATTAGACTAAAATACAAGATAATTAACAAAAATTTCCAAGCAATCCTAACCCAACCAGGCCATAATGACGTCACATAAATGAAACCACAGACAGATGTCGCTTTGTTCGCAACCTACTTTTGAAACATCAAAATGTGCAAAATGCATTCATCATCCTACAATCTAGGGTTAATATTGAATAAATTTAAGAAAAATCATTAAAATATTGAGATATATAGCAAAATTTATATCACTGACATAGCTGATCAATTAGATGGTAATATGGCCTATGAGAAAATATCATTTCAGTGTTAACTCTTGGTTTTTGGCTTTTGTGGTCCATGCCAACACAATTTTGCCAAATAATAGAAGAAAAAAGTCTTCTTTGCCTTGTGATCTTTTGTAATCTGTGCTTGTGACATTGACAGCTGGTTGCTAGTGACGCTGACGTTGATAATTAAAAGATATTTGACTTTGATATTTAGTTGAATTTATCAAAATTCGTAAAATTAATCAAAATTAATTTTTCGGTTCGGTTTCAATCGCTGTTATTTCCATGGAGAACAATTTTCGTTTAGAGCCCGCTCGCCTTGCTATTAAATTGTTATTTTACTTCATTGGCAGTGTCGGATTCAATATCTGTTCCTTTTAATTACAATTAATCAACGTAAAATTTATCTCCCAACTACAAATCCATGCTACGCAACACGATAGCAAACTATCATTAACCGTTTGCTAGTTACAGTTTAGGCGGGAATCAGTGGGTCCTCGTTTTTGATGAAAAACATAGTTCTGCAAGGATGACTGATGTGCTGTGCCATTTGGTTGTAGATGGGAACGAGGTCTTGGAGCTCAAGCTAGGTAAGTAGATAAGCATGATATATGTACATGTGTATGCACCACTGGTACATAGGTCGTTGTTTATGCTTATTTTTGCGGGTAAAGATGTTGTTGACCTTCCTGTCGGAAAAGGTGAGCCTTACCTCAACTGGTATCATACCGGCAACTTGTTCATGTACTCAAAATATATTCTAGTGTCTAATATTTTTATTTTACATAGTTACACTTGTAGTTGAAGGGCCTAATGTGAGCTTTAGTTTTGAATTTTTAAGATTGTTAGGTAGGTATTTGTTCAACATTGAATCAGCTAAGTCAACTGTCCTTTGGCAGCCAATAACAATGACAAACAATGAGATTTGTCGTTTTACTCATAATGGCTGACTGGCTAGGTATTTGACGACAGCTCACCTGATTTTAAGTGACAGTTTGTGAAGCTGGATAACATCTATCCTGGAATGCGAACTGGCTCTCAAGTGATGCTTCTGAAATACCATTAGGGGCTTGGGAGCATGCTTGCCTCGAAGAAACCGGTTTACTGGCAGTGTATTCCGCAGTGTAGCGGTTCGCACAATAGAATAGAATAATATTTATTTACCAAAATAAGTACAGAGGTGGTTAAATAAAAGATTTAAAACTTCAGTAGTTGGTGGTTCCGTACTACGTCTGAAAAAGGTTGGCGGTGAACCCCAAACTAGGCACAAGGTCTGTTTCTTGGGGCTCGAGTGCACGATTACCAGAAAAAGTACAGTAAAAGTGGAATCAAAGCGCTTCATATGGGTTTCATCATGCATATCAGATGAATGGTGATCTTTGTACTAAGTCTTAATTTTCCTATGTTTAAGAGATGTTAGTTTTCTTCACACCAACCGCTATAATATTACTTAATAATTCCAGTGAGAACAGTGGATGATCTTGAGAATGACGAGACCAGCTTTGGCCCGGAGATGTGCCACCAGGTGTTTGGGGAGAACGAGAACATATTTGGGTACACAGACCTGCACATCAGATTGTATTACAGTGCCGGAAGCCTACAGACATACCTGGGTGTAGAATATTCTGAAAAGGCTAGTAGTTCCCTCTATGTTTTATACAGGGTTACGCGGAAAGGATGTACTTAGCCAAAAGGGGTTCATATGCCCATCATTAAAGAACTTTTACCAACCCTTCACATCATCAGCCAGTAAATGTCCACTGCTGAACAAGGCCTCCCTCTTAGAGAGGGGTGTTGCCATAATCCCCACGCTTGGCAGGCGGCTTAGAGATTGCAGTACGTTCACCGTGTACTAACAGGACGCTGCTGCCCATCATCCGGTGGTTCTGGTCGCAGTTTTAGGACATACCCCGGTCCATACCAACCCTTGTAGATTGTGAATAAGTTAGTTTTCTATGGAACATATTTTTATCGCAATTTCAGGATTACAGTGGACCCCCGATAATCCGGCCCCTGTCTAATACGGCGCCCCCTGTAATCCGACATGACTTAGAATTACATGTATGTTTGACAATCTTTGCTAATACATATAGATCACGCAGGTTTGAACAGGTCACAACTCGTACACGCCACCGCTATTGTGCTCGACGCGTATGCATTGTTTTACTTAGTTTGAATTTGACTACTAGTGATAGCGGTACGGCCTAGCGTGCGTTCATTGTTTACTATTTATTAGGCAGTGCTCTATAATCCGACAAATTCGATAGTCCGACACTGCCCTGCATAATGTTTGCCGGATTACCGGGGGTCCACTGTAGTCTCATAGTAAAATAAAAGTTCATAATGATAGGTACTACATAGCCCTTTCGGCTTAGAATAACCCTTTCAGCATAACTCTACATAATAATAAGATAAATGCTTCTGCAATTAAAGTTTTTTTTCTTGGTATTGGAGTAATTTTTGTATTCAGGGATCCGCACCCTACTCGGGTATATTATGTGTGGTAATGACTTCAACCCTGCCAAGCTGGTAATGGCTAAGCTTCCATCACCAAATTCACCAATGATTAAAGGTTTTTTATGTGACTGTATTAAATAATAATATTTTAAATTTAGATATCAAGTTATCAACACTCACATCAAAATCGGTCCAGGAGCTCAGGGGCCTTACGGCTACCTGTTTTAAGCGATTCTGTAATTAATTTTAAGTAAGTAAGATTCGGATTCTAAAAAGTTGCCCGACCATAACCGTACCTCGTCGCGTTAAGGTTCACGTTTGCGTGATTTTCCGCACTGCACTGTTTCGAGCCCGCGTTAAGAGGTAGCCGTAAGGCCCCTAGAGTTATGGTAGAATTAAGAAACCCACATAGGGTTCACGTAGAACCCTAAAAACTTACCACTTAGACATTGTGTAAAAACCCTTCACTTTATACACTTTCTGATTTGCTTTATATTAAAACTTAAGTTTTTTTTTTCAGATTGAACCCAGTAAATCAGATGGTATGAAAGCTGATGATGTTGAAGATGCACTAAAGAAAGTCCTAGCTCCAGGATATGTCACAAATCTGGATCACTTTGTCTCAAAATTGGAAAAAGATGCTTCTTTCACCCCACATGGAACACTTTTACATGCTTTCACTGTTAATCCATGTAAGTATCAACATCATATACCAATCACCGAATTTCGCTTGAACATAATTATGAGTAATTAATGTTAAGTTGTGGTACGGATGTTTTCCGCTACTAAGCCAATCCAACTTTGTGTTAACTAGATGCAGCTATAGTCAGCGCGGAACTCGCGGGCCGTGTCCTTTTTATAAGAGCGGTGGGGGGAATGTAATCCCCCCCTCCCTCCCGCTCACATACCTACCTGGTGCGGCCAGTGAATTCCACGCGTTCAGCCACCCGGTCTCCTATAGAAAGTACACTGAAAAGCACAAGCTGCAGCTTAGTTTAGGGATCTGAGGATCCGAAGCTCATTATTTGTTTGAGGCAAAATTCGAGTATTTTAATTCCAATTCACTATGTTTTCTATTGGCCAAAAAAAACAGCTCGCTCACGCCGACCGCAGGCTCGCGCGCTTTTGTACCAACGCAGTGCATTGACCCCGAGTTTTGTACGCTTTACATTGCTGGTTGGCAAAATACTAAACCACTAAAACAAGTTTAGGGCATATAAATATTAGTATTCGATTGTGTTTAGATAGTATAACTATAACGGTAGTGTTTCTTTTGGGGTTGCTTCGGTAGCGTTTCCTTTACACCCGGTATACTACTGACTTCTAATGGTAACGGTTTGCACTTCTATGACCAGTTGTCCATGTTGTTGTATTCCAGATGATGGCGGAGACAAGCGCACATTTGAAGTGTATTTCTCTCAAACATCTACTCCCGGCTTCCTATCGTTTCATGAGAGATTACAGACTTTCCTCCTGTGGTATGTGGATGCAGCCTCCTTCATCGATATTGACGATGATCAGTGGACATTCTTTACAGTGTAAGTAAATTCCAGTCTTTCTCAGAGTATGGCTTGCGATCCAACAGTGGGTTGTATTGGTTGGGCCCCTGACGACAGCCACTACACGTTGGCTGGCCTGTAGCTCGACTATTTATTAATTACTAAGTAGCCTGCATGGTTACTTAGTATTTAATATTATAAAGAGGAAAGATTTGATTGTTTGTTTGTTTGTTTGCATTGAATAGGCTCCAAAACTACTGAACCGATTTGAAAAATTATTTCACTGACGGGAAGCTTCACTATCCCCCGGTGACATAGGCTATAATCTATACCCGTGCGAAGCTGGGGCGGACCGCTAGTTGTAAATAATACAAAAACAGGATGAGAAGTCGTGGATTGGTTACGTCTACCCTCGGTTCCAGATTCGAGAAGTACGAGAGCAGCGAGGGTGGTGTGCGGTACGCTGCGGCTGCGTACGCGACGGTGTACCGCTACTATGCGTACCCGCGCCACTCGCGGCCGCGCATCTCACAGGTCCTCACGCTGCCACCCTTCAGGAAACTCGGCATCTGTGCGCATCTCATACAGGTACATTTATTATTTACTAGCGACCCGCCCGCCCGGCTTCGCACGGGTGTAATTTACGTGCGAAGCCGGGGCGGGTCGCTTGTTATACATGTAAACCTTCCTCTTGATTCACTCTATCTATAAAAAAAACCGCTTCAAAATCCGTTGCATAGTTTTAAAGATTTAAGCATTTATAGGGACGGACAGACAGTGACTGCGACTTTGTTTAATACTATGTAGTGATTTATTTATTTACAGATAACAAACAGCGTTCTTTTAAGTAAAAAGTACAAAAATGCGGCATGCGTAGGTATCTATCTTAAGGTGGTTCGTTTCACAAATGGCGGGAAATTCAAAATTTAAACAGTTGTTTTCTTGTCCTTGTAGCTAGGCCGGGTAATTATTGTAAACAACCATGATCCAAGTACCGACCGCGCCCGACGTTGCTTAACATGGTGGTAAACAAAAGTTTGTCTTGAAAGACGGACAGACGGACAACAGTGATCCTATAAGGGTTCCGTTTTTTTCCTTTTGAGGTATGGAACTCTAAAAAAGAAAAGAAACGAAAAAAAAAAAAAAAAGTTATTATCATCTAACCTGTAACTTGTAGAGAAGTAATTTTTAATGCCATCTACATCATATCATATCATTTTTAATTTTTATGTATTTTCCAGGCGATCTACTCTCACTTCACAATACAGTCAGACGTTGTAGACATGACAGTGGAAGATCCCTCACAAGACTTCCAACGGATCAGAGATTATGTCGACGCCAAAAATTGTGAAACTTTGCCAGCTTATCAACCCGCCAAACTTCTCCAAGGGTAAGTTATTCCAACTTGTGCTTAGTAAACTCAGTTGCGGCCTGTATTTCTATTAAGCACTTTTATTTTTATTTGATTGGGGTTTTTTCGTTATCTACGCGTATGCACATAGGCCAATCTGAATAGACAAACCAGTGTCAGTTTGGCTGGACTGGGTGCAGGCTCATAATAAAATAAAAAAAAAAAACATTTTATTACATTAAGGTACAACACATTAAGATTGCAGCCATAGCCAGCAAACTAGGTGTGGCAACACCTTTATTTTGGTGGGTAGCCTTCCCATCATGATCATTAATTTTGTACAAGAATATAAGAATTAGAATTAGTCATAGTTACAATTTTGAACAGAAATTTGAACATAAATATGAAATATAAACAAACAAAAAACAAAAAAAAAATATATGATCAGTTGGTGCTTATAGAACTTTTAGTCACTTAAGCCGCTGCCTTCATATGTGCCTAGACCTCGAATTTCCACATACAGTAAAAGAAAAAGTAGGAAAACGGCCCATTACCACCCAACACATTGGATTTTCCTTGGATATGTACCAAACGTTTCGATTCTACGTTTCTAATCCGTACGGCCAGGGATTGGATCAACCTGCCATCTCCCTCATTTCCCGAGAGATATAATCGGCCGGAAGTAGGAAAACGGTCCACTACCATAGATTATATTTTCCTGGGATACGTACAAAACCTTTCGATTCTACCTTTCTAATCCGTACGGCCGAGGATTGGAACAACCTGCCAGCTTCCTTGTTTCCTGAGAGATATAACTGGGCCTTTTTAAGGCCAGAGTGAATAGGTATCTTCTAGGTCTGCGTGCTTCATCTTCGACCGCATCATCGCTTACCAACAAGCGAGTTGGTGGTCAAACGCGGACTTATCCGCGATGTACTGTTTGATATTTTGTTTTATTTTATTTCAACGTAACGGAACTGGACTGTATCTCTGTTTTATTTGTGAAAACTTTTACGGCTTGTTTGTTCTTACTTTTATGTTTTACTAGTTGCACCCCGCGGTTTCACCCGCGTAGTGATGAAAAATGATGATGATGATCCTATGTCCGTCTCCTGGTTCTAAGCTACCTCCCCACCAATTTTCAGCCAAATTAGTTCAGCTGTTCTTGAGTTATAAATAGTGTAACTAACACGACTTTCTTTTATATCATTTATAGATTGTATTTTATTTTCTATTTCAATACTCAATACTCAATCATTTATTGCATAATTATTATGAAGTTCACATACAGATGTCAGGTAGCATGAATTAATTAGGTAATACATAGTAATAACCCTGTTTTTTTATGTTGTTAAAGCTGTTTGTTTTCCGTAAATAGATAAATTAAAAAACCTATTCCCCCAGAATAGCACTGCAGGTGGAACTGAAAGTAAAACTGTGTTTGTTTCTTTACAGATTCTCCCAAGAAATGAGTTCACAAGCGTGTAGTAAGTTCAAAATAAACAAGAAACAGGCGCGGCGCGTGTACGAGGTGCTGCGGCTCAAGAACACTAACACCTCCGACAAGACTGCCTACCTTAACTACCGGCTCGACGTCAAGAACAGGCTCAATGCACCTTTTCAAGTAAGATTGTTTGAACTGATAACTTCTTTAGGCACGTTGGCACAGAATCATCGAGATATAATACATATAGAATACATAAAAATTTCAGAAAACTTTTCGGCAATTTTATCTTCGCGCGTTTGACAGTTCTAAGACAGGACCTCTGTCGGGTCAGCTAGTCACTACATAGTATAAAACAAAGTCGCTGTCGCTGTCTGTCCGTCCCTACTCCCTATGTATGCTTAAATCTTTAAAACTACGCAACGGATTTTGAAGCGGTTTTTTTAATAGATAGAGTGATTCAAGAGGAAGGTTTATATGTATAACTAGCGACCCGCCCCGGCTTCGCACGTAAATTACACCCGTGCAAAGCCGGGCGGGCGGGTCGCTAGTATAAGATAAATAGTCATATAAGAGTGTTTTTACCACAGAAAAGAAGTAATTATAACGGAAATGAGAAGGAAAATCAGTCGCCAGGCATTATCACAGAACCTAGATTGAACATTCTTATTTAGATCAATGCGTCGAACTCCGCACCTTAGACCACAAGACATTAGCAGTGCACTGTCAACTTCTTGCTGACGATAAATGCCATGAGCGGAAACGAGATGACGTTTTGGCTGAACCACGTTCAGAAGTTCTTGAGACTCGTGGTCTAAAGCTCTTGTTTCCTAGGATTGCGGCGCCGTATCGCCGATTACGTAGCGGACGCAACAATACGGACGCAACGGCTGTCATGCAAAATAGGAGTACCATTTTTTGACGTTACGGTCAAAAAGAATATAACCGTTAACGCTGAAGAGGTGGGACTTCCATAGAGAAAAATATTTATGGAACGGGTGCTAGGCTTATGAAGTGAGACGCCTATAGAGACAAGCTTATACGATATAGTAATGTAAAAAACGTTACAGCACACAAACGTTGTTACGCAAGACTGGTTACGGTGTCTGACTTAATTCGACCGCTGTTATGGGCGCTTAATGACAGCACCCACAGAAAAGAAGTAAATAGAACGGAAATGAGAGGAAAATCTGTCGGCAGGCATTATGACAGAACCTTGATTGAAGATTGTTATTTATGTCAACGCGTCGAACTCCGCATCTAAAGAACTTGGACCTTACCTTTTTGAGTTAGGTCTCAAAGTTCTTTGTCCGCAACACAGTTGCTAACTGCTTTCGAATGACTGTCGTTTCGTTTATATGGATGCAACTGGCTACAACAAATTTCTTACAAAAATGCCTTGACAGCCTTTTCTGTGGGTTTTACAAAGTTTTTACACTTATGTTTTCTCCCTTTTTTGTGCCTACAGAAAAAGAAGTTAGACATGAAGAAGCTCCAGAAAGTGCTGAAGCCAGAAGAGTTCGCAGCCACCATCAGCTCGACGGGGCTCAGCGAGACTCAGGGTCGCCTCGCCACGCAGTACCTGGCGCTCGAGGAAGAATACCGGAGAGTCATACACAGAATGGAACAAGACTGCTAACTCATTAAAGCATGTTAAAAATACACACATACGAAAAGTTATACGATTATTTACGAGATATTTAACGTGGTAAGGTTGTGGAACCGTGGTTGTCGTCCCGTGAACATCGTGCATGTAACCGCCGAAATATCGGGAGCTCATTCCACAACCTTACCACGGTAAATATCCCGTAAATAATCATATAACTTTAGTGAACAACCGTGATAGTTTAAACAGTGTGTTACACACATACGAAATTGAATCTGTTATGATAGTCACTTTATAACGTTACTAGCTTTTGCCCGCGACTTTGTCCGCTCTATAAAAAGTCTATATCAGGAAGATTACTAATGTTTTCTTATATTACCTGTTTTTCGGATTGAAAGGAATATTTCCAGTGAAATGAAGTATAGATTTAACATCTAATATTTTAGGGTGACGAGTGTAGTGCATTAACGTGCACGATTTTGAATTGTATTGACGTTCTAAATTGTGGGTGGCCCTGGACTATTATGGGCAAGCGTGGGGCTTACCATCAGGCCATCGACTTGCTCGTCTCATAACTTAGTTGCTTAAAAAAAAGAATTTCCAGAATCTTTTAGACCCAGAAATCTCCGAGAAACATACAAAGTGAAAAACTCACAAAACTTTACCTCCTTATATTATGAGTGTAGAATGGCTTAGTAATGGTCGATTCTGATGTACCCTTTTCTATGAATTTTACCTTTATTTTTCAATGCCGGCCAAGCCCCAGCCGCTGCGGCCCGTCCTAGTGCCTAGTGTGCCACTCCTTTACGCAACAAGAGTGGGTTTTTTTTAACCGCGTTTGACTCCCAACTCGCTTGTTGGTAAGCGACGATGTGGTCGAAGATGAAGCACATAGACTTGAAGATACTTATTCTTGCCTTGAAAAGACCCAGATAATATCTCTGTGGTGGTACTACGGGATCGGATTACGCCGATAATTGTTCCTTAGCAATTCTAAGGTTACTGCTTGAAAAACGCGGCAACCATGATCCAAGAAAACAAGGTCTAGCGCTCCGGGAGTTGACTCTCAATTACGTCACTGTCCAGTTGCCACTGTATTGCAACAAACACAGATGTTGGAAAACAAATTATTAAATCAAATATAAAAGCATTTCAATTGCCATTAAATTTGGTTTGCCCGCTCAAGCAAAGCAATTCAAGTTAAGCACGAATTTACATTATTTATATCAAAACCACACATTGATTTGTTGAATTCCCACAGGTATATACGGAGATTGGGGAGTTATAATTTCACGCTACTGGTAATACAGAAAATCAGCTGTTTCATAGTGCTTCCGCCATTGTGTCGTGTATCGTCATCTCTCTCGAACTTGTTGTAAATTACTTATTCTGCTCTTGCTTATGCACGTATACGTGAATCCATGGCATCGATGACGTCAGTGGGTGTCACCCACGTGACATTTTATCTCGGAGCGCTATACCTGGCGGAGTATATTATTATACCATGGCGGCAACCAGGCACGCGCTGCGGTTCGTTTGCGTCAATATTGTCCCCTTTCTTCATGAATACTACTTCTATACTTTATTTCATTCCCTGTAGAAATGAATTAACCGCGGTCGGTGGGCGGTTTCTCCGTCTATAAATAGACATTCTCGTTGGGTCCTTACCTCACGTGGTCCGTAAGAGAGATACATATTTGCAGAAATGACAGATTAATGTATAAAAAGGTACAATACGATGGCTTGCTTCTTTTTATGATTTGGCCGTAATTCGCAGGTGAAATAGCATTGCATTGCGCAGGTAATTGCAAGTTTTTTTCTCTCTTTCTTTTTACTAAGGCAATGACAGTTTCAAGGCACACAAACGATTAAGCACACGGACAAGGATAGTGATGTATCGCTATCCTTATCCGTGTGACGGACAAGTCCGAAATACGAAAATTCGATAGATAAATATCGTACTTATTACATACAAATTTAAATTTCGTAATATGTTATACGTATTTTACGTATCTAATATTCATACATAGCTTAGTTTTGAGAGTAAGTCGCTGTTTGAAACTGTCATTGTACCATTTCGTTGTTTTGTTGGAATTAAATGGAAAAGCTAGTTTTCGTTTCACTGTAACGAGACCCAAAGCTACTCTCGTTTATATTCTTGGTACTCCATTTGCAGTAGGTCTTTCTAATTCAACAAATAATGGAATTATCGCTACTGTATTGACGTTGAGCTATATGCCTCTCGTATTTGAAAAAGAATGGTAAACAATTTTAGAACTGTCAAATGGTACTACAAAATTAACACCATTCTCATATTTGTAAAGTCTGTTAGGTCCTACTAGAAATATAAATTGTTTATGCGTCTTCCACACGGTGCAAGTAACCTGCGCAGTTTTATAAGTATCTATTTCGCGCGCGCGCTCTTGTTATAAGTTGCGCCGGTAACTCGCACAGTGTAAAGATGCATTAGTCTTACTATTAATGCTACAATATAGTTCGTAATACAAAATGTGTGTTGCATGTGGCGTGTGTCTGTCATTATTGAAACTGAATTATTAATGTTATGGCTGTTGGGTGAATGTCATTTAGCAATAAAACAATATCTTCAACTTCGATCTTTATTTTCTTTGATCTAACATTTACAAAATATTCTTATCAAACTATAACACACTTCAAACCTCAGATCAGAAAAACAGAGATTTGCCTTAGTGCAATAGACATGTGTAATTTTTTTTATTACCTCACTAGCGGTCCGCCCCGGCTTCGCACGGTTATAGATTATAGCCTATGTCACCCGGGGATAGTGTAGGGAAGCTACACTATCACAGTGAAATAATTTTTCAAATCGGTTCAGTAGTTTCGGAGTCTATTCAATGCAAACAAACAAACAAATCTTTCTTCTTTATAATATTAGTACTTATAGATAAAACTTGATTATAAATAGAACCCATCAACTAAAACAAATTAAACATTTGTTCAAAAATAATTAAGTTATAAGTACCTATTTTATTTTGATGCTAGACAGAGAGCGCACTATAGCACGTTATGACGTCAAATCGTGCGCGCGCCATACAAATGCTATACTAACACATGCTTTGGTGGGGACACTATCCTCACCAAAAACTTTAAACGCTTATATCTCAGAAATGTATCGGCCAATTTAAATCATTTTTTCAGCATAAATGTATTATAGTATGTATTTGATTATATTCTTCGCCAAGCATGTTAATAGGCATGATGACTAATTTTTTTTATTACCTCATAAAAAAGCTGATCATAACGAGAGCACATCAACGAAAACAAAATTAAAATTAGTTCAAAAATAAATAAGATATGAGCATTTTAATTTCATGCTAGACAGAGAGCGCACTATACTGAGCCGTGACGTCACGGCTCAGGTGCGCCATACAAATACTTTACTAACACGCGCTGCGAGAAAGGGATAGAGCACCCCCTCTCTATCCCCACCTAAAACTTTAAACACTCATATCTCAGAGATTTATCAGCCAAATTAAAATATTTTTTCAGTATGTGTAATGTATTTAGTTATATTAATCGCTAAGCCGGTTATTTGTAATAAATGAAACATTAGGACACAGGCCTAATAAATGACTGAGTTTCACCCATTTTTCACTAAACTGCTTAACGCAAAAAGTGTAACGTAAATAAAACGTAAAAAATGTGTACGGCGCACTTATTTATTTCTCACGCAGACTAAGAAACTTGTAGTGACAACAATGAACTTAATAGTCCAGATGTACTAAAGGAATCAAGCCTGATGAACCCGCCACGCCACCTTAACATATCTCCCTTGTTTGTCTGATCTGGGGGGGCTACCACAACCTTGAAAACATTATAATAATCTTGCATTGAGCTTTGTCTCGCTCTCTCGGCTAATGAGAGAGCAAGATAATATTCAAGGCATCGATTCTGATGTACTCTAAACTAAATTTAACAGCTCTAAAATTGTTGCCATCCTTCTTTCACATATTAAAATGAAAAGAGAGGCAGATAATTTAAGTCCAGTCAGATTAGTTTATGACAGAATCGACACCAATATAATGTTATTATAAGAATGTTTTTGAGTTTGTGGTAGCCCATCTGCAGGCCTAGCATGGGCCGTGGCGTGGACAAATTGTCTTTCCACCATTTTTATCCGCGCGTAGACGCGACAAAGGTTGAATATGGATAAGTATGTCTTTTTCTCGCGGAATAGAAAGGGTAGAAAGAATTTGTCCACGTCCCGTGCTAAGCCTGCTGAGCTTCATACCAATATTATAAAATGCAAATGTGTTTGTTTGTTCCTCTTTAAAATAACAATAGCAACGGTTAGACGTGATTTTTTGCATAAGAGGATATGTCGATTTACTTAGGATACCTTAATCCCGTTTTTTTTTGTTCCTGAAGGAATATTTACGCGAGTGAAATGGTGGGGCGTGGCTAATAATAATTACAACCTAGAACAATAAAATAACATATATACAACTAGTAAAAACTATTAACAATCAGACCCAACTTGTGTGATAAAAAATATTCATCGTGAAAGATCATAACTACCTAATACCATTACCACTAATACTGAAATGGACTTAGTAATTGGGACAATTCCCATAAATTCGAATAACCTTGATTGCGTAATAGGTATCGCACTACTTAATGCCTAGTGCGAGTTTTTCCCATTGCGTTTACCTACTCGATCGCGTTAACTACGATTTGTATGAAAATAAACCGGCCAAGTGCGAGTCGGAATCGCGCACTGAGGGTTCCGTACCATCACAAAATTATCAGTTATAACTTGGTAATGAACAGAAACTTGTCACCGACTTGCACTTGGCCGTTATTTATTATGTTTTGTTATAATATTTTAGAGTGTATTCCATAATCGTACCAAAATTGACGCTTGTACGTATTACCGTTTTTTCATTAGAGCTAATACAAATATACGTAAAAAAATATGTTTGTTGTATGGAGTCTTTTCGTCTTTACTTTTAGACTTTTTTTATTATTTCTTAG
Organism: Agriopis marginaria; assembly: GCA_932305915.1. NCBI lineage: Eukaryota > Metazoa > Arthropoda > Insecta > Lepidoptera > Geometridae > Agriopis > Agriopis marginaria. Next base: position 7,799,687 of record OW029933.1, read on the forward strand.
TTAATCCGCCGTAACATTATATATTCTGTGAAAATTTCAACTGGCTATCTATTACGGTTCGAAAGACAGCCGTTTAAAGGTAGGACAGAGGGACAAGCAGACAGACATTGTAGGCTTAGTAATAGGGTCCCGTTTTTACCCTTTGGTACGGAACCTTAAAAAGAACAGCGCTATCTAGCGCGTGAAGGTGAAACTGCTCTTACTTCATATAAATCGTAGTTATCGTACGCGTTCGTAAAGTTAACGAAAATGAAAAAAACTCGCACTAGGCACTCTTGACATCTTCAGTCAGTGTACTACAAAGCATTAAAACAGCTTATTAAATATCTTACAAATATAGAACAGCAGTCCTACAAAACGTATTCTTGAATCGACTGATATGTCGGATCACCACCATGAAAGCAATATGCATGATGGGTTGGTATATCTGCATCAGAGTGCAGAGTGCGAGTGAGAGTTTACCTACTCGATAGCGTAAACATTAACTACGATATGTATGAAATAAGAGCAGCGCCATCTACATTCAGTTGTTCATATTTCACACAAGTCGTAGTTTTAGTAAACCATCTAGCCATCTAGCGCCATGTAAATGGAACTGCTCTTACTTCATACAAATCGTTGTTAAAGCGATCGACTAAGTAAACGAAATTGAAACAGCGCCATCTAGCGCGTGTAATTGGAACTGTTTGTACTTCATACAAATCGTAGTTATCGCTAACGCGATCGAGTAAGTTAACGCGATTGAAAAAACTCGCACTAGGCACTCTGAAATCTTCAGTCAGTGTAGTACAAAGCATTAAAACAGCTTATTAAAATATCTTACAAATATAGAAAAGCAGTTCTACAAAACGTATTCTTGTATCGACTGATAATGTCGGATCACCACCATGAAAGAAATATGCATGATGGGTTGGTGTACTGCATCAGAGTGCAGAGTGCGAGTTTTCGTTTTTCTACTCGATAGCGTTAACATCAAATACGATTTGTATGAAATAAGAGCAGCGCCATCTACATTTAGTTGTTCATATTTCACACAAATGTCGTAGTTTTATTAAGAACAGCGCCATCTAGCGCCATGTAACTGGAACTGCTTTTATTTCATACAAATAGTATTAAGTAAACGAAATTGGAAAAACTCGCACTAGGCACTCTGTTCATAAAGATTCAATGCTTTACCATATTGAAACTCATCTTAGCTAAGTACCAATTACGGATTCAACATCTATTAGTATCAATATTTTGAAACCTAGTCTATGAATTTTACCGATCAGTAAAAAAAAAATAGTTGGGGTCGTCGCCTACCAAATGTCAAAAACTACCACCTTATCATTCATAACAAAAAACAAAAAAACATTTGTAACAAAATGTAGACACAATTAATTTATAATAAAATGTTGAATTTTTCTAGCTAGAACAGATCCCCTTTACAGATTTTGACAGTGTTCCGCAGTTAGTGAATAAAGGACGAAGGGCTATAGATGAATCACGACCAAGTGAAGGATCAAGTGTTAGAATCCTGAGCGACGCGAGTGATTCATGGCCCTCGATATAAATCCGTTTTATTCAAGAGTTACATACTATACTTTATACCATGACTACTAGAAAAAGTGTATCGAGTATTTTTTGCGTAAGGAGGTCGTATAGCATTGAGATGGAGGTCGAATATATTGGTGTGTTTTAATTTCAAACACCAATATAGTGCTTTTTATTCACTGTTTCAGTGAATAAAATACGCATTTTTAGAGGGGGAATAGCATAAAAATATTTAATGCTAATTCATGGCCATAGTAAAGTTGGTAAAGTATAGATAAGGACATAAAGTTTTCTACGCTTTTATATGCTACTAGCTGACCCAACAGACGTTGTCCTGTCTTAGCTATAAATGTCCAAAAATTAAAATAAAAGTGCTGTCTGGTAAATTCACATTTATCAAACGCGCGAAGTTAAAATTTTCGTCAAGTTTTCTGAAATTTTCAAATTGTCTGCGCAATTTTCTTAAGTTTTCTTTTCGCAAGAATCTTCTACAAAGTATAAGAAAACTTTAAAAAAAGATGAATGAAATCAGTAAAGTCGTTCTCAAGTTATGGCGTGACCAAGGTAAGTAGGGATTCATTTTTATATAATTATTTAGATAATAACCTCTTCTTTATGTCCGATCGAAATCTAAGACTGCAGTCGTCATCATCATAGGCAGCCTTTTTAACAGTCCACTGCTGGACTATTAGCCTACTCCCGAAGGGGTGATTGGGCCATATCCACCACGCTGGCCCAGTGCGGATTGGTGGATATAGACTGCAGTATTTATATCTAAATATAGGTACAAAAAGATTTAAAATCCGTGATTGATACTGAGCTGGGACGTCACCATACGTCTACGCAGCTTCATATATCTACGTAGCTGCCAACACCAACTACAAAGTACAAGAATAATTCAACATTTTCTCATTCTAATCTAATAAGAAAGGCTTTGTAAAGTCACTTCGATTCAGAAACACGATTCATACATCTAGATAGACTACAATATTTATCACACTAATGAAAAACTAAACTAAAAATTATTATGTCATTTTGTCTCGAGTTGGATTGCGGTCAATTTCCAATTTGGACGGCAGCCATTTTTTTGTTAGAAACTATAAAATGGCAATAAAAAACGGCTAATTTTACTGATATTCAAATATTTGGCTATTAATTTTGGAATGTCATTGAAATTTAACCACACATTACGTTGTTAAGCTCTGATTTCCTAAGACAGTGCCGTCACAGAAAAGTTATTTTTTTTTGTTTAAATTAGAACGGCTGTCATTGCATTTTTGTAATAAATTTGTTGTAGCCAGTTCCACCCATATAAACGAAACGTCAGTCATTCGAAATCAGTTAGAAACTGTGATACGTACAAAGAATTTTGAGACCTAACCCAAAAAGGTAAGGTCCAAGTTCTTTAGATGCGGAGTTCGACGCGTTGACATAAATAACAATGTTCAATCAAGGTCCTGTCATAATGCCTGCCGACAGATTTTCCTCTCATTTCCGTTCTATTTACTTCTCTTTTCTGTGGGTGCTGTCATTAAGCGCCCATAACAGCGGTCGAATTAAGTCAGACACCGTAACCAGTCTTGCGTAACAACGTTTGTGTGCTGTAACGTTTTTTACACTACTATATCGTATAAGCTTGTCTCTATAGGCGTCTCACTTCATAAGCCTAGCACCCGTTCCATAAATATTTTTCTCTATGGAAGTCCCACCTCTTCAGCGTTAACGGTTATATTCTTTTTGACCGTAACGTCAAAAAATGGTACTCCTATTTTGCATGACAGCCGTTGCGTCCGTATTGTTGCGTCCGCTACGTAATCGGCGATACGGCGCCGCAATCCTAGGAAACAAGAGCTTTAGACCACGAGTCTCAAGAACTTCTGAACGTGGTTCAGCCAAAACGTCATCTCGTTTCCGCCCATGGCATTTATCGTCAGCAAGAAGTTGACAGTGCACTGCTAATGTCTTGTGGTCTAATGTGGGAATCGACAGACCTCCGTACACTTTCATAGCTAGGAGGAGCGAGAGAAGTTGTCGGCGTAGTAATAATGTTCGCCGAACCACTCGCTGTGCTCATCTAAATACCTGGAAGAATATAATTTATTTTCACAAATACACTTTATTAATTTATAAATACTTTTTAAAAACAAGGTGTTTCGTATAATTGTCAGCAAACCCTTTCATTTGATACCCATATGATGGTTTATAAGAACACGCCATCTTGGGGCGTCCGCTACATTGAATTTATTATCAGGACCGAAAGTGCCTGGGAAGACAAATCCAACGAACCCAAATTCGATGGAGTTACGTCGTTTCGTTTAGGCGTTCCTATGACCACCTTTAGTCTCCATAATCAGACTAACTGAAGTCAAATTACAGCTTAATCGGTTGAGGATAACTGGTCTAAAATTCAGTTGCAAGATTTGTCCCACACATACCTACATAAGAACAGGGCAAGTCAAATAAAAGCTTGTAAAAAATAACAACTGACTTCACAGAAAGTGTGTCAAAAAGTAGACACAATCATTTTATATGTTAAAAACATTTGGATTGGATTGTCTTTAGACCTTCAAAGGTTTAACTGTATTTGTAGTGTTAGTTTTAGCTTGTATTTTGTTTAGTTAATAAAGGCACTTGTCCAGTAAAAAAATAACATCTAATGCGAGGGTGAGATAGCGGCGCGCGCTAGTCTAAGTAGTCTAGTACAAGTCACAGGCAACAGCTAGTATTTAATATTCACCGCACTGGGCCCTGATTAACTATATGAAACAAGCAAGTAACGCGTTTAGTTAACCTCTAAAAATTTGGCCTCTATTCCCTAGAAAATAAAGGCCAACTTTTTGACGTTAACGCGCCGCGTTACGTGCGTTTTTGGAGTTAGTGAATCAGGGGGGTTTGACAAGACCCAGTTTCTGTTAGCGTTAACGCCTGCGGAAAGATAAAATTGTATGGAAATGACATTGACAATGACATTAGCTTGAGAGATGTTATCTCAAGCTAACGTCATTTTTATACGTCGTTGTTTTTTTTGTTTTTTTTAAATCTATCATAGGTTTTAAGACAACTTACTAACTCGAAATGTAACGTACAATGTGTTTTTTAAATAAAAAAAAAAAAAAAAAACAATTTCATCTTTCCGCAGGCGTTAACGCTAACAGAAAGTGGGTCTTGTCTAACCCCCCAGGGCCCTGTAATATACGTCAGGTACTTACTGGACAAACATATCGATGTGCTTCACGATCAATTTCAACTTAAAATCTGGCATCTGTGTGGCGTTTAAGAAGTCCGGCAACTTCACTGCAAACACAAGAAAATTATTCATTACTTGAACAAATTGAACGAAAGATACAGCCGTTAAGGTTTTTTTCAATAAATTAAAAATCATAGGCTTGCGTTTGACCACCATCACGCCTGATGTTAAGCGATGATGCGGTCTACGTTGGAGCACGCTTGCCTAGAAGGAACCGATTCACTCGTTTGATGTACACTTTCATCCTGCCAAAATTCGTTAAGATCGGCTTAGTGGTTTAGTCGTGAAAAGCGAACAAACACCCATACAGAGAGACAGAGTTACTTTCGCTTTTATAATATTAATTAATATAGATTACTATAGATATAGACTATGTAGAGATAGAGATGTGACAGTTACCGAATAGTCTTGCAAGATGAATAGCGCCGTAGACGCGGCACGGCAGATGCTCCGTGCCTTCACGCGGGATGATCTGCCATTTGGCCACCTGGAAGCAAATCTCCATCAACATTTCGCCGTGGTACAAATACGTTACTAGCAAGGCGATAATCTCGACGTGGAACCTCAGAAAAAAATAAAGCACATCGTTTGCATTATAGAAACTGACGTGGTTTTCACACATTTTATTTACATTACACTGGAATTACTCACGTAAGATTAAACCGGTCACTCCGACTATAGTTTCAACCGCATTAGGCAGTCTTTGTCAAGGTGAATGCACGCGCACGGCTGCTTCTCGCTTGGCACTGAACAGTGACCTTGAAAAAGACTGCCTAATGCGGTTGAAACTATATTCGGAGTGACCGGCTTAATCTTACGTGAGTAATTCCCGTGTAATATAAATAAAACATCGTTTGCAGTTGTGTGCCGCTCTATATAGAAGTCTGCGTTTGTAGAACTAGTAAGAATATGTCAGTGTGTGCAATACGTGTTTACCTCGCACCCTTCAGTTTTTGGCAGACTTCTCGGTACTAGCTGGAGTTTAAGGCAAATCCAAACTATATGATCAATGCGTGAAACGAATGTTACTTCTTTAACTAGACGACTTATATAGCTGGTAATACACGTCGGCCACCTTTTAACTAAATCACCCTTTCGGGGGTAGGCTAAAAGTCCAGCATTGGACTGTTAAAAGGCTGATTGTGTATGACACGTCGACCAAAGCTCACCGAGCCTCAGCCAACGCAAGCGTAGACAAATTAATGAGAGTGTTGTCTACACATTGGTCAAGTTTGCTCGAGCCAATGCAACCAAAATGTGGACACGTCGTGCCGAGTTTAGACAAGCCCCATTGATTTGTGCAGAAAAACTAATCCGAAGTGAGGCTAATCGTGGCGAACGGAATTCCACCTTTAGACGACAATACGAAAATGTCACAATGAGTAGTCATCATCATCAGCCAGAAGACGTCCACTGCTGAACATAGGCCTCCCCCTTTAACCTCCACACTGAACGACAGCCTGCCTTTTGCAACCACTGGATGCCCGCGACTCAATGAGTAGTAGTAAACTGTAAAAACTTTTTGAAAGCAGTTGGTCGTGCGAATAAAGTTAAACTACCACTAAATTGCTCTTGCCGAACAATTATTTAATTATTGCTTAATTATAGCAGGTCAAAAAAAATGCGGCTCGCTGGATTTGCACACAATTAAACGTGCTAGCGACATTTATCTTGATAAACATCTGTAAATTGTACCTTTTCCAAGAGCAGCGAGAGTGGAGTCCGGGTGGGCGGAGCGGGCGCGGGGGCGGGCGCAGCCGGCGGCGCGCGCCAGCTCTCACTCGCTGAAGACCCACTGCTGCACACGCTATCACATACATACACGCTTATATTATTTAAGTATCGACACAGAATATGACATACATGTTAGTACAAGTACGGCAGATTTAATCCGTGAAATCATTTAAATAAGTTGCGACTTATTTAAAGTCGCAACTACTATGGTGCCGGACTGCCCGGTGGTCCCGAATTGTCCTGGGGGGTTAGACAAGACCTATAGATACAAGACCCATATAGAACAAACACAAATGTTCGTCACATAAATGTTTGCTCTAGGTGGGAATCGAACCCACACAGTTGGTTCACTACCAACTGGACCAACGGGCTATCTAAATAGACAGCTGAGCTGATTTTAATGAAATCCCATCGGAACAGCCGGTTGGTAACAAACGGCACCATGCTGGGGCCGGATTGTGGCACCAATCCAACTTCTTTAACTATAAATAAGTGTGTCGCTGTAAATGGGTGTAGTGTATTTTTACACTAAATATTGTCTATTTGCCTATTTATTTTACATTTGGTATGGAAGTAGGTTATATTCTGGATAAACATATAGGCTTTGTGTCCCTGAAACATTCACAGACCCTGTGGGAATGTGGGTGAAACCGCGGGGTGCTGCTAGTTAATAATATTGAAGCCTACAGGCAGTTTTACAAACCACTGACTTGTCCAACACTGTCCATCCATACTTACAATCTTGGCATAGCATAAACAAAAAGAAAATTTTAAATTACAATTTAAATGCGATGCCATGGTGGCCGAGCTTAGTATGGTGTTGTATGTGCGCTTTACAATCTGATGGCACCTTGTTTCTATCCTTGGCTCTGCACCAATGGCTTTTTTTAGTACTTACATAATAATATGTGTAAATATATTGTGTTAATAAGTGTTAATGTATATGTACATCTTCTGGCTTTGTGACGTGTGTGTATGGACGTCTTCTGGCTGATGATGATGATGTTAATGTATAAAAATGGTAGATTATTATTTATTAAGTGTTCGTAAACGAGCTCAAGTGTAGGCAAGTGATATAACGAGGCGAAACGTGTTGTTTCCAAAATTCTACAGAAGCCAAAGCCTCCACCACTTTACTGGGGCATGACTTGAACGTGACTAGATTTGCTTGACTCTGACTGTGACTAGTTTGACTATATTTAATTAAACTTGAAAATATTTTAATACTTGACACTGGCAAATGCACAAGAAGTGTGATGCCAAAATCCTCTCAAAAGGCAAGACGCAAAAAAAAACTTTAACAAGTAATGCAAGTTACCTGGAGGAGACAGTTTCGAAAGCGCGCGGTTCGGTCGTCGATGTCGATAGCGTGGGATCCTCGTTTTCTGACTGAGACACTGCGGACTTGTGAGAACGAAGCCTGTACAAACATTCACATAGTTATATTTTTACAAAAAATATAAACCGACTTAACGAAATGTTCAATAAACGGAAATCACCCTCTGATTTTCCACCCTTAGAGGTAGAATATTTCCTGCAAAATTGAATGGGACCACCATGGAGATATAGCCTATTCAAAAGGCCTAAATATAGTACTCTGGACACATTAATACAGTGGGTAAATTTTTGAGCCTCTTCGGGTCGTAACACCGTGGGACCGGAAGTTTTTCAATAAAATAACATTTTCAATGATTTTCATCATGTCTGGTTTATTGCAACATATAGTTTTTTTTGGGATGAAATAAACTAATTTATTAATACAGTCATGGGTATAGTCAATCTGGGTGTCTTCAAATCACGAGTGAATCGGTTTCTTCTAGGCAAGCATTCTGCAACATAGACTACATCATCGCTTAACATCAAGCGAGATGGAGGTCAAAAGCAAGCCCAATGATTATTAAAAAAAAATATATATTGTCCAGTATGATGTAGGGAAGTTGCTTATGAGAGGTTTTAGGCGAATTGAAAATAACCCTGTATTTGTCTTGGGTTCGTTATTAATTTAAAAAAGAAAACTTTTATACATGTGGATGTCAGCATCGGCAGAATAACAATGTGCGTAGCCAAAACTATTAAAACAATATTTCTTAACTGTCAATGCCAGATGCCAGTATTGAGATTATGCTACGCAGTTGTTTTTGATATGGCATAACCTTTCAGGGAACAAGCTTAATAATAATGCCAATGATGATGTTATGGTAAATTATCAACTACACTTACAAAAACACACCATTATTTTTCAACAATACTTTGTATCGTGATCAGAACTTTCCATCCAAATGGTTTTGTAATTACAATGCAAAGAATAAAGATTGATATATCCCCATTGAATGGTGTAACAAAATACCTGCGCGCGAGATGGCCGCGACGCGCGTGCGTCCTGGTCCGTACATCGCTGACGAAGTCCAAGGTTTCCTCTAGCGGCGACAGGCGCTCCGCCCTCTCGTTAGAGTCCTCTGGCTCCTCTTTAATTTCCAACTGTCAAAATAACAATATCACATTGTGATGAAAGTTTGAAAAAGAAGCAATTTCAATTGAGATAACGAAAGAACCGTCCAATTTTCTACGTACAAGGTTTTACTATAGTCAATTTGTTTGAAATTTGAAGTTTCGAACGATGTGCTATTTATGTAAGGACACTTTTGGAGCAATAAAAACAAATTACTAATTTATTTCTTTAAAATCAAAATGCAACGGTATTTTTAGCGTATTATACAAATGGTACAACTAAACAAAAAATTATATATCAATCGTTATTTTCATTTTGAACGACCTTTTCAATGGTATCATTGAGTAGGTAAAAAAATATTCACTGCCCCTCATCTCTTCGTGTATCACATCGAGGGGATGCATTGAATATTTTTTCATCCCAATTTTAGTAGTCGCCATCTTGAATTTTTGGTGACGTGACCCACCCAGGGCTACCCCTGAACATAGAGGAATATAATTTATAAAAATCTGATTACTTAATTTTTCGCGATTTTTAGACATTGAAATTAAGCACTTTTATCTGATTTTATCGCGTTTATTTTACATGGCTAAATTCCTGACGTTTTGAACACTGCTGTGTCAGTTTACCTATGAATAGATTTCTTCTAGTACAACGTGTTTCATCCTCGGCCGCAACGTCGCTTACCATCAGGCGAGTTGAACCAATCGTAGATCTATTCTAGGTTAAAAAAAAAATAAGAAAATTACCACAAACAATTCAGTATCTTCATTCGAATCGTCAGGAATTAAAATAATGCAAAGTACACGCGATAAAACCTGTTTTATGTTTCGAATTTAAATAAAAAAAATGTGTTAAGTCTATATGTCTTACTTTAATGTTAGCCTTGACTTCTTCAAGTATTTCTTCTTTAATAACCACTTTGTCCTCTTTTTTCTCGTCAGTCCTTTTCTCAACTCTTTGCTTTTTCTTTCCGCGTTTCTCACTTGCATGTCTGTCGTCTATGTGTTTCTCATTTCTCTTTCTCAAAGCCCCCTGTAGTTTCTCATTTTCATGTTCTGCGTTTTCATCTTTATTTTCTTCTATTTTGTCATCCCGTGTATCATGTTCGTCTTTAACTTGCTTTGCATCAATGTGTTTTGCGCTTGTTTGTTTGATATCAATCTGTTTTCCACCCGTTTGTTTAGTATCAATCTGTTTTCCGCTTGTTTTTTTAATATCAACTTGTTTTCCGCCCGCTTGTTTAACATCAATTTGTTTTCCGCCTGTTTGTTTATTATCAATGTGTTTACCGCTTGCTTGTTTCAAATCTTTTCCACCTTTTGATCGCAAATTCATCTCGTTCCCTCCTCGATTTACATGTATTTGTTTGCCAGTTTCTTGTTTTTCGTCTTGGTCTTCGACTTTTGTAACCAATTGTTTCCCACTTCCTTGTTTTACATCAATATGTTTCCCACTTCCTTGTTTTGTATCGATATATTTCCCACCGCCATGTTTAACATCTATTTGTTTTCCACCTCCTTGTTTAGCTCCTGTTTTTTTCACTTCGATCTGTTTTTCACTTTCTTGTTGTTCTTGTAAATCATCTATCTTTCCCCCACCACCTTGTTTTAAATCCGATTGTTTCCCTCCTTGTTTCATATCTATTAGTTTTCCATCATTTTGACTAGAATCCATTTGCTTTGCACTTGCTTGTCTCAAAATCATTTGTTTACCACCTCCGTGTTTCTCATCTTTTCCACCGCCTTGATTAAATTCAAATTGTTTTCCTCCTCCGTGTTGTTTGCCACCTTGTTTCACATCAATATCTTTTCCACCGCTTTGACTAAAATCTATTTGCTTACTACTATGCCTCAATTCCATTTGTTTTCCGCATCCGTGTTGTTTGCTTCCCTGTTTCACATCAACATGTTTTCCGCCGCTTAGACTCAAATCTATTAACTTGCTACATCCCTGCCTTAATTCCATTTGTTTTCCAGTCCCGTGTTGTTTGCCCCCTTGTTTCACATCAATATCCTTTCCGCTGCTTTGACCCAAATCTATTTGCTTACCACCTTCCTGCCTTAATTGTTTTCCACCTCTGTGTTGTTTGCATACTTGTTTCACGTCAATATCTTTTCCACTGCTTTGATTCAAAACTTTTTGCTTACCACCACCGTGTCTCAATTCCATTTGTTTACCTCCAGTCTGTTTAACATCGACCTGTTTCCCTCCGCCTTGTTTTAGATCTATTTGTTTACCACTACCATGTTTCCCGTCTGAATGTTTCACATCAACCCGTTTCTCACTTTCATGTTTTACATCAATTTGTTTTCCACAACTTTGTTTCTCAGTCACTGGTCTGTCACTTTCTTCGAGCGCGTCAATTTGCTTGGAAATTTCCTGATCCTCATCGCCCCCCATCTCTTTTTCAACTTCTCGTTCTACCTCTACCGCTGTTTGTTTACCGCTCCTTCGTTTTGAATGAATTTGTTTTCCATTTCCATGTTTCACTTCTATTTGTTTTCCACCTCCTTGTTTAGCTTCCTGTTGTTTTCCACCTTCCTGTTTCACTTCCAGTTGCTTGCCATTTCCCTGTTTCGCTTCTACTTGTTTCCCACCTCCTTTTTTTATGCCAGCTGTGTTCTCTTCTTCTTGTTTTATATCAGTCTGTTTCCCCACTCCTTGTTTGACCGCTACATGTTTGCCACTTCGTCTCAACTCCATATGTTTACTACCACCCTGTTTACACTCTGTGTGTTTTTCACCTTGTCCTACATCTATATGTTTTCCACCCCCTTTCTTCACACCCATTTCTTTTTCACTATCTGATTTCGAATCCGGATGCTTCCCACTAACTCTTTTGGAAGCAATTTGCTTCCCAGTTTCATGTACCATACTAATTTCTTTCCCGTCATCTTTTACATCCAATTCTTTTTCACCATCTTGTTTGGCATCCAGTTGCTTTCCACCACTTTTTTTCAAAGTAATCTGCGTTCCACTTTCTTGTGCTACACTAATGTGTTTCCCATCATCTTTTACATCCATTTCTTTTTCGCTGGCTTGTTTAATATTCAACTGCTTCCCAACACTTTTTTTCGAAGCAATTTCTTTTACAACACTAATGTGTTTCCCATCATCTTTTATATCCATTTCTTTTTCACCATCTGGTTTCGAATCCGGCTGCTTTCCACCCCTTTTTGAGTCAATCTGCTTCCCAGTTTCTTGTACCACACTAGCCACATTAGTGTGTTTCCCGTCATCCTTTACATCCATTTCTTTTTCGCCGTCTTGTTTCAAATTCAGCTGGTTCCCCCCACCTTTTTTCTGAACAATCTGCTTCCCACTTTCTTGTGCCACACTTATGTGTTTCCCATTATCTTTTACATCCATTTCTTTTCCGACGTTATGTTTCAAATTCAACTGCTGCCCACCACTTTTTTTCGAAGCAATATCTTTTCCAGGATGTTGTACCACACTAGCCACACTAATGTGTTTAATGTCATCCTCTACGTCAGATTCTTTTTCACCACCTGGTTTGGGATCAAGCTGCTTCCCACCGCCTTGTATCGAAGTAATCTGCTTCCCACTGTCTTGTGTCACACTAACCATACTAGTTTGTTTCCCATCATCCGTTACATCAATTTCATTGTCACCATCCGATTTCAAATCTAGCTGCTTCTCACCACCTTTTTTGAAAGCTATCTGTTTTCCAGTTTCTTGTAACACACTAGCCACACTAGTGTTCTCATCATCCTCTACATTCATTTCTTTTTCACCGTCTGGTTTCAAATTCAGCTGCTTCCCACCACCTTTTTTAGAATCAATCTGCTTTCCAGTTTCTTGTACCACACTAGCCACACTAATGTGATTTCCGTCATCTTCCACATCCATTTGTGTTTTACCATCTGGTTTCAACTCCAGCTGCTTCCCACCACCTTTTTTGGAAGCAATCTGCGATCCAGCTTCTTGTACCACACTAATATATTTCCCATCATCATTTACATCCATATCTTTTTCACTGTCTATTCTTGAATCCAGCTGCGTCTCACCACCTTTTTTGGAAGTAATTTGATTTTCAGTATCTTGTACTACATTAGCCACATTAATGTGTTTCCCTTCATTCTGTATATCATCTTGTAGTTGCTCATCATCTTGATCTGAAAATTCTTGTCTTTCATCATCTGATCTCTCATCGACATCCATTTCCTCTTCCTGGTTTTCTTCCATTTCAATTTCCTCTTCTTGATTCTCATTTCTATGGTCTTCGTATTCACGATAATCATAGTCTTGATCGTAGTACTCTTGGTACTCAGTATCATCTTCTATTTCTTCTTTTATATCAATGTGAATATGGAGTTCTTCTTGAAATTGTCTCTGTTGAGGTTCATCATCTGGCTCTTCTTTAATCTCCTGCTTAATTATAAATACGATGTTTTCGACTATCGGCGTCTGCGATCCTTCTCCGTGATCTGTAATAAAAACGTCGAGTTTTGTTATTTGCTCAGTTAATTTCATCAGTAGCTACTGATCTTTGAGTAAGTAATTTTAAATGGTCTACGTAGAAAGAAGAAAAAAAGTCATTAGATGGTTGTTGAACAGATTTATTAGTATTATTACAAAGTATTAGAAAGCAACTGTATTGTTTGTCGGTTTTTTATTGGATAAATTCCGGAGAGTGTGCATCAGATCCGCATGATCTAATTCCCTTCTTCCCACATTTCTATCAGACGGTCACCATTCATGGTTGATATTTCAAAATCCCGTACAAAGTGCTTTGGTTCCACCATAATTTTGCTAACTGATAGTCTGTTTAGTTCTTTGTTGGTTAATAGGTCATCCTTTATGGAGTGTGTATTTTGGTGTGTGTGGTGGAGTAGGTAATACCTTAGTCACCCTTAGTGTGTGTAATGGAGTGGGCAGTACCTCGGTCCCCCACAGGGTCTGGAGGTAGGTGGGAATACTCCGGCATGCGCGGGCTGGTGATCTCATCCTCTGAGCAATCGTCGCCCTCCTCTTGTGACATGCGTTCCGAGTCATCTAGCTCTTCCTTTATGTGCTGCTCTTGTCTGAAACATTAATGACCAATAGGGTAGTTGATTATTGTTTGATTTGTAAAAAATTACAGGTTTAGCTAAATATATAATTGTATTTATATAATAATAGCGGCCGGTCTCCGATAGTGTATTGGATTTGAATTCAGCGCACATTAAATACATTTAAAAAAAAAACTATTATTTTACACACACGGTCATCTGACCCCAAACTAAGCAAACCTTGTAATATGGCTGCCAGAGACTGATATACATACATATATATTTTTAAATACATACTTAAATAGATATTAACACCCAGATATAGAACAAACACATATGTTCATCACATAAATGTTTGTCCTAGGTGGGAATCGAAATGAACAGAGAGATAGTTGGCTGGCAGGCTGGCTTATATACACTCAACCCTCAAAGGCTTGGCGAGCTTGACAGTGGCATGGTGTGAGGGGGTGTGTTATGGCGGCTGGCTGACTGTTATTCGTAGTTTTGCAGGCAACGTCACGTCCGTTTTGTTACAAATTATAATAAAAATATAATACTCATATAAACTTACTCATCTATATACTGTCCGCAGATCTCGTGGTACTGGTTAAGTTCTTGCTTGTAGAGCAGGTGTCCGCGGAGAATGAAGTCGAAATACAAGCGCAGTCCGTCCGCTACCTCGCGAACCAGGTTCAACCTACAGACATACATTGCGCGCTTATAAAACACTCCAAAAATAGAAGCTGGGTCTTTAACGCAGATATGTTGTAAGACTGGACAGTATTTTTTATTTTGGGCATCTACGTTTGGCATTAAAAACTCGTTCTTTCAGCTGGGTTGACGGGATTTAATCAAGTGTAGATGGACAAGTTACATTATATGGTATCAGGGACTACCACTACTGGGACTATCACTACTGGGATTTACAAAACGTTTCACGTATCGCTGTATGCGTCTTAAGGTTTAGTCACATTTATATAGCTACTTCTATTGTCGGGGGCAGAGTATTTTAGTGACGTTTCACCTGCAGGAGACGTCGAGTAGGTCCGGCTTGACAGGCGGGTCTGCGCGCGCGCGCGGTTGGTGCCATGCGCCGGCGCGCGCGAACCACTTCACGAACGACTCCAGTATCTGCGCCGCGCAGGGGCTCGCTGGCAGCCGCGACACGCGCCCCCGCTTCACCACCAGGTGGTAATCAAACGTCAGACGGTCACTGCGACATAATGAAATTATAATTAAAGAATCGATACGTCAGCACTATAGCCGTGATAGTACCCGTGGCAGCCTATGCCCGCTAGACTTGAAAGCATGAGGTCGCTTGTTTTAAATGTTTATCGGGACTTATCACGTATTATTTAATATAGGTAAAAAATATGTAAAAATGTGTATGAAAACATGTGTACAAATCGCGAAAGCTTAAAAATTACTATGAGGTCGCTGGTTCAAATCCCCTGTGATTCAAGTGATTGCAGTTTTGAACAGATTTAAAAGTTAAATAATTATTAAGGGGATATTTACCGCAGTTACATGCACCATGTTCACGGGAAGACTGAAGAATGCGGGTGGTTGGTCAAACAGTTAAAAAGTTAGGTGCAGACATCTCTTTGTTATCCCGTTAATAATCATTTAACTTTAGTGAACAACCGTGATAGTTTAAAACAGTGAACAGATTTTGTTACGATTTTGGGGGTAAAATGAATTTTCCTCCAAACGCTAGTTTCGTATAAATAAATAGCTCTCAAGAGCTTTCTCTATCGCTCATTTAGCGGGTCAGGAGAAGGTAAATAACTCAAACAAGCATTAGGGTGGCGACACAGGCGACAGTAATACCATTTCAAACTACGCGTTTCCTAAACCGAACTTTCCCTCTCAAATCACCTATAGTGAGTTCAAATTACAACCTAGAAACGTTACTATAGTAATACAATACTCAAAATTTCTTCTCGCTGATTGCTGTGTTTGCGAATGTGAAAGAGGAACAAACATCCATACATCTATACATACAAACTTTCGCCTGTATAATATTAAGTAGGAAGTATAGTAGGATGTAAGTAATAACAAGGACAAAAAAACTGTTTGAAATTAGAATTTCCCGCCATAGGCGAAACGTTCCACCTTAAGAAAGAACTGAGAATCTGAAAGAGAGGAGACTTGGTATAATATTATAGTATGTATAGACTGACCGTAGGGCGGGGGGGAGCGCGATGTGCGCGCGGCCGGCGGCGTGCAGGGGCGGCGTGGGCGCGGGCCCGGACCCGCCCGACGTGCTGGAGTCCGTGTCTGCAGTGGACGCGCCGCGCGCCGACCCGCCTGACGCCGACCCCTCCGCCTCCGCCTCGCCCTCTCCTTCTACGACACACCATTTATATCAAAATTGCTAATATCTAAAACTATGAACTTGTGGCGTGGGTAGGTTCAAACTATCTATTCGTAGCAAACTATCAAACTGTTGTAATTAGTAATGTTTATTTCTTTTTTTTTAGATACCTTTATTCAGTCAAAAATTTATAATTTTTTTAATGTATAATGTACTAACTTATATTTCAAAAACTACCTCTCGTTTTTTAATAGCATGTAGTCTGCACTTATAATTGTGGTGGTGTTTAGTTTATTTCTTGTGCCTTGTCTCCCATAGATAATACACTATTTGTCTCCGTCATGTACAGCAAGGGCGCCCATCATGTTGGTGTTCATTAATAAAATAAATGATAGCACACATAAGTTTACATAACATTACATAATAATGTAGCTGTTGACTTTCATACTAGACTAGACTTTTTCTATTCACTTTTAACCCATCATGATTTGACCATCTTAATTCAGCCCTTTGACAAAATTCTTCCTTAGTGGATCCTACGCCCCACGAGGAATCTACCTGCCAAATTTGAGCTTCGTAGGTAAATCGTAGTGTGGCCTACACGTCGCTTGAAGTACCGATTACTGATAGGGAAGAAAGGTTCTTGAGTGAACACAAACCGGAAGACACAGCATAGGCCTCCCACTAGATGGACTGACAATATCATGAGGGTCGCGGGCATCCAGTGGATGCAGATGGCAGACTGTCGTTCATTGTGGAGTTCTAAGGGGGAGGCCTATGTTCAGCAGTGGACTTCTTCTGGCTGATGATGATGAGGTCAAGTAGTTTTCAAGATTATGTGATGAGTCAGGTATTTTGAAAAAAAAAATAAAGATGTATATTACTGTGGCTTACCGTCAGGCTGCGTGCTGCTGGAAGAGCCGTCGTCGCTGAACCCGTGCCGTGAGCGCTTGGCAGCCGGCGCGCCCGCGCTCGATGTACTGCCTTTTTTACGCTCGCGACGGTACAGGTACGCGCCCCTGGTTGATTAAGTTGAGTGTTTTTATTTTATTTATTTTCTATATTTATGACCAACAGCAAAAAAAACCAATACTATTGACCACCTAGTTCTTTAAAAGAACATCCATTAACAGGTCTATATTAAGAGCCGTATTACAAAATTCATCATTTAATTTTAGGTCTCTTGATCTGGATTTTCGGAAATATAACGAAAAAATCAAGCTGTAATTGTAAAGATGAACAAATGAAATGATTAATTTAACGAAATCTACTCTTAAACGTTCCTACGGAGAGTTTTACGATAAACCACTTTTATAAATTAAGAGGTAAATAAGTTTATATGAAGAGTTTTTCCAAAATTTTAAGATATTATTTTCGATAAAAAAATACAGATGTATTTATTACAGAAATTGGATTTTCTATAGATCTTTTTGATCACTTAAATCTGAAATAATTATTCGATTCTATCAAAATCAATCGGGTGGTAAAAATCAACTGCCAACGTATGCCAGTTGATCAAATTCAACATTGTTCAGTACTAAAAATGTGGAAAACTTCTTCGTTAATTTCCCCAGTTTCACAGCCAATCGGAGCCGGGCAGTAAGATCTAAATGGAAGCCAAATATATGTAGTAATTGCTTCAAGTCCGCTTTGTTGGTCAACATATATTTCCGAATTAAATGTGCCGCTTAAGTGTGCACGTAACATATTTTTTTTTTATTAAATGATATGAGCGATGATGCGGTCTACGTTGGAGCACGCTTGCCTAGAAGGAACCGATTCAATTGTGATTTGAAGACACCCAGATTGTAACCATCGGGGAACACCCATTCAGGCAGCAAAGTCCACAGACTAGCAGTTCGCATAATAAATGTGAAATCAAAGCGCTTCGTACGGGTTTTCGGAATATTAACCATAAAGCGGTGACGATTTTTCGTACCGGTCTGGCAGTCCGATAGAAAAATGGGCAGGAGGGAATTAGATTGTGCAGATCCGATGTGTTAGATAGAACATGTTAAAGCTACAAATCCTTACAGCTGAAGCTGTGATTTTTCAGCGAGGTCTCGCTGCAGCTGCCGGTTTTCCTCAGTGTCCTTCAGAACAAAGTCTTCACTAACGCAGCGGTCCCAAGAGGAGTTCCAGCCCTGGAAGTGGATCAGGTACTCGACAGTGCGCCGTCCGCGTTTGTCCTTGCTTTCTATCACTTCTAACACCTATGGAGATCAGTTAGCATTAACAATAGGAAATAAAATCATAATTATTAAAAAAATCGTCGATCAGAGAACTTCCTCTTTTTTGTTGCTAGTTATAAAGTTGAGTATTGATATAAGATTAGTTCAAAACGTTTTTCTTGTTCTTGTTCATCATCATCATTATCAGCCCTGAGTGACCCACTGCTGGGTATAGGCCTCCCTTTGTTTATGCCACTCTCCCGGGTCTCTCGCTATTCACATTCACTCTGTTCTTGTTCATGTTATCGCCATCTGGTGTACGAAATTGAGTTTTGACGTGTAATTACAGAAGAATACTATAAAAATAAACTATAAAGCTCCTTATTGAAATACTTAATTGGATTCATATTGAAAGAATAGTATAAAAAAATAGTTAAAATCACATCCTAGTAAGGCTAGGCGGCATGCGCCATTTGCCCCACCCTATCGACGAGCTCAGCTTACTAACGCCCTTGTTATTTTATTCCAAATTACTTCCCAGAACACTATATTTTAGGTTATGTTATTGATAACAAACACTCTTATGATCGTAATTTAATATTAAAAAACAGTAAATTTAGCCCTTACCTTCGAATCATACAGGACTTTGGCCTTGGTTGGATCAGGTTCATAACACAAAACGCGCTCGCCTTCTGTGAATTTATATCTCACACCCCGCGTAGAAACCATTTTTTTATAACTTTTCTACGGACACACTGTTGTGCTGAATTAGAATTCAATTTAATGATGATCGTGGCTGAAGCGAAGTACAAGCAAGATAAAGGAAGATTGAGAATAGGATTGATACGGCCGGCAACGGATAGCCGCAAAACCGCACATACGGGCTAAGAAAAATTTACTACCCGGACAATTGAGATTGAATTCAAAAGATCTAGACCGAAAATAAATCTGTATGAGCTGAGACTGAGAAACGCCTGTACCTTTTTATTTTGTTTGGGCGTCGGCCCAATTGTTTTGACTGATTTGACTTTTCTCAAACACAATAAAGCAAAAGCTTCTAACAAAATAACAAATGCGACAAATGCCTTGATCAATCTCTATTAGTTCGTAATTGGTTGGAACAAAAGCTAAAATACGATGGCTGGCTTTGACAACTGAATCAACAAAATCCATAGACGATAAACAGACGTGGAAATGTTCCAGAGAAACATATTTTCAGTATTAGTAGTATTAGCATAAGCTGTGAGCATAAGTCCAAGCAACATAATTTTTTTTATTCTTTTCTCTGTGTGAGGATTTTGGCGTTGCACTCTTGTGTATTTGCCAGTGTCACGTACGAGCAAGGATTTTGTATATACCCTCGTACGAGCAAACGGAGCTTTGGCAACAACACAAAAAAAAACATGTTTCACCGCGCTATATTTCCCACACTTAAAGATGTCCAAAAACACTTAATAAAAATATATACTCATCAACACTCAAAAATACGAAAGTTTAGGAAAATAAGACATTTGAGACGACATGTTTTTTTCACGTTGGCGCCAAAACTCTCCATATTGTTTTCAAACACTTGTCTGTAGTGGTTTCCGGAATGGGTCTTGTGTGGCGCGTTTGGTTTGGTACATTTAAAAGATTTTATGCTATGTAAGAGACCAGTCAATAAGGATTAAGGACGTTTCATAACCTAATGTTATGAAACGTCCTTGCCAGTCAGTGATTGATTTGTGTTTTTATCTCAAATTACTGTATATTATAATAAATAGATAAATAGACATTGTTTTGTTTTATTTTACGTGGGTGCCTGGGTGAAGCCGTAGAGGTAGGTACATAAGTAAAGTACAGATAATAATTATGTGGTGCTTCCACAGTATAGGTACCTACCAACTCAATGTATTGAGTTAGTTGGGGTCATGTAATAATAAGCAAGGTAGCTATGTGGCGCTAAAGTATACCGACTCGCTGAGTTTTCAAAATGTCAATAGGACATTCTCAGACCTTTTATTGAACCCGATAACCTTACGTCCTTAGGGGACTGTGACTGTCTAATGTGGCGAATTGTGGTGTAACGACGTCTCAGAACGATGCAGACGAAATGTCGTAACTTGTTTTTTTTTTAAAGGTAAGATGGTACCTATATTTAATTTATATATTTAATTAAGTTCCTAACGTTTTGCATCGAGTTAAAAATCTTTACTTATCTTGGATTTACTTAGCATTAGGTTGGTATTATAGTAGTTATGTATGCCTACTCGTAACTATCACTATTACTAAGTTATATTGTGTAGGTATTTAACTTAAGTACAACAGCACTGAGAATGTTTATAGATAGTAGGTACACATTGTTTTGTGAGAAATGATAAAACGAATTAGAGCTAAAAATTATACTACGTTTGTAGATTTCGTACAAAAAATAATTTATTATTTCACCTAGTTTAACAAACATCACATTAAATACGAATGCAGTTAACATATTGAAAATAATGCGTTAACTGCATTCTTAATTAGTTATCTAGGTTTTGGCATCAGCTTAGTGGTGGTAGACAGGGGCGGAGTGGTAGACTGCGGGGGCAGAGTGGTAGACAGGGGAGGAGTAGGCCACGGCGGGAGCGGCAGCGTAAGTCAGGGGGGCGGCGTACTTGGCAACGGGGGCGGCGTAGGTGACAGGGGAGGCGGCGTAAGTCAGAGGGGCGGCGTACTTGGCAACGGGGGCAGCGTAGGCGACAGGGGAGGCGGCGTAGGTCAGAGGGGCGGCGTATTTGGCAACGGGAGCGGCGTGGACCACAGGTGCGGCGGCGTAGGTTAGAGGGGCGGCGTACTTGGCAACGGGAGCGGCATAGGCGACGGGAGCGGCGACCTTAGCGACGTGAGCGAGGGCCTCCTTGCGCACGACGGCGTTGAATCCGTTGTGGTCATCGGCGGTGTAGTCGACGGTACGCTTGGTGCCGTCAGGGTCGACCACCGAGTAGGATCCGTGCACGACGTCACCGTCGCGGCTCTCGTGCTGTGACTTGGAGTCACCGGTGAGACCGTCCTGCACGTCGTACGCGAAACTGTACTGGGGGTGCGTGTCGGTATACTCTACGGTCTTGACGACAGGGGCGGCAGCGGCGTAAGCCACGGGAGCGGAGTGTACATAGTGAGCCGGGGCAGCGGCGTACGTGAGGGGAGCCACGCCAGCACTGGCAGCGGCCACCAAGCAGGCGAGTACCACAAACTGTAATAATAACAAGAATATAAAATCACACACTTGAATTCACTGACACTGCTTCACTACATCACTGAACTTTATTTAATTTAGAACGTACACAAAACAGGACAATCTCAACTTAAGCTAAACTTATTGCAGATATTACAGTTTCGAACCGGAGAGTATCCCAAAATATGCGTATAGGTACAGCATGGTTGGCAATTACTGGCAAGATAAAAAGTTAAAGTTTATTTTTGATTTTTGATTAGTTGAAGCTAAAACAGACGCTTCAGCTAAAGTACTACAGCGTGAATTGAATTAATGTATTAAGATATATTAAGATCCGAGATGATGCCAAATCATGCTTTTATATATGCATGATTTGGCATCCTCTCAGAAAAAAGGATGGCCAAGATATCCTTTTTGAATTTATAAAGATTGTTGTTAAAAATGTCTACTTGGTTACAGTGACTAGATGAAATATCATTGTATTGGCGACACATGCGTGTAATAAGATTGTAATAAGATGTGTTATTTTTAAAAACTTGTAGGATAAATATTTTTGAATGGGGGTTGGGGCTTTATATTGAGGTTAATGTATCATTGCGTACAGCTCATTGATCACTGGAGCTACATGACCGTACCTTGAATGCCATTGTGTTGATTGAGTTGTCGGTGGATGTTGAATGATATCGGTGGGGGATCGCTCGGAGTTTTTATACGAGTCGCGGGGGCGCACCCTTTCACTCATCGGAGGCTCGACGTCACGCGGCCGTGAGGTGAGCCCCGGGGCTTCGGCAAAGTTCCCTGTGGAGATCTGCTTTACTAAGGTTAGCACAGACTTTTCACACTACTTTGAGCAGTCAAATCTTGAAAAGTATGTAGTATTTTTAACTACTTTATTTTTTCCAAAAAAGTTTGGGTAATTTTTTTTTTGAGATTTTTTTTCAGCGACGCTGTGTGAAACTAATGTAACAAAGTAAAACAAAATGATATACTTTTCAAGTCATATCTAATCAAAGTTGTTATTATAGAGTCCTACGTAGGGAGAGCTTTGTATAGAGATAATAAAATTAACTAGAGGCATATTTATGCAATGTCTCTGAAAACTTAGCTAATTAGCCGGCAGGTAAACCTACTAGGCACCTACCAGATAAGCATGGAAAAAATTAGGCTTATTCTTTCTCATGTAATTTACCTACTATGTGAACTTTTCCTTTCGAAAATGTTAATTAATGCCTTCCTATTCGAATCCGGGCTCATGTTTTTTGTGTAGCTAACCAGTGCTTTTTAACCGACGAAAAAAGGGAGGAGGTTCTCACTACAAGTTACTTGGTACTTATTTTAGTTTCAGTTCAAATTTAAGCCTTATGCCCTCGCTTTAACAAATGTACATCCTTATCTAAGTGCCCTCGCTAATATCACACGTTATACGAAGTCTTTAATATAGATTGATAGCCCTAGCAGTTTATTTATGTCGCCACGTTCGCATATCACCTGCAAAGTTCACTGGATCTTCGGACCACTATGGTCTTTTCATTTTATTGCATAGATTTTAATACTAAAGTAAGTATAATATGTAAAATAAGTATGTAAATAAATGTATGTGATATGGGAGAAACTGAAATGTTAACAAGGAGGTATGATCACGAAAGAGGGTAGGCCCTCTTCCATGAAATTTACGTTTCCGTTCTAAAAAAAAATTTAGAGGAATTTGGCATCACGCGTATTGTGCATTTGCCAGTGTAAGTATTGAAATATTTTCAAGTTTAATCAATGACGTAACCTTTCTCAAAGAGTTAAATGAAATTTTAATATCGTCAAACAAGTGACAACAACATGATAGCCCGTTTTTCCAGTTGGTAGTGAACCTACCTTCTACGCTTGGGGGCGTGGATTCGATTCCCACCTAGGACAAACATTTATGTGATGAAAATTTGTGTTTGTTCTATATCTGGATGTTAATATCTATTTAATTATGTATTTGAAACTATATATGTATGTATATGTATATCAGTCTCTGGCAGCCATATCACAAACTTTGCTTAGTTTGGGGTCAGATGACCGTGTGTGCTAAAATGTGCCGAATATTTATTATTATTTATTATAGTGTCAATGATTCTCACACAACATTATTTGTCACTCTACATTGTGTCACTTACACAATCAAGGACAAATTAATTATTTTCTGTTAGTAGTTTCATCAATCAGGATTATCTCGTTTTTAGACAATCTCACTATTTACTCCCTCACTTTTAAGGGCAAAATTGCACCAAAAACCAATGGGGCCGTAGCAAAAAAAAAAAAAACTACAAAAAAAAAACAATTTCATCTTTATGAAAATAATTTCATTCGTTGGCTACATTTTGCAGTCGGATATCTTATTTTTAATTTAAAATTTATTTGTGTAGTTGTTACATCTATTTATTAACCGCGTTGGTTCCGTAAAAGTTAATTTTACCGACCGGTTATACACATGATCTTGATTCATAAAATTTAATAATAACGCCTTACTTAATTAGTATTTCTCGTAACGAATTCCGGTAGCCCTTGACAGGCCGGAACCGGCAAGGTATGGATCAAGGTTTCACGGCCGCGCGGCGGCGGCTGCGTGGCTTGGAGACTCCGCTGCCGTCCTGGCCGTACTTGCACAGCTTTTCTGTGTAAAATGTAAACACAGGTGCGTCTAGATTTATAAAAAAATTAAAGTTAAGTCACTTTTATTTTCGATTGCACCCTCAATTGTTATAAAGCGCTAGCTGACCAGACAGACGTTATCCTATCTTAGAACTGTCAAACGCGCGAAGTTACAATCGTCGTTGTTTTCTGAAAATTTTCCTATTTTCTGCGCAATTTTCTCAGTTTTTCTTTCTGTAAGAACATTGTACAAAATATTAGAAAACAAAAAAAAAAATGAAATCGGTAGAGTCGTTCTCAAGTTAAGGCGTGACCGAGGTAAACAGGGATCATTTTTATATATATAGATAGATTTGGGGCATAGTGGGACTGGGGCCTTACGGCTACCTCTTAATGCGGGTTCGAAACAGCGCAGCGCGGAAAATCACGCGAACGTGAATCCGTGTCGAGATACGGTTAGCGGTCGCGCAACTTTGCACAATCACCTGAACATAATCGCTTAAAACAGGTAGGCGTTAGGGCCCTGTTTGGTACAATAAATTATGTAGTTATTTGCCTGCGGCGTATCTAGGATTGTCAGATGAAAAAAAAAAACTTCGGACAAAATCCCGGTTGCTCTAAGAAATTTCCGGACATTTCCTTTAAAGTTCATATTTCGTGGCATAATGAATTTGTGTGGCGGTCTTTTTAAATTTCATTTCTAGAATTCCGGAAGATTTGATTTACCCCCGCATTCCGGACAAAAGCCTGAATTTCCAGACATGTTCGAAAAATTCCGGACTTATGGCAACCCTATATAGGCATAGCCCACAGTGGCATAAGGGGATTAACCCACTGATACGATTGAGAACTTGCATGGATTTTTATGATTTAATAGTATAAAAAACAAAAATAAAAAAACAAGCTTAGCTATTGAAGAGTTCCACTATCCATCTCCAGGCTCCATAATCAGACCCTCGTTATTCAAGTGTTAAAACTCGTTAAGAGGCCTATTACAAAATGAACCGGTCAATTTTAAGTATTTGTATTTACGGGCATAAAACGAATAAATATAGCCGTAATTTTCAAGATAAATATAAAATAAGTACCTAAACCATAACATTAAAATGTTTATTTTATGACGCAATTTAACGAAATCCATTCTCAAACTTTCCCACCTAAAGTTTTACAAAAACTACTTTTGTTAATTGGAGGTAACAAATGGATATGTTAAGTTTTACCAAAATCTGAAGCCGCTACATTCAATAAAAAATACAGATCTATTTAATACAGCAACTGAATTTTCTACAGATCTTATTAGTTGAAAGAAAAATTATACAAAAATCCAGTTTTCGATGCTTTTTTCGTCAAAAAATGTTATAGGACCCTTAAAACAAACCAAAGGTATACAAGTGGCCATTGTTTTTTTTTAAAACAAACCCTAAACAAAAAAGTGTTTTACCATCACCCGCGTCTATCCTGTTACGTACCTACCTAAACTCTTTCCATTAAATGGTTGGCCTGGAACAGATAGCTTTTAGCTATAAGGCCGCCACTTGTGACACTAGTTCGTAAGTTTCTTTATCTTTAACTTTTCTGGTGAGCACAATAAAGAGTTTATCTATTTATGTAAATCTTTAGGCGTAAAGTTCTGAATAACTTTCATTCGAACAAAAGATATCAACGTGATGCCCATATAGAATCTATTGTTTTATTAGATACTAGCGACCCGCCCCAGCTTCGCACGGGTATATATTATAGCCTATGTCACCCGGGGATAGTGTAGCTTCCCGTTAGTGAAAGAATTTTTCAAATCGGTTCAGTTGTTTCGGAGCCTATTCAATGCAAACAAACAAACAAACAAACAAACAAACAATCAAATCTTTCCCCTTTATAATATTATATAGTATAGACTAGCGACCCGCCCGCCCGGCTTCGCACGGGTGAAATTTACGTGCGGAGCCGAGGTGGGCTGCTAGTTATATATACATATTAAAACTTCAGTGAAAATTTATTGAACAGAAGGTGAAAACCGCATTAAAATCCGTTGCGTGGTTTAGGAGGAGTAAGCAGCCACACAGACAGACGCGAAAAGCGACTTTAATTTATACCATGTAGAGAAGGTTTCTGTATCCTTTATATTACTACAATGGTATCCGTTAAAAATTTGGCAGTAATAGGTGTTTTAAAAAAATCCAACAATTTTTGTATGGACTGAGATGGCTAAACTGTTTTATATTGACCTAAAAAGTAAAACGCTTTGACCGAAAGCTACAGGTACATGAATAATCTTCGGGGTTATTCTGGGCCAATAGATATTATTTCTGACATCTACTACTTTTATCGAGATGGACACGAGTGACGGAGACAGCAACAATATCGAGTGCGTCAGAATTACCACCATGTGGCTGATGTCACAAAATGATAACATACAGAAAATTTAATAGTGTAAAAACCAAAGACATTTAAACCAATAGATTCAACATTACTACTAAAACCATAATAAAATAGAGGTCTGATTTATAAATAAACGACTATTAAAAAAACCGACCATACTGTTATTTATCGTCACGACTAATTTCGCAAATGCGCAACTGTGAGTACCTAATAGTGTGCTTTCCATCCTTATTTATACACTCGTACCGTGTACCCAAGCACTACGTGGGTCATACTGAATATACTGAATGTTTCTGTAACTGGCCATTTGTAAAAAAAATATTAAAATACAAATAACATTTATGAAAATGGAAAATCTCCGGTAAGTAGGTTACATAATTAATTTCGGTAATTTTTGTTTTTATTGTGGCTTTGTTTTGAAAATTGTTTGGCGACATTACAACAGCTGATTAAACTCAAGAAAATATTCACGCCACGATTTTTATGATTTGAGATGTGGCCTAAGTCCACAAAAATTTGCCAGATTCACTTAGCATGTTGAATCTATAGGTTTTAATATCTTTAGGAGGAACAGATAAGCCGTTTAAGTAAAGCGTAGGTACATTGTGAGCTAAACGGCTATAAAGCTTCTGAATTACAATTTTGGACTAGGTCGTGACTTGGTTATAAAAGAGCACTATTAAATGTAGCTTAAATTACATGAGCGTGGGTTAAATATTGTAATATCAGGTACTAAGATAAGTAGGTATGCAAAATATAAATAACTTATTTGCGTTGATATCTTTGCACTGAAAACATCAATATGATGAAACATGACATTCGGAGAGTGTGCATCGGATCTGCATGATCATTAGATCGAATCATCGGGCACGAAAAATTGTCACCGCTTTATGGTAAATATTCCGAAAACCCGTACGAAGCGCTTTGATTCCACAGTTATTGTGCGAACTGTTAGTCTGTGGAATGCGCTGCCTGAATGTGTGTTCCCCGATGGTTACAATCTAAGTGTCTTCAAATCACGAGTGAATCGATTTCTTCTAGGCAAGCGTGCTCCAACGTAGACCGCATAATGAAAAATCGTCACCGCTTTATGATAAATATTCCGAAAACCCGTACGAAGCGGTTTGATTCCACAGTTATTGTGCAAACTGCTAGTCTATGGAATGCGCTGCCTGAATGGGTGTTCCCCGATGGTTAGAATCTGGGTGTCTTCAAATCACGAGTGAATCGGTTTCTTCTAGGCAAGCGTGCTCCATCGTAGACCGCATCATCACTTAACATCAGGCGAGATGGTGGTCAAATCAAGCCATTATTTATATAAAAAAAAATATGAAACATAATAATCATTCTATAACGCAGGCTTGCGCGTGGGGTTTCGACCTCAAAAAGTTCGTGGGGACCGGGATTGTCAAACTTGGTATGGAAAGTACACACTCTAAAGTAAAACAACAAATAATAAATAATGGCCAAGTGCCAGTCAGTGACTGTTCGCAACGTCGGGCGCGGTCAGTAGGTACTTGCATGGGTGACCGCCTGGGCGTGGATGATGAACGTTATTTTGGCGGATATTATTTATTTTAAACAGCACACTTTGATTTTAATTGACATATTCAATGACACGTCACATGATAGCGCAGACAAATAAATTTTTTCATCTCCACTACGCGAAAATGTTCCTGAGGCAGATCCATTTATCAGTGAGACAAGATATTTCAACATAACCCTCATAAAAACTGTGGAGAAAATTTCAAATTAGAACGTTCATATTTTTACTTGATATCGTATTTTCCCACAGAGTGTATATCTGTGTATTTTCCCGTATTTTACACAGTAAATAGAAGGTATTTTTTTTCTTTTCTGTGGTATTTTCAAAATAAATTGTAACTCTAACTGGCCAGTATCATTATTTAAAACCTTTTTTCGCAAAACTTTTTGCGCGTGTATCAAAAATGTGTGTATATTTTGCAAGGACGTTATATATACCCTATGGCACTGAGTGTTTTTTACCTTATTACTTTAACCATTTTGCGAAACAATTGAGAACTTATTTTTTGAACGATTGTACGCGTGACGATAAATCAGACAAATTATCGGCGCAGCGCATGTGATCTCATTACAGTGCATTGCACAATGATCGCATCCAATCCAGCCAATCCCAAATCGCCCAATCTCAAAGATGCCCACCAGCACCATACATATTTTCATATTCAGATATTTAAGTTAAGGTGATAGGAACGATACGTACCGGCATGTTTATAATTCTATCAGAACAGAAATAAGTAGGTACGAAAGTTACATTAGTACGCCATAAATAAAATTATTATTTAAATAAAAACTTTTTTAAAACAAAGCCATCCGTCATCTTGGAGCTCCGCCATGTTGTATATTTTGGTGTAACGTCATGATATTTTCATATTATTCTCAGCAAACCCTTTCATTTTCATACCCATATTATGGCGGTGCATAAAAACATTTAGTCCGCCATCTTTGGGAGTCCACCATATTGGATTTAAAATGACGTCAGTTTTAATTTGGTTTAGTTTTTTACCACCGATTCCAAAAGAGGGGTATTATAAAGTTAACGTGTGTCTGCGTACCTGTGTGTCTGTCTGTAGCACCGTAGCTCCCAAACGGCTGATTCGTATTGTATTGTTTTTTTTTGTTTGGTGGCTCAAGCCCTCAATCACGCGATCAATCGGGTGCGTATGATTGAAGAAAATTGGATCAGCCGTTATAAGATTATCAGTATTTTTATAGTTTTTTAATTTTAAATTTTTACCTGTTTACCTTCATCATCAGCCAGAAGACGTCCACTGCTGGACATAGACCTCCCCCTTTAACTTCCACACTGAACGACAGCCTGCCTTTTGCATCCACTGGATTCCAGCGATGTATTAGTTTCAAATAATCAAGGTAGGATACTTAACGTGACATTGAAATTATAAAAAAAACACAAAATATGAAAGCATATTTTTTAACCTTTATCTTAAAAAATAAGCGACGGTGATCGCTTACCATCAGGCAGCCCGTCAGCATGTTTGCCACCTATGGCATATAAAAATGTTGCTAGTATTTTTTGAGATATTTCAATATTTGTTTTGATTATGAAGTTAGATGAGAAAAAAACAAAACAAGCAAGTAACACCTAACTACTTCTCAAGCCGTACAGATTATTGCGATATCACCTTAACACTTCTTACATATTTGTCCATACTTAATTTAAAGACACAGGTAAATTTCACGAAATGCGACGTTTTATTTCTTCCAAGTACCTACCTCAAAATAACCTTAATTTGAATGTGAAGGACCGCGAAATCTCGCCTTGACTTATTCTCGTGTAGAGACCCTATCTTAAAAGCATGTCCAATTAAAAGGTGATGGTGCTAATTTTTTAAGGCATAAGGTAAGAAATAATTTTTTATTTCAACATCTTATGTACCTTCCTACAATGTGACGACAGTGCAAGGTATGTGATATTATTAATGATTTACGATTTTACACCATATTTATAAACATTCATGTATATAGTTTTAATTATAGTAATATATAAAATAACTGAATCGTGAGGAAACCTGCATACGTACGGAGAAGAAATTCAATTACGTATGTGAATCCACCAACCCGCACTGGGCCAGCGTGGTGGATATGGCCCAATCACCCTTTCGGGGGTAGGCTAAAAGTCCAGCAGTGCACTGTTAAAAGGCTGATTATGATGATAAAATAACTAAATATATTGACCAAGTAGTAATAAACACCCTTGTTTAAAATGACCTAGTTAATAACATGAACAAAATATTTTGCTAACTAGAGGATAACAATATTTTTTGTTGGATAAACTGTATCAGTTACAGATACAGGCCTAGCCTAGTGCAGGAATCGCAGTATTATAGTACATTTAGTATTTCTCCTTCATAGACATAAGCCAGTGTGTATTTCTAGTTGATACACCATAATTATGTAAGCCTATGTTTAAGCATTTTTTTTTTTTAATTTTCATTATTTCTTATGTTGGGAGGTTTTACTGAGCAATGAGTAATCGCCCGTTTGTGCAAAAAGGGTTTTCAGAATGATATATGTAATATTTACAGTTTAGACTAATGTAGTGATTATTTCCTCAGTTGGGTCTAACCTCACTAAGGACTTTTTTTTTGTTTTTATTACTCTAGCAATTCATGTTTTTCTTACCTACTCTAGTAAGTTTTTTTTAAATTTTTATTATATAATACCTTACCTATCTATTTATAGATAATATAAAAGCGAAATACCACTCATTCATCCCCTCGCTCGCTCATCACAAAACCTCTAAAACTACTGGACCTACGAAGCTGTTTGGCAAGTAGATTCCTTAGGTGTAGAGATCCGCTAAGAAAGGGTTTTGCGAAAGGGGCGAATGAAGGGAGGCAAAAATGGGGTTGAAAGTTTATATTAAAGTCTACGCGTATATACGAAGTCGTAGGCAACAGCTAGTATACTATATTTTCTTGCAGTGCAGCGCTGGGTTTAGATATCTTTACAATAACTTATACCTTCTCTATGTATATTTTTGCATTGACAAATGTAAATATTTCAATGTAGTAGGTACAAGTACCAGCTGTTATGTTCTTTTGTTGTTTTATGTTCAAAATCCTAGCAAAAGTTATCATAACTTACGATTTTCTTTCAACTTATGCAATTTTATTGTAGCTTTCAAAGCTTAAAAAACTTGGCCCGAGTAGAAATACATACTCCATGCATATAATATAATTATCAATGAAATAGCCTATACAGATATAGAGTAGGTATTAATTTAAGTGATTAATTAGCAAAGGTCTTGCGACTGCGGTCCGCGCCGGGCCGCGGGCTTGAGGTTTAGCGATGAAAACAAAAGTGGTATGACGGGTGTGGCCTAATAAATTGAACATGTAGTAAATATAGGGCTGCTAAATACAGAAATTATTATCATAATAAAACTTTGCTATTTTTGTATTAGGTATTTTCGGGTTTATAAACCTACCAGCCTGAAATGTAGCAAATTTAAAGAATTTGTAAGAATTTTATTGGCGCATTCTCGAAATTCACGAATATATCGATTTGCTATCACAAATAACGTAGGTGCTACAAGCAGAGATAAATAAAATTTATTAATAAAATAAATATTCCGGACATTTTTGCACACACGGTCATCTAGGACCTCAAACTAAGCAAAGCTTGTAATATGGCTGCCAGAGTAATATAATATAAATCTATTTTTATTATTGGCTGTATCGTATTGAACCTAATGTATCTACTTATAGTCTATAAATTGTAAAAATATTTATTTATTTCGCTATACAATCGGGACGTAAAAAACAAATAAGAAAATAGATTAATAAATTACGTTAAAGTACTAATTTCGTTGATTTGCTTCATCCACAGGTTTTCTTTTCTCACTACTAAAGGCTTTTCTTTTATTAGGTATGCTATCTGCCTAGGTAATTTGATAAGATTTACATATTAAAGAAATGCGAATATGTAGTATAAAAAAATTATCTTATAAAAAACCGACTTCAAAAAACCACCACACACAAACATTCTAAGCTAGTATAATATGTTAATATACTACAAAGAACAAAATAATATTTTTACACGGATTTTGTAGTCGGGCGGGAACTATATTTTATTATCAAACTTAGATTTAAATTTTTCAAAATTTATTTGTTGTAGTGGTTGCGAAACACCTATGATAGTGGAATGCTTAAAACCTTCTTTAAGTCCGTTCGGGGCGAACTACTAGATTATTTATAGATACGATTATACATCCATTCATGAATACCTCCTTGTTTTGACTAGAACAAAAGACTAAACAAAAGTATTGTAGTGAATTGTTATCGCGAAATTACAAAAATCTACACTCTAGCAAAAATCCATATTAATTGAGCTGATTTAAAAACTACTGAACCCTAATAAATATTTTTTTTGTGGGATCACTACGCAAGTTTCTTCTATATGATATAAAAAGAAACACGCAAATTGGTTTACAGATGCCGGAGTAATCGCTGTACATGAAAAAAAATCGGCCGATAATCGGGCCAATTTGGGAACCTTTTTCGAAGTCGGTTAAAAATCAGAAGAATTTAAAGTCAAGGTTTGACAAATGATAAAGTAACATTTTCGAAAAACCAAGTAGGTAGCATTTTATTTTTATTACATGGGAACTACAAATATTTTTTATTGCACAGCCTAGCGTGCGCATTCACCTTGAAAAAGACTGCTAAATGCGGTAGAAATTATAGTCGGAGTAACCGGCTTAATCTAACGTGAGTAATACCGGTGTAATATAAATAAAACGTGTGAAAACCACGTCAGTTTCCACAAGTAAGTGCCCTTGAAAAGTAACAAAAAGGAGAACATGTTAGCTAAAGCTCTAAAATGTGGAAGTTTATGAAAATTCAAAGGCATACACAGTTGTCTGGCTGATGAATGACTTTAGAAATCGAGATAATATGATCGTCTTATGGTAGGTAGATCGGATGGGAAAACTGCAGATTTTCCGAGATGTTTTGAAGCCATTTTGAGTTGAGATTTTTTATTTTAGAAAATACAACACCAATAAAAAACATTTTTTTTTCTATCTCCTCCAATTAAATATTAGCAGCATGAACATTGCTGTAAAACATTTGAAATGTTATTCCAAAGATAATATCCAATGTTTTTTATTATTATTATTATAACTATAGAAAACTTGAAAATGTTTATAGGTACAACGAAAGAGAGAGAGAGAGAGAAGGAAAAGCTTTCCGAATGTAACTTGACAACGTGGCAGCCCTAGGTTTAACTTCTCAAGTATACGGCTCTATCACGGCCCGTCTACTTCTATCCGGCGGAACGCCAAATCTGTCGCGTGGTTACGTTATTTTGCGCTGTTGTTACAATTCAGGAACTTTACTTGCTACCGCTAGAAAACGAAAATATAGACGGTAAAAATATTAATATTAGATGAGAGATTTTGAATTGTTATTAACGTAAAAAAAAACTGCACAACTGTCAGATCTTTTCGCGCATTATCAACATGTTTGAAG
Source organism: Agriopis marginaria (assembly GCA_932305915.1). Lineage (NCBI taxonomy): Eukaryota > Metazoa > Arthropoda > Insecta > Lepidoptera > Geometridae > Agriopis > Agriopis marginaria. Next base: position 7,833,390 of record OW029933.1, read on the forward strand.
ATAAACAAACATTAAAAAAATCACAGTATGAACTTTAAAAAAAAATTAAGCTGGCGGAGGAGAGAGACAATAAACTATATTTAATACAATAAATTAAGCCTTATAATACATATTTTAATACAATAATTTAAGGTCATCTGTAGTAATAAGCGTTGCTTATAAGTGGGTATTAAACCTCGCCTTAACAGGAAATTGACTCGAATTGCACGTCCTAATCAAAGATTTCATACTATACCAGACACATAATAAAATCTTTGGTCTTAATTACCGTTAGGTCGTTGGATTATGATGTTCATGGCATGACTAGTGATCTAATTATGTAGACAGGTAAGTACGTAACGTACTGAGTATGAGTGAGTAGAGACTGTACAAAAAGAGAACCGTCGTGGCAAAACGGAGAACTAAAAACAGTAAATTAGCACATACGCGCGACCTCAACCTACGAGGCTTCTTTTTGCAAAGACTACTCATTTATAGCCTACTAGCTGCGCCCCGCGGATTCACTCGCGTTGTGATGAATAATGATGATGGTGATGATGATGAAAAGTAGCCTATGTCACTCTCTGGCTCTTGAACTATACCGATGCAAAAAATCAGGTTGTTCTGTTGTTCTGTTGCAGCGTGAAAGAGGAACAAACAAACCCACTTTCGCATTTGTAATATTAGTATGATAGTATCGATTGAAAATAGGCTATTTGTATAGATTCTATACAAATAACAAGCATCCATTATACATTTTAACCCCCGACGCAAAAAGAGAAACACCCCTCTTTTTTCAGTTTCATTCGGTAATTTATTTCATTCAGTAAATTAGTATGCGCGCGCGCCCTGAATGCTATGACGATTCTCTTTTTACATAGACTATGGATAGGTAAGTAGCTCGATTTTGTGGACGGCGTTGCATTCCGGGCCAATTTACATGCGTGATTATCACTAATCACGTCAAATATCTTGCTCGTGTAATACTGGGTTACGCGGAGAGGGTGTACTAAGCTGAAAGGGGTCCATAGTAGGATTATGAACAACTTTTACTATGGACTATTAGTTATGTATTATGTGCTATGGTAACAATCCTGAAATCGCAAAAAAAACATCAGCTTTTCCATGGAAAATGGCCATTGACACGCGACAAAATGTATAGAACAGCTGGTATTTATTTTGTGATTTCAGAGTTCATCATTATCAGCCTATCATGTCCCTACTGCTGGGACACAGGCATTCTCTCAGAGAGAGAGAGAGAGAGAGAGAGAGAGAGAGAGAGAGAGAGAGAGATACGTTTTCTGTATATTAAGGTGCAACGTTTCACAAATGGCGGGAAATTCAAATTTCAAACAGTTTTCTTGTCCTTGTAGCTAGGCCGGGTAATTATTGTAAACGATCATGATGTTTGCGACAATTGATTATTATTCTTTACAAAATCATGTAAAGTTATTTATCTCTAATGCACATTATTACTTCAATTTGTCAATAAACTAATTTTTGATGTTTCCAACGGTTTATGGACAAATGTAAGTAATATGGTGCATTACTAATAAATAACTGTACATGATAATGTAAAAAACACCCAACTATTTGTCGCAAACGCTGTTTCATTTCAAAATAATTACCCAGTCTAGCTACAAGGACAAAAAAACTGTTTTAAATTTGAATTTCCCTCCATATATAAAACGTTCCATCTTAAACTTTCTTGTTACCTGTGGAACGGGCTTTTTCCGCAACTAGGCCAATCACAAGCCTATTTTGCGTGAGCTACCTACATATTACTACATAGTTGTAAGCTGTCACCTCGCGTCCGGTCGCCAAAATTTTACCCGCCCCTGCAGTCCTAGCACGGGCCGTGGTCAATGATTTCTTCTTCTTTTCTAAATGCCGACCGTTCCCGTATACATTGAGCCTTTCGCTTGGCTCGGTGCCGCATACGCTATAACGTATGAGTCCCAGCAGTGGCCACATGATAGGCTAAAATGATGTAGTTAGTCCACATCATTTTAGCCTATCATGTAGCCACTGCTGGGACTCAGACCTTTCTCATAAAGGCAAATAGGCTTGCGTTTGACCGCCAACTCGCGATGATGCGGTCTACGATGGAGCACGCTTCCCTAGAAGACTCCGATTTACTCGTGATTTGAAGACGCAGATTGTAACTATTGGGAAACATCCATTCAGGAAGTGCATTCTACAGAGTAGTAGTTTGCACAATAAAAATGGAATCGAAGCGCTTCGTACCTACGGGTTTTCGAAATATCAACCATAAAGCGGTGACGATTTTTCGTGCCCGTTTTGGCAGTCCGATGTAAAAATAGGCAGGCGAGAATTAGACCATGTAGATCCGATGCATGTTGGTGAATGTCATGTCTTTGAACTTTTGAGGTTCTTGGAACACTAACCTGTTTCAATATATTATTAAATTAAGTACTCTTTTTCAGTAAGTAATGTATAACGACTCACATACATTAGTCATTCATTTAGTGGACTTTACAACTGAATGTCAAGGCGGTGCCTACCATTGTTTCAAGAAACGTGCGTACGATAAGCTGTTGGTAATAAATAATAAGTAACGATTCATCGGCTGTCGATCCAACAGATAGATTAGATTAATCATTATATTATACGCGTGTCCTTCGTACGTTTTAGGCTTGCGCCCTAGGGGGGCAAAGTGAAATAAATCCCACCCAAATATACCGACTAAATTGTACATAAGTCTTCTATATACAGGGTTACTGGTAATCAGTTAGCATCCTCTTAATTAATACGTCATGGCTTTAATTAATACGTCAAAATAAATAACTTTTGTTATACGACTTATCAAAAATTCGCGATTTTTTTTTATTCAAAGTGGCAAAACTGAAAGTGATTTTTATATGAACCATAATTCATACAAATTTATTGAAATTTGAACCCGGAAAACTGCTGTTCCGGCACCAAACTAACGTTAAATCCGCTCAGTTAACCGTAACTTTTGAACTTTTGATGTATTTAACAAACCGTATATTTTTATCAGTTTTGCTAGGTTTTTGAATGTGAGAATGTAGCTAGTAGTTATACCTACTACAATAATATAAAAAGTTTATTTCAGTTGCTTGTTTCAGTTGTTGTCGGTATTGCAGCTTCCAGAATAAAAACAACTTAGACCAAGTATAATTGAACTTAACCAAGTCTTGACCTGCAACTTAGCCGACATCAAGAAATATAAAAAAACACATTAAAATTAAAAAAGAAAAACTGTTTCACTTTGAACTTAAATTCTAGGGCGTGACTATATCTATTAGTATAGGCAAGGTACGTTTCTAAAGAGCCAATTAACAAGTCTTAACCGTGAGAAATAGCATTCAACGTTTAAAATCTTTTTAAAGCCGTCGGACGTCCGTGAAGCCGTAAAACAGTCCGCGAAATCGCTTCACCGACCTTGGCCTACATTGGAAAACAAGTTGACATCTAGATCACACGTGGGAACACCAAAATACCAACAAGTACGACACTTTTTATTTAGATCGTGGTGATTCATTTGCTCAGGTGATCTTGGCATTTGATCATACCAAATTTTGTATGGAGACTTTTAATTAGGTTTCGTTGTATTACCCCTTATAAGTTCGTTCTGTACGTTCATCTATCTGTCTGTCCCACCATCCATAAAATATATACTTTTTATGGTATACCAAAAGATAAAACTCTGTTTTAAACTATCACGGTTATTCACTAAACAGTAAAAAGAACACTACTTGGGAAACATTTTTTGTTCAGATAATTTTAAGGAAAGTTCAATGAACTTTGGGCTACAATGTCTTGAATTTTTTACAGCTTTATCGCTAAACCTCAGATCACACAAACAAGGGAGATATGCCTTAGTATAATTATCGTTCGCGTTCGAATGTCTCGGGTTTTCAGCCACATTTTTTTTTCTCTTAATGCAAAAACTGTAAGTAAGTACGGTAGGTATATTTTACGCACACTAAGAAACTTGCAGCAACACCAATGAACTTATAAGTTCGACCATAGAGAAATATACTATACTAGAGGTTCGACTAAAGGCATCAAGCAAGATTTAGGTCTAAGGAGTTTGCATTCACTACGCCACCTTAACATATCTCTCTGAAATATGAAATACATTTGAATGAAGGTTTTTAATATGACTTAGGGCAATATATATTTTGCAAATGATAAATTTAATATAAAAATGATTAATGAAATCTTATCTTAATTTTAAAAGTACTATTCAACGATACCTCACACAAGAAGAAAGTGAAGGAAAAAAAAACATCTTGGCAAAATTATATTTTTTATACTTTTTAAATTGAGATCTATAACTAAAACTGTGATTGTGTAAGGTTTCATGTATTTACGTTAATAACTATAGAACTTAGATGGTTCTGAAGTATTAGGACGGACTGACCGAACTTATAAAGGGTTCTTTCTTATAAAACAGAACCCGAAAAAGTTATCGTGTGATCCATAAATATGTAATACAGTGCGCGTCGTATTGAGGACCCTTTTGATAACGTTGTTGCTTAGGAAGACAAATGTAGCAACACTGCCAGAAGCGACATCCATCATTCAGTAGCTTTAACGTTCTCTATTAAGGTTGACTTCCGTGCATCGCGGCCGATCGCAGCCATGCGCGTCTGTCGTACGCGTCTAAAGCGATTTATGTATATAATTATATTTATATCATCATCATCATCACATCAGCCATTAAATGTCCACTGCTGAACAAGGCCTCCCTCTTACAGAGGGGTGTTGCCATAATCCCCACGCTTGGCAGGCGGCTTGGAGATCGCAGTACGTTATATTTATATATATGTATATATTTATATATTTTTACAGCGACGTCTTTCCTCGGCCGCACGCGTTTGACGCAGACCTCGGAAGATAGAGAGAAAGAAAAATATTTATTCATGACCGATACAAAAGATACATAGATATTATGAGTTAAAAACAATAAAACCATACATTGGCGTCATACATTTTCATAGTGCGAAGACTTGTCGCATCAGCTGCGCGCGGCTGCGATCGGCCGCGAAGCCGCGATTTACGGAAGTCTACCTTAACAGCTTACTTGAATATTAGTACACAGGTTATTAAAGCGAGTAACTATGTTGCGCAAGGTCCGATCTAGTGATTCAGTAATCTAGTCGTGAGAGTTTTGATACTGGCTACTTATTGAGGTCAGATGTTTTTTTATTCCAATTTCGAATGTATTAGCATTGTCTACCCGATTGAAAGGTTGGATTGTAAGAGCTGTGAGTGATTGGTATAGAATAGGTCAAAATTTTTTATTTTTTTTTTCTTTTTTATGGCAAAAGTTAAATTAACATTTTTGCCAGCAACAAGTATGGCAGAAGAGAGAAAATAGAAGTTGGAATATAGAATTTATTATTGCGAGTTAAACACTTCCTAGAATTTGTGATTACATTTAGGAAATGATAACCAATGATAACGTTTAATTGACGCTTGCATTTGCGCTTTTGTTATGAGAATTTGACATTATGCCAAAGACAGATATTTTTTTTTCTAAAAAAAAAAACTTATAAACCTTAGAATAACTATACAAAGAAACCAAGTACATTCACAAAATTTAAGCCATTCAAATGGTGTTATATAATTATGGCTCCAAAAAAAATAAAAATTTTACTATGTCAATTTGCGCGGTAAAATCGTACCACAACAAGTCAGAAAAGCAGCATAAGAGTTATGGTGTGACATTCCACAGGTAATCCAATTATTTTCTTGCTTAAATCGTTTAAAATACCAATCGAAACGTAAACTACAAAGCGGATTTGTAGCTTACGTTTTGAGAAGGCGTTGTTTGGAAACCTACCTTCTCTGAGTAGTTATTCTAAGTTATAAACGTACGATCGAAATAACGCCAAACCTACTTACATCGTACAATCGATATAACTATTTAACTTTTATTTAAACAAGGAGGATATTATTTTTTTTGCAAAGAAAATCTTCTCCATATTATTTTAGTAGACGATATATCTAATATCAATATACAAAGGTAATGTGATGCAAGGTCATGATTTTATTGCTATTATTTAATTACAGATTCTTAAATATTTTACGAAGTTAAACCTTAAGGTACCTTAAGGTAACGACTAGTTTTAATCATACTAATATTATAAATGCGAAAGTGGGTTTGTTAGTTTGTTGATTTGTTTGTTCCACTTTCACGCAGCAACAGAGCAACGGATCAATCTGATTTTTTTCAAGGGCTGGAGAGTGAGATATGCTACATTGTCATCATCCTCATAATCACCATTTTTCATCAATATGCGGGTGAAACCGCGGGAAGCAACTAGCAGAAACATAAAAGTAGGTAGGTAGGTATTTTTATTTTATTTTGACATCATACCAGTTTCATAAAATAAGGATAAGCCGCTATCTGAAAAAAAATACTTGTTTTGCGTAGGATATATTCTGTGGTACAACTAAGTAAGACCATAGCAGCTGTATAGATGATAAAAATCTAGCTGACTTTGTATTCTCGATAGCCTCTCAGAGGATACATATCTCAGCCAAATGACACAATTTCTTACGTCTTTGGACTCGTGCCGGTACCGGTGTTGTTATAACTCTAACATTTGCCAATAAATACGAGTACTTGTGAATTTCAAACACGGATTACTTATATGGTGCAATAATTTCACCTTACTGATATCACAGAATAAGTATTAGGTATTAGTAAAAATAAGACAAATCCCATCATTTTAAAAGTTTTAGTGATATTTCTAGTTAATAAAATTCTTAAGGCTACGCTCACCGGCCAGAGATCTCTTTCGCGTATTTAAAGCATTTTTGAAGATTAAAAAATCATCGAGTGACTTTTAAAAAACCGACTGGGATCGGGAATTTGGGTTTTGAGATTGGCTCTTTTATGCACAAGGTTTTTTTTAATATCTTCTTAGCGAATGTCAAACTACGCTGCGCTTACTGGTCCGTGGTCTCCATTCGACAACGTTTCATCCCCATCGGCCTGCTATTCTGTGATGTCCAGCTGTGGACGTATTATGGCTGAAGCGATGATGATGATGAATGTCCGTCATAAAAAAAAATGTGCGAAAAAGATAGATTTGCTCGGTGAGCATGGTCTTGAATTTATTCATTCATTCATTCATTTATTCACTGACAGATAACCTAAGTAGTTGGGTTTAGAAGAATGAAATTTTCCACAAGACTTGTGGAAAATTTGTTAGTTATTCCACTAGCTGAAACCCGCTGCTTCGTACGCGTAGAGCTCGGCTTTCGGCCTCGCTGCTACAACCCGTTATTGCCTAAGTGTTATTCTAATGTATTAGCTATATTATTGTAAACTTTCATTAAAATCCATTCGGTAGTTTTTGCGTGAAAGGGGAACAAACATCCATACATATATACATAAAAACGTTATAATATTAAGTAGGATTGTAGGTAAAAGGATTTTAGAGAATTATATCAATCGGCGGCGGGACCGATTTCCATGCCCAATAATAAAATAAAAAAATCATTGAAATATTTTTTTGCCCTTTTTTATGTCCCGAATGTTATTATTATTATTTATTATTCAAAATCGCGGGCATTTATCTAGTAATATCATAAACTCAAAGGTTTGCGTGAATGTTTGTCCGCACTCATCTCTGTATCAACTCTAGTTTACACCCTCCGAGAAGCCCTGTGTCCCAGCAGTGGGAACATGATAGGCTGATAATAATATACCCTGAAAAATTGTTTTTTTATCCTTATAATATAAACAGATGCCTTATTATAGATGGCTCATCGTGATTCGGATCGTGATCGCGATCTCGTGCCATCTCACTTACGCACACGTGCGAGTAAGTAGATGCGAACGGGACGGCATGCAATCTCGATCACGATTAAACTTCTATAATAAGGCCGCAGATTCTGTGGGATAATAGTAACAATAAGTTTATAAAAGTGACAGAAACAGAGGGGCCCTGCTAGTAAGGAATATGGCTTATTTTTAACCGACTTCGAAAAAGGAGGAAGGTAGTCTTTTCGGCCCGTATTTTTCCATTCCAACATAATAGTAGGTTAAAACTAGTTTTATGCTTAAAGTTAGTCCAAGCATTTATTTCTCTGACATTTGCAATAATATTGTAAAAAAAAAATTATGGAAACCACTTTCGCTAGGTTTTTAAATTTAAGACTGTAAGCAGATACCCGACATACTTCAGTGAAATATTAAACGAAACTGTTATTATTATTATTTTTTATAATGTTATTGCAGCTGTCAGACCAAATAAATGCTTTAACCGAGTTTAGATGAATACGTAACTTTTCAAAACTATTGTGTTTCTCTTCCTAGAAAATTAGTCTTGTGGGGGTGCAAAATTCAAATATGGTCAAAGGCGCTCTAGTCACACACACTGTATAAAAAATAAAGATATCGGGCTGAAATAATATTAAATCTCGATGAATCAAAGAGAGTTGTTAGGTAAGTGACGTGAAATAAAATATGTGTTTCAATCCACCATTGTATTTGCAGAGAGTTGACCATAAATTGCAATCACAATAGAAATGCCTACCACAGAAACTAAATCGAGATGGGAAACACAAAATTCAATAGGAGTAACCCAGTAGTTAGTAATTCAAATTTAATGTGAAGACCAAAATAATGTACGCTGTCACTTTCTTTGTCACGTCGCGTGTAGGCAGCCAAGCATGACCTTACTCATATGGTAATGGTGACACAATATATTTCAACTGGACAGTATCTTACATCTCGCAATAAAGACTAGAATACTAGAATAACCCTCTTATGCATAAATCTCTGTCTCTATCTCTTCTCTATCTCTATCTCTACATAGTATAATCTACATAGTATAAATTAAAGTCGCTTTCCGCGTCTGTCTGTCTGTCTGTATGTCTGTATGGCCGCTAACTCCTCCTAAACCACGCAACGGATTTTGATGCGGTTTTTACCATCAGTTAGATAAATTTTCACGGAAGGTTTATATCTATATCTAGCGACCCACCCCGGCTTCGCACGTAAATTACACCCGTGCGAAGCTGGGCGGGCGGGTCGCTAGTGCTCGATAAGCTAATTTCTATAAAGAAAGTGACTGAGTGAGACTGAGTGGTTAACCCTAATATTAGAGTTTTAGGTTACACTGCATAATTATGGCGCAGGTGTCAGGCATGCCATAAAACAATGGCATAAATATCTTCAGAAACTTCCGTGTAATCCTCGATATTACAGTTAATATAAAAATTAACCAAAAATTACCTGGTGTACACAATAAAGAGTTGTCTATCCATCAATTTTTTATCACGACTTTTCAATATTAGTATACAGTAGGATAAACCTATATGGAATGGAATTGACTTGTTTTTATCATCTTTTAGAAGGCTGACTATAAATTAAGGCGATCAAATTCGTTTATTTGCATGAATATAGGTATTGGATCACCGAAAACAAAATTAAAATGTGTTCAAAATTAAAAAATATATAAGCATTTTAATGTCTTGCTAGACAGAGAGTGTACTGTACTCAACAATTACATCTCTTGTAAGTACGTACACACGTTAACAAATTCCATACTGAAACTTACTCTGCGGGAAAAGGAAACATCACTTCTTCACCATGAAAAAACTCAGATTTGCATGATTTAATTCCTTTTAAATCATGCAAATATTTCTATCGGATTGCCAGAGCGGGAAGGAAAAATTTACAGCACTTTATGGTTGATATTCCGAAACCCGTTTGAAGCGCTTTGATTTCACTTTTATTATGCGAACTGCTAGTCAGTGGAATGTGTTGCCTGGTTGAGTATTCCCCGATAGTAGCAATCCGGGTGTCTTCAAATCAAGGGTGAATCGGTTTCTTGGAGCAAGCGTGCTCCATCGTAGACCGTATCATCGCTTAACATCAGGCGAGTTGGTGCAAGCCTATTATATAACTTTAAAAAAACTATTAACGCTTATAAATCAGAAACTTACTGTTACTTTTTAGCGGATTAAAAAAAAAATCTCAGTACAGTTTTTAATAGGTCAAACAGTCCAGTAGCTTATTGTTTCAACAAAGTTTGGCATCTGTTTTCCATCGTAACGTGTAACGTCACTCGTATCCTTGTAGGCACTTATCATTTCGTTCTAGTTTTTAGCCTTTAACCGCAGGCGTTCTAAGAAATATTAGCAAGGAAAGCGTTTAGGCTGCCCGAGGCTAGAGTGGAATAACAATCAGGTGCCAGCTCACCTGACGTAAGTGGACATTCCTGAAAACGGGGCCAGTAATAACAAGCAAGGTGGCGCGTGATAAGAGTGATAAGAGAACTGCACAGTGCACAATTGCATTCAAAACTAAATAAATACGCGCCGAATTAAGAACCTTCCTCCTTTTTTCAAGTCGGTTAAAAATATTTTTATAATAATAATAATAAATACGCAGGGGTGGCTTTATGGCGAGCCGTCAGTAAGTGGCGACACCGCGTACCCCGATTCCATGGGTCTAAAACCCCAGAGACCCTGACCCCTGGCTTGCCTTAACCGGCCGTCTGGGGGTGGAAACCGCAAGAGCTAAAAACCTAAGCTCCAGGGTGGAAGTGTTAAAAGGCATAACACCGCCAGTAGCTCTTAGTGAAAGTGCAGCACACCTCGACACCCTAAGCCACCCACGCTAATGTTGCCCCTCCTGTGCCAATATGTGGCAGCCATTATGAGGGGCCCATTTAGTGGGTGGCAAGTCATAACCCGCCAAAATATCTTGTTATGAGGCATAATTGGCAGGTGCCGTACCTCATACCATAGACCAGGAACATACCATCAAGAATTCACCACAATAGCCCAGATTTTTTTATCCAATACTGTACAATAGTTTTATATTCCATTTAATACCCATAATTGTAAATTTTATACTCAACAGGGCCTCTTGGTGTTGGCTTCGGCCCCACCAATGCCTATCAAAGGTCCGGGCTAGACCTGGGAAGAAAATTAAATAAAGAGATAATAATAATATTCGGGACATTTTTGGGGTCATCTGACCCCAAACTAAGCAAAGCTTGTGATATGGCTGCCAGATACTGATATAATATTTTTTTCTGGGCAAGTGCCTTTATTAACTAAACAAAATACAAGCTAAAACTAAAACTACAAATACAGTTAGACTGCCCATAGACCGTTGAAGGTCTAAAGACAATCCAAATGCTCAAGCTCACTACCAGTTGGCAGCGTACCCAGCATGCTGGCGGCATTACCACGTTGAATGGCAATGCAATATACATATATAGATTTAAATACAAATTTAAATAGATATTAACAACCAGATATAGAACAAACACAAATGTTCATCACAACGGGCCACCATCCATCATTTTGATATCCAACACAATAAAATAACAGTACGTTTTAGATCGAATTTCAGTATTCCGATAAAGATCGACTGCTTACCGATTTGGATATTTTACGAAAAGGTTTTGATATCCAACAGAATAAAAGGACAGAACATTTTTGTGCGAATTTCAGTATTCCGATAAAGATCGACTGCTTACCGCTTTTGATATTTTACACAATACCGAGGACACAATATTATTATAATGTGTATTAAATTACCTCAATTTACTAGTTATCTTAATTTTAATTAGTGTGTTTCAACGAAAAAAAATCTTTTGGGTTGTTTGCTATGTTCCTTGAAAAAGACATCAACGCGCTCCCTTCATCTCGATTACTCGTATTAGGTACAGAAAAATTGTCAAACGAACAAACAATACAGATATGCAATATAGATAATAAACAATACAAATAGGTATGCTCAGAACTATTTGTGTAAGATTTTTTTTACGGGTATCGTACTAAAATAAATACAGGGTTACGCGGAAAGGGTGTACTAAGCTGGTAGAGGTCCATAGTACTGATAGTGCCCATAATTATGAATAACTTTTACTGCGGGGCCAACCCTGAAAAAAAACAGCTTTTCCATTAATTTTGTCGAGTCCGAATGACCATTTTCTATATTTTAAAATGTAGGAAAACAATATTGGCGAATCTGTAGAAGGTACCTACTATTTTCTACACAGAACAAAGTTAAACCATTTAAAATTGTTGTCATCCTATTCTCACACATTAAAATAAAAAGAGATGCAGATAATATTAATCCTGTCAGATTGGTTTAGTTTCACTAAACTAAAACAATGAACCGCGTCGGCCATATTCGAAACCAAGTTTCGAAACCAGTTTTGGAAAACGAAAAACACTAGTGGTACAAACAAATCAATAACGTTTGAAGAATCGAGTATGACATACAGACAGACAGATGTAGTCTACTGGGTTACGGAGAAAGAGTGTGTTAAGCCGAAAGGGGTACACAATACCCACAGAAAAGAGAAGTAAATGAGAAGGAAAATCTATCGCCAAGTATTATGTCAGAACCTTGATTGAACATTCTTATTTATGTCAACGCGTCGAACTCCGCATCCAAAGAACTTGGACCTCACCTTTTTGGGGTAGGTTTCAAAGTTCTTTGTCCGCATCACATTTATTGATTTCGAATGACTGACGTTTCGTTTATATGGGTGCAACTGGCTACAATAAATTTCTTACAAAAATTCCTTGACAGCCGTCCTAAAAAAAAACTTCCACTCTTTCCGCGAAGCTGTGTATAATTGTATATATGGCGTTTATGGTGATGAAAAGTTCGAAAAATTCGCGTGAGTCATCGATAAGGCTTGCTGTAGAGTAGTCGCTACCTATACACCCGCGTTGGCGGAGTCGTAAAGTTGCGCAACAGTTGGCAACCTTGTGAAGGACGCGCGTGCGCACCGTACGCAGGGAAAATGCCTCCGCACGCTTGTGACTGCCACTCGCGCTGTGGCGCGCGCTTCTTGCATTTTCATATTACAGAGACCTTGTGGAATATATTTTGTTTTTTTAGCTCCGATACAATACAATACGATATAATGACTCTTTATTAAAATACCACAAAACAAGGATAACATAAACATTACAATAAAAATATTATCTAGACTTTTAACAGGCGGCCTTATCGCTTAAAGCCATATCTTCCAGGCGACCGAGCACGGAAAGGAATTATATAAAAAAATATATAAATTAGATAGTTTTTTTTTGTTTAAATACTGAGTTACGCAGAAAAGATGTACTAAGCCAAAAGAGATCCAAAGTACCAGTCAATATAAACAGCTTTTACTATGGGAATAAATCTGAAATCCCGAAGAAAATATATCGGCTGTTCCATAGAAAACGGCGATTCACTCTCGACAATTTTTTTGGAACAACTGATATTTATATTCGTGTTTTTAGGGATGATCCCATAGTAAAAGTTGTTCAAATTATAGGTACTATGTACCCCTTGCAGCTTAGTATACGTTTGAAGACACCGCTCGCTAATTATAAACGTAACTTCTTTCTAACTTTCCATGACTTTTCTTTTTAGCGGTGCAGCACTATTGAAATGTAAAAAGTCTAGGAAACCTAAATGAGTCAGTACGGAATTTTGGTAAGCATCGACATAAAAGTGAACAATTACGATAGTCTGCCCGTGGCTTGAATTTCAAACGTACCAATAAATAACTGGTCAAGTACGGCTCCATTGAAAGTACACGTACACTGGTAGCAACTCAATTAACTATGTCATGTTATGTGATGAACTGAAGGGAAACGTAGTTGATTACGACTTTAACCGAAAGACTTAACAAACTTAATGCAAAATTATCCATCATTAGCTGACGTAGCAATGTCAAATGGTGATGTTCATGATGAAAAGTACCCTATGTACTAATCCAGGACATAAGCTATCTATAGTCCAAATTTCATCTAAATCATACACACATCTCACACACACAAGCTTTCGCATTTATAATATTAGTGTGATTAAATGATTTTTAAAAAGGTGTCTAACTGTCTACGCATCTCTCCCGGCTGGCAAAGCATTGATATAGCACCGTTAGTTGCAGGTCCATAGGCGTTTCTACTTACTATCAGGCGGATCGCATGCTTCTATGCCGTCTCTAAAAGTCGTACACTAATAGATAAAAGGTTCATGCTTGTTTGCCGCTTACGCTACAGTTTTATTAAAAATAAAACTATAATAGATTGAAGTTTTTTTTAGTTGTGTTTAGCTGCAATAACAATAAAAAAATTGAATTATAATTAATATTTTATATTTTCATTTCTTATTAATATTTTACACTTTCAACAGTGTATGGAATCCAACATAATAAGTAGTTTGGATATTTATTAGTTTAGCTTGTATTTTGTTTAGCTAATATAGGCACTTGCCAGATATTACGAAGACTTTTGTTAACAATTTTTTCATCTCATTTAATTTTCAAACATACCGACTCTGCTACAATCTCACGAACAAAACGTGCAAAAGAAATCAGAATGTATAGTATTCTTTGTTTTTTTTTTACTATCTACTGCAGCTGTCAGAGCTAAAAAAGCTTGAACCTAGTACATTAAATTTGTGTCCACTATTTTGTGAAACATAGGCTTCATTACCTAAAAACGCGCAAAAAAAAAACTTCTCGCGTAGTAAAAGCTTGTTATTTCAAGTTTAAAATGTTGGTCACAAAAGCATACCAAATATTCAGAAGATAGCTGGTAGTAGGTAGGTATATTTTTTTTCTATACGCAACGGTATCTTAAGGAATAACCCAGCACCTACATTATTTTGAAAAAGTACTAAAGTATATCTTTTGAAATGAAGTTCAAAGTAAATACTCAAAATTAAAGCTCGCAATGACATATAGAGTTATCGAAAACATATTAATATTATATTTATATCTTCAAATCACGAGTGAATCGTGTGCTTCTAGGCAAGAGTGCTCCATCGTAAACAGCATCACAGTATAACATCCTTGTTTCTTCTAGATTTTTAATATAATAATATGTCTACCAACTTATACCATTATTACGTATGAACGCATTATGAAATTATTATTATGAAATTTTGACTAGCCTATGTTCCTGCATGTTCCTACTGCTGGTACAAAGGCATTCACTTGAAGAGAGAAAAAAATGGGCCCTCAATCTTCCATGCTGGGTCAGTGCATGTTGGTGAATGTCTTTGAACTAATTTTTTTCGATATACCGGTTCCCTCACGATGTTTTTCCTTCACCGTTTTTGAGCGATGGTATCGAAACTACACTTTATTAATTTTAAGTACTAAAATAATTCTTTGGTGCAGGGCTGAAGATCGAACTAGATGCTGTCAGATTGTAAAACGCGCATGCTACCAATTGGCCATCTTTTCGATCATTGTTTGTTTAGAACTTTTTGATTTAATATACAATACTTTGAATCAATTTGAACGTATCACCAATTTTTTATGCATTGCGCAGGTTTATACATCCTGAATGAGTTTTTGAACGGTATTCAAACCGTGAAAACTGTTCAAACAGTCCTGAAACATGTTTATTCATGAATATGGAAAAGAATCGGAGTGACCGCCAAGTTTCATAGGCCAGCTATGTTGCAAGTAGCCGCTTTGTTATCGTGGCATTGTCCAGCCGTCCCATCGGCCGAGCTCGTACGTGCGTACTTGAATATATTTAAATTTGGAGATGCTACGGGATGAGGCAAGCGCTTCACCACAACTACTATAAATGCTGTTAGTGTCCAACAAGGGTTACAGTTCGCTGCTTCGAGCATCCCCGAACACACATCACAAACAATTAGAAATGGCTTTCAAGGTACGGAAACAAGGATTCAGTGAAAAAAGTGTCTTAAAGTGATCGTGAAAAGTGAAGTGTCTAAAAAAGTGTTCCTTATAATTAACGTGTTCTAAATTATGATGAAAACACCCAACAGCTGCAAGGATCATAGATTGAGAAATTGATAGTAATGCAGTATCAATGTACAAATATAAACTCGTGCCATGCATTTCAATTAGTTAGTCTATTACTACTACATTATAGGTTAAATAAAGTTTATTTATGTTTCTGTTTTTACAGTTGGTGGTCTTCTCTTGTCTGGTGGCGGTGGCCTGTGGCAGTGTTGCCGTGGCGCCCGCGCCGCAAGTGTATGCTGCGCGTCTTGAAGAGTTCGATCCCCTACCTCAGTACCAGTACGGATACAGCGTGGCTGACGCTCTCACCGGCGACTACAAGTCCCAGGACGAGCAGCGCAATGGTGACGTAGTGACCGGCAGCTACAGACTGATTGACCCCGACAACACTCAACGTACCGTCACATACACCGCTGACTCAGTCAATGGTTTCAACGCGGTCGTAACCAAGGAGCCGCTCGTTGCCGAGCCCGTCGTGTCCGCCGCTCCCGTGGCTCCCGCTCGCTACGTCGCACAGGCTGCTCCCGTCTACAACTACGCTCCTGCTCCCGTCGCTGCCGTGGCCCCTGCCCGTTACGCTGTTGCCCCGGCTGCCGTGGGCCCTGCCCGCTACGCCGTAGCTCCCTCTGCCGTGGCTCCAGCCCGTTATGCCGTGGCCCCCGCTGCTGTTGCCCCAGCCCGCTACGCCGTAGCTCCTGCTGCCGCCCCTGTCGTAGCCGCCCGCTACGCCGCCGCACCATCTTTCTACTCGTCCCCGTACGCGGCAGCGTACGCCTCACCGTACACGGCCGCGTACACCGCTCCATTCTCGAGTGCCGCCGTCACCCAGTACTCCGCCACAGGACCAGTCGCAGCGTACACCCAATACGCAGCCCCTGCGGAATACTACGCGTCTCCGTACAACGCTCCCGCCAGGCTAGTCAACGCAGCCCCCGCCAGGCTAATCAACGCAGCCCCCGCCGGCTACCGCTACCCTTGAAGAATACCCCCAATTTGACGGCTCATTTTTATCTCTAAAGACTTGATTTGTACATAGTTTTATGTTTTCTTATTTTTTACTTGAAACAAAATGAAAATAAATGAATGAAATTTTAGTTGAAGTTTATATATTTAAAAATACCCTGATTATTACTTTGTATAAAAATTATCTGAAAAGAAGTTACTTGGTGCGGTTATTATGTACATCAAGTTACGTTAAATCTATTATTGTAAAAAAAACACATACACAAGGTTTGAAGCTCCATAAAAATTAATTTATGTAGGTACCTTTTAATCCAACTTCAAAAAGGAAAGTAGATTCGTATTTTTATTTATTTAACAAAGTGGCGGGTTTCATTTAATGCCACAATGTGAACTGTCTACTCATAATTTACTTACAAATCTGATAAAAAGTAGCTATTATGAATATTTTTTATTAATAATATATTATAGAAATTAAAATATGTACCTACCAGCTTTTAGGTAGGTAAGCAGCGAATTATTTCGACACAAGGACACATTTAGCTGGCTTATAAAGTCGAATGAAGATAAATAAACCGCCAAGTGCGAGTCAGGCTCGCGCACTGAGGGTTTCGTACCACCAAAAAATACAATAATTATCAATTAAAAAAACCGACCTCTAAATTAGTAAGATATGGCATTTCGATCCGGTGAAATGATAAAGAGGTAATCCAGGTAAGGTATTACACCGACTCGGTGTCAAAATGTTAGTTACCAACTATCGAGTGTAGCTATCTAACCGTTACAGAGGGTTGAATCAGCCAACACATCATCAGCCATTAAATGTCCACTGCTGAACAAGGCCTCCCTCTTAGAGAGGGGTGTTGCCATAATCCCCACGCTTGGCAGGCGGCTTGGTGATCGCAGCACGTACACCGTGTACTAATAGGACGCTGCTGCCCATCCTCCGGTGGTTCTGGTCACAGTTTTAGGACATACCCAGGTCCAATATTGGGAACGGCCGTTAGTAATAGGGTCCCGTTTTTACCCTTTGGGTACGGAACCCTAAAAACAAAAGGGTATATCCATACAACAAACGTATTTTTTTACGTATTTTTGTAATTGTCAAAATGGTAATGCGTACAAGCGTCAAACTTGACATGATTATAGTACGCACTCTGAAGTGTAACGACAAATAATAAATAATGGCCAAGGGCGAGTCGGTGACAAGTGTCTGTTCATTACCAAGTTATAACTGGTAATTTCGTTATTGAATTTTGTGGAGGTGCGGAACCCTCAGTGCACGACCCCGACTCGCACTTGGCTGGTTTATTTCTTTTTTACTTTTAATTATTTCTTAATTAATCCGCCGTAACATTACATATTCTGTGAAAATTTCAACTGGCTATTTATTACGGTTCGAAAGATACAGCCGTTTATATATAGGACGGACGGACCCAATGTAGCCAAAGGGTAAAAACAAGACCCTATTACTAAGCCTACGATGTCTGTCTGTCCGTCCGTCTGTCCTACCTATTAACGGCTGTTATTTTCGAACTGTAATAGATAGCTAGTTATCACAGAATATGTTACGTTACGGCGGATTAACTAACAAATAATAAAAAAAAAACTAAAATGAAAAACGAAAGGGGGGACAATACTACAAACGTATTTTTTTACGTATTTTTGTCGTACAAGCGTCAAACTTGGCATGATTATAGTACACACTTTAAAGTACCACAACAAATAATACATAATGGCCAAGTGCGAGTCGATGACAAATTTTTGTTCATTACCAAGTTATGTTATGCTGACTAATAATTAACTGTGGCTGCGTAGCAATTGCTTCGACTATTTTGGACGGTGTTATAATAACTGATAATTCGGTTACTTGGACGACCTTATTGTTTTTGTGGTGATACGGAACCCTACGTGCGCGAGCCTGACTCGCACTTGGCTGGTTTATTTTTTTGGAATTAAGTTTTATTTAAGTTAAGTTAAACTATAAATAATCAAATATACCAAAGAAATTAAGACAAATGAAGAAGTGTTGGATGAAATTTATTATTTCTGATCAGTGTCCAGAGTTCCAGCCCATCTAACCTTTGGCACAGTACTAAGGGGCACATAAATTGCGTTGCGATAGAGATCCCGGTGCCCATCCATTAGACAATATGGGATGGCAATGTGAGGTTTTAATGCGTACAACCTTAAATGCATCGGCATCATTCCAATGCAGCCCAATTTGTATTAAGAACAAATAAAAAAAAAAAAAAAAAAGACAAATGCATCAAAAATCACCGAAAATTATTGATGATGTTATAGTCTATCAAATAATTTTGGCAGGTCGTGCCCAAGAAGTTTCGTATTTTTTCCGGTAAAATGTACTACAAAATAATGTCGTACTGTGAAGTGCCACGCATAATGAACAACCACATATGCTTTAACCTAATTTTTGCGTATCGTTTCCCTACTTTTAAATTCTAACACAAAACCTAAACGATTTGTATATGGCAACTGCGACAATCACGCAGAGCCAAAAGCCCCGGGGAAGAAGAAAAAAAACCCACTGACTATCGAAAATTGGTTTTGAAATAAAATAAATAAAAAAAATACTATTAATATATAGGTAACTATATTATTTTTGTAACTATTAAAGTTATTTGCAATTATCTATCGCGCAACCAGTTCAAAGAATTCGGAATACTACCCAAAAAGGTAAGGTCCGAATTCTTTGGTCCAGGTCCAAAGAGCATATTATATACTCGTAATTGGCGCTCTAACTTCTTGGGATTTAACTTATTTAAGTTTGTATTAACAGTAGGTTTTTTTCCTTTCCTGTGTGATGTACTTATTTCAATATAAACACGGGTCTAGCCCGGACATTTGGTAGGCATTGGTGGAGCCGAAGCCAACACCAAGAGGCCCCGTTGAATATAAAAATACAATTATGTGATGTGGATTAAACTATTACTTACTACAGTATATGATATAAAAAGTCTGGGCTATTGAGGTGAACAACTTGTTGATGGGAAAACAGGTCTATGGTATGAGGTACAGCACCCGCCAATTATGCCTCATTTCAAAATATTTTGGCGGGTGATGACTTGCCACCCACTAAATGGGCCCCCCATAATGGCTGCCGCATTTTGGCACCGGAGAGGCAGCATTGGCGTGGGTGGCTTAGGGTGTCGAGAGGTGTGCTGCACTTTCACTGAGAGCTACTAGCGGCGTTATGCCCTTTAACACTTCCACCCTGGAGCTTAGGTTCTTAGCTCTTGCGGTTTCCACCCCCAGACGGCCAGTTAAGGCAAGCCAGGGGTCAGGGTCTCTGTGATGTACTTATATTATTATAAAATATACCTAGTCTTTTTAAGTTTTCGCATGGAAATTTGTAATTATTTAATGTAAGAACTTTATTAGCTCTGCTCGCAGTGGCATCGAAAAATAAACATAATTTATGTACTAAATAAGTGATTGGTGCAGGGCCGAGTATCAAACCGGGAGCCGTCAGTTTGTCAAGCTCACATGAAACCGCTCGGCAACCATGGCCCCATATGCGCACAGATTACTAATAAACCGGCAGTGCGAGTCGGGACCGCGCAGTGAGGGTTCCGAACTACCACATACAAATAAATTTTATTGTTAACTACTAATACAAAAAGTAGGCCAAAAATATTATATCACGCCTAGGCGGTCACCCATCCAAATACTGACTGCACCCGACATTGCTTAACTTTGGTGAACATAATTTTGTCACTAACTCATACTTGGCAAGCATTTATTATTTGTTGTTTTACTTTAGAGTGTGTACTATAATCATGTTAAGTTTGGCGCTTGTATATATTACCGTTTTTACACTAGAGCAAATACAAAACTACGTTTATAGAAAACGTTTGTTGTAACTCTCTTTAGTTTAACTTTTTATTAGTTCTCTTTAGTTTAACCTGCCGTAAACTTACATGTTCTGTGAAAATTTCAACTAATTATCCGTAACAACTCAAATAAAAAAAACGTTTGTTGGTTATTACTTTTTGACTTTATTATTATTCTTTAGTTAATTTTCTATAACATTACATACTCTCTGAATACTCACACTCTGTGAATATTTCAGCTGGGTTTCAATTACAGTTCGAAAGATACAGCCGTTAAAAGGTAGGACAAACAGACGACGCTAGACGGACGGACGGACATACAGAAAGATAGACAGCGTAGGCTTAGTAATAGGGTCCTGTTTTACCCCTTTGGGTACTTAACCTTAAAAATGACGTTACAACATTTCTAAAATACGCAATTTCGCTTACTTGGATGAGATAATATTTTCATTCAAGTAACCGAATTTTCCAGTCATTTCGATTTAAGCCGTCGAATGTGAGCGAAGGAGTTTTTATGGCTAAAATGGGGAATGTCACCTACATTTCAGACAATTAAAAAAAAAGTTTAAAAAAATTGTATAAATATTATTATACGTGCATAATATTATTATACCATTGGTATTGTGCATAAATCTTCTTACACACAATACGCACGTCGGAGCACTTTTCGCTTACGCTGACATGCGGTGCGTAACACATTCGACGGGTTAAAAGCCAACTGAACCGATTTTGATGAAAATTTTAAGGGACCTGAAAGTATATTATGCTTTTATGCCTACTGCATACATCGATCACAAAGAAAGCATACTCGTGAAACGTAACATGTATCGCAAGAGTCGCATCGCGTAATTCGCGCACTTTCTTCAATGAACCACATTGTATTGCACTCACGTCTTCTGTTACGTATTGATGAGTGTTGTAGGATATATAACGCGATGGGGACCAGGACTAACCACATTCCGACTCTTGGACTGTGACCATCCTATACCAAGCAAACAAACATGAACTCCAAGGTGAGACCGTTGTTTTAATAAACAATTATTTATTAGTTAAAGTGAAAAGTGAACATTGACAGTGATTGATATATTTTGTGATTTAAACTAACTGAACATTTTCATACTTCATAATTTTTTGCATGGCTACCTGTTTTAAGCAATTCTGCAGTGCAAGTACCGTTCTTTAGCGATCGTCAAATGCCATAGAATCGATCATAGCAAGTACTGACCAAATGGCGTTTAACGAATTTGATGATGTCAACTGTCTAATTTGACGATCGATAAAGACGGTACTTGCACTGATGTATAGGTGTTTGCGAAAAGTTGCGCAAACGCAAACCGTATCTCGGCGCGTTAAGGTTCACGTTTACGTGATTATCCGCACTGCACTGTTTCAGCGCTGTTTCGAGCCCGCGCTAAGAGGTAGCCGTGAGGCCCCTGTGCAGTTTAATTGATTGTTTCTGCCACGTACCTGTAGGTTGTGGAATTCGGTTCGGTTTTTCCTCTGAAGTATAATTTAGACTGCTTCTAATAAAGGATGAATAGAGTTCTCAAAGGTAGGCAACGCCAGTGCGGACAATATAGGACCGGGTCCGTACCCGGTACTATATTGTAGGTGTCTACAGGCGGCGGTGACCACTTACCATCAGGCCCGTCACATGATTGTCCCTTATTATATTTAAAAAAGTATAAATCAGTTGAAAATTATGTTTCTTAATCATGATTGATATCATGATAGTCAAATATAATCATGGTACATTGTCTAATGTCTAATCCAGGTAAAACCTAATTTAGATCCTACCAGTAGCGCCCCGGGGCTTCACACTTGTGGACATACCCTTCAGAATCGTACATTTTCTGGTTTAAAAAATATCCTGTTACTTTTCAACCACCGAAAAAAAACGTATTTCAACCGACTTCAGGAGTTTCGCAATTTGGCTCAATTTGTATGTGTGTGTGTGTGCGCGTGGGTGGGTGTATGTTAATCTATATCTTCGTTGATTGCTAATGATTGAACTGATTATAATGATTGTTTTTAACCTACTTCAAAAAAGGAGCGGGTTTCGTTTTTTTATGTTTGTTACCTCAGAACTCCGTCATTTTTTTTTGTTTTTTTTTTGTCTTAATTGTAAGGTCAAATTGTACCTGCTTTCAGATTGGTCCCATAGAAATTCCATTAAAATCGGTTTAGTAGTTTGGTTTTGAAATCAAAATAGCTGGAAAAATAGGTCATTCAAGTAAACGAAATTGCGTTTAAAATGTCGGTTTTTTTAATTATTGAATATTTTATAATATCTCGGGTATTGTAAGTACCTACTAAATTAATTTGATTACTAAAATTAATTTTTCACCTTGATGGAAAATTAGATTAAGAAATAAATACCGTTTATTGGAGTCGCACTTTACGAGAAGTCGATTGAATTTATTGTTCATATCATTATTTCTTCATTTTCTCATTTCGTAGGTGTCTAAAACTCTAAAGAATCCTTTTGTCAGGTAAAATCAATGTCATTGTCGAATCGGTGCTAAGCTGAAACGGCATTCGTTGTCACAATGTGATAAATTAAAATAAATTACCGTTAAATTCTATTGAGGAGATCTCCGGCGCGGGTCGCGGCTTTTAAGACGATGTCTGATAGAGCAAACTGGATTTTGAACACTTGAAATGAGTACTCCAGTTCTTTATAAAGGGCTCAGTTTTTCGTTGACTGTAAAGAAATTCTTACTGCATCTAATCTGCTCGGATCTGATATTAAATTTGCTTAGTAATTTTTATTTCTTTTTTTATAACTGTACTGGACCCGTTTGAAAAAAGGTTCAAAGCATTTCTCATGCTTTTTTTTGCATTTGTTATTATCTTAATAATTTACCAGCTGCATCCCGCGTATACCTCTTTGAAGCAACCTCTTTGGTAGCGACAGCAACCTCCTTATGATTAAAATGAATTTTGAACTTGAAGTCCAAAAACTATAATTTATTCTGAATGATTCGCACAAGTAGAAGTACTGTTAACTAACCGTGTGCGGTGTCATCGTCTAGAATCGCGGCGCGTGCGCAAGTGTTGACCAACATGATCTATATCAGGAGGGCTTGCGACACCGTGGCCGTGCTTTCAACTGACCATAACAATACAACTTGTTCATCCATTTTGCTCTTGTTCTCTATCTATGGTAATTTTTCATTTATCTCTAAGTACACTTCTTCTATACTAATATTATAAAGAGGTAAAGTCTGTGACTCAGAGAGACAAACTGTTTTATTAATAAATAAAAAATGATGTTTCAAACTCATAGCTTTCTTCTACGATTTTCTGTATCAAAATGTCATGGAACACATACAAAATACGGACCAGACTTAGAGAAGATATTTAAATAATTAAACATCTGCCCGGCCGCATATTGACACGGGCCTCCGCTACAGGCAATGGCTGTCCTATTTTTACTTGACCGCTACCTCGACTGATGTTAAACTATGATACGGATCTACGATGAAGCTCGGTTGCTTATAAGAAACCGATGCACTAGTGACTTGAAGACACCTATATTATATCCATCAGGAAACACCCATTCAGGCATTGCATCTCTCAGTTTAGCAGTTTGCATAGGTGAACTACTTTGTACGGGTTTTTGGAATGTCAACGATGCAACGGTATCGCTTTTTTGTGCCCGTCTTGGCCATCCAATAGAAAAATGAACTAGAGGGAATTAGGTCATGCAAATCCGATGATCTCAGATATAAAAACTATAGACTAACAACTTGCAACATTGATGGGATTCTTGTAAAGAAAAAGAAGTTATTTACGAACTCATAAATATGAACAACTATGGGACTAACCCCAAAATTGTAAAAAAAATATGAAGATTTATACATTTCGTTGAGCGTAATTATCATTTGTTTCAGAACAGCACATTTCTTTTTCGCAATTTCAGGATTTGTCCCGTAGTAAAAGTAGTTCATAATAACGAGTACAATGGCCTCTTTTTGGTATGGTACCACTGTACCACCCTTTATATTCGCAATATTCCCCAATAATGTCAGCAGTAAAGAGCTCATTGTATGTAAATGTGACGCCCACGCACTCCCACATTTTAATTTATTAGTTGCTCCTTAGAATAGGTACTATAGGATCTCATATCACATCACTTTCTATTTAGCAATTGGTATTCCTTGATGCCACAAATATAATTGTTAATAAGTTACGTTTGATTTTTTGACTATTGGAAAGTGGCCATGGAAAAGACATCAACGCGCTGCATCCTGTTTCCTTGCTGTGAAATATCAACTTGTATTGAGAGATTGATAACATCTTTACGTTTTGATTTTAGTTCTAATAATCGTATTAACACGGAAGAAGTTTCATCAAGGAACTACACAAAAAAAAAAACATAAAATCTTGTTTGGATTGGAAAATCATTACAACTACCTACCTACTTATTATGACAATGTGTTTTCAATCAATATCCTTTGTTTTTATACACAAATTTTACGTATTTATAACAATGGCATATTTACATAAGCATAAGAAAATCATTTACTCGTGAAAATCTTAATTTGACTTCCTATATTCTTCCTTTATTTTCTATCTATTTGACTTTCTTTTTCTTTTTTGATTTGATTTTTTTGAATTTGTCTTTTTGATTTTTTCTGCTTAGGAGTAGTGCTCTACTTTTATTAAAGCTATTGTCTCAAATTTAAATATACATATTAAGAATAAGAAAAAAAAATACTTAAAATTTATTAACGCAAACTAATCTAAAAACACCGGGATAAAAAAATAAGTGGTCAGAATGCTTGTAGAAGTGCTACGCTGAATGGCAATGCTTAGTTTTTGGCCAATGTAGACGCCAGCATTCAAACTGCTCTACATAATTTTGTTAGTATTATTGCAATTGTTTCATTTAAAATTCCTGATGCATAAAGTTACAAAGGATGGATTTAAATGGGATCATGTTGCAAGCGCACAATCAACGCATATAAATGCAGCAATGTACGATCCACCATGAAGAAATCTCTATTCAAATGTAGTCTCTATTACAAAGGATTAAAGGTGGTTATACTGTCTTAGTTTTAGACATTTATTGCGTAAGAACGATGTTGAAACGTGCTTTAATAATCGATAATCGTCAGGGTGGTATATGGGCCAATCCGATACGTGACTAGGGTCTTAAACAAAATTATACAAACTAAAACCAAAACCATAAACCTAGCAAATGAACACGAAGGAGCATAATTAAAAAACGGAATAAAAATATTCTGTGTCGCTTTCTGGTACTTCAAAAAGCTCTATGCAAATAAAATGTGTCGTTCCGTTAACATCAAACAAACATTTGCATGAGCATTTGATTTGTCTTTAGACCTTCAACCACGGGTTTTTTATTTCTTATCTGTGCCTTCAACGGTCTGTAGGCAGTCCAACTGTTTTTATATTAAGCAGTTTAGGTTTTTGGTGTTAGTTTACGAACAAACACACTTACTCAATATTATGATTTATTTTATTAGGAAAACGTGCGGTGTTATTCTTATCTTGGTAATTGATATTATTTTTCTTAACTCCATTTATTATTTATTTGTTTAGGCTAGATTAGTTTACATACTACAAAAAATATATTACAGAAATACATATCATAGAAACGAAATACCTTTTCCAAAACGAAATACCTTTTCCAAAACGTTTTTTCTGTCGAATCTATAGTGTAATTTTGTTTTACGTCGGCTTCACCTCGTCTTTGTAATTTTTTTTCGTCATTGTCATCTTTTTTTAATACCTTTCTTATTTATAAAACTATTGAGTGTAGAGGTACAGTCAAACCAATTTTTTGATGGTAAGTGCGGAATTAATTCGTAGATATGTGTGTGATGTATGACAATTGTTTCAGGTTGTAGTATTCATCTGCGTGCTAGGCGCCGCCGCCGCCAGCCTGGACCCCCTCCCTCAGTACTCATATGGCTACGACGTGCAAGACGCGCTCACTGGAGACTACAAGGGTCACACGGAGCAGAGGAACGGAGACCTAGTCACCGGCTCCTACTCCGTGATCGACCCTGATGGCACCAAGAGGATCGTCGACTACGCCGCTGACTCCATCAACGGCTTCAACGCGGTCGTGCGTCGTGAGCCTCTATTCGCCGCAGCCCCTGCAAGATTCGTAGAACCCGCTCCCGTTTTTGCCCCGGCTCCTGCCCCCGTTTTTGCCCCGGCTCCTGCCCCAATTGTGGCACGAGCCCCCGTTTTTGGCCCCGCGCCAGTAGTAGCACGAGGTCCCGTTTTTGGCCCTGGCCCTGCACCCCTCCTAGCTCCCAGACTACCCTACTACGTCTAGATGAATTATTACAATTTTGTTGTTGATTTGTATTTTTTATAGGTATTTTATGACTGTTATTTATGGTATTAAATGAATGAAAATTATAAATTTTGGTATTATTGACTAATCAAAACTTTTCCTTATATACTTCAATATATTTTTATTGATTGTTGGTGTGCGCTTGACCGCCACCTCGCCTGATGTAAAGTTGGTCAGTCGGTTTTTTTAGTGGAAAAACGCAAACAAACCTTTACGCACATTGACATATTGATCAAATATACTAGATAATTAGAGGAGGCAAAAATTGGCCAGCAATTACTTTAGCAAAGGTTACTTTAAATCTTAAAGTTATATTTTTGTAGCAAAATTTTCTTTAAAAAAATTGACACAATGACTGCAATTAATATAATTTGTATTCGTTAAAATCCATGTTTGTTTCTGTTTGACGGTTATTATTAATTGAGACCTGACAAAGTATCTTCGTTAAAAATACAATATTTTTTTTTGTATATTGAATGAAAAGAAGTTTACGGCACAATTTAATTACGTAGTAATTAATGTAATAAGCAAATTTAAGCTAGATTGTAAATAATTTAAGGGGCGCCTTTTCAAAACGTATTAAAAGCAAATCTAAAAAAGTATTTACTCGTAAGCAATTCTCACTGCAGGTTACTTTAGCACAGGGAATGACAATTGCAGTAAAAAAATAATTAACTATATTAACAAGCCGATAGACCTTTTAGTCTATGTCTATGTCTTTAGTCCATCGAAGAGGAATCATCCTAATAGCCAACACTCCTGTTAAATAGTGGAAAAACGAGTAGGTACTTGAAAATCCTACTGGTACTTGTGGAACCAACAGACCGTAACCATCTTTTTCGGCCTTTATTCAGATTTTTCTAAATGACGGCGACGTTTTATCAACGAATTTTCATAGTTTTGTCAAGCAAACATTGTCAATATTAGTTGAAAAAATGGTTTGAATTTAAAGTACAAAATCAAACAAATGAAAATAAAATAATAATTACAAGGGAATGTAAAATGTAAATAGCCATCACTTGCGCGTGGTATTGTAAAATTATTATTACAAAATAAAACATCTAGCCTTCTCAAAAAGTATGTTTACTTTTAAAGGTCAGGCCGATTGATTTACAGCTAACTCGCAAATAAGATCTGTACCTGGAAGCTGAATAGGAGACCTTGCTTTTAATAAGATAATGAGAGAGTTAAAAAATGCGGGCGGAGCGAAGCTTTCGACGAGCTCGAAAGAACCGACCAGATTATATGTGGAGTTGGTCAAATAATGGAACTAAAAATCCTCTATACACGAATGCACTGCAAAAAAAGACTGAAGCTGTTATCTTTTTTAGGATTTACGTGTGTATGTAGATTGTGGGTTTCTTTTTGATCAATTTAATTTATTAGACTAAATAATACGAAAACAACTTGAAAAAATATAAACAAAATACTTAGTACTAAAATATAAAACTAAACTAATCTAATAAACCGCTGCCAGCTGGCATCGTACCCAAAATGCTGGGTGCATGTGGGTTTCTTATTTCCATTATTACAAGTCCATCCAATATACCAAATAGAAAATTTGTTTGTTGTAATTTGGCTATTTTTTTATTTATGTAGTTTGTGTTAATAAAATCGTACGATGACTCTCTCACTCAACTTACTATATAAGTTGTCGCACTGTGGCCCAGCGACCGCGCTGACACATTCCATCGAAGATCGCGACCTTGCCTTCGTTAAACGCTTCAATTAAAAGCGAAAGTTACAATAAGCTCCTCGTAGGTGCGGGTTCGATTACCGGACCACGTGTGACGTCACGTAAATCTGAATGTCACGAGTGGACACGCGTTGGATATAAAACGAGATCGAACTCTACTTTCGGCAGTTCAATCTCACCATCGAACTTTATCACAACCTAAAATGGCATTCAAGGTACAGAATAAAATATTGTTGATAAAGCATAACGATTTTATAAAAATAAAAATTCAATTAAAGTTTCTTATTCATACACTGGTAGGCCGTGGTAGCCTATTTGGGAGACCGCTAGACTTGAAAGCGTGAGGTCGCGGGTTCAAACCCCGGGCCCGTACCAATGAGCTCTTTGGAGTTTGTATACGGATTTTCATACCAGTGGCTTTTCGGTGAAGGAAAACATCGCGAGGAAACCTGCATACGTACGGAGAAGAAATTCAATGGCGTATGTGAATCCACTAACGCGCACTGGGCCAGCGTGGTGGAAATGGCCCAATCACCCTTTCGGGGGTAGGCTAAAAGTCCAGCTGTGAACTGTTAAAAGGCTGATTATGATGATTCATACACTAATCCTACAAATATAAAAATTATAATTCCTGTTCTTTCAGTTTGTCGTGTTCAGCGCCTTGGTGGCAGCAGCCAGCGCTGGCCTCCTCCCGGCCGCACATGTAGCGTACTCCGCTCCCCTTGGCTACGCCAGTCACGCCGCTCCCTTGGCGTACGCCGCTCCAGTAGCCAAGTACGCTGCCGCCCCCGTGGCGTACTCAGCATACGCCGCGCCCGTCGCCAAGGTCGCCGTTGCCCCCGTCATCAAGACCGTTGAAGAGTACGACGCGCACCCCCAGTACAGCTTCTCCTACGATGTTCAGGATGGACACACCGGTGACTCCAAGTCCCAGCACGAGAGCCGCGACGGTGACGTCGTTCGTGGATCTTACTCCCTGGTCGACCCTGATGGTACCAAGCGTACCGTGGAATACACTGCTGACCCCCACAACGGTTTCAACGCTGTCGTGCACAGGGAACCCCTCGCTCACGTCGCTAAAGTCGCCGCCCCCGTCGCTTACGCCGCTGCTCCCGTCGTCCACGCTGCTCCTGCTGTCTACCACTCTGCTCCCGTAGCTAAGATCGCTGCCCCCGTGGCCTACTCTGCCCCCGTCTACCACTCTGCCCCTGCTGTCTACCACTCAGCTCCCGTAGCTAAGATCGCTGCCCCTGTGGCCTACTCTGCCCCCGTCTACCACTCTGCCCCTGCTGTCTACCACTCCGCTCCTGTCTACCACCACTAAATATAAAACATCATGACAAACTTCGAATGCCATCTTGTAAATAAATTATTTATTTAAATACTTATTAATACGTTTCATTATGAACCCTTTTTAACCGACTTCAAAAAGAGGAGGTTATTAATTCGATTGTATGTTTTTTCTTTTCTTATTATGTAGGTATATAAATCTACTTAGGTATTGCAGCCACTTGTAGGACGGCTCAGTTAAATATCAGCTTGAATCATTAGACTCGGTAGAGAGACGCGCCATTCGACTAATTGATAACGAGGTGTTATATAGTTAATAAGAAGATGTCGCACAGCCTCCAGCATAGGCAGAGGGTAGCTCGTCTGTCCATTTTGTATCACCTTCATTTTGGAAAATATGCATAAGAGCTGATTAAGCTGATCCCAATTTCTGCCGTTTAGTAATCGAGGCAGTCATTCCATCCTTACAACGTCAGCTTTGGTAAAGTACGCACGCAGCGTTTCCAAAATTCCTTTTTACATAATACTAGCGACCCACCCGCCCGGCTACGCACGGGTGTAATTTACGTGCGAAGCCGGGACGGGTCGCTAATCTTACTAATATTATAAATGCGAAAGTTTGTGTGTAAGTGTGTATGTTTGGCTGAAGTCACCGCCGAAACTACTGGTCCGATTTGGATGAAATTTAGAATGTATATAGCTTATACCCTGGATTAACACATAGGCTACTTTTTATCCCGAAAAAATGCACGGTTCCTGTAGGATAATTTCAATTACACAAATCTCCACAACGGCTCAACAAATAAGTATGAAATTTGGTACAAAAACAGGCAAGCAGCCACATTGCAACACAAGCCACTTTTTATCCCGGAAAATTTGACAGTTCCCGTGGGATGGTATAATCATTCTTTTTCACAACGGCTCAACGAATAAATATGAAATTTGGTAAAGAAACAGACAAGGAGCCACATTAAAACACACAATACTTTTTATCCCGGAAAATTTTACAGTTCCTATAGGATAACTTCAATCACACAACTATGTAACTGTTAAACAAATTTTGATGAAATTGGTATGGAGGTAGATTATACACTGAATAATATTATAACATAACCTAATTCTGATCCTGGGAAAATGAGTGGTTCCTGTAGGATAACTTTGATCACTTAACTCCGGATTTCGATGAAATTTGGTATGAAGGTACAATATTCCTAGGACTATCACATGAGTTACTTTTAACCCGGAAAAAATCTATGGTTCCTGTAGTATAACATCAATCACTCAACTCTGTGACTGTTTAACGGATTTCGATGAAATTTGGTATGGAGGTAGCATATTCCCTGGATTAAAACTAAGGCTATTTTATACCGACAATATGTAAGTTCCTGTAGCATAATTTCAATCACTCAACTCTACGACTGTTTAACAGATTTAGCAAGCCGTAAGCGGCCCGCGAGTGTTAGTTAAGCACATGTGACGTACAAAAAAGAAAAAAAAAACTTTCTAGGTTGCGTGGTTCGCTGGGCCGCAAGCGGCCACGAGGGCGAATGTCAAGCACAAGTGACGTACAAATAAGAAAAAAAAATATATTAATAGGTTGCGTGGTTCGCTGGGCCGCAAGCGGCCCGCGAGGGCGAGTGTCAAGCACAAGTGACGTACAAAAAAGAAAAGAAAAAACGTTCTAGGTTGCGTGGTTCGCTGGGCCGCAAGCGGCCCGCGAGGGCGAGTGTCAAGCACAAGTGACTTCCCAAATAGAAAAAACAAACTTTCTAGGTCGCGCGGTTCGCTGGGCCGCAAGCGGCCCGCGAGGGCGAGTGTCAAGCACAAGTGACTTAACAATAAGAAAAAAAAACTGTTTGAGGTCGCGCGGTTCGCTGGGCCGCAAGCGGCCCGCGAGGGCGAGTGTCAAGCACAAGTGACGTACAAAAAAAGAAAAAAAAACTTTCCAGGTTGCGTTGTTCGCTGGGCCGCAAGCGGCCCGCGAGGGCGAGTGTCAAGCACAAGTGACGTACAAAAAAGAAAAAAAAAACATTCTAGGTTGCATGGTTCGCTGGGCCGCAAGCGGCCCGCGAGGGCGAGTGTCAAGCCCAAGTGACTTACCAAATAGAAAAAAAAACTTTCTAGGTCACGCGGTTCGCTGGGCCGCAAGCGGCCCGCGAGGGCGAGTCTCAAGCTCAAGTGACGTAAAAAAAGAGAGAAAAAAAAATCTAGGTTGCTCAGTTCGCTAGGCCACAAGCGGCCCGCAAGGGCGAGTGTCAAGCACAAGTGACTTACCAAATAGAAAAAAAAAACTTTCTAGGTCGCGCGGTTCGCTGGGCCGCAGGCGGCCCGCGAGGGCGAATGTTAAGCCCAAGTGACGTACAAAAAAGAAAAAAAATACTCTCTAGGTTGCGTGGTTCGCTGGGCCGCAAGCGGCCCGCGAGGGCGAGTGTCAAGAACAAGTGACGTACAGAAAAGAAAAAAAAACTTTCTAGGTCGCGCGGTTCGCTGGGCCGCAAGCGGCCCGCGAGAGCGAGTGTCAAGCACAAGTGACTTACCAAATAGAAAAAAAAACTAGGTTGCTCGGTTCGCTGGGCCGCTAGCGGCCCGCGAGGGCGAGTGTCAAGCACAAGTGACGTACAAAAAGAAAAAAAACATTCTAGGTTGCATGGTTCGCTGGGCCGCAAGTGGCCCGCGAGGGCGAGTGTCAAGCCCATGTGACTTACCAAATAGAAATAAAAAAACTTTCTAGGTCACGCGGTTCGCTGGGCCGCAAGCGGCCCGCGAGGGCGAGTGTCAAGCTCAAGTGACGTAAAAAAGAGAGAAAAAAAATTCTAGGTTGCTCAGTTCGCTAAGCCGCAAGCAGACCGCAAGGGTAAGTGTCAAGCACAAGTGACGTACAAAAAAGAAAAAAAAAACTTTTTAGATTGCGTAGTTCGCTGGGCCGCAAGCGGCCCGCGAGGGTGAGTGTCAAGCACAAGTGACGTGCAAAAAAGAAAAAAAAATCTTTCTAGGTTGCGTGGTTCGCTGGGCCGCAAGCGGCTGCGAGGGCGAGTGTCAAGCACAAGCGACGTACAAAAAAGATAAAAAAACTTTCTAGGTTGCGTGGTTCGCTGGGCCGCAAGCGGCTCGCGAGGGCGAGTGTCAAGCACAAGTGACGTACAAAAAAGAAAAGAAAAACATTCTAGGTTGCTCAGTTCGCTAGGCCACAAGCGGCCCGCAAGGGCGAGTGTCAAGCACAAGTGACTTACCAAATAGAAAAAAAAAACTTTCTAGGTCGCGCGGTTCGCTGGGCCGCAGGCGGCCCGCGAGGGCGAATGTCAAGCCCAAGTGACGTACAAAAAAGAAAAAAAATACTCTCTAGGTTGCGTGGTTCGCTGGGCCGCAAGCTGCCCGCGAGAGCGAGTGTCAAGCACAAGAGACGTACAGAAAAGAAAAAAAAACTTTCTAGGTCGCGCGGTTCGCTGGGCCGCAAGCGGCCCGCGAGGGCGAGGGTCAAGCACAAGTGACTTACCAAAAAGAAAAAAAAACTAGGTTGCTCGGTTCGCTGGGCCGCAAGCGGCCCGCGAGGGCAAGTGTCAAGCACAAGTGACGTACAAAAAAGAAAAAAAAACTTTCTAGGTCGCGCGGTTCGCTGGGCCGCAAGCGGCCCACGAGGGCGAGTGTCAAGCTCAAGTGACGTAAAAAAAGAGAGAAAAAAAATCTAGGTTGCTCGGTTCGCTGGGCCGCAAGCGGCCCGCGAAGGCAATTGTCAAACACAAGTGACTTACCAAATAGGAAAAAAAAATATCTAGGTCGCGTGGTTCGCTGGACCGCAAGCGGCCCGCGAGGGCGAGTGTCAAGCTCAAGTGACGTACAAAAAAGAAAAAAAAACTTTCTAGGTTGCGTGGTTCGCTGGGCCGCAAGCGGCCCGCGAGGGAGAGTGTCAAGCACAAGTGACGTACAAAAAAGAAAAAAAAACTATCTAGGTTGCGTGGTTCGCTGGGCCGCAAGCGGCCCGCGAGAGCGAGTGTCAAGCACAAGTGACGTACAAAAAAGAAAAAAAACTTTCTAGGTTGCGTGGTTCGCTGGGCCGCAAGCGGCCCGCGAGGGTGAGTGTCAAGCACAAGTGACGTACAAAAAAGAAAAAAAAAACTTTCTAGGTTGCGCAAGCGGCCCGCGAGGGCGAGTATCAAGCACAAGTGACTTACCAAAAAGGAAAAAAAAACTTTCTATGTTGCGCGGTTCGCTGGGCCGCAGGCGGCCCGCGAGGGCGAGTGTCAAGCTCAAGTGACGTAAAAAAAGAGAGAAAAAAAATTCTAGGTTGCTCAGTTCGCTAGGCTGCAAGCGGCCCGCAAGTGTAAGTGTCAAGCACAAGTGACTTACCAAAAAGAAAAAAAAACTTTCTAGGTCGCGTGGTTCGCTGGACCGCAAGCGGCCCGCGAGGGCGAGTGTCAAGCACAAGTGACGTACAAAAAAGAAAAAAGAAAAACTTTTTAGGTTGCGTGGTTCGCTGGGCCGCAAGCGGCCCGCGAGGGCGAGTGTCAAGCACAAGTGACGTACAAAAAAGAAAAAAAAAAAACTTTCTAGGTCGCGTGGTTCGCTGGGCCACAAACGGCCCAGCCAGGCCAGGAATTTAACTTTAGATCTCCTGCTCATAAAGCACCGTGTACCTACCGACCATCAATATCCAGGATGAAATACATAAAACGTATTTAGTCGCGTCCTAAAATAAAGCTTTTTGCTTAGTACTTCATAATTTTTCCCTAGAACAACGCGGGCAAAGCCGCGGGCGGAAGCTAGTTATACATATTAACCTTCCTCTTGAATCACTCTACCTATTTAAAAAACCGCTTCAAAATCCGTTGCGTAGTTTTAAAGATTTAAGCATACATAGGGACGGACAGACAGCGACAGCTACTTTGTTTTATACTATGTAGTGATTGTGATAGTGATGAAGTGATGATGAACTGCAAAAGAATGGAACCCTCGGTGTTAATAAAGTTCAACCTCACCTCATGGGTTCAATTAGGCACCTCATGGGCAAGCGTGCCCCAACTTGAACCACATCGTCACTATTGTGGTTAAAAATTAGCCCATTTTATCATGTACAAAAAGTTAATACCTAACTTATAATTGTGATCGATTTATTGAATTGTCTTACATTAAAATGGTAAATCGTATGTGTGGTACAATTCAAACGTAAAATGACTATCGACAATAGGAGAGTCTTAAAATAACTAATGGAACAGCCCGCCACCGCCGTAAGTAATTTAGTATAACGACGTGAAACTAGATACATTTTTGAGCCTTTTGGGGTCGAAACCATGGGGCCGTGGGGCTCGGGAGCAAAAATTATTTTTAAAGATTTGTCACGTCTGGTCATTTCAACTCGTGACCAAATTCCACATCGGCCTCTACTTTTTTCAAAGGGTGAGCATTGCTATACAACATGGTAATGGGGCCAGCATTTTGGGAACAATTCTCATTGGTAGCGGTTAAAAATATTAGTAATTTGTTGATTTTATTCTTAGGCATTGTTTTATAATAATTAAATAAATTCAGGGAAATATGGCTCCCTATTTTTCAAAAGATAATTAGACATTTATTAATTACTAGCTCTTGCCCGCAACTTTGTACTACGCGTACGCCTTTCATATAAACTTTCAACCTCCACTTGCCCCTCTTTATTCGGCCCTTTCGTAAAAACCTTTTACCGGGCCTCTACACCCAATAAAGAATCTACCTGCCAAATTTCATCTTCGTAGGTCAAGTAGTTTTCGAGATTTCGTAATAAATGAGTGAGAGAGTGAGTAGATGAATTTCGCAGACATAGATTTACATATATAGATTTATATGCTTTATTATGAATAGTAATATAAAACATTAATTTACTAAATTTTCATAAAGTAATAGTATAAATAATAGGCTGATTAGCCAGCCATACAAAAGTAATAAGTTAGATATCGAATGTCTGGAATCCGAGCACGTCGGAGCGCGGCGGCGGTGGGAGCGCGCGCTCGGTGCCCGGGATGACGGTGAGTCCACGCTGGCGCCGGCGCCGGCGCTCCGAGCGATCGTCGCCGGTCACCTTGCCCGGCAGCACCGAGAACCGCCGCCCCGCAGGCACCGTCGACATCCTCTTGAACAACACCTCCGTGTCCGCCTTCTGCTCGGGCGGTAAAATCCTTATTATCTGATTCTGGCGATGGATAATCGCCTTGCGGTCGTCCGACGTAACGGCTTCCGATGCCATATCAGCGCATTTTGCGAGGAAAGCTTGTATTCTCTCAGGGTCTTGCATCTTTTTGGACCACTCGTATGCCTCTTCGACTTGGATTCGTACCTCGTTCGAGTTCCCTTGCTGCATGTCGCCACTCATAAGAACGAAGCACCCGTTGAGCCACCAGGTTACATTTCCCATATCATGAGCTTCTCTTTGACAGCGCTTAGCATAAAACTTAGCAAGCGCGTAGTTCTTTTGCGTACAAAGCAACCGAGCTAATTCGTACGTGAGCCAACATTTCATTGTATTATTTTCACACATATCTAGAGTGGCTACTACTTTCTGTGTAGCTTCTTTGATATCGATAAACTTAAACGGATAGTGTGCCATAACCGAGTCGAAAGATTGCGGGCGTCCTACAGGCAAGCCCATGAGGAAGGCGATTCGCCGCCTGTTTCCACGCTCGCTGAGCGTATAGGACAGGCGGTGCTGGGACAGGTAGGCCTCTCCAACGGCTCTGTACAACCTGTCGGTGTACATTTCTTTGTCGGGTAAAGTACGAGGCGTCTTGCTATCGAGGAACAGCTGCATTCTCTCCGCTTGTGCCATAACGTCCATTACTCGACTGTCACGCAAACTCTTCTCGATTTGTTTTAACAAACGCTCAGATGTACGAGCACCGATTTCCCGTTCGTTTACAAGTACAGCTTCTTTGTATTTATTCTGATGTTTAGAATCTGCTTTTTCTGCAAGTTTTATAGTGTAATATGGCCGTTGCGCTCGCAGCATATCTTGTCTTTCACTGAGTGACCGCACAGCTTCAGTGATGAGAAATTTCAGCTGCGCGCTACCACTGGAATTCGCGGAGAGCAAGCGGGGATCCTCCAAAAGTTCTTGGAGAAAAAACTTATCATAAGCCATGGGTCCCAAATATTTCATAGCCATCACTCTAGATAATGTCAGATGTTTGCGTGCTTCCATTTGGGTCATCTTTCGTTTACGTTCCGGCTTAGGAATACGAGAGACGTGTAAAGGTTTCTGCGGTTCATCTTCATCGATTCGCGCTGATTCCATCTGTTTGATGAGAGGCAGGAAGTCCAACATGACACTGCCAGCGTTCTCTCCAATGCAGTCCTGTATCGTTTCGACGCCTTGGTCGATGCCCTCACGGAAGTAGGGCGGCTGTTTTCGCAGCCTTGCGCCACGGTAGTTCATGACCACGGACCGCTCGAAGTCAGACATGGTGTACATGGCGCGCGCCTGCATGTTTCGTGCTATCATGTTGCCGGGCTCCAACTTGAGTGCCAGCTCGGCGTCAGCGTACGCCTGCACCGGCTGTACGGCATCCGCGCACACCTGACTCCGCCCCGTCAGCGTCTGCACATCATCTGCAGTGCTTTTAAATGCTTCATCGTACGAAGCTTTCGACTTCTCGAACTGCTCGAGCCGCCGAAGGTACGCGCCGCGCTCGCGGTACACCGTTAATGCACCGTAAAGTTGTTTCTCTTCCATGCTTGTTTTATGTTTAAACCCCAATCAAATATCACAAAAAATTGGTTTGCTTATTAAAACACGATGTAAAAATTCTTAACAATATTAATTACTCTATGATTATGACTTGTCAGCAAGGAACTTGTCAGTAATCTTGTCACAATTTTGTCAGGTGTTTTTTCAGTTTCGTTGTTATATTTTACTTTTTTGTCATCTATACTGATATTATAAAGAGGAAAGATTTGATTGTTTGTTTGTTTGTTTGCATTGAATAGGCTCCGAAACTACTGAACCGATTTGAAAAATTCTTTCACTGACGGGAAGCTACACTATCCCCGGGTGACAAAGGCTATAATCTATACCCGTGCGAAGCTGGGGCGGACCGCTAGTCTATACTAATATTATAAAGAGGAAAGATTTGATTGTTTGTTTGTTTGTTTGCATTGAATAGGCTCCGAAACTACTGAACCGATTTGAAAAATTCTTTCACTGTTGGGATGCTGCACTATCCCCGGTTGACATAGTCTATATATCCCGGCTTCGCCCGTGCGAAGCAGGGGCGGCCTACTAGTGTAGGTATAAAGAGAATAATACACAAGCCTTAAACAAACTCTGCTGCTTTGATTATGTATGTACATGTACATCGTCAAAGGCCTACTGATATCAGCGATATGAAAATCAATCTAATAAGGAATTCATATAAATCAATTAACAAAAAAATCAGAACACACTAGATTAAAAAGACCATGAGTTATTATTTCTTATAAAAGCGGATTTTCATCATGACATATGATTCAATCACAAATGGTATGTCTACAAAATTATTTAATAATTTCTACTGAGTGTTCTACTGTTTCTACTGATTTGTACTGAGTCTGTGTCTGTGTCTGTCCTGTGCAAGTCCTGCATATT
This sequence comes from Agriopis marginaria, assembly GCA_932305915.1. Taxonomy (NCBI): domain Eukaryota; kingdom Metazoa; phylum Arthropoda; class Insecta; order Lepidoptera; family Geometridae; genus Agriopis; species Agriopis marginaria. Next base: position 7,871,851 of record OW029933.1, read on the forward strand.
TGTAATATTTGTATACAACGGAATGGAGAAAAGATGACTGTTTTCTTTGATCATGGAGAAAAGTAAGTTTGTAACCCAAAAAGGTAAGGTCCAGGTTCTTTGGTTTTTATATTAACTAGTGTGTACGATACGTGTTTATATCATTAGTATTTTTCTTCAAAACGGCTGGACTGATTTTTATTTAAAAGCTGGTTTCATTGCTCGTTTTTGTTTGATCAAAATATGATCAACAATTTAAAAAAAATATGAGCTAATTTGGAAAACCAAATTGGTCGTGGATAATTTCATTATATAATTATGCTGGCGTGTTTCTGGCTCAACGCATAAGCATTGCCATTCAGTTTGGTAATGCCGCCAGCATGCTGGGTACGCTGCCAACTGATAGTGGGCTTGAGAATTTGGATTGTCTTTAGACCTTCAGTGGTCTATGGGCAGTCTATTTTTGTAGTGTTAGCTTGTAATAAATATTTTTTTTCGCAATGTGTGGAGCAAACATCTAAAATCGTGCCAAAATTTTAAGTCGATAAACCTTAAAAATAATCGACTGTGACCACAGAAAAGAGAAGTTTTAAAAAAAAACAAGAATTTTGTTTTTCTTGTTTTTTTTTTCTGTTACTGGAATATACAAAAACAGACACGAAGTCTCACCGCGAAGTCTGCGCACCGCGGTTTCACCCGCGTAGTGATGAAAAATGGTGGTGATGATGATGAAAAGTAGCCTATGCCACTCTCTGGCTCTTGAACTATACCCATGCAAAAAATCAGGTCGAACCGGTGTTCCGTTGCAGCGTGAAAGAGGAACAAAGATCCATATACATCCATACATACAAACTTTCATCCACGAGTCGCGGGCATCCAGTGGATGCAAAAGGCAGGCTGTCACAGTGTGGAGGTTAAAGGTGGAGGCCTATGTTCAGCAGTGGACGTCTTCTGGCTGATGATGATGATGATGATACAAACTTTCGTGTTTATAATATTAGTAGGATAATATAAGTAGGATTACATTACATACGTAAATGACAGACACATCCTTTTTTAAATTTTGGTAAAAGATACACTGAAAAGGAATATAAATTAAAATAATATAAATCAGTTTCAGGTAAAAAAATATTTGCCATTTAATATTCGTTATCAGTCCTTGTGAGTGTGCACAGATGTTAAACGGCTACGACCGGAGCGGATGCGCTGGGGTATGCGAAGGGTGCAGCGGCGAAGCGACCGAAAGGTTGGTAGGCGTAACGGGCGAGCGGCGCCGGCGCAGCGGCATACGTAGCGGCGGTGTAGCGCGGCGCAAACACGGGCGTGGCCACGGGCGCGGGGCCAGCCACCAGCCGCGCCGCCGGGAACGATGCGGGTGCGGCGAGGCGCGCCGGGATCACAGCTGCCGCCGGCTCTGCAACCACGGCGGGCTCCACCACGGCGGGCACGGCCGGCGCGGGCGCGACCCCCAGGGCGCTGCTGTAGCGCACATTAGCGTTGAAACCGTTCACGTTGTCGGCGATGTAGTCCACGATGCGCCAAGTGCCATCAGGTTCCGCCAAAGAGTACTGCCCTCGCACCACATCGCCGGTGCGCTCCTCAACCTGGCTCTTCATATCACCGGTATTTGTGTCGACTACATTGTATCCAAAACTGTATTGAGGAAATGGGTCGAATTCTTCGAGGCGCGCCGCTGGCCCCAAGGCGGGCGCTACCACCGCCACCGGCTCTCCTACTACCGCCGCCGGGATGTTCCCAGCTCGCACCAGCGCCACAAGGCAAGAGACGATGACGAACTGAAACAGATAATGATAGGTACTGTTGATTGGTTGATAATTTATGTTTGTCACACATTGGCAGCTGTACTTGAAACAGTGGCACGGTTTAGCTAGTCTGTACCTACTAGTACCGTTGCGCAACCGCACGTGCTGAGAAATTACTAATAGACTGAGGATAGCTCGTTCGTCAAGGACATGAGGAGTCACCCGCTGCATCTGAATTAAGTTAGGGAACACAGCCACTCTCGCTAGTATTGTGACCATATTTCACGCTGTTCAGTGGAACGCCGAAATCAGACAAAACCAATTTTTAAATTTTAAGTATCTTAGATTAGATAAATTCATTTAAGAGCTCAAAAGATGAATGGGTATTTAGATACATTTTAAAGACAACGGTTTGGAGTTATAAAATAAATTTTCAGAGCAGATTTTTTAAATCATAGAAGATAATATATACATTATTCGTGGGTTAAATAAAATATAATAGTTTTGACACGACAAATTGATAAAGAAAAATATTAGAAAAAAAAATATTGGAAAACTTAAAAATTATATTGAAATGTAGAGATAATATTACCTTAAAGGCCATTTTTTGTGCTTGGGATGGTTTGTTGGAGAAGTCAGCTGAGACTATGCTCCTGTCTTGTCCGGCGAGGTATATATACTGACACCTGGTTGTGACACATGGCCCACGTTACCATTTTGTATTGTACTGGCGCGTCACAGAAGATGTGCCCGCAATGGGAAATGAGGTAAATTTGTCAATGGCGGAAAATTTGAACGCGTACTTGACTTTTAGCCAATTGTTCTGAAATATTTGGAATGTATAAAAGTGTAACAAATCACTTGAACGTCTCGTTTTCAAATGGAACGGCAGCTAAAAGTAGCGTCTGTACCGTTGTTTTCAGTATTGTCTGACCGTATTATACGAGTGATTGTTAAATAAATTGTCGGAGCTTTCGAATCAACACAGAACCTAGTTTGCTATAATATTCTTTATTTGACAGTGGATTTGTTCCTTTCTGTGATGAGGGGGAAAATATTCCAATGCAGCCATATTATATAGTATTAACCCAATAAAGGACAGCAGGACAGTTAGGACAGCAGGAAAGCAGTGAACAAGACTAGCACAGGACCGGAAAAGATGGCGCGCTGAAGAGGAGACCTATACCCAGCAGTGGGTGGAGAATGGTTGATGGAGATGATGATGAACCCAATAAAACCAATCACGGTGCCCAGCCAGGTGAGATGAAAACTCTCAGTGATCGTAATATTATTGTTACAAAAGGGCTCCGGGATCACCTGAGGAACACACCAGAGCTGTCAGCACTGTGCTACGGCTCCTCTCGAGGCAACTGCGCATCTTCTCCTGGGGTCCTTGGGTGGATGGTCAAAGCCCCGCTTCTGACCATCCTGAGCCCAGAGGATTAGTATTACCTTACTACAAGCGATATTGGTGCTGCATTATATTGCCCCAGCAACAAGGATAGTTCAATATTCATATCATCTAAAAAAAAATTACTTCTCTTATTTAGACTAAAGCTGTAGAGACTTTGTAGACGCTCATACCTCAAGCAATCCATACTTTTTAGGGTTCCGTACCTCAAAAGGAAAAAACTGAACCCTTATAGGATCACTTTTTTGTCCGTCTGTCCGTCTGTCAAGACCCTTTTTCTCAGATATCAAGTTGAAATTTACATAAAATACTCAAATCTACGGTTTTTTTTGTTTGGACTCGTGCTTCGAGGGTTCTATCAAACGGAACCCTCAGAGCACTAGTCTTACTCGTACTTGTCCGATTTTTTTATTGAATAACGCATGGATTTTTTATTGTTTATTGCTGCAGCTTAACGGATTTAGGGCCCGTGCTCTTTTTACTCGACTACGGCGAAGCAAAAAGGAGCTATGTTCTGTCTGTTCCCCCATAACTTCTACAGTAGGTAGGTACATATCATAATTTGATAAAATAGGGTACCGTTGGAAACGTCTTGATTGTCGGCTGGTTATAGGCTGGCTATGTGACGTCACATCCAATTGAATATGGCGCCCTCTAGAGAACATAACGCCATGAAGTACTTTTTAATGATACAGGGCTATGTACAGCAGTGGACGTCTTCTAGCTGATGACTGCGACCCCCAAGCCACCTGCCAAGCGTGGAGATTATGGCAACACTCCTCTCTATGACCTGCTGGGCCTTTGCCCAGCAGTAGACGTTTAATGGCTGCTGATGTGATGTGTGTGTGAAAATATATTGTATATATTTTTTGCTGTTTATTGTGGCTTTGCATAATTCGTACAATTTTAGTTTAATCAAAAAATATCTACATCTACGAGTATAATAAATAAATAAATAAACACCTACTTTCTTTCTAGTAGTATATCTTTTTATTTTCTCGCAGACAGTGTGAAAATTAGAGTATTCTCCTTGGGGATAAAGGTGTTTTCTTCTTGAACGTCGTTGAATCCCAAGCGTAATAAAGGGTTCTATTCCGTTTATTGGCAACGACACTACCAGTTACCACGCAGTACCGGTTTTAGCACTACCAGCGCCCTGGGCGAAACTTCTACGGTGCATCCCACCCCCCACCCCCCCGTTTGCCTTTCAAACTAGATTAGATAGAATAGATTTTTATATACCTGCGGCGCCCCACCAGGCCCTACCCTAACGCCGATACTGCTACCACGCCCTTCTTAACTCCCCTCCTTAACCATCGAATATTTCATTGCGGTCAGGATTCATATGACGCCCATGGCTTTATCCCCTTGTTAAATAATCTACTATAATACATATTCATAGTTATATTTAGAGGAAACCCGTTGTCGTATGCCAGTTATGCCACCTACCCTAACAGCTGATCAATATCTTTAAATCGATTTTCTTTGAATCATAGCTAAGAACCAATGACAAAAAAGTGGTTATCCACTTGACTGCTCATCCTTTACCCCGCATAAGCCAAAGGTTCTGACATGGCCATCCCAAACTATTTCGAGCGGTGCCAATCCTAGCAAAAGGGAATTTTTACTACATGCGCGATCAAGTGGTTATAATTATCTTTGCTAAGAACACTCTCTCACGAAAATCGGTTCAGCCGTTTGGGAGGCTTGGGAGCTACGATGCCACAGACGGAAATACAGATATGTATGTGTCCACTTTTATTATATAACACCCTTCTTTTTATGTCCGGGACTAAAAAAACCGATATAGGAGCTGATGATCTTCAAATAGATGAACAAATATTTAAAAAAAAAAACAGTTTATCCGCTACGATGTCACGGAAAGATACACAGAAACACAATAAAAAACACCCTTCTATTTGCGTCGGCAGTTAAAAACTGGCTTGTTGACTTTTTACTCAATAGATATAGAAATTTGGAACCGATCATGCTGAGTATGTCATATTAAAAACTTATACACACAAATTGTTTATTTTTTATTTTTTGAGTTATAGCGATAAAACTGTAACAAATAATAATAACGAATCCCTAGTTCAGACTAAGTTACTTAGTCTTGAGCATTTGCGCAAAGTTGCATGACTATCAATTTTTTATCGGATATATTTCGGAGAGTGTACATCGTATCTGCATCATCGATTTCCCCCTTGTTAATTTTTTATCGTACTGCCAGAGTGGGCACGAAAAATCAACACCACTTTATGGTTGATATTCTGAAAACCGGTACGAAGCGCTTTGATTCCACTTTTATTGTGCGAACTGCTAGTCTATAGAATGTGCTGTCTGAATGGGTGTTCCCTGATAGTTAAAATCTGGGCGTCTTCAAATCACAAGTGAATTGGTTTCTTATAGGCAAACGTGCTCCATTGTAGACCGCATCATCGCTTAAAATCAGGTGAGATGGTGGTCAAACGCAAGTCTATTATTAAAAAAAACAGGATGTTCTAGTCCAAAGTTTATTGACCTTTTCGTAAAATGATTTTATCAAAGAATGTTTTATGAGTAGTTTTCTTTTTGATGAAATCATGAAAAATATATATTATGCAATGTCGGGATGATTCATTTCTGAAATTTGGAGAACTTTTCTATAACCACCAATTTCTGAACTATAAATGTGACATAACAACAGCGCTTATGTAACAGTGTTTTATAAATGTGATCATAATAATATGGCTTTGACTACGGAATCCTACCATATGCTTGTCTCAACACGCTCTTGGACTGTTTTTTAAATGCTTCGAAAAGAAATCACTGGACTTCATCTGCGGTTGGCGGTCAAACGCATGCCTATTGAAAAATTATAATTGTGTGAGCGATGGTGGCCGAGCCGAGCGGCAGTACGTGCGCTTTACAACTGATGGCTGTCGGTTCTCGACCGACCAATGACATTTTTACTAAAATAAATTGTGTGCAGTTTACAATGCGATCGATCAACGGTGAAGGAAAACATCGTGAGGAAACCAGTATATGTCCAAGAATCTCAAAAGTTCAAAGACATATAATAACAATTCACCAACATGCACTGGGTCAGTATGGTGGATCGGCCCATCGTCTCTCTCATTCTGAGAGAAGACCTGTGTCCTAGCAGTGTCCACTGCTGGGAACTGTATAGGCTGATAATGATGATGACATCATTACGTGACATAGGTACATGTTCTGTTCATTAACCTGAAAATATTATCTGGGCGGATTAAAACTGGTAATTTGGGATAATAATAAGATAATGATAATAGAGTAATTAAATAAGTACCTCAATAGAAATTCTAATTATGTAAAAAAATAATTTATTCTCAGTAAAAATTACAAAAGTAAAATCATAACCACTGGATCTTTTTTCAGTAGTTGTGATTATAAAGTGTCATCACTTAGTGATGGTAGACGGGGGCAGAGTAGACAGTGGGGGCAGAGTGGTATACAGAGGGAGCAGAGTGGTAGACAGAGGGAGCAGAGTGGTAGACAGAGGGGGCAGAGTGGTAGACAGAGGGGGCAGAGTGGTAGACAGAAGGGGCAGAGTGGTAGGCAGCGGGGGCAGAGTGAACGACGGGGGAGGTAGTGTATGCGACGGGAGCGGCGACCTTAGCGATGACGGGAGCGACCGCGGCGACCTTGGTGACATGAGTGAGGGCTTCCTTGCGCACGACGGCGTTGAACCCGTTGTGGGGGTCAGCAGTGTAGTCGACAGTGCGCTTGGTGCCATCGGGATCGACGACCGAGTAGGAGCCCTGCACAACGTCACCGTCGCGGCTCTCGTGCTGCGACTTGGAGTCACCGGTGAGACCGTCCTGCACGTCGTACGCGAAGCTGTACTGGGGGTGCGCGTCGTATGACTCTACGGTCTTGACAACGGGAGCCACGGCGACCTTGGCAATAGGCGCGGCGTACGCTGAGTAGGCCACGGGAGCGGCGTGGTAGGCCACGGGGGCGGCGGGCAGCAGGCCGGCGCTAGCGCAAGCCACCAGACCAGCGAATACAACAAACTGGAAAAAATAAAGGCAGCTATTATATCACAAGAACTCTCGAGGTTTAGGATAATTTAAAATGTCTAAGTTTGCTTGTTGGATAGCCTACAGGTAACTAGATGTAAACGATAGAAACTATAGTATACGTTTGTTTTGTCAGATCTACTTATTTTTAAATCTATTTCGTTCTCCTTACTTTGAATGCCATTGCTACTTATTGGTAGTACTTAGACCGAGTGATAATAAACGTATGATAAAAAAAACTAATCTTACATACGTTTTATACAAACGCTTATTGCCTGAGGCGTGGGCTGTCCTGCCCTGACTAGTCGGAGGTTGATGACATTGTACAAGTGAACAGTAAATCAATTGTAATAGCTGACGTGTATACGTGTATTCCAAGGACACTTCACATATCTTTAAATATGTACAACAATTGTTATTTAAAAAAATACAATACTCATATAACTTTTCTAGTTTTAATTTTGTCACTGTATTTAACAATGACAAAATAAATAACAATAATTAAATAACGACAATTATAATTGAATAAATAATTAAAACCACTGGCTCCAAACTAAGAAACAAATAATAATAGTGACTAATAAACAAAAAATAACACTATTGGTGTTCATATTTAGAATGTCAATTTAACTATTAATATATTGTAAATAAAAAATGCTGTTACCATATCTATAAAAAATATGCTTTTAAGTAATTAGCCGCTTATCTTTTATCCGACTACGGCAAAAGGACATGAGTTTACAAAGGATATGAGTTTGACAGTATATGTATGTTTATAATATGTTCCATCGAATCTCCTGAACTACTGAACCCAGGTGAATTAAGTATACGCCACCTCATATTTTGATCAATGAGGTAGAATCAACGCGTCTGAATATTCCTCGTGTCTTCTTCGTGGCTATATGACGTCACGCAAAAATCAATAAAGCGGTTTTTAATTTACCTAATTTCGCAAAAAATTGGTATAAATATAATTGGGATAGTGTAAAAAAAATTGAATTTTCGTAGACAGGCTTTTTGTTTATACCCTTTATTCTTGTTACGAACCCGTGAGATACATGCGATGCCAATTTGGTTGTTTTTGTATGTATCCTCTAATTTTCGACCCTTAGTCTAAGGGCCTTAGAGATGAATGTAGAGATAATAGAGAAGAATATTTTCTTTAAATTTAAATGGGACTACTCTCGAAATATATAGGTCAATTGTTAATAAATAAATGTGCTGAGATATTGCGTGTTGAGAGATGCAACACATGTTTGTTCTGTTGATGAATAAATAATAATAAGATATGGTTTATCGTTATGTTTCGTTTCATTAGATTACAAGTTCCCATACTGCTAAATTTATTCGGTTTAGAATAGGTTAAAGAATTTAAAAAAACATTCCCATTTCACATGTACCAGAACCTGCACCACTTTAATGCAATATTATATTTTTTATATCTTTAAAATTGAGATCTATTTTAAAACGAATTCTGCAAAGTTTTATGCACTTACCTTAATAAATATAGAACTTAAAGGATTATGATAGACGGGCAAATCGACTGATGGACGGACAGAGTGAACTTATAACAGTTCCTTGTAAGACTACAAAGTAATAAGAACCCTAAAAAACAGTCTAATTGAGAACCTCCTTTTTCAGTTGAAAACTATGGGTATATACTTTAAAGTGGAGATGTATGTAGTTATGTATTTGTTCACAAACATACTAATACTTTTAAAATCTATGTTTGCTAAGCATAATTTTTGGATAATTTAGTACCTACTTAAAGAATTAGGTGAAAAGTTCCGTAAAAGCTCAATATATTTTTACCCGACTAAGGCAAAGCCAAAAGGATTGGTTATATTTTAGCATTCTATGTGTAGACTGTTACATTGTTTTAAACTATAATGGCTGTTACACAGTATCTTTTTTTAAATTTTCATTTATCCACAACCTTATCACAGTAAATATCCTATGAATAATCATATAACTATATACCTACGTATGTTTCACAGTAGTGCCTCAACATCCGATTTAGATGAATGAGGTGTCAATCGATTTTCCATTATGACTGCATTTTACATGTAACGATAATAAACACCGATAGTAGGCCAAAAAAACAAAATTAAAGTCGATTGAAAATGGATGCAAGTGAATTTTTGCTTAACACTAGTTTACTTACCACTGTAACCAAATGTGGGACGTGTCGTAAATGAATATAGTCGGGTTTTATTTTTTAAACCGATATTTTTATTTTTACAATAAATCAAGCTAACACTTACACTACAAAAATAGTTAGATGCGTTATTAATTCATTATTTGATAAGACAAATGCCCTTGAACTTCAGTCGATAGCACGTTATCAAAGGACAGGACCACACTCATTCGACAGTATTTGCCTCGGGCCATATACCAGCTCATATATAATCGAACAGCGTTCCAAATTTACATTACACACTCTCCATCACTTAACCTAACAACACCAACACAAAAGCATGGCTTTCAAGGTTAGCAAATAAATTCAAATCATTAAAGAATGGGCTTGTATTTGTTTCAAATCATTCTTACTATGTATATTTCTTTGTTAACTAAATCAGTAGATTCAGGAGGCATTATTATGTTAAAAATTTGTTTCGTACTTCGTGCCTGAAACCTTTTTTAACTCACTTTCCCCTAATCTGTAACCGTTGATGGGTAATGTAATTGTATTTTTTTTTTTCCAGTTTGTGATATTCGCTGGTCTGGTGGCTTGCGCTAGCGCCGGCCTGCTGCCCGCCGCCCCCGTGGCCTACCACGCCGCTCCCGTGGCCTACTCAGCGTACACCGCGCCTATTGCCAAGGTCGCCGTGGCTCCCGTTGTCAAAACCGTAGAGTCATACGACGCGCACCCCCAGTACAGCTTCGCGTACGACGTGCAGGACGGTCTCACCGGTGACTCCAAGTCACAGCACGAGAGCCGCGACGGTGACGTCGTGCAGGGCTCCTACTCGGTCGTCGACCCTGACGGCACCAAGCGCACCGTCGACTATACCGCTGACGACCACAACGGTTTCAACGCCGTCGTGCGCAAGGAGGCCCTCACTCACGTCGCCAAGGTCGCCGCGGTCGCTCCCGTTGTCGCTAAGGTCGCCGCTCCAGTCGCTTATGCCACCACCCCCGTCGTTCACTCTGCCCCCTCTGTCTACCACTCCGCTCCCTCTGCCTACCACTCCGCCCCCGCTGTCTACCACTCCGCCCCCTCTGTCTATCACTCCGCCCCCTCTGTCTATCACTCTGCCCCCGCTGTCTACCAATCCGCCCCCACGGTCTATCACTCTGCCCCTGTATACCACCACTAAACTTACCAGTGCCATAGTAATGATACTGATCTGTTAATATGTAGCTAAAGACAAATAAATTATTATTACGCTTAATGGAACTTTATGATTTATTTTTGGATCCTCATAGCTTTAGTAACCTTATTGTTCGCTCGAATTGATGAAATATCGTATCTTTGCATCCTGTGGACCAACTTTGTTCATATTCGAGCTCAAATTCTATTTGCACGAACAACTTTGTGATAAAATTTCGTAAAGATCGGATCAGCGATACGCGAGTTATCATCGAACAAATGTACATGGAAGCGCTGATTTGTGCCTTTAGAATCTGAGAGCTCTTGTCGTTCATAATCTAATGAGAGGCTTCACTAGATGGTTCTAATTTTGTTATATGAATAAGACCCATTACGTTACAGAATGTTCACACGCTGTAATATTGCTAACCCTTCCGAATTGGCTGTGTTAGACTAAGTTCAGCGCGATAGCGCTACTCTCTTTAGAATTTTATGGGATGGTTCCACAGTTTACCAAATCCGATAGATTATAATATAAATAAATAAATATTCGGGACATTTTCGCACACACGGACCCCAAACTAAGCAAAGCTTGTGATATGGCTGCCAGAGACTGATATGTATACATACATATATAGTTTTAAATACATACTTAAATAGATATTAACACCCAGATATAGAACAAACACAAGTCAAATGTTCATCACATAAATGTTTGTCCTAGGTGGGAATCGAACCCACGCCCCCAAGCTCAGAAGTTAGGTTCACTACCAACTGGACCAACGGGCTATCTGAAGATAATGTGCTAGATTACTGTTCCGAACTGCGGTTAAACCGGTATCTATCGGTATCGACTTTTTGTTTATACCCTTTATTCTTGACGAACCCTTGAGATACCTGCGATGCCAATTTGATTGTGTGTATGCAATGCCTCGCAGCTTAGTGACACGATGTGACATGTCGTAAGACATGAAAAATATGTAATTTAACTTGTTTCATTGCTCCAAAAAATATAATCTTTGTATATTATAAAATCATAGACCTATAGACCTGTGTGTAAAATACATTTTCATAAGAAAATAACAACCGGCTGCAGGGTAATTTTAATAAACAGGATTCGATATCTCATGTAGAGATAGAATTTGTGGGACTCAATCCGTCGGAATATAATAGCTCAATGCCATTAAAAAAAATACGCGCAGAGATAAGACAATACGCACAATAATGGACAAGAGCGTGTCATGACATACATAAGAAATAAAATATATACCGAAATATTTCGTTTTATTCGTTAATAAGTTCCTTTAATGCATAATTTAGAAATTAGGTTATAGAATTAGAATCGGATCTTTCGTAATAAATAGCGTTTCGAAAAAAGCTCGGAGGACTTAGAAAAATTTCAGAGATGTATCATCCCGATATAACAAATAACTTTTATGGTTTGGCCAAACAAAAAAAAAGACTGTTTGAGAAATATTATTTGTTAAAATAATTGTACGAACAGTTTAATGATCTTTGATCTTTATTTGAGTCTTGTTTTTTACAGTTTTATTTCTGTAACTCATTTTTTTTTTTCCATATAAATGTTGAATAAAGATTTTTAAGATAATTTATCAGCATGGCAAGTTGCGAGTTTCTGTCTAATAGTTTAGAAATGCAGAGGGTAACTTATTCATTGATTGATTGATTTATCATTCACATCATTTGATACAGAGGACAAAAACTCTTATAACAAGTGTAACAACTGGTGGCCTTATCACTAAACGAACTGATTGTATCCTTTAGATATGTGTTTTTGTAAAGGTGTCGAAAAAATGTATTTTCTTTCTTTCTGAAAGCGATTTCTTGTAGGGAACTTTATTACCTTATTGCCATTTTGGCAGGCCATATAGTGCAAAGGATACTTTACTTGACAAAAAGTGATTTATTAACAACCTTAACTTCATTTCAAAAGCCCTATTCAGCGATAACCTAAACAAGGGTGCAGCGAAAAAAATATCATCCCTATTTCACATGTACCAGAGCCACCCTAAAACCACCCTAAAATTTAAAATTAATATTTTCATACCTTTAAAATTGAGTTTTATTATACTTAAACGAATCATGCAAAGTTTCATGAACTTACCCTAATAAATTTAGAACTTAGAAGATCCTAAAGAATTAGGACGGACAGGCAGACATACAGATGGATGGACAGAAAGAACTTATGACAGTTTCTTGTAGGACCGGACAACTTATAACAGGCGAGTTGGTAGTCAAACGCGGAATTATTGGCGATAAAAAATAGAACTACGGAACCCTAAAAATACAGCCTACATGAGAACCTCCTTTTGTCGGTTGAAAACTAAGAATGTACTTTAAAGTTGAGATATACGGAGTGTAAGGGGAACACTCTCGAAGCCAAAAGAAGGTAATTGTACTCATCATTATGAACAACTTTTACTATGGGACCAGCCCTGAAATCGCGAGAAAAATATCAGCTGTTCTATAGAAAACGGTCATTGACACTCGACAAAATGTATGTAACAGCTGTTTTTTTTTCTCGATTTCTGGGTTAGTCCTAAAAGTGGTTCATAATGATGAGTACAATTACCTTCTTTTGGCTTCGAGAGTGTTCCCCTTACATCATGTATGTATGTAGTTATATATTTGTTCAAACACATACTTAATGCTAGTTTTAAAAACTATGTATTGCTAAGCGTAAGCATTGGATAATTTAGTAATTTGATAAATTAAGCGATTATGTGAGAAACTTGTACTTAATTCCATGTACTCTTAGTAACTGTAAATAAATAGTCAAATACATTTTTACCCGACCAAGGCAAAGCAAATTGGTTATGTTTTTAGCAGAGTATGTACATAATTATGATTGTATTTACGTATGTTCCACAGTAATCTAAACTACTCGTGCGATTTAGATGAATGAGGTGTCAATCGATTCGATATAATAGTCCAAATGACATACGTACGCTACATTTTACATGTAACAATAATAAGTAGGTACTATTAATAGGCCAAAACAAAAAAAAACTTTTTTTTTTTAACTTTAATGTCTGTTGTCAATGGCTAGAAAGGAACGAAACGGAATAGCCAAATACTAAAATTAGTAATGGGTAAAAATGACATTGTTTGTACTGGTTTGTACGTTGTCGTGTGTCGTATATATGAATGTAGTCGGGTTTTAGTTTCTCAATCTTGATATTCATTGATTATTTGATAAGGAATTAATGCCCTTGAACTTCAGCCGGCAACACGTTATCAAAGGACAGAACCACACTCATTCGACAGTTTTTGCCTCGGGCCATGTACCAGCCCATATATAATCGAACAGCGTTCAGAATTCACATTATTCACTCTCCATCACTTAACTTAACAACACCAACACTAAAGCAATGGCTTTCAAGGTTAGCAAATAAATTCAAATCATTAACGAATGCGCTTGTATTTGTTTAAAAAAAAAAAACAATGTTAGTTAGATTTTTTTGCTCATTAAATTTAGCAGATTCAGGAGGCAATATTTTGTTTGTTTCGTTACTTCGTGATTTTTTTTTAAGTCACTTTCTCTTTTTATTACCGTTGATGTGTAATGTAATTGTATTTTTTTTTCAGTTTGTGGTATTCGCTGGTCTGGTGGCTTGCGCTAGCGCCGGCCTGCTTCCCGCCGCCCCCGTGGCTTACCACGCCGCTCCCGTGGCCTACTCGGCGTATGCCGCGCCTATTGCCAAGGTTGCCGTGGCTCCCGTTGTCAAGACCGTAGAGTATACCGACACGCACCCCCAGTACAGCTTCGCGTACGACGTGCAGGACGGTCTCACCGGTGACTCCAAGTCACAGCACGAGAGCCGCGACGGTGACGTTGTGCACGGATCCTACTCAGTTGTCGACCCTGACGGCACCAAGCGTACCGTCGACTACACTGCCGACGACCACAACGGGTTCAACGCCGTCGTGCGCAAGGAGGCCCTCGCTCACGTCGCTAAGGTCGCCGCGGTCGCCCCCGTCGTTGCTAAGGTCGCTGCTCCAGTCGCTTACGCCGCCGCCCCCGTCGTTCACTCTGCCCCCTCTGTCTACCACTCCGCTCCCTCTGTCTACCACTCCGCCCCCGCTGTCTACCACTCCGCCCCCGCTGTTTACCACTCCGCCCCCTCTGTCTATCACTCTGCCCCCGCTGTCTACCAATCTGCCCCCACGGTCTACCACTCTGCTCCTGTATACCACCACTAAACTTACCAGTGCCAAATAAACCGCAGCAGAAGTTAGTAATAAATAAAATAAATAAATAAATATTTGGGACATTTTTGCACACACGGTCATCTGACCCCAAACTAAGCAAAGCTTGTGATATGGCTGCCAGAGACTGATATATATACATATATAGGTTTAAATACATACTTAAATAGATATTAACACCCAGATATAGAACAAACACAAATGTTCATCACACAAATGTTTGTCCTAGGTGGGAATCGAACCCACGCCCCCAAGCTCAGAAGGCAGGTTCACTACCAACTCGACCAACGGGCTATCACAACAACAGTAATGACAATGATTTGTAAATATGTAGCTAAAAAATAAATTATTATTACGCTTAATGGAAACTCTATGATTTATTTTTCGTTCCTTTATTCATAGCTTAGTTAAAACAAGTTATTTGCCCCGAATAACACCCTTGCAGAACCAACATGAATTTCACAACATTCTGTATCGGAAACAACGAGCAATTACTACCAGTTTGTACCTACCTGTAATAGTGATATCATAAAGTACGTTATCATTTTGTCTGTTGAGGGGTAAATCCTAAATACCGGAGACTAATAAAATTACTTTAATTTTATTGTAGGTAACTAAACTAAAGTACGTGTCTATTTTATAACATCAATTAAGCCAAATCGAATTCAAAAACTTCCAATTGATTTGATGAACTGATTTCAATTTCAAATTGAGTTTTTCAGTTTTTGAATATCTTTTTTTAGTTACAAATAGAGCTAATGAAAATTACCTTCACTTGTATAACTTACCAAATATGTAAACATATCTTGGATGTCGGTTTTTGTCTATTCGTACTATAGTAGCGTATCGATTTGAAACTTTGCCAGTTTGTAATACGGATGACAATACAACAGTTTGGTTCCAACGAACTGGGCCCCGATTCTACTAAAGAAATTGTTTTTAAATTGTAATTGTCTCAATATTTTTTTATAGCCTCAAAATTGACAGTTTTTTTTATACTAAGTTATATTATTAAGTGGTGGTATTTTTCTAGTAGTTTTTTTTAAACTGTCAGTTTTGAGGCAATTATTTATGGAATAAAATTTAAACAATTACAATTTAAAAACAATTTCTTTAGTAGACGATTCTACGTCTATTCGAGGCCTGATCTGATGATAGAGCCATGACATTGACAGATGAACTCTTCACTTCTCTCCCCCATCGAGTTCAGACTTATTTAATTGGTTATAATGATTCCCTTACATTACACTTGGTGGTGAAGACGGCAGGTGAATAGCTGAACTCTTCAATCGGTGAACCCATCGAGTTTAGAATCTCTTGGTTGGTCTTAACGAGTCACGATAATTCGGAAACTACGTGTCCGATTTGACGACTTTGACTTGGTGTGTATAGTTAGTACCTATATTTTAATTGTAAATCTGAATTTGTTTACGATTTTCTTTTTTCATAAAACTAAAAAACATGGTTTAACTTTTTAGAAATGCATATTGCTATTCATACTAATTATTATTATAAATGCAAAACTGTGTCCATGTTTTTAGGGTTCCTTACTCAACGTGTTTACACGGAAAGAAAGCTGGAAAGCGGCTATAAAGCCAGTTGAAAGGTGGATTACCTAAAAAAACAAATTATATTATAGTTTGAGACCGCGTAAGGAGTTGAGCATAAGGCCTCTGGGCGTGATGTTGTCTTTTTGCACTACTTTTTGTAATTTGTGGTGGTACGGAACCCTCAGTGCGTGAGCCCGACTCGTGCTAGGCTGGTTTATTTTTTACTGTCAAGTTCGTTGAAGCTGACTAAAACTAAAAGCCTTAAACAACTTTGCCTGTTATACTAAAACATTTGTACTGCAGATCGTTGAATATCTATAGACGTTTGTTTATTGATTAGTTTGTTTCTATTTCACGCATCAACAGAGCAAATAATCGATATACATTTTATTGTTTGTATACACCTTCTAAAATTTAAGGCATACACACATACATTTGTTGCGGAAATTTTAAGTACGGTTCGAGAAGGAATGTCCACCCAGGTAAAAAAAACTGATTCGTAACTACACGTTTTTGTACTTTATCAGGATGCGGGACGCATCGGATGGGCAACGGTTTTCGTAGAATTGTTTCGTATTTTTTTTATTCAAACCTATCCCAAAGATTTGTCCCTATGACGTCACGTCACCCTAGCTAAAACTAAATAGATAGCAGTGAATGAATGTGTGTGAATGTCCCTGGCTCGATATAGAATCCTGACGTAGACCTCATCGTAGACTACTGTAGGTGTATCTAGCGTAGCCGGGTGCCTGGCTGCGTAGCAGTTTTATAATATCTTCGGTACCGGGGTCTGGTCGACCCAAATATCGATTATCAATGTTGGAAGTAGTACATCATTTTCAAAAGCTGAAACTACTGAACAGATAAAACAAATTTTCCACCAATTGTTATGAATATAAGATGATTGTTGAAAATGGCATTGTCTCTATTTTTTTAGAGTCAAGCAGGTGACTCACGGTCAAGTCTGTCAAACCTTTTATATTAACCTTAGGATTTAATTAAATTGTCTTTTTCAGATATCTAGGAAAATTATTAAATGATAGAATGAAATATGGTATAAAATATTTTATTAAAAAAATATTGTCATGACTAAAAGCGCATAATCTAAATAACAAATAATGCGATCAGGAAATTGACTAGCACGCGGTTTTTATTTAGTGGTGGTATACGGGGGCAGCGTATGCTGCAGGTGCGGCGTGGACAAGGGGAGCGGAGTATCCGAGCTTAGCAACGGGGGCAGCATGGACGAGAGGGGCAGCGGCGTAGGCCAGAGGGGCGGGAGCAGCGTGTACGACGGGAGCGGCAGCGTAGGCAACTGGAGCGGCGACCTTAGCGACCACGGGGGCAACTGCGGCTACCTTGGCGACGTGTCCAAGAGGCTCTTTGCGCACAACAGCGTTGAAACCGTTCTGGTCGTCAGCGGTGTAGTCGACGGTACGCTTAGTGCCATCGGGGTCGACAACGGAGTAGGATCCGTGAACGACGTCACCGTCACGGCTCTCGTGCTGGGTCTTGGAGTCGCCAGTCAGACCGTCCTGCACGTCGTACGCGAAGCTGTACTGGGGGTGTGCGTCGTACTCTTCTACAGCCTTGACGACGGGAGCGACGGCAACTTTAGCGACGGGTGCAGAGTAGGCGATGGGGCTGGAGTAGGCGACGGGGCTGGAGTAGGCAACAGGGCTGGAGTAAGCGACTGGTGCGGCGTGCACGAGACGCGCGGCCGGAGCTGCGTGCACGACGGGTGCCGCGGCATAAGCGACCGGCGCCGGGTGCGCCGCGTACGACAGGGGAGCGATCACTCCCGCCTGCGCAGCGGAGATCGCGCACACCAGTACTACCAGCTGGAAACGAAATGTTTGTTAATCAAACTGCATTGTTTTATGA
This sequence comes from Agriopis marginaria, assembly GCA_932305915.1. Lineage (NCBI taxonomy): Eukaryota > Metazoa > Arthropoda > Insecta > Lepidoptera > Geometridae > Agriopis > Agriopis marginaria. The sequence goes on from OW029933.1 coordinate 7,890,021, forward strand.
CACTACTAACGGCAACCTACGGTTTCACTCACGAAGATAATCCCTCAGGAACCGTAGTTTTTGGTATAAAAAATTTCCTAATGTTACTATCTGGCCTTTCAACTTACTATATTAGCAAAAAACATCATTGATCCCTCAATTTGTTGTTGCGTGTAAGAAGGACAAACTAACAACTTTCTTCTTTACAATATTAGAAGGCTGGGACTCTTTGCTGATAAAAATTATCATTCAAAAGCTTCTTGCCCGGTCCATTTGATGGACCATTTGGCCGTGGCCTTAAATTGTAATAATCTAAGGCGGTAGATAAGTGCATTAGCGCAAAGCTTTATACAAAAAATTAAGGGGTGAAAAGTTTATTAGGGTGTTAGTTAGGCTAGGTAAAAAATATGCTCGGACTAAATCCTAATATGCAAGTAAAAAAAACTTTTTAGAGTTAGGTTTCCGTACTATCTCTTACTTACTACTTCCTAACGTGTGGTAAATAGCCACTGATTAGCAAGTAGTTAGTATACATTTAACGCGATCTTATTCGTCCTTAGAGATAACAGTATATTTGTATGAGACTCGTACCTTAAAAGCCATTGTTGGAATAATGACAGTGACTAAACTTCGAGGAGACCTCAAGTTGAATGTGCTGTAATCACGTCTGCCTCAGTTTTTATACGACTCTATCATGCCCCGAGCGATGCATTCAAGTGCGGGGCGCTTTTGTGCTCGTATGAACCGGTGGGATCCTAACGTTGCATCATCCAATCTCACGTTCAAGAGCAACAAGTCTTCTTAAATAGTCCGTATAACATGGTAATAAGAGCAAGTAGGGTATGATCGATCTCTCAGGCACAAAGATCACTTGCATTATAATACGAAAGACTTTTTGGGAGCGTCCTTGCGATGTCTCATTATTTTTGCTTTTCGCTGATGTAATTTCTTTTTGTTTTGGCCGTGCTTGTTTAATCAATTATACAAACAAGGTCACATAATCACATTGTAGGTAGACTATTATAGTATAGAAGAAACTTAGTAGATTTTTTTTTTGGAATTTGATAGAAAAAATTACCGTCTAAGTATAACCGCTTCTTGCCGCTATAGGTATTAAGGCTTCTTTTCCTCTAAATTCCTTAGGTTTTTAGAGTTCCGTACCCAAACGGTAAAAACGCCTATTACCCTATTACTAAGCATACGATGTCTGTCTCTCTGTCTGTCTGTCCGTCTGTCCTACCTATTAACGGCTATAGGTAGGTATCTCTCGAACCGTTATAGATAGCCAGTTGAAATTTTCATATAATAAGTATGTAAATTTATGGCAGATTAACTAACAAATAATAAAAAAGTCAAGAAGTTAAAACGAAAGGGGGTCCCCATATAACAAACGTATTTTTTTACTTATTTTTGTAGTAGCTCTAACGTAAAAACGATAATACGTACAAGCGTGAAACTTGGCGTGATATTAAATAATGGCCAAGTGCGAATCGGTGACAAACTTCTGTACATTACCAAGTTATAATTATGTTATACTTGAGTGCATGTAGCAAACAGCGTAGCAATTACTCCGGCAATTTTGGAAGGCGTTATAATAATTAGTAATTCGGTTACTTTGACAATTATATTTTGTGGTGGTACGGAACCCTCAGTGCGCGAGCCCGACTCGCACTTGGCCAGTTTATTTGTACTTAGTAGATAACAAGTTATGTCGTGGTACGGAACTCTCAGTGCGCGAGCCTGACACGCACTTGGCAGATTTAATTTTTATCTTGGCTCAACATTGAATAGGAGAATTATAAATGTATGATTTAATGAAGCTATATCGAAACCATATAATAATTGTTACAGTTTCATACAGTTTGGTATACAATAACAAATTGTAATGACACCTGCTTTTAGAGTAACTTTGTTTTTTAAATGAGTATTTTAAAAATAAAAGTGCGTTTTAGTGATCAAAGAGAATATAACCGCTAACGCTTAATAGTGACAGGGATGACAGACATTAGTAGTCAATGACATACTTGAGAAACAAACCAAGAAAATATACTACTGTTATTATTATAACTCTTCGACAGAAAATTTTGTAAGTAATTATAATAATTATTGCACGTTTGTCCCGGGAATCTTTATCCCGGGAAGAGATTTTTTCCCCCGGAAGGTTTATCCCGGGATTCCCCCCGCCAAAGGAATGTTTATTTCGGGAATGTTTATCCCGGGAATTGTTTATCCAGGGATTGTTTGTTTTCTGTATTTTGCTGCCATCAGGCACACTGAAATAATTTTAATAGGTGCAATCAAATATATCCAGGCTCTACCCAAATTGGTCGAAAGATTTCAACGTGTGGCCCACAGGCATGATACCGGGACGGAACGCTTCAAACAGAAAAAACGAGCAGAGCGAGAGGTACCACGTTTAGCCATTTGTCCCTTTCACACTACATGTCTTATATACAATGACATTCATGAACACATATTAGTGTGTGGTGTTGCTACTTTTGGAAAAATATTGTAACCGTAAATTTGCTATTAATTTGGGTAGTCCGTACATGATTTTATCAGCATCATTTTTAATTATTTATATTTTTATTTGTGAAACATAATATCTAAAAGAAAACTCTCATGGTTATTTAGGGTGCATCCGTTTATTATTGTAGTGATATAAATAAGGAATAAATTAGTATGTACGTGTGTTGAGCACTGCTTCCACCTATTCGACGGAGCAGCCAAGTACCAACTGGAAGCTTTAGATTCCGTAGACCGGCGTGCTATGAGGCTGATTGATGACAGCAAGCTAGTCGCCAATAAATTACAAAGCCAGGGAAGAGGCTGATAGAATTAATCTGTATAAAATCATAAAAACTATTTACCCCGATTGTCCGAAAGAGAAAAGGTTTCTGAGACTTGGTAAATATGATGGGAAAAAAACGCGCCCACTTAAAGTATTTTTCTCTTCTGAAGATACACCCAAAAACATACTACGAAATCAAAAAAAGTTCAACTTTGACGGAGTCCGAATTTATTCCGATGAGACTCCACAACAGCAGAAACATATGACGAACCTCAGACTCGAATTAAAAAAACGCCAAGAGAGCGGAGAAGAAAATCTGTCAATAAAGTACGTTAAAGGAGTCCCAAAAATTTTAAGTGAGTCAAAAAACTAGATAGAAATTTATTTACAATCGAAGATAGAGACATCCACACAATAACATATGAAATAACAGATAACTATACAGATGTAACAACTACACCCAAAACATTAAACTTCCTATACGCAAACGCTCGCAGTTTAGTCAAAAAGGGTAAACATGATGAACTAAGGTGTATTGTGGAAACCTTTCATAAAACTTTGGATGTTATAGTTATCACAGAAACATGGATAAAACATGAAAATGACGCCAAAAGGCTTCACTTACCAAATTATAACCATTACTATAACTACAGAACAACATCGTTAGGAGGTGGTGTCTCATTATACATACACAAAAATTTAAATCATGAGTCTCTGGATGATCATTGTGAAGACTGTAACCATTACCTCTGGATCCACCTGAAAAACCTTTCTCTCGATATTGGAGTTGTATATAAACAGCCCTCGTCAAGTGTAAAGAATTTTCTAGAAATATATAGTAGCCAACTGTCAAAAAGAAGAAGAATTATTGTTTTTGGAGATCTAAACCTAAATTTACTTAGCAAAGAAACCTCGATAAAAGAATATAAGAGTGTTTTAAAGGAGAATGGCTTAAGAATATTAAATAAGATTGATAAAGAATATTGTACACGCAAAACAGAAACTACTGCGACTATATTGGATCACGTTTGTACTTCTTTAAAAGATAATAGTTTTCATTTGGCCATCATTGAGACTGCCTTCTCTGATCATAGACAAATCTACCTTGAGGTGAAGAGAGTTAAACCAGAACCAATAAAACGATTAGAATATGAAGCAATAAATTACAATAACTTATATCAAACTATCAAGGATTCCACATTGGCTAAATTACATAATGAATATACAATATTAGAAACTGATCTGTTGAAAGCAATTTCACAAAACAAAATTACTAAAACTAAACTACAAAATCCACCTACAAAAGATTGGATCAACAAGGACTTACTATCATTGATAAATAAAAGAAATCTTCTGTGGCACAATCTGAAGTTATCACCTGGAGATGAAGAATTAAAACAGAAGTATGTGCGACTAAAGAATACCGTATATATAACTATTCAAAAAACTAAGAATCAGTATTACTATGAAGCTTTTAAAAATTGTGAAAAAAATCCTTTAAAAATGTGGCAGCTTATTAATAGTTTAGCAAATAACAAATTAAAAAATCAATCAACCTGTTTAAAATTAAAAACATCTAATGGGCAAATCTCAGATACAAAACAAATATGTGAATGTTTCAACGTTTTCTTCTCAAGCATAGGTGCTGAGCTTGCAAGTCAAATACCAAAAGAATATCACATTATTCCGAAAACGCCATCACCTGAAAATCAACAATATAATGAACATTCTCTTACTGATTTCAAACCTGCTACTTTTGACGAAGTGGCAAAAATTATCACCAGCCTAGACTCCAACGCAAGCACTGGTATAGATGGTATTAGTACAAAAACGGTCAAAGATCTCATAACAGAAAATCTAACGAACTGCATTAACAAGTGTCTGGCTGAAGGAAAATTTCCAGATTCTTTAAAGATTGCCAAAGTTAGTCCTATTTACAAAACTGGCAATAAAATGGAACCTGGGAACTATCGACCGATATCTGTATTGCCAATACTATCAAAGGTTTTTGAAAAAATTCTACATAATCGACTTAGTACATATCTGGAATCAAAAAAAATTTTGTTTGATAAGCAATACGGTTTTCGGCCCAAATCTAATACTCTTACGGCAGCTATTGACTTAGTGACATCGATAAAACTTAACATTGATAAAAAACTTATAAACCTTGGGATCTTTATCGATTTGAAAAAAGCGTTTGACACAGTCAGCCATGCAAAGCTTTTGTTAAAACTAAGATCAATAGGAATAACTGGTTCTGCCTACGAAATTTTTCAGTCGTATCTTTCTAATCGGTATCAGGTTACCAAAATAAATGGAATTGAAAGTGTACCTCAACTAATTACATATGGCGTCCCCCAGGGTTCTATCCTTGGGCCCTTGCTGTTTTTGATCTACATCAACGACATAAACAAAATTGGTTTAAAAGGAGATATAACTTTATATGCCGATGATACTAGTCTATTCTACAATAGCAACTCCATAGCTTACATAATAGAACAAGCACAGCATGATCTCGATCTCCTTCACAAGTGGCTGCAATCAAATTTACTCACTATCAATACCTCCAAAACTAATTATATGATATTCTCTGCTAAAAATAAAAAAATTGGCCAATTCAACCCCCTAACCATTAGCGGTAAATTAATTACCGAAATCAATAAAGAAAAATATTTAGGCTTAATTCTTGATAAACACCTCACTTGGAAACCACATTTGGAGTATATTAGAAGCAAACTTACATCACTAATAGGTGCGCTCCGTGGCATGGCCCGATGCCTCCCAAAGCGAGTACGATATACAATTTACAATTCGATGGTAAAACCTCACATAGATTATCTGATCGAAGTTTGGGGAACGGCGGCAAAAACAAATCTTGAAATTTTGCAAAGAAGTCAAAATAAGATTATTAAAACACTGTTTCGATATGACTACCTAACGCCTACTACTAAAATTTACAAGGAAACTAAAATTATGAATATACCTCAAACATACAAATATAATACATGTACTTTAATAAGAAAAATTTTAACAAAGGACATACATACACAATTAACATTTACAAAAAAGGTTGATATACAAAAAAGAATAACGAGACAAGCAAATAACTTATGTTTACTGAAGAAACCTAGAACAAATTATGGCATAAACAATATAATGTATGAATGCCTACTTGTACAACAAATTACCAACGGACATAAAACAGGCAAAATCATTTTATACATTCAAAAAATTATTAAAGTTACACGTATTAAAGGATTTTTCGTACATAAATATGAAAATATAAACATTTAACTATATTAATTATTTATGACCAACTAACTAACAGTGTGATAGAGGCTTTAGACGACAGTCCACTGTTATCGGTTCCGTGCGAAGCGCACAGAAACCGGATCGAGTGGTCGACATAAAATAGAATAATCAAAAGTACCTCACATTTTATTTTATTTCTTAAGAAAAATTGTTTATGTTTTTATCTTTTTCTTTTTGTTTTCTCGGTTGTGGCACGAGTTTGAGCTCATTGGTTTTGTATTTAGTTTGAAATTAGTATCGTATTGTATTTATCACTATTTTAAGTCTGCATGCTGCGCTAGGCGGCACATATATTTATCTACCTACTAAGTTTAATGTGTAATCTCAGTAAGTGAATGTAATATTCTTATGAGATTAATAAAGAATTCTGAAACCGTAAAGCCTTGAGCACTGCCGTAAAGTAGCTTGTCTGTCTATTTTCTACCGGATATATTTTGGTGAGTGTGAGCAAAAGCTTCATGACCTTATTTCACCCTCCCCCTTTTACTACAGGGCAAGTAGAAGGACAGCACACTATCACCCCTTCCTCGTAGAAATTCCAAAAATTCGTACACAACGATTTGGGGTGTCATTGATACGTATTGTCCAAGAATGGAACTCCCTGCTGTCCTCCTTGTTTCCTGAGAACTACAATCTAGGCATCTTCAAGGCTAGAATGAATAGATTTCTTCTAGATCAACGTGTTCCATCCTCGGCCACACCGTTGCTTACCATCAGGCAAGTTAGTGGCCAAACGTAGATCTATTCTGTATAAAAATATAAAAAAGTATGAAAAGTAATGAGGAATTAGTTTCAGTGATTATGTCAACACTAGAAAGGGACAAATGGCTAAACGTGGTACCTTTCGCTCTGCTCGTTTTTTCTGTTTGAAGCTTTCCGTCCCTTTGGGTAGTAGGTATCATGCCCACAGGTGTGGCCTTAGATTAGGACAGGTTATTTGTCAAAGCGTGTGGCTGTCAATATCTAGCTTTAGGGCCCAGGAAGGTCAAAATTGGGGCTCTGACCATCCAGTTAAGCGTGCCCAGGGAGAACGACAATGAGACCAACGTTGTCGCGGGTGGAGCGGCTGAGAATTAAAACACGGTTGTCTTGGGAGGAGCCGTAGCGCAGTGCTGAGAGCTCCGGTGCGTTTCTCTGGAGATCCCGGAGCCCTCTTGTCAAGCACTAAGGCTGGTCAACAGGGGGGTTTTAGTGGGTTCCCTACATAACCTGGCTGCACGCCAATGTAGCTGGGTATCTTTAGAAGATTCCCTCCTCGAAACAAAAAAAAAAAGTTCTATCCAAATACATCCGGGATGCTTAGGAAATTTTATTTGATCAGATTTTCATTTCGTTGCATTTTTATTTCGTCAGAAATTGCGGTTTGTATCCACGGATCCCGGTATCAGATTGAATTAGCCACGGATCCCGGAGAGTTGTATATACTTAAATCCACTAATGTACACCCCTCCATTTAGGGCTCATTTGCTTTGTTTTAACAAGTCCCATACATTAAACGTGTTTATTAATATATTTTTTTATATAATTATTATTTTTCTTACGTTAACTACCACAGAAAAGGAAAAAAATATGTTTAAATTAGAACGGCTATCAAGGCATTTTTGTAAAAAAATTGTTGTGGCCAGTTGCACCCATATAAACGAAACGTCAGTCAATCGAAATCAGTTAGCAACTGTGATGCGGACAAAGAACCTTGAGACCTAACCCAAAAAGGTAAAGTCCAAGTTCTTTGGATGCGGAGTTCGACGCTTTGACATAAATAAAAATGGTAATTTTTAAACTTTCGCGATTTGAACACATGTTTAAGTCCCGATAAACATTTAAAACATAAATAAAAATGCTCAATTAAGGTTCTGTCATAATGCCTGGCGACAGATTTTCCTTCTCATATCCGCTCTATTTACTTCTCTTTTCTGTGTTAACTACATTGTCGCACCAATCAACCACGGACCGAGATGATTGAAAAAGACTTGATGGTCACATTCATTTCTCGTTTCAGAAATATGCAAGCTCTGCGCTCGTTGACTCGCCTGCACCGAGTGGGGACCAGACTGTATGGCTCTATGCACGACCCACTGGATCTAGTTACTGGAATAGAAAAAAGGGAACTGCTCGCCCATCTCGCCGGCGACTGCGACCCTTTCCGCATGTTGTCCATTAAAAAAGGTTGGTTTGATATATTTTTTACTATTGTTAGATAAGCTTCATCTCGCCTGATATTAAGCGATGATGTGGTCTACGATGAAGCACACTTGCCTAGATGTATATTTGCCTTTTTATTTTCTTTCACATTTATAATTTTTTTTTTAATAAATAATAAATAAATAAATAAATATCTGGGACATTTTTGCACACACGGTCATAGGCTTGCGCTCGACCGCCAACTCGCCTGATGTTAAGCGACGATGCGGTCTACGGTGGAGCACGCTTGCCTAGAAGAAACCGATTCACTCGTGATTTGAAGACACCCAGATTGTATCTATCGGCGAACACCCATTCAGGCAGCGCATTCCACAGATTAGCAGTTCGCACAATAAAAGTGGAATCAAAGCGCTTCGTTCGGGTTTTCGGAATACCAACCACAAAGCGGTGTCGATTTTTTGTGCCCGCTAAGTAATTCCACCTTATAGGCTTATAGGCTTCATAACGCCTGAGCCGAATTGAATGTGTGTGGTATTGCGAGATACATTGCATCATGTACTTCTTTAGTTATTAAGGTTGACTTACGTGCATCGTGCCGATCGCAGCCGCGCGCATCTAACGCGTGGCTCATTCGACAATACTTGCACTATGAAAATGTGTGGTGCCGCTTCCGAGGTAGGTGCTTATGCGACAGACCTAAACGGCCAACGACTGACGTACTAACGTAACTAAAACCTGAAAAGTATAAGTACCTTTTTACCCGACGATATATAGCGTAAAAACAGGTAATGAACTTAGTGTGAATGTTTCACATCAACCTAAACACTTTTTTAATAAACCACCTGTCGATAGATTTGTCTAGGTTTGTAGATTATCTCCGGGTAGGTGACGTCATCGTAAGTACAAAACGGAGCGGCGGCAGGTAAATTAGTGATGTAAAAAACATTTTATTGCTCATGTGATATTTCATTGTATAGGTCTTTATCTATACTAATATTATAAAGAGGAAAGATTTGATTGTTTGTTTGTTTGTTTGCATTGAATAGGCTCCGAAACTACTGAACCGATTTGAAAAATTCTTTCACTGACGGGAAGCTACACTATCCCCGGGTGACATCTCTATCTCTAAATAGTATAAATTGAAGTCGCTTTCCGCGTCTGTCTGTTTGTCTGTATGTCCGCTAACTACTCCTAAACCACGCAAAGGATTTCGATGTGGTTTACTCCATAAGTTAAATAAATTTTCAAGGAAGGTTTATATATATAACTAGCTACCCGCCCCGGCTTCGCACGTAAATTACACCCGTGCGAAGCCGGGCGGGCGGGTCGCTAGTAGGCTATAATCTATACCCGTGCGAAACTGGGGTGGACCGCTAGTCTCAAATATGCTTAGAAATTGGATCATTATTTTTACTTTCGTCCGTAAATGTGTATTATGCCTGTCACTGCAGTAATGTACCTACTATTGAAAATGTAATTGAGGTTTGGTATATTATTTTTTATTATTATTATTTTTTCATTTCGATTAGATTATTAAATGGTCGGCAACGTAGTTGTAATGCCTGTGGTGTTACAAGTATCCATAGGGGATGGTGACTGCTTACGATCAGGCAGCCCGTCTGCTTGTTCGCCAACTACGGCATAAATTTTTTTTTTGCAAAATATGATCCGGTAGACATACCGTTGTCGGATTTTTCATAAATTTTTAATGAACGGAAATTATTTGTTTTATTTTTGCTCCTCATTTAGAGCCTGTGATGGTGACAACTGATAACTTTGGACACAGGGCAACTGTGTCCAAAGTTATAGGTACCTAAGTGTCCAAACTTCCAACAGTGTGATGAGTTCTATTTGTACTTCGTGCTTGGACTTTCGACTTTTTTCTGGCAAGTGTCTTTATTGACTAAACAAAATACAAGGTAACTAACACTACTTGGCCGAATATAGGTAGGATCGACTACCAGTATACCGTTGAAGGTCTAAAGACAATCCAAATGCTTATGTAGATATGTATCTGTTTACTTAATATTATATTCAATAAAAAATTAAAAAAAAACAAGTAATGAAAGCTTTCGATGGTAAAACGGATTAAAGACAGATCGAAAATACATAATATCCTTATAATTTCAGCATTGCAAAGCACGTAGCAGATTGTCGGTTTACTTAAATGGTTACTGTGACATAAATGACAATACTAGCAGCACCCAGCAATTTCACCCACTGACTTACTTATTTTCCGGGATAAAAAGTAACCTTTGTGCTAATACAGGACATAAGCTACATTCATACCAGATTTTATGCAAATCCGATTAGCTGTTACGGAGTTGAATACGTATAAACTAACACACAAAAACTTTCGCATTTGTAATATTTGTACTAGTACAATTAGGGTGATTAAATGTGGCCTATGACAAAGTGAATACTATTATATAATGACATAAGGAGAAGGGCGACACTTGAGGCTATAGTTAACCATAACGAAAACCCCAGCCAAAGTATTATTCTTTCAGATCATAAATGATTGGATTTTTGGTAGAGCTCCCAATGTTTCTGTTTTCACAAGGCTTCACGCACCGTTTTCTCGGGAAAACCTTCCAATCCATATGCACGGTACACGTCCTGAAACTCTTGATTGAAATGGTTTTGAATTTCATCTAACGAATTCTGACTAAAGCATTGAACAAGACTCAACCATAAAAACCATGTGGCTTTCCACCGGCTAAGAGTTTGGCCACAGTGTTTGATCCTGTAACGAATCAATCAGTGCCGGCTTTAGCATTACCGGTACCCTGGGCAAGATTTAGATGCCCTATTCTGCTTTCTATTGGCCATTTGCTTTTTTTTTTTTGGTGAAAATGTACATGGTTGTTGTTAGCGGCCGACGGGTACAGGAGCGAGAAAAAAGCTGTTTTGATTAACCACAAAAAGCTTTTTGCATTAAGGAAAAAATCCAATTGTTGAAATTAGATAGATTACAATACAATACAATGTTTCTTTATTCATCATCATCATCATCAGCCAGAAGACGTCCACTGCTGAACATAGGCCTCCCCCTTTAACCTCCACACTGAACGACAGCCTGCCTTTTGCATCCACTGGATGCCAGCGACTCTCACTATGTCGTCGGTCCATCTAGTGGGAGGCCTACCTACGCTGCGTCTTCCGGTTCCGGTTTCTTTATTACACACCTTAAATACAAATGAAACTTAAACTAACATAAAAAACAAATATACGGCAGTATGATGGGCGGCCTTATCGCCTTAAGCGATTTCTGCCAGGCAACCTTAGCTAAAGATTAGTGACTCGCCGTGTCAGTCATGCTCGCCAGCCTCCTGCTTGCCCATAAAGGTTGCACTCTATCAAGGAGGTTGGCGTAGAACTGGCTGAATCACTGCGTGGCCAACAGTTGTATTGTGATTGTCCTCAGGGCCGGGCACCCGCGAGCGTCCCAACCTGATCCCGAGCGCAACCTGCTCGCGCATGATGTGCTGCCACTGCCACCCTATGGACAACCACCTCGAGTTCATGTGGCTGCATATGAACGAGCCCAAGCGCTGTGGCTGCGGGTACTGGTTCGAGCTCTGCCCGGTGGCGCCTCTCTGAACCACATACCTTATGAACTACCAAACTATTGTGTAATCTAACTTCTACACCAATTTAAAGGTTTGTTTTATTTTTACAGTAAGGTCAATGTGAGAATGCGTCTGAGAGCTGCAATACTATTGTAAAAAATTTAATGAAAAGATTTTATTTTAATGTTAGTTGACCCGACAGACGTTGTCCTGTCAGAGAACTGTCAAACATTCGAAGTTAAAATCGTCGTTAAGTTTTCTGAAATTTTTCAATTTTCCGTGCAATTTTCTTAATTTTTCTTTCCGTAAGAACAATCTACATAAGAAAACTCTTAAAAAAAGATGAATGGAATAGGTAAAGTCGTTCTCAAGTTATGGCGTGACCAAGGAAAATAGGGATTCATCTATACTAATATTATAAAGAGGAAAGATTTGATTGTTTGTTTGTTTGTTTGCATTGAATAGGCTCCGAAACTACTGAACCGATATGAAAAATTCTTTCACTGTTGGGATACTGCACTATCCCCGGTTGACATAGGCTATATATCCCGGCTTCGCCCGTGCGAAGCAGGGGCGGCCTACTAGTTTATACTGACTGGTATAGATTTTACTGTAGTGTTGTAGTATGGGCTACCAGCTACAATCTTACATTCAAATAGCTAGTAAAAGTGATAAGAATTTACTATTTTCGTTCAAATTTTGCCTGTTATGGCAACTATCATAAAAATTCTTAAGCGGGCCCCACGTTAGTTTGTTTTTAATGTGGCATATAAAGCTGAAAACTTAGCATGATTACTATAATCATACCAACACACACACACACACACACTCTAAAATATAACAAAAAAATTGTTAATAATGGCCAAGTGCGAGTCGGTGACAAAGTTCTGTTCATTACCAAGTTATCAGTTATCACTGGTAATTTCGTTACATGGACAACCTTATATTTCGAACATCGACCTTATCATTTCATCGAATCAAAATGCCATATTTTACTAATTCTGAAGTCGGTTTTTTTTTGGTTGATAACTAGCTGACCCGACAAATGTTGTCCTGTCTTAGAACTGTCAAATGCGCGAAGATAACATCGTCGTTAAGTTTCCTGAATTTTTCCAATTTTCTGCTCAATTTTCTTAATTTTTCTTTCCGTAAGAACCCTCTACAGATTATTAGGAAAATAAAAAAAAAGTTGATTGAAATCGGTAAAGTCGTTCTCAAGTTACGGTGTGACCAAGGTAAATAGGGATTCATTTTAGTATTTATAGATTTCTGTGTTTTGTAGTGGTACGAAACTCTCAGTGCGCGAGCCCGACTCGCACTTGGCCGGTTTTTTATCTTTTTATTATACCTACCTGTAATTAACTCAATAATGGCAATTTTGTAGTATTGTTATTTTATACGGCAAATTCACTAGAATCATAAGACGTCGAGAAAACATTTACGAATATTAATCAAAAATATCATATTTGTTCAAACATGTTTTTTTTTCTTACATAAAAAGAATAAAAAAACTGATGAACCGATTTTCTATTATAAAAACATGTTTGGACCAATATGACATTGAAGTCCATTCAGTTATGTTTATATCTCAGAAAGGTTGAAATACGCTAGCGAGATACTTTACTTCGAGAGAACATTTGTGTTTGTTCTATATCTGGTTGTTAATATATATTTTAGTATGTATTTAAAACTATATATGTATGTGTATCAGTCTCTGGCAGCCATATCACAAGCTTTGCTTAGTTTGGGGTCAGATGACCATGTGTGAAAAATGTCCCGAAATATTTATTTATTTTATACTCAACGCATGTAGGAGGACGTTGCATAAGCCCTTTACGGCTGAACGATTTGGTGGATTGGATTTGGTTGAAATTTGTATTAAAAGTAGCTTACTCCCTGGATTAATTCATAGGGTACTTTTTAATTCAGGAAAATATACGGTTCTTGGAGGAAAACGGGCAAAACCGCGAAGCGCTTCTAATATTTACATAAAATATGTGAAAGTTTGCGTGCCTGTTTGTGTCGTAATGGCTGAACGAATTTGAATTAAATTTGTAAGGGAGGTAGTTCATACTCTGAATGTAAATAAATGATTTAAAATTTTCATAAATACTTTCAGACCCTAAAAATACATCATATTTTTTTTTTTTTTTTTTTTTTTTTACCTATTTTAACTTAATAAATCTGCCAAGCAACCGAATTAATAAGACCTACATAATGCAACAATATATGTTTGAGACTGTAAACATATGGTGGTCCTTGTTAAACTGGTTTTTGTAAAAATGAGCGAGCCATTGGCAAAGGCATCTCTCTAGGCCAAGCAGACTCATCGACCCAATTCTCTTAACCTTGGACGAGATAATCAACTCCCCGGAACTTTGTTTTTATGTTAGGTAAGTACGTAAGTAATTCACATTCAAATTATTATTTTTAACTATCTGCTTCCTTCTTGTCGTATTATAAATAAGAGTATATTCATATATATAAAATGGATGTTTGTTTTCTATGTTTTCACTGTTCATAGATGGAGATTAAATTTTGTAGCGCGACGGTTATACATGGCATCTTGGGCTTAGTCACACGGGTGGAGCCAGAGGTAAAAGCTAGTGTATATTAATGAATACAGTTTTACAACAGTTGTAAAATAATAATAAAAATCAAACCGTAATTGCTAGGTCCAATAACATTTTAAGCGGAAATAAATGAATGACTTCCTAAATAATATACTTACAAGCAATATTTTACTGGCTTGTTAGGATATACTTTATTTAAAACAGCTACCTAAATTTTCAGGCGCTAAGTTTTTACAATATAAGGCACATGGAGCTAAGGTATTCTAACGTGAAATGAGAATGAAATGAAGGCCTTACGGCTACCTGTTTTAAGCGATTATGTTTAGGTGATTGCGGAAAATTGCGCGACCGCAATCCGTATCTTCGCACATTGAGGTTCACGTGATTTTCCGCACTGCATTGTTTCAGCATATCTCAGGTCTTTTTGAAAGTTTTGGAAATTACAGGAAACTTTTAACTATACAAAATTTCTTAATTAATATCACATTTTTGTGTAGTAGTGTTTGTGCACTACCAATTTTTTTTATCTCATTTCTTTAGCTTATTCTACAGGATTATTTTCTATACACTGAAATTTGTAGGTGCCAACGTCGGCTCCTAGACTGACTACTATGCCTGAGCCCCTACGAACCTTTAATTAATTCTCAGCTCGCATATGAGACTGCATAAAGTTATTGCCATTTAGAACCTAATTAAAATAGTTTTATATATGTATGAAAAAAAAAACATAGAATTAACGTTGTTAGGTATATGAAACAGGAGTGATTCAGAATATGCCATAGTGATTTTTTCACCGTCTTTTTCATTCTTATATATTGATATAAGTGCGGCGGGAGAGAAGCAATACGCAAGTAAAAAAACAGCTAAATATTTGGACTTTAAGAGGTTATTGGCACTTTAAAAATAATCCTGTAGAATTCAATTCACTTTCATTTAGTAGCGGGCTTGAAATACTTTCCGTGTTCAAATGGGAGCCTATTTGATTTTATTTCGTTTGCCGGGATAAATAAAACTATATCATCTACATGTTCTTTCGCACGTGGTACGGGTAAGTCCTGCTCTAAAGTGTACGGAAGTGGCTTTTGAAGAAGTCTGCTTGTGTATTGCGGAGGGTCTTGTATTAGCGGTTGATTGAGTTCTATGTATTTTGTAGATTCTTGTATTTCAGCTGGTTCTTCTCGCAGGACGGCGTTAAATCCATGTTTTGAATCGGCAGTATACTCGACAGTGCGCTTGGTTCCGTCAGGTCCGACCACAGAATACGCGCCAGTGACCACGTCCCCTCGCCGTGTTTCGTGTTGGCTCTTGCTGTCTCCAGTCCACGGATCCTCAACGTTGTAGGCGTACTTATAGTCGGATTCTAATAGTGGTGGATCGGTCACGATGATGCTTAATACTGCTGGCACGGAGCATAGAAGAAGCGACGTCTGAAATATAATTCATAAATAAACAAATTTGGACCCCAAAAATCGAATTAGTGAATTTCATCATCAAAAGATGGCATATGCATAGCAGTAGGTTATCAAAGCTTGAAGATGAAATAAACATTTTATGTCTTGGTCTATATCTTCTCTTCGTATATAGTTTCACCCGCGATTCATCAGGGACTTTTTAACGAAATAAATATTATGCTTGCTTCTCTCAGGTAACCTATTTGTATGACTAGCTTTTCATGACTAGGGTTTCATGGTTTCACTGACTAACCGGTTTTTTTTTCGGGATTAAAAGCACTCGTGTCCTTTTAAAAGGGGCTAACATCACAACAAATTTTATCCAAAGCTATTTAACCGTTACGGAGTTGGTCTTATAGCACTTGGTCAAATACGCTGTGTCCAAAATTCATGCGTTGATTATGTGCAACAATAGTTTATCATAATTGGAATATTGGGTGCGGTTTTATTTATATTCATGGGTGTGCAAAAGATACCAAAACAATAATTTTAATCGAGTCGCCTATGGTAACCTAGGTGCATGTAGGTGATCAAAGGATACTCAAATAATAAATTAAATGGAGTCACCTATGGTCACCCAGGTGATTATATTCCCAGGTGATAAAAGTCGTCTAAAGAGTCGACTTTTAGCACCCAGGTGATCAAAGCGGAAAAACATACACATTTAGGTACACACATACTTTCAATTTTGAATACTAGTGCGCTAATGGTTAAAAATAAGCACTATATCTTGACCTTAGAGATAAAATCTTGTGGAATAGAGCGGATTTAGTGCAATAAATATATACCGACAATTGAAAGGAAGTCGTGCAATAATGAATGACACACGATTTAGATTATTAATAGATTGTTATTATTTGTCCTGAATATGTAACAACAAGCATAAAGAATAAGAAATAACATTTTTTTTGGTTTAAATGTCAGTCACTCGAAATCAGTTAGCAACTGTGATGCGGACAAAGAACTTTGAGACCACAACCCAAAAAGGTAAGGTCCAAGTTTTTTGGATGTGGATTTCAACGCGTTGATTTAAATAAGAATGTTCAGTCAAGGTTCACTCATAATGCCTGGCGACAGATTTTCCTTCTCATTTCCATTCTATTTACTTTTCTTTTCTGTGGGCCGTACAAAGGCCTTCATAACGCACCATCTAATTTTGACACAACATAGAAGTAACAAATCTTGAAATGTACTTTTGGTTTTATTTTGTTTAGTACTTACTCCACTGGCGTTGCGACCCGAAGTGGGTCTTGGCCTCCGACACAAGATAATGCCATGCGCCATCGATCCCGTCCCTTTTTTTAGCGTATTACATAATCAAGGATATTATGCTGCCTACTAAAAATGTTTAAAACAATCGCAAAAAAAACTAAGATTGTGCAACCCTTATACACCCTTTGCTTACACTCTTAGGTCCTATAAGAGACTTTCAGGTGTCCTAAAAATATCAGGAGCCTTATGGCTACCTTTTTAACGCAAGCTCGAAAGAGCGCGGTGCGGAAAATCACGCCAACGTGTACCTTGACGAACCAAAATACGGTTTGTGGTCGCGCAAATTTTTGCATCATCTAAAACAGGCCGTAAGGCCCCACATACTCTTAGTCTAGCTGTACATACTTATTTTTACGTAAGTACTAAAAAAGTCAAAAAGTAAAAGCGACATGGGGGTGAGCGAAATACAACAAACAATAAATAATCCAAGTACGGGTCGGTATAAAATTACTGTTCACCACCGGTTCTCGTACGATCACCGAAGTGAAGCAACGTCAGACGCGGCCGGTACTTGGATGGGTGACCGCCTGGGCGTTGATGGAATGATGTCTTTTTGCACTATTTTTGTGTACTTAACAATAGTTATGTAGTGTTACGGAACCCTCAGTGCGCGAGCCCGACTTGCACTTGGCCGGTTTTATTTTCACTGACTACATAATAATATTATTCAAAGACAAAAAACTGAACACTAAAGGAATGTTAATATAGTCTTTAATGGTCAGCAACGTATCTGTGATGCCCCTGGTGTTACAGGTATCCATAGGCGACGGTGATCGCTTATCATCAGTCGGCCCGTTAGGATGTTTGTCACATATGGCATTAAAAAAACACAATACTTGCTAATTAATTTTAAACTCTATTAATTAAGAAATAAATATATTTACCCTAAACATGGTCAGCACACAACAATGAGATCGTGGAAAACAGCGAGTGCAGCGAGCGTGCCCTCCATTTATAGAGAGAACGTGCATTCACTAAAACATTCCTTTGCTCCTTACTGGCTCGTACTTAACTCATGGAAACCCGAGCAAAGGTTTATTAGAATGGATTATGTCATGCATGGATTTAATTGAAATAATAACTAAATAATGATCATGTTCTAACTCATTCATTGTTTATCGCTTTGATAATATAAAATACTATCTGCTGCACCCCGTGGCTTCACCCGCTTTATATACTTCCCTGAAGCAACCTCCTTGGAAGCGACAGCACCCTTGTTTGACTTTGATGACAATTTTTTTTTTCTTTGATAAAGTAGGTGTAGACTTAAATTTTTGTCAAGGACTTTTTATTCCCTTTAGGGCAAAGAGAATATAAATACTACGTTTTAGGGGTACATAAAGACCTTGACAAAAAAAAATTACAAGAACCTTCTTGTTTTTTGTAGAAAAATCTTAAAACACCAAAAAAAACTGTTGATCTGATCGCTATCTCATTTCAGGATCCCTCGCTAGATTGCCTAAAAATTTCATGAAAATCAGTCCAGCCGTTTCGGAATCCACAGGCAACGTCGTTACATACATATATCACATACAAATCGCTTCATATTATATATAGAAATGTTACAGGTTTTTCCATGTAGCGTAACGTTCTAATAAAAGACTTCAACGCGCTCAGACCCTCATTTTTACACGACTCCTAAAAAAACGAGGGTCATGCTTTTAGGATTCACGTATGTATGTACGTTTCTTAATTCCAACATAGCTCCTGAACGCCTCGACCGAGTTTGCTGTGGTTATTGTTAGGATCTTTGAATTATCCAAGGGCTAATTTTAAAAATTACAAAGTTCGACTGTGGGACACTAATGAAAAACGATACCAAGAATATTTTTTTTCAAAAACTTAAAAAAATAAATATTATCGTCGTCTAAAACTAATTGAGAAGAGAATAAAAATACAGGGTGTAAGGAGAACACTCTTGAAGCCAAAAGAAGGTAATTGTACTCATCATTATGAACCACTTATAGTATGGGACCAACCCTGACATCGCGGGAAAAAAAATCTGCTGTTCCATACATTTTGTCGAGTGTCAGTGACCGTTTTCTATATAACAGCTGATATTTTTTTCGAGATTTCGGGACTGGTCCCATAGTAAAAGTTGTTCATAATGATGAGTACAATTACCTTCTTTTGGCTTCGAGAGTGTTCCCCTTACACCCCATATACAACTATCCTATAAAATATACGGTAGTTTACTAAAAATGGCCATTAGAGTGACGACACGGCGCGATAGAGATAGACAGTCAGCGAATTCATATTTGGACATTTGAGTATATGAATTTTTAATTATGTGCTTTATTTTGATGGATGATTTGAGAACAAAATAAAAAAAAACTGTTGAGGAATGGGAAATAGTAGATTGTAACATAAGGGCGTAAAATAATATTATTTATTAGGGCGAGGGCGCTTTTTTGAATCCTGAGCGAAGTGAGGGATTCTAGAGTCTTTAGTAGAATCCCGAACGTAGCGAGAGATTCAAAATACGTCGCCCGAGCCAAAAAATATTTTGCGCCCGAGTGATACACTCTACTTTTCATTGACCCACTATGAGAAAATAAAAGGCGCCTCATATTTTATTGTAATATTATTATTTACCCGAGTAATAAAACATAGAGTATCAACTAAATTGAAATTAGTAATTAGTATCTAATAATAAATCAACTAAAAACTTATTTTTACATTTGAGACATTTTCACAATTATGAAAATTTTTTGTTACACAAAACCATGAATTTCTGACAATCCGTGAAAACTACTACTTGTTTTTTACTACATATTAACTTATTACAAATATTGACCTGTACCGGGTCGTATCAAAATGTTCTGCTTCACCTCGCTTACACTCGCAGCTTTGTTGCCTAATTGGCAACATAATGGATTCAATTGCTTGGTCATTGAACTTTTACCGCACTTTTGTGTATCAAAAGTGACAGTCTTTTAACCAAGGATTTAAAATTAAGTTTTAACTTGCCAGTTAAAGTGTATCTCATATTATACTGCATACAGTTCCTGGGCTCTTACGCATCGTTCACATTACAGACGTTCTACTAACTAAGTTTATTTTATTCTCGCCTGTATTGTAATCGCCCTTGATTTCTCATTTATTCAATCATTTAACCGTCTGATTCTCTCGTACGTTGTATATTGTGATTATTGTGAAAGTACTCTGCATACTATATAGCAATTTCATCTTTTGTTTTGCAAAAACTTTAGTGCCATGGGTACTTGGATCCACCACCAGGCTCCACCACTGGAGCCAATGCTATTCTTTTCTCCTCTTGAATCCACCAGTGGATCCATATAAGAAATAAAAGATAATCGGAGTGTTTTTTTTGCGTAAAACGTGTTAAATGCGTCTTTTATGTGAACAACGGGTAAGAGCCCTAACAACCCATAACAGACCCTAAAAGAAGCCAAAACAGTTTTTAGCTGTTTAAAAAAATCGCAATTAAACAGTTCTTACGAAAACTTCAACAAAACTCTAAAAAGGTCGAAATAAAAGTTACAATCATAGTTATGACATCACCAAAATTCTAATTTTCCAAGGACTTTGTATACCCTAAAAAGTAATTTTCTAATCCAGTACAATATCTCTTTATGGGAAACATGGCGCATGTAACTGCGTCAAAATATCAGGAGTTCCTTCCACAACATTATCACGGTAAACATCCCGTAAATAATCATATTATAACTTTAGTGAACAATCGAGATAGTTTAAAACAGTGTTTCTTCAAACTCTCTTCAATCACTTCATCATTTCAATACAAAACATCTGGTACATCATTCACATCACAGCATGTCGTTTATTTCAATAAAAGTCAATGCCAATGACTCATTCATGGATGATCATTCATTCATCATCTTCACATCGTATGAATGGCGACGTAAAAATGCAAAGATATTTAAAACTATGGATTAAGAGTCAGCGCTAAAAAATTCTGAAGAAAAATTACATGCAACACGACGTACCTAAATGCTGCCTCTACTTCGCTCATAAAGTGAGCAAGCATCAGAATTTACTGTTTTTTTTTCGGCAAGTATGGTGTCGTTGGACGCATTCTTTCAGCGGCCGCACTTTTATATTATCATTATAAATATGATATTATGTTTGTTTGTTGGATGATTTGTCTGTTCGTCTTTCACACAGCAACAGAGCAATGGATCAACGTGATTTTTATAGAGATAGTTGGTGGGCTGGAGACATGAAAAACTTATAATTCTGGAATGTTTGATGTGAAAACTTCTTTAGGCACGTTGAGCACTTTTTGTGAAGTGGAAATAGCACTGAATTCGCGTGACCCGCTGAGATACTCACTCGGGTAAAGTCGGCTGGAGCCGATAAAGAGAGCGAGAGAGATATAGTCAACCTTGATGAAGTTTTCACTTCTGTCGTGTGACCTTAACAACACACTTTTTTTAAGTTCCTGGTAGAAAGTCCACGCAGTTGAAACCACGGGGCATAGCTTGTATAGTAAGTAATACGTGCATAAATGTTGCAAGCTAAATAAGATATAATTATAGTTAGTCGGTAATTTGCTTTTAATAGGTATCTATATTTATACGTCCTTCTACGGTGTTTCCGAGAATCTACAACATGGGGTTCTTCAAAAGGCGAGTAAATCGAGTTCTAAAGGGTCGGCAACGTATTTGTTCTGGTGTTACAAGTATCCATAGGCGACGATGACTGCTTACCATCAGGCAGCCCGTCTGCTTGTTTGCCACCTATGGCATAAAAAAAAATATATGTAACCTTAAGTCAATTTGTTCGTGAAATTTGCTCTATAACCAACATCCATGTTTGTATATCGATGTAAAGATGCTAAGCACAGATACTACGGCATTGCTTCATAGTACGCGCGCATCTTCACGACATGACACGAACATAATTTTGAATTGCAAATATACCCACCGTCATGATGTTTATAGATAATCCTCAGAATACAGTTACAGATAATCTTCCTACTTACTTATTTTAATAGCTCTGTTTGAGCTAAAGCAGATCTACATATATTTATACATATACAATCTGCGCCTTGCGGTGTCACCCGCGTGTTTTTTTTTTCTTCAGAAACCGTACATTTTCGGGATAATAAGTATCCTTTATTAGTTTCCGACCATCTACGTTTCCGACCGTCTTTATGTCTTTATCTTTATGCGAATCATTTACGTAGTATTTATATTCTCTTTGGCGAATCATATCATGTCAATTTTCAATCTGTTGCTACGCTACCTAATAAGAGGTCCAATTTCTTTGGTTGCTAGGTTTTTTTTTTTATCTTGGCCACGGCCCCGATATTGGAATAAACACATTTTCGAACACAGAAAAAAAAAAGAAAAAACTAATCTAAAACTAAAATTTATCTAAAACTAATCTAACAAGCCGCTACCAGTGGACAGCGTTTCCAAAATGCTGGCAGCATTGCCACGTTGTATGGCAATGCTTAGTCTTTGGGCAAAAGAAAGGCCAGCATTTTGATTACGAGTTGCTTCGACCAGTCACCCTGATAGGTCTTTAAATATTAAATATAAATTTAAGATTAAGATATAAGATTTAAGTTTTTATTTGACTTGAAATTTTTATTGATTAAATGATGTTACAATGTTAAAAAAAATTAGTATATCCAATGTACATAAATATTATAGATGTAAAAGTGGACGTAAGAGAGTCTGTCCGCACTCAAATCGAAACAGCTGTTACAAAAATATAGTAAAAACCACAGACTTCACATATCTTAATTTTTTTTTCAAACTAAATAAATTGTTTACGACGCGGAGCGCGTTGAAGTCTTTTAAAAGACAGGGTGAGTTTTTTCTAAAAAATCATATAATTAGGTCACTGTTAGAGTATTGATTTTATAATGGAAATGGAATCGCGGTCAAACGTTAGCCTAGTCCGATGTAAAAAAAAAATGGTATAAATGTATTTTTAAATTGATAAAGATTATACCAGGGGCCTTACGGCTACCTGTTATAAGCGATTCTGTTTAGGTGATTGCGAAAAGTTGCGCGACCGCAAACCGTATCTCGACACGTTAAGGTTCACATGATTTTTCACACTGCTTTGTTTCAAGCCCGCGTTGAAAGGTTTCCGTAAGACCCCTGAGTTTGTGTATAAATCTGATAACAAAAAAAAAACCAGAGATACTAAAATCCGATATCCTCCTGGAACCGTATTTTTTTCGGGATAGAATCACGAATCACGAGTGAATCGGTTTCTTTTAGGCAAGCGTGCTCCAACGTAGACCGCATCATCACTTAACATCAGGCGTGATGGTGGTGAAACGCAAGCCTATTAATTATAAAATAAATAAAAAAAAGACTGTGTTAATCCAGTGTAAATTATACACTTCAGTTGTCGTGCTTAATATTGTCGGAATAAGACGTCATCGTGTCGCGAATCATCCTACGAATACAGTACTGACCCTAAATTGACGTTAAAATGACGTCATGACATCGTTAAACCTGTACGAAGTGCTTTGATTCCACTTTGATTGTGCGAATTGCTTAGTCTGTGTAATGCACTGCCTGAATAGTTGTTCCCCGATAGTTAAAATCTAAGTGTCTTCAAATCGCGACTGCATCGGTTTCTCCTAAGCAAGCGTACGCAACCCGCACTGGGCCAGCTTGGTGGATATGGCTCAATCACCCTTTCGGGGGTAGGCTAAAAGTCCAGCAGGACTGTTAAAAGACTGATTATGATGATGACGATGATGATGAAGTGTACTCCATCGTAGACCGCATCATCGCTTAACATCAGGCAACATGGCGGTTGAACGCAAACCAATTATATTAATAATAACATAATTAAAAAGTAATCGGTGTACAAACATAATATAAAAAAGAAATGGACCTAATCTAATCTAATGGTTAAAATGATATTGTTGTATAAGATTAACTACGCCTCGTTGTGCACTCTATATTTTTATGGACTATCGTAGCCTCGACTCGCTCTTACAGTTGCAGTTTGCTCACATACAAGTACAATTGACATTTGCATGAACCGGTTGGTGGAAGGTTCAGGTCGCCACTAATTTTGGCACTGATCTAGATTAGGAAACAACGTCTCTCGCGCATTGCACTATGTGAAGATGTTTGGGTTACGTACTTATATTGTGTTGTTTTTATTGAAGAAGATGCTTCTACCAAAATTGACCGGCATTGAAGATCTTGACTGTTGCTAGTAATTCGTGGGCAATTTTAGTCTCCTTCGATTAGTTTTTACGTATCTACATATCCAGAACATAGGCCTCTTTAAGAGGCGTATTACAAAATGAACCGTTAAATTTTAAGTATTTGTATTTTCGGGCATAAAACGAATAAATAAAGCCGTAATTTTCAAGATAGATATAAAATAAGTAAACCATTACATAAAAATGTTTATTTTATGACAGTAATTTAACGAAATCCATTCTCAAACATTGGATCCCAAAGTTTTACGAAAAACTGCTTTTGTAAATTGGAGGTAACAAATGGGTATGTTGAGATTTACCAAAATCTGAAGCCGCTACATTCAATAAAAAATACAGATCTATTTAATACAGCAACTGAATTTTCTACAGAACTTATTAGTTGAAAGAAAATTGTACCAAAAAAAACAGTTTCCGATGCTTTTTTCGTCAAAAAATTTGATAGGACCCTTAACCTCCACACTGAGCGACAGCTTGCCTTCTGCATCTGCACTGGATGCCCGCGACTCCCTGGCTGTCCTAAAACTGCAACCAGAACCACCAGAGGATGGGCAACAGGATCCTTCTACTTGCTTGGTGGAACTTCTGCAATCTCCGTGCCGCCTGGCAAGCGTGGGGATTATGGAACCCCCCATGACAGCTGTAGTGTACTTACTATTACTTTGAACTCTGTGAGGGTCGCATAGACTGCACCTTAGTAAGTGTCGTTTCAGTCGGTACATATATCAACATTCTACAAGTATGTATAATTGAAGCGGCGCAAGCGCAGGCGGCAGATAATAACAAGGCGTGGCTGACACACATTCACATATGCCATTATTAAAGCATTACTAGATCTTATTATAAATACAGCCTACAATGCCAAATCACAGACTAATAAATTATTAATTGAATACTGGCTGCCTCAATGCTCTTAATAACATATCGTTGTTAAACTTTGGCCGCTTATAGACATATTATAAAGCAAATGGGGTCACTATTTTTGTATAGACATTTCTAATGTAAATTTCTAGATACCTCATTAGATGGATAGCACATTAGCAATACCGATGCCATCAAAACTTGCAGCAAAATCGTAGGTAGGTAGTCCGTGTCTGGCTTTGTTTTTTCATGCTAGGCTTGCGTTTGACCATATTATCATTCAGATATCGTTCTTTGATTACGTTTATTTTAATTTTTTTATAGTAGCGCTTGGCCGCCATCTCGCCTGATGTTAAGCGACGATGCGGTCTACGATGGAGCACGCTTGCCTAGAAGAAACCGATTCACCGATTGTATACACATTGTATATGACATATAATCAAATATTCTAATATTATAAATGCGAAGGTGTGTTTGTGTGTGTTTTTTTTTTTGTTTTTCTTTTACTCTCCAATAGACCAACCTCAAATCAGACATAGAACAATTAGGTATCGTTCATATTCAAATATCACTATTGTTCATTTAAAAACATTCACTATACCGTTAACTGTATTTGGTGGTTATTTCTTAGTAGGTAATTAAGTAGAATACATAATATTTTGTTATTTAAATAGTTTGCGCTTTGTTTTAACAAAGGTTTTAACTGTAAGCATTCTGTTGATGAATAAAAAAATAAAAAAAATAAAAAACTGTAAGTACGTCACTCACTCATTTTAGGCATACCTACTAAGAAACATGTTGCGACACCAATGTCACCAATGTAATAGTCTATTACATGCAAAAAAAGGCGACAAAGTCGTCTGCTGGATGAGCTCGACTAAACTAACTAAAGGCATCAAACGTGAAACTAGCCTAATTTTTATGCAGTACCCTCTCCACAACAGCCCCCATATCGTTAAAAAAAAATGCAACATCATCAGTACGTTATACACACGCAAGATTTGAATAAAACAAGCCACTTTGATTCCTCTTATTTATTACCTCAGCTATAACACTTAAATAACAATACTTTACATGTACATAAACAACATAACATAACGGATCAGGTCACTTCGGCGTGCGTTTGTAGACGGATCTAGTCCAGTGCTTTCAAAATCATGTTCAGCTTAGAGCCAGTTTACTTTAGAAATAAATAAAAAGGCTGTTCTGAACTTAGCTACAATGCTACTAGCTTTAACCAATCGTGTAGGATTTGATATGACATCACTGAATAACGTGATTTTTATTCTAGTTTCATCATGGTTACGATTTACGACTAAGTTTAATTATCGTGTTGAATTAAAGTATCGCAAAAAGAAACCTTAATTTAACACGAAAATACTCTGGTTAGCAGCATTTCAGCAATTTAAATATTAGGCACTTACCTATAGTTATGCGCTTAGGTTTCTCAAAATTTTTACCTATGTACATAATTTTCAGAAAACTTCAGACAGCAAGAAAAAATGATATTTTCCCCTTAATTTTCAAAATTGACTGATTCCGAAGATGATATCATCAGATTCCTCCTTTCTACCGACGAAACTTTAAACGTCTTTCAAGCTTCAGAAACCAAGCACTGAGACTAAATTTAGTTAGCTTAATTTTTTTAACGAGTCATCGTAAGGTCAAAAGGACATTGTTCATATCAGGCCCAACGAACAAGTTCAAAAAACCAATTGAACTGTCTAATATTTGTCTGCGCTGAGCTAAAATATCCATTGAAAGTGGACAGTGTATTCTCACCCACTCTCCCTACCGCTAAGACGTCGGGTGAGGTTTGCCTTTTCGAAATATCTCGTTAATAAAATCAAGGTCATTTATGGAGACTAGTGGTGGTAGTAAGCGGGTGCCCCGTGGATGGGGGCCAAGGCCTTCACGACGCCGCCTACTGGCTCCTTGTGCACGACAGCGTTGAAGCCGTTTTGGGGGTCGGCGGTGTACTCCACCACCCGCCTCGTGCCGTCGGGCTCTACCAGGGAGTAGGATCCTTGGACCACGTCACCGGACCGGCTCTCTTGCTGGCTCTTGTTGTCACCTGGGAAGGACCAAGATTTTAAGTTGAGGCAATTCAATGCTTACAAAGCAGAACAATGCCTAATTATAACATAATTTTGTTGTACCAAAATTAGAAAAATAAGCTAAGTATGTGTAGCTACTATTTAAGGTTTGATACTCCAAAGTTGAGTGAAAATTAGGTGCTGCGTTACCATTGTTGTTTATGCAGTTATGTGGAGGCTTGAGGAATTAAATCTTAGTGGTAAATACTAGTGAGGTTTAGTAAATGGATAATTATAATAATGCGCAATAAGCGGATAGACATGTTTCAAATCGCGAAAGTTTAAAAGTCAATTACTTTCAGTAGATACTCTAAGTGGTAAGTGGTCACCACCGCCTATAGACATCTACAATATACCTGGGGCATTGCCAGTGTGTTGCTCACCTTTGGGGACTCAATTCACACTTTGAAGCAGTCTGGATTATATATACTTCGAAAAACCGATGGTGGTAAGCTGTTCCACAAATTACAGGTCGAACAGTGCGAGACTTTATTTTTCTATATTTGTGTAGATGGCATTAAAATAAGCCTTTACAAAAGTATGCATGAAACCCAAGGTTTACCTACATACCAGAGCACATATACACTAAAATATCAAATGTAAGCAATACATGTCAGTAATAAAGCTGGCGTCCTAGTTGCATACAAAATTTTAATAAGGCTGTTGAATCTAGATGTACTATGGTATAGAACGAGTGCTACAAATGAAGCAATATTATTTTACCAATGTCAATTGCACAAAGTTGCCATTTAGGATATTTGCTTCGTTATCCTAATTGGAACCAGAGCCTTGCAGTTGACCGCACTGCTTGAGAAATTGAGACAATTAAAATAGAGTTCTGATAAACTCATTGGTTCTGATTACCTACAAAATAATTATATAGATCCATCATGCATCTGACCAATGGATCTAATGATAAAGAAAGTTGTGAATAGATCCATACTTTCAAAATGGGATCCAACGAGAATAAAAAATCTGAATAGATCCATCGAGGAACTACTAATAGATCTAGTTAGAAAAAAGTTCTCGATAGATCCGTAATTTTATAAGGAGATCTAAAGAGAGAAAAAAATCTCTATTGATCCATTATGGATCTATCGAGAATGATCCAAAGAACAAAAATGCTTTCCACAGACCAAATGCTTGTCAGCAGCAGCACAGCTTGAACGCGCACGCATGTTTTGAAATAGATATAAGGAAGTGTATGAACCACTGACTGACTGCTCTGTGGCTGCGCTGCTTAAGTACAGCCGGGATATTTGTTGTGTTAGTGGTTCAAACAGTTCCTTATAGTACAAAACACACGAGACCACGTTCAAGATGCGCTCCCGCTGCTGCAGCGTTTGGTCTGTGGACGCCTGAATCTTGGATCTTCGATGGTCGAATGAGACTTGTTTCTCCAGCCATCGAGGTACTTAGATTCACAATCTCTTTCTTTTTCTTTACGCCTTGTCACTTGCTCTCCCGATAAGTTAGCAAAGTTTCACTCACCAGTAATCGCATCTTGGATATCGTACGCGTATGAGTATTGAGGGTTAGGGTCGTATTCGTCTGCGACCGCGGCGTGGGCTAGCGCCGGCCTGGCAACAAGAGGCGCGCCGTAAGGATGGCCGTAACCATGGCCATAGCCGTAAGGTGCTGCTACTGGAATAACGCCACCTGCGGCTCCTCTGCACACCGCCAGCACGACTGCTAAGAATACGGCCTGCAAATACAATTCAACCTTATACGTATGAAGCTGATTCTGCCGTGCTAACTGCTGGAGCTTGAAATGTGCTGTCGGAGTCTATTTCCTAAAAAACCGCAGATCTTCAAGACACGAGTAATGTTAGACTGCATCATCCCTTATCATCATCAGATAAAGTGCAGTCATACAGATTGAATCAAATATGCTTATAAAACGCTGAAGGCAATCACGTAGGTACACACTTAGAGACTGTGTTGTAACATCATCATCATCAGCCAGAAGACGTCCACTGCTGAACATAGGCCTCCCCCTTTAACTTCCACACTGAACGACAGCCTGCCTTTTGCATCCGCTGGATGCCCGCGACTCTTACAATGTCGTCGGTCCATCTAGTGGGAGGCCGCCCTACGCTGCGTCTTCCGGTTCGTGGTCTCCACTCCAGAACCTTCCTTCCCCATCGGTTATCGGTTCTTAGAGCGATGTGGCCCGCCCATTGCCACTGCAACTTGCAAATTTTAACAGCTATGTCGGTGACTCTGGTTCTTTGGCGAATATCCACGTTTCGGATTTTATCGCGCAAAACTCCGAGCATAGCTCTCTCCATTGCCCGCTGTGTGACTCTGAGTTTTTCCAAAAGGCCAACAGTTAAGGACCACGTCTCAGTACCATATGTCATCACTGGCAACACACACTGGTCAAAGACCCTCGTCTTGAGGCACTGTGGTATCTTGGACGAGAAGATGTCACACAATTTCCCGAACGCTGCCCATCCGAGTTGGATTCTTCGGACGACCTCTTTGCCTAAGTTGGACTTACCTAATTGAACAATCTGTCCAAGATAGGTGTAATGGTCAACAACTTCGAGAGTATCGTTCCCAACGACTACCGGCACGGGTTCAACATGGACATTGGACATAACATTTGACATTGGGTTGTGTTGTAACAGGCGCCTCTTATAGCTTTTATGATGATGAAGGGGAAATCTTTATAGGATGGTGCAGCTGAGTTAAATGAATAAATATAATAATAATGAATACTCCACTCGGAATAACTATATGCTGTCCCAAAAGTGCCCCCTCTGCGACAACGTAGGCCACACATTCTTAGAACCCAATCGCAAGTTTTTGCTTGATGCAACTTTTTCCTAAAAGTTTTTTTTCATTTTTCACCGGTGTTCTTACTGGGCAGAGCTCAAAGAGGGAGGAATAACTCTAGTAAAATTCGAGAATCTCATGTTCACGACATTCAACGAAAAGAACTCCCAAAAATATAAAGCACAAAAATATACCTTTTTTTAAACCTGTGCTGTCTGGGCACTTCCCATAAATTATATATCAAATATGTTTTTTATATAAAAATCTCTTACCTTCATGTTTGCGTTGGTACCTCTGATGGACTCGCTTGGTGTGAACGTCAAGGGTTGCGCGCACGCCGCTTTTATACGCATTCGCGCACAAATGCATTAGAAAAACCTACCGTGCGTCACAGCCCTGTACCCTTTACAATACTGGTTGCATTATGCTCTAGAAATACTTATGTACCTAACAATTTAGATATATTCTGCCAATATATTCTGTTGAGCACGAGGTCAACATGGACAGCTAAATAATGGTTCATTTAAAAAGTTAGTAAAGGGTCAAACTTTTTGGGTATATATAGGATTTTCTCAATTTTGATTGAACGGTTTATTCTTCAGGCCTCACGTTACACACTTTTTCCTGAATACTTACCTACTACATGAAATAGTTACTGATTTGTATGGAATGTCGCTTAATTTTGTATAAACTTCCAAGATAATATGATATCTCTTGCCGAAAGAAGGGTTGCTTGATCTGCAATTAGGGCTTGCAGTTGGCTTGACGTTGGTAATATGGGTCTCATTCTGAACTGGGGGCATACCATAAATCATCTATCATCAATCTCAAATCATCCTTATTTTAATCTTACATTGAACTTTGTCTAGCTTTCTCTGCTGTTGGGAGAGCAAAACAAAAGTCAATGTGCCTAATATTAAAATAAGGTAATAATTTATAGATTTTATTTATTTTACTCACGTACTATTAAGCCGGTTAATGTGTGAAAAGTTTCGATAGTAATAATTTATAGGTTTGTAGCGATATTGGCATCGATTCTGTGGCCATCCTTCACTCACGTATTAAAATGAAAAGAGAGGCAGATAATTCTAGTCCTGTCAGATTGGTTTAGTTTAGTGAGTGGTATGACAAAATAGGCCTCAGTGTTGATATATTCAAATGTTTATGGCAACAGGAAATTAGAAATCGAAAAACGAATTTCCGAGAGCTTAGGCGTAAAGTTACAGCGTTTTGGAACCTAATACCTTCCTTTTTAGAATTCAGTACCTACACATGGATGTCAATGGGACCCTATTACCTATTAGTAATATGGTACAGTCATTAGTAACGATTAATAAACACCGGCCAAGTGCGAATAGAGCGCGCGAACAGAAAAAATGACAAAAAAAAACCGGTACCCTCGGTGCGTCTGTCCAACTCGTACTTGGTCGGTGTTTACTACACCACATCGGAAACCTATAATAAAGGTATTATGTTTCAGACAAGTTATAGCAAATTATTTCTTCTCTGGCACTAGGGAGAGAAAACGTAAACAGCATAACAATGACAAACTCGGTGGTCTGACCATGCACCATGACCTGCCCTTCAATTAACTTCTATGGGTAAACCAACTAGTTATTATGTAGATGAGCTTAGTAGGTTTGGTTAGATTTGTTTCTATCAAAGACCTCATAAAGTAAGGATATGCTCATCATTTGTGGACACATAATAATATGGGTGGGACCACCCTCACCCAACCACCCGCATTTTTCAGTCTTGCCGTGAACATGGTGCATGTAACTGCGCCGAAGTATCAGGAGCTCATTCCACAACCTTACCACGGTAAATATCCCGTAAATAATCATACAACTTTAGGGACCACCTATGTCGCAAATGTAGGCCTATGTCTACTTGCTTGAAATATTTTGACGCCATCTCTCACAACAATTTGGTACTATCGAAATGATCTGATGAGGACCAGAAGGTGGAAATTGGAACCCTTCAATGGCGTGAATAATACTGGCATGATGTTTGTCATCTTTCCGCTAGATGGATCTGTCAATTGTTTTGCTATATAACGAATTACTAATGCTGTTATTTACAAAAACATTCTAACTACACAGACAAAAAAAACTTTCTGTGACTTTATACTTACATGTTTTTTTTGCACATCCGTAATGCCCAAGAACCTCAAAAGTTCAAAGACATACGACATTCACCACATGCACTGGGGCAGCTAGGTGGATTAGGGCCCATCCTCTCTTTGAAAGAAGGCCTGTGTCCCAGCAGTGGAAACATGATAGGCTGATAATGATGATGATGAATAAAGGCACTTGCCCAGTATATTGTCCGCAATCACATACCTATTGAACCAAATGCCTTCTCTGGCACATGCAATATTTCGTAAGTTTGCATCGGGAGGCAGCGAAACATAGACCTTTACTAGGGTAGACACCGCAAGCACGCCAAATTGTATGAAAACCCAGCGTGCCGCATTTTTTGTTCCTACTATAACGTCACGAGAGGAATTTAGTGGTAGTTTAACTTCATTCGCAGGGCCAACTGCTTTCGAAGAGTTCAGTTTACTGTAACGCAACAGGTATAGCCTAATTATTTTTTATTGTCTTATAAAAAGCTGACCTTATATAGATCTGATCAACGAAAACAAAATTTGTATGTGCTCAAAATTAGAAGATATTATAGGTTTTTAAATTTCTGGCTAGACAAAGAGCGATTCCCTATAGACTCCAAAACGGCTGGACTGATTTTGACGGGACTTTCACTGGCAGATAGCTGATGATATAAGAAGTAATCCACGCGGGTGAAACCGCGGGGAACAGGTAGTATACTTATAAATGACGTAGTTGTAAATACGCCATACTAACACCCACTATGCGGGAGAGGGACAGAGCATCCCTTTACAATCCAACCAAAACTTTAAACGTTAAATATATCAGAGCTTATTGGCATAACTATTTATATAATTTCTTCAGTATACGTATTACCTACATTTAATCGGATTTTTCTATTTTTATCAAATTGGGCACGTGTCTATTTGATTTTTTTTGTTGATGTCTGACGCTTAGATGACGGAAATCACATTGAATTATGCGGTATGCTAGTTAGCTATAGGCCTATAGGTCCAACTTAAGATAGACCGCAGACATGCAAAGTAGGTAGGTGAATTTGCGGGGTCTTTCTTAATAAAGGTCATTGAGTAAATATTAATGTATGATAACAAGAAGTTTTTGGGTCACAGCTGCGCCTGCGCTTATCACAGCCTACCTACTTAAGTGATAGGACAGTAGG
Source organism: Agriopis marginaria (assembly GCA_932305915.1). NCBI lineage: Eukaryota > Metazoa > Arthropoda > Insecta > Lepidoptera > Geometridae > Agriopis > Agriopis marginaria. Next base: position 7,923,325 of record OW029933.1, read on the forward strand.
TATTAGCTTGATAATGCAGCGCAACTAACTTTTATACCAGTGGACAAATGAGATAACTAAACATTTTCAACAGGTGTCTGTCAGTTTTGTTTGGAAAATACGGTGGTGGCTCCTCTCTCTAATGTACAGATTAGTTAGTCGGATTGTACATAATGGTCGAACCTTATACAGCAAAGGCTTGATAGCCTTCGATTAGGATAGTCAGGTGCCTAAAGTTATAAATTGACTGTCTGCTAATGGGGAATTTTTATGGAGTTATTGATGTTTTAAAAAGGTTAATTAATAGTTGGTAAATTCTTCCAGCGGCAGGCAACGTTTCCAGACGGCCATGGCTTTTATTATCGTCAAGCCAGCTGGGCCCCGATTCTACTAAAGAAATTGTTTTTAAATTGTAATTGTTTCAATTTTATTTTTTAAATTTTTGCCTCAAAATTGACAGTTTTTAATTAGGTATATTTTTATCCTAAGTTATAATATAAGGTGGTATTTTTTTAGTATAAAAAAATATTTAAAACTCAGTTTCGAGGCAATTATTTAAAAAATGAAATTGAAACAATTACAATTTAAAAACAATTTCTTAAGTAGAATCGGGGCCTCATCTGGAAATATATGCTCTGAGTCTGGAAATAACAATTTTGTATTTTTTGTCTGTAGAGTGTAGATTCTAACAAAACCTCAATGCATTCATCTTATTTTAAGGTTCCGTACCCAAAGAGTAATAACGGGAGCCTATTACTAAGCCTACGATGTCTGTATGTCTGTCCGTCCGTCCGTCTATTAACTACTGCATATTTCGAAACTTTATAGATAGCCAGTTGAAATTTTCACAGAATATGTAATGTTATGGCGGATTAACTAAAAAGTAATAAGAAAAGTAAAAAAGAAATGGGGGGGTCCCCATACAACAAACTTATTTTTATACGTATTTTTGTATTAGCTCTAATGTAAAAACGGTAATACGTCAAGCGTCAAACTTGGCATGATTATAGTATATACTCTAACTAAAATATAACAATAAATAATGGCCAAGTGCGAGTCGGTGACAAATTTCTGTTCGTTACCAAGTTATAACTGGTAATTTCGTTACTTGGATGACCTACTTATCATTTCTTTCATCGAAGCGAAGCGAACCACCATAATTTTACTAATATTGATGTCGGTTTTTAAAATTGATAATTATTGTATTTTGTGGTGGTACGGAACCCTCAGTGCGCGAACCTGACTCGCTGGCAGGTTTAGTTTTTTGAAACTTAATCGAGTTTCTGCACATTGGATTATTGTACGCAAGTAGGTAGGTACCTAGGCTACCTACAAGATATGGGTAGGTACTGCAAATTATGGCCAGAGTGAAAAAAAAACGTTACATATAAGTCCCGATAAACCATGTGTTTAAGCCATGTGCTCAAATCACGAAAGTTTAAAAATTACTATGGAAAAGGTAATAATGTATGGTATGGCTTTGTATGGTACGGTACCTACATTACCTACCTATAATAGTAGAAGTGGCCGAAGCGTAGTTGAAAGGTAGGTACCGTACCATACAAAGTACAAACCGACTAACCTAGTTTTGACGGTTTTGAACTGAAAATACGATGGTGGCTCTCTCTCACAACTTACTACAAACTGTTGGTCGCTAAGATCAAAGGGTCGTTGCAAATACCTAAAACATTATTATTTTTGAAAAAAATAACAGTATTCAGTATGTAAGTAATATGGTGCGTTACTGATAAATAGCTGTACATGATAATGTAAAGAACAACCAACGATTCGCGCAAACACTCTGTCATTTTATTTTTACAATAGTTACCCCGACGGTAGTACAAGAAAACTGTATGAAATTTGAATTTTCCGCCATAGGTGAAACGTACACCCATGTACCACCATGCCAATAAAAAAAAAAAAAAGTAAACGTCAATTTTGACATTTTGTTCGTGTTCCTCTTTAGATTTGGATGAATGTAATCCAACAAAAACAGCTTTACACAGTGCTTTGTGATGTGTTTATAATACAAAGAATAGTGTTTTTAGTTAGTGATTTAGTTAAAATGGCAGATTTTGATGCTATATACCCAGACACGGAAGATCCGGAAGAGCACATAGAAGAGACTCATGTGACTCTAGTTCCAGACCCGATAATAGTCCGTGGAGCTGGTAATATGACAGTGTAAGGTTCCATTTACGTTTCCTAACTTTATTAGCATCAGCTGTTTACTATTCTACACAATCCTTCTTGAGTTCGACTCGATTCCAACATTAAGAAGTACAGTAATCGTATTGCAAAGATGTTGTAGTTTCTTTGTTACATTTCTCAATAACATTCAAGGACTATGTAATTTCTTTAGATTGAATTTTGACCCGACGCCAAATTTTGACTTTTACTCTCATTCTCTCCAAACGATTGTGAAATTGCCTACCCATTTCAATTTGCATATCTTTTAAATAAATGAAAATGAAATGCTGTTTGTTGGTAAGTGCTTGAGAACGGCTGAACCGATTTGCTTATTTTTTGTTTTAAAATGTTCATAATAGTTCAAATTAGGTTTTTATGGACGGGGAAATTTTCCCTCCCCCGAATATTTTTAAATTTGGGAACATGAAGATGGCACACAAAATTATTTAAATTTTGTCAGGACTACATCTGTTTGGTTAACTAGTTACAAATAATGATATTTGATTGAATACACTTACCTACTAACTAAATAACACAGTTAGCGTTTTATATATGTAAAGTTATTATTGAAAAAACATTACAACCTGGTACTTTTAATATGTCTTACGATCAAACAATATGAATTTTAACTAAAATAACTACTTTATTGTTGCTTATCAGTTAGTGAGCTTGTTTATTTCATAGTCCAAACAAGTCCTGAAGTGGTGCCTCACCGGCTCCCGGTTACATTTGCGCTCGAAGTGGCAAGTGACTAGGCGCTGGTCACTTTACAGCTGTGGGCACAGCTGCGTCAACAACTTGTCAGTGTCAACGGGAAAATAGTGGTGCAAAAATAATCACGAATAAGTACATCTGCATTATGTGTAGAAAATAACAATCTTAATGGTACTGAGATCTGAGGCACAGTGCACAGCTGACCAACCACAGGTAGCAGGGGGGGGGGGCAAATAGTGAGCTAACAACTTATTAAGAGTGCCCTGCCAACTATTGACAATTCCCTGACTTACTCCATCGTTCATGCTGAAGCCTGATCTATTTGGGTATGAAGATGACTGCAGGGTTGTAAGAGTAATACATCCAATATGAGTCAGTGGGCCAGATCCAGTCAAGCAGAGCCTAATGTCGAGCATTTTAAACTTGTCCCTTGAGGCAGTATGATTATGGGTTGTCCTATCCTAAATGATTAGGATAGGGGAGGAGAGGATGTAACAATCATGTGTGTATCTATACTATAATATTATAAAGAGGAAAGATTTGATTGTTTGTTTGTTTGCATTGAATAGGAATCCGAAACTACTGAACCGATTTGAAAAATTCTTACATTCTTGGGATGCTGCACTATCCCCGGTTGACATAGGCTAGATATCCCAGCTTCGCCCGTGCGAAGCAGGGACGGCCTACTAGTATAATATATTTTTTTGTGACCATGTGAAATCCCAAAAGAGCGAAAACGCCTTTAAAAAGCAACTTGCTACCTTCATGTCTTCCTGAAAACTTAAGCATAGTACTTAAGAGCTTCAAGTAATTCTAAATTTCATTGATATTATGGTTTTCAGAACCATAATTTATAAAATATTTTCTTATAAACTATTCTGAACAGAATGTTTATGATATATTTCACAGGTATAGCCTAACCTCACGATGTATCACCAAAGGAGAGGAGGGGCTGAAAAAGAGGCAGAAAAAACGTCACATGTTTAATGTATGATGCCTGCAGATTAGCATGACCCTTTAGGGTTATGTTAATCTGGTCACATTCAATGCCACCATAACGGCAATACCCAGTTGTGTTTGTTTTTCACCAAAAAGAGCCCATTACAGCTGTTTTGTATAGATAACAAAATAATATTATCAATGTAACAATACTAGTTTGGCACATCTGCTGAAACAAGAATACTCTTCAGGATGTCATTGATGGGGTGATGTCGGAGTCTTCAGCCTGCACACCATGTGCAGGTCAGGCCGAGGTGTCCGTTTGCCTCAACTCTCGCACTGATAGATGCTTGAAATGAACGTCACGAGGAGCCATAGTCTGAGTGTTTGACTGCAATTTTCAACAGTTATAACTCCCTGTTGAGTCATCAGCATAAGACCATGCTGTATCAGACCCAAATTTCTTGATTGGCTATTTTACAATGAGGAAAATAAAAATACCTACTTTTAATGTAATGCTATTTCAAATGGATTGTTAGGTACTTATTACCAAGAACTTTAATTGTGCTTATGTTGTGCCATAAATTTAATTCTAAAAATAAGTTATGTTCCTTTATAGTAGGTACACCAGCTTTCACTCGCGGTTTCACCCGTGTGGATACCATCGATGAAAGTAACCTAAGTCCCTACTGCTCATAAAGTGAAAGTCCTGTCAAAATTGGTCCAGCCGTTTTGGAATCCATAGGAACATACACACATAATTATCTCTTCTCTACATAGTATAAATTGAAGTCGCTTTCCGCGTCTGTCTGTATGTTTGTATGGCCGCTAACTCCTCCTAAACCACGCAACGGATTTTGATGCGGTTTTCACCATCAGTTAAATACATTTTCAAGGAAGGTTTATATACATTACTAGCGACCCGACCCGGCTTCCCACGTAAATTACACGTGCGAAGCCGGGCGGGGGGTCGCTAGTATTTTTATATAAAATATATGTGATTGATTACTGAAGCAGCCAGCAACTGAAGTATTGACGAACGTGAAAATACTTACCAGTCCATAAATTCTCAGTTGCCGCCAAGGCTTGTATAGTATTTTTCTCAAATATTACGTGGATATTCACGTTAAAATATGCATAAATACTTTGCTAGTCATCTTTGCATTTCACTAAAACGTTGCCTTCCGCGTAGTCGCTGGCATCCAGTGCAAAAGGCAGGCTGTCGTTCAGTGTGGAGGTTAAAGGGGGAGGACTATGTTCTGCAGTGGACGTCTTCTGGCTGATGATGATGATGATGATGTTGCCTTCCATCCTCTCTCTCTAAGAAAAAGCCTGTGTCATAGTATGTGGAATGTCTGATAATGATGACTGCCTATACGAACTAAATTTTTGTTATAGAGGCAAGTAAGCAAATAGTCTTTTGATGACAGTTAATCAGGTCGTAATATTCAGCACCTACAGATTAGACATGCTTTTAAATGTAGGTTAATAGCATTAAAGCCTTAATTATGTAATCTCAATTTTAATTACGTTACAGTGATATTCGGTCAAAAAGAAACCTAGTTACACATGGCCCTACTTAAGATAATCAATGCACTGCTCTCTGACGGGACTTGACACGCGCGAAAATGAGATCGAGCATCTTCGTATTGATACTACGCTAACTTAAGTAATGTTTGTAAGTAAAGCTGTAAGGGTTCCATTCCACCAGAATGTGCGAGGAAGATGAGTGTTGCCCGACGAAAAATCAACCAATAGGATTGCTTCATTATGTCTTGCCTCCTATTAGTTGATTTTTCTCGCACACTTCTTAGATACTTCGCACACCTCTGATGGAAAAGTACCGTGTCTGTAGACACGACTAGCCATTTGTGTCAAAGAACAAAGTGCTCAGTGCGGTTGTGCGGTATTTTTATTTGGATGCAGCACAAAGTAACATTATTTTCTTTTTTATCTTCTTGCAACACGAGCCTGCATACCTGCCACACATCGCGTGATTTGTTTCCCATCCCAATACTTAGAGAATCCATGGACCTAACAATTAATTGTCACATTCCAGTTTCGGTCTCAGCAACAAGTTCAACGGCGAGTTCCCATCAGGGCTGCAGTCTCGCGTGGCACCTGAGGAGTACCAGGCCACTGTGAGCCGCATCAACAGCGTGCTCAAGAAGACGCTGCCTGTTAACGTCAAGTGGCTGTTCTGCGGCTGTGTATGCTGCTGTTGTACGTTGGGATGCTCTCTATGGCCGGTCATTTGTCTCAGTAAAAGGGTAAGCATATTTATTACAAGCATACTTATTAAAGTTATATGATTCATAGTCAGCCTTTTAACAGTCCACTGCTGGACTTTTAGCCTACCCCGAAAGGGTGATTTGGGCCATATCCACCACGCTGGCCCAGTGCGGATTGGTGGATTCACATACGCCATTGAATTCCTTCTCCGTACGTATGCAGGTTTCCTCACGATGTTTCATATAACTTTAGTGAACAACCGTGATAGTTTAAAACAGTGTTAGCATACTTATTTCTCTCATTCGATAATCATCCTGTACTGACTTCCCGCGTGGCGTGTATTGTTCATTTCCCCCTACCAACATGTACCTGAGCCAACCCAGCTTCTTAAAATAATGGAGTAAGGCTTTGGGCCCAGTTGCTCCAGTGGCGTAGATGGAAGTGTAGGATATGATGAAGCTGTTGTGGAGACATGGATGATGATGAAGCTACCTCCTGCGACCTTGTGGTGATTCTTGTTTCTTCTGTGGCTTCACAATATTACAGTACATGCTCTACAGTTTCAAACAAATGTTTTTTAAACATATTTTTGTATTTGCTCTAATGTAAAAACAGTAATACATACAAGCGTTAAACTTGGCCATAATTAGAGTACACACTCTAAAATATAATAATAGCCAAGTGAGAGTTGGTGGCAAATTTCTGTTAACCACCAAGTTAAGCAACGTCGGGCGCGGTCGGTAATTGTATGGGTGACCGCCTGGGTGTGATGTTGTCTTTTTGCACTACTTTTTGTATTTTGTGGTGGTACGTAACCCTCAGTGCGCGAGCCCGACTTGCACTTGGCTGGTTTATTATTAACATTTTACAATCTACAGAAGCTGTCTGAGTAAATGGATCTTGGAGTGAAGTATAACTAAAGAAAATAACATTGAACTGAACATAAACAATCTGCCTACGCATTTGCGCATGTGTTTATTGTTTTGATTCTGATACCATGACAGGGAAATATAATTAAGTGCAGTTGTTATTATATTTACTAAGTACAATGCTGTAATTAATTAATATTATACTTATTGGTGGACCACTTGCTTGGAACTGAGATAAAATTATATACCTAACACATGTAGTTCGTTAAATTTAATAACAACTACAATAACAACTATGGTAGGTATATCAAAGCATACCGGTGCGTTTCTATGGAGGACCCCAGTACCGGTGTTAGGGTAGGGCGCCAGAAAAATATATTCTTTACCTTTTCCCGGTTCAAATGGCAGATTGGGTGTTGCGTCGTAGAAATCTCGCCACTCTCGTGTACACAATAAAGAGTTTTTATCTATCTATCTATCTAATATTTTATACTTTTTTTTAATTTTCTGTGTAACATATGGGTTTCTTCATGACTGAAATAAAGTTTTTTTTTTTAAATTTAATTCTACTTTACTAGGCTGCTCCTCAATACAGCCAAGTATCTTTTGAACATTTTCCTCTTCATTATCAAAAAAGGTACATAAATCTGTGTAAAATTTGGAATTGCGGTAGTAACATTCATGGTTATGGCCTCCAATAAAAGTTGAAGTCGATTTTGTAATTAAGCTCAAAAGTGCACCTTAACACGTGACGGTACTTAAACTGACGTAAGTGAACTAAAGTACTTTTTTACGTACGTTACTATGACATGCTATGACGCATATCCTATTTCCTATTCTGCCAATTTTCATCCAAAATACTGACTCCTGACTCTGAGGGTATTATGGGGCGCTTAAAATTATCGGTCACTCTCTTTTGCGCTTTGCGAAATTGTGTAACATCTGTTGGTCCTCCCGGACTTTTAACACAGGTATAGAAAATTTGTCCATGGAACACAGTGGAATGAAACAAGAAATTGTGAAATTAACATGATGTATGTAAATATATAAAGACCAGCCATAAAACACATAATACGTAGCTATATACACACTATACAAAATTTTAAATATTTATTTATATGTATTTAATTTTATATTTTAATTTTTAAGTATGTATAATTTTTCGAAGTATTTCATCATCAGCCAGAAGACGTCCACTGCTGAACATAGGCCTCCCCCTTTAACCTCCACACTGAACGACAGCCTGCCTTTTGCATCCACTGGATGCCAGCGACTCTCACTATGTCGTCGGTCCATCTAGTGGGAGGCCTACCTACGCTGCGTCTTCCGGTTCGTGGTCTCCACTCAAGAACCTTTCTTCCCCATCGGTTATCGGTTCTTCGAGCGATGTGGCCTGCCCATTGCCATTTCAACTTGCAAATTTTAACAGCTATGTCGGTGACTCTGGTTCTTTGGCGAATATCCACGTTTCGGATTTTATCGCGCAAAGAAACTCCGAGCATAGCTCTTTCCATTGCCCGCTGAGTGACTCTGAGTTTTTCCAAAAGGCCAACAGTTAAGGACCACGTCTCAGTACCATATGTCATCACTGGCAACACGCACTGGTCAAAAACCCTCGTCTTGAGGCACTGTGGTATCTTGGACGAGAAGATGTCACGCAATTTCCCGAACGCTGCCCATCCGAGTTGGATTCTTCGGGCGACCTCTTTGCTTAAGTTGGACTTACCTAACTGAACAATCTGTCCAAGATAGGTGTAATGATCAACAACTTCTAGAGTATCGTTCCCAACGACTATCGGCATGGGTTCAACATGGACATTCGACATGATTTTTGTCTTGTCCATGTTCATTTTAAGACCCACCTGTTGGGAAAGGCTACTGAGGTCGCTGAGCATGGTATTTAGGTCCTCCAGCGACTCTGCCATGATGACTATATCATCGGCAAAACGAAGGTGAGTGATGTATTCGCCGTTGATGTTGATGCCTAATCCGTTCCAGTCAAAGAGCTTGAAAACGTCCTCCAATGCGTTCGTGAACAGTTTCGGAGAGATAACATCTCCCTGTCTCACGCCTTTCTGCAATTGGATTGGTTCCGTGCTCTCGTCCTGTAATCGGATCGACATGGTGGCGTTTCTATACAAACATTTCAACACTTCGATATACCTATAGTCGATATGACAACGCTGGAGGGACTGCAATACTGCCCAGGTCTCGATTGAATCAAAGGCTTTCTCATAGTCCACAAACGCTAGGCATAATGGCCGATTATACTCCTTTTCGAAGTATTTAAACAAGTATAATTATTTTTATTTAGATATTTTTTTGAAATTCATATGATTTTCAATTCTATTTATTGATTGTCAGTAAAAATTAATACCTATGTCTAAAAAAAACTATTATTGGCTGTAAGTTTATCTATAAGTTTTAATGAAGGTATTTAAATTTTGAGAGCTGTGGATTTTGTTAAATAAATAAAAATAAAATAGTGTGAATGGCACCAACTCATCGGTGTACAAACACGTCGTGTGCACCGGTGTGGCGTTAGTCGCTAGCGGGTTTCGCTAGTGTGTGGTCGTGCAAGAGTGATAAAAACCTCAAAATAGTCAAATAAGTACGATAAAAGCGCTTAGTGGTAATACATATGTGTACGTTGCGACGACATCATTCATCATCATTTCAGCCTATCATGATCCCACTGCTGGGATTCAGGCCTAATTTTTCATGCACACTAAGAAAGCGACACCTATGAACTAATAGTAAACGTGCAAAAAAGGGCGACAAGGTCGTCTGGTTCGACTAAGGCATCAAGCCTGATTTAGGCCAGATGTGTTCGCACCTTGCCATATCTGCCTCGTTTGTCTGATCTGAGGTTTAGACGATAAACTTTTTGTGTTCGCATGTATTTATATATTAACTAGCGACCCGCCCGCCCGGCTTCGCACGTGTGTAATTTACGTGCGAAGCCGGGACGGGTCGCTAGTTATACATATAAACCTTCCTCTTGAATCACTCTATCTATTAAAAAAAACCGCTTCAAAATCCGTTGCGTAGTTTTAAAGATTTAAGCATACATAGGGACGGACAGACAGCGACAGCGACTTTGTTTTATACTATGTAGTGATAGTGATTTGTCAATTTCAGACGCAACATTCTCTGAACAAACTCCTCGAGTGGGAGAACAGCCGCCTTTACAACAAGCTGGGGCTCCGCTGGCGCCTCACGAAGCAACACTGCGACTCATCCTCCATGATGGAGTATGTGCTTCTAATAGAATTCCTACCCAGAATACCTATTTACAGACCTGACTAAGGTCCAGGAACCAGTGCTACGAACTGTACATAAATACCTAACATATTAACATAAATATTAAGATAACATTAACGTCATTGCATCTCGAGAATAACACCTAATTTGCATGGCCAAGCCAATGAATCTGTGTTAATTAAGAATGTAATTAAGCTTACAGTAAGATTTAATTGTGACGGCAATAACTACGAGCATAATTTTTTGCTGAAAAACGTTTTGACGACCGCGTACTGATTCGTTTGTTAGGCTGGAGAGTGATGTTGACGTCGGTCACGCGTATGATAGAAAGGGAGACAATAATTCGACAAGTTATACTTTTTTATAATGTCTATTCAGGTCAGGGCGGACTGCCCACTAAACAGTATTTGTTTATATTACCTAACACAATAGTAACTGCTAAGTATTCTGTTATACAAGGTTATAAGAAAAGGGTATGCTAAGCCGAAAGGGAGACGTTATAGTCATGCTTATGAACAAGTTTTACTATGGGACCAAACCTAAAATCGCAAAGTAAAATCTGCTGTTCCATACATTTTGTAGAGTGTCAATAATTGTTTTCAATGGAAGAGCAGATTTTTGTTTTGCGATTTCAGTGTTGGTGCCATAGTAAAAGTTATTCATAAGCATTACTATAACGACTCCCTTTCGGCTTAGCATACCCTTTTCTTTTAACTTTACCGCTAATAATAATAAACTAGGTGCATACTGCATAGAGCAAAGTGGATAATGAGCGACACAAAATGTAGTAAACCCTTTACTGCTACGTATGACCGACCGTCAGCGACCATTTCAGCGTTACTCTAATCCCAGCCTTACAGTACGACTTACTACCATGAGTAAGCTAAAAAGCAGTCGACTCGCATAAGTCGAATATAATTATGTAGACCACTGTTTGGCTTAGGCAAGGCCGCTTTTCTGTAGATGTAGCCAAATGAGAAACTAAACATTGTCGACAGTTGGCTGTCAGTATTGGTCTTAGAAAAAAGTTCTCAACTCTACAGCTCAGTTGGTCGCGCCTATAATAAATGTAAATAAATAAATGGACAAATTGGTACTCGCTTTGAGTGTATCGATGTTTTAAATCGCAAGCTTATAATATTATAGTGCAAATAGGTATATCTGTATATAGGTATATAATATGATAGCGGAAACATTAAAGCTTGATTTACTTTAATTCGAGCCTGGACATTGAACTGTAAGCTCTATAGCGCATCACGTACAGTAGAATTTTCAATATTAACTTTTGAATGCATTTTGATAACGTCTAAAGGTGGATAATTTCGGGATATACCCAGTTTAAAAAACGGCTTGCGTTTGACCGCCACCTCGCCTGATGTTAAGCGATGATGCGGTCTACGATGGAGCAGACTTGCCTAAACCGATTCACTAACAATTTGAAGACACCCAGATTGTTTGTAACCATCGGGGAACACCCGTTCAGGCAGCGCATTCCACAGACTAGCAGTTCGCACAGTAAAAGTAATTGTTTATTGAACTTTCTTTCGTTTTATGCCCGAAAATCCAGTTACCTAAAATTGACGATTGCATTTTATAATACGGCTCTTAATTATGTTTTATTAGTTTTACACGGTCCAAGCAACTTTTGTAGTTTGCCAACAGAAATTCTGCTCTATGTGATATAATATAGAGCCCACTTTCCAACGTCTTACTCTGAAATGTGAATTATGCTGAATGCTTTGGATGAATTAGGCTGAAATACTATCGATATAGTATTATTTTATGTATAAAAAGTGCAATTAGTGATGCGATGCGTCATTCGAATCGGTACATAATTTTGTATCTACTATAATTTCGACTTCAAGGGTTACACAGAAAAGAGGCGATAAGCCGAAAGGAGGTAATTGTACTCATCATTATGAACAACTTTTACAACAGGACCAACACTCCAATTGCGAAAAAATATTTTTTTTCTATGGAACAGCTGCATCCCATAGTAAGTTGTTCATAATTATGAGTACAAAAACCTCCTTTCTGTTTGGTACCACCGTATCGTGGTAACCTTTTATAATTATTTCGTAAACATTACTTCAGATACTTTTTATCTAAAGTTTATGTTGCGCTTATAAAGTTCTTCCTCTGTATGGTCATATTTGTCGATATATAAAGTTATTATGTAAATATGATTTATAATAATCAAGTAGAAGACTTGATGTGTACTTATTTTGCTTGTTAAGTTCAAATTGTATGTGTACGATGCTTCAATTGGCGCTATGGAATTTAAATGTTAAGGTATATTAAGGAGTTTGTTACTGGTAAGTATGTTGGCCAACTTGTATGTTTGTTAACGCATATTTCAAATTCTAAATCTAAGGGCCAACGCGGACTATGAGTCGAGGCGGCGTGCAAGCGGACGTAGAAGTCAACTCTGGCCCGAAATCTATCTAAGTAACGATACATGTAGTCTGATCACAGAAAAGAAAAAAATTGGTTAAATTAGAACAGCTGTCAAGGCATTTTTGTAAGAAATTTGTTGTAGCCAGTAGCACCCATATAAACGAAACGTCAGTCATTCGAAATCAGTTAGCAACTGTGATGCGGAGTTCGACGTGTTGATCTAAATAAGAATGTTCAATCAAGGTTCACTCATAATGCCGAAATACTTCTCTTTTCTGTGAGTCTGACAAATGTAGCCACGCGTTGTTGTATGGGATTTGTTAAATCCGCTTGGTCCCAGTAGAACCGCGAGACTTCTACGTAACTATGTATGATTAAAATAAGGATGCTAAAAGGTTATGGTACGCCTCTCTATCGGATCTTCGAGACAACTCGTGGTATGGATTCGTGCATAGAAAAACCATAGACACTTTTTATTTTTGTGCACAGATATCCATCACTATGGTTTTGTAAGCCTTGCTTACAGAAATTGAGCATGTAGGTTAACTTGCACACAATGCAAATAAACGCTCTTAAGGTGGTACGTTTCACCTATGGCGGGAAATTCAAATTTCAAACAGTTTTCCTGTCCTTGTAGCTAGGCCGGATAATTATTGCAAACGATCATGATGTTTGCGAAAATTGATTATTATTCTTTACAAAATCATGTAAAGCTATTTATGTCTAATGTACATTATTACCAGTTTTAAACTATCACGGTATGCCACAACCTTACCACGGCAAATATCCCGTAAATAATCATATAACTTTATTACTTACATTTGTCAATAAATTATTTTTTGCTATTTCAAACGGTTTATTGACAAATGTAATTAACATGGTGCGTTACTGTTAAATAGCTGTCATCAGACATCAGACAAACACTGCATCATTTTAAAATAATTACCCGGCCTAGCTACAAGTACAAAAAAACTGTTTGAAATTTTAATTTCCCGCCATAGGTGAAACTTACCACCTTAATTTAAAACAAAGGCACGGAGAGCAGGATGCACATATGAAATTATATATGCATCCTTTTCTTCCTTCTAGCTGTGTGCGCAAGACGCATTATGATTAGTAATTGAACAAGCATCGAGTTCAACGGGATTTATATACAATTAATACAATCTGTGAAAGTGGCCCAGTCCCGAATGGCAGTGTGCTAGCCAACCTTATCATAGATTTATTTGACAAAAAGTACTTATATGATGTTTCTAAGGAAATCCGCGTCATGCCAGCGCATAAATCAGACTAATTTAAAGAACATTTGCGACATTAAAATCATATTTAGAACCTGAATGTTGACGTTTGGTATACTATTTACAAGAGATCAATTGGGAAGAAACCCATACAAATTGCTTGTCATTATACAGTGCCTAATTTTCATAACAAATACATGCTGTCTTACCTTACCATATTAGCGTCTTTAAGGCGACAAGGGGGGTAAGACAAGACCCACTTTCTGTTAGCGTTAACGCCTGCGGAAAGATGAAATTCTATGGAAATGACATTGACATTAGCTTGAGAGATGTTATCTCAAGCTAATGTCATTTTCATACAATTTCATCTTTCCGCAGGCGTTAACGCTAACAGAAAATGGGTCTTGTCTAACCCCCCCATGGCGTTTGGCGACCGTTTATTTTTAATTGTTTTCAGTGTCACAAATTCAAATTGCTCAGGTGCTCTATCCCATTTGTCTCTTGTCAGTAGTTCTTAGTTGTTGGAGTTTTAAAGTAACGGCAGTTTATGCAGTTGTCCAACCTGGCAGTAGCCTGAATGAAGGGGAATCAATGCGGGTTTAGTTACTATTTTGGTCCAAGTTTCATTTCATCAAAGCCAAAATCTTAAAATGTCCAAGTATTGAATATCCAACTCTCATTTTGTCGCAATAAAACAAAAGTGTAATAAATACGAAATTTATGTAACTTATCGTTTTAACTAAAAATTCAGTATGCGTTCATATTTTTTTTTTACAACAATACTGATAAATCTTTGGATGGTCGTCCGACTGAGGCCAACACTCTATACTTGAACAAAATAAAATACTGAACTTTGTAGCAATTTAAAAAATAAATAATTGGTTCGCGTTAGACGAAATGAGACTTGTACTAAATAGTAACTAAGCCTTAATCTGCAATAACCTGTAGCTTGGCTTAGTGCTAGAAAAAGGGCATTATTATAAAGTTTTAGCATAACTATGTAAAATAATACACTTTTCAGACAGTTCGACATTTTTAATTTGGCGGTATCAAAAGTACCTTTAATATCAGCCCCTGATATTACCCTGTCCAAGTTTTTGTTTACAGCTGCAATCACATAAAAAGCTAAATGAAAACATTTCCTTTCAATATTTCACTAGAATATTATGTGGAAATTTTAAGAATGTGTCCATACCCACGTATTTGATCTGATAGTGCTAACAGACGCTCGAACGCGGTTGACGGACCGCCGTCCAACCAACGGGAGAGAAAGAGTGAGAATTTTATATTTCCCTCTCTTTCTCTCCCATTGGTCAGACGGCGGTTGACGAGCGTCTGTTAGCACTATTACATTCACAAACCTTCCAAAACTGCAAAACTTGTGCAGCTGTCAGAGCTTTAAAAAACTTGGACAGAGTATGAATGTTACTAATAAAACTTATCAGTAGTATAGATTTTGTACAGCTTTAGTTTGGTGGTCACCAAATTAAATTGGTCGCCTGTTTATCGCCCGCCCTCTTTTCTCTTTTCAACATGTTGTTAAAGTCTTGTCTCGGGTAATAAGCCAAAAACTGCCGATAACTTAAATATCAAACGTTACTTAAATAGCTCGGAGTGTTGTCTTGCCAGCCAAAAGTTTAGTTTCAAACTGTTTTTAGAACGCAACGGTTGAAAAGTGGACAGGGTATGTTAACGCTAAGTTGTATTTTAAGGAATTGTAAATATTTTACGAACTTATAGATTATTATTTTTGTTCAAATAAAATGTCACTACATGTGATGGAGTTAAATTTATTTTATTCTTTGTGTATACACAAAAAAAACACTTCCCCGGTCGGTGCTCCGAGGACCAATTGGTCTATGGGGAAAATATTAATAACTATAATTATGTTTCCATAGTCCAAATTTTTCATCGTTTCCCAGTTGGTATTTGGACGATGGAAACCTGCAATTTTCACCATATACCAATTGGTCAAACTTTAATTGGTCCACGAAGCACCGATGTCTTCCTCATTGAACTTGATGGGGACGTTGGGTATATACCACTTTTCCTCTCAGCAGATTTAGGAGATAGTGTAGAAGTAAAATATTGTTTAATAGGAATTAGATTTTTTATTGCAATTTATAAATAATAAGTTCATGTTCATAATATACATATACTAACTAATTACTCAAGGCACTTAACATTATGGTCCCTTCACAAAATTATACATTACAATATGACACAAAACAAACTACATTTGCTAAACATTAAAGTGTTAACGATTTGGTTTTAACTCAAATAATATCTAGGTCCTACACGTCTTGATTGTGCGCAATGAAGATTAGTTTTTTCCTCGAGGTGCCGCGTGAAAATGGATTATGAATATGGATACTGCAATCTTAAAACTCATAAACTACTTGTCCAGAAATAACTCTTAAGGCGCGGGTGGCGGCACTGGATGGCCACGCAAGCTATGTAGCGTTTTGTCTAAAAAGAGTATCTATTAAGGCGGCGCTCAACGGCCATAGCTATCTCTTTCGCACATTTTTTAGGTAAAAAACATTGAATGAACATTTTAAGAAACAGATTGGGCATTATCTTTAGGTTAACATCGCGAATATTAAAAATAAATTTTCGTGTTGTTGTTTTATTGTGTTTTATAAGATAGCGGAAGAGATAGAAAAAGACTCGAGAATTAGTGTTGTTTTATCTCCTCCGCCATCCCACATAATATCAATTCGAAAATTGCTTTATACTATTTCCAATGTTATTTCACAGATAATGCCCAATCGTTTTTTTTTTCACTCAGTGATAAATCTTCAAGAACGTTGAAATAGCCGCTTTCTTTAGCTGTTAAGTAATCTCTGGTACGACGCACGCTAGCTAAACCTGTTTGTGTGGGTGAATGCAATCATGGGCCTAGCCAGGTACGACCAGGGGGCAGCTGCCCCCATCCCCCTCAGGAGTGTGGATAAGCACTCGTTCAAAGAGCTTCCCAATATAAGAGTAAATAATTTTAAATAACGTTGTATTTACCCCCAACTGCAAAACTTCTCCCCGCCCTTCTCAAGAAAATCCTGGCTACGCCCTTGGCTGCAATAAGACCGATTGAAATTAGCGCATACGCTCAAGTCGTCGCGCCTGTCACTATGAACTAGTGCAGAGGTCCAAGTTTACTAGATATTTACATATTTAGATATTTACAAGTTTCCACTCCACTCTACTCTAGACGAAGCCTTAACCCAGCAAGTGAGAAAACTAGTAGCTTGTATCTATTATGTCGCTCCACACTATTCGTTGGTAGCGATTTGTTACTAGACGTAATCGAAGCCCTGTCAACGTGTTCGTGACCTTCCGAAGTATTAAAAGTACCTAAATAAATAAGTATTGATTTCTCAAACAGATTAGTCACGTTTTCAATTTGTTACTTAGTCTAGTTATGATTATAAATTGGTGCCTACAACAAAATTTAATTTAAGCTTGAATTATTATTTACATGTGTTTTAGTCAGTCATTCCACTCCGACCAACTGAACGGACCAACTAGTTGAGCGGAATGGAACTCGATGAAGCGTTTTGTTCCAATCAAATCAACTGGTTGGTCAGATATTTGGTAAAATTTTGTTAATAACGAACCAACTGGATAAATGTGTTCATCGAGTTCCATTCCGCTCAACTAGTTGGTCGGAATGGAATGTAGTACTTCCATTCCGACCAACTGAACGGACCAACTAATTGAGCGGAATGGAACTCGATGAAGGTGTTACTGTTATGTTATAAGCGAAATTTTTGTTTCTGTTATCTTTGTTAGTCATTTATTTTTTCACTTTGTTTACGGAAGATTCATTGCACCCATCATAAAAAAACGAGATAATTATCCGATTAAAGCGATAACACGATTTCAAAGGAAACGTTTTGCTATCTGTTAATCGCAAAATGCAATTAGCTCTGTTTCGGTGAAATGCCGTAGATAGGCATGGCTTTTACGGTAGAATTTGCAACTGGTAGCAATAAGCGAATAAAATTTTGAATGATAAACATACACTAGCTCCACTGGGGACTGGCGGCAGTTATAATAAACAAACAGTCGCGGAACTGCCAATGTCAAATTTGCTATTATCGCTTTTATGACAGCGACGATTGGAAATATGGAATACCGTAATAGATATGCAAACTAACTGCCTTAGGAGAGCTGTCTAGCAGTGAATGGAGGTGGACTGATGAATCGCTGTTTACCTACACATTTGAATTTACTAATTATCCAAACAGAGGATATTAGTGCATTACTGAAAGGCAAGAAATAGTGTCTATCTATACTAAGACTATTTTCGCTTATAGGTCGCAGCGTCCAGTTCATGGCTAACGTGTCTGCTAAGGCGATATGAAACGGAATCTGTAACAATAGCACGAGTCATTTTGAATGTTAGGACATTCTGTCTAAATGTTACATTTGCACTATGCCACCATAAATGGAAATCAAAAACTCATTGTCTCTATTTAAAACTCAGCATTCATAAATTTTTATTGTGATAAAATGAGACACGGACCAAATAAGTATTGGGCAAATTTAGAGTTGGAAAAATAATTACTTGGACAAACTATGAATATGCTGTTTTTTTTGGTTAGACAAATTGAAATTATAGTAAAACCCTGGTTCCACGAGTACAAACGTAAGCAGATAAAATCAACGAAATTGTTCGAATTCGATTCGCAGGCACCGAAAGCAATTTTTTTTGTATATGAAGCCTTTAAACAACTATGTCGATGATGATAGTTATACGAGGCACCTCTTTGATGGTTGTAGCGTACAATCATGTATGCGGACCAGCTGAGTAAGCCACACTTTGGGACAAAGTAAGGATACTTAGCACAGACGTAAAACATAAAAAAAAAGACCTCAGAGCTCATTCATTTTCATACTAACATACCAGTAAAAAAATCGGAAACCACTCGTACGATTTTAATGTAACTTTAAATATATTTTTAATGTTGAAAGTACGCTTTTAAAGACTTTTTTAAAAGCCTAAAAGAATTTTCACGGTTTCTCAAAACAGCAAATAGTTATAGTAGTAGATTTTAGGAACAGCACAACGAGACGAGCTTGTCGCTTGCCCATAATAGTACCACCTAGAACTTTCTTCAACAGTTCAAAGCCCCGCGCGGCAATGCACTACACTCGTCACCCTGAGATATTACATGTTAAATCAATTTATGCCCTCTAATTTCATATTGCCAATATTATAGCGGGAAGCGACATTAATCCGGCAACCCCCTCCCCCCGTCCCCCGCATGCCCTCGACGCCGGCGTTCGAGCCACCTGCGAATTGACGCCACGGCGTCGCCAGTCGAACATAGCTCTCGCCGCGACCGCACGCTGCTTTCACGCTCTTTTTTCTTTCATTATAGTTTGTGTTTCATGTTTCGTTGTGTACGTAGCAATAAACAAAATATTTTATAGTGGGAAAGGCGGTTTTATTGCACGCCTGCTGTTATTATATTTATTTCAATTGACAAGTTTCATCATATCGGGCTACTTTCCGAGAATTTAACCAGTAAGATTGTATGAAAATGATCTAGCTCCGGGAGCTACACAACTAAAAACTAATATTCAGATCATAATAAGACTTACACAACCGTAGCAACTAAAATACATATATTAAATACTTATATACTTAACTCTACATCAGGGACGTTATATACAAGCTCTAATATTTACATTCAGTCGTTCTATCGCTATTTTAATAAAATACATGGTTACAAAAGCCATTTTATTCGAAGCGTTCAAATTTTATTTTGTATTATGGCAACACACTTTAGTGCGAATACGCAAATCATTTAGTTTGTAAATTGTACAAAATTAATGGCTTATAAATTTTTAGGTAAACTTGGTTTTTAATATCATTTTTTTTATCATTTTATGATCAGATTTAATTTTCTAGATTCAAAACATCACTATTATTGCACTGTATGATGTTAAACATGATAAGACTTCCACTGTCTCATGTGTGAAAACAAAACATTTCAACATTTTATTTGGGAAGTTAGTTATGTCGTTGCTTATCAGCATTCTGGTAATCTCCGCATAACGAACAATTAAATCTCTAACAAGAAATACAAATTTCAAACGTGTATTAACTTGACAGCAAACATTTGGACGAAGGACGAAAATTTCTTATTTATATTTCAACCCTGGGTGCCTATTCACATTTTTCATCACAACGAAATTAGACAAATTTTGCATGGCATAGTTGTCAAAACCTTCACGCCGAAAATTCTGATGGGCCCAGAATGAGATGGTCAACTCCCCAAAAAGGCCGATAGACACGGTAGAGACATTCTCGGCATAATTTCACTTCCACTCAGAAATTTTAAACCACTGAGATATTTTTAATATAATCCACTCGGAACGTAGTGTTGGAACCTGTATTACGCACAGTATTATTAACAAATATTTATATGGAAATCGGGTCAGCGCTCCAAAATATCCGAACCAATAGACTAAAAACTACTAAAGTAATTTGCGCGTTTAAACTCGGTCCAAGCATCTATGTATTTACTCTGACAACTGCAATACCATTGTATAAAGCCGAACGAAAATCAGGAAATCTGATCGCTGAAACTACGGTCAAATATTAAAAGAAAAATGATTTTATTCAGCTTTTTACAATGTTATTGCAGCTGTCAGGGTAAATAAATGATTAGCCCGAGCGTAATCTACATTGCAAGCAAAATTTAACTTTTTTTTTAGATCTACATCGTTGATTGTTTTAACAAAATAGGATTTCAATTAGTTTTTTGGTGTCTAAAATTTTTATTTTTATATGTAAGCTCAGGATTTTTTTCTTGAATCTTGTACCAGCCCATCATCCAGGTTGTTATAAATCAATGATTCTTATACCAAATGCACAGCTACTAACTTACATTGATAACTCCCAAAATAATATTGAGCGACATTGCAGATCTTTTCAAATTGAAACAGCAGCCCATGATACATTCTGTTAAATCAATATCTAAACTAAACTAAATTTGACAGCTCTAAAATTGTTGCCATCCTTTTCTCACATATAGAAATGAAAAGAGATGTAGATAATTTTAATTCTGTCAGATTGGTTTAGTTTAATGAGTGTCAGAATCGACACCACTGTTGACACAATAGGAACATCACAATACATATTTACATTAGCAGTATTACAGGCACCACCACCGCGTTCCACACGTGACCAACACTTGACTAACTCATTTGAACGTAGTTAATAGGGAACTGTCCTTTTCTCCCGTCACATACACCGAAGTACCACTCGTCGTTCAACTTGTACTGCACTGAGATGGTGTCCCCAGTCAGGAATCTCAGGTCGCCTGGTTGGTCGGGCTCGAAATCGTATATAGCCACAGCCGTCCCTATGATAACGGGGGAGGGTAGACTTTCGTTTGGCAAAGGTACTTTGATTTCCACGTAGTTGGAAGGGAAGACGCCATGGGCCCCACTTCGAAGGCTGCCGTATAGCCACTCCTTGTCGACTCGCCTTATCAGCTGGATCCTTGTGTTGGTCTGGAAATGAAACATATCCAAATATAACTAAATATTCGACTAGGTGACGTTTACAAAGCGCTTTAATTCTACTTTTTTTTGCTAGTCTGTGGAATGCGCTGCCTGAATAGTAGAGGATCCGAGTAAGGGACGACCTTCACCCGTCTGTTTAATGGATAAAAAGTATTTATATCAAATTTAATATGTTAAGTAATATTGAAAATTTCATTCAACCTATTCGCGATTATAGATCTTAGACTAGAATGGGTGTTCTCCGATAGTTATAATCTGGGTGTCTTCAAATCATGAGTGAATCGTTTTTTTTTCTAGGCAAGCGTGCTCCATCGTAGACCGCATCATCGCTTAACATCAGGCGAGTTGGCCGCCAAACGCAAGCCCAAAAAAACAATTATTATAATGTAGCCCGACGACATCGCGAGAGTCGCGGGCATCAAGTGGAGGCAGATAGCAGGCTGTTGTTTAGTGTGGAAATCTAAGGGGACTATGTTCAGCAGTGGAACTTCTTCTGGCAAATGATGATGATTCGATTACACTAATGGAATATTAGTCACCCACAAGATGGACAGACGACCTACAAGAGACCGCAGGAAAACGCTGGATGCAGGCCGCTTCCAACCGGCCCTTTTGGAAAATAATAGGAAATATAACGAGAAATGAAGGCTAATGAATCTGGCTAAGGAAAGAAGAGAACGAAAACGCGCGCCAACTTAAAAAAAGCGCATCGCAACCCCAAAATTAATATGAAATGCAAAGTGTTCTGACTGTGTTACAATAAAAATTAATAATAAGTATCAAGTGAGATTATTCCAGTCATTTCGTACAAATTTTTGGGGTTCTAATGCTGATATTTTTAAATTTACCGTGCTTTTTCAGTCTACTTTCATTAGCCAAACTCTAAAAACAATCGTACCTAGGTACCTACCAAAGCATAAGTGACAAAGACTACCTAAAACCTACTGACAAAGTATAGGCCCAGCAAACATTTTGCGCAAAAAGGGCGTTGATGGGGGAAACTCAAAGATAAACATTATATACATCGTCATCATCGTTATTATAATATTATATCGTCATTGGGGAAACTAGACAAAAAGACAACTACACCACGGACTCGAGCGGTCAAAATCCTCTCGTACCCTTTTCGGTCCGCCAAAGAAACCCAAAAATCTAAGTATAAATAGATTGCTGTTTTTTGCCATATTCATATCACTCGTACAAGAGAAGGTGACAGCACAGTCTAGAATAACTCATAATCAATTCAATTTAATGTACTAAGGTACTGATAAATTACTGTAACAATAACTGCAATAATGGAACCTTCAACCTTTCGAGTGGTTGATTAACGGCCAGCTAATAGGACGAATAGCCAATGGCAATGGCGCGACTGGGTATAGAGCAACTGGGTAACTGGGTACACATGCAATATTTTAAGACATTTTTGAACTGATCTCATCAAACTGACCAAAAAAACGAACAAGTGGCCTAAGAACATAAAATAATAAACTACAGTAATTATTTAAGTAAAGTCATGATTTACGGTGCCAAAACGTGGTCACTCACGGAATTTGCTCACATGTTCAATATCAGCTTATGCTCGGAGTTTCTGAAGGATAACATTAGTTACGAAGTGATCCCATAGAGATAGAGAACCAAAGTTACCGACATGGTTTATAGATTTTTTGTACGTTGACGCAGTGGGCCAGTTATGCTCGCTTCTCAGTTTTTGCAGCTTGTATCTAACAAAAACATTAGTTTATTCTTCACATGCAAAAGAAAAAGCGACAAGCTCAATCAACATCTGCTGGGTGAAATCGACTAAAGGCATCAAGCCTGATTTAGGCCAGATGCGTTCGCACCCACCACCTTACCATAATTCCCTTGTTTGTCTGATTTGGGAGGATATGCTTAGCCAGCAGAGGACAAACGTGGCTGATGATGAACTGATAGTTCAATCAGTATAAAGAAAATTTGTTTAATGCAACTGAGTGCGAGACGATGGTAAGCGTCATGCTTGCCCATAACAGCTTCCGCATTCCCAGCGCGGCAATGCATTGCGCTCGTTACTTTAAAATATTAGATTTTCATGAACTGTAATTTCACTGGAACGTTGCCCTTCAATCCGGAACACAGTAATGTTTGCACACTACTGCTTGGCGGATGAATAGCTAGCGAATATGTACTTCCACGGGCGGACTCGGCAATAGAGCCGTCACAAGCCTATCATGTTCCCGCAGCTAGAGAAACGAGGAGGCCTGATCCACCCAGTGCATGTTGGTGAATGTCATGTGTTTGAACTTTTGAGGATCTTGGACATACCGGTTTCGCCACGATGTTTTCCTTCGCCGTTTTTGAGCGATAGCATTCGATGCCATCACTTAAAAACTACCACATAATTTATTTAAATCATACTAATATTATAAATGCGAAAGTGTGTTTGTTTGTTGGTTAGTTTTTTCCTCTTTCACGCAGCAACAGAGCAACGGGTCGACCAAATTTTTTGCATTGGTATAGTTCAAGGGTCGGATTGTGACTACTTTACATCATCATCACCATTTTTCATCACTACGTGGGTGAAACCACGGGGCACAGCTAGTAATAGCTAGTTAAAGTAAGTTAGTCATAGGTGTAGGGCCGAGGGTCGAACCGCGTGCTGTGATGCCGTTGGATTGTAAAGCGAACATGCTACCGCTCAGCCATCGCTCATTACATAATACAACAAAACATCATAACGATTATATCCAACAAGAACCTACTTTTGTTTACTGCTGACCACTCTAACAACGACCTCTTTCTCATCACTGAATCAGCACAAAAGCAAATTGGAAAAACATTTATTGTTGACCAAGTATGACCTACTTGAATACCACCTACTTAGCTAATATTATAGTCCGTTTGCTATCGGATGATCGCTGGCAATTGCAATAAATTTCAAAAAGCTATAATAGCTAAAAATATTTACTTAAACTGATTTAGGTACAGTTGGAGGCATATACATGAATATTGTGAAACCAATAGTAAAACCAGATTAGCAAGTTGAAGTGGCAGTGGGCAGGGTATATCACGCAGAACAGATGGCCGATGGGGTCTAAAGGCTCTAGAATGGAAACCACGGACCGGTAAGCGCAGCGTAGGACGTCCACCCACAAGATGGACAGACAACCTAAAAGAAACCGCAGGGAAACGCTGGATGCAGGCTGCTTCCAACCGGCCCTTTTGGAGATCGATGGGGGAGGCCTATGACAAGCAGTGGACGTCCTATGGCTGAAATGACGACGATGAATAGTAAAACAAAAAAGGTACTACATATAAGTACTATTCAAGTTTTGACTGATCAAAGTTGTGTGAAAAGGGGCAACTCAGTACTGGGGTACTGAGAAAGCCCTTAAAAAAGTTATGTCATCATTTTTAGCCTATGGCGTTCCCACAGCTGGGACATAGGCCTTCTCTCAGATGGAGAGGATGGGTTTGGGCCCTGATCCACTATGTTGGCCCAGTGCATGTTGGTGAATATCATTATGTCTTTAAACTTTTGAGGTTCCTGGAACATACCGGTTTCCTCACGATGTTTTCCTTTGCCGTTTTTGAGCGAAAATAGTTATAATTTAGTTGTATTCAAGAAAGGATCAGTGTTATTGTGTGTATTTGATTTTAGGATTTGATTCTTAGTTGTTTTTTTAATTAATTCATAATTATCTCCTTGTAATGTTTACCTTGTAATTGGGGGTTTACTAGATTAATTTACGATTTCATTAGATTTTTTTTTTAATATACTTTTTCTGTTAGTGTAAATAGTCCGTTAAAACATTTCAACGTCAAAAAAAGAAATGCCCTGTAGGAATTTGTGTGACCATGAATCGTATACCAGAATTGTTTCACAAAACTCGCAGCTAAATAATCTTATGATAGCCCGCGACAATGGAATGGAAGTGCCCATTTGATAACAGGTTCCGGTCACGCTGATAATAATGGAGTGTATGCGAATCGTGACAATCAGTGCTACCAACTTATCTGCAGTCGGTCGAATGATGGAACTAATATTTCCACAAGAGTTTGTCGGTTTTATTTAGAAAATCCCATGGTGGCTCCCCCAATTAACTGTGAAGATAAATTAGCCGCATAGTATATCAGTGTTGCCGCCGATAGCACGGATCGCAAAAACAAACCGTTTTGAAAACATTGACGCCCCAAACACGAGGATAACAAAACATTCCTGGTACGTCACCTGTCATCTGGCGTTCCACCTCGACGTAGTGGACTTTACTACCAAGTGTAAACTTCTGCGTCATCGATAACAGTTCAATTGAAACTGTACACTAAATTTTTTGTGGAATTACATGATGCAGTAAAAATAATACCAATTTTCATATGCTCGTATATTCACAGCTACATATATACTATATAGGTACCTACTTTGTGTAATGGAAAACGACTGAACACATAAATTCTATCGGCCGCGCCCGGCACTTGGATGGGCGTTGATGGGATGTTGTCTTTAGCACTATTTTTGTTCTTTAGTAGCTAACAAGTTATGTGGTGGTACGGAACTCTCAGTGCGAGAGCCCGATTTGCACTTGGCCGGTTTTTTGCAATTGTTATCCTACACCTCATAGATAATTTCATAGTTCAGGTACTTTGAGATTATTGATTGAGGAGTAGGATATGCCTACCCATTCGAATATTTGCGTCCCAGGTCCCACTATGTCTTGTATGTAAGTAGAAGGACTGCACACTACCACCCCTTCAAAGTGGAACTTCCAAAACTTCGTACACAACGTTTTGGGTCGTCATTTATGATACGTACTGCCCAAGTATATCTCTACATAGTATAAATTGAAGTCGCTTTCCGCGTCTGTCTGTCTGTCTGTATGGACGCTAACTCCTCCTAAACCACGCAACGGATTTTGATGCGGTTTTCACCATCAGTTAGATACATTTCCAAGGAAGGTTTATATATATATAACTAGCGACCCGCCCCGGCTTCGCATGTAAATTACGAAGCCGGGCGCGCGGGTCGCTAGTAAATAATAAATTAATAAATAAATATCGGAGACATTTTTGCACACACTGTCATCTGACCCCAAACTAAGCAAAGCTTGTGATATGGCTGCCAGAGACTGATATACATACAAAAATAGTTTTAAAGACATACTTAAATAGATATTAACACACAGATATAGAACAAACACAAATGTTCATCACATAAATGTTTGTCCTAGGTGGGAATCGAACCCACGACCCCAAGCTCAAAAGGTAGGTTCACTACCAACTTGACCAACAGGCTATAGAACTTACTACCGTCCTCCTAGTATCCTGAGAACTACAATGTGTGTATCTTCAAGGCTTCAAACAAGGAGGACGGCAGGGAGTTCTAGTCTTGGGCAATACGTATCATAAATGACGACTCAAATCGTTAGTACGAATATTTAGAATTTCCACGTGAAACGGAGGAAGGGGAAAATGTTCTTTGCTGTGGGTGGTAGTATGCAGTCCTTCTACTTGTCCTGTAGGAAAAGGAGGAGAGTTAAAATAAAAGTAGCAATAACTTTGTTGAATCAATATTTTCTACGGTAAAAGCTTATCGCCTTCAGTTGCGCAATAATTTTATTATAAACGTGACACAATTAACCTCTTAATGAAAGGAAATAAGATTACAACGCGCCTTATAATGAACGAAAAAATATATTTAGGTCATGTCGCTGTTTTTAATTGGCTTACTTTGGACGGCTGGGCCAAAGACTGGGACGGCAATGTACAGAAAGAACAAGTATTAATTATTATTTTTAAACCTTCGATTAACAAGCATCTTCAAACGGCTGAACAAATTTTCATAAATCATAGATAAGAACAGTCTTGTTCAAGTCACTTTTAGAAAAAGAAAAAAAAAATGTATTAGCTCTAATGCAAAAACGGTAATACGTACAAACGTCAAACTTGACATGATTATAGTACACACTTTAAAGTATAACAAAATATAATAAACAATAGCCAAGTGCGAGTCGGTGACAAGTTTCTGTACATTACCAAGTTGGTTGGTCGAAATTACCATTACTAACTGGTAATTTCGTTATTGAATTTTACGGTTTTACGGAACGCTCAGAGCGCGAGCCCGACTCGCACTTGGCCGGTTCTATTTTTAATTCACACACAGTGATTTTGAGCGGTGGTGAAACTATAATATTATAAGAATACTAATACTGCTGAAAATGGCGTTGGACGGGACATATGATTCGCAGCAAGTATGCAGCAAAATGAAGCAAAATTGTAACGAATTGGCACCCAATAGAGGGCAAAAGAAGTAAAGGAAGGCCGGTCAAAAGATGGGAAGTTGAAATTAAGTTGACAGCGGGTCCATACTGGAAACGAGCAACTTCTGAAAGACTACACTGGAGAGAGCCAGAGGAGGTCTTTGCCGAGAGGCATTCTAAATTGAGAGACCTCATTTACATAATTATGTATGTTTAAATTAAGAAAAACTTTTTAAATTTTAAATTTATTTCTAAAATGTATAACATTTAACATTTTAGAAATAAAGGCTTATTATTATTATATTATATGAATACTGCTGAATGTTTATGTAAATGTATTGCTTGTAACCAATGGAGCCAAATAAAATTAGACACACTTTAGTTTCAGTTTTGCAGCTGGATACATTCTATAAACGATTCGATCCACGTTATCGTGGTCGCGTTTAATATTCACACATCTAAAATTCTAAGCTATACACGGGACTTCTAATAGGCACGCAACTTCTGTGTAATCCACAAGTAACAGTCTATCATGCACACTAAATTAGAAATGCGAAAGTTTGTGTGTACACTTCGGCCAAAATAAAATTAATGGACGGGCCCAGAAGGAGCTCATTTTGAAGATTACAAAATGAGCGCCGGCGCAAACTTCGTTTCAGTCAGTCTCTAGCCGTAGGAAGTGCAACACAAGAGTGTTGTTATTTGTTACCATGATAACGAAACATCTGTCAAAATAATGCCTTCGTGTGCTTTCCCGAAGTGTAAATACACAACAAAAGACCGCTATCTATTTTTTGTAACAAATGTACTGCACATGGTTATAATTAGGTGTTGAAGTAGGAGGTATAATATGTCCGACGGTTTTGACTCGTATTACTGAGCAAATTCAATAGAAATGGCGTCGATTCTGTCATACCACTCACTAAACTAAACCAATCTGACAGGACTAAAATTATCTGCCTCTCTTTTCATTTTAATTAGTGAGATAAGCATGGAAACAATTTTAGAACTGACAAATTTAGTTTAAGAGGATTGTCTACCGCGTACTTGTCCATACAAAAAGAAAAACCTTTTTTCTCCCTCCTAATATTATCCGATTTCGGTGGTTTTTTTTTCATGTAATCAGCTCATTATTTACTAGGCTTATACATCTTATTTTTTCCAATTTGTTTTATCACTGTAATGTTATAAGCATTTTAACCAACCATGTTTTAGCTCTGAAACTATGACTATTAAAAGTCAACATATTTTAGAAACCAATAACTTTTTTGAAAATAATAAAAAGTATAAGCCTAAAAAACATTCCATTCAAGCGATTGACACCAATAACAAAACATTTTGTTACAATTTAGGGGGTGAAAAGAGGATTGCCCCGGAACCTAAATTCTATCAAAAAAATTACCTAAAAATCTCGCGAGCAGCAATTCTCTCTATCGGGCACATAGGGGGTCGGGGGGAAGGTAAGACTACTTATTTACTTACATTACTTCACACAGACAAGCAATAGGGATGCTAACGGTTATATCGACACTAGAGATGGGAAAGTAATCAAAATTACTTTTTCTTTTCTTACATTATTGAAGTAAAATGGGCATTTTGTATCATTTATTTAAAGGACAAATATTCAAAACACAGTATTTAAATCTATCACTACCTCATTATTATATACAAATTAATTATTATATAATAATTAATTTGTATATAATTGGCATTTTGTTCTATCAAATTCATTCAATATACCTACGTAAGTATTGTGTACTTACTATGTACATATATTATACCTAGTACCTTGTAATAAGGGCATTTAATGGGCAGGGAGGGTAGTGGGTAATGTAAAGAATATCCCACCAAAAACATTCTGTAAAAAACTAGCCAAGTCTCGATGGAGCTGCTTGTTTATCTCTAAAAAGTAATGAAATCTAGATAAAGTCGTGCCAAGTCTAAGGTTCCTTACTGCGATTTCTAATTATTAAAGTTAATGTTGCGTGACTTGGCCGTTGAACATTCTTTATACGTTAGTGGGTACAAGTAAATTTTGTTGGCAATTTTCCATCGTCAATGGGTAGCGGTTCTGGCGACAGATTGGTGCAGTGATGTCATGGAGCACCTGGTTTTGTACCCTTGTGTACCCTTCAACGGCCAAGTCACACAACATTAATTATAATAATAAAGAAATCGCAGTAAGGAACCTTAGACTTGGCACGAATTTGTCTAGATTTCATTACTTTTTAGAGATAAACAAGCAGCTCCATCGAGACTTGGCTAGTTTTTTGCAGAATGTTTTTGGTGGAATATTCTTTACATTACCCACCACCCTCCCTGCCCATTAAATGCCTTTATTACTATATATGGCTTTATAATAAGTGTATGTGTGTTACCAGTGATGACATACGGCACTGAAACGTGGCCTCTCACTATAGGCCTCATAAGCAAGCTCAAAGTAGCACAACGAGCTATGGAGAGGGCTATGCTCGGGGTTTCTCTTCGAGATCGAATCCGAAATGAGGAGATCCGTAGACGAACGAAAGTCACCGACATGGCCCACCGGGTTAGCAAGTTGAAGTGGCAGTGGGCAGGGCACATATCACGCAGAACAGATGGCCGATGGGGCCGAAAGGTTCTGGAATGGAGACCACGGACTGGTAAGCGCAGCGTAGGACGTCCACCCACAATATGGACAGACGACCTAAAAGAGACCGCAGGGAAACGCTGGATGCAGGCCGCTTCCAACCGGCCCTTTTGGAGATCGATGGGGGAGGCCTATGTCCAGCAGTGGACGTCCTATGGCTGAAATGATGATGATGATGATGCCTTTATACATATATACTTAGGTTGCTAAACCTATCAGTAGCTCGGCTAAAGACCCAAGAGCCAAAGAAAGATATCCCGGACATCAGCAGAGATAAGATCATATACGAGATTAGGATGGCCCTGAAACAGCTCAAGAATAACAAGGCACCGGGTGACGATGGAATCACATCAGAGCTTCTGAAAGAGGTTGGAACACCAGTTCAAAGTCCTTCAAAAGCTGTTTGATTCCGTCTTACTCGAACGTATAACGCCAGAAGCGTGGAACAGAGGCGTGGTGGTGCTGTTCTTTAAGAAAGGTGACAACACCTTGCTTAAAATTTACGGACCCATCTAGCCTCTGAGTCATGTTTATAAGCTGTTTTCGAGGGTCTTCTCGAATCGTCACGATTGCAGGTTTCATGACTTCCAACCCACCCAACAAGACGGTTTCCGAAAAAGATATAGTACTATCGACCACATTCACACAATACGGCAAGTTATATAGAAGAGCGAAGATTCACTTGCCACTATGCTTAGCGTTTGTGGACTATGATAAAGCTTTTGATACGATCGAGACATGGGCGGTGCTTGAGTCGCTCCAGCGATGCCATATTTCATGACGGTATGTCGAAGTGTTGAAGAGTTTGTACAATAACGCCACCATGTCGGTCCGAGTACAGAAGCAATGTTCGAAGGCAATTCCATTGCAAAGAGGCGTGAGGCAGGAAAATGTAATCTCTCCGAAACTGTTCACTGCC
Organism: Agriopis marginaria; assembly: GCA_932305915.1. Taxonomy (NCBI): domain Eukaryota; kingdom Metazoa; phylum Arthropoda; class Insecta; order Lepidoptera; family Geometridae; genus Agriopis; species Agriopis marginaria. The sequence continues at coordinate 7,954,467 of OW029933.1, forward strand.
ACAATTAAGACGCCTTCAAGCTCCTGAAATGGCAAGGACTCGGCATCAACATCAACGGCGAGTACACCTTCGGTTTGCTGACGATATTGTGGTCATGGCAGAATCGCTGGAAAAATTTTGCATGATGCTCGAAGGCCTCAATCGAGACTTCCAACAGGTAGGCCTTAAGATGAACATGGACAAGACAAAAGTCATGTCAAATGTCTATGCCCACATACATACATATGGGCCCAGATTGTGCCCATCTCAGTATCTATTCAGTTGAGAACTTAGTTGAGGAAGTTGTTGACGCGTACGTCTACCTAGGACAAACAATCCAACTAGGCAGGTCCAAATTCAAGATAGAGGTCAATTGGTCAATCCTACTTGGCTGGGCAGCGTTCAGTAACCTTCGCAACGTCTTCTCGGCCAAAATACCTAAGTGCCTTCAGACGAAAGTCTTCGACCAGTGTGTGTTGCCAGTGATGACAAGCGGCAGTGAAACGTGGTCTCTCACCATGGGCCTTATACGCAAGGTCAAAGTCGCACAACGAGCTATGGGGAGGGCTATGCTCGGGATGCTATGCAGCAATGAGGAAATCCGTAGACGAACGAAAGTTACCGACATAGCCCACCGGATTAGCAAGTTGAAGTGGCAGTAAGCGGGGCACATAGCACGCAGAACAGATGGTTGATGGGGCCGAAAGATTCTCGAATGGAGACCACGGACCGGTAAGCGCAGCGTAGGGCGTCCACTCACGAGATGTACAGACGACCATAAAGATACCGCAGGGAAACGCTGGATGAAGGCAGCTTCCAACCGGCACTTTTGAAAATCGATGGGAGATGGCTACGTCCAGCAGTGGACGTCCTATGGCTGATATAATGATGATGATGAATAAAACCATGGTAAACAATAAAATCAAGTCCATTAATCTACTAATCATATTCGTATGTTAAGATAGGTAGGCTTAGTAGACAATTGTTGCGTGTTTGAATTATTGTAAGGTCTACTCTTAGGTAATAATGTACATCGTCAAAGGGTCTACTATGTATGGTAGGCATTCCTATCGCTTCATATGATAATCATAAGTTTAGGTGATTCCCAAGTCAATAAAACTTGAACAAGGTGATTGCAGATAAGAACCCCATAAAATTTTATGAAACCATCAAATAATTTTCACAATTACATGAGATAACCCTTCGAGAGGGGAGCGGTCAAGAGCCGAGGGGAGCGGGGGAGTTAAGGACGCGTGAACATGAGCTTAGAAATACTTATTTTGTACGTTAATGAAAAATTTATAAATATCGGAATTACGATATTATGCCTTTCAATTCCGGAATTGAAATATCGGAAAAATCGGTCCGAGATTCCGGAGTTACGAAATTCCTGAGTGAGTGTCATAAATGCGAAACTTTGCTTTCGCTTAACTTCGGAACTAAATGACCTACAGACTAGATTTTTTTTATTTTAAGCGTGTTTTTATAGCTTACTGGATGACGAAAATTTCTGCGTTCTGGTCTTATCCAGAGGTTCTCAAATAGGGGCCTGAAAATGCGGCGAATTGGTTCCAGTAAAGGATGGTACGGCAGTGGTGGCTTCGCGCTCGACTTGGCGGGGGCACTGCCGTGCCCCCAAATACCTATTAGTGGTACCTAACCTACTAGTTAGATACTATTTGTGGTATTACGTTGATCTACTATTTTTATTTAGGACACGTAATTTTTGCAATAAAGCCTGTGTTTTGATTTGATCTGGATGTGTTTTGGATGTTTGGTAGCTGACTTTTTTTATTTGAGCTCAGTGATAAACTTTTAAAGGAATTATAGTTACAGTTATCTAGAATATTAGCCAAATATAATGTAGGTACCTACAGTGAAGTCTGATAGGTGTTTAAAGAAAAATAATTAATCGTACAACAATAAACTTAATTCATCATATCTAATTAATCTATAAATACTACTATAGCACATTCATATAAACTACTATTAGCACCAATTATAAATAGAATTAGTACCTACACCACAGAAGACATAATAGTACAGTAGTGCCTAAACTGCCTATATACACTAAAAATAAATCACACGACTATCAAAACTTGTACTATTTTAATATGAAAGAACCGTGAGTAAAAAAGTAGTGAGTTTAGATGTGTGCGCGCAAGTACACGCACACACCGAAGCTCACGGAGCGCACTGCTATAGATTCTGTGACGCGGCTGCGGGGGAACGCTGAGATAGCAATATGTTTGCCTAATACCTACAACGCGAAAACAGTGTTTGGTATAGAATTCTCTTAAATTACAGTACAACAGAATCGATGCCATGGCCCGTCCATTCATTTTATTTTGGTCGAAGTGTGTACAAGTATGTTTGTCCAAAGTCAACTGCAGAATAGCTGAATGGATTTGGATGAAATTTGGTATGGTGTTAGCTTATGCTATGGATTAACATATGCTACTTTTAATCAGAAGTAAACCACCCAAATGCAAGTCTGGCTCAGGCTCTGAGGGTTCCCTATAACTTAATAAATATATCATACATACTCCCGAAAAATATTACCCTCGAGCTACTAATGCAAAATAATTTGTTTCACGTTTCAAGTACAAGCTGCCAAGTACATGTTGGTCAGTATGAGAATGTACCTAATGTTGAGTAATTGGTAACACAAACATGCAGTTCAGCCAATTTGGTGTTGGCGTCTTTGATCAAACACAACCGCGTACCGTGATCAGCAACCATAGCACGTAACTATTTAGGAACTAGGTACTTTAGTTGTACTCGTAGCCAAACTATGATCCTTATCTACTAGAGATAAAGTAGATTTTTATATGAAGTTAATTGCGCACTTGAAAACTCAATCTTGTGCGCATTTAGAAGCGGTTCAGAATATCTAGCGCGGGCGCGGAGCCTCGTGTCGTGCCCGATAAACGGTTAAACTGCGATTATTGCACAAGCATTTCCTTCTACGACACGAATAAAGCTTGATTCACATTATACCAGATCCTGACATTGAAATGTTTGCCTGTCATGTCAAGTGTCCATGACCCATGTGAACCATGGACTTTGTCATTTCAAAATTTAAATAGTTATGATTGAAAATACAAAAATCCCATAGAAAAAAAGAACGGTCCCTTTTACCCGATTTTTAGAGCCGTGTGCATGATTCATAAATCACGTCGCCCGATTAAAACAATTGAAAACCCCATATTTTTTTTATTTATCATTGGAAATTCCGCAGCCGAACCCAGTGTGCAATGTGAGTCAAGTTTTATCGACTAGCCAATGGATTTTATCGCGACTGTTTCCTTTACAATGTTTATGTGCATTTTTTTAAACAAACGTTCAAAGTTGATCTTTTTCTATTTTATTTAAAAGATTATTAACTAATTTGTTTCCCAATTTCTGTGTTTGTTGCAATGAAGTGGCAACGGGACTACCGTACTAACGTAGGCTTGTGTCACTCCCGGAATAGCAGACCTTGTTTTATTGGATCATGGTTGAAAATATAGTCGGAATAACCGGCTTAAGGTGCAACGTTTCACAAATGGCAGGAAATTCAAATTTCAAACAGTTTTCTTGTCCTTGCAGCTAGGCCGGGTAATTATTGTAAACGATCATGATGTTTGCGACAATTGATTATTATTCTTTACAAAATCATGTAAAGTTATTTATCTCTAATGCACATTATTACTTACATTTGTCAATAAACTAATTTTTGCTGTTTCAAACGGTTTATTGACAAAGGTAAGTAATATGGTGCGTTACTAATAAATAATTATACATGATAATGTAAAGAACACCCAAATACTGTCGCAAACGCTGTGTCATTTCAAAAAAAATTACCCGGCCTAGCTACAAGGACAAGAAAACTGTTTGAAATTTGAATTTCCCGCCATAGGTAAAACGTTCCACCTTAATCATACGTGAGTAATTCCCGTGTAATATAAACAAAATGTCTTACATTCTAATGGAACAAGGCGTTTCTATGTATTTTTGTTCGAGAATAACTTGCGTATCGTTAATCCAATCCTCATGACATTTAGCAGGCAAGTAGTTCATTTCAATACAATTAAAAAAATTGTATATGGACAAAATCGGTCAAGTAGTTGCGAAAATATAGAAAGAAAGAAAAATATTTATTTATGACAGAAACAAAAGATACATAGACATTCATCATCATCATAATCAGCCTTTTAACAGTCCACTGCTGGTCTTTTAGCGTACCCCCGAAAGGGTGATTGGGCCATATCCACCACGCTGGCCCAGTGTGGATTGGTGGATTCACATACGCCATTGAATTCCTTCTCCTTACGTATGCAGGTTTCCTCACGTTGTTTTCCTTCACCGAAAAGCCAGTGGTATGAAAATCCGTGCATAAGCTCCAAAGAGCTTATCGGTACGGGACCTCATGCTTTCAACTCTAGCGATCTCGCAAATGGGCTACCACGGCTTATATATGGCTAACGGCTAACATAGACATTACGAGTTAAAAACAGTAAAATAATAGTTATTTCGCGTGGTCTCAGTTCGACCTAATTTAAGTAATATCTGTATAATTTATTTACACGTTTCTCTTGTATTTACAGATCACATTCTTCGCGTCGTAAGTACAATTGAATGGCATATTCAAAGGATGTAGGTGAACTTATACAACAGCAGTCATATTCTATTTGTTGAATAGCAGACAAACAAAACGCGCAAGCGCCGCGTATAATGATATTTAATTTATTTGTTTCGTAGCAATGGCTGAGGCTGCGTTACCAGCGACAGCTATCTTTTTCGAACATGTGTATTTAAAAAACCGTTTTGTTATCTTTATAATAAAAAAATTATCATCAAAAACAATTCTAAATTGGCGGAGTAATCGCGTAACAAACATTTAAAAAACATACAGTCAAATTGATAACCTCTTCATTTTTGAAGTCGGTAAAAAATTTCAAATGGCATGTATATTTGTACCTAAAAAGCAGTTTTTGTGTCGATAATTTATAGGATGGTCGAGGAATTAGAAAAAACTTATAGAAAAAGTAATATTCTGTGCAAGCTGTCCTGCTGTGGAATAAGCTGCCTCCTTCTATTAGGCATAAAAACCACATCAAAATCCGTTGCGTTGTTTAGTGCAGTTAGCGGATATACAGACAGACAGACGCGGAAAGCGACTTTATTGTATACCTATAGTTAAATACCCTTATTATAGCTATAGCTTCCATTGAATTTTCGTAACAAAACTGACAGTCATCCGTAAAAGACATGTAGTTCCATCATTAGACCACCCCATGTCAAGTTCGGTCTGTAGCGAGAACGACCTCTATGTTAATAGCTGTATAATCATCACATTATACAAACAAAAGTTCCGTATAATGTTCTAGTAAATTTTATCTCTAAGTTAGCACACGCCGCAGTGACCATGAATGTTGGGCGCACACGGATATAAACATAAAAATTAACACCAGTTATTATAAATACAGAAGAAACGTACAATGTATAATTTTTATTATGGCCGCACTGATTCGCGCACACTGCTTAACTTGCTACTTTAGTCTGCTACATTTAGGTAGGTAATTTTAATAATAAGAAAATACACAGGGGCACTGGTAATCTGTTAAATTAGCATCCTTTTAAGGGCGGCTTTAATACGTCAAAACAAACAACTTTTGTTCTACGACTTATCAAAATTAGCGAAAAAATATCAGCTGTTTCAATTACTTTGTCGGGAGTGAATGTTTTTTTTTTTGTATGGAACGGCAATTTTTTATTTCACGAATTTGGAAAAGTCGTGGAACAAAAGTTGTTTGTTGTTAGTTGTTTGTTTGTGACATTCGGGACATTTTTGCACACTCGGTCATCTGACCCTAAACTAAGCAAAGCACTATGGCTGCCAGAGATTGATATACATACATATATATTTTATTACTTTTTGACTTTATTATTATTTTAGTTAATCGGCCGTAACATTACATAACTGGCTATCTATTACGGTTCGAAAGATACAGCCATCAAAAGGTAGGACAGACAGACTGACAGACAGAATAGGGTCCCGTTTACACCCTTTGAGTACGGAACCCTAAAAATTCAGATTCGTTGCACTCTTGCTCAGTGAAAGAAGAACAAACCTACAAACACACTTTAGCAATTCTAGTATGGTGTTGACACAAAAAAGAGAAGTAAATAGAACGCAAATGAGAAGGAAAATCTGTCGCCAGGCATTATGACAGAAGCTTGATTGAACATTCTTATTTATGTCAACGCGTCGAACTCCGCATCCAAAGAACTTGGACCTTACCTTTTTGAGTTAGGCCTCAAAGTTCTTTGTCAGCATCACAGTTGCTAACTGATTTCGAAAGACTGACGTTTCGTCTAACAAAAGTGCCTTGACAGCCGTTCTAATAAAAATAAAAAAACTTTTCTGTGGTTTTGAGGCTATCGTTTTAAATAGTATAATTCGTAGTGCAGCAGTCGTTGGGTGTCTAGAAAAAACCATGACGCAAATTGGTCAATATTTTTGTAACTACGCGAACTGCTCTGCTCCAATTAATTTTTATGCAAACTCGCAGTCGAGCTCAGCTGACTAAAACAAGGCAATTTTATGTAGCCGTAAAATTTATTACAGCTTTGCTCTATTTTCATTCATTACACGCAATGACCAGGTCTAAACGTTATCTTCACTGGACAGTGCTATATCTTTAGCTTATGACATTTGGGAACGACTGGCTTCCTTATCAGATAAATTATTGATGTATTCATTGAACGCAGTGGCAATTTTTTTTTATTCGTATAAAAATTCACTCCCCAAACATTTCTAAACAATTAGACACAGAAACTTGTAACTTGCCATGCTGGTAGGTTATCTTAAAAACCTTTATCCAAAATTATTTCGAAAATTTTGTGATCACAACTGTTCGAGTTAAAGCGATAAAACTGTAATAACAAAAGGAATTCGCTATGCTAGCGCTACTCTCACAGTTGCCAACCCGATTAGATGCTTTGCCATCTACCTAAAGGTCAGCAGGAAGGGAACAGACTCTTGCTGGGGCAGTTTCAATTGCTCCATCTTGGGCAATTACGACGTCACGTACCATCAATCAATTTACCACCTCACCATACTGAGCGAAATGGATCACATTTACTAAACTGGAAAATACACTCAAATAAATAATATTACAAAATGTATACGGAGCAATTAGAGAGAAAAGTTATTTATGATTATTTACGGGATATTTACAGTGGTAAGTAAGGTTGTGGAATGAGCTCCCGATATTTCGGCGCAGTTACATGCACCATGTTCACGGGAAGACTGAAGAATGCGGGTGGTTGGACGAACAGTTAAAAAGTAAGGTGCAGACATAACGATCTACCCTCTTTCTTAGTCTTATCCCGTAAATAATCATACAACTTTAGTAGACAACCGTGATAGTTTAAAACAGTGAATTAGAGAGAATATAATTGCGAAGAATTGACCTAGATTACTATATTCATGGCTTCACTACACACGGCGCCATTGACGGATCCAGGGGGGGGGGGCATGGGTCCATGCCATTATTATGTACTAAGCATTATTATGTATATGGTATAGTCTAGATCACCCTTCAAAATACTTACCTATAGTCTTTTTCAAGTTTCAAATTATCAAAATTTCCCTAAAATTCAAGCTCTGAACCATGTACCCCCCCCCCCCCCCCCAAAATGAAATCCTGGATCCGCCCCTGACACGGCGGCTGTTGCCGGTCAATAATCGCTGAACAAATAGTACGTGTAGAAGCTACTTTAAACTTGATAATGAAACCAACACCTATTCTAACAAAGAAAGTAAACACTTATTTCGCACGCCCTCTATTTATAACCGAGTCTTTGGCAACAATCCATGGACAAAATAGACATGTAAACAAATAATATGAGGAAAATAAATGAACTCCGCACACCTAGGATAACGATGTGAATTTTTGCGTGTTCTATAAAGTTCTAGATCTCGTTTTCAAGCTATAAAAGTAAAGGCATTGGCCGAAACATCGCGTTCGTCATTCCAAGAGGTACGGATGAAACAAATCAGCGTAAAATTAGGTAACTTGATTTGCCTAATAGGTATCCATAGGATATCGAAATTTCGCCTTTAATGCTTTAATTCCTTGGGGTTTGTATAAAATTCTCTTCTTATCATTTAGAAATATTTATTTTTTTATAAAAAGAGAAGCAAAGAAATCCGCCTGATGGTAAGCTTTTCGCTTCTCAATTCTCAACTGCGTTCGCTGTTTTTGCGGAATTCCATTATATAATATATTACCTTTGACATAGTAGGTACAAACAGACAAGCTTTTCCTCTTTCCTCATATTAAATAGCGTATGGATTTGCCGAAACTATGTACCTAATTACGGAAGAGTTCAAGTTATTATTTATAGGTTGATGATGTTTAGAATTGGAGTCGCTGTGCTTTTCTGTTTTTAAGTGCTTATCTCCCACCACATCGTCGCACAACAGGCGAGTTGGTGGTCAAACGCGAATATATTCGAAATAAAAAAAAACAATCGGATTACAGACTTTACAGTAGAATGATCCGTGTTCAATGTGGGAGAACTATTTAAGCGGCCACGTCACGCTGATATTTTCAATCAAAAAAATTGTATGTATGTTTGTCCACGTTTTAACTCCGTTAAACCTCAACTTGGGTGAAATTTGGTTTGGGTGAATTTGGATGAAATTTGTTTTGGGTGGAGGATGTTTACACCCTGGACACAAAGCTATACACAGGCTACTTTTATCCCGCAAAAGGTTAAGGTTATACTGTTCACGTAGGATAACAGGTAAAACCGCAGGGCGTTGCTAGAAGAACAACCTCATATTCATCAGTTTTCCCAATTTTTCCGGGATAAGAGAAGAAGTGAGATGGTTAGTTTTTAAATTATAATGTTTTGCTGTAATCCACAATGTAGGAATTCTACTTATCTATTTTAGACAATCACGATATAATTTACTTATCTGATAAAAAAAACCTTCCATCAAACCGGTTCGATGGCATTATGATCAATTCTATTCAATGTGATGAATTTATCCTGTTATTATCACTACAAAACAACGAAATTTTGTATTTTTTATTACCGAAACTCCAAAAATATAGACGCTCACTCCGATTTATGAAAATTAATTAAGCTGGTTCACAGCTGTACGGGAGACCCGCGCGGGTCACCCGTGCGGGCTCCCGGAGTGGAGACATACGTGAGGCGCTAGAACATCGTTTCACAGCGACGCGGGTTGTTCCGTACGGGACTTGCCTCCGCGTAGATCCCGTCTCCCGTAGTACGGCCGACCCGCGCGGGTTCTCGCTTAAAGACTTATTTTGGTAGAAGTGTGTTCATCATTAAAATGAACACTATGTGAGATTTTTTTTAAACAATAGACTTTTAAATATATTTCCAGTATTTCTAGAGTATTTATAAAGTCGGATATGTACAAAAACCGAAGGTAAAAAAAAAAGGCCGAGAACGAGCTTGGGGCAAATACGGTCAATCCGTTATTTAAAACAGTGTCATACGGGCTTTTGATCTACCTATTGGGAAGTGGTAATCGCCACCTACAGACCTGCAACACTAGCGGTTTTGTCGACGCTTTGCCGGACCCTGGAGGTGGCCAAAGATACTTGCGTGGATAAGGTGTTGAAAACAAAAGCCAACACAAAATAACAGAATGTGAACTCACCGAAAAGCAGAGATCATCGTGATGGTCAGTGAAGTAGTCGAAGAGTGCAATGGCGTAGGGTTCCTCGTCCTCGATGGCTAGGTCCTTAAACTGCGAGACATCAGCTGTGTCCACGTCGAGAACCCCTCGAAAGTCGAGGTCTAGGCCCCCTGGCAGGGTGTCCAGGACCCCCGGCAGATCGTCGTCGACAGCCGGCGGCGGGGGAGGTGGAATGGACGGCATCGGCGGCGAGCTTTCCCGCTCAGGTGAGCTGTCTCCTTCATCCCAACTGAACGGCTTTGTATCCTGTAAATATTTTACAAACATTAGGCCACGAAACAGCAGGAAGTTGCCCTTGAACAAAATTGGACAAGTTATTTCTAAAAGCTTCTCCAAGTAGTAGTATATAATCTGCTTATGTCACTGAAATTGTGAAGTGTCTTCTGGTAGATATTATTTATCAATCTCAAATCATTTGATAGCCCGTTGGTCCAGTTGGTAGTGAACCTACCTCCTAAGCTTGGGGGCGTGGGTTCGATTCCCACCTAGGACAAACATTTATGTGATTTGTTTATATCTGGTTGTTAATATATATTTAAGTATGTATTTAAAACTATATATGTATGTATAGTAGTCTCTGGCAACCATATCACAAGCTTTGCTTAGTTTGGGGTCAGATGACCGTGTATGGACCCGGGTATGTCCTAAAACTGCGACCAGAACCACCGGAGGATGGGCAGCAGCGTCCTGTTAGTACACGGTGAACGTACTGCGATCCCCAAGCCGCCTGCCAAGCGTGGGGATTATGGCAACACCCCTCACTAAGAGGGAGGCCTTGTTCAGGAGTGGACATTTAATGGCTGATGATGTGTGATGTGACCGTGTGTGCAAAAATGTCCCAAATATATTCCCGAAAATATTATATAATATGGAGTGTATTGATTTTATGGAAGGCCAGCAACAAAAAATATGATGATGAGAGTTAAACTTTTGTTAGTTAAAACCTGTGCTTAAACGACCGCTATGGTTCAGTGGTAGCGCGTCAGCCTTATGAGCAGAAGGTTCCTGGTTCAATTCCCGGTAGAGCAGACTTGTGATATGGTAGAAATGTTTAAAAGAGCGCATTGCGGAAAATCACGCAAACGTGAACCTTAACGCGACGAGATACGGTTTGCGGTCGCGCAAGTTTTCGCATCACCCATCCAGAATTGCTTCAAACAGGTAGCCATAAGGCCCCTTGGGCTGTTAATTGTCAAAGGTAATCTTTGAATGTGTTCCATGGCATCTACGATATATTTTATAGGAACTGACGTGGTTTTCACACATTTTATTTATATTACACGGGAATTACTCATGTAAGATTAAGATGGCCACTCCGACTATAATTTCAACCGCATCAGGCAGTCTTTTTCAAGGCCTCGCTTGGCACGATATAGCCAATCCTGGCTATGCGCTAGAGCGTTATTTAAACTAAGTCCTTTAAATCTTGCCTTTTTTCTAAACTAAGTTAGTCTTGTCTTGTAACTGTCTAATTTTGAATATGGGTTCGAAAAGTTATCGCAATTGATCTAATATAATTAGGAGGGTAGGTAATTATCTGCACGTCATAGGCTGGATGACCAATTAGTGTTCATTGTGTTGACAATGAGAAAGGCCTTGTTTGCATGAGGTCATTTAATGAACTTGACATTGAATTGGAAATTTAAATTTTGATTATTTTATCAACAGCTAGCTTGCAGCTAGCTGACCCGAAGCGAAGTTAAAATCGTAATGTAATCCGAAGTTTTCCATATATCAGCGCAATTTTCTTAATTATTGTTCTTTCCGTAAGAACCTTCTACAACTTAATAGAAAACTTTAAAAAAAGATGATTGAAACCGGTAAAGTCGTTCTCAAGTTATGGCGTGATCAAGGTAAATAGGGATACATTTTTATATATGTATATAGATAGACTAGTAGGCCGCCCCTGCTTCGCACGGGCGAAGCCGGGATTTATAGCCTATGTCAACCGGGGATAGTGCAGCATCCCAACAGTGAAAGAATTTTTCAAATCGGTTCAGTAGTTTCGGAGCCTATTCAATGCAAACAAACAAACAAACAATCAAATCTTTCCTCTTTATAATATTAGTATAGATAGACTAGCTGTAGCCCGCGACTTCATACGCGCAGACTTTCATATAATATTTCAACTACCTTTTACGGTTTGCGGTCGCACAACTTTTCGCATCACCTAAACAGAATCGCTTAAAACTGGTAGCCGTGATGTGCGAACTTCGATCAAAAAAAAAGAGAGCACGCCGCACATGCACTGGCGTCTTTTCTTTTGGATAATGATTTTAAAATACTACTATAATTTTAGTACACTTTCCAAGGCTTTTATCCCAATAAAATGGTTGCATGTGTGCAAAAATTACAAGTAGTTATAACATAAATAGAACTGCGCAAATTTTAAATATCCTAATCATCTAATTATCTCAGTGCTCTAAACATACATAAATGTATAGCTCAATGTTTTTGGTTTCAGATAATGAATGATAAACTGATGCTTTGATAACCTCTGAATTGTAAACAATAACAGCACAATTTTTTGTCAAATTGTGTTTTTTTTTCTTCATTTTACACGTGTTTGGCCTATCTTTTAAGTTTTGACAATCTGTATTAGGAGAGAGTATGGAATGGGAACTGGCTCTCAAGTGGCCAGAACACACTGTTAAGTGCTTGGCGGCAGATTTTCAACTTGACACACTAGCCAGCCGGGCAATAGTCTTAGTGGTTTCCTAACAATGTTTGCCTTCGCCGGCAGCTTAAACTCATTGATGGGAATTGGACCCACACCCAGCTGTTTCAAAGTTCACAGAGCCAACCACTGAGCTAACATCACTACAAATCAATTGCTTTAATGTTTTGAGTGTAAGGTTTATCGTGTAAAGTGGGACTTCTTGTGAAGACATCTCCCTTAATGTCCTGACAACCTTTTGGACAACCGCACGAAAATTAAGGGAGTTTATCAACACTCAAATATGGAACGATAATTGTACTAAGGTATATCTTCCTTGTCAGGATCCTCAAGGATTGCTGAGGATCCTGACATTCTACAAGAAATGCTTAAAGAACTGGCAACAGAAAGCAGGAAAGCAGGTCTCACAATGAACACCTCCAAAGCAAAAGTTATGACAAATAGGCATAAACAAAATATTAAAGTGAATAACCAAGAGATAGAATATGTGGACGAATACATGTATTTAAGACAAATAATTGCACCAAACTCGCAGATGGATAGAGAACTACAAAGAAGAGTAAGCAACACCTGGGCTCGTTACTGGTCACTAAAAGAAATACTGAAAAATAAGGAAATCCCAATGCCAGCTAAACGTAAAGTGTACAATATGTGTATTCTCCCAATACTAACTTATGGATGCCAAACCTGGAGCCTGACAAAGGCTCACAGCCAAAAACTTAAGGTATGCCAACAAGGGATGGAGAGAAGCATGTTGCACATTAAGCTGAAGGACAAGTAGAGACTGACCAGAATTAGGAAGGCTACAGGAGTGACAGATGTCTCGCGGAAAATCAAGCGTTTAAAATGGAGCTGGATTGGACATGTGGTAAGATCCCCAAAACAAAAATGGACCAAAGAAGTCATGTCTTGGTACCCCAGAGATGGGAAGAGAGCAAGGGGACGACCACAAAGAAGGTGGGAGGACGACCTACCAAAGGGGTGGCGTAGAACAGCAAGGGATAGGAAAGAATGGCGACTTCTAGAGGAGGCCTATGTCCAGGGAGGACAACCTGATAGTGGAAATGGTGCTGGTGATACAGACTAAATGTGTATATTTAAGTTAAAAAAAAATATATATATATAAGGTTGTTAAGCATAAAATTAACTAATAGTACTGTAGAGTTTAGTATCAGAGAATAAAGGCTATTTATATTTTATTTATTTTATTTTATATCTTCCTTGTTTGTCTGATCTGAGTATGGAACCCTCGGTACAGGCGTCCAACTCAAATTTTGCTGTTTTTCCTACCATAATAGCAATGTACTATTTTATAACAAAGAAATATCAAGATTAGGTACTTACAAAAGTATCTCCAAAGCCGTTGCTGACTTTATGGATTGGCTTTGTTGTATTCACAGTCATGGGTGTCACAGGAAAACTGTTTCCAAAGGTCGTCTTCAGTAATGCAGAGTTTTCTGGTGGCTTCGGCCGTGCTGGCTTTGCACGTATTATCGTTGGCCCTTTCAATAACGGAGCCTGCCCTTGACTGCTCACATTAGTGGTCGACCCGAACGGATCCTTAGCTATCACAGGTTTCTTGAATATAGGGGGTTTGTTGCTCACTGCCGGTGAGAATGGATCAACAGAAAAATTGTCTAACGTATCTTCTTTTGACATTTTTCTAGAATTAAGAAACAAGTCAAAGTCGTCTTCAAACCCACTTTCGGCTTGCGATGCATTGCCGTTGTGATTGTTGTGTTGATTAAATGAAGTTGTGGTGTCTGATCCGAAGCTGTCCACACTGAGTCCGTCACTGCTGGACCTAGTGGTGAATGTTGGAGAGCTCGGAGGAGATGACAGGTCAATTAAAGCACCCGTTTGTACATTCTTTGGTTCGCATTTGGGGAACATTCTGTTTGTGTCAAGCTCATTGAGATCTGGGACAGTCTGCTGGTAAGTGATACTTTGAGATGAAGTCGTTTTACTTTTACGTGAGAGAAGGGAAGATAGCACCGTAGGCTTCCTTATAAAATGAGAAGGCTTGGCAGGAATATCTGGTTGTCTGTTGAGTTTAGGCGGTGGTGGTCTAGGAGGTGGTTTTTTCTTCTGTGTGTTTGGTGTTGGTTCAAACACATCTGCTCCGAAGGGATCATTGTCCCAGTTAGTGACCGGTGAGTAGCGATTAACTCCCATCGAAGGCACAGACGGAGCTGCCCGCGTTGGCCCCTTCATACCTGCACACAATATAACAAACATTCTAACTTTTGTATGCTTAGCTTATGAAAAATCTTGTATACATGATGTTATGTAAGTTGTGTCTGACCCACGAAGTCATTTAGTATCTTTACATGATTCAATTTACATCTTTTTATGCTTTTTAAATTCCCATGTAAAATTGCCACAAGCAAAATTAGTAATTGTGTCAACATAGAGGATTTAAATTTGTTTGATGGTACAGTAGTGCCACTAACCGGCATTTCAGTACATCGTTAGGTCCAGTAGTCCTACACTATGCTTACAGCCCCCACAATCTTATCCCACGCCTTCCCCTTTCCTCAGCCACTACCTACACCCACTTGCACTATTTCTTCTCCAGATAACTTGAGTAAGATATTTGTCACTAAGATATTTGTTATTCATACTACCTACATTATGCAATGCTCTATTTTATTTACTTGAATTTCCCTATATAATCCAGTAAACCAAATATTCCAATAATCCAGCACCTAGTATTTAATAGTGCCGGATAGACTACTGTATTTCTATAAATTATCTACTTAATTGTGTATTTTATATTTAGGAAAATACCTAGGGCACTTTTTTCATGAACTTAGTAGGTACTTAGCCCAACATAATGTGTTTGTAAATTGATGTAGTATAAAAATTAAAATATCAAATATGAGCATGTACGAAAGAAGCAAATCAACTTTGCTTGGAGGAAACCGTTTATAATGAGTCACTGCTACTATCATTCATTACACAGTTGCAGATAAACTGTGTCACAGGTTTCAAAACTTACCTATGATAAAAAAACTTGTACTAAGAACAAACACTACACAATCACATAACTGTCGTGTCAATGGCAAGGTTCCGAGTACCGCGTGAAGCGATGGGAACAAAACAAAGATTGTGTGGAAACGAGTACCCAGCGCGCGCGTTCGAGGCACTCTGACGGTTGGGTTGAATCATATGCGCTGTGATGAAGCGGCGATGTATCGGACCGCGATAATGTTATTATGATAATCGAGATCCACCCACTAACGACACGCTGCAGGCGCTGCGAGTCCGTCCGCGGCAGGGCAGTATCGTGCCAGGTACGAGACCGCACGGCCTTGATAGAGTTCGACGTAATCACAAAGGGTTAATTACACTTGTTTTTGTACGCAATCATCGAATAAAGCACACATTCGTCTTTTGGTCCGTCTAAGTTTATCAAGCGCGTTAAAAGAACTACGTTTTAGGAATTATTATTTTCTTACGCACCTTGTTTAAATAAATCCATTTTGCTTTGCGTTAGCTCAACCGTAGACCCAACAATGGTACATAAAAGTGAAAATAGTAAGGACGGGGTAAATTTTTAGGACAGTGTTTGTTTGACTATTTAAGGCCTCATTTTAGAATGGCAAGTAGCTTTTCTTAATCTTTTTATGTTTAATCTAGTGAAAAATTTAAAAATATTCAACTAATTTCAACGTAGATTTTTGACAACTACCTCACTCACTGCACAGTGCACACAACACCAAACATACACACACACACAGCGACAGAGTTTTGATGAATGAGATTGACATGACATTGACACCTGATGACTTTTTTATTGCCTACTAGACAGGCTAAGGATATTAAAGCCATACCTCCTTGTCTAACGTATATTACAGTAAAAATTCAGCTTTTTACAAGTTTATTGCAGCTGTCAGAGCAAATAAATACTTGGACCAAGTTTCTCGACTACTTTTCTCTTTGATAAAATTATGTTTTTGATCTGCATTAAACTCGAAATAGTACCGCAAAAAGTTTACCAAAGCACTCATGGGGGCGAGGTAAGCATGTCTTGCACACACTGTTTATTTCTATTTTTTTAATATATAAAATACAAGCTAACAACAACACTGACATATTCTTACTAGTTTTACCTGTGAGTTTTACAAACGCCTACTTTAATATTGAGCGTCACACAACTGGAAACGATTATGTTCCAAAGCGTAATCAAATAGAGGGGGTGAAAGTGGCAAAGGAGAAGTATAAATCTTCCATTTATACATAAAATATATCTAATTTATCACAGATCTGTGTTATTTATGGATGAAGTGGTTATAGCCTTAATAGCTTCAGCTTGCCTAATAATGGGTGAAAAAAGTGCTGACTGTCAATGTTATTGTATACCTGTTGTCATTTCATTTCTACAAGACAGTGCTAGTGCTGCAACTATCGAGAGTGGGACTTTTCGATAGATGACTAGAAAAATCATTAACAATATCGATTGTTTTATCGATAAAATCGATGTAATCTATACTATCGATAGTGTCTTATACAATAATATAGATAGAAGTGAATCTCTAAACTTTAGAGCCGTACGCTTTAGAGTACGGGTAATCTAAGGGTACGCCCTTAGATTAATACCAACCGATTTAGGGGGGGGGGGGGGGGGTAGAAAAGCCCTAACAGACGTGTCTGACTTGGTTGACGGATCACCGTATTATTTTCAAGATCTTAAAAAAAATACTGAACAGTAATATTAAAATAATAACAATATTTCAAGGCTTATCATAATTATATAAGCCTTGAAATATTGTTATGTTGTATTGATAAGATAAGTGAGTACAGCTACTGACTAATACTGTTTGTTCTGCATATTATTAATAATTAAAAATATTATATGCCACTAATGTTAAATGCGAAAACAATGATAATATCGATAGAACGGATAGTTTTATGTAATACAATCGATGGTATAATTGGTAACAATTTTACCAATGAGTATAGTTATAGTTTACTATAATATAATTACTATCGATCAAGGAATATACTACTATATACTCTACCGAGAGCTATCGATCAATTCGCAACACTACAACAAACTTATTTGTTTGTTTTGTTTCTTTTTCTCTTATTTTGCCTTTGCTTACATACCCCTCTTTCCAAATTCCTCTTTGATTCCTCTCTGCAGAGTTGTATCTTTCTTTAGTTTTCATTTCTAAATTACAGACCAGGAATAAGAAATGTTCCTGATCTGTGATTTATTACTCATGGCCTGGTAAACACATGTATTAAATTAAATTCGCTTTGAGATAATAATTATATAAATAAATACCGTCTAAAGAATGATGTAAACATCAAATACCCTCAAGCAAACCACTATAGTAAAATTCAAGAATATCATGCCGGTCTAAGTATGCCGGCATTAAAACTCCACCAGCTTCCTATTGAAGTGCTATCTGTGATCATTCAAAAACTACAAATAGAAGATATTCGTAACTTGATTTTAACGTGCAAAACACTCAAGAATTTTATTATCAATGACAATGCTATTTGGAGATCAATCAGCCATACAAGATTGATTATACAGGAACATGAAAAATACAAGTAAGTTAAGCAGACTGGAAGTATTTATTCTTAAGTGAAAACTTCTTTTGCCGCGTTGAGCGATTTTTGTTAGAAACTCAGAAAAAAGACTAAAGCATAGAAGTAGTGCTAATTTAGCATAAACTAACTAAACTATTACATTCGTTACTCATATGCCAAAATTGTTGTTACCAGATATATTTTTACAGGATTGTACAGTATTTTAATGTACTGGGGACCTGTAAAAAATCCAAAAGGCTTAACTATTTGACAGACGGCCTTGCAATCTTTGTTAATCATGTGATGGATTCTATGCTATTTATTATTTTGTGGGCAAAACTTATGGGTTCCCATCACCGACATGCTAATGTGACCAATGACATATTATTTTTCACTTCTGTTGGCAGTTCCCATGAATGTCATTTTTTTTTAAATAATTTTCCCAACAAACTACAGTTCTTCTATACTTCATTACTCTTACTGAATTTATATATTACTCTTGTTTCAGAATTTCTGAGCAGTCTTGGTATGATAGTTGTAGAATTTCGCACAATTGGTGTAAAGCCATGTACAAAAATAGAGTAAGTAATAAGACAATATTTTTTTACATAATCAAGTGTTTTGACCAAGATAACAACCAAAGATATTTAAAAGTACAGATTCAACATCAATATGCCATAAAAACTGTAACAATATACACACAGGCGATAAGCTTGCGATTACATACTATGACCCATTTGAGAAATTAGTTGCACTTATAATAGTAGGTATTGCAATATTTTTATGTGAATTAAAATATTGCTATAACTAATAATGTTTTAGAAAAGTACTATACAAGCTTGGAACCAACTGGGCATTTAGATAGACTGATAGACAAACCTTTTTATTCTTCACACCACATTTTACAATAACAACATTTAAGGTGGTACGTTTCACCTATGGCGGGAAATTCTATAACAGTCTTTTTGTCCTAGCTTAAAAAACCAGTGCAACAATCGGCGGCCTTATCTCTTTCTCTTTTTTGGTTGTTTTTAGCGATCTCTTCCAGGCAACCATTTATGAACGATGACTATGCCTCTGCCCACGTTTTCACATTCATTCACATTGCATAACTGTTTTCAGGGTGTAATATTCCATCAAAAAAATTATATGCCATGGCTCAACTATCACAAGTCTGAAGCCTTACTCTTGACGGTTGGATCTGATCTCCATTGCTACCCAGTTGATAAAAATGGCTTTCCAAATGGTCGCCATCAGCAGTGGAAATTGAGTATGCCCAAGATTAAAAGATATGATAAAAGAACAGATGATATATCCAGATTTGTAATAAAGGAGAACTTGCTGATTTGTGGCAATAGGTAAGTTGGCAAAATACAGAGACAATGGCGTCGATTCTGTCTAAACCAATTCTTTTTTTTATTAATTTGTTAACTAAACCAATCTGACAGAGCTAAAATTATCTGCCTCTCTTTTTATTTCTATATGTGAGAGAAGGATGGCAACAATTTTAGAGTTGTCTAGTTTAGTTTAGAGTACATCAGAAGGATTCTATACTGTCATACAATTTACCATGACATATTATCATTCACTAAACTATACCAATGTGACGAAATAAAATTATCTGCATCTCTTTTCATTTTTATATGTGAGAGAAGGATGGCAATGACTAGAGCTGTCAAATATAGTTTAGACAACAGAATCGATACCATTAACTATCACATTAACACCTAACTATGCATCATCATCGTCATCATTTCAGCCCATCATGTTTCCACTGCTGGGACACAGGCCTTCTTTCAGAGAGAGAGTATGGCCCTTAATCCACCATGCTGGCCCAGTGCATGTCTTTGAACTTTTTTTGAGGTTCTTGGTCATATCGGTTTCCTCACAATGTTTTCCTTCACTGTTTTTTGTGATGGCATTGTAACTGCACATAATTTATCTAAGTAATAAATAAGTCATTGGTGTAGAGCTGACAATCGAACCAAGCGTGCTCCAACATTGACCGCATCATCGCTTAACATCATGCGTGATGGTGGTCAAACGCAAGCATATTATTTATTTAAAAAAAAACAGACTGTAAATCGCACATGCTACTGCTCGGCCACCATCGCTCAACTTTACTGCCACTTTACTGGCAATGCCTTATTCTATCTGTCATCGTAATGAGGACGCATTCTGAATCAGGCCAACCTGATTGGTGGCCAAAACCGGAACACTAGCTGTGTTGTGGATGGTGATGCAAGTAATTTTTTTTTTTTATGTACCCATTTGTATAATTATCTTTATGAAAAGTAGTAATTTCAGAAAGTGTGTGAAGTCAATGTGGAAAGTGGTAATTTTGGGAATGATACCATTCTCATAAGTGATTTTGGGTTCATTGGCACTGTCAGTATTGATTAGGAACCCAGCCAGAATACACCATTATTCTTTCAGAAATGGTTCTGTCGCCGTATACAAAATAGACAGTATTCTTTCAAAGCCACAACAGATCCTATACATAGACAATTGCCATAAAGATGGTGGAGTGGAAATATCTGCAGTAGAAATCACCAGTAAAAAGGACAGTACATACTTGGTGACCGGCTCGACGGACAGTCCTCTTGTGCTGTTTTGGACCTGGAACATGGATGACGATTGTTCAGATCTGAGCCGAGGCATAGATGAAGCTGGAAGTTAGTTACCAAAGTAATTTTATGACTTACTAAAAACATGAATAGATTTATGAACTAGCAGTGGCAGTGGTTTTAACCCCGATTTTTACCTTGCACTGCAAAATCAGCTACTAGAAGTCACCGTAAATGGATAAGCATAAAGACGTGTATTTATACTAAATGGATATATGGATAAGTATAAATACGTGTATTTATACTTATTCATTATCGGGTGAAAACATTAACTTCCTTCATATTATTTATTGGGGCAGTCGGGAAAAAAGAATTACATATGCAAATGATTCCCAAATGTAATCAAGATTGATTTAGCCGTTTAGTTGTAAATAGATCAAAAACAATAGTCGGAAAATGCTCCGATTCATTGCCAAACGTTTGAATTAACCGCACTGTACATGACTAATGGGGTCTTAAGTGTATAGATCCCTGTAAAAAATTATGGCATCTAAGTTTGGAAGTGGCTTCTTTTGTTATTTTCACTGCATATATTGTCTTGCTACTTAGTGTAATGGAGAGATGACCTAAAAGAGACGCAGGGAAACGCTGGTTGCAGGCTGCTTCCAACCGGCCCCTTTGGAGATCAATGGGGGAGGTCTATGTCCAGCAATGGACGTCCTATGGCTGAAATGATGATGACTTAGTGTAAATACGGGATGTTTGGTTAGACGATGGGCATATTCGAGAATATCATTGTCAACAACTTTTACAATGGGAACAACCCAGAAACAGCGAAAAATAATCAACTGCTCCATACATTTTCTTACGTGTCAATAACATTTTTCTATGAAACAGCTGAATTTTTTGCGATTCAAGGTTGGTCCCATAATAAAACATAAGCTTTTCAATAATGATGAATGATGATGAAAGCCCTTACACTCCCTCGAGTGTAAGGGCTTTGTTCAACAGTGGAAGTCTTCTGGCTGATGATGATGATTATGATGAGTAGGCACAATAACATCCTCGAATATGTCCGTCATCTAAAGATGGCAGACCTAACCTATCCGAACACCTAGTTATAAAATAATATAGTTTTATTTGAAACATAATAGTGTCTATTATGCATTTATTTTTCAGTAAGTTTCGGCATGGACCTAGGTGGGTCTAGCAGGAACACTACAAAATGTCTAGCTTTGAATGAAGCCGGGGATATACTGGCTATTGGACCTAATGGGAATAGTAAACCAATCGTGGTAGATATCACGAGGTAAGTTACTAAACTTTTCTTAAAGGAGCTTGGTAATAAACAAACTTTTTTATGGAACTTCACTAAGTTACCACGTTACGTATGTATATTTAAATTGGCAAATAATGCTTATAACGATTTTTTTTAATAACCCAAATAAATAACTGGCCAAGTGCGTGATACGCATTTGGTAGGATTCAGAGCCATATAACTTTGGTCAGATTCTTAGTTCAGAAATAAAAAAATTACGTGTTAAGCTCTCAGCTAAATTTAAGAGATGTGTGAACCTGCCATAACATATACTTACTTTTTATGGTTTAATCAAAGAGTACTACTAGGAACAAGGGCGTAGCCAGGTATGGATAGGGGGCATCTGCCTTGCCCCCCTCCCTAGGAGAGTGGGTAAGAGCACTATTAATTTTAACTTCTTCTTCTTCTTTCGAGTCGATGTTCCGCAAAATACAATTATATTTTCAAATCAAATTTCTAGACCAAAACTTTACCACCCCAATGGCACTCTCCGTGGCTTTTTAACATTTTTTTTTTTAATTTAACTAACATTGCATTTGCCTCCAACTGCCCTCAAGAAAATCCTGCCCTTGACTAGGGAAACATTTCGCTCAGTAGTTTTTTAACCAGTTCCAACAATATTAATCTTATGTTGTTAAGGCGTGTTTATTTGGCAATATCAATAATTTTGTTGGAGCGTCAAACTACTAATTTTAAAGTCCTTTAAAAACCTTTTTTAAATAATAAGCTTGCGTATGACCGCTACCTCGCCTGGTGTTAAGCGATGATGCGGTCTACGAATTATCTATACTTCTATACTAATATTATAAAGAGGAAAGATTTGATTGTCTGTTTGTTTGCTTGCATTGAATAGGCTCCGAAACGACTGAACCGATTTGAAAAATCCTTTCACTGACGGGAAGCTACACTATCCCCAGGTGACAGGCTATAATCTATACCCGTGCGAAGCTGGGGCGGACCGCTAGTATTATTATAAAGTGTTGTCTGTTTTTTTTTTATTTGTACTTTTTCTATTTGTATTTTGTAATAATTTTAGGGTGGATTTTTTGATTAAATCTGATGCCTACTCAGACAGAAATCAGATTGTGCAAGATATTCAGTGGCACGATGAAAACACAGTCTGCTATGTGACACATTCTGGGTGGTTGCAGATGATGGATATCAGAACTCACGAAGTGGTAAATGATTCTTTCAAGCATAAAATCTGAACATCCCGCGTGCGAAGTCGCGGGTTTAAAAAAATAATAGAATAAGCTTACTTTGGCCAGCAACTCGCCTGATGGAAACAATGTTGTGGCTGATGATGGAGAACGTAGACCTAGATGGTACTTATTCACTATGCCCTTGAAGACACCCAGGTTACAGTTTTCAGGAAACAAGGATGATGGCAAAGCATTCTAGTCCTGTTGGCCTCCTGTTGGCCTGTTGGCATTACAGCCTCTACAGCTTGACCGGACTAGTTAGCGAATGCAAAGGGCGTTCGGCATAACTTAATGGTTTACGTTTTGGGCAACTAGGGCGTTCGCGAAGGTACGAAGCTCGGCTTGGGCCGTCGCCGGGAGTGGGGGTCAGACTTGCCCAGGCACCCCAGAGGGGGTGTGCCCAGAGCTATATAGCGGTTTGTTTAACTGATTGACTATTTGGAGATAATCTAACAGATCCTGGGGGTCTACGATCCCGCCGGCGGGATCGCTGTGTATGTGTGCCTCTGGTAACTGGCGCCTATACCAAAAACTGAGTATTTCCTATTGCAAGGAGCAGTCGGATCGGGCAGCAGTCGGATTCCAGTACCTACCGATTCGCATTAAGAAGGTGGAGGCAAACCGGCTAGTTTGTGCCAGTGGCATGTCGACTATGTAGGAATGGTAATTTTGCTAATATTTATGTGTTCTCCGACTTGTGGGGGAAGGAGGGATTAGGTCGTGTAGATCTAGCGCTCACTCATCGAAATGCAGCCTGTAAAAATTTGCCAAGCACGCGACCCTACGCCGATACTCAAGCTAGTACCCGAAAGCCCGTATGAAGCGATTCAACTTTTACTGTGCGAACTGCTAGTCTGGAATGCGCTGCCTGAATGGGTGTTCCCCGATAGTTATAATCTGGGCGTTTCCAAATCAGAGTGAATCGATTACTTCTAGGCAAACGTGCTCCATCGTAAACCACATCAGGCAAGTTAGCGGTCAAACGCAAGCCAAATAATTAAAAAAAAGGGTGAGCTTGTTACCTTATGACAGAAGAGAAAACTTCATCAAGGTTGACTATATCTCTCTCGCTCCCTTATTTGACTCAAGCCGACTTTACCCGAACGAGTATCTGAGCGTGAGGGTCCAGCCAGTTCAGTGCTTATCCCCATCCCAAAAAGTGCCCAATGCGCCTAAAGAAGTTTTTCACTTCAAAAAAGTTACAGATAGTATAATTGATATTTTATTGACAGGTATATGACACGAAGGATCCGTTCGAGGCATCATTCTACTGCGTGAAAACAGATGGAAATCACGCTATCGTAGCGGGAACTTGCCAACACTCGCGATGCGTGCTTTATGATACGCGGAAACCGTATCACAAACAGGTAATACAATAGAAAATAAAAACTGAAAAATAATAATTAAAGAATCTTTTTTAATAACAAGCTTTTAGGCGTCCGCTATATTTGATTTAGTGAGATGTCATTTTATTTTTAGAATCCTAAGCTAAACCTTTCATTTGATACCCATATCGTAGGGGTTCATAAAAAATAACTGGTCCACCATCTTTGGGAGTCCGCCGTATTGGATTAATGATGTTATTTAGCTAACCATGCTGTCATCCAAACTAAACGTGTATGCAAAATTACAGCTCAATCAGTTGGGGATAACTGTTTTAAAATTCAGTTGCAAGATTGTTTGACCTATACAAGGCAAGTTAATAAAAGTTTTGGCGATGTGTCGAGCTATCTGGCAGTTTTTGACGATAGTTTTTGAGCCATAAATGTAGAATACACACTACATATAGATGAAACCAATTTTTTTTTTGTTTAAATTAGAACGGCTGTCTAGGCATTTTTGTAAGATATTTGTTGTAGCCAGTTGCACCCATACAAACGAAACGTCAGTCATTCGAAATCAGTTAGCAACTGTGAAGCAGAGTTCGACGCGTTCTACTAAATAAGAATGTTCAATCAAGGTTCACTCATAATGAATTTGAATGCCTTGTAACAGATTTTCCTTCTCATTTCCTTCTCTTTTCTGTGGATGAAAACAAAACATATGACAGTATTTTTTGTTTCATTAACAGCTTTACTTCACAAGCGTGCAACAGAGATGGAAAATGAGTCCGGTATACAGTTTGGACTTTGACTCAAGCAAGCTCATCGCGGCCACGGCACGGGGGGTTGCTGCATTGAACTTCAACGTGCCGCCTTCAACGCCAGCTAAGGACTTCTCCGATGTTTATATATAAGACTAGCGACCCGCCCGCCCGGCTTCGCATGGGTGTAATTTACGTGCGAAGCCAGGTCGGGTCACTAGTTATACATATAAACCTTCCTCTTGAATCACTCTATCTATTTAAAAAAACCGCTTCAAAATCCGTTGCGTAGTTTTAAAGATTTAAGCATACATAGGGATGGACAGACAGCGACAGCGACTTTGTTTTATACTATGTAGTGATAGTTATTGGCTATTTTCCGCGACATCGTATGTCTAGCCTTTCATATTTTACAACCTTATATTGACCCCTTTAATAATAATTTGTCCAACATAAAATTCCACCACATAAAGCCAAATTTCTGCGTAGATCAAGTGGTTTTTAAAATTTCGTGATGAGTGAGTATTTCGGTTTTAAAGTAAACAATTATGTTTATATCCTCTCCCAATAGGACACTAGGTTTTATTTATTGCAAATTCTCTCTAATTACAACTCTTTTCCTAAAAATCTGCCGTTTTTTTTTTATTTAGGTTTGCGTTTTACCGCCAAATCGCCTGATATAAAGCTATGATGCGGTCTACGGTGGAGCACGCTTGCCTAGAAGAAACCGATTCACTCTTGATTTGAAGACACCCAGATTGTAACTATCGGGGAACACCCATACAGGCAGCGCATTCCACAGACTAGCAGTTCGCATAATAAAAGTGGGATCAAAGCGCTTCGTTCGGGTTTTCCGAATACCAACCATAAAGCGGTGTCGATTTTTGAGCCCACTCTGGCAGTCCGATAGCAAAATGGGCAGGAGGGAATTAGATCATGAAGATCCGATGTACACTCGCGGAAATGTATTCGGTAAAAGACCGATAGACTAGCAACTTTGCGCCGATGCTCAAGACTAAGGAGCTTAGTCTGAACCAGGGATTCGTTGCCGATGAGCCTCTTGGCACGCTTCTCTATAGACTAACGCCCCAAGCTGATACTTAGCTGATCCATCCCAAAGGTGGCAGTACGCCATGCACGCAAATATATTAAATGTGTATCTGGCCCATCCTAGGTACCATACTTAAGACTCAACTATTTAACGATAGGGTAAATCTGATTTAAAATATCATATTTTTATTAAAATAATTTTTTTATGGCAATTTTTGCTATCTATTGTCACATAAACATAATTTGAACTCAAATAAAAAGATTAATATTTAAATACTTCTGATTATACACGTTTTTTTACCATGCCTATGCTCCGAATACAGAATTCCGCTTTTTTCCCCAAAAAGTTAAAAAATCCCGACTTAATTGGCAAAAAAAAACTGGCAACGCTGCATACTATCGTCATTACATGTGCACAACATCCTAGTGTAGCGACCTACAATGTAGTTGCAATAACACTCAGTTATTCCTGCTCGACTATTTAAATAATTTTCAGTTAAAATAAAAACTTTATACTGATGCCAGCCAACAAATCTTGATTTTATCTAACCCCTCATCAACGAAATGTCCGCACTTTACTAAAAATTCATATTGATAATTTCTCGGCATATTTCTATTATAATTTCCATGAAAACATATTTGCTCGCCATAGATTGAGCATAACCAATCTAAAAGTGCTAACAGACGTGTGGATTTGGTTGACCGAACATAAAACTAAAGTTTAATGAAATTTTATTATTTTATCCAAACCTTGCTAGATATTATGTAAAATAACTGGATAATGTGATTAATTCCGTCTCATTAATCACTTTATCTAAATTGGGTACTTATTATATATAATGGCTGAATATTGTACATAATATCTAGATTAATCACGTTGGCTGTAACATAATACACTCTGGGGGTAGGGACTACAGGACTAGGTAGAGTTGGCATTGGGGTGCCCATGATCCAAGAAAACATTATTATACCATGGGGTGCGTAGTGTCGGTCTGCCACTCATTTTGAACCTATCCGAGTCTGCAGTGCAAGTACCGTTCTTAATCGAACGTCTAATTCGATAAAATGCCATAGAATCGATCATAGAAAGTACTGATTAAATGGCATTTTATCGAATTTGACGATATCAACTGTCAAATTTGATGATCGATAAAGAACGGTACTTGCACTGCTGATCTTTCTCTGGCAAGAATGTTTAGTAACTGTATGCACCTCTGTAAATCTGTAATATAAAATAATCTATAATTTATTGTGTTTTATTACTTTAGTCTTCACTTCAGTAACATTCCTGTTCCATGCATATAACGCAGAAACCTATGACGACGCGTGTGAATTTAGCATGCTCGCATTGCGATTCTGTAACATATTATGCCTCAATAGACGAACATTAAGCTACATACTATTTGACAGACAGCCTTGTACCACAGTATTGTACGCTTTGTGAATCACGTGATGGATTCTGTGGGCCAAAAGCCTTAGCAGACGTGTCGAACTTGGTTGTCGAAACGCCGTCCAACCAACGGTGGAGAAAGAGAAAATGTTCTCTTTCTCTCCCGTTGGTCAGACGTCCGACGTGTTAGTAGTAACAAACTACTAAAATAGTACTGACAGACGTGTGATGTGGATGGTACGCCGGACCGCCGTCTGAGCAACGGGAGAGAAAGATAAAAAACGATCTGTGGCTCCCTTTGGCTGGACAACGTTCCGTCAACCAATGTATCGGACACGTCTGTTACGGCGCTTGCAGACGTTGCGTAGTAGTTACTTCTACTACGCATCATCTGCAAGCTCCATTAGTTAATACGCGACGTGACAGTATGGCCATTACAATTTTAGCCTGCCCAGGGTGAAAAAAAAAATCCTGAGCGAACGAGTCTCTGTCAATACGAGGTGGTATGGCTTTAAAAGCTTTAGCCTGCCTGATGAGCGGAAAAAAAGAATCTTGAGCTGTCATTCTGTCCTATCATTATGATTTTAATAAACAAAAATTTAATTTAAAAATGCTAAGTTTAAATTCAAAACCTTCCGTGTCTGCACAGCACAATCATCCTTGTTTAAAGCACGCTTGGATTTTTAACATCATTTATCGCTGGATTATGTAGAAAAAAAGCACAGCAGTTATGTTTAAAAGGTTATTTCCCATTCTAAGGTCGGCCTGCCGGGTACCTAAGCGGACTATAATTGCAAGAATTCGACAAATTTCTCCAGTAACTTTAGGTGTGATTTCTGCGTCTTGCCAAGAGAAAAATAGTGTAATTGATACGCCGTCGCTGGATACTGACAGTCTTGAGCACGAGTTCCTAATCCGCCA
Organism: Agriopis marginaria; assembly: GCA_932305915.1. Lineage (NCBI taxonomy): Eukaryota > Metazoa > Arthropoda > Insecta > Lepidoptera > Geometridae > Agriopis > Agriopis marginaria. The sequence goes on from OW029933.1 coordinate 7,982,928, forward strand.
AGCGACTACAGTCAATGTAAATGCTGCTACTCAACTTCTTACTGTTACCTTGGTGGCTATTCAGGATACTAGCGAAAGGTTAGTAATATTTTTCAACAAGTTCCAACCTAATCACATAACTGTTCTAAAAAAAAACTTAACTGCCATGGTATAATAATATAAGTATGAACTAACTGCCTGCCTGGCGGAAGTGGTAAGAGTTGTTTTTAGTAGGTACCCTTGCCTGTGCAACAATACTGGTTCTTACGGTTCTTCAGTTTTATATTTTATTGTCAATTCTTTACAGATAATTATGTAGGTATACTTACATCTGTAAAGATTTTGATGACACAATTTCTTTACAGATGTATGTACACTCAAAAACGGTATTTCCAAGACAGGGATTTCCCCTCCATCCCTCTACGCTGGTACTGGACGTTTACCCACATCTCTAACCATTGTCTCTAAAAGTAGAGAAAATTATCAACATGGTCGTCAAGTCTCCTTTCACAAAACATGTTGTAGTGTTTTATTTATTACATAGGAATTACTTACCTAAGATTAAACCGATTCCTCCAACTATAGTTTCAACCGCATTAGGCGGTCTTTTATGTTGTAGAGTTCATTATAATGAGGAACCCTTATGATATTGTTGTGTCTACCTATCTGTACGCTCATCTGTGTATCCTATTTAGTCATCAGATTTTTTTTTATTGGTTCCATAGTTACGGAGACTACCCCTACAAAAACAAAATTTACTACTTTATACTATTTATACTACGTTGATTTGCATTTCCAATATCAACTCTGGTCAAACAATGACACTTAACCACAGCCCAGCTGTGGGTCACAATACAATTATTATTTCAAGCAAGCTGTTACGATTACCTGTAATTATTTCAGTGAACTCATGTATACAAAACAATATCACTTTATTTATACACCAAACAGATTATGAAATAACTTAAAATAAATACAAAACTGGTAGTATAATAGGCGGCCTTATCAACTTAAGTGATTTCAGCCAGGCATCCTTTGGATGGACATTGCTGAAACAGTAGATATAAGTTTCATGTGTGTATCTGTGTGTCTGTCTGTCTGTGTGTGGTGATCGTACTTCCCCAATGGATGAACCGATTTTGATTTACTTCCAAGGGTCGGCTGTGTAGATAATACATATAATTTACATACATACAAATAAATCAATTACAATAATACTTATACATCCATTTGAGAACCTTTCGGCCTCATCAGCCTTCTGTTCTGCGTGATATGTGCCCTGCCCACTGCCACTTCTACTTGCTAATCCCGTGGGCTATGTCGGTAACTTTCACCACTTTGTCTCTTCGACCACGGACCGGTAAGCGCAGCATAGGACGTACACCCACAAAATGGACAGATAACCTAAAAGAGACAACAGGGAAAATTCTGGATGCAAGCCGCTTCCAACCATCCCTGTTGGAGATCAATGGGGGCGGCCTATGTCCAGCAGTGGACGTCCTATGGCTGAAATGATGATGATGACTTATACATGCAATACATACTATAAAATAATACTTATTATTATATTATGTACCAAAATTATAAAGATAGTGTTTGTAGACTGTATAAGTTTTCTTTTCCAGGTTACGAGATGCATTAGGGAAGGAAATATGTCTTGTGCAGCAAGCACTGGATTGGGGTGTTGAAAGTACACCTCCTCAACACTGGGACCAGTTGGTTGCTGTACGAGGAGCTCTGTGTGACTTGAGACACAACCTCAGGAATCTGTTCAGTATGATTATTTTTATGCTCATATCAAGTCCATTAATTAGTACATCATGATCCAAGAAAACAAGGTCTGGCACTCTGGCAGTTGTCCCAGAATTACGTCACTGTCTAGTTGCCACTGTATTGCAACAAACATTGCAATGCACTGTATTGCAATTGGGAAACAAATTCGTTAATCATCTATTAAATGAAATACAAAAAAGCATTTAAATTGTCATTTGGTCCGCTCAAGCAAGTTAAGCACGAATTGAATATATTAAACACAATTTTATCAAAAGCACATTGATTTATTGGATTCCCACAGGTAATATACGAATATTGGGGAGTTATAATTTCACGCTACTGTTAACACAGAAAATCATAGAGTCCGCCATTGTTTCGTGTATTATCTTTGTTGCTTTATTCAGACCGTATCTTGTTTGACGATATCTAATAAAGCTTGAAAATATTTTCTATACTTGACATTGCCATAATCACTTGAAAGGAATGTATTTAAAATTTATATATTATAGACAAATTAAATATGTACCATGTTTGAAAAAAGACCTTTATGTTGTTAGGTTACATGGATTATGCAGAGAAATTAGCAACAATTGCAGCGGAAGTATCATACCTATCAGGAAATGTGGCAGCCTCAGATGCAATTTGTGTAAGAATAAGCCATGCTACAAGGTAAATAACAGTAATAATAGTAGACATTTCAGAAATCACAAAATACTTTTCCCATATATTATAGTATAAACGTTTTTTTTTTCTATCTTACTCAGTCCAGCTTATACTGATAGTAGCTGCGCCCCGCGGTTTCAGCCATGTAGTGTTAAAAAATGGTGATGATGATGATGATGAAAAGTAGCCTATGTCACTCTAGCTCTTGAACTATACCCATGCAAAAATTAGGTCGATCCGTCGTTCCGTTGCAGCGTGAAAGAGGAACAAACAAATCAACACACTTTCGCATTTATAACTAGCGACCCGCCCGCCCGGCTTTCACATCACACATCATCAGCCATTAAATGTCCACTGCTGAACCAGGCCTCCCTCTTAGAGAGGGGTGTTGCCATAATCCCCACGCTTGGCAGGCGGCTTGGAGATCGCAGTACGTTCACCGTGTACTAACAGGACGCTGCTGCCCATATCCGCCGGTGGTTCTGGTCGCAGTTTTAGGACATACCCGGGTCCGCCCGGCTTTGCACGGGTGTAATTTACGTGCGAAGCCAGAGCGGGTCGCTAGTTATATATATAAACCTTTCGAGGAAATGTATCTAACTGATGGTGAAAACCGCATCAAAATCCGTTGCGTGGTTTGGGAGGAGTTAGCGGCCATACAGACAGACTTAATTTATACTATGTAGAGAAGAGATATTAGTATAATGAACTCGAATCAAAAAGATACGACATCAACATTCTTCGTCTCTGTCATCCTGAATGTAGATGAGACAGAGAATGTAGCTCTAGAATCGAAACCATTAATTCATCAAACTTGATAATAAAATAATACTTGGCAAATGCACAAGCTACAACATGGGGTTCTTCAAAAGGCGAGTTAATCGAGTTCTAAAGGGTCGGCAACGTATTTGTGATGCCTCGGGTGTTACAAGTATCCATAGGCGACGGTGACTGCTTTCCATCAGGCAGCCCGTCTGCTTGTTTGCCACCTATGGCATAAAAAAAAACTTGGGGTTTGCCGACGACACGAAAGTCTTCTAAGCTCATTGGGTTTGCCAGAGAGCAACGGAATGCAGTGTGTTTGTATCAAGAGAACAGACAGTCACTGCAAAAATAAAAACCGGCCAAGTACGAGTCGGACTCGCGCACCACCACAAAATACAATAAGGTCGTCCATGTCCAAGTAACTGTATTACCAGTTATTATAACGCCTTCCAATCGTCGGAATAATTTGCTACGCAGTTTGCTACAGGCGCTCGAGTATAATTACTAATTAATGAACAGTGTCACCGACTCACACTTGGCCATTATTTATTGTTATACTAAGAGTTATAAAAAAAAAATTAAAAAAAAGAGTGCACTACAATCGTGCCAAGTTTGACGCTTGTATGTATTATCGTTTTTACATTAGAGCTAATACAAAAATACGTTTGTTGTACGGGGACCCACCCCAATTTTGTTTTTAGTTTATGACTTTAAAAATTTGTTAGTAAATCCGCCGTAACGTTACATATTTTGTGAAAATTTCAACTATCTATTACGGTTAGAAAGATATAGCCGTAAATAGGTAGGAGAGACAGATGGACGGACAGACAGACAGACATCGTAGGCTTAGTAATAGGGTCCCGTTTTTACGGATTTATGGAGGGAAATGGGGGAGACCTTGGCCCAGCAATGGGGCAGTGTAGGAAAAAAAAGGATGCTTAATGTTATCACAAAAGTGTATTTAAAGCACAAGTTGAATTTATTGTGGATAAAATGGAAACAAAGATATCTTTTTAGAAATAGAAAATTTTGTGAACCAAATAATAACTTAGATAAATAAATAAAACTAGTAAATGTTTTTTTGTTGGATAAAGAAAAAATTTTTTCTTTATCCTATAGTACACAAGCTAGCAAGCTTTGATATGCATCGAAAACATCTATTTCTTGTCTTTATTTAAAAAGATATCTTTAGAGGAAGTAAAAAATGAGTTATATTTCACCTGAGTACATACAGTTTCATAACTTACATTTACGTTGATGCCCCGGACATAGTGTTTTTTTACAAACATACTAGTTCAATTTTCCGTAAACAATTAGTTTAAGATCAATATTAGAATATAACAATAAATTAGAAATATGAATGCTTGTAACCTTGTGCTTTGTTGTCTTGTACTTTTTTAACCCAATAAAAAAAACAATCTATATATATTTGCCATTTTTTTTACTTAAAACGGGAAGTGTTACAAACATGAATATTGCTAATTTTTATATACTTAGAAAATTTAATCATAATCGGACAAGTAGTTGGAAAATTTAATTAGTATGTTGTATGGAATTTACCCGATGTCCAGGGCACCGTTAACATTGAAAACAAAATAACAACAGCCACTCCTCTGACTTATAACATTGTAATATAAAATAATAGTTATAAACAATATATGATAAAGTATGTAGTTAAAACATTTTTAAACTTATGTCCTATTGTAATAAATTTTATGTACAAAAGAAATGCTTTTGTATTAGTTGTTACTATAGTAATGAAGATTAACCATTAGTCGGTTTCTTTTTAGATGCCTTTGGGACGTTCCAAGTCACGCCATTTTCTTCGTGCTGTGTTGGTTTTCTAACGTTAGCGGCGTTGATTCGGAACGCACACCAACTATGTAAACAAATATGGCCTTTTCGACTAATGACAGCTTTGATTCTTAGTGATTATTATTGGCTGCATGTCCGCCATATTTGTTTACATGGATACCTAATAAGAAACAATACTACATAAATGTGAATAATTTTATGAAAACATTCACAAGTTTAGGCCCGAGCTTCATAACAACCAACACAAATGCACTGAGACCTTGGCGATACCATATTAATGTTAACTAATTTTGTTCCCAGGAGTTGTGACACCCAGAAAAATCTGACGCACGACCTTCAGCAGGAGAGCTTGGAGTTACAACAAAAAGCCATCATATTGTCTCCAAATTTAGAAGATAAACTGAAACAGGAAGATAGTCCTAAATCCAAAGGCAAACCGAAGACAAAAACATAATTTGATTTAAAAAAAAACAGTAAATATTTTTGTTAATAAAATATAACAGTGATGAACTAGGATAGCAATCTATAAATAAATTCCACCAAAATAAAGAATTGTTTCAGTTTTCAATGGCGTCACTTTCTGTGTCCTGAATAGTCTGACTGACTCATGAAATCTCGAAAATCTACGAAGCTGATAATTAGAGGTCTACTTAAAATAGCATTTTGCAAAATGGCCAAATTAAGGGGGTTGAAAGTTTATATAAGAGTCTACACATACAAAGTCACTGGTTATTAATATCACCAAAAATTTTGCCTATGATAGTAAGGCAGGAGGTAAATAGAAACAAAAAATATATAAACAATATTGGTACCCTTAAAAAATTAAAAATTTAATATTGTGCATATTGTGCAACATGCTCATTATGAAAAGTGTCCGTTATTGGAAGCTCTCTTTAAAAGAAATGAATTTTTTTATAAGTGCTCTAATTGCAAAATGCATATTTTGAAACAGTGGACGTTTTGGAAAGTGCACATTCTGAACCTAACCCAAACATACATACACTCGCAAAACATCGCCTTTTTTTTAATATTAGGCTTGCTTTTGACCACCATCACGCCTGATGTTAAGCGATGATGTGGTCTACGTTGGAGCACGCTTGCCTAGAAGGAACCGATTCACTCGTGATTTGAAGACGCCCAGATTGGTTGTATCACATAGAAGCATAAAAACCACCTACCTTGTTCAAAAGGAGGCATCCTTGTTGAGATGAGTCTCGATGTCGACGCGACAGATGGGGCAGTGCTTGTTGGTGGTGAGCCACTGGTCCACGCACTCCATATGGAACAGGTGCATGCACGGCAGCCGTCTGTCAACAACATGTACCATATGATCGTTTTCTACACTCATCGTCATCAGCCAGAAGACGTCCACTGCTGAACATAGGCCTCCCCCTTTAACCTCCACACTGAACGACAGCCTGCCTTTTGCATCCACTGGATGCCAGCGACTCTCACTATGTCGTCGGTCCATCTAGTGGGAGGCCTACCTACGCTGTGTCTTCCGGTTCGTGGTCACCACTCAAGAACCTTTCTTCCCCATCGGTTATCGGTTCTTCGAGCGATGTGGCCTGCCCATTGCCACCACAACTTGCAAATTTTAACAGCTATGTCGGTGACTCTGGTTCTTTAGCGAACATCCACGTTTCGGATTTTATCGCGCAAAGAAACTCCGAGCATAGCTCTCTCCATTGCCCGCTGAGTGACTCTGAGTTTTTCCAAAAGGCCAACATTCAAGGACCACGTCTCAGTACCATATGTCATCACTGGCAACACACACTGTTTAAAGACCCTTGTTTTTAGGCACTGTGGTATCTTGGACGAGAAGATGTCACGCAATTTCCCGAACGCTGCCCATCCGAGTTGGATTCTTCGGGCAACCTCTTTGCCTAGGTTTTCTACACTAATAGGGGATAGTTCACAAATTTTCTTTGCATTGTAATTTGGAGAGATAGTTCCTTGCTCATAATACATCAGGACCCCGATTCTACTAAACCAATTGTTTTTAAATTGTAATTGTTCAATGAATTGCCTCAAAATTGACTGTTTCTTTTTATACTAAGTTATAATATTAGATGGTGGTATTTTTATAGTATTAAAAAAAACTGCCAATTTAGAGGCAATTATTTGAAAAATAAAATTAAAACAATTACAATTTAAAAACAATTGGTTTAGTAGAATGTACAGCAGTGGACGACCTATGGCTGAAATGATGATGATGAGTAGCTGATAATGGATATTTTTAACCCCCGATGGAAAACGAGGGTTAACTACTTCAAACCAATTTTCAGAAAATCTGTTTAAAGATTATCAGCTTTTTTATTGGGGGTTTTCTGGTCGTCCTGGTCGGTTAGACAAGACCCACTTTCGGTTAGCGTTAACGCTTGCGGAAAGATGAAATTGTATGAAAATGACATTAGCTTTAGAGATGTTATCTCAAGCAAATGTCATTTTCATACAATTTCATCTTTCCGAAGGCATTAATGCAAACAGAAAGTGGGTCTTGTCTAACCCCCCTGCAGGCTAGCATGGGCTGGGGATAAATTGTCTTTCCGCCGTTTTTATCCTGCCAGCAGGCCTAGCATGGGCTGTGGATAAATTGTCTTTCCACGGTTTTAATCCACGCGTAGACGCGACAAAGGTATATATAGAATATGGATACGTTTGTCTTTTTCTCGCGGGATAAAAACGGTGGAAAGACAATATGTCCACGGCCCGTGCTAGGCCTGCAGGAAAAGCATTTTTATCCATTTTCTAGCTTTGTCGCGTCTACGCGTGGATTAAAACTGTGGAAAGAGCAGCGACGTACCTGCAGTCGGAGTCTTGCTCGAAGATGGACAGACAGATGGTACATTTCTCGTCCTGGTGGTGCGGCGCGGGGCGCGCGTACGCGTGCCGGTAAGTGTTGCGTTCGATGACGGCGCGCGAGGCGCCGCGTCCGGCGCGCCATGGACGTGCGAATGCGCGAAGCGCGCGTCCACCCTGCATATCACACCATCTAATTAATCTACAGTACTACGATAAAATAATGTATCTTCAGCAATTTTCTAACGTGTCGGACACTGAGCTGTATAAAAAATCTGTTGTTTCGTCAAAGCATGCGTCAGCGACAAGGGGGTAGTCAGGATTTTCTTGAGGGAGGGAGGGCAGATGAGGGGTGGGGGGAATGTATATATTAATAATATGTATATTATCAAAATGTTTTTTTTTTTTTTGTGTTCTGATTTTATCTGCGATCAGTTATCTATACTAACATTATAAAGAGGAAAGATTTGATTGTTTGTTTGTTTGCATTGAATAGGCTCCGAAACTACTGAACCGATTTGAAAAATTCTTTCATTGTTGGGAAGATACACTATTACCAGGTGACATAGGCTATATTATATTTTTTGTTAAATAGGGATCCTTACTAAAACTGCAATAATGTAACCCAAGGTGTAAAAAAAATAAGATTTACACCCGTGCGAAGCCGGGATGCGTTACTAGTTTGTACTATAAGCAGATGTCTTGAGTGCAATATGTCGTGTAAAGTGTGCCCTCCAGTGAGGTCATCTCCTTTTATGTATTTTCTTGATGACCAAGTGGGGTCAATCGCTGAGGATAACACGCTTTCTTTTTAGCCTGGGCTTGTATTTTTGTTCCGTGAGTTCAACAGCCAAGCTATTAGGGTGTCTGAGCAGGCGATGTAATCCTGTAACCCTGTAATCTGTATATTATTATATAGTGTAGTGTTGTGTAGTTACCATTCCCGGCAGTATGGAGATGTGCACCTGAGGAGGGTACATCTGCATGAAGTGGTGCATGTGGTGGTGGACGTACGGACCATCGCTGTAACAATATTTACCTAGTATTAGTAATTTAGTACCTAGATATCGGTACCAGGAAATAATGTTTATATTTCTAAACAACCATCATTCTATTCATATAACCATCAGTCTACCTAGGACAAACTGTCGAACTAGGTAGGTCCAACTTCAAGAAAGAGGTCAATCGGCGAATCCAACTTGGCTGGGCAGCGTTCGGTAAACTTCGCAATGTCTTCTCATCTAAAATACCTCTGTGCCTTAAGACGAAAGTCTTCGACCAGTGTGTGTTACCAGTGATGACATACGGCACTGAAACGTGGTCTCTCACTATGGGCCTCATAAGCAAGCTCAAAGTCGCACAACGAGCTATGGAGAGGGCTATGCTCGGGGTTTCTCTACGAGATCGAATCCGAAATGAAGAGATCCGTAGACGAACGAAAGTCACCGACATAGCCCACCGGATTAGCAAGTTGAAGTGGCAGTGGGCAGGGCACATATCACGCAGAACAGATGGCCGATGGGGGCCGAAAGGTTCTGGAATGGAGACCACGGACCGGTATGTGCAGCGTAGGACGTCCACCAACAAGATGGACAGACGACCTAAAAGAGACCGCAGGGAAACGCTGGATGCAGGCCGCTTCCAACCGGCTCTTCTGGAGATCGATGGGGGAGGCCTATGTCCAGCAGTGGACGTCCTATGGCTGAAATGATGATGATGATGATGATCATTCTATTCGGCTTAGTGAGATAACTATGTAAATCTAAACGAATTAAATATCTTTACATCACTGCCACTGGTGGCGACTGGAAATGGTTTTCTCGATTGCCACCTGATTCTTTTTATTTGAATTATGATCGATTCAAAATATGCTAATTCACGTTCGAACTTTCGAGCGTGGCGCACCCTACGGCGACTTTGCGAAACACAAATTTGCAAACGTTAGTTCTTCGCTAACCCGCTTTAAGCAACGAGCGCACACCGAACAAATGGACCTATTATTTATTTATTTATGGGATTACTAGCGACCCGCCCGTCCTGCTTCGCACGGGTGTAATTTACGTGCGAAGTCGGGGCGGGTCGCTAGTTATACATATAAACCTTCCTCTTGAATCACTCTATCTATTTAAAAACCGCTTCAAAATCCGTTGCGTAGTTTTAAATATTTAAGCATACATAGGGACAGCGACAGCGATTTTGTTTTATACTATGTAGTAATTACGCCGCGAATCAAGCTATAAAATCATTTATTACACAAAAGACAAACAGCCAGCAGCTTCTGAGTGTTTATTCTCACCAGTGTAGTGCCTGCGAACAGCTTTTATTGAATTTGCAAGTGTAGATCACGCCGCCATTGCGCCGGCACATACCTCTAAACATACGAGGTCTCTTTGCCGCCGACAGGACGCTGGATTGGTATGTATTTCTTTCATCTATACTAATATTATAAAGAGGAAAGATTTGATTGTTTGTTTGTTTGTTTGCAATGAATAGGCTCTGAAACTCGGACCCGGGTATGTCCTAAAACTGCGACCAAAACCACTGGAGGATGGGCAGCAGCGTCCTATTAGCACACGGTGAACGTACTGCTATTTCCAAGCTGCCAGCCAAGCGTGGGGATTATGGCAAAACAAGGACCCCTCTCTAACAAGGAGGCCTTTGTCCAACAGTGGACGTTTAATGGCCGCTGATGATGATGATGAGGCTCTGAAACTACTGAACCGATTTGAAAAATTCTTTCACTGACAGGAAGCTACACTATCCCCGGGTGACATAGGCTATAATCTATACCCGTGCGAAGCTGGGGTGGGCCGCTAGTATTGCAATAAAAGTGTACAGAAGCCCGGCCTTCCATTTGTCTAACATCACACCCTTCCCGCTTCCGCGAAAATACTCGCCAAAAAGAAAATATCCATGAACCAGATGCCTTATTATAGATGTGTTATCGTGATTCGGATTGTGATCGCGATCGCGTGCCATCTCACTCACGCGCGTGGTGCGAGTAAGTAGATGCGAACGGGACGGCATGCAATCTCGATCACAATCAAACTTCTATAATAAGGCCGCAGCACCCGCCGGTGGTGGAAAATTCAGTAATTAGTTTATTTTCATCACCACCACCATTGGTAGCGAAAGTAGTGACAACTGAGACGAATTTTTTTTTTTGGCCGCCGCCTCTGTTGGCAACTTCGATTTTATGGAGGCCTTTCGCAGTCCTCATGTATCTTGTCTAGAATTCGTGGCTTAGCTATGGCATCACTCTCTGGGACAATAGTGTAGACGCCACAGATCTCTTTATTGTCCAGAAGAAATGCATCCGTATCCTCGCCAATATTAAACTCCCAGACATCAGAATACCAAATTTCCATAGACCATATTTTATTCAATATAAAATGTTAACTGTCGCCTCTCTATATATATTTGAAAACTGTAAATTTGTTAGAAAATACCCACAATTTTTAGAAAATTTGTTGAAAACCGAAACTGTCGAATAAGGTCTAACTATAAACATAAATTAATCTTATCGACATCTAAATTAGCAATGCATAGCTCCGGCCCAAATCCAATGGCCATCAAAATATATAATAAAAAACTACCAGTAAAGATAAAGGATATAGAAAATGAAAATAAATTTGACAAAACCTTAAAAAACATATTGATAGCAAAATGTTATTATAATGTTATAGCTTAAACGAGTATTTAGAAGACAAATCAATTATGGAATAAATCGATCCGCTCCGCACTATATTGCCATACCCAATCAGGGTTATTATTATGTATTACCTAATTTAAACATGCTACCTAACATCTGTATGTGAACTTCATAATAATTATGCAATAAATGATTGAGTATTGAATAGTATGAATACTAACTAGGGTACGGGCGGCAGGCGGTGTGCGACCATCTCATCCGTGGCTATGTGGAGAGGCAACAGGCTTCCCGCAGTCCCCATGTCTCCCATCATGCTGCGACGTTGCACCTCCTTAGAAAAAAAACATGTTATTTATGTATAACCCTTGGTCCAGTTGGTAGTGAACCTGCCTTCTGCGCTTGGGGGCGTGGGTTCGATTCCCACCTAGGACAAACATCCATGTGATGAACATTTGTGTTTGTTCTATAACTGGGTGTTAATATCTATTTATGTATGTTTAAAAAAAATGTATATCAATCTCTGGCAGCCATATTACAAGCTTTGCTTAGTTTGGGGTTAGATGACCGTGTGTGCAAATGTGTCCCGAATGTTTATTTATGTGAATTAAATTCAACTTTAGCTTTTGGTTTATGGCTTTTGTGAACGGGCCTCACGACACCGCAAATATACGCAGATAGACCAAACATAGAGTACTTGTATGATTTTGTGCTGTTTTGGTCGGTAGATAAAATGCAGTTATTTGTGCAACTTTAACTTGGCCGAAATTCTAGGTTGGAACGGACTGTTATGGGCAAGGGTGACCTTTACCATAGGTAAAGGCAGCAATATAGCAGGTAAGCGGATTTCAATTAGCAATTGCGGATTAGCAAGTTGAAGTGGCAGTGGGCAGGGCACATATCACGCAGAACAGATGGCTGATGGGGCCGAAAGGTTCTCGAATGGAGACTACGGACCAGTAAGCGCAGCGTAGGACGTCCACCCACAAAATGGACAGACGACCTAAAAGAAACCGCAGGGAAACGCTGGATGCAGGCCGCTTCCAACCGACCCTTTTAGAGATCGATAGGGGAGGCCTATGTCCAGCAGTGGACGTCCTATGACTAAAATGATGATGAAGCGGCTTTCTCATCGTCACTTACTTGTGTAAGTTTTTTTTATCACCAAACTAACCAAATAAGCATACTTCCACATCAAATCAAATATTTATCTATTAGCTACTAGCAGTCCGCCCTGGCTCCGCACGGGTATAGTTATATAGCCTATTAAAATAGCCTATATTAATCAGTGTAAATGTAGCATTCAAATGGTGAAAGAATTTTTAAAATAGGTCCAGTACTTTTTGAGCCAATTCGTTACAATTAAAATTTAATATTAAAATTTGTATGTATGTTACATACAAATTTTTCCTCTTTATAATATTGTATGTACATATATAAAAATGTATAGACAAACAACCAACATGCAAGATTAAGATCTAAAAACCTCAAATACCTGTATGAATTATACATATGCCAGTCAGAGTTCCCTCTATAGTAATAGGGCCCAGGTGCCAGGATTCTATTGAGAGCCAATATTAGGTATTGTTGTATTGTGAGCTCGAGTTGTTTTATAAAAATATCTCAGATTTCTGTACATAGTTTGTTGGTAAAATCACATTGACATAGACTCGATGGGTAGCCGTTGAAGAGTTCCACTAGACACCTTCTGGTTGCATCATCAGGTCAGTAATGTATCTGAGTTAAAACGCGTAATACCATACCATCATGTGATGTTGCCGCTGCCAGAGCCGTTCGTGCACGAGATAGGGCGGCGGGACGCCTGCCTCGCGCCGTCTCTCACCCACTGCATCATACAAAACACATAGCTGCGTTATACAAAATACATAGCTTTTTGAGCTATTTATTTCATAGCTTTGTATACAGTGCTATAAGCCGTGGTAGCCTATTTGGGAGACCGCTAGACTTGAAAGCGTGAGGTCGCGGGTTCAAACCCCGGGCCCGTACCAATAAGATCTTTGGAGCTTATGTACGGATTTTCATACCACTGGCTTTTTGGTGAAGGAAAACATCGTGAGGAAACCTGCATATGTACGGAGTAGGAATTCAATGGCGTATGTGAATCCACCAATCCGCACTGGGCCAGCGTGGTGGATATGGCCCTATCACCCTTTCGGGGGTAGGCTAAAAGTCCAGCAGCTGACTGTTAAAAAGGCTGATTATGATTATACAGAGCTACGTTTGGTCGCTAACTCGCCTGGTTGTAAGCGACGCGACGGAGGAGCGTGACAATATATAAAAAACTATTAAGGCCTAGAATATGGTACTACATTTTAACTATAAAAAAATTCTATCGGACGACCAGGGTAGGCACGAAAAGACGGGCGTTTATTGGTCGTCATACTAGCATGTCATATTGATATGACCAATAAGAATCCTTTGTATTGGTGGTCATATTTCCCGTTATCACTCTAAATACAATATTTTTCCTTCCACCATGGTAGAATAATGGTACAGTCAATGTTAGCTCTTAAATAAGAATTAATTTTCTTGTTACTGATCTCATTTTCCGGGATAAATAGTTTATGCTCATCGTTATTAACTTCATATAAAAATATAAATGTCACATATAAAACAAATTTTACTGAGCCTTTTTTTTTTTTTTTTTAAATAAGATTGTCCTATTTTATAATGGCCTGATATACATATATGGTATGTATTCAAATATGACCACCAATACAAACGATTCTTACTGGGCATATCAATATGACATGCTAGTATGACCACCAATAATCACCCGAAAAGGCGACACCGTTTCATGGTTGATATTTCGAAAACCCATACGAAGCACTTTGAATTCACTTTTATTGTGCGAATCGATTGTGAAATGCGTTGACTGAATGGTCCCCATCCCACTGGACGTCAGTGCATCGACCCCAAAGATAATTTAAAACCACTCGATCGCGCATGTAGTCAAAATTCCCCTTTTGCAAAAGTAAGCCACGTCGGTCGCGGGGAATGGCGGCTTGTTATTGGAGACTGGACGCTTGTGATTGAAGACTCAAGTCATTCATTCTATTCGCGCCTAGGATTGGCCCGCTCGAAAAAGAGATACGCTGAAAATTTATATTTATGCCTTACGGCGGGGAAAAGTATGAGCAGTCAAGTGGTTATATCGTCATTGATAGACCCCAACTCGAATAAGAATATATTTATTATTTCTATGTTATAAATGTTTATCAGGACATTAACAAAAAACAAATCGCGAAAGTTTAAAAATTACTATTATTTCTATATTTATGTGTAAGAAAGCTGTTGACTATCCAAGTATATATAAATAAAATATATTTATTTATTTTTATAGTAGGTACGTACTGTGCGCAGGCGGCGCGTTGAGCGTCGCGGACGGCACGTGCGGCGGGCAGCAGCACCCGCGGCACACTGAGCCTGCGCCGCGCCGGTACCTGCACACATGGTATAATAATATACTCTGCCAGGTATACCAATCCGAGAAAAAATTTCCACGTGGGCGTCCCGCAATGATGTCATGATGTCAATTTACAACAGGTTCGAGAGAGATGACGATACACCACGTAACAGCTGATTGGATAAAGTGGCAACTGGACAGTGACGTAATTCAGGGACAATTGCCAGAGTAGAAGACCTTGTTTTCTTTGATCATGCCTGCACACACATGCACAATAGGGTATTTTAAAATAGACCGGTCAAGTACGAGTCGGGCTCGCGCACTGAGGGTTCCGTACCACCATAAAATTCGATAAAGAAATTACCAGTTATAACTTGGTAATGAACATAAACTTGTCACCGACTCGCACTTGCCCATTATTATTATTTGTTGTTACTCTTTAGAGTGTGTTCTATAATCATGTTAAGTTTGACGCTTATTAGTATTACCGTTTTTCCATTAAAGCTAATACAAAAATACGTAAAAAAATACGTATGTTGTATGGGGACCTACCCCCTTTAGTTTTTTCTTTTTGGACTTTTTTATTATTTCTTAGTTAATCCGCCATAACATTACATATTCTGTGAAAATTTCAACAAGCTATCTATTACGGTTCGAAAGATACAGCCGTTTAGAGGTAGGACAGACAGACAGACGGACAGACATTGTAGGCTTAGTAATAGGGTCCCGTTTTTACCCTTTGGGTACGGAACCCTAAAAATGCGGCAAACTAGCATGAGGTCCGCCTGATGGTAAGCAGAAACCGCCGCCTATGGACACCTGCAGCACTAGCGGTGTTGAAGGAGCTTTGTTTGGAGAGGTAGTTGTTGACACGGTCTTTGAAACGCTTCATGTTGAAGCTCGGCGGGAAGGCCGGAAGACATTTCGAAGGACATGCTTTGGCACAAGGCTTTGCTTTGACTGCTTTTACGAAACCATCTCAAATCGTCTATATTATTATAAAAAAGCAATCTTGTGATAATTTAGAAAATAAATATATTAAAAATAATGACCAATCCATTGACTTATTTAGTAACTAAATAAATTATGTGCAGCACTGGGAACACGATAGACTAAAATGATGATGGAAAAGAAGGGCGACAATGAGGCCTATTTTGTCATACCACTAACTAAACTAAACCAATCTGACAGGACTAAAATTATCTGCCTCTCTTTTCATTTTAATACGTGAGAGAAGGGTGGCAACAATTTTAGAGCTGTTTAGCAAATTTAGTTTAGTTTAGAGTTCATCAGAATCGATGCCAATGGCATCGATTCTAAGCTAAACTAAATTTGTCAGCTCTAAATTTGTTGCCATCCTTCTCTCACATATTAAAATGAAAAGAGAGGCAGATAATTGTATGATAAGTTCTGTCAGATTGGTTTAGTTTAGTGAGTGGTATGGCAGAATCGACGCCAATGTCGTCTACGGGATGAATCCGCGGACTGAGTTCGTATAAAGGCATCAAGCCTGATTTAGCCCAGATGCGTTCGCACACGCCACACCACCTTAACATATCTCCCTTGTTTGTCAGAGTGCCGAGTGCGAGTTTTTCCAATTGGATCTACCTACTCGATCGCGTAACTATAATTTGTATGAAATAAGAGCAGCGCCATCTAGTGCCATATAGAAGGAACTGGTCTTACTTCATACAAATCGTAGTTAACGCGATTGAATAAGTAAACGCTATTGGAAAAACTCTCACTATACTCTATCCACGGAACAGAATTAATACCAGAATAATCACAGCGTTGCCATTGGTTGGCGATGACGAGCTAAGCGTTTACATGGTGATGGCGGCGAAATGCCAGTCTATATCTGTAGCTTGCACAGTGCGGACGCGTCTACTGTTCCTATGTTCATTATTCTTGTTTAACCTAGGACTTGGCGTGTTATTCGGAGTAATATCTGTTTACTCTGTGACTGGGCGTGTTTAATAACATTAATGTAGAAATTATGACGGAAAGATTTACAATTAATATAAGAGATGAAGACACTGCTTAATACATAATTAAATTAAATATTCTATGTTACTTTACCTATACTCTTTTTTTATTTTAACAGTCCTAAGAGGTACTGCGAAGCCGGGCGGGTCGATAGTTATATGTATATAAACCTTCCGTGAAAAATGTATCTAAAATGGTTGCCTGGAAGAGATCGCTTTTAGCGATCAGGCCGGCACTTGTGGCACTAGCTCGTAAGTGTTTTCATTCGTGTTGTAATTTTTATTTCTTGTGTACACAATAAAAAGTTTCCATCTATCTACCTAACTGATGGTGAAAACCGCATCAAAGTCTGTTGAGTGGTTTAGGACGAGTTAGCGGCTATATAGACAGACAGACGCGGAAAGCGACTTTAATTTATACTATGTAGAGAAAAGGAATATTACTCCCCGTAAAGTAGCTTGTATTTACATTTCTTGGCAATTGTTTACGGCCACTGATCTCAAAATACAGTCATCTGTCCCTATCAATTGCATGCAAAAGTGCAAAAGAGTGAACATTATAGTAGCTCTGTTCCGTGAATAATGAGTATAGGCACTCTGCAGGCCTAGCACGGGCCGTGGACTAATTGTCTTTCCACCGTTTTTATCCCGCGAGAAAAAGACAGACGTATCCATATTCTAGCTTTGTAGCGTCTAGGCGTGGATAAAAACGGTGGAAAGACAATTTATCCACAGCCCATGCTAGGCCTGCTGATCTGAGGATAAAGGTACTCACGCGGCTGGTTGCAGTGCGTTTCCATCGTGGTGGTGGAAGGGTTGATGCGAGACGAGGTGAGGGGAGAGCGACGCGGGGGGCAGGGGGCGCTCGCCAGGCGGCATATTG
This sequence comes from Agriopis marginaria, assembly GCA_932305915.1. NCBI lineage: Eukaryota > Metazoa > Arthropoda > Insecta > Lepidoptera > Geometridae > Agriopis > Agriopis marginaria. The sequence goes on from OW029933.1 coordinate 8,000,669, forward strand.
CCAGCTAACATGCTGGTAGAGACACGAGTTGCTCTGTAATCGATCGCGTTTTGCTTTTGTAATGAATGCATACTGCATGCCAAAGCCAATACAAAATCTGCGGTGAAATACATTTTGCTTCTAAAAAATGCAATAGTATTTATTGATATCAAAATTCTTAATAATTGAATTTAACTATTTGTTTTAAAAAAAATTTCATTGTTGAAAGTGTTTGTTTTGAATTTTTCTGACGCATTTGAGGTAAACCATGTGTTTTGCTCTACACACATTCGATCAAACTAACACATACAATAATTACCACACACACGCTTTCCTGCACATATACAGGGTGATTGATAATTGTCTAACAACCTGTTGTAACAGGCGGCTTCCCTACATCATAACAACTTTTGTTCTATGAATAAATAAAAAAATATAATTATTTCTGGTGTCCACAATACAGATGTTCTTTCTATCTATGCATTTTCCAGGAAAAATTTTAAAGATTTTTTTTGTCGAAAAAAGCAATGAAAACTAGATTTTTTTAGCAAGAGGTTATTAGCTAATAACCAATAACCCTGTATCTATACTAAAATAATAATAATCTATACTTAATATTATAAAGAGGAAAGATTTGTATGTAAGTATGTTTGTAAAGAATTGGCTCAAAAAGTACTGAACCAATTTTAAAAATTCTTTAACCATTTGAATGCTACATTATCACTGATTATTAGGCTTTTTTAATAGGCTATATAACTATACCCGCGCGGAGCCGGGGCGGACCGCTAGTAATTAATAATATAAAAAGTTTAAGAATTGCTCTACAGTCCTCATATTATGGAATTCGCCTCGCATATTGATTAATTTAATTAACATAAAGTAACAATTAATAATAATGACCCGGGTTATGTCTTAAAACTGCAACCAGAACCAATGGGATGGGCAGCAGCTTCCTATTAGTACACGGTGAGCATACTGCGATCCCCAAGCCACCTACAAAGCGTGGGGATTATGGCAACACCTCTCTAGGGAGGCCTTTGTTCAGCAGTGGATGTTCACTGGCTCATGATGTGTGTGTGAGTAATTAATAAAATGATTCAATTACCAGATGCCTTATTATAGAAGTTTGATTGTGATCGAGATTGCATCCACCGTTCGCATCTACTTACTCGCATCACGTGCGGAAGTGAGATGGCACGCGATCACGATCACAATCCGAATCACGATAAGACATCTATAATAAGGCATCAGTACAGACTATGGGTGTCTGTGGCAAATTAAAATCCAATTCGACTAAAATCTAAAATGTAAATGACACTGACATTATGATACTATGCTGACATTAAAATTTAACAATTGACCTTACATTGAATTTTCATTTTTACATTGAAATTAAGATACTATTCTTAAATCTAATTTAAAATTTAATAATTTAGTTTAAATATAACGTAATTTAATTTAATATTGTAATAACTAATTAGACGAACTTATTAGTACGTCGACTTATCATTACACCGAATCAAAATGCCATGAATTTACATTTCAATTAAATAACTGATTTCAATGTGTATGTTGAAATTGAAATATAATGAATATGTATGTAAATTAAAATTTAAAATGTAGTCTTTAAAATAATAACAATGACGAAGTGTACTAAACAATCAATTGATTTATAAACGGAAGGGCTAATTCCCAAGATACAGGTGTTTCTACACCTAGTTTGAGCATTAGTGCGATTTACAACTAGAAATGTACCGATTACTGAATAAAATAATTTTGAATTTTGAATTTGAATATACAGTTTGGCAATATGCCGCCGGACGACTGCGCCGAGGATTCTTACTCGATCTCTATTGTTCAGATGGCTTCAACCCGCCTCTGTCTGTCTCATATCTGTTATTACTTACGCGGCTTGTCGTAGAGCGTTTCCATCGTTGAGGTAGAATGGCTGGTGATGTACGAGGTGAGGGGAGACAGGCGCGATGGGCGGAGCGGGTGGCGCGGCAGGCTCGCCGGGCGACAGAGGGGAGGTGGAAGCGTCCCGCCCTGCCCATCCCGTGGCGGACCCGTCTTCTTCAGTCAGGTCTATTACCTCACGCTGGAAATTGAAAGAGTGCATAATCAGAAGCAAGCTTACATCTAGCTAGGTCGGTAAAGGTCGGTGTTGTGATGCACATAGCTGGGCATCGTTAATCAAATAGTTAACTTCGTTAATCGTTAATCTGCAACAAAAAAAGTTAGCTTCGTTAAACGTTAGAGCGTTAAATTTCGGAAGAATTAACGCAAGTTAACGTTAACCGTTAATCCGTTAATATGTGTAAAATTGCATCTTTATATTGTTGCGTTATACTAAGTACACCGCACAGCACACTTTTTCTATCTAACTAAATTACACTGCACTCTTTTTTATCAATTATCAACACGCAAATGATCACTGACAGTTAGTTATTCATAATAACAACAATCAAACAAACAAAACACTCGTCACTCTAAGCACCGGCGCTAAGTAATGAAATGATCAAACGAAACAAATCTCTTCGCAGTTTTCATTGCTGCCAACGCTGCAATGCTGCCACGCGCCGCCCGGCACTTGTCGGTGCCGTGCGGTAACTATTAGGCATTGGATTAACGATTAACGGACTTCTGCATATTAACGGAAGTTAACGTGTCCGTTAACATTTTTAAAAGTTAACTTAAAAGGTAATCCGTTAATCAAAATGTTAACTTCGTTAATTAACGGTTAACGGATTAACGAGTTAATGCCCAGCTATGGTGATGCACCTGGTAGACATAGGCGACGGTGATAGCTTACCATCAGCCGGCCCGTTCAAACATAACAATTCACGAGTGAATCGGTTTCTTCTAGGCAAGAGTGCTCCAACATACACTCCACTGTATACCGCATCATCGCTTAACATCAGGCGTGATGGTGGTCAAAGGCAAGCCTATTATTAATAATAAATAAAAAAAAATGCTAGACATGGCATTAAAAAGATAATAAGAGAGATTTGTCATTTACTTATTAAAAGTATGTTGTCAGTGGTGCCCGGTTTCGAATTAGCTGAGATGATATTTCAGCTTGTTTAGCAAGCTTTGAAGTATTCTTAGTTAGAAATATTCCGTTACTGGATTCCGGATTCAGTGCCGCCTCCGGGCATGCAAAATTTTCGCACTTATAAAGCGCCGACACCGAAATGAATTCTACTAATGAATAACATTATCTCCCGATCTGGATATATTTATGACAAGATGGGTAAACTCAGTGCTGTGGTCCATCTAAGCAGCAGTATGTAGTGGTGTTTTTTTTTCTTCTGTAAATTATATTCATAAGTTGTAATACAGAACAGTGATAGATAGATAGATAGAAACTCTTTATTGTGTACACCAGAAATAAAAATTACAACACGATAGAAAACACTTACGAGCTAGTGCCACAAGTGGCGGCCTTATCGCTAAAAGCGATCTCTTCCAGGCAACCAATGGATGGAAAGAATTTACGTAACAGAATCGACGGGGGATGCTAAAACACTTTTAATGATACCATTAAATAAATACTACTAAATGATACATAATGTAATAAATATATATCTATATATATAAAAACACACATAATACAGACGCGACAAGTAAGTACATACTATACCCTAGTATATATGTTTATCTATGCTATACCCTAAGTCCCTGGAATACCTTCGCATTATGAGCTCACAATGCAAGAGCAGCAGGGAACACGAACAATGACAGAGCAAATAACAACCAACACGAATTCGGAGCAACAAATATGTCCAAAAACTCTCCACCAACAGTAACGAACAGTTTTAGACTTGGGTGATGTAACGGATGTAACGGAGGTAGTTTTATCAGAACCGAAGGCGGAGTCGGAGTTTTTAAATTTGCTTTATCGGAGTCGGAGGTAGGATCAGCAGTGGTGGCATGAGAGAGAATTTTTATTTGAGGACAAATAAAACATTATTTAGTCAAATTTTTCTCATTTCTATTTTCAATTACATGCGACATGTATGACATGTATGATATGAACCTGTCATAACAGTCGACACAGGTCGCCGCCGCCGCTATGTTATGCTTCGACCTCCGATTAAAACCTTCGATTTAAAAGTGTCGGAGCCGAAGTCGGAACCGAAGGTGTAATAATAATCGGAAGTTCCGACTTAACAGAACCGGAGTCGAAGCTCCGTAACATCCCTGATACAGAATACACTAGTAATGTGGAATCAAAATATAAAAAAAAGTGACCTGTTCATCACCCAGTAGTTGTACGTCATCTGAGCTGTCAGAGAGCCAGTCGAGTTGCAGGTCAGGTGCCGACAGCGCCGCTGCCCCGCCACCGCTCGCACTACAGCCAGCGCCAGCCTCCTGCAAGTAGCAAACGCATCAAACAGTGAAGGTTTGTTTCTATTTAAATGGGGCCCAGTCAAGCCCGGCACATGGTATGAATTTTTGGGATAAACAGTATTCTATGTTCATAGATTCTTCATCATAATGCACAAATCATTTAAGCAATTTAAAAATTGCTCAAAATTAGTGATGTATTATCACAAATTTTAAGCAATTTTTTAATAAGAATCGCTGTGGCCCAGGCGAATCTTAGAACGCAACTATGGTATATAAACTCTTCGACCAAAATAAAGAACGGGCCCAGAAGAAGCGCATTATTGAAGATTACAAAATGAGCACCGGCGCTCATTTTGTCGCGGTTTCTAGCCGTAGGAAGTGCGACACAAGACTATTGTTATATGATATTGAAACATCTGACAAAATTATGCCTTTGTGTGCTTTCCCGAAATGTAAATACAACAAAAAACCACTATCTATATTTGTAACAAATGTACTGTACATAATTAACTGTATAATTAGGTGTTAAAGTTAAAGTTGACTGCCCCGGTGGCTCAGTTGGTAGTGAACCTATCTTCTGTGCTTGGGGGCGTGGGTTCGATTCCCATCTAGGACAAACATTTGTGTGATGAACATTTGTGTTTGTTCTATGTCTGGGTGTTAATATCTATTTAAGTATGTATTTAAAAATATATATGTACGTATATCAGTTTCTGGCAGCCATATTACAAGCTTTGCTTAGTTTGGGGTCAGATACGGTCATCTGACCCCAAACTAAGCAAAAATGTCCCGAATATTTATTTATTTATTTATTTTTAAAGTATAATTATGTCCGACGGTTATGACTCGTTCTTACTGAGCAAGTTCAATGGTTATAGCCCTTCATTCATTTTATTTTGGTCGAAGCATACACTAAATTTGATACAAACAAGTTTTTATTCTTGCAGCTGACAGAGAAAATAAATACTTGGAACGAGTTTAAGTATGATGTAGGGCATGTGAGTATTGCCTGTGAGAGGCTATTAACTAATTAACAATAACTCTGTAGTTGAAAAAGATTTTTTTTTGTCTATTGCTCAAATTACCTGGTTGTGATTATTGTCTGTCCCCCTGTTTGGAGATGATTTAATAACAGTGCTCGGCCCAGGTTGAGGAGATGACACCCTCCTGTCTCCACTCCCTCGTCTGATGTCATTCCGAGTGGAACTGCTCTCAGCTTTTACAGTTACTTCTTCACCTGCTTCTACTTTACACAAGGGGCTCTGTGCTACCGGCTCTGTTTTTAAATTAATAGACTGCCTCTCAGATTCAGCCCTTTCATTCTTAACATTAATTAGAGGAGTCGCTTGAACTTCTTCATTATTGGTTTCCTGTTTAATTAAGCGCTCATTGGAGGCTGGTTCCTCCTTCACTGGAGGTTGTGCGGGAGTCACTGATGATGTAATACCAGTGTTATGTACAGGGCATGCAGAGGGCACCCGGGCTGAGATGTTGTGGTAGTGCTGCCTCAAGTGGTGGTGATGATGATGATGGTGGTGCCGGTGATTATTGTCGTGGACGACATGAAGAGTATTATTAAGGTGCATATACATATCTGGGGAATGCACAAGTCCCATGCCGTGATGATGAACTTGGCTCCGCAGCCAACTGCCAGCATTATTTTCTGCATTTTCTTGCTTGACTATTGGTCGCCCAAATGTGTTATACGGTGTTTGTTGAGCATGAGATGCTAGTCTGGGTACATGGGTTGGTACAGGTTGCTCATATAGATTTGCTTCAACTCCTTGTGACCTTACTGATGTTGGTTCATTTGTATTTGTGTGTGCATTTGGTCTAAGTGGATTGGTTGGAAGGGTATTAGTCTCAGCGTGTCTTGAAGATGTACTGAGATCATGCGGTTCCCCTTTTACAACGAAAGGTGTAGGCCTCGTTGTTCCACCGCTGCTTGATTCGCCTCCTTGAGGTTCAGTTCTTGTAGAGTGATGTCCAGCTCCATTATCACATTGTTTTTTTCTTGGAGCGTTGTCTTCTTCTTCTGAACTAAGTTCGATCAAATTAGATACTACAGCCTCTTTAGATTGTCTCCTTCGTGGTGAGATATTGAGTTTGCGGCTCGGTCTCTCTAAATTAATCGGCATCGGATTATCATTGCTATTCCCTGTACTGGGAGCATTCCCAACCTCAGTACGTCCTGATGAGTTTTGATCAGTTTCAGGCTCCACATGTGGCATCCCATCCTGAGCTAGTTGAACTCGACTTGGAGCCATCGTGTAAGGGGCTTGTCGTTCTTGGTTAAGAGAACCTGGAAGATTTTGTACAACCAGATAATTATTATACAGTCCGTGGTTAGCATGATTCCATGGCAATGGACGGTACCAGTACTGTGGTTTGGGCTGATAACGGATATTTATATCTGAAGGCAAACGCCTCGGTTCAGTAGGATTGGAACTGTCTGGGTTTACATGACCAGCAGAGTAATCAAATGAGCTGGAACTATCTGGTAGAGGCTGATATTCTTCTGGAACTGGTGTACGTGATGAAGAAGGCTGATGAAGGGGACTGACATTCAATTCATAGCGTTGACTCGGGGCCGATGAGTTTGCATTATTTGACGACACAGGTTTAAGCACAGTCTCATTGGAAGATGAAACAGTGGGTTGCATTGGCATCACCTCAACTTCATCGTCACTACTGGCAAAGAGATCACCATTATCTGCAAATAATGCACTCGCATCACACTCCATTTCTTCTGTAAAATAGAAATGTTTAAATCAATTCATAAAAAACGCAGCAATATTATCAAAATTTTACAAGAATAGCCCCTAACTATAAGTACCATTTTTAGGCTGGCTATCTGAGTTCGACGCCGCAAACGCTGTATCTAGGATGGCACCAAGCGAAGAAGGCCCCGGCGCGTCCCAAGAGGACGCTGAATTATTTCTTTCGTGTCCTTTTTCAGTCATTTTGGTAAACCTTCATTCAGATAGTGGCTACAAAGGAACCACAACCTCCTTTACATTACATGACTAACTATTCACTGCACTTATTAGATATATTTACTTGTTAAAGTATATCACACCATTTTTTTTATTTAAGAAGCATTTTATATTCCTCAAATAAAAGAAATATGAGTACAATGAATAAAAACACAACAAAATAATATGCGACGAACAAGAATTTACATGGCAAGAAATAGGGATGTGAAAATTGTGATTGAACAAATTGACAATGACAACTGACATTATTTGTGGAGCAGCGGCGTTCAAAAAGTCACGTTTCGCCTCGTTTCGATCACGATTGATCACAGATCTACCACGACACGACTACCACCGATCGATTGAGTGGCGGCGGCCTATGAACAACATTTTCCGGCGTTTGTTTAAATATTTATAGTTTGGATTTGCCTTATACTAGAAAGCGAGGTAAACACGTATTGCACAAACTGACATTTTCTCACTAGTTCTACAAGGTGCAAGTGCATGTGGCTGTGGAAATACTACTAAGTACTACCACAGCCACTTGCACTAAGCAAAATGTTGCAGATGATGCATAGTATCTACTTACACCTTCTACTTGCTACTCGTACTACGCATTGTCTGCAGGCGCTATAATGCTCGCGCGATTATATTGGGCCATTCTTATTTCGGAACGTGCTGTCAGTTTCACTCACTACTGCTCTCATTGTCACTGTCACTCGGTGTCACTTCTCTTATCAGCTGATTCTCTCATTAAAATAGTGACTTCTTTCTTGTTATTTTCACTTCACGTTACAGTTTTCTGTCTGGTGAGACGCCTCTCCAGGACATAAAATTATTTTAATTGCCATAAAATTACACTAACAAAGGCAAGCTATCAAACCTTAGCCAGTCAATTGTGCAAGTCTCGACCAACGTCACACCAAGACGAATCTCTTCAAAGTCGATTGGTTGGAATTGGAATCACTGTGACCACGTACGGCTCTATTTTTCGAGTTACTAAATACAAGTTTCACCGGTAGTTAAATAAGAGCACAAAGAATGTCTGCTCCTGTGCTGCCGTTGTTTCTTCAGGGCGAAGTGGTTAAAGGATTCGGAAGAGGCTCAAAGGATTTAGGCTGCCCTACAGGTAAATAACATTTGGCTACTGAGAAAATCAAAAGAAAAAAAAAACTATGAAACAGCATTAAAGTTGTGATTTAATTCTAAAAAACTTTTCTAATTATTTTCTCATTTGGTTACATGTTGTACCTATACATTAAAATTGATGCATAATTATCTAATTTAATGGAGACTCGAAACAAATTATATGGTAAATATCCAGTTTCTAACCAACTGAAGCTACAAATTAGCAATTTAATAGTTATTTGTTATGCATAAATACCTAGCTTATACAAACTAACTAGTAGCCAATACTCGTACCTATAAGCATTTTATTTGCGAACTTATTTAAATTATTAGGTCAGTGACATTAAATGTATCCCAAAAATTATATAGAACAGTATTAATTAAGATAATATTGCAAAAAAAAAAATTCTTTTCAGCCAATTATTCACTAGAAGTTGTACAGTCTCTACCTCAGAACTTAGAGCCAGGTGTGTACTACGGCTGGGCCCAGGTGGACAGCGGAGTCGTGCACAAAATGGTGGCCAATGTTGGGTGGTGCCCATTCTATCAGAATAAACAGATGTCTGTGGTAAGATACTTTAAATCCCATTGTAAATGTTTTACAAACTTTTACAATACTGCTTTACGGTTCTAAATCCAGTCCCTATAAAGAATTACACAGAACTATGGCACTAAGCCGAAAGGAAGTCATTGTCATCATGAACAACTTTTACTATGGGACTAACCCTGAAATCATGAAAAATCAGATGTTATATAAAAAAATTTAATTTCCACTTAATCAAATGTTTGGAAAAGCAGATTTTTTTCTGATTTTTGTGTTAGACCATAGTAAATTTTGTTCATAATAAATGAAATGGAATTTATTCACTAAAACAGGGTTATACACTGATATTAGGTATTTTATATTTAGTTCCCTATTTTGCCGTTTTCAGCAGTCTTAAAAGTTAAAAGTGTAGTGTAAAAAAAACGTTAAAAAAATACAAACCTACCTACAATTCAATGCTCAAATCGTGGTCAAAATAAATATTAGTAGTTTGGTCAAAAAATAAAAAAATCGCAAAAAAATGCGTCTATGTCAATAAGTATACAATTATTATGTCAAATACTTGTTTGCAATATTAAGTTAATATGTCAAAATAAAAATAAGAAATTTGACTAATATTTACATGGTAAATCGTTTATAATGCAAAACTTAAAAAAAAAACAGAAAATTAACTAAAACTATTTACTTAACTATTAACTTTTTAGTAATTTTTTTAAGTTTAGGTATTTTTTTAAAGTTGTGCATAATAAACACTACTGTAACAACTAACGACATAAAAAAATTACATGGTAAGATGGGTACATCACAAGAAATAATTCAAGAAAAAAATAGTAAAATTAATAAATATTCGAGACATTTATGCACACACGGTCATCTGATCCCAAACTAAGCAAAGCTTGTGATATAGCTGCCAAAGACTGATATACATACATATATAGTTTTAAATACATATGTACTTAAATAGATATTAACAACCAGATATAGAACAAACACGGTTCAGTCACTACGTGACAAACATCCACCTGCAGCGGCAAATCTCCACCTCCCTGATCCACCACAACCAGATGACGTTGTCATTGAAGCCACATGCCAGGAGGTTGCAGCGGCTGTTGCATCTTTTCAGAGTGGCTCAGCTGGAGGCCTAGATGGTCTGACGCCTCAACACCTAAAAGATCTTCTATCTTTTAGTTGCGGTGAGGCTAGCGAGTCCCTCTTAAAAGACCTAACGGCTTTGGTAAACCTCATGTTATCTGGACGGGTCAGTGATGACGTCATTGAAATTTTGTATGGCGCTAATTTATGCGCACTTATCAAAAAAGACGGTGGTATCAGACCTATTGCGGTTGGCACCACATATCGTCGCCTTGCGGCCAAGGCAGGCTGTAGGAAAAAGGTCACTCTTTTGAGTAACCTTTTTCAACCAATACAGCTTGGTTTTGGTTCGCGAGGTGGATGTGAGGCTGCTGTTCACTCTGTCCGAACTTTTCTCGATCAAAATTGTGGAGAGGTGCTGCTAAAGGTGGATGTCAAAAACGCTTTTAATTCGGTTGATCGCGGTGCCCTGTTGACACAAGTAAAAGATAAAATTCCTGATCTTTTCAATTTTCTCTGGCAATGCTATGGCAGTCCCACCAAATTGACATACCAAAACAATGTTTTGTTATCATCTGTCGGTTGTCAACAGGGTGATCCTTTCGGTCCCGCCATTTTCAGCCTGGCTATTCACCCAATTATTCAACGTCTCCAGTCCAAACTTAATGTTTGGTACTTGGATGACGGAACCCTAGGAGGCGACGTTGACACTGTTCTGAGTGATTTAAAAATTCTTATAGACGAATTTCGTCATATTGGTTTGGAACTAAATTTTTCGAAATGCGAACTTTTTGTTTGCGATTCATGTCCGGATAAAAATGTGGTTATTGAAAAATTCAATGATTTAGCTCCCAATATAAAATCATTAGACAGGTGTTCGCTCCGACTCCTGGGTTCACCGATATTAGATGAGTCCTTTTCACCTTTTGTTGAGGAAAAAATTCAAAATTTTATGGGTTCTTCCGACAGGTTACTAAAAATTAACGCCCATATGGCGTTTACAATTATCAGATACTGTTTGTTTGTTCCTAAATTTATGTACACTTTACGATGTAGTCCACTGTGGAAACACGGTGAGCTCCTTTCGAGCTTAGACAATGTCGTAAAGGAAACTCTAATATCGGTTTTGAATGTTGATTTGAGTGACAGGACATGGTCACAAGCCTCACTACCTGTAAGGTTAGGAGGCTTAGGGGTCCGCCAAATTTCAAGTGTTGCGTTACCGGCATTCTTGTCCTCATTTCATAGTACTCATAAATTAATAGAAAAAATCCTTGCACCCTCTTTAGGCCCTTCCGAAGTAGTTGTATCTCATTCGAAAGAGGCAATGAATGCTTGGAGGCTTGCTTGTCCAAATACCGATTTTCCCAGGAAGTTGTCTTCCCAGAGACTGTGGGATCGGCCGATCTGCGAACTAGCACGGAAATCGCTACTAGATACGTGTCCTAGTGTTGCAGATCGCGCTCGTATTCTTGCTGTCTCTGTTTGGGAATCGGGACTTTGGTTGCAAGCTATGCCCTCTTTTAACACGGGTAGCCTTTTAGATCCAACCGCATTTCGTCTAGCTGTCAGCTTACGCTTGGGTGCAAGGTGCTGTGAGGCCCATCGCTGTCAGTGTGGTACTGCTGTTGACCAGCTCGGTCACCATGGTCTCTCTTGCTCGAGAAGCGCTGGTCGTATTGGCCGACACGCTAGCCTGAACGACATCATACGCAGGGCTCTTTCCACCGCCAATGTCGCAGCTGTGCTCGAACCGAGTGGTCTTGCGCGCGACGATGGAAGGAGGCCTGACGGTATGACACTTGTGCCCTGGAGGTTGGGGCGGCCCCTTGTATGGGACGCAACTTGTGTCGATACTTTGGCGCCGTCACATCTTCCTGAGGCACAGGGTAGGGCTGGCGCGGCTGCCAATTCGGCAGAGCAGCACAAGCGACGCAAATATGCTAACCTCGGCAGTGGTTATATATTTGAGGCGTTTGGGGTCGAGACATTGGGCCCTTGGGGACCGGGAGCTCACCTCATTTTCAAAAATCTTTCAGAGCGCCTGGTTAATGCGACGCGTGACCAAAATGCTGGCGTGTTTCTGGCTCAACGCATAAGCATTGCCATTCAACGTGGTAATGCCGCCAGCATGCTGGGTACGCTGCCAACTGGTAGTGGGCTTGAGCATTTAGATTGTCTTTAGACCTTCAACGGTCTATGGGCAGTCTAACTGTATTTGTAGTTTTAGTTATAGCTTGTATTATGTTTAGTTAATAAAGGCACTTGCCCAGAAAAAAAAAAACACAAATATTCATCACATAAATGTTTGTCCTAGGTGGGAATCGAACCCACACTCCCAAGCTCAGAAGTCAGGTTCACTACCAACTGGACCGACGGGTTAAGGTTCACGTTCGCGTGATTTTCCGAACTGCGCGGTTTTAACGTTAGTTTGGGACCGCGTAACGAATTGGGCGTAAGGCCTCTGGGCGTGAAGTTGTCTTTTACATTTTTTTTTTACTTTAGTAGTTAACAATTTATGTGGTGTTAAGGAACCCGACTCGAGCCCAACTCGCACTTGGCAGCTTTTTTTCTTCAGTTAGGCCTTGTAACAGATTTTTACTTGTTGATTGAGAAATTCTATATAGATAATAAGAATATAGTAACACAGATAAGTGCATCTATTTATCTAATCAGATTTATTCATGTTGGAACATTTAGTTGTAAGATAATGATTAAATTGTTTGCGTTTGCAACATAAAATAACAGTTCTTGTTCTTGGAAGTATTGGAACACAAAAATCGAACAAAATGTATGTAGGCACCTAAACTTAGTTATCTTTTATCATTATGTACTCAATTACAATGGCAAGGTCTTATTTGTTTGTGGTTCTAAACCAACTTGTAAAAGATAAAATAAACACTTTGCGCACCGAGAATTCCGCACCAAATTATGTTTTCCTTCTTTAACGGCCTCTTATAGCAAATTTGACGGTTAAATCAATTTTATTCAGTTAAATTACAATATTTGAGCTGGAAAAAAATACACGGCACAGATACATCTGTGTTTGAGTTTATGATTTGGTTCAAAACACGATAGAATAAACTTTCCTTGATCAAAAAAAAAATCTGAAACAAAGCCGATTCAGTTTATTTTTTTCGTTTTATGCTTTAATGAAAGCTCGTAACAACCTGGAAATTGCATGTACTGAAAGGCAATTTTATTCAATTTTTTTTTATTTGGATAGAATTTTGATAATGAATAGTTTCGTCTTTTAGTGAAATTAAAAGCGTAAATAGGTCGCCAGAATTTGCGCGCACCGCGTTCAGTACCGCGCTCTCGTTAGAGAGTAGTATATTCCTTGGTACCGCGCCAGGCGTCATCGAGGTCGGACCTACGTTCGTTTTTGTCGTTGCACTCCCCCCGCGGGCGTACTGTTTCTTGGGTGGCAAAATTCATCGTCGCTATAACTTGGCGGGGGCTGAGGGAGCGTTTTGTTGCCTACGCGACTCGGATAACCGGCCTCTAACCCCCGACGCAAAATAAGGGGTGTATAAGTTTAACGCGTGTACTGTGTCTGTGGCATAGTAGCTATCAAACGGCTAAACCATTTTTTTTAGGATGCCTTGATCGAGATTTCCATAGATATGATTCAAGAAAATCTGTTCATCCGTTTGTATTTATGAGCTTTTTTTTATAGCTTGAGGTTTTACTCATATTTTTCGAAAAGTATAGAGCTGTAATGTAAAGTTTAACTTTACGATCCTTTCAATAATTATGAAATCTTTATATTAAGATATCGTAGACATAATTTAGTAAAAAGGTATTTGAATGAATCTAAAATAAACCAGCCAAGTGCGAGTCGGGCACGCACACTGAGGGTTCCGTACCACCACAAAATACAATAAGGTCATCCAAGTAACCAAATTACCAGTAATTATGACGTCTTCCAAAATAGTCGAAGCAATTGCTACTCAGCCACAGTTAATTATTTTTCTACAGGCGCTCGAGTATTACACAATTATAACTTGGTTATGAACAGAAATTTGTCACCGACTCGTACTTGGCCATTATTAATTATTTGCTGTTAAACATAAAAGTGTGTACTACAATCATGCGAAGTTTGACGCTTATACGTATTACCGTTTTTACATTAGAGCTGATAAAAAATACGTTAAAAAAACACGTTTGTTGTATGAGGATCCCCTTTCGTTTTTACTTTTTAGCATTTCTTAGCATTACATATTCTGTGAAAGTTTCAACTGGCTATCTAATACGGTTCGAAAGATACAGCCGTTAATAGGTAGGACAGACAGACAGACAGCCAGACATTGTTGGCTTAGTAATAGTAATTTTACCCTTTGGCTACGGAACCCTAAAAACAGGGAGAAAAATTGTTACTTCGCCCACGGTTCCCTAGACGTCGCCATAACTGTAATTCGGCATTTTTTTAAATCTGTTTTTCTATTGTTCCAGGAAACACACATAATGCACAAATTCGACAAAGACTTCTACGGCTCAAACTTAAAGATCTCGCTAGTTGGCTACTTGAGAGGCGAAAAGAACTTCACCTCCTTAGATGACTTGATAGCAGAAATCAAACAAGACATAAACAATGCCGAAGAAAGCCTAAAATCAGATCATTCTCAAAAAGTCAAGACCGATGCGTATTTTTCAGTGAAAAATGTATGATGTAAATCAAGAATGTTAAATTTATATAAGGACCACCACAGACGAAGGCGACTATGTTACAAAACGAGTATGTTATTAGTTATCTGCATCGTTGTGCTTAGTGCAATTGGTTAGTAGTACTTCCACTTGCACTTCACTAAGCTAAACGATGCGTAGTAGCTACTTGTACTACGCATCGTCTGCAAGCGTCTTTAGTGACTTTGTGCGCCAGACTGGTCTAAGGAAGCATAATGCGCCCATGCACGACGTTTTGTGATGCGCCATCTATATTTGACGCACGTAGTTTCGCTCGTCGTCTGTAGTGGCCCAAAATTAACGAATTTATGAAAAAATATTTATACACGGTTACACCTATGTAGATATTTAAGCTAAAGCAGTAGTCTGACTTTAGACAAACGCCCGAATCGATTGACGTAATCAAACGAGCGCCCCTTCCCCCGCCCGCTACGATACTTCACGGTACGCTCAGACCGATAGTCGCGCGCACCGCTTCCCGTGTGTGTACGTCAGCGTAGAAGACTACAAGTTTTTTTTTCTTAAAACCTAATAGTAGCAACCTTAGACTGTTGAGGACAGCAGCCATTGAATTCACGAGTTAACCTACTGCTTTAGCGTATATATTTACTATGGTTATATGTTGTTGGTACTTACTATGCCGAAAGGAATTTCTCAGTGTATCCTGAATGATGATATCCTGATGAATAACTTTTACTATGAGACTAACCGACAAATCTCAAAAAAAATTACAGCTGTTCCATACATCGTTGTTGCGTTGAAATTTTTCTGTGGAACACTGATGATGATAAGTAGCTTGTGTTAATCCAGGACATAACCCATCTAAATTTCATCTAAATATGTCGAGCAGTTTCTGTGTGAAGGAGTAACAAGCACACATGTTCACACACAAACTTTCGCATTTATATTTATTTTTTACCTGTACTGTCCCACTGCTGGGCAAAGGTCTCCCCTATTTCCTTCCACGAATCTCGGTCCTCCGCCACCTCTTGCCAACAATATTAGTCTGATAAAATATAAAGTTGTTCATAATAATCAGTAGTGACCTCCTTTCAGCTTAGTACCACCATTACGTGTAACCCTATATTAGTGACGGATGTGTCATCATCATAATGGCAAATATTTCGATGGTTCAAAATACCTACTTATTTATAATTTCCAATAATTTTTCTGATAAGACTAGACCAAGCTAGTAAATACATATTTAATTTACCTTATCAATGGTGTAATTTATATAATTTCAACTAATTTTGACAGCTCTTGTTAGCTAATCGTTAGTGATTTTATTACTACGTTTTTAAATAAATTGATATAGATTACGGACAATTATTCTCAAATTAGAATGTGCTTGTCTTACGATCAGGGAAATATCTGTTTATTTCAGAAAATAACAATAAGTGCATTGCCCGACATTCCCCCTTTAGTGTAATTGCCATGCCTGCTAGCACAGATTTGCTATCTAATTTGGAGCTGGGGTCTTTACGGCTACTCTTAACGCGGGCTCGAAACAGCGCAGTGCGGAAAATCACGCGAACGTGAACCTTAACGCGCCGAAATACGGTTTGCGGCCGGGCAAATTTTCGCATCACCTAAACAGAACCGATCAAAACAGGTATCCATAAAACTCCAGTATCAAAATGAAATGTATACTATTCTGATCTTTACACCATTAGAATACGGTTCATAATAGGATTTTTTTAAAGCAGAATCCCATTGTTTTTTTTAGGTATATAAGATTTGATAAAACAAAATAAACTTCAATATTTGAGTTGTATGAGATTAATTTTATTATGGTGTGTTATATTTTTTATGGGACTTCAATAATTATGTTTGTATTTTATTTACTCTTTGTATCTTGAAATCTATTTGTAAAGTAAACCTAATGTAAAGCTATTGTGACATGTTATAAACATGATATTCCATTTGTGATATTTTTATAGAGTGCAATAAAGTTATTATCAAAAAATTGTCTATTATCATTTTCGTTGATTGGTGGAAACTGGGGTCTTTGGGGACTGGAGGTTTTATTGCAAGATTGGAAGGGGTGGAGTTCGCCTGTCATAGGCGGATTTATTCCCCAGAGAAGCGTAGACACTTTTAGCAAAACTACGCCTTTATTCCTGCAAGATAGTACCCAGGGGAGGGTCTAGCTAGGCGTTCGATCTCAAGACGCGAAAGCTATACAATCGGACACGAGATTTTATGATACTTAGACAACTTTTAGAAGGCTAAAATATAGGTTTATACAAGTTTACAGCCTATATTATCTCTCATTCCAAAGTGAAACCAATAGTGTGTCTGAGCTTTAAAGAAATAATTTTTAAGCTACTATAACAGCTTAAATAAATATACTAAACAAAAACACAGAAACCCTTTGAAAAAGCCTTTATTTGTAATGCTTCACTGTAATCATGTTAACAAATCTGAAAAACTTACTTCTTCATACAATCGGAAATAAAACACATTATCTTAAAATTAAGTAGGGCTCTCTCTCCAGGATCATTTTATTAATGTTGTTTTCTCCTAAACGAACATCCTGGAACAAACAATATTATAATTAAAATCAGATTAAAAACAACCGCGGGTCAGTGCTCTAGAATTCCAACCAAAGGTAGACTAAAACTTCAAATCAGACTCACAAGGGGGATATTTACTACAAGTATTGTTTACGTTCCAATGTCTCAGTGTTTGCCCCTTTTTTAGCACTATACTGCTAAACTGTTTGCAAAAAGAGAGTATAGCAAACTTACAACATTAATGAACTAATCAAGCCAGATGGATTCGCACCAGCCTCGCCACCATACCATATCTACCGTGTTTGTCTGATCTGAGAGTAAAACCAGAGTAACTATTAAGGTGATCTGTGCATTTAAATAATTAAATAACACATTTTGCTGGCAAAATTTGACTTTTTTGTCCTAGACCCAGCATTCATAAATGTTTGTAAACCAATGATTAGGACAAAGTTTAGTAGCTCAGTAAATGTAGTCAATATTTGTTACTTCAGAATTTTATGTTATGTTTACTTTAGCGATTGTCTGTTTATCCTGCCACTGCAACAACAGGATACCTAATATATACATTTGCGCATAAATAGTAGGGACTATCTTAAAATGTAATATGAATCAAAATAATTCTCATAAATGCACGAAATATAAATATTGACACAACCTTGTTTGTAGTGCATTCACAGACACAGGAAAGACCCCGCGATTATGCCTACTTGCATGTCAGTGGCCTGTCATGGGTTGGATCCATGCTCTAACTTAATTATTCAGTTTGATCTCATTTGTCTGAGCATGTCAGACATCAATACAAAAATGACAAATTGCGCCTTGATAAACTATAAAAGCACTGAAAGAAGTTGGTCATGTGAATAAGAGTTAAATTATCACTTAATCTTGTGACATAAAAATGAGGTACGCAATTTAAATTGAATTTATGCTAGCAGCATCTATTGTAATAAAGATCTTAAGTTTAGCTAAATTAGACAATATTTGAACCAGTCGGCATTGGTTCTAAATAGCCGTTTTAGGTTTTTCATCATAACTCTGTAACATAGTTATAACCTAGTTGACCAGCTCTATTGCCAGAGTATGGTAAGGGTTGACGCCCAAAGGCCGACATAGCTTTAACAGTTGTTGCAACATGATCATACAAACAACCTACTGGAGAGCCATTTTTGAAGTGAAACTTCTAATGCGACTTCCAACAAGGTTGCATTAAACGTTACCATGGAAGGGGAATAGAAAGACAGAGCGAGAGTTTCACTTCTTCCGCACGGAGGGACTCCACGCACGTTTTTTTTGTAGCAGTAGTTTCTAGCTAATGAGGTAGTAAAATGTTCTCTTGATAAAATCGAGGCTTTGTGTAAAGTTGAAAAATATTGTGAATGTCAGATTATTGCATGTATCCATGGTCCAAGGTAAGCATGAGTTAAGCATATCATTAATAATTTAAATGTGCAAGTTTTATAAGTTTATGTAAACAAACTAAGAAAAGTGTCAACTCAACAGATTTGGATATGTAGTTTGGAACTTTGGAGTTCATTTTATCCTTTAAATCTCTTTTTCAATACGGCCAATAAGGTATCAGAGATGAGATGCGGGCGATAAGTCATGCACTGACGTCCCGATTAGTTAATTGTGGTATATGAGATAGTTGGTGATAAAGAATAGCACAACAGGCTTTTCTCTAAATTGTTACCCTTCCATTATTGTGGTCACAAGTTTACTTAGCACTTCAAATATTTTATCATGTGATACAAGTTATTTAGCTATTTGTATCAATTATCACTTTTATGTAGGTAGTTGTATATACATTCTTTGCTTATCAAATGCAGATTTCAAGTAAACAAAGACAATTTCAAAGTATTTGCAAAAGCTTGTGCAATTTTGAGCAATGATTCCGGAGATGCACTATCCATACATATTTGCAGATATTGAGAAATTATGTAAAAGGATTGATAAAACCTGTGTAATCCTAAAAATCACATATAATTATCATAATCTTCATATAACTGAGTCATAACTGAACTCAAATAATTTATCATCATAGACTGAAATATCAAACCATTGGGTCTTAGATTTCGGATGATTTCATGAATTTCGGAAATAATAATGCAGTAATTTACCTTCCGTTAATCTAGCACGTCCACCAGTGGGTTGGCAAAGGATCGTTGAGCATCCTGCGCATACGACCACCCTCTGTGCGTGACTGAAAACGGTAGTGATTTTGTAGCAGCCGGGGCATTTCACATCCATGAAGTATGAGTTCGGATGCGGCACCAGCCTCTTCAGCTTGTGTTTCCTCTTCTCCGACGCGGGGGAGGGGTGCAATAAGTCAATTGCGAGCTGAAATGCACGACACATTTAGGTTATAACGCCACTGTAGTATTTCCAAAGTTTCACTGTTTGGAACAGTAAAACAAGGTGCGGGATCGGAAGGGACATCGCTAAATAGCACTTTAGGATTAATAAAATCACGAAAAGACTGAATTTAATGTTAAGAACTAGTTTGACATGTCAGATACTGCCATGTGTATCCGCTTGTTTGGGTGATTTTCGGTTTCCCTCACTATGAGTTTGACACTGTTTTGGGTAGTTAAAACTATCGCAAAAATATCAGCGACACGGGAGTTTAGCACTGTAATAGAACACGGCTGAAATTATTTCTTCACGAATAAAAATACACACCGGCATGGTTACAGCTTTGATGCAGAACCGGAAAAGGAAAGATGGCCAATGTACCACAGACAAGGTTTCTGCACCAGAGACAACGAAAGGTGCGTTCAAAGATTTACAATTAATTTAATGTCATTGTCAAATGCCGAACAATATGAAATGTTAATGTCAAGTCAACTCGAAAAAAAAAGTCTAGAATAGAAAAAAAAAGTTTTGTCGCCATTGTGAAAAAAACACGTCTCCTCATTAAATTAATTAGTTAGTAGTAGCTAGTGAAGTGAAGTCTCCACCACTTTAAACAATAATGGAAAAAATAATAATGGAACAATAATGAAACAATAATGGAAAAAATAATAATATTCAAAATGGAAAGTCGATGGCACAACTTGTTCAAGATGGAGAATGGAAAAGTGAAGACAGTGATGAAAATTGGATTCTGGTTCAGAAGAAACGTTTTCGGAATAGATTTATTGGCACCGTAGGAAAGGCCGAAATCCAACCAGAAAGTAAATTTAAGGCAGCAGATATTAAAATCCCGCTATTTATAACCAATGTTCATAAGGACGTCACAGATAATGACATTATTGAATACATTTATGGCAAAACAATGGAGAAAGTTACTCTGTCTAAAGTAGTTATGAAAAGAGAGAAAAACTACAATGCGTTTAAGCTGTTTGTCTCACAACAGAAAATTTCACTATTTCTTGATGAAAAATTGTGGCCCAACGGGATATCCTTTCGTCGCTTTATACATTTTAGAAGCAAAGGCGATAAAGTAAGGAGCTTGGAGAGGCCTATTTCGTGTTAATTTCTTACTATTGATAATGGATGCAGCACAAAAAATTAACTGTAATATAGCTAGTTTTAATTGTAAGTCACTGAAGCGGTCAATAGATGGAGTTAGGGAGATATGCAAGCTTGCTGACATCATAGCTCTACAAGAAACGTGGCTTCTCCCACATGATTTATCATGGCTTAACGACATTGATAATGATTTTAGCTGTACTGGGAAGTCTGCCGTAGATACGGCAAAAGGTGTTTTACACGGAAGACCTTTCGGCGGAGTAGCTCTCCTTTGGAAGAAATCCGTGTTTCCATCTGTTTCCGTAATTGAGTGCAATAATCCGCGGGTTTGTGCAATTAAAATCTCGTTGAGTGATAAAGATATCTTAGTTTTCAGTGTCTATATGCCGATTAATGCAGACAAAAACTTACCTGAATTTACAGACTGCTTAGGAATTATAAGTGCTATAATAGATAGTAGTAGTACAGAGTGCGCTTTCATAATGGGAGATTTTAACGCACACCCAAACGTATTATTTTGTAAGGAAATGTTGGACTTTTGTTTCGAACAAGATTGGTTGTGTGCAGATTTTATAAAGTTAGGTTATGATTCTTCCACGCATACGTATGTTAGCGACATAGATGGTTCCCAGAGATGGTTGGATCACTGTTTGGTTACGAAAGCCGCTTTCCAACTCGTAGAATCTGTTCATGTTAACCATGGTACTTTTTGGTCAGATCATTTTCCTTTGATGGTGCAGTGTGAAATGGGTAACATAAAACCAAAATTAGTAGCCAAACAATCCATTTCAAACAAAATAATTTGGGGAGAACGTTCAAGAGGTCAAGTTGATAAATATTACTCACTTTGCCATGAGAAGCTCAGAGATATTAATTTTCCAGATTTATTGCGAAATTGCAGTGAAACCTTTTGTAACAATGTAGATCATAATTTAATATTGGATAAAATGTATTCTGATATAGTGTCTGTACTAGGTAATGCTGCAATCTTAACGTCAACTAAATCAAAAAGTAAAAATAAGAGACGGGTGCTAGGTTGGAATAAGCATGTAGCTGAAATTCACGGGAAGGCGAGGCTTATGTATCGAGCTTGGATAGATGCAGGTAAGCCAGTTGCAGGTTCATTTTATGATGATATGTGTTCCAGTAGAAAAGCTTTCAAGGCAAAATTGAAGTGGTGCCAAAATCAACAAGATCAGATCAGAATGGACATACTGGCCACTCATCATAAAAATAAAGACTTTAAAAACTTTTGGAAATCTACAAGCAAGCTTAATGCAAGGCCTCGTCTTCCTGTGAGTGTAGAAGGAATTAGCGATGGCAAAGACATTGCAAATCTGTTTATGGAGCAGTTTAGGGTTCAGTCAACTCTTCCTCTCACGCCTAAGGTGCCCGATACACAGGTTGAGGGTACTAAACTAACCATCAAGTTTACTGCTAAGCAAATAAGACAAATAATATATAACATGAAGAAAGGAAAGTCCCCGGGTCACGATGGGCTCAGTATTGAGCACCTAATGTGTGCTGGCCCTCACCTGCCTAGAATCTTGTCCATGTTCTTCTCACTCTGCCTAAGCCATAGTCATCTCCCCAAAGAGCTAATGAAAACAATAGTAGTTCCCATAGTAAAAAATAAGACCGGAGACATTTCAGACAAATTGAACTACAGACCAATCTCACTTGCTACCACCATAGCAAAGGTATTTGACAGTGTGCTTGAAAAACAACTTGACGGTCACTTAAACTTACATGACGCTCAATTTGGTTTCAAAGCTGGTCTTTCCACAGAAAGTGCCATCATGGCTCTCAAGCACACTGTTAAATACTATACTGATAGAAAAACTCCTATATATGCATGTTTTTTAGATTTGTCTAAAGCTTTCGATCTTGTATCGTATGAGAAACTATGGGAAAAGTTACGCGAGATAAAGTTACCGGTTGAGTTAATTAAGATATTTAAAACATGGTATAATAATCAAGTAAATGTTGTGCGATGGGCAAATGAAATGTCAGAGGACTATATCTTGGAATGTGGAGTCAGGCAGGGAGGGTTGACGTCCCCTAAACTGTTTAATTTATATGTTAACCAGTTGATCGTTGAGCTCAGTAACACCCGTGTTGGGTGCCATATAGATGGCACAAGCGTTAATAATATCAGTTACGCAGATGATATGGTGTTGCTGAGCCCATCGGTTAGTGGTCTTAGGAAACTATTAGGTTGCTGTGAGAGTTTTGCTGAAGAACATGGCTTGAGATACAATGCTAAGAAAAGCGAAGTCATGGTTTTCAAAGCAAAAAACAACTCTCCACATTTTATTCCTCCCATCTTTCTAAATGGAAATCTTTTAAACATTGTCACTAGTTTTAAATATCTTGGTCACATAGTAACAGACGATCTCAGGGACGATCAGGATTGTCGGGAAGCTTGTGGGGGTTGCGGTGAACTATACATACATTTATATCAGGCTATATTCTCAACATCTGCTTCGCTATATCACCTTTATGATGCAACACCCATCGCTGCATACCGTTATGCCAGCGTGTCCCAACAAACTGTACTTATAGTGCATATACAATGTGAGTTCACTCACCGGGCACGTGGGCTCACCAATCGCCTCGTGGTGATGGTGACAGAGCCTTCTCGGGCTGCTCACTTCCCCGATTACAGTGAGCATGGATTTCATGGACAGCCTTACCCGTCCGATGTCGGTTTCACACGTCCTGTAATGTTAAAATACCATGAGCTGGTAACTAAGCATCACAACCCTTCAGCACCTATGATCTTTTACGTCGAGCTACATTTAACTTAATACCACCTGAGTGTACCCACTACCGCCCTTGTACCGGCCCACGAAAGCGGCGACACCTGGTCCGGTCCTGTTTCAGGTGGCGGGGGATTCGCACGGGAGCAGATCCGATCGTAGGCCATCGTGATCTGCGCGTGAGGAGCTCGTGTCGTCTTTCAGACTCCTCGCCCACGCAGCCGACCCTCTGCGGCTCTACGCTCTGTACACCAAGCGTTCTCAGACCGGGCTGACGGTTGGTATCGTACATCAGGCACCGCCCCCTGGCAGTCCTGCACCCCGGCCATGCATTTGGCAGTAGACAATCACGATACTTCGTGAGCTCTATGATGAGCTATAAACTTCCCGTACGAATCCTAACCTTCAGATTGTGCACAATATGAAGTCTCTATCTGTATAAGTAATCCACATAAAGAACATGTTTATTAATAGTTATTCATCAGTTATTCATCAAAGCATGAGTGCAAGCAAGGTAATAAAGAGTCTGTGATACTTAGCTCCGATATTTCGTGAGATGTTGTCGCTCGTGTGGACGCCGTTGAAAGCAGAAAGGAAGATGGCGTCACCCCATTGCCGGGGTTCTCAAGCCATCACTTAAATGTCAACTGCGGGCCTTGTGATTGGTCGTTTGGACAGGACGCGTTGATTGGACTATTCATTGCAGGAGGATGTTGTTTGGTGTTGCCTGCATGGAAAATATCGTGGCAAGCGCAGCCGTCACGACAAGGATATTGAGAGAGAGCGCAGAGCATTGGCAGTGAGGTGTAACATGATTATACGTAGGTTTGCTCGATGTACGGATGACGTCAAAATTGCTCTATTTAAAGCATTTTGTCAGTCGTTTTACACGAGCAGCCTATGGGTATCGTTTACCAAAAAAGCTTATAATGCTCTGAGGGTCCAATACAACAACGGGTTTAGGATGCTGCTGGGGCTGCCACGATTTTGTAGTGCGTCAGCTATGCTTACACAGGCGCGAACTGATGGGTTTCATGCCATTATGAGAAAAAAAGCCCACTCCCTGTTGAGCAGAATGCGTGGTAGCAACAACAGCATCCTTAGTACAATAACCGATAAGCCTGATTGTTCCATCCAGAGATACTGGAATAGTCTTATTATAGGTCTCGTTAGTTAAGTTTAGTTTTATATTAATGTTGTATTTTCATATGTATGTAGTATTTGTAATTTTAATAATTTATATTGTAAAAATTTATGTTGTAATGTATAATGTAAAGAACTCGATCTCATTTGTACTCACTAATATGGACCACTGTTGTCTGAAATAAAGATTTATTATTATTATTATGCACATATATTTATTTTTATTCTTAAATTTAAGTTTTTTTTACAATAAAACATAAAAACAAAATATTATTAAAAAAAACCTAAACCTAGAGTGCCGCCGGCAGCGGGGCAGGGCCCAAGCTACCGGTGGTTAGGGCTGCAGAGTGAGGAACCTCCTGACAATACGTGCCGTGTCGAGGATTACCGCCTTCTGCATCTGACCCTTGACCCAACCATCTAGCGAGAGCCTCTTAAGGTGTTGGTCGAGGCTCTTCGCTATAAGACCGTTCACCGATACGACTATCGGGACAATGATCGTCGAGTCAACATCCCACATGGCGGTAACCTCGTGAGCCAAGTCAAGGTACTTGCTGAGTTTGTCCTTCTCGGCCTTCACGAGGTTCTCGTCATGTGGGATGGTGATGTCGACGAGCACTGCCCGGCGCTGGGACCGGTCGACCAACACGATATCAGGCTTATTGGCGACAATAGTCCTGTCCGTGATGATAGAACGGTCCCAGTAGAGCAAAGCACGACCATTCTCGAGAACTGGCGCTGGTGCGTACTTATAGTACGGCACCTCAGACTCGACAAGGCCGTATCGAAGGGCAAGTTGCTGGTGGATGATCCTGGCCACCTGGTTGTGCCTGTGCAAGTACTCGCCGTTAGCAAGATGCGAACAACCGGAAATGATATGTCGGAGAGACTCTCCAGGACGGTGGCATGCCCGACAGATGTCGACCGTACCGTCCTTCATGATATATTTCCGGTAGTTGTTCGTCTTGATAACTTCGTCCGCAATCGCACAGGCAAAACCCTCGGTTTCCCCAAAGAGGTCACCGAAACGTAACCAGTTCACCGACGGTAGCAGGTCCACATCGGGCCCTGTTAGGGCCCGATAGAACCGCCCGTGCAGCTCCTTGCCCTTCCATTATTATTATTATTATATTTACTGAGGCATGACTTGGACTTGACCATGACTTGACTGTAACTTGCTTGACTCTGACTTGTTTGAAGCTAATAAATAAAATTTGAAAAAAAATATTACAATACTTGACATTAGCAAATGCACAATACGTGCAACGCCAAAATCCTCTCAAAAGGAAAAAAGCATAAAATCAACTGCCAATAAAAATAAAAATATAACAAAATAAAGTTTATAAAGTTATCTCTGCTGCGTGCTGCGTGTATTATTTGTGTTCGTGCAGGTTATTTTATAGTAAACTTTTAGTTATAAAACGATTGAAATCAGGGTTAGTTTTATTCTAAGCCCTTCAATTGAATATAAGCTAATTTAGCTCGTCTTTACTGACATGGCTGACGAGGAATTCGAACCTGAAGATGCAGGCGCAGACTACGACGATATTGCTGATGATGATGACAATATCGAGGAGACAGAGGAACAGGAGGAAGAAGGATATAATGCACAATGTCTAGCGCCCGGGCAGGCTGGCGGTGGCGTAGAGAAAGCTAAACGAATCACTTCCAAATACATGACCAAATATGAGAGAGCGAGAGTCCTAGGTGAGGTTATAAATATGCATGATCATTGTTCAGAAAATATGTGCGGATGCTACCAAATGCGATTTCATGTTTCAAGATTTCTAACACTGTCTTGTCAAATTCAAATGGCATAGTACCTATAGCAATATTTGATATATCTTAGTATTTTTTAAATTGTAAAAATGCTTTTTACAATATGTTTAACAAAATAAAAACAAATATTTTTTGAAACCTAGGGGAGAAGGTATCCTAGTCGGGTCTCATAACTCTGTCCCGTGTTGATGATGACTGCCTTCTGCATCCTATCATTCATCCTTTATCATCCTATCCTTTACTTAATCTAAACTTCTAGCGAGAGCTCCTTAGGTGTTGTTCAAAGATATTTGCTATAAAGCCATTCACTTTGACATATATTTGGAGAATAAATAAAAAAAAAAACATTTATTTCAGGCACTCGAATAATTGACCCATAAAATACAAACTAACAATACAAATAAAATGATACCACGCTGTAAAGAGGCGCTCGTCTACTTACCTAAATGTAAATCTAAAATCTAAGAAGCACAATAGTGCTGGGTCATTTTTTGTTGGCACCCATGTGAACTGAGACCCAATGCTTAAACATTGGGCTCCTTAAATCATCAGAGACAGACGACGCAGGCGTTGCCAGCTGTGATTGTTGATTGTTGTCTTTGTCGAGTCAACATCCCACATGGTGGTTACCTTGTGAACCAAGTCACGGTACTTGCTGATTTTGTCCTTTGGCCGTTACAAGGTTCTCGTCATGTGTGAGGGTGATATCAATAAGCACTTCCCAGTGTTGGGACCGGTTGACCACCTAAAATATCAATCTTACTAGCGACAATTGTCCTGGCACTGGAGTGTCCTTATTGCATAACTCCTTGGGACTAAAAAGCCATATTGACAGGAAAGTTGCTGTTAGATAATCCTGGCCACTTGGTTGTGCCCGTGCAATTCCTAACCGTTGTTAGAAAGATGTGAACAACCCAAAATTATTTGTTAGAGAGACTCTGGGATGGTGGTATGGTTGACAAATGTCGACCGTCTCTCATGATATATTTGCAATAATTTTTCTCTTGATAACTTCCTCAAAACCCTTGGTTTCCCCAAAAAGGTCAAGTGTAACCAGTTTACCAATGCTGGCAGGTCCACAATAGTACCACCTGTGCAATTCCTTGCCTTACGTCACTGCAGTCAGTGTTTAGCATCAATGGTTTGCACCAGTATTGGTTCCCCAGGGAGAGTGGCATGAAGCCCTGTGTCAACTGCCATAACATTATAATGCTCACACTTGTTGCAAGAATACATTATAAGACTGCACACTTCACGGTTGTGGGTATTCTTGGCATTTGAAAAGCCTTGACCCCTGGCCCTCCGTACTGAAAGTGCAACATCTCTCGACACCCCAAGCCACTCACGCCAATGTTGCCCTCTGGTGTCAATATACGGCAGCCTTTATGGGGGACAAGTCATCACCCGCCAAATTATCTTGAAATGAGGCACCAGTTAGTTCAACATTATCAAGAATTCATCACAATAGCCCAGTTTTTTAAATCATATAATGTAAAATAGTTTCATCATTCCTATTCACACACATCCCATAAATTGTATTTTTTACTCAACAGGGCCTCTTGGTGTTGGCTCCGGCCCCACCAATACCTCTCAAAAGTCCAGGCTAGACCTGTGAATGAAAATAAATCCAGCGAAATAATAACAATATGTGGATAATGTCACATTGGTTTTCACAAATAAAGTTATCCTATGTTTTGTCAAATGTCTCGGTTATGATCATGGGTAGACTTTTTTTACTGTCCAAACATGATACTGTCATGGGAATGACCAACCCAATGATGAACCCAATGTTGAGATTTCCGTACATTTACATGGACAACTCCAACTTTTCACAGACATTTCCCTAAGTCTTGTTAAGATTAAATAAAATAAATTAGCTGTGTTGCAAGACTGGTTCTGCAATTTTGTCGGTGTCAGTGATGCCAGTAGTGATGCAATATTTATTATCATCGTCCTTGATCCATCTGTGGGTGAAGTACGAATTTGCGCTACGTAAATTTGTATCGAATTCGATACAAATTTAGTTTTTTTTTATGACATTCGCTCCGTATTTTTCGCGGCAAATACTCGTTCTTCGCCCACAGTAATGTGTACCCTCCGGCATATGCAGATAGTTTAGCCAGTTATCATTAAAAAAAAACATATTTTCTGTTACAGGAACCCGAGCATTACAAATAGCCATGTGTGCCCCAGTAATGGTGGAGCTAGAAGGAGAAACCGACCCTCTACAGATAGCCATGAAAGAGCTAAAACATGGCAAGATCCCGATCATCATCCGGCGTTACCTCCCAGACCATTCCTATGAAGATTGGAGCATCGATGAACTCATAATGATAGACCAATAGTTTTAACTAAATTGTATCCTTTGGATGTGTCTGTATGTATGAAAGTGAATGGATTTATCTGATAACCAGTAGCACCCTCCTGTTTCACAAGCTATCCTACAGGATCTGTTTGCTTTTCGGAATAAACAGCCTATATATAAATCTAGGGTAAAAGCTACCTCCATACTGTTTATGCAAAGATGAACTGATGAAGTTAGCATCTGATCTAGGGTGCCTATGAATCAAACAAATTGTCTTTTGTTCAAATAAGTGGACTGTATAATTTATAAATAATAATGGTAATAAAATTACTTTCTTAGGATATCTTTTATGGGTCATGAATATAATACTAAAAGAACGCTACGCAGTGAGCGACTTGATCGAAAAGATAGCAAAAATGATCCTGCCGTGGCTTTTAGCAGTAGCGGAGGTAGTGACATAGTTGTGGGATTCCTTGACAGCAATGTCATAATGTCATCTGCATTGCGGGCGGTGGCACCCAGGTTGCTCCGACAATACCGAATTTCATTGAAATGTGACAGCACCTCTAATGACATTTCTTTTACGGAGAGCGGCCACGCGTCTGCGGCCTCCCTTTTTATAGAAGCCTGCCACTTGGCACAGTAGTGACTAAAGGGCATCCATTAATTACATGAGCTCAAAATGGGAGGGGGGGGGGGGGAGAGAAATCCTATAAAATATAATTTCAACTAATAGGACATAATGAAAATCCCGTCAACTTTAAAAAAATATACAAATATGAAGATAATAAATAATTACCCTTTTTTTTGAGTGTCCCATTCTCACGTATGTCACCACGAAGGGGGAGGGGAGGTTCAAACAGCTAACGTAATTAACCCGCTTTGTTCTTAGTACGCTCCTGGTACTCGTAAACTTGCCTTAGGGTTAATCCGCTACTGTATACAACAACAAATTTACCAAATAATCCAGACGCAATTAGCAATAATTAGGTAGTTTAAGTTTCTATGCATAAGAAGGTAAAATAAATTAAGGTATTTTCAACTTTTTTGTATTTCATTTAAATAGAATATTGCTGGCATAGACTTGTCCAATGGCTGAAAAACAC
This sequence comes from Agriopis marginaria, assembly GCA_932305915.1. Lineage (NCBI taxonomy): Eukaryota > Metazoa > Arthropoda > Insecta > Lepidoptera > Geometridae > Agriopis > Agriopis marginaria. Next base: position 8,030,508 of record OW029933.1, read on the forward strand.
CAAAAAATTATTCCTAGATATTAAGACCTGAATGCGCGTTGGTGGTCAAAAGCAAGCATATTACAAAAAAAAGAAGGTTATCAATTTCACTTTTTTGTTTGTATTTTACCACAGACAGACACACAGATACACACGTTAAACTTGTAACATCCCTCCTTTTGCGTCGGGGGTTAAAAAATGCAACTACTTCCACACCAAATTTTATTTAAAAAACCGTTCAGTTGTTAAAACAAATTTATTTGTAATATCAATCTTATAATGCTATTCTAGTATTTTATTTACCTACAATTCAAACCTTGTACACAGGGTTACGCAGAAAGGGTACTAAGCCTAAAGGGGTCAATAGTACCCATCGTTATGAACAACTTTTACTATGAGTGATCAAACGCGGATTATTCGCGTTAAAAAATAAACAAAAAGAAAAAAGTCGCGGTCAAAATCAGACCATATTCCATAGAAAGAAAAGAAAGAAAATAAATTTTATTCGACACCTTTACAAAAAACATATCTAGAGGATACAATCAGTGTCGAATGGGTCCGTCTCGGCATAAATGTTAAAAGTCAAAGAAGACTGTTATTCAACTCGAAAAAAGTATGGAACAAACAGCTGATATTTTTTTACGATTTTAGGGTTGGTCTCAAACTAAAAGTTGTTCATATTGATGAGTATAACCTCTGAGTATAACTAGGCATAACGGACTCCTTTCGGATTTTTACTCTTTCCGCGTAACCCTTAGTTACCTATGTTGTATATCTGTAGGTATAGATTTTTCAGTTTTTGTTGCATACCTTATTGAAATACGAAGAATGCTAATAACAGGTAGTAAGTATCTACTAGTACTTACTACTGGTTTCGTAACTAATTAACTCTTGCTTTTAAAATCGCTGCAGCCAATTTAACATCGTCCTCTAAATTGGTTAAAGACTACACTCTCAATTAACAGATATCAACCACCACTTAGACACGATGCTGTGGAACCATGATTGCCTCTAAGTACCGATAGGCGACAAAAGTGCCGATGCGATGCAACGACTTTATTTTCAAACGAAGTAGGTACCTACGCCTACGAAGATACTGAAATATTGTAACAGGTGTAAATCTCATTCCTTCCTTGAAGAGCCAAAAGATTTTTCTCGGCGTCTCTAGTTTTGGATAGGCAGGGGCCTTACGGGCTACCTCACACCGCTGTTACAGTGCGGGAAATCGAACGTGAACCTTATAGTGCTAACAGACGCTCGAACTCGGCTAACGGATCGCCGTCCAACAAACGGGAGAGAAAGAGTGAGAATTTCATATTTCCCTCTCTTTCTCTCCCATTGGTCAGACGGCGGTTGAGGTCAGCCGCGTACGAGCGTCTGTTAGCACTGTTAAACCGCCGAGATACCGATTTGCAGTCGTGCAACTTTTCGCAATCACCTAAAAAAGGAATCGCTTAGAAAAGTTAAAGCCCCAGATCTGACAGTTCCCACGCCTCGAAAAGAAAGAAAAAAAATCTCCAGTTAGCCTGTGGATATGACGTGGAACTGCTGACTTACTTTTACTTCTTCAAATAAACCAGCCAAGTGTGAGTCGGGTTTGCGCACTGAGGGTTCCGTACCACCACAAAGTACAAAAAGTAGTGCAAAAAGACAACATCACGCCCAGGCGGTCACCCATCCAAGTACCGTCCGCGCCCTACGTTGCATAACTTGATAATGAACAGCCAACAAATTTGTAACCGATTCACACTTTGCCATTATTTATTATTCGTTGTTATACCTTAGATAACGTGTGTACTATAATCATGCCAAGTTTGACGTACGTATTACCGTTTTAACATTAGAGCAATTACAAAAATACGTTTGTTGTATGGAGACACCTCATTACGTTTTTATTTTTTGACTTTTTTATTATTTCTTAATCCGCCGTAACATTAGGTGTAATATTAGGTGTAGTATTCTGTGAAAGTTTCAATTGGCTATTTATTACGGGCCGAAAGACAGTCGTCAAAACGTAGGACGGACAGACAGACAGCGAAGGCTTAGTAATAGGATCCGTTTGCATCTTTTGGGCACGGAACTCTAAAAAGGGGTTCTCAATTCGGTTGTTTATTTTTATTTTAAAGTTTTTACCTCTGCTCTCCGTCAATTATAAACGAATTTGGAAATTTGGAAAATTGTTTTTATTTGATAGGATGTACTTACAAATTGGTCCCATATAAGTTTCATCAAAATCGGTTCAGGAGTTTGGGTTTTAAATCAAAGTAGCTGGAAAAATAATAATATCGGTTTATAAATGACGGGAGTTCTGAACAAACATTTAAAAAAAACGAATTGAGATATCTATTTTTTGAAGTCGGTTAAAAACAAAAAACCCTTCTCTTGTTGTGTTGTGTAATGTTTCGGAAAACAAGAGCAGAAAACTCGACTTTACAAAGGTACATAAACATTTCAGCGATATCTTGCCATCATCGGCCTAAGACACCTGTCTACGTCAGCAAGTTATTATGATCCGAGGGCGATCCGCAAATAACCGGGAATGCGAACTGCGAACTTGTGTGGGCAACTGGCTTTGCGGAATCAGTCAGCGCGTCGTACCTTCCAATCAGGGTTGTTAAATTTTTAAGGGTTCCGTATACTAAGAATAAAAACGGGACCCTATTACTAAGCCTACGCTGTCTGTCTGTCCGTCTTACTTTTTAACGGCTGTATCTTTCGAACCGTAATAAATAGCCAATAATTGAAACTTTAACAGAATATGTAAATGTTACATGCTAGCCCGCTCGGCCACTATCGCTCTACATGCCACTACTCGGCCACCATCGCTATACATGCTACCGCTCGGCCACCATCGCTATACATGCTACCGCTCGGGCACTATCGCTCTACATGCCACTACTCGGCCACTATTGCTATACATGCTACCGCTCGGCCACCATCGCTATACATGCTACCGCTCGGGCACTATCGCTCTACAAGTTTACATGCTACCACTCGCGGCCACCATCGCTCTACAAGTTTACATGCTACCACTCACGGCCACCATCGCTATACATGGTACCGCTCGGGCACTATCGCTCTATAAGTTTACATGCTACCACTCGCGGCCACCATCGCTCTACATGCTACCGTTCGGGCACTATCGCTCTACAAGTTTACATGCTACCACTCGCGGCCACCATCGCTATACATGCTACCACTCGCGGCCACCATCGCTCTACATGCTACCGCTCGGCCACCATCGTTCTACATGCTATTGCTATCGCTCGGCTACCATAACTCTACACCGCATCGCATCGCTCATGCATAATATGCAAGCAAAGCACCATTACGCGCAATGACGATATTGGTTCTATCTATGATTACGAATTACGAGAAACTCTCTTTAAAATATCTATTAGTTTGTATGTTTAAACTTATGTACTTATGTTTATTTAAAACATTTATCTAGACCTATCCCACACCATATTTTACTGTAGGTACACTGCCTACGTCTACACTATATACCTACAGTATCTTACACCTAATAATAAATATTCAGTAACGATCTTTATTGAGTGAAATGAGCAAGCCGAATGAATAATGAAGCACATGTGGGCATCATGAGGTTCTTACATCAATCATGACACTGTTTTAAAACCGCGATCAATGGATTTTTTGTGTTGGCAGGTGGGCCTATAGGTTTATTAGTAGAAACTGTCATGATTTTTCCGGTTGAGCTTTTCTTTGCAGACGTAGTGCGTAGGTACGTGTTGTAGATAAAACGAATGTGTGATTAAAGAAGATGTTATTATTTAGCTAGTTTCTAAATACATTAAAATACGATTAGGTAGAAACAAAAAACTAGATTTGTTCGTCTTTATTATTTTATTTCCTAGAAACTTAATGTCCTTTCTAAGGATAGGACAAAGGAGATACATCTTATGATATAATGATGATTCTAATCTTATGGGATTGTATATTTCCTAGAAACCGAATGTCATTTCCTTAGATTATGATGTTTTTTGGAGATCGATGGGGGAGGCCTAAGTCCAGCATTGGACGTCCTATAGCTGAAATGATGATGATGTTTCCAACCTAACCTAACCTTGGGATTGTGGGCAAAAGCTTTTCATAATCAGTTTTTATTTTATTTATTTATTGTAAATTGGCTTCCGCTTGACCACCAACTCGCCAGATGCTGTCGAAAATGCTGTCTACGATGGAGCACGCGCTTGCCTAGAAGAAACCGATCCACTTGCGAATTAAAGAAGTAAGAAGTCCCAGATTGTAAGTACCTACCGGGTGTTGTATTACGGTTAATTTCATATCTTTTTAATTTAATTATCCCAGTAGATGCTGAGAATATTGTGATTGTATGATGGCTGTGCGAGCTCCAACATCGAGTGGAGAGACGGCGCCGGCGGCCGTGGGATGTTGGCACGCGCACCGCGCTGAAACTCGCGAGAGCTGCGCCGCCGCGCGAGCGCGCCAGTACCCCTCCGACCAGCGATGCTGTGCTGTCTCCGGAAATAGAGTACGTCCGCCGTCCTCGCGTGCAGTGTCGCGAACTACCCGTGCCCACCGCCGCCACTGCAACCGCTTCGAAGCCGACAAATCGCGGTTATTATTAGAGCCGCGGAACCAGCGGACATTCTCACTGTCCCTCGCGATTTGACGGCTTCGAGCTCGACGCGAGTTGCATGCCCACGGGGATGCAACTCGGGTCGACCGGAACATCTGAAGTTACGGGTGGTTCAGTGTAGATGTGTGCAATGTCCGTAGATCCGACCGGGTGTGCGAGAGTGAGTGCAAATGACTGATAGCCCGGTGTAGCGGGCCGAACTTGAGCAACATGTGGACCAAAGGATTTACGTTATGGAGGTGGATGTTGTGCACGCTGCTGGTTGCGTCGGCTCTTGCGGCTGCGGCTAGAGGTGAGTCCTACGCGTGTCTCCACCGAGCTCGCCTCACGCCGCACTCCGGTCTCTGCGTCACTACATCGTGTCTATTTTCGGCGTAACTTGCGCTGAAATTATGTAAAAAGCTCACGTATGTGCTCTATTTTTGGCGGTAACCTTAGGTGAAGTTCTGTATGACAAAGTGATCTAGTGACCCATATGGGCGGATTCGCTGCGTGCTACAGCCTAACGCCGAGGTAGCGTAGAACGCTAGACGCCTTGATTTCTCGCAATGCTAGATACGTAAATAGAAATACAGGGATTTGTCGTTTGGCGTCGCCATCTTGTGAAAAACGATAGGATCGTCGTGACGACAATATAAAAATGTGAGAAGAAAGTGGGTCATATCATATTTTTCATGCTTACGATACTCATCAATCACACTTCATAATGTAGGTCTGAGTTCGCTATTATAGATTGTACTTAATAGTTCTCATTAGACAATTAATCGGCTTTTCACTCACTCACTCTACTTACCCTTCTCACGAAAATTGTAAACGACCAATTTTTGAATCTTAGAATTTACCTATCTTACCTACGTAATTACTTAGTATAGTATATTTCTCTATGTTTCAAACCCTATGCCTAAATCATATCCACTTTCTAAGTCACTTTCGACTTGGTTTCGACAGATAAGAATATCTTTACGATGTGATATGTACAGTTTCTTTTATAAACTTTGAATAGCTCCTAATAGAAAGCGTGCATGAGTAATATTTCATTGCATATAGATTTGTAGGATCTAACACTGACAAGAAAATAAACAAGTCCAGCAAAACACGCAAAACCGACATAGTTGTTATGCAGAAGACCTCGAAAAGCGTCATGCATCAAGGCCAAACTTGCTAAAGGTTGGACGAAAATACTGCAACTTCTGATAGATATGAACTATACCTACTCTACCTACACGTTATCGTGTGAGATATTTAGAAACAAGTAGGCACTAACTTCAGAAACTACAATCAGTAGGTACTTCATTTAACTGTATTTAGATGCAGAGGATTTAGGCACTTTGTAGATGAGATGTAGGTATGCAAAAACGCACGATATGAAATTCACGACACATCAATCCCATCGCCTAGAAAACTATAAGTAAACTCAGATCAAATAAATTATTTGATAACCGTTGTATAACCCCGTTATACAACGAGTTGAGGACCCCGGATCTGACAAGATCGGTTAGATTCTCTCCAATTAGCCAACCAGTTCAACCTACTAGTATACTTTTGGCCCTATAAAGCACAGCAAGTCTGATTCTCCATATCCGGCTACGGCTCAAATTGAGGTCCGTACCTTAGCAACAAACGCCATCGCAAGTAGCCCCCAAACTCCATCTAACGTTTGGCAAGTGCCCGGTCACACAGTCTGAGGCAATCAGCAAAAAAAAATACATATATAACATTTGAATCTCCATAGGAAGTCAAAGGCATCCCACCCAGCACCCTGGCACGATGCCTAAGGCAATACTCCCGAGATTTACATGTGTAAATGGGAATTCTGTGGGCATTTCCCCACATAGAACCAGACCACACCGCGGTTCACGGCATAGCGGGATACGGGTGTTTCCAGATAGTTACAATCTGGGTGTCGCGAGTAACCGGTTTCTTCTAAGCAAGCGTGTTCCGTCGTAGACTGTATGAGTAGGCGGTCAAACGCAAGCCGGCAAAGTGCAACTTGGGCTAGCGCACTGAGGGTTCTGTACAACCACATAAAAGTACAAAAAAGTTGTGCAAAAAGACAACCGATCAACCATCCAAGTAGCGAGCGCGCCCGACGTTGCTCGTCGGTGAACAGGAATTTGTCACCGACTCGCACTTGGCCAATATTTAGTAAGGAGTCTGATACAAATCGAGGAGACAAATTTCCCTGAAAGCTTAATTTTCTTGAAGATAGTAAATGAGCAAAATGAGGCAATGAACTTTTTTAGCAAGCTCTTTCCAGAAAGTAGAGACTACATTTAAAAATTAATTATCAATTATAATATCAGTGGGCACATAGGTATGCCACTTAGGCTTAGGCTTAGGCTTGTCATTCTAATAAATAATGCCCATGGTGAATTAAATACACCGGCCTAGTGCGAGTCGGGCTAACGCACTGAGGGTTCCGTACCACGACAAAATACAATAATATCAACAAAAAAAAACCAGACTTCAAAATAAGTAAAATATGACATTGAGATTCTACTACGTAAAAATTACGTTTGTTGTATCACCCCCCTTAATTTTTCTTCTTGCCTTTTTTATCAATTCTTAGTTTATCCGCCGTAACATTACCTACCATATTCTGTGAAAATTTCAACTGCCTGTCTATTACGTTTCGAAAGATACAGCCGTTTCAAGGTAAGACGGACAGACGGGCGGACAGACAGACAGACATCGTAGGCTTAGTAATAGGGCTTGGAAATGGGATAAAATTACTGTATATATTTATGGAACAAATGTTTTTTTTTGCGATTTCTTGGGTGGTCCCATAGTAAAAGTTGTTCATAATGTACAATTACCTCCTTTCGTCTTAGTACAGGGTAACCCTGTAAGTATATAAAACGTCAGACAAATTCAGAAACAGGCCTTCTCCCATGGTGGATAATATTAGAGCCCAACCTCTCTCTCTCTCTCTCTCTCTGAAAGAAGGCCTGTGTCCCAGCAGTGGGGAACATGAAAGGCTGATACAATACAATAAAAATTTTCTTTATCACACACCGAAAATATAAATGATACATGAACTAACATAAAAAAATATATATATAAGGCAGTATAATGGGCGGCCTTATCGCCTAAAGCAATTTCTTCCAGGCAACCTTTAGAGATTTTCTGATAATGATATAAAATGTCGTAGCAATGATCTGTTACTATACTACGATACTTTATCTAAGTGTCGTAGATTCTGTTAATCTATATTATGTATAAAAATCGATGTGTAAATTGTGTAATGTGTATGTTACCTATGGACTCAAAAACGGCTGGACCGACTTTGACGGAACTTTTACTGGCAGATAGCTGATGTTATAAGGAGTACCTAACTTAGGCTACTTTTATTGAGGACTAGCGGTCCGCCCCAGCATCGCACGGGTATAGATTATAGCCTATGTCACCCGGGGATAGTGGAGCTTCCCAACAGTGAAAGAATTTTTCAAATCGGTTCAGTAGTTTCGGAGCCTATTCAATGCAAACAAACAAACAAATCTTTCCTCTTTATAATATTAGTATAGATGAAACAGCGGACCGCATCTAGTTTGTTATACTTTCAAAAAGGCTACTTTTATCGAGGGTAGGTATCCACGCGCGTGAAACCGCGGGGCGCTGCTATAGCAGGTTTCAAAACTGGTATATCTCTTATTCCAGGTGACGACGATGTACCTTCAGAATCACAATGCCGTCCATATATCGAAAAAGCTCTGAAAGAGCTCGAATCAGGAGATCAACCAGGTGAGTGTTTACGCAACTAGAAATATTTAATAACACACACATTTTCCAATATAACCCATTAGAATGTTGCTTATAATGAGAGAATAATGAATAACAAAACACTACCGTAAAGTTCAAAAACTAAACAGCAGGTGTTACAAGTATCCATAGGCGACGGTGACTGCTTTCTTTCCATCAGGCAGCCCGTCTGATAGTTTGCCACCTATGGCATTAAAAAAATAAAGAAAACAGCAAACCGAAATTCAATAAAACTACCATATTTGTGCAGCAGTTTTTCAATTTCAGTGTGAATCTGTAACTGCAATAGATATCAATACAATTCGGTTTTTATAAAATTGGGAATCCGTACAGTTAGGAATCTGTTGAATTGGGAATCCGCACACGAATAAGTAGAAAGGGGAATTTGTAATACTGGGAAACTGTAGAATATGGATCTGTTGAAACTGGAATCTGTAAAAAAAAAAACTATAGAATTGGGAACAATTCATTTCAAAGACTTATACTTTTAAAAAAGGTGACCAGTGAAATGTGAAAGGTGAAAATTATATTAATAAACCTTCAGAAGCAATAAATAATCGACTGGCATCACAAAAGTAATCTAAATAATCAAACCTTGACAACATCAAGTTTAAAACATTATGACTTTAAATAGATTATCTATTTCAAAAAACCAAACCAAAGTTAATATAATATTGTACCTACCAAAATAATATTATGTTAACACGGATTATGAAGTCGGGCAGGAACAATATTTTACTATCAAACTTAGATTAAAAAAGAAACAAAATTTATTTTATGTTTGTTCCCGCCCGACTTTAAAATGCGTGTAAAAAATATTATTTTGTTCTTTGTAGTGGTATATTAACTTAGAATGTTTGTGTTTTGTGGGTCGGTTTTTAAGACAATTTATTTTAGAATTTGTATAGAAACATGACCTTTGATAGCCCGTTGGTCCAGTTGGTAGTGAACCTAATTTCTGAGGTTGGGGGCGTGGGTTCGATTCCCACCTAGGACAAACATTTATGTGATAAACATTTGTGTTTGTTCTATATCTGGGTGTTACATATCTATTTAAGTATATGCGTATTAAACATATATATATGTATCTACGTATATCAGTCATGGTAGCCATATTACAAGCTTTGCTTAGTTGCTGTGGGGTCAAACAACCCCACAGGATACCCCCAAAATAAGTAAAGTGTATGAAAAAAGTTCCCGAATAAAAAAAAAAATTATAAAGTGAAAACAAGTGCTAAATTAGGTAAGGTATATTTTTTTTTTACACCAATGACGTTATTTTGCACTCAACAATTAATCATCCAGAAACTAGTTCAAACATCCGAATTTGATGGAAGTTTAACATGTCGGCTGTAAAAATAGCACTTTATTGTCTTTAAATCTCGTTTTCTCACGCGTCAAGGAACGTTTCCGTTTCAAATAAACACGTTGTGCTCGGAAAAGTCACGCCATTAAATTTAACCTCTCTGCGAGAAACGCCACCAAATTGCATGGATTTACCAGCGCTCACATGTTAGATTCTATTTTAATTTAACCGCCCAGAGACTGTAAACGTCACCGATTTATTACTATGCTAGATAATAGACTTAACCAGGCCGCCCAATCAACGATTTGGTCTTGGACGCTGTCACAGCTGTCCTAATAATGTAATTTACGTTTGAAGACGTTGATCTTTTCCCCCTAATAATCTGAAGTCTTATAGAATGGGTACTATTATAGTATGTATATAGCTATTAGTCTATTTAGAATAGCTAAATGATAATTTCTCAAACCAATACATAAATTATTCCTTGAAACTCTAGACGCGATAAAATATTCAGGTTGAGGCGTTATGAATCATACGCAAGCATTGAATTAGAACATTTTGCTAAATGAAAATATCTGAATGAACGTTGTAAAAACATAAAACATTTTCTGTGAAATGGTGCGAACTGCGGGCGTTCTACTTACTTTACATATTTTCTTAGACAAACATTTGACAAAGAGAAATTACAGGCACTTGAATGAAATCAAAGACGTCTATGATAATGGTGTCCTCTAAAATGTTGGACGTCTAAAATTAAAATTATATTTATAGGCCCACCGCGATGATGTGAAAGTGTGAAAGACGTGAAATGAACTCAGACTCGCCTAGCCTTGGCTGATTATTTATTGCGGATAATCAAAATCACAGGATACGATGGGGCTGACATGGACAATAGGTACATGTTGACTAAAAGACCCCAAAAATGAAGATTTAAAAAAAACTAGTTTTTAGGTGCAAATATAGTTATAAATTCTGTAGTTAAAATTAATTGTGCAATAGTTTAAGTATATTTATTAGTGTATACGGGGTGTAAGGGGAATACTCTCGAAGCCAAAAGAACTTAATTGTACTCATCATTATGAACAACATTTACTATGAAAAAAATATCAGCTGTTCTATAGAAAACGGTCATTCACACCCGACAAAATGTATAGAACAGCTGATTTTTTTTTCGCGATTTCAGGGTTGGTCCCATACTAAAAGTGGTTCATAATGATGAGTACAATTACCTTCTTTTGGCTTCGAGAGTGTTTCCCTTACACCCTGTATATATTTTTAAATACATAGCTACTTAACTAAATATTAACACCCAGATATAGAACAAACACATAAAGTTCATCACTAAATGTATAGGAATATGTATATGTATGTATGTATGTATATGTATATGTATATTGGCCTAGGTGGGAATCGAACCCACTCCCCCAAGCGCAGAAGGCAGGTTCACAACCAACTAGACCAATGGGCTATCTTAATTTGTTGTTATACTTTAGTGTGGTATAGGTTAGGTACTATGAACATTCCAAGTTTGACGCTTGTACGTATTACCGTTTTTACATTACTAAGCTAATACAAAAATACGTAAAAAAAATGTTTTGTTGTAGGGGGTTGTCCTCTTTCGTTTTTACTTTTTGACTTTTTTATTATAGTTAATCCGCCGTAACATTACATATTCTGTGACAATTTCAACTGACTATCTATTACGGTTTGAAAGATACAACTGTTAATAGGTAGGACAGACGGACGGACCGGCAGACAGACAGACATCGTAGGCTTAGTAATAGGGTCCCGTTTTTACCCTTTGGGTACGGAACCCTAAAAACAGTGAAGGAAAACATCGTGAAGAAACCGGTATTTGCAAGATTCTCTAAAGCTCAGACACGACATTCACCAACATGCACTGGGCCAACATGGTAGACAGGTAGACAGGGTAGGGCCTATTCTTTCTTTCTTTCTTTCTCTCTCTTTCTCTCTCTCTCTCTGAGAGAAGGACTCAGCAGTTAAAATATGATAGGCTGATAATAATGATGATAATCAAAACAGATCCTTGTTAATTCGTTTTCATGCATTTTACAGATTCCACAGAAAAAAACGATAGTAGTGAAGTAAGTGCACACGACGAAACGAAAGAAAGTTCAGCGGAAGATGGAGGCGAAGCAACGGATGCCGACGATAGTAAAGAGGATGACGCACCATCAATAGAAGTAGCAGACGAACCGTACATACCTCATGCATCAGTAGAGGATTTAGAAGTTGCCGACGACAACGACTCGAAGGAAGCTGACGATGGAGACAGCGCTGAAAAGGATGATGACAGCAAACAAGATAATGACGACAGCAAACAAGATGATGACGACAGCAAACAAGACGACGGAGACAGCAAGGAAGACACGGCATCCGCTGAAGAACAAACGGGCGAGCAAGGTAAAATAGACGTTATGCTTGGTTTAGTCAAATTTGTTTCTATGTTTAAAAATATTTGATTTTAACAAAATGTTTTTTAAAATTTCAAGCACAGCATGTATCGAATTCAAAAATTAAGTTCGATTTGCGATGACATTATTCTGTATTAAAAACTAATGTTTCAATGAAAATTTAATTCACACATGAAATGGATGGAACATTTGTTTTTTTACTGTTGCGATTTTATTCATTCATTCGGGTTTATTCCAAAGTAAAAGTTGTTGATAAGAGGAATGAATATAAAGACTTACTTTCGACTTGATGCCACAGTTCCGTGGAACCCTGTATAAAATATAATTTATGTATCAAAAACTATTAACTTTCAGATAGTGCGGAAGATCAAGTAGGAAAAGAAGAGACCGCAACCGAAGGCAGTGAAGATTCTAAAGAAGACGTAGACGATAGCAAAGAAGATGAGGCTACTCAAGGCGATGATGATGATGATGATAATGCTAGCAAAGAATTAGACGATGACAAGTCAGAAGAAGCTACAGAAGCCTCAGAAGAAAGCAAAGACACCTCTGAAGAAATTAAAGATGACAATACAAAAGAGGATGACGATAGATCTCAAGAAAAGGCTGATGAATCTCAGGAAGACAATGATAGCAAACAAGACGACTCACAAGAAACAAAAGAAGGACAATCTGCAGAAGATGCCACTAAATCTGATGAAGAGACAGATGAATCTGGCGAAGAAAAAGAAGAAACTGTTGTAGACAAAGATGATTCGCAGGAAACGGCAGAAGAAACCGATGATAAAGATGAATCAGAAGAAAAAGACAAATCTGTTGAAGAACAAGCAGACTCCGGAGAAGACACAAAAGAATCAGAAGATGATAAGGACACAGCAGAAGACAAATTAGAAGAACAAGGAGAATCAGAATCTGCTGAAGCTGAAGGAGGGGTAGAAAACAAATCTGAAGAAGAAGTTAAAGAAACTGAAAGCAAAGAAGGTGAAGACGAAACAGAAACTAGTTCTGAAGAAACTTCACAAGAAGATGAAGGAGCACCCGAGGAAGACTTATTACTGGTTAGAATACTTTTTGTTTATGGTACAGTAATCTGATAGTACTATCAGATGGATTTGGTTGATGAACCATGCACCGTCTAACCAACGGGAGGGTAAGAGAAAATAGTCTCTTTCTCTCCCATTGGTTAGACGGCGGTCCGTCAACCAAGTCCGTCTCGTCTGTTGGCTACTTGATAGCGAAATGTTCAATTTTATATTGAGTTTACGTAAGAAAATGACTAATGTTACAGATAAAAACAGAATAACGCAATATTTTCTGTTTCAGGTTAAAGAAATTCCCGAAAACCTAAGATCCCGTGACCATATTGCGCAAATTTTGAGATTGGACGAAGAGGCGAGCGAAGCAGAGTTAACAGTAGAAAAATCAGCAGATATCATCCTCAGAGACTTGAAAAGGACTTACGAAAACTCTATTAAGCCTTTGGAAGGCCTTTACAAATACAGAGATTTGAGCAACAGACATTTTGGAGATCCTGAAATATTCTCAAAGCCGTTGGTGCTATTTATGGGACCCTGGAGTGGTGGCAAATCTAGCATCCTCAACTATTTAACGGGACTTGAATTCACCGAATGGTCTCTAAGAACGGGTAATGCACTCAACATTTATTGTTAAAATAATTTGATTGTTCGATGAAATATTCATAAAAATACTTTTTTTAAGGCGCGGAACCATCGCCGGCATACTTCAACATCCTTATGCACGGCCAAGAGCCGCAAGTTCTAGACGGAACTCAACTAGCCGCTGACTGGACCTTCTCGGGACTCCAGAAATTCGGCCAGGGTTTGGAGGAGCGTCTCAGAGGCCTTAGGTATCCCAGCAAAATTTTAGAGAAGGTAATTGCAACACATCTCCAATAGACTCATCTAATCTAATGTGATGTGATGTGACTCATGAAGCATAGTTTTGTTGTTGTCGGTTCATATTATTACAAGATCAAAAGATGTCTGTTAGGTATCTCATAACTACTAAAGAAGGGATGGAATACGGGAACTTGTCGTTTTCAAGGTAGAGACTGCCACAGTCTGTTGTTTTCATTGTTTATATTTGTACAAAAAATACGTAATTTCAGGTGAACATCGTAGAAATCCCCGGTATCCTGGAGGTCCGGAAGCAGGTGTCTCGCGTGTTCCCCTTCAACGACGCCTGCCAGTGGTTCATCGACCGCGCAGACATCATCTTCCTCGTGTATGATCCTTCCAAATTGGACGTCGGCCCCGAGACCGAGGCAATTCTCGACCAACTCAAGGGCAGGGAGAGTCAGGTGACTTACTTTACTTAACATTATTAAACCTATTTACTCCACATGGTGCCGAATTTATCATAATAACCTTTTTTAACTTGTTAAAAACTCAGACTCAGAACCTTCATGGTGTACTTTATTTTTATTTGCTTTGCGCGCGCCATTTTCTTTTTTGCATTGCGTCATTTCCTCGTTGAGGTGGGATGAAAAGTTACGTGTTGCACTCGAGTGCAAAGATTTTTCACCTCGTGCTCTTTTGATTCCCTCGCTAACGCTCAGGAATCTAATTTTTTAATGTACTGTATGCTCTAAAAAACCTGGTTTTCCATCAAACTCCGTCGTAGGTTCATGGCTTCAGCAGGACCATGTTCAGCCTAAGTAATTAACGAATAATCGAGTGAAATATAATTTTTACATTGGCATTTCCATGGCATACCTTCATTATAATACCTAGTACCTACATATTTATAAATTGTAAAAAATAAGAAGAATTTTCTGAGAGAAGTTTTCTGATCAACCATAAAAAACCTTAAAAAACATGATAAAACGCGTGTCATGTTGAAATTTTTCTTTGACGATTGTTTTGTTTGTTGGTAAATAGTTATTTGTTATACAAGAGTGCAAAGTTGCTTTTTAACCGCGTGCTCAATTTTGATGACCGAGCAGGCGAAGGATTCTAAAATTGAAACACGAGCGTTGCGAGTGATTAAAAAATTAGATTCCTGAGCGTTAGCGAGGGAATCAAAAGAGCACGAGGTGAAAAATCTTTGCACTCGAGTGCAACACGTAACTTTTCATCCCACCTCAACGAGGAAATGACGCAATGCAAAAAAGAAAATGGCGCGCGCAAAGCAAATAAAAATAAAGTACACTATGAAGGTTCTGAGTCTGAGTTTTTAATAAGTTAAAAAAGGTTATTATGATAAATTCGGCATCATGTAGAAGTAAATAGGTTTAATAATGTTTTGAATTCATAAACTTAGTGCACACGATTCAAAATTTTTTTTTTCACTCTTTCCGGGATGGGTGGTTGAAAAATATTTTTATCGGATTTTCCAGACCCGCATTGTCCTAAACAAGGCGGACACCGTGAAACCTGAAGAACTAATGCGCGTGCAGAGCGCTCTGATCTGGAACATCTCGCCGCTGATGAGCTCAGCTCAGCCGCCGGTCATGTACACGGTGTCGCTCTGGTCGATGCCGTTCGAGGCGGGTGCGCCCATGCGCCTTCTGCAGGCCCAGGAGCGCGAGCTGCTGCGCGACCTGCGGCACGCCGTCGACAAGCGCATCGAGAACAAGATTTCTAGCGCTAGAAGATTCGCCGTAAGTATCAGCAAATAACCGAGAGAAAGTAACAAATAAATGTTTTGTTGTTTGTGTAAATGTTGTTTAGGTCTTATTGTCAGACTTTCTATACGTGTCAACTCTGGACAGTATACACTAAAAAATCACATGACACCATTCGAGTGGCCTACAACAAACATCTTCAGGAACCTTATGGGTCTGAGGTAGTGTTGTAGCGCCTCCGAAATGTTCACTGAAGCTCGAGTAGCATCATTTCATGCTATACAGCGACAAAGAATAGCATCGTTCATGTCCAGAGTTGACACGTGTAGGAATTCCATTAAAAGAAGCTTAGCCGACAGGCTGCTGCTGACTGAAACGGTGGGTAAAAATTGCCACCCAACGTTAATGTATTTTTTTTTTATTTGATTAAGTACTAATTTTTTATACTATGTGTTTTTGACTTAATGTACTATTTTTATATTTTATTTTACTTTGCTCCTCAATTTATTGTGATATGGACCTAGTGTCTGTAATAAAGATTTTTATTATTATAAATGTAGAAAAGTCCAGCGGTGTAAAAGGTGCGGATGATGGCTGTGGAAACGTAAAAACTAGTTGAAAGTCAATGAGATCATTATAATATGACGAAGATTTACCTACAACTAGATGCTAGATTAAACGAAATTGTGCGAGTCACTGGCGGCCCCTGGATGCAGATGGCAGACTGTCTTTTAGTGTGGAGGTTAAAGGGGGAGGCCTATGTTCAGCAGTGGACGTCTTCTGGCTGATAATGATGACGAAGATTTGAAGACTTCGAGTCTAATCTGCTAAAGTTTTGACTAGACAAATACGCAATCCGTTTAGTTGTAAGACATGAGATTTTGAAGCCAGCCTCAGAATAAATCATAACTAATGTGGACTTCTACCTAATCTAGCTTTACGCTCGCATTGAACTCAAAAAAATCAACATCAGGCTGGACTCTGGATCAATATTAGAAGTAACTTTTAAACTATCGCGATTTTAATACATGATTTAGAGTCGTTTGTTTCAAAGTTAGAACTTAGCTGTATAAAGACACTTTAGTCATTATCGTCTTGTGCAGGGCAAAAGCAGGGCGTTCCTTTTATTCCTCACGGTCGAGAGCTTTTGATAGTAAGAAAAAAAGTCTACATAGCGACAATACATTTACTGATATTCTTTCCACAGGTCCGCGTGCGGAACCACGCGAAGATGGTGGACTGCTACCTGACCACTTACTACAATCATAAAACCATCTTCGGCAACAGGAAACTGATCGCGGATGCGATCATAGAGAACCCTCAGAGCTATCACATCTATGAGGGTCTCAGCACGCTCACTAACATTTCCAGGTTTGTACAATTTAATTTGTGACTTAACTTTAAATTTAGTTCCTCATAACGTTCAATAAAATTAAATCATTTTACTTACAATGAATGTAAAAAATATCTCTTACAACACAACATATGGATGCTTTCAGCATCCTCAAAATAATGTCATAAAAATTGCCTGCATACAAAATTACACGCACAAATATTCACAAACACACCTGCTCACACACCCACTCACGTATTGTAAGCACACACACACTCACGCGTGTATACAGCCCACACACGCACCCGTTCTTTCACTCGCCACACGCGCATGCACACCCCACACACACACTCACACACACACACAAACATAATATACAGTGTAAGTGTATAACACATATAAAGTGAATGATCGATAATATTTTGAAACAGACTAACCTAATTAGGTTTTAGATTTTTATCTAGGATCTCATAACAAAGCTGAATGTTAAAACACATGAAAGCCTTTTAAATATAGGCAAACTAACCTAACAAGGGTTGAAAGATAATGAAGCAGATTCTAGGTAGGGTTTGCGGTCTGCTTAGCCCTGGCGCCGGGGCAATATAATACGGCACCAGTAACCCCTGTCTGTAGTAAGAGGCTACTAAAAGGGGACCTCCGGGCTCGGGATGGTCAAAGTTGAGGCTCTGAGGTGCCCCAGGGAGAGAACGACAACGTTGTGTGACCAACGTTGTCTTGGGCGGAGGGGCTGAGACAACGCAGTTGTCTCGGGAGGAGCCGTAGCGCAGTGCCGAGGGCTCCGGTGCGTTCTTCTGGAGATCTCGAAGCCCTCTTGTCAAGCACTAAGGCTGGTCACCGGGGGGGTTTTAGTGGGTATAATCCCACATAACCTGGCTGCACCCCAATGCAGCCGGGTATATTTGGAAGATTTCCTGCTCGAAAAAAAAAATGTTAGGGTTTGCGGTCTGATAATGGAGCTGAATATAAAAACATTTGAATTCGAGATACACGTTGTGCCTTGAAGTCTTTCATGTGTTTTAGTATTTTATTTGATAAGAGTAGAAAGATTATGATAAATATGCTAATTCTAATACATATGTGATGTTTCCAGGTACGACCTGCCCGACCCAGAGACGTACCGCGACTTTTTCCGTCTGAATCCGCTGTACGAGTTCCAGCAGCTGTCGGCGACATGCACGTACTTCCGCGGCTGCCCCATCACGCGGCTCGATGTTGCCATCGCGTACGACCTGCCCGAGCTCGTCGGGAAGTACAAGAAGATGGTGGAGACCTCCACACCCCAGGGCATGCCCAAGAGTTGATGCGAACGAACGACTCACGCCGCACTCTAACCACCCGCTTTATTAACATACCCGAACGAATTGGACACTTTCTTTCTCGGGCACATTTGCATTTCTTATATTTATCTAATCGGGCGTCAACGTTTTTTTGTTATCGAATTTTTATATTGTTTCGCTTATAATTATTTCGCTTGTTCCTGTTTTGGGTGAATGGTGTATGTGAATTTTCTTCTTAGGTGATGGAAATTTCGATGAAACAAGTTCCAATGTCCCTTATTAACATTATGTTTTGTACAAGACAATTTTATGCTCTAGTCATTATTTATTTTTTAATTTATTGTAATTACAATGAGTGAAATAGGTGTTCCTAAAATAGGACTAATCCCTTGTGGTCTCTATCTTAATTTTTTATTAGATGCATATTTATTGAGATTATGTTACCTATTTAAGTAAGAATAAAAGTAATAAATATTTTATTGGTGTTTTATTAACAAATTTTACATGGATAATTTAAGTTGGGGGTGCCATATGCGTAGTGTAGCGCATCATTTCTGCGTACCTATAATGTACCTACAGTTACGCGGTCAGTGGTCACATTGCAAGATTTGCAAGTAATAGGTGAAGCTTGTCTCTAAGAATTTGGTATCCTCGCTCAACAAGGCGAAGTGGTCTACCTACTTCACATCGAGTCAAAGACTTTTGCTTTACAAAGCGCAGGTCCAGCCTCACATGGAGTAGGGGAAATCAACTCAAAGCGGACATAGGAGGCAAAGCGGCCATGGTCAAATACTCTGTTATTTTAAATAATACCGCCACGTTATACCGCTCCGTCGCATGCAACACTGCGGCATGCATACCCACAGAAAAGAAAAAAAATTGCATACCTACTACCTACCGTAGGTCTATGCTACCCACTTAGACACATGCATTTTTTTAATCTTATAATTTCAGCGTCGCCCGTCTATTGCATTTGGCAGTGTTAGGTATTTAAATATTTGCAAGTGTTATATATCGTGATACAAGATGGATACAAGTCATAGTCAAGCAAAGTAGGTCACGCACGACTCACGGTCAAGTGAGTCAGTGAAAGTCATGCCCTAGTGAAGTGGTGGTCTTTACTAGTGGCTTCTATGGAATTTTGGAACATCACGAAAAGACATGTTTCACGTCGTTATACAACTTTACCATAGTCGATCACGTTCACGAGCACTCAATAAATAGTAATCCACCATTATTACACATTAACACTCCAAAATACTTTAGTTTGGGAAAATCTTACAATGAAGCGATATGTTCATTTATTTATCTCTTTAACACTTCTAACTCTGATCCATCCATCCTAATCCTTCCTTACCCTAATTTTCGCGTATCGTTTCCGTACCTTTAAATTCTAAAACAAATCTTATACGACTTGTAGGTATATAGCAACTGCGTCAATCACGCGTAGCCAAAAGCCCCAATACGGGGAAGAAGAAAAAAAAGCGATGTATTTATTTCACGTTGGCGCTAAAACTCTTCCCGCCATTTGTGAATCGAACCACCTTAACGGGTAACCTTACAAGTTACAACCCAAATGAGAGTTTTGGCGCCAACGTGGAAAAAAACGTCGGCTCGTTGGATTATTTTCCTAAACTTGTGTATTTTCGAGTGTTTATGTGTAGTAAATGGTGAATTATTATTTATTAAGTGCTCGTATACGTGCTGGAGTGCGGAAAGTGATATAACGAGGTGAAACATGTATTTTCGGGTTGTTTCCAAAACTCCATAGGAGCTTCTTGTAAATCTGCACGTGATCTGCACCAATTTACATCGGCATGAGTTTGACCGTGACTTACCATACTTTTCTTGATTGTGACTGTGACTTGTTCGACGCTATTAATACTATGTAAACATGTATAATATTACGACTAAAGGACATTGAATCCACGGTCATGAACATTTTAACAAAAAAAAACTACTCAAATGAACCACAACATGGCTGCGATTACTAGGGTAGGATAGGAAAGTATCGATTATTCGTTATGCCGTGCGTGTCGGATAAGGCCTACTGCCATGATAGGAGTAGGAATTAACTATTAAGTTCTTTGCATACATTGTAGAAAAATCTCCGGGGGTACCGCTAACCTAAGAATTGAAAGTAGGGTATGATTTAGAAGAAAAAAAAACATATTGTACTGAGATTTCTTAAAACCAATGAGACGCGAAAACGATCATTGCGCGTTTGTTATTATAATTATGATTAATAGACACAGATACGTACGCGGCTGACCGCACGCGAGACCGCCTAACGTAGTGGAAGCCCTACGGCCGCGTAATGCTCCCTTATTGGTATGTGCCTGGACCTTGCACATCCCACCAGGAATCTACTGAGAAATTATTATATTTTGATAACTTTTTTTTCTTCTTCACATTTGTTGGCCACCCCTGGCAAGGACATCAGATACATTTTAATTTGTACGACTTTGTATGCATCTATTTGTGTACAATACAATACAATATTTTATTTGTAACTCCATAGTTACAAGTCATACATATTAATTCAATACATTTCACAAAAAAATATATAATTAAACATACATATATAAAAATTATAACATGATTGTGTCCAGCCCAGTGGGTTTGCCGTCGGATATGTTGGGTCTGCTTTACGTGGTAGACTTTCAAAAGTCAGTGAAACGCGAACTGAGATATTAAGTAATATTTTAATAAAACAACAGAACAATTTTGGTTGGTTACAAATCAAAGATGGTTGCACTCGGGCCGAAAAGCGTCGCGGTACTTGCGGTGCGTTCGGTACAGCAAGGGCAACTCTCATTCAATTTCTGTTATTTTTATTTCTAAGATTTTGCAGAATATCTTTTAAATTTGCAATTTTTTTGTTTTGATTCCGAACCTTTTCATTGAGTTGTTTGATTTTTTGCTGTTGCAGAATACATTTTTCAGTAAGCCTTTTTATTTTTTCCGTCTGTATTCGCTGAAAATAATATGAATATAAGCATTGAGCATTTATTTTTCCTATGAATTATGGTGCTAAGGAGGTTTTTAAATGACCATATAAACCTATAATATACTAGCTGTGCCTCGCGGTGATTACTCCTGAAAACAACAGTGAAAATCCCGTCACAACTGTTTCGGAATCCTTACATACATAACATAACATAAGTAAACACATCGCCTTTTATATAGGTATCATCATCATCATCATCATCGTCATCAGCGAGAAGACGTCCACTGCTGAACATAGGCCTCCCCCTTTAACCTCCACACTGAACGACAGCCTGCCTTATGCACCCACTGGATGCCAGCGACTCTCACTATAATAATATGTATGTATTATATAGGTATGTATCTATGTATAATATAATTATATACGAGTAATACGAGGGAGGTAGTGTGTTTCCACCCGAAAAGCGGGAAATCTAGAAAATCACGTGAAACCGTGGGATTAATAATAACTGAAATTATTGGTTTACCTTTTCTTTCAAATGCTGTCTCTGCAATTTTATTGATGAACTGAGTTCTGTACATCTTAGTTTCTGTACTCAGAATGAATCAAAATCATTCGAATCTCGTTCCTACCTTTTGCACTTTTGAATGGTCTTTTGCACTTAAAACTGATTTCTTCTCTCTCTTTCTCTCTCACAACTTCCAGGGAACTAGAGTCATACCGTCAGGCCTCTTTCCATCGTGACGCGCAAGACCGCCGGTTCAAGCACAACTGCGATATTTTTGCGGTGGAAAATGCCCTGCGTATGATGTCGTTCAAGTTGGCGTGTCAGCCAACACGACCAGCCCACTGGTCGTGTTAGCCGACTCCAAGCGCGGTGACCGAGCTGGTCAACTGCAGTACCTCACTTACAGCCATGGGCCTCACAGCACCTTGCACCTAAGCTGACAGCTAGACAAATTGCGGTACCTACCTCTTCATGTGACTCCTCAACAATTTCAGAAGATGGTGGAGATACGTTTGTTTCTCGTAGATTGCTCTTTTCACACAATATGGATGATCTTTGTTTATCTGAAGTCTAAAAATATTTACTATATTTAAATGATGATTATTTTGAACATCGTAAAAAACTATAGTTAATGTGACTGATAACAAAAAAATATACATTTAAAAGTCGTACTTACCATACAAAATATTGTGGGAACAGAGTTGTCGTGTAACCTTATTACATCAAGCGTTGTATTAAAACAGCTTTTCTCAAAGTGGAGTGAACAGACAGACCTTTGTGTATGACGGGTATTTATATTTAGGCTACCAATGGCTTTTAGCCATTTTTTCTTCAAAACTTCATTTCTTGGAAATCTAAAAAAACAAACAATATATATCTATACATACATATACAAATAAAATTTGCCATACATACTATTTTGTCACAAATGACTTTGTCTATAGGCTAGCCAAACTATTATACTATCATAGGGGAGTTGTATGCCGAACGACAGGTTTAACACCTAGCTCGGCAGCAGCCACTCAATTATTTTTAGCAACCATGTAGCCTTATATTAGTTTCTATTTATTATGTAATTGTTTATTAGCGAATAAAGATTATGTTATGTTATGTTATGTTATTATATATTTTATTAAACAAGTTGTTGCGCGCGCCACCTTCCATCACCAGTTTTAGTGGTAAAACCTGAGTAAAACCCATTATGTCTTCTGCGGTAAAACCACGAAGTGCACTGGGCATTCATTATCTTCAAACACGCGCGTTACGTTAACCTCTAAAAGTCAGCCTTTATTCCCTAGGAAATAGACGTAAAATTTTTTGAGGTTAGCTTAACGCGCCGCGTTACGTGCGTGTTAAAGTTACGGAATCAGGGCCCTGGCCTGCACCCTGATGGGTGGAGTGATCAAAATGCCGTCTGTAACGTTTTGTTACTCAAAATACAACAATGCTTTAGAAATCTGTTTTTTTCACTCACAGATAATGTGATGCTGGTATGATTGTAGTAGGTAAAACAGAATGTTTGGTTATTACATGATATTTACGAAATAAACTGTAAAAAGCAAGATCAAATTTTACAGTAAAAATGTATCAAAAAAATTATTTGTTGCCGTTTCCGACGTAATTTATAACTTTACTCGAAACCTTCCTAAGATAGAACCTGAATTCTCATTCTTGACTTTGTTGTGAACGGTTTTTAAAACATTTCCCCTAAAAACATGTCAATATTCGTTGTTAAACCATTACAACAAAAATAATGTAGAATGGCTACCCTGCCCTACCTGCGAAATAATATGAACTCATAATAGCAAAGGGTGTAACAAGCGCTAAGCAATATACAAAAGTTTGAATTTATTTGCGGTAACATAAATAAAACCCATAGTATCGATATTCCACTTTGGTTGGGTGTACCTACATCACTACACTAATCATAATCAAGTATGACATTGACAACAAACAAAATGCAATATGGAATGTCTAATGTAAACTAAAATATCTTCTGTGTAAAATATAGTTAATCACGGTATTTTGGTACTAAACAAAACCAAATATCCCTTTATATCAACAAATTGAAGTTAATTTTGTAATTTGGCAGCCAAAACAGAAAGATTTAATGCACATTGTAAGAAAATAGGCTACTAACCTGTGAACAGTTAATTGCGGTAGGTTTTTGTTCTTTCTGGCACCACACTGCACTATACTACATACAGCAGGCATTTTGAATTAATTGATATTTTCGCAATCACAAAATTAAATAACAGAAGACGAATTAATCATGTTTTAGCTTAGGGTTAAATCAAATGTACCACAGATTGACGAACCACAACATGGCGAATTGGCACCCGTTTTATTGCCAGTTCGTTTGCTTGGAGAACAACTATACCGCACAGTTTTATAGAAGCCTCTTGTAAAGTCTCCACCACTTTACTAAGGCGTGAATTTGACTTAACCGTGACTTACTTTGTTTGACTTGTTTGACTACATTTTGTTCTTTTAATTAAACTTGATAACAATTTGATACATGACCCTGGCAAATGCACAGGAGTGCGACGCCAAAATACGCAACAGAAAAGAATTTAAAAAAAAGAGCGCCCGCCCCAGCATTTTTAGGTTATTTCTATGATAGTAAGATTTGTTGGATTTATTTACGATTTAAGAAACCCTCAGTGATGCACACGGATTTGTCAGCGCATTTACACACCGACGAGTGCAATGTTTTGATAAAAAAGTTAATGGACTGCCATTCAGAGGTACTCTCATTGCGTAACAAAAGCAACCAAAATACTTTATTAGTTTGGAGCTAGACTGCTTTAAAATTACATATGGCTCAGGGTTGTATTAAAAGTTCTCCTGTTGTACGAGCTTATTAATTCATTGCTTGTTTAGTTGACTTTTGAGACTTCCAATAAACTTACCCGTATTTACCTTTACAGCATTCATTCCTTAAGTTTGTTGGCTATTGCAATGACTACGATAGTGATATGAGAAAGTGTCTAAAAGGAGAGCGCCTTAGACGCCAGAAAGCAAACTTAGACGAATCTAGAAGACGCCACGCCGAGATCCGCGCTCGAATAGTCTCACAAGAACAAGCCAAAAACTAACTGCATTTAATAATGGAGACGGTGGAGTTTGGCATTTTAGATTCCATACCAGATTATACCGAGTACAAGTCGTACACGGAGAGATATTTCACCAAAAGATATGTAACTAATGTAGATGGAATCAAGAATAATGACATCATGATTATGTTCCACTCAAACAGGATTGCTCTTCTGTGTCTTGCTCCAAGCCATTTCTTCTTCCAGAACAAAGAAGACTATACAATCAATTTCAAAGTTGGTAAACTAGATAGACGGGATAATATTGTCAAAGGGAAAGGGAAAAAAGGAGGACAGTTACTGAATCCTAAATCAATTGTATGCAAGGTTGAGTACAAAGACGGCACCAGCTTTGATGTACCTTGCGGTATGAAAGGAAAGTTGATTGAAGTGAATGAAGAGCTGGTCAAAAGTCCTGAATTGTTGCGAGAGATGCCCGATGCAGATGGTTTCATTGCTGTTATCCTGTCTAGTATTGAAATATCTGATACAACTAAAAAAGAGTTGTTGACTCCAGAAGAATATTTGAGTAGTTTAAATGATAACGATGGTAAAAGTGGTGATGTTGCTAAAGAATAAATGATATTTTTTAATTAAGCATTTTCTGTTTTGTTATTGCAATCGGCAAACATTTTCTTAAATAACCTGACAGCTATTCTATTTTTGAGCTCTATAGTGACTGTACAAGGGACTTTCGACAGAGTAGGTCCACACCTTCAAACAAACAAACAAACATAAGGACGATATGTCTTAGTACAATTATCGTTTGTCTTGTTTTCTCTATACCTATAGACGGCAGCAGGGTCGTCTGCTAGGCGAGTTCTAAAGGCATCAAGCCTGATTTAGGCCCGATGCTTTTACAGCCGCCACTTCCACTACCTTACCATATCTTCCTTGTTTGATCTGAGGTCCGCGCAATGGTTGTAGTGTGTGCATCTATACAATACAATACATCCTTTTTCACACCGAAAATACAAATGAAACTTAAATAAAAATCAAATATACGGCACTATAATGGGTGGCCTTATCGCCTAAAGCAATTTCTTCCATGCAACCTTTGGATGGACAGGACTGAAGGATTTTTATGTGTGCCAACATTCTCTCATTGCACTGCTTGTTGGTCAAGATGTTTGCCTGTTGCTACCTTTTTAATTTTGCAGTATATGGGTGATGGATTACAGGTTACAGGTATTTTCTAGCTGCGTCCCACGGTTTCATTCGTGTAAATTCACATGGCAATGGTAGATTTTTTCATCCTCTCTGAGAGAAGGCCCCAGCAGTGGGAACATGATAGACTGAAATGATGATGATAACATTTAGCATAGTTATTACCAATAACACAGTTTTAACGATCACAATCACATCCTAATCAAGATAAATATCCCATAAATAATCGTATAACTAGTTAATAAACTAACCAATGTTTGTGTATGAAAGTGAAAGATCCAAACAAGCTTCTTACCTACTGTTAATGTAATATTGTATCATTACCTTATCACTGTTAACGATGACCTCTGATCTTTCTTTATGAGTGTCTGATAAATCTCCTTATTTAGTGGCACTCGCGGACGAAATAAACACAAATTAGTTCAGTGAAAATGAGTTCTATTACCCTGTATAGACTCACAAATAGACTAAATGTGAAAAATATACCTGCTATATTAAAGTCTCGGTCGTATAGCGATGATCATAATGCAAAGAAAACATCTCTTTATAGCTTGCATAACAAATATGGCGGCAAAGTGGTCAATTTCGCCGGGTTTCTACTCCCAGTGCAGTATTCTGACTTGAGCGTGTCGGCTTCACACTTGTTCACTCGAAGCAGTGCTTCGATCTTCGATGTATCGCATATGCTGCAGACTAACGTTCGTGGAAAAGACTGCTTAGCATGGTTCGAGTCTATCTGCCCAGTCGACTTGAAAGGTATGGCTAATGGATCCAGCTCTCTAACTGTGTTTTTGAATGATAAAGGAGGTATTATTGACGATTTGATTGTCACAAAGGTGACCGACGAAACGCTGTACATAGTCTCCAATGCTGGACGGTTGGAAGTGGATAAGGAGCATATGAAGGAAACTTCTGAAATCTTCAGAAAGAAAGGAAATGATGTGAGCGTTGACTTTTGGGATGTAAGTCAAAGGGCACTCATTGCCGTTCAAGGCCCTAAAGCGGTATCAGCTCTTCAGTCTGTAACTAATATTGTGTTGGATGATTTGGTGTTTATGACGTCACGAGTGGGGACCGTGGCGGGTGTCGATTGTCGCGTCACTCGTTGTGGTTACACCGGAGAAGATGGAGTGGAGATATCAATCCCAGCAGACAAAGCGGAAACAGTTACAGAGGCTTTGCTCCAGATGAAAGACGTTAAACTTGCTGGCTTAGGTGCGCGCGATTCGCTACGTTTGGAAGCTGGGTTGTGTCTTTACGGTAATGATATTGATGAGAGTGTGACTCCAGTGGAGGCAGCTCTTACGTGGTTGATCGCTAAGCGGCGGCGTACGGATGCTGGCTTCCCTGGTGCGGATATAATCTTGAAGCAAATAAAGGAAGGTGTAACCAAGAGGAGAGTGGGCATAAGAATGGAATCTGGCCCACCTGCTAGGAAAGATGCAGTCCTCAAGAACCCAGCAAACTCAGAGGTGATCGGTAAAGTGACTAGCGGGTGTCCAGCTCCATCGCTAGGCGGCAACGTTGCTATGGGGTACGTTCCTGAAGCTCTGAAGAAAGTAGGCACCCAACTCTTGGTCAATATCAGAGGTAAAGACGTCCCATGTACCATCGCTAAAATGCCTTTCGTGCCATCCAAATATTACATTAAGAAATAAAACTTATAAAAATTAATAGTATTTTATTTAAAATATTTAAATCTAACAGGAAAGAATGGCGACTCAGGTCGCTTTTGAGAAAGAAATATAATATTAAAGACTAATTAACATAATAATAATTTGTAAATTAACGACTTATTATTATAATTGTCATAGAAGTACAGTGAGATAAAGTTATGTATGTACACACCTGTTAAACACATAAATGAAAGGAAACCGGGAAGGAATGTAAATTACATTTGCACTGCATTATGGAAAATGTTAATACTGTTACACTACACTAAAACAGTAGCCGGCAAAAATTTAGCACGCGTGAATAGTATAAGTAAATATTTGGAAAAAGAAGAATCCGTTGCAGAGGCTTCTTTATTCGGGGGATTGTATGTATTTAATGTTGCATAACAGTAAAATTATGAAACATGTGCAACAGTAAGACTGTATCTGTACACAATGTTACGTACAAAGATCGTTCTTGCAAAAAAAAAGTTTTCGTGGCTTCAGTTTTTGACTATGCATACACTAAATATACTGAAATTAAATTTCTAAGTCTAACTTTAAAAGTTTTATGTCCAGACCGTTTTAAGCCAGACAGGCCAATCAAAAATTGCACATGAACGATCTTCGGATAATACGGCCAATGTGTGGATGTGGAGAAATTTATACTTTACTGTCTCGTTATCCACATGTGCCAAATTTTCTGCCGGCACTGTACTCGACTATCACAGGAGTTCCACCTCTTGGTGTTATGGAATGATTGTCATTAGTCATCAGTCTGTTTTGACCTTATTATTGTCCTAATCTATGGGGCTTCCGCGATTAATACTTTTCAATTACAAATATACATCACTATAAAGGCTGAATTTTTAACCGTCAGATAAGTTTTAACAGTTACAAATTTTACATGACAGTTTTTGTATAGAAAATCTGCCAGTACGTCAAAGAACATTGTCCATTATAGACTGCAAACAGCAAGAGCGCTGGGACAAAACATCCATACAAATAGCCAGTGTCTTTAATTGATCCGCTAAAAATATCAGAAGATTAAAAATTCAGCCCTAAATTGTAAAATCATCGATAAAATTGAATTTTTGAGCAATTTCGATTGTCGTAGAAATTTGTACATTTCATCACTGGATTATTTAAATTAAGTACATTATTTAAGGCAAGAAACATAACGTTGCGATGCCGAAATCTACCTGTAACATGTTAAAATTGTACAACTTGTGCACTATCGTTATATTGAATCAATCAAATTATGGAGCCTATGGAGGCTTTAATATTGTGGAGGTACTACAGAGTGCAATTCAATCATAAACCTTTAGGATAGACACCGCAAGCACATCAAGTTTTATGAAAACCCAGCGAGTCACATTTTTTGTACCAATAATATCAATTTAGAAGCAGTTTAACTCCATTCACAAAGCCAACTGCTTTTTGCATCAAGAGTTATTAGTTTACTTTGGCGAAATTTGACATACTTGTTCAGAATTTAGTCAGTTGTAAGATAGAAAATAAAAATTTACCCATGTTACTTCTGGAGTAGTTAGTTTAGTAGTAACACGGACTAAAAAAATACCCGTGTTACTACTGGTATGTAGTAACACGGGTAACAAAGGGTCTGACATCACTGCCAAGACGATGGAGATGGAACTAAATTATGCGGCGTGCTACTTGGAGCACTGATCCAATTTAACACAGGCCACTGACATGCAAAGAAGGTGAAGTCGCGGTGTCTATCCTGATAAAGGTCTGTGAATCCGACCAACTTGTCTGTTAAGGTGGCTAAATGAGGGAACTAAAACTTTTTTCGCGATAGCTGTCTTTTTCATTTGTATTTAGAAAATACGATGGCAGTTCCCCTCTTCAACTCTACACATAAGTTGGTCGCACTATATAGTGTCTCCATGCTCGACAACGATTGCGACATGGGGCCTTACGACTACCTCTTAATGCAGGCTCGAAAACCTGAAACAGCGCAGTTCGGAAAATCACGCGAACGTGTACCTTAACGCGCCGAGATACGGTTTGAGGTCGCGCATCTTTTCGCAATAACCTAAACAGAATCGCTTAAAACAGATAATCGTAAGGCGCCAGTACTTTTATCATCAATGACAATGTAACCACTTGACTGCTCATCCTAAACCCTGCATAAGCCAAAGGTTTAACATGTCAACCTATACTATTTCGAACGGGGCCAATTGGCCTAGGCGCGAATGTAATGAATGACTTTTGATTCTCCAATCACAAGAGTCGAGCCGCGTCGAGTCTCCAATCACAAGCTGCCCCCCGCGACCGACGTGGCATCATTTTGCAAAAGGGAATTTTGACTACATGCGCGTTCAAGTGGTTATATTATCTTTGTTTATCATAATTGAATGTAGGCAACATACTTTTTTGTAAAACAATTCATCAATGTATTGTTAGACCCAGGATAGTCTAGCTATACTCAGTCCAATTTTTGTTCAAGATATGACAGTTGCAGTGTATAAAAGTTGAATGAAAACTGTAAATTTTGTTCGATTTTGGTAAGTCCATGAACGGAAGATTGTAGCTGGTAGCCGATATACTCGTGAAGTATTCAAAGAAATGTAAACCAGCTTTTTACAATGTTAGAGATAAAAAAAACTTGGCGCAAGTGTAAATAGGTAATTCGCAACGCCACTCTATAAGGGCGCTTGCAGACGATGCGTAGTACAAGTAGAAGTTGTAAGTAGCTACTACGCATCGTCTGCAACGTTTTGCTTAGTAGCCGTGGAAGTACTGAGCACTACCACTGCCACTTGCACTAAGCAAAACGTTGCAGACGATGCGTAGTACAAGTAGCAAGTAGAAGTTGTAAATAGCTACTACGCATCGTCTGCAACGTTTTGCTTAGTGGCAGTGGATTTACTACTAAGTACTGCGACTTGCACTAAGCAAAACGTTGTAGACGATGCGTAGTACAAGTAGCAATTAGAACTTGTAAATAGCTACTACGCATTGTCTGCAACGACTTGCCTAGTGGCAGTGGATTTACTACTAAGTACTGCCACTTACACTAAGCAAAACGTTGTAGAAGATGCGTAGTACAAGTAGCAAGTAGAACTTGTAAGTAGCTACTACGCATCGTCTGCAACGTTTTGCTTAGTGGCAGTGGATATACTACTAAGTACTGCCACTTGCACTAAGCAAAACGTTGCAGACGATGCGTAGTCATCATCATCAGCCAGAAGACGTCCACTGCTGAACATAGACCTACCCCTTTAACATCCACACTGAACGACAGCCTGCCTTTTGCATCCACTGGATGCCCGCGACTCTCACAATGCCGTCGGTCCATCTAGTGGGAGGCCTCCCTATGCTGCGTCTTTCGGTTCGTGGTCTCCACTCCAGATGGAGTACTCACGATGCGTAGTAGCTACTTTTAACTTCTACTTGTACTGCGCATCGTCTGCAAGCGCCTCATTTCCCGATGTTGCCGAGCAATACTACTAAACAGAGCAGTCCACCCGGCAAAGAGATCAAATGGCCGGACTCACCGGAGTCCGCAGGGCGGGTTGGTCATTTGTTGTTCAAGTCCGGACCGTCTTTGAAGTTGGACTGCGCCAAGCGAGCGATGTCCTCACTCAGCTTGCTTAGATGTTCTGACACCTAAAAAAAAACAAGGTGGTGAAAATTAAACGTCCACAGAAATCTATATACTAATATTATAAAGAGGAAAGATTTGATTGTTTGTTTGTTTGTTTGCATTGAATAGGCTCCGAAACTAGTGAACCGATTGGAAAAATTCTTTCACTGTTGGGAAGCTCCACTATCCCCGGGTGACATAGGCTATATTATTATATTTTCACAAAATTAGGGATCCTTACTAAAACTCTAATAATACCCGTGAGAAGCCGGGGCGGACCGCTAGTACAAGTATAAATTGATTTTTCACACCACCTGCTCGACAATGTCCAATTACATATCATGCAACCTAAACGTAAAGCATTATATCTTAAGGGATATAAAGTTGTATGAAACTCCCTAGGGAATAAAGTGATTTGAATTTGGAACGTCAAATTCGTGTGGAAACTCGTGGAAAACTCTAAGTAAAAAAATGCCCATATGGCATTGTAAAGAGGTTTGTTCAAAAATCGAACTGGCCACCGTAAGCAGAACTCAAAAAAAAAAGGTGCGTTTTCAAAGAATGTGAAACAAAAGACGGTGTTTGGTGCTGTTATTTTCAGTGAAACCTGCCTTTTATTGTCTCGCAGATGGTGTGAAAAGTAGAGTAAGCTCCTCTGGAATAAAGCCTGTCTTCGTCTTGGGCAGCTTGAACCCCTCGCTTCACTCAGGACTCTATATAACTCTAAGAGTCCCTCGTTACGCTCAGGGTTCAATATGCCGCCCGCGACGTAATACACTGCTTTATTCCCTTAGTGCATAAACTAATATTTTTAAACGATCACCGAGATACAAGTCACAATCTCTAAGAGAAAACAGATAAAAATCGTCCGAGCGTCGTCGTACGTACCTACCTAGACATCAATTATTTCGTAATTTTTAACTTACTTTCGCGATTTGAACACATGTTTTAAATGTTTATCGGGACTTATCACGTATTAGCGGTCCGCCCCGGCTCCGCACGGGTATAGTTATATAGCCTATTAAAATAGCCTATATTAATCAGTGATAATGTAGCATTCAAATGGTGAAAGAATTTTTTAAATTGGTCCCGTAATTTTTGAGCCAATTCGTTACAAACATACTTACATACAAATCTTTCCTCTTTATAATATTAGTATAGATATAGATTATTACCAATTTTTACCAAAATAAAATAGTACATGATTTACTCCAATTTAGACGTTATGTCATCTTGGCAAGGTTCAATACTAGAGTGAATAGATTTCTTCTCGATCAACGTGTTCCATCCTCGGCCGCAACGTCGCTTACCACCAGGCGAGTTGGTAGCTAAACGTAGATCTATTGTTTTAATTTTTCGTAGATTTGTACAAATATTGTAACATGAATTTAGTAAACAATAATAATAAAAAACCGTGACCAAAATGCTGGCGTGTTTCTGGCTCAACGCATAAGCATTTCCTTTCAACGTGGTAATGCCGCCAGCATGCTGGGTACCCTGCCAACTGGAAGTGGGCTTGAGCATTTGGATTGTCTTTAGACCTTCAACGGTCTATGGGCAGTCTAACTGTATTTGTAGTTTTAGTTTGTATTTTGTTTCATCATCATCATCAGCCAGAAGACGTCCACTGCTGAACATAGGCTTCCTCCTTTAACCTCCACACTGAACGACAGCCTGCCCTTTGCATCCACTGGATGCCAGCGACTCTCACTATGTCGTCGGTCCATCTAGTGGGAGGCCTCCCTACGCTGCGTCTACCAGTTCGTGGTCTCCACTCCAGAACCTTTCTTCCCCATCGGTTATCGGTTCTTCGAGCGATGTGGCCTGCCCATTGCCACTTCAACTTGCACATTTTGACAGCTATTTCGGTGACTCTGGTTCTTTGGCGAATATCCACGTTTCGGATTCTATCGCGCATAGAAACTCCGAGCATAGCTCTCTCTATTGCCCGGGTATTTTGTTTAGTTATTAAAAAAAAGTAATTAAATTAATGTTACGTCGGTAGGCTGATGTTCCTTAGAAGAGCCCCCCCGGGTTCGCTCCTCCTGCATCCGACAGTTGACCTGGTAGTTGATCTGGTTCTGCAGCTTCACGAATATCTTCCTATATTCATCCTGGATCCGGTTCATTTCGTTGTTCACGTGCGTGTCCTTTTTCGTTATGTAGTCCTGTCCAAATAAAAAGTAATGGTAAAACGGGATCGCAACTTGAGAAACTTTTTCGACTGCCCCGTTGGACCAGTTGGTAGTGAACCTACCTTCTGCGCATGGGAGCGTGGGTTGGATTCCCACCTAGGACATACATTCATGGGATGAACATTTGTGTTTGTTCTATATTTGTGTTAATATCTACTTAAGTATATAATATAAATATATATATATATACATACTACTTTAAAAATATGTATGTATGTATATAAGCATAGATAAACATATAATATCAGTCTCTGGCAGCCATAGTACAAGCTTTGCTTAGTTTGGGGTCAGGACACCGCGTGTGTAAAAGTAAAAATAAAATATTAGGGAAATTTTTGCACACACTGTCAATTGACCCCAAACCACAAACTAAGCAAAGCTTATAATATGGCCGCCAAAAACTTATATTATATGTTTATCTATGCTTATATACATACATACATATTTTAAATACATATTTAAATAGATATTAACAACCAGATATAGAACAAACACAAATGTTTATCACATAAATCTTTATCCTAGGTGGGAATCGAACCCACCGCCCCAAGGGCAGAAGGCAGGTTCATTACCAACTGGACCAACGGGCTATCTACCAACTGGACCAACGGGCAATCACAAACTCATGTTTAGCTAGTAATGTTATACATACCTTGTAAGTAAAAATAGTTTTCTTAGCATTCCTGTATTTTTCTTGAACCATTTGATGGTCCATTTGCAATTTCTCATACATCTTCTCTAACTTTGATAAGTTCGCTTGTAGCTCACCCAGTTTCGCTTTCATTGCTTGACATTCCTTGGCACACGAAGATCTTTCGCTTTTCAATACATCTTCTCGGGATCCTAACTTAGAGGCCCTTTCTTTGTACTTTTCAGCCTTTATTTTCCATTCTTGAGCACAATCTTTCGCCTTGTGCCATTCTGCTTGTACCTCGTTATGGTCTTTTATTAGCTCCGATATCTCATTCTCTTTCGATTCCAATATCTGTGTCACTTTTGCACGCTCTGATATAATGAAATCTTTCAATGTCTCAACTTCTTGAGCTTTTCGTTCTAATAGTTCTTTTAGCTTTGTGATAGCTTCAATTTGTTCGTTTTCGATTTCTTTAATCTTTCTGGTGCAGTTCATTTCCATGGTTTTCATTTCTAGTGTAAACTTTTCGGCAATTTGGTCCCGTATTGCTTTCTCTTTCATCATTAGAGCAGTCTGGAATGAAAGAAAAGAGTAAGTTATGCCATTGTAAAACTTTATATGATCAAGTCAAAACAGTTGAAGATGGCAAATGCACCAAATTGCGAATTCAAAAACCTCTGACGGTGTAAAAAAAACTATTGGCCTTTATCTACTCCTGCAGGCCTAGCACGGGCCGTGGACAAATTGTCTTTCCGCCGTTTTTATCAAGCGAGAAAAAGACAAACGTATCCATATTCTAGCTTTGTCGCGTCTAGGAGTGTTCAAGTCTAGGGTTAATAGGTTACTACTGGGCAAACGTGCTCCATCTTCGACCACATCATCGCTTTCCATCAGGCGAGATCGCGGTCAAACGTTAGCATAGTCAGATGTAAAAAAAGAAAAGGTTGGAAAGACAATTTATTCACAGCCCATGCTAGGTCTGCTGTACCCTTTAGTTAGGGTATACAAAGTCTTTGTTCCTGTATGATCGACACAGACCTGATATTGCCTGTGTCAATCACAGAAAAGAGAAGTAAATAGAACGGAAATGAGAAAGAAAGTCTATCGCCAAGCATTATGACAGAACCTTGATTGAACATTCTTATTTATGTCAACGCGTCGAACTCCGTATCCAAAGAACTTGGACGTTACATTTTTGGGTTAGGTCTCAAAATTCATTGTCCGCATCACAGTTGCTAACTGATTTCGAATGACTGACGTTTCGTTTATATGGGTGCAACTGGCTACAACAAATTTCTTACAAAAATGCCTCGACAGCCGTTCTAATTTAAACAAAACATGTTTTTCTTTTCTGTGGTGTCAATCATACAGGAGAAGAGTCGTCGGTTCCGTGTGGGAACCGACTCAGTGTGTTATCCTGGATGTTAGCTGTAAAGCCTCCAATGTATGTCACCGAGACTTGTGGACATGTAAAAACTATTTTGTGACCTCTAAATTAACAAGCGAGTGTACCTCCTCGCTTGGCCAAGTTAGGTTAGGACCTAGGTTTAGAACCTAGAGCTCGAGTGCCGTGAGTTATTTATCAATTATTCTCACTCACTTTGTGTAGTCGTGTATCATGGCCATCTGAAACAAGTTTAATTGGGATACTCGACCTTCAGAAGGCATAATTGGACGTTATACCTAGTCACATTTTACCCTGGAGGTCGGGTTTCGTTCTATACACTTACCTTAGGCGATGGGTTGTGGTTGGGGCAGGTATTTTTTTTATCTTAGGCGATGGGCTGTTGTTTATGCAGTTACTAAAAAACTTACCTTAGCGGACGGGTTGTCGTTTTTGGGCAGGTATATTTTTTTTACCTTAGCTGAAGGGCTGTAGTTTGGGCAGGTATTAAAAAATTTACCTTAGCCGATGAGCTGTTGTTGGTGCAGGTACCAAGTATTAAAATTTTTACCTTAGCTGACGGGGCTGTAGTTTGGGCAGGTATTAAGTTTTTTACCTTAGTCAATGGACTATTGTTTAGGCAGGTATTAACAATTTTACCTTAGCGGATGGGCTGTTGTTTGGGCAGTATTAAATTTTTTACCATAGCCAGTGGCCTGTTATTTGGGCAGGTCCTTGAATCCTTACCTTAGCAGCCATGGCATCATCTGAATCATGCACGACATCGTCGCCGCTGTCCGCCGAGTGAGTCGACATGGTTTCATCCGTATTAGTGCCGATGGATCGTTGTTCATGTAGTTTCTTGAATCGGTCCATAATGTACTGCTGGAAAAACTCTGCTTTGTTTTTCAGCTCCTTCATCAGAGCTTCGTTGCTTTCTTGAGATGCTGCCAGAGAAAATTTTAATTGTATATCTCAATCACAGGGTTATGTGGAAAGGCTGTACTAAGCCAAAAGTAGCTTATTGTACTCTAGAAGAGTTAAATTTACATATAGGTCCAACTCCGAAATCTCAAAAAAAAAGGGCTGAATTAAGAGGTGCAAAAGGGGCTTGGAAATTTATATGCACGTTGTTTGTAAAAAATTGCCAGTAGATTCTTTATGGGGCATAGAGAACTGCTAAGAAAGGATTATGCGAAAGGGCCGAATTAAGGGGGCCAAAAGGGGATTGGAAGTTTAATGTTGAATGTACGCGTCAAACAGATTGTCACGGGCAATAGCTTGAATTTTTATCGCGGTAGGCCACATAGTAAAAGTTGTCCATGATGATAAGTACAATTAGCTCTTTTCTGGCTTAGTAATTTTTTTCTATCTAAGCTTGACTATTGATGAGGACTCAAGTTACCCCGCTGGCGTCTTATACTCGTATTCCAGTATTTAGGTCTTGCCACTTACCCAATTTGACCGTGGACTTGCAGAGTTGTTCTTCTAAATACTTGATATGTTTCGCCTGTTTCTCACACTGCGCACAAGATTCAATTTCTTTCCGCATAGCGTTCTTTTCATCTGTAAACAAATAATATTAATTCATTTCAAAATTTGTTATACGCTCAGGAAAAAAAAACTAGTTTCCCCTTTAGCACGTACACCCCCCTTGGTCGCCTATTTGATTTCATTTTGAGCATAGATTTGCAGTTGTGTACCGCTCGGCTTGGCATGTAGGTATTTATCCAGTTTCTTGTATAAGGTGTTTAAAAATTACTTTACCATGAAGGTATTTATCCAGTTTCCTGTGTAAGGCGTTAAAAATACTTTACCGTGGAGGTATTGATCCAGTATCATGTATAAGGTGTTTAAAAATAAAGGTTAAAATTTACTTTACCATGAAGGTATTTATCCAGTTTCCTGTGTAAGGCGTTAAAAATACTTTACCATGGAGGTATTGATCCAGTATCATGTATAAGGTGTTTAAAAATTAAGGTTAAAATTTACTTTACCATGAAGGTATTTAACCAGTTTCCTGTGTAAGGCGTTAAAAATACTTTACCATGGATGTATTGATCCAGTATCATGTATAAGGTGTTTAAAATTAAGGTTAAAAATAACTTTACCATGAAGGTATTTATCCAGTTTCCTGTATAAGGCGTATAAATACTTTACCATGGAGGTATTGATCCAGTACCATGTTTAAGGTGTTTAAAAATTAAGGTTAAAATTTACTTTACCATGAAGGTATTTATCCAGTTTCCTGTATAAGGCGTTAAAAATACTTTACCATGGAGGTATTGATCCAGTACCATGTTTAAGGTGTTTAAAAATTAAGGTTAAAATTTACTTTACCATGAAGGTATTTATCCAGTTTCCGTTATATGGTGTTAAAAATTACTGTAACATTAAGGTATTTATCCAGTTTCCTGTATAAGGTGTTAAAAATTGAAGGTTAAAAACTACTTTACTATGAAGGTATTTATTTATCCGGTTTCCTGAATAAGGTGTGAAAAATTAAGGTTAAAAACTACTTTTATCGGATTCATTTCGGAGAGTGTGCATCGGGTCTGCACGATCTAATTCCCTCCTGCCCATTTTTCTATCGTACTGCCAGAGCGGGCACGAAAAATCGTCACCGCTTTATGGTTGATATTCCGAAAACCCGTACGAAGCGCTTTGATTCCACATTTATTATGCGAACTGCTAGTCTGTGGAATTCGCTGCCTGAATGGGTGTTCCCCGATGGTGACAATCTGGGTGTCTTCAAATCACGAGTGAATCGGTTACTTCTAGGCAAGCGTGCTCCAACTTAGACCGCATCATCGCTTAACATCAGGCGTGATGGTGGTCAAAGGCAAGCTTATTATTTATAAAAAAAAAAAAATACTTTACCATGAAGGTATTTATCCAGTTTTGTGGTAAATTCTTTCTGCTTGTTCGTAAATTCTCGTTGCAACTCGGATATTCTTTTATTAGCTGTTTCTAGTTCAGTTCTACTGCTGGACAGTTCTGTTGTTAGTTTTTCTACGTGTTGTTTGTGCTTTTCCATCCTCTCAACGTGGTCTTTCTCTTGCGACTTGAATAGTTCGCGTTCTTTTTGTATTTTAGCTTTTAAATCTTTTAGTTCTCTTGTTATGGAGTCTCGTGAGCAGCACGCCTGTAAAATACAAATAGTGTTTTTTTTAAATATATATTGAATACTAGCTGAAACCCGCTACTTCGTACGCGTAGAGCTCGGCCTTCGGCGTCGCTACTACAAACCGTTATAGCCTATGTGTTATTCTAATGTATAAGCTATATTATTGTAAACTTTCATTAAAATCCATTCGTTAGTTTTTGCGTGAAAGAGGAACAAACATCCATACATACAAACTTTCGCGTTAATAATATTAGTAGGATATGTATATCTATGTTTGGTCAGTATATTTGCAAGTTGAAGTGGCAACGGGCAGGCCACTACGCTCGAAGAACCGATAACCGATGGGGAAGAAAGGTTCTTGAGTGGAGACCACGAACCGGAAGACGCAGCGTAGGTAGGACCGATGACATTGAGAGAGTCGCTGGCATCCAGTGGATGCAAAAGGCAGGCTGTCGTTCAGTGCGGAGATTAAAGGAGGAGGCCTATGTTCAGCAGTGGACGTCTTCTGTCTGATGATGATGTTTGGTCACCAACTCGCTTGATGGTAAGCGACGGTGTGGCCGAGGATGGAGCATATAGAAGAAGCCTGTATGGATTTACATAATATGCAATAAATTATTGAGTATTGGGTAAAGTCATGATCAAAGAAAACAAGGTCTTCTACTCTGGCAGTTGTCCCAGAATTACGTCACTGTCCAGTTGCCACTTTATCCAATCAGTTGTTACGTGGTGTATCATCTCTCTCGAACCTGTTGTAAATTGACATCATGACATCATTGCGGGACGCCCACGTCACATTATTTCTCGGAGTATTATACCTGGCGGAGTATATTATTATACCATGGGTAAAGTCAACTGGCCTATGATTAGGTACCTGTAGGTATAAATTCTTGAGTTCTCCATTTTCCTTGAGCGTGTCTTTCAGCTGGCAGCTGTACCGTTCCAGTTCTCGAAGCAAGTCAGCGTTCGCCTCCTGCACCATCGATGCGCGGCTTCCCTTCTCGGACTTCAGTTTGTCGTGGTCTAACTCTAGTTCGGTGTATTTCAGCTCCAGCTGTATGATAAGAAAAGTTTTTATTGAAGATCGTTTTTTTTTTTTAATTTTAATATTAGCAACGCACCCCAGCTTCGCACGGGTGTAAGTCTTATTTTTTACACCTTGGGTTTCATTATTGGAGTTTTAGTAAGGATACAAATGGTAAATAATTGTAAAAAGTCTGCTTACGTAATACTTGAATGGCCCCCTACGCATTTTATTGTTTTTTTTTTTATAATAGGCTTGCGTTTACCGCCAACTCGCTTAATGTTAAGTAATGATGCGGTATACGGTAGAGCACGCTTGCCTACAAGAAACCGATTCACTCGTGATTTGAAGACACTCAGATTGTACCTATCGGGGAACACAGGCAGCGCATTCCACAGACTAGCAGTTCGCATAATAAAAGGAGAATCAAAGCGCTTCGTTCGGGTTTTCGGAATACCAACCATAAAGCTCTGTCGATTTTTCTTTCGGGGGTAGGCTAAAAGACCAGCAGTGGACTGTTAAAAGGCTGACTATGATGATGATGATACTTACATTTTTAAGTTCAGCCCTGACATCTTCCATTTCATTTCTAAGGTCTTCGTTTTGCAGTTTGTAGCTATCCAATAGGTCGCTGTCCGAATTGGACCCAAGTAGGTCCAGTTTGTTCTGTAACACTGCCAGGCGGGAGTTCAGTTGCATCTCTATGCCTTTTTGTTCTTCCACTTTTGTCCGTAGATCTGATTCTTGTTTGCGATGTAGTTCTATTTTCTTGTCACTGAAATGATGAAGATTAGTTGAGAACATTTATCATCATCAACAGGAATAGTATGCAGAGAACATATTTCAAAAGTGAATGCCATAATTTTTGATTGATCAAGGTGTTTTGAAGTGCAGGTGAGAAAGATGCAGCTGTAGTAAACGCTCTTAAGACGTTCTTTTCCGACTTTTAGCAATTATGGTCATTCTAGTTTAAGTGTGCATACCTCCATGGTTCGTTTAAAATTATAAAAATGGTGTCATAACAATATTAAATGTTTTATCTAGGAAACCCATGAGACCGAAACACGATTAAGCACATTCGCTCGATAGAAAAAATATATCAAAGTAGCACTAGTTAGTGCTTTTATCCCTGTTTTTTTGGATTCATTCAATTACCTATTTACTAAATCATGTCTGTGATATCTTGATATATAGATTTCATTATTTGAAGGAAACCGGTGAGGTACATTTTAAATTACAGCTATATTTTTCGAAAAATATGAGAAAAGCCCCAAAAATTTAAGTAGCGAAACGCACGACTATGTATAAGCGCCATGGTTTTGCTCCGCTAAATGCGACTTTAACACAATTAACCAAGGATTGTTGTTATCTGTAGTAATAAGCGTTGCTTAAAAGTGGGAAAACCTCGCCTTAAGACTACCTACTATCTAGTAAGGAGGCGCCGTAAAAGTGGGAAAACCTCGCATTAAGGAAAAAATTATAGAAAATTAAACAGTAAGCAGTAAGAATGGCAGTGTATTAATATGTGACTATTTTATGTGTACGTTTATTTGTTCCAGAAATACTTCTAACCGTTTATTTATTTCCTCCTGTAGTGAAGACATCTTTTGTATCTGTATTTTATATCGACTCAGGACCTCTTTCAATGTTGATAGTTTACCGGGCGATGGAGGTTCACCTATAAAAAGAGTAATAACACAAATTATGATATTTTTTTCATTGGTATTGCGATTTTCATTAGTTAAATAAAGAGTGTAAATTTCAGGTTTCACCGTCCTTTGCTAGCGTTTTCACATCCCTGTATGACGTCACATTCGCCTTTTCGATTATTTCAGTTCCTATTTTGACCTTATATTATTTACTAGCTGCGCCTGCGGTTTCACCCGCGTAGTAATGAAAAATGGTGATGATGATGATGAAAAGTAGCCTATGTCACTCTCTGGCTCTTGAACTGCATGCAAAACATCAGGTCGATCCGTTGCAGCGTGAATGATGATGATGATGATGACTGGTAATAAGAGAGATAAAGAAAGATAATAAGAACGGGGAACGCCCCCTTTTTTATACGAGGAGTATACATAATATAAGGGTGCGTTACCCGTTCTTTCCCGTTTCAACATTGCTTTAGTGTTAACTAGTGTTTAAAAAAAAACATCTCAATCTAATGTGATTAAACTTGGACAGTGTTTGCAATCACACAACTGGAAAAGCTAGTCTCAGCGCGAATTCCGATAGTATTTCTTCCTATCTTTAGATAGCCCGTTAGTCCAGTTGGTAGTGAACCTACCTTCTGAGCCTGAATACGTGGGTTCGATTTCCAATATATGACCATAGCCGGGCATCGTTAGTCAAATAGTTAACTTCGTTAATCGTTAATCCGCTACAAAAAAAGTTAGCTTCGTTAAACGTTAAAGCGTTAAATTTCGGAAGAATAAACGCAAGTTAACGTTAATCGTTAATCCGTTAATATGTGTAAAATTGCATCTTTATATCGTTGCATTATACAAAGTACTGTACACTGTACAGTGCACTTTTTCTATTTAACTAAATTACACTGCACTCTTTTTTATCAATTATCAACACGCAAATGATCACTGACAGTTATTCATAATAACAACAATCAAACAAAAAAAACACTCGTCACTCTAAGCACCGGCGCTAAGTAATGAAATGATCAAACGAAAGAAATCTCTTCGCAGTTTTCTTTCTCACTCACACGCGCCGGCAAAATATATCTAGTTTTGTTTTTGTTTCACTCGCTGCCACGCGCCGCCCGGCATTTGACGGTGCCGTGCGGTAACTATTAGACATTGGATTAACGATTGAAGGACTTTTGCATATTTACGACAGTTAACGTGTCTGTTAACATTTTTAAAAGTTAACTTAAAAGTTAATCCGTTAATCAAAATGTTAATTTCGTTAATTAACGATTAACGGATTAACGAGTTAATGCCCAGCTATGTGTATATCAGTCTCTGGCAGCCATATCACAAGCTTTGCTTAGTTTGGGGTCAGATGACAATGTGCAAAAATGTCCCGAATATTTATTATTATTTATTTATTCTGACCAAAGAAAATACCCATTGAAATAGAGTAAAAAAGTTTCTCCTCACCAATGTATGCGTTGTCGGGCATAGTCTCCATGAGTATCTGGTGCAGTGTGGTGCGCCACTGCTCGTACTCCTTCTGGCTGCTTGCTAGTTTGTTCCGGTACAAGACCAGCTCGTGTGCGGTCACTTCTAGCTTGGACTGAAAATAACAATATGTAGGGATATGTATTCTTCTTAAGACATAGGTAAACTTGTCGTTTCACATTTTAAACAATAATTTCAAGTTTTTCCGTCTTTTCCACGATTAAAACATTGTCTACAATCACATTAATCACACTATAATACTAATAGTATAAATGCAAAAGTTTGTGTGTGTGTGTGTGTGTGTGTGTATGTATGTGTTTGCGTGTAAACATGGTGCATGTAACTGCGCCGAAAAGTTGGAAGCTCTATCCACAACATTATCACGGTTAATATGCCGTTAATAATCATAATAACTGTAGTGAACAACCATGAAGTATAAACCATTGTCTACAATATTGCCTTAATTCAGGTGAGCTGCGGTCCAACGCATAGCATGTGCACATGCTTCAACTCGTTGGTTAGCATATTATAATCCTAGGAACGTGTAACTCACCAAGTTCCTTTATTTTTTCTTTTTCAGCATTTCTCTCAGCTGGCTACTGATTGACATGTTCCTCCAACCCGACGATCTATCAGCTCACTAGCCTGCTCTGAGCTTGCTCCAACTTATTAGCTAGCATAGTATGTAACTCACCCCAAGTTCCTTCACCTGTTCCTTGGCCGCGTTTCTCTCCGCTGCCAACTGCGCGGCGCGTTCCTTCAGTCTCGCACTCTCTCCGCTCACTAGTCTGCTCTGCGCTTGCTCTAATTCGTTCGCAAGCCTGTTGATGGTAGCCCCTTTCTCTATAATTATCTCTTCTTTTTCTTTTTCTCGTTCTTTGCATCGCCTTTCTAGGTTCTTTATTTCGTTGTCCTGTAGAAATTATAGACGAACATAACAATCATAAATCTTAGACCATGTAGAGTATGTAAAAAGCGAATTAGCAAATGCATTGCGTCTCGTTACATTTTAACTGAAATGAAAGAGACG
Source organism: Agriopis marginaria (assembly GCA_932305915.1). Taxonomy (NCBI): domain Eukaryota; kingdom Metazoa; phylum Arthropoda; class Insecta; order Lepidoptera; family Geometridae; genus Agriopis; species Agriopis marginaria. Next base: position 8,074,341 of record OW029933.1, read on the forward strand.
CAGCTCGGTAGATCGGTAGTTTTGGTTTGTACAAAGCTTTATGTGTCTGGGTGTCTTCAAGTAAAGAGTGAATAGATTTCTTCTAGGCAACCGTGCTCCATCGTAGGCCGCATCATCGCTTAACATCAGGCGAGTTGGCGGCCAAGCGAAAGCCTATTTCATCATCATCATCATCAGCCAGAAGACGTCCACTGCTGAACAACCTCCCCCTTTAACCTCCACACTGAACGACAGCCTGCCTTTTGCATCCACTGGATGCCCGCGACTCTCACAATGTCGTCGGTCCATCTAGTGGGAGGCCTCCCTACGCTGCGTCTTCCGGTTCGTGGTCTCCACTCCAGAACCTTTCTTCCCCATCGGTTATCGGTTCTTCGAGCGACGTGTGCGAAGTCTATTTATATATTAAAACTAGCGACCCGCCCGCCCGGCTTCGCACGGGTGTAATTTACGTGCGAAGCCGGGGCGGGTCGCTAGTTATATAATTATTTAAACTATCCTATATCTCAAGTTGGATCGAACTGCACATGGTGTGCGAATTTTATTATAATCGGTTAAGTGGTTTAGGAGTCCATTGAGGACAAACATTGTGACACGAGATTTATATATATTAAGATAATAATATGAAAAAAAAAATCGTTTTCTTTAGGAAATGTTTCTTGTACTATGGATCTGGATGAAAATAAAGTGGTAATAGGTACTTACTTTGTCGTCGAGCCTGCTTCTGGCCTTCATCAAATCATTTTGCATTCTGTCCATTTCATCTCTATGCCTGAAAACAAGGTTAACTTTTGTAAAAATATATTTACAATATTTTGCAATTGCAATGTTCAGTGTAATCAAACGTGGGCTACGTTAACATTATGTCAGTCGTATCGTGGAATTGGCTAAAGCAAGAAGAGGCTGGTCTGGTCATTTACAAAAATGCCCAAGTAATTCTGGCCAGGCCATATTATTGAACTATTCTCGATTGGACCAAGGCATATCTTAATGTGGCCTATAGACAACAGACATTTCATGAAATGGCGTTATTTTATGATATGGCCTATTCTATGATGAAGTTATGATAATATACATTAAATTACCTGTCCTGCTGCTCTCGAAACAAAGCATCAGTATCATGCGTATGCGCCACCTATAATATACAAAATAATTAAATTTAATACTGTGAGACTTTTGATTTGAACTTGAAATTAGACACATCCGTAAGCCATGGCTGACAGACACGATCTGTAATAACTAAATACATTTACACTAAACTGTGCAAACGTCATAAGTGGTGGACGTGATCTATGACTGACCATGAGTGATTGGACGTCCGAAGGCTTTTTGGCACGCTGGATGCTTTTGCCTCCTGATGACACATCTGAACAATTTTAACAGACTTCTTTTTTACCATTTTACGTTTATTTTGTGAGTCTTACGTGTATCTTTTTGATCCCCGATGCAAAAAGAGGGGTGTCATAAGTTTAACGTGTGTATCTGTGTGTCTGTCTGTGGTATCGTAGCCGCTCCTAAACGGCTGAACCGATTTAGTTTTTTTTTTTTTTATTTAAAATGTGACTTTATCAAGTGTTTTTAGCTATGATTCAAGAAAATTTGTTAAGGCGTTCTAAAAATATCAGCTCTTTTATCGGGAGTAAAAAAATAACAATATATACTTGGTCCCTCAAATTTTTTGTTATAAGCTTAGCACCTGTGCCTGTTGATTTAGGAATATCGATAATATTGTTTGAGCACTTTATTTTTTACTAATATTATAAAGAAAGAAAGAAAAGAGAAGAGGAAAGAAAAAGAGGAAAGATTTGATTGTTTGTTTGCATTGAATAGGCTCCAAAACTACTGAACCGATTTGAAAAACCCTTCACTGTTGGGAAGCTATACTATCCCCGGGTGACGTAGGCTATTTTTTTTTTATAGGGATCTTTACTAAAACACCAATAATGTAACCCAAGGTGTAAAAAAATAAGACTTACACCCTTGCGAAGCCGGGGTGCGTTGCTAGTTTTTTTATAATTATACTGTGTACAACCATCAGCCGTGGCTTACGGATGCGGCCGATAGCTTGTTTGCAGCTTTAGCAATGAAAGAGTTTTCTGATAACTCGGCTAGTTATCAGAAAACCATTCAGATAACTAGCCGAGATGCAAGGAGATTAGGTACTGAACGCTGATTGGTCCACCCAAGATGGCGACCTTGGATCTTGCGTTTCATTGGTGGGAGACAGTACATTAGCGGAATTGCACTTATGTGCTGTCTGAAAATGTTCGTCATATAAATACAGTGTGAGGAGTCATTAGTTTTGGTTCAATACCTGCATTGTGTGAAGCCTCTGCTGCACATCTTGCAGGCTGATGTTAGCTGAACGGAGCTCCATTTTCATTTGTTCTTTATCTTGGTCGCTCTCAACGAGCTTCTCTGTCAATTTTTGTACTTGCTGCTCAAGTTCCATCAGTTTGTGCTTGCTTGACGCTGCAACCACATTGAATACTATTTACTTTTTTATTCTTTCTTGTGTGATTTTGGCATCGCACTTGTGCATTTGTCAGTGTCAAGTATTAAAATATTATCAAATTTTACTAAATATTATCCTTTGATATTATTAAACAAGTCAGAGTCAAGCAAAGTAAGGTACGGTCAAGTCTCCAAGTCATGCCATAGTAAAGAAGTGGAGACTTTACTACACTTCTGTGGAATTTTGGAAACATTATGAAAGTACATTCTTATTCTTATTCGAGATGGTGGCGATAAGTCCTACGCTGACGTCCCTCTTGGGGTGTATTGTGCATTTCCCCCTAGCAGCATCAACCCGAGCCAACCCAACTCCTTGAAATATCGGAGAGAGGCTCTGGGGCGCTGGCACAGTTGCTCCAGTGGCGTAGATGGTAATGTAAATAATGATAATGAAAAACAGTCTAGCTGTAGTTGAAAGTACATGTTTCACCTCATTATATCACTTGAGTACTCTCGCTCGAGCATGTTTAAGAACACTTAATAAGCAATAATCCACCATTACACATTAACACTCAAAATAACACAAGTTAAGGAAAATAATACAATGAGGCGACATGTTTTTTTCACGTTGGCGCCAAACTTACATTTTAAGATAGCTTTTTGTAAATTGTGAAATTGGCTTATGTATACGTGAAATAAAGAATATTTATTGAATGCTCAGCAGTGGGTTATCCAGGGCTGGACGAATTTTTCAAGGATAACTTTGACGATGTACAGTTAGACCGTTCCGTTCTTTCTGTTGCCATACCCTAACAGGGTCATTTATGTACTACATGTCATTTTAAGATGTAAAAATATGTTATTTAAGGTTTGCATACATACATAATAATATGTCGCAATAAACTTATTGAGTATTGATGATGAATGTACCAAGTAAATGATGAGCCTCCTGCAGCGAGAGCTCTGCCTTGTCGCGGTCTGCGAGCGCGGCGGCGAGACGCGCTCGCAGCCCCTCGATCTCGGAGTCCAGCTTCTCCATCTGGCCCGCGAGCTGCTGGCATTCCTTCACTCGCATCTGGAAGACAAGTTTCAATAGTCAACCGGTGTTTGATTAATAAGAAAAATATTATTATATGTAACTAGCGACCCGCCCGCCCGGCTTCGCACGGATGTAATTTACATGCGACGCCGGGGCGGGTCGCTAGTTATATATATAAACCTTCCGTGAAAATGTATCTAACTGATGGTGAAAATGGCATCAAAATCCGTTGCTTGGTTTAGGAGGAGATAACGACCATACAGACAGACAGATAGACAGACAGACGCGGAAAGCGACTTTAATTTAACATATGACATTCACCAACATGCAACATGGTGGAATATGGGCCCATCCTCTCTCTCGGAGAGAAGGCCTGTGTCCCAACAGTGGGACTATGATAGGCTGAAATGATGATGATGGTATAAATAAGTAGAATGTACTTTTTTTCTGATAAATTTGACTAGATGAAAATTCCCCAAGTTTTGGTCACAACTAATTTTTTTAAATATAATTATAGAGGTTCATCACTGAATTGGTAATTCAAAATTATTATTACCTCATACATTACTTTCAGCTGCTCATTGTTCATGTATTCTTGCCTGGCATCGTAGTTGTTTATTCCATTCACGTGACCTAAAAATTAATCAAAGAGTTTTAAAAAACAAGTGAGGTTTTAAACACATGTCATAACCAGCTTTGGTATGTAGACAATCATGAAGGTATTTTTTTTGGGAATAGTTCTTACGTTTAACCGACAACTCGCCAGGGCCCGATTCTACTAAAGAAATCGTTTTTAAATTGTAATTGTTTCAATTTTATTTTTTAAATAACTGCTTCACATCTGACAGTATTTTTTTATTTATACTAGAAAAATACTACCACCTAATATTATAACATAGTATAAAAAAAAAAATTTTACTGTCTATTTAAAGGCAATTATTTAGAAAATAAAATTGATCAATTACAATTTAAAAACAATTTCTTTAGTAGAATCAATGTTAAGCGATGATGCGGTCTATGATGGAGCACACTTGCCTGTAAGAAACCGATTACTTGTGATTTGAAGACACCCAGATTATAACTATTGGCATAGAGAAATATACTATATCGGGAAACACCCATTTAGGCAGCGCATTCCACAGACTAGCAGTTCACACAATAAAAGTGGAAACAAAGTGCTTCTTACGGGTTTCCGGAATATCATGAAGCGGTGTCGGTTTTTCGTGCCCGCTCTGGCAGTCTGACAGAAAAATGGGCAGGAGGGAATTAGATCATGCAGATCTGATTGTACACTGTCCCTTATGTAGAATCACGCCCACCGACCAACGACACCAACAGTTTTTCCACAATTTTTTACTGGCCTTTATTAACTAAACAAAATTTAAGCTAGCACTAACACTACATTATCAGTTAGACTGCCCATAGACCGTTGAAGGTCTAAAGACAATCTAAATGCTCAAGCCCACTACCAATGGGCAGTGTGCCTAGCATGCTGGCGGCATTACCACTTTGAATAGCAATGCTTATGGGTTGAGCCAGAAACACGCCAGCATTAAGCAGGCACTCTGAAAGATTTGAAGATTTCCGCGATACGTTTATGCCTACAACAGCAGTCTGGTGTGTATGCCCGCTTCATTTTATGCAATGTATGTAATAAGATTTAAAAAAATACTGTACTGAGAACCAGTTGTCTGGATAAATCTAACATATGTTTTAAGACAACTTACTTACTCGAAATGTAACATACTGTGTTTTAAATAAATAAAAAAATTAAAAAAAACTCCCTGTCTCCATTAGCCCAATGTCTTGACCATAAACGGGTCAAAAAATTTACCACTGCAGAAGTTAGCAGATTTGCAATATTTGCACCGCTGTCTGTCTGTCAAATTGTCTGCTGCATTAAAAAAAAAAACTTTTTTCTTGCATACAAAATCGCGCATGATCTCGCAAGATTTGCGAGTACATATACATATGTATTTATATTCTATACCTCTAAAGTCTTGTTGAAAGTAATGATTCTGTCCGTCGCCAGCTCCGTATGGACTGAACTGCAGTTTAACGGGTTCCTCCTGGAGCCGCACATGTGGTAGATGGTTCTTGGGTGTCTCACAGTAAGGCTTTGGGGATTCTGACGCTTGTTCCTTGAGATGGTTCAAGGATTCTATGTAGGTTGGAGGTAGTCCTGTTCTGGGTTGTGTACCTGTAAACATAATAATATTATTTATATGAATACTAGCTGCGCCCCGCGGTTTCACCCGCGTAGTGATGAAAAATGGTGATGGTGTTGATGTTGATGAAAAGTAGCCTATGTCACTCTCTGGCTTTTGAACTATACCCATGCAAAAAATCGGGTTGTTCCGTTGCAGCGTGAAAGAGGAACAAACAAACACACTTTCGCATTTATAATATTAGCATGATTAGAACTGATGTGATTAATCTACAGGTAAAATTAAAAAACCCACTAAAGATTTGGAAACGAGTTCATGACTTAAATTCATATTACTTATGTGAAAAGCATTTTGTAGTTACCATTATTTTGAGCTGCATCCAGGGTGAAGTTACCGCTACTATTGACAGAGCTGGCTTCGTCATCATCCAACAGATCATCAAATGCATTTGCCAGTTTGTGTTTCAACTGTAAAATTTAAAATTCATAGAAATGTATACTAAGTCAAATTGGGTTGCATATTTTTAGTTGCAAACAATTAGCTTATGTTAACATGTAATTAGAGCAACTTTAAAACAGCATCACGACTAAGTAGACTAGGGAATACTTATAGAAGTTAAAACCAATAAAAGTGGAGATTTTACAAGGTTAGGTACCTCTTCATTCCTCCTTTTCTGGTCTTCCAGTTCCTCCTGCTCCTCAAGTCTGTCCTGAGCGCTGTTGTTAATGTGGATGCTGGCAGCTCCTTGAAATAAACTCATCCCAGGCCCTTCCATTACAGATATTTTGTTATGCTACTCAGAGCAAATATATTTCTATTTGCTCCGAGTGCTTCTAATAATGCACTGTTTTATGAAGATGTTATATATTCAGATAGACAACGACAGAATGCTTAATTCTTGATAAACTTTGGAGCGTATTCATTTAAAACAATTAAATGTAAACAATAAGAATTTTATAAAACGTGAACTACAACCAACACAACACAATACAAAAGCAAAACATTTTTTTGTTTTTTTTTTCACGACTATGGACCCATAGTCCTTCAGTCGTAATATTAACCAAGTTTACATAGTATTTATTAGCGTCAAACAAATCGTAGTCACAGTCAGAGTCAAGCAATAAAGGAGTGTTAGTGTCGATTCTGTTGAAGAGGTGAAACATGTATTTTTTAGTTGTTTCTAAAACTCCATAGAAGCCTCTTGTAAAGGCTTCACCACTTTACTGGGGCATGAGTTTCACTTGACCGTGACTTACTTTTCTTGACTATGACTTGTTTGACGCTATTTAATACAATGTAAACTTGTTTGATATTACGACTGAAGGACTTTGTATGCATTGTCATGACAAAAAATAACAAAAAAAAACTTAAGCTCATAATTCAAATCAAATTTCAAAAAATTATAGTTCCCGTGCTACTATTATTTTATTTTAAATTGACTTAAAATAAGTTACTATGGCTTTCAAAGCTGTTACCCACGTTCTTTTTGATATGGATGGTCTAATTTTAAGTAAGTACCTACCTACTTGTTTCCTAAATTTACTAGGTACTTCATATAAACCTATTCTCAATTTCATATTCTTCCTAGTTTTTCCCTTACTGAAACTAAAACCCTGTTGTATCCTCTCAATTCGAACTAAAAAATATATATATTAATATCCATAACGGTACGCCATAATCGCTAACGAAAAAAGATGAATTTATTGTTGTTGTCTAAGTACATAACCAAAAAATTATTTAAACATCATCGATAAACATCAACTTTTTACCCACCTTTCGTCATCCAACAGGAAAATACACGTACAGGCGATGACCATTTATAATTTCCAATTATTTCATAGATACTGAGGATTTATACACTGAAGCGTTTCAAAATATAGTGTCACGATACGGGAAAGAATACAAATATGAGCTTAAACTTAAGTTAATGGGCCGTCAGGCTACAGAGACTGCCGCGATCCTAATAGATGCCCTTGAGTTGCCAATGACAGTTGAAGACTTCTTAACGGAGTCCAAGAAACAGTATGAAGTGTTATTTCCGGATACCAAAGTTCTACCGGGTGAGTAAATTTTTTCCTATATTGTGTAATAACTAAGAAGGTACAATTTTGAATTAATATAATGTGTGAAAAATTTGTTGCTGTATTGCCACTTTAAACAAGCAGTAGATGAACCTACTGTCATTTCTACTCTCACTGTCAGTGTAATAAAACTTGTGCAATAGAAATGCATATTGCATCACCATATTTTTATTTAATGGCTAACTGCATGCAACTGCTCCTTACATATTATCGTTTCTTGAATCTATACTAATATTATAAAGAGGAAAGATTTGATTGTTTGTTTGCATTGAATAGGCTCCGAAACTACTGAACCGATTTGAAAAATTCTTTCACTGATGGGAAGCTACACTATCCCCGGGTGACATAGGCTATAATCTATACCCGTGCGAAGCTGGGGCGGACCGCTAGTGTTATATAAAAAGAAAACAGGACAATTTCATAGTTGTGCTCATAGTAAAACTTGTTCATATTGATAAGTATAGTGACCTCCTTTCCGCTAAACTTTGTATAGTTTTTTAAACCCTACTTTGCATACTCTATTTTAAAACACATTATTAATACTGAATATTGTTAATCCATAAAACATAAATTTTCAGGAGCAAAGAGGCTTATAGAACACTTACACAACAGCAAAATTCCTATAGCCCTGGCCACGAGTTCAACTGAAATGGCTTACGAATTAAAGACGAATAAGCACCACCAAGAGCTGTTCTCATTGTTTCCCGTTAAAGTCTTTGGATCCTCTGACCCTGAAGTGAAGAAAGGGAAGCCGTCACCTGATGTATTTCTTGTAGCTGCTGATAGATTTCCTGATAAACCATTACCAGAAAAGGTAAAAACACATAAGATTTATCTGATGCTGTGGCGTAGCTATCGGAGGGCTAGGTGGTGCCGTGCACCGGGGCCCTCAAGCTCAGAAGGCCCTTGGGCCATGACCAGCAAAACTCTAACTGAACTTGCAAAAATTTCTCCTGCCTTCAGAATATAAATATAATAGTTTGCATCACAACTTTAATCATGGCATATTGTAATAAGTCGATTAATTGCACCTCTATAGTACTCATATAGGGAGGTAATTATAATAATATTTTTACTTGATAAAACCAGTATCAGTTCAGATAGGGCCCCAATATTTTTGCACCAGGGCCTTTGCTTACCTAGTTACGCCACTGATCTGATGTGTAGGAATAGTTAACTTATTTTGAAACAATCTGCGCCCTACGGTTTTAACTGCGTGGACATTCCGTCCTGTCTTCCGTCCATCCCTCTGGAACCATACATTTTCCTGGGATAAAAAGTATCTTATGTCACATAAGTTTTTTACGTGACAGCCTTTTTTATAGTTCTGGTATTTTTTAGTTTTCGGTAAATTTTGCGCGATAAAAACTATTTTGTTCTAAAAAGTGTGTTGCCTTTTGTTACGTCTCTGTCGTTATACTAGTTTATAAATAGGCTACTATTTATCCCGAAAAATAAACAGGTCCTGTACGTTTCCTACTAGAATCTGGCTAATGAAAGTAGACACAGAAAAAGCGAGGCAAATTTAAAAAAATCCGCATTGAAACCCCAATAATTATTATGAAATGCCTGGAATCATCTCACTTGATACTTTTAAGTTATTCATTTTCATTGTAACACAGTAATGTTTGCATTTCATATTAATTTTGGGGTTGCAATGCGTTTTTTTATTTTTATTTGGCGGGCGTTTTCAGTCTCAACTTTCATTAGCCAGACTCTAACTGCTATATTAGACTCATTTGACTTGCAGTGCCTGGTGTTTGAGGATGCAGTAAACGGAGTGTTAGCGGCGAGAGCAGCCGGCATGCAAGTAGTGATGGTGCCCGACATCAGGATGCCTAAATCCCTCACCACGGAAGCTACACAAGTGTTGAGCAGTTTGCAGGAATTCAAACCTGAGCTGTTTGGTTTACCGCCTTTTGAAGAGTAATTATAGTTATGAAATAGCATAATTATATCCAGCATAGCTGATGTACTAAGTTATTATGTGTGTACTAAGGGTAGGCATAATAGGGTGTTTGACTGTATTAAAAATATGGTTAATGCTGGTGTAATCCCAGAAGATAATTAAAAGAATATATTACAAATATATTTAATTACTAAAACGTCATATTCACTTTGCGAGAAAGGGAAAGAGCACCACTTCCTTTTTTTGTGTCCAGAGAAAATCTTTAATGGATACCTCCGTCTCCGGGGCGGGCAGGGTGGTTATGTGGGACTTGCCGATAAAATATTTATCGATAAAAGTTAGATTTTTACTGCGTGTTTACACAAGTTTTAATTGCTAATAGGATTTCTTTGTAGATAAAATTTTTCGGGTAATTTATAAATGTGCGCGTCGTTTTTCGGTAGGCCAATTTTGCGGTGTAGGTTATGAAGGTTGGTACGGAACAGAGTATACTTTTGGCTTTATTTTGGATTACCTGTATTAGCCGATTAAAATAATTTCTTCAGTATAAAAAACCAATATTATATTTAGTTGAATATTTCGCTATTTGTACCCATCAAATAACTGTTCGATAGCCTATGCGGTCGCTTTACGGCGCGACCCCGCCTTGACTCACTTACGTATAGGTATTTTATGATGCAACATGATGTTGATAAGTGATAATGAAAGTGTCATCGTAATTACTAGCTTATAAATAAATTGCGCGTGCAAATTTACCTACTTATTGATTTTGTCACAAATGACGTAGGTAACTCAGTGCCAAGCGCGGGGCCCGTAGCAAATTCTTTCAAAGAGCCCTTGATCTACTATGCGCTCTAAGTATAAAGGGTTTAAAAAAACAATTCAATAATCAATACGTTTATTTGCCATCTATAGGTTGGCTTGCATACGTCAGATTTTTTGTAGAGCTGATTATCAGGCCGACTGAAATTCTACACGTGTTTATACAAGCAACTTTTTGTAGAACTAGTGCGTTTACCGTATGAAATTCGGTGTTTTATTTACTCCAAGGAAACGTCGGTTACCGAGTGTCTGACGTGGATTGTCTTAGTAGGAAAAGTTGTAACGTTTTACGTCTTTGTGACATCAAGTAAATTCAATATAACACATCTTAATAAGTTTTACTCAAAAAATTACGCTCATGCAGAGATGAGTGGGTTTATATGATACTAGCGACCCGCCCGCCCGGCTTCGCACGAGTTTAATTTACGTGCGAAGCCGGGGCGGGTCGCTAGTTATATATATAAACCTTCCGTGAAATTGTATCTAACTGATGGCGAAAACCGCATCAAAATCCGTTGCGTGGTTTAGGAGGAGTTAGCGGCCATACAGACAGAGATAGAGATGTGGGGCCCCCTTTCGCGCGGGGCCCGTAGCAATTGCTACTCTTGTAACGTGGTTAATCCGGCACTGACTGGTAACTGTAGAGTAGACTAATTAGTTAGGAACAATCTATGCTAGCGCTACTGACTGTTTAAACACCATTTAAACCATGATTTTAAACTACGATTTTAACTAATTGGTTTGACAGTGAATAGCTGTCTCAATGTTGACATCGGATAGTATTCAAGATAAGATATAAGAGATCGAGGTGACGTCACACATCCTCGCATTCAATATCTACATACCTACAAGATGCTAATTACGAAGTAGTTTAGTTTTGCCATTGGCGTCGAATTTTCGTAACTTTGTAGATGTAGTAAATAACTTTTGTTAAAAATATTTATAAAAAAGTGTAAGAGTTTAATAAAATGGTGTTGCCTGTGACGCATGTTTTATTTGATATGGATGGACTGTTATTGAGTAAGTTATTTGGTTTTTAACAAATTGCCACACATTCTAGCTTTAACCGAAAGTCCCCAATATACAGGGGCCTTACGGACAACTGCTATAGCGGCACCTAATCCGCTTAGTTGGAAAATCACGCGACCGCAAACCGTACCTGGGCGCGATAAGGTTCTCGTTCGCGTGATTTTCCAACTGAGCTGATTAGGTGCCGCAATAGCAGTTGTCCGTAAGGCCCCTGGCCACGTTCACCCGCTGAATAATAATAGACAGGGATTTTGTATGTACATACGATACGAAGGTATTTTACCCGCGTGAACACTCGTATTCCACACTGCAATTCGCATAGACCTAAAAAAATAGATACGCTAAAAAAAAATAACTTGCAGTGGGCAAAAAACTGCAAATTGCAGTGGGCTAAGTACGAGGCCCCGGGTGGTTGCCCTGCTCTTACCTCCAAAGACAACCCCTGCTTTTGACCTTACTGTTTAATAAGAGCAGCTAGGTAAGTAGGTATATATGACTAGATATAAATTTATTAATAATTACAAATTGTTAAATTAGGTAATTGAAATTTGTATTGAATTCTATACGTAACTAGCTGCGCCCCGTGGTTTCACCTGCGTATTGATGAAAAATGGTGATAAAGCTGATGAAAAGTAGCCTATATCCGTCTCCTGGTTCTAAGCTACCTCCCAACAATTTTCAGCCAAATCGGTTCAGCCGTTCTTGAGTTATAAATAGTATAACTAACACAACTTTCTATTATATAAAACTTTTAAAAAAACTTCTATTTAAAACTTTTTTTTTATACGAGTTACGCACGTATGTACATATAAATATTTGTACTTACTTCACCCACAGGACAGATGACAAGATGTGTTGTGTAGTAAATAGTAAAGAACTTAAAAAAATATAAACTCTCATGTCTCTCATACAATATTTCATTCCTTTTCTAACTCTCCAGTTTTTATTTTCAAATTATTTTCTTTCATTTATGTTTCAATTTATTTTTTTCAGACACAGAAGACCTATATTCAATAGGGTTCCAGAAGGTAGCAAGCCGCTACGGCAAAGACTTCACCTTCGGTTTGAAATGCAAGATCATGGGCCAGCAAAGCCGGGAGTTTTCGCAGACCATTATAGACGACCTAGAGCTTCCAATGTCCGTCGACGAGTTTATCACGGAGACGCGGGAAATATTTGACGAGTTGTTCCCGCAGTGCCAAGTTATGCCTGGTGAGGAATAATTTTGTGTCGAAAAGTAGGTAGGTACTTTGTCTTAAATACGGCAGTTACTATGTGAATAATTTGACCCAATTTTTAACAGTTTTATAATTGGACCGATTACCTATGTTTTTATCAAAGAAATTGGACCTATCTTTTTGGTTTTTATACTTATTTGAAATGTCGTTCCACACTTTTTTTTTTTAATTTGTCTATATAGTATTTTAAATTTTCACTAAGGGTCTGTAGACCATGCAAAGTAGCTTGCAAGGACAAGCTAAAAGTAGAAGTACCATGTAAAAGTAGGCGTTCAATATTAAATGGCCACTCGCGCGGTGACATTTCATGAACAAACGATGAGTAGTGGGCGTCGCGCGTGCAGGGCGGGAAGGAAAAGAAGCTTCACTTGCGCAAGGACCAGCGCGAAGCACTTCTACTGCCACTTGCACTAAGCAAACCGTTGCAAACGATGCGTAGTAGGCACTCGCTACTTGTTCTACGCAGGGTCTGCAACGACCTTAAATGTCGCCAAAAAAAACACAGTCAGAGCGAAACAAAGTAATTAACCGTCAAGTCCATTTCATGCCCTATATGCCTTTCGTGGTGAACACTTCCATGGATTTGTGGAAAAAACACGAAGACTTGTTTCACTTCGTTATATCACTTACCCACACTCGAGCACGTCTACGAATACTTAATAAATAACAATCCACCATCATTACACATGAACACTGGAAATAACACAAGTTTAAGAAAATAATACAATGAGACATGTTTTTTAAATGTTGGCGCCAAACCTCGCAATCTATAACTTTCCAGGCGTGAAGAAATTATTAGACCACCTTCACGACCACAACATCCCCATGGGCCTCGCGACAAGTAGCAGCAAGGAGTCCTACGCGATGAAGACACAGAACCACCTGGAGCTGTTCGACCTCTTTCAATACAAAACCTGGGGCTCGTCAGACCCTGAAGTGAAGCGAGGGAAACCTTACCCAGACATATTCTTTGTTGCGGCTAATAAGTTTCCTGACAAACCATCCACAGATCAGGTATGTATGAGCCATAAAACCTTGGACCCTTGATTATAGAGGCTATCTGCTATTTCTATTGATTTGGCAGATTTCAGATAGCCTGTTGGTCGAGTTGGTAGTGAACCTGCCTTCTGAGCTTGGGGGCGTGGGTTCGATTCCCACCTAGGACAAACATTTGTGTGATGAACATTTGTGTTTGTTCTATATCTGGGTGTTAATATCTATTTAAGTGTGTATTTAAACCTATATATGTATATATATCAGTCTCTGGCAGCCATATCACAAGCTTTGCTTAGTTTGGGGTCAGATGACCGTGTGTGCAAAAATGTCCCGAATATATTTGGCACCATTAAAATGTTAGTTTTAAAGAAGGTACACAGCTATAGTTATGTTTCTTTACCTATACTCATCATTATGAACAACTTTTACTATGAGACCAACCTTGAAATCCCGAAAAAAATATTGCTGCTCCATACATTTTGTCGCACCGTATCAAAAAGACATTCTAAAAAACGGCCGACGTTTAGAACATCCGTATTTTCTAGAGTCTGGTTACCGTTTTCTATTGAGATCGCTTATTCTCTTAACATCAGGCGAGGTGATGGTCAAACGAAAGCCATTTATTTAATAAAAGATAATTAACAAAAAAATACTTTTCGCTTTTGGATCACTTGGAACAACCGTTTATGCACACTTTGCTAGGGAGTAGTATAGCTTTGCCTAGCCTGTAACTGCCTACGCCCTTGGCTGTATTTTGCGGACAAAGCCTGTGTTATGCGGCCGACCTATAATCTCGTTTTCTTTCATTCCAGTGTTTAGTGTTTGAAGACTCCATAAACGGCGTGCGTGCGGCTCGCGCAGCTGGTATGCAAGTTATCATGGTGCCGGATCCCCGGCTCGACCGCTCTTTGGCTCCAGACGCAACCCTGATACTCAACTCTATGGAGGACTTCTGCCCGGAGATGTTTGGTTTACCACCTTATAAAGAATAACTCCCTTTTAGCTTCGACCAAAATACAATAAATGGACGGGCCCAGAAGCGCAGTTTTAAAGATTACAAAATGAGCGTCGGCGCTCACTTCGCGTCAGTCGGGATCTAGCCGTAGGAAGTGCAACACGCGACTATTGTTACATGATAACGAAACATCTGATAAAATTATGCCTTCGTGTGCTTTCCCGAAGTGTAATAACACAACAAAAAACCGCTATCTATTTTTTTGGAACAAATTTACTGTATGTACATGGTTATAATTAGCTGTTGAAGTATATGTCCGACGGGTTTGACTCGTTTTTACTAAGCAAGTTCAATGGTTATGGCCTGTCCATTAATTTTATTTTGGTCGAAGCCTTTTAGATCTAATAATTAGCTAAATTGTCTACGGGCGTGTTCCGTACCACATAAAATGAGGAGCAGTCATTTGTCGAAGACCGCCATGTTTGTTTACATAGTTAGACATTTAAAAACAAAAAGACGCGCCAACAGCGCCAATGAAAACCAACAGAGCACAAATAAAATTTCTTCAAGCCGTGTTGTTTCACATTAGCGCTGTTGGCGAGCTACTTAACTCGCCCGTCTTCTTTATGGCTCATCATGGACAGCTTTGTGGTTGGTATTCCGAAAACCCGAACGAAGTGCTTTGATTCCACTTTTACTATGCGAACTGCTAGTCTGTGGAATGCGCTGCCTGAATGGGTGTTCCCCGATAGTTACAATCTGGGTGTCTTCAAATCACGAGTGAATCACAAGTAGACCGCATCATCGCTTAACGTCGGACGAGTTGGCGGTCAAGCGCAGGCCTATTATTGAAAAATTAAAAAAAAACTTTCTTTAGAAGTCTAATGACCAACTAGGTAAAAGCATAAATGTGATATTTGTAAGCGAAATATTTTTACTAAAATTAGAATAAAATCAATTGAAATGTAAAATTGCAACATTTTATTGACCATTATCCTTAGAAATAAGTAAAACAAAGAATATAATTATGACTAGAGCAAGACTTTGAGATTCGCTTAGAGCGTTCTATGGAAGGCTATGCCAATGAGTATGTATATAAGGTACTGCAAAAGTAGTAAAATAAAAAAATATTACGTATTTATGTGCGTAAAACATTATAAAAATATACATTATGGAAATACTGTAAAAATTATATTCAATATCTGCTATAAAAAGTCTTGAATAAATGTCAACATGTGATTGTATCTTGCTACATACAAATCTCATGTGTTATACCCGTTTTTGTTAATTGCTGATAAAATTACGCAAGTACATGCAACTTGAAAAAAGGTGTGATAATACTGAAGTATGTATGTACTCATTATTAAAAACAACTTTTAGAGTTGGATCAACTCTGAAATAGCAGAAAAAAAACAGCCATACATTTGTGTCGAGTGTTATTGGCAGTTTTCTATGGAACAGCTGATTTTTTTTCGCGATTTCAGGTTTGACCCCATAGTAAAAGTTGTTTATCACAATGACTACATTATACATATACATACCCTTCAGTAATTATCACACCTTTTCGAAATACTTTGTTTATCGAAAACAAAATATGTCAAAGCTGGCCTTCTGGGGGGTTAGACAAGACTCACTTTCTGTTAGCTTTAACGACTGCGGAAAGATGAAATTGTATGAAAATGACATTGACAATGACATTAGCTTGAGAGATGTTATTTCAAGCTAATGTCATTTTCATACAATTTCATCTTTCCGCAGGCGTTAATGCTAACAGAAAATGGGTCTGGTCTAACCCCCCAGGGGTGCTGCAAAGATGAAATTGTATGAAAATTACATTGGCTTGAGATATCATCTCTCAAGCTAATATCATTGTCAATGTAATTTTCATACAATTTCATCTTTCCGCAGGCGTTAACGCTAACAGAAAATGGGTCTTGTCTAACCCCCATGGTCTTATTTGGTATGCAGTGGTTCATTTATAGTTCTTATTCTTAGTATTACATAACGCACGGGCCCATTTTCAAGTAGAGCTGAGTGCATTGGGTCAGTAGGCTTTAGAAATACGACAGAGAACAATAGTATTGTGAGATTAAAATAAGATGCTATAAAATGTTCTAAGCCTACTAGTAAGTATCTCAAGCACATTCATCAATCATCATAAGGAGGCAGTCCAAATAGTTCAGGTTTGAACTCTTCTAAGGATCCGAGGAGGAGAGTGGCACCGCTGCAATCAGCCAAGTCGATGCGTGGATCGGGCACTAAGACTACTTGCATGTTCGCAGCCTGACCAGCTTTGAGACCGTTTATCGCATCTTCAAACACCAGACACTGTAACAAAGTTAGAAATCCCATTAATTATTATACATACAAAAGACTTGGTTGCCTTAAAAATTATGATTAAACAGGGTTATTATTAGGTAAGCATGTTCTATTACGCATTGACGCAGGTAGTTCACCTCCACTGAAAAACCGTAGAAGCGAAACCACGCGAAAAGTAGAGTCACTACTCGACTAAATGTATGTAAACACGACGCTCATTGGTGTAGTATGTGTAAGGGGAAACAATGGAATTCATTAAAAAGTTCGAATCACGGGGAGATCTAAAAGCAGTGGACGGGTTTTTATTCAACAAGGATATCATAATAAATTTCTTGGGAGCGTTTAATCAAACAGTCCCTACAGTTATGAACAGTATGAATTGTATTGAAATTGTTCTTTTCCCCACTGCTTTTCGGGGATATCCGGGCTAAAAGTACTAGTCCGCGAGTATAGGCCTAGCACGGGCACTGTAGGGCTTGTGGCTAGTTATTTTGTTTTATATCTTGCTCGCTTTGTTGAGCAATGGTGTCTAAGCAGAGCAATGGTGTTCTAGCGGTGGGATGGTAGCTGAGCGAAGCTATGGTATAAACTAATATGATAAAGGCAAGGTGTAAAGTTTGTGAGTATATATATACATAGCTGAAATTAGGCAGGTATAGATTCCGAATGGGTGTGGGGTGTAGTTTTTAAGTAGGTGTACAAGTAAAGTTTTTACGAGAGGGTGGCAAATAGGGGTGGAAAGCTTGAATAAAAGTCTAAAAATAGGAAATCAACAGCACAACACAGCAGCAGGCAACAGCTGGTTAAAATTTTTAAAAATGTACTAGAATAACAACAAACATTTCTTGTTTGAGACAGGGGTGCTGAGTTCTGCACTGACATCCCGCATGGAATGTGTTCATAGCGGCTAGCATCTTCCCAAACTAACCCAGCTCCTTGAAATACCGGAGTGAGACTCTAGGGCACTTGCACAGTTGCTTTAGTGGAGTAGATGGATGCTACGACTTGATAATCTTTATTCATTTTGTGCCAATATTCTTAGGTCATGGATATTATTCCTGTTTTCTCGAGATTAATGCGAGGAGCATACAGACAACTTTGATACAGAACTTACATTTTCAGGCTCTGGTTTATCAGGGAACCTGCGGGGCTAGCACGGGGCGTGGATAAATTGTCTTTCCACCCTTTTTATCCACCTGTCAGTGGAAATAATTATCTTTTCCACCGTACATAGCATGGCAACCGGGGAAAGCAGGGGAAAGGGATAAAATGTTTCCACTTGACGTTTGCCGTAGACATTATATCCCGCTACTCCCGCTTCATAGCACGGGCTCGGGAAAAGGTGGTTATAATACTCTCCGATTGACATTAGAAAGGGAATATTTGTCATCAACTTTGAAGGTGGGTATAAAGTTTATCCTCGTCTAAACAAAATGTCGCGAGCATTTTACAATTATATTTTGACGCGAGAAATGGAAACAATGGATAGAAAATTACACCGGATGAGTATACGAGATGCCAGTAATCCATTCGAGTTTCCGGATAATGAATTTCGCCGCCTATTTCGGGCCAATAAAACATGGCATTATTATTTGTGTCAGGAGCTGAACGATGCTTTGCAGCCTCGAAATCCTCGAGCTGGTTTACCAGTGCATATCAAGGTTATTATAAAAACATTACATACCATTCTGTGAAATACTTACTTAAGCTAAATAGCACCTACCTACCACATAACCTACAATTTGTCTTTCTACTATAGGTCCTCGCATCCATACGCTAGTAGTACACTATAATGGCAGATGGTTGGTAGTTACCAGAGAGGTACAGGGCAGGACCATGGTTTGGCCATTGCTTAGACTACAGTCAGCAAATATCTGACCCAAGTTACTGAAGCTATCATCAGAATGTAAGTAACAATTTCGGTATATTTTCTTATTGGTAAGTACTTAGTATTACCTACTTATGTAGGCCACATCGCTCGAAGAACCGATAACCGATGGGGAAGAAAGGTTCTTGAGTGGAGACCACGAACCGGAAGACGCAGCGTAGGTAGGCCTCCCACTAGATGGACCGACGACATTGTGAGAGTCGCTGGCATCCAGTGGATGCAAAAGGCAGGCTGTCGTTCAGTGTGGAGGTTAAAGGGGGAGGCCTATGTTCAGCAGTGGCCGTCGTCTGGCTGATGATGATGACCTACTTATGTACCTAAAAGTACATCTACACTACTCAAAATCCGTTGCGTGGTTTAGGAGGTTAGGGGTAATACAGATGGACAGATAGAGGAAGAGATATTGTAACATTTAAACTTTTATTTAAAACTGTATTAGCCAACGCTGGCTTAACCTAGTCAAAATTTAAGTTATAAATATATATTTTTGCCTCTAGAACCCTTTTTCTATGCACACTCATCATACACAAATATAATGAAATGAAATAAATGAAATGAAATGAAATGTACACAAACAAAAAAAAAAAAAAAATAATCAAAGTACACAAGCCAACAAGCCGGCTTATTACAGCATTTATTACAGTAGGTAATTAATTTTAGTAATATGGCAAGCATCGATACCTAACTTACTGATTATTGAATAAAAATACAAGATAATACAAAATAGGTTTAATTACTCAAATATTTATTCATTCTAATTCAAAGTGGGGGTGATAAGACCTGCACTGACATCCCGCTTGGGGTGTATTGTGCATTTGCCTCTGCCAGCCTACACAAACCAGCCGAGCTCCCTAAAATAACAGAGCACGGCTTTGGGTCGCTATTTAAACTGCTCTACCCCTATTTCGCCAGGTGTTGTGGTAATGAAGACTTGTTGTTCAATGAGTTTCTTCCCGATCTCAACCTTATATCTTCTGTAGTCTTGCAGTGCAGTAGGACATGCTCCACTGTCTTAATGTCTGGTTCATTTTCTAATAAGAAAAACCTCCAAGAAAAACTGAAAAGAGAAAAAAAATAAATTAATAAAGTATTAATTTTACAGGTGAATCGGAATATGCTTTGGAACCGTGGCTAATAACACCAAGTCTGCATCTGCGTGGAAGGACATTTACAGGCATACAGGCATAGACAAAGTGCTCCACTACGACCCCGAAAAGGCATCTATAATCATTTATAGTTGTGCAACGATATACAATATCATGACCATTATATGTTAGTTTAATTGTGTAAATCTTCTTCTTATAATATGAAAGACGATGTATGTATGTATGTTCCCAAAGGCTGGACTGATTTTAACGGAACTTGCACTGGAAGATAGTTGATGATTTAGGGAGTAATCCACGTGGGAGAAACTGCGAGGTGCAGCTAGTAGTTTTATAATGAAAGTAACAAATATCAAACCTTATCTGACTCTTATTTTATTTTATTTCAGAGTCTCATTGGATGTTTTAGAGCCCACCCCTGCTGACTAATAAAGCACCAGACTCCATATTTTACCGGACACTGAGAAAACCACCAGCACCAAAAGGGAATTGTTAATAAAAACATATTTTAAAGACGTTAATTTTTCTGGTTTTTAAGTTGTGAATAATAAAATAACCTTTAGGTTTTTTTAAAGACTAAACATGGTATTTCCTATTTTCTTACCTATTTTTTTGGCTATACAATTTGTTTCTACCATGAGGTTGTTTTTTTGCCACAAGAGTTCATTCCGCTCGGTCATCAAAGAAGCTATATTCTGAAAGATAAAAAAGTAATAATATAAAGATTAGAGTGATAATGGCCGAGCAGTAGCATGTGCTTTACAATCTGGTGGCACCCAATTTGATCCTCTGCCCTGCACCAATCAGCTATTCAGTATTTAAACCAACTTTGTGCAGTTCCGATGTCATCGCTCGATGTTCGTGAAGGTAAATATCGTGAGAAACCGGTATGTCCAAGAACCTCAAAGATATATGACATTCACTAACATGCACTAGGCCAGCATGGTGTATTAGGGCCCATCCTCTCTTTCTCTGTCTCTAAAAGAAGGTCCGTGTCCGAGCAGTGAGAACATGATAATCCGATACTGATGATATACTATTTATACCTATTTGATTACAAACAGAGACCAAAGTTTTATAAAAAAATATGAATCTTTATTATGAATGGTGAAAAAGTGGGTTAAAGCACTATTATTACTTGCAAAATACGACGTTGGATGTTAGTCGACTTTGTCCTAATTTGGGTTTTGTTACTTCTCAAGCTATAGAAAAGAAATAAAACTATTGATTTACTGGATATGTGAGCGCTTATATACCGATTTGTGTAGGGTAAATCAGTGCTTTCATTATTAGACAACATTTAAAACATTTTATTTTCAACTTCGTTTTATTTCTCTTTGAAAATATTTGCGTAATAATACAATAGTACTTACTTTCTTCCTCTTGCTTTCTATTCACAATTTTTCGATTGTTAACAATCGAATCGAATACTCAGTGCAATTAATCAAAGTTAGATATAAACAAATATAGAGTATAATTAAAGTAAATATTCTCCGTCTTTGGTAATTATCACGTAAACAATAAACATAACCTCAAATCCGCCGCATAGATTATAATAATTAACAAAAAGAACGAATGATTCTTGAAAGTTTGATGGATTGAACCAAATATTGTTGACTGACACGTCACTTTTGTTTATTTTTCTATTAATGGCAACAATGAAGTGGATAACCATGAAAACGCTACTCCCGCCGTCTATCCCCCGTGGATATACTATCCACCGGCGTGCCCGTGCTCTGAAGGTGGACAAAAATGACAAGGGGGAAAGAATTTTTATCCTCTCCCCGTGGAAACATAGTCTACGCCCCGTGCTAGCCCCGCTGGATGCGCAAACCAAGAAGATCGAAGGGTCAGGTTTACCCTTCGTCACTTCAGGGTCAGAAGAGCCCATGGTGAGGTGATGAAACAGTTCTAGGAACTGCTGGTGGTTCTGCATCTTCATTTGGACACTTTCCTTGCTGGAACTTGTAGCGAGAGCAATAGGTACACCCTTCTTGTGCAGATGTCCAACTAGTTTTTGAGCACCTGAAAAAAATTATAACAATAAAGTAGATGCAATGCATATGGGTATCTACTGAAAGTTCAATGTGAACAAACTAAGGCATCATGAAAAAAAGGTTAAATTCTTTGGGCATTAAGAGATTTAACATTTAGATATTTCAGGATGTCGGGTGCAGTGCATTGCCCAGCAACTTGCTCGTCTCGTCATACTGTCCGGGGCCCAGACTGACACAGGTGGGTTGAGCATTGCTTGCAAGCTATGCTCGGGCTTTTGCTTCATGAGCCATATATGCTGAGACAATCTGAAGGAGTTACGAAGAGTGCTTTGTGTGGCACTCGCATCGCAACATATCACATAACATATGGAGCAAGCAGCTCAGATTGGCCTTTTAGCACGGCCCACGTATCGACACCGAATGGCTCGGAGTCAAGGCATGCACGGTTGAGGCAACGAGCACCCAATGCAGCCCGAGCCAGGTCCATACCGGCCCAAGCAAATTTACTTGCGAGCCACGCTCGCATGCTCAATCGGTCTGAACCCAGCCATTAAGTTGTATTATAAAAAAAACAATCTTTTATAGCATCAAAATACAACCAAACACTAACAGATATGGTTGTATTTTGATACTACAGAAATCAAACCAAACTTAATTGCAAATGAGACTGGGTGTATTTTTTTAAATACGTAATTGAACTCAGATTTTTATAATTTTACCTGGCAATAGCTGCACGTTAGGGAACACTACCTCATATACATCGAAACATTGTTTCATGAACTCGTCGACTGTTATGGGTAGGTCGAACGTCTTTATTATCTTGCTTGCACATTCGTGCCCTTGGAAGCCCAGTAAACTGGACTTTATCTCCCAGGTAAACTCCTTTCCGTACTTTGCGCATACTGTTGAAAACGCCTGCGTGTAAAGCACTTCCGAATCTGTAATGGAAAAATTTCAGTAGTAGTAGGCACTTTGAATTTCCACATATTATGCAATAACAAAACAGAATGTACCTACCTAATAACAATCCGTCTAGATCAAATAACACATGTGTAACTTTCTTAAATTGCATATTTTAAGTTTTAAGTAATAAACACAGAATGTTTAAAAATATTTTCAAAATAGAGCACCGCTTGCAACCGCGAAAAATACATTTGTTTTGTTTGTCAAAAACAATTGACATTTGACTTTTTTTTTTCTTCTTCCCCGTGTTGGGGCCATGGCTTTGATTATATATAGAACGGATATGTCATACCTATAATTTCCCCTCAGCCGAGGTACATGCGTTGGCTCCGCCAATGTATGTCAAACGAGCACACCGTTTTATAAAAACTGTTTCAACGTCGTTCATCCGCCATTTGTCTTCTTACTATGTTACGAAACGGAGCTCCTTAAAAATGGTCATATGTGCAGTAATCCTTTGTAAATCTCGATCACATACTACGAACTTCACTACGCACGGAGTCTCTTATCACAGGTAAGTATTTTATTATACAAATAACGTGCTAATTTCACCACAAAACGATTTTAAGTAAGCTTAATTGAACAGAAGAAAATATTAATCGGAAACCAGGGTTGCCAACTCGATATCACAGATACTCGCTAAATGACATCTCAAATAGCGCTAGATTAATATAAATTTACAAAATATATAGCAAATTTGTTTGGACATGGAATAAAATTATAAAGTTTCATTATGGAACCGTGGAACGTATTGCCTCACCCGAGAAAAACGGTTTAAGTTTTTATATAGGTTTCTTTAATTCCGAATGCTGATAAACTTCAAATATTCTTGCTTTAAATTCATTTTTGCCAAATACACACATTGTTTTCAAGCTATTTCCAAGCACAATTCTAGTTCTTACTAGAACTACTCAATCAACATACTAAGCTATATAATAATAATGCTACTCTACAACACTACGGTCAAATAGACATTCTCTTCCCCCCGCAAGCGAACGCGGGGGAGTCATCCGATCCAGTAGGATAACACAATAGCATGTCACGCCTTCATTTTATCAGAAAAACGTTTTAGGGCCAAATTCTATGAATAATAAGGTTGCTACAAAGAAAGGATTATCATATTAAAATTAGACAGACAAACATATCAGTGTAGGACGTAGGTACATCGTCATCTTATTAGTTCCGGAAAATCCCCCAAGATAGTATAGCAAAGCAACATATAAAACTAAAGCGTTTTGTTACTTCTCGCGTGGCTGCGTATTGTTCTACGGTGACCAGAAAAAAAAACCAGCGTGATTGCTGTTTAGTGTTAGCTGTTTTATCTTAGATTTCAGCGCTAGACTAGACTTACGAAAATAGAGCCAAATCTAGCACAAATAGTTACTAAGTTGGCAACCTTGTCGAAAAAATGAACTAGTGATGTGCTAATTTATTACTCGTAGTCTCGTACTCGTTACATATATAGTTACTCATACGACGTAATCCTCCAAGTTTGAATGAAGTTTGAGAGGTATAAATACTCGTTTTTTTTTGTGTTTTTCGCCCATTTCGGAGCATGCTAAAGCCATACGGCCTCGTCTACTGTATTTACTTTACTGTCATAAATAAGTAAATCTCCAGTACAGTAGGTATATTATTGGTATCGTGCGTGTGTTATTGGTATATGGCCTTTGATATTATATAGTTGGGATCGGCCTTTAAAATCAAGCTAGTACCGAAGAAAGTTTGTCAAATACTGAAGGAGGCGAGGTAAACAACTATTGCAGACATTGACATAATTATTCTTACTAGTTCTACAAACGCACACTTCAATATTGAGCGCATACAACTGCAAACGATGTGCTCAAAATGTATACAAATGGACGACCGAGGGGAGGGGGAGGTAAGTGCTAAAGGGGAAACTGTAGGTGTAGGTGTAACGCTTCCATTTATTTATTTTTTCTGAGGTTATGGTGTCAGAATAATAAATGTGGGTTGAAAATGGATACAAAGTATATCATACTAATATTATAAATGCGAAAGTGTGTTTTTTTGTTTTAACGACGACTACGACTTTTAATTAGTTTTATTAATAAATAATTATTTTCTAGAGATTTTTTCCTGTAGTGTAATTTACCCACTGTTTTTTTTATCGGTATTATCAATCATCATCATCATCATCATCATTTCAGCCGTAGGACGTCCACTGCTGGGACATAGTCCTCCCCCATCGATCTCCAAAAGGGCCGGTAGGGAGCGGCCTGCATCCAGCGTTTCCCTGCGGTCTCTTTTAGGTCGTCTGTCCATCTTGTGGGTGGACGTCCTACGCTGCGCTTACTGGTCCGTGGTCTCCATTCCAGAACCTTTCGGCCCATCGGCCATCTGTTCTGCGTGATATGTGCCCTGCC
The DNA here is from genome assembly GCA_932305915.1 of Agriopis marginaria. Lineage (NCBI taxonomy): Eukaryota > Metazoa > Arthropoda > Insecta > Lepidoptera > Geometridae > Agriopis > Agriopis marginaria. Next base: position 8,099,686 of record OW029933.1, read on the forward strand.
CACTGCCATTTCAACTTAATAATCCGGTGGGCTATGTCGGTTACTTTCGTTCGTCTCATTTCGGATTCGATCTCGTAGAGAAACCCCGAGCATAGCCCTCTCCATAGCTCGTTGTGCGACTTTGAGCTTGCTTATGAGGCCCATAGTGAGATTTTCGAATGAAACTAATAAAGTATTGTATTATCAATACAATACTTTATTAGTAACTCCATAGTTACAAATCAAACTTCTCCAGTACACTCTTCGGTATCCGATATCGGTATAATAACTATTGGTGAAAGCACAATATTTAGTTGGTATTTTTATCACTTCACTAGCTTTGTATAATGTGTGCGAAGTAAACACAGCGAGGCGACCAATGAGCGGTGCGCATTTTGTATTTGTGTTCTGTTTTGTCAATGAGTGCAGGTTATATTGATGTGTGCACTTGTAGAGATGTATTCGATTACTTGAATGGGCGGGCTTTAGAAAACAAGTGTGTGCTATGCGTGTTTACTTCGTCTCCCGCAAAAAGTGCCAGACTTTTTTCCATAGCAGCTCGGGCTAATACCACATCCGTTCTATGTATAATCAAAGGGCCATGGTTGGGGCTTTTGGCTCCGCATGATTGACGCAGTTGCCATATACAAGTCGTATGAGTTTAGTCTAGGTACTGCACAGATATACACAACTGTGAGGTACTGTGAGGTACTGTGTCTAGGTATCATGGTTTAGTCACTAGTTTTAGAACATTTGACTTTGATATGACTAGACATTGCTATTTTATTATTGAAACTGACGTGGTTTTCACACATTTTATTTATGTTACACGGGAATTACTCACGTAAGATTAAGCCGATTACTCCGACTATGCGCGCGCGGCTGCGCATTCACCTTGAAAAAGGCCGTCTAATGCGGTTGAAACTATTATAGTCGGAGTAACCGGCTTAATCTTACGTGAGTAATTCCCGTGTAACATAAATAAAATATTGCTATTTTATTTTTTATCTTTTTTGCCTATATAGGCTGGCTAAAGCATTACAACATTTAACGGTCAATGGGCAGTCTTAACTGTTTGTGTAGTGTGAGCATGTATGTATGTATGTTACTTAATTATGTAACATAGTACATAAAAGTCTAAAGACAATCCAAATGCTCAAGCCCACTACCAGTTGGTAGCATACCCTACATTCTGGCGGCATTACCACGCTGAATGGCAATGCTTAGGCGTTTAGGTAGAAAACACGCCAGTATTTACGCCACGCGTGAAAAAGATTTTTGAAAATAAGGCGAGCATTGAGATTCTGGCTCCAAACAGCTCAAATATGTAACCACTGCCGAGGATAGCATAAATATGCGGCGCTTGTCTAGCTAAGTGTTGTAAATGACATGACGGAAATGTATCAGGAGAAGTATTTTTTAGTTTAGGATTATATAATTATGTTTATCTATGTTTAGGATGTACTACGATTAACCGCAGCACTCGTATAACGAGCTCGATTAAAATGAATTTTATTTTTAGTTATATACATTAATAAAATTAATTTCAAATAGATACAGATGCGACACTTTGTGAGAACTGTTTTCCAATATTAGCATCTTAATGTTATATTTGTTTTTTAATATTAGATAATTATGCTGCACTAGCCCTACCTTATGTCTCAGTATGTGACTGTGTGGACGCAAAAGTATCGACAAAAGTCGCTTCCCATTCAAAGGCCGTCCGAATTTCGTCAACAATTAGAATCAGAATATATTTGCAACAAGTGTCATACCGTCAGGCTTCTTCCCATCGTCACGTGCAAGGCCGCTTATATTTTGTATAGTTATCTAAGGCAAGTGCCAGTTACAAAAAGTATTGGAAAAAGACTTTAAGGCTTCTAATGGAGTTTTCGAAACAACTTGAAAATTCACGTTTCCTTTCACCTCATTATATCACTTGCCCAAATTCGAGCACACATCCACGAACACATAATAAATAATTATCCACCATTATTACGTATTAACAATATAAAATAAACAAGTTTAGGAAAATAATACGAGACGACATGTTTATTTTCATGTTGGCGCCAAAACTTCGACGAAAAATCTAAGCTGGCTAATATTTTTATACTGTGGTAAAACGGAAGCGGATGGAACAATCAAACAGAAACGGAAATATCTAAGCATGGCGGGCTTTTTAAATGAACTCTGACACTTGACACCTGTATAACTCGACAAAATAATCAAATTGTTTTGCTTACGAAATGAAAATCGTAAGTGTAACTGTAACTGTAAACGCAATGCTACTGGGCCGGATGTATAAAATTTGTAATTCAGGGTAGCCAGCCACTACTGTGAATGACGCAAATAAAGCTGCATAAGCAGCTTTATTATGCCTATAGGGCATGCGTGCTTTGAAGTTACACGCATATCCCTTGTTATACAGGAAGTTGTTTTAATCATAGTTTGCATCTTTCTAAGCTCCCAGAGCATCTCAGACAAAGTAAGCTACCTAAGCACGTTCCTCCTTGGACCCATAATAAACCGTCAAAGTGCGGGCTCGTGCACTGAGGGTTCCGTACCACCACAAAATATAAAAAGTAGTGCATAAATGAAAGACAACATCATGCCCAGGCGGTCACCCATCCAAGTACCGACCAAGCCTTACGTTGCTTAACTTGTTGTTGAACAGAAATTTGTCACTGACTCGCACTTGGCCATTATTTATTAATTTAAACATTATTTATACCTACTTTAGAGCGTGTACTATAAACATGCCAAGTTTGACGCTTGTTGTTTAAATTATATCAAATGCAAAAACACGTAAAAAAATACGTTTGTTATACTTTTAGTTTTTACTTTACCCTTTTTCATCATTATCATCGTTTCAGCCATAGGACGTCCACTGCTGGACATAGGCCTTCCGATCGATCTCCAAAAGGGCCGGTTGGAAGCGGCCTGCATCCACCGTTTCCCTGCGGTCTCTTACCCTTTATACACGATAGTTTATACTTTGTTTTTTTTTAGTTAATCCGGCGTAGCATTACATATTCTGTGGTGCGTCTACGGCGCACCCGTAGTAGTTAGATATAATAGATCTATAGATTTTTGTATACAATACCTGCGGCGCCTCTGCCTAGGCGCCTAAGGCGCCACTTTTTATTTGGCGCCCTGGGGCCTTACGGACAACTGCTATTGCGGCACCTAATCCGCTCAGTTGGAAAATCACGCGAACGTGAACCTAATCGCGCCCAGATAAAGTTTGCGGTCGCGTTTTTTTTTATTTTTTTTTTATTAATAATAGGCTTGCGCTTGACCGCCAACTCGCCTGATGTTAAACGATGATGCGGTCTACGGTGGAGCACGCTTGCTTAGAAGAAACCGATTCACTCATGATTTGAAGACACCCAGATTGTATCTATCGGGGAACACCCATTCAGGCAGCGCATTCCACAGACTAGCAGTTCGCACAATAAAAGTGGAATCAAAGCGCTTCGTTCGGGTTTTCGGAATACCAACCATAAAGCGGTGTCGTTTTTTGTGCCCGCTCTGGCAGTCCGATAGAAAAATGGGCAGGAAGGAATTAGATCATGGAGATCAGATGCACACTCTCCGAAATGTATTCGATAAAAGACCGATAGACTAGCAACTTTACGCTGATGCGTGATTTTCCAACTGAGTGGATTAGGTGGCGCAATAGCAGTTGTTCTTAAGGCCGCTGGGCGGTAACCCAACCAGGCCCTATACCCTAACGCCGGTACTGCAGCCGTCAAAAGGTAAGACGGTCAGAAAGACAGCGTACGCTTAGTAATAGGGTCCCGTTTACACCCTTTGGGTACGGAACCCTAAAAACCAACCAGACAAGATCCCGTTTCTTAGGTGCAGTAAGTATTGAAAAAGAATTAAGTATAATCAATTAGTTAAGTTAATTTTCTTCTTAGACCTGCAGCAGATGTAGTATATCTACTCGTAAGTAACACTTCTGTGTTACTTACTAGTACCTCAAAATAAAAGAGACTGTCTGCCGGTTTTTCTTTTTTTTCTGTCTCGGCTCGACATTCTATTGATCCCTATGCGACGAGGGAGAAAGGGCGCATTCTGCCTATATAGTATACCTGCATATATATACCTAATATCCTATATCAAACGGTCCAGACAGTTGGCGGCGTCCGCGTTTCAGTCCCGACCTTCCTACAACCCCAATGCCCTTGGGGAATAACTAACTACCCTTTATAAAATGCATTTAAAACACAGTCGACCAAGGTTTTGAGTACATAAGCTCGGACCGGAAGTTAATATTTTTTTATTTAGGTTTGTGCCTTTTCAAGTTCGGAATCTTTTTAAGTTAGTTTGCATTACTTTTGATTTTGGTTCCTTCATATCGTACCCACCAAGCAGGTGGGTGCAGTGTGATTTACATAGATCTTACATACGTATCTATCTAGATACAGTTTCTGTCTCATCATCATGCTCCCATTGCTGGGACACAGGCCTTCTCCCAGAGAGAGAGAGCATGGGCCCTAATCCAACATGCTGGCCCAGTGCATGTTAGTTAATATCATATCTTTTAACTGAGGTTCTTAGACATACCTACCGGTTTCCTCACGATGTTTTCCTTCACCGTTTTTGAGCGATGACATTGAAACTGCACTTAATTTATATACCAAAGGGCTGAGGATTGAAACAGGTGCCTTCAGATTGTAAAGCTCACATGCTACCTTCTCGGCCACCATCGCTCTATTTTTATCTATAAAACATTAAATAGGTACCTAACCTAATAGGTATAGTAACGGTCGATAACATTAAATATGAAATAGAACGCCTGTTAACTAAAACGTCTTTCAAGGGCCACCGTGAAGACGCGCAGCCTTGAACCAATTTTTTTACAACCATGCCCTTACGTTTATCGATAAATTTATTAGGTCAATTTAAATAGTCGATGAAGAAAGTCGGACAAATCGTTCGATCTGTGCAATCGTATGTTGAAGATGGTACAAGATCGCTCGATATCCACGATCCATAGTTTTTATTAATTCGTGGATGTAGAGCGTGAAATCAAGCATTCAGGCAAAGCAAAAAGTAAGTAGGTATATAGGGGAGAAGCGTGCTCCTCAGCACTCAGTTCAGTAGTTGTATAACCCTGCGGCGGTCGCACGTCGCGCCGACTTGCAGCACCGGTATAACAATAACGATTCCTGTGACATGTTAGTAAACAATCAGTGTATAAATAAAAAACACCGCGAGTCGCCACTCTCAGTACACTAGTGACTCCTTTTTGGTAAACATGTCTTTTCCGGGAGTTTTCCTGTTTTCACACTATTTAGAAAGCTTTTGGGTGAGTTTTTTTTTTGTGCGACTGTTTTGATTATGTTTTAGAAGAAATAGGAATTTGATTTGTAATAAAAATAAAAATAAATTGCAGAGTGCAGCGAGTCTGGATATAATTATTTTTTCAATTCAAAGATTGGTTAAAATTGTCCAGTCTTAAGGATCTCGGCTCGATACGAGTTTTATTAATAGATTCGTATTTATAAAAATCGATCTATTTTTAAGGCTTAGTTTTGTATGATTTGCTCGCCCGGTATCGGGTTCCGGACACAAAGTAAGATCGCAGTAAAAGAAGTTAGTGCGGTAAAACAATTAATTATTCAGTAATTTTTCTTGTGAATTATGAAGCGCTACAACTCGCGTGGTTTGACGAAGTTAACTTGAAAGTCAATGTTTAATCACTTGTAAGTTTCTTTCGATACAAAATGACGAAGTGCTGTTTATAGTGTTTTATGTTAAACTGACCTATACGATTCGAGCGAAATAATAAGTGAACTAGTGAACGTTTTGGCAACTAGCACCTTCTGCGTACCAGCTCCAAAAAGTATACCGATACCGAGACATGAAATAATTTCAATTGACTTCCACTTTCTAAGACAACTTAGGAACTCGATAGAAAAAAAAAGTGTCTCTACTTTTTTACCGACTTCAAAAAAGGTGTTGTATGTTTGTTACGCATTACTCCGCCACTTATGAAATAATTTTCATAACTTAAGAAGTGGCCCCATATAAGTTTTATCGAAATTTATTTGACTTATTTTGAAAAATCAACATAAAAAAAAAACTATAATACATACAGAAATGACAGATAGGTACCTATACAGAAATTTTGGTTTGTGGTTCGCTTCAAAAGTTTTGATGAGGACTTTCAATCTGTTTCTGACATTTTTATACTTTGTAGTTATATTGTAGTATATAGTTTATAGGTACATTGTACCTAGTTATAGCCTTGACCTAGGTTTTTTTCTTCTAAAAATTTACTTTACTATAAACCTTTTTTAAACGTGTTTATACTTACTTAGATTACCTACTCTGCCATTTGTGGATCAATTTACATGATTATTTTTTTAGCTCTCCAAATGGTTTCATAAAAATATCATTGACAAAGTAAGCAAGACTTTCCAACAAGTAGTACCAACAACAATAATAACTACATTTTTTTAAGCGCTTTTTGATTTAGCCAATATTAATAATTTTGATTTAACCAATATTAATAATTTTGATTTGACCAAAATTAATATTTTTGTTCAATACATCTATTGGCACGCCTTGGCAGTAAAACCGACTATTATGCCGTGACGGTAAACAACGTGACGCTCTCTTATGTCGTCATGTTTCACATCTGCCGGGCGTCCAGTGAAGGCAAACTTTTTTTAATTGTAAATTTTTGAAATATTCTTTTTGTCAAACGCTTCTTATTCGCACCTAGAGTAAGGCCAATTCAATAGATCACATTCGACACCTGGCTTTTGTTTATTACTTAGTCAAATTAAATCGTAAAATTGCCCTTATTGTATTTTTTTAATACTTTTTTCTTTGAAGTATTTCAACTGAAAAAAAGTGTGCAGTTCTAATTGAAAAAAAAAATACCTATCGTTACAAGGTAGATATAGGTTACGTTGTTGAATTTTAAATGTCAAATGTTATCTATTAAATTGGCCCTAATATAGTCTTAAAAATATTTTTTTATTTATGCGTTGTTAAATCGTTTTTTTTTTTAATCAAGACAGATAAAGCTTAATTGAGCACACCTATTAACTCAAGGTGCTTTCGAAATTTTACGTACCTACTTAGTTACTTACCCCAGGTTTTTTGTTGTAAATTACATTATCGTTGAAATGTTTCCCAGACATTGCGAATGCTGATATCTGTTATCAATAAAACCAGCCAAGAGCGAGTCGGGCTCGAGCACTGAGGGTTCCGTACCACCACATAACTTGTTAGCTACTAAAGAAAAAAATATAGTGCAAAAAGACAACATCCCATCAACGCCCAGACGATCACCCATCCAAGTACCGGCAGCGCCCGACGTTGCTTCACTTCGTTGATCGTACGAGAACCAGTGGTTGACAGAAATTTAACACCGATTCGCACTTGGCCATTTATTTATTATTTGTAGTTTTGTTTTAGAGTGTGTACCTACTATAATCATGTCAAGTTTAGACGCTTGTACGTATTACCGTTTTAACCGGTCCCGTTTTTACCCCTTGGGTACGGAACCCTAAAAAGTAAACTTGGCAGTTCAACCATGACTGCTCAACGGCTGAATAGATTTCTAAAGTTCACACTTCCTTCGTGCTCGGTCGGTTAATTGTTTACCTACACACTTATTTATACTGGTTGTAATCAGTACTACTTAACATACTACGATGTAAATTATGATTTAGTTTCAGTTTTCATTATTATTTTGACTAGTAAGGGAAAATTTATTGAATCTGGCGTTACTTGGCGGTAGTCAATCTTCAATATCGATGTTAAACCCCGAAGCATAAAGAGTCGAAGTATCAGGCGTATCTGTGTGTCTCTATGTGGCACCGTAGCTCCCAAACGGCTGAACCGATTTTTTTATTATGATCGAGAATTTTAGTATCACAGAGAAGATTTTTTGAAGAATAATTGATAAAATATTATGTTATTAATCTAATGTTTATAAATTTAGATGCGCCTTTTTTGCTGATTCCAAAAATGTACCTAAGTAAAATTGTTGTGCGTTTTTTCGTTTTACGGCAAAAATGTTTCTGTAAGTTCTATGTAATAACTAATAAGTATACCTACCTTAGGGACCCGGGTATGTCCTAAAACTGCGACCAGAACCACCGGAGGATGGGCAGCAGCGTCCTGTTAGTACACGGTGAACGTACTGCTATCTCCAAGCCGCCTGCCAAGCGTGGGGATTATGGCAACACCCCTCTCTAAGAGGGAGGCCTTGTTCAGCAGTGAACATTTAATGGCTGATGATGTGATGTGATACCTACCTTTCTGGAAATAAAATGTTTATTTAATAAAAATAAAATAAATATTTATAGAGAGTAGAGACAAAAGTAAAGATCGTTTACCTTGCTTTTTATGCCCGACAGAGATCATTTACCTTGCCTGAATGATTTCTGATATGATAAAATTATTTATACAGTGTTTATCAAATCTAGACAGTCGAAAACAAAGGAATCTGTTTGCTCAGCATTTGCACTTCTGCTGATGACCGGATGACTTTCAGCATATGAGACATGAATTGTGGCGTCAGATTACATGTAAAAAGTGTTTGAGGAGCATTTTTACGATGCACTATTACTTAGGTTAAGTACATCCTTAGATCAGACAAACAAGGGTGAAATTGTAAGGTGGTGTGGTGGGTGCGAACGCATCTGGCCTAAATCAGGCTTGATGCCTTATCGAACTAACCCAACAGACAACCTTGTCACCTTTTTTTGCATGTGGACTTAGTACATTGGTGTTGCTACAATTAGTATCTGAGTGTGCGTAAAAAAAATCTAAGGGAGCCGTACTTTAGCAGTACCTATAATGAAAAATACGTATGAAGAAATGGAGAAAGGAGAAGAATGAAAATTTATAAGATAATAAAAAAAAACAGTCTGCTAGTCTATTGCCTTGAGACAGAATTCATTGGTTTCATCTAAGACAGCAAAGAACGTAATAAGAAAAAATACGACAACAAATCTATTTATATATAATAAAGAATCCCTATATACCTTGGTCACGCCATAACTTGAGAACGACTTTACCAATTTCATTCATCTTTTTTTTACGTTTTCTAATACATAGTCGAAGGATTTTTTCATTTTCAAAGAAAAGTTATGAAAATTGCGCAGAAAATTGGAAAATTTCAGAAAACTTAACGAAGATTTTAACTTGGCGTGTTTGATGAATGTGAATTTACCAGACAGCAGTTTTATTTTTAATTTTGGACATTCATAGCTAAGGCTTGGTTGCACCAGCGTATTCAATAGCATAGTTAAAGTAACCAGATGCCTTATTATGGATGAGTCGGATCGTGATCACGATCGCTTGCCATCTCACTTACGCACGTGGTGCGAGTAAATAGATGCGAACGGGACGGCATGCAATCTCGATCACGATCAAACTTCTATAATAAGACCGCAGGGTTTAAAGTCATATGATACCTTATTTACTCCAGATGCCAAGCTGGAATTATATTTTACTAGCGACCCGCCCGCCCGGCTTCGCACGGGTGTAATTCACGTGCAAAGCCGGGGCAGATCGCTAGTTATACATATAAACCTTCCGTGAAAATGTATCTAACTGATGGTGAAAACCGCATCAAAATCCGGTGCGTGGTTTAGGAGGAGTTAGCGGCCATACATACATACAGACAGACAGACAGACGCGGAAAGCGACTTCAATTTATACTATGTAGAGAAGAGATAGAGATAGAGAAGAGATGCATCTGACAGATAACAATTTTTTTGCCTAATCGGTACTTTACCGGAAATGTTAAAGCTAAAGTAAGTTGGTGCAACCCACCCTAAGACAGGACAACTCTGTCGTGTCAGCTAGTAGCGCAATTAGATATTTTTATACAATAATGAAACAAGTGAATAGTACCTAACTAGTAAGGGATACGGTGACTGCAAATATAGGTAAATCCACACGTTTTTTTTTATGCACCCTTATCTACTCTTTTCAATGACGACGAGACAAATTAGATATAACTAGCGACCCACCCGCCCGGCTTCGCACGGGTGTAGTTTACGTGCGAAGCCGGGGCGGGTCGCTAGTTATATATATAAACCTTCCTTGAAAATGTATCTAACTGATGGTGAAAACCGCATCAAAATCCGTTGCGTGGTTTAGGAGGAGTTAGCGGCCATACAGACATACAGACAGACAGACAGACGCGGAAAGCGACTTCCATTTATACTATGTAGAGAAGAGATAGAGAAGAAAAGTGACGAGCTATAATATACGTATAAATCTACATTCACCTACAAGGGTTAAAGGATGAATAGTTATATCTCTAGTATAGTATATTTCTCTATGGTTATATACTGTGAATAGTATAATCTGTGGACTATACTTATATTCATTTGCCCGTTGATATATCAGACATTTTTCTTTTTATGTCGGTATTAGGTATAGGTCCGGAAACCTGAAGACGCAGCGTAGGGAAGCCTCCCACTAGACGGACCGACGACATTGTGAGAGTCGCGGGCATCCAGTGGATGCAAAAGGCAGGCTGTCGTTCAGTGTGGAGGTTAAAGGGGGAGGCCTATGTTCAGCAGTGGACATCTTCTGGCTGATGATGATGATGATGAGGTATAGATAGGTAATGGTAGATTATGGCATCGATTCTGATGCACTCTAAACTAAACTAAATTTGACAGCTCTGAAATTGTTGCCATCCTTCTCTCACAGATTGAAATGAAAAGAGAGGCAGATAATTTTAGTCCTGTCAGATTGGTTTAGTTTAGTGAGTGGTATGACAGAATCGACGCCATTACCTACCTACAATAAAAAGGGGAATTTAATTTGAGGGACGAAGTTAGATCCCGAGAGCAGCAAACCAATCTAGAAGAGAATTCTGAGCGGAGCGAGGATTAGGACCGAGATGAATTATTTTTTTCGAGTTATGGACTATTTTTTTTTACCATTGACTGCTTCGACCAAAATAAAATGAATGGACGGGCCCAGACGGAACGCATTTTTGAAGATAACATAATGAGTGCCGGCGCTCACTTCGTTTCAGTCGGTCTCTAGCCGTAGGAAGTGCGACACAAGACTATTGTTAGATTATAACGTAATATCTGACAAAATTATACCTTCGTGTGCTTTCCCGTAGTGTAATAACACAACAAAAAACCCCTACTATGTTTTGTAACAAATGTACCTACTGTACATGGTTATAATTAGGTGTTGAAGTATATGTCAGACGTATGTTTTTACTGAGCAAGTTCAATGGTTATGGTCCGTCCATTCATTTTATTTTGGTCGAAGATTGACTGCGAAAAAATAAACAGTACCTACCTACCTAGGTATTTAAATTTCCAATGATATAAAACAACCACGATAACAGAATAGAAACTGCTTCTTAACTTATGCACTAGTTTCACATAATCAAGGAAATACTGTAAATAGAAAATGAATTAAGTAAAAAATAAGCAAAAAATTAAGTATTTTCTGTAAAATTTTAACAAGAACTGATAGCACTAAATACTTAGATAGATTAGGTAACCTAAGCCATACTCAAGGATTTAATCATGGAGGAAGTAGATAATATCTATCCAAAAGGGTAGACTCTATTGTATTTTGACAAGTCTATGATATCATTCTCTAACTTTTTATGTGTCTGAAGCATTTCCGAATTGTTGAGTCAGGCAGCCTTTACAGTGCGACCAACTTATCTGAGAGGTGATCGAATAAGGAAACTAAAATGTTTCAACGGCGACTGTCATTTTTGTTAGAAAACACGACAGTGGCTCCTGATTAAATTTACAGATAAGTTGGTCGCTGATCCTCTGGCATTGAAAACAGAGCGCCTACTTGAAATCCGTTCTAAGAAAATAAAGATTGCATGTTAGAAAACAAGTTCTACTCGTGAGCGATTATCACAATAAAATTAGGTTAAATTACAAGCGTATTTTAATTAGGTCATTACTATACAAGGTAATAGATTCCAAAGTCAAGGTTCTATTCTGGTAGATTATAGACATATAGGTAATACCTATAGGTACACTGTGGGCGAAGTACTTTAAACTGAATTAAAATTTAAAATTTGTACGAAGTACGCATATTCGCTACGTAAAATACGTATCGAATTCCATACAAATTTCAATTTCGAAATTCAAAATTTGTATTAAATTCGATACGTATTTTACGTAGCGAATATCTATACTATACATACTTTGCCTTAGTATTCGTTCAGTTTTTGGCACCAACCTGAAAAATACATGTCGCCTCATTGTATTATGGTTGCCTGGAAGAGATCGCCTTTAGCGATAAGGCCGCCACTTGTGGCACAAGCTCATAAGTTTTTGATTTTTATTTCTAGTGCACACAATAAAGATATATAATATATCATATAATATAATAATATATTATATATTATATAATATATTTATCTATAATATTATTTTCCTAAAATTGTAAATTTTCGACTGTTAATACTAGATAATAATAGTATGTATATTATTTTATATTCAGTGTTCATGTATGTGCTCCAGTGTGGCTAAGTGATATAACGAGGCGAAACATGTATTTCGTGTTGTTTCCAAACCTCCATAGAAGCTTTTAGTATCTAGTACCTACTTAGCTAAAGTCTCTACTACTTTTCTAAGGAATACTTACTTATGTCAGTGAAATACGTAAGACCTAGCGTTTGTAATGTTATGGCGGATTAACTAAGAAATAATAAAAATATTGGGGGTCCCCCAGCCCCATATACAACAAACGTATATTTTTACGTATTTTTGTATTAGCTCTAATGTAAAAACGGTAATAAGTACAAGCGTCAAACTATTATAGTATTTATTAACTATTATTATTTATATTATTTTATCATAGTACGCGGCTACGCGCTCTAAAGTATAGCAACAAATAATAAATAATGGTCAAGTGCGACTCAGTGACAAATTTTTGTTCTTTACCAAGTTATAACTGGTAATTGGGTTATTTGGATGACCTCATTTTCTTTCACGAAATCGTAATGCCATTACTAATTTTGAAGTCGGTTATATTTTATTTTGTGGTGGTATGGAACCCTCAGTGCGCGAGCCCGACTCGCATTTAGCTGGTTTTATTTCGTAAATGTATAGAATGAACATAAAAGCATCACAAAATCAAGAACTGATTTTTTTAAATTACGCTTAAAATAATTTACGATTTTTCGACATATGCCGATTAAATAAATATTTATAGAAATACAGCAAAAACATCTTTGCACGCTAATAACTCGACCCTATGATGAATATTACAGAACCCTACCGGGCGTCTCATGACACGCTCTTGAAAGTTTATTTGAGTGTCTGCTATCGATGGCCTCCCACAACTGGTTAGTTGGCTAAAACTACCCCATTAATATGGTAATGGATCGAGTCTGCTCGTAAAGCATCCTCTACGCGAAAATTCGTCTCGAAAACAAACGTAATGAGGAGTTTAGTTTCAAAATAAGATAAGTCACTAGTTTTGAAGCAAAGGAAACAAGGCCGCAGGCAGCAAGTCCTTTCCAAACGAAAAGAAATGTCTTAGCCAATCCACCGTTTTTGTACTAAGTAAAAAATCAAACCTATATTTTGTCACAATACATTTCAATGTAATCTCCATATTTTTTCTTATTTTTGTTATGTCAAATAAACTCTTTGAAACAAACCAAGGATCAATTGTTTTACTGACATGTAGACAGTAAAAATCTACCGTTTTCTTGTGATGAAATACGCAGATTTCTATGCGCTGATATTCTATTGTGACGATCAAGAAAACAGTTTAAAAAAAAAGTGTTGATGTTAGATTAATCTGCAATGAGACCTATAAATCTTGATACTTGCCTTGTCGTAAGGTGAACCCGATCCTAAGCAGCATGTGACAGATTTACTGTGAGCGATGTACAAATTTTCGCCACGTAAAATACGTATCGAATCCCATACAAATTTTAATTTCGCAATTCAAAATTTGCATGAAATTCAATACGTATTTTACGTAGCGGATATTCGTACTTCGCCCACTGGTCTACCTACGTAGATAGAGTAGGTAAGTATACGTTATGTTCATTGATATTGTTCATTTCTTTCTTCTATTTTCAATCCGCGCAACGGAAGGGTATTTTTGCTCGGGCTTCAGACCACATTTTTATTTATTGGGTATTTGCGGTTAGCTACTGTGAAAAATAAAATTCGTTCCAACTCACGGGATCGAAATTTAAATCGGAGTTAGGGTGCAGTCAGCTGTAAGCAATTAAAAACCTGAGTCAAGTTGAAATTGTAACAGAAGCTTACTCGTATTTTTTCAAATCAGTAGGTGGTCACTTTCAAATGTAAAATACTTCAAGTTAATTTTAATAATTTAATTCAGGGAATTGCGTGTTCCACTACAATTACTTGTTACACTTTTGCCATATTTTTCAATAACATTTGAAGTAGGTACTTAAATAACGTTCTTGTCTAGTCCTTCGCGTGACGATTTATGAAAAAAAGGCTGGCTGGGGACTGCCGAAAGAAGTCAAAACTAAACTTCTTAATTATGTGAGTTAATGGCACAAAAAGTTATTGGCATTATTCGAAACTGTTGCTATCAGGTTGAACAGATTTTCCACAGCATTTATTCCGGTCCAATGACTTAGCAAGGTACGCAAACAATGTTACGAACTTGACGCTTCAGTCAGGACATCGTCTTGAGTGATACCAGCATAGTATATAGTAGTGGTGGTCAAATGAGGGAACTAAACAGAGGGGTTTGTTCATAAAAATCGACGGTAAATCCTGCACCTAATAAAACACAATAAAAATAACGATCAAAGAGAAATGCATATAATCATTGCAACTGACATGACCGAAGAAGGCTATCAAAAGAGTTTTAACAAACCCTGAAGTTAACGTTAGCGGTTATATTCTCTTTGCCTTGCAGTATAATAAAAGAAGTTCCCTCATCGAACTTTGCAGTAAGAAAGTACTAACGGTCATATTGGTCTAACACATGACTTACACTTTTGCATTTGACTTCACATTTCCCACGAATTTTGGACTAACTGTCTATTTGGACAAAATGTGTATTGGACCAAGTGCTATTAGATCACTATACAGATAAATTGGTCGTCCCTTTGAAAATTTGTCACTTAGTTGATTTGGGTGCTGTTTGTGCGTCAGTGTGGATGTGGTGAGGAAATCATTGAGCAGACGTACTGGGTGTTATAGTGACACATATCCGATACGGCAACCAGTCGGCCTTCACTGAGCAAAACGAATCGAGCCCTCGCTCGTCTGCGGGGAAGCGCAAGTGCACCGTCGGCGTCGTCTATACTTAACACTGTACTTATTACGCTACTGTGTAATTTTATTTCGTTGATCGAGAAAGAAACTAGTATTTTTCTTCTTTTTTTTTTCATTTAAGTTTTATGTCTATTTAGCCAGTGTCAAGTTTCAAGTAATTTATATGTTCAATTTTCATCTTTTAAGTCTATCTATCTTGAAATTATAAAGTAGCATGTACTTTATAATTTCAAGTTGTAGAAGGTTTTCTTTATCATAAAATAAGTCATTGTCGCAGTCAAGTCTAAGTCAAGCAAAGTAAGTCACGGTCAAATCCCAGATGGTAGGTAGATGGAAGAGAAGATGGAGGGAAGAGAGATGGTAGAGATTTTACTAAAGGCGTCAATGGAGTTTTGGGAAACAGCAAAAAAACGCATTTCGTTGCATTATATCTTTGGCCTACAATAAACTTGTGCATGTTATTGATCACTCACAGGATAATCATCCGCCTTTTGCAACACAGTTTTCAATTAACGCAAAAGGCAGAGCCAATGCAATACAGCAATACAATGCTGTATTGTCACCTATTTTTATTTGCAATAAATTATGTTTGTTTATTACGCATTGATTAACACTCAAAAAAAGAAAAAAAAATACAATGAAAATAATACAATGTTACGACTTGATTTTTCCATATTGGCAATAAAATACTATGTATTTTATCGTAATAAAAGTTGTTTTTACCCACGACGGAAGGATAAGGTTTGGGCTGCGTATGCTTAGTTTCTATGCGTTGTTTTTCTCCAAAACAGCTGGACCGGTTTGAAAGCAGGTTTAAATTGTGGTGGTGTTTTAGGTATCTTTGATCTAAATCTGTCTAGCAATTTAAGAGTTAGAGCTTTTTTGAGAGCATTAATAGTTTTTTAAATTTAAATTTGTAAATTTGTTGATCTATGGTATTATTACATTACCAGTAATATTCCCTTTCTAGATTTGTTGTTCACCTTCTAGAAATCTGGATCTATAATTGTTTGGTCTTTAGCGTCTATTTCATTCTTTCATCATTTGTAACTTAGTCTCTACAATCACAAATGAAAGGATAACCGATTGGGCAAAGAAACCCCCCCCCCCCCAATGGATTGTGGTCTGGAATAGAAAGTAGAACTAGACCTATATGCCTCACAAGCTCTGTGAGGATATGAGGTCTTCACCTCATGACGTCATTAAGGTTCCATTCAACCCAGCACATCGCTCATTCAGCAGCCAACCACATTAGTCATGCCTGCTGATTACCAGGTGTTGTTCAGTTTTTCTGAGCGCAATCTCGCCTATGCTTTTACTTGAACAGTTTTTGCCGTTGTGTAACTATGTTGTGGCGTTGTTGCCATCTTGTCTGAGCGCTTGGCTTCAAGTTCAAGGTCGTAATATTTATATTGCAAGTACACTAGTATCAGGCAAGGGCTTTCTTTTTGGTCCACACGCTACGGAGATGTGTCTCTTTATCTTGTGGTTTGTTTTATATCGCTTCCCATCTTGAATTATTGACTCCAACCAAAGAGAATATAAATACTACGTAAGACTCCAACGATCTAATACGTAGTATAATACATAGTATATGCCCAAGGATCTTGTATACCTTGAGTGTGACATCTTTGATCGACTCTTTCAAAGTCTAGTTTGAGCACAGAACACATACCAAGTTTGAGTTTTGAATTTTGACTCTGCCTAAATTATTTTGGGAAGTAAGTAAATACCTGAATTATTAGTAAAAAATTATGATGATGTCTCCAATTCATACAGATTAATTGCATAGTTGTAATCGTTTTTAAATCAGCGGGTGCGGTGTCTTTACGCGTATACTTCAAAAATAAACCACAGCGTTTAGCAATTTATTTTCAGAAAAATTATGGTATAGTCAAACCGTCTAATACACAACAACACATCCGCGGTTTATCACTTGCCTGGCGTCCATTTCGTAGAAATAACTAGTTGAACTTTTTAATCTGTTGATTTTGAAGGCACTCTCTAAAATTAGAAAGACAAGTAAACTCTATATAACGACACTCGATTTAACGCCAAACTCCCGAAAACGTCGAAATTACTTGACTTTGGTTGGTTTACCTTGTTGTCCATACAATTATACACTCTATGTAGCACCACACCCACTCTAAATCACGACAAAAATACGTCATTATAAACAGTATGTTGTAACACCTCGTATTTAAAATAAAATAATATACGGAAGGAGCAAAAAACGTCAGACACAGATAACAGACTATACGCAATAAGCATTGTTATTTGTCAATAGTAAAATTATATTGATTTTTTTTATCTCCTTTTAACGACAACTCTCAATAACACCATAATAAGTGCATATAGAGCTTACACTGTACTTAGTTTATTCGTGATTATGGATAGAAAGTCCTTTAGTCGAAATGATAAACAGGGTTTACAAGGTACTAAATAATGTCAAACAAGTCATAGTTAGAGTCAAGCAAAGTACCTAAGTCACGGTCAAGTCAAATCACTTAGACCACCACCAATTTGTATCAATGCCTTATTAAAGTGGTGGATAAGCTTCCGTTGAGTTTTGGAAATAGATGTTTCATCACAATAATATCACTTACCTACACTCGATTAAAACAAGTTTAGAAAATAATACAATGAGACGACATGTTTTTTCCACGTTGGCGCCAAAACTCTTAGAAATCGATAGTAAAACAATGTTGCAATCCTATCTTTTTTGTAGTAAGTTTGTCTATGGTGGAGCTAAGTTCAAGCAGCATGCCATTGCAGACATATTGTATTTTCTGTGAATGTTCTCATGTATCGTGAACGTTTAGTGGGTGAAATACGCATATTTTACGTACGTATTTACTACGTATCGAATTCCATACAAATTTTAATTTCGAAATTCAAAGTTTGTATAGAATTATAAACGTATCTTAGGCACGCGAATATTTGTACTTCGCCCACTGTAAATAGGTAAGTAGGTACTGTCAGATCAGTCAATGAATCTATAAATATAGAATTATTTACCCTTTTGGAAATTAATCATGTGCGTACGAAGTAGTTACATTCTTATTAAGTCCTTGTGTACGCACAACATTATATTGGCCTTCACTATCAGTTTTATCAATGACATAACTCAACACCACGATTAACCGTCACTTTGTAGTCCATAATAAGATTAATAATAAATATAAAAAATAATTATAGCTCATGTGATAACGATAGCCGGAAGATCATTAATCATATATGAGAGTTCGTTTGCCTTCTTTTACGCACGTGTTTTTATTTCCTCTAGATACCTACAAGACGTATCTACTGTTAAAGACTTTATAATATTTAAAACACTTCTTTACTAAGTTATTTTTAATATACAAAAACCTCTTGCAGGCAGGCAGCTTCCCTATAAACCTATGTATCTTTCATCTGTGAAGATTTTGGCGTCGCGCTCTTGTTCATTTGCCAGTGTCAAGTATTAAATTATTATCAAGTTTAATGAAATGTAGTCGAACAAGTCAGGCACAGTCAGAGTCAAGCAAAGTAAGTCACAGTCATGCCCTAATAAAGTGGTGGAGACTGTACAAGGGGCTTTTATGGAGCTTTGGAAACAACACGTAAAATACATGTTTCACCGCGTTACATCAATCTCACACTCGAGCACGTCCACAAACAATTATAAATATTAATCTAGCATTATTACGCATTAACACTCGAAAATACACAAGTTTAGGAAAATTGTTTATTTCATGTTGGCGCCAACACTCTCCTACAAACCTTTTTGTTTTTTTTTCTTCACGTGAACGCGCTGAAATATCGGGAGTTCTATGCACAACCTTATCACGGTAAATATCCTGATCATAAACATATAACTGTCTTAATTTTATTTATATTTTTTTGTATTGCATGTAAAATACAAAAATATTTATATTACGGTTATAACTTGCAAATACAAAGCTTAAATCAAATCAAATCAAATAATTTTTATTCTCAGACACAAGTTCCATAAAAAATTACAATTAGAAATATAAAATTAAATTAATTAGAATTATACAATTATTGTTACATACAATGTCAATATTGAAATAAATTATCATAATATAAATTACATTATACTATGTTAAATTCACCTCAACAGTACCCCGATGTGATGGTGCAGGATGGGACAGTTAAACCTATCAGTGACAGCTTTCAGAATGCTGTTGCCACTCGCACGTGTTCTACTTAAAAGCGAGGCGACCTTTTTGCGCATGATAGCTGTAAAACCATCAGTGCGAGCTTCCACAAACATGGTGGACGCGCTGCAGAACCGTGGGAGCCGCATCAGCATCCTGAAAGCATTATTGTATTGGACACGCAGAGCATCGAGAGATTTTTGAGTATATGCTGTCCACAAGCTACTGCCGTAGAATGATTGATAGTAGGCCTTAAAAAGAGTAATTTTGACTTCATTCGAGCAGGAAGAGAATCTTCTGGACAGCATATTCGCTCTCACCGTCAACGCTCTGCGTTCCCTATCTATGTCCGCTTCATCACTCAGATCCTCACAGACAATATGACCCAGGTATCTAAAATTTCTCACTCTGCTAAGAGAGCAACCATTCAGCATTAATGGGGGTACATTACCGGGACCCTTGCCGCTCTTAGAGAACACCATATACTCGCTTTTTTTAACATTGTAACATAGGCCATAAGTTATAAACAAAATTGTATAACCCTAACCTACCTATCTAATATCATAACTGCCAAGTCCTGTTTTGCTTACAGTTAGTGAAACTGTATGCGAGTGGTTAGAACTTAGAACCTTGCTGCTTAACAGTAAATGTCAAATGCAACCTATCCCGTTTCTACAGTTAGGATCTACCCGCCTAGTTTTGAATGGATTGTGTCTCTACAGGCTCTAAACCTCATCTCAAGTCGCCTGTAGGCAAACTAAAAAAAAAAAAAAAAGTTCTGTATGTGAAATTGTAAAACATGGATAGTGGATATACGCGAATGCTCGCCAAAAATGGTCTTCACGCGACGTGGTCGTTTGCATATTGCACTCTATATAAATAACAGCGGTTGGGTCGGCAACGCATTTGTGATGCCTCTGGTGTTACAAGTATCCATAGGCGACGGTGACTGCTTACCATCAGGCAGCCCACCTGCTTGTTTGCCTCCTATGGCATTAAAAAAACAGTGCCTGCCTTGCGGTAGGGTGAGAGGAGCGGTCGCTCTAGGTGTCAGAAAGCAAGGAGGGGCGCCAAAAAGCAATAAGCGAAAAAATCGAGAAAAATAAAATTTTGTTGACACCTTGCACCGCGGGGCGGCGGGGCACACTTGCATTGTTTGTAACCAGCATATAATTTTGATTGCCGAAAGACAATCTCGCTCTACCCTGATCAAAAGCTACGGCCGGCGCTGCATGTATCGTATGTATAAATTTATACTGAGCAATGGGTCGCGCGACGCAGCGGCCGAAGCAATCGCCGGTCGCGGTCGCAAAGATCGGAATGCTACCAGTAAGATCATTGACCTCTCACAGCTGACTGTTTCTGTCAGCTGATTGGGTCTGCAAATTAGCCTGTAGATCTGTCAGCGGATCGGTTCGGTCATATTTTTACATAATATTTGGCCTTAAAATCATGTAGTACCCAACGTACGTCTCAAAGTTCAACGTAAGTTTCAAAGTACGTCTGTCGTCAAACAGAACTAGCTTCGTAACCGTTTCTTTGTCAGATTTTCAGGGTTTCCTTATTTGCCCTTATACAAAGTTATGCCTATAGAAATTGACGCAAATTGTCCAGTATATTACTCCCATCTTGTAATCAAATGTATGTAACAGCAATAAAGTGGACTTATTACTAAGGAAGGGTAAATCGAAATGCATTGGGTCCTAGGCGATGAACTTGCGATGAACTGTCCTCGATTAATGCGGAAGAGGATTGCAACAAGGCTCCATGACAACTACTGATATAGGTATCGCATGAAATACGACTTTGGGCATCTATCTACCTACAGTTAAAATAGTTCATAAATGTATGGGATTTATAAATGTTATTGTATTAGCTCTAATGTAAAAAAGGTTATACATACAAACGTCAAAGTTGGCATGATTATAGTAGCTACACACTCTAAACTAAAGTCAATAAATAATGTTACAGTGTGAGTTGGTGACAAATTTCTGTTGTAGGGCGCGGTCGGTACTTGGATGGGTGACCGCCTGAGCGTGATATTGTCTTTTTGCACTACTTTATATATTTTGTGGTGGTACGGAACCCTCAGTGCGCGAACCCGACTCGCATTTGGCCGTTTTTTTATTCCTACAAATAGATTTTTTTTCTTCAAAATATGGAAATGTGCTAAACACCTGGCCTAAAGATTTTATACTATAATACTACGTATTATAAAATCTGACCTGGCCAGTGAGCGCGGCCTTAACATTTTACTTTGTTCTTGAGATCTTTCAATATACTTATTGTACAATGATTTAGTACTTCCGTCCGTTGTGAGAGTCGCGGGCATCCAGTGGATGCAAAAGGCAGGCTGTCATTCAGTGTGGAGGTTATAGGGAGAGGCCTTATTTGTTCAGCAGTGGACGTCTTCTGGCTGATGATGATGATGATGATGACCTCCGTCCATCCATACCAACTGCTATGATAAAGTCATAATGTAACTAACCTGTTAATGGCTTATTTTGAGTAAATAAACGAATTAAAGCAATAAATAGAATCTCAAGTAAAAAAATATTTACTTATCGTAGCTAGGTAACATACCCTATATATCAACAAGTACCTAAATGTTTATTTCAACTGCGCATGTTTCTTGACGAAGAACGAAACAAGCATTAAAACGACGATGTACTATATGACATGATACTTAATTGATTTCAATTTTATACAAGTAAGTTTGTAAAAAGTTTGGTTTACTTATTTGTGCCGTTTGGGGTAGAAACACTTGGACCTTGGGGCCGAGTATTTTCGAATTTTTTAAGGATTCGTCGGGAAAACTGACTAATTCTTTACGTAACCAAAATGCTGATTCGCAATCCAGTGAGGCAATGCAGCCAGCATTTCGGGCTCGTTGCCTGAAATCAGAGACCGTTTGAACTATCTATAGGTACTTAGGCCGATGGGGCCGAAAGGTTCTCGAATGGAGACCACGGACCGGTAAGCACAGCGTAGGACTTCGACCCACAAGATGGACAGACGACCTAAAAGAGACCGAAGGGAAACGCTGGATACAGGCCGCTTCCAACCGGCCCTTTTGGAGATCGATGGTCTATGTCCAGCAGTGGACGTCCTATGGCTGAAATGATGATCTATAGGCCTTCATTGCCTATAGATAGATTAAACGATCTTTAGTTGGTTAGACAAGTTTTTTTTACATGTTCCCTATGGAATCCAAAACGGCTGGACCGATTTTGATGGGACTTTCACTGGCAGATAGCTAATTATATGAGGATATTCACGCGGGAAACACCGAGGCGCAGCTAGTACATTATAATATTATAATTTTGCCATTACTGATTTTGACAATTAAGTAAAGTAGAGAAAATCAGTAAAATTAAAACGTTGTTACCTAATTAATGGACAAACATAATAAATAATTTTAGAAAACAAGACGAACATTTAACATTTACATACACAAATTCGTTTACTTTACTTGGATAACAATGTTATGCCATCGAAGTAAACGAATTTTCCTGTTATTCTGATTTAAAAACCAAACTTCTAGACCAATTTTGATGAAATTTCTTTCTGAAAGTAAGTGTTATTCTAATTCCTTCCTGCCCATTTTTCTATCGGACTGCTAGAGCGGGCACAAAAAATCGACACCGCTTTATGGTTGGTATTACGAAAACCCGAACGAAGCGCTTTGATTCCACTTTTATTGTGCGAACTGCTAGTCTGTGGAATGCGCTGCCTGAATGGGTGTTCCCCGATAGATACAATCTGGGTGTCCTCAAATCACGAGTGAATCGGTTTCTTCTAGGCAAGCGTGCTCCACCGAAGACCCCATCATCGCTTAACATCAGGCGAGTTGGTGGTCAAGCGCAAGCCTATTATTTATATTAAAAAAATGTATATTTTCTTTTTTTTCATATTGGTTTATAAATGACGGGTTTCTGAGGTACTTAATACACAAAAAACCATATTGAGAACCTCCTCCATTTTTGAAGTCAGTTACAAACAAAATAAAAGTTTAACAAAAACAAAATCTGTGATAGTTTTCGCGATATTTTTTGCACGGACCCGCATTTGCACAGTGCATAAGTTTATTATCTTTGATGTACATCTACCCATTTTGGATTGAAGGTAGGTTACAAATTATAAAAACTCTGATACAACATGCTGGACCGATTATGTTACGATGACTTCATGGGGGCCCACTTCATGAGGGCTCAGCGAACTAGGCTACCTACTTGAAGAGTTGCAGTTGATAAGTAAGCCAGTAATAAGCAGAAAACTCTTAGCACTACATCACCATCATCAGTCATATAAGATCTCCACTGTTGAACATTGACCTTAGCACGTCACACTGAACGACAGCCTGGCATCTGCATCTATAGGATGCCCGCGGCTCTCACGATGTCTTCGGTCCACCTGAGGCCTACTTATATACGCTGTGTCTTCCGGTTTGTGGTCTACACTCAAGAACCGTTCTTCCCCATCGGTTATCGGATCATCGAGCGATGTGGCATGTGCATTGCCCCTTCAACTTGCAAATCCTGGCAGCTATGTCAATGTCGCGGTGACTGTAGTTCTTCGGCAAATATCTTCGTTCCAGATTCTATCGCGCAAAGAAACTCCGAGCATATCTCTCTCCATTGCCCGCAGTATGACTCTTGAGTTTTTTTCAAAAGGCCATCAGTGAAGGACCGCGTCTCAGTACCATATGTCATCACTGGCATCATACAATGGTTATAGACCCTTGTCTTTAGGCACTGTGGAACTTTTGACGAGAAGATGTCATGTAATATCCCGAACGCTGCCCATCCGAGTTGGATAATAAAATGTATACTACAAGAGACGAATAGAAAACAGTAAATATCTGCAGCGGTAGGCAACAGACCCTTGTAGACGAACGTGAAAACGTGGTTCGTGCTGTAGTCGAAGCCAGCATACAGAAGTTAGTCCATAAGTTCCCAGTTTCCATTAAGGCTTGTATACTTTTCTCAGACATTGCGAAGATTAACGTAAAATATACAATAAAAATAGATAATTATTTAGAACGTCACAAAAATTTCAATAGAAACTTATTACCAGATTGCTCTGGCTGGTGGGTGGCTATGAGCCATTCACAACTAAATCCATCTCGAAATAATAATAAAAATTCTAACAACCTCTGTGCACAGCACTGAGGGCGAAGTACGAATTTTCGTTACGTAAAATACGTAACGAAATCCATACAAATTTCAATTTTGAAATTCCAAATTTGTATAACCGTCGATACGTATTTTACGTAGGTAGCGAATACTCGTACTGCACAAACTGTCCCTTTTTAGTGAAACAACGTAATCAAACCTGTACGAGGATTGCAATACGTTTGAACAGAATAAATACGTTCCCAATTATGATTACTTGTCTAGAGTATTATCTTCGAGGTGTATTTTTCAAATTGAGTATATACCTAGATATTAAATACCACGTTTGAGAAAAACATTTTTGTTTTAAATAAAGTCTCGGTTAAAAGTTCCAAAAACCTTAACGTACCTATACGAGCTTTTTGGCTGGGTAATTAACAACCGTTCAAACCGAAACAAATTACATAATAGAACTATAAAGATATTGAAGTATCAAATTATTCGTTCTTTTCTGATAACCCCAAAAAACAGTAACGAGATTTCTAGAAAGAAATACTGCAAAAAGACGTCTCACAAGGTAATAATAATGGAAAAATTTACGGCATTTTTATCGACAGGAACAAATTATCTCTCATCAAGCGATACAATTTGATTGATAGAACATTATAAAAACATGTTATAAAATACCTCCGCTAACCTAACAGGTATAGTTTTATTTTCTGAAATCTACTCGAGTGCCACGAAACTTTAAAATAGATACTCTTAAATACACGTTTAGGAAAAGAATATTTATCCACGTTGCATCAAAATTCAGTTTCAATTTTAAAAAAATCGATGAGTTTTGCACTGTAGTAATCACGCGTTATTTCAAATTATGGAAGGTAAAAACTTTTTAAAGATAGAATAAGTTTACAAGTTTTTTTAACGTTAAATGTTCCAAGGGTTGCCTGGAAGAGATCGCTTTTAGCGATAATGCCACTTGTGGCATTAGCTCGTGAGTGTTTTCTATCTGTTTGTAATTTTTATTTCTGGTTTACGCAATTACGAGTTTCTATCTATCTATTGTTTTACTAAAATGTCAAAATGACAAAATCCTCCTAGCAAAGATATGTTAGCTATGCACTTTTAGTTACAAACTCTCATCATAAACATAAACATCAAATGTTTGTGTGCCCTAACCTAAATGTCTATTTACAAAGTCAGATTTGATAGTAACAGATTTATTGGGGTCTAGGTTTATTATCCAACAACGATAACTGATATTCTAATTAGCAGTTTCGTACGCAAGTTCTAAAATTGGAACATGACATGACATGATAATAGACATGGCTTACTTATAATATTTTGATTTGGAGATATATTTTCTAGATTGGTGGAATTACATGAAATAAACAGACTTGATTGAATCTGTGGTACGAATCACAGAACAGAAAAAAAACGCTTTTCTGTGGTACGAATATTAAAGATACGTAAAATACGTATAGAATTCCATACACATTTAGGAATTGAAAGTATGGATTTCGTTATAGGTACGTATTTCACGTCAAATATTCGCACTTCGCTCACACTAAACTAATACTGTAATTTGGTTTATCTATGAACTTTCTTTGGAAAGGGCTATTGGCGCAAAACTGGCCAAGTACGAGTCGGGCTCGCGCAATGAGGGTTCCGTACCACCACATAACTTGTTAGCTTCTAAAGTACAAAAATAGTGCAAATAGTGGACCGACGACATTGTGAGAGTCGCGGGCATCCAGTGGATGCAAAAGGCAGGCTGACGTTCAGTGTGGAGGTTAAAGGGCGAGGTCTATGTCCAGCAGTGGACGTCTTCTGGCTGATGATGATGATGATGATGTATAAAAAACATAAAACATGCTTATATAGTAACACTAGATAAATAATTTCTTCATAGTGCTTTCATGAGGTCACATCGTGTCCTTGAAAGTTCATCACGAATGTCGAGCAATAGGATGCCCCAGTTACGAGCTTTATGAGATAAGCTTATCTTATCGTTTAGTCGTCTATCTTTGTCCTAGGCACACTTGCAATTAGATCAGCCTTGTTTTGAATACTAAAGGTTTTACGTAAATACAAGTCTTAATTAAATTTGAAAAGTTAATGTTAACTTAAATTTCGTAATCATCATTTCAGCCTATGTTGTTGCCAGTTTTTTTTTATAAGAACGGCTATCAAGGCATTTTTGTAAGAAAGTTGTAGTCAGTTGCACCCATATAAACGAAACGTCAGTCATTCGAAATCAGTTACCAACTATGATGCGGACAAAGAACTTTGAGACCTAACCCAAAAAGGTGAGGTCCAAGTTCTTTGGATGCGGAGTTCGATGCGTTGATCTAAATAAGAATGTTTAATCAAGGTTAACTCATAATGCCTGGCGGCAGATTTTCCTTCTCATTTCCTTTCTATTTACTTCTCTTTTCTGTGGTTGTTCCCTCCACTGCTAGGACTCAGGCCTTCTCTCAGAGAGAGAAGATGGGTCCTAATCCACCATGCTCCTAGCCCAGTGCATGTTGGTGAATGTTGTATGTCTTTGAACTTTAGAGGTTCTTGGCTTGGCATACCGGGTTCCTCCCCATGTTTTTCCTATGCTGTTTTTGAGCGATGGCATTGAAACTGCATAAAAAATAAGTCATTGGTGCATGGCCGAAGATCGAACCGGGTGCCGTCAGATTGTAAAGTGCAAATGTCATGCTCGGCCACCATCGCTCTCTCGTTTTCTCTCGTGGCAGTTTGCGTCAGCGAAAAGTTGACAGAGTAGGTACTTATTACACAAACAAACGTTTCTAATTAAGGCCATTGGTATGTATTTACTCGTAATATCTATTAAAATATAAGTAGGTCTAGGTACATACGTACAACAAGACCAGATAGGGCTCAAACTTTTAAGCTGCTGGTAGAACTCAGCTATGAACCACCGTAACGAAAGCTCTTTCAAATAAAAAAAAACCTACTTCGACATATTTTTAAAGTTTCGTACTCTAAAAAACTATTTGCTAAACCAATTTAATTCTCATGATTATAGGTCTTAATAAAAACTAACACAAGTTGAAATGTTGGTCGGAAGTCTATAAATACGATTAATTTTATTATGCACAAAAAATTGCTTGGAAAATTTAGGAAACTTAAAATATTACATAACTAAAAACTACATAACAATAAGTCTAATAAATACGCAGAGGCGGCTTTATGACGAGCCGTCGGTGAGTGGCGCCACCGCGTACTCAGACAGATTCCATGGGGCTAAAACCCCAGAGACCCCGACCCCTGACTTGCCTTAACCGGCTGTCTGGGGGTGGAAACCGCAAGAGCTAAGAACCTAAGTTCCAGGGTGGAAGTGATCGCGAGTAGCTCTTAGTGAAAGTGCAGGCAGCACACCTCTCGACACCCCTAGCCACTCATACGCCAATATTGCCCCTCCGGTGCCAATATGTGGCAGCCTTTATGGGGGGCCCATTTAGTGGGTGGCAAATCATCACCTGCCCAAATATATTTTGAGATGAGACAGAATAAGGCAGGTGCTGTTTCTCATCCTATAGATCTGTTCTCCTATCCACTATATAATTGTTCACCTCAATAAGCCAGTTTTTTAATCCTATATTGTACAATAGTTTTATATTCCATTTTATACAAATCCCATAATTGAATTTTTATCTCAACAGGCCTCTTAGTGTTGGCTTCGGTCCCAACCTACCAATGCCTTTCAAAGGTCCAGCCTTGACCCACTGAGTTATTTTAAATAGTCCAATAATTAAAAATCTTTGTCTAAATGTATTTTGTATGTTTTGTTTTTTATTTCTGGGAAGATATGATAATTATGGGGCTATGTTGTAAAAAGTTTCTACCGGCAAACCCAAGGACTTGTGGGCAAACCCTATGATGTCTCCAGTAACATGAGACAGAATACGCTCAGTTATTTCAGACGCTCTTTGAAACAGACTGCAGTCTAGAGATTGCAGTTCGGGATGA
The DNA here is from genome assembly GCA_932305915.1 of Agriopis marginaria. Classification (NCBI taxonomy): domain Eukaryota; kingdom Metazoa; phylum Arthropoda; class Insecta; order Lepidoptera; family Geometridae; genus Agriopis; species Agriopis marginaria. The sequence goes on from OW029933.1 coordinate 8,128,186, forward strand.
TATTCAATTCGGCTGGAACCGGCAATCCGGCCGAAAATTGTACGACTAATCAGTGTGTATTTTTCCAAATTAATAAACAAAACGATTATTTTCAACAAACTTTAGAAAAGAGGTATTGTGATTGTATATTTGATGTTTGTTTTTTTATATAGAATAGCTTCCGACTATTCTATTTTATTCGTCTCAGTAAATTTGGAGAAAATATTCTACCTCTAAGGGTGGAAAATTAGAGGATGATTTCCGTTTATTGAACTTATTCACGTGAAGTTAGCTGTATTGTTTTGTGAAAATGTCCGGATCCGGTAGCCAAACGATGCCGTATCCGCCACATTACCTGATCCACTAGATTGTAATCCCTATTGCAAGTCTTATTTGAAACCGGCCTTCACCTTATTTCATTCGCTGACTCGACCTGAACAGACTGAAAATCACACACCCCATAAATAAAGAATTTGTAATTCAAATCGAGAATTGCTCCGTGTAAATAAATTAAAAAAACTGTTCACTTGCCAATTAAGAAAAATAAAACGACGTCTGCGGTTCAGTCTGGTCTAAATTGGTCCTCTGTATTTAATGCAGGCCCTTTTCCATCGATGTCAATGTTGCAGCCATTTCTTTCGCACAAATCTGATTCGCAGTCGTAATGTTCTGGTTTACTGGCTTTTGTAATGTTCTTATGAATTGCTAATGCTGACTGCATGTTTTTAATTGAAATTGTATAAATATGCTAGTCTACTATAGGTCCTGAGTTTAGGCATTTAGCGAGTTTCTAGGACTTTTTTTTCTCGTTCGAAATGACACTTTTTACAGTATACCTACAGTAGAATTGGAAATCTCCTTTTTTTGGAGTCTGTTGAAGTCTTCCATTTCAACATGAGTTTGATTTTTTGATGGTGCCTTATCCGAGTGCCGTTAAAGTTAATGCCGTTAAAAATACAACAAAGAGTGATTCGTTCGATCGATCAGCATACCGGTCGATCGGAGATAACGTATTGCATATTACGTCGTCACTTGCAGTTAGGTGGTCGGCCGTTGACGCCACGTGCTCTGAGGCTTCGGGCATTACGTAACTACAGTTACGCAAAGCCAATGTCAAGAGCGCTGCGTCAACAAGCCGCTCACCACGCGACCACGCCTGCGCCGGCGCAGGTTCAACGACCGCGATACCAAACAAATATTAAAAAGTACACGCATGCCCGATATTATCTTTATCAAATAAAAATATATATGATTCCGTGGAAACGGCTTGCCTGATCTTTATTTGAAGAGTCAACAACCTCATCGATTGCCGGTCGGTTAATGAACCAGCATCAGGTAGAGTAACTGCAATAACTTCTTCATACTGATATAGGTACCATAGGATTACAAGGAACGATGGTACGATAGTATAGATATACCTAGACATCATTTATTTGTGGCAAAAAAAGTACTATATTTATAATGGTAAAAAAAACTTTTAATTTAAACAAATCTTAACTAGACTATCTACTACTAGACTAGCGACTATCCGAACGCTACCCGAAGCGGGTAGCGTTCGGATAGTCCCTTAGCAAAAATAATTGTTGCAAAGGCCATTAACCATCACATTCATGTAACGTTAGTTTTAGGAAAAGTTGCATTTTGGCTGTTTTATCGCCGATCAGATATGTCGAAAACCTATATGTCGAATTTTCTAATTCAATATTTTTCTTTTTGTGTACTGACCATAAATATGCTACAGCGCAATTACACCGAATTCATTGATTTATTGAACCGTTTACGGGTAGGTGGACTGGAGACGTCTCAGCTTGAGTCACTACGCCAGTCGAGGCACGTGCCTTTAAATGGCGAATTTGCAGATGGAGTTACCATTCGTATTTTTCCTACGGTCAGACAAGTTGACGGATACAATGACAAAGTGAGCAAGGAAAATGCAAAATTGTACCGTAATTGAATTAACGCAGTGGATGAGTCTCGCGGTGTAGCTTCAAAGTGCAGGAAACCACCAGACAACGTTATTCCCAAAGACGTCAATAACTGTGGTAGTTTTCTGTCACCGATAAAATCGGCGTAGAATACCGAGTGATGTTGAGATGAGACGTAATATTTCCACTGAAATATTACGTCATTGAAGGACTAGTAAATAAATGGAGCTATAAGCATAATAAATAAAAAATGGCTGGCCCTAAGAAGAGATAACTTGGAGGATCAGCTAACTGAAACCGTGTTCGTAAAATTTGATGACGAAACTATTAGTCTAAGGCTAAAAGATGGTAACGGTTGCATACCCATACCCCATCAAGTACTAAGTTTCAAGCGACAAGAGGTTACGGAGATGTGATGCGTAACAAATTTACTATCCCATTTGAACCAATATTGAAATCGCGAAAAAATATCAGCTATATTCCGTACATTTCGTTCAATGGCATATTCTTGATATGGAAAAGCTGAATTTTGGTTTGCGGTTTTAGGCCGGTTTCATTTTAAAAGTTATTCATTACAATGCCCTCCCTCGTATTAGTAGCACTGTTCTGTGTAACCCTACATTTATATTTATTTTCGTCGAACGTTAAGTTTCGGAATCTTTCATAAATATAAGAAGGAATTTATGACAATTTGATGGCTTGTCTTCCTGCTAAAGTATTCAGCATTATTGTTTCATTTTTCACAGAACACCCCCCATCCCTTAGTGGACTGGTCCGGCGTGCCCACGCTGCTGTTAGCCGTCATCGCTGTGCTAGTCGTTGCCACTGCTCTGACCACGAGACTGCCTGATGGCAAGCAGCCGCATCACCTGCCAGGACCACAGGCATTGCCTTTTCTGGGCACGAGGTGGCTGTTCTGGAGCCGTTACAGGATGAATAAACTGCATGAAGCTTATGAAGGTGAGAGCAAACAAACATGGTATTTGGAAATATAATTATTAGTGGGCAAGATCCTCTTTAAACACATGAATTCGTATTTAATTGTAACCGACATTATTATCGGCTGTGGCGAACTAAAGAAAATATTAAAATACATTGTCCATCATTTGTACACACAGTTTGTACATGTTTTGAGCCAGCGCGGACATATACCTACTGTCAGTTAAATTGTTTTTTTTCTGAATTTTGGCTTCGAATGGACAATATTCTTTAACAGACTCAAATCAAAACAGCTCTTTTTAAATACTTTTATTTAGAATGCCCTGTTAGTATGTGTGGGAGTAATCACGCAACTGAATTTTGAACCATTTATCCTCAACCTAGCTAAAATTTGACATACTTATGTAAGTTCGGTGACAGTGCACCATGTTATGGTACCATTGATCTGGTTTCATGATGGAGACAGAAGGTGGCCATAGGAAATCCTAAACAAAATGACGTAACCCTGTCGAGTTTGGGTTCGTTGGATTTGTCTTCCCAAGGGCTTTGGTCCAGGTGATGAGAAGACGCCTAAAAGCTTGTTTAAAAAAATATTAATAACTAGCTGACCCAACTGACGTTGTCTTTTGGGTTGGTTGCCTTAGAACTATCAAACGCGCGAAGTTAAAATCGTCGTTAAGTTTTCTGAAACTTTCCAATTTTCTTAATTTTTCTTTCCGTAAGAACCTTCTACAAAGTATCAGAAAACGTAAAAAATAAAAGATGAATGATATCGGTTAAGTCTTTCTCAAGTTATGGCGTGACCAAGGTAAATAGGGATTCATTTTTATATATATAGATTTATATATTACATATCGACTAGGAAATCTAATTCATCTCATTTGAAAGTTGTAGAAACCATAGGTACCATTACTGTGTAACCAATTTGTAGTCACAATAAGAGATTTTCACGCAGATATGTTCAGGCGTTACGGGACTGTATTTGCGGAGACCACGCCAAGCGGTGCCATGGTGGTGTCGATAGCTGACCGCGCTGCGCTGGAAGCCGTACTACGAGTGCCTTCTAAGAGGCCCTACAGGCCACCCACGGAGATCGTCCAGGTGTACAGGAGAAGCAGACCGGACCGATATGCATCGACCGGACTTGTTAATGAGTAAGATTTCGTTTTCTGAAGCTGGTTTAGCTCTAACAGAAGGTCTCCGAGAAAGCATACAAAGTAAAGTCAAAGCTAAAGTAATGCAAAGTGTCTTCTCTAATGTCGCTAGTATAAAACAAGAATTTTACTTCGACGAAAATAAAATGATGTAGGTATATTGTATTTTTTTTTTTAAACTTCCCCCAATTCGGAAATGTGTTCATATATATAATATATAAACCGTTGCACTGATATTGATCTAACATAGCTAAACCCCAAGGAAATAAAACCTTATAAATAAATAAATAAACCGGTCGAACCAAAACGAGACGTTTTGGAGAAAAAATGCACACAACTTAATACCTTTTCCGTTCCGTCGAGGGTAAAACAAGTGGTTGTTTGTGCAGGTAGATAAATAAACTCTTTATTGTTTACACCAAAATTTACATACATAAGACAGAAAGTTTAAAAACTAGCGCAACAACTTTATCTTAAACTTCTAAGAGCGATCTCTTTTGAGAGGAATCATAAAGGAGACGGTGTGTGCAATTATCAAGAAATTAAACCCGATTGTTTTACAAGGTTACGCGGAAAAGATATACCAAGCAAAAAACCCTGTAATCACGAAAATATCAGCTGTTCTATAGAAAAAGGCCATTCTCACTCAACAAAATGTATGGACCAACTGTTTTTTTGGGATTTCAGCGTTGGTCCCATAGTAAAAGTTGTTGATAATGAGTACAACGGATCCCTTTTAAATTAGTACACCATTTCCGGGTAACCCTAAATCGTAGACGTTCTAGCTATTTTAGATCCCAGTATAGAACAATAAAAAATTAATGAATCTACTAAGCCCTCAAGTACTCGTACCTATAAAGCCCATAGGTATACCTAAGTAAAGTAGACTCATTTATGTACATGCTTGATGGGCAAAACCAACACCATGAAAAACGTATAAACGTGACATGGTTACCAGCAACTGGGTAAAAAACTAACCTTTAGGCAGGATAACAATCGTCTATATTATTCACAAGTACTTTTATACTTTTGATATAATTGGCTCAGACATGTTTAGAACAATTTTTTCGCCTTCACATGACCTCGAGACTAAAGGAAAACAATTAAGTAGAGTCGTCGGTCCCTACTCCCTAGTAAAACACATTATTTAGGTACTTACTATACCCGAAACCTGAAAGAAATTTACAAATTCTGCGCCCAGCTGTTTCACCCGCGTAGTGTTGAAAAATGGTGATGATGTTAATGATGCTGAAAAGTAGCCTATGTCACTCTCCAGCCCTTGAACTATACCCATGCAAAAATCAGGTAAATCCGTTGATCTGTTGCTGCGTGAAAGAGGCACAAACAAACTTTTCACATTTATAATATTAAGTATGATATGATACCATGTTTAATACAAATATACAAGCGGCGTTCCGCGGTTTCTACCGCCTATCTACAGGATCGGTTAATTTTTCAAGAACACTAGAGCAAATACAAAAATACGTCTAAAAAAAGTTTGTTGTATGGGGACCTTCGCTTTGGTTTTAACTTTTTGACTTTATTATAATTTATTAGTTTATCCGCCGTAACATTACATATTCTGTAAAAATTTCAACTAGGCTATCGATTACGGTTCGAAAGATACAGCCGTTAAAATGTAGGACAGACGGACGGACGGACGGACGGGCGGGCGGATAGGCGGATAGACGGACAAACGGACAGACAGACTTGGTAGTAGGTTCCCGTTTTCACCCTTTGTGTACGGAACTCTAAAAATAAGGTCATGAATCAAGCTTGAGCGCCTTGAAACTTTTGACAAGGCTTTTACATTTGCCGGTCACGTAGTTTCGGCATATAAACACGTAGTTTTATATTGGCGTTTCTAGTTTTTACATCATTGTAAGCCGTTTCCTGTCTGGCCTTATGAGGTGCCTGTCTAAAAATCTATTCGAATAGACGTCTCTTTCATTGGGCATTCGACAAGGTTCGAGTTTTTTGATAACAGACCAATTCCTCAAGGACTATTGATTTTAACAATCGGCAAAAAGATTATGGCTTGCATAGCGAATTCGATCACGTCGGCTGACTCAACAAATGGTCAAATTTCACTTGTGTTTGAATTTTAGCACCAATGTAAAGGATGTTTATGCAACCTTATTTCAATCTGCAGATTTTTTCCTACATTTGCGCTCCAACAAAAGTACCTAATGATTACAATGTAATATTCTTTTCGTACCTACCTAAAAATATTAGTCTTCCTGCTGCTACAAAAAAAACCAACAACACCAACTTTTCTAAGATCTAAAATAAAGTTGTTTGGTAATTCTAAATATTTATGTTCCTACAATACAATACAATACAATATTAATTACACAATATACACAAAAAAAACAGTAACTTAAAATTAACACAAAAACCGGCAGTGTAATAGAGGTCTTATCGCCTTAAAACCGATTTCTTCCAGGCAACCTTTCGATGGACATAACTGTTAGAAGAGTAAGGGTCAGCGGTGTAGATAATACCATAGATTCTAGCAAAAAATTAAGTTTAGGTTTGTGAGTAATACATAAATAATATACATACATACATACATAAATACGTAGCAATTATAAAGAAACATAGTGATTGTAGACAATATAGCCTATAAATGAGCTTGGGGGCGTGGGTTCGATTCCCACCTAGGACAAACATTTATGTGATGAACATTTATGTTTGTTCTATATCTGGTTTTTAATATCTATTTAAGTATTAAACCTATGTATGTATATCAGTCTCTGGCAGCCATATCACAAGCTTTGCTTAGTTTGGGGTCAGATGACCGTGTGTACAAAAATGACCAGAAAAAAAACGAAAAAAAAAAATAAGAAAAGATTTGGCCTGCCTGATAGAAACAGGCAGCTCATTTCACAGCAGGACAGCTTGAATTGTGAATGATTTACTGTAACTCCTAATTTAGTCTCATGTTTTTTCTAGACAAGGCGAGAAATGGTTCCACCTGCGGCGCCACCTGACAGCCGAGCTGACGAGTCCACACACGATGCAGGGTTTCCTTCCTGAGCTGAACAGTATCTGCGACGATTTCCTAGACCTGCTGCAGTCTTGTCGAAAGCCGGACGGGACGGTGCAAGGGTTCGACCAGCTAACCAATAGGGTGGGACTCGAATGTAGGTATACATTCTACATGTTGGACAACTCGCGCTTTTCTCGTGTTTTTCCAGTTTACCGAGATAAACAAAAAAACATGTTTTAATAGTTAAGGACATGTTTTAATATTTAAGGTATCCCATTTCCACTTAATATGAGGTACAGGCTTAAGTCTGTACCTACTTCTGTTTCAGTGTGATTGAGTAACGAACAAATCGCACTAACAGTCTAATATTACTAACGCGATTGATTTCCGAAAAATGCCATATTGCACCTTAGAGTGAAAAGGTCTTGGGTCTTTTCTTTATCAATACATGCTCTGCGAGATTTTCTTCCCAGAAATGTATTAATAAGGAAATGACCAAAATTGTATTCCCGAGGTTTTCACTATAAGGTGACGATATTTGGCATGCATGACTTGGAATATTTGGCAGTTTTATAAATGAAATAATAAACTTTAATGGCTGTACTTTAAATTAACTAATTAAAACTAATGTATATATTTTTGTACTGTTGGTCTTGAATAAAGATAAAATAAAATAAAAAGAGGCTGATAGTAAAACAAACTAAAACAAAATTGATGCAAACCGTATATAAGGTAACTTCGCAAAAACAAAAGACTTATGACACGCAAAATTATAATTAAATCCCACTTACGTAAAATGTGTTATCAAACGTTAGTGTTTTAACAGTGATTTCTAGATCTTTTCTAATATATCTACAAATATTTTCGCGGGAGTTACGACTAAGCACGCGTATTTGCCCAACGGTGCGTCTAAATTATTTTACGATCATTTAATATTCCCGCATCGTATTCGTCAAGAATTTTTGGACGATAAATTGCTCATTTTTATTTCCTACATAAAAGTTAATGAACACGTTTCTTTGAATTATTTTGCCATGAACATAAGTGAAATACCTATTTGGTTACCATTACTGGAGAGTGGAGACAGCTTATCTGCATGTTGATTACTTATAAACAATTTGGAACTTTGTATAGAGGCAAAGTAATTAAGATAGTTATGTAACCACTGACAGCCAGTTTATTTATCTTAGGGTAATTAACTACACTGTTTTTAAAACAGTCCGTTACAGAAATTTATTTGTGTATAGGTACTTAATATACCTGCTTGGTGCATAAGATAACCAATCAATAAAAGCATTGACGAACAAGTTTCACAGTGCATTATGCGTCGCATGTCACTCCAACGGCCAGTCAAGTGTAGACGTAACCTAACCTAGACGTTGCTGATAGGGTTCTTATAGGTAGCCTGTATCATATATATAGATTCTAAAACTACGATAAAAGTACGTACTTATACAGTGTCGCATTAAGTAACACCTTAATAGTCTACCTTTATAGTAGTTAGTAGTCTACCTTTATAAATGTTTAGGATATACCTTCTTCAATCTGCATGAAAATTAACATTTTTAATACCTCATTAAAAAACTGATGATAAATAGAGCCCATCAACGAAAACAAAATTAAAATTAGTTCAAAAATAAATAAGTTATAAGTATTTGAATTTCATGCTAGAGAGAGAGAGAGAGCGCACTATTATACTGAGTTATGACGTCACGCCTCAGGCGCGCCATACAAATGCTATACTAACACCTTAGACAGGTATATTTGTCAAAGACTAACACACGCTTTGCGAGAAAGGGACAGAGTATCCTTGCTCTATCTTCACTTAAAACTTTAAACGCATATATCTAAGAGATTTATCAGCTAATTTAATTATTTTTTTCAGTATGTGTAATGTATTTAGTTACATTCATCGCTAAGCCCGTTATTTATAATAAATTAAACATTGGGACACATGCCTATACATCTTTCTCCAATACAACTTTCAAAACCCTAACCTAATATTTTATGTGAGGAATGAATATCGCAGACCATATCTATATAGGTACAGGGTTACTGATATTAAGTTAGCATCCTCGGCCTTAAATATGTCAAAACAAACAACTTTTGTACTAATACTTAACTAAATTTGCGGGGAAAAAATCAGCTGTTTCATATATTTTGTTGGGAGCGAATGTTTTTTTTTTTGTGTGGAAGGCTGATATTTTTTTCCGTTTCGAAAAGTCGTTGAAAAAAAGTTGTTTGTTGATGTACTGAGGTCGCCCTTAGAGGATGCTAACTGATTACCCTGTATAATATTATAATATTTAATTTAAAAAAAATTGGCAAAACGGTTAGTGAAGAAGGGCAAGCCATGTGTTACAACTTTGAACTATGCTCCTAGCCGTCGTCGCGTTACTTCTCCCAGTGTCGAATCCGGAACTGTGTGTAGAGATAAAGAATGTGGGTCAGATATCGTAGAATAGCGTTAGACCGACGTACCCGCATGCATGCGTGCATAAAGGAATGTGCAACAGTAGAAATGCATTATGAAATAGCTACTGTTACATAGTAACGCGTGCGCAAATCAGATAATCTGACGTCTAAATGAATATCTGGATGTCATGTTATCATGTGACACTTCGCCATAATTCTTTCATATTTTTTTTTTACTTGGCTTCGGCCCCGTCTCTTGCTGGTGCAATTTTGCCATCAACAGTAAAGGAGGAAATAGTGAGATTGTCTAAAGACGAGGTAATCCTGTTTGATGCTTTGACGAAAGAATACCATCTCAAAGGTTTGATGACACTATTGCGTTAATAATTGCAGATTTGTTCTCAATAACATAGGCGTACATTTTCAACGTCTTTAAACAGGAAATTTTGGTGGCACCAGTGATCGTGACTAGTCAGATTTTCTTATCATGCGTATTATCATTCGGTCAATGTATGAAGATGAGACAGATTTCGTCATATTCCTTCTTACATTTTTTATCATCTAGATAGGTAGTACGGTACCTATTAACTACAAAATTGATTTGAGTCAAGGCCATTTGTCATTGGTTTGGTTTAAACTTGTGACATTAGAATTTGTAAGATGAAATCGGTACAGTTTAGCTGTCTTTGGTAAATCAAGGAGATGTAAGAATGTAAAGTTAGAGGTTCATAAGAAGGACGAAAGGTAGCCAAATAAAAAATATTGTGTTGAGATTGCTAGCCGTTTTCTTGATGGGCTTTCCCATCGAAATTTGAAATTTGAAATTCTGTATAAATCAATAAAATGAATATGTATCAATAAAATTAGTTCAAACGATGAGGAATCATTGGATTCCACACCGAGTCGGTAAAATTGGAGGAAAAAACTGTAGATGAAAATCTTTTACCGGTGGGCGATCTCTAAAGAAGGTTATCTAAAAGCATAATTAAGAAGAATAATATATCAAGTGAAAAAAATAATGAAATCCGTGTAAGTGTATTAATTGAGTATTTCAATGATTTATCAAAAAAGCTGAAACTTCGTCGTTGTGGTCCATTTATTCCATGCAAAAATTTCTAACTGTTCAAACTCTTAATTTTCACCGAATAAACAGATTTTTCTCAAGTTTTTGTTTGTCTTACTTTACATTAGTGATGAAAAGTAGATTATTTACACACGCGAGTAGGTTCTTTTACGACCTCCACGCTTTGCTCGTCGGGCGCCGAAATATCTTGCGTGTAAAAGATTACCTGTCCCTTGTGTAACAATCTTATTGTGTTATTTTTTGAGAAATAAAATATTATATTATATTAATCTACTATTAATAAATACTAGTCGACCACACAGACGTTCTGTTAAAATTTTAATAAATTTGTTTGAGTTATGGGGCTCGATTTTTAAATCGCTCGTATGATTTAGCACAAATATAATCATGCAATATGAAAGATTTTCTATTGAGAGAAAGCTAAATCGAATGTTTCAAACCACTCGTTGTTTTAGCGAGTGATATAATTATTTAAAAATAATGTGACTTTTGTTTGAGATTTCGATTGGGAAAATCAGTTATTTAGCATGACATTTTCGCGCGAAATATCATACGAGCGATACAAAAATAGGGCCCATGGTCTTGAGTGCATACAAAAATCCCATAGAAAAAAGCACTTCCAATTAAAAACTAATAGAAAATTGGAAAATTTAATATTACGGCTTATTGACTAAGAAATAAAGTCAAAAAGTTAAAACTAAAGGGTCTACAACAAACGTTTTTTTAAACGTATTTTTGTATTTTCTCTAGTGTACAAACCGTAATACGTACAAGCGTCACACTTGGCATGATTATAGTACACACTCTAAAGTAAAACAATAAATAATAAATACTGTCCAAAGGCGAGCCGGTGACAAATTTCTGTTCAACAAATTTAAGCAACGTCGGTCGCGGTCGGTACTTGGATGTATCCGGGCATGATGTAGTTTTGCTCAACTTTTTTGTACTTGTTTAGCAATTTATTGCGTGAGCCCGATTCGCACTTGGCCTGTTTTTATTATTTCCTCTGGAATCAAAACTACCTCATAGAAAGTAACGTTTTGACATATAAGTTAAAAGTGAATACTAATTATGCCATGAACTTTGGATAGCGCAGACATTGAGAGGGTTCTTGGCGTCAGCATCAACTATAACTATGCAATACAAATCTGACGTGACTTTGTAACAACGTGAGTACTGCAGCGGCCGACAACAGAGGTATTTATGGACGAACGTAGAAACGTGGGCCGAGGTGTTGTCGAGGCCAGCATACGTGAGTCCATAAATGCTAATTTTTAACACCCAACACAAAAAGAGGAGTGTTATAAGTTTAACGTGTGTATCTGTGTGGCAGTGTCTGTCTGTGGCATGAGGCATCATAGATCCTAACGGCTGAACTAATTTTGATTTAGTTTTTTTTGTTTGAGAGGTGATTTAATCAAAAGTGTACTTAGCTATGTTTCAAGACAATCTGTTCAGCCGTTTTAAGATTATCAGTTATTCTATCGGGGATATAAAAAAATATATTGTTTTTTTTCTTAAATTCACATTTTCGCATATGTATGATCTTTAAATAATGGACTCATTTAGTATCATATTTCAGAAAAGTAACTACATACATAAATTTAAATTTTCATCGACTATTGTATTCGCACTTTTGCTTCGCACTTTTTGCTCCTTATCATAATATAATTATCGATTGTCACGCTAGAATGGAAGTTAGTAGGTAAACGTTTTCAATCGATTAAAAAACAAGTAGGTAGGTATATCATGTGAAAAAAACCCGTAAAAAAAGCTGATTATCTTCAAACAGCTGAACAGATTTTCTTGAATCATAGCTAGGATAAGTCTCCATCAAGACACCTTTCAAACAAAAAAATCTATATCAAAATCGGTTCAGCTGTTTGTTATCTACGATGACACAGACCGACACACAAGTGCGAGTCGTTGACAAATTTCTGTTCATCACCGGTTCTCGTACGGTCACCGAAGTTTTTGGCGCGGTGTTACTTAAATCGGATGGGTGACCGCCTGGGCGTGATGTTGTCTTTTTGCCTTTTTGCACTGTAGTAGTTTAGCCAAATGAAGAAAATTTTGTTATATATTAAGTATTTGTATTTTATGTGGTAGTACGCGGAACCCTCAGTGCGCGAGCCCGACACGCACTTGGCTTAGCCTTCAAAAAATCAACCGTAGTATTTTTTGTTGATAATGAAAAATAATTATACAGGCTATATGTCGGGGTTGGTCCCATTTAAATTTAAGGAGGGTGAAAAATTAGGACATGATTCCCGTAAAGTCGTTTATTTTTGGTTAAAATGTATATTGTAAATCTTGAAATAAACGAATGAATGATTTGGCTTCCAGCGGTATGCGGTCTGATGTTGGGGACTCGCCTAGGGTTCTTAGAGCGGTGGATGTCAGGCAGAGCGGCGACGCTGGCTGCAGCGGTCAAGGCCCACTTTCGAGCGCAGAGGGATTCTTATTACGGAGCACCTCTCTGGAAGTTCGCGCCCACAACGCTCTACAGGACGTTCGTGAGAAGTGAAGAAACTATTCATACGTATGTCAGTTTTAGTTCGCTATAGATTTTTGTTAGGTAGCTTTACTTAGCTCTACTCGATAGTTATCATCATCATTTTAGCCATAGGACGCCCACTGCTGGACAAAGGCCTCCCCCATCGATCTCCAAAAGGGCCGGTTGGAAGCGGCATGCATCCAGCGTTTCCCTGCTTTCTTTTTTAGATCGTCCGTCCATCTTGTGGGTGGACGTCCAACGCTGCGCTTACCGGTCAGTGGTCTCCATTCGAGAACCTTTCGGCCCCATCGGCCATCGGTTCTGCGTGCTGTGTGCCCTGCCCACTGCCACTTCAACTTGCTATGTCGGTAGCTTTCTTTCGTCTACGGATCTCCCCATTTCTGATTAGATCTCGTAGAGAAACTACGAGCATAGCCCTCTGCATAGCTCTTTGTGCAACTTTGAGTCTGCTTAGTTCATAATGATGAGTATAATGACCTCCTTTCGGATTAGTACAGTCTATATACGTAACCCTGTATATAATCACCATAAAATGAACTTGGTCAAAAAGGGCCATTTTCATCCAGAGCGTTTTCCTTGTAAACCAGACGAGGAAGTAAGTTGCGGTAACATGCTATTTTTATGCAATCAGTAAGTGTACATGACATTGATCGTTATGGGACGCCAGAGCGAATTTTAACGATACAAGTAATGTGACCTTGATAGAATACATATTACATTTACATATTGATAGATATTACATTGAGTTTATGCAGTCGGTTTATGAATAGTGGAGTAAATAAGGCAAAGCCCTTTCAGGAAATGTGCGGCACGGAAAGGTCTTCCGGAAATCCTTCCATTGAGACGTTAAAGTTATTGGAATAACCGTGAATTTATTTGGCAAGGTTCGATAATGGATAAATTTAGAATATTATGCATTGCATCATATTCAGGGTTACACAGAGTCAGTTTTAAGACGAAAGGAGGTCATTGTAATCATTATTATAAATTACTTTTACCTACTATGGGAACATAGACATAGCTACCATAGCTAGCCGACGCGACGTAGCTGTTAAAATTTGCAAGTTGAAGTGGCAATGGGCAGGCCACATCGCTCGAAGAACCGATAACCGATGGGGAAGAAAGGTTCTGGAGTGGAGACCACGAACCGGAAGACGCAGCGTAGGGAGGCCTCCCACTAGATGGACCGACGACATTGTGAGAGTCGCGGGCATCCAGTGGATGCAAAAGGCAGGCTGTCGTTCAGTGTGGAGGTTAAAGGGGGAGGCCTATGTTCAGCAGTGGACGTCTTCTGGCTGATGATGATGACTATAGGAACAATCCAGAAATCATTAAAAGAGCAATGCCATGCAATGCCAAACATGTTTTTTTACGTATTTTGGTATTGGCTCTAATTTAAAAATATATATATAAATATATACGTATAAGCGTCAAACTTGGCATGATTATAGTACACACTCACACACTAGTACAGTTGCTATCACTATATCAAGCACAAGTTCGGTCGTGTATGGAGTACTGCTCTCACCTTTGGGATGGATCAGCTAAGTACCAGCTTAAGGCATTGGAATCTATAGAGAAACGGGCCAAGAAGCTCATCAGCAAAGAATCCTTAGTTCGGGCTAAGCTTCTTAGTCTTGAGCATCGACGTAAAGTTGCTAGTCTATCGGTTTTTTATCGGATACATTTCGGAGAGTGTGCATCGGATCTGCACGATCTAATTCCCTCCTGCCCATTTTTCTATCGGACTGCCAGAGCGGGCACGAAAAATCGTTACCGTTTTATGGTTGATATTCCGAAAACCCGTACGAAGCGCTTTGATTCCAAATTTATTATGCGAACTGCTAGTCTGTGGAATTCGCTGCCTGAATGGGTGTTCCCCGATGGTTACAATCTGGGCGTCTTCAAATCACGAGTGAATTGGTTCCTTCTAGACAAGCGTGCTCCTACGTAGACCGCATCATCGCTTAACATCAGGCGTGATGGTGGTCAAACACAAGCCTATTATTTATTTAAAAAAAAAAACACTAACTAATATATAAAAACATATAATAAATAATGGCCAAGTGTGAGTCGGTAATAAATTTCTGTTCATTACTAATTCAGCTTGCAAGATTTGACCTAAACAAACACACATCAAACATTGCAAGTTTAATAAAAGCTTGAAAAAAAAATCTAGCACAATATTTTGTGTATATAATCCATATACATGGTATCAAAGACTATTTTGTCGGCAGCATAGTATCCGATCTCATGGAGGAGGCAAAGTCGAGAACTAAAGGCGCTGCGCAAGACGACGGCATGCGCGAAATATTTCTGAAGATACTTGAAAACCCGGCCCTGGACATGAGAGACAAGAAAGCAGCAGTCATCGACTTTATTACAGCTGGAATTGAAACCGTAAGTTTTTCTGACTCATAAACCATAAAAGATGCCTAATTCTCTTAACTTTTTACACAGCATTTTTTGTTTATG
Source organism: Agriopis marginaria (assembly GCA_932305915.1). Lineage (NCBI taxonomy): Eukaryota > Metazoa > Arthropoda > Insecta > Lepidoptera > Geometridae > Agriopis > Agriopis marginaria. The sequence continues at coordinate 8,143,667 of OW029933.1, forward strand.
GCTATCCTCATACGTCGTTTTGAAAAAAAGGTAAGGTCGTTGCCTTACAAAGATAATTCGTCATTGTTACCTTAGCATTGCTGAAGACCCAACGGGATTTCTAACTCGTAATTCGTACACTAGGTACATACTTAATTGCAAAGATCTGCTTAAGGCTTAATACTACATGATGATTAATTTTCAAAAACTGTTACTTTTACGACGTTAGAACGCATAGATCTACTATAACCTTATTTTTGCAGAAAATTGGTGTTACTTAGCTAAAAACACCGGAAAAGTGTGAGTAGGGCTCATACCATCCGTTCCGGTAATCGAGTCTCGAAAAAAGGTTGAAAGATTGATAGACAAACTTCACTTTTTTACTAGCCACCTATGATTTGTGACGTAGGTACCTATTAAAATAAGAATCATTAGAAACCAAAGAAGAATAGTACATTTACATCGATGTTAGAAACAATCCTAAATTGGCGGAGTAATCGCGTAACAAATATACAAAAAAACACAATCGAACTGATAACATCCTCCCTTTTGAAGTCTGTTAAAAATACGTAGTTTTTATAATCCTTCTAACCTATTTCGTTGTTACAAATCATATTTTCAATTATTATTGTTATCATCATGTCTATGTTATTGATAAGGCCGCCTATTAAAAGCCTAGAATGCCTAGATAATAGTGTCATCATATTGTATCAATTTTCCTTGTTTATGAGGTCTTTTAACAAAGAGTTATCTTATCTTATAACCTCGTTGTGATTCACATAATCTGCAAAAAATGCGTAAAGTTATCGCATACTTTCATTTTGTTACAGTTAGCAAACAGTCTAGTGTTTCTCCTCTACCTACTGAGCAGTAGACCTGACTGGCAGCGACGCATCCACGACGAACTGCCATCTAGTGCTGTGCTCAGTATCGAAGAGCTTGCCGCCACGCCTTCAGTGAAAGCAGCCGCCAATGAGGCGTTCAGACTGCTGCCCACTGCGCCCTTCTTAGCGAGACTACTGGAGACACCGATGACGATTCATGGACACAAATTGCCTGCTGGGGTATGTTGGATTAGTTTGTTATATTTATTATAATAGCAAAATTTGTAATTAAAACTTAACTTTTAAACATGTTTTAAATGTTTATCGGGACTTATCGCGCATAATTTTATTTAGGTAAAAATAGGCAAATTTCGCTTGACGTTTCGACCATGTTACAATGGCCGTGGTCAGCTGGCAGAAAACTGTGGATGAGTCCGGCAAGAAGGTTGTGTTCTTCCATCCTCACTTGATCTTGAAAAATCGCACGGTTGTCACTATGACACACAACAGCTCCGCTAGCAGTAATAATAGTGTTCCGTGCACAACACTGACTGTATAGGTAAATGTCCTACCTTATTAACCCAAATAAAATTATGCGCGAAAGTACCGATAGACATAAAGAATTGACGATTAGTTCCTTAAAATCTACTCGTTTTTTTAAATTATTATTGACAGGCTAGATTAAATTTGACCTTATTTCACGGTATGGTCAAGTGGAGTATATTATACACACACCTAGCGTCGAATGGGAACTCCTCTCTCAGGAACAGTTCCTCGTCAGACGCTGGCGACAAATTTTCCACTTGGGGATGGGAACTTGATACATATATTACAAGGTCCAGTAAGAGTTACATTTTTATGTTTCCAGACATTCGTACTAGCTCACACAGGCGCCGCGTGTCGTAGAGAAGAAAACTTCTGGAGCGCAGAGGAATACTGGCCGGAGCGTTGGCTGGAGGTCCGAGAGCCTCATTCGCCGTCACTGGTGGCACCTTTTGGCCGGGGCAAGCGAATGTGTCCCGGGAAGAGATTCGTCGAGCTGGAGTTGAACGTTTTGCTTGCTAAGGTCAGTATTTCAAAGCACTTTTAGAAGAATGCTATTGAGATTATTGATAAACATAAACACCTAACTAAAATATTATGTAACCATCTGGCTCTCTTTTAATGGATTTAAAAAAGGAAGAGGATCTCTAATGAAGTCTATGCTATTATTTTAAATATCTGGTCCTTTTTAATAGACTTCAAAAAAAGGATCAATTTATGTCGAAATGTTCTGATCCTTTTTTAATACTTCTATTAGTTTAATAGTTAAAAGATTAATAAGTAAAAGACAGCAAAATGTAGCTTTTTTTTTTTTTTTTTACATCGGACTAGGCTAACGTTTGACCGCGATCTCGCCTGATGGAAAGCGATGATGCGGTCGAAGATGGAGCACGTTTGCCCAGTAGTAACCTATTAACTTAGCTTATGTCAATCTGGGCGCATGAATACTTGGTGAATACGAATCTAACGACACCTCACACATCAAAATCGGCCAAGCCCTTAAGACTACAGAGGTTAAAATAGAAATATAAAAAAAAAAAAATGTGTGTGTAATATAAATAAAATGTGTGAAAACCACGTCAGTTTTCTATAATAAAGTTAAAAAAGTCTGACCGTCATTTATGAAGGAATGCTTTTTATCCAAGAAAACGATTTTAGAAAATTACCTTAGCGATAAATAACAATACTTTACGTCGGTATCCCCTTGTGATGGACATTGGACAACCGGTCGTCGCATCTGACGTTTTTTAATCGATTCGTTATGTTTTCAGATCATGCAAAGATGGCGAGTGGAATTCGACGGCGAGCTGGACATCCAGTTCGATTTCCTTTTGTCTCCGAAATCTCCGGTTTCCCTGCATCTAGTCGAATGGTAGATACGTTATAGAATACCAGAACACTGCCTTTAAGGCCTCGTCAAACACAAAATTTGCCCACCTAAGATTTATTTGGAAACTTCGCTGTTTTAGCTTATTAAGGCCTTCCACAAAGTTGCAACGCGTTTACAAATATTTTTTGGTTCTTTTCCCACGTAGTTAGTCTCACCAGCGCTAACTATTTCAGGATTACATTATCCTTTTTTAAATGTGTACCATGGTTCTCCTCCTCAGTTAGTTTGCTCAATTCTGAGCGTTGCATCACAACGCGTTGTGATGCACCCGATCTTGTAGATGGCGAAAAATTTGCTTTTATCTCTGACCGGTCCCAGTGTGTTACATGCTGTCAAAGATGTTGCTGCTGAGTTCTTTTGACACCTGGTCGGTCCATATTGTTGGACTGCGACACTTGTTTTTTTACAAGCTTTTAATTAACTTGCCTTGTTAGTTGGGTCAAATCATACAACTGAATTTTAAAACAGTTATCCCCAACCGATTGAGCTGAAATTTTGTTTGCATACACGTTTAGTTTGGAAACAATTAGCTAAATGACGTAATTCTAAATCCAATATGGCGGGTTTCCAAAGATGGCGGACCAGTTATTTTTTATGCACCCCCATGATATGGGTATCAAATGAAAGGGTTTACTGAGAAGAATACGATTTTTTTACGTCACACTAAATCATTATGGCGGACGCCAAAAAGCTTGTTTTTAAACTATAATTTTTCTCCGTTTATCTTGGTGGCAGATCATAATAAACTTCAGTTGCAGACTCAACTCAAGTTGACAACCGATTTCCAACTAATTGTAGAATGTGAATAGGGCCTTATCGCTCAACATACTTATGTTTTGTTGTGATTAATTTATCCCGTTTTTTTTATAATTAGCTTGAGTTTTTGTTCAGAATATATTTTTGCGTAATATAAGATTTAATTCCGAGTAGTTATGTGTCTCTGATATTCAGAAATTTAATTAATATTATATTTTTAAACCCAGCGTCTGTAAACTAAAGCTTTATCCCAAACTAAAGAATTTTAGTCTTGTGCTATCAATGTTGCTTTATTGTTGTACTTAGAATGGTTAAGTTTATTGGTTTAGTTATATTTAATGTTATTTTATTTAGAGTAAGTTACAAAATCCAAGTCTTCCATGTTTAATTTCGAATTTTCAAATTATATGGTATTAATTTTTTTAATATTTTTGGATGCTATACATTTTGAACAGGGTATAATTATTGTGAAAGAGTAATGCTAACTCAAGTTCCTTTCGAAATAATTTAGACAGCAACAAACCTAGCTAATGTTAGACTTTTGCAAGCATTTTCTTCATTTAACATTTTTTTAAAGGCTCCGAGGTTTGGTAGCTTTAACACTTGATGTAATTAGTGTATTTATTGGCCATTTGTGACCTCTCTGATGATACTTTGTCAGGTTCTTGGGATTTATTGTGTAAGCCTGCTATCCCGCTTGCGCGCATGGTGTAAGTTGGTGCATGCATTGATGCAAGATAGTACTATAGTCACCGCGTTACCAACTGAGTCGTCGAGCAATAAACGTCATACCATAAGACCTGTAAGTGCGAGCGAGATAGACAGATATGCCATGTGGGTGCGAGCGAGATGAGATGAGCAATGATTTATGACCTGACGACTCAGATGGTAGTAATGCGTTTAGTATAGATCATTGTACCCCTTACCTCGATATTCATATAGACGTAAATAAAGATACCTCCAATCCTTACGTCACCCTCAACCTCTAGTGAAGTTTTTTATATGCCAAAACAACAGTTGAGAGTAACGTGAAGATTCGAGGTACCATTATTTGCGTCTATGAATATGGGGTTAGACAATAACGCCCCAGAAGATGTTTTTGGTGACGCGCGCGGTTCGTCAGAAAATTTCAGGCATTTTCGCTTGCATTTTGAAAAATACAAGATGTGAATATGACACAAATACCCTTTCCCTCAAGGGTCGAAACTCATCTAAGTGACGTTGTTTTTTTTTCTTATGCGTAACCTGCTCCTTGCCACGCCTTGTATGGATATTTTTTAGATTACGTGACACGTCACTTGGATGGGCGTGATCATTTGTGATGTTTTACGTACTCGTGATGGGGTCCGTTAGGCTATATAGGGGCAAGAAGGGGTCTTACCCCTTTAGAGCCTAACGGACCCATACGCAACATGCAGTTCTTGTTAGTATAAACCCTCAGATCAGACAAACAAGAGAGATATATATGCCTTAGTACAGTTATTATCGCTCGTGTTCAGATGCCGCCGTGTTTCAAATAATTATTAATGCAAAATCTATAAGTACTACTCTCATACTTATTTTTCAGTCATACGTACTTAGATACCTACTTGCAGTTACACAAATGAACTAATAGTACCTACACAAAAAACGGGCGACTAGCCATCAGCATCAAGCCTGATTAAGCCTTCGACCAAAATAAAATGAATGGACGGACCATAACCATTGAACTTGCTCAGTAAAAACGAGTCAAAATCGGCGGACATATACTTCAACACCTAATTATAACCATGTACAGTAAATTTGTTACAAAATATAGATAACGGTTTTTGTTGTGTTTATACACTTCGGGAAAGCACACAAAGGCATAATTTTGTCAGATGTTTTGTTATCATGTAACAATAGTCTTGTGTCGCACTTCCTACGGCTAGAGACCGACTAAAACGAAGTGGGCGCCGGCACTCATTTTATAATCTTCAAAAATGCGTGTCTTCTGCGCCCGTGCATTCATTTTAAGTTGGTCGAAGGATTAAGCCTGATTTTTTCACACCCGCCACGCAACCTTACCATATTATTATCCCCTTGTTTGCCTGATCTGAGTGTGAACCCACTTTAGATTAAACATTCACATATTCTAGTATGTTTTGTTTATTCGGTAGATATAGTTTTTTTACGATATAAATATGAAATATGGCTGTGTTAATCAAAAACATATTTATATAAATGTTATAACCGTAAATACCTCTTTTTATAAGACTGTATAAAATCGCCAGCTAATGCATTTTCAGTATATCATATATTATGAACTTTATATTAAGAGTCGGCTTTCCGCCTCAGCTGTCTCGCTCGTATATTTTTAACATTTTTGTATGAAAATACAGATTCACGAAGGTGAAATTTCAATAACCGGATTGGTATTATCGTTAGAATAACATTGTAAACATTTTAAAGCAATTATCAAATTGATAGCATCGAGATACAATTCCCATAGAGTCACAATCTCTCAGTGAAAACAGTCAAAAAACGTTCGAGCGTCATTGTATCAAAAATATACTTCACAATGCTACATTTACTCCAATTTAGACGTTATGTTGCTTGCATAGTTAACAACGTTATCAGCATTAGTTGTACGATAAGCCATCGTAGCTCTGGCATATTGTAGTCGGATCGCGGTTACCTTGTAACTATCCAAAAAGTCTGCGCAATTCGTAGCGTGCACCGAGTTTTAATTAGTTTTTTTTTTTTGGCACGGATGTGACTCTATATGAATTGTATATCTCGATGAGTTGATGTGTTTTCTTTTCGCGGATGTGATCGATTTGCAAAAGGTTGAAGGTGTGCGAAAGGGATAGCTAAGCTCAGCGGACTTTTAAACTTATTTGAATAATTCAGGTATGCAGCATACAGGCCTCTAATTTTGCTAACCAATTGCGGATTTCTACCTAATTAGGACATTGTTGTTTGCACTACGAGTGACTACTATTTCTCAATCGTTCACAGTGCAAGACTGATATTTTTATTGTCTTATAAACAACTAAGAGCAAAAATTAAATGTGTTTAAAATGAAAGTAGATATGAGAATTTAATGAATTGCTAGACAGAGATCGCACTATACTTATAAATGACGTCACTTGTAAGTACGCCGTATTAACATCATACCAGGAAACCCACTTTTTGAAAACAAATCGGACAAAAATATACTGGTACATATATTTATACAACAAACTATTGATACTGGTTAATATGGGGTTGCAGTTATCATTTCGAAGCAATTGGTTTCCAGAATTAGGCCCCAGGATTGTGATTATGTTTTTGCTAAAGCTGTGATATATCAACGCTTTACATTCGATCGCGAAGCATTTCAGAAGTCCATGCCAATGTGCTCCTACCTTTACTTTGGCCAAATGTAGTTTTTTTGTACATATTAAGCGCAACGAAAACATATAATACTGGATAAGGGTTTGTATCCACGGATCCCGATATCGGTTTGGATTAACCACGGATCCCGGCGAGTTATATCCACCGATACCGGGATCCGTTTTCTTCAACCAAAAATATATACATATTACCCGCTGATACCGGTATCCGTGGATACAAGAAATAAAATGAACTAAGCCGAATGGATGACATTGTACTTATCATTATGAATAACTTTTACTACGGGCCAAATACTGAAATCGCGAAAATAAAACCATTGTTCCATAGAAAAATATAATTCACTTTTATTGTATGTATAGGTAATATTTTTTTGTAATTTCGGGGTTGTTCAGTAAATATCTTATATAAAATATATAAAAAAAATATTATTTACCTTGGTCACGACTTTACCGATTTCTTTCATATGTTTTTAAAGTTTTCTAATACTTTGTAGAAGGTTCTTACGGAAAGGAAAATTAAGAAAATTGCGTAGAAAATTTCAGAAAATTAACTACGATTTTAACTCGCGGGTAACAAACACTGCGAGGTGCAGCTAGTAAATAATAAAATGCTGCTCGTTGGTAAGCGCATCACTTGCCAATTAACAGCAGGACCAATTTGGCTAAACAATTTTTTCAATGTTCGGTAGTAATAATCCGAACAAAGTTTTAAGGGAAATAAATATTGGAAAATTTGGGAAAAACTGAAAGTGCTTTTTCTATGGGATTTTGTATGAACCATAACTTTTTTAAATTAAAACGTGTTGGGGTCTGATAGTAGATAGTAAATTCCTTTCGGCTTGGTACACCCTTCTCGTGTAGCCCTGTATCAAAATATACGAAGTCATGGGTTAGATTGTTGTATTAATTACCTAATTATAATAAAAATAATCATAACGATCATTCCACATAATGAATATTTAATTGTTTTGTAAGTGCAGCTTCTAAAATATAAGATAGAAGTGGCCATATGATTGTATTTAGTTTTAAATGGAGTCAATTCCGCGCTTAAAAGCTATAACAGACGTGTGTATATGTTTGAACTCAACCGCCGTTTGACCAACGGGAGAGAAAGAAAGGGAAATATGTTATTCTGACTCTTCCTTTCCCATTGGTTGGACGGCGGTGCGTCAACCAAATCCACGCGTCTGTTAGAGCTTTAATTTTCACACAGCTTTCAACGGTCAGACAGAACTTGAAAAGAAATGTCGACTACTAGATTCACAGGGTATGCAGCCAAATGAAAAAAAGAGTTAGGTATACATAATTTTGTTACACGATATATCTTTTTCATTTTCAATTGACAAAAAATATGCTTTCAAGTTCTGGTAGGTCAATGTTTTCGCTGAGTTATCCCTTAAGTTACGAATACAACTGTATGTTAGTGACGCTAAGTATACAGTGTGATCCAAAATATTATATGCGACCAACTTTTCTATATAAGGTGTAGCAGAAAGATGTAGGTAGATCTGAGATGTAGCTAGGTTGATGGGTATCAAAGAGAATAGTTTGTAGAACACAGGTGAGATAAATTTGAGAAAAATAAATTATGTCCTTATATAAAATTGGCGATCACGTGATCGATTTTGTATGAGCAGTGAGCACACATTTTTTTCTCGAAATAACAAACTTGTGTTCTTTATGATGTTCACTTTAGAGATCAAACACAAGTTTTACACCTTTCTGTCACAAGCCAAATCAAGGAATTACATTTTTCCACGGATGACTACATTCAATTCCGTGCAGAAATTAGCATAGTGGCTCCATTCCTCACTTCCTCTACAGACAAGTTGGTCGCACAAGTAAAATTAAGAGATACTACAAAATTTATGAGATGTTACTTTACCACATATTTTATCTGTAATTCTGTACTAAAATGTCTTCTTATAGTGCTAACCTAATAGTTCTAACAGACGTAAGGATTTGGCTGACGAACCGCCGTACAAGCAACGGGTGGGAAAGAGAAAAATTTATCTTTCTCTCCCGTTGGTTGGACGGCGGTTCGTCAACCAAGTAGGTACGTCTCGTCTGTTAGCACTATAATAACAGATGTGTGGATTTGGTTGACGGCCCGCCATCTGACCAACAGGAGAGAGATAAAATTTTCTCTTTCTCTCCCGTTAGAGACCCGTCCCGTTTTCTCGTCCCGTGGAGAAAAAAAGACAATATTCTCTTTCTCTCCTTCTACCGTTTCTTGAACGGCGGTCCGTCAACCAAGTCAGTCTCGTCTGTTAGCACTAAACGACAGACACGTTTTCCCAAGATTATATTCGGCCCAGTTTTTTAGCTCTGACATGCAGGAGAATATAAAGCTGAATAAAAACCATAAATAAGTAAGCATTTAAAATTTAATAAAAATGCTAGGTTTATTAACGAAAGATTGTAGCTGGTAGCAGATATACTACGGTGCAATAATTAAAAGAAATTGTTTTCATTTATTCCTTTACAACAGCGAAATAACTTTACAATGATAATGCAGTTGTCAGAGCTACAACAAACTTAGATTTTAAACTTCTTTTTGCAAATAAGACTTGGCTTAGTACGAATACTCGATATCTAAAATAGATATCGAATTCCATAAATATCTTGAATTTTTTAAATTTAGTATATCGAATATTCCTACTGAGCTTAGTAGGACTTTACAAGAGTGGTCACCGGTGAAGTGGGACCTTCATTATTTTTGGCTCGCACTGTATATGGTTATCAGAAGAAACATGTAATTTTGTTATAACATATTATTGATTGTTTAGTTTATATCATTAAAATATAATATTTCAGCAGATTATTAAAGTATAATAAATCTTGTAAATAGTAGTTTTATTCAATGTCAAGAGGGTCCCAAAATTAGCAGATCGATACGTGATCACAGAAACATCGATCGTTAATTCGTTAAATTTTTCTGTATCTTATGTTTGATATTTGATCAAATCTATGTAAAATATAGCTATATATTTGTTTGGTGTTCCACACCTGAGGATTAACTATTTTGTTTTTGAATTTTATTGTCTATAACGCTTAAATATTACCAATATTTTTCTTAAGAAATGCATAATCGGTTTTTTAGATTCCTAGTCAATGATTTTAACCGACGTAAAATAGGAAGAGGTTCCATAGTCAACGCGATTTATTTTAAATTTATTACCACGCATAACTTTTTTATATCCAGGGGCCGTATACGGCTGTTTTAAGCGGGGTGGTCTGTTTATCTTTTGATCTGGCATTAAAAAAATCTTTCTTTTCAAAAAGTTGCGCGACCGCTAACATTTTCTCTGCGCAGTAAGGTTCACGTTCGCGTGATTTTCCACACTGCGCTGTTTCGAGCCTGCGTTAAGAGGTAGCGTCATCATCGTTATCATCATCATCATTTCAGCCATAGTACGTGTGGACGTCCTATGGCTGAAATTACATAGGCCTTCCCCCATCGATCTCCAAAACGGCCCTATTGGAAGCAGCCTGTATCCAGCGTTTCCCTACGGTCTCTTAGCCTTGAAATGCTGCTCCCTTATGGTCCCTGAAATGTATAAAATGTGCGGGCGATAGCTGTGGCGGCGTGGTGACTAGTGTACACCTCTGATTCTTTGTAATATTCGTGTAGATTTCCGTGAAATAAGATGCAAGTTCTAAATCAAACCAGTTCCCACAGTCAGGTTGTTAATCTGTGGTTATCACAATACCTAAAGATAACAACGGACTTGCTTATCAATAACCTTGAACCCCAAAAGCGTTCCGTATCACACTAAACTCAATTTCATTAACATTCCCACATTCCGAAAATTGCTACTATCGCATAACTAAAAAATTTGAATAATTATCAAAAACTGAGGTTAACTAAGATAATTTGCGGTCTGATAACAAATAAACCGGCCAAGTGCGAGTCAGGCTCGGGAATTGAGGGGTTCCGTACAACCACAAAATACAAAAGTAGTGCAAAAAGACAACATCACGCCCAGGCGGTCACCCATCCAAGTACTGACTCGCCCGATGTTGCTTAACTTGGTGGTGAAGAAAAATTTGTCACACTTGGCCATTACTTATTATTTTATTTTAGAGTGTGTACTATAATCATCAAGTCTGACGATTGTGCGAATTAATGTTTTTACATTACAGTACAGACATTATTATTAGAGTACAGAATATTAGATTAGAGTAGGTAAATTACAATAAAATTAAAAAAATACAAAAAAACGTTTGTTGTAAGGGGACCTTTTTAGTTTTTCCTTTTAACTTTATAATTATTTCTTATTTAACCCGCCGTAACATAATAACATTACATATTCTGTGAAAGTTTCAACTGGCTAATATATTACGGTCTGAAAGATACCTACAGCTTTAAAAAGGTAGGACGGACAGACAGACAGCCACAGCGTACGCTTAGTAATGGGGTCCCGTTGACACCCATATTTGGGTATGGAACTCTAAAAAATCAGTATAGTGCGATTATCTTTTCTGTAGAAGTGAGTGGAGCCACTATCACATTTTCTCATTGAAAGTGATAGCCTCTCGTGGAAAACTAGTTCCTCCAGTTGGCCACTTCTACAATAAGGTCGCGCATGCTGCGTGTTTTATATAGTCTGAAACGGAACGTTTTTGTCAGTCAGAAGCAAAAGTCAGCTGTCAGATACGTCAGTTAGTCTCTGTTTTTGATGGTGTTCGTAACTTTTTTTAATTTTAACTTTTAATGAAGATATCTAGTATTAAGTACACTTTTAACGATGAAGTTCTGTGGAAACATATCGTTCATGTTCGGTGAATCATCGTCTATCATAGAAAGATACGCTTTAGCTAAAAATGCTGGTTTTAAAGCGGTGGAATCAGCCTTCCCTTCAGGATTTACTTTGGAGCAGGTCAGGCAAGCGAAGGAGAGTGCCGGCGTAGAACAAGTGTTGATCAATTTGAAAGCTGGTAGGTAAATAGTTAAATATTTTATTACGATAAGAGCTTTGTTTACTTTCATAACTGATAAAGTGCGGCCGCTGAAAGCATCCGTGTGACTGTTGCCATAACAATATAAAAAGTTGAACGAAAACAGTAAATTCTGATTAGGTACTTTTACTATAGGCACCGCGTTACCAACTGAGTCGTCAAGCAATAAACGTCATACCATAAGACCTGTAAGTGCGAGCGAGATGGACAGATATGAAATGTGGGTACGAGCGAGATGAGAAATGATTTAAGACCTGGCGACTCAGATGGTAATGCGTTTAGTATAGCTATTTGAACGTAAGATTGCAGCTGTCAGACGCATTCTCTCAGCGGCTCGACTGTATAGCTATACACAGACACACGAATATTGTAAGTGCGAAGTTTGTGTGTGTGTGACCTTGTTTTCATTCAACTTCGTAACGGCTGAACAGATTTGGATGAAATTTGGTTTGGAGGTAGCTTAGACCCTATCCTGGGGTAAGTCAATGATGAACAACAATGCAATTTGTCTGTAGTCCTGCTGATAGTACCTACTACAGGCAAAAAATAAATGCCCTACTAGATACCTAGAACAATGCAGTAAGACTACGGGTAAAAATGAAATTTTCATACTAACTTTACCGGCTGCTACTTGTGTGAATTTGAACAGTACAACAATTTCGGTTTATCTCAAAGAAGATTGTCAAAATAACGATCAAATTGCCAAGCATATTTAAGAAAAAAAAAACCTATCTGATCTAATATTAATTATTAATTTTTCATGTTATTTTACAGATTAGATTTTATCTCTTTAGATAGCCCGTTGGTCCAGTTGGTAGTGAACCTACCTTCTAAGCTTGGGGGCGTGGGTTCGATTCCCACCTAGGACAAACATTTATGTGATGAACATTTGTGTTTGTTCTATATCTGGTTGTTAATATCTATTTAAGTATGTATTTAAACCTATATATGTATGTATATCAGTCTCTGGCAGCGATATCACAAGCTTTGCTTAGTTTGGGGTCAGATGACCGTGTGTGCAAAAATGTCCCGAATATTTATTTATTTATTTACAGATCAAGAATCTCCAGTTGTGACAGCAATTCCCGGTAAAGAAAATGAGTTCAAATCATCCTTCGCAACCACAATACAATACGCGAAAGCAGTAAATGCACGAAAGATCCATATCATGGCGGGTACAATAGAGAAACCTACGGAGACCAACTGGGTTACTTATGAGAACAACTTGAAGTATGCAGCGGGAGTGTTAAGAGCGGAAAACTTGATGGGACTGATTGAACCGATCAACCATTACTCTGTACCAAACTACTTCTTGAGCGATTTTGGGAAAGGTAACTTTGTTTGTCTGATTATTAAGTTCTAGCTATGAGGAAATCCGTAGACGAACGAAAGTCACCGACATAGCCCACAGGATTAGCAAGTTGAAGTGGCAGTGGGCAGGGCACACAGCACGCAGAACCGATGGCCGATGGGGCCGAAAGGTTCTGGAATGGAGACCACGGATCGGTAAGAGCGCAGCGTAGGACGTCCACCCACAAGATGGACAGACAACCTAAAAGAGACCGCAGAGAAATGCTGGATGCAGACTGCTTCCAACTGGCCCTTTTGGAGATCGATGGGGGGGGGGGGGGTAATGTCCAGAAGTGGACGTCCTATGGCTGAAATGATGATAATATTATTAATGTTATTCTAAGTAAACATTCGCAAACACAATTCGCAAATTTTGGTACATTGCAGTTACAATCGTTGAGATAAAGTTATAGACTATGACAAACCGCTTAGATAACTTGTTGGTCCAGTTGGTAGTGAACCTGCCTTTTGAGCTTGGGGGCGTGGGTTCGATTCCCACCTAGGACAAACATTTATGTGATGAAAATTTGTGTTTGTTCTCTATCTGCTTGTTAATACATATCTATTTAAGTATGTATTTAAAAAACTATGTATGTATATCAGCCTCTGGCAGCCATATCACAAGCTTTGCTTATTTTGGGGTCAGATGACCGTGTGTGCAAAACTGTCCCGAATATTTAGAAAAAAACGGCTTTTACTTGCTTTGGGTTTATCGGTTTCGGAGCCATTAGAGCTCCGTCATCAGGGAATACGGTCGGTCCCAGAGACGGACGCCCACGAAGTGGCGGTGTAGTCGGCCATGGCCGCGGTGGCGTGCTGTTTAGAATGGATCCTCACGCTATTTTTGATAGATAGATAAACTCTTTATTGTTCACACCAAACATTTCATACACATGATAAAACAGCTTTTGGTGAAGAGGTTGAGATAAAGTTCTCAATTTTTTTTGGGAACACCACTGTTTCTTCGGTTTTGTTGTGTTGTATTAAGCTTCACTCCTAATGAATAAGGTTTATTTTATTAGCTACAACTTTCTAAAACCGTTTGTAATGAATGAAGGCCGATCCGACCAAAAAAAAAAAACAATGCATGAAATTTGAAAGTGGATAGATTTCCATCTACTGACTTCTCAGGTTATATGCAATATAGATTGATTACCATCCACAGACTTGGATGGCTAAAATTACGTAAGAAATATATTAAGATAATTATGAAGTAAGAACTTGTGTGTTTAAACCTGTACAAATATTTCCATGGCATATTAGTTTTTAAATATAAATTTTGATATAAACTATTTACGAAGTTTAATTACATTTTTGTTGTTCCAGCTGTGGAGATAATAAAACGCATCAACAGCCCCCACCTGCGGCTGATGCTGGACATCTTCCACCTGCAGCAGATCCAGGGAGACCTCTCGCACGCAATCACCAAGTTTATGCCATTCGTGGGACATGTGCAGGTACTTACAATCGCTACTTTTGCCATTAGAGAAAATGGTTATCACATAAACTGTACAGTTTATGTGATAACCATGCGAGTCCAATTGAAGGGTCCACTGCAATAATGATGAATGTCCTTTATCTTTAGTTTTGAGATAATTGGGTTTTAAATTTATAAACGGTGTAAAAAATTATCATTATTGTCGTGAACACCTGAGTAGTTGAGCGTTCTAGCCGTGTAGCCAAAATATTTCAAACATATTTATCACGGCACTGCAAGCGATATTGCTAAGTTTGCTAACAAGATTTCTAAATATAATTTCGTGTGACCAAATGGTATTACTCGTTAAGATTTAAAAAAAAATGAACATTTTTCATTATTGCAGTGGACCCTTCAATTGTAAGGTGTATTTTAAGAGGTAGTATTTTATATAATTATATTTGGACATAGCAAATTTGTTTTCGCAATGGCTATATTTCCCCTTATAAAGATGTGACGAGACGAGCAAGTCGCTCGCCTAATGGTAAGCGTCACGCTTGCCCATAACTACCACCCAGAATTTCAACAGTTCAAAAGTCTGCGGGGAAAGGCACTGCACACTGAGTTCATCACATATTAGTTAGATCATTTATGTTAGTCATGATGGAGTTTATAATGGCGCACACTTGCCTAGAAGAAACCGATTCACTTGCGACTTAAATCTTTATGCCCTGTGTCTGTTTCATGGCACTTTCAATACCTACAGTAAAATTATGTTCATCTCATTCCAAACAGAATCTTGAAAACCTCCGAAATCTAATAAAAACAATATGAACAAGGTAAACAAACCAATTTTAACTGATTACAGATAGCACAAGTGCCTCACCGCAACGAGCCCAACACTCCGGGAGAGATCAACTATGAGTATGTACTGAAGCACCTCGCTGCCAGCGGGTATGATGACTGGGTGGGCTTGGAGTACAAGCCCCTAGGTGCCACACAGGATGGACTTGGATGGATTAACAAATTTGGATACAGCTTGTAAAGAAGCAGATCCAACTTACTATAAAAATAAAATTATATGATTAATAACGGGATATTTACTGTGATAAGATTGTGGAATGATCATAAAACTTTAGTGAACAAATGTGTTAGTTTAAAACAGTGTTTTACTATAGACATGTCCTGTTGTTACCTCTCACTGTTACTCAATGCGCACTTTCAAACAAATATCAACTTAATTCTTTGTTTTCGACGTTGATAATAATAAAGTCGAACATCGCTCGAATTGATGGGAAAGATAGGTTCTTGAGTGGAGACTACGAACCGGAAGACGCACCTTATGTAGGCCTCCCACTAGGTGGACCAACAGCATCGTGAGAGTCGCGGGCATCCAGTAGATGCAGATTGCAGAAATTTGAATTTTCTTGAGGACTTTCTTTTTGATAGAATCAGAACTCCAAAAATCCAGGTTTTGTTGCTTTTTTCCTCAAAAAATGTGAGAGCCCTCTCAATACAAGCCAAGCTTAAGACAACAGGTATGCAAAGTAGGTGAACACACAGTGTCTATGCTGATAAACGTCTGTGGTTCTAAATGTGTTTCACCATTTTTGGAGAACCTATAACTATAAGCTTCTTTTGACTGAACTGCTGACATATCATGGATTTTATATGAATATTTTGTATATTGAGGGTTGTTATGTAGTTTTATTTTTTATACAATGTTAATAATATAAGAAAAGATAAATATATATCCAATCATAACTAAAATATTACTTGTATGATTTACAGGCCCCTTTTTTCAGTCATCTTTAGGTAAATATTATATAAAGTAATATATATAAAAGGCGATGTATACTACGAAACGGCTGGACCGATTTTGATAAAATTTTCAGGTAATCTTCAGATTAGCCCAGAGAGTGATCCTGTGAAGTTTGGTAGCGATCTGATCAAGGTCGTGATTCGATGCGCGTAACGCGCGTATTTGAAGTTGTGAAGCGGCGCGTTAAATTACCTCTAAAAGTTGGCCTTTATTACTTAGGAAATAGAGCTCAAATTTTTAGAGGTTAACTTAACGTGCCGGTTTACATGCGTATAAAAGTAACGGAATTTGTTTGACATTGACATTTTACAACATCCAAGTCAAAGGAGGTTGTTGTCGCTACCAAGGTGGTTGCTTCAAGGAGGTATATAATGTTGGTGAAACCTTAGTAAAGCAATAAATTAAAACTTATATTCTGTAAGAAAACTATATATTTACATTTCAAAATCAGTCTGTCAGACAAACACAATTAGAAAGACTAATACTTATAGGAATAACTGTATTTACATTATTTACTTCAACATCAGACACACAAATATTCAGTTTCTTAATGTTGCTTAAGTTAATTAATGCTTAAAATTTCCATCTCATTTTCGTGTGTACCAATGAGGATCAGTAAAGTAATAGCAAATTCAATAGAACTCTTTTAGTTTTAAAAGAAGTGTTTGTACATTTCGGCACTATACAATATTTGTACATAGTTAAGGAGATGAATTAGACACAAATAATTTGTATCAAAGTCACAATGAACCATCCAAAACACTGCGCGCCTTATAGCTGCCAACAGCTAACTGGCGGCAGCCGTCACAGTAAAGTCACAAGTTATCGCCGACCAGTGAACTTCGCTATTAAATTGGTCATAATTTTTGTCGTAGAACAATATTTTTTGCACTGGATGTCAAGGATTTTTTAGCTCTATAAATTTGCATTATCAACTAAAAATGTTAGTGATCCTCATTTCTATCAGAGAAATGTTGACAACAGGCATAGGCTACCGGACTGGTTATTTTCTATCTCTATATAAAAAAGGCGATGTGTGTGTGTATGTTCTCTATGGACTCCGAAACGGCTGGACCTATTTTGACGGGACTTTCACTGACTGGTTGGTAATAAGATAAAAACCGCGGGGCGCAGCTAGCGGTCATAAAAAAGCTAAGCGAAAACAAAATCAAAATGTGTTCAAAATTAATGAAGATAATTATAAGCGTTTTGATATCTTGTTGTCCTCTCTAAGAGGGAGGCCTTGTTCAGCAGTGGACATTTAATGGCTGATGATGTGTGTGTGTGTGTTAGACAGAGGGCGCACTATACTTGTCTACTAATGACGTCACTTGTGAGTACGCCATAAAAACTCCATACTGACACTCACTTTGTGGGAAAGGGACAGAGCATCCCTTCATAATCTGAACGAAAACCTTTACTTATATCTCGGAACTTTATTAGCCAATTGAAATAATTACTTCAGTAGTTTTATAACATTTAATAATGATATTTTTCACTAAACCTATTATTTTTAACAGACTTTAAAAGAAATTTTCTCAATTCGGTTGTATAAATTTTTTACCGTCATTATTAAACCGTTTTGGAATAATTTTTTTTTATTGGAAAGGATATTTTTTCAGATTGATCGTATAGAAAAAAAACCGGTTCAGTAATTTGGTTTTAAAAATCTAAATAACTGTAAAAATATGTCACGTAAAAGAAATTGCTTATTTACAAATTTTAAATTTAAATTGATAATTAGTAACTAATCCTGTCCGGTAACCTATAGTAAGCTGATTTACGAGCTATTTAAAAATAGTCCCCCTAGGGACTATTTCTTTACATTAACTATAACTTAGTGATTCCAATGGGACAGACATAGTAATGTATGACTCAATGTCCCAAAAAAAAACTTTTTAAGTAACATCTTAAAGGCTGTGTTTTATTTCATGCATATATCCTACGTGGAAGGTAATAGCATCAACTCTATTGTACTTTGGTGGTAAGATGTAAAAAATATGATTTTGGGGCATAGGGCTTATAGTCTGAAAATTCACCAAAACGTGCCTAGGGAGAATAATAGTTTTTAGAAAAAAAAGTACCGACTTCATGACTATACCTACATTTACAAACTGAAACTAAAAAGTAGAAAATATTGTTTTACATTACAACTGAAATACTTTGTATCCATGGTCATGAAAAATTTAATGAAAAACAACAGGACCCGGTCGCCATGGAGACACTTCTTTGTTTTATTGAAGTTCTGTTATAGGAACAGTTCCTCTATGTTTCCTGTTCAGTTGACAGCATCGCTAGTGGAGAACAAAGTATGAAATTCACCAAGAAATAACTGTAGTTCCAATTTTGCCCACCTTAACAGCTAAGTTGGTGGCACTGTACAATGTACATTGAATTCGTTGCTAATCGTCATGTTTTTGATTTTTAAAAAGCGCTGAATCAATGACGATAAAAAAATATGGGACCACCTATGAGATATGACCTACCAACCAAAAAAAGAATCATCAAAAACAATTCTAAATTGGCGGAGTAATCGCGTAACAAACATAAAAAAAACATACAGTCGAATTGATAACCTCCTCCTTTTGGAAGTCGGTTAAAAAGACAACATTGTGTGGCCCACATTGTCGTAGAGGAAGGAGACGAGCTCAGCAGACCAGCACGGCTGTGACAAATTATCTTTTTACCGTTTTTATCCACTTTTTGTCCATGGACCGCGCCCTGCTGGTAAATTTAGGGAAACTTCACTTGTCAGACATATAAAAAAATCTAAATATTTTAGTTAAAAAAATTAAACACTATGTGGTGACGGTATACACCACAAAAAATCCATATGGTGGAAGAGTGAAATATAAAGGTCTTATAGAAATCGAGTTATTTGTACTCACAAATTAGTAGAACATAATAGGAAGTTAGTTATCAGGCGGCAGTGTCGGATGTTGATGAAGATATCTGGAACTGCTGTACCCAGGGGTGTTTTTTTACAGAGCCCAGGGAAAGGCGCTCTTTGCTTGTTTGCTTGAGAAGCTGAAACAAACACTTTAAATGATACTGTACTGCATTTTAATGTACTGCAAAAACAAGGTTTTCTACGTTTTCCCTGAAATTGCCTATGTACGGTAGAATACCTATTAAGGCCCTTTCCTGACTTGTTTTAAATGTTTATTTGGGACTTATCGCGCATTATTTAATTTAAAGGTGAAAATAGGTACCTTTTGCCCGACTTTTGGACCATGTTACAATAGCTGTGTTCACGAGCAGAAAATTGCGGGTCAATCCGGTGAGAAGAGCGAGTTCTACCTTCACTTGATATTGAAAAATCGCAGGGTTGTCACTACGGCACACAACACTGACTGTATCCCCTTCACTATCCTGACTTGTCGGTACAGTAGCATAACTCCTATACTTCAATAGCACTCATTGAAGTAGAGACCAATCCTGATTGGCGCGGCTTGCGTGGGATCGTTTCGGCATACGGAATATTATTTTCAACTAGCACCTTCGGATTTTAAAAATTAAAATATATATATATATGTTCAAAATGTAATGCTCTTACTAAAGCATACATAATTATGTATTTTCCTAACATTGTACCATCAATATTATATTTTTCAATTTATTTAATTTATAAGTATTTTCCGTTTTGTAAGTTTTAAAAGAGCCTTCGTGCCCGATAAAATGTTTATAACACATTGCACTGTACTACCAGGATCTATGTACACTGGTAATTGTACACATTTGTTACTCTTATCTATACTAATATTATAAAGAGGAAAGATTTGATTGTTTGTTTGTTTGTTTGATTGAATTTCAAAATATCTTTATTAACCACTAGTAGGCCGCCCCTGCTTCGCACGGGCGAAGCCGGGATATATAGCCTATGTCAACCGGGGATAGTGCAGCATCCCAACAGTGAAAGAATTTTTCAAATCGTTTCAGTAGTTTCGGACCTATTCAATGCAAACAAACAAAACAAACAATCAAAACTTTCCTCTTCATAATATTAGTATTGATGATGTAGGAATGTCGCCATTAGCTTCACGTTGATAAATATAACCGCTAAAATACTAAAATATCTTCATCACTTAAAGACGACTTTGTCTTGCGGCGACACTAGCGGTACTGAACTTTTTTTTATGATAGCATACTGTCAAGTGATTAGAAGAACGCAGTGCGGTGTCGTTTCAGTAAACCGAGCATGCAGATGTCAGGAAAGGGCCTTCCCTCAAAATCAAAATTAGTTCCATAGAAACTTTTGATCCTTACAATGAAAATAATGCCAAGATGCACGGAAGCCAACCTTAAGGGATGATGTATTAAGTAGTAGTAAGTATCTTAAATATAAAGCATTTTATGACTATATTCTAAAAGACTACTCACTTTTGAGATCAGATCCTTAGCGCCTTCTGGCACATGGCTCGGATAGACCATATCCAAGGTGAGGATCCTTTCATAAGTCTTGTCCTGTCCTTCGCTCTCAAACGGTGGCTTGCCTACCAGGAACTCATAAAGCAGTACTCCAATACACCAGTGATCAACAGACGTGTCATACACTTCACGCTTGATCATCTCTGGCGGAAGGTAGTCCAGTGTACCGCACATTGTTCTACGCCTGAAAGTATAACAATGTTATTAGATTTAAGCCTTCATTTAAAACCCTTATCCCAATCTCCCAATATCCCAATCTAGTAAAAAGTTTACAGTTATAAGCTGCTCGGTAGCAAATAAAAATGTTCATACACCATTCAACATATATTTTTTTTATCGTGGATAGGTCCGCGTTTTACTCCAACTCGCCTGTTGGTAAGCGAACCCGCTTGTTGGTAAGCGAACTCGCCTGTTGGTAAGCGAACTCGCCTGTTGGTAAGGGACAGTCCATTAATCACGTGAGGCTTGAAAGGGGGTAAATGCTAAAAAACATCACGTGATTAATGGACGGCCCCTAAGCTGTTGGTTGGTTAGAATATTATCTGTTTCTTCTTCATTTTGTCATGGAGAAATTTAATATGAAGCATCACAATAACTTCAAAATATTATTTATATTACACGGGAATTACTCACGTAAGATGAAGCCGGTCACTCCGACTACAGTTAGGACTGCCTAATGCAGTTGAAACTATAGTCGGAGTGACCGGCTTAATCTTACGTGAGTAAGTCCCGTGTAATATAAATAAAACTTTAATTTATATATTTTTTTTAAAGCGGATAAGTCCTAGTTTGACCACCAACGTATTTATTATGTGAAATAACTGTATATTATGTATAATAGCACCTAGCACTCATGTTTTTTCCAGGTTTTCTGTATATTTCCCGATAGTTACAATCTGGATGTTATTTTCTTCTAGGCAAGCATGCTCCATCATAGACACATCATAGCTTAACATCAGGCGAGGTGGCGGTCAAGTACAAGCCTATATTAGAATAAAATAAGCATGAATTCAATCTTTATTGAGCGATGATGGCAGAGTGTTAACATATGCATTTTAAAATCTGACGGCACCTAGTTCGATGCTCGGCCCTGCATCAATGACTTATTTAGTACTTAAATAAATTATGTGCAGTTTTGATGCCATCGCTCAAATACAGTGACAAAGTAAAACATCTTGAGGAAGCCGGTATGTCCAACAACCTCAAAAGTTCAAAGACATAATTATGACATTTACGAACATGCACTGGGCCAGCATGGTGGATTAACCATAGGGTAGGTACTGATATGCATGACTTTGACATAATTAATTTATTGTATAATGTTGACATTTTTAGTTAGATTATTTTAAATTTCAATTGGTAATAATTATTATTAATGTAATGTGACTATAGTCACCGCGTTACCAACTGAGTCATAGGTCTATTATGTCTTCTGTGTCATAGCAGGCATGGCGCACTCCGGACTTTAGGTATGTTCGGCCGGTGTCCCTTCCCAAGAGGGTCATACCAGGGCAATCAGTGGCCGCTCGGCTCGCGCCCGGCCCGCACGCTATGCTAGCCACGTCGCGCGTAATTAAACATCTTTTCTGTCAGGGACCTTGACCAATTATTTTCAACAGAATCTGCAAATTAGAGCTCCCAAATGAGGTCTCCATGTTTCATGTAGTTTTTACCTAAATATGCATCGCAATGATGATCTTGTAATAGGCCACTTACACTTGGATGATTGTTATTGGAACAAATTCAGAATAAGCATAAGTTTTTTTGTGCAGATTAAATGTCATTCCAATTAAAGGAGAATATAAGTAATAGGTAGGTACTACATAGGCTACATAGCTGGTAAGTAAATACTAATAAGTATTCTGTGTAACAAGCAGCGTAGGTAGGCCTCCCACTAGATGGACCGACGACATAGTGAGAGTCGCTGGCATCCAGTGGATGCAAAAGGCAGGTTGTCGTTCAGTGTGGAGGTTAAAGGGGGAGGCCTATGTTCAGCAATGGACGCCTTCTGGCTGATGATGATGATGATGATGATGATACTGTGTAACACCCCTCTCGAAGAGAGGGAGGCATGTGTTCAGCAGTGGACATTTACTGGCTGATGATGATGATGATGATGATTCTGTGTAAATATCAAGAAGACAACCCTAACATTACACGTGCCGCGTCAGGAGAGATAGAGCTACGTGATAGAAAGAGACCGGCCTTCTAGGTGAATATAGTGAGCGGTATCTAACGCTGTACGAGTTGAATTGCTTCTTTATTGCCTCGTCGATAGAGTCCTTATTTATTTAAATTTCTTCACGGAGTGAACCTTCTGTGTCTATTATGTCTTCTGTGTCATAGGGCCATAAACGTCATACCATAGACCTGTAAGTGTGAGCGAGATAGACAGACAATTGATTTATGACCTGACAACTCAGATGGTAATGCTTTTACTATAGCTACCATTATTATTGTTTCTATTGTTGTTTTTTATTTGTATGAGTCTATGTTAGTTGGAAATAAATAAATGATTTTAAGACAATATTTAATTTGTAACAATAATTCACACACTCACACTTACAGCTACACACTTATCTAAAGTTTAAAAACATTGGATTAGTGCCCATCCTTTTCTCTCACTGAGAGAAGGCCTGCATTCAGTGGATACATGAAAGGCTGATAATGATAATAATGATGCATTTATCTTTATGGTTGTATAACTTTTGTCAAGATTAGTTCTGCCATTAAGTTGTGAAAAGGTAAAGAAAACAGAGAGACAGTAGTAAGTACATGTCATATGTTTGTATAGGATAAGCCCAGCCCTGATGTCAGTTTTTAGCTGCCTGAAGACCTCTGACATGTAGTAAATGAACAAAAAAAAATACTAGTATCAAATACTAAACAAATAGGAACTTACCTCTCTGAAGGAGCATGCACAGACCAGCCAAAGTCAGCCAGCTTAAGATCTCCGTCAATATCTACCAGAATGTTCTCTGGCTTGATGTCTCGGTGCATGACGTGGCGCTGATGACAGTACTCCACTGCATCTGCAACCTGGAATACAGCATGTGGACACATCATAAAGTATAATACATACTGAGGTACTGAGAAAGTGCAGGTTTAGGATCCCAAAGTAAGCAAGTGTACAAATCGCAGTGAAGGTACTAGGACATTTACCGATACAGTCAGTGTTGTGGGGCATAGTGCCGACCCATTTTTCTTATGATTTGTTGTCAATATTTGAGAGCTAGTTAATGATCTAAGGGACCGACCATTAATCACGTGAGGCTTGAAAGGGGGGGAGGGGGTTTAGCAAAAATCACGAAATATCACAAGGGGGGAGGGGGGTGTAGTATATCATGTGTATTTATTTTTTCGTCTATATATAAATACTAAAAAAAAAAATCACGTGATTAATGGACGGCCCCTAAGGAGTAGTTACATAACTAACCTGGTAAATGTATTTAGCAGCTCTTGCTTCTGGGAATCTTCCATGTGGTGAGACGGTTAGGTGCTTATACAGCTCACCGCCTGCTGCAAACTCTACCACCAGGTAGATACGTCTCTCGTCGTGGAACCATGTCAACAGCCGCAGTATGTTGGGGTGCCTTGTAAAGGATTATTATCACTTTTTTATACAATATGGGAGCTATACATATTTTTTATATATAATAATAGGCTTGCGTTTGACTACCACCTCGCCTGATGATGCTTCGCCAGTGATGATGAAGTCTACAATGGAGCAGACTTGCCTAGAAGAAACGGATTCGCTCACGACTTGAAGACACCCAGATTGTAATTATCGGGGAACACCAATTCAGGCAGCATACTCCACAGTTTAATGGTTCGCACAATAAAAGTGGAATCAAAGCACTATGTAGGGGTTGAGAATATAAACCTTGAAAGGTGTCGTCTTTTCATGCCTGCCCTAGCCGTTCGACGGAAAATAGGCATATTAAGTAGTACTGCACTGACGTCCTACTGCTTACCATTGACTTAATGAAAGTTAGTGACTTTTTGGAGAAATCATCACGATAAATGAAGATGAAAACACAGAAAGCAAAGTTGTTATTGATGAACGAGAAACTGATTTCAAACACTGAAAAGAAAAAATAGTACTTCTCTTTTCTGTGATTTCAACAGTCTTTTGCATTTTGATAAATTAGAATTTTGAACTGAGTTTACTTTGAACTTACTTTAAATGTGATTGAATTTCTATTTCCCTTAGCACTTGTCGCTCGCATTTTGATTTAATAATCTGTGATTTAAATAGAGTCTTTATCGCAACTAGATATCCAGTTTTCTTCTCTCGCGCAACATTAACGTGTCCAAATTTCCCTTGGCCAAGATTGGCGCCCAGCTCAAAATCTCTCGGTGACCATTTATACCTGAAAATTGGGTTAATCAGATGAGAAAAAGAAAATCAAAATAGAATTAGCGAAAAAGGTAGTCGTACTCACGAGTTCCCATATGCTTCATGGCTCATAATCTTGCTCTCCAATTCTGCAACTTCAACCTGAGTCATTGTATTGTATCCAAGATTGTATCACTGTTTATATTTTCTCAAAAGCTCTTTGCTCAAAAGTAATAATATATTTCTTGTTTTGTTAATATTCTCTTTTCTAAACTAAGCTCTTTTTCTTTCCATCAATCGTTTTGTCCGTTGCTTTGCTTGATTTGAATTTTTTATTTTTTTTTCTTAAATTTTCATGACTGTAGATTCAATGTTTTTTAGTCGTAATACAGTAGTATTACGACTACAGTGGTAGTGTTTTTTAGTGTTTACAGGGGCATGAGTTTGACTTGACCGTGACTTAGTTTGCTTGACTCCGACTGTTACCAAAGACTGTGACTATAACTTGTCTGACGCTATTAATACCATGTAAACTGATTAATATTACGAATAAAGGACATTGAATCCACGCTCATGAAAATTTTAACAAAAAAAAAACGTGTCTCGGTCAGTCACACATAGAGAATACAATAGAGTTTCACTCTAAGTGCGTTCGGATAGCCCCTTGGTGGCAAAAATAACTGTTACAAACGCCAATAATGATCACATGTAGCGTTCGTTTTGGGAATGTGTGTGCAAAAGTGGCATTATTAACTGTTTTCGCTCACCGTTCGGATAGGTCGAAAACAGCTAAAAATGCCATCGTAATCTGCCACTTTTGACCCACCTCGCGACATGGGTTCGTTGTGATCGTTTTTTGACATTAAGATTTTGACGTTTGTTTTTCGCGGTGTTTTGGTGTTTTGTTTGCGCGCGACTGTAATAATTCTTCAGTTTCTCGTTTTACGACGGTAGCGTTCGTTTAGGGTAGGGATCAAAAGTGGCAAAAATTGCAAAATTCTCAAACCGAACGCTTTACATCAACGCCAATTTTGACAATGCTAAAAATGCCATCATAGCCTATCCGAACACACCTTCTGTCTCTGTCTATACTCCGTTTTTTAATCGTATAGTGCTAACAGACGCTCAAACGCGGCTGACCTCAACCGCCGTCTGACCAATGGGAGAGAAAGAGGGGGAAATATGAAGTTCTCACTCTTTCTCTCCCGTTGGTCGGACGGCGGTCCGTCAGCCGCGTTCGAGCGTCTGTTAGCACTATTAGATATTTTATGTAAACAAAGGGGTTACCAGTGCAAAAAATAATTTTCATAATGGTAGTTTACAGTATTTGACCAAAAAGTATTTTATTATGTTTTTCTAGTTGTAATATGAACAATTATAAAATAAAAATCGTGTTGTACTATTTATTTTAACGTAATATCTGTTCTATACAATGTTATGATAAACAAAAAACATATATTGATAGAAAATATTTTATTAGACTGGTAGGACAGTAAGGATTCTAAACATTACTGGCCAACGTTTGATTTACCCTCTATTTCCTCCAATTTTTTAATAATGTATTATAAGAATTTTTTGAGCTATCAGAATATTCCCCATTGTACCGCGCGAGAGCAAAGCTTAGGAAAATAGAGAGTAAAATATTGATCATAAGTGAAAAATGTTTTGAGCAACTGGCATGTCACTTTGACAGTGACTTTTCGTGACATTTATTTGTTTTTTTTTCTTCTTCCCCGTGTTGGTGCAAACATTTCTTTGTTTACATAAAATACCTAAGATTAAAAAACGGAGTATAGGACTCTCACCTAGGGTATCACATAGGGTCACAGATCTACTGTGCATAGGGTATAAATAACGTCCTTGAGGACTCTGTCTCACCTTATACTACTCTTTGGTCTCACCGTAATCGTGTTGTGTATATCATGTGTATATCTGTGGTAATCGTAATCCCGTATATAAATAATGTGCTCTATGATTCTATGATCGTAATCGCCTTTGGTAATCGCGGCCGTTTTTTTCTTGCTTTGGTTGTGTTTGATTGTGTTCATTGTGTTGTGAAAGGAAGCTGAAGGGAAGTACCCACAAATTATATAGTAGTATGTCCAAGAAGTACCTAAGTAATATAGAAATCAAAGATAAGGAAGGGATGTTTCAATAATTGTTTACCCTGCACAAACCAATAAACAAAAGATGACCATTGATCAAGTGATAATAATTGAACACACTTTGAGCTCTACCTCTACACTGGATTTATTGAAAACTCCGTTTATTCAGCTTGTTACCTTTGACAAATAACATGTACCTGATCTAAAGTTGGTACATAGGTGGTACCTGTAAATGATGATCACTGTTAACCAAAAGTAATTTTGAATTGATTTCCTCACGGGATACAAGGTGCATGCAAGCATTCTGTTGTCATCAGAAAGTAAGTACATACATTACCAACTAAGAAAATACTCTATATCCATAAGTAGTCCAGACTGTATGCGAATTATGGATGACTGTAAGGAGACAACAAAACAAAAAAAGGTAAAGAAATTTCATATATGTGAGATGTGTAATTATAAAGCAACACATGCAAGTACTTTAAAAGTACACATGCAAAGACACACTGGAGAAAAACCACATGAATGTACAATGTGTGATTATAAAGCATCAGTTAGAAATAGTTTAAAACTACACATGCAAACACACACTGGAGAAAAACCATATAAATGTAATATGTGTGATTATAAAGCAACATCAGCAGGAGGGATAAAAGTACACATGAGAACACACACTGGCGAAAAACCATATGAATGTAATTTGTGTGATTATAAAGCAACAACAGCAAATAGAATAAAAAAACACATGCAAACACACACCGGAGAAAAACCCCATGAATGTACAATGTGTGATTATAAAGCATCACAAGCTGATCATTTAAAACGACATATGTATACACACACTGGTGAAAAACCATATGAATGTACAATGTGTGATTATAAAGCATCACAAATAAGTCATTTATTGCGTCATCTGCGAACGCACACTGGAGAAAAACCATACAAATGTATAATGTGTAATTATAAAGCAAAAAGTTCAAGTAAGTTAAAAGAACATGTGCGAAGACACACTGGAGAAAAACCATATAAATGTACAATCTGTGATTATAAAGCAACACTAGCATTTAATTTAAAACAGCATGTGCGAACACACACTGGAGAAAGGCCATATAAATGCGACATGTGTGATTATAAAGCATCATATACAAGTAGTTTAAAACAACATGTGCGTACACACACTGGAGAAAAACCACACGAATGTACAATGTGTGATTATAAAGCATCACAAACAAGTAGTTTAAAACAACACATGCAAACACACACTGGAGAAAAACCACATGAATGTACAATGTGTGATTATAAAGCATCAGTTAGAAATAGTTTAAAACGACACATGCAAACACACACTGGAGAAAAACCATATAAATGTAATATATGTGATTATAAAGCATCACAAACAAGTCATTTAAAACAACACATGCGAACACACACTGCAGATAAAACCACATGAATGTGATTACATATCAGCATTTTCAAACATGACAAAACATCTCAATATGTGTTAAGACCAATTGTTTTCAATATAGGAGCCAAAGTTTAGAGTATGAGACAGAGCAGCACCCAAGAGCTCAAGCTGGTCAGTTATCAGAATGGATACATCCCAGAAATTAGGAGCCAGTTGGAACGGCATCCCTTTGGCGGAGAATAGACACGACTGGGTCTTGGCGGCATTGAACATGACCAGGTTGGCATTGCCCCATCGCTCCAAGGCCTCTCTGGGAGACTGGATTTGTGGTTTGCTGGTTCGTGTGTTAGATGTATCACATTTATAATATTAGTATGTTGTGTTGGGTATTAAGGGAGCGTAGGCAGAGAAGCAGAGCAGAGAGATGAAGACATGTACCAGAATACACTAATCACATTGGTTGAAATCCACATCTCTACTCCGTACTTCTTAATGGAAACAGTCATAGCGGAAATGAGAAGAATTGCATCAAATTGTATGTAGACGAGCAAAGTGTAGCAGTGCGGAGCAGGACAGAGTAGCAAAAGTTGGAGGTGGCCGGAGTATAGTGACACGAACAGAGAAGAGTGTGGTGTTCTATAGCGGGGTGGAGTATAATGGGTGTTGTAAGCGGAGTGGAGTGAGCCAAAATGACTTGTGAGGTTTCTTACATAATACCGTTTCACTACCTAAAAATTTATTGGGTCATGGTCCACTTGTCTCCGCTACTCATAGTCTGCTTGTCTCAGCTACATAGCTCTGCTCATCTCTCCTTCAATGGAAACAACCTCGTCGTTTCAGTGGATGCGCATACTCAAAAATGTGTATATGTTAGTAAATAGTGATCTTATCATTCATCTAATAGGTTAATTAGTTTAGATTCGACATAGACAAATACAGTTATATGATTATTTACGGGATATTTGCCATGGTAAGCTTGTGGAAATGAAGACTAAGAAAGAGGGTAGATCGTTTTGTCTGCACATAACTTTGAACTGTTCGACTAACCACCCGCATATGGTGGATATGGTGCATATAATTGCGCCAAAAAATCGCGAGCTCATTCCACAACCTTACCATGGTAAATATCTTCTTAATAATCATAACTTTAGTGATCAACCGTGACAGTTTAAATAAGTGTTTATGACAAATAAAGGACTGAAAATGTTTAATCTTTTTTTAGTCTCCATAAGTTATAGCCTAACAAACAATCTATCTATCGCGTTTTCTGGATTACTGGTCCAATTTGATTTGTTGATTCGATTTGTTGCCAGACGCTCAAAGAAAATGTTGGTTATTCTTTCATTTGGCCAACTCTAGAGAAATTGGTTGGTCAAATAACCTTTACCCTACAGTATGTTGTTCTATTCTATGTTAGATACTACCCAATGTTTCAAATTTATTGTATATTCATCGCTTCATTCTTCAGATATGATTTTATTACCAACTGTAGTACCTCTACGTACTAGGCAACTTCCGCACAATTTTTAAAGGCTTAAAACACTTTATGTGACTTGAAACGTATTTCCGCCCTGCCTATCCTTAGGCCGCCATCTTGTGGTATGTTCATTTCCTCTTTTGTGCGCGGTGACTTTCGCACGTCTCATACTTCAAAATGCCGAAAAGAAGCGCGCAATCGAAAATTGAACGATATGCGAGGAAAAACCGAAGACTCGAAGAGAACAAAAACGCCATAGACTTTCTTCTTCATCATCGGAAGATGAAGGTAAGCTGCGACATTATGTTTATTTGGTGAACAAAAAACAGTGATTCTATACTCAGTAATCAGTTTTGGTGCACTTGGGATTAACTGCGAGTTAATAACATGTCGTTTTCCAAGACTAGAAATATTAATTAGTAATATTTTTATGCATCGGGGTTGACTGCGAGTCTTCAACGATGACAATAAGCAGAAAATATTCTGCATCGGGGTTGACTGCGAGTCTTCAACGATGACAATAAGCAGAAAATACGTACTGCCTGCAATAGGCGTAACGTTCCTCTGCGCACCTAAAGCAATCGTCACATTTTCAATTCATAATAATAATTTTTGATTACATATAATATTTATATACCCACAAAAAAAAAAAACTTCGTAACCTAATTAGGTAACGAAGACAAGCCACGGAAAACGAAATTACGATCCTGGAACCAGAGTCAACGGCGCCGGGCACCGTACAAGATACGGAGTCTGTTGACGTTTTGTCTCAAAACCTACCGTTCAATCCGAAATTTTTACAATCACCGACCTCATTTTGGACACTGAGCTATTATTATCTACTATTATCTGCTCTCGGTGAATCTATGTGCAATACTCCCGACTATGTCGATAAAATACACGACAATTTAAATAAATTAGGTCGCCTTAATTAAAGAAAGGATTACCTAAAGAAGACAAGAGCAAGATCGTCAAGGATTATTTGATCCCTTATAACTATAGACTCCTACAAGCTCCAAAATTGAACGCAGAAATTTCTGTAGCGGTGCGGTGGTGCGGTGCGGTGGTTGGTACAACTGTTGGTTTCGGTGACTGAGAACTGAGGACAAGGTCCAGGCTACGAAACATCTCAGCAACGGTTGCCGAATACTTTGCGATTCACATCACCTTGTTATGCAAAACCACATTTAACTTATCACGCCCAGCCTGGATAAATTCATCGTACACATGATAAGTGAGTCCGAAAGGGACGAAACCTTGTTCGGTTCATCTTTATCACAGAAAATTCCATCTGCAAAGGCCATTGAAAAGCAAAGTTTACAAATAAGGTTACAAGACCTGCTGCTCCGCAGCCCACCGTTCAGCCTTCCACGTCCTACCAGGGAAACTGATTTGGCCTCTCTGGAGTCCAACGAACAGGGGGGCGGGGACCCTACAGGAAACCAGCACTGTGCCGCCCGTGCTCGGCACCCGCTCAGCAACTGCCGCGTGTATACAAAGACAAAACCCGTGCACCAGCACCAACTCGTCAGTAGTACAGATACACGCGTAACACGCGGGTTGACTTACGCATTTCTATAACCTTGACAAAAAAAAAAAAAAAAACAATACTGGACTGGATTAAATACGGCTATACTATAACCCTTTAAAACTTCCGTTAGGCAGTCTTATATTTCACAAAATATTTTTTCACATACTGAGAAAATAGATTGTCTGAGAATATCAATAAATTACTCGCCATTAGTGATATTTCGAAATTTAATGTATTCCTAATAATTATCAGTTTTTAACCGACTTCCAAAAGGAGGAGGTTATCAATTCGACTGTATGTTTTTATCAAAGACAAATCTTACGCCGAAGCCTGACGGAAGCAAGCGATTCATACTCAACTTGATCTTTAATGTAAATACATTCTAAGATGAAGTCTATCGAACAGCAAACAAATTAATACCACGCGATAGATACTTAGTGACCATCAATATAAAGGATGCATTCTTTCTTTTAGCCGTTCGGCCTTCCGACCGAAAATACCTAAGATTCCATTTTCAACAGAATAATTTGAATAAAATAACTAGTTACGAATTTAATGGCATGTCGCTCGGTTTATGTCGCCCCACGAGTTTTGACAAGATAATGAGGGTAGTTATATGCTAATTAAGAAGTCCTGGTCATAAATCTGTTTTATTTAGATACATATATTATTATGTATAGGCGATAATTACGATCAGTGCAAGATCAACGTTAACGAAACGTTGAAGATACTCGAGTACCTAGGTTTCATAGCCAACGACGATAAAAGTAATTTGACGCCGTAACCAAGATGCAAATATTTAGGATTCGAGTTTGATACGAAGAACCTTATCATCCTACCCTCAGATAAAAGAAGCAAAATTTCTCAGTTGGTGACTAAGTTTACAAAACTACCGTCTTGCACTATTCGTGAATTCTCTCAACTTATCGGCGTTCTGGTTGCCGCTTGTCTAGCAGCTAAATACGGTTGGATCTACACCAAGATTTTAGAATGATAAAAGTACCTTGTGTTGCTAAAGACCGATAATTATGAAATAAAAATGAATCTGCCTAGTAATAATTTAAACTGATGGTCATCAAATATTGAAACCACGTCTAACTTTATAAAACAATCAAACTTTGATCTCGAGATTCACACCGATGGTTCCAGAACTGCCTAGGGTACAGTCTGTAATGATAAACACAATTAATGGCAGATGGAAAGTCACAGAAAAGGCGATGCACATTAACTACTTAGAATTGCAAGCGTACTCCACCGTAGACCGCATCATCGCTTAACATCAGGCGAGTTGGTGGTCAACCGCAAATCTATTATTTATTTATTTTTAAAAATGGCTGCCTTTCTGGGCCAAAGTCATATATGCTAACAAGGTTAGCAACTGCGCTATATTGATTCGGATTGATAATACTATTGCAATCAGCTGCATAAATCGAATGGGAGGTATAGAATACCCCCATTTAAACGATCAGCTTAGTTTGAAACGATGGCTAGGACCATTTGGCAATGGTGTGAACAACGCAGTCTTTGGATATTAGCATCATACGTAGACACCAAAGATAACGGCGCAGACGCCAAATCAAGAATTTTGAATCAGGAGTAGATACTTTCTGATAAGAAGTCCCAAAGTATTGTTCACCACTTCGGCCAACCAGATATTGACCTATTCGCTTCACGAAATAACACGAAATGTACAACGTTTATTTTATGGAAACAAGATCCTGACGCAGTATCTGTAGACCTATTCACTTTGAATTGGCAGATAATTTATTTTTATTCTTTGCCGCCATTTTTCCTTATATTAAAATGCCTAAGGAAAATTATCGATTATAAATCGAATTGTATCTTAGTTTCCCTTATTGGTTTATTGAATCGGAGGTTACATTGCAAAAAAAAAAAAAAAATACCCTTGTTGGCCCACGCAGCCATGGTTCCCATTATTGCAGAACCTTATAGTTTCAGAGGTTCGTTACTTCAATCCCGAGAATTTCCTTTTGCAATCTCATTTCATTAATCAGGGATCATCACCCTCTGCACGAGAGCCTTATCTAGGGTGCTGTGAAGCTCTGAGGCAGTCTTTTATCCGACGAGGCACCTGTCTAGACTCAACGATGCTGATGGTAACATCGTTCTCAGATTCATAAAGCATCAGCACCATAAAACCGTACAATACTTCACTTAGCTTTGGTGGCAGTTTTGTAATGTTAAGAATGAGGATATAATATTTGAACCATCGAAGAAATCCATACTTAACTTTTTGGCTAAGCAATTCAACAATGACTGTTTGTATGGTAGCTTAAATTCCCACTGTTCTGCTTTATCCGCTTTAATAAGCAATTTGTACTGCTCATAGAGTCCAGACGCTTTCCAACATTATATTCGAGAATATAATATTGTCTTCATAATATTAATTTTATAATATTGTGGCGCTAAAATTAACATTACAGATATTATAAAAACATCTGCAACTAGTAGAGACTAGCTAGTTATATGCTTGCCTTACTTCAGGGAAAATACATGTATTTTCCCATAGCCACTGTTCTTTCAGACTACATTTCTATAACTACAAGTTAAACATAAGGACTGAGAACAGTGATAGATTTTTGTTAACATACAAACAGCCACACAAACCTGCAACAACGCAATCCATTAGTCGATGGGTGAAGCAAGTCCTGTTGGTGAGCGGTGTCAAACCAGTGTGTTCAAGACTCACAACGCGAGCTGCGCGAGACATGCCTCGATTTTGGTGGCAAGCTCCACCGGGATCGGTCAGCATAGAAACCATCCGCAAAACTGCGGGCTGGACTAGCTCCTCTAATGCATTAACCCGTTTTTATCATTTTATTCTCATAAGGGTGAATTTGCCCGATCCGTATGCTTACCGTTAGAGTCAAGGTATTCGATTATTAAAATATCGATTAGAAAAAGAAAGAAAAAAGTGATTTAAATTAGTAAAATTAAACTACATAGTTTAAAAATAATACTTACATGTTAACTGTTGATTGTTATCTAGTTTAATGGGAATTATTAGAACATAACGTATCCATTAGGTACCTACAATATATACCTATGCTTATTTACCTATATTGAAAAATAGTCAGTCTGTTTTTGGAATTAAGGTGAAAAAAAAAAAAAAAAAAAAAAAAAAACATAATGTATAAGTACATAAATGTTTTTATTTCCAAAACTTTCTGCTCTTAACATCTACAGTTGGTAATAAAATCATATCTGAAGAATGAAGCGATGAATATACAATATATGATCAAACGAACTTCAGAGATGTGAAGTTCGATCATTATTGTATGAATCGCTTCATTCGAAGATATGATCACCCTCCCTCCCTGAAACATACCCAGTAAAGAAAGTTTTGTACAAATAGTTTTACTCTAAAAAATGAACATACCACAAGATGGCGGCCTAAGGATAGGCAGGGCGGAAATACGTTTCAAGTCACATAAAGTGTTTTAAGCCTTTAAAAATTGTGCGGAAGTTGCCTAGTACGTAGAGGTACTACAGTTGGTAATAAAATCATATCTTCGAATGAAGCGATTCATACAATAATGATCGAACTTCACATCTCTGAAGTTCGTTTGATCATATAATATATTGCATTTGTGTTTAACTTGAATTGCTTCGCTTGAGCATGCATACAGAATGACAATAGACATGCTTTTTCTAAAGATTATTAATTTTTTTTCCCAATTTCTGTGTTTGTTGCAATGAAGTGGCAACTTGACTGTGACGTAGGCTTGTGTCAATCCCGGAAATGCTAACTCGGAACTAACCTGGATCATGCATGAGTCAGAAGCTCTATAGTTTTCCGCAGGCGCGCAATTAAGCCGAGCGGTGAGGGACGCCCTAACCCAGCCCTATTCGAACCCCATGCTTTTCATAGCAATCACTACGACCACGGCAATGCATTCGAATGCATAGAGAGGTCAATAGAGTAAAAGGAAAAATTGCTATTAAAGATATAATAAAACCTGCTTTGAGTTAAATTAAAATCATAAGAAAAATAAAATTCCAAACGCAGTCTATTCTTGGTCTATTCTGAATAAAATAATTAGTTTTTGGAAAAAACAACCGACTTCAAGACTAAATATACCTGTGTAAACTTAAACTAAAAAGTAGTTTGGGTTTTAAATCGACCCCACACGATGTGAAAGCTTTAACAGATATGACATGGTTGCAATGTTAGCTGTTAATCTTTACAACAATAATGTAGGTAGTTTTCTTTAAGAATCATCATCATCATCATCATCAGCCAGAAGACGTCCACTGCTGAACATAGGCCTCCCCCTTTAACCTCCACACTGAACGACAGCCTGCCTTTTGCATCCACTGGATGCCAGCGACTCTCACTATGTCGTCGGTCCATCAAGTGGGAGGCCTACCTACGCTGCGTCTTCCGGTTCGTGGTCTCCACTCAAGAACCTTTCTTTCCCATCGGTTATCGGTTCTTCGAGCGATGTGGCCTGCCCATTGCCACTTCAACTTGCAAATTTTAACAGCTATGGACCCGGGTATGTCCTAAAACTACGACCAGAACCACCAGAGGATGGGCAGCAGCATCCTCCTACTTGAATGGTGGATCCTCCTGCGATCCTCAAGCTGCCTGCCAAGCGTGGGGATTATTGGCAATCCCCCCCCCCCCCTCATGACAGACAAACAAATACGACGGCCCCCAGTCCCCGGCAGCTCCTCTATCCCTGGCCCAGGTAACGGGCCAGGTAACGGTGGAGTAGGGGGTGCTAGGAATCTCCGGCAGTTGCCCCGCTACCACCCCCAACAAAATCTGGCCCTGGCAACGCACAATATTCGAATTCTGAGGACCGACGAGAAAATTGTCGAACTGGAGGAAGAATTGAGCAAAATACGATGGGACATCATAGGACTATCTGAAATCCGACGAGAGGGACAGGATACGATAGTTCTGGATTCCGGGAACATGCTCTTCTTCCGGGAAGGAGAACGAAAGTCCCAGGGTGGTGTTGATTTTCTCGTCCGCAAGTCACTCATCAACAACGTGATCAAAGTCGATAGTGTGTCGAGCAGGGTAGCATACCTTATACTCAGAATAACCGATCGTTATTCGCTGAAGGTCATACAGGTATATGCGCCGACCTCAACATACCCTGACGATGAAGTAGAGGCTTTGTATGAGGAGATATCCGAAGCCATACATTCCTCCGAAACATACTTCACC
The DNA here is from genome assembly GCA_932305915.1 of Agriopis marginaria. Taxonomy (NCBI): domain Eukaryota; kingdom Metazoa; phylum Arthropoda; class Insecta; order Lepidoptera; family Geometridae; genus Agriopis; species Agriopis marginaria. The sequence continues at coordinate 8,180,554 of OW029933.1, forward strand.
GTTGTTATGGGTGACTTTTACGCAAAGGTGGGCACACGGAATGTCGATGAGTTAAGAGTGGGGTCATATGGGTACGGACAGCGGAATCCGAGGGGCCAGCGGCTGGTCGACTTCATGGAGAAGGAGGAACTCTATTTGATGAACTCCTTCTTTCAGAAGCGACCATCCAGAAAGTGGACTTGGATGAGCCCAGATGGTGCGACCAAAAATGAGATCGACTTCATCATGACGACCAAGAAGCGAATATTCAATGATGTCTCCGTGATCAGCAAGGTGAAAACCGGTAGCGATCACCGTATTGTCAGAGGCACATTGAATATCAACATCAAGCTGGAGAGGTCGCGTCTGGTGAAGTCCACGCTCCGTCCTGGTAATGCCCAAATCCAAAACCCCAATGACTTCCAACTCGAACTGCATAATCGCTTCCAGGGCCTAGCCGAAAGCGGAACTGTGGACGAAATAAACAATGGGCTGGTGGAAACTGTCCAAGCAGTGGGGTCCAAGTTCTTTAAGACCCCACCCCGAAAAAGACCTCAGAAGCTCTCAGACGAAACCATTAAGCTAATGAAAGACCGGACTGAGATGAGACTGCAACCTTCAGCTGATATGTCGGAATATGGCCAACTTAATAGACGAATCTCGAAATCGGTGCGACACGATCTGCGCTCCTACAATACAAGATGTATTAGGGATGCAATTGAGCGGAACCAGGGCTCGAAAGTGTTCGCGAAGAATTCGTCTATTGGCAAGAGCCAAATGACGAAGCTGAAGATCGAGGATGGCAGTATCATTTCATCAAAGCCGGAGATTCTGAGAGAGCTCGAGAGGTTTTACGGACAGTTGTACACCTCGACACGACAGCCTATTGTCAGTACAGCTCAGGACAAGACAGGAGGACAGGAGAATAGTGGTACGTCATTGAGGGAACCAAAAACCAAAACTTTATCTGTGTAAATCTTAGAAGAAGAACTAAAGTTGTAGCCCAACGATCTTTTACTTATACTACGTATGTGTAGCCATTTTTTTTGTTTATGTTGTGATTTCTCAAAAAGTACTAAATCAACTTCGATAACATTTATATGGGACCACCTTTGAGGTACCTATCAAACAAATAAAACCAGCCAAGTGCGAGTCACTGAGGGTTCCGTCCATACCACCACAAAATACAATAAGGTTGTCCAAGTAACCGAATTACCAGTTATTAAAACGCCTTCCAAAATTGTGTTCCAAAAGTAATTTGCTACGCAGTTTGCTACAGGCGCTCGAGTATAATAACATGGTAATGAACAGAAATTTGTCACCGACTCGCACTTGGCCATTGTTTATTGTTTGTTGTTATATTTTAAAGTGTGTACTACATTCTTGCTAAGTTTGACGCATGTACGCATTATCGTTTTTACATTAGAGCTAATACAAAATACGTTTGTTGTGTGGGGACTTTTTTATTATTTGTTAGTTAATCCGCCGTAGCGTCTTCGACCAAAATAAATAGAATGGACGGGCCATAACAATTGAACTTGCTCAGTTAAAACGATTCAAAACCGTCGGAGGTATACTTCAACACCTAATTATAACCATGTGCAGTAAGTACATTTAGTTACAAAAAATAGATGCTGTTTTTTGTTAGGTTATACTTCGGGAAAGCACACTAAGGCATAATTTTGTCGTCCATTCATTTTATTTTGGTCGAAGCGTAGCGTTACATATTCTGTGAAAATTTCAACTGTCCATTTATTACGGTTCGAAAGACATAGCCGTTAATATGTAGGACAGACAGACAGACAGACATCGTAGGCTTAGTAATAGGGTCCCGTTTTTACCCTTTGGGTACGGAACCCTAAAAAAGATTTAATCAACAAAATCAATTCATAATTGGTGGTTATTGGTAGTCGGTAAAAAAACATACAGTCGAATTCACATAAAATATTTTTTTTTACTTCTCTTTTATGTGGTCGAATAGATAACCTCCTTCTGAAGTCGGTAAAAAAAATATTCACTTTTACAGATCAATCGTTGTATTTTCGCATAAAACGTCTGGTACCTCAGTGTTTTCGTAATTTTTTTGTCAGACTGAATACCTAAAAGGGATAATCCTGTGTATTTTATGTAAAACTAATTAACGCGATAAAAACTTAATTACATATCACGACGCACTATTTGTATATTATTATGTATAAATGTTTATAATAGGTACATACATATACAAGGTTTTTAATACATACGTACCTACAAGCTTTGAATAGATATATAGATAGGTATAAATAGGTACTATTTATTGTTTACACCACATATTACAAAAATTACATTTAAACAAAAAAAGCTTAAAATCCTTGTGCAACAATCGACGGCCTTATTGCTAAGAGAGATCTCCTCCAGGCAACCTTGGGATGGAGAGGATTTACATGCAGTGGCCGGCAAACAACTTGAGCTAAAGTCGACGTAGTGGGGGTAAGTTCGCGCATGTCTTTGTACATCGGCCAATCGCGTGGACGCGTGCCGTCGGAATGCCCCCGCGCACCTCTCTTTCCACCAACGATACCTTAAAATCGTCTATTGCGCACTCAAGGTCATGGCTCAAGTTGTGTGCCGGTTACTGTACAAGAGGTTGAAGGCTAGTACCAACCAATACATACCTACCATCAAAGATTTCATACTAATTATACTACGATAATCTTAGTATACCTACCGACATACAATAAAAACGCGCTTTACAGCGCGACGGAAACAAGTTCCTTACCACCCTTGGCAGCCGGCTGAAGCAAGCACAGTATATAGATGCGGCTGAGGGAACTAAAAAGTCTAAATAAAAGACTGTCAGATTTGTCAAAAAACAAGGTGGCGCAACTGAGACGCCACCACTCGAGTTCAATATAAGTTGGTTGGTTCTCGAGATGGCGGGAAAATGGCGGGGAAACTCGGAAAACGCGCGCACCCGGGGTGGCGTCCGTTCGCTCATTCCGTACCCAACACGCGCGGCCGCGCGCCGCAATCAATACTACTTTTATATAAAAAACAACCCCTAAATTACATGTGCTAGCTTTGATTTTAGTGTAAATTACTGTAAATATTCTATAATCTGTAAATAGTGATAAGTTTTTGCAAGAAACTGCGTCGTAAATCGTCGAAGGCAAGTAAGTGATCTGAATTATTGGCACGTTGTTATGACCTACTTATCGTCGGGGTTAGAAACTATGTTTTCGGTGTATTGGTTGCTATAGCTCCTGTCTGAGGCTTTGATCTATCGTGTTTTCGTAATTGCTTCTAAACAAATAGGTAAACTGCGATGTCGCCGTGTTTACTTCTTGACTAATGGGCTTTTGATTATTAAAATGGAAAAGCTGTACATTATTAAAATTTATATTAAGGCGTAGGTACATAAATCCGAGAGGGTACCTCTATCTACATAGAAAAAAAATACGTTATTTCATTAGGAGAAAACTTAAGGGGTAAGAATAAGTAAGTATATTCGAAAAGAGATATTAGAATTTATTTTTGTAGCTTAGCTAGTGCGTAGTTTTCGAAAGTGCATAAGGCACCTACACGCCAGGGCCATGTATATCTACTTACTGACCCAGGAAAAAATATGCATCTGTAATACATATAGGTATGAGAGTTAAGGTTAGTGTAATCAACTTTGAAAAATCGAAGGTTGTCAGTTTTTTCGCCTAATTTCGAGACTCGACTCGATTTTTCCATACTCGTGACTAGAAGTCTCTCGAGTTAAGAGTTCTTCGAGCAAGTTGAGATATTTGAGTCATGATCTAGTATATAGGAGACTAAGTTAAATCAAGACTCGCATATATGGAGTTTCATGTGACTGGAACAAGTAACAAATTATTGTTTTATGATGTTATTGACTTGTCTTAAATAGGTATGAGTAAACAAAACAATTTGTAAATAGGTATGGGTAGGTTGGGTAATGAAACTATAAACACTTGATATTATCCTAGGTCAAAAGTGTTTAAAGTTAAATTATAATAATTAGGTAAATGATTGAACACAAACAAACACAATGTGGCGGATTTTATCGCATGTATTTTACATTATTTTAATTTCTTACGATTTGCACCACAGAAAAAAAAACTTTTGGGCTAACCGTTTAGTCGTGAAAAGCGAACAAACATAGAGGCAGAGATAGTCTCTGTCTACAGACAGAGAGACAGACCTAGGTATACTTTCGCTTTTATACCTTAGATAATAGATAATATAAAATATTTTATAGACCTTCATGGTACCTCGTCATTGCGAAACAGAAACAAGCATGATTTTAAGGAATTTTGCTCTGAACTTTACGCAACTTAAACATTCCGACGTTCCTTGAACTAATTTAAATTCACAACATTCGCCAGCGATAAGCTCTCGACGTTACCTTTATAATTATGGTCCTACCACACGGCCCTAATCGTTATCTTCGAAACACTGGAGGCATCCCGGAATAGCCACGTCGTGTCATTGACCGTGGAATCTTGGCACCCTTATATGTCGCATTGCCAAATTTGCTTTGCACCCCTGTCCCCCTGATAGGGGAATACAGTAGCCACAGTTCTACCCTTGTTATACAAAAATATAGGTTTCTCCCTCTGTCTTATACTCCGTTCACAAATCTTAGATATTTTATCTTAACAAACAAATGTCACGAAAAGTCATTGTCAAAGTGACATGCCAGTTGCTCAAAACATTTTTCACTTATGATCAATATTTTACTCTCTATTTTCTTCGGCTTTGCTCTCGCAGGTACAATGGGGGATATTCTGATAGTTCAAAAAAATCATAAAAAGCATTATTAAAAGATTGTAATACATGGTGTTGATTATAGAGGCGTTGAATATTATGCTAGAGGAAATAGAGTTTAAATCAAAAGTTTTCCAGAAATGTCTAGAACCCCTACTGTCCTAACAGTATAATAAAATATTTTCTATAAAAAAAAAAAAAATATCATAATATTGTATAGAACAGATATTACGTTAAAATAAATACATAGTACAAAATTTTATTTTATTACTGTTCATATTACGACTAGAAAAATATAATGTAATATTTTTTTGGTCAAATATTGTAAACTACCATTATCATCATCATCAGCCAGAAGACGTCCACTGCTGAACATAGGCCTCCCCCTTTAACCTCCACACTGAATGACAGCCTGCCTTTTGCATCCACTGGATGGCAGTGACTCTCACTATGTCGTCGGTCCATCTAGTGGGAGGCCTACCTACGCTGCGTCTTCCGGTTCATGGTTTCCACTCAAGAATCTTTATTCCTCATCGGTTATCGGTTCTTCGAGCGATGTGGCCTGCCCATTGCCACTTCAACTTGCAGATTTTAACAGCTATGTCGGTGACTTTGGTTCTTTGGCGAATATCCACGTTTCGGATTCTATCGCGCAAAGAAACTCCGAGCACTATGAAACTACCATTATGAAAAATATTTTTTTGCACTGTTACCAGTGTCAATTTTAATTCATCTGATTTTAGGGGACTAACGTTACAAACTTATTGTAAATTCCATCAAGGCCAAAATCATACCTGTCTACCCAACAGTTGATTACTCTTTGCAGGAAAATGAGTGCCTGTGATTTGAATTTATTCGTTTGGTCTTCTATGAGGTTCGGCAGTGCGTGCGTAGTTTGGTGTCCTAAAGTTAGTAAAAAACCCTAGTATTCGCGAATTCCGGGACAGTAAAGTGAAATTACTGGACATTGGATAAGACACCTCATTCCGGGACTATCCCAAATTTCCCGGGTGTCTGGTAACCCTAGCTCTAGGACAACGTAGATATTTTGTTGAGTGGCGGGGTCAGCCGCGCGAGTACTTAATTTGACTTTCTTAGTAAGTACTTTATTTGAATTTAATTGTTTCCAACTGTCACTATGACGGAATGGAGAAAGAGAAACGGTCCCTTTAGGGCGTAGAGTCCTTAGTATACTTAGCCTATGCTTTAGGGTATATATAAGATCTTTGGGGAAACGTCATGGCGGGTTGTAGACAAGAGCGAGTCTGGGCATTCTGGTCTGAGCATCGGTGCGTGCCACGGAACACTATTACTCCTTAAGCGGTGCAGTAAGCACCTTCAATATTGTACCTACATTGTTACTCTGCCCTACATATACATTGTTACTCTGTGTACCTCTCGAAGTTGTTGACCACCTATCTTGGACAGATTGTTCAGTTAGGTAAGTCCAACTTAGGCAAAGAGGTCGCCCGAAGAATCCAACTCGGATGGGCAGCGTTCGGGAAATTGCGTGACATCTTCTCGTTAAAGATACCACAGTGCCTAAAGACAAGGGTTTTTAACCAGTGTGTGTTGCCAGTGATGACATAGATATGGTACTGAGACGTGGTCCTTAACTGTTGGCCTTTTGGAAAAACTCAGAGTCGCACAGCGGGCAATGGAGAAGGCTATGCTTGGAGTTTCTTTGCGTGATAGAATCCGAAACTTGGATATTCGTCAAAGAACCAAAGTCACCGACATAGTTGTTAAAATTTGCAAGTTGAAGTGGCAATGTGCAGGCCACATCGCTCGAAGAACCGATAACCGATGCGAAGAAAGGTTCTTGAGTGACCACGAACCGGAAGACGCAGCGTAGGTAGGCCTCCCACTAGATGGACCGACGACATTGTGAAAGTAGCTGGCATCCAGTGGATGCAAAAGGCAGGCTGTCGTTCAGTGTGGAGGTTAAAGGGGGAGGCCTATGTTCAGCAGTGGACGTCTTCTGGCTGATGATGATGAAGTAATTAGATATACCTACGTAGGTATAAGAGATTATGTCCAAAGTATGAAATAAAATCATCTACCAACTGAAAGGAGTTTACTTACACTTGGTAATTGTCCTATACACAGACAGACTGACCAATTTATGTAATATGCTAGGGTCAAGTATTATTTAGCTTTGACAACTGCAATAACCTTATATAAAGCTCCATGAACTATTCCAACCAAATCAGCTGTTCCATACTATTTGTTGAGTGTTAACTAATTCTTTCGATGGAAAAACTGTTGTTTTTTTCGTGATTTCAAGATTGGGCGCGAACTAAAAGTTGTTTATAATTAATTATGAGTGCAACCGAATAAATCAGTCTTCTAAAAGAACACTCCATATATTAAGGGCTACCAGCTACAATGTAACGTTTAAAGCTAGCAAGTGATCAAAATCCAGTCTAGACCGCAGAAGGTCTAGAGACAAACCAAATGCTCAAACCCATTTATCAGTTGGCAGAGTAAGTATGCATGCTGCTCTTTGATTATTTATAGAATAATCAAAGATGCTTATACATTGAGCCAGAAAACACAAGCTTTTGGTCACCCAAGACGATAAAAAAAAAAGACCATGAAAATACCTTTAACTTTACATTCAAAAGACCAAAAAGCTTATTGAAATGATAGACGTCATTTGCACGATTTGTTGCTTAATTAAATGTGATGGAATAAACGGTTTCACTTTTGCGAAAATGTTAATTTTGTTGACATAACGAGAGAAGGTACCTACTGACCAACTTATTAGTGGAAGTGCGGCCAATGAAGAAGCTATCAGATGTCTGTCAGTTTTGTTAAAAAATACGATGGTGGCTCCTTGTTCAACTACAGAAACGTAGTGTAGGAAACTGGTTGACCACAGAATAGTAGCGAGTGGAAAGTCATCGAGCGGCCCTTTCCCGTGGAAAGCTGTTTACTGTATGCCGACACGACGGACGATACGCGGTACGTGTGACGGGTGCGGGAGAAAAGCTTCTTGGGGCGACCGTGGTTTCGAGATAATAGGATGGACAATGCTGTCTTATGTTTTTTTAATCACTTCAAAGTAAGTAGGATGCCATTGCTGAGAATTGGAAAAGGAAGATAATATTGGAAGGCTCCACTTCCCGACCTCCAATCGCCCGTAAATTATTTTTCTTTTAATTTTTGTTATATTTTCTTCCTTTTCCAATGGGTATCAACGTACTATAAAAATTATCTACCCTGGTTTATATTATAATCTATTAATTATATTTTGTCTATATTTACTAGACTATAACAAAACCAACACAAACTATAAATCACTCGCTGTGGGCGCGTGTTAGTTTTTTCAAGTTTGCTGTCATTCTGAATTATCAGGTAAGCTGTGGTCAACCACTTGACATCTGTGTTTGACCACAGCTCACCTGATAATTCAGACTTATCGCTTAATATTAAGAGCAATAAATCATCAAATGTCGCCATTAAAAGATTACCGTATGTAACCATTAATTAAGTGCAGGCTCTATAGTGAAACGTCACTGAAACGTGGTCTCTCACTATGTGCCTCATAAGCAAGCTCAAAGTCGCACAACGAGCTATGGAGAGAAAGAAAGAAAAAAAGAAAAAAAAAATTTCGACCGACACCTTTACAAAAACTTATATCTAAAGGATACAATCAGTGTCGTGTATAATATGCTCCGGGTTTCTCTGCGAGATCGATTTAGAAATGAGGAGATCTGTAGACGAACGAAAGATACCGACATAGCCCACTGGATTAGCAAATTAAAGTGGTAGTGGGCAGGGCACATAGCACGCAGAACAGATGGCCGATGGGGCCGAAAGTTTCTCGAATGGAGACCACGGACCGGTAAGCGTAGCGTAGAACGTCCACCCTCAAGATGGACAGACGACCTAAAAGCGACCGCAGGTAAACGCTGGATGCAGGCTTCTTCCAACCAGCCCTTTTGGACATCTATGTGGGAGACCTATGTCCAGTAGTGGACGTCCTATGGCTGAAATGATGATGATGAGGACTTATAGTGGATAAGAACAATGTTCTGTCTTCAAATTATTTCGAGAATTATGGAGCCCCTACGTCTTAGGTAGTCGTAAAGTAACCGTAGTGTAGGGACACTTTCACTGCAGACGTCTGGTCACGGCACACGCCTTGATCATCAGATAACTGTACTCGTTACTTATTACCATTCAGTACTTAAAAGCACATTGTTGGCTTATATCAGTACGTAGAAACATTTCAGTTACAAAATATGGCACGTATACAAAGCGCTTTGATTCCACGTTTATTGTACTAACCCGTAGACTGGAATGCGCTGACTGTATCGTATATTGTAAGTATATTCATGGATAGTTACAATATACCTATATCTCCATTTCACGATTGAATCACGTTTTTCTAGGCTCCATCGTAGGCAGCATCACATCAGCAAGGCATTTTTGTATGAAATTTGTTGTAGCCAGTTGCAGTAATTGCCATATAAATGAAACGTTAGTCATTCGAAATCAGATATAGCAACTGTGATGCGGAGTTCGACGCGTCTCTACATAGTTCTCTATCTCTATCTCTAGATACTATAAATTGAAGTCGCTTTCCGCGTCTGTCTGTCTGTCTGTATGTCTGTATGGCCGCTAACTCCTCCTAAACCACGCAACAGATTTTGATGCGGTTTTCACCATCAGTTAGATACATTTTCAAGGAAAGTTTATATATATAACTAGCGACCCACCTCGGCTTCGCACGTAAATTATACCCGTGCGAAGCCGGGCGGGCGGGTCGCTAGTTATTAAATAAGAATGTTCAATCATTAGAATAACTTTATAAACTTTATAACGTTATTTTAAGTTAGCATAATACCTACTTATCTTAAGTTATTGTTCGTTTGTGATATATTTTGATGGGAAAATTAAATGACGTGCCATTTTCATTGTACTGCAGTGTAATTCGAAGCGATTACACTTTCTCATGTTTTGTGAGTTTCAGAGTTACATTTAAATCGTTGATAATCGATGAGGTGTTAAAGGCTATGGGAAGCTCGGGATGACTGATTAGGTACCACAAACAGTTATAGAAAATGACTTGATTTATTTAGAAGTTTGTAGAAAGTGTGAGATGGTTGTTTTGACGTGTGAGGCGACGTAACTTATATCTTTGAAAGCTATACAGGGAGGACAGAAAACAGTTTTTTAAACGAAGATCAAACAAATATTAGAAACTAGATTAGCATACGGTTTCACATGGGACCTTACGGCTAAGTAAGTGAAACTGTACATTTCTTGTTGAAAAAATAAACTTCTTTAACCCGAAATTGTGTTCATAATCATAGATTTTACTTTTAGGTTAGCTTTATTGTTGTTTGTTAATTTTTTCGACGTTAATATTCAAAAATATTTAGAACAAATTTTTCAGAATATATGTGTTAACGGTTTGAAAAAAAAGCCCTAATTATTTTGAAAACTTCGTTAAATTTCCACATTTATCACAAGCACAGTTTTACAAAAGTAGACAATAATTTTATATAAAAATTTAAAAACACTTGTGCGTTTGTTTATGATGAAGATAGTAAACGTCCATTGCTGAACATGGACCTCCCTCTTAGATAGGAGTGTCGCCATAATCCCCACGCTTGGCAGGTGGCTTGCGATCGCAGCACGCTGGGATAGGATAGGACGCTGCTGCCCATCCTCCGGTGGTTCTGGTCGCAGTTTTAGGACACCCGGGTCCAAACTAAAGATGCCAATAAATAATTCAGACTTCGACTTTTCATAAGCAATTTATATCAGCGATACTTATTAAGGGATCGTCATTGACGATGAGGGTCCATTTTTCATTGTAGATCATAAAATTTGATCGCACTTTTATGCCCATGGAGACAAATGATCAGTCTGTTGCTTTTAATTGAATGGGGGTCGGTAATCGGCGCAGACGATGTTTATTGCTTCCCGTGTATTGGTATAAAATATTGTGGGTACTAGCTGCACCCTTTGGGTTTGCCCGTGATTTTCCAGCTTTTCCGCGTTTTTACGAATAAAAATATCCTCACGTCCGTCCCTATTATGCACACTACTTTACTTAAACTTCAACAAGATTGGTTCAGCCGCTGTTGGTCCAACTTATACGCGTATAAGCTTTCAAACCCCCTAAGAGAAGATTTTTGCCCCTCAATCTGTAGCAAAATCATTTCTTAGGGGACCTCTACCCATGGTTACTTTTTTGCCAAATTACAGCTTCGTAGTTAAATAATTTTCAACAAAACATCCAAAACTCAATTTAACCAGTTTGAAAAAAACCTAACACAGGAAAAACAGTATCACAACAGTACAGTAAAGAAGAACAGTAGTCTAACAGTATATTTATTATGTGAAAGGGTTACACCCCGAGGGGTTTACACGAAAAATATTTAAAACACAGTATTTAAAAACTAAAACTATCACTACCTAATTATTACATACAAATTATAATATATTTTTTTAATAAAAAAAGGGAAAAGTGGCCAGAATGCTGGCAGCATTGCCACGTTGGATGGCAATGCTAATTTTTTGACCAAAGTAGGCGCCAGCATTCCGGTCACATGTCGCCTCCATCAAGCGTTTGGCTAAGTCCCTATATAAATCAATATATTTATTCATTGTAAACTATTAATTAACCCGAATACCAAAATTTATTTCCTTAACGTCAAAATAGAATTTCCATATAAATATCAACCTCAATTTGCCCCCTTAATTCTGCCCTTTCACAAAATCATTCAGCTTCTTCTGGTCAAGTTGTTTTCGAGATTTCGTGATCATTACGCCAGGAAATCAGTAAAAGGGTATTTCGCTTTATATTTTTAAATTTATTGATTGACTCCGGCTTTGTTTAAAAGATAAGAGCTTCCTAGAGTTAAAATTCCAACAATAACAAAGATTACGTCGCATTGCTTTGATGGGATAAGTTCGCAAGCACCTCCACAAAATTCCACGGAGCATTATAATTTCAAAGAACAGCCGTTTACCACTAATAGGCTTGGCAAAATCTCGATGGTCAACATAGGAGAAATGGAGCACGACGCTCGATGACAACCGCTACTTCGGCCATTGTATTAGCGTCTGTAGCAATACAGAACCGACGTGGTCAATGTAAAATTTAAACATCATCGGTTAGAAGTTTATAGTAATTTTTTTTATATCTACTTAACTCTGTATAAATAAACTTCAAAACACGGTAATGTGACAAAAGGTGTTACAAGTATCCATAGGCGACGGTGACTGTTTACTATAAGGAAGCCCGTCATCCAGAAAAAAACACCAGGAATTAAAATAATGTAAAATGCACGCGATAAAATTCGTTTGTTTAATTTCAATATATTTATATTTCCGATGCTGATCGAGCTTCCCTTCCTTACGCGCTGCTTCACCTCTGAGACAGCAGCAAACAATCGGCTTTCTTGTACGTGATTCATGTAACAGCTCCGTAGATAAGCACGACCGTAGTGGAGGTTACCTATATTTTAGTACTGGGGCGTATTGTCTTTGATTTTATCACTTCAGTGGCTCGAGCTAATGATACTCGTATCTTTTGAGGTTTAGTACTTTGGTTCTGGTTAGAGCTTACTGAGATAACGTTATGTTTTATGACTGTAATTGTACTTACCTAGATAAAGGGATAATCTGGTATCTTTATAATCTTCGTAGCTTGTCGTACCTACCTTCCACGTAGTTCAGAGTAAGAAGTGCTTATCTCTAAAAGTTATGTGATATCGCAACATGTTTGGTTCAACGATCATTGGTACGGCTAAAAAACTGGCTTCGAAAGTTATCCAGAATTGAACCGAACATGGACTATGCCATAACATCAGCCTTGGAGTATAAGAGGAACGGACGCTTTAGGCGCCAGACTGAGAGGAAATAAAAATACAGAGGGACTACCGCGAGCACGAAAGTGAAGCCACTTTTTGAAACATGCGTGCGTAGTCGAAGTTCGTGTCGTGTAATTCATCAAAATAAGTGATAATATAGATACTTAAGTGTGAAAATATTCACGTAGTATTGAATGCGTATGTGTGCGTGTGAGTCGTGTATTTATAGGGAATTCACGTAGTTTTGGGAAGCGATTTTGGCGTCACTTTGGCAGTGCGCCGTAAGGACTCTGTATTTTTATTTGCTCCGAGGCGCCAGATAGCAAGGGGCGTCAAAATGTCAAAGCGGAAAATATCAAGCGAAAAATAAAATTTTGATGGCTGTGTCTTGGGGCGGGGCAAGCGGCGAGGCACACTTTATTTGTAGCCTGCATAAAATGTGATGTTGAAATAGTTTTGTGTCCTGGATTAGCACAAAAAAGTTGTCAAGTAAAGTAGTCTTTATCCCGCAATCAATTCCTGTACATCGTTTTCAGACATGAAGCGCGCCGAAAGATAATCTGGCTCTATACAGATCAGAGCACCCCTCTACCCTATCTCCTAGGGCCGGCGCTGCCTATCAGTTCAAATTAAAATGTTTCCTGATTGTTAATATTGTATGTACGTACTACAAATAAAGAGCAATAATCACTCTGAACAAACACCATTCCAAAAGCTCTACATTCCGTTATATCACCGCAAACAATTCCTTGACTCCAGGCAGACATTTCTGCGCAATTTCTGTGGTTACGCAAAGTGTTGGAATTATAGAAATGGAAAATTGTTGGGTTCGTGGCGGAATCTGTTTCTTAGTTTGTTGTGCTGCGAGCAATGATATTCATTTATTTATCATTTGTCATTAAAATTTGTTTTATTATTGGTTACGTAGGATTTTCTAGATAGCAATATTTCTCAATTTAAAAGAGCCGGTTAGCACTTTTGGAGATCGATGTGGGAAGCCTATGTAGCAGTGGACGTCCTATGGCGGCTATGGCTGATATGATGATCAATTTAAAAAACCGAGTTCAAAATTAGTAAAATACGCAATAATCGCTTACTTGGATGATCAATAATAATTATTATGTGATTCGAGTAAACGAATTTTCCAGTTATTTTTATTAAAACGTCAAATACTGAATTGATTAAGATGAAATTTATAATTATGGGACCAAATTGAAAGAATATTCTTTCAAATAAAACAAAATAGTTTCCGGAAGAAATCCGTTCATAAGTGACGGAGTTTTTTTTTCCGCAAAATCCTTTCTTAGCGGACCTCTATATTTTTTTAAAATAATTAATAGGCTTGCGTTTGACTACCATCACGCCTGATGTTAAGCGATGATGCGGTCTACGTTTTTCTCTACACCCCATAAGGAATCTGCCAAATTTCAGCTTCGTAGGTCAAGTAGTTTTCGAGATTTCGTGATGATTGGGTTTGCTTTCTCCATCTTACATCACATCGTTCGTTATAGCGGTTATTAGAATTTGGAATAATAAAACATAGTTTATAGGTCCTTAGAGTTTTAGCTAGGCTAATGATTGTTTTAATAGCCCTATAAAATGTAAAATAGAAAGCTTTTATGTACACTACAAAGCAGCAATGTACTTACCTAGGACCCACTATTTACTTACATCAATGACCTAGGTATAATTTATTTCGTAAGTATTATTTACATGTAAAAAAGATTAATTAAATAATCTATAGGTATAAATGAAATGGTTATAGAAAAACGCATTGTGTATAGGTTTTGCATTCAAGGAACTCCTTGAAACTGTAGAATATAATAAGGAGTAATCCCCGCTGGTGAAACCACGGGAAGCAGCTAGTAATCCATATACATAAAATGGGCCGCAAGGTCTTCAGGGTGAATTCGACTAAAGGCATCATGACTGATTTAGGCCTGGGGCCTTACGGGCAACTGCTAACGCGGTATCAAACTAGCGTTAAATCCTGTCAGTTGGAACGCGAACCGTAAACCGTATCTGGGCGCGTGAAGGTTCACGTTCGCGTGATTTTCCAACTGAGCGGATTTAACGTTAGTTTGATACAGCGTTAGCAGTTGCCCGCGAGGCCCCTGATGTGTTTGCAGCGCCGGCCCTTGGGGTCTACCTCAGGTTTGTTGAACGAGAGGAGCAATCGCTAATTTAAGCTCTAGGCGCCTAATACAAAGGTGCCAAAATCCATCCATGATGCCAAAAGCAAAAAAAAACGGGCAATTTTTTGATCGCGCCTCGGGCGGGGTCTGCGTTGCAGAAGAGCACAATTATTGTTTGTAACCAGCATAAAATTTTGACGTGGAAATAGTTTATAAACTGGATTAGCTCATAAGAACAGCTGATATATTTTTCGTGATTTCAAGTTTGTTTTTTTAGTAAAAGTTCATACTGATAGGTACCTACTTTGGACCCATTTCGGCTTAACTTTCGGCTTTTTTTCTCCTTTCCACGTAACCCTGTATAATCTCACTTGTCATTCATTCAGGACCCTATCAAAATTAATTGGCACTTTTCTTCTTCCAGACATTAAGTTCTCGAAATTGCCAGCCGGCACGGTGTGAAGGCTTGGAGTGATTCGTGGCTGCACGGATTTAAGATGGCGGCGGCACCGGCGGCGGCTTCGTGCATGAGCACGGAGCACGGATGCGTCATGTTCGACTGTCTGGTGCACCTTTGGGAATGGTGAGTTTTTGTATTTTATTAGTTGAAAAAGGAAAGCGCTTTCGCCAAGTTCTTCAGATTATCAATATAAATGATAATAATTATATTTTAATAATATGAAATAATAATTATATTTTAATAATATAATTATTATTAATAATAATCATATTTTATATAATATATTTAAGATAATTATAATCATATTAAAATATAATTATTAAAGAAATCTTTTTTTTTTTGGTAGAGTTTGGTAGAGAAAATTATCCTCAGCTTAGGCTTTTTAATACTTTAAAATATAATAATCGTGCCTTTCGTAGGCACCGGAATCGACGAAAGTACCTACTTTTCGGTAATCAAGTGCTAGTTGCATCAAGTCATACACAAGCCCCAACAAGCCAATTTGATTTAGAAATAAAATTGTACTGTCAAATTACTGTCACTTGTCAGATAATATAAATATTTTATTTTATTTATTTTACTTTACACTATTCGGAAAACAAACAGCTGAAACTAACTAATTATAGTAGGTAGATAGTAGATGAAAGCCATAAAAAGTTTTCACTTATATACTCTATCTCTCTCTCTAACAAAAAGTGGTTTCAATGGACGACGTGTTCGGCATCGCAATTTAGAAAAAAAAAAAAACAGGATAATCCATCGTTTATGAGTACAGAAATGAACATTACTCTATTTATTCTCTTATGGAAATAAATGTGTTTTAAAATAACGTATACCTACCTACTTAATAAATTGTTTTAACTGAAACGCCCAAATCTATACTTTTCACATAACATTATAGTTGCTCTGCCAGGCCTAGTGCTACGATTGCGCGTAGGTTATTACAATCAAGCCGAATCCGGCTTTGTGTACCTATTTATTTTGTGTACATATTCTCTATTTGTAGCCACCAGTTAAGCTCCATTAGTGAGGAAACCCGATAGATGTTACCAGTGTGATAATTGTTAACCTAATTGCCTTTCCAAATGGGTGTAAAGAAACCTTTGTACGGATACATAAATATATGGGCGGCCGCGTTTCTTCGAGACAACTGTTTATTTACTGCATTCGATTGCACCTCAGTTTTACCAGCAAATTAGTGGCTTTTAGTACCTATCCCCAATTTTTCAACAAACTGATCTATGTTTTTTTACACCAACCTCACCTAAGCAGGTGAGGTTGGTGTTGCTGAATGAACCTCAACTCGAGGGGTTTTCCAGTGAGCATTGAATAGTTTTATTTTTCTGGCTCCATCATCAGATCAGCTCGATGGTACCTACCAAATTGTATCGTTATCCGAATTACATATAGGTACTTGCAAATCTTTAATAAAATCGACTTCTAAAAGTGCTAACAGACGTGTGGATTTGGTTGATGGACCGCCGTCCAAACAAGCAACGGGAGAGAACGAGTGAGAATAACATATTTCCCTCTCCTTCTCTCCCGTTGGTCAGACGGCGGTTGAAGTCAACCAAATTCACACGTCTGTTAGGGCTTTAAGATTGGTTTACGTTACAAATGAAACTGATGAAAGCGTTGATATTTGACCCGATAACTCGTGGTATCGGTCTACCATATAATCATTGGAAAGTTTTTCGGCGAAATGTTCTATCGGTGAAATATTGTATCGGCAAATGTATTTTTTGTCCTACCATCCAACGGCGAACCGTGCTTTCCGTGTACGGTTGTATCGTTCAAAGGTGTTTCGGCGATTCGTACGTGACTCAATCAAGAAAAACTCAAAAACAAAGAAACAAAACAAAGAAACAGTCAAAGAAACAGTTTTGATAAAAGAGTGTTATAAAAATAAGGTGAGTAATAATTAAATTGTATCATCTCCAATAAGGTGAAATTTCGAAGGGCTATTTTTACTTGTAAATAGAAATCGACAAGATGCTTAGAGTAGAAACAGCTTTCCTATAACCCGCAAAGTTATGCCGTTTTCACTTCTATTAGCGTTGATTTCTTACATTGAAGCGCGGATGTGACGTGAAGCAGCCGTGTTCAAAGAGCTCTCTTCGTGGGTCGCATTTTTATGTTGCTAACGTTTTATTTGTGCTAACAGGTTCTTAATTACTGTGGGTGATATTACAAACGTAGACATTCTTGTTTAAGTTTATAGTTGTAAGTTTTACACTGATATTTCTAGCTCTCTTTCTATCTTCAGCGGAGAGCAGCAACATATTAATGTAATGCTGAAAAAACTGTTCTGTTTATAGAAGTTCCGGTTAAATCATACCGACATTAAATGCGAAAGTGTGTTTGTTTGTTTATTCCTTTTTCATGCAGCAGAACAACCGACGTGTATTTTTGCAAATAACTAGTTACAGGACTGGAGAGTGACTTAGAATACTTTATTCCGGAAAAATAAGGGACGTATCAACATTTTTCATAATAAATGTTAACAGATTTCAAAATTCGTTATTATTACGCTGTTACGAAAAATTAAAATAAAAGAAAAAACTTTTCAATGTTGCTATGACATATAAAAGGTAATTGAAGATTCAAAAACATTGACATTCTATTGGAAGATTAATTGCACGACAAGACTCTCTATCTTAAGGAATATCGAGTTAAGGAGGAGGGGGAAAATTAATAAATAAAAAAAATTGGTGCATATGGACAGTTAAACAAAATTTCACTACAATCACGAGACCACGTTTTTTTTTTTTTTTGTAAGCTTCTTATGGCTTACTTATCCATACCATGTCTGCAAATGTTAAGCAAAGACGCAAACCAGGATGGAGCTACCCTTAACTAGAAGGTACTTGTTTACTCTCATTACGAAGACTACTTTTTGGTGAACACAGACTTTGGCCTTTGACAAATTCAGTTCAATATATCTACCAGTATTCATTCATACGTCGCGTGTAAGGTGAAACATGTAACAAGATACAGGCGACCAGGAAGCTGGGCATAGCTGTTCTAATGACAATGTAAAAAGATGTAGGCGACCCACAAGTTGAGTATAGCTGTACTAATGGCAGCACAAGACCCGAGTTCGTTCGTTCTTGGGAAAGCTATTTCCATGCCATTAAGGTGGGAAAATAATGACAAACTACCTAACTTAACCTCTGAATATTCGTGGCACCATTTGCTTGAAATGGTTCCTCGAGTAATTGAATAACTAATTTATTGGAACAACGCCTAACGTTTATTTCTGTATACACGTCTTTATTTGCCAGAGTAGTGTGCAAACATTATTGTGTTCCGGATTGAAGAGCAATGTTTCCAGTAAAATTATAAGGCGTAAAGAGATTTGCCTTCGAATATCTCAGGGTGACGAGATATTGCATTGCCGCTCAAGGTTTTGAATTTTAAAATGCTGTGTGGCTCAAAACTCTAATGAGCATGCGTATACGAGCGACGTGTTCGCCTTGTCCATTCAGTTGTATCAAGGAAGATAGACTAAGAGGAAAGACAATAGCGGAACATTAGAGTGTAGCTCTAAACTAGGTGTAAACTTAGATGGCACCGTAATTTGAGCGTGCTGTAGGTTGTCTCGAACTTCCGTAAGCGCTGCAGTCAGATATCGTACGAAAGGGTTCTACAAATTACCATAGCGCTGTCAAGTTTAGCAACATTAAATTGAATATTCAACTATTTATTGAATAAAATTATTTATATAAAACACTTTTAAAAACAACCTTTTACTGAGTGACGTCATTTTATTTTTCGTATTCTTCTCAGCAAAACATTTCATTTGAAACTCATAATATATTATATCATGGTGATAAGAAAATATTGACCGTCACCTTGAGGCGTCCGCCATATTGAATTTAGTATGACATCAATTAATTTTTCGTATTTTTCTCGGAAAAATCTTTCATTTGTTATTCATATCATGATAAAAAATAACTGGTCCGCCATCTTTGGGAGTCCGCCATATTGGATTTTGAATGACGTCTCTTAACTAACCATGCTTTGTCATAAAAAATCAACGTGTATGCAAAATTCAGCACAATCGGTTGGGGATAACTGTTAAAATTCAGTTACAAGATTTGACCCATACTAATAAAAGTTTATAAAAAGCAATCAATAAGTATGTCCATTTTCTTCTTCTCTGCTTTGTTTTACATATAGTCTCATATATAAATATTTGCAGGATAAAGGATAGGTCGCCATTGTAAACTACCATGCACCGTGGTTATTTCCAGGGAAACAAAATGTGGTTCTTCAAAAGCAATGTAAATTGTTTAAATGTAAACAAATATGTAGTAGTAAACAATAGTATTAGCCTTAAAATATATCAATAGGTAATAATAGTCTTAAAAGGTCAGCCATATCTGTGATGGTTGAAGTAACCATAGGCGATGGCAATCGCTTACTATCAGGGCGCCTCATTTGCTTGTTTGCCTCCTATGGTAGGTACTTTAAAAGTAGGTGATAACAGAAAAGACAAAAGACGATATCCACATACATAGAAATTACTGTTTTCTACCCTATCTCTGTTACACGTATCACGTCTGTTTGCAACATTTCCTACATTTCTATTTAATAAACGTATCTATACATTTAGATATTTCCTGGCATACCCTTTATAGCAACGAACGGCTGTGGCGTAATGAAAAGTCTAGACGCATTGTCGGGAACGGGAACGTATGTGAGTCATCTATGCTAGCGTGGTTTTCCATAGCATCCACTTTTATAAACCAGTGCAACGCAGACTGTGTACTAAATAAAAATAAAATAACCTCGAATATTTTGAACTCGTGAACTTTTTATTTATTTTATCGGCTTGCATATGACCGCCAACTCGCGTGATGTTAAGATATGATGCAGTCTACGCTAGAGCACGTTTGACTAGAAGAAACCGATTCACTCTTGATTTGAAAACGCCCAGATTGTAACTATCGGAGAAAGTCAAAACCGGCCGCCCATTTTTTTTAAACTGCTGGATAGATTTTGATCTAACATATCTGAGAACCACTGAAATGTATTCTTCAAATAACTAATAACCGCATTCGAATTGTATCGGCCATTTTGGAGAAAATTGGTGCGGAAATAAAAACATACCTACACACTATCACACAACCTCCTATCCATTGCCATCGTGAGTAAAAATAACATTGTGTTGTGGTTTCATGATAATTTAACTGGATATGATACGCAATACGCATGTGATTATTGAAATTTAGGTTTCATGGTTAAATTTCTATTTAAACTTCATCGATGTAAGTAAATACTTTAGTTTTGGACTAAGAAAATCTTTTTGGTTTTCCCACAAATCGACTATACAGTTTTTGCTTCTGTTGGATTCCTTCTTGATAAAAGCGTTTATTCCATTCTGTCCGACTAGTAGTTCGATGATCTAACTGTTTGGACAAACATTTTCCAATTTTTTATACTGGCTTGTTGAACATTTTGGATAAGCAAATTTTATTCCAGATAGAACTACTGGTAGTAAAGTACAGTGAAAACAAAAGTTTTTTTATTTATTTAAATTTGGTTTTTCACATTTTGATCGGTTTGTAAAGGCTATTTTTAATTTATGAATTCATTGGCAATGTATTTGCACACTGTCCGTGTAGTTTTATGATTATTAAAGGAATATTTACCGTGATAAGGTTGTGAATGGAACAATACACGTTAATAACTAATCATGTATTAACTGTAGTGAACTGATACTTAAAAACAGTGTATTTTCCATGTAGCTTATAAAATCTTACCTATAATACATTGAAGTTAAATTGGCAGACAATAACAAAATCAAGCGTATATTATATTTAATTTAGCTGATCAAATTCCTACCGTAGTTAATCTAAACTTAGTTCAAATACGTGGGTTTTGGCAGAGAAAGTAAAATTCGGTTTCGCGTCCAAGCGGACGTTACTGAGTGCGTCAACGAATTTTCGACGCGACAGTTTCACTGAAATAGATAACCGTTTGACCGAATATTGTGTGTTTTGTTTGACAAACGTCTCGATTAAAATTAGTTGGAAAGTTTTTATATGCCGAAAAGGTTGATGGGGCAAAGATAAATCAAGAAATAAAAATAATACATATCCATAGAAATATT
Organism: Agriopis marginaria; assembly: GCA_932305915.1. Lineage (NCBI taxonomy): Eukaryota > Metazoa > Arthropoda > Insecta > Lepidoptera > Geometridae > Agriopis > Agriopis marginaria. Next base: position 8,201,833 of record OW029933.1, read on the forward strand.
GAGACCATTCTGCATACAGCGGAAAAACGGTCGCTTGAAAAACAACACAAAGCAACAATTTTGCCAAATTTTATTTAATTTTCGCTAGTTTTTAAGTCTACGACAATCTGACATCGTACTTGTATTCAATTATTACGTAAATATATAAAAATGGCATCTAGACAGTTATTTTCCCACTAGATAGTAAGTTTTTTTTCTTCTTAACATTACATTTTTTTTTATATAAATAATAGGCTTGCGTTTGACCACCATAATTATAAAAACAAGATTAGCTAGGTAGATTTGACTTAAGGTCTAGGTCTAGGGAAAAGAATTCGCAACTCCGTAAATCATTCTGCCCCCTGGAATTAAGATCAAATATATTACATACTCTATATAATAAATAAATATATTATATACTCTGAATAAATATATATATTATATACTAAATAAATAAATATATTATATACTCTGAATTACCCAGTTACCTCTTTGTTGTACTCAGCCACAAGTATAACTAATTTTAAAACATAGATTTCGGGTCAGCCCTGATTGATGTACGATGTAAAGGTAGGCTTAAACCATACGAACTAGTTATTTGTCTATGCATTTATACAAAAATTGTTGCAAGCTAAATTAGACATTGAAATGCCGATAAAAGTTTTTTTAATAATGTGTTTGTAAATCTAACGAAGCTCTACCGTCAGTTTCAAACCGAACACTTAGACTATAAACCTAGGTTCAAGGATGTAGCTAATAGTTAGGACAGTCCCAGTCTAGACTATCTAAAATTAGAAATGGTATGTAATGGCAGGTAGCATGGTTTTATTGTTGGAAAAGTTTCCTCTCAAGTGTGTTAAATGGCATTCCTGACACAAGGAATCTTATGGAGCTTTCATCGTGACGATCAAACTTTAATTCCCAAAAGTACATCTCAACTTTATGATACGAAGCTATATATGTGTCAGGATACGATATTATAACGTCTGAGATGTAGCCACTTGTCTTCATAATTCCCTTTTTTGCACGAGTAAGCCACGTTGGTCGCGGGGGTGATATCGAATGGCGGTTTGTGATGGAGACTCGAAAGTCATTCATTCAATTCGCCCTAGGATTGGCCCGCTCGAAAAAGAAGATGCTGAAAATTATTTCCCCCTTTTTATCACGTGGGGATAAAAGTTAGCAGTCAAGTGGTTAAAGTTCTCAGACGCTATTACATGGATTTTATGCTACGTAAGTACTATAATCAAACTCAAAGACCGAGTTCGTGATACCGAAATTCGACGAAGAATAAAGGTTCGAGATGTCGGGATCGCGGTAATGAAATTAAAATAGAGCTAGGCAGGACACGTTGCTAAGTTCAGCGATGACAGGTGGAGTAAGGTTTTGACAGAGTGATGGCCGAGGCAAGGTAAGCGGAGCGTTGGTCGTCCAATTACAAGATGGATCGACGATATAGTCACTATCGCTGGTTGAACCTGGACTCGAACTTGGCACAGGACTGAGGCAAATGGTTTAGCAAGAGAGAGGCCTATATCCAGCAGTGGAATGATGATGATGATGAAGTACTAAGAGGCTTTATAAAATTAGCAATTAATTGGTTCACATTAAATTTACTATAAAATATTGCAGTGACAGTTGATAGGGCACGAAGAGAAACATTAAACAGAATTTTGCAGCAGGTATGCAAGGCCAACTAGCTACTAAAATAGTTACATACCTACATTATTGAACAGTAATCTAGCTGTCAGTACCGTCACTGTTACATTAGTAATACATATTATCTATTTAGCCTGCATCTACGCTGATATTGGTTATAGCACGTAATTGCTTTACGATATCCTGACGAAAAATTTAGTTCCTGGTTATTGATTTTTGCACTTATTTTCTCTATGCATAAAAATGCTGACTTGTAAATGCAACTCTCAATACCTTGGATTAGGTACTATAACGGTACGTCAGCCGTTGTCATTCTCGTTGAAGGTTAAGAGGGCATACCACGGCAAAGAATTTGATGGATTGAGGTATTTAGCAAATCTATTGCTGTTCCCTGACCTCAAGCCTCTCCCTGTAGAGAGCAATAGGGACAACTGCAGCTCGGATCGGCTACGAAAAGTAGACAAAATCATCGTCTCGTAATTTTCTGTTTCCTCATACAAAACTAGGCCGATTTCATTATTTTTTAAATTAATAGTTGTGAAAAGAATTGAATTATGCTCCTGTCATTTATTTTTCTATTATAAACTCGTCAAATTTGCTTGATAGAAGTCTAAACATGGCGGTAAAAAAAATATGGGATATTTAAAGGCTCATATTTCTTATAATAGTTAACTAATAAGAAAAAAATAAATGATATAAGCATGAAAATAGAGTAGATATTTTTTATTAAAAAAAATTACAGTTCCAGCGGTATTATCCAGGGAGGAAACACGATAATACGTTTGTATAGACAAAACGCTGCCATGTGCCCACTTAAGTTTATTATTAGGTACCTAATTATTCCTCTACGATATTCTAGGGAGTAACCTCGGTCTGGCTATTAATATATGCGCTAATATTCTGTAAGCAGAAAAATATCGAGTTGTAAATGCGACCCTCATTACCTTGAAAAAAGTACTTGAAATAAATGCAGTAGTAATTCTCGTAGAAGTTTTAGTTAGCTAAGTTTATACTTGCTCTACGACACTCTGAAAAGTAATCTAACTCTGGATATTAAAATCTGCGCTCGTATTCTCTATGCAGAAAAATACCGAGTTATAAATGCGACCCTCAATGCCTTGAAATAGACTACCAGCCATACGGCTTCAGCCGTATTAATTGTTGGTATTGTGGTTCAGCGAAACACATTATCTGTTTTATACCCCCGACGCCAAAAAGAGGAGTGTTATCCTGATAAGTTTAATGTGTCTATCTGTGTACCTATTGTAATCTATGTCTGTGTGTCTCTCTGTGGCATCGTAGCTCCCAAACGGCTGAACCGATTTTAATTAACTTTTTTAAATTCACATACAGATCAATAAATTAATCTGTAATTAATCAGTATTGATAATAATTAAAAATCTTCAGTAACATTTGCGTAAATGTTTGTCTATTAGCAAACATACTCGTTAATTAGAATGTTAATTAAGATGATTGATTACCGTTTGAAGTTTAAAGTGTTTTTACAATCTAATTAGCTACTAGTTGCATACCTACAGTCTACATACTTATATTATGCCTGTTATTGCACAAGAATAATGTAAAAAATAATTTTGTAATACATGGCGGTATGTAACAAAGGTGTAAATAGGTACTAGGTAAATCCTTACTAATAATTATTATAAAAGCGAATGTAACTGTCTCTCTCTCTGGATGTTTGTTCGCTTTTCACGACTAAACGGCTAAGCCGATCTTAACGAAATTTGGCAGGGAGATAGTGAGCATCATGAAGATGGACATAGGGTACTTTTTCCCCCAAGAAAATGATTTTTTCGTCTCGTCAGTCAGTTGCTTTAATAAAAACGTAATGTAACATCGATGGCATAAAGCAAAACATCAAAGCAATAACTTACGTATGTCGAATCCATCGGCACGTCCCCCGTAACCTACAAACGCAGATGGTATTGTAATTGGTATGTTACCGCTTCAGATCAGACAAACAAGGGGGATATGGGAAAATGGCGTGGCGGGTGCAAACGCATCAGGTTTAATTCAGGCTCGCCTTTGCAGTCAGGATACCTTTAATCGAACTCACTCTGCAGAAGGCCTTGCCTTTTGTTATTTGCGTGTGGACTATTAGTTAGTGCATTTGCGTCACCGCAAGTTTTTTTAGTGTGCGTGTAAAACGAAATACATATGTGTGCCGTACTTACAGTAATAGTATACTGTATAATTATCAATTCAAAATACCGACATCAAAATGTGTTATAAATACGCAATATCGTTTGCTTGGATGACATTTTAATTATTTTGGTTTAAAAACCAAACTACAGACCGATTTTGATGTTCATGGGACCAATCTAAAAGAAATTCCATTAAAACAAGAAAATTATAATTACAAATTGATTATAAACAGAGGAGTTGTAAGGTATCAAAAAAAAATACAAACGAATTTGAACCCCCTCTTTTTATCGGTTCAAAAAAGGGAAGAACCATGGAGACATTTGAACACAAACGTTAATTGTTCTACGGCATATCTCCCTTATTTATCTGATCTAAGGTTTCTGCACTCGTGCACTATGTTCCATTCCATGTAGGGTCATTACTATTCATCGTGCAAACGGGTCATTGGTGATTTCTACGTTCATCTTGGTAGTTATAACACGTAGACATCTGGCGAATATTTGAGGTTTCTTTTCTGTTATCGGAACAGTAACAGACAGTTTTTTTTATAAGAAGAACTGCAATCAAGCATGTAGCCCACCTGATGGCAAGCAGAAATTGCCGCCTATAGACTCTTGTGGTGTTGACGATACTTTGCCAGCCACGAAAAGTAGTTGTATACACCTTTTATGAAGCTCGGCGGGAAGGCGTTCAGATTGACATTCCACACCTTGCAGGTCCGCAGAAGAAGGGAGCGGAAAAACTGGACTGTGTGAAATATTCAGCTTTGTGAGATGTGGGATTGAGCTTTTTGACGGTGTCGGGATGTGTGCTAGTGGAAATCTGACGCAGGAATGAGATTAAAAACCTCTCCTATACATTATTAAAAAACACCCCTTCGAAAAGGCTCAAGTTGTAGATTCAACATTGTAATTGTACCTAATTTTTTCTCCAAAAAAAGTTATTGTTACTTAGATGTGCCAATCTTTGTGGTGCAATTTGCAAGTTTGTTGTGAGGTTAAATTAGCATTTCTAGCAAGCTTTGAATCAATAACATAATGTAACTCAAGCTCGTCCAGTTTCTAAATGTTTATGGAAACTGCATGCTAATAATAAAGCACTACACAACCGGAAATACACTAGAAACAACCATAGCTCGCGAATGCTGAATACTAACCATTTGGCATAGTTTTTTACCTCTCCAAAAGCCGTTTCAATTTTAGTACTTATTTATTGGATTTCACTTTTACTAAACAGACAAAAATTATCTCGTCTCTACATAGTATAAATTAAAGTCGCTCTCCGCGTTTGTCTGTTTGTATGGCCGCTAACTCCTCCTAAACCACGCAACGGATTTGGATGCGATTTTCACCATCAGTTAGATACATTTTCACGGAAGGTTTTATATATATAACTAGCGACCTGCCCCGGCTTTGCACGTAAATTACACCCGTGCAAAGCATGGCAGGCGGGTCGCTAGTATATTATATAACAAGGTGTTCACAGGTTCGGTACCTAATCAAAGTTTAGTTAATCTAGCCTAATATAAAGCTGGATGGTTTTTTAACGATACGAAAAAATACGGTCTGACAGTTAAGTAGGTACATAGAGAAGCCTATGAGGCATAGTTGTTTTTTTTTTCAGTTTACGAAGTCCTCTTGATGTATGTATTCGTTTGACATCCCAGTTGCATATAAGTAAAAATAAATACTACTTACATGGAAACCAGTTACATGAGAGTAAAAATAATTACTTCATAGAAATCGGATACGAAACTTCGGTTTCATAGACCGCCTTCGTACTCAAAGATTTTGTCCCGTTGTGGGTCTAGAGCAATCTTTTATCTCTTGACAATTAAACGGCTGAACCGAACTTGATTATAACTTTTTTAAGAAATCGTGCTTGCTTTTGATGAGAAAAGACACGAATTATTTATTTTTTCTTATTATTAAAATGAGATGAAACAGGAAAATTACGCACAAACCGCGAAATACACATTTTATAAAGAGGAAAGATTTGATTGTTTGTTTGTTTGCATTGAATAGGCTCCGAAACTACTGGACAGATTTGAAAAATTCTTTCACTGACGGGAAGCTACACTATCCCCGGGTGACATAGGCTATAATCTATACCCGAGCGAAGCTGGGGCGGACCACTAGTTTTAAATAAATAGCAAAAGAAAATATTCTTTATATATTCATCCCCTATAGATATTAAAATAAACAAATACGTTAATAAAATACGTTTATGGAACGTCCAAAGAGACACCTTGCAAGTTTTATAAATGTTTTAGTATCAGTAAATATAATGATAAAATGAATAATGGTTTTCTTCTGAACGTACTGTTAGGAGGGCCTATAATGGACAGTGCTCTGTAAAATTCAGAATAAAAAGCATAAGAAATACACACTCAAAATGTTAAGCAATCAATCATTCAAAGGTCACAATTAAAATGGAAATGAAACAGCTCAAACTGAAATGAAATCGTCATTACCGGCCGTACCCATTAATAAAGTGAGTTATCGTCTTTAAAACGGAAATAGAGAGCACACTGGGCATAACTCTATTTTCATAGACGTTTTATAAACAATGGAAACACAGCAGGTGTTTCGAAAGTGTGTCGAACTGACTCCCATAGATAAACTTTATATTTCGATTGTATTTTACTTATGTTAATAGATATCGCCGTTAATTTGAATTTATTTCAGTGACTATTTGTATACATACTCCAAAAATTCTCTTGATAATTTACCGTGGGCTACAAAAATATGATTCAGTTTTTTTTTCTTCTTGATTGAAATATAGGCTTGCACTTACCACCATCTCGCCTACAACGACGGTAGACGATAATACACGAATACATACAATTTATTAGTGACGACGATGCCTAATCCACTGAAACCAAAGTAGCTTTACCTAGTCTGTGACTAAAACTGTGAAGAGATAGGTCATATTAAAATGTTTTTTTTTTTTTTTTTTTAAGATTTTATATACATTTTAATAAAACATTATTAAATTGCATATCAACCCAGCCCGACTTTATACAGCTATGGTGGACCAAGGTGGACCTAGTTGAGCTTGCGCATTATTTTTGTATTATCTTTGACGCTATATACAATGGAAATTCACAGCAGGTGTGTCGAAAGTATTTCGGGCTGATACCCAGTCGATTTTCACTTGTTTTCGGAAACAAAGCACCTTTATTGGCCGTTCGTGCAACAACAAGTTAATTGGTAAAAGTGAAGAGAGTGAAGCTTTTCTTTGTGCCGTCGATAAAAAGGCAAATAGACGGGTAACTGAGTTTTTTCCTTCTGAATCACGAAGAAACAGTTAACAGAGCCAAAGCTTAAGGTGATAACGCACCGCCAAGTTTCTCGGCCCAAGTATTTATTTGCTCAGACAACTGCAATAGCACTGGAAAACGCTGATTAAAAACGACAAACTCTGATCACTTACGCTAGGTATTTTAGCGTGAGTAACACCAATTGCAAGTGAAAGTGAAGTATTAAAAGAAAATGTTTTCATTCAGCTTTTAACAATGCTATTGCAGATGTCAAAGCAAATAAATCAATAAAAAAAGTGTAGTTCTACCAGAACTTGTACGTAGAGTTTTAATTTGTTATCTTATTAAGTATATTATAAATTATTATAAAGTTAAGTGCGGCAAAGGAACTAGAGAGCCAATAAACTATAGTCCGTATAAAGTAATTTCCTTCGCTGTTTTATTGACTTGGGTGACTATACTGGCCATAGTTTTAAACTTAAAATTTTATTGGCTAGTTCAGTCTCTGGCAGCCATATCACAAGCTTTGCTTAGTTTGGGGTCAGATGACCGTGTGTGCAAAAATGTCCCGAATATTTATTTATTTATTTATTGGCTAGGTCTCCCATTTCTCTTCCCTTGCAGTATCGTACCCCACCTGCCATTTATTTTCAAAAATAATATCGTAGAATCAAAATTGAAACCAAATTTTTCGTTGTAAACTGTTTCACTTTGATCGCCAGTTTCCAAAACAGACTACAAAAAGGTAAATTATTTTTCAAGTTATGGAAGAACATATTTGTATATTTTTGTAAACTGGGCGCCGAGTTATCACCTTAAGTAGCAGTTAGGGCTTGCTCAACATTTTGGCGGAGGCCCGAAGTGCTCATTGAATTAACGGATTTCGTAGTTCACATTTTTTGTTGGCTATTTTCGTAATTAACATTGGTTGTGTAATTTGTTTTTAGAAAGTTATATCGACTTCCGGCATGATAATTATAATTATTATTACTTAATTACCTAAAAAAAAATATTTTTTGCCATAATCCCCACGCTTGGCAGGCGGCTTGGGGATTGCAGAACTTTCCACCATTCTAGTAGGATTCTGCTGCCCATCCTCTGGTGATTCTGATCACAGTTTTAGGACATACCCGGGTCCAGTAAAATTAAAAGTTGTACCTAATAAATAATAATTTCATATTTTGCATGCTCATTATGGGCTGAATATAGTGCTACAATTATTTAAATGTATCTTGAATATATAGAAAAAGTTGAGACTACAATATAAATACTATTTTATAGTAGGTCTCCTAAACCAGTTTCCTTATAAACAGTTGGTCTCGCCCAAAAGCCTGCGACCGTTAACGAAGCCGGTATTCAAATTTAATTTATTACCATTTTCTTTTGAACTGCGTAACCCTTACATACAAACAAGTATCTCTATTCTGTACCTCAAAAGCCTCCGTCTTTTTCACTCTGCAGGAATTCGAATTACCTTATCGGCACGCATTCGAGCACAGGTAAAACCAGTATTACCTTAATAGTTTCAAAAGCACGCTAAAAACCTTCACCTAGCGTTGTTTATTAGTTTAGAGAGGACAGATTGTACTTGGTAGGTTTTTAGATGTGCCAGCAGTGATGTTTCTAGCTGTCTCGCTTTAGCTTGTTGATATCGAGTATGTCTGTCGCTTATCCCTCCTCCCACTCGGTCCTCAGAGCGACGTAGTACGCTACTCCGACAGTGTACGGCGGACGACCGCTTGCGCCCTAGTGCAGCGGCATTCAATAATAAAATCACCGCACATAAAACATTAACTAAAAAAACATAACATAAAACTCATCATAAACAATAAATAACTATCATTTTCATTAATATTTACGTGCCAAATTTATCATAATCAAAAACTCATTTTGTGTAGTGAAGTGAACAGTTCGGTTATACTTAAATGTGCGTTATTTTAACAATATTAAGTTAAATGACATGACACGAGTGGTTCTGGGAAAGTTGGAGAGGATTTGATGCCAGCGAATAAGGTACGGCAAACCGGATATTACAGTTGCTTGACTAGTCTCACATTCGAGATAGCATGGTATATTCCAAGAATATTCTGAACCGCTTACGTTTTAAATATAAGAATACCTGCATCCGAAAAGCATAGCATCTCGTGATGCGAGGTATAAATATTTATGTCGGAGATAAACACTGGTCTCGGCACGCCATGCCACCCTCTATATGGAGCCAGGTGTGCACCCAACAGGTGCACAGTGACTCTAACCATTACTTAGCAGTAAACTTCTTGTTTATTACCAGAATGTTATGGTATCAAGAAAGTTTCCTTTGAAAAGACATCAACGCGCCCTAAAAGTACAGAGAATGGATTGTTCATTTCGTGCAGTGTAATCATCTAAATTGCAGTCGTGACCGTATAAGAAATTGTTATTACAACCTGCAGAGAAAAACACTATTATTACATATACCGGATATCTTGCGAGAAGTGTCTCTGATGTCATTATTTCCGTCTATTATATACACGGTCAAAATTGTTATTTTCGTTCTGACAAATGCAATAATATTGCAAAACGACGAATGAAACATTTTATTCTAATATTCACTGTAGTTATAGGCAGTTACCCCAGCTACAATGTTTCATTAAAAAACGTAGCAAAAGTGACTAGAATTTACGGACAATCTTACTATCATGAAATTATTAAATGTAATTGAAGAACTTTTTTCAAAAGTCGTCCATAAATAACCGACATCATAAAAAAAGGATCATGGCTACAGAGAAAAAACAGCAGGTTTTTGCAACGATCTCTGAGGAATTTATCCATTAGTTGGACCCGCGTCTTTTGCGAATTCTCACTTGACCCCTAAAATACATTATTCTCAGAATAGCAAGTGCATATCTGACTTACTTTACATTTCCTGTTGAGTAAGTAAGTATAGTTACCTAGGTATAGTCTCAATACAAAATGAGATCAACCTTGTTTATACCTATATATACAAACAATGATTGTATATTATTTTAGTATCATTGATAACAAACAATAATTTGCGATATTTATAGGAAGGTTAACTACCTTATAAACTTCAATTACATTTGCATGCGTATGCATAAGTACGTATCAATTGCTTATTTTATTCTTCCATGCCAATTTTAATAAAATCCTTACCTGTTTGTTTACTGTGAGTCAGATATCAGCTGCAAAAATAATAAGCAGTAGGTAAAATAAAATCTTTTAGGTCGTCAAATCAAATATGGCGAGAGGATGTGTCATCGACATCTCGCGTCTGGCCTCTCGGGGGCCTTTGAGACTTCAAGCAGGTAGCTTGAGACCTTTCGCAAGACTTTTTGTCCGGTACCTTTGTGTCATGAATGGCGTGGCGCTGACGAAGGTCTGTTTCTGTTTGCTATGCACTTGTTGCTATTGTACCTTCGGCGTCCTTAGCTTTTTCTGTGTTGCGGCATTCACATTCTGAGAAGCGATTAAGAATCTATTATAATATTGTACCTATCTTATCAAATGCTATTGTTTCTCTTGCAACTAGATGTGACCTATCTGCTTCTAGCTCGATAACTTGTTTGATAAGTTTACTGAGAAATAAGTAAAAAAACCTAGAGATTTTTTCACAACTGCTATAATCATCATCATCATCCCTGAATGCCCCACTGCTGGGTATAGGGCTCCTTAAGTTTATACCACTCTCCCCGGTCTCTCGCTAGTCGCATCCACTAATTACTTTTGATGTCGTCAGTCCACCTCATCCTCGGTCGGCCTGGTTTTCGCCTACCCAGTCTCACCAACAACTGCGACACATCATCATCATCATCAGCAGCCAGAAGACGTCCACTGCTGAACAACCTCCCCCTTTAACCTCCACACTGAACGACAGCCTGCCTTTTGCATCCACTGGATGCCAGCGACTCTCACTATGTCGTCGGGTCATCTAGTGGGAGGCCTACCTACGCTGCGTCTTCCGGTTCATGGTCTGCGACACATTGAGACACATAGACATACAATATTATATTCTAGAACAGGCAGGCAGATATTACACTATGAATACTATCTTGTGCCGTACGGTTAACTGGTATCACCTTATCAAAGCGGTCTATTAGTAGGGACTTCCGCAGTACTGCATGGTACAGCTCCGAGGAACGACCCCCCCCGCCCCTCACCCACCGCAGGGTGAGTGCCCGGCGCCCGCACACCGACCTATGATCAACACAACAAAAAGTCCTTCCTTTTCAACTTTTGTTGTGTTTGTTGTAATTCCACATTCGACTCAGGCTTGCCCGAGGGTGATTTCAAAGTTGGAATTCGGAAGATTAACTTTAATACGGGTCCATCGATTAGAAACGCTTTGGACGTTTAAAATAAGGACATTTTAGCTGAGGAATGCGCCTCTGGTCGTTTTGCTTAAAGTGTCCTTATCACAATCTTAATTCGTGCTTGCCATGACATCGAACGTGAACGCCATAATTCAAATATCTACTTTGAATTCGTGAACATTGTTACCTGTAGCATTGATTTAGGTATTTGCAAATCTATTTGTCCCGGGCATTCAATCTGTCATTGTAACGGTTCGGTCTCCAAAGCGGATATTGGAAAAACTTGTTACGCTCGCGTTGCCGTGGAATATGCTCCGCTTTGCTCTAAACTTTTTTCAAACCATTTCAATATAACATTGAATTTTATTTGCGCTTGGGTTCTGTTTCGTTTTATTGATCTTGAGGTCGGAACAATTCCTCGACATTTAACCGTTAGCACATTGCGCAGATTATTGCAAAGCGTGAAAGGAACATTGGAATGCAGCGGACGTCCCTGCTCTCTCATAACCTATCTGTATCTTTAAAGCACGACCGAACAGTGTTCAAAGGCAGTATGGTTCAAATGAAGATAATCGATTAAGCACGTTTCACATCTGAAGTGTTTACTTATCTCCCTAAGTGCTTGTGCGTTATAGTAAGAAGATTTATGCTGCTAAGAAATATTACACGTATGTTGAAGCTAAGGAAAAGGCGTTTCTTCCTGGCCGGTCGATAGGTAGTGCAGGCTGCGCTAGACGTTGCATAACTACGGAATCCAAGGATCTACGCGTTTATCTCTAGAGTACATTCGCCTTAACACCCACTTAGTCATTGTTTACGGACAAATATTTGAACTGAGTTCGGGTCACGTACCACGTGTATCAAAGACTCAAATTTTTCGTAACCGCTTGACTTTAGTGAACGACAATCACCGTCGGTTAGTATAAGCTACTTATGAATTCAACAGTGTTATGTTTCGGGGAAGGGGCAAGGATCGCGTTTCGTGTAAGAATAAGCTAAGCTCCTGTTACCTTTATGGTTAATATTATTAGCTTTAGATAATTTTGCGGAGATAAAAGCCGTTTGCGTGTTCAGTGCTGCTTGATTATTGTTGTTATTAATTTTGTAGAATCCAGTTAAATTCAACACAAAATCGTGCAGGAAATCATTAGTAGCTTTACTAATATTTTATTATTTTAAATTGAAACGTGTTGATAAGGAATCTGTATACCTTCATATACCTAATCATCATGTTTGCCTTAGTATCTCTTCTTAGAAGCTGTTCTTTTATATTTCACAACTTTATTTGCTGATAGTGGCGGTAGCTGTAGAAGTTGTCATCAGGTTGTAAACAGTTTGATGTGCTACTGAAAATTTAGGACAACGTGCGATGCGTCACCGTTTATGTGTTATTTCGAAAACGCTGTCGCAATGTTAAACAAGAAGTACTTCCTTTGTACTTATAGGATACTGAAAAAACTGCTTGAAAAATGTATAATAAAACGATTTCGGGGTTGGTCCCATTCTAAAAGTGGTTCATAATGATGAGTACAATTACCTTGTTTTGGCTTCGAGAGTGTTCCTCTTACACCCTGTATATCACATCTGGTGTGAACAATAAAGATGTATCTATCGATCTATCTAACATGCTCGTTTAGAACTGGCAAAATGACACGGAGCAAACTAGCGCGTTACGTGCGCGTATTTCATATTTTTTTGCATTTCATGTAGTATCCAATCAGACGGCTCGTTTGATTTGTTTAATTTTGTAACCATTGTTACCGCGTTGTAACACGTTTACAGCGTGTTATGTGATTTCATACAAAATTTTGGCCTGCAACATCTAACGTTAACGAATCCTCGCTTTCGTTTGTTATTCGTTCGCAAACATTCGCTAGGACGCACAGAATTACAAGTACAAACGTTTATTGTTCAAAATATGCAGAGTGACAACTTTCTTCTCTCACGACTCTGTCATACAGTAGACTGTATGTCTGACGTTGCTTGATCTTATCAGATAATTTGGCGTCTGGACTACATCTTGTACTACTGTGTGGACAACGAACGTCATTACACGCTTTAAGTGCTGTTGAATTTCACGCTCCATATATTATACTACTGAATATGGCATTATTATCATCTACTAAAAGAACTGATTCACAAACCAAGCACGTACCTACTTAATTAAACTAATTTTTTGTATAATGTTGACATTTTTAGTTTGATTATTTTAAAATTCAATTCGTAATAATTATTATTAATGTAATGTGACTAGCTACTATTATTATTATTTTCTATTGATATTGTTTTTTTGATTTGTATGAGTCTATGTTACTTGAAATAAATGATTATTATTAATATTTTTATTACGAATTTTTAAGCCTTAATTTTCACACAGTTTTAGTATAAAATTTTAAAAGTGTAACTTTATTAGTGTAAACACCAACTTTCTTGCATTTACGCAAAGAATACACTATTAGGATAACAAGATTTTGAAAGAAGGTAAATCCTTCGTTTTAAAAGACCTATTTAACAACATACTACTCAGCTGGGTGCAGCAAAAAAAAAAGCATTTCAATTGTACCAGACCCAAAACACAAAATTAAGGTCTATACTAAAACTCCAAGATTGTGCAAATTTCATGCACTTACCTTAATAACTATAGAAGGTTTAAATAATTTGGAGACACGCACGGACAGAACAAACTTATAAAGGGCCCTTGCCTTGTAGTACTACGAAACCATTATTTTTACCGCATTTTTTTTAAATTTCATTTGGTGTCATGTCCTTGAACTGTAGTAGAATGGTGAAATTAAAAAAAGTACCAATACTTTTTAAGTTTTGGTACTTATTTTACTTTAGTTGTGTGTTTAGTTTCAGACGCTGCAAGAAACGCCCAAAAAAGTAAATGCAATCTTATGAACTTTACGAAAAAAAATTAACAAATTTTCAAGAATATTTCGTGAACTTCTTGTACCAATTCAATCATACCTTGTTATATCAAGGTACCTATACAAATAATCATTACTGTTTTGGTTTCGCACGTAAGCTTTGTTTCAGAGTTTTATTGAGCAGTGTGCGGTCATTGTAGTATTTTCGGATTCACACCATTTTATTGCATGTATGTTAGTGAGTAAGCTTTCTAGTGCTGTATTTTCACAATTCGTTATCTGTGTGACTAATCAATTTTGACTTACATAAACATTTAAATCGAAATCTTCTTATCTAACTAGCTCAGAGTTTAAAACAGTCAATTATTAAATTCGTTTGTTGGTTAACAACGGTGTCAATTCTGTGGTAATTCGCACTGAACTGAACCAATTTGGAGTCATCATCTTTATCAACCCATCATGTTCCCACTGCTGGGACTCAGACCTTTCTTCAGAGAGAGAGAGAGAGAGAGAGTTGGACCTCAAGCTAACTGACATAAGTTCCAATGCAAATTGATTATTTGACTATTTTCTAGCTTAGTAAGTAAACAAGACGGGGGTCAACTCAAATTTGACCTCAAGTTAACCCACATAAGTTCTAATGCAAGTTGATTATTTGACTATTTTCTAGCTTAGTAAGTAAACTAGATGAGGATCAACTTAGTGGACCTTAAGTTGACCGACATGAGTTCTAAATGTTCCAATGTAAGATGACTAATTTTCAAGATGGGGTCAACTTAGATTCGAACTCAAGTTGACCGGCATAAGTTGCACTATAAGTTGACTATTTGACTATTTTCTAGCTTAGTAAAGAAACTAGGCAAGGGTCAACTTATACATTGAAATAGTTAATTACGTTTAAGCTGACGCATATTTTCTATTCACTTTAAATCTGCTTTGGGCGTAACATAGGCTAGTTATTATTATCTATCCATAAATATAAAAGCGAAATTTTATCCCTGGTCACACTGGCTTGCCGCGAGCTCTCACAGATTAGGAAATACCACTGACTGACTGAATTACCACAACATCTCGAAAATTATTAAACATACGAAGCTGAAATTTGGCAGGTAGTTTCTATATTCCGTACTTCCGTAAAGGTCCGCAAAGAGAAGATTTTGGAAACGGGCCAAATTATAGGCGGGAAATAGAGGTTGGAAGTTTATACGAAACGTGTACGAAGTCGCGGGCAACAGCTAGTATGAGGATACACGAATAGCTGTATAAAATATGCTGCTTTCAAGATTATAATAAAAGTCTTTAGGATTATCGGCGTGGTGAAGTCCAACCGCACGATAGCCGGCGATTAGAGAGGCCCTAACGGTGCTAATCTGCTGCTCCAATTGTAATAGGGTAATATTGAGGTTTTAAGGACTTTCCTAAGTAGTATTTATAATTAGTTGAGTGGAGCTGATTTGCTGCTATTTTGACATATGACCGCGACAAGTCTAATATTTTGTCTGTAGATTATGTCGCAAAATCGAAAAGTACCTAGTATGAAGATTTTCCTGTAAACTTGTAAAAGACGAAAGAAATAAACCGGCCATGTGCGAGTTGGGCTCGCGCATTCATCATCATCATCATCATCAGCTAGAAGACGTCCACTGCTGAACATAGGCCTCCCCCTTTAACCTCCACACTGACCGACAGCCTGCCTTTTGCATCCACTGGATGCCAGCGACTCTCACTATGTCGTCGGTCCATCTAGTGGGAGGCCTACCTACGCTGCGTCTACCGGTTCGTTCATTGGGCTCGCGCATTGAGGGATCCTTACTACCACAAAACACAACCAGTTATTGTTCAGGCTTAACGCCTTCCAAAATAGTCGAAGCAATTGCATCATATAGTTTACGTTTACGTTTGTTGTATGGGGACCCCCATTTCGTTTTTACTTTTTGACTTTATTATTACTTAGTTAATCCTCTGTAACTTTACATATTCTGTGAAAATTTCAACTGGCTATCTATTACGGTTCGAAAGAAATAGCCGTTAATAGGTAGGACAGACATTATAGGCTTAGTAGGTATTACTTTCGACCCAACACAACAAGTAAACAGCTGCTATTTTATTGTTAAACTGCTGTGCTTAGAATTTCCAGCTTCTACTTATTTGATTGATTACTTAACTATAACTTGAAATGCATGCAAGGTTGACTTGTGGTGATTAAACGATATAAATAGTCCATCACTAAGTTGGTACAAAATGTTAAGGTCTTAAAGTTTCAAATACCTATTGTATTCTTCTGAATGTTGAGACAAATTGCTGTAGCAAAGGTGAGCGATAAAACAAAATGCTACCATCAGTGGAAGCAAAACAGCTATTTGTTATTTCAATGTCGCGGCATTGAAAAAGAAATACCTAATACTTTTGCATATACTTATGGCAGTTACACTTTTAAGTAGATTTTGGTACAAAATCAGAAACGACATTCCATTATCGTGTCAAGTCGCGTGAAGATTTCTTCACTGCATTATCTGACTGATACTTGGTCTAAGTTTTTTAAAGTCTGACAGCTGCAATGAACAATTTGAATAAAAACATTTTGTTTTATCATTGCTGTGTTTCGTATTAACGGGAAAAGCATCCAATGTAATTACAGGGCAAGATATTTAACATCTAATAATTATCTGGGTGCCGCGCATAATTTTGATGTAATACAAACTTCTGTTTGAGACTGAATCGTAAGATTTGTCGTCATGAAAAAGGGGACACATTTGTAAAAAAAAAAAACTATATCGGCTACCAGCCACAATTTTACATTAAAATATTATTGATATTATTGACCTATAACAAGAAATATAAGAATTTACGGTTTTCATTTTAGCTTTAAGCTTTTTACAGTTGTCACTACAAAAAAGCTTGGATCAAGTATAGTTTCTAGTTTTTACTGAACTTCCGGCATTTATCTAAAGATTTATAAAAAACTACACAATTGGTAATTTGTTAGGCGCAGTATTTTATCAGAGAAATCGTCTATTCACACCCGCCTCGTAACATAATTGCATAGTAGGTACATCAGTTATATTTTCTTATAATCACTACTAACTGATTCTTGTGTAGTCATTATTAATAGTAACTTTCTTATAACAGTTATGCTATTAAGAAGAAGTTATTATTTCGCTGATTAGAAGAGTAAAATCTTATGACTTCACGGCTATACGGCACCTACACAGTTAAAACAGAGATTGAAACTCCTCATCCAAACTTTTGAACCATAAACCAAAACATCATTTGTGTATGTTTTTATGAATTTTTCAAAAAGCGCTGAATCAATTTTGATAAAATTTATATGGGACCACCTCTGAGATTATAGATAGGTACATATCTACGAAACATAAAAAGAATCATCAAACTAAATACAAAATTAGTGGAGTACCTAACCGCGAAACAAACATTTAAAAAAACATACAGTTGAATGGATAACCTCCTTCTTTCGTCGGTTAAAAATAGATAAAAGTATACATACACATTACAATTAGTCGAAGTCCATTACATAAAATTACAATTAAATAACATTGCAAATTAAAAACCCGGGTATGTCCTAAAACTGCGACCAGAACCACCGGAGGATGGGCAGCAGCGTCCTATTAGTACACGGTGAACGTACTGCGATCCCCAAGCCGCCTGCCAAGCGTGGGATTTTGGCAACAAGAGGACTCTCACTCACTTGGAGATGCACTCTCCAAGAGGGAGGCCTTGGTCCAGCAATGGATGTTTAATGGCTGCTGATGTGTGTGTGCAAATAAAATAAAAAACTTCATCCTTACTAATCCTTACTAATATTATAAAAGCGAAAGTAAATAGATCTCTCTGTCTGGATGTTTGTTCGCTTTTTACGACTAAACCACTAAGCCGATCTTAACGAATTTTGACAAGATGATAGTGTACATCATATGGACGGACATAGGGTACTTATTATCCCAGAAAATGCGGGAAAATTGGAAATTCGCGGGTAGCACCGCGGGATTCAGCTCGGTTTTAATAGATAGGTACGTCAGAATGGCTGGGTTGGGCGTGAATGTGCAATCAAAACACAATGGTATTTAGATCTCACCATACTTTATCCACAATCTCAACCACATGACATGTGACTATTCCATAACATATGGGGTAATAAAACTATGGGGAGAAACAAGTTGTTACCCATACTAATAATAAAATTGTTCTCTGCCGTTTGACACCACTATTTGTTTTTGTAAAGATTACGTACCTACCAAAGTTTCCTGCTCATCTAATTCAAAATTAGTATCTTCACTGGACTCACTTTTAGATTTTTAATGTCGTGGTAATGTCATGTTATAAAAAAAATCGACGATCAGCATGATTTCAACCAGCGCAACGTAATATTTTTCTAAATGTAATTCATTTCCGTGCCTGGAAGAGATAGCTATAAGAGATAAGGCTACCTGTTAAAGCCTAGATAATAGTTTTATTGTAATGTATAATTATGTAATCCTTGTTTTTGTAGACTTTTCCTAAGATTTATTTTATCTTATCTTAACGACCCGGGTAAACGCCCCCATTGCTTCTAGCCACTAAGCTATCTCCCACTACATAAAGTGAACTCAAGTCAAGAAACATCATCGCACTTAGAGTTTAAGCAAAAACATAAAGTTATTGACTTTTTTGTTGTGTTTTGGATGAAAATTAAGATGTAAAAATTGCAGTTTATAATGTGACCCAAATATACTTATATCAAATTTACCCAAATACATATACCCATAATTACTATAACTTATAACTTAGAAATATTAGTTAAAAGTGTGTTAAATAAAATTGGATTTGTCTCATTTCGCGCGTAAAAAAATCCGTCAACAAGGAGTATAGATAGCAGTTTTAACATAATAACTAATACTAATAGTAAATATAAATAATAAATATTTGGGACATTTTTGCACACACGGTCATCTGACCCCAAACTAAGCAAAGCTTGTGATATGGCTGCCAGAGACTGATATACATACATACATATTTTTAAATACATACTTAAATAAATATTAACAACCAGATATAGAACAAACACAAATATTCATCACATAAATGTTTGTCCTAGGTGGGAATCGAACCCACACCCCCAAGCTAAGAAGGCAGGTTAACTACCAACTGGACCAACGGGCTATCTGAATAGTGTAATCGTTCAATGAATGAACCATAATAGAGCAGTCATACTCAATTTATACACGGTAGAGTCAAACTGAAGACTGAATAGAATGGTTTTCGCATACCTACTTACTTCAAGCTGTGTTGATATTTTCCACCACATCACGTCTCTGAAAGTTGGAGCCGCTGAGCTTGCGCAGAGACGTTGGTTCGCTCAGCTTGTTCTATAGATATTATAACGGGGAATGCTCTGATGTACTTTTTGACCTTATCCCTTCATCCCGGTTTTACCACCGAACCGGTCGCCATCGCCAGAAATGCCATCCGCACATTATAGATGCGTGGAAGTCTCGCACTGTTCGATTTGATCGATTGTTTCTGCCACGCACCTGTAAGTTGTGGAATGGCTTACCACCTTCGGTTTTTCCTCCGAAGTATAATTTGGACTGCTTTAAACGAAGGGTGAATAGAGTCCTCAAAGGTAGGCAACTCACTGACAATGCCCCGGGTATTGTAGGTGTCTATAGGCAGCGGTGACCACTTACCATCAGGTGGCCCGTAGCTTGTTTGCCACTTCTCTATCTCTTCTCTATCTCTACATAGTATAAATTGAAGTCGCTTTCCGCGTCTGTCTGTATGTCTGCATGGACGCTAACTCCTCCTAAACCACGCAACGGATTTTGATGCGGTTTTCACCATCAGTTAGATATATTTTCAAGGAAGGTTTATAGATATTACTAGCGACCCGCCCCGACTTCGCACGTAAATTACACCCGTGCGAAGCCGGGCGGGCGGGTCCCTAGTATTCTATAAAAAAAAAAAAAGTTAGTTTGTGACTTTACTTGCAGGTACTACCTATTACCTGCTACCTATTGTATTTAAGGTGTAACTTGCCTGATATAAATTTTATCGCAAGCATAACCCAAATGAAGTAAAACCCGATTAATAACATTGAAAAGCAGTTCACCTGTTAAATAATTCACTTAAGGCGAGGTTTTCCCACTTTCAAGCAATGCTTGTTTACTATAGATGACTTTAAGGCTTAATATATTGTATTAAAGTCATTTAGTGGAGCAAAACCATGACGCTTACATATAGCCGTGCGTTTCGCTACTTCTAATTTTTTTTTCATACTTTCGAAACGTATTTATAATTGTAATGTAAAATGTTTCTTTACAGTTCCTTACATAATTACGAAATCTGTATATTAGGATCATAGACATCATTTAGTAAATATGTATTCCAATGAATCCAACAAACAGGGAGAAAAGCTCAAATCAGTGTTATTTTCATACATATTTTTCTATCGCGCGAAATGTCCTTAATTGTGTTTCAGTCTTTACGGTTTCCTAGATAAAACATTCAATTTTGATATGACTCCATTTTTAGAATTATAAGCTAAACATGGAAGTAGACAAACTAAAACTAGAATGACCAAAATTGCAAAAAGTGGGAATAGAGGGCCTTGAATTATTATTTTATTATTTGTTGTGTAGGCAGAGCATACTTTGGAAATCGGTGACATCTCAAACAAATCCATATCCAAATACTGGGTATTCGGTTATATAACGGATATAAATTAGAGAATATAATTTTACTCATAAACTAATCTAATTATAAACAACTTTTACTATGAGTCCAACCCTGAAATCGCTAGTTGTTCCATAGCAAAATGTAATTAGCACTCAACGAAATGTATGAAGCAGCTGTTTTTGTCTCTCGCAATTTTAGGGTTAGTCCCATAGAAAAGGTAATTTTTTTTTTAAATAATAAAATGAGATAAGTCCGCGTTTGACCACCAACTCGCCTGTTGGCAAGCGACGATGTGGTCGAAGATGAAGCACGCAGACTTAGAAGATACCTATTCACTCTGGCCTTGAAAAGGCCCAGATTATAGATAAGATTAGAATATTCTCGAATATATCCGTTATCTAATCAAACACCCCGTAGAATTTTCTTATTCTAGTTTTTATAATGGCGTGCTAAATCTTCATGGAATGTCCATTCTAGGTAAACTTGGTTCATAAACATTTGACATTTGAAAGATGGCCCGACCCATCTGGTAGCTCAAATTCCTTTTGTGGTTCGTACGAGTCGGTGTAACTGCATTCGTGAACCAGTTCCCAAACGTAGGTATAAGCCTGTCTGGTATGTTAATGCCTTCGCTAAACCCCACATCGTTATACCACTCTGCAGGTATCTGTATCATTATTGTATAAGTACCATCTATATAGCTACATCAGACGACTTTAGCTACATACACTGTACCTTATATGCTAAATAAGTACAAAGTTTCATATCGTACTGCGTATAAAGAGAATCCTACAGTATAGACCTTCCAGTATAGCAAGTTCAGAGAAAACCATTGAGCTGATAGTGGCTGGACCGAAACATAATACATACTAGTGAACAGTGTCTAATTGGACTTTCTTTAAAAGTATTTGTTTATATTAATGCCGTTTAGTAGATGGAGGTCACATGGGAATATATGGTTCCTCCTAATTAAGTAATTATCTTTAAAAAAACCCATTGTAATATATAAGCGAATATGAAATGTGGAACAAAAAATGGGAGAGTTTTTGGGGGTCGATGGAACAGGTCGAAATTTCATGCAAAGGTACATGGGCACTTTTTATAAGTAAACTCCCTAAACACTAAATAAATTACTACATCTGCACTACTATACTTATACTTAGTATGTAATCTGTTGTCGTTGTTATTTTACGCAGCAAATTAAAATACCAGCTATGGTACCATCATAAATAGGTATCTAATCACACTTATTATTATATACGCGAAAGTTTGTGTGTGTGTGTGTGTATGTTTGTTACTCCTTCAAGCTGAAATGGCTGGACGGATTTAGATGGAATTAAGAATATAGATAGCTTATTTTCGTCAAATTCATCATCACTATTTTTCATCACCACGCAATGATATCTCGGGCACAGCTAGTTTATAGATATTATCATTCGAACAAAAACTCAATAACAGTATACCTTACCTGCAAGTCCTGCAACCCACACATCATCTCGATGATTACGCAGGCAAGTATTCTGTATCATAATAATGAAGTAAGTTTAATAATATTAGCTTGTATAACATTAAGTACTAGGTACCATCAAGACGTGCTTATTGTCCAAGGACTTGGACTTGCTATATATACTTGTAATGTCAGTGATTTTATTGTGCCCACTCTACGATATATTTATAATTTAACTGGGTGTCCCACTGGTTCACATCATTTTCCAAGATAATAATACGAAATATGATAATATTTTTTATTTAACAAGGCCCCTTGGTGTTGGTTTCGGCCCTCACAAATGCCTATCAAAAGTCCGGGCTAGACCCGAGAAAGTTTCAATATAAATAAAAATAATATAAGACGAGTCGTCTCAAACATTTAACTATTATATATTACTAGCGGTCCGCCCCAGCTTCGCACGGGTATAAATTATAGCCAACACCATTATTAATTGTATCATTATATTTACTGATACTAAAACATTTATAAAAGTTGCAAGTGTCTCTTTGTATGTTCCATAAACGTATTTTATTAACGTATTTGTTTATTTTAATATCTACAAGGGATGAATATATAAATAATATTTTCTTTTGCTATTTATTTAAAACTAGTGGTCCGCCCCAGCTTCGCTCGGGTATAGATTATAGCCTATGTTACCCGGGGATAGTGTAGCTTCCCGTCAGTGAAAGAATTTTTCAAATCGGTTCAGTAGTTTCGGTGCCTATTCAATGCAAACAAACAAACAAACAAACAATCAAATCTTTCCTCTTTATAATATTAGTATAGACTAGCGACCCGCCCGCCTGGCTTCACACGGGTGTAATTTACGTGCGATGCCGGGGCGGGTCGCTAGTTATATGTATAAACCTTCCATGAAAATGTATCTAACTGATGGTGAAAACCGCATCAAAATCCGTTGCGTGATTTAGGAGGAGTTAGCAGCCATACAGACAGACAGACAGACGCGGAAAGTGACTTTAATTTAATTTACTATCTAGAGACTAGAGATAGAGATAGAGAAGAGAAGAGATATTGGTACATTTGAATGAAAATAGCCCGATGTCCATTATCGTTCACAATTTAAGACTGATATACTAAGAAAGAAATGGGTCAGCTAGTAAGTTTTCGTAATAAATACGAGTTGATACGGTATGACCCAGTTGGCGAGTCGCCGTAAGATAATTATAATTAGTATCTACTCTACCAGTTGCGTCTTATACGCCATTTGTGTTTTCTGGCATTTTAGAGCACCGATAACGAACTTCTATACATGGTTACGCGGAAAGGGTGAACTAAGCCGAAAAGGGTCCGTTATTCTCATCATCATGACTTTTACTATGGGACCAACCCGGAAATTGTAAAAAAATTAGCCGTTCCATACATTTTGTCGGGTGTGAATGATAGCTTTTTATGGAGCGGCAGTCATTTTTTTCGCGATTACAGGGTGCGCCCATAGTAAAAGTTGTTTATAATAATGAGTATGATGAACGCCTTTCAGCTAAGTACAGTCTCTTTGCGTAACCCTATATAGGTTGTCGTGACACACTTTGGCAATCATTTACCGTTTGTATTTAATAGTTTTTTTATTGATATAAAGCTTTCAAATTTATTGTTAGTTGATAACTTTAACGACAAAATATTTAACGCTTCCGTAATAAATTTCTTTACCACCAACAATGAAAGATAAATCATTAAAATATCTTTTTGTAGGTACTAGCAGTGTACACGATGGGATTTTAACTTAACATTTTCGTGGTCTAAGAAACCGGTGTGTAAAACCAAATTTACACGTTTCTAACGAAAGTAATCAAAGTTCCATCCAAACTGTCTTCTCCTTTTAAATCCCCTTAGGGGATCAGTTTCTAAAAAAACCATGCTATGTAATTTTAATTATAAACAAAGTCTACGTACCAATTTCTACGTTTCTAACTTCAAAAATGACGTACTAACAGACAAATCTTCATTTAACTCATTTACGGGATGAATTTTCGAAAATCCTTCCCTAATGTTCACCTTCGTAATTTCACCACACATTGGTCATTCACATATTTCAACTAAAAGATGGGAAATGAAAAATATCCCTTTCAGGCGCATGCTTATCTAAAGATACCTTGCCGAACTTTGGTGTTCTTCAACCTCATCACTATATATGTATATATATATTTTTTAAACATATTTTACTACAAAAATAATCACTGCTTGCTTACGTCCATTGTTTTACTAAAGTAGTGTCAGCTTCCTAAATAAAACAAAACACAAGCCACCGTTAAGTTACGCTGTTTGTTAAGTTTCCCATTGTTTTTGGTTTAGTGAACTCAACGTGCTTATGTTTTTTTACTAAAGTTTAAAACTGAAGTGTAACTTTACACCGTCAGGGATAAACAAGTGTTAAGTAAACTCAGAGTAAACCACAGTAATCTGCAGCGTATCGGGCGTAAACGGAAAATAATTATGTTTAAAAAAAGTTTATATTCAATACGCAACGAAGATTTTTTGATACTGTTTGAACAAAAAACTAACTACTTATATAGAACATTTTAATAAACAAGGCTTTTTGGTATGGTATATAGGTTTTAAAAGCTTTTGCAACTTTGTCGTCCACTTTTTAGGGATTGTGTAGAAAAATCTTAGGTACCTAATTTGACGTAGGTAATTGCCCTAGTGCCCTTGGTTGTGGATACATTTGTATGTACAGCCTTTTAACGACACACGGTTTTTATAAAGACAGCTGGCCTTGGACATTACATCGGGCACGTGCTGTGGGATTGTGAAGCCACAGAAGAAACTAGAATCGCTACCGGGTTGCATGAGGCATCATTATCTTCTTCATCTACGTCACCACAACAGCTAGAATGCTTTTCATTATATCTTTCCATCTACGCTACTGGAGCAACAGTACCTGCGCCTCTGGGGTGCAGGACTACGATATTTCAAGGAGCTGGGTTGGCTCGGGTAGGTGCTGGTAGGGGAAACGCACAATATGCGGGACGTCAGTGCAGTACTTATCGCCACCATCTCGAATAAGAATCTAGCCCAGTCTTCTATACTTAGTCTGAAATTCTTGGTAGAGTGGTCGTAGTCGGTAAGACGGTGGTACTAGGCAGGTACTTCAAAGTCGTCACTGTCAGCGGTGATCACTGATCTTGTAATGCCTCTCCATTTTACTCATTTCCTCGCATTACGAAGACACCCTCTTATATAAGACAGTTGCCGTCTTAATTAGGTCTCTCTTTTCTGCTACATGACCACCTAGGGCCTAGGTGGTCCTAGGCCGATTGAAGTACTCTTTTAGAGGAATTTTGAATTACACTCTCCACATCTCTACATCCTCTATACATTCATGAAAACTTCCACTTTTCTGTTCACCGAAGTGGTAAACTTGTACTCACTTTTTTCACAGAATAGACACGTTTTTAGGGTTCCGTACCTCAAAAGGAAAAAAGGAACCCATATAGGATCACTTTGTTGTCCGTCTGTCTGTCCGTCTGTCAAGACCCTTTTTCTCAAGAACGCGTTAAGATATCAAGTTGAAATTTATATTAAATAGGTACTTGGATTTATGGTTTCTTCCGGCTGTAAAAAAAAGTTGTAAGTCAATGCAATCAAAAGATATGACCATTTATGTAGCATATTTTGCGATTTCACAGGGGAATCAAAACCTATAGGGTACTTCCCGTTGACCTAGAATCATTAATTTTGGCAAGAGGCAAGGTCTTACAGCACATATAAAGAAATAAATCTGAAAGTTGTTAATTTAACGTTATATCACATACAAAATATTGTTTTACAATTACAAACTTACATTTTGTAGTTGTTATGTATGGAAGAACCTTATTGTCAACTACAAAGTTAAGTTTGTATTTCATTATTTCAACTTCAGTTAGTTTTCTTTGGACTCCTGCTCTGAGGGTTCCGTCCAACGGAACCCTCAGAGCATGAGTCCTACTCGTACTTGTCCGGTTTTTTATCTACAGGTTCTCATAGTGCAATCAGTGTACAGTACAATACCAGCACTCTTTGTAGTCTCCACGGTCTGCCGACCGCGTCGGCACGCGTGCCACAGTCGAGACGTAACTTGTTCAACATTTATGAAATGTCTGGCCTTTGCCCGTGACTTTGTCGGTGTCGGATCGTTAGCATTTTTTACTCAAGGAATTTTACTATTTACCTACTTGTTGTGGAAAATGGTTGAGAATGCTTGAATGCTTATTTTTTTTATTTTTCTTTCTAGACGTTGTGCTGGTGCAATGAACTGAAACTTTGTGTTGTATGACTATGGTAAAGAAGGATAGCAACACTTTAGGAAATCCATGAACACACCACTTTACTGGTGCATGAGTTTGACTTGACCATGACTTACTTTGCTTGACTCTGACTTTGACTATGACTTGTTTGACGCTATTTAATACTAAGTACTATACTTGTTTAATATTACGACTGAATTACTCTGTATCCATGGTAATAAATAACATTTATTAAAAAAAAAAACCTTTTATATGAACACATGACTTTTTTATAATAATTAAAGAAAACAAAATGCCTGTGCATTGAATTTGTTTATTTTCTTACCACCAATACCGACAGACGAGACAGGAAGTAGGGCCAATTTTATAGTTTTCAAACAAAAGTACCTATACATTCAAATGCTTATACTGTCCCTAATTATGAAATCATATTAATATTTTTAATATTTTTTTTTTTGATTTTTCGCTAATTCGCGATTTGAATAAAATAATAGGTTATCATCTATGTAGCGAGTTTTCAGCGAAAAATCAAATCACGAAAGTTTACAAAATAAATAAAAATGACTACATTTTAATATTGTTTTACTAATCGGCTCTATTTATAGCCAGCTTTTTTATAAGACAATAGGAAAATATCAGTCCGGTAGTCCTTTAACGTCTGCCGTCCCAGAAAATAACCTGGGTCACTCGCATTTAAAAATTACTACGACTACGATTTACGAAGTTTTGCCTTAGATCTTAAGGATTACACCTAAAATCCATCTCTATTTCTTCTCTATCTTCTCTATCTCTATGACTACATAGTATAAAAATTAAAGTCGCTTTCCGCGTCTGTCTGTCTGTATGTCTGTATGGCCGCTAACTCTTCCTAAACCACGCAACGGATTTTGATGCGGTTTTCACCATCAGTTAGATACATTTTCACGGAAGGTTATAACAAGCGACCCGCCCCGGCTTCACACGTAAATTACTCCCGTGCGAAGCCGGGCGGGCGGGCCGCTAGTACTATAATACTAGTTTTCCAAAAGGTACGTGATTTTTACACATCCTTGTACATTCTGAGAGCTATTAATATGCTGTCTTCCTCAACAGAATTAAGCGCGCAGTTAAGATTTAATTACCACTCTAACGGGGCGTGAGCACTAATGAAACAGGTGACATCGCCCGGGGCGGCCACCCTTCCTGTTCGTAATAGCTGGGTGGGTGCAGGGTGGCAACATAAATATTTGTAGCTGGATTTTTCGAGTTTTGGCGCTAACGTCAAAATAACATGTCCGTATTGGTATTTTCCTAAACCTGTGTATTTTCGAGCACCACTATGTTGGCCCAGTGCATGTTGGTAACTGTCGTATGTCTTTGAACTTTAGAGGTTCTTGGTCATACCGGTGTCCACACGATGTTTTCCTTCACTGTTTCTGAGCGATGGCATCGAAACTGCACATAATTTATTTGGGTACTAAATAAGACATTGGTGCAGGGCCAAGGTTCGAACCGGGTGCCTTCAGATTGTTAGCGCACATGCTACCACTCGGCCACCGTCGCTCCCTCGAAAACCATCGCTGTCTGACTGTATAATATACACAGTAAACAATTATGTGAGATGCCTTTAAACGAGAAATGCCAGCTTGCGCTGCGTAATAAATAGCTCGAGCTGCTCTAGACTGTTATTTTTTAAAATTTCGCAAAAGTTTATAGCTCCATAAATATAAAAGTCGAGAGGAATGGTCGTTAGTTGGCATGCGAGTTTTTTTAAGGCTGCGCTCTTAGATCAAACAAACAGGGAAATATGCCTTGGTAGGTACGATTATTATAGTTCGTGTTCAAATATCTAAATTTTTGTTTACAAATGCCAATACCAAACACATAAAGCAAGCTCAAAGTCGCACAACGAGCTGTGGAGATGGCTATGCTCTGGGTTTCTCTACGAGATCGAATTAGAAATGAGGAGATCCGTAGTCGAACGAAAGTTACCGACATAGCCCACCGGATTAGCAAGTTGAAGTGGCTGTGGGTAGGGCACATAGCACGCAGAACAGATGGCCAATGGGGCCGAAAGGTTCTGGAATGGAGACCACGGATCGGTAAGCGCAGCGTAGGATGTCCACCCACAAGATGGACAGACGACGTAAAAGAGACCGCAGGGAAACGCTGGATGCAGGCCGCTTCCAACCGGCCCTCTTGGAGATCGATGGGGTAAGCCTGTCCAGCAGTGGTCATCCTATGGCTGAATTAATGATGATGATGAAACACTTAAATAACATTTGATTTATGAATTTGAGAAAACTAAATGAATAAAATAAGCTATAACAAACACGCAATGAGAATATATTTACCAGTTTCGTATAAATACTACATAAGTAATGCTCTTCATCACACAGAACGAGTATTGACGTCAAATGACTCGTTATTTGTGGAAACGCGGCGTTCAAAGGCTTCCTAACCTTACGTCTAGATATAAATCTCTTCTATATACATTAGTAAACACAGTAGGTACATCTTTGTACTCGATCGACAGTTACTTATCCGTAGAGTCAAGGGTTTAGGCGCAGAATGTCAAATTTTCAATGACAACTGAGTCTACACAGGACTAATTTCTTAAAATGGCAAATTCAATGCTCAATTCTCAAAATAACCACTTCTACAAATAAACGCCTAATTCTCATAATGACCAATTATACAATACAGTACCCGGCATAGAGCGTGGTCTCTGTCACTCAGTACGTTATGTGACGTTTTTGATCGTGCGACAGAGACGACGCTCTACAAAGCCGACACATAGCCTATTATCTCCCTCTTTAGCTCGATGTGCATTACTTAATGCCGGGTACTGTACTTAGTTCTCAAAACGGCCAACTACTCATTTGGAAACCACTCCAATGACAGCCACTCGTTTTGGCTATCATCGCATTTTCATGAATCATCATCATCATCATCAGCCAGAAGACGTCCACTGCTGAACATAGGCCTCCACCTTTAACCTCCACACTAAACGAAAACCTGCCATCTACATCCACTGGATGATTTTCTGAATAATATTGATGTATTCGTTAGGAAGATTTGAGTTCCCTTATTTGACCACCTCCACATGTTAGTTGGTCCTTGTGTGTACAGTTTCTATTTGCTAGTTTCGTTTGGCCATTGTAGAGCTTAACTGGTTTTGTGGAACAAAGTTTCATTGAGAGGTGTTCAGCCGGGGTCCGGTTTGCTCACTACCAACGCTTTCATTGTTCATACTCGTAGCCTCAGCCATGACTGTGATATTTAAACTGTTTGCTTGTGATGACTATTAGCTATAGATAGAATATGGAAAACTCCTTATTGTTCATAAGAAATAACATACAAAGGACAAAAAGAATGAAAACTAGTATCGTATCGTATAACAACTGACGGTCTTACCGCTATAAGCAATATTTTCCGGGAAACTTAAACTACTACTATTCTACCATTCCGCACCGACCGTACCATTCTAATATTCAACTATTGATATTTATATTTTTGTACCGTTCCTATGATATTTCACACGAAAATATCATGCAAAATAATTCGAAATAAAGTAAATAATTAATATTCGGGACATTTTTGCACACAAGGTCGTCATAAATGCCTGACTTTCGAAAGAAAGTATTAAGTTCCCTCCAAAATCAAACGAAAACATTAAATATAAAACATTATAATTATATTCTGCGAAAATTACAGCCGGATATATTTTACGGTTCAAAAGATACCGTTAAAAGTCAGGAGAGACAAACAGACAGCTTAGGCTTAGTAATAAGGCCCCGTTGAAACCCTTTGGTTATGGAACCCTAAAAACCGTTGTAATGTATATTTTCCTAGTCACGTTTACTACGCACTGATACTCGTGTGCACAACTGGC
Organism: Agriopis marginaria; assembly: GCA_932305915.1. NCBI lineage: Eukaryota > Metazoa > Arthropoda > Insecta > Lepidoptera > Geometridae > Agriopis > Agriopis marginaria. Next base: position 8,232,355 of record OW029933.1, read on the forward strand.
CGCCACATGGGTCTCGGGTTACAGTTTACCACTGGCATGTGAATTATTTGAGTACACAACCAGTGCAGCCTGCGGTCAGGGTTGTCAACCGTCACTTGTCACTGAATTACAAGTCATACGGTGGAAAATACACTTTTGTAATATTTTAGGTAGACATAATTATAGTACTTATCTATATATATAAAAATGAATCCCTATTTACCTTGGTCACGCCATAACTTGAGAACGACTTTATCAATTTCATTCGTTTTTTATTTTTTATTTTCATATACTTTGTAGAAGGTTCTGACGGAAAGAAAAAAGAAAAGAAAATTAAGAAAATTGCGCAGAAAGGTAAATTTCAGAAAAATTAACGATGATTTTAACTACACTCGTTTAACAGTTCTAAGACAGGACAACGCCTGTCGGTCAGCCAGTTTAAAATAAAGAAGCCTTTATTGCTGTATTAAAAAATACAAATTTCCTTACTATCAACTACTAAATTAGATCATAATTTCATTTGTATTTATTTATCGGCAACCGGGTCTTTCCTATGTTACAGCTTGTCCTGCGACAAAGACCTTCTCCAAAGACTTCCATCTTTCTCTGTCTTTCGCTTTGAGATTCATACGTTTTTTTTTCTTTATACGTTAGGCCATACCATACCATATCCTAGCCATACATATATTATGGTACTTATTCTAAAACATTTTTAATGGATTTTATCATTTGTATTTAACATTAATTTATTATCTAGTGCAAATAAGTAAAGAAATAATCAGTATAATCATCAATTTGAAAAAAAAGTGTTACAAGTTGATCTATTTGTGGCGTTGTAGCTCCTAAAAGGATGAACTGATTTAAATGCAATTATCTAAAATAAAAAGTTATTTTTAATCGATATGGTGCTTAACTGTATTTGATGAAAATATGTTCGACTTTCGTTAAGTTGTGAGCTATTTACCAAATTGGTCGTTAAAAGTGTCCTTGTCTCATCATAAACCCTTAGGCTTATGGTGACTCCGTGATGTCATCTACTAGGCGAACAAATGTTTACTGGAGGTAAGTTTAGTGGTACTTTGGAATGATTTATTTAAATTAATGCAAATTAGGTCAAGCCTGAAAAATTACTTAGCTCCGGCAAATACTTGACAAGCATTAAATTTTGCTAATGTAATAACTAAACTTTGTTTTCTATACCGAAACTAAAACAAATTTCGGCAATTTGTTTCATCATTGGAGGCGGAATATGTAAACAACTTGGATATTTCACAAGTTAATTCAATGTAAAACCGAGAAAAAAACCTAGCCAAGTGCGAGTCGGAGTCACGCACTGAGGGTTCCGCACCACAACAAAATACAAAAAGTAGTGGAAAAAGTCAACAGCACGCCAAGGCGATCACCCAATACTGGACGAACAGACGGACCGACAGACAGATAGACTGACAGACAATGTACGCTTAGTAATAGAGTCCGGTTTACACATTTTGTGCACGGAACCTTAAAACACCCTTGTTATTGTGGCGCATGCTTTCTATAACCGGACGCACCTCTTTCTGCTTAGGTGCCAGATGTGTGTGAACCCTCAGAGGTTGTTTAGAAAGGAGCACGCGGATCCAAGGACGACGGCGTGTGCGCCGGTTGTTCACCTCAGCCGTGCCTCGGCCAGGAGGCGCGGGAACGAAGCGAGCTGGGACCGGATTGGGATCTACCACAGATTATCAAGCCTGAGTCTGGGATCTACTGACCATCTGCGATCAATCAGTAAATATTGATAACCAAATTCTACTTCTTGCCCTATTATTGATTTATTTTATTATATCTATATATCCTACTAATATTATAAACGCGATAGATGTATGGATGCTTTTTCCTCTTTGACGCTGCAACGCAACAACGGATCGACCTTTTTTTGTTCGACATTTGCATGGGTATAGTTCAAGAGCCAGAGAGTGACATAGGCTACTTTTCATCATCATCATTATCACCATTTTTCATCACTACGCGGGTGAAACCGCGGGGTGCAGCTAGTATTATATAAAAATGAATCCCTATTTACCTTGGTTACGCCATAACTTGAGAACAACTTTAACGAATTTATTCCTCTTTTTTTAAATGTTTTCTTATACTTTATAGAAGGTTCTTACGGAAAGAAAAATTAAGAAAATTGCGCTGAAAATTGGAAAATTTCAGAAAACAACGATGATTTTAACTCGCGGGTGAAACCGCGGGGCGCAGCTAGTGTACAATATATTTTACACGGAAAACAAATAGCTGTTAACCGACACAGTAGATATGAGATAAATAGTTACCCAAAAGCTAAAAAGAAGTTTTCAATATATGACTCTAAATTCAAGACTTTCAGGCTTACGTCGTCGTCAATATATAGGTAGGTAGTGTTTTGAAGTTTTTTTCTGGGCAAGTGCCTTTATTAACTAAACAAAATACAAGCTAAAACTAAAACTACAAATACAGTTAGACTGCCCATAGACCGTTGATGGACTAAAGACAATCCAAATGCTCAAGCCCACTACCAGTTGGCAGCGTACCCAGCATGCTGGCGGCATTACCACGTTGAATGGCAATGCTTATGCGTTGAGCCAGAAACACGCCAGCATTTTGTTTTGAAGTTATATCTATTTATAATACAAATGATAATATATCAATTCTCAATAGATAAATATCTTTTGAGACCCAATAATTTATCGAAACTTTAATTTTATTTTATTTTAAAGGGAAGAGTAAAATCTGTGTTTTTTACACAATCTTAGTACTAGATTTTAAGTATACAGTTTAAAGCTAGGTTGCGCATTATATACTAGCTGCGCCCCGCGGTTTCACCCGCGTAGTGATGAAAAATGGAGATGGTGATGATGATGATGATGAAAAATTGCCTATGTCACTCTCTGGCTCTTGAACTATACCCATGCAAAAAATCTGGTCGATCCGTTGTTCCGTTGCAGCGTGAAAGAGGAACAAACAAACCAACAAACAAACACACTTTCGCATTTATAATATTAGTATGATTAGTAAGATCTTCGATAGGTCGAGAGTAGGCCCCCAGATCCGGTCTCGGCATTGGACTCTGCATTCCTCTCTGGTGAATCGTACACTTTATTTGCAAGGAGTGCTAATGAATTATTAACGGTATGAGTTGACTGGTGTCAAACATAGTCGTAAAGTTTGCCCCACAGAAAATAGTTTTTTTTTCTTTTCTGTGGTTTTCACATAAATTCGCTGTTTGCCTAGTACACTTGCACTAAATTTGGTAATAGTCTATTTTGTTTGTTAATATTTAAGTTAATAACAAAACATCATTATTTTTATTGTGAACTATGTCTAACTGTAACTTATTGTTAGTCTGGAAAATAGCCTACGAGTATATAATTGTCAATATAAAGCCGGCCACAGACAGCTGCGCAAGAAAATGTAACGTCCACGTAGCTCGATGTAGCAATGTGGTCACACACTGCTAACTGATCTATGCTACGCCACACCACGTGAACGTGAGAGAGCATGAGCGGGAGGTCTCGGACCCGTGCTCCACCTAGGTTCTCCACCTGGGTGAAGCATGGGGTACTTACAAGTCCCCGTGCTCCAACTGATAATATTTTAGTACAACCGCGGTCATACGCGTGTGCCTCTGAAATCACATCCTCGTAGCCGTGCATAGCATGCGTGCATAGCACGCTGTGTATTTATATGTAAGGCTGCTCATATTGAACAATGCTAAAGACGAGAAGAAGGGTTACACGTAGCCGTGCGCAGACGTCTGCGGCCGGCTTTATCTTCTGCAGTAGCAATGTGGTAATAGCAGTCTTCTTTTGTTTAATACGATTCAATTTAGTAGGTTTTATTTAATTCAATTCAGCAGGTCGCTTTATTATGTGGGTGTAGGTATCACTTCATTCTCCTCTCTGTTGAATTAATTTTGCGTTTTACTTTCAAAAGGTTGAATAACTCTTAATAATACTGTCAAACCTAATTATCTGTTACACAATATTGCATAAGTCGTGTCTTATGTCGCCAAAAGAATGTGAAATGCGATATTCGGAAGTTATTACGTGACGTGAGGGTACAGGTGTTTCCGAATAATATTTGTCTTCATAAAGTAGGTTACCAAGTAGAGTGTTGGTTTACCTTCGGCCTTAAAGTAATCAAGTTGATTCATAAATAATGAGAACGTGTATGTAGATCGTATCAATCATAATAGTAATATCGATTTCAATCAATCCGGTATATCAATTTCATATCAACAGTATCTATTTTGTAATAATTGTCGTTAGTAGATAGTAACTCTTTATTGTGCATATACAAGAAAACGATTACATACAAACTGTTTTCTATATTTTTTTGTAAATAATAAGGCTTTGCAGCAAGGATTATAAATGGCATCACAATTTTTATGATAAAATCGTTTAGATTCGTTGCAAAAACACTTTAAGAATTTGGAAGCCGAGAGGAAAGCGAACTTTAGCTTAGCGCTTAGAGCGCTCGGGGCGTAAATCCGGAAGGCGCAGGATCGAATCCTGCTGGTCGTAAATTTTATGAATTGTCTATAACATAATAATTAATTAGGTACATATAAACACACTTAAAGCGAGTGAACAGTTGATATGTTTATTTGATTTCAGGTTTGGTTCCATAGTAAATTTTTGTACGTAATTATAGTAGGTACAATAGATAACCCCCTTTCAGCTTAGGAACGGAACGGGAGTACCAGTTCCGCGTAACCCTGTATAGATAATTCAATGAATAATCTTCACTCGTAAAGGCCTCATAGGCTTAACATTTCCCAGAAAATTGCAAGTTGTACCGGTGTTGCAAGGATGTGGTTACAGCACTTAATGCTGCAGGTTTTATACCAGTTTTACTTGTATCTAGTAAACGGTTAGGAGATGATTATAACATCCGTTCCAAAACATGGCGTAGATCGCTTCAGAATGATTAGTAATTACATGGTAATGCTACAGAATTTTCCCTATTTAACCTTATGAAATACTTATAGTCCATTCGCTATTGGATGATCGTTGATAGTTGTGGTAAATTGCAAAAAGTTGAATCATCATCATCATCATCAACCAGAAGACGTTCACTGCTGAACATACGTACAATACAAAAATCTTTATTTACCTTAAAACGCAATATAAGTGTACAGTTTTGCAGTATTTCTGGCACTCTCCGATCATGGATGCCCGTGACTCTCACAATGTCGTCGGTCCATCTAGTGAGAGGCCTACCTACGCTGCGTCTTCCGGTTCGTGGTCTCCACATAAGAACCTTTCTTTCCCATCAGTTATTGGTTCTTCGAGCGATGTGGCCTGCCCATTTCCACTTCAACTTGCAAATTTTACTGATGTTTATGTTAAAAAGTTAAATGAAAACATCTTGTTTTTTTTGTTAGTATATTTCATGCAACTTATACAGCAAATACTTAACGTTGTGTACGTTAGACAAATCAACAATGCAAATGAACGTAAGATGATGATGGACATCATATTTTGAAATGATATAGACAATTTTAAAAATTGCAAGTCGACAGGAAGCCTGTCGTAGCTCAATGGCTAGACACCGTCGATCAAGAATGTACCTTGATCGAAGCTAGACACGGTGGTTTACCCGGGGTTCGATTTTTGAATCACTCGTATGATATTTCGCACGAAAATAATTATCATGCCTCCAACTATATCTATGCAAAAACACGTTCATTTATGGCTCTGTTGCAAACAAACCGCGCCTTAACATTCGCTACGTTAGCATTTATAATCTTAAGAGAGAGAGAGAGACAGAGAGAGAGAAAGAGAGAGAAAGAAAAAGATAGAGAAAGAAAGAAATAGTTTTATTTTTGACAAACAGCATTTTAAAAATCACTAGAAGACGTAGCAACTAGGCCCTATTAGTATTTATGGTCTCCCAGATCCTATTCTCAAGCCGTTTCTGACCTTAAGTTTTTTTTTCAGCTGTAGTTTGGGTTTTCTATAGTTTCTGCGTACCATGTGATAAATCAGGATCAATGAGCATAAATCATTAAATAAATCCAAACAATACAAGTGGCTTTTGAATCATGTAATCAAAAGTCACTTGGAAGCTCAAAAGCCTATAATACCTTTTTGATGACATGCCAGTAATCATGTCTCATGTTTACTTTCACTTTACCACATGGTTGTAAATTGACTCATAGCAATTTTGTGGCGAATCAAAACGTGTCTAGAAAACAAGTAAATGATGATTTAATTGGGTAAACGTGCAATGAATTTGTTGTTATTACTAGCCTATGTCGTGACGTTGAATATTTATACAGATATACTCGGTCCAAGTTTTTTTACCTTTGAAATCATTGCAAAAGCTAAATAAATAAAAAAATTCATGTTTCAGTTCACTGTAGTATATCAGCAATCAGCTGAGATTTTGCTTGGTCTTCAGTTACCTGCATGCTAGGAAAATAGTACCAGTATAGTTCAAGTTACTTTTTACACAGAATCTTTGTCATTTAAGATCTTTTTAAGACAAAAATCGTATGTGCTTAAGTTAGACCAAGTAGATTCTATTTTCTCTGTTTACAAGTTTTATACTTGGAGGATTTATTGAAATTAATTTAAAGAATAAATATATTTTTATTTTTATTTTTCAGCTACTTTGTCCAATTTATTTTGGCTTTGACAGTAGCAAAAACATTGTTAAGAGTTGAATGAAAAAATAATTTAATATTTAACTATAGTATTTAGGCTACAATCTTATCTCAAATTTATAACCTATCAAAAGTGATCTGATTTATTACAGCATACAGCTTTATTACAATCTATTGCAGATGCCAGAGATACAGAACTTCGACCGAGTATAGGTAGTAACTTTGTCAGCGTAATGGTATTTTAGGGGCTAGTCGTGAAGGAAGGTAGTGCAAGAATGCGTATTGTGATCAGGTACTTTTCTGATCAACTAAGAGTCATAGAATAACGTAAATTACAACAAAAGACAACTGCTTAGGTAATTACGCTTTAACGAGTAGCTGGTATATTCATAGTGAGTCATTCGGGAAATAGAGTTAACAAACATCAGCGATTGGCCCATTCCAGCTATCAATATATATATTTTTTTCACATTGACGAAGAATACATTTTTTTCTATGCTGAAAGTTTGTGAACGAACGGACATCACTAAAATTCTAAAAACTCTCGTGTCATGCTCTGTTCATATAACTTTCATACGTTATAATTTAAAGCGAGGGTGGCCGGGCGGTAGCATAGGCGCTTTATAATCTGACGGCACCCAGTTCGATACTCGGCCCTTTCATCATCATCAGCCAGAAGACGTCCACTGCTGAACATAGGCCTCCCCCTTTAACTTCCACACTGAAAGACAGCCGCGTCTACTCGGCCCTTCCTTCACCAATGACTTATTTAGTACCCATCGATTTAGTAATAGTGGGTTGGCCCACTATTACATCGAAGTTCAACTTGAACTTTTAGTTTGTGGCTTTTGTGCAGATGCCTCACAACTATAACATCAACATTGATGTTAGTACCTAAATAAATCATGTGCAGTTTCTTGCCATCGCTCAAAAACGGTGACGGAAAATATAGCGAGGACACCGGGTATATCCACGATGTCACAATAACCTCAAAAGACATATGACATTCACAACGTTAGGGCCCATCCTCTCTCTGTGAGTGGGCCTGAGTCCCAGCTGTGGGAACATGATAGGCTGATATGATGATGATGAAATTTAAAGCGAAACAAGCAATTTCGGGATCGACTAATCCTACTTAATATTATAAACACTAAAGTTTGTATGCATGGATGTATTGATGTATGGATGTTTGTTTCTCTTTCACGCTGCAACGGAACAACGGATCGACCTGATTTTTTGCATAGGTATAATTCAAGAGCCAGAGGCATAGGCTACTTTTCATCATCATCGTCACCATTTTTCATCACTACGTGGGTGAAACTGCGGGGCGCAGCTAGTCTCTGATGAATTGAGATACTGAATTCAAATATTGTTGCGTGAAGTGCGATGCTGTCACAATAGCGTTATAGAGTTGTTTGCTATTCAGTGTTACGAAACTGATTGTATCTGATGAAGCGTCAGTTGTCAGATTGGAGCCAAGCCCAAATGGCTTCGAATTTTATGCTCGATCTTCGAATAGGTTAATAATAATCGATTATGTAATTGTTACAACGTAAACATTTTGTGGTTACATAGTTTGTGATTACAAATCGTGGATGCAAACGGCCGCAGTGCAGCGATTTGTTGCAATTTATTACTGCTACAAAATAGTTGTTTGACCATTTGGACACTATCGCCAGTCCTTTCGCACATTTTCATTATTATAAAAAAAAAAAATATATGTAATTATATTTAAAATAAAACAAAATAAACACGATTGGGCTTTCTTTAAATAAGCACTAATAACTTGGCGATATTTTACTACAGCTACATCCCAGTCTTACCTAAGTATTTCAATTTCTAAACAAACAACATGGCATTTTTGATTACTTTTTTATACTCCAAAATCGCGCATCGTACGTTTGCGTCGCCTCCAGATGCAGGACAGACAGACTTCACTCAAGCTAGTTAACTTGTGTTTGTATCGCCGCGCAGACCTCGGTAAAACGTCAAACGTAAAACGTAAAACGTCGGTAACTATCATTGGTTGAGTGTATTGACAACCATTTCTTACAAATTATGTCAAACCCTGCCTGCAAATGCACAAATAAACATTTCCTAATACCCAGTGACATGAAACAGTTGACAGATCTCCAACGCTCCTCCCGATTAGAACCCCCGCTTTTGATCGAAGCCAGTTTCAGGATCTGCTCATCTGTTAATGTAGGTCGCTTGGATTGACATTGAAAGGGGAGCGACCGTCGTCGTCGCTTCTAAACGGGGCGCGCATTGTTGGGTGAGGGCCAAGTGGACCATCTTTCATATTGGTCGAAGACGGTTTGTAAACTCAAATCATTCGATTCGAAATTCATCTGACGCACTTTGGTGTTAGGTTTTTATTGAATTTTGCTAGGTTGAGCATGCATTCGTATTATACAGGCTGACCCCAAAAGTTTTATTTAATAAGGGATATGGGGAGGATGTTGGTGAGATTCACCAGGAGATAAGGAGTACACGATAACGGTCTAAGAAAATATTTCATGGATTTTGGACACCTTATGATTGGCATTTATAGATTTTAGTAAAATCTATAAATACACGATAAACGACACACACATAGACACATAGTTGCGCCTGTGTATGTGTCGTTGAAAAAATGTTTTTGACATAACTAAGCTTGAAGCATTTCAATTTCCATATATGTAATGTTTATAGCGTATTTGATACTATAATTATATTATAACCATAGTTAGAGTAGCAGAACTTTAACAAATCGTTAGATATTAATATTCAGTATAAAAGTGGTTTTCACAAATAACTTTTATCTGTATTTGAATACCTATTAGGTATAATGCGAAAGTTTGTGTAACTAAGTTTGTTTCTACTCAACTCTGTAATTTCTGAACGAATATGAAAGTAGGTTATACTTGAATTTACACGTAGGTTATTATTTCTGTACGATAACGTGAAACCAGGAATAACAACTAGTTTCCCTAATCTTAACGTTTTCCAAGAACGTTTAACTGTCTAGACTAAAAAATTAGGCGTATAAATTAGCCACGCTATTTTAATGATGCCAGACTAAACAGTAACTCCGTGCGATTGCGATAATTGCTCGGTTTTTCTACGTTAGCCGCCAGACGGCCTTGAGAGCTTGACAGTTTCTTATTCAGCCCTATAAAGATAAGGTAAATCGAACAGAAAACGTACCTAATATAAATGAACAGACATTTACTTTAAAAAGCATTGGTGTCCTACTTTATATATATGTATAGGATAGGTATATATTTTATAAAAAGAGCGGCAAACAAGCATGCAGTCCGCGCTTGATGGTGAGCAGAAACCGCCGCCTATGGACACCTGTAACACTAGCGGTGTTGACGGTGAGGTGCCAGTTTTGGGGGAAGGACATTCCACACCTTGCAGGTTCGCGGAAAAATCGGACGGTGTGGGATATCCAGCTTCCAAGATGTGGGGGTGAGCTTTTTGACGGTATAGGTATGTGCGGTAGCGGAAATCCGACGCAGAAATAAGATCGAAAAGCTCTTTAGAGCATTCCCCGAAAAACAAGCAATAGAAAATTCAGAGCGAACCCACATCTCTTCAGAGGCTATGTAATTCATTACACTGTTACTCAAATCAAATAATTTAACTTCAACTTCAACTCTTATTTAATGGCCTTTTTTGTGGAGTGGAGGAGCCACCACAATTTGGCCAATGCTATGTAGTGGGATTCTTTGCGCGATAAAATCCGAAACGTGGATATTCGCCAATGAACTAGAGTCACCGACATAGCTGTTAAAATTTGCAAGTTGAAGTGGCAATGGGCAGGCCACATCGCTCGAAGAGCCGATAACCGATGGGGAAGAAAGGTTCTGGAGTGGAGACCACGAACCGGAAGACGCAGCGTAGAGCGTAAGAGTCGCGGGCGTCCAGTGGATGCAAAAGGCAGGCTGTCGTTCAGTGTGGAGGTTAAAGGGGTAAGCCTATGTTCAGCAGTAGACGTTATCTGGCTGATGATGATGATGTGTTGGGATTCAAATAATATATTTGTCAGAACATGTTGAATACCACAGAAAAGCTAACTAAAACTTTTTTACAAAAAAATATGTTATTTGAACAAAAAAATATTACTTTTCTGTGTTGAATTCACTCGTACACAGTAGCTTACAGGGTCGAACAAATTGAAATGTTGTATGTCATGTCCTTGCCAGGTGCGGCTTACAGAACATGTAAGGGTTTTTTGTTGAATGTTAAATAACTATGTTAAAATATGGTCAAAATAGCTTATTCTAAATTATTTAAAGAAAGAAAAAGCACTTCAATTTACTACCCGTATTTACCTGTATTAGTTGTGTTTTATCAGTTTTATATAATGTAATTTTTTTGTCTGCATTACATATCAGAACATTTTTAGGGTTCGGTACCCAAAGTGTAAAAACGGGACCCTATTACTAAGCCTACGATGTCTGTCTGTGTATCCGTCCGTCCATCGCGTCTATCCGTCTGTCCGTACGGTTGTATCTTTCGAACCGAAATAGATAGCTTCTTGAAATTTTCACAGAATAAGTAATGTTACGGCGGATTGACTCAGAAATAATAAAAAAACGAAGGTACAACATTAATACACCCCATACAACAAATGTATTTTTGTATGAGTTATAAAGTAAAAGCGGTAATACGTACAAGCGTCAAACTTTGCACGATTGTAGTAGACACTCTAAAGTATAACAACAAATAATAAATAATGGCAAAATGTGAGTCGGTGACAAATTTCTATTCGTTATCAAGTTAAGCAACGTAAGACGCGGTCGGTACTTGGATGGGTGACCGCCTGGGCGTGATGTTGTCTTTTTGTATTGTGTTTTGATATGAAATCCTCAGTGCGTGAGCCTGACTCGCACTTGGCCGGTTTATTATAACTAAGAAATTAGGTAAATGGCGGGTTTATACTTTTAAAGTTTTGGCGGGTTAAATTTTTCAAGTTTTGGTGAGTTACACTATTCAAGTTTTTTCAAAGCTGTTTGGAAATTAAGTGATGTATACGGCTAGTAATCAAACAACAACATTAGCACTCAATTTGTATATGTCGAATTTCTAGTGTAATTCCGCTTCTACATCGTTTCGAGTACAATAAGGATCCTTATTGTACTCGAAACGACGTAGTCGAATTTCTAGTGTAATTCAGCTTCAAGTACAATAAGGATCCTTATTGTACTCGAAACGACGTAGAAGCGGAATTACACTAGAAATTCGACATATACAAATTAAAAATGGACTTCCGCAAAGTAACGCCTGATTCAATCAACTATTAGCACTCAATTTACGAGCTAATTATTGGCTATCGATCATTCAACAAGCAGCATCCGCTGCGGGCTTTGAATGAAATAATAGCCGTAGCTAAGTCTAATGACCGGAAGACGGAGAGCTGATGTCGGTACGTCCGCCTGCCCCGGCTTCCTGATGGTAAATGAGTCACGTCAATCAGTACTCTCAATCTACATAAGATTGTGAGTTTCAGAGCTTCTAAGCCGGAAAAGATGACTGGCGTTACTAATTATCAAAAAGTTCCTGTTTAATTTAAGGGAAAAGAATTTGAGACATTCTTTGTACAATGCAAAGTTTATTTTTGTTTTATTTAGAACGGCTGTCAAGAAATTTTTAAAAAAATCTTGTAGCCAGTTGCACCCATATAAACGAAACGTCAGTCATTCGAAATCAATTAGCAACTGTGATGCGGGGTTCGACGCGTTGATCTAAATAAGAATATTCAATCAAGGTTCACTAATAATGCCTGTTAACAGACTTTCCTTCTCATTTCCATTCCGTTATTTACCTACTTCTCTTTTCTGTGGTACAATGGCACATTTTGACTTTGGTGTTGAAGGGCATGATCAACATTAGCAGGTCTAACCCACCTAAATTTCAAAAGCATAACCTGCAAAAGTTTGATTTATTTTGTTTTCATATTAGTTTTACATAATCAAGGACATGTCGTTATATGAAAAAGAAGGATAATTGCTATTACGCATTAATATATTTACATATTTTTAATTATATTAGTTTTTTAATTTTTTTCAATTCAATCTATGTTTTTGATAAACTAGTAGGGTAACACAAAATATAACAGAATCGGTATACTTTTCAAGCTGAAAATAATATTTGGGTTGCCAGCATGGTCATGCATCGCATTAACCAGGCGTTCTGAAAGATTTTTGAAAATGAGGTGAGATCCCCAATGTCCTAATGTCTCGACCCTAAACGCCTCAAATATGTAACCACTGCCGATGTTAGCATATTTGTGCCGCTTTTGCTGCTCTGCCAAATTGGCAGCCACACCAGCCCTTCCTTATGTCTCAGGAAGATGTGACGGCGCCAACATTTTTATCTTAACACTAGCTGACCTGACAGACGTTGTCCTGTCTTAGAACTGTCAAAACGCAAAGTTATATTTGTATTTTTTTGAAAATATAATATAGACTATGTTAGTAGCCGGGGATAGTGTAGCTTCCCAACAGTGATAGAATTTTTCAAATCGGTTCTGTTGTTTTGGAGCTTATTCAATGCAAACAAACAATCAAATCTTTCCTCTTTATAATATTAGTATAGATCAGGCGAGATAGTGATAAAAAGCAAGCCTATAATTTATTTAAAAAAAAAAACTTCGGATTGTCGAAATGTGCGAAAGAAATAGGCTCTGGAGCGAAGAGTAGCTGATAGTTTAGTCTGCAGCCATGAATATGTGCAACGCTTCAATCGATTTAATCTGATTGGTCTATGCATAGTAAACGAGCTAGAAACTGACAAGACTTTGCGTTCAGCAGCTTTGAACATGAATAAAAAAATTACGATCCGAGCATAAGTGCCAGATAATGAAAGTGCACTAAAGTGCGCATTGCAGTGCGGACTTCCATTTCGGTGAAACGGTGGCGAGTGCCATGGAAATTGTTGCCATAAACGTGTGAAATCGGATGCCTTTCTGCTTTAAATTTTGGCAAAAATGTGCATTTTGGTTTTTTTCCGGTCAAGTGTTGGAAACTTATCGCAATACGATTAAGATTATGTTTAATTTAAACTAGATCACTTACCTACTTACCCAGTAACCTATCTATCGCTAATCGGTGAAATTTGATTAAAAAGTACTGATTAATCGTGTTGAATTAGGTCGATGACTCTTTAGTTAGTGTTTGTATACTATGTTATCATATCGTGGAGTTATCACTTGCACGTTTTTCTTGATATACAATAAATAAGGTACTTTGTACTAAGCTTAGATCTATACTATTCTTAATCAAATATATATAAATACTTGGCATCATCATCATTTTCATTATCAGCCCTGAATGACCCACTGCTGGGTATAGGCCTCCCTTTCTTTATGCCACTCTCCCCGGTCTCTCGCTATTCGCATCCACTCGTTCCCGATAGTTTTTCTGACTTGGCATAGTGTAGATAAATAATAATAACTGGCCAAGAGTGTGTCGAGACAGGTATATGGTAGGGTTCCGTTACCAAAGCCATACAATTGTAGTTATATTCTATTTCAGAAATTGGTGATTAATAAATCTGCTAGCTATAATAATTTGCTTGTACAGATTTACAGATACAGATTTCACAGATTAACAGTGATCCCCAAAATAGGCGAAGAAGCCTGGGTTTTGGGATTCTGGGCAAGAGTTGTGTACAAATGCAAGCTTCGCGTATATACTATGTTAAGTTATTTTATTACAGCTATTTGTAAATATAAATGCATATTAGATGTTTAGCAGTTAAACGTGAGATAAACTTAACGTTACAAAGTTGTGTGCTCTAGGTATGTGGGGGTGTGGAAGGATTGTCTGTGAGAGGATGCATGCTATGATGTATAAAAGACAAAATAAAATAAAGTTAACTTTTACTCGCTTTCATATTAGTTTCACTCGTTACTATAATTAACTTACCTACCTACTTCAAATTGTAGAATCGATTTGAAACTTCTCAAGTACCTATATTTCATCAAACTGATCTGATGATAGAGTCCGGCTCCATCATCAGACCCTCGTCACCATGTGTCACCCCTCGAGTTTGAGGTCCTTTATGGTTGTTTTAACGAATCAATACAGCGTGTTTTTTTGATTAAACTATAATAATTATTAAGTTCTGGTACTCCAAAGGTGTCTAAAAAATTTACGCTGCTTTGCCTTCCCTGAATCAGGTAAACAAGTTAGGAGGTTTAAAGAACTTTATTAACACAAAAACAAGTCGAAATGAAACACCGCAAAATTACACTAAATACAGATATATTTTTTTAGAAACCGGTGCAGCGTTCTTGTTCAGGTATGCATAGTGGGGTAAAAACGTGTCCAATGATGTTTTATATATAATAGAGTAGGTACATTTTCACACGAACCCTTCATTTGTTCCTTTGATATGCGTGGGAACACTCGTTTCGCGTGCCAACCTCGCATGTAAGTTATCATTATCTAAGGTTATTTAAATAAAGGTTAATGCACGACGAAAATTGATAAACTGATAAGTGAGTACCTTATTTTTATGACATTCGTAATCATTTATGCATCAAGACCTAGAAACTTGGAACTATAGGTACAATAAAAATAGATTTACCCATTTTATTTATATTACACGGGAATTACTCACGTAAGATTAAGCCGGTCACTCACAGATTTACCCATATGAGAATAAAGAATATCTTATCCTATCGTATCTTTGACGGCTACACAGAAACTAGTACTTAACTCAATCTAAGTTTTTGTTTGCTTTGACAGCTGCAATAATATTCTAAAAGGTGAAGGAAAACCTTTCACCTTTTTGATCACTTTCGCTAGGAATTTGAAAGAATGCAGCAGGTAAACGAACATAACCAGAGACATGTAAAAAATATATATATACTGCTGTTACAATGTTATTGCAGCAGTTAGAGCAAAAAACGAGTAAAATAAAGACTAAAGGTAGTGAACCATCATTATGAACAAATTTATAAACCTAAAAATAAACCTAGCTGGTTTATGATTAGTTGTATGATTATTTATGAGATATTTACTGTGGTAAGGTTGTGGAATGACTGAACAACCGTGATAGTTTTAAACAGTGTTTTAAAAACCAGCTGTTCCATATATAAATATCATTTACACTCGAAACAGTTGTTTTCACGATTTCATAGGTTAAACTATATTAGTAAAAACATAGAAAATTTAAAAAAAAACTTTTGATATACTCATACGTGTATATCTTACTGTATAGGCAATGAACTTATAAATTATTATGTTCCAAATAAGAGTTCTATTCAATGGTTCTCAGAATATGGTTGTTACGTGATGATACTCAATGTGGCTTATGGATTCTTTTTATACTTCACCACGCACCTTATCAAACCGTTGACGATAACCATTCTTCGATTATCCAACGCAAATTGAATTGTTTCGGTCTACATGCTATAGGCACGCGAAGTCATTGTATTTTACTATGCCATAAATTAATAGTAAATAGCCGTAATAAAATGATGACATAATATTATACTTGTAATACCATTAACGTGCTTTTCTTTTGTTTCAGGATTGACCCACCAGTAGCGCAGTCACAATTTCAAATGGAGAACAAAAAGACGCTTCCAGCAACACAACAGCCTCTCACTCAACAACATCTGATGGCTCACCATGTCCATCCCGATCAGATATACACCCAGCATCACCCGCAGATGCAGACACATTTGACCTCTGCACAAGCTGGCCAAATCCAACCAAATGGTGTTATGCATCAGTTGCTTCAAAGCCAGTATCACTCCAACATGAATGCGCGGTCACCACTGTTGGAAAACAGACATGATCTGTACGGGTCGGGACACAGTCATGACTACGCGAGGCATTATGGAGCCAACGATAACTACAACTATCCGCAGTCACCACCGAGAACAGAGAGAACCGAAATCCATACAGACCACAACGTAAATCATGAACTTCTCCAGAATATCCCAAAAGGATATAACGCGGAAGTCTACCAAGACTATTTAAAACGCAACCCACCGAAAGACACCAATCAAATATACCAAAATCATCAACCTACGTATAGGCCTAATGTTAATCAGTACGGTTCTAAACCATATCTTCCATATTCTAGTAGAATAGGACCACAGAGTAATACGGAGTTGTTACGGAAACAGTATAATGAAATTCAGCAAATGAAACTTCAACAGCAAATGCACTATCAGAACCAAGCGCAAATGCATCAGCAGCAAAAGTTCGCCGAAAGACAACTTTTATTACAGCAAATTCATGGTGTCCAGCCACCACCAAATTTACAAAATAGCATATATTCCGACAGTTCGTATAGAGATTTAGATCGATATAGTAAAAATGATTACAAAGACTTCAGTCCTGAAAGTCAGATAAGTCAAGGAGAAATGGAACGATATGCGAAAAACAATGAATATCGGGAAATGGAAAAACAAAATCGGCAGTATCAAGAACAACAATGGCAGTCAAAGCAAGCAGCTGAAATGAGAGAGCAAGAGCAACAATATGTTAGTAGTAGACGCCAACAAGAAATCAACCATGAAAAGAGTCAATCTCCACCAACCGATTTTAACAACCAAAATCAAAGAACCAACGTGGCGTTGGCTTCTCCTATGAAGTCAAGTGAATCTAGCACACCTAGTGTAAAATCGCCATCTTCAGATAGTCGAAGGAGTAGCAGTGGCACTGGTTCCAAGCCTGTGAGATCACCCGTAGCACAGCGGATACCATCTGCACCAGTTGCAATGGCTGGGATTTTATACAAACAAGGTTCAGACGGTCTAAAAGTGTGGAGGAAAAGATGGTTTGTTTTATCGGAGTACTGTCTGTTTTATTACAAAAGTGAGTAATTTACGTTATTATAAATTTTTCTTAATCTCCACGGATGTTAATATTAATATTAAATATAACAAGCTTTGGGTGTACTTACTAAGCCTGAAGGAGGTCATTGTGGCACAATACCTGAAATCACGATCAAAATATCATCTGATTCATAAAAAAATACATTCTATTATTTTTATTTTTCATAAATTTTTTTTCGCGAACCCTGCGAATTGAATTGAAGTTAGATTGTGATCGAGATTGCATACCTTCCCGTTCGCATCTACTTACTCGCACCACGTGCGTAAGTGAGATGGCACGCTATCGCGATCACAATCCGAATCACGATAGGACATCTATAATAAGGTATCTGTTTTTTTTTTTTAAATTCGGAATCAATTACTTATTAATTATTGGCTCAGTATTACAGTGATCATCGACAGCAATATTGTGTACATCCACAGTTCACAACAATTCAGTTTAGTTCAAATAATGTTACACTTGCTTTGGGAGTGCAAAACTAGATTTTGAAGCAATTTCGAGCAACAGACAGCAATTTCCCGGCTTCGTTCCGAGGGTTTTATACACTACACTGAAAGTTGGTACTAAGTCGAAAAAAAAGTCTTTGCACTCATCCTTATGACAAGCAACTTTTACGATGGTACAAACCCTGAAATTGAGAAAGTAATATCAGCTGTTCCATACTTTTCGTTGAGTGTGAATGTCATTTTAATGAACAGCTGATATTTGACGTGATTTCTGGGTTGGTCCTCATAAAAAAAGTTCTTCAAAACGATGATCTTATCGGATTGGTACACCAACGTTTATAAACCTGTATATCCAAGCTATATTTTATTACTTTTTTCAGGTCAAGACGAAGAAAAGCTGCTCGGCTCAGTGCTTCTTCCTTCTTACAAAGTATCAGCTTGCACAGCTGAAGACAAAGTACTGCGGAAGTACGCATTCAAACTAGAACACGCTAACATGAGGACCTACATACTTGCAGCACCGGACCAAGAGGCCATGATGAAGTGGGTGAAGGCAATGTCCATGGCTGCACTAATGCAAAACTCTGGGTAAGATTTGATAACATTTAGATCAAGAAGTTACACACGTACACATGCTGTAATAATTTTTTTTTTGTTGAGTTTTGAACCCTATCTGTGAGAGAACTTATCAGTGATAAATGCTTACACAATTTTCATTTAAAAGTAAATAATATGACCCTCATAGGTTACATTCACAATTTGTCGATGCAACATATAGAAGCACCTGTGTAAGGCTTTAGTTTAGACGAGCGATGGTGACATCATGCTAATTCAAGATGATATAGCGGTTGATTCATCGAGTAATTTAGAACTGTTTATTTTCAGCGAGAAGCCACAAAAGCAGACGGACCGAGCAGCTGTGAAAACAGAGGTGAGTATTATTGTGTGCAGGGATGTGTACAAGCCTGCAGGTGATCGGCAGTTAGTCTGCCGGACCGGAACCAAGGACAGCGATTACGCTCCATTATAACGGCAAATAATAAGATAGCCAAGCGATTGATTCTATCATTAACAACGTATATAGACATGATTGCTAATAACACGATGACAAATAGCACGATCATAATTAGCGTATAAGTAAAATTTTAATTTAGAAAGTACACGGTATAAAAATTTACCTGGTTCCATTTACAGGATGATGATGATGGAATACCGACCTACGCTAATGCTCCGCCAAAACCCAGGCGATCTAATGAAGGCTACAATTCGCCTAGTCCTGATATGTAAGTAACTCAACAGTATGTGTAATCACGTAATAAGGATTTTTAATAAACACTGCACACTTTATTTATATGCTTATAACATTACAGGTATGACCCAAACTACGATTTACTAAAAAAGCCAGCATCACACTACAGTCAAGGCACCGGTCACAACAGATACGCAGACCACGGAAACTACTCAACTAGTCCTAACCAAGAGTACACACGTAGCCAAAATCAAGAATACACCTGCAGTCCAAACCAAGAATACATCCGTAGTCCACAATCGCCTCCGTCTCAATCACAATATAAAGCATACGACGCTCAAAATCTCTCATTGACATTACCAAGTACAACAAACGACAATCAACAAAACACGTCAGCTATGTATCCAAGTAACTCACAGTCTCCTTACTTTGATAGGAATCATCAGCAGGGACAGGAAAACAGGCAAGAGCAATCATATGATCGACAGCCTCAGCGAAATCCATTCTTACAAGAAACTCCACAGTTGGAAACTCCTCCTAAAGAGCTTAATTTGCAAAACAAAGCACAGGATAGGGCGCAATCAGTTCATAATGAGTATCCCGAATCGCGAAATATGAATGATATGAATGCATATAACAGAGACGTTTACGGTGAATTACATGCTAGACCAAATAGATCTGCCAGCACAGTAAATGAAAGACTAATTAATGAAAGGCGAACTCCTGATTCTTATGGACGGTCAACTACAATGGCACCTTATAAAGGCAAAATTGGTGATTATGAAGATGTATACGGAAATTACGCATCAGAAAAAGATTATGGACAGATGTATACAAAATCACCGAATACACCTCAAACTAGAGATGCAATAAGTATTTCAAGTCATCAACAACAACAGCAGCAGCCGTTACAAGAACCTGTTGGCAATTATGTAAGTGACAACAACTTTCAATTATTTAAAAAAATAGCATTATAATTATATTTTACAGTTTATCAATATATATAGCATTATAATTATAATTCTAGTCAAAATCTCTATTAAATTACAGGTCCAGGAAAAAACATTCAGTGGTCCTGCAGTACTTAGGCGAAAGAAAATGCAAGCAAGTGGAATTCAACCTCCGATGCCAAGGCCACACAGTGCAGATTTCCTTGAGTATGAATCTAAAAACGAAATTCTAAATAAAACTGTGCCCGCCAGGAATGTAAACGAAGCACCCAGACAGCCGCAACGTCCCAAATCTAGTCTTGACATAAATTCTTACGATCCCAGCTCAGACAGATATTACTCAGAAGAAAGTTACGCAGAAAAAATGCGACAGTCTGCTCATTATTTGCAACAAAAAGGGAATTTGGGTCAAAAAACTATGGATATTCCATTGGCAAAGTATGCCAGTGGCCTAGCCCAAAAACAATTGAGCTCAGCTTACTCACATATTAACAACAATAATCTCGAAACAGAGTTAGTAAATAGAAACAAAGACAATATCAGTTACAGTTCAAAATACGCAGATATTGAAAGCTTGAATTCCAATTGGACTTTAAAGGAAAAAGGTATTGAAAATCTAAAAGAGTATAATAGCGTAAATAGAAGCGGCAGTGTGATGAGTGATGGCTCTAACGCTGGTTTTGCGAAGGACATTAGTAGATACGATCCTAATTCTGAAGGTTTTATAAGGTCTGCCAGTGCTCGACTGCCATCTACTTCAGCTGATAAAGATGGAGAGAAAAAAGTTCAACAGGTAATAAAACGGTTGTGTAAATATTATTAATCTCCTCTTGGTTCACTTCAATATTTATAAATGTTTATATTTTACCAGCGCGAGGAGTCAATGAAAAGGCTTTTAGAATGGAAACAAAGAATGCTACAATCACCTCTGACAAGGAAAAGCACACCAGCAACGATATCACTGGCAAGGTCATTGAACCACAGTCGCCAGTCTTTGAGATCGGACCAGTATAGTTCAAAACAGCCTAAGACTTATGCTAACGCTTCCTACAATAGCTACTCCTCTGATGACGAAGGTATGTAGATTTCGATTTTATTTTGTATCAAATGTTGTAGTTACATATTTATTTGTAGCATGATAACTGTATTCCGTTTTTGAAAAAACCTTTTATAGTATATATACATAGTTAAGCATGTTCAAGAAAAAATATAAGTTGCATGCAAAAATATTTCATTTCTTTTAAAGATAAATAAAGTACCTTGAGTTATTAAAAATAAAAATTTGTTGAAGGATCCGTATCAATAATTCCTAATTTTACCTAAAAAACTTCTAGCCTATAAGACACACATGACATACTCTAAGTAATTTAATTATAACTACACAAAAAACAAGATAATCATTTTAACTATCATCAATAAAATAGGCCATCCAATATTGATTTCATATTTGACTCCCAATAGTTTAAATGTTAATTAAAAATGCCATTACCTCTTATTGTATTAGTGTTTATATTTTATTTATATGCAGTAGCATTATGATGACTTCGCTTTGCGGAGGGGTACCTTCCTGCCTGCGGGGATATTGTGCCACTAACAAAATACCTTTGGTTATATAACTGGTGGTGGGTTCCAATCTAATAATATACTGTATTTGGTAAATTTACATCACTCTAACATTTGAGGTCTACTAACACTTTGATAATCGTGACAAATAATGGGTTAAGTACTTAGCTACTATTCATATAGTGATTGTCGGTTTCACTTTTGCACCTCAGAGGAAACATCGGGCACTGATCTGCAAAAACCCAGAGAAATGCAGGCAGGAAGGTCTCTCAAAGGGAACCTAATAAGTCCTATCTTTCTGAAACCTACAACCCCGCACGCATCCTCTGTTGATCAAACGAATGAATGCAAAGATGACCACGAAATAACAAATAACAATACTGAAAATACTTATGAAAATATTCTTTGTACTATATCTATTCCAAAAATCAATTTAGATAACGACGACAATGATTATGAAGATACTTGTAGCAATGAAGACATAAACGAACATGACAGAAATATTTTTTGCGGAATCGAAAATGGATATGAAACACATGAAAGCGAAGCAGAGTCTGAAATAGAATATACTGACAATGATTTGGATGAAGTGTTATTAGAGTCAGATGCTGAGACCAAAAACTTGGATCATGATCGTGCCAGTATTTCTCCGAGAAATTGCGATGACAATAATGAAAATAGCTGTCATGAATCACACAAAGAACCAAGCACCCCTACAATCACAAGTCAAGGCGAAGATCATTACTTACCTATGAGTCCTCGAAAAGTGTCTGTTATAGAACAAGCTCACAAAGATATAATAAAAAATCTGCATGCTTTTGACATGACTATGCAGCAAGCCTACGAAGATAACCCGTATGTGGAAATGAACATCGGCACAGAAGAAGAAGATACTCAAACATACGAAATTGTTTGTGTAAATAATGGAAAAGTGGAACCAGTCTACATGGAACTTAATAATTTGCCTGAAAAAGAAACACAAGATGAAGTATCAACGTTCAAACCATTAACTGATACCGCTTCAAATTTTGCTGACACTAAAAATCATACCCTAAAAAGAGCATCTAAAAATGAACCCAAAATAAAAGACAAATCAGAGTGTTCCAACATAGGTGATGAAGAATCCAAAGAAATATCCGTAGATAGTCCATTCAGCAGATTTAGTATTTCTGACACATTCAGGCCAGCATCGTACTATCTCAGTGGCAGCAAAAGTATTATGGATGTGCAAGATTGTTTTGACAGTGAGACTTTGCCGCCACCTATTCCTAGTTCTTCTCCACCAGGCGATGATTTGTCTGATGATGCATTGTCCAAATATATTTTAGACAAACTAGATCAATCAGATATGTCTAATGAAAATTCTATTCTTAAAATGCTTACTACTGAAAATCAAAAGATGAATACAGTAAAAAGAAAAACAACGTCTTTGATGATATATGGTAGTAGAACATCAATACACGATACACTCTCAAGAGGAGAAAAAATCCGCAATAGCCGTGCTAGTTTGAACGAAAGAAATAGAATGCTAGCTGCGTCACAAAACATGCTTAATAGTAGTCAACTCGATCAGTATAATTCAAGTAGCATTGAATCAGATTCACTTAGAAGTTACAATGCAGACAGAGGGTCGTCTAGATTATCTCTAGAATCTGATGTCAGCAGCAAATTTGACATGATACCTTCAAACCTATCATCTGAAGTAGCTAGCCTAAATGAAAGCGATTCGGCCATTGACTTTAGGCATTCTGGAAGTTACAAAGATATGGAAATGATGATGAAGCGACGACCTCTGTCTGATGATTCAATATTTGAATTAGCGGAATCAGATTTTTTACTACCGAATGAAACGACAGGTAACGTCGATCTAGATAGTTATCTAGATAATTTACAACCGTGTTCCAGCAATAAATCTAATAATATAAGTGAACACAGCAACTGTAGATTCAATGTTTCTGCTGCCGATATTTCAAACTTGAAAGATAATTTGAACCAAGCTGTTGCACAGGCTGCTACACATGTTCGGTGCTCAAGTACACCAGTTGGACATAATAGCAGAAGTCAAGACCACGAGAGTCGAAATCAGCTTAGTATTCGATTCAAAAATATTAGTGAACAAAGGATTTCAGGATACACTGGTTCACAAAGTTCATGCAGTTCAGCTGGAATACCTAGATCACCCATATCATATTATTGTAAAACTTACGACGAAGAGAAAATTATGCGCAAAAATTTAAACCATGGTACACTAGCTGATAAGATAAAAGAATATGAAAATGAAAAATTAACTTTGAAATCAGACACGAATGCTTCCTCCACTTCTACAGGCTTTCATAGCAGAGAAAGCTCTACTGAACACAGTGCGCCTTACTACTATTCCGATATTTCTTCACAAGAACACATTAATGTGTTACCAACTTCTCACTATCTAAAGAATACTAACCTTCATCGTAAACTAAACAATCAACGTCGAAGGGGACCATTGCACAAGAAAAATGAGATCTCACACATTCACAATCCCATCAAAAATAACCGTGTAAAAGTACCAGAGCAATCATTTGAACTTGCTGCAGCCAGAAGCGTATCAGTAGAATTTTTAAGTGCAACTGATAAGGATCCGGAAATAGATTTGAAAAACATTTACGAATCAACAGGAAGCAGAAATTCCAAAATACCTGAATCGATGAACTTATCAGGTCTAGGCTGTAAAAAAAATTCTTGTAATAATAGTAATACTGAAAATTATTCATTAGAATCTAGTGTTCTTAGCGCAAGTGCGTTGATAAAGCTGTCTTCAACAAGTATGTCTTCACACTGCAGTGGAAATTCTTCTAACACAGTTTATTACGATGCAGAAGCTGAAACCAGTGCTTATGAAAATGTTATGTGCCACGGAGAAAAAATCTGGGAAGATGATACTTTGTGGAGAGACAACCTGAGAAGAGTTTCTCACAGACATGCTCGATCAATGGATGATTTAGATTCCATGCCTGCAGACAGTGCAGCCCCTCGCAGAGTTAGTTTTGAAACTTGCGGAATGAACAGTATCAAAAGAGTCAAGAAAATATCGCCAAACAAAATAAGTAGGAACGTGACTTACGTAAATTGTGACTTTCAAGGCAGAGCTCTAATGTGTCGAGAAAAAAGTCTTGGTTTTAACAGTGATTGCTTTGAAGAGGAACCAAAATCTGATGATAATGACGTGTATGTGAGTCTCGCAGAGAGTGCCAGGCCACCACTCGAGCATTCGGATGAAGGTGTTTATGAATCTTTAGCAGTGGAATCTCCAGGAAATTCTATGTGTGTTGAAAATGCATCTGTAAGTAGAAAAAATAAAAAGAAGTTTGAGATTGATAGAGAGAAGCTTAGGCAGTGGGATTTAATGTCAAGTGGGTTGATGAAGGGTGGGGTGGGACGCGTGCGGGGTGTGGGTCTAGGTGTGGGCTTAAGAGACACTGCCTGTGGCACGGATACGGGAACTGACAGTACAAGCAATGAAGGTATCCTCTAACATAATATGGTCCCGTAAGGTACACTATGTAAGTTACATTTCTTTAATCTATTCTGCAAAGCAAAGTCATTATATTGAGAATTGTAAATAAATTGGCATTTTTATGTTTTCTAAATTGAAATATAGTTACCAAGTCACGGTATAAACACGATAAGGTGTACAGAAAAATCAAGCATGCATGTAGTAATAGTAACTGTATATTTGTACATAATATTTATTAGGTACTAATATGATATGCATACTGATAGACACTTTATCATGTTTTCCAATCAAACACATTTATAATAATAAGTAAAAAGTAAAAAAAAAATTGCAACAAATATTCATATATCAAAATTTTCAGCATCTATGACAACAGCAGGCAATAATCCGGACCAGAATACAAACAGCAACATGAACAATCAGCAGGCATTGTCCAAGAAAGCTTTTCTTGGCAGTAACACGTCCATCGGACGAGGCAGTAACAGGGAAGGCAACATACCCGTAAGAGCAGTGAGTCCAAGAGTACGATGGGTGGAAGACAAGCCATCTAATGAACACTATGGCTCACAACAGTTGTCTAATTCTCAACAAAATGTAAGACTTCGATTTTAATTCAACTGTGTAGTTTTCTTTAATTTAATTACAAACGAAGACCAAAAAATATATCTTAGTTATTACTTATTACTAATTATAACTAGTAACATTTTAACATAAAGAAGTTAGTCAGAAGTATCAATTTTAACATGTTTATCTTGAACATAAATTTTGCGATAATTTTAAGAAAACAAAGCTTGAATAAATGTTAGAGATACCTACATCATTTCTCATTTTGAATTTTCAGCTTAACAACATGACAGTAACAGAGGATTCTTGGACCACAGCCAGATCGCCGTCAAGGGCATCTCAGCAGCCAATCAGAGCTGTCAGTCCTAGAATCCGACGGAATACCGAAAACGACGATATGGTGAATGAAGCTAATATCTCACGTTTGCTTTGTTTTGATACTCAATTTGTTTTAGACTTTTATCTGACTGTAGACCGGTCTAATGATATCATTTTGAATGAATGCCAAATTGACCATCGCATTTAGATATTGGTTATTGCATCATATATACCTACTTGAATGTTGGAATCAAATTTTGCATTTAGCACTACCATTATGAGGATCACTCACAAGCATTGCGATGGACAATCTAAGGCCATTTGTTTTGCTTTGCATTAGTCTACTTTGTGCTGTTATGTTGCTCTACATGTTTTATGTTGCCTTTCCCATCATTAGCAAAGGGTACCCCCAACTCAGCAGGAGTTGTCCGATATACCTACTGCAGGGGAACTTCTGGGCCACACTCATGAGGAGCTGGTCCTACTTCTAATTCAACTGAGGAGAAGACACGCGGCAACGCATCGTGCGATTGAGCAATGCTGTGCCCATATCAATAGTATAGAGGTGCTTAGATTTTTATTGGTGTTTTTTTGGCATTGGGGCTTACATGTAAAACAATGCATGTACTATTAATTTTTATATTTAAAAGCATAAAACTAAAAAATAATACATCTATGAAAAACTCATTCTATCATCTAAATACTTTAACAGCGTTCATAATAAAAAAAAGTTAAGCTCTCGATAAACATTTTTATCGCGATAATCATCCATAATCAAAATAAACAATGAACTAAATAAATCAATTACTACTAATCGATAATAACCCAACTAACGTTTAACAATCAGATAATATGGCTTTCAAAAATCTACTGACCCGTACTCTCACATCTAACAAATTTAAACAAATCAACCAAAACAATTCGGGAAAAAAACTAACCAGCTTTCTAAACGTTCTAGGACTGTCTTGGCTCCCTAAAAGCAATGGAACGCGAAGAAAACCTCCAAAGACTGGAACAACTCAAGATCCAATTGATGGAGTTAGAACAACAGTATGAGAAGAGTAAGCCGCTTGTACAGCTGGTGGATAACATGGTGAAACTGGGTTCTTTATATAACAGACCAGGATCGACGGTCGAGAGGCTTGAGAGGAATCAGAGATTGAGGCAGAAAGTCTTGGCGGAGCATGCTTTGGAGCAACAGAGGTGGGATTTTTTACAATAAATTCTTAATCTGGATGAAAGTGAATAATTACATAAATTTTATTTTGAACTTTAGATCAAACAATAAATTTTGAATAATCGCGCATGTTAATGCAGTTAATGTCTTAGTAAAAATTTTATATCTCGATGAATGAAATATGAATCGCTAAATAAAAATTGTGTTAACAACTTTTCAGGTGGCTAGAAAGCGTAGCTGCAGGCAAGCCTTTAGAAACAGAAGCGGCCAGGGCCCGAGTTGCAGAACTGTGGGCATTGGAGCAAGAGCTAGCTGACGAGGCTGCCATCCTCCAAGGATTGAGGACTGATAAAGACACTATTGAATCGTTGCTTACTGGTAAGATATTAGTTTATTTATTTTATTTGTAGCTTGGTATTTAGATTTTTGTACCTGGGCAATTTGGGAGTCTTTGATTTAAATTGTATCGATAAAATACGAGTCAAAATTCTGTGACCTAAGGCTTCAAATTGATACACCATTTATATCTAACGCCATAGTTACCTAAGCAGATGAGATATTGTAGAAAAATATAGTGCTAAGAGTGACGAATAACTACAACCGAAGCAGACGAGACCTTTTAATTAGACACCACCTCTAGTAATAAAAACAAATATAAAGAAGAAGAATTAAATAACCCTTTGTTGAAATGTTGGTAAATTGATGTTTTCAGGTGTCAGAGGCAAATTAGCGACAGTCCAAAAAACGGACATGCTCTCAGCTGAACCCCGGCACCATAATTCCGCTGGCTTGGAGGCAGAGTTGGCGCGGGTCCATGCGATGTTGGCGCACAATTCTAAGGTTTATAAGGTTTTATATGCACCGTGCACATTTTTATATTTTTGTTTATTTACTCTTTTATTATTGTTAGCTATATAATATTTTCTTTACCATACGTATTTCGAGTCTATGAGAGTATTATGCTGTTTTTATTATGTTCTTGTAAATGTGATTGGTTAGAAACTTCTGATATTTGTTTGTTGTACATGTACAGCTGGTGTTGGTTTCTATTTCCTAGACAAGAAGTGATGGAAAAAAAAACATTTCAATCCTACACTAATATATATATTATATGCCTGGCCTTGAACACTTTTTGTACTATTAAATATTTATTTTATTTTGTTATTATTATCCTCAACAAAATAAATTTTATAAAAAAAAACAGAATAACTTTTTCGAATAATAACCCTTTTTGACATTTGGTATAGAAACTAGAACAGACGGTAGCAGATAACGCGAGACTGGAGCGTGAGTTGCAGCAACTCCGGCGAGCGCTACAGGCGCGCCGCGCGGCTGCGCCCGCGCATCCTACTGCTATGCTCGAAGACGGTAAGCATTTTGTGATGAGTAACTGAGACCAAATTTCAAAGAACTTGAATTCTAAAACTTCAAGTCAGAGACAACAACTGCAACTGCTTCAAATCAGAGTTTACCCTTATCATCAGACGTCAACTTGTTTGTTTCATTCAGTTCAGTTTGTATAAAAAAAATCAACCTGTGCGGATATGCTGAGCACACACATTGACGACTATAATATTCGTGTGTAATGTTTATATTATTATTGAAAATACCGGTCCCACTCAGGTTTTAGTCCTCCGTCAAGACGAGATCCCGACCGGATTAGGAGCTATCAGAGCTATCGTTACGGTACGTGTATAATGATCATCGTTCCTGTGACCTCTCTAAAGTCAATGTACTTGTGATTCCAGAAGTAAGTCGCGTGCAGCAGCTGGTATCTGCGCTGCAGCGGCAGCGACAGGAGCTGAGCCGTGCAGTGCGACATCTTACACAGCAGTCGCACGCATTGCAAACCACGCAGGGATACAATAACGCAGGTACGTACTATCTAAAAGTGGTAATGATTCGCAATAACATACACCGCAGTTTTGTTCTTCAAAAGTACAGAACTGGGTTTTCGCAGTAAGATGCATCACAATAATATGACGCCGACGGTTTGTTAATTCGTGATTGGGAACAACCGCATTATCGATAATCGAGACGCAAAACAGCCCTAAGTTGTTCCTGTTCATTTAGTTGGTTGTAACGATTCGAGTCTCATTAGCTTGTTCTTTAAAGTTTTTAAATAGACTTATTCAAATGAATCTAATTTTGTAGCTGTTTGATGTCCAAAAGCAAAAATAATTACTTTTTTACCCGACTGCGCAAATGGATGGTAATGTGAGGTATCATTTAGTCGGACAGTGGGTGTTTACGCCTACGCCAATTCGTATAGCAATGACTCTCAACCTCGTCGCTCGTTTTTATCACTGATATTTTTAATGAGGCACCCTCAGTGTGTTACTGACTGTCATACGACCAACATTACATATAAGTTGTTTGCACGGCGATCAAAGTGGGACTTCCGCCAAAAAAGACGCTAGTCATCGCAGGGTTGTGCAACTTGATGGTACTCAGGTTGTTGGAGCTTGCGTCAGTTTAGCGGTAAATAAGACGGCTGAAAGGGCGTCGTCCTGTAGGGCTCTCTCTTCATAGCCCGATCCACATCCATCCGCTTCAAAAGCAAGTCATTGCAGCCTCTATGAGCCATAATTTTGTCCATGATATTGGCTTTGCCGAACAGCTCTTTTACCTTCGTATTCTTCTTGGCTGACCAATTTCCATAATTTTTTCGACTGTTCCAGTATTTTTCGCAATACCTTCATCTTTACGAAGAAACGCATACCAAAAAATTTATCACCCTGGCACCATAACGGCAGGTGGGTTTTTTATATGGATCAAACTCACTGTTTCTATTACCTTCCTTGCAGGAAAAAGGCGACCAATTTCTTCATCCTGGCAAGAGACAAACCTAGACACGGGCCACACCATCGACCACGGACAAAACGATTACGACTACGAGGTTACAAGGCCTCTGGTCACGCCGGGCCATTACGACTCGACAAATATGGAAACACCGCTTTACGTTGACACCAGGGGACCGGGAGAAGTTATCTCACCACTGACTAGCGAGGACATACAGCACGGTGGATTTGGTGAGTATAAAGCCTTCCTATCAAATAAAGCGTAGCGTAGGACATCCTGAGACTCGATGTGGACTGGCGATTCACATTAGCCAGGTAGCAGTGGCTGGCCCATTTTTCGGAAAATAGCCGAAAAATGGGCCGATTGCCATGCTTTGGGAGAGGTCTATGTCTAGTCCAGGAATGGTATACGGCGGGCTGATCATTATGTAATTATGATAAAAGTAAAGCTAAGATAACGTCTACGGAGTCATCAGGATTCAAGTTCCATAAGGCTATTACGACCCGGAGACGATGCTTTACGGGACACCAGAAAACCCAGAGACATCGTTTTACAACTGACTACCAAGGATTTATACCATTACACTACTTGCATTGGTTGCTTTAGTGAAAATTAAGTAAACTATTCTCAATGTTTTTACTAAAAAAATTAGCTATACTAGTTTATTTAATCTTAGCGTGCCATAAATACCTCCTAGAATTTAATCTTATTTATCTGTTCATTTATTTCAGCAAACCTCTCTAACGTTGAGAAGCAAGAAATCAAAACAGTCCGCATAGTCAAACGTGAAAGCGAGCGCCGGCAACGCGATCGCGAGCGCTCCTTACAGCCTCTATCAGACTGGTCTTCCAACCCGATCACTGCTAATCTCGACCAATTCATCGAAGAAGAGCTCGTTCAATCGTTGAACAACACTCGAGCTTCCTCTCTTCCCAGAACTGACTATAACTACAGAAACCCTCCCAATTACCTCAGCATCACAGAACAGAACATGGAATTAAGTCCTAAGTACGTCTCAAGCCCATCTTTATCCAACTACGATTATAACAACACCCAGTCAATGAACAGCAGCTACACTCATAGTGTTTCAATGAACAGTAGCTACAGCAAAAGCTACGAAAGAAGCTATGATAGGAATATGTCTCTTTCAAATCAATACTTGAATAGTCCAACGGAAAGTTCTAGAACGTTAACAAACGACCCCTTATCGAAGACTAGTAGCATTGTCAGTTTGACAAGGTCTGTGGAACTTTCGCCTATATTCAAGAGTGAAGCTGCGAAACAGATTATAACGGAAATGTCTGAGCCTAAGAATGGGTCGTTGCATAGAAGACAGGTTCCTAGAGAGAAGAGGAGACATTATACTGCGCCGCATCATTTGAGCGCAAAGACTTTGAATGAGATGCCTCAAGATGCGTACAATCAAGACGTAAGTAATCTATATTTATTGATTTTTCTCAATCAAAATCAAGACAAATTAAGTCAACTACTAATGAATAAAAATAAAAATTTAAATTGATAATCTCTTAAAAAAGAGAATGGTGACTTTCAAAAAGCTAACCAACAAAATTCCTAGCCAAAATTATTATTTTTGAAATTATTTGGTATTTTTTTTGTTTAGCTATTAATAAGTTTGCATACGAAGAGATCATATAGATTTATGATTGATTCTCTATCTTATCGCATCACCAGGTTATTTCTTACCGCCTGCGGTCTGATTCTAGAATAATAATCGGCATTGTGTTGTGTAAACAATGCCCTGCCTGGATCTGGAAGGGTCCAGGTTCGTAATTTTCTGATAATAAGGATGCTAGTTGATTGAATCAGGCGTCACTTTGCTTTGTGTTGCTTTGTAGAAGCGGGATTACACTAGAAATTCGCCAAATAGGTACAAATAAAAAGGATACTGGTCTTAGAGGAATTGAATTTTCCTTCTTTCTTTCTTACTTCCATGGTATTAGCAAGAAAATGTCCATTATAATGGAAAATTTGAATTTCATCAGAAGCTGGGTCGTTCCCTGGACGATGCGGACATGGAACGAGCCCTTCGGTCAGCACCGGCTCCGGATGTGGTCCGTTCAGCGCTACCTCCGCAAGGAATCAAGTTAGCAGACAACACCATTGATCAGCTGCTCGCCGCGCCACAGAAGATACTCATCCCGGAGCGATACATTCCTGAGAAGGTAGGTATCAATGTGCAGAGAGTTTCGGTCTCTCTGTATCTTTTATCGCATTTACAACAGGGAGTGTTCTGAAGAACTGTTTGATCTGATGTCAGCGTCACGGTTTTATCATCGTACTAGCCGCCCCCGCCTGAAAGTTCATCCACATATCATAGATCAGTGGAAATCGCTCACTCTGCGATTCACACGATCTTTCTTGCCTCATACCTGCAAAATGTGGAATGAGCTACCTTCCACGGTGCTTCCGAGAAGCTTCATCATCATCATCATCATCATCATCAGCAGCCAGAAGACGTCCACTGCTGAACGACAGCCTGCCTTTTGCATCCAATGAATGCCAGCGATTCTCACAATGTCGTCGGTCCATCTAGTGGGAGGCCTACCTACGCTGCGTCTTCCGGTTCGTGGTCTCCACTCAAGAACCTTTCTTCCCCATCGGTTCTTCGAGCGATGTGGCCTGCCCATTGCCACTTCAACTTGCAAATTTTATCAGCTATGTCGGTTCTGAGCTACAACATGAGCAGGGGTTCTTCAAAAGGCGAGTTAATAAAGTCCTAAAGGGTCGGCAACGTATTTGTGATGCCTCTGGTGTTACAAGTATAGGCGACGGTGACTGCTTACCATCAGGCGGCCCGTCTGCTGGCATACAAAAAAAAAACTTATAGATAAGAGCGTTAATTAAAGTAGAGAAAATCGGCCAAATAATAGACCAAAGATGTTTCAAGCTTGAATTGGTGGAAAAAATATAGCATAGCAAGGTAAACATATTAAATTTTCCTTCAGCAAAAGAAATGCGAAAAGCTGATGGCTAAAATATCGTCGTACTAAATAACATTGTAGTATAGCTGGTAAGTTTATAGAGAGAAACTACAAGGAAAGCATAATGAGCAATATTGAACGTATAGATTCTGATAATGAAAATACATTTACAAACATTTTGTAGCAAATTTCGAAAGTAGGTACAGTGTATATTTTTTCTGTTACAGCCTCCAGAATTGTCTCCCGAGGAACAACAGAAGCGTCAAGAGAAAGTTGAATCGATAAAGAAAATGTTAACAAGCACCTCAGCCGATCCTAATAGCAAGGTAACAAATCATGTTAAATAAGATAAAAATAGTTTCCCTGTTGATGGTAAAAATTTATTTAAAAAAACCTGTGAATTGTAACTAAAATACTGGGACTTACCTAAAACTTTAGTTAAGTAAGTCAATGATTAAAACTTCCTTGTTAACTTTTAGATGACAAAAATAGTCACACGATAACTATTTATTTTAATTAAATAATAGTCTGGCCTTTAACCAACATCTGGTCTGACGCTAAGCGATGATGCGGTCTACGATGGAGCAATACAACTTTACTAGATAGCAAATCTGATTTAACACACGTTGAATTGATACTTTTAAGTATGACCGTGTAGATTCATGCTTTACACACGAGTATTTGTTAAGGTATTTTATGTAACACCTAAAAGGAAAAGCCAGTTCCCCAAATATAATTAATTTCATTGTAAACCATTCCTAAAAGAAACCGCATGGAAACGCTGGATGCAGGCCGCTTACAACCGGCCCTTTCGGAGATCGATGGGGGAGGTCTATGTCCAGCAGTGGACGTCCTATGGCTGAAATGATGATGATACTTATGATGATGATGATAAAACCATTATATTTCCGATTGTAATGATTAATAGTTCATGAATGACCTAACTTGCGTGGTGTTATGTCAATAATTCATGTATTCATTTCGCGATACAATGATTTCGACGTTTACTTGCATCATTGATGATTGTTTTTACTGACTTGCATATATACATTTTTACTTGTTTCTGTATTTCTGAACAGCCAGAAATTAAATAATAAAGTATCAAGTAGAGGTTCTAGACCACAAGATGGATAGACAATCTAAAAGAGACCGCAGGGAAACGCTAGATGCAGGCCGCTTCCAACCGGCCCTTTTGGAGATCGATAGGGGAGGTCTATGTCCAGTGGACGTTCTATGGCTGAAATGATGATGAATGATGATGAGAAATTCTAGTGCTGCATGGATCAACGTTTAATCAAAATTGCATATTAAAAATCACTCAGCTTTCGATTTTATCCTGAATGATTACCTAATGTGCTAATTATTTGCATGTTGACATTTTTAATCATATATTATTATTGAAAGACCCTATCAATAACGATTATCAAGCAATTAAAATATCCCTCTATTAAAATATATTAGGCTTTATGTTTGGGCAATAATCTATATTCTTTACATCATTATAATAATTATAACGTACCTTTTATACATTTATATTAGCTGTAAATATGAGTAGAATCTTTAATTTTGATGTATTATTTTGTTGGCATTATATCATCCTAACCGACTACAACTTCAATATTTAAAACTATATTCAACTTGTAATTTATAAGAAGGTCTATTTCTCAAACATGAGGCCAAATGATCAACATAACAAAGCTTCGAATGGCTTCCAATGGCTGTACAAACGGTATATGCTTATTAGAGTCCGGACGCTGACGAGAAGCGGCAAAGGGAACATCTGCTGCAAATGAACCAGATACTGGCCAAGCAGGTCACGGAGATGAGCAAAATTATCGCTGGTAAGAATTCGTAGAACTTGCTTACTTATCTTGTGTTTGTTTGAATGATGTGTGGTAAATTTGATCCGTATTTGATGTGCATTTAAGAATTATATTGATACTTGAACTCTTATTTGCCTTTAACTAGTTTATTATAGAAAAAATTGGGTCAAGTTCTCTACAGAGAATGTTTGTTTATTTCATGTTTGAGTTCTTGGCATGTTCAACTGTTTTAATCTTATTGGATTTTTATCTTACTCTACAAATAACTCAATTAATCTTGCTCTATTTTAATTAAAGCTCTTTTTCGTTTTTTTTTCGTTATGGTATGTTGTTAAAAGAATTACATAAGGAAGTAGTTCGATTATTGTTTACTTTAATTCAGAAAAATACAGTTTGTACTGAATAATATGTTTAATTAATTTTTTTTAAATTAATTCTTTGTTAAATATGCCTTTAAGTTCGCTACGTAACTTCACGAGCAGCATAATAATTATTACTCATTAATTTAATTCAGTTTTGTTTTAGTTAGTTTTGTGTGTTGCACAGATTTAATTTGCAATATTTATAGTTGTCTATTTAAATTTTTCTCAGAATGGTCAGATCCGTCTGTTGTTCTAACGTAATACAAAACTTGCTTCTTTTAATATAAGCAATATGAGTTAAGTAACTAAAGCTTTTTTAGAGTTTTTAAAATTTGAATAAGGAAAGGTGATTTACATTTTGCTGAATAAAATTACTAGATGAATATTAATAATACTTTTTTTTTAATTAATTACTTTAGTATTTCTACGAATCTGACCTTTCGAAACGTGATTTGATGTGACTAATCGACCACGTGTGTCCACGCATGTAACAACATTATGCTTGATGTCGTTTGTCCCGTTTCTGCAGGAACCAACACTGACCAAGGACCGTCTGCCACCAACCACTGAGTCACTTTCACATATCATGTTACCATCACAAACATATCACATTTTATCACAAACTTTCATAATCTCTTTACAAGTTTGTTCCGCATATTCTCTTTTGAATTTATGTTTGGTGAAAATGTTACTTTCTAACAAAAATCATCATTGTTGTCAGTATATAAGTAAATGATTATAAGAAATTACCTACTTGGTAATAGAATTGCCTAATTGTGATTCAAAAAATGAAGAAAATCATGATGAATGCACAGTGACATTTGCCATCAAAATATTTCTTCGCTATTATTTAACTATTCTAATACTTTTACACCGAACCGAAACTCTTCTGACCTCTTCACACTATCTCCGAAACTTCTAACCCTATTGGATGCAAGGACGGTCCTAAGAAGATCCAGTGTGTCGCAGCATGGTATCGTTTTATGCGTTTTGTTGTGAGTAGTCCCTTTATTAAAATCTGTAGTTGCCTTGTTACTTTGCATTTCGAATTTGAATTTACTAATACTGTCATGTATTTTGGAATTAGCGTAACAAAATCTGATATAATTATACCAGTTTTGATAAAAGTACAATCAAATTAATACTTCAAAATTTACATAACTTAACAGTACGTAGACCTTTTGGAGTTCTTAAAATCCAGCAATCCCCAAAAAAATAACTTATTGAAGTAACCTTACTCCAGAAATTTATTACACATGTCATAGTTTATGAAAATTGTGTCTTTTTTAAATTCAATAATAGGCTTGCGTTTGACCGCCAACCCGCCTGATGTTAAGCGATAATGTGGTCTACGGTGGAGCATGCTTGCCTAGAAGAAACCGATTCACACGCGATTTGAAGATACCCAGATTGTAACTATCGGGGAACACCCACCCATTCAGGCAGCGCAATCCACATACTAGCAATTCGCATAATAAAAGTGGAATCAAAGCACTTCGTTCGGGTTGCCAACCATAAAGCGGTGTCGATTTTTGTGCCCGCTCTGGCAGTCCGATAGAAAAAATGGGCAGGAGGGAATTAGATCATGAAGATCCGATGCACACTCTCCGAAATGTATCCGATAAAAGACCGATAGACTAGCAACTTTGCGCCGATGCTCAAGACTAAGGAGGTTAGTCTGAACCAGGGATTCGTCTTTTCCAACAATTTCAAAATTTTTCAACATGTGTTACAACTATTTAAGTGTTTTTTAATGTGCTACTTTTCATACAGTGAAAGCGTTAGAAGAGCTGCCTAAAAACATGAATTATGAAGATTGGGATGACCGCTCACCGGAGGTTGAACTGCCTATTTATCAGCAGAGAGACAATTTCTTTACGTAAAATGTCACAATTGTTAATAAAAAAATTACATCAAGAGACTTGCAAAATGAGTTTTGTAGCTTTACATAATTTTATGGTAATTTCGGTTACGAATTTGTGTTGAGTTAAATGTATTGGTCAAATAATTATTATCTTGACATAAAAATGCCATTCGATATTACATGTTATAACGAGAAAAGCTGTATTGAGATGATAAAATCTTATAGTCAATGTTAAAAATCATTGATTATTTTACAGAAACTTCATGAAATTCAAAAGGTATAACACTTACTGAGTTCAAATATTTAACCTATGTTTTTCACCATAAAATTACAATTTCGGTTATTTTATTTATATCACACGGGAATTACTCACGTAAGATTAAGCCGGTCACTCCGACTATAGTTAAGACTGCCTAATGCGGTTGAAACTATAGTCGGAGTGACCGACTTAATCTTACGTGAGTAATTCCCGTGGAATAGAAATAAAATGTGTGAACCACGTCAGTTTCTATATTTATAAAATTTTATAAATATATTTATAAAAATTCGGTTATTATTTATTTTTTGCTCAATTTTAACGACATTCCTTACAAAAGTAATATTTAATTTACTAATGTAGAAATTAATGTATAGATTTGAAATGTAAAGGTAGATTTATTTAGTCAATTGCTTAAAAGGCCAGTTATTATTATTTATAACACTGAACCTTATTACACAAAACTTTCATTAGGTTTGTAAGTATACATAATAATGATAAAAAAAAAATATGATGCCATGTTGATAGGTTTATGTGTATAATTAACTATGTAGATACTTAACACTATAACATTATAAATATAGTAAGAACTCACACACTAGCTAAGGTTTTTAACCAAGCAATATAATGAAGGTAAATTTGGACAAAGTTGTGTTAAGCTTCGTTTATGATGAGTTACTCTTACTGTATTTATATTGTGATATAATCTTTAAAATTAATTTTGTAGACGAATATGCGTTTTAGTATTATTTCGTTAACTTAATTTACTTACTTAAATGTATATACTATTTTTTTAATTAAACTACTACTAAACGTTTTGTTCTATGCACGTAGTTGGTCAATTAATTTGAAAATCCTTATGAATGTACAACTGAAAACGTTAATATTAAATGTAAACAAACAAATGTTATAACGTCAAACATCATGCGATACTCCACCATTATTAATAAAGTTATAATATATATGATTATACTCATATATTGCACAATTATTACAAATCAACGCTATTGAACCATATTTTACCACTCAAAAGCGATCCCCGAATTTGGACTAAAATATAAGCCATTTAAAATAATATTCATAATAATGTATTTAAAAAAAAAACACATCTCGTTCTACTTTCATTCTACATGCATTCTAACTGTGAGTGTAACTTAATGTAAATGATTTATAGTTATAAAAAAACTATAGCAAAAGGCTTACATATATAATAATAATATACCCCAAGTTTTATGTAGAGACATTTATCGTAGGAAATATAGAAAGCCATATTTGGTAGTATTATGATTAGGTATAATTATGCCTAAATAAAAAGCTTTAAAAGTCTGTACTTAATATAGGCAACCAATATTAAAATTTCTATTCACATATATTACTGTCTTTCTGAGCTTAATAATGAATGATATTTAAATCTTACTTCTGTGTATCACAAATATTTAACGACTGGATATGAGACAAGTTTTGTTGACATGATTTCAAAGTTAATTTTGTAAACTAACGTTTGTAGGTGTGCCATAAAAAGTATTTTATGTATAAATTATTTCATAATAACTATGCTAATTTTTTTATATTTATTTAAATTTCATCAAACATTATTCTATTTTTTCAATATATGAATGTATGCTTAAAATACAAAAAAGTATAGACTGATTTCAGTTTGCCTTAGACTTTCACTCACAGATTTCGAAATTTTGAGAAGTTATAATTTGTTCTGTAGTCAATTATTATACAATTAATATATCAAAATATAATAATATACTTAGATAATTATAATACTATCTGACTGTCTTAAAATACTTCCAGTATATAAAAATATATTACTAATATCATCTTATTTTTTTTAGTAACGACTATTTTAAAATAAGACATTGCTATAAATGTTTATTACGAAAATAAGTATATTGTTGATAGGGAAGGTTACTTTCATGAAAAAAAAAAAACTGAAGAAAATTTAACTAAGTATCATCATAATCATCATGAAATCTCGAAAACTACTTGACCTACATACATTTTCCTTGAAATTTGGCAGGTAGGTTCCTTATGATGGTAGATTTGGGATGTAGAGGGCCGCTAATAAAGGATTTTGCGAAAGGGCTGTATTAAGGAGGGCAAAAGGGGGTAGAAAATTTATATAAAAGTCAAGGAGTAGGAAGTCGCTGGAAACAGCTAGTAAAACATAAATTAGAGGTTTAGATTTACCTAAATTTGACAAACGGAAAAAGTACCTATAGATATACCTTGCCCTTTAAAATATTATCTACTTATTTTACGTAATAGACATTATGAACTTTAATATGTACTTATTTATCTACAAAGACACACATATTTATCGTGTGATATGAAATTAAATTTAGAGTACCTATTATTTATGCGCTCTATTCTCTAAGGGTGTAAGGGAAACGCTACCAAAGCTGAAACGCTATTATTATGCTATCTAAATACAATCGAATACCAATAACCATTTGCCTTATACTTGTTGTTTTTGTTGTTTAGAATATTGCAAACCAGCAATGTAATGCGTACAAGATGGTACAAGTGTGCGCGCGGCGTGGATCATTCGTTGACCCCTAGCGTCAGGCTTCGACCAAAATAAAATTAATGTACGGGCCCAGAAGAAGCACATTTTTGAAGATAACATGGTCATCAGGTCATGGCCTGTCCATTCATTTTATTTTGGTCGATGGCGTCAGCTGACAAATTTTGTTTGCATTACATTGCGAACTTTTTTATTTATTGAACCTAGCATTTTCTTTGTAGTATCGTATTAGCAATTACCAGCGCAATTGCACTAATCTTCGTTTTCGAGAGCGTTATCCTTACACCCTGTGTAAACGATTATGACTGCTCGAGGTTTACTTAATAATAAAATAAAAAATCTACCTATTGTAGGACCGAATAATGACTAAGGTAGATCTACTTATTAAGCTTATGGCGTCATATCTTAAAAAGTAATAAATATTGTAAAGTATGTAGATCGAAATATTCCTAAGAGCATACTTACTTTACAAGTTTAAATTGAGTAGCTGAAATACAAATATTCGCTACGTAAAATACGTATTGAATTGCATACAAACTTTGAATTTCGAAATTGAAATTCGTGTGGAAATACATACGTTTTTTACGTAGCGAATATTCGTACTGCGAACACTAAACTAACGGCTGCAGTGGGCTTAGTATGAGTATTCGGTACGTAAAATACCTACGTATCGAATTCCATACAAATTTCAATTTCGAAATTCTGATTTTGTATAAATTTCGATACCTCATTTACGCATCGAATACTTGTGTTTCGCCCACAGTATAATATACTCTTAGGAACTTAGAAAAGCATAGAATGTTTTTAAAGCACCTGCAGTGCAAGTAGGTACGGTATTTTGCCAACCTAAAAATTTGACATTTTTCGTCGACATATCAGTTTTATCAGTCCAAAATGTCACATTAGACAAAATTCATTGTTAATTTTTTCAATTCAAATTCTTGTTACTATATTCTAACGATTATGCACATTACGTACAATGATAACCCTCCCAGAAGTAAAAATACAAACATTTATCGATGCCAAATGTCAAATTTATCGATCGTTTACCTAAACTCGGACGAAGCATATATTTGCTCTGACAGCTGCAATAAAATTGTAAAAAGCTGAATAAAAACCATGAATTCTGATCAATTTCTAGGTTTTTAAACGTAAGACTGTAGAAGCAGGTGCGCGATATGCTTCAGAAAAATATTAAATGAAAATATTTTTAATCAGTCTTTTACAAAATTAATTGCAGCTGTCAGAGCAAATAAATGCTTGGACCGTATTTAACTATTCACTGCTGGCTGAAAATTCTTGTGCTTGCAGTAATATTCTGTCCCCGTCGCACTTATGTCAACCTGAAAGAGAGCGACGGGTGACAAACCTAATTTGGTAGGTTCTGTAATAACCCACCTGCCTAATAGAAACGTCGATTTAATGCCTTAACTAAGTTGTAATGACCTACAGGGACATGTGCATATTGTTTAGTATTTTCTCCTATTGTATTTACCTACCTATCCTTGTAACTATAGCGCGTATGTTGTTCACGTATGGAAAATAAATACTATGCTACATAAGTGATAGTTTCATTTCATTGGAAACATCGGTTAACGGGATGAATAGAGATGAATCTCAAAGTTTTTATTAATTTTGTGTAATATTTATACATCCAAAATGCGCTAAGCTCTTTTAACCTAGGTATAACTACTTCTGTATTGTTTGAATGATTGAGTGTGTTTTTGCTTTGGTTTTGATTTCGTCTGGAAATTATAGTTACGATAAAAAAGAAACTGAATTTCATCTCTATTCATCCTGTCATTTATATTCAACCTGTTTCACCATATAGAACATAAGATTACATAGCATATTTTCCTAATATAATAAATTAGTCAACACTAGGAGAATTACTTCATTGTTTCAACTATGGACTGTAGGTATGGAGAAATAATAGTACATTACGTAACCGTAAACATTTTATACCAAATTTGTCGGTTTTAAATCAATTTTATTCAGATAAATTACAATATTTGAGCTGGAAAAAATACATGTCACAGATACGTCTGTTTGAGATTCTTCTTCTTTCGAGTCGATGTTCCGC
The DNA here is from genome assembly GCA_932305915.1 of Agriopis marginaria. Lineage (NCBI taxonomy): Eukaryota > Metazoa > Arthropoda > Insecta > Lepidoptera > Geometridae > Agriopis > Agriopis marginaria. The sequence continues at coordinate 8,274,240 of OW029933.1, forward strand.
AAAATACAATTCTATTGTCAAATCAAGTTTCTAGACCAGAACTTTGCCACCCCAATGGCACTTTCCGTGGCTTCTGTTTGAGATTAAACATTGGTTCAAAATTTGATAGAACAAAAAATTTCTCGGTCAAAAAAAAAGTGAAACAAAGTCGATTTAGTTAATTTTTTTCGTTTTATGCTCTAATGAAAGCTCGTAACAACCTGAAAATTGCATGTACTGAAAGGCAATCCTATTAAAAAATAATTCATTGGATAGTGTTTTGATAGTGAATAGTTTAGTTTTTTAGTGAAATTAAAAGCATAAAAAGGTCGCGAGAATTTGCACGCGGCACGCTCATTCCCACGCCAGGCGTCATCGAGGTCGGACCTATGTTCGTTTTTGTCATTGCACTCACCCCGCGGGCCTCGTGACTCTTGCGCGGCAAAATACATCGTCGCTTTAACTTGGCGGGGGCTGAGGGAGCGTTGTTGCCTACGCGACTAGGATAACAGGGCCGTAATTTTCACATAACTTTGACGTTCACGTCATAGTTATGTGAAAATTTGCCACACTTGAAAAGTTTTACCTTTTAGTGTTATTTTACAAAATTACTCGATTTTTAAATCAAGGATACGGCAGTTAATAAAACATTTAAAAATGGTCGCAAAAAAACCAATAAAGTTAGAGTACTGCCGTGTTGTTTGCTGTATTTTTTTAGATAACCAAGGATGGCAAAATTAAACAAAACACATACGATTTTCGAATTTGGCCTGGGCGAAAATTACTCACTGAGATGGCTAGTGATGGTTTATCGATAATTGAATGTTCTTACCATCCTGAAATCCTAAAAACGAGGTCATCGTATAAGGGGCTGCCACACTAATGATCGTTAAATCGACGCTCCTTCAATGCAAACCCTCTTGATTGATTGCAAAATGAAAAAAAATCCGTCAAGATTGCAAAGAGAGGAAAAACAAGATTTGAAATACGAATAGGAAGGCTTTTACTTAACCGGGTGAAAACATATTTTTTGTGTGGTAACAAACATCGCCAATAAGATATGCTTGAAAAATGTTTTTTACCCTATGACGGAAGCCGAGTACTTACCTATACATGGTTACGCATATAGACTGTACTAAGCCGAAAGTAGATCATTGTACTCATCATTAAAAACAACTTTTACTATGGGACCAACCCTGAAAACACGATCATAATCAGCTGTTCCATTTATTTTGTCAATATAGATCAGCTGATATGTTTTCGCGATTTCTTGGTTGGTCCAATAGTAAAAGTGGTTCAAAATGACCTACTTTCGGCATAGTCTATATGCGTAATACTGTTTGTTCCCGTCTACAGCGGAAACACCTCAACCGATCTGTCATATTAGGTGTTGATAGATTCTTCTAAGTTTAGGAATAGACTAAAAGAGACCGCAGGGAGACGCTGGATGCGGGCCGCTTCCAACCGGCCCTTTTAGAGATCTATGGGGGAGACCTATGTCCAGCAGTGGACGTCCTACGGCTGAGATGATAATGATGATGATTGATACACAGGAGGGATAAGTCATACGACTTATAACCTAGTTTTGCTTATAAGAAAAATTTAAACTCTTTGTTTACAACAATCGACTAATGATTAAGATGCAGCTCGCGCATCCCTAGCGGCCAGTTCAATGCCGAGACATCACTTCCTTCCGTTAATTAATAGAGTAACAACCGGGCTGACTTCTCGATTGGAATTCGCTACATAGATTATCCTTATGCCCATTCGTGCGGCGTTACGCGTACGGATCGTATTCGTAACGAGCACATCCGTGGCAGCCTCGGAGTACGGGACATAGCGGATAAGCTTCAGGAAAGTCGCATGCGGTGGATGGGCCATGTTCTCCGCAAACCGGCAGAGTACGTCAGCAATCAACTCTTGGACCTTGTGCTCCCTGGAACAAGACCTCGTGGCCGGCCAAAGCGACGATGGCTTGACGTCTTAAGAGATGACATGAGAGCCAATAAACTCACCAAGAATGACGCTAACGACCGTGCGAAGTGGAGGAGTCGCAGTAGGAAAGCGGACCCCGGCCCGTGCCGGGACACACGCTAATCAGAAGAAGAAGATTATCATTATGCCCATTCGAATAGATTACACTAAAAAAAATTAAAACCAGGTCCCTTCTAAGTTAGATTCTTATTCGGGATGTGGGCGATTCAGTACAGACACCCCATTTGGGTTTTATCGTGCATTTCCCCTTAAATATGCCACCCAACTCAGTTCCTTGAAATACCAGAGCGAGGCTCTGAGGCTCTCACACAGCTAGTGACCTAAAAGTATAAAATAATGATGACGAAAAGCAGTCTAGCTGTTGTGGAGACATGGATGATGATGAAGCCATGTCTCAAAACATTCCTTCATAAAGACCAGAACAGAAAGGACAGATTCTAAATTCTGAAAAAACTAGTCACATTCATCAACTTGTTACAATGTTTGTTAAACAACTGCATCGCATATAAATTCAAAGTAGCCGCCATTTCACTCGAGAGGAATGTACCTACTTGCAGATCGCGAGAATGCGCAAGTCATGGCATCAATCTTAAATGTCAATAGATCTGGATCAATAGAATTCGAGATCGATGGGCTTGCCCGTTTGCCCGCCATTCATAACCGTGACTTGTACCGTAACTTGCAGTGTGAATAACTCTACAAACTTGCACAGTAGTAATTAGAGACCATCCATAAATGCCTTGCAAACATCTTGAAGAAAAGCGTGCAGTGAAGAACAAGTTTTCGCATGTACACATTGTAAATCGTACATAACACATTTATTAACTTTTTTAAATACAAATGGGTGATGAGATGAGCAAGTAGGGTGGGTCACCATATCAAAATTTGAAAAGTCATGACGTAAAGCCGGATATTTGAATAAAAATTTTGGTTGATTATAAAATAAGATTTTTGTTTTGTGTTAAGGGAGACGTTAATTAAGCCGTATTACATCGCCCAGGCAAAAAAACCAGACATATTGCAAAGCCGGATAAGTTCCGGAGAAGGTCTAAAAATCCGGACAAATCCGGATCGATGGTAACCCTATGAGCAAGCTTGATAGTAACTGTTAAGCTTGCCCATATAATTCAGTGCCATCCAGAATTTTGAAGTTCATCATTTCATATACTGCGTTCGCCACTCTGAGATATTAGATGTTAAATATATTTTATCATCATCACCCAGAAGATATCCACTGCTGAATATAGACCCCCCTTCTTAGAGTGCCACACTAAACGACAGCCGGATGGCAGGCTGTCGGCATCGGCATCTACTGGATGCCCGCGACTCTCACGATGTCGTCGTTTAATCTAGTAGGCCTACCTACGCTGCGTCTTACGGTTCGTGGTCTTTCTTCATCGGCTATCGATTTGTCGTTCGATGTAGCCTTCCCATTGCCACTTCAACTTGCAAATCTGAGCACATTTGTCGGAAACTGTAGTTTTTCCACGAATATCATCGTTCCTGATTTTATCGTGCAAAGAAACTCCAAGTATAGCTCTCATTGGCCGCTGTTTGACTCTGAGATTTTCCAAAAGGACTAGCAGTTGATAACAGCGTTTCAGTGCCATAATATGTCATCACTGGCAACACACTGGTTAAAGACTATTAAGGTATTTTGACTAGAAGTAATGCAATTTCCCTAACGCTGCCCATTCGAGATTATTTTTTTGTGCTAAATAAGTAATTGGTGAAGGGCCAAGGATCGAACCGGTTGCTGTGAGATTGTAAAGCGCACATGCTGCCGCTCGGTTACCATCCCTCATTATATTGCTTCAGTTTTCATAATAACCTGCTAATAAACAATTTAGATAGCAAAACATCCCAATATCCTAACTTATTTAACGCAATTAAATGTTATCTAACCAAGAATACATTAGGCAAATTAAGTAAAGCTGTACAAAAGTAATTATAATAATTCATATCCTAATTTTACGGGTCACAGGCTGCCTACTACAGCATAGAAAGATGTTATCCGGGATTTATTGGGTTTTAAAAATGTCTGGCGGGCTTATGATATCTTATAGGTAATGTACGACCGGCAAACTTTCTAGTAAGTACCTACAGCACAAAAAATGCCACCTAACTATTTATTATTAATAATCACTACGCTGACTGTTATGATAATAATTAAAATATCACAACACATCATCAGCCATTGAATGTCCACTGCTGAACAAGGCCTCCCTCTTACAGAGGGGTGTTGCCATAATCCCCACGCTTGGCAGGCGGCTTGGGGATCGCAGTACGTTCACCGTGTACTAACAGGACGCTGCTGCCCATCCTCCGGTGGTTCTGGTCGCAGTTTTAGGACATACCCGGGTCCTAAAACAATAATTAAAATATATTTACCAAAAAATTACAACTGGCTTAACGGGATGTTCAAATAAATGGGATTAATACCTTAATTTTCCCACCACTAGAGGTTAATAATTGGGTACACAAGTGAAATATATAGTCTATTAAATAAAAAGAGTCGTTAACTGTTAACAATCAGCGAAAATATCGCGTAAGATACCTACCCACACAAAAAACAGTCGAATGAGGATATCCGTTTTTGAATTCGATTGGAAATAAGTAAGTTATAAATAATACGCTAAATCGCTAACAATTATTCATATTTTTCCTATAGGACTAATAGGTATAAGGGAAAGGCTTCAGAGGCCGTAATGTTATGGTCCTGACGAATAACGGTATGTTCTTGAATGCTTATTATCAAAAGGAAAAAAAATCCCTCCCTTAGATAATCATTATCATCATCAGCCAGAAGACGTCCACTGCTGAACATAGGCCTCCCCCTTTAACCTCCACACTGAACGACAGCCTGCCTTTTGCATCCACTGGATGCCCGCAACTCTCACAATGTCGTCGGTCCATCTAGTGGGAGGCCTCCCTACGCTGCGTCTTCCGGTTCGTGGTCTCCCTTTGTTAATAAATTACATAAAATATTGAAATTATTGTTCTTACAATAATTTTATGCATTAAAATTTGGTGGCAGTTAGTATTTGAATTGAAATTTATGTTCCGAGGATTTTGGCACAGAGCGTTCACTAGATCCATGTAAAATTTTACTAATATCTGTTTAGCTATTTAGGCGTATAAAGGTGACAACTATACAGACAGAAAGAGCTACTTTCGCATTAATTTATTGTGTTAATTTAACAGGATGTTAAAATAATTTATTAGCGATAATATGTTGCTACTGGGTCATAAGAAGACTTGTTTTGTTTTCGAATATTTTCACTTTGGAACTGCTCGAAGATGCAAATGGATTATCTTGACACTTGACTTGATATTGACATAAAGGGAAAGCTTATAGAAGTAACCCATCTAGGAACATGTTGTATACAAGATAACTTGCGACGCGTCCAACGCGTTGATTTTCAATGATACAATGACTTTATATTGATCTGCGAGACTAGGTAATTTACATGGTACATACATGTCAAAACAGTTGTATGTGCTCTAGTTTCTAGAAGAATTTCTCCTAGTAATGGTATACAAACGTACATCACGGTGACTACTATAAAAATATATACGAAGAAAACATAAGAAAGCCTTAAATATTACTATTATTATAAATTATTAATAACAAGGTGTTTTCCGTGTGATAAAGTACCAAGAACGCTAACTGCATTCCACGTTGAATCGCCAAAGAAAATATCTTCGCGAGGAATGAGCCAGCTCTCTTATCATTACCAAAAGTTTCTACCGACCGCTTGATTATTGTTATTTAACTTAATATTAGCAAACACAAGCACTTTAATATAAAAGTAAGTAATTAATAAATGCTTAATAATGTCACCCAAATTTCTTGGGTGATCTCTGATTTTCAAGTTTTCATCATCACGACTTGAGATTTTTACACAATAAAAGTCACTTACCTGGTGATAAAATATCATGCTTGCCTGTACAATGCCACCAAAAACTTTTAAACTTCAAAGTTCAGGTTGGTCATCAGCTTAGTAAAGTTTTCTTCATCTTCCAGGAGAAGAAGTTGCGCTACATCTATTTTATTATGGAAATTGACGTAGTTTTCACACATTTTATTGTATACGGGGATTATTAGCGATGGTGGCCGAGCGATGCATGTCTGATTTACAATCTGATGGCACCCAGTTCCTACCTCGATCCTGCATCAATGAATTATTGAGTATCTACCTAAATAAATGATGTGCAGTTTCGATGCAATCGCTCAATAACGGTGAAGGCAATCATCGTAAAGAAATCGGTATGTTGAACCTTAAAAGTTTAAAGATATCGTATATGCCATTCACCAACATGCCAGGCCAGGCCAGTATGTTGGATTAAGGCCCATCCGCTCTCTCTGAGAGAAGGCCTGTGTCTCAGTAGTGGGAACGTGATAGGCTGGTAATGATGATGATGATAAGGGAATTACTCACGATTGAAAAATACCGCCGAATGCGGTTAAAACTATAGTCGGAATAACCGACTTAATCATACGTGAGTAATTCCCATAAAATATAAAGAAAAAAGCTGTTATAGGTACTACATCTATTTGCAGATGTTTCATTATCACGATATTTTTATACCATAGGTGGCAAACAAGCAGATGGACCGCTGATGGTAAGCAGTCACCGTCGGCTATGGATACTTGTAACACCAGAGGCATCACAAATACGTTGCCGACCCTTAAGGACTTTCTTCTACAAGCTTTTTTCCCCAATCTTTATCGTCATCAACCCAATATGAGTCCACTGTTCTCTCCAAAGCTTTGCTCTAGTGTACCGTTTGTGAAATATAATCCACAAAAAATATCGTTCTCAGGTTTTAATTCTTGTTAGCGTCTACTTTTTTCTTTTTCTTTTAGGAAGTGCGCAAGTAATTTTAGTTAATTATATCAAGGAGAACGCAAGAGGAACATGAAATTTTCAATTGTAATCATAAAATACCGTTTTTGATTAACATCAGATTTGCCAGATCACACTCATTATTTCCGAAATTAAAAAACGTAGCCCTCGCTGGCAATAATATGCGAAGATCTTTTTATGTCGCCTCATTACCCGGCGCTACAGGACAATTAAATTCGGGTGTATTTCTGAACGGCGGTTTTATCATTGGTATAAATTTTAACAGTACAGTGCGACCGTGGTAAGACGAATGCTGTTTTATACACTTCTAAACTTTTTACGTTATTACGTTTGCCGTAACTTCAAGCTTCTACTGTAAATACTTGGCAGCATTTCCTCAAATTAATTAGTGGTTTTCACATTAGATTTTTTTAAATGTTAATACCAAACTTTTTACTAAAAATACGGTTTCTATATTGGAAGCCAGGTTGAACCTGAAAATAGTCCAATCAGTGGCATGGGAATCTGGAAAAAAAAGAAGAAAAAGAAAAAAAAAAAAAAAAAAACTTCTGGAAGGAAGAATTCTGGCCCAGTCTTTTCGTTCCTTTGCCGTGGTCTATTAGATAGTCCATTACTGTTGATGGTACCGCTTTATGGTTGGTATTCCGAAAACCCGAACGAAGCGCTTTGATTCCACTTTTATTGTGCGAACTGCTAGTCTGTGGAATGCGCTGCCTGAATGGGTGTTCCCCGATAGATACAATCTGGGTGTCTTCAAATCACGAGTGAATCGGTTTCTTCTAAGCAAGCGTGCTTTACCGTAGACCGCATCATCGCTTAACATCAGGCGAGTTGGCGGCCAAGCGCAAGCCTATTATTTATAAAAAAAAATGTAGGTTTGTGAAAAATATTATTTGCCGCTCTACCAGGTTCATCAAATAGTATTTTTGCCGATGTACCACTGAGGGTACCATAAATAGTAGTTTCTTTTGCCGCAGTACCAGTAATGGTAACATGAAACATTTCTTTAACGGTTGTCTTAATACCGGTAATGGTACTAAGGCAAAATAAATTTTCCCTGAGTACCAAAGTGTATGCAAATTTGGTAATGCTGATCAAAAATGAGGTGGACTGGCGGATAACGAGGATGATGGACGGTGAGGATGGCATCTCTTTTTTTTATGCCATAGGTGGCAAACAAGCAGACGGGCTGCCTGATGGTAAGCAGTCACCGTGGCCTATGGATACTTGTAACACTAGAGGCATTACAAATTTTTAACAATTTGTTTTGTCAGCGTGCGTATTATTGTTTTTATCAGCAGCGCAGAGTGAATGTTGAGTTGGTACCAGGCCAAACCAGATGTGGTTTTTTGGTACGACATTAGTTTAACAAATATTGTACCATGAATTTAGTACACAATAAATACGTTGCTGACCCTTAAGGACTCTATTAACTCGCCTTTTGAACTCCATGTTGTACTTTGTAGCTTCTCGGAAACGCCACGTCTCTACCAAAGACTATGCACCAGCAATGATCTTTTAACGCTAATGGCAGTGATGGTTTTTAAAATAAGCAAATTAGTACTACTTGCCAACACTTAAATATGGATTTTGTTATATATTAAAATTTATCTAAATACAGAATAAAATAAAACTGATTAAAAAGTAATAAAAAAAAAAAAAAAATATAGTTACCTAGTTGGAACAATTTCCACTGGTGACGGTTTAATAGATTAATAGTTAGGTTATAATTTTCTGTTTTTTATGTTAATTTTCATGTTACGAAGTTAAAGATGGCATGTTATTTATAGTTTGACTAAAGAGTCATAAAATTCTGTGGTTATCGCTTTTTACCACTTTATTTGATCTTCCACTCGACGTAGCTTTACTATATTTATAGTACCTACATGTCCTACCCCGCCAGAGCTGGTTGTACCGTTGCTTGGCCTCGGCACCCACTACTGATCTCATTGTTTGATACATTGCACTTTTTGGGGATTGTCGTTTGACCATATGCTGTGTTCTGTTTACAAGTACAGACGAGGTATTGTGATTTCACTAGCTTCAAAAAAAAGTTTCCTGTAAGGTTATGAAACTTAAACATATTAGATTTGTCTCAATATCCATAGTGTCATTTTACGGAAATAATACTAGTAGGTACATCGCTCGCAAAGAAGAAAAAAAAAACGACTTTACTTCAAAATAGGAGAGAGGTCTCAATTCGTTTGTATTTTTAGGGTTCCGTACCCAAAGGGTAAAAATGGGACCCTATTACTAAGCCTACGATGTCTGTCCGTCTGTCCTAGCCATTACCGGCTGTATCTTTCGAATCGTAATAGATAGCAACTTGAAACGCCGTAGGTTTAATTACGAAATAATAAAAAAGTCAAAAAGTAAAAACTAAATGGAGGGGGGGGACTATTTTTTTGTACTTTAGTAGCTAACAAGTTATGTGGCGGTACGGAACCCTCAGTGTGCGAGCTTGACTCGCACTTGGCCGGTTTTTTATTTATATTTGTGACCAATGAAACTCCGAACATTTATAAACCGATATGGAATATTATTTAATTGAAAGTATAACTTTCAGATTGGTCCCATAGAAGTTTCATCAAAATTGGTTTAGTAGTTTGGCTTTGAAATCAAAATAACTGGAAAATTCTGTGGATGACAATAATGATATGGTCATCCAAGTAACTGAATTACAAATTTTGTGAAGTTGGTTTTATTGATAATAATTATATAGTATTTTTGTTGTTAGAAATATATGTTATCAATTATATGAATTTCTGTCAGTAGTAAAAAAGAAACTTAAAATGATTCGATGTAATTTTTTCTCGATTACTAAACTTATAGTTTAATACAGTAATACCTCAGGAACCCACCTAACATGGGTACACCAATATAAATTAAATAATAATCGTATATAGATGCAAAAGTTTGTGTATAAGTGTGCGAGTGTGTACGTACATGTTTGTTCGCACTCAACACCCTAACATAGGAACAGATTTGAATGAAACTTATTATGGAAATAGCTCGCTTAACATCAGGCGAGACGGCGGCCAAGCGCAAGCCTATCTACTATAAAAAAAGCTAATACCTTAGATTAAAACAAAGACTATTTTTATACTTAACTAGCGACCCGCCCGCCCGGCTTCGCACGGGTGTAATTTACGTGCGAAGCCGGGGCGGGTCGCTAGTTATATATATACCTTCCGTGAAAATGTATCTATCTGATGGTGAAAACCGCATCAAAATCCGTTGCGTGGTTTAGGAGGAGTTAGCGGCCATACAGACATACAGACAGACGCGGAAAGCGACTTCAATTTATACTATGTAGAGATAGAGATAAGTTCTTGATTGTAGAAAAAAGTGTAATCCACGAGACGAAGATAGTAACTTTAGTGGTAGTAGTAAATAAATAACGCCGTTCTCGCTATAAATTCCTGTGTTGAAAATGTACCACACAAACAAGAACACAGACAAACTAACACCCAGACCCAAAGCAGATGTTTTAATCATTTAAACACTTGTCCAACCGAAAATCGAACCCAGGACTTTCTGATAAGCCTGACGCGTCATCACTGAGCTATACCAGTCGTAAGTATTATTAAAACCTGACCGTGATTTATGAAGAAATGCCATGAAATGCCCACCCAGACAACTTTACCTTGACGGAGACTAGTGTCAAGGTATAACAAATAAAATAGGTATTTGATTAGATACGAAAACTGGAACAATAGAAAAACAAACATAAATACTACAGAAGAGAATACGCTAACGCTGTACGCAGGCTGCTTCAAACCGGCCCATTTGGAGATCGATGGGGAAGGCATATGTCCAGCAGTGGACGTCCTATGGCTGAAATGATGATGATGATGAAAATATGGAGATGAAATAGTAAGAAGAATGTGTCCCGCGGTTTCATCCGCGATTTCACAGAAATGCTTGATTTTCAGTGATTTGAAGCATATGTTTTAATACAGGGTAAGCTACCTACACGCCAATTTAATCCAAATTAGTTTAGCCGTTACAAAGATGAGAGTGAACATTTTTAAACATTGCATTTACGATATTAGTGTAATGTTAACATGATTATAGTTTCTTACACCTATATAATAATATTAATAAATGCAAAGCTTGTAGTTATTCCGTCTTTTGTCTTTTTCAATCGAGTTCAAAATAATAAAGTGCGAAAAAGACAAAATAAGGCGTAACTATTGGAATAGTTATGCTCTATTTTATTTATATTTACGCTCACTTTTTTAATTACCACTTGACTGCTCATCCTTTACCCCGCCGTAAGCCAAAGGTTCTAAAATGTCAACCTAAACTATTTCGAGCGATCCAGTTCTAGGCGCGAATTGAAAGAATGAATTTTGAGTCTCCAATCACTAGCGTCGAGTCGCGTCTAATTTTCAATCACAAGCTGCCCGCCGCGACCGACGTGCCTTCATTTTGCAAAAGGGATTTTTGACTACATGCGCGATCAAGTCGATAAGAGGGCTAGCTTTTAGGTAACTTTATAGGCGTTATCACATTTTACAAGAGTACTCAAGTAAGTAACATGATTTACATGAAAAGTAAACCTAGACTGTAGAATGCGCTGCCTGAATGTGTGTTTCCCGATGGTTACAGTCAGGGTGTTTTCAACTCGCGATTGAATCAATTTTTAGACAATTTCATCTTATACTGCATCTTCACTTAATAGGTGGCGGTCAAAAGCAAGTCAGTAAAAAAGGTCCTTTAAATATATGAAAACTTAGGTATTCGTAAGCACGTACATCGTACAAGTGCTTACTGCAGTATTATTGAGGTAAGTATAAGTATGAGGAAAGCCCTATCATTGTTCTGCTGTGGTCACTGACACCAGTAGTTCTGAGTAATCGATGATTCACAGGACTATTTACGTGTTTTTACCCGACAATGCAAAACCAAAAAGAAGGCATTGTGTTTAAGGTGTATATAATTATGTTCCCACCTACCTCCTGAACTTCTCAACCTATTTAAAAAACAAATGTAGTTAAATTCAGAGGTGGTCATTGGGTAAGTGACGTCTTTATAAATACTACTAAATCTGTTCGCCTCGAATTGAGACCTAATACGGGTCGTGAGGTCTCAATTCGGGGCAAACTTTACTCATATCTTTGCAAACGATTCGATTTTGCCCATATTTGAACTTAAAATTGTATTAAAATGAAATGAATGAAATGAATTTGCCTACAAAATTTCAATGATACGCAATGATACCAAAGTTATCGTTATACATTTAGCGTATCTAACGAATCTGAGCGCTCTCTTCGCTAGGTCAAAGAGATCACAACTAAAGGGAGCTCCTATACAGGTAAAGCGGGGATGCAAAAAAGAGACTGTGCCCCTTCATATGAGGTATCATTGAATAGATATTTTAAAATGAAACAGAATTTGCAAAATATCAACAACCACAAATACCATTGTGTTTTTAATAAAAGAAAGTTGAAATTTTGAACCGCTTGTGAACTTTTTAGGGTTCCGTACCTCAAAAGGAAAAAACGGAACCCTTATAGGATCACTTCGTTGTCCGTCTGTCTGTCCGTCTGTCTGTCCGTCTGTCCGTCTGTCCGTCTGTCCGTCTGTCAAGACCCTTTTTCTCAAGAACGCGTAAAGGTATCAAGATGAAATTTATACTAAATACTTAAGTCTACGGTTTCTTTCGGCTGTAAAAAAATAAAAGTTGTAAGTTAAGGCAATCAAAAGATATGAACGTTTATGTCGCATATTTTGCGATTTCACAGGGAAATCATAACCTATAGGGTACTTCCCGTTGACCTAGAATCATGAAATTTGGCAAAAGGCAAGGTCTCATAGCACATATATAGGAATAAATCTGAAAGTTACAAATTTGAAGTTATATCATTCAAAAATAATTATTTTGCTATTACAAACTTACATTATGTAGTTGGGATGTATAGAAAAACCTTATAGTCAACTACAAAGTTAAGTTTGTCTTTCAATATTTCAACTTTAAGTTTTATTTTTTGGACTCGCGCTCTGAGGGTTCTGTCCAACGGAACCCTCAGAGCACGAGTCCTACTCGTACTTGTCCGGTTTTTTTTAGTAAAATATCTAAAAGCACGTTAATTAATGAGTACCGTGGAATACGGTTACTTTGAATCACGGGGATACACTGAGCAAAACTTCGTTTCGTTTTTAAATTCAAATTACTGTTTCGGAACGCAGGCATAACCCGTTTCTTTACAAATATTTTTATTTGTATTTAAGTATATTTGATGTTTCCATTTTTTAAATTAATTTTGCAAAAATGTGAAACAAAATATCATGAATTACTATTTGAAATTAATTATTAAATTAATTATTCCACGGTATACATTTTTTTAACTAACAATGTATAAATTGTACATGATAACTAACTCTAAAAAACCTAAATTGCTTGGCTTATTATATAAAAGCAGTAGGACTGCCAATAGACCGTTGAAGATCTAAAGACAATTTAAATGATTAAGCCAACCCTACTACCAGTTTGCAGCGTACTCAGCATGCTGGCGGCATTATCACGCCGAATGGCAATGCTTATGCCTTGAAAAAGAAGCACGCCAGCATATTGACCACATATGTATTAGTGAATATAACATATTTTTATTTATTTATTGCTTGAACTAAAAAAAAGGTTTTTATGCCTTTTCTCGAGCGAGGTGAAGTTTTACGACATAAAAAATTAAATTTAACTTTTTGATCGTAGCTCGTACAAATTCTTCCTTAGCCGTACGTAATCGTTTTCCAGGACTTTAAGCAAATTAAACCAGAGTATAATTTAAATCAACGCTCTCAGAGCTTTGAATAGCAAATTTAATTTAAGGGCGGAGGTATTTTAGATATTATTAGAATAGAACTGAAAGTATTATACTGTGGTATGATAATTAATTACACTTCTCTATGTCTACATAGTATAAATTGAAGTCGATTTCCGCGTCTGTCTGTCTGTATGTCTGTATGGCCGCTAACTCCTCCTAAACCACGCAACGGATTTTGATGCGGTTTTCACCATCAGTTAGATACATTTTCAAGGAAGGTTTATATGTATAACTAGCTACCCGCCCCGGCTTCGCACGTAAATTACACCCGTGCGAAGCCGGGCGGGCGGGTCGTATATTATAAATGCAAAAGTGTGCTTGTTTCTTCCTCTTTCACCCAGCAACAGATCAATAAAACAACGGAGCGACGTGATTTTTTGCATAGATAGCTGGAAGGCCGGAGGTATAGGATACTTTTTATCCAGGAATAATGTACGGTTCCTGCGGATATGTCTAAACAGGTGAAACTGCAGGATGCAGTTAGTAGTGTCATAATTTATTAACGCCGGCGTCACAAGTTGGCCATATTTCCACCTAAATCGTTCTCCGGGCAAATAAAAATAATCAATTTCAACAAAAAAAAAAAAAAAAAACAATTCGACCTCCTAATTTTCCACCTTAAGAGGTGAAATATTTTCTTCAAACTTAAATGTGACCCTTGAAATATAGCATAATATATTGTACTCTATAAAAAAAAAATGGGCAAAAATATCGCATAGCATATACACACAAAAAAAACAGTTGAGGACTTCCTTTTTTAAGTAAGTTGTAAAGCTGAAGATCGATCTTAGTCCATACACAGCTAATGCGAACCAAAGTTTCTTTAATTAGCTAAATAGTTTATTTGCCAAAATAATTAGTAGAAAAATAATATATCAAGTAATGATTGTCAGGTGTCAGATAAATTCAAACCAGAGAACGATCAATGTACGGCGCTGGCATTACAAAAAGTATAACTAGCTAATTTATATCTTTGTTATAATTTTATTAACAACAGAAAATTACAAAGTCATACTTGTCAAATGCGAGCACCTTGTGCAAAAATAAAAACTGGAGAACGATAATAGTGCAAATAGAGTCAATGGGAGACGTGAACAAAGTCTTCTAACTAGCAAAATAGTACCTTAAACCATTGTTAAAAAAATATATACAAGAATGAGAAAGAAAATACAAAACACTGTTTTCATCACAAAGTTGTTTTATCTAGCTAAGTTGTTCCTTTGTTAAAAAATATGAGAAGGAAAATACAAAGTATTGTTATGAGATGCGCGCACCCTGCGTGCAGCCGGCGCGTGCGCATATAACCGCGGTGCAGCGTCGACGCGTGACACTCGACGCCGGCCGTCGGACACGCGCAGACTACCGTGAGTACATTACACACAAGCACACACACACGTAAACAAACACTTCAAGAAAATTACTTTTAAATGAATTTATATACCAAATTTATTTCGTTCAAAATATTATAGGAAAATTTTTGGCTAGAACCAAAATCGAATTTGAAAACTAAGATTTTACTACAATTTGCATATTTTGAATGAGAACGACAACATAAAAGTAGCATCAAAAAGCAAAGTTATTAATATAACTTAAAAATTAAGTTTCATATTATAAGTACGACTCAAAACCAGAAAAAAAAACACATTTTATACCACCACCACCTTTTCATCATTTTAATAAAACTGCCAATGACTTAATATTTTATAATTAGATTAATTAGAAACATGATTGATACAATACTTTGTGTTTACAACTGTTCAAACGATACGCAGAGTTATGATCTAGAGTGTTAATTTTCTTATTATTTAATTATAAATTTATTGAATAATATATTAAATTTTAAATATATGAGTAACAATTTTACTAAACACTGGCCCGCTACTTCGTAAGCGTGGACTTTTATATAAACTTTTTTTGCTAAATTTCTACAACCCTAAGGAATCTGCCAAATATCAGATTCGTGAACAAGTGGTTTTTGAGATTTCGTTATGATACCGTCAGCGAGGGGTTACTATATCACTTTTGTATAAAACTAGCTTTTACGCGCGACTTTTTACACGTAGACTTTTTCTTAAACTATCAACTTCCTTTTTGTCCCTTTAATTCGGCCCTTTCGCGAAATCATTTCTTATTGTATGTCTAACCCCATTAGGAATCTTATTGCCATATTACAGGTTCGTAGTTGCATAATTTTCAACACAACATACAAACTCCGATTCCACCTCCTTAATCTGTCCTTTTTGTAAAAATATTACAACAGTATTTATTAATTTTAACTATTAACCTGAATACAAAATGTTATCTCTAAAAACATCAAAAACATAGGATTTTCAAATAAATATTTAATCTCCATTTGCCAACCTTCATTTGGCAGATCATCTCTTCCTAACCTGAACAAAAACTTTAAAATCGCAGAACTTCATTAGCCAATTTAAATAGTTTCTTTTGTAAGTGTGCATTTAATTATATTTTTGGCTACGCTTTTTGTTTTTTAACAAATAAAACGCCTGTCCGATAACCTTTAACGATGTGAAGAAACATCCACAGAAGAAACAAACTCATAAATCACAGACAATTTCTATTTCAAATTGAATTTTAAACGATTTAAAAGAATAGCGTGTAAGTGAAAGTACGCCAATTCTCATTATGTAAATTTATTTATTTTTGGCATTTTGTCGTAGTTTCTTTTATCTATTTTGTTGTAGTTTTTTATTACACATACTCGGTTCCATTTTTTTTAGCTCTAACAGCTGCAGTAGTTTTCTTAATTTTAAATTATTACATACAATATTTTGTAGAGCTATTCACATTTGTGAAGCAAACTGGCTTTTTAACAGACTTCAAAAATGAGGAGGTTCTCTATTCGACTGCATGTTTTTTTATGTTTATTACGCGATTATTCCGCCAATTATGAATTGATTTTGATATATATTTTTATGGCTTTATGTACATTTTTTCGAAATTGAATCAGTGCGTTTTGAAAAAAAAATATTACACAGATGACGTTTTGGATTGTGGTTCAGCAAAAGTTTTGATGAAGTATTTCAAGCTCTGTTTTAATTGTTGTCATTTATCTACTTTTACCCGACTGCGCAAAAATAAGGATTATATTTTTTGAGTGGATCTATAATGGTTTTTTGTCCCGCTCTGCAGCCTAAACGGCTGTATGCATTTCATGATACCTACTACCCAAAGGGACGGAACGCTTCAAACAGAAAAAACGAGCAGAGCGAGAGGTACCACGTTTAGCCATTTGTCCCTTTCTAGTGTTGACATAATCACTGATACAAATTCCTCATAAATTTTCATACTTTTTATATTTTTATACAGAATAGATCTACGTTTGGCCACCAACTCGCTTGATGGTAAGCAACGGTGTGGCCGAGGATGGAACACGTTGATCTAGAAGAAATCTATTCACTCTAGCCTTGAAGATGCCTAGATTGTACTTTTCAGGAAACAAGGAGGATGGCAGGGAGTTCCATTCTTGGACAGTGCAGTATCATAAAAGATGACCCAAATCGTTGTGTTCGAGTTTTTGGAATTTCCACGCACGTGGAAGGGGTGATAGTGTGCAGTCCTTCTACTTGTCCTGTAGTAAAAGGGGGAGGGTGGAATAAGGTCATGAAGCTTTTGCTCATACTCATCAAAATATATCCGGTAGAAAATAGACAGACAAGCTACTTTACGGCGGTGCTCGAGGCTTTGTAATTTATTGGCGACTAGCTTGCTGTCACCAATCAGCCTCATAGCACCCGTCGAATAGGTGGCAGGAGTACTCAACACACGTATATACTTATTTATTCCTTATTTTATATCACTACAATAATAAACGGATGCACCCTAAATAATCACGGGAGTTTTCTTTTAGATATGTTTCAGAAATAAAAATTAACTATTTAAAAATGATGCTGTTCAAATTACGTACTACCCAAAATAATACCAAATTTACGGTTACAATATTTTTCCAACAGCGGCAACACCACACATAAATACGTGTTCATGAACGTCATTGTATATAAGACATGTAGTGTGAAAGGGACAAATGGCTAAACGTGGTACCTCACGCTCTGCTCGTTTTTTCTGTTTGCAGCGTTCCGTCCCTTTGGGTAGTAGGTATCATGATGCATTTAGACATGTAAGGTGTCATTTGAATCGTTTTAATAGTGGGAGTGACATACGGCAGAAGAATTTAAGGCGTTCGTGAAAAAAAAAATAGGGAAATTTTTTTAAGTAAACGTTGCTAAATAGGTCAAGATTACCATCATTATGCTTTTTTAGAGCTCACTTAGCAGATTTAAAAAAACACCACTTACTTATTACATACACACATACATACACTGGAAAACATAACCCTTCTTGCGAAGGCGGGCATAAACTAAAAATTTAAATAATATGTTTGTGCCCCGTATGGAAAAGTATCAAGTACGTTGGCTACATTATCATCACCAACAGCCCTGAGTGACCCTTTCTAGGTTCAATCAGGGCTGGATTTAGCCTTTTTTGTTTATGCCTCTCTGCACAATCGCATCCACCCGTTTTCAACAGTTCTTTTGATGTTGTCGGTCCACCTCATCCATCCATTGCGTTCTCAATGCCCAAGAAATAGTCTGCGCGAGGAATGACCCTGCCCTCTTATCTCATAGATGTTGTCTAGTTTTACTTACTATGACAAACGTTTGACCATTTTCTCGAATCACCCAACAGGCTGAATCTCTATATGGTAATAAATAACTCCTGATAACTGTTCACAAACTTTATCGATTGTTGTTTATTTTGTTTTATCACGCTGTTTTCAACATAAACGAAAGGAAATGTCTTCGAAAACAAATAGTCGAGTTGCAAGTGTATCGTTAACGTTAATGTATATTATTGCTGTAAGGCTCAACGCCGACTGTGAGTGCCCATGGTAGAGTGCCGAGTCAACTCTTTTTGGTCTAGGTTAGGTTTACAGTGCCTTATTTACTAGTGTTTGGAACAGTCTGAAACATGAAGAGGCAACTTTGAATATTAATAGACACTGGGGAGAGTAGAATTTTCCACGGGCGATGAAAGCAAGGATGAAAGCGATGGTGGCTGAGCGATAGAATGTGCGCGTTACAATCTGACAGTGCCCGGTTCGATACTCAGCCATGCACCAATGGCTTATTTAGTAGGTAGGTAGGTACTTACATAAATTATGTACAGTTTCGACGCCATCGCTCAAAAGCAAGGAAAACATTGTGAGGAAATGTATTTACAAGAACCTCAAAAGTTCAAAGACATATGCACCAACATACTACATACATAGGCCAGCATGGTGGATAAGGTACTATCCTCTCTCTCCGAGAGATTTTCTCAGCCATTTATGTTCCCAGCAGTAGGATATGGTAGGCTGAATGTTGATGATGATTGAAGCCATGACCTGTAGCCGCCGCTTTGACTCTGAACTCATCGTTGGACTAAGCATGCAATTATGGGCCTTCATTTGTTATTGGTAATTTTCAATCACGCGAGCTTTTGGAGCCCTGTACATATTAAATTTCAAGCTATCATACCAAACTATCAATCATCCGTTTAACATTTTGGATATCAAATGACTGCAGTTTGCAATTTGTTTATCATAGATTTATAGTAATGTCTATCTGTTAACTTAACATAATATCTTAACTATTGAAATTGTTTCGACAGTTAATTTGAATAATACTTTTTTTATATAAATATAAATTTTATTACAGCATTTTTATACCATCACTCTAGATTTGTACGCCCGCAAACTAGGCAAAACATGATACAAAGTGACAAATATATTAACTCACCTATTGTGCATGCGTTTTTAAATGTGTGTATGATTTACTCGTGTTTTGTGCAAATAAATTATCTTTATCGTTCGCAAAATTAAAATCTTGAAGTGTTAAAATAGGTTATTTCTAGGCAAACTTGTTGCATTTTGAACCGCATTATCACTTTCCATCAATTTTTTGATCCCGTGCGCAGTGCTCTGGCACAAATTGCAAAAAAAAGTTTAGATAAACTTTTTTTAAACCTTCTTTCTTAGCAAGACTATTAGGTATGTCTTTTCTTTTTATTAAATATTTTAATTCAGAATTAGCATGAGCAAATAAGGTGCAATTGATTCTTCAATTGCACCTTATTTGCTCATGCTAACTCTAGTAATATTCATTGGAGGATTGTTTAAAAAATATGGTTGGATCTTTGATATTCATCATCAAAGGGTTGGATGCGCCTTTTAATGCTGATTTTTGAATATGTTTAAAACTCAAATTTGCCAAAAAAAATGTTGTGCGCTTTTCCCTCATGACGGCATGCGGCGGTAGGATAGATATCCGTCAAATCTACCTATGACATACCCTACAAAGTTTACGAAATATCTGGAATTAAAATAGGCTTGAAAGTTTTGATTTCAACACACATACTATTACGATTTTACTGGAAATTAAGCCTTGAGCTTTAAAAGTTATAAAGTATTTCAACTTTTATTCACACAACGAAGTGAAATATTTGACTTACTGATAAGTTTTCCCTGATTTTTCTCGGCAAAAGGGTTTTACTTTCGGCCGGTGACCTTAGTTCTTAGACTCCAGAGCGGTGACCTCACCATTCATCAGTCATCAGTATTCTGCCAGCGTTCTGGCTATAGGTGGCATGACCGTCTGCCCAGGTGCGTAAAACCTTATGTAAACTCGGTCCAAGCATTTATTTGCTCTGACAGCTGCAATAACATTGTAAAAAGTTGAATGAAAACCACGAACTCTGATCAGCAGTGCAAGTACCGTTCTTTATCGATCATCAAATTTGACAGTTGAGATTGTCAAATTCGATAAAACGCCATTTGATCAGTACTCGCTATGATCGATTCTATGACATTTTATCGAATTTGATGATCGATAAAGAACGGTACTTGCACTGCAGTTTCGTTAGGTTTTTGAATGTAAGACTGTTGGTAACAGGTACCCAATTAAAAGGAAACATTAAAAGGTATTGATTTTTTGCATGCTCCATATTGTTTGTGTAAATTTTATAGGTAGATCAAGGACGATTTAAAACCTAATACGTCATTGAGGTAGGTACCATGTTTTGTTTGACGTATCAACGTAGTATTACGGATAATTCACAACGGCTATGCATTTGCACGTGTTCGCCGTGAAAGCTGCTTTGAGATTATTATATTTCAGACTTTATTTCCATAGCACTATAGTTTTGTTGTTTTTTGTATGTGTTAGGGCCTATTCTCTCTTGAGACCTTCATCTCAGCATTGGAAATATGATAGACTGATAATGATGATGATAATGTAAGTTTTTGCCAGAGTAGGCATATTAGCTTCCAGCAGGCCTAGCATGGGCTGTGGATAAATTGTCTTTCCACCGTTTTTATCCACGTCTAGACGCGACAAAGCTAGAATATGGATACGTTTGTCTTTTTCTCGCGGGATAAAAACGGTGGAAAGACAATTTGTCCACGGCCCGTGCCAGGCCTGCAGGGGAGTATTAGTCCAAAAGTCAGAATATCCAAGGTGTTAAAATGTCCAGATGACCAGACGAGAGATTCCCAGATACAAAGACAACTAGTCAATATAAGCACAAATGCCGAAATATCCAAGGTGTTAAAATGTCCAGATGCTACAAAGACAACTAATCAATAATAAATTTTTCGCATGACCAAAATGCTGGCTTGTTTCTGGCTCAACGCATAAGCATTGCTATTCAACGTGGTAATGCCGCCAGCATGCTGGGTACCCTGCCAACTGGTAGTGGGCTTGAGCATTTAGATTGTCTTTAGACCTTCAACGGTCTATGGGCAGTCTAACTGTATTTGTAGTGTTAGTTTTAGTTTGTATTTTGTTTAGATAATAAAGGCACTTGCCCATAAAAAACGAATCAATAAGTATAATTGCCAAAATGTCCAAGGTGTTAAAATGTCCAGATGTTACAAAGAACTAGTCCTTTTGTCAAAATACGCAACATGCGAAACAGACAACGGTTAAACAATAAAAAAAATGCCATCTGAAGCGCGATTACAATAAAATAAAATTAAATAAACACAGTGAGCAGAATGGATCAAACAATATAATTATGTGGGCAAAGCACGAATTTTCCACGTAATACGTAAAATATTTTTCAAACTATACAAATGTTGAATTTCGAAATTGAAATGTGTATGGAGTAGATAATTATATATTTTGCGCACGCAAATACAGCGCCAAAATGTACTTCTCTCTCGAAGTAAATAGAAATGTTATCATCGTTATGGAATATATTCCAACTCAAATCCTTTTGAACAACTTTTATGCTATTAACTACTGCGCTATTCTCTCAATGGTCTTGTTTTATGGTTTCTAACGAGGCTGCGATCGGAATAACCAACATTTAACTGCTCTCCAACCTCTGCCATTTGAGTTTTGAGTGCTCCGACCGCATCGGATATAAAGCTAAAAAATACGGATTGAATTGAAGGGATTCTCAATTAAGGCCCTCTTTTCCCACTTTTAGTAATTTCAGTCATTTTTAGTTTTAGCTTGTTCTTGTTTATGTTATGGTTGTTTGTGTTGTCTTTTTGTTTGTCCATGGTTAGCTGGTGCCATATCAAAATTGATTATTTTATCTAGGAAATTGTAAAGACCGAAACACACTTAAGGACATTTCGCTCGATAGAAAAAAAAATAAGGTAACACTGATTTGAGCTTTTCACCCTGTTTTTTTAATTCTTTAAATGCCCATTTACTAAATGATGTCTACGATATCTTAATATACAGCTATCGGCTATCTTGCTCGCGCTTTTAACATTTTTGAAGATTAAAACCCACTGAGAGGGAGGGAGTTTTTTTTCTGTGCAACAATTTTTTTTTGCTTTTTTAGTGTTGGTCACATTGTACATAGAAGTTGCTGCTATTGATAAACTGACATCCTTTCAGCTTATTACCTGCCATCGATACGAATAACCCTACATAAAAATACTCCAGTAGTTTGCTTTTTTATATAATACAAAAACAATTTAAGGAAAATCGCGCCATTTCCATATGAAAACATGTTGCATTTTACTTTTGAACAATAAATGCTTTCTTCTTATTTGTATAAGTAAAACCTTTTTGTTTTTCTTTCACATTGATTCGTAAAAGCTGTCAGAGTTCGTAAACATGTCCCGAATGAGTCAAGGTGCAGATTTGCGAATAAATTTGCATGATGGAAAGCGTTTGCCCCGAGACCGGTTTGACTGTCCTTCTGAGAACAAAAACAAAGTTGTTCGAATTCGATAGAGAGCTGACATTTTGATCTCATAAGCGACACAATCACATTTTCCGACTTTAACACGCTTTTATTTAACTTGCCCGGTTAGTATTGTACATAAATGTAGGGATATATAAATTTATTTAGGTTTATTTTATGTACACCGACCGTTTTTAAATTTCTTTAGTCCTGTCCATCCAAAGGTTGCCTGGAAGAAATCGCTTAAGGCGATAAGGTCGCCCATTATACTGCCGTATATTTGTTTTTTATGTTAGTTTAAGTTTCATTTGTATTTTCGGTGTGTAATAAAGAAATATTGTATTGTATTGTATGTATGTGTGGGACAAATCTTTCAACTGAATTTTAGATTCGTTATTTACGGTTTAATTACGGTATTTTTATACCATCTCTCTAGATTTGTACGCCTACAAACTAGGCAAAACATTTCTTTGCCAAAGCATGATACAAAGTGACTAATATTTTAACCCAACTTGTTCATAATTATGTGCATGCGTTTTTAAATGTGTGTATGATTTACTCGTGTTTTTTGCATTATGTTTATCTTTATCTATGGTTCCCGTACAATCTGAGGCTTTTGCTTCACTCGGTCAACTATCATAAAAACAGTGATGCGTAAATGTAACTAGATAACTAATTACTTCGCGTTCAGATTCCTTGTGTTGGATAAGTGGTGCAGTAGATTGAGAGGAGTGGTCGCCCTTGGCGCCAGTTAGCAAGGGCGCCAAAATGCCAACGCGAAAAAAAAACAAGCGTAAAAATATACTTTTGGCGCCTTTTTAGAGGCACGGGGCTGCCCGAAATCAAATGAAAATTGAATTCATGGAAATAAAATTAGGTATAAGCATAGCTTCACGGCGGCGCCCAAAATTCTTACTTATTGAAATAATAGTAAATATTTTTAACATTTATGTAAACTGAAATACAATTTAGGGTGTGAAAGCGTCGACCAAAAAAAGGGGCGCCAAAAGAGAATCTCGCTCTACCTTGATTATGGGCTAGGGCCGCCACTGGTGGTGACCCTCGTTAAACTCGGATCAATTTCAGTTTAACACCATTAGCCGATTCCAATCCACTTAGATTTATTTCGACATTTTGCATTCGTTTCATTTAATTGCAAATTAAATTCTAAAGTATCTATCTGTAGTTAAATGTGATGTTCGTGCCATCCGAGCCATTGTTAGCTTGACGAAAATTAAAGTTCATTTCGACTCTCGGTTACATTTTGAATGGGGTTAAGGGCATTAACGATTACACGGTTTAAGAGCTTGCTCCCACCACAGTTGTCAGCAGCTCTAGCAATTTTTTGTCGATAAAAGCAACAAAAAAAAAATTGCCATTCTGATTGTGTCATATTTTATCAATAACAAACTTTAATTTCTGTAATACGATTTACCAAAACAATAATTCTGTTATGATCTGTATTTTTTAATGAAAATTACGGCTTGAAATTGTATTAATTACTAGTAAACACATAATTATAACAGTAAAATAATATTGATATTTCTTCTTTGCATTTAACGACAACTCTCAATAACGCCATAAAATACGCAGTCCCATAAGTGTCCCTATGTAGAGTTTACACTGTATATAGAAGGTAGATTAAAAAAATCAGTCCGATAGCCTATTAGTTCTCGTAGACTCTGCAATGGGATATCGATTTCGCTCTGACAACCAGTATCCTTGAAATCTCCCATCCAATCACTCTATTAACCCAAAACCCCACTTATCTATCTTAGAATTAGACAATACTCACTATGGTGGGTACACACTAGGTCACGAAAAGTGACACATGTGGAGCATCGGTCCCGTTACCCAGAGCCGTTACTAATCTGCGCCATTCAGAACTGGCTCCGTGTGTACTCAGCTTAAGTATGTATTAAGTACGTGTAGACAGGATCGTTAATGTAATGAGTGGAGAAAGCTATTATACTTATCGGTAGGACGAAAGTAAATTGAGGTTTATTGTCTGGCTAGGTGCAAAATGTTAATAGAAATGTCACGATAAAAATATTATTGAAATTTAGTAATGACCAAGGCTTGTATAGTGCTTTACTGAAACAATACGAATAATTTAAATAAATCCAACTTAATATGTAAGAATCTATTCATAGTAACAATTGTTAAAAGTAGTTACTTACTAATTCAGGACCGTCTTTCCAGGGCAATACATTTTCAATCACTAATTTCGCTTACTTTTGAACTTCCGGGGGTGTTAAACACAGTGAAATTAGAGAATTTGTCGCTGAATGAATTAATTTTATTTTAAATATTACAAAAATAAATTGGTTGTAAACATGGAATATTGCA
Organism: Agriopis marginaria; assembly: GCA_932305915.1. NCBI lineage: Eukaryota > Metazoa > Arthropoda > Insecta > Lepidoptera > Geometridae > Agriopis > Agriopis marginaria. The sequence continues at coordinate 8,299,465 of OW029933.1, forward strand.
AAAAAAAAAAAAAACCGCGCCGCGCTTCTGTCTCTTTTCCGCGCTATTTTTTCTACCTAAATAGCCAAATTCTGAATAAAATATTTTTGCACTGATCCATTTTTGAAACAAAACTCGACAATAATTCGAATTTCAAAGGATATTACTGGTGGCTAAAACCAAGTAATAGTGTTCTAAAACTCACCAGCAATGAAATGCATACAACTTTGCTGGCACCTTTTCGAGAAGCACGGAAAGGTCGACATAGCCAAAAAAAGTTTTCAAAATAATGACAATAGTACAAGCATTTTTGAGTAAAATACAAAACTCTATTAATGTTATCAGCTAAGAGAGATATATTATATAAATTCTTTTCATCCCATCTATTCGAAAAGGACGACTTGGTTCGCCTAAAGGTGGGGTTTTCTATAAGAAACTTTTAGCGGGCAGTAATGAGTTTTTAATCAGTGCGCCGCAATTATTTTTGCCGCGCACTTTTTGAATTTGGAACATCTTAGAGCGCCAAAGAAATCGAACGCAAATATTGTTGGAATAAAGACTGGCTGGTACGACGGCCCATAGTCGCACCGCCAGCTGAATAAAAAAAAAAGAAATCAAATTAAAAACGCGCGAACTACAGTCCGTGTTTTCGTAAATTTTCACGGATTGTTAGAAATTCATGGTTTTGTCTAACAAAAATTTTTCATAATTGCGAAAATGTCTCAAATGTAAATATAAGTTTTTAGTTGTTTTATTATTAGATACTATTTAATTTTAATTAAGTTGTTACTCTATTATATGTTTTATTTAATAATAATATTACAATAAAATATGAGGCGCCTTTTATTTTCTCATAGTGGGTGATGAAAAGTAGAGTGTATCACTCGGGCGCAAAATATTTTTTTGGCTCGGACGACGTACTTTGAATCCCTTGCTACGTTCAGGATTCTACTAAAGAATCTCTCACTACGCTCGGGATTCTACTCTAGAATCCCTCACTTTGGTCTGGATTCAAAAAAGCGCCCTCGCCGTAAAAATATTATTTTGCTCCCTTATGTTTCAATCTACTATTAATGTGCACACCAGAAATAAAAAAGGCAAAAAAAAAAAAAAAAAATGGCATGCCCATAAAGTATTTAAAAAAACTTTGCGATTATCTCCTCACTTCCCAAGAACATCCTTTCATTTCACGAAAGAGAAGTATAATCACACGATATCACCACGATATGAATAACATTGCAAACGAGTCAAACCAGTCACCCGTTCAAAGTGATATTTTACGCGGATTTTATTTTGGGCATTCTTTTGAGTTTGTTCAACACATATTGTCTGGTGCCGTGTATTTTTAGCCGTGAAAAATTCCTACTTTTAATTTTCCGGGTGAAAATTTCAACACACATTTTTGTTGTGTTTTTCGGTTTCTGGCCGAATAAAAGGCTGAGTCTGGTGAGAGTCGTTTATCATTGGTAAAGTTAGAGGTGTTAAATAATGTTACGGGTTGTTATGCCTATCGGGTTTTTTTTTTACATCGGACTAGGCTAACGTTTGACCGCGATCTCGCCTGATGGAAAGCGATGATGCGGTCGAAGATGGAGCACGTTTGCCCAGTAATAACCTATTAACCCTAGACTTGAACACTCCAAGATTGTAATGCTGCGGAAACACAGACAGGGGCAAGGCGTTCCCTTTGTTTTGTTTTGCTGTTCTAATATTGATACTGTTTGCTGTTATAAAGAAGGAGAAGTCAAAACGCTTGGTGCGAATAAATGGTATTTCAACCAAGGCCTTGCCGTTCGTCTGGACGTCCGGTAATGAAAAGGTGATGGGGGAACAAGTTCGTGAAGTTACGTTGCACACTCTCCGTGGAAAATCCTATAAAATACCGACAAGCTTGCGACTTTACGCCGGTGGTTCAGATTCTGAAGTTTCTTGGTAGTATTTTTACTAGATCTTTGGTTTTTTTGAAAGACCTGTGAACGCACAGTTTTTTTTTTCTTCTTCTATTAGTGTGATCCAATAATGTGTAAAATTCAATTAAAAGGAGTTGACGACCTACGTCATAATTTCAATTTCAAATGTCCAAGAACATCAAAAGTTCAATGACGTATGACGTTTATCAACTTGTACTGGGCCAGCATGGTGGATCAAGGCCCACTCTCTCTCTCTCTCTCTCTGAACAGTGGGAACATGAAAGGCAATAATAATTATGATGATGATTGACAGGTTACAAGAAGTGTTTGGCGATTGTGATCCTGTCACTCCTAAAGACCTGCCTAGATTGAAAAACCCTTGAGGCTGTTATGAAAGAATCTCTCTGTCTGTTTCATTCAGTTACATTACGGCTACCTGTTTTAAGCAATTCTGTTTAGGTGATTGCAAAAAGTAGCGTGATTGCAAACCGTATCTCGGCGCGTTAAGGTTCAGGTTCACCTGATTTTCCGCACTGCGCTGTTTCGAGAGCCGGAAGGCCCCAGGTGTTTCATTTGTTATAAATAGCAGGCTTAAAAAATTATTAATTGAATCTTATACGTTTACTGAAGAAATAATTTAAATCGGCCAATCACAGACTAGATATGGCTACTAAGTCTTTTCTGCCAACATAGAGTTCTGAGATATAAGCTAGTGAGATAGAAACTAGTAGGCCGCCTCTGCTTCGCACGGGCAAAGCCGGGATATATGGCCTATGTCAACCGGGGATAGTGCAGCATCCCAACAGTGAAAGAATTTTTCAAATCGGTTCAGTAGTTTCGGAGCCTATTCAATGCAAACAAACAAACAAACAATCAAATCTTTCCTCTTTATAATATTAGTATAGACTAGCGGTCCGCTCCAGCTTCGCACGGGTATAGATTATAGCCTATGTCACCCGGGGATAGTGTAGCTTCCCGTTAGTGAAAGAATTTTTCAAATCGGTTCAGTAGTTTCAGAGCCTATTCAATGCAAACAAACAAACAAACAATCAAATCTTTCCTCTTTATAATATTAGTATAGATGACAATCTATTTTTTATGCATTACACACCGATTTTATTTCTCCAAAAATGTTGAAATATGTGTTTTTTTACAAATTTTTAAACATTTTCCGCTTCCCAGCCCGCCCTATCTCTTTTGTTAGCAAGGGCCAGGATGCGAGCTCTTAAGCATAGATAAAAATGAGTTCTATAAAGGTTTTTTTTAAGAAAGAACAAAAGTTTAATTCAGAAACTCTACTTGTCAATGAAAATCTTTTAAGTATGTGAAGACTGTAACGAAATGTATATCATAGTAAAAGTACACAGTAACGTCATAAAATATTATGTTTTTCGTCTATAAATCGCGAATGAGAAATGTAATATTACGCTATCTTGGTTTACTTCGTTTACGAGGCTTAGATTTATTGTTGTTTGTCTACAAACCATGCTAGAAATATTTCATTGCATTAAGGCCTTAACTCACCCCAATTTTCACACAAAACATCTTAAAAATTAAATTGTTAGTAAAAAGAAATTAAACAAGCTTTTATAATCTGAATACAACATTTCGTGTCTGTGCTGAGAAGTTCCCTAGTCAGAAGCTGTGAAACTAAGTTTTTTTTTAAATAAATAATATGCTTGCGCTTGATCGCCTACTAGCCTGATGTTAAGCGATGATGCGGTCTACGGTGGAACACGCTTGCCTGGACGAAACCGATTCACTCGTGGTTTGAAGACACCCAGATTGTAACTATCGGGGAACACCCATTCAGGCAGCGCATTCCACAGACTAGCAGTTTGCACAATAAAAGTGGAATCAAAGCACTTCGTACGGGATTTCGAAATACCAACCATAAAGCGGTGTCGATTTTTTGTGCCCACTCTGGCAGTCCGATTCAGTCTGGCAGTTTTATTTAGGAATAGGCTTGCGTTTGCCTGACAACTTGTCTGATACAAGCGATGATGCAATCTACGGTGGAGCACACTTGCCCAGAAGAAACCGATTCACTCGTGATTTGAAGACACCAATATCCAGTTCCTTTATCTGTAAATAATACTGGATGTCGATTCAGGTCATGATTACCATAAAAATGCATTGTCTTAGGAGCGGAACCAACATGTAACAATTCAAATCCGTAGGATAAGAGCTTTTTTGTGTTTTATTGTAGATCTCAATTTGAAAGGAATAAAAAAAAAACAACTGTATTATGCAATTTAGGAGTGGACCTGGTTCATGTGAAATAGGGATGAAAATATATTTTCGCAGCATCCCCGTTCGTGTGCGATATAGTTGAATAGATATTTTAAAATGAAGCGGAGGTTTCATACATCACTTTTTATAAGTGTATCCTAAGCGAAATACGGCCGTCAAAATGGTAAAAAGTTGCCGCCCTGCATTTATTAACTATTAGACATAAAAAATTATAACTTGCCATGCTGAAAAGTATGTACTTACTTTTTTTTGCTAAGTATCCGTTATTCATATCGTTGCATGAAAAATACGTGCTAAGTTGACACCTTAATGAATATATTTTTGAAATAGGGCTAAAGTTTTGTTTGATATCGTGATATTTTGACAAGTTTGCAGGTACCTACAATAACATTTATGTTTTGTATAACTACCTATTTTGAATTTTCAAAGTTTAATTCAAATGCGTAAAGTTGTTATTAAACTATAGGCCTTCTAACTACATATTTGCAAAAAAAATCGAGCCATTGTTATGTTGGTGCGTTCAATACAAAGATACTTATGGTAAGTATGTAGGTAAAGATAATTAGTAAAATATGAAAAAAAAAAAAAACAATAAAGACATAATAAATGTTTAATTTCATTTGAACCCATTGATTATGTAGGATCATTTTCGAAACTAACTTGAAACCAAGGACTTTTTATACCCCTTTTGGGGTATAAAACGTTAAAACGTTCTTGCTTGAAAGGTCTAAATGGTTGTCATCCTTTTATCACATATTGAAATGAAAAGAGACGCGGATATTTTAGAACTATCAAATTGGATTAGTTTAGCGAGTGATACAACAGAATTGATGCCATCTCACGCATTTATAATATTTTAATACTTTTATACCATGCATGGACAAAATCATCCGGATGCCTTTGTTTGATCATTTTATATATTTTTGTCCCTGATATGTAAGATTAATAAGTCTTGTAAAAATGTTGTACTAAACTTAAATACTAGTCATCATCACCATCATAGTCAGCCTTTTAACAGTCCACTGCTGGACTGTTAGCCTACCTCGAAAGGGTGATTGGGCCATATCCACCACGCTGGCCCAGTGCGGATTGGTGGATTCACATACGCCATTGAATTCCTTCTCCGTACGTATGCAGGTTTCCTCACGATGTTTTCCTTCACCGAAAAGCCAGTGGTATGAAAATCCGTACATAAGCTCTAAAGAGCTCATTGGTACGGGCCCGGGGTTTGAACCCACAACCTCACGCTTTCTAGTCTAGCGGTCTCCCAAATGGGCTACCACGGCTTCTCTAAATACTAGTGGTTTTATGTAATTATAAGCAACCCTTTCTTTCTTTCTTTTTTCTTTCTCATTAAGCGCACTACACAATGTTACCTTATTGGTGACTATCAAATGCTTTGAACCTCTTTGGAGCTAGTTTTTAATCCATTACAATTCTAATAAGAGTTGATGTCGCAGAATACATCATATCAGTGTACTCCATGCATTCCAAACTAACTGTTTATTATTCCACAGGTGCACCATGCGAGCTATACTTGCGACGTTGGCCGTCCTAGCGGTCTCCAGCACCGCTATTGCATGTGAGTATAACTATATATACTAGGTCCAAGTTTAAGAACTGCAATAACATTGTAACACGCTGAACGGAAACATACGAGATACCTCGCCCGCTCATAAAAAAAAAATTAATTTATGTACCTACTATATTTCACCAAAATAAAATGATTGAACTTGCTCAGTAAAAACGAGTCAAAACCGTCGGACATATTATATACTCCAACACAATTATAAGCATGTACAGGACAGTAACTTTGTTACAAAAAATGTATAGCGGTTTTTGTTGTGTATTTACACTTCGGGAAAGCACACAAAGGCATAATTTTGTTATTATGTAACAATAGACTCGTGTCGCACTTCCTACGGCTAGAGACCGACTGAAACGAAGTGAGTGCTGGCGCTCATTTTACAATCTTCAAAAATGTGCTTCTTCTGGGCTCGTCCATACATTTTACTTTGGTCGAAGTACCTATGTAAAATATAAACTATAATATAGAGGAACATTATAAAATATACAATGAACCAATTCGAATTACCAATTGAATGAATTCGAGACCAAGTTATCAAACGTAAAAACTGAATTAAAACAATTGTACTAGAATTGATTTTATGTACGAGTAACTGGCTAAAAGAGCGTCGAGACATACATAAGGTAGGATTCCGTAGCCATTGTAGTGGAGGCTTTACGAGAAGCTCCTATATGAAGTTGAAATCGATGTTGGAATCGACATAAAAATGCACGTTTTACCTCATTTATATCACTTGCCCACACTGAAAACCATACAAAAAAAAAACATTATTTTACAAAAATACACGAGTTTATGAAAATAATAGGAGGTGAAATGTTTTTCCACGTTGGCGCCAAAACTCCCATGTAGCTAACTGCAAAAAAAAAAACTCAAAAACCTAGCAAAAGTGGTAAGGTTTTATTCATCTTTTTATAATCTACTGCAAGTGTCAACGCTAAAAATACTTGGCTGAGTATAACTACAACCATTTGTATTTGAGTCTTGCACTGTGGTTAGGTATAGTCGCAGGTGTGTGCATATTTCTTGGAGCTCTGTGATGGCCCTGTTGGAATAAAATAGGTGATGCCGATAAAGGTTTAAGTGTTCCTTTATACACAATGATATTACATTGAATTTTGTCTTGCTCTCTCATTAGCCGAGAGAGCGAGACAAAGCTCAATGTATGATATTATAAGAATGCATTTGAGATTGTGGTAAGTACTCCCGCTGTAAGAGCAATGGTGGCTTTTTGGTAGAATGTGCGCTTAACAATCTTAATACGGCACCTGGTTCGATCTTTTGCACCAATGGCTTATTTAGTACCTAAATAAATTATGTGCAATTTCGATGCCATCGCTAAAAAAACGGGGTAAATAAAACATCTTGAGGAATGTCCACAAACCTGAAAAAATTCAAAGATAATGACATTCACCAACATGCACTGGGTGAGCATGGTGGATTCGAGCCCACCCTCTCTCTGAGAGAAGGCAGTGGGAATGTGATAAGCTGGAATGATGATGATGGGGATGATGATCAAACAGAACTATTTGATGGGAAATTAAGAATTAATTAGGTCTATTTCTAATTAATATCTATAGGCTTGCGTTTGACCGCCAACTCGCGTGATTTAAAGCGACGATGCGGTCTACGATGGAGCACGCTTGCCTAGAAGAAACCGATTCACTGTTGATTTGAAGACACCCAGATAGTAACTACCGGGGAACACCCATTCAGGTAGCTCATTCCACAGACTAGCAGTACGCATAATAAAAGTGGAATCAAAGCGCTTCGTACGGGTTTTCAGAATATGAACCATAAAGCCGTGTCGATTTTTTGTGCCCGCTCTGGCATTCTGATAGAAAAATGGGCAGAAGGGAATTAGATCATGCAAATCCGATGCACACTCTCCGAAATGTATAAACACGTAAAAAGGAAGCCAATTCCGCTACATTTCTACTATGTTGCGTTTACACGTGCATTCATACAAACAAACATTACGTAAACAATTAAACATACACATTCATGAATGCGCTCTTGTAAACACGCAAACCGATCGTCCGTTAACCCTATCTGACAGGCTTTCGTGCATCAGTGGTTGTAGTCGATCAGCTCATAACGGTCGTGGATTTGATTCCTACAACATAGTTTCTACTGGGTTACGCGGAAAGGGTGTACTAAGCCGAAAGCGGCCCATAGTAACCATCATTATGAACAACTATTGCTATGGGAGCAACTCTGAATTCTTAAAAAAATATCAGCTGTTCCATAGAAAACGGTAGAAAACACTCGACTAAGAAAACGCACCGAATTGAGAATCTCTCTTCTAAAGCCGATTCCCAATAATGACTGAGAGCAAGCCAATTAAATAATAAATAAGATCTAGAATTTTCTAAAGATCCTAGTTAGTTGTGTATTAGTATGCCCAAGACGTAACTACTTAGACAGGATTATCTTACGGTATTGAATTAGTACTAGCCAGTAAAGAAACGTGTCAATAACTGTAAATATATGTTGTGCACTTCACTTGCTTTCTTACCTGAGATCAGACAAAAACGGAGATATAATGAGATGGCGTGGCGAGTGCGAACATCATCATCGCACGCGTGTAACGCGTGCAGCTGATGCAAAGATACTTCGCACTATGAAAATTTATGGCACTACTTCCGAGGTTTGCGCCAGACGCGTATGGCCGAAGTCTGACATCGCTATACTTTTTCAAATCGCATCAGCCGCGGGCGCTTTAGACGCGTATATTAGACACGCACGGCTTCGATCGGCCGCGATGTACGGAAGTCTACCTTAAATTAGGCTTGATGCGTTTAGTCGACCTAACCCTGCAGACGACCTTGGGGGTTAGATCAGACCCACTTTCAGCAGGCCTAGCATGGGCTGTGGATAAATTGTCTTTTCACCGTTTTTATCCACGCCTAGACACGACAAAGCTAGAATATGGATACGTTTGTCTTTTTCTCGCGGGATAAAAACGGTGGAAAGATAATTTGTCCACGGCCCGTGCTAGGCCTGCTGTTAGCGTTAACGCCTGCGGAAAGATGAAATTGTATGAAAACGACATTGACAATGACATTAGCTTGAGAGATGGTATCTCAAACTAATGTCATTTTCATACAATTTCATCTTTCCGCAGGCGTTAACGCTAACAGAAAGTGGGTCTTGTCTAACCCCCCTTGTCATCTTATTTTGCATGACGATTAGTTAGTTTATTGGAGTTTTTCCAAGTCTCATAGTATGCGTGAAAAAATAGTATGTATGCCGTACTTTCAGGCGGTTTGGCAATATATTGAAAAATGTGAGAGAAACGGACACATTTGAACATGAACAATAATTGTACTAAGGCATATCTCCTTTGTTTGTCTGATCTGAGTTTCTACTAAGTGCTAAACAAGATTAACCAGTTAGATTAATTAAGTTAGATTAATATAAGCAATCTTCCTACTTTGAATTCCAGATCTTTACGAGCAGCCACGATCTGAAAGGCATCATAATATAATTATCATTTATTTTGCATCACTTATAATCTTACTAGCAGTATGCCGCGGTTTTAACTGCTACTACTACACTACTGCGCGGATAAAAAGTCTTCGTTTTTAAATATAAGTTAAACTGCAGTTATATGATTATGAAACTCGTTCCAGGCGTTTATTTTCTCTGACAGCTGCAATAAAATAGTAAAAGAAAACATATTTTACAGAAATATGTCAGGCACCTGCTACAAACCTAGCGAGATTGAAGTGACTGTCAGACTCTGACTGTGTGATTGGACCGAGAATAACGGGATAATTACCGTGATAAGCTTGTAGACGGAATTTTAGATATATCGGAGTTGTTTTATTGCCCTTTAATGCGTAGTAGTATTTAAGTAAAGAAAAATGCCAAAATACACATTTTACATGAATAGTTACATGCACCATGTTTCCGGGCAAACTGAAGAAAGCGGGTAGTTGGCAAAAAAGGTTCCAAGCCCGGTGCCTTTTTTGCCAACTACCCGCATTCTGCCCGTGAACATGGTGGAGCTCTACCCACAACCTTATCGCAGTAAATATCTTGAAACTGTAGAAAGTCTTTCTTTACTCTTGTCCTGGTTCAAGGATAACGTTTGATCGTGATCTCACCTGATGAAAAACGATGATGCGATCGAAGATAGAACACAAAGTGTTATCTGAACAAATACGAATTAACTTTGATGCAGTTAAGAGGGGACAAACACACACTTACTTTACAAATAAATATCGCACAATTGTTTTTTAAACATATATTTTGAAGCTTCGACTAAATTAAATGAATGGACAGGCCTAGAAGGAGCGCAGTTTTGAAGATTACAAAATGAGCGCCGGCGCTCACTTCGTTTCAGTCGCTCTCTAGCCGTAGGAAGTGCGACACAAGACTATTGTTAAATGATAACGAAACATGACAAAACCATGCCTTCGTGTAATTTCCCGAAGTGTAAAAACACAATAAAAAACAGCTATCTATTTTTTTTAACAAATGTACCTGTTATAATTTTATTAGGTGTTGAAGTATATGTCCGACGGTTTTCACTCGTTTTTACTGAGCAAGTTCAATGGTTATGGCCCGTCCATTCATTTTATTTTGGTTGTTTGTTGAAGTATGATGTTCTTTTTCTTTAACCAACTTTTTCTTAGTTCCATATATAACTATAAAGATTTGATAAACCTTAATCTAGGAAGTTGGATTAAGTTTTCCGTAGCTTGCAAATTGCACAAAATATTTCAGAACATTTCATGTTGAATACTTACCTATGTAACAAAAGAAATTGGGTGACATGAGTTACATCAGATGTATTTTAAAAAGTAGGTTCTCAATTTGGGCTGTATTTTTTAAACGCATTAATATATTTATTTTTATTAAAATGTTTTACGTTCCAGCGGACAGCAGAGCGCGCATAGTATGCTACTTCAGCAACTGGGCCGTGTACCGGCCCGGAGTCGGCCGGTACGGCATCGAAGACATCCCCGTGGACATGTGCACCCACATCATCTACTCATTCATCGGCGTCACTGAGAAGACCAGTGAGGTGCTCATCATTGACCCTGAGGTGAGGTTTTGGGAAGAAATAAAAAAGAAAGAAAACATTTGTTTTGCGCACAAAACACTACAAAATCAACATTACAAAACAGAAACAACAAAATAATAATAACAATAATAATTTATTTAGTTATTTATTAGACGAAAAACTAAAAAATCAAGATATAAAATAAATAAAGTGAATAATAATAATACACTTTAAGTTGTCGCTGTAGTATCCATTGCGACAAAAAAGGGCAGTGCTCAGCGATGATGCTACAGATTTCTCTGCAGCGCTAATTTTCAGCACTGACCTTCTTAGACGCACGGAACTACAATATATCGTAGAATTAAAAAAAAACATTCGCAGAATGAAGTACATTACAATAAACACACAAATAACATGGACAACACATCAGAAAATATAAATACACAAAACATGAGTAGTATATTATGTATATAAGCACGTGGAGAAAGATAAATAATATAAGGTTGATTAGCCGGCCCTAGAAGTTGACTGGCTAAATCTTTCCCAGAAGTTATAGGACAAACATCAGGATCCTACTATTGAATGTTTTCCGACCTTCTGTAGTGCTCATTTGTAAATGTCACTCGCGGTCACCAGCAAATTGCCTTATCGCATAAAACCGTGCCATAAAGCCATAAAGGCATGGTAGCCTATTTGGGAAACCACTAAACATGAAAGTGTGAGATCGCGTGATCATATCCTGGGCCAAGCACTAGGAAGTTCTCCCGCTACCAAGGCCGTAGCCAGGAATTATTTCCGGGGTTCAATATTTTGGTAAGTATAAAACGGTGGGTTGACTTGGCTAAGACATTTCGGGGTAGGAGGAGGTTGAACCCTTAACCCCCTCCCTGCCTACGGCTTTGCCCACCACCATGTTATGGTTTCCTCATGATGTTTTCCTTCGCCGGCAACTCAAGTACATTATTGGGATTTGATGCCACACTCTGCCCCATAATCGCTACAACTCGTGCTCGAGTTCGTGTAAAAAACAACTACGATCGAATCGATCCGGAAAGAAAATAATGAATGATGGTTCAAACCGGCATTGTATCGGCAGATCGTGTCATAAAAACAGTGATCCGGTTGCGAATGCAGTCCTAAACAATATTTCACACGAACGTAAAATATTTTATGACAGTGGTAGGCAGTCAACTCGCAGCGCAGTGTGCACTTGAAAATTCTATATGCAGCGTGCTCGCTGTAGCGGAAAGCGAAATGCTTGCATTGCTTTACATTGTTGGCTTTAAGAGACACTGAAAGGGAATATAATGATGCATATTTTAGCGGGAGGAAAGTAGGACTTAAAGTGTATTAATCCTCCATAAAAATTTACCAACTTTAAAAGCCACAACAGGATTGCGGCGATGTCTGATCTCACTAGGTTTAGGAGGCAGTATATGTTTGAGAATCTATAATAGTATGTATGATAAAGTTATGATTCCGATTATTCTGTATCATATCTAAAAAAATAAAACACATGAAACATTAGCCCCGTTGGTCTAGTTGGTAGTGAACCTGTCTTCTGAGCTTGGAAGCGTGGGTTCGATTCCCATCTTGGACAAACATTCATGTGTTGAGCATTTGTGTTTTTTCTGTATCTGGGTGTTAATATCTATTTAAGTATGTATTTAAAAATATATATGTATTTATATCAGTTTCTGGCAGCCATATTACAAGCTTTGTTTAGTTTGGGGTCAGAAGACCGTGCAAAAAAGTCCGTGCAGATTTTTTTTTTTTTATTAATAACTAGCGGTCCACCCCAGCTTCACACCGATATTACTGGAGTTTTAGTAAGGATCCCTAATTTTTTTGAAAATATAATATAGCCTGTATCACTCGGGGATAGTGTAGCTTCCCAACAGTGAAAGAATTTTTCAAATCTGTTCATCAGTTTCGGAGCCTATTCAATGCAAACAAACAAACAATCAAATCTTTCCTCTTTATATTATTAGTATAGAAAACACACGCTAGTTATTAAAAAAAAAACACGAAAAAGTGTCTTGGTTCTTATAAATTTGGATAGGTACATTTTAGAAATATCGATAAACTAATTTAAATCCTTTAGAGATACCAACATCTAATTTACGACAAAATGTTCACCTATTGTAGTTTATTTGATGAACATTACTAATGTGTACAGTACATTACCTACTAATGATTAAAAATACCCTTCAATAACAAAATAAAGGGCACTTATAGTGTTTAAACGAATGAATTATACATTCAAATTAAAGGTGTCAAAAGTACTGAATATGACTTACTGAAATTTTTGGAAAACTGATTAGTACCACAGAAGACAATAGTTAGTACCCATGATTTTAAATATCTTTGAAGCTACCTATACTTATTCCTGCTAGCGGCACGCATAGTCACACATAAAGATTCCTATTCTATAGTGGATCAACTCACCGATAGAGAACTTAAAAATTAAAAATACTATTTTGAAGTGGCTCACGGAGTATGACTACAAGGGCATTGAGGATATGCTGGAGGGTTTTTATTTTTGATTTTCATTTGGCACGTCCACGCATACACACACATACATACACACACCCACACAAACTGCGCATAGAATAACGCAAACTGTTGCATTTAATGGTTTAAAAATTATTATCTTATTATTATTTTTCTTTTGGCTACTTGATAATCAATATTTTAAATTACTTTTAAATATTTTTTACAAATTTTTTAAATGTTATCTTGCATGGTATATAATTAATTGATACATTAATAGGAGAAGCCATTGACTCCCGTCACACAGTCTCTGACTAGTTCGGGAGCCTCTGGGATCATTACTATAGCTTAACATAAATTATGCCCGAATAAATGATTTTGTATTTGTAATTTTGTATTCCAGCTGGACTTAGACAAGAGCGGGTTCAAGAACTTCACAGCCCTGCGCTCCTCGCACCCCGACGTGAAATTCATGGTAGCCGTGGGGGGCTGGGCGGAAGGTGGTTCCAAGTACTCGTACATGGTGGCACAGAAGAACACCAGGATGGCCTTCATCAGGAGCGTTGTTGGTAAGGAATCTTACATAACCCTAAAATCTTGTCCGCCGAACGCCATTACATACCAAGGCTAGTAAAAGAAACTATTGAGATCTCGAAATGCCAGAATTTCAATCGAGGTGATGGTTTTCAACTCGCCAGTGCGTGGAATCCAGTATTAGGTTGTTTTAAAAATAAAAGTCCGCGTTAAAAATGTGTTCAAAAAACTATACGTAGTGATACAGTGAGTGTGTTTTGTCGGGACTTAGGATCGAGTTCGAGTTCCAGTGATAACCGTTGCAAAAGACTAAGAAAGAGGGTAGATCGTTATGTCTGCACCTAACTTTTTAACAGTTCGCCAACCACCCGCATTCTTCAGTCTTCCCGTGAATATGGTGCATGTAACTGAGCCGAAATATCGGGAGCTCATTCCACAACCTTACCACAGTAAATATCCCGTAAATAATGATATAACTTTATTCTTACATAGGTCAAAAGAAATCACGTGGTGATATGAGCGGTTACAACAAGTTTCTTTGCTGGTGTGAATTTTGTAGTAATTTCTTAGAAGTGGCGTATACTTATCAGATCTATTATACAACAATGAAGTAACTATCACGTAACATGGCATAGTAGCTCGATGAAATCTAAGGAAACAAAGAAAGATATCCATCTACAATGCACTTACTTGATTAAAATATGAAGTCTAGGAAGCAAACGCACTGACATAAATACCCCAGCCTTCGTATTCCTTCTTCCCGGCCCTTCTAGCAAGGCAGATCGATTGAGATATAACTCAGTATTCTTCAAATAAAATAATTATAAAACTTATGCAAAATTTTGAAAATAATGCGAGCCATTTTCAATAAAAAATTTTTTTTTATAGTAGATAGGCTTGCGCTTGGCCGCCATCTCGCCTGATGTACATATTTGTATTTGCCCACAGTCTTTCACCCACTTAGTATTTCAGTAAGTTATATTCAATATTTTTGACAATTTTAACTGGAATGTATATTTGGACGTTTAAATACTATCTACAAAAAAAACATAATTGAATTTCCAGCCATAAGTGAAACGTTCCACCGTTGGCTCGAAGTGCTTTTCTAGTTCACTCATAAATAGTCAACTTAATGGAAATAAATTAATGCTTACTTTTTCAAGTTTTTTTTTAATGGTTGACAAGCTAGGCGTTTGTCTCTAGCTTACCTGATTTTAAACTGACTGAACTGACTCTCAAGTGAGAACACATGTTAGGTGTTTAGCGATAAGTTTCAAGTTGAAGGTGGTAATCAATTCCATGAAGTTTAGTTACAGTTAAAAATGATTTTGACAGCACTATACTAATAACATTTACACGTTTTACAATTACTTTCATTTCCTACAAATTCATCTCTTTAGACTTAGAGCAGGTACGCCAAAATATTATATGAATTTCTAAACGTAAGGCATTTCAGTGAGCCACCGGGAATTTTTATATTCACCCTTGAACCTCCCTTTGTTTTGAATCTGCAAATGATTGCCATATTTCCAAGATATAAATCACTTTAATGGGTTGTGGTCCCGTTTAATACGAGCATATTGAGACAAATATGTGGTTGACGGTTCGTTATTTGGCAATATGTGGAGGAAGTTTACAAGGCCGTTGTGGAAAAATCCTCGAAGTATGTCGCCGCCGGGTAAAAGGGAGGCTCGTGTTTTGTTTTTACCCGACTACGGCAAAAGGAGGGTTATGAGTTGGACAATCTATGTACTCGTATGTATGTGTTGTGTTGCCCCTAAAGACGGCTACGTTGTAGCTTTACGTAGTCTGCGGTTCCCTCTAATCAATGAGGGAATATACACTTTGTATTCTTTGAAATATTTCATAACGTTTGGATGATTAAATTTAAAATTTAAAATCAATTAATTATAACTGTCTTGTTTCAAACTTTTTGGGATGTTTTTGTTTTTAATTATTTTTAAATTCCAATTTGTTATTCATATTTTATCTTTTCGTAGTCGGGTTTTAGTTTTTAACCCTTATTTTATTAGGTTTTACTTACAATACGCATAGCTTAAAAGGTGATTCAAAATAGAAGGTTAATAGGATACATATAGTGGTATTTTTAAGTGGCGAACAAAAGGTTGGGGAGGAGGGTAGGTATACAATGGTTTTTCAAAAAAAAAAGTTCATTAAATCATGTTACTCTGAATGGTGATTATTGTAGCAATCATTATGAACAACGTAAATGAAATATATGGAAAGGATTCACTTGCGATTTGAAGATCGCCCCGATTGTATATATCATAGAACACCTACTGGGGCAGTGCATACCACATCATCATATGTTCATTTCGCGTAATGAAGTTGGGGTTCTAGAAATACTAAGCATAAAACGATGCCGATCTTTTGTAGCTGCCCTGGCCTTCCGATAGAAAAGAGGATCGACCGAGGATCTCGATCTCGATCGCGGATTTCGATCGTTGAGATCCGATGAATTCTGATGCACACTTGAAATGTATCTGTATTTTAGTCTGACACCTTTTCTTGCAGATTTTCTCCACAAATACAATTTCGACGGCTTGGACCTGGACTGGGAGTACCCCGGAGCGGCAGACCGCGGTGGCTCCTTCTCAGACAAAGACAAGTTCCTCTACTTCGTGCAGGAGTTGAAGAGAGCCTTCATCAGGGCTGGGAAGGGTTGGGAGCTGACCGCTGCAGTGCCGCTGGCTAACTTCAGGCTGATGGAGGGGTACCATGTACCCGAGCTATGCCAGTAAGTCATGATTTTGTTTGAGATACTTAGACGTCTATCTCTCTGTGTGAGGAATGTGGTTAGGCTTGAGGATTTTGATTAAGTTATTACAGAACAAAGTTACGAAACGCTAAAGTGAAAGGTAATAATGGGATGGTTTTTATTAATAAAAGTTAGAATCATGCGTTGTCTAGATAACATGTCCCTGGAGGTGAGGTCTTAGGATTTAATTCCGGTAGAGGCTATAGAAAAGGTACTTTTGGGCTCATAGGTTGGGAAATTTAGGTGAGTATAGGTGGATAACGGTGCGGTGTGGCCCGCGCTGTTGCATTAAGAAAGGACGAAATGCTAAGAGCATCGCCACAGGGACGAGGGTACCGGTCCGCTTCTATGGAGATCTCAATGCCCTCCGTCAAGCACAAACGCAAGCCGCCATTGGGTTTTAGTAGGTGCAATGAAACATAACTTCATTGTACCTTAGTATAGTTATAGTATATCTTTAGGAGATTGCTTCCGTTAAAAACAAAAGGTGAAAAATACGAATAGATCAAAAGGCGAATTATTAGATACGTCAAGGGTCGACAACGTTTGTGATGCCTCTGGTGTTACACGTATCCATAGGCGACGGTGAATGCTCACCATTAGGCAGCCCTTCTGCTTGTTTTCCACCTAAAGCATAAAAATTATATATATCGTCTGTATTACTTTAGAAAAGTAGAATAGATATCGTCTAAGTGGAGAGACAAACTTTCATTAGTACACTTGTAATTTCGTCTTTGAAAATAATGTAACAAAGCGAAACAAACTCGTTTTTTCGTTTGTCAATTTCTATTCAAACCTCGTTCTTTATCCCAAAGTACGTATAAGTAAAAATTTAATAAATCTCCGAAAATCGTAACAAGTATTGTGCCATAAAAATATCCGTAACAAATTTCGCACGAAAAAGGAGAAAAAAGGCACATTACAGAGGCACATAATATCGAATGATGTGCTTATACTTACCCAAGTTATATGTTACAAATCACATGGCACCGAGTATTTTTATTATGGACCATAAACATAAACGCATCGGTACATCGGCGCCAATCCTAAGGATGTAAGTTTATTTCCTCTTGTGAATTTTTATCGACGAATGAATTTACACGGAGATTATGCAAAAATACAAGTCCAGTAAATCAATGAATTAAGTTTTGAGTTACGTAACAACAAAAATTTTTTTAAATGTTTAGTGTTTCGTTTATGGAGTAAATAATATAAATTATATTATACAGTAAGTAAGTAATGTATATAGCGTGGTATTGCAGCGATCGCTGCTAACTGGTGGTCCAACCAAGAAGACTCGTATGCTCAAATATATATCTTTAGACCTTTAATGGTCTATGGCTCTATGGACTTTTATCGAAGTCTATAGGTCTTTCAATGTAATTCAATGTAATAGTAGAAATCAGCAATTTTGAGTTGTTTTTGGCGCCAACGTGAAAAAAACAATTATTATTACTGTCCTAACCTTGTGTAATTTTGGATTATTTTTTATTGTCTTCGTGAACGTGCTTCAAAATATGCTTTATAACTTTATCTTTATGAAACAAAAAACATGTATGTAGACCCTTCCAGTAACAAAATTAATATATTTTTTAAGATGGTTTATTTAATTAAAATAAGAAAGTTACACACATTTGAATAGAAACAAAAATAAAACCTAAAACTACTTAAAAATCCCCTAAACATAAAAAAGCCTTAATTATTACTACCTAACTACTAATTATTATTAAACTAATACTAACTGTGCCCCGCAGTTTCACCCGCGTAGTGATGGAAAATGGTGATGATGATGAAAAATAGCTTATGTTACTCTCCATCCCTTGAACTATACCCATGCAAAATCAGGTCGATCCGTTGCTCTGTTGCTGCGTGAAAGAGAAACAAACAAACCAACAAACTTTTCGCATTTACAATATGAAATGAAATGATAAAAATGATTATTCGGATTTGCATCCATAACTTATTATACAAATAAGATTAATTAATTGATGATTAGAAAATTAAAATAAAACATAAATAAATAAAATACAATAATTACTTATACAAAGAAAACTGAAAATTAAGATAAAAAAAATATTTAAATTGAATTTGAAAATTAAGATTAGTAGGTATAACAAAAATAATAGAGTGATGGACGTGTGATACGCTCTCCAAGAGCTTAATCAATATAAGTATGATTAAAAATAAAAAACAAGATGTGTCAGTGTAAAACAAGATGTAGGGTAAAGTGCCAAGAACGCTGGCACTATTCTTTTTATGATATTTTTAACGTTTTATGACGATCATAAGTTAGTAATGTTTCTTGTATTCTTTAGTGAACTGGATGCAATCCATGTGATGTCGTACGATCTCCGTGGAAACTGGGCTGGATTCGCTGACGTGCACTCGCCTCTATACAAGCGTCCTCATGACCAGTGGGCGTATGAAAAACTCAATGTGGTACGTACATCATAAGTTGAATTTAGACCTATATAACTTCTGGAAAGAGATGCTAAAAACCGGCAAGTGCGAGTTGGGCTCGCGCACTGAGGGTTCCGTATCACCACAAAATTCAATAACGAAATTACCAGCTATAACTTGGTAATGAACAGAAACTTGTCACCGACTCGCACTTGGGCATATTTTTTTTATAAATTTTAAAGTATGTACTATAATCGTGCCAAATTTCACGTGTGTACATATTACCGTTTTTAATATAAAAATAATAATAGTTTCTAATACAAAAATACGTTTGTTGTTTCGTTTTTACTTTTTGACTTTTTTATTAGTTATTAGTCAATCCGCCGTAATATTACATTATGTTGTGCAAATTTCAACTGGCTATACGGTTCGAAAGATACAGCCGAAAGGACAGACAGACGGACGGACAGACAGACAATATAGGCTTAGTAATAGGGTCCTGTTTTTACCTTCTGGGTGTGCAAAAAATTATCACCTTAACATTTCAATAGTCAATTTCGGCTTTTGCGAACGTTTGCTTTTGCACGATGTAAGCGACGTCGGTCGCGGGAGTAAAAATATTATGTAGAGAAAACTCTCGAAAACTCTCTTCCCACAAACATTTCATTGACTTTGACTAACCTTTAATCAACCCCAATACCACGAATAATTTTGTTTGAGCTTTGTTGTTTTGGCAATATCAATAATTTTATTCAAGCGCTTGAAGTTGGTTTTCTAATTTGATAATCATGGGAAAGTCTTGCCAATAAGATGTCTTGTTTTCAGAATGACGGCCTCAACTTGTGGGAGGAAAAGGGCTGTCCGACCAACAAACTCGTTGTGGGCATTCCCTTCTATGGGCGCTCGTTCACGCTATCTGCTGGAAATAACAACTACGGGCTGGGGACGTACATCAACAAGGAGGCAGGTGGTGGCGACCCAGCACCATACACTAATGCTACTGGATTCTGGGCTTACTATGAGGTATTTTTCAAAAACCTAAGCAATCCCACTGTTAAGAAAAGGTCCATCTCCACTGCTAGCCAGGACCAGTCACGGCAAAACGCGCTTGAGTCGTCCTCTAATTAATTCAATACCTTTTTGAGGATCTATGCCCGTCTTCAAGCACAGGGTCTCGATTTTTGAATCACTCGTATGATTATGTACGAAAATAACATGCAGGTAGGTGGGTATTTGTACTGAGAAAATCCGTCCTTTATTAAATCATTTAATGTAAAAACAGGTTAAATAGACTCGTACTTAAAAAAAACTCGTAATAAATACTTACTTTGTACAATACTAGCGACCCGCCCGCCACTTTTGCACGGGTGTAATTTACGTGCGTAGCCGGGGCGGGTCGTTTGTTATATATATAAACCTTCCGTGAAAAATTATCTAACTGATGGTGAAAACCGCATCAAAATCCATTGCGTGGTTTAGGAGGAGTTAGTGGCCATACAGACAGACAGACGCGGAAATTAACTTTAATTTATACTATGTAGAGATAGGGATGATTATTTTCTCCAAACTTGGTATTTAATGTTATGGATACATAAAATACCATGTTTGAGAAAATAAACACACATCGACGAAAATTTTACTTTTAGGACTTTAATGAAATTGGCGGCAAATTTTTGTCTTCTCAAACATCTTGTAAGTAAGCGCGTAATATATTTTATATTCAACGAGGTCTCATTATGTTTTTCCATTAAAAAGAGGCAAATGCATAGAGGTTATGTTAGAATTGACAAAAAAAAACAACTGAAATTTTAGGTGATGTCCTGTGATTGACTCATAGTAAGCGTAACCATCTGGTTTAATAAAACGTAAAAGTTGCTCTTTTTATGCATATTTTAACGTGAATATTAATGCGATGTTTCAGAAAATTATACAAGCCGTTGCGACGACACGGCAGTATGGTATATTTATACCTAGGTATGAATATTAATGAGATATTTTCCATGATATTAGTGGTCGTGGTAGATTAAAAAGAGGGTAGATCGTTCTGTAGACACCACAGACTAGTTAAAGCTACCGGTCTGCATCTAACTTTGAATTTTTCTGCCACCCGCATTCTGACAAATAAATAATTTGTATTTGAATTCTTCAGTCTTTTCGTGAAAAAATGGTGCAAGTAGCTGCGCCGAAATATCGGGAGCTTTATCCTCAACCTTATATCATGGCAAATATCTCGTAAGTAATCATATAACTTTAGTGAACAACCGTGATAGATTAAAAGTGTTTTTTTTTTAACTTACTGTCCCACTGCTGGGCATTTGCCAGTGTGACAGTGTGTGACAGTGTGGTGTTTTTTTTTGGAAGGAAATGGGGGCGACATTTGTCTCCCCCATTTCCTTCCATAAATCTCCGTCCTCCACCGCCGGATGGTATGGTTAATGTACTAATTTTATTTTTTTCTAGATCTGCGGAGTAGTCGACAAGGAAGGCAGCGAGTGGACCAAGAAATGGGACGACCACGGCAAGGTGCCCTACGCTTTCAAAGGCACACAGTGGGTCGGCTACGAAGATGTTAAGAGTGTGGAGATCAAGATGAACTGGATCAAGCAGAAAGGATATCTCGGAGCCATGACCTGGGCTATTGACATGGACGACTTCAAGGGCCTTTGTGGTGATGAGAACCCTCTGATTAAGCTGCTTCATAAGCATATGAGCAATTATAAGGTGCCCCCGCCACGTTCGGAGAACACTACTCCCACCGTAAGTACTAGTTCTACAAGGAACCCTTGTAAGTTTGTTCTGTCCGTCCATCTGTTCGTCCGTCCTAATTTTTTAAAACCCTCTAACTTCTACAGTAATGAAGATAAGTGCATGAAACTTTGCACAATGACAGATTCAGTACAGGGGTCTTACGGACAACAGCTAATTGCGGCATCTAATCCGCTCAGTTGGAAAATCACGCGATCGTGAACCTTATCGCACCCAGCGACGGTTTGCGGTCGCATGATTTTCCAACTGAGCGGATTAGGTGCCGCAATTAGCTGTTGTCCGTAAAGCCCCAGATATTCATTTCGAAATTATAAAAAAAATATAAGGTAGCTTTGGTACATGTGAAATGGGGATGATCTTTTTTCGCTGATCTATCTCACGTGGTTGAATAAGTCTTTTAAAATGAAGGTTTTGATACATCATTTTATATCAAGTGAATCATTTGCTAAATATAGCCCGCCAAACTGGCATAAGGTTTCCCCCCCCCCTCCTGCATTTCTAAACTATTAGATTTAGAAACTTGTAATAATGTTGATAAATCATATTTAAAATCTTCATTAATTATTATTCGTTATAGTACACGTTTGGGGTAACTGGTTGTGTGAATCGTTATGTGTGCTTGTACGATTGTTACGATGTTTCTCCAAAAGTACTGACCTGATTTAAAACATTTTTATAGTTTTTGAAAGTAGATATCAGATATCGTTGCGGTTGTTCTTACCTAGCTACAATTTTACAAATCTTTCTAGCTCTAACTGTTTGGATGTTTAAAAGTTATGATATTTTTCAATTTCTTGTTTGTTTTTTTATTTAATTTTGACATGACAGAGCAAAGATACGAACAGGTCGCTCTCCTGATAGTAAGCGCCACGCTGGCCTACAACAGTCACAATTCCGTCTAAAGATATTAATATGCTAGATCCTAGAAAGTGAAATCATCACAACCAACCTATTACACACTGCTGGACATACATCTTCCAAGGCACGCTACTCAGCCCGATCTTTATCTTTTGGATTCTAGCCACTGCCAACTGACTGCCTTAGTTTGCCAGTAAGTACTATACGTTACGCAGTGGCTGGAATCGATGGACGAGTGAAATAAAAATTATAAACTAGTTTTTAAATGTCAAGCGCTAACAATACCAAAATTATCCTTAGTTCAGTAGGTCAAGAGTCCTATCAATAAAATTGCTTTTAGTAAGTACCAAATCACAAAATAAATCACACACCCCCCAATCTGAGACAAACAAAAATGAGTTCGATTCAGATATGGAAATGCGCTATAAATCGAGCCTGAACAAATGCTTCGTCCAAATGGCCGTCGAAACGCTTCGTCCATTACTCATTGCGATGCTATCTTGTTCGATACAGCCGGAATGGGCGCGACCCCCGTCGACGCCTTCGGACCCGTCAGAAGGAGCCCCTATACCGACCACTACAACCCTAAAGCCGGCTACAAACGCCCCGACCACGCAGAAAGTCACGACCCCTTCCACGACTACAACGGCCGTCATTGAATCAGACATCCAAACTGAGCGCCCGGAGAAGCCTGTCATTGAAGAACCACAGATCGTAAGATATTTTTTTATATAATTATTTTAATTTCAGCCATGATTGTTCCACTGTATGACAAAGCCTTATTTTCTCTGCTTATATTCCTTCCTTTCCTTTTATTTCTCACGATCGTGAGCTTTTCTAGTCCAGCCACTGCAGTGGCTCAGTGGAGTAAAGTTCCTTTTCTTTCGAAAGAGCTTTTTTCTTTTTGCGCTTTCTTTTCGAGCGTTTTTTGTCTTATTCTTTCTTCTTGAGATGTATTTAGTGTCCTATGTTTTGTGCATTTGTAACAAGTTCAAGCCATGCCCTAGTACAGCGGTGGAGACTTTACTACAGGCTTCTATGGAGCTTTGAAAACAATACGAAAAAACATGTTTCACCTCGTTATATAACTTGTTCATATTCGAACACGTTCACGAATACGTAATAATTAATAATCCACCATTATTACATTTACTCTCATAATAATATGAAGGCAAACAATACAATGAAAAGACATGTTTTTTCGGGTTAGTGCCAAAATCCGAAATCGGTTAGACATTTTTTTAAATATATGTTGTGATTTGTGAGCGCGCGGTGAATGTGAGCACCATGTCAAACCAACTGTGGTTTTTTGGTGCAACAATATGCAACAAACTGTATTATTTGTGTAAAGTAAATAAATAAATAAAAAAAAAAAATAAAAAAAAACAATTATATGTAACAATATGTTGTTATATATAATTTGGAAAATTACATTAATTTTTTTTTATTTCTAGGACAACGAAATTGAAAGCTCTGAGGTCTGCAACTCCGAAGACGACTACATTCCGGACAAAAAAGACTGTGATAAGGTAAATAAACGGTTACACACTTCCACTTCTTTTCGAATAATATGCATGATGAAGGAAATTTTCAAAGACTTTTCTACGATATTCCCACGCATCTATTTTTTTTAAATGTATTTCAGCATACAAATATTTATTTTGTTAAAACTGATTCTAACTCGCCCAAAGATAATTGCAGGCGATGGTGTCTGCTTATGACGTCACGTTTTATCGACAAATGTGACTAATTAAGTGCGTTACTGATAAGATAAATTACTTTACATGATAATATAAAGAATAACCATCGATTGCCGCAACTACCATGATTATTCACAATAATTTACTCGGCCTAGCAACAATGGCAAAAAACTGTTTTAAGTTTAAATTTCCCGCTTTAGGTAAAACTTACCACGTCACAATCAAAATTTAATTTTAAAAATGTATGTGTTTTTCAGTACTGGCGCTGCGTGAATGGCGAAGGAGTCCAGTTTAGCTGTCAGCCAGGCACCATATTTAACGTGAAACTGAACGTCTGCGACTGGCCCAGCAACGCGCACCGCCCCGAATGCAAACCCTGATTATGTCGTAAGTCTGTAGACGGACTTAGATCGAATAAAGTTGATACGAATATCGTTAAATCGCATTTGCAAACAAAAGTAGTACTATTTGTGATGCGAATGATAGTGGACACTAAAAGTACTCGTAAGTTTATATATAGTTTTATTGACAAAGTGGTACAGATAAAAGTACTTACTTATTTGGAAGGAAAATAATTTCGACGTCGTAAAAACAATTCCACTAGAATTCGGTTACGATACTTCAAAGGTTTGGTGTCTACTAAATAGGTAGATAAGAGTTTTGTTAGTATTTCTTTAATAACTAATATTGTCATATTTTGTTACTGTCTAATATAATACGACAATGTTTGCTTTTTAAGTTACGTTAAATTAATTATTCTACATTTTAAAAAGTGGACAAATATGTGATGAACTTGTTGAAAATACTCAGAATTGAGATTAGAAAACTATTTTAATATTTGTAGTAGTTGTGAAGGTACAAGACTGCATTCTGTAAAATAAAAGTGTTCATAATTTAAAGGTCCAAATTTAAAGATAAGGTTATAAATTTAAAGGTTTAAAATATTGAAATTAGGAATCTACATGGTGTGTGTTAAAATATTAATGGCGACAACACTTAAATTGGTCGAATGGACTATATGGAGGCCAACAGAAAAGTGACCGTAATACAATAGCTAGCTAAAGCAATGAGAGTGTTTACCAATGACAATTTATATTATCTTTGGTGTTTACCCAGATCGTAGGTTCAAATTCTGCTGGTCACCTAATTTTTGAATTGTCATTAACATTTCAATAGTAAATACTAAAGCGTTGAACACTTCAATATAAAAAATACAATGAAATGTGTTCATTATAAAGCCTATATTAACTATATATCTTCATTTAAAATTCAAATGTGCAGTATTCTGTTTGGTTATTATACGTACTATGCATTTTCGCTTGATATTATAATTTTTTTTGACTCTTTCACGCGTTACAATGCAAGCCTATTATAATATGAAAATAATAAAAAAAATCGTTAGTGCAGATAACAATTTGACAGATAATTTCAAAGCAAAGATTTAGTTTATTGAGCGTTTATGCATAAGACTATTAGGTAAACTTCTGACAATGAATTTATCATCAAATTCATCATAAACACAAAATTTCTCACTCGATACAATTTAATTTAAGATTTCGCGCCATCGTAAGACCAACTCCGATGAACAGCATCAGAAATATTTATTTTATTTTTCCGGATGAATTGAGGGAAAATGTGTTGCCAGTCGGAAGCTAATTAGACCGTTGCTAGCTTCAGAATTGAAATTTCCTTTGCCATCGTCCGGAACTGGTCCCACTCGCGTATTTTTAGTTATAGTTTATTTATTGTCCTTAGTTTTATGTGAATAAATTGATTAAAGCAGATTCCAATTTTTATTGTTTGTGTTTCCATATCCCATTAATGTCTAGATCTTTATTTACATTCTCCGGTCTAGCCCGAACTTTTGATAGGCATTGGCGGGCCCGAAGCTAATACCAAGAGGCTGTTTAATATAAAACACAATTATTGAGTCTAGGTATATAAAAGGGAATATGAACTTATTGTACAGTATAGAATTGTTAAATTCTGGGCTATTGTGGTGAGTTCGGTGAACGTACTGCAATCCCCAAACCACCTGTCAAGCTTGGGAATTATGGCAATACCCCTCTCTTAGCCCTTTGTTCAGCAGTGGATGTTTTATTGGCGCCGGAAGGGCAACATTAGATAGGGTGTCGAGATGTGTCTGGACTTGCACCAAACAGCACTTTCCCTATAAACTCTAGCTTTTTATTATTAGGTATTACTTACTTTCTTATCTGTACGATTTTCTATACAGGGCTAAACAGAAAGGGTGTAATAAAGAAATGCTGTACTAAGCCGAAAGAAGCTACTTAGAGTAGCTCCAAACTGTAACATAGCGACCATTTTATCTTAAGTCCTAGGATTGCGTTCGCATGAACTACTTACGTATTCACTTACGTACCTACTCATGAAGATCAGATTGCTACGTACGGTCAAAAGTATTTTCATGTGGTTTATAAATCAGAGGTTCGTTGGAAAATTTCAACAATATGCATTCTTAGCGGACTTCTATATCTATATACTTACGATATAATATAAGGATATAAATATAGGGACAAACCAATATGCGATTTTGCCAGAAATTTCAGCTTCAATGGTCAAGTAGTTTTCAAAATTCCGTGATGAGTCAGTCAGTCAGTGAGAAAGGGACAGTAGTCTCACTAATCCGGCACTGCAATAATCCGGCACGTCCAATTATCCGGCAACC
Source organism: Agriopis marginaria (assembly GCA_932305915.1). NCBI lineage: Eukaryota > Metazoa > Arthropoda > Insecta > Lepidoptera > Geometridae > Agriopis > Agriopis marginaria. Next base: position 8,326,425 of record OW029933.1, read on the forward strand.
TCCGCCCGCGCCTCCCTACCCTCCCGCTCCGCGCTTACGCTCCGGCATCAGTATAACTGATCAGTTAAGTGTAAGTATAACATCACGTAAGTATAATAATATATATAGACCTTAGACCTTCAACGGTCAATGGGCAGTCTAACTGTATTTGTAGTTTTAGGTTTAGCTTGTATTTTGTTTAGTTAGTAAAGGCGTTTAACTATGAAAAAAAAAAACAAGTACGAGTATGTAGTACCTACATGAATACAAATATATTTTATTTATATTACACAGGAATTACTCTTACTCCGACTATATGTTCAACCGCATTAGTCTTTTTCAAGGTAAATGCGCGCGCGCGGCTGCGTCTTGCTTTGCGAACAAAGCGAGACGCAGCCGGCAGTACCGGTAGTAACCGGGTTAAGGCCGTGTGGACCTAATTTTTGCTGTTTTGAAAGTCCGGTATCTAGAATTGTATAGAAATTAGAACTATGAATTTGGTGTCATATAAAAATTGAACATATTATCTAGGTGTATGTAAATACCGAAACACGATTAGTAACAATTTTCTTGATAGAAAAAAATTATGAAGATAACCCTAATTTGTGATTTTTGCAGTGGAATGGTCAGAGAAACCATGTCTAAAATGATCACAAAGATATCAATAGAAATAAATAAAAAATATCAAAAGAAAGAGCACATCATAAGTAACGAACTTGTGAAGATAGTTTTTTATATTGAGTTATAATTTTCCCACAAAAAAATAAAACCTAAATAATGTAATATAAATAAAATGTGTGAAAACCACGTCAGTTTCCATAATAAAATACATATATAATAATTATGTTATGTATCCTCCTTATGAAATGGTTTATTTTATTTATTATGATTTTCCTATACAATCCAGTACCTAATTCCAATAATACGGCACCCCCAACTTGTTGATAGTGCCGGATTAGTAAGACTACTGTAGATTAAAGAGGCCTCGAAAATAAGTTAGGATGACACGTAACGCCTTCGTTACCACAACCCACTTTCATCATCCATATTAGCTCCCAAATTCAATTATTTTATTTTCCTCTCCTGACATTTTCGTCGCGTCAGTTAAGTAAATGTAATACTTCCGCGGCAGTGAGCATCGAGTGCTTAGGTGCCTACAATATCCAATAGAGGTGTAATATTGGGATTTGGGAGCCAGATTCAGTTGTCACATTAGTGAAACTATACCAATCATCTAGCGTGGCAATGCTGCCAGCATTATGGCCACTTTTCCCTCCACCAAGGGGCTTTTTAGATTAGTTCTTTTACATACATACAATACATTTTATTGTATGACACAGTATTGATGATGAACTTCCACTAAGTAACGCTTAATAAAAAAAACTAGTATTTTTTTATTTATTCATAATTATTTTAAGTTTCACAAAAACTTGTAAAGACTTATGATAACTTCTACAAAATAAAGCCTGATTTATAAACTACTTTTATTTAAGTATTTATTCATAGATTAGTTTCCCAAAAACTAGTAGGTTTACAATGAACTTCCACAAAGTAACGTCTGATTTTAAGATCTAGATTTTTTATTTATTCGTAGATTACAAAAACTACTAGACTTATGATGAACTTCCACAAAGTAGCGTATATTAAAAAAACTAGATTTATTTATTATTCTTAATTTAGTTTCTCAAAAACTAGTAGACTTATTAATAAACTAGTAGGCCGCCCCTGCTTCGCACGGGCGAAGCCGGGATATATAGCCTATGTCAACCGGGGATAGTGCAGCATCCCAACAGTGAAAGATTTTTTCAAATCGGTTCAGTAGTTTCGTAGCCTATTCAATGCAAACAAACAAACAAACAATCAAATCTTTCCTCTTTATAATATTACTAGTAGGCCGCCCCTGCTTCGCACGGGCGAAGCCGGGATATATAGCCTATGTCAACCGGGGATAGTGCAGCATCCCAACAGTGAAAGAATTTTTCAAATCGGTTCAGTAGTTTCGGAGCCTATTCAATGCAAACAAACAAACAAACAATCAAATCTTTCCTCTTTATAATATTAGTATAGATTAGTATAGATGAACGTCCACAAAGTAAAGCCTGATATTTAAAAAAACTTGATATATTTATTTTTTCATAGATTTTTTCACATAAACTCGTAAATATATTTAGGGATCTTATTATACTCACCACATTATTTTAAGTACCTAATTATTTCTCGTCCATTGCATTGGGTCATCTGTTCAGGTACCGATGACAAAGTTTCGTACCCGTCCGCACATCGTCCGCAAGTGTTTGTTGTATTATTGCCTCCAGAAACACGCAGGCGTATTCTTTCGCGGCAGACACGTGACAAGAATGTGGTTTTGAAGTGGTTGAACCATGAGAAACGACACGTTAGAAAAAATAGCTTTAGATAAGTGAACGCAGTTTAAGGTCGCGCTCGCCTGCCAGATCTATCTCTTTCGCACATTTTCAATGTTTCAAAAGATAGAAATTCGTCAAGTAGGAAAAAACACGCATCGAGGTCACGAACGCATTGAAGGAAGTTTTTAAGCTCTGGACTGGAACGGATTCAGCATCAACATCAATGGCGAATACATCACTCACCTTAGTATTTCCGGTGATATTTATAGTCATCATGGCAGAGTCGCTCGAGGACCTCAATAATTACCTATATAACAAAACATAATGGTACTGAGACTGGTTTTGTAACTGCTAGCCCTTTGCAAAATCTCTGAGTCACACAGCGGGATAGCTATGCTCGGAGTTTCTTTGCGCGATAGAATCCGGAACGTGGATATTCGCCAAAGAACCATAGTCACCAAAGAACCATAGTCACCAATATAGTTATATTAAAATTTGCAAGTTGAAGTGGCAATGGGAAGGCAACATCGCTTGAAGAACCGACAACCGATGGCGAAGAAAGGTTCTTGAGAGGAGACCACGAGCCGCAAGACGCAGCGTAGGTAGGCCTCCCACTATATAGATGGACCGATGAAATAGTGAGAGTCGCGGGCATCTAGTATATGTAAATGGCTGGCTGTCATTGAGTGTGGAGTTCTAAATGGGATTCCTATGTTCAGCAGTGGATGTCTTCTGGCTGATGAAGATGAATATGAAAAACCGGATTTACAAAAACTACCAATCACATGGAACTTATTTATATCCTCAACTAAAATATGAATTTGGTTGCCAACCAAACCATAACCGCGGAAGTTGATGCAACGCAACCCAAGTTGACGACATAGTCATCTCATAAATAAGGCGGAAAAGCTTATGCAACTTCTATTTTTAGTGATTCCCACACGTCCCATATTTTCGGTAGCCCAATCCTGCCCGAATGGTCGTTCTTTGCCATAACATATTCATGTAGTGGTCCTGTAATTGACTCAGCGGGGATCTACGTCACAGCCTGATGCTAATTCTGCCACTTTGACCCCACATGGCATATTTATATCTGCCCCTCGGTTATATTATTTAGTCTGCGGTTATTTGCAGGTTGACCGTCATGACTATTTTTGCAGAACCTTTTAGATTATTAATGATCTAACAGATTAAGAGAGAGTTTATTAAGCATCTGCAATGATGAAATGTTTCAGCCTGGACCTGGTACAAGGATAGGCGTAATAAGTGCTTCAAGGTAAGCCATGTGAGAGCCTTGCCGTACCGAGCTTTTTTATTTTCCTTCTGAGAGACTATACTTTGATATACCAGTGGTTCCCAATTAGTGGTACGCGTCCCTATAGGTACGAGAAGTTGTATCAAGGGGTACGCGTGGCAATCTCTTGACTAATATAATTTAATCAGTATCCCGGTACCACTGTTTAATTTTTTATTTATTACTAGCGACCCGCCCGCCCGGCTTCGCACGGGTGTAATTTACGTGCGAAGCTGGGGCGGGTCGCTAGTTATACATATAAACCTTCCTCTTAAATCACTCTATCTATAAAAAAAACCGCTTCAAAATCCGTTGCGTAGTTTTAAAGATTTAAGCATACATAGGGACGGACAGACAGCGACAGCGACTTTGTTTTATACCATGTAGTGATAGTAATAGCGATAGTGATTCCTACAAGAAAAACTGGAGTACTCTAAATTTAGTTGCAGTCCGGTCCGGTCCGGTTTGTGAGGACCAAAGTATAAAATCCTATGAAAGACGTCACACTGTATGCAGTCAGTTTGTAGTCCGTCTGCATCCAAAGGACTGCATACAGCGTGACGTCTTTCCGTCTTTCATAGAATTTCACACACTACTGGTCCTCACAAACTGATTCTGCACCGAACCGAGCTGCAACTGGATTTGGTGTTCTTGAGCCAAAGCTCGAGGAGTACGCGAGTTTGAGGTTTGTGGTCACTGTGATATACTATATTGAAAAATTGTTTTATATGTCTGGGCTAGACCTGAGACGGATTTTTGATGTAAAACATCTATTGGCGCGTTGGCAGTAAAACTGACTCGTATGCCGTGATGTCATATGCTCTCTATGCCGTCATGTTTCTCTGCCGGGCGTCCCGTGACGGCCAACTTTTTTTTGTTAAATAAATGGTTATATTAATAATAAGTATGACGTAGACATTTTATCCGCTTCATTAAGCAGGTATTGTGGGCAGTTAAATGTTAACAGGTTTCCATACTTTTGGTTATTTCAACCTTTGACTTTCGAGTAAAAAGGGGATAAACACCGTAAAGGTTAGGCAATCCGATTGAACTTTCACATTTCGTAGACAAAGTTGTTATCTAAAATAAATCTGTATGAAATAAAATTGTAGATTATGGGAAGCAGCGGATAAATTTATAAGAAAACGACATTAGTAAAAAATGGCTGATGAATAAAAGAAATTGACCGTTCAAACAGATGTGATTGGGTATACGACAGAATAAATTTAAATGTCAGGAGACATGATCTATTACCCAAAAGGTGATCTCATATTGCTACGGTAAAAAATTTTTACACAAAGCGGAAGACTTCGTTTATTCTGTCCGACTAGTAGTTCGATGATCGAACGTTTTGGACAAAAATATTCCAATATTACGAACAAAACTCCAAAATGATTTGGGCTCGTCCGGGATTTGAACCCGGGACCTCTCGCACCCTAAGCGAAAATCATACCCCTAGACCAACGAGCCGGTGTGTAGATTGTTGAAATTAAATTATACATATTGTAAAGGTGTCTCATAAAGAGCTGTGACGTCGTATACGTGACATGCCCATATTTTATTGCCCGTGTGGGAAGGTGTTTTTTTTTCTTAGATAACGGTCGTGTATTTTGCTACAACTTTCGTATAGCTTTAGTAACAATCTCTAGGTAACTAATTAAAATGTTGAATTATATAGCAAACTACATTTATCAATATGAAAACCAACTTAAAAAATATTAATCAGCAATCAAATAAACTTATTGCTAATGCCAAATCAAAAGGCGCTATTCGTATTTTTTTTTAAATTAAATTATTCGTATAATAGGTATATTATGTTTTGGAGCTGATCAACAACCACTTCGCCCAGTCAATGAAACTTTTATAGGCATAAGTACAAAAAAGCGGCTAAGACCAAGTCGGGCTCGCCCACTGAGGGTTCCGTACCACCACATAAATGTACAAAAAAGTAGTGCAAAAAGACAACATTACGCCCAGGCGGTCACCCGACTCGCACTTGGCCAGTATTTATTATTTATAATCATGCCAAGTTTGACGCTTGTACCTACGTATTACCGCTTTTTAACTATATATAGAGCAAACAAATACAAAAATATAAAATAAAACGTTTGTTGTATAGGGACTTTTTAACTTTATTATTATTTCTTAGTTAACCCGCCGTAACATTACATATTCTGTGAAATTTTCAACTGGCTATCTATATATAGGTATTACAGATACAGCTAGATATAAAGATACAGGCTTACAACGCAGGCTTAGTAATGGGGTCCCGCTTACACCCTTTGGGTACGGAACGTTGGTTTGGGTTGGTACGTAAATCGATAAGTAAAAAATACGGACCAAATTTGTTTTCTGAATTTAAGTCGGTTAAAAATTGCTAAGGAAGCTGTCATCTGTTTTGGTCGTAGCGAGAATGCTACACAATTCCGACTAAATCCCAAGGAAAACGTGTCAATATCCACCAATCTCCACATATGGTGACGTCAACAAATCCGCAACTGTAGCCGATAAGCTGCAAAGTTGGGTCGCTCTACGTTCTGTAATCAGAGACGTATTCTGGCTCGCTCGAGATTTTCTCCGTCACTACCTCTATCATTAGAAGTATCTTGAGAATGAGAGTGACCGAGACAATCTCAAGCGCGCCAGAATACCCTCCCGAGGTGGCAGACACAGCAATTCGACAATTGAAAGCAAACATTGGAGTCAGCTCAAATGTGTTGCTAGAATAGATGGTTTCCCTTTCAATTTTAAAAGTTTTTTATAAGGCTTATAGAAAAATGGGCAGGAGGGAATTAGATCGTGCAGACTGACATGTATGGAAGCACCTTATAGTCCACTACAAAGTTAAGTTTGTCTTTAAATATTTCTTTTCTTTGTTGTTGTTTTCTTTGTTTGGACTCACGCTCTGTGGGTTCCGTCCATCGGAACCCTCGGAGCGCGAGCCTTACTCGTACTTGTCTAGTTTTTTCTTGCCTCTTTACTTGTCTGATGTTGCTATCTTGTATTTATGATGACGTCATCTACCAAGAGACTATACATTGAACAAACACAAATGGCTTGACATGACATGTGATACGTTCCCATTTTAACAAGGTTTTACTTCTCCTACACTAAGGTAGGTACATCCGCTCGATAGTTTTCCTACCTACCATGATCTTGATTGAAAAATTTAATTTTTACAAGCGCTTACATCACCTGCATTAAGGTACACCCGCTCCATAGTTTTCCTACCTACCATGATCTTAATTGAAAAATAGGCTACGATAATCAACTGACAATCTTCACTTCAGTCATACTGACATTATTTGTACAAAATAATTTCGGATTCACTAGGAACTCTTTCCTTTATCTTATCTTAAAAATTATTTATTTACTCGAACTACTCAGGCTTTAACATACTAACATAAATTTGTTTAAACGCCGATTTGTCCTCAGTATAATAGACTCGCTCGGTCAATAATTTGATACCGAACTGATGTAATAATGGACCAGCCAGGGGGGGAAATCTTTAATGGCATTAAACCCCTCTAGTTAGGGCACTTGTGGTTTGTCCATGGGTAGGTGTGTACTACTAAGTGCCAACTTACAATAATTAATCATTGAACATAAAGAACTCATATTTGTCGTTAAATAATTTGTTTATTAATTTATTTGTTTTAGGGACTCTTTAACTCTATCTCCTGGCAACATTATCCGTAGAGCATGTCAACGTGTCTTTACTATGCAAATATCGACGATTGAGCTGAGACAAAGGAATCTCTATTATCTCTACCATTTCTACCACTGTTGTAATGTAATTATAGGTCTCGGTCTCTCTCCTATAAAAACGGTAGGAAGTAGGTACCTATGTAATAAAAATGCGCAACTATTGCATTAAGGCACCGTATATAGCAAATAACATTCATACAATCACATCATTGGGACGCAACTTGTGTTGATACTTTGGCGCCGTCACATCTTCCTGAGACACAGGGTAGGGCTGGCGCGGCTGCCAATTCGGCAGAGCAGCACAAGCGACGCAAATATGCTAACCTCGGCAGTGGTTACATATTTGAGGCGTTTGGGGTCGAGACATTGGGCCCTTGGGGACCGGGAGCTCACCTCATTTTCAAAAATCTTTCAGAGCGCCTGGTTAATGCGACGCGTGACCAAAATGCTGGCGTGTTTCTGGCTCAACGCATAAGCATTGCCATTCAACGTGGTAATGCCGCCAGCATGCTGGGTACGCTGCCAACTGGTAGTGGGCTTGAGCATTTGGATTGTCTTTAGACCTTCAACGGTCTATGGGCAGTCTAACTGTATTTGTAGTTTTAGTTTTAGCTTGTATTTTGTTTAGTTAATAAAGGCGCTAGCCCAGAAAAAAAAATCACATCAAACTTTTCATACATTTTTTTATACAAGCAAAACCACTACTACACTACTACTACAGCCTTTGACTTTAGTTCAAAATGAAAAATATGTAATGCTTTTTGTTTTTTACTAACCAAACTTTAAAAGCAACCAAAAAACAACTATAATGAACACAAATAACCACAGCGCTTTTTTCGATAGTTTTGTTTTTTGTAAATCTGTACTTTTTAAAATTTGTATTGTTAAAATTTAACTGGATCTTTCTTAGCGTAAAAACTACCTATTAAAATGCCTGACTGCCATATTATAATTTTGCTAAATGCGACCGTTATGTGATAGAGTAAAAACTGTTGATTGTGGTAAAAACGGGGTCGCAAGTTCAGAAGAAAATGATTGAGCGGCATAGTATCTGTCCGCCAAAGCGGGCCAAATATAATTTTTCCCCCTTGTCCCCCATTCCGCGAACTTAAAAACACCCCCGTAGGTAATTTATGTAATAACGTTTCACACTCATAGGTCTTTTGAAAGGAATTATTTATATAATATTTAATTTATTAACTAAGGTCTCTAAAAAGGCAGCTGGGCTACCGATGAGATTTGAACGCTACCGATGAGCTTTGAAAAATAATAGAATGCGTACAAAACAAACTTATAATTTTATTATTATAATGTAGGTTAGTCAAAATATGCAGTATGTCTCAAAACAAAAGTGACTACATGAATGAATGAATGGATGAATTTGTTATAACAAAAAATAAAAAATAAAGAAGAAATCCCTAGTCCGCGCACCGCACCTTGCGCATAAGCGGAGCGGGTAGATCTCCCGCTCTCTAGCTAGTAGGGCTGAGGAAAGCACGGCTGCTGTCCATACCGCCGCGCTTGTCGCCGTTTGCCCGCGAAAAACTTCCTCCAATCATCGTCTGAAAAAAAAGAAAAACAATTGAACTAAATAAGATAATGTGATGTGTGAAAGTGTTATTTTTTTTAAACCATGGGATAGGCTAGTGTGCTTTGTGACCTCTAAGACTTGATAAGTCTTAAAAAATAGATTACAATAGATATTGAGTGGTAAAACTAGAGTTTAATAGTTGCTGATGCAATGGATTTTGATGTGAGACTGTATTAAATATCGCTCGAAGATTGAATGACGTTGCAAGGACGAGAGGGGTAAGTTTCCAATAAATTGAAAACTTTTCTACGTTATTTTCAGAATAAGTGGAGTGTTCATATTATTAAGTACTTTTATTCTGCTCTTTACTTAGATATAGGTATATTAATAGTTGTTTAAGAAAACCTGATTAATCGTAAGTGTCCTTTTCAAACAACAATTGATAGTCTTTTAGCGATATATGTTTGCTCTAACTTGTATTTTTTTACAAAAACAAATGTATCGATATTAAATAACAGGGACACGACAAAAAAAAAATACACTGCGTTGATTCGCAACCGTACTATTATTACAGACCACTTATTAGAGAGCCTGAGAAGGGACAAGAAGAAATATATTAATATTAGTGAATATTGTTGAAAATATACGATTAATGTTATTATGGACCCATTTTTTCTCAAATCAAATTCAAGGCTATCCCAGAATATAACACTATCCTACTTATTAAACGTGGAGTAGCCATGGAATAGGTACCTACTTTAACTATTCTTTCTGAAATGAGTTCAAAATATTTAAAACAGAAAAATTCCAAACGTGGGTTATCTACCTACTCCATGACTTTACAGGGACAATTTACCAGAATAAGCGCCATATCAAGACGTAGGGCTAGTTGCGGATGATGGAAATGACATTTGACAATCGCCCCTCTACTTTTTGTGTAAATGACTGTACGAAGCCGTCCAACTCCAGATGCACAGCCTTTTTTTTGGCATCCATATTTTTATAAAGAAGGATGCCCAGATTAGACCTGTCAAATACCTATTTTGAGATGAAATTGTGGTGTATATTGATGAAATGTGCCTTAAAAATTGCAAATATTTTTTACTTGCTATATCATCGAAAAAAAAAGAATATATTTTTTCAATATAAAGTAATGTTTGGCAGCTAACATAACCTGAAAATTATTTTAACTATAACTTTTTTCTGATTTGAAAAACGAACCATATTTTCACAGTTGTTTTAAGATGCAATAACAGTTAATAATACACATATAAAACAATATTACATCACCAAGAAAAAAAATCGTTTGGTAGATAAACGCATGTATGGAACGTGGACATCCTTCTTTGTTTTTAGTATCATCATATAATATAGTATAGTCATCTATCATCATCATGTATAGGTTAATCTGTCTTCGGGCCATCATCAAAATTTTACTTTTGTCACGACAAACAAAATTGGATTTCTTTTGAATAATACGGATCGCACGGTGCATTATTTTATATGCATGAGGGTAGGCAATTGACTTTCAAGCTGTTCCAAGAAGACATTGAATATTTTAGTAGAGTATCCACCAAGTTATTGAGCCGAAGAGTGAAGATAGAAGGCGTATGGCTAAACTCCGTATAATAGGATTTAACAGCATAAAGTTAATTGGACACTAAATCGATATTAGTATCGATTTTCTAAATTTAAACGAGCTCCAAAACCACCCAAAAAACTTCTTTCTCTTTTGGTTCTTATTCCAGTCATTGTTCTTATTCATTGGCGTTGATTTGGAACGCGACTTAAATTAAATAGCTCTAAAATTGTTGTTTTTTTTTTCACATATTGAAATTGAAAGAGACGTGATAATTTTAGTCATAATATTAGTTTAGTTAAGAGAGTGGTGCAACAGAATTGAAACATCATCATCGTCTTCTCTCAGACGCCTCGCTTAGATGGGTTATCGCCTACAATATTAGTTTTGCAACAATTCGAATTAACATAAGTGCAACGAGGACAGAAACAATATCCCACAAGAGTAGTTGGTTATTATCTTAATATGCCTGAATTAGCTCAGACCATGGAGCGTACAAATATGAACCCTAGGGGTAGGTATCTGAGGGACTAGTATATAATTTAAACGATATAGTCAACCTCAGATTTGATTTAATTTGCCGCCGACACGTTTGGCGTATGTAAGTTTGCGGAGAACGAGTGATGACAAAAGCTAGGATTGATGGCCGATTTTACTAGCGCCATCTATTACAAAACTTATTAACTAGGTGAAGCTTCACTGTGGTTCGGATATAAGTATGCAAACCATAATATTTAAAATGGTTAAATGGTTTAACAATGCCATTTGCTTCGATCTTGTGATTCAGCTCGATTTTTTTTTGCGAAACCAAGGATCCATATTATAGGTAATATAGTTATCTTTCTTGGTGAAACGTAGTCGTTCAGCGAAATCAGTAGGTATTTGTTCAGACTTGTGCTCGACAAGGAACACTTCAAGAAGCTGACTTAAGCTGCTTGAAAAGAGAAAAAAATCTGTGGTCGTAATACCGTAGACCTGCAGTGCAAGTACCGTTCTTTATCGATGGTCAAATTTGACAGTTGTGGTCGTCAAATTCGATAAAATGCCATTTGAGCAATACTAGCTATGATCGATTCTATGGCATTTTAACGAATTTGACGACCGATAAAGAACGGTACTTGCACAGCTGAATCGTTTTCAGGGATCGAAGATCTAGCGAAACGGTGTGCGTAAAACAAAAAATGTTTGATTGCTCCTTGTACGTACCTACCTACGTATTTTGGGGCAAAATAAACAATGTGAAGAAATGAATGCATGGGAGTCTGGCACTTTCTATTGTCTGGATTAGCTAGGTTTAACCTTCAAATTGAACATCAGTCACCAAGCAAAGCCTATAATTATTATATAGCAATACAATTACATGATCTGTCTTTCTTCCTTTTATCTTTTTATTAATTTGTACCTTCTTCGTGAGAATTAGAATGGGATTTTTTTGATATTTATTATTATGTTTTTTCTTTTTTTGGCATTTTTTTTTCATTTTCCCTCACATGAGAATTGGACACTTCAAAAAAGGTAAAATTTAATTTTAAAAAACATATTGTTTATAGTACTGCATATTTTTTTTTAAGTTGACGGGAGAGTTTTAAATATGACCTCCGCAGTTGTTTTTTTTTTTAATCGCGAATTAGTCCACGTTTGATCACCAAATCGCCTTTTGGTAAGCATTAAGCAGCATAAGCAGCATAAGCATGTATTGTGATCGAAGATGAAGGACATAGACTTAGAAAATACCTATTTACTACCTTGAAAAGGCATAACATAGATTATATATCTCTCAGGAAACAAGGAAACCGATATAGGTTCTTCCAATCCTTGGCCGTATGGATTAGAAACGTAGAATCAAAACGTTTGGTACGCATCCAAGGAAAATCCACAATGAGAGATAAGATTTCATGAGATTTTCCCCATGTCACTTTACGTCAAGCGTCTAGCTTGACAGCTATAAAAAACTAGGTCTTAAACAAACCTAGCCGGACGAAACAAAATAATGGACTAAACGGTCAGTCATTGTTCCGAGCGAACACTAATGCTCTCTTCAATTGTGGCCTTAATGGCTTAAGTTGCCAGTTGCCAGTGCTGCCAGTTTTGAACAGTAGTTGCCATTATATTGCAGTTAAGGAAGGAATTTGGAACGAGAACGTTACTGTCTTTGAAACGGATGATTTGCTAATTGTATTGTTAAGGCGCTTAGCTAAATTAAATTACTATTTAAATTTAGTTTATAATTATACTTGAATTATTTACGTAAGATTAAACCGGTTACTCCGACTATAACGTCTGAAAATCACGACAATCATAATGTTATAAAATCGACCAAATTTCTACATCTCCTTTTCAAACATGAAAAAACACTTTACATACAACCCGTACAGGCATGTTGGGGGATAGAAAATGTCAGAAATGTACAACCCTTCATGTTTTTGGTGAAATACGAGTCAGTACGGTTCTAGATTTTTTCCACATTCTCCTAGAGTCGCACCTTTTCACCCACGTTGTAAAAACCCTGTCTGTCTTTTTGCTAAAATTCTGCCAAACTTCATAATCTAAACGTAAAAAGGTGTTAATTGTTTACTATGGTAATGTTTTTCGGTTGTATGTAAGTATGTTTGTTAGTCTCTACTGAAAGGTATTTAGTTTAAGTATTTATTTTTGTTTTCAACTTACCCTACCACTCCAGAAAAGATTAATTGTTACAGTAGGTAATTGGTGAAAAGCGATGTGGGTGGCATAGTTTCAATCATTAATCTTAAGTGTTATACTTTTACTTAATTTTATGTCCCTGTATATTCTTCCAAATAAATAAAATAAAATGTGCGAGATGACATTTTATTACTGGGCACTTGCCCTAATACAAGCTTATACTAACACTACAAATATAGTTAGACTGCCTATAGACCGTTAAAGGTCTAAAGATAATCCAAATGCTCAAGCCCACTACCAGTTGGCAGCGTACCCAGCATGTTGGCGGCATTACCACGCTAAATGACAATGCTTATGCGTTGAGCCAGAAACACGCCACATTTTATTCGTCTTTATCTCCGAAGTGTCATAATCATCAACAGGCTTCATTTTGCAGTCGAGTTCCTTGTTTAATTTCACAGGTTTTTTTCAAACTATTTACGTTGGCTGACCGAAGTTCTTTACTACCATGTTTAAAAAGAAAATACTTACCAAATTAGCCTATGCTACCAAAAGTTACGCGAGCGCCATTTCTTGACGTTGAAAGAATTAAATTGACAATGTCTAATAAAAACAGCTCAATAGGTTTTTTAATAATTTTGGCTCCTGCCTGTTGCCCCTTGTCCGTAACCAGTGTCAAAGATAGGTAATTTAGAATTTTCAGGCAGTAGATAATTTCAAACTTGGCTCGTACGAATTTTATACGAGAATTGCCAATGTATCTTGCACTTGATTTGTTAGACGGCTTTGTAGATACTGTTTTGTAGTTGAGACACACCATGAAAATAGAACTATGGAGGGAAGAGTTTGGAATATTATTAAGTATCCCTATAATGATTCGTAAACGAGTTCACCCCGAACTGTGACCTCACGACCCATAACTATTTGGAACACCTCGATCGATGTTGCCCAAATTCGAACTTTAAAAAAATAATTAAATGAACTACTTGTCTACAAAGTGTCATGAAGATCGCATCAACTATACACAAGCTACCGTCGATAAAAACATGCATAGAAACTACGACTTGTTCCATTAAAATCTGAGACCTCTTTGCTCGGTCAAATAGATTTCTCAAAATTAGTCGCAGTTATGAATCCGAAATCAATTCCAAATAAATAAAGCGATTAATATTTCACGTCAAACTTTCTCCCTCAATCAACTTTAACTAGACTGGCAGATCTCTAAGACGATTCGATAGATTTACAGCACTTCGAAACTCGTTAGCAGTTCTGTATGACCTAGAGATGTTCGTGAGACCCAGACTCAGAGCTAGCTAGGGTTATTGCATTCTCGCACCATTACCTTTCTAGTTTTATACTTCCTATTTGCTGTTTTCGCCATTTCCTTTTACCGCGAGGTAAATATTCAGTTTGTAGGCTAGGAGATGGTGGTAGGTATACAATATACTTACTTCTGTATGCCAACTTAGGTAAGAGATTACTTAGTTGATTTTAATTTTGCTTCATTGTCTTTGTTTAATTTTACAGGTGAAACGTTTTCCATACAAAAACTAATGGATGATTTCTAACCCTCTAAACCTAAAACAATTTACCTACGTATTTCGAGTTATTTATAAGCGTTATAATTATGTATGCAAAACTACTGAAATCTATAATTTTCATAATTGAATTAGTATAACTTTTTTGTGTGTAAAGTAGATGAGCAGCATATTAGCATGCTGAAGTACCAGTGGGCTGGTCTATCGTCATATCTAAAAGCCAAAAAATAGGAAAAGATTAAATTTTTTGAATAGCCAAAGATCAGGCTGAGCGATATGACTTGGGTCAGGTCTTTGTCCAGTCCAGCAGTGGAGTAATATGGGCTGAACATAATGATGATGAAAAAATATATTTAATGAAAAAAAATACCATTCACTAAGGATTAAATAAATACATCTATAAGCACATGTTTAGATGTTATAAGAACTCAAGAATTTTTATCATTGTTTTTTTTTTAAATTAGTATACTCGATAAAAACTGGATTTCTAAGCCGAAAGGAGGTTATAGCCGTCATAATTTTATTAACTTATACTATGGTACCATAGTATCGTTATTATTATGTTACCAACCCCGTAACGCGAAAAAAAAATCAGTTGATCAATTCATTTCGTCGAGTATGAATAACCTTTTTCTATGGAACATCGGATAAGCTAATATGAACTCAAAAGAGCCCGCTATTAATTTCGCACATTTTTACCATATTTGAAGATAACTCAATTCAGCTGGATTTAAAAAAACACGATTGGGCATTATCTTTATAATGATAAGTCAAATTTATGCGAAAAGGATATTAAAAAACTAAACTAAAAAAAAAGTAGTTTTTATCTCCAATGCTTAATAGGCTAGTTCTTAACCTAAAAAGCTTTTAGCTACCTACTTAAGAAAAGGTGTTTTCGTGAGAAAAATTGGCAAAAGCCTGGAGTTTCTAAGAATCCAGCTCTACTCCATACAGTTCACAATGTCGTTTAGTCATTTGTATTCGCTAATACGAGTTTTTACTGCAAACGCCAACTTTGTAGACATTTTATGAAACTTGAATGCTGTTTCAGCGCTATTAAGCTAAAATATTGTGTTTTAAAGTCTCGCTGCCAATGCGTACGAATGACCTTTACATTCAACAAAAAGTTTAAGTTTTCAATTTGTTTGAATACAAGTTATATTAATTAACTGTATGGAAAATATAAACACTGATAATGGTTAAGGTACGTGTACATAGACAGTCACGTCACCATCACGTCACTGATCAATCATGGGACGTGACGTTCAAGGATGAGGTGCTCAGTCATAAGTTCGTAGCATTACATGCTGAATGAGTGGACGTATTACGCGCTATCTTGCACACGCAGTCACCATTTTTAATGATACTAAATCAATGAGGGTGATATTGAGAAGTGAATTCTATTTTTTTATAATGTCATTTTGAAAGTAAATAAGTTTTTAGAAAAACATTTTGTTATTTAAATCAGTGAAAACTTTTATGGATCAAAATGAAAATTACTTTTAGACTTCTTAGATAGCATAATAAAGAAAATGAATAGAAAACATTTTTCAAAATCACCTTCAGTGATTTGAAATAATTATAAATGATAACTGTGCCAGCGAGAGGGCGTGGACTTCGTCATTGCGTGTCAGTGATGCGACGATGACTGTGACATAACGGTCGTAAACTGACGGACGTATGAGGCTGATGTCCTAAAGTTTCTATTGAACTATATTTAGTGACGTCGACGTACTGTTGACTTGCCAGCGACGTGTGTGCATGCACCCTTAAGAAATATATATGATTTTTTTAAGTGTCTACCTACCTAAAAAATCATATTGGTAAAAATATCCGTCTACCTTTTTAATAAATTTAACCTAATCTAAAGTATGTACCTACCTTAACTAATCACTTTCGCACGAGGTCTTATTTGAAATGATAACGAATGACCCAATTATTCTTATGACTCCATGCTTAAGTATTTTATCTTATCTATGCCGATAGAGGCGAAAAAAAATTCTTTACGCACCCGTCACGCCAAGATTTACCGACTTTGATATAGGCACGTCGACGCAGTATAATGGCTAATCAGTGAATGAAGTTTATTTATTCATATTTTATTCTAGTACTTAAAATGAAAAAAAAATAAGAATATATATATATATAACCAGGTGCACCTCTAGATGATGGAAATATTTAAGGAAATAATTGTACTCATCATTATAAACAAGTTTTACTTAGGGTCCAACCCTGATACCGCGAAAAAATCTGTAATTTCATAGAAAAATGTCATTACCACTCAACGAAGAGTATGGAACAGTTGAATTTTTTCGCGATATCAGGGTTAATACCGAAGTAAACGTTGTTTGTAATAATCAGTACAATGACATTCTTTAATATCCTTTTATTTTTAATTATTTTACCTGGTCTATTATGTTTTTTCAATAAAATAAATTATGTCTATATCTATGCATGAAAATGTGTGACAAGTTTGTTGGGTTTATTTTATGGTAGTCACCAACCAATCACAAATTACTTTACAAACCACGACCAACCAATTTAACAACAACCACCAACAAACCAACCACCAAACAACAACCACTCCACAAACAAAACAAACCACAACCAAGCACCAATCAACAACCACTACGACTGGGTGTTCCCCGATAGTTACAATCTGGGTGTCTTCAAATCACGAGTGAATCGGTTTCTTCTGGGCAAGCGTGCTCCACCGTAGACCGCATCATCGCTTTACATCAGGCGAGTTGGCGGTCTAACGCAAGCTTAATATTAAATAACAATAATAATATTTAAAAAAACATAACCTGCAATCCGACAACAAGTACCAACAAACAACCACCAACACCATTCCACATACCAAACTACAGTTTTCACAACAGGGAACTCAGTTTTTCCGAACCCAGTAACAACTTACAGATCGTGTGCAGATTGGTTACTGTTTTACACATACATCGTGCGTGCGGGTTCAGTGTTGGCATCACTCCAAATTATTTTTTGCCAATTTTTGCCGGAGTCGTCGTAAGGGATAAATCAACCGGAGGTCAACTCTCGCAACTGCATAAAATCACAATATCGTCGTTTCGCTGTATACTAGATACTGTTGATTTAGTGACACTCTGTATGAAAATATGAAGGATACGGGTCATTGGATCCTGTTTACAACAGGAAACATTTTATTACAAGGATGACAAACAAACACTTGACTACTTGTAGATGTGGTGATAGCCACGGTATTTTTTGTTGCTCTTTTTCAATTAGTCTTTCTTTAGACTTGTAGGAATGTGGTGCTTAATTTTTACATAACTTTAAAGTACCATATTTTTTAACTAAATAATAGGCTTGCGCTGAGTTGCGCTTGATCACTATCACCAGGTGATGATGCGGTCTACGAATAAGAACGCTTGCCTAGAAGAAACAGATTCACTCGTGATTTAAAGACACCCAGATTAACTATCAGGGAACACCGATTCGGATTCAGGCAGTGCATTTTACAAACTACCAGTGCGCACAATAAAAATGCGATCGAAGCGCTTCGTACTGGTTTTCGGGATATCAACCATGAAGCGATGTCGCCTTTTCGCGTTTACTCTGGCAACCCAAATGAAAAAAAATTAAAGTATATTATCTACCTTTTTTGTTTAGGTCGTCGTCTAAGCAAAATCCTAAAAGAATGCACACGAAATAATGGAAATGGTTACAGATCCTGGTCCCCAACGACACGCGACGCGTGTCCAAAATGCTGGCGTGTTTCTGGCTCAACGCATAAGTATTGCCATTCAGTGTGGTAATGCCGCCAGCATGTTGGACATGCTGCCAACTGGTAGTGGGCTTGAGCATTTGAATTGTCTTTAGACCTTCAATGGTATATGGGCAGTTTAAATGTTTTTGTAGTGTTAGCTTGTATTTTGTTTGGTTAATAAAGACACTTGCCACTTAAAAAAAGGTAAATATTTACCGATTATCTGGTGAGAGGTGCTTTTACGAGAACAAACGATGAGAAAAAATATTGTCTTTACGTTTGTGTTTTAATATCTGGAAAACTTCCGATTTACGTAGAGTCTTATTGTTACCAAAAAACAAAGAGGCTTTAAAAAACTTTTTCGTTGAAAAATGTTTGCTTTTTCGATGTCAAGGAATTGTTTATTCGAGGTTGGAAAAAGGAAAATAGTCTGAAAGCGGTTTTGGGAAATAAACTTTTAAATGAATGCCTAAAAGAAAATTCAAATTTTTTTTGGACTGGGTTTGGTTTAAAAAAATTTTTTTTTTTAGCAATTTAAGAAATTATGTTTTTATCTACTCTGAATTCGTTCGTATCAGTTACGACCGAAGCAAAATTATGTTTTGTTCGATACCATTACGAAGACTTAGAACCTCAAACGGCTCAATTATGGATATTTAGAAAAGATGTACATTTTTGTGTCGAGCCTTCAGAACCGTGGGGATGAACTGTATAGGGACCTAGCCATACGTTTGGTGGGATGATGATAATGATAAAGTTTGTATTGATTGAGTCATTATCATCATCATCAGCCAGAAGACGTCCACTGGCCTGTCTTCATCGTACGATCACCGAAGTGAAGCAACGTCGGGTGCGGTCGGTACTTGAATGGGCGACGGCGTGGGCGTTGATGGGATTTTGTCTTTTTGCACAATTTTTTTGTACATTAGTAGCTAACAAGTTATGTGATGGTACGGAACTCTTAGTGTGCGAGCTCAAATCGCACTTGGCCGGTTTTATTTTATAAGTTTTGAGTTGAGATCTATACCAAAACTGTAATTGTGCTAATTTTCACTTACCTCAATAATTATTGAAGTTAGAAGGTTTTAAATGTGTACGTGGTAGCCCATTTGGGAGACCGCTAGACATGAAAGCGTGAGGTCGCGGGTTCAAGCCCCGGGCCCGTACCAATAAGCTCTTTGGAGCTTATGTACGGATTTTCATACCACTGACTTTTCGATGAAGGAAAATATCGTGAGGAAACCTGCATACGTACGGAGAAGGAATTCAATGCCGTATGTGAATCCACCAACCCGCACTGGGCCAGCGTAGTGTATATGGCCCAATCACTCTCTCGATGGTAGGCTAAATGTCCAGCAGTGGACTGTTAAAAGGCTGATTATGATGATGATGAAGGTTTTAAATGATTAGGACGGATGGACAAAAACAAATACCTACACACAGAACGAACTTAAAAGGGTTTCATGTAGGTAGTACTATGGAACTCTAAAAAGCTCACTACAAAATGAAGATAAAGACGAAGACTACGAGATAATTATGGCCGTTTTTGATTCATTAGCTTGCGTTCGTCCATATATATGAATTAGATTGTCGAATAATATAACATGCACAATTAAATTATAGTATTGGACATCGTCTTTCGAAATCGTCGGTACATATTTTCACATTGTGTTACAGTGAAAATAAAGCTGCTTTTCTGTTTGCATTTTGTCAGAGTTGAATCTGTCTTCATTTGTCTTAATTTAGGGAACAATTAATTATAATTAAAGTGTTCTAAAGTTAAGCCCATCAATTGTTGCTTCCAATTTGCCTGTTCACCGTTTCTCGTCACTTGAGCGTCCGCTCTGTAGAAGAAAATATTTTTGCAATCTAATTACGAAAAATCTGTTTGGACAGAAATGTTGAAGTATCAGTTTAATTCCTATCCTATGTTTGCACCTAGACCAGTCTTCCTCAGTTTTACGTGATTTATTATAATTTACATTTTCAATATTTTTTAAACGGGTAGTTAGTTAGTTACCTTTGTTAAACACAATCCAAGTTAACTTATAATAGCACAAATTACAAATCTTATATGAGCAACAGAAGAATAAGCAATTAATGATTTAATATCAACTTGACAAAAACATTTTAAACTAATATAAAACCCAATTAATCTAATAAGAATTCAAATATTTTTATGTTAATTTCTTGTAAAAAAAATTATAACCCGTAATAATGTCATCTGAGCCATAAATTTGCCGTTCCGGGTAGGTACTGTATCTTTTAGAACAGGAAGATAAAAGTAGTCTGATTTTTGTTATAACAGAAACTATAACTTCACAAAACATAGCCATTAATTTAGTTAGATTTTGAAAAGCGAAACCGATAATAAATAATTATGAAATGCCTAAAAGTTTTCTGAGCGCAAACGTTTCAAACAAGATTGAGCTGGGTCGGATAGAAATGTCACAATCGATATCAAGGCGTCCACAAGAATAATGGTGTCTTACAGAATTGCTTCTACTACTTCTGACGTTGACTAAGACCCCGCTCACCGGAAAAAGTTATCTTTTACACACACTCAAATATTTTTGAAGAAAAAAAATTACTGATCGGGAATCAAAATAATCTATACTACAATTATAAAGAGGAAAGATTTGATTGTTTGTTTGTTTGTTTGCATTGAATAGGCTCCGAAACTACTGAACCGATTTGAAAAATTCTTTCACTGACGGGAAGCTAGTGTAGCTTCCCCGGGTGACATAGGCTATAATCTATACCCGTGCGAAGCTGGGGCGTTATTCAATAAAATAAACGACTTCAAGTTTATTAAATACGCAATTTCGTTTATTTGTATAGCAATTTGTTTTCAGTAATTTTGTTTTTAAACAACTGACTGCTCAAACTACTGAACCGCTTTTGATGAAATTTCGATGCAGCTACTTGCAGTGACACCAATTAACTAACGAATAGTCCACGTGCAAAAAAGAGCGGCAATATCATCTGCACGGTTAGTTCGATAAAGCCTGATTTAGGTGTGAAGCATTCAAAGTCGCCACGCTACCTTACCATATTTTGTCTAATCTGAGATGGTAAACATAATATTTTATTACCCTAAAAACCCATTTAATGTTGCGTCAAACCTCTCAGGCCGGTCAGTAAGTAAAGGTAATGCAGAGTGCTAAAGTGCAGATTAAGTTTTAGATACACAATGATCACGCGTTAAGCTGGCAAACCTTGCGGCCTTATCTTTTAAAGGTAGATCCAATAGAGTTGAATGTACGGGTAGGCTTAGGAGATAAATGTACATTGTGAATTACTCTTAAGCTTACTAAAGACCCTACTAATAGCCCTTTATTATTTACTAGCGGTCCGCCCCAGCTTCGCACGGGTATAGATTATAGCCTATGTCACCCGGGGATAGTGTAGCTTCCCTTCAGTGAAAGAATTTTTCAAATCAGTTCAGTAGTTTCGGAGCCTATTCAATGCAAACAAACAATCAAATCTTTCCTCTTTATAATATTAGTATAGATAATCTACGGTGTAAGTACATAATCAATATTGTAATGACATGTGGCATGAACAAGTAGCACATCATATCATCACATCATCATAATCAGCCTTTTAACAGTCCACTCATCATCATCATATAGTCAGCCTTTTAACAGTCCACTGCTGGACTTTTAGCCTACCCCGAAACGTTGATTGGGCCATATCCACCACGCTAGCCCAGTTGCGGGTAGAAGCCGTGGTAGCCTATTTTGGAGACCGCTAGACTTGAAAGCGTGAGGTTGCGGGTTCAAACCCCGGGCCCGTACCAACAAGAAGCACGAACTACACGAATTATGTATTTATTAAACATTGTTTTCGCTCGGGCTGAGATATTTCTGCGCAAAACCTTTTTAAACGCTCATGTCTCAGAGATTTATCAGCCAATTTAACTTACTTTTTCAGTGTGTGTTTTTATTTAGTTATATTCATCGCTATTTGTAATATATTAAACATTAGGACACGTGCCTTTTAGCGTGTATATTTTCTATAACACGTGTTTTAATCTCTTTATTTCTTCTGAGGTCTCAATAATAAAATAATGATTAAATATAATAAAAAATTGCACCGCACCAAGTGATGAATACGGAAGAAGCCCTGAAAAGCTTGCATTGTTCTTTTGTAACTCCACAATATGATAAACGTAACTTAACCAAATGCAAGTCAAGTAAAGAGTTTAAGCTCGCAAATTAAGAACGGCGTACATTGAGAAAATCCCAAGGTTCAAGCGAAGAAAGGCAGCAGCTAAGATAATTGTATGTGCAAAGTTTAAAGCGTAATGAGGGCAGGAATAATTTTATCTCGGCTTAAATCTGCTTGACGGGATTCAAGCCACTCACGGAGAAAGTTTTGTTAAATTAATCATAGTTGGGATGATCCCGTTGGTCTTGGTGTGTTAGCTTCAAAAGTAAAACTACTTAACAAGTAGTATGGGGGATACTTATAAATCCAATTGTATTTTTTTACCATACCGACTCGGTAATTAATATGGTCATTAGACCTTCAAAAAGTAAGAACAAAGCAATACTATTTTCAACACATAATTTGGCAGGGAAAAAATCTGCGAATTTGAATTAAAAAAAAAACCAACCACCTATGATGACGAAATGATAATGAGACCAAAATTAAATGGCCTACCACCTACCGTCAGTTTTCAACATATGCAACAAATTTTTTTTAAATCGTTTTTTTTTACCAATGCAACAACGTGACATCTAACTCCGTAAATTTTCAACAAATGCAACAACCAGACTTCTAACTTCGTCAATATTCGACAAATGCTTCAACCAGACTTAACATCTTCAGTTTTTAACAAATGCAACAACAAAACTTCTAACTTAGTCAATTCTCAACAAATGCTACAACCAGATTTCTAACTTTGTAAATTTTCTGCGAATGCTACAACCAGACTTCTAACTCGGTAAATTTTCAACAAATGCCACAACCACACTTCTAACTTCACCAATATTCGACAAATACTTCAACCAGACTTTTAACATCTTCAGTTTTTAACAAATGCAATAACCAAACTTCTAAGTTAGTACATTTTCAACAAATGCAACAATTAGATTTATCATCATCATCATTTCAGCCGTAGGAAGTCCACTACTGGACATAGGCCTCCCGCATCGATCTCCAAAAGGACCGGTTGGAAGCGACTTGTTACAAGTTCTTAACCAACAGTGCAGGATTTAAAGAATACGTAGTAAAGTGCATGCTAATGAAAATTCAAAAAATAAAATGACGTGGCTTACTAATCGAAATGCCTAGAAGTACATAATTATCTAAAAGGCATTATTAATTAGTCGTGTTAACGTAAGCTTCGTCCATAATCAATATCATGAACATTTTCAGAGAGCACACAGCCGCTGCATTGGCAGCGTTATGAAATTACGGCATAATTCACCCATATTGCACATTATCGACATTTGGGACATACAATGGCCCGATATTTGTTACATAGGAAGGCATTATTAGGTTTCGAGTTGAGGGTTCTACATAAAATTTTCAGTATTGTCTGATCGTAAACCTGATACTGCAGTATTTCTTGAAAATTTACAAAGTTAGTAGTCTGGTTGTTTTATTTCTTGAAAACTGACGAGGTATGAATACTGTTTCTTGCATTTGTAGAAAATTTACAAACTTACAAATCTGGTTGCTTCAGAATTTGCTAAAAATGTACGAAGTTAGCATGCTGGTAGTTGAATTTTTTGAAATTTGTCAAAAGTAGAAGTTTGGTTGTTGCATTTATTGGAAATTGACGATGTTATAAATATGAAAGTTGCATTTGTTGAAAATTTACGAAGCTAGAACCCTGGCCTGGTTATTGCATTTGTTGGAAATTGACGAAGCTAGAAGTCTGGTTATTGCATTTGATGGAAATTGACAATGTTAGAACTGTGAAGGTTGCATTTGTTGAAAATTTACGAAGCTAGAAGTCTCATCCTTCTAGCATATTAAAATGAATAGAGATGCTGTTTGCTGCAGTTTAGTGAATGGTATGCCAGAATCAACGCTAATGCGGCTATCGTTGTTTCTATAGGTTTCTAAACTGTTCGACACAGTGGACTTGATCATTTTGTTGTCGTATACAAAATATAAGAACAAATTTCTCCATTATTCTGTTAAAATATATCTACATCATGGTCTCGCGCCGTTTCGTCTCCAATGGACTAACAAACAAGCACCAAACTTTCGCATTAGCAATATTACTTTGCAAGGATTGATAACTGCCATAAACGCTCCACCCAAATCAAAATCCCAACAAACTTTTCACATAACCATATCCCATCCTGACCCGCTGCCCTCCATCGACCCAGCTGTCGTGTTCCGATTCACGCCACATTTGTTAACTCCGCCCTACAGTGGCAATTAACCCTATCCTCTCGTCCTTTCGCGTGACACATGAAAAAAATGCTATTCTGCCGGAATAATTGAAACAAAATCGGGTTTTATTATTAAAGCTGCAGTGGTTGTATACTGGTTGACAATTTGGAAATGTTTTGATTGTACGCAGGTAAGTAGGTACATGTAGGTATAGAAAATTAACGAAGAGTCATCTAAAGGATAGGTTAAAATCGTCAGCCGCGTGCACGGTAGGTAAAAAGACTATGGAATGGCTGTAAAATTATTATAAAATCGGGTTTAAATGTATAGGATATGCTTGGCTGCCAGTCGTTGTTGCCTGAACAATTATCACTAGCCCACTACCGCGAGTATAACCTCTAAAATCATACGAGTTGGTGGCCAAACGTAGATTTATTATATATTATAAAAAAAATGCTGCGAATAAAATAACAAAATGGCCACACGACAGCTTAAATTCCGCATCTCATATCCATACCAAAATCAATGACAACATCCGCTGTACTATATAGTCTACCTATCCTATATTATATACTTACGTATCACGGTTGTGTTAAAATAGGTATATCATAAAATTGCATTGCAAATAATAACCCTTACTTATTTTACGAAACGCGTGGATTCATGTCAAGGTGCCAGACGCACTTAGTACACTTACTGTTGTGATACAAGGCTCCATAATAAAACAGCTTCTACGTATAACAATATTATATTATATCGATCACGTCACGATGTAATGAGGCGCGAAATCATCCTTGAAGTGTGACGTAATATCGGATTATTATAATTAGAACTTGAGCGGGGAGCCTTACAAAATCTCTACAGGTTTACGTACAGGGCTGAACGAAGGGTGTATCTACAAAATTTTACCGCTTGAACGCATACTAAAGCTTATACCGCTTCGATTCATTGTGAAAACTGCGCTGTCTCAATGGGTGTTTTTTTATGCCATAGGTAGTAAACATGCAGACGGGCTGCCTGATGGTAAGCAGTCACCGTCGCTTATGGATATTTGTAACACCAGTGGGATCACAAATTTGTCCTAAAGGGTTGGTAACGTATTTATACGTTACCAACCCTTTAGGACTCTATTAACTCGTCTTTTGAACCCCATGTGTTGCCCGATATTTAAAATCTGGGTGTCTTCAAATAACGAGTGAATCGGTTTCTTCTAGGCGAGCGTGCTCCATCCTAGACAGCATCATCGCTTAATATCAGGAGAGTTGGCGGTCAAACGCAATCCTATTGTTAATACCTATTATAAGTTACATAATTTACAATCTTAAGTGGGCACACGGGCAGCGTTTTGTCCATACAAACGTATTCTCGAGTTTCCTCCCTGGATAATACCTACCGCTAGAACTGTAATTTTTTTAAATAAAATTTATCTCCCCTATTGCCATGCTTCTATCATTTATTTTTTCTTATAAGTTAACTACTATAAGAAATATGAGCCTTTAGATATCCCAAAAATTTACTTTTTTTACCGCCATGTTCAGACGTCCATCAAACAAATTTGACGAGTTTATAAAATTAAAAATAAATAATAGAAGCATAGTGAACTATGCTTCTATTATTTATTTTACTAAATTTTTTTTGAATTTTTTTATTCATCTTTTTCACATCTATTAATTTAAAAAATATTGAAATCGGCTTAGTTTTGAATGAGGAAACAGAAAAATACGAGACGATGATTTTGTCTACTTTTAGTAGGTATAATCGATCTGAGCTGCAGTTGTCCCTATTGCACTCTACTGGGAGAGGCTTGAGGTCAGGGGACAGCAATAGATTTGCTAAATACCTATTCAACAAATTTCTTGACCGTGGTATACCCTCTTAAACACGTTTATTCTCTCCTTCTGATAAATTCTGGGAAAGCATACTGTGAATAATATTTGAGCCATAGAGCTAAAATATCAAGAGAAGATGATTCGAACTAGCATCCCAATATTGTTTAGTAAATAATATTATAATGATGTAAATATGTTATGTACGCAGTCTGTCGAAATTTCAACTTCGAGTAAGTAAATTGCACCGTACCATACACGGTACGGTGTATGTATTATACGTATTATACGTGTATACATTATATATCTAATTATTATGCCTACTTATAATATTTGCTCTCAAGAATGACGAAAACGCAACAAAGAAGTCAGTGATCCACTGACTGCACACTGGTAATTAACAAATTTAATTTCACCACCGTCCACTACTCTACAAATAAGCTTCATTCCTCCACCTTAATGTTGTCTGGAACAGAGCGCTTTTAGCGGCAAAGCTGCCTTTTGGACCTATTGCTAACGTATTTTTCTTGCAATGTCCTTATTGTGGCGTCTATAAGAGGTTATTTTGTACAATCATACACAGCATTACTTATTAGCGCTATTGCATAATCACCCTTTCATGTGCCCACTGCTGGGATACGGGGCTTCTCTCAACTAGAGAGAGGATGGGCTTTAACCCAGTGCATGTTGGATTAGCACAACTATGTTCGTACCATTGTAAAAGTTCATTCGTTCCATCTCTTTATTAAATAAGTCAATGGTATTAACGCTATTTTGTGGCTGCAAAGTTGGAAACTCGGAAGTATGTTTTAACTCAGAAGTTTCCTTGCCGAATAGACTCCATTCATGAATTTTCACGAGTTGCAAGGTGTGTTTTAGGTTAAATTATTGTTGCCTTGGTATATTATTTATGATTATCGACTCGTTGACATTTCAAAAGGTTCCAGCGTGTTACGTATCTTGGGTCGCACAAAATTTGATTTCTAATGAAAATTACGAAAGAAGGATAATATTGATCCATCTAGACTACATTTATCAGTTAATCACTCTTGGATTTTAATTCAGAGGCGAATTTTTTAAGAATTTTTTAAAGGCGTTATAGTAAAAGTTGAGTACAATGACCAATTTCCTCTTTTCGGCTTAGTACCTACCACTATTCCGTGTAAAAAATAACATCAAAATATCAGTGCGTGAATCTAGAATTGTGGTCTACGATCTCTATATTGTACGTCTCAGTAGAGATAGTCGTCGTATGAAAGACCTCCTAATGACCGTCGAATCCGAGCTGGGACCCTCGCAGCCGAAATTAGAATAGACACAATTTAGTCTTTACTGCTCTTTTTTATTGCCCAACGAATACGGTTTTCTTAGATTTGTAGACGGCAGCTAGAAATAAAACTGATTTATATTTATGCAACTCTATTAGAATCTCTGTTCCAAGACAAAGTTCTGAAAGGCTCAATGTTTTTAATTTATTTACAAACACATGGATGTTGGATTAGATCCCGCACAATATTCACAAAAAAATATGTTCTGAGTTTACCTACATATATTTAGATAGATGAAAAATTTACACCATTATCTAATTTAAATTAATGGCTTAATGCACCAATTACTTTAATAGTTAGGTTGGTGTTAGTCTTCTTTTTTAATGTCATAGGGGCAAATAAGATAAGCCTGAGGCTAGAACGCCTGATGTTAAGTGTCACCGTCACCTATGGATACCTGTAACATCAGGGGCATCACAGATACATAGCCAACTTTTAGAGACTCTATCAACAAACCCTTTCAAAGAACCTCATGTTACAGTTGCTTGGAAATTTAATACTGACCTTTTTTAACTAAACGAAATACAAGCTTATACTAAATAACTAAACTACTTGGTATATTATACAAAAAAAGTTGGACTGTCCATAGACCGTTAAAGGCCTAGAGAAAATTCAAATGATATATTATATTCAAAATCAAGCCCACTATCAATTGGCAGCATACCGAACCTGCTGGCGGCATTACCACGCTGAATGGAAATGCTTATGTTTCTCTTGTCTTATCTAGTAGATATGCTATAGATAGATAAATCTTTACACACCAGAAATATTAGTCTACTATAATTATTTGTTCGGGCATTTTTGTGCGCACAGTTTAAAATATTTTAAGCGCCAGCCTCATAGCGAAAAGTCTTGAGTTCTGAGTTATCACGAGTTATTTCAGAAACCATCGCGGTCTGACCGCTTGTCTTTGTGTACGCCAAGGTAACGCATAAGAAAATATAACTCGGAATCCAAAACTCTCGCTGTGAGGCAGATGACATAACGCAGAACTCTCGCTGTAAGGCAGTTGCCATAACGCTGAACACAACTCTGAACGCAGAACTCTCGCTGTGGGGCAGGTGCTATAACGCAGAACTTTAAACGCAAAATACTCGCGGTGTGGTTGTGTTTTATTACAAGAACGTTTGAAGCAACCTAAAAACCCACGAAAACATACACTCATGTGACATTTACAATCTGTATTTGCTCACATTTCCATTTCCGTTCGCACGTAGGCAAGGAATCGTAAAAACCAAGTACGTGTCGGTTGAATTTGCGTTCACATTTGTTGCAAATTACGGGTAAAGTTTGTCAAAGCAACGGTGCCGAGGTAATTCGTAGTGAAAACTCGAGCCAACGATATGGATGTATTCAAGGATGAAGTTGGGGGCATACAGGCACAGAATAGATCGCACAGAATAATTTTTTTCCAGATCTACGTGCTCTATCTTTGGCCACACCGTCGCTTACCATCAGATACGTACACGCGTTGATGGCTAAACGTCAGCCTGTCCCCAATAATAATAAATAAGTAAATTAATATTCAACATTGCCCCATTTTAAGAAGTACCTACCTGCGCCCTCACTCCGTCCCCTCAGTATTTCCAGTGGATATTTGACTTCGTTCCGCTCCACGAAAATCAAATAAACTCTTCCAACGCAGATCGTTGAGTCGCAAACGAGTAATGCAGCTAAATTCAGACAAATCTGTCGAATTTCACGCGTCACTCACCCCTGCGGTATGCCTTTGACCCATCAATTTGATACAGTAGATTTAAACGAGGCGTTGACTACCGTCGTCATCAAATATTTGAGCTTGATTGATAAAAGCGTTTTGGATATAGATTTCTGTTGCCATGTCTAACAAAATTTTACAAAGTACGGAGTTTTTTCACTTCATACTTAGCAAAATATTATTGTATTGGGTAGGCTTATATGTGATCCAAGTTTTTTAAAATATCTGACAGCTACAATAATGTTACTAAATAAAATAAAAAAACATTCATTAATGCTCTGACAGAGTGCACAGCCTAAACCGCTGGGCCTGAATTTTTGCACAAGTGTTTTTATTGTAGGTTAGGTAGGATGTTCGTCATTTTTGAAATTAGAGAAGCGGAAGTTAATATTTCGACATCTGTTTATAATTATACTAGCTGCTGTGCCCCACGGTTTCACCCGTTATCCCACAGGAGCTGTGAAAATTTTCAGGATAAAAATTATCTACGTGTTATTCCAGGGTATAAGCAGTCTTCATTTCAAAATTTATCAAATCTGTTCAACCGTTTCTGCGTGAAGAAGTAACAACAACAAACTTTCGCATTTATAATATTAGTGTGATGTAATGTTTTTTTATGTTGTATCATAATTTTTTTGGAAACTCATCCCCTAAGGGGTTACATAGGGGATAGAAGTTTGATAACTTTTAAAAGTTAAAAACGTGGTTATTGATATACCCATTATGACTGTCAACAATGTATAAAGCCGAATGGAATAATTTTATTTTAATATTCCTCTGTAGAATATCGGCTACCAGCTACATTATCTTTACGATTTTCATTCAACTTTTTACAATCTATAACATAGAGTTCTTCAAATTTGCTGTTAATACAGTCTTTAATGGTCAGTAACGAATGTGTGATTCAATTGGACAAGTGTCCTTAGGTGGTGGTGATTTACCATCAGACGGCTTGTTAGCTTATTTGCCATCTATTGCATTTAAAAATTGCTGCTGCTGTCAGAGTAAAAAAAAACTTGGACCGAGTATAGTCGGAGAGCGGTACCCGAATGAAGCTTGAAGAAGAAGAATAATATTTTGTGTTATCTATATACATAAAAATGAATCCCTATTTACTTTGGTCACGCCATAACCTGAGAACGACTTTACCGATTTCATTCAACTTTTTTTAAAAGTTTTCTAATAATTTTAGAAGGTTCTTACGGAAACTAAAAATAAGAATATTGCGCAGATAATTGTTAAATTTCAGAAACTAAACGACGATTTAGCTTCGCCCGTTTGACAGTTCTTAGACAGGACAACGTCTGTCGGGTCAGCTAGTAATAAAATAACAAAAACTATTCGTTTATACATGTAATAAATATTTGTAATTATCAACTACTTTTTTAAAGTATCTAATAAGAGAGTAGGGTAAGTGTTAATTTTATTAGTGTGTTGTAACGATCACGAAAGATTTTTTTAAAACTAAATAAATGCATACAATCTACAAATCTACTTCCTTTGACTACTCATTCACCAACAAACAAAATGAATGTTGGATCTTGTACCACATCCATTATAAAATTGGCCGGAGTTTATTTAATTTTTTTGATCCTTTTTAGGGTTCCGTACCTCAAAAGGAAAAAACGGAACCCTTATAGGATCACTTCGTTGTCCGTCTGTCTGTCCGTCTGTCAAGATCCTTTTTCTCAAGAACGCGTAAAGGTATCAAGTTGAAATTTATACTAAATACTTGAGTCTACGGTTTCTTACGGCTGTAAAAAAATAAAAGTTGTAAGTCAACGCAATCAAAAGATATGAACGTTTATGTCGCATATTTTGCGATTTCACAGGGAAATCAAAACCTATAGGGTACTTCCCGTTGACCTAGAATCATGAAATTTGGCAAGAGGCAAGGTCTCATAGCACATATATAGGAATAAATCTGAAAGTTACAAATTTTAAGTTATATCATATAAAAATTATTATTTTGCTATTACAAACTTACATTTTGTAGTTGGAATGTATAGAATAACCTTATAGTCAACTACAAAGTTAAGTTTGTCTTACAATATTTCAACTTTAGGTTTTTTTTGGACTCGCGCTCTGAGGGTTCTGTCCAACGGAACCCTCAAAGCACGAGTCCTACTCGTACTTGTCCGGTTTTTTGATATACCGTTAAAGTAATTTATTCAAATATCTTTGGGGCAACTACACAAAAAAATCTTGAATTAGGTACCTATATTTGTTTGTAATCCCCCCTTTTCCTCTATTTACCCTTACGAGAACGACAAGTCAATATAAATAAAAATATCATTAAAAAGGCGGTACAAAGACATTTCCAATGAACCAAGTCCAATAAAAGGAAAAGGAGGCATCAAAGAGTCCTCAACGAGCATCCCGTGGAAGCATCAAAGGCCATCCAAAGCAGATTTTAAAACCTCTCTTCAACGTTCAAAGCAGTCCAAAACAGATAAAAGTCTGATACATTCTTATCCCTTTAATGCCACAAGTTAATGAAACAAACGGCCCGGAAAGGTCGATGAAACTCCGACGTGTACTTAATTAAGATACGTGGAGTACCTACATAAAATATGGCACTAAAACATCTTTTAACCTACCTTCATATAGCAATAAAAATGCCTCTGTTATGATTACGTGAACACCAATTAAAAGAGAACGATGTCATGTCATGGTTGGAACCGGGCATAGTAGAAAACGATGCAACATCGATAATAGAGATTTTGAAAAGGACCATTTTTTCAAGTACTAGACAATCAAGTTCTGAAGTACAAATGTCTATTATGTCTTCTGTGGTACAAATATAACTAGTTCAGTCAAGCCGTAGAGGCCGCAAGGCCAACAGCGTAAGTAACAATAAAAAACCGGACAAGTACGATTAGGACTCTTGCACTGAGGGTTCTGTTGGACGGAATCCACAGAGCGTGAGTCAAAAAAAAACTAACTGAAGTTGAAATATTGAAAGACAAACTAAACTTTGTAGTTGACAACAAGGTTCTTCTATACATAAAAACTACAAAATGTAAGTTTGTAATTGTAAAACAATATTTTTTATATGATATAACTTCAAATTAACAACTTTCAGATTTATTCCTTTATATGTTCTGTAAGACCTTGGCTCTTGCCAAAATTAATGATTCTAGGTCAACGGGAAGTACCCTACAGGTTTTGATTCCCCTGTGAAATCGCAAAATATGCGACATAAACGTTAATATCTTTTGATTACGTTAGCTTACAACTTTTATTTTTTTGCAGCCGAAAGAAACCGTAGACCCAAGTATTTTGTATAAATTTCAACTTGATACCTTTACGCGTTTTTGAGAAAAAGGGTCTTGACAGACGGACAGACGGACAACGAAGTGATCCTATAAGGGCTCCGTTTTTTCCTTTTGAGGTACGGAACCCTAAAAAAGTAAAAAGAAATTGATGAGCATAATAATATCCTTCCATTAGACATATTTAATTCACTGCTGGTGAGTCAGTACGAAACTACTAAACTTAGCTTGCTGTTTTTTTTACGACTCAATAGGCATGGGTTTGACCTTAATCTCATGTGATGGGAATCGATGATGTGGTCGAAGATATACCACGCTTGCCCTGGAAATACATATTCACGTTTTTTCCTAAACAATACCGAATTATAACCGTTTAAAAAGAGAGACGCAAGTAAAGAGTTCCACACCTGCTGTTCGATTCAAAAAAGGTGAAAAAGAAAGCATAAACTTTTTAGAAAATACGATATTATCAATCATAATTATTCTTTATAGTCAATACGGTAAAGTAAACAGTGGTCCATTAGAGAAAGTTGATTTAGGAACGCTCTGTTGAATAAAACACTCGATACTTGACACATTTGACTAAAAAGCTTTGATAGGTATACGGAGAAAAAATAACGTCTTATAGTAAACTTGTATTTTCATACTTTCCTATAATAAGCGTGAAACAGTGTGTGTGTGGTAAGGTAAGTTTGCTCGAAACATTTTTTTTTCGCCTTCTGTTTTGGGCTAGTAATTTTACTCATATATGTCCAACTCGTTGAACCATTTTATACCGTCACATAGAAGCTTTAGACATATATATTGTGTTATCAAAAAAAAAAAAAACAGACAAAACAAATTAATAAGCGCCTTTATTAACTAAACAAAATACAAGCTAAAACTAAAACTACAAATACAGTTAGACTATGCCCATAGACCGTTGAAGGTCTAAAGACAATCCAAATGCTCAAGCCCACTACCAGTTGGCAGCGTACCCAGACAAATTTTTTAATAAGTTAATTTTATTAATTTAACCACTATGGAGACCACGGACTGGTAAGCGCAGCGTAGGACATCCACCCACAAGATGATCAGACGACCTAAAAGAGACCGCAGGGAAACGCTGGATGCAGGCCGCTTCCAACCGGCCCTTTTGGAGATCGATGGGGGAGGCCTATGTCCAGCAGTGGACGTTCTATGGTTGAAATGATGATTAATTTAACGCAACATCTTCTCATCCAACATATCTCAGTGCCTTAAGACGAAGGTCTTCAACCAGTGTGTGTTGCCAGTGATGACATACGGTAGTGAAATGTGTCTCACTGTGGGCTTTATAAGCAAGCTCAAAGTCACACAACGAGCTATGGAGAGGGCTATGCTCGGGGTTTCTCTACATGATCGAGAATCAGAAATGAGGAGATCCGTAGACGAAAGAAAGTTACCGACATAGCCCACCGGATTAGCAATTTGAAGTGGCAGTGGGCACAACACATATCACGCAGAACAGACTGGTAAGCGCAGCGTAGAACGTCCACCCACAAGATAGACAGACGATCTAAAAGAGACCGCAGGGAAACTCTGGATGCAGGCCGCTTCCAACCGGCCCTTTTGGAGATCGATGGGGGAGGCCTATGTCCAGCAGTGGGCGTCCTATGGCTGAAATGATGATGATTATGATGATGATTAATTTAACTGCATTTCCATGGTATGAAAAATTAAACATTATTAAGTAAAGTCCTTATCTTCTTTTAGTTCTACTCCTTTCTCTGAAAACTATTAACTACCTACTTGGAAACGAAGCCCCTCTCTTTGATTATGTATGCCCATATTTTTTTTTGTACAGTCACAATGAAGATACAATATTTAGATATTGTGCTATGCAAAACAAATAAATAGCAATAAAACAAATTAGTTAATTTTATTAGTTCCTTAGATAAGGTAAATTAGTTCAATAGTTTTTATTTCCGTAAATCAATGTCAATTCCTTCCTATATTATCCTAATCTTCCTAATCTTTCTGTTAGGTCTCCTTCTTTTTCAGTAAACGAATACCCACGCAAAAATATTCATCATCATCATCATAATCAGCCTTTATTAACCGTCCACTGCTGTACTTTTAGCCTACCCCCGAAAGGGTGATTGGCCAATATCCACCACGCTGACCCAGTGCGGGTTTGTCGAAAATTATTGAATATAAATAACTATTTTAATAATTTAATAATCAAATCTAACAACATTATTTCTTGTACATACGCCTACAAGACAGTGACAAGTGACAAGTCACCCCTCCAGAGACCACGTACAATAGATTGCTTATTTTGTCCGAAAAATAGAGAATTTTGAGAGAAAAACAAGTAAACAATTCCGGCGTGACCTCATCTACCAAAATACATTGTTCTGCAGTATTGTTGAGATGAAAATACCTGTAGGTATTGATATTTCACATCTCCGCATATTTTTCCTGTAGTTTCTGATGGGAATGCAATCTCCGTATTACAGGACTAACTTTTCTGTAGATTTGGTCTAATGATGAACGTATTTTTGTTTTTAGTGGAACCAGATATAACCGGCTCACACGAGTAATTCCCGCAAGATAAAATAAAAGTTGACATCACGGGACGCCTGGCAGATATGAAATATGACGGCATATGCGAGCGCCATGTCGTTTGCCATCACGGCATACAAGAAAAAGAATGAACAAGTCCATATAATTTTTTTATTCACACTCAACGAAATGTGCTTTCTATACTACTGTCTATTATGACTATTTTGCGATTTTAGAGTTGATCACGAGACCAACAGATAAACATCATGAGATAAACGGTGTTCATAATGGTGAGATAATGACCTCCTTTCGGCTTAGTACCACCGCCCTGAGTAACCTAATAGTAGGTATCAGACAAATGGTAGTGGCTTCCGCACTCAAATCACATTGATATCAGCTGTCACAATGAAATCTGTCACACTGACATCTGTCACCAACATCTGCCCTGAGGTAGAGCTATCTACAGCTGCTGGAGGAAGGTCTCTTCCACAGCTGTAGTGCACAGGTGTAAATGGGCTGAAGATAATAAAGTCACTGACAGGTACCTTCCAGACCAAAACGTTACATAGTGACATCTATCATACTATTACCTGTCGCAAACACCTGTCACATGGCATCCTTTTTAGAACCCTTGTTGTATACAGTTGCTTTTAGCAGTCAACAAAGAAAAAATTGGTAGAAAAGTATATTCGAAATTCCGACAGCTAGAAATCAATTTTACAGTCCAAGTTTTGCTTTACTGTCGTTTCGCTATAGTGGCATTTTGGTATAGTAAAGCTTTGCAAAAAAGGCGTTTTACTAACAAGGCATTCTGCAAAGTGTCCTTACCCCACCAACACTACAAAATAGGTTGGTAGCACTGCTCGACATAGCTCTCGGTAGTGCCGTGCCCTCATCAAGGTTAATGGCCCTACGGAAAATAAGTTTCATCTGTAGAACCGATAAACACTGAGGGCTGTTTCCTCCGCCTTTGTTGACAAAAAATAAGGTTCGAAACGTTTTCGTAGACGTTTTTATAGAAGGTTTTTTCGCGCGAACTTCAGACCCTTTTTATTGGTTTCCCATGTTACGAGTTTAACCGGAATTTAATCGCTCTATTTGTATTTTCCCTTCATAATCTTATTCGAGCAATGATATATAGGCTAAGCTTGTAAAATGTGTATGAGTAAGTATAACCAAGAGACCTTTTCATAGACTAGTATTTAAACAAGCTAATATAAATTCGAGATGGGTCGACGATATTATTACTATCGCGGGTCGAACCTGGACTACATTAGCACAGGACCGAGGCAGATGGCATAGCAAGAGAGAGGCCTATACCCAGCAGTGGGATAAGGAAGGCTGTGGATGATGATGATGAATATAAATTCAAATTAAAAATGTCAAAAATACTGAACGTGACTTACTGAAATACTAAGTGGGCGAATGACTGAAATACAAATATTGAAATTGAATATTGGTGCTCGAATTATTTTCCACATTTTTCATAGGTATATCTTATTTCAAGAGTGTCTCTGGCTATGACTTATTTGACGGTATCCAATAAAACTTGACAATATTTATATTTTTGATACTGGCAAAATAATGCTGTTACGCCAAAATCCACTCAAGAGGGAAAAAAATCAGTGGCGTTTACTATATAAATTGTTTATTTCAACCGACTATTTTTAGACTGTTTTTAATCGTCTTAGTTACGTATCCAAAAGGTACAGAGGAATCCCATATGGCGAGAATTCAGTGTCGTGAAACGTACATAATTATAGGCAATGCCGTAGATGTATAAAATAAGGAAGTGAACTGCTAGTCTGTGGAATTCGCTGCCTGAGTGGGTTTTCCCCGATAGTTACAATCTGGGTGTTTTCAAGTCGAGAGTGAATAGGTTTCTTCTAGGCAAGCGTGCTCCATCGTAGGCCGCATCATCGCTTAACATCAGGCGAGTTGGCGGCCAAGCGCAAGCCTATTTATAATAAAAATAAAAAATAAAGTGAAAGTCCCGGAGTGTTTGCACGTTCCCTCTACGTGGGTCCGCGAGAAGAGCGTGTTTTGAACACGGAACCTCACGTAAATCTTATGAAAACTATAAAACCACACCACCAACCAATAAACTTTAATCAAAGTCCGGTAAACAACGGGTGGTGCCAATAAAATAGCTTCTTCACATTTTTTTTAGTTTTCTTTTTCCCAAGAAGGTTTTTCTCTGGCATTAATTTTTTTTTTGTCATTTGTCACTCTAGCATATTTTTTTTAATATTGTGAGTGAAAAACATGGAAACAATGTCGATCGTTCTAGAATCAGCCAGCAAGACCTAAACTTTGTCCCCGGCCCCGTTTACAAATATTTTTAATTATCATATGTTTATAGATAAAATCATAGATTGAATTCTTTGGATAAAATCTTGTTTGTTAAATTGAAATTGCGTATAAAATCCTGGTAGGTAGGCCTCCCACTAGATGGACCGACGACATAGTGAGACTCGCTGGCATCCAGTGGATGCAAAAGGCAGGCTGTCGTTCAGTCTGGAAGTTAAAGGGGGAGGCCTATGTTCAGCAGTGGACGTCTTCTGGCTGATGATGATGATGATGATGATAAAATCCTGAACAGTAAAAACATGATTTAGCATGACTGGAAATTTTATGAAACATGAAACTATAATAGTACATTACTGCCGCGGTCTGTTATGAGTGCATTGGCTGATAGCGATCATGATCCAAGAAAACATGGTCTAGCGCTCCGGGAGTTGTCACCCTCCAGTTGCCACTTTATTACAACAACAAAGATATTACGGGGAAACAATTTTTTTAATAATCTATAAATAAAATAGAAAAAGCATTTTAATTGATATTTGGTTTGCCCGGTCAAGAGACTTTATTACTAGAATAGGGTCCTATGAAGTTTTGGAACAACATTCGCGCACATTCGCAACATGTAATAAATAATAATCCACCATTACCATACATTCATCATCATCATCATCATCATCAGCCAGAAGACGTCCACTGCTGAACATAGGCCTCCCCCTTTAACCACCACACTGAACGACAGCCTGCCTTTTGCATCCACTGGATGCCAGCGACTCTCACTATGTCGTCGGTCCATCTAGTGGGAGGCCTACCTACGCTGCGTCTTCCGGTTCGTGGTCTCCACTCAAGAACCTTTCTTCCCCATCGGTTATCGGTTCTTCAAGCGATGTGGCCTGCCCATTGCCACTTCAACTTGCAAATTTTAACAGCTATGTCGGTGACTCTGGTTCTTTGGCGAAT
This sequence comes from Agriopis marginaria, assembly GCA_932305915.1. Taxonomy (NCBI): domain Eukaryota; kingdom Metazoa; phylum Arthropoda; class Insecta; order Lepidoptera; family Geometridae; genus Agriopis; species Agriopis marginaria. The sequence continues at coordinate 8,365,095 of OW029933.1, forward strand.
ATCCACGTTTCGGATTTTATCGCGCAAAGAAACTCCGAGCATAGCTCTCTCCATTGCCCGCTGAGTGACTCTGAGTTTTTCCAAAAGGCCAACAGTTAAGGACCAAGTCTCAGTACCATATGTCATCACTGGCAACTCACACTGGTCAAAAACCCTCGTCTTGAGGCACTGTGGTATCTTGGACGAGAAGATGTCACGCAATTTCCCGAACGCTGCCCATCCGAGTTGGATTCTTCGGGCGACCTCTTTGCTTAAGTTGGACTTACCTAACTGAACAATCTGTCAAAGATAGGTGTAGAGGAAAGTCACCAAATATGGAATACCATTTTGTTTTAGGGAAATAAAAAAAAAGTTCATAAAAATTTAAACAGTTTAATGTTATTACTAATCAGTCATATATTTCTTTGTACTAATTAACAGTCTTTAATCAAATATATGAGTAATCAAATTAAAATCTAACACAAAAACAAAAATCACAAATTGGTAACTAAATATGGTATAGGTACCCATATATGGAATATCAACAATCATTAACAAAAATAGACGGAAATATCTATGAGATCAAATAAATGCAAATAAAATGTTATGATAAATGAAAAAAGTGACTTAATTCACTTGCAAAAGTCTCAGATCCAAGTATCAAACTCCGGACCAGCACAATCATAATGTGCCCAGAACCCACACATTAAGCATTTTATCCAGCTTTCTCCACGTTCATCCATAGAAAAAAGTCTCGAACAGAACATACATTCAGCATCAGCAGAGTCAGGAGATACTTGGTCCATCAACTCATCATGTTCACTGCCATCATCGAACCGGATAACGTCCTGTTCCTCAATATTCCATAATTAGACACCGACGACTGTCCATATTTGGATTTTTATACTAATTCAAACTCGTCTGAATATTTTTTCAAGTCACAATATTTAAATCACAAAATATCACAAATGTTAAAAATAAACATGATATCGATATACTAAATGGTATAATACTAATATATACATACCTAATAACAGATAATACTCATTTATTACTTACCTTTAAAATTTTCTGTGGGACAACAAAACAAAACACGCCTGCCACACGTGCAGCGTTCGCGCAACTTACACGAATGGTGTGAGTGCGATATCAAATAGACCGAATAAAACCAAAGATATTCGTGTTTTGCGTTTCTTACTTATATTCTTAGAGAAATTAAGATATTCCATATTAGGATACTATTCCATATTTGGTGACTTTCCTCTAATGGTCAACAATTACTTCTAGAGTATCGCTCCCAACGACTATCGGCACGGGTTCAACATGGATATTCGACACCATACATTAACAGTCGACAATACACAAGTTTAAGGAAATAACACTATGATGAACCGTTTTAGCGCCAAAAACTCGAACAAAATTGAGATTAGTTACTTTTCGAGAAATTGAGAAAAACTTAAAAGTTCGATGTTTGAAACGCGCTACTATGGTCTAACCGCCATTCTTTTAGCTTCGTTAAAATGCGTTTCTTTATAATTCTAATGCTCTACCTACAGTGGTAACAAAAGTTCATTCATCCCAACTGCAACCCTGCCATAAAACGACAATGATATCATGGAAAAATAAAAAATCAGAACAATAAGATACTATTAATATTGTGAAAAGACTTTCTCGTAACTTTTTATTAGAATTGGGGCCCAGATTACGTGTAGGAAAGGCCATTAGTCTTTGGATTTAGTACGTAGGTATTTCTGCCAAAACGGCTTCTTTGTTTAGGCATCCTAATCGACAGCCCGCGTTTAATAAAGCCCTGATATAATATTAGATTCTATGGACGTTAATAATTGGTTTTGCTATACGATGAATATTGATGAAAATTAATCATAGAGAATGCTTAATTCTTTATTTAGCACAAAATTATGTTTGCTCATTCGCCATCAATTTATTTACCACGATTTTTTCAAGTAAAATTCGTTCAGTATTTTATTATTATGTAAGCCGAAGCTGACGTAAACAGATTTCATTATCATGTGAATGTCGAGCTTCTCGACCACCCAAAATATTGTCAGAAGTAAAACCGTTCAAGAAAGTGTATTGAAAAACAAAGTGCCAGTGTTAGGTAGTATAGTGCTACCTTTATAGAACAAGTGAAAAAAGTGTCTTCCCCTTTGGTAGAACAATCAGTGGAACAAGTGGTAAAGATCCGTGGTCGTTCAGCGCAGGAACCTATTCTATTTTTTTTACTACATTTGTCACCACAGCACTACGTTGTCATTGTTACAAAAGCATAATAGTAGAATAATAGAGGTCCTATTTTAGCTTACAGCGCCGTAAAGCGAAGCAGACTAATAGCTTGTAAATTACCAAACGATTTTTTCTTATTTCCTGAAATAATGCAGTCATTTTGCTCAAGAGCAATAAGGTCGTCTTTTTCGACTTTTAGCACTTTTTGGTTATTTTAGTTTTAGTTTGTCTACTTCCATGGTCAGCTTACAATTATAAAAAATTGTCATATCAAAACTTAACTAAGAATCTGTAAGACCGAAACACGATTAGGTAAGGACATTTCGATCGATAGAAGAAAATAATAATAAATATAAATATTCGGGACATTTTTGCACACATGGTCATCTGACCCCAAACTAAGCAAAGCTTGTGATATGGCTGCCAGAGACTGATATACATACATATATATGTTTAAATACATACTTAAATAGATACTTTAATAAACACTGATTTGCGCTTTTCTCCCCGTTTTTTTGGATTCATTCAAATACCTATTTACTAAATGATGTCTACGATATCTTAATATGCAGATTTCATAATTATGGAGGGAATCGTAAAGTTACATTTTACATTAAATCTATACTTTTCGAAAAATATGAGAAAAACCACAAAAATAAAAGTAGCGAAACGCACGATTGTGTACACATTGGTACCATGGTTTTGCTCCATTAATTGCGACTATAATAACTCTGTGTCTTATACGTATACATAAATTTTACTGTAAATATTTTTTTATTAGTGTATCAGAATAATATTGCAATTTTTTTTAATAGTTTTTTTAACTACATAGCATACTTAGCATGCTTTTGACCGCATCCCACCTGATGGGAAGCGATGATGTGGTCGATTATGTAGGACGCTTACCTTTGGCTACCGAATATTACCATATACGTGTCTCTACACGTTCTTGGCCATTATTGTTATTAATTGTAATTTAACTTTATAGTTTGCACTTTACTCAAACTAAGTTTAATGCTTGTATTGTATAACTAATTACTATTTGATTTTTCATGGGATTACCCTTCATTTTTTAGGTCTTGATAATTTATATTTTATTTTATTTTATTTATATTACACAGGGATTACTCACGAAAGATTAAGCCAATGATGTTTTTTTATATTTTATTCTTTTCTCTCGGATTTAATAACACATTCTTCAGAAATGTAAACCGGTTATCTGTTACGGTTAAAAAAATACAGCCCTTTAAAGGTGAGACGGAAAAACGTACATTAGGCGTAGGCTTCGTAATAGGGAGGGGTCTCTTTGACACCCTTTGTGTACGGAACCCTAAAGCGTAGTTACAAAATAAATAGTTACAGAAAGTCGGCGCCATACAACGAGCGTTATAACAAGCGCACGCACAAAAAGGCGCGTTCGTACAGCGAACTCGGATCAAGTCGTTGGAACGCTAGTTGCGAGTGCCCCCGCCCGCGTAATTATCATTTCGTGTGACAATAAAATTTTCATGACATACATCGATTTTTCGTTGCCATGGTATATCAGAAAAACTTTTTTTAGGAATGAGGCTTTAATTTGAAATTTAATAATCAGTTGTTCGTGCATCAAATATGAAAGTACTTCTCGGTAACCAATTTAAAGACTTTTCATTGTAACCTTTTCCATAAGAAATAAATGTGTATTAAAGTAATATAATAATGAAATTGTTTTAATTGAAAATTCCACATCTAAACTTTTCACAGAACAATAAATTTGCTTTGCCAGCCTCGCTACGGTTGCGCGTAGGTTATTAAAATCAAAGTCAGCCGAAGGCGGCGTTCTGTAACTGTTTATTTTAAGGCGTTGTTACGAAATAAATTCGCCCGCAAAACAATAAAATTAAAAGCAATTCTCTTATCTCCCCATCATCATAAACAAATGAAAGAAGAAGACAAACGACCTCACCACTCCCTCAAATTCTCGCGAGATCCACAACTGTTTACTAAACGCGCCTTCGTAATAGCGTTTTACCTTAACAAATGTTACCAGGATTTGAAAGGTGTGCGGAGGCAGTAAAAACATTTTCATAATCTCTAGGGAACAGAACTCGTGTTTCTTATGACAAGAATACAATTACTACAGGAATGATTAAAGGTCTTCTGTTGGCAGTTTCATTGGTTTGCAGCTTGAACTTTGTTGACGCGAACTTTTTATTACTTTTTTTTGGGTACACAAAAATGACTCGCATGTTATGGTAACTAATACTACTTACCACTGATACTTTAGAGGGATGATGGCCGAGAGATAACATGTGCACTTTACAATCTTAGCGCACCCAGTTCGATCTTCGACCCTGCACCAATGACTTATCTAGTACGTAAATAAATTATGAGCAGTTTCGGCACCATCGCTCAAAAACGGTGAAGTTAAAATCATTGTGAGGCAAGCGGTATGTCCAAAAATCTCAAAAGTTCAAAGACATAATGACATTCACCAACATGTACTGGGCCAGCATGGTCTATTAGGGCTTCCTCTCCCTCTGAGAGAACGGCTGAGTCCCAGCAGTGGGAACATGATAGGCTGAAATGATGATGCAACAGGGTTATACGGAACGATAGTACTTATTCAGCCGAAGAGAGGTCATATAGTTACTCATCACCGGTCGGTTTCCTTCACCGTTTTTAAGCGATGGCATCGTAACTGCACATTTATTTAGGTACTAAATAAATCATTGGTGCAGGGCCGAGGATCGAACCGGGTGCCGTCAGATTGTAAAGCGCACATGCTACCGGTGGGCCACTATCGCTCTTGCCTGGTTGCTGACCGACGTGCCGACCGTGTCTGCTTACCTGATTAAAAAGATACATAGTCCTCATAGATTTCGATGACGTTTAATTTTTTTTTCCTATCATGAGCCCTAATATGGCTCAATAGATAGGTCAAACTTAGTTTTAAAGACCCGATCGCAAACTGTGCAGTTAGAGTTGGGCAGAATAATTAAAGGTATAGTTAATGAAAGGCGTTGGTATTTTTTCAGAATTTAGTATTTATGATCTAGATCCTATTCAAGGCTAGAGAATAGTAGGTATCTTCTAAGTCTGCACGCTTTATCATCAACCACATTGTCGCTTACCAACAGGCGAGTTGGTGGTCAAACGCGGAATTATTTGGGATTGAAAAATAATAATAAAAACGCTTTAACCTTCTTAGAGATTGTATTTCTCTAGGATGGTCTACGTGCTGCAAGCTCTTCCCAGCTGCCAAGGTCTGTTGCCCTGTTTAATTGCCTACCTATTGAACCAACAAACTTGAAGGACCAAATCCCACAAACGCACAAAAGCAACCCATCTAAAATCTTGAACGCTCATAAGATTCCTCAATTCAGGATTTGCCTCGAAAATTCGACATTACGAACTGTTATGTCCCTAGAGATGTTTAAGAAACCCGTATTCTAAACAATTCCGTTTCCCGACGTTTGAGAAGGTCCTCAGAGACCTCATTACGATGCGGAGAGCGAGTACGTATTATCAGTTCCCCGGTTTGCAATGTGAATACGGGATACGGGTGTTCCGCATGATAAAGTAGGTATTTGATTTACTGACTTAGTTATTCGAGTTTGTTATGATAAGTTTAATGCGTTGCAGTTAATGGGAGTTCCTAGTTCGAGCGTAAAAGTAAATGCTTTATCCTTGTTAATTTTTCATACAACTTTCATCAGCCAAAACTTGAAAATATACCTACTATTAGATAAAATAAAAGTTTAAAAAAGTTAAAAAAAAACAACAAACACTATTAGTTTTACATAAAGATCACCATTATCAGCGCTTTTTTTAAATTTTGCAGGTAGGTCTGGTAGGTACTTAGGATTACGTACCTAGGACTCTTTATATTAGGCTGCTTATCCCAAAAACAAACAGTTTTCATTCGCCTCCGAATCCCATTCTTACATGGCGTTGGCGACTCTACCAGTACACTGCTGGACACATGCCTCTTCTAAAGTACGCCTTCAGTCCGATCCTCGGCTTTTCGTTTTACTTACCGTTACTTATATTATCACTCTATATAATATCAGGAGTCAGGGTGTCTTACGCTACGTTTGCCAATTTGTATTCTCCACAGATCTGTCGTATTAGCGGTTATCGATTCTGCGACAGATATGAACTGGCCCACTACCACTTAAGCTGGCTGATATACTGAACCTTCTAATAGTATGATGGTACAGTAACTTTACCTATTTACCTATACCAGTTTTGCCTGTTACGACACGTAAATTGTCAAACAGATCTTGAAAAGAATTAGAAAAAAATATTTAAAACATATCGTTAAAAGAAATCCATAGAAATAAGATAGCTAAATACGAGACGGAAAACGCAGTTATCGTAGCTAACCGTTAGGGCAGGATTAAGGAGTTTGCTCGGGGAATCAACTCGGCTCTCATCGGAGAAATTCTTTCTGCGCTTGGGAGATAGGTATTTCTGCACTTTTATTCAGAGCTGCATTTCGATTTAATATCAAAACTGTATGGTCTGTAGCAATCTTGTTTCATATCTGTTTTGTATTTTTTTGTCTACATATATACATATAAATAAAAATGTAATGCTGTTCATTGGTAAAACACATCACTTGTGAACGGCTGAACCGATTGGCCGAAATGGATTTTTGAAGAAAGAAAATCGGCAGTTTCCTGGTAAACCGGAAATGTTATTATTTTTTACTAGCGACCCGTGCGAAGCCGGGGCGGGTCGCTAGTTATATAATTATATAAACCTTCTGTGAAAATTTATCAAACTGATGGTTAAAACCGCATCAAAATCCGTTGCGTGGTTTAGGAGGAGTTAGCGGCCATACAGACATACAGACAGACAGACAGACGCGGAAAGCGACTTTAATTTATACTATGTAGAGATAGAGATAGAGATGAGAAGAGATGGGATTTTTGTATGAACTCAAGACCATAAGTATTGTTTTATTTGGACATTGCATAAGCTCCAAATAAGATTGCGGTTCGCCTGATGGTAAGCAGAAACTACCGCAGAAACCAGCAACACTAGCGGTGTTGTCGGTGCTTTGCCAGCCCGGAGATGTGGTTGTAGTGTAGACACCCCTTTATCATATTATATCACTAAAACGTTTTCTTATGCAACGAGTATTTCAAAAAACATTCCTAGTGTTTGTTCACCCAACTAATACGTTACTAGGAGTGCTCCGCGGTTTCACCCGCCATCCTACAGGAACCGTGATATTTGCCACCATAGCATAATATTTTTTAAATCAAGAGAATCTTCCCAAGGCCAGAGTTTTTTAATGTAATAGTAGACAAACAAGCGACGGGCCACCTGATGGTAAGTAGTCACCGTCGCCTATGGAAACCTACAATACCCGGGGCATTGGCGGTGCGCTGCCTACCTTTGAGGGCTCTATTCACTCTTCGCTTGAAGCAATTGAGGTCATATTTTGGAGAGTGAATAGGTATCTTCTAAGTCTGCGTGCTTCATCTTCGACCACATCGTTGCTTACCAATAGGCGAGTTGGTGGTCAAACGCGGACTTATACTTATACGCGATAAAAAAACAGCCTAGTCTGATATTTTTTTTTTGTAATGTTGAGTGTTAAGAGGGCATACTACGGCCAAGAAATTTGATGAATAGGTATTTAGAAAATATATTGCTGTCTCCTGACCTCAAGCCTCTCCCAGTGGAGCACAATAGGGGCAACTGCAGCTCGGATCGATTATACCTACGAAAAGTAGACAAAATCATCGTCTCGTATTTTTCTGTTTCCTCATTGAAAACTAAGCCGATTTCATTATTTTTTAAATTAATTGATATGAAAAAGATTGAACTATGCTTCTATAATTTATTTTTGTTTTATAAACTCGTCAAATTTGTTTGATAGACGTCTGATCATGGCGGTGAAAAAAAACAACAATTTTTGGGATATTTCAAGGCTCACATTTCTTATAGTAGTTAACTTATAAGAGGGAGGGAGAGGGGGAGATAAATTTTATTTAAAAAAATTACAGTTCTAGCGGTATTATCCAGCGAGGAAACACGAGAATACGTTTGTATGGACAAAACACTGCCCGTGATAATAGATACTAACAATAATAATATACATCAAAGTTATCTGCTCTCATACATAACGGTAGCATAGTTTGCACCGGAAAATGTAGATAGCGTACGAAGTTGATTGTAAGATGTGACTCGCTTGGCGCGTCTTGACAATGTTCATCGGGACTCGCATTATTTTATTTAGGTAAAAATAGGTACTTTTCAAATAAAAAAAAAGGTAGGTTATGCTTGGAGTTTCTTTGCGCGATAAAATCCGAAACGTGGATATTCGCCAAAGAACTAGATTCACCGACATAGCTGCTAAAATTTGCAAGTTGAAGTGGCAATGGGCAGGCCACATCGCTCGAAGAACCGATAACCGATGGGGAAGAAAGGTTCTGGAGTGGAGACCACGAACCGGAAGACGCAGCGTAGGGAGGCCTCCCACTAGATGGACCGACGACATTGTGAGAGTCGCGGGCATACAGTGGATGCAAAAGGCAGGCTGTCGTTCAGTGTGGAGGTTAAAGGGGGAGGCCTATGTTCAGCAGTGGACGTCTTCTGGCTGATGATGATGACCATGTTGCAATGACCATGTTGCAATGTCACGAGCCACGGAACACTATTACTCCAAGTCACGAGGTGAAAACTGCGGGTGAGTCCTGCGAGCTGAGCGGGTGTTTTGTTTCTTCCACCCTCTTTCTGTGCACCTTGATCTTGCAAAATGGCAGGGTTGTCACTACGACACACAACACTGACATTGTATCGGTAAATGGCATAACCTATACAGTGTTTGAGATGATTCACTGGTTTGGACTGTGGGTGATGATAATTTATACTTCTATACTAATATTATAAAGAGGAAAGATTTGATTGTTTGTTTGTTTGCATTGAATAGGCTCCGAAACTACTGAACTGATTTGAAAAACTCTTTCACTGTTGGAAAGTTACACTATCCCCGGGTGACATAGGCTTATATATCTATACCCGTGCGAAGCCGGGGCGGACTGCTAGTATAATATTATAAAGAGGAAAGATTTGATTGTTTGTTTGTTTGTTTGCATTGAATAGGCTCCGAAACTACTGAACCGATTTGAAAAATTCTTACACTGTTGGAAAGTTACACTATCCCCGGGTGACATAGGTTATATTATATTGTTAGCGAACAACACCACCACACGCCATGCCACGCCGTCATACCATTAATTGTGTCACCTGTCGTAAAGTGTCAATGTCAACTAATGTCAATGTCAACTTTAATTTCGGTATATAAAAATAGTGGGGGATTGACAGGTGTTTGGAGCGGTTGGGTTTTTGATTCAGAATCCGTTGGAATCAAGTCGAAGTAGAGGCGATCATTTAAAAAAAACCTTTTGATGGGGAATAATATATATGAAATAATAATCAATAATATCTCTGTGGTGTGATTTTTGTCATTCTGACCCAAAAATAAAAATATATTAAAAAAAATAGGGATCCTTAGTAAAACTCCAATAATGTAACCCAAGGTGTAAAAAATAAGATTTACACCAGTCGGTTAGCCGAGGTGCGGTGCTCCATCATAGACCACATCATCGCTTAACATTAGGCGAGGTGGCGGTCAAACGTAAGCAAATTCATTAAAAAAACACCTACCTTTAGCAATAGATAGATTCAACCAAGGACCAACACTGCATTTCGTTTCGCGATCGAAATCTTCAAAACGTAACATTGTTTATTTTTCCCATCTTCACGTCGTAAAAGGGAATCTTTCCCAAAAGAATACTGTACAGAGAGGGCCGTTAACTGTAACTCAATTACTGTTTAACACCGCCGGGAGTTCGCTCTATCGAACTGCGTAAGGCCGATATACAAGCGCAGTACTCGAAAAGAGCGGCTAAGCAGGGTCATCCATGGGCATAGCCAGGTTTTAATTAAGGGTGGGAAAAAAAACTGGAGTAGGTAATTAATTGGTGTAAGTAATATTTCATTTTATACATAACTAGCTGTTGCCCGCGAATTCGTACGCGTAGAATTTCATATAATATTTAAGGAATCTACCTGCCAAATTTCAGCTTCGTAGGTCAAGTATTTAGTGATTTTTGCAAATTCTTTTTATGCCAATGAAGCTTGTTCTATAGCGGAGGTTAATTTCCACTAAAATGATTACATTCGGGGACTTTTCATGTTCTGAGTAAAATAACTCTAGCAGTTATGTTCGGAAAACCTTTTAGTGATTTTTGTTAGTTTTTGTTTTGTTTTGTTTTTGTTTGTTTGTTTTTGTAATAAAAACATTCTTATCAAATAGGGAACAAACTGTAGAGGTAAATATCGATAGAAAACGACAGAGATCTGAACCTCAATGTGTCGGAATAGGTATACCACAAGGTTCATCGATTGGGAATGTCCTCTTTCTCATTTTTGTTAATGACATAAATTCGTTAAATATACAAGGTGATATCATCCAGTACGCGGATGATACCACAATTATACTATCAGATTATACCACTGAAAACCTAAAAATTAAAATAAATGACACACTTTGCAAATTAAACGAATGGTGCAGCATAAATGGACTTCAACTAAACTCGGACAAAACAAACATTATGTTTTTTAATGCCAAATCGCCAAAAGTAGACAGTGTTGCGGTAGATGTGGGAGCGTCTGCTTTATATAGTACAAATACTGTTAAACTGTTAGGTTTTGAGCTCGACTCAACTTTGACATGGAAAGGTCAGATGGATGCTACATGTAAGAAAATGTCTAAAGGAGTTTTTGCGCTTAAACAATTAAAGCACATAACAACCCCCGACTATCTTATATAAACGTACTACGCTTATATTCTTTCCATAATGTCATTTGGAATTATGAAGTTATGAATCATGTGGGGAAGTGCAACAGACTATGAGCGAATTTTGAAGATGCAGAAACGTGCCATTAGAGTCCTACAAAATATAAGGAATCATGCCGAAAACATTTAAAGACTTAAAAATCCTGACATCGGTATCACTTTATATTTTTGAAATCCTAAAGTATGCTCGACAAAATCTAAATGAGTACAAACGTCATGTAACTAACAGCATAAGACCTTGTAAAAAGAGAATATATTTAGAGTCAATACATTACACACTGGGTATGTCCAAAAGAATCCCAATCATAAGAGGCCGGGAACTATACAACAAACTTCCAGAAGCGATACAAACACTGACGTGTGACACCGTTTTTCCTAATAAAGTCAGACTCCTGTTGCTGGACAAGACGGTTTACACAATAAAATAATTCTTAGACAATGACTACGGATAATAATTTACTCAGAAATAAAGTCCCCGAATGTCCTAATTTTAGCAGAAATTAACGTCCGCTATAAAATAAGCTTCATAGGCATTATAAAAATTAGCAAAAATAAATAAAAAAACCGAACGTAACTGGTAGAGCTATTTTACTCAGAATATAAAATGTCCCCGATTGTTCTTATTTTAGCAGAAATTAACGTCCGCTATAGAACAAGCTTCATTGGCATTAAAAGAATTAACATTCTAAAAGTCGGTGAGTTTATTTTCAAAATAATTACCGGCATGCACCAGTGGGTGTGTTTATTTTCAATATAAATACCAACATGCACCGGTGGGTGTGTTTATTTTTAAAATATTACCAATATGTACCGGTGGGTGTTTTTATTTTCAAAATAATGACCAATACGCAACGGTGTGTGAGTTTATTCTCAAAGTTGACGCGTGTCGTTACCTGGCTCTGCCGTGCGCTGCGTTATTACAAGGTACGCTTATCGCTGTGCTTTCATTATTCATGATTTAGTAAATAAGGTAGCGATTTATTTTCTCACTGATCACTCTTACATTTTGACTGACTCCAAAAAAGCAGGTTCTCAATTAGACCCATGTTTTTATATATTTAATACTCCGATATATGTGAACACATTGTTTTTTACAGCGAAGCGCTTTGATTTTACTTTTATTACGAACTGTTAGACTGAAATGCGATGCCTGATTAGGTGTTCGTCGATAGAAACAATTTGGGGCCTTCAAGTTGCGAGTGAATCGGTTTCTTCTAGGCAATCGTTATCTCAGCTCAAACTAATAGGTAATTATCGAAACAAAAATATGCGTTGCGAAAAAAAATCGTGCTTCCTTATCTAATTACGTAATAATTCGGTTATTCATTAACTGTTAGGACACATACAGCCTTAACTGCCAGCCGGACAAAATATTTTTCTTATATTATGAAAATGAGCATCAAGAAAGTATTTTTGAAAATTTATAGCATAAAAAGGTTAAATAGGACAAAAGTTTGTATGAAAGTTCCTCATTTTTTAAGTTAGAAATATGATAAAAATCATAACTGGTACTTATGCTTGTGTTAAAAGTAAAAGTTAGTTGTATTATCGTTTTTTGAAAATTCATTCTCAATAGGGGATGAAAATTTATAAGTAAGTTTTTTAAATTTAGAAACGTGGAATTTAAGTTTCTTTTTACAAATAAAAGTCAGCCGTTTAAACATCAATTTTTACCCCTTGTTCTATACATTTGTACCCTTATTGCCAAACATTGTTTCTCCTTATGTTTCTAATGGTACGAGTATATGTCCATTGTTATTGTTTGTTTTTTTTGTTTGGCTATAAATATGTATCTTATCTTTTAGAAATTCAGCCCCTAGAGGAAGTAAAAAGGGGATGAAAGTATGTATTAGATTCGCTATTCCCTATTTATCTGATGGGAAGTTCCATCGCGCACACGGCTCGTATCTGATATAACTGTCCAGTTTCTCCCAACCTAACAAGCATAACGCACACTCACTGCGCACCCATTAACATTTCCTTATGATATCGTAAGGCGTGATATACACCGTGTATGCTTAATGACGGTGATTCTGCGAATGTGCAAACAGCTTTGCGGCGGCTACATACTCGACGGTTTTCGGGCTTAATTTTAATGAAATTACGGTATGATTGTAGTTTACTGCAGGTATCATGAAGCTAAATATGAAGAGAGGGTGGGAACATCACGTCCCAATATGTAAGTTTACTAGGTACTTGAAAAATGTGCGGAGGCTGTCGACTACGAACAAAGTAGGTATAATATTGAAAAAATAGTTACTTAACTAATTATTATAACATGTATTGTTAGGTTTCGAATATATGATTATAATAATAATAATTATAATCGTTACTAAACTAAACTAGAGGAGTTAGTAACTAAACACAACGTACTATAGAAACAATATTTTATTTATATTACACGGCAATTACTCACGTAAAATTAAGCCGGTTACTCCGACTATAGTTTCAACCGCATTAGGCGGTCTTGGTGAATGCGCTATGTGCTTACGTGAGTAATTCCCGTGTCATATAAATAAAATGTGTGAAAGCCACGTCAGTGTAATTTATTTTTTGAAGTTTTTGCAATATAATCTAAAGAGTTCGTTAACGTGCTCGAGTCTGGGAAAGTGATATAATGAGGTGAAACATACATTTTCGTGTTACTTCTAAAATGCCTTAGAAGCCGTTAGTAAAGTCTCCATCACTTTTCTGGTGCCCACCCAAGGAAGAACGGGAGATAAGGCGGTATGGCTTTAATGCCTCTAGTCTGGCCCAGTTGGCAAAATAACAAAAAAAAAATACATATAGATATATGTGGTTGAAACATGGTTGAAATCATTGATGTAAGTAAATATGGGGAAGATACGGGACGAACTTATTGACGTGGACCGCACGATATAGGCTCCGGGGCACAATCCACTTCAGTCACAATCGAACTGGCGTTTTGATAGCACGTGAATTACTTGTCAAAATTGTGTGGAATAAAGCAGCAAAAATTACTTCCTGCGTTTTCACAAGGTGCACCAACAGTTCGAAGACAAAAAACAAGTTTCACGGCATAACTTTTCACTCGTAAATACTTAAAAACAATTAACAAAATTTTCTTTAAATGTCATTTCTATGGTCTAGTGTAGTGTCTAATGGAACGCTGAAGTTGACGTTTACAGTGTAGACGTCAACTTCACCGCTGACTCGAGCCGAAACAGAGTCATATTTATTGGGTACAATGTTTGGATGTCACGCGTCTTCCCCCTCTTTAAAACTGTCATTGGTTGAAATAGCTGAAATATTATTCAAAGAGAATACAATAGGATATTATGTTCCTTGATTATTACAATAAAAGTTGCTGAAAGTTGAAGTTGAACCTGAAAACCATAGCTATAAAAAGGCTATAATTTATAATTATACTATAGTGTTTCGGGCTGAAAACCAACTCGGGCTGAAAATACTACGATGCAGATCAAACAGTCCAAGTTTGTTATTGCTTTATGTTTTATGCTCTTTATCATTCATATGTATGGTTGGAATTATAACAGGTCAATTATTTTCGAAGATTGGAAAGAACAAGAAGTTCATAAGTACGTCCAAGTTCTATGGCCTCAGAAAAATTTCACAGTGTGCGAGATGCCCAAACTAGATCCGTTTTCGGTGATGGCCACTTTGTTCGATAAACATGTCGAAGCAGTCGTTTGCGACGATGCTGACTGGGTTGAGTGTAATTTTTCTGAATGCTACGCTAAAGAACAAATTCTCAAACAGATGGACCATTTAACTTGCATATACAAAGACATAGTTTATCTTGATGACGGTAACTATTATTTGGGAACAGCATTTAGTGTAAGAGGTGATGGTAGATATACGCTAAAAATGAGTGATTATGTCCGAGTGAAGTGTATTGGAGTCGAAGTCAACAAGTCGGGACAGCAGTCAGTGTGGCAAGGCAGCAAAGCCGGCTTCCGTGTCCTAAACCCAGTGATGGCTCGCACGACCTCGCTCAATGTCTTCCTACTCATAATTGACTCCATCGCAAGAAATACTTTTATAAGACGTATGCCGATTAGTTACAAAGTATTGAAAGATGAACTGCAGGCCGTTGTGATGAATGGTTATAATATCGTAGGTGAAAACACCCCTGGAGCACTTTACCCGATCCTCACGGGACATAACAGTCATGAACTGCCTGATTCGCGAAGACGGCCAACGAATGTAAGGCAAGTGGATTTAAAGTCATTCCTATTCACGCTTTTAAAAGAGTATGGCTATCGTACAGCATTCTTTGAAGACATGCCGTGGATAAACACCTTTAATTTACGTTCTAACGGCTTCGAGTATATGCCCACGGATCATTATATTAGAGTTTTGTTACAAGATTACGGAAAGCAGCACCTTCCTTGGTCAATCCAAGGGAGGTACTGTTTTGGGCCTGAATCGCTTTTTAAATTCATGGTGGAGTATTCTGTTAAGTTGTTTAAATTGAGTGTTAAAACGTTGTGCGTGATGCTTAGCGGCTCGTTCTCCCACGACGATATAAACGAAGTAACGATGATAGATGAGGAGCTCGCGCACTTTCTAAGGAAGTTCAAGTATGACAAACACTTGGAGAATACTCTATTGTTTGTGATGGGGGATCATGGATCGAGTGCTTCTGCTTCTAGATACTTTTACCAAGGCAGATTGGAGGAGTATCTTCCTTTTGTATCTATAGTCCTTCCAGAGAAGCTAAAAAAATCCCGTCCAGGGGTGTTAAAAACCCTAGTGGACAATTCCAATGCGCTCACAACACCTTTCGACGTCCACACCACAATATTAGACGCACTCGGTCTTAAAAAATACAGGAATAAGTACAAAATGCTCGGTGCTGATCTTGAAAGGGGGATGAGTTTTTTGGAACCCATACCGGAAACCCGAACGTGTGCAGAAGCTGGCGTCACACCGCATTATTGCGCGTGTGCGCAGTGGCATAACGTCTCCTTCAACGATGTTATGTATACAAAAGTTGCTCAGGAACTGGCTCGCTTTGTCAATGGAATCACTGCAGAGATGTGGCGCAAATGTGCTAAGAGGCAGCTGCTTTCGATATCGTGGGTTAATCGACAAGGCACCGACATCGTGCGCGGATTCTGGAATCCAAATAGTCTAAGTTCTCGCGAGTATTACAAGACTATGATAACCATGGGTCCTGGCGAGGCCATCTTCGAAGGAACTATGCAATACAATGTAAAAAAAGACACCTTCAGTCTTTCTGACAGGGATGTGTCTAGGATTACTAAATATGGGAACGAATCTAAATGTGTAAGGCATACACACCCGCATCTTAACAAATATTGTTACTGTATAGACAAGTCATCATCATCGACATCACTAGACCTAAATTACCTACTGCTAGGTATAGGGTTATTTTTGCTTCTGTCATTTGTCGCGCTCTCTAAGATAAATAGGGCAGATTCTCTAAATTCTCCCAATTTAATTTTTGTCTGATGTTTTTCTTCATCCTTAGCCAGATGGGGGTTTTTAGTTGTTTTCAAGAATGTCATTTCGATGTATATTTAATAGTTCATAAAAACAAACCTATTTTTATCAAATAAGTGCTAACTATAGGCCTATCAACGAAACTTTACCTTTGATCACTAAACTTATATACCAACTGGTTTTTATCAATGCGCGTTAAATATTATGAGAAAAATGTAGGACTTGATTGCAAAATTATACTCTAGAAAAAAATCTATATAATATATGTAATATATATTTTTCATCCCCATTTAACAAAATATATCACCATCTTTTATTTATGACTAGCAACGCACCCCGGCTTTGCACGGGTGTAAATCTTATTTCTTTTACACCTTGGGTTACCATTATTGGAGTTTTAGTAAGGATCCCTATTAAAAAAAAATATATGCCCTTTGTCACCCGGGGATAGTAACTTCCCAACAGTGAAAGAATTTTTCAAATCGGTTCAGTAGTTTCGGAGCCTATTCAATTTTATTTTTTAATTTTTTATGTTTATTTAAGACCAACAGCACAAAAATATATACATAGTTTTAAATAATTATTTTAAATTACAACCATTAATAGGTCTATACTAGTGATAGTAAGTAAAATTGACATGGAAAATCACTACAATGCAAACAAACAAACAATCAAATCTTTCCTCCTTATCTTCTCTATCTCTTTTCTATCTTCTCTTCTCTATCTTCTCTATCTCTACATCTCTTCTCTATCTCTACATAGTATAAATTGAAGTCGCTTTCCGCGTCTGTCTGTCTGTCTGTATGGCCGCTTAGTCCTCCTAAACCTCGCAACAGATTTTGATGCGGTTTTCACCATCAGTTAGATACATTTTCATGGAAGGTTTATATACATAACTAGCGACCCGCCCCGGCTTCGCACGTAAATTACACCCGTGCGAAGCCGGGCGGGTGGGTCGCTAGTAAATTATATATTATAATATTAGTATAGATGACTTGACGTACCCAGTGACGATCCCTGAACTTCATCGAAATCTCATTCATAAAAATCGGTCCTCCATTAAGGGTTGTAAAAATAAACATTAAACATTATATTTCTTCTTTTTGCTTTGCGTCGACGTTTAAAAATAATAGGTTTAGCAAACACGATCACATTTCAGATTTTGTATCCCAGTTTTAGTAATCCAAAGCATCGTTATAGACAGTCAATTTGTTACTGCCACTGAAAAAACAATGAACATTTTCGTTCCACGTTTCGACACATAAAATTGCTGATGGCGACGTCTGAATGGCAAAAAATACGTGGAAATCTGAAAACTCTCGGGTGTGCGTCTATTTTTGTCGATTTGAAACTAGTGGTGCGTGCTGAAAGCACATTTAACTTATTAGTTAGTATGTTTATCGTTATTTTTATTGAATCGATCAGGGTTCTGATTCACTAACTACAAACACGCTCGTAACGCGGCGCGCTAAGTTAACCTCTAAAAATTGGGCCTCTATTTCCTAGTGAATAAATGCCAACTTATACAGGTTAACTTTAGCGTTACGGGCTAGTAGGATAATGAATCAGGGCTCAGAGAGATGACTAGGAGCAGAGGTTTATGTTTATTTTTTGTTATTTTGTAAGAATTTATCATTTTGATTATAAAAAACTGTGGTCACAGTCATAGTTAAGTAATTGGTGGTTATAGAAAAAGTCTAACAAAAGATGCTCTGTGGACACTGGACATAGTCAAATTTCAGAGATGTATAATCCCGAAATAATCTACACTTTTTATGCTTTTGCCAAAGAGCTACTTGGGGAACATTTCTTGTGAGGTTCATTTTAGTTAAAACATCTTGTATGTATTACGGTTTTGTCGCTATAACTGAAATGTGGTCTCTTACTAACGCCTCATGCAAGCTGCCATGCTATTTGAAAATGACTATAAGTGAGGACATAGAAAATAAAATATAAAAATTAAATGTATTTATGCAGTTTGTTTTTAACGCAATGTAGAACTATATTTTGTGTATGTAGTTATGTGTGTATCTGTGTTTTTTTACTTTCAAGTTTTCCGGGTCAAACTTGTGTGAAAATTTGGCATTAAGTTTGTTGAGTTAAGCCTTTAAAACAAAACTTAGTTCGGACTAAGCTTCTTAGACTTGAGCATCGACGTAAAGTTGCTAGTCTATCGGTTTTTTATCGGATACATTTCGGAGAGTGTGCATCGGATCTGCACGATCTAATTCCCTCCTGCCCATTTTTCTATCGGACTGCCAGACCGGTACGAAAAATCGTCACCGCTTTATGGTTGATATTCCGAAAACCCGTACGAAGCGATTTGATTCCACATTTATTATTCGAACTGCTAGTCAGTGGAATGCGCTGCCTGAATGGGTGTTCCCCGATGGTTACAATCTGGGTGTCTTCATATCACGAGTGAATCGGTTTCTTCTAGGCAAGCGTGCTCCAACGTAGACCACATCTTCGCTTAACATCAGGCGTGATGGTGGTCAAAAGCAAGACTATTATTTATAAAAAAAAAAACGAACTATTGGCTATAAAACCCTCTATTCATGTTAACACGGCACCGCGGCGGCGGCGAAGCTCGTCAAACGAGCTACGAGCCTCGAACTACCAGTTAAAGGGGTGTTAACATCCTGCTGACCATAAACTTTTCGGTTTTGTGAACGTTAAATCGAAGGATTCCGAGCAAAAAGTCAATGTTGTCAAATTGGACGGTTCCCCAGGGTTCTTCACGAATTACAGGTACCATGAATTGGTTACAAATTATTTATCGTTCACTATCTTTTACAAAAACACCGTTCAGTCTAAATATTGAATATACTAGCAAACTATAATATACTATGAATATACTACAAATATGGCACGCGGATTCACCTGCTATTTTTGGGATGAAAAGTTAACTATGTATTAATCCAGTACATAAGCTTGCTTCATATCAAATCCGTTTCATTCGTTACATTGTGGACAATAATACTTACACACATAAACAAAATCTTTCGAATATATTTATAACTAAATATTAGTGTGAAATAATAAATAATTCAGTCAGAGTTCTTCATTTAATAATTTTTTTTTAAATTTTCATGTTATTTTTGGGGTTCATGGGGTTCTTCAAATGGGATGTTAATAGAGTCTTCAAAGGTCGGCAACTTATCTGTGATGCCCCTGGTGTTGAAAGTATCCATACAGTGACAGTGGTCGCTTACCATCAGGCAGCGCGGTAGCTTTTTTACAACCTATAGAGAAAAAAAAACTGTTGTCAAAAAGTACATACCTACCTACCATTTTTCAATAATGAAAAAAAAATCCTTAAATAAATGTTCAATATAATTTATTTTTAAGATAAAGCAGGGTAAAACTGTAAACTTATCATTTTTGTCATAGCTCCTGGCAACACTAAAAAGTTAACCGCGCCCTCTAAACATCGCTTCTATTGTGTTCGGTGAACATTAAATAGAATTTACGAGCAGCCAATTTTAGACAAGACTTAAGTACTGGCCATAATGTCCTTTCTACCGGTGGAAAGGCACAACATATTTTTATTAGCTTTCGATCCTTGGACAGATCTCCCACTTCATTCTGAATTCGTAGATAATATTGTTGAGAAAGTGCTTTCTCTATGAATAAAATTGGCTTTATACAACTTGGATTTGTGGGAGTATTCAGTCTAGGATAGAGGATATCCTATTTTATGATTATTAGTCAGATACGAAGCAAATAAAAACAGTTATTGTGGCCAATGTTGGGAGCTCTATACAGGATTACGCATATAGACTACTAAGACGAAAGGAGGTCGTTGTACTCATCATTATGAACAACTTTTAGAATGGGATTATGGGACCAAGGCTAAAATCGCGAAAAAAACAACAACAAGTGATCCATACACTTTGTCGGGTGTCAATGACCGTTTTCTATAGAACAGCTGATATTTTTTTCGCGTTTTCAGGGTTGGTTTGGTGCAATAGTAAAAGTTGTACATAATGATGAGTATAATGACCTTCTTTCGGCTTAGTACAGTCTATATGTGTAACCCTGTATAGCTAGATATTCAGATAAGATTGTTGTGACGGTTGACAGTCGTATAATGTCGCCGAACCAAGGACTTTGTATACCCTAACTAAAGGGAATAAATACAAAGTCCTTGCGACGAACTCACAAAAAAGAAGAAAAAAATTAGTTCTCTTTTCTGTGACCGAACTATTGATAGTACAGCTATCAAGTTGACCTTATAAATCAGTTAGAAAATTGATTGTACTATCGACACAAGGAAGGGGACGACGGGGGACGACGATGACGATAGTCTATCGGTTGTTTGTGGGTTGTTGTCGATATTATTGATAGATCTCTCAAAATGTGGTACCTACTCGTAAGTATAATAAATACTATCGAAGACTTGAAAATGTTGCAATAGTCTTTTTAGGGTTCCGTACCCAAGGGATAAAAACGGGACCCTATTACTGAGGCTACGCTGTCTGTCTGTCTGTCCGTCCGTCTGTCCTACCTTTAAACGGCTGTATCTTTCGAACCGTAATAGATAGCCAGTTTAAATTTTCACAAAATATGTAATGTTACGGCGGTTAACTAAGAAATAATAAAAAAGGCAAAAATTAAAGTACCTATTCAAAAGTTCTTTGTTTTGACGTATTGAAGCCGCCCTTAGGAGTATGCTTACTGACTACCAGTAACCAATGACAATATAACCACTTGACTCAATGCTCATCCTTTACCCCGCGCGATGAAAGGGGTAAGTACATAATTTTCAGCATAATCTTTTTCGAGCGGGCCAATCCTAGGCGCGAATTGAATGAATGACCTTTCAATATCCAATCACAAGCCGCCATTCGATACTCCCCAGCTTAAGTTTTTTTACTTACTAGTGCACAAGGGAATTATGACATGCGTGATCAAATGGTTATATTTATGGCGGAAAAAACATCCTGTAGCTGTCCTGTGTCCTGCAGCGTTGTGCATTCCGATTCAGAGACCAAAAGCCTTACAGATAACAGCTATTGCGGCACCTAATCCGCTCAGTTGGAAAATCACGCGAACGTGAACCTTATCGCTCCCAGATACGATTTGCGGTCGCGTGATTTTCCAACTGAGCGGATTAGGTGCCGCAATAGCAGTTGTCCGTAAGGCCCCACAACCTACGTTTATTAAGATGCCGGAAATGCTGTTAGTGCTTCAATTGAAGCTAAACAGACCAATTTGATGAATATTTAAACTATGAGGTCAGAGTTTTATGACCCTACCCCTTACTGAACACGTACCGAGATTCAATTTTCTTTATTTCGTCTGGCATTTTTCCAAGAATCAAGTGCGGGCAAATTAGCTTGAAATCTTATACGAAACGAATTTAAAATTTAAATTCTGTAAAGGAATAAGTTGGAAAGACCCGAATGACAATAGTCTGTGGGTTTCAATTAGACTACTGGAACTCTACTGACAATGGAGGGACAGTTCCATGGAAACGGTGGGAGGATGCTGGCTTCTCCCACAGAAAAGCTTTTCAGTGAAAGGGAAACACGTTTTTTCGTCTTTTTATTTATTCATTATACTATACTGTCTGTGAAATTGTAATTTGTTTTACTTAGGTATCTATACTTACAGCTTAAATGTGTTTTCCGCGATACAATAGAAGTTCTTACTGGAGTGCCAATTAAAGGGTAAAATGGGTGCAACTTTTATCGCATAGCTATTTTATTCGAACCCTATTTTTTCGCATAAACATTGTTAGTCTAATAAATTCATTTTAGCATAACTTACATTACTAATTTACAAAACAAAGGTTGTGTATAAATTTTTAGGCATAAACTAGAAAAAAACTAGACAAAAAAGGAAAAAAGGAAAGTGGTAAAATAGAGATTGAAAGAGTTCATCAAAACTTTTTGCTGAAGGGAACCACAAACCAAAACATCGTCTGTGTAAATTTGTATATCTTTTTTCTTAAAAAAGTGCTGATTCAATTCCGATAAAATTTATATGGAAAGTATAACCTACCAAACAAAAATTAATCATCAAAACCAATTCATAATTGGCGAAACAAAATACAGTCGAATGGACAGCCTCCTCCTTTATTGAAGTCGGTTAAAATGGCTGCTACATACAAGTCATTTTAAAGTTTCTCTATTTTTTATTGCCAATTTTTTTCAATGTTTCGTTTCATACAAAATAAATAATCTCTTTAATTTGAACATGTATGTACTAGACGTTATGGTAAAACGAAAATTTGATGATGCTCTATTAAAAATGTTAAAGATGACAAACAATTTTTCAGAGTAATTGACTGTTAAGAAAATTTGCAATAAAACTAAAAGCAGTCTTTCACTTGATAGAACCCCTTAATTGAGTGCAACGGACTTTGTATGCCAAATTAATATTGTTGTTTGAAAAATATTGTGATATTTTCAGGACCTTCAGTCATTCCTTACTTAAAAAATATTTAATATTAATAGGTAATATTAAAATAAGTACGCGTATTTATTTTGTAAAATACATTTAATGTTATTGAAAACAGTACAATAATTTAAGCAGAGAAAATAACGTTTATGTCTGTAAATCAACGGCTACTCAAAAGTTTAATAGCCTTCAAGAGTCCTAAATATACTCTACCGCCGCTCAACCACGCCTGTTTTGGTTGCTTAGCACTTTGTTTGTATCTAGGTGGTGTTTAGCAGAACTTACTTAAACAAACTGAAATATGTATACCGACGAGCATCATCCCTACAAAGTTTTAGAGAACAAACATTTAATCTTATACATGCAAATAGGTAGGTATAATTTGCGATGGCTCGCTTTGTATCTATGAGCCATTGCTATGAGCTAACAATTATTTACCTTTATCAACTATCATCTAAATCTCTTTTGCATAAACGCTTGATGAGCTAATCTATGCAATGAAACAAGTTTCTTTCTTTATTTATTTTTTGGGTTCCGTACCTCAAAATAAACCCTTAAAGATCACTTCATTGTCCGTCTGAGTCGGTCTGTCAATACCCATTTTCTCAGTAATGGATATCAAATTGAAATTAATATGAAATACTTAAATCTACAATCTTCTAGAGTTATGAAAAAATCAAAGTCTAAGTCAACGCATTCAAAAGATACGACCGCTTATGCCGCATATTTTGAGACTCGCAAGGGAATCAAAACCTATTAGGGTACTCCCCGTTGACCTAAAATCATGAAATTTCGCAAGAAGTAAGGTCTCACAGCACATCATCATCATCATCATCAGCCAGAAGACGTCCACTGCTGAACATAGACCTCCCCCTTCAACCTCCACACTGAACGACAGCCTGCCTTTTGCATCCACTGAATGCCAGCGACTCATAGCACATATCAAGGAAAAAATCCGAAAGTTTTTGCTATTCCAAACTTACATTTTGTAGTTGGAAAAAAAAGAAGAACCGACATAATATATGTAAGGGAATTTCTACGCGGGTGTAATAACAAGGTGCAGCTAGCGAGAGAGAGCCTAATACGACAAAACACTCTTAACCAATGATCTTATATGTTACACTCTCAATAAAATCAATACTTCATAATTATATGTATTACCTGCATATATCACATCCACGCCCGTAATATTCAAGTAAATAATATTAGCGCGCGATGCGTGTCCCACAACGCTGTTCATGTCATGAAAGTCTGTGCATGATACCATTTCAGAGTTTTATTTGCGCGTATTTTGCTTACAGCCTCGCCTTTGTGCGCCCATAACCATAAAATGTGTAGGAAGTCAATGACGAAAACTTGCTATCGATCATTATTGTATTGCGAAATTTATTGCCATGTACGTTTGAAAGAGTATTTGTCTATACATATAGAGACAGGGCTAAATCGAGAGGTGATCCATAGAATGTGGCCAAATTTATTGAATATCTCCTTGAAAAAATTTCACTCAATCTGTGACTCAACTAAAAAAAACTCAACTATACGAAGAATAGTAGCGTGTATTGTACTCACAAGAACGTTGCGACGCGCAACGACCGCACGCCTACAAAGCTGGCAACCGACTGACTTCACACTGGTGTGCAGTATACTTGTTAGCACCACAGTGGCACCACTTTAAAGTTAATTCATCTCGTCATCTAATATTGTAAATGCAATGAAAGTGTGTCTGTTTCTTGGAACAAAAATTTCAACAAAACTTCACATGATCCGCGCGTGCGCCCCACCCTCCTCTATCAATTACCGTTTTTGTACCTATTTATACCTACTCAGTGGTGACCCTCGCTCTACCCAAGAGAGCAGTCGCTTTAGGCGCCAAGTAGCTGGGGCGCCAAAATGCCAAATGCGAAAAATAATTTAGAGCGTAAATAATATTTTTAGATGCCTATTGAGAGCAGTGGGGCTGCCGCAAAAGCAAATGAAAATAAAATTAGGTATAAGCAAGCATAGCTGCACGGCGCCCATATTTCTTCCTTATTGAAAAAGTAGATTTAATTTTAAAGTTGGTGATTTTTATTTATTTAAAATTTACAGTGAGAAGGCGTCGACTAAAAAAAGGGTGCCGAAAGAGAATCTCGCTCTACCTTGATTATGGGCAAGGGCCGCCACTGTCTGTACTATTCAATCTATTCTGTGGCCGCCTAAAAAAAAAAGAAAACGTTAAATATGTTCCAATAACGATACTTAAACGTGATTAGTATAATGAAGCGACATGTTTTTTTCACTTTGGCACCAAACAACATTATCTACGTATCTACCTTCTTTATATTTTTTTTATCTCAATAACAAAGGCATGTTTCAAGTCGTCAAACTCTTCCCGTTTTCTGTGTATCGTTAGAAAAAGACAATGCAAGAAGTGATATAAACTGCATTAATTAATTAAATTCTCTTCTGTTTGAGAGTTCGTGCTGACAGTTTGCATTTTGGCGGCTATTATCCTCAGGGCAATGTTACCACATATCTAAATGCAAATGTGGCTCCGGTTTACTAATGCACTTATTATGATATATTATGGATTCTTGTCTATGTTGGTTTGTTTATTCTTATTTACGTTTGTAATAATTCTAAGTAAACTAACGGTATACTTAGAATTATTACACCGGTGGACCCGGGTATGTCCTAAAACTGCGACCAGAACCACCGGAGGATGGGCAGCAGCGTCCTGTTAGTACACGGTGAACGTACTGCGATCCCCAAGCCGCCTGCCAAGCGTGGGGATTATGGCAACACCCCTCTCTAAGAGGGAGGCCTTGTTCAGCAGTGGACGTTTAATGGCTGATGATGTAAACTAACGGTAAACCAAAGTCATTGGTAAATTCGCCAAAGAACCAGAGTCACCGACATAGCTGTTAAAATTTGCAAGCTGAAGTGGCAACGGGCAGGCCACATAGCTCGAAGAACCGATAACCGATAACCGATGGGGAAGAAAGGTTCTGGAGTGGAGACCACGAACCGGAAGACGCAGCTTAGGGAGGCCTCCCACTAGATGGACCGACGACATTGTGAGAGTCGCGGGCATCTAGTGGATGCAAAAGGCAGGCTGTCGTTCAGTGTGGAGGTTAAAGGGGGAGGCCTAAGTTCAGCAGTGGACGTCTTCTGGCTGATGATGATGATGATGTGAAACTACCAACTATTTGAAATTTTTTGATTATGTATTTTGGGATGGGAATTTAAAAACCTATTGAGCACTATCTTTAGAATAACATTGCAAATGCTTTAGAGAAATTTTCATGTTAACATCATGTTTCCAATGTGTCCAATGTGTTTCACATTGTGTTGCTACTGGAGCATAATCATTATCAGCCTATCATGATCCCACTGCTGGGACACAGGCATTCTCTTAGAGAGAGAGAGAGAGAGAGATAGAGTGAAAGAGAATGGGCTCTAATTCACCATGCTGACCCAGTGAATGCTTTTGGGTTCTTTAGACATACCGGTTACCTAACGATGATGTTTTCCTTCACTGTTGTTGAGCGATGGCATCGAAACTGCACATAATTTAATTAAGTAAATTAAGTCATTGGTGCAGGGCTGAGGATCGAAGCGGGTGCCGTCTGATTGTAACTAATCTGTGGCAATAAAACACAGCTTATTTAGCTTTGAATGACATGAATACCTGATCTAAAATAGTAAGCACAAATTCGGCTGATTCGTCCGAAAGGTTCGATAGAACCTAATCAGATATGCAAATAGGTACGAAGGTAGAAACTAAAGTGTACTCTTTTTTTGTGCAAGCAAATATGTAATTCACTGCGTCTAAATTCATGAATTTAGCAGTTGTGATTTCAATTCATTGCTAATATTTGAAATTGTTTACGTGCATGCGATGCGTGATCCAGACAATTTCATATTTTCGAGTTGGCCAACTGGAAAAATCACTTAGAGAGATTAATAATTGAAATGTTTTATATTATGACGGTGAAACACGAGACTCTAATACTAAGTTGACGCATAAACATAATTTGGTCTAGTTCAAAAAGGCAGAGTACGTTGACTTAGTTTTCTCTTTATCTTTAGGCTTATTTTACGAGTCTGTTTTTGAAAATATACCTAAAGGCTGCTTTTTTACATGTTTGTCAATAGTATATTTTTTTATAGGTATTTGAAGTGATGTCCCTCCGAAAAGCGACCGTAGCTTAGTGAAAACAGCTTGGGACGTATACTCGACGACGCAGGTTTCCTGCCGGTTTTTTTTTAAATTTCCTATAGCTGTAAGTCCTAAAGTTTGAAACAACATGAACTTGAAAATATAATATAACAAATTAGAGTTTGTAAAAGGCAGAATAGGTGGCTGATGGAGCCGAAAGGTTCTCGAATGGAGACCACGGACAAATAAGCGTAGCGTAGAACGTCCACCCACAAGATGGACGGATGACCTTAAAGAGACCGCAGGAAAATGCTGGATGCAGGCCGCTTCCAACCGGCCCTTTTCGGTAAACTATGGGTGAGGCCTATGTCCAGCAGTTGATGTCCTAAGGCTGAAATGATGATGGAAAGGCGTCATCGCTTAGTCTGCTTTAAGACCTGTAATGGTAAGCTGAGTAGTTACTTGTAGGTAGCAAGAATTATAGATGGCGTCACCAACGCTTAGATTGGTTGCAAAGACAGCTCAAGAATTTGGAGGCCGACAGGACGCGGCGGCAGAGGCGACCGTAGCTTAGCGGAAAGAGCACTCGGAGCGTATACACGTTGCGCAAATTTGAATTGGCAAATAATTTTAATAATCTGCGGCTACGTTTGACAAAATGAACTACGTATTTGATATGTTCAAGTTTTTTTTTATGGACTTTTTTTTCTCCGGCGCTTGTGTTTGATGCGGTTTGATGAATCCGAAACAAACAAGAGAAGTTTGGCAGCTATGTTAGAATGTTTACCAGGTGCTTCAAACAACCGTTATATCAACTAAAATACACAACTTAAAGTTACGGCGTCAATTCAACTTTTGAAAGCTAAACTTCTCTAACTTTTAAACAGAATGACAAACTACCCAAAGTGTCGACAAGAAAGTGAATGGAAAACAAATTTTTATCCCATTTTCAATCGGCAAATTCTTAAGCAGAATATTCCGGAGTATAGGCGATATTTTCAAAGGGCGAGCCCAGTCGGGATTGCCAATCAAATAAATATCGACTGGTGAAATCCACTTTACCTATATAAAGTGACGGAGGCTGCGGCCGGGATGAAATTTTAAGGGCCTGCTTAACAAGCTGTAGATAAGGATGGTCGGAATATAAAATTACATTTCCAAGTTTGAGACTGTTTATTAAATGTTAGGTATAACTTTATGAGTACGTACGTGACTTATCATCATCATTCAGCCTATCAGGTTTCCACTGCTAGAAAACATGTTCGTGATTTATCAACAGGTTACCTAGAACAATAACTGTGAATTGTGAAGCCTAACCTAAGGGTCGTAAATAAACCGGTAGAAAATTCTCACAGCGCCAATATCGATTTACATGATTTTTCAGATAACGGTCTCCGCAATTTAAAATTTCATTTTCGTTAATGACAAAAGCGATCGCGTTATAACCAGTTTTTATACTTCGTCGCCATTTTAGTAGCGTTTGAAGACGTCGCAGAATGAGATAATTACTTAATTTTTTTTTTCATTTTTTGGCAACCTAATTGTGTAAAGTTATTTTAACTCGGTTAGTTAACAGATAAGATCATATTTTTGGTCATTATTTGAATTGACTTGTGCATATGTCTGTGGTAATGCAGCCATTGCCACTATGCGACAACATACTGTTGTTGATTCAATCAGGCGTTATACTTTGCGGAAGTTTATCTTCAAACAGTTTTTTTTTGCAACCCCTACTCCCCCACACACACTCAAACACACACACACACACGCACATACAAACGCACACACGCACGCACAAACACACACGCGGTAGGTACCCAGCATGCTGGCGGCATTGACGTTGAATTGCTAAAACACACTAATAAATTAAGCAAAATAAGTTTAGTGAGTATATTGCAGCACTAAATCTCATGGTGTATTGGCTAATAGAGTTTTAATCGAATAACTCTATCGGGACCATGAAAATTAACAAAGAATGCTTTCCGTGTTATTGGTGACTAAACCAAAAAGTCATCTAAAAGAGGATGTAATATTTCGCTGACCTTTGCAAGCTGGGACTCTGCGATCGCGTTAGCATTCGCAATAGTGGTTTTTATCCGATCTAGCGAACTAAGCTCTAGTAGAGGACTGTTTGTCCTATTTGACTTTTCCACAAGTTATTGAATATTATTGTTTTTTTTTAATCATATAACTAGTTGACCCAACAGACGTTGTCCTGTCTTACTTTCAAACGTGCGAAGTTACAATCATTGTAAAATTTTCAATGTTCTCATTTTCTTTCTTTCGCAATTTTCTTAATTTTTCTTCCCGTAAGAACCTTCTACAAAGTATTAGAAAACTTTAAAAAAAGATGATTAAAATCGGTAAATTCGTTCTCAAGTTATGGCGTGACCAAGGTAAATAGGGATTAATTTTTATATATAAATAGATTTTTAAACTGCACATTCTTACATTGTTAATGGTATTGTAAAAAGTTTCACATTTAGGTTTTCCAGAAGTTTGTTTTAATGACTTTTCCTGTACGTTGTTTTTAGGCTTCCGTAGCCAAAGGGTGTAAACGGGACTCTATTACTAAGCCTACACCCTCTGTCCGTTCGTCTGTCTGTTCTGACTTTTTTTGTACCGTAATAGATAACCAGTTGAGATATTCACAGAATATGTAATGGTACGGCGGATTAACTCAGAAATAATAATAAAGTCAAAAAGTATAAAACTAAACTAAACCAGTCCCACAAAACAAACATATTTTTGTATTTGCTCTAATGTAAAACGCTAATACGTATATACAAGCATTTAAGCGTTTTCAAAATAATTATGAGTACAATGGCCTCCTTTCGGCTTAGTTACAGTCTTACAGGCTTACAGTCTACATGCGTAACCCTGTATAAGTGTATATTAGTCCTTCTATTCTTAAAATAAACCGGCCAAGTGCGAGTCAGGCTCGCGCACTGAGGGTTCCGTACCACCAAAAAATACTACAATTATCCATTTTAAAAACCGATTTCAAAATTTCAAGATGGAATTTCGATTTAGTGAAAGAAATGATGTGGCCGTCCAAGTAACCGAATTACCTAAGTTATAACTTGGTAATGAACACGTAAAAAAATACGTTTGTTGTATTGGGACCACCCTTTCGCTTTTACTTATTTAATTTATATTATTTCTTAGTTAATCCGCCATAACATTACATATTCTGTGAAAATTTCTACAGGCTATCTATCACGGTTCGAAAGATACAGCCGTTTCGTTGGACGAACAGACGGATGGACAGACAGACAGCGTAGGCTTAGTAATAGGGTCCCGTGTTACCCTTTGGGTACGGAATCTTAAAAACGATAATACGTCATCATAATCAGCCTTTTAACAGTCCACTGCTGGACTTTCACCCTCGAAAGGGTGATTGGGCCATATCCACCACGCAGACCCAGTTGCGGGTTGGTGGATTCACATACGCTATTGAATTTCTTCTCCGTACGTATGCAGAGTGCGGGCACTTAAACGTGTTCATATTAATTACGAGTACAATGACCTCCTTTCGGCTTAGTACAGTTTATATGCGTAACCCTGTATAACTGTATAGTATGACTGTTAATCTTTAAGAAAATACCAACCCTCCAACAAATCATCACCAAACACTGCACGTATCGTTTCATCACTTTCCCGGTTTCTTAGAAACTTGTGAGTTGAAGTAAGCAGCCCCGATACCGGTTTGGGAGCGACACTCGTTTCCTGCCACCGGCCGCTCTTTGATAAGCGACTTTGACTGCTTTCAATGGCTAAAGTGATTTTTTTCTCGGAGCCTTTAAACTGATATCGACGATTTTATATTGCAGTTTCTTGGCGGCGACGGCACATTTGTCTAGCTTGGATATTTTTATTTCGTAATGGTAAGACGAAGGTTGAAACGTAAGTACAATAAATAAATAAAAAAACAGTAAAATTAAAGGTAGGACAGACAGACAGACATCGTAGCCTTAGTAATAGTGTCCCGTTTTTACCCCTTGAATACCGAACCCTAAAAACGAAAGGCCATACAACAAACGTATTTTTGTATTAGCTCTAATGTAAAAACGGTAAAACGTACAAGTGTCAAACTTGCTATGATTATAGTACATACTCTATAACAATAATATATAATGGCCAAGTGCGTGTCGATGACAAGTTTCTGTTCATTACCAAGTTATAACTGCATGGTAATTTCGTTATTGAATTTTATGGTGTTACGGAACTCTCAGTTTGTGAGCCCAACTCGCACTTTGCCGGTTTATTTTCCTTTCCTTCTTTCTTTCAAAATCAACACCGCTTTATGGTTGATATTCCGAAAACCCGTACGAAGTGCTTTGATTTCACTTTTATTGTGCGAACTGCTAGTCTGTGGAGTGCACTGCCTGAATGGGTGTTCCCCGATAATTACAATTTGGATGTCTTCAAATCACGAGTGAATCGGTTCTCCTAGGCAAGCGTGCTCCATCGTAGACCACATCATCGCTTAGAATCAGGCGAGTTAGTGGTCAATAGCAAGCCTATTATTAAATAAATAAAAAATAATTTATTTCTACTTTATGGATTATCTTCAATGTCAGAATGGTAAAACTACGTGCGAGATTTTTTATCGCGTTTATGGCCTCTAACTCGCCTGTTGGTAAGTGAATATGTGGTCGAATTAAGCAAGCTGTCTTAAAAGATACATATTCTATCTGTGGTAGGGAGCGAGCTCTTAATTTCATCTTTTGTGTTGGTTTGGAGTTTTTTCAAATTAATTTCATTGCTAGCGAGATTCTGGTGATTTATATCAGCTTAAAATGAATCGCGGCTGTCCTTTCTGCTCGTATCAGCTTCGCTCCGTCGCCTTTAGCGCGCCTTTGTCAGCCTCCTGAAATATGTAACCATTCATTGTTTTTTGTGTAGCGGGATATGAATTTCAAAATGAGATTGGGCTTTTAATTAAAATGACCGTCTATAAGGAAAATTATGTTGAGAACAGGGATTCTTGACAAAAGAAAATGTTCAAATCACGAGCGAATCGGTTTCTTCTAGGCAAGCGTGCTCCGCCGTAGACCGCATCATCGCTTTGCATCAGGCGAGTTGGCGGTCAAAAGCAAGCCTATTATTAAATTATATTAAAAAAAAGGACAGTCTTATTCTGTAAATGGAAGTTTTGAATAATCTTTGCATGGGAATGCACTATGAAAGTTTAGTGAATAACGTAATGTATTTTTATGTAATCTTAAGCACTTAATTCAGTCCCAAATTTTCACACAACTCAAACCCGCCTTAGCGTGACAAGTTTTTATTTATTTATTTATAATTCTACTATAGTTTCACAACACACATCACATCATCAGCCATTAAATGTCCACTGCTGAACAAGGCCTCCCTCTTAGAGACGGGTGTTGCCATAATCCCCACGCTTGGCAGGCGGCTTGAGAATCGCAGTACGTTCACCGTGTACTAACAGGACGCTGCTGCCCATCCTCCGGTGGTTCTGATCGCAGTTTTAGGACATACCCGTACCCGAGTACCCGGGTTCACAACACATAATAAAG
Organism: Agriopis marginaria; assembly: GCA_932305915.1. Taxonomy (NCBI): domain Eukaryota; kingdom Metazoa; phylum Arthropoda; class Insecta; order Lepidoptera; family Geometridae; genus Agriopis; species Agriopis marginaria. Next base: position 8,397,724 of record OW029933.1, read on the forward strand.
AAAATGCTGTACAATTAAAAAAAAACGCATTTTTGTCGTTTTCTTATAACGGCATGACTTAAGTATGTAAAACTATAATGATACCAAAATAAAACAAAAATGGTATACTTTTCAAGTTTTGAGTGATTTTTTTTCAAGCGAGAGTGAAAAACATATTAAATACAATTTGAGGAGTTTTGGAGCCGTCTTGATAAAAACACGTCGTCTCGTTGTATTATTTTCCTAAACTTGTGCATTTCGATTAATGCGGTGTTCGTGGACGTGCTCGAGTGTGGGTCAGTGATATAACGCGGTGAAAGCTGTATTTTCGTGTTGTTTCCAAAGCTCCATAGAAGCCTTTTGTAAAGTCTCCACCACTTTACTAGGACACACTTTCATTTGACTGTGACTTACTTTGCATGACTCTGACTATGTCTGTGAGATAGAAGGTGGCCATAAAAACTCCTAAAAGAAACGAATTAACACCGTCGAGTTAAGGTTCATTGGATTTGTCTTCCCAATCACTTTGGTCCTGAATGATAAATTCAATATGGCGGACTCCCCAAGATGGTGGCCAAAATGTTCACATCATTATATGAGCATCAAATTAAAGGGTTTGCTCCCAGCAAATCCAGAATACGAAAAAGCTTGTGTTAAGCTATTAAATTAGATACCTATAGTTAGGTACATACATTTGTAGCAAGAAAAACAAACAACATTTTGCACCCAGACTGCAACATAATGTTGTTTTCTGTTCTTAATGCAATTGCAATATCTTCGTTTCAGTCTGTAATTCCAGAAAGAGTTCAAAACACTATTTTATCACACCAACTTCAAATAGCGTCGTAAACCGTCTGAAAGTTTTTTCGAAAATTGCAAGTGCGACAACACTTAAAACGTTTTCGTTTATTATCTTTTGTAGCGTTGGAAATAATGTATGCAAAAGAAAAACCCTGGAAATAAGTCACGAGCTTCATAAAGGAAGTAGTCATACCAAGCTTAACTGTTTACCACACCGAGTATAAACTGTAATTAAACGCCTTACCTGTCAGTAGGTGACTTCGAAGTAAGGACGGGGCAACTAAACTTCTCAACTGGTGCTAACAAGTAATCTGCGCATAAATAAAGTCAGACGCTGACTCCGTTGGTGCGCAATCGTTGCGCGTCATTTTTGAGAGATAAAACCACAGAAGCCTCTAGTAAAGTCTCCACCGCTTTACTAAGGCATGACTTGGACTTGACCGTAACATAGACTGTAACTATGACTTGTTTGGCAACACCCCTCTCTAAGAGGGAGGCCTTTTTTTTTGCTCCCGTACAGTTTAGGTCAGGCTGAATATTTTTAGCTGCATATTATGGCATTTCATTGAATTAATCTTTTAAACCATGCCGCCAGCATGCTGAGTATGCTGCCAACTGGTAGTAGGCTTGAGCATTTGGATTGTCTTTAGACCTTCAACGGTCTATGGGCAGTCTTTCTGTATTTGTAGTGTTAGTTTTAGCTTGTATTTTGTTTACTTAATAAAGGCAAGGTAAAAAAAAGTCAAGTATTATCTATACTTAATATTATAAAGAGGAAAGATTTGATTGTTTGTTTGTTTGTATTGAATAGGCTCCGAAACTACTGAACCGATATGAAAAATTCTTTCACTGTTGGGATGCTGCACTATCCCAGGTTGACATAGGCTATATATCCCGGCTTCGCCCGTGCGAAGCAGGGGCGGCCTATTAGTCTATACTAATATTATAAAGAGGAAATATTTGATTGTTTGTTTGTTTGTTTGCATTGAATAGGCTTCGAAACTACTGAACCGATTTGAAAAATTCTTTCACTGACGGGAAGCTACACTATCCCCGGTTGATATAGGCTATATACCCCGGCTTCGCCCGTGCGAAGCAGGGGCGGCCTACTAGTAATATTATAAGTATATGAAATCTTTTAAACAGAAATTAAGGTTTGATACAAGATTTTAACCAGGTGTAGCATTTGCGAAATATGATGCGGCTAAAATATGAGTGGCGAGCTGTATTTTTTTTAAAGAAAAAAAATTGTTTTGTGTTTGATCATATCAAAGCTACCTACTTAATAAACAAGGCCACTGCTTGACAATGTCATTGCCAAGGCAGTATTCAAGAGGTTCTAAATGGGGATGAATTATTCATCGCCGATTTATCAATCGGTATATACTGTGTGATTAAATTTGATCTACTTATAGTTGAATTGGTCTTTTTGGTCACAAACGTAAACTTAAAACGTTAACGTTAACTTAACTCAAGCTCTTGGTGTCGTGTTAACCACCTAAAAAAGATCATGAGGTGAAAAAGATCATATAAGGTCACTTTTAGCCAAGCCAAAAAAAATAATTGTTCCGTAGGCTTGCGTTTGGCCACCAACTCACCTGATGTTAAGCGATGATGCGGTATACATGCACAATATCAAAAAGTTGAAAATTTAGTCAAAAACTCTTTACAAATTCTCGTTTTGGCTTCACACGTTTTTTGTGTTTATTTCTGTATTTCGCCGGTAAAAAAATTTTTCAACTCAAAGTGATCACAAATTAATATACCTAGTCCAAAACAAGTCCCAGCCACATAGGTACACCTATTTGCATTATACTAACCACAGAAAAGAGAAGTAAATAGAACAGAACTGAGAAGAAAAATCTGTCGCCAGGCATTATGAGTGAACCTTGATTGAATATTCTTATTTAAATCAACGCTCGAACTCCGCATCCAAAGAACTTGGACCTTACCTTTATGGACTAGGTCTGAAAGTTCTTTGTCCGAATCACAGTTGCTAACTGATTTCGAATGACTGACGTTTCGTTTATATGGGTGCAACTGGCTACAAAAATTTCTTACAAAAATGCCTTGACAGCCGTTCTAATTTAAACAAACAAAAAAAATCTCTAATACTTACATTATGTTTTAAAAAAGGTGTCTTACTGGCCAGTTAAAAATAGCACTTAAGTTATCAATGCCATCTAGTAAACAATTGACGAAACACGGCTCTGAAAATCGCTTATTACTTACGCTACAGACTATACTAAACTTAATGTTAGAAAATCTGCCTAACATGAAACATAAATTATATAAAATAAAATAAACCGTCTCTAAGTCTAACACCGTCTTAAATTTTATACGTCTACTCGTCCTGCGTTTCATTCTAGTCCCTCCCTTAGTCGTAAATCTATAAAACTAAGCTGTAAAACCAGTGTCAGTGTACACTTTATAGTTTACAGAAACACTAGAAGCGTATTGGTCGACGAGCTTCTCTGTAAGAGAAAATCGATTGGCCGCGCTCCCGTCCAACGTTTTCATTCAGGTTCCACATTCCATTTATGAAAGCTGTCCTTATTAAATTTGATACTTTTACTGTTTTGTGGAAGTTAATGTCCATCTCTTCAGTTTGTTTGATTGCAAAAGGAATTAGGTCACTTGAGATTAAACATTAACCCAATTTTATTTTCTAACTTTACCACTTATATTTCTTATGGGGTGCAGAGAGCCGCTAAGAAAGGATTAGTTAGCTAGTCAGCTAGTTAGCTAGATGCGTGCATTGCAGTTATTGTCAGTGATGACATAAATGGTACTGAGTCAAGGCCCTTAGCTGCTGGCTTTTTGCGCGATAGATCCCGGAACGTGGATATTCGCCAAAGAACCAGAGTCACCGACATAGCTATTAAAATTTGCAAACTGAAGCGGTTATAGGCAGGCCTCATTCCTCGAAGAACTGGCTAACCGATGGTGAAAAAAGATTCTTAAGTGGAGATCACGAAACGGAAGACGCAGCGTAGGTAGGCTTCTCATTAGATAGACCGACGACATTGTGAAAGTCATGGGCACCCAGTGGATGCAGATGGCAGGCTGTCGTTCAGTGTAGTGCTAAGGGGGAGGCCTTTGTTCAGGAGTGAACGTCTTTTGGCTGACGATGACGATAGTTAGTAGCGGTAACAAGTGAAGCAAATAAAAGCGTGTTAAAAAGAAATACTTCTTGCTGACTTGTTAGATGGCGGTACAGCCGCAATTAAGCAACTAAATCTAAGGTAAGGTTCAATAGGAAATTAAGGCCTAAGTTTTCTTTTGGACTTTGCCTAGTTGAGCTGAGTTATTAGCTCCAACTAGCAAAACTTACCGGAAGAAAGGTCCTCACTCATCAGTTTTATTCATAATCTAAGACTATCGATGTCAAAAAATCTAAATTTTCAACCGACTTCAAAAAAGGAGGAAGTTCTCAATTCGACTGTATCTATGATTTTTTCTCGTATGTTTGCTACGCGATTACTCCGCCAAATAAGAATTGATTTTGATGTTTTTTTTTTTTTACTTGGATTGCATAATTAAGAGGTAGTCCCATAGACATTTTATCGAAATTGATTCAGAGCTTTTTTTAAAAAATCAACAAAAACAAAAAATATAGATACACATCGACGACGTTTTGGTTTGGTTCCCTTTTGCAAGTTGGTGAGGTTTGTGCTTGTAGGTATTCTTGTAGAGTTGAAGTCGGTTTTCTTTTACTTTATTATTATTTTTAATCGCCTTCGAAAAGAAGGAGATTATTAATGCGACTGTATGTTTTTTCAATATAGACCATGCAGAATTTGATCATTTCGTTTCTGATTTTTTTCTACATAAATCTGCACACTTTTTTGTGTCCCGCTAGCTTCGTTTCTTTACACCAGAGTTATTATTAGGACGCAGCTGTACCGGGCTACAAAAAGCTAATTTGTAGGAAATTTCTTTTCTCCACATAAAAAGTGTAGGCTTGTTGTGTTCAGACTTGACATAATTATCTCTTTTTCTCAGTTTTTCCTGAAAAATTTAGAGCAGAATAATGAACAAAATATACGGCTTATTTAGTTTTTATTAAATAAAAACTAGTAAATTATGTAAGATATTGTTAACAGTTTTTTTACACCTGTGAAAGGCTGAAGGCAAACCTCGAAAGTTCAAAGACAAATGACATTCACCAACATGGACTGGGCCATCATGGTGGATTAGGACCCATCCTCTCTATCTCTCGCTCTGGGAGAAGGCCAGTGTCCCAGCAGTGGGAATATGATTAAAAAAAAATGAAAATATTTTTATTACTGTATAAACAGTAAACACTAACTAAAATATTTACAGATAAATTATACTTAAGTAAATTGAACATGTTTATCATAGATTTTGTGCCCATGATAGGCTGATGATGATGATGATGATGACAAATGCTTAAATCTAAAGGATAAAATCAGCGTCGAACGGGTCCGACACGAGTCACGTACGAACACATAACACGGGTTTTACTTTTGTGTCGAATTAAGACAAATACATATAAGTAAAACCGTAATTAGTAATTCATTAAAATAATGAGAGCAGCATACTTGAAATAGTAGACTTTTGAAACTTACCTAGACACGTTTAAAAGCACTCGCATTGTTCAAAGTCGCATCCTCGCTTCAAAGATATATCAGTGCCACAAGCATTTAGAGAAGTGCATAGTTCAGCGTACCGCACCTCGGCTGTTCTACAGTCTTATTTCAGCTGTACATCTCTACGCTACATGTAGATTGGGAGATACTGGACATACTAGTTACTCATGTCAAATTTTACCTATTAGAAGATAACTTGTCTTTCATCAAATCTATTCGAAAAGCAACAATTGACTTTAGAGGATAGGGAACCAAATTCAAGTTTGTTCCTTTAGGAGTTTGAATTTACTCTCTTCTGATTGGTCTGTATCTTCTGATAGATTAGTATAGATAGGTTGGAGCCACTCATGTAAAGGTTGAATGTAAAAATATATATTAATATTAATTTCTCTATGGCGTTGAACTCTTTTTTTTAACTCGATCTCAAACTATTTTATTTTCGGGTGGCGTATATTGAATGTCTCGCTACGATCAGGATTCTACTTTAGAATCCTTCACTTTCCACTGAATTAAAAATAACGCCCTCAATGAAGAAAATATAACTTTATCCCCTTGTTATTTTTTTGTTGGTGTTATTTACCTACGGCTTAGCTTACAGACAAATAACCTTAATCTCACCCCGACCCCAACTTGATTTCACCTAATTACACAGGTTTACACGAATCTGTGGCACAGAGTCGAAAGGTCATTGTACTCATAATTTTTTATCAACCAATATTTACTATGGACCAACCCTGAAATTGTGCAAAAAATTGCATTTCTATAGAAAAATATCATTAACACTTAACGATATTTATAGAACAGCTGATATTTGTTGGCGTATTAAGGGTAGTTGAAGTGGCAGTGGGCAGGGCACATATCACGCAAAACAGATGGCCGATGGGGCCGAAAGGTTCTGGAATGGAGACCACGGACGGGTAAGCGCAGCGTAGGACGTCCACCCACAAGATGGACAGACGACCTAAAAGAAACCGCAGGGAAACACTGGATGCAGGCCGCTTCCAACCGTCCCTTTTGGAGATCGATGGGGGAGGCCTATGTCCAGTAGTGGACGTCCTATGGCTGAAATGATGATGATGATGTATTAAGGGTTGGTTCCACAGTAAAATTGTTCTTAATTATGAGTATAATGACCTCCTATCAGCTTAATAATGCCGTTTCGTGCAACCCTATATATCCTGCCATTACAGCAGTATGTAGCAAGTACCTACAAGAAATACAAGAACACTTTTATGTATTTTACATCCTGCTATCCAAAGTTACAATAACTCCCGATCTAGTATATTCGAATTGCTTCAAAAGGGAAATACAATGCTGTGTAAGTAGAGATTTTAACGACATTTTCATGCCACAGCAAAAGCAACGTTCTAATAGAGTGTTGGTAATGTTGGTATGTTAATTCGCTTTCTGGTTCGGATTGTTTTAAACTGAACTGCTTTTTTAGGCTACAAATGCTACAATAGTCATTTTTGATGAGTTTGAATACGAAACCAGATTTTATCATTTTAGCTGTCCCTGCGCCATTGTTTCTCGATTTATTGGTTTTCCTGACGTAAATACACGTGATATCTTACTACACCATCTTACTCCCCCCCTTGTGATATTTCGTGATTTTTGCAAACCCCCTCCCCCTCTTTCAAGCCTCACGTGATTAATGTTGGACGAATATGCAAAGGAATAGATGAAAATGTGGATGAATAGACAGAGATATAGCTTAAATATGCAGAAAAATAAAGAGGGATAGTAGAGACAGCATAAGGGTTAGATAGGAGAAAATATGGTGAGATACACAAAAAGGTAGACAAAAGGATAGGCAGATGAATTAATAGAGAAAACATTCGAGAGACAGACAGATGATCAGACAACCATTAAAATAGACATACAGAGAAGGGCAGACAAACGGATGCCATAGAAAGCATGCATTCTTATATATTACCTACCCTCCTACCTACCTATATTATCTACCTATCCTCCGTTTTTTAATCTTAGATATTTTATGTAAACAAAGGGGTTGCCAGTGCAAAAAATGTCTTTCATAATGGTAGTTTACAATATTTGACCAAAAAAGTATTTTATTACGTTTTTCTAGTTGTAATATGAACAATTATGAAATAAAAAATCGTGTTGTACTATTTATTTTAACGTAATATCTGTTCTATACAATGTTATGATAAAAAAAACATATTTTGATAGATATTTTATTAGACTGGTAGGACAGTAAGGATTCTAAACATTTCTGGCCAACGTCTGATTTGCCCTCTATTTACTCTATCTTATTAGTCAACGCCTCTATAATAACGTCTTGTATTACAATCTTTTAATAATGTTTTTCATATTTTTTTTGAACTATCAGAATATCCCCCATTGTACCGCACGAGAGCAAAGCCGAGGAAAATAGAGTCAAATATTTATCATGTAGTGAATTTTTTTTGAGCAACTGGCATGTCACTTTGACAGTGTCTTTTCGTGATATTTCTTTGTTTACATAAAATATCTAAGATTTGTGAACGGAGTATAGTGTCAAATTGTGGTTTTGCAGGCCTATAGAATGCGCGCCGCGGAAAAGACTTGTCGTCATTTGTTGTCGTGCAAGAACGTGACAAGGCTACGTTTGTCTCACTTTCACACGATAAAAAGTGTCGACAAAATTTGTAGCGCGAATACCCCGCTGGTGCAATAACCTTTCAGAGAAACTAGGGAAATGTATTGCAGTTGGACTCGAGAGTCGCATTTACTGTTGTCACATACAAGCAGTGAGAGAGATTTATGTAACTACATTTGTTTTATTACAGTAATATTGTGTAGAAGTGAGGATTATTTCAGAGGATTCCAGTTGCTTATTCCTCACACAGTATTTTATTATTAAATAAACCAGCCATGTGCGAGTCAGGCTCGCGCACTGAAGGTTCCGTACATCACGAAATACAATAATGATCCATTTAAAAAAACGACGACTAGTAAAATATGGCATTTCCATTCGATGAAATAATAAGGGGTCATCCAGGTAAGGAATTACCAGTTATAACATGGTAATGAACAAAAATTTGTCACCGATTCGTACTTGGCCATTATTCAGTATTTGTTGTTATACTTTAGAGTGTGTACTATAATCATGCCAAGTTTGACGCCTATACGTATATTATCGTTTTTACATTAGAGCTAATACAAAAATACGTTTAAAAAAAATACGTTTGTTGTACCCTCCTTTAGTTTTAACTTATTTTACTTTTTTATAATCCGCCGTAACATTAGATATTCTGTGAAAATTTCAACTGGCTATCTATTCCGGTTCGAAAGATACTGATGTTTAAAGGTAGAACGACAGACATACATACAGACAGACTTGCAGACGGACAGACAATGTAGGCTTAGTAATAGGGTCCCGTTTTTACCCTTAGGGAAGGAACCCTAAAAAGGAATGGAAAATATTGTCATGTATTAAAAATATACTATTTTTGTAGCTATTTTTAGTAGAATCGATTGAAACTGATTATGATACTAAAATTATGCAAGGAGTGACTACTCCTTGCATAATTTTAGTATCCCTACAGAGAAGCTTTGATTATATACCTACCCCAGATAAGTTAGTCTCACCAGGAGAGCTTCACTCAGCAGTTTATGTACTTACAAAACTTATAAATTTATGCCTTGCAGTTCCGCCGGGGAGTACTAAGGAATATGCAGTCACTCGCGCGGGAGTCACGGGCGAGGGCTTGGCTACCGAGTGAACGGTTAATAACAGCGAACCCATTTTTTTGTTATTTTTAAACCCTGAATTTATACAATATAAAATTAATTGATCGTAACAGACACATTGGAGACACATACACCATACTAAGCGGAAAATCTTTATACAGGTATAAAGTATAATCTAATTTTATTCTGAAATTAAGGACCATGACAAAAATGTCTAGACAAAAATGTTTTGCAGTTTGTGTTTGATTGGCAGTCACGCTACACGCCGCTTTTCGGTTTAGAAATCGCTCGTTTGACGAAAAAATTAATACACGTGATATCTTACTACACCCCCCTCCCCCCTTATGATATTTCGTTATTTTTGCAACCCCCCCCCCCCCCTTTCAAGCCTCACGTGATTAATGGACGGTCCCTTATTGGAGTTGGTTAAAAAATACAGAGCCTAACTCAATTATATTTGTCGCTTTACAATTTTGTGCCCGTTGCCGTGGAGACCATGGGTTGTTGGGGGACTGAGGCCAAGAAGCTCATTTCGGAGATAGGGCACAGGCTCAAGGAAAAGTGTGGTGACTCCCGCTCGGGCTCGTTCCTGGTGCAAAGGTTGGCCATTGCCATCCAACGCGGTAACGCAGCGAGTGTTTTGGGTACCTTTGCGCCGGGAACGGTCAGGGGTGGGTTATTTGAATAGTTATTAGTTTAATTGTAATTTGACTGAGATTTTGAATAATAAAAATTAAATTTATTATATTGGTGTGGGACCATATCTATAGAATAAAAAAATTATAACGTATATCGGTTCACAAAATGTAGGAGTAATCGGTGTACATACATTGAATAAATAATTATTAAAAAAATATGTTTTAAAACAACATTTTTCGTATTCTTCTCAGCAAACCCTTTCATATGATTCCCATATCACAGAACATTTTGTCCGCCATCTTGGGGCGCCCGCCATATTGAATTTATCATCTAGGACCAAAGTGCTTACGAAGATATTATCCAATCCAACGAACCCAAACTTAACGGGATACGTCCTGTTGAGTTTCGTTACGTTCTGTTGTCCTGAGGAGTTCCTGTGGCCACCTTCTGCTTCCATCATCAGACCAGCTCGATGGTATCATAACATTGCATTGTCACCGAACTATTTTATGTATGTCAAATTTCATCTCAACCGGGGTGATAATAATAAACCGGTCTAAAATTCAGGTGCAAGGTTTCGTCCCACACATACGAAAGTACGAACATTGAATAAAAGCTTGTAATAAAAATTCGGACGTACGGACAGAAGGACAGACGGATAGACAGACAGAACAGAACAGAACTCTTAAAACGGACTAAAATGAGCCCCTTCTAAACTGATTATTTAAAAAACTATTCTTCGCAGCGCATGCTAAAATTAACTTAATTGCGATGCCACATGAGTCTCTAATTATTTCAATGTCAGTCTAGAGTGAGCTTACTATTTATTAGTTCTTCTGTGGTCGCACTGTAAAACAACGATAACCACTTCACGTCATGTTTCATAACCCAACAGTTTTTCTCCAACGTAGTAAATACAATATGGAATTCAATTGTTCGTAGGTACTTCGTGGCTAAAAGGGACGAGACACAGGCTCACAGGATGTAATGCCCTTTAACTTGAAGGCGACTAGACAGGGGACTAAGGCAAAAACAGACAACTAGACACGCGTTTAAGGAATTTATGCCACAAAAAATATAGGCATTAAGATGTATGGTTGGTAGGGTGGTCTAAATGTAATTAAAGCCTCTATGAAGCTTAAGTACACATTTTTACTAGCTAGACCCTTTCAGTATTGTATCAAATGCCCATATCAAATGGCCGTAACACATGGTAGGTAGGAAAACTATGGAGCTGCTGTTGCCATTAAATTTGACAGCTGTCCATTTTGTTCGCAGCTATTTCGGAGGTTGCAGAGCAACGCGCATATAGAGAGCAGATGAAAATTATAGGGATGTCATGATGTCATATACTGGTAGCCAAAAATTTAATAAAAAATTAAAAGACCCAGATCTTTTAACACATTTTTAAAATAAAATTAGCATCCCCAGTGAGGCGATCTTGGTGAGGTAATCTTCAAAGATCAACGATTTCAAAAACAAGGATATGCTCATCCCAACATTAGAATTCTGGTCTAGTAAGTACTTATAGCACTTGAAACATCTAGTACCATTGAAAAAGTTCATCGGCTCGGTCTTTACGAAGTAATAATAAAAGTCAATTAGTACTTTTTTGAGAAACCATATTTTTGTGGCTGTTGATTTGAGTAAAATGGAATAAACGATCAAAGTCAGTTCACATTCCAGCGAATAGACAAAAATGATCGTTTTGCGTATCTTCCTTTTGGAGTGGGCGGCTGAAAAGGGATAAAACAGTCCGTGGCTACAACCGATAATCTAGTTTTAGTCTTCGAATTGAGCAAAGCTGGGTTTATACTCTGAACCTTTATCGTCAAACGTGAAATTACAAAGATAATCCGTTTACTTATTTATTTAGGCAATCTCTAAAATAGCTTAGGCCTTAACGTAACGTCTGATTTTCCCACAACTTTCAACCTTAAAAATTTAAAAATTATTTTGTTATCGTGCTAGTTTTACATAATCTATACCAAGAACGGCCAACAAAAGAATTAGGAATTGTAAGAATTGGTAAAAAACCGCTTTTTTGGAAACTTTCATTCATTTTCTGTTTCCTTCATTATAAAAAAATAGTGAGACAGTTTTTTTTATAAAAAGGTAAACTTTTCAAGTTTTGTAGTCAAAGTTACGCGAAAATTAGATACTGCGTTTATCACCTTAAATGATTTCGCCACTTGTTTTGTAGAACAAATTCGTACATTAGTCGTATATTTTTTTCTACAAATTGTTTTATTCATTTTAGGGTTGGTTTAGATCCTTTAAAAGTATTTCATAATTATATGTAAAAATATCAAGTTGGCTTAGCATACCCTTTTTCGACTAATCCTGCATAGCAAGTAGTTTTAACTGATTTAAGCAAAAATATTAAGGAATGAAAAACAAAAATCCCATTGTGAAATGTAGCACAATTTAAATGTTATTACTGGGTGACTGGTGAGACAGTGGAAATATTCGGGGATATCATTGTAATCATCATTGTGAACAACGTTTACTCAAAGATCTTATACGGGGTGTAAGGGGAACACTCTCGAAGCCAAAAGAAGGTAATTGTACTCATTATTATGCACAACTTTTACTATGGGACCAGCCCTGAAATTGCGAAAAAAATATCAGCTGTTCTATAGAAAACCGTCATTGACACTCGACAAAATGTATGGAACTGCTGTTTTTTTTGCGTTTTCGGGGTTGGTCCCATACTAAAAGTGGTTCATAATGATGAGTACAATTACCTTCTTTTGGCTTCGAGAGTGTTCCCCTTACACCCTGTATAATCGTGTATATACCCTAGCGTTTACTACGGGACCAATCCTGAAGTCTCGAAGAAAATATCAGCTATTCTATAAATTTCGTTGAGTGTCAATACTGACAATGACATTTTTATATGGGACAGCTGATTTTTTTCGCGATTTTTTTTCTAGATTCGGTCCCATTGTAAAAGTTGTTTATAAGGATGAGTTCGAATATGTAGTCGAATATACTATGTAACACGTCTTCTCCATTTTGTTATCGGTTCTGCGACAGATATGATCGGCGGCCACTTCATCTTGCTAATAGCTAATACCCCTCAAAGAAAAGTTGACAACCAAAACAAGTATAAATTAAAATTCTGATTTCAATCTCACATAGCAATTACCGCCATGATACCAGATTTTGAATAAATAGCCGCATTCAAATCTTTCTAGCTATTTTGGAGAAAAACTGTAACAGAAATAGAAACAGTACACAAAATCTCTTACCCCAAACGCATTATAACTTCTCTTTCCTGGCGTGGGTGTAAATAAAATTCAACAAAACTCTTTAAGTCGTGACACAAATGAAATCAGGGTATTGGTATTCAACAGGAAAGTTTCTCCAGCAGTTTAATTCAACTGTTCCGCAGAAACTGTTTCTCGGTTGCAAAGTTTTTGGGTCGAAAGAATTTTGTAAGAAGTTATGAGCCTGTAGGTGACAGACAGCGCTATCTTTACAGAAATACCTACTTTTCTCCAAAGCTTTTAAAAGTAAATATAAGCCCATTATTGTTCATGCAACCAAAAACATTTGCGTCCCAATGTGTTTGTGCTATAATTTCTGTTGTGAACAATACCTACATACATGTGTACGAAATGTGTGGTGTGAACAATAAAGAGTTTATCTGTCTATCTATCTATACCTAAAGAGTATACATCAAGGTATTGAATTTGAAAAAAATAGCAGATTCAATCGGAATATTTGCTACGTCGCATCATTCTCAAATACGAAGACAAAGCTCACAATTCTTTTAGGATGTAGGTAAGCCTAATCATGCAACACTCTCCTGAGGTTAATACATTTGTTGACATCTGAGTTGATGCCATTAACAAAGTTTCATTGAGCCAATCCTTACATAGTGATATATAAGTCATTGCCTTTCTCGGAGTTTTTTTTTTCATTTGACTTTATTTTGACTGAATTAATTATGTCTTAATGTGGATTTTTTACATTTTTCTTTTGGATCTAATTGATTTAAGGAAACAAGATCTTAATTAGACAGGTAAAAGCGAAGCTGCTTATTAATGCAAAGATTTGTGTGGATTTTAGTATTATGACCTACAGTGGGCAAAGTACAGAAACGTTATGAACGTAAATATAGGTACGTATCGAAAGCTATACAAAAAAAATATTGAGGGCGGAGAGGGCGATCTGAAAATCATCCTAAATGTTTAATACTTGAAAAATGTGCGCCAATGTCATAACTTCAACTACATCGCTATTTAATGTTTGCTCACAAGAATAACGTAATTGCATCGACCACACACCAACGAAGTCGGCAAGCGATTGACTTCACACTGGTGCGCAATATACTTGTTAGCACCACTCAGTTGGTACAATTTGAAAATAAGTTAATGCTATTTACGTAACTAGGTACTTATTAAAAGTGTCTACTTTAAAACTAAACCAAAAGTACATTTTAGTAGTCCACAAGCTTTTCGCGTACATAATTCGAATAATTTATGCGTCGAATGCTAATTTTGTTCAGTATAATTTCGCAAAATCGATTTTGATCGAAGTGTCCGTTATTAATAACAAGCTCGCACCTGCCACAAACATTTTTTAGAATAGAATTTTCCAATAAATAAAAAGAAGCGATATTAAAGGCGAGCATAAAGCTGGGTGACATGTTGGAATGATAGTTGATGACTTGAAATTAGACACAGGCAGATGTTTTTTTCGTAGAATAGTCGGTGAGAGGAAAAAAGTGACATGATATAGAGACCTACTATGACATGAGGTACGTGTGATCGTAAGATATTATATCCTTTATATGTGCTGTAAGACCTTGCCTGTTGCCAAAATTTATGATTCTAGGTCAACGGGAAGTACCCAATATGTTTTGATTCCCCTGTGAAATCGCAAAATAGGCGACATAAACGTTCATATCTTTAAAAAAAAAAAAAGAACAAGGAACTATCCTATCGATTATTATTTATTTATTTACTAGATCAAAAAACTGGTTGGCCAACCAATAAATAACTTTGGTAAAATAAAAATAAACATTAAAATATGTACATCTGTACATTATCTACGTAAATGTAGCTGAAAAGTCTGTGCATTAAATGTAGGTAATACTTTCTGAAATTCAGAATTCTATTGACACTGGACATGTTATCACCTCATTTGCCTTCCATAAAAATAAAGATAATTTATTTGCACAAAACACGAGTAAATCATACAAACATTCATTGCAAACTCAAATCAATACTCAATACATAGGTACATACAGAATTCATAGTGAAAGGCAAAAACCCATTGGAAGTACCGGATGCTGTACTCTATAGCCTGGACAGTCACTACCACACCATCGTAGACCGCACCATCGATTTACATCAGCTGAGTTTGCGGTCAAATGCAAGCTTATTAGTTAATAAAAATAAAAAACATCCAAGAATTGACTAGATTTTTTTTCATTGCATTTTTTACTGGTAAGTGTCTTTATTGACTAAATAAAAGTTAACTAACACTAACCATAGACCGTTAAAAGTGTTAAGACAAATCCAAACGCTCAATACCAGCCCATATACCAGTTGGCAGCGTACCCAGCATGCTGGCGGGATTACCACGGTGAATGGTTTTCATTAAACAGTTAAAACCTATATTGTTTTAATTTCTGAATAAGTACCTATCATTATATTTCCGGCACTCACGATGAGGAAGCGGCATTAATGTTAATCTTGTATTGTGTCCCATTATTCAGGTGTTACATTACGTACAAATGTTGAAAATGTTACACAATATAAACTGAGTGTAACTGAGTGTATTACAAGGAAACAAAATATGCACGCTCCATCGTAGACCACATTATCGCTTAACATCAAACGAGATGGCCAAGTGCGAGTCGGGCTTGTGCAGGGGAAAGGCTATTTGCAGACCTGCAAGGTGTGGAATATCCTTCCCCCTATGGTCCGCGGAAAAATCGAACGGTGTGGGATTTCGAGCTTTGTTAAGATGTAAGGGAGAGCTTTTTGACAGGTAGTGGAAATCTGACGCAGATTATAGTGTTGAAAATTAGTTTATTTTTTAAATAATTGCAGACAAACAAGCGACGGGCCACCTGATGGTAAGTAGTCACCGTCGCCTATGGGCACCTACAATACCCGGGGCATTGGCGGTGCGTTTGAGGACTCTTCGGACTATTCACTCTTCGCTTGAAGCAATTGAGGTTATATTTTGGAGGAAAAACCGATGGTGGTAAGCCATTCCACAACTTACAGGTGCGTGGCAGAAACAATCGATCAAATCGAACAGAGCGAGACTTCCACGCATTTGTAATATGAGGATGGCTTTTTTGGCGATGGCGGCCGGTTCGATAGTAAAATCGCGATGGAGGGATGAGGTCAAAGAGTTCATCTTAGAGTTCACTTTAAAATTGGGTAAACGTAGAGCAGCTAGTTGTGATTAAATCGTCGGTTAACAGAATCGATTTCGCAATTCTCAATATAATTTATTCATCGGAACGGCCGTGATTAAAGCGAATGGACGTATTGCCAACAAATCCTACATTTCGTGATCGGTGAATTCCAGTGGCGTATTTACTCTGGTCTTTAGCGCTGTGGTACTGGCGTGTGATTAAATTAGTAGAGGTTCGCAAACAATTTGCACATGTTTCGTTTACCTATTCCACGTGATAAATAGTGATACCTACCTCATTTTACCATTATGCCGTCAAGTAAGTACTTACGTCCTACACAGATACAGATACTTCTAGGCAAGCGTGCTCCATCGTAGGCCGCATCATCGCTTAACATCAGGCGAGTTGGCAGCTAAGCGCAAGCCTATTTATAATAATAAAAAACATCTTTGATCTTTTTAAATGATTGAATATAGTTTTAAAACATCATCATCATCAGCCAGAAGACGTCCACAGCTAAACATAGGCGTCCCCATTTGAACTCCACACTGAACGACAGCCTGCCATCTGATCCATTGGATGCCCGCGACTCTCACGATGTCGATCCATTTAGTGCGGATGCCTAGCTACGCTGCGTCTTCTGGTTCGTGGTATTCATTCAAGAATCTTTCTTCCCCATCCGTTATCGGTTCTTCGATCGATGTGGCCTGCCCATTGCCAATTCAAAATTTCATTACTGTTGGTGACTTCGGTTCTTCGCGAATATTTACGTTCTGGGTTCTATCGCACAAAGAAACCAAATGACCCCAAACTCAAGGGGTTTACTAGTAGCCATAGAAGAGTTACACTATCCACCTCCAGGCTCTGCCATCAGACGAGCTTGGTGGTACCTACCAAATTATTTTGTTGTCAACCGAATGACGTATACATGCAAATTAAAGTAGGTTAAAATCGACTGTCAAGATGTGCTTCAATAGTTTGAACCAACTGCTCGCTAGTTGCAAGTGAAACTCACATATAAGTGCATTATAAAAAAGAATGGGCGATGGTGGTCAAGCGGTAGCATTTGCGCTTTATCTGATGGCACCCGTTCCATCCTCGGCTCTGCACCAATGACTTATTTAGTACTTAAATAAATAATGTGCAGTTTTGATGCCATCGCTCAACAACGGTGAAGAAAAACATCGTGAGGAAGCCGTTATGTATGTCCAAGAACCTCAAAAGTTAAAAGACCTGATATTCACCAATATACACTGGGCCAGCATCGTGAATTAGGGCCCATCCTCTCTCGCGCTCTCTCTCTTTCACAGAAGGCCTGTGTCCAAAGATAAAGATAATGTGGTTATATCGTCATTACCTGTATCCCAGTAGTGGGAACCAAAGAGAATATAAATACTACGGTGGGAACATGATAGGCTATAATGATGTTGATGTTGAAATAAATTATTACTAAAGATACTTTTTTACGCAAAAAACAATTAGGTCAGCTTTTTGATCTACATCTCTATTATTACAAATCGGCTCTTCAGTTAACAACAAGACTTGATTATATTTGCTACCGAGGTGCAAAGATATTTATCTCGATTAATTTCAAACCCTGAAACAACATTACTTCGATCACGATCAGATTAGAGCTTTCATTTCCTTTAATGTTTGTTTGTGATCGATACTTCCCATCAATACCTTTTGTAATGCAAATTCGAGTATATTCCAATAAAATGCAAATGTTTCGTCGAATCACAATCGTTTGACATTGTCCGACGTTCGATCAAATTCTAACAATAACATCAGCTGACAAATTAATATTTACTTGGGTGCTTTAAAAAAATATCTGATGGACGTCCAAGTATCTACTTATCTCATATTTTATAGTGGTAACCTCTACCTATCTTCACCCTTAAGGTTCTCTTATGACGTGTTTTGGCATTTTTAGTCGATAACATAAGGTAAATTTCCTTAAGGCTGCGCTTAATGACACAAGGACGTTATATACCGCCAATAAGGTATGTAACGTCCTTTGCATTAAATATTGATAGAAGAACTTGGTTTTCAAGTTGACGTAACCATGTAAAGAGGTAAGGTTATAGAGATCAAACGTATTTATTTGTATTTAATTTCCTACGTTTTACAAATTTATGTTGTCAACTTTGTATGAGCTGTCAAAAAGCACATTAATATAATATAATGTACGTAATGTACAGACTATACCTACTTATATGCAGCTTTTCACTGGCGGGAAATTTCATGCTCAAAAACGTTAACGTATAATAAGAAAATTAAAATAAAAAATCTTTATTGAAAAATATGATATTTTCCACAACACACCCTGAAGAGATCTAAACTGCACCAGGAGAAAACTTAACAGCCCATGTCTCGGTAGCCTATTTAATGGTTTAGTCTCACATAAAATTATATTTTGGAAGAGACCAATGACCGGCGCAAGAACATGCATCCTTTGATCGTGACCGGTAAAGTTGCCCTGCCTGTAAACAATCTCTGGTTAAATTACACAAGAGCGTTTTAAAGCTGGTTACATACGGCAAAATGGCATGTCATCCAGCCAAAATTTGATAGTAAGTAAAAAATTTTTAGTTAAATTTTTGGCGCGATGGCAATCCATGGGTTCCCATGCCCACCATAATCCCCAACCTCTTTTGGCATAACACCGCGTAGTTGTATATTGCGCAAATTCACATCCATTTCTGCACATTCCACTGGCAAGAAGCCACGACTTTACTTCATTTGGGGTGAAGCCGTGGCCTACGTTTCTAGCGTCCATCCGCATCACGCTAAATTGCGTGACCGTTATGTGCTCCGCTTAAGAAAGCAAGGATCCTTCGAAAACACCAATAAAATTGTTTATCGGCGTCAAATAAAAAAGGAAAATTCCAATGACTGAGGTTCCACCACCTTTTCTTGTGAAAATAAGACAGTCATAAAAGTAAATTTATTGCTAGCAGTAAATAAAGCGTAACATATTGCGCTTTCGAGCTGTAAAAAGATATCAGAGCTCACAAAGACGTGTCGTTAACTTTATCAATGATGTTTTGTTTTAGCTGCATTACAACTGGGGATCTTGATTGTACAAGTTTATTGTCATCTGAAGATTATAAGGGTAAGTCGATGGGGTAAGTGCAGTTATCCACTGCCACCGTCAAAGAGCCGTTGCTAAGAACTGGATGACGTTAAAAAAACGGCGCTCGCGTTGGTATGACGGACGTGGGGTGGTCACCTAACATAATGTATGTATCACAACCACAAGAAAAAAAGGTCCTATATCAATAGGTTCTATCGATAGGTCCTATATCGATAGGATCTTTTTTTTGTTTTGTTCCTATATGGAAATTACCTTTTTTAGCACGGCCATAAGAAGGTAGAAGCAAACCGGTTAGTTTGAGCCGGAGGTATGTCGACTATGTAGAGATGGTACTTATGCGTTCTCAGACTGGTCCTGCTGTATAAGAGAGAAGAAAGGGTTCGGTCATGTTATAGCTCAAACACAGTTAGCCGTCATTTTGGCCATAGGGAAAGTAAGTACTTTAGCCCTACCAGAAGAAATTGAAAAGAAACAATACAAAACATGCATGACTGATCTTGTCTCCACACGCGCCACAGGCGCGTCATCGCACTGTGTTTACCGATTGGTTCACCGCGACCGACCTTGGTAGACACATACATCGCCGTCACGTCATCCTAAACTCGGTCCGAATAAATCTCGTTTCTCGGCGACGCCGGCTGCGGCTGTGGACAAACGCACTAAGGGGCGTTCAACGTCTAAGAACTTGGAGGAGACAAACCACGAGTAATCTTTGCCCCGGCGTGCGACGAGAAGACGAGATGCGATTGTCGGTCGTTCACTAACCCCTAGGATAAAATAATAGTACTAAACTTTGGGCTTGTATAGAATTCTTTTTATGAGCCTGAGATAAGAAGAACAAGCATTTTAAGCTGATGTAGGCTCCTTATGTTACTTAGAGAAGTGTCAAGTATAAGATAATGTTAAATAGATATACCTAGTAGTTCTAACCTTTTTTGTTATTATAATACTTTATATTTCATGTGTAAAGTGGAGGTTATGTATGAGGACATTAGTAGAGCCATACATACGTCAGAGACTCACTTCACTGTTGTTATGGGGACTTTAACGCGAAGTCAAAATAAAAAATTACAAATTATTTTGTAATTTGACTTCATTTAATATTAGAGTTGATTTGTAATTTATAATTAAACTACTTAACTATTAGAAATTTATTTTTGTATATTTTTATAAGTACACGATATTGGTTATTTTGATATCCTCCGCTTTCTATCAATAACCTTGTCCTTTGCTTGTCTTATAAGTTGTTCGGTCGTATTTATATCTTGTTTTCAAACCAACCCGGACCCGGGTATGTCCTAAAACTGCGACCAGAACCACCGGAGGATGGGCAGCAGCGTCCTATTAGTCCTGCCAAGCGTGGGGATTATGGCAACACCCTTCTTAAAGCACCCTTTGTCCAGCAGTGGATTTTTAATGGCTGCTGATGTGATGTGTCAAGCCAAGGGCACCTCTAGTAAAAGATCGTGTATTGTAGAAGGTATGAAAAGATAACTCAAGTGATATTCGCAATTTACGTTACTATAGAACTAGACAACCAAATATCAGACGGACAGAATCAGAAGTTTCTCTTTTACAACTGGTTAAAAAGAGAGCGAAATTCTGAAATACAAACAACTTTCATACAACAGATTTTTAAATATCAATGAATTGTGAGGAATCAGTCTAATAATATACAGTACTCTCTCACTAATCCGCCCCTCGAATATTCGACAACTAGGTACTACTTATAATTCGCCGTTTTTTGCCAGTGGAAATTGGTTTTACCAGACTTTGTAATTCACCGTCGTTAAAAATCTTCAGCTTGATAATCTGCCGTCTACTTCGCCACACGGTCATAAGCGTTTTAGTTACATTTTAATACAGTAACATAAAAAAATAGTGCGTGGAGTTCCTCCACGCGGAAGAAGTTATACCTACTTCAACAAGGAACCCTAAAATTATAACTAGGGCAAAAATATCAACAATTTAAGAACATGCTTTTCTCGAGATTCGAACCTAGCTCCTTAGGCTTCTCAATCCATTAGCGACACCATTACACTACCGGGTCTGCTAATCGCAGCGCGAAAAAAGGATACGCATTTCGCAACCATACAAGAGACAAAAATTCCCCCTCCATGGTAGCGTTAAACGTTTAACGCAACCTTGTTGCAAGTCGCATAAGAAGTATAACTTCAATAATCATAAATTTTGATGTTTTATTCAATTTGTTGTTCTTGTACATTATAATCCGCCGTCTTCAGTAATGCGTTGATGGTTGGGATTTTGTGATCGCGGATTAGCGAGTGTTGTATTATTTTCACATTTTAAATGCATAAGGTTACAACGGACACTCGTGTCTAACAAGGTTACTCGGAACGGTTGTTGTACCAAACTAAAAGGAGGTCATTGCTTTAATATTATGGGATCAACCTTGAAACCGCCAAATCATATGTTTCATAGAAAAATGCCAAGCATTCTCAGCAAGGGTTGCCATACGTCCGTAATTTTCCGGACATGTCCAGGAAATTAGGTTTTTGTCCGGAATGCGGGGGGAATTTCAAACGTCCGGAATTCTAGAAATGATATGAAAAAGACCGCCACACAAGTTCTAATGCACAGAAATATGAACTTGAAGGAAATAAGCGTCCGGGTTTTTTCCTGGAGTTTTTTTTATCTGGTTACCCTACATGTTAAACGCACAAATACATGGACAACTAACGCCCAGACCTAGAAGAGATATTCAAATTTATCATTTAACATCTGCTTGGCCGGGAATCGAACCCAGGGTAATCATACTTATAAGGTAGACAACTATACATGCTACCTCTGAACCAATTCGGTCATCGGTTCACAACCAAAATACATTTTATTACCATTGGGCACAAAAATCAAACCATTTTTTGACAGAAAACTGACGTGTGGTTTGATGTCGCTTCAATAAACAGGAGAAATCGATTTGATTCCTGAAATTGCTAACGGACTGAAACACGTCGAGTCCGTCATACTGTCATACTCATAGACCTTTATCAAGTTAGACACCGAAATTCATCTTATCTGTGGCTGTAAGTTGCTTTAGCTAGAACGTCGCATAATTCAGTATGATCTCTGTCGTAACACGCCAGACGTCTATCCAAAACATGACAAATAACAATTGATTGTTTTTACAAAACCTTCAAATTGTCTATAATAATATTTATAATAAAGCAATTTTGTCATTGATGTAAGTAAAATTGAATATTGAGATTTAATTTTTATAATTTTCAGTATTATAAATAGACAATCAAAATTGTTATTATTACCTACCCCGAAAACGCTCCATTGACATTTGTGCGGCCACGTGACTTCAGTGACGTCACAAGCAAGCAAAAAAAATCTTACTCACCATATTCTTGCCTCCATTACTTACCTGTGATGTCATAGGTACATTTGACCACTATAGAGCATTTGCAGTCCTGTGATCAGTGGAAAACATATTTATATGTATTTTTTTCAAAACAGACCATGATATTTTGTAGTTTTGCGTAATCTTTTTTTTAAATAATAATCTTCTAGATTTACACTAGCACGAATCATAATTCAAATGCTTATTGCGCCATAGTAAAATATAAAATTATCTGAAAGCATAAAGTTTAGTGAAACTGTCACTAAAATGCGGTACGTTTGAATGTTAACCGACAAAAAAGGAGGAGGTTCTCTAGTCGATGCGTATTTTATTTTTGTGTATGAGTACGCATATCTTTTTGATACAACTTGACGTGCTCGAGGGATCTATCCTGCTAAAAATCTTTGGTCATTCAAATTTGGTCGGGCTGGTGGAGCCACGTCACTACGTTACCTCTGCGAATGCGGCGACTATTGTCAGGTACACCTTTTGTTGGCCACTAACTTATTTGAAAAGTTGCCACAAAAGCTTAGTTTGTGAGAGAATCGTACAATTTCGTACAATTTGGTCAATAGACATAATATAGACAGTTATTCGTAGTGTTGTTCCAGACTTTTTTTTAAAGATTATTTATTATTATTTTATTTGACCGCCCCCCTCGCCTGATTGCGGTTTATGATGGAGCATGCTTGCCTAGAAGTAACCGATTCACTCGCAAACTGAAAAACACCCAGATTATAACTATCGAAGAATACCCATTCAGGCAGTGCATTCCACAGACTAGCAGTTCGCTCAATAAAAGTAGAATGCAATAGCGTTTCGTACGGTACGGTTTCGGTATATCAACCATGAAGCGGCGTCGACTTATCGAGTTGCACTTGGCTTCACACTGTTGCGTTTGCTTAAGCGGACAACTGAGTATAGGCTCACTGAGCCGGTCCTTATGATATACGTCAATGTTTATTACATCATACAAACCGACATATTAAATATACGACATACAAATGGAGCGATCCTGATTTTCGGCTACTTTAGCCAAACGTGTATAAGTGACGTCCTTACATGTGCATGCATGGGGCATGCGATAATAATTATATGAAAAAAAAAAAAACAACAGACACCAATTAATTCCTTAATTTTTTCCACCTCCTTAATGTGCCACCTCTGCGAGGTGGAATATTTTCTTAATAGGTAAATTGGAAAACAATTAAAATAAAACATTATAATCGCGGAAGATTTGGGTAAAATACGCACAAAACAAAACCAGAATTGATAACCTCCTTTTATGAAGTCGGTTGAAATGTGTAACTAAAACTCACCACTACCACCGAATATGTGGTAGTGGGGAGTTTTAGTTACACATTTCAACCGACTTCACCACTACCACTGAATATGTGGTAGTGGTGAGTTTTAGTTACACATTTCAACCGACTTCATAAAAGGAGGTTATCAATTCTGGTTTTGTTTTGTGCGTATTTTACCCAAATCTTCCGCGATTATAATGTTTTATTTTAATTGTTTTCCAATTTACCTATTAAGAAAATATTCCACCTCGCAGAGGTGGCACATTAAGGAGGTGGAAAAAATTAAGGAATTAATTGGTGTCTGTTGTTTTTTTTTTTTCATATAATTATTATCGCATGCCCCATGCATGCACATGTAAGGACGTCACTTATACACGTTTGGCTAAAGTCTTTGATTTCTATAAATAATCAAAGGCTAAAGTAGCCGAAAATCAGGATCGCTCCATTTGTATGTCGTATTTACTATAACATATTATGTTGGGTGCGATCACAAAGCGCAGCATAATTATTGTGTTACATAACAATTCAAAGCGATCATTAGAACCGCGATGTTGGTAAACAATGATACGCCATTACATAAGCAATTTGTCAACGTCTGTCGTCTTCAAGTTTCTTCTAAGCACCGCTCTACAGTGCAGCTGTTGGCTGTTAATAATATGTATTGTGTATTAAGAGCCCCCTCTACGGCCAGTGTTATCTCTTTCGCACATTTTTAAGATAACAAGCCATCGTGTAGGAATTTTAAAAAACTGATTGGACCAAAAAAAAATTTTTAATGCCTTAGGTGGCAAACAAGCAGATGGGGAAGACCTTTGTCCAGGAGAGGGACAGTAGTAAAGGTAAAAAAAATGGTGGAAAACATGCAGACGGGCTGCCTGATAGTAAGTAGTCACCGTCACCAAACTGTTTTGGGTCTCTCTCAGGTAGCGTATTTTGACAGTACCTACAAGCTCATTGGTAGGTACCTACCTATACTATGTGCATACTTTGATAAATTTTGATTAGCTAAAACCTTAGTGCTATTTCCAAATTCGAGTGTAAAACGCATCCACCTGTACTTTGCGAACGGTGATCGTATGACAGCAGCATCAATCATCGTTCATCTCCCTTTGAAATCCGAGATGACTAATTGAACTCATGGTCGAAGCTCAGTTGCGGTCATCGACATTAGCTCAATACCTAAATTTACTTAACTAGTAATATTGATTTGCTGTCCACATCTACGTATATACTCTCTAAAGAGATTCACACTCAGGGCAAGGATTGTTCACTCTTACAGCTTTACCTAATAACATTGTAAAAACAAATATGTCACATTCAGTGTTATCATTTAAAAGATTTTTAACTTTCCACAATTTTCTTGTGACAAAATAGGTTTGACTCTTAGATAAGGTGCAAGGTCTTAGGCAAGCGTGCTCCACCGTAGACCGCATCATCGCTTAACATCAGGCGAGTTGCTGGTCAAGCGCAAGCCTATTATTTATAAAAAAAATTGCATACCAAGGTAAACACAGGAAGTTTTGGCGCCAACGTGGAAAAAACATGTCGGCTCGTTAGATTATTTGTATTTTCGAGTGTTAATGTGTAGTAAATGGTGAATTATTATTCATTATATGCTCGTAAACGTGCTCGAGTGTGGGCAAGTGATATAACGAGGTGAAACGTGTCTTTTCGTATTGTTTCCAAAACTCCATAGGAGCCTCTTGTAAAGTCTTCACCACTTTACAGGGGCATGAGTTTGACTTGACCGTGACTTACTAAGCTTGACTCTGACTTTGACTATGACTATGACTTGTTTGACGCTATTAATACAATGTAAACTGTTTGATATTACGACTAAAGGATATTGAATCCACGGTCATTAAAAAAATAACAAAAATAAAACTATTTTCATACTAATATATCTATACTAATATTATAAAGAGGAAAGATTTGATTGTTTGTTTGTTTGTTTGCATTGAATAGGCTCCGAAACTACTGAACCGATTTAAAAAATTATTTCACTGTTGGGAAGCTACACTATTCCCGGGTGACATAGGCTATAATCTATACCCGTGCGAAGCTGGGGCGGACCGCTAGTAATTATATATTTTACAATAATCATAGACAAAAAATACATATTTGAATTTTTGAATATAAATAGTAAGTGATAGTAATTTAAAACCTTTTGTTAAATCTTTTCTCTGAGCTGAAATTTTGCATGAACGTTTTGGATGACAACGCATGGTTAGCTAAGTGACGTCATTTATAATCAAATATGACGGACTCCCAAAGCCATGATGATACGTTTTCTTGTCAGGAAATCCTTTCTTTTGATAACCATTATCAAAAGAAAGGGTTTCCTGAGAGGAAAACGTATCATAAAACGACGTCACACTAAATTAAACATCGGGACGCGTCAAAATTAGTTTTTAAAAAGTTTATTATTATTATTAATAATTGTATTATTCTGGTAAATAAAGATTTTTTAAAATAGAAAAATTAAATGTCCAAGAGTCGCTAAGTAGTAGGGGACGCAAGGTCACACAGTTTGGGGCAAACTAGTACAAATTTTCATTCAAAGAAAACTCAGATTTCCACTTACCTTCTTTTCTTTATTGCAATATTATGATACGTAATAAAACAGCCTGCTCTGTATCTGACCCTCAAGAGCTAAGTCAAAAACCTTAATATAAATCTGATGAAGATAAATCACATTTGTAACGTCGCCACTCAAATCAGATGCGTTTTATATGAGAGAGCAAAACTATTTAATCTCTTTAGCGATAAAACCATTATCTCATTGTCTAGAAATCTGTCATCCAATTTGCTTTGTAAATTTATATTAATTTAATTGTGATTCCCAATTGTTTGCCCTAATCTATGATGTCGCGACCCCCTCTAAATGTCCTTTACACTCCTTTAACCGATTTTCGTTGTGAATATTTTACTTGAAAATTGTATTTGCTACATTTTTTAAACATACACTGATTCCCTATACTCTTAGATGAACAATGCAAAGGCAAAAAAACAATAATAACATTATGTTTAAAAAAAAATTGTGTCTCTTTGTTACATTTTTTGTAACAACTAAATTAAGTAGCTTTATTTTGGATAGTTTTAAATTTTGTAATGACTGCTAGTTTTTTTTCGTTTAGTTGTTATTATTTTATGTGAATTTCTGAAACTGCAGCTAAACGTTTAACTTCGTGTACACAAAATAATGTTTTAGTTATTAAAAAACAAATATTTTGGGCACCACTGCTGGACCTCCTATAGCCTCCCCATCGATCTCCAAAAGGGCCGGTTGGAAGCGGCCTGCATCCAGCGTTTCCCTGCGGTATCTTTTAGGTCGCCGGTTCACATTGTGGGTGGACATCCAACGCTGTGCTAAAAAAAATACAATGCGTAAATATAAAAATACAATGTTTTTATTTAGCTTTTTACAATGTTATTAGGTAAAGCTGTAAGAGTGAACAATCCTTGCCCTGAGTGTGAATCTCTTTAGAGAGTATATACGTAGATGTGGACAGCAAATCAATATTACTAGTTAAGTAAATTTAGGTATTGAGCTAATGTCGATGACCGCAACTGAGCTTCGACCATGAGTTCAATTAGTCATCTCGGATTTCAAAGGGAGATGAACGATGATTGATGCTGCTGTCATACGATCACCGTTCGCAAAGTACAGGTGGATGCGTTTTACACTCGAATTTGGAAATAGCACTAAGGTTTTAGCTAATCAAAATTTATCAAAGTATGCACATAGTATAGGTAGGTACCTACCAATGAGCTTGTAGGTACTGTCAAAATACGCTACCTGAGAGAGACCCAAAACAGTTTGGTGACGGTGACTACTTACTATCAGGCAGCCCGTCTGCATGTTTTCCACCATTTTTTTTACCTTTACTACTGTCCCTCTCCTGGACAAAGGTCTTCCCCATCTGCTTGTTTGCCACCTAAGGCATTAAAAATTTTTTTTTGGTCCAATCAGTTTTTTAAAATTCCTACACGATGGCTTGTTATCTTAAAAATGTGCGAAAGAGATAACACTGGCCGTAGAGGGGGCTCTTAATACACAATACATATTATTAACAGCCAACAGCTGCACTGTAGAGCGGTGCTTAGAAGAAACTTGAAGACGACAGACGTTGACAAATTGCTTATGTAATGGCGTATCATTGTTTACCAACATCGCGGTTCCACCATTTTCTTGTGACAAAATAGGTTTGACTCTTAGATAAGGTGCGAGGTCTTAGGCAAGCGTGCTCCATCGTAGACCGCATCATCGCTTAACATCAGGCGAGTTGGTGGTCAAGCGCAAGCCTAATGTTTTAAAAAAAATTGCAAACCAAAAACACGCGTCGCTTGACTAAATTTTGTTCTACTAGTAAAACATGTACTAGGTTTTAAATGCATGGATTCTGACCTCGGTTACCGTATATAATATCCGGGATAAGAAGATACCTATCCTATCTCCATAAAAAAAGGTATTTTTTTACTGGGCTAGCGCCTTTATTAACTAAACAAAAGCATGCTGGGTACGCTGCCAACTGGTAGTGGGCTTGAGCATTTGGATTGTCTTTAGACCTTCAACGGTCTCTGGGTAGTCTAACTGTATTTGTAGTTTTAGTTTTAGCTCGTATTTTGTTTAGTTAAAAAAAGGTTACATTTGTAAATATAGATCAATATTAAGCTCCTTACTGTTTATGGTTGTAATACTTGTCTCATTCACAAATTTATGGCTATTTCATGCACAATATCAGCATTTACTGGATTACTGCCAAATAACAAAGAAAACCGTTTCATTACTGAAATATACCTATATACCTACTTAGTGAATGTACCTAACGTTCACATTCTCACCAAAAGCTTACGTGCTATTTATTTAAGCCTAAGAGCGCAGTATAAGTCGTGTGATGTAGTAGGGTCTTAGTTGAAAGTTATTACCTAATTATGATGAAGCTTCAAAATTATAAAAAAATGTTGCACGTACGAAGTACGTATAAGACTGAATGGAATTGCATTAGCCTGAAGCCACTTATTAATGGTTTGTACAGAAGGGGCGAGTGGCTAAGTTGAGGCCGTTGCGGACGTGGCATCCGCATCCGTGAGACTTTATAATATATATCTTCTCCATACATTTGTCAAAGCAACATCTTTTGCACATAAAAAAAATAGATTAAACAATGAGTAGAATGAATAAAAAACGATTGAACATTATGTTTGAACTAACATTGTAAATGGCATATAGAAATTTTCATATTGGTATTTTATAGGATGTTGACGAGATTTCAAAACTCGATAAAAATTGTTTTTTATCTCCTCCATCAAAATAAAACACAATCAACATGAGATTTTTTTTAATACATTTGCAGTTCTTTGTATTTAATAATTATTCAATCGGTTTTTAATTTTAACTTATCGATTTTTTTCCTCAAAAATATAAAAAGTCTTCTGCAGATTTAAATTGACATTATTCACGAGCGAAAAGGCGAGGGCCCGTCATCGCCTTGCCGTCCGCGCCTTGAAGCGACGAGGGCGTGCGTGGCGCGGACGTGGCTGGCGTCTCGCGCCACGTCCGGGTCGCTCGCCTCGTCTATTCAGACCACGCCTAATACCGTATTTAAAAGTTGCACGGCGAATAGAAACAGAAGTTATCTGAAGTGAACACTTACTGCAGATTCTAACCTCATCTCACACAAAGTTTGTTTGATATTTTTTATACATGACTGTATACAGGGTCAAAGGTAACTAACGCAAAACCTCTTAAGGGCGACTTTGGTGCATCAAAACTAACCAACTTTTGTTTTACAAGTTTTCGAAATTCGCAAAAAAACACGTTCCATAAAAAAAAAACAATCAGTCCCGACAAAATGTATGAAACAGCTGTTTTTTTGCGAATTTCGCAAATCGTGTATAGCATTTATATGGCGCGCGCAAGGCTTGACGTTATCAGTTGATATAGTGCGCTCTCTGTCTAGTTATAACTTACTAGTTGAATCCCGCGGTGTTACACGTGATTTTCTAATTTTTCCGCATTTTTGGGGGGCAAAGTACACTATGTCCGTCTTCAGGATACATACTATCATCCTGCCAAATTTCGTAAAGGCTTAGCCGTTTAGTCGTGAAAAGCGAACAAACATCCAGACAGAGAGAGAGAGAGTTACATTCGCTTTTAAAATATTAGTAAGGATTAATTTTTGAACAAATTAAATTTTTGTTTTGATTGATGGGCTTTATTTAGGATCTTCCTAAGAGATATTAAATAAAAATTAGGATAGATACAAACCCATTCTTATACTTTCGGATTAGTAACACCGTTCCGTATAAACATGCATATACCACAGTATTAGGACACCGTTACCTATATATTATATAATGAGAAGCTTTTGATGATACAATATTTTACGACAGTTCAAAGATAACACAAAACTTATCTGATAAAGTGACAACTCGTTTGCCTGTTACTTGTATCCCCGATATGTGAAAGCAAAAATACACCCTTGGGCAAGATAAACGGCAAAGATACATGTTAGAACTCAATGACCTGTATCATTGCAAATGTTGATACATCGATGTCCCTTGTAACAAAAGTTCTATAGTCAAGGTATAAATCTGGACTTGTCGGTGATTGTAGCGTAACGTTTGGCCAATGGTGCGCTCTCGCATATTTACTAAATGTATTAGTTGTGCCTATTCAATATCAACCAACTCCCACTCCAAAGTACTGTTTTTTTACCGACGAAAAAAGGAGGTTCTCAAGTCGACGCGTACCTGCGTATATATTTATCATCATCATCATAATTTCTGCCATAGGACGTCCAGTGATGGACATAATATGTCTCACCCAACGATCTACAAAAGGGCCTGTTGGAAGTGGCCTGCATCGAGTGTTTCCCTGCGATCTCTTTTAGGTCGTCTGTCCATCTTGTGAGTGGACGTCCTACCCTACGCTTACCAGTCCGTGGTCTCCATGACCTTTCGGCCGCATCCGCCATCTTTTCTGCGTGATAATGTGCCCTGCCCACTGCCACTTCAACTTGCTAATCCGGTGGGCTATGTCGGTAACTTTCGTTCGTCTACGGATCTCCTCATTCCTAATTCGACCTCGTAGAGAAACCCCGAGCATAGCCCTCTCCATAGCTCGTTGTGCGACTTTGAGATTGATTATGAGGCCCATAGTGAGAGACCAAGTTTCAGTGCCATATGTCATCACTGGCAACACACACTGGTTGAAGACCTTCGTCTTAAGGCACTAAGGTATTTTGCCCTATATATTTAAAGATACCTATATATATTTAATTGCGTAATAACACTGTGAATATGGCCCTAGGTGTTAGAAATACCTATAACCATATATATTTGTTTTCTTGTTCTCACAACAGAAGAAGTCCTTTATTCAGTTTTAATGTCTTTATTCTGCAATTGAATATGGTATCAAAGAACATTGGTATTTCTGGGGTGAAAAATAGAGAGTTTATGTCAAAGGTGATCCCATAAAAATTTTATCAAAATACTACGTAGAATACAAGTAGGTATGTCATGAAAAACATTGATGAGAAACGAAAAAACCGATTACCGAGAGTTGTTTACTGATTCTAAACTACTTTCTTAAGAAGGTATTTTAAGTGTCTTAACTTAGGGCCTACTTTTGACGAACAACTCTTGAGAAAATAGCCTATTCAATAAAAATAATCATTAAATTCGGTTAACAAGCGCCGAAAATATCGCGTAACAAACACAAAAATACAGTCGAATTGAAGGCAAGGTGATCCTCTTTTTGATTGCTTCAACTTTTAAAGTTGGTTGATGAATCAAAAGAAACAGATCAAGCATATAAAGGCCATTCGGAAATAGGTTAATCCTTGGAGGTCAGAGTAATCCTCCAGAAGCGATCTATCAAACACGCACGCCCGCATTACAGGTGTTTCGGTTTCCGCCGAGCCTGTTATGTATTGGTTACATGTTACATGCATCGATCAAAGTCGAATCATTCATCAGCTGAACCCTGACGGGAGGTATCATGAACTCACGGATGCAGTGAGCGAAGCCGGTAAATTTACTCTTGACCAGAACGCACTATGGTAAGCGGTTCCAACGTGCCATCAGCGCTAGCTTCAAAGGTGACATAATTATGCTTCGACGGAAGAATGCAACTTTAGACGTTTTGTTATGGAAACCCTTTAGTTTTTTTCTTTTTGACTTTATTATTATTTCTTAGTTAATCCGCTGTAACATTACATATTCTGTGAAAATTTCAACTGGCTATCAATTATGGGTTGACAGATACAGCCGTTAAAAGGTAGGACAAACAGGCAGACGGACGGACAGACAGCGCAGGCTTAGTAATAGGTCCCATTTTCACCCAATGAGTACGGAACCCTAAAAAAACCAGTTGGTTATATCTTGGGTGTTCTTATTCTTGGAGAACATGTTCAGTTGTTCCACCGGCGTGGAAAACATAATACCAACACGTGAAACGGTTATTTGCCGTTAAGGAAATTTTATAGACCACTTACGTATAATTTTCTAGTAGTAAAAGCCCGATGGAAATGTTTAATATTTGTATATTTTTTTGTGATTCCGTCAAACAATCAGACTGAAGAAATTAACTTCTTAAAAGCTGTGTTCCTGGTATTTTATGTGTAATAGGCATGTGTCCTATTTTGTTTTATTACCTCCCATTAAAAAAAACTTCATAAATAGAGATCAACGAAAATAAAATAAAAAAGTGTACAAAAGTAAATACAAGTATTTTTACACAAAACATAATTAATAGCTAAAGGTTAGTATTAAAATGAACGAATATAAATTCAAATTATAGGTGTCAAAAATAATGGATATGACTTACTGAAATACTAAGTGAGCGAAAGACTGTGAACGAATACATATGATTGAAAATGGCTCACATTATATTCAACACTTTACATATATTTTGTTTCCAGCATGCTGCGTTATAAATCGAGGTAACCAAATGACATAATTTAAATTTGCTCTGATAGTGGCGCAGAGAGGAAAGAGTTTGCGTTGTAATCAAAATAATGCCACAAAGGCTAAGGCTTTGCCTCGCTTTGCTCCTGCCGTAGCCTTCTAACCTAACTGACAGAATTCAGCAGTGCAAGTACCGTTCTTTATCGAACGTCAAATTCGATAAAATGCCACAGAATCGATCATAGCAAGTACTGATAAAATGGCATTTTATCGAATTTGACGATCTCAACTGTCAAATTTGATGATCGATAAAGAACGGTACTTGCACTGCAGATCTGCCCTGATAGGTATTTAATACTCATTTGATATCACAGTCGCACACTCAGTAAATCCAGTTCCGGCCACTTAGATTTTTGATATGTATCATTGGTCATTTTAGTAACCCATTTTCAACTTTTCACAAATAAATATTAGTCGACTGTTTCCTTTTCGAAAAAAATATTAAATACCGCCCAAATAGTATTAAATAAATAAAATATAATAAATAAATATTTTGTAATTTGTATGTTGTAAATGGGACATTTTTGCACACACTCATCTGACCCCAAACTAAGCAAAGCTACATACATTATTAAAGAAAGCGAAATCATTTTCATTTTTGCTGCTATAACATTACATTACTAAAATTACTTGCCGACTTAAAATTAAAATAATTTGAAGTCGGCAAGTAATTTTTTATTCGCTCGATTAATAATAACCCATAGCTAAATAGCCTTATTTAGTTGAAAGTACCAAGTAAACAGATCCCTGAAGACCACTTAACAAAGACATGTATGTAGCCAAATGCGTCGTAAGCTAATGTACATTCAATGTTCTAGCCAACAAACGGAGGTCAAGCTTTGAGTAGCCTTATTACGCACTACGGGGCTCTCCTTTGCCAAAACCGTTTTACAATGTTTATGAAGTAGATAAAGCCACTTTCATACTAGCTCCATAACGTTAAATTAAAGAAAACTAAAGAATTTAAATCAATAAAAAACCAGTTGGAAACGATTCGATGCGACTGGCGAGAAACCGAGGAGAGTGGCATAAACAAATGGAGGCCTATACCCAGCAGTGGGTCACTCAAGGCTGATGATGATGATGAAACGTGAAACGTGTGGAGTAGCGTGCTCGATCATAGATCGCATCATTGCTTAAGATCAGGTGAGTAAGCGGTCAAACGCAAGCCTGATCCTACATAATTATATGAAAATTGAAAAAAAAAATGTGAGTTCAAAGCACAACTTTGACACAGCAAAAGATTACTTTTTTATTTTATTTTGCCACCCTTCTAGTTTAACATAATTAAGAATACCTACAAAATAAAAACAATTAGTTTAACGTAAAAATTGTGATGCTACTTTCAATCTGAGACAATGAAGAAAAATGTTTTGCTGGCGCTGAATCAATTTTTTCCAATTAAGAAAAGAACTTACCTAAATTGGAAGGGGCAACAGCTACAAGCAGCTATAGGTAAGTCTAAGTAAAGCCAGCAGTAGAGCCGATTGTATAAAATTGGACTGTTACAACCATTGACTTACAAAATTTATAATTATATTACTTCATAAGGACCGGGCCAATGGGATTTTTTCAAACGTAAAGTTTCCCAATGGCGCTCGCAAGTTGTTGCTCATCAGTATGAATTCTGTCGCATGCCAATTTCGTTTGTGAGCGGTCTTCGTACTTGAGAGCAAAGCCTTGAACATTGACACAAAGTTGCTAGTCTGTCGGTTTTTTATCGCATACATTTCGGAGAGTGTGCTTAAGATCAGCATGATCAAATTCCCTCCAGAACATTTTTCTATAGAAAAGTAAATGCAGACACGAAAAGGCGATGCCGTTTTATAGTTGATATTCCGAAAATCCATACGAACAGATAGTTCTGGAATGTGCTGCCTTGATTGGGGTGCTCCTCGATAGTGTACAATCGGGATGTCTTCAAATCGCGAGTCAATCAGTTTCTTATAACGGTACATTCTCGTAATGTTACTTTGAAGTGTGTTATGGTTTGATTGTAATATATTATTTATTTATAACAGCAATGTTTATTAGATTAAGGGTTTGTTAGATTTTAAGTTTAATGTGTCCTCTGTGATAGTCTCCAAATCAAACCAATAACAAAATTAAAAAAAACTACTTAGTTATTGCCGCAAATTTTCAAGTACTAGACATAGTACTGGGATGCAAATGTTGGGATGAACATATCCTTACTTTTGAGATCTTTGGTTACAACTGGATAGGTTTAGTTTTTGGTTATGTGGGCCTCAAAAATTTCATACTATACTATGGTGGTTGGGATGGTATTAAATATTTTTCTATCCTCAAAAACGCAAACATTATCAAATAAAACTTGCCTACAAAAGGATTATGCACCTTTTTTCCGAGAGCTTGTTTTTTGTGACACGATTTTACGTCCCATTTTTAAAATCAGGATAATTTCCTGAGGGAATGCTCTCTGTTACAGGTATTGTTGTTCAGGAACGGAAAAATGGGTAGGTACAGTAAGATTTTTCCAGGTAATTTTGAGCTTTGATCCTTTATGATAAAGGTGAGAGGTAAGTGTTACTCCTGCGATTTGCTGAATGAGTCGTGGAGCTAAGGTGAAATGAGCCGAATGAGTTTCTGTTTGAAGTGAAGTGTTTTGAAGATATGGAATGTTCAGTTAAAGTATAAGGAAATGAGTTCCATTTACAAAATACTTACGGGGATTTTATACACGCCGCTTGACTGCACTTGATCTTCAAGAAAAATCAGGAAAAAGCTTTTGGGCTTACCATAGACGCCTATCATGTCTCACATTGCCGCACTCTCTTCTGTCTAGCGTGCACCCCAGCACAGGTGGGTTAGACAAGACCCACTTTCTGTTAGCGGTAACGCCTGCGGAAAGATGAAATTGTATGAAAATGACATTGACAATGACATTGGCTTGAGAGATGTTATCTCAAGCTAATGTAATTTTCATACAATTTCATCTTTCCGCAGGCGTTAACGCTAACATAAACTGGGTCTTGTCTAACCTCCCAGGCCGGGGTTCGTTTTCATACTGCGACTCTTTCACTTCGCACGGTCGTTCCTGAGCTTATTTTGCCTCTCATGTCATCTCTTACGACGCCGCTTTAGTTGGCCATGTGGTCTTGTACGGTTCCCGAATATGCACGCGGGTGTAACCGGTATTTTTTACTTAAGACGATCTTTTCCGACTTTTAGCAATTATGGTCATTCTAGTTTAAGTGTGCATACCACCATGGTAGCTTAAAATTATAAAAATGGTGTCATAACAAAATTGAATGTTTTATCTGGAAAACCCATGAGACCGAAACACGATTAAGACATACATAAGACATTTCGCTCGATAGTAAAAATATATCAAAGTAGTGCTGATTTTCGCTTTTATCCCTGTTTTTTGGTTTCATTGCATTACCTATTTATTAAATTATATTTGCGATATCTTGATATATAAATTTCATAATTATGAAGGAATCCGGTGAGGTGCATTTTACATTACAGCTATACTTTTCGAAAAATATGAATAAAACCCCAAAAATAGAAGTGCGAAACGCACGACTGTGTGTAAGCGCCATTATTTTGCTCCGCTAAATGCGACTTTAATACAATAAGCCAAGGATTATGGTCATCTGTTGTAATAAGCGTTGCTTAAAAGTGGGAAGACCTCGCCTTAAGAATGGAAAAGCTCGCAGTTTATTTAATGGGTACTTACAATATATTAGAAACTTTATTTGGCAACTGACACATAAAACTCTCGTCAGTCGAAGTCGTAGAAGTTGCGTAAAGCAGCTTAGTGACAAAACTAGACGAGTTACTCGACAACTTTATTCCAGTTTTCATGGTTCGCCCGTTTTGTAATGGCATTTTATTATTGCGGCACACTAGGTACCTATATACAACAACTTTGATCGTAAAATACTTACTTCTACATATACTACTACTTGCTGCGCCCCACGGTTTCACCCGCGTAGTCATGAATAATGGCAATGATGATGATGAAAAGTAGCCTATGTCACTATCTGGCTCTTGAACTATATCCATGCAAAAAATCAGATCGATCCGTTGTTCCCTTGCAGCGTGAAATAGGAACTAACATCCATACATCTATACAAACTTTCGCGTTTATAATATTAGTAGGATTATATTATATTATATAGTAGGATATAATTTTGGGGTGCAATGATTATGACAAGTGTATTCAAAACCTACTAAACCAAATACATTTAGTAGGTTTTTGAACAGATTTTATTTGAAATGATTGCTTAAAGTTTTCTTTATTTAGGAGCCCTGTTACAAAATGGATAGTTAAATTTTAGGATATTTGGATTTTCAGACATAAAACGAAATAAGAAACCGTAATTGTCAAGCTAACTGTAAAATAAGTAAACTATAATATTAAAATTGTTTATTTTTAATTAACGAAATCCACTCTCTAACTTTTCCTCCGAGAGTTTAACGAAAATCAATTTTTGTAAATTGGAGGCAATCAGTATGTTAGTATATTGAGTTTTTGTATAATTCAAAGACGTTATTTTTAAAAAACACATTTATTTATAACAGAAATTGTATTTTCTATAATTCTTTCTGTTTTAAAGAATCAGAACACGAAATATCCAGTTTTCGTTGCTTTTTTCGTCAAATTTTCTATTATCTTTCACGCAGCAACAGAGCAACGGATCAACCTTATTTTTTGGCATAGATGTAGTTGGCGGTCTGGAGATAGGATATCTTCTTATCCCAGATATATGAACGGTTACCAAAGTCAGAATCCATATGCATGTGAAACCTAGTACATGTTTTACTAGTAGGTCCATATTTAGTAAAGCGACGCGCATTTTTAGTTTCCAAATTTTTATTAATAAATAGGCTTACGCTTGACTGCCACCTTGCCTTATAATATGTTAAGCAATGATGCGGTACGATGGAACACGCTTGCCTAGAAGAAACCGATTCACTCGCGATTTAAAGACACCCAGATTGTAACTAGCACATCCATTCTGGCAGCGTATTCTACAGACTAGCAGTTCACACAATAAAGTAGATTCAAAGCGCTTCGGGTTTTCGGAATATCAACCATGAAGTATTGTAAATTGTTTATGCCCGCTCTGGCAGTCCGACAGAAAAATGGGCAGAAGGGATCATAAGATCATGCAGATCCGATGCACACTCTCCGATATGTATTCGATAAAAACTGATAGACTAGCAACTTTGCGTAATGTTCAAGACTAAGAAGCTTAGTCAGAATTAGGGATTCGTAGATGCCCGCGCGTGGCTGCTTCTCGCTTTGCTTTTTTTCTGCTGTGCAAAGCGCGACGCAGCCGTGCGTTCACCTTGAAAAAGACCAGGCCAAATTCGGCTGTAACTATAGTCGGAGTAACCGGCTTAATATTGCTTGAGTATTTTCCGTGTAATATAAAATTTAATATTTGTGTTCATAAACATAGTAAAATGTAACCCTAAAACTCGGTAAACAACATGAAACATCAATAGTAACTATACGACCAGTCCCTTATCGTGCAAGCTGTTATCCTTTGTTCAGAATGACATCGGATTTAATCAAGCCCAACTTGAGGCCCGCTATCCATCAATCATAACGTTCGTTTGTTCACTGTCTGTGGGAATAGTGAACAATGGGAAATTGATTATTGATGAATAGTTATTCACTTGGTATTTTTAGGCTACATACTCGTATTTCTTACAAAAGTTTCTAATAAACACCCGCCATATAAGTACATGTCTACAGAGACGTGAATAGACGTTCTGAATCTGCTGAGACACGCTCCGGATGTTTACATGTTGTCCATGTTATTTTTGTGGAGCATTGAGATAGCCCAAGTGCGATGGGGCGAAAATTGAGAACAACATAGGTCCGACATTTTCACGATTATTACATCGAAATACCTACTACTACTACACTACTGCGTACATAAGGAACGTTTGATCAATAAATCATTTGTACATAGTACAAAATAAAGTCGCTTTCTACGTGTGTCTGTCTGTATATCCGCTAACTGCTCCTAAGCCACGCAACAGATTTTGAGGCGGTTTTCAACATCAGTTAAATATTTTATTCACGGATGGTTCATAATATATATATGTCGGCGCGTTGAAGATTTAGCATTCGGGCGCAACTACCGTCGGATAGTTTTTAAGGTTTAGATTATGTAGGTAGACGTCACCTAGCTTTGTTTTGGTGGACTAGTGATGGAGGTGGCGCCATCGCTGGTGTAACGCTGCAGTAACTTACTCTGCCTGAAGTTCGTTGTGAAGTTGTTTCGTTGACAATCTTGATTGTTAATGACATTGACAATGACAATCAATCAGAGTTTAGCTAGTTTGTGTACCGTCCGGCAGAGGCGCTAGTGAGCGCGCGTGAACACGTGTCGGTGGCGTGAGGCTCGGAGGAGCTAGCACTTTACTTTGGGTTTTGGAGGGGGACTGTTGTGTGTGGAGCTAACTTTACTTTGAGGTTGGAATTTGGATTGTTGGTTGGAGAGTGGTAGCGTTCGTTACAAGGCGGAACACCTTGTCCCCAAGTAATTTTCAAGTAATTCGATATTGTTATTAGTAATCATAGCGCTTCGAAATAAAAACTGTGTCAATCTACGTGCGATGTCTCATTCTCCTCGGCCACTATACTCGCGCCATAGAAACCAAGAATAATCTTATGAAAATCGGCCATCCCATCGACGACCGCCGGCCCCCTATATCACGCATTCGAGACTCCCGCTCCGACATATATATATATATATATTATATATATATATATATATAGTAATTTTTAAACTTTCGCGATTTGAACACATGTTTTAAATGCTTATCGGGACTTTTTTTCAAGATCAGGTGAGGGTAGGAGAACAAAACACCCGCTCTTCTCGCCCGACTCACCCGCAGTTTTCAGTCAGCTCGTGACCAAGGCCATTGTAACATGGTCGAAACGTCGAGCGAAAGGTACATATTTTTAACTAAATTAAATAATACGTGATAAGTCCCGATAAACATTTAAAACATATATATATATATATATAATATTTTTAATATATTATTTGTATATATATATATATATATACGCACGGATATTTTTTATATATATATATATATATATATATATAAAATAAAAATTATCCGTGCGAAGCCGGAGCGGGTTGCTAGTTAAATATATATAAAAAATTAAGCCCCTCGACGAAAGAGCTGATAGTTTTCAAACAGCTGAACAAATTTTCTTGAATATTAACTAAGAATAGGAACGCTCTCGATCTAGTCACCTTTCAAACAAAAAAACTAATTCAAAATCGGTTTAGCCGCTACGAACGCTACGATGCCACGGACAGACATAGATACATATAGACATATATACATTAAACAAATATAAGAGCCCTCTTTTTGCGTCGGGGGGTAATAAACCTACAAAGTTTTAATGTAAAAAATTGAGAGATATTAAACTCTTAGTTCGAGTTTAGACCACCTTCGGTAAACTTTCTAAAAACTTCCAACGGAAAAAAAAACAAACTAAAAAAGAAGTTCCAGCAATCAAAAATCGCTTCAGTCGGCATCGTTATTCATACGTAACACGCGTCTGAAAGTCACAATAAAGGCAAACAACGTTCAGCACCGTTCAGCTCACAGATTGACTTTGCACCGAAACGTGAAACGCCTGCCGTGTCCTAGAGAGTAGCTTTTATAGCGAAATCTAGTTATTATCATGGCAGTGTAATTGAATAACCTTTGTTAATGCACGCTGTATAGCGCTTGCACGGTGCTAACGCATTGTTACTAACGTGCTTGTGTTTCGTTTCTATATACTTTTATTTATGGTATAAATTTTGAACAATTTCATCCGAGCGAGTTAAAAGCTGCCAGGGGGCTCGATTTTTGAAACGCTCGCCTGAATATTGTCATGAAAAATTACTAACTATCGAACGAAAACCCAAAAAGTTGCAATTTTTATTATATCCCTTTATAACAGGCACAAAACAAGCGTGACGATCGCAAAAAAGGCGCGAAGTGCATTTTGATTTTGTGAACGCAATCGGTCTCACACGACCATGTGGAAAAACACTGGGACTCGCTGCGTTGTCGCAGATGGCTGCGCATTTTGGCCCCCGGGCAAGATCACGTTAGTATATTTTTTTGTGACTTTTTATATTACTTGATACCAGTTTTTTGCTATTATTGTGGATAATAATAAAGGCAGTGTCGTGATTTTTACTAAAATAACAGTTTTTTTCTTTTGACTGTGATCA
This sequence comes from Agriopis marginaria, assembly GCA_932305915.1. Lineage (NCBI taxonomy): Eukaryota > Metazoa > Arthropoda > Insecta > Lepidoptera > Geometridae > Agriopis > Agriopis marginaria. The sequence goes on from OW029933.1 coordinate 8,438,806, forward strand.
ATTAATCCAGAGTCGTCACGACCGTGACGACCCGGGTTTCATTACACCTTTGATTACTAAAAATGTTTATTTCCGAAGGGTGATTATAGACGTTTTTTGTAAAGATCTATGTTTTTATTTTTGATAAAAATTATAGATTAATAATGATATAATGTCATGTGCAGCTAGGTATATTATAGTGCAGAGGAGGTAGATTTGTGAAACAGTTCGCATCTTTTATATCGAATTATCTGGGTCATTATTATTATTATTAGTATTATTTGGTTCTGGGTCTTGGGGTTGGTGGGTTATCATGTGATCTTTAAAATACACAAACATACACACACACTGCTAGCAGCTTAAATGAATATTCGAGTTAAAAGACTCAAAAAACTTTAATAGACGAGTCAACATCTTTTGCGAAGGCGTAAGTATTTTTAGGAGCAACAGGTATAAAGTTTTAAAACATCGGTTAGAATATTACCTACTTATTAGTACTTATAAAAGTAACATTTTTAACACACACCATAGATCTAGTCTAGTCAAGCAAATACGTCGTTGCATTAACTTAGCTCGCAGCTTAGCAGCATCTCAATAAATAAATCTATAAGTTAGACGAGTTCATAAACAAGTTCCCTTAAGTTATCTCCGCTGGGTATCTGGTCTAAGTGAGCTGTCAACGGCACTGCACACGAATAAATTACAACTTTAATTGGAAACGATTTGATTGACACCAATTTATAATCAAGTAGTTCTTGGACCGCTTCTTTCATCATCATCATCATTTCAGCCATAGGACGTCCACTGCTGGACATAGGCCTCCCCAAAAGAGGAAAACCGGGCCGGTTAGAAGCGGCCTGCATCCAACGTTTCCCTGTGGTCACTTTTAGGTCGTCTGTCCATCTTGTGGGTGACCGCTTCTTTACCATAGACTAAATGAAATTGTAAATATTTACCCCCTCAAATTTACCAGGAAAACCTCCTATACTCCGTTTACTAATCATAGATATTTTATGTAAACAAAGAGGTTACCAGTGCAAAAAATATATAGTTATTATAAGTTAATAAAAAGGTGTTTGAATGAATCCAAAAAACATGTAGAAAAGCGCAAATCAGTGTTACTTTTTTTTCTATTGACCGAAATATCCTTAGCTTGGTTACGGTCTTTCCTAATAAAACATTAATGTTCATATGTCACTATTTTTATGATTCTAAGTTTACCATGGTAGTAGAAAAACTAAAACTAAAATGACCAAAATTTCTAAAAGCGGGGAGTTTGTAACTGAATGTTTCAAACGTATATAGTCAAAGCCTCTGACGAGTATATTTTGGTCTGTTCAAACTTGCCGAAATTTAATTTCAACTTTGCCCTCACTAGTCCGACAAAGGTTCAACCTCCATATTTCATCTGACAACGGAGGTGGAACAAAATTATTAGATACCCTACTATTTTTCCGCAACTAAAGAATAAATCACGGAAGTGCAAACTTTTGATTCGAAAACGATTGTCTAGGTGATTTACGACTCGATTACGTAAGCAAATACGATAGAAGCTTAGTCTTGCTCGTTTAAAATTCGCCGTTAATCGGCTGATCAGCAGATTTGATAGAATACTAAATTGGAGAACATCCTTTTAAATGGTAATTTTTAAACTTTCGCGAACACATATAAAGAACACATGAACAATATAGAACATATATATATATATATATATGAACATATATAGAACACATGTTTTAACCCTGCGATATTTCAAGATCAAGTGAGGGTAGGAGAACAAAGCACCCGCTCTTCTCACCGGACTATTACACAATGTACTCTAAAACTTATTTTATATAGCCGGGTATATTACACAATGTACTCTAAAACTTAGTTTTTAGACGAAGAAAGTGTACATATTTGCAATAAAGAATAAAGACTCACCCGCAGTTTTCAGTCAGCTCGTGACCACGGCCATTGTAACATGGTCGAAACGTCGAGCGAAAGGTACATCTTTTTACCTAAATTAAAATAAATGATACGTGATAAGTCCCGATAAACATTTAAAACATCCTTTTAAATGGCCATAAATGCATATAAATGGCAATAAAACCTACTTGTACGCCGGCAATTAGTAAAAAAATTCTCCGTGACGAATAGTATCCTAAATCACCATACTTCATAATTATTATGCTGTCATGTTTCACACTTGCCCCTGTGACGGCATATTTCGAGAGCGGCCAGTCCCCACGGTTTTAAATTCTCAACCCCAAACAGTACAAACATCCTGTTTGTTTACCCATATTTGAGCCGTTTAAGGTTTTCAGCTTTCGTTTTTGACTCCTATGCAATTACAATAAGTAGGTACGATTTTAGTATTTTTATTCTACTATTGGTTCAGTTTTTTTTTAGTGGTGACCCGATTTTCATAGTTGATTGAATCAGGCGTTATCTATACAGAAAATAGTTTAACCAAAATCCTTATTGTACTCGAAACGATGTTGAAGCGGAATTACACTAGAAATTCGACATATATACCGATTTTCATAGTTTTGAAAACATTTTTTTTTTAATTCATTATTGGGCTTGCGCTTGACCGCCAACTCGCCTGATGTTAAGCGATGATGCGGTCTACGGTGGAGCACGCAACTTGACTTTAATGGGAATTAAAGTTTAGTTTGACTTTGTAGAATCTGGGAATTATTCTTGTACGCTTTTAAGATAGGTCACTGTCTCTCTCGTTAAAATTTTGTGGGAGAGAGTGACTGAGTTAACCTTGGGCGCAAAAGATAAGGCGCTCGGTGGCGAGTCATGTTTGTCTTTACTGCTTTTAGTTTGGGTTGTAATAAAATAAAGTAACCACAAAACCTCTGGCGCGCATGTAGAAAAAATTGCTGAATTATGATAGCTTTTCAGCTCCAAAACTTGCACAATTTGGCAACACTTTAGCAATCTTTTCGCGACTCCATATTTCTGGCATCTACAAATATTTTTACTCAGAAAGCCAAAGTGTAAACTGGAGTTAGAAAAGAAAAGTAATAAGTTTCTTTCGTCGCGAAACAAAGCAAAAAACTTCACTCGTTACTTGGATTTTCCTTAGTATATTTTGGAGAAAAATCATTGTATCGAAGAGGGAATTGACTTCCCTTTCTATAAATAAGTCTATTAGGTTGTTTGAAGCGCTAGGCGAGAGGTGACATAGAGGTACACACGTAGTAAATGGGATTTTGTACTTTGCATAATGTTTGCCTTGCGCCGAGCGACGCGTCGGCGGTGTGGCGCGGCGCGGTTGTGGTAGAAGACAAGCTACGGATTGAAAATAGTATTACTAGAATATAACATATTGAATGAATCGCACGAAATAAAAAGTAAGTCACTAGTAGTAAGGTCAATGAAACTATTTGTAAAGTCACTAAAACAATTATAATTATCGTACCGTGAAATACTGTCGGGAACGAGTGGATGCAAATAGCGAGAGACCGGGGAGAGTGGCATAAACAAAGGGAGGCCTATACCCAGCAGTGGGTCACTCAGAGATGATGATGATGATGTGCCCATTTAACTAGACTATTCTAAACGTCACAAAATGCGTTTATAGCTCATGTTTAGAAACCAAAAAAAAATACCATAGTACGTACGTACATAAAAATACCTGACTAAGCACAACAGTAACATTAACGTTCCTTAAATCATAAAAAAATTAAACTACAACAAAAAAAAAACACTTCTCCATAGGTTTAAACGAACTAAAACTTTTTTTAATAGTCTTTAATGTATGCTCATTCAAATTGTTCAAACAAGAACAATTAGGTTAACAGTTTTTTTATTTTTTTCGTTTTCATTTTTTATTTTATTTCGTGTGACCGCCAACTCGCCTGGTTGTCTAGATCTTTAATAAGTATGTACATCAGAGACATAATTGTTGTCGCATAAAAATAGAACATAGTTCAAATTTTGGTTTTAATTTAAAATTAAGAGATACTACATACAATATCACTATTTCATTTTCTTGCAATTAAAGATAAATAAAGTAATCAAATACAGTATATTTGGTTACGGGATTGTTTTGGCTTGGCTAAGTATTTTTCATCTTTATTGGAATGGTCTACCATTCACAATAGTAGTTATTCTGGCACAAATTATTTATATTAGTGCACCATAATATATCATTAGTTTTATATTATATTATATATAACATACAACTAATACGTTATATCATATATTATATCTATACTATCATGTTTTACAATGTACACAAATTATTTAACTTTTGGTTATTAAATGACTGTTATAGAGGCGAATGTAGTCTGAGAGCTCATATATAATAATTCTATTATTTACAATTATTAGATTGTGTTTGTGTTGTAAGAATTTAAGTAAGAATGATAAATGAAGGTCGTCTTTCCGTCTTATGGGTGGACATCCTTCGCAGCGCTTACCAGTCCGTGGGCACATTCGAGAACCTTTACAAAACCACAGGGAATCGCTGGACGCAGGCCGCTTCTAACCGGCCCTTTAGGACATCGTTGGGGTAGCCTATATCCAGCAGTGGAAGTTTTATGGCTGAAATGATGATGAAGATGATAAATAAAATCTATTTAAAAAAAAAAACAGCTTTTGCATTCCAACCCTTACTGTGCAACACCCTGTATGAGGTAGGCGCGCTCAGTGCGGCCTCATTGCGTTTATTGCGACTTTATTTCGTTCATGGGGAAACGGCGGTTAAGCTTACAACGAGTTTTATAACAATTTGTTCGTAAAATTGCATGCACAATTTATAAAGCTTCTTAAGCTTCGTACGGAACACTGCGGCGGAATAAATTATGAATAGAAGCTTATAAAAATAATACTAGCTAAATGTTCATGAAGTACGGCCTTCGGCCTCGCTAATAGATATAATTTTTAAACATCTCTTCATAGTACTCATCATGTAATTAATGGAACAATTTCATCCCCTTTTTAACCCCTTAGGGGATGAGATTCCAAAAAACGATGATATAACTAGCTTTGATTTATAAGAACTTCCATAATCCATACAAACTTTTATACCTACACTATTCAACCCACAGAAAAGAAAAAAATTATTGTTTAAAATAGAACGGCTGTCAAGGCATTTTTATACGAAATTTGTTGTAGCCAGTTGCACCCATATAAACGAAACGTCAGTTATTTGAAATCAGTTAGCAGCTGTGATGCGGACAAAGAACTTTGAGACGTAACCCAAAAAGGTAAGGTCCAAGTTCTTTGGATGCGGAGTTCGATGCGTTTACATACATGAGAATGTTCAAGCAAGTTCTGTCATAATACCTGGCGACAGATTTTCCTTCTCATTTCCGTTCTATTTACTTCTCTTTTCTGTGATTCAACCCCTTTGAATTGATTGATTGAATGATTTAATTTTCTAAAATCTTTCCTTAGTGCTCCTTCTTGAACTTTCTTTATATTAACTCGTTAATTATAAATAGTTTTTGTTTGGTTAAGTAATAATAGGAACATTATTTTGTCCTAGCGTTAATGCTTCTAAATCCAGCGTTTTCAGCTATACGTTGCTCCTCAATAAATAAATTATGAATTAAACATTTTTGTTAAGTAGAAGCAACTTATCTAGATCTGGTGGTAGGTAGGTAATCTACCATTTCAGAGAATAATATGAGTAGTCAATTTAATTTTTTTACTTAAATTGACTACTCATATTATGATATGATATTAAGTTCATTATGATTCCAAATATGGATAATTGTCTTGTATTAATAAATAAAATTCATATACCCAAGTTATAAATATACCATTTATGAGAACAATGAGCATTAAACATGGCAAATTGGCAATTGGAAGAAAAAGCAGTCCACTTATTTCACACATGACACACCGATAAACATACATACACACAGACAGAGGGGAAAACTTACACATTAGCATATCGGTGACGCGAACTCATTCGTAAGTTTTGCCGCTTCCAAAAATCGCTCAACGCGGCTAAAGAAGTTTTCAGTTCAAAATACAAATGCGCCGTCAAGCCCCGATAGACATTTAAAACATGAATCCATGCTATTTTCGTGCCTCGTTTCCAGAATTATTGATTAACTTTGCCGCTACTGTAGATCTAAATCGAGGAAGACAAATAATCAGAATAAATTCTACTTTAGACTACTGAGGCTCTACTTTTAGCTCGAACCGAGAGAACAGAATAAAGTAAACGCGGTCATTATTCAACATCCCTCGCAATTACTGTCAGGATCCCTAGCATTAGGCTTCCAGGCCTTATTTAGTACGTCTAGTCGGCGAACCTGCTTATTACAAATTTCATGTAGACCGCTGGAGAGGGTGTTTGAATATTACTTCGTTGTTAGTTCATTTAAATCTTTGTGACAATGCTTAGATTAATAAACTTTCTACTATAAGTAGGTACGAGTCGTGTATTTGTTAATTTGTTAATTATATTTTATATATCGGTGAAGGATATCGAAAAAACTCGATTTGATTTTTGTAAGTAATACTAAGGTGACACTTAGAGATTTTAATGTGTTTTTTAATCATTTTTATATCATTTGACATTCTATTGAGCAGCGTTAGTATGTCATAATACTCACAAAATTTTCAATACCAGCTATTATAATATAATTCTTATCACTGGTAATTTTTGTATATATATACGGTACTAATTGCAATACAATAAATTAAAACATTTTCTATGTTATTCTAAAAAATATTTATAGTCTATTCGGTTTTTTAAATTCCTACTGATTTAATTTTAGTCTTTGGGGAGCGGTATCCCAAAATAGCATATAAAGCGAACAGGGTATCAGTTACTTCATCATAATCATCATCATAATCAGCCTTTTAACAGTCCACTGCTAGACTTTTAGCCTACCCCCGAAAGGGTGATTGAGCCGTATCCACCATGGCCCTGTGCGGGTTGGTGGATTCCCATACGCCATTGAATTTCTTCTCCGTATGTATGCAGGTTTCCTCACGATGTTTTCCTTCACCGAAAAGCCAGTGGTATGAAAATCCGTACATAAAATCCAAAGAGCTCATTGGTACGGGCCCGGGGCTTGAACCCGCGACCTCACGCTTTCAAGTGTAGCGGTCTCCCAAATAGGCTATCACTGCTTTATTCAGTTACTTACTTAATTTTATTACTAGACCTAATCTAATGAGTCGAAACAATATTCTGATTCACATACTGTTTCTATTCCGAAGACAAAGAGAATATTTTCATTAACATTGAAATAACGTAGTAACGTATACCCTTTCACTGGTTGGGCTAACTAATCGCTTCTGCGCAATTAGCTTCCAAGAAACTTGTATTTGTAGCTACTTCCTAGAAGCTATAAACCTATATCATTTTGTTGAGCAATTCTTGGTAAGACCGCGTTACAAAAAAGATACTTACTATTCAATAGTTTGTAACAAACAACTCATTCTCTTTACAAAAATCCATTAAAAAAACATAGACATCAAGTCACCCGACTAGATGTCTGTGTTTTTTTACAAGCTTTTATTTAATTAGTTTGTACGTACCTATCTGTGTAGTACAAATCTTGCAACTGAATTTTTACCAGTTATCCTCAACCGATTGAGCTGAAATTTGGCATACCATGCAACAATGCATGGTTAGCTAAATTCATACTCAATACTCAATCAATCAATACTCAATCATTTATTGCATAATTATTATGAAGTTCACATACAGATGTTAGGTAGCATGTTTAAATTAGGTAATACATAACAATAACCCTGATTGGGTATGGCAATATAGTGCGGAGCGGATCGATTTATCATCATCATCATCATCAGCCAGAAGACGTCCACTGCTGAACTTAGGCCTCCCCCTTTAACCTTCACACTGAACGACAGTCTGCCTTTTGCATCCACTGGATGCCCGCGACTCTCAATATGTCATCGATCCATCTAGTGGGAGGCCTCCCTACGCTGCGTCTTCCGGTTCGTGGTCTCCACTCCAGAACCTTTCTTCCCCATCGGTTATCGGTTCTTCGAGCGATGTGGCCTGCCCATTGCCACTTCAACTTGCAAATTTTAACAGCTATGTCGGTGACTCTGGTTCTTTGGCGAATATCCACATTTCGGATTCTATCGCGCAAAGAAAAGAAGTTTTTCCAAAAGGCCAATAATTAAGAACCACGTTTCAGTACTATATGTCATCACTGGCAACACACACTGGTCAAAGACCCTCATCTTGAGGCACTGTGGTATCTTGGACGAGAAGATGTCACGCAATTTCCCGAACGCTGCCCATCCGAGATGGATTCTTCGGGCGACCTTTTTGCCTAAGCTGGACTTACCTAACTGAACAATCTGTCCAAGATAGGTGTAATGGTCAACAACTTCGAGAGTATCGTTCCTAACGACTACCGGCACGGGTTCAACATGGACCTTGGACATAATTTTTGTCTTGTCCAAGTTCATTTTAAGACCCACCTGTTGGGAAAGGCTACTGAGGTTGCTGGATAGCTAAATTACTTCACTCGAAATCCCATAATATTGCGGACTCCCAAAATGGCGGACCGGTAATTTTTTATTTACTCACATGATACGTATCAAATGAAAGCGTGTTCTAAGAGAAGGTTACGAAAAATAAAATGAACTTACACTAAATTCAATATGGCAGATACTCCAAGATGGCGAACAAAATTTTCTTATCTGCCATCATGATATGGGTATCATATGAAAGGGTTTCCTGACTAAAACACAATAAGCTAGTTTTTTTTTTTTAATAAATAATTTTATTTAAGACTGCGCTTAACGGCCTTAACTGTCTATAAAAAACCAATTGGGCATTATCTTAAGAATAACATTGCAAGTAGTATAAAGCAGTTTTGGTGTTAATATTTTATAGGGATGATGAGGAGGATGATGAAAAAAAACTTTTTGATATATTCTATCTGTAACTTCTCTTCTATCTGTATCATGGAACCAAAGTTGTCAGATATGATGTAGGGAAGCCGACTGAGAGAGGTTTTATGTTAATTAAAAATAACCCTGTATACGTATGATTTAATTACAAAAATATCATTAAAATTAAATGCGCCTGCTCTTTTACGTTTGCGAAATGTTTCAAATTCAAAATATTTCCACAAAACCGCGCTCGCAGTATTAATTTAACTTTACTACATGCCAACAATCCAATTAAATGACATGACAGGCCGTTTTAATGTTACACTGAGCTTGTTAGTCCTTATATCTTCTGGCGGTCTATAAATCAACGGCCCGAGACAAAATTACGTAACGCTGGCAGTATTGGTGGATGAGGAAATACATTGCTCTACAAGAACTCCTAATTGGGCTTTGCCTATTGCTGGACTTTTTAACAATCATTTTAAACCACAAACAGAAAGAATCAATGAAGAGATATTAAACGTATATTTTATTACTAAACAATAACTTTTTTAATGGTTAGATATTTTTTCTCTTTCCTTTAACCATTTTTATTTATTTTATATAGTAGATAGGCTTGCGCTTGGCCGCCATCTCGCCTGACGTTAAGCGACGATGCGGTCTACGATGGAGCACGCTTGCCTAGAAGAAACCGATTCACTCTCGACTTGAAGACACCCAAATTGTAACCAACGGGGAAAACCCATTCATGCAGCGAATTCCACAGACTAGCAGTTCGCACAATAAATGTGGAATCATAGCGCTTCGTACGGGTTCTCGGAATATCAACCATAAAACGATGTCGATTTTTTGTGCCCGCCCTGGCGGTCCGATAGAAAAAAGGGCAGGAAGGAATTAAACCAAATATTTATGTCGCAGGTATATGATCAAAAACCTAGGCTTTTAGTCAAGAACCGGAAGAAAACTAAATTTTATCTTATAATAGTTACTAGTTAAGTCATCATCAGTTCAACCATAGGATGTCCATTGCTGGACATAGGCCTCCGGCCTCCCCCATCGATCTCCAAAAGGGTCGGTTGGAAACGGCCTGCATCCAGCATTTCCCTGCGGTCTCCTTTAGATCGTCCGTCCATCTTATGGGTGGTCGTCCTACGCTGCGCTTACCGGTCCGTAGTCTCCATTCCAGAACCTTTCGGCCCCATCGGTCATCGGTCATACTGGTTAAGTACTCATGCGTTTGCAAATAAATGATTCGAACGACTAAAACTATCGCACATCCCGACACTGTCAAAAAGACACACATCCCCCAAACCCCCCCACATCTCCCAAAGCTAGAAATCCCACACCGTCCTATTTTTCCGCTCTTTTATTCCGTGGGCCTAGAAGGTTTGGAATATCCTTCCCCAAAGTCTTACCGCCGAGCTTCTACATAAAGCGTTTCAAAAGGGGTGTCTACGACCACCTCTCCGTGCTGGCAAAGCACCAACACCGCTAATGTTGCAGGCAGTCCATTGGCAGCGGTATCTGCTTACCATCAGGCGGACGACATGCTTGTTTGCTGCTATTTTTATTTAAGAAAAACTCTTCTGTTTATTATTTCTTCGTTAAAGTGTATATTTATCTATCTAGTAAATAAAATAGAATCGTTAGAACTAGTGTACTGTAGGTATATAGCTATAGGTCAGCTGAAGCCATTGCTGTCCTGATTGTGATAATTTACTGAAACTGACAGATCTGTCACTATCACAGGAGACGAGAATTAGAACTGACGAAGGGAACAAACCGTTAAAGGTTTAATCTACAGGGCTATTTTTATTATATATGAAAAATAAAACTACAGAAAGATGTATAAAAAAATACAATTATTTGTTTTGCTCATGGAAAATGTTTTTTTTTATTTCATTGTTATATAGATTTGCACTTGAACGTCATCTCATTTGAACACACGTAAACTTATTGCTATCTAAAGCCCTAATTTTATATTTTTGTATAAAAGAACAACATTCTATTTATCAAAAGTCATGGGGAACTGAAGTTATTAGGTATGAGATATAGTTAGTTGTATACGTTTTTTTCGTCATCATCGTCATTTTAGTCTAGCATATTCCCACTGCTGAGACCCAGGCCTTCTCTCAGAGAGAGAGAGAGAGAGAGAGAGAGAGAAAGAGAGAGGATGTGCTCTAATCACCACGCTGGCCCTTTGCATGTTGGTGAATATCATTTATTTTATTGAACTTTTGAGGTTCTTGATCATACCAATTTCCTCGCGATGTTTTCCTTCGCGGTTTTTTTAACGATGGCTTCCAAACTGCACATAATTTATTTAGATATTAAATAAGTTATTGGTACAGGTCGAAGATCGAACCGGGTGCCATCAAACTGTAAAGCGCACATGCTACCACGCCCAATAAGTAATTTGTCATATTAAAAATTAACCTGTACTATACAGCTTTTCTTCATCGATTCTGAAAACGGTGGCCCTAAGTTGTCTCTTACCACAAGCCCTTATCTATACTAATATTATAAAGAGGAAAGATTTGATTGTTTGTTTGTTTGTTTGTTCGTTTGCATTGAATAGGCTCCGAAACTACTGAACCGATTTGAAAAATTCTTTCACTGTTGGGAAGCTACACTATCCCCGGGTGACATAGGCTATAATCTATACCCGTGCGAAGCAGGGGCGGACCGCTAGTATTACATAAAGATTTAACAGTAGTCATGACTCATGATAATGCACTTTGGAGATTGTTCAGAGAAGGGTTGTTGAAGTTTAATTGACGTGACTGAGCTGTTCTCGGAAGGAAGAGAAACTTCATGTTTTACTAGCTGCACCCCGCGGTATCATCCGCTATAGCAAAAACTATTATTTTTCCCCTAAAATGTTTATGTAATCCCAAGTCACGCCATATCCCACTATGTTTGAAAACTCCCCTCTTCAACCAATGTTGTTTTGTGCCCTGCCCACTATGACATAGGCGTTGGTTGGTTGGTTGGTTGGTTGGTTGGTTGGTTGGTTGGTGACGTTGGTGCCGAAACGTGGACGTTTGCATATGACTCGCATAAATATGTCTGCCTAGAAAATCAGGGTACCATCAAGAGCTATGGAATATCACTGGATGATGGATCGGCATCATGCTGCTGCCACAAAAATGCCGTGCCGGTTTGTGACACAAAAATATAATTATTTCGTTGTATTTTTATTTAATTTCTACTTTCCATTGTAAAGTAAGTTTTTTGCCACAATTGAATTATGTCTATGTCTATGTCTATGTCTATGTCTATGTCTATGTCTATGTCTATGTCTATGTCTATGTCTATGTCTATGTCTATGTCTATGTCTATGTCTATGTCTATGTCTATGTCTATGTCTATGTCTATGTCTATGTCTATGTCTATGTCTATGTCTATGTCTATGTCTATGTCTATGTCTATGTCTATGTCTATGTCTATGTCTATGTCTATGTCTATGTCTATGTCTATGTCTATGTCTATGTCTATGTCTATGTCTATGTCTATGTCTATGTCTATGTCTATGTCTATGTCTATGTCTATGTCTATGTCTATGTCTATGTCTATGTCTATGTCTATGTCTATGTCTATGTCTATGTCTATGTCTATGTCTATGTCTATGTCTATGTCTATGTCTATGTCTATGTCTATGTCTATGTCTATGTCTATGTCTATGTCTATGTCTATGTCTATGTCTATGTCTATGTCTATGTCTATGTCTATGTCTATGTCTATGTCTATGTCTATGTCTATGTCTATGTCTATGTCTATGTCTGTGTCTGTGTCTGTGTCTGTGTCTATGTCCATGTCCATGTCCATTTCCATGTCTATGTCTATGTCTATGTCTACGTCTATGTCTATGTCTATGTCTATGTCCATGTCCATGTCCATGTCCATGTCCATGTCCATGTCCATGTCCATGTCCATGTCCATGTCCATGTCCATGTACATGTCCATGTCCATGTCCATGTCCATGTCCATGTCCATGTCTTCAAGGCTGAGTTCGTAATACCGAAATCCGACAAAGAACAAAGGTTTAATACGTCTGAATCGCGATAATGAAACTATGAAGTGGAGCTGGGCAGGACACGTTGCTATGCGTATTAATGGCAGATGGAGTAAGGTTTTAACAGAATGGTGGCCGAGGTAAGGTAAACGGAGCGTTGGTCGTCCAGCTGCAAGATGGGTCGACGATATCATCAGCATCGCGGGTTGAGCCTGAATTCGATTAGCACAGGACTGACGCAGATGACGTAGCAAAAGAGAGGCCTATTACTTAGCAGTGGGATAAATAATACTGAGGATAATAATGATGATATAATCCCGGATAAAGTTATTACGCTGTAAGCTGTTACGGAGTTGAAAATACACCCTTGGCGCGCGTTTATAATAATATTGTATAATGTAATTAGCGGCGATCCGCGTTTTAACCGCTACTGTACAGAAACCGTAATTTTTTCTTAAATTAAATAAAATTAACCCAGAAAATAAAGTGATTTCATGGGTACCACACATTTTTTCATAAAAATATCCGCTTATTACGGAGTGACAACGAACTAGCACACAAACTTTCACATTTAAATAATCAAGTGTCAATGTAATTTCGGCGACGTCGGAGTTTTCCGCTGGTAAATCATTTGTGTGTGTGTTGGTTTTAATGCTGGGTTATAATTTTTTACGATATTCGCTTGTTTTTCGATGTTCACTTTTTTTCCCGACATTTGCTTGTGTTTTCGACATTCATTTGTTTTCGTGTATCATTTGTTTTGAGACATTAATTTGTATTGAAATAAATAAGTCAGATTCACTGTCCCAGTCTCATAGTTCAACTCACAGAAAAGAAAAGTAAACAGAACGGAAATGAGAAGGAAAATCTGTTACCAGGCTTTATGAGTGAACCTTGTTTGAACATTCTTATTTAGATCAACGCGTCGAACTCCGCATCACAGTTGCTAACTGATTTCGAATGACTGACGTTTCGTTTATCAGGGTGCAACTTGCTACAACAAATTTCTTACAAAAAGGCCTTGACAGCATCTCTAATTTAAACAAAAAGTAATATTTTCTGTGGTTCAACTCGAACGCAAGTTGGACCACAGCCCATATTGAAGGTCTAATGTCCAACTAGTTGGACAGAAGAGTTTAACCACCATCCCGAAATACCGATATTACTACAAAAATAGAACTCCAAAATGTATGAGAAAATTAAGACTATAATCTAGAGGTTTTTTTAAATGTTAACGACAATTTAGTAAATAGATTTCACACATTACCATATTAAGCTTACTACGGCGTGAACAAATTCAAAGCATGTAAAAATAAAGTTCAGCTACTGCAAAGAAAATTAGAGGTAGGTAGAGGTACGTAGGTACAACATCGATTAGCGACTTCAAATTTTACTCACAAATAGTTATCCAAGAAACTGGATCAGATGCTTGACCTATATAGGATATGGAGGAGCGCTGGTTTGTACCAGCAAAGTGATGCGGGCTTTTTACAAACAGGACAGCCGACAGTTGGTAACTTTGTTCTTTTTGTACATTTTCAGACCTATGAAGTTGTTATTTTATTTTATTTTACAAGGAAAACATACAGCTGCTAATTAATACAATAGATATGAGATAAACAGTTACACAAAAGCCAAAAACATGTTTTCACTAATACAAACTAGAAATAGTGTAAATGCCCCGTTGCAAGACCAACTAGGGCCTGGATAGATATATAGTAATTGGAAAACAAACATTCAGAGTCTTTACATAAGAGATAATAAATTAGTTACCAGAAAGAAAAAATAAGTAAATAACATACAAATTTTCAAATACATAAAACATAATACAACTTAAATTTTCAACCTAGATTAAATTTTACGTTTTTTTTGCTTTTTTTTTTATTTTATTTTTTATAGTTATAGGTTCGTTCAGATAGCGCCTTGGTTGCAAAAATATATATTACAAATGCCAATAACGATCACATATAGCGTTCGTTTTGAGAATGTGTGAGCAAAAGTTCCATTTATAACTGTCTCCGCTCACCATTCGAGTAGGTCGAAAACAGCTAAAAATGTCATCGTGAACTGCCACTTTTGACCCACCTCGCGATATGGGTCTTTGTGATAATTTTTTGACGATTTAGACGTTGGGTTTTCGCGTTGTTTTGGTGTTTTGTATGCGCGTGACTTTAAAAAATCTAAATTTTCTTGTTTCATAACAAATCTACGTTGTTTCTTTTACGTTGTTTCAATCTGAATTTCTCAATTCACAGTTGAAATCCTGCTTGTAAACATTATCCTTATTACTTACCTACTATACATAGGGTCATAGAGCGCATAGTTTTTTTTTATCATCATAGATCGGTAGAAATCACACACGGTGCGCTTAACGCGATCTATTTCGCCTCACACCTGCAATATATGGAATGAATCTTGCGGCATTTCCCGCGTAACTATAACATGGGGTTCTGCAAAAGGGCTGTTAATAAAGCTTTAAGGGTCGGCAATATACCTGTGATGCCCCTGGTGTCACCGGTATCCATATGCGACGGTGATCGCTAACCATCAGGCGGCCTGACAGCTTGTTTTCGACCTATGGCATAAAAAGGCTTGCATTTGACTGTAAACTTCAGGCAAGTTGGCAGTCAAACCGACGATGCGGTCTACGATGGAGCACGCTTGCCTGGGAGTAACATTCACTCCCGACTTGAAGACAGTAGATTAAAGTTACAATCTGGGTGTCTTCAAGTCGTGATGGTCTCGAAAGTTATCGGGAAACACATTCCACAGAGTAGCAGTTCACACAATAAAACTTTACTTACGCTCAGATTTTACTCGTTGATCTTAAACATAACATAAGGACCATGATTTATATATGCCAGTTAGATGCATGAGTGTCAATTATCCCCTAGATAGCAGCCATCTGATGCTTACAGTACTTTACTATGTATAAAGGAAATGCTTACAGAAACTATATAACTATATAAAAGGGGAGTTTTTCACGCTTTATGAAAATATTGTGACGATCTTTATGTGACGATGGAGCTGGAATGTAGTGAAACTCTTGAATAGATACTAGTAAACACATTAGTTTAGGTCTATTAGATTCGTCTTTACAAGTAATTTTTGTTGCAAATCATGTTTTTTTATATTAGGTACTAGTTATGAATGATTTCTTTGAATATAGCGAGGTTTGATCGAAGTATGATTGATACTTGTTTTTTGATCGAGCCACTCTCTAAGCCACTATTGTATTCTTTAAATATAAGTTATTTGTAGCAATATCGAATAAATGTAAAAAAATCCTTCTATAAGTGGGTTTACTAGTTAATATACTCTAGTTGTTGCCCACGATTTCGTGCGCATAGACTCTTATATAAACTTTCAACCCCCTTACTTCGGTCCTTTTGCAAAATCTTTAGCGAACCTCTACACCCCAAAATAAATCTACCTGCCTAATTTCATCTTCATAGTTCAAGCAGTTTTTGAGAATTCAAATTCAAATTGTTTTTTTGTCAGAACATGGTAGGTACACATAATATAAAGTAGCATACATACATAGTAAGAATGTAAACGTATCTCATAAAAAACGGCCCTTGCCTGTTACAGCGTTCAAATGTTAGTTTTTATATTTATTATATTAGTTTTTTTTTTCTATATTTCGTTATGAGTCAGTGAGTGAATGAGCATTTACTTATAAAAATAATACAGTTTTCAACGTATTGCTAGACTTTTACCGTGTTGTCAGAAACGTTTAAATTCAAACCAGATTATTTCAAATGAAATTTTTCATGAATGAAAATTAACATACAAATTGCTGAATAATTTCCCGGGTAAAAATGTGGAGTCTCGTAATAGAGTTAATCCTGAAAAAGAAAAAGTCTGTAATATTTTCATTAAATTTTAATTTATGTACGGGATTCACTCGATTTGAATCATGACAAAGTCTTACGGTCATAAACCTAGGTAAAGTGATCCGTGAGCGAGTGGTTTGTGGGTTTAATTCAGTTTTTTATAATGTTATTGCAGCAATCAGGTCAAATAAATGCTTGGACCGAGAATAATAAAACACTAACACTTAAAATCGCTGACTACTTTTCGGTCATACCTTAAAAATCCTTATTGAAATCGTCAGCATGGTGTGATACACAGAAGAGAGAAAAAAATCCTTTAAAATCTCTTTTCTGTGTTGTGATAGATGTTGTTTTGTCTTACATTTAGAAGTAATACCTACTAAGTTTGCCTGTAATGTGGGACGGTAGGCGTCTATCATGCTATTTAGTTAATAATTATAATTTTAAGTATTATTTTTTTCCTCCGCTACATATTTATTTCAATACATTTTTCGTTCCTTCTGTCATTATTATTATTATTGTAATTATATATACTTACTTATGTATTCATTTCTGAGCCCCGATTCTACTAAATAAATTGTTTTTAAATTGTAATTGATTCAATTTAATTTTTTAAATAATTGCCTCAAAATTTACAGTTTTTTTTAAATTCTAAGTTATAATATTAGGTGGTGGTATTTTTCTAGTATAAAAAATAATTTAAACTGTCAGTTTTAAGGCAATTATTTAAAAAATAACATTGAAACAATTAAAATTTAAAAACAATTTCTTTAGTAGAATCGGGGCCCTGTTTCTTTTCTATATAATTATTATAGTACTGTAAATTTAGTATACATATTTTGTGTCCTACCTTATTCTATTTCCTGCGTTATATTTATTTAAATTGTATATATTGTAGATACAATTTAAAAAAATATAAATGTATTAACTGTAAGCTCGAAGGGTTCGTCTGAAAACGGGGCTGATAGTCCATTGACTTTCAGCATTAATGCCGAGACACACCCATTCGACACTAATTGTATCCGTTAAATATTATACGTTTTTGTGGTCTATACCACTGTGTCTCCACATCACCTGGGTCGGTCACAAAGTCGACTCTTTAGTGTTCTTTGATCACCTGGGAATATAATCAACTTGCTGACCATAGGCAACTCGATTCAAATTATTGTTATGGTATCTTTTGATCAACCATTAAAATATACCATACAATACAATGACTCTATATTATATAACTAGCGGTCCGCCCCAGCTTCGCACGGGTATAGATTATTGCCTATGTCACCCGGGGATAGTGTAGCTTCCCGTCAGTGAAAGAATTTTTCAAATCGGATCAGTAGTTTCTGAGCCTATTCAATGCAAACAAACAAACAAACAATCATATCTTTCCTCTTTATAATATTACTAGTAGGACGCCCCTGCTTCGCACGGGCGAAGCCGGGATATATAGCCTATGTCACCCGGGGATAGTGCAGCATCCCAACAGAGAAATAATTTTTCAAATCGGTTCAGTAGTTTCCGAGCCTATTCAATGCAAACAAACAATTAAATCTTTCCTCTTTATACTATTAGTATAGATTAATAAATTTAATGGGTCGAATTAGAAATTTCATCATCATCATCATTTCAGCCTATCATGCTCCCACTGCTGGGACACAGAACTTCTCAGAAGAGAGGATAGGCCGTAGCCCACCATCATCATCAACATTCGCAAAGTATTGTCGAATAAAAATTATTTTCTTTCTTTCTTAATAATGACTCATTTGTATGTTTAGTACAGTTTTTTTTTAAATCTGTACTGGCTATAAAAGTCTTCACTTAGATCCAACATTACAAAGCAACGAACTCCCCCAGGACATAAATAAATGACACTTTGTATCTTCTTAATTAGAGTTTCGTCAGCGTGACGAGTAACTGTCCCGAGTCACCCCGAGTCTCGACTCGTCCCGCGGAATCTCTCCTCATTAATCACTCTGGGGGTACCATAAAACTCACGGGTTATGGCTCTTGCTATATTTTTGCATTGTTTATCACACCCGAGATGAGTTGAAGACATACCGAGTTTCAAACGCAAACGGGCTGCCTGATGGTAAGCGATCACCGTCACCTATAGATACATCTAACACCAGGGGCATCACAGATAGCGTGCTCCATCGTAGACCGCATCGTCGCTTTACATCAGGCAAGTTGGCGGTCAAACGCAAGGCTATTATTAATATTTTTTTTTTTTTTTTTTTTTTTATGCCATAGGTGGCAAACAAGCAGACGGGCTGCCTGATGGAAAGCAGTCACCGTCGCCTATGGATACTTGTAACACCCGAGGCATCACAAATACGTTGCCGACCCTTAAGAACTCGATTAACTCGCCTTTTGAAGAACCCCATGTTGTAGCCTCTCGGAAACACCGTAGAAGGTAGCTCATTCCACATTTTGCAGGTATGAGGCAAGAAGGATCGTGTGAAACGCACAGTGTGCGATTTCCACTGATCTATTATGTGTGGATGAGCCTTCAGGCGGTGGCGGCTAGTGCGATGGTAAAACCGCGACGCCGGCATCAGATCAAATAGTTCTTCAGAACACTCCCCGTTGTAAATGCGATAAAAGATACAGAGAGACCCAACGTCTCTGCGCATGCTGAGCGCCTCTAGGTGTTCAGTGAGCTTGGAATCGTCGACAATTCTGACAGCTCTACGCTGTAATGCATCAAGTGGGTCAAGCTGATACTTGGGTGCTCCGTTCCAAAGATGGGAGCAGTACTCCAAATAGATTTAAAAATACGTTGCCGACCCTTAAAGACTCTATTAACAGCCCTTGTGAAGAACCATGTTGTATTTATTTTACTCGGAAATGCTGCAGGAGGCTCATTCCACAAATTACAGGTGTGAGGCAAAAAAGATCTCGTAAAACGCACAGTGTGCGATTTCAACAGATCTATGATATGTGGATGAACTTTCAGGCGGTGGCGGTTAGTGCGATGATAAAACCGCGTTAGTGAAGAATAATAATGAGAAAAGTACAAAATAAAACAATTATACCAACAGAAAGACCGCCAGTTGATGCATTAGTTTTTGAGCTTAACTGTCAGTTGCCAGGGGGCTCGATTTTTTAATCGCACGAAAATATATATCATATGAGCAATTCCAAAAACGAGCCCCAGACTACGAATACGCAAACGATGCGTAGGATATATTACATAAGGCAGTAGCTGGAACCAAAAAGCTGAAAATTGGACTGAGTGGCGTGCCTTAGGAGATTCCTATGTCCATCAGTGGACAGTCAAAGGCTGATGATGAAGTAAAGTGCCGAAAGGGCTGAATTAAAGAGGTCAAAAAGTGGTTAAAAGTTTTATTAATCTACGCATACGAAGTCGCGGGCAACAATAAATAATAATGATATAATGAATCAATGTTTAAGCTTGCTCAAAAAACGCATGAAGTCATGTTATGTCCCAGAAGAAGCGCATTTTTGAAAATTACAAAATGAGCGCTGGCTCTCACTTAGTTTCAGTTGGTCTCTAGCCTTAGAAAGTGCGACACGAGTCTATTGTTACATGATAACGAAACATCTGACAAAATTATGCCTTCGTGTGCTTTCCCGAAGTGTAAATACACAACTAAAAAACGCTATTTATTTTTGTAACAAAATGTACTGTACATGGTTATAATTAGGTGTTGAAGTAGATAGATAGATAGATAGTGGTACTCTTTACTGTGTACACCAGAAATAAAAATAACAACACGATAGAAACACTTACGAGCTAGTGCCACAAGTGGCGGACTTATCGCTAAAAGCGAAGCGGAAGTATTATGTCCGACGGCTTTGACTCGTTTTTACTAAGCAAGTTCAATGGTTATCTATTAATTTTATTTTGGTCGAAGCATTTCCCCGTATGAAAATCTAGGTACCTACCAAAAAAGTTATGATACTACGTATACACGATGTAATAATGAAATATAAGAGAATATGTGCTCGGGAACTGGATTCAATACCAAGTTGTTTGACAACTCGGCTGTGAAGAACTATTGAAAGTATGTGAAAGAATAACGACGCTGAAGTATTACGCCCGGTAGAAGCGGCGCTGATTAAAAAGCGCTGAGGCCTAAAGCGCACTAGTGGTTTGCTGAAAGTTGGCGAGTTGCTAGAATATAAGCCAATAGTAATCAAATATTTTACATATTAGATCATTGTACGTAGTATAGTATGAAATCTTTGATATAAGTGTTGTCTGAAGCAACGTGCTAGCCACGATATAAATAGCT
This sequence comes from Agriopis marginaria, assembly GCA_932305915.1. Classification (NCBI taxonomy): domain Eukaryota; kingdom Metazoa; phylum Arthropoda; class Insecta; order Lepidoptera; family Geometridae; genus Agriopis; species Agriopis marginaria. The sequence goes on from OW029933.1 coordinate 8,459,730, forward strand.
AGGATAATACTTTACGGGGTGTAACAAGCTATGGTGATACTCTCCCCATCAAAGTGAACAACTTGTGGGACAAAAGTTAGCTTTAAAAAAAAAGTGTCCTTATACACAAATTTTCTGTTGCTCTACAGTTGTGTATTATCGGGATATTTACCGTTATGTTTACCTATTAATAATTATATATCTGTAGTGGACAACCGTGATAGTTTAAAACAGTGTTTCTGTTGCACGTTTTATTTTCCTAAGGTGCAGCATACTCGTACCTATAAATCAGTCGTTATTATAACTACAACGTCACTTAGTAACCTACTCACTACTGCGTGGTACTACATGGTGACACGGTATAATTAAAATAATAAACCATCCAAGTGCGAGTCGGGCTTGCGCATTGAGGGTTCAGTACCACTATAAATTACAACCAGTTATCAATGCCTTCCAAAATAGTCGAAGCAATTGCTACGCAGTCACATATTTAATACTTTGCTACAGTGACACTTACGTATAACACAATTATAACTTGGTAATGAACAGAAATTTGTTACTGACTCATAATAGACCAATATATATTATTATTTGTTGTTATATCTTAGAGTGTGTGCTATAATCATGCTAAGTTTGACGCTTGTAATTATTACCGTTTTTACACTAGAGCAAATACAAAACTACGTTTAAAAAATTCGTAAGTTGTATGGGGACCCCCATTTAATTGTTTTTTTTTTTTTTACTTTTTTATTATTTCTTAGTTAATATGCTATAACATTGCATATTCTGTAAAAAATTCAACTGACTACCTATTACGGTTCGGAATATACAGCAGTTTAAATGTAGGACGGACAGACGGACGGACAGACGGACGGACAGATAGACAGACAGTGTAGGCTTAGTAATAGGGTTCAGTTTTTACCCTTTGGGTACGGAACTCTAAAAATGACCTCTTACGTGCGCTGGAACTTACACTGATGCTTGCCAAAGAATTCAACTTTTAAATATTAAAGCAGGAATTCTTTTAAACGAACTTTAGCTAATTTATGTAATTTATTTTAGCAAAACTTGAGACTGAGATTAATTGCACGAACTTAAAAAGAACTTTAATTTTTCTATTAGACTTATAAAGGACCGGTAAGCCGCAAGCGCCCACTCTGGTATTTTAAGCTGTGAGATTGCAAACTAAATAGGCAAGATATAAATGGACTAACCTTCATTATTAGTTTTCCTAGTAATTTACAGTATTTATAAGGGCTTAACTCAACGCCAGAATAAAATTGAAAAATATAGATTTTCCGTTTTTTTTTTTGACTACTACTTTCAAATAATCAATAACATGTCGTTGAAAGATAATTAAAGTTAAAATTTGTAAAAAAAAAATTTTTGTTCCTTGGTGGCCTTAATATTACCCTCGAACAAACGAAAACAAAAGGCCTAACTAAAATATCACTAGTGCGATTATTTAGTCCGATAATCTAACTTCTGAGCCTTTTACTACGACGTTAGCTCCATTTTTAGTTCATTTTTTCTCACTAGTCCGGTGCTACGCAAATCAACGGACTAGATAGATAGAAACTCTTTATTGTGTACACCAAATATAAAAATTACAAACAGATAAAGTTATATGATTATTATATACGGGATATTTACCCCGTCTTTGTCTTCCCGTGAACTTGGTGCCTGCGCCGAAATATCAGGAGCTCATTCCACAACCTTACCACGGTAAATATCCCGTAAATAATCACATAACTTTAGTAAACAACCGTGATAGTTTAAAACAGTGTTTTACAAACAATCAGAAAACACTTACGAGCTAGTGCCACAAGTGGCAGCCCTATCTCTTAAAACGATATCTTCCAGGCAACCTACTACTACTACTACAGAGTCTTTTAGAAGTTTGCCATTTAAAAATGTGTTGAAATTGGTTGCTGAGTAATGATAATTCGCGATAAGTCCCGATAGACAATTAACACGTTCAAATTGCAAAAGTATAAGTTACAGCTAGGTATATCCATTTCCATAATATTTAATTCAAATTATTCCATATACTTAGATAGAGAAGAAGTGCGTTGTTTTATTTTTAAACGCAATTTCATTCAAATAAAAAAATTCTACTGCGAGTTTTATCGGAATAATTAACCTACTTTCAGTTTTTATAAACAGTGAGTTTACAAAAAAATCTGCATTACCCGTGGAATTCTTTCAAGTGGCGTGACGCGTCTCCGTGATTGATCGTGAGTAAGCGTGACGCTTCACATTGCAACACGGTTGTATCGGCGGTTCACAATTGATTCTTATAATTTTTTTCTCATAAAATTAGTACCGACACAAATAGTCCTAAACCATACAGCTTAATACTTTTTGTTAAGTTTTCAATTAGCTTTACCGTAAATATGTCGTTAGCAACGCCTTAGCAATAGAATATGTTCACATCTCTACAAGGCATTATGAAAAAAAAGTCAGAAAAGTAAGTACAACACAACTACATAATTTAACTATTCATTTATATCTAGTCTATTTTGGCATAATATTTACTGTGTAATGGCCATTGACTCTGAAATACAGCGAAAACTATAGTTCAAAGCCAAATAGCCTTTACAAAATTCTTATATCAAATTAATTTATTTTGTTTGTTTGTTTATGATTATTCTTATTTTAACTTTATATCACGATAAACATTATGATATAACATCAGTATTCAAAAAATCCATAAAAATCCATAAATCTAATAGCATTTAAGTAAAAATAACGATAATATACACATACCTACACACATACAAAGTCACAAAACATCACAATAGCAATAAAATTATGTTATTTTATTTCAATAGTCACCCGATGTGATGTTATCTTAAAGCTTTTATGAGAAACTGTTATATAAATAATTATTATGATAAAAAAATATGTCAATCAATAATAAAACGTATTGACCAAGCAGAAAACTTAGGGCCCGTACTTTGCTAAACTACTTACGACGGCTTCACTTTACGTGAGAAGATACTTCTATTTGCAAGTTTTATTAACAAGTTACTTGTTACGAGCTTATACTTGGAAGGCAGTTACGATCTATAGTGAATTGTTATGAAATGTTCTAAAATACCATGCTATTATTAAAAGGCATAAAAAGAGTAACACTATTTTAAATACGCGTAAATAATCAAATAGCTACGGATAAAAAGCCTACCTATACTAATATTATAAAGAGGAAAGATTTGATTGTTTGTTTGTTTGCATTGAATAGGCTCCGAAACTACTGAACCGATTTGAAAAATTCTTTCGCTGACGGGAAGCTACACTATCCCTGGGTGACATAGGCTATAATCTATACCCGTGCGAAGCTGGGGCGGACCGCTAGTAGTTAATAAATACCAAACATGTTGCGTCGTTATTAATCTGTGGTATTTATCTTTCGTAAGTTTCTGTAAATTTGGCGGAATTATTTCCATCTGATGCGTACGGCACGGAAAAGTAGATTCTACCTCAAAACAATGTCTTCAAATCACGTGTGAATCGGTTTCTTCTTGGCAAGCGTACTTCAACGTAGACCGCATCATCGCTTAACATCAGGCGAGATAGTAGTTAAACGCAGGCATAAAATTTATTGAAAAAATTAATTAAAAAAAACAGTGCCGTAATTTTACACAACTTTGACCCGTCAAAACATGAATACCTCTTTTGTTTTATTTTGTCTTCTTCTTATATATAAAAAGCGATGTGTGTTTCTATGTGTGTATAATCCCTATGGACTCCACAACGGCTGGACCGATTTTGACGGGACTTTCACTAGCAGATAGCTGATGTTATACTTAAGGAGTAATCCACGCGAGTAAAACCGCGGGGCGCAGCTAGTTTCATATAATCACGAACAAGCCATAAACTGCAAAAGAATCCAAAAAAGTCGCAAAAAACATACCTCAATTGTTATTAACCGCTATGGTAAAAAAAAACGAAAAGTGTTCGATTGATGATTTTGATTGTGTGTTAAAATTTTCATAACCGTGGATTCAATGTCCTTAATTCAATTCAATTCAATTTCTTCTTCGTGGCTTCGTGCGGTATTGCCACAACTTGCCAATTCAATGTCCTTTAGTCGTAATATTAAACATGTTTACATAGTATTAAAAGCGTCAAACAAGTCATAGTCACAGTCAGAGTCAAGCAAAGTAAATCACGGTCAAGTCAAACTCATGCCCCTGTAAAGTGGTGGAGATTTACAAGAGGCTTCTATGGAGTTTCGAAAAATTATATCACTTTCCCACTCGAGCACGTTAACGAGCACTTAATAAATAATAATTCACCATTTACTACACATTAACACTCGAAAATAGACAAGTTTAGGAAAATAATCCAACGAACTGACGTTTTTTTCCACGTTGGCGCCAAAACTCTGTTTTTTTTGTTATAATTTTCATGACCGTGGATTCAATGTCCTTTAGTCGTAATATTAAACATGTTTACATTGTCTTAATAGCGTCAAACAAGTCATAGTCACAGTCAAAGCCAAGCAAAGTAAGTCACGGTCAATTCAAACTCATGCCCCTGTAAAGTGGTGGACACTTTACAAGAGGCTCCTATGGAGTTTTGTAAACAACATGAAAAGACACGTTTCACCTCGTTATATCACTTACCCACACTCGAGCACGTTTAAGAGCACTTAATGAATAATAATTCACCATTTAGTACACATTAACACTCGAAAATAGACAAGTTTAGGAAAATAATCCAACGAGCTGACGTTTTTTTCCACGTTGGCGCCAAAACTCTCTGATGATTTTCACTCTGCCGAGTGTTACTTTGTCAAAAATAGGATGATAATTTTAACTATGGCATCCCTATCTACTAAGATTCTCTGTGATTGTCATGAAAATTTTAACAGAAAATAAAAAAAAGAATCATAGTAGAAAGGTATGTGAAGTGGTTTTTTTTTTTTCAATTTAAACGTTCAATGTATAAAAGCAGCAGACGGCATGAATCACCTTTCACAAATGTACGTGAAATGATGAATAGAGCGCGGGTAGGAAGTGAACTCGGCAGGGAACCGAGCCATAGTGAAGTTTTATTTCGTACGCTTGTTGAAAACTGTTATGTAGTTGGCGTTATTGGGCAATTTTTCATCTATTTTATTTTCCAACCGATTGAATGAAATCTAATGCTTGCACTATTTCCATTTGTTTATTTGATCTTATAATTGCAATAACATTATAAAAAGTAGAATAAAAACATTTTGTTTTTAATATTGCACTGAAGTATATCGGGTACCTGCTACAGTCTTACGATGAAAAACCTAGCAAAAGTGTTTAGAATTTGTGGTTTTCACTCACTTTTTACAATTTTATTGCTGATGTCAGACCAAATAAATACTTTGACCGAGTTTAGTGTTTTTTTTGATAAATAATAGAAAGTTTTTCTACTGCAACGAAAGTCTACACTACTTACCATCAGGTGGCCCGTCGCTTGTTTGTCGTTCCTCTTTTTCAGAGTAAACTTTGGGTTCCAAGAAACGTCTAATACCTTAGCATGCTCAAAATATTCGTTCCTTACTTACTATATGATGCTATATCTTAGCTATGTTCGAGGAAAGTAATATACAAGACTTGACGGCAATTGAGAATTGATGGAAACTTTCAAATCTTACCTCTTTATAATATTAGTGTAAATACTTATTTTATATTACAACGGGAAGTGTTCTGAACCTGTTTGATTTGATGCCGGCGTCGCGGGTTTACCATCACACTAGCTACCATCACTTGAAAGCTCATCCACATATCATAGACCAGTGGAAATCGCACTGTGGAATTAAATGAGCGGTGTTTCCGAGAAGCTACAGCATGGAGTTCTTCATAAGGCGAGTTAATGCGAGTCCTAAAGGGTCTGCAACGTAGTTGTGATGTCTCTGGTGTTACAAGTATTCATAGGCAATGGTGACTGCTTACCATCAGGTAGCCCGTCTGCTTGTTTCCCACCTATGGCACTTTTTGTAGTTTTTATTTATGTTTGATTCAATAGGCTCTTTAGATGCCTGTACTCGCATAAGACAGGTTAGTATTCAGGTGTAATTGTTTCGAGCTATGTCATTGGCAGGGAAGCGAGAGGTCGTCATCAGGCGGCCTTCGATATAAATAGCAGTGAGCATCCGAGATCAAACGAATTGTGTGCCCTGGGCCGTGAGCGGTCCGTCCACATGACGGCGTCGGCCCCCCTCCGCCCTTGGTCCACCCCTGTGTCTTCTTGCATCAACTTACTGTGATTGCCATCAAATGGGATGTAAATACAGTTTATTGATAACATTACTCACATTTAGGAAGTTGATTAAAATAATAGAAGTAGTCAAGTACGTGTCGAGACACGTAGGTAAATGGTAAATTTCTGTAGCCATGTCATAAGTATCGTAGTACCGTGGTAGCCTATTTGGGAGACCGCTAGAATTAAAAGCTTAAGGTCACGGTGTTAAATTCCGGGCTTCAAATCAAAGAGCTCTTTGGAGTTTATTTACGGATACCACTGGCTTTTCGTTGAAGGAAAACATACTAATGAAATTAGTTTTTAACTGTCAAAATAACGTAGACCAAGCAACATACGTACATGTTTGTCAAGAGATGTACAATCCCACAGAAAAGAGAAGTAAATAGAACGGAAATGAGAAGGAAAATCTGTCGCCAAGTATTATGACAGAGTTTTGCTTGAACATTCTCATTTATGTCAACGCATCGAACTCCGCATCCAAAGAACTTGGACCTTACCTTTTTGGGTTACGTCTCAAAGTTCTTTGTCCGCATCACAGCTGCTAACTGATTTCAAATAACTGACGTTTCGTTAATATGGGTGCAACTGGCTACAAAAAAAATCTTACAAAAATGCCTTGACAGCCGTTCTAATTTAAACAATTTTTTTTTCTTTTCTGTGTACAATCCAATAGGAAGACGGGTGTATAGTCATTAGTTTTATGTAATATCAAATATAGTTTAAAAAAAAAAGGTAAAAGTTGACAAAGGGCACGGACCCAGGAGTCCGTGGAGTATAAATAAACAATAAAAAAATATAGGAAGACGATTTTAATTTTTTTATTTTTGGTACCGTGATTACCGTGTTATTTTGTAACGTGTTATAGCACTGTTATTAGCGTGATATGTGGTTTCATACAGAAATATACGTGTCTGAGTAAAATAACCACGACAAACAGACAGATGGGCGGAAAAGGCAAAACTAAAAGGTCCTATTTATGGAGACTTGGAGCGTTGAGAGGTGCGTCGTAAATATATGAGAGAGTTAACGCAAAATCGTTTGGCGTTACTCGCGTAACACGATTTGTCATGAACGAGGCCTATGAGTTCTGTTTTGCTACAGAACCAGAACTCTAAACAAGTGTTCTAATATCACCGTGATTTCAAACTACAAAATTATTTTGAATATACTGTTGTTGTTTGACCATAAATCTGACTCTAGGTCTATCTCTGTCCTTGAACTTTTCGTTTCAATTGTATGTGAAACTTAACTAAAATCATGATACATACCAAATATTAAAATCATTTCTCCTTGTTTCAGATACTAAACACCCGCTGGCCACGAAAAAGTATGCCAGCGAAACATGTGCCAGCAATCGGAATACTGGAACACAATGCCTGCCAAGAACGTTATTTCGAAATGGCTGCGGGCGAAACAAGGGAAACATAAACACTCACCATGGCGCTAGTGTGCGAGTAACTATCGGGAAAAATATGAACGCGACCGAAACGGAGCTACTGGTGGCACGGAGCCAGCTTGACATCACATACAGAAGCCCCGAGTACTCGCTGGAAACTACCGGCACTGCCTTCAACTCCAACATAGAGTTTAATGTCACCTTCGACAACTCTTCTAGCTATAACTTCACAGACATCACGGAGCACTGGAATGTTTATACCAAACTCCTCCAGGACCGAGCTTTACTCGTTTGTTTTCTACTTCTTTTCTCACTGACCACTGTGTTCGGCAACATGCTTGTGATACTTGCCGTGGTCCGGGAACGCTACCTTCACACGTCGACAAACTACTTCGTGACGTCATTAGCTGTGGCTGATTGCCTGGTTGGTCTCGTGGTGATGCCTTTCTCAGCGCTTTACGAAGTCCTCGAGCATACGTGGTTCTTCGGAGTAGACTGGTGCGACGTGTGGCGGTCGCTCGACGTGCTCTTCAGTACAGCATCGATATTGAATCTGTGCGTGATATCCCTGGACCGCTACTGGGCTATCACGGACCCTATAACGTACCCGATGCGAATGAGCGGCCGTAAAGCCGCTTTCCTCATCGCGGCCGTCTGGGTATGTTCCGGCGCGATATCCTTCCCGGCGATAGCGTGGTGGCGGGCCGTCCGCACCGAAGAAGTGCCCGATTACAAGTGTCCGTTCACGGAAAACTTAGAGTATATCATATTCTCATCGACAATATCTTTTTACTTGCCACTTTTTGTGATGGTGTTCACGTATTATCGCATATACCGCGCGGCAACGATACAGACGCGGTCTTTGAAGATAGGGACTAAGCAAGTGATGAGACCGAGTGGCGAGTTGGAGTTGACCCTGAGGATACATAGAGGGGGAACTATGAGACAACGGAGTGAAGTGTGCCAGGGGGTGTGTACGCCCGAAGAGGGAGATCACGAGCCGTTAACGGCGTTACAGAACAATGGGTTATCGCGATCGTCGACGCGGTTGACGAACGTGGCACACGCGAAAAATTTACCCAAGAACTTTTCGTTATCGCGTAAGCTGGCAAAGTTTGCGAAAGAGAAGAAGGCGGCTAAGACTTTAGGGATAGTGATGGGAGTGTTCATAATATGCTGGCTGCCGTTCTTCGTGGTGAACTTGCTGTCAGGGATCTGTTCCGCGTGCATCGCACACGAGGAGATCGTGAACATGGTGGTCACGTGGCTGGGCTGGGTCAACTCCTCCATGAACCCCGTTATCTACGCGTGCTGGAGCAGGGACTTTAGAAGGTGAGAATTATAATTTACTTATACTACAGAAATCAGAAATGTTTAATAAATGCACCAGTTAAAGCTACACATCTCTAAACACTAGACAACTCTACACTAAAATCTTCACCACTTAAACATCTAACATTGTTTCAAGAGCCTTAATACGCTACTAAAGATGGTAGTGATGAGAAAAAAAAAACCCTAGTTAAAAACAAACACGTGAAATCAATATCTACCTATTAAAAGTAAAATATCTCTACTAAGCAAATTGTATGCTCGATGGAGCTCTGATTTTATTTCCAACATGCTTTTAAACTGAAAGCGAAGATGGCTGCCTGTTAACCAATGTGTGCGTATTTAATTCGATTTATTTACGAGCGAGCGTTCGATGTATCGATACATTGATATGATACCTACTTTATTTCGGAAAATGTCAAATAAGAAGTAACAAACCAGAGTCTTATCGTAATATTGGAAATTTTCATCAAACATTTGTGAGTTAGGAATTGACTCAGATAAGCGTAGGTATATACTTTTATAATTAATTATTTGAATCAATTATAATAATTCTTTGTTTGTATTACTAGTATTACTAGCGAAGCAAAATTCTCCGACTGGAAACAAGTCGAATTTTATTTTGTATATTTGTTTAACGATACCTTGTGTACCATTGATTTGATCTTCATGAAATTTTGTAAGCAAGTTGTTCATGCAAGTACAATTTTATAATGGCCGCGACTTCATTCGTGTAGACTTTTATATTAAAATTTCATTTTTTTTTACCTTATTTCAGCTCCTTCGTAAAATCGCTTCGTAAAACGGACCTCTACTACACATTATAAGAAATCTTCCTACCAAATTTCAGCCGCGAAGGTCAAGTAGTTATCGAGATTTTGTGATATAACTCAGTGAATGGTATTTCGCTTTTTCACATATATAAATATTAGCTGTTCCCCGAGGTTTCACCCGCGTGATGATGACAAATGGTGTCGATGATGAAGAAAACTAACCTATATCACTCTCCGGCCCTTGAACTATACCTATACCCATCAAAAAATTTGGTCGATCCGTTGCACCGTTGGTGCGTGAAGGAGGAACAAACAAACATACTTTTGCATTTATAATATTAGTATGATAGAGATATAATTATATTTGTATAGATATATATTCATAGCAGTCATACGGCAGTGAAACGTGGGCCTAATAAGCATGCTCAAAGTCGCACTGGCTATGGAGAGAGCTATGCTCGGGGTTTCTCTACCGAGATCAAAATGAGGAACTAAAAGAGACCGCAGAGAAACGCTGGATGCAGGCCGCTTCCAATCGGCCCTTTTGGAGATCGATGGGGGAGGCCTATGTCACAGAAGACATAATAGATACCTATGTCCAGCAGTGGACATCCTGTGGCTGAAATTATGATGATGATATTCAAAGCAATGTATAGATAATGCCAAGTTACTAACGCAATTAAGCCTTGCCACAGCTGCTTGATTAAGCCTTTTCTGATCCGGCTACAACGCGCAATGTTAAATTGTTGGTCACAGGCTGTCAATTAAGGGGCTCCGGACGATCCGCTCACGTCCCGTCCCGTCTCGTCCCGTCCCCGGGCCCGGCCGTGTGTTGGAGCGTGACCGGAATGGTAACGTCACCATAAATCAGATAAAAAGAATTTTTCTGTTGATAATACGACGGTAAATCACTGAGCGACGGTTTTGCAAAACGGCCGATTGATTGTGGCCGTTTTTTTTTTCGAGTAAACTGTTTGTGAAAAATTAGCCTCTTTAGAACAGTATTTTCATGTGTTGCATGTAAATTTTTTATTCACAGTTTTTGTCATGACACCTTTTTGTCACCAGTTTTGACACCGTTTATATAGGTTTGGACAAATTAAATGTCGTTACGAAAAAACCTAATAAGGGCCTCCCAGCATTGCATAGTATTTTGAAAGAAAATTGTTCATATTATTCATGGTTACGCATATAGACTGCACTAAGCTGAAAGGAGATCCTTGTACTCATCATAATGAATAACTTTTACTATGGGACCAACCCTGAAATCGCAAAAAGATAACAGCTATTCAAACAGCAAGCTCAAAAGTAAACAATGGTGTAATAAAAAAAGTGAACTTATATGTTTCTGTCCGCGCTGGGCATGGACACATGGACAGAGTCTTATTTCACAATTTTCATTCAAAATAGCTTATTTAGCATATTACATTACCTCTACGCCATAGATAGATACGTCGTAGCGAGCTACGCCGTAGTGACCTATGCCGTAGTATGCTATGCCGTAAAGAAGTAATTAATAATTAGAAACTTTCAGTCCTTGTTTTTATCATATTGTTAAAACTAAGGAGTTACATTAAAAGTTAGTTTATAAATTGAAAATTAAAATTTTAGTATATAGTACTGTAAAATGTTATAAACCTTATACTTTAGTATTTTCCATTCCATAAACTTTTTAGTGATCGCTAAATTAAGTTTTTGTAAGCAACACCTAAATTAATAATTCTGTAATAAAAAACAAGCATCAAAATCTCGTTAACGAGGTTTTTAGTTAGCCTACATAAATTAATAAAGGTTTTACCTCTCTATCAGCCCTTAATTGGTTAACTGAAGCTTATTATGTTTGCAAAATCATAATTATGAATAAATTTCAGTGAGATTAAATGGAGATTATACTGCGGAAGGGTTACCGAGGCATTATAATGCTGACCCAGTTCTTAATGAATGCCAAGAAATAAAACGCTAGTGCGAAACCAACCAGAGTTGGAACTCCTACTACAGTGGTTCTAGAAACAATAGTAAATCGCTACAGTTGCCGGCAAAATTAGTGAACAACAATGTTTATGTAGACCATGACGTAGCAGAAGCATTCAAAGTTGGTTTACTCAAGGGCGACGATGGTTGAGCGGTAGCATGTACGCTTCTCAATTTAACGGCACCTGGTTCAATCTTCGGACTTGCACCAATCATTTATTAGTATTAGTATTTAAATGTTTCGATGCCATCGCTTAATTCTAAGAAACCAAAAAAAAGTTTAAAAACAAACGATATTTACTAACTTGCACTGGGCTAGCACGGTGAATTAGAGCTCATCCTCTCTCTCTCTCTCTCTCTCTCTCTCTCTCTCGCTGTAAAATATTAAATATGTAAAGACAAGTCCTTAAATAACACCTAAGATAACAAACACACTCTCACACACAATATACACAACATATTAATTAAGTGACAACTATTTGTATTGCTGTTATTCAAACTCTTTCTAGTACCTCCCTCGCCTATATTGTTTTAATTGATTTATATTGCCCCAATTGACCAAATAGGTCTTTACATTTTACGAATAGGTCCAATGTCCACTAAACCTAAAAACTACATACATTAATGTTTTTTTTTTATTTGATTAAAATTGCCTTTTTTACTCAGTGTGCACTTTAAAATTACTGGTTAAATGTAATAAAACCACTCAGCATAAAATACAACAGTTTCATGGGAAATTGTAGGCCTGTTATAACTTCCTAGTATTGCACATACCACTTTTGTTGTTTCAAAACAACCAATTGTTAAAATTAATCATAAATTATCCGCATACCACTTAACCCAGTTTCTGTAAATTAAAAAGTTAAATTCCCAGTTGAAGTAATCATCAATCCAGCAGTCCAACAAATACAATAACAGCCAGCAATGATTGCATTGCTTCTTATTCGTAGCATTAACGAAGTTTGCCGAGTGCCCTGTTATTTTAGAGTACAACTTGAACAGTACTCAAAGTTTTGACGTTTGTGAAAAGATTGTTTTTTTAATTCTTTCCTCTTGAGAGGATTTTGGCGTCCCACGTTGCCAGTATAAAGTAGGTATTAAGATTTTCAAGTTTTATTTAAATACTAGCTGCGCCCAGTGGTATCACCCTCGTGGATTTAACATCAGCTATCTGCCAGTGAAAGTCCCGTCAAAATCTTTCCAGCAATTTTGGAGTCATTCCGGAGCGTAGTATGTTCTTAAACTTGAAACTATTGACTACTTCATCATTCATCATTTCAACCTATCGCATGTTCCCACTGCTAGAACACAAGCTTTCTCTCAGAGCGAGATGTCATATATGTCATTGAACTTTTTGAGGTTCTTGGACATACCGGTATTCTCACGATATTTTTCATTTGCATTCATTTCACGATACTGTTCAGTTGTTTTTCAGCGATAGCATCGAACCTACCATCAACTATACTCTAAATTTCTATTGTCTACTTGAAAATTCAAAATTATACTTGACACTGGGTAAATAGACAAGATGTCTGGAGCCAAAAAAAAACAAGTTAACGAAGTGACGGTTCACCATTTTGTGCAAAGTTTGCGCACTGCTTCGTCTGTGGTTATTGGGTTTATTCCGTCGTTCGCCCAACTTTGTTCCCGTTTGATGAAATTTCTGAAAAGTTTGTTTTATTGGGTACTAATGCGACTTTGAGGATTACGCTGATTTTTAAAGGGTCAGTAGGGACCTCAAAGAGGTTTTGATGGGTGTGTTTGTAAAGAACTTGATAAAAGGTTTTAAAAAGGTCGTATTGCGATGGGCTGGGGTTTGAATTAAAGCACAGATTGTAATGATAATAAAGGTTATACTTTTTATGTTAGGGTTTTAGCCGTTGGGTATTAAATTCTTTTGGTAAAATATATTACCTAAGTAGGTATACAACATGAATAAGGCGATATTCTGTGACGTCACAAGTGAAAATGCATATTTTTGGTACCCATCTCTGTTCTATTTCCATCTTGATGTCTTAGGTAGATATCAAGATGGAAATAAAAATATCTAAGAAGTAACTATGTAATTGTATAGTTTTAATGCATAATCAGTTAAGGTTAAAATACCAAAATTTTTGAAGTTAGGTCTTATTATACCTAACTGAATTACCTTCCTCTTTTGACTTATTATATTAAATTATTAAGAAAACTCTAATCCCAAATTAAACATTTCATTTCAATCATTTGACCTCTCGGTGCGAATAATCAACTTTGCCCGAAGATATTACTCCGAATTCCAAATTGACATGAAAAATCAAACACTAAACTACACTAATAAACTGAGATAATTTTTTTTTTTTGATGACGTCACCCACCCATCAGTCGGTCAGTTACTAATAAATTCAAATTTAGTTACCATAGCAAAAAAAGGTTACCAAAACTGGGACAGATGCCTTCTCTGAAAGAGAGGATGGGCCCTAATCCACCATACTGGGCCAGTGAATGTTGGTGAATGTCATACGTCTCTAAACTTTTTGATGTTCTTGGATATACCGGTTTCCTCACGATGTTTTCTTTCACTGTTTTTAAGCGATGACATCGAAAATGCACATAATTTATTTAGGTACTAAATAAGTAATTGGTGCAGTGCCGAGGTTCGAACCGGGTGCCGTCAGATTGTAAAGTGCACATGCTACCGTTTAGCTACTATCACTACCTTAATATATAATAATATTTATCCAAAAGCAAATTATAATGTGTCTGGGAAGCAGATCGAACCCCAAGCGGTTTTTAGCGCCTTGGTAATCCACTTAGACTTAAACTGTCTCAGACTGTTACCGACGTCGCCATAATCTTATCAGAACCAAAGAACCACTCGATTTGTGCAAGTCCGTGCTTCAGCTTGAATAAAAGTATTGGGTACACTTGGTAACCTTTGGAGTAACAAGATCAAAATGCATTATTTTAGTCCCGTATATGTCCACATTTGACCATTAATTCGCCGAAGGTGAACGTAGACTTAGAAGATACCTATTCATTCTGACCTTAAAACGACCTATATCATATCTCATGAAACAAGGAAGCCATCAGGTTGACCAGCTCAAAGCGACACAGGGTTTAGTCCTGAATAAAATAGAACTTAAAAATAAAGATTATTTATTTGCACAAAACACGAGTAAATCATACACACATATAAACGCATGCACAATAAGTGGGTTAAAATATTAGTCACTTTGTATCATGTTTTGCCTAGTTTGTAGGCGTACAAATCTAGAGAGATGGTATTAAAATACCTTAAGAATTATTTATACATATAAAAAAGTATTAGTTAAATTAACTGTCGAAATAATTTCAAGAGTTCAGATTAAAAAAAAAACGTAGAATCAGTGAAGAAAATAAGACCAAATCTGAATCGGGTAAGCTATCGTACGTCTCGTTTTAACCTCGCTTGTGACTCAAGCGCCCCCGACTTTCGAGGGTTAATGGCTTCGAAGGGTCCTAGACTCTCTACCCCTTTGTCGGGATAAATGAGAGCTCTTTGTACCTAACATTTCTCCAAGGTAATCACGACTTACGTAACTATTGCCTCGATATTTATCTTCCAACATTATCATGACTATAACCCAATAGACGGCGTCAACATCAATACTCATAAACTTCACTGTTGACATCGAATAGAGAAACTTAACTGAGGATATAACTACAAATATTTATTGTTATCGCTCCCACCAAAAATCTAAATGTTGCCAAGAAAATATATTTATTTCTGAACATCGAATGTTTTGATAATCATTTTAACCCCTCAAATTATTTAGAAAGCCTTAGCTCTAAGTTGAAACGCCTTAGCAATTAGGATAAGTGAACTCTCTGGAATCTAGTTCATCCTTTTAATTTAGTGGATAAGTTTTAAGCACAGTAATTAAGAGGGTAAGTTGCAAACATTCTAGACGGCATAATTCAATATCAGAAGATTAACTGCTCATTTACATGTAGTGGAAATAAGAATTTTCAAATTAATAAATTGCAGACTGCAAGTCGTTAAATTTTCTTTCATAGCCATAATTCACAATTTTATTAATAAATTCTTGTTTTATATACAATAAACTTTTCTACGGACATTAAAACAGTGACCGAATAATGCGGTAAATTAACCACAGACCTAAAAAAAAATTGCTAAGTAGAATATATGGCACTAACATCTTTTTTTTTTTACTTTCATCACAAGCTAACATCAGTCCATGGCTCCACGATTAACCCGTGTGTGTGTTGCACTGTTGCGCGATAAGCAGGCAAGCAAAAAACATTCGGACATTAAATGACTGACCAACAAATATTTGAATATTTACACGGAATATTTACACCGATTGTATATAGTTTTTCCTACGTATGACTAGGCCTGGGCCAAGAAATGCGATAATATCATAAACCTATAAATAATTGCAACTATTTAACTTTTTTTAAATTCTTTATTTATTTAAAGGATAAAACTTTCAGATTGATCCCATAGAAATTTCATCGATATAGGTTCACTAGTTTGGTTTTTAAATCAAAATAACTGGGAAAAAAATATCATCATAAAAATAAGTTATTTAAATACAATATACAACTTTCGAAAGAAGATTAGAAAAAATCAAAATGAACAGAAGCTTGACTTAATAATGTAGTCAGTATAAATAGAAGCAAAAACGAGATTTAATTTATCAAACAATCAGCAGGCGTATTTATTCGAAGCTGGGTCAGATAAGTAAATACTTTCAAACAGTTATAAATCTTCTAACAAATTAAACTGCCTCCATAATCATACAAATCTATCGCATTTTAACCGACTTCAAAAAGGAGCGGGTTCTCAAATAGTGTTTTTTTTTTCAATGTTTGTGACCTGTTGTTCTCCTTCATTTATAAGCCGATTTGGAAAAAAGCTTTATTTTTGTTTGAAAGAATAATATTTTCAGATTGATCCCATGGAAATTTCATCAAAATTGGTTTAAAATTGAGATAGTCTTAGTACGTGCATAATCAAAATAATATAATTATGATGATAAAATAAGTGATTTATAGGGGTTTTGTGACTATTTGGATGTTAAACAGTGATGTAAGTGTGTTATATCCTAAGGTTATAATATCATTGTTATGGCTAGTGCAACTAACGCGTGACTGTGGGTCCAAGTTGTTTCCGTACTGGGTCGGGACAAGTTGGGTATGTTTATATTACTGCAAAGTTTTTTTTAAATGTTAGTTTGTTATGTATTATGTGTTGTTGTTGCTACATTATTATTGTTATTATTTAATTTCTCGTGTACTGTTCTGTGTTGGGCATGGGTGATGTCACCGGCGGCTCCAACGGAAGACCAGCGCTGGTTGTTCGCAACCAGCATTATGACGGGTTTGTGGAAGAAAACAATTTGTAATGTGTGTATTTTTTTATTAATAATCAACAAAATGTTTTTTTTTTTTCATAAATAAAATGTGTCTTAGTTTTGCCGCGATTAGCGCGTCATCTTTGTATTTTTGATCGAAGAACTAGGGTTAAAATGCAAGCGTTGAAGATCAACTACTGAAACGTACGGTTAGGCCCTCAGATATAAATTGTATCAATCCTCGGATTATTCAAATGGACACGAAATAATGAAATCACACGAGGAACGGAGGTATTTACGTACTTATTTACAGCGTAGGTTTATTGAGAGCTTATTCAATGTTTATTACGAAAGGTCGTAGAGATTGGAGGAGAGAAAGTAATTGGGTCTTGAAATTCATATTTGATTAATAAATAAAATGATACAAGCAATACTGGGTGTCTTCTAAGCCAGAAGCTACCCTGCAAACAAATAGACTGGATTATATTTTGTAAATTTCTAATTATAAAAAAATATCATTATGTAGTTCATGTATATATAGATACTAAAATCACTGAAATTGATGTATGCAACATAATTTTTAGAGAGCAATGGCTTGGGCTCATTTGGGAATAGGCCAAAACTCTCAGTTAAGTTAACATTTATGTTTCACCTATTTTAGCATAATTTGCAATAAATGATTTGACTTTAGGTTTAATGTGTATTGTGTATATTGATACTTTTTAGGGTTTCGCACCCAAAGGGTAAAAACAAGACTCTATTAAGCCTACGAGGTCTGTCTGTCCATCTGTCCGTCTGTTCATCTGTCCATCTGCCTGACCTTGAAACGGCTGTATCTTTCGATCCGTAATAGATAGCCGGTTGAAATTTTCACAGAATATATTGTAACGTACATACAGGACAGATACACATACAGAGGACAGAGACAGATACAGGAATTTAGCATGGTTAACTTTAAAATATTTAAATACTTATTTAGTTTTTTTTTTGTTACAAATTCCTTTGTAAACACGAAAGAGACTAGATCCTGCAACACAAGCTTAACCTAGTGTAGGGTCTAGGGCACAACAGCTAGTTTTTATAATCTAGACTAAGTTTATAATATTATTTAAGTAAACATTTTTGTAATATGTAAGTCTTACTGAGTTAAACTAAACTATTAAACAGAGATAGGCGGACAGACAGACATCGTAGGCTTAGTAATAGTGTCCCGTTTTTACTCTTTGGGTACAGAACCCTAAAAATTATTGATGTTAGAGGGTTCTAAAAAAATAGGACAGAAGGACGGACAGAAAGAAACTTACACGGGTTCCTTGTATGAAACCCAAAAAAACATCTAGTAAAAGTAATCAGAATTTACTGCTTTCTTTCAGCTTTTTATAATGTAATGGTAACAGTCAGACGCATTTTCTCAGCGGTCGCACTTTAGAACATTTTTTATCACCCAGTCTCCACAAAGTAACAAGCAACATAGGTACAAACTTTCCGTAGGTACGTACGTATGTGGGCGCGGCTTGGATGAACTACAAAGAAAGTAGGCTGGCTTAACACTCTTGCCAAACAATAGTTCCAGTGTTCTTTTAAATACCCAGATACCACTTGTGTCACAAAAGACGAACTACTTAGATTGTGTAGGTCAAAACTGTTTTTCAAACGAATCTCTATTGTATTTCCGCTTCTAAGGTTTAAGGCCCTCTTTTACGGCTTTTAGCAATTTTGGTTATTCTAGTTTAAGTGTGTCTACTTCCATGAATAGCTTAAAATTAAAAAAATGGTGTCATATCAAAATTCAACATTTTATCTAGGAACTCCCAAAGACCGAAACATGATTAAATACATTTCGCTCGATAGAAAAAAAAATTTAAGTAACACTGATTTGCGCTTTTCTACCTGATTTTTGGATTCATTCAATTACAGCAGATTAACTAACAAATAATAAAAAAGTCAAAAAATAAAAACAGAAGGGGGGTCCCGATACAAACGTATATTTTTACGTATTTTTGTATTAGCTCTAATGTAAAAACGCTAATACGTACAAGCGTCAAACTTGGCATGATATCATAGTACACACTCTAAAGTATAACAACAAATAATAAATAATGGCCAAAGTGCGAGTCGGTGACAAGTTTATGTTCATAGCAATGTTATAACTGGTATTTTCGTTATTGAATTTCGTGGTGATACGGAAACCTCAGTGCGCGAGCCCAACTCGCACTTGGCCGGTTTATTTATTCTAAAACCCCCAATTTCTGAACTATGAATATGAATAATAAAAAAAAAAAAAAAAATATATATGGCTTTGGTTACGGAACCCTACCATATGCGACTCTTGACACGCTCTTTGCCAGTTATTGAATGTAAGATTGCAGCTGGTAGACTAGAGTCAAATATTAAAATAACATGATTTATTTAGATTTTTTAAATATTAATGCAGCTGTCAGGCGTATTCTTTCAGGGATCCGACTGTAAAGCAATGCAGCAAGAAAAATTTAGCAGTAAATATAACTCTAAGCCTGTTTGATTGAAGGCTCCATTCATATCTGCCCTTTAGCTTCATAAAATATAAAATAAATCTATAAAAGCCAACATCTTTTCACGAGCAAATCTCATTTTATGAACACAGGTATAAAATAGACAGCATTTACTTTGACAAACTTTTTCTGTCAACAGAACTGTGCAAAACATGAGGCAGGTGGCGCGAACAGCGTTATTAAATTATCCCATGCATAAATCTTGCGAAAACATTTTTGGGCCTTCAGGGTCGCGTACTCAGGGGCAAAAAAGGAGTCACTTTACATTTTTACTCGGATCGTAAGCCTGCAAGTAAAAAAACATGCAATAATATGGTTTAAGGCAGTAGTATAGTTTCAAAGACCTTATTATTCACTAGCTGTTGCCTGCGACATTACATAGCCTATACTTCAATCTGGTCATAGCTAAGCATATTCGTGAAAAGTGCATTTAAATCCATCCAGTGGTTTAGGAAATGTGCGTGCACAAACAAACAAACGGACAAAGATTTAAAAAACTGTCTTAACGTGTTCAGCTGTTTATTTTAAGACACCCCTGTGTGATTTTTTTGTTCAAATCTCTCAATTACAGATCTCTACGATATATGTATAGATAGATACTAGCTGAATTCCACGGTGCTACGCGCGATTTTCCAATTTTCCCGCATTTTCTGGGAGAATAAGTACCCTATGTCCTATCCCAAAATTTGTTAAGATCGGCTTAGCGGTTTAGTCGTGAAAAGCGAACAAACATCCAGACAGACAAACAGTTACTTTCGCTTTTATAATATCAATTACAGATCTCTACGATATATGTATACTTAGATAGATATAAATTACAAATAATGTAGAAATGCACGAATGGAGGACTTAATGCTAAACAGTTTCGACCAGCCATTCACCAGGTTTGAACAAATGGTATATAGGCGTGCATCCAAATTGTATAAGGCTAAAAAACAAAAAGGTAATCTACCAACTAAAATAATAAAAAGTTTTTTTTTACATGAAATAGATAAACAGATACATCCAATATATAAATAAATGACAAAAATTATATATCAATACATACAGCTAACAATACATATAACTTGTTTCGATACAAAGCGTTTTAAAATGGGTGTTAAAATTACCTCTCGGGGCTAGCATAGCATCGTCAACACTGCCAGTGTTGCAGGTATACATAGGCAGCGGTTTCTGCTTACCATCAGGCAGACTGCATGCTTAATAGCCGCTCTTTAAAAAAACTCATCATCTGTATGTAGATATAGGTTCAATTCAGTTCACTAAATGTATTTTTATTATATACAATACATGTATAATTAAACACTTTCGAAAAGTCAACATTGGCATCGATTCTGATGCACTATAAACTAAACTAAACTAAATTTGACAGCTCTAAAATTATTGCCATCTTGCTCTCACATATTAAAATGAAAAGAGTGGCAGATAATTTCAGTCCTGTCAGATTGGTTTAGTTTAGGGAGTGGTATGACAGAATCGACGTCAATTATTAAACTAAACAATAGGCATAGCAAAATGTAAATAATCAACACCAAAAAAGTACAATACAATACAATACAATATTACTTTATTACACACCTAAAATACAAATGAAACTTAAACTAACATAAAAAAAATATATATATACGGCAGTATAATGGGCGGCCTTATCGCCTAAAGCGATTTCTTCCAGGCAACCTTTGGATGGACAGGACTAAAGAAGTTGAAAAACGGTCGGTGGTGCACATAAGATATGAATAAATATATATATATACATACATAAACTAAATACGCAATGCTGAATACATACCATAAATATTATAAATAAAATACATAATATATATACGTACCAATTAACACGAAGAAAAATAATGTGTATAGTACTTATTTTTTGTTAATTTGTTTCATGGCCATTGATACAAAGTCCTTCAGTCGTAATATTAAACAAGTCTTCATTGTATTAAACAGCGTCAAACAAGTCATAGTCACAGTCAGAGTCAAGTAGGTATGTGGTGGAGGCTTTACAAGTGGTTCCTAGGGAGTTTTGGAAAAAACACGAAAAGACATGTTTCACCCCGTTATATCACTTCCCACACAAGCACCTTCACGAGCACTTAATAAATAATAATCCACCATGTTTTTTCCACGTTGGCGCCAAAACTCATGATTTGTTTTTTAATTCTTTTTTTTTTGTTAAAATTTCCATGACCGTGTATTCAATGTCCTTTAATCTCAAACAAGTCATAGTCACAGTCAGAGTCTATCTAAGTAAGTCAAACTCATGCCTCTGTAAAGTGGCGGAGATTTACAAGAGGCTCCTATGGAGTTTTAGAAACAACACGAAAAACATCACCTCGATACATCGCTTATCCACACTCAAGCACATTTACGAGCACTTTATTAATAATAATTCAGCATTTACTACGCATGAACACTTGAAAATACACAAGTTTAGGAAAATAATCCAACGAGCCGACATGTTTTTTTTCCACGTTGGCGCCAAAAACCATTAAAATAAATTACACCTTGGTGTTGCCAAGTGTTCTTGTTGGAAAACTACCAGTCTTCGATTTGGTAGTTAGTTGATGCTTAGATACTTTTATAGAAAATCATCCATTAAGGTGGTTCGTTGCACAAATGGCGGGAAATTCAAATTTCAAACAGTTTTCTTGTCTTTATAGCTAGGCCGGGTAATTATTGTAAATCACCATGATGTTTGCGCAAATTGATTATTATTCTTTACAAAATCATGTAAAGCTATTTATCTCTAATGCCCATTATTACTTACATTTGTGAATAAACAATTTTTTGCTGTTTCAAACGGTTTCTTCACAAATGTAAGTAATATGGTGCGTTACTGTTAAATAATTGTACATTATAATGTAAAGAACAGCCAACATTTTGCGCAAACACTGTGTTATTTAAAAATAATTACCTGGCCTGGCTACTAGGACCAAAAAACTGTTTAAAATTTAAATTTCCCGCCATAGGTGAATCGAACCACCTTAAGTTAAATCGGACAAAAAAACAATTGAGCTGATAGATCTGTCCACGCTGGACCTAAAAAATCCACTAAAGTAAACAGAGTCATTAGTTAAAGAAAAGGGTCTTGAATATTAAATGCTTTGCTTACACATTCCATGGCGTGATTCACACGCCAAAGGTTCGGGTTTACATATTGGCACAGAGGTTGTACCTGCGTGACATGAGGTCAATTAGACCTCTAACATAGGGATTGGTTTTTCCATATTCACATCCTATTTTTACAAGCTTTTATTTAACTTTCCCTGTTAGTATGTATGTATGGGACAAATCTTGCAATTGAATTTTAGACTCTCAACCGATCGAGCTGAAATTTTGCGTACACGTTTAGTTTGGATGACACTGGCGTCATTTCTGTCATACCACTAAACTAAACCAATCTGCAAAAAAAATTCTCTTTCTGCTGTTAAAATTTGCAAGTTGAAGTGGCAATGGGCAGGCCACATCGCTCGAAGAACCGATAACCGATGGGGAAGAAAGGTTCTTGAGTGGAGACCACGAACCGGAAGACGCAGCGTAGGTAGGCCTCCCACTAGATGGACCGACGACATAGTGAGAGTCGCTGGCATCCAGTGGATACAAAAGGCAGGCTGTCGTTCAGTGTGGAGGTTAAAGGGGGAGGCCTATGTTCAGCAGTGGACGTCTTCTGGCTGATGATGATGATGATGAAACCAATCTGACAGGACTAAAATTATCTGCCTATCTTTTCATTTTAATATGTGACAAAAGGATGGCTAAAATTTTAGAGCTGTCAAATTTAGTTTAGTTTAGAGAACATCAGAATCGATGCCATTGACGTCGATTCTACCATACCACTCACTAAACTAAACCATTCTGACAGGACTAAAATTATCGGCCTCTCTTTTCATTTTGATATGTGAGAGACGGATGGCATCAATTTTAGAGCTATCAAATTTAGTTAAGTTTAGTTTAGAGTATATCAGAATCGATGCCAATATTGGCATATGTACTCTAAAGTACTCTAGTTTAGTGAGTGTTATGACAGAATCGACGCCAATGGATGGTTAGCTAAATAACGTCATTCTAAATTCAATGTAGTGGTCGCCCAAATAAGACAGACCAGTTACTTTTTATGCGCTCCCATGATATGGGTATCAAATGAAAGAGTTTGCTGAGAAGAATACAAAAGAAGTCGAAAAAGGTTGTTCTAATTTATTTTTATTTGTTATTAATAATTTTATTTCCATTTCTTCGGTCGTCTGGTCAATGCAGGTGTTTATGTATTCTTCGTTAAATTCCAGCAATACACGTGTGTAAGTTTACATACAACTTTATTATGTAGTAAGCTTGTATACTGTATAAAAGTATGCGGGCCGCCTTTCCGGCGCGCCGTCGCCGGAAACGTAGGCGTCCCAGAGGCAAACGGTGGCATTTTGTCATCTCACAAAACCACAAATTGTCGCGTGCTCCGGAAAAGCCTTTTCTTTAGCTTTCACTATATTTCACTTTGTTTTACTATATTTTTACTATTTTAGCTTGGAAAATGAGAAGCGCTCTTGTGGGAATTTAACATTGACGTCTATTAAACTAGAGTACCCTAACTAGAGTATAATACTACTTAGTTGTTATTTTATTTTGGCGTCGCACATCTTGTGCATTTGCCAATGTAAAGTATGTAAATATTTTCAAGTTATATCATGAAAAAAAAATCTTTTAACTAAACTGTTACCTTCACAATCTATACATATATATATACAAAAATGAATTTTTATTTACATTGGTCACGCCATAACTTGAGAATGATTACCGATTTCAATCATCTTTTTTTTTTCAAGTTTTCTAATACTTTGTGGAACGTTTTTATGGAAAGAAAAATTATGAAAATTGAGCAGAAAATTGGAAAATTTCAGAAAACTAGATTTCAACATCGCGGGTTTGTCAGTTCTAAGACATGACAACGTCTGTCGGCTCAGCTAGTATTATAATATAATCAATCTATCTATATCTAGTTATATCTATAATATAATAATCGTCTGTTATAATATATAATGTTATAACAGTTTAGTCTGCCCCGGTGGCTCAGTTGGGAACCTACCTTCTGTGCTTGGGGGCGTGGGTTCGATTCCCATCTAGGACAAACATTTGTGTGATGAACATTTGTGTTTGTTCTATGTCTGGGTGTTAATATCTATTTAAGTATGTATTTAAAAATATATATGTACGTATATCAGTCTCTGGCAGCCATATTACAGCTTCTCTTAGTTTGGGGTCAGATGACCGTGTGTGCAAAAAATGTCCCAGATATTTTATTTTAAAATTTAAAAATTTAAGTTTCCTCCATACTTTCTTATTGTGTATGGGATCGGCGGTGAACCGTTTAACAAAGTTGTTTTACAAGTATTTTTGTTTCTAAGGCTACAAACTCAACAACAGTTTTAGATATTTATAAATACTTTCAGTAAAGTTTTAGAACTAAAAGCTCCACGTGAAGTTTTAAACAGAACTTTGTTTGTTTGACTGTTTTGTCTCATATTTTCGTTGAACACACACGTACCTACTTCTATCCACAATAGGTTTATGTATTACTCTAAGGTATTACTATTTATAACCCAATGAATCCGCATTAGACATACAAAACTTGATAAGGTTAACATAATAATCATCAGCCAGAAGATATCTATTGCTAACCATAGGCCTACCCCTTAAAACACACTAAACGAAAGTCTGCCATCTGCATTCACTGGATGCCCGTGACTCTTACGATGTTGTCTGTCCATCTACCGGAAGGCCTATCTACGCTGCGTCTTCCCGTTCGTGGTCTCCACTCAAGAACATTTCTTACCCATCGGTTGTCGGTTCTTCGAGTGAAGTAGCCTGCTCATTGCCACTTCAACTTGCAAATTTTAATAGCTATGTCGGTGTCTCTTCTTTTTGGCGAATATCCACGTTTCGGATTCTATCGCACAAAAAACTCCGAGCATAGCTCTCTCCATTGCCCGATGTGTGACTTTGAGTTTTTCCAAAAGGCCAGTAGTTAAGGACCATGTCTCAGTACCTACCAAGGATATTGGAAGGAATTATCATGAGGACAAACATACCTTCCATCAGGGAAAACGCGGAAAATTTGAAGACTAACAACTTTTGTTCTACCAGTTTTCGAAATTGGCAAAACTTCGCTTTTTCCAATTTCGAAACTTAACGTTTATGAGATTCGTTAGAGAAGCATACTAACAATACGTTAATGTACCAAAACTCCTCTTGTATGCTTCTCTATGACGACACTAAGTATTATTTTTTATTTTTTAAATTTCAAGACTTTATAAAAATGATTTTAGTTTATTTTCATTATTATCGCTGGTGTGACCGGAGCCTAACTTCACCGCATCGAACGAACAAATTGAAAACACCCGCGGAAGGACGACACCGCGTAGGTAACTGTATTGAAAATACCAACAACAAAGTACCTTTATTAAAATAATCTCGAAAACATTGTTTGTTTGAAGTTGCTTTCTGTTTAATTTTTGTTTTCGATGTGGTCTGTTGCTGCCGATTAATCCCTTTAAAGCATTTTACAAGCCGGTATTGTGGTACAGTTTAAAATTGGTTTTGTTTTGTACTACCTCATCATCATCAGCAGCCCTGAATCGCCAACTACTGGGTATAGGCCTCCCTTTGTTTATGCCACTCTCTCCGGTCTTTCGCTAGTCGTTGTTCTACCTCCACATAAAAAAACTCTTTAGAGTACGCTATTGTACGTAAAATCATAGTTTCTTACAGTACATCATAACACTCACACGAATACATCAAGAATTCGAGATACAATACATAGAGAGTCACAATAGTGCCAAACTCAGCGCACGCTACGAATGCGCCGACTTTTTGGTTAGTTACAAGATAACCGCGATCCGACACACAGCCGATGCCAGAGCTACGATGCCATAGCGAACAACTAACGTTGAACACTATGCAAGCGACATATCATCTTAATTGGAGTAAATGTGGCATTGTAAACTATATAATTGATACAGTGTATGTACAATGAGTCTCGGACGTTTTTTGACTGATTTCACTGAGAGATTGTTACTCCATAGGAATTGTATCTCGATGCATGAGTTTAATACTCATGCACCATAAATGCGAATGTTTATGTTTAGGTGTGTAATTTTCTATAATTTGTCTGTACTCTCAACTCTAACCCGAAAAACTTTATTTTTCCTGTAGGATAGCGGGTGAAACCGCGGGGCGCAGCTAGTTCATGTATTCTTTAAGGCTACTCCCTTTCTTTTATCGAACGCCCCGAGCAACGCAACAGATCATTATCAATTATCTTTCTTTTT
The DNA here is from genome assembly GCA_932305915.1 of Agriopis marginaria. Classification (NCBI taxonomy): domain Eukaryota; kingdom Metazoa; phylum Arthropoda; class Insecta; order Lepidoptera; family Geometridae; genus Agriopis; species Agriopis marginaria. Next base: position 8,486,610 of record OW029933.1, read on the forward strand.
ATCTGATACAGCCTTACGGATACCTGTTTTTAAGGCCCTCTTTTTCGACTTTTAGGAATTTTGCTCATTCTAGTTTGAGTGTGTCTACTTGCATGTTTACGGATTAGCAAGTTGAAGTGGCAGTGGGCAGGGCACATATCACGCAGAACAGATGGCCGATGGGGCCAAAAGGTTCTGGAATGGAGACCACGGACTGGTAAGCGCAGCGTAAGACGTCCACCCACAAGATGGACAGACGACCTAAAAGAAACCGCAGGGAAACGCTGGATGCAGGCCGCTTCCAACCGGCCCTTTTGGAGATCCATGGGCAGGGCCGGATTTAGAGGTCCAGAGGCCTCGGGGCTACAAAGGAGCGGAGGCCCCCTCGCCCCAAATTATTTTCCAAATAAAGTAAACAATTTTTTTACTTATCTCTATTGTGGGGGCCCCTCGTTTGTGGAGGCCCCGGGGCTTTCGCCCCGGTTGCCCTCCCCTAAATCCGGCCCTGTCCATGAGGGAGGCCTACGTCCAGCAGTGGACGTCCTATGGCTGAAATGATGATGATGATGATTTGCATGTTTACTTAAAAATTATAAAAATAGTGCCATATCAAAATTTTATGTTTTATGTAGGAAACCCCAAAGACCGAAACACGACTAAGAACATTTCGCTCGATAGAAAAAAAGAATGAATGTAACACTGATTTGCGCTTTTCTCCCTATTTTTTTGGATTCATTCAAATACCTATTTATGAAATAATGTCTACGATATCTTAATATACAGATATCATAATTATGAAGGAAACCGCAAAGGTGCATTTTACATTACAGCTATACCTACTATTCGAAAATACTTATATACTTGTAACATCAGAGGCATTACAAACATTAGGCAACACAGTGTCGGGTTTATTACTACTAGCGCCCTGGGGTCCCCCCTTGTCTGCCATTCAACCGAAAAAAAAGGCAAAAAATTGATTAGATAGATAATTTATAGATTTTTAAATACCTTCGGTTGAGGACAAGTTAAGGATAACGGGTCTAAAATTCAGTTGTAAGATTTGTCCGACACATACATACTAACAGGGCAAGCTAAATAAAAGCTAAAAATACCGTTAAATGATATAAAATCATCCTTTTTTTTCTTTGCGCTGTTGAGTAAAATCAGCGTGCAGAGTAGAGACGGATTTCATGGCACTTTCTGAGCCAAACAATGGGCCGGTTGTGGATGACACGGTATCTTACAATGGGAGCCATTGTGCGACAGTTCTGGTGCAACTATTGTTGCTGCGGACAAATGGGACTGGAGATTATGGAGATCTATTTTCAAGCTATTGAGACCTATTGAATATACTAGAAAAAACGTGTACCATGAAGAACTGTTTGATCTGATGTCGACATCACGGTTTTATCATCGCACCGCCTGAAAGTTCATCCACACATTATAGATCAGTGGAAATCGCACACTGTGCGATTCACAAGATCTTTCTTGCTTCATGCCTGCAAAATATGGAATGAGCTACCTTCCACGGTGTTTCCGAGAAGAAAAAAGAGTGTATGAAACACTGAGACAACAAGAACGATAACTGTACTACTGCATATCTCCCTCGTTAGTCTGATCTGAGAGTATAATACCTACTACAGACCGTGCACAGTTATTTTACCGCTAAGCGTAGTTATTTTACCTCTAAGCGTAGTTATTTTACCTCTAAGCGTAGTTATTTTACCTCTAAGCGTAGTTATTTTACCTCTAAACGTAGTTATATTACCTCTATACGTAGTTATTTTACCTCTATACGTAGTTATTTTACCTGTAAGCGTAGTTATTTTACCTCTAAGCGTAGTTATTTTTCCTCTAAGCGTCTCGCTCTGTCTGAAAGTGATGCCATGCGACCAGACAGAGACAACGTAATAATGACAGAGGTTACTGTGAACGGACTGTACAAGCAAACCATAATTAACATAATACTTCCATTTCCAATATTAAAATCGTAACCTACATAGGAAATGCATTGTACTATATTTTCATGACACATTACATGTAGTGGAAGTCGTAATGCATACCGTCATGGAAGCTTTTACAACTTGACATAAACTATATGGTTACTACTTTCGGGCTAGTTCAATTACTAGTGCATGCCTGATGAGGTGGCTACGCATAATTTTACAAAGAGGTCATACATATATTTAACAGTAATGCAAGTAGAAAAATGGCCCTCTACCATCACTTAACAGAATTGTTGGCCACGCAGCGTTAAAGCCAGTCGTCCTACACCAGCCTCCTCGGTAGAGTGCAGCCTTCATGGGCGAGTAGGAGGCTGGCGAAGTTCGACTGACACGGCGTGTCACTAAATTAAAAATAATATCAATCGAACACTTGAAAAAAATAGGAACATTGTTTTTTTGCTAAATAAACGCTTTTTGTGGTAATTTAAACAGCCCTTTTCACTCTCTTCCGCACCCGCCGGTCGCTAACAAGAATAGTTACCGCAAACACGTTAAGTTAAACTAATATACAGGGCTACTAATCTTTGGCTTCCTCTACGTCAAAACAAACAACCTTTATACCATTCCCTCTCTAAAAAGATTATTTTATTCACTAAAAACAGTGAATTAAAAAAAGCTATATTTTTTGTCTTTGAATTTAGAACACACCAATATAGTTATTCGACATCCATTTCAATACTATGCAATCTTCATGCGCAAAAAATACGCGATAGATACAAACTTTTTAATCTTTTTCTCGTAGTCATGGTATAAAGTATAGTATGCAACCCCGAATAAAACGGATTTATATCGAGGGCCATGAATAACTCGCGTCACTCAGGATTCTAATACTTGAATCATCATGAATCACTCCCTACGGTCGTGATTCAGTCGTTAGAATCCTTCACTTGCTCGTGATTCATCTATGACCATCGCTTTAAATCCGTTCTTTATTCACTAATTGCATAATACTCGTATACTATTTTTCTACGACTTTATAAAAATTCGCGAACGAATTTTGTCAAAATTTCGTCGTATTTATATCTGAATTAATAAAAGAAACATGTTTATTACTAGCTATATTATTATTATTATTTTTCTAGTACCTTCTTGATCAATTATTTAGTCTACATAAAAAAAAAAAAACATTTTTATAATTACGAAATTCTGTAATTTCTTAGTAGCATTTTTGTGCTAATAAAGTTATTAGTTTATATTTAAACATTTAAGTCTCTGATAATTAATAATCTTTTTGCATGAGTCCAGTATTATTTTTATCCTTTTTTTCTTTCTGACACGCTCATAGGTTATAATAAATATGACATTTCGGCTGCGATGATCACATCGCTCGCCTCTGACTGGTACAAATGTTGAAATGGCATGAGAGGTTGGAAAACTGTGGAGCGACTAAACCTATACGTATGTATATTATATAAACAAGTAGAAAATTTCCTCGCTAAGCTGTGGCTAAGGATAGCTGCCAGTTCTTGATTTCTGACTATTTTAGCCAGTGTGCTAACCACGCGTATCCCTCGGCGGCTCGGCCTCTTCCAAAATAGGCGAATAAATTGCTGAAATTGCCACCCGTGACAGCTGTCAAACCCGTACAAATTCAGTTACGACAACCACTCCATAGCCTTCTTACCTATCATGCAAAATATCGCTGATTGCTCGACTTTTTTTCCTCCTGAAAGCATTTTGGCATCACAAATCTTGTGTATATCTCAGTATTTTTGTTTAAATATTTTGAAGTTGTTGTAAAGTAATTATTAAATGTAATAGTAAAACTAGTCAGAGTCAGTTAAGTCAAAATAATACCCCCAAAGAGAATATAAATACTACGTAATACCCCAGTAAAGTGGTGGAGACTTGTACACGGTTACTGTCGTGGTGCTAGCAACTATGCGATATTTTAGTACCCGGCCGTGCTTTATCACGAATAAAGCAGCGGAAATTGTGCTCTAATTTTAATGTTCGTCCAGGCCCAGACGGGCTGGGTAATAAGCATGAAGCTACATAAACCATATTGCTGGGAAAGCAAGCAACTTATTGTAGTACCTACACTCCTACACTCGAGGCTCGCTTCCGTTTCCGGTTGACAAGTGAACTACGGTTGCCGGAACTGGCAAGTTTGCCGCAGTAGTGCCAACATTAGGTGCATTGTCAAAGTTGTGAAACGTTTTTGTTAGTATTGTTCCACTTCCATACAATAGTGTGAGATTTTATTAAAAACGCGAGTAAAAAAACTTGTGTACCTAATTAACCTTTTAAATAAATGAATTAAATACATACAATCCTAGCATTGCATACTAATTTCAAATATAATTTCATACAACAGACTAGACGAATAAATGGAACTTCAAAGGTAAGGTTCAGCATTCTAATTTTTATCTTATTTCCATTATATTTTGGCGATCGTTTTAGTAGTTTTCATAGTAGCTTATAGCTATATGTTTTTGCCGCAAAATGCATATTTTTAATTTAGTTCTGTGTCGTCACATTAATTATTTACGAATCACGTTACATTCTATCGTACTGTCAAACCACCTGTCAAGTGTCACGCTATCCGAAAAGGACTATCTATACCATGATCTATACTAATATTATAATGAGGAAAGATTTGATTTTTTGTTTGTTGGTTTGCATAGAATAGGCTCCACAACTACTGAACTGATTTGAAAAATTCTTTACCTGTTGGGAAGTTACACTATCCCCGGGTGACATAGGCTATATATATATATATCAATACCCGTGTGAAGCCAATAAAATACAAAATACGAATAGCTACTTCAAAACGCGTTTATTAATTAGTGGGCGAATGCAAAACCTCGTGCGGCATACACCCACAGTTTTAAGACCGCATTATAATCACAGGGTTCGTAGTCTTTTGATAAACCTCTAACATGCAAAAATGTGATAAATGGTTTACATAAGTACATAATTTCAAAATGATTTCCCTACTTTTATCGTAGTCAGCTAAAAATGCGTTGAGACTAAAAAAATGCGCGGAAAACCGCGGAACGCAGCTTGTCTCTTCTCTTCTCTTCTCTATCTTCTCTATCTCTATTCTCTATCTCTATCTCTACATAGTATAAATTGAAGTCGCTTTCCGCGTCTGTCTGTCTGTATGTCTGTATGGCCGCTAACTCCTCCTAAACCACGCAACGGATTTTGATGCGGTTTTCACCATCAGTTAGATACATTTTCAAGGAAGGTTTATATATATAACTAGCGACCCGCCCCGGCTTCGCACGTAAACTACACCCGTTCGAAGCCGGGTGGGCGGGTCGCTAGTTATAGATAAATGACAGCATGCCTATTCCATGCTACATGCAATAAATTCAAATGTTTTTATTCTTTTCTTGATTACTTATATGCTATATTATTATGTTTTGCATCTACATAATAAATGAATTCTGTATAAATGGAGCGAGTTAACGACGCGAAAAATAACAAAAACGGGCGCGTAAATTAATTGACGTACCTTAACACGCATACTTGAATAGGGCAGCGATGCTCAAACTGTGGCTGGGTAATACTCTCTAGTATGTGTACCTACCTACCTATGCACAATTATTTTTATATCGTTACGGGATGAAATATGAAACACTCAGAGTGGCGACTACTTCCTTTATTTAGCAATCGAAATGAACAGAGACATGGCTGGCTGCCTTATACAAATATACCTACACTTCCCCCTCTAAAGGCTAAGCAGTAGCTTGACGTAAGAGGGAGTGACATTGCAGCTGGTTGGCATTTGCAGGCAGAAATCACTTTCCGTTTCGTTACCGTAATACCGTATGTAATTACAAGCATAATTATTTTATTTACAGCAAATAGCGTTGCTATGAAAAGCAACTGTAGCTTCGAGCAAAAAGAGTACTTGGTCTAGGGACGTAAATCTGAATGGCCATCCCTTTTTTACATGTGGATTATTAGGTAGTTAGTACATTGGTGTAACTTCAATAGTTTCTTAGCGTGCATGATAAATAAGTGCCGTAGGTACTTATAGTTTTTGCGTGAGGGTGAGGTTTTCCGAGTTTTAAGCAACGCTTCCTACTACAGATGACCGTAAGGCTTAATCTATTGTATTATCCTACTAATATTATAAACGTGAAAGTTTGTATGTATGGATGTTTGTTCCTCTTTCACGCAAAAACCATCAAATGGATTTTAATGAAAGTTTACAATAATATAGCTTATACATTAAATGACACATAGGCTATAACGGGTTGTAGTAGCGAGGCTGAAGGCCGAGCTCTACGCGTATACGAAGTAGCGGGTTTCGGCTAGTACTTAGTAACATAATATTATAGTGAAGCAAAATTATGGCGCATACAAAAAGTCGTGCGTTTCGCTACTCCTAATTTTAAAGTTTTTTCTCATATTTTCCGAAAATCTATTTAGCGAAATACATCTTTGCAGTTTCCTAGATAATGATAATTAATAATAAATATTAATAATCATTTATTTCAGACAATTCCTATACGTTACAAAATTCCACACCTTACTCTATAAAAAAAATCATATAATAAAACAATATAAATAATTAAAAACAATGAATTAAACCATATATTATATTATGTAACAATAATGAATTAATTGATGGTACCTGCTTACATAAATGACATATTATAGAGATATTAAATAATGACCACCGATAAAACATTCAATTTTGATATGACACCATTTTTTATAATTTTATGCTAACCATGTTAATTTCCATGTGTTTCTAATAATTCTATTTTATGTTCTATGTGAACACAACTGTTGTGACTAATTACTTAATAAGCCTTAAGACCTTTGTACACAGATCAACAATAAAGTATTATTCTAAAAAAAAAATAAAAAAATACCCACATTGCTAAGTGGGAAAAGAAGGGCCTTAAGCGGTTTGGCGCCATGGTAAAAAAATATGTAAAACATGGAGTCATTTGAACACGAACGATACTTGTACTAAGGCATATCTTCCTTTGTTTGTCTAATCTGTGGTTCTGGATCTCCGCATGCTTCCGCCATCCTCAGCGGCTCTGAGAATCTTGTGCCGAAATTGTAGAAATGCAAACATTTGTTTTATCGAACGCTCGTAAGTAGATTGCACAAGGAGTGCTTACATTGCTATTAGCGAAGGATAAGTAGGTACCTACTTTGGTAATACTGTAGTATAATTAGGCAGTATAGTTGTGACGACCGGATTGACTCAGTAGTAAAAATGTGTGCTTCATAAGCTAGGTCCCAGGTTCAATTTCTGGGCAGATGATTGAACGGTGGATTAAAATATCTGTAGAAGTAAAAAGTATGAGGAGTATTTATTATTTCTTGTTTTACTTTAGAGTGTGTACTATAATCATGCCAAGTTTGACGTTTGTACGTATTACCGATTTTACATTAGAACTAATACAAAAATACGTTTATTGTATGGGGATCCCTTTTCGTTTTTACTATTTGACTTTTTAATTTTTTAGTTAATCCATAAAATTACATACCCTGTGAAAATTTTAACCGGCTATCTATTACAAAAGAGAGAGCCGTTTAAAGGTAGGACGGATGGTCTGACAGACAGACAGACATCGTAAGCTTAGTAATACCCGTTTTTATCCTTTGGGTACGAAACCCTAAAAATCTGCTAGCCTTACCGAGTAACTCCGCCATGGTTCATGTAAGTTTTGATTAAACCCCTGTGATTTTCGCACGTTCAATCATACTCGTAGCTGACCGTGTTTCCAACGACCACATGTAAATGCTCGTTTAACCTTGCTACACGCATCTGAAGTACTTAAATAATAAAGTACAACAGCGTGTTTACTTATGTAGGCGGGCTCTCAACCAACTCCGAGTCACCTTCATTAGGCTGAATAAAGAAACACTTGTGAAGATCATTTTATCTTAACACAAAACAAGCAGGTGCTTATTTACTCAAAAATAAGTAACTTTTCTCAAACAAGGTGCTTAATATGTATTTTATTTCAAGGACACACTAAGACAACAAAATAAATAGAACAATTATACTTATACTTCCAGTATAAGTATACTTCCAGTATAAGTATATTCCAATTATACTTATACTCATCATCATCATCATCAATCAGAAGACGTCCACTGCTGAACATAGGCCTCCCCCTTTAACCTCCACACTGAACGACAGCCTGCCTTTTGCATCCACTGGATGCCAGCGACTCGATACTTATACTAAAGCCCCAGAACTTCGTCATTTGGATTACGAGGATTTTATTTGCACGTTTGTAACTCTACAGGTGTTTTATCTCGATGTTTTTGATTATGGTCTCGAGGAGTATTGTTTTGTGTTTTTAAACGTTGTTTATCTACGTTTAAAAATTACTTCGTAGTCTCATTAAATTGCAAAGTCGCATAAAGCTTACGGTTTCTTCTCACTTATTTTCGGGGTTGAAAATTTGAAGCTGTATTTTTTATTCATCCAACTTCCGTCTCATCTTACTGGATTACGGTAAAAAATAATTGCGAAAATTAAAAACGTTACGTTTTCAGCCTTCCTTATTTTTTACGAGTGCTATACAATTTTTTATCTGAACCGCTTGAGTTGAAACCCCTCTTAACATTTGGTATTTAATACTGTAGAAAAATTATTGATACCTTAAATAAACCGGCCAAGTGCGAGTCAGACACACGCACTGAGGGTTTAGTACGACCACAAAATACCAAAAGTAGTGCAAAAAGACAACATCACGCCCAGGCAGTCACCTATCAAAGTACCGACCGCGGCCGATGTTGCTTAACTTGGTGGTGAACATAAATTTGTCACCGACTCGTACTTGTTATTTGTGTAAAAAAAACGTTTCTTTTATGGATGGGGGGCAACAAACGTTTCTTCAGTTTTTACTTTTTGACTTTATTATTATATTTTAGTTAATCTGCCGTAACATTTTATGTTCTATGAAAATTTCAGCATAGGTTTAGTATTATGGAACCCTAAAAAGGTAAAATTATTAACGTCTATTCTGTCGTACCATAATCTAAACTTAACCAAATTTTTTGAAGTTTTAGGCTCAACATTTTTTTTTTTTTTTTTTTTCAATTCAATTCATTTATTCCAATATTTATGATTTTACATTTTTTAACCTAACAAAAAAACATGGCAAAATCAAGACGCGTCTTTGTATTATTTTCCAAATTTTATAATTTTCGAGTGTTTTTGGGGACAGAGTTGAAAAAACATATAAGTCTCGATCAAGTAAACTTAAAACTATATAAAAACCAGTTCAGCCGTTTGGGAGCTACGACACATGCTACAGACAGACACACAGATACATAAACACTCAGATACACAGACAAACAGGAAACAGTTATTTACATACATAAAAGTAAAATAGGTTTACGTTTGGCCACCTTCAAACTGAGACTGAGAGCACTGATGGAAAGTGATACACAGATACAATGATACCCAAATACATGTATTCACAGATACATAATTACGTTACACGTACAACACTCCTCTTTTGCGACGGGGTTAAAAATGATGAAACTCGCGTACTAGTTAGCCGCTCGCTTTGATCTCGGCCTTAATGGGTAAATATGATGAAAGATAACGTGCAAGAGTGTATGCTTATTAATTACATAAAGCAGTGAAACGTCTTCTAAAGACTCTACTATAATTCTCGCCACATTACTTGGGCCTGGCATGGATATGACCGTGACTTACTCTGTTTATCGTTGACTGTGACTATGACTAAACTTATTATAAGATATCTTCAAAAACTTGAAACTATAGACTACTTGATAATTCTATTAAATTTGACACTGGCAAAATAGATAAGTGGTCTGGAGCCAAAACATAGAAGAAAATAAAAACAATTTCAGAACTGTGTATCTCACTACTGGAATGAAAAGAATATTCAGATAATTTAGTCTTATCAGATTAGTTCAGAGAGTGGTAGGTACGACAGAATTGTCACCTATACGTATAGGTAGATTTTAATATAACTAAACCTTAATTATTGAAATTTCATTAGGTTATTGTATTGAATCTTCCTTTCAATTTCCGAAATTGAACTGATTGTGTTTGCTTCCGTACCATGGACCAATTCAAAATACTATAATAATTATGAAAAGTTACAATGAACAACTCTCTAAGGAAAATAATGAATCGCAAAGTTAATAAGCAATTGCGAACCACAATAATTATTAGCCCCTAATTAGTAGGCATGTTGGCAGTTAAACGCAAGCCTATTATTCAATAAAAATAAAGCAAAAAATATCTCTGTGTTTTTATGTGTCACTGTACAAAAATGAGCACATAAATGTATAAGTTTGTATTACTTTTCGGACTTTTTCTTTTTTGGACGATTCGCGACACGCAATCGAACCCTAGTTTTACGCTGTCAGCTACCTACAAAATAAAAAAAACTGATGCGATATTATTAAGTTGCTTGTATTGTTTGCAAACTTTAAGTACCTTAGTTAAGTTAAACATGTATTTTCTCACCTAAGTGAATTACTGTTATTCTTAGAGAAAATAAAATCTTAAACCATATAAGTTTGGAGCTAACCACGAATATAAACTAGAGTCTAGACAATTATGTTGAATACCGTTTCGAGCCTGAGATAGATGATAGCACGGTCTTTTTTCCTTTTGTGAGTTATTTTGGGATCACACGTTTTCGTTAGTGTCAAGTATTTTCAAGTTTTATAAGATAACGTCAAACAAGTCATAGTCACAGTCCAGCAAACAAGTCACCGTCCAAGTCATGCTCTAAGTACAGTGATGGAGACATTACTAGAGGCTTCTGTAGATTTCTGGAAACTACTTAAAAATACTTTTCACGGTCGAGCTCGGTTACGAACATTTTAATCCACCATTATTACACATTAATACTCAAAATGTCCATGTTGAACCCGTGCCGATAGTTGTTGGGAACGATAGTCTAGAAGTTGTTGACCATTACACCTATCTTGGACAGATTGTTCAGTTAGGTAAGTCCAACTTAAGCAAAGAGGTCGCCCGAAGAATCCAACTCGGATGGGCAGCGTTCGGGAAATTGCGTGACATCTTCTCGTCCAAGATACCATAGTGCCTCAAGACGAGGGTTTTTGACCAGTGTGTGTTGCCAGTGATGACATATGGTACTGAGTCGTGGTCCTTAACTGTTGGCCTTTTGGGAAAACTCAGAGTCACTCAGCGGGCAATGGAAAGAGCTATGCTCGGAGTTTCTTTGCGCGATAAAATCCGAAACGTGTATATTCGCCAAAGAACCAGAGTCACCGACATAGCTGTTAAAATTTGCGAGTTGAAGTGGCAATGGGCAGGCCACTTCGCTCGAAGAACCGATAACCGATAGGGAAGAAAGGTTCTTGAGTGGAGACCACGAACCGGAAGACGCAGCGTAGGTAGGCCTCCCACTAGAAGGACCGACGACATTGTGAGAGTCGCGGGCATCCAGTGGATGCAAAAGGCAGGCTGTCGTTCAGTGTGGAAGTTAAAGGGGGAGGCCTATGTTCAGCAGTGGACGTCTTCTGGCTGATGATGATGATGATGAATACTCAAAACCCGGGTATGTCCTAAAACTGCGACCAGAATTACCGAAAGATGGGCAGCAGCGTCCTATTAGTACACGGTGAACGGACTGCGATCCCCAAGCCACCTGCCAAGCGTGGGGATTATGGCAACACCTCTCTCTAAGAGAGAGGCCTTTGTTCAGCATCATCATCATCATCAGCCCTGAGTGACCCACTGCTGGTTATAGGCCTCCCTTTGTTTATGCCACTCTCCCCGGTCTCTCGCTATTCGAATCCACTCAGTGGACGTTTAATGGCTGATGATGTAATACTAAAAAAAAAACACAAGTTTTAGATATTAAATTCTTCAATGCAGCAACAGTAAAATCCGCGCTGGCGCCAAAGCTCAAGTGCCTAGATTCTTTATAGAGTTCATATAAACCATATACATTTAGATTTAGATATATCCATTGAGAAAGAAATTGTAATATGCAGTAAAATCAAACTCTACACTATGAAGTTACGGGCAACAGCTAGTACCCAATAAAATTTGTTAAGGATTCAATAAGAACAACAAGTAACAAAAACCATCCAATTCTAAACTTCAGAACCCCAATCACAACAAAAACAATTTACAAAACTGTACAAGTTAAAGTTGTATCTTTCGCTCATTAAAGAAATCCACCGCGAGCTCAAATTGAGTTACCCGAAGGCTGTTGAAGCGAGAAATAGAATTACAATGCTAATGAACCCTTTGCAGCGGCCGGCTGACATCGATTTTCATCTCAATAATAATTTCAAATTAATTCGTTAAAATCGCTCTCATTGGTTTAATTTTTACCTTGTTTAAATATTGAAAATGGCTTACATTATATTTTACATGTTGAATAAACACTGTTTTAAACTATCACGGTTGTTCACTAAAGTTATGTGATTATTTACGGGATATTTACCGTGGTAAGGTTGTGGTTTGTTTTTATGTTGCATAAATTATATTGAATTTCAAAAATTCTGCGTTATATATATATTTTTACTTCTCTTTTCTGTGAGCTTTACTTAGTCTGTGGCCCTGATAGACGGGTCGGGAGGGAGAATTTTGCGTTGTTATAACAAATGGGTTATTATTTATCCGGTTTTAGGGAATAAAAAATTACTTGGCGAATATAATACTATGCTTAGTATAGTATGATATCTTTGGTAATACTACTTACTCAGAGTGAAGTTACTTGTATGGTACAATAATGTACCATACAAGTTGCTTTCGTAATTTTTATTTCATATACATTTTTAAGGGTTCTCATCTTTTAGTATTTCTAAATAAAATTACATGGCTAATAAATAGCGTATAACGCAAATATTTAATATTTTGTTTCATTTCAAAAGACAGCTCACAAGTCTGAGTACCACTTATCTCCTTTATTTGTATTACAACCTGATTACAAATTTCTACAAGCACTACAGAAACTTATCCTCGCATTAAGCCCGTTATCTACAACGTAACGGTTATGACACATCGTCAAGTACAATTTAAATTAATCGAGTAGAAGGTATTCGGAATGTTTCACTTTAATTATCTAAATACAAGCTCATCGCGTCGGCCTTCGAACCGCAAACAGCTTAACAACGATCCGAGTTGCGGCAACCTAAAGATACATTCCAGTATGTACCAAAATGGAGAAGCTTTTTCTCCAGGGTTACAAAATTAGGTGGGAAAGCCTACAATAGGTTATCGGACTTTTTTGCTTATAAAAAAGCTAACTATAAAATAATATAGCCGTACACCGAAAACAAAATTGAAATGTAATCAAAATTAAGGAAAATCCAAAGAAATTAATGTATATAGATCGTTGGGAAAAACTAAGCATTGTAAAATCTTGCTTGACAGAGAGCGCTCTATACTTACGAATGCCATACAACTCTATACTGCCATTCTAAATCCGAAGAAAAATGTTAAACACCTAAATCTCAGAACTTTATTAGCCGATGTAAATGATTTCTTCATTATACGAATACGATTTAATTATACTAGTCACTATGCAAGTGCTATCCTATTATTTGCAAGTCAAATGTTGATGTGATTGGAACAAAACGCTTCATCAAGTTCCATTCTGCACAATTAGTTGGCACGTGCCAAACTGAAACTGAGAAACTGAAAAAAAAGTACAATAGATATTTATCTACTTATCACTTATCGTTTCTTCATCCAAGTAACGCCTGGAATTGTGATACTGGTCTTCTGTAAGTTTGATAACGGTTTCTGTATAATGTATAATGTAGTAGCATCTAATTTTGTCTCGGAAGTAGTTTGAGTTGTCACTTTGCCCGCAAACTGGCGACAAACAAATATTTTGAAAGGGATGACCGCAACTGACCACCACCTCAACCTGGGCTGGATGAATAATTGTCCCTTGGAACCAAACTTCATTCAAATTTAAGCGCAATTCACACGGTTACATTACTAAAATATTCGATTTGCAGATGCTCGGATGTTAAACGTAGATATAGTTATGTGATAATTTACGGGATATTTACCGTGGTAACGTGGAATGAGCTACCGATATTTCGGCCCCGGTAAATATCCCATAAATATTCATGCAACTTTAATAAACATTGTGAACAACCGTAATAGTTTAAAACAGTGTTAAACGCATATAATATATTATATTAACCTATATTAACTAATATTTTTTATTTTATTTTATTTTGAGATATTTATTACATCTTACTGATTAGCCTATCATATTATTTATTTAACTTTTTTTTAATAATTGCGTTTGACACTCGGCTTAGATAAAAATAAATATAAATTCGATGCACTTTCTCACTTTCACCTTTCACCTTGTCTGCTTTACAGCGATATGTTACTCGTTATTTGCAGATACGTAATAAAACTTCAACAAAAAACGCAAAAAAAAAAAATACTACACGTTTATACGAGTATGGTATGGTAGCTTTCCAACACGAGAACTAGACAACACCAACTCTAGTAAGTAATTGATTTTATAATTATTAAGTGGGTGTATACAAGTATATATTTTTTTTCGTTTAGATTGACTATGTACTTTTAATGTATAATTTTGACCTTTCGAAAGTGTACTTGTATTTGTACCCAATTGAAATAAAGATACTGAAACTGGAACTGAGTAGTTTTTTTAATGCTTCCTAGAAAACTATCAATTTTGTGAAAAATACCGTAGTGTAAATTTAAATTTTGATATTATCTTATTGTGTGTGATAAGAACAATTTTTTTTAAAGTTAATATAGGTTTTTTACGACAGAACGTCTGAAGCACCATAAAACAGTATAACGAATAACTAAATGTTCAGTATCCTTGACTGAAACTGAATGTTCAGTGAACAAGAAAAAAAAAGTTTTGAGTTTGAAGGAAAAGGTTGATCGAACAAAAAACATTCTGCGCATAAAGCATAATACTAAAAATAAATATATGTCATCAAATACATCATCGCTTACTATCTGTTGGTAAGCGAGTTGGTGGTCAATCGAGAAATTATTGGCGTAAATAATATTTTTTAGGTGATTATAGACATTTGGCTAATTGAATGTAATAGGCCTTTTATATTATCCCCTTAAAACCTCTTTCGTCATTCCTCTACACAAAGAACCCGCATAATATAGCCAAAATCAAAATACCACCTCAAGGACGTATTCAAAGGATTAAAAAGATTGCGTCATTCGCAAGAAAACTTCTATGGATTCGCTCATCCGAATAAAAATATGAAAATCTCGTCAAATCCAGATCTTTTCATAAAATGGATATGAGTATTCCCTCTATAAGCAAATCTATTTATGGTGGCGGAGAATTAAAATTCTGGGAGATATGTCATAAAAATCTCATACTTGTCTGATATAAATAGGGGAATAACTAGGTTTAGGTTTAAAGAAATTTATTACCACAAAGACAATTATTTGTCACTTAAGTGATAACATGTTTAACTTAAATAAGTGTCCGTCGTCGCATGCACTAAGAACTTAACTCTGGTTAATAACTCTGGTTAATAACTCTGGTTAGTAACCAATCGTCGCACACTAGGGAACTTAAGTTTATCATAAAGACAAAAGATTTTGAAAACTCGTTTTCAAATTAATTTTTACTGTTATTTTATTTGCTATAATTGCAAGAACTATCTGACTGCTCCATCGAGATACAATTCTTATAGTGTAACAAGATCTCGCTGAAAACAGTCAAAAAACGTCCAAGCGTCATTATACAAACATTGAATCACTTATATAGTTCACAATGCCACATTTACTCCATTACTTAGACGTTACTTGCATAATGTATAAGGTTAGTTTTCCGTTATATCATCGTAGCTCTGGCATCGCGCGGCGTTGTAGTCGGATCGCGGTTACCTTGTATCAGTTGTAACTAACCAAAAAGTAGCCGCAATTCGTAGCGTGCGCCGAGATTTGGTTGATTTGGTTTTTTGGCACGAATGTGACTCTATATGTATTGTATCTCGATGAACTGCTCTTATATTATTTTGTGGTATAACTAATAACTGACATAGACATCATTTATTTCTGGCAAAAAAATACAATGGTAAAACAATAATAAAAACTTTTTAATTTAAAACAAATCTTAACTAGAGTAATGTCTGTCTGTCTGTCTGTCCCATCTATTAACGGCTATATCTTTCAAACAGTAATAGATAGCAAGTTGAAATTTTCACAGAATGTGTAACATGTAACGGCGGATTAGCTAAGAAATAATAAAAAAGTCAAAAAGTAAAAAACGAAAAGGATCCCCTTTCAACAAACGTTTTTTTAATCGTATTTTTGTATTAGCTCTTATGTGTTATACGTACCAGCGTCAAACTTGGCTTGATTATAGAACACACTCTAAAGTATAACAACAGATAAATAACAAATAATAGCCAAGTGTGAGTCGGTGTCAAATTGTCCCTGATATATTTATATACACGAAAAATATTTATAACTAAAATTGTGTTATTTACCTACCTATTTACAAATTAATGTTAAAAAAATAATAAAAAAAGCCTAACAAAAAAGCCCCTCGGTGCAGGGAAAAGTGGCCAGAATGCTGGCAGCATTGCCACGCTGGATGGAAGTGGTGATATAACGGGGTTAAACATGTCTTTTAGTGTTGTTTCCAAAACTGCATAGAAGCCTCTTGTAAAGCCTCCACCACTTTACTGGGGCATAAGTTTGACTTGACCGTGACTTACTTTGGTTGACTCTGACTGTGACTAAGACTAGTTTGACGCTATTACATTTTAATACTATGTATACTTGTCTATATTATGAGTAAAGGACTTTGTATCCACCGGTCACGTTTTTTTTTTTTACAAACGGATGGCAATGCTTATTTTTTGGTCATAGTATGCGCCAGCATTCCGGTCACCTGTCGCCTCCATCAAGCGTTTAGTCAAGTCCCTGTATATATTTATTTATTAATATTGTTTCAGGGCGTTTCTGAGGATCCTGTGCGTGTGCTGCCCGAGGAAGTTACGAAGGAAGTACAAACCACAACTTAGGTTCAATAAACAGTCTCAGGTGAGTTAAAACTATATTGTATTTATGTATCTTTGGCAGTAGTTTCAACTAAGTAGTACGTAACTAATTAAAGTTAATGTTGAACTTAACTTGTTCTGTTCATACTGCAGGTAATACAGGGTTACCTACTCGGAACTGAGAGCGAAGTACGAGTATTTGATGCGTAAAATACGTATCGAAATTAATACAAATTATGAATTTCGTAGTTGTAATTTCTATGGAATTCGATGGGTATTTTTCGTATCGAATACTCGTGCTTTGCCCACTGTACTTAGTATCAAGTTGAAAAGAGAAAATTTTGTAATCATAGATGATAAATACTTAAATAGTAAAAATAACTACTTAGTTTAATAAAATGTAAATCGCCATCTTTGAACGGCTGCCATATTGAGTTTAGTGATTCTCGCTATTATCGGTTCTATGGCATTTTTTTGAATTTGACGATCGATAATCGTTACCTACTCTTCAAACTCTTTTATTTGATACCCATATTACCAGGGTTGACAAAAATATACACCATCCGCCATCTTGTGGCGGCGGCCATTTTGAAATATTACAATATTGGGTGTTGCATATTGTATTGTCACCAAAACTAAAGGTGTATGCAAAATGTTAGCAAAATCAGTTTGGAAGGAACTGGATCCAATTAAGCTCGCAATATGTGACCTAAACAAATAAACACACAAACATTGCAAGATACATAAAAGCTCGCAAAAATAACTTTCACTTTGAGATAATTTTCAAAATTCTATTTAGAATAACAAAAAAAATATGTATAAAGAAAACATATTAAATCCTAACCACATTATTTTTTTTGTATAATGTAAATCAGATGGGTTATTCATTTTTAGCATTCAAAATACATAATATCACCACATTACATTAACTATTGGATTTTCCTCTGAAGTTTGATGGATAAAATGTTAATTCCGTTTGTAGACTTTTTTGCCAAACTGTACTTGCTTTTACAAGTCTAGAATATCTAAGTTTGGTTTGCATTCTCAAGAAAATGTTTTGACACAAACTTTTTGATTTCTTTAAACAATAATTATTTGTCGTTAAATTGATTTTTTGGTTGCGATTATATTAAACAGCTTTTTACATGACTGCCCAAAAAAAGCATAATTTTTGAGGGTTCGTATCAAGTGGCTTTCATAATTCCACCATAACTCCTGAACGCCTGGACCGATTTTGATATGAGTGGTATCGTTAGAATTCTTTCATCAACTTAGGTGTAAGGTACCTATCTTTTTTAATGACAATTTACAACCATGGGACATAAATAAAAGTTTGATCTGTTTTATACTAAATCTGACTAAATTTATTATCATAGTAAAAACTTGTTGGCCAGGTTCTAAAAATATACTGGGTGACTGGTTAGACAGTCGAAATATTCAGAGTTAATATTGTACTCTTTATTATGAATAACTTTTACTATGAGACCAAACAGGAAATCGCGAAAAAAAGCTGCTGTTCCATACAATAAGTTCATTGAAATTCGACGAAATGTATGGAACAGCAGCTTTTTTTCGCGATTTCCTCTTTGATCTCATAGTAAAAGTTATTCATAATAATGAGTACAATATTAACTCCGAATATTTCGACTGTCTAACCAGTTGTTAGTAAAAGTTTACAATGATATCCCCGAATATTTGCACTGTATAACCAGTCACCCAGTATGACAATCGTATGAAATAAAAAATAAAAAATACTAGAATTAACCATTAGACTGACTGACAACGCGGTGAAAAATTTGTGAATTATTAATTGGGCATTCGTGTTTTTTATTTAATTTTAATTAAGTAGCTTGTTTAAATAGACTTTTATATTTTTAATTTCAGTTGCGTACAACGCGGCGTTATTACTCGGCGAGTGAACTACAACTTCAGGGCATACAGCAAATCAGACATAATTCCTGCGAACAGACATATATATAGCGAATCCGCTACATTTTATACATCTCCGATTTCCTATCCAAGTGCCTTCGCAAATCTCAAATTCTTCCAAAATTATCAGTAACCGACCGAATCCAAAGTACTTATTAGATCTGAGATATCATAGAGATTCTAGACTAAGTATTTGCCACCAAAATGTCTTCATGCAGATTTAGAATATATAGATAGCGAGGTACGTGTGTGGCATACATATAATATCGCACGTCTTGCACTGTTGTGTGTGCTATTTCTCGTACGCTGTTGCAATTGATCACCCGAATATAAGTCCTCTATGCAGCTTGATCCTTTTCTGTATGTCTAAAATTAAAACAGCATGGTTTGTCTAAACACGATCCCCATGTGTCTGCTCGCAAATCGCCCTCAATGACGTTTCGTACTTTTACCTTCTACATTGCTTTTTGTTGTTGACAGGATAAAATAAAATTGTTTAACTTGAAACATAATCGTCATTTTGCATGACAAGGCTACCACATTCATCAATTGCAAAAAAATATGTTTACGTCTTTGTTTATCCCCTCTGATTGTTTACGTTGTCTGATGCTCTACTACGCAATCAACGCACGCAACCTTTGCTTCTTATTAACTAATATTACCTATTCTGTAAAGTATTTTAAACTTACAACGAAGTACTCGATCCCCAACGTGAATTTCCATTCCATTTGTGGTAATCTTCGTTTTCCAATAGGTTCACCAGTTCCAAGTGTAACTCTCAAAAGCAATCGAGATTGGAACCGTCTATCTCTTGATTTCATTCCCGCTGTATTGATTTAGGGTGCCGTTTTTGGATCTTTCATTATAATTCCGAGATTAGTCTTGTCCATTTCGATTGTTTCGAGAACTTCAGCAGAGTTGTCATTGAAAAGACAAACTTGGAGTTAACGTTTACATTTTATTTCGCAGTATCCAGTGTCGACGATGATGTACTCGTCGGTGTCGCAGCACGAGATGTGTCGGTTGTGACAGCAGGCCCGCGCGGGGACGCTGCGTGCCCCGCGCGGCCGCTGCTCTTGATGCAAGGAGCGCCGCTCGTTTCGCTTGAGGCGAGCCAGGGCGAGCGGCGCGAGCGTCCCAGACCGAGACGCCTTCCGAATGCGGAACATAGAGCACACCTCCTTCGACGAACCTCTCCCCTGCGTCGAGAGACACCTCTGCTGTCAAGACTCTGAATCAATCAGTGAAATCAGCTTAGACAGCGACAGCAGAAACCCTTCCATTAAACAAAAAGCAAAAGGCAAGAAAAACGTGACTTACCTAACCAAAGCGGAAGTGATCTCAAAGTAGGTTAAGTGTAATTTTCTAGTCATGTTCATGATGACCACAGACCAGGAAAGATACCGCGAGCATGAAAACCCAGCGTGCTATATTTTTGTACATACTATGACGCCATGAGAGCTTTCGTAGAGTTTTTATAGTTTACTACATAATTATGTTGTAATTTGGATTATTATTGTTTTAAGACAGGCAACAAAAACCACACCACGAAAACGCGACAGCGCTCCATGGTTGATATTCCTAAAATCCGTACGAAGCGTTTTGATTCAACTTTTATTGTGCGAACTGATAGTCTGTGGAATGCGCTGCCTGAATGGGTGTTTCCCGATAGATACAATCCAGTGTCTTCAAATCGCGAGTCAATTGGTTTCTTCTAAGCAAGCGTGCTCCATCGTAGACCGCGATCGTATCAAGTGAATTGGCGGTCAAAAAAAGCCAGTTTTTTTAAAGTAAGTTATCTCGCGGTGTCTATCCTCATAAAGGTCTGTGATGATGACATTTCAATCAGGAGCTGTGATTTAAAAGTAGCTTGTATATATTAGTCTATGTTGTAAATATATTGTTCCGTGCATTAGACGCTTTTCTATGTTTGCTATAGTAATAATGTATATCAGGTATAAGTGAAATGCTCCCGAAACCAAAACGCTATTACTATACCTACTATCTAAATGCAATTGAATAACAATAACCATTTGCCTCACTATGGGCCTCAAGCTCAAAGTAGCACAACGAGCTATGGAGAGGGCTATGCTCGGGGTTTCTCTACGAGATCGAATCCGAAATGAGGAGATCCGTAGACGAACGAAAGTCACCGACATAGCCCACCGGATTAGCAAGTTGAAGTGACAGTGGGCAGGGCACATATCACGCAGAACAGATGGCCGATGGGGCCGATAGGTTCTGGAATGGAGACTACGGACTGGTAAGCGTAGCGTAGGACGTCCACCCACAAGATGGACAGACGATCTAAAAGAGACCGCAGGGAAACGCTGGATGCAGGCCGCTTCCAACCGGCCCTTTTGGAGATCGATGGGGGAGGCCTATGTCCAGCAGTGGACGTCCTATGGCTGAAATGATGATGATGATGATGAACCATTTGCCTTATAATTTTTGTTTTTGAGGTTTAGAATGTTGCAATCCAGCAATGTAAAGCGTACAAGCGTGCGCGCGGGGCAGGTCGTTGACCTCTAGCGTTACCTGATAATTTATTAGCATTACATTGCGAACATTAAAAATAAACCGGCCAGGTGCGAGTCGGGCTCGCGCACTGAGGTTTCAGTACCACTACAAAATTCAATACCGAAAATACCAGTTATAACTCGGTAATGAACAGAAACTTGTCACCGACTCGTATTTGGCCATTATTTATTATTTGTTGTTATATTTTAGAGTGTGTACTATAAGCGTACCAAATTTGACGCTTGTACATACGTAATATTACCGTTTTTCCATTAGAGCTCAATACAAAAATACGTAAAAAAATACGTTTGTTGTACCCCTCTTTCGTTTTTACTTTTTGACTTTTTTATTATTTCTTAGTTTCAGCCGTAACATTACATATTCTGCTATCTATGCCGGTTCGAAATATACAGCCGTTTAAGGTAGGACAGACGGACGGAAGGACAGACAGACATCATAGGCTTAGTAATAGGGTCCCGTTTTTACCGTTTGCGTACGGAACCCTAAAAACATAGCATTTTTGTAGTATCGTATCAGCAATCACCAGTCTTCGTTTTCGGGAGCGATTACCTTACATGTGTAAAAGGGAAGAAATGCGCTTCAATATAAAGTTATCTTTGTAAATAGTTCGAATACTTAGACGAAATAAATAGCAATATTATAAGTGTGTAACGTTTCGTACAATGTATCTACACTATAATAATGTGAAATAAAATAATAAGTAAATTTTGTGACTTTGTGTGTTTGTACGGGGTATAATGTCTGAAACTACTGAAACGATTCAGAAAATTCTTGCTTTAATAGAAAACGACGTTTTCTTTAAAGTTACATTGATTACCTACGTTTTGTTCACATCTTCTCCGCGGGTAAAAGCTAGTAATATTAAAAGCAAGTTAAAATTTTAAGTTAGTGTCTTTGTAAGTGGTAAGTAATCTCCATAGTCTATTCTAAAGACAGACACGACAGGTATTATGTTACCACCGATAGTAAACGATAGTATCGCTCTCTATACATGTATGCATCGCTTCCTCGTCGTTTTACGCTTTTACTGTTGTAGTACGCAGTGGGATAAATGACACGTCGTCCTCCCCGTACTACAAACGTGTTAGAAGCGTACAACGACAGGGAAGCGATGCATAAATGTATGGAGAGTGATACTGTCATTTTCTATAGGTGCTAATATAGTACCTACTTGGTCAATGACTGTTTTTATCTGTAGTACCTTTGGAATAGTCTATAGAACTACTGAATCAATTCTGAAAATTCAATGACATAGGTTTTATATATACTGTTTGTTCATACAGGTGAAGTTACGGACAAAAGCTAGTCAGATATGATTTTAATGAAGAGAAATCACATTTTATTTATATTACACGGGAATTACTCACGTAAGATTAAGCCGGTCACTCCGACTATGTCAAGCGAGACGCAGCCGCGCGCGCGCATTCACCTTGAAAAAGACTGTCTAATGCGGTTGAAACTATAGTCGGAGTGACCGGCTTAATCTTACGTGAGTAATTCCAGTGTAATATAAATAAAATATGTGAAAATCACGTCAGTTTTTTTTGTATAGAAATCACATTGATTGTTGTCAACAAATAATTTACGCAATTTTTATGCTGTTGTATATATATATATATGATTATTTCGATGTATAATTAAATAGTATTTCATAACAAATACTTGTAAATAATATTCTCAAGTGTCTTTACCTGCTATGAAATGTGTTGTCATACATATATTATGTATAAAGGCTGTCCCTACTACACAAATCAAACAAATATATATGTAAAAAAAAAACAATAATACCACCATTTGAAGCCACAAGATAACAAGATAAATATTGCCTTCGCAAAAAGACTAAGCGCTCCAAAAAAAAAAATTAATATAGCCAAATCAACAGATAGAACAAAATAGGTATGTCCTATTTTTTTTTTTATTACGTCATATATAAGCTGATCTTAAATAGAGAACAAAATCATAGAAACAATCAGTTATTTCTTAAGTTATAAGTATTTTAATTCCATACAGGGTTACGCGGAAGGTACCGACACTAAATTCCGAAAAATCAGCTGTTCCTGATTTTTTTTGATGAGTGTATCTAAATTTTTCTTTGGAACAGCTGATTCTTTATTCGCGATTTCATGGTAGGCCTCCTGGTAAAAGTTTTAAATAGTAATGAGTACAATGACCTCCTTGGCTTAGTACATTCATCCGCGTAACCCTGTATTACTAAAAAAATACGAATCGAATTGCGAATCTCCTTTTTTGAAGACGAATGAAAAAGGAATATTTTATAATTTTTGGTATGGGTAAAAATTAGGTATGGCCTTTTAAGATTATTAAAAAAAAAAATTATACAATTGCTTTTGGAAAGTCAAATTAAGATTTAAAAAAAATGAATTGTCAATTTTACGCTGGCAGTAATCTTCATTCGCAAAAACAAGAGAGATATTAGAAGCAAAGATTTACGTAACTCCCGTTTCTTAGTAAGGCCGTTTTTGTATATTCTATGTGATCATGTCATGTAAACGTAACATTACTCTAAACTATCTTGACTGATATCTTATTGTAGAAAATAAGAGTATAATAAACAAAAAATAACCATCATGTACCTAATTAAATAATGAGATAACAATTTCTGAAAAATTATTGTTGTAACTATATGTTTAGCCTCATTATTGTTAGTAATCTGTTAGAAATATCAGTATAAAGATTATGTCAAGTCAGTTTTTTCAAGGAACTATAAAATTACCTGAGTGCCTGCCTCTAGGGATGGTCCTGGACTCGAAAAAAGGATGAAAGGATATGCTACCGGATTGTTTTTTTATTGTCTTATAAAAAAAACATCTATAGAGCCGATACGAAAAAATTAAGGAAGATATGCGCTTTTATGTCTTGCTAGAAAGAAAACGTAACATTAAAAGTTGTTAACCACTGTTTTAAACTGTCACGGTTGTTCACTAAAGTTATATGATTATTTACGGGATATTTACCGTGGTAAGGTTTGCACCTTACCACGGTAATTGCACCATGTTCACGGGAAGACAAAGATTTACTTCCCGTCGTCCCGTGAACATGGTGTATGTAACTGCGCCGAAATATCGGGAGCTCATTCCACAACCTTACCACGGTAAATATCCCGTAAATAATCATATAACTTTAAAAAGTCGTTTACAATATCTATAATGTCTATATAATCAAAATAGTCTTTCGCTCAGTTATTTTATATCTTGAAACATGTTGAAATTTTAAATTTGTTTAATTTTATTTATGTAGGTACTCTAATTTTTGATATATTTTTGTTTAGCAATATATCTAAAAAGTAAAATTTGTTCATAAGAATGAGTGCTATGTACACCTTTCGGTTTAGTACTCCCTTTCAGTGTAGCCCAGTATAATCAAATTGAATACGTATACTAAAGAAACTATTTAACGGCCTTTTATACCAAATTTGTCGGTTTTAAATAAATTTTATTCAGTTAGATTACAATATTTAAGCTAGAAAAAAAATACATGTCACAGATACGTCAGTGTTTGAGTTTATGCATTGGTTCATTTGATAGAATAAAATTTCCTCGATCAAAAAAAAACTGAAACAACGTCGATTTAGTTTATTTGCACTCCCCCTGCGAGCCTCGTGAGTGTCGCGCGGCAAAATACATCGTCGCTCTAACTTGGCGGGGGCTGAGGGAGCGTTTTGTTGCCTATGCGATTCGGATAACAGGCCGTTAAATAGGCTATATAATAAAGTTCGGAGATGTAAGCGTTCAAATTTTTTAGTCGGATGAGGAAAGGGTGCTCTGTCCCTTTCCCGCAAAGTTAGCATCAGTATGAAGTTTGTATGGCGTACCTACCCATAGCGTCATTTGTAAGTATAGAGCGCTCTTTGTTTAGCATGTTATTCTAGTTAAAATTCTTATCTTCCTTAATTATTTTGAACACAATATACAAATTTTGTTTTCGGTGATCGCTCCGTCTACGGTCAGCTTTTTTATATGTCAATAAAAAATAGTCTAGCCTTTTTTATTTTATTGAATAAGGTTATCTCGAGGGTAGTGCAATTTACTTGTTATTTATTGAACTTCCCGTGAATTCGTTTTTTTAAATAGTGTATTAATTATGATGTATTAATAGGTACATTAATTCCATTTCGCTATATACCTAGATATACGTTTGTGAATAAATAATAACATTATTATACCTACGTAATTTGTAAAAATATAACTTAAAATGAGGTGTCGTATCAATTTATATTAAAATATATTTTTTCTAAGAAAGATGGTTTCATTTTGTTATCACGTCAGTCAGTTAAACCTTGCGAAGTAAACCTTTAATGACTATTGCTAGTAGTTTTACAAGCTATATTTTTCATATTAATTTTCTTTCAAAACATTTATTGGCCCGCCTCGGCAGTAAAAACGACTTGTATGCCGTGACGGCAAACGACATAACGCTCTCTTATACCATTACTAGCTACCCAGCTCCGCACGGGTGAAATTTACGTGCGAAACCAGGGCGGGTCGCTAGTTATATATATATATATAAACCTTCCGTGAAAAAATATCTAACTGATGGTGAAAACCGCATCAAAATCCGTTTCGTGGTTTAGGAAGAGTTAGCGGTTATACAGAGTGTAAGGGGAACACTCTCGAAGCCAAAAGAAGGTAATTGTGCTCATCATCATGAACCACTTTTGTTTTGTATGGGACCAAACCTGAAATCGCGAAAAAAAATCAGCTGTTCCATACATTTTGTCGAGTGTCAATGACCGTTTTCTATAGAACAGCTGATATTTTTTTCGCGATTTCAGGGCTGGTCCCATACAAAACAAAAGTGGTTCCAGCGTCCCATAGTAAAAGTTGTTCATAATGATGAGTACAATTAGCTTTTGTCTTCGAGAGTGTTCCCTTTACACCCCGTATAGACAGACAGCCAGACGCGGAAAGCGACTTTAATGTATACTATGTAGAGAAGAAGATAGAGATGTTTCCCATAATTATGGAGGAAGTCCCGTGACGGCAACGGCGGATCTGGCTTGCCAGGGGGGAGAGTCACATAGTCGTGGTCAAGTCACAAGAAATTATAATTAAATTTTTATAATAAATTTTTATATTAATTAGAGGTCCACCTAGGTCCTGGACCCAGCCCAGGAGGGGTCATGACCCCCGTGATCCCCTGATCCGCCCTTGCGTGACGGCCAACTTTAGAAAAATATAATTTACAACAACACATGTCGTAGAAATAGATAGGGGGAAAGTAATATAGGTTTATTAGGCTCCATCAAAGAACCGTCCAAAAAACAGGGACTCCGTTCAATCAGATAAACGAATACGTCCTACATTACGGTTTCTTTGGCAGGCATGAGATGTGAGAGCCTGATAAGATGTACAGTCGACTGCGAAAGTTAAATACTAATTATACTAATATCTTTGTTATACACAGAGCGATTTTTATTGTATTATTTTTAGGGTAGGGTTAGTTAGTTAGGTAGGGAAAAACGGAACCCTTATAGGATCACTTTGTTATCCGTATGTTAAGACCCTTTTCTCAGAAACGCGTAAAGGTATCAAGTTGAAACTTATACCAAATACTTGAGTCTACGGTCTCTTTCAGCCGTGAAAAAAACAAACTTGCAAGTCGACGCCATCAAAAGATATGACTATTTATGTCGCATATTTTCACATATTTTGCGATTTCACTAGGGAATCAAAAAGGGTACTTTCCGTAGAGCTAGAATCATGAAATTTGGCAAGAGGCAAGGTCTTACAGCACATATATAGAAAAAAAAAATGAAAGTTGTTAATTTCAAGTTTATACGTATATCATATAAAAAAATATTGTTTTGCCTCGCGCTGGGGGTGTACGTCTGAGGGTGCTGTCCAACGGAAACCTCAGAATGCGAGTGAAAAAATAAAAAATAAAAAATGGAATGGAATGAAATAGAATAGAATATCATTTATTATCATAAAGTCACATTAGTAATAATTTTTGTAAAAATATATATACTACAAATGCTCCTATTATGGACTCGTCAATTTAGTGCACAATTAATATTTTTTTGTTGTAAGTAACAACCATTGAGTCTCGCTCAGCAAACGAAAATTTTAACCATAATGAGGGTAGATTTATGCGCGTAAAAGTGATACATAAGTCGGCTGTAAATGTATAAGGGTCTCGTCAGACTGATACACATAAGCATAAGTAAAAAAGTCATTAAAATTAATCTATACTAATATTATAAAGAGGAAAGATTTGATTGTTTGTTTGTTTGTTTGCATTGAATAGGCTCCGAAACTACTGAACCGATTTGAAAAATTCTTTCACTGTTGGGATGCTGCACTATCCCCGGTTGACATAGGCTATATATCCCGGCTTCGCCCGTGCGAAGCAGGGGCGGCCTACTAGTTAATTATAAATACTAAAACTAATTCAGCTGCAGGGGCTTTGTCAGACAACAACATTAAAATTAACCTATTGAAAGAAAAAATTAAAAAATTTGTCAACGCACAAAATGAAATAGATAATCA
Organism: Agriopis marginaria; assembly: GCA_932305915.1. Lineage (NCBI taxonomy): Eukaryota > Metazoa > Arthropoda > Insecta > Lepidoptera > Geometridae > Agriopis > Agriopis marginaria. The sequence goes on from OW029933.1 coordinate 8,514,517, forward strand.
ATAAATAACTAAACTTTGATCTCTAACAATAATTGGTAATCCTTATAATCATTGGTCAGAAACTCAGATACTGTGTTTACTCGTACAGACTTTGATGAAAGCAAATGTTAGATTTAACTAGACAACTGATTTTCAATAAGATTTAACAAATAAAAGTATTAGAATATTGAATATTTTTTAAACCCTCGATAAAATTGCTGATAATCTTCACACGGCTGAACAGATTTTCATGAAATGGTTAAGGACAATCTCGATCAAGTCAACAAAAAAAAATTGTTCAGCTGTTTGGGAGCTACGATGTCACTAACACACAAATGCAACTGCTTTTATTTAAAAAAACGCACAGACGTAAACACGTTAAACTTATAAACACCCCTCTCTTTGGGTCAAGGGTAAAAAAAATAACACACCAAATGTATACCTACCTTGCACAAAGTGGTGCGCGCGATCGCACAAAATTGCTGTTGTAGGCATAAACGTAAGTAATGGACTGTCTGTTTACATAGCTGTAAATCAGCATTTCTTCTTGGTAAAGCTGTAACGTATAGCCAAAAATAGTAGGTACTTAGAATTTTTGGACAGAGTTTGACGCATTTTCTCAAAATGTATACAATCACGAATAACTGAACAAGCTATCGGAAGATTCGAGTGAGGAAGAGATCCAGTGTTCGCCGGCGCAGCATATTTCTCTACGCACCGCCACCCCGCACCCGATCAGCTGCCGTTGACTTCACGTGCGCGCCGCGTGACGGTCCGTAGTGCCAAGACGCAGCCGCGCATTCACCTTGAAAAAGACTGCCTAATGCGGATGAAACTATAGTCGGAGTAACCGGCTTAATCTGACGTGAGTAATTCCCGTGTAATATAAATAAAATGTGTGAAAACCACGTCAGTTTCAATGATAAAACTGAACAATCTGTCCAAGATAGGTATAATGGTCAACAACTTCGAGAGTATCGTTCCCAACGACTACCGGCTACCGGCACGGGTACAACATGGACATTGGACATGTTTTTTGTCTTGTCCATGCTCATTTTAAGACCCACCTGTTGGGAAAGGCCACTGAGGTCGTTGAGCAACCTGAAGGAAAAGTATCACCCCTTTGTTATTCAACCGCCAAGCAATAAGTAGTATGCAAACATTTAATGTTTCCAGTTGAACATAAAGAGATTTAACACCTCAACTCAAGTTGTCAGGAGCAGTGTATTGCTGCGTAACGTTTTGAACTCTTGAAGTTCCAAATTTTGAGTCACTCTGATCTGTTATGGTTAAGTGCGATGCTCACCATCAGGAGAGCGACTTGCTCGTGTCGGCAAACAAGTCAGACATTTCCGACGTTGAGTGTATTGTAATCCCTGCAGGAAAGTAAGTAAATCAGGCCTCTGAATAATTCACGAAACCTGAATCAGACAACACACCCCATTCGAAGACATCCTTGGAATGAAAAACTCTATTTCTTACATTGGTTCTTCGTGATATGGCCTTTAGTGGAGTGCAGATAAGATCACTTCATGAATACGGGTGATTGCGATGTTAGTTTTTAGATCGTTAGGTTATCAGGACTTTGTTCGCAGGTTTCTTATTTGGTTTACGTGATGTGATTTCGACTAGAAAATTATAATCATTTCGAGGAATTCATGTATTGATGCACCAATTATTTATATAGTATTTAGGTAAATAAATTATGTGCCATTTCGATGACATCGCTCAAAAACGGCGAAGGAAAACATCGTGTAGAATAATATATCCAAGAACCTCAAAATTTCAAAGACATTATGACATTCACCAACATACACTAGGCCAGCAGCATCTTTTAGTATTTTTTTTAAAGACATTCTAAAATTTGACCGTTTATTGTTTGTCGTTTTTAGCTTGGGCTTAATTAAGCCCAAGCTAAAAATGTTATGGCAATGTTTATTAGTTTGATTTATGTTATGGTATAATTTATAAGCAGTGTAAATTAAATTTGGTCTCGACAAGAAATCTAACGACATTTGAAGTGACTATACTTTTTTTTCTGAAACTGAAAGACAAACCACTTCCTTTCGTTTCATTTAATGTTGTTACATTAAAACATGATCAAAACGTATATTTTTAGCATACAAAAGTACCTATCCAAAACTTTTCGGCTTTACGACGAATGCCCAAAAAGGGAAAGCAAGAAAGCAATGATATTTTTCGCGATTTCAAGGTTAGTCCCGTAGTAAAAGTTGTCCTAAAGACCTCCTCTCGGCTTAGTCCACCGTTACTTGCAATCTTGTAAATTAGATGCCTGTGGTGCCATATTATAATTGGTCGTAAACAACGCTCATAACAAGTGAGCCTTCACAATGGCTGACGCATAGCGTACTATTTCCATATTAATCGCTGGAGTGCAATATGTGTTCAATAGTTCATTACATGATTCGACACAATTGGTTCTGTGGACATAATTGTGTTCGATATTATGTGATTATTTTTAATTATAATTTCAGCCATAGGACGTCCACTGCTGAACATAGGCCTTCCCCATCGAACTCCAGCAAAAGAGCCGGTTGGAAGCTGCATCCAGTTTTTTCCTGCGGTCTCTTCTAGGCTTCGGTCTCCTATTAACGGCCGGTTATCTGAGTCGCGTAGGCAACAAAACTCTCCCTCAGTCCCCGCCAAGTTATAGCGACGATATATTTTGCCACGCAAGAGTCAGGACGCCCGCGGGGGGAGTGCAACGACAAAAATGAACATAAGTCCGACCTCGATGACGTACGGCGTGGTACTGAGCGCGGCGCGCGCAAATTCTCGCGACATTTTTACGCTTTTAATTTCACAAAAAAACGAAACTATTCACTATCAAAAATCTATCCAAACCAATTTTTTTTAATAGGATTGCCTTTCAGTTCTTGCAATTTCCAGGTTGTTACGAGCTTTCATTAGAGCATAAAACGAAAAAAAATAACTAAATCGACTTTGTTTCAGATTTTTTTTGATCGAGGAAAGTTTATTCTATCGTGTTTTGAACCAAATCATAAACTCAAACATGAATGTATCAGTGTCATGTATTTTTTCCAGCTCAAATATTATAATTTAACTGAATAAAATTGATTTAAAACCGTCAAATTTGGTATAAGAAGCCGTTAAATGCTATACCTACGTGATGTCCGGCTGAAACGTATTGTTCCGATCGACGTCTGAACGCCAGGCACAGCGTCAGCGGTCAATCTCAGCAGCGAACGACGTCTCGTTCAAGTTTCAACAAACGATTTCGCCATTTTGTACTGACGCTAGATACGATCTTCACGCTGCAATGGTTCGAAATAACTAGAGACGCGGCACAAACCGCCTTATTACAAAAAAGTCCATCAGTCCAGGTTTAAACCAGGACTAAAAAGTCCGAGTTTGTTACGGTACCAAAGGATTAAAACCTGACCTTATTACAAATCTTCGACTAATCGAGGACCAGCTGATACCAAAGATAGTCCATGGTTTCAATATTAGCCACAGATAAGAACCAAAAATTGAAATCATTCATTCGTTCCTGCAGGTTTAAAACACACTTCAAAAGCTTAAATAATTATTTATTAATGCAATTTAAGATATTTAGCTATCTTAAATTGCTGTTTGTTTAGGTTTCAATCTATTAAACAAGCATAACTTATTATTTTGAGCTCTTTTCAAAATCATGGCATAATACTATCACGTGCAACGCCAAAATCCTAACGTAGAAAAAAGCTATGCGCCTGTGCCGCGTAATTCGAGGCGTTCAGATAAATAATTGTAATTATCCAAAGATATTAAGTAGTTTAATGAAATCTTTGTAATTACGGTGGGAAAATTAGCAATGTTCTTAAATTTTCTCATAGCTTCCTCCTGTTCATTTAATGTAGCTCGCAATTTTATAATTATCTATGAAATGGAACATCCCTTGCCATAATACCCGCTACATTTTTGCAAGTTTTACTGACTGCTTGAGATACACTATGCAAATCGGCTGTAATGTCTTGAATATACGTAGAAAACAATAATTTAATGCATCAGTGTATATTTTTTTCTTTTTGCGTAAGTACCTACCTATAGCTATATTGTAATCTACCTAGGTTATTAACAAGCTCTTAATTCATGGCGAGCCCAGTTGCATAAAGCGCAAGCCACTTGAACTTCAGGGCTTAATGGGCTTCCTCTAGGATCGTGGGCCAGATCCTCACGTAAAACAACCACAATTTTTGCGCCAAAGCGTTTTGTGAACCACATTTATATCTGAATTCTTCGTCACTCAATTCGAAAGGATTCACACGATGACGAGGTCTATCAGATCGCCGCGATGCCTCCAGCATGTCCAAATGTTCTATATCCATCATGTCAATCGTGTTTAAATCCATTTTAAACGATTTGTAAATAATAAAAACACTAAATAAAATAATTATAACCTCAAATTCTATTAGTACCGAAGTTAGTACCATAGTTAAACTAGGGGTCTCGGCGGTCTAACTTTAGTACCATAGACAATCCGTGGTTTAGTGAAAAACTTCGTTTTATAATAACGTTTATTTTAGTCCATGGTTTAAACCTGGTACTAATCCCAGTACCAAAGTTAAACCGTGTTTTGTAATAAGACGGAAAGAGTTTGAATGCCGCCTACGACGTCCACACGCCAACTTGAGCGTCTGAAAGACTCCACATCAGTACATTTCTATAGTAAGCATCGTGGCCACAGGTACATGTATATTTGTCAAAGGACGCGGCGTATGGCGTGACACTGTAAGCGCCAGATGACGTTTATAGGAGACCACATACTTAGGTCGTCTACCCATCTTGATCTATGATTATAATTAAACTGGTGATAAATTTGCACCCATGAAATTATACAACTATTTCAGACTCCTATAACCGCGAGAGATGGTGGCCAGGCGGTAGCATGTGCGCTCTACAATCAGACGGCACCCGGTTTGATCTTCGGCCCTGAACCAATGACTTTTTTAGTATTTAAATAAAAATATGTGCAGTTTGGTTGCCATCGCTCAACAACGGTGGGACCTCCTGGAAATCTTTCGTTGCATGCAGCCTGCATGATAAAAAAAAAAGTTAATAAGTTGAAAATATATATTTTTTTAAAACCAAGCTGTAATTTAAAAAAAAAAACAGTTTCTCGTAAAAAACTGAAAATTAAAATAGACTGGTACTAAAAACGTTGCTGCATTGGGAGCGTTTAATAATTTATCTTCTGTGAAACGGGGGTTCATAACAAAATTACTACAGCTATGTTGACTGCGATATTATGCATGTCATCGTGCAGTGCAGGCGATGACACTTGTATTTAATGGCCCCACAAATTGCCTTGAGTGGGCTTTCAGTTACTCGTGGAATGAATGAAAATTCAACACTGATTCGCATATTATTTTAAAAGGTTTTTTTGCTTGGCGATGAAATGTGCTAACGATAACAAAACAATAACCCAAACTGGACGGATCTACCATTTGCCATTAGAAAGTGGCGGTCAAATTGAATAATAACAAAAAAAAAAAAAAACTTTATCAAAGCTATAATCATCTATTTTCGTCAAAACCACAAATCTGTCAAAATTCAGTTCAATCGCAAGCTTGGCAGTGGCCGTAAAATCATTAACAAGTTTTCATAAAAGCTACATAAAATCGGTAAAAGTAAAAAAATAACTTGGCAAAATATGAAGCCATTGAAAACAATTCACTCTGTAACTTTGTTACGTTATCGTTGTTGTCTTACGTTTTTGCAAAATGTTCCACGATTCAAAGTATCCTGTACCAGTTTCACGACCAATTTTGTTGCTAAATTTAGTCAAAATCGGTGTTGTCGTTGAGTAGGAAAAAATTTGGTAAAACCGAGGAGCGTAGCTAGTTCGAAAGTTCCGACTTCGAGTTTTCAAACACTTCAAAGTCACTCTGTCTCTACCCGCCCCACTATTTTGTTACATTTTTACAACTACACTAAGCTGATTTTGATGACACTCTATAAAGAAGAAGCGTGTGTAGAATAATTTTTATAATTAGTAGAAGTACCCACACATTGTGAATTTTCCTCGGATACGTACCTAACGTTTCTAATCCCTACGGCCAACGATTAGAACAACCTGCCGGTTTCCTTGTTTCCTGAGAGATATAATGTGGGTATTTTCAAGTTAAGAGTGAATAGGTATCTTCTAATTCTGCGTGCTTCATCTTCGACCATATTGTTGCTTACCAACAGGCGAGTCGAAGGCCAAACGCGGACTTATACGCGAAAAAAAACGTGTAAGGCAGTGGGTCAGAGGTGCCCAAATTAAGGAACTAAAAGAGCATTATCCATCATAGGCCTGCAACACTAGACTAGATAAAGCTACTACTGGCCTGCAAACAGCAAGGTCATAAGAAAACAATTGAACTTATTATTGTCTACGCTGCTGAGCCAAAACACAAACATACATAACCAAAAGAGGACGCATTCGGGATAAAAAATAATTATAAATAATATATATACCATGGAGATACAATATCGTACATATATAGTCACAATCGTGCCAAAAAAATGTCCGAACAAAAACTCGGCGCACGCCATCAATTGCGCAGACTTTTTGGTTAGTTACAAGATAACCGCGATCCGACTACAACGCCGCGCGATGCCTGAGCTACGATGACATAGCGAACAACTAACGTTTAACACTATGCAAGCGAAATTATGTCTAAATTAGAGTAAATGTGGCATTGTGAAGTATATAATTGATACAACGAATGAACAATGACGCTCGGACGTTTTTTGACTGTTTTCACTGAGAGATTGTGACTCTATAGTAATTGTATCTCGATGATATATACTTACAACATGGACAGTGTATTTATCCACCGGAGACACATCAGCTTATACAAAAAAAAAGATAGTTACTTTCTTAAACATTTTTGTTTTCACTGTGAAAAAACTTTTAGTAGAGCAAAAACAATCAATCAAAAATTATATAACTTAACTCGTTGTATAAAATCGGATTTAGATCAACAAACAAAAGCAGTAAAAAGCCTGTTACTTATTATTCGTTTGTTATGAAGAGTCACCGAATCCCGAATAATAAAATCAAAGTTCACCAATAAAATCAGACAATTGAGAACGCTGTCCAATAAAGGTTACCTTGAAAGGGAACTGGAAATTTTTACGAGACCTTAAAGGTCTTATCTTCAAGCTCTATTTAGTTCAGGGTCCTAATACGGCATAAAATCGCTTTCTCGGAGTATGAGTATGTATCTAATCCTTATTCAGGTCCTATCCTTACTGAGTCGAAAAAGGTCATTGTTTATTAATTATGAACAACTTTTACTATATTATCAACCCTTATATCATCAAAAAATATCAGCTGGTCCATACATTTAATTAAGTGTGTGTGTGCGTGCGTGTGTGTGTGTGTTTTAGCCTTTAGTAGTTAATTGTATTACTATGTAAATAGACTTTTCTTAGCCGAAAGGAGGTCATTGTCCTCATCAATATTAACAACTTTTACTGTGGGACCTGGGTATCCTGAAATCGTGAAAAAAATATCAAATATTCCATAGAAAATAGAAAAATATTGACACTCGACAAAATGTATGAAACGACAGTTTTTTCGCTATTTTAGGGTTGTCCACTTTTATTAAAAAGTTCATAATTATGATTCCAATTACCTCCTTTCGGCTTAGTACAATCTATATGCGTAACCCTGTATTTCGTACCGTGTAAGCCTAAATTAAATTGTCATATCATCTAGTATGTCTGTCGTCTATCCGAATACCCTGTATAATCTGTAAAGAATAACCCTTGTTACCTACCACTGAATCAACACAAAAAAAAGAAAACAAGAAAGTAATCAAGAAAATTAAATTAGTAGATGAAAGTCATTAAAGTGAGGAGCCTTCGTTCTGAAGACGAATAAAGTCGCGTCGGGTTGGGGTTACCATAATTCTGCTTCAGATTTGCTTAAACATCCCCAAAACTAGACTTGCACAGCGGAAAAATACATTAACATTGAAAGTGTCGTTTACTTTTATGCATCTTGGAAAAACAAAGATAGATTTTCAATCCTTCGGTAAGCTACACCAGATGGCTCCAATCTGATATCTGTATAACTACTTATAAAATTTTACAAACGCTAAAACCACAGTTGAAATATTATAAATATGAATAGTTATATTATAACTTAAACGCCCGAATCGAGTGACGTAATTAAACGAATGCCCCTTCCTCCGCCCGCTACGCTACTTCACGGTACGTTCAGAGTGATAGTCGCGTCAACCACGTCATTGGATTTCACCGTATGTGTATTGTCAGTGTAGAAGTAGCGTATAAAATATACATACAACTATAGTATATTTCTCTATGACACAACGTACTACTGTATACAAAACCGATGTATATGTACCTTAAGACTGAGACTTATTGCAGTGTCATCATCATCATCATCATCATCAGCCAGAAGACGTCCACTGCTGAACATAGGCCTCCCCCTTTAATCTCCACAGTCCAAACTGAACGACAGCCTGCCTTTTGCATCCACTGGATGCCCGCGACTCTCACAATGACGTTAGTCCATCTAGTGAGAGGCCTCCTTACGCTGCGTCTTCCTGTTCGTGGTCTCCACTCCACAACCTTTCTTCCCCATCGGTTATCGGTTCTTCGAACGATGTGGCCTGCCCATTGCCACTTCAACTTGCAAATTTTAACAGCTATGTCGGTGACTCTGCCGGTTATTGCAGTGTAGTTTGTCTAAATTGATTTTATCGAGAAAAATGTAATAAAATTTACATGATTAATCCAATAATTGTTTTAATTTACTTACATCAATGGATTCATCTTATAGTGTCTCATACTTTATTCTAATATTTCTAGACTTAGGAGGAGACATGGACCATCGAGAATGCGGTGGGCTGCGGTTTCAAAGCATTTTGTATGGTGATTTGTACATTGTCCGAGAAAAAACAGCATAAATGGCGATTCTGCTCTCGGTTGACTTTAGAAGCGCTCGATTATGAAGAACGAGACGGTAAATAAAATAAAAATAAGAGCCAACTTCGCCCCTCAAAGTGGTGAGAGCTTTTAACGCAAGCCGAAGAGAAAAAGTTATTTGTTTCGAAGCGGCTACATAAATGAATACAAATAAAATTGAGAGAAGCGCGGTCAAATTTAAGGTTGTACCTGAAATACGTAACTTTGCAGTTACAAGTTTGAAATTCTTTGAGGATTACTCATAATAGACGTAGTTTTTATCCACAATAACCATTTTTTATGCCATACTTGTCTATACAATAGCATGTCCTACTGCGCCAACTGTGGACCATTGCCCCTAGAGAAGGCCTATGTGAAGTGAAGGCATAAGATTCATTATATTACCAGTGGTGAAATGAGACAATTTGGTGGTAAGTACTAGATTGTCACCGAACTTGGCTACTAAAACTTGCAAGTTGAAATGGCAATGGGCATTGCTTGAAGAACCGATAACCGATGGGGAAGAAAGGTTCTTGAGTGGAGACCACGAACCGGAAGACGCAGCGTCTCGTAGGTCGCGGGCATCCAGTGGATGCAGATCGCAGGCTGTCGTTCAGTGTGGAGGTCTAAGTGGGAGGCCTATGTTCACAGTGGACATCTTTTGGCTGATGCTAATGATGATGACTAGATTATCATTTGGGCACTGGTGACCAGTTGGGTAATTAAAGTGCCAACGTACGCCAACACTTGAAAATTTGAGTGCTCAAAAAGTCCGAAGCGCATAAATTTCACTGTCACTCGCTAGGGAAAAAATGTATTGGCAGTATGCCCAAGGTATGTCGTGCTCACCCTGGGCATATGTATGCGAAAATATAATACGTGATCATACAATGAGCGTGCAGCAAGTGACTGTAAAATGTTGCACAGTGGCCGCCATAATGCTTCCCAACTGATTATTTTTATTGTTTTATAAAACAGCTGACAATTAATAGAGCCGAACTATGCAAGGAATAAGTATAACGTCTAAATTGGAGTAAATGTGGAATTGTGTACTATATAATTGATACAAGGTATGTACAATGACGCTCGGACGTTTTTTACTGTTTTCACTGGGAGATTGTGACTCTATAGGAATTGTATCTCGATGAATTAATCCAATAAAAAGAGAATAAAATGAGAGAATTTGGGGGGGGGGATAAATTAAATGAGACAGGTCACCGTATTCTATATTAGTCGTTTATTTATTCTATATTCTATACAATATTATAAAGAGGAAAGATTTGTATGTATGTTTGTAACGAATTGGTTCCAAAATTACTGGACCGATTTTAAAAATTCTTTCACCATTTGAATACTACATTATCACTGATTAATATAGGCTATTTTAATAGGCTATATAACTATACCCGTGCGGAGCCGGGGCGGACCGCTGGTCGTTTATACGTAATTAGGTAGTATATAAGTAATCTTGGAAAACCTTGGAGATACCACAGTTGGAAGTGACCTCCAAATAAAATCCAGTGATGTTTTAACAAGAACAGAACATCCGCGTCCAATCCCCGTCTTCTAAGTGTGCCTTGCGCCTATTCTGATTTACATAATCTTAAGATTCAAGTTTTAAACCGACTAATTGTCAGTTGACTTAAGATTCCGGTTGAATATTTGGTAGGATGAGAAGGGATAATCTTTCGGAATCTCTAAGGACCCGACAGAGTCAAAATCATTCTCATAATCTACGGCCATCTCTTGTAAGTAAACTCTCCTACAAGTAGTTCCATGTAATCTACTAGTTCTTTAGCTATAACTCCATAAATACAACTAAACAGTCATTTGTATCGATAGTTATATGTTTATTTACGGGGTATTTACCGTGGTAAGGTTGTGGAATGAGCTCCCGATATTTCGGCGCAGTTACATCCACCATGTTCACGGGAAGACTGAAGAATGCGGGTGGTTGGTCGAACAGCCATTCATTATTCATAAGTTCATAACCTTATCACGGTAAATATCCCGTAAATAATCATTATTATCTTTAGTAAACAACCGTGATAGTTTAAAACAGTGTCATTTGTACCTGTTGGATGCATTATAGTATCAATTAGTATAAACCCTCTATCCAGTGTTTTTTTTTTTTTTACATTTTATCATTAATGTTTATAGCATTAAAAAATAAACCGACCAACTGCGAGGCAGGCTCGCGCACTGGGGGTTCCATACCACCACAAATTACAAAAAGATAAAATCACACCCAGGCGGTCACCCATCCAAGTACCGACCGCGCTCGACGTTGCTTAGCTTGGTGGTGAGCAGAAATTTATTACCGACTCGCACTTGGCCATTCTTTATTATTTGTTATTATACTTTACAGTGTGTACTATAATCATGTTAAGTTTGACGCCAAGTTTGTTTGTTTGGTTTGTATTACCGTTTATTACCGTTTTTATCTAAATTAGAGAAAATATAAAATTACGTTTGTTGTATGGGAACCCAAAGGGAAATCCCAATTATTTACTTGACTTTATTATTATTTCTTAGTTAATTCGCCGTAACAATACAAATTCTGTGAAAATTTCAACTGGATGTCCATTACGGTTCGAAAGATAAGGTATAGGACGGACGGACGGACAGAGAGACATACAGACAGACGGATGGACGGACGGACAAACAGACATCGTAGGTTTAGTTATAGGGTCCCGTTACACCCTTTGTTTAACTAATTATTAGTTTATTATTTAAGTTTATATTACTTTTGTGTTTCAGGAAATGTTTAATCAACAAAAAAAAACATATTAGAGTGACAATGACTATAATAGATAATCATAAGTAGACAAATATTAAACGGTCACGAAACAACATTGTATTATTAAAACTAACGCTTCAGTTAAAACTTCATCATAACATCATAAATTTCAAAACATTAATGTAAAAAACCAATGTATTATAAGAATTATCTGTCTATAACTGTAACTGTATAACTGTCTATAGCTATATAATTTTAAAAAAAATTTAAACCGTCATAAAAAATATTAATAAAATAATAAAACAAATAAACTTTTGAGTCATATATCCGTAGGTATACCAAAATGCTTTATCTTAAAATATGTACATTTTCTAAGTTACAAGGTACCTACGAGTATGTAGAAAACCATTGTTAAGATGCACTTAAACTTAAACCTTCGTCACTAGTTGAGTCTTGAGATCTCGTACGTTGGTCCTAGTGTTTGCATAAATCCGAGCTAAGCCTGCGCGGCTTACAACCCCGCCTAGGGGGAATCAAAAGTGCGGAATGTCTTCGAAGTGAAACTAGTGGTAAAACTTTGGAAGCAAGTGCAGTCTGAGTGTTGAGTGTTGTGTTGTTGGTGTTGCGTGTTTCGTTCTGTATGATAGATATTCTCGTGGTTTCATGTGTTAAAACACTGTTTAAACTATCACGGTTGTTCACTAAAGTTATATGGTTATTTACAGGATATTTACCGTGAGTCTTCCCGTGAACATGGTGCATGTAACTGCGCTGAAGTATCGGGAACTCATTCCACAACCTTACCACGGTAAATATCACGTAAATAATCATATAACTTTACTTTTTTTCATGTGTTATATTCAAAACTGTCTAAATTCATTAAATCATGTTTATATTCAATAGAACACGACGGTGAACGCTTACCATCAGGGGCGGATAAATAAAGCAAGCAAAATTAAGGTAGTGGCAAAACTGTTTTGCCGAATGCACAGGGTGAATTTTTCAAGTGGGCGTGGATGGCCGAACTCGATACGTAAATTATATTTAATACAACTTGAAAATGTATACATACACTGCCAAATGCACAAAACGTCCGACGCCAAAATCCAGTCATGAGGATAGAAGAGAAAAGAAGCACCTCACAGCGTATTTTGGTAGCCTCATTTTTCTCCTGTGGGCGAAGTCCGAAAATTTACGAGCGTAAATAAGTATCATATTCCAAACAGCATTCGATTTCAGAATTCAACATATTTGGTTTTGAAGTCGATACATCTTTGACGCACGTAAATATTCGTACTTCGCCCACTGAGACGTACTTTGCCCACTGAGAGTAAGTTCCAAATCCATACTAAGTAAGAGTGTTTGCAATTTTCAACCACGTTGTCAAACACCTGATCTATCTTCTTTCTTATATATAAAAGGCGATATGTGTATGTATGTTCTGTATGGACTCAAAAACGGCTGGACCGATTTTGATAGGAACTTTCACTGGCAGATAGCTGATTTTATCAACGTGGATGAAACCACTGGGCGCAGCTAGTAATATATAAAAGGCGATGTGTGTATGTAGGTAGGTATGTTCCATGTGGACTCCAAAACGGCTGAACCAATTTTGGCGGAACTTTCACTGGCAGATAGCCAATGTTATAATGAGTAATATACGCAGTTGAAACCGCAGTGCGCGCTAGTTAGTAATAAAAAGGGTAGGTACTTAAAGACAAAAACCCTGTCTGACAAGCCGTCCGTTTCTACCAATGAGCAAAACCATTAAAGGTTTGAAAAAATAAGGACGATGGATCACTACGTCTAATTACTAGCACCGAACAAATATTTAACCCGACCAAATAGTACACTTATTCGGTTCACGGAGCATAATATTAGGGTTGCCAGTACCACTAACCGAGTCGAAGTTTACCCGCAACCATTAATTGTTCTGCGAGCTTACACTAGGGTTGAGTATAGATTAATTTGGGGTAAGATAACTCGCGACAGAGGCTGATATGTGATACCTTTAGCAATATCTTGGATTTACTATGTACTGAGTTACACTGAACGGTGTTATTAATCCGATAGGAGGTCACTATACTCATTATAAACAACTTTTACTACGGGACCATCGCAGAAAATTGCGGAAAAAAACAATTCCGCAACAAAATACAATTATGGATTTTTTTGCGATTTCAAGGTTGGTCCTTTATTAAAATTTGTTTATAATGACATAGACAAAATTATACTAGGATATTTATTCAATAATATTGACGAATCCAATAACCTGCTTTCGGCTTAGTGGGCTGTACAGATAGTCTAGTGGGCGAAGTGCTACTATATACGTGCGTAAAATACATATCGAGTTCAATACACATTTTGAATCTATATATTATAATATTTAGAAGCGAAATACTCTTCATGAAATCTCGGAAACTTATTGACTTACCGAAACTGAAATTTGGCAGATAGATTTCCTTATGTGGTGTAGAGTTTCGCTGAGAAGAATTTTCCAAAAGGGACGAACGAAAGAAGGCAAATCGAGGTTGAAATTTATACGAAAATCTACGTGTACTGGAGTCGCGGGCAACAGCTTGTTTCGTAATATAATTGTGTATAGAGTTTGACACGTAAGTAGGTACCTATTTACGCGCGCAAATACTGAATATCACCCACAACAGTAAATTTTATTTCAGTCAGTGTATGAAATAAAATTCGCATATCCAAAAAGCTCGAAATAAAGCTCTACTGCTGTCCTACAAAATGTTCTACTAAAAATACAATAGTGATGCTATAAAAGACCCTTTCACCAAGTTTTTCCTTCCATTCTTCCGGCAAATATATCGCCAGACGGAAACATAATCGTAATAAAAAGGTTGTAAGTCCGAGGTTTGATATGAAGCATTCTGACCCAGTAGCCCGTCGACCCTTCACAAAGGTTTATAAATTACAGGGCTGGGTTGGTGTAATGTATACCTACCCTATTTGCATAATATTGTACGCCAAGAAGACTTGTCACATATTGTGCGGATGCGAAACATTAACTTTCCGAAGCGGGTATTAAACGTGTTTATTGAAGCCAAACTAATCTACGAACTCAGTGAGCTTTTGTAAGTAAATGTGAGAAAGCGGTAAGTATGTAAAGTTTTCTACAATAATGTACGATACTTATGTTATTATAGCTCAGTTGTTGGCGCCTTTGACCTCCATGCCGCAACTGTAGGATCAAATCCCAACATTGAGCTTTTGAGATGCCGGTGAAAAGCAACATGTCATCGTGTAAATGACACCTCAGAAAGAATATAAATTTAATCGATTTACAGTCCATATAACACAATTTGTTCTCGCTTACTAATAATATATATATTTTTTTTTATAAAAAACAATTACCGACTCAACCTACCTATACATGTACAAACTTAAACTAAAAAGTAGATATAGGCTTTTTCTTAGCCTCGGTATTCCATAGGATTTACCACGGAGAGTCTGCAATGGAACTTCGCGAACTTGTTCCCTCATCATCTTTTCATTACCGGACGTCCAGACAAACGGCAAACTTACCTTACCTGGTCTAAATGCCATTTATTCGCACCAAACGTTTTGCCTCCTCTTTCTTGATTAGACCAGCAAAACAATGGGACGCCTTGCCTCTGTCTGTGTTTCCGCAGCATTACAATCTTGAAGTATTCAAGTCTAGGGTTAATAGGTTATTACTGAGCAAACATGCTCCATCTTTGACCGCATCATCGCTTTCCATCAGGCGAGATCGCGGTCACACTTTAGCCTAAAAAAAACAACAGAGTCAACGATTTCCATAATTAAGATTCTTTTATCAAAGTTAACTTTCATTACAGTTTATATCTATCACACATATAAACTAGCAACTTTGTCGTACTAAGCCCACGAGACACCAAGTTGGCAATAATAGAACTCGTTGTAAATCCTCCTCAGGTAATAAACTTAGCTTCGACGTAGTCCTTCCAGCCTTAGCTCCACGTGCATCGGCCCACGCTTGGTGCTCCCGTTAATAACAAACGAGACCTATGTCTGGTACAACCTTGTCGGTGTGAAATGCAACTAGCCTTTTAAGGCCCGCGCTTTAAAAGGGCACCGTGGTCATAAATAAATAATAAATAAATATTCAGGACATTTTTGCACACACGGTCATCTGACCCCAAACTAAGCAAAGCTTGTGATATGGCTGCCAGATACTGATATACATACATACATAGTTTTAAATACATTACTTAACCTTTAAATATATTAACAACCAGATACAACAAACACAAATGTTCATCACATAAATGTTTGTCCTAGGTGGGAATCGAACCCACGCCCCCAAGCTCAGAAGGTAGGTTCACTACCAACCGGACCAACGGGCTATTAGACCAGGGTCAATAATTTTTGAAAACAAAAAAAATAGTAGTAGGATGAAACCTATTAGAAAAGGAGGGGAATATGATAAAAATGAAAGGAAAAATAAATTACGGGCGATCTGAGTTCGGGAAGTGGGAGGGGGTGAGTTTTTAAGGGTAAAAAATGGTTTATCTTGATTTCCGGTAAAACTACAAGTCCTATGAAAAAAAGTTAAATGGCAAAGTTGTAGGTAATAAAAAGATCTACAACTTTTATGTAAACAATTTTTTTACATAACCTCAAAATTTATGTGAAAAATTCAAATAACCAAGTTTTTGGTTTTTTAATTTTATTTTTTTCAAAAAGAAAATTTGTTTCTACGAAATTTGGTGAAAACTTACCTTTTTATGTCCCAAATACACTGTAATTTATTTGATTTAAAATATTTATTTTTTCACCTTATTTTGACTTAATATCAAAAAAGCACCCTAATTTTCAATCGAAAATTCTCGTGTCAAAATATTAGCTTTTTCTAAAAAGTCGGTGTGCTTTTTGTTCGTTAAAATCTCTAATTTTTGATGGTTAAAAAAAAAATACATTACAATAGTAAATGTTCTCAGAAAATGCAAATGCAAATGAGAATTTTCGATTGAAAATTAGGGTGCTTTTTTGATATTAAGTCAAAATAAGGTGAAAAAATAAATATTTTAAATCAAATAAATTACAGTGTATTTGGGACATAAAAAGGTAAGTTTTCACCAAATTTCGTAGAAAAAAAAAACATCTTTAAAAAATTAAATTAAAAAACCAAAAACTTGGTTATTTGAATTTTTCACATAAATTTTGAGGTTATGTAAAAAAATTGTTTATATAAAAGTTGTAGATCTTTTTATTACCTACAACTTTGCCATATAACTTTTTTTCATAGGACTTGTAGTTTTACCGGAAATCAAGATAAACCATTTTTTACCCTTAAAAACTCACCCCCTCCCACTTCCCGAACTCAGATCGCCCGTAATTTATTTTTCCTTTAATTTTTATCATATTCCCCTCCTTTTCTAATAGGTTTCATCCTACTACTATTTTTTTTCACTTTTTACCATTTTTGAAGGCTTCGACCCTGGTCTATATATCTAAGTTTAGTTTACCTATGATCACGGACGCTGCAAAGTGTTTGATGCGTCAGGAATTAAAATAATGGAAAATCGCGACAAATTTGCGAAATAATATTAATGTAAAAATGGTTATTTTCTATCTGGTAAGTGTCGGTGATAAACATAAAATAGTTGTACTAAGCAAGTGCCTTTATTAACTAAACAAAATACAAGCTAATACTATCACTATATAAAATATACAGTTAGACTGTCCAATGCCCATAGACCGTTTAAGGTCTAAAGTCAATCCAAATGCTCAAGCCCACTACCAGTTGGCAGCGTACCCAGCATGCTGGTGGCATTACCACGTTAAATGGCAATGTTTATGCGTTGAGCCAAAAACACGCCAGCATTTTGGTCACGCGATGCATTAACCAGGCGATCTGAAAGATTTTTGAAAATGAGGTGAGCTCCCGGTCCCCAAGGGCCAAATGTCGTATTGGTTTTCCTCAATGTTTGTCAACTAGATTTGTTGACAATCTCTAGGTTACTAACAAGCTGGACCCACTTAGCCTCCGAAGAGATGTCTGCATTTTCTATCGCTTGTTTTTTTGGGGAATGCTCTAAAGCGCATTTTGATTTTTAAGTTTTTGCTACTTCACTTGCAAATTTTAATAATATATATATTTTAAATAAATATATTTTCATTATTTTTTTTACTTCTCATTCCTTCCGCGAACATCCATTACCGCACATTCCGGCGACACCGTCAAAACCCTCACCATCCCCATCTTGCATAGCAGGAAATCCACCACCGTCCGATTTTTCCGCTCCTTTCATTCGTGGCAAGACCGCGGATAAAAGGAGCGCAAAAATTTTACAATGTGTGGAATGTCCTTCCTCCAAAGGTCTTCCCGGCTAGCTTCAACATGAAGCGTTTCAAAAAGGGTGTCTACAACTACCTAGGGCCTTACGGATAACAGCTAATTGCGGCACCTAATCCGCTTAGTTGGAAAATCACGCGAACGTGAACCTTATCGCGCCCAGATACGGTTTGCGGTCGCGTGATTTTCCAACTGAGCACATTAGGTGCCGCAATTAGCTGTTATCCGTAAGGCCCCTGGGCTGGCTAGCTGTCCATATCTGGGCTGGTAAAACACCGTCAACACCGCTAGTGTTGGAGGTATGGTTAGGCGGTGGCTTCTGCTTACCATAAGGTGGACCGCAAGTATGTTTGCCGCTCTTTTTTTTTATTAATAGGCTTGCGTTTGACCACCATCACGCCTGATGTTAAGCGTAGATGCGGTCTACGTTGCGGCACGCTTGCCTAGAAGAAACCGATTCACTCGTGATTTGAAGACACCCAGATTGTAAACACCCAAACGGGGAAAGACCCATTCAGGCAGCGCATTCCACAGACTAGCAGTTCGCACAATAAATGTGGAATCAAAGCGCTTCGTACGGGTTTTCGTTTTTTTTTATTAATAACAATGCTCGATACAATGATATCAATCTCTTTGGATTTAACAAGCAATTCAGTTGTACTGCTCTTTAAGTAGCTTCAACTAACAAGGATTCATGTGAAATGCTAGTTTTGCTTGGAACATGTTACTAAATGGATCGTTTGGAAAATAGGTACTATTTAGCATCGAGATACAATTCCTATAGAGCCACAATCTCTCAATGAAAACAGTCAAAAAACGTCCAAGCGTCATTGTACCTACTGTATCTATTATATACTTCACAATGCCACATTTAAGTACTCCAATTTAGACGTTATGTCGCTTGCATAGTGTTCAACGTTAGTTGTCCGCTATGTCATCGTAGCTCTGGCATCGCATGGCGTTGTAGTCGGATCGCGGTTACCTTGTAACTAACCAAAAAATCTGCGCGATTCGTAGTGTACGCCGAGTTTTGATTTTTTTGGCACGATTGTGACTCTATATTATGTATTATCTCGATGGTATTTAGCTATAAGGTAAATTTCCCTTTAGAACCTTGTGATACGGAGGAGTTGTAATCTATTTAGTACCTACTTAATTATAGATTAGGTAGGATTGCTAAATCAAAGTCGTTAAAAGTTTTAAATTGCTAATGAACTAAAAACCCGAACTCCGTAACTAAACCACTCAGCAGCATTGGCGCTATGTACTGTGGTGCTATTTACATATTATTTCGGTTAAAATGACAAAAGCCGATCGGATAAAAGGCACAGTAAAAGGCGTAGGATGGTAACCCACAAAACGATTAGGCTGTTTTCTGGAAACAAAATTCAATCTACAAGATAATTTTACATTAAAGGGCAAATTTCTTTATTAACTAAACAAAATACAGGCTAAAACTAACACTAACAAGATAGTTATATCAATATACTAAATAATGTATGAATGTACTACGTTTTTAGACAAAACACGAGACCTTTTTAAAGTAACAATTGAATAAAAATGTTCTAGCTATCTCGATAGATGGTGGTTTATCCGCAACTAACATAATTACAACCCATTGGTTTCTATAGGCGCCTACGGGCAAACTACGACACTATTTATAGTGATTTTACAAATAAAAATTAACGCTATATAGTGAAAACCGGAAGAAGGCCCCTGAAAATATATCACTGTTTTCGCGTTTTATAACTGGCGCATCGAAGTAAAAGTGTGTCTTGGTCTCGGATATTAAAAATCACCACCCTTTTTACATCTTGCGCAAGTATTCCAAGCATGAACTTGCAGTATCCACAGAGTTTTTTTTTTAAATAATTAATAGGCTTGCGTTTGACCACCATCACGCCTGATGTTAAGCGATGATGCGGTCTACGTTGGAGCACGCTTGTCTAGAAGAAACCGATTCACTCGTGTTATTCCACATCCCCTTTCTACTTATCTATATTTTACTTGAGACTGCCAACGGGACTTCGAACCTCCCGCAGTCCCTAGTAGGTAAGCCTTATAATAATGGCTTATTAAAAATAAGAACCTAAAGAACTTATTTTTCTTGACGTGGTAACTTATTGACGGCAGGTGGTGTACAGCAAGAACACAATGATGGCCCACTCTGGCTCTTCGTAATCCAGGCCAATCGACAACGAAGCAGTCCAACGATATTAAAAAGGCAGTAGGATGCAAATGGAGGTGATATGCCAGGGACCGAGATAAATGGCATTATCTCGCATCCCATCTCCATAGCTCGCTGTTTTAAAAAAGCGTGTAAAGCTATTTTTTATCAACTTCAAAAAAGGAAGAGGTTCTCAATCTGACTGTATGTTTTATATTTCGCAGTTGCCACCTTGCTGACGATGTTATTGTTTATTTAACTACTCATAATCATTTATTGAACACATTAATATATCATCGTAAATTTAAGTAATTTAAGTAAGTATAAAATCTTTCAGAGCGCCTGGTTAATGTGACGCGTGACCAAAATGCTGGCGTGTTTCTGGCTCAACGCATAAGCATTGCCATTCAACGTGGTAATGCCGCCAGCATGCTGGGTACGCTGCCAACTGGTAGTGGGGTTGAGCATTTGGATTGTCTTTAGACCTTCAATGGTCTGTGGGCAGTCTAACTGTATTTGTAGTTTTAGTAGCTTGTATTTTGTTTAGTTAATAATGGCGCTAGCCCAGGAAAAAAAAGTAAGTATTAATATTAGACTTTACAGTTTAAATAATTATCACATTAGCACTATTACACGTCCTACTAGTACCTTCTACCTCCTGTATGTTGAATGCAACCTTAGGATGAATCTTCTTCATCCTAAGGTTACCTGGAAGAGATCACACTTAGCGATAAGTTCGCCGATTTTTGCATCAATTTTTTTCGTGTGTTTGTAATTTGTACAAGAGTTTATCTATTAAAGGGAGACCTTTGCCTAGCAGTAAGTGGTATTATCAGCTGATGGTGATAGTGATTTTTATCGACGCTTGTTTTTATTTATTTTTATTGATAATAAATGCTGTGTATAGTGAGTTTCCAGCCTAATCCACCCGCTTAAGGACCAACCCCATGAATACTTCCTGTTTACCACAAAGTGGCTACTGCGTATTTAATCTCTAGATTCCCTTCGAGATTAACTTTTACAAATGGAGGAAAATACGCAGTTCGTTTATTTTATGGGGGCTCAGATCAACTATGTTGAATTAAATGCTTTATTCTAATTCTTTTGTCAAAAATAATTTGTCTTACGCAGATTGATAAACGACAACATCAATCCATAGGCAGTAAGAGCCTAAAATATAAAATTATCTAAAACACTTGACTAAATACACCTGTATTTAGAAATAATTATAATAAAAACTTTACAATAACAAAATAACTATATATGCCATACAACTGATAAAATACAATAATAATAAATATGTCAAAATACATTAATTGTCTATGTTTCATTCTTCTTCTATCTCGCTCGCGCATTTTAACGTTTTTGAAGATATGAAATGTTTCTAACGAACTTTTGGGAAATCTAAGCAGAACGAATAAAAAAATTATGTTATTTTTTTTATATAAAAGTTAAATATTTAGTAATTTAAAATATATACGTTTTGATTCAAACAGGTTTTCAAACATAAAAACTGTATTAGTAAATTAATTGTAGGTACTAATTGATTTTTAAATATGTAGTGCTCTCATGCAATGTGTCTCCAAAATTCATACAAAAGTTTAAACAACCGATAGTAAAGTGAGTAAAGAAGGAGTCAATATATAATACCCATATAAAGAATTTACCATTACCACTGAATAAAACCATATATTTACGTCCGTCTACTTTAATAGGGGCGTATGAACAAAAACACGTCACCGCATTCTTATGAATCTGTGTAATCAAGGCGGGGTAAAGTGGGGTACTTGGGGTGTAGCATAAGAGACTTTCACCAACGCCCGTGGAACACTAATCAAAACTATAGTATCGGCCTCCTTGACGTGTCCGTCAACGGCGAACCTGACTAGCGCCGGTTATGAGCACGTATATGGCTGGCAAAACCAAATTTAGTTTTAAAGAGTGCCATGACAGAAATTTCGACAAACGTTCAAAGCTTCTTTTTTATTACTAGAGATTTACCCATAATAATGTGTTTTCTTAAAACAATGGTCTCATACCACATTGAATTGAAGAAATGCAAGCAGTATTTGCCAAAGTAGTTTTTAGTATTATATTTTTGTTTGCACAGCTAATTAATACATTCTATTATGATAATTTTGTCTTTATTAAATTTTACGAATATACACAAAAAATTTATATATAAATAGGTACTATCTATATTATAGCACCATCTGTAAAAAAATCTACCTGGCCGTAGATTGCCCATTTGCAATGTTTTAAACAATTTCATAATAGTAAAAAACTTTCAACTAAAAAAAGACCTTCGAGAAAAGATCGGATAACCTTGAAACGACTGAACAGATATTTTGAATCATAGCGAAGAACACTCGATCAAATCACCTTTCAAACAACAAATAAATCACAATCGATTCAGCCGCTTGGGAGCTACGATGCTATGGACAGGCACACAGATACATACGTTAAACTTAAAACATCCTCGTGTCGAGGATTAAAATCGTCTTACCCCACTGAGGCAAACCTTGAGTACGCTTTTAACATTCCTCTAGATTTGCGTAGGTCGCATATCAGTGAATGAACGTGTAGGCGGGAGCGAGAAAAAGTTTTATCCTGACTATTTTTATAGCAAAATAGTAAAGACAACCCACTGGACCAACTCAGAAACTTGATTGGCATAATTCGATTCCGTAATTAGTTGAAATCCCTAGAGTAGGATTCTTTGGAAATAGTTATGACTTAATATTATAGAGAGATTCACGATAACTATAGAAAAAGGTCAAACGTAGGAACACTCCAATTAATGGGGTGCACTTCGGAAAAAGTCGGGGTTAGACAATATATTTTTGCATTTTTGATATTTATTTTGCCCGCTTAACGATATACAAACTCTGATTTTATCTTTAGCAGCCAAATTTCAACCGATGGGGAAAAAAAGTTCTTGAGTGGAGGCCACGAACCGGAAGACGCAGCGTAGGTACGTACGCCTCCCACTATAGATGGACCGACGACATTGTGAGAGTCGCTGGCATCCAGTAGATGCAAAAGGCATGCTGTCATTCAGTTTGGAGGTTAAAGGGGGAGGCCTATGTTCAGCAGCGGACATCTTCTGGCTGATTATGAACAACTCTGTATGCTACTGACTAGGCTGCACAGTAAACTCGTTATGAGGAAAATCTCGTAAAGCTGACTACATTTTTATCATTTAACCTGGTCACAGTGAAGTGAATGTCAACTTATTTAAATCCATTGTTATTAAGCCCACGAATTTTTATCCGAATAAATAATAACGCCCACGTGTAATAGATTCTGCAGGTCCGTTAAACTCATCTGAGGCACCCACGTATAGAGAGGAAATTATTGTAATTACATTCTAACATCAAAATACGAGGAGAGAGTTAATACTTAGTGTGGGTAGTAAACAGGCTTGCTTAGGCTAAGCTATAGTCAATTTCGGGATATGTATTCTCGTACCTAATCTGCCCCGAATGATTCCAACCACCATGTCCTCTTTCAACCTACCGGTTGTAAAATGTTAAATGAAAATAACTATTCTCTCGTACTATTACAACTCTCCTTGTAGAGTGCGCTGATGGTTTATGAATTCGAGTAGATTTTAGATAACAATGCATGACCTAATTCCCTCCTGCCCATTTTTCTATCGGACAGCCAGGGTAGACACAACCGGGAAAAGAAAAAAAAAGGAACATCGTTTCATGGTTGATATTTCGAAAACCCGAACGAAGCGCTTTGATTCCACTTTTATTGTGTGAGCTGCTAGTCTGTGGAAGACGCTGCCTGAATGGGATAGCTCCCTACATTTACAATCTGGGTGTCTTCAACTCGTAAGTAAATTGTTTTCAGGTAAGCGTGCTCCATCGTAGACCGCATTATCGCCGCAAGGTAGCGGTCAAACGCAAACCTATTCTTCAATAAAAACAAATTAAAGCCTGCTAAGGTTCCCTTTTTGTTGTGAAAATTTAAACGCACTCGTTTCATTCGCGAACTTATCTTTACAGAGTCCATTGGAACGTCGAATGCACTGATATTCCGCCAAATGAAACATAAATAATTTTGCGATGAACCCAAACTTTGCCAAAAATATCTGCATGAAATGAGCTTTCGACCGCAAGAGATATGGATTGAATATGCCAGATTCAATTCAGCTTTCAAAATCGCAAAAACTCTGAATTGTTTTTTGTATTTTTAAATACGTTGTAAAATGCTTTACTTCAATCTAAAATAGATATAGTCAATTCTTGTAAGAAAAAACGTCAATTATATACTTAGCTACTTTACAGCAGAAAATGTTTATTACCCGACGCAAAAAAGACGCAAAGCCAAAAGGCATTTTTATTTTTATTTAATAGTAGGCTTGCGTTTGGCCGCCAACTCGCCTGATGTTAAGCGATGATGCGGTCTACGATGGAGCACGCTTGCCTAGAAAAAACTGATTCACTCTTGTGATCTCAAGATCTTGCAGCTAGAGTGACCGCTCCTCTCGCTCTAAGTATCCCAGGGCCGACGCTGCGCATCCGCCACGCCGTAACTTACTATATCTCCCTTAAAGTTATATGATTATTTACGGGATATTTACCGTGGTAAGGTTGTGGAATGAGCTCCCGATATTTCGGCGCAGTTACATGCACCATGTTCACGGGAAGACTGAAGAATGCGGGTGGTTGGTCGAACAGTTATAACTTTAGTGAACAACCATGATAGTTCAAAACAGTGTTTTATATCTCCCTTGTTTTTCAGATCTGAGGGTTTAATACATCATTAAAGAATATGTACGTGTACCAAGTGTACGTTTTGTGAAATATAAACCGCCAAAAATAACGTTGTGGGGATTTTAATCGGACGTACCATAATAATACTAGACCCGTGTATGTCCTAAAAGTGCGACCGGAACCACCGGTGGATGGGCTTACGGCAACACCCCACTCTAAAAGGGAGGCCTTTGTGCAGCAGTGAACGTTTAGTGGCTGCTGATATGATGATGATGTGAAAGAAAGAAACTTGTAATAGATACCTTTTACTTGAGCTCATCGCCAAATTTTACTTTCTCTCTAAATAGATGACTGTCAAAAGCCACGGTCTAATATCGCAATAATGACCTCAACTTTTAAGAGGGTAATAAAGTACAAGATGGCCGCGTCTCGAAATGAAAATTCTTAATAACGGCCTTAAAGTTGTTTCCCCCATCTGTCGTCTCCATGAATAAGTAACATGCTCACAAACAAGCCTTCTTTACAAACAACTTTGCGGTGGACCGGTGAAGATAAGTGAGTAAAACTCTTAAGAAAGCTACAATAAATGAGTTATACAAGATGACACGGAACGGTGCCATAAGCCGAAAGGAGGTATTTGTAGGTACTCATAATTCAAAAACATTATAAATAAGTAAATATTTCGGGATATTTTTCACACACGGTCATCTGACCCCAAACTAAGCAAAGATTGTGATATGGCTGCCAGAGACTGATATACTTATATATATAGTTTTAAATACATACTTAAATAGATATTAACAACCAGATATAGAACAAACACAAATGTTCATCACATAAAAATAAATAAAATAAATATTCGGGACATTTTTGCACACACGGTCATCTGACCCCAAACTAAGCAAAGCTTGTGATATGGCTGCCAGAGACTGATATATATACATATATTATATAGGTTTAAATACATACTTAAATAGATATTAACACCCAGATATAGAACAAACACAAATGTACATAAATGTTTGTCCTAGGTTTTTTTTCTCCTATCGATTCCTAGGTGGGAATCGAACCCACGCCCCCAAGCTCAGAAGGTAGGTTCACTACCAACTTGACCAACGGGCTATCGGAATTTAATTATTAATTAATTTATTAATCTATATGTATAAAAATTTATCCCTATTTACCAGGTCACGCCATAACTTGAGAACGACTTTATCGACATATCAATCGACATATCGACTTTGTTGATAATTGATATTTTTTTGTAAGTTTTATAATGCTTTGTAGATGGTTCTTACGGAGAGAAAATTTAAGAAAATTGCGCCGAAAAAAGTAAAATTTCGGAAAACTTAACGACGATTTTAGCTTCGCGCGTTTGACAGTTCTAAGACAGGACAACGTCTATCGGGTCAGCTAGTAATAAATACCATGATCAAAATACAAATGTGAGTACACAATTATCAAATATATCAACTCGTGACCAAAATGCTGGCCTATATTTTCCCCAAAGAATAAGCATTGCCATACAACGTGGCAATGCTGCCAGCATTTTGGGAACGTTGCCCACCGGTAGAAGAGGGTTAGATTAGTTTTAGTTTTAGATTAATTTTAGTTATAGTCATAAATTTAAACTTAAGATAGTTTTTATTTTACTTTAAAAAACCTCAATATATATTTTTTCGTTAAAAAAACAAATTAAATACCGATTTCAATATTAGTAAAATATGCAATTTCGTTTATTTTAGTGACAAAATTATGTCATCCAAGTAAACAAATTTTCCAGTTATTTTGATTAAAAACCAAAATACTAAACTGAATTCAAAGAAATTTCTATGGAGCTAATCTGAACGTATTTCCTTTCAAATCTCTACATAGTATAAATTGAAGTCGCTTTCCGCGTCTGTCTGTCTGTATGTCTGTTGGCTGCTAACTTCTCCTAAACCACGCAA
This sequence comes from Agriopis marginaria, assembly GCA_932305915.1. NCBI lineage: Eukaryota > Metazoa > Arthropoda > Insecta > Lepidoptera > Geometridae > Agriopis > Agriopis marginaria. The sequence goes on from OW029933.1 coordinate 8,541,344, forward strand.
CGGATTTTGATGCGGTTTTCACCATCAGTTAGATACATTTTCAAGAAAGGTTTATATGTATAACTAGCGACCTGCCCGGCTTCGCACGGGTGTAATTTACGTGCGAAGCCGGGCGGGGGGCGGGTCGCTAGTATAATATAATTAAAAGTTAATAAAGGCACTTGGCAGTAAAAATGCTATTAGTGAAAATATAAAGATTAATCTACACAATTTAAAATGAAGGTTGTTATTACTGTGTATCTAAACTTGTAAACTGTCTGAACGTCCAGACGGTTTCAGAGATCCTCTTCCATTGTTTCTAGCAAAATAACGATCGGAACCCTAAAGCTGTCCAAATGTTGTGATAGTTAACATAACTTAGCTTGAGCCTAGTTTCTAGTAGATTTATATAGCGTAGCCTTGAAACGTTGGCGTTACGCCCAATTCTCCTAATCCATGAGAGACTAACGCCATAAATTGACGTTAATTAATATATTGTTTTCAGTCTAGTTTCCGGGACTCTAAGCCATCCCTTTCCAGCCAGAGACCTTTACCAAGACAGATCCCGGAAGTTCTCTTTCTTCGCATGTCTCTGCATGTCTTATATTGAATTGATGCTCCAACTAGCACGCTGTATAATTCAGTTTGATCTCAGTCGTATTGGCAGTAGCACGTCAGACGTCAATACAAATATGACAATTAATGGCGCCATAATAAACAGTAAAAACTCTTCGAAATACCTTTTGTTTAAATTCGTGACCGTGCGAATGCAGTTAAACATTACTAAATTTATCTTGTGATATTATAATTAGGTAATAACAATGCGGCTCGCTGCTGGGTTTTCAAAAAACTGTTCAATACCTAAGCGTCCAATACAATAATACTTTTAGAATGTTTTAGATAAACTTCCCCGCTTTTGCAGCGCCTCCAAAATGTTCGCGCAACCCCAAACCGATGGCTTGCATACCGTCACTCGAAATAAAGTGGCATCACTGGAGGAGGTGTGGATGGAGATCAAAACATCATCTTGAAGCCTATATGTACTAAAACATAATGTGCGGACGATGAATGAGTGGAAAATATGAATTATTTCTTACTCGGTCATGATTGCTGCAAAAGTAACTCTGGGGTCGGACCCGTGCTCCACCTAGTTTCTCCACCTGGGTGAAGCACGGGGTACTTACAAGTCCCCGTGCTCCAACTACCAGTAATTACAGTCTTGTGCAAAAGTCTTTTATTTACTTTTTTATTTGAAAATCAACTCTAGAATAAAATAAAAACCGGACAAGTACGAGTAGGACTCGTGCTCTGAGGGTTCCGTTGGACAGAACCCTCAGAGCGCTATTCCAAAAAAAAACCTAAGGTTGAATTATTGAAAGACAAACTTACTTTTGTAGTTGATTATAAGGTTCTTCTATACATTCCAACTACAAAATATAAGTTTGTAATAGGAAAATAATTATTTTTAAATTATATAACTTCAAATTTGTAACTTTCAGATTTATTCCTATATATGTGCTGTGAGACCTTGCCTTTTGCCAAATTTCATGATTCTAGATCAACGGGAAGTACCCTATAGGTTTTGGTTTTCCTGGGAAATCGCAAAATATGCGACGTAAACGTTCATATCTTTTGATTGCGTTGACTTACAACTTTTATTTTTTTGCAGCCAAAAGAAACCGTAGACCCAAGTATTTAGTTTAAATTTCAACTTGATACCTTTACGCGTTCTTGAGAAAAAGGGTCTTGACAGACGGACAGACGGACAGACGGACAGACGGACAACGAAGTGATCCTATAAGGGTTCCGTTTTTTCCTTTTGAGGTACGGAACCCTAAAAAAGTGTGGAATAATTTCATCATTGCACAGTGGATTTAGTTGTCTGCACATAAATACTTTAAATATTTGTTCAACTAGTCTCGCGGCGTCTATGCATGATAAAGTTTTGTGGTTTTTGTGATTTCCCGTCTCTATCTGACTTGAACCCTCAAATCCCTTATGATTATCCCCTATAAGACTCCCAAATAAAATACTTATCCTAGTAGACACTAGGATAGACATTTAGTTAAGTGGATAGTATCTACCTAAAAAGCAAATAATTACACAATTTTGGTCGATACGCGAGAAATCTTTTACGGATTGGTGTAATCTCTGAAGGAATTTACGTGTGCCGCGATACTAATATTTTTTAATGTGGAACAATATACAGATTCTGTTATTCTATTAGAAAATTATGTACCTAAATCATGCAATTAACACCAACACACACAAAAAAAATAACACAATACCATCGAGATACAATACGTATAGAGGCACAAACGTGGCAAAAAATGTCCGTACCAAAACTCTGTGCACGCTACGCAATGCGCCGAGTTTTTGATTAGTTGTAAGGCAACCGCGATCCAACTACAACGCTGCCCAATGCCAGTGCTTCGATGACATAGCAGACTAGCGACGTTGAACACTATGCAAGTGACATAACGTCTAAATTGGAGTAAATGTGGCATTGTGAATTTTATTATATAATTGATGTCTCGACGCACGGAATTTTTTTGTCTGTTTTCACTTTAGTTATTATGACTCTATAGGGATTGTATTTCAATGCACAATACACATATCTATATACTGTACCTACGTGTGTTATACGGTTGCGTTAACTTATTGTAAGAAAGAGAAAGAGCCCTTCATGTTGCTGCGGGTCTGGATATTATTATCTACTACTTTTAGCTTTTAAGAATATCAAGGATTCATAATTGATAATCATAGCAAGAAAAGTTTTTTTTTTAAATTGATCTTTTCCTTTGCTTTTGAGTTTTATTCCAAGTTAAAATGAACCAATCGTCGTATAGGTACAGCGCTATAGAGGCCTACATTCAGCCATAGTGGCTATTACGTGCCTCTTGAACAGATTGTTTGAACGTGAAATCGCCTTCGAAATTTCATTACAGCTTCGCCTGGTGAAGGGGAAAAGGTTTAGATTTATTTGACACAAACGACGGACCTAATCGGCTTCTTTTTTCTATTATAGTGGCATCGTACTTTACAATAACTCACGACTATTGGGAAAAGTGTCTTAACTTGTTGTGAAAAAATAATATAATTGCATTTGGGAAATATGAGTTTGTACTCGACTTACCTAGTATGGTTCTTTTACAACATAGCGTAGCGAAATAAATTGTCATACACATAGGTTTTGTGTTGTATCATAGCTGGCCTTTTATGATAGTTTTTTTTATTTTTTTTCCGACTTTTCAGATTTCGTAGTTTTTCAATGCATCTCAATCATTGATGTAAGTAAATAGCATACATGTGTTGTACAATGTGTTGTAGCTGGCCTTTTCTGATAGATTTTTTTTCTTTTCTTTTCCGACTTTTCAGTTGTCGTAGTTTTTCAATGAATCTCAATTCAAGAACCCCACAGGACTCTATACTGTATTAAAAACTTTCAACCAAAACAATAAAAATGTATTTGGGTTTTACACGTCAAAAGTTTTAGGGATAGTTTTGCCACATATATGATAGAAAACTTAAGAATGGCATTTTTTTTTTACTTATACTGTCCCACTTCTGGGCAAAGGTCTCCCCGCTATTTTCTTCCATAAATCCCAGTCCTACGCCTCCTTTTTCCAACCTCTCCGGAAATATTCTATTCTAGCTTACGAATGTGAAATTAGCTCAAAGCACCAGCTGGGCTCAAAAAGTGTCCATGAAACAAAACAAATGGACCCAGTCTCAACGGACTAATCGTTGGTATTAGAAAGTTCCAGTGCCCACCTGCCAGCTATCATAATTATCTATTGTCATAGGACCACACACATACCTGTAAAATTTAAGCTTCATAGGACACTGGGAAGTATTCGAATAATTTATCGGATGGACATTTACGGCCTTTCATAGAAACGTTGCTTAAAATTGCTCAATCTCATTTTCGCGCGTGATTCTGTCAGCGAGAAGTTGACAGAGCAGTTTTAGTCATTGTTAAACTTAAATAACGTTTCTAATAAGTAAGGCCAATAATATATAAAAAGAAAATGTCCATGTTTTTAATATTTCGCCCCAATTGGAAAAAAAATAAAAATAATTTCACTTGAAACGCGCCCGCGTCGCACCGGACTTGTACTATTATCTATTCTGTTGCCGTACTCATATAATCCAATGAAATATATTACAAAATATTGATTGTTCGATAAAAAATACGCACTCCTGTAATAGGACAGTGATAAATGTTAAAAAAACAAGACGAACGCAATTGGAAATCCAATTATCATTCTAAAGTTCATTTCGTTATAATCCAACAAAGATCAAGAGTTCATCGCTTGTCACATCCGCTGATACTTCGTGCTCCAAATCACAAGTTTTCCTCCACGACACCTTGATAACTTCGAGTGCGACGTTAATTGACGTGTGTATTACGTTTCTGAAACTAAGTTCTGTCAAAATTACAAGAAAGTTTTGAAGAACAGCTTGTAATATCTTTTATAGGTATAGATAAATTTTGCCCCAACATTTTTAAAATATCTTGTAGATATTTTTGCTTAAAATTTATTAATGCACACTGTATTAAATTTTCTCCTTAAGGCCCTCTTTTCAATAGCAAGTTTGGTCAATTTAGTTTTAGTTTGAATACTTACATTGTTATAGAAATTGTGTCGTATCAAAACAGAATGTTTTATCTAGGAAACCGTAAAAACCTTCAAACTATAATGTACTACGTACCTACGTACTACATATTTATATCGATGGTAAAGACCGAAACTTAGCTCCATAGAAAAATAATATGAAGCTAACGTTGTTTTGCGCTTTTCTCCCTCTTTTAACGAATTCATTCAAATACATATTTACTAAACTGCCTACGATATATCTTAATATAGATACAGATTTCATCATTATAGAGGAACCCGTAATGGTACATTTTACATTTACAGCTATAAATTTTCGAGAAGTTTGAGAAAAACCTCAAAAATAGAAGTAGCGAAACGTACGAGTGTATGTAAACGCCATGGTTTTGCTCCACTAAATGCGACTTTAATAAAAATATACTTATAAAGTCTTATGGTCATGTGTAGTAACAATTGTTGCTTAAAGTGGAAAACCTCGCCTTAAAACGATTTTTCATATTAGAAGTGATTAACGAATGGAAAATATTTCAACCTAGGGTGCTCAAGGCGGAAAAATCTTTACTCTATCACTCCCAGGGGTAAAATTGTAAGTGATAGATGGAACAGGCCCATTCATTACCTTTCAAGTATATCAGATGTCTGTAAAATAAGCAACGAAATAAGCGTTAATAAAAAACAAAAAGGGTGGGTCAAAGTTGTCTGAAACTTATATTTATTTATTTTTTAAACACAATGTAACTTGTCTACATCATCTTCCACATTCCTAAGTCTGTGTCATCATAAGTGTCGATTGCATGGACAGAACAGATCGCAGTGTCGGTTGCCAAAGCTGTGTTATGTTACGATGTTCCTTTATATCTATAATTTCCAAAAAAAAACTAATTACTGCAAAAAGAATGTGTAAGTACCTATATCAAAGGTTGCCTGGAAGAAATCGCTTAAGGCGCCTATTATACTGCCGGACTTGTATTATTTTTAACTGACTTTTTGTATTTTTATTTCGGTGTATAATAAAGTGATATATTATTAATATTCACACATTTATTTTTCTTCTTAAATTAAAGTTTTTTTACAATATCTATACAAAAACAAAATATTGCCGCCGGCAGCGGAGCAGGGCCCAAGCTACCGGTGGTTAGGGCTGCAGAGTGAGGAACCTCCTGATTATTATGACTCTTTATTTCATAAAATTCTCGGGTTTGACCCGATCATTTGTTAGGCATTGGTGGAGTTGAAACCAACACCAAGAGGCCCTGTTGAATAAAAAATACAATTACTATGGAATGTGGATAAAATGGAATATAAAACTATTGTACAGTATAGGATTTAAAAAAAAACAGGGCTATTGAGGTGAACAATTTGTGGGTAGTTGAACTATTCTATGGGTTGAGAAACGGCATCTGCCTTATCCTGCCTCATTATTATTATTATTATCTTTTTTAATTTAATTTGAATATATTATACAAGCTTCGCACACTCAAGCAGAAAACACTCGCAAGCCATGGCATCTACTCTAACTCGCCACGATCTTAAGAGGCTTATTACAATATGACCCGTAAAATTTTAAGTATTTGTATTTCCGGACATAAAACTAATAAATAAAGCCGTAATTTTCAAGATAAATATGAAATAAGTAAACCATAATATAAAAATGTTTATTTTATGACAGTAATTTTGCGAAATTAACTCCTTAACATTCCCTCTTAAAGTTTTACGAAAACCTTCTTTTGTAAATTGGAGGTAACAAATGGGTATGTTGAGGTTTACCAAAATCTGAAGCCGCTACATTCAATAAAAAATACAGATCTATTTAATACAGCAAGTTAATTTTCTACAGATCTTATTAGTTGTAAGAAAAATTATACTAAAAATCCAGTTTTCGTTGCTTTTTTCGTAAAAAAAATGTGATAGGCCCCTAAACGTCTTAGCGGTGATATTCTTTTTGCAATCCATTGAGTCCATGTCCATGTTGACAGCACTGAACTTTTTTTGAATTTACTAGAGATATCTATAGAGTTTGTACGAAACATCACGAAAATACCATGTTTCATCTCGTTATTATATACTTGCCGACAATCGATTACGATAACAAACACTTAATAAATAATAACCATCCATTATTACACATTTAATGTGTTATTTCATGCCTATTTAATGTGTTATTATCGTATAACTACTTCAGTAGCCTAGTTGCCTGCGTTGAAGGCACATCTAATGCTAATCTATGTCTAGCCCGCCCTACTAACGACTTCAACTTATCTTACGAAACTCCTCCTTCCTTACACCCATTGTTACTCACACAAAAGAAACACACACGTAAGGAGCAAAACTCACGGGGCTTGTCGTTTCTGAACATAGCGTTAGTGAAGTAACTTTTACGATTTATTTTGTCAAATAAACAATAGACTGACAGATGTCACAGGTGATCTATTGTTTATATTATTACTAGCTGCGCCCCGCGGTTTCACCCGCGTAGTGATGAAAAATGGTGATGATGATGAAAAAGACGCTCTGGCTCTTGAACTATACCCATGCCAAAAATCAGGTCAATCCGTTGTTTCGTTGCAGCGTGAAAGAGGAACAAACATCCATAATTCCATACATATATACATCCATGCATACGAACTTTCGCGTTTATAATATTAAGTTGGATGTTGACATACACTATTGAATTAGAACACTCCTGTAATGTTAGTTGTAATTTGGGAAGAAAAAAAATGACCATACTTTAAACGGAATTTATAAAAAAAAAAAATACTACCCAACAGCATCCAATGTAAAAGGGGGTTTTTATTGATTTATTTGGGTAGGTACTAGTTTTTCCTCGCGGCTTTGCCCACATTGTATACATTACATGGCTTTTGTTACTCAGGGAGAGTAAACCTTTCTATTGGGATAGATTTTTCAGAATTAGTTATGTAGTTTCAGAGATTACCTTACGTCGTACAAACATACAAAGCTACAATCTTTACCTCCTATTTTTTTTTATTTGTCATTTATATACAAATTTGTGTAGATGTAGATGAGTCATACACACCCTTACTTCAGTTTAGGTTCATATTACTAGAATACTGAAACTTCTCTTCCTGATTATTCACGTCGCCTTATAGTGCGTGGAGTCCCTCCGCGCGGAAGAAGTTATACTTCAACAAGGAACCCTAAAATTATAACTAGGGCACAATTATCAACAATTTAAAAACATGCTTTTCTCGAGATTTGAACCTAGCTCCTTAGGCTTCTCAATCCATTAGCCGACACCATTACATTACCGGGTCTACTAGTCGCAGACGAAAAAAGGATACGCATTTCGCAACCATACGAGAGAGAAAAATTCCTCCTCCATGGTAGCGTTAAACATTTAACGCAACCTTTTTGCAAGTCGCATAAGAAGTATAACTTCAAAAAACCAGTATGCGACAGACACATTTCAAGTTTTGTCTGATTAAAAGTGTGTGAAAATTAGACAATGCGTGTTAACGGCCTCTTATAGTAAATTTGACGGTTTTAAATCAATTTTATTCAGTTAAATTACAATATTTGAGCTGGAAAAAAATACATGTCACAAACCAACTCGACTCGCGCGACTCGGATAACCGGCCGTTAAGGTCCGGTTATCCGAGTCGCGTAGGCAACAAAACGCTCCCTCAGCCCCCGCCAAGTTTTAGCGACGATGTATTTTACCACGCAAGAGTCAGGATGCCCGCGGGGAGAGTGCAAAGACAAAAACGAACATAGGTCCGACCTCGATGACGCCTGGCGCGGTCCAGAGCGCGGCGCGCCCAAATTCTCGCGACTTTTTTCGCTTTTAATTTCACTAAAAAACGAAATTATTCACTATCAAAAATCTATCCAAACCAATTTTTTTTTAATAGGATGCCTTTCAGTACATGCAATTTCCAGGTTGTTACGAGCTTTCATTAGAGCATAAAACGAAAAAAATAAACTGAATCGACTTAGTTTAAATTTTTTTTTGATCGAGGAAAGTTTATTCTATCGTGTTTTGAACCAAATCATAAACCCAAACACAGATGTATCTGTGACATGTATTTTTTTCTAGTTAAATATTGTAATGTAACTGAATAAAATTGATTTAAAACCGTCAAATTTGCTATAAGTGGCCGTTAATGGTAAGTCTTAGATGCAATATTCTGCAAGCGTAGTGGATTTCGATGAAAATCGTAAGTCAAACAAAGTGGCCGGCCGCGGCCAGCAAAATGCGGTCCCGGCAGATAACTCACTAAGCCCTACCGAGCCACTTCATTAGACGAGGCAGAAATAACGTTAATGCTGGCTTGAAATAACATTGTGATGCATGTAGACTTTGCAGCCTCCGAATTGAACTTTTAAAATTACTGTGAAGGTTAACGCCCACGGTTCAACTTGCCTGGCTGATACTCGTCAGGATATAGTTAAAATAATTGTACAATCCAAAGTAAGATAAAGCAAGTAACTGATTATAGATCATATGGTTAGGTAAGCGTGCTTCGTCGTAGATCGCATCATCGCTTAACATCAGGTGAGTTGGCGGTGAAAAACAAGCCTTTTTTTAAAGGAACAAAAAATAAATTATTTTGATACCGCAAACCAATATTTTTTGACATGAATTTCTTGTCTACCAAAGAAATATGACCTAACAACCTACTAGGTCCAATTTCTTTGTGGTCGACCTACCTCATTAGACAGAGTCAACATTCATAGTTCAAAACAAAACACAGAATAAGGACTCCATTTTCTTAGTAACAAATACAGAGAATCGGCATACTCATACCGAGATAAAGTAATCCTGTATAAAACGCTCTAGCTACTTTTATTTTATTTTATAATATGCTTTTATTCACAATTTAGTTTACAGTCGCTAAGACAAAAAAACAAAAACACAAAAGATTTTAAACGTTCACGTTTAAAATCATCACTAGATCTGTGATTCATCACTAGATCTGTGGGAGGACGATTGCAATTTGATACCACCAATCCCTACAGATCCATTGCTATCCCATATAAATAAACCTACCTAAAAACTAACGCTAAGCTAAAGGAAAAATATTGTAATAATTATTTACGTGCCATTGCATGATTTTAAAACGCTGTAGCTATGGTACATGTAAACTGTAACAATGTAATCAAATCTTGGAAGTCGATTTAAAATCTATAATAATTTATTAAAGCACGCTTTTTATAAGTTTTAGTGTGAGTGAAGAAGTCTGCTTAAAATGAGATAATAATGTTTTTTTTTAATGAAGCTTACGATGGGTTTAGTTAATAAATTAAAACGGATTAACCCTGAGCCGGGTCTCGCATTGCGAAGTAATTTGTTACCGGAGCATTGTGGGTTGACGTATGAATATGGATTACCTATCATAGAACTCTGGCGGAAATGACGGACAATATTATATTATAAACTACTAGCGGTCCGCCCCGGCTCCGCACGGGTATAGTTATATAGCCTATTAAAATAGCCTATATTAATCAGTGATAATGTAGCATTCAAATGGTGAAAGAATTTTTAAAATCGGTCCAGTACTTTTTGAGCCAATTCGTTACAAACATACTTACATACAAATCTTTCCTCTTTGTAATATTATATATAATTTTAAATTATATAGTGTATATAGTATAGATGTACAAAGTTATTTTTCTAAAGTTGTGTATACACATTGCGATCATCGTGTTTTTGATGGGAAACATCTATTGTTATATCTATTATGAGTAATTATATCAACCTTATAAAACCGACACATAATGCCATGGCGGAAGTCACGTCATGTTTTACATCTGCTAGGCATCCCGTACCCACAAGGTCCCTATGTAGTGGAAACCACCGAACAGTCGACTCCCTGGTCGGTCCCGGACCCGATGGCGCAAAAATAAGTAAGTTTTAAGTTTTATCATGGTGGACAGATAGACCGACAACCTAAAAGAGACCGCAGGGAAACGCTGGATGCAGGCCGCTTCCAACCGGCCTTTTTGGAGAGCGATGGGGAGGCCTATGTCCAGCAGTGGACGTCCTATGGCTGAAATTATGATGATTAACTGATAGTCTGTGGAATGCGCTCCCTGAATGGGTGTTCCCCGGTAGTTACAATTTGGGTGTCTTCAAATCACGAGTGAATCTGTTTTTTTCTAGGCAATCGTGCTCCATCGTAGACCACAACGTCGCTTTACACCAGGCGAGTTGGAGGTCAACGCAAGCCTATTATTTAAAAAAAATAGATTATCATGGTATCAATCTTTATTATCTCCATTAAGTTCCCTACAAAAAGTAAGCACACGAGCAGATCTCACATTGCCCATATACCTTTTTTATCCTAAAGCCATAGGCAGTTTTGTTATCGCAGCGTTAGATCCAATCTCATCTATGTGCTCCGATCGACTGATCTCAGCTGCTGCCTACAAATACACTGCCCGGAAGGCGAACATGAATGAATGAACGAGAACTGCTGATCTACACGAAATATAATAGAGTTAATAGCAGACCCTTGTGCTTTCCCATTTTGTATTGTGTGGACGAATAATCGTTATAAATTATTCTGCGTCTACTACATAATAGGTATATAAACCTATACATATGTATGAGATGCATTTATAATTTTATTACAGTTGCTACGATTTATTTACATGCCCCTTATTCACAAAATCTGGAAATCTGTGCAAATTTGTATATTAGTGAGACCAATCACCAAATCACCACAGGCAGTTTAAGATTCTGTAACACTATAAATAGAACGGACGGAAAGATGGACGGACAGACAGATGTATCTTCAGTAATAGTATCTCATATTTACGGAACCCTAGAAAGGCCACTTCTACGCCACCCCAACTCTACAGTCAGCGTTGAGCCTTACAGAGGATTAAATCATGCCATTTTCTTTGATTTATCGCATTTTTCTTACCATAATATTAATAAAACCGGCCAAGTGGAAGACGGCTTGCGCACTGAGGTTTCCGTTACTACCACAAAATACAAAATAATTTTAAAAACTGACTTTATAATTAGTAAAATATGGCATTACGATTCGGTGAAAGAAAATGAAGTCATCCAAATAACCCAATTACCAGCTATAACTTCGGTAATGAACAGAAATTTGTCACCGACTCGCACTTAGCCATTATTTATTATTTGTTGTTATACTTTAGACGACATCGTTAGGACAGCAGGAAAGCAGTGGACAAGACTAGCACAGGACCGGAAAAGATGGCGCGCTGAAGAGGAGACCTATACCCAGCAGTGGGTGGAGAATGGTTGATGATGATGATGATGATTATGATACTTTAGAGTGCTTACTATAATCATGCCAATTTTTGGCGCTTGTAGGTATTATTTTAATTTTCATAAGCTTTGCTTAATTTGGGGTCAGATGACCGTGTGTGCAAAAATGTCCCGAATATGTACTTATATACCTAACTAATGTTTTAGTAAATGCTAGTAACACCATAACACGTGAGCCAAACCACGTTTTTTTACAAAAAAAAAGTTTTACCTAACTAATGTTTTAATAACTGCTAGAAACACCATGACACGTGCAGAAACACCGATTTTGATAATTTTACACACAATTTTGTACTTTCTTCCTCAGAAAATTCTTGAGCGTTTTCTTCTCCTCGATTTGTCGAATCTTGTCACCACCGATCCGACCGTGAGTATCCAATACTTACTGCAAAATTTGCATTTAGGTATATCCCTGTACCGTTCAATTTCAGGTAAATGTGCCGTGGGGGAAATGTATGACCCAATATGTCTTATCTCGCTGCTCCGCCTTATATCGGCAACTTTATTACTTGCAAACTCTGCCTAGCCAAAGGTAGGTTTCTCATTATTTAGTAAGGAAAAATTATCTGCGACTTTTCTTTTGCATGATACGAGTATTCTTTTATGAGACGACTGGATTTATACTACTAACCTAGAGTCATCGAAAATAGTAATTACTGCAAGTTTAACTTATACTTTCAACAAGACAAGTATACATTGGCATCGATTCTGATGTTCTCTAAACTCAACTAAACTAAATATGACAGCTCTAAAATTGTTGCCATCCTTATCTCACATATTAAAATGAAAAGAGAGGCAGATAGTTTTAGTCCTGTCAAATTGGTTTAGTTTAGTGAGTTGTTTGCCAGAATCAACGCCGTTGTTTTTTTAAACCCCTGTAAAATAGCGGATAGTCATCAAAAAGCTGAACTGAATTTTATAAATAATAGCTAAGAACACCCTCAATCAAATCACCTTAGAAACAAAAAAAAAAAACAAATCATTATCGGTACAGCCGTATACTAAGATATTCTTCATTACTCATATTCGGAAAGTAGGTCTGAAGTTGCCTGAGGAGCGGGTTGAATGTAATACATTACAGCCCTAGGGAGAATCACTTTCAACTGACAGTGACAGTTCAAAATTACAGACACTCATATTATTAAAAAAAAAAACTATTTCTATTTTCACAAAATTTGTATTGAACCATGTTCCAACTTTTTTTTCCCCCAGAGGATTATGGTCCCGAACTTCTCGTGCATTTGACAGTGTCAGGATGTTCCAAAAAAAAATAATAGGCGGGAATCTTATCTTCATTGTAAATAATACTAATATTTTCTTTAGTCAGTTCATGTTTTTATTTTTAGTTTTCTTGTATTCCTAATGAAAAGCACAGTGTTTACCTCGGGGTTAAAGACTTATTTAGTCCCTCGAACGCCAAACCCCGTCTCGGGACTAAATAAGTTACTTTCACCCCTCGGATAACAACGTACTATTTACCTGTAGATGGGTTGTGCTCGCCACCATATTGACTAGACGAATGCAAGGCTGGCTGGCTGCCCTACTTCGTTCAGCCGTCTCTCAGTCACGCACTCCGAGTGTCCACAGCAAATTGTATTTTTGTCTCTTTCTAACAACAGATATAACGTAAAAAGCCTTTCATATTCTTTCCCTCATTTCACAAAATGCACAATATGCACATACTCATGCGTAGGTAAGCTATGCTATTGTGGTATATGCTGCGTTTAGTCAGTTTTTAAGCCGTGTTGTTCACCTATAACGTCTTTATTATTACACCTCACTATTTCCATAACGGTTTAAAAAACGTAGTTTGGAGGTAAAAAAACATAAACATAAAAATAAACAAATAGAGAAACCACTTCTTTTTTGAAGTCGGTAATAAAACTATAGAATGCGGATCGATTAAAAACCTGCCTTTTCTGAAGTCGGTTACAAATCACCTGACGGTAATATAAAAATATCTCAGGATAAAAATTACAAGTGATTATAGGCACGGGACCTGTAAGAACGGCTGATCTATCTCAGCTCCATCAAAATTTCAAGGAACGTCTTTATACTGAGCTTAACGGATCTTCTCCGACATCGGAAGATTTAACGGCTAAGTGGGCATGGTACAAGACTTACATCCTACTTTTATGGTAAACCCCGGAATTTATATTAATCGAGAACTTTAACGTGCCTCAACTTTCAATTTCCCCGCCCCGTCCCGTGTTTATTGGTATGCGGGTAAAGGGACGTTTTTAGGGTCCCGTATATACCCAAAGGGCGTAAACGGGACCCTATTACTAAGCCTACGCTGTCTGTCTGTACATACAACCTTTTAACGGCTGTATCTTTCGAACCGTAATAGATAGCCAATTGAAATAATCGCAAAATATGTAAAGAAATAATCATAAAGTCAAAAACTAAAGGGTAAACTCCCCATACGACAAATTGACAAATGTGATTTTGTATTTGCTCTAATGTAAAAACAGTAATACGTACAAGCGTCAAACTTGGTATGATTATAGTACACACTCTAAAGTAAAACAGCAAATAATAAGTAATGGCTAAAGTGAGGTGATGGCCAATGGCCAATAAATAATGGAAAGTTTATGTTAAATTTCTGTTCACCACCAAGTAAAGCAACGTCGGGCGCGGTCGGTTCTTGGATGGGTGACCGCCAAGCCGTGATGTTGTCTCTTTGTAGTACTTTTTGTATTTTGTGGTGATACGGAACCCTCAGTTCACGAGCCCGACATACACTTGTCCTGTTTATTGTACAGAGTGGAGCAATATTGCTATTATGTATTTTCACAGACGCACTTATATCTGCTGGGATGATTTTCTCGTTTATGGAACTTCAATATGGAGCCAACGCTGTCACGTTCATATTGTTACTGGAAAACGTGTAACGTAATGTAAGGTGCCCTTCCTTTGAGCCCCTTTCAGCAAGTCCAATTGTCGTGACGTTGATGAAAAAAACAAAATACTGTGAGTGTATTGATGCAAGAACCTCAAAAGTTCAAAGACATGACATTCACCAATATACACTGGGCCAGCATGGTGGATTACGGTCCATCCTCTCTCTCTCTCTCACACACACACACTCTCTCTCTCTCTCTCCCGGAGAGAAAGCCTGTGTAACTGTGTAGGTGTCCCAGCAGTGGGAACATGATAGGCTGAAATGATGATGATGGACGCTTCGTAGCTAATCATAGATGCAAGTCGTAGCTAAGGATAATGTACAACACAATCATAAACTACCTAAAACCAATACAAAAAGTGTAACAAGTATACCCACAATATTTTGTTATGGAATCATGTAAGTAATAAAGTTTTTGAGTAATAAATATTATATTATAGATGAAGTTAATATACAAAGAAAATATGCACCTATAGTCCAAAAGCGTAGTAAGCGCATCTGTCCACCAACTGGAAGGTAAAATTGTCAGGAAACTCGAAGTAAGTGCAGTGCAGTGTCGCTTTTAAATAAGTACTGCATATTTAGCGGCAGATCCAAGATTGAAATAAATTCCCTCGGGTTCCGAGAGTTAGTGCGCTATTTAGTTGGATTTACAACCTTAAGTAGATAAAATTGCGATTGGGCATGTAGTAGCCACATTGGGAGTTTCAATTGGTAGCGCTTTCTTAGACGATATCTACTTGATATATTAATATACTCTAACTAAAATAAAAAGCTAGCAGAATCACTTTTACTAGTTTTTGTAATGTAAGATTGTATGTATGATAACCGATGCTTGTACTGTACTTATTGGGTAATCTAAAAAATGTTAATATTAATAAGTCTTCATTATACCCAGGGGTTTTGTGGCGAGTCGTCGGTGAGTTGCGCCTATTCCATGGGACTAAAACCCCTGAGACCCCGACCCCTGGTTTTAGTACTAATCTTAGTACTTAGTACATATTTATTAGTACCCTTGGCCCGGGTAAGTGTACGGGTATGGCTAGTAAACTAAAATATGACCTTTTCCTTCTTCAGTTAGGAAGGAAAAGGTTTTATTTTTAAAGAAATCTGTTTTGGAAGGCAAGACTCAGCAGGAAAGTCAGGATTTTTGTTCAGCGCATTTTTCTGGGATAAAAAGTATCCTTTGTCACTATCCAGCCCTTCAACTAACAGACTAATATTCTCATCCTTGAACATCGGCGCAAAGTTGTTCGTCTATCGGATTTTTATCTGATACATTTCGGATAGTGCATCGAATCTGCATGATCTAATTCCATCCTGTCCATTTTTCTATCGGACTGCCAGAGTGCGAATTCCGAAAATTTTGAAACGCTTTTTTCCAATTTTATTGTGCGATCTGCTAGTCTGTGGAATGCGCTGCCTGAATGGGTGATTCCCGATAGTTACAATCTGGGTATTTTTAAGTCGCTAGTGAATCGATTTCTACTGGGCAAGCGATTTTTATTACACACCACATCATCTTAACATAAGGCGAGATGACGGTCAAACGCAAACTTATTATTCTTTTTTTAATCCTTCCTGAACTCAGTCAGTTTCAGTTCTGCATGATTTAATTCCTTCCTGCCCTTTTTTCTATCGGACCGCCAGGGCGGGCACAAAAAATCGACATCGTTTTATGGTTGATATTCCGAGAACCCGTACGAAGCGCCATAATTCCACATTTAATGTGCGAACTGCTAGTCTGTGGAATTCGCTGCCTGAATGGGTTTTCCCCGTTAGTTACAATCTGGGTGTCTTCAAGTCGAGAGTGAATCGGTTTCTTCTAGGCAAGCGTGCTCCATCGTAGACCGCATCGTCGCTTAACATCAGGCGAGAAAAAAAAAAAAAAATCTCATAATACCAAGAGGTTCCACTTTTTAACATAAAGTAACATTACTACTAAGTATAGGTAGATCAGAGTTGTTTTATACTCACAATAAAGCCTTTAAGCCCCATAAACATTAAAAGTTATTTGTGTGAATCACGGGAATAAAAAAGTTTGTTTTCGGAAAACGTGCGAGAGTTTTCGCTGCACAAGGTCGTTCAAGTTCAAGGTTCCGCGAAATGGTGTTTTTTTCATGGTGTTGTTCACACCCTCTAAGTTATGGTCTGTAATAAATCAAAGCAGATAAGCTTAAGGCTCAGTTACCTACATAAGCCTGCAACTTAGTATAGCTATAAACATACGTAAATAATTTCAACCCTTAATTTTCAGACAACTTCACCACATTCAAATCTTGTTTTATTTGTAATTCTTCTAGTTTATACACGCCGTTAAAAAAAAACCTAAAAAAGAAAAAAAATATACCACAACTATTATTTAGTAAAACAAAAGAGGTATGTTTACTTTTCATGTTCTGGCGGGTCAAAGTTGTGTAAAGAGGTATTGACCCCAACGTGAAATAAACCGGCCAAGTGCGAGTCAGATCGCGCACTGAGGGTTCTGTACCACCAGAAAATACAATAATAATCAATTTAATAAACCGAATACAAAATTATAAAATATGGCATTTGGATTCAGTGAAAGAAATGCTAAGGTCGTCCAAGTAACCGAATTACCAGTTATAACTTGGTAATGAACAGAAATTTCTAAAAGTAAATAAAAAAATAAACATTCACAAAAAGTACCATATATTTTTTTTCTACAAAACAAAAAAGGTATGTTTATTTTTTAAGTTCTGGCGGGTTAGAGTTTTATGAAAATAATAGGCGCTCTTTCGCCATCCTAATTAAGGTAACAAGACAAAGGTAGGTTTTTCTATTTCAAAAAATAAATTTCTTAAAAGAAAAATGAGATATGTAAAACAATAAGAAAATAATGTCTACTCATCTAACGCATGACCATAATTATATTTTGTTTGAAAAGGTTCGATAAGGTACCCACTTTTAAATTTACAATTTGAAATTACATAGGATAGTAATCTTCCTTCCTTCGTACTTACTCCACGCATTCCACGCTCCGAGGGGTCTATAATGAATAGCTCATCAAAATTAGAAGGGAAAATGACCCCTGAGTTATCTTATTTTGTTATTCTGTAATATTGTGTAACTTAACCCATTAAAATACTTACAACGTCGAGGTAAAAACTGTACCGCCCAACGTAGAGTAAATATTTGTTTGTTTAATTTGGAAGACATTAAGTTTACTTACCATTAAATTGTGATATAATTTGCACTATTATTATAGAGAGGTAAAGTAAGTTAGTGACTCTGGCACTACTGAACAGATTCATACGTTTACTGGATAATAAGCTACACTGGTAAGCTTGCTAGGTTACGTTTTGTTCACGACGGCCGTGGGCGAAGCCACCGGCAGAAGCTAGTTATTTATGTTATCTTTAAATTGAATTTTACTAGATTCAAACTTAGTAAAACTAACTAACTAACTAACTTACTTGGCCACTTTTGAACTTGGTTTCAAAAGTGGCCGAAGCGGAAAAAAACAAACAAAAACTCCAATAAGTACTATATTTATATGTCAAAGACAATTAAAAAAAAATTACGATCGGCAGGGTTCGAAGCAACAAGATTAAAAAAAAATTACGTATTGATAACCTCCTCCTTTTTGAAGTCGGTTAAAAATAGTAAATCCTGAAAAGTGGAACACTTCAATTAATATACAAAATTACTTTCTAGACTCAGTTCAAGGATTTATTTTTTATTTTTAATAATTTAAATTTTTAACTAATATTGATATTAATATTGGTAATATCGAGTACCTTACGTTCAAGTGATCTGGGCCCCGATTCTACTAAATAAATTGTTTTTAAATTGTAATTGTTTCAATTTTATTTTTCTCAAAATTGACAGTTTTTTTTATTTTTTAATACTAAGTTATAATATTAGGTGGTGGTATTTTTATAGTATGAAAAAATTTAAACTTTCTTTTCAACTATTGTTTTGAGGCAATTATTTAAAAAATAAAATTTAAACAATTACAATTTAAAAACAATTTCTTTAGTAGAATCGGGGCCCAGAATTCGTAGTTTTCATTCATCTATATATTTATTTATTTATTTGTCCCGAATATTTATCTTTTTGCACAGTTATTGCAGCTATCAGAGTTAATAAACGAATGGAAATAGTGTGATAAGTATGTGTATTCCTTAGTGTGTATTAATCAAAATAAACTGACACTAAAAATATAGAGGCCTATGTCCAGCAGCGACCTGAGGTGGGCTGATCATCTAATCATCATAATACGATCTCCTTTTAATTTTCATCCACTTCCAAACTAAGTAGGGAGGTATAGTGATGTTGATCCAATTAATAATTTCGTACCCTTTTCTTCAAAAGAAAGTAGGCACGATAAGGATCACATTGTCCTTTGTGACTTCTGAAATTAAAAAACTTTTACGATTAGTACTCTCCCGTTCCGCCGTCCACCTCTTTCACTTGCCATAATTTTTCGTTTCGTTCTAAATAGCTTTCTAGGTTTTCAACCGGATTTTCATATTCTAACGCTTATAAAGCCATATGTTTAAATATGAAAGTAGGTAAGTACTGACGGTGCTCTGCGGCATTGATCGCCATTTTCTATTGTCTTCCTTTTTCTTAACAATAAAGGGGTTCTAAAATTTTGCCTATCTCCTCCGTACAAACGTCAAGAGAATTTGGAGCTAATAGAAAATGTAGATGCAAACTCTCTCCAACAGCCAATCAGCTGTACTTTCAAAGTCAGCTGTGTCAGAAGAAAATTCTCCATGTGCTATCGGTTCGTTATAGAACGAGATCTTCGGATACTTGGCAACGTTGCGGCAACACCGTACACAAGCCATGAACAAAAGTTGAAGTCTTCGGAGTACTGCGGCAGTGGTGGTGGTTAATTTCAATAATCTCGGTGAGTACAATATCGTTTTAAACAAATTATATTGATATTGCATGTATATAGGTTCCTCTGCGTTTCCTTTGTAGTTTCTAAAGCTGTTGTAGCTCATTGGATTATATACGTAGTATAGTATGAAATCTTTGACTGTAGTCCACTAGCTTTCGCAGTAACAGTAATAAACAGACTTACTCACGGAAGGATAGGAATAACGTACTCCCTTTACCAATTATTTAAGTAGGTAAACCCAAGATAAATCCTAGAATAAACTCACATCAGAAAACAGAGGCAAAAACCAAAGAAGTTTAAGCCTTTGGACATCGGATCAGTGCACAAAATTGTACGACCTAAAGACTACCAACTATAACCACGAGTAATAAGGTAATGTCAATAGTATGAAAAATCATTGGGTAATGTGTTCTGTGCATTGTTTGTATTATTATTATTATTTATCTCTTTGAACTGAGATTGGTTATTATAAAAATGTCCCTGATCTCAATGTGCCTTTTAGCAAAAGCCTCCTCAAACTCTAGCCTTTGTGTTCTGTCTAGCTAGGGTAACCCTTCACTAGTTGGGACCAACTGTCAGTTTGATGGCATCCTGCTAATCTAAATTAGTTGCAAACTAAAACATTGTTTTAATTAGTTCGTCGGTATTTCTAAAATGTATTAATTTAGATACATTTTGGCACTTCTTCGTGAATTTTGGGTTCCGGCGCCTTTTCGTTACACTGGCTATTTCGTCGCTAACCCTCCCAACATCCATGCTTTTATGATCTAAGCATCCATGTTATTTTAATTTGTAGTGCAGCTCCGTTGACTTCGGAGTCCGTGCCATGTGTCAACTTACAATTTTATTTTGTCAACTCTTCCAATGTAGATACTTAATATAAAACTAACAGTCATTATACAGTTTTTTATTGCATTTAGCACTCCACTGCGAAGCAACAAGTTCAAATTAGTTTGTAGTCACTATTGTAAAACTGAAAAACTTCACGAATTGCGGTTTATATTCGACAATAACACTGGTAGAGTTTATTTGTCACTACATCACTTTAGTCATTTGCAAGAGTGTCGCAAAAATTATAAATTAAGCGGACCTAACGTAACGCCATGTTTAAAATTCCGCGCCCCCTGGGGAAAAAAGCTGAAGACATAACAAGTGATACATCCATGATTTGTAAATCAATTGTCGAACCCTAATAATCACAGCTAATAACAGATTGAGCTGTGCTTATAGAAAAAATAGGTGCAATCCAGTAAAGTGAGGTTTTCAATCACACCAAGAGGTGCGTGCTCCCCGAGCAAATCCTGAGATTACTCCGGCTCTCTGGAATAAATCGGTTTATAGACGATCAAATGAAGTCGCCTATTTTTCGGAAATCTGACAAATCGCCTTACGTCGTGGATATTTGTTGAAGTGCTTACCTGTTAAAAATAGATGTCCACTTGTCCGCATCGTAGGTAAGTATCGGACGGATCGGATTCCTTCGAATTTATATTTACTTTAATATTATTGAAAATGTGCGAAAGAGCGCATTGTACCTACGCAACAGATGGATCAAATTCAGCCGAATTTATATTAACTACTTTCTGTGATAGTCCCGTTTTGGGGCCGTTGGTCCAGTATAGGTACTTAGTGAACCTGCCTTCTGCGCTTTGGGGCGTGGGTTCGATTCCCATCTAGGACAAACATTGATATGATGAACATTTGTGTTTGTTATTATATCTGGGTGTTAAGTATGTATTTAAAAATATATATGTATTTATATCAGTCTCTGGCAGCTTTATTACAAGCTTTTTTTCGGGACATTTTTGCTGTGTGGGAACAAAAATGTCCCGAATACTCCTGAACTCTCTATTTTGGGGCAATTTATTATGTCTTGTTTCAGTTTTAAAAGGTCGGCAACGTATTTGTGATGCCTCTCATGTTACAGGTATCCATAGGCGACGGTGGTTACCATCAGGCAGCTCGTCTACTTGTTTGCCCCTGGGGCATAAAAAAATACCAAAAAGTTTTCGTTAGTAAACATCAAAGGAACACTTTTCGCCACTAAAACTTACACAGGTAATGAATGTTAGATATTTATATGCAAATTAAAGCACGCTCTTTAAAAAAATAATGGCCTAATACACTCGCAACGCACTGTTAAGTCTGTTAATTAAATGCATTACACATACTAACAAAAATAATTCAAATTCGGTTATAAATTCTTGAGTTATAAGCGTTTAAAGATTTTAATTGGGATAAAAAGGGGAAGCTCTGTCCCTTTCCCGTGTGGTTTCTAGCATGAAATTAACATAGGTTACTATTTATGTTTTGTTTTTTTAATATATATTACGTTTATGATCAGCTTTTCCATGAGGTAATAAAAATAATTAGGACAAAAGCCTATTATAGTTATTTACTCAACTGACTTGTAACTTTCCTTATAAAGTAATAATGTAAGTAGAAACTGTCGAAGATTCTTATTAAGCCCTTTCTACATCGATCACACTTACTGGTCCCAACTATATAAGTCTGCCTAACTCCTGATAACTTACCAAAATAGTACACCCACGCCACCACGAATTGTGCATCAGGGGAACAAAGTTACGCAAGTGCGTACCTATTATTTAGAGAGGTACGCACTTGCGTAACTTTGTTATGTGGTAACTTTTTTTTAGGAGGCTATTTTTTGGCTACATGTCCACAGTGATAAATAATATAGTAAATAATGATTCATCATCATCATCATCCACAGCCTTCCTTATCCCACTGCTGGATATAGGCCTCTCTCTTGCTATGCCATTTGCCTCGGTCCTGTGCTAATCGAGTCCAGGTTCGACCCGCGATAGTAATAATATCATCGACCCATCTTGCAGCTGGGCAACCAACGCTCCGCTTACCCTGCCTCGGCCACCACTCCACCTGTCATCACTGCGCCTAGCAACGTGTCCTACCAAATAATGATTAAAGACTGACATTTAATTTTATTGACTTCTATTTCCATTCCGTTTTGTAATTTTTATATCATAATTAAATACTACTATTGATATAATATAGGTTCCTATTTATTTCTTATTTTTAACCGACTTCAAAAAGGAGGAGGATATCAATTCAACTGTTTTTTTTTAAATTATTTGTTTCAATTAAATGTGTGTTATCAAAGTGTATTTTATTTACCATAATCCAAATCCACCAAAACACTCGACAAAATGTATGAAGCAGATGTTTTTATTCGCGATTTAAACGTAGGTCCCATATTAAAAGTTGTTCATAAGAGTACAATGGCACAGAAGACATAATAGACAATGGCCCCTATTTGCTTAGTACAGTCTATATGTGTAGCCAGTTGCGGCCCTACCGGGGCGAGAGGAGCGATCGCACTAGACGCCAGTTAGAGTTAGCAAGGGGCGCCAAAATGCCAAATGCGAAAAATTATAATTTCGAGCGAAAATTTTATTTTTAAGGCGCCTTTTGAGAGGCGCGCGTCTGCCCCGTAAGCAATAGAAATTGAATTCATGGACAAAAAATATTGGTATAAGCATAGCTTCACGGCGGCGCCCACATTTCTTGTCATTTCACACTAATCTATTTGATTGTTTGTTTGCATTGAATAGGCTCCGAAACTACTGAACCGATTTGAAAAATTCTTTCACTGACGGGAAGCTACACTATCCCCGTGTGACATAGGCTATAATCTATACCCGTGCGAAGCTGGGGCGGACCGCTAGTCTATACTAATATTATAAAGAGGAAAGATTTGATTGTTTGTTTGTTTGTTTACATTGAATAGGCTCCGAAACTACTGAACCTATTTGAAAAATTCTTTCACTGACGGGAAGCTACACTATCCCCGGGTGACATAGGCTATAATCTATACCCGTGCGAAGCTGGGGCGGACCGCTAGTATTGTATATACCTAGAGCTAATTCCTTCGAAATACATAGTTCGTAGAAGCTCATACTTCCTGCGCAAAACTTGTCACTTACAGTAAGTAGACTACCTACTTCTATCGCGAAATCTTCAAATCGCGAAAGTTTAAAAATTACTACCTACTTCTAGAGAGACAAACAACGGAATCACTTCATCAGCGTATTTTTCCACTCGAAGGACACAACTTTTAATTAAACAATTATACAACAGAGTCGGAGTTCAACCACTATCTCTAATGGAAAGTTTTATCACAAAGCTTTTATTAAAACAATGATAGAAATAAAACAGAGAGTAGTTAAGCCTGTGAACCTAGTCTCGGACACGGCAACCAATCTAAAATGCAGATGCAATCTACGGGCCCAAATTGCAAATAACTGAGATGAATGATGAGAGTACTTCCCTACTTTTTCTAAAACGTCACCATCGATAAATAAACCGGCCAAGTGCGAGTCGGGCTCGCGCACTGAGAGTTCCGTACCATCACAAAATTCAATAACGAAATTACCAGTTATAACTTGGTAATGAACAGAAACATGTCACCGACTCGCACTTGGCCATTTTTTATTATTTTTTGTTATACTTTAGAGTGTGTAATATAATCATGTTGAGTTTGACGCTTGTATTACCGTTTTTACATTAGAGCTAATACAAAAATACGTTAAAAAATACGTTTGTTGTATGGGGATCCCCCTTTCGTTTTTACTTTTTTATTATTTGTCAGTCAATCTGCCGTAACATTACATATTCTGTGAAAATTTCAACTGGCTATCTATTACGGTTCGAAAGATACAGCCGTTAATAGGTAGGACAGACAGACAGACAGACATACATCGCAGGCTTAGTAATAGGGTCCCGTTTTTACCCTTTGGGTACAGAACCCTAAAAACACTCATATTAATGTGACATGGGATTGAAATCGGTATAGGTTGGACACGACGCGACGTGATGCGAATTGCATACCGTTCGATGGGTCGAATTTGCCGGGCCAGCCGATGGTAAGTAGTCAGAGTCACCGTCGCTTATGGACACCTACAATATCCGGACCATTGGCGTAGCGTTGCCTACCTTTGAGGACTCTATTCATCATCATCATCATCATCATCATCAACCAGAAGATGTCCACTGCTGAACATACCAACTCCAGACTCCACACTGAACGACAGCCTACCTTTTGCATCTACTGGATGCCCGCGACTCTCACAATGTCGTCGGTCCATCTAGTGGGAGGTCTACCTTACGCTGCGTCTTCCGGTTCGTAGTCTCCACTCAAGAACCTTTGAGTTGTGTGTTTATTCACTCTATTGTATTTATTTTATTGTATCTTCTTGATATAAGTTTTTGTAAAGATGTCGAATAAAATTTATTTTCTTTCATTCTTCGTTTGAAGCAAAGTAAATCTTAGCACGCACAGCAAAGCCCTTCATAAATACCATTGTAGTCTCGTTTTATATAACACGGTAATTACTCTCATAAAAATAAATGTTCAGTAACATTTATGTGCAACGCAACTGTATTTTTTATTAAAATACAATTAATCCATTTTTTTTTTAATTCTATTTTAGTAGCATGTTCTTTAAAAAATGTTTCCATTATTTTCAAGTTTTGTACGGGCCTACCTTACGCTGCGTCTTTCGGTTAGTAGTCTCCACTCAAGAACCTTTGAGTTGTGAGTTTGAGAGGTCTCTATTCACTCTATTGTATTTTTATTTTATTGTATCTTCTAGATATAAGTTTTTTTAGAGAAGTCGAACAAATTTTTTTTAATTTTTTTTTCTTCGTTTGAAGCAAAGTAAATAAATCTTAGTATGCACAGAAACGCCCTTTATCAATACCATTGAAGTCTCTTTTTATATAACACGGTAACTACTCTCTTAAAAATAAATGTTCAGTAACATTTTTGTGTGCAACGCAACTGTATTTTTTTAAATATTTTTATAGGATAAAATACAATTAATAATATTTTTTTTCTTATTTTAGTAGCATGTTCTTGATTGTTTTCTTTAAAAAATAATTCCATTATTTTCAAGTTTTGTACGTGCCAAAGTTATGTGAAAAAAGTTGCCACCTTTAAATATATGTGTAACCTACGCTACAGGTTATAATATCAATAATGTTACTGAAGTTTTAATCACGCCAAATGTCAAAAGTGGCATACTTAAAAGGGCTTTATCTACCCTTATAAATTGCCCTCGCAGGTTCCACGGAGAGGTCTAAATAGTGCTCCGTAAATGAATTTCACCGCGGAGTAATCGGTTCACTGAGACCTAAGCTTCAAATCGACCCCTATTATAACTGTCACATAAGTTTTTATGCGATCCAATTTAATTAAATATCTTTGGAAAGTTTGAACTGGAATTTTGGGGCTTCACGAGTGTTTGAGGGTTTTCGGAATGTCTTTTGGTAACTACAGTCTTTGCGGTAACCTGCCAGCTACCTACATGTTGCCAACTGTAAAAAAACACAGTCCTCAGAAATGTAAATAAATGTTTAAAAAAATTATAAATGTTACCTACAGTTTCTCCTTTAGCACATACACTCCAGCAGAGGACTTAGCTAGGCTGATTATGATAATGATAGATTTTTCAAACTGAAAAAAGACTAGAGCTCTTCTATTCGTATTATAACGGATAGGTATAATTGATTATCAGTTTCAGTACAAAAACACGGCAGTTACCTGAGGCAGAAATGGTAGAGACGTTTTTGTTCCACTTATCTATGTTTATGACACGGAGAATCGGTTTTATCGAACTCCCGGAGTGGGTAACTTTTTATGTGTGTAAAATACACGCTGATTACTATCTAACGAGCTGGTTGCTCCGTGATCGTTTACATGGCTAACAAGGAGTTAGGCGAAGTGCAGAAATTATAACAAAACGCCTCTAAGAATTTTCAACATGTGCTTACTCCTCAGATCAGACAAACAAGAGAGATATGCCTTAGTACCTACAATATTATCGTTCGTATTCAAATGTCTAAATTTTTCACCTTAATTTTTCACTATACCGCGAAACTGTAAGTAAGTATATGGCACACATGCTCATAATTTTTTTTACTTCACACTTTTTCACGGCGAAACTAAGTACGGAACACTTGCTCATTTTTCACGCACACTAAGAAACTTGTGGCGACACCAAAGAACTAATACTTAGTCCACATGCAAAAAAAGACTGCAAGGTCATCTGCAGGGTGAGTGATGACTAAAGGCATCAAGCCTGATTTACGTTCGCACCCACCACGCCGCCTTACCATATCTCCCTCATTTGTCTGATCTGCTCAAATCATATTCAAACTCTAAACACCAAAATCATGATGATTAATAATTTTATTATAATATCTAATAATAAACGTGAATTGAAGGAAGCTCTAATATCAGTTTTGAATGTTAATTTGAATGAAAGGAGATGGTCACAAGACTCATTACCGATAAGGTTAGGAGGCTTAGGATTCTCTAAATTTCAAGTATTGCGTTACCGACCTTCTTGTCCTCATTAAATAATACGCATAAATTAATTTAAAAAAATGTTTTGATTCCTTTAGATTCCTGATTTACATAAATCAACATCACTTCTTATTTAGCAAAGAATTATTAGTAATTTTCACTAAAACATGGTATCGCACTCTTAATAAAACAATCACCGAACTCGAAATTTTGGCAAATTTCGAGTTTTATGGTTGATATTCCGAGAATCCGTACGAAGCGCTATGATTCCACATTTATTGTGCGAACTGCTAGTCTGTGGAATTCGCTGCCTGAATGGGTTTTCCCCGTTAGTTACAATCTGGGTGTCTTCAAGTCGAGAGTGAATCGGTTTCTTCTAGGCAAGCGTGCTCCATCGTATACCGCATCGTCGCTTAACATCAGGCGAGATGACGGCCAAGCGCAAGCCTATCTACTATAAAAAAAAAATGTTTTAGTAAAATATCGACCTAAAAAAGCATGCTCTACAATCTAGGCGATTGAAAACACCTGTTCTCTATATGCAATAAGGTTTATAACTAAGTAGTAGACTCAAGTGAGTCTTTATCCGTCCCTCACCTTGCGCGCTGTTACTCAGTAAAAAAAATTTTTTTGTCGATTCCCAAAAAGTTGCGATTTTGGATTCGGTCACTGTTTTATTAAGAGTGCGGTATATATACAGTGGCGTAGCTATAAGGCAAGGCTATCAGAGGGCTATAGGTAGTACCGTGCACCGGGGCCCTCAAGCTCAAGGGGCCCTCGGACCCTGACCAGAAACCTCAAACTGAACTTGCAAAAACTACTGCCACCTTCAGAATAAAATCAGAAATAATTCAGAAAATAAGTAGCTTTTTTTTCTACTTGATAATAAAATCTAACCAGTTTAGATAGGGTCCCAATTCTTTTTTTGCACCAGGGCCTTTGGTTACCTAGCTACTCCACTGTATATACAGGGTGTAAGGGGAACACTCTCGAAGCCAAAAGAAGCTAATTGTACTCATCATTATGAAAAATCAGCTGTTCCATACATTTTGTCGAGTGTCAATGACCGTTTTCTATAGAACAGCTGATATTTTTTTCGCAATTTCAGGGCTGGTCCCATAGTACAAGTTGTTCATAATGATGAGTACAATTACCTTCTTTTGGCTTCGAGAGTGTTCCCCTTACACCACGTATATGTATAACTGAGCCCCAATAAGCCACACTCATTGATACCTACCTATTAGGTCCAAAGAAAGCCTAATAATAAACCGTATATATCTAAGCATCTTATCGCTTAGTTGAATCGCTTGGCATTTCTCCAGAAGGGCGACTTCAGTGTCAATGTCTCCTATATTGCTCTGTTTGTTATTTTCTCTGCAATATATTTTGGAACTCGTCGATCATTGAGGTGGGACTGTTGGGAGTCACTAACTTTGTTTATTATTTTTAGGATACCGTACCTAAAGGGTAAAAACGGGACCCTATTACTGAGGCTACGCTGTCTGTCTGCCCGTCTGTCCTACCTTTTATCGGCTGTATGTTTCGAACCGTAATAGATAGCCAGTTGAAATTTTCACAGAATATATAATAAAGTCAAAAAGTAAAAGCTAAATGGGGTTCCCATACAACAAACGCATTTTTTGCGTATTTTTGTAATAGTTCTAATATAAAAAATGTAATACGTACATTAAACTTGGGATTA
Organism: Agriopis marginaria; assembly: GCA_932305915.1. Taxonomy (NCBI): domain Eukaryota; kingdom Metazoa; phylum Arthropoda; class Insecta; order Lepidoptera; family Geometridae; genus Agriopis; species Agriopis marginaria. The sequence continues at coordinate 8,570,040 of OW029933.1, forward strand.
TAGTACCTACACACTCTAAAATATAACCAAGAAATAAATAATGACAAAGTGTGAGTCGGTGACAAATTTCTGTTCATAACAAAGTTAAGCAAGGTAAGACGCGGTCGGTTCTTGGATGGGTGATCAGGGGCCTTACAGACAACAGCTATTGCGGCACCTAATCCACTCAGTTGGAAAATCATGCGAACGTGAACCTTATCGCGCCCAGATACGGTTTGCGGTCGCGTGATTTTCCAACTGAGCGGATTAGGTGCCGCAATAGCAGTTGTCCGTAAGGCCCCAGGCCGTCAAGGCGGGACGTGATAATATGTTTTCTTTTTGCTCTACTTTTTTTGTTTTGTGGTGGTACGGAGCCACAGTGCGCGAGTTCGACTTGCACTTGGCCGGTTTATTTGTTTATTACCATTTTTTATCATGTTTACTAAATATGTGATAGGACGAAAAGTTACCATTATGTAATCTGCTCATAAATCTAAAGTTTGGGAATATTTTCAACGGCATTAATCAACTGGTGATACCTATGTTATTTTCAAGGGAAAAAAAATTTGGGACATTTTTGCACACCCGGTCATATGACCCCGAATTAAGCAAATTTTAAATTAAATTAAATACATAGGCACTATATTCCCAAAAAAAATTGGCGCAACAGGTTTTAGCCCTACCCTGCAGAGTATTTCCAAGCCAAATGTGTGGCTAAGAAAGAAATTTCATAAGTTGTGAAAATATCACGGCTTTTTGACAGCCGGCGCCGTGTCCGTCGCTATCGAAAAGGAAATCCTCGGCTAGGAGAAATAGTGTTCTGTGAGGAAATCTCTGCTATAAACCTACCATGGCACCAAGCCGCGGTGTGCCGCCGCAAAGATTACTTTGTGTGCTGCTACGCGCTGCCGCTGCGTCGTGGTACTCGTGGTGCTGAAGTTTATGTCAAAGTGTACTATTAAAAAAAGCCTACAGTGTGGTGTGCGCGTCTTTTTTTTATGTTTTCATGTACTTTTTTGTGTGTTTTGGCTTGTTTTATAGTATATTTATGTAAGTTATTTTTTGACATTTTTGCTCCGGACATGTCACGATGCGTTCAAGCGAATCAAAGTGATGTCAGTAACCAACCAATTGTCTCACTGGAAGATCTCGTGCAATGCCATGAATGTTCTCAGGTTCGTTTTTTCAAGGGACAGAGAGGTTTAAAAATCCACCAAGGTAAATGCCACAAAAATGTTAACATCCCCCTTTCAGTTCCAAATTCTAATCAAGGTACCACTCATACCACTCATAACAGTCCTGATCAACCCTTTTGGAAAACTTTATCGCAATCAAAAATATCAACACCAGTTTTAAAACGGATTCCCCGAGGTGCACGTCTCTCTGTCGCTTCTGCTTTATCCCAGGCCATCAGGGCTGTTGTTTCACAAAATACAAAACGTGCATGGGAACATTTATTGTCTTTTCCATATGCTGTGCTTTACGTCAGTCGTGAACAAAACAATAAAAAATCTTTGACTACTCGAGTTAAAGAGAACTGCGTAAAGTACAGTACTTTGGAAGAACTTATAATACTTTCGGACAGCAATGTGGTCTCAAATCAAAATTCAAATTTTACTGTGAAACCCGTCACGGAGTCTGCTTTCTACAGACTTGTGGAAAGCAAACTCAGTGACGGGGATATAAAAGGCGCTTCGAAAATACTTTTTTCCAGTGACTCAATCGCACCCGCTACCCCTGAAACGCTTTTGGCCCTAGAAGGAAAACATCCATCTCCAGCAGCGGATCTTCAACTTCCCGAGGCACCAAAACATTCAGATGCCGTTATTGAAGTTACCGCCCTGGATGTATCGGCAGCCGTCTCTTCCTTTCGAAGCGGCTCCTCAGGAGGTTTAGATGCTCTCACGCCGCAACATTTAAAAGATTTATTATGCGGTGGCAATGGAGAAACTGGCGAGGTGCTTCTGAGGGATTTGACGGCTTTGGTTACACTTATGCTGTCAGGGCGAGTCAACGATGACATCACGGAGATTCTTTATGGTGCGAATCTTTGTGCTTTAAAAAAAAGGAAGGCGGCATAAGACCAATCGCCGTCGGTATGACCTATCGTCGCCTTGCAGCTAAAATCTGTTGCAAAAAGGCAGCGCCTCAATTGGCAAACCTTTTTCAACCAGTGCAGTTAGGTTTTGGCTCGAGAGGTGGCTGTGAAGCCGCTGTCCATTCAGTGCGGACATTTTTAAAGCAAAATTGTGGAGATGTGCTGCTGAAGGTGGATGTGAAGAATGCCTTCAATTCGGTCGATAGAGGAGTCCTATTGACGCAAGCTAAAGAAAAACTTCCAGATTTGTATAATTTTATTTGGCAATGTTACAGTTCTTCAACAAAATTAACATATCTCGGCAACGAAATTTTATCTGCTGTTGGCTGCCAGCAAGGGGATCCTCTTGGACCTGCGATATTCAGCCTAGCAATTCATCCCATCATCAAACGTCTTCAATCAAAACTAAATGTTTGGTATCTTGATGATGGGACTTTTGGTGGTGACTCTAACGATGTTTATGACGATCTTTTATTTTTAGTAGAAGAGTTTCGTGCTATTGGTCTTGATTTAAACTTTTCAAAATGTGAACTTTATATTTTCGACGATTGTCCTTCAAAAGATTTGGTTATACAAAAATTTATTGATTTGGCCCCAAATATAAAAATTCTTGACAAATGCTCCCTTCGTTTATTGGGCTCTCCTATTCTTGACGAATCGTTTCCTTCTTTTTTCGAGGAAAAAATTCAAAATTTCTTACAAACTTCAGACCGATTATCCAAAATTAATACACACATGGCTTTTACTATTATAAAATTTTGTCTTTTTGTTCCCAAATTCACCTACATTTTACGTTGTTGTCAGCTCTGGAAACATACTCAGCTTCTTCAAAGCTTAGACAGCATCGTAAAAAATACTTTGGCATCTATTTTGAACATTAATTTGGAAGGGCGGGTTTGGTTGCAGGCTTCACTTCCAGTGCGGTTGGGGGGCCTCGGCGTACGGTCTATTTCTGGTGTAGCTCTCCCCGCATTCTTGTCATCTGTCCATAGTACTCAAAATTTAACACAAAAAATTCTTGCGGCTTCTTTAGACTATGTGGAAATAATTTACTTGAACGAGGCCAAGAATGCGTGGAATTTGGCCTGTCCAAACACCGATTTCCCAAAAACCACGTCTTCTCAGCGGCTGTGGGATGGGCCGATCTGTGAGGTAGTACGGAAGAATCTTTTAAATACGTGCTTAAACTCCGCAGATCGTGCCCGTTTGTTAGCCGTTGGTGAGTGGGAATCGGGTTTGTGGCTACAGGCTCTCCCATCGCCCAACACTGGCACTTTAATAGATTCGACGTCTTTCCGTATTGCAGCTTCTCTTCGCTTGGGCGCATCGTGCAGTGCTCCGCACCGCTGCCAGTGTGGCACTGCTGTCGACCAGCTTGGTCACCACGGTTTGTCTTGCAGCAGAAGTACGGGAAGAATTCCTCGCCACTCCAGCCTTAATGATATCATCCGTCGGGCTTTTACCACCGCTAACTGTGCGGCCATTTTAGAACCAAGTGGTCTCATGCGTGACGATGGTAAAAGACCTGACGGAATGACCCTCATTCCTTGGAAGATGGGACGACCTTTGGTGTGGGATGCTACTTGCGTGGACACCCTTGCACCGTCTCATCTTCCGGGAACTCAGAAAAGGGCTGGTGTGGCGGCTGAATCAGCGGAGAGCCTCAAAAGGCGCAAATATAGTACCCTAGATAGCGGATATATATTTGAGCCTTTTGGGGTTGAGACGCTTGGACCGTGGGGACCAGGAGCCCATCGAATATTTAAAGACCTATCAGGGCGACTGGTCGAAGCTACTCGTGACCAAAATGCTGGCCTTTATTTTGCCCAAAGAATAAGCATTGCCATACAACGTGGCAATGCTGCCAGCATTTTGGGCACGCTGCCCACCGGTAGCGGATTGTTAGATTAGTTTTAGTTTTAGATTAATTTTAGTTTTAGATTAGTTTTAGTTATAAATTTAAATTTAAGATAGTTTTTATTTTACTTGTAATTAAAATACTGTATTCAGAAAAAAAAAAAAAAAAAAAAAAAGCAAAGCTTGTAATAAATGTGAATAACTGTCAAAGGTTTGTTTTTGTGTGCAGCAACTTGTTATAGCTTTAAATCAAAAACATCATCAAGTTGAGCTTGAACCGGCAAAAGTCGGTTATTGTTGTACTCAAAAGAAGTTAATCAAGTTACGTCTTGTTCGTTTACCAATCTTCGCGCACAATAAATTTTGAAGCTTAGTCAGTGTCCCCATGAATTATCTTATCCCCGGACAACTGTGATGAAGTAGGTAGGTACCACGAAGCATCGCTCTGACGTTTATACTGTAGAACGAACTTTGAATATTATTATTATCTGAAATAATGGCTTTGGAGTTTATTTGGCAAAACTTAAAAAACTGGAAATTTACGAAAACTTAAATATATAACTAAAAACTAATACTAAATTAAATTAAATACACTAAATGAAAATATTGTATGTATAACAAGTTAATAAAGTTAAATAAAAAGAAAGAAAAAAGTTAGATTATATGCAAAAAATAAAAGTATATAGCATGAACAACTATTGTCTGTTGAGACAGAAACACACCAGCAAGGCCAGGTCAAGGCGCTCTGAAAGATTGATAATGCTGGCTGCATTACCAATGCTGGCTGCATGCTGGGAACCTTTAACAAATTTGATGTTTCGTGATGCGTCTGAACACTCCAGGTTAACTATCCTACTAATATTATAAACGCGAAAGTGTGTTTGTTGGTTTTTTTGTTCCTCTTTCACGCAGCAACAAAACAACGGATCGACTTTACATCATCATTTTTCACCACTAGGCAAGTGAAACCGCGGGGCGCAGCTAGTCATACTAGTATTATAAATGCGAAAGTGTGTTTGTTTGTTGGTTTGTTTGTTCCTCTTTCACGCAGCATCAGAGCAACGGATCGACCTGATTTTTATGCATGCGGGTGATCGGGTATAGTTCAATGGCTGGAGAATGACTACTTGTCATGATCATCATCATCATCATAATCACCATTTTTCATCCCTAAGCGAGTGAAACCGCGGGACGGAGCAAGAGGGTTATTTATGATTTAATTCACACAAAATCCAATATGGCGGATTTAATGAAATTATCTCGTACGACGATATTACGATATTATTACGCATATTACTTTTTAAATATTTTTAACATTAACAGTATTTATTCATTTGAATTTTTAATTATTTATTGAATTTCGTAGTTTTAGTTTTTAAACCTCTATCTTGTTTAGATTACAAGGAACCCATAATTATGAATTATGCCTACATTCACCTCGTCCAAAGAAAGTCCCAATATTTTTGTCGTGATGTTGACTTCTCAGTTAAGGGGAAAGCAAGACAATCAGGGCTAAAAGCACCATTGTGGCCGTTAATGAAACCCGAGCTTTGTTAGATATCAACTTTGTTTTAGCCCATTGTCAGCGGCGGGTGACATCGGCATGTTTTTTGAGTCCAAAGTTTAAAACAACTCCTAAGAAAGGAAGGATTGATTTAGCGCATTTGATTAATTAAGGCAGTCTTTTCCCACTTTTAGCATTTTTGGTCATTCTAGTTTCATTCTGGTTTCTAGGTTCTAGTTTGGGGCACCCGTGAGTGCTAGCCGTCCATTAGTTTATTCTAGTTTTTGTTTGTCTACTTTCAAGCTTAAAATTACATTGAAAAAATGGTATCATATCAAAATTTAATGTTTTTGTTACTAGAAAACCGTAAAGCCCGAAACACGATTAAAGACGTTTCACTCTATACAAAAAAAAATACAGTTAACACTGATTTGCGCTTTTCTCCCTGTTTTTTTTTTTATTCATTCGAATACTTATTTACTAAATGATGTCTACGATATCTTAATATACAGATTATATAATTAGGTATGAAGGAAACCGTAAAGGTACATTTTACATTACAGCTATACTTTTGAAAAATATAAGAAAACCCCCAAAAATTTTAGTAGTGAAACGCACAACTGTTTGTAAGCGCCATGGTTTTGCTCCACTAAATGCAACTTTACAATATATTAAGCCATGTGGTCAAGCGTTACTTAAAAGTGGAAAAACCTCGCCTTAAGAAAAGAGTAATACCTATGCCTTTACAAGACTGCAACAAAGGCAACAGGTTGGCAACCAGAAGTTCACTTTTAATATAACTTGGAGGAGAAATTAAATTCTAAACCGTTTTCCAGAAAGTTCCCATTAAGAGCCTTATTAGAAAATGCGTTGTTAAATTTTAGGTATTTGGATTTGCGGGCATAAAATGGAAAAATAAAGCCATCATCTATACAATATTATAAAGAGGAATGATAAGTATGTTTGTAACGAATTGGCACAAAAAGTACTGGACCTATTTTAAAAATTCTTTCACCATTTGAATGCTACATTATCACCGATTAATATAGACTATTTTAATAGGCTATATAACTATACCCGTGCGGAGCCGGGGCGGACCGCTAGTTGTAAATAAAATTAACAAAATTAGTAAACCGTAACATTATAACTCTTTATTTATGTCAGTAATTTAACTAAATCCACTCTCAAAATAAACTACTGTTGTAAATTGGAGGTAATAAGTTGAGGTATGTTAAGTTCTTCCATAATTTTAAGCCGTTATTTTCAATAAAAAATACAGATACTATTTTATAGAATCAGAACGTCAAAAATTTGAGAGGGCTCTTAAAACTGTCCCATAGTACATCAGCTTCTCTATATACGCGTCTGTTTGTCTGTATGTTTGTATGGCCGCTTACTCCTCCTAAGCCACGCAACGGATTTTGATGCGGTTTTCACCATCAGTTAGATACATTTTCAAGGAAGGTTTATATATATAACTAGCGACCCGCCTCGGCTTCGCACGTAAATTACACCCGTGCGAAGCCGGGCGGGCGGGTCGCTAGTTTAACTATAAATTTGACTATGTATTTTATTGAACCTCGTAGCGTAGGCTACGTCGCTACGGAACTGCTACGGATTACGTAGCAAGCTACGAGTACAATGTAGAGACGTAGCTTAGGTGCCTACTACAGCTTAGGTATACCCGAGCCGCGCTAGGAAGCGTTCTGACAACTGCAATAAATTGTAAAAAGCTACGTTAGTTCCGGCTGAGTTGCCATCCCTAATGTCAGAGTTTTTTAGGCTGCTTAACTTACCTTTGGCATGGCTAGGGCTCAACGCATTTAAGCAATGCCATTCAGCGTAGTAATGCCGCCAGCATGCTAGGTACGCTGCCAATTGGTAGTAGGCTTAAGCATTTGGATTGTCTTTACACCTTCAGCGGTCTATGGGCAGTTCAACTGTTTTTGTAGTGTTAGCTTGTATTTTGTTTAGTTAACATAAAGGTACTAGCCAATATAAAAAAAAAGCTAAATAGGTAACACTTGTTTTTAACATATTGACCCATTTTGTTTGGACCGGCCCGACCTGGGGCCTTACGGACAACTGATATTGCGGCACCTAATCCGCTCAGTTGGAAAATCACGCGAACGTGAACCTTATTGCGCCCAGATTACGGTTTGCGGTCGCGTGATTTTCAAACTGAGCGGACTAGGTGCCGCAATAGCAGCTGTGCGTAAGGCCCCTGTTTTTATTATAATATTTTATATCACTTAGAAATGTATCTTCTGAATAACAAGCAAGCACTTTTTAATTACTAAGTTTTTTAGATTATTTGGAAGACTAGGTACCTACTTAAGCAATATCTATAAGTAGTGCCATATTTTTTATTCCATAGGTAGCAAACAAGCAGACGGGCTGACGGCAGTCGCCTATGAGGATACTTGTAACACCAGAAGCATCACAACTACGTTACCGACACTTTATGAATCTATTATCTAACTTGGGGTAAGAAATCGTAGAGACCAACTAAGGTGTAGTAATCACCCATCTAAGAGCACCTTTAATGAACGACAGTAGAATGTTTAAAGAAACTACCGAATTAACGGACCAAAAAACGAGTCTGTCTAAAAAACTTTTAGACTAGAAATGTTATTACAAAATAAGTGATGTTTTTTTTTTTTTTTTGTATGTAGAGTTGTTTATTTTGCGATTGAAAAAAATATCATACCAGTATCTTAGATTAATAACATGACTTAATAATTATTATTGACATTGGTTCGACTATTTAATTGAAGTCTAGAATTTTACATGTACCTATGTACCTACCTAATACGAATAGTTTTATTTTTATGCCATCTTTCGAAATTTGTTCGTCTAATCAATAGATAATGTTTTAACACCTACTTATGCGTTTTTAAAAATATGTATGATAATACCTACCTACTCGTGTTTTGTGCAATTAAGATATGTTTGTCGTAGGTACCTAGTGGTGATTTCAGGATAAACATTCAACAAGTCCGTGATAAATCGAGTGCGTAAATGTGCATGGTAAATTAGCAAGTGACGACACAGACGCTCGCAAGCAATCAAGCTGCATTTAAAGCGAGCGGCATTCAGCCCCAGATTGGCTGATCGGTTGAATAAGAGGTTCCGTTATCGAATCAACCTCGAGAGCGGAAGGATGGAATTGAGGTTGTGGCCACAGAGTGCGTAATAGTTTGTTTTGTGTTCACTAAAGTAAAGACCAGTAAAAGCCAGCTGAACAAAACAAAGTTATGCAGTATTATAGGTACCTAGTAGGTAGGTAAGTATATACTACGAACGTGACGATTTAACAAAAAACTCCATGTAGGTATATATCTATTAAAAATTATAGTTACCATACTAACTTAAACGAGAAGACAGATTGTTTGTACCTGACACATTGCATGTTGTCTGTTTGATATCTGATATTCGAAAAATCGCTTTTCATGCATTTAATTATTCTTAATAAATGATTTCACATTATAAAGGCTAAATGCAAATACCGTGAGCAGTCAAAATTAAAAACTTTTATCATGTTTTGTTTTTTCATCCATTACTGGACATGCTAAAGCCATACCGCTTAGTTTTTCGTATTTATCTGTTAAAAGCATGTTGTAAAGTAATGGATACTTACTAAACAACATGAAAACACACGTTTCAAGTTATATTGACCACACTCAAGCACGTTCACACGTAAGTAGTAGTAGTTTGTAACATATTCAGATAAATACAATGAAGCGGTATGTATTAAGACTGTTATTTTCACGTTGCCGCCAATCACAGATCTACTGTATATCCATGATACCTACTACCCAAAGGGACGGAACGCTTCAAACAGAAAAAACGAGCAGAGCGAGAGGTACCACGTTTAGCCATTTGTCCCTTTCACACTACATGTCTTATATACAATGACATTCATGAACACATATTAGTGTGTGGTGCTGCCACTTTTGGAAAAATATTGTAACCGTAAATTTGGTATTAATTTGGGTAGTCCGTACATGATTTTATCAGCATCATTTTTAATTATTTATGTTTTTATTTGTGAAACATAATATCTAAAAGAAAACTCTCATGGTTATTTAGGGTGCATCCGTTTATTATTGTAGTGATATAAATAAGGAATAAATTAGTATGTACGTGTGTTGAGTACTGCTTCCACCTATTCGACGGAGCAGCCAAGTACCAACTGGAAGCTTTAGATTCCGTAGACCGGCGTGCTATGAAGCTGATTGGTGACAGCAAGCTAGTCGCCAATAAATTACAAAGCCTTGAGCACTGCCGTAAAGTAGCTTGTCTGTCTATTTTCTACCGGATATATTTTGGTAAGTGTGAGCAAAAGCTTCAAGACCTTATTCCACCCTCCCCCTTTTACTACAGGACAAGTAGAAGGATAGCACACTATCACCCCTTAAACGTGGAAATTCCAAAAATTCGTACACAATGATTTGGGTTGTCTTTTATGATACGTATTGTCCAAGAATGGAACTCCCTGCTGTCCTCCTTGTTTCCTGAGAACTACAATCTAGGCATCTTCAAAGCTAGAATTAATAGATTTCTTCTAGATCAACGTGTTCCATCCTCGGCCACACCGTTGCTTACCATCAGGCAAGTTAGTTGCCAAACGTAGATCTATTCTGTATAAAAATATAAATAAGTATGAAAAGTAATGAGGAATTAGTTTCAGTGATTATGTCAACTCTAGAAAGGGACAAATGGCTAAACGTGGTACCTCTCGCTCTGCTCGTTTTTTCTGTTTGAAGCGTTCCGTCCCTTTGGGTAGTAGGTATCATGTGTATATCTGTGCCGCACATACTCCCGCTTTATCGGTGTTTGACGGTTACTGTGGGTGTCTATAATGTACAACATGATATTTGCCGACACGATATTGTACAGCATGATAATGTACAGCATGATAATTGGTGTACATGTACATCGAATATCATGTTGTACAATCCATGTCGTACAATACTGGCCGTCAATTATCGGCCCGTGTCTATTTTGTACGGCAAGGAATGCACAGCCAGGATTGCACAGCCAATAATCCATGTACGAGAAAAAAGTCCACGTTTTATCGGGCTGTGCATTATTATGCCGTACATTATCATGTCGTGCAATACAGGCCGTGTTTTGTCGAAACGGGCCGAAAATGTACGACCGATAATGTACAACATGATAAAAGGTGGCATCTCCCTATTGGCTAATTTTGCTGAAATGTCTCTGCTCTTATTGGCTGTTGAGTCTATGACGTCTGTCGATTCCATGCTTCGTTTGAACAAGATAGTGTAAGATAGTCACAGATTAAAAATATGAGAACCATCAAAACTTTTTGGTGGTGAGGCGGAGAGAAGAGTAAAACTGTGTTTGTACTGTCACTCATTTCGAACCTAACCAACGCAAGTCTGACTCCAGGTGGGCTCCCGCCAGAAGCTCTTACGGTCGCCCCTGAGTGTCGCTTCGCCACACTAGACCTTCGCTTTGCTACGGAGGTCACCGGCTCGCTTCGCTCGCCACCTCCCCCCTTCGCTCCGCTCGGTCTCGTATGGCTCGCTCTCACTCAGAACCTCCCTTGAGCTTCTGGCTCCCGCGCTTTTTATATACACTCTAGGGGTAGGGACCACAAGACTAGGTGGAGTCGGGGTGCTCTGTGTCGGTTCTGTGACCCATTTCGAACCTAACCTACTCAAGTCCGGATGCTCTGTGTCGGATCTGTCACTCATTTAATTTGTGCCTAATACACTCAACGTGGAATGTCCACGTCTAAACGAAGCATCAGTTTTGAATTTTTATGGTCACCAATTATCATGCTGTACAAAATCGGGGTGTACATTATTAAACAGAGTCAATAATGCACGGCATGATATTGTACGACACAATAATGCACAGCATGATAATTGGTGTACATGTACATGGAATATCATGCTGTACATTATCGCTTGTGCATTATTGGACCGATCTGATAATGTACGGCATGATATTGCACGGCACGATATTGTACAACATGATATTCCATGTACATGTACACCAATTATCATGCTGTGCATTATTATGCCGTACAATATCATGCCGTACATTATCTGTGTCGTACATTATTGCCTCCCGTTACTGTCACCTTTTTGACATTGATTTCCCATAATTAAAACTGTCAGTGTCACTAATACGTAATTATGTTTTGCGGAGCCAAAAGCCCCAATACGGGGAAGAAGAAAAAAAAAATTATGTTTTGTTACCGTATTCAACTGTTTTGTTTTTGTATAATATAGCAAACTAAATTTGTTTTCGTTTGTTTTCTTTTAAACTAATGTATTAACATAAAAAATAACGTCTACACTACGTAAGAAGAATCTTACATCCGTAAAAATAATACTTAAAAAAAATCGTTTAGTTTCTAACTTAAGCAAGTTAGTAATTTATCATGTCGACTGCAACGCTTTCTAAAGAATATATCAGCGAAATAATAAGCCAAGTTGCCTATAACTTGAACTTAATAAAGTGGAGCCACGATGTGCAAAAGTTTGAAAGTATCGGACAAAATTATTTCGGTGTTATCATACCGGTAACCTTATCGGGTTCTGAAGACAACGAAAGTTCAAGACGTTATCAAGTTGTATTAAAACTGGCGCCAACTGATGAACGGTACAGGATCAGTGGCGCAGTTACTCTAATGTTCCAGAAAGAGCTATTTGTTTATTCCATACTGTTGAAAAAGTATCATGAAATACAAACAGAAGTTACCATGCCTCAGTATTACATTCCTACATTGTATTTTGCACGAGACGCATATTGTAAAGAGGTTATTGCTATGCGAGATATGAGAGAAGCTGGTTTCAAGCCGTACACCCACAAAACATTTTTAGATCTGGAGCATATAACTATTGCCTTAGAATCTCTTGCTCGATTCCATGCTTTCTCATTCATTGTGAAAGAGCGTGATCAAAGACTATATGAGAAAGTTTCGGAAGTATGTATTCCTATGACGGAGACCTCAAATAAAAGATACATGGAAATTATGATCGACAGATTAATGAAAGCTGTGATTAAGTTTGATGGAACAGAGAACCAGTTGTTTGAGAAATTAAAACTAAACTGTGGGAAGTTATTCAATGAAGCAATCACAATGGCAAAAGGAACTTGTATATGCCACGGAGATATTTGGAAAGAGAACATACTTTTTATGTATGAGGTATGTTAAGAGGCAGATATTTTTTTCTTATCAGCTCCTTTGCAATAGGTTGATTTTCATACAAACATCCTAAGGAAAAAACATATTTAAATTCTTAGCACAAATAGGTAGCGATGGCAGAAGACCGGAAGAGGTGACTTTGATTCTGTGAAAGATGGGGCGTCCCACACTAATGTGGGACAACTTGTGTTGACACCTTTGCGCCGTCACATCTTTCCGGAATATAGATTAGGGCTGGCGCAGCAGCAGAATCTGCAGAGGATCTCAAAAGGCGCAAATATAGTACACTAGATAGTGGATAAATTTTTGAGCTTTTTGGGGTTGAAACCATCGGGTCGTGAGGATCGGGGCCAAAAAAGTTAAAAAAGACTTGTCTTCACGGCTGGCGATACAACTTTGACCAAAATGCCCGCCTCTAGTTTGCATAAAGGGTCGCCATGCAACGTGGTAATGGGGCCAGCATTTTGGGAACAATTCCCACTGGTAACGGTTTAATAGATTAATAGTTAGATTTTAATTTATTGTTTTTTATTTTAATTTTAATATTAAGAAGTTAAAGATGGCATCATATTTCAAAAAAGAGAATCATTATGTATTAATATATAAGGTACTAGCGACCCGCCCGCCCGGCTTCGCACGGGTGTAATTTACGTGCGAAGCCGGGGCAAGTCGCTAGTTATATATATAAACCTTCCTTGAAAATGTAGCTAACTAATGGTGAAAACCGCATCAAAATCCGTTGCGTGGTTTAGGAGGAGTTAGCGGCCATACAGACAGACAGACAGACGCGGAAAGCGACTTCAATTTATACTTTGTAGAGATTAATGCCAATTTAAAAAATACTTACAAAGTTTCATCTAAAAGGCATGAGTTTCTTCAAAATAAATATTATTAGCTGTATTTAGAAACATTACAGAAGTTAATGCTTCATCATAGTCAGCCTTTTTAACAGTCCACTGCCTGACTTTAGCCTACCCCCGAAAGGGTGATTGGGTCATATCCACCACACTGGCCCAGTGCGGATTGGTGGATTCACATATGCCATTGAATTCCTTCACCATATATATGCAGGTTTCCTCACGATGTTTTCCTTCACCGAAAAGCCAGTGGTATGAAAATCCGTACATAAGCTCCAAAGAGCTCATTGGTATGGGCCCGGGGTTTGAACCCGCGACCTCACGCTTTCAAGTCTAGCGTCACCCAAATGGGCTACCACGGCTTAATGAAGTTAATGCTTAAAATACAATATGGGTGTCTTCAAGTCGAGAGTGAATCGGTTTCTTCTAGGCAAGTGTGCTCCATCGTAGAACGCATCGTCACTTAGCATCAGGCGAGATGGCGGCCAAGCGCAAGCCTATCTACTATATAAAATAAAAAACAATCATAAAAAAAAATACCATCATGCCTTCTACACTAGTAATCTTTACATTTTCTTTTGTATTCCAGGATGACAAGCCACTGCAAGCTTGCATCATAGACTATCAAACAACAAGAATCTCCAGCCCTGCCTTCGACACTCTATATCTCATTATCAGCAGCACAGACACACAACTAAGAAGAGGAAACTACCATAATTTACTAGACATTTACTACAAATCATTTCAGTTAGCACTAGAAGCATTTGGTTTAAAATCTCAATTAGTTTATTCAAGGGAATCGTTAGATTACGATCTGAAATTGGTCGCTCCAGCTTGCCTTATAACTGCGAATACAGCATTGTGGCTATACAATGGCCTACAAGAAGAAGGCCATGTGAGGAGCAAGCTGGTTTGGACAACTCCTGAAGAAAAAGCTGCAGCTGTGAATAAGTACAAGTCTGTTGTAAAAGGTATTATAGATGATTTTTATAGCTACGGGTATATACCTGGAGAAATGTAGTTTAGAAAATGTAGTACTTTTACTAGTAAGATTAATGTTATTTTTGTAGTTTGTTATGTTGTTATTGTTGGCATTTTTTGTAATGTTTATGTTTTGTTTCTATTAAATCTTACAGGAACTGTTTGTGATAGTTTTAAGGGTTTTATATATACCCAAAACCTTGGATGAGCAAGTTTAAATAACCCTTCACACCAGCTCCCCTTGAGCTTGAGGATTTGCATTTCCTGAGTCCGAGATACAATGAAACACACACAAAGACTTCTAATATTTTATGCTACAAATCTATACATACACTTAAGGGTCATCGCTCACGGACGACGAGAGACAGTACGGAGTAAAGGATTTTTTCGTTGACAAATTATTTATAACCTTATTTCAATGAACTAAGCACTGGCATTCTCTTATTATTTCCTTCCTATTTATTGGCATTTGCATGTTGAAGTGGCAATGGGCAGGCCATATCGCTCGAAGAACTGATAACCGATGGGGAAGAAAGGTTCTGGAGTGGAGACCACGAACCGGAAGACGCAGCGTAGGGAGGCCTCCCACTAGATGGACCGACGACATAGTGAGAGTCGCTGGCATCCAGTGGATGCAAAAGGCAGGCTGTCGTTCAGTGTGGAGGTTAAAGGGGGAGGCCTATGTTCAGCAGTGGATGTCTTCTGGCTGATGATGATTCTCCTATTCTAACACGAATCGGCCAAAATGACTCGACATTCCATGGGATGCTGCGGCAGGCTGCTGCATCACGTAAGACGCATATGTCTTCTAACTACTTCATGTGGTTAAAGGAATGTGAGTGCTAAGTAATTGAAACAAGGTTGAATCTAGCTTTCGTCACGTAGGATGCCGCAAGATCGTGCCGTGCCGCGCCGACCCTAAGAGACCTGGAGAAGCTATTCATAGTTCAAATATCTGCCCAGCTGGGATCTCTGGCTTATAAGGCCGATGCGCTTTTAATGAGCTACACTAATCGTCCTTACGAGCAAGGTTACTTGCATAGTATTAGCGATTTTTTTAATAACGAGCGAGTGATTGAAGTAATGAGTGAAGGAGACGATAAAGTAATGAAGCATATATTCTTATTCTTATATCTTATTCTGCCAATTGTTGTGCCAATGCCACCCTAAAATTTGAACTTGCCACTGAATTTGAAAATCGTGCACTTTACCACTGAGATATCAGCCGTTAAATTTCGAAGCCCTGTAATTTTAAACTGCTGGTAAACATAAATAGGTTATTTTTAACTACCACGAATGAACGGAATGGAGGAGGTACGTGTATTTTACAAGCTTTAATTTAACTTGCAGTGTATGTATGTAACTATGTTTGTTCAGGTGAAATCTTGCAACTCAATTTTGAAGCAGATATCTTCAACTGATTGAGCTGAAATTTGACTATACACGTTTAGTTTGGATGACAATGCATAGTAAGCTGTGTGACGTCATTCTAAATCCAACATGGCGGACAAGTTATTTTTAATGCACTGTAGAAACAAATAAGTTTTAGTTTTAAACTGTTTCATAGAATAACATTGCATACAATGACTGGTAGGTTTATATATTAATTAATTGACAAGAGTTGTCACCTTGTGTGTTATAGTTTGACATTTGATGAAAATAAAACTGATTTTCATTAATATGATTTTATATTTGATATTGCTCAATCCTCATCACCACTGCATATCTTAGTCAGAGGTAGGAGGGCCGATAATCTCTTCTCCTACATGCACTCCTACAACATAGGTATCAAATGAAAGGGCTTGCTGAGAAAAATACTAATAAAAATAAAGTGACGTCACCTAAATACAATAGAATACTGTTCATGACCAGTTTATTTAGTCATTCACAAGTTTTCTAAAAGTTAGTTAGTTATACTTGCTAAACAAAATTAAATAAAAAATATTATATTGTTGCAAACTAGGATCAAGTACTAGTTTATCGCACTTATTGTTAAAGATACTTACTTTCAAATTGACTCTGGAAACCACTGTATATACAGTACACAGAGGTTGTTTATAAAATCCATTTGAGCGAGTCACGTGAACAGAATTTAGTAAGTGTAGCTCTATTTCCCGCGTATCGGCGTGAAACGGAAATAGTCTGGAGCGCGGGGTCTGAACCAACGAGATCGGGGCGCGCGCCGAATGCTAACTAAATAACTAGGGTACTTAGACTTGTCCAGGGTAACCCAGCTGACCTACTTATAGTCAAGAATAAAATCCACTAAGTTCTGGAGGAGATCGCTTTTAGCGATAAAATCACTAGTTGAAAGTGGCACTAGTTAGAGTTCCTATACCCAAAGGGTGTCAACGAGACCTTATAATAAACCTACGCTGTCTGTCCTACCCTTAATCTATGGCGGGAAA
The DNA here is from genome assembly GCA_932305915.1 of Agriopis marginaria. Taxonomy (NCBI): domain Eukaryota; kingdom Metazoa; phylum Arthropoda; class Insecta; order Lepidoptera; family Geometridae; genus Agriopis; species Agriopis marginaria. The sequence continues at coordinate 8,586,913 of OW029933.1, forward strand.
TTCAATTTCTAAAAGTATTTTTTGGTGCTCCTAGCTTATCCGACTAATTAATGTAAATGATCACGGTATTTGTGAAAATATGATTATTATTTACATTATCATGTACCTAAAGCTATTTATCAGTAACGCACCCTACTACTTATATTTCTTCATTGACATATTTGTACTATTTTAAACAGTTTATTATCACTAGGTTCGAACTTGCACAGAAAACACAATTTTTACAGATATACTTGTAATTCAGTAAAGTCCATTTTTTTAAAGTCCTTGTACGGAACACTTTAAAATTTTGAGAGCACAAAGAAATTATCAGAATGATAAGTTGTCAGATACATTTTTTTTTTTTTTTTTTTTACATCGGACTAGGCTAACGTTTGACCGTATAGGCTAAAATAAAGATAAATTTATTCACACAAAAGGAAACTTACGTAGAAAGAGCAACTAATTAGTAAACAAATCTCTTAAAAGTACTTTATACCTACTTAGACTACGATTAGTAAGACTGATCTGTTTAATCGATTAGCTCCAAACTATAAGCACGCGGCTTATATCTTAGAGCTCGAGTGTGAAGTTACCTTAGAGGTTTCCTTACGTCCATAGGATGGGTTTCTTAATCTCTACATAGTATAAATTGAAGTCGCTTTCCGCGTCTGTCTGTCTGTCTGTGTGTATGGCCGCTAACTCTTCCTAAATTTAAAACCGCATCAAACGGATTTTGATGCGGTTTTCACCATCAGTTAGATACATTTTTAAGGAAGGTTTATATATATATATATAACTAGCGACCCGCCCCCGGCTTCGCACGTAAATTACACCCACGCGAAGCCGGGCGGGCGGGTCGCTAGTGTTTAATAAAAGCACAAAACAAAGAGAAAACGTTTTACAAAAAAAATTACGTATAAAAAAGGTTAGCAAAATACATCCATGAGCAAAGTTAACAATCTCTGTGGCAAGATAGTTGTCACAGAGATGCTGAGGGTGCGGTGTATGTGTGTGTGTGTAGGTGTGGGTGCTAAGGTACATTACATTCTCCATTCCGTCGTGGATAAAAAAAGGTGGGAATACTGATGAATAAAAAGAAGCTACTACTGTACACATGCTACAGGTAGTAATAAACAGGAACAAAGTGTGATACTTAATTAAATAATGAACACTCCAGTGATCACAGGTAGGGATTCCTTTACCTTGAAACTCTTAGACCTTCCAAATAAATTCAAATCTAACTTAGACCCTTATGTAATGAAGAGAAAGTCTAAAACGTCGTGTAGCGGCTAGACTCCGCGTCCGTCCTAAATAAAGCCCTAACCCATCGTTCACATTACAGACGCACCCGAAAGCGTTCCACTTGAAAACCGCTCCGAAAGTGTTCCATTCTCGACCTTTTTGATCGATTGATTAACTTTTTATCGTTCACACCATTAACAGAGGACAAAAACTCTTAAAAACTAGTGTAACAACTGGCGGCCTTATCGCTAAAAGCACTCTCTTCCAGGCTATCTTAGGATGGAAAGGATTTATAGAAGACGTCCTTATCTCAATTTTATAGTTTTATAGTTTTGTTTAAAACAAACAAAATCGACAAAGTTTGCATAGTACTGTCAAAATAGGCAACCTACGAGAGATAAAATGGTTTCGGAACAAATTAGATTTTAAAGGCGATTGAAACAAAGGCGAGAATAAAGTATAAGAACTTATCCATGCGTCTGCAATGTGAAGGGGGCCTTATGGAGGCAAGCCAAGAACTTACGACAACGCCCTCTTAACCGTCAGGACTCACAAGTGACATGAAATCTGGACCTGGACTGAAGAAATTGTTTTTAAATTGTAATTGTTAAATATTTTTTTTTATAATTGCCTCAATACTGAGGTTTTTTTTAATACTAAGTTATAATATTATGTGGTGGTATTTTTCTAGTATATTTTTTTTTAAGGGTCAGTTTTGAGGCAATTATAAAAAAAATTAAATTGAAACAATTATAATATAAAACAATTTCTTTATTAGAATTATTCTTTAGACCCTGGTGTGTTATACTATGACAACCTCAAAAACATTCTTATTTTAATCTTACTTTGAATTTTGGCTTGCTCTCTCAATTACCCTAGAAAACGAGACAAAGCTTATTGCAAGATTAATATTAGAATGTCTTTTTTGAGATTGTGGCACGCCCCCTGTTAATGCCCCCTTCGCGTCATTCCTAACAACTTTAGTTCCACAACTTTTTTTTTTCTTCTTTCTCACAAAATAAATATATATTTTAATAAGGGCTCTAAATGATAAGACTTAAATTTCAAATGATAAGAGCGCGGGTGGCAGGGCAAACCTCTTGCACTTGCAAACAATACAATATGTACACTTTTCATAAATTTTGGTATTGTGTTACGTTTTGTAAAAACTCTTTAAGTATGGTGAGGGATGTTGCCTACAAAAGGTTATTAATTGTTAGTTATTAACAGTCCGGCCTCTGAGAGAATGCGTCTGACAACTGCAGTAACAGTATATAAATCTGAATGAGAACATTTTCCTTTAATTTTTTTACTGTAGCATTACCAGCTACAATCTGACGGTCAAAAAGCTAGTAATAGTGATCAGAATTTTTGACTGTTTCCGTTCAGCTTTTTACAATGTTATGGCAACTGTCAGGCGAATTTTTTCAACTAGGTATATCTTATGTTCAAAAAGCTAGTAAAACTGATCAAAATTTACTGTTTTTGTTCGGATTTTATAGTGTTACGGCAAGTCAGACGAATTTCCTCAACTGTCTTACGTTCAAAAACCACATAAAAATTACCAGAATTTGCTGTTTTCGTTCAGTTTTTTACAATGTTACGGCAATTGTCAGACAAATCTTTCAGCGGTCGCACTTTAATAGGTAGTTCTGTATAAGTTCAAATGGTAATATCTTCATCTCGCAAATCTTAGTCATATAAACGTCAGCAATGGGAGCCCGATGAGAAGTGAAGTGAGGCCAATTACGGCGCAGAACCGGCGGCATGGCGTAACGAACCGATCGCTAATTCCGCTCTGCCATCACGTACGTAATTAAACGCATCTGCGGTGAGAATGTTGCTTCTAGGTCACGATATAAACGTATCAAGCTAATAAAGGTATTCAATAATATTCCTTAGATCTGGTGGTACAAGCGGGGGAACGCTGCCGGTATACCTACAAACATTTTGCTGAAAGTATCTAGTTAATCCAATGCAAGGATCTTGTAGCTACCCAATTGGATTGTGTAAATAAAAATCGATTTAGTCATTGATGTAAGTGATTTAATCTATTTATTTTTTTATAAATAGGCTTGCGCTTGGCCGCTAACTCGCCTGATCATAATCATAATAATCATAATATTTATTTGCCACAAGGAAAATACAAACAAAATAATTGAATCCACTGGCTCCGAACTAGTAAAAAACTGTGTTTCGGAAGATGTTAAGCGATGATGCGGCCTACGATGGAGCACGCTTGCCTAGAAGAAACCTATTCACTCTCGACTTGAAGACACCCTGATTGTAACTATCGGGGAACACCCACTCAGGCAGCGAATTCCACAGACTAGCAATTCGCACAATAAATGTGGAATCAAAGCGCTTCGTACGGGTTCTCGGAATATCAACCATAAAGCGGTGTCGATTCTTCGTGCCCACTCTGGCAGTCCGATAGAAAAATGGGCAGGAGCGAATCAAATCATGCAGATCTGCACACTCTCCGAAATCTATATCGTGAAATGCTACTAGCTAACAGACGTGACGGTTTTGGTTGACGGACCGCCGTCCAACCAACGGGAGAGAAAGAGAAAATTCTCTTCGTTGGTTGGATTTGGTTCACTTAGATCAGATTCTGTTTTCGACGGCGGTCGGCATGTGCATTCAATTAATCTTTAGCAAAAAAGTGTCTCTACGTGGAATGTCTAGGTATATCTGGAGAATAATTATATTTTAGTACCGAAAAGTGTACCTAAGAGGAAAAATTTGTAGGATTTAAAAAAGTGTATTTTACAGGAATAAAAGCGTAGTTTTATTAAAAGTGTCTCTACGGGGAAAGTGTATCCCTGGGGAATAAATCAGGACTTCTACGTTGGGAAAGCGATTTCAAATAGAACAATAGATTATAGTTGCTTAAGGTATGATGATTGAAGACAAGTTATACTAGGTACTATTCGTTTCTACCTGTTTTGAATTAATCTTGAAACGCTAGCTGTAAAGAGTGAAAGCGAGCGGGAGGGATGCGGATATTGCAAGTTCCGTTTCCGTTTAAACCGGACACTTAGTTCGACGTGTAAGGCACTAGTACAACCTTGCAGACGATTTCACAAGTTACTAAAACAAATTACTTTGATACAGCTCTACAAAGTTGTGTTCTTTAAGGGGCAAGTGCTTTTATTAACTACACAAAATACAAGCTAAAACTAACACTACAATACAAATACAGTTAGACTGCCCATAGACCGTTGAAGGTCTAAAAACCTTATTCTCTAACCCCCGTTTTCACGCTTTTATGGCAAGGCATCTCGTGTGTTACCCCCCTATTAATAAACGTAGAGTAGCCTCGGAATAGTTACACCGCCTTTTGTCTTTTTCGATAGAGATCAAAAGACAAAACACGGCGTAACTATTCCAAGACTACTCCACGTTTATTAATAAGGGGGTAACACACGAGATGCCTTGCCATAAAAGCGTGACGTCATAACATGGAAATGTAACTGAAATATTGAGTTACTGACAACGCATGTTTTTGCCACGCAAGATTTTTCACACACACTAAGGAACTTGTGGCGACACCAATGAACTAATAGTCCGCATGCAAAAAATTATCAAACAAGTACGAGTAGGACTCGCGCTCTGAGGGTTCCGTTGGCAGGATACCCCAGCGCGAGTCCAAAAAAAAACAACAAAAAGTTAAAATATTAAAAGACAAACCTAATTTTGTAGAGGACAATAAGGTTTTTCCATACATACCAACTACAAAATGTAAGTTTGTAATCACAAAACTATATTTTTTTAATATGATATAACTTCAAATTAACAACTTTCGGATTTTTTCCCTTTATATGTGCTGTGAGACCTTGCCTCTTGCCAAATTTCATATTCTAGGTCAACGGGAAGTACCCTATAGGTTTTGATTCCTTTGTGGATTCGCAAAATATGCGACACTAACGTTCATATCTTTTGATCGCGTTGACTTACAAGTTTGATTTTTTTCTCAGCTGAAAAAGTCCGTAAACCCGTATTTGATATAAATATCAACTTGATACCTCTACGCGTTTCTAAGAAAAGGGTCTTGACAGACAGACAGACGGACAACAAAGTGATCCTATAAGGGTTCCGTTTTTTTTCCTTTTGAGGTACGGAACCCTAAAAAGCGCAGCAAGATCGTCTGCGGAGTTCGACTAAAGGCATCAAGCCTGATTTAGGTTAGATGCGTTCGCACCTGCCTCGCCACCCTACCATATCTTATTTGTTTGCCTGATCGGAGGTAGGTACCTAATTAATTCGAGTTCTATAAATCCTCAAAGATATCATGTAGGACCATGTACTTCCTCAGTCGATTACCAATAAAACCACTCTCTCTTCGAAGGCCTCAAGTGGTTAAACCTTTGTTACCGATCCCAAAAGACCTCAAGACAATGTTTCTAGCGCCACAAATCACAAACCGGAACAGTGACCGCTGATAAGCCTCTCGGGACTGATAACAAACAATCTCGACCTCTAAAAAATACCAAACCTTTTTTTATATGTACAAAAAGGTCGTATATTGTTTGTCGAGGGTCAAAAACTTTCTCGATTTAAATGTTTTTCAGTTTAATGACTTTTATGCGTAGTAACTATTTCGTTATCTGTGTCGGGAAATTTTCATAGACGCATTGGGCTGCATTGGGGTGCATTCAGGTTATGTGGGATAGAGAACACTACTTTATGGGCGTAGCCACACGTTGGGGCAGGATGGGGCGCTTGCCCCACACCCTGGCTGGCCTGACTGGCCCTGGCTTGACAAGCTGGGACACCGTTTTTTTTTTTCAAATTTTACAGCCTCAGCATTTCATACTCATATTCATATATTGTTTTTCTTTCTTCCGTTCATATGTACGTGTACTACGTACATATAAACGGAATTCGTCAATATATAGGTCGGATATAGGTCAATGGTTCATATTCTTTGTATTCATAGAGCCTATAGCATGAATGTGTCGTATATAGAAGCCTAAATTTAAACTAAAGACAAGATTTGGCCAGCGTGGGCTATAGTTTCTATAATGTTAGGTGTTTATATGATTATTGTTTAGCTAAAAAAATCTCAGTACTTCCTCTAGATTTTTATTTGCTTGGCTACACCCATTCTGCTTTGCATAATCCGCTGAAGTTTGAACAGAAGAAACTGTAGGCTGTAGTTAGGTACAGGTATATAGATCTACATATTCGAACGTAGACTGTTTTTGGCAGCCCGTCTGCTTGTTTTCAAGCTACGGAATAAATAAAAACTAGCTGAGGGGCAGCTTGATGGTAAACGATCTCCGTCGCGTAGATATACCTACTTGTAAAACCATCACAAATACGTTGCCTACCTTTAAAGACTCCATTGACAGCCCTTTTGAAGAACACCATGTTATAGTTAACTCTGAAAGTCCACAAGTGGGTAGAATTTCTTATGTTGTCTATAAAATAACATGAAGTTGAAGATTTTCTCTTACAGTTTAGACAATTAAAAAAATCTTCCCAGGCTCAGATCAAATAAAAATAGCTTCCAGGCAGAGTTGTGGACCCCACGTGTTGTGCATTTGCTTTCTTCCATGTCTTCTGTGTTTCTTCTCAATGGTTTATCCGACTCGTCATCCCAGTCTCAGGACTAGGTAAAGCTACTACACAGTAGATGATCTCACATTTTGCAATGTTATTCCAATAAACCGGCCAAGTGCAAGTCGGGCTCGCGCACTTAGGGTTCCGTACCACCTAATATTCAATAACAAGATTACTTATCGCCAACCCTTTTTAAAACTGTCATTGTCGCCAACTCGTGTTTTTTTTTCTTCAAAAATGTTGAAAACGTTCACCGAGATAGCTTAGCTGGAGAATCCTAGATATCCTGTCCTTAATTGTGATATCAATGATCGTAAGTAGAATCGAAGGACTGCGGGTGACAAAGTCACTTGAAAGCCTTGAAGCTCTCCAACTGAATTGAGTGAGGAGGTAGAAATATAGACGAGGATATCCGTTCTTAACCGACTTTAAACAAGGAGAGTACTCAGTTCGCGATGCATGTTTTTAGATCATTATTGTTTAAGATCATATTATTTTTCCCGTTTGTTCTACCAAAAGAATAAAATATTTGTTCAATTCGTAGAACAAATGGGAACAACCCAATTATTTTTTTATTGTTGGAAGAAACCATCATCTTTTTTACTAGAATACTTTTTTTAACGAAACGGAACAAAGGTTGTGACAGTTACAGAAATCATTATTAACCTTTTTTTTAGCAAAAAATCGCGTAAGTACCTACCTAATCAATAAACAATCGACCTAAAGAGGTAATAAATGACTGAAGCAATATAAATATGAGAAGACGGGACCGAGTGCGGGTGACATTCCACTCGAAGACTCCGAGGCAGAGATTTCAATATGCCGGCAGATTATCGGACGTTTTCGTTGTATGTATACAATAATATATGGAATTACGAACCGTATTATGTAGGTAACTACTTATATTAAAAGCACCTAATATCAGATACAGATACAGATTCTTTATTCATAAGTTTTAAAATTTACAATTCAATAAGTTGCTAGGTACAAATTACAATACAATAACTCTTTATTAAAATACCACAAAACAAGGATAACATAATACCTAAAACGATACCTTTCAAAGCGGGTGTGTCCTTTCTTGTTTTGCCAAGAACTTTTTGCCAACAAGTAGGTACTAAGTATACCTAGACTTAACAACAACATGTGTATTCAAATCACAAAGCTTTAAAAGTTACAATACTGTTTACATTTACACCTCTACACGTTTGAGACAAAATACATAGGTAACTAGGTACTTACCTACTACCTACCTAATAGTCCATTCGCTATCGGATGATCGCTGATAGCTGCAGTAAAATATTGCAAAAATCTTATTTTCATTTTATTGTTAACTATATTGGTTGCAAAACGTTAGAAAAACTAATTTAGCAAATGAAAACAGGATTTTCACTCAGCGTTTTGCAATTTACTACAGCTGTGTGCGATCATGTAAGCGAATGGAATACTTTTACAGAAAGTTACCCGGTAAATATTCTCTAGACGGACTAAACTACTCTCTACGTCAAACCTGCCACAGTTGCACCATTACCGTTCCACAAACTAAAATTTAGTTTGTGGAACTAGGTACGTAATATAGCGCGCCATTCAGTTTCATCATAGTCAGCCTTTTAACAGTCCACTGCTGGACTTTTAGCCTACCCCGAAAGGGTGATTGGGCCATATCCACCACGCTGGCCCAGTGCGGATTGGTGGATTAGCCATGAGGTGGCCATTCAGTTTACGTCACGTCATTACGCTACGGTCTCACTGTCCACTTATAATGGCCAATAATATTAGAAAATCATCTTCCTGCACTGGACTTATTTCAATTTAAATTATTGAATGGACATAATATGTAAAAGTTACCCGCTAAAATGACTTTAGAGAGACTAAACTACTATTGCGTGAAAACGTGCCACAGTTGCACCATTAGGTACCTACTTACCGTTCCACAAACTAATTTACACGGGAAGTGCGCCATACAGTTGCGACACTTTATCAAACTGTCCACGGTAACAATAACATACAGTCAATCATATAAGGCATGTTTATGTAGGTATCTTTCCGCACTGGACGAATTTACACAATTGAAATTATCTAATGAAAAATTATTATGTAAACGTTACCTACTAGACGGACTAAACTGTTCTTTACGTCAAAAACTGCCACAGTTGCACCATTACCATTCCACAAACTAATTTATACGTAAAGCGCGCCATTCAGATGCGCCTCTTTATTAAACTACGATATCGTTGTCCACTAACAATTACATGGTAAATTATACAGGGTATAAGAGAACACTCTCGAAGTCAAAAGAAGGTAATTGTCCTCATCATTATGAAAAACTTTTACTATGGAACCAACCCTAAAATCGCGAAAAAAAATCAGCTGTTCCATACATTTTGTCGAGTGTCAATGACCGTTTTCTATAGAACAGCTGATATTTTTTTTTGCGATTTCAGGGCTGATCCCGTAGTAAAAGTTGTTCATAATGATGAGTACAATTACCTTCTTTTGGCTTCGAGAGTGTTCCCATTACACCCCGTATAAGATAAAAAATTATCTTCCCGAACTGGACCAATTTACTCAATTGAAATTATTGAATCCACTTATTATGTAAACGTTACTCTATTGGACTGACTAAACTGCTCTTCACGTCAAAACGTGCCACATTTGCACCATTACCGTTCCACAAACTAATTTCCACGTAAAGTGCGCCATTCCGTTACGTCACGCTATTAAGCTACGGTCACGTTGTCCACTAACAATAACAATGTAAGCAGAAATCACATAGAAGTGCTTATCCGAGACGTATATCCCTCAGGGAGCAATCGAGAAGAAAGGTTGGCCCTCAGGGGTTTCTTAAGCTTCGCACAATCAAATTTAGCTGCACCGCGGCCGGGTTAATCGAGGATTAGGTAAATTGAAGCCGTAACCATGAGGAAAGTTACTGAAACAGTAGCACCACTCACGCGTCTCATGTGAACTTTGAATGAGACAATTTTTGATCACATTCGAAGGTCACTTATATTTTAGGGTTTTAGCGTGCCCAAATTGGTGTAAACGCACCCTATTACTACGTAGGTACGGAACCCTAAAAAGTAGGTGAAACACGGAAAAATAACTTTGTTATAGACATCGATAGTAATTATCGTTCGTGTTTATGTCTCTTGTACTGAGGCATATCTCCTTGTTTTTAGGGTTCCATACCTCAAAAGGAAAAAACGGAACCCTTATAGGATCACTTTGTTGTCCGTTTGTCAAGACCCTTTTTCTCAAGAACGCGTAAAGGTATCAAGTTGAAATTTATATCAAATACTCAAGTCTACAGTTTCTTTTAGCTGTAAAAAAAAATAACAAAGTTGTACCTAAGTTAACGCGATTAAAAGATATGACCGTTTATGTCCTATATTTTCGCATATTTTGCTATTTCACAAGGTAATCAAAACCTATAGGGTACTTCCCGTTGATCTAGAATCATGAAATTTGGCAAGAGCACATATAAAGGGGAAAATCCGAAATACGTTAATTTGAAGTTATAGCATAATTATATAAAACTAGCGGTCCGCCCCAGCTTTGCACGGGTATAGATTATAGCCTATGTCACCCGGGGATAGTGTAGCTTCCCGTCAGTGAAAGAATTTTTCAAATCGGTTCAGTAGTTTCGGAGCCTATTCAATGCAAACAAACAAACAATCAAATCTTTCCTCTTTATAATATTAGTATAGATATAGTTATGTGATTACAAACTTACATTTTGTAGTTGGTATGTATGGAAGAACCTTATTCTCCACTACAAAGTTAAGTTTCTCTTTCAATATTTCAACTTTTTTTTTTGTTTTGACTCGCGTTCTGAGTGTCCCGTCTAACGGAACTCTCACTCGTACATAATCTTACTCGTACATGTCTGTTTTTTTTTCTTAACTTGCGTTTGACCGCCAACTCGCCTGATGTTAAGCTATGATACGGTCTACGGTGGAGCACGCTTGCCTAGAAGAAACCGAATCACTCGTGATTTGAACACACCAGATTGTAACTATCGGCCCGGGTAACACCCATTCAGGTTTATCTGATCTGAGATTTATTATGTGCCAGTAACAACGTGGTCACAAATGTCACAATACAACAACCAAGTACCTAACTGGCTGTATGTATACTGGAGGCCTAAGGTAGGTACACCGATGGGGTGACCTCGCCGACGACGCGATTCACTTATAAAGTCATTAGCCCTCGGTAAATAATTCGAAGGTGCGATTTTCTGACGGTTAATCGGTTTTTTCGAGTGTGAAGCTTCGTGTTTTGCTGAAAAAAACTTAGCTGAAGAAATTATTTACCTCTTTATCTATATCTTATCTATACTGCCTTAAAAACCCTTCCGCCCTCAGATCAGACAAACAAGGGAGATATGCTTTGCTACAATTATCGTTCATATTTAAATGTCTCCATGTTTAATAAACCTTTTTTTTTTCAATAATACGCTACTCCGACTAGAAGAAACTTATTTGTAGGTACCGCTCTACCGCTGTAAGTACGGCTTACATACTAATTTTTAGGGTTCCGCACCCAAAGGGTAAAAACGGACACTCCGTCCGTCCATTTGAAATTTGATATTTTCGCAGAATATGTAATGTTACGGCGGATTAACTAAAAAATAATAAAAATAGAATCCACCAATCCGCACTGGGCCAGCGTGGTGGATATGGCCCAATCACCCTTTCGGGGGTAGGTTAAAAGTCCAACAGTGGACTGTTAAAAGGCTGATTATGATGATGATGAATAAAAATAGAATAATAAAGTAATGAACAGAAACTTGTCACCGACTCGCACTTGGCTATAATTTATTATTTGTTGTTATATTTTAGAGTGTGTACTAATCATACCAAGTTTGACGCTTGTCAGTATTACTATTTTTTTAGAGCTAATACAAAAATACGTAAAAAAAAATACGTTTATTGTATGGGGTTACAACCACGCTTACGTTTTAACTTTTTTATAATTTCGTTAATCCGCCGTAACATTACATACCTAGTCTGTGAAATATTCAACTGGCTATCTGTTATGGTTCGAAAGATACTACAGCCGTTAATAGGTAGGACAGACGGACGGACAAATAGACATCGTAGGCTTAGTAATAGGGTCCCGTTTTTACCCTTTGGGTACGGTAACTTAAAAAGCATGGGGTGCCTTTTAAGATATTATGATGATGTAGGTAATAGGTATATCTATGTATATAGGGACAATAGCCGAAAATCCGGAAATAACTTATTATTTTCATAACAAAAGCTATCTTTTCTTGCGTGTCATGGCGGCATTGACAATAAACGAGATTCCCACTAAAGGAAAAGTTAACGCTTGTTTCCGAAACCTATTTCTTCGAAGGCTCAACAATAGTTTTGGACTTACATAACTTCATATCATACAAACTTTGGACATTCGATTTTTATGTGATAGGAAGGTAGATAACTTTTACTTTAATTAGATTAAGCCAAACAAAGGCACGTTTATCTTAAGGCGAGGTTTTCCCATAAGGATTAATATATTATATTATAGTCGAGTCGCATTTAGTGGAGCAAAACTTTGGCGCTTACACACAGTCGTGAGTTTCGCTACTTCTATTTTTGTGATTTTTCTCATAGAATTTTTTTCGAAAAGTATAGCTGTAATGTAAAATGTAGGTACCTTTATGGTTCCCCCCAAAATTATGAAATCTTTATATTAAGATATAGTAGACATCACATTATTTGCCGACGATTATTTAGAATGAATAAAAAAACGGAGAAAAGCTCGAATCAGTGTTTCCTTCATATTTTTTTATCAATTGCGTCAAATGTCTCAGTCGTGTTGCGGTTTTTACGGTTTCCTAGATATAACATTCAATTTTAATATGACACCGGTTATAGGTTTTATTTAAATTGCATTATGTGTAGGACAAATCTTGCAACTGAATTTTGGACCTGAGGGTACAACAACCTGAAAAGCATTCGTATAATAACCTTACATTGTATTTTGTCTTGCTCTCTTATTAGCCGAGAGAGTGAGACAAAGCTCAATGTAAGATTATTCTAAGCCATAGTTATCCTCAACGGATTGAGCTGAAATTTGGCATACTTAAGTTCGGTGACAATGCAATGTTATGGTAGGTACCATCGAACTGGTCAGATGATGAAGATTGAAGGTGGCCATAGAAACTCCTAAACGAAACGACGTAGCCCCGTCGAGTTTGGGTTCGTTGGATTTGTCTTCCCAAGCACTTTGGTCCTAGACTCAGACCCATTTTTTGTTGCATCCTAGAATCTATATCCTAAGAAGATAAATTCAATATGGTGGACGCACCAAGATGGCGAACAACATTTTCTTATCTACCATCATGATATGGGTCAATTGAAAGGGTTTGGTGATAAAAATACTCTTGTATTTAAAAAGTATTTTAAATTAATAATTTATTTGCCAGATATGTATGTCTGTACAACTCAGCTGTTCTGTTCAAAAATTTATGGATTGTCAATTGGTTATATCTAAGCCTGCCAAAAGTGCCTTGTACCGAAGTAAAATAATAGACTTTTGCACCACTTCCATTTCACACTCAATTCAACATTAGGCGCGTATTTTACAGGACTGACTTTACTGCTGTTTCGTCTGGTCACTACTGGGAAACACTTTTCAATTTTATTTATTGCGTACCTAAAGCTTTATGAACCATAAAATGGAATTTCCCAGCGTTCATTTGTACAAGTATTTAATGCTATCGCATGTCCGCAAACTCCACCGACGTTAATAAGGGCGCTGTTACCACTTCGTTTGGAATTACTTGAGTTCTGTAAAAGGATATTTTAGTACCTTCTTTCGCCACGCCGGTTTAATTCTGAACTGGCTTTATCATAGTTTATGTATGGTCCACCAGGTGCTATAAACGTCATAACTTTATTTCCACATCTTCTTGATCGTAAAGCTTTAATAAGCTTCGACATCATGTCCACCCTCATCCCTTTATTGTTAAATTTTATTATTTAATCATTAGCTGCTATAAAACCTTCAGAGACCAGTTTAGTATCGATATAATTGCGTCGAACATATATTTTCGTTTGTAATCTACTACTCGAAAAATTTGGTGTATCAAATGCCCAAGTCACTGCAATAAACATACTATGTATTGTGTATCTACCTCCATAGCTACGAATCGTTAATTTACCGGAAGTCTAGTCAACAAGATAGATAGATACTAAGTTAGAATTTGCTTAGGTAACATATTGTGCATAGGCATGGCCTATCAGCTAAGCAAACATAACGAAATATGAATGAGGCCACCCCTGACTAAGAATTTCAAGGTGACGAGCGTCATGAAAATTTAAATAGGTACAAGGACACCAAAACGCTTATGTGGCTGCAATCAACCTGTCACTTTGAAAAATGATTACGTGCCTACAATTCCCTTATTATGGCTCCTGTTCTTAAAAACTTCAGTCGGCATACTGCATCAAGACTGCTTGGTCTTATTTAACAAGACAAAAAAATGACGTATTATACGGCCCACAGTTTTTTTCCGAACACCTTACCCATTCCAAATGGCTTTGCTGCTCAAATGGAAGACAAGCAGAAGACCAAAACCATATTTCTAGATGTAACTCCCGCGCGGACGCCTATCATGAAAATCTCAGCGCCCAATGCAATAGAACCTATGAGAAACAATCTCGTCAACCCTCTCATCTACAAGGACATTGTTTATGAAAACATCAAGCCAGTTTTCACCATCTTGCGGTTGATGGGAGTTCTTCCCATATCCAGACCATCGCCCGGAGTCAACAAATTCTCGATTACGTCATCTTCTATGGTGTATTCGCTTGTTGTATTCATTTCTCTTATCGGATATGTGCTGTATCTTTCCCTGAATAAAGTTCAGATCTTGAAAACGTCTGAAGGGAAGTTTGAGGAAGCTGTCATCGAGTATCTTTTCACGGTTTATTTGTTTCCACTGTTGATTATACCGATAATGTGGTATGAGACACAAAAGATTGCTGGTGTTCTGAATGGATGGGTGGATTTTGAGGTAAGTTCTATTTCTATGATGTTTTTCAGCTTCTATGGCATTGTCAAAGTCGAAGCGTATACATACTCTGCAAAAATATGACCTTGTACACTTTGCGTAGTTTAGCTGTCCAGCAGAGGACGACTTCTGGCTGATGCTGATGATGAGTTTGTTGCATGAACAGAACTTTTTTCGTGTGGGTCTGTTTATTTGTAAATGTGTGCTGTATGCGTGTTCATGGTCACCCATAAAAAAGTACTTATTAGAAAAAAAGTTAGCAGATTATGGCGTTGGCGTCTCCTTTGGTTAATTACTCGAATAGAAACTTTACTCAAAACACTTGACAACACTCATTTTTGGTTCTTTCAGGTCGCTTATAGGCAACTATCTGGGCGACAAATTCCAATACAGCTGTACAAGAAAGCTCTCATCATCGCTGTCGTAATTCCATTCCTATCGATGACCTCAGTCATTATAACTCACGTAACAATGGTACATTTTAAAGCGATGCAGCTCGTTCCTTACGTTTTCTTGGAAATATTGACTTACATTCTCGGAGGTTACTGGTACCTTCTCTGCGAGATGCTAGGCGCCTGCGCTAGCTTTTTGGCTGAAGACTTTCAACAGGTAACTTTTTTTACTCAAGATGAAAAGAAGGCTTGTGTTAATCCACATCATGCTTGATGTTAAGCGAAGACACGGACAAGGTTGGAGCACGCTTGCTTAAAAAAGAACCTGTTTACCTACTCTCGATTTAAAGACACCCATGTAATAACTTTTCGGGTTATATTTATTACTTATTTGGCTTGCGTTTAACCAACTCGCCTGATGATGCGATCTACTATGGAGCACGCTTGCCTATAAGAAACAGATGGTTGTTGGAACTTCGACACCCGTAGCAATTTCTGACCACTCTTGTAGAGTTCAATATGTTTATTTAGTTCTAGGTTCTTGGCATCACTGTTTATGGGAAATGTCATCTGCTAATTACGACGACTGGTATGGGTCAGTGGCAAGTCTGCCTGATAAGCAGGAGGTCACATGTTCAGCTGTTTGAATGATGAATTTTAATACCTGCTCTAGGTCTGTCTGGGTATTAGTTGCCAGTGTCTTTGTATGTATTCCATGGCATACCCGACACAGGAAGTTCTAGTGAGAATTCCCGACACAGAAACTTCTATGAGTGTAAAAAGTTAATTTGCTTTAGCAGTTAATTATGTGCCGTGACACTGGTTATCTTTGCAGGCCCTCCGCCACATTGGACCGGCTGGCAAAGTCGCCGAGTACCGCGCATTATGGCTGCGTCTAAGCAAGCTAGCTCGCGACACCGGGATCGCAAACTGCTACACCTTCACCTTTGTCAACCTCTACTTGTTCCTCATCATCACGCTCTCGATCTACGGACTCCTCAGCCAAATATCCGAAGGTTTCGGAATCAAGGACATTGGATTGGCGCTGACAGCTACCTGCAGCATTTTCTTGCTGTTCTTCATTTGTGATGAAGCTCACTACGCCTCTCACAATGCAAGTATTTCATTATCATCCTAATCAGCCTACTTTACTTTCACCGCTGAGCATAGGACTTTCCCAAGGCACGCACGCCATTCTGCCCGATCTTCGGGTTGCTGCGGCAAGTATTGAATTTTCTCTAAAAAAGCTGCAACCGAGTTTAATAAATCAATATAATTATCGTCATGGCCTTTCCCTTTCACACTACTGCATAGGGTACATACCATTTAGTAGACAATTACAAAAGCGATCACTTTCAATCGCAATCGCTCCTTCGCGTGCAATCCACGAGAATATAGCGTGATTTCAAGTGACAGCTAACATAATCAGCCGAAATTTATTGTCACTAATATAGGCGTTGTTTCATTAGGTGAGAACCAATTTCCAAAAGAAGCTACTAATGGTGGAGCTCTCGTGGATGAACACGGACGCTCAGACCGAGGTGAACATGTTCCTGCGAGCCACTGAGATGAACCCCTCGCAGATCAGTCTGGGGGGATTCTTCGACGTCAACCGCACGCTGTTCAAATCGGTAATCAACCATAATATTCATTATGGAAACTGGCGTGGTTTTTTTTTATATTACACATTTTATTTATATTACACGAGAATTACTCACGTAAAATTAAGCCGGTTACTCAGACTATAGTTTCAACCGCATTAGGCGGTCTTTTTCAAGGTGAATCCGCGCGCGCGGCTGCGTGTCGCTTTGCACTACAACGTAGTTGTGGTGTCTCTGGTGTTACAAGTATTCATAGGCGACGGTGACTGATACCATCAGGAAGCCCGCCTGCTTGTTTACCACCTAAGGCTTTAAAAAAATACCTTTTGGCCTAGGAACGAACTACAATCGTAGGTTTTATAGTTTTTTTTGTACATTCCATAATAAGTACCTATATACCAAATATATTTTTTCTAAGGCAAATGCGCCTTTATTAACTAAACAAAATACAAGCACTACAAAAACAGTTATACTGGACTATACACTGTTGAAGGTCTAATAAAAAAATAATTAATTAAATGATAAAAACTTTTAATTGCAGCTACTAGCCACAATGGTCACCTATCTCGTGGTACTGCTGCAATTCCAAATAAGCATTCCTGACGACAGCCAGAACAACATGTACGATGGGGATTTCGTGAACGTGACGACTACGTCGACAGAAGCAGTCACCACTCCCACCACGGCTCTAACCACCCTCCTCACGACCCTAGCCAAAAAGAAGAAGAAGAATTAAGCACTGCCCTCTGGATGTTGTTGGATTATCTATTATAAAAAACTTAAGTAAGTGGACATAAGTGTCAAAGTGTATATTCGTCAGAACTTAATCGGACTTACTGCAGAAGGTTGATTGTGATAGCGAATGCTTGCCAATGCGTTCGCTTCCACTTGTATATATACCTAGTATACCTACTAGCTGCGCCCCGTGGTTTCACCCGCGTAGTGATGAAAAATGGAATGGAATGGATGATGATGAAAAGTATAGCCTATGTCACTCTCTGACTCTTAAACTATATCCATGCAAAAAATCAGGTCAATCCGTTGTTCCGTTGCAGCGTGAAAGAGGAACAAACATCCATACATACAAACTTTCGCGTTTATACCTAATATACTAGCGACCTGCCCGCCCGGCTTCGCACGGGTGTAATTTATTTGCGAAGCCGGGGCGGGTCGCTAGTTATACATATAAACCTTCCTCTTGAATCACTCTATCTATTAAAAAAACCGCTTCAAAATCCGTTGCGTAGTTTTAAAGATTTAAGCATACATACACGGACAGACAGTGACAGCGACTTTGTTTTATACTATGTAGTGATAGTGATAGTGATGAAGTAGGATATACTTATGTACCGCGCGCGTGACCGAATTTGATCACAATTATACTAATCACGAACGGACATCCTTAGTAAGATTCAAAATATCATGATTTAAGAGTCGTAAGCTCAGAGTATCAAAATTTCGTGTCATAAACTCATCTTTGTTAAAATAAAACAGAACCTAGTTTATTTTGTCGATTTATTTATTTTTCTTTCAACTACGTAGTAATGTTATCATTAGGTAATCACTACGACAAACACTACTACTAAAACGTTCACAAAGGACGTATTTTTGCATAGAACCAAAACAGTGCAGAAATGTTACCTATACCATATCCTATATGAAATCTCATTGATGCACATGCACTGTTTTTATTGTTTATTTAGATATATTTAGATTTAGTTAAAAGCCTGGTTAGTATTAAAAGTGTTCTATACAGTGAAAGAATATTTTAATGAATAATAATTGTAATATTATAATAATGTAAATAAATGTAGTTTTAGATGCCTAATGTAAATATCTCAATGATACTTATTTTAAGCTACTGTATTTATGCTGCTGCTGCTGTTTTTTTTGCTGTATTTTATTATTTTCTTTGTTATGGTGTAATGAAAACAATAAAAATCTAGGCTAAGAAAATATTGTACGCCCGAAGAGGGTAGAACTGTCATACTCAATTATGTATTTGTAACAACTCATGTACCAGTTTGAAGCAATAAAAGTTATTCTATTCGATTCTATTCTATTCTATATAAATTTACCACACAAGATTTTATCATATTGTCTCCCATTATGTTTGATATAAAATGTATGCATTAGATAAAAAAAGATACTGTCTGAAAATAAAAATATGCGGAATAAAACCGACTTGGTGAAAATAATTGTAAGTTTTAAATGTTTGAGGAGAAGGTGAATTAAACTGGTTTCATTCGGTTGAGTTTTTATTTTGAATAGGTATATTTTATCACGGTAGGTAGATTGGTAGTTGAAATAAGAGTACCTACATTACGCACCTCGCTAAAGTAAGTATTTAATGCACTCGACACGTGTTAATTACTTAGCCAACATAATACTCGTGTATGAGTTCTCGCCACGTGAGCACTCATGGAAACTCACTTTGCGCTCGATGCAACAACAATCAATGACGTAGGTATAATTCGATGATAATAATTTTATTATTAATTTAACAATCGACCATTGTTTTATAAAAAAAATGTGCTGGAGTGGGCTAGCGTTTGACCACAACTCACCTGAGGGTAAGTGACGATGCTGCGGTCTAAGATGGGGCACGCTTGCCCATGAGGTGCCTATTCACACTTGTCAAAAAGAGATGCCAGGTTGTACCTTATAGGAAACACCGAGGCAGGGAGCGCATTCCATTCCTGTGCAGTTCGTAATAGGAAGGAATTTTGGAAACGCTGCGTGCGCACTTTACCAAAGTATCTACACGACGTAGGTAAGGTTGAAATCACAGATCAACTATATCTGTGGTTGAAATGTTCGCCTCGATGCCCTATGACGGAAATTTGTTGACGGGATTAGCTCTTGTGCATATTAATTATTAAACAATAAATGTACCCGTACCGTAACTTACCTTTTTTGTGCTCACCTGTATTGTCCCACTACTGGGCAAATGTTTCCCCTAACTGCCCTAACGTAAGACGTGGTGAAATGGTCTTAACGGCTTTAGCTTATCAAACAGGTGATAAAAAAAGAATACTTGTCAGTCATTTTAATGTCAAATCAAAATTTATGAACGAACAGAAGATTTTTTTCCCCTTCCCGTCCCGACATCTTTCTGTACGTTTCTGGAAATTATTTATTTATCCGTTGTGTATGTACCTATTTGAGAGATACGTATTTTATTTGTGAAATCCTGTGTTTATTATAAAAATGGTTGACTACAGCAAGTGGAAAGACATAGAGGTTAGTACTGTAGTCTGTTCAATCCGTACAAAAATGTTTTGATGTTTTCCCGTTGTGACTTCTCAGACCGTTCCACTTATTTTCATTTTTGTAGATATCTGACGATGAGGACGAGACGCACCCCAACATCGACACACCCTCGCTGTTCCGATGGCGGCATCAGGCGCGTGTAGAGCGCATGGAAGAAAGACGCCGTGAGCGGGAAGAGCACAAACAAAAAAAGAACGAAACGGTCAGACTACTAGCAGAAACTAAAAGAAAATTATCCGAGGCCTCACCGGACAGCCCTGATCTCGACTCTCTAAAGAAGGCGCTAAAAGAATTAGAAGATGAAGAAAAAAAAACCCTGAAGAAAGAAGAGGAATTGAAAAAGAAGGAAAAACAAACACCATGGAATGTAGACACTATCAGTGAACCTGGCTTTACTAAAACAGTTATCAATACGAAGCCCATGCGTTCCACAGACGAGAACTTGACTGAGGAAGAAAAAGAGGCCAAAATGAAGAAGTTTATCAAAGAGAATGAAAAATTATTGAAACAATTTGGAATGCTGCGCAAGTATGATGACTCAAAACAGTTTCTGCTTCAACACAATCAGCTAGTTTGTGAGGAGACTGCTAACTACCTTGTCATTTGGTGCATTAACTTGGAAATGGAAGAGGTATGTCTTAGCGGATTTTGATTTATATGCTACCTCAGATCAAACAAACAAGGGTGCGAACACATCTTACTTGTTACTTGTGTAGCGGGCATTTTCCACAACTAGGCTATTCATTGGCCCATTTTGTGTCACCTGGCTGCAGCTAATTCAGCCACCCGGCCTTCCTCAGGAAAGCCAGTAGCTCACTTATGCCTGCGCAGGCTTCCCAAAGTGCCCTCGGGATCCGAGGATAGTGTTTTATTATTCTGCCACACTGCTGCCTCCCGCTACCTGCTGCCTATTGCCTCTGCAAATAGGCTTCCCCCTTTAACTACCACACTGAACGACAGCCTGCCATCTTCATCTACTGGGTGCCAGCGACTCACTATGTCGTGGGTAATTTAACACTCATCATCATCATCAGCCAGAAGACGTCCACTGCTGAACATAGGCCTCCCCCTTTAACCTCCACACTGAACGACAGCCTGCCTTTTGCATCCACTGGATGCCCGCAACTCTCACAATGTCGTCGGTCAATCTAGTGGGAGGCCTCCCTACGCTGCGTCTTCCGGTTCGTGGTCTTACCTTTCTTCCCCATCGGTTATCGGTTCTTTGAGCGATGTGGCCTGCCCATTGCCACTTCAACTTGCAAATTTTAACAGCTATGTCGGTGACTCTGGTTCTTTGGCGAATATCCACGTTTCGGATTTTATTGCGCAAAGAAACTCCGAGCATAGCTCTTTCCATTGCCCGCTGAGTGACTCTGAGTTTTTCCAAAAGGCCAACTGTTAAGGACCACGTCTCAGTACCATATGTCAACACTGGCAACACACATTGGTCAAAGACCCTCGTCTTGAGGCACTGCGGTATCTTGGACGAGAAGATGTCATGCAATTAACACTAAACACAAGTTTTTAAACGGTTTTACAGAAACATGATCTAATGGCGCACGTAGCGCACCAGACTATCTGCATGCAGTACATCCTGGAGCTGTCGAGACAGCTGGATGTGGACCCTCGGGCTTGCGTCGGATCCTTCTTTGCTAAGTAATTATCATATTTTACTGCCTCCTCCTGCCTAGATAGCAAATAACTGAGTCGGGCCATATTATAGTGGACTGCTTTCTATCTAACGGATTAACTTTTTACAGGCATGTCTCCAAATTTTTAACCTCATAAAAACAAAATTTATTTTTGTTCCAAAATAAACAAGTTATAAGTATTTTATTTATATCACACGGGAATTACTCACGTAAGATTAAGCCGGTTACTCTGACTATAGTTTCAACCGCATTGGACGGTCTTTTTCAAGGTGAATGCACGCGCGTGTCGCTTTGCATAATTGTATTGGATTGTGAAAACCACGTCAGTTTCAATAATCAAAAGTAATAAGTACTTTTATTTTAATGCTAGACAGAGAGCGCACTATAAGCACATTATTATGTCAAGCCGTGCATGCGCCATTCAAATAGTATACTAACACCCGCTCTCAATACCCAACAAACCTTAAATGCAAAGAAATATATCAGACAATTTAAATATTTTTTTTAGTATGTGTAATGTATTTAATTATATTCTTCCCTAAGCCTGTTATTTGTAGTAAATTAAAAATTAGGACAAAAACCTATTAGATCTAGGAGGGATTCCTAATCACATCAACAGCGCTAATAAAAACCGATACAACAAAACCAGGTGTCATTGCCGCCGTTAGTATTGATTCAGAACGCGCCTGTAGCAAGGTTCAAATTCTATATATCGGACAGTACTATTTTCGAATTTTTTACTAGTTCATTGTTGTTTCTTTATCAGCCTATCCCATAATGTTCCCACTGCTGGGACAGAGGCCTTCTTTCAGAGAGACAGGATGTGCCCTAATCCACCATGCTGGCTCAGTGCATGTTGGTGAATGTTGTGTCTGAAGTTTTTTGAGGTTCTTGGACAAACTGGTTTTCTTTTACAGTTGTTGAGTGATGGCATTGAAATTGTGAACTTCAAACAGGTGTTAGTTTGGATTCTTGCAAATTTAACATTATTTATTTCAACAGAATTCAAATAGCTGAGAAAACTTACAAAGACTCGTTTGACGATGAGCTGCAACAGTTCAAAGCGAGGATCAGGAAGCGAGCGGCCGAGAAGATTCAGGAAGCCATCAAAGAACAGGAGGATGAGGAGCGAGAGGCCAGGCTTGGACCTGGTGGCCTGGATCCTATTGAAGTTTATGAAGAGTTGCCTGATGTAAGCAGGATTGATTGATTTTAATCATTGATTAAGACCCACATACGCGACCAATATAAATCTCGGTTTAACGAAATTCAAATGTGAAATTGTATAAAAAATTTAGTAAAATTTTGATTTAAACCAGATTTAATTTGTGGTGCAAGCCAGCCTTAAATCAATTGTTTTTTTTATTTAAATCAAACTTAGTTTTTTTCCATAAAACTTTTAATTCTAATCATAATGTTATGGGACTAGAAATTTAATATAAATAGGTATGTAAATTTTCTCTTACAAAATATTGATTGCCTACTTCAAACTACATTTTTTTTAACTCAAATGCTAATTAATTAAACATTATCAAACATACTTCGTTGTCGTGATGAAAGTGTAAAAAAAAATTATTATAGAAAGTTGTCAGATAATAACTAAAAACTACTGTTTACAGCAGAAATAAATAGGCGCCGAATTGAGAACCTTCCTTTTTGTGAAGACTATTAAAAACACGACAAATATAAAATTAAAAAAACATGATAGGTATTTGATTTTTTTGTTATCAAAAAAAGTCAGAAAAAAAAACAGATTTTATTTACCCTAGATGTAAGTACTTCATCATCATCAGCCCAATACTCGACTTTCATTTTCCAGCCAGTGGCAAGCCTGGCAACTGGCTGGATCAATACAAGCAACAATAGCCTCTCTAATTGGCCTTCCTAAATCTTTTGATATAATTAAACTAAAATGACCGCAAAGGACTCTTATAAGGAAAAATAACAGCAGGCAATATTGTTGCAAAATTCTTTATCTAGCTTTGCCTTCACTTATTATGTATACTTATTTTTATACCAGTTGTAAATATAAAATTTGTAAAATATGTCATTTTTGTGATGCAGTTATTCTAATCAGGCCTATGGAGTTGTCTTAATTTCAGCCGCCCACTTTGCTCTCACCTCATCTCAGGAGCTCATCTTAATTTTTAACTAGCGACCCGCCCGCCCGGCTTCGCACGGGTGCAATTTATGTGCGATGCCGGGGCGGGTCGCTAGTTATATATATAAACATTCCGCGAAAAATTATCTAACTGATGGTAAAAACGCATCAAAATCAGTTGCGTGGTTTAGGAGGAGTTAGCGGTTATACTGAGACGTGGAAAGTGACTTTATTTTATACTAAGACTAGCGACCCGCCCGCCCGGCTTCGCACGGGTGTAATTTACGTGCGAAGCCGGGGCAGGTCGCTAGTTATACCTTCCTCTTGAATCACTCTATCTATTAAAAAAACCGCTTCAAAATCCGTTGCGTAGTTTTAAAGGTTTAAGCATACATAGGGACGGACAGACAGCGACAGCGACTTTGTTTTATACTATGTAGTGATAGTAATTGAATAGGTAATATGTTTACCCTTGACCGCCTCCTCGCCTGAAGTTAAGCGATGATGCATGCTTGCCTAGAAGAAACCGATTCACTTGCAACTTGCGACATCCAGATTGTCTCTATCATCTTGACCAATAAATATTATTACATAATTGTAAAGTCTCTTACAGTTAAAATCACGTTAAAATGCTTAAATATTTTGACAATCCACAGGAACTAAAGAAATGCTTCGACGCGCAAGACGTGCCGATGCTTCAAGCAACCATCGCCAAGATGCCTGAAGCGGATGCCATTTACTTCATGAACCGATGCGTCGCGTCCGGTCTCTGGGTGCCCGGCAAGAATGATGATGAGCCTACTATGAGGGAAAACGCTGGAGCTGGCGAAGCAGCGCCTGTACCCACAGCTTGCGCTACCAGCACTGAGGAAGTAGACTGAACATCAGCACTTGGTGCTTTCTCATAGGCATCACCTTCAGTCATCATGTCAAATAATATTTCAGTCTTGTAGATTAAGAAATAAATATTTTAAATTAGTCGCTACATATTTTACCGCATAATAGTGCATTTTGTTTCAGTTTTAGCATTTATTTTTAACATGAAATTCTTCCAACTACACAGTGAATTAATTCGTAATGTAACAAAATCTACCTGAGATTTGTAATAATTATATTGTAAGTTCCCATAATAACGTGTTTTCATTGATTTATAACTAACGATCCGCCCTGGCTCCGCAAGGGTATAGTTATATAGCCTATTAAAATAGCCTATATTAATCAGTGATAATGTAGCATTCAAATGGTGAAAGAATTTTTAAAATCGGTCCAGTACTTTTTGAGCCAATTCGTTACAAACATACATACAAATCTTTCCTCTTTATATTTATTTATAACTAGTAAGTCACTCTGGTTTTGCATGTGTTCCAAATGAGGCTGGTCTGTAGAAACCGTTTACAGATGGCGCTAGCATAAGGCCCTTACTTAACCTCGCGTTCAATAGTATCTCGACTACAATGTACAGTAAGGGTCTGTTTATACTAGCGCAGAGTCGAAGCGTCTATCCAAAACTGAACATAACAAATTCATGTAAGTACTATCTGACTGATGATGCTTGAGTGAGTGAATTTTTTATGTATAGATCAAATAACCTTTTTGAGACAACCCAAAAAGGTAAGGTCCAAGTTTTTTTGCGCGCTAGAATCCAGAACGTAGATATTCTCCAAAGTACCAGAGTCACCGACATAGCTGTTAAAATTAGCAAGTTGAAGTGGCAATGGGCAGGCCACATCGCTCGAAGAACCGATAACCGATGGGGAAGAAAGGTTCTGGAGTGGAGACCACGAACCGGAGGCCTCCTACTAGATGGACCGACGACATTGTGAGAGTCGCGGGCATCCAGTGGATGCAAAAGGCAGGCTGTCGTTCAGTGTGGAGGTTAAAGAGGCCTATGTTTAGCAGTGGACGTCTTCTGGCTGTTTTTTTTTAATTTATTTTTTATGAGAGTTATGAATGAGATTATTGAAACTGACGTGGTTTTCACACATTTTATTTATATTACACGGGATATTATTAATAAAATGTTAAGAATGATGATGATGAGATCAAATAAAAGAGTTTTATTTTAAACTTGTACTTTTTATATAACAAAACTACAATAGAGTGAGAGAGGGCGGTGCGGGGCTACGTGAGCACGTGCGGCGGCAGCTGCGGTCGACCCTCAAGCTTGCTGTAGTCTAGATGGAATTCTTTCGCCACCTGGAAACAGAACATACAACTTACACCCAAGGAGACGGGAGGACCAAAACACATGCACACGCAGTACCGGCGTAGGGTAGGTAGGCTGTAATGTTTGGGCGACCTATGAATAGGTGCGCCTTAGGCGCCTATAAAGGGGCGCCGCAGGTATATAAAAATCTATAGATCTATTCTTTGCCTTTTTTCGGGGGGGTGCGCCGTAAAAGTCTCGCAGGGCGCTGGTGCTGCTAAAACCGGCACTGTGCACACGGCTATGCAAGTCAACACAAAATTTACGAAATTATTAGATTTACGTAACATAATATCAGCAAGACAATTTCGTTTTTGGAAAGGTAATAAGAACACAGAAGTTGCGGTCTCTTTGTTAACCTCGATGGTATCGTCCAAGTAGGACAAAAACTATGATGCATGGCACTGTTTTTAGATTCAACTAAAGCATTTGATACTGTCTGCGTTCTAATTCTTTTGGAGAAACTAGACAGAGTAGGTATTAAAGTAAAGTAAATGTAACTCTTGCTCCAACGTAGACCGCATCATCGCTTATCATCAGGCGAGATGGTGGTCAAACGCAAGCCTATTATATATAAAAATAAAAAAACTGGCGTAAATGTAACGCGTACAAGCGTGAGCGCGACGCAGGTCATTGACTTCTAAAATCAGCTAATATTTTATTTGCATTGCGAACACTAAAATATATTTTTAATAAAAAATTGATTTGTTTCGGTTTGTAACAGCAATCACGAGTACTATCACCAGTCTTCGTTTTCGAGTGTTTCCCTTGAATCGTGTATGTAACCCTGTATACCTTGTTCATACCCTCAAATTTGTGTAAAAAATGTATCGTAGTTAGTAATATTAAGAAATACTCAAGTTACTTTATTAGCTACAATTTACATGTAGCATGATCAAATATCTACACATTGTATGATATACATCGAGATACAATTCCTATAGAATCACAATCTCTCAGTTAAAACAGTCAAAAAACGTCCGAGTGTCATTGTACATACATTGTATCGATTATAAAGTTCACGATGACATATTTACCCCAATTAGACGTTATGTTGCTTGCAGTGTTCAACGTTAGTTGTCCGCTATATCATCGTAGCTCAGACATCGCACGGCGTTGCAGTCGGATCGCGGTTACCTTGTAACTAACCAAAAATTCTGCGCAATTCGTAGCGTGCGCCGAGTTTTGGTTCGGACATTTTTTGGCACGATTGTGACTCTATGTGTATTGTATCTCGATGATGATATAGGACATACGCCGGAGGCTTGAATCGTTAGCAGCTGTAACACAGGTTTACACCTAGAACAGCCGCTTACTAACTACCTACAAGACTTTCTAAATGTGTTTCTTATATATATAGATATTCAGTGTAATAAGTAGGTAAAACAAATATTATTGTAACTTTCATACTCGTACTCATACTCTTTATTTGTAACACAAGTTACATGTCATGGTGTAGTTAGCTAATTGCAATAACAATTTCTCAATAATAATAATTATACATCATACTGTCTAAATAAATAATACAAAACATTAAGTTATTAATAATTACCAATTATGGTCAATAAAAAAGTCAAAAATAATCTAATAACAACATAAAAATAAAAGTATTAATAATTATTTGCTGCATCATTTTGGAAACAAGTGTATTTGTATGTGTAGTTTTAGGTTTTATTTTTGTTTCTATTCTAATATGTGTAATTTTCTTGTTTACTGAATAAACTGCTTAGTTTTAGTGTATTTGTATAGGATAGGTATGGTTAGTTACCTTGCGCCAGTTGTGCGCATCAAAGAAGTAGTAGGTGCCGCGCTCGTAGGTGGAGGTTTTCTCCACCATGGGCATGCCGGGCGCTTGAGAGATCCACACCTTCTCCTCCATGTGATACCGCCACTCGCGGTTATATCTGCAACACAAAATTAATGCCAGCGTCACATAATTATAGACATCAAATCCATAGTAGAAACAAAATAGTGTCATGATTAATACATTAGTACATAAATAATTAGTGTTGAATAAACCTGAGCAATTAATGAGATAAGTATAAATATAATCCTATTAAATTGTATATATTGTATACCTTTAGCTGAGTGAAATTCATGTTATACTAATATAAGTAAATGTAAATATGCAGTTGATTTGTGTAGATGTTAAGTTCAATTTAATTTTTTGTACATAATGTATAACAAAAGGGAAAATGGACATTTATTATCCTGCTAGTTGATTTATTTTTAAGTGTATGCCGGGAGGCATCACGTTGCTGGATGGCCGAGTGTCATGATTTCAAACTTATTTCAATTATTTCTTTGTGATTTCTTGGCTTTAAACTTATTGGTATCTAATTTGACTAACAGTCTTTTTATTTAAAATGCCGGTTGGAAACGTGTTGACTCGGGAGTCTTGGCAATAGTGCAAATAGTGGGGGTAGGAAGAAGATAATGCGGTAGGATGTTGGAAAGAGGCCAGAGGGATTTTAGTCTGGCTTGTGCGTTCATAGCGAAAGCATATTGGTCTGAAAACTGTAATAAGTAGGAATAAAGAATAAGAATATGAATAAAGTTATATAAAAGTGAGAACTGGATTATAATATATCACAATAGTATATAGACTAGAGGCCCGAGAGGTACGAGATTTAAATACCTACTCATGCCCGAACACTCAGGGTTGTCCCTGTCTCTGAGTTTTATAGGTACCTATGGGGGCCTTCACGTATTACGTAAGCGCTTGGGGGGTCTTTGCTTTGCTTATTTTTGATGATATGGTGGGTCGATATCGTGATTACGTCAGCAGTTATTATTTGCTTATTAATATTATGTGCGTTAAATTCCTCTATCTTAAGCCTATTTTCTAACTGCTGCTCACGAATCAATAAAAAAACAGAATACATTAAAAGAAAAAAATGCATAAAGGTACCAATGATTACGTAAGCATGGGAGGGGGGAAGAGGTTTGCTTACTTTTGCTGACAAGGGGAAGGGGAGGTAAATAATTGTAAAAAAATCTGGTTACGTAATACTTGAATGGCCCCTATGTATATTATAATGAAACAACAATACGTAGACACGGATATACGGATTTTACGATTGTAAATAATTAGGTACATACTCTTAAATAAATCAATGTTTGTAGCGGGTGGCTATCTACGAACCGGTAAAAGTATAATTTTATTCTTAAACAAACATCGGTCTCAGCTATCTCCATTACTACGATTATATTATGTCAATATAATTGTAAGTATATTTTTTATATATAGGACTGAGTGCGAGACGAGCAAGTCAGTCGCCTGATGGTAAGTGTCACGCCTATCCATATAGTAGTCTATATGCGTAACCATGTACCTATAATGACCTTTCTGCTTAGTACATTCAATATGCGTAAACCTGTATTATGACCTTTCGGCGTAGGAAGGACAGTTGATATATTCCACGTTGATCACCTGGGTGATGTGTCGTGTGTCTACGTGTTTACACTGGCTGGGTACCGGCAAAGCCCCGACTGAAAATACCATTGTACCCCAGAGATTCTTTGTCATGAGTCTTTGTGTGCGTGCGCACATACAAGCCGCGCGATGTAACTTTCTTCGAAGATAACATATATTTTGTTTCTACTATGTCAAAGCCTTGAGCACACAAAGTAGCTTGTCGGTATATTTTATATCAGATACTTTTCGGCGAGTGTGCGCAAGAGTTTTATGACCTTATTCCGACCTCCCCCTTTTACTACAGGACACTTTTTCCCCCTTTTACGGAAGGACTGCACACAACCACCCCTTCCTCGTGGAAATTCCAAAGATTCGTACACGATTTGGAAGCTTCGTTTCTCCGCTCGCGACGCCCACTGCGCATCGTTCGTCTCGTTCGAACAATCGTGCGAGTACGTACTCGCACTCGAGTTGTGCGCGTCACCGCGCGAGTGGCTACTTTACGTTTGAACGCCTACTTGTACTTGTTACCTGCACTTGCAAGCTACTTCGCATACCTATATCGCTTCGTATGCCTACAGACACACATACACACGTACTTACTAAACTTATAACAAACCTCTGTTTCCGTCTGGGGTTAAAAAATAAAATAAGTTAAGATATAATAAGATACTCACAGCTCGGCCGCCGCCGCAATTTGAAGCACGTCACCGACGAAACAGTAAAACAAATAAAACAATAGGTCTTCCTTATATCGACTCAGTCGTAGCGGCGCCAGTTTTTCTCTGATCGAACCGTTGATCAGGTATTCCGGCGGCACGTGGTAGTCCATGTCGTGTGGTCTGCAATGCACAGTTACATCATATGTTATTAAATGGTCCCGTCCGTCCGTCTCGACGTCAGTCCGTCCCGTCTACGTCATAATCCCGTCGTGGATCCTGATTCCATAACTTCAAACACGCGCGTTAAGGCAGGGCGCAAACGTGGACACTTTTGTGTCTTGTGTCGGTTACAAGCTAACAATGAATATTTGATTTCTATATAAATAGTATGAAATTAGCCACTCTCTGCGCAAACATTGTGTCCAGTTGCTTCCACTTGATTGGTATTGGTATAGTTATTTAGAATACAAAAGACAACGTAATTATGTAAGTTTGTTGTTAGCCCGAATTTACCTTGTGAATCCTGTGATACACTCCTGTTGGCTACTGTGCACAGAAAATGATCCTGCATACTACAATAACATAATAAGTTCTAAAGACGGAAAGTTTAGAACTTATTATGTGTTGCAAATAAACAATGTGATTTTACCAACAAACTAGGTACAGAAATCTGAGTTATTTTAATAAAACAACTCGTGCTCACAACAAAACTATACCTAACATTGGCTCTCAATAGAATCCTGGCACCTGGGCCCTATTACTATAGAGGGAACTCTGACTGGCATAATGTATAATTCTGTAATAAATGTGGTTGTTTAAACCAACATGCAAGATTAATATCTAAAAACCTCAAATACCTACCCAAATGAATTGCATGTTGGTTGTTTAACTATACATTTTTAGCTAATAAATAATTATTTGATTTGATTGGGTGTGCCGTGTCGGCAACAAAAAGTGTCTTCGTTTGCGCAGCGCCTTAACCTCTAAAAGTTGGCCTTTATTCCCTAGGAAATGGAGCTCAATTTTTTAAAGGTTAACTTTACACGCCGCATTACGTGCGTGTTAAAGTTACGGACGCAGGGCCCTGTATAAATGAATTAAAAGATATCGAAAAAGAAGTAACTTTTATAAATAACTTAAAAGGTATTTTAGAATCCAAATGTTATTACAACTTAGAAGATTTTTTCAATGATAATTTCGACAAAATGAACATAGATCGTTCCGTTCCGACTATTGCTATACCCAAATAGGGTCATATGTATTACTTTTTATTTAAACATGTTAATTTAAGAACTCGATGTACCTACATAATTATGTCTGCAATAAAATATTCATCATCATCATCAGCCAGAAGACGTCCACTGCTGAACATAGGCCTCCCCCTTTAACCTCCACACTGAACGACAGCCTGCCTTTTACATCCACTGGATGCCAGCGTCTCTCACTATGTCGTCGGTCCATCTAGTGGGAGGCCTACCTACGCTGCGTCTTTCGGTTCGTGGTCTCCACTCAAGAACCTTTCTTCCCCATCGATAAATACCAATAAAATATTGAGTATTGAGTATTGTGTAAATTGGTCTTTAGAAAGCGGCGTGTCTCACCTACAAGGCGTGTCCGCCCAGGGTCCCGCGAAGGTGAGATACAGGTTGTCCGGCGAGTTGAGGTTGAGCCCCAGCGCCGTGAGGTCCTGTCCCAGCGCCAGCGACACGAGGCTGGGGTCGGACTCCGCCGCGCGGATGAACGTCAGCAAGCCCACGATGCCGAACTGGTTGGGTATCATCGTCTCAGGAATATTCGTCACTTTGCCTATAACATTTACAATTTTATTATAATACCAGCGGTCCGGCCCAGCTTCGCACGGGTATAGAGCCTATGTCACCCGGGGATAACATAGCTTGACAACAGTGAAAGAATTTTTCAAATCGGTTCAGTAGTTTCGGAGCCTATTCAATGAAAACAAACAAACAAACAATCAAATCTTTCCTCTTTATGATATTAGTATAGATAACCTTAACTTTTATTTTAATTTTTTTTTATTTGCTACGCACCCCGTCTTCGCACGGGTGTGTTTTATTTTTTTACACCTTGGGTTACATTATTGGAGTTTTAGTGAAGATCCCTACTTTTTTTTAAATATAATATAGCCTATGTCACCCGGGGATAGTGTAGCTTCCCAACGGTGAAAGAATTTTTCAAATCGGTTCAGTAGTTTCGGAGCCTATTCAATGCAAACAAACAAACAATCAAATCTTCCCTCTTTATAATGTTACTATAGATTATAGTATAGAAGTATAGATATTCGGGACATTTTTACACACACGGTCATCTGACCCCAAACTAAGCAATGCTTGCAAGACTTGTATAGGCTACCAGAGACTGATGCATACATGTATATTTTTAAATACATACTTAAATAGATATTAACACCCACATATAGAACAAACACAAAATGTTCATCGCATAAATGTTTGTCCTAGATGGGAATCGAACCCACGCCCCCAAGGGCAGAAGCGCTATTATGAAAATTGACACGCAATCCTGTATAAACAATATGTGTAACATATTGTTTATACAGGATTGCGCGGAAAGGGTGTACTAAGCCACAGGAGTCCATCATGTAAGTATGAACAATTTTAAAGAAAGCCCTCCGAACTCCCACATAACACAGGGTTAGGCGGTAATGGTGCACTAAGCCGAAAACGGTCCGTTATTCTCATTATTATGAACAATTTTTGCTATGGGACCAACCCAACAAAATGTATGGAACAGTTGATATTTATTTCCCTGTTGCCCTGGAAAGACAGTCCTGAAATTTAGTAAATAACTACTTTTAACAATTGTTACTTTAAATAAATTCTAACATACTAAACGGGTTTTATTTAAACTACTCGCATTGTTTGAGTAAAGCACTATACAAGCCTTGGTCTGCAATGACTACATTGCTGGCCACTCTATGTAGGCCTCGAGTTAAGCTTAGCTACGCTCTCGGCTTTCAAACTTGGTCATCATCGCTTCTCTTGAAATGCTGCGAATCTTGACTGCGGTTTGTAGAAACCCTTTCGTACGCAACCCACACCAGTAGATGGCACTTTCCTTTATTCTCTTGAAATGTTGCGAAACTTGACTGCGATACTAGCGCTACGGTAATTTGTAGAACCCTTTCATACGCTATCTGACTGCAGCGCTCACGGAAGTTCGAGACAATCTATAGCACGCTCAAATTACGGTGCCATCTAAGTTTATACCGTTTTTAGACAAATTTCCGAACTACGCTCTAATGTTCCGCTGTTGTCTTTCCTCTTAGTCTATCTTCCTTGGTATAATGCGCTCTCTGTCTAACAAGATATTAAAATGCTTATATCTCCCTTAATAGCACATTTTGATTTTGTTTTCGATGATGGGCTCTATTTATCATCAGCTTTTTTATAAGACAACGGCGTCGATTGTGTCATACCACTCACTAAACTAAACCAATCTGACAGGACTAAAATTATCTGCCTCTCTTTTAATTTTAATATGTTAGAGAAGGATGGCAACAATTTAAGAGCTGTCAAATTTAGTTTAGTTTAGTTTAGAGTACATCAGAATCGATGCCGATAAACACTAATCACTCCATTATAATATTCCACATAATATGTATACCTAGTTTGTAAAATAAAAATAACTGAATATTGATAAAGAACCACTTTTGCATCATAATTTTTTGATATTTTTATACCCACCATAGTATTCCTTCGGAGGAGCAGTGACTTAGGGACAAAAAGAACATAATGTGAATAAATCTGTAAGTATACTACGGAAGTAATTCTAGAAGGCATATATCTAGTTAAGGTGGTACGTTTCACCTATGGCGGGAAATTCAAATTTCAAACAGTTTTTCTTGTCCTTGTAGCTAGGCCGGGTAATTGTTGTAAACGATCATAATGTTTGCGCAAATTGATTATTATTCTTTGCAAAATCGTGTAAAGGTATTTATCTCTAATGCACATTATTACTTACATTTGTCAATAAACCAATTTTTGCTGTTTCAAACGGTTTATTGACAAATGTAACTATTATGGCGCGTTACTGTTAAATAGCTGTCTGTACATGATAATGTAAAGAACAACCAACGATTTGCGCAAACACTGTGTTATTTTAAAATAATTACCCAGCCTAGCTACAAGGACAATAAAACTGTTTGAAATTTGAATTTTGTTAGAAATGATAGAATGACATCAAATAAGCAAACTTTGTTTAATCTGTTAGTGATGTACTAATTCTAGTTTATCTCCTGGCCAAATCCATGTAAAACAACATCTGAGTAAGCAACGGCATCTAGTGAAGATAGATGACACCTGCCCCTAAAACCGATATTTGCATCTAATAGCTATAATAACACTGTTTTAAACTATCACGGTTGTTCACTAAAGTTATATGATTATTTACGGGATATTTACCGTGGTAAGGTTGTGGAATGAGCTCCCGATATTTCGGCGCAGTTACATGCACCATGTTCACGGGAAGACTCAACATGGAACATGAACCGTGAACAGGGTGCATGTAACTGCGTCGAAATATCGGGAGCTCATTCCACAACTTTACCACAGTAAATATCCCGTAAATAATCATATAACTTTAATAGCTATAATAATCAGGCCAGCTCAAATTATAACATTGTATGATCTTGTAATTAATACAAATTAAAATGTGTAAATTAAAGATCATATCAAACTATAGTCTATTCGCTAAGACAGGTGCAATCCAGAAATTAATGAAAAACCTATTTTAATTTGATATTATCAATTTATTTTACGAAAATTGCATTGAAACTGGATTTTTGGTATAATTTTTCTTTCAACTAATAAGACCTTTAGAAAATTCAGTTGCTGTATTAAATAGATCTGTATTTTTTATTGAATGCAGCAGCTTCAGAGTTTGGTAAAACTCCACATATCCATTTGTTACCTCCAATTTACAAAAGTAGTTTTTCGTAAATTTTAGGAGGGAAAGTTTGAGAATGGATTTCGTTAAATTACTGTCATAAAATAAAAATAAATATGTTATGGTTCACTTATTTTATATTTATCTTGAAAATTACGGCTTTATTTATTCGTTTTATGCCCGAAACTATAAATAATCAAAATTGAACGGTTCGTTTTGTAATACGCCTCTTAACACCACAGAAGTATGACCAGCAGTGCTGCCGTCCGATTACTAAAAGACCGTTAACTTTAACGTTAACTAAAAGACTTAAGCGCTCAGGCGGCAAGCGCAATTTTGTGATTTTGGCCGCGCGTGGCAGAATGAAAAACACAGATGTCCGTTCGACCTGTGCCCGGCCGCTTGCCGTATGCGGACCTTTGCTACGCGACCGGCCGCAGGTCGCTTGTTCGCTCCATGGATTAACGATCTTTTAGTAATCGGACGGCAGAGTGGGTGAAAATGATGATGATAATAGAATGTCAGATATGTAGTATATATATGTACCGTCAGGCGTCAAGGAAGTCTGTATGCCCTTGCGCGGCTTGTCGCCGACAGCGTGCGGGTAGTCCGGCGGCTGCGGCGCCGGCTGCGGCGGCGCTCCGCCCGTCGACGTGCCCGGGAGAGCAGGGAAGTCCTCCGACGACATGGTGAACTCGCACTGCTCCGATGTGGGCTGCTTCACCATACCCACTGCGGACCACACCCTCTTATGAGTCTACTAGCGACCCGCCCACCCGGCTTCGCACGGGTGTAATTTACGTGCGAAGTTGGGGCAGGTCGCTAGTTATATTTATAGACCTTCCTTGAAAATGTATCTAACAGATGGTGAAAACCGCATCAAAAGCCATTGCGTGGTTTAGGAGGAGTTAGCGGCCAAACAGACATACAGACAGACAGACAGACACGGAAAGCGACTTCAATTTATACTATGTAGAGATAAATCTTATAATATTGTGTCAAAGTACAGTAGAATCCGAATCAGAATTGACTGTTGGCCTTTTGGAAAAATTCAGAGTCACTCAGCGGGCAATGGAGAGAGCAATGCTCGGAGTTTCTTTGCGCGATAAAATCCGAAACGTGGATATTCGCCAAAGAACCAGAGTCACCGACATAGCTGTTAAAATTTGCAAGTTGAAGTGGCACTGGGCAGGCCACATCGCTCGAAGAACCGATAACCGACGGGGAAGAAAAGTTCTTGAGTGGAGACCACGAACCGGAAGACGCAGCGTAGGTAGGCCTCCCACTAGATGGACCAACGACATTGTGAGAGTCGCCGGCATCCAGTGGATGCAAAAGGCAGGCTGTCGTTCAGTGTGGAGGTTAAAGGGGGAGGCCTATGTTCAGCAGTGGACGTCATCTGGCTGATGATGATCACTTAACATCAGGTGAGCGGGCAAGGACTTGCAAGTTGTGGAATATCTTTCACCCAAAGGTCTTCCCGCCGAGCTTTATTTAACATGAAGCGTTTTAAAAAGAGTTTCACTACCTCTCTGGACTGGCAAAGCACTGTCAACACAGTTGCAGGTGTACATAGGCGGCGGTTTCTGCTTACCATCAGGCGGAACCCATTTTGCTCCTTTATAAAATTAAAAAAAAAGCATTAGATAATTATATAGAAACTCTTTATATACCTGGTGTACACAACACCAGAAATAATAATTACAAACAGATAGAAAACACTAGCTAGTGCCACAATTGGCGGCCTTATCGTTAAAATCGATCCCATCCAAGCAACCACTGCATGGGAAGAATTTACGTAACAGGATAGACGGGGGATGCTAAAGCATTCATATTCAATCGAGTTTAGTGGTAGGATTTACTCTTTAGCAACACTGAGTGACCCAGGTATGTCCTAAAACTGCGACCAGAACCACCGAAGGATGGGCAGCAGCGTCCTTTAGTACACGGTGAACGTACTGCGATCCCCGAGCCGCCTGCCAAGCGTGGGGATTACGGCAACACCCCTTTCCACGATGGAGGCCTTAGTTCAGCAGTGGACGTTTAATGGCTGCTAATGTATGTATGTATGTAAAACTAAGTGAATAATCCGTTTTGTTGATAGGCATTGTTTTACCTCACAGTTTTCTTATTGTGCTAGATAAATAAGTAGCAGTTTCAATCATTGGACTGCCTGAAATCTTTTGATATTCCATTAAAAGTATAAAAACGCAGTTACCAAAGTACGACTTCAGGTAACTGGCTAACCTGACCAGTGCAAAGTTTTGTGCCGTCCTGATGTTTGAGGCACAAGTTTTATTACTCACCATAAAGTTTAGAGCCAGGCGGGGTCGATGCGAGGGGAACTCGCTCAGGGGCCTTACGGACAAACTGCTATTGCGGCACCAAACTAACGTTGAATCCGCTCAGTTGGAAAATCACGGCTGAAAAAACTGAGCGGATTTAGCGTTAGTTTGATGCCGCAATAGCAGTTGTCCGTAAGACCCCAGGGGATCTAGACAAGAGCCACACACTGTTAGCGTTCACGCCTGCGGAAAGATGAAATTGTATGAAAATAACATTGACAATGACGCCAAGCGAGACGCAGCCGCGCGCGCGCACTTGAAAAAGACTGCCTAATGCGGTTGAAACTATAGTCGGAGTGACCGGCTTAATCTTACGTGAGTAATTCCCGTGTAATATAAATAAAATTGGAAATGACATTAGCATGAGAGAAATTATCTCAAGCTAATGTCATTTTCATACAATTTCATCTTTTCGCAGGCGTGAACGCTAATAGTGTGTAACTCTTGTCTAGACCCCCAGGTCGAAGGGCAAGGCGACCGGTGAGGTGTTGTGTACTCACCGTACGGTTTAGAGCCTGGCGGTGGAGGCGCGGCGGTGGGCGCCTGGTCCCCGGCGCCTCGCGCCGTCAGCGAGGGGAACTCGCTCAGGTCGAGGAGCGGAGGCGTCGACGTGTCACCGCCCTCGCCGAACACCGAGTGGTAGTTGCTTCCCGCGTTGAATCGAGACAGGTTGCCCATACTAGACTACACAGATAAAACAAAACACAAAATTATCACAACATGGATTTTATGAATATAAATAAAGGAAAAATATGGTGATGGTGGCATTGTGAAGCCACAGAAGAAACTAGAATCGCTACCCGGTTGCATGAGGCAGCATTTCCTTCTTTATCCGCGTCGCCACAATAGCTAGACTGCTTTTCATCATCATCATTATTATTTACACTACCATCTACGCCACTGGAGCAACTGTGCCAGGGCCCCAGAGCCTCACTCCGATATTTCAAGGTGTTGGGTTGGCTCGGGTAGGTGCTGGTAGGGGGAAATACACAAAACACCCCAAGCGGGACGTCAGTGCAGGACTTATCGCCCCCATCTCGAATAAGAATAAGAAGAAGAAAAAATAAAATGAAGGGATTATTGTCACGCCACAGACAAACAATATGTGTAAACTCTTCACAGTCCTGAAGTTAATTCGCCACACATTATTTAGAATTATTGTAAACTTGCCACATTAGTTTTTTTCTATGCAGACCGCAGAAAAATCAAACAAGTAGGATAAAACCATTTGTTACCTACAATTAAAGCAAAGAAACTCCGAGTATAGCTCTCTCCATTACCCACTGTGTGAATGAGTTTTCCAAAAGGCTAATATTAATAGTTAAGGACCACATCTCATCACTACATAGTATAAAACAAAGTCGCTGTCGCTGTCTGTCCGTCCCTATGTATGCTTAAATCTTTAAAACTACGCAACGGATTTTGAAGCGGTTTTTTTTAATAGATAGAGTGATTCAAGAGGAAGGTTTATATGTATAACTAGCGACCCGCACAGGCTTCGCACGTAAATTACACCCGTGCGAAGCCGGCGGGCGGGTCGCTAGTACTGTATAATTATTAGGGTTTTCTAATAACTTTTTCACGAAATAGTCGTTGAATTTGGTGAGAGCTTCGTTTTTACATGGAGCACCTTTCATAATGTAACCAAGCGTCTTCAATGTTCTGCTTCTTTACATGCGCCAACGCAACACACATGGCTAAGTCTCTTCTCTTCGGTGAAGTTCATTTGTAAAGTATGAGCTTATTTTGCCAATGTTATTAGACGACAAAAAACACGAAAAAAAAAACATTATTACAGCAACTTCAAAGTCTACAATCAGATGCTAAAACCTTAAATCTTGTTTGCTGATGCTACTTTCTGCAAAAACCTGTGACGAATTTACACAAATATTTTTAATGCGTTGGCAAGTTTACTTTCAATGTATGGAATATACAAAAGTGTGGCGAATTTACTTTGTGGCGAGTTAACAATTACCCAAAATAAAACAATGACAAACAATTAAATAGACTGAATTTTATTTTACACTAAAAGTAGTTTCTGCATTGTACTGACAAAAAATTAAGCTAAATGACTTAATTAGCTTGCCTAAGGGGTATTTGTTCTTGGGAAATCTAAGCACCAAACTGTATGGAGTAAGAATAAAATCACACAAAGGATGACCTGACACCTTTAGATCTAAGCACCAAACTGTATGGAGTAAGAATAAAATCACACAAAGGATGACCTGACCAAACAGTCTTTATAGACTGTTTGCGTTTCCATTCAAATTTTGACCTGAATTTCGCAATGTTCATTTGCAAACCAAAACAGAAAATGTTTGGTAGTTTCTTGTACCATTTTTGTACAGTGGAAACTATACGCCATATAGCTATATGCTATCTTTGACCAAAAACATAATTAATTGACGGGCCCAGACGAAGCGCAATTTTGAAGATAACAAAATTATCGCCGGCGCTCACTTCGTTTCAGTCGGTATCTAGCCGTAGGAAGTGTAACACGCGTCTTTTGTTACATGATAACGAAACATCTGACAAAATTGTGCCTTTGTGTGCTTTCCCGAGGTGTAAATACACAACAAAAACCTCTATTTTTTATAACAAATGTACTGTCATGGTTATAATTAGGTGTTGAAGTATAATTATGTCCGACGGTTTTGACTCGTTTTTACTAAGCAAGTTCTATGGTTACGGCGCGTCCATTCATGTAATTTTCGTCGAAGTACAGTAGAATCTGGATATAACGACCTTCAAGGGACCGGTAATACTATGTCGTACTAACAGGATGACGCACAAAACGGCAGGATTATTTCTTGAGTACATTTAATATGAAACCTAATTTGAGTAAACAATATCGTCGCTAAAATAGGTTAGTCGTTATAAGCGAAGTCGTTATATATGAATTCTACTGTACGTTATAACTATATAGCGGACTTATTCACGATATAAAATAATATAATGTTAGATAAAAGATTAAGGCTCAACACCCACTGCAAAGATGAGGCAAGACGCTACTACATGCAATCTAGAAAAACAAACTATTCCCGGTTTATCGTAAGTTCAGAATTGACCAGCTGTGTTTCTATTTTTATTTTAATTTATTTTACACTATTTGGAAAACAAACAGTTCAAATTAATAGATTATAGTAGGTAGTAGACGCAAGCCATAATAAGGTTTCACTTATAAAAACGACAGTGGTGTTTACAATCCAGGTCATAAGACAGAGATAGATGTAATAAATAATAACTAATTAATAAATGAAAAGAAAAAATATCAGCCCAACGGTTTACAACATTTAAAAGAGGGTAGAAAAAAATTATGGTTTATAAACTAGTTTAGAAGAATGTGTTATTTCCACTTTTGGTAGATTTTAAATCATAAGCGTTATCATGACTGTGTAATGTGTATCAGATATCCTACAGTGAAATATTGAAAGAAAATGTTTTCATTCAACTTTTTACAATGTTATATCTGATGTTAAGATGATGCGGTCTACTATGGAGCATGCTTGCCTAGAAAAAAAATCTGACTGATTCGTGGCTTGAAGATGGCACCCAGGTGAAACTATTGGTGAATACACATTCAGGCAGCGCATTCCAGTCTAACAGTTCGCACAACAAAAGTGGATCAAAACTCTTCATATGGGTCAGACACTTGGCGAGAACATATTGATAGTTGTCAGCTCTCACCATAGAATTAGAATTGGGTTGCGACAAGGTGGTTGGCATGGGTACCCTCCTGTCGGCGAACGCTCGCTGGCCGAAGAGTGTGGCGCGCGATGCCATGGAGGGCGGGGCGCTGGGCATCGCCGCGCTGCTCCGGCTGGGAGACAGCGCGCCGCCGAACGTGGGCGTCACATGGCCCGACACGCCGCCCACCAGGCCCGAGCTGACGCGACCTCCCACGCCGCCGCTCGCTAGGCTTCTCGGCGCTTGTTGGAAGTTCAAGTTTGCCATAACCTGGAAAGTTACAATTCTCCTGTTAATCTCTTATGCTGGGACCACATTATCGCGCAAATATCTGATGACGTATCAGGATGTCACGATGATGATTGTGATATCACAACACCTGATAGTCTAACCATAACTGCTACTTTAATAGAAAGTTTATAAGATTAGATAATAGTCTGTATATGCTCCTTCAAGACCAGCTTCTGCTCGCATTGTTCTAACTAAAGTTACAGTAAATTTTTTACTAAACCGAGTAATTATGTCACTGGGCCACCAAGATACCTATAGATAGATACAAGATAGACAGATGGGCTTTGCCTAGTTTGGGGCCCATTAGTACCGCACATAATATCTGATTTAGTAATGTATTTTATTAACCTTCTTTTTATTTATCTTTTTAATAATGTGTAACTTTAAAAAAAAAAATTTAACAGCAAAAATGCGAGTCAAAAGCGATCGCGAAAATTTGTCATGTTATTTTGTATCACTGTAGATCAGATTTCAGTACAAGATGGGTCATGAAAAAGTAGAATTATGGGAGAGCAAAGCAAGTGTGATTTTTTTATTATAGAGGTAAGAGATTATTGTAGGTTGAATTTGAATTTGCTGGCAAGTTGGTAAGATGTTTCTTATATGCTGAATTTACTGTACTTCTGAAAATAAATTACTTTTTGTTTTTAACAAGAAAATTAAAAACAACTTCCTAATGTTATCTAAAACAAACAAATGATAATGACCATAATATTATTACAGAGTAATTTATATTTGCAAAATATAATTTATCTAGATAGATAATTAAATAATCAGCAGAGTACTTAGTGGCAAACAACATGAGTATTGTGGGAATTAAATAAAAAGTTCTATTGTTTTCGTAGTCTCAATTTCATAGTCGTAAGACCTATTTTTTGTCGGTCCAAGTTGTTTAGCTCATGATAGCTGCAATAAAATTGTAAAAAACTGAAGGATTTATTTCTTTTACCTATGATACTTTTATCAGCTACCAGCTTACAATCTTACGTTTGAGAACCTAGCAAAAGTGAAAAAGTTTATTTCATAATTATGGTTTCAAGTCTTTACAAACTTTTATTTAAATTTAAAAATATTTGTTTAGGTCAAATCTTCCAAGCTGATATTAGAACCAGTTCCTTCCAAACTGATTTTGCTAAAATTTTGCATACACCTTTAGTTCTGGTGACAATACAATATGCAATACCTACCATTGTAATCATTTCAAAATGGCCACCAAAATAAAAACTAATACCTCCTAACTAATAATCCTTACTAATATTATTATAAAAGCGAATGTAACTCTGTCTGTCTGTCTATGGATGTTTGTTCGTTTTTCACGATTAAACGGCTAAGCCGATATTAACGAAATTTGGCAGGAAGATAGTAAGCATCATGGAGACGGAAATAGGGTACTTTTCTTTCCAAAACATGCAAAAAAATTGGAAAATCGCGGGTAACACACGCAAAATTTCACAAAACTCAACTCGATTTTAACTTCGCGCGTTTGACAGTTCACACGTTTGATGAATGTGAATTTACCAGACAGTTTTATTTTTATTGTATGTATTATAGTATGTATTTAAATAAAAATAAAACCGCATCATTTAAATTAAAGCTTCTTACTCTCAGCAGAGAGCGAGTATAATAAAGATTTCAACTCAGGCATTTGTGTTATGATACCAGAATAAAAGATAAGCTATGTATTATAACTAAAAATAAATAACCTCTTTTATTTGTAGCACAATTTTTTTTTATGGATCACCTGTAACTCAATATTTTAGCCCAGTTGTGTGACTCTAAGAAATTTGGTCATACCATTATTTTTAGAACTATCAACGACAATGTGTGGCATTAAGTACTTACTCACCCTTAAGGGTCCTTATACACGAAATTCGCTCAATGAGATTTTGGTCAGAACACAACCCTTGCGTAAAGCGGGGTATTAATGTACATTGAAAATAATAAATGATTGAAAATCTTAGTTAAACTCAATGATACATTTAGTTTACACAATAAGATCTGTAATGACAATGCAAATATGACCTACATAAACACAAACTTGCACGGCAACAACAAAAGAGATGACACTTTATTTGATGGGTTCATTACAGTTACCAACAATTACAACTCTCTATACTAAATAACTATTGTTACAGAGTACAATAACTGTTCGTTCTCTACACATGACGCACTGAAATTAGACTTATTATACTAACATTTCACACAAGAAATTAACCAAAGGCTTCTGTAATGGAATTCCACTTTCAATGTTTGGTTCGATTCTGATAACTTGACTGGACATTAGTACAATGCATCTGATAATGCAATGCATTTGCACGCTGTGATCAAATACAAAATAACAAAGAGTTAGCATCCTTTTGTAATACATGCTAGAAAATTGCCCAAGGCACAACATTTCAAAACCACTGATAAGGTTAATATTTTAACCAGTCTTTGGGATTCTCATGTTCTGTGTTCCAATTGTTTCGAAATACGAGATAATGACTGTGTATGCTTGCAGCATAAAGTAGGGTAAATTGGCAAAATCTTGACTCCTGCAGGTTTGACTTCCAACTCATGAGAGAAAACTTCAGCGTTACAGGTGCATGTACACATACGCATCGAGTTGTACAAAGTCTTGTTAACATAATGAGATAACGTTTGTTATTAACAACAGATAGAGTACCTATAGTTACTTTATCAGTGTTTTACGATGGTTAGTAGAGTCCTGTCAAACAATGGCGACCCTGGATGAATATTTTGGAAATTAAATACAAATATTTACCTAATGTGTCGACGTCAGTCCTTGTGCCACAATTTCAGTTCAGATACAGATGGTACATAATCGAGTATTCTCTGCAGAAATAAATAAATCCACTCCAATGTAATAAACAAAAGTTTGTTGACTGTCCAATTTTGACGACGATTTATGTGCATTCAAAATTTTATACACCAGCTCAAAATGTGTCTGAAAGTGTCTAACCATAAAACACTGCTATAAAACGCTGAAAACTTGATACATCTTTACGTCACTAATAAATGTTTTAACAATTTCACTTAGTTTCGTCGAACGCCACATTACCCTAAACAACTGGCGGCCATATTGTTGAAAGCGAGCGGAAATTGATAGCAATATTTAGTTTACGTTCCAATAGATATATACTCGTAAATTTTGTGTTTAAAATTTTAACAATAGAAATTTCTATAAAATTACACTTTTTATACCAAAAAATAATGAGTCAGTTATTCTAAAAACCATACGAAAATGACATAAACATAAAAAAGTTAGCAGCATGACATGACTGCAGTACTCAACTTTCTTGCCATAGGAAAAATTTTGAAATTTTAAAAAACTACTTCATTACTCTATGTCTAAGATACTATATCCACAGATTATGTTGTCTACAATTTTTTCGACTGATTTTTACTTGCAGGTAGAATGTTATTATTAGTGCTAACGGTGCTACAGACAAGACGGACTTGGCTGATGAACTGCTGTCTAATCAAAGACTGCTGTCCAATCTACGGGAAAGAAAAAAAAAACTCTTACCCTCCCGTTGGTTGGACGGCGGTTCGTCAACCAAATGTGTAAATTCAAAATGACATCCAAACACAGTAATTCCTAGTTAATAAT
This sequence comes from Agriopis marginaria, assembly GCA_932305915.1. Taxonomy (NCBI): domain Eukaryota; kingdom Metazoa; phylum Arthropoda; class Insecta; order Lepidoptera; family Geometridae; genus Agriopis; species Agriopis marginaria. Next base: position 8,631,892 of record OW029933.1, read on the forward strand.
ATACACTACAGTACTGCAGGCATGTTGTATTTTAAAGGTGAGATAGTTCCCCAGCTAAGTTGCAATTGTAGCTATATAAAACAGGGTTTTCTACCACTCTCATAAAATATTATTTAATGGTGAACATACCTCAATTATTATTAATACTCCTAGTTAATGTATCAAAATACGATCACTGAATCACAAAAATATTACTTCTAGCGACAAAGCGATACTGTCGTTACTTGGGTACTACTAGTAATACCCTCAATTTCATGTCACATTCAACCAGTGGCGTAAAGTGGGTTTTCGCCGCCCGGGGCCGACCGGAAATCGTTATACATTGTTTGGTCAATGAAACAAAAAAAAACATTTCGGAAATCTGTCAGAAGACGACAGCATTATCAATGCACGGGGAATGGCACAGATCTACTACCTAGGGAATGGGGATGGTGAACGCGCGATTTTTTAACTATTTGCATTTGCGCTCAATACGCCACAGACACAGGAAGTGTTAGTAAGAACGAGCGCGTCTTACGTAGTATTTATATTGTCTTTGAGAGCGTGAGGGAAGTGCTCGCTTTGCTCTGGATAAAAAATTGGAGTATGTTTGAAACGTCTCATTTTGCAATTAATTAGGGATTTAATTTTGGGGACTCTGCTGGAAATGATACTGATTTTATTTGTGTGAATATTGTAGTTATCTATATAAAATCAATTTTATTCTATTTGCAATACGCAAGAACATAACAATAATAATAAAAAATCTCTCAATTCTGAATATCTGTTACAATATCATTGAACCAAAATGTTGGCTTGTTTCTGGCTCAAAGCATAATCATTGTCGTCGAGCGTGGTAATGCCTCCAGCATGCTGGGTACACTGCCAACTGGTAGTGGGCTTGAGCATTTGGATTGTAATAAAAATCACAATGATTTTTAATTATACCTACGGTCTACGGGCAGTCTCACTATTTGTAGTGTTAGCCTGTATTTTATGTATTTAACTAGCGACCCGACCACCCGGCTTCACACGGGTGTAATTTACGTGTGAAGCCGGGTCACTAGTTATATATATAAACCTTCCTTGAAAATGTATCTAACTGATGGTGAAAACCGCATCAAAATCCGTTGCGTGGTTTAGGAGGAGTTAGCGGCCATACAGAAATACAGACAGACAGACGCGGAAAGCGACTTCAATCTACAACAAACAATGTTATACAATGTCACAGGTACAACTAGAGCAAGGCAATCGCTAGGAAAAAATATTTCTACTTTCTTTAACGTTCGAGTTGAAAACCATACACAAGAAGAAAAAAAACGCGAGGAAAAGGAGCGCGATTTTTTTGGAATTTTTTTTTATAGGAATACAACATCAAGACCAAATCAAATCAAATCAACATCAAATCTCTGACTTCTCGACTGCCTGACGTTATTCCCTGACAATCCCTGACCACCTTTTGCTTCCCTGAAAAACTCAGGAAAACTCGGTGCTACGCCGGACCGCGGACGGTTGTCGCTAACAGCCGCTAGCACCTCGGCGGCACTCGAATTCACTCGATGAGCGCGATTTGGAGTTTTTTTTTTTCCATTGAAATAATCGTGGCACTCGCTGCCGCCCCTTTCGTATCCCGCCCGGGGCCATGCCTCCACCATGCTACGCCACTGCATTCAACCACCTCTTGGCCCGACAACACCAGTCTACAGTAGATAACAGGTCGAGACGGACTTGGTTGACGGACTGCCGTCTAACCAACGGGAGAGAAAGAGAAAAGTTTCTCTTTCCCACCCGTTGGTTGGATGGCGGTCCGGCGTACAAAGTCAAATACAAACTGCAAGGCTCCAGGAGCATAGCCTAGCTGTCACTTTTTTTTTTGAAAATGATTGTCTCTGCTACATGACGTGACTAATGAAATTTTATGGCAACACCAAGATCATATGATTGTTCAATGAAGAAGCACGTCTGATAGGCGTCGTCTTACTTCTTCGGGCCAGTTTTTAATTTTCTGGCTCTTTATCGGTTGTTTTTCGTGTTGGTGGTGCTAAATAATAACTAACAACCATGGCGCTCAGCGACGCAGATGTTCAAAAGCAGGTACGTTTGTGGAATTGGTATAAATCAGCTATTTAAGTATGCCCGTCGACACGGTCTTGTCAGGATAATTGATCGGAGATTCAGCCCTTGCAGAGGCGACCTAATTGCTTTTGCTCGAATTTCAACTCGATGATTGTGCTCCATCTAGATATAAATGATGATTTCTGACCATAGGCTTATGTTTTATGGTAACAGATCAAGCACATGATGGCCTTCATCGAACAAGAGGCCAACGAAAAGGCTGAAGAAATCGATGCAAAGGCCGAGGAGGAGTTCAACATTGAGAAGGGTCGTCTGGTGCAGCAGCAGCGACTCAAGATCATGGAATACTATGAGAAGAAAGAAAAACAGGTTGAACTGCAGAAAAAGATGTAGGTCTCATTATAAAGTCCAATCTAAATTATAACCACTAGATTTCATTTCTCTATCGAACTCTTTCTATATTCAACAATACTTACACATGAGAAAGAAAAAAGTATCTTCTCTACCATAGCAATATCAGATTTACATTTCAATTTCACCTTATGTAAAGAGGTTGTAATGAACAGAACATTTTGTCTATCTCTATATTACCACATCTAAAACATCTAACCTAAACAGCTTCACAGATCAGTAACAATCTAGATCACTTCAAAAATAAATTCAGAATAAATTTCTTCATGGGAAGTGTGCTTGCTATCATACACAGTATCATATCGTAAACCATTATTGCTTAGCATGTATTTTTTTATTCTTTGCCAATTATTTAGCAGACTAAAGCCATTAAGGCCATATCGCCTCATTTCCCATATTTGACTGTCATAGGACTATACCCCAGTAAAGAAGGTGGAGGCTTTACTAGAGTTCTGGAATCGACATAAAAATACATGTTTTACCTCATTACACACTTGCCAACACTCAAGCACATTCATGAACACTTCATAAATAATAATCCACCATTAATATACATTAACACTCGAAAATACACAAGCTTAGGAAAATAATACAAAGAGCAACATGTTTTTTCCATGTTGGAACCAAAACATTTACTTATCATCTGGTGAGATAGCGGTCAAGTAAAAAATTTGATATCTATCTATATATATTAAAGTCAATGTGTGTATGTATGTTCCTTATGAACTCCGAAACGGCTGGATCGAATTTGACAGGACTTTCACTGACAGATAGCTGATGTTATAAAGGGTACCCCCTTCGGTTTGCACCATTCTACGGCATCTCGGAGTAACTATAAAATGGGGTTCTTCAAAAGGGATGTTAATAGAGTTGTAAGGGTTGGCAACGTATCTGTGATGCCCCTGGTGTTACAGGTGTCCATAGGCGATCGCTTACCATCAAAATGTAGTAAATAATAATAAATATTTGTGTATGTATATCAGTCTCTGGCAGCCATAGTAAGTTAGGTTAACCTTTGCTTAGTTTGGAGTCAGATGATGGTGTGCAAAATGTTCCGAATATTTATTTTATAAAATAAATTTAAAATTCACTCTCATCTTTCTAGATCAAGCTGGTTTAAGATTAGTCAGTTAGTCAATAAGTGATATTTATGTTAAAAAAATTACATATACACAAGTTTCCCATAATTTTACGAATGATCATGTGACAAGGTGATGTATATTCAAGAGTACTCTGAAATATGAAGTGCTTATTTAAAATAGTTGTAAATCTATTTAACATGTCAGTAAGTGTATTGAAAGCTGGGTTTTGGATCATACACGGCAGTATTGTAGGGAACACAGAAAAGAGAAGTAGATAGAATGGAAATGAGAAGAAAAATATGTCAACTTGTCCTTGAAATCAACTTGTCAAACTCCGCATCCAAAGAACTTGAACCTTACCTTTTTGGATTAGGTCTCAAAGTTCTTTGTCCGCATCACAGTTGCTAACTGAATTCGAATGACTGACGTTTCGTTTATATGGGTGCAACTGGCTACAACAAATTTCTTACAAAAATTACTTGACAGCCGTTCTAATTTAAACAAAAAAAAAATAACTTTTATATGGTAGGGAATCCAAAGTAATGTTAGCATTTTGATGACAAATGTAAGTTGTCATCAGTTTCCTGTTGGACATAGGCCCATCCTAAGGAACACCAGCCAATCATTGGCTTTTTGCTTCCAGTCACTGCTTAATCTTCTTATACATAAAAGCGATGTGTGTGTATGTATGTTCCCTATGGACTCCAAAACGGCTGGACCTATTTTGACGGGACTTTCCCTGGCAGATAGCTGAGGATGTATTGAGTAATCAATGCGGGTAAAACTGCAGGGAGCAGCAAGTGCCATAAACATTTAAAAAAGACTGGCATTTGATAATCTTCAAACTAAAGACTACAACTAATATAAATAAAATCACATGAATTTGATCTAAGGTATTAATAATTATAGATTGAATATCGACATGCTAATAATGGCAACAAAATGCAGTGCAAAATTAAAGATGGGAAGCACACCTATTAGCAGTCACATATTTGAGAAATAAGTCAATATGGTATTGCATAAGGCTAGTTTTTGTGATGAAGAAATGAATAAATATGGCACATTTTTTTTTAGGTAATTAAATTAATTTAGGTATTTGTAAGGTTGATGTTGAATGTTGACTTTTAAATATCTTTGAACACACAATTTGGTTCAATTTTTCAATGAGTATAATTCTTATGGTGCTAATAAGTAATGGTACCTATGCCTAAAAAAAGGCCCTTTTCTCTGGGAGGAGATACAAATCCATAAAAAAATAATTATGCCAGTTCTGTGGTATGCTTAGGGCCGAATGGTATGATAAGAGATTGCACAAAAGATAACTTGATAGATAAGACATGAAATCAAATCTGTTCCTATTTTACTTCTAGAACGGTTATGAAAGATAAAAGTCAAATAAATTATACTGTAGTTTCCTCTTATTCTACATAATGTTGAACAATTAGGTAGCGCATTTTACAATGTGGTAAACGAAATTAAATGTCAGTTTAATTTACAGCATTTAAATGCTCTCTAAAATCTACCCTATTTATAGCTTAGATTATTTTGTATGTAGGTTTACATTTGGCCACTGACTCGACTGATGGAGAGCGATGTTGTGGCCCAAGATAGAATATGTAGACCTAGAAGGTACTTATTCACTCTGACCTTGAAGACACCTATACAGCTAGACAGGCTATAGAATAATTGTAAAATAGAATCGTGCTCAATTTGTAGTAAAATTTACAAATTAACTTTAAGACTTCACAACAAATTGTCTAATACTAAGCCCCCTAAGCTAACAAAACATTGACTCCCCTACCCATCCACTCCCATATGGTATTTGAAGTGTATTTTGATGGCTTACTTACCTTGTCTTAAAATAAGTAAATATTGTTGCCATTCTAAAGCAACTTACGTTTTGAACAACAACTGACCCGATCTTGATAAAATTTGACATGAAATGTGCATCATTAGTACTTTTTTCTAGAAAAATATGGGTAAATTTACTTCGTCACTTGACATTTGTTTTTCCAATCTGACAGCCAATCTTCGAACATGCTGAACCAAGCGCGTCTGAAAGTGCTCAAAGTGCGTGAAGACCACGTACGTAACGTACTGGACGCGGCTCGCTTGCGCCTGGCAGAGGTGCCCAAGAACGAGAAGCTCTACTCTGACCTGCTGGTCACACTCATCGTGCAGGCTCTCTTCCAGGTATACATAATAATTATGTTTTAAATGTTTATCGGGACTTATCACGTATTATTTAATATAGGTAAAAATATGTACCTTTCGCTCGACGTTTCGACCATGTTACAATGGCCGTGGTCACGAGCTGACTGAATACTGCGGATGAGTCCGGCGAGAAGAGTGGGTGTTTTGTTCTCCTACCCTCACTTGATCTTGAAAAATCGCAGGGTTGTCACTATGACACACAACACTGACTGTATCGGTAAATGTCCTAGTACCTATACCGTGGTTTGTACACTTGCTCACTACGGGATTCCACGATGCCGCTAACTTAAATCCATCTTCCTGGTTGAAATTGCGATGTTTTCTAATTCCAACCACTTCACGCATTCTTGAAAAATAATGTCGTTCAGTGGAGAGGAGGAGTGGAGAGGTTTAACTGTAATTTACTACTTTTTAGTGTAAGTTTGTACATGAAGGTCAAAATAAGGTGTAATTTTTTTTTTTTTTTTTTTTAATATAATGCACAGAAATACAGAAATGTTTATTTTGCGATAATGAAATTTAAAGACAAACAAAATAATTCATATACAAGTAGGTACATTATCACAAAAACCGGCCCCAACTCAGCATGTTGCTGGTTGTACACAACCAGCGCTGATAATAGTAGACAAACAAGCGACGGGCCACCTGATGGTAAGTAGTCACCGTCGCCTATGGACACCTACAATACCCGGGGCATTGGCGGTGCCTTGCCTACCTTTGAGGAATCTATTCACTCTTCGCTTGAAGTGATTGAGGTTATATGTTGGAGGAAAAACCAAAGGTGGTAAGCCATTCCACAACCTACAGGTGCGTGGCAGAAACAATCGATCGAATCGAACAGTGCGAGACTTCCATGCATCTATAATAGGAGGATGGCTTTTTTGCCGATGGCGGCCGGTTCGATAGTAAAAACGCGATGGAGGGATGAGGTCAAAGAGTTCATCAGAGCATTCCCCATTATAATACCTGTAGAACAAGCTGAGCGAACCAACGTCTTGAAGTCGGTTCGAATTAGCTAGTAACATCGAATCTATCCACAGCTGATCGAACCGGCAGTGACGCTCCGCGTGCGTCAAGTTGACCAGAAGCTCGTGTCCTCCGTGCTCGGGCGTGCGGCCGCAGACTACAAAGAGAAGATCAAGAAGGACGTCCAGCTGAAGGTGGACGCTGACAACTGGCTGTCGCCTGACACCTGCGGGGGGGTGGAGCTCATCGCCGCGCGTGGACGCATCAAGGTATACTACTTTACATTTTTTTTAATAACCTCGTGGATGGCCTATAACTGGACTGATGTTAGAAACCAGAAGAAACCAATAGGCATGATGACTAATATTTTTTTATTACCTCATAAAAAAGCTGATCTTAAATAGAGTACATCAAAAAAAAAAAAAAAAATTAAAATTAGTTCAAAAATAAATAAGATAGAAGCATTTTAATTTCATGCTAGACAAAGAGCTCACTATCCTGAGCCGTGACGTCACGGCTCAGGTGCGCCATACAAATGTTGTACTAACACACGCTTTGCGAGAAAGGGATAGAGCATCCCCTCTCTATCCCCACCTAAAACAAACACTCATATCTCAGAGATTTATCAGCCAAATTAAATTCTTTTTTCAGTATGTGTAATGTATTTAGTTAAATTAGTTGCTAAGCCGGTTATTTGTAATAAATTAAATATTAGTCATCATGCCTATTCACTTGTTATTTGAAGACACCCAGATTATAACTATCGGGGAACACCCAACCAGGCAGCGCATTCTACAGACTAGCAGTTCGCACAGAAAAAGTTAAACCATATCGCTTAGTACTCTGGTTTTCGGAATATCAACCACTAGTAGACCGCCCCTGCTTCGCACGGGCGAAGCCGGGATATACAGCCTATGTCAACCGGGGATAGTGCAGCATCCCAACAGTGAAAGAATTTTTCAAATCGGTTCATTAGTTTCGGAGCCTATTCAATGCAAACAAACAAACAAACAATCAAATCTTCCCTCTTTATAATATTAGTATAGATTATAGTATAGAAGTATAGATATTCGGGACATTTTTACACACACGGTCATCGGACCCCAAACTAAGCAATGCTTGCAAGCATTGCTTAGTTTTATTTGCAATGCATATTAGTATAGATAAAGCGGTGTCGCTTTTTCGTGCCCGTTCTGGCAGTCAAATAGAAAAAATGGCAGGGAATTAGATCATGCAGATCCGATGCTCTCTCGGAAATGTATCCGATAAAAACCCCAGCTTTTTAGCAACCAATTGTGGTAGACGGAATACCAGGCATTGATGCATTGACTTTGATTACCTCAAAGGCTTGTTAAATACTTCACTTCAATAATGTCAGTTTCACATAGCAAACGGTAAAATAGGCTACCATACTGATCTATTTTTTGTCTTTTATATAAAAATCTATGTGTGTTACATACACACATAGATTTTTATTGTTCCCTATCCATCCACTCCGGCTGGAATGATTATGACAGGACTTTCTCTGGCAGATAGCGGATGTTATAAGGAGTCATCCACGTGGATGAAACCGCGGGCGCAGCTAGTTATTTAATAAAAAGCTGACCATAGAGGCAAAATTTATATTGTATATAAGTTTTTATATATAAATTTAATGTCTTGGTAGACGGAGAGCGCACTATACTTACAGTTGACATCACTTGATGGTACGCCATACAAACTCCATACTGACCCTGCTAGAAAGGGATGAAGCATCCCTTCATAATCCGAGCAAACACTTTAAACGTTTATATCTCAGAACTTTATTTGCTGATATAAATAATTTCTTCAAAATACATACGTATTACAATTAAATTATATTTTTCACTATGTGTGTTATTAGGGTTCCGTACCCAAAGGGTAAAAACGGGACCCTATTACGAATCCTACAATATCTATCCGTCCATCTGTCCTACCTTTAAACGGATGTATCTCTCGACCCGTAATAGATAGCGATCAAAATTTACACAGAATGTGTAACGTTACGTTAAAAATTCAAAAAGTAATAGCAACATATTATAGTACACACTCTAAAGTGTAACAACAAATAATAAAAATTGCCCAAGTGCGAGTCGGTGATAAATTTCTGTTTATTACTGGTAATTTCGTTATTTAGACGACTTTATCATTTCACCGAATAGAAATGCCATATTATACTAATTTTAAAATCGGTTTTTTAAAGTAAAGTAAAATTTTATTGCATAAAACTGTGTACAATGGTGGAGTAAATTAAGGTAGTCTATCCTCGCGGACGTGCAATATTCGAGTATATTATTGATAATTATTGTATTTTGTGGTGGTACGAAACCCCTCAGTATGTGAACCCGCATCGGACGTGCAATATTCGAGTATATTATTGATAATTATTGTATTTTGTGGTGGTACGAAACCCCTCAGTATGTGAACCCGCATCGAACTTGGCCGTTTTATTTTTTTAAATCAAACGCATAAGTGCACTTGACTAACTGTATGAAACAGCTGATATTCTTATTGCGATTTCAGGTTTGGTCCCATCTCATAGTAAAAAGTTCATTATGAATGAGTATGAAGGCCTCCTTTGGGCTCAGTACACCCTTTTTGCCTAACCCCGTATACCAAGTGTAACTAGTGTTAACGTAATTTCAGATCAACAACACTCTGGAGTCCCGTCTCGAGCTGATCGCTCAACAGCTGCTGCCAGAGATCCGTACGGCTCTCTTCGGCCGCAACCCTAACCGTAAATTCACCGATTAGACACCACGTGCGACCACCGCACTCGTTAACTAACTATATAATCTTAACTCTCCTTATAATATGTAGAACTTATATAATAAGTGTTTCCTTTGCCTAATTAATTATATCGTACAATCGCTGTTCAGTGTCTATGAGGTCCGTTAAAGTCGCCAGAAGTGTAAAACTCCGACCACGTGACTTCCTGATTCCTGGCTCCAGATACCCTTCTGTACGTTAGTTTCGCCTCTAAAATAATGTTAACAGTGCTACTAATATTTAATTACTACAATTCATTCACATAGCATTTGTATTTTAGATGTAGTTTATAGGCTTTGGAACGGTTTAATTAAGATTACCATTGATAGGTGTTACCGCGACATAGTCGTGGGTAACCGACACCTTAATACACAGTATTAAAGCACAAGTTCACAGCTTCCTTCCTCAGCTCGATGTTGTACGTATTTTGGCAAATTTTGTGAGGTGGGGGTCGGTGCAGTTGCAAGTTCTGCAAGGGACAGCAGCATCCCATGCTATGCTCACTCAAATCGATGCAAAGATTTGGCTGGCCGCAGTGTGGTGTCACATTCAGACTTTGCAACTGTGATTGACACCCTTCTGTATTTATCCTGGCAATGTAACATTTTGGCTTGCTTTCGACAGTGTGATTCAGAGAGCACCATAGCTCTTATAAAATAAGGTACAATGTATAATTCCCGTATGGCACTGTTAAATTTCTTGTGTAAATATATAGATGTGTTAAATTAGTGTTTCATTTTCTGGCTATTGTAACTAGGATTACCAGATGAAAATAATCTCCAGGCAAAAACTGGGACGCTAGAAATTTCCGGACATTTCCTTCAAAGTTAGTTTTGTCACAGCATAATGACAGTCTATTTCATTTCTAGAAAAATAATCCGGATAAAAGCCTTAATTCCCGGACATTTCCGGAAATATCCGGACGTATGGCAACCCTAATTATAACGTACTCGTATATAATTTCTCCGAGGTACGTGTCCGTAAGTTATCGCTCCGAGTAATAGGCCATGTAAATAAATCATACTTTATTGCGTCTGTAACTTAACTAATTCAATAATATCACAAAAATAACAATTGTATATAGTTTGGCACGAAATCTATGTAAAAATATTGCTAACTCATGAGAATACACTGTAGAATGCTCGACTATGAAACTCCTGTTAAACATTTGAAACGAAATAACAATGTAAATTCGAAACTTTATATTTCTTGGTGCTTTTAAATTCATATTAGGACACATTCTATACTAACGTCAATATTGAGCCAATAACATCAAAAAATATCCATAGTCATAAGTGATTAGTGCCTGCGCATATATTTCCTTACTTTAGTCACAGCGATTAATGGTGTTTGAACTATAAATAGGTAGGTTTTCTCGGCCTTACCCTGTCCTCCTAACTACCGTGTACGTCACAGACCTTAACAGGATTAGGGTTACCATCCATCCGAATTTGCCGGATATGTCGGAACTTTTAGACCTATATCCGGCTTTTTTAACTTGTGCTGTAATAAGAGTAAATCTTGATTAACCTCTTCCTAAACACAAAACAAAAGCCTTATAGAAATTTAAATAATTTTTTTTAATTACTAAAATGTCCGGAAATTTATTGGAATGTCCGGTTATATGTCAGGACTTTTCAAATTTTGATATGGTAACCCTAAACAGGATAGACACCGCAAGCACGTCAATGTTGTATGAAAACTCATTTTTTCGACCAACTATGAAGTCACGTAAAGGTAACTTCATTCGCACGGCCAATGGCTATCAAAGATTTCACATTTTCCTAATGACGCAATTTGTAAATTTTGGAATACGACAGAGATCGAACTGAATTGTGCGGCGTGATAGTTGGAGAATTGATCCAACTTAAAGGCTTGCAAAGTAGGTGATAAAGGTCTGTGATGTACCTAATGACACTCGTGCCATTAGTCGTTTCGCATATTACGTCACAACTACACAAATACTTATAACAAACGATTTGACACATTCATAAAACACGGACGAATGAAGTGAAAGCTTATACTACTAAATGCGACACGTCTGGAGTGTAGGCGGGCAAGTAGCGCGGGACTCTTGGTTCGTCGCGTCGCCTCGCGCCGCGCTCCACTGCTAGACTGATGCTTCCCGCCTCCTTCACTCCGTTCGACTTGGCCCTCCTCTGGGACGGCAGCAACGAAGCACGCAGCGTCTTACGCTTCTGAAACATCATTCCCAACACCGTAAGAGCCAAAGCGTCAACCAAACACTCATACGAGTCTACTTACGACATCGACATTACTACCCGCGTCCAGCAAGATGAGTGGTGATCCACGAAACAAGCAGCGGGGAAAACTAGTGATTGAAATTAACAATCTAAATGAACGTGAAAACTTTTTATTTTGATTAAATATTGGTCGTTAACAATAGTTCAAAGCCTACATCGGGGATGGCGAACCTATCGTGCACCAGTCTTAGGAAAACTACTAATAATTGCAAAAAGACTGCGGTCCTAGAAAATTTAATCTAGTTTAAATTGCTCATAAAATATGGGAAGGGTCTCTAAAGTTTTGATAAGTGGTTCGCTATCCCTGAGCTACATTAAAGCGTGTACGTCGTCATTCGGAGGACAATTTCAATATCACAAGTCGTTCAGATTTTGCTCTCAATGTGGTGTTTGAAGTTGTTGAAGAGGTTGACGTCCGTGGCATCAGCCTTGGCTCTGTTTACCTCGACTGCGCCGCGCCACCTGTCGGCAGCGTGTCGCGCTATCTCCATCCGCTTCTGCTTCTTGATCTGATGCCGTTTGTACACCACTTCGATGACTATCAGGACTATTCCTCCGATTATTCCGGCTAACACGAGTATAAACACTCCAGCCATGTTCTTTAGTCCCAAAGTGTTAGGCGTCTTTTCATTCTCTTCGCAGTTCAGCATGTTGTTTCTCAGAATCCATTGATTATCTAGAGACTCCATTATACCACCTGTAAAAAAACATTGCTTATAACATCAAACTGTGTCTGTCTATTCCTTAAATTCTTGTCAGTTATCAAACAACCTTTGTTTAATCTTACTTTCATGAAAGTCCAATATGGCTAAAGTGACCAAGTCTGCCCATGGAGATCCTTTTTGCAAACCAACGCCGTAGCCAGATCTTCCGAACAGTTCTCCTGCTGTCACAAGCTCGCAATCCTGGGCCGCTTCAAACTCCAGTCGCGAAGAGTCCCAGATGAATGCCATCAGTTTTCTGGAAATGCAGGCGTACCTATCAGTTAAGGAATCTTAGCTCTTGCTCAAAGAAAGTCTTAAACTTACCCGTGCTTGACGTCCTGTATAGCAAGTTCAGCGTTGTCATAATTGTTTGCTTCCATGGTTCGATACATGTTAGACAATTCCACTTGTCTTCGGAAGTACATGTCCACAGCGGACCCTTTCACTGTAGCGCAGGTCAAATTTTCCATTGTATTTCTCAACTGAAAAAAATACGAAACATTAGGCAGCTGCGTTATCAATTCTACCGCAAGCGTAAGGTAACAAACAGGCTTTACGTACTCTTGCATCGTTAATCCCAGTGAGCTTGGTTTTAGGGCGCTCCAAGACAAGGAAAGCTGCCAAGTTAGCAGTGTACGAGGCGACGATGATCATCGCAAATCCTGCCCAGACCATACCGAGTACTCTTGCGGAGAAACTGCGAGGAGTTCCTAAAACATTTACAGCAATAATGAAATAAACTCTCAAGAATGAAAAAAGAAAGGATCTCTAAGGATCTCACCTTCACCAATGCCACTATTCAGGAGAACACCCCAAGCAAACCAAATGGCACTCGAAAGATTCAAAGCATCTTCTTCTGTCCCATCAATATTGGCCAGCTTGAACCTTCCAAACGGAGAGAATCGGTCAAGCAGATACAAGACCAGTGCCACTACATGCACTGACACCATCACCAGAATCCAGAGAGTATTGGAGAAGGGTTGCAAGAACGACACCAGAGTTGACGAACGAGATGGCTGGAATTAAACCACGAGTGAGTTTGTTGCTTGTACTTTACTGTCTTCCTGTTTTAAGTAGGTAGTTAATTTTACCTTTTTTTCAAGGATGGTGATGCCCTGATACTTGAAGGGCTTGCTAAATTCGATGAATTCTGCTCTTTCTGGGTTGATGGTTAGTGGAGCGACGATCATATCAGCGCGCTCGTATACCAGCTCTCCTGCAAATATTATGTTGATTTGAACTGCAAACGTACTTAAGTTACCTAGTGTTAGGCTTTGATAATTATGTAGGTACCTAGAACTTACCAATAAGTCCGGTCCATTCTTTTTTAGCTCCAGGAATAGAATAGTTCTTTATGATATAATGCCCGAACTGGCCGTCGGGTGACAAAGCCAATGAGTAAGTGAAATTAATTGATTTTGAAAGATATTTTAACAAATCCATACAGAATCCTTTACAGCAAAACATTTGGTCTGAAAAGTCAAATAACACCCTCATAGTACCTACACTGAAAATCGTCTACTCATGATAGTGAATAGACATGATTGATGATGCCTAAATATTTTGGATCAGTTAACATTACAAAACGTAGTTTCTTACCACTAGATTCACTAGCGTTGTAATGGGGACAAGGAATTTCTTCTGGAGAACATTCACTGCCGTCATCAATACGACGAGCGTATACAAAAGGTTTCTCTTCAATCGTCAACACCTGAAAATAAACGAAAATGTGATGCATTTACGCAGATTATAATCTTATTTTTATACTTATGATGTCGTCATAAGACTAAGAACTCACCTTTAAATGCGTCGGTATCATAAAGCCTTCCGGCTTGGAAGGGCTGCGACCCATCCATATAATTTCGTGTTCTTTCAACTCTAGTCGCATTTTCTGCATATCCTGTTACAAAAATAATGTTTTATTATTCCTGACTTGACAAAATAGAGAACTTCTAAAAATGATACCCATACCTTTGAATAGAAGTATTTACCAACAGCCACGTGTTCTCCTTGAGCCCGTACATTGACCATATCATACTCCGCATGCACCCTATCGCCATGGTCATCAAATGCCACGTATCCAGTTTCACCGTTCTCCAACTTCTGCTTACGAATATAGTCAAAGAGCAAGCGACCTGTTGTCCAAATCGACCCTGAATTATCGCAGTCAGAAGGAGGAGCGTGGATCTCTTCCGAAGTGTTCATGTCTCTGATTGCTGATGCGAGAACATAACTGAAATAAAACAAAACAAAAACACTTATGAAGTGGAACTATTATAGGGACTTCGAACTAGTCAAACAATATTTGGCAAAAATTTAGTCCCTGTCATGCCAAGAAATGCGACTTACATTGAGTCTTGGATATGAGCTCTCTCATTAGTAGCGTTAACAAGCCGCAGACCAAGTAGCCCTTCGGGTGCATTTGCAGCATCTAGGGCCTGTTCCGTAACCATCCACACGTAGCCAGCCGTTGTCATATTCAAGAACGTCGCATCTCGGAATATTATTTCTGCGTCTTGTTTACTATAAATCAAAAAGGTAATCATCAAATAGGAAGACTAATTGTAACAAGCAGAAAGTAGAGGAAGATGCTTACTTGGCATACATAAGGAAAACTCTTGCCTGAGCACTCTTAACATCAATTAGTCTATCGCTAAAAGAATCTAATCCAGGTTCAAACTCTATCACTTGCTCCACTACAACTTTGCGATCTACATCTTCATCAATGCTCTGGGATGTTGTTTGGAAGCTGTAAAAACAGAAACATTCGTTATTTATAAAACAAACTTTTACAAGCCATATATTCCAACAGATATCATTAGACAAACGTACCGTCCCAGGATTGCTCTGCCATCGGTATCGGAGCTATGAATAACGATGACCTTCATGTAGTTAAAGTGTTTAAGCACATCTACCCAAACATCGGCTTGATGGGAATACGGTGGAACAGTTCGTAAGAACGATACATGAATGTTCTTGTCTGAGAAAGCAGAATCTCTAGACGATATTCCAATAACTGGGATGTGGTAGAAGCCACACGTGTAAGAGACTGCAGCTGGAGACAAATCCCCGGTGAGTGGATGTGACACCACTACGGCATACACCTAAAACATAATGAGTAATTTGCCGATTTCATCAAAAACAATCTCGAGGCCTCCTTGCTGTTTTTCTCACCCTGTGAGCAATTAGATCCTTGCAGACATTGAGCGCTGTTTTTATTGGATTCGGATCCATCAATATGGAATAATCATGGTATGTCACTCCACGGGGCACGTAGTTTGAATTGAAGTTGAGGCTCTGAAATTAAAACACTTTATTGAAGTAAGCCAACTTATAATATTACACAAATAATATTAAACTGCCTTTCAATTTCCACAAGTTGTTACTTGTGTTGTGTGGCTTCAGTTATAAAGGAAAGTTTAGAACGATCGTAGTGCTGCAAATGATGTATACAGGAAAACATCATACCGAGATAGTGTCCTTGAAGAATGCGATAGACTCGTTGCTCGAGAGGACTCCCCCGACATTGTAGTAGGTCGGGTTGGAGAAGTTCCGTCTGCGTTTGTCTCCGTTTTTGTCGTCATCGGCTCGAGCCAGCGCACTGCCACACAATATTGTGACCAGCAAGAGATGGTGAAGCCAGCTTTTCACCTGAATATCATACGCGAAAAAGTCAGCTCAAGTTCTATTTCAATCGATAAATTTCGAATAACTTTTGACAGTAATCGTGGGACCCACTAGCAAGCTGGTATGGCAATGATTTAGAACGCCATGATTCACTTTTTAGAGGCACCCAAGATGGCATAATTTTAAATTGCCAGAACATAATAACCCCGCTAAACACGGTGCTACGCGTAAACGCCTAACTTTTGATTAAACCTGAATTATTTAGGCACATTCTGTAATAGAATAGTTAATACTCTCAACAACACACATTAACCCAAATATCGTGCACATCTTACCTTACACATCGTGGTTATTTTATTTCATCGTGTATTTGTCAAGAAACATAAGATTACATTTTACGTAATAGAAACAGATGAAAGATGCTGGATTCAGGCAGATGGGCGCATCTCGGGTTGCCCTGACAACCGCGCAGGCGTTAAGTTTTGCCAACCAATCGATGGTTAACACAAAAGTGAGTATTGACTGTTAAATGCATATGGGAGACTAGATACAACAATGAAAAGTTTGTTCAAATTCTATTTTATTAAACTAAAAAGCCTTACAAACAAATCATCAAGGTCATCTTAC
The DNA here is from genome assembly GCA_932305915.1 of Agriopis marginaria. Taxonomy (NCBI): domain Eukaryota; kingdom Metazoa; phylum Arthropoda; class Insecta; order Lepidoptera; family Geometridae; genus Agriopis; species Agriopis marginaria. The sequence continues at coordinate 8,648,629 of OW029933.1, forward strand.
TAACAAATGGACCCTTCAAATGCGTGTACAGAAAGGCATAGCGCATATCAATCAAAATTATGATTGTAAACAATAATTAGTAAGGAAAATCTTCAAGTCCTTCCCAGAGAGGTCCAAGAATCTGAGTACTCAGTCCTTCCAAGAGTAAATACTCTCTTGGAAGGACTTGAAGATTTTACGCTGATATTTGCATAAGTAGGTAGGTAATAGATCAATAAAAATGTTTCTAGCTATGTTTCTGAGATTAGATAGTAGGATCTCGTCGAATTTCATCTTAACAAAACTTCATACAAAATTACAAATCTAAGTTGGTACCTTCCTTATCTAAGAGTTACAAAATTAAGCACTAGGTACCCCTAAAACTTATCTAAATCATTTGAAATTCCAATGAGATTCGCCATTGAGATCGCCAAGAGTGTCAAATTTGGACCAGTTTCTAAACTAAACTTGTCAACTCCATAATTCCTGTCGGACAAAAGCGGTATACGCTAACAATTTCAGTCCAGTCTGATTAGTTAGAGAATTGTACCAAATATCAACACCATTCAGAGAGTTTAAGACCAGGCCCAAGGTCCAGGAGCAGAGGCCCAAGGACTAGGAGCTGCCCATGGCGCGAGCTTGGGCCAGTCGAGGGGAGACGGGCGAAGTGCTGCAGCGGCTGCGGTGGCCGCGTGGTGCGCTGCACCGGCGGCTCCGGCCGCGCCAGTGCTCTGGATCACTGACAGCTTCAGGGCTTCTATATCTGCAAGGAAAATTGAAACTTAGAAATACCAAAACTTCAGACATAATATACCAGGTTCCATAGACAGGTGATTTCGTAAGAACCTTCTTACTACCAGAACGACCAACTGCAAAGAGTTACAATGAGGAGCCATCAGCTATTTGCGGAACACCTAAAATATTTCATGGAAAATTTAGTTCTTTCGTTTGGCCAACTCAACAGAGAAGTTCGTAATTTCGCGGAGTTAAAAGATAAAATACTTATGTATAATGTAATCGTACCAGCATTCTGCAGTCTAGCTGCCTGATTATGCGCAGCTTGGTGTATCGCTTTCGCCGCGGCGGCTTCTCTAGCTGCGGCCACCTTCTGCGCGACGGCTGCCCTAGCTCGGGCTGCGGCCAGCTGCGCCTGCGCCTGCACTGCGGCTTGGGCTGCCTCTAGGGCGTGCGCTCTTGCCAGGCGCGACGCCTCTTCGCTGTTTGAATTAGGTACATCTTTTAAGCCGGTCACACAGACACCTGGTTAAAAGCGTTTAAACATTGCTTTGTCAGTTTAGCTTCTTTTTTCGTAGATTGCAAATGCCACGTAGTGTCGGATTTATTGTAAGGCAAAGCCAGTACAGTAAATATTTCTAGGTGGCAAATTTTCAGCCACGTGCAGGTGAAATAGAGGTGCATATAAAAATTACCTTATAAATTGCCGCTTTAGCCGCTGCACCTAAGAAAATATTACTCTGACATTGCTCTCGCGCTAACCCAGTGCACGTAATCCGGTTTTTGTTTACCTCTTGTGTGCGGCCCTTGCAGCCTCTACCCCCTTCGAGCTGGCAGCGCTCTGCTGCTCAAGCGCTGCATGCTTAGCCGCGGCCACGTCATTTTGTGCAGACATTACAGCAGCTGCGGCCGCTTTGGCCGCTGCCACTGCACCCGCCACGTCTGAGCTTAGATCTGGAAAAAAAAGATGCTATCATATGCCTGATGCTTATGCCCTGCCATTAATTGTTTCAAAGATTTTTGTGTTTGGCAGAGTGGGCGGCGTTTGGGAAATTCCATCGAGTCTTCTTGTCACCCATCCCGCAATATCCCAGTGTGTTCTACCCGTCAGACAGGTCATAACGGTGGCGAGACGTGGACACTTACAGTTTGAGTGGTCTGAACGTATAAGTCGCTCAGCGAGATATAGAAAGAACTATGCGTTTCTCTGAGGAATTGTATCTGGACCGAAGTAATGTGCAAGAGAAGTAAGAGAACCGAAGTCGCTGACAAAGCTCAACGATTAATTGAAGTATGGCAGTGGCCCGATCAGATTTTGTCGCAGAAACGTAAACTGTTGGGTCTTCTAAATCGGGGACCACGACAAACGTAGCGTTGGAGCCCTCTGTGATTCGATGTAGTGACGATATACGTAAGGCAGCTGGCTATAGCTGGAAGTGAAAAGTTAAAGATCGGGCCAAGTGGCGTGCGTTGGTAGAGGCCTGTGTCTAGCAGAGGACCAAGATAGGCTGAAGATGATGATGAATTGTTGCAGGGCAATAATATTCTCCATAAATAAACCAAATATAATGTACTACGCTGGTCAGTAGATTTAGAAGCCGAGTAGTGCTTACCATTTCCGTTAATTGGCTGGGGCCAGGCAGGCGGCGCGGGCCACGCTATGGGTTCCCAGCCACCAGGTAGGCTTCTCTTCTCAGGTTGGCTGCAGGAGACAGCAGCTACGAAACATGACGCTAAAACCTACAAATTACAACCAAATGTATGCTCAGAATATCCAAATCTTTGCTGGCTATTATAGATAGAGTTAGGTACGCGGAAAGGGTGTACTGACTTACTAAAATTAAAGGGGTCCTTATTACCCACAGAAAAGTTAATACTGTTAAAGTTAATAATTATGAATTACTTATTATAATTTTTTATTACGGGACCAATCCTGAAGTCGCAATAAAAATATCAGATGTTCCATAGAAAACAGTCACACACTCAACAAAATGTACGGAGCGGGTGCAATTCGGGATCTATTTATTTCAAGGTTGGATCTATTGTAAAAAAAAATCATAATGATGGGTAATATGGACCCCCTTTCGGCTAAGTTCATCCTTTCCGCGTGACCCTGTATAGATCTTCCAGGCTGCTCAATGTATCATAGCGAGCACAGAAAAGTTTTTTTTTTTCTGTTATACTTAGCGAGCGAGTGACACCTTTACCTACATATTTTAATGAAGGCGCTTAGTGGGGCTTAGTTTAGAACAGGGGTCTCCATACTACGGCCCGCGGGCCAAATCCGGCCCGCCACTGCCATCAATCCTGCCCGCGACAGCTTAAGACTAGTAAGACAAGTCCATGTTATGGCCCTTGCAACATACCGAAAAAAATATTATGGCCCTAAGGCTTCAAAGTTTGGAGACCCCTGGTTTAGAAGAATACCTGACTGGTGATATACTACGTAAGTGTAACGTGTAGGTACCTATGTCTGTCTGTGGCATCATAGCTCGCAAACGGCTGAACCGATTCTGATTTAGTTTTTTTAAGTGACTTGATCGAGAGTGTTCTTAGTTATGGTTTAAGAAAAAGTTTACCCGTTTGTAAATTATCATAGCTCTTTTATCGGGGTTTAAAATACTATTTACCTAATTTACTTTATACTTGTAACCAAATTACTTTAATTTTGTTTTAGGTAAGTAAGTTAGGTACCTTTGGTACCCTACAGTGGCGGATTCAGGATTTCGGTTTGGGGGGGGGGGAGTTCGCTGAGGGAAGGAATTCACCCAATTGAGGGTAGTATTTGTAGGATAATAACGACGATTTGTTAAGACGTTTCTATATCCTGATTTAAGGATAATATCAAGTTTAATTTGAGATTCGTCAGCGATAGATCCGGATACTTTTGGGGGGGGGGGGCTTGAGGCTTTAGCAGAATTTATAATTTTGTGTCATCGATTTACCAAAAATTTCAAAATAAGATGCGACTTACCAAAATCTTGAAACTCATTCTGCAAGATGTCTTTCGTCCAAAGGTATCGCACGTTGTAATACTGGATGATAGGAGATCAGGCGTTTTATATAAATCAATACGGAAGAACAATAGCTTTTAAAGAGATAGTCCCGCAGGAGATAATTATAGTGCCAGTTACACAGTATTCTCCCTTATATTGGCCGGTTACGTAAGTATAGATTGATAACTTTTGATAGGTGCAATCATCCGACGCAAAAGCTAGAAGAGTAGTACCTAGGCAGGCACCACAGAATTCTCCTATCTAGGTACTTGTAATTATGTATTCTGTGCTATTAGGTACCAACATAGTATTTATAGGTACTTCGCCCGGCGATCTGTCTAGCATACAATTTCTGGATAAACATCTAGAATTCTAGAAGTTCCAGAACTAACCTAGATATTATAAGTATTTACATTAGCTATTACACGTGACTTCGTACGCGTAGACTTTCACATAAACCTTCAACGCCGTTATGGTCCCTCTAATTCGACCCTTTCGCAAAATAATTTCTTAGTGGGCCTCTAAGAAATCTTCTTGCCAAATTGCAGCTTAGCAATAACAAAACTTTCAACACACAATTCAAGCCCCATTTTCGTAATTTTCGGAAAAATCGTATGTGCAGCAGTATTTATTTATTTTAAACCACAAACTCCATGTCCCTAACATCAAAGTAAGTGGTATGGTGGAAAGGTAGGTAAGTGAGCCGTAGGTTAGGTACTTACAGGTTTTGTGCAATTTAGCGGTATAGAAAAAAAAAGTTACACGGAGACACATTTGAACACGAACGATAATTGTACTAAAGCATATCTTCCTTGTTTGTCTGATCTGCGGTTGTGATGACCAGTAACGCCAATTAGCGACCAGATTAGAGGCGACGCAGCGCAATGCACCGCTTTGTTGACTCTGCAAGGATCCTCAATAGACATCAATGGCTAAAGACAAATTTTAGACGAGTCAAACCTTCTGTGACATTCACTATTTCGTCAGCAGTTAGTCAGTGTCAGATAAGCTGTTTGTGTCGTTGGTAAGAAAATTCAAAAGTGAAATAGATTTACACTAATCTACTAACACAATTTCGCTCGATGTAGATGGTAAGTAAACTATATTGATATATATTATGTAGGTAGCCTAGTACCTCACCGTCGTAGGTTTAAGTTTAAAGTACCAAGGTACCAAGCATATATTGGTACCAAGTATATTGAATAAACTGGCCAAGTGCGATTCGGGCTCGCGCACTGAGGATTCTGTACCACCACAAAATACAATAAGGGTGTCCAAGTAACAGAATTGCCAGTTATTATAACGCCTTCCAAAATTTTCGAAGCCAGTTAATTACTTTGCTACAGGCGCTCGAGTATAACACAATTATAACTTGGTAATGAACAGAAATTTGGCACCGACTCGCACTTGGCCATTATTTATTGTTTGTTGTAGGGTGTGTACTATAATCATGCCAAGTTTGACGCTTGTACATATTATCGTTTTTATGTAAAAAAAAATACGTCTGTTGTATGGGGATTGGGGACCCACCCCTTTAGTTTTTATTTTTTGACTTTTTTATTATTTGTTAATTAATCCGCCGTAACGTTACATATTCTGTGAAAATTTCAACTGGCCATGTATTACGATTCGGAATATAGGTACAGCCGTATACGGGGTGTAAGGGGAACACTCTCGAAGCCAAACTCGTCGTATTGTACCTTACACATACAAACGCCGATTTCACATATTTGTTCCCGCAGACGTACTTCGCTCAGGCAGATTTGATTCAGCTTAAAAAAAATAAGCTGACGACATGAGCCAAGGGAAAAATGCACCGCCGCCGCCAACACAAAAATTCGCGTAAGTAAAACTAGTATATTATACTTTATACCATGACTACGAGAAAAAGAAATATTTAGGCGAAAATAGACATAAAAAGGAAGGTTAAATTAATTAAAATGCACATTAAAATTGGAAAAATTGCTAAAATTAAGTGTAATTTTCTGTCAATGTTATGCCTTGTTTTATAGTAGGTATACCGTAGCATAGAATACATACTCCGTAATGTAGATTAATTCTTTTTCTTCGACAGCTCATTAAAATAAGTTAGGAAAACAGACTCTGAAAATGTGCCAGAAGCTTGATTTTAATTTTTCCATTTGCAAAACTCATCGTAGGTTTTGATGTAAGCCAGCCATGATTTGTTGGGTAGCAAGTTTTCTACTATCTCTTTCGTAAACTCAGGTGTTTACACACAATACAATATCTTCTTCATCACTTGAATGCATTTTCAATCGATAACACTAAACTTCGTGTTCGTTCAACTAACAGTAATCAAAATTGCGCCAATATACTAATGATAGCATAGAACATAAAACAGTTTTTATTCTAATGCTATACTCCTTGTCGAAAATGTCGACCAATCAAATCGAGGCATTGAGATGGAGGTCGAATAGGTATATTGGTGTGTTCTTAATTCAAAATCGTGATTAAAAGGGCTTTTTATTCACTGTTTTCAGTGAATAAAATATTTTTTTAAGAAGGGGAATAATATACAATTTTTTTTTAACTATTTTACTTATTCTATGTTCCCATTTTCATTTAGAAAGAATATTAGGCCTAGGTATATGAAATTTAAAATATTATTATAATATTCAGAATATTTAAATATTCTGACCGCCTTGCATTTTAATTTACATAATAGCAATGATACATTTATTACAGCCTCCTTCCAAAGATTATAAACGGGGGCATCGCAGGGATAGTGGGTGTATCAGTTGTGTTCCCAATAGATTTGGTCAAGACTCGTCTGCAGAATCAAACCGTGGGCCCTAAAGGCGAGAAACAGTATAAAAACATGTAAGTTTATTTATTTTTAATTTTGATCGTTAAATCTACCAAGTTTTTTTTTAAAATAAAGAATAGGTTTACTTTTGGCCTCCAAATCATCTGATGGAAAGCGATGTTGTGGCCGAAGATAGAGCACGTAAACCTAGAAGGTACTCAAGGTACTTATTCACTTTTTGGCCTTGAAGAGACCCAGTGACCCAGGTTATAGTTTTCAGGAAACAAGGACGGTGGAAAAGCATAATTTTTACCCAATATGAAACGGAGAAGGTACCTATATTTATTGCGCTTGCGGTAAGAGATGTGTTCTCAGGTTAGGCAAACAAGGCTTTTCTGAAACATTGTTTTAAATGTGTTCATAATTTGATGAACGCTCTACGACGAAAATAATTGATGGAGAATTTTCGTCTTCTCTAAAATCATGCAGGTGGTTTTATGTTCGTTCATAATTTTGCTTCTGTCGCCTACAATAATATAGAAAATACTTATTCCAAGTACATACGAAAGAATAGATGATAATGTGCGATGTATGAAAAATAAAACACCTACTTATTATAAATTTACCGAGGCGCCGCGCTGCCCCACGAGTGCAAAAAGCGTAACTCAGATTTTGTTCATTATACGGGATTACTTACTTTATAAACGTGCAAAGTGAGATGGAACCGCACGCGCGCACTCTCTTTGAAAAAGACCGCCGAATGCGGTTGAAACTTCGGAGATTCTCACGTACGTAATTCCCGTATATTATACAATCAAAATGTGTGAAAACCATGTCAGTTTCTAATATTTTTTGTGGCAAGTGCCTTTACTTACAAAAAACAATCTAAAAGCTAACACTACAAATACAGTTAGACTGCCCATAGACCGTTGAAGGTCTAAAGACAATCTAAAAGCTCAAGCCCACTACCAGTTGGCAGCGTACCCAGCATGCTGGCGGCATTACCACGCTGAATGGCAATGCTTATGCTTTGAGCCAGGAACACGCCAGAATTTTGGTCACGCGTCGCATTTAATGCATACCTACCTCACTTTGTCAGGACTTGCCTTTCAAAATTATTCCCTCCCATTTTCTAATTGCTATTACTTAACATCTATTAAATGATTACCTAACATTCTAGGTTAGATTGTTTCAAGCAGACGTACGCGGCAGAAGGTTACTTCGGCATGTACCGAGGCTCTGCTGTCAACATCATCCTCATCACGCCAGAGAAGGCGATCAAACTCGCTGCAAACGACATGTTTCGCTATTACCTTACTCTCAAAGATGGGTAAGTCTGCCCCATCGATCATAATTATTATGTTACTTATATATTTTGCGAGCTCAGTTCTATCCCAAACTATACCAAGTAGCATGGAAAGGTAGCGAGTGTGTAAGAAACTAAGAACACTGCTAGTAATGAGCAAGCTCAAAAAAAATGCTGTTTGAGGTTCGAGCATCCTACTTGAGGCGCGGGAAGTGGAACGGATGGGAGTGCGCATGGTAATGTCTGTCAGTACCTTTGACTGCTTAGAGCTAGGAGCATGCTTAAGACTAGCATGCTACATCACATAAAAGCAAGAACATGCTGTTTTAAGTATGATATTTTGTGAGCATGTCTATTAGTAGCTTTAGTCTGCATCTATACGTCTGAATTTCTAGTACCCTGCCTATATTTCGACAAATGATAGCCGGCGGGTCGGCAGGCGCCTGCCAGATTGTCATCACCACTCCGATGGAACTGCTTAAGATCCAGATGCAAGATGCGGGCAGAATCGCCGCTCAGGCGAAAGCTGGTCAGTAGGAAATACCTACTTAGTATCCTATAGAAATCTTGTTTTCTTTCAGCATGCAACTTCTCCCTGGAGATTCTATATAACTAATTCAAGTCTAGATAGACTATAATTAGTTATATAGTAATCATTTAGTTTTTTTTTACGACGTTATGCAGCTTCTCCCTAATGCTGATAGAATTGGATTAGTATAGCCACTTCCCAATTTTATTAAACGACAAATATTTCTAGCCTTGGCAAATTTGTTTGTTGGCCCTGGTGCCGGAGCACCACGACCATAATACGTGGAAAACATACACACGGAGCTTACGAGGGAATACGGCACCGGTACTGCGCCGTACCACACGCCGTACAACACCGTACCGGTACCGGTACCCCTGCCTGTAGATAAGCTACTAAAAGTTGACTTCAGAGCTCGAGAGGATCGGAGTTAGAGCAAACGTACAGTAATCGATTCCGAGATAAAAATTACTATTATTCCATGCGCTAATTTATGCTGTCTACAAACAACACAAGATAGATAGCCCGTTTGTCCAGTTGGTAGTGAACCTATCTTCTAAGCTTGGGGGCGTGGGTTCGATTCCCACCTAGGACAAACATTTGTGTTTGATATCTGGGTATTAATATCTATTTAAGTATGTATTTAAAACTATATATGTATATCAGTCTCTGGCAGCCATATCACAAGCTTTGCTTAGTTTGGGGTTATATGACCGTGTGTGCAAAAATGTCCCGAATATATTTTTATTTTTCAAGTGTGTGCCCCGCTGCTTGCCACACCCGCCACGCTTCCGTCCCGAAGCACGAGGCGCCATCTAAGTTTTATTTTTTGCATATGGTATTTTGGCGCCCCTTGCCATCTGGTGTCTAGCGCGACCGCTCCTCTTGCTCAAGCGAGCCCACGACGAGGAGAGGACGACAACGTTGTCCGACCTTGACCGTAGGCAAAGGAGACGAGACAACACGGAGTAGGTCTCGATGTCTTTGGAGGAGTCGTAGCACAGTGCTGATGGCCCCGACGTATTTCTCTGGAGATCCCAGTGCCCTTTTGCCAAGCACTAAGGCTGGTCAATGGTAGGATTTTAGAGGGTACAACATAACCCGGGTGCTCCCCAACGCACCCGGGTATCCTTGGAGGATTTTCCACACTAAGGAGCGGTTCTTTTTACCGATTGCGATAAAATTTACAGCAGTTATCTAGGAGCGAAAAATAACTCTAGCTAGGTGCCTGCGAAAACTTATTTTCTATCCCAAGCAGTAGTTAATCTACTAATTGTCAAGCTTGGTTGGGGTATATTATATCAGGGGTTCATAATCCTTGGTCGCGAAGGTAGTTGACGTTCTTACATACATAATATTCTGAACGTGAATTAATTAACATGGCCACTAGTTTGGAAATCTGTTTTGACCCAATGAAGCAAATATCTGAGACTACGTAAGTAAATAATAATTTGTATGTACTTATGTAGGTAGGTATATGTTTGGTAGGTATGTTTGTTGATGAAAATTATTTAAACACACTTTTTGAGTTTGACAATAACATCGTTGGGCAAAACAGTCCAGGGTTGCGAGGTCACAAGTTCGGAGCAAACAAACCTATATACAAATAATCTATATCATGAATAGTGATACGGATCCTTTGGTGCGCGGGTTCGTCTCGTACATAGCCGTTTTTTTTTGTGCGGTTAAATAGCATCCTAAAATAAAGATATACCTAATATTTATAATTGTTTCAGAGGGTAAAACTTTCGAAAGGACAACAGCAATGGCGCTCACGAAGAGACTTCTCAAGGAGCGGGGTATAGTTGGGCTGTACAAGGGCATTTCGGCGACAGGGGCCAGGGATATCTCTTTCAGTGTCATCTACTTTCCTCTGTTCGCGACCCTGAATGATTTGGGCCCAAAGGAAAGGCCCGATGGACCCACGCCTTTCTGGTTAGTACTTGGTTGTTTATAACTTTGAGATTTCTGAGATGTGTAAAATAGTTGTCATTGTCATTGATATTTTCCAAGTGGTTTAGACGAATAGAAAAGTTTATATAGGTACCTACTACGGTTAAAAAAGCATTTTTAATCACTATTTTGGTGTTTGAATTTAGAACACATTTAATTGATTTAACCTTCCTTTTTTCTTCATTAAATGTAAATTTTCGCTTAAATCTTTCTTTTTCTTATTTATGGTATAAAGTATAGTATCCAACTCTTGAATAAAACGGATTTATATCGAGGGCCAAGAATCACTCGCATTGCTTTCAGGATTCTAACACTTGAATCATCATGAATCACTACCTATGGTCGTGATTCAGTCATTAAAATTCTTCACTTGCTCGTGATTCAACTATGGGCCTCGCTTTAAATCCGCCTTTATTCACTTATAGGTACCTTTTTATACACCACCGGTTCTCGTACGATCACCGAAGTTAAGCATAAAGCAACGTCTTAATCATCATCCAAGTTCTTAAAGAAAATACCGACTTATAAATATAGCGTATGTCACTCTGGACGTAAAGAGAGGAATCCAACGACACCTCACTGAGAAAATCGGTCAAGCCGTTTAGGCTACGGGAGGTACCACAGGAATCCAAAAACATGCTTACTGCTTACATACAACCAAAAAAACATTACCCTTCTTCTTGGACAGTCAGCTAAAAGTTCGCAAGGTTTGAAGGGAAATGCGTTCCGGTTCGTGAGTAATGTCCAATTCGACCACTGGTAAAAAGACGATAGTATCTCATCTCCAATTGTAAAATCCAACTCGCCCGAAGAATCCAACTCGGATGGGCAGCGTTTGGGAAATTGCGTGACATCTTCTCGTCCAAGATACCACAGTGCCTAAAGACAAGGGTATTTGACCAGTGTGTGTTGCCATATATGGCACTGAAACGTGGTCCTTAACTGTTGGCCTTTTGGAGTCACATAGCGGGTATTGGAGAGAGCTATGCTCGGAGTTTTTTTGCGCGATAGAATCCGAAACCTGGATATTCGCCAAGGAACCAGTCACCGACATAGCTGTTAAAATTTGCAAGTTGAAGTGGCAATGGGCAGGCCACATCGCTCGAAGAATCGATAACCGATGGGGAAGAAAGGTTCTTGAGTGGACCCCACGAACCGGAAGACGCAGCTTAGGTTGGCCTCCCACTGGATGGACCGACGACATATGAGAGTCGCTGGCATCCAGTGGATGCAAAAGGCAGGCTGTCGTTCAGTGTGGAGGTTAAAGGGGGAGGCCTATGTTCAGCAGTGGACGTCTTCTGGCTGATGATGATGAATAGTAAAATGCTTTCGGCAGGTGGACGTTCACATCGGGACTGACCAGCGGGTCAGTGGCGTGTTTGGCTGTCACCCCGATGGATGTAGTCAAGACGCGTATGCAGACACTTACTAAAGGCAGTGGCGAGCGACAGTACACCTCTATCATGGACTGTATTCTGTGAGTACCTACTCTACTTACACAAGCGTTTAGATCTCAGACCAGTCATACAAGGGAGATATGCCTTAAGAGTCGATATGTCGTCAGCTCAAATTCAAGTTTTGCTTCTGCGCGAAACAGGGACAAAAATATGCTATCTACGCCTGCAGGAAGCTATACGCACGAATCGGCACCCGCCTCAGAACTAAATTACGGAAATTTTACATAAAACGAATTTACATTAAATTACATTACACAAATGACCATTAGAATATGAATAAATAAATTGTTACTTACTTCCAGACGTGGAGAAAAAACTTAAAACGTGTTTTAGAAAGCCTGTTTTCCCAGAATTATTCTATCGAGAAAAGTTTCACCAATCATGTTTCCAAAATTACATTTAACTTACCTGTATACTTAACTATTTATAACCAAAATATGAATTTGTTGTTGTTTGCTATAAGCGCATAAATTGATGCAACGCTACTCAAGTTCATCATCATCATCATCAGCCAGAAGACGTCCACTGCTGAACATAGGCCTCCCCCTTTAACCTCCACACTGAACGACAGCCTGCCTTTTGCATCCACTGGATGCCAGCGACTCTCACTATGTCGTCGGTCCATCTAGTGGGAGGCCTACCTACGCTGCGTCTTCCGGTTAGTGGTCTCCACTCCAGAACCTTTCTTCCCCATCGGTTATCGGTTCTTCGAGCGATGTGGCCTGCTCATTGCCACTTCAACTTGCAAATTTTAACAGCTATGTCGGTGACTATGTTGGTACCCAAGTTCACGACATATAAACTCTTAAGGCGCTTGCAGAAGATGCGTAGTACAAGTATATCAAGTGCACGTAGCTACTACGCATAGTCTGCGATGTTTTGCTTAGTGCAAGTGGCAGTGGAAGTGCTATACTTGCTACTTGTACTTCGCATCCTCTGCAAGTGCCTTTAGAACAATAGAGTCCCAAAGGGTCGGCAATGTAATTGTGATGCAATGAATGAACAACTTTTACTATCGGACTAAACCTGAAATTGCGAAAAAACAGCCGTTCCATACATATTGATAGCCCGTTGGTCCAGTTGGTAGTGAACCTGCCTTCTGCGCTTGGGGCGTGGTTCGATGCCCACCTAGGACTAACATTCGTGTAATGAACATTTGTGTTTGTTCTATATCTGGGTGTTAATATCTATTTAAGTATTTCAAAATATATATTATGTATGTATATCAGTCTCTGGCAGCCATATTACAAGCTTTGCTTAGTTTGGGGTCAGATGACCGTGTAAGCAAAAATTTCCCGAATATTTTGTAGTGTGTCAATGACCGTTTTCTATAGAACAGCTGTTTTTTCCGCGATTTCAGTGTTGGTCCTTTAGTAAAAGTTGTTCATAATTATGAGTAAATACAATGACCTCCTTTCGGCTTAGTACAGGGTATACCTATTATACGCGTAACTCTGTATACCTAGTCACGCAGGGTTAGGGATACCATCCGTTAGAATTTTTCCGGTCATGTCCGGATATTTAGACCTTTGTTCGGGCTTTGTATTTTGTCCGGATTCTTTATATTGGACGATTTAATAGTAATCTTAATAGAGTTTCCACAAATATAAAAGAAAAATCGTCTTTTAAAAATTAACCATTATACTAAAATCACAGAAGACATAACTAATAGTACACTAAAATGTCCCGTCTTTATTGAAATGGACTTATTTTTTATGGTAACCCTGGTTTCAAGATGGCGGCGCGGCGTAGTGAAGGAAAATGCCGTGACGTGACGGATGGATGTAAAGTAAACCATGAGACTAGAGTCGAAAGCCGGTTTCAAACGAATCCCACAAAGCGGCGACCTTTCCTACACAAAAACACCGTCGAACAAGTTTTCTGTTAAATACGTGTTATTTTGTAACAGGACAACAATGAAATACGAAGGACCAACGGCTTTCTTCAAAGGTGCCGTTTGCCGTATGATGGTGATAGCACCACTCTTTGGAATCGCACAGGCAATCTACTACATCGGCATCGCTGAATACTTACTGGGGCAGTAGTAAAAATACAAAAACGTATAAAAGTAGGAATCTGTTGTAGTTAGAGTTATTATAAGGTAGGTAATCATGATTGATATTTGGTTCAATTTGATTAATAAAAACCCTATTAAATACTGTTTACGTTTCTAATGATTAATTAATACTAATATTTAATATTTAAAAAAAAACCCTATTTACCTTAGAATAACTACTCAGAGGCGTTGTTTGGAAACCTACCTTAGGTTTCCAAACAACGCCTTCTCAAAACGTAAGCTACAAAATCGCTTTGTAGCTTACTTTTCGATTCAAGAAAATTAATGGATTACCTGTGGAATGTCACACCATAACTCTTATGCTGCTTTTCTGATTTGTTGTGGTACGATTTCACCGCGCAAATTGTCATAGTAAAATTTTTATATTTTTTTTGGAGCCATATGTAACACCATTTGAATGGCTTAAATTTTGCGAATGTACCTACTTGGTTTCTTTGTGTAGTTATTCTAAGCTATTTACCTTGATCACGCCATAAGTTGAGAACGACTTTACCGATTTCATTCATCTTTTTTTGTTAAGTTTTCTAATACTTTGTAGAAGGTTCTTACGGAAAGAAAAATTAAGAAAATTGGTTTGATAGTTCTTAGACAGGACAATGTCTGTCAGGTCGGGTCAGCTAGTTAAAAGCTCTTTGTATTTTAGACGTTGATTTTTAAGAAGAGTTTCTAGATATTTTAAGTCATTTAAATATTTGTCTTTAATTATCACACTTGCGGTCAAACATTTGGCTAGCCCGAAGTTAAAAAATAAACAAATTATAAAAACATTGTATATTTAGCTGTTATTTCTACTCATAAGTTTACGTATACTCTCGTCAACAAAATGTTCTACGGACTAAAGTACAAAGATTAGTGTAGCATTCTATTAGTGAAAAAAAAATTGGATTCGTAGTGTTGGAGTTAAAACAAAACAAAAAAAACTTACAAACTTTATGAACATCCACTTTTTAAAAATCCCGCCTGGACGTCCTCTAAACTAGGACAAATCCGAAGAAACCCGGACGGATGGCAGCCCTACCTGTACCCAGCAGTGGGATAAGGAACGCTGTGGATTATGATGATGAAATATTTTTGATTAATACTTATTTATTTGTCTCTCTACATTATGTTACCTACAAAGTGTGTACATACCTATGTAAAGTTTTAAACTGCCACACAAATTCGAATTATTTCTTCACTTGTACGTTTCTTTTGGTGTTGTTTTAAATAAATTGCTAGCATTATTTTAATATTCACACATTTCACATTCATATCGCTTTTCTCCAGTGTTTTTCCCTGTGTAGTGTCCCTGTGTGTGTAGTTTCAAAAGATTTGCTCGTACTGATTTATAATGATACAAAGTTCTTTCATATGGCTTTTCTCCAGTCTGTTTATACATGTGTTGTTTCAAATATTTTTTTTGTGATGATTCATAATCACATTAGTCACATTTATATGGCATATATCCAGCATGTGCACGAATGTGTTTTTTAGGTAGATGCATGTGCACTTTTAAAATCAAAGATGTCTCATTCATCTGACTTATTTCCAGTGTGTGTACGAATGTGTTTTTTAAAGTAGATGCCTGTGCAGATATATAATCACACAGGTCACATTCATATGGCTTTACTCCAGTGTGTGTACGAATGTGTTTTTTTGAAGTAGATGCCTGTGCAGATTTATAATCACACAGGTCACATTCATATGGTTTTACTCCAGTGTGTGTACGAATGTGTAGTTTTAAACTACTTGCAGTTCGAAATTTATAATCACATTGGTCACAGTTATATGGCCTTTTTCCAGTGTGTGTACGAATGTGTTTTTTTTAAAGTAGATGCACGTGCAGATTTATAATCACACAGGTCACATTCATATGGCTTTTCTCCAGTGTGTGTACGAATGTGTAGTTTTAAACAACTTGCAGTTCGAAATTTATAATTACATTAGTCACAGTTATATGGTCTTTCTCCAGTGTGTGTACGAATGTGTTTTTTTAAAGTAGATGCACGTGCAGATTTATAATCACACAGGTCACATTTATATGTCTTTACTCCAGTGTGTGTACGAATGTGTAGTTTTAAACTACTTGCAGTTCGAAATTTATAATCACACAGGTCACATTCATATGGCTTAACTCCAGTGTGTGTACGAATGTGTAGTTTTAAACTACTTGCAGTTCGAAATTTATAATCACATTGGTCACAGTTATATGGCCTTTCTCCAGTGTGTGTACGAATGTGTTTTTTTAAAGTAGATGCACGTGCAGATTTATAATCACACAGGTCACATTCATATGGTTTTACTCCAGTGTGTGTACGAATGTGTAGTTTTAAACTACTTGCAGTTCGAAATTTATAATCACACAGGTCACATTCATATGGCTTAACTCCAGTGTGTGTATGAATGTGTAGTTTTAAACTACTTGCAGTTCGAAATTTATAATCACATTGGTCACAGTTATATGGCCTTTCTCCAGTGTGTGTACGAATGTGTTTTTTTAAAGTAGATGCACATGTAGATTTATAATCACACAGGTCACAGTTATATGGTCTTTCTCCAGTGTGTGTACGAATGTGTTTTGTTAGAGTATTTGCATGTGCAGATTTATAATCACACAGATCACATTTATATGGCCTTTCTCCAGTATGTGTACGAATGTGTTTTTTTAAAGTAGATGGCTGTGCAGATTTATAATCACACAGGTCACATTCATAAGGCTTAACTCCAGTGTGTGTACGAATGTGTAGTTTTAAACTACATGCAGTTCGAAATTTATAATCACATTGGTCACAGTTATATGGCCTTTCTCCAGTGTGTGTACGAATGTGTTTTTTTAAAGTAGATGCAGGTGCAGATTTATAATCACACAGGTCACATTCATATGGCTTTACTCCAGTGTGAGTTCGAATATGTTGTTTCAAAACACTTGCACGAGCTGTTTTATAATCACACATCAGGCATTTCCGCAGTTTCTCTACCACTCTCCTTTTGATTCCCTCCAAAGATTCCTCCATATTCAAGTCACTGTAGGATGTACTTGCAGATAAAATAACAGTAAATAACAGTTTTCAATAAGTGTACCATCTAGCTCTGGAACTTGCCATGGAATCAACTATGGCCAACTTCAATATTTAGTTTGTAGATGTAATGTAATGAAATGCCGCAACTGAGCTACTATATCTTCTGCACCGCAGAGATAACATGGAACAGAAACATTTTTTGTATTATAACTCCACAGCTCCACGCGTAGATACATATTTATATGTAGTCCGTAGTTGTGGAGCAGAAATTTATAACAGAAGCATATCAACTCGTACCACTGAGGAAATTATAGGGTTTCACCACAGAATTCTCCACACAATGTCTATATAGGTAGAGCACTCACAGTATGATATTTTAAAAACTACTGATACCTATACTGTTCTATAATTTAATCCACAGTAGAAGTTGTAGAACTTAGTTATTGCGCCTTGGGTCCTACCTGTAATCTGGGCGTCGATTCTGCTAATTTGTAAATGTTTCAATGGAGTGTCAGTGGAGTGTCGATGGAATAGTTTTACACGTTTGGTATTCTGCTAGTTATTTAAGACCAGTGGCTTTCCAATTACTTTCCATCGAACTGCCTTTTAATTTATTTTGTATTCCGTTCTTCAATGGCGTATCAGTGTAAATTCAATAGTTGAACATTTGGTATTCTGCTCGTTATTTGACGTTTGTTTCAATGGCCTTCCACACTCCCACGACACTCCGCCGACATTCCATTGAAAGGCCACTGAAGTTTTAGCAGAATACCTTTTTTGTCACTTTCATAATGGAATCTCAGTGGAGTGTCGTGGGAGTGGCAGGCCAATGGGATTTTAAATAAATTAGCAGAAACGACGCCCAGGTCGCACCTTGAATTAGCTTCTTTTAAATCCTTCAATATACTTACTTCCAAGCAAAGAAATGCTCTCAAGGGTTCCAACCCATGGACGTAACAACCCCATTAGTTTTATAACGTCCTTACCTAAGTTCTTATCTGGCCTTGTTCCATTAGATAATGTTCTCCAAACCAAGCATGAAATCATGTAATGATAAATAGGGCTCTCGTGCTATCACTAGTTCGGTGTATGTAATAACACTCTATGTACCTACTAGTCGCTCTATTGAGTAATTACAAATATTACAATGAATGAAATCAACATGAGAATTCAGAAGACGGTACAAAAAGAAAACAAAATAAGTCGGGGTGCTCTTCGGATCTGTCACCCATATCGACCTTTTTTTTTTGTTAATTTATTTATGTCCGTGATTCAATGTCCTTTAGTCGTAATATTATCCATGTTTACACAGTATTAAAAGAGTCAAACAAGTCATAGTCACAGTCAGAGTCAAGCAAAGTAAGGCAGAGTCCAGTCAAACTCACGCCCCTGTAAAGTGGTGGAGATTTACATGAACCTCCTATGGAGTTTTGGAAACAACACGAAAAGACATGTTTCACCTCGTTATATCACTTTCCACACTCGAGCACGTTAAGAAAACCCTGAACCGACTACGGTCTCAAGTGGGCCGAAGTCGGGATAATATGGCAAAGTGGGGTTATATAAAGGGCTCTGACACCGAATGTCTTTGTGGTGTGAACCCTCAAACAATGACACACTTGATGGACTGTGCAGCGTGTCCTACAACTTGCACACAAGACGACCTGAATGAAGCCACGGAGAGTGCCATTGGGGTGGCAAAGTTCTGGTCTAGAAACTTGATTTGACAATAGAATTGTATTTTGCGGAACATCGACTCGAAAGAAGAAGAAGACCTAATATAACATCACTAGACCTAATTTACTCGACGTGCAATGTCCACGCTTCAACTTTTATGGTCATCAATTATCATGCTGTACATTATCGGGGTATGTATTATTGAACAGAGTCAGAGTACGGCATAATATTGTTCGCCACAATATTGCACATCATGATAATTCGTGTACTCGTATCAAATATCGGTCTGTAGTTCTGTACACTATCGCTTGGACATTATTGGGCCGAGCCAACGGAGCCAACGAATTCAAATGTACGTAGTACGTAGTACATATAGGTCGTTGGGCTGAGCTGATAATGACTGTAATGCATGATATTGCACGGTACGATAATGCACAGCATGATATTCGATACATGCACACGAATTGTCATGATGTGCTTTGTACGCCGTACAATATCATGCCGTACATTATCTGTGTCGTGCATTATTGTATTGCATCCCTCCCTAGTCGGTCGGATATCTGTATCTTCATTGGATTTTTATTCTGTGATTTTTAGTGTAAATTTAAAATAAGTAAAACATTGATTTCCCGTAACTCAATTTCGGTGTTTTTATATCCTCTGAATTAAAGGTACGTTTAAAATGCTAATGATAAATAAATATGTAATGTACCGCTACCGTGTTTGTAACAAAAGTTCAACTTGAAAAAAGAACAGCTTTATATGATCGTGTGCCTTGGCAACCGCCGACAGACTGTTTAATTTTATTGATCCAGTCCAGAACGCAATTCAAAAATCTTCTATTTTAAAGTAAGTAGTAGATAGCCATTGGCGAGCCGGTGAGACAACAGTCTATAGGAACATCGGACTATGCAAGCATGCTCAAAAAGCCAACCAGCTAATTTAGACCAGGTTAAAGGCGATGAACCACTGGCGGTTTTACATTACCTTTGACTCACGGGCTCTTGGCATACCATAAGTTTTGCTCGCTTTTGGCATCCCACTTTACAAGAGCAATCAAGGGCTACCTCAAGAAAAAGACAGCGGTACCTATATATACTTCTGTGTGCTGATGGAAAAATCTCAGATAAAATTAAATATTTATTACAAGACAAGTTTAAACGGATAGGGCTTATACCAAAAAAAATAAAAAATTAAAGGGCCATAACCATTGAACTTGCTCAGTAAAAACGAGACAAAACCGTTGGACATATACTTCGGCACCTAATTATAACCATCTAAAGTACATTTAGTGTTGATAGTGGTTTTTTGTCTTGTATTTACACTTCGGATAAGCACACGAAGGCATAATTTTGTAAGATGTTTCGTTATCAAGTAACAAGTCATGTGTTGCACTTCCTACGGCAAGAGGCCGACTGAAACGAAGTGAGCCAGCACTCATTTTGTAATCTTCAAAAATGCGCTTCTTCTGGGTCCATTCATTTTATTTTGGTTGAAGGGATTGAGTCCATAATACCGGACAGTTTGAAACATTTTCTCTATGGGGTTAAGTTAATTGACTTATCCTTTACCTCTCCACAAAGCCCTGTATAACAACAAAACAGAAATCTAATAAATTGATAATAAAGTGACCCTAGAAATTATTTTTCAATTTCCTGTAATGGTGGTACTAAGCTGGGAGGAGGTTATTGTACTTGATCATTATAAACAACTATTTTAACAGACCCAACCTAGAAATTTTGGAAAAAACTTAAACTCAAAAAATATAAGGAGTAGCTGAAATTTTCTTTGTAATTTCAGGGTTCGCCCCATAGTTAAAGTTGATCATTGTGATGAGAATACTCTATTAGCTTAGGACCACTGTTATTATGTGATGTATGTTTATCTATACTAATATTATAAAGAGGAAAGATTTGATTGTTTGTTTTGTTTGTTTGCATTGAATAGGCTCCGAAACTACTGAACCGATTTGAAATATACTTTCACTGTTGGGAAGCTACACTATCCCCGGGTGACATAGGCTATAATCTATACCCGTGCGAAGCAGGGGCGGACCGCTAGTCACCTAATAAAGGTACTGATCCTAAATATGTACTGGTATTATGAAAGAAAGAAAAAGAAAGAAAGAAAATAAATTTTATTCGACACCTTCACAAAAAACTTATATCTAGAGGATACAATCGATGTCGAATGGGTTATGGAGATCTACCAAAAAGTTTCTGTTAAATGAGGTATTGCCATCGATTCTGATGTATTCTAAACTAAACTAAATTTGACAGAGCTCTTAAATTGATGCCATCCTTCTCTCACATATTAAAATGAAAAGAGAGGCAGATAATTTTAATCCTGTCAGATTGGTTTAGTTTAGTGAGTGGTATGACAGAATCGATGCCAATTTCGGTGTTTCATATTGCAGGATACTAAAAAACTAGCTTGTTTCTCTCGTCAAAAAGAGAAACAAATGACAGAGCTATCCAACGAAAGATATTAAATATCATGCGCGCCGTGCATTACTTTTAGTGTTCTTTCCACTAGATGGCTCTGAGAGTATCATTCATGCCATTGAAAAGTTCCACTTTCCACCTCCTGATCATCATCAAATCAATTTGATGGTACCAAATTATTGTATTGTCATCCGAATTACATGTACTCGCAAAGTTTTAAATCCATAAGGCAATGCGGTAAAATTTTGATAGTTATTTGAGAACTCTCAAAGCCCTCTCAACATTGAATTGCATTTTTATTTTTTTTTCTTCTTCCCCGTATTGGGGCTTTTGGCTCCGCATGATTGACGCAGTTGCATTATTGCATTTTTAGGTAGAAGTTCCGCTGATCCTCAGTTCAACAGTATCTCAAAAATTGAGAGAGGTTTTTTTAAGTAAGTAACACTGCAAAAGTAGCTTAAAATAGATTTCCAAGATTTGATTACATTTTTAGCTAAAGTAAATATTATTACAGATATATAAAATAAATAAACAATAGCAAAGCATGGGCAGTTACGTTTAATAGTTAAAGTGCAACAATTTTTTTGCCTAACCGGCACTTTAACTGAAATGTTGATGTTTGTTAAAATTAAAGTAAGATGATGCAACCCACCTTTATTGTAATAATAACAAAAGAAGGCAATTTTATTATTTACTTTGACTTTGCTAAGACTAACAGATGTCAAATGCCATCTATTTATATTGGCCCTATGAAGCAAATAAAAAAATTATATGTTAAAAGCATATTTATACAAGGAAGGCCCGTTGTTTGCAATGTTCATATGAATGAGGCATGTGGTCTTTCCGGTCACAAATTTCTCGTTGATTTATGGCTAATTATAAACAACCTGCAATTTTCAGAAATATGTAATTACGATGACAGTTAATGATTATGTTTCCATTGCGCTGATTTGATATGCAAACGGAAAAAGGACATTAAAGTTATAAATAGTTAATTGGCCCATTGAGTTTGAATTACATTTTTAGGGTTCCGTACCCAAAGGCTAAAAACGGAACCCTATGTTGTCTGTCTGTCTGGCAATGTTACGGCGTATTTACTAAGAAATAATAAATGAGTCAAAAAGTAAAAACGACTGTTACACGAAAGGTGGGGGACGCTCCCCTTTCATACAACAAAACAATATTCAATAATTTTTGTATCAGCTCTAATGTAAAAACGAAAATATGTACAATCGTCAAAATTCGCATGATTATAGTACACACTCTACAAGTATAACAACAAATAATAAATAATGGCCAAGTGCTTGTCGGTGACAAGATTCTGTTAATTACCAAGTTATAACTGGTAAATTCGTATAATTTTGAATTTTGTGGTGGTCGGAACCCTCACTGCGCGAGCCCGACTCGCACTTGGCCGGTTTATTTTGTTAACATATCGGCAAACATGTTAACATGTTAGTTAACAGGCTGGTGAGCAAAGAGTCAGTTTTAAAAGGTTTTTTTATGTAACAATAATTAATCATTATTTGTCTTTCCGGTCACAAATTTGTCATTATTTATTTGTCATTGTTTAGTTTCTATAAATTAATTTGTATAGATGTAAATATGGAATAAACTGCCCGTGGCCCGTCGATGTGAATTCTACTATTAAAAAAAAACAATTACAAAAATAGCAGGTAAACAAACCATCTCATGATAATTTTATTATTTTGTGCAAGCATATTTTTTTACTAATATTCGTTATTTTGATTCAGTTAAAAATAAGGCGACAACATGAGTCAAGGGAAAAATGCAACGCCTCCACCAGCACAACAATTCGCGTAAGTACCAACACATATTACCTTCTATGCAAGGGTACACACATGGAGTATACAAAGCTGAAAGGAGCTCATTGAACTCCATCATCGTTATCCTAATTAGGGTTACCATTTGTCCGGAAATATCTGGACTTTAGAACTTTGTCAAGCTTTTTTAGCTTAGATGATGTAATATGAGTAAATCTAGATTAACGTTTTTGTAGTATAGTAGTCTTTTTAAGAGGCCTATTACAAAATGAACCGTTCAATTTTAAGTATTTGTATATTCGGGCATTCACCAATCTGCACTGGGCCAGCGTGGTGGATATGACCCAATCACCCTTTTGGGGTAGGCTAAAAGTCCAGCAGTGGACTGTTAATAGGCTGATTATGATGATGACGATGATATTCGGGCATAAAACGAATAAATAAAGCCGTAATTTTCAAGATAAGTAATAAAATAAGTGAACCATAACATAAAAATGTTTATTTTATGACAATAATTTAACGAAATCCATTCTCAAACTTTCCCTCCTAAAGTTTTACGAAAAACTACTTTTGTAAATTGGAGGTAACAAATGGATGTGTTGAGTTTAACCAAAATCTGAAGCCGCTAAGTTCAATAAAAAATACAGATCTATTTAATCATCATCATCATCATCCACAGCCTTCCTTATCCCACTGCTGGGTATAGGCCTCTCTCTTGCTATGCCATCTGCCTCGGTCCTGTGCTAATCTAGTCCAGGTTCGACCCGCGATACAGATACTGAATTTTCTACAGATCTTCTTAGTTGTAAGAAAAAAAATATACAAAAAATCCAGTTTTCGATGCTTTTTTCGTCAAAAAATCTGATAAGGACCCTTAAGGCAACCTGGACCATTCATACAAAATAAACTTCAATCGTTCTCCTCTCCATCGCCGATCTATTATAATAGCCCTCAATTGAACAATAGGGGACTGTGACCTAAATACTTATTCGCTTCGGTGCAGTAGACTGGATTTTTTTAGTATTATACAATTCTAAAGTTTGTATTAAGTGTGTCTGCATCTTAGATCAGACTAACAAGGGAGATATGCAGCGCTGGATTTAGACTAGTCTGCAGGCCCAGGAGCAGCAATGGAATGGAGGACCTTTTTTTAAAAAGGTTAACTGAAGACACTGGAGGACAATAAAATTATCGTTTATATTCTAATGTCTCCATGTATTGAATTACTGAGACTTTTGAGTATCAGTAGTTGAATGATTTTAGTAGTTCAATGAAAAAAAAACATTAGAACTAACGAGACTAACAAGGCTCAGTAGTTCAATCAATTGAACTGGTAACTGAACTTCTGAGACTTTTGAATCTCACTAGTTCAATCAAATTATTTCATTGAACTAGTGAGACTAAAAAATCTCAGTAGTTCAATCAACAGTTCAATTGATTGAACTACTGAGATTTTTTTTAGTCTACTAATAGACGATATTTTTCACGCACACTAAGAAACCTTGTAGTGACACCTTGACCTTATGAACCACATGTAAAAACGGGCAGCAAGGTAGTCTACAGGGTGAGTTAAAGGCATCAATCCTGATTTAGGCTTGATGCTTTAACACCAGCCATGCCTCCATACCATATCTCCCTTGTCGAGGTAATTTATACTCCATAAATACCTATTAAAATACCTACACAACTACTGCAGTTAGTAACAACCACCTTTTAAGTAGTTGTACACTGATGTAACACAAAGTACTAATGCAAAACAGCGAGTAGAAAAGATCTACAAAAAAAATAATAGTAATTTCAAGACTATTCAAACTCATTTCCATAATTCAAATAAGATATGGCCATGACAATTCATTAGTTCTTCTACATACAATATATTTCAATATATACAATATAATTTCGAATAATAAATGGTTAACAGGCTAGGCGTTTTATGGTTGTTATGTGTGGTCGAAGAATGAGAACACACTTTTAGGTGCTTGGCGACAGATTTTCAACTTGACGGTAGTAGAGGGTAGAGAGCCAGCCAGGCATTAGAAAGTGCTATCACTATGCCGACATAGCTATGAAAATTTGCAAGTTGAAGTGCCAATGGGCAGGCCACATCGCTCGAAGAACCTATAACTGATGGGGAAGAAAGGTTCTTGAGATCACGAACCGAAAGACGCAGCGTAGGTAGGCCGCCCACTAGATGGGCCGACGTTCAATATAGAGTTCTAAGGGGGAGGCCTATGTTCAGCTGTGGACGTCTTCTGGCTGATGATGATGATGCTACGGCTTCCTCACGATGTTTTCCTTCACCGGCAACTCAACCATTGAACGCCATCGCTACATAATAATAAATACTTATTTAAATTCTGTCATAGTTTGACCATTCTAAATAACACATTAGTTAAACACTATTTACTGAGCACAATGGATATGACCGTGACATGAATTTGCTACAGATACACATTCAGCTAGATTAGCTACATTTTGAGCTAGTTTAATGTTTACTATCATTTAGCAGATGCCAAATTTTAGTGATAATGTTTGTATTACATTTTCACATCAAAGCTCTAAGTAATCTGCTAACTCATTCTTAACATAAAAGATTATAACACTTTCAATAATCATGCGGACAATTATAATGATACCTAACCATCTAAATATTTCCATATTAAGATGGTTACGTTTAGTTTTTATATCTATTTCGTTTGGCTAGCAATAATGTATGCAATAGATTGATAATTTATGTTATTTCTGGTAGTAAATATAAGAAACTAGCTGCTCGGGTTTCACCCGCGTTGGTTACTCTTTATATCAGTAGCTATCTGCCAGTGAAAAACCCGTGAAAAGATTGGCCCAGCCGTTTTGGAGTACATATAACAGATACATTACATACATACACACTATGCATTGTCTATATCACAGAAAAGAGAAGTAAATAGAACGGAAATGAGAAGGAAAATCTGTCGCCAGGCATTATGACAGAGTTTTGCTTGAAAATTCTCATGTATGTCAACGCATCGAACTCCGCATCCAAAGAACTTGGACCTTACTTTTTGGGTTACGTCTCAAAGTTCTTTGTCCGCATCACAGCTGCTAACTGATTTCAAATAACTGACGTTTCGTTAATATGGGTGCAACTTGCTACAAAAAAAATCTTATAAAAATGCCTTGACAGCCGTTCTAATTTAAACAATTATTTTTTTCTTTTCTGTGGTCTATATAACGGATGTCTATGTAAATGTCATGAAACTAAAGTACCGCCAATAATTTAGCGTAACCAGTTGGCCGTAAGGCCCCAGGACTTTTCACCCCCAACTTATATTAGAACTAGCAACGCACATGTAAATCTATTTTTTTTTACACCTTGGGTTACATTATTGGAGCTTTAGTATGGATCCCTATTTTTTTGATAATATAATATAGCCTGTCTCCCGGGGATAGTGTGGCTTCCCAACAGTGAAAGAATTTTTCAAATCGGTTCAGTTCGGAGCCAATTCAATGCAAACAAACAAACAATCAAATCTTTCCTCTTTATAATATTAGTATAGATTAGATGCTTCTGCTCCATTTAACAGTCACCCCGTAATTTTAACATTTCGAAAAAAAAAATTGGCCAATTTCTGTATTTGCCTATATTGGGTAAAATTATACCTAAACAAAGAGATAAAATCTCTTTACAGTGTGATACCGGCAAAGCGCTCTTTATCTGTCAGATAATGCCAAGGAAAACTGATTACGTAAATGAGTACACTGATAACTATTATCTTTTAAGTGCTAAATCTTATTTACTCTACCACATGCATAGAGATGAAAGGTTTAACCTTGCCAATAAGAAAGACTTCCTATCTGCTGCTGTTTAAGATAATACGTATCACTGAAAACATAATTTTTCAAGGTTTTAGCTAACTTAATTTTGGCCTTTGCCATGGTCCAAAATACCCCTGAGGTTTACCATCTAAAGTCGGTTCAAGAATTTATTTGCTATGACAGCTGCAATAACATTGTAGAACGCTGAACAAAATAATTTTAATACTTCACTAAAGTAAATTTAATATTCGGGGCATTTTAGCACATACGGTCATCTGACCCCAAACTAAGCAAAGCTTGTGATATGGCTGCTAGAGACTGATATATATATCTATACTAATATTATAAAGAGGAAAGATTTGATTGTTTGTTTGTTTGTTTGTTTGCATTGAATAGGCTCCGAAACTACTGAACCGATTTGAAAAATTCTTTCACTGTTGGGATGCTGCACTATCCCCGGTTGACATAGGCTATATATCCCGGCTTCGCCCGTGCGTAGCAGAGGCGGCCTACTAGTATTCATATATATTTTTAAATACATACTTAAACTACTACTTACTTACTGACTTTTTACTCGTATTAGCAAATGATATTTGCAAAGTATCGCACATTATTCGTATACCTAATTGAATTGTGGGGCCTTACGGCTTATTCTTAATGCGGGCTCGAAACAGAGCAGTTCGGGAAATCACGCGAACGTGTACCTTAACACGCCGAGATACGGTTTGTGGTCGCACAACGTGTCGCAATCAACAAAATATCGTAGAACTGCTTAAAACAGAAAGCCGTAAGGCCCCTGATACCCATACATCATGAAAATTGGTAGTAAATTTATATGTTTGTAAGCCATAACAATACTTTATACCGGCACTGCAATAAAAATTTCATCATCATCACCATTTCAGCCATAGGACTGATAGGACGACCTGATAAGCCTCCTCCATCGATCTCTAAAAAGGCCAGTTGGAAGCGGCCTGCATCCAGCATTTCTCTGGTGTGTCTTTTAGATCCCCTGTCCATCTTGTTATCATGTCCTACGCTGCGTAAAAATTAATGTGAATATTATGCTATATTTTCATTTACATGACAATCTTTATTTATTACAGCCTCCTTCCGAAGATCATAAACGGGGGAATCGCAGGGATAGTGGGTGTATCAGTTGTGTTTCCATTGGATTTGGTGAAGACTCGTCTGCAGAATCAAACCGTGGGCCCCAAAGGCGAGAAACAGTATAAAAACATGTAAGTTTCATTCTACAATATGTAAAAAACATGAAATAGAATGAACTAATCATTCTATTTCACATTTGACCCCCCCATACTCTATATTTTTTTATATCTTCATCAATGACAAAATGTAGGAGCGAGAGAACTGTGGACGGAAAAAGCCGCTTTAACATCCTGATGTGGACGAACGCAACCAAGAATCAAGAATTAAAAAAAACTCGCTTCAAGTTTAGTGGTATCGAAAAGATACAATACATATAACACGAAAAAATTGCGAAATTGTTGACTAAGGTTTTATGTATATTTACGAGTAGTATTAGGTATCCATATGTATTTTGATAAGTTGTTGGAAATCGTCATGAGTGAACTGCGACCAAAACCACCGGCGGATGGGCATCAGCGTCCTATTGGTACACGGTGAACGTCTGTGATCCCCAAGCTGCCTGCCAAGTGTGGGGATTATGGCAAAACTTCTCTCTAAGAGGAAACCTTTTGTTCAGTAGTGGACGTTTATTGGCTCATGATGTGTGTTTTGAGAACATCTTTTAAAAATGATCAAATAAACCTGAAATTGCATTATGTAGGGTCACTTCAAAATTTAACCTATCAAAGTTATATCGGGACACATTATCTTTTAACAATTAAAAAGTATCAACAAATTGTGACCTTGACCTCACAGATGAAACAGAGGCGAAAATATTATCATTGTTTATTTATTACGTAATATATATGATTGAAAAGTTTAATTACATGAATCATTCATGCTATTTACAGACACCATGCTTATTGCTTATCGCAGCATGGGCAGAGACGTTGGGACGCTTTATGTTGTTTGTTTATCTTTTTTTCGCATTTACCTACAACGGGGAATGTTTTGAAGAGCTGTTTGTTCTTATGCCAGCGTCGCGGTTTTATCATCGCACTAGCCGCACCGCCTGAAAGTTGATCCACATATTTTCATCATTTCAGCCATAGGACGTCCACTGCTGGACATTGGCCCCCCCATCGATCTCCAAAAGGGCCGGTTGGAAGCGGCCTGCATCCAGCGTTTCCCTGCGGTCTCTTTTAGGTCGTCTGTCCATCTTGTGGGTGGACGTCCTACGCTGCGCTTACCGGTCCATGGTCCACATATCATAGATCTGTATGTAAAAATCGCACACTGCATTTTACGCGATCTGTTTTGCCTCACACCTGCAATTTGTGGAATGAGCTCCCAGTAGATGGGATAAACAAAAAGTACAGTAAAGCCTATACCCAGCAGTGGGATAAAGAAGTCTCTAGACTATTAGTATATCTAGACTATTACTATATCTATGATAATAAATAATATCGAAACTATTCTATGTATGAAAAAGAAGTACTAATGAAACATCTAGCTTTTACCACCCAAGAAAAGCTTCAAATGCTCTGGAAGGACTTGCATTAGGGCATTGTTACGCCATAACACAGGTTAATTCCTAGCTTGGGTAACAAGGCTCCTCATCATGGAGTATTTATTTAAGGAACAAACTATTGTTAAATTTTTATGATAGAAAACGTTTGTAGACTCCAAAAATATATTTTCATTTCCATTTTTCACTTGGTTTTCTTGGAATGAGTTGCTATTCTTGGATAGACTTTCCATTCAACGTCTTTCATCTCTACCCCACTTCCTAATTGATAATTATCGTACCTAACATTCTAGGTTAGATTGTTTCAAGAAGACGTACGCGGCAGAAGGTTACTTCGGCATGTACCGCGGCTCTGCTGTCAACATCCTCCTCATCACGCCGGAGAAGGCGATCAAACTCGCTGCAAACGACATGTTTCGACATTACCTTACTCTCAAAGATGGGTAAGTTTGAATCAATAACGTACCTCCCAATAGAGTTGCCAACTTTTTATACAAGAAAATAAATGTCACGTTGTCAACTTGGGTTGCATTGCATAAATTTGCGCGGTTATGGCAAACAGTATCAAATTCATATTTTAGTTATAAATAGTTGCAGATATAAATTAGTAATGTAATTTTAGAAACATGATTGGTGAAACTTTTCTCTATAGAATAACTCGTTGAAAACAGCCCTTCTGAAACTAGTTTTTAGTTTTTTTCTCTGAATCTAGAATTATTTATCTATTCGTTTTTGCATATTCTAATGGCCATTTATTTATTGTAGCTTAATGTAAATTGGTTTTATTTAAATTTAAAATGGTTCTTGAGTGATCTGACGAATTTCATCATTTGTCGCTTACGTTATTTATTTCTGAAGCGGGCGCCGACTCGTGCGTATCACTTCAAGCGTAGATCTCATACATTTGTCACTATTCGCAAGCAGCAAGGGCAAAACTTAGATTTGAGCTAACGACGTATCGACTCTTAAATGTGCGAAAAAGAAAATAAACGGACGGTGCTATCTGCCTTAAACTTTTGGTGCCACACTAGAACAGACTGTCTTGAAGGATAATAATAGGCAAGTCATACCTGCCACTTCATCATAATCAGCCTTTTAACAGTCCACTGCTGATCTTTTAGCCAACCCCCGAAAGAGTGATGGGGCCATATCCACCACACT
Source organism: Agriopis marginaria (assembly GCA_932305915.1). Classification (NCBI taxonomy): domain Eukaryota; kingdom Metazoa; phylum Arthropoda; class Insecta; order Lepidoptera; family Geometridae; genus Agriopis; species Agriopis marginaria. The sequence continues at coordinate 8,678,905 of OW029933.1, forward strand.
GGCCCAGTTGCGGGTTGGTGGATTCACATACGCCATTGAATTTCTTCTCCGTACGTGTGCAGGTTTCCTCACGATGTTTTCCTTCACCGAAAAGCTAGTGCTATGAAAATCCGTACATAAGCTCCAAAGAGCTCATTGGTACGGGCCCGGGGTTTGAACCGGCGACCTCACGCTTTCAAGTCTAGCGGTCTCCCAAATGGACTACCACGGATTTAACCACCTGCCACTCACTCTCATTGATATGGACATGGAAGTGACAGGGATATGAATAAGCCCGCTCTATGTAGATTAGCCTATGGATCACATCATATACATAAAATGTGAATTTCCAGAACACTGCCCATATTTCGGCAAATGGTAGCTGGCGGGATGGCAGGCGCCTGCCAGATAGTCATCACCACTCCTATGGAGCTGCTTAAGATCCAGATGCAAGACGCGGGCAGAATCGCCGCCCAGGCTAAAGCTGGTCAGTACTAGTAACGGTTTTTTTTCTCTAGATGCTATTGCTATCGGACAGGTTTGACTTGGATAAAGAAGTGAAAAATATAATAATGTTTTAAACTACTCAAGAAATTATTTAAATTGGCTAATAAAATACTCAGATGTAAATGTTTCAAGTTTTTGATCAGATTAGGAAGGCATGCTCTATTCCTTTTCCGCAAAGTAAGTCTCGGTATGAAGTTTGTATGGTGTAACCTCAAGTGACGTCATTTGTAAGTATAGTGCGCTTTGTCTGGCATTATAATATCTTCCTTAATTCCGAATACATTTTAATTTTGTTTTCGGTGATTGTCTCTGTTTATGGTCAGTTTTTTTTATATTACAATAAAAAAATACCAGTCTGATAGCCTATGCCTCTCCCTGCTGCTGTTAGATTTCATTAAAATAGCCACTATCCTACTATGTATAAGCATCATTCATTTGTAAAAACGGTGAAGGAAAACATCGTGAGGAAACCGGTATGTCCAAGAACCTCCAAAGTTCAAAGACATACGACATTCACCAACATGCACTGGGTCAGCGTGGTGGATTAGGGCCCATCCCCTCTCTAAGAGAGTCCCAGCAGTGATAGTGACATGATAGGCTGTAATTATTTATTTGTAGGTGTATTTTTATATATTCGTTTTTTATAGTGATTCTTAATGCGATTTCGTGTACGACACTTTTCTTTGGCCGACGCTTTCGTTTAGTGGGTATTTTTAGTATGGAGCGTGACGGATGTCTTTCACAATAGTTATTGGAGGTGAAAAATCGATCTAACTCCCGAAAAGTTGTTTTCAGTCCTAAGCATTGATTGGCCGCCCAGGTGCTTCAGGTTTTACATAAATGTAGATTGATCATCATCCAGCTAGTAGTTTAGAAAGTGCTTTGATGATTCGATAGAAAAATTTGGCACAATGCCCATTTACCTACGTAAAATGTTTACAGCTAAAAATATATTGTCCGCGATATTGTATGGACCTTGAACTTTATTTCAAGATTAAGGTTAAAGTTAGATATACTTATTTGATTTTTACGATGCCACTCACATTCTTACGTTCTAATTATACTCGCACTATTAGCCGTTGTCTTGCATTAGTGCATTTTCTGTATTTGAGCCAAGCCACTAGATCAGGGGTGTCCAACAAAATTTTGTGGCGGGCCGGATTTATTAACTTTGTAACTGTGGTGGGCCAAGAGATGTTTTAATTAGATGCTTAAAAGCAGTAAAGCAAGACTAATATAAGTAAAATGATAGAATGGCCTGTACTTTTCATGCGCGGAGTGAGTGGCTGGGTGAGAGGGGCGGTAATGTTAACGTTTTCGCGCGCAGGTGTTGTTCCAGGAAGAAAAATGGCATTTACGGTTTATTTTTTTGGTCTCTCCCGATATGCTAGTCCACGTTTTCGCCGAGTAAAATATTAAAACAGTGTTTTAATAATTTTACGAACATGTGACTCGTCGTTCTTAACAAAATTTCATCAAAAAAAAGTTTAAAGTTACCCAAGTTTTGACTCGTTCGCGGGCCGGATTAGGAACCTTGGCGGGCCGCATTGTGGCCCGCGGGCCGTATGTTGGACACCCCTGTGCTAGATGGACCGAAGACATCGTGAGACTCGCAAAAGTGGATGCAAATGGCAGGCTGTCGTTAAGGGGGGAGGGAGGCCTATGTTCAGCAGTGAGTGGACGTCTTTAGGCCGATGATGATTATTTGAGCCAAAAGAGGCCAGTTTGCAGCTGGTAATGCCAAATGTGTCTAGTTTGATATTTTAGCTTAAATTTATTTTAATTTAAGTTACAATGTCAAGGACTCCTTTTGCAGTATCTAGTCACAAAAAGTGTAGGAGTAATCGTGAGGAGTAGAAGGATATTATGAAGGCATTTATTAGCAGTGGGATGGACCAGGTCAGGCGCAAAAACAAATGTCATCCAAAAACAGTATACAGAGTTACGCGGAAAGGGCGTACTAAGCCAAAAGGGGTACATAGTACCTACCCATCTTTATGAACTACCTCTACTATGGGACCAACCCTGATATCGCGAAAAAAATATCAACGTGTCAAAGACTTGCAGGATTATTACAGAGGTTTGATTGTGATCGTGATTGCAAGCCATCCCGTTGGCATCTACTTACTCACACAACGCGCGTTAGCGAGATGGCGCGCGATCGCGATCACAATCCTAATCGAACGGACATCCGTAATAAGGACACATGTCTGTGCGTCATTTGTTAGAATAGAGAGAATGCACATGTCCAAGAGTTTTTTTTTAGGATAATTGGAGATTCAGTTTCAGTAGATCCTTCATGAATTAAAAGTTCTTCTAGGCGTTCTCGGTGGACCTCGCAAAATTCAGTGCGTTTAAATAGCATCAATGAATAACAATGTCCTAATTATGATTTCAGAGGGTAAAACATTCGTGAGGACCACAGCGTTAGAGCTCACGAAGAAACTTCTCAAGGAGCGAGGTATTTTTGGGCTGTACAAGGGCATTACGGCGACGGCGGCCAGGGATGTCTCCTTCAGTGTTGTTTACTTCCCCCTGTTCGCTACACTGAATGATCTCGGACCGAAGGAAAGGCCCGGTGGACCCCCGCCCTTCTGGTTAGTATTTGGTAACTCAGTTAAATCTGATCAAGGATTGTGTTTTTAAACTAAACTTCGTTATAAATGGTAGGCAACAAAAAAATTAAGGTGTCTTCAGATTACGATTACGGATAACTGGTAACCATCCGCTATCTGGCCTTCATTTACTATCCGGCCGGATACCAGATAATAAGCGAGTATTCGTCCGGATACCGGTTTACAAAAAAATTTGCTCATATATTTAATCCACATAACAAATGTATTTATCATATTTTTATTTCACACCAAAAATACTTTTATAATAACAATAACAACACAATAGCACGTTTACAATAACCTCAAGTGATCATGCTGGCAATCGATTCAATAAGTCAATGAAACACTTGTTAATGTTGCTAACTTACTTGCTTTTTTATTATATCCATGGGTGGGTGAATTGGGGCCCCCTGTAACTGCCCACCTAATTGTATGTTAAATAAATAAATAAATAAACTTTGCTCATGAACGAAAAGACCCAATTCACCCAAGCCCGTCCGATCGTCCATACGCCACCTACGCGAGATTGCTCGTTATGATGCGGCAATCGGCAATGTTTGGCCGGATATCCGGCAATTCTGCTTCATATTTGGCCGGATATTTGGTATCCGGCTAAACAGCTAACCGTTTCATCTCGTAATAATAACTTTCCCCACACTATTTCCTAATATAGTGTAGTCTTATACCCAGCAGGGAGGTATTCTAGGCTGATTGTGATGATGATGAATTGGATAAGAAAACTAATTAAAGCAAGCTTAACTTTTTAAGTTCTGCAGTTTCCATGCGTGCCGTGACAATATTTTCGACTCTCTTTGTCATGCCAAAGTGAGACTCAGTTAAGTTTAAATCATAGATAATTAATATGTAATAAATTTAATAGACTTAATTATAACTTTATCTTATCTAGTAAGATGTATATTTTATGTCTGTGGTCTGGTTTGTGACCAGCCACAACATAAACATTGCTGCACCCTTTATACAGGGTACATTACACAATGTACTCTGAAACTTAGTTTTTAGAAGAATAAAGTGTACATACCTATACTAATATTATAAAGAGGAAAGATTTGATTGATTTGATGTTTGTTTGTTTGCATTGAATAGGCTCCGAAACTACTGAACCGATTTGAAAAATTCTTCCACTGTTGGGAATCTACACTATCCCCGGGTGAAATAGGCTATATATATATTTTTTTTATAGGAATCCTTACTAAAACTCTAATAATACCCGTGCGAAGACGGGGCGGACCGCAAGTTTACAATAAAGAATAAAGACGTATACGTAAACCTACCCTGATCGCGTTCTCTACAAAATATGACGACAAAATTTTCTCGCGCCGCTTTTTATGCCTGTTGAAAGTTGAATCAAAAGTAGGTACAGAGTGAGGCACTTTTATAAATGTTTTGTTTGAATCAAAAGTAGGTACTAGGTACAGAGTGAGGCCCTTTTATAAATGTTTTGTTTGAATCAAAAGTAGGTACTAGGTACAGAGTGAGGCCCTTTTATAAATGTTTTGTTTGAATCAAAAGTAGGTATTAGGTACAGAGTGAGGCCCTTTTATAAATGTTTTGTTTGAATCAAAAGTAGGTATTAGGTACAGAGTGAGGCCCTTTTATAAATGTTTTGTTTGAATCAAAAGTAGGTACTAGGTACAGAGTGAGGCCCTTTTATAAATGTTTTGTTTGAATCAAAAGTAGGTACTAGGTACAGAGTGAGGCCCTTTTATAAATGTTTTGTTTGTATCAAAAGTAGGTACTAGGTACAGAGTGAGGCCCTTTTATAAATGTTTTGTTTGAATCAAAAGTAGGTATTAGGTACAGAGTGAGGCCCTTTTATAAATGTTTTGTTTGAATCAAAAGTAGGTACTAGGTACAGAGTGAGGCCCTTTTATAAATGTTTTGTTTGAATCAAAAGTAGGTACTAGGTACAGAGTGAGGCCCTTTTATAAATGTTTTGTTTGAATCAAAAGTAGGTATTAGGTACAGGGTGAGGCCCTTTTATAAATGTTTTGTTTGAATCAAAAGTAGGTACTAGGTACAGAGTGAGGCCCTTTTATAAATGTTTTGTTCTTGCAGGTGGTCGTTTGTATCGGGATGCTGTGCGGGGTCGACGGCGGCGCTTGCTGTCAACCCGATGGACGTCGTCAAAACGCGCATGCAGACGCTCACTAAAGGCAGTGGCGAGCGACAGTACACCTCCATCTTGGACTGTGTTGCGTGAGTGTTTACACAATAACTAAATAAATAAATAATGTTACCAAGGAAGATGGACTAAGAGAAAAGAAAATAGCGAAACATTAGAACGTAGCTCGGGAATTTGCCTAAAAACGGTATAAACTTAGATGTCACCATAATTTGAGCGTGCTATAGGTTGTCGAAATAGCTGTTAAAATTTGCAAATTGAAGTGGCAATGGGCAGGCCACATTGCTCGAAGAACCGATAACCGACGGGGAAGAAAGGTTCTTGAGTGGAGACCACGAACCGGGAGACGCAGCGTAGGTAGGTCTCCCACTAGATGGACCGACGACATAGTGAGAGTCGCTGGCATTCAGTGGATGCAAAAGGCAGGCTGTCGTTCAGTGTGGAAGTTAAAGGGGGAGGCCTATGTTCAGCAGTGGACGTTTTCTGGCTGATGATGATGATGATAGGTTGTCTCGAACTTTCGTAAGCGCTGCAGCATAGTTTCGCAACATTTCAACATCGTAGCTCTGGCATCGCGTGGCGTTGTAGTCGGGTCGCGATTACCTCGTAACTAACCAAAAAGACTGCGCAATTCATAGCGTGCGCCGAGTTTTGGTTCAGTTTTTTTTTGGCACGATTGTGATTCTATGTATGGATCTCGATGTGTATAGGTATAACGACGCTTGGACGATTTTTTACTGTTTTAACTAGAAATTGTGACTCTAACGGTGATTTGTGAATACACTGATAAACACTATTTATGTTGTTGATTAAATCAGGCGTTACTTTACGGAAGTCCATTTTTAATTTATATAATATACTAGCGACCCGCCCGCCTGGCTTCGCACGGGTGTAATTTACGTGCGAAGCCGGGGCGGGTCGCTAGGTATATATATAAATCTTCTGTGAAAATATATCTAACTGATGGTGAAAACCGCATCAAGATCCGTTGCGTGGTTTAGGAGGAGTTAGCGGCTATAACAGACATACAGACGCGGAAAGCGACTTTAATTTATACTATGTATAGATGACGAATTTCTAGCGTAATTCCGCTTCTACACGTCGCTTCGAGTACAATAAGTATTTTGGGATAAATTCTCTATAGATATTTGTGATGCTAATTTAAACCTAAACCGTTTCCTCAGTGCACCTTGTCGACAAGTTTTTCGTCTCGTCACGAGGCAAAAAAAAAAACTATTTATGTTATAGTTGATTGAATCAGGCGTTACTTTGCGGAAGTCCATTTTTAAATGGAAAATTTGCAAATTTTTGTAAATTTTTTTTAATTTTTTTTTTATTGGAGTGGAATTACACTAGAAATTCGACATACACAAAAAAAAAAATGTTGTAAAACACGAATTATTTTGTAACAGGAAAACATTGAAGTACGAGGGACCGACGGCTTTCTTCAAGGGCGGCGCTTGCCGTATGATCGTTATCGCGCCACTCTTCGGTATCGCACAGGCAGTCTACTACGTCGGCATCGCCGAAAACTTACTGGGGATCAAGTAAAAATGTAAACGCTTATAAAACTAGGAGTCTGTTGTAGATAGAGTTCTATGATAACATGGCAAGTACTTGACTTAAGGTGGTACCAGCCACCAACGATATAAGAGTGCGCACGACTGGGGTTCCCCATGTGACAAGAGTGATTTAAGGTGGTTCGTTTCACCTATGGCGGGAAATTCAAATTTTAAACAGTTTTTTGGTTCTAGTAGCTAATCCAGGTAGTTATTTTTAAATAAAACAGTGTTTGCGCAAAATGTTGGCTGTTCTTTACATTATAATGTACAACTATTTAACAGTAACGCACCATGTTACTAACATTTGTCAATAAACCGTTTGATACAGGAAAAATTAGTTTATTCACAAATGTAAGTAATAATGTGCATTAGAGATAAATAGCTTTACATGATTTTGTAAAGAATAATATTCAAATTTGCGCTAGCATCATGATCGTTTACAATAATTACCCGGCCTAGCTACAAGGACAAGAAAACTGTTTGAAATTTGAATTTCCCGCCATTTGTGAAACGAACCACCTTAAATCACGCTTGTCACATGGGGAACCGGGCACCCCAGTCGTGCTCGCGGTTTACTGCGACGCCTACATGCATTTTTATTTAACGTCACATGCGTGTTTTTTAGTTGTTATAGTGCTTACAGACGGATTTGGTTGACCTTAACCGCCGTCTGCCCAACGAGAGAGAAAGAGGGAAATATGGTATTCTCACTCTTTCTCTCCTGTTGGTTGGACGGCGGTCAGTCAACCAAATCCATACGTCTGTTAGCACTAATAAATAATAATAATCAGTTCCTAATTCCAAGTGGAACGTAGTGCCATGTTATCGTAGATCAAATAGAAATGGATTAGTAGTGTTAATTATTGCTTTATTATGTTTTACGTTACGGCGTTTATTAGGTTCGGATAGCGCTCACGCTTACCAGTAATCGAAATTATTATAGATTTGAGCAAGAAACAAAGTATATAGGAAAGTCATATTATAAATTAACTCTATAAATTTCTTAGGTTATCTCGATTATTACACAATATTGTAATTATACTATTTTAACGGTTTTGTCGCGTGTGTTTTACATTATTTTAATTCTTGGCGTTTCGAACTCTGCTGTGTCACATCATTTATCAGTGGTCACAGGTAGACTAGATGACGGACACAGATAATATAACCACAAGATCGCGCATGTCGTCATAATTCTTTTGCACGAGTAAGCCGCGGAAGGAGGGGGGTATCGAATGGCGCTATGTGATTGGAGACTCGAATGGTGGCTTGTGATTGGAGATTCAAAAGTCATTCGTTCAATTCGCGCCTAGAATTGGCCCGCTCGAAGAGGAGTATGCTGAAAATTATGTACCCGTTTCATTATGCGGGGTAAAGGATGAGCACTCAAGTGGTTATATTGTCATTGATGACGGATGTCTAATAAAAATGTTATGAAATTATTTACAAGTAACGCCAATGTTTTTTTTTTTTTTTATCAAAACTTTCACTATACTTGTGACCACGGACACGGCAGTGTTCGAAACATCAGGAACTAAAATTATAAATGTGAACTAAAATACTAAATAATAAAATGCACGCGATAAAACCTGGTAAAAGTGTTTAATTTGAATGTGAATTTGTAAATTTACTCCGATAGAATCAGATCAAGAATCTTTAAGCGTAACTTTGAAAAAGACATCTACACGCAGCTATGAAAGGAGATGGCTCAAATCGAACCCAGGCCCGGTGCCAACTGTACAATTCTATTATTATTTTTACTCTGAAATCTAAGATACAAATCTTAGATTTCAGAGTAAAAACAATAATAATATTTTAAGCGATCACCATCGCCCAAACGGTACTGTCTAAAAACAGATATTTTTTGTAGGCGTCCGTGTCAAACCACATTTAATACAACCCTGGGTTTTTTCTATGAAATTTGGGACACATCCTTTGTTTTCTTTATTTTTATTTAAGTAAAGTATTTGAATTTTTGACATGAATTTGCTATTGTTTTTTAAGTATTTTATTTATTTCCACGGGTCAATCAGACTCGTAAGGTGCGACCATTGTTACCCCGTTGTGGAGGATCGAACTATCGACTCGACTTTAAACAAACGCCCAAAACGAGTTACGTAATTAAACGAGCGCCCTTTACGCCCTCTACGATACTTGACGGTACGCTCAGAGCGATAGTCACGCGCGCCGCGCCGTGTGTGTGTGTGTGTGTGTGTGTTGTCAACGTAGAAGTAAGTACTTCTTTTTCTTCTTATCTTCTTCTCAATCGTTTCGCTCTTTGCAAAGCGGTCGTGGTCGTCATGTAGTAGTATTGGACGATAGGTCATGTATTGAGAATGCGCTTCACGATGTCTCGCCATCTCTCTCTGTCGGAGACTTCTTTTACTTATAATCCGATATTAGCAACTCTAGCATTCCATCAGTGGGCATTGAATTCAAGGACACGTCCGAGTCATACTACTGCTTTAGCTTATATATCTACTGTGTCCATAGGCTCTCGTCGAAAAATATGCCCAATTTAGAGTGCGTTCCGAATCCCGCCAACAAGTCTAATTCAAATTAGCGCTGTTGGTCGGATTAAAAAAAAATGTTGTTTCGTCACTAAATTGAGAAGGGTCGCGCCTTATAGTACCAGAAACCAAGACACGTTCTGTGCTGTCCCAACAAAGTTGGGGAACACGGTTTGGTTTTAAAAAGATGTGGTTTTGAAATGTGAATCATGAAGTAAATGAATATTCAAAATGTTATTGAATCATGTTAATCGTAAATGATAAAAAAATGCCGAAGTTGTTTGTTATTAAGTATGGTATTATGTTAGCTTTTTAAGCGAATATTTAGCTCAATTTTATTTAAGTTGTTATTATTATTTTGTATAAAAAAAATCAGTTTGCGTATTTCGAAGTGATATTAATTATTGTGTAGGTATTGTTTAGTTAATTTATTGTGGTTGCAAAATTTGCTGTTGCCATATTTTTGTGATTGTTTAGTTATATGCTTTGAGCCTGTATACTTTGTTAAATATAAATTGAAACTAATAAAATTAATAGTCTTCCTTTTGGATATATATTTGATGTAACTTTTCCTGCTTTGCATATACAGCCTTACTTATAAACGATACTTAAAAGTTAAGCAATGTCAACTTCTTGTTGACGGAAATTGTCACAGGTGAAAACGAGACAGAGCAATTTTAAGCTTTGCTTAACTTAACGTTTATAAGTAAGGCCGATAGTGTTTTCTGAAATTTGGATTATATATTAATGTAATTATGTTATTAAATGTATTGACAATAAAATTGCAGCAATTGCTAAACCTAGTTAGAAAATGTATTTAATTATAATTAATGGGTTATGCCGTGTGCATTCAAAGTTTCGCTCGCGCATTTCAGAATTTTTGATGATATAAAATTACTGAATGAACTTACGAAAAAATCTTGGAAACATAAGATCTAAGAATAATATTACTAGTCTGTCAGTTTGCTTTCAAGTTGACATAACCTTGTAAAGAGGTAATGCTAGATCAATCGTATTTATTTGTAAGGAATATAGTTTGCTAGACGCTTTACAAAGTTATGTCATCAACTTTGTATGAGCTGTTAAAATATAGACTAAATGTTCATTAAAAATTTCGTATCATTTTATTTTGTATCTTCAGAAATATTAAAATGTGCGAGAGATAGTAAATGAACGTTGCATAGGCCCTTAATTATCACAGTCAATGAAAATGTCAATTTTATAACATCTTTAAGATGTAATTAATCGATAAATATTTATTTAAATTTTATTTAAGATGTAATTAATCAATAGTTTTTTATTTTTCTTAACAAGCTTTTTATTCTTTTTATTTTTACATATCTTTTTTTCTAACTTAAAAATACCAAAGTGCATGCTTGGCTTATAACAGTTGTACCAAGAACTCAATGTTTCGCTCCATTCGCACATTAAGCGTAATGGCCCCCATGCTCGATCGTTTTCGTTCATACTTGCGCCAATGTTTGTATTAAACCTTGTGACACCTTTTTTGATACACATGTTGCGCAATAATGAGCAAAAACAGTTCTGTTCCTTTAGTACAAGTTTCGACAGTTTTCGAAAGCTTTTTTCGTTTTCGTATTGTTCCATACATTTTGGTAAAGCGCCTCCAGCTGAAACGCGGAGGAACTAAAATCGGCAGTAAAGGTTGCTTCACTCAAACACGGACACAGTTTTCGAATAGCTTTCAGCCCAGCAATGTTTGGAACAATGCGAAACGGAAAATTTTCGAAAACTATCAAAACTTGTACTAAATACTGGGGTCAAAACATCCAATGTACAGGGTTAGATAAAACTACCTGCATTATTAATGTATCGAAATTTAGTTATTAGCAGCGCTAGTCAAAAATATCAAATCATTGCATGAATTCATAGATACGTATTCTCAAATTATTGTCCGGTTATTTGTTATGCAACCTTTACGCTTATTAATACATTCTTTATATTTACTGTTTTGTTTCACACATAATAATTTTATTAACTTCATATAACTGTTAGCTAATAAAGTTATACTTGTTAAATGTTGAAATTTGATGTGAAAAAAAAATTGTGTGTTAAAATTAATGTGTTTACCCCATATTCTTCAAAGTAAACTCGACTTCTCGAATAGTGAGATAACTGCCATGTCCTTACGATAGCATTTTACTAAACCTACATGCTTACGCGTCAAATATATGTAGAATGTTATAAGTACCTACTTAAGGGCCATCCATAAATCACGTCACACGTTAAGGGGGAGAGGGCAACAAAGTGACATTGTGAGACAAAGACATAGAAAATGAAAATTAATACGCCAAAACCCATAAAAACATATTTCTAGCAAAATGTTCATCATCAGCCAGAAGACGTCCACTGTTAAACATAGGTATCCCCCTTCAACCTCCACACTGAACGACAGCCTGCCCCTTGCAAAATGTTACTATAATCTAATAGTATTTAGAAGACAAATCAATTATGGAATAAATCGATCTGCTCCGCACTTTGTTGCTAAACCCCATTAGGGTAATTATGGGGATTTAATCCCCGGAGATACACTTTCCCCGTATTTATGCAATAAGTTATTGAGTATTGTGTGGCAAGGAAGGGACGAGTCATTAAGCTTCGTGACGTCACATGTATAAATCTAAAGTGTGGCATCTGTGGTCTATATTTTTCATCATATAAAGCCAAGCAATCACTTGTCATAAGAGGCATGTTGTGATCTCCAATTAAAGGGTCGGAGAGTGACAAAGGCTACTTTTCATAACCATCATCACTACGCGGGTGAAACCGCGGGGCGCAGCTAGTATTTAAATAATTTTGAAAGTGCTGTGTTAATTTAATAATTTCTAAATTAAAAATTCCAAAATAGTTCACGTCACACTGTGGAGAAGGTTACACAAATGTAACGACGTGTGATAGCATAGGTGATAGGGAAGGGGGGATCATTAAGTTCGTGTGTCATGTGACATAGTTTATGGATGGCCCCATACTCGACTCAACAGAGTGTACATACCGGGTGACTTTTTTTACTGAAACGACTAAAACAGCCTTATGGCATACTTTTTTATCCATAATTAAGCTACCTTGCGTGTAACCCCCAATGACGCGGTCTTCAATGGAGCATGCTTCTCTAGAAGAAACTGATCCACTTGTGACTTGAAGACACCGAGATTATTAACATCGGAGATTTTTAATCAAAAAATTTGTAAACCTATGTATGCCATATTCTTCCGCTTCAAGGTTTGTCAAACCCTAATATTTCCATTACAGTAAAAAAAAGTTGCAGGTATTGTGTGGGTGATATACCAAGTTTTTCTCGTCGAGGATACTTGAGCAAAATTTCTTATGAGTTTTCTTTATGCACATGACTATCCACTTTTATTGCTTATAACAAAATGTTTTATGACAATAATTAATACGTGAAATGTTAAAATAAAAATGTGTGTTGTTTACACTGAATAAATAGGCACAGAAGGCCGGTTTCGGCTAAACTTGATTTTAAAAGCCTACGCGTAACCATAGCGCTAGGGCAAAGCAAAAGTTTAATAAAGCCTCATTATTAAATAAACATATGCAATACCAAACACTAGATAAATTACTTGTAACTTGCAGTGAAAAATAAATTTCACTTGCCTTTCTACATTGATAGGTAATTTTTAAAACGCCAAGTCCGTGTTTTTGTATTTAAACAACCAAACACAACTTTGGTAGGATTTACCATTGTAAGTTATGACAATTATTACGTGTATTGCCAGAGGGCACTGGCGACTGGCGTTCGACCGACTTCATTCGAGATACGTGTACCTACGTACGCGTCTTTGTGTGCATGCGCCTGGTATCTGCTCGTTGTACGGAGTCGGCATTCTGTACCTATTTATTATGTGGTTGTTTAGGAGTGTTTAAAGTTCAATATCGTCAATTATTTATAAATGGTCGGGAGTACCTACATTATCACTGAACAAATTGTTGAAAATAGCAATAAATAACGTTTGAACAATAGCTATGCACTTAACTATGGTTTCTAAAAAATAAATGTAAAGGTGCATAAAAATATTGTGAAAATAAAATTTACTGGGGCCTTACGGACAACTGCTATTGCGGCACCTAATCCGCTCAGTTGGAAAATCACGCGACCGCAAACCGTATCTGGGCGCGATAAGGTTCACGTTCGCGTGATTTTCCAACTGAGCGGATTAGGTGCCGCAATAGCAGTTGTCCGTAAGGCCCCTGAAACTCCAATGATCATTTATAAGTTTAGTATGAGTATGAAATCAAAAACTCGCATAGCTTTGACATAGGGGAATATGGATAAAATGTAGAATAAAATCCTACCTACTATACCTACTATACCTCTTGCAGTTTTATTGTTTTATCTTTCACTAGCGACCCGCCCGCCCGGCTTCGCACGTAAATTACACCCGTGCGGGCGGGTTGCTAGTTATGTATATAAACCTTCCGTGATAATTTATCTAACTGATGGTGAAAACCGCATCAAAATCCGTTGCGTGGTTTAGGAGGAGTTAGCGGCCATACAGACAGACAGACAGACGCGGAAAGCGACTTTAATTTATACTATGATGATGACTAGCGTCCTGCCCGCTCGGCTTCGCACGGGTATAATTTACGTGCGAAGCCGGGGCGGGTCGCTAGTTATATATATAAACCTTCCGTGAAAATGTATCTGATGGTGAAAACCGCATCAAAATCCGTTGCGTGGTTTAGGAGGAGTTAGCGGCCATACAGACAGACAGACGCGGAAAGCGACTTCAATTTATACTATAGAGATAAGATACTATGTAGAGATGTATAAAACCAAAAAGGTAAGTTGGCAAGAGATGGCGCTAAAGTCATTATTATAAATATTTTGATAAAATATAGTTTGGACTGCCATTCGAGCTAGTACTGAACTAGGAGTAATAATGTTCCTTGGTACTGAAATATGGAGAGGGTGAGGCAAACATGTATGACATATTCTTACTCAGTTTCTAAATCACACAACTAGTTGCGACTACGGGAAAAAAAGTCTAAACGACTCGAGTAGTTGAGCGTCGCAGTAGATCCTAGGTCCGAAACGGCACTCAACTGCAAACGATGTGCTCAAAATGTAAACGAATGGACCGAGCGTGTAAGTGCTAAAAGGGCAACTATAGGTATAACGCTTCCATTTTTTTTTCTGAGCTCTTGTATTGTAATAACAAAAGATATGGGAAAGGAGACAACGAAGTGAAACATATTCGTGTTATTTTCGAAACTCCATAGAAGTCTGTATTAAAGCTTCCACCACTTTACTATTATGGACTTGTTTTTGTTTATCGATATCTAATACAACCAAGGATTTTGTATATACCCTAAAGGGAACGTAGAACATCCTTGAATATAACTTGAAAGTCTCAATACTTGAGACTGGCATATGCGCAAGATGTGCGAAGCCAAAACCGTCTCTAGAAAAAAAAACTTAACTTTTAATTTTTAAACGTGTTTTGAGCACATGTTTTAAATGATTATCGGGATTTATCACGCATTATTTTATTTACAAGAAATAGGTACCTTACTTATGATAGTTAATTGGAGTAGATTTACTCCAAAACCTTTAACAAAGCTTTCACTCTGATATTTAACATAAACCATTTGGGGCATACTTGTGGCAGTAAAATACGTAAGACGAGGTTGTATGGCTTTACCCTGCTCATTAATGAACGAAAAATAGAAGAGGTTATCATTGTCATTGTACAGGCGGGATGGCATTAAAACCTTTAGCCTGTCCGATGGGCGAATAAAAAATAAAATATTCATTGTCATTGTCAAAATCTTTGTCAACAAGCCTCGAAGCGAGTAAAGCGACGCCGTGTCTTGCTTGGCTTGAAATTCTGAATCAGTAAAAACTACTAATTTAAAGCGTTGTGTGCGTTATTTCTGTATTGTCAACCATAATCTTAATACAAACTTGATTTGCCATGTCTACTATAGGTCCTAAAAAGGACGGGGGACCAAATGTTGAGTTCTTTCAATCGCCGGAATGCCTAGCCCAATTTGACCAAATTCGTGTTTGGCTGCAGAAAAATTGCAAGAAAGTAAGTGAAATGTTACTTAACTGGTTAATTCCTTGAGATGAAACCCTTTTTTTAAGCATATAGGTAATAAAGATACCCTTAAAAGTCATATAATTATAGCTGGAGAAAAGGTAACCAAGAACTGGATGTACAGCCAAGCTTGCCATACGAACTGCCTAACAAAATAATTGTATACTCATATTAACTTTCAGCATGTGCAAACCGATCCACCGACGAAGGAAGGCTTGGCCCAGCTGGTCATTCAGCTTATCCAGTACCAGGAAAACAAACTGGGAAAGAATGCATCGGATCCTCCATTTTTGAGGCTTCCGGTAAGTACCTAGATGTAAATAATTGTAATGTTTAGCTCGTAAAGTACCAAGCAGCACCTTAAAAGTTTTTAAGTGCAGAAATTAATACCTAGTTTTTGTAGAACTACGTATCATCTTTGCCAACACTACGGGCGTCCGCTGTGTTAAGCAAATACCGTAATATAAGAATAACCTACTCAAAATTGAATAATTATTAATAAACTCAATGTAAATAGTACGTATTTTTTTATATTTTAATCAAAGAAAAATACTGATATTGATATGAACACACTATGTAGACACAGGTACTTAAAGTGATGATCTTTAACCTGCTTATTTATATTTTGGATTTTTTAATGCCAAACAGCATCGGACTGGCCATATAGTTGAGGTGGCATTTGGCAGCCAGGCCCCTGCCTACGTGGGACTCCCACGGTCCTAGCACTAGGTAGGATAGGGGATCTCCAGTCTGGGGCCCTGGGCTTGTGGGGAGCAACCCATGCCCTTCCAGCCCAGCCCACCCTGATGCCAAAGGTCATATTTTTCACTACACATGTTTTCAGCCAACGTGGAGTTTTGGGCTTTGTTTTCTTAATTCCTTTTTATTTGTCAACTATGGATTAATAGACAAAATTGTTCATTAATGTAATTAAATCACGCATATTTATTTCTTATTCACCTCATCATCATCATTATCAGCCTTTCCCACTACTGGGACACTAGCCTTCTCTTAGGGAGGATGGACCTTAATCCACCATGCTGACCCAGTGCATGTTGGTGAATGTGTCATATGTCTTTGAACTTTTTGAGGTTCGTGGACATACTGGTTTGCTCACAATGTTTCCCTTCACAATTTTTTGATGAATGGCATCGAAACTGCACCTAATTTAACTGGGTGCCATCAGATTGTAAAGTACAAATGCTACTGCTTGGCCACCATCACTCTTATTACCCAATCTAATAATTACCCAATCTACCCCTATTACCCTAATCTAACTTTTATTCACTTAATTAGTTAAAAAAATTGCAGTTTTTGAAATTTATAATAATACTAATTATGGGGAGATAAATACCTGACATGTTGTCAGGAGCTGTCGGGCACCGATCGTCTGAGCGCTTCTGAAATATCCTGAATGAATAACATGTCAGATACTAACGAATATGTGATCTGCCAAAGGACGCCCGTCACGGGTCTCACTAAACACAGCATCACGTTTACATTCCATACAAATCTGTAGCCATTCAGTTTGACGTGCAGCCCTGTCTTTGTATAGTTCATGAGCCATATGCCTATATATATCCCATAGCACTGACTGCACTGCCACAATTACTCTCTCCATAGGATTTGACTGTATTTGCATGGTGTGTTTGATTCGCACTATGCAGAGGCGTTAGTAGGCCTTCAAGTTCTGTTGTTTGCCAGTATAAAAATAATTTTGTGAAATCAGTCTATCACAAACTTCCATTCCATGGCCCACTTGGATAACCCTGGACCGACTTCAGTCTCAAGTGAGCCGAAGTTGGGATAACAAGGCAAAGTGGGGTTATATGAAAATCTCTGATACCGAATGTCTTTGTTTGTGGTGTGAACCCTCAGACAATGTCACACTTGATGGGCTGTGCAGCATGTCCTACAACCTGCACACTAGAAGACCTGAATGAAGCTAGAGAGAATGCCACTGGGGTGGCCAAATGTTTGGTGCTAAAACTTAATTTTAAAGCAAATACAAAAAATTACAAAACTTCGACTCAAAATAAGAAGACTCCTCAATAAAATCTTTTGTATTGACTAAGTGATTGCAAAGGAAGAAGGTAAAAGTTCATTCTTTTCTTATTGTTTATTCACTTGCTAGGTTTCTGGGGTTTATTATCTAAAATACTTTTTTAAAGTAAATTTTTATTACAATAACATAAACATTAGTATAACAAACATAAATGCTTAATAGTATGCAGCGTTAGGAAAATCAAACTGGTTCTCGGGCAGCCCCTTAGAGCCTGTTCCCTCTATAGCGAACAAGGAACCTGCTTCAGGTTGCTGTGCTAGTTCTCCGGAGGTCATCCCGACCCTGCTTGTTGTGACAAATAATGTGGAGAGGTCAAGGCCCCCAAACATCACAGATGTCACTTTGGAGGCAGGTAACTTGTGTTGCTCAAGCAACTTACCAGCTCTTGAATCTATCTTGATGACCTAGAACATTAATAGCTTTGCTAAGGTGGCAAACCAACACTCGATTTTCATTTTTCACCCAACATTGGGAGTACCAAAATACGAAAAAGAATTTTTTTTGTTGTTTAAAAGGTTGTGTGGAGATGGTGTTGTTTGACTTGATTGAGAGTGTTCATAGCTATGATCCAATAAAATCTGATCAGCTGTTTGAAGATTATCAGCTCTTTAACCCCCTATGTAAAAGGAGGAGTGTTATAAGTTTAACTTGTGTATCTGTCTGTTGCATTTTAGCTCCCAAATGACTGAACCGATATAAAGGTGACTTGATCGAGAGTGTTTAATTTGTTCAGCTTATCTAGGGAGCCTTTAAATTTTTTGAATAAAAATAAAAATATACAAATTTATGAATATTCAAAAATATTAAAAATAAAATAAATAAATATTCGGGACATTTTTGCACACACGGTCGTCTGACCCCAAAACTAAGCAAAGCTTGTAATATGGCATTGTTTATAGCATTAACTAACATTTTGTGTGCAATCCACAATTCTTTTAGATACTGTATTCGTCTTAATTTGTGAGATGAATTCATGCTAAAACTATTCTTCAGTAAACTTGGTAGTTAGTAACTGTGATTCAGTACCTTTCCTCCGTTGTAGCAAGCCACCCACAGGTTGCCATCAGAGTCGATAGTCATGCCATCTGGTAATCCAGTTACATTGTTCGCTTGGAAACTGAACAAAGTTCTTCTGTTCCCTGGAAATGAAAGATGAATTATTATATAATTATAATTACTTGACAAATAGCGAGAGACCGGGGAGAGTGTATACCCAGCAGTGGGTCACTCGGGGCTGATGATGATGATGATGACTTGACAAATAATACTTCTATATACTAGGTGACTGGTGAGACTGGAAATATTCAGGGAGATCATTGTACTCATCATTATGAACAACTTTCACTCACTGAAATCACGGAAAAAACCAGCTGTTTTATACATTTCGTCGAGTGTCAATGAACTTTTTGTATGGAACAGCAAATTTTTTTCTGCTATTTCAGGGTTGGTCCCGTAGTAAAAGTTGTTCATAATGATGAGTACAATGAACTCCCCGAATATTTCCACTGTCTTACCAGTCCCCAGTGTAATAAGGTAGGTTTTTTTTTTCATCTGTAACCATTATGTCTTGGTTCTGCACATACTGCATGCTAAGCCCAAATCTACGCTATAAAGTCTTGAATTGTGCTTTGGTATGTAGTGCCCCTTTCAGTCTATAGATAGATGACAATCTTAATTACCTTCTTCCTAAGTATTTCGGAAGCCAGTCTCTTCAGGTACAAAAATATCTTGGCTCCACAGAAAAAAAGCAGCAGCAGCTCTGTATAGTAACATACCATCCATGACATTTAGCCAAAGATAGTAATAACCATTGCATTTAGCTTACATAGTAGTCTGTGGTTTGCAGACGCGTAAGTTTTACGCATCTACAATACACATTTGACACTTTTTACACTTTTTTATACTTCAAGTGTTAAAAGTTACCATTTTGAAGCAATTCATTACCAATTAAAAAATACACTTTTTATACTTTAACTGTCAAAAGTGTTTTTTTTTTGCAATTCATTAAATTTTAAAAACAATTAGTTAAGTAGAATTGCCCTGTATGATGCCAATATTAACTTTCGTTACTTACGAACGACACCTGTCTCGAGATCAAAGTCGAACACGTCTATGTTCCTCGTGGGCGTGTCGATGTAGAACATGAACTTGCAATCGGAGGTCCATGCGAGGCCGTTAGATATGGACACGGGGCGCACTTTCTCCTCAGGGTTCACATGATTATCCTTATCCATCATGTAGAGGGTGCCTTGGTCTTTGTCCACTTCATTGCCAACTTCTTTACCCATTGTCCCTGGAAAATCATTAAGAGCCCTCTCACATTTTTGGACGAAAAAAGCAACGAAATCTGGATTTTTTGTGGTCTGATCAAATATGATGATCTATAAGCAAATTAAATTTCTGTAATAAATATATCTGTATTTTTTATTGAAAATAGCGGCTTAAAAATTTGGAAAACTCAATATTTGTATAAATTTTCAACAACCTTCAATTTACAAAACTAGTTTTTCGTAAAACTATCTGAGGCAAAGTTTGAGAGAGTATTTCCTTAAATTACTGATATAAAATAAACAATTTTAATGTTATGGTTAACTTGTTTTATATTCGTCGTATTTATATTTTTTCGTTTTATGCCCGAAATTTAAGATACCTAAAATTGAACCATGCATTTTGTAATACGGCTCTTAATGAAATGGCTAATTTAAATTCAAAAGTATTTATTTGTGGACAACTAAATCCATAGTGTTTTCCACACTGCGCTGTTTCAAGCTCGCGTTAAGAGGTAGCCGTAATGTGCGAATGATATGTGCTAATTGTGTCCAGCTTTAACTTGATCGCATAAAAGAGGTAATTTTAAAACAAATACGCTGAACGACAGATATTTCTGCAGTACTCAATATATCGTAGACGAACGAAAGTCACCGACATAGCCCACCGGATTAGCAAGTTGAAGTGGCAGTGGGCAGGGCACGTATCACGCAGAACTGTTGGCCGATGGGCCGAAAGGTTCTGGAATGGAGACCACGGACCGGTAAGCGCAGCGTAGGACGTCCACAAGATGGACAGACGACCTAAAAGAGACCGCAGGGAAACGCTGGATGTAGGCTGCTTCCAACCGGCCCTTTTGGAGATCGATGGGGATGCCTGTCCAGCAGTGGACATCCTAGTTCCTAGGCTGTAATGATGATGATGATAATGAATCAGTAAACCCGGAAAATCCACCATCTCTTAACAATTACCAAAAAAAAAATAACAATGGACGTAATAACATACACCACAGAGCAGACAAGCCTTTACTCAGTCCAAACAACAGGTACCTAAATCTATCCAACTCTTGGAATATGAGCTACAGGACTTTTTAGGCATACACAAACTAACGGAAATTGTTGAAATACCTTATTGAAATATTTATGGTGTTATTATTTAGCGCTACCCTAATTACGCAATATTCACCATGATGAACAATCCCATTGTCATGTTATACTCCTGAGAGTTGGCAATGTTCATGGTGATGATGATGAACATCGTTTTTTTTTGATGGAGGGGGGGGGGGGGCGGGGTTTGGAGTTTTTTTTAAATATATTTTTTGTCCTCCAAAATGACCCTAGAAACACGATACATTCAATAAATCATTCATATTCAATAAACAGTCAGCCTGCCAAATTTAGGGTTAACTTGTTCGCATAAAAGAGGTCATTTTAAAACAAACACGCTGATCGCTCAATATACTCAATGTATCAGCTTACCGAACCACAGCCGTCCCTTTCGGTCCACCTTCCCGTCGTTGCACCGGTTGTCGGGGTGCCCCAAGTCGACCGCGCTGAGGAGCCTCAGTGCGCTGTCGCCTTCGCTCTCCGGTGCGTCCCAATTTAACAGGTATACTTCCGAACGCACCGTGATCAGTACTAGCTTAGGATTGTCTCTAACAGTCACCACCAGTGACACGGGACCATACCCTGAAAATGTTAATTAAGTAATCAGTAAAATATTTTAAATAAAACCGGCCAAGTGCTAATCGGGCTTGCGCACTGAAGGTTCCGTACTACCACATAACTTGTTAGCTACTAAAGTACAAAAAAATTGTGCAAAAAGACAACATCCCATCAGCGCTCAGGCGGTCATCATATTTTTAGGGTTCCGTACCCAAAGGGTAAAAACGGGACCCTATTACTAAGCCTACAATGTCTGTCTGTCTGTCCGTCTGTTCTACCTATTAACGGCTGTATCTTTCGAACCGTAATAGATAGCCAGTTGAAATTTTCACACAATAAACAACAGTAATGTTACGGCGGATTATCTAACAAATAATTAAAAAGTCAAAAAGTATAAACGAAAGGTCCCCATATAACAAACGTATTTATGTATTAGCTCTAATGTAAAAACGGTAATACGTACAAGCGTCAAACTTAGCACGATTATAGTACACACTTGAAACTATAATAATAAATAATGGCCAAGTGCGAGTCAGTGTCAAATTTCTGTTCAGCACCGCTTCTTGTTCGGTAATTGGATGGGTGACCAAAACGACCTGGGCGTGATGTTGTCTTTTTGCACTACTTTTTGTATTTTGTTGTGGTGGTACGTAACCCTCGGTGCGCGAGCCCGACTCGCACTTGGCCGGTTTATTTTTTTTATATTGCACGTAATTATCTTTACTTACCAATGTACCTGGAGGTGACATTTCCGCTGTCGACGTCAAGTCGAAGCACCTTCTGCCCCATTATGTCGACCCAATACAGCGCGTTCTCTCCTCCTGCCCAGTGCGGGCCTTCGAAGTGGTTACCATCTCGGACCACCTGAACCATGCACAAATTCATATATACAGGGTTACTGATAATCAGTTAGCAACGTCTTAAGGGCGGCGTCAAAATGTCAAAACAAACAAGTTTTGTTCCATGACTTATCAAAAGTCGCGGAAAAAATCAGCTGTTTCTTACATTTTGCCGTGAGTGAATGATTTTTTTGTATGGAAGAGCTGTTTATTTTTTCGCGGATTACGTAAACTAGAACCATAGTTGTTAGTTTTGATATACTGAGGCCACCCTTAAGAGGATGCTAACTGATTACCAGTAACCCTGTACATCAAAATCGACGTGTGTATAATAAATAAATAAAATTCGGGACATTTTTGCACACACGGTCATCTCACCCCAAACTAAGCAAAGCTTGTGATATGGCTGCCAGAGACTGATATACATACATATATAGTTTTAAATACTTAAATAGATATTAACAACCAGATATAGAACAAACACAAATATTCATCACATAAATGTTTGTCCTAGGTGGGAATCGAACCCACGCCCCCAAGCTCAGAAGGCAGATTCACTACTAACTGTACCAACGGGCTATCTAAGTATGTATGTTTCCTATCGACTCCAAAACGACTGGACCGATTATGACGGGACTTTCACTGGTAGATAACTCATGTTTTAAGGAGTAATCCATGCACGTAGGTGAAACCGCGGGGCGTAGCTAGTTTACTCATGAAATAAATCACACAAGCAACTTCATGTAATAAGTATTAAGACCGGTATGGCTTAATGGGTAGCTCATGTGCCTTATGAGCAGGTGGTCCCGAGTTTGATTCCTAGCCGGACTGATGAATGGTAAATTTAAATGTCCGGTCGGGTGTTATTTGTCCATGTCCGAGTCAGGGTAATTTTTATACTATAATACCAACATACTAGTTTAATTTTTCGGACCCTACTCGTCTCTTGATGAAACATGGTAAGTATATTTAAAGTGGAAAGAAGAATTACTAACATTATGTATTAAATAAAAATAAAAACTTTGTAGAAAATGACCTGAGCTCCGGGAAATATTAGGTTAAGACGGGAGTAATGAGAAACACTGTCGTACTTAGCACAGGTTTATTCGGAATGAGAACAGGCCGGCCGCCCGCCGGCGCCTACCCTCGGTTACACTTCAACACGTTATTATAATGTACTAATGTAGGTACCGCCATACACTACATTCCTCCACACTAATTATGGAACTTACAATCGATATGGGTTAGTGAATACCTACGGATATAACTAGGTTAGAACAAATAGGTTTCGGTGGCGGCCGATAGATATATTTACATGGTACATTATAATAATTTAACTACTTAAGATTAGAACTTATATTTAGGTTTATGTAATCTACAAAGCCTTTGTGGCCTACCCTTAGGGGTATTTATAACAGACGGGAGACCTGGAGAGGGTTCACGAGGTTCAGGTGTAACCTTTGGTTCAACGGGAGGACTAACCGTCGCCGCTCGTTCTGACTGGCGGTTTCCCGCGGCCACCGATGAGTTCTCTGGGATTGGACTTCCTAACAATCCTTTTTCGCCTTCAGCGGGACGGTCGGGGTCTGGACAGACCAGCGAACTCCTGCTCCTACGTTTTAGCTGATCGACATGACGATGTACCTGATTCCCCCCCTGACCTATAACTTTGAAGTTTGATGGACCCATCCTACTTTCCACCATGCCCGGTAACCACTTTTCCCCCTTTAAATATTGGCGATACCAAATATCATCCCCGGGGTCGATGACCCTGTCCGCGCCGGCCGCGTCTCGAACCTGCCGCTGCTGCGCACGCGTCACCCGTGCCTCCCGGTCCGGTCTCAAAGCGTCTAGACGAGTGCGCAGCCTCCTACCTAGCATAAGGACGGCTGGGCTCTCCCCGGTGGATGTGTGTTCTGTGTTTCTATAATACATAAGGAAAGTGTTCAGTGCCCTGTTGACGTCTTCCTTTTCATGGACGGCTTTTTTAATTACCCTTTTTAACGTCTTCACTGCATTTTCTGCCGCTCCATTTGAGGCGGGATGGAATGGAGCAGTAAAAATGTGTTCAATGCCCCTGCTTTTGTTAAAACTCGCAAACATTTCGCTCGTATACGGAGGTCCGTTGTCGCTAACTATCTGCCTCGGTAGGCCCCACCGCCCAAATAGCTCCGTTAGTTTATCGATCGTCCAGTTAGCCGCCGTGCTAGGTACTTGGAACACTTCTAACCACTTAGACATCGCATCGACGACTACCAAATAAGTTTTACCAAATATGGGCCCCATAAAATCTAAATGCAGCCTCGACCAGGGCCGGCCCGGCCAGGGCCAGGGGCGCGGCGTCTGCCGCGGCGGCGCGTCCGCCTGCGCCGCGCACGTTTCGCAACCCTTACATAAGGCTTCAACCGCTTCGTCCAGCCCTGCCCACCAGATGTAGCTCCTAGCTAAGGCCTTTGACTTAACTATTCCCATGTGTGGCTCGTGTAGCACCTTTAAGACTCTTTCCCTACACTTCTCAGGGATGACCACCCTGTGCCCCCACAGAAGACAGCCTAACTCCTCATATAATTCGGTCCGTCGGTTAAAATACGGCTGCATTCCGATCACCTCGCACTCTGGAGGCCAGCCGTCTCGAACAAAACTCATTATCCTACTAAGAAGTGGATCACGCGAGGTGCATTTCTTGATTTCGTTGTAATCTAATAGCAAAGCATCTTGCGCGAAGTGTAAATGCGTTTGTTCCGGCACCTTAGGTAAAACCGGTTCCTTGCAAGGCATGGGCAAGCGAGACAATGCGTCGGCGCTATTCTTATCAGTACGAACATATTCTATATCGTAAGTATACGCGGACAAGATAACCGCCCATCTCGACATCCGACTCGCCGTCATTACTGGAATATTGTTGTAGGGACCGAAAATTGATACCAATGGCTTATGATCCGTACGCAAGGTAAAATGCCTACCGTACAAATATTGGTGAAATTTTCTCATACAAACTACTATTGCCAACGCTTCCCTATGAATTTGAGAATAATTTTTCTCCGCGCTTGTAAGCGTCCGCGACACGAATGCGACGGGTCGTTCCGCCCCCTGCGCGTCTGGCTGAGATAACAACCCCCCGCAACCCGCGGGACTCGCATCGCAAGTTAAAATTAAAGTTTTGTTTGGATCATAATGCGCTAACACCTGTGAACTAGCCAAACGTTTTTTTATATTTTGGAAAGCGCTCTCGCATTCCTTTGACCACGCCCAGTCTACACCTTTTTTGAGTAAATTGAAAAGCGGTACCAACTGTAAACTATAGTTCTTTACGAACTTGGCAAAGAAATTTGCCAAGCCCAGAAAGGACCTAAGTTCCGGTACATTTTTCGGTCTTGATAATTTCTCAATAGCTTCTACCTTTGCCGGATCGACTTTTATGCCGTCTTTAGACAGGATGTAACCTAGGTACGTAACTTCCTGGGCCAAAAAAACACATTTACTTTCCTTCAAACGCAGACCGCTCGCTTGTAACCGCTCGAATACCGCCTCAAGTGCTTCTAAATGCTCCCGTTTCGTCTTTCCCCCGATTATGACGTCATCGATAAAGATGCCTATATTTGGTATACCTTTCAATAAATTTGTCATAATTCGTTGAAAAATTCCCGGACTTGACGATAACCCAAATACTAACCGGTTATAGCAAAATAAGCCGCGATGTGTGTTTATAACCGTGTATTTCCTAGATTCATCTAATTCTATCTGGTTATAGGATTGAGATAAGTCTATTTTACTGTAGTACTGCGAACCATTTAATTCAAACAGTAACTCTTCGATTTTCGGTAATGGATAACGGTCGACCAGCAAAACGGGATTTAGAGTCGCCTTATAGTCTACACAAACCCTGAGCGCCCCGTCCGGCTTGTTGACGGGTACCAGCGGCGAGGCCCAGTCCGAGCTGTCGACCGGCTCGATGACGCCGGCGGCGAGCATCGCGTCCAGCTCGGCATCCACCCGGTCCCGGGTAGCGAATGCCATCGGCCGCGCGCGCTGATACACCGGCACCGCCCCCTCTCGCACCCGGAGCGTCGCCTTGCCCCCCGTGAACCTCCCCAGACTGCCGTCGAACAGTTGATTATATCTGCGTAGCAGAACTGATATTTCATTGCTCAGTTTACAGTGTTTATCGTTATCTATTCGACCCATGTTGTTACAATTCAGTATGGGAACTTGAATTCCTAACTCGCCGAGCCACTGTCGGCCCAACAATGATGTCGTACCTCCTTTGATTACAAACAGTTCTAGCTCCTTTACAGTGTTTTGATATTTCACAACTGGCTTAATAATACCTAAGGGTCGTATCTTAGATCCATCATAAAATTTTATGCAAATGTTGTTAGGGATGATTTGATTCCTATTGAAATATTGATTGTAGGTAGCCTCACTTATGCAGGAAATTTCCGTTCCCGTATCAATTTCCATGATTATCTCCCGGTCATTAATACATATTGGTAAACTCACCGGCTTGTAATCTCCCAGATTTAATTGATACAAGTCCACACAGTCGTCCCAAGATAGGTCCTGTTCATCTTGCTCCTCCAAGTCAGTGCGGCCGTAATTAACTCCAGCGCCTTTTCCCGGTCCGCCCGTCGGCTTGGATCCCGTGCCGGCAGTTCCCGCCAGACACACCCGTCGCAGGTGACCGGAGCGCTTGCACCGGCTGCACACGTAGTCCCGGAATTTACATTCCTCGTAGGTGTGACTCGTGGCTCCGCAGGCCCTGCAGTTGGACAACACTGACCGTGCCTGTCCTTTCTCCGGCGCTCCCGCCGGCCCGTGTGGCCGGCCGCCGTTTCCGTGCGCTCGGCGTACGCGACCGCTTATGCGCAGCGCATGCACCGCGCTAGCTTCCGTCGCCGCTTCCGGCACCGCACGTCCCTCCACAGCTGCCGCATCGCGCTCCGCAGCCTCCAGCGAGCTCGCCATCCTCACCGCCTCCGGAAAGGTCAACGTGTCCGCCTCCGCGAAAAGCCGTTGACGGATGACGTCACTGTTTACGCCGCACACGAATTGGTCCCGCAAATTATCATTTAAAACGTCATCAAATTTGCAATACCGTGCTAATCTTTTCAATTCCGCTATGTACTCGCTCACGCTTTCCTCTGCTCGCTGCCTGCGCTGTCGGAACCGGTAACGTTCCGCGAGCACCGATGGTGCCGGCTGTAGGTGTCGACGCAACACGTCCGTCGCCTCCAAATAAGTCAACTCCGCCGGCTTCTTTGGACTAGACAGGTTCACCAACAGCTCATACGCCTCATCTCCCATCAGGGAAATAAGCGTCGGCAACATTAAAATGTCTTCCACGCCATTGACCTCGAAGTAACATTCAAGTCGGTCCGCGTACGACGTCCACGTCCCGTCTTTTATGTTGAATTCGCCGATTTTTCCGATCGGCATGTTGTTATAATCACACGCGGTGTCGTTTTATAGTAAAAATCTTCGTCGCCACTGGGAAATATTAGGTTAAGACGGAGTAATGAGAAACACTGTCGTACTTAGCACAGGTTTATTCGGAATGAGAACAGGCCGGCCGCCCGCCGGCGCCTACCCTCGGTTACACTTCAACACGTTATTATAATGTACTAATGTAGGTACCGCCATACACTACAATTTTCGCATAGTTTTTTTCAACCGCGCGTTGCGTAAGAGAATACAAAAGGAAAAAAACGATGCTCGAAGTCGCCAAACGTAACCGCTTTAAATCCAAACACAGATTTGCTTTTAAGATTAAGAGAGCGTTGATCTCTAAATTTTCATACAAACATTCGAAACAAGTTTGCTAGTCAGTAAGGTACTTACGTTTTTAATAAGCGGTGCTACTGATCTATAAGCACTGGCGCTGGCTACTAATAAAGCTATTAAAACAAACATATTTTCTAGACCGCGCATTTTGATAAATAAACAAAAAACAGATCGATTCGCGAACGTAATTTTTATATATATTTTAGCAACAAAGCAAATAGCGTCGGTTACGGTTCGCGTACCACACGCCACGCGCGAAATGAGACTGGTCAATGCTATGCCAGTCAAGCTCACGGATCGGTGATTGTGCTTAGCTCGAAGTAATGTTGTCTGTTGACAAATAAGAATTGGCATACATATGGTGTACCTCGGCTAGCAGAATTGGAAAGGTTACTATATCACTAATTGGTTGCGTAAAGCTCAATACGTTGATTGCGTGTCTTTATTCACTAACATGATTTTCCAACAGTACGTTTAATATGAGATTGTAAATTTAATCTGCTACCGCTGTATTTAAAAGACAAATAATAATGCAAAAATTTTAAATATAGGTTTATTTTTAATATATTGAGAAAGCATATTATTCAATTTTTGATTATATTTTTTTATAAATAATAAATGTAAATACTTTTACGGACATCATTGTGTAAGTCATTAATAACATATTTTGCATGCCATACCGGTTAGAACATGGCGATATGCTATTAATTATGTACCATCACAATCACATGGTATGTACCCATGTTTCTGTAAAATAAATATTTTGAATTTTGACTGTATATAAATACTCAATTGTTAATAGATACAATGACGTCGTTTTTGTTGTACCATCCTTTAAACCAAACAAAATTTGACAGGTTTAAAAAATATTGCTTTTCTTTTGAGACGTATTGAAATTAAAAGAAACGCCGATAACTTTAGTCTGGTCAGCAGTGCAAGTACCGTTCTTTATCGATAGTCAAATTCGGTATAATACTATAGAAACGATCATAGCGAGTTATATCAAGTGATATCAAATGGTTATATCGAATTTGACGATCTCAATAAGAGAGTTGACGCCATTATATTTTTTTTTTGTTAAACCAAAGTAATTAGAGCATTTGAATTGTCTCCTTAAATGGTCTATAGAGAACCCAAATGTTTTTTTGTTAATATGTTTGGTATTAAGTATTAGCTAGCTTGTACCATGTTCATTTAATAAAACAACGCTAGCTTTTGCTGTTATTTTAGATCAAAAAACGCAGTTGGCAATGTTTTTGTTTTGTTTAGGAGTACAGTAACAGCAGGGCTGTTGCCATCAGCTTGAATAATGCTTATGATCAAAATGTTAAGCCTGCCGCGGCATTTTGATAATTATTTTAAGCAGGCACTCGTGCATTTTGGATACGTAACATTACAATTTATTACCTTAACATGCAAATTTATTTAATAAATTACAAAAAATCACATTGTCCTTTCCTTGGCAAGGACATTAAACTATTAACTCGAAATAATTACATATAAATTATATTCTGCTTAAAACTTCGATTTAACTCCGTATCACAAAGATACAACACAGTATAATCAAATTACAAATACATAGGAACAGGCAGTTTTTTTCTTCTTTTGTTTGTAATATTTTTGTAGCTGACATATCAAATAAATGCTAGGACTGAGAATAGGACTTTGAACGTAACATTCTATTTTTATGCCATAGGTGGCAAAAAGCAGACAGGCTGCCTGAGGGTAAGCAGTCACCGTCGCCTATGGCTAATTGTAACACCAGAGGCATCATAACTAAGTTGCCGACCATAGAGAATCGTTGCGTTTTACAGACCGGCTTTGTTTTTTCCACAGACAAATAATATCAAATCATAGACAAGATCTATGCATTTCTAGCGAAGGTCGCATTCGCCGGTTACCATCATCGCGTCCGTCGTTACGATACGGTAGATGCGTCGCAAATCCGCGGAAGTTAGCAGAGCAAGGTCTCTCATTATGTCATCTCTTAGGAAATGTTAGGCTTTTGTGTCTTCATTGACGGAAAACATTGTTTGTAATCTATGATAGGTTCTTATCAATGACTGAATCGAGTTCTGAGGTTCTCAAAACAACTTGGCATAAGTAGGTCCTTGAAAGACTTCAAATATTATTTTTGAACATTGGACAAGGCTTCATAGATCTTCCTAGACGTCCCGTTGTTTTACGTATTTATTCCTTACTTACCTACTGTTTAATTTCCGGTTTTACTTAGTAAGTAACCTATTTGCATGATATAGGTATATACTTAATGGACATACATGTATCGGTGAAATTTGTATATAGGGTGACATGGAAATGTACTAAGCCGATAAAAGCTCATTGTACCTACACAATATTAGTTACTTTTACGATGGGCCAACAATGAAATCGCAAAAAGGTGTTCCATAGAAAAATTACATTCATTATCATTATCAGCATTTCAGCCTATTATGTTCCCAGTGCTCACTGGACTAAGGCCTTATCTCAGAGAGAGAGAGAGAGGATGGGCTCTAATCCACCAGGCTAGCCCAAAAAAAAAATTACATTCTCAACGATATGTATCGGAAAGCTGATATTTTTACGCGATTTCAGGGCTGGTCCCACATTCAAAGTTGTTCATTAAGAGTACCTCTTTTCAGCTTGGTAACCCCATAAAAAATACCGTTATCATTAAAATTTGTCGATAAGGAACTTGGCTTCTTGTTATAAAAAAGGTTTATGTACTCAATACTATAATTAAGATCAGTATAATTTTATCACTAAGTTGTCAGGTTGTAATTTAAGACCATTAACATGCGAAAGGAAGGTTCTTGCTACTTCCTAATTACAAACACTTGGCGGGCTTAACTGTACTTAATACGAATATCGGTATAGTGCAATATCGCCCTTTTAACTTCCTTATGAGATAAGAGCACGAACTTGAAAGGCACATTTACCGCGGTCCAGACTTTGTACAGACAGTGAGACAACGCTGGATTGAGAATTTCGAAGAACAGCATATTGTAGTGCCTGAAGGACTACCTCGGTAGCCCGAATTGTAAATAGTGGCTCACTGTGCGCAGGATAGCGAACCGAAAATGACTGACAAAACTTTTTCTTTGACGAATCTCTAGTATATCGCAAAGGAATTAATTATTTATGTTGTACTCTACACTGAAATTTGTTAATGATGCCATTATAACCTAACCTGAAATATACCTATATAGGAATACCAATTGTGGCCCGCGATTGCGCCCGCGTGGACATTCGGAAACTGATTCAGACATTTTCTAAGATAAAAAACATTGACCTCAACTCCCGCCCTCCAACTATATCTATGCAAAAAGTCACGTCGATCCGTTGCTTTGCAAAGTGGAACAAACAAACAAACACACTTTCGTATATATAATATTAATTAATAAGAAGTATGATGAAATAAAACTTCTTTTAGAGGAATTGTGCAAGGCAAGGACTTTATTTTGTAATATTGACACGGCCCTATTCACGCGCGCGCGAGTTTATCTCAGTCTTTCTCACTCTCGAGACATTTTAACTGGAGATATATTGATCGATTTAATATCGAGCGCGCGGGAATAGGTGCCCATTGCTACCGGAGCGACATTAATATACGTACATAAATTTCGCAACTTATGGTTGGTAAGGTGATAAAAATATTTTGCAGAACCAAAACAATGCGCAGTAACGAGCTAGTACCTAGCCTACTTATATGGAGCTAAATAATAGAGTCATTAAGTACTAATTACGGTGTTCGACCTTGAACTTTGATCATATATTGCTGTGACATAGTTAGCTTTACTAAAACTTTAAGACGTGTACTTACACCGTTTCCTGACCAGCTACGTTAGTCAGCGAAAGAGGAGTAGCGGAGGACTGGGGGTCGTACGAAGCGCTTTGATTCCACTTTTATTATGCGTACTGCTAGTCTGTGGAATGTGCTGCTTGAATGGGTGTTCCCCGGTAGTTACAATCTGGGTATCTTCAAGTCGAGAGTGAATATGTTTCTTCTAGGCAAATTTGCTCCATCGCAGACCGCTTTACATCATGCGAGTTGGAGGTCAAACGCAAGCCTATTATAAAAAAAGAAGAAAAAAAAGGAGAGATCTGTCAATTTGGGGGGATTTGCCATAATCTCCACCCACGCTTGGCAGGCGGCTTGGAGATCGCAGAACGTTCATCATGCAGCAGGATGCTGCTGCCCATCCTCTGGTGGTTCTGGTTATACCTAATTAAACAACTTAAATGATAAATAGATAAACTATTTATTGTTCACACCACAAATTTCATACACACGATAAAACAGCATAAAAACTAGTGCAACAATCGGCGGCCTTATCGCTAAGAGCGATCTCTTCCAGGCAACCTTAGGATGGAGATGATTCATACAGGAGGTAGAATGATTTTTGATGATGAAATGAATGATTTATTTAAGATTTAATAATTAGGAGCATCGGGGAACACGAATTGATTTTCGGGTACGCCTGTAGTTCCTAGACCTGTGAGCTTCAACAGTGATCCAGATAGCAGCTGTGGGTCTGTTACGTTCAGTTTCCCGGTGGTTACGAATAGACACTCCAGGAAAGGCCCTCCCCACATCATAGAGCTAATTTGGTCCACGGGCAGCTCAATCTTCCTCAAAAGTTGGCCCGACACCGGGTCTATGTTCAATATCTGTGAAGTAAAATTTTAATCAGTTGTTAATGCAAAAACTTTACTTTTTATAAATATCATGTCATTTTATATTTTATACTAGCTGCGCCCCGCGGTTTCATTCGTGGGCTAAAATCATCGTTAAGTTTTCTGAAATTATCAAATTTTCTGCGCAGTGTTCTTAATTTTTCTCAACGTAAGAACCTTCTACAAAGTATCAGAAAACTTTAACAAAAGAATGAAATCGGTAAAGTCGTTTTCGAGTTAAGGCGTGACCAAGGTAAAGTTGAAATTCATTTTTATATAGAATATTGTTCATATATGGAAAACTTACAGCTAGTTAAAGAATTAAAAAAAAAGCTAATTACAAGTTTTCGCTTGTCTGACTGGTAAATATAAATTCTACTTGCAGTGCTTAAACTGCTCTCTCATTCTGAATCATGCCCATATAAAATTATACAGTGCTAATAAGACCCAAGACGGCACAAAGAATTTTCTTTATGTCGTGTTGGATCTCATTAACGATCTTCACATTGATTCAGAAGGCGTCCAGTGCCCACTATATAAATAACCTAGCGGTCCGCCCCTGCTTCGCACGGGTATAGATTATAGCCTATGTCACCCGGGGATAGTGTAGCTTCCCAACAGTGAAAGAATTTTTGAAATCGGTTTAGTAGTTTTGGAGCCTATTCAATGCAAACAAACAAACAATCAAATCTTTCCTCTTTATAATATTAGTATAGAAGTATAGATAACAAAATTATCAAATTTTTTGACGAAAAAACCATCGAAAACTGGTTTTTTGGTATAATTTTTCTTTCAACTAATAAAATCTACAGAAAATTCAGTTGCTGTATTAAATAGATCTGTATTTTTTATTGAATGTAGCGGCTTCAGATTTTGGTAAAACTCAACATATCCATTTGTTACCTCCTATTTACAAAAGTAGTTTTTCGTAAAACTTTAGGAGGGAAAGTTTGAGAATGGATTTCGTTAAATAACTGTCATAAAATAAAATAAATTAGTAATGTTTTACTTATTTTATATTTATCTTGAAAATTACGGCTTTATTTATTAGTTTTATGCCCGAAAATACAAATACTTAAAATTTAACTGTTCATTTTGTAATACGCCTCTTAAGTATCTACCCATACAAATCAACAGCCACAACATGAAAGTCAAGTAAAATTCAACCTTACCATTTTATTGAAAGTGGCAACCCAAAGATTCCCATCTGCGTCGATGGTCATTCCATCTGGTACTCCAGGGATGTTGTGATCATCGAATCGGAATATTGTGGTTTCGTTCCCTGACAAACGCCAATATATAGTTTTTAAAAAAAATTGCTAGCGTCACTTGTAACTAAGTAACTAAGGTGTTCATATCAGATCTATGTATGCATACATTTTTTGTAATATGTGTAATATGTTCACTTCGAAGCCCTTACCAAGACTCTAGCGTCCATCTCCCGGCTCCCTCATCAGATCCTCGTCCACTCGTCACCAAGTGTAATGATCTCTCTATTTAGGGCTTCATTTGCTTGTTTTAACTAGTCACAAAAGTGAGTTCTTCCCAAAGTATTTTTTTAAAGTCTTTAGGATTTACTATTTAAATGTTAGACATTTAAAAAAAAAATACGACTGGCAGGATTCGAACCTGTGCCATCCGGGTTTACGCCCCGAGCGGTCGTGTTTTTTTAATTGTTTTCTAACTAAAATAATAATTATATTTTTTTGCCCCTTCGGCGCGCAGTCTTTATAAGGGGAGCCATTTAGTGGGTGGCAAGTCATCACCTAAATTTTGAGATGAGACAGGATAAGGCAGGTGCTGTTTCTCATCTTATAGATCTGACTTATTCACAAGTTGTCCAACTTTTTATTTAAATTAGTTTAACAATATTTCTAAAATGTATATAAAATAAGAAAATTATAGATAAAGTCTGGTTACGTTAATAGCCCAGTTTATTTATAACCCCATAGCATCAATAGCCATTTTATTAATCCACATAGTAACATTTATTTTTAAACACAAAAATGCCTCTCAGTTTGCCTTTGGGCCCATTGATGCCGTATAAAAGAAAGTTAAATTATACATTTGGTTTAAATTAATGTATAATTTAACTTTCTTTATAACATTTATACTCATTCTCAATTTTCTCGAGTAGAGAAAGTTTCAGAAGTTTCAAAGCTTGCTTACTTACCGATTGTCCCCTTTTCCAAATCGAAGTCGAAACCTGCAACTCTTCGCGTCGGAGAGTCATTGTAGTACATCTTGCTGCTGTCA
This sequence comes from Agriopis marginaria, assembly GCA_932305915.1. Taxonomy (NCBI): domain Eukaryota; kingdom Metazoa; phylum Arthropoda; class Insecta; order Lepidoptera; family Geometridae; genus Agriopis; species Agriopis marginaria. The sequence goes on from OW029933.1 coordinate 8,713,845, forward strand.
AGAGACCATGCGAGTCCATTGGACACGCTCACTGGGCGTTTCTTTATTTCTGGGTGAGCGAAATTGCAGCTGTCCATTGAGTATAACGTGGCTTGGTCAAGAGGCACAAGGGTCGATAGGCTGAAATCTAATTTGCCAAAAGTTCCTATTGAGAAAGAAAAGCAAAGAATGCAGCAATGGTTTTGAAATATATAATTATTATCTATAGGTAGACAATTATAAATTGAAAATTTGTAAAATCATCCGATAAAAAAGCGGTTGTGGTTTATTTGAGGTTATAAATATTGCTCTTGAATGAAACAATAAAAATAAACTTTGCTTTTAAACAGTAAAATGTTTCTCTAATAACAGTGGCGATAGCTGATAAAAAAGCTAATCTTTTGGCAAGGTAGGTATGCAACAAAATTATCAATATTATTTTTTCTCATCGGAAGGAAAACGGGGTGAAAACCTCTATTTTTACACTGAAATGCACTACACAGAGGCATGTTTAATACCAGACGATATTTATTGTGTAATTACTAAAATTATCTATTGATATTTGACACTTTTGACAGTGAAACAACACCAGCGATAAAGCGCCACCTGGCTTGATAAATAAGCAGTGCGTCTCCCCATTGGACGAAAATGGGAATTAACGTTGGTGGGGAATTTTCTTTCGGGGAAATTTATGACATGAATTTGGACGTTGTTTACCTGATTCAAAATAAATACAAATAGATTTACCGAACCAAAGTCTGCCTGCAGCGTCGGCTTTGCCGTCGTCAATGTTATTGTCAGGTTTGCCGGAGTCAACCGTCGTCAGCAGCCTTAGAGCTAAATCTCCCCTTGGGGCTCCCCATTCCAGCAAGTAAAGACCTGTGCGTACTGCCACCACAACGTAACCTGGATAATCCCTTACCGGTACTATTAAAGTTGTTGGCCCATAACCTACAACATAAAATGTAATTTCGTAATCATATAACTGCTCAGATTTGCAAGCTGAAGTGGCAATGAGCAGGCCACATCGCTCGAAAAATCGATAACCGGGTAGAAAGGTTCTTGAGTGGAGACCACGAACCGGAAGTCGTAGGTACCGGTAGGCCTCTCAATAGATGGACCGACGACATTTTGAGAGTCGCGGACATCCAGATGATGCAGATGGCAGGCTGTCGTTCAGTGTGGATTTCTAAGGGGGAGGCCTATGTTTATCAGTGGACGTCTTCTGGCTGATGATGATGATATCTCCCTTGTTTGTCTAACTAATCTGTGGTTAAGTACTTAAGGGCAACCGAGAATAGTAGCAGAGGCAGAAAACCAAGCCGAAAAGCAACTTAACATCTATATGAGGAATGGTGACCGAGCGGTAGCATGTGCGCTTTACAATCTGACGGCACTCGGTTTGATTCTCGCCCTGCACCGATGACTTATTTAGTACTTAAATTATGTGCAAATTCAATGCCATTGCTCCAAAACGGTGAAGGAAAACATCGTGTTGAAACCGGTATATCCATGAACCTCTAAAGTTCAAAGACATAATATGACATTCACCAACATGCACTGGGTCAGCATGGTGGATTTGAGCCCATTCTCTCTCTCCAGGCTCTCTCTGAGACTGTGTCCGACCATTGGGAACATTATAGGCTGATAATGAAACATAGACACAGCAAATAGCATTTAACCATAAATTTGCTGGCAAATGTGTGCAATGAGTGTGCTACAGATGTACATGATTTGATTTTTCTATCGGACTGCCAGAGTGGGCACGAAAATCGACACCGCTTTATGGTTGATATTCAGGGAACCCGTACGAAGCGCTTTGATTCCACATTTATTGTGCGAACTGCTAGTCTGTGGAATTCGCTGCCTGAGTGGGTATTCCCCGATAGTTACAATATGGGTGTCTTCAAGTCGAGAGTGAATAGGTTTCTTCTAGGCAAGCGAGCTCCATCGTAGGCCGCATCATCGCTTAACATCAGGCGAGTTGGTGGTCAAGCGCAAGCCTAATTATAATAAAAAAAAAAATAAAAAAATATAATTAAGACAATAATAAGTTCTGATTGCGAAAAGTTGCGTGACCGCAAACCGTATTTCCGCGCGTTAAGGTTCACGTTCCCGCGAATTTCCGCAATGCGCTGTTTCGAGCCCGCGTTAAGAGATAGCCGTAAGGCCCCTGTTCGAATAATGTACAAACTTGAAGACTCACATACGTCTCTACACGTGATTTCGCCCGTTTCTCCGTCCATACGGAACAGCTTTTGTCCGTAGTTGTTCACCCAATACAGAGCGTTCTCTGACACCGACCATTGGGGACTTTCTAAAAGACCATCTTCTGCCGCTGTTACCTGATATAGTAGACCACTTTAATATAAGGTTACTCGGAATGGTGGTACTAAGACGAAAGGAGGTCATTATGCCTACTTTGTATAATTATGAATCACTGTTAAAGGAAAAAATATCCTTAATTTATGATTTAATATTATTAACAAATTTTATAATGGGGCCAAAACCTAAAATCGCAAAAATTAGAAAATTCTGTTTCAAATGCATTCAATGAAATGTGTGGAACACCTGATATACAATTTTTTGCTATTTCATGGGTTGGTCCCATTGTAAAAAAAAACATAATGATGAGTACAATAACCTCCTTTGGGCGTAGTACCACTATTTCGGGTAACCCTATATATTCTACTGTTTAAAAACTACTAAATGCTGTGCTATTTATTTTATTTTAACCGACTTCAAAAAAGAAATTGGGTTCTCAATTCGGTTGTATAATTTTATGTGTTACCTCAGACATTTGTAAACCGATGTGATATTTATTTAAAGTATTTACTTTCAGATTGTTCCCATAGAAGTATCATCAACATCAGTTCAGTAGTTTGGTTTTTAAATCAAAATAGCTCGAAAAATATAATAAATAATAATAAATATTCGGGACATTTTTGCACACATGGTCATCTGACCCCAAACTAAGCAAAGCTTGTGATATGGCTGCCAGAGACTGATATATATACATATATAGGTTTAAATACATACTTAAATAGATATTAACACCCAGATATAGAACAAACACAAATGTTCATCACACAAATGTTTGTCCTAGGTGGGAATCGAACCCACGCCCCCAAGCTCAGAAGGCAGGTTCACTACCAACTCGACCAACGGGCTATCATATGCCATCCGAGTAAACTAAATTGAGTTTTTAATTTACAAATTTTGAAGTAGGTTTTTAAATTGATATTAATTATCTAGCAATGAGTAACTATTAGTATAGATAAATGTATTTTGCTGAATCCTTTTTGACAAATCGTACTTACAATTTGTATTTCATAACATGAACATAAAACGCTGCTTGTTATCACTAAAAAAGAACTGGCAATTAAATTTAAAACCGAAACTACCATGTTGTAACCTCGTACGTATAAAAGTTACTAATAACTAAAAATGGTTTATCTGAATATCTGTTTAAATACATGAAATTACCTGATCCGTGTGAGTGCACTGTCGATTTAGGTAATACAATTATCTTACTTCGAAAAAAAAAAACTGGCCAAGAGTATGTTGGGATTGGGTAGAGTTCCGTAGCCAAAGTCATATAATTGTAGTTATATTCATAGTTCAAAAAATTGGCGATCAAAGAAAAAAAACATCCTGTAACATCATATATTTTTTATGGTTTAGTCAAAGAGAAAACTAACTAAAACTAACATTATTTAGAATAAAGGTTTTTAATGTAACCTATCAAGTTTTCTATGTCTAACAGTTTAGAAATGCAGCGACCAACTTTTTCGAAGCTGTATTTCGCATACGATGTGAGCTATGAAATCTTACCTTCATTTTAATGGGGGGTAGTGTTAAACATAGTTCATTTCCATTTCACATGTACCAGAGCCACCTTTAAAACGCAATATGTATTATTAAAAAAATACTTTTTAGTCGAAATCTATGTATATATAATCTATTTAACTGTACTTGTGCAAAGTTTTATTCACATATCTTAGTAACTGTAGAAGTCAGAAGGTTCCAAAGAATTAGGACGGATGGACAAAACGAATTTATAAGGGTTCCTTGTAGTACTACATTTATCTATGGTACTACGGAACCCTAAAAAGCGACAAACAAGCGTGTAGTCCAACTGATGGAGCGCGGTATTCGACAGAGCGCAGTATGTACGTTGAACAGCTGCAACAATCGATGGATGGATGGATATCGATGCTGCCTATGTACCGCCAGCCCTGAGGGGTGGTAGTAGACACCCTTTTTGAATCGCTCCATGGTGAAAGTGGGCGGGAAGAGCTTCACGTACAAGGTTTCCTGATGATATCTTGTGTTGTTTCCAGATGAAAGTGTTCATGGACATGAAGCCGGGCGGTGCGCTGAGCACGGCCCTCGCCACCATGTTCCGCTTCAAGTCGGAGCAGCGGTGGCGCAAGTTCGACTTCCAGGTCGGTAAGGTATGCACCGGCGCGCACGCTGCCTCGCTCACCACCCGCCCCCCGCCCGCGCCGCCCCCGCCACGCACCACGCGGCATAACACGTCACCTGCAACACGCATCTCGGAATAACATCACGCCCAATCACAACTATTGTATAATGCGATTACAATAACAGGATTGGTCTAGCGCCATTTTGTGACGTCAAGACGGTAACCTTCAGTAATCTTGATACAATTTGCCAAAAAAAGAAATATTATATTCGCAACGGATATAGATTATAGCCTGTCTCCCGGGGATAGTGTAGTTTCCCAACAGTGAAAGAATTTTGTAAATCGGTCCAGTACTTTTTGAGCCAATTCGTTACAAACATACTTATATACTAATCTTTCCTCTTTATAATATTAGTATAGACTAGATGCGCCCCGCGGCTTCACTCGCGTAGTGATGAAAAATAGTGATGATGAAAAGTATGCTAAAGCCTATGTCACTCTCCGGTCCTTGAACTATATGCAAAAAATCAGGCCAATCCATTGCTCTGTTGCTGGATGAAAGAGGAACAAACAAACTAATAAACCAAAAAAACAAACACACTTTTGCATATATAATATTAATATCATATCGTTTATTTTTATTATAAACTAGCGGTCCGCCCCAGCTTCGCATGGGTATAGATTATAGTCTATGTCACCCGGGGATAGTGTAGCTTCCCGTCAGTGAAAGAATTTTTCAAATCGGTTCAGTAGTTTCGGAGCCTATTCAATGCAAACAAACAAACAAACAAATCTTTCCTCTTTATAATATATATAATATAGATGTCATGTTATTTTTATTTTTTTTACATTTATTTCTTTGCAAATTGCCTTATCTTGATTGCCTTATTTGTCTTAACGTCACAAAATGGCGCTAGACCGATCGTATTCTTATTTTAATCGCATTGGAGCTCTTGTTCACTCATTGTCTTAACCAGGAGTATTCTGGGGTCATCGAGATTATCTCGATCACTCACACCCGTAGATAGTTCTAATGAGAGATACGACCGGTTTATATTCTCAGTTCACTCTTTCGCTAGTTTCACTACGTACGTTTTACGTATTTCATAAAGGTGTATAAGGCTTGTTGATCTACCCGTCACAGTAAACAACTTGTAGAAAACAAATTTGCTAAATTGGAGAGAAAAAATTGTGTCCTGATGCAAAATAGATCACATGTCTTAATCGATCATTTTAACCGGCGAAAAGAAAAGTTAGAAATGTTTTTTTTTATGCATCTCCACGGGTATCATGGTCTAATTTATCCACTATAATTCATCAGGGTTCTTAATTTGAAGAGTATATTTTTTTTTATTTTTTTTAAGTACATATTTCGATTTAAGGTGGTAATGCATAGTTTTTTATTTCACACGACTTTGGCCCACCTTATCTTAAAACAAGGAAGTACATCGTCAGGACGAACAACTGGGACGTACAATTTAACGTGTCATTCGACCCACGGAAGGCTCAGTAAATGCCACTCACGGTCACCGAAGCCTGACCAGATTGTCTGTTGATCTTCGCTGCGAGACAAGCGCTGTACAAAGAGGCATTATTTGCACTAAAGTCACGACGAGTAATTAGTAAAGTCACGATTTCTATACAATATAGCCTTAGCCACCATTATAGCCTTGTCTAATATTGAAATAATATAAGGTGATGATAGACCATTGAGATTTATTAAAATAATTTTTAATCCTTTCCTTGTTAATAAATTGTGAGATGCGTGTTGTAGCTAAATGCACGAAACAGGGTATGATATACTAATTATAACATCTGTAGATATTATCTTAGCAAACCAAGATAAATTAGGATAGAGGAATGTAGCAAATTGTTATACAGGGCTACGCATATAGACTGTACTAAGCTGAAAGGAGGTTATTGTACTCATCATTATGAACAAATTTTATAATGGGACTTACCCTGAAATCGCGAGAAAAGTATTAGCTGTTCTATAGAAAACGGTCATTGTTACTCGTCAAAATGTATGGAACAGCTGATTTTCTTTTCGGGGTTGGTCCCATAGTAAAAGTTGATCGTAATGATGACTAGGTACAATGACCTAGCTCCTTTCAGCTTAGTACAGTCTATATGCGTAACCCTGTACAGACACAAATAAGGTTAAAATCAATTAAAATGTTGTCTCTTCTGGTACAGTTGTTTGGTTAAATATCCTGTTTATAGATTTTTTACGTACCTATTGAATAGTTTTTTTATTAATGTTAGTCGTGTTACATTTTGATTTGCTCGATTTTCCCACAACTCAGTAACTTAATTTATTTATTTATTTATTTATTTATAGAGATACGCCAACAGTGAACATATTACACATTCTTAAAAAATACAAAAAATTTATACATACATAGATCTGATATGAACACCTTTTACAGGCGTATACAACATTCGCCAAAAAAGTGGTTAGACACTAAAACTATATAATCAAATAACATAATTATATGATATTCTTAATATTATTTGTCTCTAGTTAGAGACTTTACTATTTTGTTTTTAAAAACATATAAAGAATCATTAAATACATCCAGATCACTCAAGGAAACGTTAAATTCATTATAGGTGCGACATAATCTTTGTGTAGGGGAGTTAAGTGCCAAATTGGTTCTAGCAGCTTGCCGCCAACCTAGAATTCGAGAAATTCTGTGCCTCGGATAGTGGTATGGAACGTTTAGAGAGATTTCTTTTAAAATAGATGGACAGTCAATAAATGCATGGATCACTTTATGAAGAAACGTTAGATCGCGGATTTTTCGCCTGTCTCGCAAGGTATGCATTTTAAAATAACTTAGACGACTTTCATAAGGACTTCTGTGGGAAATGCCTTGGCTGGAGAAAGCCAATGATCTAGTAAAAGCACGCTGGACGCCTTCTATGCGCTGAGAATGTACTGCATAAAAAGGATTCCATGCTATGCTCCCGTACTCCAGACAGCTGCGTACCATCGAATTGTAGAGTATAATTTTCGTGAGAGGAGATCTAAAACTTTTAGTGTTACGCCTAATAAAGCCAAGTAACTGTGCTGCCTTTTTTACGGTTACGTCAATATGGGTCCTAAAAGAAATAATTAATAGTCAATGCAGTGACTAATATTCTTACATTTTGAGCCACAAAACTCAAAAACTATTACCTTGTTTTATTATGCTAGCCTACTAATTTTACATAATTATATACATGCCTTTATTTGAAAATAAACTCAAATTAAAAAATATTAACTAAATTTTTTCCTAAAACTAACAAAATAAAACAAAACGCAACAAAATGTTTAAAAAAAGTAGTTGAGTTGCCATTTTAACGTTGAAATTGATTTGAAAGAGAGTGTTGCCGCTTCTCCACCCTTTCTTATGAGTTCTTGCGCCTTACAAAGAACCAACCGTTACTTTATTGTTTATGACCTCTAATAGCTTGACAGCGGCAGTCCTGGGTTTCCATTACCCCCCATTTCATGCAAGGTTCATATTGTAAAATATGTTGGGAACAAATGTGGTTTCGAATTGTTTATGTAAATAATGATTACTGTGGGAAATTCTTCTTAACAATGAACTGTGTGTGTGAAATAACCTTTATGTTTGTCACTAATAACTTTGGGTCTCTCATCTTGATACGCATGTATAATTTTTACTACTTTTGATTATATGTTTTTGTATTTTTTTTCTTTAGATTGTCCTTATTTCTAATGCTCTTTGATGTTATTGAAAAGTCCATTTCAAAATTATTTAAACACTTTTTTTTGTGTAGTTTAGCAAATTGTTTTGCCGTAAAGTATGCCCTGTACCTAAACTAATAGATAAATTAGACGTTAAATCCAACTTATTTCGGACGGATTAACGGATTCTGTGGGCAATTTTCTGATAACACTAATTGTTAACTGTATCTGGCCAGATATTATTGATTATGTTGTACCACTCACTAAACTAAACCAAACTGGCAGAACTAAAATTATCTGCGTCTCATTTCAATATGTGAAAAAAAAAATGGCATCAATTTTAGAGCTGTAAAATTTAGTTTAGAAAATGGTATACCAGAATCGACGCCATTGTCCCCGTCGCGCTTATGATATGAGAGTGACAAGTGACAATACTATTATTGCAGGTCCTGGGATAATACCAGCAATATTTAAATTTTTGAAGTGAAAACTTCTTTAGCCACGTTGGGCACTTTTTGGGAAGGGGGGAATACAACGAACTCGTGTGACCGTCACGCTCAGATACTCGTTCGGGTAATGTCGGCTCGAGTCGACTAAGAGAGCGAGAGACATAATTATAGTCAACCCGCATAAAGGTTTCACTTCTGCCGTGTGGTCTTAGGTGGTACGATTCACCTATGGCGGGAAATTCAAATTTTAAACAGTTTTTTGGTCCTAGTAGCCAGGTCAGGTAGTTATTTTTTAATAACACAGTGTTTGCGCAATATTTTAGCTGTTCTTAACATTATAATGTACAATTATTTAACAGTAATGCACCATATTACTAACATTTATGAATAAACCGTTCGAAACAACAAACATTCGTTTATTCACATATGTAAGTAATAATATGCATTAGAGATAAATAGCTTTACATGATTTTGTAAAGAATAATAATCAATTTGCGCAAACATCATGGTTGTTTACAATAATTACCCGGCCTAGCTACAAGGACAAGAAAACTGTTTGAAATTTGAATTTCCCGCCATTTGTGAATCGAACCACCTTAAGCACAAACTTTATTTTATTTTGACAGAGCTGTAGCTGTCAGATTTAGTATGAAAATTGTCCACAGAAACGATAACATGGGTGTCATGGTAGATTTGTATAAGACCGCTTTAACATCCGTTTCGTCTCTTCCCCTCCCCCCGCTCGACCTTTGCAGAACCCGTCGCGCAAGGATCTGAACGTGCAGATGATGCTCGAGATCGAGTCCTCACTCCTCGGCGCTGAGCTCATCCGCACGCCCTCCGTCTTTATCCGCCCGGAGGTGGACAAGGCCACCGCTAACAAAGTGAAGGACATCGTCAGCAACCACCAGGGAGAAATCTGCGGTAAGACATTTTTTTATATTTTTTTTTTTTTTCTTCAAATTTTCATGACCGTGGATTCAATGTTCTTTAGTCGTAATATTAAACATTTTTACATAGTATTAAAAGCGTCAAACAAGTCATAGTCACAGTCAGCAAAATAAGTCACAGTCAAGTCAAACTCATGCCCCTGTAAAGTGGTGGAGATTTACAAGATGCTCGTATGGAGTTTTGGAAACAACACGAAAAGACATTTTTCACCTCGTTATATCACTTACCCTTACTTTTACAAGCACTTAAAAAAAACACCATTTACTTCACACACTCGAAAATACACAAGTTTAGGATAATAATCCAACGGGCCGACATGTTTTTTTCCAAGTTGGCGCTAAAAACTCCATAACTTTTCAATGAGGCCCACACCACAGATAATTATCACGATTTATATTTTTTTGTACAGAGGATGAAGAAGATGCCACACATATAATCTACCCGACAGTGGACCCGCTGGAGGAGGAGTACGCGCGGCCCGTGTTTCGGCGCGGGGCGTACTCCCTCGTGCACTGGTACTATTTACCCGACAGCCACGACACCTGGGCGCAGGCCGACCTACCGGTCAGTACATAGTAAATAATATTCGGGACATTTTTGCACACACCGCTATCTGACCCCAAACTAAACAAAGCTTGTGATATGGCTGCCAGAGACTGATATACATACATAATAATAATATGTTTTAAATGTTTATCGGGACTTATCACGTATTATTTAATTTAGGTAAAAATACGTACCCTTCATAAAAAAACTTGTGTTCAAATCGCGAAAGTTAAAAAATTAATAATAATATATTTTAAAATACATACTAACACCCAGATATTGAACAAACACAAATGTTCATCACATAAATGTTTGTCCTAGGTGGGAATCGAACCCACGCCTCCAAGCTCAGAAGGTAGGTTCACTAACAACTGGACCAACGGGTTATCTTAATCTTCCCCACAGTGGAGCCGCTGGACGGAAGAGTACGCGGGGCTCGTTTCTGTTCCAAGATATGCTCATCTCATCTCGCTCGCACCCACATGTCATATCTATCTGGCTCGCACTTACAGGTCTTATGGTGTGACGTTCATTGCTCGACGACTCAGTTGGTAACGCGGTCACTATGGTATCGCTTTCGCTGCTACGGTTTCGCGGCGGAGGCGTATATCAATTTAAGTGACACGATGCAGGTTTACATCGCTGCAAAAAGTCTGCGTGTGTAACCCTTATATTGTCTTTTATATCCAGGTGGATGGTCCGGAGACAGTGAACTGGGAGTGCAACCGGCAGGAGCCATGGCGCGTGACAGCGACGTGGGCGCTCGATCTACCTCAATACAACGAGTGGATGAACGAGGAGGATTACGAGGTCGACCACCACGGGAAGAAGAAGGTCAGTATTTACACAAGATATTAAGACGCTCTTTTCTGACTTTTAGCAATTATGGTCATTCTAGTTTAAGTGTGCATACCTCCATGGTTAGCTTAAAATTATAAAAATGGTGTCATAACAAAATTGAATGTTTTATGTAGGAAACCCATGAGACCGAAACACAATTAAGCACATTTTGATCGATAAAAAAAATATATCAAAGTGGGACAGGTTTCATTCAATTACCTATTTATTAAATTATGTCTGCGATATCTTGATATATAGATTTCATAATTATGAATGAAACCGGTGAGGTAAATTTTGCATTACAGCTATACTTTTCGAAAAATATGAGAAAAACCCCATGAATTGAGTAAGCGCCATGATTTTGATCCGCTAAATGCGACTTTAATACAATAAATCAAGGATTATGGTCATCTGTAGTAATAAGCGTTGCTTAAAAGTGGGAAAACCTCGCCTTAAAATGCTATAAGCTTTAAATACGCGGGTATGTCCTAAAACTGCGACCAGAACCACTGGAGGATAGGCAACATGGGCGTCCTATTAGTACACGGTGAACGTACTGCGATCTCCAAGCAGCCTGCCAAGCATGGGGATTATGGAAGCACCCCTCTCTAAGAGGGAGGCGTTTGTTCAGCAATGGACGTTTAATGGCTGCTGATGTATGTATTAAAATGCTTGTCTTCCACTGCTCCCCTTAGACCTCCATATTGAACGACAGCCTGCTATCTGCATCCACTGGATGCCCGCGACTCTCACAATGTCGTCGGTCCATCTAGTGGGAGGCCTACCTACGCTGCGTCTTCCGATACCTTTCTTATCCAACGGTTATCGGTTCTTCGAGCGATGTTGCCTGCCCATTGCCTCTTTAACTTGCAAGTTTTAATAGCTTTCGGTGACTGGTTCTTTGGCGGATATGCACGTTCCGGATTCTATCGCGCAAAGAAACTAAGCATAGCTCTCTCCTTTGCTCGCTGTGTGACTCGTGAGTTTTTCCAAAAGGCCAGCAGTTTATGACCAGGGGCCTTACGGACAACAGCTAATTGCGGCACCTAATCCGCTCAGTTGAAAAATCACGCGACCGCAAACCGTATCTGGGCGCGATAAGGTTCACGTTCGCTGATTTTATAACTGAGCGGATTAGGTGCCGCAACTAGCTGTTGTCCGTAAGGCCCCAGGTCTCAGTACCATGTGTAATTATTACCTTCATTCATCAGGTTCACAAGCTTCGGCTGTCGGTGGACGATCTGATCCCGGGTGGCGAGCCATCTAGCAAAAGTAAGAAGGGCAGCAAACGGAAGCGGTCTCCCTCGCCACCACCACAGAAAAATAAGAGGAAGAGGTTAGTTAACTTTGTGAAATCCTTTCGCAGATAAATTCTGTTATATGAGCTATTCTAGTTATAGTACTTGTCCTATCTTTCTGGATAGTTTATTAACTCTTATATCATCTTAAGTTTTGATCAACTCAACTACATATTTATTTATGTAGCATTCAGTAATTACAGTAGGCATGTGTCCTAATGTTTAATTTATTACAAATAACCGGCTTAGCGATGAATATAACTAAGTACATTACACAAACTAAAAAAAGATATAAAAAAATTGGCTGATACATCTCTGAGATATGAGTGTTTAAAGGTTTAGGGGATAGAGAGGGGATGCTCGATCCCTTTCTCGCAAAGCGTGTGTTAGTATAGCATTTGTATGGCGTACCTTAGGCGTAACGTCACGACTCAGTATAGTGCGCTCTCTGTCTAGTACTGGTTACGGCTGTTCTTCGACCATGACTTTCTTATTTATTACTTATTTATTTATTTTTATTTATTTATTTTTTACTTTTTGATCGATGGGGGAGGCCTATGTCCAGCAGTGGACGTCCTATGGCTGAAATGATGATGATGATGATTTTATTCAATTCAAGTCTGTTTAACTGAGAGAACATTCGGAAGCAGTCTGATAATGTTTTGTTCTGTCGCAGCCGCGTAGCCAAGAGGCGCGACAACGACGCAGAGGATGAAGAGGATAACGCCTCCAGGGACAACACTGATGTGGCGCCGACGCCTGAAGCCGTGGAGAAGCCAGCTGAGAGTATGTTACCACATAACTATAGTCAAGGAAGATAGACTAAGAGGAAAGACAATAGGGGCACATTAGAGCGTAGTTCGGAAATTTGCCTAAAACGGTACCGGTAAACGGTGGTTAGATGGCACCGTAATTTAAGCGTGCTATAGGTTGTCTCAAACTTCCGTAAGCGCTGCAGTCAGATAGCGTATGAAAGGGTTCTACAAATTACCGTAGCGCTAGTATCGCAGTCAAGTTTCGCAACATTTCAAGAGAAGCTCAACCCTTATAGAATAAAAAAGCGCCATCTACTGGTATGGGTTGCACTTCTCCACGGACTCCTGGGTCCGTGTCCATTGTCAACTTACACAATTTTTATCAACTATTGCTAAAAAACAAGACGAAAGTTTAGTAATAATGTGTATGGTTCAGCTCCGGTGGTGCCGGTACCGGAGCCCGTGGTGGCGGCTCCGCCGGTGGCCGAGGCGCCTTCCACGCCCGCGCCGCCGCTCGACGCGCATGATGACTCTCAGGGCAAGCACAGTGACTCCAACACACAGGTGAGCCATCACTCTACGCCTCTACAACTACTAAGGTTTATTTCTGTCTTATTCACTATTTTTCACTTGAAGTAAAACGTCTCAACACGAAATGCATCATAAGCAACGAATTAATTAGTAAACCAATTCAACGGCTTTAATGTTAAAATCAAATAAAAACGATTTAAGAGTTTAAGACAATATAAAAAAAAGTAATAAAATGGTAAATCCTGAAGATGGACCCACAAGATAGACAGACGACCTAAAAGAGACCGCAGGGAAACGCTGGATGCAGGCCGCTTCCAACCGGCTCTTGTGGAGATCGATGGGGGAGGCCTATGTCCAGCAGTGGACGTCCTATGGCTGAAATTATGATGATGATGATGAAATCCTGAAGTGTAGAATAATAAACGGAATTCATCCCCTAATTTTCCCCCTTAGAGATATTTTCTTCAAATTTAAATGGGGCCACCTTCGAAATGTAGCCTATTCAATAAAAATTATATAACACAATCTGCAAAGATATTGAACCCGTATTGAGAACTTTCTTTTTAAAGTTGGTAATAAATGGCCCGATTTCCGGGGTGTCAAAGGTAACAGTCAGTTAACTAGAATGAACGCATACTCGAGCGATTTCAACATCGTTGGATTGAAAGTAATTCTTTTATATTGAAACTTTTTCTACTTCTAAGGGCGGAAAATTAGGGGATGAATTCTGTTTATTGAACTTATAGAGTTGGGATATTAGTTAGCAAAAATGTATTGAATTTCACAAACATTCTTGTAAATATTTTCCAAAACTTGTTCGGTTTGATTTTTGGTAAGTAGGTATGTTTATATTAGCAAACGCCAGATCACACAAGAAATCCGTATATTTGTAGCGAAATTTTTAGTAAAAGTACCGTTTACTCACTGACCATTGTTTTTGTAGGAAATGATCCCAAAAGACGAGCTAGAAGACAATGTGACAGACCAGACGCACCACATCGTGGTGCCGTCCTACTCTGCGTGGTTTGACTATAACTCCATACACACCATAGAGAAGCGAGCCATGCCAGAGTTTTTCAACGGAAAGAACAAATCTAAGACACCGGAGATATATCTAGCCTGCAGGTGAATAAACTGTATTTTTTGTTGTGAACGTAATATCAGTAATCTGATGACGGGTGTAGTTAACCATGGATCTGTATCAGACAGGAAGGGGTTTAAGAAGCTTCGTCTTATATCTCTATGAAGAAGTGGGAGAAACCATGGTATAATAATATACTTTGCCAGGCATTCCGAGACACAAAGGTCACGTGGGTGACACGGGCCTACGTCATCGCCGCTGTATTACCAGTAGCATGAAATCATAGCTCCGCAATATCCGTGTATTACCTCTGGGACTCCGATAAAACTATCTGGTTTTGATTTAAATAATAATGTTATATCAAATTCCTGTTTAACTTGAATTGCTTCGCTTGAGCGGACAAACCATGAATCTAGTATGATACTTAGTTTATGGGACAAACAATATGACAATTGCAATGCTTTTTGTATATTGTTTAATAGATTATTACGGTATACCGGTTTCTTTACGATGTTTTCCTTCACCGCTTTTGAGCAATGGCATTGGAAAAATTATTATTACCTGCACATATTATATGATAACCAACCATAATTTTAACTAGTATTTGTTTTATGTGCTACATAAGTATAATTGTGTTTAATTTTGTTAATTACCTTTTTTATTTACTTATTGAAGCTTAGCTCTTAAGCGCTTAGTTTGCAATACATACCTATATGATTTTAGTAGTGATTTTCCACGACATTGTTACTACCACTATTATACACCTATTAATGGCTGTACTTTAAATTAAAACTTATGTATATATTTTTGTGCTGTTGGTCTGTTGAATAAAGATAAAATAAAATTAAAATAAATTACCAAATTTATCACCCAATTTCTGTGTTTGTTACAATAAAGTGGCAAATGGACAGTTATATATATAGGTGTCAACACCCAGTGCCTTTAGTCCCAGATTTGATAGTTTACGAAAACTTTTTTCGTTTACGTATTGTCCCATACATTTTAGTAAAGCGCCTCTATCGGAAACGTGGAGGAACTAAATTTGGCAGTTATCGGCGGTATAGATTGCTTCACTCTAATACGAAAAAAGTTTTCGAATACCTTTTAGCCCAGCTGTGTATGGAACAAGACGAAAACGAAAAAAGTTTTCGTAAACTATCAAATCTGGGACTAAAGGCACAATGCCAGACCTTGTTATGGGAGAAACAAACAATAATCACAATAACAAGGCGTATCTCTCTTGTTTGTCTGATTTGAGGGCAGATTCAACTTGGGGCTTTTTGATTTGATTCAGCTTGGGGCGTTGGAGTCTATTGAGAAACGTGCCAAGAGGCAACGAATCCCTGGTTCAGACTAAGCTTCTTAGTCTTGAGCATCGGCGCAAGGTTGCTAGTCTATCGGTTTTTTATCGGATACATTTCGGAGAGTGTGCTAGAGATCTGCATGATTTGATTCCCTCCTGCCCATTTTTCTATCGGACTGCCAGAGTGGGCACGAAGAATCGACACCGCTTTATGGTTGATATTCCGAGAACCCGTACGAAACTCTTTGATTCCACATTTATTATGCGAACTGCTAGTCTGTGCAATTCGCTGCCTGAGTGGGTGTTCCCCGATAGTTACAATCTGGGTGTCTTCAAGTCGAGAGTGAATAGGTTTCTTCTAGGCAAGCGTGCTCCATCGTAGGTCGCATCATCGCTTAACATCAGGCGAGTTGGCGGCCAAACGCAAGCCTATTTATAAAAAATAAAATAAAAAAAAGATTTGTAAATATTCGGTGTAGTTACGATACATCCGTGTGAATTTCAGGAACTTCATGATCGATACGTACCGTTTGAATCCAACGGAGTATATGACGAGCACTGCTTGTCGCCGCAACCTGGCCGGTGACGTGTGCGCCATCATGCGAGTGCACGGCTTCCTGGAGCAGTGGGGGCTCATCAACTACCAGGTACAGAGACAGCATCTCCTCTGTGTGCAAGAGAAACAATGGATAAATGATCAAACAAATAAAACCATAAGAGGGCATACCACGGCCTAGAAATTTGATGAATAGGTATTTAGGAAATCTATTGCTGTTCCCTGACCTCAAGCCTCTTCCCGTAGAGCGCAATAGAGACAACTGCACCTCGGATCGACTATACCTACGAAAAGTAGACAAAATCATCGTCTCTTATTTTTCTGTTTCCTCATTCAAAACTAAGCCGATTTCATTATTTTTTAAATTTATAGTTGTGAAAAGGATTGAACTATGCTTCTTTCATTTATTTTTGTTTTATAAGCTCGTCAAATTTGTTTGATAGACGTCTAAACATAACGGTAAAAAAAACATTTTTTTGGGATATTTAAAGACTCGTTTTTCTTATAGTAGTTAACTTATAAGGAAAAATAAATGATATAAGCATGTCAATAGAGGAGATAAATGTAATTTAAAAAATGAGAGTTCCAGCGGCATTATCCAGGGAGGAAACACGAGAATACGTTTGTATGGACAAAACGCTACCCATGTGCCCATTTAAGGGCTATTAAAACATTTATATCGGATACATTATCTATGGGACTGCCAGATTGGGAATGAAAAATCGCGCCGCCTTAAACTTGATACTTTGATACCACTTTTATTGTGCGAACTGCTAGTCAGAATGGGTGTTCCCCGATAGTAACAATATGGGTGTTTTCAAATCAAGAGCGAATTGGTTTCTTCTAGGCAACCGTGCTCAATCGTAGACCGCATCGTTTAACATCAGGGGAGCTGGCCGCCAAACGCAAGCCTATTATTAAATAAATAAAAAAGTATCTATAGATTAATATTACACAATGCATTCCCACACCCTGAAGTCTAAAATAACTACACGATGACTGCTTCAAAAGCTGTATGTAATATTGTATTTCCAGTTGGAGGCGGAGTCCCGCCCCACGGCGATGGGTCCTCCGCCCACCTCGCACTTCCACGTGCTGTCAGACACTCCGTCAGGCTTGCAGCCGCTACTGGCGCGCCCCGCGCAACCTAGACCAGGTACACTACTTTGACATCTGATATAGACTACTTCCCACTCCGTAACCACCTGGTATATACTCTACTTTCCACTCTTTACACACCCGGAAGAGACTACTACTTTACCACCTATTTTTCTACTTTTGTAGACTACTTTCCATCTTTTTGGTCCCCGTCTACTAGAATATACTCTACCTTGCGGCTCATAGCTACCTGGGGCCTTACTGACAACTGCTATAGCGGCACCTAATCCGCTCAGTTAGAAAATCACGCGACCGCAAACCGTATCTGGCGGTCGCGTGATTTTCCAACTGAGCGGATTATGTACCGCTATAGCAGTTGTCCGTAAGTCCCCTGGAGTACACTCTACTTCCCGTCTTGTAGCCACCTAGTATAGATTATCTTCCATCGTGCAGTCACCCTGATAGACTTCACTTACCATTCTATAACGTCCTGGTATATACTCAACTTTCCGACCTGTAGCCACCTGGAATAGACTCTACCTACCTGCTCTCTTGTAGCCACTGGAAGTAGACTACCCTTCTGTCCCATAGACACCTGATGTAGACTACTTTTGTCCCGTAGCCACTTGATATAGTCTTATTCCTTTTCCGTAGCCATATATACTTTTCCTGAAGCAACCTGGAATAGACTCTATCTTCCGTCCTGTAGCCCCTTGGTATATACGCTACCTTCTTCCTGTAGCCACCTGAAATAGACTCTTTGTTCTATCCCATAGCCACCTGGAATAGACTCCATCTTCCGTCCTGTAGCCCCTTGGTATATACGCTACCTTCTTCCTGTAGCCACCTGAAATAGACTCTTCTTTCTATCCCATAGCCACCTGGCATAGACTCTATCTTCCGTCCTGTAGCCCCTTGGTATAAAGGCTACCTTCTTCCTGTAGCCACCTGAAATAGACTCTTCCTTCCGTCCCATAGCCACCTGGAATAGACTCCATCTTCCCGACTTGTAGCCACCTGTTTGTCTAACTAATTGTTTATCATCATATTCCAGCGGAGAATGTTCCGAAAGTGGAGCCGGGTCTGCCGAACGGCGCGGAGGCGGGCGGCGCGCCGCCGGGCGCTGCGCCGCCGCCGGGTGCTGCCGCCCCTCCCCTCGTGAAGCAGGAGCCTAACCTCGAGCTCGGCCTCAACCCAGGACTCAAGCTTGACCAGGTAATGAACGAATCGACGCTGGAACGCCAGACGCGACGTTCTCCTCGAATGCTCTCCACATTTTCCAAATGCAAAGACGGAAAGGGGTCTTTTCACGAAGGTACATCATTGAATGCTTTTTTAAGTAAGAGTGTATTCAAATATAATTCTCCGGGCTGGTTACGCATCAACAACAATTTCAAATTTCAAACGGCGACACAGTTACATGTTTTATATTCCAAAAACCCATATGAAGCGCTTTGATTCCTTTAATTTGATAACTTTTATTGTTGATTGAAGTAGGCGTTACTTTGCGGAAGTCCATTTTTAATTTGTATATGTCGAATTTCTAGAAAAAGCGGAAGAGAAGAATCGGAATTACACTAGAAATTCGACATATACAAATTAACTTTTATTGTGCGAACTGCTAGTTTGTGGAAGGCTCTGCCTCAATATACCCATCTTACCACTACTGCTGGACTTTTAGCCTAACCCCGTAAGGGTGATTGGGCCATATCCACCACGCAGGCCCAGTGCGGGTTGGTGGATTCACATACGCCATTGAATTCCTTTTCGTACGTATGCAGGTTTCCTCACGATGTTTCCCTTCACCGAAAAGCCATTGGTATGAAAATCCGTACATAAACTCCAAAGAGCTCATTGGTACGGGCCCGGGGGTTTGAACCCGCGATCTCACGCTTTTAAGTCTAGCGGTCTCCCAAATAGGCTACCACGGCTTTTTTATATATACCCGATAGTTACAATCTCAGTCATAGCTTAGCTTGGCTTCAAGTCGCGAGTGAATTGGTTTCTTCTAGGTAAGAGTGCTCTATGGTAGATTGCATCATCGCTTAACATCAGACGATCAAGCACTAGCCTATTAAATCCAATAAAAAAAGCAGTGCTGTTTCAGCCCTAACAGACGTAACGGACTGGAGAAATTTTTCTCTTTCTCTCCCCTTGGTTGGACGGCGGCGGTCCATTAACCAAGTCCAACACGTCTATTAGCTACTTTAGATTGTAAACCGCACATGGTACCGCTCGGCCAACATCGTTCTCGCTGCTGTGTTTACTAATGTGTATATTGTTGGTATGTTTGCAGTACCGAGGCGGGTGCCGCGGGCGCGAGTGGTCGGAGCAGGAGACCCTGCTGCTGCTGGAGGCGCTGGAGCTGCACCGCGACGACTGGAACCGCGTGGCGGCGCACGTGGGCACACGCACGCACGACGAGTGCATCCTGCACTTCCTGCGGCTGCCCATCGAGGAGCCCTACCTCACCGACCCCGCCGCAGGTACACACACAACACAATACTGACATTTTATTTATCACTAGCGGTCCGCCCCAGCTTCGCACGGGTATAGATTATAGCCCATGTCACCCGGGGATAGTGTAGCTTCCCGTCAGTGAAAGAATTTTTCAAATCGGTTCAGTAGTTTCGGAGCCTATTCAATGCAAACAAACAAACAATCAAATATTTTCTCTTTATAATATTAGTATAGATTATCATAATTTCAGCCATAGGACGTCCACTGCTGGACATAGGCCTCCCCCATCGATCTCCAAAAGGGCCGGTTGGAAGCGGCCTGCATCCAGCGTTTCCCTGCGGTCTCTTTTAGGTCGTCTGTCCATGTTGTGGGTGGACGTCCTACGCTGCGCTTACCGGTCCGTGGTCTCCATTCCAGAACCTTTCGGCCCCATCGGCCATCTGTTCTGCGTGATATGTGCCCTGCCCACTGCCATTTTATTTATATTACACGTAAATGCGGGAACGATATGGTGAACGCACGCTTCGTAGGCCTTTCGATTGAAAGAAAAGGACAATTATATGAACTTAAGTTGTCTCTCACCAGGTGGCGTGCTAGGCCCGCTGGCGTACCAGCCGATCCCGTTCAGCAAGACTGGCAACCCTGTGATGAGCACAGTAGCCTTCCTCGCTTCAGTCGTGGACCCGCGCATCGCGTCTAGAGCCACTAAAGCTGCTATGGACGAATTCGCTGCCATTAAGGTATTTTTTAGGGTTCCGTACCTCAAAAGGAACAAAACGGAACCCTTATAGGATCACTTTAATAAATAAATAAATATTCAGGACATTTTTGCACACACGGTCATCTGACCCCAAACTAAGCAAAGCTTGTGATATGGCTGCCAGATACTGATATACATACATATATAGTTTTAAACACTTACTAAAATAGATATTAACAACCAGATATAGAACAAACACAAATGTTCATCACATATCGTAAATGTTTGTCCTAGGTGGGATTCGAACCCACGCCCCCAAGCTCAGAAGGCAGGTTCACTACCAACTGGACCAACGGGCTATCTAATTTTATTGTCCGTCTGTCCGTCCGTCAAGACCCTTTTTCTCAAGAACGCGTAAAGTTATCAAGTTGAAATTTATATGAAATACTCGAGTCTATGGTTTCTTTCAGCTGTGAAAAAATCAAACTGTTGTAAATCAACACTATCAAAGGATATGACCGTTTATGTCGCATGTTTTCGCATATTTTGCGATTTCACAAGGGAATCAAAACCTATAGGGTACTTCCCGTTGACCTAGGATCATGAAATTTGGCAAGAGACAAGGTCTCACAGCACATATAAAGGAATAAATCCGAGAGACATAAATTTTATGTTACATCATTTTACAAAGAATTGTTTTGCTATTACAAACTTACATTTTGTAGTTGAAATGTATGGAAGAACATTATTGTTCACTACAAAGCTAAGTTTGTCTTTCAAATATTTTTTTTGTTTGGATTCGCGCTCTGAGGGTTTCGTTAGATGGAACACTCAGAGTGCGAATCCAAACAAAAAAAAAGATAAAAAAATATTAATATATTGAAAGACAAACTTAACTTTGTAGTGGACAATAAGGTTCTTCCAAACATTCCAATTCAGAATTAATTTCAGAATTTCCATTCAGAGCGCGAATCCTACTCGTACTTGTCCGGTTCTTTTTTATTTATTTAGTGACCATGGGTACGGATTCCTTCATTGGCAAATTTAAATTTGCTCAAGTATATAGGTACTAGTCAATTTCGGGAAGTAATAGTTAGCACTATATAGCACAGACGCTCGAACGCGGCTGACCTCAACCGCCGTCTGACCAATGGGAGAGAAAGAGAGGGAAATATGATATTCTCACTCCTTCTGTCCCGTTGGTTGGACCGCGGTCCGTCAGCCGCGTTCGAGCGTCTGTGCTATATAGTGCTAACTATTACTTCACGAAATTGACTAGTACCTATATACTTGAGCATATTCAAATTTGCCAATGAAGGACTCCATACCCATGGTCACTAAATAAATAAAAAACTCTCTTTCTCTCCCATTGGTCAGACGGCGGTTGAGTTCAGCCGCGTTCGAGCGTCTGTTAGCACTATAACAGGTATGACAATAGGGTTGTATGTCGCAGGATGAGGTGCCGGCAGCAATGATGGAGGCGCACGTGAAGGCAGCCGGCGCGCACGGGCCCGCGGCTGCGCTAGCCGCCACCGGCATCGCTGGCACCGCGCCGGAACCCACCGGTACATAGTCACATACATACCAACAAGTTGCACCCACTTATCCTTATTTTTTATTTGTGTTCCGTCTATTGTTTCTCCGACACATGCCGGAGACATTGTTAGACCAAACATATTGTATAGCAGTTTACTATATTTTTTTATTCTCGGCGATAATCACCTTTCATATTATAATTTGATAAACACATAATTAAAATATATTATACAAGTACACTTATTTAGTACTAACGACCCGTCACCCCGGCTTCGCACGGGTGTAATTTACGTGCTAAGCCGGGGCGGGTCGCTAGTTATATATATAAACCTTCCTTGAAAATGTATCTAACTGATGGTGAAAACCGCATCGAAATCCGTTGCGTGGTTTAGGAGGAGTTAGGTGTTTCTGTATGAATTAAATAAATAAATGAATTGACCAGGTGAGAAGAAAGAAGGTGGTGCCGACACAAAGCCAGAAGCGATGGAGGTTGAAGAGAGTGAACCGTCGGTCAAAGTAAAGGACGAGCCCGGGAACGAGGCCCCCGCCCCCGCACCCCCCGCAGACTCCGCCGTCGAGCCCAAAACAGAACCCAAGGAGGATGCCTCACCACAGCCCGGTAACTTCTATACAAGTATCACTGCCGGTTTTAGCACTACCAGCGCCCTGGGCGACATTTCTACGGCGCAGCCCCGCCCGTCTGCCATTCAAACATACAGATTTTTCAAACATACAGATTTTTATATACCTGCGGTGCCCCTTTATAGGCGCCCCTTTACTGACAAGTATCCTAGAAGGTGGCCAAAAAATTTGATGAATAGTATTTAAGAAATGTATGTTTAGATAGGCGATTGTGATTGCTTACCATCAGGCGGCCCTTCTGCTTGTTTGCCACCTATGGCATTAAAAAATTGCTAGAGGGGAAATCCACACATCTGTTAGCAGTTTAATAATAATTGCGATATTTATTGCGCAGCTGAGAGCGGCACAGTTGACGCGAAGCTTCAATCGGCGGCGGCTGCGGCGCTCGCCTCTGCCGCCGTGAAGGCAAAACATCTCGCTGGAGTGGAAGAAAGAAAGATCAAGTCACTGGTCGCGTTACTAGTCGAGACGCAGATGAAGAAACTGGAGATCAAGCTCCGGCACTTTGAAGAACTGGAGGCTACTATGGAGAGGGAGCGAGAAGGTGAGTGTTACCACAGAAATATATATTAGTACAATTACAGAAGATTCACTCCGCAAAATCATTTAAATAAGTAGCGACTCTTGCTACTACACATCATAATCAGCCCTTTAACAGTTCACTGCTGGACTTTTAGCCTACCCCCGAAAGGGTGATTGGGCCATATCCACCACGCTGGCCCAGTGCGGATTGGTGGATTCACATACGCCATTGAATTTCTTCTCCGTACGTATGCAGGTTTCCTCACGATGTTTTCCTTCACCGAAAAGCCAGTGGTATGAAAATCCGTTCATAAGCTCCAAAGAGCTAATTGGTACGGGCCCGGGGTTTGAACCCGCGACCTCACGCTTTCAAGTTTAGCGGTCTCCCAAATGGACTACCACGGCTTGCTTGGACTGCTAAAAAAATTAAATTGTGACCGCGATGGTTACTGAATATATTTTACATATATACAAGCACAGAAGATTCACCGCAAAATCATTCAAATAAGTAGCGACTCTTGCTACTACACAATAAAGCGCAATTAAGGACGTGCGAGCGCTAACTACCTACAGCTATATTAACCTAGAAGTTACCTCTCTGTCTATCGCGTAACTCTTGTCGCGTTATCTCTGTCTATCGCGCGAAAGGTCCGACAAGTCGGCTACTTGTAGCTTCATACCTAAAGTGCGGAGTGCGCCAGGTTTGCCCTAAGTAAAAGAAAGATGGGTGTAGTCGGTCTCTTACTATACATAAATGTTATTGTGTGGACAGGTCTGGAGTACCAACGGCAGCAGCTGATTCAGGAGAGGCAGCAGTTCCACCTCGAACAACTGAAAGCGGCCGAGTTCCGCGCGAGGCATCAAGCGCATCAAAGGTACTTTTATAATGGTTTTTTTTTGGCGCGTGGTCCAGTTGACCAGACCATAGTATTTTTTTTTTGTAATGGTTTTTTTTTTTCTTACAACACCAACTTTGGCGAGTTAAAATAATACAGCTGTTGACTTTGTTTTAAATTACTGGGCAAGTGCCTTTATTAACTAAACATAATACAAGCTAAAACTACAAATACAGTTAGACTGCCCATAGACCGCAAAAGGTCTAAAGAAAATCCAAATGCTCAAGCCCACTACCAGTTGGCAGCTTACTACTACTTAAATAGATATTAACAACCAGATATAGAACAAACACAAATGTTCATCACATAAATGTTTGTCCTAGGTGGGAATCGAACCCACGCCCCCTAGCTCAGAAGGTAGGTTCAATACCAACTGGACCAACGGGCTATCTAATTTTGTTGTCCGTCTGTCAAGACCCTTTTTATCAAGAACGCGTAAAGTTATCAAGTTGAAATTTATATGAAATACTCGAGCCTATGGTTTCTGAGCTTGGGGGGTAAGCTCAGAATGTAGGTTCACTACCAACTGGACCAACGGGCTATCATGAATGATTTTGTTTGTTGTAGGATGCAGGCGGAGAGTGGGGGTGCACCGGCGCCGCCCGAACAGCCCGCGCCGGCGCCCGAGGTCGCCGCGCCTGCCGTGCCGCCCTCCCACGCGTAGGCTTAATGTACCACTAGACACGTTACAACCTGCGCCTTACTGTATCGCGATTATTCTATTCCCTTACTTTGGGAATCTTCTTATAGAAGATCAGTCAGTCAGGCTCGCGCCGAGGATACAGTCATCATCATCATCAGCCAGAAGACGTCCACTGCTGAACATAGGCCTCCCCCTTTAACCTCCATACTGAACAACAGCCTGCCTTTTGCATCCACTGGATGCCCGCAACTCTCACAATGTCGTCGGTCCATCTAGTGGGAGGCCTACCTATGCGGCGTCTTCCGGTTCGTGGTCTCCTCTCAAGGACCTTTCTTCCCCATCGGTTATCGGTCACATTGCCTCAAGACGAGGGTCTTTGACCAGTGTGTGTTGCCAATGATGACATATGGTACTGAGACGTGGTCCTTAACTGTTGGCCTTTTGGAAAAACTCAGAGTCACACAGCGGGGAATGGAGAGAGCTATGCTCGGAGTTTCTTTGCGCGATAAAATCCGAAACGTGGATATTCGCCGAAGAACCAGAGTCACCGACATAGCTGTTAAAATTTGCAAGTTGAAGTGGCAATGGGCAGGCCACATCGCCCGAAGGATCCAGTACAGTATAAAAAAAAAACTTTAATTTAGTGATCAATACAAAACAGAAATACAGTAGAAACCGTTTATTATGACTCCGCCTATATTGACCAAACGTTTATTATGACGTAATTACACTACGAAGTTTGGTTTTTATATGAAATTCTTTATAAAAAAGTCGGATATAATGACTTCTCTTACAGTGACATCTCGCTTATTATGACCCATTTTTTGTAAATTATGTCCTGTTATAATGACCGACATGGCGATGTCTTCTATACACAATAGTATTAGAGACTGTTTTTACAATAAAATTAAAAAACAAAAACAGACAAAAATTACAGATTACCTACATAAAAAAATATGTATGTACTGCATTACGTGCAATTTTTATTTTTATTTAGTTCATATTTACATATAAAAGTTTTTTTCTCACATAACGCTTTGTATTACGTCCGCTTATTATGATGTGTTTGTCAATTCCTTTCGATGTCATAATAAACGGATTCTGTTGTATATCAAAATGTAATAATATTGTGTGGAAACCCTCGGTGCGCGAGCCCGACTCGCACTTGGCCTGTTTTTTTTCTCTACTCAATTATATACAGAGGCGCAGTTCTTCGCGGTATAGTTTAAGTAGAAATCTCCTTAGTTTATTAGGACTATATGGTTTACTATATCATTGGTATTCTTTGTAAATTATTACTTAAGTTATAATAGTTTAAATATTAATGTTATAATTAATGAAATACTTTGCTCGTGGCTTAATTTAATAGAAGCTTGTATGAATTGGCTTCGATTAAGTACGCGTGGACACATCAAGTCGAGTTTTCACGATACGAGTGTGCTCGGAACTTCGAAAAATTATACATAGAACGCACAACGCGTAGAAAATTATAGTCAAAAAACGTCAGCAGTTTCATAATAAAAACATGGCTACAATTTACAAAGAAACGAAAACTATTTTACCAGTACCAACCGTATTTTTATTATATTATGGCTCTGGGGCTTTACGGCTAGCTGTTTAAAGCAATCCAATTTAGAAGAAGAAAAAATTTTGCGCGACCGCAAACCGTATCTGGGCGCGTTAAGGTTCACGTTCGCGTGATTTTCTGCACTGCGCGGTTTTAACGTTAGTTTGATACCGCGAAAGCAGTTGGCCGTAGGGCCCCAGTTCTCTAATGTGAGTTCGATTCGTACAACATCGTCAAAACTCGTCAACCGCCGTTGATTAAGCGAGACGGCGATGTCTGAATTGCAAGTGGGAAAGAAATTTATTTGCTTTATGTTTAACTAGCGACTCGTCCGCCCGGCTTCGCACGGGTTACGTGCTGAGCCGGGGCGGGTCGCTAGCTATATATATAAACCTTCCGTATAAATGTATCTAACTGATGGTGAAAACCGCATCAAAATCCGTTGCGTGTTTTAGGAGTTAGCGGCTATACAGACACACAGACAGACAGACAGACACGGAAAGTAACTTTAATTTATACTATGTAGAGAAGTGAAATAGCGATAGTCTTGGTACGTGTGTGAAATGGAATGCTGCAAAATCAAAATACTATAAATTATGATGATAAAAAAACGGGTCTGAATAGCAAAGTAGAAAGAAGTAAATGGAAGAAGGGCCTCAGCCCTTCCTCCTTTTTCGAAGTCGGTTAATAAGTGATTTATATGGGTTTTAGTGACTATTTGGATCATCATCATCATCAGCCAGAAGACGTCCACTGCTGAACATATGCCTCTCCTTTAACCTCCACACTTAACGACAGCCTGCCTTTTGCATGTTTGTTTGTCTGTCATGGGGGGTTTGCCATAATCCCCACGCTTGGCAGGCGGCTTGGGGATCGCAGGAGGTTCCACCATTCAAGTAGGAGGATGCTGCTGCCCATCCTCTGGTGGTTCTGGTCGCAGTTTTAGGACATACCCGGGTCTATTTGGATGGTAAACAGTAAATGTATGGAGTATTTATTTACTTACCGATGATAATGGTCCGCCATCTTTTTTTACGTTTTGTTATTCTTGCAATTTTTCACGCAGCACTTATCATTGTTACGACTTGCGCAAATAACGCGTGGCTGTGGATCCAAGTTGTCCCCGTATTGATTCGGGACAAGTTGAGCATTGCCGCGATCAGTACCGGCGTTAGGGTAGGGCGCGGTTGGGCGACCGCCCAGGGTCATCATCATCATCAGCCAGAAGACGTCCACTGCTGAACATAGGCCTCCCCCTTTAACCTCCACACTGAACGACAGCCTGCCTTTTGCATCCACTGGATGCCCGCGACTCTCACAATGTCGTCGGTCCATCTAGTGGGAGGCCTCCCTACGCTGCGTCTTCCGGTTCCTGGTTTCCACTCCAGAACCGCCCAGGGTGCCAGATATAAATGGGCGCCCCAGGCACCTACAAAGTGGTGCCGGAGGTTAATAGCCACGCATTTAAAAAAATCTTTTCTATGCCTTTTTTACGTTTGAATGGCAGATTGATGTGCGCCGTAGAAATCTCGCCCAGGGCGCTGTTAGTTCTAAAACCGGCAGTGGTCGCGATTAGCGCGTCATTGTGGCATCTTTGTATTATTTCATCGATGGCTCGGATGATTACTGCAGGGCAAACGCGCTAAAAAATTACAGACGAATCGTTGACGAAACGCAAACGCTCCACAACTTTTGGTCGATTTCGTATTGGACTAGCGAACCGCCCGCCCGGCTTCGCACGGGTGTAATTTACATGCGAAGCCGGAGTGGGTCGCTAGTTATACATATAAACCTTCCTCTTGAATCACTCTATCTATTAAAAAAAACCGCTTCAAAATCCGCTGCGTAGTTTTAAGATTTAAGCATACATAGGGACGGACAGACAGCGACTTTGTTTTATACTATGTACGATACGATTTAGTAATTTTTTTGAGGTAACTGCAATGGCCAAGAACCACAGAAAAGTTAATAGACACTCACCAACATGCAATGGGCTATACGGGGGGTTCATCTGCCTAGAGGGTGAGATAGCAAGATCAGCGGCGAGGTATTACCTCCTTGCCGAGGCTGGGCTCCGAGGGACATAGTCCTCGGGGAATTTGTCTACGAGGGCGCTGGTGCCTTTGTTTTAAATGTTTATTGGGACTTATCACGTATTATTTAATATAGGTAAAAATATGTACTTTTCGCTCGATGTTTCTACCATGTTACAATGGCCGTGGTCACGAGCTGACTGAAAACTGCGGGTGAGTCCGGCGAGAAGAGCGGGTGTTTTGTTCTCCTACCCTCACTTGATCTTGAAAAATCGCAGGGTTGTCACTACGACACACAACATTGACTGCATCGGTAAAAAAAACTAAAAAAAAAATTACATAATCGGTGTTGAAAGTTTAAAAATTACTATTGCTGGTGCCTTTGGTCTATATTTGCCGATTTTTGCCCCCCCCCCCCTACAATCACCCTACGGACAACACCGCGGGGTGAGTCCCCGCTCACCTACCAAGAACACGGGACGCGGAAGCTGTAGCACTCGGCGGTAGGGGTAGTCGGTGGTGTACTACTTGCTCATCTAAGGCTCATACTTTCTCTCTGGGGAAGGCCTGTGTCCCAGCAGTGGGAAATGATAGGCTGATAATGATAATGAGTTATAAGCATTTCGCGAATTAAATACAAGTGGCTGTAATTTATGACGGGGTTCTGAAATATTCAACAAACAATGATTTAAAAAAAATACATGTTTATTTAGCTGTATAATTTACATTAATAAAATACAATTTAAATATAAATTACATACCACAATCCATTTTAGCATCGCTCGTATGCTTTTTAGGGTTCCGTACCTAAAGGGTAAAAACGGGACCCTATTAGGTACTAAGCCTACGATGTCTGTATGTCTGTCTGTCCGTCTGTCCTACCTTTAAACGGCTATATCTTTCGAACCGTAATATATAGTAAATTGAAATTTTCACAGAATATGTAATGTTACGGCGGATTAACTGAGAAATAATAAAAAAGGTTAAAACTAAAGGGTGGTCCCCATACGACAAACGTATTTTTTTACGTATCTTTGTATTGGCTCTAATGTTAAAACGGTAATACTTACAAGTTCCAAACTTAACATGATTATAGTACACACTCTAAATAATAACAACAAATAACAAATAATGGTCAAGTAGACAATAGACAATATTTTATTTGTAACAAAAATCCATTATATAATACACATAAAGCTACACACAAATATAAAGTTAAATACGTGCTAGTCGGTGACAAGTTTCTGTTCATTACCAAGTTATAATTGGTTATTTCGTTATTGAATTTTGTGGTGGTACGGAACCCTCAGTGCGCGAGCCCGACTCGCACTTGGCCGGTTTATTCTATAATTGACAGGCCAAGGACAAGGTGTTCGACTACAGATCACCTGACGATTATTTTATAAGTTTGAACAGCTGTCTTTGCCTAGCAATCGGTTTTATTTACGTAACGAAATAGTTACAATTTGTAATGGTAAACAAAAGTTAATTATAATTATCTAAAACATTGCCCACCGTAATTTTATTACTTAGAAATGCACTGTTGGCCATGGAATTTACCTACAAAATGCTACTGCGACGTACGTCACTATTGTAGAAGTTTATTTATGCCACTAATTGTCTCGCCTATTAAAATATTGGTCACATAATTAGCAAAAATATTTTCTCTACGGTATCAACAAATTGCGCAATGTATGAGTCTGTTTTTTTTTTATCGGTTGTATTTAAATCCAGTTTTTCCTTCGTTCGCGCGGTACCGGCTGCTGCTTTAAGACCTCGTGCACCAATTTCTGGATTAACCTCGTCGGCTGACAAATGTATCGATAATAATCTTCGCCCTAGCCTTGTTTCTCTCCCAGTTATTGGATTTCTTCTTCCACTGCTGTAGTACCTGCTCTCTTGTGGTGCGGTAGTCCAAAGTTTGAGACCTCATGCACCAATTTCTCGATTAACCTCGTCGGCTGACAAATCTATCGATTATCATCTTCTCCCTGGTCTTGTTTCTCTCCCAGTTATTGGATTTCTTCTTCCACTGCTGTAGTACCTGCTTTCTTGTGGTGCGGTAGTCCAAAGTTAGAGACCTCATGCAACAATTTCTCGACTAACCTCGTCGGCTGACAAATGTATCGATGATCAACTTTACCCTAGCCTTGTTTCTCTCCCAGTTATTGGCTTTCTTTTAACTACAGTAGTACCCGCTCTCTTGTGGTGCGGTAGTCCAAAGTTTGAGACCTCATGCACTAATTTCTCGATTAACCTCGTCGGTTGACAAATCTATCGATTATCATCTTCTCCCTGGTCTTGTTTCTGTCCCAGTTATTGGCTTTCTTCTTCAACTGCTGTAGTACCCGCTCTCTTGGTATAGGAGGAATTTATTGTACTTGGCCATCACCCTCTTTATTTTGGAGAGTAGAGTTGTCTCTCTTCAATGTATGTGAGTCGATTACCTCGTTGGCTGACAAATGTATCGATGATCATCATCGCCCTAGTCTTGTTTCTTTCCCAGTTATTAGCTTTCCTCATCAACTGCTGTAGTACCCGCTC
Source organism: Agriopis marginaria (assembly GCA_932305915.1). Lineage (NCBI taxonomy): Eukaryota > Metazoa > Arthropoda > Insecta > Lepidoptera > Geometridae > Agriopis > Agriopis marginaria. The sequence continues at coordinate 8,744,901 of OW029933.1, forward strand.
TCTTGGTATAGGAGGAATTTATTGTACTTGGCCATCACCCTCTTTATTTCGGAGAGTAGAGTTGTCTCTCTTCAATGTATGTGAGTCGATTACCTCGTTGGCTGACAAATGTATCGATGATCATCATCGCCCTAGTCTTGTTTCTTTCCCAGTTATTAGCTTTCCTCATCAACTGCTGTAGTACCCGCTCTCTTGGTATAGAAGGAATTTGCTGTACTTGGCCATCCCCCTTTTTATTTCGGAGAGTAGAGTTGTCTCTCTTCAATGTCTGTGAGTCGATTACCTCGTTGGCTGACAAATATATCGATGATCATCTTCTCCCTAGTCTTGTTTCTTTCCCAGTTATTGGCTTTCTTCTTCAACTGCTGTAGTAACCGCTCTTTTGTGGTGCAGTAGGCCAAAGTAAACTCTGCAATCACCGTTAGATAATCCAAAGGTTTCGTTTTGACGATGTCTTGGGGAGGAATTCCGAGGCATAAGAGGAATTTGCTGTACTTGGCCATCACCCTCTTTAATTTGGAGAGTTGAGTTGTCTCTCTTCAATGTATGTGAGTCGATTACCTCGTTGGCTGACAAATGTATCGATGATCATCTTCGCCCTAGTCTTGTTTCTTTCCCAGTTATTAGCTTTCCTCATCAACTGCTGTAGTACCCGCTCTCTTGGTATAGGAGGAATTTATTGTACTTGGCCATCACCCTCTTTATTTCGGAGAGTAAAGTTGTCTCTCTTCAGTGTCTGTCAAAAATCTGTGCTTTGCGCCTTGTTTATTGTAACTGAATAAAAATCTAAGCTATCATACTGTCGAAACAGCACGATTAAAGCCACGGGTATAAAGCAGGACGCGTACTTAAACGGGTTCACTATAAGTTTCAGCACTTGCAATTAGAATGTCGGTTTCGAGAAACTCCTGTAAAGGAAAATTGTATTACAAAATATCATTGGTGTATTAATTAGGATAATCAGCATTTGTATGTGTTATTACGTAAGATATAAAATTAAGTAGTATGTGATAAGTGTAAACAATTTTTGCTGTTATATAAGACACTCACACCGGTTTATTATCAGAAACTGCGAGTAGTTAAATAAAAAGGTGTGAGAAAGACATTGTTTTACTTATTGTCATTTTTCAGGAGCGATATGGTGATTTCTCTGAATGTTTACGAACGACGTTCTTTCTTTGCCGTCTATTGAAAGGCTAGTGCGGTTTTGCGTGGTTATTTTTAATGATTGTTTTCATTTGCGATCTTCTTGTAAGGCGCGTCGCTTCATTTATGTAGGAGATTAAATTGGACACAATGATTGTGATTATAATTGGTTTATTGCCAGTTATTTATATTGGAAGTGCAAAAGGTGCTGAACCCACGTACAGGATATCAATGGTGAGTAAATCTATTTTATTAAACATAGTTTTTTCCATGTCATCATCATCATCAGCCAGAAGACGTCCACTGCTGAACATAGGCCTCCCCCTTTAACCTCCACACTGAACGACAGCCTGCCTTTTGCATCTACTTGATGCCAGCGACTCTCACAATGTCGTCGGTCCATCTAGTGGGAGGCCTACCTACGCTGCGTCTTCCGGTTCGTGGTCTCCACTCGAGAACCTTTCTTCCCCATCGGTTATCGGTTCTTCGAGCGATATGATCTTCCCATTGCCACTTCAACTTGCAAGTTTTAACAGCTATGTCGGCGACTCTAGTTCTTTGGCGAACTTTTGTCCACGTGGAAAGGATTTATTAGTTCTGAGTCAATAGGTTCACAATTTATTTTGTGAGATTATAATGCCTAATAGCCGGATTTGATTTGATTCAGCCAACATTTGATAGAGCTGAGGCGTCAGATCTATTTTAATCCCCGATTCAAAAAGGCAGGGGTGTTATAATCCTACTAATATTATAAACGCGAAAGTTTGTATCTATGGATGTTTGTTCCTCTTTCACGCTGCAACGGAACAACGGACCGACCTGATTTTTTGCGAGGGTATAGTTCAAGAGCCAGAGAGTGACATAGGCTACTTTTCATCATCATCATCATCACTACGCGGGTGAAACCGCGGGGCGCAGCTAGTGTTTAATTTGTGTATCTGTGTGTCTGTTTATGGCATCGTAGCTCACAAACGGCTTAACCGACTTTGATCTAGTTTATTTTGTTTGGAAGGTGACTTGATCAAGGGTGTTCTTAGCTTTGGTTCAAGAAAATCTGTGCAGCCGTTTCAAGATTATATTTCACATTCTAATAGAAATTGGCCGATACTTATTTCGTTGATAATCAATCGACAAATTCATAAATGTCTGTTTTAATATTCATGGCAGGAATATTTTTAATTTTATTTAACCCTGGATACAGGTGTATGATAATTAAACTTTGACTACGGTTTGGCTACAAGGAATTATATTTCCTCGAGGAGGAGGAAATATAATTCCTTTATTTTTTTTATTTTACTTTATTTAATTTATTTAATACATGTATTGTATGAACCGGGCGTTACTTCGCGGTAGTTCATCTTTAAAACTGTTTCTTAGACAAATATTTTGGGTATTTCCCTTCAATGTCGGTTCAAGTAGATACATTAGAGAATAAGGGATATCTATAGGAAGATCAGTTAATCCATTTATTTGTAAATTAATGGGTAAAACCACAGAAAAGAGAAGTAAATAGAACGAAAATCTATTACCATTATGAGTGAACCTTGATTGAACATTCTTATTTAGATCAACGCGTTGAACTCAGCATCACAGTTGCTAACTGATTTCGAGTGACTGACGTTTCATTTACATGGGTGCAACTGGCTACAACAATTTTCATACAAATATTGATAGCCGTTCTAATTTAAACAAAAAATCATTTTCTGTGGGTAAAACCATGATCAAAGAAAACAAGGTCTTCTACTCTGGCAGTTGTCTCAGAATTACGTCACTGTCCAGTTGCCACTTTATCCAATCAGCTGTTACGTGGCGTATCGACATCTCTCTCGAACCTGTTGTAAATTGACATCATGACATCATTGCGGGACGCCCACGTGGACATTTTTTCTCGGATTGATATACCTGGCGGAGTATATTATTATACCATGGGTAAAACGGTAATTTGTTTGTCAGGTGTCGTCTGACAACAACCCAGGCCACCCCGCGTTGTTCTCTCACGGCGAAAGCCCGGTATGGGATCACGAAACTCAAAACCTGTATTTTGTCGACGTCCACCAACAAAACGTGCACCAACTTGACTACAATTCTGGGAAGATCTACACTAAGCATATCGGTAAGAACTTTCTTTAGCTAGCCCGTTGATCCAGTTGCTAGTGAACCTACCTTCTGAGCTTGGGAGCTTGGGTTTGATTCCCACCTAGGACAAACATTTATGTGATGAACGTTTGTGTTTGTTCTATATCTGCTTGTTAATATGTATTTAAAACTATATATGTATGTACCTATATCAGTCTCTGGCAGCCATATCACAAGATTTGCTTAGTTTGGGGTCAGATGACCGTGTGTGAAAAATGTCCTGAAATATTTATTTATATACAGGGTATTCGAATAGACGACAAATATATAGAGGATAACGATAACTTACTTTGATCATGTTGTGGTAAATCTATATCCAATTCTCACTTTTATATAACTGTATTCATAAGTACTTATTACAGTTTTCAGACCAATATGCTTTCGCTATGAACCATAGATAATACACTATATACATCTATGAACGCTCAAGCCAGACTAAACTCTCTCTTGCCAACCTTCTACCGCATTATCTTTTTCCTACCCCCACGATTCGCTCTATTGCAGAGACTCCCGAGTCAACATGTTTCCGACCTCCATTTTAAATAAAAAGCCTGTTAGTCAAATTAGATACCAAATGGTTTAAAACCAAGAAATCACAAATAATCAATTGAAATAAGATAGAAATCATGACACTCGGCCATCCGGCAACGTGATGCCTACCGGCTCACAAAAAATAAATAAACTACCAGAATAATAAATGTCCATTTTCGGTCTACGGCCGAACCGAAATTTACGACAATTTACTAAGGTGGTAAGGTTTCGATCAAAATTCTAATATTAAGTCTTTATGATATTCCTCTTGTTGCGTAGAATACGGTGAAGTGAACGTGGTATCACTGATAGCTGATAGTCGCCGGTTACTGATAGCGGTGCGTTCAGCGCTGTTTCTGATGGACTGGGGGGTGTCAGGAGACGCAGCCCTGCGGCTGCTGACGACCGTCGACCTCGGCTTGCCGGACAACGTCATCAACGAAGGGAAGCCGGACGCAACTGGCAGGTTTTGGTTAGGTAAAGTCTTGATTGATTGATTAAATCTTTATTGTTCACACTATAACATTTCATACAGAGGACAAAAAACCCTGAAAATTTGTGTAACAACTGGCGGCCTTATCGCTAAAAGCGACCTCTTCCAGGCAACTTTAGGATACAAATAATACAATACAAAATTCAAAACGTTTATTGATATTCATTAAAGGGCTATAGGTACATAAAGATCTTAAGTAGGTAGTTATATGGGTACAAATGTTGTAAGAAGAGAAGTTAGAATAGACAATTATGTACCTTAGTGGAACCACTAAGGTACATAATTGTCTATTCTAACTTCTCTTCTTACAACATTTGTACCCATATAACTACCTACTTAAGATCTTTATCCTGTTCTGTCTGATCCTGTCCTGATCTGTCCCCCACACTAGGATAACCTGTTTCGTGAGGTCACAGTTCTCAACTCTAGGATAAAAAGGATGGCTTATGGTGATGGTCCTCAGATTAGACAAACAAGGGAGATACGATAAGGTGTCGTGGCGGGTGCGAACGCATCTGGCCTAAGTCAGGCTTGATGTCTATATTGTTCATATTCATTTATTTGATAAAATTAATACACGTGAATAATAAATATAATAAAAAAATTATGTACCTGTACAAATTACAATTAAAATAAAATTAAAATCAAATAATGTTAATAAAATTTAAATAAAAAATGACAAACAAATTAGTCTCAATTAAAGTTACATAGTAGCTAGCGCACGATCTTGTCGCCTTTTTTTGCATGTGGACTATTCAATGGTATTGCTACAAGTATCTTATTATGCGTAAAAAATCAGAGAGCCGTACTTACAGTTTTTGCGTTATGTTGTATAACGGTACCTACATGTAAAAATATATGAAAAATGGAGACATTTGAACACGAACGATAATTATACTAAGGCATATCTCGCTTGTTTGTCTGATCTGAGGGTAGGTCCGTGTTCCGATACCATATTGGATGCGTAGATTGGATGGCAGGTATACGTCCACCAGTGGGCTACGACTAAGATAATCACAGAAAAGAGAAGTAAATAGAACGGAAATGAGAAGGAAAATCTGTCGCCAGGCATTATGACAGAAACTTGATTGAACATTCTTATATAGATCAACGCGTCGAACTTCGCATCCAAAGAACTTGAATCTTACCTTTTTGGGTTAGGTCTCAAAGTTCTTTGTCCGCGTCACAGTTGCTAACTGATTTCGAATGACTGACGTTTCGTTTATATGGGTGCAACTGGCTACAACAAATTTCTTACAAAACATGACAGTCGTTCTATATATAAAAAAAAAAAAAAAACTTCTGTGATGATAATGATAAGGGCAGCCATGCAACATTTGAATAAAACTACTATCTTTTACAAAAAATCGATATGCTTTCATCTGCTTGCTTCCACAACCTCTCCAATTTATTTATTTATTAGAAAACCAACAGCCTTTTACACTAAAATATACAATGGAAACCGGCCAACCGGCCCTTTTGGAGATCGATAGGGGAGGCCTATGTCCAGCAGTGGACGTCTTATGGCTGAAAGTTGGTTAATTGCATTCTAACAAAGTTCGAAGGAATCAAATCGAAAAATTGAGTTGAATGTATGGAATTGCATGCCCCCCTGGATCCGCAAATGACCTAACTTGTCTGTTTAGGCACAAAAGGCCCCCAGGCCGGCGACGACGTCCTCCCCGACAAGGCGACCCTGTACAGGGTGGAGCAGGGCTGCATGCACCCGCACGTGGTGCTCCGCCCCGTGTCCATCTCCAACGGGCTCGTCTTCTCGCACAACAACACCGTGCTTTACTACATCGACTCGCCGACACAGAAGATCGTTGCATATGATGTCGATCTTAAAGGAGACTTGAGTAAGTTGTCACTGTCCGTTATTTCAGAAAATTATCTCCCCTAAAATGTTTTCTCATGCTGAATATAGCGTTACAGCAGCGAAATAACGTTAAAGAGTCATGAAAAGTCTCGCAATTTTTAGGGTTCCGTAAAAGGGTAAAAATGGGACCCTTTTACTAAGCCTACGATGTCTGCCCCTCTGTCTGTCTGTCCTACCTAGTAACGGTTATATCATTTGAACCGTAATAGATAGCCAACTGAAATTTTCACAGAATATGATTGTAATGTTACGGCGGATTAACTAAGAAATAATAAAAAAGTCAACAAGCAAAAACAAAAAGGGTAGGGGGATCCCCATACAACATACGTATTTTTGTATTAGCTCTAATGTAAAAACGGTACTACTTACAAGCGTCAAATTTGGCATGTACCTACTTGGACGCTTGTACGTATCATACAGTTTTTACTCTATAGCAAATACAAAAATACGTTTAAAAAAACATTTGTTGTCTGGGGTCATTTAGTTTTTACTTTTTGACTTTATTATCATTACTTTTTTTTTTTTCTTGATTACCCGTTGGTCCAGGTGGTAGTGAACTTACCTTCTGCGCTTGGGGGCGTGGGTCCATCCCCACCTAGGACAAACATTTATGTGATGAACATTTGTGTTTATTTTATATCTGGTTGTTAATATCTATTTAAAAATGATGTATGTATGTATATCAGTCTCTGGCAGCCATATCACAAGCTTTGCTTAGTTTGGGGTCAGATGACCGTGTGTGCAAAAATGTCCCGAAATATTTATTTAAAATTTATTATATTTATTAAATCCGCCGTAACATAACATATTCTGCGAACATTTCAACTGCCTATCTATTACAGTTCGAACAGCCGTTATAAGGTATGACGCAAAGGACAGACAGTGTAGGCTTAGTAATAGGGTCCCGTTTACAGCCTTTGTGTACGGATCCCTAAAAACAACCGAATAAGCATTATCTTTATAATGTTGTGTAGGTGTATTTTAAAGCTGTTTTCTTGTTGATATTGTTCATTCAAGAGATCAAACAAACATTTTAAAAAATAGTTTTCGTCGATATCCCAATAAAAAATATGAACATGAAATGTGTTAAAACATTTACAATGTTATACTCATAATGCTCAATATTTTTTTACATTCCTAGTCAATTGATGTTATTTTATCTTCAAAAATGTTTAGTATGTGCGAGTCAAATAGCTGTGGTAGAACGCGGGCTGATAAAATAAAATGGTAATTATGTATATTCGAGCGTTACGTAACCTACGTTTGCAATTAGAGAAAGTACGGAAACCTGCGATAACTTAACTAAAAGCGTATTAATTAACATTATGAAAACGCAAGTTTTTGTATAAAATTTTGGGGTTCCGTACCTCAAAAGGAAAAACGGAACCCTTATAGGATCACTTTGTTGTCCGTCTGTCAAGACCTTTTTTCTCAAGAACGCGAAAAGATATCAAGTTGAAATTTATATCAAATACTCAAATCTACGGTTTCTTTCAGTTGTGAAAAAATCAAACTTGTAAGTTTACGCGATCAAAAGATATGACCATTTATGTCGCATATTTTGCGATTTCACAAGGAATTAAAAACTTATAGGGTACTTCCCATTGACCTAGAATCATGAAATTCGCCAAGAGACAAGTTCTCACAGCACATATAAAGGAATAAATCCGAACGTCATCAATTTAAAGTTATATCATTAAAAAAAAAATTTTGCTATTACAAACTTACATTTTCTAGTTGGAATGTATGGAAGAACCTTATTGTCCACTACAAAGTTAAGTTTGTCTTTCAATTTTTTTTTTTTGTACTCGCTCTCTGAGGGTTCCATCTAACAGAACCCTCAGAGCGCGAGTCCTACTCGTGCTTGTCCGGTTTTTTTTACATCGGACTAGGCTAACGTTTGACTGCGATCTCGACTGATGGATGATGCGGTCGAAGATGGAGCACGTTTGCCCAGTAATAACCTATTAACCCTAGTCTTGAACTCGGTTGGCAGGTTCTCGTCGAACCGTGTTTGATGTCTCGTTGTATGGAGAAGAAGACGCTGTACCTGACGGAATGACGATCGACAGTGACGGACATTTATGGGTCGCACTTATGTTCGGAGGAGCTGTAAGTATAAGGTGGTATAAGCCGCTTCTACTGTTTTTAAGGCGAAGTTTTACCCCTTTTAAGCTCTGTTCGCTTAGTCCCAGATTTGATAGTTTTCGAAAACTTTTTTCGTTTACGTATTGTTCCATACATTTTAGTAAAGCGCCTCTATCGGAAACGTGGAGGAACTAAAATCGGTAGTAATCGGCGGTATAGATTGCTTCACTATTATGAAAAAAGTTTTCGAATACCTTTTTGCCCAGCAATGTATGGAACAATACGAAAACGAAAAAAGTTTTCGAATACTATCAAAACTTGTACTAAGGGTACTGCTTATTACTACAGATGACCTTAGGGATTGATTTATTGTATTAAAGTCGCATTTAGCGGAGCAAAACCATGGCTCTTACACACAGTCGTGCGTTTCGCTACTTCTATTTTTGAGGTTTTTCTCATATTTTTCGTAAAGTACCTATAGCTGTAATGTAAAATGTACCTTTGCGATTTCCTAATAAGCATAATTTTTTAATTTATTAATATAAAAAAAAAAATTTTTTTTTTGCATAGTTATGAAATCTGTATATTAAGATATCGCAGACATAATTTTATAAATAGGTACCTACCTCTTTAATAAATCCAAAAAAACAGGGAGAAAAAAGTAAATATGTGTAACTTTTTTTTTTTCAGGTACTTCATATAAACCCTGACACAAGACAGCTGGTTTTCGGCTACAAGTTGCCTGTCTCCCGCGTGACTTCAGTGACGTGGGGCGGCCCCAACCTGGACGAGTTGTTCGTCACCACAGGCCGAGACAAGCTGAACGTGAAGTTGGAGCCCCTAGGGGGCGCAGTCTTCACGATAAGGGGCACGGGGAGCCGAGGAGTGCCGCCACACTCCTTCAAATTTGACAACGCCGATTCTTATTAGTAAGACTGACGACAAATACATTTTCATGCTGTTAATTGTTGTTTTAAATTATTTACTTACCTATCCTCCAGTCGCTGGCATCCAGTGGATGCAAAAGGCAGGCTGTCGTTCAGTGTGGAGGTTAAAGGGGGAGGCCTATGTTCAGCAGTGGACGTCTTCTGGCTGATGATGATGATCCTCGCAAACTTCGACTAACTATTTTCAACAAGGCAGCTTAAACGTCATCCTGGCTTTAGGGCCAACTCCTTACGCGATCTCAAACTAACGTTTAAACAGCGCAGTTCAGAAAATCACGCGAACGTGAACCTTAACGCGCCCAGATACGGTTTGCGGTCGTGCAACTTATTTCATCGCATAACCTGGATTACTTAAAACAGCCAGCCGTAAGTATCTTACTAAGCCTAGACAAAATGTATGAAAGCGAACTCCTTAGCCCAGTACACTCTTTCTGCGTAACCTTGTATACTGGACAGACAACCCCACATTTGTTGTCCATCGAGGAAAACACGGTTTCGTCAGGCGAATCGGCGAACAATTAATAATTTATCTTCTCTATCTCTACATAGTATAAATTAAAGTCGGTTTCCGTGTCTGTCTGTCTGTCTGTATGGCCGCTAACTCCTAAACCACGCAACGGATTTTGATGCGGTTTTCACCATCAGTTAGATAATTTTTCACGTAAGGTTTATATATAACTAGCGACGCGCCCCTGCTTCGCACGTAAATTACACCCGTGCGAAGCCGGGGCGGGCCGCTAGTTTAAAATAAAATAAAATCATTCATACCACACACTGCACTGAATTTTATCTTTACATTTCCAAAGCACAAATTCCGGCAAAATATTTATGGGTGAATATATTGTGTTCTAACAATAAATATAGTCAAAGACAAGTATAAGTAAGAAATAATTTATTAGATGACACGAATACAACCAGAGTATTATTAACAAGAAATTTTAACAGTTTAGTTTAGACTATGAATAAAGTAACTTAACATCACTTGACAACAGCAAAACGACTATAAACAACCCACGAAGAGTTCCACACTTTCATCTACAATGGAAATGTGCAATGTTCCGCCAGTGTTTAGCTCTATTTCGATTCCCACCTATGGATAATAGTCAACGCCATCTATTACAATCTTTTAATAATGATTTTTATAAATTTTTTGAACTATCAGAATATCCCCCATTGCACGCGCGAGAGCAAAGCCGAGGAAAATAGAGAGTAAAATATTTTTAATAAATGAAACATTACGACACATGCCTATAGCAGATACACACTCATCTTTCGATTTACAGATCCAAACGCACACATTGTCCAGAAAAACTCTAGTTTTTGTAAAAGCTTAAATCTCATTAAAAAAAATTGCCAATGTACCTATGCACAGTTCTGTAATTAACCGCAACGTGCTACAGACAAAGGGGTTCACTATTAAACAAATTAGGTATTAATAGCGATTGAAACAAAGGCTAAAATAAAATTAATTTTGCACGCCCTTATGGTTGTTAATGGATTTAAAACCTTGTATACCCATTAGCAAGAAAATATAAAACTTTGACTTGAAATAAAGAGCGGAGTGCGCCAGGCCTGACTTGGTCTAAGTTTTTAGCATTGACGCTGCAACATTGTAAAACGCTGAGTGAAAATATTCATTTTGGTATATCGGCTACCAGAAACAATCTCACGTTCAAAAACCCAGCAAAAAATTATTAGAATTCACGGTTTTCATACAGCTTTTAACTGTCTACTGCAGGTGTGAGAGCAGAACTTTAAAAAAGTATGAAGCGAGTATGACCATAAGCAGAACACTGCACATTCACTGTAAACAAAACTATATAGTTTCGTGGATTTATGTAACTATCTTTATAAAAGGACCTCCGTGACAACGTTAGAGTCTGGCTAATGAAAGTAGAGACTGAAAAAGCGCGGCAAATTTAAAAATATCAGCATTGAAACCCCAAAACTCAGTATGATATGCCTGGAATAATCTCACTTGATACTTGTAAGTCATTAATTCTTATTGTAACACAGTCAGAACACAGTAATGTTTGCATTTCATATTAATTTTGGAGTTGCGATGCGGTTTTTTTTTAAGTTTGGCGGGTGTTTTCAGTCTCTACTTTCATTAGCCAGACTCTAGTACTCCAAGAGGTCGTAACATCAAAATTTAAGTAACACCGAAAAGACTCCCAAAATTCAAATATACAAATAGTTTACAAGTTAAAATATCGCAAAGACGTTGATAATAGTTTGGTAGGACTTAAAGCTATTAAAAATAAATAGGAATATTATCCTTTCATTTGCGTATCGTTCACAATATCCTTAGGCACATTTTCCGATTACATAATTTCAACAATAAAATGAATGCTAAGCATTAATTTGAAATTGTGAAATGGTTACGCGTCAAAGTATTCATTGAATCGTATTTGACTAGACATTTCATAATTTTAAAAGTGGCCATGTAGAGTCTGGCTTTATGAAAGTAGAGACTGAAAAAGTGGAACCCCAAAAATTAGTATAAATTACCTGGAATAATCTCACTTGATACTTGTAAATTATATTTTTTTATTGTAACACAGTCAAAACACAGTAATGTTTGGATTTCATATAAATTTTGTGAAAAAGCGCACCAACTTTAAAAAAATCCGCATTTAAGGTTTTTTTTTAAGGTTGGTGCCCTTTTTCAATCTCTACTTTCACTAGCCAGACTCTATCTAAATCATACATTACCTAAATGTATTAATTTAAATCATTATTTGTGGCTTAGTAAAAAAAAATGTCATACAACAAAGATTTCTTAATCAGTTACAACAGTGCATTATACCAATCTCAACACACTAAACCACTTCAGAATCAAAAGCCAAATTCAAAATTTGGTAAATTTTAGAGAGCCAAATGAGATTAATTCGACGCCTGAGTTAATTGACTCATAATTATAGAAATACCTACTTAAAATATAATAAACTATATACTTTTATAATATAATCAAAGTCTATATTTAAAATATAGACCACTATTTCTATGAACGGATTATTTCTACATTCTCACCACACTTCGATACTATGAGATAAGATCAATGGCAGTGGCGTAGCTGTTTAACACTCTAAGTGATAATTGTTAGATAAAATTTTATTAGTAACGCTGTCCACACTCCGTCGTTCTTTGACGTCGATTTTCTAAACTAAATTTGACAGTTCCAAAAAGTTCTAGCGATTTACAGCGAGCATAACGCTCGAGACAAAAAGGAGCGATTGGTCGAAAGCGAGGTTCCGAAGCTCGTGATTGGCCGAGAAACGCGGCGGTGGCGCCAACTAGCGGCCGATAAAAAAGCCGCATAACGAGTGCGCAGGGTGGGCAAAACGGTCACCCGAGCCGGTCCTAGGAGTAAAATACCCTTTTTGAAGATGGCTTCAATGGAAAATACTATCCCAGTTACATATAAGTTAATTTCAGTTACATTTTGGTTACTGTACAGTGACCTGCAACTATCTTCAGCGAAAACTGACGTAGTGGTTAAATATAGTGATCGTACACGCACACATGTATTCACTACAACCAAAAGCCTTGCTTGCGCGAAATCAAGCCCTTTAGTCCGCCAAAAAAGCAAAAAAAAATACTATTGAGCAGTCAAGATAATATAAAAAAATTAAGGCGTAATCTATTTATGACGTGTGGACACATCTTAGTAATAGTAAATACACCATAAATTTTTGCCACCTAAAATATCTAACAATATTGATGTTTTTGTGCCTTAACTTACAACGTATTCTCCTATGATAATAGCTTGCTGAGATAACAAATCTACTGTGTATAATTGCCTAACTACAAGATACATTTAGTAGGGGCGCGAAACCAACATCGCTAATGTGAACTAACATGACACAAAAAAACGTGATATGTTGGTTCTTATTAGCGCTGTTGGCGTGATTCGGCACTCACTTTGATATATTATATAGGTTTGATAAAGTCAGACAAAATATCAGAAAATTATACAGCAGTATTGAAGCTTACCACGCTATATTGGTATTACAATATATGTATTTTAGCTATTAATATCATTTATTGCTGACGATTAAGTGATCCACTTGATATATGTTCGCGCAATCGCTTCAATTCTGAACTAAAATAAGTAATTTTCGATATATTTTTTTTTATCTATAGCAATCTATAGGAACACCTACAATATCAATTACAATTAATGACTTTCAGCCATGGTACTGTAATCCACTTGACTGGATCATGGTAAATTTTTCTAACAGTGGACTTTTGACTCTACAACCTTTTTTTACTATCCATGGTACAGTTGACTGAACCACAGAAAAAATATTAAATCAGTAGAGCATCTGATTGGTCCATTGGAGAAATATTTCTTACATGGAACAGCTAACTCGTCCATGGGAAAAATATTTCTTATGTGGAACAGCTAACAGGTCCATAGGAAAAATATTTCTTACGTGGAACAGCTAACCGGTCCATAGGAAAAATATTTCTTACGTGGAATAGCTACCGGCCCATAGAAAAATATTTCTTACGTGGAACAGCTAACCGGTCCATAGGAAAAATATTCCTTACGTAGAACAGCTAACTGGCCCATAGGAAAAACATTACTTATGTGGAACAGCTAACTGGTCCATAAGAGAAATATTTCTTACATAGAACAGCTAACCGGTCCATAGGATTAATATTTCTTACGTGGAACAGCTAACCGGTCCATAATTGGGTTATCGAACGGCGGAGGTATTGTGATTGCAGACTCAAGTCTTTTCTTGCGCCTAGGATTGGCGCGCTCGAAAAAGATTATGCTGATAATTTTGTTCTTTTTCATCGCGCGGGGTAAAGGATGATCAGAGCAGTCAAGTTATTATATCGTCATTGATAGGCTTATTTATAAGCTTTTCTATGCAGTAATAAAAATAAAAAAATAACAAAACAACAATACTATTATAATATTTAGTCAACATGCCTATTCTAAAGGATTTTCGACATTTGGAGTTTAGATGCAAGTGTGACTGCACACTTGCATCTCAATACACTATCACATTCTTCAACCATCGTACGAATATGCGAAAGTGTGTTTGTTTGTCTGTCCTGCTTTTACGCAACAATATGTCAACTAATCGATGTGATTTTGCATTAAAATCACATCGAGGGCCTGAGAAGGACAGATATAAAAAAAGTGAATCGGTTCCTCTGTTGCTGCGTGAAAAAGGAACAAAAAACCAACAATCACACTTTCGCATTTATACGAGATACAATACATAATAGAGTCACAATCGTGCCAAACAAATGTCCGAACCAAAACACGGCGCACGCTACGAATTGCGCCGACTTTTTGGTTAGTTACAAGGTAACCGCGATCCGACTACAACGCCGCGCGATGCCAGAGCTACGATGCCATAGCGGACAACTAACGTTGAACGCTATGCAAGCGACATAACGTCCAAATTGGAGTAAATGTGGCATTGTGAACTATAACCTTAAATATTGTAATTAATACAATGTATGTACAATAACGCTCGGACGTTTTTTGACTGTTTTCACTGAGAGATTGTGACTCTATAGGAATTTTATCTCAATATATTTATAATATAAGTATAATTAATTTCTATCACTCACATACATTGATTCAAAATTCTGTACTTAAATCTACATTAATGTTCCAATCACAGCAAATACTTAGTGCCTTCATTTCACCCGAGATCCCTTTTATCACTACAAATTTGCACAATTTGACTGTTCTCTTAACATTCGTTAACTTTGATTGATTGAGCTACGGTTATTTGTTTGGCGCCTTCATCCTGTTTAACATTTTATGAATTTATTAATATGTGGCTCCTCACGTTGCGTTTTTAATTTATATCACGCGTGGTTTGTAAAAAATTATGGATTCGATCTTAAACGCACTGCGAGCCATGTTACAAGTGTATCAAAATCGCGTTAGTTTCCATAAAGAAGTGGGTATAGTTCATTTGACAAATTATGTCATCATAGTGGGTAGCGCTTGGGTGCGATTAGTCCTACCATCATGTTGGAGGTGTTTCCGTCTGGCATGAGCTGTATCTACCTCACATCGTCCACACAGGTAACCGGCACACAACGTCCTACCCTCATGTCGGAGGTGTTTCCGTCTGGCATGAGCTGTATTTACCTCACATCATCCACACAGGTAACCGGCACATAACTTGAGCCATGACCTTGAGTGCGCAATAGACAATTTTAAGGTATCGTTGGTGGAAAGAGAGGTGCACCCATTACAGTAGATATAGTATATACAGTTGTTCACTGGTTAGGTGCGATTAGTCCTGCCATCATGTTGAAAGTGTTTCCGTCTGGAATGAGCTGTATCTACCTCACACCATCCACAAGTACCGCGCCCATTGCAGTAGATATAGTCAGTACAGTTGTTCACTGCTTGGGTGCGATGAGTCCTGACATCATGTCGAATGTGTTACCGTCCGGCGTCAGCTGCAGCTCGCCGTGCGCCGTGCGCACGCGCAGCCAGCCCGCGTCATCCACACCGCATACCACGCCCCCCACTGGCGAATTTTCACCAGCCGATAACACCCGGATCTCTTCGTCACTGTAAAAAAGTTACACACATAAATGTAGGCAAGAAAGATTTTGGATTCGAACAAAGAACTTTAAAACTACTTTGTTCAACATTTATAATTAAATTTATAATTTTTTTGCTTTTATTTAACTTTACATGTTTGTATGTAGGCAGGTACTAGGTATCTATGTAAGTATGTAATTTGTACAAGTAAGTTTAGTTATATGACATTAGACTGATTCAATTGTAATAATTATGTAAGATAACTTTTCTAATTAGTATTTGTGTCAATAATTTAATTTTTTATAAAAAATAATAATAATATTAATTATTTAAATTAAAATACTTTCAATTTAGTGTAATTATTATCGACCTTCTCGAACTGCCCCAAAATACAACGCTTACATAGACAGGTAAAACGACATTACTCACAGAAGCGCATTTAAAAAATGAGCTGTAACGGTATAGCAATATGGTATTTTTTTGATTGGTCGTTCACTTGATAATAGCTCTGCAATTTTATAGGTTTATTATATAATGTTGAATTTATAGTTTCAAAGTTGTATTTAACCCTAACTATAAAACTACAACTTTTCACTGATAGCTTACCACATTCTAAGACCCTGGTACAAATCGGGGCAACGTAAGTAGTACTAAGCTGCGACAGTCGTACGAAAGCGGCACCAGGGATGTACCACTCAAAGTATGCAGTTTCCGATATTAAATAAATTAATATTCGATTTTTTTTTTGCACACACGGTCATCTGACCACAAACTAAGCAAAGCTTGTTATATGACTGCCAGAGACTGATATACATACATTATATATTTTTAATACATATTTGAATAGGTATTAACACCCAGATATAGAACAAACACAAATGTTCATCACATAAATGTTTGCCCAAGGTAGGAATCGAACCCACACCCCTAAGCACAGCAAGCTTAGTCCCATATTTGATATTTTTCGAAAACTTTTTTCGTTTACGTATTGTTCCATATATTTTAGTAAAGCGCCTCTATAGGAAACGTGGAGGAACTAAAATTGGTGGTAATCGGTGGTATAGATTGCTTCACTCTAATACGAAAAAAGTTTTCGAATACCTTTTAGCCCAGCAATGTATGGAACAATACGAAAACGAAAAAAGTTTTCGAATACTATTAAAACTTGTACTAAGGGTACAGAAGGTAGGTTCACTACCAACTGGATCAACTGGCTATCAATAATGTTATTATGTACTTAGTACTCACGTGTGAAGCCAATATTGGTAATATTGTTCTAAAAAGGCGTCAATCCCGCCGTCCGACGACATATATTCCAATATCCTTTCCAGCTGAGAGCAGTATCGTGCCAGGAACCGTTCTATCGACATCGGCGCTAGGGATGTACCGTACTTGCGGTTGTGCTCGGCTATTATGTCATTCACACATGTGGTAGGCACGCTGTTTGATATGTTTATGCCCGTCCCTAAAAATATATGGAATTTTGTAGACTAAATATTAACCGGCCAAGTGCGAGTCGGGCTCGCGCACTTAGGGTATTATACAACCACAAAGTACAAAAAATATCAATTATAAATTGGTAAAATGAAAAGGTCGAGGTTCGAATGTTATAACTTGGTAATGAACAAAAATTTGTCACCAACACGCACTCATTATTTATTATTTTTGTTATACTTTAGAGTGTGTTATAATCATGCCAAGTTTGACGCTTGTACGACTGTACGTATTACCGTTTTTACATTAGAGGTATTACAAAAATACGAAAAAAAATTGTTCTTTTGTATGTTTACCAACACCCATTCTTATTGACTTTTTTATTATGTTTGTTTTTTGTTATTCTGTAAAAAAATCAACTGACTATCTATTACGGTTCGCAATATACAGCCGTTAAAAGGTAGGACGGACGGACAGACAAATAGCGTAGGCTCAGTAATAGCATCTATTATGTCTTCTGTGGTAATAGTCCCGTTTTTTTTACCCTTTGGGTACGGAACTCTAAAAAAGGATTTTATTTATATTACACGGGAATTACTCACGTAAGATTATCCGGTTAAGCCGGTCACTCACAACTTTAACAACAACTTTAAGTCTTTACAGTTGGTCCCTACTGCAAATCCTGAAGATCTTTTAACTTTACACTGGTGTCGATTCTTTTTTACCATTATCTAAACTAAATTTGTGTGTACAATACAATACAATGACTCTTTATTAAAATACCACAAAACAAGAATAACATAAACATTACAATAAAAATATTACCTAGCCTTTCAACAGGCGGCCTTATCGCTTAAAGTGATATCTTCCAGACACGGAAAATTGTGGCCTTAACTAAAAAAAAACAAAGAAGCCCCTGGCAGAGTTCTTACCAATAACTACGAAGACGTCATCGTTCATACAGTTAGCTGTTGTGATAATGCCGCCGATTTTCACTTCACGCCCGTAGTAAACGTCGTTGGGCCACTTTATTCTGCAAGAAAGAGACGAACGTTTGGTAATTTTTGTCGTACTGACTACATAAGCAGAATTTGGAATCACTTTGCAATAATCATCATAATCAGCCTTTTAACAGTCCACTCCTGGACTTTTAGCCTACCCCGAAAGGGTGATTGGGCCATATCCACCACGCTGGCCCAGTGCGGGTTGGTGGATTCACATACGCCATTGAATTCCTTCTCCGTATACGTATGCAGGTTTCCTCACGATGTTTTCCTTCACCGAAAAGCCAGTGGTATGAAAATCCGTACATAAGCTCCAAAGAGCTCATTGGTACGGGCCCGGGGTTTGAACCCGCGACCTCACGCTTTCAAGTCTAGCGGTCTCCCTAATGGGCTACCACGGCTCTGCAATAATAGTCATCACAAATAAAGGATCACTCTCTCACAAAAAAACACGAGTGCTTAAAAAAACTTTAAAAAAACAGCCAACTGCGATTCGTGCTCGCGCACTGAGGGTTACGTACGACCACAAAATACAGTAAGTTCGTCCAAGTAACCGAATTACCAGTTATTATAACGCCTTCCAAAATAGTCGGAAGCAATAGCTACGCAGCCACAGTTAATTATTTTGCTACAGGAGCTCGATCGAGTATAACACAATTATAACTTGGTAATGAACAGAAATTTATCACATAATTTAGAAGATTGTAATTATTAGATTATTAGTAAAATTCTTAATTGGCTGTAAGTTAAGTAACCTATATTGTTTTATTTTGTTAAGAGCTGTGGATTTTGTTTAGTAAATAATATAATTTTTTCTAAGGTCCATAGGCGTTTGACCCCAGCACACCTGAACAAAACACATCTAGTCCAAAAATTCGCATTTTTTTTAAATAATAAATATTAGGCTTGCGTTTGACCACCATTACGCCTGATGTTAAGCTATGATGCGGTCTACAATGGAGCACGCTTGCCTCGAAGGAACCGATTCACTCGTGATTTGAAGACGCCCAGATTGTAACCATTTGACATGACCGTGTAAAACTGTTTTGTTTCAAAGAGAAGAGGGCAGGTTACCTGATGTCAAGATGTTCGTAGGCGGGCAGCGCGCGGATGGCACGCACTACTGCCAGTGCGGATGCGTGCTGGATCAACGGCAGCGACGGACTCATCTTCTGCCAAACCTGCACATGAAATTCAATGAGTTTTCGTAGCATAATCAGGCTTTTAATTGACCACTGCTGGACTTAGGCCTACCCGAAAGAGCGATTGGGCCATAACCACCACACTGGCCCAGTTACGGGTTGTTGGATTTCCACACGCTATTGAATTTCTTCTCCGTACGTATGTAGTTTTCGTCACGATGTTTTCCTTTATGAAAAGCCAGTGATATGAAAATCCACACATAAACTCTAAAGAGTTAATTGGTACGGGACTGGGATAAAAATCCCGCGACCTCACTCTTTCAAGTCTAGCGGTCTCCCAAATAGGCTACCACTGCTTTTATATAGGTCTGCGCTGATCACAAACTATTCCACAGGCTTTAAAATCCTTGCATGAGTGGATGACGGAGAGGTGACAAAAATTCTGCATGAGGCAGAGCGAGTCAGCTGTCTTCTTTTTCTTTCGAATCGATGTTTCGTAAATTATTTATTTGTTTTTAAATTAAGTTTTTGGCCAAAATTTGGCCAGCCCCAATGGCACTCTCCGTGACTCTGCAGTGTTTTTTTTTCAATTACTGAAAGGAAACATAAAAGACCGCAGGAGCCTTACGGCTACCTGTTTTAAGCGATTCTGTTTAGGTGATTGCGAAAAGTTGCGCCACCGCAAACCATATCTCGGCGTGTAAGGTTCACGTTCACGTTTTTTTTAATTTTTTTTAATTATAGAATGGCTTGCGCTTGGCCGCCAACTCACCTGATGTTAAGCGATGATGCGGCCTACGATTGAGCACGCTTGCCTAGAAGAAGCCTATTCACTCTCGACTTGAAGACACCCAGATTGTAACTTTCCGTACTGCGCTGTTTCGAGTCCGCGTTAAGAGGTAGCATTAAGACCCCAGTTCTATGATTGTCATCTTTATTAGTTCAAGGCCCTGACCTGTAGCGAGATGCAGGCTTGTCCCGCGGGAGAGAGCCACAGGTTCCCGCCGCGGCCGCGCGCCCCAGTCTGTCGGCGAGCCACGCACGCCACGCCGTGCGCCATGGAACCTGACATCACGTTCATAGTAGACGATATCACGTCCGTGTACACCACCAGTCGACCCAGGGATGTTGACGTCAGGTTCTGCAGATACACGGCAAATTACTTACTATTTAACAGCCTTAAAAAAACGGGGGGGTTCTCAATTCGTTTGTTATATCTCAGAGCTACGTCATTTATGAACCGATTTGGTCAATAATTTTTAATAATTGAATTTGAATAAACTTTAATTTTGGTCCCATAGATGTCTCTGTAGTGTTAGTTTATATCGCATAGAAATAACACATTAATGATAATTTTCATGCAAATGTAACAAGTAATTTTTTCGTCCGATTTTGATTAAACTTAAGTTTATTTAAATGGTTTGTTATGATAATAATATGAATGGCTATTTTTTTTAATAAACCCAAAAAACTAATAAACCATGGCGAGTAGTTTATGAAAAAAAATTGTATGTTTGTATGACGCCGACGGAACGCCATTAAATTTTATAAGCTTTGGATTTGGATTGTCTTTAGACCTTCAACGGTCTGTGGGCAGTCAAAATGTATTTGTACTATTAGTATTAGCTTGTATTCTGTTTAGTCAATAAAGACACTTGCCGAAAAAAACAATATCAATTATTTATTAGGTGTCCGTTTTTCAGTAACAGTGGTGATACTAAAGTTTATGGAATTTATTACAATATCATCTACGTAAGCTACGTTTTAATACATTATAATTTTGATATCGTAGTGTGAACGTCTAACGGTTAATATCTTATCTACTAATAGCTTTTTAGTGTTAATAATGTGTACTGTAACCGTTAATGGAACCTATCAATTCAAATCTGTTTAGTGAACTATGATTTATATCTACCTGAATTTGATGGTAGACAAGAACAAGGTCAAGGAAGTGCAACTTTCTTTCTGACTGAACTCACATCGAAGTACTCGACAGTAGAGAAGTGTTCGGGGCACTCGTAGACGTGAACGGGGAGGAAGGTCTCTGAAGGCGGCTCACGCGGAACTTCGCCCCGCAGGCACCACTGAACGGTGACGTTCTCGAAAGACTGCACGCGCGCGCCCTCACCTGCGCCCGCGCACCACCGCTCTAGCAGCTGGAGTTTGTGCTGACAAACATTACATTTAAAATATCGATTTTGATTTTTTATCAGGTATAGTTGGAAATGAAAGCGCCTGTAACTTATAAAAAAACAACGTAACAAAAGCAAAGCGTCAGGAAATGAATATAATATGACATTGGCGTAGATTTAGTGATCCGTATTCGTATGAATTACTAAACGAATCTGTCTGTACCCTTAGTACATGTTTTGATAGTATACCAAAACTTTTTTCGTTTTCGTGTTGCTTCATACATTTTAGTGAAACGCCTCCAGCGGAAACGCGGCGGAACTAAAATCGGTAGTAATCGGCAGTATAATTATGATGCTTCACTCAAATACGGAAAAAAAATTGCTTTCAGCTCACAGTGGATGTAACAATACGTACACGAAAAAAGTTTTCAAAAACTGTCAAAACTTGTACTAAGGGTACTGAGCTGCAGCGCCAAAAATGTCAAAGATTCAGAATAGGATGGAAATAACTGCAGAGCAATCAAACCTATTTTAGCCAATAGTACCTACAAGAGGAATGATGCCATATAGGAATGAAGAATTTTATGGTTTACTCCACGCTTTCATTTCGGATGCATAAGTTTTTTGACACATTATTTATGCCACATTGAGATATATGAAAACTAATGTGTAATTATTACAATATTTCCATAAAATATAATAAAGACATTAAGACCAAAAGAGCATTAATCACCAAAGCTACCTATTAGAATACAGCTGAAGAAGCTTCTTTTTAATACTATTTGAGCGAAAGCAGTAGTAGCTTATTTTACAAAGTGTAAAAGTAGAAAAAAAATAAACATCGAAAACGAAGCAAGCTTCTCGCAATGCAGTTGTGCAGACAAATTTGTATGCGTACGTTAGTTTCTAAAATATAATAAAAGCAAAGTTGCAATAGAAAAGCTGTTCCATGAAGATTTCAATTGTGACTTTAAACTTATTATAAGCAAACGTCCGAAAGCTGTAGGAAGAAAAAGCTGTAATTCCGCTTTAACTTTGTATGCTTAGTTAAGTCCATAATTTCGATACTATATCGTCATACTGTCCAATTTAGCTCAAACTATTGTAGTATAAATGCACAGATTAGTAAATAGTTACTACGGTTTCAGTCTACTTATAAGATCGTAAATTTTTGGGCGCTGATCATAGTCATGAGTGTCATGATCCATGGTTTTAAATATCTTTAATAGCACCGCAAGCCTTATAAATTAACGGTTGTAAGCATTGGGATAGCTCCTTATAATTAAAAACACAAAACATAGAGTAAGGCTAATTATGCCACACAGCACATTTGGGCGCGGCAAGTTTTGCGTCCAGCGGCGCCGCTGTAGCGTCCTTTATAGAAAAAACTGGTGCAATACAGTACCGCAAACTTTACCAACAGAAATATCCCTACCTTGCGATGCCTCAACGCACCGTGTGGTATTGCTCTAACTATTTCACATTCATTTATAAAGGGATAATCTTTAGGTCACAATTGTAATCTTCCTCGAAAGCCATACAAATGATAATATAGCACATTTGTGTAAGCGCGATGCGTCTCACCGGCCATCACACCGTCACGTGGCCGGGGCCCGCTGTGCACGGCGGCCACGCCCCCTAGTGGACAACACTCTACGTCACTATACTCCAACATTGGACGACAGCCACAGCACTTTGTATTCTAGTCTATCGTGATAAGATTTCTGATGTACGAAGCATAACTATAAGAAATTATGAACTAACTGTTAGTTCATAGTTTCCAGTGTTTTTCAACCTTCTCAAATTCGCCACCCCTTAACAAGTAAAAAAAACTGGCGACCCCCAGGGCCGTAATAAAATTATATAAAACATAATAGGCTTCAATTAGAAAATGTTTTAGTTATTTGCGTCTACAAAAATAAAAGCACGTTTTGACAAATTATTAAAAATAAACATGTACAGCCTTCTTACTGAAATTTTTGTTTTTTTTATTGTAGTGTAAGTCCTACAAACACTTGCCTTTTTCTTTAACCCGCGACCCCCCGTGTAGGGCTTGGCGATCCTCTGGGGGTCGCGACCCACAGTTTGAAAAACACTGAACGAACAGTTTACTGTTATTGGAAATTTATCAGATTTCATTAGATGAAATTACATGGGAATTTAACTCGTAATACAAGAGTTCAGAGGTACATATTTATTGACGATATGACAGGATTGCAAACACGATTGTTTATTAAAGTGGCAACTCAGCAACAAATTTTTACACATTTTTGACCCCGACAAATTTGACAAAAAATCCAAAATTGGTAACAATTTTTTTTTATTTTTTTTAAATATTCAGTTAACGGCATCTCTGAAATGGATGAAACTAGTAGGCTAACAAAACCAAAGTTATATACTACATATTCGAATTTTGCCAGGTCAAAGTTGTGTTAAAATAAGCCCTTAAGATATTTTTGTGTAGAAGACAATTCTAAGTACTTTACTGAAACTGAATCTGGTTACTAAAAGACAAAGTGCCGAAGTGTACATTAACGATTAATTTAGTGACAGTTAATGTGAAACCAAATGACGGTGTTTCCTATAAAGCACAATCGTATACTCAGTCCAAGTTTTTTTTTAAACTTAAAAGCTCAAAAAACTTTTTCTTTGTAGTATATTGGCAACAGCTACAATCTTTTGTTCAAAAACCTAGCAAAAGTGATCAGAATTTAGTTTCATTCTGTTTTTTACGATTATTACTAAAGAGCTAAAAAACTTGGACCGCGTTCCTACCTACTCATACTTTATCCTACATCATGACCAACTGTAAATAAATATGTTCAAACATGTACAAAATTCAAGTATAAAATAACTCAATTTTTCATGTAACGAAACAAGACAGCAATTTTCTACTATAAATAATGGTGATGCATCACATGACTTTCTAGATATAAGATGGCTTACCACATGGTTGCCTAGAAAGAATCCCCTAGTGTAGTCGATCTTCGTCAATTCTGTGGGAGCTTTCACGTGGAGGCCGAGAATGTCTCCGAGTATTTTGTGAATGATTTCTAAGCGTGCTTCGTTTGATTTAGCTCCTTCTTCTCCGAGGTAGTCACTTGGATCTGCTTCTAAATGGATCTGAAATAAGATACATCGAATTTCTATGTATATCTAGTTGTTACCCTAAACTAATGACATTGTGATCCCTGTATCTTCACAACCCCTAGAACAATTTTGCTCATATACGAACTTAAATGCGTAGAGTTCTTTAAAGAACTCCGCATACTTTCCCTACCGTGCGAGCTAATATTCCAAATAGGCTTATTCGTGCACTCTAATCTGAGTATGTTCCGGCGGAGGGGCGTCCTCTAGACGTTTAATTTGAGGAGGGTTACGTTATGGACGATTTACATTATGCAACTTATCATGGAACATATATACAAATTCCAATCTATTTGCGTACATTCTGAGACTGCTCGGTCATATAGATAAACTGGCCATGCTTTTATTCGTTATGCAAGAGAGTAGTATTGTTAAATTTTATATTCCTCAAATAGGCTACCGGGCAGCTTTTTAATGAAAACATAAAGCTTTAGGAAAAAAATATTTTTTAATGTAAATATATGTAGTACTGAAGAAATCATTTAAATCGGCTAATAAAGATTGAGATAGAAGCCTTCAAAGTTTTTGGTCGCATTGGCGGATCCAGCAATTCCATAAATTCAACTCAATTTTTCGATTTGATTCCTTCGAACCTTGTCAGAATGCCCCCCCCAAATGAAATCCTGGATCCGCCCGTGTGGTCGGATTAGGAAGGGCTGTTCTGTCCTTTTCCCACAAAGTAGGTGTCAGCGTGGAGTTTGTGTGGCGTACTTACAAGTGACGTCAATCGTAAGTATCGTCTAAGAAGACTTTAAAATGCTCATATCTTCCTTAATTTTGAATACATTTCAATTTCGTTTTTGGTGTTCAGCTCTATGGTCATCTTTTTATAAGACAATAAAAAATTATCAGTCCAACAGCCTATTTGGTACTCCACTCACCTGTGAAAAAATTGCAACGCCATTATTCGTTAAATCCGTAGCTTGAAGCAGGGAGGGCGTTCGCCACGTTTCCTCTGACGCCAGCACTTGAATGTCTAACTCATGGCCCGGGTGACCCGTGTACTTGGACGGCCTAACAATAAACATTCAGTTAAAAAACTGTTTATAAGAACATGCATCTAAATCATGCCTGTTACTAGGAAGCGTTCATTCGCATCAACAGGTTTTCTATCTACTTGAATAATTTACAGTGGGTATTGATAATAATTCTAACTACTATGTTGGACAGATGAGAAATCTATTGCTATACAGAGTTACGCTGAAAGGGTGTACTAAGCCCAAAGATACAATAATCTGTACAAAGATAATATAAATTGTCAATAGGTCTATAGTACCCTTCATTATGAACAACTCTTACTATGAGATGAGACCAATCATGAAATCGCTAATCGCAAAAAAATATCAGCTGTGCTATATATTTTGTCCACTGTAAATGACCGTTTTCTATGAAACAACATGGGGTTCTTCAAAAGGCGAGTTTAGAGTCCTTAAGGGTCGGCAACGTATTTGTAATGCCTCTGGTGTTACAAGTATCCATAGGCGACGGTGCTTGCTTACCATCATATGGCATAAATACATATAATAATACCTATGGCATAAATTTTTTATTTTTTTTTTTCGCGTTAAAAATTTGTTCATAATGATGGGTACTAACTATGTACCCTTTTCGGCTTAGTACACTGTACAACGCTACCCGCGTAACCCAGTATTTTTTGAATAACTTGGCTTTCGTAATTTTGATTACTTAGGTGCACGCAAGTGTAGGGGATGTCTAGTAAATAAATTAATTGACTGAACGCTATGATTACGAAATTGAAGCAAGAATGCATCGTTTCTTATGTTTATTTGGCTATCAACTTCTTAGTTTTTTTTTTTATATTACGAAATAATTATTAAACCATGCAAAGCTTATTTATAAGTAGCAAAAGATAAGCATTATATCAAAGTGGTAAAGGACTGAATCTAGAATAACTCAATATTATGGTCAGGCATCGTTCAGCTTTCCAAATTTGATAATTCGAAAAATTGCATCATTTTCCAAATAAAAATAATAAATTATCATACAAAGAGTTAGTTATACTTCGCGTACCAACATATATTAGCTTCCTGACTTGCTCTGCAAAATTCGTAAAGATTTGTAAGCACAATTTATGTTTTACACAGACAAAATATTGCAAGCAAAACTGCCAAAACTGCTTTCTTCTCAAGAACAAAAAGCTTGGAGACAATACCGTTTAGTCTTTGAAATATTATCAGATTCAAAGCTAGAATACAATTGAATGAGACAAAAGCTTTTCTTGAGTGGCTGATGCAAACATCCTGCAATATCATTTAGTGTTGATTGGTGTTGCCAATCACTATCATAAAAAAGTGTTTACTTTAATTTTGTTATAACTTTGGAACTTTTAGATTTTTTCCACATTTTATAAGGAAGCCAGAAGCCAAGCGTTCAATATAAAAAGGTCCTTACTGTCTATCACTTTCTGTTGAGAATTGTTTCTTGGCAGGAGATGCTTGGTAGCAGAAGATATGGTGCTTCATCTTTACAGACTTCCATTTGTCGAAAGTGAACTGTACAACTTCATTCTCGCGAACCTGCATGCAAAAAATTCAGTTAGAAAGAAAGTTTGTATACATTGTTAGCATCCTCTTTTACTGTACGCCAATGATATAAGTGGACCACCCCGAAAATCCATATTTTTTGGCTATGAGCCAATCAGTTTGAGTGAAGCCTCGTACGTAACTGCATGACAAGCAGATTTGGAAAAGCTTGTCGTAAGTATGAAAATATATTTCGAAAAATGTTTTCATTTTATACCAGCAGCACCTGATATGGTTAGGAAGGGTGAAAATACTAAGTTAAGATTTACTCTTAATATCGCACGCTTCGAGTAATGTGCAGTCCTTCTTGGTCTGCAGTAAACGGGGGAAGGTGGAATAAGGTCATGAAGCTCAATATCTGATAGAAAATAGACAGACAAGCTACTTCACGGCGGTGCTTGAGGCTTTGCAATATTTTGGCGACTAGTTTGTTTGCACCATTCAGCCTCATAACACGCCGGTCTACCGAATCTAAAGGTTCCAGCTGGTACTTGGCTGCTCCGTCGAATCGGTGGCAGCCGTTCTTTATAGCCCATTGTAGCCAGAATATATTTTAGATATTATTAAAGACTAGCTGTTGCCCGCGACTTCGTACGCGTAGGCTTTCATATATACTTTCAACCCCCTTTTGACATCCTTAATTCGGCCTTTTCGTAAAATCCTTTCTTAGCGGACCTCTACACCCCATAAGGAATCTACCTGCCAAATTTCAGCTTCGTAGGTCAAGTGGTTTTCGAGATTTCGTGTTTAATGAGTGAATGTGTGAGTAGATGAATTTTGCTTTTATATATATAGATTTCTTCTGGCTGATGATGATGATGATATATAGATTTCTGACTGCCACCAGCACGTTGCTAGTTTGCCAGTGATGGCGTCTAGTACCTCGGCAGTCTTATAGTAGGGCAGCACGGCGTGCAGCAGGTCAGAGCAGAGCGCGAGCAGCCGGCCGCCGTCTAACAGGTGCGCTAGTAACAGCGGCGCGCCGCGGCCCACGCAGCCCGCCACCGCCACCAGCGCCGCACGCCCGCGCCACGCGCCTGCCTCCAGCGCCTCGCGGCTGATGCTGTACAGTGTGTACCTGAATACATAACACCTTTTCGATAATGACTATGAATACAATGATTAAAAATTTCACTGGCTTGTATCTCAATCAAACTCTAACTGACGCTAATGGCTGCATTAGGCTCAACACTATCTGGAGAGTCAAGACGGGGTCACACCGTACAAGCGACTGTGGGACTAGTTTATAACAGTGGAGACGCTGTTCGGAAGCGCTGTGGGTAAATTTTGAACCAATGGTAAATCAAGACTTGAATTTGCCGCTACCGTTTTGTTTTTCCTGTGCGCAACGACGTCATCTCCACTCAGTGTTGGGCCTAAGACTGATATTATAGTGACGCTTACAGCCAGTACAGAAAGTAAGCAGCAATAAGCTTGATTATAAAACCAGCCAAAGATGGGTGTGAGGTTTTAAAAGAGCTGACTTATTAGTTTGACAGAGACAGCTTTTAAGTAGCGCCAAACTTTGGGGAGCATAGTGGGATGCGTCAAATATTTTGATGCAAGCGGTCCCCGCATAAAAAAAAAATTACGCATACTGTATGAAGACAGAGTTTGCATCAAAATGCGCATATCGGACTAGATCTAAAGTTTGGCGCGTTTAATGCAAGTGGCATTTATGAAGTTGGTAATGTCCAAGTTAAAAATCATCTAGGAAAGCAGTATTTTTGCTTTTTGTATTTTTGGAGGTAATATTTCTAACAAGCATTTTAAACTAAGCTTATTTTCACATTATCAGTTTTTGTGCATTTCTGCAAAGATGAAAATGTTAACCTTCATTGAAGAATTTAACAAAAAAAATCCTTTGAGCCTTTGAGTTTATTAGAAGTTTATTTAAATGTAAATCATACTAATATCATAAATGCGAAAGTGTGTTTGTTTGTTAGTATGTTCCTTTTTCCAGCAGAGCAACGGATCGACTTGATTTTTTGCATGGGTATAGTTCAAGAGAGTGACATAGGCTACTTTTCATCATCATCACCGTTTTCATCACCACGCGGGTAAAACCGCGAGGCACAGCTAGTAGCTAGTATTTAAATAAATAACATTATTTACATCTTAATTACGTTAGGAGGTTAAGTATTTATTGTTTCAAATATGTAGAGACAAAGGTGTTTTTATGTTAACCATGCAGCATGATGCAGTTTGCAATAAGAACCAGTTTTAGTTTTTTTAGGTGAAAAGAATAACAGTTGAGAACATCACACCATCATTTGGTTCAGTTAGAATAAAAGCCAAATCTACAAAATATTAAATGCTGTTTAATTTTTATAAAAATCCAAGACAGCAAAGCTTGCAACAGATTACAAAATTTTGCTACAGCCTCAATACTCAGTATTGTTAGGAACTTATGAGGCAGCGTATGTGCTCATTTGGTGCAGTCTACAGCGACTTACCATCAGACGGGCCGACTGCCTGTCTCCCGACTTTAAAATAAAAAAGTACTTTAACTAACTGGCCAATTTGGAAAATAATTTTGAAGAGCTACGAGGCGCGAGTTGTTTATATATTGTGATAGTGAAAGTGTATGATTCAAGCTATTTTAATTATGAAACATGTGAATTGAAGTAAAACTCACCTATCACAATCCAATACTTTCCTAAGGGAAGCTTCTAGGTTGTCTCTAGCGGCTATACTGTCAGAATATATCAACACATTTGGCGATTTAGTATTAACTAATGGACGGGAACTTTTCAGAGACTTTGGTGTGTTTTGATGAGAGGTGGACGCTTTCTGTGGCTCCTCCTTCACTGTCGGGTATGAGTCTATCTGGGAGTGTGGTCTCTTGGGCCCAGACGTGCTCACTACTCTCTTATGAGTGGTCACCGATTTGATCTGACTGGATATGTTGAGAAGAGAAGTAGACAACGAGCTTGTTCCTTTCTTCAGATCTAATTTCAGACTAGATTTCTTTGGTGTTATATTGTGCTGAATTTCAACTGTCACATTTTCTAGAATAACTTCCTTATCCCCATGTTCTTGTTGTACATTTAGTGATTCTGTATTTTCTGTGGATTTCGGTAGTGCTATTTGCAGTACTTCTGTTTGTATTGTTTCACATTGATTATTTTCTTGAGATTTATCCGGCTCATCCTCTGTTAGGGACTTGGTTGTATTCACACTGACATCAGCTAATGACACGGGTCTTCTGATTGGTGTAGGTTCTGGGAGAAGTTCAGTGCTTCCATTCAGGTGGGCTGTTGTGCTCCTCACATCAGATTTAATGTCCACAACTTTAGATAGCTTTCTTAGCAGTGCAGCATGAATGGGCCATTGGAATTGACTCACAGGATTTTGAAGACTGTGCTGAATATCACTTTTTAAACTCCTCATCGAAACATCTGTTGCTTTATTAGGTTCTCCAGTAATTTGGACAGCTGAAAAAATACATTTATTGAGGTATTTACACACACACAAATAAAAAGAAACCTTAATAGAAATACATACTTTGTACTCTTACAACTGGTAAATTGTGATCTATAACAAATTCTCCTCCAACAAAATTGAAACCAATGACACTGAGGCGCTCAATATTGGTTTTAAACACTATAGCTAGATGAGTTCCTGCCTTCCACGCTACTGGCTGGCCCATTGACTCCAACTAAAACAACATGGTATCATTTATATTGTATGACAAAGTGAAATACCCATTCTAAAGTTTATAATTTCTGTTAAACTTACACTGATTACATCTTGATTTTTTTCATGAGGATCCAGTTCACACTCAAATAAAACATTTACGTCTAAGTCTGTTATAGGAGACAGTTCACTGGAGCCCAGTGGTAGGCCCCCAGCACAAGATACCCAGTCGCTGATCTCAATACACTGCATGGGCTTCATACTGCATATCCTTGTCGCATTTGTATAGTCCAGCAAGTCACACAGATACGCGTTTTTTGGATTAGTACAGAGTTTCGAACTTAGTGTTGGTGTTTCTGGAAGAAGTCGAAATGTTACATAAACTTCTGGCTATGTTCTGACTGAGTAGGCATAGAATTACTATTGAGAATCTCACCTGCAGCATTTTCAGGAACTTTACAGAATGCAACACTTGTGTTGCCGCTCAATAATTCGAGCAAACGGGCGCGGAATGATCGAATGCGCCAAGTTTTTATAAAAGTCATAGCGATGTATATTGGCGTAAAGAGCATGGTTACACACTCGCGAGCACTACCTACTTAAAATGGTTTAAATAACCAATTACATTTCTTTTGTCACTTCCTATTTACCATTATATGTCTTGACAAAAATCGCAGCGGAATTGGGTTATGGTTATCGATTCTAAAGTCCACTTGCAGAGGGTAAATTATATCAAATACACAATATATAGTACAACTAATAGTATCTAGATAATTAAAAGTATTTTCAGTCCACTAAATCACATTACATACTAGTTTAGTTGATCTTATATTTAGATTAGAACGAAAAATATCTGAAAAATTTAATTTCACGCAAACCTTCACTCAGCCTTCAGTCAGTTCAGTGCGTTGCGTTCCATTTTAATCGAATCACTGAACACAGAACAAGTATGTAATCACTTCGTTTTATTCATGACCCAAGAAAATTATACTATTGCGATGTGGTTTTTTGATATTCAAATATTTTAAAGACTTATTTGGAATAACTAAGAATAAATCCTTGCGATAAATCGTAACAATACTCTTGGGTGTGTTTTTATTTTTGCCTAGCTGCGGAACGGAATGCTAGCTACTTATTCTGCGTAATTGTTAACGTATTATGTAAAACAAAGTAATGTCAAGTGTGTCAAGTTCAAGGTTATTTCAAAAATTAACTAATTTTATTTTTTCTTCCTCAGAGGATTTTGGCTTTGCAAGTCTTCTGCACTTCACTTATATATGTCAAGTATTGAGATCTTTGAGATATTCAGAGTCAGAGCAGAGTAAAGCAAAGTAATTACTCACGGTCAAGTCTAAGTCGAGTAAAATGGTGGAGGCATTACTAGACTATAGAGTAAAGTTAATGGAAGTACCTACAGCATAAAAAGACCTCGTTTTAATCACTTTCCCACTTTATTTCTATTATGTGTTTTTGATCGTGCTCGATTCTGGGCAAGTGATATGATGAGGTATTTTCGTGATGTTTCCAAAACTTCACAGAAGCCTATAGTAAAGTCTCTAATATTTTACTCGGGCATGACTAGAACTTTACCATGACTAATTTTGCTTCACAGTCCTGCAGAGTGCCTGTGACTATGAATTGTTAGACGTTAAACCCATACGTGACTGAAGGACTTTATACCAAAATATTAAAATGATTTTGAATGATTTAATAAAGCTAATTTTGACGCCAACGTCTTTAAATCTTATAGTAAGTAGAAGTTAGGTATTTCTCTATGTTAGTACTTACCTATTTTCAGAGAGAATCTGCCAAGCGCCTGACGGTTTAATCAAGCAAACTGCTTCCACTAATAGTAGGGGTAATAAAGTTGCGACGGAACGCACCCCTACTTGATTGGTGTAAAATAGCCATCACTTTATTACTTATCTTATAATGCATCGCCTTTCTCTGGATTAGGAATTACAATGTTTTCACATTGACCCACGTATATTGTTACTGCATGGTTCATGGCAGTGTACTACCTACCTATGTACGTGTATATGTATAAGTTGTTGCTAGCTCAACTGACCTTCGTTCGTATATTATCCACAGGGGGTCGTTATAAGTACCTAAACCTTCACTGCATAATGTGTTCCCCATATATGATAATATATTCAGAAAACTACACAAAAATATCTCCAATATTCTGATCTGATATCCCTATCTGTGATGACTAATTCTCATTGACTACCATCAGTTTTCATCTGCATCACTTCTGTTTAGCATCAATCGAACCACTATAGCTACAGCTACAGGACAGGAACATAATCTTTTTAGGGTTCCGTACCTAAGTCTACGTACGTACTAAGCCTACATTGTCTGTCCATCCTACCTTATCTTTCGAACTGTAATAGATAGCCAGTTACTGTTGACATTATCACAGAATATGAAATCAACTAAGAAATAATAAAAAAGTCAACAAGTACCTAAAAACGAAAGAGAAACCCATACAACCATCGATGTAAATGTACTACGTACTAGATTGAGTGTACTGAATCCTCACTTCGGCAAACGTTGCTGTGCCGTAGACTCCACACCCCAGTCTGACAGTCTTCAGTTGTCTTTTTGGCGTGCATAGGTGTAGAGCGGCAGATATTTAGTGAAAAAACCCGGTAAAATACGTACCTCAGTATGAATTAACCATCCACGTCGTAAGTAACACAATATTATTAGTTGATTTATTTAATAATTAGATTAGAATTTTGTATTATAAGTGAATAACAAATATTTTTTTCCGATCGAAACCAAACTTGACATATACATCAACTATGACATCAATTATCACAGAATAATTAATATGCAGAGTATTAGTCTAAGACCCGAGTAAAGACCGACCTTCACCCATCTGTTTAGTGGATGAAAAGTATTTTATATCAAATTTAATGTGTTTAATAATATATCGCGAAGATGTTGACTGAAAAATTTCAGTCCAGACTATGATTTTTGCTATTACCAACTTAATTTTTGTAGTTGGTATGTATGGGAGCAGCTGTTTGCCAACTACACAGTTAAGTTTGTTAAATAAAAGAAATTAAAATATTTAACGACAAACTTTTACCTTACGTTAACGAATTACCCCAAATTGCAAAACACTTATGTATAATGTTCGCAGACGACGCAACCATATATATACCCAACCGCAATAATAGCAAACATGAATATGAAATAGAAATAAATAATACACTAAATACAGTAGGTGCATGGTTAGAAAATTTAAACTTAAAATTAAACGTTGATAAAACAAAACTAATTCAGTTTAGAAATTATAAACAACAGCCACTAAAACTTAACATCTCATATAGAGACAGTAATATAAATACAGTAGAAGAAACTAACTTCCTTGGTGTCTGCATAGACACACACTTGAATTGGAAATCACAAATAAGTAAAGTAAATAATAGATTAGCTCAATACTGTTACGTTCTGTCTATCCTTAGAAACATATTATATCATCTAAAAAAATTGCATTAAACGCCTATTATGGTTATGTTTACCCTCAGTTAAGTTACGGTGTGATATTCTGGGGTGCTTCCGTTGAACTTGAATCTACCTTCATTTTACAAAAAAGATGTTTAAGAATTATATTTAAACTTGAAAATTTGGACAGTTTGCGTGACATATTTAAAAATAATAATATCCTGACACTCACTTGCATTTATATTTATGAAATCTGCATATTTGTAAAAAGTAACGAAAATTATTTTTTTAAAACAAAATCGAGTCGTACTGATATTTTACGAACTAAACAAAAATATAATATTTTTATACCAGAAATTAACAATAGTATGTACCACAATAGTCCATATGTAATGGCACTCAAGATTTATAATAAGTTACCTACTGATATGAAAATGTTAAGCGATAACAAATTCAAAACAAAAATGAAGTCATGGCTTATTTCCAAAGGATATTACAACTTAAAGGAATATTTTGGTGACTAAATAAATTTTTATTGTTAATATTATTATAATTACAATTTTATTGTTAATACTTCAATTTTATTACTTATTTTTTTATTACAATTTTATTGTTAATATTATAATTAGAATAACTTTATAAACCAGTTATTTTAAGTTAGCATAATACCTACCGCTCGTAAAGGGCAGACTGTTGATACTACAATGTTTATACCATCTTCTGTACACAGTTTTTACAATTAAATGATTTCTGATTCTGATTCTGATTCCATCAACGGAAAACTGTAGAAAGGCTTTGCTCAAAAGTGTCGGTTCAGAGTAGAAATTGGAAAAAGGGAACTGGGAACTATAATCATCGGATGTTTACACTCGAATCGACCCTTCGACGATAAACGACAAAACTATTTACATTCACGTAGTAGTAGGCTAACCGCCGCGTCGAGTGCACGTCTAAACTTTTTCTGTAGCGGAGCGGCGTCCGAGGATACAACATGGAGTTAAACTTCATCACAACGTTGATAAAACACGATGTAAACCACAACGTGAAACAGTGCTTCAAATCTAAAAAACCATTCGGTAAGTTACTTTGCTGAGTTTTATAGCGTTCTGAAGTAAAAGATGCACCGGGTACCTGCAGCAACCGTAACTTGTCTACCGACTTTTTTTAAGTTTTCGGAAATGGAATGCGATTTGTCGCCCGGGTTCTATGCATTCATTGATCCAGAACCTTCCCACGGCGTGAAAGCTTTAATTACACAAACAAGTGTATTTTGTGCATCTTTGTGAATGAAAACGTCAATGTGCAAGGATTATTATGTTTTGGAAATGCAAGAAGTCTGTTCAAGAGAATGCGCGGAAGAGTAAGTGACAATCTCTAATCGTTCTTCTAAGCTCTAATCTAAATTCTGTGATCAAAGTAGCAATTTGTTAAATGTTTTTTTTGGAAGGGTTTTGGGTTGTTTTTCGGTTCAATCCAAAGATAATTGTCATTGGTTCAATCTAACTTTATAATTGGTCTAACATTCATGATTTAAAATGCACGGAGGGTTGTATTGGAATGCGTTTCTGATCCCTCCAATTGATCATAATAAAGTGTTGATTTCTGCACTGCTTTGTCAAAAAATACTCGAGGCTGTCTCCGACGATTTAAGGAGCCCAATGTTTAAGTATTGGTTTGGGGTTTCTGTTCACATGGATGGCAACAAAAAATTACCCAGCACTATTGTGCTTCTTAGATTTATTTAGATTTTAGATTTACACTTAGTCTAGGTATATAAGTAGACGAGCGCCTCTATACAGCGTGGTATCATTTTATTTTAATTTTATTATGGGTCAAGAAAGTGCCTGAAATATATGTGATTAGTTTATTTTTATTTATTTGTCTACTCTAAGAAATATAAAGCGGAATGAATTATCCTGACAAACAGTAGAATAATTTCTGGAACAATTCTCATTAGACTCATCTGCCGCTGCAAATTTCCAAATAACTTACAACATGATTTGCATGTTAGATGCAAAGGAGTTTCAAGGACTAATAAAAGGTCACAATGCAAACATCCAATGAGTTGCTAGGGCTACTTTCTATTTGTGAAGTAGGTAAAACCACAGAATACGTGTAACAGTACAAATAGTCAAACTTCGGTAGACACGTAGTAAACAAATTATGCAAATCCAAAGCTACGGTACAAAACGTCTTGTCGATGCATTTTTTGTAGAAAAAGAGAATACATATCTTTAAAAGCGCCGAACAGATTTTATTATGATTCGTATTTGTACCTATAGCCAGGGGATATGTTGTATGGGGACCCCCATTACGTTTTTTCTTTTTGACTTTTTATTCATTTCATTTTTCATTTATTTTATTTATTCTGCCGTAACATTACATATTCTGTGAAAATTTCAACTGGCTATCTATTACAGTTCGAAAGATACAGCCGTTAATAGATAGGACGGACGGACAGACAGACAGACATCGTAGGCTTATATTAGGGTCCCGTTTTAACCCTTTGGGTACGGAACCCTAAAAAGCATAATGAGGTTCATCGAACCCCCGATTTGTTTACACATTAACACTGTGTGCACTGCGTTATCAAAATAGCGTAAATTAATTGTTCTAATTTGTTAAAACTAGAAATACGTGACTAGAGTCATACAGTCGAAGGGCCACGCGCCGAGGCAAACATTGTCTGCTCTAGTCCTGCTGCTTGTGTTAATAATTAATTAACAAGTGAACGATGTGCTTTGTTACAGTAAACAGAAAAGAGGAAGTGATGGCGATTAAAAGCAAATTTCCAACTAAAATTCCGGTAAGTTAAAAAATATACTCGCGCGAGCTTTTACTTCAAAGTTGTTTTGGTAACTAGTAAGTTAAAATAATATAGCCGTTTGCTTCAAAGTTGTTTTGGGAACTATACTCGGTCCTGGTTATTTACCTCTGACAGATGCGATAACATCGTACAAAGCTTTTCTGCTACCACATACGAGGTTTAATCTCACGTTCAAAAACCTAGCTAGTGATCAAAATTTACGTTTTCATTCAACTTTTACAATGTACTGCAGATGTCAGAGTTAATAAAAACTTGGACTAAGTATATTATAGGTAGGTACACTATTTTTGTTTTGATAGTATATTATATACTTAATTAGTTTTTGTTGCTCTTTCAGTTGATTGTAGAAAGATATCACAAAGAAAGAAACCTACCAGTTTTGGACAAATCGAAATTTTTGGTACCAGAAGATATCACCATGTCACAGTTTTTGGTCATCATCAGAAATAGGATCAAAATTAAACCCAATCAAGTAAGTTTTCGGTTAAGATGATAACGCAGCGACAAATTTTCACGTATTTTATGACCCGGAAACTTGAAAAGTACCTATCTATACCTTATTTGGTTTATTTTGTTATGCTTATTAGGTATCTAGAATGAATAAAGCTTTGAACTTTTTTTTATATTTAAAAAAAAGAAAATAACACAAAATTGGTATTTCGTGTTTTGCCGGGTTAAAATAATGTGAAATTTAGGGGTTGGGTTAAGCCCGTAATGATGATTAATTTATATTTAGTAATTCAATTACTTTTTTTCATTGAAGATAGATACTACGATCTGATTCTTTGAACTTTTATTTAGTTGCATACCACTGTAATCTAGATCAGAATATTAATTAATTTATTGAGCACAAAAGGAAGGCTATCGACATATCTATCAGCACGTACACTATTTCCTTTCGTTCATTTGCTCTGACAGATACCTACATTGTAAAAATCTGAATAAAACTTTTTTTAAATACCTGACTGAAATATGCGAGTAGGTATACTGCAGTCTTACAGTCGTTTAAAAACTTAGAAGAAAGGATTCATATTAATTTAGAAAGTGATCCGAATTCGTGGTTTTCATTTTTCATTTTTTTTACAGTGTCATTGCACTTGTCAGAGTAAACAAATGCTTGGACCGAATTAAATACTTACCTACTTAATAACTAATGTACTTACCTACTTTATTCATTCAAGATAGATTCTACGATCTAATTCTGAGTCTTTTGAACTTTTACTTTGTTGCATACCACATTAATCTAGACCAGAATTTAGCACAAAAGGCTATCGAGATATCATGCAGTAGGTAGGTGGCACGTAATTCCAAAACAAAACTTAGTAGGTATGTTATGTATAAACTATAGTAAAATAATTAGCGAGATTTTAATTCATCGCTAATTACAAATATGACCGTAAAATAAGTTTTTATTTACCAGTCTTCGAATTTAAGCTCGAAAGAAAAGAGAAAACAATTGATCAGTGTTCAGGGGCCTTACGGACAACAGCTATTGCAGCACCTAATCCGCTCAGTCGGAAAATCACGCGAACGTGAACCTTATCGCGCCCAGATATGGTTTGCGGTAGCGTGATTTTCCAACTGAGCTGATTAGGTGCCGCAATAGCTGTTGTCCGTAAGGCCCCAGGGGACTTTATTCACAAATTTATCACAAAATAACTCTTTAGCAAACTGCAAACCTATATAATATAGCAGCGCCTCGCAGTTTCCACCCGCTTATCTCGCTCCGGAAAAAGCATGGTTCTCGTAACAAAAAAAATCCGAGATAAAAAGTCCAACCTTTTAATCTAGGCTATATAAGCTACCTCCATACCAGGTTTCATCCAAATACACACATTAACTTTCGCATTTTCAATTTAGGGTGGTAGGTAAAATTCGTTTTCGCGTCGCGATGAAAAATCTGAATAAGGCCCCAGTTTACATGTTTATTCTGAACTAAAATAATTAATTTGGGATTCATAGTTTTTTCAGGCTCAGTGGCGTGCCTTGGGAAAACCTTATGCTTATTATGATTATGCATAATCAGCTTATACTAGTCCACTACTGATGATGATAGTTTTCTGAGGCGCTGAAGATCTTTTTTTGTCCACGATGATCGTTATTGTTACTTTTGTAATAATATATTCAAGTTCTCTTGTATTTTTAGGCGTTATACCTGATAATAAACAACCGATCGATGTTGAGCATGAGTCTCACCATGGCTCAGGCGTACGAAGCTTACGGAGATGAGGATGGCTTCCTCTACATCACGTACGCTTCACAAGAAGTCTTCGGCTACAAAGATGGTGAGAAACGAAACCGCCTATCCATTCCATTAGGTCTAGGGTTAATGAGGTATTTATTAGGCCAACATTCTTAATCTTCGACTTCTATCAGGTGATATTGCGGTCAAGTTAGCCTAGTCCAATATATATATATATAAAAAGGCTATATTATCTATATCTAAGTATATTACGCAAGAATTGCAGTAAAATTAGGTATTATAATTTGTTGCAAAGTAGGTAACAGACTTTCCCAAGACCATTTTATTCTTATCTGCTTTCTCATGAACTTAATTGATTTATTACTATGATCTGTTGAATATTTGCTTCAACGGTTGTCATACCTACTTTTATCGCAATTTGTGCACTTTATCATTCAAGTAACTCCAAGAAATTCAAAGACAAACTCAGCGTGTATCTAATTACAAGCTATTATTCAACTTGCCCTGTTAGTTAGTGTATTACATCCTAATTCTTACTAATATTATAAACGCGAATGTTTGTATCTATTGATGTTTGTTCCTCTTTCACGCAAAAACTACCGAATGGATTGTAATGAAAGTTTACAATAATATAGCTTATACATTAGAATAACACATAGGCTATAACGGGTTGTAGTAGCGAGGCCGGGGGCCGAGTTCTACGCGTACGAAGTAGCGGATTTCAGCTAGTAATTATAAAAGTGTGAGAAAAATCTTGCAACTGAATTTTAGGTTATCCTCAACCGATTAGCTGAAATTAGGCATACTTATGTAATGTTGGTGACAATGCAATGTTAGTACCATCGAGATCGAGAGTCTGATGATGGAGACAGAAGGTGGCCATAGGAAGACGACGTAGCCCCGTCGAGTTTGGGTTCGATAGATTTGTCTTCCCAAGCACTTTGGTCCTAGATAATAAATTCAATATGGCGGACAAAATGTTCTTATCTACTATCATGATAATGGGTATCAAATGAAAGTGTTTGTTTAGAAGAATACAAAAAAGGATTTAGCGGCCGGCTATCCGAGTCGCGTAGGCAACAAAACGCTCCCTCAGCCCCCGCCAAGTTATAGCGACGATGTATATTGCCGCGTTAGAGTCAGGACGCCCGCGGGGGGAGTGCAACGACAAAAACGAACATAAGTCCGACCTCGATGACGCATGGCGCGGCACTGAACGCGGCGCGCGCAAATTCTCGGGACCTTTTTACGGTTTTAATTTCACAAAAAAAAACTAAACTATTCACTATCAAAATTCTATCCAAATATTTTTTTTTTATAAAATTGCCTTTCAGTACATGCAATTTCCAGGTTGTTACGAGCTTTCATTAGAGCATAAAACGAAAAAAATAAACTGAATCGACTTTGTTTCAGATTTTTTTTTGATCGAGGAAAGTTTATTCCATCGTGTTTTGAACCATATCACAGACACTAACACACTGTTCTAACCTAACCGGTTCTAATACAGATGTATCTGTGACATATATTTTTTTCCAGCACAAATATTGTAATTTAACTGAAAAAAAAAAGATTTAAAACCGTCAAATTTGGTATAAGAGGCTCTTAAAAAAACTATTTTTTATATACCTGCATATATTTCTTTGGTCAAGCAAGTTGGTCCCATTTTGTCTGTTTTGGGAATGCGTGATTATATTGTTTTGTAATGTTTCAGAAATGACAGGGAAAGGTTCGCAAGAAGTGCAAGCGATCAGACACAGGTTCCCAAATAAAGTGCCGGTAAGCTTACAAAGTTTTGTAACTTTGCGAAACTTTTACTTTTTGTTCTGATCTTTATCTCTTTTTGCAGTTGTTTGTTGAAAGATATTCGAGAGAACGCGAGGTTCCAGTGCTGGAAAGAAATAAATTTTTGGTCCCACAAGAACTAACCATGTCCCAGTTTCTGTACATAATCCGAACAAAAATGAAACTCAGAGACTCACAGGTAATTCCATTCATCAAAATTAAACCTTTATTTTGCTGTATTTTTTTATTACAGTAATTTCGGACGACGGTGATGGCGCTTCTGCCTCATAATCGGGCAGATGTTTGTATGATTAATTTAAATATACATAATATGTTCCGGTCTCATATTAATTTTATAAATCATTAAATATAATGTTATAGTATCTGGGCAACCGAGGTTCGCTCGTTATTTAAAACTTTATCTAAACACAAAATTTCATCGAAATCGTTGGAGCCGTTTCCGAGATACGCGAAATAAATTTATATGCAAGAATTGCTCATTTAAAGTTATTTAATGTAGATGAGTTTTGTTACGCTTTTTTATATATCTATTATATTAATCCAAAAATTTATGAAAGGAGGAAACAATAGTGTGTTCTTAGCGTAAAAAAAATATAACAATTAATATATTTTTTAAGAAATTTAAGACGGAGGTAGCTCTTAATAATCTGTATTAGGTAATAGATAGCTGACCGCCAAACTCTTTATAACCCGGAAAGTGTGCGGTTCATGTTAAAGGCCAGGAAAAACCGTATAGGAAACTGTTAGTTCCACAATCGAACGAGAACTGGCTTCGAGGTTGGCAACAACAACCGCTGATAGAAACTGAATACTTCGCAACATTGTTGCTAACGCCATCACAGACGACAAATCTGTCAACAGATAAAGCTTCCGATTGATAACCAGAGGCCTGGCGAACTGGGGCGAACGACCTCATAGGACCAAATTAAGTCTATGATTCGCGTGTTCTTATCTACTGAAATATCCTCGAAGTAATATTTTTTTTAATTTAATTCTAATAGTAGGTAGGTATATCATCTTCTCTAATGGTCAGGCGAATTTAACAAACTTAAGACGAGGTGCCCTGTGTCGGACTCCAGATTGATTCCCGCCAGCTCTTGCGGTCTCCCTTGAGTGTCGCTTCGCCACACTCAGGGCCTCCATTGAGTTTCTAGGTCACGCGCTTTTTCACGCTCTACGGGTAGGGACCACAAAACTATGTGGCATCGAGGCAAGACGCGGAGGTGTCGGATCTGTCACTCATGTCGTACCTATAACCAACTCAAGTTGGGTGCCCTATGTCGGACTCCGGTAGGGCTCTAGCTCAGCGAGAGTTGAGCTGAGCCGAGCAGGCAAAGTGCCCCCCTGACGAGGTTGCCCCTCACCGTGTCTCCATTGAACCGTTACATGAAAAAGGGGGTTAGTAGGCAACATTTTGTCGTAACATTTCCCAAGCCCCATAAACCAAGGTCAATGAACTCTAGGATCAAGGTTACAGACATCATGGTGTCAAGATCAAGGAGTTCTGCGGTCAAGGTCAATTTTCATAGAGCCCCGCGCCCCTCGTATCCTCTGACCCCTAGGTCGTCAGACTCATAATAAATCATCATCATTTCAGCCTATCATCATAATCAGTCTTTTAACAGTCTACTGCTGAACTTTTATAGCCTACCCCCGAAAACCCTTTCGGGGGTAGGCTCACATCAGCAGCCATTAAACGTCCACTGCTGGACAAAGGCCTCCCTCTTAGAGAGGAGTGTTGCCATAATCCCCACGCTTGGCAGGCAGCTTGGGGATCGCAGTATGTTCACCGTGTACTAAAAGGACGCTGCTGCCCATCCTCCGGTGGTTCTGGTCGCAGTTTTAGGACATACCCGGGTAGGGTATGTCCTTCGGGGGAAGGCTCAATATGGCCCAATCACCCGATTGGGCCATATCCACCACGCTGGCCCAGTGCGGATTGGTGGATTCACATACGCCATTGAACTCCTTCTCCGTACGTATGCAGGTTTCTTCACGATGTTTTCCTTTACCGAAAACCCATCGGTATGAAAATCCGTACATAAGCTCCAAAGAGCTCATTGGTACGGGCCCGGGGTTTGAACTC
This sequence comes from Agriopis marginaria, assembly GCA_932305915.1. Classification (NCBI taxonomy): domain Eukaryota; kingdom Metazoa; phylum Arthropoda; class Insecta; order Lepidoptera; family Geometridae; genus Agriopis; species Agriopis marginaria. The sequence goes on from OW029933.1 coordinate 8,788,075, forward strand.
GCGACCTCACGCTTTCAAGTCTAGCGGTCTCCCAAATGGGCTACCACTGCCTTTTAGCCTACCACTCAGGCCTATCATGTCCCCACTGCTGGGACACACACAGGTTTTCTCTCAGAGAAGATATTCGATAGAGTTGATATTCGCGTGTAGGTATACTGCGTGCAAAACGATGATCGCGCGAGCCTTCAACCTAATTAAACAGTTTTTTTGTCTACAGGCGCTGTACCTGGTGGTGAACGACAAGGTCTTGGTGAGCCACAGCATGACGATGGCGCAGGCGTACCACGATTACCGCGGGGAGGATGGCTACTTACACATTACGTACGCTGCGCAGCAAGTCTTCGGGTGAACCACTCGTAAGTACCACGTATGAAGAATCTGATCCTCACCAGTCTTATGATGTTTCCACTGCTGGGACACAGACCTTCTCTCAGTCTTTTTTTTTTAAATTATAAATCAGTCTTTACGCCGAGCTTTAATAGGTATAAGCGTTCAAAAAAGGGTGTCTATAACGACCTCTCCGGATTGGCAAAGCGCCGTCCATAGGTCGTATAGGTGTCCATGGCGGTTTCTGCTTACCATAAGCGTACCGCAAGCTTGTTTGCCGTTCTTTGTATAAAAAAATTATAGAGGATTAACCTTAATCCACCACGCTGACCAGTGCATGTTGGTGAATGCCATATCTCTTTGATCTTTTGAGGTTCTTGGACACAATCGGTCCGGTTCGGAGCGATGGTGGCCGAGCGGTAGCATTTGCGCTTTACAATCTGACGGCATCCGGATCGATCCTCGGCCCTGCACCAATGACTTAATTATGTACAGTTTCGATCACTCAACAACGGTGAAGGAAAACATCACGAGGAAGAATTTGATGCATATCTTAAATCAGCTTTCAAATAATTGTATATTTAATAATATACATACATGTATTGTTACTATATAATATGTATGTATATCAGTCTCTGGCAGCCATATCACAAGCTTTGCTTAGTTTAGGGTCCGTGTGTGCAAAATGTCCCGCAATTGGCTATACTAATTATTTTGGGATTATTAATTTAATATAATTATTTTAAGAGCCATATTACAAAATGCATCGTCCAATTTTAGGTTTCTGGATTTTCGGGTATAAAACGAAAAACTAAAGCCGTAATTGTCAAGACTAATATAAAACAAGTAAACCGTACACAGGACAGTTTTAGGACCCAGGGTTACCCGGGGTATGTCCTAAAACTGCGATCAGAACCAGCGGAGGATGGGCAGCAGCGTCCTATTAGATACACGGTGAACGTACTGCGATCCCCAAACCGCCTGCCAAGCGTGGGGATTATGGCAATACCCCTCTCTAAGAAGGAGGCCTTTGTTCAGCAGTGGACGTTTAATAGTTGATGATGATGAAACAGTAACACTATTTACCTACTAGGAAAACTCGTCCGTCCCAGCATTATAACAACTTTTTGTTTCTTGTATCTTTACTTATAGTACACGAGACCAACCACGTCTCGTATAAATATGAATATTTTACCTAGAAATTTTATCTATTTTTGTCTCATCCACTCGAGCGAGGGGCTCGCCACAAAAAAATGAGAGATAACCTATCTTTTTCATTACTCTCACACCCGCGCACAGATGTGCAGTCACAGTGCCTAAAATAATGACTCGTTTGGAGATAAATATAGAATTGGATACTTCAGAATTTTCTCAAAAAAACACCCCTCGTTCATTCGAAACTAAGCGCGTATTCACATAGACCTTACGGGCGCGGCCGCCGCGGCGCGCGCGCTTTAGTTTTGCGCGGGTATGACGCGCGAATCGCGTGTTTTTGTAGTCGACGTAAACACACAAACCTATATTCTCTTCTAGACACAAACAACTCCATAAGTTTAATATCGCTGCGCGCGCGTCGCGAGCTTTTTTTTTGTAATAAATAGGCTTGCGCATGGCCGCCAACGCGGCCTACGATGGAGCACGCTTGCCTAGAAGAAGCCTATTCACTCTCGACTTGAAGACACCCAGATTGTAACTATCAGGGAACATCCACTCAGGCAGCGAATTCCACAGACAAGCAGTTCGCACAATAAATGTGGAATCAAAGCGCTTCGTACGGGTTTCTCTGAATACCATCATACCATCGGAATATATCAACCATAAAGCGGTGTCGATTCTTCGAGCCCACTCTGGCAGTTCGATAGAAAAATAGGCAGGAGGGAATCAAATCATGCAGATTGATTGCATGATTTGATTGACACGTGCGTTTTGGACATGCACACTTGCATAATAGACCATATTATGTTTGATATGACGCGCCCGCGAGTTGACGTGAACGAGGGCTAACCGACATTTTCGAGTAAATAAATCTTGTGATAATGGTCTTTTGATAAACAAAATGATCAACTTTTTTACAGTAATATCTTTTAACTAATTGAGGTCATTCAAAAGAAATTTGACTAACGATATACCTACATCTTGATAAACATGGTACTTTGTATATTTCTAAAATTCCTAAATGTTTGATTCACGCTGCCTATAAAAAATGAGAAACAGATCGACGCTATCCGAAATTTGAGAGTAACGGAATTTCTTACTAGAAACATATTTTTCAAAAACAAAGAGAATTAACTTACGAAAAAGTGTTCAGAGTTACTCAGGTACATTATCAATTTAGATATACCTACCTGTATTTAACTTTGGTACCTAACTTTTGGTAACATGAATAGAAATTCCAATAAACTTTAAAACGTACATAACAACAATGCCTGATTTAGCTTGCAATAATCTTATTCCGATAAACTTTAAAATTTACGTAACAACAATGCCTAACTTAGCTTGCAATAATCTTATTCCGATAAAATTTTAAACTTACGTTAAAACAATGCCTAACTTAGCTTGCAATAATCTTATTCCGATGAAATTTTAAACTTACTTTACAACAATGCCTAACTAAGCTTGCAATAATCTTATTCCGATAAAACTTTAAACTTACGTTACAACAATGCCTAACTTAGCTTGCAATAATCTTATTCCGATAAAATTTTAAACTTACGTTACAACAATGTCTAACTTAGCTTGCAATATTCTTATTCCGATAAAATTTTAAACTTACGTTACAACAATGCCTAACTTAGCTTGCAATAATCTTATTCCGATAAAATTTTAAACTTACGTTACAACAATGCCTAATTTAGCTTGTTATAATCTTATTCCGATAAACTTTAAAAGTTACGCAACAACAATGCCTAAGTTAGCTTGCAATAAACTAATTCCGATAAAATTTAAAATTTACGTAACAATAATGCCTAATTTAGCTTGCAATAAGCTTATTACGGTAAAGTTTAAAACTTACGTAACAATAATGCCTAATTTAGCTTCTAATAATTTTTGCAGATTTAGTATGCTATTACGTCTTCTGTGGTATTAGCACAGATTCATTCATTAAACTCGGTTTTAAACATTTATTTGCTCTGACAGCTGCAACAACATTGTAAAAAGCCGAATAAAAACCACGAATTTTGATCACTTTTGCTAGGTCACGTTTGAACATAAGACTGTAACAGGTACATTAGTGAAATGTTGAAAGAAAATGTTTTTATTCAACTACATATTTACAATGTTATTGCAGCTGTCAGAGCAAATAAATGCTTGGACCAAGAATAGTTACTACTGTTTTCTGTCTACCTTTGGTTTGGTATGCTGCCCCAAAATCTATGTTTTAGATAAATCTATGTTTAGAAAACAATTAGCCTAAAAAATGTTTTTCTTTTAAACAAGTGATAAATAACTAGATTACTGAAAACATTGAATAATTAAACACCATTTAAGCAGTTTTCGCACATTGAATGATGTATCTATTCATAGGACCTTTTCAAGACTATACTGGGTTACGCGGAAAGGGTACCTATCTAAGCCGAAAGGGGTTCATAGTACCCATCATCATAAACAACTTTAACTATGGCAGCAAATGTGAAATCGCGAATAAAATATCAGCTGTTCCATAGAATACGGTCATACACACTCGAAAAATTGTATTGATGCGGTTTCAGGGTTGGTCACATAGTAAAAGTTGTTCAAAATGATGAATCAATTGGACCCCTTTCGGATTAGTACACCCTTTCCGCGTAGCGCTTTCCGTCTTTTCATATTTACTTACACCAAGTTACATACAAATGACTCAATGATTTATTTTAGCACCAGAGCTTTAACATTATCTTAATTACAGTATATTTAGCTACAACAACAAAGTTCGAAGCTACTTGCATTGCGTGCGATATCGCAAGAAAACATGCACTGATTTATTACATGTCAATGAATGTTTAAACAAAACATTGATAAATAATGAATAACAATCTGCGTTTCAATGCAATATAAAAAAAGCTATTGATCTTTGCTAATTAAAATTTTATTAGGCAATTGAACCCAACGCGTTACCTAGTAGGTATGTGGTTATTTTAATTACAAAAATGTTATATACTATCTAGTAGGTATGTGGTTATTTTAATTACAAAAATATTATATACAGCCTAATGAGCAGATAATATGATTCGTCTTTGACTCACGGGTCGTAGACCCGGGGGTCTAAGCAAGAGTCACTTTCTGTTAGCGTTCACGCCTGCAGAAAGATGAAATTGTATGAAAATGACATTAGCTTGAGATGATTTCTCTCAAGCTAATGTCATTTTCATACAAGTTCACCTTTCCGCAGGCATTAACGCTACAGAAAATGGGTCTTGTCTAACCCCCATGGTCTTTTACCCTAGAAGGCGTTGGTGGAACCGGAGCACTAACATGCCCTTTTATAAGGGTAGTATTAAAACGAGCGAATTTAAATTAAAAGTGTCAAAAATACTGAATATGACTAACTGAAATACTAAGTGGGAGAAAGACTGTGTCCACATACAAATTTTTCTCGAGTGTGAATGGCTGTTTTTATCGAACAGCAGATTTTTTTCCCGCGATTTCAGAGTTTTTTAATAAAAGTTGTTCATAGAAATGGGTGTGGACCCCTTTCGAGTTACTACCCTTTCCGCGTAACCCAGTATATATACCTTAATCGTAACCGAATACTAAGTTCTCTAACTAACAACTCTTCTTTCTAAAAATTCCTCCTTCTCACGTCAATCTTTCCTACTGTAAGTCCTTCACTTTCAATCTGTCCTGCTGTGGAATGTGCTGCCTGCTTCCATAAGGCAGGCCAAATCTCTTCCTATTTTTAAGAACCAAGTCTATATACATTATCTTTCCTCGTGTTAATTGGAACGTATATACATATCTTCTCTTCTCTACATAGTATAAAATTGAAGTCGCTTTTCGAGTCTGTCTGTATGTCTGTATGGCCGCTAACTCCTAAACCACGCAACGGATTTTGATGCGGATTTCACCATTAGTTAGCTACATTTTCAAGGAAGGTTTATATACATAACTAACGACTTGCCCCGGCTTCGCACGTAAATTACACCCGTGCGAAGCCGGGCGGGTCGCTAGTTATAAATAAAATACATAATATATATTATGTATTTTATTTATAATATTTATGGTATGTATGCAGCATTGCGTGTTTAGTGTATATATGTATGTATATACATTTATTTATATTTTATGTGCTCCACCGACCGTATGTCAAATTATTCAGTTCTGTCCATCCAAAGGTTGTCTGGAAGAAATTGGTTTGGGCGATAAGGCTGCCCATTATACTGCTGTATATTTATTTTTATTTTAGTTAAGTTTCATTTGTATTTTTGGTGTGTAATAGTGGTTGTGTAGTATAGTTATGAAAAATTATATATGAAGTTTCGGGCACGAGGTCAATACCTCACAGGTTTCTATATTGTATTCCTTGACCTTCGCATGTAGGTGGTGCCTACTTATATGCGGCCTTCGCATAACAAAATTTCACAGTACACAGCGCGTAAACATTTTTAAATTGATTATTGATACAAGTATACGAATGAAAATAAAAACAATATAATCTGGATAATGATACCTACATTCGAACCAAGGCATAAGTCGTTTGCTTCGAATGGCTTTCTCTCACCAGAACCACAGAAGACATAATCCAGAACCAAATAATTCGTGCCTAATCTCAAAAGAAATTATTCCCTCTGAGATGCACTGTCTAATTAAGTGAATAATTACTATATAATGTATGTGCTCTCACCTTTGGGATGGATAAGCAAAGCACCAGCTTGGGGCGTTGGAGTCTATTGAGAAACGTGCCAAGCGACTCATCAGCAACGAACCCCTGGTTCAGACTAAGCTTCTTAGTCTCGAGCATCGGCGTAAATCTGCTAGTTTATAGGTTTTTTATCGGATACAATTCGGAGTGTGCATCAGATCTGCATGATCTTATTCCCTCCTGCCCTTTTTTCTATCGGACCTCCAGGGCGGGCACAAAAAATCGACATCGTTTTATGGTTGATATTCCGAGAACCTTTGATTCCACATTTATTGTGCGACCTGCTAGTCTGTGGAATTCGCTGCCTGATTGGGTTTTCTCCGTCAGTTACAATCTGGGTGTCTTCAAGACGAGAGTGAATCGGTTTCTCTACTATAAAAAAAAAATAAAAATTTAAGTGTCCCTATTTTTAATATACTTCAAAAAGGTGGAGGTTATCAATTCGACTGTTTTTTCTGTATGTTTCTAACGCGATTACTCCGCCAATTATGAATAGATTTTGATGATTCTTTTTTGTTTACACAGCATTGTCACTTTATTCTTTGGGGAGTTTCATACACCTTGATATCCCTTAAGAGATAATGCTTTACTTTAGGTTGAGGTTGCATGATATGTAATTGGATATTGTCGAGCAGGTGGTGTAAAAAAAAAAAAACTATGTTATTTCGATATTATGCATCATCGAGGCACACCTTTATAATGCCGAAGAGATCTCCTGGATATACATTGAACTGACTAGACTAGAATAACGAACAGACTTTTTGTACTTATTTTATTGATATAATTTTATTGACTAATGACTTCCTTGATTTATTGTTTTGTTTTTTTAATCGTGACTTCATGATTTATTTTCGTTAACGGGTCTAGCCCTGACTATTGAGATGCATTGGTGGGGCCAAAGCTTACAAGAGGCCCTGAAACTATTGTACAGTATACTGTACAATAGTTATATCGCTTGCATAGTGTTTAACGTTGCGCTATGTCATCGTAGCTTTGACATCGCGCTGCGTTGTTGTCGCATCGCGATTACCTTGTAACTAACCAAAAAGTCTGCGCAGTTCATAGCCTGCGCAGAGTTTTGGTTCGGACATTTTTTGGCACGATTGTGACTCCATATGTATTGTATCTCGATGGTTTTAACCTAAAATAAATGAATTTCAGTAGGGGCCGTCCATTAATCATGTGATGTTTTTTTAGCATTTTTATTTTATATTTATCACCATCATCATTATGGTTTGAAAATTAACTATAACTCTGTACTATTACGTATTCTGTGCTCCAACTTACTTCTAAATAATCACGTACACCATTATTTAAAACGATGTTCTAATTAGATTGTTATTTCTTTAACAAAACAAATTAATGGTAAAGTGAAAATACAATTAGTTAAGCTATACGCCGAAAAGTAGCAAGACAGATGTTCCTGCCAAGTACTACAGATATTAAATAATGTACCTACAGACTTCCGTCGACTGATAATTACTGACCCAAACAACGTACTTACAAGCGTTGTCTGCTTTCTTTTATCTCTCGGCCATGGTTATTTACGTAAAAAACAACTGTCCATTTTTACGCGACAGACGCGATAAACCTATCTGCTTGCAAAAAATTACTCGATTATTGTGTATATTGAATTACTTTTATCAGCTTTTATTATCTTCACTGGTTCACTGACGAATTAGGTATGTCAATAATCTTGGCAGTAGATTTTAACCTCCTTCTTCTTCTGCTTAGCGTGTGTCCCGGCACGGGCCGGGGTCCGCTTTCCTACTGCGACGCCTCCACTTCGCACGGTCGTTAGCGTCATTCTTGGTGAGTTTATTGGCTCTCATGTCATCTCTTAAGACGTCAAGCCATCGTCGCTTTGGCCGGCCACGAGGTCTTGTTCCAGGGAGCACAAGGTCCAAGAGTTGATTGCCGACGTACTCTGCCGGTTTACGGAGAACATGGCCCATCCACCGCAGGCGACTTTTCTGAAGCTTATCCGCTACGTCCCGTACCCCGAGGCTGCCACGGATTTATCTACTGCCTAAAATCTACTTCTTATTATTGCATGTCTAATCGATTTGAAACTTTGCAAGTACATGTAATCTAGATGACAATGCAACATATTGGTGGATAGTGGAACTCTTCAATATCCAGCGTCAGGGTACTGGGGTAAAGCGAGAGGAGCGGTCGCTACAGGCACTATTCTGCGCTTGGTGGCGTGGGTTCTATTCCACAAACAAACATTTATATGATGACCATTTTTGTTTGTTTTATATCTGGGTGTTAATGGCTTCGCTTCTATCATACCAATAAACTAAACCAATCTGATAGGACTAAAATTATCGCCTCTCTTTTAATTTTATTATGTGAGAGAAGGATGGCAACAATTTTATAAAACGCTGTTTTAAACTATCGCGGTTGTTCACTAAAGTTATATGATTATTTACGGAATATTTACCGTGGTAAGGTTGTGGAATGAGCTCCCGATATTTCGGCGCAATTACATGCACCATGTTCACGGGAACACTGAAGAATGCGGGTGGTTGGTCGAACAGTTAAAAAGTTAGGTGCAGACATAACGATCTACCCTCTTTCTAAGTCTTAAAATAAAATAAAAACCCGTAAATAATCATATAACTTTAACAATTTTATAACTCTCAAATTTAGTTTAGTTTAGTTTAGAGAAGATCAGAATCGATGCCAATATATATTTAAATATGTATATAAAAAAATATACATATGTATGTATAGCAAGCCGTCACATATCACAAGCTTTGTTTAGTTTGGGGTCAGGTGACCGTGTGTGCAAAAATGTCCCGAATATTAATTTATTTATTTTAAAGCAAGGGGCGCCAAAATGCCAAAAGAGAAAAGAAAAATTAAGTAACATTATTGGCGCTTCGCGGCGGTGTCGGCGTCCCATGCGGCGGGGCACACTTGCATTATTTGTAGATAGCATACAATTTTGATGTTGAAATAGTTTATATCCTGGATTAGCACAGGAGCTTTTTTATCACAGAAAAAAAAATATCAATTCCTGTACGATAGTTTTTAGAAATGAAAAGCGCCGAAAGCATCGACACAATTCCTATAGAGTCACAATCTCTCAGTGAAAACAGTCAAAAAACGTCTGAGCGTCATTGTACATACATTGTACCAATTATATAATTCACAATGCCACATTTACTCTAATTTAGACGTTATGTCGCTTGCATAGTGTTCAACGTTAGTTGTCCTCTATGTCATCGTAGCTCTGGCATCGCGCGGCGTTGTAGTCGGATCGCGGTTACCTTGTAACAAACCAAAAAGTCTGCGCAATTCGTAGCGTGCGCCGAGTTTTGGTTCGGTCATTTCTTGGCACGCAATTTTTTTATTTTATTTTTTATATCAATGTTATTTACAATATTTATATTCCATGTCTGTAGATCTGTACGCCTACTAAGTAGGCAAAACATTATACAAATAAAACACCATTGTGTATGCGTTTTTAAATTTGTATGTTTTTTTAATGCAACTCCTCGGATACCAGGACCCTTGACTTTTATTATATTTAACTACAATTTTGTCAACACTTCTACACTGGTATTCTCAATACAGGGAGATGAAAGTTATATCTTAATATAAGGTTGAAAAAAAAAAGGATTAAAAAATATTTTTTTTAATGATTTACTTGTGGAGCCGGGAAGAATTTCGTTTTACCAGCGTTTTACCTCTAGTATAGTATATTTCTCTATGGTTTTACTATGAAAATAGACGTGGGTTTCAATTGTTTTTATCACACGAAAAAAAAAAGCGAGACGAAGCCGCGCTGCACTGTCAGGCTATCACATAAGCGTATTTTTAAACTAAAATAATTTATCATATTATGTAAGCGCCCACATGTCTGCGGGTGAACGACCTTTATCACTCGTTGCCAACAGTGATAACTGATAACGTAACTTGACAATTAGCATTGAATTTCATTCACTAGCAACACTGTTGGAGGGGGGTAAATACCTACAGTTATTCTAATATGACTAATTTTACATGCCGTATCAGTAAAGTGATAGTGAAAGTCAATAAAATTAATTAACAAGAAGATAGTAAGCATAACACAGCATCTATCTATATATCTATAATCCCTATTTACCTTGGTCACGCCATAACTTGAGAACGACTTTACCGATTTCATTCATAATTTTTTAATGTTTTCTAATACTTTGTAGAAGCATTACGGTTTTTTTTAAATTGCGCAGTTAATTGGAAATTTTTTGAAAACTTAACGGCGATTTTAACTTTGCGCTTTTGACAGTTCTAAGACAGGACAACTTCTGTCGGTTCAGCTATTGCTTATAATAGTTGCATGTCTATAAAACGTTAGAGTTTTTTTAACAACGTCATTTTTTTAGAGGAGGTTTAAAAATACATATATAAATAAGACCTCGATAGTAATCACAATAATCTCTAAAAAATACAAAATGTAGAGCGTTTCGAAAAGAGTGTCAACAAGGGTGTCCCTGGGCTAGCAAATCAACAACAACACCGTCAACCGTTGATAGCCCCGTTGGTCCAGTTGGTAGTGAATCTGCCTTCTGCGCTTAGGGGCGTGGGTTCAATTCCCACCTAGGGCAAACAATAATGTGATGAACAGTTGTATTTGTTCTATATCTGGGTGTTAATATATATTTAAGTATGTATTTAAAAATATGTATGTATATCAGTCTCTGGCAGCCATATTACAAGCTTTGCTTAGTTTGGGGTCAGATGACCGTATGTGCAAAAATGTCCTGAATATTTATTTGCATTGCAGGTGTCCATAGGCGCCGGTTACTGCTTACATCAGGCGAACCATTTGCCTAATAGTTGCCGCACTTAAAAAAACAAATATCAAACCATATTAAATTTACTTATTGAATGACAAAAAAAAACCCATGAGTGAAAATTAAAGTACTGAATACCTATGTATGAAAAAAACAATGTGGGTAGTTCGGAAAAAAAATCAGATTCACCTAGAACAACAATCTATCCATATACATATATAAAAATGAATCCCTATTTACGCCACAACTTGAGAACGACTTTACCGATTTCATTCATCTTTTTTTTCTTCTAATACTTTGTAGGAGGTTCTACCGGAAAAACAAAATTAAGAAAATTGCGCAGAAAATTGTAAAATTTCAGAAAACTTAAGAACGATTTTAACTTCGCGCGTTTGACAGTTCTAAGACAGGACAACGTCTGTCATGTCAGCTACTACATAATAACAATACATTCTCGAATGTCCTACTTGTTTACGCACAAAAATGTTGATCATCCATGTTGTTTGGTGTTTGTTCCATTTACAATGCAGCTACTAGAACCTGTAATATTCCATGCAGCTCCAAGATACTTTATAAGTGATTTATGTCAACATAATAAGTTTATCGCGGGTCAGCCAGGCGCAAACAGACGGACGGCTGTGCGTGAGTATATATTAGATAGGGAGTCCGATTTATGTGTTTCTATTACACTTTTACCCCCCGGGGCTTGTTGCCAGGGAATGGACTGATAGATAGTCTATTTATTTGTTTTATTCTAATAAAACTAATATAACGATAAGGATACTTGTAGGCGGACTCATCTTGAATTGTATTGTTTACTTTGTATTGTATTCTTATTTTATTTATACATGTAATCTATGTATATATAAATTAATCTCTATATCTGAGGCGTGGTCCTTAACTGTTGGCCTTTTGGAAAAACTCAAGAGTCACTCACCGGGCAATGGAGAGAGCTATGCTCGGAGTTTCTATGCGCGATAAAATCCGAAACGTGGATATTCGCCAAAGAACCAGAGTCACCGACATAGCTGTTAAAATTTGCAAGTTGAAGTGGCAATGGGCAGGCCACATCGCTCGAAGAACCGATAACCGATGGGCAAGAACTTGAGTGGTTCTTGAGTGGAGACCACGAACCGGAAGACGCAGCGTAGGTAGGTAGGTAGGCAGTAAGAGTCGCTGGCATCCAGTGGATGCAAAAGGCAGGCTGTCGTTCAGTGTGGAGGTTAAAGGGGGAGGCCTATGTTCAGCAGTGGACGTCTTCTGACTGATGATGATGATGATGAATCTCTATATACCTTGGTCACGCCATTGACTTTATTGATTCAACTTGAGAACGACTTTACCGATTTGATTCATCTTTTTAAGAAAATTGCGCGGAAAAATTGGAAAATTTCAGAAAAATCAACGACGATTTTATCTTCGCGTTTGACAGTTCTAAGACAGGACAACGTCTGTCGGGTCAGCTAGTTTAAAAATAAAAAAGTACAAACTATGGAAAGCAAACAAAAGTACGATATTGAGGTAACATATCATGAAGAAAAAAAAATATAAACTACATGATATGCGTCATTGCGAGAATATTAAAATATTTTCTCTCAAGGTTTTTTTACAATGTCATTGCAGCTGTTAGTCGCATTCTTTCTGCGGCTGGACTGTAGTAAAGCTTAGTATGTATAACGTATTTTTTTTACACGGTCATCTGACCCCAATCTAAGCAAAGCTTGTGATATGGCTGCCAGAGACGGATATACAAATATATTTTTAAATACATACTTAAATAGATATTAACACAAGTTTTCATCACATGAATGTTTGCCCTAGGTGGGAATCGAACCAGTACCGGCGTTAGGGTAGGGCCTGGTTGGGCGACCGCCCAGGGCGCCAGATAAAAAGGGGCGCCAAAGGCGTCTATAAAGGGGCGCCGGCAGTATAAAACAATCTATAGATCTGTTTTATTCTTAGCCTTTTTTCGGTTTGAATGGAACTAAGTTGACGATTTCTACGAAATCTAATTTTTCTTTTAGCTGAGTTGGCAATTTCTACGATATTTTTTTATCTTATTTTTAGCTAATAATGTATTAATCCGTGACGTGCAACGTGATAGGTTTAAATTCACAACATTGATTTTATATAGAAAATATAGTCCACTGATCCGATCTTATGCACAAATTATAGATAAAACAATGCATTAAAGTCGCTCTCTTCGGGTAAGGTGCCCAAAAAGCTGGCAACATTACCACATCGAATGGCCAAACTTATTCTTTGGCCAAGGTAAGCGCCAGCTCTTTGGTCACCTGTCACATCTACGAGGCGTCTGGCCAAACCCACGGTGCCATGGTTTCAACTCTAAACGGAAGAAATATGTATCCCTCGCCGAGAGATTCATATTTCCGTCGTTTGAGGCTTAGGCTGCTGCACTAGCCTCAGCGGAAGCAGCGAAGCTAACTTTTTAGCTAACTTTAGCTAAGTTAGCTAAAAAGTTAGTTGTAGCTGTAGTTGACGATTATATATTGTCTAACTTTCTTTTTGTCTTGTTTCAGGCACACATTGCAATGGACTTTAATTTAACTGATTCACTAAAATGTTCCTGCTGTCATCAGATGTTGAGACTGAAAGTATTGTTATAAGTTTTGTGATAGCTTTTAGTTAAGATTTTATTATTTAGACAAACATGGGCCTTATTAAATTTGTATGAGGCTGGCCCTAAGAAAGTACTTCCATCATGTTTTTAGTATTAAAAGGAAAATTATTAAAAAACTAGTGATTTAGTGCCATTTGATATCATTTAAAAAATGAAATGGATGAGTACTGTTATGAAAATTTAATATTTTGGAGTATTATGATCTCGAGAATAAAAAAACATATATAATAATTTTAAGTTAATTGTAATATTTCTTAGTTTATTTAGAGTTAAGATTTTACTTGTGAACAAATCCTTAGCTATTTTGTATTAACTGTTGTAGATTATACCTGTTAAAGATCTTTTAGAAACTTTAAAAATGTATTGAGTCTGTTTTTGAATGTAACGCTCTTTAATATATTTCATGAATTTATAATTATTATTTCCTTTACCTTTCAAGCCTCATCAGGTGAAAGGGCGCATGTATTACGCCCTCATTGGGGAAAGGCATTACAGGGGCTTTACGCCCAACTCAAACCAACGGTAAAACCGCGCAGTTTGGAAAATCACGCGAACGTGAACCTTAACGCGCCCAGATACGGTTTGCGGTCGCCCTATATTTTTTCATCGCTTAAACTGGATTGCTTTAACCAGCTAGGCGTAAGGCCCCAGGTATACTATAACATGGCTAAATGAGTGTTCGACCCCCATAGTCGTTCGGGAAGCTGATGAAGTGTTTTTAGAACTATTATTTTTGGTTAACCGTTTTTAGCTAATCTGAGTTTTATAACCTATGCAAAAAGTACTCCAAAGGTGCTTCATTGCATTCTCGGCCGACTCAAGGAGTAAAATTTTTATTTACTTATCTTTTGGTAAAAAAATGGGTTTTTTTAAAAGTATTATTTAATGAAAAATAAGCTTGCGCTTGGCCGCCAACTCGCCTGAACAACTGCGGTCTACCATGGAGCACGCTTGCCTAGAAGAAACCGATTCACTCTCGACTTGAAGACACCCAGATTGCAACTATCAGGGAACACCCATTCAGGCAGCGAATTCCACAGACTAGCAGTTCACACAATTAATGTGGAATCAAAGCGCTTCGAACGGGTTCTCGGAATATCAACCATGAAGCTCTTCACCTTAATAACCTACTGTTGGATATAGAACCCACTCAGACTTAATAGGGAGAATTCTGTGGTCCACATAACCTTTTCACTTGTTCTTGTAAATCAGAAATTTGCTCAGATCAGACAAACAATGGAGATATGCCTTAGTACAATTATCGTTCCTGTTCAAATGTCTTCATACTTTATATTTTTTTCACTATATCGCCAAACCGCTTAACGCAACTACAACTGCGGCTCACGTATTAATTTTCACGCACACTAAGAAACTTATAGCGACACCAATTAACTAATAGCACAAAATAAATAGGTATAAAAAGCCGGCTCCATACAAGCGTTAACATGTGCACGCACACAAAGACGCGTACGTACAACGATCTCGGATCATGTCGGTCGAACGCCAGTCGTGCGTCAGCGAGAAATGCGTTTCAATGGCAACCCAGGGGGGTTAGACAAGACCCACTTTCTGTTAGCGTTAACACCTGCGGAAAGATAATATTTTATGAAAATGACATTAGCTTGAGATAACATCTCTCAAGCTTATGTCACTGTCAATGTCATTTTCATATAATTTCATCTTTCCGCAGGCGTTAACGCTAACATAAAGTGGGTCTTGTCTAACCCCCCAGAACAGAGAGTTCTGGGTCAGTCAAATTAAGAGCCTATCCCACCTTTTTTACATAGGTGGTAAACAAGCTGTCGGGCAGGCTGATAGTAAGCGATCACCGTCGTCGCCTATCGATACCTGTAACACCGGTCGGAGGCATCACAGATACGTTGCCGACTTTTAAAGGCTTTGAGGAAACCCATATTATGGCTACTCGGAAATGCCGCAGGAGGAGCTCATTCAAATAGATTAAAACATCAGTAAATTACTTATGTAATGTAATTCTTAAATAATTAACTATAGTTGTAAAATATCTTTACCACAGTAATAGGTTATTCTGCAGGCGATATGTTCTGCGCGGCGGCGACTAACGTGTCGTGGATGTCTTTCGCGTACGAGATCTGAAGGCGGACCGTGTTTAGGTACTGAGGGTAGCTGAGCGTGGTTTCCTAGAAAATATAAATAAAATACTATTTAAGAGCTGTATTACAAAATGCATGGCAAAATTTTAGGTATCTGGAATTTTGGGCATATAACGAAAAAATAAAGTCGTAATTGTCAAGAAGAATATGAAAAAAAGGAAACCTTAACAAAACCATATTTTAAATCAATATTTTACGTCAGTAAAATGCTCAAACTAAGCACGAGGCTTGTATCTTGCGCACAGAAAAGATATTTTTTTTTAAATTTGAACGGTTGTCAATAAATGTTGTAAGAAATTTGATGTAGCCAGTTGCACCCATATAAGCGAAACGTCAGTCATTCGAAATCAGTTAGCAACTGTGATGTGAACAAAGAAATATGAGACCTAACCCAATAAGGTAAGGTCCAAGTTCTTTGTATGCAGAGTTAGACTGATCTAAATAAGAATGTTCAATCAAGGTTCTGTCATAATGCCTGGCGACAGATATTCCTTCTCATTTCCGTTCTATTTACTTCTCTTTTCTGTGATCTTGAGGCTCGAGAAACAGATAAGATGTCTAGTCAAAACTGAAAAAAAATAACAATGTTTACCTGCGTGGTGGGCCCAGAGTCAAGCCGCGATGGAATCACGGAGAGGGGCAGGTAGTGGGCAGCCGACTGAGCCTGCTGGATGCAGGTTATGGCCGTGCGCTGTAACACACAATACAATCACGTTTGCAAGTCGTAATGCCTGTCAATCTGGAATAATGTCATAAGTGTAATTCGAGTTTTGCGGTACAAAAAGAAAAAAAAAAAAAAAAACAATATATAACTTAAAAAAAATGTGCTTAAAACACTACATCATCATTACAAAAGAAATAAGGCCGGTTATTTCTCATAGTGCAAGTCGGGCTCATGCACTGAAGGGTTCCGTACAAAATACAAAAAGTTGTGCAAATGACAACATCACGATCAGGCGGTCACCCATCCAAGTACCGACCGCTCCTTACGTTGCTTAACATGGCAATGAACAGATATTTGTCACAGACTCGCACTTGGCCATTATTTATTATTTGTTGTTATACTTTAGAGTGTGTACTATAATCATGTCAAGTTTGACTCTTGTGCGTATTACTGTTTTCACATTAGAGTAAATAAAAATATACGTAAAAAAATAATCAGTAGTAAAAACATAAGCTTGGGGGCGTGGGTTCGATTCCCAGCTAGGACAAACATTTATGTGGTGAACATTTGTGTTTGTTCTATATCTGTTAATATCTATTTAAGTATGCATTTAAAACTATATTATGGCTACCAGAGACTGCATATACACAGCTGGATATACACAGGGGCGGATCCAGGATTTCATTTTGGGGGGGGGGGCATTCTGACAAGTATAGGTACCTATGAGTATGCTGTGTAAAAGTGCACCTGAATCAAATCGAAAAACTGAGTCAAATGTATGGAATTGCTAGGTGTTTGGATCCCCCCTGGATCCGCCAATGGATATACATGTATATCAGTTTCTGGCAGCCATATCACAAGCTTTGCTTAGTTTGGGGTCAGATGACCGTGTGTGCAAAAATGTCCCGAATATTTATTATTTATTTATTTTTATCTCGTCTTTAAAATTTTGGGTTAGAAACTTACGTAGGTTGGTTTTGGAAAGTATAATTATTTGTTTCTTTCTTTATTGTAACGAGAATTTTGTTATATATGTTTGTTGCCATATACAGAGGACCTTTTTTGAATATTTCTAATCGCCGGACTAGTAATTTGAGTTTATATTGTCGGTTAGTATCGGGTGTGTATAGGTGTAGATGCTTTCTGTCAAAATTAGCCGCTTCATAAATATAGATACATGGTAGTGTTAGAATCTTTTGTTGTATGAAGTAGGGTTTACAACTTGTGCCTGTGTTGACAAACATCTCAAATAAGTCACGTATAGGCATCGGTGATAGCAGAGCAATAAGATGGTGATAAGACTGTGTTGTCGGGTCAATAAGTTAATTGTTGCACTTAGATTGATAGTATTTACTTAGGATGCACAAATATCATGATATAATGTTCAATACATTGTAGATAGAACAATAATTGTATGCAATAATGTAAGTTTGTAAAGGCTTAGCGGGAAGCCCTATTGTCAGTTTTCAAGGTCACCCAAAGCCCCTGACTAAAATTGCTGAATGGCAGTGGCGTATTTACCTGCAGGCTGAGTAGGCAGCAGATTTTAACGGCGGCAATTTTGAGGCCAATTTTTTTTCTTACAGTAATTAGAACATTTATTTTGTTATTTATCTACCTAAATGTTATTCATCATCATCATCATCCTACTATTACGTAAACCCGAAAACTATTTCTTCCGCAATTTCAATTAAATCGTTGGGTTGTAAAAATAATCTAGGAAATGACACATCAATCCTCCTAGTTCAAAAATATAACTAATAACAGTTCAAAAATATTACTAATAATAATAATTAATTACTGTACTAATTACGGGAAGAGGTGGTCTAATTAGGATGATAGAGCACAAGTCATTATAGTTGCAATGTCATTGGCTTTTTATTTAAATTAATTTTGTTTTTGAAGGTGTCGAATTGTAGAGGTTTGTAAGGGCGGCAAAATTAAAATAGCCTATTGGCGGTAAATCCGCCACTGCTGAATGGCAATATCTAATGAAATAGGAATTTATTGAGGTCATTACATGGTTACGCGTAAAGGGTGTCTTCTAAGCCGAAAGGGATCTATCTCAGATCAGACAAACAAGGAAGATGTTGTAAGGTGGCGGGTGCGAATGCATCTGGCCTAAATCAGGCTTGATCCCTCTAATCGAACTCACCCTGCAGACGACCTTGGCGCCCTTTTTATTTCATTTGGACTATTAGTTAGTTTATTGGTGTCGCTACAAGCTTCTTTGCGTGAAGAATGAGTAAGTGAGCCGTACCTACAGTTTTTGAAAGAGTTAGTAAAAACACTTACTGGGTGATTTTGTTTACGGATATGGAAAAAATAGGGTGCAACATAATATTTGAAAAACTCTTTTTTTTATTTGAAATCCCGAATGTATATTTTGAATGATATACTTTCAGATTGGTTCGGTTCAGTAATTTGGCTTTTAAAACAAAATAACTGAAATATTGATAATCATGTGCATTGATAATATAAAATTTATTTAACATTTGATATTGCCAACAACAACAAAAAACTAAACTAATTGAAGATCGTTTATACTATCTATAAGCAACGAAGGCTTATCGATAGTACAAACGATCTTTAATTTCAGGCAGAGTGCCCTAAATGCTAGCCGCGTTGCCTCGCTGGATTGCGAGGCTAACTTTCTGACCAAAATACAGGCCAGCATTTTGGTCACGTAAAGAAACTTTCAGTCTCCCCGACAAATCCTTAAAAATTTCGAAAGCACTCGGCCCCCACGGTCCTAGTGTTTCTACCCCAAACGGCACAAATAAGTAACCTCTGTCAAGGCTGGAATATTTGCGCCGTTTGAGGCATTCAGCCGCGATAGCCGCGCCACCCGCCTGTTTTGACGTCTCTGGAAGGTGAGACGGCGCCAGTGTATCAAAGCATGTAGCGTCCCACACCAAAGGCCGTCCCATCTTCCAAGGAATAAGAGTCATTCCGTCGGGTCTCTTACCATCATCACGAAGTAGGCCATTTGGTTCCTAATAATTGATAATTGATTATGATAAATTGCATATTTGAAACTAATTTTGAAATGAGCATTTTTATATCGATTATTATTTTCTATTAGATAAAAAAAATACAAATTTAGAGCTAGAGGCGTTTTCATACAACAGGGGATTTTAATAACTTTTTTAAAACAGCCTAATTTTTCCTTTTCAGTAAAAAAAGTCATCCAGAATTTTTTCGAAGCAGATTTTTCTTACCAAATGCAGTTCCATCTGATCGCATACTGAAAAGAATTCTTCCAAATTCTTGTCAAACCTCGGTACAGGATTGTCAATGCTTTTCCTGGAATTGAATTTGTACTGTACTGGGAGTGGTGACACGTTGCGGTTACAAAATACTTATTTGTCTCCTAATAATAACAGATAGACAAGTTAGGTGAATTTCTGACTCCTAAGTTAGGTATATTTTAGGAGTTAGTTCCTTCCAAGTAATAGTGACAGATATTGGCATCGATTCTGATGCACTCTAAACTAAACTAAATTTGACAGCTCTAAACTTATTGCCATCCTTCTCTCAAGTATTAAAATGAAAAGAGAGGCAGATAATTTTAGTCCTGTCAGATTGGTTTAGTTTAGTGAGGGGTATGACAGAATAGGCCTCATTGGCAAAACTAATAACTAAATTTAGTATTATATACAAATATGCATGCAGTATTTGTGTGTTTGTGCATATGCATAAGTGTGTAGGTTAGTTCTAATTTTATCAGAAATTGGGTCAGATTATTATGATAGAAAGAATAATAATACTTACTGGGAATTTGAGTCGATGGTGTGATTCTGATGTAAAATTTGTGCAGCAGATTTCAACGTCATCTGGAAAGGACCGCATTAGGTTATTTTATGAAATAGAATATTCTTAAAACACAAAGTGATAATAGTAGTAATTTGTAATGGTAGTAGGTGACAACGAAAACCGTAGACGTGAGTTAGATGGGGCATAGCGTGCAAGTTGTAATGTACTGAAATAGTCCTGTTTAGTCTAATTTAATCAGCGACCCAGTTGTTCAGTCAGCGACCCAAAGCCATGGTTCGTTTTTAGGAGCTCGGCTGGTTTGTCTTTAATTTTGGCTGGCAGGGGCAAATGCACAATACACCCCAAGCGGGATGTCAGTGCAGGCATTATCACCCCTACTTTAAATATATAGTAAAAAAAAAAAAAAAGTTTAAATATATAATTAAAATTAGGATTAGAAATAGTCTTGTGTCGGTCGTGATTGAACAAATCCAAATCAGCCGATCCTAATCTCCACATGATTGACTTGGTCAGCAGTCTACAAAGATGTAAATTTTTTTTTACAACGGGCTTCTTACGACTTTATGATCTCATGGGTACCACAATTAAACACTACGCACGGGACCGATTGAATGGACTTTATCACCACAATATATTTTTAATTTTGATCTCTGACGCTTCAGTTTTGTGATCGATGATATCTTATATCACCAAACAGTCATAAACAATCTGAATTACAAAAAATTTAACGACAAAAACAGGACTATGCTGAGACAATTTTTTTTTGTCTAAAATAGTGCTAGGTACCATACCAGCAAATAAATAGCAAGAAAAAATGGTGGCAAAACCTTAGCCACAGTTTGAATAACAAAAGAGGTTACATGCAAACTAACGCTCTTTACCAGGAACCATGAACAGATTCAACAAACACACTCTCATTCTGCATGCAGTGTGATGACTTCCAGAATACATTACAACTTAAAACTTAAAACTTGCCCATGCCTACGGTTTGTCCGTACCATTACATAATCTATTTCTCTTCTGTGCCAAGCACATTTGAATACTGCTGTGTTAGCCACTCATTGTGTCCGAAACAAGTCTTCAACACAAGGAGTTTGGGTGGTATGAATAGGCTCGATGGGGGAACCAACCAACCAACGATGGTGACCAATGATGATAGACCAATGATGGTGGGCTCAGCCACCAGCATAACACACCGCAATAAGGTTGTCAGTCCAGAGGAAATTGACCCCCCTCTTCCTCTAGGAATTAAATTAATTGCTTTGCAGCATTTAATAATAATAACTAACTAGTTGCTCAACTAATAAACTTCTATTATTATTTAACTACTCATTTTAATTTCAATACACTAAGATCACAGTTTAATTTCATGTGTAACACTTGTGTACAAAATACTTTAGATTTAACGTAAGTAATTCAGCAACATCCTTTCCTGCCTGGACACGCAACATTACACTGCGACTGCTATGGGATTATAATATGTCCACATACTAAGTTCTACTTATACTCCCAAAACGGCATATTTAGCCATGAGGGATGTAGTTTATGGGTCAATGAAGATGATAAAAAGTTCTATGTAACAGCTAGTGTACTTACAGGTATAGAGTCTCGTAGGGACACCATTAAAGTTTTTACTTTGGAAATATTATCCATTTTATCCTGCTGGGGCTGCTGTGGCATGGCTGGTTGCATTTGTTGGGGAGATTGCTGCTGCATGATGGTTCCTGGCACTTGCATCTGCATTCCAACATTTGGTGTCGCTCCCACGGGATTCATAGGAACGTGCATATTCATTTGATTATGGTTCATCATGGATAAGTATTAAAATATTATGAAAATTTTCTTCAATTCAAGAAATCTGTTTGTTTTGATTTGCTATATTTTTTATTTTTGTAACTTACTCGCTCTCGGATGTAAGTTTAGTAAATCTGTCATTGTCTTCTCAACATCAAAAGTCATTGTCAAATGGTGTTAATGAAAAAAAAAAAGCTTATTTTTTACAATCCCAACATTCATCCCATTTTGTGCACCATCTATTGTCGAGTAGCTAAACTACAAACTACCTATTTAAAATCGCGTCATCTATTGCCAAGAAGCTAAACTACAGCCTACAACGTATTGATTTTAACGCCATATAAACATCTATAAGAAGATTTGATTATACTTTTTTTTAAAGCAGGTATCAAAGAGAATGTAATAACTACGTTTAGTTAGTAGCAGTTAGTTTTTTTAATCTATGGTTTTTTATTTTTTTTAAATTGACAGTGACAGCCCAGTTTTCCTTCACATTTTCTTGACATTTTATGGCCATTCGAAAAGTTTCAAAAATGTTTCCAAACAAGAAACGGCGGGCAAATGAAAAGTTTTAAAATTTTCAACGCCGCAGAGCTCTGGCAAGTTAGTAAATTTAATTGTTTACCACTTACCTCAATTGAATTCATCTGATATTCGTACAAGGAACCATAAACTATTTTCAGAGAGAAACCAGCCTGCCTTCAATACCAACATTCAGCCAGAGCCTTGATAACATTCTCGGAAACGACGGGATACAGTTGGGCTCTCTTACCGAACTCTTAGGCCTACCAGGCACTGGGAAAACACAACTATGGTCAGTACTTGTTTTTACCTACAAAGGACATATCTTGTTCAATTTACAGAACAATCGACAAGTCCTTGAAGACCTCTTTCAGAAATACAATATTTACGTAGGTACTGGCAGCGTAGCAGCGCCTCCTGGTTTTATCATTAAAGCTGTTTCACAGGATATAACCTATCTCCATTTGTCATGAAATCTTTTTCACTGTTATGGAGTTGAGTGAGAAAAAGCTATTACACATTTAACTAGATCAAAGCAACTTGCACCAGAGTCACCGACATAGCTATTAAAATTTGTAAGTGAAGTGGCAATGGGCAGGCCCACAGAAAAGAAAAGACATTTTTTCTCTTGTGTGGGCAGGCCACATCACTCGAAGAACTGATGACTGATGCGAAGAATGGTACTTGAGTGGAGACCACAAACCGAAAGACGCAGCGTAGGTAAGCCTACCACTAGATGGACCAACGACATTGTGAGAGTCGCAGGCATCCAGTGGATGCAGAAGGCAGGCTGTCGTTCAGTGTGGAGAATAAAGGGGGAGGCCTATGTTTAGCAGTGGACGTTTTCTGGCTGATGATGATGATGAACTTGCTTAAACACAAAACTCATTTAGAAGTTTTACCTGATTGCCCAAGAAGGAGGGTAATGTTTCTGGCGTACCTATAAATGTAAGTAAGCCACTCTGCACATACAAAGTTATGTATGTTTGTGTGTTCTTATGTGACCTGTAGCAACAAACTTTACTTTTGATTGTCGCAAGGGTTCTCAATTTAAATAAATTTGTTATATGTGTTCTGATGCAAATTCTATACCAAATACATGTTTCTATTTCCAGCCTGCAGTTGTGTGCATCCGTGCAGGTCCCAAAGGTTCTTGGAGGATTGCGTTCCGAGGCCTTATATATTGATACAAATACAAACTTCACACTATCCAGGTTCAGAGGTAATATTTGAATTGCAACACACCATTCATATTCTTGTTCGAGATGGGGCGATAAGTCCTGCACTGACGTCCTTGGGGTGTATTGTGCATTTCCCCCTACCAGCACCTACATGAGCTAACTCCTTGAAATATCGGAGTGAGGCTCTGGGGTGCTGGCACAGTTGCTCCCGTGGTGTAGATGGTAGTACAACACACACAAATAAACCAGTGGATGCAGATGGCAGGCTGTCGTTCAAATTCAAATTCAAATTCAAAATATTTATTTGTCAGAACATGGTAGGTACACATACATATAAAGTAGCATACATGGTCAAAATAATGGAGACGTATCTCATGTCCTTGCCTGTTACAGCGTACAAATGTTAGTTTTTTATATATATTATTATTAGTTTTTGTTAAAGTTAAAAAAATAACGAAATTATGTCTAAGTTAGAATATTGTTAGAATCATATTTTGGTTTGGTTGTATTTTATACCTTAATTAGATGTTTATTACTACATAAGCTATTATTATCATTTTATCTTTTCCTTTGCCCATTAAATCTTTCACAAAAGGAGAGGTAGCAAATATGATCAAGTTGCTACAGCTTAAGAAGACGCCAGGATATGACCTCATCACTGCGAAATGCTTAACCGAACTGCCAAAAAATGGTATAAAGTTTTTAACACAGCTTTTTAATGCTATACTAAGATTAAGTTTCTTTCCCCCCCAATGGAAAGTAGCCACCATTATAATGCTGAATAAACCTGGAAAATCACCACAAGAAACGTCCTCATACAGGCCAATAAGCCTCCTGCCTATAACTTCGAAACTATTTGAGAAGCTCTTTCTAAAACGTCTGCTGCCCGTAATAGTCGAAAGACAACTTATACCTTCACACCAATTTGGGTTCCGACAAAGCCATTCCACTATTGAGCAAGTTCACAGATTGGTTGAAAAGATCCGCGATGATATGGATTGCAAAAAGTACTGTTCTGCTGTATTTCTGGACGTAACTCAGGCCTTCGACAGAGTGTGGCACGATGGCCTGCTGTACAAGATTAAAACTACACTACCAACCAGTTTCTACACCGTCATCAAAGCATACCTCACTGATAGACATTTCACAGTCAGACAGGGAGAAGAAACAACCAAACTCTACATCATCAAGTCAGGCGTACCACAGGGCAGTGTGGTGGGGCCCGTACTTTATACGTTATTTACCTCCGATCTACCAATAAACAAAACGTCAACGGTAGCCACATATGCAGATGACACTGCTATCCTAACCTCTCATACAGATCCAAATACAGCATCGCAGCTACTGCAAACTGACTTAAATTCCGTGATGAATTGGTTAAAGGTATGGCGCATCAAGGTCAATGAGACTAAGTCAGCCCATGTCACATTTACTTTACGGCGTAATACATGTCCACCAGTAGAAATGAATGGAAGTCAAATCCCACAAGTAGATGAAACTAAATATCTTGGCATACATCTAGATAGAAGACTCACCTGGCAAAAACATATTTTCTCAAAAAGAAAGCAACTTAGTCTGAAGCTACGTAAACACCAGTGGATGCTTGGAAAACAATCAAAACTATGTTTAGAGAACAAGCTACTTATATACAAAACTATCCTAAAACCTGTGTGGACTTATGGAATCGAGCTCTGGGGAACGGCTTCAAAAACCAACCTTAGCATTCTACAACGTTTTCAGTCAAAAGTGCTACGGATGATAACCAACGCTCCCTGGTATGTCACAAATGAGACGCTACACAAGGACCTGGAAATGCCCACAGTGGAAGAAGAAATAAGAAATAACGCCCTAACTTATCAAAAACGACTGCAAAATCATCCAAATGAACTAGCAAAGATGTTGATATCAAGAAGGCCTCCAAGGAGACTTAAAAGGAAGATACCCCAAGACCTAACAAAATAAGAAAAATTATGAGGATGGATGCGTCAATGGGCGTATTCCACACAAGACGCGTCACTTAAGACAACAGTTCAAAATAAAGCTTATTGTCTTCAAAAGACAGATTGCTTTAAAAAAGGGATTATAAAAAAAAAAAAAAAAAAAAAAAAAAAAACTACATAAGCTATTATTATCATTTTATCTTTTCCTAGTACCTAGTCTCGATTTTATGTCAATTATTTAGTCTACATTACATATCAAAACATTTTTATCATTAATCATTTGAGTTCAATGTGGAAATCACACCCAGGAGGCCCGGGGAGGACTATGATCAGCAGTGGATGTCTCTTGGCTAATGATGATAATGATGATGTATCACAAATCAAAAACACTGTTTTTTTTTGTTTTTTTTTTATAATAGCCTAGCATTTGAACGCAAACTCGTACCAAAAAAAAAACGAATAAAAAAACATAAATCTCCGTACCTAAAAATCTATAAGTCTCTTTAGAGCCATAATTTTATTAGACGGAAATGTAACCAAAATGCTTAGTGCCAAATTTAATAACAATGCTTAGCACCTATTATAGCACCCATTTAGGTCCATTGAAATGGCCAAAATAGGTGATAGCATTCTCTAAACAAACTGCCTCTACCAAACGGTTTGCTATGCCCTTTAAAATTTGAGAGAGGCCAACCCTAAGGGTCCTGAAGTCTCAAAGCCTAAAGGTACAAAATTATAATTAAAAAAAAAAATAACATAGCCCGTTGGTACAGTCGGTAGTGAGCTTGGGGGCGTGGGTTCGGGCGTGGTTGGGTGGTTTGATTCCCACCTAGGACAAACATTTGTGTTTGTTCTATATCTGGTTGTTAATATCTATTTAAGTATCTATTTAAAATTATATTATTATGTATGTATATCAGTCTCTGGCAGCCATATCACAAGCTTTGCTTAGTTTGGGGTCAGATGACCGTGTATGCAAAAATGTCCCGAATATGTCCCGAATTATATCAGGTCTAAATATTAATTTTCATCATCATCATCAGCCAGAAGACGTCCACTGCTAAACATAGGCTTCCGCCTTTAACCTCCACACTGAACGACAGTCTGCCATCTGCATCGACTGGATGTCGATGAAAAAAAACTTTCATCGCGATTCCCGCGACTACTAATTTTCATTTATTTATTTATTTATTATTATTAATTAAAACGGTACAACACCAATAACATTAATTAATTAAAAGTTCAAAAACATTACAAATCAGAATAAAAGCCAAATATAAAACGAGGTTAAATTATACAAACACAAACACAAACACATTACAATTAGTTGAAGTCAATTAACATGCTACATTATACTATAATAAACAATAATTACATTGAAAATAACAAAAACATAACAAACAAAAGACATACGACATAACAACCACTCATCCGTTCCTTTCACAATAATTTAGGCATACTGACATTACATCTGACCACCCGTCCTCAAACAAATCACAGTCAGGATTAACAGCCAAGAGAGCGTTGAATGCGGCGAGTGTACGCGGGATGGGCGAACGAGAACGCGCTACCGTACGGCAGCGTGGCACGACAAACAGTTTGTGTCGTCTACAGCGATAATAGTTGTCTGGTATAAAAAGTCGACACAGCTTATCGAGCAGACTAGGCGCGTCGATGTCCCCACGTAGAATTTTGCACATGATGGTAAGTTGATGCTTTTCCCGTCTGACCTCTAATGAGTTGTAGCCTAGACAGCCCATCAGAAACTTCGTCGGGTACATGAACGGATAATATCCGTGAACTCGCTTATACAAGTACCTGAGAAAAGCCTTTTGTACCTTTTCAACCTGGAGTATATAAGTAGTTTCGTGCGGATTCCATACGCACATCGAGCTCTCTAATTTGCTGCGAACTAATGCGTTAAAAATCAAGCGAACGACGTGCAGATTATGGAAATCTTTGGAATTTCTGAGTACGAAACCCAACCGTCTAAAAGATTCTTTTACTAGCGCATTTATGTGGTCGTGAAACGAAAGCTTTCGGTCGAATGTGACACCCAAGTCTTTCATGTTAGTCGAGCGATTTATGCTAACGCCATTTATTTTGTAATCGTAATTGATTGGGAGCCTCATTCGACCAAAAGTCATAGCGTGGCACTTGGAGAGATTGAATTCCATGCCGTTTTGGCGACTCCATTGTACCACTGCATCAACGTCTCGTTGTAGGGCAACGCAGTCTGCACTTGACCTCACCTCTATGAAGAGCTTCAGGTCGTCAGCGTATAGCAAGCATCGGGCATATTCCAAGACGGAAGGGATATCGTTCACCATTAGCAAAAATAAAAGAGGCCCCAGAATTGAGCCCTGACTTACACCGGAACGCGTGTGATAAGGTCTTGACTCAAACAATCCTAGTCTCACAAACTGCTGGCGATCACGCAGATAGTCCGCAAGGAGCCTGAGAAGCCCTGGAGCGAAGCCGATGGCAGCGAGTTTGGCCAGCAGAATGTCGTTATTCACCCTATCAAACGCCTTCCGGAAGTCAAAGTAAAGGACGTCAACTTGAGAACCACGGTCTAATACAGTGGAGATAAACTCAACAATAGACAGCAGGTTGGTGTCAACAGACCTTTTTCGCCTGAAACCGTGCTGCGCGTCGCAAAGATATTTATCCACCTGAGCGTAAATGAGTTTGTGGAGTATGCTCTCAAATACCTTTGCTGGTGAAGACAGCACTGCAATAGGGCGGTACTCTTCAATGCTCAATTTGTTAGAACTTTTTGGTATGGGGCTGACCCTCGAAATCTTCCATTGTGGTGGGTATATTCCGGTTTTTAACGCAGTATTGAAAATGTGGCAGAAGGGAATACAAAACTGCTTTTTCATTTGCTTCAGTACCGCAGGAGGAAAGCAATCGGGCCCTACGGAGCTATTAGGTTTCAGCTTGTTTATACCGAACATAACGTCACTAGGCGTAATTTCCAGAATGTTCACATAGTTACTGTCGTTACTGTGGTCAGATTTGTACGCAAGCTCAGTGTTTAGTGACGGTATATCCGGTAGAAACACACTTGCGAAGAAATTGGCAAAAGCTTCGGCTGCTTCTACCCCGGTGAACGATTCGCCCCCATGCGAGACAGTTGGTTCAAAGCCACCCTTAGTGCGCAAACTAGACACATGGCGCCAAAACTGTCGTGGATTTAGCTTTATATTCGCCTCGATACCTTCGATGTATAAAATATAGGCAGCAGCGGCACGGGATTTAAGCTCTGATCTCAGACTTGAAAACTGGCGATATGTCTCAATGCACTTCGTCCGCTTCCAAGACTTGTGTAAGTTGTTCTTGCGTTTTGTGTCACGGATAATGCTGTTTGAAAACCAGACGGGATAGCGCCTAACCTTTGCATTGAAACGTCGCTTTTTAGGCATGCATTCGTCAAAGCAGCCGTACACAATTTCGTACAAATGGTCAGTCGCGGTACAGACATCGGATGACTCTAAAACAGAACTCCAAGAGCTTTCTCTTAGCAATACAAATAGCTGTTCGTAGTCGCATTTTTTGAAGTTCCAATCTTTGGCAGAATTTATATTAGACGGCTCGAGAAAGTCTGAACGATAAACCGTTACGACTTCTAGGTAAATATCTAAAGGTGGATGATAAGGGTCAATCTTCACAATTTCGTCAGTGCCTGTGACGAATACTCCTCGCACATCATCGCTCTCTCGAACCAAAACAACGTCTAATATACCGTCATATGCATTTTTTATATCATTCTTCTCACACAACCTACAATATGACATAAAATAACAGTAGTAATTATTAACGCTTTGGGAAGCGCTATTTAAATTTAGGTCGCCTACAATCAAAACAGGTGCTTTTAACGAACCTATAACACTTTCGACTTTACAGAACCACGGAAGATATTCACTATCGGAGGCATTTGACTTAATATATACCACACAAAGGTAGACTGTCCGACCATACCAAGAAAAAGAGACCCAAAGGTCTTCCCTTCCATCGGTTTCCAAGTTCTGATGTCGCCGCAGTACTATAGGAGGTCTTGCAGCTATTGCCACACCCCCGCACGGTGTGCTACGATCTCGACGCAAGATTGTCCAGTCTCCGCATAGTACTTCTGAATCCTCCACAGACCCATCTAGGAAAGTTTCAGTCATTGCAACAATGTGGTGTTCAGTCAATGCCAGGTTATTACGTAGCTCTTTGAGTTTACCTTTCAAGCCACGTACATTCTGATAGTAAAGATTTACACTAACAACTTTATTGTTACGCTGTTGTTGGGCTACGAAAGGGCTGGTTACTTCCATTGTTGGATGCAGTCTCCCGCGCATTATTCGTTGCCGCATTTTGTGGTCCTGGTGGCCTCTGATAGGGTATCCATGGTTTTATTCTGGCATTAACTGGCCAGGTTTCAGCTAAAAAGCAAACGTCATAGGCAGCAACTGGAACTCCTATCTTATAAGACTTATAGTCCCCTCTTGGCTTAAGTTCCTGTACTGTGCACGATCCGGTGGAACATAGTTGACGTAAATATTCCTTGATATCGTCAATGCCAGACTCCATGTTCCACAAATGCATGTATTTTCTCGGTTCTACTGCTTTGAGTGTTGTTTTTGCAGGACCTGCAATGCCACACAATGATGGGGGTCTCTGGTTCCCTCTTTTCCGGAACTCCGTCCATTGCTCAACGTCTGAGTGGCTTAAGCTTTCAGGAATAAACACTGGTTCTAATGTTGTTGCAACGGAAGCACTTTCCAAGCAATTTTGGGGGGGGCTTGAAGAAAGTTCAGGAACTGTCGCCGGTTGTTGAGTCTTGTCGGTAGTCCGCCTCTGTTTCCGTGTTTTGGGCATGGACTTCACAGGATCTCTTACTGTCACAACGATAGGTTTAGGACTGGGCCTGAACGAGGGCTGAACCAATGCGGGCATACACACAGTTTCAATGCAGTTTTCATTTTGGGAAGCCGATTCACCCACCGTAGGTGTGGGACTATATGATGCCAATGTAGGTGAGGGTGTAGATATCGAAGCAGCAGATTCATGTCTGGGGTTAGAAGGTGGTTGGGATGAAGCTTGTAGAGCCTGACGATGCTCGGAGACGTAAGCTCTGATGATACCTACAGCGTCTTCTAGTCTGATACTAAGTTTCCTCACTTCTAAAGCGTGAATGTTTACAGCGTCTTCTAGTCGGGTACTAAGTTGCCTCACTTCAGCAGCGTGAATATCAGCGGCGGACTCGTGCTTTGCTATAAGACTTACGGCGTTGGTCAGATGGCCTTTAAGAGACTGCATTTCTTGTCGAAGAGCCTTCATTTCCTCAGCTGAGATTTCAGCATTACTGCGCTCGACCATGATAGTGCTGTCATCCATTGAACACGGTGGAGTTAATTTATTTCGGAGTGTAACATGAAAACCATAGGGTTTTTTAGCTGAGCCTACAGGGGTTGAGCTGTTGTCACCCCCTCTTTTAGCAGCACAGCTGCATTCAGGACAAATCCAAGAACCACGAGTCTCGTCTAAAATCCTTTCACCAGTGCAAAGTAGATGATAAATTTTCCTGCAGCTATCGACGGAACATTGCAAGCACTCTTCTACTCCATCAACATTGTTACAACACGCAGCGCATTTTATACTCATTTTGGAAAGAAGAAAGTTCAATGAATATCTTTTTCATGAAAACCACTGCACGGTTTTCAGTTTCTGATAAGTTTCTATAACAGCAAAAACAGCCAGCTGTGATTCGCATCCTCTATTATCTGATTTCACAGCTTCCACAAACTCTACTTATTATTTTTATATCTCTATTTTCCAGAAATACTCAGCGCGAGTTTACTGAAATGTAAAGATCTTGTGCCTTCTACTGCGGTTAGCGAAGAGGAAGCACTGAATAAACTTAAATATGTCAAAGCATTTGGTCTCGAAAAATTCTGTGCTTTCATGGAAAGGCTGCCAAAGATAATTGCTGACAATCCTAAAGTAAGAAGTCAAATACATATTCATTAAAAAAACCGGCCAAGTGCGAGTCGGGCTCGCGCACTGAGGGTTCTGTACCACCACAAAATTCAATAACGAAATTACCAGTTATAACTTTGTAATGAACAGAAATTTGTCACAGACTTATTATACAAAAATACGTTGAAAAAATACGTTTGTTGTATAGGGACCCCCCTTTCGTTTTTACTTATTGACTTTTTTTTATCATTTCTTAGTTAATCCGCCGTAACATTACATATTCTGTGAAAATTTCAACTGGCTATCTATTATGATTCGAAAGATACAGCCTGTATACCCTCTGCAGCTCTCTTGCTCGCACATTTTCACATTATTGAAGATATAAAATCAATGAGTGTGAATTTCCAAAAAGTAACAAAATCATGTCTTGGTACAAATCATGTGTTGGTCATGTCTTGGTTGGTGGTGGTCATGTGTTGGTCATGGTTTGGTCTTGGTGCTTGGTGGTTGAATATATTTCTCTACGCACCCCCACCCCCGCACCCGACAAGCAGCCGGTGTCATCACGTGCGCGCCGGCCCGTAGTGCAAAGCGAGACGCAGCCGCGCGCGCGCATTCACCTTGAAAAAGGCCGTCTAATGCGGTTGAAACTAAATTCGGAGTAACCGGCTTAATCTTACGTGAGTAATTCCCGTGTTACATAAATAAAAATCATGTCTTGGTGTCTATCGTAACATTACAAACAGAAATGTTTGTTTCGATATCTTATAATTTGACGGAATAACATGACACGAGAAATAAAAATCACTTGTTACACGCTTGTTACCATTTTACTGTGTCAAATTAAAATATATCAAATTGACAATTTCTTTGTTTGTAATGTTATAATAGACACAAGACATGATTTTGTTACTTTTTGGAAATTCACACTCATTGATTTTATATCTTCAATAATGTGAAAATGTGCGAGCGAGAGAGCTGCAGAGGGTATACCTACATGCCCTTTAATAGCTAGGACAGACGGACAGACAGACAGACATCGTAGACTTAGTAATAGGGTCCCGTTTTTACCCTTTGGTACCGACTTTACGGAAAGGTTAATAAACGAGATTCGTTCCCTAATTTTCAAATTTATTATATTTAGAACATTTTCTTCAATAGAAACGTATTGTAGTATTATATATGTACTAGCGA
This sequence comes from Agriopis marginaria, assembly GCA_932305915.1. Classification (NCBI taxonomy): domain Eukaryota; kingdom Metazoa; phylum Arthropoda; class Insecta; order Lepidoptera; family Geometridae; genus Agriopis; species Agriopis marginaria. The sequence continues at coordinate 8,820,843 of OW029933.1, forward strand.
CCCGCCCGCCCGGCTTCGCACGGGTGTTATTTACGTGCGAAGCCGGGGCGGGTCGCTAGTTATATATATAAACCTTCCTTGAAAATGTATCTAACTGATGGTGAAAACTGCATCAAAATCCGTTGCGTGGTTTAGGAGGAGTTAGAGGCCATACAGACAGACGCGGAAAGCGACTTCAATTTATACTGTAGAGATAGTTGAAAATACAAACCTAATGAATAATGTCGATATACAGTAGAATTCATATATAACGACTTCGCTTATAACGACTAACCTATTTTAGCGACGATATTGTTTACTCAAATTAGGTTTCATAATAAATGTACTCAAGAAATAATCCTGCCGTTTTGTGCGTCATCCGGTTAGTACGACATAGTATTGCCGGTCCCTTGAAGGTCGTTATATCCAGATTCTACTGTATTTTGTTCCCAGATAAGACTAATAGTGATAGACTCTATAGTGTTCCCGTTCAAAGAAGGTATCTCAGCGAAACAGAGAACCGGCTTGCTGTTCAGGCAGATGGCGGATCTGCAGAGAATGGCTGTTGATCATCAGATTGCTGTGAGTAGAAACTATAAAAAAACATTTCCTATACATTCTACTGATAATAGCCAGTTGGTAGTGAACCTGCCTTCTGAGCTTGGGGGCGTGGGTTCGATTCCCACCTAGGACAAACATTTGTGTGATGAACATTTGTGTTTGTTCTATATCTGGGTGTTAATATCTATTTAAGTATGTATTTAAAAACCTATATATGTATATATATCAGTCTCTGGCAGCCATATCACAAGATTTGCTTAGTTTGGGGTCAGATGACCGTGTGTGCAAAAATGTCCCGAATATTTATTTACTAATATTATGAACGCGAAAGTTCGTATGTATGGATGTTTGTTCCTCTTTCACGGTGCAACGGAACAACGGATCGACCTGATTTTTTGCATGGGTATAGTTCAAGAGCCAGCTGAGTGACATAGGCTTTTTATCATCATCATCACCATTTTACATCACTACGCGGGTGAAACCGCGGGGCGCAGCTAGTAATTAATATAGACATGATAGCAAATAAACGACCGGACCGCCAGATGGTTGGCGATCATAGTCTTTAAAAAAAAAGTGATGGAAATCATCGTGAAGAAACCAATACCACGTTGAATGGTAATACTTATGCGTTGAGCCAGAAACACGCCAGCATTTTGGTCACGCGTCGCATTCACCAGGCGCTCTGAAAGATTTTTGAAAATGAGGTGAGCTCCCGGTCCCCAAGGGCCCAATGTCTCGATAATGATGATGATCCTGATGTTATGTAGCAAAGTGATTAAAGTTAGCTTCGATGAAAAATGTTGTTCCAAAACCAGAATTAATAAATAGTTATTTATTATTGAACTGACGTGTTTTTCACACATTTTATTTATATTACACGGGAAAAAAGCGAAAAGCGTTATGTGCAAAGCGAGACGCAGCCGCGCGCTTGCATTCACCTTGAAAAAGACCGCCTAAAGCGGTTGAAACTATTGTCGGAGTAACCGGCTTAATATTACGTGAGTAATTCCCGTGTAATATAAATAAAATAGTTATTTATTTCCCAACGAGTAACACTAGGGAAAAAAACCCGACTATACAATGTAGCCTATGACACTCAAAATAATAAAGACGAATCAAAGGACATGTGCATGTACATTACAATATCACGGCACCCGGTTCAATTCTTGGCCCTGCATCAAAGACTTATTTACTGTACTTATGTACTTAAGTGCCGTATTACAAAATGCATCGTTCAACTTTTGGTACCTGGATTTTCGGACTTAAAATGAAAAAATAAAGCCGCAATTTTCAATACAAATATAAACACAAGTGAAACAAGTTAAACATAACATTAAAATTGTTTATTTTATGTCAGTAATTTAACTAAATCCATTCTCAAACTTTCCTTCTTAGTGTTTTACGAAAAAGTACTATTGGAAATTGGAAGTAATAAGCTAATATGTTGTTAAAAAATAATAATAATTCAATACAAAATTCAGATCTATTTGTTACAGAAATCGAATTGTCTATAGATCTTTCTATTTGATAAATTCAAAATGCCATAAATACAGTTTTCGTTGCTACTTATGTCAAAAAATGCGAGAGGGCTCTTAAATGAATTATATACAGTTTTGATGCCATTGATCAAGACAGTGAACGTAAACGTCGTCGTGAGCAAACCGGTATGTCCAAAAACATCAAAAGTTTAATGACACCAACAGCATGGCACCCATTGCATACTGGGCTAGCATGGTGGATAAGGGCCAGCCCTCTCTCTCTGAGAGTGAAAAGCGATCAACATAATATCATATATCCTTTCTATCATAATTATTTCTATCCAATGGTTGCCTCTAATGGTTCTCGTCCAAGATACCACAGTGCCTCAAGACGAGGGTCTTTGACCAGTGTGTGTTGCCAGTGATGAAATATGGTACTGAGACGTGGTCCTTAACTGTTGGCCTTTTGGAAAAACTCAAGAGTCACTCAGCGGGTAATGGAGAGAGCTATGCTCGGAGTTTCTTTGCGCGATAAAATCCGAAACGTGGATATTCGCCAAAGAACCAGAGTCACCGACATAGCTGTTAAAATTTGCAAGTTGAAGTGGCAATGGGCAGGCCACATCGCTCGAAGAACCGATAACCGATGGGGAAGAAAGGTTCTGGAGTGGAGACCACGAACCGGAAGACGCAGCGTAGGGAGGCCTCCCACTAGATGGACCGAAGACATTGTGAGAGTCGCGGGCATCCAGTGCATGCAAAAGGCATGCTGTCGTTCAGTGTGGAGGTTAAAGGGGGAGGCCTATGTTCAGCAGTGGACGTCTTCTGGCTGATGATGATGATGAATGGTTGCCTGGTAGAGATCGCTTTTAGCGGTAAGGCCGCCACTTGTGGCACTATCTGTTTGTGTTTTTTATTTCTGATGTACACAATAAAGAGTTTCTATCTATCTATATATCAATATCAACCCTGTCAAAAAGCGATTAACATAATGGACATGTTTTGTTTCTTATAGGTTGTCCTAACAAATGAGATGAGCACTCGTGTAGGGCTCTCCAGCGGGTCCATCGTGGGCGCTCTGGGCGATGCGTGGGCGCACCGCTGCAACAAGCGTGTGCTGCTGACGTCACCCGGCCCGCCGGCTGGGCCCCGACTGGCGCTGCTGATGAAGAGCAACGACGCACCTTCTGCCGTCGCCAAGTTTCAGGTCAGCAAATAAACATTATCAAATGTATATTTTTAGCCGTTCAGGTGGTCTAGACAAGAGCCACTTTCTGTTAGCGTTCACGCCTGCGGAAAGATGAAATTGTATGAAAATGACATTGATAATGACATTAGCTAAAGACAAATGATTAAATTACTAGCGACCCGCCCGCCCGGCTTCGCACGGGTGTAATTTACGTGCGAAGCCGGGGCGGGTCGCTAGTTATATATATAAACCTTCCTTGAAAATGTACCTAACTGATGGTGAAAACCGCATCAAAATCCATTGCGTGGTTTAGGAGGAGTTAGCGCCCATACAGACATATAGACAGACAGACAGACGCGAGAGATAATGTAATAATAGATAGAGATAATATATATATATATTTATATTTATAATATTATACAATTTCATCTTTCCGCAGGCGTGAACGCTAACAGAAAGTGGCTCTTGTCTAGACCCCCTGGTAGAAGTGTAAATGTGCGTTACTGAGCTCTCCGTCTGGTACAGAGGCCACCGAGGTGGTTTTAGTGGGTGCAATCTCACATAACTCGGTTACAGTGGCCGGCAAACAACTTGAGCCTTGACCTTGAGTGCGCAATATAGGAGATTTTAAGGTATCGTTGGTGGAAAGAGAGGTGCGCGGAGGCATTCCGACGGCACGTGTCCACGCGATTGGCCGATTGGAGGTGTACATAAGTGTACGTGTTGCTTTAGGCGATAAGGCCGCCCATTATACTGCCGTATATTTGTTTTTTATGTTAGTTTAAGTTTCATTTGTATTTTCGGTGTGTAATAAAGTAATATTGTATTGTACATGCGCGAACTTACCCCCACTTTGACCCACTATGACTTTGGCTCATATGTTGTTTGCCGGGCACTGTACACTCGAATGAAAAAATAAATGGTGGAAGAGCTCGGAATTTTTTCAGTGACTTTTTACTTTTTATTTTCTAACTTGAAAATCATATGAGCTTTTGGGATGAGTACGTTGACAGCACCTTTTGGACCACCTGTATATTATATTAATTCCATCCATGTTATTATTAAGGTAATCTGTGCGATAGAATCCGGAACGTGGATACTAGCTGTCGAGTCACCGAAATATTTACTAAAATTTGCAAGTTGAAGTGGCAATGGGTAGGCCACATCGCTCGAAAAACCGATAACCGATGGGAAAGAAAGGTTCTTGAGTGGTATGTGAACCAAATAGGTATCACCATAGATACACAATAAAAATGTCTTAAAATAATTGTTATTTTCATTACATATCAATCATTCTTCACACGTTTCCTATAATGTTCATGAACTTTTAGGTTTTGTCCGACTTTTATTGATTTTTCGCCTGTGTGCGTTCTAAGGGGGAGGGCTATGTTCAGCATAGGTCTTCTGGCTGTTGATGATGATGTTGAATCTGTGTATTGTTCTAACATTTGTTGCAAGCTTATTTTTTTTTTATAGGTTTGCGTTTGACCGCCACCTCGCCTGATGCTAAGCGATGTCTACGATGGAGCACGCTTGTCTAGAAGAAACTGATTCACTCGTGATTTGCAGACACCCAGATTTTGTACCCAATCAACATCCATGTTTCTGAACTAAATCAATGCTATCTTAACTTTTTATTCCTCTAGTTGTTTTCTGATTCTTGGCGCTATATCAAAAATGTCACACTCACTGTTTACTAGGAACCCCCGTATCTCTTGGCATGCGTCCAACTTGTCCATCAAACTCTAGAGATGTTATCGATTACGAGTGACGCAAGTCTCGATGAAAACAGAATTGTTTCCTGCCCTTGAGTTTTAGAACTAAATACTTCGAACGAAATAAAATGAATGAACGGGCCATAACCATTGAACTTGCTCAGTAAAAAGGAGCCAAAATTTTCGGACATTTGTTTACTTCAACACCTGTACAGTACATTTGTTACAAAAAATAGATAGCGTTTTTTTGTTGTGTTTTTACACGTCGGGAAAGCACATGAAGGCATAATTTTGTCAGATGTTTCGTTATCATGTAACAATAGTCTCGTGTCGCACTTCCTACGGCTAGAGAGCGACTGAAACGAAGTGAGCGCCGGTGCTCATTTTGTAATCTTCAAAAATGCGCTCCTTCTGGGCCCGTCCATTAATTTTATTTTGGTCGAAGATTAAAGGTCCAAGTATTTATTTGCTCTGACAGCTGCAATAACATTGTGAAAAGCTCGCTAGGTTTTTGAACGCAAGACAGTAGCAGGTACGCGATATACTTCAGTGAAATAAAAGAAAATGTTTATATGGAGATTTTCACAATGTTATTGTAGCTGACAGAGGAAATAAGCGAATGGAAATAGTATAGCTCAGTTTTTTGCCGTTTACAATTTGAAACCTATCTGCTATGTTTGTAGTAATCGACAACGTAAAATAGTACCTAGATCAAGGGTGTCACACTGTATTTTCTAGTCATCATCATCATCATCATTACAGCCATAGGACGTCCACTGCTAGACATATAATAGGCCTCCCCCATCGATCTCCAAAAGGGCCGGTTGGAAGCGGCCTGCATCCATCGTTTCCTGGCGGTTTCTTTTAGATCGTCCGTCCATCTTGTGGTGGACGTCCTACCCTGTGCTTACCGGTCCGTGGTCTCCATTCCAGAACCTCTAAAGCCAATATTTTCTGAAGTACCATTTATAAAATATTGAGTGTGATAGCGGGCTAGACTCTAACTAAACATACTGAACTAGCGACCCGCACCGGCTTCGCACGGGTGTAAATTACGTGCGAATCTAGGGTGGGTCGCTAGTCATATATACAATTCTTCCGTGAAAAATTCTCTAAGTGATGGTGAAACCCGCACCAAAATCCGTTGCGCGGTTTAGGGCTTAGCTCTTATACAGACGAAATGACAATATGCACGAAAATCCAGATACTAAAATTGATGGTGGTGATTAATTAGTTCTGATTTACAGAAGCTGCTCTTAAGAGGAGACTGGTTAATTAAAAGTAACCCTGTATATATTCAAATAGAAAACAGTTGGTAACATAGATATATAGATAGAAACTCTTTATTGTGTACACTAGAAATAAAAATTATAAACAGATAGAAAACATACTAATGAATGAAAACCTTCCTCCTTTATAAGTCTGAAGTCGGTTAAAAAGTACTAACCTATAGTTACTTACCGAAACAGTACATATTGATTGTTTTTAATACCAAAACATGTTTTCCTTTTCAGATAACGAAGGATGGAGTTAGGGATATTAATTAAAAGGCAGCACAGAACAGAATAGTAGTTTTAATTAATTATAATTAACTGTAAATAGGTAATGTATAATGTAAACAAAACTACAGCACCAATAAATATCTCATTTTCACAAAAATATCAAGCTTTGATTCCTACAACATTCAACAGTTATACAATGTAAAGGCATTCAAATTTCGGAATATTAAAATATAAAGATCATTATTCATTATGCTTACGACACTAGAGTGAGTAACACGCGTTTGTAGTCCCCTTTCGTATCGTCCTGCAAATCATTACATTGTACTTCGTAACAGCTTTACAAACATCTAATATAACATGCCAAGCGTAAAAACTATACTCATAAAATATATTTGCAGGATTAAGCACAAAGTGTGACTAGCACATTCCTGAAGTCACCCGTTAGGTCTTCCTGTAAACAATACCGAAATTGCCAAAGTTCAAAGTTAGCCAACAAAAGTTAAATAATAAAAAAACTGGCCCATAGTTTCTCGTATGACTTTTCACGTGCATTCTTTAACTTAAACTAAGCGATTAAATGTCTTTAAAAATGCAAACATCGAGTGCAATACTGAATAGTAGATTACTTGTTACACTGCGTTTATGTTTTACGGGTCAGTTCGGCGCTCGTAATACAGAGTGTTTAAAAGCAGTAGCTTAATAACTCAACGTAGAGAGGAGATAGCCCAGGTTGCCGTCTACTTCGTCCTGAAAAATTTCAAACTACTTGTAAGAGTAGGAACAGACTACTTTGTGACTTCACCGACTCCCACATGCATAGGTACAGACAAGCGGTTAACTAAAGTGCGACGCATGGCCGTGATTAAAGATAGGAAGCAAAATATACAGATCTTTCAAGAAAAATATACACCCGGCATGGATAACCTAACAGATTGAGTGCGCTGACGACCAGACTGGCCTATTACAGATCTAAAATTATTCGATATGCGGGTAGATAGAGATTATGGAATGAGATTCGGACGGTCGCATCGTCAGTGCACTTTCACGATCTTAAAATCCTAATTGACAAAGTAAACTTATGTATTTGTATTTTGGTGGAAACGTATGCTGTCCCGACCACCCGTGGCCGTGTTTATTCGACAAGGGTCAGTAAAGCCTTCTTGTAATCACCGGATGTGTCGCCCTGGAACCAAAACGAACCACTCTTTTTTAGACCTTTCCGCATTTTAAGCTGATCCCAATAATTCCATCTATCTTAGATAAACCCTTCTAAAGTCGTACCTTTTGTCATAATGTAAATTAAACAAAGATACGTTTTAGGCAGTTCTTTTCTCAGATAGAAAGTAGGATCCAGCTTTAAATAAATCGGAAAATGACCAATTAGTACCCTCAGTCCGCGGTGTTAGCATGGCAACACAGTTTATACAACCGAAACACTTCGCCTACAAACTAATCGAAGCCAGCCTTGAAATGATGAAAACTTTCATGTTCCTTTTTACCTTATTTTTGTTTAAATATTTACATATTGTATTAAATAGATCTGTATAATTTTGAAATGATTTGTAATGAATTATTTTTAATATTAATTTATGGTTGAAATGAAATGTTTATGTGAAGGGAGTCTGTTACTGGAATCTGCTCAATCTAAATATTTGCGTACAAGTCATGTAGGTACTTTGAAATTATGGGTCAGTTTAGAATAAGTATAATTTTTTTACATAATAAACAGTGAAATTTTCATGCACTCAGTGATATTTCATAAACCATGACTAAATGGTTAAAATAGTGACGTAAAAATATCGGTTGATCATAAATATGTAAGAACGAAATATGTAGGTAGACTACACACTTATTAGTTATTGATAAAAAAGTTAATAAGGTTAGCAAAATAAAATGCCAGGCGACATAAATGTTAGAACTACAGACAACATACAAGTTAGATACATACAAATATTAAATGGTTAGTATTATAGAATGTTTATGCTTTTTAAGGTGTCTGACATTCATTAATATTAGTACGTAACAGGTCTATTTAAATCCAACCATTCAACAATTTAAACAAACATCAACAACTTTCCCAAATAAAAAAATCTAGAGTAAAAAAGTCAAGTCAATAAAAAAAAACAACCACTAAAATCATGTTAAACAACAAATGCTTCTAAAGACAAAAAAAACAATGTAATTATCATTACCATTTATTGGTTATACATCTATGGATTCCGCTTACCAACATATTTCAAAAACCAATCCTCAAGTCACTAATCCCAAATGATTCCATTTAATTTGCCCCATTTGACCCCAATCATTAGTTACCCATCCCGTACGATCCCAAATATTAGTTGTCAGTCCCAAATGACCCCGATTATTAGTTTCCCATCCCATGTCACCCCATATTCGAAACTTGTTACTTACAGCAATCCAGCTATCCAGACTCTTGCCATGTTTCTCTAGGAAGGCAGACTTGATGTCTCCAAGGTCGATCTCAGACCGGCTGACCACGATTCTGATGAGAGTCTTATCGTTTGTTCCCATTCCCTTCATGGAGTAATACAGGCGTTCAGCAAAGAATCCGACCTTGCTCTTAACGCATTTCACTAGAAAATGGAAGGAATACTGTTAATAGGTGGTTAACAAATACAAATTGAAAATGTTTAAAAACCCCCGATAAAAGAGCTGATAATCTTCAAACGGTTGAATAGATTTTCTTGAATCATAGCTAAAAATACTCTTGATCAAGTCACATTTCAACCAAAACCAAGCTACGATGCCATAGAGCAGGGGTTCCCAAACTTATTTTGTCTACTGCCCACTAAGAGAATAAAAAATATTTTTTAGCGTCCCCATTTTTTCACCTACTTAAAAACAACTATAACTTCAAATTAAATTAATCAATTATTGTGAGCTATATTAGCGAAGATTAAACATTAATTCTAACCCCTCAAGCCTCTACACAACGCCTCTATTTTTTTTCTGGGTCTCTTACCGCCCCCTTTGGGCCTGCAGCGCCCACAAGGGGGCGTTATCGCCCACTTTGGGAAAGGCTGCCATAGAGGCATGGACAGACACACAAATTAGACATGTCATGTTAAACTACTAGCGTCGAAAAACGCTAGCCCTGGTGCCAGGGCAATAGAATACGGCACCGGTATCGTGCGCTATAGTAAGAGCTACTAAAATGGGACTTCTGGGCTCGGGATGATCGGAGATGGGGCTTTGATCATCAGCCCAAGCCAGCCCGGGGGAGAGTACGACAACGTTGTATGACCGACGTTGTAGTAGGTGGAGGAGCCGAGACAACGCACAATTGTCTCAGGAGGAACCGTAGCGCGGTGTTGAGAAACCCGGTGCGTTCCTTCGGAAATCCCGGAGCGTTATTGTCAGCTTTGTGTGGCTCACCAGGGGGGTTTAACTACTTATAATAGTGGGTATAATAGCCACGTAACCTTTGCACCCCGATGCAGCCGGGTATCTTTGGAAGACTCCCCCTCGACAACAAAAAATAAAGTTAAAACTCACTGCAAGGCATATTAAATTCTCATTTTGCTTCCTGCCATAAGAAACCTAATTGTCAAGTGTAGATATTTTTATGCTAATGGTATTTGCATTGAAAAAATACTGTGTGAAACATAATAATCGTGATAAAGCTAATGCCAGCCAGTCAGTAAGTACCTACAGTTGAAATTTGAAGTACTGAGCAAGGTTGAACGCAGCTTCCTGTTGCATGACCTCGGTGGATGACGTGATTTAGAAGCGTGTAGATTTAAGATAGCATAATAACTTTCTCTATACCTATAGTGACTCAAAGTGAACTAACCATCATCATCAGCCAGAAGACGTCCACTGCTGAAAATAGGCCTCCCCGTTAGACCCCCACACTGAACGAAAGCCTGTCATTGGGTTTGCCATAATCCCCACGCTTGGCAGGCGGCTAGAGATAGCAAAGTGTTCCACCGTACATTAGGGGATGCCGCTTCCCATCCTGTGGTGATTCTGGTCGCAATTTTAGGACATACCCGGGGACTAACTAGCTCATTAATTTAAAATATGGCAGTCTTTGAAAAACGTGTCATTTTTATCACAAACAGCAGAAAACAGTGCGATTACCGCCGGAAACACGTCGAGGTAATCGCACCAGCGTTTTTTCTGCCTGCCTTGGCTCCTTCGTGCGTTTTAGGCACCTACTGCGTAATCCTTTTGGCCCACGTATAGGTGCATTCTATATAGCTACGTGTCCCGCCCAATTAGCCCACTTTAGTTTTAATTGATCTCGTCTCAATATCTCTTCTAAATTATTTTTTTCATCTTCTATATAAACTACTAGCTGAATCCCACGGTGCTACCCGCGATTTTCCAATTTTCCCGCATTTTCTGGGAGAATAAGTACCCTATGTCCGTCCATATGATGTACACTATCATCCTGCTAAAATTCGTTAACATCGGTTTAGCGGTTTAGTCGTGAAAAGCGAACAAACATCCAGACAAAGAGACAGAGTTACTTTCGCTTTTATAATATTAGTAAGGATGGAGTTATGCTTACCAATAGCAAGCATGCCCTTCTCGATGCTTCCAGAGAACTCTTTCTTGATAGTTTCCTCAATCTCTTTGCCAGTCAAAGCTTCATACTCAGCAAAGATCTGAAAATTTAAAACAAAACATGTTTTAGAAATTTCTGACTCACCTAATATTATGAAACAAGTATAAACAAAAAAAAACAAAAAAAAAAAAAAAAAATTATAAACAAAACAGCCAAGTGCGAGTCGGGCTCGCGCACTGAGGGTGCCGTACCACCACGAAATTCAATAACGAAATTACCAGTTATAACTTGGTAATGAACAGATACTTGTCACCGACTCGCACTTGGCAATTTTTTATTATTTGCTGTTATACTTTAGAGTGTGTCTGTGTACTATAATCATGTTAAGTTTGACGCTTGTTACTATTACCAGTTTTACATTAGAGCTAATACAAAAATACGTAAAAAAATACGTTTGTTGTATGAGGACCCCGCTTTCATTTTTACATTTTGACTTTTTTATTATTTGTTAGTCAATCCGCCGTAACATTACATATTCTGTGAAAATTTTAACTGGCTACGAATTGTACTGGTTTACGGTTCGAAAGATGCAGCTAGGCAGGACAGACACATCGTAGGCTTAGTAATAGGGTTTTACCCGTTTTTACCCTTTGGGTACGGAACCCTAAAAATCGATCTACATAACCCTGTAGTCAGGTATATAGGGAATCAAGGTTATTGATATCGCGAAGCTTATCTATTGTACATTGTGCAGCAGACTATGCATAATTAATAATGATTGATGGCGTCTGAAGTGTTGTAGCGTCCTATAATAAGGTTGTGATTCATAAGTTCACTACATTGTTAAGTTATGAATCAATCTTCAAGCGTTCGCTCATTGGTTTTCTATTCATGCGCACAGTTTTAGCTAATCTACCAAGCGTTACATAGCAGAGGTTAAAAATGAAAGTAAAATGTATTTTTTGCTCAAGATCGCAATAATAACTTCGGGTAAATCGACTGAAATTCGTTCTGCTCCGTAGTCGATTTCGCATACTAAAAAGATTATCCACGGATAAGTCACTACATTCTTTTACATAATATGACATAGATTTTTTTAAATAGACACACTTGAACAACGAAATAACTACTTAAATTGTAATGAATAGTGGTTTTTGCGCATGTTGAAAATCCGCTTGTTAAAATGAATACAAAATGAGACTGAATAAAGTTTTATATGGATATCATCGCAAGTTATTCAACTGCCAAGCAGTAGTGTGCAGACATTACCTACTATGTTCCAGATTGAAAAGTTGTTTCCAGTGAAAAGTTGAGAATAAATGGGAAATAATGTTTTCTATAAAAAAAAAATTGTGGTCAGAATAAAAAATAAAAAATGAAATATTAACTTCGCAAAATAATAGAAACATATTTTTCTAAAATAGATGGTTATGTTATAAAACACTATTTTAAACTATCACGGTTGTTCACTAAAGTTATATGATTATTTACGGGATATTTACCGTGGTAAGGTTGCGGAATGAACTCCTGATATTTCGGCGCAGTTACATGCAGCTCATTCGACAACCTTACCACGGTAAATATCGCGTAAATAATCATATAACTTTAGTAACGTTATATAAAAAAAAATAAGATCTTTCGTCACTTGTCTCACCTGTCTCAACTGCTGGTACGACCTGGTGATGAGGATGGAGTTGAAGACGGACTCGTCGGTGCCCCACTGGCCCTCGCCGGCGTTGGCCAGGGCTTCAGCGTCGGCCTTGGCGGAGCCTTCATCCACGCCTTGGTTTTCGTCGCGGTTGGCCATGCACAGGGAGACGCACAGACGCTTGAAGTGGCCAGATGTGTCGCCTTTCAGGTCAGATTCTAGGCTCTTGTTGTACACTGCAACAATTTTGTTAATATGAACTATTTGTTAACTATAAGGGCTATGCTCGGGGTTTCTCTGCGAGATCGAATCTGAAATTAGGAGATCCGTAGACGAACGAAAGCCCACCGGATTAGCAAGTTGAGGTGGCAGTGGGCAGGGCACATATCACGCAGAACAGATGGCCGATGGAGCCGAAAGGTTCTGGAATGGAGACCACGGACCGTTAAGCGAAGCGTAGGACGTCCACCCACAAGATGGACAGACGACCTAAAAGAGACCGCAGGGAAACGCTGGATGCAGGCCGCTTCCAACCGGCCCTTTTGGAGATCGATGGGGGAGGCCTATGTCCAGTAGAGGACGTCCTATGGCTGAACTAATATGATGATGATGATATGTTAACTTATAGGTAATTTCATATCGAAACTCTCAGAAATGGCGTTATTCATTTTCAACCCATATTTCCCACATTCCACCCACAGCTTTATACGGTCCATACAGTTTTGCAACATTAAAAACACATCCAAATAAAAAATTATTAAAATAAAGTAGATACGTGTCAACACTACTACTGCTGTATACTTCCTGTTCCTTTATTTGTGTAATTTGTTGTTGTTTAGACAGCTTTTAATTGAGCAAGTATTTTTTTTTGTCCCTTTTATAATCGCGTAGCCTTTGAATACTAACTTCGAATTTTTTTTCTCCCTTTCGACCTCGATTCAAAAACACAAAAGACGGAGTAACTATTTCAAGATAACCATTCGTTTATAAATTAAATAAAACCGGCCAAGTGCGAGTCGGGCTCGCACACTGGGGGTTCCGTACCACCACAAAATACAATCGTTATCAATGTAAATGGCTATCTATTTCGGTTAGAAAGATGCAGCCGTGGTAAGGTAGGACAGAGAGACATCAGACATACATACATCGTAGGCTTAGGGTTGCGTTTTTACCCTTTGGGTACCTACGGAACCCTAAAAACCCAAACAATAATATTGTACATACTCTTAATAAAAGGATACTTTACTTTAACATTTAAAAGGTTTTTTTAAACACCTCGTTTTAATAATGTGTGTTTACCCCATTCTGATTAATACATAGATACATAATTATATTACGTCCCTTAACATAACCTCCCAATTTTTTATCAGCAGAAACGGCAACTAGAATTGAAAAAATTAAACCCTTATTCAAGTCACGAATGTTGACGTCGTTAAATGCTAATCAGTAGGTCTATCATTCATGGTCGAAACTGTATGATTCACTCACAATCATGATTAATTATATTATTTTAATTAGTGACGTTATATTTAAACTAGTTTCCAACTCATGATATCAAAATAAGAATTGATTTTAAATCACGTTAGGAAACATTACTAACATACATCCTGCTACCTATATTTTTTAGGTAAGTAGGTTTGTTGTTTTGTCCAAGCTAAACGCGAGTTCGACTACTTGAACATATTGTTTGAGAAATAAATTAACTGCTGGAGAAGGTAAGTATGAACCCACAAAAAAGGAGGGCAAGCAGTTCCCTGCTTGCCCCACTTGGTTATTAGGGTTTCGTACCCAAAAATATTTGAACGGGACCCTATTACTAAGGCTGCCCCGTCTGTCCAACCTATGAAAAGCTATATTGTTTAGGAAGTAAATGAGCTTCAGGAGAAGGTAATCATGATCCCACAAAAAAAGTAGGACAAGCGGTTCCCTGCTTGCCTCACTTGGTAATTAGGGATTCGGACCCAAAGGGTGGGAACGGGACCCTATTACTAAGGCTACGCTGTCTGTCCAGCCTATGAAAAGCTATCTATATGAAAAGTCTTTGGAATCAAATAGATGAATTTGGAACCGATTTAAATTATCACAAAATATGCGTTACAATGGCGAATTTGTCAACTAAAAAAAAGGTTTAAATATATAGATAGTGAAGGTTTAAATATTTATAGTTCCCATACAAAACATGTTTTTCCCCGATCTTTTTAATTTGGAATCTATCGTAAAAGCGTCTAACTTGGTGTCATAGTGCTAATGCTAACTCTACAGTAAAATACCAAATATTATGGAAAATACGGAAAGGAAGTAGGGCAGACAAGGACTGCTTGCCCCACTTTTTAAATGAAGCGCTGCATTGACGAAAGTTGAAAGTGACTTACATTGTTCGTAGAAAGCGGAGATGGTACGGATGCCGTAGTTGGAGAGGGTGCAGAGGATCTCAATGATAGCCTCCTCGTCTGTGCCGAGCCCCGCCACGGCGTCGTGCAGCTCCTTGGCGTAGAAGTGCGGCAGCGGCGTCATCAGAGCTATGATCACGTTCTCCAGGTTGCCGCTCAGCTCACTCTTCAGCTCGCTGATCAGGTCCTAAACAAACAGATAGACTACCGTCAATCCCTATTAACCATATAAACATGTAACAGCCGTCTCAAAAGCCGCAGAAGCTTTTTAAACCATACAATAGCTTTGGAAGGGCACCCCAAAGACGCTCGACTTGCCGTGTGGCAAGAATTGCACCTCCAAATTACATTGTTCCTGCAGAAGAGCTTCCCCCAGGCCATAAAGAGCCATGGCCCACTTGGAAAACCCTGAACCGACTTCGGTCCCAAGTGGGCCGAAGTATATGGCAAAGTGGGGTTATATAAAGGGCTCTAATACGCAATGTCTTTGTGGTGTGAACCCTAAGACAATGTCACACTTGATGGACTGTGCAGCGTGTCCTACAATTTGCACACTAGATGACCTGAATGAAGCCACGGAGAGTGCCTTGGGGTGGCAAAATTTTGGTCTGAAAACTTAATTTGAAAACAAAATAATACTTTACGAAACATCGACTCAAAAGAAGCTCGCTGATCAGGTCACCTTTTTAGTGCTGGCTAACTATGCTGGCGCAGCGACTTGAAATGTGTCTTTGTCTCGCTATCTTGTGCAAGTTCATGCTAAGCATGAACGCCCTGTATCCGCAGATCTGTTTCCACTTTATCTTTCCATCTATATTTGGAATGGTCGACGGGTCTTCGAACCTCCGGCAGCCCCTAGAAAGCCCTTTTTACGACGCGATCTTTTCAGATGCTGTGTTTAGTTTATTTTTATTTATTAATTACTAACTTGGTTTCGCCATTTTACCCGCGTGGTTTTCCCCCAGGAACATGGATAAAACTATCCTGTTACAACGGTTCTCCAACAGACTCAATTTATAAAAAAAACACGTCGGTTCGTAGCTCTGTTGCTGCGTGAAAGTGCAACAAACACTTTTGCATTTATTATATCATAAGGTATAATTTTATTTGAACCTTATGTGAATTGTCCTACTGCTAAGTAACGGCAACGGCGTCCTCGCTAGTCGCTACCCTCTTTCCATCTTATCTTATGTCTTCTCTATAGTACAGTACAGTAGTCGATAATTCTAAACGATATCGCGGTTGACGAGGTCGATTTTGAAATGGGTGGGTATGGCGATGGTCCCTTGGGATGTTTTTTTTTGTAAATATCCAATAAAGTAATAAAGTCTTTATTCCCAAATAAATAAATAAAACTTTTTGTTTTCCTGAATGTTTCAGAATTAGTTCCTTTAGGTACTGGGTACAGGCACACAGGCCTCGAAGCAAAGCCATGTTTGTCTTGTGTCAGTCACGTCCAATAAATAAATAACCTATGAGATATCAACGTCTGTGTCAACGTCCGTACGCCATCCATAGCATAAAATAATATTCAATTTCTTTGGCTGGCATTGAAATATGTATCTCTAGTCGCTAACCGCTAGACTAGGTTTATGTTTCGAAAATTCGTGGTTTGCTCAGTAACATTCGTAGTAATATTTCAAAAGCCAGACCACAAACCGGATGTAAACCAATCTTGCGAGTTATCGGATCTGTACCTATCTAAAAATATTTTTAAGCATTCAATAAGTTTGGGGTTAGCTTTACCTAGCCTCATGGTAAGCCAAAATGAAGCAGAAGATAGAATACGCTTGCCCAGAAACCCATTTACCTACATACTCTTTTTTAAAGGTTGTAGATTTCAGAGAAAACCGACGACGGTTGAGAGTTCCACTTCGCTGCTGTAGTAGGTACGTGCTATAAAAGAGTCCAATTCCATCGTAATTGTTAAGTTATTTGCCAAGTATTTTACAAAAGAAAACAATAATATAAAACTGAATTATTACGTGTATCATACGCAGAAAATTTAATTTGTAGGTACACAATAAACACATATTAGCCATTTGAGGCAGCGAGGTCGACATTGTTAGGCACTTTATCAGGAAACTGCTAGTGTTGTAATACCGCAATTTTTGTTAAACTTCAGTCACCTACATAAAATTATACATCATCATCATCATCATCAGAATATTCGTCATCAAAGATAATATAATCAGTTGGGTATATTATTGTTCGTCATCTTTATTTTCCCATTGTTCCTAAATCAGATCATTTTGTCATGTCACAAATTCCAATTAGACCCTAATAGGATTTATTTTCCCGTTCTATTATTACCTACCTAATTAAAATAATCGTGACTATACAGGGTTGCAAGCTTAGGGTGTCCTAATCCGAAGGGAGGTTATTGTAATCATCATTTCATACAACATTTACCATGTGACCAACCCTCAAAAAATATCAGCTGTTCCATACATTTTCTAGTATTTTCTGGATTCAGGTGTCGTATAAATCATTGTTGGACTAATTTATCATTATCATACTACTTATGATAGTTTAAACAATGGTACCTGTAATAAACAGGTGCAGCGATATCGTATGTCGAATAAATATAGCGTAATACTAGGAAAAACGGTGTGCACACACGTACTCATACTAAACATGGTTACACAGAACGGTGGTACTACGCCGAAACGAGGTCATTGTACTCATCATTATAAACAAGTTTTACTATGGAACCAACCCTGAAATCGCGAATAAAACATCAGGTGCAATTATATGATTATTTACGGGATATTCACCGAGCATTTTTTTATATATCTCTAAATCGTGTGTATTTTGTGTATTGTGATTACAAGCTCCCGATATTTCGGCGCAGTAACATACGCCATGCTTTTGGAGCAAATCCCGTAAATAATCATAAAACTGCAGTGAACAATTGTGACAGTTAAAAAAAGTGTTTAAAAATATCAGGTGTTCCCAACATTTCGTTGAGTGTGAGAATGTAATTTTTCTTTGTTCTTGTGTATTTCAGGGTTGGTCCAGCAAAACTTGCTAATAATTACAAATACCTCCTTTCGACTTCCACCTTTCTGTGTAACCCTATTAGCTCATACGTGTGCATGTAGATTACTGTACAATGACCCACGTCAAACGTCGAAGTCATTGTTCAATTATTGAACGACATGTTACATTACCCGTGAATGTTTTTGCACAGTTTTATTCTAGACTTTAAAGCGTTGTACTAAAGCTCCAAATCTAAAATATCTAGGTATTCGTGTTGGCGAGGTACACATGCCACGTCATGATTTGGGAACTCAGCAGTAATGAAGTAATTTCTATGAATGTTTAACGTTGGAGCTAAATGATCAAAATTCGGCGCAAAATACCCAATTCTCAAAATGACAACTAATCTACAAAGGGCCAATTCTCTGAAGCCTAACGTACTGCCTAACTAGTAATGAAGTAATTTCTAAGAATGCTTCACGTTGCAGCAAAATTATTATTGTTTTTGTTGAATTAGGCGCAGAATGCCCAATCTCAAAATGACAACTAATCTACAAAGGACCAATTCTAAAAAGCCTAATTCTAGTAGGTACTTAATGAAGTAATTTCTATGAATACTTCAAGTTGGCAAAATGATCATTGTTTTTGTTGGTTTTGGGGCAGAATGGTCAATTCTCAAAATTGCAACTAGTCTACAAAATATCAAAAAAGCCAATTCTTGAAATGGCTAATTCTATAAAAACAGAAGCCATTGATTAAATATGATTGTCAGCAAAGTATGATAATTACATGAAAGATAATTTAATTGATTAGATAAGTTTTACTAGCAGTTTACTACAAAAATTATATAAAAGTACATACTATTTTAGATTGCCGACGTTTTATCATTTCTGTCTTACATTCCTACGCCTCATAGGCATGATTATGACATAGATAATCTTCAGTACACAAGCGTTTGTAAACAAAAAGGTGCCGTGATAAGATACCGGTGCACTGAAAACAGAGACAATTGTGCGAATTGCGCCGTTTCATATGGCTGCCGCACCTAAGGTAAATGGCAACAAATCGACATCACCGCCCAATGTAAGAAGATTGCTTTCTAGCTTAGTGCCTAAACCAGACAGGCACAAACATAATGTCAGTTAGCTGCATTTACATAATATAGCAAATGTTTTCTATTAATTTCTTAGCGCCAACGTGAAAAAATCATGTCGCCTCATTGTACCTATTATCTTTTTCCTAAACTTGTGTTCAAATTTTTTATTCGTTGTCGATTGCAACGATGTTAATAAACTCCCTTTAGGGTTTATAACGTCATTGGTCGATTGTCATTCATTAATGTTACTATGACTCATGAGAAAGTATTTTAATTAAAAACTCCATTTAAATTATTTGTTTGTCAAACACAAGATATGCGATACCAAAATCCTCTCTGGAGTAAAAGAAAAAAAACCGGACAAATACGAGTAGGACTCGTGCTCTGAGGGTTCCGTTGGACGGAAACCTTAGACCCAAGTATTTAGTAATACATTTCAACTTGATAACTTTACGCGTTCGTGAGAAAAAGGGTCTTGACAGACGGACAGACAGACAGACGGACAACGAAGTGATCCTATAAGGGTTCCGTTTTTCCTTTTGAGGTACGGAACGGAACCCTAAGAAGACAATCTATGTCATAGATTGTCTTTTTTCTGCGTCATAGAATAGAACACATAGATTCTACGAGTTCTATGACGCATGATACGGGTGCATCGTTTCATGCAAAAACTATTAGCTCAACATCATCATCATTAGACAATGATTCACGGTTCACTTCCTTTGCCTCCGTCAACGAGGAAAAATAGGCTTCCTTGTCGAATTGAACCAAGTGAATCAACGATGACTAACAACGGAAGATTAAAGTCAGCGAGGCCGACCAGCAGTTCAATTTAACCCAGTCACACGGTTACCGCCAAGGTTTCTCGGTAAATTTTAGGCGTATCACCACGTATCACTAAGGCACAAGGTTCAAATTTCATAATTATCGTAATAATCATAATTGTTTATTACATCACGGTTAAAAACCGCAGGTTAGGTACTAAACTTGTTTACACTGTATCTGGGTTGTTTACGAAGAACTGTTTGAACTTTCTGATATTGGATAGATGATAAGGTGTGCGAATACAACGAAGAAATTTTATGTTAGCGTCTGCAATTTATGCAAATATGTATCCTATTGTAAATAATGTATTTCGCATTAAAAAGCAACACAATACCTACCTATTCTTAAAATCAGAATAGCTTTGCGAAATTTTATAAAATGTATTAAGTAGGTAGGTATCTTTTACTGAAGAGATTGTTTAAATCGGCTAATAGTTTATGATGGGGTTAGGTAGATATGCTCTGTCCCTTTCCCTCAAAACGAGTGTTAGTATGGTGTACTTACAACTGACGTCATATGTAAGTATAGTGCGCTCTCTGTCTAGCAATACATTAAAATGCTTAAATCTTCATCAATTTTGTATTCGGAGATCGGGTCTGTTTATTTTATAGTCAGCTTTTTTATAAGACAATAAAAATAATCAGCCTGGTAACCTATTGATCAAAACTATATAACTGATTTATAATGTTCCGGGTCAATCGGGATCCATTCGATTAGTTTCCTAAATGACCCCAAGTTCGGGGTCTCTCTTACCTTGCCATAGTTGGTCTTGAAAGTCTCAGCGATTTCCAGTCTCTGGACGATGCCGCGGCGGCAGAGGACGTCAATGATGGCCTTCTCGTCCGTGCCGAAGCCTTTCATAGCCTTGCGGAGGGTCTCCGCATCAGCGGCCGGGTCGAACGGGTCCGCGGGGTACACCGTGGGGGTGCACTGAAACAATATTGACAGGTTACACAAGGAAAAACGGGAAGTTGTGAGTTCAGAAAATTTGTTCACTTTCAACCTTCATTTGGGTTGAAAAAGACCTGCCCCGGGATTTTTATGATTTGATACATTTTCTATACTAATATTATAAAGAGGAAAGATTTGATTGTTTGCATTGAATAGGCTCCGAAACTACTGAACCGATTTGAAAAATTCTTTCACTGTTGGGATGCTGCACTATCCCCGGTTGACATAGGCTATATATCCCGGCTTCGCCCGTGCGAAGCAGGGGCGGCCTACTATACTATAGGCGCGGTTTATAGATAAACTAGCGACCCGCCTGCCGGGCTTCGCATTTTTGCAATTTACGTGCGAACCCGGGGCGGGTCGCTAGTTACATAATTATATAAACCTTCCGTGAAAATGTATCTAACTGATGGTGAAAACCGCATTCGTTGCGTGGTTTAGGAGGAGTTAGCGGCCATACAGCCAGACAGACAGACGCGGAAAAAGACTTTAATTTATACTATGTAGAGATAGAGAAGATAAGAGATAGAGATTAAAAAT
Organism: Agriopis marginaria; assembly: GCA_932305915.1. Taxonomy (NCBI): domain Eukaryota; kingdom Metazoa; phylum Arthropoda; class Insecta; order Lepidoptera; family Geometridae; genus Agriopis; species Agriopis marginaria. The sequence goes on from OW029933.1 coordinate 8,842,233, forward strand.
TTAATATGCCAAATAATCAAGTTCTTCAACCGCAGCTTTAGAGACCCGTCTTATAGTTCTACCCTCATTTAATTTTGAAAATAAAACATTGACAATTATAGATGTTGCAATTGCCAATGTTTTACATATCTTGCAATACATTTATAGGGTCTCCGGTCGTGTAAAAGTTAATGGATACTCCACCCTTAGTTGCCGTTCGTTGCCGACTGGTTGGCACGCCCTTGGCATCTTTTACGAGTGCATTGACCGGGCTGCGCGTGATTTGCAGTGCAACGTACTTAGGCGAATTGCTTGGACACGGCATCAAGAAGACTTACTTATCTCTGATTTAAGTCTTATAACTCTAAAAATGATAATAGTAAAGCCAAAAGTAAAAACATAAATTCACCTACAGGTAGTGCAGTAATCTAATTGGCCAACGAACTAGCATATGGTTCAATACAATTATGAAAGATACGAGTAAAATTGTATCATACTAGCGACCCGCCCGCCTGGCTTCGCACGGGTGTAATTTACGTGCAAAGCCGGGGCGGGTCGCTAGCTATATATGTATATAAACCTTCCTTGAAAATGTATCTAACTGATGGTGAAAACCGCATCAAAATCCGTTGCGTGGTTTAGGAGGAGTTAGCGGCCATACAGACATACAGACGCGGAAAGCGACTTAAATTTATACTATGTAGAGATTTACAAATAATTTATCTACTTATAAATTGAGTTCAACAGCGAGCAATATCCTCATAAGGAAAATCAATGACTACCTACATTTTTTTAAACAATGAACAAATGATGTAGAACGTTCTAAATGCTTGAACAATTAGCAAAAAAGAATACGTGGATGCAAACACCTACAAACTTATACGTATAACAGACAACCTTGCCCAAAAGATGACATCATCTCGTGAGATCCTATAGAATCAACTATAGACATTCTACTAAAAGGAAGCGTTATGTAGGTGGAAACTTACCTTGTAAGGGTAATACTGCTGGCCGCTCATGTTGAGAGATTCCTATAGAACGAAAAATATATTAGAAAAACATTTCACGTTAATTCTAAAAATAAATCTCGTATCAGCGCAGACCGGCTTTTGACGACTAACAAACAGCAAGCGGCCGGCATTTTATAATTTACACATTTTCTGCACGGATTTTTAACTTTAATACTCACTGATGTACTGTTTATAGACGTTTAACTATATTTAAACACGAAAATAGAAGCAAATGTAAAAGAAAATGGCTTGAGGAAAAGGTGTATACGTACTTTTGTAAATTATTTGACACACCCAACCGAACCACTACGGGTTAAATTCCGAAATATACGCGACTGGATTCGATCGGTCGAAGTAGACGCATTTTGTTTTCCCTCTCCCTCTAATGCCCTCCATCATTGATCGTCAACCTTTGGAAATATCTAGTAAAAATATTTTCTACAAGTCCTCTGAGGCTGAGTCAAAGAAGTGCTGATTGCCGAATAACATTTTCGCATCATTTGGTATTATAAATAAACTAGCTTCCGCCCGCGGCTTTGCCCGCGTTGTTCTAGGGAAAAATTATGAAGTACTAAGCAAAAAGCTTTATTTTAGGACGCGACTAAATACGTTTTATGTATTTCATCCTGGATATTGATGGTCGGTAGGTACACGGTGCTTTATGAGCAGGAGATCTAAAGTTAAATTCCTGGCCTGGCTGGGCCGTTTGTGGCCCAGCGAACCACGCGACCTAGAAAGTTTTTTTTTTCTTTTTTGTACGTCACTTGTGCTTGACACTCGCCCTCGAGGCCGCTTGCGGCTCAGCGAACCACGCAACCTAGAAAGTTTTTTTTTTCTTTTTTGTACGTCACTTGTGCTTGACACTCGCCCTCGCGGGCCGCTTGCGGCCCAGCGAACCACGCAACCTAAAAAGTTTTTCTTTTTTCTTTTTTGTACGTCACTTGTGCTTGACACTCGCTCTCGCGGGCCGCTTGCGGTCCAGCGAACCACGCGACCTAGAAAGTTTTTTTTTCTTTTTGGTAAGTCACTTGTGCTTGACACTTACACTTGCGGGCCGCTTGCAGCCTAGCGAACTGAGCAACCTAGAATTTTTTTTCTCTCTTTTTTTACGTCACTTGAGCTTGACACTCGCCCTCGCGGGCCGCTTGCGGCCCAGCGAACCGCGCAACCTAGAAAGTTTTTTTTTTTTCTATTTGGTAAGTCACTTGTGCTTGATACTCGCCCTCGCGGGCCGCTTGCGCAACCTAGAAAGTTTTTTTTTTCTTTTTTGTACGTCACTTGTGCTTGACACTCACCCTCGCGGGCCGCTTGCGGCCCAGCGAACCACGCAACCTAGAAAGTTTTTTTTCTTTTTTGTACGTCACTTGTGCTTGACACTCGCTCTCGCGGGCCGCTTGCGGCCCAGCGAACCACGCAACCTAGAAAGTTTTTTTTTTCTTTTTTGTACGTCACTTGTGCTTGACACTCGCCCTCGCGGGCCGCTTGCGGCCCAGCGAACCACGCAACCTAAAAAGTTTTTCTTTTTTCTTTTTTGTACGTCACTTGTGCTTGACACTCGCTCTCGCGGGCCGCTTGCGGCCCAGCGAACCACGCAACCTAGAAAGTTTTTTTTTTCTTTTTTGTACGTCACTTGTGCTTGACACTCGCCCTCGCGGGCCGCTTGCGGCCCAGCGAACCACGCCACCTAAAAAGTTTTTCTTTTTTCTTTTTTGTACGTCACTTGTGCTTGACACTCGCTCTCGCGGGCCGCTTGCGGCCCAGCGAACCACGCCACCTAGAAAGTTTTTTTTTTTCTTTTTTGTACGTCACTTGTGCTTGACACTCGCCCTCGCGGGCCGCTTGCGGCCCAGCGAACCACGCCACCTAAAAAGTTTTTCTTTTTTCTTTTTTGTACGTCACTTGTGCTTGACACTCACTCTCGCGGGCCGCTTGCGGCCCAGCGAACCACGCCACCTAAAAAGTTTTTCTTTTTTCTTTTTTGTACGTCACTTGTGCTTGACACTCGCTCTCGCGGGCCGCTTGCGGTCCAGCGAACCACGCGACCTAGAAAGTTTTTTTTTTCTTTTTTGTACGTCACTTGTGCTTGACACTCGCCCTCGAGGCCGCTTGCGGCTCAGCGAACCACGCAACCTAGAAAGTTTTTTTTTTCTTTTTTGTACGTCACTTGTGCTTGACACTCGCCCTCGCGGGCCGCTTGCGGCCCAGCGAACCACGCAACCTAAAAAGTTTTTCTTTTTTCTTTTTTGTACGTCACTTGTGCTTGACACTCGCTCTCGCGGGCCGCTTGCGGTCCAGCGAACCACGCGACCTAGAAAGTTTTTTTTTCTTTTTGGTAAGTCACTTGTGCTTGACACTTACACTTGCGGGCCGCTTGCAGCCTAGCGAACTGAGCAACCTAGAATTTTTTTTCTCTCTTTTTTTACGTCACTTGAGCTTGACACTCGCCCTCGCGGGCCGCTTGCGGCCCAGCGAACCGCGCAACCTAGAAAGTTTTTTTTTTTTTCTATTTGGTAAGTCACTTGTGCTTGATACTCGCCCTCGCGGGCCGCTTGCGCAACCTAGAAAGTTTTTTTTTTCTTTTTTGTACGTCACTTGTGCTTGACACTCACCCTCGCGGGCCGCTTGCGGCCCAGCGAACCACGCAACCTAGAAAGTTTTTTTTCTTTTTTGTACGTCACTTGTGCTTGACACTCGCTCTCGCGGGCCGCTTGCGGCCCAGCGAACCACGCAACCTAGAAAGTTTTTTTTTTCTTTTTTGTACGTCACTTGTGCTTGACACTCGCCCTCGCGGGCCGCTTGCGGCCCAGCGAACCACGCAACCTAAAAAGTTTTTCTTTTTTCTTTTTTGTACGTCACTTGTGCTTGACACTCGCCCTCGCGGGCCGCTTGCGGCCCAGCGAACCACGCCACCTAAAAAGTTTTTCTTTTTTCTTTTTTGTACGTCACTTGTGCTTGACACTCGCTCTCGCGGGCCGCTTGCGGCCCAGCGAACCACGCCACCTAGAAAGTTTTTTTTTTTCTTTTTTGTACGTCACTTGTGCTTGACACTCGCCCTCGCGGGCCGCTTGCGGCCCAGCGAACCACGCCACCTAAAAAGTTTTTCTTTTTTCTTTTTTGTACGTCACTTGTGCTTGACACTCACTCTCGCGGGCCGCTTGCGGTCCAGCGAACCACGCCACCTAAAAAGTTTTTCTTTTTTCTTTTTTGTACGTCACTTGTGCTTGACACTCGCTCTCGCGGGCCGCTTGCGGTCCAGCGAACCACGCGACCTAGAAAGTTTTTTTTTTCTTTTTTGTACGTCACTTGTGCTTGACACTCGCCCTCGAGGCCGCTTGCGGCTCAGCGAACCACGCAACCTAGAAAGTTTTTTTTTTCTTTTTTGTACGTCACTTGTGCTTGACACTCGCCCTTGTGGGCCGCTTGCGGCCCAGCGAACCACGCAACCTAAAAAGTTTTTCTTTTTTCTTTTTTTACGTCACTTGTGCTTGACACTCGCTCTCGCGGGCCGCTTGCGGTCCAGCGAACCACGCGACCTAGAAAGTTTTTTTTTTCTTTTTTGTACGTCACTTGTGCTTGACACTCGCCCTCGAGGCCGCTTGCGGTCCAGCGAACCACGCAACCTAGAAAGTTTTTTTTTCTTTTTTGTACGTCACTTGAGCTTGACACTCGCCCTCGCGGGCCGCTTGCGGTCCAGCGAACCACGCGACCTAGATTTTTTTTTCTTTTTTGTACGTCACTTGTGCTTGACACTCGCCCTCGCGGGCCGCTTGCGGCCCAGCGAACCGAGCAACCTAGTTTTTTTTTTTCTATTTGGTAAGTCACTTGTGCTTGACACTCGCCCTTGCGGGCCGCTTGTGGCCTAGCGAACTGAGCAACCTAGAATTTTTTTTTCTCTCTTTTTTTACGTCACTTGAGCTTGACACTCGCCCTCGCGGGCCGCTTGCGGCCCAGCGAACCGCGTGACCTAGAAAGTTTTTTTTTTTCTATCTGGTAAGTCACTTGGGCTTGACACTCGCCCTCGCGGGCCGCTTGCGGCCCAGCGAACCATGCAACCTAGAATGTTTTTTTTTCTTTTTTGTACGTCACTTGTGCTTGACACTCGCCCTCGCGGGCCGCTTGCGGCCCAGCGAACCACGCAACCTGGAAAGTTTTTTTTTCTTTTTTTGTACGTCACTTGTGCTTGACACTCGCCCTCGCGGGCCGCTTGCGGCCCAGCGAACCACGCAACCTAGATAGTATTTTTTTTCTTTTTTGTACGTCATTTGTGCTTGACACTCGCCCTCGCGGGCCGCTTGCGGCCCAGCGAACCACGCAACCTAGAAAGTATTTCTTTTTCTTTTTTGTACGTCACTTGTGTTTGACACTCGCCCACGCGGGCCGCTTGCGGCCCAGCGAACCGCGCGACCTCAAAAAGTTTTTTTTTTCTTATTGTTAAGTCACTTGTGCTTGACACTCGCCCTCGCGGGCCGCTTGCGGCCCAGCGAACCGCGCGACCTAGAAAGTTTGTTTTTTCTATTTGGTTAGTCACTTGTGCTTGACACTCGCCCTCACGGGCCGCTTGCGGCCCAGCGAACCACGCAACCTAGAAAGTTTTTTTTTTCTTTTTTGTTCGTCACTTGTGCTTGACACTCGCCCTCGCGGGCCGCTTGCGGCCCAGCGAACCACGCAACCTAGAACGTTTTTTCTTTTCTTTTTTGTACGTCACTTGTGCTTGACACTCGCCCTCGCGGGCCGCTTGCGGCTCAGCGAACCGCGCGACCTAAAAAAGTTTTTTTTTCTTTTTGGTAAGTCACTTGTGCTTGACACTCGCCCTCGCGGGCCGCTTGCGGCCCAGCGAACCACGCAACCTATAAATATTTTTTTTTCTTATTTGTACGTCACTTGTGCTTGACATTCGCCCTCGCGGCCGCTTGCGGCCCAGCGAACCACGCAACCTAGAAAGTTTTTTTTTTTTCTTTTTTGTACGTCACATGTGCTTAACTAACACTCGCGGGCCGCTTACGGCTTGCTAAATCTGTTAAACAGTCGTAGAGTTGAATGATTGAAATTATGCTACAGGAACTTACAAATTGTCGGTATAAAATAGCCTTAGTTTTAATCCAGGGAATATGCTACCTCCATACCAAATTTCATCGAAATCCGTTAAACAGTCACAGAGTTGAGTGATTGATGTTATACTACAGGAACCATAGATATTTTCCGGGTTAAAAGTAACTCATGTGATAGTCCAAGGAATATTGTACCTTCATACCAAATTTCATCGAAATCCGGAGTTAAGTGATCAAAGTTATCCTACAGGAACCACTCATTTTCCCAGGATCAGAATTAGATTATGTTATAATATTATTCAGTATATAATCTACCTCCATACCAATTTCATCAAAATTTGTTTAACAGTTACATAGTTGTGTGATTGAAGTTATCTTATAGGAACTGTAAAATTTTCCGGGATAAGTATTGTGTGTTTTAATGTGGCTCCTTGTCTGTTTCTTTACCAAATTTCATATTTATTCGTTGAGCCGTTGTGAAAAAGAATGATTATACCATCCCACGGGAACTGTCAAATTTTCCGGGATAAAAAGTGGCTTGTGTTGCAATGTGGCTGCTTGCCTGTTTTTGTACCAAATTTCATACTTATTTGTTGAGCCGTTGTGGAGATTTGTGTAATTGAAATTATCCTACAGGAACCGTGCATTTTTTCGGGATAAAAAGTAGCCTATGTGTTAATCCAGGGTATAAGCTATATACATTCTAAATTTCATCCAAATCGGACCAGTAGTTTCGGCGGTGACTTCAGCCAAACATACACACTTACACACTTACACACTTACCCACTTACACACTTACACACAAACTTTCGCATTTATAATATTAGTAAGATAGCTTCCGCCCGCGGCTTTGCCCGCGTTGTTCTAGGGAAAAATTATGAAGTACTAAGCAAAAAGCTTTATTTTAGGACGCGACTAAATACGTTTTATGTATTTCATCCTGGATATTGATGGTCGGTAGGTACACGGTGCTTTATGAGCAGGAGATCTAAAGTTAAATTCCTGGCCTGGCTGGGCCGTTTGTGGCCCAGCGAACCACGCGACCTAGAAAGTTTTTTTTTTCTTTTTTGTACGTCACTTGTGCTTGACACTCGCCCTCGAGGCCGCTTGCGGCTCAGCGAACCACGCAACCTAGAAAGTTTTTTTTTTCTTTTTTGTACGTCACTTGTGCTTGACACTCGCCCTCGCGGGCCGCTTGCGGCCCAGCGAACCACGCAACCTAAAAAGTTTTTCTTTTTTCTTTTTTGTACGTCACTTGTGCTTGACACTCGCTCTCGCGGGCCGCTTGCGGTCCAGCGAACCACGCGACCTAGAAAGTTTTTTTTTCTTTTTGGTAAGTCACTTGTGCTTGACACTTACACTTGCGGGCCGCTTGCAGCCTAGCGAACTGAGCAACCTAGAATTTTTTTTCTCTCTTTTTTTACGTCACTTGAGCTTGACACTCGCCCTCGCGGGCCGCTTGCGGCCCAGCGAACCGCGCAACCTAGAAAGTTTTTTTTTTTTCTATTTGGTAAGTCACTTGTGCTTGATACTCGCCCTCGCGGGCCGCTTGCGCAACCTAGAAAGTTTTTTTTCACTTTTTTGTACGTCACTTGTGCTTGACACTCACCCTCGCGGGCCGCTTGCGGCCCAGCGAACCACGCAACCTAGAAAGTTTTTTTTCTTTTTTGTACGTCACTTGTGCTTGACACTCGCTCTCGCGGGCCGCTTGCGGCCCAGCGAACCACGCAACCTAGAAAGTTTTTTTTTTCTTTTTTGTACGTCACTTGTGCTTGACACTCGCCCTCGCGGGCCGCTTGCGGCCCAGCGAACCACGCAACCTAAAAAGTTTTTCTTTTTTCTTTTTTGTACGTCACTTGTGCTTGACACTCGCTCTCGCGGGCCGCTTGCGGCCCAGCGAACCACGCAACCTAGAAAGTTTTTTTTTTCTTTTTTGTACGTCACTTGTGCTTGACACTCGCCCTCGCGGGCCGCTTGCGGCCCAGCGAACCACGCCACCTAAAAAGTTTTTCTTTTTTCTTTTTTGTACGTCACTTGTGCTTGACACTCGCTCTCGCGGGCCGCTTGCGGCCCAGCGAACCACGCCACCTAGAAAGTTTTTTTTTTTCTTTTTTGTACGTCACTTGTGCTTGACACTCGCCCTCGCGGGCCGCTTGCGGCCCAGCGAACCACGCCACCTAAAAAGTTTTTCTTTTTTCTTTTTTGTACGTCACTTGTGCTTGACACTCACTCTCGCGGGCCGCTTGCGGCCCAGCGAACCACGCCACCTAAAAAGTTTTTCTTTTTTCTTTTTTGTACGTCACTTGTGCTTGACACTCGCTCTCGCGGGCCGCTTGCGGTCCAGCGAACCACGCGACCTAGAAAGTTTTTTTTTTCTTTTTTGTACGTCACTTGTGCTTGACACTCGCCCTCGAGGCCGCTTGCGGCTCAGCGAACCACGCAACCTAGAAAGTTTTTTTTTTCTTTTTTGTACGTCACTTGTGCTTGACACTCGCCCTCGCGGGCCGCTTGCGGCCCAGCGAACCACGCAACCTAAAAAGTTTTTCTTTTTTCTTTTTTGTACGTCACTTGTGCTTGACACTCGCTCTCGCGGGCCGCTTGCGGTCCAGCGAACCACGCGACCTAGAAAGTTTTTTTTTCTTTTTGGTAAGTCACTTGTGCTTGACACTTACACTTGCGGGCCGCTTGCAGCCTAGCGAACTGAGCAACCTAGAATTTTTTTTCTCTCTTTTTTTACGTCACTTGAGCTTGACACTCGCCCTCGCGGGCCGCTTGCGGCCCAGCGAACCGCGCAACCTAGAAAGTTTTTTTTTTTTTCTATTTGGTAAGTCACTTGTGCTTGATACTCGCCCTCGCGGGCCGCTTGCGCAACCTAGAAAGTTTTTTTTTTCTTTTTTGTACGTCACTTGTGCTTGACACTCACCCTCGCGGGCCGCTTGCGGCCCAGCGAACCACGCAACCTAGAAAGTTTTTTTTCTTTTTTGTACGTCACTTGTGCTTGACACTCGCTCTCGCGGGCCGCTTGCGGCCCGGCGAACCACGCAACCTAGAAAGTTTTTTTTTTCTTTTTTGTACGTCACTTGTGCTTGACACTCGCCCTCGCGGGCCGCTTGCGGCCCAGCGAACCACGCAACCTAAAAAGATTTTCTTTTTTCTTTTTTGTACGTCACTTGTGCTTGACACTCGCTCTCGCGGGCCGCTTGCGGCCCAGCGAACCACGCAACCTAGAAAGTTTTTTTTTTCTTTTTTGTACGTCACTTGTGCTTGACACTCGCCCTCGCGGGCCGCTTGCGGCCCAGCGAACCACGCCACCTAAAAAGTTTTTCTTTTTTCTTTTTTGTACGTCACTTGTGCTTGACACTCGCTCTCGCGGGCCGCTTGCGGCCCAGCGAACCACGCCACCTAGAAAGTTTTTTTTTTCTTTTTTGTACGTCACTTGTGCTTGACACTCGCCCTCGCGGGCCGCTTGCGGCCCAGCGAACCACGCCACCTAAAAAGTTTTTCTTTTTTCTTTTTTGTACGTCACTTGTGCTTGACACTCACTCTCGCGGGCCGCTTGCGGCCCAGCGAACCACGCCACCTAAAAAGTTTTTCTTTTTTCTTTTTTGTACGTCACTTGTGCTTGACACTCGCTCTCGCGGGCCGCTTGCGGTCCAGCGAACCACGCGACCTAGAAAGTTTTTTTTTTTCTTTTTTGTACGTCACTTGTGCTTGACACTCGCCCTCGAGGCCGCTTGCGGCTCAGCGAACCACGCAACCTAGATAGTATTTTTTTTCTTTTTTGTACGTCACTTGTGCTTGACACTCGCCCTTGTGGGCCGCTTGCGGCCCAGCGAACCACGCAACCTAAAAAGTTTTTCTTTTTTCTTTTTTTACGTCACTTGTGCTTGACACTCGCTCTCGCGGGCCGCTTGCGGTCCAGCGAACCACGCGACCTAGAAAGTTTTTTTTTTCTTTTTTGTACGTCACTTGTGCTTGACACTCGCCCTCGAGGCCGCTTGCGGTCCAGCGAACCACGCAACCTAGAAAGTTTTTTTTTCTTTTTTGTACGTCACTTGAGCTTGACACTCGCCCTCGCGGGCCGCTTGCGGTCCAGCGAACCACGCGACCTAGATTTTTTTTTCTTTTTTGTACGTCACTTGTGCTTGACACTCGCCCTCGCGGGCCGCTTGCGGCCCAGCGAACCGAGCAACCTAGTTTTTTTTTTCTATTTGGTAAGTCACTTGTGCTTGACACTCGCCCTTGCGGGCCGCTTGTGGCCTAGCGAACTGAGCAACCTAGAATTTTTTTTTCTCTCTTTTTTTACGTCACTTGAGCTTGACACTCGCCCTCGCGGGCCGCTTGCGGCCCAGCGAACCGCGTGACCTAGAAAGTTTTTTTTTTTCTATCTGGTAAGTCACTTGGGCTTGACACTCGCCCTCGCGGGCCGCTTGCGGCCCAGCGAACCATGCAACCTAGAATGTTTTTTTTTCTTTTTTGTACGTCACTTGTGCTTGACACTCGCCCTCGCGGGCCGCTTGCGGCCCAGCGAACCACGCAACCTGGAAAGTTTTTTTTTCTTTTTTTGTACGTCACTTGTGCTTGACACTCGCCCTCGCGGGCCGCTTGCGGCCCAGCGAACCACGCAACCTAGATAGTATTTTTTTTCTTTTTTGTACGTCATTTGTGCTTGACACTCGCCCTCGCGGGCCGCTTGCGGCCCAGCGAACCACGCAACCTAGAAAGTATTTCTTTTTCTTTTTTGTACGTCACTTGTGTTTGACACTCGCCCACGCGGGCCGCTTGCGGCCCAGCGAACCGCGCGACCTCAAAAAGTTTTTTTTTTCTTATTGTTAAGTCACTTGTGCTTGACACTCGCCCTCGCGGGCCGCTTGCGGCCCAGCGAACCACGCAACCTAGAAAGTTTTTTTTTCTTTTTTGTACGTCACTTGAGCTTGACACTCGCCCTCGCGGGCCGCTTGCGGTCCAGCGAACCACGCGACCTAGATTTTTTTTTCTTTTTTGTACGTCACTTGTGCTTGACACTCGCCCTCGCGGGCCGCTTGCGGCCCAGCGAACCGAGCAACCTAGTTTTTTTTTTTCTATTTGGTAAGTCACTTGTGCTTGACACTCGCCCTTGCGGGCCGCTTGTGGCCTAGCGAACTGAGCAACCTAGAATTTTTTTTTCTCTCTTTTTTTACGTCACTTGAGCTTGACACTCGCCCTCGCGGGCCGCTTGCGGCCCAGCGAACCGCGTGACCTAGAAAGTTTTTTTTTTTCTATCTGGTAAGTCACTTGGGCTTGACACTCGCCCTCGCGGGCCGCTTGCGGCCCAGCGAACCATGCAACCTAGAATGTTTTTTTTTCTTTTTTGTACGTCACTTGTGCTTGACACTCGCCCTCGCGGGCCGCTTGCGGCCCAGCGAACCACGCAACCTGGAAAGTTTTTTTTTCTTTTTTTGTACGTCACTTGTGCTTGACACTCGCCCTCGCGGGCCGCTTGCGGCCCAGCGAACCACGCAACCTAGATAGTATTTTTTTTCTTTTTTGTACGTCATTTGTGCTTGACACTCGCCCTCGCGGGCCGCTTGCGGCCCAGCGAACCACGCAACCTAGAAAGTATTTCTTTTTCTTTTTTGTACGTCACTTGTGTTTGACACTCGCCCACGCGGGCCGCTTGCGGCCCAGCGAACCGCGCGACCTCAAAAAGTTTTTTTTTTCTTATTGTTAAGTCACTTGTGCTTGACACTCGCCCTCGCGGGCCGCTTGCGGCCCAGCGAACCGCGCGACCTAGAAAGTTTGTTTTTTCTATTTGGTTAGTCACTTGTGCTTGACACTCGCCCTCACGGGCCGCTTGCGGCCCAGCGAACCACGCAACCTAGAAAGTTTTTTTTTTCTTTTTTGTTCGTCACTTGTGCTTGACACTCGCCCTCGCGGGCCGCTTGCGGCCCAGCGAACCACGCAACCTAGAACGTTTTTTCTTTTCTTTTTTGTACGTCACTTGTGCTTGACACTCGCCCTCGCGGGCCGCTTGCGGCTCAGCGAACCGCGCGACCTAAAAAAGTTTTTTTTTCTTTTTGGTAAGTCACTTGTGCTTGACACTCGCCCTCGCGGGCCGCTTGCGGCCCAGCGAACCACGCAACCTATAAATATTTTTTTTTCTTATTTGTACGTCACTTGTGCTTGACATTCGCCCTCGCGGCCGCTTGCGGCCCAGCGAACCACGCAACCTAGAAAGTTTTTTTTTTCTTTTTTGTACGTCACATGTGCTTAACTAACACTCGCGGGCCGCTTACGGCTTGCTAAATCTGTTAAACAGTCGTAGAGTTGAATGATTGAAATTATGCTACAGGAACTTACAAATTGTCGGTATAAAATAGCCTTAGTTTTAATCCAGGGAATATGCTACCTCCATACCAAATTTCATCGAAATCCGTTAAACAGTCACAGAGTTGAGTGATTGATGTTATACTACAGGAACCATAGATATTTTCCGGGTTAAAAGTAACTCATGTGATAGTCCAAGGAATATTGTACCTTCATACCAAATTTCATCGAAATCCGGAGTTAAGTGATCAAAGTTATCCTACAGGAACCACTCATTTTCCCAGGATCAGAATTAGATTATGTTATAATATTATTCAGTATATAATCTACCTCCATACCAATTTCATCAAAATTTGTTTAACAGTTACATAGTTGTGTGATTGAAGTTATCTTATAGGAACTGTAAAATTTTCCGGGATAAGTATTGTGTGTTTTAATGTGGCTCCTTGTCTGTTTCTTTACCAAATTTCATATTTATTCGTTGAGCCGTTGTGAAAAAGAATGATTATACCATCCCACGGGAACTGTCAAATTTTCCGGGATAAAAAGTGGCTTGTGTTGCAATGTGGCTGCTTGCCTGTTTTTGTACCAAATTTCATACTTATTTGTTGAGCCGTTGTGGAGATTTGTGTAATTGAAATTATCCTACAGGAACCGTGCATTTTTTCGGGATAAAAAGTAGCCTATGTGTTAATCCAGGGTATAAGCTATATACATTCTAAATTTCATCCAAATCGGACCAGTAGTTTCGGCGGTGACTTCAGCCAAACATACACACTTACACACTTACACACTTACCCACTTACACACTTACACACAAACTTTCGCATTTATAATATTAGTAAGATAATATGTAAATATTATTTATTTTGTACGTAGGTTCTACAAAGGGAAATGCGTAGAATAAATTTAGTATTTTAACATAGTATTTTATTTAATCGTAGGTATTTATATTAGTGATAGAATGTAAATATTTGATAGATACTAGTTTTACGTACTATACATACACGGATATGCTTATTCTTTGTGATATTTTTTTTCTTTCTTCTTAATAACAGTATTTTAATATTGCTCTTTACTAATATTTACAAACACAACAGCAACTATACAATTAACTAATATTTAAATTTAAATTAATAATAATAATAAATTTATTTAGGACATTATTGCACACACGGTCATCTGACCCCAAACTAAGCAAAGCTTGTAATATGGCTGCCAGAGATATATACATACAAATATATTTTTAAATACATACATAGATAATAACACCCAAATATAGAACAAACACAAATGTTCATCACATGAATGTTTGTCCTAGGTGCTCATCCAAAGGTTGCCTGGAAGAAATCGCTTTAGGCGATAAGGCCGACCATTACACTACCGTATATTTGTTTTCTATGTTAGTTTAAGTTTCATTTGTATTTTCGGTGTGTAATAAAGAAATATTGTATTGTATTGTATTGTGGGAATCGAATTCATGCCCCCAAAAGGAAGGTTCACTACCAACTAGACCAACGGGGCTACGTATTGAATTAGTGATTAATAATAGTTGATAATAAAATTGCCGCGGGCATCCAGTGGATGCTAAAGGCAGGCTGTCGTTCAGTGTGGAAGTTAAAGGGGGAGGCCTATGTTCAGCAGTGAACGTCTTCTGGCTGATGATGATGATGAATAAAATTGCTCAGGGGATGAGTCCCCTAAGCAATTTTTTTTTTTTTTTTTTGAGCCTACCTCCGTAAAATGTTGAGCAGCCCAGATCGACACAGGTTTGCTGCCGATGACATCATCGAGACAGAGAGACGCCGGCTCGGCATCGCGCCGGTCTGCGGGTTTCTACACACCCTCCACTTGCTTGTTTTCTTCTGTTGTTATTCAGTCATTATTAACTCACTATTTTACCAACAGTTTTTTAATCTAGGGTGTTTGTTATCACTATCACTACATAGTATAAAACAAAGTCGCTGTCGCTGTCTGTCCGTCCCTATGTATGATTAAATAATTAAAACTACGCAACGGATTTTGAAGCGGTTTTTTAAAATAGATAGAGTGATTCAAGAGGAAGGTTTATATGTATAACTAGCGACCCGCCCCGGCTTCGCACGTAAATTACACCCGTGCGAAGCCGGGCGGGCGGGTTGCTAGTCTATACTAATATTATAAAGAGGAAAGATTTGATTGTTTGTTTGTTTGTTTGCATTGAATAGGTTCCGAAACTACTGAACCGATTTGAAAAATTCTTTCATTGACGGGAAGCTACACTATCCCCGGGTGACATAGGCTATAATCTATACCCGTGCGAAGCTGGGGCGGACCGCTAGTTAATTATAAAGAGAATCAAAGGGTCGGCAACGTATTTGTGATGCCTCTGGTGTTACCAGTATCCATAGGCGACGGTGACTGCTTACCATCAGGTAGCCCGTCTGCTTGTTTGCCACATAAAAAAAAGAATCAATGAGGAGTAGGTACACAACTAGTAGGTACCTATAATCAAGCGATGAGGGCATTAATTATTTTTATAAATACGTAGGTTTTCGAAATAGGTATAGTACCTACTTTGATGATAAATTGATTCTACTGTTATGGGTAGTAATATTTCTATTTAAAAAAACGGGACTTTTTGCAGACTCTTTCATCTGACCCCAATCTTCTGTGCCCAAACTAAGCAAAGCTTGTATACTATGGCTGCCAGAGATTGATATACATACATGTATATTTTTAAATACACATTTAAATAGATATTAACACCCAGTTATAGAACAAACGCACTGTCCATCATATGAATGTTTGTCCTATAGGTGGGAATCGAACCCACGCCCCCAAGAGCAGAAGTCATTAACTGGGCCACCGGGGCAGTCACATTTAGTCAGCTCAAGGCATATTGATGATGATGTGCTATTATAGTAAGTACCTACCACACACAGTAACTACCTACCTGGTTACCTACCAATCTTTTGACCTGATGACCGACAATTTGAGTTGGTAGTTCACCCAGTCTCAACTTTCAATTAAGATTTCAGACAATTTTGTCATTGGTTTAACTTGGCGTCAATAAATCTTATTATGAACTGATTTAGGGTATACCCACCTACCTACAGTCTACCTAACGAAAGTGATCAGAATCCGTGGTTTTCACTCAGCCTTTTCACCGGGGTCCTCTCGAAATAAGATGTTTCAAATCACCCCGTTATTGACCCCCTAAAAAACCAATTGAACGAATGGGGATGGAGGTAGTGGAAAACCCGACTTATTTATAACTACGAGTAAAATAACGAGTGACTGGTACTTATTACTTGTTTTTTCCGTTTCGGTCTTGGTTTGGTACCTATAGTACCAGTACCAACATACATGATTTAAAACTACGAGGATGAAACTTTCGTTGAAGGAAAACATCGCAGTGAAACATGGTCATAGTAGTTTCTTTCTAACACTAACCTAAAGTACCTACCTATAGGTATAGTAGGTAGTATTATACCTATTTTTAGGTAGTTTATTTTATGCCAGTAATCTAACGAAATCCACTCTCGTATTTCTCTACCGAGAGTTTTACTGTTTTACGAAAAACTAAGATAAGTTGATTAAAATAACTGCTTCAAATTTTGGAGTGGTTATTATCGTTAAAAAATAAAAATACAGATCTTTTATTTAAGTATTATAGAAATTTATTTTTCTGGAGATCTTTCTGTTTGATAGAAATAGAACGCCAAAAATCTGGTAACCGTTGCTTTTTGCGTCAAAAAGAAAAATTCCAGTCGGTATAGGTAGGTATATAGGTAAAATACCTTACTCAGATGAAAAGTGTCACTTCTAAAAATAGCGTGCGTATGGATTACCTACGTATCGATTCAGTAGAATTTGTCGTCACTCGTCACAATCTTATTCATAGTATCATTGAGATCACCCAGTTGTACACCAGTGACTCATCTTGAAGTGCAACGTCAGCAACGTACAATAACTGCTTTATGACGAAGTTTTGTAAACAAAGAGGTGATTAATTATATATTTCTAATCTACGGCTAGAAGAAAACGTACACGTGCGTGAGTTCTACATGGTTACGCGGAAAGGGTGTACTAAGCCGAATGGGAGCCGTTATATTATTTATATAGGTACTCATCAATTATAAACCACTTAATTCACTACCTATCTATGGAACCAACCCTGAAAACGAGAAAAAAAATCGCGAAATAATATATTTGATTGATTGATTAACTCTTTATTGTTCACACCATTAAATTTTATACAGAGGACAAAAAACTCTTAAAAACTAGTATAACAACTGGCGGCCTTATCGCTAATAGCGATCTCTTCCAGGAAACCTTAGGATAGAAAGGATTTATAGATGACTAGCGACCCGCCCGCCCGACTTCGCACGGGTGTAATTTACGTGCGAAGCCGGAGCGGGTCGCTAGTTATATATACATATAAACCTTCCGTGAAAATGTATCTAACTGATGGTGAAAACTGCATCAAAATCCGTTGCATGGTTTAAGAGGAGTTAGCGGCCATATACAGACAGACAGACGCGGAAAGTGACTTTAATTTATACTATGTAAAGAAGAGACTAGAGATAGAGAAGAGATATTTATATTTATAGAAGAAAAATTTGCTGTTCCATACCTACATTTTGTCGAGTGCGAAATACCGTTTTCTATGGAACAGCTGATAAGTATTTTTTCCCGATTTCAGAGTTGCTCCCGTAGTAAAACTGGTTAATAATGATGGGTACAAGGTACAATGGATTCATTTCGGCTTAGTACACCCTTTCCGCGTAACCCTGTTTATTTTTAATCTACGGTTAGAGGAAACCGTACGTGAGTTCCATATGGTTCAATGTATCCATTGACCTATAATATTACTTCGTAAAGACTGGGCTAATGGAACTTTTGTCAATGTTACCGACCTCCCAGACAAACAAGTGAGATAGGTCTAGAGCGTGTAAAATTATCGTCCGTGTTCATAATGTATCCGTTTTAAATTGCCGACGCAAAAATAGGGGTGTTTTAAGTTTAACGTGTGTGTCTGTTGTGACATTGTAGCTCCCAAACGGTTGAACCATAGGGTTGATTTTGATTTAGTATTTTTTTGTTTGAAAGGCGACTTGATCGAATCAGTTCCTAGCATTGATATTATATACCTATAGATCAATGGTTCCTAGCTACGATTCAAGAAAATCTGTTCAGCCGGTTAAAGATTACCTATCAGCTACATAATTGAGTTTTTTTTTTTTTTTAATTTAAAACAGCCGCCCGCGGTTTCCTTTTCGAGCTAAATTCGTCATTCAATTTTCTTAATTTTTCTCTCCGTAAAAACTTACAAAGTATTACAAAACTTAAGAAAAAAGATGAATGAGATCGGTAAAGTGGTTCTCAAGTTATGGCTTGACTAAGGTAAATAGGGATAAATTTTTATTTAGGCTATTTATTTATTTTTAGTTTTTTATTTACTTATAATTATAAGTACCTTCGGCACAATTAGATATCTACTATTTTTTCACGCACAATAAGAGACTATTAGCGGACCCAATAAACTAGTTCACCTGCAAAAAAAAACGGCAGCTAGGTCGCCTTCAGGGTGCATGAATGAGTTCGACTAAATGCATCAAACCTGATTTAGGCCGACTCCGACTTGTTTGTCGATATTTGATAAAACTTCAATATTTGATACTGGCAAATGCATAAGACGTGCGACGCCAAAATCTTCTCATATGGTAAAAAAGAAAAAGAGATGACCTGACTTGGCCACGCGGAGTCGCGGCCGGCAGGATCAGGCTGGGCCGGAAGGGCCCGGGTGGCTCCTCACAAGCCCGGGGCCCGAGACTGGAGACCCCCTGACCTACCCACAGCTTGCGGCAAGCACCGCAAGCCGGGCCAGAATCAGAATCAGAATCAGAAATCATTTAATTGTAAAAACTGTGTACAGAAGATGGTATAAACATTGTAGTATCAACAGTCTGCCCTTTACGAGCGTACAATAACTTAAAGTGAGTATGATATAGTTTGCCAGTAAGGCCAGGCTGGGGCCTTACTGGCAAACGCCACCTCGACTATAAATATGGCCAGTCGGACGCTGGCGGCCGGCGTTTACCCCCAGGATCTGTTAGATTCTCTCCAAATAATCAATCCGTTAAACAAATCGCTAGGGCTTTAGGGCACAACCCCCTCTGGGGTGCCTGTGCAAGTCTGATCTCCACTCCCGGTGACGGCATAAGCGGAGGTTCGTACCTTCGAGCTGCCCTTGAGCTAGTCGCCCAAAAAGTTATACCGAATGCCCTCTGCGTTCGGTAACTAGTCCCGTCAAGCCATAGAAGCCGTAAGACCAACAGCGAAAGTCAATATAAATAAAAAAACCGGCGGCCGGCATGTCGCGGACAAAGCTGCAGACGTGCTGGCTGGCTGGCGTTCAACCAAAGATAATGTGGTTATATCGTCATTGCGTTCAACGATCTTTGAAATTATGGATACTAAATTACATAAACCGTTTGATATTGCCGCGCGCGTCGCAAGCTTGTCCGCTACTTGCGTGCAGGTGCGTTTTGAGCATTAGATCATAATTTTATTATGTTTGATTCGCCCGCGAATTAACGTAACATGAACAAAATTTATCTTTCTCTCCCGTTGGTTGGACGGCGATTCGTCAACCAAGTCTCGTCTGTTAGCACTACAAGATCGACCAAAGAAAAAATTTATTTCATCCATTCCGAGCATCCATTGGAACATTTCTTTTTTCGCAATACACTACGGGAACATTAAGAAGTATGGAGTCGTGCTTATGACTTTTTATTTCTTTATAAGAATTTTAAGACGTCACTGCAAGTAATGGTATTTTTGTTCTTTAACTAACCTTACAAATAAAAAGTAAGACAATATGTCAAGCCAGTTGTTTTCATGCAGCGTATGTTTAATTTGCATCTATCGAAGGTTACTGAGACTATTTTGACTCCAACGCCATGACTCATGACATTACTGTGGTGCTAGTTAATAAGGATTTGCCTTCATGTCTGAGTATAGGAGTATGCTATAGGAAAAGTCGAGGATTGGTGAAACGGAACTATTGTTTAAAGGTACCTACGTTTGGAGCTTTGAAGTCAGAACTGTATCAAAAGTAGTCTGTCTGTACCAAAACCCATCAACGAAGTGTAGGATATTTTATTGGGTTGTATTATCTGACTTATATTTGATGTCGAAGGCTATCCTACATGTATGTGCGTGGGTAATTGAAACTCTAGTAGATGGATTAAGTACGTGCGCTTTATTTGAGCGCCAGCGAATGACTGGTTTTACATTGAATGTTGGTGCGCTTATATCAAAATGTTTATAATAACAATGACGTGATGTAGGTAGGACTCGCAGGCCCTACATCTACATCCCCCTTAAAAATAAATTTTTGGTAAATTTACATGTTGTAATTGTTTGGTTAATGTATTACTTAGGTGGTAATTTGTTATAGTTAAGTAGGTAAAACATACATTAAAGTTGACCATAATGACTTAAAATTAGATAAGTATGATAAACATTAAGGGTGTACATTGTAAAAGTGAACAATGAAAAATTTGTTTGTAAAATATGTATAGTGAATTGTTTGTTCACAGTTTGTCTTATAAGAAAAAATAACTTGCTACTTTTATTTCACATAGAATATTTTTCCATAAAATAATAATAATTACAATAAAATTGTCTTTTGATGTAATATTAGTTGTTAGTTGCGCGCACTTTAGCTTTGTTTGTTTTTTATTTCACTTCACTGCACTGCTGTATTTATATTTGTTTACGCTTTTGCGAGAGGTTGTCGCTGGAGGCGTGGTTTGCATCGACGATACTCGTAGCGCAATGACAATGGTGATGCGCTCATCCGCTGCTGTCTTGATCCGCTCCTTACAGTACCTCCACGTGATGTACAGGATGCCAGTGGAGATTACGGTGCTGAAGATCGCGACGGCGGCGGCCAGTAACATCTTGTGTATGTCCTGGATGTGGTCGACCTGCGCTGTGTGGGGCGCAGCGCTTGCAGTGTTGTGTGCCACGGCTGTGGTCTTGCTCTCGGGGTGATTCATGTCGATGTGACGTAGAGTGATAGCAGCGTCGAAGTAGATGAAGTTGCAGTAAAGTTCAAAATAATGCGTAGATGATGCTTGATTGTGAGTAGTGTACTCAAGTGGTCCGCGGTCGAGTGGTGCGATAACTGCGGCGGGCGGATGTGGCCCGGCGCGCGGTGGACTGCTTGACTCAAATATCAAAACGAACCGTTTTCTTCACCGCGCGACCCGATTTTGTTATGACTGGCGGCGTCTTTTGTGCGTTGTTCTCTGTGTTGCTGTGCTGTGTGGCCGTAATGATTGTGTTATTGTTAGTCGAGTTATTGTTTGTTGATGTTGGTGACTTTTCCGTCGCTAAGTTGGTAGCGGCGTCACTTGGGTAAGACCAATTTTTCAGAGCAAAGCAAGGCTTGATTCTGTCGATTGATATAACGACATCCCGAGAACCCATACGAATTGTGAAGTGTTTGACATTTCGATTTATTACTTTGAAGGGACCTGAATAAGGTGGTGTGAGTGATTTACGTGCTTCCTGCCTCACAAACACGAAATCGGTTTCGTGTAGGTCTTTATGAATGAAAATTTTCTTATGGTTGTTTAAGACCCTTGAGTTCGGCTGAAGTGTTGATAGGGTGTCCATCAACTTGCATGTGTATTCTGTGTCGTTTATGTTGCTTTTTGTGGGAACGAAAAAATCTCCAGGTAGTCTGATAGATTTTCCGAACGTCATTTGAGCAGGGCTGTAACCAATGTCCTTTTTCACGGCGGATCTCAATCCTAGTAGGACCAGTGGTAGCTCCTGTACCCATTGATTGGTGTCTTTGCAGCGAGCCATGATAGCTGCTTTTAGTGTGCGGTGAAGACGTTCGATTGCTCCATTTGCTTTTGGATTGTACGCGCTTGAATGTATTTTCTCGATGCCGAGTCTTTTGGTGAGTTGAGTGAAAAGTTGTGACTCAAATTGTCTTCCTTGGTCGGTGGTGATTTTGACGGGGCAACCGTATCTTGAAATCCAGTTTTCAACGAATTTATTTGCTACGGTTTCCGCTGTTATATCTTTGGTTGGAATGACTTCTATCCATTTAGTGACACGATCTATGATTGTTAAGCAGTATCTGAAGTCTTCCGATGGACATAATGGTCCAATCAAATCAATGTGGGCGTGACTGAACCTGTCTGATTGTTCAAAAACTCCTAGTGGAGATATTGTGTGCCTTTGTATTTTCGCTTTTTGGCAAGGTATGCAGCTTTTCACGTATCGCGTTACGTCTGCGTTCATACTCGGCCAAAAGTATCGCTGTGTAATAAAGCGTCTTGTTGCATTAACGCCGGGGTGACTAAGTGTGTGCGTGCTCGCAATGGCGCGTTCTCGGAACTCGAGTGGTAGGTATAGGCGAGCTTTTTCTGTTGATGTTTCGAATATAAGCTCGTGTTCCGAATATAGCACGTTGAATGATTTAAATTGATGATTTGAATTTTGTCGTAATTTTTCTAATTCATTGTCCTTCATTTGGCTACTATGAAGTTGTTCATAGTCGAAGGTATGTGGTAGTTGGATTTCTTGTATCCTTGATAGGAAGTCTGCTGCATGATTTAAATCGCCTTCAATGTATTCGATTTTATTGCAAAATTGGGAAATAAAATCCAATTGGCGTAAACGTCGTGGTGAGTCTCCTTTTGATTCCTTTTTTGTCAACGCAAATGACAGCGGTTTGTGATCGGAAAGTACTGACAGCTCTCTTGACTCGATAAGATATCTAAAGTGTCTAATCGCCATGTAAATTGCTAGCAGCTCCCTGTCGTAAGTGCTATACTTCATCTGTGCGGTTGTTAGTTTTTTTGAAAAGAAAGCGAGAGGTTGTAAAGTTTTTTCTACTAATTGATTTAGAGTAGCGCCGACACAAGTATTTGACGTGTCAGCAATTAGCACGAGTTTGGCGGATGGGTCCGGGTGTGCGAGCATAACAGCCTCTCTTATTAATTGTTTACATTTTTGGAATGCTTTTACGGCTTCTTCCGTCCATGTAATTTTTGTTTTGTCTTTTTTCTTTGTGTTGTGCAAGTACTTGTCTAATATTGATTGTGTTTCCGCGGCTTTTGGTATACTGTTTCTGTAGAAATTAATGAGTCCGAGGAAACGTCGTAGCTCTTCGATAGTTTCGGGTTGTGAGTACTCTGTGATGGCTTTGACCTTATCTTCGTCCGGCCTAATGCCGTCACAGGTGACGTGGTGTCCGAGAAACTTGAGCTCTGTTTTGCCGAATTCGCACTTGCTTGTATTAATTGTAATACCAAATTGATTGAGGCGTTTGAAAACTTCTTCGAGATCTTGTAAATGCTGATTTTTGGAATTAGAAGCGATTAAAATGTCATCGAGATAGGAAAATGTATTTTCAGTGTTTTTCAGTACCTCGTTGATAAATCGTTGGAAACTTTGTGCAGCATTTCGCATACCAAAGTTTAGTTTTAGAAATTCGAAACTTCCAAATGGTGTGACGATCGCAGTCTTAGGAATGTCTTCAGGTGCGACGGCTATGTGATGGTAAGCGCGTCGGATATCAATTTTTGATAGAATTGTCTTGCCTTTTAGTATGTATGTGAAATCCATTAACCTAGGAATGGGATAGCGATCGGGTTCCGTTACGGCATTGAGTCGTCTATAATCACCGCACGGTCGTAACTCTCCGTTTTTTTTCTTTACGACGTGAAGTGGGTTGGCCCAGGGACTTGTTGAGGGTCTGCATATACCTAAGTCCATCATTCGTTCAAATTCTTGTTTTGCTGCTGTGTATTTTTGTGGGTTGAGTGGGCGCGGTTTTTCGTATACGGGTGGTCCGCGCGTACAAATGTAGTGTTGCACGTTGTGTTTTGGTGTGTCTTTGAACGATTCTGGTTTCGTGATGTCTGGATATCGAGCTAATATCCGATGATATGGGTCGTCAGTGTTTATGGCTTTGATGGTGACGTTTGTTTCGGTAGATAACTGTGCTTTCTTGGCGATCTTTGTGATATTGTCGACCAATTTCCTGCCGTGTAAATCAACCATTAATTGGTTTTTGGCTAGGAAATCGGCTCCGATTATCGATCGTTGCACGTCTGCCATGATGAAAGTCCAGCGCAGTGGGCGTCTGAGACCTAAATCGAGTGTGATTGTTTTTTCGCCATATGTCCGTATAGGGGTACCATTAGCTGCGTAGAGTGTATAATCTGTGTGTTGAGCCATGTTTTTCTTGCAGGCTAGTACAGAAACATCTGCGCCGGTGTCAATGAGAAAACGCATTCCACTTGACTTGTCCGTGATGCATAGGCGATGTGACGACTCGGCACCAACGTTCGCCACCGTTGGTGTCGGCTCTAGTTTAACGACTTTTTTGAGCACCTATCATCGCCGCACTTGGTTGCTCCGTCTCCGAATATGTAGTGGTAGAAACACTTAAAATTGGTGTCGCCGGGCTTCGCTTTTTGTGCTTGGTATTTTTCTTGATTGACCCGGGCTCGAGACTTGGATCGTGAGCGATATTGGTTCTGGCGTGATTGATTTTGTTGTCGGCGAGATAGGAGAGGTTCGAACCTACGGTTCATTGCGACAATTTCTTGTGTTAAGTTTGCAAGTTGTTCATTAACAGTGGTTGTTGTGGCGTTATTGACATTGTATACCTCTGTTGCTCTTGATGTTTCTAATATTTTGTCAGCTATGAGTGCGATGTCATCCAGCTCTACATTGCTGCACGCCGTGATGACTGCTCGAACTGTGTTGGGCAATCTATTGAGCCATAGTAATTTGATGGTGTCGTCTTGAATTTTGTTTTTACCTAATTCCTTCATTTTACGCAATAATTGGGAAGGTCTTTGGTCTCCTAGTTGTATTTCAGTTAATAATTTTTGAAGTTGTTTAGTTTCCGACTCTTCGTATGCGTTGATTAGTCTGTTTTTAAGCACATCGTATTTATTGATTTCGGGTGGGTTCTCTAGGATGTCGCTTACTTGACTTAATTCGTCGCGCCCTAACTTTGCAATGACAAGTTGGTACTTACATAAGTCGCTTGCTCTTTGTGGCGCGATGATGGCTTCAAATTGGTGAAACCAGAGTCGAGGTCGTGTGGTCCAGAAGTCGCTGATGCGCGTCTGGATGGTGACTGCGCTTGCTGCGAGTTCTGCTGCGACGCGGCTGGTGCTGGGCTGCTGCGGTGGTGGCGCGCCTGCTGCGCTCTGCTCCATGAGCAGCCTGAATTGCTCTTCGGCGTCGGCGATTGGTGTGGTCATCGCGAATGTTTGAAGTTTGGTCGCACTTAATAGTTTTTAATGGCACTAGAGTTTATTGGTTGTGTTGGGTTCACCAATGTAGACGTGAACGGGTGCACCGATTTATTCGTCGGCGTCACCAATTTAGTCGTAGGGGTCACCAATGTAGTCGTAGGGGTCACCAATGTAGGATATTTTATTGGGTTGTATTATCTGACTTATATTTGATGTCGAAGGCTATCCTACATGTATGTGCGTGGGTAATTGAAACTCTAGTAGATGGATTAAGTACGTGCGCTTTATTTGAGCGCCAGCGAATGACTGGTTTTACATTGAATGTTGGTGCGCTTATATCAAAATGTTTATAATAACAATGACGTGATGTAGGTAGGACTCGCAGGCCCTACAGAAGTCTTCTTATTTTTCACCAGTTCACAGCTTTTACTGACGTATTGACATTTCGCCTGCCGCCACTAATGCACATACAAAAGGGCTTGTGTGTACAGTACCTATATGTACCTACTGTCTCCTTTTTTACCATTGAATAGTAGGCTTGCGTTTGACCGCCACTCTGCGATAGAGCACGCTTGCCTAGAAGAAACTGATGCACTTGCGACATATCCATATTGTACGGGGTAGGTAATATCCATTCAGGCAGCGCATATTTCAGGCGCGCTATTTCACAGCATAGCGGATTCGCACAATAAAAGTAGAATCAAAGCGCTTCGTACGAGTTTTCAGAATATCGAGCATGAAACGGTGTTGACTTTTCGTGCCTGCTCTGGCTGTCTAATAGAAAATTGAGCAGGAGGAAATTAGATCATTCTGATCTACTTGATGCGCATTCTCCGAAACGAATCCTTGCAGTCAAAACCGATAGACTAGCATTTTTGCGGTAATGATCAAGACTAAGCAGCTAATTCTGAAGTAGGGATTCGTTGCTGATGAGCTTCTTAGCACATTTTTAGATAGACTCCAACACCCTAAGCTATGAGCCTTGGCTGATCCATCACAAAGAAGCGAGTAGTACAATTACTCCTTGCACGACCAAAATTGTGCTGGATACAATGAAAGCGACTGTTCCGGCGTGTGAAGTACCATCACACCTTCGATAGGATGCCCAGCTTATTGGCAGGAAATAATAACTTATCCTTGTTCTCAATACTTGTAGGACCACAAGTTGTGGGTTGAAGTCAAAGTAACACCTAAGAGCTCAAGTCGGTCAGTTACCGAAACGGATACATCCCGAAAAGTAGGATCCAGTTGGAATGGTGTCCTTTTGGCGGATAACAGACACGCGGGTCTATTAGCTGCATTGTAGGTTGGCGTCGCCCCGACCGGAGACTGCTTCCTAAGGGACAATTTCATGCACTCAACCATGGCCATGGCTCGAAGAACCGATAACCGATGGGGAAGAAAGGTTCTTGAGTGGAGACCACGAACCGGAAGACGCAGCGTAGGTAGGCCTCCCACTAGATGGACCGACGACATAGTGAGAGTCGCTGGCATCCAGTGGATGCAAAAGGCAGGCTGTCGTTCAGTGTGGAGGTTAAAGGGGGAGGCCTATGTTCAGCAGTGGACGTCTTCTGGCTGATGATGATGGTGATGATGAACCATGGCCTCTTAGACACTATTCCTTCATTGTATAATATGTGCCTGATTTAGAATTGGGCTTTGCCAGATAGCCGTGAGAATGACCTCTGTCAAACATGATTTCGCACTAACATCTTGGTATCTTCTTTTTCAAAGTCTGAAGTATAACTTTCAGTGAAGTGTTTTTTTGTACCAGTCGATTGTTTCTTTTTTTTAGATTATTTACTTCTTTTATTTTTAAATTCAGCTTTCTCTGACAAACAAGTAATCTTCTTTTGTAATACTCTGTTTCTGCTGTACCGGTTATGTACTCAGATGACGTAGGTGATATCTGCAATTGAGTTTCAACTATAATGGCAAAATATAATTATATGTAACTTATTACTTATGGTCGACTATATTCTATTTTGCTAACGCACAGTAGTAGTAGCTCACTAGTATAAAATTATTAAAAAACCGTCTTCTTACGTCGACATTGTTTATTAGTTCTGTTTCAATAACTTCATGAGCATGTGATTCAGATTGACCTGTACTGATCAGCGATTGCCGCATCATGTCATCCTCGTTTATTATCACGTCTGCCTGAAAGAATATATAATTATTTTATCAAACAAATCTACTTAGATATTCTTTAAAGATTATCTTATTAGGAATTAGGATAGATATATACTTATTACAAATATGTCACTAAATAAACTGTCGCAGTGATTGACCTGATTGGCAGTGTAGCCTGGACCTGATACCGTAGCCAAGTACCAGCTGGGCACGAGTCCATATAACATAATATATATCTAACTTTTTACCCTAACACAGCTACTTTGTATCCTGAAATATGTAAGGTTCCTGTAGGTCCGCGGGTAAACCCACAGGGTGCTGCTAGTTGGTAATAATCACAGTTCTTACGTTGGTTCTTGGTTCTTCTTTTATAACTTGAGCTTCGGGTCTAGATTGGTCAGTATTATTCGGTTGAAGTTGAAACGTATCATTCGAAGTAGATTGTTGTATCATCGTTTCATTTTCGTCCATAATCGTGTCTTCCTAAAATGATTATAATAAAATTATTCTGCATAAAAACAAATCACGAGAAAACTGTTAAAACATTCCTGGGGCCTTACGGACAACTGCTATAGCGGCACCTAATCCACTCAGTTGGAAAATCACGCGACCGCAAATCGTATATGGGCGCGATAAGGTTCACGTTCGCGTGATTTTCTAACTGAGCGGATTAGGTGCCGCAATAGCAGTTGTCCGTAAGGCCCCTGTTATAAAATTAAATAGGTTAATAGTATCTACACTATCCACAACATCGCACATTGTTGTACCTACAATATAATATATATTAACTGTACCTAGTACCTACTACATAATATATGTACGTGTTATATATGTGTAATATATCATCTTAAATTCATTAAAAACAATTAGTGTAATTTAAATCATTTAAATAATATATAGGTATAGTGTCCAAATAAACAACTTTACCTGAATCCCTTTTTTTGGAAGAGCATCTTTTGTAACCTTTCTCATCCCTGTTTTAGTGTAGTACATATCGGATTCCAAAAAGTGGTCAGAACAAACGACACTGGAAAGATTCGGTTTAAAAAATTCATCTTTTCTTTCTTGAGCTATGATTCTTCGCCACTTTTCTCTGATGATTTCGTTCCCGGGAAACCTAAAATTTTGTCTAAAATCAATACTACTTAACAACCGAACAAAGTGCTTCTTACATTAACTAATTGAAATGCCAGTGTGACTGAACAATACAAAAAAAAAAAACTAATCAGCTCCATGCCTTTTGCGCACGACTCTGTGCTATCGGAGCCACGATCACGTCAGGCAGTAACGACATAAAAATATATTACTTGCCCACTCTCGAGCACATTTACGAATACTTATTAAATAATAATCCACCATTATTATATATATACACAAAAACACTCGAAAATACATAAGCTTAGTAAAATCTATAGTAAAATACAACAAAGACAACATGTTTTTTCACGTTGGCGCCAAAACTTGATCGGTGATGAGTGGCAATAATTTGCACTGACAACACTGAAGATATTGCGGTCTCGTTTGTGTTTCTTAGCAAGATATTGAAACAATACGAATTTCCATGATTATTTCGATATTAAATCATATCATAAATGAGTAATTATTTTCTTACCGGAAATAAGAAACTCCATGTATTTTTAATACACTTAGAGTATTATTTTTACACTTATTTACGCAGCACTTCGGCATTGTCAAATTGTCAATCTGTGCACGACTGCGAATGATGGCGTGCTTCCGGCCTATATAAGCACCGCATTTTAGGGCCGTTTTGAGCGCGTAGATTTTAAAATCCATACCTAGTTTTAAAGATCGTTGCTTCGATGAATTGTTCGAAGGATATATATAGGATACTAGCTGTTGCCCGCGGCTTCGCTCACGTAGTATTGAAATCTACTTTACTACCTCCCGTCTTTTTAGTTTCAGTCTCGCATCCATCCTGTAATCCACTCTACTCCTAAACCACCCTTTCCGCTCCAATTCTGCATTCACCCCCTAAATCCACTCAACTCCCGTTCTGCTCTTTCCGCTCCAGGCCCGAATCCGTCCCGAAATCTACTCTTCTTCCGCCCTATCCTTACTGCACCAGTCCTGCATTTGTCCCATAATCTACTCTAATAATACAGTCCCACCCTTTCCGATCCAACTCGGCATCCGTCCCGTAAGCCACTTTACTCCCTTTCCGCCTTTTTGCAATCTAGCCCCGCATCCGTTCCGCAATCTACTTCAGTCCCACTCTTTCCGATCTAGTCCCGCAGCCGTCCGCTCCACTCCACTCCCATACCGTAATCCAATATACTCCTATCGCGCCCTTTTCGCTAATAGTCCCGCATCTGTCATGTAATCCACTCTAGTTTAGTCCCGCCCTTTCCACCTGAATGGTATGCCTACTTTTATAGTATTGTTTAGCACAAAACTATAGTTTTTACCTATGTAAAACTAAAAACATTAGTGATTAGACCGACTTCAAAATTAGTAAAATACGCATTTCGAGTCAGGCTCGCGTATTAAGGGTTCCTTACCACCACAAAATACAACCATCAGTTATTGTCTGAAATAGTCGAAGTAATTGCGACGCAGTCACATATTTAATTCTTTGCTACAGTGACGCTCGAGTATAACACAATTATAACTAACAAAAATTTGCCACCGACTCGCACTTGACCATTATTTATTATTTGTTGTTAGACTATAGAGTGTGTGGTATAATCATGCCAAGTTTGACGCTTGTACGTATTATCATTTTTACATTAGAGCTATTAAAAAAATTAGTAAATAATTGTATGGGGGTTGGAGACCCCCTTTCATTTATTGACTTTACTATTATTACATTTCCGAGTTGATCCGCCGTAACGTTACATATTCTGTGAAAATTTTAACTGTCTATCTATTACAGTTCGAAAAATACAGTCCGTTAAAAGGTACGACAGACAGATAGACAGAGTAGGCTTAGTAATAGGGTCCCGTTTAACACCCTTTGGGTACGGAACCCTAAAAACCACGTAACTGAGAACCTTTTTTAAAGTCGGTTAATAATACCTGTGACACCGCTCCACACCATTGTTGAAGGTAGTCTGGAAGAGGTCGCTCATAGCGATAAGGCCGTTTTTTTTTGTTCCCGTATTTAATGCAATCTTTTTGTCATATCTTTTTTATGGTGTTGATAATGATTATTTTATTATATTACCTACTAACCACATAATAATGTGCAGTATGAAGGCGCTGCGCGGATTATAATGGTCGCGTTATTTTAATTTTACATTATCTCATGAACTGTGCAACTAAACCACATACTGTAAACGGCAAAATTTATCTACATTAAGTACTCCTGATAATAAATTCATTTATTTTTGTAAAGATTCATAAATTAGATTACAAAACTGCATCTAAACATGACCTTATAATTTTAATTTTGAACAAAATAACCGGTTATTATCGTTATTGTGGTTTTCCTATAAAACTTAGATATATGCTATCGCGGACTTTTTTGTAAAACTACTTACGAACTACATTTTTGTCAAACATTGTATTTACTTATCTCAAACCGTTAGGTCAGCGTACGCCGATAAAGAAGCCAATCAGCTAATTTTTCTCCGACATGTTTTACTAATACGGTTATTTAGTGTAGAAAACTAAACTTTATCATTATAAAACATAGCCTATGGCACCCAGGAATAGTGTAGCTTTCTATTAGTGAAAGAATTTTTAAAATTGGATGAGTAGTTTCGGAGTTAAAACAGAACAAACAAACTTACAAACTTACAAACTTACAAACTTTACCTCTTTATAATATTAGTGTAGATAAGATAAATTCTCGGTAGTATAAGGTCTACTCTTACTTTTGTTATTTACGTCTAATACAAATATGTATTATTTTCATGAAGTTGTTTCTAAAATATTGTAACATAAATTAAGGCGCAGAACAATAGCAAAATTAACCAAGTGTTTTTAAACGCTTACTGTGACGTGACGAAATTAATGTATCAAATTGAAAAAATACTACAAGTAGGGATACAACCTGTTTAATCTCAATCTATTCGATTGAGATTAAACAGGTAAACATTTTGTTAAATTATCCGGAGTCTTATACTCTGCATTTTCAGCGACAACATATTTTTTTTACGAAATGTATAGCCAGACTAGTATTTTAAAACGTTCTTAAAATTAATTTCTATATTTAGTTAAATTAAATGAAAACCCTCAAAATAATATAACCACAAGCACATAGTCATCATCAAATAATTATGATGATGTACGATTTTCGACTTTAAACAAAGCCTTTTTAGACAGCAAATAGACTATGGCGTGAGCGGGTGAAAAACGAATTTGAAATCGAGATCAGACCGCGCCTTAACATTAAGTAACTTATTTTGAAGTGACGTATAATTTGATGGAAAAATGCTTTGGTAACGGCCAAACGTTTCCAATGATCCATAACAAAGTAACCCAAATCGGATTTTAAAAAAAACACCCTTTCCACTAAAATCAGAAATATTTATTGGCCATAAAAACATTAAACTTTATAGGCAAGTCAATTTTACAGGGAATAATTATGTTATAAATAAGAGTTAAATAAAATCGGCTAACTTCATCATCAGCCTATTTGATATTCGTCCACTGCTGGACGTAGGCCTCTCCTAAAGAACGCCACAAGGCACGATCTTCTGCTTTTCGCATCCACTTGCCACCAGCCGCCTTTCGCAGGTCGTCACTCCACCTGGCTGAGTAGGACGCCCTGCAGGCTAACTTATAAAACAAAAATACTAAAAACAAAAAAAAAACGATAATTTTATAACTCAATCACACTAAAACAATTAAACTGACCAAACTTACAAAAATGAGGATTCCGTGAACTTCATTGAAGTATATTCACTTAACTTGTAATATGGGTTGTTTTCAAAGAAATGCTTTAATATATGTTTGAATTTACTATATTCTAGTTCGGTTATACTATTCGGTAATTTATTGTACATTAGTATTTTTGCGAGACGACCCTGTTTCTCAACTTTAACTAACCTAGTCCTTGGCTGGTACAGCTTTTCCTTGTTACGCAGGCTGCACTGGCAGTCTCCTAGAGGACTAGACAGCACTCAGTATTCCACTACGATACCTATGCCTCAACTATTACCAATTAAAGAAATTTCTTTTATCAGTAATTCTTGGGAGGAATTCCTCCCAAGCCCAAAGTTCAAGTCCCATCTAAATAAAAATTGCAGGTCATAGTGGGTTAAATATAGAAATTCTGATAAAAACTATAATTATTTACTTTTATTACTTTAAAATGCTGTACCTAATTAATAGAACTTTATACAGAAATTAACTGACAAAGCATTACCTTAACGAAATGTTAATAATATCATATCTACAGCAATTAACAGAATAAAGCTAAAATAACAAGTGGTGTTTGTGTAAAACATGATTTATTACATTAAATTGGAAAACACAGGCAGCCGGGTAGTGACCGCCATTGTGACAGATACATAATATATAAATACAATTTATTGGTACATTTCTTGTCTAGTCTTCGAGGAAGAAGTATTGGCCAGCCCGTTTTTGTTCTATGTCCTGTAACAAAATATATTAAAATGAAAATAAATCTATACTAATATTATAAAGAGGAAAGATTTGATTGTTTGTTTGCATTGAATAGGCTCCGAAACTACTGAACTGATTTGAAAAATTCTTTCACTGTTGGGAAGCTACACTATCCCAGGGTAACATAGGCTATTTTATAATTTTTTTAAATAAAATAGGGATCTTTACAATTTGAACTTTGGGTGTTTGACAGTTCTAAGACAGGACAACGTCTGTCAAGTCAGCTAGTAATAAATATATATGTTGGAGTTTCTTTTTAATTTTAATGACATGCATCTAAAACTACATCTCTACTAGGGTCGTAGGGGTTTCATGTTCACATAGATGTACAAATTAGCAGCATGGTGGCCAATGTGTACATAGTGTTCCATACTTTCCAGCCAAGCATTTTGTATCAAATTACATTGGACTGATAAAATTCTAAATTCAAGCAACTTGCTTGTCTCCTCACATAAGAATAAAATAAAAGCCCACTTATAGAGCATTGTGTAGCCACAGAAGAAACAAGAATCACTACCGGGTTGCATAAGGCATTAAATCCTTCATCCACATCAAAACAGGCCTGCTTATCATCATCTATGCCACTGGAGCAACTGTGTAAGCACCCCAGAGCCTCGCTTCAGTATTTCTAGGAGCTGGGTTGGCTTTGGTAGACGATTCCGGTAGGGGGAAATGCACAATACACCCCAAGCAGAACACCAGAGCTGTGACAGACGAGCAGAAGCATGTGTGACTGACGGCACCTGGTTCGATCCTCAGTTCTATACCAATGACTTATTTAGTATTCAAATATTTTTATTTATTATGTGAAGTTTTGATGCCATCATTCAAAAAAGGTGAAGGAAGTTCAAACATACCGAAACCGAGGAAACTGGTACGTCCAAGAACCAAGTTTCATCAACATGCCCCTGTTGTATCTATATGTAGTTCCATGTAAATAGTTTTAAAAGAAGTTTAGATGTAACCTCTTTTGTTCTGTGGCCTAGGTTTTGTCGCTATTTTCGGTTGGTTATTAATGGACATGCTACTTAGCACCATTATAATCAGCCTTTTAACAGTCCACTGCTGGACTTTTAGCCTACCCACGAAAGCTGCCGTCCAATTACTAAAAGACCGTTAAGTGACATTGCCACAATGTCACTTAACGGTCTTTTAGTAATCGGACGGCAGAAAGGGTGATTGGGCCACCACGCTGGCCCAGTGCGGATTGGTGGATTCACATACGCCATTGAATTCCTTCTCCATACGTACGCAGGTTTCCTCTCGATATTTTCCTTCACCGAAAAGCCAGTGGTATGAAAATCCGTACATTAGCTCCAAAGAGCTCATTGGTACGGGCCCGGGGTTTGAACCCGCAACCTCACGCTTTCAAGTCTAACGGTCTCCCAAATGGGCTACCACGGCTCCCTTTATAATATGTATACTATGCTGCCATCCGATTACTAAAAGACCGTTAAGTGATATGGCCACAGTGTCACATAACGGTCTTTTAGTAATCGGACGGCAGCATTATAATATGTTTGGTTAAAGAGAAGTTTTATTTGAAATATAAAGCCCACCTTGACCGATGAGTTTTTGTTTATCCTTGGCCGGAAGTTGTTAGGATCCCTCCTGAATGTGATCCCAAGCAGCTCGAGGAACTTGTTCATGCCGTTGAGAAGCGACTGCGGCGCGTGCGCGGTCGCGTTGGACGACGGCGTGCCTTCAAACACTATGACTCGGTCTGCGAGATACGTCGCCATTATAAAGTCGTGCTCCACTACGAAGCCGGTACGCTTGGCGTGCAGGATGAATCTGGAATAGAGAGGATGGTAACTCAGAGATGGTTAGCAATATGAGTCGTTTACAATAGGCTAGCTGATTGGTGTTTCATTTAATACAAGTTCACGGGCTTGATTTTTAAATCGCTTGTATAATAGTTATAATAGTTATAATGTTAAAATATCATGTGGATAAAAAAAATACGAAGCAATATTAATTGGAAACTAGCAGTACTTTTGTAGTTAAGATCATAGAGGCGGAGGACGATTATTATTGACTAGCGGTCCGCCCCGGCTTCGCACGGGTATAGTTATATAGCTTATTAAAAAAGCCTATATTAATCAGTGACAATGTAGCATTCAAGTGGTGAAAGAATTTTTAATAACTGACCAGTACTTTTTGAGCCATATCGTTACAAACATACTTACATACAAATCTTTCCTCTTTATAATATTGTATATATAGGAGGATTATAAAGGCAATTTTTATGTTCTTTTATTTATATTAAGCTATGGTGGCGGGCCGCTTCACAATTCAACAGTACCCAGTTCGATCCTCGGCCCTGCACCAAGGCCTTATTTAGAGGTACCTAAATAAATTATGTGCAAGATTAATGCCACGGTGGTTCAATAACTTCATGAGAAACAGGTATGTCTAAGAACATCAACAGTGCAAAGACAAGTCGGGGCTCTGGGCCAGCATGGTGGATTAAGGTCCATCCTTTCTCTCTGAGAGAAGTGATGATTTATTATTTATCTAAACAATAACAATACTTGATAACTCCCAATAGGCAACTGACTACCCACTCCATATTAAGGGTGCTGTCTGTGTTTCTTACCGTTTTATAACTTTAGCAGCGACTAGACGTTGTTCGGAGTCGAGGTAGGCGGAGGGCTCGTCTATGAGGTACACGTCTGCTGGCTTTCCGAGACACAGCACAAGCGCCACCCGCTGCAACTCTCCACCGGACAGGTTCTGCACCTCTTGATCCATGATCTCTTCTATCTTCATGGGCTTCATCACGTCTGTGATGAACTGGGAAGGGAACACTTTTTTACACATTCAAAGCATACTTAAGAATAACGAATTTGTCGCATCACACTAATATTATAAATGAGAAAGTTTGTTAGTATTTTTGAAAACACTAAACGCTACAACTATATACCAAAGGGCTACAAAGATCCTTTGAACTATGGATAGTAAATTATCTACCAAAACCTAAAATTGTGGCCCATTTTTTCAAATAAGCATAGCCAATGCAGATAAAACAAATAACTACTGGTCTTTTGGAAAAACTCAGTCGTACAGAGGGCAATGGAGAGAGCTATGCTTGAGTTTCTTTGCACAATAGAATCCGGAACGATATTTGACGTAGAACCAGAGTCACCTACATAGCTTTTAAAAGAATTTAAGTTGAATTAAAACAAGTTGACTTTCAAGTTAACCTTGTAAAGAGATACATAATGGACATACTATAAGGCAGGGCGCAAGCAGAGACACTTTTGTGTCTTGTGTCGGATCAATGTTACAAGTTATCAATGAATATTTGATTTTTATATTATCAGTATGAAATCAGCCACTCTGTGGCCAGTTGCTTCCACTTGATTGGTACTTGGTGTGCCATGTCGGCAACAAAGTGTTTATGTTTGCACAGCGCCTAAGTGCGAATTAAATTTTTCTATGTATCAGCTGATATTTTTATTTTGATGTCTGGGTTATTCCAACCAAGAAATTTGGTTGTTGGTCTTTACCTGTGGATGAATGTACGCGTCTCTGATCTTGTCGTGCAACAAGTTTCTCACTTGTCCATGAGACTTGGGCGATATCTTCTGTGGCTTATAACTAATGTGAAGCTGTGGCAGCTGGCCCGAACCTGGCAAGTAATACACAAACAATTTGTAACTGATTTACGAGAAAATAACAAGATGGTATTTAAAGAGTCTATAAAGAATCCGCTTTGAAGAAAATTAATGGCACACAGACATTGTTGATATTATCTTTGCACACAGATAACAAGGAGAGTGATCTGGTAAAATTATTGTGAGTCTCTGCTATCAAACAGTGACATCAGACCAGGCCCCCGATTCTACTAAAGAAACTGTTTTAAAATTGTAATTGTTTCAATTAAATTTTTTAAATAATTGCCTCAAAACTGAGTTTAAAAAAAATATACTAGAAAAATATCACCACCTAATATTATAACGTAGTATAAAAAAAAAAAAACAATTTTGAGGCAATTATTTAAAACATAAAATTGAAACAATTACAATTTAAAAAAAATTTCTTTAGTAGAATCGGGGGCCTGAAGTATCGTGATTTTCTGATATTTCGTTTAATGACAAACATTGTTTGTTATTAACAGCTAATTCTCGTGTTTAACTGTATTTTTAATGAAATAGGGGTGAAACAGTTATGTCAGCAACCCAAGGCCATACTCCATTTAGCCATTTAGCCACAGACAGCCCTCTGTGCCGAGGCTGTCTACAGGAGAATGAGACCGTGGAGCATGTACTACTACATTGCAAGGCCACAGAAGATATACGATTAAGGTCGAGACTACTTGAAGAAACTCAACAACTACAAGTCTCCAATACCACAACACCTGGTGAAATAGGGGTTGAGCGGTTTGGTCAGCGACCCAAAGCCGTGCTTCGTTATTTTAAGGAGCTCGGCAGGTTTGTGTAAGCTGGCGGGGGCAAATGCACAAAAGCGGGATGTCAGTGCAGGTCTTATCACCCCCACTTTGAATTAGAATTAGAAAAAGCATACATTTTTTGCTGCTGGTGAAGGAAAACAATGCGAAGAAAAAGTGGAGGTATTTTTAGTGCTTGGCTGACTAGCTAAAAATTTAGTGCTTTGCAATAGATTTTTAACTTAGGGAAGTTGAAAATCTAATCGCAAAGCACTAAAGTGTTCTGGCAGCCTCGCTTGGGAGCTACTTCCCATTCCAGGTTGGTTGTGTTAACAATTTCTCATCCACACCATCACATCAAGTCGAATGTCTAGCATGTCAACCATAAAAAAAAACAGGGGAAAAGTTATGTTCTGTAGAAAACTATTGATGTTATAGATTGTAATGTATTATAAAATAGCTAGATCCTTTTATTTTTTGTGAAAACTACTTGTAAATACCAAATATGATATATTTAGGCTAAGGAAAAACAAAGGCCTCACAAGAAATGGTGAACAGATGTTGCATTTAAATTTTGAGGGCAAAATTGAGAATATAAAACCTTTACCTTCGGGTGTAATAGAAGCCTCTGCATGCTTTAGGCATTTTTGAAATACTGGGTGGAAAAAGAGATCGAATAGTTCACTTCGAGCCATTCCATCGGCTTTTTACACGTTTATTTCACTAAACTAAGCACCATACAACACCTATAACCTCAATATTCAGTATACGTCTACATGATTTACATACAAAATGACTTGTGTAATTTATCACAAAGCATTCAGTCTACGCAAATAAAACAATAATAAAGTGGAATAATGCGAAATACTTTTGCGATAAACGCTTTTTTTGCGACAAGACAAATTCGCAGCCATTTGACAACTTTCACTCATTTGACATTTGAAATGAAAACCGAATTTGACATTGACATTTGAAAACCAATGTTGCCATTCTGATTATAATTATTGAAATAGAGTACGCACCGCTTGGGAATGACGACTCGATTAAATTCGATTGGCCAAAATCGATAGTCGTGACAAAAAAACTTTTTCATAATATTCTAAATTATTAAAAACAATAGTGAGAGACGTTAAGGGAGCTGAAGCTAACAACAAAAAGCCTTGTAAATATTATTATTTTTATGCTATGGACTTTGGAAGGGAGGTGATGGTGGTTCAGTGTGGGATGAAGTGTTGATGTAGATGCTACAAATTGTGTTATTGCTGGCTTATAACTAAAATATGTGAAAAATTGCGGCACTCGTCAATTATTCAAAATACTTAAACCCACATACGAGACGGGCCCCTAAAATGGGTGCTTAAACCTGGCGCAGCCGAGCAGCATTGTTGCTAGGCACTAGGCACCACGGTTGACGGCTTGGGAGGTATTGGTGCTGCATTGCACTAAACGCCGTTTAGGGCTTTGTGCCTTGCAACATTTCCACCATGGAGCTTAAACTTAGGTCTTGTGATTTCCACCCCTGTAGGGCCTAGCATGGGCCGTGGACAAATTGTCTTTCCACTGTTTTTATTCACATGTTGACGCAACAAAGCTAGTATTTGGATATGATTGTTTCTTTCCATGGAATAAAAACAATGGAAAGACAATTTGTCCACGCGTGCAAGGCCTGCTGAATGGCCAAAGTGAACATCTTTCTAATTATTAATCTTTCTATTTCTTGTTTACAATACAGAGAAAAAATTATAAATTTGTACTCTTACCATCTTCAGGTTGCAAGTTTCCAGCCAACATTCTAATGAATGTTGTTTTGCCAGTTCCGTTTTCACCAAGCAGTACTAGGATCTCAGAATCCGAGAACTCTCCAGGCATCACATGCAATCCAAAATCACCCATCTTCTTTGTCATCTCAGGGTATTCATAGTGGTTCATCCTTTTTATCTGTCATGATGATAAACAAATTAAATAGTGTTTTTCATGAAAGAAGTCCCACGGCAAACTGTGGAACTAAATTTACATGATGTAGTTGTCAGTGTTTGGACGCTAGTGAGATTTTTATTAATTTACCATCATTAAAGAGTCATGTACGATGCCTGAAAAATAAGTGTTTTTTTTAACGCGGGTATGGCCGCGTTTGACCTCCAAGTCGCCTGTTGGTAAGCGACGATGATTGTGGTAGAAGATGAAGCTGTTCGAGAAATGATACTGATAGTGATTGATATGCGATGACAGCGCCGCGTCTAGGGGACTTCTTTCATAAATGCACTCTACGTTATTATAATTTTATGTCTCTATAAATAAAATAAAAATTGTTATGGTTTACTTATTTTATATTTATCTTGAAAATTACGGCTTTATTCATTCGCTTTATGCCCGAAATTACAAATACTTAAAATTGAACGGTTCATTTTGTAATAGGCCTCTTAACTATCTTGCACATCTCTGATGGATACACAGCCTTAAGGGGGGGGGTCAATTAATACTTGTTATGCTATTTGCAGAAGCCAATGATATAATTTAATTTCTTACCTCTTCTTCAGTTGCTGATTCAGCAACTTTAAATACTAAAGATTCAGTTCTGAATCTCATGTTCTCAGTGGGCACAAACCCATCAAGGAATATATTTATACCTGAAACAATTACATGAGATCAAACATTACATTTAACAAACACCACTTTTATCTTGAATGAGAGAATAAATGTCAAGAGCAAGTTATTTTGGCTCCAGTTTTGGAAACCACTGTTTCATTTGTGTAGACAAAAAAGTCTATATCATCAAAATTAACTACTCCATAATACATAATAATACATAAAAAAATGCAATGACTAGAGAACCTCTTTTTTTCGTCGGTTATAAAACAATTAAACCGGTATACATGAAAGTGAAGATTTTTTTTATTATAGGCTTGCGTTTGGCCGCCAACTCGCCCGATGTTAATCGATGATGCGGTCTACGATGGAGCATGTTTGCCTAGAAGAAACCGATTCACTCTTGATTTGAAGACACCCAGATTGTAACTATCAGGGAACATCCATTAAGGCAGCGCATTCCACAGCGTAGCAGTTCGCACAATAAAAGTGGAATCAAAGCGCTTCGTACGGGTTTTCGGAATATCAACCATAAAGCGGTGTCAATGACGTGAATGAATGTCTTTTCAGAGAAGTATTTTTTTGTGTCTGTATGTTTTGATGTCTGACTCATGTCAGTCATGACTAGGATTACCATCTATCTACTGGACCTTTAGACCTATAACCGGCTTAATAATTTGTCGCGCCTTTTTTGCTTGGACGCTTTTTTGTCAAACACAAAACAATTTTTTTTACAATAATACTAAAATGAATGCCACTTTTATTGAAATACCCGGCTTTGTCAGGACCTTTAAAAATATGATATAGCAACCCTAGTCGAGTCATGACTAGGGTTGTAAAATCTAGAAAACTACTTGACAAACAAAGCTAAACTTTTGCAGGTAGATTCTGGGGTGTAAAGTTCCACTTACAAAAGATTTTGCGAAACGGCCGTATTAAGGGGGGCAAATGGAGGTTGAAAGTTAATATGAAAAGTCTATGCATACAAAGTCAAGTGCAACAGCTAGTTTAAAAACAAAATAAAAAAATAGGCTTGCATTTGACCACCACCACGCCTGATGTTAAGCGATGATGCGGTCTACGATGGAGCATGCTTGCCTAGAAGAAAGTGATTTGAAGACACCCAGATTGTAACCATCGGGGAACACCCATTCAGGCAGCGCATTCAACAGACCAGCAGTTCGCTCGGTTTTAACTATAAGAAGATATCACCTACCTTCTCTCACAGAGAAAGGCATAGTCACAACACCATAAGCACCGGGCACTCCGTACAGACAGCAGATAAAGTCTGACAGGTAATCCAACACTGACAAGTCGTGCTCCACCACTATGATGAACCTGTGGTGAAAAAATATAGCTACAGATGCTGTTTCTATTACCATAAATCCTTACTAATATTATAAAAGCGAATGTAACTCTGTCTCTCTGTCTGGATGTTTGTTCGCTTTTCACGACTAAACGGCTAAGCCGATCTTTACTAAATTTGGCAGGAGGATAGTATGCATCCTGAAGACGGACATAGGGTACTTGGCCCCCCAAAAATATGCGGAAAAATTGGAAAATCGCGGGATTCAACTAGTATGGTATAAACTTTCTTTAAACGAATTTTTATCATTAAGAGTTTTACACTAGTTTTCTTTTTATCCTGTCGGTTTGCATTTTTAATTCAATTTTATCATTTCATCATCATATCAGCCATAGGACGTCCACTACTGGACATAGGCCTCCCCCATCGATCTCCAACAGGGCCGGTTGGAAGTGGCCTGCATCCAGCGTTTCCCTGCGGTCTCTTTTAGGTCGTCTGTCTATCTTGTGGGTGGACGTCCTACGCTGCGGTTACCGATCCGTGGTCTCTATTCCAGAACCTTTCGGCCCCATCGGCTATCTGTTCTGCGTGATTTGTGCCCTGCCCACTGCCTCTTCAACTTGCTTATCCGGTGGGCTGTCGGTGACTTTCGTTCAACTACAGATTTCCTCATTTCTGATTCGATCTCATTTTATCGTTTATATTAATATTATTTGCAAGGTATTGTATTCACTATTATGG
This sequence comes from Agriopis marginaria, assembly GCA_932305915.1. NCBI lineage: Eukaryota > Metazoa > Arthropoda > Insecta > Lepidoptera > Geometridae > Agriopis > Agriopis marginaria. The sequence continues at coordinate 8,883,617 of OW029933.1, forward strand.
CGATGGAAAACCAGTTACCAAAGTGATGTGCAGCATTGAATGCACAAAATGGGATCCCTTTACTAGGGATGTTTATTGTTTTTGACAGGTATGCAAACATAGCAGCCATACCATAGAGACCCGACGGAAAATGTTCCAGTTAACTTTTTGTTAAGTATTGAAATACCTTTCATAAATGATACCTCACATGTCCTAATAGGTTAAGTACTTATTGAGTAATTCGACAAAATTTGAGACTAGGAGGTGCCATCTTTTTGACATCATAATAGTTCACTCAACCAATTAAGAAAGCGACAATGTCAGTTTTACTATTCAGGAAACATCACTGAATCCAATGAAACCACTTGTTGGGATAATACTGCTGAGTCCAAAAAAATATTTTTTTTAATACTTCGCCTCCCTAATAAATAGATATATCATTGTGTTTTATGGAGTATTTGAACTACTGATACTTTTTAGTTTTGAACTGTATTGCTCAACTAGCGCCCGCTGTTTCACCCGCGTGCAACATGTTTCCTTGTCTTGAGTTTGCCTTTGGATCCTCGACCAGGGATAGAAACTTGTAGTGATAAATTCCTGCATATCAGTTGGTTTCCTCTTTACGCGACTTCACCATCGCAGCTTATGATATAGATAATGATATTGAAACGTCACACTCACTTGTCAGGATGTATGAGCGATCGAATAGTGCGGGCAGCGTTCAACCGTTGCTTTACATCCAAGTAGGAGGAAGGTTCGTCGAACATGAAGATGTCTCCGTTTTGGATGCACACCATCGCACACGCGAACCGTTGGAGTTCCCCACCGGACAGCGCCGAGATCTCGCGGTCGCGGATGTGCGAGAGATCTGAACAGAGAGAACAATAATATTAATTTTGTCATGAGACATAATAGACAGGTGCCGTACCTCTTACTATAGTACACATTACATAATTGTATTTTATATTAAATAAGTCTTATTATTAATATATAATAGTCTTGGTAAAACTGCAAACAATCAAGGGAAGCTTTCCTGAAACTTAATTCAAGATACTCCCGTAGATTGTCGAGTCTAAAACGTAACAAACTCTGGTAAGTTGTTGGGGTTGTCACAGGTCACCGCCTTTAAAACGTAAATCTTTCACATGCACCCTCTGCATGGAGACTGAAGAAACGGTCGCGCATTTGCTGCTGGAGTGCAGCAATGTGGCCGAACAACGAAATACTATTCTCAGATCACCGAGGACGCTCTGGGAATCCTGTGCAGGCATCAGCGAACTGCTGGCTATCCTAGAGGAGACCGGGTGGCTCAATTAGCTTCAGCCGGGTGACGCAAAATGGGCTAAAATAGCCTAGTTGCGGAAAATGCCAACTACACAAAAAAAAACAGTTTTGGTGTTGGCTTTGGCCCCACCAATACCTCTCAAATATCCGGGCTAGACCGAAGAATAAAAATTAATTAAAGAGCAATAATATTAATAATTTTTTTGTTATTTTAATTAATTATAGGTTTATTTTTGTTGGTAAAAAAATTCAATTAGACCAACAACAAACAAAAAACAACAAACAAACGATCAACATAATTATGGTATATAATCCCGCTGGTTGGAAAAGATGCCATTTTAACACTTGTTTATTAGTATGCGATTTAGTAATTTTACTCTCAATACCCACCCAACATTTTACATATTGCAGTCTGATTCTTCATCTCATCTTTCTTATCTAGCAGTTGACCGACGGTTCCCTTTACAGCCTTAGGGATTTGATCCACATACTGAGGCTTGATGAGGGCCTTCAGGTCATCCTCGAGGATCTTGGTGAAGTAGTTCTGGAGCTCGGAGCCACGGAAGTGGGACAAGATCTCCTGCCAGTCTGGTGGGTCCTACATCCAAGAAGTTTACTTGTTAGTTACTAATTAACAACAATTTTTTTTGGTATTTGTGAACAAATTTAAAGCCGATACTTGAGAAGTGTCAGTAAGTGTAGCTTTCCATGAGTGAATAACTTTCCAAAGAATCAGTCTGTAGATAGTTACATACGTCTTTATGATCATAATTCCAGAATCAGAAATATTTACGAAAATAGAAAATAAATAAATAATAATAAATATTCAGGACAATTTTGCACACACGGTCATCTGATGCTAGGTAAACCAAGCAAAGCTTGTACCAAAGTTAGAATGGCTTCAAGACATTTTTGTACGAAATTTGTTGTAGCCAGTTGCACCCATACAAACGAAACGTCAGTCATTTGAAGTCAGTTAGCAACTGTCACGCGAAGTTCGACGCGTTGATGTAAACAAGAATGTTTAGTCAAGGTTCACTCATATGCCTGGTAACAGATTTTTCTTCTCATATTCATTCTGTTTACTTCTCTTTTCTGACGCTTGTACTATGGCTGCCAGAGACTGATTTAACTTCTTTTTAATACATACTTAAATAGTTATTAACACCCAGATATAGAACAAACACAATGTTCATAACATGAATGTTTATCCTAGGTGGGAATCGAACCCATATCCCCAAGTGTAGAAAGCAGGTTCGCTACCAACTGGGCCACTGAGGCAGTCAAACTAGTTGATAAACTAGTTGAATAATTTCGATGACATTTACTTTGGTAATGCATTATGCAACATTGTGAATTGGAGAACATTGTTTTAACCTATTCACTAGTTATTATATGTCCAGTTGTCTTATAAATAATTTATATTGTTGTATTGTGAATGGTTTTAGAATTTTGTGATCAGTTTAACCATAATTAAACTAGTGAGACAAGATGGGAATTTAATCATTAGTTGGGTTATATTCACCCACAAGGTTAACACATCTTTGAAGGATGCTTTACACACACTATGAAACAGCTTCAAATATTACATCTTACAGAAAAGCGTCCCAAGTTGGGTTTCTGTTTGCCGGCAAGAATCTTCAGCGCAGTGGACTTGCCGATACCGTTCTGGCCGACCAGCCCCAGGACTTCACCGGGACGCGGGATGGGGAGCCGATGGAGTTTGAACGAGTTCTTGGAGTAACGATGGGTAGTGTGCTTCTCCAAGTTCGATGGGATGTTGATGATAGTGATAGCCTCGAAGGGACATTTCTGAAAAATAACATGTTTTGAGTTTTTATGGCAGCTGGCATGAGAGCTTAGTTTATCTGGTCTATTGAGAAACGTGCCAAAAAGCTCATCAGCAATAAATCCCTAGTGCAGACTTAGTTCCAAAGTCTTGAATATAGGCGCAATGTTGCAAGCCTGAATAATAATAGGTGTTTGCCAATAGTGACAATCTGAATGTTTTCATTTGCGAGTGTATCGGTTTCTTCTAGGCAAGAGAGCCCCATCGTAGACAGCTTCATAGCTGTCTGTGGAATGCGCTGCTTAAATGGTTGTTCCCGAAAGGTTACAATCTGGATGTCTTCAAATCACAAGTGAATCGGTTTCTTCTAGAGAAGCGTGCTCCAACATAGTCCGCATCATCGCTTAACATCAGGCGTGATGGAGGTCAAACGCAAGCCTATTAATGATGAAAAAAATAAAAACTAAACATGATGTGAGGAGGGGTCAAACGCAAGTTATTAAAAAAAAACTAGGTCAGTAAGCCAATATTAGGTTGCAAGAGTAATTTGTAGCACTGTGTCAATCAACTAGTCTATTTGATATGTAAATTATGGGGTGAACATTATAACTTTTAATCATTCTGTTACTGACACAATGTGGCATAAAATACATTGACGTCGATTCTGTCATACCATTCACTAAACTAAACCAATCTGACAGGAATAAAATTATCAGCCTCTCTTTTCATTTTAATATGTGAGAGAAGGATGGCAACAATTTTAGAGCTGTCAAATATAGTTTAGTTTAGAGTTCATCAGAATCTATGCCATTGTAGGATTTATACTTTTGTCTCTCTTACGATTTTAAATAAATACATTGTGACAATTGATCATTTTGGCACTTAGACAGTCGCACCTTTTAGACATTTAGGCATGTTGACTACAAAGCCCCTAAGGAGTCTTAGTGATATCAATGAAGCGTTAAAATTAAACCAATATGGTAGAGATTATTACAATACAACTCTTTATTGACATCACAGGAGGGGACCTTACATGATTAACCATAGGCACAAAAGGCGGTCTTAACCCTGAGAGCGATCTCTCCCAGACAATGGATGAGTAGATATAGATTCTTTGATTTGTTGAGTATGGATGGTTGTGTAGAATGAGGGTTTTTTGTTCAAATGAGAGAACCTTTTTATCATTTCTTGATTAAGGTAGTTCGTATTCGGCGCCTTACAACTGGTTGCCAGGAGGAAACGCTGATAAAGATCATAAATAAATAATTTATCACTAAATTGCTCACCTTGACACAAATACCACACCCAATGCAGAGTTCTTCGGAGATCGTGGCGATCTTATCGTTAGGCGTCACTTCGATGCAGAGCTTGCCCATTCGCACTACTGGGCAGCTTTTCTTGCACTCCTGTCTACATCTTTTCGGCTTGCAGCGATCTGCGTTAACGATCGCAATTCGCGTAAGTTTATCAGTCTCTTCATGGGATTTATTTCGAGACATAACTGCAGAAGAATAAGGCACTTGATTAACACAATATTTTCGCGGAATTACGACAAAAATATGAAAAACTTTCATTCGATAAGTGGCACAGATCCAGGTCCTAACCTCAATGCATATGTTTTAAGTTTTAGACAAAAGTTGTAAAGGAGGGTTATTTTAATCACTAGTTTAGAATCTACGTAACAAATAAAAGCACGTTAAATGGTTTTATACCTGATAAAAGTTATCGAACGTGGCCAACTTTTGCCGACGTTCGCGTGTCCTTTTACCTAGAAATGTCAAAAGAACAACTCAGCATGAAGGCCGTGAAGCTAGTTAAAAATTCGCAGAATAGTTTTTCGTTCAAAAATAAAAAAAATGCTTATAGCTTACTTTAGAAAATCTAAATAAAAGATATCCTATTGATGTTTTGGCTTTCGGTGTATAGTATCGTAAATAAAATAAGATAGGTGCGTAGAAAGAATTGATTTGCAAATATTTTACCAAATAGCTCACTGTGTACTGAAGTTCGCAAGTATTACGAAATATTGTTTGTCTGTTTTTGAACGAAGAGATGTTGCCAGAGAGTTAAAAGAAAATCGATTTTAATTCGATTTTCTTTAAAAAATTCGACAGTTTTAGACTTGGGCAAGAGATGCCTATCTCTATCTCTAGTGTTTACTTTCTTGCAAAACAAGAGTCGCGACGCGATTTAATGTAATTTATAATAGCTGCTTTGTGTTTTAGCAATAAGCTGGTTCCTGGTTTAGAATTCCGTTTAACGTGAGTATTTTTAAATCAAAGTTCTAATACCAGTCATTTTTATAGAGTCACAGCGTTGCACAAGTTTGTATTACAGCAGTTCTCCACCCTTTCCACTTTGTCTTCACTGAATAGGAAAGAAACTACGTTACAATGTTCAAACGACTGAGAACTAGCTAAATATACATATAGATGAAAGGAAGATATATGCATGTTTTCTTTCCATTCACCTACCATAAAATTTAAAAACCAACCTATGAGTTAACATGAGTTCTGGTGCATTAAAATAGTGCTTTTGGTAATACACTAGATAAGAAGGTATCTATCTATCTATCTATCAATGTTTACGAATCCAAATGCTTGTGTATAGTTAATTTTTACACAGTAGCAATGAGTATTGAAGATCCTATTCGTTGTTGTCTCACATACTACTTTCTTGCCAAATTTCATTAAAATCGGTTTAGTACCTAAGTTGTGAAAAGATAACAAAGAGATTGAGTTGATTTCGCATTTTCGCAATAAAGCCTCTCTGTGTTTGGCCCCATTGATGTCACATATAGGACCGGATTTGTCCCAAGAATCAAATGTTAAATAAATAATCTATATATATAAAAATTAATCTCTATTTACCTTGGTCACATCAAGTTGCAGCCGTGTTAATATCGTTATGTCGAACAGCTTATTTGTATTATTTGTATCATTAATTATTACATAATTATATATATATAATCTTACTAATATCTTACTAATATTATAAATGCGAAAGTTTGTGTGTAAGTGTGTAAGTGTGTAAGTGGGTAAGTGTGTAAGTGTGTAAGTGTGTATGTTTGGCTGAAGTCACCGCCGAAACTACTGGTCCGATTTGGATGAAATTTAGAATGTATATAGCTTATACCCTGGATTAACACATAGGCTACTTTTTATCCCGAAAAAATGCACGGTTCCTGTAGGATAATTTCAATTACACAAATCTCCACAACGGCTCAACAAATAAGTATGAAATTTGGTACAAAAACAGGCAAGCAGCCACATTGCAACACAAGCCACTTTTTATCCCGGAAAATTTGACAGTTCCCGTGGGATGGTATAATCATTCTTTTTCACAACGGCTCAAAAAAGAAAAAAAACTTTCTACGTTGCGTGGTTCGCTGGGCCGCAAGCGGCCCGCGAGGGTGAGTGTCAAGCACAAGTGACGTACAAAAAAGAAAAAAAAAACTTTCTAGGTTGCGCAAGCGGCCCGCGAGGGCGAGTATCAAGCACAAGTGACTTACCAAATAGAAAAAAAAAACTTTCTAGGTTGCGTGGTTCGCTGGACCGCAAGCGGCCCGCGAGTGTTAGTTAAGCACATGTGACGTACAAAAAAGAAAAAAAAAAAACTTTCTAGGTTGCGTGGTTCGCTGGGCCGCAAGCGGCCGCGAGGGCGAATGTCAAGCACAAGTGACGTACAAATAAGAAAAAAAAATATTTATAGGTTGCGTGGTTCGCTGGACCGCAAGCGGCCCCCGAGGGCGAGTGTCAAGCACAAGTGACTTACCAAAAAGAAAAAAAAACCTTTTTTAGGTCGCGCGGTTCGCTGAGCCGCAAGCGGCCCGCGAGGGCGAGTGTCAAGCACAAGTGACTTACCAAATAGAAAAAACAAACTTTCTAGGTCGCGCGGTTCGCTGGGCCGCAAGCGGCCCGCGAGGGCGAGTGTCAAGCACAAGTGACTTAACAATAAGAAAAAAAAAACTTTTTGAGGTCGCGCGGTTCGCTGGGCCGCAAGCGGCCCGCGTGGGCGAGTGTCAAACACAAGTGACGTACAAAAAAGAAAAAGAAAAACTTTCTAGGTTGCGTGGTTCGCTGGGCCGCAAGCGGCCCGCGAGGGCGAGTGTCAAGCACAAGTGACGTACAAAAAAGAAAAAAAAAACTATCTAGGTTGCGTGGTTCGCTGGGCCGCAAGCGGCCCGCGGGGGCGAGTGTCAAGCACAAGTGACGTACAAAAAAGAAAAAAAAAACATTCTAGGTTGCATGGTTCGCTGGGCCGCAAGCGGCCCGCGAGGGCGAGTGTCAAGCCCAAGTGACTTACCAAATAGAAAAAAAAAACTTTCTAGGTCACGCGGTTCGCTGGGCCGCAAGCGGCCCGCGAGGGCGAGTGTCAAGCTCATGTGACGTAAAAAAAGAGAGAAAAAAAAATTCTAGGTTGCTCAGTTCGCTAGGCCACAAGCGGCCCGCAAGGGCGAGTGTCAAGCACAAGTGACTTACCAAATAGAAAAAAAAAACTTTCTAGGTCGCGCGGTTCGCTGGGCCGCAAGCGGCCCGCGAGGGCGAATGTCAAGCCCAAGTGACGTACAAAAAAGAAAAGAAAAACTTTCTAGGTTGCGTGGTTCGCTGGGCCGCAAGCGGCCCGCGAGAGCGAGTGTCAAGCACAAGTGACGTACAAAAAAGAAAAAAAAACCTTCTAGGTTGCGTGGTTCGCTGGGCCGCAAGCGGCCCGCGAGGGCGAATGTCAAGCACAAGTGACGTACAGAAAAGAAAAAAAAACTTTCTAGGTTGCTCGGTTCGCTGGGCCGCAAGCGGCCCGCGAGGGCGAGTGTCAAGCACAAGTGACTTACCAAATAGAAAAAAAAAACTAGGTTGCTCGGTTCGCTGGGCCGCAAGCGGCCCGCGAGGGCGAGTGTCAAGCACAAGTGACGTACAAAAAAGAAAAAAAAAACTTTCTAGGTTGCGTGGTTCGCTGGGCCGCAAGCGGCCCGCGAGAGCGAGTGTCAAGCACAAGTGACGTACAGAAAAGAAAAAAAAACTTTCTAGGTAGCGCGGTTCGCTGGGCCGCAAGCGGCCCGCGAGGGCGAGTGTCAAACTCAAGTGACGTAAAAAAAGAGAGAAAAAAAATTCTAGGTTGCTCAGTTCGCTAAGCCGCAAGCAGACCGCAAGGGTAAGTGTCAAGCACAAGTGACGTACAAAAAAGAAAAAAAAAACTTTTTAGATTGCGTAGTTCGCTGGGCCGCAAGCGGCCCGCGAGGGTGAGTGTCAAGCACAAGTGACGTGCAAAAAAGAAAAAAAAACTATCTAGGTTGCGTGGTTCGCTGGGCCGCAAGCGGCCCGCGAGAGCGAGTGTCAAGCACAAGTGACGTACAGAAAAGAAAAAAAAACTTTCTAGGTAGCGCGGTTCGCTGGGCCGCAAGCGGCCCGCGAGGGCGAGTGTCAAACTCAAGTGACGTAAAAAAAGAGAGAAAAAAAATTCTAGGTTGCTCAGTTCGCTAAGCCGCAAGCAGACCGCAAGGGTAAGTGTCAAGCACAAGTGACGTACAAAAAAGAAAAAAAAAACTTTTTAGATTGCGTAGTTCGCTGGGCCGCAAGCGGCCCACGAGGGCGAGTGTCAAGCTCAAGTGACGTAAAAAAAGAGAGAAAAAAAAATTCTAGGTTGCTCGGTTCGCTGGGCCGCAAGCGGCCCGCGAAGGCAAGTGTCAAGCACAAGTGACTTACCAAATAGAAAAAAAAAACACTAGGTCGCGTGGTTCGCTGGACCGCAAGCGGCCCGCGCGGGCGAGTGTCAAGCACAAGTGACGTACAAAAAAGAAAAAAAAACCTTCTAGGTTGCGTGGTTCGCTGGGCCGCAAGCGGCCCGCGAGGGCGAATGTCAAGCACAAGTGACGTACAGAAAAGAAAAAAAAACTTTCTAGGTAGCGCGGTTCGCTGGGCCGCAAGCGGCCCGCGAGGGCGAGTGTCAAGCACAAGTGACTTACCAAATAGAAAAAAAAAACTAGGTTGCTCGGTTCGCTGGGCCGCAAGCGGCCCGCGAGGGCGAGTGTCAAGCACAAGTGACTTACCAAATAGAAAAAAAAAACTAGGTTGCTCGGTTCGCTGGGCCGCAAGCGGCCCGCGAGGGCGAGTGTCAAGCACAAGTGACGTACAAAAAAGAAAAAAAAAACTTTCTAGGTTGCGTGGTTCGCTGGGCCGCAAGCGGCCCGCGAGAGCGAGTGTCAAGCACAAGTGACGTACAGAAAAGAAAAAAAAACTTTCTAGGTAGCGCGGTTCGCTGGGCCGCAAGCGGCCCGCGAGGGCGAGTGTCAAACTCAAGTGACGTAAAAAAAGAGAGAAAAAAAATTCTAGGTTGCTCAGTTCGCTAAGCCGCAAGCAGACCGCAAGGGTAAGTGTCAAGCACAAGTGACGGACAAAAAAGAAAAAAAAAACTTTTTAGATTGCGTAGTTCGCTGGGCCGCAAGCGGCCCGCGAGGGTGAGTGTCAAGCACAAGTGACGTGCAAAAAAGAAAAAAAAAATCTTTCTAGGTTGCGTGGTTCGCTGGGCCGCAAGCGGCCGCGAGGGCGAGTGTCAAGCACAAGCGACGTACAAAAAAGATTTAAAAACTATCTAGGTTGCGTGGTTCGCTGGACCGCAAGCGGCTCGCGAGGGCGAGTGTCAAGCACAAGTGACGTACAAAAAAAAAAAAAAAAAAACATTCTAGGTTGCTCAGTTCGCTAGGCCACAAGCGGCCCGCAAGGGCGAGTGTCAAGCACAAGTGACTTACCAAATAGAAAAAAAAAACTTTCTAGGTCGCGCGGTTCGCTGGGCCGCAGGCGGCCCGCGAGGGCGAATGTCAAGCCCAAGTGACGTACAAAAAAGAAAAAAAAATACTTTCTAGGTTGCTCGGTTCGCTGGGCCGCAAGCGGCCCGCGAAGGCAAGTGTCAAGCACAAGTGACGTACAAAAAAGAAAAAAAAACTTTCTAGGTCGCGCGGTTCGCTGGGCCGCAAGCAGCCCACGAGGGCGAGTATCAAGCTAAAGTGACGTAAAAAAAGAGAGAAAAAAAAATTCTAGGTTGCTCGGTTCGCTGGGCCGCAAGCGGCCCGCGAAGGCAAGTGTCAAGCACAAGTGACTTACCAAATAGAAAAAAAAAAATCTAGGTCGCTTGGTTCGCTGGACCGCAAGCGGCCCGCGAGGGCGAGTGTCAAGCTCAAGTGACGTACAAAAAAGAAAAAAAAACTTTCTTGGTTGCGTGGTTCGCTGGGCCGCAAGCGGCCCGCGAGGGCGAGTGTCAAGCACAAGTGACTTACCAAAAAGAAAAAAAAAACTTTTTGAGGTCGCGTGGTTCGCTGGGCCGCAAGCGGCCCGCGTGGGCGAGTGTCAAGCACAAGTGACGTACAAAAAAGAAAAAGAAAAACTTTCTAGGTTGCGTGGTTCACTGGGCCGCAAGCGGCCCGCGAGGTCGAGTGTCAAGCACAAGTGACGTACAAAAAAGAAAAAAAAACTATCTAGGTTGCGTGGTGCGCTGGGCCGCAAGCGGCCCGCGAGAGCGAGTGACAAGCACAAGTGACGTACAAAAAAGAAAAAAAACTTTCTACGTTGCGTGGTTCGCTGGGCCGCAAGCGGCCCGCGAGGGTGAGTGTCAAGCACAAGTGACGTACAAAAAAGAAAAAAAAAACTTTCTAGGTTGCGCAAGCGGCCCGCGAGGGCGAGTATCAAGCACAAGTGACTTACCAAATAGAAAAAAAAAACTTTCTAGGTTGCGTGGTTCGCTGGACCGCAAGCGGCCCGCGAGGGCGAGTGTCAAGCACAAGTGACGTACAAAAAAGAAAAAAGAAAAACTTTTTAGGTTGCGTGGATCGCTGGGCCGCAAGCGGCCCGCGAGGGCGAGTGTCAAGCACAAGTGACGTACAAAAAAGAAAAAAAAAACTTTCTAGGTTGCGTGGTTCGCTGAGCCGCAAGCGGCCTCGAGGGCGAGTGTCAAGCACAAGTGACGTACAAAAAAGAAAAAAAAAACTTTCTAGGTCGCGTGGTTCGCTGGGCCACAAACGGCCCAGCCAGGCCAGGAATTTAACTTTAGATCTCCTGCTCATAAAGCACCGTGTACCTACTGACCATCAATATCCAGGATGAAATACATAAAACGTATTTAGTCGCGTCCTAAAATAAAGCTTTTTGCTTAGTACTTCATAATTTTTCCCTAGAACAACGCGGGCAAAGCCGCGGGCGGAAGCTAGTTATATATATATATTCATATTAATTGCATATCTATGAGTATATTTCTTTTAAAGAGTTTTAAGTAATAGTGTGTATTACTATTAGATTGTATGTGTCTGGTATAAGCAAAAATTTTATAGTCTATCCTCTACTGCACACCCCACCTTCTACGTCTTCTCTAAATCCTTTTCATCCTTATGTTGCCTGGAAAAGATCGCTTTTAGCGATAAGGCCGCCAGTTGTTACACTGGTATTTAAAAGTTTTTTGTTCTCTCTATAAAATTTAATGGTGTAAACAATAAAGAGTTAATCAATCAATCTTACGCTACTTGAGAACGATTTAACTATTTTTATTCATCTTTTTTTGCAGGTTTTCCAATACTTAGTAGAACGTTCTTACTAAAGAAAAAATAAGATAATTGGTCAGGAAATTGGAAAATTTCAGAAAACTTTATGAGGATTTTAACTCGCCGTTATTATTTCAGATGCTAGAAGTGTGCGTGGACAGCTTGGAGTCAGCGGTGAATGCCATTCGCGGCGGCGCCGACGAGCTGGAACTATGCAGTGCACTTTATGACGGAGGGCTCACTCCCTCCCCCGGACTAGTGAAGGAAGTGTTAAGAATGGTTAGTTATCATCTGCCACCTATTTTTTACCACCAACGAAAAAGAGGGGTGTTTTAAGTTTAATGTGAGTATCTGTATCCGTGTGTCTGTCTGTGGCATCGTAGCTCCCAAACGGCTAAACCGATTTTGATTTGGTTTTGTTTATTTGCAAGGTACGTCTTGTCCGAAAGTGTTTTTAGTTATGATTCAAGAAAATCAGTATTCACGAAAAATTCACCAATTTCTTTTTAGAGTCCTTAATCTTCGTAGAAGAGATGAAGATCCTTCTTCAATGAAAATCGGACACATGAACACACTTACAAAACAATAAATTGATTTATAAACGGGAAGAACTAATTCTCAAGATACAGGTGTGTACTACAGTTTGGGCATTAGTGCGACATACGAGTGGATATGTAACGATTTCTGAAAAATATAAATATTGAATTTGAATTTAATACTATGTTTCAGAAAAATATCTCTGGCCTCAGTGTATAACACTGTTTTAAACTATCACGTTTGTTCACTAAAGTTATATATGATTAGTTATGGGATATTTACCGTGGTGTGGTTGTGGAATGAGCTTGCAATATGAATGATATGATATGGGAGGGAGGCCTTGTTCAGCAGTGGACATTTAATGGCTGATGATGTGTGTGTGTGTGTGTGTGATATGGGATAAATGTCTTCCCGTGAATATGGTGCATATAACTGTGCTGAAATATTGGAAGCTCATTACCACAACCTTACCACGGTAAATATCCCATAAATAATCATATAAGTTAAGTATAGTGTAGTCATCATATCATCATAATTAGCCTTTTTAACAGTCCACTGCTAGACTTAGCCTACCCTCGAAAGGGTGATTGGGCCATATCCACCACGCTGGCCCAGTGCGGTTTGGTGGATTCACATACATCATTGAATTCCTTCTCTGGTTTCCTCACGATGTTTTCCTTCACCGAAAAGCCAGTGGTATGAAAATCCGTACATAAGCTCCAAAGAGCTCATTGGTGGAGCCCCGGGTTTGAACCCGCGATCTCACGCTTTCAAGTCTGGCGGTCTCCCAAATAGGCTACCACGGTTTATACGGTATAGTGTAGTGCTTCATACATTTTACATACGAGTATAATAACAATTTACTTCTGTATGTTCCAGGTGAGGACACAGCCCGCTAAACGGAGAACGAAAGTAAACGTGATGCTGCGATGTCGCGGCGGAGACGACTTCATCTATTCAGAACAAGAACTCACCACCATGCTCTCAGATATAGAGATATTCAAAGATATAGGCGCAGACAGATTCGTTTTTGGCGCCCTAACAGCGACTCAACAGATCGACGAGCCCAAATGCGTCAGAATCCTCACTAAAGCCAGCCCGAAACCGGTCACATTCCACAGAGCATTCGACCTATGTTCAAACCCAAAAACAGCCATAGAAACTATTATAAAACTTGGCTTCGATAGATTACTAACTAGCGGCCAAAGACCGACAGCAGATGATATAGACGCCGTACATCTTATACGGTCTTTATTAGACTCCTTTGGTAGACAAATAGATATAATGCCCGGTGCAGGCGTGAATCTGAAAAATGCAAGAAGTTTCATAGATATAGGATGCAAAATAGTGCATAGCTCTTGTAAAATTGAGAGGCATTTAGCTAAAGTAGAAAGGAAATTGACAATGGGGTCGTGCGACTTTAGATTATATATCACAGATGCTGATATTGTAAAGAGTATGAAGGAAACTTTGAAAGGTGTTAACTCAAGTGAAAGTGTAAAGAGAGAAGCTGACTCTAGTACAAACTAAACTGATTGTGAGTAATATTTATAGTAATTATAGTGAGTTTATAATGATGCCTTGTTTTTGTAATAAATGGTACCTGTAAAACTAATTTAGCTCTTTAGGCGATGTTTTCCCACTATACAGATGACCATAAACCCATATAGTAATATTTGTAATAAAGTCACATTTAGAGGAGCAAAACTTCGTAGAGAAAATAAAATCTTAAACCATAAAACCATGGCGGTTAAGCGTTTCGACTACATCTATTTTTAAGGTCATCAGCCATTAAATGTCCACTGCTGAACAAAGGCTCTTATAGAGGGGTGTTACCATAATCCCCACGCTTGGTAGGTGGCTTGGGGATTGCAGTACGTTCACCGTGTACTACTAATAAGACGCTGCTGCAAATCCTCCGGTGACCGGTGATTCTGGTCGTAGTTTTAGGACATAGCCGGGTCCAATCCGGGTCCCGAGTACTAAATTCATAGGCGTTTTTAAATTGTGACCGCGATGGTTACTGAATATATTTTAGGTATGTATATACAAGTACAGAAGATTCACCGCAAAATCATTCAAATAAGTACCTAGCGACTCTTGCTACTACACAATAAAGTGCAATTCAGGACGCGCGAGCGCTAACTACCTACAGCTATATTAACCTCTGTCTATCGTCGCGTTATCTCTGTCTATAAATATTTATATTCGGGACATTTTTGCACACACGGTCTTCTGACCCCAAAGTAAACAAAGCTTGTGATATGGCTACCAGAGACTGATATACAGTAGAATTCATATATAACGACTTCGCTTATAACGACTAACCTATTTTAGCGACGATATTGTTTACTCAAATTAGGTTTCATAATAAATGTACTCAAGAAATAATCCTGCCGTTTTGTGCGTCATCCGGTTAGTACGACATAGTATCGGCAGTCCCTTGAAGGTCGTTATATCCAGATTCTACTGTACATACATAATTATATTAAATATATTCACATCGCTCGAAGAACCGATTACCGATGGGGAAGAAAGGTTCTTGAGTGGAGACCACGAAACGGAAGACGCAGCGTAGGTAGGCCTCCCACTAGATGGACCGACGACATTGTGAAAGTCGCGGGCATCCAGTGGTGGATGCAGATGGCAGGCTGTCGTTCAGTGTGGAGGTTAAAGGGGGAGGCCTATGTTCAGCAGTGGACGTCTTCTGGCTGATGATGATGATTAAATATATTTAAATACTCATATAGATATTAACACCCAGATATAGAACATACAAATGTTTGCCCTAGGTGGGAATCGAACCCACACCCCCAAGCGCAGAAGGCAGGTTCACTACCAACGGACCAACGGGCTATCAATCGCGCGGCAGTTTTGTCTAGACCGTTTCCACCACGTACTTGTAGCTTTATACCTAAATTGCGGAGTGCGCCAGGCATATGAAAACATCAATAAATACCGCAGCCCGTTTATAACAGAGGTTTTCACGTGAAAAACGCTGCCTCGCTTAATGACGCCGTTACGGAGTCACGACACAACGACTATAATATTGCGCTCTTTCTGTTTCTAGCAGGGTAAACGAGGGTACATATTTTTTTCGGATGTCCATGATCACAGCCGGCCCTTAGGTAGTAACAGACAGGGAGCGACTAGAATGCATTTATCACTTGCTACCCTAAGATTTTTATTAATTAATTTAGGTCAATAAATGAAAATGAAATTTTGAAAGTGACATATCCTACTCTACAGTGTAAACTTTATATAATGACCCTTAAGGAACTGTGCATATTATGGCGTTAATGATAGTTGTCGTTAAATGGAGAAAAGAAAAATCAATATTATTTTACTATTATAACATTACTTATTATACTTATTGTATGTATTTCATCATCAAAATTTCAGCCATAGGACGTCCACTGCTGGACATAGGCCTCCCCCATCGATCTCCAAAAGGGCCGGTTAGAAGCGGCCTGCATCCAACGTTTCCCTGCGGTCTCTTTTAGGTCGTCTGTCCATCTTGTGAGTGGACGTCCTACGCTGCGCTTACCGGTCCGTGGTCTCCATTCCAGAACCTTTCGGCTCCATCGGCCATCTGTTCTGCGTGATGTGTGCCCTTGTATGTATTTACTAGTAAAGTATAAGATTTACAAACAAAAAACATTGATTTTGATAGAAATAACATTTGAAAGTTTGTACGCAACTAAGAATATGATAACGTGACGTAACGTGTGTTTCGTGTGATAAGACAATGCGTAACATAGGCTTAGCTGAGGTAAACACGTGCAAGGTAATTACTACAAACAAAAGAACGAATCATTACTTATATTATAAAAGCGGAAGTAACTCTGTTTCTCTGTCTGGATGTTTGTTCGCTTTTCACGACTAAACCGCTAAGCGTCGAAAACGTAAATCTTAACGAATTTTGGCAGGATGATAGTGTACCTACATCATATGGGCGGACATAAGGTACTTATTCCTCCAGAAAATGCGGGAAAACTGGAAAATCACGGGTAGCACCGCGGGATTGAGCTAGTTTATTATAATTTTCGGTACTTATGATTCCATAAAAAAGTAAATACAAGGTACTTACGAGGTGTTACTTACTTTTTATTGCTTCATCATCATCAGTCAGAAGACGTCCACTACTGAACACAGGCCTTCCTCTTTAACCTCGACACTGAACGAAAGTCGCCATCTGCATCCACTGGATGCCCGCGACTCTTACGATGTTGTCGGTCCATATAGTGGGAGGCCTACCTACGCTGCGTCTTCCGAGTCTTAGTTTCCACTCAAGAACCTTTCTTCCCCATCGGTAATCGGTTCTTCGAGCGATCTGTTTTTTAAAAATTTTGTTAAAAAAAAAAGACTTATTGGGTAGGTGAGAATTTTTTACATACCTATTCCAAATAAAGTAGCCCTGGATCTCACACTAGGTGGGGCCTGTGTCGTGAGATTCAGTTCTCCCTTCCCAGTTAAAGTTAGAGTTATTAGTAGACTTAAAAAAATGTTAGTACTCAAATGTATTTTTTTTTATTTTTTTTATTTTTATTAAAAAATTAAAAATAAAAGCGTGCCACTATATAGAGTTTACACTGTATTTATTTCCATAATACCATAGTCTTTCATCGTCCGTCGTTCTGATATTGCATCCCGTGGCACCATAATGGCGTCATTAACCGCGGCCGGCGGTTTCTCGTAAAACCTCTGATAAACGACCAACGGTACGGTATTTATTGATGTTTTCAGGAAACAGCCACAACCATCCTTTAACAGTAATTGCGGTTACAGCGAGTGCATGATTATGGTACATTTTGTAAATGTACGATATGTATCAGGGTTTTCTAGGCAAACGAACTCTAACGTAGACCGCATCATCGCTTAACATCAGGCGTGATGGTGGTCAAGTGCAAGCCTATTATTTGTTTTAAAAAAAATGTTTCGTGGTAAATAAGGTGTTATGCCATTTCCGTAAGGGAATTTTTGATTTTAGTATAATGATGGCTTGTTCACGTTTCGTAGCCTGTTTTTAACCGACGACGCAAAAAAGGGCTTTCTCGTAAAACCTCTGGTTAACGACCTATACGGTATTTTTTGATGTTTTTAGAAAACGGCTACCAGTTGCGGTTACAGCGAGTGCATGATTTTATTCACATTTAACAGTCATTATGGTACATTTTGTGGAAAATACTTACGGTGTTGCCATTACCGTAAGGCGTAAAGGATTTAATACATTTTTGATTTTAAAATAATGATGGCTTGTTTACTTTCGTAGCCAATTTTTAGCCCTCGACGCAAAAAGAGGGGTGTGTCTCGTAAAACCTCTGATTAACGACCTACGGTACAGTAATTTTTGATGTTTTAAGTAAACGGCCACCAGTTGCGGTTACAGCGAGTACATGATTTTATTCACATTTAACCGTCATTTTGATACATTTTGTAAATAAATTGTGGTAAATACTTACGGTGTTGCCATTTCCGTATACATTTTTGATTTTATAATAATGATGATTTGTTCACATTTACGCCAAAATATAATTTTTTATCATAAGTTTTGTGAAAGAAATGTTGTACTTTGAATGTATTTAATACAAAACCTTAAAAATTTATCCTTGAAGGCCAAAGAGCGAAGAGAGACGATGTATTGTGCCCTCATTTAAATTCATCCGCATAATTTCAGCAGGGTCATAAAGGAATTTGTCTGTCGCCGCGTGATAAATTGCCTGAATTCGAAAAGAAGGTCCTTACTATGCCCGCATCGTCGCAATCTTTTTATTCAACCCGCCATCCATCATGGTGTCAAAACAATCTCTCATAATATTGTCCTTTCAGGCGAGTTTGGGAGTTTTGGTACTAAATAGCTACTTGTTTTATGATGCTTGGCCCTCACATTTTTGGACGAAAAAAATCACAAAAACTGGATTTTTGGCGTTCTGATTCTATCAAATTGAAAGCTTATTAAATTCCTAAAGACCATCCTATTAAAGACAATTAAATTCCTGCAATAAACAGATCTGTATTTATAATTGAATATGACGGCTTGAAATTTAAATATTTAATAAAACATACAAACTCCACAAAATAATAATATAGGCCAGATACTCTTCCACCAATAGTCCGCCACAGCAAAATTCCAGTTGTTTTTTTTATTTAAATTTGGTCATAGGATATTTACTGTACTTACCACTTTTTACAATCAGTTCACCTAGGGGTCCACGATTCAAGAGACATACCCCCCTACCTCTCAGCAAATAAAAATACAAAGTCCCTACGGCGCACTGCCATAGTGACGCCAAAATCGCTTCCAAAACTACGTGAATTCCCAATAAATACACGACTCACGCACACATACGCATTCAAAACTACGTGAATTTCTTGTCAGAACGTCGTACTGAAAACATCCGTTTTAAAAAGAAACAATGACTTCTTGCAGTGTTAAGAACTGTAAAAACAACACAAAAGTAAATAAGAAGAAGGATGGAATATTTCCACACTTCACTTCACTTATTTTGATGAATTACACGACACGAACTTCGACTACGCACACAATCATGTTTCAAAAAGTGGTTTCACTTTTCGTGTTCGCGGTAGTCCCTCTATATTTTTATTTGCTCTGAGCCCTACCTACAGTGTAGGTAGGACCCTTAACTTTTGTTTTACTGAGATAGGCCCAAAATTGCTTTTTCAGTAAACTGCTCGCTGAATAACGATAATAAGTAAGACTGCTGGTGTGTTACCCCTACTACCCCTGTTGATTTTTTAGGACTACGAAATAGATCAATTTTTTACTGTCATAATATCTAGATCAACCTACTTCCTTGATCGAAGCGATATATCCTTCGATCAAGGTAATGGAAGCCTGCGTCTCGGGGTTTTAGCTGGGTGGCTATCTTTGCACATCAAACAGTTTTGAAAACCAACAACTACACGTAAAAACCGAAATTAGTGGACCTGCATCCTTGTAGAAATTATTCCGGTACGTAAACTATCATTATCATCATCAGCCTGAATGACCCACTGCTAGGTATAGGTCTCCTTTTGTTTATGCCACTCTCCCCGGTAAAACTATATCTAAATATAAATGTACGTAAACTACAACTTTTAGCAAATTCATATTTTATCACACATACATACATATGTTATTCACGATCCGGAAGACGCAGCGTAGTTAGGCCTCCCACTAGATGGACCGACGACATAGTGAGAGTCGCTGGCATCCAGTGGATGCAAAAGGCAGGCTGTCGTTCAGTGTGGAGGTTAAAGGGGGAGGCCTATGTTCAGCAGTGGACGTCTTCTGGCTGATGATGATGATATTTTATCAGTAGGCAAGTTTTTCCTGGCAACTAAGAAAATTGATACCTACATAAATAATACTTGCTAAATAAACAAAACTATAAAAAGGGTAGAAACCTCGAATAGATCGGATAAACAGGGGAGATATGGTAAAAATGACTAAGTGTGTGGTACTTTCAGTTTTTGGGTTAAGCGGTTTAGCGGTATAGTGAAAAAAGTGGATGTAACATGGAGACATTTGTAACACGAACGATAAATTGTAATAAGGCATATCTCCTTTGTTTATCTGACCTGAAGTAGAAAAATATAAATAAATACATGATAAAAAGGTCATGTACCTATGGCCTGAGCGCAAAGTTTAAAAAATGATTTTTACCCGAGCATCAATCATTCATCTAAAGCACCCGGGGGTTGTTGGGACTGACGTATTGTCTGATGGTTTACAAATGAACTCGGGATTTAATGGTCTTTATAAACATCGAGAGTGATTCCCGGAGCCTGTTTGGGTTCCGCATTCAATGGTTTCTGATAAATCATCTTCGGATCATCATGACGATGGCACTTAGGTACAGACTACAGTCTAAGGATTGTTTAATTATACAACATGCAAGTGCCCTTATTAACTAAACAGAATAACTTAATACAAAATACCTAAACTAGGCACCTACTTATACTCGCTCCAAGCATTTATTTGCTCTGAGAGCTGTAATAACATTGTAAAAAGTAGAATGAAAACCACGATGTCACATCACACGCTTTGTAGACAGACACACACTTTAGAATTGAAAGGGTTTACTAATTAGTTTCATTTGGGGTCTGTTTTAGAGACCCCAAAACGAACACAAAAAAATCCAAAAAAATAAAGAAAAAAAAAATATTCCCCTGGCGACGTGTATCTATGTAAACTTAAGATTCTAAAGTTTAGATGGATACACGTCGCCAGGTTTTTTTTTAGACTAAATTGTTGTTTTAACTTTCCATTTTGACTAATTTTAGTTTACAAAAATAAGTCAGTTTAGGTAGGTACATCTAAAGTTCCTGTGTTTTTGAACCGCGAGTCGAACTTGCCCGGTTATATTCAAGCGGGGTAAAAACAAACTGATTATTTAATGTTGTTTTTAAAATAACAAAAAGTTTCTCTGGATTGGATAAAAGTTACCTTTGATAATCAATATTATTTACAAAAGGTTTTTTAGCCTTCCTTAGAAACGTAAAGTTCATCTACGAGTACTTATGCTTAAAATTTCGTCCTGCGAAAAATTTAAAGAAGTTTTTATATGTGGGTATGATTTACTTGTGTTTTATGCATTTAATTTATCTTTATAGTTGCATATATCTTTTTTATGCAAATGCAACGTGACGCGCAATTCGTTTGTGGCTAGCCTGATGATAAGTGTCAGGCTTACCTCTAACTTGCAGAATTTATAATTTCAAAACTTAAAAATCCTGCGCGGCAATGAAGGCTTTACTCTGAGATATTAGATGCAATTAGATGTCAAATCTTTTTATGCGCAGTAACTTCCTTACCCTTGGATCCGAAACACAGTAAAAGCAATGTTCATATTCGTGGCGACATTTTTCGCTCTGCGAAAAGGATAAAAAAAATATCATATTTTCATTCAAGAATTTATTTCAGTGAATTATAGTGAGCTTACAATCTAACTCCCTACAGTCCAATTATAAAATAAGGCTTTACCGTGAGATGTGAATTACAGTAGGTATAATACTAAGTTTTAATCTATTTAATTACTTAGGTATTACAACTTAACTTTCACACTTAGGATAAGGCAGTTTTGCAAACCGTGTGGTGCATTACCCTAATATTTACAACGAATTAGTATCTAAAGGTATGTACCTAAGGTATAAATTGATAAGATTTTGGTCAAATTTGAAACTTACAAATAGTTAATATGTAAAGCGTTTCTTTTGGAGCCTTACGGTACAAGCGCGTAAGGGGTATACTATAAAAAAAAGACTTACGTTCGATAAATACTTAATAGAACTTAAATCTATTATTACCTATTGTTTTTTTTTATCAGCCATTCGGTTACAAATACAAAGGTTTAAGTTTCTACAGTTTTTGAGGGTAGGTGCATATTATTTTAAAGCTTAGTTACCTAACCTATAAAATTGAACGGCGTCTTACCACCTTTGAGGCTTTCTCACTGTTTTGTCGACGAAAAACTAGACTCGAGGTCCAGTTTGGTTAGGAAAGCAAATTCTAAGACAACTCAGATTGTACTCCAAGAGAAAGATCTTAAAGAAGAACATTTAGAAGGCACAGTGTCCACGAGGCCATTGATTAGATACCTACAGCGTTTCAGATCCTGTGAACTCCAAACAGTTTTGAAATTAGCTGATAAATGCCAATTGCCAAACTGATTAGTCCTTACAGACTTTAGCTTGGTCAGATTCACCATTCATTCAGACCTGATATCCAGGTCGAAGAAAATCACATTCAATGTCGTTAGAAAACGATCGCCCTTTGTCAGAGCAATCTTAAAACTGCTAGACAATCACTGAATGCCTGTTAGTCTTCTTGTCAGGCGCATAGGGCTCCAGCTTTGCTGGTTCCGTGTTCAGTGCGCTATAGTCCACGGGGAAGGGGGGCTGGGGTAAGGTGTCTTTAGGGGGGACAAGGACCCATTGGCCGGGGCCGTTGGGGTTCTTGCCCATCAGCCAGTTGGTGAAGCAATGCACGTAGGTGCCGTAGTCCAGGATTAAATAGCCGTTCTGTAAAAGAAAATTCAAGTTTAGTTTCACTCCACGTAACACAAGTATCATGTTACTTTAAATGTTATACCCACTGGGTTACGCGGAAAGGGTTCTATAGTACCGAATGACGATACACTTATATTAACTTTGATAATACCAGTCATTATGAACAACTTTTAAAGCGCATGGGACAATTTAATGGCCAGTGTATTAGTTTATACTAACATATTTTTAGCTGTGATTAATTGCCACTAACTAATCAAGTCAAGTCGCGGGCATCCAGTGGATCCAAAAGGGTGGCTGTCGTTCAGTATGGAGGTTAAAGGGGGAGGCCTATGTTCAGCAGTAGACGTCTTCTGGCTGATGATGATGACGATGATGATGAACTAATCAAGTAAGTACCTATTTGACGCGATTCGATCCGTCCGATGCGTACCTACGATGCGGGTAAGACAATGCCCACCAATATCTATACCTACCTATCTATGAAGCATGAGAAAGTCTACTTATAGGTACCTACCTAATTAAAATAATAACATGAAATAACAAAAAGAAATTACCTATACTCAACTATCTAAAATGAGAATTTTCGAGAAAATGTAGCTAACTAATGAAGCTATTATAAAAAAAAAATACAATCTGAACAACAAATTAATTACGGAAAACCTTTTTATTTCGATTTACACTTGTTCGTAGGCGATGTAAATGTAAAGAGAACAGAAAACCCCGAAGGGATCATTATAACGGTGCGGTAGAGAGGTTTTATCGATAAAATAATTTAGAGAATATCGTGTTGCCACACCCTTGCCATGCGATCGTAGCATTGTTACTATCGCATCGATATTCACGGTACCTTGAAGCGGAAGAACTTTTTAAAACATTTTCTTCAGATGTGAAAAAAAAACTTTTTACACCACCTGCTCGTCAATGTCCATTTACATATCATGCAACCTCAACGTAAAGTAAAGCATTATCTCTTAAGGGATATAAAGTTATATGAAACTCCCTAGGGAATAAAGTGAGTTGATTTTGGAACGTCAAATTCGTGTGGAAACTCAAGTGGAAAAGTAGAAAAATGCCCATATGGCATTGTAATGAGGCTTGTTCGAAAATCGAACTAGCTACCATAAACAGATCTCAAAAAAAAAGTTGCGTTTACAAAGAATGTGAAACAAAAGACATAGCTGTTAAAATTTGCAAGTTGAAGTGGCAATGGGCAGGCCACATCGCTCGAAGAATCGATAACCGATGGGGAAGAAAGGTTCTGGAGTCGAGACCACGAACCGGAAGACGCAGCGTAGGGAGGCCTCCCACTAGATGGACCGACGACATTGTGAGAGTCGCGGGCATCCAGTGGATGCAAAAGGCAGGCTGTCGTTCAGTGTGGAGGTTAAAGGGGGAGGCCTATGTTCAGCAGTGGACGTCTTCTGGCTGATGATGATGATGATGATGAAACAAAAGACGGTGTTTGGTGCTGTGATATACAGTGAATTTTATTGAAATGCTTTTTATTGTCTCGCAGACTACACCACAGAAAAAGTTATTTATATTACATTACCTACAATATTTTTTTATTATTTTTACATTTCGACAACTTTTTTTAATGGGCTACAATAATTAGTAGGTTGAAATGAAATACTTACACTGGTCATCCTATCGTAAGCAGTGTCGATGATTTCGTCGAGCCGGTTCGCCGAGATTCCTATTACAGATCTGTAGAACGCTGCTAACGCTGGCTTGGTAATTTCACCAGAATCTGTAAACAATGCAGATTAAAAAAATATTAGGCAAATATTGAAGAAATATATCAAAGAAATCCGCTTGAGTAACAGTCACCTTTTGGTTATTAAATGTAAAAAAGACCCTATTTATTACCAATATTTCAAGTACCTAATATTGCAAACAGTATGTATTGATAGCCCCTTTGGTCCAGTCCAGTCGGTAGTGAAGCTGCCTTCTGAGCTTGGGGGCGCGGGTTCGATTCCCACCTAGGACTAACATTAATGTGATAAACATTTGCGATTGTTCTATATCTGGGTGTTGATATCTATTTAAAATTATACATGTGTGTAAATCAGTCTCTGGCAGCCATATCACAAGCTTTGCTTAGTATGGGGTCAGATAACCGTGTGTGATAAAATACCCCGAGTATTTATTTATACATGTTTAGTTTCTAGTTAGTAGCTAGGGGATGAGACAAGCCTTTAAATTAGTTGTAACTGAATATACGCCTTATGAAAGCCTATTTAAAATTTTCAAACACTGGATAAAAACTGCTCTACATATTGCGAAAGTTAGTATTCGAAGTCATACATTCGGTGCGCATCGTCAATTTGGCGATACACCAACATATATGCTTCTGCTTTTATTCCGTTCTAATAAGATTCAACGCGTAAACAAAGAGCTAGCACGGCTGCCAGAACAGAAAATACAAGGAGCTAGAGTTCAAATTTGAGAGGTAAACATTTTAAAAGCCACTGCTTCAAGAATCTTGCAAAATAGTTTTTTTTTATCGAAAATAGATTTGCTTTTGATCGCTGTCAACTGATGCTATGCAATGATGCGATCTATGATGCACGCGTTCCTAGTAGAAACCGATTTACTCGCGATTTGGAGACACCCAGTGCGCGAAGTACGCATATTCGATGCGTAAAATACGTATCAAACTCCATACAAATTTAGAATTTTGAAATTGAAATTTGTTGTATGGAATATTCGTAGGTGTAGGAGAATTAGTAATTAGCCACCTGGTGTTGGCATCAAAGCTGCCAAACTAAAGAGGCACTATACTCTAGGTAGGTATTCTATTCATTAGCTTTATCCTAAAAACTTTAGTAAAAGTTACAATAAAGTCTTTGAAAAAAAGGAGGGCAAAGGACTTTTCCCAATTTGTGATTGCGCACCCCGCTTCTGCACCCCGCTCGCTTTTGGCCGAAAACTCGGAAACAAGTGCCAAATCTTAAAGCTGTTGGAATATCACCAAAAAACCGACTGTATTTTTTGGGGTGCGTGGACACAATAGGCATTTTTCCTAATGTTTAATTTATTACAAATAACAGGCTTAGCGATGAATATAACCATATAACTAAATACATAACACACACTAAAAATAAATAAATTAGCTGATAAATATCTGAGATATGAGCGTTTAAGGTTTTAGATGGGGATAGAGAGGGATACTCTGTCTCTTTTTCGGAAAGCGTGTGTTTGTATAGCATTTGTATGGCGCGCCTCAGACGCAGGTAACACGCGCAGGTGACGCGCTCATAACTCAGTTTAGTGCGCTCTCTGTCTAGCATGAAAATTACTTATTTATTTTTGAACTAATTTTAATTTTATTTGCGTTAATTTTATTTGCGTTGCCTAATATAAATAAATATATGACTCGAATAATAAATAGCTTCGTATTTGCTTTATGCTTTGTTAATCTGGAAAAACATATTTCTGATGAGTATTTCCACTAGTCCTGCTAAAGACTGTTCCCTTGTTCTGTGACTGGACTATTGGAAATTTTCTTCCCAGAGGTAGCTAATGAAATGAAATGAAATATTTAGCTTAGAATACCTATTATTCTAAGCAGCAAAGCCAGTCGGTCAACAAGAAAATTGTAATTTGTTGGATAGATAAAAAAAAAAAAACATTGACGTTTCAAATAAATTATTTTTGTTGCTAAATTGATTAATTGAAGTAAATAAATAAATATATGCTAATAACAAAGTCAAACTTAATTAGTAGTGGTGGAAATTTTTCGCCGCTAAATTAGGTATAAAATGTGAAAGTAAATAAGTAAAATAGAAAGCAGAAAATACGTGTATTGTAGTTATATAATATGTCTTTCGCTAAAAGCTCAGATGTAGCGAAATGTGTTAATTAATTTAAAATAAACCATTGTCGACACGACAGTGCCGTGTTTAACATCAAACATGCACTAAATCGCAGCTCTGTTCGTTAAATGAGATTTATACGGACATTTGCTAAATTTGGGGGCTCCTGCTATATTTTGGCAAACTTTTTAAATAAATTAGGTTCTTAGTCTTACGCAAAATTACCCAGGGTTCTTCCTTTACTTTCTTCGCAGAACAGAAACACTAAAATAAAATCACTAATGATAAAAAAATATAGATGACCTGAGTCATATGGGATCTGAAGAAGAACGAAACGAGTGCTATTTGATACCATAATTTTCCCGCAGTTCCAAAGGAAAACTATACCTACATAATTATAATTTCATCATTTCAACCTTCTATCTATCTTGTTCCCACTGCTGGGATACATGCCTTCTCCCAGAGAGAGGATGAGCCCTAATCAACCATGCTGGCGATACGCATGTTGGTGAACGTCATATGTCTTTGAAATTTTGAGGTTCTTAGACATATCGGTTTCCTCACGATAATTTCCTTCACAATTTTTGAGCGATGACATCGAAACTGCACAGAATTTATTTAGGTACTAAATAAGTCATTGATGGCCGATGGGGCCGATAGGTTCTGGAATTGAGACCACGGACCGGTAAGCGCAGCGTAGGACGTCCACCCACAAGATGGATAGACGACCTAAAAGAGACCGCAGGGAAACGCTGGATGCAGGCCGCTTCCAACCGGCTCTTTTGGAGATCGATGGGGATGCCTATGTTCAGCAGTGGACGTCCTATGACTGAAATAATGACGATGATGAAGTCATTGGTGCAGGGTAAGGATGGAACCGGGTGACGTCAGATTATAAGTGCAAATGCTACCCGGACACCATCACTCCAATTATAAATTAGCTAGCGTTAACAGTATGTTACATCTATCTATATGTGAAGTGCAGAGTTTAGAACACTTTATTACTTCCCCTCGCTGCTGTCAATCTCGCCTGTCAAGCCTCGCTCTCTGCCTTCAAATTAAGCCTCTACATCAAGCCACCGGGGAATCGGAAAGCACTTTTATAAACCAACTGTAGGTACATACCCTGCCGTCAGCGTATACAACATTGTACTGTAAACCCATGTCACAATAAACGTTGATAGTATCCTGCAGCAGTAAGAAACAGCATCAAAATAATGTTTATTTTGGCAGAGTGCTACACTGTTTATGTGGGAAACTGGATGGCGCAGTCATTTTTCACCTAAGATCCCCTAATAAACATGGATCTAACGAACGTGGGTGCGTGATATTTTGTTAGCAATGTGTTGTCGGAACTGCGAGTGCTTATTTATGACAACGAGCTTTTATTTTGCTCCTTAGGCCCAACGCTTACTGAGAAGTCAAGCTTCGGCGGCGGCGGCGTAGAAATGGTTGTGGAAAGTCAACTATTCCCTGTTTACTGTAGGTTTAAAATTGGTTTGACAGCCTGCCTCTGCATTCACTGGATGCCTGCGACTCTCACGATGTCATCAGTCCATCTAGTGGGAAGCCTACCTACGCTGCGTCTTCTGGTTCGTGATCTCTCAAGAACTTTTCTTCCCTAAAGTTATATGATTATTTACGGGATATTTACCGTGGTAAGGTTGTGGAAATAATCATATAACTTTAGTGAACAACCGTGGTTTAAAACAGTTTTTCTTCCCCATCGGTTTTCGAATCTTCGAGTGATTATGTGGCCTACCCATAGTCATTTCAACTTGCAAATTTTGATACCTATGTTGGTGATTCTGGTACTTCGGCAAAAATCCTCGTTTCGGATTCTATCGCGCTAAGAAACTCCGAGCATAGCTCTCTCCATTGCCCGCTGTGCGACTCTGAGATTTTAATCAACTTCAAAAAGGACTACAATTCTCGATATCACTACATAGTATAAAACAAAGTCGCTGTCGCTGTCTGTCCGTCCCTATGTATGCTCAAATCTTTAAAACTACGCAACGGATTTTGAAGCGGTTTTTTAAATAGATAGAGTGATTCAAGAGGAAGGTTTATATGTATAACTAGCGGCCCGCCCCGGCTTCGCACGTAAAGTACACCCGTGCGAAGCCGGGCGGGCGGGTTGCTAGTAATATTATACAGAGGAAAGATTAGATTGGTAGTTTGTTTGTTTGTTTGCATTGAAACTACTGAAACGATTTGAAAAATTCTTTCACTGTTGGGAAGCTACACTATCCCCGGGTGACATAGGATATATTATATTTAAAAAAAAAATAGGGATCCTTACTAAAACGCCAATAATGTAACCCAAGGTGTAAAAAAAATAAGTACAAAATAAAGTTGCTTTCCGCGTCTGCTTGTTTGTCTCCGTTTAACCACCTACTCCTCCTAAACCACGCAACGGATTTGATGCGGTTTTCAACATTAGTTAGATAATTTTTCGCGGAAGGTTTATACATGTAACTAGCGACCCGCCTCGGCTTCGCACGTAAATTCACCCGTATGAAGCCGGAGCGGGCCGCTAGTATATAATAATTGGTTCTCAATTCGTTTTTTTTTTTAAATGTTTGTTACCTCTTTGATTTATGAACTGATTTGGATAATTTTTTTTTGTATAAAAGGATACCTATACCTGCTTACAGATTGGTCCCATAGAATTTTAATCAAAATTCGTTCGGTTGTTTGGTTTTAAAATCAAAATAACTCGAAAAAAACATGTCATCCAAGTAAATGAAATTGCGTAATTATACAATTTTTTAAGTCGGTATTTAAACTTATAATTAGGAATATAAGTGCTAAGGCTGTTAAAAAAAAAGTTTGAAAGCCTATTCCAAAGAAACAATCAACAATCACGTAACATAACCCCACATAGATTAGGTAAATGTTTATTACGGGACCTCACGTGAAAAACGACTGGGGTTTCCCGTTTTCCCTTTGGCCGTAAATATCTACATAGGTAAGTGTGTATATGTAGAAAGAAAATATTTGATTATTTATATTGGCTAGTATCAATCGAATGCAACTAAAATTATAGCCTAATGCAGCATAAAAACGTTTACACAAATTAGACTATAACAATGTGAATTTTTTCATCACCGCAAAGCCAGTGGTATCTTATTTTATCCCAGCTCCAGGCGCCAGGTCTTTTGACACTTACGATAACTTGCCCGATGAGCCAAATATACTTACTTGTTCTATCAACTACATGGAAAAGTATCTTGCAGAGGTACTGCAGATACAGCGGCAAGTCTGTGAACCTCTTCATCTCGCTTAGGTGCAGCGCCCAGCGAGCCAACCACCCATCCAGCGTGGTCCGACCTGGAATGTTGATTCCACTGGCTTCGGGGCCGCAGACTCTGTTGTAGTACGGAAGCTCGGCCCATCTGGGGAAAAACAAACTTTCAATTTTTTTTTTTAGGCTTTCGCTTGACCGCCAACTCGCCTGATGTTAAGCGATGATGCGGTCTACGGTGGAGCACGCTTGCCTAGAAGAAACCGATTCACTCGTAGGTAGGTGTAAACTAGGACGGACGGACGGATAAGAATGATCGGTTGGGATCAATCTTAGGGGTCAATGGGGTTTTTGTGACAATGTACTACCTGTATTCATATATTTTCTTGTTTTTATTTCATTGTCACAAAATAAACTTTCTTGGTTACTGATTTCTGATCAGATGTCTAAAAAAATTAAACTTCAGTGAAATTCGCTACCGA
Organism: Agriopis marginaria; assembly: GCA_932305915.1. NCBI lineage: Eukaryota > Metazoa > Arthropoda > Insecta > Lepidoptera > Geometridae > Agriopis > Agriopis marginaria. Next base: position 8,913,288 of record OW029933.1, read on the forward strand.
AATTTGTATTTCCTTATAAGCGATAATGCCATGTTTGACGCTTGTACTTGTTATCGTTTTTATTGAAATCCCAGATAACTGTTATACTAGTCGGAGAATTGAGGTTTTTATACTAGAGAAATGATAAAAATACCTATACTGATGACTAAGATAAGTGACAGAAAGATATAGATCCTATGTATACAGGGTGGAAGGAACACTCTCGAAGCCAAAAGAAGGTAATTGTACTCATCATTATGAACTACTTATACTATGGGACCAACCTTGAAATCGCGAAAAAAAAATAATCTGCTGTTCCATACATTTTGCTGATATTTTTTTCGCGATTTCAGGACTGGTCCCATTGTAAAACTTGTTCATAATGATGAGTACAATTACCTTCTTTTGGCTACGAGAGTGTTCCCCTTATACCCCATATAGATAAAGAAGTTTTGAGATAGAAAGCACCCGTAACAGTAAAACTCGTTCAATATCGGGTGTAAAGTAGATGCTACAGTTCAAGTACTTTTTATCGATCTGTTAATTTGACACGACATAATCAGTTACATTGATTTTTATTTGATACTAGCTGACCTGACAGACGTCCTGTCTTAGAACTGTAAAACGCGCGAAGTTAAAATCGTCGTTAAGTTTTCTCAAATTTTAAAATTTTCTGGGAATTATCTAAAAAAAAAACCGTATTAGAGTATTAGAAAACTTAAAAAATAAAAAAATAAAAATCAGTAGAGTCGTTCTCAAGTTATGGCGTGACCAAGGTAAATAGGTATATTTTTATTGACAAACATTTGCACTTTTATAGGCTGTATAGATGCCAAGTTTGAAAATGGATAGAACACCAAATCAACGTGCGATGCTGGTAAATAAAAGAAAGAATAAATTACGGGCCTTATACAGGGAAATTACTGCCATTCGTCTAGCAAAGAAACCCAAGCAATTTGCAGTCCCATTTTTGCTGCTATTTTTTCATTCAAAATTGTATTTCCTTCTGTTCCCGCTTTCTTTCAGCATAATTTCTCAGCGGTGTAATATTTCAATTACGTTTTCAATAGTAACAATGGCTGGGGTATTCTTTTCGTTCCGAGCTGTTGTTTATTACAAAGGAGAGCGTTACGTTCTACGGCGCAGTAGGCCCGTAAACAACTGACATTTCATAAGAATCACCCTGCTAACAGTAAGGGGTAAGGTACCTACCTTACCACGAGACCAAAGCTGTAACTACCAACTAATGTGTACCAATGGGCTAAATTTAACATAATTTTTGGGCCAAATTTTCACAGAACTTCTACACACACCACAGAACGATCACCAAAACATTTTCAAAGTTTTTGCACCCACCAAAATAGGAAAAGCAATTTTTTGTTTTATTTAGCTGCCGTTAACTGAAAACGAATAATATTTTTGTGAAATATTGGTTAAAAAAAAATACTCCTTAATATTTTTTTTTGCTTTTAACGGCATGTCTTTAACTACTTGAAACTTGGAAGATAACAAATATGACACTTTTCAAGTTCTGGCGGGTCACAGTTGTGTGCAAAATTTGCCACTTTAAGCAGTTTTTGTTGCTTTATTAAGTATTCCTGTCTGTTCTTTAATTTGTCCTCTTTACCAGTTGCTTAGAAAGAACAACATTTATATCCACCTAAGCTATAAACGAATTAAAAAAAAAACGAGCATCAAGCAAAATCTAGTACCAAAAACCTTTTTGATAATTCATTCTTGATAAGACTATGTTTTGGAACGTGAAAGTCTTTTGAAGTGGGATAATAGCCTAAGCTTTAATTTATTTCGTTTGATGGATCGAGCTAAGAGCATCTTAATCTTCACTTAGTTCTTTCGTTTGAAGATAAGATTACCCCTACTGATTTTACATTAAAGCGAACCGCCAGTGGCGAAAATATAGGGCCTCTATATTGCATATTACATTACAGGATGGTCGTATTTTGGGCAGACTCGAAGGGACGCCAGATGGGCGTTTATTTTTATGAAAAGGCTTGGGCTTTATTAGCTTCTAAGTCTAAGTAGGATCAAATAGAATACTAGTATTTGGATGAAGGTCGTCTGCTCAGGCGGATTCGTTAATTTTAGGTAATCTAAAGTAAAGAGAATTGGCACAGATAAAACAAAGAACGAAAAAAGCTTTAAATAATGAATTATGCTTGGTCTAAAGATTTAGTTGCTCTGACAGCTGTACTAGCATTGTAAAAAAGCTAATAAATATATGCTTGGACAGAGTTTAGGTTAAAAATATTCGAACAAGCTGTATTTTTTTTTCATCTATACAATATTATAAAGAGGAAAGGTTTGTATGTGTTTGTAACGAATTGGCTCAAAAAGTAATGGACCGATTTTAAAAATTCTTTCACCATTTGAATGCTACATTATCACTGATTAATATAGGCTATTTTAATAGGCTATATAACTATACCCGTGCGGAGCCGGGGCGGACCGCTAGTCTAAAATAAATATGCCCTTAGGGATGTACTCCATGTACCAGGTACCAGTCACAAAAAAAGTCACCTGGAATGTCGGTATTTTCGTGCTTCGAACTAGCGTCTTTCGATCTATTGGTTTTCGATAGGATGAGTTTTCGCATTGACGACCCATTCAAAAAGTTTTTCGCAACAGCGTGCGTCGCAATAAACGTTCTTCGCAACTACGTAGGACTCCCGTTGAAGTTACTTAGATACAAAATCGAAACAAAAGGACTTACTTGGACGGTAGTGGGTTGATGAAGTGCTCTAAGAACTCTCTCTTCACCTCGAGCAGTATGTGGAATTCTGATGAGTTGGGCGACCAGTCCGCAAAATGCGCCAACTTCTGAAAATGGACGAAGAAACAAATGAATAACGGTCAAAAATGGATCAATAATTATCATTGAAAACCTTTGGAAAAAGACTTGGCCAGGACTGGCTCTGGCAAGGCCACAGAAGGCATACGATAAAGGTCGAGAAAAACTTGTAAAAACTCCAAACTAGTGTCCATTGAAGTGATGGCCACCATTTACTTAGAACTTCTTCCCCTGGGGAAAATCTAAATAAATGGTGCTCGCACGTATAAGAAAGCTCGACCGTCAAATAACGGTCAAAAATGGATCGATAACATAAAAACCTTTGGAAAAATAACTTGGTCAAGACTGACTGGCTCTGGCAAGGCCACAGAAAGCATACGATTAAGGTCGTCCTGACCTTAAACGGTCTACAACCTTAAATTCCTTGTGAAAAATTCAACAAGTCTCCAATACAAAAACACCTGGCGAAATAAGGGTGGAACCTCAGATCATTCAAACAAGGGAGATATGGTAATATGGCGTGGCGGGTGCGAAAGCTGTGAACTGTTACACGGCGGGTGTTAGAAACCTTTAAAAAATAATATTTTTAAGGGTAAGAGGACTATTTCCCTTTGACATTGATTATGGAACTACCCTTAGGCAACCGTCTCGGATGAAGGCTGTTGAGACACAGAATTTAAACTCAAAGTAGGGTAATGGATAATTCAAGGTAGTTCGGGTAGTTATCAGCGAGCTCTCGGTAGGTACAGGTCTGATTCGGCGTTATGATAGCATGGTGCAGGATGTTTTGTCTACTGAACAGAATGCCATTAGTCACGTCTTCCAATTGGAATGATAAAGTAAGTAGGGTTGTCTCAAGTCGATTTAATAACTCATTAATACTATTGGATATAAATAGCCCGTTAGAGGTCTTGGTAATGTTGCCTACAACGCATGAGAGCTTGTCGATAGCTGCATTTAAATTATTTTCGTTATTTACTATTTTCTGATATTGTCATTGTAAGCTGCAATCACAGAGGATGTGACCTAGATATTTTCCTTCATAAAATTAGCCAATTGATCTTAATTTTGTTGGATTGTCTTTATCACTTCATCATACCTTAGTTCATCATTCTCATAGATATTTCCAAAAACATGTTTAACCAGGGTTCCCAAACCTCCTATCCAGGCACCACGTTTGGACTTGTTATCTAAAAGGTGTGAGATGGACGAGAATTCTGAGATAATAATCCTGATACCGCGCTTTAAGGGTTGTCAAAAGTGATCCTCGTACCATCTTATCTATTCAGTTGATGGCATCATTAGCGGCTAACAATCAACTGGTTGTCTTGCAGGCCTTTCAGCGGGGGTTATGTGGTGTAGGAAGATATATGCAATGTCTCTAATGACACTAATTGACCAAGCGAGGGAGGTCTCAGATTCTAATGGGACAAGTCTGCGTTTCTATGCTTAGATTCTTTGACGATAACTTGTGTATCGTTAATCCGAACTTCATGAAACTTTGTAGGCAAGTAGATAATTTCAGTACAGTTTTTAAGTTTTAATATGAGGTAAAAGTGGTCGAGGGGTTCCGAAGATTTATGGGTCGTGAGGTCACAGTTCGCGGCAGGTGCAGTTTAGAATAGACTTTAAGTGACATTTGTTTTGATCAGTCGACCGTCCAGAGTCTGGACGAGACAGACTATTTATTAATATTAATGAACCATTAAGAGACAATGAAGCTACCTAATAGGGTGTCTTTGTGTGCTTCGTTTTAACTGACGTCATGCCCATAGGATGGATTTAATTATTCCTTTTCATTATGCTGCTATACATAGAGGTTAATGGCGTGATGGTGGGAGCTAGTAGTTTAATAATGTCACCTTTGCGATGTCCTAGAAAGCGCCTAATGGGTAGTAATGTTACTTGAATTTTTAATTAGAAATTTCAAGGTAGTTGTGCAGTTCAAAGATGGATTAGCGTTTAGAAAGATTAGCGTATGAAAAGAAACGCTTTTTATGGTTGATAGGTTAGGCGTTTGACCACATCTCATCTGATGTTAAGTGACGGTGTGGTCGAAAAAGGTAAATGCGCTCAGGCTGCCGGAACACAGCGTTAGGTACTTGGCGACAGGTTTTTGTCTTGAAGAATAGGAAGGTAGAACAATAAATAAACACATTCAAATCAGTCCGGCTGTTTTGGAGTAAAATGGTAACATACATATTTATAGACGTACAACCTCTTACCAGAAACGCATATTTTATATACGTCGATGACAAGCCACCGCCACAATTCCAATTGCATTTAAAAGTTTTATGAGATCCATTATGAATCTAAGAATGGATTAAACAAGAATAAACCCCCTTAAATAATCAAAATCATAAGAATACAAAAGATTCTTCCACCTCTTGTTATACCTTCATACCTCGAAGAACGAGTCAAAGTCCTGGTCACAGATGACGTCATCCCGGTCATGGTCCAGTAGTTCCGTGAAGAAAAGCGTCAGCTTATCGTTCTGGACAGAGCTAAGGGTCGCTAGAGGCTGTTCGTCTTCCAGTTCGAGGCACTCCAGGTCTTCGCTACACCGGTTCACCCATGTTGCTGGGGAAGAAACAAAATAGGTTACATTGAAATTATAAACGTTTAAGAGTTTATATCGTGAATTTGGGTAGCGTTGTATCAATTTACGCGTTTATGGCAAACAACAACAAAGTCATATTTTGGTTATAAATAGTTAAGTATAAAAATAAGTTAAATGTAGTTTTGGAAACATGATTGGTGAAACTTTTCTCGATAGAATAATTCGGCAAAAACAGGATTACTAAAACAAGTTTTAAGTTTTTTCTTCGCGTCTGGAAGATCGTAACAATTTGTTTATTCATATTCATTTGTATAATGTAATAATCGTTTTATTTAAAATTAAAATAGTTCTTGAGTAATTTGAAGTTTTTAGCATAGCATATCGATGCCGTAATTTAGTTCTGAGGCGGGTGCCGATTCGAGCGTATCTTCCTCCAGGCGTAGATAGCATATTTTTGTCACTGTTTCGCCTAGAGGCAAAACTTGAATTAGAGCTGACGACATATCGAATTGACTGATTTAAAACGACTCTTTTATGGACTTTTTAATGGATTATTGACGTTTTTTATAATCTTGAAAACTTAAATTATGACTGAAATAGATTACATTGTGTTTCCCTTTTACCGGCCCTTTTGGAGATCGATGGGGGAGGCCTATGTCCAGCTGTGGACGTCCTATGGCTGAAACGATGATGATGACATTGTGTTTCAGTTCTCATTTATCTAAAAAAGCTTAGATCAGGTATTGTAGGTGAAGAAGGTTGTTTAGATAGTTGGTTGAGTCACGCCTTACTTTACGGAAGTTTACCTTCAAAACTGTTTCTTTGACGAATTTCTTTAACGTCGTATTAAGTACAATAAGGATGTTGCGATCAATTATTTTTGTTTTACTCTACAGAAATTTGTCTATGATGCTAATTGAACCTAACCTGCAGTGCAAGTACCGTTCTTTATCGATCATCAAATTTGACCGTTGAATTCGTGAAATTCAATAAAATGCCATTTAATCAGTACTGGATATTTTATTTATGTTACACGGGAATTACTCACGTAAGATTAAGCCGGTTTTTTTTTGCGCGCGCATTCACCTTGAAAAAGGCCGTCTAATGCGGTTGAAACTATAGTCGGAGTAACCGGCTTAATCTTACGTGAGTAATTCCCGTGTAACATAAATAAAATGTGTGAAAACCACGTCAGTTTCAATAGTACTGGATATGATCGATTCTATGGTATTTTATCGAATTTGGCGTTCGATAAAGAACGGTACTTGCACTGCTGAAACAATAATGAATTGTCAAAAGACCCATACGACCTTAGGGTCTTCTATTGATAGGCTTTCTACGTTTGGTCTAGCATTACCTCTTAACAAGGTTACGTCAACTTGAAAGAAACGTCAGCTTATATTCTTATAACTTTCACTTCTATAACTTTCAAGCTTTCAAGCATTATATTGTAAGATTTAAATAGATAGGTAGGTATTTCTAACTCCAGTTTAGTTAGACGGCATCAGGCCTTTGATAAGCTACAGTAGTTAATTTATTATTTACAAATAATTCAGTTACGTCCATTGCCCTTTGATCAAACTTGATTTCGCAATCTCGTAAATAGACTATGCCATTCGAGAAATTCCAATTATCTAACGTTTAATCCATTAAAGTATGGAGTTTGTGTTCAAATAGGACAGCTGAATTCAATATTAGCTATTAACATTTCGTAGATTGGTTTGTAGATTAACTTTCTGAGTAGGTAGCTAGTCATGGACAACTTAAGTAAGTACCTACTTAGGTACTCTTACAATGTAGGTAACAAAATTATTGCTATTGGAGCTGGTTAAAAAACGACTAAGCCAAAGTAGATGAAATTTTTGTGGGAAAACTAAGAGAACTTGCTCTACATAATAAGAAAACAATCATATAAATTGGTCTATTTATATCGAAGTAATATGTGTACAATGATAGCCCGTTGGTCCAGTTGGTAGTGAACCTACCTTCTAAGCTTGGGGGCGTGGGTTCGATTCCCACATAGGACAAACATTTATGTGATGAAAATTTGTGTTTGTTCTATATCTGGTTGTCTATATCTATTTAAGTATGTATTTAAACCTATATATGTATGTATATCAGTCTCTGGTAGCCATATCACAAGCTTTGCTTAGTTTGGGGTCAGATGACCGTGTGTGCAAAAATGTCCCGAATATTTATTTATTTATTTACAGAATAATATTTTAAAAAATATGGACCTAATTAATAAACTTTTTCCTGAATTCGGTTATAAAACCCCCGCAAAATTCGGAATAGAACTTTTAAATCTAACTATATATCTAACTCTTTTTAATTAAATAAAACTGCATTCAAATTGATTCTGCCCTTGTTTTTTTTTTTTTTTTTTCATTTCATTCATTTAAATACTGTTTGCACACAATCTAACCTAACCTAACACCAAATGCCTTCGAATACCTTCGATCCGCAGTGGTATAAATGATTATTTATAAAGAAAATCCAACATATATACTAAGTTTGTACCTACATACTATATGAAGCAAATTCACCTGTATTGTAGATACGAAACATAGATGCATCGTATTCCTTAACAAAGCCATGATAAAACAGCATACTGTTGAGAAAATACCGCATTCTTCCCGTCGGTAAACATCAATTTGTAGACCAAAGTGTACTCTTGCATGCGTCATTACTCCAGTTGGCATGCTACCGAGTATATGAGAAAAAGTTGCTTTACGTCACTGGGTAAGAAAAGCTCTACTGTTGAAAGCTAACATTTTCGTGCAAGAATGAAAGACCTCTGAAAGGCATTCCATTCCGCTCAGCGCGATATTTCCGCCATACGCGACGTTTTCATTTCTAGCAACATATTATTGACATTTTTTCAGCTTCTGTTAGTGCATTTATTGGGAGTAAAAATAGAACTAAATAGCATAGGTGCAGGTGCCGAACTTTCACGTATTGTTGATGGAATTTGAGTCGACAACTAAAGACACTAATGAAGTAACATATTAATATTTCGGTCTTTAAAAAAAGTAGGAAACAATGCATAGAACAGAGAATGAAAAATATACATATGGAAACTGACGTGTTTTTCACACATTTATTTATATGACACGGGAATCACTAACGTATGATTAAGACGGTTACTCCGACTATAGTTTCAAACGCATTCGGCGGTCTTTTTCAAGATGAATGCGCGACTATAGTCGGTAGTATATACGTGAGTAATTTCCGTGTCACATAAATTGAAATATACCTATTGATATCTTTATTTTTCTTCTCAAGTACCTATTACAAAAGCGTGAACCGATAACTTTATGAAAAAAGAAGTTTCATGAGAAAAGTTGCCCAACTTGTCGACTTTATATCCAAATGTGAAGATTTGGAAGGGTGAGAGAGAAGATTAAAAAACTTCGAAGCAGTTGGGATAAAAAGTTTTAGTCTCAGACTGTCAAGAGAGTTGTTTCTTGTAAATATAGTTTTTTAATATTATACTTAGCTCACGATGTAGGCTCTGTACGATAATGCTCTAGTTAAATAAAATAAAATAACAGAAGAATGCCAGCCTGTTTAAGGTTGTTTTATTTAAATAGAGTACCTATTTTAAATTTACTAACTCAGTCCAAGTTTTTATTTGTTCTGACAGCTGAGGTAACATTGAAAAAAGATGAATGAAAACCACTAATTCTAATCACTTTCATTAGGGTTTTGAAGGTAAGAGATGCATGCCATGATGCTAGAGCATGGTATTCTTTAAATTATGTGAATACACTAACATCTGCATGTTACCCATGTTTCAGCAAAATAAATATTTTGTTTTTTTTTGTAGATTTTGATCTTTGAACTTAAGACTTCAACTAGCAAGTACCCGATATATCTCTACATAGTATAAATGAAAGTCGCTTTCCGCGTCTGTATGTCTGTCTGTCTGTATGGCCGCTAACTCCTCCTAAACCACGCAACGGATTTTGATGCGGTTTTCACCATCAGTTAGATGCATTTTTACGGAAGGTTTATATATATAACTAACGACCCGTCCCGGCTTTGCACGTAAATTACATCCGTGCGAAGCCGGGCGGGCGGGTCGCTAGTAATGAAATATAAAAGAAAATGTTTTTGTTCAGTAACATTGTACTATTAAGTAATCAATGCCAGGACGGAATCATCGATTAGTGATCGTCACCTGAATTAAAGTGTAATCCGCCCAAAGAAAAGAGAAGTAAATAGAACGGGAATGAAAAGGAAAATCTGTTACCAGGCATTATGAGTGAACCTTGATTGAACATTCTTATTTAGATCAACGCATCGAACTCAGCATCACAGTTGCTAACTGATTTCGAATGGCTGACGTTTCGTTTAAATGGGTGCAACTGGCTACAAAAAGCGATCTAAATTAAACAAAAAAAAAAAAAAACAACTGAATCCGCCTGTTATTTCATAATTTCAATCGCGGACAAAACTGACAAACTTAGCCTCTGCCAATAAACACACTACTCCATTCATAGCATGTGAAATTCAATAATACAATCACGCTAAAGCAATTTCAAAATATTTACGTCAACATTTCCATAAGAGGTACCTACCTACCTACTATACCGGAGGGTGCTTAGGGCTCGTGTTTACGACATGAATTTTAAGCGCCCCTGAGATAAATTCAGAAAGGTACTGAAGTTTTACTGATACCCCATCATTAAAGGGATGAGCCATTATGAGAAATTCCTTGGAAGTTATTGTAGCGTATTTTATCCGAAAATTATGCTTGAAAGAGACACGAACAAAGTTTGTTAAGTGTACAAAAGTTCGGAACTTCTGTCTAACAATATCCCGGATAGGTGTTTCGGCTTTACAAACGACAGTAGACACGCGAGACTTTTACGCATTGACTTCATCATCATCAGCCAGAAGACGTCCACTGCTGAATATAGGCCTTCCCAGTGCCGGTTTTAGCTCCCCCCCCAATCTGCCATTCAAACGGAAAAAAGACAAAGAATAGTTCGCCCCTTTATATCTGGCGCCCTACCCTAACTAATGCCGGTACTGGGCCTCTCCCTCAGAACACCATACCGAACGACAGCCTGCCATCTGCATCCAATGGGTCTTGTCTAACCCCCCTGAGCCCCCCTGGTCGCAGTCTTCAGGAAAAACTCCACGAAGCAAAAGTAGCAATAGCAAAATATAATAATCACAGTGCATTAAAATCAGAGAAACATAAACCGAGTAGAGTACAAAAACATTAGTTACACAAGAACAGACCACAAGTACCTATAATAACTCAAAACTTAGGCATCCTAGGAAATTACGTACCTGCATAGGTGTTTGTAAGTACTAAAGTTAGCACAATAAAACAACGGTGGGCAACTGTATTCTGGTCAAAACAACACCTAAATAGAACACCTAGGCTAGACACAAGTAATAGGCGCCACGGGGGTCGTAGGCGACTAGACAATTAAGGGTGGGGGGGGGTTGATGATTGTATGACATGCCGTTGGTATTTTTAAACCCTAGCTTGGAAACACGAAATGGGTTAGGCATTACCAATGTTTATTGCACTAGTGATGGAAACTGTTTTTTAGAACTGTATACCAAGACCTAGGACGATTAAGAAATGTTAGATCAAGAAGGTATGTGTTCAAAACGTCAGAAGTTGAAATAATGTGAAATACATACGATATGGTCAGTTGATAGTGCTTTTTTTTCCTGGGGCAAGTGCTTTTATTAACTAAACTAAATACAAGCGAATACTAACACTACAAATACAGTTAGACTGCCCATAGACCGTTGCAAGTGCTTAATTTCAATGTAGAACGATATTAATAAAACTTGGGAGTTACGTTTGTCACGAGAATGTAGTATCCAATCGGAAGACGCGAATTCGAGTTCATGTGGTCATAGAGATCATTTTACAATTACGTTTTCATGTTACCATGTCACGCGTTTATGGCAAGGAATCTCATGTGATAGCAAATAAAGGTCCAGACTTACTCATGTAATTTTTCATACAATTCAGTATCTAATATTTTTTAATTTTAATACGTGTGATCGCTTACTCACATAAAAGATAAGTAAATATAACGGAAATGAGAAGACAAATCGTTACCAGGCATTATGAGTGAACCTTGATTGAACATTCTTATTTAGATCAACGCGTCTTTTTTAAAAATCTATTAATAGGCTTGCTTTTGATGCGGTCTACGATGGAGCACGCTTGCCTAGAAGAAACCGATTCACTCGTGATTTGAAGACACCGAGATTATAACTATGGGGGAACAACCATTCAGGCAGCGCATTCCACAGACTAGCAGTACCTACGCATAATAAAAGTGAAATCAAAGCGCTTCTTACGGGTTTTCGGAATATCAACCGTAAAGCGGTGTCTGTTTTTAGAGCCCGCTCTGGCATTCCGATAGAAAAATGGGCAGGAGGGAATTAGATCATGCAGATCCAATGCACACTCTCTGAAATGTATTCGATAAAAAACCGATAGACTAGCAACTTTTCGCCGATGCTCAAAACTAAGGAGCGTCGAACTCCGCATCACAGTTGCTAACTGATTTAGAATTACTGACGTTTCGTTTATATGGGTACAACTGGCTACAACAATTTTTTTACATAATATAAATTATTAGTTAATTATTATTAATGTACCTATTATTAATGATGCCTTGACAGCCGTTCTAATTTAAACAAAAAAAAAAAAAACTGTGCGGTTACTACTGCGTAGTGCATTTAGTTCAAGAGACCCCTGACTTATGGATAAAATAAAAATAAATACAAGTAATTGACTTTGGCAAGAGCAACTACACAATACATCGCAAATTATCTTCATAATATCTAACATCTGTAATTCGTTTTATTTTTATTTTTGGTACCAACTTGTTAATTCTTTGAAAGGACGATAAAAATAAAACGAGATCAGCTAAAGGACGTTACCAATTTTTTACGTCGCAATAAAATCCAGGTAGTTTTTTACCCCATTTGAATTCTAAGTCTGTTTTCGTATGACGATAAATTAGCGATCGACCTAGATTTTGGCGCAGGGTTAGTTAAGCAGACAAGGGACTGCCCGAGTAACTGCGACGCATTGCGGAGTCTACCCATTGTGCTTTGACAAATTCCAAATTGGAACGCGCCCTTACGTCAGATGTAGGAATGAGGAACAAAGTGAAACGATATGTGCTTCGGTTTCGAGAAACCAAGTCAAGCGATATGCGCTCGGAAGTGATGTACCAACTCGTACCATACGATGAACATTTTTAGAAGATCGGTTCACTCGTAATTTCCTCATCATCATCATCAGCCAGAAGACGTCCACTGCTGAACATAGGCCTCCCCCTTTAACCTCCACACTAAACGACAGCCTGCCTTTTGCATCCACTGGATGCCCGCGACTCTCACAATGTCGTCGGTCCATCTAGTGGGAGGCCTCCCTACGCTGCGTCTTCCGGTTCGTGGTCTCCACTCCAGAACCTTTCTTCCCCATCGGTTATCGGTTCTTCGAGCGATGTGGCCTGCCCATTGCCACTTCAACTTGCAAATTTTAACAGCTATGTCGGTGACTCTGGTTCTTCGGCGAATATCCACGTTTCGGATTTTATCGCGCAGAGAAACTTCGAGCATAGCTCTCTCCATTGCCCGCTGTGTGACTCGTGAGTTTTCCCAAAAGGCCAATAGTTAAGTTCGTAATTCGTAATTTCCTAAAGGAGACGAATAATTACCATCGGGCTAAATCTAAAACTGCAAAAAACAGGTTCAAAATATACAGTTCATTGATGTAATTTTTAAAACTCACATATTCAAACGGGGCCTTATTACTAAGCCTACGTCTGTCTGTCTGTCCGTCCGTCCGTCCTACCTATTAACGGCTGTATCTTTCGAACAGTAATAGATAGCCAGCTGATATTTTTTCAAAATATGTAATGTTACGGCGGATTAACTAAGATAATTAAAATAAAAATGTCTAAAAGTTTTTTGTTTTTATATTATCTCAGCATAATCTCAATGCTATACAACCTCCTTGTGCAAAGAATACTCGACATACAAATTCCTTGTGCAAATAACTCGTCGAAATTTGATTGCAGTCGACATTTTCGACAAGGAGTTTAGCATTAGAATAAAAAGTGTTTCGTGTTCTTTGGTGACATTAGTAAATTGGCGCTATGTTGAATAGGTACTGTAAGTTGTACGAACACGAAGTTTACTGCAAGGACGTTATATACCCATTAGGTTAAAAAACGTCCTTAATTGGTTTAGTGTTACTTAATAATAAATCGATTGAAAATGCATTCAAGTGATGAAGAAGATGTGTTAACATCTGAATTTATGCAAGAGAGGGCGGCCGATATAGTAGAAAACTTGCTACCCAATTTAAATAAAATTTATATATACGGTGGTGTTGAGAGAAGCTAATAAGTAAGTACTTACCTGTAAGAGGTTAATCAATAATAATATCTATTTTTTGGCCTATACAATATATTCGTTTATCTAAATCACGTAACATCCCTACTTCCAGCAATTGGCAAAATTCTGAATACCATTATTCGACTTAACTTTGCATCGCTGTGCCTTCAGTGCCTTGATAGAGTTCGAGCTTCGGAAATCTTTGAACATTGTTCAGGCGGATTTGTCGCACGAAAGCATTATTTAGCAGTCAAATTGGATTGAAAACCGACGTTTAAGTAACTAGATTACATTGAAACAAATGATCTCGGACATATTATATTATTAGAGACTAGCTGACCTGACAGACGTTGTCCAGTCTTAGAAATGTCAAACACGCAAAGTTAAAATGGCAAGTCTTATTTTTTTACACCTTGGGTTACATTATTGGAGTTTTCGTAAGGATCCATTTTTTTTAAAATATAATATAGTCTATGTTACCCGGGGATAGTGTAGCTTGCCAACAGTGAAATATTTTTTCTAATCGGTTCAGTAGTTTCGGAGCCTATTCAATGCAAATAAACAATCAAATCTTTCCTCTTTATAATATTACTAGTAGGCCGCCCCTGCTTCGCACGGGCGAAGCCGGGATATATAGCCTATGTCAACCGGGGATAGTGCAGCATCCCAACAGTGAAAGAATTTTTCAAATCGGTTCAGTAGTTTCGGAGCCTATTCAATGCAAACAAACAAACAAACGAGTATAGACAAATATTAGTATAGATTAGTATAGATAAGTAGGAACTCTAGTCCTGCTTGATTGTTGAAATAGCTTCGTAAAATGCGACTAGCATAATCGCTAGCCCTAAACAAAAAATTTACTATATAACAAATATAATACGTACAAATTGGATATTTATTTAAGGTTTTATTTTCACACATATTTAACCAGCCAAAACCAGCTAATACTATAACTTTTATGTTTTATTTTGTAATCAAACTAGTTTTTCATATTAAGGAAATGCTGTTTAATTTATTTAACGTAATTAGGTAAATATTCGCAAAAAGTACATAAGGTTTTTTATATTTCCTTTTTAATATTTCTTATTTAGTATTATCACGTTACTTACCTACGCTAAAAACCTAACTACAATATTTATAATGATATTATAATTAACCTATTTGTAACGTATATCTTATCAAAATAATTAGCTAGATCAAAAAGCCGGTATATAAGTATTCATTATGTAGTTATACTTACTCACAGGATAGTATGTAATCGCACTACTTATTTTGACACAACCTTTTGACACTAGATAATCTCGAAAATAACCTAAAAACACCGCACGAAAAATCTTAAATATTTTAATTACTCACAGTAATCGACCACCATGCTGAGCATTTTCGCCGGCGTTCAGCTACGAATTGTGTTAAATTCGCGCTCGCCCAGATATTTAAAGACTGCACCGTTTGTACAACATTTTTTTAATGAACAAGTCACACCAGTCGAGAATAACAAGTGACGTACGCGAGAGATGTCAACATAGGGGCTCGACTCGGCGCGAACCAAAATAATCTGCATATCTACCTGGCTCATAAAAAACTATGTTTGTGTGGCTGTGACGTAGACGTCAGCGAATAGATCGTCACATTTTTAACGTAAAGTCAGAAATGCATAATACGTGCGACGCCAAAAAATTCACGCAGGAGAAAACAACAAAATGCAGACCATTATGAAGCTTTAAGAAAATAAAACGTGGTACATCCTTGGGTACGTTCGTACCGATTGATAAGGTTATCAGTGCGTGGTATCTTACTCATTAAATGTCAAAAATTATTACCTGCGATAATAATAACATAAATAATCCAATTATTATGTAAACAATATAATAATAGCTCTACCGCAGTCTCTGCTTACTTCAGAAGCGAATGAGCACCAAGGTTTTCTTTTGAAGTTATACTTCTTATGCGACTTGCAACAAGGTTGCGTTAAACGTTTAACGCTACCATGGAGGGTGAATTTTTCTCTCTCGTATGGTTGCGAAATGCGTATCCTTTTTTCTCGTTGCGACTAGCAGACCCGGTAGTGTAATGGTGTCGCTAATGGATTGAAGAGCCTAAGGAGCTAGGTTCGAATCATGTTTTTAAATTGTTGATATTATTGCCCTAGTTATAATTTTAGGGTTCCTTGTTGAAGTATAACTTCTTCCGCGCGGAACGCACACGCACAATTTTTTTTCTTTTCTTTTTTTACTCTGCAGCTTAATGGCTGAAATAATCTATTTATTTTATTTTTAGAAAAACTAATGCTCTTAAGATACAATGATAAAATCAAAATTTAACATTATAATTATGCTTATAAAGGGCAGGCTGTTGAAACCAATATGTTTTACCATCTCTTTGTACCTACACAGTTTTTACACACAGATAAATTATTTCTAATTCTGATTCGGTCAATTATAAGTTACACATGTAGAAATAAATTATATTGATATGGCGCTGAATTAAATATAAAAATTTAAAACAGTATATTCATATAATTAAAACAAAGAAAAATAATAAGAATAAAGACTCAATAGCGTTTCTTAGTGAAAGTGCAGCATACCTCTCGACACCCTAAGCCGCCACGCCAATGCGGCCCCTCCAGCGCCAATATAAGGCAGTCTTTATTTAGTGGGTGGCAAGTCATCACCCGGCACAATATTTCGATATGAGGCATAATTGGTGGATGCCTTACTTCATGTCATGATATTGTATTAAACAGGGCCTCTTGGTGTTGGCTTCAGCCTCACTCTCTATAAACTCAAAAAATAAGATTTTAAGAGAAAATATTTTTTTAAAGAAAGTAATACCAAGGAATATAATATTCTTTGGTATTACTTTAAATATAAGTATTCAAAAACATTTATTGAAGTAAAGCATAATTTTCGAAATGGTCAAAAAGTTTTGTTTCGATTTTTCGTTTTATTTTTTTATCTTATTTCGTTTAATTTTGCTAAGAAGATTAGGGTAATCAACGTTAGACGTGATACTTTTTAGCAAAATAACATTTGGAATTTGCGACGCTAGGTTTAGGTTAGGTTTTAGTGGAAGGAAATGATGCTTAGCACAAGACTCGAAATAATTAACATAGATTTTAGGTTGGTACATAGCTGGTGGTTGGTAAGGTAATCATTAGCTGGACACTATGCGAGTGCTTCGCAGTCTTTATTTTTTTTGTGTATTTGAAACAAAAACATATAGGGTCTCACCACAAAATAAGATAATCAAGGTCCCAATTGTTTTCGTTGGAGAGCGGCTATGATTTTCTTGGACACTAGACAAATGATAAACACGTTTTTGTCGAATCGCATTAAAATAACACTTAGGTGGAAATTGCTTTGAAGGAAAGCTCCCGGGGACGCATAAGCTTTTACCGATTTGACAAAGCAAAGACAGCATAATTGCCAGTGGCACGAATCAAAATGTATCCATCAGTGGCATCAGGCAAACTGTAGTTTACGAGTTTCACTCTGCTAGAGTTCAATATGAATATTTGCATAGATTCCGTTTGTAAACATTGCCTCGTTTAACATTTCATGAATGAAGCTCAAACGAATCGAACTGAGCTGACTGCGATAGCTAGTAGGTATTCCTTTATTCCCAGAATGGTAACAAAAAGAATAAAATACGAATGCTGCCTCAGGCCTGTTGTCGGATTTCAGTAATATTTTAAACGAAGCGGCTTTAAATCATGCTCACGTGCTTTAGGTTTTACCTATCTTGTTTTGGCAGAAAATGGAAACGATTTTTGCATATGAAACAAACGGTTTTAACCGCAGCTAACGCAATGGCTTAGTTACTAGAGATGTGTATCTAAAAAAGTGTGATAATAAAAGTGGAATACAAATAACTTGTCAAGAGTGCGCCGAGACTCTCAGATGATAGGGTTCCGTGGACATGATATTGAAGTGTTCGAATGAAGCTCTATGGACTTTGCTAAATTTTAGTTTTTCATCACAATATAATAGGTACCTACTTTTTGTGTGTAATTAGATATAAAACTACAAGGAGAATATTATTCGTGACAAAAAGACAAGCAAGCTTTTTTTCGACAATGAATTCTGAGCTATTAGAGCTTACGTATTTTGCATATTTCTCAGTATCTCTTAAAGTTTCAATTTAGCTGTGCTCGAAATAATGTAGAAGAGAGTTTTTACTAGTATCTAACATCATAAGAAGTTATTAGTGTCTATGTACATATGTATTGAATAAGCGTTGAAAATTCAAGAAATTAAAGGGCAGGGGACACTTTAAAAGTCAATTTGACGGGACATACCTCACAAAGTAGACTTGACAAAAAATGTTTACGAAACTGAACATTTATTTAAAAACCTTATTCAACGAGATTCAGTGTGGGAGATAAAGGGGGAGGCCTATGTTCAGCAGTGGACGTCTTCTGGCTGATGATGATGATGATGATTCAACGATATACCTACCTACCAAAAGAATTAAAAAAACATTCCCACTTCACATGTATGAGAGCTAACTAAAAAGGCGTAATTAGTTTTTTTTATCCCCTACGTAAACAGACTGGTGTTATAAGTTTAGCTTTGGTAACTATGTATTTGTCTGTGGCATCGTATAGCTCCCAAACGACTGAACCGATTTTGATTTAGTTTTTGTTTGTTTGAAAGGTGCCCTGATCGAGTGTGTACTTAGCTATGATTTAAAAAAATCTTTTCAGCCGTTTGTAGATCAACAGTTCTCTTGTCGGGGAGTTTGTAATGTAATTTTAATGTATTACTTACTAATATAATGTGTATGTGTTTTTTCTTTAAAATTAAGATCTATGTCTACAAAATCTTGCTATAAAACATAATATACTTTTGTTATATATTTAGTGAGAGACTGGGGCGGACGGACGGGTCTTATAAGGTTTCCTTATTGTACAACTGAACCCTAAACAATACCAACTTAAAGAACAACCAGTCACTGCTAGATATGTGCGTTTTTTCTTAGCCCAGTAAATTACAGTCAGGAGCTCTATCACGTAAGTCAGATACAGATACAGATTCTTTATTCACAAATTTTATAATTTACACGTCAGTAAGTTATAAGGTACATCTAGGTACTTATATATACAATAAAATTATAATTTGTCATTAATATACCCTTTGACAGAGTAGTATGCTTTATCGATCAATAGTTGTCTTAATCTGGCCTTAAATATGTTGTCGGAAGCTGCATCTTGTTTAGTCTGGTGGCGATGGTGTTCGTCTTCCATACATCTTGTGCGGGTGGTGCGAACACAAAATAAAATAAATAGGTACAGAAGGTCAATTCAATACAACGGGCGTTAACAGGCGCACGCCCACGCGTACGTACAGCGATCTCGGATCAAGTCGGTTGAACGCTAGTTGCGAGTGCCCGCGCTTTGGCAATACACGTAATTATCGTTTTGTGTGACAATTTTTATAATCTACAATGATTTTTCCATTGTTATATTGCAAAAATCCTTATTTGAGTACGAGGCTTTATTATAGTTTAAAATAATATAATCGTGCCTTTTTACGTGCCGTAATCGAAGAAAGCACTTTTCGGTGACCAATATTAACCGACTTATTTGGTTACCCTTTTCTATTAGAAATAACTAAATGTTTTTTAAGTAACATAAAACGAAATAAATTGTTTTTAATCCAAATTCCCAAATCTAAACTTTTCATAGAACATTATAATATTGTTGCTATGCCAGCCCTAGCCTAGCGATACGGTTGCGGGTAGGTTATTAAAATCAAGGTCAGCCGGCCTTCTGAACCTGTTTATTTTTTGTTGCGAGTTAGTAGGCGCGAGAAGGATAGCATGCGAGAACGATTGCCTCTAGACTTACACAATAAGGCTCCAGGTCTCTAGTTAGGATTCACTGGGAGGGATCTCTAAGGAACCATTTTTAGACGCCGGGTCCTTTTTTCTTGATAGATGGATATTACATTTGGGATAGTACTATATTTTTCCCACGTTCTGAATACCTATACTCTGTTACTCGTACCAAACAATTCTGATCTGAATTATTTAGGTACTACGATAGGATATTCAGTCTAATACCAGCTTCTGAAAGCATGTTGTGAATTTTGCGTTGTTTGTTGTAAAAGATTTAATGTACATACTCGTATCTATACAAGGTTACACGGAACGATGGTTCTAAGCTAAAAGGACCACCACCACCACCATTATGATCAACTTTACATATGGAATCAACACTGTAATCGCGAAAAATTTCAGTTGTTCCAGACATTTCTTTGAGTGTGAATGAAATTTTTCTTTGGGGCAGCTGATCGTTCGTGGTTTCAGGAGGGTTTCATGGTTGGTCCCTTAGTAAAAATGGTTCATAATTACCTCTTTTCGGCTCAGTACAACTGGGCCCCGATTCTACTAAAGAAATTGTTGTTAAATTGTAAGTGTTTCAATTTTATTTTTTAAATACTTGCATCATAATTGACAGTTTTTATTTTTTTTACATACTAAGTTATAATATTAGGTGGTGGTATTTTTCTAGTATAAAAAAATTAAAACTGTCAATTTTGAGGCAATTATTTAAAAAATCAAATTGAAACAATTATAATAAAAAAAAAAAAATAGTAGAATCGGGGGCCTGTTCCGTGTAACTATAGTGTTTAAAATGACAAAAGCTTTTACGAGCATCGACTCATACTGTAATGGAATTTCAATGAATGTTTCTACAAGAAAATACAAATAGAATAAACCTATAGCGACGTTGGAAAAACGTAAAAAAAGCCGTAAAAGCGATCTGATATTTCTGTTTAAAATTCGATACACGTTGGTGGCCGGGAACTCTCGCAGGAGTAATGGTATTCGGGCCAGTAAACGAAGGAAATAATCGATTCAAGAATAGGGTATACCTAAAGCTATATGCGCATGGTGTACAGGGTTAAACCGAATGGCAATACTAAACATAAAGGAGATCATCATACTCATTATTATGAATAATATTTACTATGGGCCAACCCAAAAACCGCAAATGTCTTAACATGTCTCTGATATGGTAAACACAAAATGGAGCCATATGAAATATTCAGATACGTAAATAGGTATTTAATCTTGTATCTACATAAAAAAATATGCCATCTTTCGAATTCTCGACTAAATACGTCGCATCGCTCTCAAGTACGACAACCGCTCACCAACGAAGTCGGCGTGCAACTGGGTTTGCACTGGTGCGCTGTATGTTCGGCGCACCACTAAGTCGGAACGATTGAAAAAGTTTTATTGGGCTAGTTCTTATAATAGAACTCCCGCCGTCTTCCTTGTTTCCTAAAAACTACAATCTAGGCATCGCCAAGGCTAGAGTGAATAGATTTCTTCATCAGATCAACATGTTCCATCCTCGGAAACACCGTTGCTTACCATCAAGCGAGTTGGTGGCCAAACGACCACCACCATACCATACCATATTTTAAAAAAATACGGGAAAAATACAGCTGCCGTGCCACTTAATATTTTATTCCTTAAGTTGTTTTTCTTTTACCACGGTTATAAAAAGCGTTTGAGACTGCTTTTGAACCTGTTTTTACAGCAAATAGGCGGAGGATTTCTCTGAAGCCTTCCTCAGAATATTACTTACTTAGAAAACTACATGGGTAATGGTCAGGTTTATTTTTCTGGGTAAGTAAAGAACCAATGAATTGTATTATTTTTGAACCGAATATGTAGATCAGTAAGACGCGATTTGACGCCACCGAAAAATATTTAGTGGAAACCGTTACATAGTGGTAGGGTCTTTTGAAAAACTACCTTCAAATTGAAACTTGTCATCAAGTAACAATTTCCATTCCAACTACCTAAAAAAAAAAGTGGCTTGCGTTTGACAACCAACTCGCCCGATGCTAAGCAATGATGCGGTCTACGATGGAGTAAGCTTGCCTAGAAGAAACCGATTCACTCTCGACTTGAAGACACCCAAATTGTAACTATCGGGGAACACCCATTCAGGCAGCGAATTCCACAGGCTAGCAGGTCGCACAATTCCAAGCGTTCTTCGATCGAATCGTCACTTACTACCTATGTAAATACACACATGTTATTACATTATTCTCATAGTTAGATCGAAGGAGGTATACACTATATTTACAATGGCGCTTGGACGTTTTTTGACAATTTTTACTGAGATGTTGTGACTCTACAGGAATGGTATCTCAATAAATATTAATTAGGATTAGAATTAATAATAATCTCTTGTAGATGGAAATCAATCAAATCAAATCAAATTTGTTTATTGACATTAGTACAATAATTATTAACATGACATGTATCGAAGAAGAGAGAAGAGGAAATAGACCAATAATGATGATGTCTTCAGTGTTAATACGCTTTTGTTATCAAAACAAACAATAACTTTCATAATGCAAGCAGAATCAAAGTTGTAACATTACTGTAATTCGAAAAGTTGTCAGTTACGTTCCGTCGGTCGGTACGCAATAGCGCAACTCTGCGTAATTTGAAAACTTGTTGGGTTCCATACAACGAACGGGACGAGTTTATTGTTCCAATGAATTTTAAACTGCAATGCACTCTCTCCGTTCATATCGATGTTGGCATTTTATTAAACTCCTGTTTACTGGTGCTACGTCACAAATTATCACAACAGAATTTATTGAACATACTTTTACAATTGTTATTAGGTATATCTAAGAATAAAGTCCAAAACAGAGGGTTGATCAATGGAGACCACGAACCGGAAGTCGCAGCGTAGGTAAGCCTCCCACTAGATGGACCGACAACATTATGAGACTCGCGGGCATCCAGTGGATGCAGATGGCAGGCTTTCGTTCAGTGTGGAGGTTAAAGGGGGAGGCCTATGTTCAGCAGTGGACGTCTTCTGGCTGATGATGATGATGATTGATGATGATGATTACCTCGCATGACTGCTCCAGTTTGTTTCATTTTCATCACTAAAAAGCACTTTTCTTCTAAAGAAATCAACTACAGCTTAACTTAGATGATCGGATATAAGCTATATTCAGACATTACGATTGTGGCTCCACCGCGCAACTCTAAGAATAAGTTTATCGCACTGATAAAGAAAACTGTTTTCGCATTGTAATTTGAATAAACAAGCGAAGGCTCGACCGGTGCCAGGCTGCTACTGAAATAGTCTGCATCGATCAGGAACGTGAAAGTTAAAATTAGAATGCCATCGAAGAAAGGCAAGTGGATTTTATTACTTAGACATGAAGGCAGTTGCAAGCAGGCAGATCGATGATGGCTGAGCGGTAGCACGTTCGCTTTACAATATGATAGCACCCGGTTCGATCCTCGACCCTTCACCAATGACTTATTTAGTACCTAAATAAATTATGTGCAGTTTCAATGCCAACACTCAAAAATGGTGATGGAAAACATAGTAAGGAAACTGGTATTTCCAAGAACCTCAAAAGTTTAAAGACATGACATTCACCAATATGCACTAGGCCAGCATGGTGGATTAGGGACCGTCTTCTCTCTCTGAGAGGAGGCCTATGTCCCAGCAGTGGGAACGTGATGACGATGATGAACGGCTGATAATGATGATGTTGATGAGGTATATTATGATATCAGTCGGTGATAGGGTCGATCTCTTTATTTCGGTCGCGGGCAGACGCGCCCGGTCGCCCGATTGTTTGCGTTGACTCACCTCTATTTGTAGCATCAGTCTTATTGTCTGACGTAATAATGCAATTTTGTATTCTAAATTCCTACATCGTATTATAATAATATTCGGGAAATATTTTTTTTGCTCACACTTTCATGTGACCCCAAACTAAGCAAAGCTTGTGACAATATCGCTGCCAGAGACTAATATACATACACAATTATATAGTTTTAAATACACACTTAAATAGATATTAACACCCAGATATAGAACAAACACAAATGTTCATCACATAAATGTTTGTCCTAGGTGGGAATCGAACCCACGCCCCCAAGATCAAAAGGTAGGTTCACTACCAACTGGACCAACGGGCTATCTAATAATAATACGCGAAAGTGTTTTTGTTTGTTCCTCTTGCAGCAACAGAGCTACGGACCGACGCGGTTGTATTTAGTGAAGCAAAACCATGGCGCTTACACACAGTCGTGCGTTTCGCTACTTCTATTTTTGAGGTTTTTCTCGTATTTTTCGTAAATTAAAGCTGTAATGTAAAATGTACCTTTACCTTTACCTTGTAGGGAACATTCATAATTATGAACTCTGATATCGTAGACATCGTTTAGTAAATAGGTATTTGCAAAAAACAGGGAGAAATGTGCAAATCAGTGTTACTTTTTTTTCTATCGACCAAAATGTCCTTAATCTTGTTTCTGTCTTTACGTTTTCCTAGTTAAAAAAAACAATTCTAGTTAGGATCCATCCAATTCTGGATAGGATCCATTATTATAATTTTAAACTAATCATGGAAGAAGACAAACTAAAACTCGAATGACCAAAATTGCTAAAAGTGGGGTAAGAGGGCCTTAATACAATATATTAAGCCTTATGCTCATTTGTAACAAGCGTTGCTTAAAAGCCCCAAGCCGCCTGCCAAGCGTGGGGATTATGGCAACACCCCTCTCTAAGAGGGAGGCCTTGTTCAGCAGTGGACATTTAATGGCTGATAATGTATGTATGTATGTATGTTGCTTAAAAGTGGGAAAAACTCGCTTGAAAAAAATACCCGTTAAACTTATCACATTTTTATAAATAAATAAATGTTCGGGACATTTTTGCACACACGGTCATCTGACCCCAAACTAAGCAAAGCTTGTGATATGGCTGCCAGAGACTGATATACATACATATATAGGTTTAAATACATACTTAAATAGATATTAACACCCAGATATAGAACAAACACAAATGTTCATCACACAAATGTTTGTCCTAGGTGGGAATCGAACCCACGCCCCTAAGCTCAGAAGGCAGGTTCACTACCAACTGGACCAACGGGCTATCTTATGTCACGTTGCCTCTTTTTGCGTCGGGGGTTAAAAAGCATAAAGCTTAATGATACGAATATCGTAGGCGTATACAGTAAATACAGTCCGGTGTATAGCCGAAATAGGCGGATCGATGCCCGACGTGACATGGGCCAGATGGTCTAATTGACCTCTTCAATAATGCACAAGCACACAACTTACCTACTCCCAAGGTCCCAAGCGCCTGTATGTTGAATTAATGGATATAGGTATTATACACGGCTCGGCTACAATAATAATTTGTGCTGAGTAATTTCTTTTTGATTAGTTTGGACCTTCGAGATTGTGATGGACGTGATTGGTTGCTTCAGTTTGACTGGGTCCAAGGATTTCAGTTACAGTTAGAGTATAGTACCTAAACGTTGATTGAAAACAATTTCTTCTAAAAATAATACATTGTTATCCCAGGGGTGAACGTGGCTGGCAAATGCACGAGAAGTGCGGGACCAAAATCCTATGAGAATAACAAAAAAGTTGAAACATGGAGTCAATACAAATGTGAAAATAGAACTGGTTTGTTTTTTTATAATTTGAGTGTCTGTCAGTTGTAAACTGTCACTGTCAGTTGAAAGTGACTCTCCCTAGGGCTGAAATGTATTACTTTTGCTCCTCAGGCAACTTCAGACCTACTTTCCGAGTATGAGTACTGAAAAAACCTTTTCAAAAATTTCCAAAACAATCGTCGCATGTTATAAAAAATCTAACCTAAATTATAGGTTATCGGGACGCGGGACAGTATCATCAAAATCGGGACTGTCCCGACGGAACTGGGACGGGTGGCAACCCTGGTTGGTCCCATAGTAAAAGTTCTTCATAATGATGAGTACAGTGCCCTCCTTTCGGCTTAGTACAGGTTATACGGGTAACCCTGTATATATAGACAATTCGCTACGCGTGTGGTATAAAATAAAACAATGCTCTAGGAGTTGTTTGTGTAAATTAGGATTAAGTGAGTTAAGATTACTAGGCTTACGATTATTAGGATTGACGACACCAATCTATGACGTCACATCACATTTTTGTTGAGTTATCAGTAGGATAAGGCTTGCACGTGTTGTACACAGAAAGGGATTAAAATATATATGACTAGCTATATTTATAATCGGTCCAGTACTTTTTGAGCCAATTTGTTACAAAAATACTTACAAATCTTTCCTCTTTTTAATATACTGGCGGTCCGCCCCAGCTTCACACGGGTATAGTAACAGTTTATAGCCTATGTCACCCGGGGATAGTGTAGCTTCCCGTCAGTGAAATAATTTTTCAAATCGGTTTAGTAGTTTCGGAGCCTATTCAATGCAAACAAACACACAATCAAATCTTTCCTCTTTATGATATTATAGTATAGATAAAAAAATAAAAATATTTATATGATATATATATAAGTATCGAAGTATAGATTATTAACGGGATATTTACCGTGGTAAGGTTGTGGAAGGATCTCCTGATTTTTCGGCGCAGTTATATGCACCATGCCCACGGTAAATATCCCGTATTCTCTGATCCGATATCCGAGTACGGACGTACGAGTTTTTAGTACAGGTGCGCGTGCGCCTGTTAACGCTCGTTGTAAGGAACCAGCCTTCTGTTTCTATTTATTTTGTGATACCTGTATTATCGTATCCAGTCGCATATCTAAATCCAGTCAGTGTTAATAAAAATCGATCGGTCGTGAGTTCGTGACGCGTGGGGGCTCGATGGTCTAATCGCTTGGTTCAATAAACACTGGATAACATGTCTACGATAGGTATTTGCATGCTCGTGTTAGGTACCTATTGCGCAATTTGCATGAGTCGGTGAAAACAGTGTTCTCGTGACATGTATTCATTTGTTATGGCGTACAAGGGTTATAATAACAACCTCTCCTAGCCAGCATTCTAACATCACACTTTAGATCATGTTGCATCACACATACACACACACACACACACACACGCACGCACAAACATCAGCCACGCTCGCTTTATTGAGTCGAGAGTCAAAACTGCTGCTAAAAAACTTGGTATTCTATCCAAGGTTAGGCAGTATTTTACATCTGCCCAACTGCTTAACCTTTACCAAGCGCAAGTGCGGTCCTGCTTGGAGTACTGCAGTCACTTGTGGGACGGCTCTGCTAAATACCAGCTCGAAGCATTGGACTCGGTAGAGAGACGCGCCATTCGTCCAATTAATAACGAAGCGCTGGTTAAAGGGAAGATGTCGCATAGCCTCCTGCACAGGCGGAAGGTGGCTTGTCTGTCCATTTTTTATCGCGTTCATTTTGGAGACTGCACAAGAGCTGTTTAAGCTGACCCCGTCATCCAATTTCCGCCATAGGTCATCGAGACGGTCATTCCATCCTTACGTCGTGAACTTTGGTAAAGTCAGCACGCAGCGTTTCCAAAATTTCTTCCTAATTACGAACTGCACAGGAATGGAATGCGCTTCCTGTCTCGGTGTTCCCTACAAGGTACAACCTGGGTCTCTTCAAGACAAGAGTGAATAGGCACCACATGGGCAAGCGTGCCCCATCTTATACTGCATCGTCACTTACCTTCAGGTGAGTTGTAGACAAAAGCTAGCCCATTTCATCATTAAAAAAAAAGTCAATTTTTTTGGCCAATTTTTTTTATAAATAATCGGCTTGCGCTTGACCGCCAACTCGCCTGATGTTAAGCGATGATGCGGTCTACGGTGGAGCATGCTTGCCTAGAAGAAACCGATTCACTCGTGATTTGAAGACACCCAGATTGTAACTATCGGGGAACACCCATTCAGGCAGCGCATTCCACAGACTAGCAGTTCTCACAGAAAAAGTGGAATCAAAGCGCTTCGTACGGGTTTTCGGAATACCAACCATGAAGCGGTGTCGGTGTCGATGCCTATGTTGCCAAAATCCCCAAGCTTGCGGTGTGGGGATCACAGTATGTGCACCATGTACTAATGGAACGCTTCTGCTCATCTTCCAGTGGATCCCAACATCATATCAAACAAGGGCATTCTAACAAGGTTCGAAGGGAAGAAATCGAAAATTTTTGTCGAATGTATGGATGGCCCCCATGGCCCTAGATCCGTCCGATAATGTTCAGGACAGATGTTTTACCATCTAATTGTTTTACACTAGTTTTTACAACAAATTATTTCTAATTCTGATTCTGAACAAGGTTCCAACTGATAGCCAAGGTCCTATAATATTATATACTTAATAGGTTTCTTGATATTTAAAATTCAGTTCAATAAACTCATAATACCAACAGGTTTTACTGACGAACTTGAATTAACGGAATTAATATTATAAACACATACATGTGGTTTTGTTTTATAGTTTCTGAAATTCTCGTTATTATTTTTTGTGATCAAAATGATTACTATTATTTGTCTACTACATTAATTTGCTAGAAGTGAGCATCAATTTTACGTTTTGTGTTACCAAAAAGGCTTTGAACAAAAATATTACTAAAAATATATGTAAATAGACATCAAAGTTGAATACCGTTTGGATAATTTAAAAAAAACAATTGAATTATGCTTCAATTACCCACCTTACTGGAGGCGGAGCAAAACATTAAAACGGGACAGAACAACAAATATTAAATATTAATTTAAAAAAATACTACGTGATACATGCCTGTCTACGTGCGTGAGTAATTCCCGTGTTATATAAAATAAAAAGTACTTTTTTTAAACAAGCTTTTCCGTATTATTCTCAGCAAACCCTTTCATTTGATACCTATTTCATAATGGTAGATAAGAACATTTTGTCCACCATCTTGGGGCGTCCGCCATATTGAATTTATAATCTACGGTCTAGGACCAAAGTGATAACATTGTGAATTAATTTTGTGTGTTAATTTGGTGATTGGGAAGACAAACTCAACGAACCCAAACGACGGGGTTACGTCGTTTCATTTATGAGTACCTATGGCCACCTTCTGTCTTCATCATCAGAGCAGCTCGATCGTACCATAATATTGTATTGTCACCTAACTTACATAAGTATGCAAAATTTCAGCTCAATCGGTTCAGGATAACTCATCTAAAATTCAGTTGCAAGATTTGTCCCACACAAACGAATGTACATAATTATATAGGAACATACTAACGGGGCAAGTTGAATAAAAGTTTGTAAAAAGTACATCTTACATGTATATGTAGGTACGCATTGCAAATTAACAAAATTAAATATATTTTTTATATACTGCGTTACGCGGAAAGGTTATATCATCATAATCGGGCTTTTAACAGTCCACTGCTGGACTTTTAGCCTATACCACCGAAAGGGTGATTGGGCCTTACCCACCACGCTGGCCCAGTGCGGATTGGTGGATTCACATACGCCATTGTATTCCTTCTCCGTACGTATGCAGGTTTCCTTCACCGAAAAGCTAGTGGTATGAAAATCCGTATATAAGCTCCAAAGAGCTCATTGGTACGGGCCCGGGGTTTGTCTGAAAACTCGAGATAAACCTCAGCTGTTTCATAGAAAACATTCATTGAAACTCGCCAAAATGTATGGAACAGCTGATAATACGATCAACGATAATAAGACCTCTTTCGGCTTAGTACACTCTTTCCGCGTAATCCTGTATGTACGAGTAAAAATAAACACCCACAAACAAACAGATTTTTTTCAAATATTTTTTACCTTTCCACCACAATTTTTCTTCTGATCACGTAACATGAGAATTACTTTCATATTTTCGTCAACAATGCGGTGGAAATTGAGTGAAGTGAACCAAATAAACGTAGAAAGTATACAAAAGTAAACCTTCAAGGTACGAGACGTATTTATGGTTGTATTGATGTAGGTATAGAAATGTTGCGTGGGACACGATATGAATACGAATAGGTACATTATTGGGCTCAAACCACCGTGCTTTTATTTTGTGGACTGGGGTTTGTATTTCAACCCCCCTGGGTTGCCCAGGGGGGTTGAAATAGTAGATTCTTTAACAAGGGATGAAATTAAAGCAATCTTTTTCACACGATATTCCAATATTTCCAGTGTGAAATACCTAAACGGTTTCTCCCGAGTTGAATAATCTGCTTTTAATTATAGGTATATGTGACGAAACTTAAATAAACCGACCAAATGAGAGTCGGGCTTACGCATTGAGGGTTTAGTACCACCACATAAATAGTTAACTACTAAAGTACAAAAAAGTAGTGCAAAAAGACAACATCACTGCCAGGCGGTTACCCATAGGTACTGAGTACATACCGACCGCGCCCGACGTTGCTTAACTTTGGTGAACAGAACAGATGTGTTACCGACTCACATTTGGCCAGTATTTATGATTTTGTATTTACTATTTTACTATTTTACATTATAATGTGTACTATAATTATGCCAAGTTTGACGCATGTATGTAGTACCGTTTTTACACTAGAGCATTACAAAAATACGTTTAAAAAAGTCTATTGTATGGAGATTTAGTTTTCACTTTTTAACTTTGTTATAATCCGCCGTAACAATACGTCATATTCAGTGCAAATTTCAATTGGCTGTCTATCACTGTTCGAAAGGTACAGCCGTTTAAAGGTAGGGCAGACGGACAGACAGTCAGACAGACAGCGTAGGCTTAGTAATAGGGTCCCGTACATCGTTGTTGGTACGGAACCCAAAAATTTGACCCAGCGAAGAAAGGCTCAGATTTTAAGCGAACGAGTCGGCGTTTCTATGTATATTTGTTGGACGAAAACTTACGTATCGTTGATCTTCATGAGTTTTGTAGGCTAGTAGATAATTTCAATACAATTTTTAAGTTCGAATTAAGGCTAAATTAGTCGATGGGTTGCGAAGATGTAGGTGTCGCGAGGTCTCAGTTTTGGGCGAACAACTGGTTATTTTACTCGACACTGGCAAAATAGAAAATATTAGATAGATAATTGTGTAGGTTTAATCTATACTGGGTGAATGGTGACACAGTGGAAATATTCGGGGAGATCATTGTAGGTACTCATTATTATGAACTTTTACTATGGGACCAACCCTGAATTTGTTATTATGTACCTATGTAATGTACCTATATATACCTATGTACCTATGTAACCTACTCGTTTGACTTGCAATTATATGTTAAAGTAAATTAAATTAAATACACTAAATAAAAATATATTATATTAAACTAAACTAATCTAATAAACCGCTGCCCGTTGGCATCGTTCCCAAAATGCTGGCCGCATATGTTAAAGTGTTTGCGGAATTGTTTGTTGATCCCTATAATTATTATGTTAATCAAATAGCAATATTATTAATTATTTAGCAATTACTTATTTTTTTATAGCCATAGTCACCATGATGTCTGTAGGTATACCATTTTCTAGGTAGAAGCTAGTACATACAACTGTTTTGACATCTATGTAACATTTCACAGACTATTACCTAGTTTCACAGACCAATAAAGTCATGGTAGTGGGCTTGAGCATTTGGATTGTCTTAAGACCTTCAACGGTCTATGGGCAGTCTGTAACTGTATTTGTAGTTTTAGTTTTAGCTTGTATTTTGTTTAGTTAATAAAGTCATTGTATCTGAAATGTGGAGAAAAAAAATCGCCTGTTCCATACATTTAGTCGAGTTTCAATGCCGTCAATTCTGTTGTAGCATTCTCTAAACTAAACTAATCTGACAGGACTAAAATTATCGGCGTCTCTTTTCATTTAAGTATTTCAGAAAAGGATGGCAACCATTTTAGAGCTGTCAAATTTAGTTTAGTTTAGAGAATAACATCAGACATCAGAATAGACTTCATTGAACTTTTAGTATTGGACTGCTGATATACGATATTTTGTAATTTCTGGGTTGGTCCCACTGTAAAAGATGTTCATAATGATGATGTCTCATCTCTGGTTTTCACACATCACATCTCATTTCCATTGCCGAACCAGTCACCCAGTAGGTATATAAGAACTTGCTTACACATACGTGGGTACATATTTTGTGTTTTATCACCCACACATAAACAACGTCGTGGCTTCCCCCAAAAGTGAACTGCTTCGGTAAAAGCTTCCGGCCAAGCGTTAAAGAAATATTGACCTGTAGGGAATGCCGCTTCCAGAACATTAATTGCTATTATTTCTGGAGAACAAATACATCGTTTAGCAGTTGTGACGTCAGGCTGAATTTACGGTTCCCGTATATCTTAGGTCCGAACCAATGATGTTATCTATACAATATTATAAAGAAGAAAGATTTGTATGTAAGTATGTTTGTAACGAATAGACTCAAAAAGTACTGAAACGATTTAAAAAAATCTTTCACCATTTGAATGCTACATTATCGCTGATTAATATAGGCTATTTTAATAGGCTATATAACTATACCCGTGCGGAGCCGGGGCAGACCGCTAGTATTAGTATAAACTGTTCCGTACGTCTTTTCTTCTTTTAGGTAAGCCTCCTCCATCACAGTCTGCCTGGCCGCTACGAGGTGGACAAACGCAATTCTATCACGAATAAAAAAGTAAGAAGGTTGTTAATTGTAGGTAGGTAAGTACTTACATAATATATATTCGGAATATTCAGAGACGAAAAGTAACTTTTAAACTTTCTCGATTTAAACACATGGTTTTAAATGTTTGTCGGGACTTATCGCGCAATATTTTATTGAGCGAGGTAATTGAAATAACTTGAAAAATTATTATTTTTCAGATCAAGTAAGGGTAGAAGAACAAATCAGCCGCACTTCTCGCCGGATTCACCCGCAGTTTTCGGATAGGTCGTGCGTGACCACGCCATGGTCATTATAACGTGGTCGAAACGTCAAGCGAAAGGTACACAATAAACCTACCTAAATAAAAGAATGCGCGGGTGAGTATTGTAAATTATCACACTCACACTTAACTCATGACTTTTGATGTCATGAGATGAATGTGAGAGTGACTAGATAGTTTCGACCACAGAAGAGAGATGTAAATAGATCGGAAATGAGACGGAAAATCTGTCACCAGGCATTATGGACCTTGATTGAACATTTTTATTTAGATCAACGCGTCGAACTCATCACAGTTGCTAACTGATTTCGAATGACTGACGTTTCGTTTATATGGGTGCAATTGGCTACAACTCTTACAAAAAATGCCTTGACAGCCGTTCTAATTTAGTTACAATCTGGGTGTCTTCAAATCGCGAATGAATCGGTTTCTTCTAGGCAAGCGTGCACCACCGTAGACCGCATCGTCGCTTAACATCAGGCGAGTTAGCGGTCAAGCGCCAGCCTATTATTGAATATTAAAAAAAACTGTGGTTTTGACCGTACAAGAATATAGCTCTGGGTAGGAACCCTTTGAAGTCGAGAACTCGTCATGTAGACAGTTGCATGAAAAATCTTACTCCAAACGTGCACACTCCAGCCGTGGTGTTTCTCCTCCTCAGCGGGCTCTACGGGTTGCATCTGCCCTTCAACAGCCTCGGACTCCGGCAGCGTCCGCCACCGCTTTAGCAGCTCCTTAGTCCGGTCCTTCGTCTTGTCACATGCCTGCTTCCAGTTCGTGAAGTATTTCCGAGAGACCTTGGGCGAGCCCAGTGATGCCGATTTTGAGTCTTGTCTGGAAACAACAATGTAATTAGTATTAACCTTTCAATAATGATATTCTGTATTGAGGAACCTCAGTGTCTGATCCACGAAATAAGAGTAAATAAATCTGTATAAAAAATAACTGTTCCTACTCCCAAATTTTTTGGGTTCCGTACCAAAAGGTTAAATATGGGACCATATTACTAAGCCTACAATGTCTGTCTGTCTATCAGTCCGTCTGTTCGTCTGTCCTACCTTTAAACGTCTGTATCTTTGGAACCGTAATAGTAATCCAGTACAACAACAAACGTATTTTTTAACGTATTTTTGTAGTAGCTCTAATGTAAAAACGGTAATACACAAACACAAGCGTCAAACTTGGCATGATTATAGTACACACTCTCTAGTATAACGATTAATAATAAATAATCGAAAAATCTGAGTCGGTGACAACTGTTCATTAGTTAAGCAACGTATTTTGTTACTCAGATGACCTCATCATTGGTCTCACCGAATCGAAATGCCACCTTTTTTTATTAAATCTTTTTGAAGTTGGATTTTTAAATCAATAATTATTGTATTTTGTGGTGGTACGGAACCCTCAGTGCGCGAGCCCGACTTGCACTTGGCTGGTTTTATTTGTTTCTAACAGCTGTTTATATTGTTACATTGTTACAATGTTATTACATTAAAATAAAATGAAACCAACCAATTCGGAAAAGAGTTCATATCCTATCTTTTCTTTGATTATTTATAGAAAGGATATGTCATACCTATAATTTCCCCTCAGGCGAGGTACATGCGTTGGCTCCGCCCACGTATGTCAAACGAGCACACCGTTTTATAAAAACTGTTTCAACGTCGTTCATCCGCCATTTGTCTACTTACTATGTTACGAAACGGAGCTCATTAAAAATTGTCATATGTGCAGTAATCACTTGTAAATCTCGATCACATACTACGAACTTCACTACGGATTATATTTTTTTTAACAAATAACGTGCTAATTTCACCACAAAACGAGTTTAAGTAAGCTTAATTGAACAGAAGAAAATATTAATCGAAAACCAGGGTTGCCAACTCGGTATCACAGATACTCGCTAAATGACATCTCAAATAGTACTAGATTAATATAAATTTACAAAATATACAACAAATTTGCTTGGACATGGAATAAAATTATAAAGTTTCATTATGGAACGTATTGCCTCACCCGAGAAAAACGGTTTAAGTTTTTATATAGGTTTCTTTAATTCCGAATGCTGATAAAATTCAAATATTCTCGCGTTAAATTCATTTTTGCCAATTACACACATTGTTTTCAAGCTATTTCCAAGCACGATTCTAGTTCTTACTAGAACTACTCAATCAACATACTAAGCTATATAATTATAATGCTACTCTAAAACACTACGGTCAAATAGACATTCTCTTCCCCCCGCAAGCGAACGCGGGGGAGTCATCCGATCCAGTAGGATAACACAATAGCATGTCACGCCTCCATTTTATCAGAAAAACGTTTTAGGGCCAAATTCTATGAATAATAAGGTTGCCACAAAGAAAGGATCATCATATTAAACTTAGACAGACAAACATAATAATTATCAGTGTAGGACGTAGGTACATCGTCATCTTATTTTTTATTAGTTCCGGGAAATCCCCCAAGATAGTATAGCAAAGCAACGTATAAAACTATAGCGTTTTGTTACTTCTCGCGTGGCTGCGTAATGTTCTACGGTGACCAGAAAAAAAACCCAGCGTGATTGCTGTTTGATGTTAGCTGTTTTATGATAGATTTCAGCGCTAGACTAGACTTACGAAAATAGAGCCAAATCTAGCTCAAATAATTACTAAGTTGGCAACCTTGTCGAAAAAATGAACTAGTGATGTGCTAATTTATTACTCGTAGTCTCGTACTCGTTACTTATATAGTTACTCGTACACGTAATCCAAATTTGAATGAAGTTTGATAGGTATAAAAACTCGTTTTTTTTTTGGTGTTTTTCGCCCATTTTGGAGCATGCTAAAGCCATACGGCCTCGTCTACTGTATTTACTTTACTGTCATAAATAAGTAAATCTCCAGTACAGTAGGTATATTATTGGTATCGTCTGTTATTGGTATATCGCCTTTGATATTATATAGTTGGGATCGGCCTTTAAACTCAAGCTAGTACCGAAGAAAGTTTGTCAAATACTGAAGGGGGCGAGGTAAACAACTATTGCAGACACTGACATAATTATTCTTACTAGTTCTACAAACGCACACGTCAATATTGAGCGCATACAACTGCAAACGATGTGCTCAAAATGTATACGAATGGACGACTGAGGGGAGGGGGAGGTAAGTGCTAAAGGGGAAACTGTAGGTGTAGGTGTAACGCTTCCATTTATTTATTTTTTCTGAGGTAATGGTGTCAGATTAATAAATGTGGGTTGAAAATGGATACAAAGTATATCATACTAATATTATAAATGCGAAAGTGTGTTTTTTTATCCTCTTTTACGCTGCAACGGAGCTACGGATCGACCAGATTTTTTGCATGGGTATAGTTCAAGAGCCAGAGAGTGACATATATGCTACTTTTCATCATCATCACCATTTTTCATCACTACGCTGGTGAAACTGCGAAAATTTTGTATTACCTTGGTGCTTACCGCTTGTTTTACGATTTCGACCTAAACTGATAGTAACCACAGCATAATACAATGAATAGTAATGTGTTAGTGTTCGCTTGTATTTTGTTTAGTTAATGTAGGCT
Source organism: Agriopis marginaria (assembly GCA_932305915.1). Taxonomy (NCBI): domain Eukaryota; kingdom Metazoa; phylum Arthropoda; class Insecta; order Lepidoptera; family Geometridae; genus Agriopis; species Agriopis marginaria. Next base: position 8,949,259 of record OW029933.1, read on the forward strand.
AAAACCCACGAATTTTAATTAGTTTTATTAAAAAATATTTTCTAGAGACTTTTTCCTGTAGTTTAATTTACCCACTGTATTTTTTATCGGTATTATCAACACAATACTTTATTAATAACTTCATAGTTACATATCAAACTTCTCCAGTACACTCTTCGGTATCCGATATCGGTATGGTAATTATTGGTAAAGGTACAATATTTTTATCCCTTCACTAGCTTTGTATAATGTGTGCGATGTAAACACAGCGAGGCGACCAATGAGCGGTGCGCATTTTGTATTTGTGTTCTGTTTTGTCAATGAGTGCAGGTTATATTGAAGTGTGCGCTTGTAGAGATGTATTCGATTACTTGAATGGGCGGGCTTTAGAAAACAAGTGTGTGCTATGCGTGTTTACTTCGTCTCCCGCAAAAAGTGCCAGACTGTTTTCCATAGCAGCTCGGTCTTATTATAAGACCGAGCTGCTATGGATACTTTGATTATATAGAACGGATGTGGTATAAGACTCTTATACCACATCCGTTCTATATAATCAAAGTATCTTTTTCACATTAGGAGATTCATCAAACAGCTAAAGTAGGGTCAATTTAATAGATCACATTTGACATATTCTGTCAGTCTATTGATTATTATCATAAGCTTTGTTATTTTGTCATTGATTATTAGTCACAATAAATCGTAAAATATGTATTTTTAATTGAAAAAATAAACAATACAATGTTACATTGTTAAATTTTGGTGAAGTGTCAAATACCTCGCTGCCACTATAATCGTTTCTAAATGTAAACTCAGTACCAAGGTTTGGAATGGTAAGTGATGCACAGACTTCTTCATTATTTATTACGTCATAGTTGTAGGATTATTATAATATACGACTCGCATAGCTAACTCCATCCCGCGTACCATCCGTGGGTTCGGATCAAGAGTTAACAATTCATGCAATCTCACAGGAATAGTGTGGGAAATGTGGGTATAGACCGGCTCGCATATCTGAACTGGATTACCGACTGTGGTTTCACTCCCTGTTTTCACAGCTTGGCGAATATTCCGTGTTTTGTGTTGAAAATTAACTCGAGCTTTAAAATTTTATTTTGACGCGCGGAGGTAGGAATATTCCAACATAGTGGCGATTCTATCATACGTCACTAAACTAAACCAATCTGACAGAATCAAAATTATTTGCTTCTCGTTTCATTTCAATTTGTAATAGAAGGATGGCAATAATTTTAGAGCTGTCAAATTTAGTCTTGTTTAGATACCTAATAGTAGCTAAGTAATAGCATAGAGAAATATACTATGGAACTAATAGTGCAAATCACGAGTGAATCGGTTTCTTCTAGGTAAGCGTGATCTAACGTAGACCGCATCATCGTTTAACATCAAGCGAGATATTGGTCAAACGCAAGTTTTATTATTTGTAAAAAAAAAACAAAGGCGACACGAATACCTACTCAGTTAAACTGTGGTCAAACGCTCATTTCATAATTTCATTAAAAAACACTTCTACCTTACTTTTTTATAACTATACAATGAAATTACAGTTTTTTTTGGTATGGGAATCCCAAGCATCGTACCATTTCCAAGGAATTTAAGGGTATATAATTATAACGTCCTTGACCATTTCCAAGTGTAAACAAAAAAGTTTTTTTTAAATGTTTTATAACAATGAGAGATTAATTTTATCATCAACACATGCCTACCGAATTTAACAATTACAAAATTTTTATTAAGTTCCCATAGGCAGAATTTTTTATAGAATTTCTCGCTTGTCTATGTTTTTCTCACCTACCGCCCGATAATAATAACTTTCTTCATTCAACTCTTGATCGAACTCAGTACAGTCTCGCTTATTCATTGTGCTCGACCACGTCCGTCACAAAACCAAACATTTAAAATCGGAGTTTTTCATTAACATGGACGAACATAATTTAAATGGTATATATCCTGATAAGGCAACTGTAGACGAAAATGATGTCCAGAATACACCACCAATGGTACATCTAACACGTTCTCAATATAAAGAATTGTGTAACGGCGTGAAATACGGAAACATGGGAAAAGACAGTTTTATTGGCTGTCAATTGAGATTTTGCGGTGAAGAAACTCGAAATAAAACCGAAGAGTTCATCAACTCCATCGATATTTACAAGGAGATGGGAAATATGGCGGACAATGATGCAGTGCTGACATTCCCATTGCTCCTGACCGGCGAAGCGTGCATCTGGTGGCAAGGGGTAAGTGCTGGTGTCAAAACCTGGCACAACGCGATTAAGGCTTTTCGAAGTGCTTACGCTCCGGAGCTAAAACCACACGAGATATATATGAAGCTTTTTTCTAAGCCCCAAGAAGAAGACGAGCCCATAAGTGAATTCCTTGATCGCAATCGTGCGCTTATTGCTCAACTGCCACAGAATTTATATAAAGAAAATCAAGAAATAGACCTTATTTACGGTTTATTGAAATTAAATCTCAGAGAGAAAATCATGAGGTCTGATATAACGACTTTCGATTGGTTGTTGGAGAGAGCCAATTACTTTGAGTCTATAGATGATGAGAAACTGGAACAAGACCAGAAAAAGAAAGCAGAGAGTGAGAAAACTAATACAATAGAGAGAGGAACCATATACAGATAGAATAGAAATACAAAAATCCAAAAGATATGAGAAAAGTGTTTTTTTTTTTCAAAATTCTAGTTTGTGAATGTATTTATTTAACGTCTTTTTTACTTATTTAGTTGGTATTTTATAGTAAACATTTTCAGATTTGCTAGTAGAATTGAAGTTTCATTTACTCATACACCTAATACTGGCCTACGTTTTGTAGTTGGAATTTTTTTGATTGGTAAGTAGGTAATTCAAAATAAATAAATAAATAAATATTCGGGATATTTTTGCACACACGGTCATCTGACCCCAAACTAAGCAAAGCTTGTAATATGGCTGCCAGAGACTGATATACATACATATATAGGTTTAAATACATACTTAAATAGATATTAACACCCAGATATAGAACAAACACAAATGTTCATCACACAAATGTTTGTCCTAGGTGGGAATCGAACCCACGCCCCTAAGCTCAGAAGGCAGGTTCACTACCAACTGGACCAACGGGCTATCAAAATCAGCACTTTCATATAGATTAATTAAAATGCGAAGGTCTGTTTGTTTCTATTTTACTCAGCAAAAAATCAGCTTGATTCTTTGCATAGATATAATAGAGGGCCATTATGAGGGAGGGTGATTTAGGTTACTTTTTATTCCGGAAAAAATTACGGTTCCTGAGGTTCGCGGTTATGAAACCGCGGGACCAGGAAAAACATACAAGAAACCGCGGGGTTTTATAATTAGTATACACTAGGGGAAAACTGTCATTAATTTTTTTTGTCACAAGGCATTTCTAATGACCATATTTTTATTACTAGCTTATATTTAACTTGCCTTGCAAGTGTGGGTCAAATCTTCCAACTGAATTTCAAAACAGTGAACCCCAACCAAAAATTTTGTTTTCACACGTTTGTATGACAATGCATGGTTAGCTAAGTGACGTCATTCTAAATCAAATATGGCGGACCAGTTATTTTTTATTCACCCCCATGATATGAGTATAAAATAAAAAGGTTTGCTGAGAAGAATACGAAAAATCTTGTAAAAAAAATTATATTCTGCCGTTTTCTTGTAATAAAATACGCTAGTTGATTTCATTTTAACAAAAAAAAAAAAATGCTTTTCCCATTTCTATAGTTAACGTATTACATGTGTTTCTAACAAGAATAAAAGTCTTTGGGTTTATAAATAAAACGATTGATATTTTATTATAATTTAAATACTGTTTAAATATTCATATTTTGCCAATCTACCAGTGTAAAAATAATTTTAATTAAACACTGTTTTAACTTGTCACGGTTGTTTACTACAGTTTGATTATTAACGGGTCCTTTACCGTGTTTTCCAGTGATAACCGTAGCAAAACACTAAGAAAGAGGGCAGATAGTTTTTTCTGCACTTTGATATTTTTTGCCAACCCGCATTCTTCTGTGTGCCCGTGAACATATTGGTGCATGTAACTGTGCCGAAATATAGGGAGCTCCATCCATATTAATCATATAACTCTGTCATTTCAGTTGTCTAATAAATTATGTATGGAAACATTTTGTTCGGACACTGATGAATTGACGACCAATTCGTTATAGTTGACCGGTGAAGTTGTACTTATAGGTTGCGCTTTTTGAAAAAGTGTAGCAGGCATAGTATTTATTGACGAACGGAAGCGAAGTTCTCAGAGTCAGAGTAGGTAATCTTCACGTTGTCATGATCGCAACGTGTGTCATATCATCATCATCAGCCAGGGGGAGTAGGCTCAGATCAGACCAACAAGAGAGATATGGTAGGGTGTCGTGGAGGGTGTGACTGAATCTGGCCTAAATCAGGATTGAAGCCTTTAGTTGAACTCACTATGCAGACGGCCTAGCTGCCCTTTTTTGCATGTAGACTATTTTTATTTATTGGTGTCGGTCGCTGTAAGTTTCTTAGTGTGCGTGAAAATGAGTAAGTGTGCCGTACTTACAGTGGTTTAGCGGTATAGTGAAAAAAGTGGTTGAAACAATGAGACATTTGAACACGAACTATAATAATAATTGTATTAAGGCATATCTCCTTTGTTTGTCTGATCTGAGAGCCGGTTATGTTTGTGCCACTCTCACCAGATTCGCCAGTCGAATCCACTCGTTTAGAACAACTCTTTTGATGTCGTCGGTCCACCTCATCCTCGGTCGCCCCGGGTCCCGCCGACCTAGTATTGGCCACTACGCGGTTACACCTTCCATCAACATTGAAGTGTTGTAAGCGAGAAGTTTGTTTTAAAAGATTTTTTCAATTCGAATATAAGCTAAATCCAAGGGTTACGAAGTCTTCCCGAATTGTGACCTTGTGACTCTTATACCTTCGCAATTATTTAACCGATTTAGCTCATTTTCAAAATTACCAATTATATTTTTTAATTTTTTTGAATAATATTGACCTACTTTTGGCTACCAACTCGCCTGATGGTAAGAGACGGTGTGGCTGAGGATGGATCACGTTAATCCTACTAATATTATAAACGCGAAAGTTTGTATGTATGGATGTATGGATATTTGTTCCTCTTTCACGCTGTAACGGAACAAGGGATTGACCTGATTTTTTTGCATGGGTATAGTTCAAGAGCCAGAGAGTGATATAGGCTACTTTTCATCATCATCATCATCATCACCATTTTTCATCACTACGCGGGTGAAACCGCGGGGTGCAGCTAGTCTAGAATAAATCTATTTATTCTAGCCTTGAAGATGCCTAGAATATAGCTATTTGCCTTGGAAATTTCATGAAGAACAAATACGTAAGCATAAAAAATTATACATACAAACGTCATATTCTGTTCACTTTGTTTGGTCAATAATTTTTCTAAAGTCTTGAATGTTAAAGGGGTGATGATGGATTAGCGCTGATAAGCGTTATTGTTCCAGCCACGTCATGGTAACGATTAAGTTATTTGTCAAGGCGTGACTTGAAGTTATTATTAGTTTGAATACGACCTCGTTTTGAATAGATGGCATTTGCGGCTAACCAAGTAGATACTTGATACGAAGTCCTGAATTCTAACCAGGAAGCTTACAAACCACGACCAACCAGATCTTAACATTATCCTGATTGCCTTCTTTCGCTTAACATCAAGCGAGGTGGCGTTTAAGTGCAACCCTATGTTTTTTTTAAATAAGTGATATATGATTTGTCTAGCAACAGTGAGTACCTATTCGCTTATCAAAAGTGCCTCTTTTTTATAGTAGATAGGCTTGCGCTTGGCCGCCCTCTCTGGAACTATCACTGACTTTGGAGAGCTTGCGTTCCTTCTTCAAGAAACCATTGTCACCGAATGGCTTATCCGTGCTCCTTCTACTTGCAAGACCTGTGCAGAAGCGTGAGCTATCTACCAGAATTACTTTTGTTTCAAAAGCATCTTTCGAATAGTCTCCTGTCTTGCAGAGCTTGCGTTCCTTCCTTTCTAAGTTCTTTCTGTAGTGTATTTAATATGTGGGTAAACTTTCATGTACGATCACCGTCATTATCTATTAAAACGTTAGTCTTGATTATGGCGTGTTTCATTTCGCATCCTAAATAAGTAATAAATGATAGTGCGGTTTCGCACTATCATCATCATCAGCAGCCAGAAGACGTCCACTGCTGAACGACAGCCTGCCTTTTGCATCCACTGGATGCCAGCGACTCTCACTATGTCGTCGGTCCATCTAGTGGGAGGCCTACCTACGCTGCGTCTTCTGGTTCGTGGTCTCCACTCAAGAACCTTTCTTCCCCATCGGTTATCGGTTCTTCTAGCGATGTGGCCTGCCCATTGCCACTTCAACTTGCAAATTTTAACAGCTATGTCGGTGACTGGTTCTGGACTGGCTAATATCCACGTTTCGGATTTTATCGCGCAAAGAAACTCCGAGCATAGCTCTCTCCATTGCCCGCTGAGTGACTCTGAGTTTTTCCAAAAGGCCAACAGTCAAGGACCACGTCTCAGTACCATATGTCATCACTGGTCAAAGATCCCGCACGCAATTTCCCGAACGCTGCCCATCCGAGTTGGATTCTTCGGGCGACCTCTTTGCCTAAGTTGGACTTACCTAACTGAACAATCTGTCCAAGATAGGTGTAATGGCCAACAACTTCGAGGGTATCGTTCCCAACGACTATCGGCACGGGTTCAACATGGACATTCGACATGATTTTTGTCTTGTCCATGTTCATTTTAAGACCCACCTGTTGGGAAAGGCTACTGAGGTCGCTGAGCATCGTATTTAGGTCCTCCAGCGACTCTGCCATGATGACTATATCATCGGCAAAACGAAGGTGAGTGATGTATTCGCCGTTGATGTTGATGCCTAATCCGTACCAGTCCAAGAGCTTGAAAACGTCCTCCAATGCGTTCGTGAACAGTTTCGGAGAGATAACATCTCCCTGTCTCACGCCTTTCTGCAATTGGATTGGTTCCGCGCTCTCGTCCTGTAATCGGATCGACATGGTGGCGTTTCTATACAAACACTTCAACACTTCGATATACCTATAGTCGATATGACAACGCTAGAGGGACTGCAATACTGCCCAGGTCTCGATTGAATCAAAGGCTTTCTCATAGTCCACAAACGCTAGGCATAATGGCCGATTATACTCCTCAGTCTTCTGTATAATCTGGCGGAGCGTATGTATGTGGTCTATGGTGCTCCAGCCTTTACGGAAACTGGATTGTTCGGGAGGCTGAAAGTCATCAAACCTGTTTTCGAGACGGTTCGTAATGACTCTGGAGAACAACTTGTACACATGGCTCAGGAGTGAGATGGGTTTATAATTCTTCAATAAGGTGTTATCACCTTTTTTGAAGAAGAGCACCACCACACTCCTGTGCCATGCTTCAGGCGTAGTACCATCGAGTATGACGGAATTAAATAACTTCTGGAGGACTAAAAGTACCGGTTTTCCACCCGCTCGCGGTAGTTCTGTCGTGATTCCGTCATCACCCGGTGCCTTGTTGTTCTTAAGCTGTTTCAGAGCCATACTAATCTCGTACTAATCTCGTAAAAATATGGATCTAGAAAACTCGGACCGAATTTGGATATTGCGTACGCACTAGTCCGATCTCTGATACAAATCCAAGCAATCATTTTAGGCGGAGCCACAGCAGAGTGGTCACGTCGTTGATCATGAGTCCTTTCAATCGACGTCAACTTCCGAAACTATTCCGAAATGGAAATTTACGGATGACGGAGAGAATTCGGATGACGGAAATCGGATCTAGTGCGTAAACTACCATACAAATAGTTGTACGACTACTTCGGAACGTATTTTCACGGATTCGGATCGGATTCGGATCGGACGTAGTGCGAAACCGCTCTAACATTGGAAACGAGCAAGGAATTTAACACGATGCCGTTTGGAAAAGTACAAGAATTTGCCCTTGGGGACGGGCGGGATTGGACATTTTATGTTCGTTTGGTGAAACAGTTCATCTTGCTAAACGAAATTAAAGTTTACCCATATATTAAATACACTACAATTTTCCGCTCTTGAATAAACTAGTAAGTCAGTTCCAGTAGTTTCCAGGAGCCATGGTTGCAAGGTGACTTCTCCGGTAGGTGCTGGATCTTCTACTTTAACTGTTAAACCTATGTGCTTGTTTGTTATAATGTTCATGACCGTGGATTCAATGTCCTTTAGTCGTAATATTAAACAGTTTTCATAGCATTAACAGCGTCAAATAAGTCATAGTCACAGTCAGAGTCAAGCTAAGTAAGTCACGGTCAAGTCAAACTCAAGCTCCTGTAAAGTGGTGGAGACTTTACAAGTGGCTCCTATGGAGTTTGGAAACAACACGAAAAGACACGTTTCACCTCGTTATATCACTTTTCCACACTCGAGCACGTTTACGAGCACATAATGAATAATAATTCACCATTTAGAACACATTAACACTCGAAAATACACAAGTTTAGGAAAATAATCCAACGTGCCGACATGTTTTTTCCACGTTGGCGCCAAAACTCCAAAACCTATGTGCTTAATCCGAATCGTACTCACCTTTCAAAAGTGTCTTTCGAACCGTCACTGGCCTTGGAAAGCTTGCGTTCCCTTCTTAACGAGCCATCGTCGCTGGGTGACTTCTCCGGTGGGAGCCTGAGCTCTTTCTCCGACTTGCTACTGGACCTGGAGCGCCGGTCGTCGTCGCCAGTGTCTCGCTTCAAGGCCGGCTTCACTGGCGACAGGCTGCCGGGCTTGTCGGTCTTCTTCACCTCCATATTAGTGGGCGAATCATCGTCGAAACGCTGCTGGAACAAAGACAGACACACAAAATTGATGAAGGTTGTATGTCTGTTTTTCGGTACAAATATTTAAATTGATTTTGAACTATTCCCATAGTAAAAATTATTCATAATGATGAGTATAACGAAACTCCAGTGCAAGTACCGTTCTTTATCGATCATCAAATTTGACAGTTGAGATTGTCAAATTCGATAAAATGCCATTTGATCAGTACTCGCTATGATCGATTCTATGGCATTTTATCGAATTTGACGTACGATAAAGAACGGTACTTGCACTGCTCTTTCGGCTTAGCCCTTTCCACAGGAACCCTGCAGATATATGTTTTCATTATAATTTTGTGTTTTTTTTTAATTTAACCATTAATATTTATGTCAATGAATTTAACCCATTATTTATCTAACTTTTAGCCGCGCCCCGCGGTTTCACCCGTGAGCTAAAATAGTCGTCAAGCTTTCTAAAAATTTACAATTTTTGCGCAATTTTCTTAATTTTTCTTTCCCTAAAAACTTTCTACAAAGTATTAGAACACTTTAAAAAAAAGATGAATGAAATCGGTGAAGTCGTTGTCAAGTTATGGCGTGACCAAGGTAAATAGGGATTAGTTTATATATATATAATATATTGTTCGTTCCATCTTATTTATGAATTTCTAAGGAAACACTACGAGCAAACGCAATCACTTGCCTCACCGGCCTATCTCCAAAAACGCCAATATTCTTGCTTCGGCTACGTTTACTCTGTTTTATTAATATAATATCCAGGCGGAAGATTGTGCCCTGAATAATTGATGGTTAGTTTGTTGTGTCAAGAAGCAGCAGGTGGGAAGGGCACGGTTGCTTGTCAGTTTTGTAAAACGTGCTGAGAGGGGACAGAATAAATAGGAGCGACCTAAAAAAATAACGCTGCTCCGATGTTATGGGGCCACAAAAGGCTGTACCAGCGACATTTATTTGTATTAAATTCACGAATTTCCATATCTTTGACACAAAGAGAAAGGTTCAAGTTTGTGTAACAATCTACAACAAGTACATAGAAATAAAAAGATAAATTAATATTTAATCGTTGGATGATTTTGATCAAACAAAGCAAAGAACTGCCGCAATAAAACAGAAATCCGCGTTCAAATCGGTCTGGCCGTTTTGTAAAAAAATAATTACAAATATACACAATAACTTCTTACCCGAAACGTAAATATACAGGGTAACGCGGAAAGGGTGTTCTAAGCCGACTGGTGTCCATAATAGTGACGTCCGTCATTATGAAAAACTTATACAATTGAACCAACTCTGAAATCGCAAAAATATCAGATTTTCTAGAAAACTGCCATTTACACTCAATGATTCCCAAAGACCTTGCTTGGTGGCTTCATACGAACCATAACAATTGTAAGAACATTGCATGTTACGCCAGAACTGAAATTAAATTGAAATGTTCAGTAGGTACCCTACACATTGATCACAGAATGCCTCACCAAATTTCAAACAAACTAAATCAGAACTATCGCGTCTGGAATCCAACTATGATAACTAAAATCCAATCAAAATTTCCCCTAATAACTACCATCACGATTATTACAAGATAGAGAAACTTTGTCTAACTTTTGGTATCAATAGCTAAAGTGGCGCTAAAGTGGCCTCAAAGGCTGTAAGTATTTTAGTGTTGCCAAAGTATCGATATGCTAGCTAGTCTAGCTATCGACAGTATATTGTACCTTGTCAATAGTATCGATAGCACAAAATTGTGGTAATACAAAATTGTTTATGAATTGCAATCATGACCCAATTCTATCGGTATTATCGATAGAATATAACCTCGATAGATGCTCCGCTGTTTATATGTTATCGATACTACCGGGACTACTTATTTTTGTCTCTGACGACCTTACTATCAATAGTATCGATATGATAATTGTATAATTTTGTACTATCGATAGTCCATCTATCGAAAAGTCGATAATATCGATTGCTAATTCGTCAGGGTCGAAAATAATATCAATGGTATCACCAGCGTAGCGACTATCAAGTTTAATTCTATCGATAATATTGCAAGTCATCAAAAAAATAGTATTACCACATATATTGCTATCGACTGTAACGAGAGTCTTATCGATATTCTTACTATAGATTGATTCGCAACACTAGTTTTGACAAAGCAAGACTGCCATTGGGATTGTGATTGAACGCTTTGCATATGAGTATGATATTAATTATTAAGAAAACCGCTTTAATTATGCCTTATGGAGATTAGGTTTTTGATGGTGATTCGGTTCCGTTATTTTGAAGCATATATTTATGCGAAGTACTTATACTTACTTACCTGTACAGACCTGAAAATACCACCAGCTGTTAATAAATTGCTTTCTTGTGTGATAAGATGTATAGGGAGGTATAACAAGAACATAAGTAAGATTAGATCTTTCATTACTCGTACATAATGTAGCCGTTTTCATGACCAAGATACCAAAATTTACAATAAAACCAAGCATAATTCTGTAATAATAATATCATTCACGAGAGAAAACTTTACGAAATTCGGGTGATAAAAGCTGCAATAGTGTCGAGAGATAAGAGCGAAATGTTTCGAATTTATCTAAGTTTTCTAGTGTTATTTGCGTTATACTACCCAGATGACATAAACTGGAATTGTGTAGTAAAATTTTGGCTAAGATCATAGTGTGGCGACACATATAGATTATAGGTATTACAGATATTGGTCAGAGAGGCCAAAATAAAAGTCCAAATTGTCACACTTGATCCTTTTTTTGTATTATTCCTTTTCAAGTGACTGAACATCATCCGATAGCCACAAAAGTTACAGATTGTTGCCTAACGTTACACAGTGTTGCACAGCTCCACAAAAGTTACCTGCGGTGTGTCTGCACCTTAAAAACAATTATTTAATCCTGATTAGAAAAAAAAAATCTGGAATGCTACCCTTCCTGGAATGTAAGACGAAATTATATATTATTCATACACAGACTTTTGAAACGAAATAAGAATTAGAAATTAAATCTACCGTTAATTGTAATAGCGTTGCTTTTAGAGATGCCGCCACTTGTGTCACTAGCTCGTAGGTTTCTCTATCCGTATGTAACTTTTATTTCTGGTGTGCACAGCAAAGAGTTTATTTCTATACTATACCAACTTCATACCAACAAATTGTGTGCAATTACCATAGTAGATACCTAAGTTTTATTTAATGAAACTTAAAAAACAAAAAAATTATGAAAACTTAAAATATAAACTAAAAACTAAAACTTAAAATAACTAAATAAAAGCTACAATTAAACTAAAAGATGATTGTATAAAATATACAAACATGTACCTACTTACAAAAAGGAACTACTACTATATACCTAAGTAAGTATATAGGTAAAGTTCTAAGCTCCATATACCTACAGCAGGTGTAGAATTTTTTAAATATCTACCCTGAGCTTTCATTCTTCCAAGCGCTGTTACTTCTAATGTAAAACGATGACGCAGAAAAGACCGCTTTATTACTTCTGGGCTGTAATGTCCTACAATTTTCAGATAATAGAGATCTAACGGCGTGACCAAGATGGTTCTGCACTGAATGTACCAACATTAAAATGATGCTTCTCAGGTAATTTTACTTCTGCGCAATGACTGTCGTTTATTGTTATTCGTTGAAGTGATGATTGTTCTGTGGTTGACTGGTCGAAGTCTGAAGAACCGTCGTGGCTTAACGGTGAACTGAAAACAGTAAATTAGCACATGCGTGACCTAAACCTACGACGCTACTCTTTTGAGGGTTCCGTATCCAAAGGGTGTAAACGGGACTCTAATACGAAGCTTACGATGTCTGTCTATCGTACCTATTAACGGCTGTAATCTTTGGTGCCATAATAGATAGCCAGTTGAAATTTTCACAGAATATGTAATGTTACGGCGGATTAACTAACAAATAATAATAATTAAAAAAAAGTAAACGTATTTTTTTACGTATTTTTGTATTAGCTATAATGTAAAAATGGTAATACGTACAAGGAACACCCAAAAGGAATTTACCTGCTGGTATTGTGCTTTTATACAAGGTTACGCATATAAACTGTACTAAGCCGAAAAGAGGTCATTGTACTCATCATTAACAACTTTTACTATGGAACCAATAAAGAAATCGCGAATAAAATATCAGTATCATATCATTTTGTCCAGTTGTTTATTGACGTTTTCTACGGAATAGAAGTTTTTTTTTTGCTATTTCAGGCAGCGAAATAATCACTAACTTCAGGCTTGGTCCTGGGTGCTAATGGATCAGGCTTAAATTAGGCTTGATGCTTTTAGCAGAACTCACTGCAGACGACCTTGTCGACAATTTTTTTGAATGTGGGCTATTAGCTATTATATTAGTATTGCTACAAGTTTCTTAGTGAGCGTAAAAGAAATAGTAAGTGAGCCGTAGTTACGGGCGATTAAGCGATATATTAAAAACATGTATGAGATATGGGGACATTTGAACACGAACAATTAAATGTACTAAGGCATATCTCCCTTGTTTCTCTGATCAGAGGTACAAACCCTCCATTAAGCTTATTGCAACGCTGCGAGAGTGAATTTCTAATTACGCCAAGAATTCTGCGCACGTACTCGCGTGAAATAATAGTACGTGGGTGAAGTGCCCACTTCGTTGTATGTAAGTTGCAATAGCTACGTCAGCCGTGTACATTATGAAATTGCTTTACAAGTGGGAAATATCTGAATTCTGGAGGAAATCATACTAACATTATAAGTGCGAAAGTGTGTTTGTTTGTTCCTCTTTCACGCAGCAAGAAGCAACGGACCGATGTAATTTTTTGGATATAGATATAATAGTTAGAGGGATGGAAAGTGACATTACTTTTTTTACATCATCATCATCATCATCATAATCATCATCATCAGCTTTGAGTGACCCACTGCTGGGTATAGGCCTCCCTTTGTTTATGCCACTCTCCCCGGTCTCTCGCTGTTCGCATCCACTCGTTCCCGACAGTTTTACATAATTTAATGTTTTTTCATTGTTTAATATTTTATATAATTCAAATACTCATAAAATAATTTTTAACGTAGGTGTTAATAATGTTTGCTTTGGTGACGTTTTATTGCATGCAGTAGGTAAACGACGCCATGCAAATGTGTACAAACATAAGCGCAGTTAACTGGCTATAGGGCGCCCAAGATACAGGCTTTGCCCAGTTTGGGGCCCATTGGCACAACTATTTTTGCTGCTAGTAAATTGTTATATAGTAGATATTCTATTCTATTCTATTTTAGTTATAGGCTTTTATTTTAGGTATAGGTAGAGGATGCTTATTTCCCCTGTGTAGAACAGTGTGTGTCGGTATAGATGCTTGACCCCTTTTTACTCGCCATTAATTCTTATTGTCTGCATTTGCACTGTCTCTAAATCGTAAGAAGTTGCTATAAGTAGCTATACTTAGTTTGTAGTGGACACTTCTATAGTGTAGGCTGTGGGCTCATTTAACCTTAATGTAGGTCGGTACTTGACTCCGCTTATTCTCTCGCAGGCTAGAAGTACAGAGAATAGGGCTATATGGCTCGTCGCAAATTGGCTATTGTATAAATTACTTTAATTGCGACCAGGTTGTACTTAGTTCTAGCTGTGCCTTTTCAATATTGTCTGTAGATTGAACGTAACAATGCAAAGTAAGTACGTAATTACTTATTGCGTTCTGAAGGCGATACCGGGTGATGATGGTGAAACTAATTTCTGGGCAAAGTATACCACACAACTTTGAAAATGCATCAGCCTGTTGTGACACTAAGTAACTCGTTCATCTTGATAGACACTAAAAACAGGTCAAGTGCGAGTTGGGCTCGCGCACTGAGGGTTCCGTACCTCCACAAAATTCAATAACGAAATTACCAGTTATAACTTGGTATTGAAAAGAAACTTATCACCGACTCGCACTAAGCCATTATTTATTATTTGTTTTTATATTTTAAAATATGCACTATAATCATGCCAAGTTTGACGTTTATACGTATTACCGTTTTTACATTAGAGCTAATACAAAAATACGTAAAAAAGACGTTTGATGTATGGGGACCCCCCATTTGTTTTAATTTTTTGACTTTTTATTATTTTTTTGTTAATCCGCCGTAACATTACTTATTCTGTGAAAATTTCAACTCGCTATCTATTACGGTTCGAAAGATACAGCCGTTTAAAGGTAGGACTGACAGACTGACGGACGGACGGACAGACAGCGTAGGCTTAGTAATAGGGTCCCGTTATTAACCTTTGGCTACGGAACCCTAAAAAGTAAGTTTGATTCTCGTTAGCATTGTCTAGTCAGCGTTAACTTATTTACAAGCTTTTGTTTAACTTGCCATGTTTGTTTGTGGGTTTGTTTAGGTCAAATCTTGCAACCTGAATTAGAAGCACTTTCTCTTATCTTACTGAGTTGAATTTTTACATGTTGGTTCAGCTCCGATGACATTGCATTTTACTGGTAAGCATAACCTGAATCGACATCCAGGATTAGCTCCAGATATAGAAACTCTTCAACGGTCAACAGCACAGACAGCAAATTTTGTGTTGGTACGCATTTTATTATGACAGCCGGTTTTAAAAACCATGCTGCACTCAGGGTCCTGACTAGGGAACTCTTCAATGGTTAACAGTACAGACATGAAATGTTGTATATACGTATTAAATTGTATTATGATAATCCATTCTAAGGGTCACCATGACAAGGTGGATTACATTTTATTTGCTAAAGGTAAAAGGTTGGTATGAAAAATGTTTTATTTTTATAATAACTTATTTTCTGTGCTCAGTTACTTATGACTTTTCGTCCGAGGCTAACTAAACCACTCCAGTGTGTTCCGACATCCGCAACTTTAGTATATTCACATGTGAAGTCCGGTCGTCCTTCAAGGGCCTTCGGACGTGTCTAACGGACCCTTATTAAATATTTACTTTCCCTTACTTGAACATGAAAGTGGTCCTTTTTACAAATTGTATTTCTTGTCGCAAACTGAAAGCTACTCACAGAGATCGCATAGAACGATGGGTGTGGGCATTGTATCTATGATAATATTTGGGAAGGTCTATTGGACTTTTGAGATGAAACTAAAACCATCTTGTGTAATTATTGGTCAATCTCTGCCATGGGGTACCGGCAGAGTAGGATAGTCCTTCCCTTCATTCTAGTGCCAGGTGTCTTGAGCCGACTGAAGTGACAAGCGGGTGGTGGACAACGGGAATAATCGTTATTGCAGACATACCTACCTTCGATATTCCCGTTGTCCACCACCCGCTTGTCCACCACTGGTGGACAGTGAAAAAATATTGAGTATCTACCTATTGCTTTGAGCAATTAAATTTAGCTTACGGGATATACGTTAGGAACAAAGAAGACCACATATTTTATCAATGTTTAGTATTCTTCCACAAGCCAGGTTACGTTTGTAACCATTTATTCTCGTGCCATGTTTATTGTACGACAATAAGCTGGTTTTGCTAGGAGCAACGCTCTTCGAAATGTCTTGCTCTTAATTTAAGGCTTCATAAAACTTTATCGTTTGTCAAGTTTTATTTCGTAATATTTCGTAATGAGAAATGTTATCTGCGGAGTAACTTGGTAACTGAGGAACTTTTTACTGTAAATGAGCATGGAGTCCCTTGAGAGTGCATCAGTTCGAGGGATTCTTATCTATTTAAATTGGGATATTTGAAATACCTACTTAGGTATTTTTGCGATAGCGTTTCTACTTTCCTAGGATTTTCATCTTTCGTAACACAAGAAAGTCATACAAAACATAATTATTTACAATTCCAAATGAACTAAACCTAAAGCTTAAAAATAAATATAATCCTAAAGAAACCAATTTTTTTTATATCTAAAATCCCCTTGCTGGAAGAAAAAGTGGACAGTATGCTGGCAGAATTGCCACGTTGTATGGCAATGCACATTTTTTGGCCAAAGTAGGCGCCAGCATTTCTGTCACCAGTCGCTTCCACCAAACGTGTGGCCAGGTCACTATAGGTCTTTCTTATTCGTTTCGGACATATCTATTCACATTATTAATATCTGCTGAACATTCTATTAGACCAATAAAGTCATTGTATCATTTTGTTTTTATGTTTCGTATTTCTATTTGATTCTCACTGTTCTCAGAAAAAAGCGCTATCATTTAATAAACCAGGGCTTTCTTTTCCCGCAACCCTTTGTTCATCAAACGTTCGTGTTAGGACTTTGTGGATCGTAAAGGTATGACCATAATGGAACATGCCATCTATTAATATCAAATAAGTTGCACGAAAGAAGAAGAGAAATAAAAATAACGGGAAGTCGTTGTAGGTTGTAGGAGCGACACAAGTTTATTTTTGTAATAAAAAAAGGTAGTTTTTACAATATTATTTCGGAGCTATAAGTGATAGTAAGGGTGGCGAGTGGATCGTCTATTTTGCTGGTTATGTTTGCAAATTGACAAGAAAGCAAGCGTTCAAAACCGTGAACTTGTTATGAAGAAAATTCATACAACATGGGAAAGAACGAAGATGCTGGAAAGAAGAAGAGAACTACGAATAGAGAACTAAGAAGAAGACTAACTTAAAAGAAGAGAACTAAGTAGTTATGGGACCAAAGCAATCTTAGATTTTTTTAATAGTCCTCATAATAGGTTTGGTAGGGATTTAAGGTGTCGGTGTGTAATAAAGAGATATTGTATCTATATCTATGTGTAGGATGGCATAGCAGATAGTCTATTTTGCAGGTTTACTATGTTTGCAAATCAACAAGAAAGCAAGTGGTCAAAACTGTCAACTGGCCAGGAAAATTAGGGTCTGACCCAGAACTAAATTTGTACGGCAATTTTTTTCCGGATTATTATTCTAGAGCCAACCTCTCGTATCAAGACAAAAAATAAAAAATAAAGTGTTTCGGAAACATCCCCAAAATTTTATTTTTATTTTTCTGGGGCAATTTATTTAAACAAGCAAATTACACATATTTGGAATAGAAACAAAAATAAATTCTCTCCCCAAATTTAAATTTGCATTTAATTGAAATTATCCCGATCTAAAAATGCTAATAGGATAAAACGTTTACGCACGTTTGATAAAATCACAGTAATTCATTATTTATTTCAAAATTAAATACTTTTATCAATGACAAACGTTGTTAGGTCAAGGTCACATATAAGAACTTCAGAACGAGGAGTGTTGGCGCAAACATGAAAAATTAAAAATATCGCCGAATTGTATTATTTTCATAAACTAGAGTGTACTGGTGAATTATTACTAATTATTAAATCGCGATCGTGTTCAAGCTTGAAATATGTATTTTAGTGTGGCTTCAAATTTGCAAAAAATATATAATAGGCTTGCGTTTGTCCTTCACCTCACCTGATGTTAAGCGATGTTTCGGTCTACGATCAAACACGCTTGCTTAGAAGAAACCTATTCATTTGCGACTTGAAGACACACATGTTGTAACTATCAGAAACCAAAATTCCAGCTTCAACGCATGAGCGAATCGTCTAAACTCACATTTACGTTCAAATTTTCACGTTCCCAAGTGTTCGCAGCTTTAGGAGGCGGTCCGGATACAATAGCAACTGATTGCTAATCTGTAACACGTGTGGGAATAGTTTAATTAACTTGGGGAGGCGTCACATGGCGTAGGTAATTAGCTTTTGTTGCCGGATTTGCATAAGCGCTGGCGTGATTTCCTAATTGTGTGGTGAGTTTACTAAACGAACGAATCACTACGCTAAAATAACAATAGTAAATCAAGCAATTCATCATCATCATCATATCAGCCATCGGACGTCCACTGCTGAACATAGGCCTCCCCCATCGGTCTCCAAAATGGCCGGTTGGAAGCGGCCTGCATCCAGCGTTTGCCTGCGGTCTCTTTTAGGTCTGTCCGTCTTGTGGGTGGACGTCCTACGCTGCGTTTACCGGTCTTTCGGTCCCATCGGCCATCTGTACTGTATGCTATGTGCCCTGCCCACTATCACTTCAACTTGCTAATCCGGTGGGTAACTTTCTTTCGTCTACGGATCTCCTCATTTCTGATTCGATCTCGTAGAGAAACCCTAAGCATAGCCCTCTCCATAGTTCGTTGTGTGACTTTGAGCTTGCTTATGAGGGCCATAGTAAGAGACTGCGTTACAGTGCCGTATGTAATCAATCAAGTAACGATCTCGCTCGTGCCTTTCATGTTTTTTAAGATATAAAATGACCGTGTCTACTTTTGAAATATTAACTTCGCAAAATGGCCGAAGCACATTTTTCAAAAGTAGACATGGGTGGGCATCTACGTTTGTCTATTCTGAGAGCTTTTTGTCCCATAACTTTTTCTATGGAACAAAAGTAGTTGATTAAGGCGTACAGAAGCTGCCCTTGAGAGGTGGCTGGTTAATTAAGGGTAACCCTGTATATGAAGATTTAGTAGGTATAGGTAATTACCGATAATTGATTCAAACCTTAAGTTTATGTCAAAGCAATTTACTACACGTAAGTATCAACTTAGATTGGCCCTATTAGCTCTATTAGTCGAACAAGAACTAGACTAATTGGTAATCTATGTTATGTCGTCACTGTGAGTAGATGTAGTATATGGTAGGTATAGGTAATTAAACAGCGTCTTGAAGGTGATTAGGTACTAGCTAGCGAGGGATGTCCCTGGGCTAATGAAGCCGTGATATTAGATACTGTGTCGTGGCAGGCCTGGCGCACTCCGCACTTTAGATATGAAGCAAGTGTGAAGCTAGAATACATACATACATAGATTTTTTAAATGTTTTTTTAAACATTTCAAAAAACATTTAAAAAATCTATGTATGTATAAATAATTAGCAGATCTTTTACACAGGGTTGAACGAATTGTTTAAATGTCTCTGGGAAATCAAGGGATCCCAAAGTACAGGCTCGGCCTAGATTGGGGCCCACAGCTAAAAGTTAAAATACTTAGCTTAAATCAATCTAATTAATTTGTAATAATTTGGATATTATTATTAGATAAATAAATGATGTATTTGAGAAGTACCCGACTTGTCGGACTCGCCGCGCCTGCTGCCGCGCTATAGACAGAGATAACACAACAAGTGTTGCGCGATAGACAGTAAATTTCTTCATATAGCTGCAGGTAGTTAGCGCTCGTACATCCTGAATTGCACTTTAATGTGTAGTAGCAAGAGTCGCTACTTATTTAAATGATTTTGCGAATTTAATCTTCTGTACTTGTAAGTACTATAGTTAAAGCATTTTAGATTGCTATGTATGAAACATTTGGCTAAATAATTATGTGAAGTACATTTATCTATTGTAATATATTCATTATAGAGCGAAGTTAAAATTTATCAAGTGTCCCCCCCCCCCTCCCGGGTGAGCGTCATCTCTCTGCACCCCTGAAAGTGTCCCGAAACACGCGGTTTTTTAACACTTTTAAAGAAAATCGTACACGATACATAAAAAGTATATAGGAAAAAAGTGTAAAGTGTAAGTGTAAAGTGAAAGTGTAAAGTGTAAGTATAAAGTGTAAGTGTAAAGTGTAGGTGTAACGTGTAGGTGTAAAGTGTAAGTGTAAAGTGTAAGTGTAAGTGTAAAGTGTATTATTTCTTAGTTTATTCACCGTAACATTACATATTCTGTGAACATTTCTACTGGCTATCTGTATACCGGCGCGGTGCTGACTTAACAAGACAAAGCTAGTTTTTTTAATTATTTTATTTTTCGCATAAAATATTGCTTTTGTTATATTACTTCATGTGGGCGTCGATCTAATATCAAACGAGTGTTCTCATTTAGGTACTGAGTTACGCGGAAAGGGTGAACGAAGTCGAAAGAGGCCCATATAGTATCCATCATTATAAACAACTTTTACGATGGGAACATCACTGAAATAGGGGAAAAAATATCAGCTTTTCCATAGACAACATTAATATTGACACTCAACAAAATGTATGGAACAACTGATATTAAAACACTGTTTTAAACAATCACGGTTGTTCTCTAAAGTTATATGATTATTTACGGGATATTTACCGTGGTAAGGTTGTGGAATGAGCTCCCAATATTTAGGCGCAGTTACATGCACCATGCTCACGGGAAGACTGAATAATGCGGGTGGTTGGTCGATCAGTTAAAAAGTTAGGTGCAGACATAACGATCTACCCTCTTTCTTAGTCTTTTGCTACGGTTATCACTGGAACTCGAACTCGAACCTACGTCCTGACAAAACACACTCACTGTATCACTGCGTATAGTATTTTGAACACATTTTGAACGCGGACAACTGGATTATTTTTTCGTTATTCAGGGTTGGTCCCATACTAAAAGGTGTTCATTTTCTTAACAAAATAATATCTGATGATGATAATGATATATTCATAATGATGGGTAATACCCCTTTCGGCTTAGTACCGTTTCCGCTTAACCCTCTATAAGTGCAATACCATTCGAGCGCAATTTGCATACAGCATACATACAGTCAGCGTTCACGGGAACCGCTTAGCCGTCCTCATTGCATAGTTAGTGTTTGCTGTGACATTTCACCAAAGGCATTACAGTTTGCCTTAGTACCATTTGCAGCATTTGTTGTTCTTCGGACTGGCGAAATGTTGTACAATACAATTAGCTAGGATCACAGCTCAACGCATTAAGGCCCTCTTTTCCCACTTTAAGCAATATTGGTCATTCTAGGTTTTAGTTTGTCTACTTCCATGGTTAGCTTAAATTACGAAATTGGCGTCATATCAAAATTCAATGTTTTATCTAGGAAGCCGTAAAGACCGAAACACAATTAAGGATAATTTGCATAATAAAATGAAACTAACACAGGTTTGATTTTTTTCTGTTGCTTTTTTTATTTCATTCTAATACCTATTTACTAAATGATGTCTACGATGTTTTAATAATATATGATATAGATTTCATAATCATGGAGGGAACCGTCAAGGTACATTACAGCTATACTTATCGAAAAATATGTAAAAAACGTCTAAAATAGAAGTAGTGAAACGCACGACTGTGTGTAAGCGCCGTGGTTGAGATTTTATATGATTACAAAAAAGAAACTACTAAATACCAAAGAGTTTCTTTTCGTTAGTTTTTTATTAGAATAAAATGTATATTACTATCATCAATCAAACGCAACAGACCTACATAATTGTAGTTAGGTATATCTATCACGGGAGAGCAAATGGATTAATCCATCACGGACGGGTACCAGCGCCGTGGATGCAATGTCAAGCGAGAAAACTAATTAATTAAATGTATATATGGACTCCTTTCAACAGACTTCCAAAAAAGAGGTTCCTAACGACGCGACTTTTTTTCACCGATTGACAACCGATTTTGATGATTATTTTTCTCTTCGGCCATATTCGCAACCAAGTTTCGAAACTAGTTTCGGAAAACGAAAAATTATTCTGCTTCTGAAACTGGTTATCAAGTAGGAACTATATGTAACTATTACTATTCTGTTTCCGAAACTCGTTTCGATAAAAGACTTACAACTCTTCATTCGAAACTCCTTAGTCCTAAATGAAACAGAATAAAAACATTAACGAGGAATAATTTCCTGGCCACTTACATACTTTTATTTAGTTTTACCTCTCTCGGTGTGTCTGTAATCAAATCTTACAAGTAAAATTTCACATACTTCCCGGTGTTCGATTGAGCTGGGCATACTTGTCAAGTTCCGATGACAATACAATATTATGGCGACAGCGAGCTGATTTGATGATGGTTAAGGTGGACAATGACACTCCTCGATGGATAATAGTGGACTGGCAGAGCTTGGGCTCATTTTGATCAGCACATCGGTCCGATAACTAATTTCTAAAAAAAGCTTGGTTCGAAAAAAATTATATTAAAAAACAAACTTCGTTTTAGATGGCTATGTCTGACGATTCGCTCATATTACAAGCTAAAGCAATCTGGAAATGTACAATTTATTTTGGAAATTGTCGCTAGGGAACACGTTTACACAAAATGTGAACATTACCTCAAACTATATAAGTGTGTATTTTTACGTAAATATTCTCGTAATGTTTGAGGAAAGTGCATTACAAGCATTGATGGCAACTGGGTATTTATGGCCTGGGCTACGCCATGACTCACTTCACGTCTTCACTTTTTCACTATCGTCCATAAATGCCTCTGTTGCCGGCCATTGTAATTATGTAGGGTAATCGGGGAAAACGGAATAACGGAAATAATAGTGATAATTTCCGCAGACATAAGAATACATCAAGAGGCGATTAGAGGAAATGGGCTTATTCATCACTCATGCTATCACTGTGCACGTTGAGGCTAACTAATAATAATTAATAACAATAATTCCGTAGTTTAATACCCATACAGGGTTACAAAGAACGGTAATAACTACCAAGAAAATAAGTTAAGGTGGTACGATTCACCTATGGCGAGAAATTTAAATATAAAACAGTTTTTTGGTCCTACTAGCCAGGCCAGGTAATTATTTTTAAATAACACAGTGTTTGCGCAAAATGTTGGCCTTTTTTTTTACATTATAGTGTACAATTATTTAACAGTAACGCACCATATTACATACATTTGTGAATAAACAGTTTGAAACAGCAAAAATTAGTTTATTCACAAATGTAAGTAATAATGTGCATTACAGATAAATAGCTTTACATGATTTTGTAAAGAATAATAATCTATTTGCGCAAATATCACGGTTGTTCACAATAATTACCCGGCTTAGCTACAAGGACAAGAAAACTGTTTGAAATTTGAATTTCCCGCCATTTGTGAAACGAACCATCTTAGGAATAGACAGCGCTGGCCCTAGCCTTTGATCAGTGTATGGGCCGTAACCAAGTTAAAAAAAAAAACGCTTTTCTAATTCCAAATCCACTGGTGGAACGAAAATATATTTCGAGCGGTGAGAAATGATATCGGAGCCAGCACACACGGTGATAGAGTAAAAAAAGACTGGAAATAAAAATAGTGGTGCTGTTTCGATCACTGCTTCCACAAAAGCTCTGTATTTTGCAGTACTAGTGGGTCTAGGTATATTTTACTTGTTTTGCTATGCTACTAACGTAGGTAGGTACGGAA
Organism: Agriopis marginaria; assembly: GCA_932305915.1. Classification (NCBI taxonomy): domain Eukaryota; kingdom Metazoa; phylum Arthropoda; class Insecta; order Lepidoptera; family Geometridae; genus Agriopis; species Agriopis marginaria. Next base: position 8,973,183 of record OW029933.1, read on the forward strand.
GTAAGTCACTTTAGTCAGTACCTTTTATTTCCGTCATTTTCATCACCAAAATCAACAGAATCTTAGTCTAATGCCTATCCCAAGACATGCCACTCAGCCTAACTTCGGCTTCTCGCTTTCAGTCACTGCCAGCTGCCTTACGTATCTTTATTCCGTCGAGTTTCAGCGCTTCGTGCAACGAACGTTTGTTTAGAATACTTCTATCATTTATTTTTTGACCGTTAAGATATACGTGTTAGAGACTAACTTCTACTAACTAATTATGCCCCACGGTTTCACCCGCGTAGACATTATCTCCTAAATCCTAAATTTTTGCTGTAACTCCTGCGAGTTGAATCTCGCCATGCAAAAAATCACGTCGATCCGTTGCTTTGTAGCTACACAAAAGAAGTACAAACAAACATATATATTTATTTATTTCTAATAATTAGCATGTTCGATGAAATACATTAAAAAAAATCTTTTACGTGACAATTTTCTGGATTGTGAAAACGAAAAAACCATTGGCTCTTCGCAATAAGCTAATAAATGAAAGAAGATTACCCCAATAGTGCCTCAATTATCTGTCGTTATCAGCCAAATGGATTGATTGAATATTCGAAACACGAGTAGGTATAGCATGGAACGTAACATTTGTAGTTCGTTCCATTTAATGGAAGTGCGAATAGAATTTCCTCATCGAATAAAGCCTGGCTCGGGAAGAGCCTTTTCATGTTTCTGATTACAAACTTTTTAAGCACGAATTGAATATTACCTACTTCTATTTTTACTCAAGATGAAACAAAGATGCTATACTTTTTATTACAAGAATAAAAATTGTTCCCTGTTCGTATCCAGTTTAATCCCCTTAACAATGTTCCTAAAATCAATACTATAAAATTCTAACTTGTGTCGAGTGAGCAATACCTTTCGTTTCCAGCTAGGGTTGCCAGGCACAAAAATAGAAAAGCCGTGTCAGATTTATATTTAGCCTGGCATTTAGCCCTGAAAGCCTGACACAATGCTTTTAAATAAAACATAGTTTTTGGTTACTTTTATTTGTTTATTTGAAACTGTTATTTATATGAGATTTACTCTGCTCTTAATTATTATGTTATTATGAATCACATTTTGTTTTTATTACGCGCGTTCGACTTTCGACTAATAGCCTAACAATGGCTATCATGGTAATTTAATGGGTTATCATAATTGATGCGTATTCTGATGACAATGCATTTTTATGCATGACCTGAAATGCAGAATAATCTTCAAATTCAGGAACAAACAACACTGATACGAAATTTTGTGTACGCATTTTATTATGATAGCCGGTTTTAAGTTTTTCCATGACATGGTCGCTGCCAGAAAAATCTTTGGTTGCTGCATTCAGGGTTGGATCCTGACTTGGGAACTCCTCAATGTTTAGAAGCACTGATATGAAATGTATATTTTAAATTTCATGTCTGTGCTGCTAACCATTGGCTGTAGATAAGTAGTAGATTGAATCAGGCGTTACTTTGCGGAAGTCCATTTTTAATTTGTATATCACAATTATCTATAGAGAAAATAGTTTAACCGAAATCCTTATTGTACTCGAAACGACGTAGACGCGGAATTACACTAGAAATTCGACATATACAAATTGTAGATAAGTAGTTATATTTTAGCTGGCAAAAAAATTGTCTGTTTACGTAAACGCACCCCTGAACCGTCCCAAACGATTTACAATCTTCTTAATGACACATTTGTATGTATTTCGTCACTTCATAAAGATTAACAGATATTGCTACAGCTTCACCCGCCCCATTGCACATTAGTGATATTGCGCCGCCAAAGCTTACATAATGTACTAAGGCTGCTGTTATACGAGTATGATCTATCTCGGTTAGACCGCTCCGTATCATAGAAGGCCATTCTAGCAAAATGGCCGACCTTTAGAACATCCAAATTATGAATAGCCTTTGTGGTAAGAACTCCGAAGAGGCGAAACGACCTACTAGTAAAACTACTTAAATATCTAATGCTCATATATTCATTATATAAAATGTCTGTAATGATATAACGTTGTTATATTATGTTAGACGACTGCTACACTCGAAAACATAAATGGACATACGATAGTTACCAAAAATTAAATTACATCAAATTCAATGCAGTCTATACTTGAAATATATTATTTTTTTTGAAAAAAAACCGCCTTCAAGACTTAGTTAAAACAGAGCTTGAAAGTCCTCATCAAAACTTTTGAACCACAAACCAAAACGTCATTTATGTATGTTTTTTTGGGTTTTTGTTGAATTTTCAAAAAGCGCTTAATTAATTTTGATGTAATTTATATGGGACCACCTCTGAGGTATGACCTACCAAACAAAAAAAATATCATCTAAATCATTTCATAATTAGCGGAGTAATCGCGTAACAAACATTAAAAAACATACAGTCGAATTGATAACTTCCTCCTTTCGTCGGTTAAAAATAACAAAGCACCACTATTTTGGTCTACTTCTACTGAAAATGACTGGATCTGAAAATATTGAGATTCCCGGAGAAGAGATAGAAAAAACTTTTTTTATTATTATTTTCCTTTTCCGGTAAAGCATTAATTAATTATCTGTTTGAAAATTGATTTATAAACGAAAGTAAGGTAATAATGTACTTCATAAGTTTTTAGTTTTTATTTAGTTATTTTAAGTTTTAGATATTAGTTAAGTATTCGTTATTATTCTGTTTTTAAGGTTGTGCATAAAAAAGGATTTCTTTATAAACGATCGGGATGTTATTCTAAAGATAATGTCCAATCTTATTTTAACCGACTTCATGAGCGGGTCTCAATTCAGGCAGTTTAAATTACACTGATTATTCCGCCATTTTGTTAACCGATTTACGTGTTTTTTTTTACAATTTTTCAGAATGGAACATTTAAGCATTTTTTTTATCGAATTAACTGGTGAGATACTTAATTGGTAAATTTTTGATTTTGTCTCGTATTTGCTCAAAAATAAATGTTACGTCGTGTGAGCACGCCCTAATATGCTAATGTAATGGCAGTGCTTGTCGTCATTGCAGACACTATGGGTGAAAATTCGAGAACACCTCTTTACTTACATAGAAATTCACCTAGATACTTATTCTCGCTTTACATATTTACGCACCTATTTAATGTTTACTCATACTATGAGATCATAGATGGTACCTACTATGGTAACATAGAAAAAAGCTTGGGATAATCTTGAAGTTTTCTCAAATCGATATTACCTACAATTAAACGTTAACCTACCTCTACGTTTAAAAAAACTAGATATAGTTTTTTTTAAGTTAATTAAATTTAACGCTGTATGATACAGCGTGATTAAAAAAACTACAACTAGTATTTTTTTTATATGTCGTTAGGTATTTAGTATTAGGTAGGATATTTACCGCGATTAGGTTGTGGTTGAAACTCTTGGAACTTAGCTTTCTACTCGCCTGGTTGTTAAGCGATGATGCGGTCTACGATGGAGCACGTTTGCCTAGAAGAAACATATAATAGATAGATAGTTACAATCTGGGTGTCTTCAAATCACGATTTAATCCGTATTTTCTAGGCAAGCGTGCTCCATCGTAGACTACATCATCGCGCGAGCTGGCGGTCAAACGCAAGCCAATTATTATTAATAAAAAAAAAAAAAAACAGAATCAAAATGTAAAAACAAACTAATTTCGATTCAAATATGCTCATTTAACTGTAGTGAACAACCGTGACAGTCTAAAATAGTATTTGAATTAGCTTGTATTTTTTTTTGATTGAAGAAACTTTTGTACGTTAGCTATACCTAGTCTGTGGTTTAACATTATATAACTTTTTTGCGTGTCGAATTTGGACTCGATTAGATGCCGTGACCGAGGTGGCTATATAGAAAGAGACCTATACCCTGTAGTGGCATGGCAAAGCTATGGATGTCGATAATGACACTTTTGAACTTTTATGTGTGTGCTTTTATTTGAGTTTTTTTAAATGTTAGGTAATTATTGGCTGTGTCCGGAAGTTCCACCTGTGTGGACAATTCTTTTTCCAAGGTAAAAAGTACCCTATGCTTCTCCGACCCACTTAATATCTCAAAACAAAAATGACGACACACACAGAAACAGTGCACTGGGCACTGTTGCTCTGTGAAAGAGGAACAAATAAACAAACACACATTCGCATTTATAATGAAAGTACGGTTATCTTCTTGGGTAATTATAGCTAAACTTTCAGCAGCAGTGCGAGAAAGAAAGGCTGCTAAGTCTGATAAAACGAGCTTTCCGTTCTAATTGTTTTTGAAAATGTGCCAGCATTTTGCGTTCACATTTGGGCGGCTAATTTATAACTGAGCTAAATACGGGCCAGTTTTCTATGTCTAGTCTAGAATAACGTTGAAAGTTAAAATAAAATTGCCGGGAAAAGCTTGAACAAACAACAAACGTATGTTAATTTAATTGCTGTCTAGGTTTTCACAAGCTTTCATCTTTAACTTGCTTTGTTAGTTTGGGCATGTTTGGGTCAAATCTTGCAACTGAATTTTAAAACTGTTATCCTCAACCGGTTGAGCTGAAATTTTGCATACACGTTTAATTTTGATAACAATGCAAGCTTAATTAAATGACGTCATTCTAAATCCAATATGGCGGACTCCCAAACATGGCGAACTAGTAATTTTTTATGCACCCTAATTGATATGGGTATCAAATGCAAGGGATTGTTGAGAAAAATAAAATGACACCACACAAAATTCAAGATGGCGGACAAAAATATTCTTGTCTACCATCAGGATATGGGTATCGAATGAAAGGGTTTGCTCAGAAGTATACGAAAAGCTTGTTTATATTTTTTTTATATTAATAATTTTATTAGTTTATTGCTACGCAGTAATTTAATTGATTTATAAAATTATATTTAAAATATATTTGGCAACAATGAACGTAACTACAAGAAGACAAATATGTACCTACTATAAGTACTTAAGTACCTACCAATATTTTTTTATGCCATAGGTAAGCTAAGTAACGGGCCGCTTGATGGTAAGCGATCATCATCGCCTATAGATACCTGTAACATCAGGGGCATCACATATACGTTGCCGACATGTACTGCTCTTTGTTATGAAGGGCTTTTATTAATTTGGCTAGATTTTAAATAATATTTAGGTACATAATTCAACTTCCAAATGAATATCTAACGTTCAAATAAATCTCAAGACTGCCTTTTTCAACTTAACAAACTTTTCAGAGATCAAACAACGTAAATTAGCGTTTTACCCCCAAAATTTAATTTGGGGGCAAGTCGCTACTAATTTAAAACTTGAAAATGTTCCTAACCATATCAAACGAAATTTGTCAACATTTAAAACAAAAATCCCCTTTGAAGGTGCTTAAACAAAACAAATTAAAATTAAAAAATCACCAACAAATTCGGAAAAGAGCTCATTACATTTGAGCAGCCCGAAAGATTTTATCAAACACGTACAAAACGTACATAGAGATAAAATAATCAAAACAATAAAACCTGTTTTCAGTAAAAAAAAATGGAGATTTTTTTTAACACAAATCCGCCCGCCGAAAAGTGGCGCCCAACGCGGTTTAGCGAAACACCTGCACCAGTTAATTTTTTTAAAATAAATGCACGACAAACTATCAGTTAGTCCGCCTGATGGTAAGCAGAAACCTCCGTCTATGGACACCTGCAGCACTAACGGTGTTGGTGTGATTTGCCAGCCCGGAGAGATAGTAAAGTATAAACACCCTTTTTGAAACGCTTCATGTTGAAGCTCGGCAGGAAGACCTTTGGAGGACCTTTGGGGAAGAAGTCCACAAAGAAAGGAGCGAAAAATCGAACGGTGTTATTTCCAGCTTTGCAAGATGTGGGTGGTGAGCTTTTTGACGGTGTTGCGATGTGCGGTAGTGGAAGTCCGACACAGAAATGAGATCAAAAAGCTGTTCAGAGCATTCCCCAAAAAACAAGCGATAGAAAATGGGAACCCATATCTCCCTGAGCGAACCTACATCTCTCCGAAGGCTTAGTGGGTCCAGCTTGTTAGTGAGCTTGTTTCTTGATCAATATATGTATGACCTTACGGACAAAATTATCTACTAAACTGGAAAACTTACTACATTATTTATAGAATGGTCCAACTTGTGTATAGAATGTGTAATATCAAAATGAAAAGTAGCCACTTACAGTCAGCCTGACCCTGTACCCACTTTCCTTACCTTATTCCTATAAAATACCGGGTCATTCCACGCTTGACCCGAATAATAATCGTGCCCCAGGGAAGGTGTGTGCTCACGTGGGCTCACTGACTAATGGGAGAAATAATAATATATGGACGGGTTACAAAACCTTTAACACTAAAGTGCACGCGGTCTTCACTATGCAATGAAAATAAATGTTTTTTTTTTTTTTTTTTTTGTCTATTTTTCCATTTATCCCCATGTGCTTCCAGATAAGTTGCTGCGTGGGCGTAAGTTCTGCCGTTTTCCCGATAAAAATTGCTGAAAAATTGCCTGCAAAAACAAGTGTAAGCGAGGTGTTCAACTGTTCAAGGAGAATAATATGTCCCGATCAGAAAATTACAGTTAAAAGAAAAGAAAAAATTACTCTAGGTGGCTTTAGTTTTGTGATTTGATCTCAAACACGCAGTTGGTTGAATTTTAATTAATTCTTGTTAAAATGTCTGCCAGGTAAGTAAACACTCTGAAAATGTATTTTTAGTTATAATTCTATTGAGCCAACGATTTTTTCGACTGGTCTCAGTCAATTAAGTCAATGTAGCGTGAGAAATAGAAGGAAAGGGGGGGAGAATTTGCCCAGCAGGACAATCTTGTATTTAAAAGATGCAAACAAAAAAAAGTAATAGAAAAAAAGTTATATTGGCTTTTCTGCTATGAAAAAAGCACGCGAACGAACTTGTAAAAAATAGGGCGCGTGTACGCTAGGGTTGAGGTATTGCAGGTACGGTAGTGAAGTCCGGGTCAGTAGGGACGAGAATCGGTATTCATTTAGATACTTTATCATTTTAGTGGAATGTCATCCTTTGGAAGGGTCCACTGATGTGGTCACGACCCTGATCCTTGTTGGGTTAACAAAGGGTTTCAAAAATCGGGATGATATTCTGAAACTGGGACACTATCCATCAGACACTATACAAAGAATATGGTCATTGATTTTGGTTTGTAAACAAAATTAGACGCAGCCACTTCATACGAAGAATACAAAATGAAAGGTTAACTAGGTTGCCTTTGTACCCTCGTCTTTGTTGAACCTAAAAGGATAGTAAAATTAAATGGTTCTCAAAGCACTTGACCTAACCATGCGCTCGGAACTCGGGGTCTGAATTTTAATATCTTTAGTGATGGCCACTAGTGTAATGTATATTACTTGCCCTTAATAACTTTTATGAGGTAAATGAAATATCTGATAAGGGTATACGACTTATTACTTACACCCCGGCAACAAAGTTTATGTGTATAGGTGGGTAAAATAAATTAGGGATATAGTAGAGCTATTTATTTAGTATAGAGAATGGTGATAAGGTCTAATTTAAAAACAACTTTGACCTGCTGTATTGAATATTTGTTGTTATTTGCATATGTATTTACTTTTGAATTATTTTAGGTAAGGCCACTATTTTCCTTATTGTAATTCCTTTCCGTGCACGGTTGCCTGGTAGCGATCATTTTAAGCGATAAGGCTGCCTGTTTAAATCCTGCTAATAGTTTTATTGTAATGTATAATTATGTTATCCCTATTTTGTCGTATTTTAATAAGGAGTTATCTTACCTGCCAAACGTTGAATAATGCGCCCGGTTTTTTACATATGACTAATATTTTTTTTAGTTTACTTGGTTTACATCATTTCTACTTTATTCATAATGAGTTGCTATACGTACTCGTAGTAGAATGAATACTACTTGTGTTATTTTTGAATGTGTAATAGTCATAACTAATATGTTAGTATAGAAATAGATAGTAATGTATTCTTTAGTAAGAAATGACTTGTTAATTTATAGTTTGCATGTTAGCATTAAGTTTAATTGTTCAATATTTTATTAATTATCAATTTATAAACACCCACAATGATGTTATTATAATGCACCTAGACATACATAGTTTTAGAATGTGATACAGATCATTTAAATGTAAATTCAATATTATTTTAAAATTATTACATTCTGTTTTGTATGTTATTAAATAATTTTTTTTTTTTTTTTTATTATTTGATGTAAAAAATAGCAAATAGGTCAGTCGAACCGCTACACGCATGTTTTTAAAATCACTGATTCACGGATTTTATTATTTTTCTCTACGCCTCGCCTTGCCACTTTTAAATATATTCACATTTAAAACAATATATTTTCTTATAAAATATTGAATTGAATTTATGAATATTGGTTCAACTACTCAGTCATAAGAAGGCTATAAATAGTCAGGGAAAATATAGGTACTTTTGCATGTCTTTTGTACTCGTAATTACGGGTAGGAAACGGGGTAGTGGTAACGTGACGCAGGTACTTTTTATAATTTTGTCACAACGTTCTACAAGAACGCTGCAGAAACCAATTTCAAGGCAGCGCCATCTTTAATATACAACACATGCTTAATTCACAAATGTATGCGAGAAGCGTTAACATGTGCTCGTTTCTCCTGTTAGGGATAATTAGAGGAGAATTGCCCTATAACAGGCATTTCAACCCTCGAGCGCGTGGCGAGGGTCTTTATCAACGGTACTCTACCAATGGAAGGAAGATAAACAGTGACTGAGCTTCAGACCAGAGAAAGTTGGCCTAAGTTCATGGGTTTACGCACTTTGTAAGGTTTGCCGTGGGGGTACCAACAGAGTAGAATAGTCCTTCCCTCTAGTACCTAGGTGTTGTAGAAGCCGACTGAGGTCCTTGATGAAGTTGTTGATCTCAAACTGCAATCCCATCACGACCAGAGAAAGAAACTTAGAATAAACGCGGAATGGTACCCGTAGGTATGACTCTGAGGCATTACGGTTACCTGTTTTAAGCGATTCTGTTTAGGTGACTGCAAAAAGTTGCGCGACCGCAAACCCTATCTCGGCTAGTGAACGTGAATCTTAACGTTCGCGTGATTTCCCGCGTTGTGTTGTTTCAGCGTATATATACATATAATACAAACGCGATAAGTACATACATACACAAAACTACGGAAAACCATCGTGATATGCCAATGTAGTACAATTGCATATAATTATAAATTATACAATACAATGAAAAAATATTGAAATACACAATGTGAGTTAAGGCAGTAAGGAAAAACTAACAGCGACAAAGTATAGTAGCAACCAACAAGTTATAACAGTTTATAATATGTGTTTTCATAGCAATTTTATTCGATTTTCTTCTCTCATTAAACACTTATTGCATATAATATAGCTTACCAAGATTACAAAACAAGTTACATGTGTGACATTATAAAGGTTGAATAAAATAACAAACTAAAGCGCGAGCGTTGAAAGAATACGTCTAACAGTTGCCATAACATTGTAAGAACCTGAACGAAAACAGTAAATTCTGACTACTTTTACTAGTTTTTTGTGGCAGGTAGCCAATATACTACAGTGAAATATTACATAAGATTGTTTTCAACATTCTCTTGTAATATTCAGCTTTTTATGATGTCATTGCAGCTGTTAGATGCATTCTCTCAACGGCCAGACTGTAAAGGTTATGAATTGTTTGTAAAATGTGCAAAAACTATAAAATCATAACAAGTTTTTTTTTTAAATTCTTTTCTATTCCCTTTATACCGCAAAAACGGCAGTCTCTGTCGAACGAAAAATAGGTGTCAACCCTAATTTGGGTCTCCGGGTAATGACGCAGCGATAGAACTTTAGTAATGGTCTATTCCCTGATATCTCACGATCTTAAGTACTGCCTAGATATCGTATTTTGTCGCGATATCGCAGGGTGGTCGTTTGGACCCGCGAAGGAAATTACGCCGTTTCCACGCTGAAACTTTCAGATATTGACGGTTCACAGCAATATGGGAGGTGAAAAATCGCGCCGCCAGCCTTTTAAATGTTATTGAACTTAACATTTCTGAACGGATTTGTTCTATAGTTAAATATATTTTATATTTATATGTAGTAGATTTATCTAGTCTGTGTCCACATATCGTAGATCTATGGAAATTGCAACTCTGTATTTTACGCGATTTTTTGTACCTCACACTTGCAAAAATGTGCAGCATTTTCTAGTAGGTAACGAACGTGGGTGAAAAGGACTGTTAATATAGTCTTTGAAAGTCGTCAACGTATCTGTGATGCCCCTGGTGTTACAGATAGTCATAGGCGACGGTGACCATCAAGCCGCCCGTTAGCTTGTTTGCCACGTATGACTTTTTTTGTGTAGACTTACTATTAGGGAAGTTAGCGGACAAACGTCAAACGTTATGCAGTTTTTATGAGCAAGGGAAATCCTGCGGGAAACCCTCTGACGTGGCCTCTATTTCGCATACCGCTCGTGTACCATCGCTCACCGGCCTGACCGGATATTCATTCATTTATTCATCATCAGCCAGAAGACGTCCACTGCTGAACATTGGCCTCCCCCTTTAACGTCCACACTGAACGACAGCCTGCCATTTGCATCCACTGGATGCCCGCGACTCTCACAATGTCGTCCGTTCATAGTGGGAGGCCTACCTACGCTGCGTCTTCCGGTTCGTGGTCTCCACTCAAGAACCTTTCTTCCCCATCGGTTATAGATTTTCGAATGATTTGGCCTGCCCATTGCCACTACAACTTGCAAATTTTAACAGCTATGTCGGTGAATCTGGTTCTTTGGCAAATATCCACGTTTCGGATTCTATCGCGCAAAGAAACTCCGAGCATAGCTATCTCTATTGCCCGCCGTGTTACTCTGCGTTTTTCCAAAAGGCCAACAGTTAAGGACCGCGTCTCAGCACCATATGTCATCACTGGCAACACACACTGGTAAATATCCACTTCATAATAAAACTGTTCATAATGGAATATTATAAAACCGTCTTGTTATCTCATTAACTTAATTAGATTAAATATTGAAAGAGTTACCTCGTAGCACGAACCTACCCAAATATTAGATAACCAACATGATTTTATATGAATGAATGGGTTTCCTCTTTTATGAAGGGTGCTCACGGCGGGAAGTAAAGTTAAATGAAATATTTTATGCGCCTATTTCATTTGAGTTCCGAAATCTTGAAACGTGTTATTAGATTCTGTTTTTTCTTTTAATAATAAAAAAAAAAAACTATTGATCTATTATCATTTACGTTTTCTTTGATGTCATTAATTTTTTATGTGATCGAACGCTTGTAAAATTAAAGGTTACACAGCAAGCTAAGTTTTGTGTGTAAACAAACTTCTACTCTAATAAAACTTTAACAACCCGCGATCAGCCACAGTATTTACGCTCGTACGTTTTTACAGTAGCGACAAATCTGTTACTCTCGCTCGACTCAATTTGGTTTGATGTGACTTCCTAATAAACCTACAAAATAAAGACCATTTCAGTAGCTACAGCTTTCTCATACAGTTCATTTGTGTAGAGCCAATACTGAAAACACCGGCCAAGTCAGGCTCGCGTATTGAGGGTTCCGTGCCACCACAAAATCAATAACGAAATTACCAGTTATAACTTTGTAATGAACAGAAATTTATCGCCGACACGTTCTTGGCCACCATTTATTATTTGTTGTTATATTGTAGAGTGTGTACTAAAATTATGCCAAGTTTGACGCTTCTACGTATCGTCGTTTTTACATAAGAGCTAATACAAAAATACGTTCGTTGTATGGGGATATTCCATTTAGTTGAATTTTTTTTACTTTTATTATTATATGTTATTCCGCCGTAACATTACATATTCTGTGGAAATTTCAACTTGCTATCTATTACGGTTCGAAAGATACAGCCGTTAATAGGTAGGACAGACGGACGGACGGACAGACAGACAGATATCGTAGGCTTAGTAATAGGGTCCCGTTTTTACTCTTTGGGCACGGAACCCTAAAACTGCATTAAGGCCGCTGTCTTCGGGTAAGGTACTCAAAAAGCTGGCGTCATTACCACGTTTATAAATTATTGAGGTTTTTTTGCGCCAACGTGGAAAAAAACATTTTGGCTCGTTAGATTATTTTCCTCAACATGTGTATTTTCGAGTGTTAATGTGTACTAAATGGTGAATTATTATTCATTAAGTGCTCGTAAACGTGCTCGAGTGTGGGAAAGTGATATAACGAGGTGAAACATATAGAATAGAATCTTCGTGTCTTTTCGTGTTGTTTCCAAAACTCCATAGGAGCCTCTTGTAAAGTCTCCACCACTGTAGAGGGACATGAGTTTGACTTGACCGTGACTTACTTTGCTTGACTCTGACTGCGACTATGACTTGTTTGACGCTATTAATACTATGTAAACATGTTTAATATTACGACTAAGGGACATTGAATCCACGGTCATAAAATTTTAACAAAAAAAAAAAACACTTTGTACTTTTGTGACGTGTTGAAAGTATATCCTAGCATAGAGAAATATACTATACTAGACTAGACTATACTAGATCCTAGTGAACCTTTGAAATAAAAATTAATGAACATGTGAACATGAACTCGTCTTTATCAATAGCAGATCGTGCATAATAGAGCCTGGTCTACTCTCAATGGAAAGCTTATCTAGCTGCTGTTGAATCAGAGCCTGAATTCTGAAATTTATTCCGTCTGGTGCTGCGCCAACACTTCAGCGCTAAATTATTAATGACTGTAATATCATAAAACACAGCTGAACTGCGCTAAAACAAAGCCCTGCCTGAAGTTTTCACATTAAAATCATCAAAAAGTTTGGCTTTGTTAGGTGGCTAAGTTTAACAATTGATAAGCGGGACCTTTTCACTGCTAAGATTACAGCATTGATCGATGAACAATATTTTGCAAGTGCAACTGATGTATTTCGCATTCATTTTCTATGATTATGTCCACGTAATTATATTGTAAAAATAAAACTATATTATATTATAATACTAGCGACCCGCCCGCCCGGCTTCGCACGGGTGTAATTTACGTGCGAAGCCGGGGCGGTTCGCTAGCTACACTATATAAAAACCTTCCGTGAAAATTTATCTAACTGATGGTGAAAACCGCATCAAAAACCGTTGCGTGGTAGGAGGAGTTAGCGGCCATATAGACATACAGACAGACAGATACGGAAAGCGACTTTAATTTATACCATGTAGATATAGATAACAGATAGAGATAGGGAAGAGAAGATAATAAATTTATATAAATATTAGCTGCGCCCCGCGATTTTACCCGCATAGTGATGAAAAATGGTGATGATGATGATGAAAAGTAGCTTATGTCACTCTCTGGCTTTTGAATTATACCCATACAAAAAAATCAGGTCGATCCGTTGTTCCATTGCACCGTAAAAAGGAACAAACATCCATACATCCAAACTTTCGCGTTTATAATATTAGTAGGAAGTAGGATTGTATGACTATTTGTAATTATGTTTATCATTGCGGTCAGCATCTTGGGTATGACTTCAGCTGGCAGCGGTTTATTAAATTAGTTTACTTTAGTTATATGTTATGAACAATATTAAAATTATTAGAATCGGTTCATAATTTACCTCAAATATTCCATTCCATTGAACACCATTCTGAAATGCACCTACGAAAACATGAGCTGTTCCAGGAAGAGCTCCAATTAATATTTTGGGTTGAATATTGGCTCGGGAAAACACAATCAATTTCCTCTTCCTAGAATTCGATTGAAGGAAGAGAAACAGTAAAAAAATGACATGGTCTCGATGAAAATACAAATACAAATGACATATAACATTTAACAAGTTAACATATACTATGTAACATAATAACAAGTTACATATAAAGGAAGCACAAAATACAGCTAGAATCCCTGCCTGCTGCGTTAGCGTTAGCTGTGTTGCAGCAGACAGTGCCTTCCCCAAAACTGGGAACAGTAACAAACTATATATATTATATTATATATATATATATATATTATGTTCCTTGTGATATAATACAATAATACATATAGTGGGCTTGAGCATTTGGATTGTCTTTAGACCTTCAACGGTCTGTGGGCAGTCTAACTGTATTTGTAGTTTTAGTTTTAGCTTGTATTTTGTTTAGTTAACAAAGGCGCTTGCCCAGTAAAAAAAAATATATATTTAATATATATATACATATATATATTTATATAAATATATATATATATACGTATACATTTGCATATGCATAAATATAAATATAAATCAATATAAATCAAACCTCTCATCTGCGCTCGCAACCACAACGAGAATTTCAGTGCCTCGATGGGTATGGATAATTCCGGTTTGGCGGTTCGTTTCCCATTTAGCGGTTGCAGGCACTCTCCTGTATTACGCGTTCCGATATGTGGCGATTCGTACTTCCATTCGAGATGAATATTTGATTGAATATTTTTGTGCGCATTTGTGTATTTTATGGGTACAGCAGTACCTACATTGTAAAAATATTAATCATCATCAGCCAAAAGACGTGCACTGCTGAACATAGACTCCTCCAATAGATTTCCACAGTCAACGGCAGCCGGCCATCTGCATCCACTTGATGCCCGCGACTCTCACGATGTCGTCGGTTCATCTAGTGGAAGGCCTACCTACGCTGCGTCTCCCGGTTCGTGGTCTGCGGTGGTCTCCACTCAAGAACCTTTCTTCGTCATGGGTTATTGGTTCTTCGAGCGATATGGCCCACCCATTGCCATCGAATTGCAAATCTGAGCAGCTATGTCGGTAACTGTGGTTCTTCGGTGAATATTCTTGTTCCGGATTTTATCGCGCGAAGAAATTCCGAGCATAGCTCTCTAGCTCTCTCCAAGCCTTTGTCCGCTGTGCAACTCTGACTTTTTCCAAAAGGCCAACATTTAAAGATCACGACTGTCATGATTTCTAACTTATTTCAATTATTTCTTTGTTATTTCTTGGTTTTAAACCTTTTGGTATCTAATTTGACTAACAGTCTTTTTAATTAAAATGGCGGTTGGAAACGTGTTGACTCGGGAGTCTCGGCAATTGTGCAAATAGTGGGGGTAGGAAGAAGATAATGTGGTAGGATGTTGGAAAGAGGGACTTTAGTGTGGCTTGAGCGTTCATAGCGAAAGCATATTGGTCTGAAAACTGTAATAAGTAGGAATAAAGAATAAGAATATGAATAAAGTTATATAAAAGTGAGAACTGGATTATGATTTATCACACGACCATATGTCATCAGTGATGATATATGATGACAAAAAGCTTAATGAAAACCACGAATTCTAATTAATTTTGATAGGCTTTTTTAACGTAAGATTGCATCTGCTAACCAATATATAATATTACAGTGTACTTGAAAAAAAAAAAAACTATTTATAAGTATTTTTTAATGGAAGTGTTGTTCCAAGTATTTACTACATTCAGGTTTTTCAAAATGTTATTACAGCTGTCGGATCAAATAAATGCTAGGACCGAGAGTAGGATATATATATTATATCCTAGTTGTCTTCCACACACAGCAATAACAATATGGCACAATAGGCAGTGTACCTGCATGGACCGCCTATTGTACACGCACGACTTTGAATAACAGATTCTAATCCACTGATCCACTCCAGTACCCATTTAACTTTGATTTTGTAGTACAGACGAGTATCTTATCTGAAACAATTTCATGACTGTATCATTCGCCTACAAAACAGATTCGAGTGTCTCAAACTTGGAAACCCTTGGAGAATGTATTATACAATACGTATACCCTGGGCGTAATATAACCTGAAACAATTTCAAGCTTGAATGCCGAGCCGATACAGCCCGCCTGAAACGGGAACAATGCATACGCAATAGCTTCTTAACTAGTTCCAATTCATGGGGTGAATAGACAAAAAGATAGAAGATAATCAGTAGGATGACGTGGATTTTTGTTACCGGAACTCGTTTCTAAACTTGTTGCTGTTTGCGCAACTTAATAAGAATACAAGGTATTTTTATAGACGACGGACATATTTGATATCATTGTACTCGAACTCGTACTCGTTTTTATTTTAATTTTCTGTGATTGTACTCATGATTATAAACAACTAGCTGCGCCCCGCGGTTTCACCCGCGTAGTCATGAAAAATGGTGATGACGATGATGAAAAGTAGCCTATGTCACTCAGTGTGTGATTTCCATCGTGACTTATCGTGACAGCAAGATTCCGACACATAACTTATTATACTCAGAAGGCACAGTGAGTAAGTAAGTTTTCAGCATTACACTTCAGCTCTCTTTCCGAAAGTAAATTCCTGGCAATCTCGCTAGTTCTCGACAAATCCATTTGTCATTGTCGGTATAATTTGACATTTCTATTTCCGCATAATTTGACAAGGGATGTGAAATGGGCAAGCTCATGTTGGTGCAACTAAAGTTTAGCGGACTTACTTATAAACTTTACTTAAGTTAGGCAATGGTTAAAATTGCTCTGTCAACTTCTCGTTGATGAAAATGAGACAGAGCATTGCTTAACTTAAGTAACGTTTAAAGTCGTAGGTCTTTTGTGTGTATACTTGTAATGCTATGCATTGAACAATTTGAACATGAACACTGTTCCGTCGAAAATCCGATGGGTTCTTTATTTCAAGCGTTTAAAACACAATATACCAGCGCACTACATTTATTTTTAGATTTTATTTTGACACTTGACGGATGACAATGTTAGTTAGTTGTAGTATCTGTTAGAATTTCGATTCAAGAGTTCGCAATAACGTGTGAAATAATTTGTTAAACCTAAAGAATTTGGACCTTTGAACGCACTTAAAGTTCTCCAAAATGTTTTCTTTTAAATCTGCTTTATAGGGTTTTTTTCTGGACAAAGTGCGCTAGTGCCTCTTTTTTATTCTTTCCTCTTGAAAGGATTTTGGCGTCGCACTTTTTATGCATTTGCCAGTGTCAAGTATTGAAATATTTTCAATTTTTATTATAATATCGTCAAACAAATAAAATAATTTTAATTTTCCCTTCTTTTTTTCTGTGTTTTTTTTTACAGACCACTTTTTGGTCAATATGACATGTCAATATGAAATAAAATTAAAAAAAACCCTTACAAAAATTATTACCCAAGCTAGCCAAATTTTTTGTTAATAGCTTCTACCGGCCAAGGAACTTCTGAATTTTTATCATCCAATTAAAACTTCGTGATAGTCTTTTCTAAGTAAATATTTCCACTGAAGTCAAAGAGCCAGGCAGCTGAGTACTCTCAAATACATTTACAAATGTGTTTTCTTAGAGCATTATCTTCCTGCGATATGGCTCCAGCGGTGCAATTTATTTTGGAGTGCCAGTAGCAGGCCATTTGCCTAATGTACTCCAGCATGCTTTCGTATTCAAGCACTTACGTTCGGAGATCATAGCTAAGGTGGATAATGGATAGGAGAATGCATCAAAATTATGAAACAAGAGTGCTTCGGAACATTCTTGCACCTTTGTAGCCATTTGTCATGGGTATTTTGGACAGGAATTCTTGAGACTCGAAAGTTTTCTCGTATATATTAATGGAGTTAAATACTGTTTATATTACACGGGAATTACTCATTCATGATAAAACTGGTTACTCCGAGGTAAATTTTGTACTGGATGGTTTTAAGTCTTTAAATCCTATCAGTCCACAGCTGGATATAGACCTTTATTTTCGACCTTTCGCTTGCAGGCTTTACCAAGCAGCATGCTTGGCAGATAACTTGTCATCATCATCATCATAATCAGCCTTTTAACAGTCCACTGCTGGACTTTTAAACTACCCCCGAAAGGGTGATTGGCCCATAACCACTACGCTGGCCCAGTGCGGGTTGGTGGATTCACATACGCCATTGAATTTCTTCTCCGTACGTATGCAGGTTTCCTCACGATGTTTTCCTTCACCGAAAAGCCAGTGGTATGAAAATCCGTACATAAGCTCCAAAGAGCTCATTGGTACGGGCTCGGGGTTTGAACCCGCGACCTCACGCTTTCAAGTCTAGCGGTCTCCCAAATGGGCTACCACGGCTTTTTCTTACTTTTTCCACGGCTTTTAAGATAACTTGTGCTATTTGGGGTCTAAGCTGTTAGGGACCATACAAACATACTTGCATGATAAACACAATTCTTAGTGTCGTGTAAAAGTACTAATGATTTTAATAACTATGTGCTGCTTTTTATGCGCTGCCTGATAGTTACAATCTAGGTGTCTTCAAATCAAGAGTGAATCGATTTCTTCTAGGCAAGCGTGCTCCATCATAGACCGCACTATCGCCTAGCATCACGCGAGTTGGCGGATGGAAAAATTAGAGAATATTGTCGTACAGTGTTACAATGTTTGTCAAAGACAATCAAATACTATGAGTTCCCAAGTAAATTATCTATACAATTATGCCCTATTAAAATTTAAATGAAAATATCTTAGATAAAGTCGTAGTATGGTAATAGATCGTTGGAAGTTATAATAAAGACTTCTTTCATGAATCTTCTTTCATCTAAAATTTCTTCGCAAAAGACTGGAAAATTCAAAAGTTGGTTCAGTGGCGGTCGCACGCCACAGTCGGAGTTTGCGGTTACAACTGAAAGTTCTAAAGTCCATTAACGTTGACATGTCAAATGTTTGCGCCGGTAGCCTTTCCGAGATAACTCAATTTTAAAAGGTCATACCTATGACCCACTCTTAGATACCTAACTTTATTTTAGTTGGTGGAAACCGGGTCACCTTCTAATTTGAGTGCTGCAACCTGATACTGTTCAACCCTTCTAACATATTCGTTGTTTATTTTTATGCTTTCAGCAAATTGGGGCATGCGCGGATTTTGTTTCGATATATTGCAGCTTTTAACAGTTACTAGACTTGGCACAAACTGTTTGGTAGGCTGTGAATGCAGCTTTTTACCCGACTGCCTAAGCAGAAAGGCAATGTTTTTAAGGAGTATGCACAAAGCGTATGTTTCATCATCATCATAATTTCAGCCATAGGATATCCACTGCTGGAAATAGGCCGCCCCCATCAATCTCCAAAAGGGCCGGTTGGAAGCAGCCTGCATCCAGCATTTTCTTGCGGCCTCTTTTAGGTCATCTGTCCATCTATACCTATAGCGTATGTTTGATAAACATTAATTAATTAACACAACAAATTATGAATCGATGGAAATTGAAGTTCAAAAATTCATGTCTAAAACTACCTACACTTAATCTAATAGACTGCTGCCCGCAGGCATCGTTGGCAAAATGCTGGCCACCAAAGATTTCATACTACTATAGGTACTATATATCTGGCGACATTGCCACGTTTTTGTGTATTTATGTAGAATAGAAGATGTAGATTTGTATTGATTCCAGATACCATTGAAATTAATAGGGACACAAAAAAGGTTGGATCTGTAATGTTTGGGACAGGTTCCATTATTCAAATGTTACAGAATAATATCTTTGACCGAAATTCCGACAGCTTTGGGATATGCGATTTTGATAACGAGATGGATTATTGGGATTGCTTAAGCAACCATTTTGAATCGCTGCTCAACATTCGAAGGACCGTGCCATTCATTCTTTCATTTATTCATTCATTGTCAATAAGTTGTATAGAATAACTATTTAATCATTTGAAGGTTATAACCTTCCCCATAAATTGTATTATGTTTATCTGAGAACATCCCAACAGAGACATTTTTATACCTATCTACCTTGCATCTCGCTGTGCAAGCGAGGTAATAGAATGTAAAAGTTATGTTACGGGGGATACACAAGATGTAAACTGAGCCCGGCATTATGCAGGCTTCCGGTTTACGTCCGGATGTTAAATATTTACTGCTCGCGTCTGCAAAGTTCCTTCTAAAGAATCTAAGGCCTTGGGATTTGCCCGAGATGTTGACATAATATTGACAGATGTTTGATTCTTTATTATTATGCGTCGGTGCTCTATGGATCAATTGAAATTTGACCAATCCTATTATTTATTTGGTTACTTTATATTGTTTTTATTAGTGTTTCAATCTCATAGCGATTAAAGAGACTGGTGAGGAAATAACATTCTTACTGCCTACATAATATCGACGGTGCTCCGTAGACCAATTGAAATTTGGGCAATTGGTCTATGGGGAAAATTATAATATGGTTCCATCGTGCAATTTTTCCGTCGTTTCCCAGTTGGTATTTAGATGATAGAAACCTTTATTTTTCCCCATAGACCAATTGTCCAAATTGGTCAATTGGTCTACGGACCACTGTCGATATTATGTCGGCGGTAACAATGTTATTTCGTCACCAGTCACTTTTAAGCCCCATGAGATTGAAATACTAATAAAATAAACTAAAAATATAAGAAATCACAGAAAAGTTTTTTTTTAGTTTAGATTCCTTTTCTGTGTAACAAACTGGCTTCTAAATTAGCAAGTGTGTGAACAAAATAATTGACATTGGCAAATAGACAGGTGCTCGAACAAAAGTGTGTATTCGTATTATTGGAACTGGTTTATAACTCTAAGCCAAAGTCAAAGTGGGACCACCTCGAGAGCTTCACGTAAGAATCGTAAATCAGTTAACAAATGGCGGAGTAATATATAAATACATCAATAAAAGACATTGAGTACATACGTACAAACAAAAAAAAACGGACCGGCTTGAGTCGGTTAAAAACACGAATGCCCTAAATAATATAAATCACAAATATCCTATTGCGCTGCGTCGTCATTTAAGGCACGTTTTTTTGGTGGGGCTAGTGCCTTTATTAACTAAACAAAATACAAGCTAACACTAACACTACAAATACAGTTAGAATGCCCATAGACCGTGACGGTCTAAATATAATCCAAATGCTCAAGCTCACTACCAGTTGGCAGCGTACCCAGCATGCTGTCGGCGTTACCACGCTGAATGGCAATAGTTATGCGTTGAGCGTACTACTAACTAGCCATGGCTAGTTGGTAGAACTTAGTAGTACTCTGAAGAATTTCTTAGTATTATTTCGTTTTTATAATATATATTATAATAATGACAAAAATTTATTATTATGCTCTCAAAGCTTAAAAAATCGTGGTAAATTTTCCCGGCATTTTCTTCCCTTAAACAAAAAGTTTTAACTGCAACAAGATGTTATTATAAGAGACTGCTCTTAGACGACGCTGTCGCTGTGAAAAAGGACCGTTTTTCTTCTTAATTCACAAAAGGTTTTTACAAAGAAAACCACTTTATAATAATATTAATTTTGATGGCTTTATTTTTACTTTACTTTAATGTAAATAGTATGTTCATAATTATGAGTAAGTATACTGAACCCCTTTTTCCCTTTCCTTATAATCATGTATAGATTAGATATAATTTTTTTTTATTATTATTTATTTATAAAAATATTACAATCCCGGAAAAAAAAAACAATTCGTAAGGAAATGCCCGCGCGAGTAAAACCACGGGGTGCAGCTATTATGGTATAAAAACTATAAAACAAGATCTATGGTCGAGAAAAAATACTGTACAACCTACGTAATATCCCTTTGGTCTTCATCTACTTTATTTAATATTGTACATAGGATTAGTTTCTATCGCAAATATACTTGCAGTAAAAATCTACGATGGCAACTGGTAGCATAATAAGAAAAATATTCACTAGTTGCCAAGAAAAAAAAAAGAATACTCTTTTACAACTGCTTGTGAAACTTAGTTGCCAAAGCGCGAAGCGGATTTATTACTTTTGAAGTTTGATTTTGTCTCACCGAAGTGTAGACAGACCCTAAGTTGGTGCCCCCTTGGCCAGAATATATCTCTTAGTTTGAATATCCCCAGAATAAAAGGCCCAAGGCCCTACTGAGAGACCGGGGAAAAGTCAACCTTTCCCCGTTTACCGTAGGTTTCAAAACCGCCAAGCCGCGCTTCCGCGCTGTTGAACTCTAAGTAAATGAGACCATTTTGAGCCAAGCGTAAACTAAAAAGAGTTGATTTTTTACAACCGCTTGTACGCCGATCGTATACGGCACTGCAGGCGTTGAACCTGAAATACTTCGGTAATAATGCTGCAGTTCGAGCAGAAAAAGAGTAGAAAAACACTTCCCAAAAATATCTGCCGATGCAATATGCTGCAACTCTGCAAGCACCATAAAATGGAATAAGTACAAGCTTTAACGAGCAGTTAAATACACAGCTTGCGACATTCTGTTTTCTAGAAAAGTGCATACTTCCTATAAAAACACAACTGTTGTTTCGTGACTCTGAATAATTGCCTTTTTTCTTCCCAAAACACAATAATTGACTGAGCGGAGTAAAGTCTAAGAGTCAACAGGGTGGTATGAATCGGTGTTTAAACAAATTTATGATTGTATGTTTGTTCGACTTTTGTTCAACGATAACTTGAGTACCGTTCATTCGATCTTCATGAAATTTTGTAGGCAAGTAGTTCAAGTAAATAGTTTTTTAAAGTTTGTATATGAGTTAATCCGATGCAGGGGTTGTATGGATATTAAAATAACAATATTATAAAATACCGCTGGTTAAAAGTAGAAGTTCCTAATGCATTCGATATGAACTTATTTGGTACAAATAATAGTATTACTCAAGGACGTTTTATACCCCTACTAGTTGAATCCCGCGGTGTTAACCGCGATTTTCCAAATTTTCCGCGTTTTTTGGAGGGAAAAGTACACCCTATGTCCGTCTTTATGATGCATACTATCTTCGTGCTAAATTTCGTTAAGATCGGTTTAACCATTTAGTCGTGAAAAGTGAATAAACATCCAGACAGAGAGATAGAGTTACATTCGCTTTTATAATATTAGTAAAGAACAAAGGAATATCGTAGCCGTTAGCTGTCATATTTTTTTCAATCAAGATCGTGGTAGGTTTGAAAACTATGGAGCGGGTGTACCTTAGTGAATATTTGTAAAAACGGAACATGGCGAGGTCTCAGTCGGGGCGTACATTATTTGATTATTTAATGGGAAGGAACTGGACTGGAAATAAAAATCTAAAAAATTACACAAAGTTTTTTTAGTGAATGTATTTTCATCAGGAGAATTGGCGGCCAAACGCAAGCTTATTATTACATAATCTACGTGATACGTAGGGAGGCTGCTTGTGAAAGGATTTTAGTATTCGGAAAATAACCCTGTACAAGCTATAGCGGAGAGCAAGTGAAACTTTAATTCTATTAAGCTGCAGTTGACCTAGAAAGTTGTGCTAACACTGTGCAGTGTGCAGTGCAGGTGAGCTTGGTAGTTTATTATTTAAACATTGGCTATTATTATTTTGCTTTTATATTATATAGGGCTAGTTACGGTAGGTATTACTTATTTTTATTTGGGATAAAAAGTACGTATCCTGTCACTATCATTAAGCAAATAATCAAGTCCATCAGTTGCCCTGCGTGTCCTATAAAATAACGCCTTCAGAAGCCTTACGGCTACCTCTTTACGCGGGCTCATAGCGGGCGGGAAACAAAGCTTAAACAGCGCAGTGCGGAAAATCACGCGAACGTGAACCTTAACGCACCGAGATACGGTTTGTGGTCGCGCAACTTTTGAATAAATGAAATAAATGATTAGGTATTATTACTTTGCTCTTTTGAAGCGTAAAAGAAGGACAAATAAACCGACCAACAAACCAGTAAACCTAAAAATAAAGTTGGCCACTACGGGACGCCCAGCAGATGTAAAACATGAGTAAGTAAATCAATTTTGACATTTGGATCGACATTAATCCAAGGACGTTATATATACCCTAACATTAATCATATAAAAAATGTGATCATTGTAAAGAAACATCTTAGAACATTTAATACTGGTTTAAATATATCCACCCCCTTAAACGTACATAGTTGCCTAAAACCCTGTATAATTGATAGGAAAGTATAATTATATAGCCCATAGTTTCATATACTGATTTCCAAAAATATCTGTTAAAAAGAAATGTTACAGCTGTTGCCCGCGATTTCGTGCTCGTAGACTTTCATATAACCTTCAACCCCTTTTGCCCCCCTTAATTCGGATCTTTAGAAAAATCCTTCATTGCGGATCTTTACGCTTTTACGCCCCATATGGAATTTACTTGAAAAACAGCTTCTTAGTTTTCGAGAAGAGTACCTAACGTACCTATATAAGACAGTGAGTAATTTGGTTTTTTAAATATGGATACTTTAACGTATTTTTGAATGAAATTGAATCCGTATTGGTAATCGTACAGTAGACTGTCAATCTGAAAACTTTTACAATTTACGTATAATTTTCAATCGGGGTCGTAAGGGTTGTTCGAAAATTAATTAAAATAAAACTTTGTTCGTTAGAAATTGCCCTAACAGGATGGCAACATTTTGATGAAAACATAACGTTAATTATTTGCTACTAAAATAAAAAATATAAGGAGGCGTGCGTCTGTTTAAAAAAAAAAATTACCATAATTTATCTATTTTCATTTTGTTGTTAGTTTGTGTTCCTCTTTTTGAATTGTCATTTTAATATACCCACATAAATATCAGAGACAAAACCGGTCCAAACAAGAAAGCAAATTTGGGAGCATTCTGTTCCTTTCTGGCAGGCATGGCTAAATACGTTGTCAAGCAACGCCCTAATTTCCCGCTTCCCGATTTTATGAAAGAAAGAGTCAGTTCACTCTCCAATCATCAACTTGAATCTAATTTCACGTGCACACAGAAAAAATATATTTTGTTTTTGTTTTGCTCGTTCCAGTTCACAGAATAAGCATAGCATAGAAGTAGTGCCAATTTAGCATAAACGAATTAAACATGTTACATTCTTTACTCATATGCCAAAATTGTTGTTACTAGAACAAAACAGATATATTTTTAACAGGACGGCAAATTGCAGGGTTGTACATTATTTTAATGTACTACGGACGTGTAAAAGGCTCCAAAGGATACATACTATTTGACAGACGGCCTTGTACGCTTTGTAAATCACGTGACGGATTCTATGCTAGTCCATTTTCTTAGTTCCATTTCTGTATAATATGAGTTTCTTGTTCACTGTCGATGAAGAAAACATAAAAAGAAAATATAGTTCTACTCAAACACTTCATTAGACTTTATCGGTTCACATGAAGACGACTATGTATTCCCATTTCATAAGGTCGTATATTTTTATGAATGAAAATAAAAGCTTGTAATTTGCGTAAACCCCGACCGTTTACACGTTACGTCCCTAAATGTTCCGATTGGGTCGGACTGATAGCCCCTATAAAATATAGGGTGGATGTAAACACAGCAAATATACGGTAGAGACCTATGGCAGAGAGTCTGGAAATATAGGTACTGGTTTCAAACAGACTTACTACATTTTGTTCACATATGTTGTTGCGGTAGCTCAGAAGCTTGCTTGCCTAAGTGGGACTGGGCCAGTCATGTCAGTCGAATGTCGGAGGGTCGTCGGACCAATACCATGATACAGTGGCTTCCACAGGATGGTAAACTACCTTCCGGATGGCCTAGACGGAGATGGAGGGACGACCTAGATTCTTACTTGAAGGATTGGACTCAAATAGCCCAAAACAAAAGGAATAGAAGGAAGGAAGGACTATGCCCTGCAGTGGGACGATACGGGCTAATATAATAATTGGACTCACCAAAAACAGCTTTGATAATTTCTCCCAACTGTCGGGCAAAGGAATTTCAACCAACTTCATGTGCCTTATGGTTTCGGGCTTACCGGGTCCAAATCCTGCAAAATAAGTCCAGTTCGTCGCGCCTGGTCACGCCATGTCCACTTGGTTGGGTTTCCCACCTTTGTCTCGCGCTCTAAGCGTTTTTACATGTTGAAGTTAAACACTTTTAGCAGATTTGCATACCTGTATTTTACGTTATTTTAAGGTTTTTACACGCTGTATAATCAAATTTAAAAATCATTTACTAAAATTATAAATAAAATAAAATCTTTTGTAATTAAGTCTTGGAAGTCACTTTTATCCTACTTCTTATTGTCGTATCGATTTGAAACTTTGGAAGATTATGTAATTCTGATGACAACACAATAATTTGGTACTATTGAACTGATCTGATGAGGATCAGAAGGTGGAAAGTAGATCTGTTCAACGGCGTGAATGATACAAACATTCACAGTATCATTTTAGCGAGAAAGGCGCTAACTATCATGCTGCATGCACCCGGTGTCGACCCGGCGAAAAATATTTAGTAATTAATATTATCACGAAATAATAAAATATGTCACGTAGTATGTAGCTGTAGAGTTTTATTGTGGCATCAATTTAGTCATAATAATATTGAGGAGAGCGATCTGCAAGAGCAATAAGCGTTGCCATTCAGCCTCTTAATGCTGCCAGCATGATGGATATTGATTGATTAACTCTTTATTGTTCACACCATTAAATTTGATACAGAAGACAAATAACTCTATATACTGACTCTAAAACTCTATTCTGGATAATTATACTGCCACTAGTAGTGAGCTTGAGGCTTGATTGAGCATTTGGATTACACAAAAAGTTAAAAAATTAAATTAATATGGTTTATGGGTAGTCCAACTATTTTTGTATCAATATGCTTAGTGTAGGCAGTTATTAGCAAGTTGAAGTGGTAGTGGGCAGGGCACATCACGCAGAAAAGATGGCCGATGGGGACGAAAGGTTCTGGAATGGAGACCACGGACCGGTAAGCGCAGCGTAGGATGTCCAATGTCCATCCACAAGATGGACAGATGACCTAAAAGAGACCGCAGGGAAACGCTGGATGCAGGCCGCTTCCAACCGGTCCTTTTGGAGATCGATGGGGGACGCCTATGTCCAGCAGTGGACGTCTTATGGCTGAAATGATGATGATGATGACGAGGCAGTTATGGGTGGTGATATGGGGTGTGATGAAGGAAATCACTATTAAACCTTTTATTTTGTTTAGTCTTTATTATAATTGTTACACTTTAATATAGCAACATTGATGTATAGTTTGTAATACGTTCACTATTTAAAACCAACGGATAACTAGTAGTATTTATATAATATTATTGAGAGCTGAACTACGCGTGAACGTTCAGTGGAACACTCTGTGTCGACTCTGTGTCAACGACGGCGACACGGCGCATGCGCAGTGCTCCTGCGCGTTGAGTCGGCCATCGCACGCGCGGCGGTTTATGCATAAGCGGCGAGCGATTTAACTTCACAAGTTAAGTATATGAAATTGTATTTTATTTATTATTATACATGACACACCACACAGTTATTGTTAGTTTGTTGTAGGTATTTTGATTATTTAATAATGGCACATACCCGTAAAAACCCTGTAAGAAAGCTTGGTCTTTGTGACGCATGATAAATTACAAAGTCAAAGTTTGTGTAACTGTTACTAACTGCTCATTGACTGTGTGGTTATGTGTCAATAAATGCAATATATCACCGACGTGTGTCATGCCATAAAATTTTACTATCTCTTCATGTTTATGCGGAAATGGCCTCTTCTCCCCAGGAACATAACTGTTATGGACAGTAAAGTTACGGTGTTCATTTATGTCACAAATGAATACTGTAACTTTACTGTGACTTTAGTAAAAGTTCAGCAATTCTTATAAATTATTAAGTAGTGTTTTCCTATAAAAAAACGCATTAATAATAAAAATGCAAGTTTTTGTGTTGGATATTCGCAAAAGAACCAAAATCACCGACATAGCTATTACAATTTGCAAGTTGAAGTGGCAATGGGCAGGCCACATCACTCAAAGACTGAACCGATAACCGATGGGGAAGAAAGGTTCTTGAATGGAGACCACGAACCGGTAGACGTAGCTTAGGTAGACCTCCCAGTAGATGGACAGAAGACATTGTGAGAGTCTCGGGCATCCAATAGATGCAGATGGCAGGCTGTCGTTCAGTGTGGAGGTCAAAGGGGGAGGCCTATGTTCAGCAGTGGATGTCTTCGGGCTGGCAATGATGATGAAGTTTGTGTGTAAGTGTGTATATATTTGTAGGTAGCTGATACCCTGGAACCAGAACCAGAGTCACCGACATAGCTGTTAAAATTTGCAAGTTGAAGTGGCAATGGGCAGGCCACATCGCTCGAAGAACCGATAACCGATGGGGAAGAAAGGTTCTTGAGTGGAGACCACGAACCGGAAGACGCAGCGTAGGTAGGCCTCCCACTAGATGGACCGACGACATAGTGAGAGTCGCTGGCATCCAGTGGATGCAAAAGGCAGGCTGTCGTTCAGTGTGGAGGTTAAAGGGGGAGGCCTATGTTCAGCAGTGGACGTCTTCTGGCTGATGATGATGACCCTGGATTAACGATTTTGGTAAAATAAAGATTTTTATCCCAATACAATCTATATATGGTTCGGGTAAGATATCGGGTATTTTTACTTAACGTCAAACAAGTCACAGTCAAAGTCAAGCAAAGTAATTTACAGTCAAGTCCAAGTCAAGGTGACTTATTCAAAATAGTTCAGCTGTTTAGGAGCTACGATGCCACATATAGACACACAGATACACTCGTTAAACTATTTTTGTGTCGGTGGTTAAAAAGAACAACATCATTCCTTCTCCATCGTCCTTGATGTTGTTCCGTGTCATTGAATCAAGAAACAAAACGGCACCGCACCATCCATCATGCCCGTGTTGTAAAGAAAACACCGGTTCGACCAAGACTAAATGTTTATTGAGTACCCTCCACCATACATGAAAATATAATAACATCACACGACATCTTCACCCTAAATTATCAACATCCTCCTGTTTTATTTTTTAAATATATGTATATATGTAATTTATATAAATATATATTTATACACATAGCTTTTAATTTTAGTTATGTACTGATATGTTATCTTAATTATACGTGGAAAAATAGTACAAATGCAACATGTTATTAAAAAAATTCATTTATCATTTTAGTAACTTTCTTACGTGCAATGTTAGCAGCCGGTCTGCGCGTGCGCTGTGCATCGAGAGTAATGGGTGCGCTGGACGCACCCGGCACTGGCGCCGCTGCCTGGGTCTCGCCGTGGGTGATGTCATCGTCATCGGACTGAACCTCGCCATCGCTTTTTGGACAGAGTTCATCACCACTGTCCGACGCACGTGATGGTGTCGTTTGGTCATCCGGACTTGTGCTATCGAGCTTTATTAGATGACGTCGGTTTCGCCTATAGCGCCTACCAGAGTTGTCAGCCACGAAGTAAGACCGAGGTTGGGGAGCGCGCGCCACCACTCGCGCGTACCTCCTCCGGTTTTCGTCTGTCATAAGTACGGGTTGTCCCAGCTTAAGCTCAGGAAGCGCTCTCGACTTCTTATCATAATTCAACTTGTAGGCCTGCTTCTTGCTCATCATATTGGCGTAGTCCGCATCGTTATTTCGGCTCGGTTTCAATTTATCTAAGTGAGCGGGCAGCCTAGTATTGAGCCTGCGACCCATCAGCAGTTCAGCGGGCGAACTGATCCCGTCACGAGGAGTCGCCCGGTGGTTCAGTAGACCCAAATAAAAGTCATATCCCGAAGTTATGGATTTTATTAAAATATTTTTGATGGTCTGTACACTTCTTTCACTTAACCCATTCGACTGGGGATAATTTGGAGAAGAGGTAGTGTGCCGAAATCCCCACTGTCTACTGAACTCTGTAAACATTCTGGAGGAGTAGGCCGGTCCATTATCGGTTACCAGCTCCTGCGGGATACCGTGTCTTGCGAATTGGTCTTTCATAGCGGTAATGACCGCTTTCGATCCTATGTTGGTCAGTGGATTTACTTCAATGTAATTGGAGAAGTAATCCGCTAAAATAAGGAAATACTTGCCAGCGTGCTGAAAAATGTCTGATCCAACCTTGAGCCACGGTAGACTGGGTACCGGGTGGGGCATGAGCGGCTCCCTGGTGGGGCGGGGCGCGCGTTCAATGCACGCTGTGCAGCGGCGCACCATCGTTTCTATGGCGCGCGACATACCCGGCCAAAACATGACCTCGCGCGCATGCCGCTTGCATCTATCTATGCCCATGTGCCCGTCGTGTACCCGGCTCAACATCTCATGGCGTATCGATAGTGGAATGTAGACGAGATTGTCCTTGAAAATAATGCCGTTTACGTATTCAAAACTATCTTTAAATGGCCATAAACTTCTCACACGCTCGTCCACTTCGTATTTATTCATCGGCCAACCTTCTCTTATGTACTTTATAATTAACTGACATTCTGTATCTTCGCTGAGCGCACCTTTTATCATCTTCATCTTTGGCTCACTGAATCTCACATTTTCAATTAGGAAACAGGACTGCTCTTCTACTTCTTCTTCAATCTTACTGGTCATCACTTCCGTCAACGGCGCTCTCGATAGCGTGTCTGCCACAAACAAATACTTTCCGGGCTTGTAAACTACATTAAAATCATAGCGCTGAACGCGTAGCATCATACGCTGTAGACGCGCTGGGATCGAATCGAGCGATTTTTGAAATAGCGCTTCGAGCGGTTTGTGGTCTGTTTCTACGGTGATGTCACACCGACCATACACATACTGGTGGAAACGTTCTAAAGCGAATACGATAGCTAGAAGCTCTTTCTCTATTTGTGCGTACCTGCACTGCGTTTCAGTGAGCGTGGCAGATGCGAATTCGACTGGGCGGTGTGCCTGTAGCACTACCGCGCCTAGTGCACGAGAACTAGCATCCACGGAAATTAACACTGGCTCGTGCGCTGAGTATAGTGCCAGCACGGGTGCGCTGCACACGGCTGCCTTCAGCGCGCTCACCGCCTCTGTGTGCGTCACCTCCCACACCCATGAGCTGTCCTTTTTTAATAGTCCACGCAGAGGGGTCGCGGTATCCGAATAATTCGGTATAAACTTCGATAGGTAGTTGATCATACCTAGAAAACGTTCCAATGATGGCCTATCTTCGGGATCGGGCATGTCTTTAATCGCTTTAATTTTGTTATTATCGATCGACATCCCGCGCTCGCTAAAAATGTGTCCTAAATAACTAACCTGACTGACTTGAAATTCACACTTCTCTTCGTTGAATTTGATGCCGACTTCGCGCGCTCTGTCTAGCAACTTCTTAAGGCGCTCATCGTGCTGGGTCCTACTAGAACCCCAGACAATAATATCATCTATAAAAGAATCGACCCCTTCCAGATCCTCTAGTAATTGACGGATTTTGGAGTGAAACACTTCCGACGCGCAGTTAATTCCATACGGTAACCGCAGGAACTGATACCTACCGAACGGAGTTCCGAACGTACAGAGGTCGGCGCTGATGTCATCTAACTGGATCATCCAGAACCCTGAGCGGGCGTCCAGCTTACTGAACACAGTTGCGCCCTCTAGCTGCGTCGCGATCTCTGTGAGCGTCGGCAGCGGATAATGCGCGCGTCGCACTGCGCGGTTCAGCGGCCGCGGGTCGAGGCACACGTGGATACTACCATCCTTCTTTGGCGCCACAACGATGGCGTTCACCCACGGGGTCGGGTGCGATACTTTCCTGACCACACCCATTTTCTCCATGCGCACTAATTCGCACAACAATTTATCACGGACTCCTATTGGAATCTTTCTAACCGGGCAGACTGACGGCTGGACATTTTTATCAACTACAATACTATATTTACCAGGGAGCTTGCCAAGACCTTGAAATAAATCTTTGTATACATCGATATTGAGCGAAAATATTCGCTGTATCATTCCCATATTCTCACATGCAAACTTTCCTAATACATTTTGGCAATCAAAATCCGCAATCACAAAATTTAATTTATATGTTACATTTTTATAAACCCATTGTATATCGGCAGACCCAATAATCGGTATGTCACTGCCACAGAATGATTGCGCTCTTGTTACATCGGAATGTAAATTATGTACAGAAAATCCGAGTCTAATGAACGTTTTCAATGACATAACATTTAAATCTGACCCTGAGTCTAGCTTGAAAAGTTCTTTCTTACCATTAAGTGATAATATCAAAGTTTCATACCATTTAGAGTCCTTACGTTCACGCCTTTCCGATATTGTGGAGATATAGTATAACTCGTCATCCTCGTAGTCCACACCGTCATCGTCGACGTCGATTTGAAAAACGCGACGTTTTAACTTCGGACACATATTTTTAAAATGCCCGCGCTCGTTACACCAAAAACACGTTGCCGTTTCGGCTGGACACCTACTACCATCGCAATTATATCTAGCACACGCAGAGCACGGTTTTCTCGCCGCCGTCGAACTATCGGGTCCGGCAGCACCGGCGCGCTGCGCCGGGGCGCGCCACGGCAGCTGCGAGCGACCCCGGCCGCGCGGCCGCCCGGCGCCGCCACCGCCGCCGGCGCCGGCCGGGCCTGCACCGCCGCGCGACCCGCCGCGCCAGCTGCGCGCGTTCATCGCGTCCACGGCCACCGTGGACGTTCCTGCACTATCTTTTCCGGTCTTGGTTCCTTCTATCTCTCGTTGTTCTTCCGTTGACATCTCGTTGGCCTGGCACACCTTCACAGCTCGGGCTAAGGTCAGATCGTCGGCCCGGAGCAGCCGATCACGCAGCTTGCCGTCGCGCACTCCGCACACGATCCTATCACGAACGAGGCCTTCCTCGAGATGTTCAAACTCGCAGTGCTGCGTGTTAGTAATTTAAGTACGGTCACATAATCATCTATAGACTCGCCGTTCTCTTGATTTCGTGTAAAAAACTTAAATCGGGCCATAGTAGTATTTTGCTTCGTTTCAAAATGCTCGTTGTATTTTTTGACGAGCGTATCCAAACAATCTTTCTTTTCGTCCTTGGTGAATTTAAAGGTTGTATACACGTCGTAACCTTCTGGACCGATTAAATTGATGAGTAAACTGGCTTGCACATCCTTAGGCTCCTTATACACACCGGAGGCCTTCAGAAACACGCAAAATTGTTTGTACCATTTCCGCCATGATTCCGCTCGGCTGGCCGGCCCGCCTTCCAAACACAATTCTGCTGGCGGCCGGGCGTGTTCCATTATCACAAACAATAGATAACACCACGAAATCACCAATAACAGTAAGTTTTGCAACTAACACGCCGTTGAACTATTTTATTTTATTAAATTAACAAGCACCGCTGCCACCATGTTGTAAAGAAAACACCGGTTCGACCAAGACTAAATGTTTATTGAGTACCCTCCACCATACATGAAAATATAATAACATCACACGACAAAACAAACCTTGATTTATTTAGCGGATTCTATACGGGATCGCAAGAAAAATCAACACAACTCCCAGTTATTGCTCAACGTGTTTCGTACGTGACGGAAATTTCTTCTTGAGTGAGAACGGAAGAAATGACTTCGCAGTTGTGACAAACGCGTTATAATCCTTTAACTCTGAAAAAACTACTACTGATTACTACCTCCTTACATTTAACATAGGTTTTAAACCAGTGGCACAGAATACGTATATTAGTACAAGCCAGTGGCCGAACGATGCGACGTCATCATCATCATCATCAGCCAGAAGACGTCCACTGCTGAACATAGGCCTCCCCCTTTAACCTCCACACTGAACGACAGCCTGCCTTTTGCATCCACTGGATGCCCGCGACTCTTACAATGTCGTCGGTCCATCTAATGGGAGGCCTCCCTACGCTGCGTCTTCCGGTTCGTGGTCTCCACTCTAGAACCTTTCTTCCCCATCGGTTATCGTCGCATGTCTCCAAATCCAATAGATTTGAAGATTGACTGGAAGCAGCTCATGCAAAAAATTAAAACCGTAGAAGCTCCTCCAGTTACATGTCTCCTGAAAGCTGTTTCTTACGTTCCTATTTACGTAACCTTTTGCAGTGGTTATCATTAAAAGTTTCAAAAAAGTTTTAAGCTAGAAGCTCAAAGGTACCTCAAGTTCTGTACAGAATAAATAAAGAAAACTCTACAATAATAGATATGCATGAAGTATGGTTTATGGTGGATTTATGGTATAATATATTTTCTCTAAATACAAATTGCTTTTTATCACGCCTATATTACCTTCACTTTTAACTAACTAACGAACGAATGAATCTCTTTTAATCTACGTTCGTATCGATTTGAATTTATATATGTATAAAAAAAACAATAATATTAGAAAATTCCATAAATTCAACAATGGTTAGCAAGTTAATCAGTTTTTTTATTTGTTATCAACCGTCTGACATTAAAATAGAATAATGAAAAGAAATTGTTTCGTTAACATTACTATTTTATTGTCTTTGCTATAATGTTACTTAGGTACCACTATCTGATTAATTATTACCAGCTAACCTTTGAGAGAAAACCTCTCGCAACGTTCTCTACCATTCTTCTCCCCTGGGGAACTGAATTTTCTCGGTCGAATTGGTACTTACACGTAATTACTTTAAGATTTTGTAAAAAAATGCACGAATTTAATTTTTTTAGTTAAAAGATACATTTGTAATTAACTAGCAGCGTCCGGCGGTTTTATCCGCTATCCTTCAGGAATCGTCCATTGTCAGGGATAAAAAGTAGCGTAAGCTACCTCCTTAGTAAATTCCACGAAATTCGTTCAGCCGGTACAGAGAAAAAGGAAACAAACAGTAAACTCGGTTTAGATACGTAGAGTAAGTAAGTAAACAGAAAGTAAACACAGCCATGCACAGAGCAAATAAATTCTTTGACGGCTGCAATAACAATGTTTTTTTTTCCTCACTTAACTATATCGGGTACCTGTCACAGTCTTACGTTCAAAAACCTAGCGAAAATGATTAGAATATGTGGTTTTAAGTCAGCTTTTTTCAATATTATTGCAGCTGTAAGAACAAATAAACGAATGAAAATAGTGTAGTGTGATTTAAAAGCAAGAAAGACCAAGACCAGAGTGGAAGGTATCTTCTAAGTTTGCGTGCTTCATTTTCGACCACATCGTCGCTTACCAACAGGTGAGTTGGTGGTCAAACCGGACTTATATAGACTTCTTATAGCGAAAAAGAAAAGAAAACAGTTGTTAAATAAAGTTAATTTAATTATTATAAAGCTCGGAGTAGGGGTGGTGAATTCAAGTTGTAAAAAAAGTACAGCTGTTAAAAGTAACCTTTTTGTTTTCATTTGCAGGTGCTCTTAACAACAGTTTTAATACAAGAGTCGTTCCAACTTTGTTATGCCAAAGTAAAAGTACTTTACTGAAGTTCACTGGCATATTGCAGAAGTTATATGCAATCAAATTTTTGATGGTATTTTAAGTAGATTGCACAGTACAAAACTTTCTATTAAAATCTTTGCAATTACTAGCAAATAAAAAAAGCAAGTGGTGTTAGCCATGGTATAATAATATACTCCGGTGTTAGCCTTTGCTTCATACCCGTTTATTCTTTCCTCTGTGAAGATTATGGCGTTGCACTTCTTGTGCATTTGCCTAAGTCGAATATAAAAATATTATTGTCAAACAAGTCATAGTCGCTGTCACAGTCAAGTCAAAGTCTTGCCCTAGTAAAGTCGGAGGCTTAACAAGAGGCTTCTACGGAGTTTTAGAAACAATCATCACGAAAATATATGTTTCACTGCTTTATTTCACTTTCCCACAGTCCACGAACACTTAATACATAATATCTAACATTAAATAACACTACCTTCGACCAACATAGGATATACTTTTCAGAACAAAGTTCTCGTAAAGTGCCTTTAAACAAGAACAAAGTTCCTGAAGAGTAACAATGTTATGTAGATATATAAGTACTCTCGGAAGGTCGCTAGTACGAATAGTTTATACTTTTGTCTGCTCAGTGCCTTGGGGTAGGTTGGTTTAAAGTACCTACTGCCCTACTCATGAACATTCACCTCACCCGTACCCATATCATTCACAGACTTTAGATACACACCCTCATTCCTGGCTCAAGTTTTAATTGGTTGTAAAATTACGTTTCTGTTTTATGTTCAGCTTGAATGTGAAATGGGTGAAGTGAATGGGGTGTTTGTGGTTATGGATTTAGGTTGGCAAAGAATGCTGTAGATGGGTTCTAGAGTAGAGATCGCGTATCGGCAAACCTAGAGTAGAAATCGCTGCAGCCAGGTAGAGTGACGACGTGCGAAACACAGCTGTTGGTAAGTGGATGCGAAAAGCGGAACATCGTGCCTTGTAGCGTTAAAGAGACCTACGTTCAGCAGTGGACGAATATCAAAAATAGACTCGATGATTTATGATCAGCTTTTATATGAAGTAATAATCTAATTAAGACAAATGCCTATTATTCTGTCGTAGCAATCTCCCACATAATTTGCAATTTTTTACGTACTTCAGATCGTTGCTAGCTTGAAACTCAGGTAAATAGCCATTCGTATGTACCTTTCAAATGAGAGTCCATAAATATAGATCTTCAACTATTTCTGACGACAATCGTCAACCCACCCATGTATAAGGTTAGGTGCCTACAAAGATCCCGCCCGTACCAACTTTATATTATTATTTTAATAAAAATATATTGATGACAAAATTGCCCCAAAGCCATAAATAGGGACAGTAGCCAAGTCAAAAAAATAATTGGTCGAAGTATTTATAGTATTACATTTAAAAAAAAAATAAGTATAAATGGGAAAGTTTGTGTAAAGATAAAAATTCCATGACTTTTTATAATTTTTTTTATAATAGATAGTCTTGCGTTTGGCCACCATCTCGCTTGATGTTAAGCGACGATGCGGTCTACGATGGAGCACGCTTGCCTAGAAGAAACCGATTCACTCTCGACTTGAAGACACCCAGAATGTAACTGACGGGGAAAATCCATTCAGGCAGCGAATTCCACAGACTAGCAGTTTGCACAATAAATGTTGAATCAAAGCGCTTTGTACGGGTATTGGTAATATCAACCATAAAACGGAACGGAACGGTTGATTGGACATGGAGGATTTTTTTTTCCAAAAATATAAAATTTTTGTAAGTAAGCGGGTAAAACCAGGGATCGCTGCTAGTACATAAAATAAGCCCTTGAAAGCTTTTTTTTTATTTATCTTACCATCCTACCTACAGCTACTCCGATATATTTCAATAAAATTATGACAAACTATTGAACAAATACGTGTATCTTGATTGTAAATATTATTTATTCCAAAATCTACAAACAAAGTTTTGACGACAATGGTCTAAATGTTGTGGCAAATCGATAATAGGGCGAGTGACCGAGTAGAGTGGTACCGGGGACCGTGCGTACACAAGGCGACACACTATCGGCGGCTTGTTAGCTGGACCTGAGTAGCGTAGCGACCCGCAAACTCACGCATGCAGTGTCGATCTGTGAGATACACAGTGCGTTTGAACAAAGACAAGCATACACAAACCGACAAACTGTTGCCTACACCTTTAAGAGGATTGTCTACCGCGTACTTGTCCATACAAAAAGAAAAACCTTTTTTCTCCCTCCTAATATTATCCGATTTCGGTGGTTTTTTTTTCATGTAATCAGCTCATTATTTACTAGGCTTATACTTCTTATTTTTTCCAATTTGTTTTATCACTGTAATGTTATAAGCATTTTAACCAACCATGTTTTAGCTCTGAAACTATGACTATTAAAAGTCAACATATTTTAGAAACCAATACCTTTTTTTAAAATAATAAAACGTATAAGCATAAAAAACATTCCATTCAAGCGATTGGCACCAATAACAAAACATTTTGTTACAATTTAGGGGGTGAAAAGAGGATTGCCCCGGATCCTAAATTCTATCAAAAAAATTACCTAAAAATCTCGCGAGCAGCAATTCTCTCTATCGGGCACATAGGGGGTCGGGGGGAAGGTAAGACTACTTATTTACTTACATTACTTCACACAGACAAACAATAGGGATGCTAACGGTTATATCGACACTAGAGATGGGAAAGTAATCCAAATTACTTTTTCTTTTCTTACATTATTGAAGTAAAATGGGCATTTTGTATCATTTATTTAAAGGACAAATATTCAAAACACAGTATTTAAATTTATCACTACCTCATTATTGTCACTATCTATCTATCACTACCTTATTATTATAGAACAAAATGCCAATTATATACAAATTAATTATTATATAATAATTAATTTGTATATAATTGTATTTGTATATACAAATTAATTATTATATAATATTATATAACAATACTTACGTAGGTATATTGAAGGAATTTGATAGAACAAAATGCCAATTATATACAAATTAATTATTATATAATTAATTATTATATAATAATTAATTTGTCACAAGTCACACAACATTAACTATAATAATAAAGAAATCGCAGTAAGGAACCTTAGACTTGGCACGAATTTGTCTAGATTTCATTACTTTTTAGAGATAAGCAAGCAGCTCCATCGAGACTTGGCTAGTTTTTTGCAGAATGTTTTTGGTGGAATATTCTTTACATTACCCACCACCCTCCCTGCCCATTAAATGCCTTTATTACTATATATGGCTTTATAATAAGTGTATGTGTGTTACCAGTGATGACATACGGCACTGAAACGTGGCCTCTCACTATAGGCCTCATAAGCAAGCTCAAAGTAGCACAACGAGCTATGGAGAGGGCTATGCTCGGGGTTTCTCTACGAGATCGAATCCGAAATGAGGAGATCCGTAGACGGTCTTATCCAGAGGTTCTCAAATAGGGGCCTGAAAATGCGGCGAATTGGTTCCAGTAAAGGATGGTACGGCAGTGGTGGCTTCGCGCTCGACTTGGCGGGGGCACTGCCGTGCCCCCAAATACCTATTAGTGGTACCTAACCTACTAGTTAGATACTATTTGTGGTATTACGTTGATCTACTATTTTTATTTAGGACACGTAATTTTTGCAATAAAGCCTGTGTTTTGATTTGATCTGGATGTGTTTTGGATGTTTGGTAGCTGACTTTTTTTATTTGAGCTCAGTGATAAACTTTTAAAGGAATTATAGTTACAGTTATCTAGAATATTAGCCAAATATAATGTAGGTACCTACAGTGAAGTCTGATAGGTGTTTAAAGAAAAATAATTAATCGTACAACAGTAAACTTAATTCATCATATCTAATTAATCTATAAATACTACTATAGCACATTCATATAAACTACTATTAGCACCAATTATAAATAGAATTAGTACCTACACCACAGAAGACATAATAGTACAGTAGTGCCTAAACTGCCTATATACACTAAAAATAAATCACACGACTATCAAAACTTGTACTATTTTAATATGAAAGAACCGTGAGTAAAAAAGTAGTGAGTTTAGATGTGTGCGCGCAAGTACACGCACACACCGAAGCTCACGGTGCGCACTGCTATAGATTCTGTGACGCGGCTGCGGGGGAACGCTGAGATAGCAATATGTTTGCCTAATACCTACAACGCGAAAACAGTGTTTGGTATAGAATTCTCTTAAGGATAAGGATAATGATCTTTTACTCAGATTGGCGCATGTATCGATCAACTTCTATATTTTTTATTACAGAAACTGACGTGGTTTTCACACATTTTACTTATATTACAATTACTCACATAAGATTAAGCCAGTCACACCGACTATAGTTTCGGCAGTCTTTTTCAAGTAGAATGCACGCGCGCGGCTGCGTCACGCTTGGCGCTGGTTGTCTCGCTTGGCTTCTATATTTTTTGTAAATCATATTGGGCTAAAGATCTAAATAGTATACAGATATATCACAGAGAGAACCGGTTCAAATTAGATAGTATATTTGGAAACACTTTGTGCCATTACGGCAGGCATGGCCAAAATTTTAAAATAAACAAAGCAGCGTCATATTTTGATGATACTTGAGTAGTGCGTTTTTTGAAAGAAAGAGGGCTCGTGTGCAGGGTTGAAATTCAATTTCAACTTTCACTTTTGTTTATGATCACTGTCACTGGTCGCTAGTGGCGCTAGCACCTATAAATGTTTGCGATTTTAAAGACTTTTACACAGTTTTACCGGTTAGCAGCGCGTTAGTTGTTTCTGCTGGTCGCAATCGCTTATTTTTAGCCGAGTATCAGATACTTGCGTTGCTTTGTGTGCGAACTGCCGAAAGTAACTAACATTCAATCTGTGGTACGCCGCTCGATATTATACTCATGGTTACTCAAATCACGATGGTGCGTCACCAGGGCTTAAGTAATTACCATATTAAAGTTTTTACTGCTGGAACACTGGTATTATTGTCCTCAGTTTAAACTTTGACAGTCAGTTCGGTAATCAAAATGTTGGTAAACACCGATCGATATCGGGACTAAACACAACTAGATAACAACGACAACACAACGGCATACAACTAGCTAAACACCGCGGTGTTACCCGTGATTTTCCAGTTTTCTGCATTTTCTGGGAGGAAAAGTACCCTATGTCCGCCCTTATGATGTAAACTATCATTCTGCCAAATTTCTTTAAGATCGGCATAGTTGTAAAAAGCCAACAAACAAACAGACAAAGTGACATATTTATTTTGCGTTTATAACATTATAGTATAGTAAGGGAAATGCCTTTATTAACTTAACAAAATACAAGCTAACACTAACACAGCAAAAACAGACTACTCATAGACCGTTTAAGTTTAAGAAAATACAAATGCCCACGCCTATTATCACTTGGTAGCGTACCCAGCATGCTGGCAGCGCTATATAATTGATGTCTAGGTACGTACAACGTAGATCGGACGATTTTTGACTGTTTTCACTTAGATATTGTGAATAAGAGGTATTGTATATCGATGCTACTACGCTATAAATTTAAATGACCCAAATAAATAACGTCAACGCGCGATTTTTACAAAGTTAAGTAGGTACGATAACTTTATAGAAAGGAAACCTCGCCTTGATCAAATTTCGAAAGCGCTCCGCGTACTGAAGTCTCAACAGGACTTCACAAGCCCTTAAAGAGGTACAAGGACAGGATGACCAACATATCTTGAGTTGAGGATAAGGGGAGCCAAAGTCGTATTTTCTGTACAAAAACAATATTAAACCGATGAAAAATTTAGTTCTAGCATTTAACCAGCTCTACATATAAGTTGGTTCGTGCTGTACAACTTTTGGCGTCAGTGAGTATGGCGTTGATTTCTTGATCACAAAAAAGCTTTTGAACAAAGACTGAGAAAATTATTCTAAAGACGATGGCCATCAAACTTTTGTAAAGAATGATCACGTCTGTTTTTTATGAAAAATCGTTGTTGATTAGGTTTTACTACCAACTTGCCTGATGGTAAGTCACGAAATCATCGTAGATAGGACGCGAGGCTTATAAACCTAGCGCCTGATTTTCATCCAACTTTGAAAATGAATAACCAAAGAATACTTAACTCAGTTTTTGAAAAAAGAAATTGTTCTTTATCCGTTGATAATCCTTGATTCATCATCATCATCAGCTAGTATACGTCCACTGCTGAACAAAGACCTCCCTCTTAGAGAGGGGTGCTACCATAATCACCACGCTTGGCAGGCGGCTTGGGGATCGCAGTACGTTCACTGTGTACTAATAGGACGCTGCTGCCCATCTTCCGGTGGTTATTAGTTCACCACTGGTGAGCAATATAATTGTGCTCACCACTGAGTTGATCAATCCATGAAAAAGTTCCGTTGGCCCAGTCCATACGAAGTTAATACACAAATCAATGGTTGAAAGTAAACAAAACAGTCGATTTCGGCGTAACAAATTACTTTCAATCTGTGCTTATCCTGCAACATTTGTACGAAGTTAGTTGAGAGTTGTTGGAGTAAGGTATTGTAAACTTCAAGGGCTGTTTCTACAAGTAACATTGTTGAAGCAATTTCACGAGATAATTATTAAAGTTGTTTTTTTTTTCGTTCCTGGACCTGTCATTAATACTTCACTCCTTCTGATTAGGGTTGAGAGTTTTACCGCAACTCCGCTGATATGTGAAGATGGTAAACATACGACGCCTGAAATACAAACTGGTTTTCAAGTGTGGTTGCCAGAACTCACCAAGGAGCTTGGAGATTTTTTTTTAGACTGGAAACAGGCAAGATTTTCGCCTTTGTTAGGTAACATTATTAAGGGCTGTTGTTCGCAATCAATCGATCCAATGCGCAAATGGTCTTTATTTGATTCTGGTTCATTAGCCAACTGCTGACGATCAACGCTCAAATTAAAATAAGGCATTGTTTGCACGAGCTAGGTTATCTTTTTGACAGACTTGCTATCTAAGTGTCAGTAAACGCCACCTTTAAATATCTGCCCTGCAACACTAGAAGCGTTGTCGATGCTTTGCCAGCCCGGCGAAATGTTTGTAGATTTTTTAAGACGCTCCACATTGAAGCTCAGCTCGAATACCTTCGGGGTACTTAAAACGTAGCTATAGCCCGCTAATTAGTCAAAACTAATCTACCACCATACTTTAGTTTCCTCACGATATCGAATCTGACGCGTATACCACAAGGCTATCATATCTACAAAACCAAAACTCTACACACCCTACGCATTGCGCCGACTTTTTGGTTAGTTATAAGGCAACCGCGATCCAACTACAGCGCTGCCCAATGCCAGTGCTTGACATGACATAGACGACATATCAGATTAGCGACGTTGAGCACTATACAAGTGACATAACGTCCAAATTGGAATAAATGTGGCATTGTGAATTATATGATTCATGTCTCGACGTTCGTACATTTTTTGACTGTTTTTACTTAGAGATTGTGACTCTATAGGTATTGTATCCTGATGTGATCTCATGCAATATGTATGGGATCGGGCGAGACGGTATATAACTCCCTGTCATTCTCTTTGTTTACTGAGACCTATATATTAATTAATCTAGGCATTTTAAAGGCTAGATCTTTCTTCTAGATTGATGTGTTCCATTCTCGGCCACATCTTTGCTTACCATCTGGCAAGTTGGTGATTGCAAAATGTAGTGATTCAACAACAAGCTCACCAACAAGCTGAACTGACTTATAATCTCCGAAGAGACATGGGCGTTCTCTGCATTTGCTGCCGTTTTTTTCTGGGAATGCTCAGAAGAGCACCCTGACACCGTCAAAAAGCTCACCCTATATCTTTTTATGGGTTTTCCGTTCCTTTCTTTCACTGGCATGCAAGGTGTAGAATGCTATATCCCGAAGGCTTGCTGAGCTTCAACCTGGTGCGCTTCAAAAAGGATGTCTATAACCATGTCTTAGGACTGGCAAAGCATCGTCAATACCGCTAGTGTTGCAGGGCAGGTGTTTAAAGGCGGCGCTGACAGACTGGCAGACGGCAAGTCTGTAAAAAGATACCCTAGCTTGTGGCAACAATGCCTTATATTAATTTGAGCGTTGATTGTCAGCAGTTTGCTAATGAACCAGAATCAAATAAAGAGCATTTGCGCATTGAATCGATTTATTGCGAACAACAGCCCTTAACAAACAAACAAACAACCTAACAAACTTCTTGTGTTCCAAATTGGACCAAAA
Source organism: Agriopis marginaria (assembly GCA_932305915.1). Taxonomy (NCBI): domain Eukaryota; kingdom Metazoa; phylum Arthropoda; class Insecta; order Lepidoptera; family Geometridae; genus Agriopis; species Agriopis marginaria. The sequence continues at coordinate 9,016,496 of OW029933.1, forward strand.
GTTTGGATTATGGACCACAACACTTATTTCATTAATGCGTGTATAGTGTATACCACACAGTAGTTATTTATTGACTCTATTTACGATTTTATAATGCTTTTTCAATACTTCGATTTTTTTTCTTCGATAACATTTCGGAGAGTGTCCATCCGATCTTTCCCTCTGCCCATTTTTTTATCGGACTGCCAGAGCGGGCACGAAAAATGTTCACCGCTTTATGGTTGATATTCCGAAACCCGTACGAAGCCCTTTGATTCCACATTTATTGGGCGATCTGCTAATCTGTGGAATTTTCTGCGTGAATGGGTGTTCCCCGATAGTTACAATCTGGGTGTCTTCAAATCGAGATTGAATCGGTTTATTCTAGGCAAGCATGTTCCACCGTAGACTGCATCATCGCTTAACATCATGTGAGATGGTGGTCAAGCGCAAGCCTAGTTATAATTAAAAAAAAAAAAAAATTTTAGATACCTACTGTGGAAACTGCATGTTCACGAACATCTGACGATTATTCTATTCTACAGTTTGTGTTGCCTTTGTTTTGTTTTCTATAATTTATTGTGTGTAAGCTCCTTACATTTTGTCAGTCAGAATCCTACTTCCTTCCTAAAAGAAAGTTTGTATGTATGAATGTATGGATGTTTGTTCCTCTTTCACGCAAAAACTACAAAATGGATTTTAATGAAAGTTTACAATAATATAGCTAATACATTAGAATAACGCATAGACTATAACGGGTTGTAGTATAGCGAGGCCGAAGGCCGAGCTCTCTGCGTACGAAGTAGCGGGATTCAGCTTAGTCATCATACAAGCTTTTTAATTTTCATTGACAGAGACGTCGTTGTTTCATTTTCTAAACTACACTAATCAGACATCACTAAATTATCTACATCTCTATATATATCATTCTCTGTAAATACGACTAATCGTGAAGCTTTATTTAAGTTTAGTTTAGCAAACGGTACAGAATCGACCCCATTATTTCACAGCGGCTAGCGAGAAAACTTTATTTCCCCGTTTTATGTTATTGCTAAGTTAATTAAGTAATTTTTAGTGCCGCCTCAATCTCGGGGTTCGAGTTTTAATAAGCACATACTATGATGGGATATCATAGTATGTGCGGGCTGCATTGACTCTTTGAAGTTTGATATGAGCTTTGTCAAGTTTTCTAAAAGCTTACCCTACTCAAAGAAGTGTTAGATAGTATATGATAAACCAATTTGAACAATTTGTATGAAGTGTTCTTGTCGTGTAATGGATTCAACCTTATTTAGATAGCCCGTTGGTCCAGTTTGTAGTGAACCTACTTTCTGAGCCTGAGGGCGTGGGTTCGATTCCCACCTAGGACAAACATTTATGTGATGAACATTTGTGTTTGTTCTATATGTGAGTGTTACTATCTATTTAAGTATGTATTTAATAACTATATAATATGTATGTTTATCAGTCTCTGGCAGCCATATCACAAGATTTGGTTAGTTTAGGGTCAGATGACCGTGTGTGCAAAAATGTCCCGAATATTTATTTATTGTCTTAAACATAGAATGTAGGATGTAGGCATACTTAGTTAACAGTTGTTAGATTACATAGTTTGTTATTAAAAGATCTTAACCTCAGATCATAAAAAAACAGATATGGTAAGGTGGCGAGGCGGATGCGAACCCACCCAGTCTAAATGAGTATGCATTTCTCACCCTGCAGCCGACCTTGCCGTCCTTTTTTTGCATGGACTATTAGTTAATTCTATAGCGTAGCTGTAAGTTTCTTAGTGTGTGTGAAAAATTAGTAAGTGAGCCGTATTTACCATTTTTGAGTTAACAGGTTTAGTGAATTTATTATATGAATAATGAAAACATTTGAACACGAACGATATTTGTACAAAGGCATATCTCCTTTGTGTGCCTGATCCGAGGCCAAGCACCTAATTTCCACAAGCCGTACAAAACTTAGGTTACCATTTCCTTTTATTTTATTTTCTTATACTATTCGTTTTACCTTTTTTATAATAGGTGTGCGTTAGAGAGTTTGGTATAAGTACCTTAAAATTTATCTAAATAATGCATATTTGCTATAGATAGCGCAATGAATTAATAATTTCTCTGTGTAGGCAATGAAACTTTTAACTATGCATCTAAAATGTACTATGCGCTTCGAATGCCATCGTAAATTTCACAGACGGCCTACTTAAACAAAACTGCGAACTTACCTGCTAACTTCAAATTGGCGTAAATCCTCAGGGGTAGGAACTTTCAGTACTCAATTCTCATTGTTAAAACTTTTGACGCAAAGTAGGATAACGTTTAAAGTTGCACATGGTCTCACTTACGTCATTTTTACGTGCAAATGCCGCGAAGTTTTTCGATCGGGCGGGACGCGTGCGACCGCCGCGCTATCACCACGGGACTGAAGGTTTCACTGAAAATTGTTACTGAAACGTACGCGTTAACGTTACCGCAGCTTAACGTCGTAAGCGGCTTTGCGGTTATTAGTGTTAAGGGTTTCAGGTTTAAGGACGCGGAGAAAAGTGTTGCTTGGTACGTGAACTCGTTGTTGTTGGCGTTGGAATACCTATTATGTATGCAGTCGAAGTGTCTAGAATACTGTGCGATGATAGCGGATAGGAAGAAGAAATGGACGGTGATGCCAAATGGGGAGTACTTGTTTCAGTGTGGTTTTGATTTCTATAGCAATTCTTTGTAACGTTTAAGTGAATTGCTCTGTATTGTATCTTGACATCGTTAATGGTAACTTTTTTATTGTAATTTTTAGTCAAATTCTGACTGTATTTAATTCTATAATTATAAGCTTGCTTGACTAATGTAATTGGTTGTACCGCATAAGTTATTAAATAAATAAATAACGTAAATCCGAAACAGTCAGTTAGCATATACATATATAAGTATATTCACCTAATCTAAACGAAATAACAACAAACACATCACAGGTTTCCATATAATTAGAACAAACCTTAAAATGAGTTTTTTTGAAAATACAATTTCTGCGTAATCGCGCACATGTTAAAAAGGCTGTCCGCAAATCAACAGACCGTCGGCCACATTTTTATCTGTTTGAACGGAGGGTTCGCGTCCTAAGTAAATAAAAAAAAGTTAAAATGTCAAAGCTAATTTGCAGGATTTTATATTTACGTTTATAAGCTTTCACCAGTCGTTGAATCTTGGTAGTTTTTGTGGAAATATATTTGTTCGGTACTTTTTTTAACATAAAGAGCGGAAAACAGGCTTGCGCCTGATGGTAAGTGGTAATTTTGCAAATTTGGATTTTTTTATTAGCGGTGTTGCAGTTGCACCGCTAGTGTTACTGGCTGGTAAAGCATCAATCTGTCAACACACAGAAGTGGTGGTGCATATTTTTTAGAACTTTGTTGAAGGTCTATGGGAAAACATTCGGATAAAGTACCTATATTTCACATCTGCAAGTCTGCGGAAGAAACCAGCTAAACCCAGACGGTGAGTAGGGAATTTGACATCTGCAAGATGTAGGGATTAGTTTTTTAGTATCGAAATGTGTGGTAGTAGAAATCTGAGATCAATAAGCTCTAAAGAGCTTATTGATCTCAGAGAGCTTATTGATCTCAGATTTCTACTACCCCCCCGAACAACAAGTGAAAATGCAAAGGGAACCCACATCTCTTCGGAGGCCAAGTGGAGGTGAGTTCTTCTTTCTTTCTTTTTGAAGTAAAACTTCTTATGCGACTTCCAACACGGTTGTGTTAAACGATTAACGCTACCATGGAGGGGGAATATAAAGAGACAGAGCGAGAGTTTTAGATGCCATCTATGAGGAAATTTTGAAACTTGTACATCCTCCTCATAGTTTATTAGTTCACTAATATTTGCATAGATGGCAGAACATGCGACTTCCACCAAGGTTGCGTTAAACGTTTAACGCTACCATGAACGGGGAATAGAAAGAGACAGAGCGAGAGTTTCACTTGTTCCGCGTGGAGGGACTCCACGCACAATTTTTTTCTTTCAAGTGGCTTAACTTAAACAACTTTAATAAAATTAAAAATTCTTAAAATTTCTTCGCCAACTTCACACTGACGGAAATAATAACACACGAAAATAAGACGGAGCAATGTTACGAATTGTTTAATTTAACTAAAATTTCTGAGTTAGGCCACAGAAGGCCATTATTATGTACTTCATCATCATCATCATCAGCCATTAAATGCTGGCTTTATGTACTTAAGACCGCCAATTTTTTGGAAACTATTGATTTTCTGTATTAAATATGGGACTGGAATGCTGCGTATGGGTGATAAGTTATTTTATAAGGCTAGGCGTTTTGTCTGAACGCTGCAGTTGTCAAAACAAACTTTAACGAACTATTGTCTAGTCTAGATAATTTCTTATTTATTTTCAGTATATTTATAATTTTGCTACCAATTAGACTGTCCACGATAACATATTAGGTTAGGTCAATAGCTTCATCAGATGTTAGTTTGAGATGCCTAGGTGTAGGGAAAATTGCCACACAGATTTTTCCAACCCCAAACCAAAGAACAAAAATCCTCCACCAAAAAGTAGTCTAAAATGATTGCCCCCGGCGAATCACGATGCTATCTCCCAGCCAAAATTGAAATGAAACGCAGATATGAAGTAAAAACTGTCTGAAAAATTAATTTGGGGAGTGGATTCAATTAAAATGGTAATTAACTACAGCGGATGATATCTGCGGGCTTTTAAATTTCATGAATACAGAACGCTAATGCCTGAGGATATGCGTACGATATATACATGTATATCTACTCAACATACCTACTAAGGTACTAGTGTTGCCGCTCGATAGGCCACTATCGATAGCTTGGCAGTAGTGAAAATATCAATTGAACAATCGATAGTAACGATAGTAAGGAATTGACAATAATGTAGGCGACTTGCAATGGTATCGATAGTATTAATAGAATCGTTTTTTGAATCGATCGAGCACTCCGGATCCGAAACAAAGTTTAGACTAAGCTATAAGTTCTGTATATTTTTCTAATATCGTGCATTTTTTTTTAATTATGGTTTTATAATTTTAAAATTTTTAATTGGGATATAATGATATAGAATTTTGTAATTGTAATTTAACTTTAAATTTGCAACTTATGGAATAGCCATATGTTACAAATTAAAAGACTGAAATAAATACTATTATTATATATTTTATTTGAGAGTCGGTTTGCTATAGATACCATTGCTAATATCGATAGTACGGAATTGACAATAATATTGATGACTTGTAATAGTGCCGATAGCAAATCGATATCAAAGATCGATACTATCAATGCTATTGCAAGTCATCAATGTTATTGTCAGTTCCGTACTATCAATAGATACAATAATTCTTTATTAAAATACCACAAAAGAAGGATATCATAAATATTACAATAAAATATATTATCTAGGCTTTTAACAGGCGGCCTTATAGCTAAAACCGATCTCTTCCAGGCAACCGTACACGGAAAGTAATTATATAAAACATATCGATATCGATATCGAATATAGCACTATCGATATTCTAACTTATTTTCAAGGTCAACTATCGATAGGAGGACTATCGATAGTTCGGCAACACTATGAGGTACTTTAATATTTTTTGTTCAAAATAATTTTCAACTATTCGATCGTTTCTGAATAGGCAAGTTTCATACCTGCAATATGTGGAATGAGCTCCCACGGCATTTCCGAGTAATAGATCTATAATATGGGATTCTTCAAAAGGGCTGTTAATAGAGTATTTACAGATCGGCAACGTATCTGTGATGCCCCTGGTGTTACAGGTATCATAGGCAATGGTGATCGCTTACCATCAGGCAACCCGTTAGCTTGTTTGCCACCTATGGTACAAAAATAGGGCTTAGGTAATAAAAAATTGAAAGAATTAAAATACGATAGTTGCCATGTCGCGAATAAAGTTCGATTGCGTTTGATTAAACTTTATGTATTTTCACACATGATAATTATTTTAGTCAACGAGTTTTGATTTTAATCATAATTAATCTAGCTTACTTTTTTAAGAAAGGTCGCTTATCATTAATACCAATATACTTATTTAAACAAACAAAAACATTATACAAAAACAAAATATATTGAACATGATTTGTCAGCTTTCTCGATTTCAGTTCTCAAAAATAGTTATTGAAAATATATTAAAACTTTTAGATATTTTTCTTCGACATAGCGGGCGTAACGTTATATTCTTAGGTTATAGTACGATTAAATAGAGTGTCGCAGTCAAGCCCGTCCCACAATATTCAATTTATTTTCTACACAGACTCCATAATTGAATCCTACATTTATAATTCTATTTCCTCTTTAGGCTTTAAACATACCTCGGCAACCAGAGGGACTGCAAAACGAGAACACGGATCACTGCTGTGGGGGAGATACTGAATCAAACAATACCCTTTTGGTTTTTGTTATGCTATGTTACCGGTAATTTATTTCTTCATTTAATCTGGCTGGTGAACATGGCCTTAAATTATCTGTAAAAGCAAAATTACTTGAGAGAAAATAAAATAGAGGTCTCGCTGAAGATTATTGGGCGTAGAAAAATATATTTTAAACTATGGATATCCCTTTAAACGTAATGTAAAATGTAAAAAAAGTCATGACATGTGTTCGTAATTCGTATATGAATGTGGTTTCGCTGTTATAGGTAAGTATTTTCGTTGTGGAAGTAGTGTACTCAGTAGCACGCATTGCAGTTGCGCTGCTTGTTCAGGTATATCGTGAGCATACTGCTGAATGCGAAGGTATTAAATAGGCACATAGATTTACTTAGGATATTTCAATCTCTTACATTGGCCCGGAAATTGAGTTGGAAAGATTTGAAAATAATCTACCTTGGTTGAAATAATCTTTCAGCGAGTTTTTTCCTGAAATGTTTGGACGGCAATCTCCGTTGAAAAAAGAAATGTCTATTTTTAGGCTGCCGGGTACGATTTTGCCACTTATATTATGAATTGAAAATTTGCTGGAATCGAAAAGAAAATTTTACTGTACATTTGTAATTTTATTTTAGCCACGTAGGTAAGTATAGTTTACCAAACCATATAAAAAAAAATTTAGAATTTAATTACTTATGCTGCAACATTTTTACTAAATACAACTGCAAGTCGCGTAATATAAAATTAATAGTCGCGTAATATAAATAATATAATTCAGGTTATTCAAAGAGTAGATATTATTCACATTTTCTTTTAGAATTTAGAGAGTACGAGAAGTAAAGGACCGAATGATATTTCCCTGGGGTAGTAAGTTCAACCTCAATGAGAATTTATAATGGCTTCACTAAAGTCAAAAATATTTAAATAAGGTATGCATTAGAATTTTATAGACGCTAAAGTTGGTACTTAGCGTCTATAAAATTCTAATGCAGGCTCAAACTTTTTTGATCACTTTAAATGCATCATAGAGCGAAGTACCTATTTCTTATTTTTCACCTCCACTCTGATCTTGCCACCATGTGGGATTCATAGTCGAGAAGAAAAAGTCAAAAATATTCAATAAGGTATGTACCAACCTTAGCGTTTATACAAAATTCTAATGCAGGCCTAAACTTTTTTTCATAGAACGAAGTATTTCTAACTATTCTCCTCCACTCTGATCTCGCCATGTGAGATTCATAGTCGAGATGGGAACAGCAAGGGCAATGCAATCATTTTTGAACTAGCTAGCTGTCCCGCAGTTTTACTTTGTTAGTATGATTTATACATTTTCAGTTACAATTAGGGAATTATCTGATTTCTCGTGGACGTACGTGCTATTTTTTTGGCTTGGTATTGAACGCTGTATCACTATATTTCTCGCCAAATTTGTACGGTTTTGATACTACATTTCTTTACAAGCTAGTTAAGCTAATCCATAAACCATGCTGTTTTAAAAGGCGAAATACTTTATTATCTCTTGATTTTTGCATGTTGTTCCCTAATTTTGACCAACACTTGAGTCCTGTTCATAATTATGTATCAAACAAATGAAATTAAAACGGACAAGACGACGTTTATTGGTTCGTTCGTTTGTTCGTCGACGTTTGTTCTTTGCTGGTCATCTCGCCGGCATCAGGCGAACGCTGACCAAGTCGGACAAGCTTACTCATGTCATGGGCCCGATGTTTACAACCACCTCCCAGAACATGTCACTGCAGCTCCTAGCTTGCAATGTTTTAAATCACGCTTACAACGTTGGCTTGTTGAGCAAGCATTCTACAATTATCATGAGTTTTACAAATTTTTATGTTAATTTTTACTTACTTAGTAGTGTGCTTTAAATTATTTATTATTGTATTAATTACTATTTTTTTATTGGACGTGTAAATTGGCTTCATAAATAAAATGACTATGACTATGAACATAATGTTCAAATCGCGAAAGTTTAAAAATTACTATGAACATAATGTCTTTTGAAGGACAAAAAACATAATGTATTGGTGACCTGGGTATGGTAAGTAATTCGCATTGCTCAGTGGTAACTCGTCTGCCTGATGAGCAGCACGATGAGAAGCTCGTCCAGAGTTCAAATCCCGATTAGGCAGACTTTGGTTAATTCATATATTTTTTCTGGGTCTTGCTAGTTAGCTGATGTCTGTATTTTTGTATGTGTCCTATAACATCCAGGGTATTCTAGTAGGTAGCTACATAAGCATGAATCTGAAGTGTTATATAAGAATTATCAGAGACAGTGAAAGACGAGAGAAACTTGGAAAAAAGTGTCCCTTTCCCAGAAGAAAATTCATTATATAGATATTCCTTCATCAGGTAATTGGGTATTTATTTATGAAAATAAACTCATTAACTCCTTGATCCAGTTCAAGTTAGAGGTATCAGTAACGTTGACGTAAATTGTGATCATTCGACTAGCATCTAGTGATAATAGTTCAGGGTTTTCAGAAGGAGGTGTTGCGCTTGTGAGATCGACGACCTTTTCCGACATTATTCCAATCAGCTTTCCTTTATACACCAAGGATCCTCCTGGATTGCCTTTACTAGAACTTTCAACGTTGTTGGAACATATTAAGGATGTTTTCTCATAGGAAGTGGGGCATGTAGCTATCTGCACAACTCCTTGTCTTGGCACATAAATATTTGGTTTAATTTCATCGTACTTTGTTAAGACAGCAGACTCACTAATTTTCACCGGCCGTGTCCCTAGCTTTATAGGCTGAACATTATCATTAAACCTAATGCGTTGCTTGGTGTAGATCATTGCCAAGTCCTTTTTAGTGTTCTCAGGAGAGTTATTGATGTGTTCATCATAACTCGAGTCTTTTGGGAAAACATCTTTTGCATCAGCTAATTTGTAGGACTTTTGACCTTTTCGATGATGAATTATGATTGTATAGAAATCTTGAACGCAATGTGCTGCAGTAAGGATCCACCTTTCGCTGATGATGGAGCCACTGCAAAGGTGCGTCTCGTACCCATACTCGGTGATTTGAAGTCGTACTATATGTTTATTTTGTTTGTGATACTGGGTTTCACTATTAAGGACTCTCCTGTGTCCAATTCCAAATTTCGTTACAGATAGAAGAAACAAAATTTGAAGAAACACTACGTTGGTTGCCATTTAAATAATTATATAAACTGAAACGCTTCCGTTAAGATTCTACTTTTTATAGCTTTAAATTGAGTTCAATGAATTTTATCTAGGTAAGGGGAATGTGAAATACATAAAGTATTATCAGTGATTATACACGTGCCTAATACATGCCATGGATAATAATAATAGCAAATAAAAATATATGCGTCGACTACAAACGAGGAGGTGAAGAACAAAACCTCACATTTCCAGTTTTTAAAATTTTAGAGAATACATAAAAATGTCTCGACGGAATTTCTCTTTTTCAAGGGAAAAGTGTGGTTTTGATCGAAACTCTCGATTTCAAATGAAATTTTATGTAGGAAAAGAGGTGTTTTTGACAAGGTTTTACTTACATGCTTCAACCAATTTATCATTTTTTGCCCAAAGAAAAAAAAACGAAATTTTCAAAAGTGGAAAAGTGTGGTTTTGTTCTTCACCTCCTCAAACACCTCCTCTTTTTTCGTTTACCCAATCTGGTGTTTGCTGGCCAAGCTTTCTTTCATATCGCTTTTTGCAGTTTTTGGTGATATTGTAGGTGCTTTCTTCCTAGCTCGAGTATGAGCTGATTTGCGTTTACTATCATTGGCCCAGTTCAGATATGCAGCGTGTTTCTGGGATTCAACGTAGGTTCAATCTCTTCCGATCAAGGCTCAGCTGTGTTTGAGATAGGTCAGAAAATAGAATAAAATGTTAAATTTTGTGACAGGCCTACATATATATACATATTTAGTTTAAGCACCAACCCCTATCAATTAAAGGCTTAGAGCAACACGGCCACCGGTTCGCGCCGTGAAGCCTTCGAACCTTTGTTTGCGGTCTTCGCAGCCGACCCAGAGGGAGGTGCGAGCCGGCTACGTAGCTCTATGATTTAAAGGTATTATTTTATTAAATGTTCAGTGTTATAAGAAAAACGTACTACACGCGCTTGTGGCTATATGACTTTTTGTGTAACCCAAAGTCTCAGTTACTCATATAGTTTATTTGCGGTTCTCGGGTTTTGTACACGTAGAAACGTGAAAGGGGGTCGCCAAGAAAAAGTAATCCTTCTGTCAAAGTTTCTATGCTGCCATACACGTTGCACAAATGCACATATCGGTGTGTGTATAGATTGTTAGTGTGTTGTTTTATTAATAAACTTAATGTAAGGGGTGTATTGCGAATATTGCAATAGAATCAAAGTGTTAGTACGTGCGTGATTCCTCCAAAAAACGATAGGAAATATGTATTGGTTGGAAGTATGGCGTCTTCCCTGCAAGTACAACCCAGTGGCTGCGTTGCTCTTAGCCCTCCACATAGCTCCAGTGGGTTCTAACCCATCATCATCATCTGTTAAATCTGTTTTGAACTCCTTTTTGTGTATAGTCTAATATACAAAGACTATACAGACAGAATAATGTCTGTCTATAGATGGATAGAAAGTCTTTATTGTGGTTTGGGGTTTTCAAATTTTTGTAAGAAATAAATAACCTCGTTGGATTCGGGGATTGATTTTATATTAGTGCCACCTAGTACCTATATACATTAGTACAAGATACAGAAAGCTTATTTACTTCAATTATTCTGATGGGTGTATAGCTATAGACAAGACTTAATGGAGAAAGTGTTAATTGAATGTAAAACGGAAGACAATTCTCCAGTCCGAATGAAAATTCATTTTGATAGGTTATTATATATATATTTTAATTATCTCTCATTACATTACGGATCCAGTTGAAGTTAGCAGCAACACTGACATATCCTGTCCACCTATAAATCGTATCGTTCCATCCCCATGACGTAACTCCAGCCAGTCTTCCTTTATACACCAAGGGTCCGCCCGAATCACCACGACCACTCCGTACTTTGCCTCGGGAACATATCATGGCAGTTAGTTTTATCTGAGATGGGCAAGTGTTTATAATCACAACTCCTTGACTTGAGCCTTCAACGCCCGGTCTTATTTCACCGTATCCAGAGATAAGAGCTGTTACATTTTCTTTTACTGGACGTTGGGCTAGCTTTATAGACTGAATGTGATCATCAAATTTGATGCGTCGCCGGGTCAAGATCAACGCTAAGTCCTTAACATAATTCTCATCTGAAGTGTCATGTTCATCATAGCTGGGGTCTCTTAGGAAAACTTTCGATGCTTTACCTAGTTTGTAAAACGTGTCACCATTTTGACGTTGAATTATGATTTCATGGCAATCTACAACGCAATGTGCTGCTGTTAAAATCCACCGATCGCTTATGATGGAGCCACTGCAAGTACTCGTTTCGTATTCAGAATTGGTAATTTCAAGTTTGACTAAATGTTTATTTTTTTCTGGATTTAGGTTTTCACCGTTATGTACTAAATGTTGTATTTGTCCAAGTCCACATTGTGTAATCGATAGAAAAAACAAAACTTGTGGCAATGTGATGGTTGCCATTTTTTAAACTGAATTACTTTCCTCAGGTTTTTACTTTTTATGTGATTTTAATTTAATTTGAAGAATTTTATCTAGGTAGAGGAATTTGGAATGCCTAACCACAATATAAATAGGCACAGAAGGTCATCTTCGGCTGACCTTGATTTTAATAACCTATACGCAACCATAGAGCTAGGCCTGGTTAGGCAAACTATACTTTTCTGTGAAAAGTTTAGATTTGAGATCTTTGTTAGCTGTTTCTACGCTTGTTTATGGTAGTATCTACTAACTATTAATAACCGATGCAATACCAAACACAAATAGATAAATTACTCGTAACTCACAGTGAAAAATAATTTTCACTTTCGTTTCGTCATTGATAGGTAATTTAAAATAACACCAAGTACGCTTTGTTTAATGTTGCATTTAAACAACCAAACACACAAAAACTACTCACACAGGATTACTCACACAGGAAACAGCATTTACTCATTGTAAATTATGACAATTTTCACATGAACTACGAGTATTGCCAAAGCGCGGGCACTCGTATGCCCATAAACGTTTGTTGTATGCAGCCGGCCTTCTGTAGTGATTTATTATGTGGCATAACATTATCAGTAGGTAGTGTAGACGTGTCTATTGATAGACATATTTTTTTTTCTTTTATTTCCAGGCGCTTTAATGACGTACCTAAGTATTTTACTTTAGTAGCGATGATGTTTGAGCAGTTGGCGCATTAGAATTTCAACCCGCAAGGTTCAAATCCCAGCAGTGAGTTTAAGCTGCCGATAGAGAAAATATTGATACACAACCATAGCATGGTGGTAAAACAGTTTATAGTGCTCGGCTGGCCGGCTACCACACTCAAGTTTTTAGGGTTCCGTACCCAAAGGGAGGAAACGGGACCTTATTAATAAGCGTACGCTGTCTGTCTGTCTTACCTTTTCACTGATGTATCATTTGAACCGTATTATAGATAGCCAATAGTTTCTTTTATATGTAATGTTACGGCGGATTAATAAAGAAATAATAATAAAGTCAAATATTAAAAACTGAAGGAGTGTGTGTGCCTTATATGATGCTTTAAATTTTTATTTGTGAGTAATAATTAATTGTTATTCAAAAATTGTGTTTTGCCTGGTGTTTTTTTTTTTTTAAATAAAAGGCTTGCGTTTGACCACCATCACGCCTGATGGTGCGGTATACGTCGGGGCACGCTTGCTTAGAAGAAACTTGATGAGTTTTTATAGTAATGACGTCTTCTGAGCAACGAGGGCTCAGAAGACGCCACGACTAAAAAAAAACATAAAATTTTGCAATATTTTGCCACCCGGTCCCAAGCCTACTCGGCCTTTAGGGAAATCCGCCTCTGTAGGCCTCCGGAACTAGATCGACCGATGTAATTGTGAGGGTATTCAGTGGATGAATATGGCAGGCTATCGTTCAGTGTGGTGTTCTATAATGCAGTGAACGTCTTCTGGCTGATGATGATGATGATTGTGATGAGTGTCGACTCTACTTTCTTCTTAGCTGGTAGGTATACATATAAGTGTTTAGGAGGCATTTGTGTTTGTTCTATATCTGGGTGTTAATATATATTTAAGTATGTATTTAAAATATATATGTATGTATATCAGTTTCTGGCAGCCATATTATAAGCTTTGCTTAGTTTGGGTTGGGGTCAGATGACCCTGTGTGCAAAAATTTCCCGAATATTTTATTTATTCTTAGTGCAAGGGAAATCAAACACAGGAAAATGCAAGGAAACGCTGGATGCAGGCCGCTTCCCACCGGCCTTTTTGGCGATCGATGAGGGAGGCCTATGTCCAGCAGTGGACGTCTTGGCTGAAATGAGGATGATGACGATAAAGGGAAATGCTTGACTTGCGTGAAAACGTACAATTTTAATGAAAAATGTAACTTCAGGAAGTTAATAACAAAATTGCTAGTGTGCCCTTGTTGTTACCGGAGGGGAGTAAACCTCGAATTAAGTTGCTGTTTTATTATATTTTGTGCTTTAATTAAAATGACACGGATCAGTTTTCTTTATTCATATAATTTTCTTGAAAAATAAGTAGGTAATTAAATTCGTCATTTGGTGACGATATGGCGCAATCTCAGAAAAAAAATTGAAGCGTTATTAGTTAGTTAGTTTTCCCTTTAGCACTTACACCCTACGTTGGTCGTTCATTCGATTACATTTTGAGCATAATGCGACTTCAAATCAAGAGTGAATCGGATTCTTTTAGGCAAGCGTGCCCCATCGTAGACCGTATCATCGCTTAACATCAGGCGAGTTGACGGCTAAGCGCAAGCCTATCTATAATTAAAAAAAAACATACAAATTTTCGCGTTTATAATATTAGTAGGATAGGATGATCAATGGGCGCGGTGGTAGCGCGCCTGCTTCATGAGCAGGAAGTTCTGGATTTGATTCCCAGCCAGGCACACGTTTGACACATGATTTGCTCTCAATACACGAGTTGTTGGTAGTTGCAAATCTCAGATCAGACAAACAAGGGCAATATGATAAGATGGCTTGACGGGTGCGAACGCATCAGGCTTGACGCCTTTAGTCTAACTTACTCTGCAGACGATCTTGTCGCCCTTTTTTGCATGTACTGTTAGTTTATTTGTGTCACTACACATTTCTTAGTGTACGTGAAAAATAAGGTCCTGATTCCGTAACTTTAACACGCTCGTAACGCACCGCGTTAAGTTAACCTCTTAAAATTTAGACTCTATTCCCTAGGAATAAAGACCAGAGGAAAACTTAACACGGCACGTTACGTGCGTGTTTGTTGTTACAGAAACAGGGCCCTGTAAGTGTGCCGAACTTACAGTGTTTACGTTAAGAAATTTAGCAGTACAGCAAAAAAAAAAACGAAGATATTTGAACACGAACGATAATCATACTAATAATAATAAATACGAAAATTTTGTTGGTTTGTTCGTTCTTTTTTCACGCAGCAACATAGCAACGGATCTACCTGATTTTTTGCATGGGTATAGTTCAAGCACCGGAGAGTGACATAGGCATACTTTTCATCATCATCAACATAATTTTTCATCACTACGCGGGTGAAACCGTGGGGTGTGGCTAGTTATTGTAATAAGGCATATTATCTCACTTGTTTGTCTGATCTGAGCTGCAAATAAACTCACTAAGTAGTAGTAAGTTGCAATCTCTTTGTAGTCGTGAAAGTCCTACCTGAAAGTTCTGACATAACACAATGTAAAATTTAATAAAGGATCCTTTAGCTTTACACGTACTATTTATACTTTTGCACTGACGTAAACATTTATGGCTAGATAGAGCAGACAATGTTGTCACGAAGTTAGGAACATGATGTAATTTCCCACGAGAGCTTCCTTTATTAGGTAGGGCTTTATGAAATAGATCGCTTGGATTTATTTTTATCTTTAAAACATGTATGCTGGGTAGGTGTACATTCGAATAATTTTTATTCTCAATAAATAATTATACATAATTATTTTGAATCAAATTAAACTAAAGACACTAACTTAACTAAATAAAAATATATGACTACACTAATCTTACAATGTAGATGTCATCGATATATCTTAATATATATAAATCTCGTGTCACAATGTTTGTCCTCAATGGACTCCTAAACCACTTAACCGATTATAATAAAATTCGCACACCATGTGCAGTTCGATCCAACTTGAGAGATAGGATAGTTTAAATAATTATATAACTAGCGACCCGCCCCGGCTTCGCACGTAAATTACACCCGTGCGAAGCCGGGCGGGCGGGTCGCTAGTAATAATTAAATACTTACATTGAATTCTTTGCAGATGATAGTTTTTATAGTCGAGACGCGGCGTAGGTGTGTGGCGGAACTATTTTGAACCTTCGATAAATCAGGAAGGGTTGACTTTCTCCATATCCTGTCTATGACCGCTTGTAGATGCAAAGCTTTGCTCCTAAGCATTCTAAAGGGTAGATATTATAAAAGGGTACAATGCAGATGCAGATTCTACTTTTGCGGGCGCAAAGAGTTTTAGCCCTGTTTGTTAGTTTTTTTAAGTACATAATATAGTGGCTCTGCACAACTCAAACGCAGTCATTTAATTTCAAAAAATTACAATTATTCTTAACAAAAAAAAAAATACTTGATTAGATTTTTAAAATATCATCATCATCAGCCACAGAAGATATCCACTGCTGACAATTCATAGACCTCTCCATTAGAATGTCAAAATTGGAGAATTTAAAATGAAATTGTTATGAAATTGTTTTTTTTTTAACATTATCAGCCACAAATTACAATAAACATATTTGGCTCGTGACAAAAACAAAAAACGGTCATTTTGTTCTACAGCTATTAGCGCCGCCGCGCGCCGTTGAAGTCATTGCTCGCCGCTCCGGAACAGAATGGCCTCGAGAGTTTTTGCTGAGGTGCATGGACTGTAACGGCACGAAATCAAATTACTTTGGAGCTGACCAATCAGAAGTCTATGCCTGCATCGCGCAAACGAAGTTTTCTCGTCAATTCGGCATATGAAGTAAGATTCAGCCGTTTGTTGTGGGGAGTCCGATGCTGTCGAGAAGACCGGCCATGGCGAGGGGCCGGACTCAGTCCTCGCCGTTATTCAAGTTAAGTTTGGTAGAGCGGCCTCTGCTTCCGTGTATCGTTTGTTAATATTAATCTGAATTAAATTAACTGTATGTATGCGTCAAGATTAGGGTCCCTCTTCTTCACCGGAACCGGTCGACAGCATTCTTGACTTCCTTTTGCTGTCAACAATTAAAAATTATTAATTAAAAAAATTATTTTCGTATTATTTCCAGCAAACCCTTTCATATGATAATGGGTTTCATATGAAAGGGTTTGCTGGATGTCAAAAGGTCATGGGGGTGCATAAAAAATTACTGGTCCGCCATCTTTGGGAGTCCGCCATATTGTATTTAGAATGACGTCGAGAGTGAATAGGTTTCTTCTAGGCAAGGGTGCTCCATCGTAGGCCGCATCATCGCTTAACATGAGGCGAGTTGGCGTCCAAGCGCAAGCCTATCTATAATAAAAAAAAATATATTTAGCTAGCCATGCATTGTCATCCAAACTAAACGTGTATGCAACATTTCAGCTCAATCAGTTGAGCTAGGCTGGTCTAAAACTCGCTCAAAAACGCTGAAGGAAAACATCGTGAGAAAACCAAGAACCTCAAAAGTTCGAGACAAGACATGATGGTGCAATGGATTAGATCCCACCCTCTCTCTCTAAGACGAAGGCCCGTGTCCCAGCAGTGGGAACATGATAGGCTGATACTGATGATAATGATGATTGTTTATGGGTGGCAAATAGATAGTAAAATGTTATAGCATAAGGAAATATTCTAGGTAACTACAATTACATAAGCAAAGATAACTCGCGTCACGAATAAAATTTTATCACAAATACCATCTTTAATTGTCGACGTTGTCTCTGCTAATAAAATTCAATTGTAAAATACAGGATGTTTGGTAGCATCAGCTACCAAGTATCAACTTGATGATTTAGCTGATATTAATCTGCAACGCCATTAAGGGAACGCCGATAGGGAAAACTGAAACAAAAACAATCAGACAAAATTAAAGACAAAGTATAACTCAAAATGGCAAAGCTGTCCACTTACTAATTTTTTATCGAATAATTTTCGGGGAGGGTGCTTCAGATCTGCATGATTTAAGTCCCTCTTGCCCATTTTTCTATCGAACTGCCAGAGCGGGCACGACAAATTGACATCGCTTTATGGTGGCTATTCCGAAAACCCGTACGAAGCCCTTTGATTCCATATTTATTGTACGAACTGCTAGTCTGTAGGATGTCGCTGCCTGAATGGATGTTCCCCTATAGTGGCCTATGGTTACAATTTAGGTGTCTTTAAATCACGAATGAATCGGTTTCTCCTAGACAAGCGCGCTCCATCGTAGAACGCATCATCGCTTAACATCAGGCGAGTAGGCGACAAAACGCAAGCAAAATATATAATTAAATATAAAAAATTACATCTTTGACCCTACTGCGACACGTTGCGATAAGTTAGGTATATAACTGAAGGCGCATAACTCTAGGAATGGTATTGGTATACTAATAATTGCACCTGAGTCTACGTCATTTACAATGCAGCGGACAAACAAACGCGCTCCCATTATGTTTTACTAATGACTTGTCCACCGCCACATTAATTGTCGGTCCTCAAGTTACCATATCACCGCTCGGGTTATAATGGCTTGCAAACTTTTGAACGTAGAAAATTTGTGAATTTATATTAGGTACACCATAGCTACGGCCATTGAATTATATGTTAAAGACGAAGCGAACGGGTGGGAGAGAGAAAATTTTCTATTTCTCTCCCGTTGGTTGGACGGCGGTTCGTCAACCATGTACGTCTCGTGATTAACACTATAACAACTATATTGTCAGTCGCTTGCCGACTCTATTTGTGCGCGAACATTAATACCTACATCAGCAGCCATCAAACGTCCACTGCTGGACAAAGGCCTCCCTCTTAAAGAGGGGTGTTGCCATAATCCCCACGCTTGGCAGGCGGCTTGGGGATCGCAGTAAGTTCACCGTGTACTAATAGGACGCTGCTGTCCATCCTCCGGTGGTTCTGGTCGCAGTTTTAGGACATACCCGGGTCCATT
Organism: Agriopis marginaria; assembly: GCA_932305915.1. NCBI lineage: Eukaryota > Metazoa > Arthropoda > Insecta > Lepidoptera > Geometridae > Agriopis > Agriopis marginaria. The sequence continues at coordinate 9,035,137 of OW029933.1, forward strand.
AATACCTACATACACACATAATTTCATCCAAATCGGTCCAGCTGTTTAGGAGAACTAGGTGACAAACACACGTACATAATAATTATATATATTAAAGATAATAAGTGAAATACATTTACTCATTCACTGACTGACTTTATTATTGACTGGCTTGAATTTGACCACCAACTCACCTGACGTTAAATTATGATGCGGTCTACGATGGAGCACGCTTGCCTAGAAAAAACAGATTTAGTCGTGATTTGATAAGACACCCAGATTGTTAACTATTGGGGAACACCTGGGGAACACCCATGCAGGCAACCCATTCCAAAGACTAGCAGTTCGCACACCAAAAATGGAATTAAAGCTCTATTTACGGCTTTTCGGATTATCAACCACTAGCGACCCGCCCGCCCGGCTTCGCACTGGTATAATTTACGTGCGAAGCCGGGGCGGGCCGCTAGTTATACATATAAACCTTCATCTTGAATCACTCTATCTATTAAAATAAACCGCTTCAAAATCCGTTGCGTAGTTTTAAAGATTTAAGTATACATAGGGACGGACAGACAGCGACAGCGACTTTGTTTTATACTATGTAGTGATAGTGATAGTGATAAAGCGGTGTCGATTTGACTGATTGACTGACTGACTCATCATTAAATCTCAAAAACTACTTGACATACCAAATTTATATATTTATATTTTATGGGGTGTAGGAGTTCTCTTAAGAAAATATTTTTCGAAAAGGCCGAATTAAGGGATCAAAAATGTGGTGAAAGTTTATATGAAAATCTACGCGTATAAAGTCGCGGGCAACAGCTAGGATAGGTATAGGTACATAAACTCGTATAAGCACGGTACGATGCAACGTAGCTGAGATTTTGACGGTAGGTATATTTTTCATGTACTTAACAAATTGCCACGAATTTTCGGATCACCCCTCAGATCGGATAAACAAGGGAGATATCATATCGTTAGCCATGTCCACTGCTGAACAAAAGTCTCGCTCGAAGAACCGATAACCGATGGGGAAGAAAGTTTCTGGAGTGGAGACCACGAACCGGAAGACACAGCGTAGGGAGGCCTCCCACTAGATGGACCGACGACATAGTGAGAGTCGCGGGCATCCAGTGGATGCAAAAGGCAGGCTGTCGTTCAGTGTGGAGGTTAAAGGGGGAGGCCTATGTTCAGCAGTGGACGTCTTCTGGCTGATGGTGATGAACAAAGGCCTATCCCTCTTAGAGAGGGGTGTTGCTATAATCCCCATGCTTGTCAGGCGGCTTGGGGAACGCAGTACGTTCACCGTGTACTAATAGGACGCCGCTGCCCCTCCTCAAACCCAAAATCAACTGAACTGTAGATATAAATGCTTATAAGAGTAATAATCTGAAGTTGAAAGGAGCAAACTACTTTGGACAACTTGCGTTTCCGATTTAGCTACATTTCAAGAAACGAAGTTCAATACATAGTCTTCTATTCAGGTTATTTCTAGTATCTAGTATGTATAAATATTTACTTTCATCGCCTGCTTTAAGCACACGGCAAATATTCGACGTGGTATCGCAGTTTATAAGACGTTTGCTCGTATTTCTAACTGAGGGACAATATAAACTTTACTGTGTTAAAACTGGTTGCTTGATTTTAAAATGATAGTAAAGTTGATAGGTTCGTCAGCTTTTATTAACATAAAATACCTTGAGGAAGGCCCGGAATTTTCTGGAAGGATTGTGTCGAGTAAGCTTTTTTTTTATTTATGTAAATTATGTCAGGCCTGTTGTTGAGAAAGAAACCGATTCACTCGTGACTTGAAGATACTAAATCTAGTGACTAAATTGTAACTATCGTGAAACACCCATTCAGGCAGCATATTCTACAGTCTAGTGTTCCGCACAATAAAAGTGGAAACAATAAAGCGCTTCGTACGGGTTTCCAAAATATCAACCATAAAACGAAGTCGCAGTTTCGTGCCCTGACTGTCCGATAAAAAAATGGGCAGGAATGAATTAGATCATGTAGATCCAATGCACACTCTCCGAAATGCGTATCTCTTAAAAACAGATAGACTCAACTTTACGCCTACGCTTAAGACTGGGATTCGTGCCTGATGATATTTTTGTTATTTTGTCATGTTTCTCAATGGACTCCAACGCCCCAAGCTGGCACTAGGTTCATCCGTCCCAATGGTGCAAGGAGTAGATACTCTATGTACAACCGCTAACAACTGTTCAAAGAAAACAACGTGACGTGATGTAGTGTCGCACATTTTAGAGGATTACTAGCTTTTTGGCAGCCAATTGAGTTGTTGAGAGTTGACGGCTTTGGCCTTCATATTATAAATCTTCTTCTTATCATTATACTATTTTCTCCAAGTATTTAGCCACCACGACCCCACAAGGACTGGACTTTTCAGCTCTTGTATAGTATAGAAACTGGGGAACCGAGGGAATGAGTCAAAAATCCGGACAGAAAGCCGAAACATCGGACATGTCTGGAAAAATCAGGGCTGATGGTAACCCAATACCTATAAGTAAGCAGGCTCGCTTAGGTATTTTTCGAAAACCATCCCAACTCAATTGCATCATTGTATTTTTTAAGTAAAACTTAAATATTCATTCTCATTGCATGTGTACTTGGACAAATACACGCCCTGGCAAGACGTCAAAGACATCCGTCCAAATTGCCTCTACTGCATTGACTTATAAATATTACTTCGTTAGGACTGCGCCAATGGGTTTTTTCTAATGGTATCAACTCAGTGATAAGCACAAGTATATTGGTCACCAACAGTGTAGCACGGCAACTTTCACTTACTAATTTTTCACGCACACTAAGATAATTGTAGCAATACCAATGAAGCAACTAATAGTCCACACGCAAAAAGGGCAGCAAGGTCGTCTGTTGGGTGAGTTCGACCAAGGAAGATAGACTACGAGGAAATACAATAGCAGAACATTAGAGCGTAGCTCGGAAATTTGCCTAAAACGGTATAAACTTAAAACTGTTTTAAACTATCACGGTTGTTCACTAAAGTTATATGACACGGTAAATATCCCGTAAATCATCATATTACTTTTGGTACCGTACCGTAACTTAGATGGCACAGTAATTTGAGCGTGCTATAGGTTGTCTCGAACTTCTGTAAACGCTGCAGTCTGATAGCGTACGAAAGGGTTCTACAAATTACCGTAGCGCTAGTATCCCAGTCAAATTTCGCAACATTTCAAGAGAAGCGCAACCCATACCATTGGATGGCGCTTTGCTTTATTCTCTTGAAATGTTGCGAAACTTGACTGGGAAAATTTTAGTGAGTACGGTAGAGGATATCCTTAGTTTTTAAATCTATGTTTTACTGTCTAGACTTGCAACTATAATGTGAATGACAGCCTTACAAGCATGTCACATTTAATTTTGTAAGAGGTCAAGGAAATGTTGCAACAATGTTTTAGATGACTTTGACGTCTTGGACAATAATTTACGACACCTTCACATGGCTGGCGTGTAGTGTTTGCTTCTCAAAATAAAGCAAGACCCAAGAGTATCACTAAGCTTGATAAAATTAATGATGAACTTACTGACGCGTTGCATATCTATACTATGTATACTATTTAATCTATACTAATATTATAAAGAGGAAAGATATGTTTGTTTGCATTGAATAGGCTCCGAAACTACTGAACCGATTTGAAAAATTATTTCACTGACGGGAAGCTACACTATCCCCGGGTGACATAGGCTATAATCAATACCCGTGCGAAGCTGGGGCGGACCGCTAGTAATATTATAAAGAGGAAAGATTTGATTGTTTGTTTGTTTGCATTGAATAGGCTCCGAAGCTACTGAACCGATTTGAAAAATTCTTTCACTGTTGGGAAGCAACACTATCCCCGCGGGTAACATAGGCTATATTATATTTAAATAAAAATAGGGATCCTTACTAAAACTCCAATAATGTAACCCAAGGTGTAAAAAAATAAGATTTACAATTTTAACTTTGCGTGTTTGATAGTTCTAAGACAGGACAACGTCTGTCAAGGTCGGCAAGTATATAATAGTAATAACTATATAAATGATTTTGAATTATATATCCATCGAGATACTATTCCTATAGAGCCACAATCTCTCAATGGACACAGTCAAAAAACGTCCGCGCCTCATTGTACATACAATGTATATCAATTATTCGCAATACCACATATATACTCCATTTAGACGTTATGTCGCTTGCATAGTGTTCAAGGTTAGTTGTCCGCTATGCCCGCTATGTCATCGTAGCTCTGGCATCGCGCGGCGTTGTAGTCGGATCGATGTTACCTTGTAACTAACCAAAAAGTCTGCACAATTCGTAGCGTGCGCCGAGTTTTGGTTCGGATTTCTTTTTAGCACAATTGTGATGAATATATCGATATAATTATATGTATATTATCTCAATGTTTTCATTTCTAAGAGTTTTTTTTACCCTAAATTGGTATTTATTGTGACTCTCCGTGCTGCTCAAAGATAGTGGTTATGTCGTCATTGTTGCTGCCCATGGTAATTTGTTGTAGTACAAGCTGTTGCCCGTGGCTTCGATCGCGTAGTATAGAAATCTACTTCACTCCCTTCCCACACTTTCAGTTTCAGTCCCGCACCCGTCCTGTAATCCACTCTACTCCTGTACCTCTCTTTCCGCTCCAGTTCTGCATTTGCCCCATAGATAATCTACTCTACTTCCGTCCCGTCCTTACCGCGCCTCACAGACTGTGCCGCGCCTAATTAGTCATTTGTTCCGTAATATACCAATGTCAGAGTAAAAAACAATAAATATCATCATCATCATCATTTCAGCCATAGGACGTCTACTGCTAGACATAGGCCTCTCCCATCGATCTCCAAAAGGGCAGGTTGAAAGCGGCCTGCTTACATTACAATAAATATAATAAATTACATTAATAATCACAAAATAAATAAATCACAATTTAAAAAAAAAAAAACATTTATTTTATAAAAGCTACATTTTTAAACGTATTATTGTAGCCGGTAGGTACCACGAAAACATTTTATTTGATTTATTCTAAGTATTTGCAGCTGACGGAGCTAAAAAAGCTTGAGCTCGGTCCGAGTTTATTTATAGTGTTTCTAAATGTTTTACATATACAGCAAAAATAAAATAAAAGCGAAAGGAAGAATAGAAAGCTGACATTTCAGATCGCCTCATGTTATTCGATGATTTTAACTGCTGTTTACATAATGCACAGTCAGGCACAAAATTACTGGACATAAACATTAGTTACATAAAGTTACTGAACTGTACCGAAAAGTCATTGTCCATATCGTGCGACCCAATTTTTATGCACATAATTACGTATGCTTACGTATTGGCTAAACCACGTAATTGTGAACACTCGCAGTGGAAAGGAATTACAACAGCCTATCATGTTCACTCTGTTGGGAATAAGGTCTTCTCTCAGAGAGATCTCAAATTACAATAATATATTTATTTGCATTCTTGGCAAAAACCAAATAGTTCGTCACAAGAGTACGCCATCGGTTCCAATCTCGCGCTGTCTCTCGCCTGTCGGTGACTTGGACAGGCTCGTGTGGGTCCGACTCTACGGTATTTTCCAGCGATGTCTAGGCCGGCCAACAGATAAGCGATCCAGCGGAGTCGATGGGCTTTGGTCTCTCCCATGATGTTTGCTCAGCGATAAACTCGTTAATCCATAAGCTTTTTCTGACTCTACAAACACCATCATTCTTTGTTTTCCTCGTCTTCCCTTTGGACTGGGCCCATCCAGAAACTTGCACGTAACTTTTCTCCACATAAAATCGTTATTTTTGTTGCAATTATAAGTATCGAACAAAGCGAAATTCGAGCCTGAGTCTGGCTTCAATTAGACCCGGCCCGCTGCGGCCCGTCCTAATTTGCGCGATCCTATACCGTTTTCAAGTCTAGAGTAAACATGTTTACTTCTAGAAAAGTGCGTGTGGGCTGTACCTTAGCCGCGTTTTTCTAGAGTAGGATTAATTTATAGAAAAAACTTTTTGTTTGCAATTGTACGTATCACAGAATAGATGGACGTTTTTATTGATTTATACACATACCAATACAAAGTTACATATCCTGAATCGTTCGAAAGTTATTTATAACTTATATAATTTAGCACACGATTCAAACTAATTAGACTCTTAATTGTTTAAAAAATATGATTATAGTTATAAGAGTATTCCCATACGTAGTATAGTATGAAATCTTTAAGTATTCCGTTTTCAAAGCTGCACCTTCCTGCTTTTCTTCTAATATCTACTTATCATACTAATATTGTTTATATTGTTAATACATAAGTTTATTTGTTTGTTCGTTCCTCATTCACGCAGCAACAGAGCAACGGATAGACGTAATTTTTTGCATAGAGATAATAGAAAGATTGGACAGTACAAAAGTACAGTACGGTAAAATCGATTAATACAACAACAAAAATACTGCTTAGATCTGTAACGCTTTCCACACACCTTGATTCAGTCATTGGAGGTTGATATTCAAAGAATATGGAATACCTAAGTACTCTCTATGTTATTAGTTGTAATACTAAGCATAGATAGTCTTGGCTAAACTGTTCTTTTTTTAGCATATAGTACTTAGAGATAAACCATTCGTCAGCATTTGGTCATGATAATTACAAATCAAAGTTTACTAATTACCTACCTACGCAAATTATTCACCAGTGCCACCAAAACTAATAAAGTAATTTCACGCACAATCAGTCACAAATTTGGACAGAATTAAACTAATCTGAATGTATCTAACGGCAGATCGAATCGAAAGTTGCAACACCACCATAACAGAGTTCAGTTCAACTCTTTCGAGAAATGGAATTGCTCGAAATTATTCTGCCATTCGCAATCTAGACACCAAGTGACTCAGATCTTGGACAGTGCTCTGAAAGAAATTACTTTCTTCGCAACTAAAGTTTGAACTTTTAAAACATGAATGTCAAAATACATTTCGTCCTCTGTGTAGTGATTTGCGTGTTTGGGATAAGTGAACAAGGTAATAACTTTAATTGTTTCTAATTAAAAGGGAAAGTTTCGTGTTCTAAGGTCAATGTAGCCGCGGTGAGCTGGTAAGGTTAACGTTTACTGTTTGTGGTTTTAGATATGCATTAGTTATTTCAATTTATTTCCCACTGGGTTTAGTCCTTGACATAAAATAAGTAAGTACTAAAATTAGAGATGATTATATTTTCAGTGATTGTATATCACGATAAGGTCACAATAATTATATAACTTTCGTGAACAACCATGATAGTTTAAAACAGTATCTCATTCTTGAATTTGGTAATTTTTATAATTCGGTTTTTTTTTCTGAATTGTTGCTATTTTTCGAGGTCGCCCTATTAGCTGGACTGTAAGTAAGCGGGCGAGTTTTAAACAATGGGCTCCGGAGAAAAATTGTTCGAAATACGAAATCGAACAAGTTTTAAGCGAAAGATGTGGTAATTATTCAAAAGGCGAGTTAATAGAGTCCTTAAGGGTCGGCAACGTATTTGTGATGCCTCTGGTGTTAAAAGTATCCATAAGCGACTGTGACTGCTTACCATCAGGCGGCTCGTCTGCTTGTTTCCCACCTATGGCATAAAATATAAGTTTCAGTATTTGTAATGTTATCATTCGAATGGTGCTTTTTATTAAGTAAGCCACCAAACAGTTTGAAGCAACCAGGTGTAACAGTTTTTTGTTATTTTTGAAACACACGTACACTTTTGAGTTGTTTAATTTGTGTGTTATTTAATAAAATAATAAAAAAACTGTAACACCACGAGGCGCAGTTAGTAAATCTATATGTATAAAAATGAATCTCTATTTACCTTGGTCACGTCTTAACTAATAATTTGTAGAAGGTTCTTACGGGAAGAAAAATAAAGAAAATTGCGTATAAAATTGGAAAATTTCAGAAAACAACGGTAATTTTAACGGTATTTTTTTTAAGCCCAGCTCAGCTAGTACTTTGAAATATACACACAAAAGACGAACGGAACGTAAAAGTACCCACTTCAAATCATTTTGGCTCAACAATACAGCATTAGGTTAAGTGTGGCGGGGTGGCTCTTTATGGGCCACTCATAAAGCTTTGAACTTGTTTTTAAAACCGCAAACTATCACAGGAAAAACAAACTATTTGTCAATGACGATATAACCACATTATCTTTACTTGTAGTGCTCATGATTATTTGTTGTAGATATAAAGCAGTAGTGTTTTTAAAAACCGTATGTATATTTTAGATTTATGTATAATAGTTTTCTTACATATTCGAATTAAAATAACAATGTTTTTAACTACATAGTTTGCAATCAAAACTACTCTTGTGAAATAGAATCCTTTCATCTCTTGACAACCTACTATTTTGCCGTAAAACGGTAAACTTTAAAGGAGATTTTGGCATCACCTTAAAAAAAAAACAACTTGAAACGTTTGGACCTTTTTGCACGTAATTTTTCCCAGAACGTGATGTACTCATTTCCTTATGTAAACTAGCTCGTAATTCCAAAATAATAAGGGACAATGCGCAGAGGCGCAGAGGTAATGGCGTGCTTACGGCACCCTTTTGTCACTTGAGAATTTGGGAAGCACCCTCGTCTTTAAATAGAAAGTACATGAAAACAGAAACAACACTCTTGGGGATGTTTGAAGCAATTAGGGATGTGAATGTTTTAACGAATATTTTCTTGGGTCAAACCAATTTTGTATAGGCACTTTTTCATTTGGGTAATTAAATTTCTGACAAGTGCCTTTAATAGCTGAATAAATTATAAGCTAACTAACACTACATACCTAAACAACTTGGCATATTATAACAAAACAGTCAGGCTGCCCATAGACCGTTGAAGGTTTATTGAAAAACCAAATACTCAAGCCCATTACCAATTGACAGCGTACCCAGCATACTGGTGGCAATACCACGCTGCATAGCAATGCATATGCGTTGAGCCAGAAAAACTCCAGTATTTTGGGTCGCGAGCTTACAAAATATACCCTGTGAAAACGCCCCATAGTGTTTAAGTCTGGTATAGTTTGTACGACGCTCATATGATATTCAAACTACAAAACATATACCCGATTTCGGGTGTCACAGCCATACATTTTGGATCTCGTAATTTCGTATACCTTACTACAAAATATACCCGGCCAGAACTCTTCTAAAAACACTTAAGCTTATACATTTAGTTTTTTTGAGGTCAAGTAAAGTTATAATAATTAGGAAAATTAACTTTATACGTAAGTTGGTCAGAGGATACAAAACAAGGCACTATGAAAAAACCTCCTTGACCCCCCCAGACATTGACTCTCGCTGAGCTAGGTTAAAACAGGAGTTGAAGTGATCTGTGTCAGATTTGTCACTTATTTCGAACCTAATCAACTCACTCAACTGTGTTCACTCCAAATTATACTCGATTGCAGTCGAGCATCGAAATAATCTTGGGTATTATCGGGTAAGATTTGTACTAGATTTTCTTATGTCTGCTACTACAAAGTATACACGATCTGAGTCAAGCCACTGCGTCTTGCTGGTATAGGTTTTGACTGGTCACACAGCGAATTTGATCTCCAAACTATACCCGAGCTCAGTCAAGTCTGTGACGTCCACAGGATATATTTTGTAGACACGCTTTTGAGTCCCGCGTCACATTAACTAGGCGCTCTGAAAGATTAATAATAATTTATAATCATTTATTTGGAATATGCAGATCTCGAAACGAACTTTTTGGCATGGTTCAGAGAACGGCAGCAGATCTGTTTGACTCCGTCTCCATTCCATGAGTGCTCGCGTACAAATGGCCACTAAGATCGAGATGGTCAAAATAAGAGGCACACGTGGAGGGCACCCCAACTCTCTTCCCCAAAGCAACTAGAGTAAAGCACGGTTATCACTAGGAACGTAGTCTCCATCGTAGGTGTTGCGTCTTTTATCCGGTATTCGTATTCATTAAACAGTTATAGCCACAGACCTATATAAGGTTATGGCCATCGATCCTCATTACTTTCTACCCGGCAAACCATAAACCAGCCATATTACCCAATAATCTTTACAAAGTATTTTACGATACGACATAATCACTGAAGCCATTAGTCGCTGTCTCCCTGAGAGATATTATCACATCCTATTGTTCAGTATGTATTTTTATCGCGTCCACGTTACCGATGACGAAAAAGGGGCAATTTTAAAATGTCCATAACTTGTGAAATATCTGGAAAACCATTAAATTTTTGCTGAATAAGTATTAGCACATAGCCTCTATAGACACGCTTTTAAATAAATAAACCTGCTACACCAGCATTCTGTGTATAATTTTGTGTGTAGTATTTCAAAAATGCTATTGGTCGGTTCTAATAATACTACAGAAAACTTTTAAACAAAAAATTTAGCAGCTCTGAACAAGCGATTGGACTAGGTCTTCATCATCATCATCATCATCATCCACAGCCTTCCTTATTCCACTGCTAGGTATAGGCCTCTCTCTTGCTATGCCATCTGCTTCAGTCCTGTGCTAATCTAGTCCAGGTTCGACCCGCGATAGTAATAATATCGTCGACCCATCTTGCAGCTGGACGACCAACGCTCCGCTTACCTTGCCTCGGCCACCACTCTATTAAGACCTTACTCCACCTGTCATCACTGCACTTAGCAACGTGTCCTGCCCAGCTCCACTTTATTTTCATTACCGCGATTCCGACGTCTCGAACGTTTGTTCTTCGTCGGATTTCGGTATTACGAACTCGGTCTTGGAGTTTGATAGGTCATAACATAAGACCTAGTCTTGGACTAGGTCTTATGTTATTGTAACTCTTCCGGTATTTCGATTAAAAACGAGTTAAAAACTAATAAGTAATCAACGAAGCCTAAACACGTCTGGTGGAGTAACATCGCATAATGCGTAGATTACCGTGTAGAGCAACGTTGCACTCGTGACGTAACAGATAAGTATCTGTAACCGATTAAACTGATACCGTTTGGATCATGTGGCCGGGCCAATGATATTGAAAACTATAGATTACAGATCCGTGCTAAAAAAATCCGAAACAGATCAAAACCGTAGTATGTAGTTATTTAGTAACCTGTGCATTTAGACTACAGTCGTTGTAAGTAAAATAAGACATTGTTTTGAAGACATGAGATTATGTTGTTAGTTTTTTTTTATAATTTAATTATTAAATATTAATTATTTAATATTCTCTATTATTCTATCTAACCCGACAAACGTCCTTTCCAGTTTGAGTTATGGGTTCATAGAAAAATCCAATGGACAAAAGCACCTTCCGTTTCTTCCGAACTTACCAATTATCCGGTAAATTTTCAATTTTTTTTTTCTAATCCACTTTATATAAGTGGATAAATAAAGAAAAAAAAGCAAAGTAATATCATTTTCTCCAGTTTTGGCTGGTGAGTACAAATTAGGACTCAGTTAAGTTTTTATAGAAATTATTATGATGACATATTATTATATTAATAAATAAATAAATATACATATTTTTTTTTATTTTTTTTTACCAAAGGCAGTTAGATGTTCGTTAATAATACAAATGTGGCAAATGCTTAGTGATGTGAGATTAAATTTTTAGTGTTGTTTTTTTTTTTCTTCTAATATTGTTATCTCAACATCGCCGGTCTGCTATTCAAACCGTTTTCCGTTGCCCCAATTTTTTTTCATTATTTTATTTGCAAGAAGATGTCCTTGCTGTTCCTCCACCACACTGAACGTCAGGCGTGACCTAACTATGATAATTTATTAATTACGTATTACGAAATACTAACCCAGTCTAGTGGGCTGCCTGTTTGACACGGTCAGTTATATGTGGATATCCAACTAAGGTCGTACAGTTCTACAATCCTTTTAAACGAACTGCTTCATTCTAATCGCAAAAATAAATCGATAAAATAGTTTGAAATAAATGGTAAATTGTGCCAAATAATTTTTTTAACATCCCGCGCTACTGCTCGAAAATTAAGTAAACAGTAAAAAGAAAATTACGTTTGAATTTTTAAAAAGTTTTGTTTGGAAATGGAGTTGGTAAAAGTGTGCTATGTGTGGACTCTTTTGTCGTTTTTGCTGTTTCAATGCTTGATGGAAGGATCAGGCCAGGAAACTTCGTTCGAATTACCAGTGCAGTTAATTGGGTTCCCGTTTATTATTTTGGCTGTGAGGTTGACAAATTTTGTAAAGAAGCTGTCGTATGCTTTGAGTCCTTGTAAGTATGTTTTGAATTTTGGATACAAAAGTACTTTTTCTTTTCCTCTTTTGATTTTGGCGTCGCACATCTGGTGCATTTGTCAGTTTCAAGTTTTTTTTTTTAGTTTTTGTAAATAATATCCTCATCGTATGGACTCATAAAGAGTTTTAGAAATAACATATTATAAAAGACACAATTCACCTCATTAAATAAGAATTCACCATTAAATGTAGGTACAAGTTTAGGGAAAAAATAAGTTTTTTTTTTTTTTTTTTTAATACTTTAATTTTGGTTGCTAATATAAAATTTATATGATTTTTAGAGCCGTGTTACAAAATGCATCGTTGAATTTTAGGCATCTAGAGCTTTGGGAATAAAACGTAAACCATATGATTCAAATTGTTTATTTTATGTCAGTAATTATCCAAAATTCACATTCAAACTACTTTTGTAAATTGGAGGTAATCTTAATATATATAAATCTCGTGTCACAATGTTTGTCCTCAATGGACTCCTAAACCACTTAACCGATTATAATAAAATTCGCACACCATGTGCAGTTCGATCCAACTTGAGATATAGGATAGTTTAAATAATTATATAACTAGCGACCCGCCCCGGCTTCGCACGTAAATTACACCCGTGCGAAGCCGGGCGGGCGGGTCGCTAGTAAGTTGATAATATTATGTTGAGTTTTTCCAAAATTTGAAGCCATTATTTTCAATTAAAAAAAACAGATAATTTTATTAAAGAAATTGAATTTTCTATAGATCTTTCTATTTGATAGAATCAGAACTCCAAAAATCGTATTTTTTGTTTTATTCGTCAAAAATTTTGAGAGGTTTATTTACGTAAAATTCGTTCATAATAGGTATTTCAAGGTTCGGAATGCAGCATATACATTAATACCTTGATTAATACATTTACTTTTCCTATGGCAACATAAATTATTGTGCAAATAACCAAGTAGATTGACCCACAATCCGATATTGCGGCAACCTGCAGAGAAGGTGCTGCGTTCCTTGTCACGTAGCAAGTTTTTGCAGTGCAATCTTAGCCGTGAGTGGGTTGAGTACGCAGTGCGTTTACTGGCTAAAGATTGCGCGGGAAAAGTCACGAACGAAACGCAAAAACTAACTGTTGCTAGCATCAATAACAAACATTTAAAATACTTGTTTTGAATAATAATTAAACAACGTTGCTAAAATAGAATTCGGAAGATTGCGAAACGTATTTTTTTGTTGTCTGTTGTGCTCATCTGAGTTGGAAGACGAACTGTAACAATGAAGTGCCATATAGTTTTGGGTTTTACTCTGTTATTAGTGTTTTTAATTACTTTTTGTAACGAAGCGAGTGGCCAGGAGGCTCCGTTTGAGTTGCCAGTGCAGTTAGTTGGTTTCCCATTTATAATCGGGAGTGTGAAATTGACGAACTTTTTCAAGAAGTTATCGTATTCGTTAAGTCCAGGTTCGTATACGTATAACCACATTATGTAAGTAAGCACCTCAATAAAAATGAAAGGTTAGCTTAAACTTTTTGATTGTATCTTTATGTAATTTGCAATGAATTCTTCTATTTGTTTTAAGACCGTTTGTAGGAAACATACTCGTAATAATTGTATTATCAATATAAAAACTGACTTCAAAATTTGTGAGCATTTGAACAAAATTATTGAAATTTTATTAATAGAGTTATAATAAAGCTTACTCTAGCTAGATAATAAAAGACCCATGTAAATTGAATCACAAATGGCGGAAATATCGGTGTGGTACATAGGTACATAAAAACAGACCGAATTGCGACCGCGCCTGTTCTTAAATCGGTTAACGAGGTTACAATGTTCCATAGACAAAATGCCTGGAGCCAAAACTTAAAAAAAAAACAGTGCATATTACGTGTAGTCAATGTGAGTGTAGTGCAGTACGTTATAATGAACATAATGGACGAGATCGCTAATGAGGTGTCGTTACGTGTCTCTATTTTGATTTGTTAAGGGGCCTGTATACCCTCTGCAGCTCTCTCGCTCTGATCACCCCGTCAAATTACAAGATATCGAAACAAACATTTCTTTGTTTGTAATGTTATAATAGACACAAGACATGATTTAGTTACTTTTTGGAAATTCACACTCATTGATTTTATATCTTCAATAGTGTGAAAATGTGCGAGCGAGAGAGCTGCAGAGGGTATACAGGCCCCTTAAGACAATTGAATTTCCAGTTTTGACTGGACTGCACTGTCCTTATGATCGAAGTCACGGTGTGTAAGGTATAATATTTTAATAGTCGCTGTATTTCATGAAACAAAGATCTAGTAAACCTCTAAAGCATCACTCATAAATAGTCACTTTTTTTCTATTGGGCTCTAACGAGCAGTTTAAAATTTTGGCTACATTTTTATGTTCGATCACCTTCCAGGCTTCCTCTTGTATAAACAAAGCTCAGTTGAGACAGTATAATTATTTATTTAAAAAACCGACTTCACAAAATTAGTAAATAAAATACGCAATTTCGGTTACTTGGATGACCATAATTGTCATCCACGTAACTTAATTTTCGAGTTTGATTTTAAAGCCAAACTACTGAACCGATTTTGAAGAAATTTCTATAGAACAAAGCTGAAAGTATATCATTTCAATTAAAAAAATAAATTTGAAATGTGTCCATAAATGACTGAAATCAGGGGTAACAAACATAAAAAAAACAGAGAACCCGTGTTGAAGTTTCTATATACATTTTACTTATTAGGTTATTATTTCCTAACTATTACAAAGAACTGAAAACTATTTCTCATGCAATATTTTTGTTGCCACAAAAAGGATACACTATCGACAGGGTTACTGATGGTTATTCACTGGTTACATTCAGCATGCATCCATGATATAGAGTTTTTCAACCGTTCTCTGTTCACGCCTGGCAGATTTATGGAACTGCACCAGCGGTAGATAAATGCGATTTCAAGCGCTTTCAGAATAATAGGGTTGGTAGTGGAATATATTAGACCGTATATTGATGAGGTTATTTTCAGCTTTGTAGCTATTCTTCGGTATTACACTTTGAAAAGTTTTCACGTAATGTTCAGTTTTGTACGTTTTCTGAAGCGATCTTTATGTAACAATGCAGCTGTATTTTTAAAAACAGATGGCTAGATTAGCAAAAATCTAAGTAAGTTTATGTGTTTTTTTTTTCTGTTTTATTATCTTATAATAATTCTAGTTTAATAAAAATGAAATAAAAGCTCAAGGGAAAAGTAAAACTTTTAGACGCCAAAACAATAGTGACGAACTTCAAAGTATAATTTTTATTAAAGTGTGTTCTTCAAATAATCGACATATTAAACGCCATGTTTTAGATCTTTAATTCAACCTTTAATTAAAGAGTATGAATTACCAACGTCTGATGAAAATGGGAGTCGTTTATTTAAAAAACGATCAGGACGCACGATTAGCTGGTAACTTATCTCATGGTACGGCTGTTGGCTAATGATCAGAAATGACTGGACGAAATTAATGGTTTGTCGATAACTTCTTAAAACGAGAGCGGCTAAGCTCAAGATTAACTTAAGATTTAAGTTAAATGGAAAGAGGTGGAAAATATATAAGATTTTTATATTCTGGATATTAAACACTTAACAAATTATATCGCGTGTATTTACATTGTTCTATTACTTGATCATTCTTCATACTGCAAAGTATCCATGGTCATAGGTAGACGAATCTAGTATAAAGGACATGCTCACAAACTGCAGACTTAAAAGTAATTAATATTAATAGGCAGTATTTGTGCCAGATTTTTTTTTGTTTTTTTTTAAATTAGAACGGCTGTCAAGGCATTTTTGTAAGAAATTTGTTTTAGCCAGATTTGCACACATATAAACGAAACGTCATGCGTCAGTCATTCGAAAACAGCAACTGTGATGCGGAGTTCGACGTGTTGATCTAAATTAGAATGTGCAATCAAGGTTCACTTATTATGCCTGGTAACATAGCCTGGATCTTTCTACTCGTTTCCGTTCTATTTACTTCTCTTTTCTGTGGTATTTGTAAATAATTTCATAACTTTTCTATAGATATCCGTAATAGTCTCCATGTGACCACGGACACTACAAAATGTTCAAAACGTCAGGAAATCAAATAATGAAAAATACATGCAAAATAATCCGGTAAAATTGTTTCATTTCAATGTGTAATAACGCAAAAACAGGTCCTTCTGGTCTACTTATATCAAACTAGCGACGCGCCCTGGCATAGCACGGGTGTAGTTTACGTGCCAACCCGGGACGGGCCACAAGTTATAAATCGTCCATGAAAAATTCTCTAACTGATGGTGGAAACGACATCAAAATCTGTTGCATGGTTTAGGAAGAGTTAGTGATCATACAGACAGACAGACGCGGAAAGCGACTAAATTTTTTACTACGTAGAGATTTATAATAACAGTCATACTGCACATTATAAAAAAAACTTATAAAACTTTCCCTGTTTCTGTCTGGCTCTGTTTTATGTTTTTATGCCTCTGTTTTGATTTCGGGTCTGATGACGTATGAAATTAAGTCATCTATACTAATATTATAAAGAGGAAAGATTTGATTGTTTGTTTGTTTGCATTGAAAAGGCTCCGAAACTAATGAACCGATTTAAAAAATTCTTTCACTGTTAGGAAGCTACACTATCCCCGGATGACATAGGCTATATATTTATACCCGTGCGAAGCCGGAGCGGGCCGCTAGTGGAAGATATTTTTATAGTGAGCATATACATAAAATAGAGTAAAACTGAAAAATCACAAAAAAACAAGGCATTGCGAGTCAATGATGATATTCTTTTACTTCATCATAATCAGCCTTTTGACAGTCCACTGCTGGACTTTGAGCCTAACCCCGAAACGGTGATTGGGCCATATCCACCACGCTGGCCCAGTGCGGGTTGGTGGATTCACATACACCATTGAATTCCTTCTTCGTACGTATGCAGGTTTCCTCACGATGTTTTCCTTCACGGAAAAGCCAGTGGTATGAAAATACGTACATAAACTCCAAAGAGCGCTCATTGGTACGGGTCCGGGGTTTGAACCTGCGACCTCACACTTCAAGTCTAGCGGTCTCCCAAATGGGTTACCACGGCTTCTTATGCTTATGGTCCTTTTACTTATGTTCCACAAATGTTAAATTCCAGCGACATACCGGTCCCGCAACCGTCGCCAGCTAGCGTACAGCGAGCCAGCTGAGCCGTTCGATGCTGACGAGGTGGAAAAATACATCGTGGGAGAGTTTGGAGCCAAGGCTTGTCTCTTCGAGCGTGTTTGCGCCCACTACGCGACCAGGGCCCGAGCACAGCCCAGACCGCAGCTCGACTGGCCTGATGTCTTCAGGTGAGGTCTTCCGGTATACATTCTTAATTAGTCACTTCACACAGGCAGTTCCTCCTTTAACGGCACTCGCAAAACTCTACTTATACTACTCTTGTTAAACATTTGTGTATTTTTTGACGTGATAACGTCTCTTAATTCGATGCACGCACGAAAAATTGTCACAGCCACGTTCCACCTGAGCCGCGCGTGCAAGCGAGAGCGCGGAACAAGCGATAGAGAGGCACGATCGGCCTAAGCGTTATCATATAAAATTATCGTCCGTAAACCGACTTTACAGACAACCCCTTTTTTACATTAAATAGATTTAGAGATATTGAGTTGCGGCACCAGAGCCCTTTAAACCAGAGGAGAATACGAATGAATGTCCGTTCCCGATTGTTACAATCTGGGTGTCATCAAATCGTGAGTGAATAGGTTCTAGGCAAGCTTGCTTCATCATAGATAAGCGCAATCTTAAAAAAAATGTGCGTGGAGTCTCTCCTCGCGGAAGAAGTTATACTTCAACAAGGAACCCTAAAATTATAACTAGGGCAAAAATATCAACAATTTAAAAACATGCTTTTCTCGAGATTCGAACCTAGCTCCTTAGGCTTCTCAATCCATTAGCGACACCATTACACTACCGGGTCTGCTAGTCGACCATACGAGAGAGAAAAATTCCCCCTCCATGGTCCCTCCAGTTAAACATTTAACGCAACCTTGTTGCAAGTCGCATAAGAAGTATAACTTCAGAAAAAATTGCTTGGTTGCGTATGGGCTTTCAAATATTTCTTAGGTCAATTGTAAATAGAAATACACCCCAAGCAGGATGTTAACAGACATCCTGCTTGGGGTGTAATTTTTTTTGCAACTGATTACATGCATTAGATCATAATTCCACCTGATGAGAACCGATATTGTGGTCAAAGATGTAGCATGTTTGCCTAGGACACACCTATTTACTTTTTACAACTCCGGATTGTACCTATTCGAAAAGACAGACGCAGGCGTAGGTATGGCATTGCACACTTCAGCAGCTGCTGTTCTAATAAAAAATTGTTTAGAAACGCTCAGTGCCTCTCAATGAAATTTCCTCCTCTTCTTGTGTCTCTGGTAATTCTGTTATATTATTGTTTTTAAAAGTAAATCAATAGCTTTTATCTTGTCTTCATAACATCTTTGCAATTCATTCTACGTGTTGTGTTTAATTTCTAAAAAGTTACCATCACCAGTCAAGGTCATGATTTTCAATCCTGAATATCACATTAAAAAAATTGCCAAGTTAAGTGCCTATTAAGTTACGAATAAAGCAAACAAAACAAATAAGGTATCGAACGACAAAAATGTAACCAAATTACTCCATTTCCAACCCATGAAGTAATTGTGGCCATAAACCTTTTAATAATAAACAGCTAACCTTGACACCGCTGTCCATCCACCTTATTCATCAACTTTCATAATTCAAATAGTCATCGATTCAAGGGCAGCTCACCAATACAGGCCAGTATTATTGGGCAGTCCAACGCCATAACTAGGACACGTACATCCATTTTGCTGCTCTAGTAGGACAAAACTAATGTTTGATGACCTAAGTACCTACCTGATATTTGATGGTCTAATTAGGACAACTATCTAATATTTGTGGCCTAAGTAGGACAGCTACTTACCTGATATTTGATGCTCTAAGTAGGACAATTTCTTGATGTTGGAAAGACAACTACCTTTTCCGCGTTTAACCATCATCTTACCTATTAATAAGCGACAAGGTCGTATATGTGTATGGAGGATCTATTCATTTTGACCTTGAAAAGACCTAGATATCTCTCAAGAAACAAGGAATACGGCATGTTGTTCCATTCTTTGCCTAACCTTATGTTTGATACCCTAAGTAGGACAACTACGAGACCTTAGATGACTTATGTAGAACAACTACCTCATGTTTAATAGCCTAAGTAGGACATCGATGTAACCGCCACGCAATCGTATGGGTCATCGTGTAGAGGTAGTCAGAGTCACCCATCCACTGGTGCGGTATTGTTACGTGATTGTTAAGTCATCGGGTGCAGTTGTATATAATTCGGATTCGGATCTGCACGATCTAATTCCCTCCTGCCCATTTTTCTATCGCACTGCCAGAGCGGGAACGAAAAATCGTCACCGCTTTATGGTTGATATTCCGAAAACCCGTACGAAGTGCTTTGATTCCACATTTATTATGCAAACTGCTAGTCTGTGGAATGCGCTATGCCTGAATGGGTGTTCCCCGATGGTTACAATCTGGGTGTCTTCAAATCACGAGTGAATCGGTTTCTTCTGGGCAAGCGTGCTCCAACGTAGACCGCATCATCGCTTAGCATCAGGCGTGATGGTGGTCAAACGCAAGCCTATTATTAATTAAAAAAAAAACTGAGTCGAGTTTTATCAAGTCAATTATGTTTTTAGTGGTTGAAAGTTTAGGCTTTTGACAACAGCTCACCTGATGTTAAGTGATGATTTGTTCAAATATGGTAAGCACACCGATGAAATGGCTTTAAAACTAGCTGGTTGTTTATGTATTTTTCTTCAACTCAGAGTTGCAAAGATTGCATTCAAATTTATTGCTAGCTAATTTATTTTACAACCCGTTTCTTTTTCTAATCTTATGTACCTCCTTTGTCATATTTGTCATTTCACAATTCCAGTGGCAACACTGTACAATATAGATAATTTATACAATTAGGAACTTATTTGTAGTCAAATCACAGGTCAAGTATAAAGTGTAAATTATTATTTAGTTTATTAAATGTACATCAATCTACCCTTGGCCTAATGATTAGGTATACTATTGATTTCTTTTAATAATTATTTAATGGTAGGTACTTAATTAATTGATATCGTGTAAGGTTTCGAGTATATATTTGAACATTAGTCGTTCCTTCAACATTTAATTTGAGCATATTGGTTTTCTTTGGTATAAATTTTACACTGGCAACTCCAAAAGTATTGGTAAAGAGTGGCTAGCTTGACTATTTGTGACGTTTAAAACTAATGCCAGTTGGGACATAAAAAGTAAAGAGGGGATATGAGGTGTTGGTGGGAGGGCACTTGGCAAGCGGGATTCATTCGGTCGTGGGGATTCGAGTCCAACGGACGTCAAGTTGTAAAATAGTGCTAAGTGAATTGTGATTAAAATGTTATAATGTTAAAATAAAGCCAGTGTGGTGATATCGACGTATCTGTGGAGTTTCATTGGAGTTAGGACTAACAAGTCAGAATCGGGATAACCATCGCATAAACTGCGTAAGTACACGCCTACGAGTTATTTCTTTAAAGCTATATCGCTATCCAATTTAAGTCCTTGTAAAAATGAAAACGAAAGTACATGCATGTAAAAATTAATTTGAAATGTTGGCTATTCACTAGCATTATGTAAGTTTATCGCAGTTTTGAAACATTGTTTCAAACAAGAAATGAATCTGATCTCTTCTCAAGTCTGTTTTCTTCCTACCTACTTATCACATATTTTTCAAAGTACCTTTGATTATTCCTTTATTAAATTTACTTATATTAACATAGAAAAATTGTAAGTTGCAGAAAATGGATGAACCTGAAGTATGAGGTCGTGAAAATGACCATTAACGGCTGGCGACTCCCTGCCGCGAGAGCATTTCTGCGAGACGAAGTCGCAGCCGCCTTAGCGAGTATAGTGCAGGCCGAAGCCTGCGCAAGCGTGAACAACAGTTGAGGCGCGAGCGCGAGCGATTGCGTCACGAAGAGCAAGACCTACAAAAAGAACGCGATGCAGAGTTTCGAGGCCGAAGGGACGAACAACGCCACAACACACGGGGCCAACGTGCTGACAGCGAGCGACGGGACCAGCGTGCTGACAGCGAGCGACGTGGCCAGCGTGCTGAGTGCGTGCAACGGGACCAACGTGCTGACAGCGAGCGATGGGACCAGCGTGCTGACTGCAAGCGACGTGGCCAGCGAGTACCATGGCCAGCGTGCTGACGGCGAGCGACGTGGCCAGCGTGCCAACGGCGAGCGACATAGTCAGCGTGCAGACCACGAGCAATGTGATCAACGGCCTAACAACGAGAAACAGGAAGACAGCAAGCGACGTGGTCAGCGGACTCGCGACCCCAGCACCGGCCGTCGTTCAAGGTCATGTAGTCCTACTTTCTCTTCTAAAGATATTGTAAAAATAATACATTCGTTCAAATGTAACACGACGTTACAGTCGGCTGAACAGAGTACACATTCGAATAATAAACTTGACTATAAAAATATTCTGCCAGAATTTGATCCTTCGGCTAAAAGTCAGCGAATGGATGTATGGTTTAGAAAAGTAAATGAATGTCAGAGGCACATTTTACCTGATCAATTACTACAGTTTTTGCTAAGTAATAAGGATAACTCATATCAGCCATCGTTCCGAACCAGAACCAGCAACGAAGTTTCCAATACGTACGACTATGATCACCGCAATAGGTCTAACGTTAAATCGAACGCAAAACCAGGGTTATTTTGCTACAATTGTAAAGAAAAAGGGCACCCGTATTTTAGATTCACTAAACCATTACTAAAATGTGATCATTGTAAAAAAATAGGACACAATGTCGATACATGCTTACTTAGGCAAGAAAGCCAGTCTGCAAAGTCCAGCAATGTGCAGAAAACCATGTGCATATCAAATTCTAATCCCAATGAAAAATATATGAAAGAAGTTACTATTAATGGTATAGTTTTGGAAGCTTTCGTAGATTTTGGTAGTGAGGTTACTTTACTAGGAGAGTCCACTATCACCAAGTTGGGTATCTTTCATGACGATGTGCCATCGACAATGAAAGGGTTCGGTCATGGCCTGGTCCAATCTTTAGGATCAGTAATGCTAAACTTATCCATCGATGGGGTAGTTGCGGAATTATGTTGCAAGGTTGTAGATAACCACTTACTCGATAAACCAATGCAGTAAGTTTGTCTTATAAACAAACTTACTCTGAACAACCTCATATTGTTGTTATTAAAGATGCAACGAATTTGCAAGTTCTTGACGTTGGCACTGAAGTCCCATCTCACTGCTACAATGACGATGAGCGTTCTATTCGGGTTAGGGTGGTAGGACATAGTAAGTTTTACGGTACTGCTAGTATCAAAGCTGCAACGGAGTCCAGTTTTAGCGGGAATGTTTTGATCGAAACCAAAATTATTGGAAAACCCAATGAACAATGCGTGGTACTTTGTGGTGTCCATCAGGTTAGGAACGGTTTTTTTTAAATGTTACGGTAACACCCTGTTCCATACCTTGCTTACTTCAGGAAAACTTGGTATTCTCCCGCGCTGAGAAGGTAGATGTAGACAATAGAGTACTATCAATCTATTCTGAGTCTGAAATTACTGCGGAGCGTCCTAATTTTGATCAAACAATCAAGCATCAGATAAAAGTCGGTGATCTGGTGTCCAATCAAGACAAAGCTAAACTATTTGATTTGCTTCAACGTTATGAACATTGTTTCGCATTTAAGTTAACAGAATTGGGTTGCACTAACGTCACGGAAATGAAAATTGAGCTGAATAGTGTTCGTTCTGTCGTATATCGTCCATATAGACTGTCACATCATGAACGTGACAAGGTCCGTGACACGATTGACGAAATGTTGGAAGCAAAGATCATTAGAGATTCAGTCTCAAACTATGCCAGCCCTATTATTTTGGTGCGTAAAAAGGACGGTAATGTTCGTATGTGTATTGATTACAGAATGCTTAACTCAATTACTTTGAAAGAACAATACCCAATGCCTATAATAGAAGATGAAATATCTCGATTATCTGGCCAGGCTTGGTTCATTACACTAGATTTGATGTCGGGCTATTACCAAGTGCCTATAGCTGAACAATATAAACATTTGACAGCATTTGTCACTTCGGACGGACAGTATGAATTCAACCGTATGCCGTTCGGCCTGGCAAATGCGCCAGCAACATTTGAACGAATGATGAATCGTGTAGTGGGGCCAGCGCGATTCCATAAAGCTACAGTATACATTGACGATTTGTTGATTTACGGAAAAGATCCTGAAGAAGCTCTAACAAGATTAGAAGAAGTATTGCAGCTTCTTGATGATGCTAAGCTTAAATTAAATTTGTCAAAAGGTAGTTTCCTACAGAATCAAATTGACTACCTAGGGTATGAAATCAGTTCAGCAGGGATGCGACCAGGTGAAGCAAAAATCCGATGCATATCGGAATTTCCAAAACCTGGAAACGTCCATGCCGTCCGACAGTTCTTAGGACTTGTCAGCTAGTTTAGAAAGTTTATTGAAGATTATTGTAGAGGCTTGTATTGAATGTGCACACGCGAAAAAGACTAGTACCAAACGAGAAGGGTTAAAACATCCCATTGTTAAAATTGAAATTCCGTTCCACACGTTGCACATCTACCATCTCGGACCATTTGTAAAAACAAAGAAGGGACACACACATATCCTTGTTGTTGTTGATTCTTTTTCTAAATTTGTGTTCATTAAGCCAGTCAGGAACACCAAAACTGAACGTGATAAAGGTCTTAGAAGACATCTTCTACACTTTTAGAACTCCCGATCGACTTGTAAGTGATCGTGGAAGCTGCTTCACCTCGCACCTTTTTAAAAAATTCTGTCTAGACAGAGGTGTACGACATATATTAAATGCAGTAGCAAGCCCGAGGTCCAATAGGCAGGTTGAACGATATAATCGCACTATTTTGGATTCATTGACTGCCCAAAATCTAAAAGACAATGAGAAGGACTGGGATTTAAAATTAGGAAGGATACAGTGGGGTCTTAATAATACTTTACAAAAAACTATAGGTAGAGCCCCAGCAGAGGTTATGTTCGGGACAGTAATGAACAGTGAGAGTAACCCAGTGCTGAACGAAATAACAGATTTAATCCGCGAACCTTGTGATCTATCATCTGTACGTAAGGAAGTAAAAGACAGAATTGATAGGGGGGAGCAAGAAAAACAAAAACAATACTATGATAAAGGACGAAGACCAGCACGTATATACAATAACGGCGACTTGGTAAAAATTGCAAATAATGCTTTTCAAAACGATGGAAAAAGCACGAAACTTCTGCCATCTTATGAAGGACCATTTAAAGTTACAAAAGTTTTGGGAAATTATCGATACAAGGCCCATATACCTGGATTCGAAAGGATGAAAAATAAGCGTAAAACTACTGTGGCTGTAGAC
The DNA here is from genome assembly GCA_932305915.1 of Agriopis marginaria. Taxonomy (NCBI): domain Eukaryota; kingdom Metazoa; phylum Arthropoda; class Insecta; order Lepidoptera; family Geometridae; genus Agriopis; species Agriopis marginaria. Next base: position 9,059,888 of record OW029933.1, read on the forward strand.
CGGATGCAGCCATGGATACACATAACATCGTTAGAGCTGGATAATGATAATGATGATGTAAATAATGATAATATGGATGATACAAGTGATAATGAAGTACTGGAATAAATAAGTTATTAATCTCATGGTTTGTATCTTTTCAGGTCAAGGAGCGAGAATGAATAGATCCGCGACTTGACAAGGATGATTTTTGATTGGTTTGGTTAAAAGCGTGAAAACGAATTCGCGACTTGATTTAGTTGATGATTTGGATTGATTCGTTAATGACGAGAATGAATTAGTTCGTTACTTAACGCAGTTAATCAAAATCCCTGGGTTTAAGGCTTACTAGTGGCTGTTTGTTCTTAAGAGAGAGAGAGCAACGGTTACAGCTAGTTGGTTTGCTAGTATAGAGATGATTTGGTTTAATTCGTTAATAACGAGAATGAATTAGTTCGTTACTTAACGCAGTTAATCAAAATCCCTGGGTTTAAGGCTTACTAGTGGCTGTTTGTTCTTAAGAGAGAGAGAGCAATGGTTACAGCTAGTTGGTTTACTAGTATAGAGATGATTTGGTTTAATTCGTTAATAACGAGAATGAATTAGTTCGTTACTTAACGCAGTTAATCAAAATCCCTGGGTTTAAGGCTTACTAGTGGCTGTTTGTTCTTAAGAGAGAGAGAGAGCAACGGTTACAGCTAGTTGGTTTGCTAGTATAGAGATGATTTGGTTTAATTCGTTAATAACGAGAATGAATTAGTTCGTTACTTAACGCAGTTAATCAAAATCCCTGGGTTTAAGGCTTACTAGTGGCTGTTTGTTCTTAAGAGAGAGAGAGCAACGGTTACAGCTGGTTGGTTTGCTAGTATAGAGATGATTTGGTTTAATTCGTTAATAACGAGAATGAATTAGTTCGTTACTTAACGCAGTTAATCAAAATCCCTGGGTTTAAGGCTAACTAGTGGCTGTTTGTTCTTAAGAGAGAGAGAACAATGGTTACAGCTAGTTGGTTCTAGTACAGATCTGTTTATTCTGGAATTATTGATTGGATCTGGTAGAGATTAGATGGTTACACTATTAGGTCTAAAATATAGTTACAATGATTATAATGAATATGTGATGAATATGATGAATATATTATTGTTGTATTGTTATTCTAATTAATTTCTGATGGTTGATAATTGTGGTCATAGATGCTTGATGTAAACAAAGTTGATTAAATAATATTAACGATGATGTAGTATTATATGAATATCTGTATTAAAGTTATTTCCAAAACCAATTGTATTATATAAATTAGTGATACTTTTATTTACTATAATATAATATTGTATAATTATAATTGATTAATGCGGACGGAATGATTTAACTTGCCGAGTGTAAGGTTCCTACAGAGGCATGTGTGGGGTCACACATGTTATCAGGATGGTCGAGTGTAAGGTTTCGAGTATATATTTGAACATTAGTCGTTCCTTCAACATTTAATTTGAGCATATTGGTTTTCTTTGGTATAAATTTTACACTGGCAACTCCAAAAGTATTGGTAAAGAGTGGCTAGCTTGACTATTTGTGACGTTTAAAACTAATGCCAGTTGGGACATAAAAAGTAAAGAGGGGATATGAGGTGTTGGTGGGAGGGCACTTGGCAAGCGGGATTCATTCGGTCGTGGGGATTCGAGTCCAACGGACGTCAAGTTGTAAAATAGTGCTAAGTGAATTGTGATTAAAATGTTATAATGTTAAAATAAAGCCAGTGTGGTGATATCGACGTATCTGTGGAGTTTCATTGGAGTTAGGACTAACAATCGATCTTCTAACGATAATGATGCCTGATCACGCAAACGCTAATTAATTAATGTAATTAATTTACTTAGTAAGACATTAATAATGTCTAAAACAAACGTAGTGCATTTAGCTTACATTTGTTGCAAGCTAAATTAGATATTGTTGATTTCAATTAGTTTTTTTTCATCATCGTCATCAGCTGCATTTCATTGCCTAAAACACATAATGTACGCCACTGAACTCGGTCGGCAGTACTCTGCGTCCAGTTTTTACTTGCCGTTTTAAGCCGAAGGTCATCACTTCACCTGGTCGCAGGGTGGCTTACACCACGTTTGCCTAAGCGTGGCTCCTACTCTAGAACTCCACTACCCCATGCATCGTTTTGAATCTTCGGCCCACTGCCACTTTAGCTAACTAATCTTTTAACCTGTGTAGGCAACTTTGGCTCTATGTCATTTCGTTCCAAATTTTTCCCCGAGCGTTGCTCTCTCCATAGCTCGCTCGACTTTGAACTTGTGGACCACCTTGCCATGAGTATTCTAAAATCTACCTAAATTTATACAGGATTATAATGAAAAGGGTACGTTGAGCCGAAATGGGTTCGTTATACTCATCATTATGAACAACTTTTATGATGGGACAAATCCATGAAATCGCGAAATAAATACATTTTGTCAAGTGTGAAAACTGTTTTCTATGGAACAGCTGATATATTTTTCGCGATTTCAAGGTTAGTCTCATTGCAATTTTTTTCATAATGACGAAGCCTTTTTGACTTAGCGTACCTTTACACCCTGTACATGAACCTTAACTCACTTGACACTTTTGGATGTGAAACATCTATTTGGCAGTTAAATCAACTCGTTTGCCATGACGGCAAACGGCATGACGCTGCCTTATGCCGTCATGTTTCACATCTGCCAGGCATCCCGTCCTGATGTAAAGTTATCTCAGCGTGTGGGGGAACATCTGATTCGCCGGCCGAGGTTAGCCAGCATTATGCAAGACCACAAAACACTTTCACTGCTATGACATTCTTCAATCTAAAACGCACCTTCAATCTTTGAAATAACGTTTAGATTATATATGTGACACGATTTATTTTCTTCTGTGATAAATATTTCGCTGTGATTTTGAATCTTAACGATGAAGAAATAAGTACTCAGCGTAGATGCTAGTTTTGTGTTCATTGTGATAGCAACTTTATTGTGTTGTATAGTAATTTGTAATGATTGTGGTTTACAATAATTGTTATTGAGATATAGTTCCGTATGTCTGTGTTATTATTGCCGCGGATAAACATGAGTCCATTAGAGATGAGTTGAAAGTGTTCTTCCTGTCATTAAGTGAAAGTGCTCTTCGATTGAGGCAGCTTTTGATGGACCTTTAGTTATTATCATTATGAGATATTATATTGTTGTTACGAACGTTTATTTATTTATTTCTTTAAATAATTAAATGATTACATTTCGAACGTAATTTTATGTTAGTGTTCCACACTTTAGTATCTATCATTTAAATATTCGATCAAATAAACACAGTATTTTGCACCATCCGCCCGACAGTGGCCCACATAAAACTCCACCAAAACGCGCCGGTGCAGCAGTTTAAATTCAGTTACACGTTACCTAGCGATGCGAAAACATGTCGTATCGTAAATGTATAGCTAGTTGGTATGTATTGATAATTATGTCACTATTTTCGCCAAAAACTCTTAGCGTTTCCTATATCTGTGATTTTCGCAATGCATGTCCGGCGTGCGATGTTTATTTGATCGAAGATTAAAATGTTGAATAACATATAACTTTTTTAATAGTGCCTTCTATTAACTTAACATAATTCTAGTTAAAAACCTAAACTATTTAGCCTAATATAAGATTTAAAATAATAACTGGATTGCCCTTAGACCGTTGAAGGTTTAGAGACAATCCAAATGCTAAAACCTACTACCATTTGGCAGCGTACCCAACATCCAAAATGCCGGCGAAATTACCACGCTGAATGGCAATACTTAGCCAGAAAACACGAGCATTTTGGTCACACGTATAATATTTTAGTTGCCATCGAGATAAAATTTCTATAGATTCACAATCTTTCAGTGAAAACAGTCAAAAACATTCGAGCGCCATAATACATGTTCACAATGCCACATTTACTTCAATACTCAATTTCCGTGAAAACATTGTATTCATTATTCACGATGTCCAGTCGGGCGCTTTCTTTCGTAACCAGCTCATAGTTCTTGTTGTCCAAGCCAAAAACAACAAGGGAGCTGGATGTGGCTACCACTCGCCTGAGCTTGGATTCACGAAGTCAATAGCCCTAAATAAGACCACAACTGCACTGCAGGCAGAGGCGATGGGTCTTCTGCTAGCGGCTAGAGAGGTACTCGTAAAAGACTCTGAACGTAATGTACAGAACAAAAACGAGCAACTGACGTTTACTACTGACAGTGCAGCCGTCATCTATGCACTCAGAAAACCTACAAGTAGGTCTAGAGTGATATCAGAATGCCACTCTGCCTTACAAAACTTAGCAGACACATATAATGTTAAAGTTCAATGGACAAAAGGCCATAGCACATGTGAGGGAAACAATAAGGCAGACTCACTCGCTAAGGAAGGCGCAAAGCAGGAAATTAGTGCAGAGGTTGCAAAACTGTGCAAACCAACGGCTATGGAGGCACGGAATCTGCTAAGTCTCTACACAGAAAAAGAACAGCAAAATATCTGGAATAAAACAAAAGACTGTAAACACGCAAAAGCTTTCTACCCATCAATAGACAAGAGAGTGACTAACAAACTACTGAAGCTAACTAGGTCGGACCTTCGACTGATGATAGGTACTATCACAGGTCACTGTGACCTAAACTATCACTTATACAAAATTGGAGCCACAGACAGCCCTCTGTGCCGAGGCTGTCTACAGGAGAACGAGACCGTGGAGCATGTACTACTACATTGCAAGGCCACAGAAGATATACGATTAAGGTCGAGACTACTTGAAGAAACTCAACAACTACAAGTCTCCAATACCACAACACCTGGTGAAATAGGGGTTGAGCGGTTTAGTCAGCGACCCAAACCCGTGCTTCGTTATTTTAAGGAGCTCGGCTGGTTTGTGTAGGCTGGCGGGGGCAAATGCACAATACACCCCAAGCGGGATGTCAGTGCAGGTCTTATCACCCCCACTTTGAATTAGAATTAGAATTAGATACTCAATTTTTTTATGTCGCCTGCATAGTGTTCAACGTTAGTTGTCCGCTATGTCATCGTAGCTCTGGCATCGCGCGGCGTTGTAGTCGGATCGCGGTTACCTTGTAATTAACCAAAAAGTCGGTGTTTGTCCAAGACTTCCACAAATTCTTTCCACTTTGATCAATGTAGAAGAAAAACAAATGTGGAGGTACTATCAGTCGAGGAACTTGCTCGTCTTACTAACTGGATAGAAAATAGTTTTGTAACGTATAATTTCCTTTGCAGGCAATACAAGCGTTCAGACGACCAAGCCAAGGAGTTCTACTTACTCAGCGTGTTCATGGGAGACATCGTCGGGTCGCCGCAGCTGTGCCATCAGCTCGGCAAGCGGAGGGGCTGCGATGACCGGTTCCTAGGAGGACACTGATGAAACTGGGAGAGAAGATCTAGTTAGATAATTATTAAAATAAAAATACTGTTATATTGCCTTTGTCACTGAATTACATTTGGCAGAAGTCACAGAATTACCATGTAGGAGGAGTCACAGAATTACATTATGCAAGAGTTATAGAAAAAAATGTTTCAAGAGTCACAGAATTATATTTGGCAGAAGTCACAGAATTACATGTGGCAGAAGTCACAGAATTACATTTGGTAGAAGTCACAGAATTACATTTGGTAGAAGTCATTGGCAAGAGTCATAGAAAAACATTTTGCAGGAGTTACAGAAATTATTTCGCAGTAAAATTTATAAGTTCATGCGGCCAATGAATTTACTAAGTTTTTCTTTGGGTTCTGTTTCGGGGTAATCGAAAACCAATGCCACAGCTTCGTATTTCATTATAATTATAATAGTCAGATAATTTTTATACGGATTCATAGAACATCTTTGTGTAAACAAATGGCTAACTGTTCCTTAGTTAAAACTCATGTGCTGATCGGAAAAATCAACTTTAAACCATTAATTTAACACACACTAAAGATCATCATCATCAGCCAGAAGACGTCCACTGCTGAATATAGGCCTCCCCCTTTAACCTCCACACTGAACGACAGCCTGCCTTTTGCATCCACTGGATGCCCGCGACTCTCACTATGTCGTCGGTCCATCTAGTGGGAGGCCTACCTACGCTGCGTCTTCCGGTTTGTGGTCTCCACTCAAGAACCTTTCTTCCCCATCGGTTATCGGTTCTTCGAGCGACGTGGCCTGCCCATTGCCACTTCAACTTGCAAATTTTAACAGCTATGTCGGTGACTCTGGTTCTTTGGCGAATATCCACGTTCCGGATTTTATCGCGCAAAGAAACTCCGAGCATAGCTCTTTCCATTGCCCGCTGAGTAACTCTGAGTTTTTCCAAAAGGCCAACAGTTAAGGACCACGTCTCAGTACCATATGTCATCACTGGCAACACACACTGGTCAAAAACCATCGTCTTGAGGCACTGTGGTATCTTGGAAGAGAAAATGTCACGCAATTTCCCGAACGCTGCCCATCCGAGTTGGATTCTTCGGGCGACCTCTTTGCTTAAGTTGACCTATATTTCTCTATGGTTGGACTTACCTCACTGAACAATCTACTAGACTAAACATAGATATACGAAATTAAATCAAATTTATCACAGGAGTACGGGTCTTTCACATTTGCTACGCACATACAAACGATGTGAAAACTGCTTTGAGATTATTATATTCTCGATTTTATATCCATAGCACTCCTTCCTTTGCACATTTTAACCGACTTCCAAAAAGAAAGGGGTTCCCAATTCGGTTGTATGCTTGTTATATATATTTGTTACCTCAGAAATTCGTCATTTATAAACCGATAATTTATGTGCAAGGACATATCTAATTTCAGATTAGTCCCATAGAAATTTCATTTCATTAAAACCAGTTCATTAGTTTGGTTGGTAATTCAAAATAAATGGTATTATGTTTTTGATAATTATTTTCAAACTAAAAAACTTAAGTGATAGAGGCTATTCTGGGTGTTTGGTATTAGATAAGTATTTAGGTCTAAATGAAATAAAAACCACATCAAATGAAAGTGATTTTAAAGCTAAGTTACCAAACTATCATTGTTAAAAATGTATGTACTAAAGTGAGGGCTAGGTAGCATTTAAGTTGAATACTAAGGTTTATCGGTTTTACTAAAAAACGCTGAGTGTGGGTTAACTTAAATTTGCTTTGTTTCGTTTTTGCGTGTGTCAATTCTCGTCAGCGTGAAGATGACAAAGCTAATAATAATTTAACGAATGTTTTTAAGTAAAGCCGACAGTATTTATACCAATTAAGAAACTGTTACCTATCAATACCTGCGTTTTAGTTTAAGATTTAAATTAAAACCAAGGTATTAAAACTTTATATCGATGTACCTTAACCATTTTAGGTAAAATTAGATATTTTGCACTTGTTATAAAAATATTAGGTTATTGTAATATAATTGTGTTAGTTACGAGAAGCAATTCTATTTTATAGTTTTAAAAATAAAAGCGTGGTATATAAATGAACTTTATGTCTGATAATGAATAGCTATTGATTTAGTATAAAATAAAATGTTAATAATTATTTTTATAATAACTAAAAAACATGTTCCATCGTGAATTCTTCCAGTTAGTTGCCACACGACTAAATGCGAATTGTGTTCATTAAGCACATTATAAATAAAATTTGACTAAGTAGAGCTGTATTATTAAAAGGTTTTTTTTAGTTTTATACTTTGTAGAGCTAGTCAATGATAATAAATATGTTAGTATAAATATAATTGTTTTATTTTATGTTTTATAAGAGTACCAAGCTGAAATACCCGTGCGGGCCATTTTGGTCTAATGTTTAGGTCTTTGAGTAAAAATTTAGGCCATTGATATAATATGTACAAGATTCCTAGTAGCATATCGTAAAATGATACCAAAAATAGGGTGCCAGTACTAGCCTCCTATTTTGATCGCCCCGCCACACGTCAAGGAGCCTCCGATGTCAAAACGCGTGAAATTTAATTTAAAAATAAGACTAGTTGTGTCTTGAATTCATGTAAAAATTACACCCACAAAAAGCGACTGAAAAGACTGGAAGCGACCCCCAATAAAGTTTTAGTAAGACTAGTAAGCAAACTTCTAAGTTCTGTCTTGTCCAGTGCCGGTCTTAGCACTACCAGCGCCCTGGGCGGGATTTCTACGGCACATGCATGCGGTATAATATGGCTATAATTATATGTATATAATTATAGCCATATTAATTATAGCCCCTTTATAAGCGCCTGCGACGCCCCTTTATATCTGGCGCCCTAGGCGGTCGCTTAACCAGGCCCTACCCTAACGCTGGTACTGGTCTTGTCCTTGCTTTTTGATAAGATGACCGAAAAATAAAATTAAGATTTCACCCAAAATTAATAAATACCTACTCATATTTTTTTATATAATTATATATCTGCTTACTAAATATTTAAACAAGTATTGAAAAATATTTTGCTAAAATTTCTTATTTAACTTTTTGCAGCACCATCTAGTCGAAACCTACAAAAGCAACACAGCCTTCGCACAGCTAAATGCTCACCAAAGACGTTCTATGTTCATATTTTCACAAAAGCCTTTCACTTTTCTGTCAAGGCTGTGCTACCTCGTTGTGATTCTTTCCGTAGTACACAGATGGCGTGCTAACATTTTATGAAACCAACCAAGGACTATGGATCTTTCATGAAACTACCAAACTTATATACCTATGAAACTACCAAACTTATATACCTACTTTGCTAATATTATTGTTTTGAAATTATGAACATGTAGGTAATATAAATTCAAAAGTTACTTTATTTTTACCTTTTTTGTACCTGTCAATTAGTATACATCTCCCGAATCTTGAAAAAAAAAATTTGAAGAAATGACAAGACGGAAGGCTTGAGGATTCACACATTGCAACTTATGTAGGACCATGGACGTAACAACCATACCATAGGTTTTATTACGTCCATATTTGGGACATCTTATATTACGTTTTTTCAGAAAAAAATGTGTTTAAACTAGTCGTGGTTCGAAAATAGCAGCTTGAAGCTGTCATTTGGAATGACGTCGACCAGCAGAAAAATATAGAATGTAAGGATACAACGCTGAAGTCAAGCATGGACGTCAAAAATGTAGGCCACACACTGCAGTGCTTCAAAAAGCTCTTGAGGTGGTAAGTCGTTCTCAAACTTTTGTTTGGGCGCTTTTTGATTTGGCAATATCAATCATTTTGAATTTGGTTTTTATATTGATAATTATCCATCCATCCATCCATATTATATAATTATATTGATTCGGGAGAAGGAGGAACTCTATTTGATGAACTCCTTCTTTCAAAAGCGACCATCCAGGAAGTGGACGTGGATGAGCCCCGATGGTTCGACCAAAAATGAGATCGACTTCATCATGACGACCAAGAAGCGAATATTCAATGATGTCTCTGTGATCAGCAAGGTGAAAACCGGTAGCGATCACCGTATTGTCAGAGGCACATTGAATATCAACATTAAGCTAGAGAGGTCACGTCTGGTGAAGTCCACGCTCCGTCCTGGTCATGCCCAAATCCAAAACCCAAATGACTTCCAACTTGAACTGCATAATCGCTTCCAGGGCCTAGCCGAAAGCGGAACTGTGGACGAACTAAACAATGGGCTGGTGGAAACTGTCCAAGCAGTGGGGTCCAAGTTCTTTAAGACCCCACCCCGAAAAAGACCCCAGAAGCTCTCAGACGAAACCATTAAACTAATGAAAGACCGGACCGAGATGAGACTGCAATCTTCAGCTGATATGTCGGAATATGGTCAACTTAATAGACGAATCTCGAAATCGGTGCGACACGATCTGCGCTCCTACAATACAAGATGTATTAGGGAGGCAATTGAGCGGAACCAGGGCTCGAAAGTGTTCGCGAAGAATTCGTCTATTGGGAAAAGCCAAATGACAAAGCTGAAGATCGAGGATGGCAGTATCATTTCGGCAAAGTCGGAGATTCTGAGAGAGCTTGAGAGGTTTTATGGACAGTTGTACACCTCGACACGACAGCCTATTGTCAGTACAGCTCAGGACAAGAGAGCTAAACTGACCCGACACTACACTGAGGACATCCCAGACATCAGCCTGTACGAGATTAGTATGGCTCTGAAACAGCTTAAGAACAACAAGGCACCGGGTGATGACGGAATCACGACAGAACTACTGCGAGCGGGTGGAAAACCGGTACTTTTAGTCCTCCAGAAGTTATTTAATTCCGTCATACTCGATGGTACTACGCCTGAAGCATGGCACAGGAGTGTGGTGGTGCTCTTCTTCAAAAAAGGTGATAACACCTTATTGAAGAATTATAGACCCATCTCACTCCTGAGCCATGTGTACAAGTTGTTCTCCAGAGTCATTACGAACCGTCTCGAAAACAGGTTTGATGACTTTCAGCCTCCCGAACAAGCCGGTTTCCGTAAAGGCTGGAGCACCATAGACCACATACACACGCTCCGCCAGATTATACAGAAGACTGAGGAGTATAATCGGCCATTATGCCTAGCGTTTGTGGACTATGAGAAAGCCTTTGATTCAATCGAGACCTGGGCAGTATTGCAGTCCCTCCAGCGTTGTCATATCGACTATAGGTATATCGAAGTGTTAAAGTGTTTGTATAGAAACGCCACCATGTCGATCCGATTACAGGACGAGAGCACGGAACCAATCCAATTGCAGAAAGGCGTGAGACAGGGAGATGTTATCTCTCCGAAACTGTTCACGAACGCATTGGAGGACGTTTTCAAGCTCTTGGACTGGAACGGATTAGGCATCAACATCAACGGCGAATACATCACTCACCTTCGTTTTGCCGATGATATAGTCATCATGGCAGAGTCGCTGGAGGACCTAAATACCATGCTCAGCGACCTCAGTAGCCTTTCCCAACAGGTGGGTCTTAAAATGAACATGGACAAGACAAAAATCATGTCGAATGTCCATGTTGAACCCGTGCCGATAGTCGTTGGGAACGATACTCTAGAAGTTGTTGACCATTACACCTATCTTGGACAGATTGTTCAGTTAGGTAAGTCCAACTTAAGCAAAGAGGTCGCCCGAAGAATCCAACTCGGATGGGCAGCGTTCGGGAAATTGCGTGACATCTTCTCGTCCAAGATACCACAGTGCCTCAAGACGAGGGTTTTTGACCAGTGTGTGTTGCCAGTGATGACATATGGTACTGAGACGTGGTCCTTAACTGTTGGCCTTTTGGAAAAACTCAGAGTCACTCAGCGGGCAATGGAGAGAGCTATGCTCGGAGTTTCTTTGCGCGATAAAATCCGAAACGTGGATATTCGCAAAAGAACCAGAGTCACCGACATAGCTGTTAAAATTTGCAAGTTGAAGTGGCAATGGGCAGGCCACATCGCTCGAAGAACCGATAACCGATGGGGAAGAAAGGTTCTTGAGTGGAGACCACGAACCGGAAGACGCAGCGTAGGTAGGCCTCCCACTAGATGGACCGACGACATAGTGAGAGTCGCTGGCATCCAGTGGATGCAAAAGGCAGGCTGTCGTTCAGTGTGGAGGTTAAAGGGGGAGGCCTATGTTCAGCAGTGGACGTCTTCTGGCTGATGATGATGATGATGATGATTGATAATTATATCTGAAATAAAGAAAAAGATGATCCATCCAAAACTTGACTGTCCAACAACATAGTCTAGAAACCATAAATCATAGAAGAGAAGATTTGCAAGTTAAAGTTTGCATTGGACAAGCCACATCGCTCGAAGAACCGATAACCGATGGAGCAGAAAAAATACCGGAAGACGCAGCGTAGGTAGGCCTCCCATTAGATAGACCGACGACATCGTGAGTGTCACCAGTCATCCAGTGAATGCAGATGGCAGGTTGTTTTTCAGTGTGGAGGTTAAAGGGGGAGGCCTATGTTTACCAGTGGACGACTTCAGGTTGATGATGATAATGAAATAAAGACTATAATGTTGTAAAGCATTGCCATTAAGCAAATTAAAATTAACACATTCCTATAATGCATCTAGATTGTTAAACTATGTAAATTTATTGTATATCCGCACATTAAGAAGTACAAATTAAGATACATCTAGTTAAATTCATTTGAAGTTTAATTGATTCTATCTCTAATGCAGTTTTGTCATAAATCTTTGATAATAATTCATTGTTTTAACGTTGTCGTTATTTTTTTGGGCATGCTAGAGGCAGAAACGCTAAAATTTAATGTTAAATAAGAATAATGAATTCAATTTTATTTGCACTTTAGTGGATTGGGAAATAAAACAAATGGCCGCCTTTTCTGTTATAATATCAGTTATTCTAATGCAGTTTTGGACATAAATCTGTTTCGGAGGACGAAATTGAAAGTAATCTCAAGAATGTTTTTGAATTTATAATTTTGCATGAAATTATTAAAAGTACGCGCATTTGGCTCTATCGGTCGAATAAATAAAATTATATGTTTTTTATTTAAGTTGAAGATCGGAAAACAAGCATGCATTCCGCCTGATGGTAAGCAGAAACCGCCACCTATACCTGCAACACTAGCGGGGTTAACGGTGCTTTGCCAGCCCAGAGGGGTAGAACAGAGGTGTAGAAGATAATAATGATGCTGTTACAGACTAAGATGCATGAATCAACAGAGATAACGATCTAATAAGGATTTTTTGTTGTACTGCGGTACTCTGAGATAAGAAAAACTATCATAGGTAGATAAAATATTTAAATAAAATTAAAAAATATTTACTTGCTGCGTCCCGCAGTTGGATTACGGGACATAGCCTCAGGAACCATAGAGGTTCCAATTCTGCACCTAATAGGCATCTAAACCTATGCAACTAGCTATAATTAAAATTATATTATAACTGAAAGAAACTTTTATATAACTTCAAAAATGATGAGTTTATTATTCAAAATCACGCCTCATTAATTTAATATTCCGACGCTAAAAGAACTGCATGTATTTTGTTTCATAATAATTTACTTAAATGTATTGATCTAGTTTGTGGTGTCGTAAGTTTTGGGGCTAACAAGCATTTAGAATTTTGGTTTTTGACTTAATGTTGTTACGCATTTTGAAGATTTGACACGGATTTCTTCATTTTTGGAGAGAGAATGTATTTGATTAAGTTATAGACTAGATTTTGATTACAGGTGACTGTGATGTTACTATTACGAAACTTGGGAAACGAAATGAGAATAATTTTGAATTTGAGGTGACATTTTGTAATTATCATACTGTTAAGCCATCGAGATTCAATCTCTCAGTGAAAACAAAAAAACAAGTCAAAAAACGTCCGAGCGTCATTGTAGAGACATACATTTTATCAATTATGTAGTTCACAATGCCATATTTACTCCAATTTAGACGTTATGTCACTAGCATAGTGTTCAACGTTAGTTGTCCGCTATGTCATCGTAGCTCTGGCATCGCGCAGCGCTGTAGTCGGATCGCGATTACCTTGTAACTAACCAAAAAGTCGGGACAATTCGTAGGGTGCGCAGAGTTTTGATTCAGTTATTTTTTTGGCACGATTGTGACTCTATATCTAATATACCAAAGAACCAGAGTCATCGACATAGCTGTTAAATTTGCAAGTTGAAGTGGGTTTGTATCCACGGATCCCGGTATCGGTTTGAATTAGCCACGGATACCGGCGAGTTGTATCCACCGATACCGGGATCCGTTTGTGGCAATGGGCAGGCCACATCGCTCGAAGAACCGATAACCGATGGGGAAGAAAGGTTCTTGAGTGGAGACCACGAACCGGAAGACGCAGCGTAGGTAGGCCTCCCACTAGATGGACCGACGACATAGTGAGAGTCACTGGCATCCAGTGGATGCAAAAGGTAGGCTGTCGTTCAGTGTGGAGGTTAAAGGGGGAGGCCTATGTTCAGCAGTGGACGTCTTCTGGCTGATGATGATGACAGCACCGTCAACCCCCCTAGTGCTGCAGGTGTCTATAGACGACTATGTATCTGCATACCATCAGGGGGAACGCAAGCTTGTTTGCCGCTCTTTTTATAAAAATTAGTTAATTTTAATATCTTAGTTTATTTTGATATGTACTTATTGCCTATTACATTTCTTTAAAAATAATAGCTTTAATTACTTAATTAACATCAATAAAAGACAAGTTACTGTTGTATGACCAAATTGAATCGTGGGTAAAATAATTATGAAGGATAATTATATCATTTTAATTCACTATTCCAAACAAAAGATAATCACAGAAGTAGCCTTGTTTAAATGATCGTTAAAATGATAATTAAGGAGACCGAATAAAATGTAGCATTCTAGATCGAAACTAGGTTATGCGTCTATCTCAGTAATTACTTATGCAAACAATAGAAAACATAATAGACCGAACATGTTTGAGAATCTAAAACCACTACGATATAGTTTTTTTTGTTTGTTGTTTCATAGGTGGTGAACAAGTAGACGGGCCTCCTAATGGTAAGCGGTCACCGTCGCCTATGGATACTTGTAACACCAGAGGCATCACAAATACGTTGCCGACCCTAATTACTCGCCTTTTGAAGAACCCCATGTTGTAGCTACTCGAAAACACTGCGGAAGGTCAGAACACTGCTTCCACAGCATTCCAGCATTCCAAATTTTGCTTTTGCGTGTATGATCTTTTATATTTACACAGTCTAAGGTTCAATGTGTTAAATTAACCTAAAAGTGTTTTTCCACAAAACAAAAAAACAGAGCAGGCAAATGATTAACAGACTTTTCGGAAAATTATCACGTATATACCACAAATTCGCATTATCACTAAACTTCTGTGTTAGTGATACACTGTTTTAAGCTATCACGGTTGTTCACTAAATTTATATGATTATTTACGGGATATTTACCGTGATAATGTTGTGGAATGAGCTCTCCCTGTTACGGAGTAACTGTAACTCGCTGTGAGGGGGAGCTTATTCCACAACCTTACAATGGTAAATATCCCGTAAATAATCATATAACTTCTCTAGTGATAGTGTAACATTTTATAGAAATAAACATTGATAAGTATTTTAAGGACAATTACACACAAATTCGTTCAGCTGTTACAAAATTTTAAACATAGGTATATACAATACTATTATAGAATTTAAATTTTTTACGTGAGTAATTCCCGTGTAATATAAATAAAAATAGGTATATAAACCTTCAAAAACTTTCATATAATATTAGTAAGATGTTATGTACTGACATTATTGTAGATTTATTGACTGAGATATTATTGTACCGTCACGCTAAAATGCAAAAATCACATGTCATTGCGAAGAAGTGTTAATTTAAGTGAATGCGTCTGCGCATCATGCACGCCTTTCCCGAATCAAGGTCGGGCCAATTCTGGCGAAACTTTTATTGGGCTTTCGGAATGTACTTATAGGAGTAAAATTAAACCAATGCCTGCTACTTTGATTTTGTGGTAGCCATCACAATCTCAAATATAGTGAAGTAGGTATAAATATAATTAGGTGAATGATTAAAAACGTAAGTTATATGATTATCTACGGGATATTTACCGTGGTAAGGTTGCAGAATGAGCTCCCGATATAATCATATAACTTTACTGAACAACCGTGGTAGTTTAAAACCGTGATAGTTTCGTTTAAACCCGTGATAGTTTAAAACAGTAATTAAAAGTGATTAAATGAATCGGTTTCTTCTAGGCAAGCTTGCTTCATCGTAGACCGCATTGTCGCGCGAGATGGCGGCCAAGCGTAAGCCTATCTACTTAGTATAAAAAATAAATAAAGTATTTGTTCATCCCAAACTGAGACTACCAATTTTGCTCATATTTAAGCTTTTTTTGTTAAAACAAAAATGTTATTTTGCATTACAACATACGCATAGAGGTAGGGTTGGGTATTTTTTATCGAATTTACAACGGGGAGTGTTCTGAAGAACTGTTTGATCTGATGCCTGCTCACGGTTTTATCATTGTACTAGCTGCTACCGCCTAAAAGTTCATCCACACATAATAGATCAGTGGAAATCGCACACTGTGCGATTCACAAGGTCTTTCTTGCCTCACACCTGCAAAATGTGGAATGAATAAATAAATAAATATTCGGGACATTTTTGTACACACGGTCATCTGACCACAAACTAAGCAAAGCTTGTGATATGGCTGCCAGAGACTGATATATATATATACTAGTAGGCCGCCCCTGCTTCGCACGGGCGAAGCCGGGATATATAGCCTATGTTAACCGGGGATAATGCAGCATCCCAACAGTGAAAGAATTTTTCAAATCGGTTCAGTAGTTTCGGAGCCTATTCAATGCAAACAAACAAACAATCAAATCTTTCCTCTTTATAATATTAGTATAGATATATATATATATTATATAGTTTTACTTAAATAGTAATTAAACAAGACATACTTAAATAGATATTAACACCCGGATATAGAACAAACACAAATTAATGTTCATCACATAAATGTTTGTCCTAGGTGGGAATCGAACCCACGTCCCCAAGCTCAGAAGGCAGGTAGCTCACTACCAACTGGACCAACAGGCTATCTAAACCTTAATCTTGCTACCTTCCGTGGTGTTTCCGAGAGGCTACAACATGGGGTTCTTCAAAAGGCGAGTTAATAGAGGCAATGTATTTGTGATGCCTCTGGTGTTACAAGTATTTATTGGCGACGATGACTGCTTACCATCAGGCGGCCCGTCTGCTTGTTTGCCACCTATGGCATAAAAAATATTTAATGTGTGGTGTGAACAATAAAGAGTTTATCTATCTAATCTCTAACAATTTGTAGACTTCCTTATATCGCCGCTGATGCAACAATATTCGCGCTATGAAAATGTATGGCATCGACCGCGCGCGTCTGTCGCATACCTCGGAAGCGGCGCCATACATTTTCATAGTGCATATTGTCACATCAGCCGCGCGCGTTAGACTCGCACGTCTGTCGCGCGTGGCTAAGATTGGCCGCGATGCACGGAAGTGTACCTTTATTAAGGTGGTACGTTTCACCTATGGCGGGAAATTCAAATTTCAAACAGTTTTCTGGTCCTTGTAGATAGGCCGGCTAATTATTGTAAACGATCATGCAGATTGCGCTAATAGTATTTTTTTTACAAAATCATGTAAAGCTATTTATCTCTAATGCACATTGTTACTTACATTTGTCAATGAACTAATTTTTACTGTTTCAAACGGTTTATTGACAAATGTAAGTAATATAGTGCGTTACTAATAAATAACTGTAAAGGACAATGTATAACCAACGATTTGAATGCTGTGTTATTTTAAAATAATTACCCGGCTAAGCTACAAGGACAAAAAAACTGTTTGAAATTTGAATTTTCCGGCATAGGTGAAAGGGACCACCTTAAGGACTCACTCGTAGTATGAATTTCGCTGAGTCTGATCCGTACAATACGGACAAATTGATGATTGTCATAATATTTGTAAAAAAAAAAAAACTGTGACCTTCATTTTTACGAAGACCAATTTTATATGCTTCCAGTCTTAATTGAGCAATGCAGACCGCATCAATTAGACTGGATGTAATAACCTAGCCGATAGTTACACTACAAATTGATGTGCGATCGTCTTTGATTTATGGTATTATACCAGTTATGCCTAGCGAATTCACATGTATTTTTCTGCTCCTTTTATACAAGATATAGAAATATTTCGTAAGTTTTTTTTTGTTTGGACATTAGCATAGCACATGCCATGTTTTGATAATTTACATGCCTTTGAGTTTAAGGCTTGATTTTCTGCGATTTAATCGTCTTTGATTTATGTAACGGCTGTGTCTAACGGACTTACCTAAATACTATTTTCTGTTTTCAAGTTATAATTTTATATTTTTCTTTTCTTATCTGTTTTCAAATATTAATAGAAATATTTCAGCTATTTTGACATGAGTGACAAACAAACATGCATCAAACTTATGTATATTTATCATTAGGATATGTATAGTAATTGTAGTTAGCATTGAGATTTTTAATTAGACATCACATTAATATTATAAATACAAAAGTACCTAACTCTGTCTGTCTGTCTATTTGTCACCTTTTTACTAGATACTTAACGGCTAGATAGAACCTGATAAAATTTTACGCGACAGTAGTGTGTGAAACATTGTTTTAAACTATACTAGTGACCCGCCCTCCCGGCTTCGCACGGGTGTAATTTACGTGTAATGCCGGGGCGGGTCGCTAGTTATTATATATATAAACCTTCCTTGAAAATGTATCTAACTGATGGTGAAAACCGCATCAAAATCTGTTGCGTGGTTTAGGAGGAGTTAGCGGCCATACAGACAGACAGACAGACAGACGCGGAAAGCGACTTCAATTTATACTATGTAGAGAAGGGATAGAGATAGAGATAGAGATAGAGATAGAGAAGATTAATTCTCTAATTTTCAAACCTAATAGGCGGACTATATCCTTAAAATTTAAATAGGACTCTTGAGATGATAGCTAAAATATAGATAGATTCAATCTAAAAACATTTGTCATAAGATGATGAACGCGAAACAGAAACAAAAACAGTCGAATTGAGAACATCCTTATTGAAAGCCGGTTAAAAGTTACGGCATAAATCAGTAATCCTACTACATAAATATTATATGAAAACAGTAAGGATGAGTACTTAACGAGCAAGTTTAATTTTTCTCATAAAATTAAGAGTTGCAATTATATTATATAATATTTAATAACGCATCATACAGATAAATCAGTAATAAAAATAAATAATCATCATAATAATATTTAACATTAGCGCGTTATGAAACACTGTACGCATCTTTACTACCGTTTTATGGAATTATTTATTAAAACAACAGACGCTGTGAGTCAGTTTAACAGACCACTAGCAGAACCTGATTCAGACGCAGCAGGAAAACTAATTTCCTGCACAATTAAGATACAATTTGGTCATTTGCCATGGTAAGTTCTAAATGGCCCGAACTCTCGCCATAGCAGCTCTTTAAAGAGTTTTAGCGCGATGGCACACAATTCAACCAAAATCACGATAACTACGTAACGGATTCAAGTTAACGGAAGTTAAGAAAACCGAAATTACAAAAGACGTGTTTCAGGCTCAACGCACAAGCATTGCCATTCAGCGTGTTGTTGCCGCCAGCATGTTAAGTCGTAGACCGAAGCACATGAATTTATTGTTTTTAGACCTTCTACGGTCTATGGACAGTCTGTCTGTTTGTGTAGTTTTAGCTTGTATTTTGTTTAGTCAATAAAGGCCAGTAAAAACCGTTAATATTTTTTTGGTTTAAAGTTATATCAAATTGGAATATTAAACCTTTAATTAACTATGTTCTGCCCAGCTTTTTCTTTAACAAAGGATTCCAACGTGCTACTAACCAAGTTGCATAATGCCTATACAGGGCTACGCGGAGAGGGTGTACTAAGCCGAGAGAGCTATGTTATACTCATCATTGTGAACAACTTTTACAATAAGATCAACCCTGAAATCGCGAGAAAATATTAGCTGTCCCAGACATTTTGTCGAGTGTCAGTTAACGGTGTCTATGGAACAGCTGATATTTTTTTCGCAATTTCAAAGTTGCTCCCATAGTATAAGTTGTTCATAATGATACCACTCACCCTTTCCGCGTAATCCTAAAATACGGTAAAAATACGATAATCTTTCAAAGGATAGAGTCCTCAAAAGTAAGCAAAGCACCGCTAATGGTCCGGGTATTGTAATGGTCTGTCTGCGGCAGTAATCACTTACCATCAGGTGGCCTGTCGCTTGTTTGTAAACTCTGTAGGATTGCAAATTGATACATTTTCAAGTCGCTTAGTCATATCCAATTTAAAGACAAGTCAACAAACCCCTGGTTCCCTGTGTTCCCTCTCGCCCCTCCACCGCGTACGTAGAAAGTGAATGTTTCATCCACCACCACTTCTACCCGGTGCGCACGCGCTGATCCAAACATACGCGGTTCGGCGTCGGTTAGAATCACACGCCGATTTCTATTTTCAAACTAAATTTGAACTTCGAACATCCAACGAACTATCGATTATTTTGTGTCAGTGTTATCAGCTGAACCCGTGAAGATGAAACTGAGGGTTTTTATTTTTTTGGGTAAGTTTGTTCTTTCATTTATCAGATCTGCATTTTCTTTTCAGGAATATGGCCGTGCCTTCAGGAATCTGCTATAGTATTTTTTTTTTTAATTTTTATTATTATGGTATTGCCAATTATGATTTTATTGTTGTGTGCACCGCAACAACGCTACGTTTTTTACCAACACTTTCATGATCGTGATAATTATATTCATAAGAGTCATCGCTTTTACTCGCATAATATTACTCGCACTCACTGTTTCCACAAATTAAATTGTTTCCTGAAATGCCGGTGTTGTAAATTACAGGTATCACTTTCCGTATTCCACTTTGATTACTTAAAAAAAGAAAATACTTTCCGCGGCTTTCCGATCGCGCCAATTTGTCAGTACATCATTTGCGGTATCAACAAATTACTCAGGCTCGTGGTTCCGTAGGATGAACAAGTGACTTTATGTAAGAAATTATACTCGTGCCAAGTTTTTACCCTGGACAGTTGCAAGTTTTTTAATGTTTAATTGAAGTATTAAATGTACACCAACTTTTAAAGATGATTGATTCAACATAGACGCGCCAAAAACGACAACAATGAGAATTACAATCAAGGCATCTTCAAGGGTGGAGTGAAAAGATTTCTTCTAGATCAACGTTTTCCATCCTCGGCCACACAGTCGCTTACCAAGAGGCGAGTTTTTTTAAAATAAATAATAGGCTTGTGTTTGACCACCATCTCGCCCGATGTCAAGCGATGATGTGGTCTACGTTGGAGCACGCTTGCCTAGAAGAAGCCGATTCACTCGTGAATTGAAGACACCCAGATTGTAACCATCGGGGAACACCCAGTTGGTGGCCAAACGTAGATCTAACCATATTATATTAAAAAAATGAGTTCTTACATATAAGCGGGAAGCACGCCATTATACTCAGTCGTGAATTTGAAAAAATTGTTTTAACAACAGAAAAGAGAATATACGAAAAAAAAATCTCTTCTGTATATGATTGCTTTTTTGAATGGCCGTTTATTTGAAAATTGTTACCATGATACAATTTCAGTAGAGTTTTATTATTAGGTAATGTTAAATTTAAAGTTTTAAAGATTTTTATAGGTAGCATTCCGATCTTTGCGACCGCGACCGGCGCCAGCGGCCGGCAGGCCGCGTCGCGTGACCCACTGCTCAGTATGAATTTGTATGCAGTGTTAAACAATGCAAGCGACCGCGTCGCGCGACTTGTGTTATAGTGTTAACAGACGCTCTCGAACGCGGCTGACCTCAACCGCCATCTGACCAATGGGAGAGAAAGAGAGGGAAATATGATATTCTCACTCTTTCTCCCCCATTGGTTGGACGGCGGTCCGTCAGCCGCGTTCGAGCGTCTGTTATTGCGCTTGCATTATTTATAACTTTTTGGACTTTGATGGGTCATAGTTATCTATAATTATAATATCATTTAATGAAAATTTGTCCCTGTGTTGCAATGAGTTTAAAAGACATTTTTTTTTCTTCTTTTTCATTCGTTCGTCTTTACCTGTGTCGAGTATTGAAGTATTTTCAAGTTTTATTGAATATCTTCAAAGTTACAGCCAGAGTCGAGACAAAGAGACTTTACAAGAGGCTTCTATGGAATTTTGGAAACAACACTCGAGCACGTCTACCTAACACTCAAAAACGTAATTTCACATCAAAATACCCAAGTTCAGGAAAATAATATCAATGAGGTCACATGTTTTTTTCACGTTGGCAACAAAACTGATTAGCTTAATTTCTCACATTCTTTCTTTTTCTTCTTCTTTTGCTACTTAATTCAGAAACACATTTTTATTATTATCTCCGGGTAGACCTTTTTATGTGCATTTTCTCACACTTCTTCACACAGTACGTCGACCCAGTACGACTTTCGGGCCCCGCTATTTTATTTCATTACTTTACTCATCGTTTGCGGTAAACAAACGAATTGCTCGAGGCTTACAATTGCCCACAGAGTAAATGAAAAGTTTATATATTCAACGAACCACGGCCCTTTTCATATTGTCGTTGGAAACTGCAAGAGCTTTGCCTCTATGGCTTTTTTAAAATCTAAATATGAAAAGAGAATAATATTTTTTAACAGGTCGATCTCGGGGTCATCCCAATTCCAATGACATCTCAATGGAATACCTACTACCTAGTGACACTTTGTAATATTTTTGTTCTGAGGGCTGCATTTACCTTGATATTCCCAAAATCGAATGAAATCATTTTATTTTAACATTTAACTTTAGGTTTAGTTTAGTTTATCAGCTACCAGCAGCAATATAGCGTCAAAAAACCCTAGCAAAAGTGATTAGAATAATTTATGGTTGCAGCTTCAGAGCTCAAAAAAGCCTTGGACCGATTATAAAAACGAATTACGTAGGCTTGGATTTTGCGCTTAGATTTGATCAAATTAAATCTCGTGTAAGCAAAACAATTTAGCTAAGGAGAAAATAATCCTAATTTAACGCTTATTTGTAATTCCAATTAAAACGGACACTCGTCTAGATGCTTATCAAAATACGTTGCAACATAAGCATCTAAGACCCTTGTCGAATTAAATATTACTTTAAATGATATATCTTTGGTTTTTTAGAAAAGTAATTCTATTTTTCGACAGGGTTTTAACAACTGAGATATTTCACCAATTTTAAAACAAATTTAATTAGAGGCACATCTTCAAAAATATTTGTTTCTTAACAAGATAATTACAACGAGATGAGATCGCATTCTAATGACTTAGATAAACCGTTTATTGTGAAATGGTAAAATTCTAGTCTCTTGCAATCGTTCGACATTTTGGCGTATGCAATTGTGGTAATACCCTCAATTTTTATAATGAGGCGCTACTTACTTTTAGTAATTAAGGCTACAAATGCTGTAGTGATTTCAGTTGTATATTTTTCAGCATAATTGACGTTGCAAGTCTAAAAAGATTTCACGTATACTTACTGTGATTAACATGTTTTGAGTTAGATTTATTAAGATTACATGTATTTTAGTGGCTGATGCATGTTTTCTCTATAAAAAATAGGACGTTCTGACATTAGGGCAAGCCAGCTTAAACAAACTTAAAAATTGTCTCTTTATGTAATTATCACAAAAAATTAAGAGCATAGAATCCGTCACGTAATTTACAAAGCGTAAGGCCGTCTGTCAAATAGTATGTAGCCTTAGGAGTCTTTTACAGGTCCCTAGTAAATTAAAATAGTATACAATCCTGCAATTTGCCGTGCTGTCAAAAATATATCTGTTTTGTTCTGGTGACAACAATTTTGGCATATGAGTAAAGAATGTAACATATTAGGTAAATTAGCACTACTTCTATGCTTGAGTCCTTTTTCTGAGGTAATTATTAATAGTTGAAATGATAACGGCCACACTGAAAAAACGTAGCTTAGATAAAACAATGCTAAACATTGCTCTGTCAACTTCTAGCGGACTGTAACTGTCGGCAAAAACAAGACAGCAATTTGCCATTGTTAAACTTAACCAATGTATGTCCGTAAGTGTTTTTATTATTATACCTAGAGTAAAACCAGTCTTCAAAGTCTAGCACAAAATTTACTTTTGAAACCCATCATAATCACATTCGTTCTACTAGAGATACATTCTCACAGGCATCGATAAATAAATCATCGATAAAATAGTGCATGTCATTTGCGATTGCAATTAGGTTATTAAATTGATGACTTGGCTGACCTTTCCAATAGTTGTTATTCATCCGTGGAAGCTGAAGGCACATTCTCAATATTAGATTGCTTATAGAAATCTAGTAACAATTTTAGATTATGCTGTATTTGTGGACTAAAACATGAAACGCAGACTATGAAAATACCAAACTTAGTAAGTTTAGCAAGTTCAGACGCAACAAGCATGGCAAGAAATTTTAGTAAAAAATAATTGAGCTAAAAGTATATTATGTCCATGTTGGATTAAATTGAAGAATGTTACACCCAATGTTTTTTTATTTGTTGGCAGTGGATTTTCCCATAACGGTCCTTGGCAGCTTTGTCATACTAAATCTGTCAAAATTCGTCATTATGAAAAATGTGAATGTGCTTGTAAGTTTAAAATATACAATGAGTCATTGGGTCAGGTAAACTTACTTTCAAGGTTAACTTAGGTCAGTAAATGCTAGATTAAATTGATTTCCTCAGTAATTGAAATCAAGCTGTTGGTCGTAATTTTAAGCAAAATAAATTAAAAATTAAATAATTTTCATTCAAAATCACTACATTTTGTTTGTTACTTTTTCACGCAGCAACAGAAAACGTATCGACGTGATTTTTCATATAAAAATAGTGTGAGGACCGTAGACTACATACGGTACTTATTATTGTTGAAAATTGCCAGTTTCTAAAAAAATATTGAAACTGACAATTTTCTTCTAAATGTTCACGAGGATGAAACCGCGGGTTCCAACTCGTTTATAATAACATTATAAACAAACCTAGAAAGCTAATAAAATCTAATTCTTATTCAATTGTTACTGACAAATAAACAATTAACTTGTGAATTGTTAGCGGTTCGTTTGTTTATTTATTACAATAGTTGACGTTAAGGTGAGATTTCTACAGATAAATCCATACGTCAATCTATTTACTCTCTCTCGCTTAATATTTACTTAGTTCTCCCGATTTTCTACTCGATCTTAAATTGAAATACAGCCCATTGATTCAAAACTTACCATTGATCTAGTTGGTCGTGATTCGATTGTGTATTGATCTCATTACTATCGTGACCGAGTAAAGGTAGTATTCTGATGTTGGCGACCACGTCGCGCGACCCACTGCTCAGTATGAATTTACATGGAGTGCTAAACAATGCAAGCGACCCACGTCGCACTCTCTCGCACTCCATCTATGCATATAAAAATTAATTCCTGTTTACTTTGGTCACGCCATAACTTCAGAACGAGTTAACCGATTTCATTATTTTTTTAAAGCTTTCTAATACTTGGAAGGCTCTTACGGAAAGAAAAATTGAGAAAATTGCGCAGAAAATTGAAAAATTTCAAAAAACTTAACTAATCTTTTAACTTCGCGCGTTTGACAGTTCTAAGACAGGACAACGTTTGCAGGTAGTATTTATATAAATTCATACTGAGCAGTGGGTCGCGCGACGCGGCCGCTGTCACCGGTCGCGGTAGCCAAAATCAGAATTCTACCTTTAGGGAGCGATTACACAATGCGATAAGACAAATCAAATTCTTGAATTCTTCTTTTTTATGCTTTTATCTAACATAGAATATTCACTTATTTCATTGTACCTACTGTTGTTTTTTGCTATTAAAGTTTTTTTTCATTTTCTAAGATTTATTTCGATTACGATTTTAGGTTACAGTTTAGTTATCTTATGTCATATTTTCGTAATTTTCATAGTTGTTTTACATTTGTTGTCTGTCTGTTTCTGTTGTTATTCTTGTGTCAAAATGTTAATTATTATGTTGCTTTTTAATTACACTGCTTCGATAGTCAAAGGCAGCTCAACGAATAACTTTCACACATTTTTGACCCCAACCAAACTTGAAAAGTATACCATTCCTGTTTTGTTTTGCCTCCCTTTTTTCACAAAGAGGCCATTTCATAATAATGAAAAATAGGACCTATATAAAAAAAGTTTTGGTGATTTTATACATCTAGTAATTTTGTGGTCTTTTTTACAATACATGTTTTAACCTAAAATCACTTAATATTGCAGCCAAATAATTTATTAATTATTAATTTATTACGTACCTACATGGTAATAATGCCATAAGCAGTTTAATTCATTTAACCAGCGAATGATATTTGGTAGAATTTTTACGTAGTTCAGATTTCTTGTTAGCTGTGTCACTATTTTTTTTTAGCACAATAAACTTTGGCTTCTCAACTTTGACTGTGTAAAGGCCTGTAAAGGTGAAGCCTGTCCAGAAATAGAATCTGTGCGGTAAGATCTGCATCTATTAAAACCTCCTCAACAGACTTACTTACCTACTTCGTGTTGGTGCGGAGTTTTAGGAGCTCTGTTGGACATAATTACTATTGAGTTAACTGTTAGTAACATTAAGTGTACTCATATTTTTACTCAGTGAATCATATTGTCGTCGGTCCACGACATTGTGAGAGTCGCTGGCATCAGTGGATGCCAAAGGCAGGTTGTCGTTCAGTGTGGAGGTTAAAGGGGGAGGTCTATGTTCAGCATTTAATGTCTTCTGGCTGATGATGTATCATATTAAATGCCTAGTGAGAAATTAATTACTTTATTAGCATAAAGTTTGGTCATCGAGTTGAGAATAAATAATAAAATATTCCAGGGATGGAACACACATAAATACACCGACTTTAACCATGGCAGACCCAGCGAAAATATTTAAATGTATAAATGAAAAAAACTGCCGGGCCGGCAATCAAACCATGGATAAGGCAGGCACGCTTCCACTTGAAGTCATATTATTCACCAACGGTTAGATCCAATGAAAGATAAAAAGGGCAAGTGCCTTAATTAACTGAACAAAATACATCCTAACACTACAAAAACAGTTAAACTGTCCATAGACCGTAGAAGATCTAAAAAGAATCCAAATGCTCAAACCCACTATCATTTAGCAGCTTACCCAGCATGCTGGCAGCATTACCAAAGATAAAAATTATCTTCGTCCCAGATAAAAGTGAGATGAATCGCTATAGCCATTAACGATCGGCAAAGTATTGCACTAATTAGCTCGTTGAATCGGTAATTGACATACATTACATACAATTTTCACACCTTATTATATATTTAACGATACCATTATGCTGCAATAATCCATTTGCTTTAAGTAAGGCCATTCGATAAAGGTGCAAAATTCATTTGAAATTAGTTAATAAAAATAGGTAACTTTTTGGTATTTAGATTGCAGGATATTTAATTGGAATTATCGGCTGGTGGTGTGAAAATAAATTATTGCAAATATTCTGTAAAAACCATTTTGAATCGAGCAAGTTTTTAAACCTAAAAACTGATTTAAAAAAATTGATTTAAATTATTTTTTAAGTACGAAAACTTGTTTGAATGAAAATTCATATTTTACTGAACATTTGTAATGCAATTATTTATTCGTACAGATAAGATTTTATCTAACTTTAAAAAATACAAACAACAAAGATATTTATTTCACATAAGATAACAAATTTACAATATTCAATGATGTATTAATATGTTTTAATATGTAGAAATGCACGAGTGAATTTGAGAATGCACGAAACATTGGCTATCGCTCCGCCTTATTTTCATAGACTTATTCCGTTCGTTTTTGATTTCATAGATAATTTCATACATCAAGAAGTAGTAATATGTAATTTAGCTTTTGTAAATATACATGCTACTTAGAATTCGCGGAACAATGGAGAGAACTTTTTGCTATTCCATAGATAGCTGTTTTTCTTTGCAACACGGCAATTTTCTAATGTATCGTTTGCCACAATGCCAATAATGTTATTACATCATTACGCACTTACAGTAAATCGGTGATGCTTCTGTTATTACTTTGCTTATTATCCATTATGTACAGTTGGGTGTTGTTCTTAATGTAGTGTTGAGATTGATTGGGTAAGTGCGATGTAACATCAAAAACTGTAGCAGTCACACTATCGTTCATATTCTTTTCAAAATGTTATAGTTTTAAACAGTGAAAAACGATGCCAACCTTAAAAGTTAGATGATAAACATTGTTTAAGTTTTAAGCTATGATAGCATTATAAGAAGCCGAATGGAAACATTTTCTTTTATTTTATTTTTGCCACAATGCCAATGATGCCATGATATCATTACGCACTTACAGTAAATCGAAGATGCTTCTGTTATTACTTTGCTTATTATCCATTATGTACAGTTGGGTGTTGCTCTTGATGTGTTGAAATTGATTGGGTCAATGAGATGTGATATCAAAACTGTAGCAGTCACTCTATAGGGTTACGTCGAAAGGGGTCCATAGCACACATCATTATGAACAACTTTTGCTATAAGAGCAACCTTAGAGCAACTCTGAAATCGCGGAAAAAAAAAACTGCGTGGGGATTGGTATTTTTTGTTCAGGTACACCGATCGCTATATTATCAGCCAAAAATTGCGTTGTCGATTTTATTCATTTGGTTTTTTTTTTTTTTTAAACTTGCGATTGTTGTACTTGAATAGAATTTACAAAGAGGTAACCAACTTCTGTTCAAGTTATTTAATGTAAGTCATCGTTACATAAGCATTAAACTTATTTCAAATTAAAGACAGATTATCGTATTCATTAAAAGCCATTGATCATGAAAAGCAAATTCCCAATTTCCATAATAAGAGGAAGTTGTACAATACAAAGTCGGGGAACATTTGATTCCTTTCAGTGCGGCTTCCGAACAAATATAAACAGAGTGTACGGTTTCCAAGCCATCGTAAATAGGGTTACTACGAGTATATCAAGATTTGAAAAGTCCTACCTAAAGCCAGACATTTCAATACAAGTCCAACATTTTAGAATTGTTTTGTTTAAGGAGACGTAAATCAAGATTAAATACTGATTATATATAATTACTAGCTGCACCCCGGGGTTCACCCGCGTAGTGATGAAAAGTAGCTTATGTCCGTCTCCTGGTTCTAAGCTACCTCCCCACCAATTTTCAGCCAAATCGGTTCAGCCGTTCTTGAGTTATAAATAGGGTAACTAACACGACTTTCTTTTATATAAATATAGATAGAAGATGTATGTTTTATTACTCATATTACATCGCTCAAGCTAAAAAAATCCAGTCAAATTATAAAGTCCGGACAAATCCGGACGGATGGTAACCTTACGTAAATGATATACCGGCTTCGCTGTTAGTTGTTTTGATTTGATTTCCTACGAGAGGAATTAATTCATTCTGGGCATCTTCAATTCTTAGGATTTCAAAAATTGAATTCGATTAGGTCGGTGGAGGCCTACCTACGCTGCGTTTTCCGGTTCGTGGTCTCACTCAAGAACCTTTCTTCCCCATCGGTTATCGATATATGATTTGGTTTAACTATTATATCTCATATATATACTCACATAATAGGCAACAAACACGTCCTCTATCAGTTGGCAGCGTAGTGGTGCTGGCGGCGTCACTACTCTGACAGTCCAATTAATGTGTGAAACAACGAAAACTAAATCCAACATAAACCTTGTGACAGATACAAGAAACTGCAGATACAATAAGGCATTTTATTGGCACAATGAGTGTGCGAAGGACCACCGTGAGACTCTTATTATCTCTTGATCAATATCACGTAATTGTTTTACTAACGCTTCCACTGCTGTATTGTTCTGTTCCTACTATTTCACGAAAAACTAACTATTCTAAGAATGGGTAAAGCCTTCGTCTCAAGAATATAAGAACCTATTTCTTGAATTCACACCGGACGTGGCTAAAATGTGTGCCGATTTGAAAGGACAATTTATCTAATTGCTTACGTAATACAAGCTGGTTTAGGAATATGAATATCATATCTTGTGAGGATATGATAATTGCGTATGAATTTAATAACAATTATCGTGATTGACTATGATAGTTTCTATGTGTCATAACTTTCGCGGTTCACGACCTTAGGCGGATACCGCCGGATACGAAAATGCTTTTTAAAAACTTGCACCAGGTAATAGTTTAGTTTACGGTACTCTAAACGTTTCTAGTTTTGTTACGCAGAATTTGTTTAATAGTTAATTTATTCACTTTAGTATAATAAATGCAAAAGTCTTTGTTTTTGTTTCCTCTCACAATTAAACAGTTGAACCGCTTACAAATTCTGCCGTCGGAATGGCGTACACCTAGCGGACTATGAATTATATTTTGGTTACGGGCTACTTTGAACCGGTAGGTCTAAACTCTTCTATCCGACAGTTTCACCACGGGCCACCGTTAGTGATAGTTTTCCAACGATTATTCAAGTTAAACAACCATCCTCGACCGAAGGGGTAGTGGTCACTTTTTAATTTTATACAGTCACAAAGATATTAAACAGTTTTTTTGGACAGCCATGTTGATAACTATTTAGTGTTTTAATTGTTTATCGGGACTTATCACGTATTATTTAATTTAGGTAAAAACCTTTCGCTAGACGTTACTATTAACTATTGACTTTATTCTTTTTTTTGTTAACTATTTAGTGGTTTTATAACAAATAAATCCCAAAAAAGTATGCGATAATAGTTTCTATTTCACAATATGTGAAATAGTATTTTTAGCAGTATTTTTATGTTGTAAAGTTATATTTTTTTTACTGATTTCGGAAAAAACAATTCACAGAAAGGCTTATTGAACAATACCCATAACGAAATCGACAATAAAATACCACGTCGATAACTATAATTACAAAGGAAAGGAAGGTTTCACCCATGACACAGTGATATGACATTTCTGTCTTATATAAATCGATTTGCATACAAAGCTCTCGATAAAAACGTGTCAACGGAAGAGCGCTGCCGTGACTTTGAACCGAGACGTAACATCTATGAACTCGATCGAACCACTCGATGTTTCCAGTCGAGTTGTGAAACTCTAGACTTCATCCTTAATTCTAACGGAATTTTTAATTTCGTAGAAAAGCAGGTAAACAAACAAAGAATGGCAAGAAACTATGGTATGGAAATTAGTATTTTTTTCTGAGTCTGTTTCGGCTTCACAATGTCTTTTGAATTTGCAAGTGTCTTCATGGTATTCAATGATTTTCAATATATAAAAAAAAAAAAAATTACAAGTGGATAAACCTTAATTATTTTCCGGATATAATATTTAGTAATGAGGCCTTTACAAGAGGCTTTAATGGCATTTAGGAAACAAAACAAAAATACGATTCCTGTCATTATATCATTTGCCTACTCTCGAGCCCTTTCACGAACATAAATAATAATCCACCATTATTGAATTATAAAAATAATACATATTTTTTTTACGCTGGTTACTAAATAAAACTCTCCCTAAAACAAGTCAAAGGTATAAAGGCTGAGTTGCTATCTCTAATCTCAATAAAATCGACCAAAATAATAACGTAAAATCTGGAACTGAAAGCAAAAATGATTGCAACGAGCTCGTTACGATCTCATTTGCAGTTTTATTAGTAAAATTGGGGCAATAACGCAACTGTTTTATATCATTACAACACAGCCTATCTAATCTTAATAAAGTGATGGCTGCGAGCCGAAATATTAGAATACATTATGGCAATGTTACGTCAGGAATTCTTTAAGTTGACATAATTTCTAATACCTTATTACTATATTTTGAATATTTGTTCAATCAATTCATCGTTCAATGTAGCACGCGTGGCTTGGAGCTTCATTTGCACAAGAAAGTTATCGTTTTGACGTACTGTTAAAGTTCCGCCTTTTAGTTTAATCTAAAGTTGATTGTGGTACAGTCCCACCAACTTACTTAGCTGTTCAGGTGGGCAAAATTGGAACTACAGCCTTTTCTTGGTGAATTTCTTAGGTGGCAATACCAAGCTCTACACTAGCGACGCTGTCAACTGAACAGCTAAGATGGTGGGACTGTACAGTTTACGATGTTTTTGTTATCAAAGCCCATAAAGGTGTCTATCTAAAAAACTGGGCAGGTACTCATAGCAAGCTGTCGAAATAAACTTCATATTTTTTAGCCCTAAATAACATAATATTGCTGCTTTTTTAAAGGTGGATATTTGTCGGACATTTTTTGATATATTATTATAACGTCTCTGACATCTGTCAGAAGAAGTATGGACAAAAAAAAACCTCTGCTTACATAGGTTTCCCGTTTGTGTCTGATATTTGCAAACCCTTGCTAGTAAAAGTAATGACTAATGAGGAATCGAGTTTTTTTACTTTAGTTTATCAACATCATCATTTCAGCCATAGGACGTCCACTGCTAGACATAGGCCTCCCCCATCGATCTCCAAAAGCGCCGGTTGGAAGCGCCCTGCATCCAGCATTTCCCTGCGGTCTCTTTTAGGTCGTTTGTCCATCTTGTGGGTGGACGTCCTACGCTGCGCTTACCGTTTCGTAGTCTCCATTCGAGAACCTCTCGGCCCCATCGGCCATCTGTTCTTTGTGATAATTATGTTACTGCGTACTTTAGTTAGTTTGATTAAATTACTAGCGTTAGCTAGTGATAGCAGTAGTCAGTCAGTAGTTATTCAGCCTTAATATTTTCTCCCATGTTAAAATATGGAACTAAATGTATCGTTAACTTTGTATATTTCAACTTGTGCTGTTCCTCAGTTGAAATTGCTTTCGCGTATATAATTCCCTAAGGTCAAGTGCATTAGCATGTCTGCATCGGTGAAATTTTAAGGCACGTTTAGACATTGCGTTGCGTTTTCTGACAGCAGCAAGATCTTTTCAAACCATGGTCAAGTTTTGCTAAGAGCATTTCTAGTTTCAGTTTTTAGGCTGCTAAAAGAAATATATCTAGGTTACACGAGTTCAAAATAGTATGATTCAAGTATACCCTAAAGGCTTGTACAGACCAAATGAGAGTCAGCAGCTCAGTTGCAAACGTGTACTTGCACACTTTGTAATATGTACAATGAACGGGGGACCTTTGACAACCGCAAGAACATTTTTATCTTAATATTGGAAATCAAACAATATTTTAAATTATTCTAATTTTTGACGCTTAAAAAAAAGTATAAAATACACGCGATACAGCACAGTAACAAGCAACAGTCGCGAAAAAAAAACCGGTATTTAAACGGATCGGAACGGATTATTTCCCTAATTTGCACGTAAAAGAGATAAACAATATATTTTTTCAGGGCTAATTTGTGGCCCTAGACATGGAAAATATTTTCTTCAAATTAAAATGGGACCACCTTCGAGTGTAAACATATTTAATCAAAATAATCATCAAAACCGGTCCACAATCGATGGAGATATTATTATCGTGCCAAAATTAAATTTTTAAGGACGAATAAAAAAAACGAAACGAGAACTTTATTTTTTGAAGTTGGTTGAAAATTATCAATACAAATATTGTTTTGATTATTACTTGGTTGACATATTTTTTCTAGTTATTTTATTATATAACACTAAATTACTAAATGAATTTTGATGATTCTTTGGGACCAAACTAAAAGTATAATCCTTTCAAATAAAAATAACTTTCTAAGTCGGTACATTAATCATAGAGTTCTAAAATAATAACAAACAAAAAAAAATACAACCCAGTTGAGAACCCCTTCTTTTTTGCAGTCGGTTAGTAAAAAAATAGCATCGCATCGTCTAAAACCTGCCTTACACCATGATAGGGTACCATAGGTCAGCTATACCAACCACGAGACGTAAACAAAGTGCTGGATATGATTGTACAGGTTAAACGATAGTTGCCAAACGGGTTGGGCATAATTGCCCGAGAAATAAGGTAAAACGGGGCAATGCCTAACGAAATCGATAATGTTTGAATGCACAATTTGTAAAATAAGCTAATAGTTTTATTCCGCGTTCGTTCACGATTCTCTAAAGCGGGTCGGGTCGGGTCAGGTCGATTGTGAATCACTAATTATCTGTCGCAAATCAAAAAAGACATTTTACAAACAATAAACATACAATAAACATGTCATGATATCTAACTTATTTCAATTATTTCTTTGTGATTTCTTCGTTTTAAACCTTTTGGTATCTAATTTGACTAACAGTCTTTTTTATTTAAAATGGCAGTTGGAAACGTGTTGATTCGGGACTCTCGGCAATAGTGCAAATAGTGGGGGTAGGAGGAAGATAATGCGGTAGGATGTTGGAGGGAGGAGACTAAAGAGTCTGGCTTGAGCGTTCATAGCGAAAGCATACTGTTCTGAAAACTGTAATAAGTAGGAATAAAGAATAAGAATATGAATAAAGTTATATAAAAGTGAGAACTGGATTATGATTTATCACAATACTAAATTTCGACGTTTTAATAATTTAACTAGTACATATTTGTTTTATATGCTACATAAATATAATTTTGTTAATTACCTTATTTATAAACTTATTGCAGCTTAACTTTTTAGAGCTTAGTTTTTCCAATTTATGTTTTTTGTAGTGATTTTCCACGACATTGTTACTACCACTATTCTGATTTAAAATAATTAATTAAAATTATTGTATATATTTTTAGTCCTTAAATAAAGATAAAATAAAATAAAAAGGTTTGGGATCGAGACATTGGGCCCTTGGTGACCTTATTTTCAAAAATCTTTCAGAGCGCCTGGGTAATGCGACGCGTGACAAAAATGCTGGCGTGTTTCTGGCTCAACGCATAAGCATTGTCATTCAGCGTGGTAATGCCACCAGCATGCTGGGTACGCTGCCAACTAGTAGTGGGCTTGAGCATTTGGATTGTCTTTAGACCTTCAGCGGTCTATGGGCAGTCTAACTGTATTAATTGTAGTGTTAGTAGTGTTAGCTTGTATTTTGTTTAGTTAATAAAGACTTGCCCCAGAAGAAAAAAATTACCTACTTACGTTTTGTAGTCTGTTGTGATGTTAGTCAGTTTGTATTTTTAGCCGACTTTAAAAAAGCAAGGGGTTCTCGGTTGTTTAATTTTTATATTTTATGTTTGTTAGCTCTGAACTCCGTATTTTATAAACCGATATGGAAAGTTCAAAAGTATATATTTTTACCGTACAACTCCGTGAAGGCTGAACAGATTTGGATGAAATTTGCTAACGATGTGTATTTTATTCCCTGGAATAACACATATTATTATCCCAAAAATGCATACGGATATTATGATATTATAGAATAACTAACAAACCCGGCGAACTCCGTTTCGCCACCAGATGACTTCTATAAACCTCACGGAGCCCGAGACCTTTCCAACGAATGCAAAACCGTGGAAATCGGTTCGTGCGTTCTGGAGTTATAGCGTCAGGAAGGAAAACCCGACTTATTTTTATATAGTATAAAATACTTAGGCGAGACTACGAGGCACACCCAGAAAAAGAACTAAACACTTCAGTGTTACGGAGAAGAACGGAAGTCCATCACGGAAGACATAAATCAGCATTAATTATTGCAGATACGTCACTAGGACTATCGTAATTAACTCCAACACAATGTTGCAGCTCGACAGCTAGAACTTTAGAAACCGGTTGAAATTATAAACCGCGTCTAGAACGATACCGGATACCGTTCACTTCAATTCGACGCCTATACTTGCAAGGACGTAAGCTCGAGCCATTATAAACATTGGACCAAACTAACGTTTACTGTGTCATTTGTTCCTCTATTTAATCTTTCCTCAGTGAGAAAATAAATTTATTTTGAGTTTTTTCATTCGCACGGGTTTATATTTTTGAAGACAACATTATTTTTTTAATCAATTGGGCATTATCTTAAGCAAGTCATCATCATCATCATTTCAGCCATTGGACGTCCACTGCTGGACAAAGGCCTCCCCAGCGATCTCCAAAGGGGCCAGTCTGCATCCAGCGTTTCCCTGCGGTCTCTTTTAGGTCGTCTGTCCATCTTGTGGGTAGACGCCGTTAGCAAACGATAGCAAATAGTATACAGCGAATTTCGTGTTGATATTTTATAGGATGGCAGAGTACTTCAGAAAAGATGGCAAAATACATTTATTTTGAGACTTTCTATCTCCTCTGCCATCCTATAAAATATCAATAAAATTTTATTCTAAAAATAATGCCTAATCGTTTTTTTATTCATACTCCGTAATTTTATTCTTTGAAATTTTGAAAACCTGCGATATAGAGCTGTTCCTGGTGAGCGCAGCCTTAATAAAGACGCAATCTTCCACCGCCACCTATATCCTGATGTTTAATGATCGGGATATTACGTAATAACGAACCAGTCCTCACTATCTAGCTGGAGTCTAGAGTTGACTATAATTAGATAGAGCAGGGAAATATGAATAAGGTGGCAATGGAATATTTATGAATGGGGTAAGTAAGGCACTAATGCTCAGAAAAAAATAATGGAAGTGTCATACCTACAGTTTCCCCTTTAGCAATCCCCCTCCCCCTCTCCTCATTGGTCATTCATTTGATGTGTTCTGTTCAGTTGTGTGCCACTCAATATTGAAGTGTGCGTTTTTTAAAAATAGTAGATAGGCTTACGTTTGGCCGCCATCTCGCCTGATGTTAAGCGACGATGCGGTCTACGATGGAGCACGCTTGCACGCGTTTGTAGAACTAGTAAGAATATGTCAGTGTGTGTGCAATACGTGTTTATCTCACCCTCTTCAGTTTTTGGCAGTGTTTTTTTGGTACTAGCACGAGCTTAAGGCAGATCCATTTTATATAATGATCAAAGAAGTAATGTGATAATACGATGTTCTATTTAAGGGCCCACTCCCGGACCGGAGCTATCACTTTAGCACAGATTCAAAAAAAATTAAGCTGTAAATTACAGAGTAAAGAAAAATTTAAGAAATCGATTAGGCATTATCTTTGAAAATATAGTAATATTTTTATTTAGCCAACTACTAATAATGGACATATTACACTTTTTTAACATACATAGATCTATACGATTACCTATTACAACATTCACCACAAAAGTGGTTAAATACTAAAACTAAATAATCAAATAAACAAAATAAAACGTTATATATTATAGCATAACGTTCTAATATTAAATAGATTTTTCGTTAATTTTGTACCATATCCAACATCTATAATGTTTGGAAAATCAATGGTCAATAATTGGTTTTATCTTAAACATAAATAATGGCACTGCTAGTCACGAACTAATATTTTTAAATGACTTCATTAATTATTTTCTGACGTACCCGAGGTTTAATTGAGTTTTCCTATCAACCAGCCATATTCCTATGCAGGCAAACTTTTGTTCACTACAGAGTAATATCAAACGAATTGGCCGCGTGCCAACGCCACGCCGCCGCTGCAAGCACAAATTAAACCTAGTTGAAACAAGCTTAATTTACTGCTATTTTAAATTTTTATAAGTCTTATCTTCTATACGGGGTGTAAGAAGAAATTTTCTTTCGGCGCGCTTTGTTTCTAAAAACTATCGAATCCATTAGGAATCGATTCCGGGATAAAAAGTATTCCATTTGCTAATCCAGAATAGGTATAAACTATTTAAACATCAAAAATGTATGCTATCGACAAATAAAACAAGTGCCCTAACACACGAAGAGCCATCAAAATTTTATATTTAGCTTGTTTTTTTAGCTTTAGGTATTTTGGCGCCTCTTGCTATCTGGCACCTAGAGCGACCACTTTTCCACTCTACCCAGGGCTGGTTCTGCTTGATTGGCATGAGATTGCGTAATGAGAAGAGCTATGAGTTTCTTTGAGGTTAAGTTAAACTTCGGGATCCTCGCACCAGTGACAAAAGAAAAATCCTTATTTTTCATAAAACACACAACTGTACACTCAATGAACCAAAAAAGAATATGCAAAACGATTGCGGGCAATTTTGAATGCAATGTTTTCTGTTTGTTTTCAGGCAACCTTGAATCTAGGATACCGGATTCAAAGCAACAGATAATAATTAACTAAACCTCCTTGGAACATGATTGAATGGAAGTGGATTTACATTGATGCTAACAGTTTTGGCGCCAACGTAAAAAATATATGTCG
The DNA here is from genome assembly GCA_932305915.1 of Agriopis marginaria. Taxonomy (NCBI): domain Eukaryota; kingdom Metazoa; phylum Arthropoda; class Insecta; order Lepidoptera; family Geometridae; genus Agriopis; species Agriopis marginaria. The sequence continues at coordinate 9,097,476 of OW029933.1, forward strand.
TCTTGTATTGTAAACTTGTTGTGTATTTTCGGGTAATATTAAGTACATCGATTTAAAACTAAAGTAACTAATGGATGATTCACAAACCCTGAGGTCACAGATGATTATCTGGGAAGCTAACCTCCCCGTTTCCGAATTGCCTACATTTAGCAAACCACAGCTCTCTCTGCCTTCACAAAGTCATGTTTGCCAACATTGACATAATATCGTATACAGAACTTGGCTGGGAGGCTGAAAGCTAGTTATTTTAGCCAGACGTTGAAGCTAAAAGTAAATATGCAACCTACTTAAATTTGCGCTCAAATTCTGAAACGTTTTCCCCTAACATTTACACCGGGCATAATAAAAAGCGTTTATCGTATTACGTTTCCTATATTAACACAATATTTAGTTAAAGGATGTTGATACTGATCTGGTAATTACTTAAACTAAATTACTACAAGTAGGTATAAGTAGGTATAAGTAGGTACTGTTATTTTTACTATAAAATTTTGGCAGGTAAGTACCTACGTAATTATTAGGTACTAGCTGTGCTCGCAGTTTCAACTGCGTAGGGATGAAAAACGGTGATGAATAATGATTGTAGTGATAAAAAATGGTTCTCTCAAGTCACGCAACTTAGCCCAATGTTCAGCTACTGCTGTCTTACGTATATCGATACGTTTGCCGATTCGTGCCCTCAAAAACACGTCGATCCCAACGATTACCAGTTCTGTGACAGACATGACCGGCCGACTGCCACTTCAGCTTGCTCAGCAACGGCCTTAGGGTGGAGCGAGAGGAACGCTCTAGGCGCCAGATAGCATGAAGCGCCAAAATGCTAAAAGCGAAAAAAGCGAGCAAAAAATTAAACTTTGATGGCGCTTCACGCCTCGGGGAGGGGTGACGGGCAGGCGTGCAGTGCATTTGCATTGTTTGTGACCATCATACAATTTTGATGTGAGTTTACCAATATCTTGGATTAGCACATGGGCTACTTTTCATTCCGGAAAAATTCTCGATACTTGTATGATCGTTTTCAGAAATGAAACGCGCCGACAGACAATCTCGCTCTACCCTGATTAAGGGCTAGGGCCGGCGCTGGCTTGCTCATACGCTGAGCTGTTACAGTGACTTTGATTCGTTGGTGATTTACTAACCCTCTGAGACACGCTGAGCATCGTCGGGCTATTTCTATTGTGTGTTGAGCGACTTTGATCTTGCTGACCGACCCAACTGTGACAGTGCTAACAGGCGAGTTGGTGGTCAAATGCAGAATTATTCGCGATAAAAAAACAGTCGTGTGGATTTTCGACCTCAACCGCCGTCTGAGCAACGTGAGAGAGAGGAGGAGAAATATTATACCACTAATTCTCTCCAGTTGGTCCAGCGTATTAAAAACCACTCGTCAGTGTCCAGTTTTTGACATCGTAAGGCATGATATGACAGACAGAACGTAGCGCGTTCTGAAATTTTTGTGGAAATGTTGATGAAAAAACTCGCATAAAACAAACCTGACCGAAATGTGACAGGTACATTACTATTGCTAAAAGTACTCCATTGAGCTTTGTAAATTTCAGCTCCCAAATGAATAATATCCGGCAAATAAAGATCTCAGAAACACGATTAAATTGTTACTACATTAATTCACTTATCACTATTGTTATGACTTTAATCTCATTCTCAGATACAAGTTAAAATGTCGATCGTGATTGCGCAGACCTTGGCTCAGAGGAATTGTTTCCAAAAGCTTTTTAGTAAAAAATATATGATAATAATATGGGCCAAAGTGACCTTGCATGGTTTTAATGATTGTGGGATAGTTGATCTCATGTTACTTCAGTCAAACAGTGATTTAAATCGTTTTGGACCTTGCATACGGTGCAAGCGCTCAACTTATAACAATGCTCAGTTCAAACGATGCGTTGTAAACTGGCGCGAGCAATAAATACGCAAGTACTGTACGTCGTCTGTAACAGGCACGCGCAGGATAGTAATAATTAATAGTACATTATTCCCGCGGTTTGTAATGAGTGCGTTGCTGGCAGCGATTATGATGGCCGAAAGCGCAGCGTAGCGCAGGTCCAGGCCATCACAGCGCGGTCAGCATTGCAGCCCTTGATAGACAAGCTGGAATAAAGGACGAGATCGAAGATCGAAGCCTTTACAGCGCGGACAGCATGGGCTGCAATGCTGACCAAGCTTAAAGGCAGAGAGCGCAGCTAAGGTTAGCTTGAGGCCATCATAGCGTGGCCAGCAGTGCAGTTATTGCGGACCAAGGCTAGTATGTATACTTGTATAGTGCTTCACTCAAACAATGCGAGTAATATAAATAAAATCAGCTTAGTATAAAGTATTTTATTTTAATTATTGGGCATAGTAGGTGCTTGTTATGCCTATACCTCTTTACACACACCCACGCCCACGCCCACACCCACACCCACACCCACACCCACACCCACACCCACACCCACACCCACACCCACACCCACACCCACACCCACACCCACACCCACACCCACACCCACACCCACACCCACACCCACACCCACACCCACACCCACACCCACACCCACACCCACACCCACACCCACACCATGAGAATATTATAACCATTTTTGAGTAAGAATATTCGTATACATCCTTATCTAGCTGCGCAGGTTAGATGAGCCGTGTACAAAGTCCAATATGGGTGGACACGGTGCTAGTAACCTGCTCAACTTAGAACAAGAACTCCTGAACTCGTGCAAGTTCAGTATGCATGATACGTGCATCTTTCTTTAGTTGCGCAGATTAGGTGCGTCATGTCCTAGGTCCATTAGTTTCACGGTGAGCTCATAGTATTATTAATTAAGAGCATGCAGCTATAGCAATATTTTCTTGCTGTAGTTATGTTGTATAACCTGGTACAGTAATAGCGACAACCAACAATTATACGGTAATTTTAAGGTAATTAACGGTAAATAATAGGGCCATATTCATGTTTTTGAAGTCGGCACACTTGTGGCCGCTTTTACTTTCAATTATAATGGTGTAACACGAAATATGAAATGGTGGTATGAAAAAGACGGTAAGTTCTAAATCAAGGGTTTTTAAAGTTCACGGGGTTTTTAGGTAAAAAGCCACAGGAGAGTCACTACGTTACCATAATCATCATCTTAAAATAAAGAGAAAAAAGAACTCAACAAAGAGTACTGTTTGAGGAGTTTATCTATTTAGCTATCTTAGTGCACTGGGCAGGGGCTGTAACGTGAGCTCGTAAAAGCGATTCAGTTTAGGTGACGGGAAATTACGTGAACGTGTACCTTAATGTGCCGTGATATGGTTTGCGGTTGCGTTACTTTTCGCAGTCTCCTATATTGAATCGCAATAAAAAGGTGAACAGTAGGGCTTATAGACTTAAAGACTACAACGACACGCTTTTCAGACCGATCTTCGCCTTTTGGCTTCCAGTAACTCACGTTACTACCTAAAGTTTCATCTCTATCTTCTCTATCCCTACATAGTATAAAATAAAGTCGCTTCCCGCGTCTGTCTGTCTGTCTGTATGTCTGTATGGCCGCTAACTCCTTCTAAACCACGCAATGGATTTTGATGCGGTTTTCACCATCAGTTAGATAATTTTTCACAGCTCGAAATATTCGAATGTAATTTTTTAAGTGTTAAAAATGTTTGTCAAAAGAAGATTAAAAGTGCTCGAAAAAATTTAAGTACATACTGGTAAATGCACAAAACGTACGGTGCCAAAACTCAAGAACAAAAAAAAAACCAAAGCTCTACTAGCAGTTGTTACTAACTTTGCAATGTTTTGCTCGTGTACTATCCAACATGTATCAAAGAAACATTGACATAATTATTCACTTATTGACCAGCGCCTCAGAAACAGTGATGTACCTACCTATTCACATACAATTCGATCCCTTGTCTTGTTTACCCAACCCCTCTATAAATCGAGTGTTAAGAAACAAATAGTGCTAGGAATACCGCCCTGATGTATAGTAGAATTAATCAGGGTAGTCGGGGCTGTTCATTTGTTTAGAAGTTAATCAATTAAGCACGCTTTATCGTTGGAGGTCGTTTTTGCCGGTCTTTTTAGTGAAATTTTATTTTCTTTCAGAGAGATTAAACCATCTTAATGTAATTAGAACTGTACAGGGTTATGAAAAAGAGTATGCTAAGCCGAAAGGAGGTCATTGTACTTATAATTATGAACAACTTTTACTACGGGACCAACCCTGAAATCGCGTAAAAAAGATCAGCTGCTCCATATAAAACAGTCATTCATCGATAAAATGTATGGAGCAGCTGATCTTTTTTACGCGATTTCAGGGTTGGTCCCATAGTAAAAGTTGTTCATAATGATGAGTATAACGAAGCCCATTCGGCTTAGCATACCCTTTCCTCATAACTCTGTATAGACAGTTTTTTTCCTAATTATTACATCATGGAAACATGCCGTTAATTAAAAAAAAAAAAAACTAGTGGAATAAAAAAAAAAACAATAATCGTTTCCTTTAAAGTTTTGTGAGATCAAAGTTGCGTGAAAATTACAGTACAATTACACAGCCAGTAAACGTCCACTAGTGAACAAAGGTTTCCTTCTTAGAGAGGGTGTTGCCATAACCCCTTGGCCGGTGGTTTGGGGATCGCAGTACGTTCACCGTGTACTAATAGGATGCTGCTGCCCATCCTCCGGTGGTTCTGGTCGCAGTTTTAGGACATACCCGGGTCCTACAGAATAACAACAGTACAATAATTAAGCTTAAATATCATAATATGTAACTCCAAAATTATTAGTAACAGACAGTAAATTATTAGTAGTAGTCTTAGCTCAGTTAGATTGCTGTATGATCCACCCTGTAATTAATGTAGTGAATTATACACAACACATATATTATCTTGTTCCGCTTTAGTTGGCACGTGTATCTCTAAATACTACTTAACACGTTAAGTGCGAAGCGAGGCCTAAATCACCCCTGATGCAACTTCCCTGTGGTGCGGCAAGCAAAAAAGTGAATTTCTCTGTCGTGCGAATGGCATAGCTTTGGTTTGGTCCAGTGTAGGAAAGAGATAAATATATATTTGAGATCACTAATGGTTCCGGACTCGGTGGTGTACCTACCTTGGTACCGGATGTCTTAGGCCTCGTGCCGCACTGAATTAATATAATTTTAATGCAGTGCGGAACGAGGCTAAAACGTCCCATATCCCCCCTGACCTCGTACCGCACTCAACGCGAGCTTCCCGCGACCAGTGTTGTGCATCACGTCGATTGGAGAGCACGTCCTTTTACAGCGCCGAACATGTCTAAACGATGTCGGAAGAAGTTAATTTTAAAAAACCCAGAAACAGAGCCAAAACAGGTAAGTTTTTAATGAAAAAATCTTCAGTAAGTACCTAGTTTTTTCTTATCTTGGTAGCTATGTACCTAAAGTAAGTGTAAGATATTATTACTTAAGTATATTATACCTAAAGATATTATTGGTAATAACGATTATTGACGTACCTAATACTTTGCAACATATCTAGAATTACCTATTATTCTATATCGTGATAATAATGTTATTATTATTAGGACTTAACACTTAATTAACATTTTTGTTGGTAGTGAAAAACTCCACAAGAAACGCAAAGCGAAACGTCGATATTATTAAAAACGTCGATATTATTTTTCCCATCACTAATCGCAGCGAAAATTTGCCCTATTTCAGTGCGTTACGAGGTGTATAAGATCCCATATTTTGTTTTGCTAATAATTCCTAAACTAGCCATCAGATCCCGGGGCGACGGTGGATTAGGGTTCATCAATTCACTGTCTATATCAATAAGGACCAAAATTCTCATTTATCTTTGATTTCGCGCCAGAAAATGGATTTTAGTCTGTAAAAGGAGGTGGGGTCTAATAGACCGCGTGTCGCCCTAACGTCTGGTCACGGTACGGGCCGATTATACCTCGTGCCGCAGGAACGGAAAGTATGCAAAAATTGGTGCCGCAGCTAACGTGTTAATTGTATTTTGTAAAGAAATCCGATTATTTTATGTTAACCTTTACTGTCTCGCTGCTGGGAAAAAGTATACCCCAATATCTTCCATAGTCTCAACACGACCAATGTTTCTTTAGTCTCTCGAGCTCGTCGCGCTATAAGATGCGGGAGCGACTTGGAAGTCCAATGTTCAGTGGCGCTCGAATAAAAATAATAATTTTCATATCGTTTTTTGAGCGAGAAAATACTTGATACTTACATAGCCAGTTACTAACTAGCCGGTGGCGGGATAGGTGCCTAAGCACAGTAGTCCACTGTCGCCCCGTCAACGAACCGCCAATGAGATCAAGATGACGTATCTAAAAAAGCGATACAAACGCATGATAAGTAGGTATCATGTACAAACGTTTAATGACGAGTGGCACGTCTGTCATCCAAGCGTCGTCATTTCGTCCGCCGCTTCACTGCTAAAATACGGCCCTAAATTGTAACGGGACGTAATGCCGTAAATACAAAACACGCCTGCTGCCGTATTTTGATCCCAATCAGAAATGTACGACTCAAGCTCTAAATTCTCCGTCTTCGTCATCTTCATTCTGAATTACTGAAACAAAGAATGTAGCATCGAAACTTTTCTATAAAGTTCAGACAAAAACTTTCATAGTATTTATCGCTGCATAGTATGGTAGCTGATCTTATCCGTGCCTAAAACTGCCGGCGTGCCGTAGCCTGGTTTCTATTTTGAGTCCATCGGTCGCAGTGGACACACTACACACTACCACCCCTTCCTCGTGAAAATTCCAAAGATTCGTACACAATGATTTGCGTCGTCTTTTATGATACGTACTGCCAATAATGAAACTCCCTGCCGTCCTCCTTGTTTCCTGAGAACTACAATGTAGGCATCTTCATGATAGAGTGAATAGATTTCTTCTAGATCAACGTGTTCCATCCTTGGCTACACCATCGCTTTCCAGGCGAGTTGGTGGCCAAACGTAGATCTATTCTAAATATAAAAAAAGAGCCGTACGTCATCCTTAACTCGGTTCGATTAAATCTCGTTTGTGATGACTACAATGGACATGGACAATCGCTATTAGACGTTTTTACAGTTCTCAATATAAGTATCAATTGCAAATATTTGCAGATCATTCGATTAATTATTGTCTAAGAATGTAGCGTGTTACTACACCGATACCGTAGGCATTTTAGTTTGATTCCAGCTATATTGGTTTTGACGTTGATTAATACTCGTAGGTAACCGTTTTCACTTGATATCAATAGTTTAATTAATAACGTTTTGTGGTTTCATTGATAAGCTTAAATTATTAAGGCCGCTTATGGCACTACCTCGTAGTGTTTTCTATGTATAAAGAGTTTCTATGTATCTCTATGAAACAAAGATAGAGGTGGATTAAGAAAAGGCTATATTAAGGGGGTAAAGAGGGTTGCAAGTTTACATAGAAGTCTAATAGGCAATAGCTACTCATTTCATATTTAAATGTTTTTATTTTTATTTTCTGTGCATTTAACAAAACACTATTTCAATGTTTATTTACAACAAACAATATGTTATTTATATGTTGTTTATGTTTATTTCAGACTACATTTATAATATTAACCCAGAATGATTTGATATAATCATATCGCCCGAATAAAAATTCAGATAAAAGTATACTTACTTATTAGATACGTTATATCGTATTTCTTATAACGTTTACGTCATTTACTTTATCAATATTTGCCAATTTCACTTTTCCTCGAGTAGGGAAGAAAGTATCAGATTACTAAACTGCGACATGTTCTAAGTAGTCACATTGATTCCCGCAAAAAAAAAACTGTTAATATAATCCCTGTATGGTATCAATAAATTAAGGCATCATGTATCGTGTATAGGGCATCAATAAATTAAGGTTTTGGGTAGCTCTAAAATACATTTGGTCAGTAAGGAAAACAATAGTGTGCAAATAATATCTCATCATCATCATCATCATTTCAGCCATAGGACGTACTAATATGACAGCTCTTTCTGTTCCTGGGTGTGACGTAGGAACGGTCTGAGGCGCAGTTGCGTGGAAGACAGGACTGGCAGTAAATTTTTTAAATATATATTGTTAAATAATAATAGCCTTGCGTCTGCCCGCCAACTCGCTTGATGTTAGTCGATGATGACATGTGATTTACGATTAAGCACGCACAAGAAGAAACCGATTCACTTGTGATTACACCCATCAGATTGTAACTATTAGGGAACACCCATTCAGGCAGCGCATTCCGCAGACTAGCAGTTCGTACAATAAAAGTGGAAGTATAATTGGTAACACTACTCTTCCAACTGTAAATGGAGGTGAACTGTAACCAAATTAACGAACACCAGGAGCACCAGTGAGATGGGGATCCCATGCCTGTTTCTGAATGGTGGTAGATATTTCATCATCAAACGCATTTCCAAGAAACTGTTTTGGCTGTAGGTGGTAATGGTAACACACAAAATTACTCATACATAGCATATAAACGTTAAACACAATACTTTCCTTATTGCTCATCAGGTCATCATCATTATTTCAGCCATAGGACGTCCACTGCTGGACATAGGCCTCCCCCATCGATCTCCAAAAGGGCCGGTTGGAAGCGGCCTGCATCCAGCGTTTCCCTGCGGTCTCTTTTAGGTCGTCTGTCCATCTTGTGGGTGGACGTCCTACGCTGCGCTTACCAGTCCGTGATCTCCATTCCAGAACCTTTCGGCCCCATCGGCCATCTGTTCTGCATGATATGTGCCCTGCCCACTGCCACTTCATCTTGCTAATCCGGTGGGCTATGTCGGTGACTTTCGTTCGTCTACGGATCTCCTCATTTCGGATTCGATCTCGTAGAGAAACCCCGAGCATAGCCCTCTCCATAGCTCGTTGTGCTACTTTGAGCTTGCTTATGAGGCCCATAGTGAGAGACCACGTTTCAGTGCCGTATGTCATCACTGGTAACACACACTGGTCGAAGACTTTCGTCTTAAGGCACTGAGGTATTTTAGATGAGAAGACGTTGCGAAGTTTACCGAACGCTGCCCAGCCGAGTTGGATTCGCCGATTGACCTCTTTCTTGAAGTTTGACCTACCTAGTTCGACTGTTTGACCTAGGTAGACGTACGCGTCAACAGCTTCAAGAACTGAGTTCCCGACTGATACTGGGGTGGGCACAACATGGATATTTGACATGACCTTTGTCTTGTCCATGTTCATTTTAAGGCCCACCTGTTGGGAGACTCGGTTGAGGCCTTCGAGCATTATGCTGAGATCTTCCATCGATTGTGAGTAGGTGAGTGATGTACTCGCCGTTGATGTTGATGCCTAGTCCTTGCCACTCCAGGAGCTTGAAGGCATCTTCCATTGTGGCAGTGAACAGTTTCGGAGAGATAACGTCTCCCTGTCTCACGCCTCTTCGCAATGGAATTGCCTTCGAACTCTGCTCCTGTACTCGGACCGACATGAATGAACTCGGAATAATATCTCACTCAGCTGTAAAGTTTTGTACATAGGTATTTATTATTTACTACTTAGCTATTTAAGACGCAGAATAAATCCCCTTAAAAACTGTCATGATGAAAATCGTGAATAAGGGTATTCACGATTTTTATCATGACAGTTTTTGACATCTTGACAAAATCAAACATCAATCAATCAATCATCTGTCAAAATTCGTAATTTATTAATGTTAAACAGTCGTGATGAAAAATGCAAATACGAAAGGAATAAAATTATACAATTTTGATCTTAATTTTATTTCTGGCCGACAATAAGAGTATAACTGTAAATAAAAATAAACCGGCTATGTGCAAGTTGGGCTCGAGCACTGAGGGTTCTGTACCATCATAAAATACAATAATTATCAATATAAAAAACTATTTCAAAATTATTAAAATATGGCATTTTGATTCGGTCGACGTTTGAATGGTACGGTCGTCCAAGTAACGAAATTGCCAGTTATAACTTAGTAATGAACAGAAATTTGTCACCATCTCGCATTTGCCATTATTTATTATTTGTTGTTATACTTTAGTGTGTACTATAATCATGCCAAGTTTGACGCATGTACGCACTACCGTTTTGACATTAGAGCAATTACAAAAATACGTAACAAAATACGTTTGTTGTATAGGGACCACTTTCGTTTTTACTTTTGACTATTTAAAGGTAGGACGGACAGACATACATGCAGACAACGTAGGCTCAGTAAGGTCCCGTTTTTACCCTTTGGGTACGGAACCCTAAAAAGTGGCTACCGCTGGCAAGGTATTATACACTAAGTCGTAACTTTGCAACGAGTATGACTATTAGATGAATTATTATGTAAGTAATTTGCTTAGATTTTATATTCTTCTGAGTATTTTTTATCTTAATTCAATTTTAATTGCGTTTTGATTATACCTACCGATTTACTTACGTACCTACTCTAAATTTTCAGACTAGAATAGATAATTGGTAAAATGAAGTGAAATGAATTCATTTCTGTAATTACTTTAACACGAAAAAACTTAAGTAAAATGAATAAAAACCCAGTCAAGTGCGAGTTCGATTTGCACACCGAGAGTTCCGTACCATCTCATAATATATTTGAGCTATGAATTAATGAAAATTATATTCAGTTTCGGTACCGTAGCACTTGGCCGATTTTTATAAAGTTTTTTAAAAAAAAAAAACAAGTTTTAACTATAATAACACCAACTTTGCACGCGTTTGTATTATATTTATTTTTACGGTAGAGCAAAAGCAAAACAAAAAACGCTGTCTTAATCCTTTTCATTATTTACCTTTTCTTTATTGAAACTTAATAAAATACCCGGCATTATATAAACATTATGTGAAAATTCCAACCAGCTACCTAATACGGTTCAAAAGATACATCCCTTTAAACGGACGGACAAAGTAGGCTAAGTTATAGGCAATGGTTATAGGGTTCCGTTGAAACCCTTTGGCGATGGAATCCCAAAAACAAGGCTTGATCGCCCAAATTAATGTGCGATACAGACATCCATTACTATTTATAAGGCATAGTGGAATGATAAGACACATAATGGTGTGTACGAGTACATACATAAATTAACCTTAATATCCTATTTTGGGTCATGCAAGAAACAATTTACGCTCTTAAATACACAACAAATAGCTACATTATTGTAATTAGGTAGGTACATTATACTAATTGAAATGCACAACTTTTACTATGAGACTAACACTGAAATTGTGAAAAAAAAAACAGAATTTTTTTTCGTATTAGGCTTGCATTTGACCTCTAACTCAGCGATGATACGGTCTACGATGGAGCACGCTTGCCTAGATGAAACAGATTTACTCGTGATTTGACGAGACCCAGATTGTAACTATCAGGGAACATCCATTCAGGCAGCGAATTCTACAGATCAGCACAATAAAAGTGAAATCGAAGAGCTTCGAAGACCTGAAATCTCGTTAGAAAACGGTCATTCAAACTCGACAAAATGTATGAAACAGCAGTTTTTTTTTGCGATTTCAAGGTGGTCCTATAGTGAAAGTTGTTAATTTTGATGAGTATAAAGTATATCACACGTTTCTGTTTAAAAAAATATTTAAACCACACTATGATATTTTTAGCTTATCACAATTACTATTATTTCGCACCTGACCAAAAAGTTAAGACGCGGTACAATCGCAAAACTTACCAAAAGAAGTGTTTTTAAACGCTTTGTGTGACGTGACAAAATTAGCTGATCAGATAAAAAAAATACTACAAGTAGGAAAAACCCCTTGGTAATAATCTTAACCGAATAAAATTTTTAAAAATTGTCTAGACTCTTAAAAAAACATATTACAAATTGCACAATAAAAATAGCTTCTGAATTGAAGAACTCAAACAAACGAATTTGAAAAACGAATTGAAAACGAATTTGAAATCGTGATCAGACTGCGCCTTAAGTACATAATTTTTTGAACTCACTTTGATAAATTACTATTTACTGAAACGGCAAATGGTGGTAATATGAAACCCTTTTTTCATTCCCAATTTACATGTCATGTGTATTTAGGTACGTGTATCTTATACCTAAAATGACAGCCATCATCCTTGAACTTAATGGAATCTAGTGACACCTTAATTTTATCAAAATCGTTTTAGTATTAGGAACGTTAAGGTATTTTTAATGAGAGTGAGGTATGCTACATTATTTTGTAGTGCTTGTGAAATGTGATCCGCCAAAGATACCGTTGTCGGATTTTTTTATTTTAAATACGTAGACTTGTACTTTGCATCGTCGGGTAAATAGAAGCATCTAATCAGCACCAGTAAAGATATCTACGTCTCATTAAGCCGCACTAGTATCTGAATCTATTTAATTATAGATGGTTATATGCCTTATCTTAACGAAATATAGCTATTCAGCCCTCAAACTATCTCCATTGAGCTGTCTCCCGAAATAATTGATGTAATCCTAGAGAGCTCACTTACAGCAAACGGGACGAAGGACCCTGTTAGGAATTTCGATTAGACATGTCCTTATGTAGCAAGTAACGTTTGGACATGGTACTTGCAGAATACTTATTATTGCTAGTAGATGTGCAAGTTTGTGCCGTTTGGGGACGAGTCTTTGTGTATGCGACACGCTAGTGGCACGCTAGTGGCATTTACAACTGAGTGCTACCGTTTTTTATAAGCTTTTATTTAACTTGCCCTATTATTCTGCGTGGGACAAATCTTGCAACTGAATTTTAGACCGGTTATCCTCAACTGATTGAGCTGAAATTTGACATACTTATGTAAGTTCAGTGACAATGCAATTTTATGGTACCATTGAGCTGGTCTGATGATCGAGACAGAAGGTGATCATAGGAACTCCTAAACGAAACGACGTAGTCCCATCAAGTTTAGATTCGTTGGATTTGTCTTTCCAAGCACGACGTCTAAAAGCTTGTTCAAAAAAGTTTTTTAAATTAATATATTATTGATGCCATAGTTGGCAAACAAGCAAATGGGCTGCAGTAAGCAGTCACCATAGTGAGAGTCGCTGGCATCCAGTGGATGCAAAAGGTAGGCTGTCGTTCAGTGTGGAGGTTAAAGGGGGAGGCCTATGTTCTGCAGTGGACGTCTTCTGGCTGATGATGATGAAGCAGTCACCATCGCCTATGGATATCTGTCATACCAGAGGCTTCTGCACAAATGCCGTATTACAGCCTTTTTAAGTACCCTATGTTGTGATACCCCGTGACACGCTAAATTGTGGGTGCCGTTGGCTTGTCCTAAACATCACCGTTCGGCATGACAGAGGGTTTCAGGCGGCCTGAAAATTGACATCAGAACTCGCCTCTTAGTCTATACTTAGCTACGTACGAACTTACATAAAGGCTGATGTGCTAGTAGGTTGTTACATTTTGTGTCATCGTTTGATATAAATAAACCTTTCTAGATTAGTATTATCTTAGCATACGTTGGTTATTAATTACTGATATGAAGATATATTATGTAAATTTAAATATCTAGGTATAATATATACAAATGACTATTACGTGCATACATTTGATTTACAAATACATAAATTTCTGGTTGGGTTGGCGTTCCGTTGGGTCTGGTGAGAAGATTTTTGCGATTTCTAGATTGGTCAGTGTAAACAACGTATTGATGAAGTACATTGACCTCCTTTTAGCTTAGTACCACCGTTTTGTGTAGCCCTGTATGACATTAATAGTGTGGTATTTACAGACTTGCTGGTAAAAAAAATGCAAGCATCCTCTTAAGTAGGTACAGCTTCAATACCTCAAAATAAACACAACTTTTGATATAAGAATTAAAAAAAATCGCATAAAAAATCAGCCGTTTCATATATTTTGTCGGAAGTGTTTTTTTTTGCATGTAATGACTGTTTTTTTTCTCGTTAATTTTGAAAAGTCGTAAACCAAAGTTGTTTGTTTTGGTGTAAGTTATACCAGTAATCCTTATACCTATTAGTTAGTAGTAAGTAAATTACAAAATCAACCGAAACCAAAATCTTACTATTTGTATCTCTAAATAGCTATTATTTTGCTAGGTAATACCTAAATCCTTACTAGTCATTATTCCGTGTCCCTGCATAAAGCTTACTATTCAAGTCTGTACATTATGCATGAGCTCAGAGTAAGATGAGCCCGTCAATGCATTAATAACGACCGAGATGTCAGGCTCTTGCCTCCATCAAGAATTATTTATATTTATGGCTATTTTAGCTTGCAACTTAATTTTAAAAGTAGTTATTACGATTTTTACATTACTCAGTAATAGGTGTTTTTAAATTGAAGGCTAAGTTATGTTACGCGGGATAGCTAAAGGCGAGCAGCTATCTCACTCGCACGATTTTATAATTTTTGAAGAAAAAAAAACATGTTATATTTGTAAAAAAAAATTTTACCTCCTTCGTAATCTTATAAAATACTAGCGGTCCGCCCCAGCTTCGCACGGGTATAGATTATAGCCTATGTTACCCGGGGATAGTGTAGCTTGCCATCAGTGAAAAAAAATTTCTAATCGGTTCAGTAGTTTCGGAGCCTATTCAATGCAAACAAACAAACAAACAATCAAATCTTTCCTCTTTATAATATTAGTATAGATTAACATGAAAATTACTTTTTATACCTAGCGAAATAATACCATTTGCTATGTTATTCTGAGTAATATACAAAACTTTTTTAAAATTCTCACTTAGTGATTTTATCTTCAAAAATGTGTAAAAGATATCTGGCCAGTAAGCGTGGCCTTAAACACTGCACCCTCTTTTATTTTGCATCGTTGGGTAAAAACGGCAAGCTAGGCTACTTATGAATAATTACAAAGAACCAAATTCACAGATATAGCTATTAAAATTTGCAAGTTGAAGTGGCAATGAGCATTGAGCAGCCCACTTTGCTCGAAAAACCTATAACAAATGAGGAAGAAAGAAAGGTTCTTGAGTAGAGAACCGGTAGACGCAGCGTAAGCAGGCGTCCCACTAGATGGATGGGCTTCCAGCCGCGAGCCTATGTTCAGCAGTGGACGTCTTCTGGCTGATGATGATGATGAAACCAATTAGAAGAAAGTTTTGAATACTTTGCACGATTCCCACGATATGTTTCCTATCATCACAGAACAATGACCAAGTTATGAGCACAGTTACGAAATTGGGGTTTATTTTGTTTCACCGTTACAGGCGCTGTTCTAAAATTGTCACAATTTCTTTACGAAATGGTGAATATTAGGTCAAAGGTTAACGACTCATCTCACGTTCCCGATTCAAGGGATGTCTCTCAATAGGCTGACAGTGATTTATTAGATCTGCCTAAACAATTCAGCAACTTTGTCTCAGTAAGATATTCAAAAGCTCTTTGAGGGGTGTTCGCAAAAAGCGTAGAATTTAAAGTAACAGGGTAACAAATAGTTTTTCGTGTATAGGATTTGTTTGACTGCGAGAACTACTTACCGATTTATTACAAAACTGTATGGATTGAATGTGCTGCGTTAGTAATTTGTGTATAACATTATTAGGGGGAGGTTTGCTAAGTAAGCTATACTCAGCAACTTTGATTCATATCTTCTCTACATAGTATAAATTAAAGTCGCTTTCCGCGTCTGTCTGTATAACTAACTCCTCCAAAACCACACAAACAGATTTTGATGCGGTTTTCACCATCAGTTAGATTTTCACGTAAGGTTTATACATATAACTAGCGACCCACCCCAGCTTCACACATAAATTACACCCGTGCGAAGCCGGGGCGGGTCTCTAGTCAGATATAAACCGCATTTCATAAACTTATAATTTGTCAGGTTTTAATATATATTGCACCTATACATTTTCTTCGACTATTGTTTGCTTAGGCACGTATGTGTGAAATACTATTACCGAACAATTGGTTTTATTAACTGTACTAGTTTCAAACCTTGAAATAGAAAACTCGGCTTGCTCACGTCTGCCTGAAGAACAAGATAATATCCTTGTTACGCAGAGAATCTCCAGCGAAAGTTGACACTGACTGGTCTAGCTCTGTTATTCGCAGAAAATAGCCATCATTTTGCAAATATATGATGCATTTTTCTTACTCCGACTGTACACTGGCGGTGAGATAGCGATTTCAATTTTCTAAACTAAACGTAGTCTGGAATATAGGCAAGTTGAATTTATTTTTAATTGGAAACACAGGCTTACATTTGACCGCCATCTTGCCTGATGTTAAACAATGATACGGTTTACGATAAAGCACGCTTGCCTACAAGAAACCAAAATTAACTCGCGGGTTGGAGACACCCAGATTGTAACTATTGGTGATTTTTTTTACCATAAAAAGCTGATGGTGAACCTATCAACGAAGACATGTTTCAAATCTTTTGAATGAATTCATCAATCAAATCAGAATTATCAAAACTAATGAATTTTAATTACATGGTGGAGCTCACTATGGCAAAAAGACGTCAAGACTTACATGCACCGTACATATTCTATACTAACACTCGCTTTGCGAGAAAGGGACAGGGCTTCTCCGTTCAATCCCCACTCCACATATAATACTAATAATATATTTTAGTAGGTACTTTATAAGCTGGTTTAAATTATTTTTTTCAGTGTATGTATACTATTTTAATTATGTTCTTCGCTAAACGCATTACTTTTATGAAATCCAGCCAGTTAACTACCCTCGAGCGTCAAGTTAAAAAGCAATGTGACTCGCGCTTTCGTAAATTGTCCAAAGAATGGCATCAGGTAATCGCGTCGAGAGTGTGCTGCCGAGTCTACAATATGATGAGTCATAGATGATGAGATTAGATGAAAGTGGAACTATTATTTGTGATTTGCGAGCATGCTTTGTAGTAGTACTTGTAGTATGTCAAACTCTTTATGATTAATGTATAAATACCAACTACTTTATACGTTTACTTCGGAAGCTCTCGTACCGCAGTTTACCCAGATGTTCCGGTAAGATAACCGAAACTAGCAACTTACAATCTGGTCGGAGCGATGGTGGACGAGCGGTTGCACGTGCGCTATACAATCTGACAGCACCCGGTTCGATCCTCGACCCTGCACTAATGACTTAATTAGTACCTAAATAGATTATGTGAAGTTTCGATGCCATCAAAAACGGTGAAGGAAAACAACGTGAGGAAACTCGTACGTCCAAGAATCTTAAAAGTTCAACGACACTCGGTATGACACTTGTGCCCTGGAGGTTGGGGCGGCCCCTTGTATGGGACGCAACTTGTGTTGATACTTTGGCGCCGACACATCTTCCTGAGACACAGGGTAGGGCTGGCGCGGCTGCCAATTCGGCAGAGCAGCACAAGCGACGCAAATATGCTAACCTTGGCAGTGGTTACATATTTGAGGCGTTTGAGGTCGAGACATTGGGCCCTTGGGGACCGGGAGCTCACCTCATTTTCAAAAATCTTTCAGAGCGCCTGGTTAATGCGACGCGTGACCAAAATGCTGGCGTGTTTCAGGCTCAACGCATAAGCACTGCCATTCAACGTGGTAATGCCGCCAGCATGCTGGGTACGCTGCCAACTGGTAGTGGGCTTGAGCATTTGGATTGTCTTTAGACCTTCAACGGTCTATGGGCAGTATAACTGTATTTGTAGTTTTAGTTTTAGCTTGTATTTTGTTTAGTTAATAACGACATTATGACAATCACCAACATGCACTGGGCCAGCATGGTGGATAAGGGCTCATCCTCTCTCTCTGACAGAAGGCATGTATCCCAGAAGTGGGAACACGATAGGCTAATAATGATGATGATCCAGACAGCCTTCGGAAGGATGATCCCAAGTGGCATTTACAACTGAGCGCTACCGTGGGTTGGATTACACGTTAAATGGTAGGTTCTAGTTGTTTGTCCTATGAAATACGCCCACTATAGTCAGCCTTCGGCTGGTCTAGAAAACTCTGACGTCAGCAGGCCTAGCACAGGCCGTGGATAAATTGTCTTTCCACCATATTTATTGCGCAAAAAAGCGGTAAACATAAGTATTATGCATATTCTAGCTTTGGCGAGTCTACGCGCGGATAAAAACGGTGGATAGACAATTTTTCCACGGCATGTGCTAGACCTGCTGGGCTGGAAATTCAGCCTGTGAAAATTACGTTTTAAATGTTAAAGGTTACATGTTTTATTTTAACTAGCGCATGGAAACATAAATGACCCCCTAAAACTTTTGATTATTGATACCAGCAAAAATACAATTCAAACGAATAAAAAAGAATAACTTAAAAGCAAATACGTAAATACAGTGATAATGACGTTTATAAATGATTTTTTTAGATACAGTTCACTTGCCTGCAATAGCTTTGATTCGAACTAGTCCAAAAGATAAGAAAGGTATATTTGAGACAAAAAACCCGGAGGTCCCGTAGGATTTCAACTCGTGTTCGTATTACAAGATAGAATTCTCTACGATAACAAAACATAAGATAGTGACCTCAAAGACTATTGCAAAGGAGGCTTCGTCCGTGGGAAGTAGGTAAGTTTCAGTTCTTAGCATGACGCACATGTTCGTTAAATTTTAGACCGGTGTTAATAGTGACCCATAATTGGCAAGGTTGAACGGTTAATAGGCCGTTGTTTTAGTTAACTGCTATGAGAAAAACCTTCGACACAGTTTGAAGTTAAAGACGTGTCAGGGATTCGCATCAATGTAAATAGGTAGGTTACGCGATGCAGATCGATGGTGGCCGAGCGGTAGCATGATGTGCTTTACAATCTGAGGGCACCCGGTTCGAACCTCGGCCCTGCACCAATGACTTACTTAGTACCTAAATAAATTATGTGCAGTTTCAATGCCATCGCTCAAAAACGTTCAAGGAACATCGTGAGAAAACCTGTATGCCCAAGAACCTCTAAGTTCAAAGACATATGACATGGTAGATTAGGGCCAATCTTCTCTCTCTGAGATAAGACCTGAGTCCCAGCTGTGGGAACACAATAGGCTGATATGATGATATAAAATAAGTAGGTTGAGTTTGCTCTTATAAAACAGAGTAAAATTTTTGATTACCCGTAGACCGTTGAAAGTTGCAGAAATATAAACTCCAGATTCAGTCCCGCTTTCTTCTCAAAAGCAAGCAATACGTCAAGATCGTCAAAATAAACCTGCATCAAACAAAATGCGAGCGCAAAATCACCGTATGAAAAAACACTCGACTCGTAAAAAGAGTTCAAAAACCCCGATCCGACAAAAGAGAGTGAATCTTGACCTTCAAAACTGACACAGTGTTCCGAATCGCGCAGCACATCGCGTGACCGCTCGTGGATAATTGTGCATTGTATGGAGACTACGGAGCGATTAGGAAGTTTACTTTTACTTAGTCGCGTTCCACGACGCACGCGACCACTTTCAACCGCTACTTTCAGTGGCGATCTGCCGCAATAGATACTTGCGGACAGTAATTTAACTTTGTTGTATGAATTTAACTTTTAGACAAACTCTCGATACAAGCAAAGTTTACCATCATTGAATTGGCGAGAGCATGGTGATGAGGTATTATTTACCAATGTACCCATTACCCATGTTTCTGCAAAATAAATATATTGAATTTGAATTATTTTGATAATGAATAATACTAAATATAAAATCAAGCCCGGTGTAGAATTGCAAGACCTCTGGACGCCATGAGCATAACTTAGGTGGGCTTTCAAAACTCGGTCCAAGCATTTATTTGCTCTGAGAGCTACTTGGTGAATTAAACCATAGAAAAAGTGTAGCTACCTCCTTGTAGAACTAGGATCTAAAGCTGGATCTAAAACGGTGCAGCTAATCATTACCTCTCACACTCACACATTATTGCTGTTTGTACAGGGTTACTGGTAATTAGTGAACATGCTATTAAAGGCGGCCTCAGTACATCAAAATGAACAACTTTTGTTCTACGACTTTTTGAAATTCGCGAAAAGGAATGAGGCGTTCCATACAACCTAATCATTCATTTGATAGCCCATTGGCCCAGTTGGTAGTGAGCCTGGCGCTTGGGGGTGTGGGTTCGATTCCCACCTAGGACAAACATTTAAATGATGAACATTTGTGTTTGTTCTATATCTGGATTTTAATATCTACAGTAGTATTCATATATAACGACTTCGCTTATAACGACTAACCTATTTTAGCGACGACATTGTTCACTCAAATTAGGTTTCATAATAAATGTACTCAAGAAATAATCCTGCCGTTTTGTGCGTCATCCGGTTAGTACGACATAGTATCGCCGGTCCCTTGAAGGTCGTTATATCCAGATTCTACTGTATTTAAGTATGTATTTAAAACTATATATGTAATTACCTCAGTCTCTGGCAGCCATATGAGCCATATAACAAGCTTTGCTTAGTTTGGGGTCAGATAACCGTGTGTGCAAAAATGTCCCTAATATTATTATTCACTCCGGACAATATAAATATGCAAGCGCTGATTTTTTTATCGCGAATTTTTATAATTCTTAGAACAAAAGTTCTTTTGACGTATTGAAGCTGCCCTTAAGAGGATGCTAACTGATTACCAGTAACCCTGTATACTAAACACACGGTCATACAGCGTGCAAAAAAAAAATCAGACTGGATGCTGTCGCGGTGCGTCTTGACGCTCTGTTTTCAATATGCATTTATCATTTTACGTTGTTATTTTGTATTGTTGAGTTTTTGTTTATTAATATGATTCCCTTGACAGCTTTTGCATACACATGGTATCTATATAATCATTAAAAAACAATACAATTCTAAGTCTTATGTTGTGTAAGTAACAAAAAATTAAATAGAAGACCAGATTTATAGACTATAGCCAGTAGTAATTTTTAATCGACCTCAAAAAAGAAGGTGGAGGTGTTGTCAATTCGGTGGTATTTTTATTAAAAGAAGGGTGTTGTCAAATCGGTGGTATTTTTGTTTATTTATTATTTTTATCTCAGAACTTCGTCATTTATACTATAAAACTGATCCCAAAGAAATTTAATCAAATTCGGTTAAGAGGTTTGGTTTTTAAATCAAAATAACTGGAATATTTGGTTACTTGGATGACAATAATTGTGTCATCCAAATAAACAAAATTATGTATTTTACAAATTTTGAAGTCGGTTTTATTTTTAAATTTTTATAGATTCATGATTTTAGTTATTTAGTTCATTCAGTTTAAATCTATCTAGGTGCGTAAAGTCTAATACTAATTTGCCATGTTGAAGTACCAATACCAAAAGTAAGTAGTAAGTAAGTAGTATTAATACCTAGATTACCCAGTTTGTATAAAGCCATACTACTGTATATTTATCTATTTTGCATCTGCACACGGTAATATTGTTCAATGCAACAGTGCCAGAGGAATCTATTGACATAATGAAAAGTAAAAGTTCTATGGAAGAACGCACGATGTTACGAGTTGCCGGCATAGATTCTACTAGCCCACATAAAATTAAATATTAATGAACCACAACACAGTTCTAAATGCAATTTAGTTCTATTGCGAAAAACTGTTTTTGGACTCGAGTTTTTTTGATTACGAAATCGGTTATCGAATCAAAAATAGCGTCGTTTTTCTTATTCTTCTTTCCGGAAAGGGAAGAGTGTTTGCATAGGCTCATTGCGAAAATGTAAATTGGTATTTTTGGATCAAAGGGAGCGTATGCGAAAAGGCTTATATCGCGTTTCGTGTTTATTTTCTGTCTTGTTACAATTTAGAGGATTATGTGTGAGTTTGGATTAAACCTTTCTATGGTTAGAAAACATTCTTTCATTGCCGATATCTCTTAGCAGTTTTTTTTTTGTTTTGAAGTACTCGGGAGCTGTATAGTTAGCTATATAGCTAGCTAATTTACTGTTTTGCTGTGTATGGGTTTTAAGTACCTGAAATAAATAAATTATTGTTATAGTGACATTAGTGGCCAACATTTATAGCAAAAAAAAACAACTTACAGTCGAATTGATAACCTCCTCCTTTTTGAAGTCGGTGAAAAAGTAGTTTAAGGGGGAAAGAATTGGCACTTATTATACACGTTTATATGCGCACACTACAACCAGTCGCGCAGATTTTCGTGATTGAAATCCCCTCGAACCGCCTTCGGTATGACTCAGTGACCTAAAAATTGACAATTGCACAATCAAGATAATTTTTTTACATATTTGCCGGTATCTATATCTAAGCAATATTTTTTTCTTCTTCTTTCTGTCTTTACTTCCAAAACATAAATTAAACTGATAAAAGCTTGTACCTATAAACTTTTTTATAACATGGTGTATTTATTGTGTTAAAAATAAAGAACCTTTTTCTTCGAGAATTTTACTGTGAGGCCACAACCGTTGCTCGAAAAATGTTTTTCTTTCGTAGTTTGGTTGCTAGGCAATGTGAATTCCTGCAAATGTTTGCTTGAATATCAATGCAATGTTTTAGAAAAGTACAAGGCTTGGTGGCAACTAAACATTTGTGGACTCATGTATGCTGGCCTCGGCTACTGCTCACATTTTCACGTTCGTCCTTAAATACTTCGGTTGTAGGCCGCTGTCGTAATTTATTATTAGAACGTTCGCGGGTTTATTTGTTTTTAAAGGTTTTTTTTAGTATGCGCTCAACGTTTGACATTACGTAGATATCTGTGGGAACTGGGCCGTGTCAATGCGCTACCGACAGCAAAACAAGCACCATAATAAATAATATATCACGAGCATAACTTCCAAGCCAACACTTCCGTAATAAAATGCGAGCAAAGATTACTGTTATTTTGTTTCATAAAACGTTGTAAGAATAATGGTAAAACTTCAAGACTCAATAGGAAAACTTTGATACTTACTTAAATATGTAATAAAACAAAGTACCAATTTTCAAATAAAATTTTCTTATTAATGTAACTTTCCTGTAACAAAATAAAATATACAGAGAAAACAAACTAAATGTTAACTACAAAAAAACGACTGCTACCAATGGCAATTTTTCCTAAAATTCTGCCCCCCCATTACCACGTTGTGAGGTAATGCAACGCTTTGAGCAAGGTAGAGGCCAGTATTTTGGTCAAGTGTAGCATCATAATTATAGACCTGATAGCGACAACATTTTCTGGGCTCTTATTTCCCGATTGATTTTCCTACTAACTACTTCCAATCAATAGCAACCGACCTATTATGTATTGCAACTTTTTAATAACGAGTCGTGGTTCTTTGAATTGTATATAACTAGGATGGGGTGAATAAACTTATCCTATGGTACCACCTCAGTGGTGCTGATACGTATACTGCGCACCAATATGAAGTAAGTTGCTCTCCGACATCGTTAGCGCAATCTCGCGCATCGTGTCATATTAGACAGCAAACATGGACACATATAAATGTACTCTACGATGTGACGTACAAGGTTAAAATTTCAGCAAATGATGCATATTTTTCAAGTAATAAAATTATTGGGACGTTATTTTCGGATCAATCTCTTTTGATAATTAGAAATAACAATTTATTTGACTATTTTGGATACACTTTGAATGCAAATAAATTATTACATAGACATAAATTAATTAAATGCTGTTTGCATTAAATTAATTAATGTCTATGTAATAATTTATTGTAATAACTTTAAATGCATTTTTCTGACTTTCAAATTTTTTGCCTTTTTTGCATACTCTACAATCAGTGAGAGATTATGGCCTTCGAGCCGAGAGGACTTTGGTACTAAATAGATTTTAATATACCTACGTGTAGTGTGCAAGCTGTTTAAAATAGCCCGGGTTGTAATACTAGGCATTCTAATTGGTATATTCAAACATGGACGAAAATGTTTTAAGGGCGCGCTAACTGGCCAGAGTTGTCTCTTTCGAAAATTTTCAACATTTTAAAAGATAACAATTCGCTGATAATCAATTAAAAAACAGATTGGGATATCCTTTAAGAATAAAGTTAAAACATTAAAGTTAAGTTTGAAAGTAATTTTGATGTTGACATATTTTACATTTAATTTTGGCGAAGATCAAAAAACTCCTCCGCCATCCTATAAAAAATGTTTTATATAATTTGCAATGCAATAGTAACTAATCTTCGATTATGGACATGTTCGACGTCAAAGTGTCTAATCGGTTTTCAAAATTCCCACACAGTGATTTTTTATCTTTAAAAATGTTATTTATGTATAATTATAGGAGATAGACACGACGGAGGTTGGACAGTGAGCGCGGTCTAAAAATATTTCGACATAATTTAGGAGTTGTGTTGAAAACGCTACTGTCCTTACAACGTCATGGACTACCAAACATAACCACGTAGTATTAAAGTAGTTCTAATGATATGCTTTTAATAATATTGCAAGTAAAACTACACATAAATTACGAATATACGCATATATTAGATCAAACTTACCTTCTAACTTTTTTTTGCCCTAGCATAATATTATATGTTAGCGGTTTCACCTGATGGAAAGCTATGTGGTCGAAGATAGATCACAATTTTTAGTATAGATTATGATGAAAATTATAATGTCAAAATAAAACCTTAATTAGTAATAATAATTCTAGGACTATAAAGAACAAACTAAAAGCTAAAACTGGTTAAATTAATATAAACTTTTTGTAAAAAAAAAAAACTTAACGCCGATGAAGGAAATAAATGACATAGGGCAAAGTAGGCGTCAGCTAGCTTTAGCGTAGCGGTCACCAGTTGCCTCCACAAAACGTTATTAGTATAAATATTACAAAAAAAACACCAAAAGGTACTTTAAAACTCAATCTATCACAAAAAAAAAATTGGAATCAAATCGAAGCGTTTTGGTTCCACTTTTGTTGTGCCAACTGCAAGTCTGTGCAATGCGCTGCCTGAATGGGTGTTCTCCGATAGTTACAAACTGGGTGTCTTCAATTTACAAGTGAATCGGTTTCTTCTAGGCAAGCGTGCTCTATCGTAGACCGCATCATCGCTTAACATCAGGCGAGTTGGCGGTCAAACGCAAACCTGTTATTGAATTACAAAAAACAACAATAACAAAACAACACTTCAATACGTGCACTTTTGTTGCACTAAATGATATCACAAAAAACTCTTGATTTCAAATTGAAACTTCCGTTGTCATTTGAATAATCTATATGCGTTATTACAACAGGTAGGTCAAACTCGGTTCATTCACCCGAGTAGTTAAGTAACTGGTTATAAGAAGATTTAAATACTAGGCCTCAAGTATAATAAAATAAAATATATGACAAAATTACATAACCTGTTGGCTCCAATAGTTTATGGATTGATTTTTTGAATTATGTTTTCTGATATTTTGACATAGAAACTTTTGTAGGCCATCATATTGGTGAATATAATTATTATGATACTGACATCGATTCTGATGCACTCAAACTAAATTTGACAGGTCTAAAATTGTTGCCATCCTTCTCTCACGTATTAAAATGAAAAGAGAGGCAGATAATTTTAGTCCTGTCAGATTAGTTTAGTTTAGTGAGTGGTATGACAGAATAGGCTTCACTATCTATCTAATAAAAATTCGTTAGTCTCGCAAAAACTCAAAATGGCTTGCCTGATTTGAATATTTTTTGTTCTGTTTGCATCAATTCTGGGGTGAAAATCAATATTGAAAACTTGCCTGGATAATTGGAAATTAGGGAAAAACTAAAATTGCATTTTAAATGTTGTTTTTTTATAAACCATTATTCATTGGACGGGCAACATTTCTCGCTAGTTAAAGATAAACATATTTTTATGCAACTGGGTGAATTAATTAATTTAAAATACTCAAATAAAAACATTCAAATTGATCTTTTTATCCCCAAATTCCTCAGAATATGGCCATTCAATCTCTTTGTTGTTCTAATTAATTGAACAACGTGGAACCAACGGTCTGTGTGTTTTTAATGTGTATTATTTAATGAAGCGGATCGTAACGACGGATAACGATCGCATACAAGAGATATTGCAGGTCTATATTTAATTAGATTTGCAATTTCATCGCCGTTGAATTCGAAGACTGAAAGTTTTAGAAGAATTATAATGGCTATTCTAATAAATAACGCCTCATATATCTCTTCGCCAGAATTCATGTATCGATGTCATGGAACAAACAAAGATATGGACGACTAATACCCAGAGCAGAAACTTAATCTGATCATTGATATTAAACACATTTAACGGGTTTTCTCGTGTGTATTTAATATTATTTCAACCTTTTTTTTGATCTCGCACACCGTAAGCGACTTTTGCGACTCTGCGTACATAAAGGTTTTGATTAAAAACTATTGGCGGTACCTGCAAAAAACATCACAGAATTTCTATTGACATCTGTCAGTCTGTGAATTAAAATAATGCAATCGCAGGTATTACGCGTTAAATTCGTTATAAGTATTTTATTTCAATCTACTATTTTCATATAATCGAAATACTCACTGACTTTTCACGAAATCTCGAAAACAAACGGCTCAGACTTGTAGGTATAAGTGTAAACATTTCTAATAGGTAGGTCAAGTTTATATGGGAATTATTCACATAAGATTAAGCGATTGCAAAGAGAGATAGAGCAGCGTGCGCACTCTCTTCGAAAAAAACTGCTGAATGTGGTTGAAACTATGGTCGTAATAACAAGCTTAATCTTACTATGGTGACCAGTATAATTTATAAACAAAATGTTTGAAAACCAAGTCAGTTTTAATAATTACGATTCTCTTTTGTTGTAGCGATCGCTCTGTGCGCACGCGCTGCTGAAGTTCCAGAAAAGGAAGCAGTCGCCGCGGCTGACGCAGCACACAACCCCGACAAACGACAAGCACAGGAAGGCTCCTATGCACTCCAGTACAGACAAGCGAGGAAACAAGTAAGTCATGTTATTTTTGCACCAGTAAGAAGGAGAGTTATTGATTTTGATAGTTTATGGACATAATGTACGTAAGTAAATGTTTGAATGTTCATAGTAAACTTATAAACGAAGTACTTATTAGATTTTGATAAATTAGTTCTCTACAAAGAGTACAGTCCACATGTCTTAGGGTATATTATGTCATTACAGTAAATTAAATATGGCGGAAGTCAGGCTTTAGTTTTTCAACAAATACAACAATACAATACAAATAAAACAATAGTTTTAAATGTTTTTTTGTTATTTAATTTACCTATTCGTTTGTAAGGACATTAAAATTTTACGATTCTAACATTTCCAAAGAATAAAATGTTATACTTTACGGCATTGACTGCATTTTCTGGAGCGTTTGCGAGGTTAATTTTGCTGCTTCCAAAGATGTTTGCATTTTGACTCCAGCAGTAGTTTAGTTCGATAACATTTCAAAACGGTAAATTTAATGCTTTTTTATACAAGTCAATGATCGGTATAGCACATACCTCTGTCAGAGTCTGTGATTTCTAGCAATTTTAACGATGTTATAATACCTTTTTTGAACAAGTTTTTATTATATTTTGACACACTGGCCACAACCATAATACTATCTAATAAAATCAGATTTTTGAAATCTACACTTACAAAATTAAATCACAACATCGATTTTTGCCACTATTACAATGACAAACGATAGGTGGTTTCTTAAATTATGAGAGAAAAGGGTGCTGAATTTCTCGCAAATGAAGATCTCGTTTCATTTGAATCATAACTTTGTAACTTTGCATTGACATCATTGTTGTCGATATACTTACCTTTTTTTCTAACGTTGGCAATACAACTAGCGGCCTGCCAGCCAGTGATATCTTCCGGTTACTGGCCTACTTTGAAACGGAAATTACGAAACATAAATTTTCTTTTTTCTTTTACTTGGCACGTGACATAATGGTAACGGTGTCGGTATCAACCTCCTTTTTATTACTTTGGGGTCGTAAAATAATAAAGTGGCTGTCAATTAATTTAAAAAAAAAGTTTATTAAAACAATACTTGGGTACAAGCAAATCTTGCAGATATTACTGAAGTTCTTTTGTTGTTCAGTGGCTTACCACTTTATGCTGAATATAATTTTTTGAAATGCGAAAATAGCTGTCTCTTTTGTCGACAAAAGATACAGTTATTGCCCGTTACGCGATTATACGGCTAAATTTATTAATTGTGCCAGGAAGGAGTGTATGCCTTATGAAGTTGGCTTTAAGATATATTTGAAAATCACGGGTAAAACCGCGGAGGTCAGGTAGTACTTCTAAGAAATATTTTCCCTATTGTATAAAAATAAATGACCCTACAAATTTCAATCAAATCTATCAATAGATAGAAATTTACCTTTTGACCTATGGCTTTTACTCAAAACTGTCCCGTGGCAAAATCCCTGCATTGATAGTAAAATTACAAAGTGGAGGTACTAGCCCTTTCACTGTGCCCTAGATTTCGTCACGAGCAAACCAGACTCTAGGTTAGTAGGTAGGTAAATTCGTGCACAAATCGTAGACTAGGAGATACTGAGAATACTGATAGATACATTTACGCTATAAATTTATGTAGAGAAAGATAGATTACTGTATTTGGACACAACGACATTTTTATAAATAAACAGTAATATAGATACGTATATTATGTTATGTGAAATTTAGAGTGACTCCAAATTAACCAAAGTTTACCCTAGATCTTCTACTTATCAATTTAAGCATAAAAATAAATATTATCTTAAATACAGGGTTTTTTAATCACGCAATCTGTATCATTTGGAAAGTAAGTTAACCCTTTTTTTTGTTTAAAAAAATTGTATTTGTAAGTCCATCTACAGAATACAAGGTCCGATAACTGATAGAGACGTGAGGGACGGGCGGGGTTGCAGTGCGGTGCGAGTTCCGCTTCAGGTGCTAGAGGCTTTAATGAGCTTGACGTGTGCGATTTGCACACTCCATTAAAAGTAGAGGTAGTCTAGATGTTTTGTTTTTCTTAGGCACGTAAAGTCTACATTGTCAATAATTTCCAACAAAATAGTTTGGTTAAGTAATTAGAATAATCAACGCCTCTTAGACTATTAAAGAATGCAGAATAGATGGACACAATCTCTGAGAACATAATACAAATTGACCATCGTGGCCAAGAGGACATTGAAAGGGAAATGTGGCTATCCTTGGATTGAAAAGGACCTTTGCATTCACAGTTTACGAAATTCAGCAATTTAATACTCAAATTATCATAATTAGGTACCTACCAATCTAAGTAGGTAATCTTTACCAAGAATTTAAACGAAACAAACTAAAATAATAAAGACGAGATAACGGTCAAATTTAAACCTGTCTAAAAAAATGTTTCAGAATAATAAAGTGTAGGTATACCATATGTATACTTAAAACTTGGAAATTGTTTAGCGCTTGCAGTAAAGTCGAAACTTTGGCTAGACGGCACTATTGCAGGTAAAGTTTTAACTTCTTCTGTAGAGCCAGCTACCAGACAAACTTTTGACTTGTTATCGAAGTAGAGGAAAAACAAAACCAAACTACTCAGGAAAAGCTATAACTTTGTAAAATTGTATAGAAACAGAATAATTTTTCGGCAATTCACTTTTATTTGTCAAATATGTCTGAGGTAAACAAGAGAGAAATCTATAAATAATTGATACGACGTGGTGATATTATTTTAATTTAAATGACAAAAAATCTATCAAACTTATGGAATACTAAGGATATTTTTAGGAGTTTTCAATAAACCTAGGTTATTTTAGTGTGAAACATTGCATACATATTAAATTATTATTTCTGTAGTTTTGGTAAATTATATATCTCTCTCTTATACACTGTTATCACGGTTGTTCACTACGATAGGCATGGCGACAATTTTTTTTTATTACTTCTTTAAAAAGCTGATCATGAAAAGAGCCCATCAACGAAAACTGAATTAAAATTAATTTTAAAATAAATAAGTTATACTTAAATAATTCCATGCTATATTCATCGCTAAGCCTGTTATTTGTAATAAAAACCACATAAACACATGCCTATAATAAGATTATTAACGGAACATTTACCTTGAGTCTGTTGTGAATGGAGCTCCCGATATTTCGGCGCTATTACATGCACTGCACCATGCTCACGCAGACTGAAAAATGCAGGTGGTTGCCAAAAATATCTCAAAGCTAGGTGCAGTCATAACGATCTACCCACTTTCTTAGTATTTTGCTTTGGTTACCACTAGAACTCGAATTCGAACCTAAGTCTCGACAAAACACACTCACTGAGTACCTATGGTGTTCCATCCACAACCTAATTACCATGATGAATCTACTTACCTATGGTGTTCCATCCACAACCTAATTACCATGATTACAGTGACTAGGTATACGATGGAGTTGTGATACGCTTTGTCGAGACTTATAGGGAATTGCTGTCGCTACCAAATAAGTTGCATTGTTTTCATCTTTCACTGACAGATAGCTGATATTATTTTAGGCTAATTTTATCCCGGATACAACGCAGGTGAAACCGCGGGACCAAGTACTGTATAAAGGTTTAGTAAAATGTATTGCCTTCAGGTATAAATAAAACTAATCAATACAAAATTAAAACTCCTTACTTTTCCATTACGCTTCCAATTTATTTCCTTCATTCACTAACTAAGATTTGTCGATCTTGAGTTTTCTATAGACCTATAGACGAAATGGTAGATATACTGCTATGAGTTCTCTGCGAATCGCAAATTAACGGTTTGTGGCTACCCACAGCCACGGATTTCCAGGGTAAAAGCCAAAGATTTTCTCTCCGCTTTTATTCTTGGCTGGCAATCATTGATAAAACTTGAAATAGGTATATAAAAAAGGTTTGTGAAAACAAGTTCGCATATATATATAGGCTGACCGGTAGTTTTGGCAAAGACTATACCTACTTTGTTGTCTATGGCAGTTATTGTTTTATGCGGAACTTATGCGGAACCTTTACCGGTTTTTTAAGCAGACGTGACTAACAAACAACAAAGCTAGCAGTACATAAAATGATACTGGACTGAGTGAAACAAAATATTTATGATGTAAACTTTGGACTAAGCTTCTTAGTCTTGAGCATCGACGTAAAGTCACTAGTCTATCGGTTTTTTATCGGATACATTTCGGATCTGCACGATCTAATTCCCTCCTGCCCATTTTTCTATCGGACTGCCAGAGCGGGCACGAAAAATCGCCACCGCTTTATGGTTGATATTCCGAAAACCCGTACGAAGCACTTTGATTCCACATTTATTGTGCGTATTGCTAGTCTGTGGAATTCGCTGCCTGAATGGGTGTTCCCCGATGATTACAATCTGGGTGTCTTCAAATCACGAGTGAATCGGTTTCTTTTAGGCAAGCGTGCTCCAACGTAGACCGCATCATCGCTTAACATCAGGCGTGATGGTGGTCAAACGCAAGCCTATTATTTATTAAAAAAAACAAATATGTCAAATGAGCAAGTGTCAAATGTCATTAATAACTACACTTTTACTCGCGTTTTTGGAGCCACTAATGCTTTAAGATTTAAGATCGGCTCAAGTAGTCGATATTCACTACTTACGCTTAGCTTAGCTTGCGCTAAGTTAAAGCAGTGTTCCATACGTTTTAGAATACAAATTTGAACGTAAGCACTGAATTTTGATGCTTTTAGTGTGCGTGAAAAATTATTATGTGCCGTAATTTGTGCGTTATCAGTTTAGCGGTATAGTAGAAAACTGGGTGAAACACTGAGACGTCGGAGAGATATAAACACGAACAATAATTGTACTAAGCCATATCTCCTTTGTTGTGTGATCTAAGGTCTCCTCTAATTGTCTGACATAATGAGCATAGAGCGTGAATACTCAGACCGAACAAGGTAACATCACCTCAAAAGAACAAAAACGTTTTGCACAATCAATTTAAACTGACACAACCGTTAATAAAGCAGCTGACTGACACGCACGCGTGACATTTCATCCATTATAAGAATCACGGGGGCCATACACTACTTTTACCCAAGGATGTTCTACGTATTGGCATTAGGATATATATAACATCCTTGCTTTTACCCGACTAAACTTTACTTTTTACGGCAAAAGGAGGTTTATTAGGTTTGACAGTCTTTGTATGTACCTATATATTATATTCATGAGTTTCCTTTAATCTCCTGAGCTTCTTATCATATTTGACCAATGAGGTGTCTATCAACGCGTCTTAATACTCCTCGTGGCATAGGCTATACCATGATCCAAGAAAACGTACCTACATTTAATTTTTGAAACATGATTGGTGAAACTTTTTAAAATGGTTTTTTCCAGACAAAATATTAGAGAAATAGCTTACTGTTGTATCCATTAAAAGGTTTCAATTTTATGTAGATATAAGATATTGGCGGGGTAGCAAATAATACCTAGAACTCAAATAAGGGATTAATTTCTTCCTTTTTTTATAAATAGTAGGCTTGCCTTTGACCACCTTCACGCCTGATGTTAAGCGATGATGCGGTCTACGTTGGAGCACGCTTGCCCAGATGAACTTCCTAATTTATTTCTAGTAAAAAAAAACTCTTATATGGCGACAAACAGGCATGCCGTTCCACCTAACAGTAGGCGGTAGCTGCCCTCTATGGACACCAACAGTAACTCTGTTTTCAATGATTTGTCCGCCTGCAGACCCGTCTGGAGGTTGTAGACCTGTGTTTTTTTCCGTTTGGTCATAATTCGTCAAATTTTTACCATTTTAATGAGTTGCCACAGCGTATTTATCGCTCTACCATTGCCTCAGCTCTCTAATTCTTATTTAATAGTGCTTACGACATGAGCCACATAATGACGGTATCGTTGCATGGGCTGCAAGGTGCAACACCTAATAGCATGTCGTCTTGCCATTCTGTTGTTTTGCAATTACGTCAAATGCAGAAATGTACTCACTACTCACTCTCGATGTTATCGTACCTAGTCGTAAAACAACTAAAACTAAGGTAGTGTTACAACTACGCAAGCAAATGTACCGTGTGTGTGTAATGTCTGAATGGATATGATGAACCTAACCTAACTTAACTAAAATCATAGTCATTGGCATCAATTCTATTGTACCATTCTCTAAAATCTGACAGGATTAAAATTATCAGCGTCTCTTTTCATTTCAGTGTGTCAGAAAAGGATGGCAACCATTTTAGAGCTGTCAAATTTAGTTTAGTTTAGATAATGGTATATCAGAATCGCCGTCAATGACATCGATTCTGATGTTCTCTAAACTAAACTTAACTAAATTTGACAGCTCTAAAATTGTTGCCATCCTTTTCTCACATATTAAAATGAAAAGAGAGGTAGATAATTTTAGTCCTGTCAGATTGGTTTAGTTTAGTGAGTGGTATGACAGAATAGATGCCAATATCAACCTATCATGTTCCCACTGGGACACAAGTCTTCTCTCAGGTAAAGAGGATGGACTCTAATCCACTATGCTGACCTGGTGCATGCTTGTAATTACAATGACGCCGATCTCATTACCTCTACCACTAGGTAGAGGAAGACTACCCGGTTATGATGCATGCTTGTGAATATTTATGCCATTAAACTTTTGAAGTTCTTAGACATACCAATTGTCTCATGATTGATGTTTACCTTCACCGAAACTGCACATAATTTAAGTTCTAAATAAGCAACCATCCACCAATATATGACATTTACTGATGCACTTGGTCAGCATGGTGGATTAGGGCCCGTCCATTCTCTCTGAGAGAAGGCCTGTGTCCCAGCAGTGGGATCATGATAAGCTGATAATGTTGACTAAATAACCGTAGGTGCAGGGCCGAGGATCGAATCGGGTGCTGTCAGTTTGTTAAGCACACATGCTACCGCTCGGCCACCATCGTTAAACCACAATAATACCATCTAATTACCGAAAGTTTATGTGTGTATATGCGAATTTTTCTCCGCACTAAACTCCGTAACGTGGGAACGGAATTTAATGAAATTTGTTATGGAGGTTCCCCTGGATCAACACATTAGTAGGGCCAATTTAATAGATCACATTCGACATGTCAGTCTTAGCATAGTAAAGTCAAAGTAAATCGTAAAATTGGCTTCTTTTGTCATTACTACAATGAATATAATTATGTGTATTTTAACTGAAAATAGTTAAGCAATTGTGCAGTTCTAACTTTGAAAAAATAAGTAATATTGTTGCAAGGTTACATTGTTGAACTTTGAAAAAGTGTCAAATGTGATTTATTATATTGTTTCTACTTTAGACATAGACTGAAAAAAGATTCCAAGGGGTAGCTGACGGGGATATCTGCGGCACAGCAAACAAAGAATTCTAAATTTGATTCTGTCATTTGACAAATAAATATCCAATGATAAGAAATATATATCTACGCGTCGACGTAAAAACATCGTCTTTTTTTCTTAAAATGACAGTTACGTTTCTAGACTTTTTTGCCAAGCTGTAGTTTTGTGTATATTCTACGTACAATAATAATTGTTCGCATTATGTATGCTAAACATTAAGCATAATTATTATTTCATTCGATATTATTCAAGACTTTCTTCTATAAAGATTTTCATTGTTTCGTATAACGTTCCGAGAATCACGTATTTATATAGTCAGGAAAGAAAAATATATCGTTCGCATGAAGAATGTTCATTTTTCTTTCCGTACACCTGAGCAGTCTCTAAATGTACTAAGAAAATATTATTTTTGTACTAATATGTACGGTTCTATTTCCCAAACTTAGGTTGACACCATATATACAAAGCTTAAGGTAGGTAGTGCACATACACATAGTGTATTATGATAAATAGTTGCCGATTTTTTTTAACTAGAACGTTCGTATTAACATAGTATAAAAGTGACCCGAAACACACACAGAACACAGAAAACACAATAGCACACCGATGTCCAGGGCCTCAAGAGCAATGTTTAATTAAAAAAACAGCTAAGTAAGGGTCGGGCTTGCGTACTGAGGGTTCTTTACACAGAACATTTAATGTTATAGCGGATGAACTTAGAAATAATAATATAACAAAAAAGTAAAAAACAAAGGGACACAACAAACAACAAAGGTTTTATTGAAATGTATTTTTGTATTGGTTTAAATTTAAAAACGGTAATACGTACAAGCGCTAAACTTGGCACGATTATAGTACACACTTTAAGTAAAACAACAAATTATAAATAAAGGCACTTGTTACCTGTAACCATAATGCCATAATTCTAATTATCATCTATTGCATTAAAAAAACGTTACCAAACTATATCTACCTTGGTTCAAAGATGTTATATCCAAGAATAAATCTCAAGAGATATAAAGTACAGCTCCTACCTTTTAGAAAACTCCTTTTATTGAACCCTCAATATATCTTCTGTGAGATTTTCTCTCAGTATGATTTCACCTACTTATGTAGGGAAAAAGGCTTCCTTACATTTCGATATTTCCAATATTTCTCTATTGACAAGCAAACATCACTCTGCCTATTTCAAGAAAATCCATTACTTAGAACTTATGAAACGTTAAGAAACGTTAATATTAGATATTGTGTGTCATCAGACTTTAGACACCAGTCAACTAAAATTAATCGTTAAATCTTGATGGAGATTGACTGTAAAGATCAATAAAATTTGTGTTGATTAATTTACCCAATAACAATAATCACTAAGTACTTCCACTAAAAGTGTCATTTCAAAAAACAAAACCCCGACACTGTTTCATGGTTAATATTCCAAAAATCCGATTCCAAAAAATTTATCGCTTTGATTCCACTTTTATTGAGCGAAACGCTAGACTGTGCAATATGCTGCTGTTCTCTAGCTGATAGTTACAATCTGGGTGTTTTCAAGTAGCGAGTGAATCGGTTTCTTCTAGGCAAGCGTGCTCTATCATAGACCGCATCATCGCTTAACAAAAGGCGGGGTGGTGGTCAAACGCAAGCCTATTGTACAATTAAATAATCAGGCCAATTGCGAGTTGGGCTCGCGCACTGAGGGTTTGGTACCACCACAAAATTCAATAACTACCAGTTACCAGTTATAACTTGGTAATTGAACAGAAACTTGTCACTGGCTCGCACTTGGTCAATATTTCTTATTTGTTGTTATACTTTAGACTCTTTAGAGTGTGTACATGCCAAGTTTGACCCTTGTACGTATCACCATTTTTACATTAGAACTAGAACAAAAATACGTTAAAAATACGTTTGTTATATGGGGGACCTTTTAACCTTTTTATCTGACCTTTTTTTTCTTAGTTAATCTGACGTGAATTTGTTTTTTCTTTCTGAAATTGAATATTCTGTGAAAATTTCAACTGGCTATCTATGACGGTTCGAAAGATACAGCCGTTTAAAGGTAGGACGGACGGACGGATGGACGCACAGACAGACATCGTAGGCTTAGTAATCCCGTTTTTACCCTTTGGGCACGGAACCCTAAAAACAACTATTTTGAAACACGTTTTGACAAAAATAAAGAGGGTAGATCGTTATGTCTCCACCTAACTTTTTAACTGTTCGACCAACCACCCGCATTCTTCAGTCTTCCCGGGAACATGGTGCAAGTAACTACGCCGAAATATCGGGAGTTCAGTCCACAACCTTACCATGGTAAATATCCCGTAAATAATCATATAGCTTTAGTGAACAACCGATTTTGACAAGTTTAGTGTCAGCTCAGCTAGTTCAGTGTTCAGTTTTTGTGTTTTTTTCCTTTTTCTATGGACCCCCTTTCGGCTTAGCCTACTCGTTCCCAGTAGCTCTGTATACTCGTGTCGTTGTAATCTGTACGCAATCGATCATCTACGTTCTTCGCCCCGGATGTGTACCAACCCGAGCTAATTGATTAACCCATCGGCGCATGAAATCTCCAATTTCGAAAATGCCCGATAAATCGCATTGTCTCCATTTCCCTCGGCTTTCGCGGTACTCGTCTGTAATACATAATTGCTTGTTATGAAACGACATAGTTACCACTGATGCTTTGGTGAATGTCGCGTGGTTCATTTGTGGAGTACTTAAGTGTTACGCCAAGAGCATTAGATGTTTTTTTTTATGGTTAGGCTGCGCTCAACAGCCATAGCTCCTTTGCACGTTTTCATAATTTTTAAAGAAAAAAAATCTGAATAAAAAAAAACAACTAGGCATTATCTTTAGTATAAAAGCACCATCATTTCAGCCATAGGACGTCCACTGCCGAACATAAACCTCCCATCCCCCAATAATCTCCAAAAAGGCCGGTTGGAAATGCCCTGCATTCAGCGTTTTCCTGCGGTCTCTTTTGGAATAACATATCAAGTTGTATATAGCAATTTTCTTTTTGATATTTTATAAGATAAAGGAGATAGAGTAAAAAACGATTTTGTTGTCAATTAAAACAATCCTATCTTATTTACCTAACATATTTGTTGTCATCGCCTTGGCTATTAAAAACGATGGGATGACGTTTTTGTATCCCATGGGAATTTAAACGTTCGTTGTAATTTGATCAGTCAATGCTCACAATTTAAGATTTTTACACACGTTTTTTGATAATTGAACCTTGAAACTCTTTGTTTACACTTTTTGCAAGTTTAGAATTTTTGCATTACTCACTTTGTCTTCATCACCGATACTTATCGGGCCAATGGTCTTTGTTAATGTAAATACTATGCAGTTACACAATACGCATTTATGGAAAATACAAAAATGACATAGTTAAACAAATAGTTCCCTATCCAACTGTTGCCTAGCCGCCCCAGAACATGCAGAATAGATCCAACCGTAAGCACGATGGTGTTAAAGTTCTTGCCCACTCTCAACAAATATGAATTACTTACCTCTATACTTAACATAGACTTTTGGGATACAGATGAGTGGAGAAAAACGAATAGGCTTATAAGGGATATTAAGCTCGATCTTACTTAAAAGGTCAGTACAGTCAGGGTTTGAGGTTACATTAAATAGGAAACTCATATCTGCAATCCTTTTTCTTTTGGAAAGAGGCTGTACGTGTTTTTTTACAAAGATTTAAATAATCATCAGAATCGTAAGGGAGCTGTCTCTTGATCGAAAGTTGAAACATAACAGTAAGCGTCATGCGGTGTCATAAAATTGTATGACACTACGGGACACTAAATTGTATGAAAAACCTAGAGTCTGTTGTTAACGATTAGGAACGAAGCTTGAATGTGCGTTGGTACCGGTAACCGCAACCTTGTGCGTTTCGATCAAAATACCCCGGCTTTAGATGAGTCGACACAGCTTGCAAGGCACTCTTAAGTTATGCTAACTGTGTTGTGCTTTTGTTTTAATGTTTCATTTATTTTCAGGAGCCAGTAGCGCCCGTAGAAGAACTTCAAGATGACGATAAACTCAGGTACATATTGACTAACTCTGAGTTAGATCCATAACATACACTCTTTAACTCTATGTTATGGTTCTAACAATACTTTTACTAATTATAAGCGCGCGGGGATAAAATCTTCCAACAGATTTAATATCTTTCA
Organism: Agriopis marginaria; assembly: GCA_932305915.1. Classification (NCBI taxonomy): domain Eukaryota; kingdom Metazoa; phylum Arthropoda; class Insecta; order Lepidoptera; family Geometridae; genus Agriopis; species Agriopis marginaria. The sequence goes on from OW029933.1 coordinate 9,135,740, forward strand.
AAATTAACAAATTTCTTACAAAAATATCTAATCTCTTACAAAAACATTAATCAAAATTTTCTATCAAATTTCTTCTGCTAAAGGCCACTTTATGTGGCGTATAGCCAAAACGTTAGCCGCTTACTGATCGCTAACCTATTCTCCAATCGGCTCTTGTTCAAGGAGGTTCTGGAAACAATTGGCTCTAAAATTTTACAAAATGGGCTTGGAAGGTTTTTATCAATACCTAACCATCTTATTTTCAGTTTTATCTTACTTTTAATTCGGTTTACTTTCTGGTGGCATGAGGACTTTTACGGTGTTTGGAATAAAAAGAAGATATTGATCTAAACACAAGTCTGACCTATAGGAATCGGACGTCGTCGCTTCAACCCATATCTGAGGATCAGAGTGCCATGGTTGAAAGATCACCAAGACAGCAGTCTGCATCATCAAGTACAGAGCAGCCAACCACAGCTTCGGGAAGTGAACATGTGAACTTTAATCAAGAAAGCCAGAAACTAGTGAACGTTGAAGTTGTAGGAGACCAGCCACAGAACTCGCAAATTTCTGTTGAACACCGCAGTCTTAGCTTAGAGGATCGCCGCCAATCTCATCTCCCTCCCCCACAAGACGGAAAATCATACACTCCTGAGGAATTCACGTCATTAGTCGTTTCTGGATTTGCTGTAACACCAATTCCTGATTACGGCGCCAGCTTACCGAACCCTGGATTAATCAGCCCAGTTGCTTCAGTGGCACCACCACCGCTGCTCCCTCATGGACCAATCTTCAACCCAAATGTGGCTGGAGCACTGCCTCATATTCTTGCTTTGCGAGAGCAAGCCTTAAGACTCGAGAGAGCAAGAATGTTGGGTCACTACAGGCAGAGCCTGCATTCTTTGCCACCACCTAAGAACCACAAGTACTATACACCCGAGGAGTACAGTACGTTGCTAGCAGCTGGATACCCCATTACAGCAGTTCCTGTTAACGCGCTCAGCTACGGAGAGCTACAGCCCAGGTCAATAATTGGAATCAGTAACCTCAAAATTATCTCAATCTAACCCTAGTCTCACAGATAGGTCATAATATAGTAATTACTATAACTCGATACTTTTAACGAGGCACCTCTAATTGTCAACATTTCCACCCTGCTGCCACTTCTCATCCTACCGCTAAGCACTTTTGTGCAGAGATGAAATTTGACGTTTACAGGTGGTTCTGAAAAATTCAATCAAGTTTTATACTAAGTACCCATGTTGTAAACTAATTTCTCATATAAATCTCTACAATGATTGATATAACATATTTTATTTTTTGTTTGAAACAAATTAAAACAGAATTTCAAAAATTTACAAGCGATTCAAACATTTTGCAAGAGATATTCTTACAACTTGGATATTTTAGTTTTCTAGATTTCTTTCCAGGTTTATTTCACCACTCATTCATATTTTAACACGCTCGTTTTGTAAATTCCAGTCGGTCTGGGGCCGAAGAGTACCGCCCTGGCCAGGTATTTTCCCTCAACGCCCAAGAACTCTTAGATCTCCAGCCTGAGAGGAAAGCCCCCATCGCCAATAGTCAACTGTTGCAGCAGCTGTACGCAAACCCGCAACAAGAGCACAAGCAGAATCTGCAGCAGATCTACTATTTGGAGCCTCAACAACAAACTGGACGTCAGGTGAGGGAAGGGAAATGCTTCAATAAAAATAACTTTGGATAGGGCCAATATTTTTTAAACTTGTGTTGAATTTTTAAGAGCTTTTTATTTATCTAGTGTCAAAAGAGCTTGGCACGAACATCTCTGACGCGATGTACCAGGCTAGAGACCGTCTGAGATGGAAGCAGATTTGTCGCCAAAGTACAAAAGATCGGGAGCAGCACGACGCTCAGCATTGAGCAAACAAACTGAGGAGGAGGATTTATCTGTTAGCTATCAATGTTATGTTTTACTAAATAAGACTATGGAGAGTGCAGGCTCGCTGAATTCTGGTCAAAAATTAATCATAATTAATATTACTAATGCGAAAAGATTGTTGGTTTGTTTGTTCCTCTTTCACGCAGCAACAAAGCAACGGATCGACCTGATTTTTGCATAGGTATAATTCAAGGGCTGGAGAGTTGCATAGGCTACTTTTTATCATCATTTTTCATCTATATGCGGGTGAAACCGCGAGGCGCAGCTAGTTTGCAATAATCAAGAAACATAATTATTTCAACTCCAAAAGAATATGCAACCACTAACACCATACTAATCAATGCATAGATTGCTACCAATGCCTACAAGATTTTTTCTTTTATTTATTCATAAATAGCCTGGCGTTTATCTACATCATTGCTGATGTTAAGCAATGACGCAGACTAGGGTAGAACATGCCAAGCACTTGTTTAATATCCATCTAAATCTGCCGAAGTCTTCGGTAGTTTTCGGGGAACGCAGACTCCGACAAACAGTTTCACACCCTCGCTGTATGTAAAATGTATGGAATCAAAGCGCTTTGTTTGACACAGAGAATGTTCACGTTGTACGGAAGGTGCATTAGTCGCTTTATTTGGACGTCCTTAAAAAGACAGAGCGGGCAGAATTAAACTAAGTCACACCCCTTAACTTATTATTAGAGTTTTTGGAGAGTATGAAAGTCCATCGTATTGTCTCAAAACCATTATGTAATATTCTATTTTCTTATTTCAGGTACCCCCATCTCACACAGTGATCGCTCGCCCGCATTTCAACTTCAACGGTGGTGAAGCATCTGTTGGAGCCGCTTTGTCCGTCAGTGACACTGGAGCCAATGCTGCAGACGCTTTCGACCAGGAGCTTCTTGCTTTGCTGGGACAGCCCCAAGTGCGACCAGAATCTTATGGTCAGGCGTATTCGCCCGCACCTCAGCACGTACCCTCTACCACCATCAGGAGTGTGGCACCACAGTATCAACAAGTAAGACTCTTAAATAATTATGTTATAAAAAAGTCGACTTCAAGATGAGTAAGAGCTTTGGCAAAGTTTATGATAATGCCCAACAAAACTATTCACATTATTGGAGCTCGTTACAACACTTCTATGTCAGAGGTAATCAATTTTTTGTGAAAGAACGCAATAAAAATGAAAACACGTAAATTGCTTCACAAATTTTACACTGATCGAATTCAGAACTCTCTTCTTTTTTGAAGTTGGTTTAAAATTACTAGTTTATGCTTGCAGCTTTATCCTCATAAATAAAACATAGCCTTCTATAGACATACAAAGTTACAAACGTTTACTGTACTAAGAAACGGATTGAATTGAGAACCTCTATTCTTTTTTAGGTCTGTATACTATTACGCCATAGATAGTTTAGTTAATTTAGTAGATTGAGATGTTGTAATGACGTTTCCTTTCTTGGAAATTTCAGGTTGACCGATACGTCACCAAGCCAAGCAAGAAAGCTTCCAAACACCGTTCCAAAGTCCACGTGTCCTTCCCCCAGCAACAACCAACAGAAGCTCCTCAGCAATACCTCATCGAGACAACTAATGTTCAGCAACAGCAACAGTCACAGCAGCAGCAGTACCGTCCCACGCCACAGCCCCAAAGACTAGCCCAAGCTCTTCGCTACGTCCCTATCGCACAGCAAGCCCAAGCACAACCAGAGTTCGCATATGAGCGCCCTGAAGCTCAAGGCTTGAAGATCGTGCCAGCCCCAAAACTGCAACAACTCAGACCTCAGCAAAACTTCAGAGTAGCCGCTCCCCAATATCAACAGCAAGAAGCTTCACCGAAGCAGTACAGAATCGTCGAAGTCCCTCAACAGCTTAGACCACAAGCTATAAGACAGGAACTGCGGCTTCCAACATCCAACATCGAAAGACCTCTCTCTTATCTTAAGCGTTACCCTGAACTTGATAAGCAGCGATCAGTAAAAATCTACGATCCAGTTGCGGAGAACGGTGCTCAGCAACAAGTGCAATTGTACGGCGAGCAATTTGTCCTACGTCCAGTATACAGAACGAACGAACAGCAGAGGCCCAGGTATGAGTTACCTGCTAAAAGTGAACGTGTCGCCGAACCTACGAAGCCACCTCACTCAGCTATTTACGTGAGCAAAAACTTGCCAGCTCCCAGGAAATTGAGGCCGCAACCCCAGCCAGATTATAGAGATCAGGCTGATATAGAGCAAGTCAACATTGAGCAGCACGGTCGCAACTTGGATGAGCAGAGATCAAACCTCCCGCCTCCTAAGAACAACAAGGCTTACACCCCTGAAGAGTTTGCTGCTTTAGTGGCTGCCGGGTACTCCGTCACGCCTGTTCCTGTGAGCGCAGCAAATTTGGAAGGAGCGCAGTCGAGGATAGAAGAATCAGTGACTCCTCAGCCCAAACGTAGGCTGGCCCAGAGGAGACGTAACCAATATCTGCCAGTTAGAGACGACGCGCCTTGAACATCTTGCCTGTATTTGTAAATAGTATTAGTTCTAGTTATATTAACTAAAATAGTGATATTTAAAGTCGATGTTTTATTTTACGTATCCTTGGTATTCTTGAAAATAAGGCGTAGGTATTGTAAAAAGAACTTTATTTTAACAAGAAGATTGCTGTTTCAAGCCTATAATAATGAGCTTAAAAACAAACAACAGAAATCTTCAAAACATTTGAACGGGTTTATTTATTTTAAAACAGGTTTCATTGTAGTATTTCTTAGCTATCAACATCTGTTCAGCAGCTTAACAGTGATAAGGTTTTTTAATTGTTTTATTTTCAGACATAATTATTCAGGACATTTTTTTGCACACACGGTCTTCTGACCCCAAACTAAGCAAAGCTTGTGATATGGCTGCCAGAGACTGATATACATACATAATATAGTTTTAAATACATACTTAAATACATATTAACATCCAGAAATAAAACAAACACAAATGTTCATCACACAAATGTTTGTCCTAGGTGGGAATCGAACCCACGCCCCCAAGCTAAGAAGGTAGGTTCACTAACAACTAGACCAACGGGCTATCTGAACTGGTATAAAGTAACGATGAAGATTTAATACAGATTTATTATCTCAAAAGCCGTCACAAAATCATTATGGTTTTATTCCGTTAATCTAAAAAAACATCTACTATTTCTAATAAGTAATGGATCTTTTATGTGTCAATTTCAGTTATGGATTCCGTACTTATTTTTCGTCTCACGTCCATTTAGTACAACGAACCGATGAATTCCACTTGTATACTTTGATTAATCCTAATGGATTTTGTGTCAATAAAAATACTCGTTTCTACATTTTCTTATTGGGACTGAAAATGCTAAGTGGATTATAGGTACATCTCAGGAAAAGTAAATTAGATAGGAAACTGATGGAACTTGAAACTGACATGGGATATTTTTTAACCCAAAATCATGTGTGGTTAAAAAAAATGTCCACACGGGTAAAACCACTGCATATGGACTCCAAAACGGCTAAGCTTATTTTGAGGGGACTATCACTGACAGATACCTGATTTTATGAGGAGTAATCCACGCGGGTGAAACCGCGGGGCACAGCTAGTTACATATATATATTTGCTCAAACATTATGATCGTTTACAATAATTACCCAGCCTAGATAAAAGGACGAGAAAACTGTTTGAAATTTGAATTTCCCGCCATTGGTGAAACGTACCACCTTAATATAGATTTCACATTACCAATTAAAATGTTAATAAAACTGTGGACTCTTTTCATAATATTTCTGATCACAAAAACCAACTATATTGCTATACTGCTACGAATTATTTTAGATGTTTTCATAATAAGACTGAATAATAAATAGCGTACCTACTGTTAGCTAATAGCTGTGTAAGGAATACGTTTTAGCCGTTTTTGGCGCGTCGATGTAAAATGTACAGTTTTAAAACGCATCTTTGGTCAGATCACACTTAACCAAAATCAAATTGCTGACACGCCAAGAAGACGAAACTCATGTCTGAAATGTTATAAAGTATTTAGACAATTCACGACCATTTTCATTGGACGTGCCACAGAAACTGCATTTTTTTAAAGACGTGCCTATTGGGTATAAACCAATGACATAATTCGAATAATGGTACATCTACATCTATAATAAATTATATAAAAATGAATCACTATGTACCTTGGTCACGCACGCCATAACATGAGAATGACACTACCGATTTAATTCAACTTTTTTTAAGTTTTTTTTTCTTTTTAGCAGGTTCTTACTGAAAGAAAAATTAAGAAATATGCGCAGAAAATTGGAAAATTTCAGAAAACTTAACTACCATTTAACTCGCGTTTCACCGCGGGGCGCAGCTAGTACCAAATAAAACATCAAGCACTGCAACTCCAATCCTCCAATCAATTATATTCGAATCAGGTTTTTTTTACGACAGTGTCAGTAAATTAACAGCTGAATAAAACCCAAAAATTCAGATCGCTCTTGCTAGGTTTTTAAACGTAAGACTGTAGACTGCTTTCTGGTGCTAGAGTGAATTATTAAAAGAAAATGAATTCATTAATCTTTCCAAAATGTTATTGCAGCTGTCCGAGCCAATAAAACTTGGATTGGGTATAAAATCGTTCAAACTTCCAAATGTAATTTTACGTTCACCCAACATAACTCAATTTAACGTGAAACCTGTCATAAAAATATTAAGGGGGATACCGTATAACTTGAAAAGACATGTTAACGTTTTGACGTAACAGATTCCAATTTCACGCGCTGTGATTTTGCGCTGTGAACACAATGTATTTTCTAGCGAAATACCATCAAATGTGATGCCATTATATTTGGAATGATATCTTGAAATATTTTGTAATCATGTGACAAATTGTGTTGAGAATACTTTACATGGTTGATAGTTTGAATAAGGCGTTACTTTGCAGAAGTCCATCAGTCTTCAAAACTGTTTTTCTGACAAATCTAAAGCGTAATTCCGCTTCTACGCGCCCGCTTTCGCTTTCACGTGTATTTTTTGTAGAAGTGGAATTATACAGGGCATTTATTGTCTATATCACGTGAGATTACTTGCCATAAAGGCGTGACGTCATAACGTGAAAATGTATTTGAAAATAGACTCTGTGTCCTTAGTCTTTATGTCTATATTGACTAGTAACGCATGCAGCCGCGTTAAGTTATCTGCGTGGAATTGGCAATGTCAAGTTTGCTCAAGCGATGAAGTTCGTAACGCGCTTGAATGGTCAAAATAACGTGGAGCAAGCTTAAAAGTTTCGTGTACGTTTGTCAAGATAATGTAGTATCGAATCGGAAGACGCGTTTGATTCGTTTTAATTTTGTAATCATGATTACCGCGATAACCGCGTTTTGTAACCATATAATTATTTTATCATGTTATAGCACGTTTACGGCATGAAATGTGGTTTTATACAGAATAGGGGCCCAGAGTTTGGAACGGCGTAAACTGAAAGTAGGTCATTGTACCTACTCATAATTATTTTGAACAACTTTTACTATCGAAATAAAACGCCAAAATAAAATCAGCTATTCCATAGTTTTTGTACTGCTTGGACTCTTTTGCAGAGTCTGTTTGAGGAAGTATCACACTTTGCTCTAGTCCCGGAACTTTCTTCTAGGCAAGAGTACTCCATCATGGACCACATCGTGGTTTATCATCTGGTGTGGTGGCGGTCAAACGAAAGCCTATTATTAAATATAAAAAAGCTACGGATTATTTTCCTCCGGCCTTCAAGTTGTTGAAATTACTTTGCAAACAATCTACAATTCTATAAAATTTTTGCTTTATTCAACCGTTAAGCAGTACTAACCAAACATTACTGTGTTCAAAATTGAGGGGCAAATACTATCTTTTATTTCTGAATTAGCTGTTTGAACCTATAATGGAAAAACGCTCTTAAAAAGATTAAGTTTACAAAAAAAAAAACTTGCCTTTAAGAGGGCATACCACGGCCAAGAAATTTGTTGAATAGGTATTTAGCAAATCTATTGCTGTCCCCTGACCTCAAGCCTCTCCCCGTAGAGCGCAATAGGGACAACTGCAGCTCGGATCGATTATACCTAAGAAAAGTAGACAAAATCATCGTCTCGTATTTTTCTGTTTCCTCATACAAAACTAGGCGGATTTAATTATTTTTTAAATTAATAGTTGTGAAAAGGATTGAACTATGCTTCTGTCATTTATATTTGTTTTATAAACTTGTCAAATTTTTTGATAGACGTCTGAACATGGAGGTAAAAAAAATTTTTTTTTGGTATATAGAATGGCTCAAATTTCTTATTGTAGTTTACTTATAAGAATAAATGAATGATATAAGCATGACAATAGAGGAGATACATTTTATTTTAAAATGTACAGTTCTAGCGGTATTATCCAGGGAGGAAACACGAGAATACGTTTGTATGGACAAAACGCTGCCCATGTGCCCATTTAAAGGCTTGCCTAGGTTCTACCATCTACTTACTTGCAACAGTTGCAACACTTTCCAACTTTAATGGAAATTAAACCATTACAACTAAGATCTTAGATCTCCACAATGACGTAGCGTAAACTCGTAAAGGGCAATTAATTCAAGTGAAACAAAGAAATTAACATAAACAACATGGGAAAGTCCAGTAAACAACACTGAGTAATTACAAACAAACGCAAGCAGGTGTTATAGATAAAATAACTCATAACAAGGAAAGTTTGACGAGGTCGGGGAAGCTTAGTATACCGAACATTTAAGGCAAATAAACAAAGAAATGTAGAACTCTGGATTCAACATCTACGCGCCAAAAACGGCAGCAAAATGCAGTGCTTATTATAGACAAGAAGCACGCTGTTCACCACAGTCACGCATTTGAGAAATGAGTCGTAACTGTATGACAATTATGATTGGTTTCCGTGAATAGTCTGTAATTTCTGAATTGGTCCACAAGTACCATAAGAAAACTGTACTAATAAAAAAAAACTAGCTGCGCCCCGCTGTTTCACTACAGTGGACATTCCTTGGATCAGAAAAACAAGGGATATTGTCTTAGTATAATAAAATTATTGTTTGTCATCAAATGTCTCCGTATTTCTCCCATTTTTTTCACTATAACATCTTCATCGTTTTCTAACACACGGTAAGGTACTTACAGCAACACCAATAAGCTAACTAATTGTCCACAACCACATGCAAAAAAGTGGGGTTAAGAAGTCTAGGGTGAGGCAGAAATTCGCATCAAGCCTGTTTGAGGCTTGATGCGTTCACATCCGCCACACCTCAATCGGACAAACAAGGGAAATATTACCATATTTTTTTATTGTCTGATCTGAGGAACAATTCCAACAGTATTTTTTTCAGGATCTTATGTCACTCCGACCCTCCAACTATAATATCTATATGGAAAAATCACATCCGTTGATCCGTTGCTCTGTTGCTGCGTGAAAAATGAACAAACACAGTTACACCGACGAACAAAAAAATACACTTTTGCATTTATTTCATTAATAATGTTGAATCTATATTTTTAAATATCGTTGCAAGTACTTACGTTCAGGTGTAACTAATAGATATATTCAAGCTAAAACAAAGTTTCTTTTTTTTTCATTACTATGGAAAGAGATCTGACGGTATGACATTTGTACCTACCTAGAGGTTAGGCGGATGCGATTTGTGTCAATACTTTGGCACCGCCACATCTTCCTGAGACACAAGGTAGGGCTGTAGCGGCGGCCAATTCGGCAGAGCAGCACAAACGGCGCAAATATGCTAAACTCGGCAGTGGTTACATATTTGAGCCGTTTGAGGTAGAGCTATTGGGCTCTTGGGGACCGGAAGCTGATCTCATTTTCAAAGCGCCTGGTTAATGCGATGTGTGACAAAAATGCTGTTGACTCAACGCATAAGCATTGAGATTAAGTGTGATAATACCGCCATCGTGCTATGAATGATGCCAACTGGTAGTAGGCTTGAGCTTTTTTATTGTCTTTAGACTTTCAGCGGGCCATGGGCAGTTACGTTTTACGTTTTTTTTAGTTAACGTTTTTAGCGTTAGTTAAGGCACTTGCCAGTGAAAACAGATATGTATGAACATAGATTGCAGGCAAGGCGTAGTGAACTAAAGGTATCAACCGATCTATGCCTTGCAACGAACGATCCGGACTGTTTTCAGATGGGTAACCACGCAGTGGCCTTTCGACGCATTGTACCAGATTCAGATTTTACCCTCACCGAGAATGACCATGAAATCTGAAACGAAATCTGACGCATTGAACTAAAACTGTAAACCGTTTTACTGTAAAACTAAATACGGCTCACCATTTCAGTCATAGGACATCCACTGCTGGACCTAGACCTGCTCTATCGATTTCCAAAAGGGCCGGTTGGAATCGGCCTGCATCCAGCGTTTCCCTGCTTTCTCTTTTAGGTCGTCTGTCCATCTTGTGGGTAGACGTCCTACGCTGCGCTTAACGGTCCGTGGTCTCCATTCGAGGACCATGAAAGTACGACTCACTTGCTCTTTATTCATGCACTATGAAACTTGCAGCTAAACTAATGAACTAATAGCCTACACGCAAAAAAGAGCAGCAAGGTCGTCGGAATGGCGAGCTCGACTAAAAGCATTACGCCTGATTTAGGCCAGATGCTCCTCTGTTTATCTGATCTATGATTAAAATCGACATCTTAGTTTTGTTTACATAATTCAATTAGAAGTGAAACTAATAACAAAAAGCATTTGCTAAAACCGCGAGACGTAGCTAATAGTTTATTATAATCAAGAACCAATCATCTTGACACTCAGAGCTAAGATAAACTTCGAGGTCACGATCTGATAACTTTCTTTACTCCACTTGAGCTCGTTACCAACAGAGCTAGAGACTTCTCGGAGGAACTATTAAGAACACGCCGGAGATTCAAAGCAAGTCTCCGGGTCGGGGCCTTGCAAACGAACTGCACTTTGGGATGTTATTTTTATTTGGTTCACTAAACTGGCCGTAACATCTTTAGATATTTTTTTGGGTTACGTACCCATAGGGTAAAAGCAGGACCCTATTACTAAGCCTACGATGTCTGTTTATCTATACGTTTGTTGATGTTACGGTGGAAGTCAAAAAGTTAAAACGAAAGGGATACAACAAACTTTTTTACACATCATTTTGAATTTGCTCTAATGTAATAAACCGGGCAAGTGCGAGTCGGGATCGCGCACTGAGGGTTCTGTACCACCACCAAATTCAATAACGAAATTACCATACTTGGCCAGTAATTATTTCTACTAGCTCTCACAGAAGTAAGTACAGTTCGTTCGTAGTATTGTTTGTCTGTCACGACCCCGACAAGTAGTTTGAAGTAGCTAGCGATTACGGCTCTATTTCCTTCGTGGCAAAAACAGAAATTCCTAACGGCAGGATTAGTTTCAAACTACCACATTAACGAAGTTCGTTCGAGTCATCGGCGGAAGTTCGCTTTTGACAAATGAGCCACTGAAAGTTCAACTAACTTTTACTTTTTCTTGCTCTCTAGCGACACAATCGCTATACACCAGTAATGGTTCAGCATGCTGGGTACGATTGCCAACTGATAGTGTGCTTGAGTCGTTTGAGGTCGAACCATTGGGCCCTTGGGGATCGGAATCTCATCTCATTTTCAAAGTGCCTGGTTAATGCGATGCTTGACAAAAATGCTGGCATGTTGTTGACTCAATTCAGCGTGATTATGCCGCCAGCATGCTATGTACGATGCTTTGTGTGATGTGTGGGCTTGAGCTTTTGGATTGTCTTTAGACCTTCAACTGTATAAGGGCAGTCTAACTGTTTTTTGTGGTGTTAGCTAGTAGCTTGTATTGTTTGGTTAATACAGGGACTTGCCATATTATTAAAAAAAGTTGAATACTAACTTTTGCTTGGTTCTTTTTTACCCGACTACCCGAATAGACAAGACATATACTAGCAAACTAGGACATTATTTTAAAGTCAAAGACAAAGTTAGTTACGGTCAAGTCCAAGTCAACCTCTAGTAAATTGGTAGATACTTTACTAGAGGCTTTAAGGAATTTTAAAAACAACACTATAAGAAACGTTTCACCTCATTCAGTTTTCTACACTTGATTACGTTCTCGATCATTTTATAAACAATATCCACGATTATTACACATTATTCATCATCATAATAATCATCATTAGCTAGAAGACGTCCACTGCTGAACATAGGCCTCCACTTAGAATTCTAAACTGAACAACAGCCTGCCAGCTGGATCCAATGGATGCCCGTGACTCTCACAATGTCGTCAGTCCTAGATCCCTCTAGGACTGACGACAGGCCAGGTAGGAGGCCTACCTACCTTGCGTCTCCGGTTCGTGGCTCTATTCAAAAAACTTTCTTCCCCATCGATTATCGGTTCTTAGAGCAAAGTGGCCTGCCCATTGCCACTTCAACTTGCAAATCTGAACATTTACGTCAGTGACTGCAGTTCTTCGGCAAATATCCTCGTTTTGGGTTCCATCGCGCAAAGAGACTCCGTGTATAGCTCGTAATTATAATGAAGTACAGTAACTACATTTTCTACTAACAACTTCAATATAATGCAATTCCGCCAGCCTCCAGTGCCTGGGTATTGATTCTATTACGCTATCCGCCTCTTCCTATCAATTTACTTTTAATAATGTAACATTATTTCATGTTGGCGAGCAATATCTTGCTATAAAGTTCTTTGTGGGCGTTTGAGTAGGTACCAACGTTGCCGATAAAAAGTTACGGGTTTCAAACTTTCAACCTTCAATGTGGTCCAGTTTGTGTGTGGCCAATGTGCTGGCTTTGACTATAACTGTTAGCAGTGGACAAGTTAGTGAGTTAAGAAGAAGAAAATATTGGCGTTTTACCTGAAATAAAACGCTTATTAAACTACTTACCTTATTCGAAGCATAAACAATTGAGATAGGCATATATCTCTTTCCTGTACCTTTTCCTTACGTTTCTAGTGGTATAGCTCTGTCTCGCTTACACGTTACGTCACCAGGGGAGAGGGGAGTGCGCCTCTGTGGGCGCGCGACCCGGTCTTGCTCATTGGATGATTGACTTTATGTCACCAGGCAGAAATTACAGTATGCTTCGAATAAGGTAAGTAGTTTAATAAGCGTTTTATTTCAGGTAAAACGCCAATATTAAACCACTTGACCGTTATTCGAAGCATAAACAATTGAGAGGTGTCTGTTATCGCCTGGTGACGCTAATGATGAACGCCAATGTGATGTGGAGATCAAATAAAGAAAGATGTTTAGTACATATTATTGTGAAACATGTGCTTTATTTTCCCAAATATTCATAAGATAGGTAGGTAACCAAAAATAATTATAATAATAAGTTTTTTAGTTTTAAATAAACTTAATTAGGTAGGTAGGTAGTGATAATTACGAATAGTTATAATTAGGTTATGACAGTTAGCTTCCTGACGTGAAGAGGAAAGTCATGATATAGTGAAGGTGGTCATATGACTAATTTTTCAACCCTGTTAAGATGGGTATCAAATGAAAGGGCTTGAAGAGTACAAAACGATAAAGTGAGTGTCTGTCTGACTGTCATCATACTAAATTCAATATGGCCGTTGCTCCAGTATGGCGGATTATATTTTTATTTGCATAAGTTAAGTAACTTATTGACCCGTAGGACTACAAAGCCATAATAATTATGTTCTAATGATTTTACATAATTTATCATTGACAATCCTAAGCAGATTAATATTTCAAAGCAGAGTTAGTCTGCACAAATCGTGGATTTGTCACGACTGATTTTTCTCTCGGCAAAAAAGACATAAAATCATCAATATTCCATGCACACGGGTAACTGTGATTGATTAGTGCACTTGAATTATTTGCATTACAAAGCGTTTAGACTTCAGACTTGTGTAACATTAAGGTATTATAAGATAGAACACGAGTCAGGTCTGAGCCCGTGGGGTTCTCAGGGTTAATTTTACTAGTTCTACACCAAGAACACCAACAGTTCCATGCGGGTTTGTAAGTTATGAGGGTGGCCAATAGCCTTACAAAGTCCTATTTGAGCATTATCTCAATTATCTAAATTCTGTGACTACCCCGTCATTTCCACACCTCCAAGACTAGATCCTGGACTCGGGGGGTGGCAGTCTCTAATACTTGACTCAGATTCTGTATCGTCAACGGTTGGGTAGAGCTCGGGACTTGAGGTCAGCGCACCAAAATACTCTCTCCCAACGTGGCAACACTATGTAAGTAAACTTATCAAGCCTGATTGAGGTAACTCAAAACTCGGGGTATTAAAAACGGGGGCGGAAACACCCATGCCAGATCGAATTTCCAAGCTAACGAGTAAGCGTCGTGGGCTACAGCTTGATAGTCGTTCTGATCTTTCGACGCGTAATTCGGCGTAATGAAGGACTACGTGGGCGTTGCTGGAAGCAAACAGGTCCACTTGTGGGACACCCCATTTCATAAATATTATATTGGTGCATTCGGACAACAGGTGCCACTCTGGGGCCTGGCAAAAACGAGACAAATGGTCGGCGTGGTTGTTGTACCTCCCCGGAATGTAATACACATTGATCTATGAGGCAAACAATGTCGTAAGTTATGTCCATCAATCGAAAGGATTTGGTTCTCCCTTCGTGGCGTAGATATGCTACTACCGTACGATTGTCGCATTATATAGTGACTGTGGACTGATTCAGATACAGGGCATGACCCTGAAAAACTTTCAAAAATTGCCAGCATCTCTTTTACATTGCGGTGAAAGTTTTGCTTGTTCTGAGACCAATTTATGGGGATAAAGACTGGTTGTCCATCTGTGCGCCCCAACTCAGATCGGAAGCGTCTGTCGTAATAAAATGTGTCACTGGTGGATGGTGAAAAATTTAAGGGTGACGCAAATTCTGAGTGCACCACCGTAGGTCGTTGCATCTACAGGCACTGTGTAAGCCATGACAGTGTTGTTCAAATCTAGCGTGTTCAGAAACTTCAAAAGAGCTCGATAATGTAATCTTCCCCTTTGAATAACAAAACTTGCGAAATTTAGTGCACCTATTACACTTTGCAACTTTTTTAGTTCTGCCTTCCCCAAATATATGATCTCGCAAATCTTGACTTGAATAGCAATGACTTTTCCATTGGCAAACACTTGAGGTTTAGCCAAGGATCCCATAGTATTCCAAGGTAAACTATGGATTTCTTTGGTACGAGGATGGACTTTTCTATGGATGGTCTTTACTAATAGACTCACGTGGCTCGCGAGAATTTCAGGGTCTTGATGAGCAAGGAAAAAATCATCTTCCTAGATGATTGAAATTCTTTGAAAAAAATAAATAAATAAAGATTGAATAAAGTCATCTCCCTAGATGATTTTTCCTTGCTCATAAAGAAAAAGTAAGAATTCTAGTATTCCTACACTAGAATTCTTACTTTTTTGCTTCTCATTACTTTGGCAATCCAAACTGGAAAATGTTTTCGGAGCTGCGCTTAGACCAAAAGGTAGTAGGCAGAGCTGGTTTTAGTAAATAAGGCGCAAAAATCGTCTGTGAGAGTCTGCTACCTTCAAATGAAAATACGCTTGTGATATTATGTCCAGTTTGTAAATCACAGTGCAGTGTTGCACATCCAGCCATGGGGCTGAATGAAATCTGAACTCTAAATACATTTATCAGTCTGAAGGGATCGGTCAGCACGAATTTGTTCAATGCTTTTAGATTAAAAATCGGTCGAGCCGAGCTATTGCTTTTTGCTACTAAAAAGAGGGTAGATAAAAAACTTGGAGCTTGACTTGCAATTTCCAGAATTCCTTGATTCTTAACTTTCCTGACAATTGATGTCATTTCTATTGACACAGGCGTGTGAAACGCCTCGTTGTCTAACCTGGGCATGATCAAGGGAGGTTTTTGTTGAAAAGGTATGCGGTACCCTTGAATTATTTGAATGAGAAATTCTGGCACTTGCATTTCTCTCCAATGGTCGACAAAATTCGATTACTGACCGGCTTTAAATACCCTCGTGTCAATACTTACTTCTTTTGGCACTGAAGCTCGAAGGTGATGACCTTCACTTATGACCGCCATGCCTGTGGTCTTGATACTTTTGGTTCTGTCTTGCCCCGCGAGAGCGATATTAATTGTGCCAACACTCCCCTGAGATGGGTTGTGCCATGCAAGCCTCATACACGAGGCATGCCCTGCAGAGTGTCCTTGCGAAGGGCATTGCATATTTTTCAAACTGTCACCCTGCGAGGGGGAATTCTAGGTCTGGCAGCCGTAACCTTGTGAAGGCATACATGTGTTATACCTACCCTGCGAGGGTACTTGAGAAATTGGATATTGCCCTTGCGAGGGGCGTATTGGCCATTTTCCAACCTGAGAAGTTGAAGTTATTTCCAGCTGATCTAGAAACAGGCCTGAAAGCCTTTTTGATACCGCCAGCTTTTTCTAACGCATTAACTAACTGTTTCGAGTTTGATAATTTAGCCTTAGATGATGGTATTGTAATAGGTCTGCCGAGACTTTGTTGTAGCTAAATTTATTCTTAAGTTGTTCTATTTTACGCTCAGAGCGGCGGCGATTACTTTTGCTCCCCCTTTTTTTTGTGATGGCGGCGACACGCATGCTTACGCTTTGATTTTCGTTTAATGGAACTAGTTGATGAACTAGAACTACTGTCAGAGCTGTTATATTATAACTGCTGCTGCTTGCGCGCTTTCACTTCCTGACACTATATTTATTTTTCGTGGCAGTCTTGGAAGAACCAGCAATCGACTTCCCTAAAGAGCATTCAATATCCATATCTAAAAAAAAGGTTATTAAAACTTAAACTATTTATTTAAACAATCGAACGGAAAACCGTTTATCTAAAAGATCCTTGATTATTTAAACTGTCACTAGAAACGAATTAATTCACATGAGCAAGACCGGGTCGCGCGCCCACAGAGGCGCACTCCCCTCTCCCCTGGTGACGTAACGTGTAAGCGAGACAGAGCTATACCACTAGAAACGTAAGGAAAAGGTACAGGAAAGAGATATATGCCTATCTCAATTGTTTATGCTTCGAATAACGGTCAAGTGGTTTAATAGGTAGTTAGGAAGTTGACAACTTTTGAAATGTTAGATAGGAAGTGGATAAAGTCGACTTGAGAGTTTATTTTCAAAGAAATCTTTGAAAATTATTTCTAATTCTATGAAACCATCAGTTACTTGAAAATTCTAATCCTAGATACTGGCTAAATATACAAGATGTCTTAACTCAAACCATGAAAAAGGTCCAATCGATATTTTTTTTATGTTTTATTCTCATAAAATTAAATAAACAAGTGTTTAAGGACCTCTAATTATCGCAGAAAAACAAACGCACGGGTGTTTTGTTGGTTATGGGACGAACCAACTTTTGATGCCAAAGTTACTACGGAGTGATGACAAACAGTTAAAGCATACGAATATATCCGAAAAATATTAGCATGACAATATTAGAAAACCGCGTTGTAGGTACTAGGTTATTTACCGATACAGTCAGTTTTGTGTGTCGTAGTGACAACCCTGCGATTTTTCATGATCAAGTGAGGGTAGAGAACAAAAGATCCGCTCTTCTCGCCGGACTCACCCGCAGTTTTCAGCCAGCTCGGACCACGGCCATTGTAACATGGTCGAAACGACGAGCGAAAGGTAACCTATTTTTACCAAAATTAAATAATAAGTGATAAGTCCCGATAAACATCTAAAAAAATTACAAATCGCGAAAGTTTAAAAATTACTATTAGCATGAAAATGTTGCAAAAAATAATGTTTATCTTATCAAATAAAAAGCAGAAATAAAGTAGATTCAATGTCGACAAAAAACGAGCCATCTTTTCTAACTCCACATAAACCCAGAAATCGTTGAAACATTGCCGAGAGTATTTACAGCGCACATAAAGTAATATTATCTGATTTTATGCCAACCTTTATATGAAATAGGTAGTACATTACTAGAAAGAGGATAGGTAAAGCAGTGTTATTGAAGCTTGGTATAAAGTACTGTCTAGTACTTGAATAACACGCTTGATACCAAAATAGTAGTAGTAGTTAGTAGTAAAGTTTTCGACCACATATTTTACTATATACTAATCTTTGTTTTGGACTTTTACTATCGACCTACTTTATTTTGTAAATTTGAGTTGTTTGTTTTCCAAATAGTGTAAAATAAAATATTATTATTTCTTAGTTAATCCGCCGTAACATTACATATTCTGTGAAAATTTCAACTGGCCTTCTATTATAATTCGAAAGATAAGGTCTTTTTAAGGTACGGTGGTAGGTTTCGGACAGATGGACGGACAGACAGACAGACAGCGTAGGCTTAATAATAGGGTCCCGTTTTCACCCTTTGGGTACGGAACCCCAAAAAGATTGGTCGGTCGGTGCTGGCTCAGGACAGACCAGTGGAAGGAACTGGGGAAGACCTTTGCCCAGCAGTGGGACAATAATGGTTAGCAAAAAAACATCGTATATCAGTGTTTGAAAACTATTCTTTATACTGATTGTATCCATCGAATCCAATCGATGTGTGTTTATGTATGTGAGAGACCTTAAACTTGTGCCCTTTGTCCCCGACCTCTACAATCAGCGGTCACTAGACATTTAATGGGGTAGCCATCTATATTCGGACCTTTTTGGCCCTTCCCTCTTGATACATGGGAGTGCTGAGCCATTTTACCGGGACCCCAACTTCTGATCCCATATTTAAAAAACTTCGCTGTAAGTATTGATAACTTTTCTATATCCATACTTACATTATTTTCATCAACTCTTCAGTGTTTTGAATGAAATTCGATTTCACAGATAATCAAGTATTTAAGACGTACTAAATTATATGAGCTACATCGTCCCTTTGCTTAAAAAAATTGACCTGTAGTCGGTCTAAGCTAAAAAAGCCAGACCGAGCTTAACAGCTGAAATAACCGTGTAAAAAGCTATAATAAAAACATTTTCTTTTAATAATTTACTGTAGCATATCGACTACCATCATGTAGTTGTACAATCTTATCTTACGTAGGTATATAAACCCAAGCAAACGTTTTAGGTTTAGATTACAATTTATTATTTTTATTTATTTGCTAATGTACACTTCTTTAAGCGACGTTCTTCAAAACTACAATTCGGTACAAAGTTTCTGTACTCTGTTTCTCTTTTTCTCTCTCTCTATCTCTGAGAGAAAGCCAGAGTGGGGAACATGAAATGCTGATGACGATTTTGACGATATGAAATCCACGACAAAAAAAAAAAACGATAAGTGTTCCGGGAAAGTTTTTTCTATTGTTATGAAAACACGGAAGGCAATTTGGTTATCCTTTCGCAAAAACCAACGGAAACCTGAAGTGTAGGTATAGTATATTGTGTCGAGTCATTTCATGACGCAGAGTTAGATATACAGACCCGATAGATCCGTCTTGTCGCTTGCTTAGTAAAATATTGCCAAGAATTCTTCCAAATACCCTGGAGACCGTAAGTTATTCCAGACGTTTATTTTTCTTTGTGCCCCAAAGACAGTTTCCTGGCTCCTGGCGTACTTTGTTAGTTCTATGCTCACCGAAAAGATAAATAGCATCACAAATCCTTTTGACAATACACTGATTTATGTCCCGACGCTACTGGAATACAAAATGCTAAATATTACTTTGAGCCGGACGTATTCAGTTCACAGCTATCTGGTTTACACATTACTAAAACATTTTGCTTTGAAAGGCCGAACAAAATTGATATTGCCAAATCAACAGGCACTCGAACTAAATTATTATTCGGTAGTCTAACTGTTTTTGTATTGTTAGAGTGTTAGCGTGTACTTTACAAGTTACGTTAGTGTCTTAATTAACCAAACAATTCTTGAGTTAAGAATTAAACAATATTTGACCAAATTGGTTAAAAAAAAATTTGTGAAATCACTTTGAGAGCCCAAATTGAATAAAAAAGAAAACACGTCAATCGGTTCACAAATTTTAGAGTAGGTAGCATACTAATGTTATAAATGCAAAAGTGTGTTTGTTCGTTGGCTTATTCGTTTGTTCCTCTTTCACGCAGCATCAGAGCATCTGATCTGATCAGATTTTTTCCATAGGTCTATTTCAATGGCCGGAGAGTGACATAGGCTACTTTTCATCATTATCATCATCATCACAATTTTTCATCACTATTTACGCGGGTGAAACCGCGGGGCGCAGCTAGTATTATATATAAAAGCAAAAGTGTTTGCACGATATTTTACAACTATATACTGGGTTATTAGACAGTAGAAATACTCGCAGTTATACAACGAAGGGATATCATAATACCTGCGTGTCGCGATTTTTGGGTTCGTCTCATATAGTAAAATTTCAACGTAGGTAATGATAAGCAACAAGTGTAACAATGACCTCATTTGCCATCTCCTTCTTCTTAGTTCTATGTACCACCGTTCCGTTTAACCTTATAAAGCTAATTTGGTTTATAATCGAACCGAATTTACTATAGGTATATTTATATTTATATAGGGTCTAATTGGGTAGAAAAGCAAACTTCCATTTCCAATTCCCGTGGAAACAATAAAGCGTTTAGACGCTAAGCCGGCGTGCGGTCGAGAGCTTTAACTGTCGGTAACTTTTATCTATATATTCTCACATATGGTGCTGAAACATGGACCCTAACTAAAGAGACCACGGACAAGATCCAAGTGATGGGCGATGGAACGGGGCATGTTAGGCATATCTCTCCTGGACCGCATACCAAACGTGGAAATTTGATGAAGAACGAAGGTCGAAGACGACGTGGCATGAGACTCAAGTGGAGATGGGCGGCTTGGTCAGAAGGAAAGATGGACGGTGGACCAAAGCAGTCACAGAATGGTGGCCGCGGAACGGAAAGCTACCACCGATCAGACCACCAGCCCGCTGGTCGGACGACATCGTTAAAACAGCAGGAAAGCAGTTAAACAAGTCTAGCACAGGACCGGACAAGATAGTCATAATCATAATCATTTTATTGGTAACTAATAATTACAAGTCATATTTTTTTTTTTTTTTTTTTTTTAAGATCCACTATTTATTTACACGAAAAATATTACACAGTATATACACAGTATTTAAAAACTAAAACGATCACTACCTAATTATTATAATGTACAAATAAAAATATAATATATACAAAAAATAAAAATAAAATCCTAGGCGAACAAATCGCCACCATGCGGCAAGGTTCCCAGAATGCTGGCAGCATTGCCCCGCTGGATTGCGAGGCTTAATTTTTGTTACTAGTATCAAGGTACTAAAGTAAATAATTATACAGATCTAATTGGTAAAAATGTACTAATAGTGTACCATGTGTGTATCATGTCTAACAATTACAAAAAGAAATAATTAATGTCAAAGTAATATAAATTAATAAATAAGAAATAATAATAAAAAGAATTAGCATAATGTCAAAGTAAACAAATAAAAACACATATCAATTTAAACATCATTGCCGATCTTAAGTAATTACAATTTTAATTTAATAAAGTCATCATAGCTAGCCATCGTCTGAGTCGTGACTTAAAGCTGCCTAAACTGGGTGCCGCGGTGATGTGCTCCGGCAACTTATTGTACACGGTCGGGCCCATAACATGCGACGATTTAGCCGACGTCTCCAGTGCGCGAGGCACCTCTGCCACCTTGTAGCGCGTTGAAGAGGAGAACTATACCCATCAGTGGGTGGAAAATGGTTAATGATGATTATGAAATTTTTACCGCCCAGAGCAATCTCTTTCGCACATTTGCAACATTTTAAAAGAAAAAAAAATAATCGCTAAGTTAGAATCAAATAAATTTATAGTCAATGTCTTTTTTACTATTTTCTTACATCAATGTTTGTAGTATTAAAATCATTTAACAGGTAAACGCAAGTACAGAACGCGGGAATCCTTCTTTTCATGAACACAAAACTCCTTCCCTTCTTTTTTGAGAAGATTGACGTACTCGTAGAACGAAGTTTTTTTATAATTTGACGAGAAAACTTGACGTTTTTGTGGTAAATCTATCTAATATTATAAAGAGGAAAGATTTGATTGTTTGTTTGTTTGCATTGAATAGGCTCAGAAACTACTGAACCGATTTGAAAAAGTAACAAGATAGGCTTATAATAATGAATAATAATGATGGCATGAATAATGATTTATAAGTTGTGACTTGCCTGTTTCGTCGGTTTGATAAAATAAACCGGCCAAGTGCGAGTCGGGATCGTGCACTGAGGATTCCGTACCATCACAAAATTCAATAACAAAATTACCAGTTATGACTTGGCAATGAACTGAAACTTGTCACTGACCCGTATTTTGTTTTAATTTTTAATTTTTTATTATATTTTAGAGCGTGTACCATAATCGTGCCAAATGTGACGCTTGTACGTATTATATTTATTCCGTTATTCCGTTAGAACTAATATAAAAATGCGTTAAATAATAAGTTTGTTGTATGGGGGTTAAAAAATAAAAACGAATGGGGGGGGGGGGGGGGGGCATTCGTTTTTATTTTTTAACTTTTTTTAATTATTTTTTGTTAATTCGCCGTAACGTTACATATTCTTTGAAAACTTCAACTGTCTATCTATTACGGTTCGAAAGATACAGCTATTTTTAAGGTAGCATAGACAGACGGACAGACAGACATCGTAGGCTTAGTAAAATGGTCCCGTTTTTACTCTCTGAGTACGGTTAAAAAGAATGATGTATTATTTTGGTAAAACCAAGTAACTCACAAATCTCAAAACTCCGTTTTGTGAAATCTACAAGAATCAACTCGACCGAATATCCGGAGGCCCTCAACAATTCTCATTACTAACTCGTGGATTTCAAATCTGCCGTAGGCAAGGAAATAAATTAAAGTAGCAGTAAGGACGAATTTTTAAATTCGATATTTCATGGGCTAGTATTTATTTTTGCGATCATTCCCTAACCCTGGTACTCAAGTAGCGTGACGATGCACTGAAAGCAATTCCACAAAAAAATATTTGAATTGTGGTTCAGCTAAAACTTTTAGAAAGAAGCTAAAACATTTAGAAAGAAGCTAGAACTTTTATTAAGAAACTAGAATTTTTAGAAAGAAGATAGAACTTTTAGAAAGAGGATCTAGCTGAATGGCGTGCCATCAAACCATATGACGGGCCATTCTAATAAGCCATGTCATTAAACTAGTCGATAACCGTAGTCGACAGCTAGCCACTGCATTTTCTCTATTACGAAAAACAAATGGCATGACGTAAACGGTCTAATAAGAATGGGATGGTAATCTTGATGAACATCTTCTGTCCAAAACAGCGCAAAAAACTACTCGCTCCATAAGTAGTCATTTTGTTTAGAAACGTGCTTATGTGTGCGTGAGTTAAAGAAGACCTCATTCAAAGCATTCCTTCTGCTTGTATAATTTTTCATTTTCCCCGAAGCTTCGAAACGACAGAATAAATCCACCGAGATGGATGTCTTTATTTACTTCGGTATTTCGCGCGCCAAGCGGTAATTAAATTGTTTAATTTGTCATAAAGCCGTGGTGTAATTTCAGTTATGAAAAATCTCATTATTATGAGGCTTAAACTGCCTGCGGCTAGGTTTAACTTAGGCAATTTCATTTATCGTTCAGAAGTTTATAATCAAAATCCAAAGCAATGTAAATTTTGGATTGTCTTTAGACCTTCAACGGTCTATGGGCAGTCGACCTGTATTTGTAGTGTTAGTATTAGCTTGTATTTTGTTTAGCTAATAATGGCACTTGCCCTATAAAAAAAGCAACGTTGAGGAAAGAGATCGACGAGCTAATTCGTGTTTATAATATTTTTTCGTGGTTACAGTGGTGTTACATTCTGAGGCTTGACATCTCAGATTATACAAATAAGAGAGATATGGTAAGGTGATATGATATGATGGGAACGAATACAATAGGCCTAAATAAGAATTAGTACCTTTAGTCGAACTCACATCGCTCGAAGAACCGATAACCGATGGGGAAGAAAGGTTCTTGAGTGGAGACCACGAACCGAAAGACGCAGCGTAGGTAGACCTCCCACTAGATGGACCGACGACATAGTGAGAGTCGCTGGCATCCAGTGGATGCAAAAGGCAGGCTGTCGTTCAGTGTGGAGGTTAAAGGGGGAGGCCTATGTTCAGCAGTGGACGTCTTCTGGCTGATGATGATGATGATGAGTCGAACTCACCCTGCAGGCGACCTTGCTACCCTTTTTAGGGTTCCGTACCCAAAGGGTAAAAACGTGATCCTCTCTGTCTGTCTGTCTGCCTGCCTGTCCGTCTGTCTGTCTGTCTGTCTGTCCGTCCTAGCTTTTAACAGCTGTATCATTCGAACCGTAATAGACAGCCAGTTAAAATTTTCAAAGAATATGGTACCACATTAACATCAGGCGAGATGGAGGTCAAACGCGCCTTGCGTATATTATTAGTTAAAAATATCAAATTAAAAATAATGTTTTGATACGGCGGATTAACTAAGAAATAATAAAAAAAACAAAAAGTAAAAACAAAAGGGGGGTGTCGCCATACAACAAACGTACTTTTTTTTAACATTATTTTGTATTTTTCTAATGTAAAAACAGTATTACGTAAATTGTACAAGCGTCAAACTTGGCACGATTATAGTACACACTCTATAGTATAACAACTAATAATAAATAATTGCCAAGTGTGAGTCGGTGACAAGTTTTTGTTCATTACCAAGGTTATAACTGGCAATGGGGTTACTAGGATGACCTCATAATTTTTTTACCAAATCGAAATGGCATATTTTACTAATTTTGAAGTCGGTTTTTAAATTGATAATTATTGTATATTGTGGTGGTACGGAACCAGCAGCACAGAAGACACAATAGCCCGCAGTGCGCGAGCCCAACTCACGCTTGGTCAGTTTATTTCAAGGTGTTCCCTCAAAAATTTATTTAACTTTCGCTCAATCGTTTTTGAACTAGCTCTATTAATACAAATATGTATAAAGTTATATGATTATTTACGGGATATTTACCGTGGTAAGGTTGTGGAATGAGCGAACAACCGTGATAGTTTAAAACAGTGTTTTACAAATATGTATGTTCAAGCGCCTGTTGATTTGGCAATAGACGAGTACTAATAATAAAATATAATCAGCAATGTATATTTTAATAATTGGCCTAATACTAATTTTAAAGTCGTTAAAGGTTTTTTAGAATGATAATTTTTTTTAAGTCACGAAGTCCGCGTTTGATTTATTTTGTTATGTGTACATTAAATCCTTTAGTTTTTTTCACTTTGTGTACATAAAAACTAACAAAAAGCTGGGTCAGAACGTAATACCTGTGATTTTTCAGTTTACCTCTCCTGATTGCAGCTATGACGTCACAGGGAAAATGTCGTCGGTGACGTCATCACATAACCTACTTAAAGTACGGAACCTAGTAACCTACTCGCGGTAAGTTTACGATACTTCTGATAGTGGATAGAGTAGCTTAGTGGATTACTTCTCTTGTGATACAATTTAATCATCATCATCATCAGCCAGAAGACGTCCACTGCTGAACATAGGCCTCCCCCTTTAACCTCCACACTGAACTACAGCCTGCCTTTTGCATCCACTGGATGCCCGCGACTCTCACAATGTCGTCGATCCATCTAGTGGGAGGCCTACCTACGCTGCGTCTTCCGGTTCGTGGTCTCCACTCCAGAACCTTTCTTCCCCATCGGTTATCGGTCTTCGAGCGATGTGGCTTGCCCAATTCCACTTCAACTTGCAAATTTTAACAGCTATGTCGGTGACTCCGGTTCTTTGGCGAATATCTACGTTCCGGATTCTATCGCGCAAAGAAACTCCGATCATAGCTCTCTCCATTGCCCGCTGTGTGACTCTGAGTTTTTCCAAAAGGCTAACAGTTAAAACCACGTCTCAGTACCATATGTCATCACTGGCAACACACACTGGTCAAAGACTCTCGTCTTGAGGCACTGTGGTAGATACCACAAGAACGACGAAAAAGAAGATGTCACGAAATTTTAACAATTGATTTGAATCCGAGTTGGATTCTTCGGGCGACCTCTTTGCCTAAGTTGGACTTTACAATTTAATATTTACGTATATTTAATAAACTTTCGTCTCCAATTAATAAGCTTGGTGACTAATTTTTTATAACGGTTCTTACCCATCTACTGTTTCGAAAAAGTTACTCAACTGATCTTATTTTTAACTAATTTTGAATTCGCGCTTTAAACACTTGCAGGCAATGACGTCTGCTTATGAACGATATACGTACTTTTTGGGAACTTTCAAAGAAAATTATTAGTTTTTTTCCGCTCTTATTGGAGTTTCACTTGTTGTTGCGAATTGCTGTATTATATTTTATTTAATCTAAATATGTAGGTAACCTATCATATATTTTATTAGTTTATTCTATCTATCTATTTACACTCTTCAAATCATTTATTATATTTTATTTCATATCTAGTTTAGTATAGAATTACACTTAGACACACATAACTCACATACATTACATTTCATACATTCATTACACCAATCAAAATAATATTTATATTACACACGAGCATCGCCGCGCGCGCGCTCCTACTATCACGTCGGGGTCACCAGTTTGGGAGCTATTCAGCTACGGCGCGAAGCCCTTGTCTCGCGACACAATACAGCTCCCAAAAATATATATTAATCTCACATTTAAAATAAAAATATGTAAAGGTTTAAGAAAATAATTATCCTATTTTAACCAACTTCGAAAAGGAGGAAGGTTCTCAATTCAGCCTGAATTTTTTTATGTACAGTGATTACGCCGGCATTCTGTAAACCAATTTGCATGTATCTTTTTTTATCATGTAGAAACAACCTGCGATGTAGTTCCACAAAAATTACATTAACTAGGATTCAGTAGAATTAACCGAGCTCAAATTAATATGGATTTTTCCTAGAGTGCCCATGAATTCCGCGATAACAAATCACTACAATACTTTTGTATTGTCTTTTGTTCAAGTCAAAACAAGGAGGTAATGAACAGGAATATGTCACCGACTTGCACTTGGCGATTGTTTATTATTTGTTGTTATACTTTGGAGTGTATAATCATGCCAAGTTTGACGTTTGTCCGTTTTAACATTAAAGCTAACACAAAAATACATTTTAAAAAACACGTTTGTTGTATGGGGACCCCCTTTCGTTTTTACTTTTTTTCCTAGTTAATCCGCCGTAACATTACATATTGTCTGAAAATTTCTGTAACTGTAATAGATAGCCATAAGCCCAAAGGGTAAAAAAGGGACCCGGGAAGGAAATTGGTCCCGTTCTTACCCTTTGGGTACGGAACCCTAAAAAGTAATGTAAAATTGTAGAATCACACTTTTAATGCCATGGTAATTGCCATAACTCAATAACAGTTAAACCACATCAGAGGCTTTCGAGCGGCCTAAAATTCCAACGATTTGAACATTTAAGCACGTTATATACGTAGGTACTTCGTCCAATGGTGGTAAAAATGATTACTACTCTCTCCGTCAAATAAACAGGTAAGCTGACACTGTACAAGAGTTTCTAATAAATGTCATACCTTTCTCAGCGGAATAATATAAAGCCTTCCACAGACCAAACGCGTGCCAGCATCACAGCTTAAACGCGGACCTGCGATTTTCGTCAAATAAATAACTCTAGGAACCACTACACACGAAATATAAACACCTACACCTGGATATATACACCTAGAGCCACTCAACATGCGCAGGAAGGTCTCTCTGTATCTTTTATTGCATTTCCAACCAACTTCCGCGGTGTTTCCGAGAAGACAATATGGGGATCCTCAAAAGGCGAGTTAAGAGTCCTTAAGGGTCGGCAACGTATTTGTAATATCTCTGGTGTTTAAAGTATCCATAGGTGACCGTGACTGCTTACTATCAGGCGGCCCGTCTGATTGTTTGCCAACACTGGAATAAAACTTAATAAAAACCGGCAGCACCTGACAGTGTTCGCCTACCGTCCTACTCGCACGGATTGTAAGAATAAGTTGGTGCAAGCAGGATAGTATGCGATTATCATTGCCACTAGACTTGCAATAATGCAGCAGTGCACCCGCGGAACAGTTTGTGCGATTGTAGTAGTAGTGGATCATAATATATATTTTACTGCACACTGCCATCTCTTCTTCGTGGAAATTCCAAAGATTCGTACTCAACGATTTGAGCGATGAAAAACAAGTTTTTAGAGTATTTTTTCGTATTTTTCTCAGCAAACCCTTTCATTTGATAGCCGTATCAGTATGGTAGATAAGAAAATGTTTCTGCCATCTTGGCGCGTCCACCATATTGAATTGAATTAGTGTGACGTCACTTTAAATCTCGTATTTTCTCAGTAAAACCTTTCATTTGATACCCATATCATGGGAGTGCATAAAAAATTACATGGATAACTTGGTTCGCCATCTGCGGGAGTCCGCCATATTGGATTTATAATGACGTTATTTAGTTAACCATGCATTGTCATCCAAACTAAATGAGTATGCAAAATTTCACCTCAATAAATTTAGTTGCATGATTATGCAGACTAACGAGGCAAGGATTGTAAATATTAAAATGGAGTTTGATATTATATCGTTTTTTGTTTAAGCGTACCGTATTGTAAAGATATTATTATGGTTTAATTAATGTAATTGGTGTAACCGTTTTGATTAAATTAATTAAATTATCAAATAAAATTATTATCAAATTGTATATTATATTATATATTAATTAGTAATAATTTCTAATTAATTGCTTAAATAAAAACCGTAACATTATAAAAAAACTAAAAAGCTTGATGCTTGGTCTTGAACTAGGAAAATAAATTAGACCTACTTACAAAAAAAATGCCATAATATCTTGGGCAGCCGGATAAAAGGGGATATCAAATTACAACTGCATAGCAACCAGTATTAAACATGATAAATCGCCTCACGTCCTGAAAAGGTCAACCGACCCATTCCGCTAATCAAATTTCATCCGAGGTCTTTCATATCAAGTCCTTCCTAGTTCAAGGTTGGGTGGCAATTATTTCTACTGTTGAATACTCCGCTAGCGTGCTGGAATCCTTATTAGCTGTCGGGCCGCGTTTAACGGCCACTTCCGTTATATTGCCTCAACGTAGACTCGTTGCTACGATATTGCTACGACCTACGACAGAGCTACGACGCCAGAGCTTTATCAAAATAGAATCTGCGAGTTCACCTACTTGGCATATCAGCGGCATTAGTAAATAGGTCTGTGGCCTGTCCTATGTTGGATAGATGCTCAGCACACTGCATAATTAAGCAACATATTTTTTTTTTGTTTGTTTTTGCTTTAGGCGATAAGGCCACCCATTATACTGCCGTATATTTGTTTTTTATGTTAGTTTAAGTTTCATTTGTATTTTCGGTGTGTAATAAAGTAATATTGTATTGTATTGTATTGTATTGCATAATTCAGTTCGATCTCCATCGACTTGGCATATAAAAATGCCAAATTGCGCCCCAATAAACCGTGAAAGCTCTTCGAAAGCAGTTAGTCGTGCAAATAGAGTTAAGGCAAAGGGTTAGCTAAAGTGCCCCCCTCATTTAAATAAACATAACAGGTATACTAAAAGATAAGTAAAATAAAAATTCGATACCTTCAGGTTCTCGAGAAGGTATTTTTAAAACTATAATACTAATTATACTTCATTTCATTCTCGAAACCTTGAAGGTGTCGAATTTTTATTTACTTGTAGCTTAGTATACTTCGTATGTTTTGTTTAAATGAAGGCGCCCCTTAGCTTGCGCCTTGAACTGCCACTAATCGACGGTGACGTCATAGTAGGTACAAAAAAAACGGCACGCAGAGTTTTCATACGAATTGACCTATTTGCGTCCTTTGTCTATCTTAAGGTCTGTGGTTACGACGTTCTGTTTATGACAGTGACATGGGAGTGACCAATTTATCTGTAGTATTGAGTGAAGGAGACACAGAAAAGAAAAAAATAATTAGACACATCGTATATCCTGGATGAAACTGTAAGACTTTCACGGGGTATTTTGAACCGCTGACGCAAAAAGAGGGGCATGTATCTGTTAGATCAGCAAATCTTTGCCAATGTGATTATATAGAATCAAGAAATACGATATAAAATTCATCCAATCATTATCAATTTAAAAAACCAACTTCAAAATTAATAAATACGCAATTTCGGTTACTTGGATGCCATATTTTTTCTAGATATTAAGATTTAAAAACCAAACTACTGATTATGATGAAGTTTGTATGGGTTTAATTTTCCAAATCGGTTTATAAACGTCAGATTTCTGAGGTAACAAACATTAAAAATATGAATTGAGCACACCATCCTTTTTTGAAGTCAGTACAAAAATGGCCAAAAATCTTTTATATCGTTATTCTCTATAGTAAAAAAAGAAAACAAAGGAAATCCCAAGCAACTTGCGGCATAGAAAACGTAAGCCGATCAGATTAGAGAGCGTTCGATCAGCCGCCCACATCACGGATTCAATCTGATTTACCCGACGACTGACAAATTAAAATCCTGCTACGCAAAACGCGTTATCTTGACTGTTGACTGTCGACTATTGTTTAGGAAAATGTAAGGGGCTTTGATCAGCTTAGCTGAAGAAAAAAAAGGCTACGTAAAAGTTGTTGAAATGTTTTAATGTACCAAAGAGACAGCTCTAGCCAGGAACTGGCCCTAAAGAAAATAAATCGCTCGAGTGATTCTGTACCAACCCGGCTAGAATCAGCAGACGTCAAAATTCACATGAGTAAGTTTTCTGCATCGCCAGTTTTAGATCACACAAGCCTACAGGGTTATTTTCAACGTACCAAAAACCAATCACAATCGGCTTCTTCAATTATTTTAAACTTTTACTGACTTTTTAGTGAAATCTCGTAACTCGTGTGAGGGTTATAACACAGAAAAGAGAAGTAAAACAAAAAAAAAAACTGTTGGTTATAATATCTTCAAGGGCGCCTCTTAACGGTGGCATACATAATTACGTCAAAGTTGTTAAGTATGATAAAGATGTGCCAAGCTAAATCTAGGTGAGAAGTTTTCACGCAAAAAAAATACAGTAGTGTAGCGATACTACACAACCCAATATTTTAGTTTTAAGAAAAGTCATATCACAAAAGTACTTAAGGCGATGTTTTCACACTTTTAAGCAACGCTTGTTACTACAGATGACCTGAAGATGGTTTAATATATTCTAATTAAAGTCGCATTTAATGGAGCAAAACCATGTTGCTCACACCAAGCAGTACGTTTCACTATTTTTATTTAAAAAAAAAACATACTTAATCAACATCTATTCTCATAGTTCAAAAAAACAGTATTGTTTTAATATAAAATGTACCTCAATGGTTCCCTCGATAATTATGAAATATGTATATTAAGATATCGTAAACATCATTTAGTAAAATAATAATAATTTGAATGAATCCAAAAAAACAGTGAGTAAAGCACAAATCAGTGTTACATTCCCTTTTTTTCTTTATAGTGAAATGTTCTTAATAGTGTTTTGGTCTTTATGGTTTAGTAGATAAAACATTCAATTTTGATACGACACCAAGCTTATAATTTTAAGCTAACCATGGAAGTAGACAAACTAAAACTAGAATAACCAAAATTGTTAAAAGTTGGAAAAGAGGGCCTTAAAGAAAAATAACCCTCTATACTCGTACATGCTAATATTAGGCCGTACAAGATTCATTAGGTACTCCTTTACCTAAACTAAAACGCCATCAAATATGATTAAAGTCATAACTTCTATAACTTACACTTCGGTTTACTGAGTCCCTTTACTTCCAAGCAAGTTTTATTTCCAGCCCTGAATAAAAAAAATGCTTCCTGATAATTTACCACCTAAGTAATAGAAGAGAGAGAGAGAGAGAGAGAGAGAGAGAGAGAGAGAGAGAGAGAGAGAGAGAGAGTGGAGGAGAGGAAGTAAGGTAAATATAATTAAGCAATAACTTTGATTGTTCGTCCAGCCACCTCGTAACCTTCTGGTAATTATTTCAATGTTTTATGACGAAGCGGTAATTTGGGCCCGCTCATAATTATGTTAATGGGAACTCATAAATACGTGGTAAGTTGGCTGCTATTTATTGGGGAAATGAAGTCGTTTACCGAATTACAGACTGTTGGTGACTGTTGGTCACCTACCACCTAATTATATGGCCAGTAAAAGCCGTGGTACCCTATTTGGGAGACCATGACTAGACTCGAAAGCGTGAGTTCGCGAATTTATGTACGGATTTTCATACCATTGACTTTTCGGTGAAGGAAAACATCGTGAAGAAACCTGCATACGTACGGAGAAGAAATTTAATAGCGTATCTAGAATCTCTCGGACCCGGGTATGTTCTAAAACCACAATCAGAACCACCGTAGGATGAGCAACTGTGTCCTATTAGTACACGGTGAACGTGCTGCGATCCCCAAGCTGTCTGTCAAGCGTGGGGATTATGGCAACAGCCCTCTCTAAGAGGGAGGTCTTTGTTCAGCAGTGGACGTTTTCTGGCTGATTATGTGGTGTGGTGTGGATGTGAAACTCAACAACCTGCAACTACTGCAACTGGGTCAGCGTAATGGATATGGACTATTATGTTGACTATAACTATGATATGGACTATAACTATTATATATACTATGGACAGCAGTGGACTATTAAAAAGGCTGGCTATGCCATATGCTATAGTTATATGGCAACCTCGAAGCGCTCTTCTTGGATTTTGAAGTCGGGCGGGAAATATTACAAACATAGATAGTTGTTTTTTTTTAATCATTCAAAAATTCCTTGGTAAACCAAAAACTATTTTTCCTTTTGGTAGTTGCATAATTATTAAGCTGGTTTAAAATCTACAGAGCCAAAATTAAATACATTTTTGTGGGACCACCTCGAGTGGTCGAGTAGTGAGAGACCACCTAATAATAAAAAAAGAAACACGTATGGTTTACATATGTTGGCGCGAACTTCCTCCTTTTCTGAGGTAAAAAAAAAAATTACATTCACAC
The DNA here is from genome assembly GCA_932305915.1 of Agriopis marginaria. Lineage (NCBI taxonomy): Eukaryota > Metazoa > Arthropoda > Insecta > Lepidoptera > Geometridae > Agriopis > Agriopis marginaria. Next base: position 9,168,659 of record OW029933.1, read on the forward strand.
TCAATAAAATGTATGGAAAAGCTGCTTTAAATTGTCATTCAAAAAATGTGTGGAGCAGTTGCATTTTTTCGTGATTACAGGGGCGACCAACCCTGATATCGCGAATAAAACCAATCCATGGTAAAAGTTGTTCATAATGACAAGTACAATGACCTGCTTTCAGCTTAGTACACCCAAAGCTTATGACCCTGTATCTAGGATTCGCTGACGGGACATTATTGGCAATCTCCAAGATGGGTTCGTTAGCTTATCTCTTGAGAATCGCCAGGCTGACCTGTCAATGAACTGGCTCTACATGAGATATTATACTAAATGCACCACGCGGCTTTACCTGATTTTCTATTGACTTCTCCGCAAAAAATATGTTATTCGAAGGAATAAGCTACCTCCATACTGAATTTCATTCAAATTCTGTTCTTTTCAGTCGTCGCGGAGATAAATGGTGATAAATCTCATGATCTAATTCCCTTCTGCTCATTTTTCTATCAGACTGCCAGAGTGGGCACGAAAAATCGACAATGTTTTATGGTTGATATTATTTAAACAACCCGTACGCAAACGCCGTACGTAAGCGCTTAGATTACACTTTTAAATGCGAACTGCTAGCCTGTGGAATCTGTGGATAGCGCTGCCTGAATGGGTGTTCCCCGATAGTTACAACCTGGTTGTCTTCTAACTTATTTATTTATTAACGGGAACTAAAAAAACAAGCCTTAAAACATTTCACTAATACAATTAAAAAGATACAATCCAGTTCTGTGGTTGTCAAAATAATATAGTATAACTAAAATCTATATCTGTATATTTAAAAATGAATCCCTATTTAAACTTAAATCAAGGTATGTGACATGAACTTACGTACAAGGTTTAGATGAACTAGGAAAGTCTATAATACCGATACATCCTTACCTAATAAGATTTGGTTGGACCTGTATACGATTACAAGTACCTAGTAGTTAAATCTCATCTGACTTTATTTGACAATTTGTTTTTTTTTAATTTGATTTTTGTACAGAACAATGATTGTTTTATATTTACTTATATCAATGGTACAGAAACTGGTTTTCTATGTACGACGCGTACTGACGTGTTATTAACAAACGTTTTATGTCATCATAACTGTGTGTAGAAAGCTATTTTGTAACAATCAAAGAAATCGGATTTTCCTATCCAAAATCCAATTTCTTTGGTAACAATAGGGTTTGCTTGACGAACACACACGTGTTTGACGGTTGTGTCGCAGTACCTGATAACCGTATTGTAGATGTGGGTTTTAATAAATACGTTGGGCAAACTAAGTAGCAACTCAATGATTTGGTAACCTGTAAACTCTTTGCTTTACCAGGACAACGTAGCCTTCAGAACATAGGACATACAGATTCATTATATTGTCTTTAGACCTTCAACGGTCTATGGGCAGTCTAAGTGTTTTTGTAGTGTTAGTTTTAGCTTGTATTTTGTTGCAATGGGTTTTTTTTAATAAACTATTACAAAAAGGTTTACATTCACGTTATGTATATTGGTCGAGATGAATGGTTATTAAAATTGAAACAAGCGTATTTTTCTCACCGACATTCTTTGTTATTCATTGTGCGTTATTTCGTCAGTGAAAAAATAAAATCTTTCAACAACTATCGGATAACCTTTACCGGCTATTTCTGGCAGTGAAACAATACAAAATTAATGGTAGACCACTCCCAAATCCATCACGGAATTGAAGACGGGAAAATTGTTATTGCACTCTTCCGGACACACCTAAGCACTTCGTTTAAGCGCGTTATTGAATAGAGTGGTGACAATAATGATTATGTGATTATGGAGCTGTCATATGATAATAAATTGGCTCACAGTGCAAGAAACGGTTTAGTCTGCAAATCAAGCTTTCATTTCTAAACAGTTTATTCTTCGTCTTTTGAATCAAAAAGAACATATATGTAATAACATATATTATTATAATATTAGTATATTATTATTTGCTATTTATTTCTTTTTAATTGAATACAATTAAAAAGAAATAAATAGCAGAATCAGTTTTTAAAAAGTTTTTTATGAATGATGTTATAAGCTAGCGCTTAACTACAATTTTGGGAATTCTAATAGTTTTCATAAATGCATAGTGATTATTGAAGCTCTGGCAAACCCTGAATAGTCAATATATCATCATAGGCCGTACTGCTGGTGTTCGCCCTCTACTTGCAGTCGCGTAAGTCGCTTAAGTGTGTAGATGCTTCTAAGTAGGTATCATTTTTCATAGTCCAATATTTTGACGGAGTGATAAATCAAGCGTCCAAATAAATATTGGTTTTGCTTGAACACTTGTCTTTCTAGTCCTGCCTTGTAATGTTTGTGGGTGGAGTAAGTGTAAATAGTAGATTATACAACAAGTAAAAAGAAGGGAATTTAATTCGAGGAACTCGAGGAAGGGACAGGAAGGGGAAGGGACGGGGTGGATCCCAAGAAGCGAAGGATTTTAGAGAAGAATCCTGAGCAGAGCGAGGGATACAAGGACCGAGATGACATTATTTTCACGAGTTTTGTACATACTTTACTTTTTAGCATTGACTGCGAGAAAATATACAGTGGTATATTTAGTATTTATATTTCCAACGACACAAAACAACAACAATAACAGAAAATAAACTACTTACCTAAAATTAGTAGGATATTTTTTCCTTCATTTCAGTTTCATTTAACCGGCCAGTAGGTTCAGTACTTTTTTTTTTTAATTCGTACTTGTTCAAAATGTTTTTATTCAGTCAGTGACGAATAAAAGAGTTTAATTCACTGTTATCAATGAATCAAATGTCTTTTTTCGAGTAGCAATGATTTAAAAAAAACGCATTGATATATAGTGTGATCTAAGAGTTCGGTAAAAATAAAAAATTAAACCGGCTAAATGCTAGTCGGATTCACGCATCGAGGGTTCCGCACCCAAAAAAAATATTTTCTTTCTTTTAGTTTGGGATCTTTAGCACGCATCTGACTTGTACTTGGCCGGTAATTATTATTTTTGTTATTTTACTTTAGAATGTGTACTTTACTTATCAAGTTTAACGCTTGTAAATACGTATTACCGTTTACACAAAATACGTTTGCTGTATGGTGACCACCCTGGTGACAGACAGACAGCATAGACCACAGAAAAGATATTTGTTTTTATTTTCTGTGGCATAACGCTTTTTAAGGTCCCGTGAACAACTTTTAGGTACGGAAGTAAAAAAAAAAACAATAAAATTACTCAAATTTTTAATAATTTTTTTATTGAATTGATTTAAACAATTCCCAACAAACTCTGATCATAGACAGAAGGAACTTTAAACAATATACTGCAATAAATAGTAAATTCTAGTTAATAATATCACAAAACATTTTTGGTTAAACCAGATTCAAACAATAACCATAAAATAAATAGGTAGCTACCTTAAGGCTTATAATATAGTCGTTTTAAAGCTACTCAAGTTAACCGTAACGACTATTTTAAACGACAATCGTATTCATATATGAGATCAAAATAAACTCCACTAAAGTAATCTATAATAGGTACTAATTGATTGAAACAATTTGCAACAAATTCTATTCATAAATAGAAGAAACTTTAAACAATACAAAACCTACTACAACTTATCATTACTTATACTTAATCTGCAATAAAAAATGACATTTAGTTAACAATATCACGTAATATTTTCGGTTAAACCAGATTGATAATTGAAACTATAGCAACCATTAAAAATAAATAGTTGACTACCTTACATTTAGTCGTTCCAAAGCTACTCCTGTTAAACCGTAACGACTCATATAAACGACTATCGTAGTCATAAATAAGGTCACAATAAATTCCATTAAAGTAAGTTATAATGCTAATTGATAAAAACAATTTTCAACAACTTCTATTTATAGATAAAAAAAACCTTCAAACAATACATTTAAACTGCAATAAATAATTATATTTAGTTAATAATATCACAAAACATTTTCGGTTAAACCAGATAGATGATGAAAGCGATAGCATCTACAAAAATAAATAGGTGACTAAACTACCCTAAGGCTTAAAATTTAGTCGTTCAAAACCTACTCCAGTTAAACCGTAACGACTTATATAAACGACTATCGTAGTCATAAATAAGATCACAATAAATTTTATTAGAATGAACTGTAATACTACGTATCTTATTATCGAATTCTATTGAAGTTTCTGTTCGACTAAACAGGACAATCCAAAACCAACAATTTTTCAACATTTGTTGATACTTCAATACGTAATTTTATTAACGAACGGTTGAAACAGACAGCAATCATACGCTACCATACGGTAACGATCATAAAAAATAGGTAACTACCCCAAGGTTTACAACTTAGTTGTTCCAAAACTACTCCAGTTAAAACATAACGACTATAATAAACGAAAATAGTAGGCATAAATAAGCTTACAATAGATTCCACTAAAGTATAATGCTAATCTTTGGAGACACTGTTGCAAAAAAAATTGTACAATTCAATGACAACATTTTACTAAGAACCATATTCAGCTCGATTTGTAATAACCTTAATAAATATTACCTAACTAAAAATATGTAAACCTATTAATAATAATTAATAAATATAATTAAACCATCTTAAAAACTGCTCTGTCTCATTTTCCCGTGTTACCATTTTTTTTTCTTTTAACAAAAATTTACACAGCACTTTCAAGCATTTTTCAATTTCAGTAAAATTTTAACAAATAATTTTCAAATAAATAAGCGTACTGACAGTGTACAGTGTCGATGTCAAAGTCGACTTTAAACTAGATCATACTCAGATGAAAATATTGTTTTTTTGAGCTAAGGTGATTTTGAAAACGAAAAGTAAATAATATGTCAATAACATTTTATTCTGTTCACAAAATATGATCAAAGCCACTCATAAATTTATAATTCAATAAAAACGAAAGAAATACAATACATTTTATCTCGTGTCTCCTTACTTTATGACGTAATTATAAATTGTACTTAGGCATTATCAGCTTTACTTAAAACATTAGTTCAGTTAACCTATGCTTTAAATTGCTGTCTCTTTATCGCGCGCACCAATTTCCGTCGTAGCGAAGTTGTTAGAACAACGTTAAAGTAGATTACCTAAACTAACGTTTCTAAGTAAGGTCGTGAGAGTATAATCTACCCTAAATCTTACATGGATAGGGTATACAGTTAGAAAGATACGGAAGTATAAAAGGTCAGTAAAAACACTACAGGGCCTAGGTGTATAATACATTACATTCAATTCTCACTACATCTTTCTTTGGATCGCACATGCGAAATTTGTCTTATCCTATAAACTATAAACGTATGTCTATAATAAATTCTTCTACTCTTACCTAAAAATTCGGAGGGTACTTGGTCACCCACTATATCAACTAAGTAAGTCCAGATACAATCTAGTTTATTTAAATATATAACAGTAATGACTAGAGCGTGAAACGGAATGTGCTTGGCACGATACTCCGATTAAAACTTGGTAATTTTTATTTCTATAACAAAGTACTGTTAGACCGGGCGTAGAACATGTATAGCTTCTCAGTCTTCGTCTTTCATTGATTTAGCTTTATTTTTCAAGTCGCCAGTAACAACAACGCTGTTAAATCGGTTTACAACGTCTCGCACTTTTCCTTTGCTGATAACTAGTTCTTTATCATACGTAGGCGTTATTAATCCTTTCTCGCCTCCGTTACAGAGAGGCTTAGCTTCTTTGACTGGTGTTGAGTTAAACTCTTTAGTCGAGACAGAATTGAAGTGAGCACTTTGTGATTTTCTGAATTCTCTTACGGCATTGTCGATGTTATTGATTAGGTCCTTGGCTACAAACGTTGCTATTTCATGTTTGATACGATCTTTTTCGTTAAGGATTTCTATAGGGGTAGTTCTTTCTTTGGATTCATTATTTTGATCAGGGCTGTGACTGTGTGTGAGAGAATGAGACGCTGGGCTGTCAGGACCTTGGAAAGTAATGCTCGGGTTCACAATGTTGTTTTGAATGTAATTTGATTGGTCATATGATTGAATTTCTTGATTTTGAGGTTTCTTCTCGCCTCGTAACCAATACGTAGTCATTTTTCCTTTACCCTGTAAGAAATAGCTTCATTATTAAGTATCCTCAAATCATCAAACAGGTTCCTTTTAGATAAGCATGTTCCATCCTAGTCAATGTATTTGCTTAACGCCAGGCAATATTTGGACAAATGTGAGCCACAATTATTTTTTTGTAATTTTAAGTGTTGTTGCATACTTTAGGTTGTTTTTGGTGTGGCGTCAAAAAGCGTTACCTATCTCTCAGTCAGCTTTGGGGCCTGTAAAGGTTCTAGCTCTTTTACTTGCAGGTAGCAAGAATTATAGATAGTGCCACCAACTCTTAGGTTGATCCTTTATTAACTAAACAAAATACAAGCTAAAACTAAAACTACAAATACAGTTAGACTGCCCATAGACCGTTGAAGGTCTAAAAACAATCCAAATGCTCAAGCCCACTTCCAGTTGGCAGCGTTCCCAGCATGCTGGCGGCATTACCGCGTTGAATGGCAATACTTATGCGTTGAGCCAGAAACACGCCAGCAAGATTAGGTTGATTGCCAAAACACCTCAATAATTTTGAGGCCGAAAAATAGCGTTCGAGTGCTCTGGGCGTAAACCCGAATGGATGACGCAGGTTGAATTCTGCCAGTCAATATTTTTTTTAATTGTTTGTAACATTTAAATGCAAGCCTATCAAGAATATTTTTTTAATACTATAACTAATTAACGAAGCGGGCCTAGCTTCAAAAACCTTTACGCACCTTCATAGTGATTTCTCCTCTGCATTCCAGGTCAAAAGTGTCATACAGGTCCAGGACTTCCTTGGTTTTCGGGCTGACGTGAATCTTCAGAGCTTCCCCATGTGACTCCATCCTCGAGGCTGTGTTGACTGTGTCTCCAAACAGGCAGTACCGGGGCATCTTCAGACCCACCACGCCAGCAACGCATGGACCTGTGACCAGATACAGAAGGTTTAATAAAAGAGAAATATGAGAGATCATAGTTATCTGTTAGTAGTCCAATTATCAAATAACTATAATTACTTTTATATATATATATTTTTAACAAGCGACTTCATGAAAAGTTCAATAAACGGGATTCTTTCCCTTTTTCCACATTTAAGTAGAGCTGAATCTTTTTCCACCCTACATTAATAACCTAGTCAATAAATAAAATAAAATATTTGAATCGGTTCACAATCAGCGAAAATTTCGCGTAACATCAACGTGCATCGGTACCACCATCTGTTCCACTACACTCAGTCCACGTTTTTTTAGCACTGACAAATGCAACAATATTGTAAAAACTAAATGAAATTGTAGATTGTACTACGAGTGCATAAAACTAGCCAGTTCAGCCAAGCTTGGCATGGTTATAGAACATACTCTAAACTAAAACAACAAATAATAAACACGGCAAAGTGCGGGTCGGGCACGCGCTAAGGATCCCGAACTAGGTAAAACATTCTTTGCGTACAGAACTTTGGATGCGCGGATAGGTTTGCTCGCACTTGGCTTGGTTTTTTGACGTATTATTGTGCTATCCTTGAGATAAATTAAGCGTGAGTCTGACTCGCACTTGACCGTTGTTTTTAACGAATTTTTATGCTGTCCTAGAAGTATCAGCAAAAGAAAACGATAATTTTATACATTTTTGATTAAATATGTGATGCTAGTTGGATAAAAGTTTGAATCAAAAGAAAAGAACTCCAATTAACAAACTCAGAAAGCTTTTTTCAACAAAGTATTAACCGAGTTAAGTCCGCAAGTAAAAGTTACTTACCTCTCCAGCTACTGTTTCCTTAACCAAAGTAAATTAACCTCGGGAGAAAGAGTTACGAAATTCGTTACTTAAACTGACTTTTCCCAATTTTAGAGCGTTTTTTATTCAAGATTCGTTTTAATTGGATCTAGATTTGAAACCCGGTTAACGGTAACAACCTGTTTCTTGTTTTACCACAGATTTGAGGATACTTATACAGAGTTACACGAAATGATGGTTTGAAGGACCACCAGCCAGACAGACAAACGGACGGACAGACTATGCTGGGTGTAAGTACCTCTGTATTTTTAATTTAATTTAATTTAAATACCAACAGTACACATTTAAATATAATACAAATAACACTCTTAGTTCTGATATGTGCACCCTTAACAGGTGTTTACAACGTTCACAATCAAAGTGATAAGACAAAAAAATTACGATAAAAATTGTATATAGGTGTGATGTGAATACAGTAAGCACAATGGTCTAGTTTTTATGTCATGGGTATCAGTGGATTATGCCGTGCATGCTGTATCGAACCAAAAAAATGTTACCTATATTTTACTAAAATATTGATTACTAGCTGCATGAAACCCGCTACTTCGTACGCGTAGAGCTCGGCCTCCGGCCTCGCTACTACAACCCCCTTTTGTCATCCTTAATTCGGACCTTTCGCAAAATCTTTTCTTAGCGGACCTCTGCACCTCATAAGGAATCTACCTGCCAAATTTCAGCTTTGTAGGTCAAGTAGTTTTCGAGATTTCGTGTTTAATGAGTGAGTGAGTAGATGAATTTCGCTTTTATATATATAGATTAATTATAAATATAATACACTCTGTAGGTACTATACGCTGCCGAAACGTGGACGTTGAGAGAAGTGGAAAAGAAGAAGATAGACGCTTTAGAGATGTGGTGCTGGAGAAGAATGCTCGGGGTATCGTGGACTGAGTTTCGCACGAACGTCTCGATACTCCAAGAACTTGGCATCAAGCAGCGCTTATTTTCCACAGTACAGTCTCGGATACTAGCCTTCTTCGGACACGTTTCAAGACGAGATTATCAGTCCATAGAACGCCTCGTTGTCCAGGGAAAGGTGGAAGGCACTAGACCACGCGGGAGGTCACCCATGCGATGGACCGACCAGATCAAATCTGCAGTGGGTGGTCCCTTAAACGAGTGCAGCAGGATGACCTCCAGCAGAGAGAGATGGCGAGACATCGTGAAGCGCATCCTATCTGCCCCGTCCAATACTACTTCATGACGACCACGACCGCTCTGCCAAGAGCGAAACGACTAAGAAGAAGAAGACACTCTGTAGGTACTCATGGTTATAAAAAACATTCAGTTGAATTTGATTACCTCCCCTCCTCCTTTCGTGGGTTAAAAATAAATAAAAACAATGAGATTTACAAAATTTTTTATTTTCTTATATTTATAATAGTAGACAAACAAGCGACGGGCCACCTGATGGTAAGTAGTCACCGTCGCCTATGGACACCTACTATACCCGGGGCAATGGCGGTGCGTTGCCTACCTTTGAGGACTCTATTCACTCTTCGATTGAAGCGATTGAGGATATAATTATGTTGGAGGAAAAACCTAAGGTGGTAAGCCATTCCACAACTTACATGTGCGTGGCTGAAACAATCGATCAAATCGAACAGTGCGAGACTTCCACATATAAGATCATTGAATAAAAAGCACGCTATGGTTATTATTGTTTAGTTTATTGGCATACCTGTATGCATGCCGATCCTGAGCAGCAGTCTCTCGCCAGGTCTATGCGGCACTGTCCTGCCCCGGACTGTATTAAGGAGTGCCAGCGACATCCGAGCTATTTCCGCTGCGTGACGGTTACCGTTACGCATGGGTAGCCCCGATACCACCATGTACGCATCGCCTATTGTCTCCACCTGTTTAGGAAAAAGAGGAAAAAATATTATTGTCTTTTATTTATTTATATTTTTCTTTTCTTTTTAATTTTTGGGGTTCTTAAACGAGACCCTATTTGAAAGTTTACGCTGTCTGTCTGTCTGTCCTAGTTTTTAACGGCTATATCTTTCAAACCGTAATAGGTAGCCAGTTGAAATATTCACAGAATACGTTATGTAAATTTATGTTACGGCGAATTAACTAAAAAAAGCAAAAAAGTAATAACTTCAATATTACTATAAAAAAGGTCACAATAATATGTGTTTTCCAAAACTCCACAGAAGCCTCAGTGAAATCTCCACCACTTTACTAGGACATGACTAAGACTTGACTGTGATTAACATTGCTTGACTGTGACTGTGACTTGTTTGACGACATTTAATAAAGCTTGAAAAAAAAACTTAAAATTTTACACTGGCAAATGCAAAGACGTGTGGACGCTAAAATCCTCTCAAGAGGGAAGAAGAAAAAGTTGTCAATGACAAATGCATACGCCGTACGACGCCAAACTCCTCCCAGGAAGAAAGAAAACAAAAGACTTTTGTTTTGTTTTGTGCTGTTACATTACCTTTGCTGTTCAAACCACTGTACTGTTCAGTTGTTAATACCACTTACGGTCACCTATCTGAAGACTGACGGGTTATTGCTCACCAATGTTGCCTTGCAATTCAAATTTTTGAATCCTTGAAATTTATTCAGTGGGCGTTGGGCTATCGTCTTTATAAGTCGGTAAGCAAAAAGTTACCGTGACATTTATAAAAGGGACCAAAAGGGATCATTCAGAGCCTGAAGGTTTAATTGAAAAAGTTCTAAAGGAGACGTCCTTTCCATAATTATTATGAGCGAGAAAAAACGCTCATGTATTTTTTATTTCTAGAAAAAAAATTATATTACATCGGTAGGAAATTGAATTGGTTATTTTTAGCTTGTCGTATAAACTTAGATATTTTACTCGTAAATACAAAGATATCAATATTTTTATTATTTCAGCATCATTTTCATTATCTGTTTGTATAACTAGCATATATTAATGTAGTTTATTAAAAACATACAGACAATTAAAACATACAGACATAAAAAAACAGCTATACCTATACATTTAGTGAAAATAACAGCGTCGTTTATTCAATATGAATAAAACTGAGGAAACCGAATTCTAAGCAAGTAAAATAAATAATTGTATACCATTAAAAAGGAGTCGTTAGCGGTAGCACTTAAATTTCACTGTAATTAAGTTTTGTCATACAATCTTAGTTGAACTTTAGTCGTAAAGGATTTTGATGTTTTTGTTATTCAGTGCTACGGTTCAGTCTAAGGATGATCAATTTTTTTTTTATTGATTTTAAGTTTTTTCAGCAGAGGTCTTTACTTTTATGATAATAAATGACTGAATGCACAATAATTTAGTTTATTTTAAGACGCTTATATTATGACGGATTGTCAAGTACACCTAGTTGTTGTCTGCGAATTATCAAAAAGAAATAAAGAAGACAAAAATGGACCGCCAATAACTTTAGAAAAGTTCGAGACGGCAATGCAATTATTTCATTGAATCATCAAATAATGTAAGTATACATTAAATACCATATTTGAGATAATTACATAAATACGCAACTTTAAAAACATCTCTAATAATAGATAGCCCATAAACAAGTTAAATTGACTGGACTGTTAATCAAAATAGGACCACATGATATTTGTATAGGTCATAACTATCTTCGTTAATAATAAATGGATAGACGACCTTTCAAAAGGGTATTGGTGAAACCTACATACCTATCACGAACATGTCTAAAGAACCTTGATATGGTTGTCAGGAACTTCTTGTTATAAAACTCTAATGGAGATTTGGCGTCCACGTAAATATAATCATGTCCTTTCATAGTATTATATTCCTAAACTTGTCTATATTTTCGAGTGGCAATGTATAATAATGTCTGATTATTATTTAAAATAAAATTTCTTTATTTAGCTCGAGTATGTCTAAGACATGTAAAAGGTATTATATCTAACTAGCGACCCGCCCGCCCGACTTCGCACGGTGTAATTTACGTGCGAAACCGGGGAGGGTCGCTAGTTATATATATAAACCTTCCGTGAAAATGTATCTAACTGATGGTGAAAACCGCATCAAAATCTGTTGCGAGGTTTAGGAGGAGTTAGCGGCCATACAGACATACATACAGACAGACGCGGAAAGTGACTTTAAATTCTACTAGAGAGAAGAAAAGTTGAAGAAAAAGAGAAGAAGATTATGTATAATAACGTGTCTTTCCATGCTGTTCCCAACACTTCATAGAAGCCTATAGTAAAATCCTCACCACTTTATTTGGGCAAGACTAAGACTTGATCGTGACTTACTTTGCTTGACTTTGACTACGACTTGTATGACGATATTTACTCAAAATTTAAATTATGATACATTCTTGACACTGATAAATACGCCATACAAGTGATGCCAAAATTATCTTAGAAGGAAAGAAAAAAAAATCTTGTTTAAACAAGCCTTATAATATTGGATCTAGGCTCAAGTTTTATTAATAAGACTTAATTAGTGTCAAGGTATCTTGGGACCAGTGGTCTTGATCCCATTACTGCTGTCATATCTGCTCTGTGATGACTATAATTATACTGTAATGGATAGCTGTTTATCCGGATACCGGATACTGAATATCCGGCCAACACTAATGCCGGATAGCCAGCCAACCTTAAAGCTCGCGTAGATGGCGCACGAACGATCGGGGCATCGAGCGGGCTCAGGTAAATTCAGTTACTCGCTTATTATCTGGTATCCGGCCGGATAGTAAATTTAGACCAGATAGGCCGGATACCAGATAGTTACCGGATATCCGTTTCATCTCTAGTTAGAAGCGTTTTTTTCACCGTATTCCAAGCAAATTTACGAAATGGAAAGTCATACATTACCTTATATACATCGAAGTTCTCAAGTATGGAATCGAAGCAGGTATAGAGGTCGTTGAGAAGGTCGACCACCTCAAGAGGAGTAGACTCTGCGGAGAGCTTGGTGAATCCGATGATGTCGCTGAAGTAGATGGTCACTTGATCGTAAGTTTCAGCCATCACGGGCTGACCCATTATCAGCTGGGAGGCGACAGATCTGCGAAATAAAAATTAGAAATGAATAAACCGACCAAGTGCGAGTCGGGCACGTGCACTAAGGGTTCCGTACCACCACAAAATACAAAAAATAGTTCAAAAATACGACACCACGGCGGTCACCCATCCAAGTACCGACCGCACCCAACGTTGCTGAACAGAAATTTGTTACTGAATCAATTTATTGTTTTACTTCAGAGAGTGTACTATAATCTTTTCTTTCCACATAATATTCTTGTAAATAAATCAGTACTTATTACAATGGTTTTAATGCATTTTGTCCAAGCATCAATTCTATAATTTTAATATCTTTGATGTCAATGTAAATTATTTCCTTTACACTGAACGATTCCTGGTTTACAACCTCAGAATATATTATGGAATAGTCAGCAGCCACGATATTTCAATGTGAAATTAGACGGTCGACGTTATGTCAGAAGGAAACCACCAGCTGTCCGCCTTCATCTGCATTATTGTACGTTCCTCTAGATTTGCGGTCTGTTTGTTTAGAATGTCATAAGGTGACCACAATTAGACAAGACCCACTTTCTGTTTAACGTTAACGGCTGCGGAAAGATGAAATTGTATGAAAATGACATTGACAATGACATTCGCTTGAGAGAACCCGTAGGCGTTAACGCTAACAGAAAGTGACTCTTGTCTAACCCCCCTGGGACTAGTCATCATTATCAGCCTTTCATCTTCTCACAGCTAGGACAGAGGCCTTCTCTCAGAGAGTGAGAGAGAGAGAGAGAGGATGGACAACAGACTAGGGTAAAGCTGCTACGATGTCTTTGGGATGGACCCTAATCCACCTTATGTGTGCTTAGATTTTCCTTGACCCACATTTTTTTAGTTCACTAATCCTTTTTTACCACTAATTAACGGTTTTCTGTGTTCTGTGTTTTCCAAAATATCGATATAGAAAGACAAGCGGATAAATATATCTTAATTTGAATTCCAGTAAAGCTTTATAAATAAACCTTGTGGGGTTTGCGTCTGAATAAATCTAGTCGACATTTTTTCCTCCGGTAATAAGGGTTGTAAAGACATGTCGGGTCTGTCAACCGCCGTTTTTTGTAGCCCTATTCAGAGTTCAGACCAGTGTCAACAAGATGGTTCGGTTCGAGACGTCTATTCTATCTCGAAATGTTTTGTTAAGATTAGGGTTTTAGGGACAAATGCTAGTATGAACTTGAATAACCTCAATGCGACTTGGGTCATTTATCTTATGGGCTCAAGCAAGCGCAAAATACCATGCTAGGTAGATACTAACTTTTTGTTTGACAATTTAGTTGTAACATTCTGTAAACTAAGCTAATCTGACAGAACCAAAATTATCGGTGTCTCTTTTCATTTCAATACGTCAGAAAAGGATGCCATTTTTGTATAGTCAAATTTAGTTTAGTTTAGAGAAATATATAACAGAATCTACGTCATTGTATTTCAGTCAAGTTTTGCACAATTTTTATTGAAACTTTTAAATAGCAAGAGAACCCCGGGCGGACCTTAGTTCGAAACACGAAAATCCGACAAAGAACAAAAGTTTTAAACGCTGGATATCATGAAACTCAAGAGGCGCTAGGCAAGACACGTGGCTAGGCACGTTGACTTGTTGACGGCACGTGGATTGGCCAGGCAGAGTGGTTACAAAAAGCAGACAAGCACTCTGTCAGTGGACAACCCGATGGGTCGACTACATCAGACCCTTCGCGGGTCATGCGAGGATGAGATTAAGATGCAGGGAGTAGTCGCACAAAAGATTCTATACCCAGCAGAGCGTCATTACGGGGTGAGGATGAAGAAATAAGGACGGGGAGGCCTATGTTTAGCATTGGACGTCTTCTGGCTGATGATGATGAAGAGATAAGAGAAAGGTTCAGACTCGCGTAATGAGAGAGTAAATCTTAAATTCAGCAGTACGAATATAAAGGCTTGACTATAAATATGACGTTCTTGATCTTTGACCGCACCATCGCTTTTCATCAGATGATATTGTAGTCAAACGTTAGGCTACTCCGACGTAAAACAAAAATCGTTGCTACTACAAGGTATTTGTCGTCTAATAATTACGCCAAAAATCTATCCATGATAATAGAGAAACGCCTATAACGACTAAAAAATTCCTTACTTCGGCAAAAGCTGATAGAGCAGTTCTTCGCACTTCCGCTTCTCTTCCAAGTAGTCTGAAGTCCGTTCTTCTACTAGGGCTTCTAGATTATTCGCGTACTGTTCCACTTGAGTAAGCAGCATGTCCAACCGGGTTGACGTTTCACAGTCCCTGTTAGAAGAAACTATGGTAAACAATAAGCAAAAAACAAAGATCTAAACAATAAAGATATGCTCATCCGAATATTTGCGTCCCAGTCGGTGTAATACTTATAAATTATGATAAAATTATAAATGTAAATTATATAAATTATATATAAACCGAGTTCAAAAAACCACAAAACACAAATTCTAAGTTAATATTATGTCACGACAAATAACAAAATAATATTTTTAGACGGTTTTGAAGTCTAGGCTAGCGCGATAGAATGAAGGGAAACATATTTTTTGTGTTGTTTCCAAAACTCCATAAAAGTCTCTACCACTATACTGAGGCATGACTTGGACTTGACCATTACTTGCTTTGCTTGACTTTGGCGGTGACTAAGACCTCGTAAGTTTGAAATTTAAAAAAAATCTAAAATACTTTGCACTATAGGCTAAATAGACAAGAATTCTGTAGCTAACAAAAAAAGTTGGCCGACACGGGACGCCTGGCAGATTTGAAACAAAACGGTATAATAGTATTTACAGACGTATGGATTTGGCTGACGAACAGCCGTCCAACCAACGGGAGAGAAAGAAAAACATCTCTTTCTCTCCCGTTGGTCAGCCAAGTCCGTCTTGTCTGTTGGCTACTTAAGAGAGCGTCATGAGGTTTACTGTCGCGGAATACCAGTCGGTTTTACTGCCAAGGCGCGCCAATGGATGTGTCACATCAAAAACAAAAAAAAAAACTCTTTCTCTCCCATTGGTCAGCCAAGTCCTTCTTGTCTGTTAGCTACTTAGAGAGCGTCATGAGGTTTGCTGTAACGGAATACCAGTCGGTTTTACTGCCAAGGCGCGCCAATGGATGTGTCACATCAAAAACAATCACAACTTACTTGTTAATTCTCTGTATGTTTTCTTTGAGTGCCGAGAAGTCAGGACGGTCGTCGTCCGGCAGCGTCCAAGGTGGTTCACCTGTCAGGGACTGTCGTGGAGACGCCGAGAGTGGAGACGTGCCTCGGTTCCGCATCTCAGCGCTACCTGTTACAATAACAAAACAAATCGAAATTGGGTAGGTGTATATATTTGTGCTGGTAAATCGGCAAACGCAGGGACGCCATCAGCAGGTTGATTATGGATGTCGATTCGTGATTCAGATTGTAATCACAATCGCTTGCTATCTCACGGGCATGGTGTGAGTAAGTAGATGCAGACACACAATCACAATCAACTCCCACTAGATGGACCGACGACATTGTCAGAGTCGCGGGTATCCAGTGGATGCAAAAGGCAGGCTGTCGTTCAGTGTGGAGGTTAAAGGGGAGGCCTATATTCAGCAGTGGACGTCTTCTGGCTGATGATGATGAATAACAATCAAACTTTTTCTTGTCACAATTTATTAAATAGGTATATTCAGTCGTTTGAGGTAACAGTCAGGGCACAGAGTTACTCTCGTATAATATTTTATAATAAATTAAAAATTAAAAATAAAATAATAAATAATATTTTATACTACAATTACTGAACTTTAGAGAATTACTTACCGCTACTGAGAGCAGCGCGCGCAAATTCTCGCGACCTTTATACGCTTTTAATTTCACTAAAAAACGAAACTATTCACAAAAAAAAACTATCCAAATCAAAAAATGTTGAATAGGATTGCCTTTCAGTACATGCAATTTCCAACTAAATCGACTTTGTTTTTTTTTTTTTTGATCTAGGTAAGTTTATTCTATCGTGTTTTGAACCAAATCATAAACTCAAACACAGATGTATCTGTGACATGTATTTTTTTCCAGCTCAAATATTGTAATTTAACTGAATAAAATTGATTTAAAGCCGACAAATTTGGTATATGAGGCCGTTAACTATACAAAAATGTAGCGTTATACTAGTATGTATTACTGGTTTGACTATCGACTTATTCCTTGAAAAAAGAAAAAATAACCATTAAACGAACAAGTTTTAAAGAAACCAAAGTAATATTGTTCTATATTATAAATATTACTTTCCTTACTTTCTAGTAAATTTCGGAGTAAAATAGAATGAAAAGAAAATATTATGTTCACGCTATCCCAAATTGATAGCACCATCCCACGCACCTGGGCTCGATAAATCATCTTCCAGTCTAACGTTTAAACATATTATTTCAAATACATAGTTCACGTTTTGTGTTTATTTTTAACTACCTACCGATATAGTTGTATAATCTCTACATAGTATAAATTGAAGTCGCTTTCCGCGTCTGTCTGTCTGTCTGTATGTCTGTATGGCTGCTAACTCCTCCTAAACCACGCAACGGATTTTGATGCGGTTTTCATCAGTTAGATAAATTTTCAAGGAAGGTTTATATAATTATATAACTAGCGACCTGCCCCAGCTTCACACGTAAATTACACCCGTGCGAAGCCGGGCGGGCGGGCCGCTAGTAATATAATAACCGCGTAAAATAAAAAAAATATAGAGAATTCTTTTTTACCTTACTGTGCAAGGAGGAGGATTATGTTTTTCATGTTTTTTTACCGTTAAGTATTATGTTGTGTGTGTGTGTGTGTGTGATGGTTTCTTTGGCACGCCCTACAGCCTCCACATGTGAGGTGTCATTTGAATCGTTTTAATAGTGGAAGTGACATAGGGTACAAGAATTCAAAAGGCGTCCGGGAAAAAAAAAACAAATAAAAATCCTACTAATATTATAAACGCGAAAGTTTGTATGTAGATGTATGGATGTTTGTTCCTCTTTCTCGCTGCAACGGAACAACGGATCGACCTGATTTTTTGCATGGGTATAGTTCAAGAGCCAGAGAGTACTTTTCATCATCATCATCACCATTTTTCATCACTAAGCGGGTGAAACCTCGGGGCGCAGCTAGTAGCAAATAAATAGATTATTATTACCATCATTATATAGAGCTAACTCAGCAGATTTCAAAAATATATAATACTACTATGAAATGCTCACAATTTTACGAGATAAAGCGGTATGAAAGAGCTCTGTATCTACTACGAGTATAAATATAGATAGGTACGCCGCACGCCGCTGTTAGTTTTCAGTTACTTACCTACTATTTATACAATACAGTCGGGTTATATTTTTTTATAATTTAGGTTACTTGGTTCATCTTTGTCAGCTTGTTTACCCCCTCTACAAGACCGCCGACTGGCTGCCGATGATGGGTCACTGGTTGGCGTATCCAACTTTCACGCCAGAGGCGTGGGTTCAAGTCCCAACCACAAACTGAGCTGCCGTTGAAGGAAAACATCGTGAGGAAACCATGAGGAAACTTTCTAGTCTTCGGCTGGCTACCATCCTCAAAATGAACATCTGTTGCCAAACAGCACCGAATATAATAACTAGTAACAAGCTACACCCAATAAGCCTCCGCAAAGATTGATTGATTGATTGATTAACTCTTTATTGTTCACACCATTATATTTTATACAGAGGACAAAAAACTCTTAAAAACTAGTGTAACAACTGGCGGCCTTATCGCTAAATGCGAATGTGGGTTCTCCCTGCATTTTCTATCGCTTGTTTTTCAGGGAATGCTTCTGAAGAGCTTTTTGTTCTCATTCGTAGTTCGGACTTCCACTACCGCATGTCCCAACGCCGTCAAAAAGCTTAAAAAGCGCTCCTTTCTTCCGCTCTATCAAGAGATCTTCCTGCCGAGGTTCATCGTGAAGCGTTTCAAAAAGAGTCTCTTCAGGCTGGCAAAGCACCGTCAACACCGCTAGTGTTGCAGGTGTCCATAGGCGGTGGTTTCTGCTTATAAGGCGGACCTCAAGCATGTTTGCCGCTCTTTTAATTTAAAAATAAACCTGGCGGTATGTTCCGGCCCTTACATAAGCTAAAAAGTGAGTTATTTCATTTTCATTCTAGGTTTGATACTGTTACGACTGCTTTAGGTTCGATCCAATAAATCTCGTATCCTCGTCTACCTCAATGATTCACAGCAAGTTCCACATGAATCACCTCTGGGTACTCTATGAAACATTCATAGATAATAACGTGAAAAGACCTTCAAGAGTCGGATCAGACGGATCATGAAATTCAAATGGCTATTTGAATAATATGACTGAAAAATAATGCTTTTGAGAATTAGGATACCCATCGCTCCTGGAAGACAAAGATGAAATTCTTATACCTTCTACTGCGCAAGTAAGCCTGTCTCTTTATCTGATTGTTTTTTGTTACCTTTGCATAACTAAACGGCTGAAATAGAACGAGGAAATACTGAACTAATTTTGACGGGCTTTTCACTGGCAGATAGATGATGATATAAAAAGTAACCAACGTGGGTGAAACCGTGGGGCGCAGCTAGTGACAAATAATTTTGACGACTAATCTTTCACAGCTAGGTATACGTAATATTCATATCTACAAAGATACACGG
Organism: Agriopis marginaria; assembly: GCA_932305915.1. Taxonomy (NCBI): domain Eukaryota; kingdom Metazoa; phylum Arthropoda; class Insecta; order Lepidoptera; family Geometridae; genus Agriopis; species Agriopis marginaria. Next base: position 9,188,169 of record OW029933.1, read on the forward strand.
ATCTGTGGTACTAAACAGAAAGAAGGTAATTTTACCTTAATTTTTTACTGCTTATTCCAAGCATGAAAAATATGTCCAATACATTTCGTTGAGTGTGAATGAAAATTTTTAGGCGACACCTGGTTTTATTCGATGTTTCAGGGCTATTGTCATTACAAAAGTTATCTATAATTCTGAACACAATGATCTCTTTTCGACTTTCACATTGTTATTCTGTATACACACCGATCTCGACTTTATACGCAGAAAGAAACTGTACGAGAAATGTGGTATTGCAGTCCACTTACATAGACGAACATAGGTTTTATTTGCTGCGCAGCTCTGGTAAAAAGTTTCATTACTCGAGCCACTTGTTTGTGGCGCATTTTATTGTACTCAGACAGACAGGAACGTGTGTGGGAAGTAAAACAGCTTCGTCTGCTTCCAACAATCGATTCAACTAGGAGGAGTCGGACACAGCATTTGCTGTACCTGACCTCGTAATTTGCGATATAGCATTTACCAAAAAAAATGCATTTTCAAATAGAAAAAGTATCCCAACAATACCCATTAGCAGATTAGCATATCGTCACCTTAGAGTGAAAACTTCGGGAATGCAATTTTGGTCATTAAATTTCCTTATTAATACATTTCTGGGAAGAAAACCTCGCAAGGCATGTATTAATAAGGAAATGACCAAAATTGTATTCCCGAGTTTTTCACTCTAAGGTGACGATATAATTTTTCGATAATTTTCCAAAAAAAGATTATCATAATCATCATAATCAGCCTTTTAACAGTCCACTGCTGGACTTTTAGCCTACCCTCGAAAGGATGATTGGGCCATATCCACCACGCTGGCCCAGTGCGGAAAAAGATTATACCTACCTGTATTTAAAGATAATATTCAGATTTTTTTTGATGATGTTCTGTACCAAAAATACACATGATTTTGGCTGAGGTATGTTAATCTAAACCCTTACCACGGACTGGACACCAGGAGAACTGAAGGGGAGGGGGATTAAAAACTTTGCTATAAACATCACACCAGGGCCATCACAGATACGTTGCCGACCTTTAAAGACCCTATTTATAGCCCCCTTGCAGAACCCCATATTATAGTTACTCGGAAACGCTGCAGGAGGGAACACATTCCACAAAATCATCATCATCAGCCAGAAGACGTCCACTGCTGAACATAGGCCTCCCCCTTTAACCTCCACACTGAACGACAGCCTGCTTTTTGCATCCACTGGACGCCCGCGACTCTCATAATGTCGCCGGTCTATCTAGTCAGGCTTACCTACGCTGCGTCTTCCGGTTCGTGGTCTGATACTCGTTTATTATTGCAGGAATAGGTAAAAAAGATAGCGTAAAACACACATTGTGCGATCTATGATTATGTGGATGAGCTTTCAGACGGTGGCGGCTAGTGTGATGATAAAACCGCGACGCCAGTATCAGATTAAAAGAACACCATCTTCAGAATACCGTGTTATGAATGTTTTCCTACAGGTATGGCCAGCCCATTATAATTTTAGTGTAGTTTTTTTTTTTAATGCCCTTGGTGGCAAACAAGCAGACGGCCTGATGGTAAGCAGTCACCGTCGCCTATGGATACTTGTAACACCAGAGGCATCACAAATACGTTGCCGAATACTTTACTAGCGACCCGCCCGCCCAGCTTCACACGGGTGTAATTTATGTGCGAAACGGGGCGGGTCGCTAGTTATATATATAAATCTTCCGTGAAAATCTATCTAACCGATAGTGAAAACCGCATCAAAATCCGTTGCGTGGTTAAGGAGTTAGCGGCCATAAAGACATACAGACAGACAAAGCGACATTAATTTATACTATGTAGAGATAGAGAAGATAGAAAAGAGAAGAGAAGAGAATGTAGAGATAAATAGTCACCATTCCATGGATACTATTCGCATCATCTATTTTTAAACATTATTTTGCCTATCTGTGGATACTAAACTAGTAGTTTTAAATTTCGTGCCATGCATGGTTTGCTTTTTCCCGTTGGTTGGTTGGTTGAATTCGTTACGAATGAAATGTGAGACGTTTCTTATGTAGGTACACTTACGTTTGAACTTGTCTTCGAGCACAGCAGCGCAGTAGTCGCATGCCAGCGTGCAGTGAGGCCGCCGCATCTCCAGCAGTGGGCTCACGGCGCGCCGTGGACTTGGCGACTCAGCGCCCCCTGGCGGCACCAGGGACATTGTCCTGTAACAATATTATTTATTTTAAGCAACTGGTTGTATTTTGTAATACTCGGTAAGAATGACAGTGAGGTAAACACATTTTATGGGCGGGAAAGTGTATGTATCTTTATGGAGATACATTTTACCTTTCGGCCGAAAGTTTCTCAAATGGAGACCACGGAAAGGTAAGCGCATCATAGGACGTTCCCCCACAAGATGGACAGATGACCTGAAAGAGACCGCAAGAAAACACTGGATGCAGGCCGCTTCCAACCGGTCATTTTAGAAATCAATAGGCGGCTTATGTTCTTGTTCAGCAGTGGACATTCTATGGCTGAAATGATGATGATGATGAAATTTTACCCAGATCCATCCCCACCTGAACCGCTGGTTTTTTCCAAAACGTTTCGAAGTTATCAATATAGGATAACACGGAATGGTATTACTAAGCCGAAAGGAGGTCAATCTATTTATAATTATGTACAACTTTTACTGTGTGACCAAAACTGAAATCGCGAAAAATAACATCTGTTCCATAGAAAATTATCATCACGCTTAACAAAATCTTTTAGTTCCCGATTTTAGGATTGATCCCGTAGTAACCGTTGTTCATAATTATGAGTACAATGGTCACCTTTCGGCTTAGTTTAACCATTCTGTGTAACCTGTTTAGCGGGTAAGGGTAATTTATCTGCCAAACAAAAATATCAAAAGAGAAATTAATACAACGCAAATTTAAAATTTTCAGCACAAGTTCTTTTTTCTCGTCCCAAATCCGAAGTTTTCCAATAATGTCTTAATTATAAAAATCCAGTTTATCACTAATCACGCGAAAAATGCGAAGGGCCGACCTGATTGTTACTTACAACATAAAAGGTCGCTAAGTGGAATTTAATTGCGCAATTTATCAACGGAAAGTATACCTAGTGTATTATCCAGTGCCGTAACAAGAATAAATGAACGAGGGGCTAATATGAAGTCGAGAACAGTGGTCCAATTTACCCAACTATATTATATTGCCCGCAACTTCGTAAGCGCAGACTTTCATATAAACTGTCAATGGCCGCCCTAATACGGCCCTTTTGAAAAATTCTAGCTTCGTAGGCTTCCTACCGTGGGTTGCTTTCTTTTCAGGTTTCTAGGATAATAAAATTTGTTCTTCCAAAGCATTGTTTCTTTGTTCCTGTAGTATTTTTGTACAAAGGCAGTCCATGGTTATTGTTAATTGAATTTTTATGCAAATGATGGCACTCTTGGTTGGATCTTACAACTTACAGGGTGACTCACAGGTTAAGCTTAGTTAGCAAAGCGTATATCCGAAGTGTTTACTGCAGGTTCAATTCCGGTTGGTCACCAAACATTTATCAATAGCCTTGTGATCCTTTCTACAGAAAACAACATTTTACATTATTGTTAGGTACAAATAGGAACAATTGGACACATGGACCTAATTTACTCGATATGTAACCTTTACAACATTGTTTAATTTCATTCCCAAAGGGGCGTTATAGCCCTCTTGGCCCATCCTAGTTTCACCCAGGCCATACCTTCCAATATATCTCAGACAAAATTACCGTAACAAGATTCCCCAATCATCCCCCAGGGTGTCTTTATCAGGCTTAAGTGCGCAATCGTTGTAGTAAATTCAGATTATACAAATTCAAAATAATAGCTTACGGCACAAAGTTGTATCTGTTATATAAGTTTTAACCGAATAAAAATTTGACGTAGTTCATGTGCATTTCTGGTAAACTTAAAGACGTTTACTAAACCGCACTATTTCTAAATAAAAAAACATTAATATTAGTAGTAGATAAGATCATTTTTGTCCGCCACCTTGGGACGTCCGCAATATTGAATTTATCATCTAAGACCAAAGTGCTTGGGAAGACAAATCTAGCGAACCCAAACTAGACGGGGCTACGTCGTTTCGGTTAGAAGTTCCAATAACCACCTTCTGTCTCAATCATCAGACCAGGGCCCTGATACTACTAAAGAAATTGTTTTTAAATTGTAATTGTTTCAATTTTATTTTTTGAATAATTGCCTCAAAATTGACTGTTTAAAAAAATATAGTAGAAAAATACCACCACATAAACTAGTATTAAAAAACTGTCAATTTTGAGGCAGTTATTTAAAAAATTTAACTTGAAACAATTACAATTTAAAAACAATTTCTTTAGTAGAATCGGGGCCCAGCTCGATGATATCATAACAATGCATTGTTACCCAATTTACATAAGTATGCCAAATTTCAGCTCAATCTGTTTCAATTTCGACCAGAAGCAGTACAGAAACAACTAACAAAGCCCGTTCACGTAGCTTTTGTACTCTAATCTATTTTCTCACTCTTCATTTTTTGCTTTTCATCGTGATTCGATCGTGCAGGAAGTTCGATAGAGCTTTCTGTAGCAAAGTGCGCCCAACAATGCAGGTCACTTCCGGATTACTCTCTCTTTGTGTGCAACAATTGTTGTTCTTTCGAAATTCTTTGTGAGATATAACTTAACTCAAAGTTCTATTGAACAAGCAGTCTGTAACTAAAATAGTCGATAAACCAGTCGATCATAAAAATTAAACAAACGGAAAAATCACGTCACTAACATCAGGCGAGATGGTGGTCAAAGGCAAGCCTATTATAAAAAAAAAAGGTTTCTTTCATATTGATACATACACACTTTAATGGCTAATTTTTTTATTAGCCATTAAAGTGTATTATCAGTCAATCAAATTTTCAATGTATCATTTTATGTTAATCACATAAAAACACATTGAAATTTCGATAGAGAAATTAAAAAAAAAAACTTGTTTCTACGTCAAAATAATCTATTAAGGGGGTAATAAAGTGTCGTTTTTTATTCAAAACTGATCGACAAAACATGCAATTTTTTTTAAGTACATGCCGCCAGTATTCTGGGTACGCTGCCAACTGATAGTAGGCTAGAACATTTGGATTGTCTTTAGACCTTTAACTGACTATGGGCAGTCTAACTGCAAACTTTTATTTAACTAGCAATGTATGTTGTACTGGTGGAATCTTGCAACTCAATTTTAAAGCAGAGATATTCAACCGATTGAGCTGAAATTTGGCATACTTATGTAAGTTCGGTGACAATGCAATGTTATGGTACCATCGAGCTGGTCTGGTAATAGAGACAGGTAGCCATAGGAACTCGAAATGAAACGACGTAATCCCGTTGAGTTTGGGTTCATTGGATTTGTCTTCACAAGCACTTTGGTCATAGATAATAAATTCAATATGGTGGACACGCCAAGATGGTGGATTTTTTTTTCACATAGTTAAAAAAGACACTTGTCAGTTAAAAAAAAAAACCACATGCTGCCAGCTGCATATAAATAAAAAAACATAGTAAAGAAATTGAGAAACATAATATATTTTTCTGTCTTTATTTATGTATCCTGCTAATAAAAAAATAATTTAAATTGAGATACAAAACCATATTTTTTTATTTGGTAACTTGTCCATATAATTAGTATTTTTTTTTTTTACAAATCAATTTTTTGATGTTTTTATGGATCAAGACGGACCCCTTAAGCCCTTAATTGGATCTTGTCTTTGGGACTGATTCCTTAATTCAGTTGTTAATTAGATATATTTAGTTCACGTCGGAAAAATCATATGAATGTCGCACAAAGGCCGCGTAATCGGAAGCGGGCGAATGGTGTTTGTAGAGAGGCGACAACACGCTCGAGGCCATTCTACTAACGTAGGTACCCTATAAACACCTACATACTCTACTGGTCTATATTCTACGCTTTTGGTCTGCATACAGTACACAATTGGGCCTAATTATGCAAAAACTTTCAAATCCATAAGTCACTAAATTGATTTACTGACCAACGTATCGCGTTTGACACCCTGCATCATATTATTAAAAAAGTTTCAGTGCTCAAGTCTAATTTCCTGATGTTTGCTTTCTTTCTGTATCTTCCAAACTAAATTTTTACAAACAAGTAATATTAATTTTAAAAAAAATTTAATACAACCAAACGTTTTTAATTAATATGAAAAAATAGGGCAAAATCAATTCGAATGAGCTTTCCTACAAAAAGATATAAAAAAATATATTCATAACAATGTTTTATAATAATCTACCGTTTCAATTTATATATAATTACTAAATTTCGTAGGCACGTGATTATCTAAATATTATATTATAGTCAATAAAACCTAGTATTCGTTTATACTGGTTAGAGGAAAAAAAGTGTACCATTGAAACACAAAATTGCGTTTATCTCATACTGTAGTCACTGTGGATTGGAACGTTTTGCATAACTACGTCCAGTTGACAGTTTACAGTTATATCACATGCAGGGGGTATTTATTGTTACTTAATTTAAAAAAGGCGTTATATTTTTTTCCGATTTTTTTATTACAATCTCGCGTTGTTCATTTGCCCTAGTGTCAATTTTCATAGAAATATATATATTGTTTAACTTCTAGGCGCTGTTTAACTAAAGCCATGTTAACCTTTAATTGTCTTTTTGTGCCGAGACCATAAGTAATTTTGCTGAACTTTTAAAGACTAAACGGCTGGATCAATCGTGATGTGATGGAAATTAGCAAAGAACAAAAGTTTTTTAAAGTGCTTTTTATCTTAAAAAAATAAGAAAATAGAAAAATTAAAAAAAGGGGGAAAAAACACTAACCGCGTATAATAACACAAGGTATAAGAGCACCGAACTCACCAATAGATTTAGCCAGCCAGCATCAGCCAGAAGACCACTGTAGGAACATAGGCCTCCCCCTTAAAAGTCCACACTGAACGACAACCTGCCATCTGCATCCACTAGATGCCCGCTGCTCTCACGATGTCGCCAGTCCATCTAGAGGGAGGCCTACCTACGCTACGTCTTCCGATTCATGGATTCCACTCAAAAACCTTTCTTCCCCATTGGTTATCGGTTATTCGAGCGATATGGCCTCCCACTTCCACTTGCAAATTTTAATAGCTATGTCGGTGACTTCTCAATCATCCATCAAAGGCCAGCAGTTAAGAACCATGTCTCAGTACCAATATGCGTCATCACTCACATCACACACCCTTATACACGTAATATACCCTTGTCTTTAACCAGTGCCACAAGGGTAATGTGAAATGTGAGATGTGTACGTGCAAACTTTAATATGGTTTAGGATTGTAACATAACTACATTTTCGTTTATACGAGAAATTAGGACAAATATGTAAAACAAGGTATTCACACTGTCACAGTCTTCAATTCAATTAAGACTGGAATTGGTCTTTTTCCAACCCTCAGTCTGAGGTTTAATTAAAATTACGCAAACCCCGAATGCAAACGCTGTTCCGTGCCATATTAAGCCGAAATTTTATTTTGTATAGTGTATGTCCCACTGGTGATTTGCTGGAACTTTCTCGACAAATTTAAACAGAAATTGGTTTTAAACAACAAATAGTTTAAAACATGCATTTTCGCGTTTGTGGTAGGGAAATTGCGGTTTTTAAACGGATTTAAAAATAAGTTTCGTTTTTTTATTAGGTTTGTGTTTGACATCATCTCAACTCATTTTCCAAATTTATAAGCATAAAATAAGAGAAACGAATGACTATTTGAGAAAAAAACGATGTACCTCCTTAAAAAAATGGTTTATTTTGTCCCTTATTAATTACGAACATTAGCCTACTTTACTAAATCTTACAATCGATAATCATTTTACCCTTGGGTTCTCACAAACATAATTATGATAGGTGGTTGTGCAACAAAAATATTTGGTAGGTGTTAAAGGTTAAATAAAACGCCAGATGTAGCATCACAAGCGATTTGCACTAGAATATAATTATACTGTTTCACACTGGTATTTGAAACATTTTAATTTTAATTTGTAACATATGGACATTGTCTGAAATAAATAAATATTCATCATCAGCCAGAAGACGTCTACTGCTGAACATAGGCCTCCCCCTTTAACCTCCACACTGAACGACAGCCTGCCTTTTGCATCCACTGGATGCAAAAAAGTCATATCATAATTTTTCATACGTTATGCAGCAACCTTCATAGGTATTTCAAGATTGCCAGAGATAATGCGTTTTTGTCAATATTATTTGCTATTTTACTGCCCAGAATACAAAAGTAGAAAAAGTTTTTTTCTATCATTGGAAAATTGGTGGCTCAATGGTCGAATGAAAGAATCCGACTAACGGTGTCTTCAGTCCGAGCTTTACTTTTAACCCAGTATAATTTGACCAGCTTAACGTGCGGAGCATTAACAGTGATTATGGAAAGGTATCATCATCATCATCATCATCAGCCAGAAGACGTCCACTGCTGAACATAGGCCTCCCCCTTTAACCTCCACACTGAACGACAGCCTGCCTTTTGCATCCACTGGATGCCAGCGACTCTCACTATGTCGTCGGTCCATCTAGTGGGAGGCCTACCTACGCTGCGTCTTCCGGTTTGTGGTCTCCACTCAAGAATCTTTCTTCCCCATTTCATCTTTTTTCCCTTTTTTTAAATGAATATTATTATTATATTATTAAGCCGATAAGTTCGTACGTAGGAGTCGGTATCCCGCAACGAGACCGTGAACCGTCAAATAAAAAGGTTTTATATTTTCTCTGCTGTTTAAAACTGAGTGGGAGTTTAATTATGTTTCCTAGACGTGCAGTAGCGGGGATCTTGGGGATTTGGGAAAAACCTTCATTTATTCTAGAAAAATAAATGATGTAGGTAGATTTAAACTACATGCTATTTACCGATCATTTCAAGTTTTCGACACCAAATTTTTGACAATTTTGCCATACCACATCTGTCATATTTCGCAATATTTCTTTGCTACATAGAATAAATGGGGCAAGTGCCTTTATTAATTAAACAAAATACCAGCTAATACTAACACTACTAATACAGTTAGACTGCCCATAGATCGTTGAAGGTCTAAAGACATTCCAAATGCTCAAGCCCACTATCAGTTGGCAGCGTACCCAGCATGCTGGTAGCATTACCACGCTGAATGGCAATGCTAATGCGTTGAGCCAGAAACACGCCAGCATGAAAAAAAAAATAGTCCCATTCCGCGTCTGTCTGTCTGTATATCCGCTAACTCCTAAACCACGCAACGGATTTTGATGCAGTTTTCACTATCAGACAGAAAATTTTTCACGAAAGTGTAAGTTTTATTATAGGTATGTATTTATACATACCTATAATAAAACTTACACACGTGCGAAGCCGGGGCGGGTCACTAGTAGTTAAACCATCGATACTATCGATGTATTTTCGATGTTTGATGTTTCCAAAACTCCGTAGAAGACCATAGTGAGCACCACTTTACTAAGGCATGATTAGACTTAATCGTGACTTACTTTGCTCGTCTCTACCTGTGACTATGACTTGTTTGACGATATCTAGTACAGCTTGAAATGAAAATATTACCGTTTGCACAGATCAAATCCAATAACATTGCTCTAACTGGCTTTACCTGTGTAGAGCAAAATTCCATTCCTCGGTTAAATCAATATCCAAGCCCATCTCTGCACCAGTTCCTCTCGCTAACTGAATGCATTGTCATCTATCTCTTGTATAAACAAACTACGTCAACCGATAGCTGAAGACGATAGACACTCGTATCTATATTTTTATAGAATAACAGGTAGGTAGGTAGGTGTGGTAAGCGACAGTGGTTATTTGAAAGCTAGAAGTTGTAACCTTCGAGAAACTTTGACGAGACTGCTCTCCGAACAGAGCTATATTTTTCGCACATTTCAAATAAAAAGCATTACTAAGTAGAAATTAAAAATAATGGCTAAGAGCGTGTTGATATACGCATATGGTAGGGTTCCGTAGCCAAGTCCATATAGTTGTGGTCATATTCATAGTTCATAAATTTGATGCCTGTAGAAATATTCGAACGAAAGAAGCGATAGGTTTAGCCAAATTTAAGACATGTATCACTTTTTGATAACTTCGGGGGGGGGCAATATTTTACAATGAATAGTGGATACACTTCATAAAAAGTGATGTATATACAATACCACATACGAAGCATAAAAAAACATCCTTATTTCACATATATTATACCAGAATCCCTAAAATACGAAATAATTTATTTTTTTACACTCAAAATTTAGATTATTATACTACCGCCCGGCCACAATCGCTCTCAAACATAATTAGTGAGAAGCAGACTGATTACAAAATGGTAACAGTCGCTGCCGTCTTAAGACACGTGCAGTACCCAAGGTACTGCCGGTTTTCTGCCTAACTAGGTACTCTATTCCCCCTTCTTTTGGAGTAGGTTCTTAATTTCAAGCATCTTGCAGCATGTTTTTCTCTGCATCCTTATACTAGCTGCACCCTGCAATTTTACCCATGTAGACAAACTCTCAGAATCCGTACATTTTTCCGGAACATAAGTATGTCGGTCTGCAGCTCTCCAACGAATTCTACGTGTTCCCCGAGGTCCAACCGCGTGGTTCTATTAGTAGGACCACGGTGTTTTATTCTGGTGGTCCTGTTGGTAGTATCACGGGCAAGTCATATTTCCGTAGTCCAACCGCGTGGTTTTACTAGTAGGACCACTATGCTAAAATTTGCGTCAGTCATCAGTGTTATTACTAGGTAAAAGAAAAGTAAACAAACAAGCCGACAAAAAAAGTCTTTTGCATCACACTTATAAATGCATAACTTTATATGTTAGTGATATTAGTGAGTGATGTGTGTGTATATTTGTCCGCACTCAAATCCATAACAACTTAATGGACTTAAAAAATATTGTTTGAAGATAGATTAAACCTGAATGACTGTTCAAAGGCTATCAAAAAAAAAAACACACTGTAGATTAGCTAGTGAAACCACGGAACGTGCTAATAGCTTAGAATAAAAGTATGATTTCTTCTTTGATAATTTATAATGTATATAATCAAAGGATTTCTTCCATTCTCTGAACAAATAAACAGAGGATGTCGAGCACCGTACATGCGCTGCGAAAAAGTGGCATAATACAATTGTCAATTCATATGCACAATGAATTCAATGAAGCAAAAAACAAAAGTTTTTTTTCTTTTCTTATTTATGTACTGGTACCACACCAATACATAAATAATTATATCAATGTCTATATCTATTTAACTCTATATATTTGTTTATGGCACGTCGTGTTTACGTATCGCTGGATAACTAGCCCAGATAACTACTATACTAGTCGGAGAATAACGAGTAACTGAATGCAAACTGCTGCACCAGCGCGTTTTGGCGGAGTTTTAGGTAAGCCGCGGTTGAGCGGTTGGTTCTATTGCCGTCTTGCACAGCGGCCCTTTGTTTATTTGTTCAAAGATTTCGTTCCTTTAATTAAATTAAACCAAACGCACATGACAAAAGCATACACAATAGAGGTACTAAAAAGACATTCACTAGTTGACGATAAAAAATATGATATCTCTCTTAGACAGACCAGAGTGCTCAGAGCAACGAGAATTGTTTAACGACAGAAATAAAAGCTGTCACGATCTTTTTATTGTTCGGCGAACTCTTTACAGACGGAAATTCATAATATTACCCTAACAAAGCGTGTTCCGTGTTCAATCAGTACGTAGACTGGGGAGTAGTGAACAATCCGTTTGATGTACGTACATCAGCAAAGTATGGTTATGTTTGGAGAGTTATAATACCTAATGTATAACACTGTTTTAAGCTACCTATCACGGTTGCTCACTACAGTTAAGTGATTATTAACGTGATAATTATTTGCTATGATAAGGTTGTGGACGGAGCTCCCGATATTTCGGCGCAGTTACATGCACCATGTTCACTGGAAGACAATACCGAAATATATATAAAATTTTATCCTACCCCCGAAAGGATGATTGAGCCATATCCATCACGCTGGCCCAGTGCGGATTGGTGGATTCACATACGCCATTGAATTCCTTCTCAGTACGTATGCAGGTTTCCTCATGATGTTTTCCTTCACCAAAAAGCCAGTGGTATGAAAATCCGTACATAAGCTCCAAAGAGCTCATTGGTACGGGCCCGGGATTTGAACTCCCAAACTAGCTTTCAAGTCTAGCGGTCTCCCAGATGGGCTACCACGGCTCCATTATCACTATAAATACATTATAAATATTCCATCAATTGCCAGAAAAAAATAAAATTAATACTGAGAAAAGAAAAGAAAAAACGGTACGTTGATTCTATTATATAGATACAGAGTTTCTTGTACTCATTATGAATAACTTTTACTATTGGATAAACTCTAAAATCGAGAAATTGATCGAAGAGAAATAATAACCACTGCGGTAGTAATAAAATAATAGATTGGGTATTAATTCAGTCAGTATTTCGTATCTATATTCTCGTATATGAGTCATTCATGATATAAAAAACATGTGGCTTTAAACTAGTTACGGAAGGTAACCGTATAAGTATGATTTGGTAGTAGTAATTAGTAATTGGTAGTAATTAATGCACAAGATTATTTTGTAAGTTTTATGTTTAAAAAAATAGAAGATATATCTTTACCATAAAGTTATATGATTATTTACGGAATATTTACCGTAGTAAGGTAACCGTGGTAACTTTACCTCGGTAAATATTTCGTAAATAATCATATTTTTGTAACTTTAGTGAACAACCGTGATAGTTTGAACATTGTTTTATTTTTATCTTCATTTTGACCAAAATTTGCTAATATTTTGCTCTAACTAAATCACAAGTTAAAAAATCAATCCACAAAATATGAATGAAATTAAAAATTTATTGATTACTAGCGACCCGCCCCGGCTTCGCACGTAAATTACACCCGTGCGAAGCCGGGGCGGGTCGCTATAGTTATATATATAAACCTTCTGTGAAAATGTACCTAACTGATGGTGAAAACCGCATCAAAATTCGTTGCGCGGTTTAGGAGGAGTTAGCGGCCATACAGACATACAGACAGACAGACGCGGAAAGCGACTTCAATTTATACCATGTGGAGATTGACATTTTGACATTTATTGACAAAAGTCTTCTTAAATTGTAATTATTTTTTTTTACTGGGCAAGCGCCTTTATTAACTAAACAAAATACAAGCTAAAAGTAAAACTACAAATACAGTTGCCCAGACTGCCCATAGACCGTTGAAGGTCTAAAGACAATCCAAATGCTCAAGCCCACTACCAGTTGGCAGCATACCCAGCATGCTGGCGGCATTACCACGTTGAATGGCAATGCTTATGCGTTGAGCCAGAATTGTAATACATGGTGTCATTACATATTAATATTCCTAGTGGAACTGCATTGGTACCCAAACTAGAAAATCCTGTGAGATGGCATACCAATACCCTCCGCAGAACAGAGGTGGTTGGTCATGGTGACGATTACACATTAGCTATTGTACAAAGAAAAAAAAGCAAAAACTGTCGAGATGTTAGTAGGCCTGAGTTAGACATTGCCACGCAGTTATACCCCATATGGATTTGGACTGTTGTGAGATTGTCCAAGAATTAATTTAAAAAAAAAACAACGGACATTATCAAGTGAAACAGTACTCCAAGCGCTCCCACACTAAATCAGTCGAAGCTTTAGTTCAATCACTAATTCGATTTCAAAACTCATCTCCACTTCGAATGATATTGAACTGTGCGAATTATTAACGCAAGGCGATCATCAATGTCCTCTTTTCTCATCTGGAATAGCCACCTAACAAAAACATGGCCTTTATTTGCAATCGTTTGAATTAATTCAACGTTTTGTTTACAGGAGCATTCCGTAAACAGAGCTCACGTCGCACGAGAAGGTCGCTTGCATTGTTTAGCACTCGATAGTATTATAAATTCATTCTGAGCAGTGGGTCGCCGCCAGTCGTGGTCGCCGGTCGCGGTCGCCGAGATTGAAATGCTGCCTTTACATATCACTGTATTAATACCGTATATAGACGATGTGATGCTAGACACTGCACGTTCGTTCGCCATCGCCGTTGCATCTACTCCACTGACCTTTGTCAGAAGGATATTTAATAACTTTTTATTGTCTATTTATTATAGAGCAAATACAAAAATACGTCATATTTAAAGCGTTAAAATCGGGAAAACGAAATCATTACTATCAATTTTGATTCAGAATTACTAAAAGCTATCACAGTGCTATCCGCCAGGTTTCTAAAACCACAATAATAATTGGGATAATTTGCACTGATTGTTCTAACTCTAGTATTTAGAATAATTCAGATTCGGATTATGGTTTCTGTACCTACTGGGATTTGGTTTCAACTGGCCATATTATGTGTAAATCCTCAGATCAGACAAAAAAGATATGCCTTAGTACAATTATCGTTCTTTTTCAAATATCTCCATATTGCATAAATTTTTCAACCAAGTTCGCGTCATTCTTAACCAGTGGTCAGTATCAAAAATGCAATTGTTAGTGTCATATTATCTTTTTAGCTGGATAGTTTATTGTTTTTATTAGGTTACTAGCGACTCGCCCGCCCGGCTTCGCACAGGTGTAATTTACGTGCGAAGCCGGGGCGGGTCGCCAGTTATATATATAAACCTTCCGTGAAAATGTATCTATCTGATGGCGAAAACTGCATTAAAATCCGTTGCGTGGTTTAGAAGGAGTTAGCGGCCATACAGACATACAGACAGACGCGGAAAGCGACTTCAATTTATACTATGTAGAGAAGAGAAGAAGAGATATAATAAGTGCAAGTTGTATGCTACATTTATCTCATTTAATAGCAGTAAATGATTATAAATTATGTGTTGTGCAAGTGAAACGTAATGTAACACTACATCGCTAAACCACGTAACACAAAAATTGTGAGTAGGTACGGCTCAATTACTTATTTTTCACGCATATTAAGAAACTTGTAGTGACACCAATGAACTAATAGTCCACATGCAAAATGGGCGACAAGGTCGTCTGCTGGGTGAGTTCGACTGAAAACACCAAGCCTTATTTTGGCCAGATGCGTTCGCACCCGCCACGCATCTGGCCCACCTACCACCACCGCAATCTCCCTTGTTTGTCTGATCTGAGTTTTAATCGAAACTTCTACGTTTTAAATTATTATATTGACTTATTTTCCATACGGAAGTTTGATATATAGGTAGTTTATATCCCAGCTATTCACAATGTTTCTGAACTGCGGTTTAATATAAAAGAATCCAAATTTTGGTACATGCTGCGTCAAAATATAAACTGTTATAACAAAATTTGTAAATTGGGGCTCTGGATTAACACATTATATATACTACATCCCAAAAAATTGTTTGTATGAAATCGGCATAATCTGATAGGCCCGTTGCGAACCAATGGAATTAAGTTGAAAAACCCATTTCTTAGTGAGATACCCAGATTACTCACACCAATAAAGACATAAAGTTATATTTTAACTGCCTGTTCTTCTCGTTGTTAAAAAGTACTTAACCATTAACTTTGTTAATTGGGCTCGACATAAAAAATAACGACGTCATAAACACATGTCACAGGCAATTAGCTAACTATGCGACTAAGCTTTTATACGTTGGCCTTATGTATTTGAAAGTGAATATTTTTAACCGACGAAAATAATTCTAATTTATTTGTAATTTTTTAATGTTTGTTATTTCAGAACTCCGTCACATATAAACCGATTTAGAAAATTATTTTTTTATTTGATATGATATACTTTTTTTAGTTTTTGGAAATTGATAATTATTTTACTTTCCCTAAATATATAATGGACTAAACTAACCCTAAATTACAACTACTAACTTACTCAATTTACGTACTGACTTAATACATTTTTTGGCTTTATTTTACTTCTTTACAAATATTAAAAGGAAATAAAATAATCCTTTCAAATAGAATTTCTCAAATCGGTTTATAAAATGTCGAAGTTTTGAGTTAACAAAGATTTAAAAAAATACGAATATTTGCGATATGTTTTGAAATCGATTAAAAATGACTGAATAGAAGTAAATCTAAACAATATTTATCTTGACATTGATAGTATTCTGAAATATTACAAGGAAACCACATAGTAATCTATCTATATCTTTTGTTCCTCGTCTCAACAAAGCTATAGACTTGCAGAAAAATTACGCTAAGAATTCATCAAAACATTCTGAGAGGCTGAAATAACTCGGTGTAAACATTTCAACGCAACAAAAGGCTTTCTGTATTGTAACCAACCTCCCTTTTCATTCTATAAATTTTCTTTTTCAGGGGCGAAAATAGGTCCTACAATACTCCCAAGGTCAGGAATGTGTTGTAAAAATAAAATGTATTGAATGCCGATGTGAAGTAGAATTTCGCAGTCTTTTTAGCCGACGAAAACTGTTGGAAGATAGAGCCACTTGATCAATATTGCACCAGTTTTCATCAGAAATTTATAGAAACATTTTTTTTTTCGAGCGATTTTGAGAGCCGTATTACAAAATGCATCGTTGAATTGTTTTACATAAATTTATAGTTGTTAAATATTGTGTTCGCCACATGATTATTATATTGTACTAGTGTCAATAAACAAATTCGAATTTAATTTTAGGTATGTGGAATTTTCGAGTATAAAACCAAAAAATAAAGCCGTGATTTGTCAATGTCGTAATTGAATATAGAACAAGTAAACCAAAAACAATAAAATAGTTTATTTTATGATAATCACATTCAATATCCAGTCTCAAACTTTCCCATCCCAGAGTTTTACGAAAAAACTACTGTAAACTCGAGGTAATAAGTTGATACGTTGAGTTTTTCCAAAATTTTAAGACGTTATTTTCAAAAAAAAATACAGATCTATTTAATACAGAAACTGAATTATCTGTAGATCTTTGTGTGATCTTTTTGTGCGGAATAAAAATTTATAAACTCAAAACCAACTTAGATATTTTGTTCAAATTTATTGATATTCTATAAAATATTTTGGTAACAAGATTGTGACTACCTCATCACGTGAAAATTTAACAAGTACTCGTTTCTACATTTTGGTTTTCGTGATGAAAAAATAATGCTTTTTTCATACGAATCCAATTCCAAAACATAACTCAAATTAATTATACTCATAGTGTCCCAGCGACAAGCACTTCTGAGTTCAGATTCACGACTTACAAAGATATCAAGACAATCTTTTAAAAAGTTTAATTTCTTTTTAAGTCTCAAACTTCTCTCGCCATTTGCTCTCTTTGCTGAAAAATAATTAAGACGTTGTGAGGACCTTTTAGTTGACTGTTCGATTTTAATATACTTACCCAGTTAAAATACTGTTATGATTTTATTATTTATTCATTTTATAATATAAAAAGAGAAGAAAAACAAATTAAAAAAAACGTTGAGTCAACAAAAAACATGCAAAACATGTTTAAAAACATGCTATTCTCGAGATTCGAACCTAGCTCCTTAGGCTTCTCAATCCATTAGCGACGGATTAACGGGTCTGCTAGTCGCAGTCGAAAAAAGGATACGCATTTCGCAACCATACGAGAGAGAAAAATTCCCCCTCCATGGTAGCGTTAAACGTTTAACGCAACCTTGTTTGCAAGTCACATAAGAAGTATAACTTTAAAAAAAAACAAATGTATATAATTATTAATAATCAAAAACAAGGTGTTGTCCATGTGGTAAAGTATCAAGAACGCTGGCTGCATTCCGCGTTGAATTGTCAAAGAAACTCTTTACGCGAGGAATGAGCCAGCTCTCTTATCATCAGCGGCGTCGCTAATTGTGGTGATTATTTTTTTTCCTAGTACTTTTTGGTACAAGGATCCCATGGACCAAACGTTTCGATGCCTAGCGACACAAGTATAATTATATTCACTTGAAAGCGATGCATACTTGCACCGCTTGGCGTTAAAATTTGTTTAGGAATATTTCTTTTTATTAAAAACTAGCGGTCCGCCCCAGCTTCGCACGGGTATAGATTAATAGCCTATGTCACCCGGGGATAGTGTAGCTTCCCGTCAGTGAAAGAATTTTTCAAATCGGTTCAGTAGTTTCGGAGCCTATTCAATGCAAACAAACAAACAATCAAATCTTTCCTCTTTATAATATTATAGTATAGATTGGATTGCTCTTGGTCCTCATCTACTGTCTACAAAAAAACACGTTTGATTCAAAGAAACCGATTCACTAGCGACTTGAATACACTAAGAATAAGTGACAATAGCTAGTTGTTAGCCCTATATCTTCGCAACCCCTGGACCGATTCTTGTCATACTTTATCTTTAAAATTACATTAGAATGAATTATTGCCTGTAAAATATCATGAAGGTTGGATTAACTGTACGCAAGTTACAGTCGTTAATAGGCTTTTAACGCTGCAGGCGGATCTTACACCGAATAAATAGAAGATACTAAATAAGAAACTAATATAATTTAAGTAAATACCTACTAACACATTAATGGTATAAAATTCTGCTAAAATTTGTGTAAGGAACTAATAAAAGCTTTTTTCAATTATTAAGTTATCGTCGATTAAATATACAAACTCACAAACACACATACAAACGCCGCGCTGATCTATTCCCGTACACTGAAAAAAACCTGGCTTTCCTTGTGAGTCTTGCCTTCCGAAACAGATTCCTTCAAAATTATGACCTTGTCCATCTTCATTTTTGTATGAAAGAAGTCTATTTTGGAAAGATTCTGTATTGGTAGGCAAGACTCAACAAAAAAGTCAGTTTTTTTTGTCTATGTATACTCTAAGATCTACGTTTCGCTCGGTCAATTATCGTATAAGTAGGTATACAACCGCCTGCAGTATCAAAGTTTGACTGCTCGTAAAGTTATTTATTGTTCAAAGATTGAAACAGATTGAGTCAATCGATCTTTGTTAAGTTTTCAACGTAAAATTCTTAACTTTTCTACACCCATACACCGTGTGTTAACTGCTGGCTGTAATAAGAAACTCGCAAACATTTTATGATTGCGATATCAAGTAGCAGTGAAATGAATTTTTCCACTACAGCTCGCGTAAAACGTTTCAAATAGCTTGGCATAAATAAAGCAGTTACAGGTTCGTGTGAAAGCATTCCGCCATTTCCCGAGATGACGATTCCATGTTGCTCGGTCAGAATCTATCTCGGCTTTATTTATTTTGTGGTTAACTTCGCTTCATGTTCGTGAAGATTATGAAATAAATGAGATGAAAAAGTGAGATAACAACGGACGTACCCATCTTGATGCATTTCTCTACGTTGAGAACAACTTATTTACAATGGCTATTTTGAGTAATAGAGCTAAATTGTTTCTCAAATAATCGACGGAATCTACGACGCAAAATACCCGTGGACCCACCAGTGGGTTAAAGTAGTGGTAACGGTACAACATGCAAGAGAGAGGACCATACCAAGCAGTGGGGTTAAAGAAAGCTGTTGATGATGATGAAGATCCAACAAAGACACTTATCTCATGACGACAGAGGAAATGGAACACGGACGTAACCTTTTATGCTTTGTATTGTATTAAAATCCAATAAGGTTGATATCGCTTTGAGTGTATCGTACGTCTTATATTTTCTTACTAAACTATTGCGCAATGGGTCAATATATAGCACAGAAACAGTTGAAGCTCAAGAAACTCTGCAGCCTGCAGCCTGCATCAATGTTAAGTGCTACTAGGAAATAGTAATAGCATTAGTGACTTCTGCAGTAGGTAAGTGAGGCTTGGTGCAACTAAGGTTACCATACCTCAAGAATTGTCCTGTGATTTTAAGATTGTAGCCGGATTTTGTGGATCTCAGAAAATCTAAGGATTTTTAGAAATTTCAACAAATACTCTATTAATTTTTTAAGTTTTTTTATTATTATTACAGAGTTACAAAAACTAAATACAATCTTATTATACACCTACAGACAAAGACTTAGCTTTACCTAGCCTGTGCCTACACACACACTAACAGACACAACACACAGACTAATTTAAAAATCTACTTTTGTCAATGTCTATAATATCAATACTTATTAATCTATGAATTTTTCAACTACATATCCACTTTCACTGTATTTACTTCGCGATGATACCTTTCCATAATCACTGTTTTATAAAATGCTAAATTATACTGGGTTAAAAGTAAAGCTCGGACTGAAGACACCGTTAGTCGGATTCTTTCATTCGACCATTGAGCCCCAATGATAGAAAAAAACTTTTTCTACTTTTGTATTCTGGGCAGTAAAATAGCAAATAATATTGACAAACACGCATTATCTCTGGCAATCTTGAAATACCTATGAAGGTTGCTGCATAACGTATGGAAAATTATGATATGACTTTTTTTGCGAGAAAACTCGATTCATTGGAAATCGGGCTTTTTCTCCGGATTTTTAAATTTTCCATCTGGTTACCCTAGGTGCAACGGGTAATGCGGTTACCAAGTTAGTTGGAGCTGCGAAAAGTTTGTTGCGGACTGAGCAGGTTGGAAGTAATTCTGTTTATTATTTCCATGTGAGTTGCTACCGGTAAATTAATGATAAGTATGCACTGGAAACTATTTTAGAAGTTATTGCAACAATGACTCTGGAGACGGAGTCTTAAAATTCAATATCAAATTATTTATTGCACATTATGCTAAATAAAAAATAAAATAGCAAGCAAGCTCAAAGTCGCACAATGAGCTATGGAAAGGGCTATGCTCAGGGTTTCTCTTCGAGATCGAATTAGAAATGAGGAGATCCGTAGTCGACCGAAAGTTACCGACATAATCCACCAGATTAGGAAGTTGAAGTTGCAGTGGGCAGGGCACATACCACGCAGAACAGGTGGCCGATAGGGCCGAAAGGTTCTCGAATGGAAACCACGGACCGGTAAGCACAAAATAGCACAAGATGGACGGATGACCTAAAAGAGACCACAGGAAAACGCTGGAAGCGGCCTGGATCCAGCGTTTACCGGCCCTTTTGGAGATAGATGGGGGAAGGCTTATGTCCACCAGAGGACGTCTTATGGCAGACAGGATGATGATGATGATGATGATAAGTAACACTTATTTTAACATAATGGCCTAATATGACAATTACGTATAGAGCGATTGATCTGTTTTATGAATAATGGTTTATCACTAAGATTTTTTAAACTGTATAATAGCACTTTTTAATACTGTTTCACACTTAGAATACTGCTTCAGTATCCCTGTTTATCATGAGCCAATTAAAACTGACCTTGAGCTCGTGAATTGTCTGATTTGGAGATCCGACCTCCCATTCAAACGGACTCGGGAAAGACAATGGTGCGGTGTGGCCCACGCCATTGTAAAGGAAAGGAGGGGAAATTCTCAGAGAATTTCCCGGGAGTGTAGCCTCAGATCACCATGGAAATATCGATGTTCTCTATCAGGCACAGAGGCAAGCCACGGAGGAAGTTTTAATAGGTGCAATCTTACTACTGGCTGTACCTGATACAGCGGGTATGTTTTGAAGATTTCCCCCCGACACCAATAAAAAGTCTTCTAGACATCGAGGTACAACTCCTGTGTTTTATTTATAGTTGTTATTATATCTCGATGTTACAAGAGCGTTTATTTTTTTATACTTCTTTTCCTACTTTAAGATCTTAAGTTAGTGACCGGCAAACTCAACATCTTTAGTGGAGTAGAGGGAGAATTGATGTATACAGGGTGTAAGGAGAACACTCTCGAAGCCAAAAGAAGGTAATTGTACTCATTATTATGAACAACTTTTACTATGGGACCAACCCTGAAATCGCGAAAAAAAAAATCAGCTGTTCCAAACATTTTGTCGAGTGTCAATGACCGTTTTCTATAGAATATATATAAATGATGAGTACAATTACCTTCTTTTGGCTTCGAGAGTGTTCCCCTTAGACCCCGTTATACACCAATCAACTTGCGTAGTCAAGATAATTTTTCAAGTAATTGCCGATATTCGTGCTTCAATTAGTAATTTTGATACCGCCTTAGTAAATGTTATCGACATTACCTCACCAAAATGACCATAAACTTCTTAGCAGATTTACTTGTATATTAACATAACTCGTTAAAGATTGATGGTCCATCCACTCACAAGCGGTTAACGACGCGCGAAGCCGCCAGTTAACGGCTGATTACGGTTACGCCAACTGTGACCCTTCGAATTATATTTCATTGATTACGTTTGGTGAACTCGGTAGTAGAATTTGGAAGAAGAGAATAAATAACTGGAGAATCTAACTCTCAATATAAAAATACAAACCGACTTCAAAATTAGTAAGCATAATAAAAAAATACCAGCCTTTTAATAGTCCACTGCTGGACTTAAACCTACCTCCGAAGGGGCGATTGAGTCATATCCACCACGCTTGCCCAGTTGCAGGTTAGAAGCGCTCTAACAAAATGATTGCTATTGTCAAATCAATAGCCACTCGAACAATATAATTCGTATTATTAGAGCTGGTTCAAAAACTACCGAGCCACAGATAACGTAACTATTGTAGGACAATCTAGAGATCTTCTTCTACATATTAAAAAAAACCACGTGAATTGGTTCACAAATGTTGGAGATAATGACAACATTATGTAAAGATAAACACAAATAATTGATCTCTTATTCGCTATTGTACTTTACACAACATAATAAGCGGAAATAAAATAGAGATTCGTCTTAGAAACAGACCAGTGTCAGTTGATGGATTCGTATTTTTTTTAATGTATAAACATAAAAAAATATACGTAACTAATTGAAAACCTTCCTCCTAAAGTTAGTTAAAAATACACATTTGTACCACGATAGCAATAAGACCATTTCCTCTTAAACTGTTCATTTCGTTCTAACTCAAATTTAAATTTCTAGACTAAGAGTATACTCAGTTAAGTTCAAAAGTGCTTGAAATTTCGTAATTTTATTACGAGTTCATCGGAAGACCCTAAAAGAGCACTTTGGTGGAATGTAATTTAACAAGTACTCCCCAATATTCCACGAGTACCTCAGCACCGTTAATTGCGAGTATATTAATCAATTAGGACAGGACTGGCGACGGGATTGGCCCATAAACTTTATAACGTTATTTATTGCGACTTTACGGTATTCCGGTACGGTCACAGACTTTTGCCAAGATAGGCACCGCATCAAGTTCAGTTTTGTTTATATAATAATTCAGTTCGATCTCCGTCATCTTGGCAGAAGCACGTCAGACGTCAATATAAGTACAAGAGCGTATCAAGACACGCATATAATAGGATTCGGTTGCCAATTTTTTTTCAAAAATTGATGGCTATAGAAAATTCTCACGAACAAAGCTCTGTGGACTCAGACAAATTTCAGAAATGTATCATCCTAATTATAACAAATCGAATATTTTTTATGTAGAAAACTACTAGAGAAACATACTTTGTTAGGATAATTTTACGAAAAAGTCAATGATCTTTTGGCTAGAACGTCTTGAATTTAATACAGCTTTATCGCTATAACTCAAAAAGTTACAATCAGAAAGGTTCTAAGTATTAATTATTAATTTCTATGTCTAATAATTCATAAATGCAAAGGGGAACAAATTTTTGCTACTTTGGCGAGCCATATTTCACAAAGGATACACTTTATAATAAACGATGTAAGCAACCTAACTTTTATTTATAAATACCTATTCTATGATACTCCAGAAGAAGGAAGTGCGCGGAAAAAAATCATCCCCATTTCACAAGAACTAGGATGGACGGACAGACAGACAGACAAACGGACGGACTAAACGAACTTATAAGGGCTCCTCTACGGAACAATAAAAATGCCTAACTGCGCTAGTAAACTGTAAAAACTTTTAAAAACAGTTAGCCGTGCGAATGGAATAAACTACCACTAAATTGCTCTCGTGCCGCTATAATAAGTACAGAAAATGCAGCACACTGGGTTTTCACACAACTTGACGTGCTTGCGGTGTCTATCGTATTAAGTTCTGTGAGTACGGTATTATGCGTTACGCATCAGATGTAAATTAACTGGATAAACTGGGTTTATTTCCTCAACATATCACTGTAGCAGTAATAAAAGGATATACTTACTTAAGGGCCAGAATACCGGGTGAAGTGATCTCGTTCGCGCATTATGATGTAAAAAATATACACAACTTATGAAAAGCTTAGAACAAATCTTTGCTTTTATATTGTCTTATAATCATCAAATAAAAGGAGAAAACTATTCGAATCCCAATTTTTTGTGGTCCTTCGCAAAATGGCCAAAACACGTTTTTCAAAGGTATAGAGACATCTATATAATTTTAGAACGACTTTACCGATGTCATTCATCTTTTTTTTTCTAATACTTTGTAGAAGGTTGGCGCAGCTAGTTTTATATAAAAAAGGTGCGCATGAGTAGCGGCGCTCAATATTCTGATTTCTGGGCCTTAATAATACATTCTAGCAGGATGTCTAAGAATGTTCGCTTTTTTGAACGCCATTTTGTTCATTGAGATTTTCAAGGTACTTTAAATGAAACCAAACGACGTAATAATCTTCTTGATACATTTTATAAGCCAATAGTCACAAACTTACTTCAGTTACCTATTTCACCTTATTTATTCACTCTCAATTTTTTTTTTATTTCATCATCATCATTATCAGCCTATCAGGTTCCCACTGCCGGGACACGGGAGGATGAGCCCTATAAATCCAGCATGTTGGCCCAGTGCATGTTGGTGAATATGTGATATTGTCTTTAAAATTTTGATGTTCATAGACATACCCAGGGTGTCTAGACAAGAGCCACTTTCTGTAGCGTTAACGCCTGCGAAAAGATGAAATTGTATGAAAATAACGATGTATTTAACTTCACTGTTTTTTTCGTTAGTTCAAATTGGTTATTGGCATCTTGCTCAGCAAAAAAATCATGAAACTGTAATACATTTTGTAGGTAGTTACAGATTATATTTATTGAACTTAAAAGGGTTTAAAAGTGCTCAGTAGTGTGGTCTTGCGGTAGGTAATCCAAGGCTATATAGTTGCAAAGGCTTCGCATTCTGTCCTCGCGCTAAGTGCTGATTGCATTTCGCTCTTTGCTTACTTACCTAATGGGTTCCTAGGTTTACCCAGTTAAAATGGCGTCTCCGGGCGGTTCTTAGGGGCTTTGCCTTTTTACTATGAATAGAGTTTATTCTCAGGAAAATAAATCAGACACAGTAACAAATATGATAATGCTCGTGGCGTGGCTTAATTCGTCATTAAATGACAGAAATGTTCTAACAGATCATCGAAGTTAAGTAACGTAATCCGTCCATTTTTAGAATAGGTGACCACAAGTGGAATAGGATTGGTAATAATGTTAAAGTAGCAGTTTTTTTCTTTCCTCTTGAGTGTATTTTGTCGTTGCACGTCTTGTGCATTTGCCAGTGTCAACTAATTAAATATTTTCAAGTTTTTTCAGCTATCGTCAAAAAATATAGTCGGAGTCAAGGAAAGTAATGCCCTAGTAAAGTAGCGAAGACAATTACTAGAGGCTTCTATGGCGCCTTTGGGCGGCCTAAAAACTGTGAAAACACCAAGACTTCAGCGTATATGAACTTACTTTCTTTTTCCAAAAGTTCATTGCAAAGACATCTGCCAGTGGACGACAAAAATCCGATTCATCAACAGACTGATGAAATAAGAAAAAGGAAGCGGAAACAGCAACATTTCCAACGTTCACATGGCCGGATTTTCCGACAGATATCCCGTAGAGACCCGACCGTGTGAAAGGACGGCAAAAAGGTGAAGCGTTTCTTTGGACCCACCGAGAAATAGGGAATAGTGTCGGTAATAATGAATCATTCGAGGCTAGAAGATATAGAGACGAAAAAATGAGGAAAAAAATATCAGAAGCAAAATAAGATTTTCTTTTCTAAATAATGTACGATATTAAGTTCGATAGAAAGTTAAATCTTGTGTTCATAATATATGTCGGCGCGTTGAAGATTTAGCATTCGGGCGCAACTACCGTCGGATAGTTTTTAAAGCTTAGATTATGTAGGTAGGCGTCACCTAGCTTTGTTTTGGTGGATTAGTTATGGAGGTGGCGCCATTGCTGGTGTAACGCTGCAGTAACTTACTCTGCTGAAGTTCGTTGTGAAGTTGTGTCGTTGACACCCAATCAGAGTGTAGCAAGTTTGGGTACCGTCCGGTAGAGGCGCTAGTGAGCGCGCGTGGACACGCGTCGGTGACGTGAGGCTCAGAAGAGCTCACTTTACTTTGTGTTTTAGATGGGGACTGTTGGATGCTCGGTGGAGCTAACTTTGCTTGGGGTTGTGAATTTGGATTGTTGGTTGGAGAGTGGTAGCGTTCGTTACAAGGCGGAACACCTTGTCCCCAAGTAATTTTCAAGTAATTTGATATTGTAACTAGTAATCATAGCGCTTCGAAATAAAAACTGTATCAATGTACGTGCGATGTCTCATTCTCCTCGCCCACTATACTCACGCCATAGAATCAAGATAAATCTGATGAAAAACGGCCATCCATCGACCGGAGCCTCCCCCACCCCACGCACTCGAGGCTCGCTCCGTCTTATATATTAAATAAATTTTCAAATTGCCATTTTTTTAAAGGAAAATCTAAAATTTAGAGGAAATCTGTAATTCCATACAGTTTTTCGAGTGACAATGACCGTTTTCTATGGAACAGCTGATATTTTTTTCGCGATTTCAGGGTTGGTCCTTTGGTAAAAGTTGTTCATAATGATGACCTTCTTTCGCCTTAGTACAGTCTATAGCGTAACCTTGTATTACATGGAATTCAAACGTGATGCAGTACCTACCACCATCGCGAGTAACCCTTAAGGTTTTTTTGGCCATTCGTCAAATCCCAATTTCAGAACCGCCCATGGGCGGAAGGTTTCCCCTTCCGGGTTAATTATTATATATAGCGTGAAAAAAGGGAAATTGAACGGATCTTCTTAGAACGATAAACGATGAGGTCAAGCCTTGGCAAGTAATTCCGCGCCTTATTTTTGTGATATGAGAAAGGGAAAGCACTTTGTCACTAAAATCAGAAAATCCATTCGGCTTATTACAGTCTATATTATGTGTAAATATTCGGGACAATAAATTGATAATTAATTGATATAAATAATGTCCAAGTGCGAGTCGGTGACAAGTGTCTGTTCATTACCAAGTTATAACTTTACTGATAATTGCGTTATTGAATTTTGTGGCCGTATGGAACCCTCAGTGCGCGATCCCGACTCGCACTTGGCCGGTATATTTTTATTTTTAAAATATTAACTTATTACCTCCAATCTACAACGGAAGTGTTTCGTAAAACTTTCAGAGGGAAAGTTTGAGAGTGGATATGTAATGGTTTTCTTGTTTTATTTTCGTCTTGACAATTATGATTTTATATTTTCGTTTCATGCCATTAAATCCAGATACCTAAAATTGAACAATTGCGTTTTGTGATACGGCTTTTAATGCCATCACCACAAACTGGTATTTTGAGCTTTTGGATTATTTTTCAACGGTCTAGGTTCAATGTTTTAGTGTAATAAATAAATATTCGGGACATTTTTGCACACACGGTCATCTGACCCCGAACTAAGCAAAGCTTGTGGCTGTCAGTGGCTGATATACATACATATCTACCATATAAAAATAAGTCGGGTTTTCCTTCCTGACGCTATAACTCCAGAACGCACGAAACGGAGTTCGCCGGGTTTGCTAGTATAATTATATATTTTAAATATATACTTAAATAGAACAAACACAAATGTTCATCTAATAATATTATAAAAGCAAACTTAACTCTGTCTCTCTGTCTGTCTGTTTGTTAGCTTTTCACGTCTAAACGGGTACGAATACGGCAAGAATTCGATAAAATTTTGTATCTTGTGGACAAACATAGGATACTTTCCTCCCAGCAATGCAGAAAAATGGGAAAATCACGGAAAAACATCTCGAGATTCAGCTAGTAATATATATACCTATGCATATTTTGAAGATAAAAAGCATCGCAAGTCACTAAAAATATTTGCAGGGGTCACTAAAAATATTTATTTTAAATATTTGTACAAAAAAAAACAGAATTTAAAATACTGTTTGAGTAACAAGAATCTCCCTTACCTCTTTTAGAATGAACGACCGGTCATTGCTCTTAAGTTTGGCCCGACGCCAGGATCCTGCAGAAACGTACGGTTACCTCAGCTCTGTAGGTTCGCTCACATCATCTCGATATGTTTCAGCTGGCTTAGGATGATAAAAATGGGGTATTAACGTCAAGAATACGGACGTTATACTTAGATTTATGATCTTCATAGTATTTGCTTTTTAATAATATACTAGTAGGCCGCCCCAGCTTTGCACGGGCGAAGCCGGGATATATAGCCTATGTCAACCGGGGATAGTGCAGCATCCCAACAGTGAAAGAATTTTTCAAATCGGTTCAGTAGTTTCGGAGCCTATTCAATGCAAACAAACAAACAAACAATCAAATCTTTCCTCTTTATAATATTAGTATAGATTGATGATACAGTAACATCGTTCAAAAATATAGCAAATTAGTTGACCCGACAGACGTTTTCCTGTCATAGAACTGTCAAACGGGCGAAGTAAAAATCGTCGTTAAGTTTCTGAAAATTTTCCAATTTTCTGCGCAATTTTCTCAATTTTTCTTTCCACAAAAACCATCTACAAAGTATTAGAAAACTTTAAAAAAATAGATGATTGATATCGGTAAAGTCGTTATCAAGTAATGGCGTGACCAAGGTAAATGGGAAATTATGGAAACATTAATTATTAATTTATGGAAAAGAAGCTGCTACATTTGGATGAAATCCAAATAATTTGTACTGAATCCTAATTATTTAGTTTAGATCGCTATCGCTAATTGCTTAGAAAGCTATTTTATTTTCGGGTCGTTTGACAATCTTAATCAGTTAAAAGATAAAAGTACAGAACAGAAAATGAATTAAGCACTTTAATTATAATTTCGGTAAAAAGTCACTTGATCTTGACACCGCCGCCTTTGCATTTCAAAGGTTTAATTGGTTTTCATTTTGTCTGACAGACGATTGCTCGAAGCCACACTAAAGCCATCGAGAGTTTTCATTATTGGAAGTGAGAAGAAATTGCCTTTAGAAAGTTCTTTTTTTTTCAAGGAAAGATATTACATAATAATAATTTGATCTGCTTTCCATCCACCTTTGTTTTTATTTAGCTTTATACAATGTTATTACATCATTAATGAGTTAAAAAAAACTTGGATCGAGTATATTAGCACTCAATCACACTAAAATGCGGCCGCTGAAACAATGCGTTTGACAGCTGCCATAGTATTGTGAAAAGCTGAACAAAAGTAAATTCTTATTTCTTTTATTAACTTTTGGATCGTAAGATTGTAGCTGGTATCCAATATTATCTCTACATAGTATAAATTGAAGTCACTTTCCGCGTCTGTCTGTCAGTATGTCTGTATGGCCGCTAACTCCTCCTAAACCACGCAACGGATTTTGATACAGTTTTCACCATCAGTTAGATACATTTTTAAGGAAGAACCCCCGTGCAAAATTACACCCGTGCGAAGCCGGGCGGGCGGGTCGCTAGTATTATATATTTTAACAAATTTTAATTCAAATTTTCACAATGTTATTGCATCTGTCAGATGAATTTCCTCAACGGCTGGACTGCTGGAGTGTAGTTAAAAACTACAGTGATGTGGTGAAATGCAAAAATGACTGAGCAAAGAAAAGTCTCTGAGTCTACTGGAACAAATCAGCATTTGTATGCTAAGATATTGTTTGTTACCTGCCTGACTGTTAGAATGTATTTTTGTAATAAGACAAAACGCTTCATGTCCATTAAAAAAAAGTTTCACTTGAACTTCAAATAACAAATCCAATGAAAAATATTGGAAGTGTCAGGTATCGTGACAATCGAGCCGACAAAATACGAAGTCAACTGATTTTGTTCATTAAAGCAACAAAACCTACCAGGTTATTACATTTTGAAGAACCAAAGAAGACAAGATATTAATGAAATGACGCAAAAGCTATGTGTCATAAACACCAACGAAACTACTAAGTAAGAAACAAATCAAATCAAGAACCACCCTATAATTCCCAAAGCCACAAATTGTAGCTACAGAATCATTAAGTATTCCGATTGCGTGTCCTTTATTTTTGTAAGAAGTACTGGCCTTGGAGGGTAGAAGAATTACTTATTGTTCCTTGTCACGCCATCCAAGGTTGTCATTATTAGAGACTTGGAAGTATTCTCACGGTCAATTGTAAAACCAGTGGTATGAAAATCCATACATAAGCTCCAAAGAGCTCATTGGTACGGGCCCAGGGTTTGAACCCGCGACCTCACTCTTTCAAGTCTAGCGGTCTCCCAAATGGGCTACCACGGCTTACGGCGGGAATATGAGTGCCGAGTGCCAACACACAAAATATTGCTTAAAAAAATTGCTAAAATTTTACCCAGGGTAAGACTAAAAATTGCTATACACAAAGAGATAAAGATGCGTGCACACAAACAGATCATTTCGATTTCAGCTTCATTTCAAACTGGTTTAATGGGCCCCTAAACTATTATTTCTACTGTGGTTATTTCACGATTAGGTGTTATTGGGTCTAGGTGCTTGGGTTAGGTGTTAATAATTCTTCACATGTTTGAGTGATTTAAATAGGTATATCTTTGTTTGATTTATAATAGACTAACTGCGCCCCGCGGTTTCACCCGCGTAGTGATGAAAAATGGTGATGGTGATGATGATGATGAAAAGTTGCCTATGTCACTCTCCAACCCTTGAACTGTACCCATGCAAAAAATCAGGTCGATCCGTTGCTCTGTTGCTGCGTGAAAGAGGAATACTAATATAATATTATCTGTTGTGATAAAAGTTTTCGTAAGGTAAGTCTACATTATACTGAAAATCTATAGATGAAACAAGTGTGTTCATTACCCAGCCCTGAATTAACACAAACTTCTCTACATTTTGTTTTCTCAAGCATCAAGTTATTCATAACTATGAATATAATATTTACTTGAATATTAGTATAGATAGTCATAGTCACAGTCAGAGTCAAGCGAAGTAAGCCACGGCCATGTCAAACTCATGCCCCAAGAAAGTGGCGGAGGCTTTACGAGAGGCTTCTCTATCGAGTATTGGAAACAGCACGAAAAACGTTAAAAGGGATGAGACTTGACTTAACGTGATGTTCATTCCATCGATTGCACAACATAACGTCTTTCAATAGGGATTTTTTGACAGCTAACCATACTCACTAATTGGCAGAAACGTAAACATATATATATATATTATATTACATAAAAAATATGTTTCATCCATTAACCAGCTCGGTGAAGGTCGTTGTTAACGGGATCCTATACTAACTTACTATAACTTTGATAAGTACTTAGTAAACTAGAAACTTCACAAATACGTGTATATATATATATATATATGTCACGGGCTTCAAGAAGTTTGCATGATTATAATAATCTTGAGAATTACAGAGGCTTATCCCTCAGATCACACCAACATGGGAGATATGGTAAGGTGGCGTGACGGATGCAAACGCATCAGGCCTAAATCAGACTTGATTTTATCCGGAAAAACACACCATTCCTCTCTCAAGCCTCTTAATGTTGAGCATTGGTGCAAAGTTGCTAGATCGGTTTTTTATCGGATACATTTCGCATGGTGTGCATTGGCTCTGCATGATCTAATTTCACTTCCTGCCTATTTTTCTATCGCACTGTCAGAGTGAGCACAAAAATTGACAACGTTTTATGATTGATAATCATTCCGAAATCCCATACGAAGCGCTTTGATTCCACTTTTATTGTACGGACTGCTAGTCTGTAGAATGCGCTGCCTGAATGGGTGTTCCCCGATAGTTACAATCTAGGCGTGTTCAAATCACGGCGAATCGGTTTCTTCTAGACAAGCGTGCTCCATCGTATACCACATCAAGCTAGATGGCGGTTTAAAGCAAGCCTATTATAAAACAAATAATAAATTTAATACATGTCATGGGTAACACCGCGCAGCGAAGCTACTCTGGGTAATCATAAATTCCAATCATGAATCTAAATAGGCCCTGTTTTTATGGCAGCCAAATATTGAAATGTTCGGCGTAAACAAAACCTTAATAAGGTAAACAAAATGGGTAAACGAATATATTTTCCAAATTAAAGTCACGGAGTTACAAATACTGACAAAAATAACGGCTCAAAGAAGATGAAAGGACGGACAGAATAATTAATTGTAAGAAAAAAAATACCGACCACAAGACAACATGTACAAACTTAAACCAAAAAAAGTAGAAAATTACAATTAAAACAAAGATTAAAAGTCTTCATCACAACTTTTTCTGAAGAGAACCACAAACCAAAACGTTATGTGTACATATTTTTGATTTTTGTTGATTTTTTTCAAAAAGCGCTGAATTAATTTCAATAAAATGTAAAATGTATATGGCACCACCTGGGCACCAACTCTGAAGTATATAACTTACCAAAAAAAACATTAAAATCAATTATATTTGGTGAAGTAATCGCGTAACAAACATACAAAAAAAACATACAGACTAATTGATGATAATTAAATAGGTGTACATCCGATACTTTTACTTCATATTTTTTTACCAATCACGTCCCACTGCTGGGCAAATGCCCCATCTCCATGCATGCCTATCCTTCGCCAATTTGGGTCAATTGAGCTTATGGAAGACGCGAAAATCGTTACGCCATCTAGTTTATGCGCTCACTAGCTGTTGTCGGCGACTTCGTTTGCATATACTTTAATTTAACCTTTCAGCCATTTTCCCCCTTTAGTTCGAATCTTGCACAAAATTCTTTCTTAGCGGTCCTCTATATTTCATAAGAAAAACCTGCCGAATTTCAATTTCCGAATTTTAGAGTCAGTCAGTGGTAAATAATAAATAAATACATGGGAAATTTTTGCAGACACGGTCATCTGACCCCAAACTAAGCAAAGCTTGTGATATGACTGCCAGAGACTGATATACATACAACATACATATATATTTTAAATATAAATACATACTTCAATAGATATTAACACCCAGATATAGAACAAACACAAATATTTATCACACAAATGTTTGGATTAATCCTTATGTGCCTGTCGGTAGTTTGTAGATTTAAACAATCAGTATTGGATGATATTGCTTTTATCGTCATCATCATTTCAGACATATGACGTCCACTGCTGGATATAGGCCTCCGTGTCAATCTCCAAAAGGGCTGGTTGGAAGCGGCCTGCAACCAGCGTGCATCTTGTGGGTTGACGTCCCACACCCCATAACGCTGCGATATTACTTTGCAATGCTCATAATAGTATAATCACAGAAAAGAAAAAAAAAAAATTGTTTAAATTAGAACGGCTGTCAAGGCATTTTTGTAAGATTTTTTTTGTAGCCAGTTGCACCCATATTAACGAAACGTCAGTTATTTGAAATCAGTTAGCAGCTGTGATGCGGACAAAGAACTTTGAGACGTAACCCAAAAAGGTAAGGTCCAAGTTCTTTGGATGCGGAGTTCGATGCGTTGACATACATGAGAATGTTCAAGCAAGATTCTGTCATAATACCTGGCGACAGATTTTCCTTCTCATTTCCGTTCTATTTACTGCTCTTTTCTGTGAGTATAATAGATTTCTGATACTTAAAGCATCATTCACATTACTTACGCTTTACTGATGCACTTTCACGCGTTTAATGCGAGCTTCAATGCCACAGCCAGATACATAGTAACTCGTAGATAAACTTTTTTTTTTTTTTTTTTTTTTTTTTTCCTGGGCAAGCGCCTTTATTAACTAAACAAAATACAAGCTAAAACTAAAACTACAAATACAGTTAGACTGCCCATAGACCATTGAAGGTCTAAAGACAATCCAAATGCTCAAGCCCACTACCAGTTGGCAGCGTACCCAGCATGCTGGCGGCATTACCACGTTGAATGGCAATGCTTATGCGTTGAGCCAGAAACACGCCAGCATTTTGGTCACGCGTCGCATTAACCAGGCGCTCTGAAAGATTTTTGAAAATGAGGTGAGCTCCCGGTCCCCAAGGGCCCAATGTCTCGACCCCAAACGCCTCAAATATATAACCACTGCCGAGGTTAGCATATTTGCGTCGCTTGTGCTGCTCTGCCGAATTGGCAGCCGCGCCAGCCCTACCCTGTGTCTCAGGAAGATGTGACGGCGCCAAAGTATCGACACAAGTTGCGTCCCATACAAGGGGCCGCCCCAACCTCCAGGGCACAAGTGTCATACCGTCAGGCCTCCTTCCATCGTCGCGCGCAAGACCACTCGGTTCAAGCACAGCCGCGACATTGGCGGTGGAAAGAGCCCTGCGTATGATGTCGTTCAGGCTAGCGTGTCGGCCAACACGACCAGCGCTTCTCGAGCAAGAGAGACCATTAAACATTAAACTTATAGCACCCCTCTGTTTGCGTTGGGAGTTAAAAAGACTCAACGAATCGAATAGCGAATCCTCCATTGAATGCTTTGGTTTTCTCGTCAGTTAAAAACAAAAGTCTATCAAAATAAAACAAAACGCTAACCATTAGCCAAACGACACCATCTGAAAATAACCACTCCTAAGTAATTATCTGTACCGCGTTCAGGATAAGTGCCTCGAGAGATCGTTGACCTAATTTTTGGAGCCCCCAGAGACTCTTATCACACGTGCTGCGCACCGTGTGGTGAATTTTAAAAGGGATTTACCAATCTTCGATAAAGTGCCGATTTTTCCTTTTGCAAAGCGGTATTTTCTTAATTTTTTTAGTGTCTAGTTATTTCAATCTATGTCACAAACCAATTTTTTTATACCACCAAATATTTCCAAGTCTCTTTCATT
Source organism: Agriopis marginaria (assembly GCA_932305915.1). Taxonomy (NCBI): domain Eukaryota; kingdom Metazoa; phylum Arthropoda; class Insecta; order Lepidoptera; family Geometridae; genus Agriopis; species Agriopis marginaria. The sequence goes on from OW029933.1 coordinate 9,223,074, forward strand.
CAGTATGGCACATGCCACCGGCATGCTGGGTATGCTGCCAACTATCAGTGGGTTTGATGAGCATTTATAGCATCTAAGATAAGAGAAATCTATATGAAAAGACCATATTGTACAATAGAAACAGATACATTTTGATGCTACTATTATCTAGGTTATTAACAGGAGGCCTTGTCACTTCCATGCAACCTTGCAGGAAAGGAATTACTATAAGAAAATGAGACCATCAAAATCGGATTGCTGAGTGAAAAGCGTGGTTATACATAAATATACAAAGTTACATAATCTCTACATAGTACAAATTGAAGTCGCTTTCCGCGTCTGCCTGTCTGTCTGTATGTCTGTATGGCCGCTAACTCCTAAACCATGCAACAGATTTTGATGCGGTTTTCACCATCAGTTAGATACATTTTCAAGGAAGGTTTATATATAACTAGCAACCCGCCCCGGCTTCACACGTAAATTACACCCGTACGAAGCCGGGTGGGCGGGTCGCTAGTATGTTATAAATAATATAGAGAACGCCGTCACTATATATCGGGATAGTAGTAATCAGACGCTTCATAAAAAATAATTTTGCAAAATAGACATGATACAACGTCGTGGTTGAATAGGCATTCAAAAATATTTCTCGGCAAGAATACCGATTTAAGAAAGATTTTTTTAATGTGTGTGTGTGTGTGTGTGTGTGTGTGTATAATGTGTGTGTACTTCTACTTATTATTTTTTGTATTTACATATGTTTTTAATGGTTAGTAATTTAAAGAACTCTGAAATTTAAAAAAAAAACATTGTGTCCGAAAACTAACCCGGTTCAGGACAATTACTACCAGACGAAATGAAAGTTTACAGTTACTATATTTAAAAAATACTTAAGAGCACGAAGCAAGCCGCGCTGCTAGCGTATTTTACAATTATGTTTACAAATCATAAACATTACCACTTTTTTTTTATTTCAAACTTTTATAAAATACTCCAAATGGAAATTTCTATTGCGTAATTTCGAATTTGCGATCGAGAAAAAGCATCAAATATGTTAATATAATAAATAAAATATTATAAAAAGGGCAAAACCACAAAAGCAATAAGCAAAGTAATGATTTTTAATTCCCTGTTCCTTGATTACGGGAAACTAAAAGGAAAATAAAATAAAACAATATAGATAATAAATAAATAAAAAAACAGAATTAAAAGACTATATATATATAAACCTACATGTACAAACTTAAACTAAAGTAGAAAAGTAACAGTACAACAGAGATAGAAAGTCCTCCTCAAAACTTTTGCTGAAGACAAACCAAAACGTCATCTGTGTATATATTTATGATATTTGTAGATTTTTTCAAAAAATGCTGAATCAATTTCTATAAAATTTAAATAAAACCACTTCTGGAGTATGATCTACCAAACAAAAAATGAATCATCAAAATCAATTCATAATTGACGGAGTAATCGCGTAACAAAAATACAAAAAAAAAACATACAATCGAATTGATAACCTCTTCATTTCGTCGGTTAAAACAGGTATACTTTTCAAAGTTTTGGTACTCAAAACTTAAACTTAAAAGTATTGAATGAAGTTACAAAACTTCACTTTTTCTTTACTTACGTTTTGTTATCAGTAAGGAAGTCCCAAAGTCCTGCCACGGTCACAATCACTTCAAATCACTGTTTATATAAAACCGCGTGTGAACTCGTAGCAGCACTACGGAGCTACGAGCGTAGCAGGCTACGAACAGAGCGCAACTGAGCGTAGCAGGCCTACGAGCTACGAAGAACGACTGAGTTTAGGGTGATCGATGGGTCTCGAAGCTTGGCTTGGTCCCATGATATATTTGTGGGCTAAATTAATAATAGTGAATCCCGGGCGTCTTTGGGCTTGGTTGTGTAATGTGTACGCCACATTTTGTACAAGCTTTATACGTAATATTGACGAATAGTTGTTCTACGACAAACGTTATTGTCTGTCTTTGAAAGATGTAGACACTACATATTTCAAAGAAAGCCAACGAAGTAATAAGTTTTAAGAACACTTTTTTGTTTATATGTTTTATTCAGATCATGCCTGATGTTAAGCAAAGATGCAGACTGGTATGAAACACGTTGTAAAGACAAAACTTGTGTGACTTCTTGATGTCTAATCCTACTAAAATTATAAAAAAAAATTATAAACGCGAAAGATTGTATGTATGGATGTATGGATGTTTGTTCCTCTTTCACGCTGCAACGGAACAACGGGACGACCTGATTTTTTGCATAGGTATAGTTCAAGAGCCAGAGAGTGATATAGGCTACTTTTAATCATCATCATCATCGCCATTTTTCATCACTAGGTGGGTTAAACCGCGGGGTGTGGCTAGTAATTTACATTAGTCTCATACTTTGTTATTTTTAGCAATGAAATCTACGAGAAATTAACCTTTGTCACGCAATCTTTTACTCTTTAGGCACCACCGCACCACTGGTAGTAACAAATTGGAATATTTTTGTTCCAACGGTTAGATCATCGAACTACTAGTCGGACAAAATGGAATAATCTTTGGTACCTACATATGAAATCAAATGTAGACGGAACATTTTTGTTCCGATCAGGTACATATATTTATTTATTACTAGCTGTGCCCCGCAGTTTCACCCGCTTTATACACCGACTTGAACCTTCATGGTAACGACAGCAATCTCCTTGTGTGTAACACAGAAAAGAGTTTTTTTTTTCTTTTATGTGGTAAAAGAAATGCCAATGACATAAATTTTTCTTAATAATAGTTTTTTCCTGATTTTTTCCTATAATTTAATACTTATTCTGCTATTCAGGGCGGAGAAAAATCCAACAATTTAAAGTTCATGAAAATCGGTCCAGTCATTACAGAGTTATAAATGTTGTAACCCGACGTTGTTTATTTATAAAATAGTACATACTTTGATATACGTAGTATTTAATCAAAGATATTATATTGGCGTGTCCAAGTTATTTAGCCAATTGCCACCGTAACGCGTTCCATTTGTTCGCCATCGCTGAACTAGATAGACCATTAAACAATTTACAAGTTAAAGAATTTTACAAGCATGCAAGCGGTGAAAAGGTTTTTTTAATATTTTTTTTATGTAAAATAGATTTACGTTTGGCCACCAACTCGCCCGAACTAAACCGTTTTGCATTTAACCTCACGCTAGCACCTGCCTGTTATTTTTGCCCCAAATAAAGCTTACTCCACATACAATGTTTTGGCCCAAATATTCTAATTCCACGTTAAATCCTTCACCAGGTATTTTATTCCCGTCACATGTCATTTGCATGCATGAATATTCAAACACTGGAATCGAGAGGACGTGAACAATAGAAAGAGGTTTGTTTATTTTATCCTTTATTTATTATTTTACTAGCTGAGCCCCGTGGTTTCACCCACGAAATACTTACTCAAAGGAACCTCCTTGGTAATGACAGCAACTCCCCTTTGACTTAATGACAATTGTTTTTGTCTATGATGTAATATGTCTATGTATAAGACTTCAATTCTTGCCGTTCCAAATGAAATTTATGAGAAAATGAATTTACTATATAATTATTTTTTCGTGAATGTTGCCAATTTATCAATACTTATTCTGCTATTACCCACAAGATGGACAGACGATCTAAAAGAAACCGCAGGGAAACGCTGGATGCAGGCCGCTTCCAACCGGCCCTTTTGGAGATCGATGGGGGAGGCCTATGTCCAGCAGTGGACATACTATGGCTAAAATGATGATGGTTCTGCTAGTCGGGGCAAAGAGGAATCCAACAAACAAAGATCATGAAAATCAGTCTAGCCGTTCTGGAGATATTAATGGTGTAACTAACCCGACTTTGTTTTATATATATAGATTTCATTACGCATCTACCTTTCAGGGCAACCTTGTCGGGGCAACGGGCTGAATACGGGATGTGAAGTAAAACTGTTTAGACTTTTAGAGTAACAGATTCGTCAGGTTTAGTGTCAAGTTTTGTACGTGTATGTTTGTTGGGATCCACTTTTATGGACAAGATTAGATCCGCAATGAAAACGAAAAAAAAAAACATTTCATCAAAGGTACTATCAGTGGTACAGCTGCAAAATCTTATTGCGTGGTTTCATTACTGGCATAGCTTGGAAAAAAATTACATTTCAGAGCTTGGAAAAATTAAATATTTAAGAGCTTTTTCCCCGTCAGTTACAATCTGGGTGTCTTCAAATCGAAGTGAATCGGTTTCTTCTAGGCAAGCGTGCTCCATCGTAGACCGCATCGTCTCTTAACATCAGGCGAAATGGCGGCCAAACGCAAGCCTATCTACTATTTAAAAAAAAGCTTGACAAAATTAGACATTCAAGACCTTGGAAAAATTTGTCATTTAAGAGCTTGGTAAAATTTGACATATCGGAGGTTGCAAAAATTAGACATATAAGAGGTCGTTAAAATTTTACATTTCATAGATTGGAAAAATTAGACTTAGAATTAGGTTTGAAAATTAGACTTGGAAAATTTAACATTTAAGAGCTTTCACAGAGGTTGGGTAGATTTGACATTTCTGAGCTTGAAATTTTTTACATTTCAACCCAACCTAGCTCCACATAATATCACCAGTGGATTCTTGTCCTTACGATGATCTTTATATTGAGATACTTTGTAGGTGTATTTTATTTTAAAAGAAAATGTATTGTTATTTTCTATAAGTTAGTGTTCTGAAGAACTGTTAGATCTGATTCGGGTGTCGCGGTTTTACCATCGCACTAGCCACCACTGCCTGAAAGTTCATTCACATATCATAGATCAGTGGAAATCGCACACTGTGCGATTCACGCGATCTTTCTTGCCTCATCTGTGAAATGAGCTACCTTCCGCGGTGTTTCCAAGGAGCTACAACGCGGGATTCTTCAAAAGGCGAGTTAATAGATTCTTAAAGGGTCGGCAATGTAGTGGCAATGCCTTTGGTGTTATAAGTATACATAGGCGATGGTAACTGCTTACGGCAGCCAGTGTTTGTTTGCCACTTATGGCATGAAAAAAAAACTAGATAATATAACAACTCGAAAAAATAAAGCTAAGAAAATTAAATGCTCGTAATTTATCACATAGCTTAAGTGTCACCATTTAATTCCAGAGGTCAACAACCCCTCCGTGATAAACATTCCGCAATCTATCAAAGTCAAAGAACTTGAATCACTTGAATTGTGATTGTGTTTGAGAAAAATCCTCATCTTAACTGAACAATTAATTTTATTTATATAACAAAGTAGGTATTTTGCTTGTATCAGAAATTTATAGTATAGTACTAGCTGACCCGACAGATGTTGTCCTGTCTTAGAACTGTCAAACGCGCAAATCATTTTTTTTTCGTGGTTTTATGGTTGTTCCCATAGTTTAAAATGTTTATAATGATGAGTATAATGGACCTATTTCGGCTTAGAACACCCTTTCCCCCCATCTTTGAACAAAATTTGACCAGTGGTAAATTATGGTCCTTTTACCGAATAGATCGTATTTTCTTATACATTTTAAACTGACTTGTAGTGAATTTTGTGTAAGCCGTAACATCTATGTGTTTGTCAACGATCGAAACTAAGACCCTTCTTAATACTTATCACATCTAAAAACAATGTCTAAGATATTTTCGCAAGTTTCCAATTCAACGCGCGGTCTTTGAACTCGAGAAACTTAATTGATTCCGGTCGGCTGTCCAAGTTTGGCAATAATAGTTGTTTGAAGGTCGTTTCCGTTTCCTTTTGTATTATGACAGAGACAGAAAAACAAGTACCTAATATATATTAAAAGAAAAAAACGGGCCAAATTGAAAATCTTGCTGCTTTTTCGAAGTCGAATAAAAACAAAAAACCCGTCAGCAAAATGAACCTATGAATCTCCGGACACAAAAAAGAATTAAACAACAAAACCGGTCAAGCTGGTTTAGGACTTTAGTGTAGGGTTTTAGGAGTATAAAGTCGCAAAAATTCCTATTTCACAACATTGGAAACATGCACAAACACGAATTAAATATTATTTTAATGAGACAAACCAAAACTTGGATAGTATGAAACGTACATTTTACAATAATACAAAAGAAATTTCAATGATAGATACTTGTAAAAACGATTATATTAATAATGATAATTACCAGGTATCGATAGATGGACATTCGATTGTAGTTTTAAGAAGTTTTTTTTATTTTTGAATATCTCATTAGAAAAATTTTACTCTTGTAAACAGGCAGGTGGCAGATGGGTGGCAGGTTGTCAGGTGCCAATCTATTGCCTAGAAGACTGAGTGACCAAGTTTACTGAGATTACTAAACTTTAATCTATAGTCTAAGAAGACAATAGATTTGTACCTGACTATAAGTGTTTATGTATTCTCTGGAAATTCGAAGTAACCATCATTTATGATAATATCCCGGGAGCCGACACTTTGTCGTCTCTCTTGCAAAATATAACCTGTTCCTGTCAGTGCTTTTAACGAATTATAGCTTGGTGTAAGCCATGAAGATTTTGAATGCAGCTAAAATATTGATAAAAAAAGAAATGTTTGAAGATATCGACGCGATGGAGATCTAAAAAAGTTGAAGATACGATATACGACGATGAGCTGTACCAAATTTGTGTTTTTTTATTCACAATTTAGTTTACAGTCGCTAAAACAAAAAAAGGAAAACACAAAATATTTTAAACGTGAATCACTAGATCTTGTGGTAGGACGATTGCAATTTGATACCACCAATCCCCACAGATCCATTGCTATCCTATTAGAAACTAACGCTAAACTAAACGAAAAATATTGTAATAATATAGTTGAAAACAACGAAAGGTGAGTAACTAACATATTTTATTTAAATCTAATACACTAAAATAGAATCTACTAACAAGTGTTTCCATATTCACTTTTTTTTTGTTATACGCAACCATCATCGTCACATTAAGTGCAAACGGGGCGAGAGGGAATGCTTAAACGGAGTTTTGATGCAGATGGTGACAATCATAGAAAAGAAAAATTTATTTATACTTCTCTTTTCTGTGGTGACAATAGTACGTCACCGTGCGTGGTGTGGTGGTGTGGTGTGGTGGTGGTGTGGTGGTGTTTTCTGTGATGCAAAAAGGCCACGACACGCAGAAGCGTCGACTTCAACTGAAACGAGTATAGACAATGAGCAATGTAATATTTGTAATATGCGTGTTAGCAAAAGATATTTCACGAATCACATCTCTAGCAGGCTGATTTGATTGACATGAGAACATATTCTAAGTATAATGATGGTTTTAACCAAATGTTCTGTGTTATGTTTGAAAAATTCAACTTATATAATAAAAAATTGTGAAGATTGACTATTCTGTTATAAATAATAAATTGTGCATATCTTAGTAGATCTTAGTTTTTTGTTCTACTAATATCCTACTTCTATTTTTTTATGCACATGTATTTAGCGTTTATACAATGTACTCTGTTTTTTACAAGTAGAAACTTGTAAATGGCTTCTTTGTCTCTTGCACGTTATTAACTGTGTTATTTATTGCCGTTAGTTTCTCTAAGACTATTTTTCGGCTAGAATCAAAACTAGCGTCGAAACAAATAAACGTGTCAACGTCCTCAGAATATCCGTACCCAAACAAATCGAGCCGCACCTAGTTACGTACCATAACTTACTTTCCACGTAAAGAAAGCAGTTCTACTGATTACAATCCCTCTGGCACAAAGCCAGATTCCTCAGAAAAGGCTCTTAATATCTGAACAAAAAAACTACTCGACCCTTAACTGAGCTTTATTGAAGGTAAAAAATGGCTTTATTTGCCGAAAAGGGGAGTAAAAGAGTAACTTTTCTCTATACTTCGTAAACTAGTCACATGGAGTGAAGAATAGACTAGTAAATTGTAGATAATAATTGATTGAATCAGGTGTTACTTTGCGGAAGTCCATTTTTAATTTGTATATGTCGAATTTCTGGTGTAATTCCGCTTCTACATCGTTTCGTGTACAATAAGGATTTTGGGTTAAACTATTTTCTCTATAGATATTTGTGAAGCTAATTTGAAACTAACCTGAATTTAAATATTAATTACATAAAAGAGCAAAATTAACCTAACCTGAAACAAAAAGTTATTAAATCTGTAACAAAAAATTCGTTCGCAAATCGCTGTTCGTGCTGTTCCTTAAAACAAAACATTCATACTCAACGAAATATGTTATTTATGGCAGATGATATTTTTACGCATTTTCAGTGCTACCTACTTTCGGATTCGTACCACCGTTCTGTGTACCTGTACAAGTCAATGGTTAGGGTAAATACTTTTGTCGCACATAAATTCATTATCCAGTGATGTATTTGGAAAATTGTTGTTTTCTAGCCCTGTGTGAGAATAAATAATTTATTCATCGAAGCTCGAAAACGACCTACTTCAGCTTGTTTGCTTAATACGCAAAGAAAACATCCAATGACGAGTAACGATGTTTATGTTCGGAATAGTTGTTATCTATTATTGGAGCGAAAATTACTGATTGGTTTGAACGATGTGAAATCACTCTCAGCATTTCTGTGCCACAAATCACCTAGAGCAGGGTCTAGGGCAATAGGGCATTACAAACATATGGCCCGTGGACCGCATGTATTACATTCATGTATGCATGGGTTAGAAGTACCTGAAATAAATTAATTTTAATTTTTAATTACATTAAGCTTTATTTCACATTAAGATTAAGATCACACACAAGTACCTACTATACAATATAGGTAAGCATAAGTAGTTAACTTAAAATCGTAACTTAATAACCTCATTTCACTTTCCATGATTAAATGGACTTAAAATGATTGAATTGACTTGTGGAATTGATGTGGAATGTGAAATAAAGCAGAAGTAATATTTAATTAATAACTATAAGTAATATTTAATTAAAAGTTACTTGTATACGTATTGATAAGTACCTAATGCTGACGTGTTTCTTGCTCAATGCATAAGCATTGCCATTCAGCGTGGTAATGCCACCAGCATGGTGGGTACGCTGCCAACTGATAGTGGGCTTGAGCATTTGGGTTGTCTTTAGACCTTCAACGGTCTATGGGCAGTATAGGCCCCATTAAAAAGTAATATTTTAGGTCAATCGATCATCTTGTTACAATCTATTTTTCAATAAACATTCCAGCTTAGTTACGCAAAATATCTGTAATTTTTGTTACTAATATAATAAACTCACTTTTTTCCTTATTACCAACATCAGAAACTAAATATCCTATAGACTAGTACTTACGAGTATTTACTGTTTCGGCCCACACTAATATGCCTCTAATGGCTCTTAAGCGGCCTTGACTTACCCGTCTCGATGTAATTATCGAAGGCACATATATAATACGTAAGTATACAGTACAGCTCTATCGATAGAGGAAAGAATAAAAATATAGTTACGTTTTATGTTTTATGAAAATTACAAACTAACTCGGTGGAAAAAAAATCTTTAAAAAGCGGTAGCATGTGCGCTTTACATTCTGACGGCACTAGTTTGATCCATGGTCCTACAAGTACCTAAATAAATTATCTGCAGTTTTAATGCCATCGCTCAAAAACGTCCACGAATCTCAAAAGTTCAGACATGACATTCACCAAAATGCACTGGGCCAATATGGTGGAAAAGGGTCACTCTGAGAAAATGCCTGTGTCCCAACAGTGGAAACATGAAAACCTTATGATAATGGTGGTGCTGGTGATGGTGATGATGATTCTGATGATGAATACAATAACCTCTTTTTGTCTTAGTTCCAGCTTTTCGTATCTAGTCATGTGTGTATAGTGTTTATTACTGTTCATGAAGATTTTGATAAGACAAAACAAAATAACATCAGCTTATAGTCATTACGGAAGCAATTCAGTTTTATGGAGGTAAAATGGTGATGCCTAAAGTTTGGAACAATGAAAACAGAATCGAGAGCAGAGAGATAAATTCGTTGGCAAGATCATTGACCGATTAATGTTAATGTCGATCTTTGATTATTCTAAACTGCGTTGAGATGAAAAGTTTGCTAGGTACTTGTATGTACCTACGTTGCTTCTTATTTTGTTAGATGAAAGAGTATAAATGTCCAAGATCAAGTCGAGACACGCATATACAAGCACGGTAGGGTTCCATCTACAAATCCATATTCATAGTTCAGGAATTGCATGGTATATACAGAAAAAAAAAACGAATCAAGATCTGTGGACTTAGCCAAATTTCAGAAGTGTATCATCCCGACATATTATTATATAAATATTTTGTATGGTTGAGTTAAGAAAACTACTAAAGAAACATTCTGTGTTATCTTCTTAATCATTAAAATAATAATAATCAAAATCTATTTACAATCGGCGATGATATCACAACACAAACAAGTCGGTTTAAAATGGTAATAAGTTAATAGTGAAAAAATATTTTACTAAGCAAGCTTAGCTAAGCATTAGCTTTAGCAAAGAAAATGTAACCCGCCATCTTGGAGCGGCAGCCATATTGAATTTAGTGTGATGCCACTCACTTTATCTTTTTCTACTCTTCAAGCCCTTTCATTTGATACTCATATTAACAGGGTCGATCAAAACTCCATCCGCCATCTTGTGGCGGCGGCCATTTTGAAAATATTGCATATATTTTTGTACCTACTAGCTGCGCACCGCGGTTTCACCCGCGTAGTGATGAAAAATGGTGATGATGATGGTGATGAAAAGTATGCACTCTCCACTCCAGCCCTCGAACTATACCCATGCAAAAAATCAGATCAATCCGTAGCTCTGTTGCTGCGTGAAAGAGGAACAAACAAACCAACAAACTTTTCACATTTATAATATTAAAAAGTATGATGATTGTCACCATAACTAAAATTGTATGCAAAATTTCAGCAGGATCGGTTAGGAGGAACGGTTTAGTCGACATTGCAGAACTGTGGGCTTACTCTTGACACTCGATTTTAATCGTAATTTGGGATTGGGATCGAAAACATTCTATTTTGTACTCTAACATCGCGTACCGAAAGCGTCGAGTTGAGTCGATTTTATTTAGTTCCATAAAATTCCACCATTATCGGTTCCAATCGTGCGCTAGTTCAGTATTCAAGAGTACCAAAATTGCATGTTTTCGATCCCAATCCCAAATTACGATTGAAATCGAGTGTCAAGGGTAAGCCCACTGGTTCTCAGTGTTTTATTCCTTTTTCAAAATGTCAAACTCGATCATCAAAACACGTTGTAAACTAAGACTTTTCCACGTTTATTAATGAGGAGGACTGTGACGATAGCACGCCTCGATTACATTTGGCCACCAAACCCTACTCCGGCTGTCATCGCCTCTTAGTCACGCCTCACCCCTGTCTGTTTGAATCCCATGGTAATTCTGACGTGGATTAGTACAAAACTAAAACAGTAACGGAACGGAGATGAAATTAGTATGACACGTGGTACAGTTTTGGGATGATTGATTAAAGCTTGTGGAATACTCGTACCTACATAGTCTTATACGTCTACTAGCGACCCGCCCGCCCGGCTTCGCACGGGTATAATTTACGTGCAAAGCCGGGGCGGATCGCTAGTTATATATATAAACCTTCCTTGAAAATGTATCTAACTGATGGTGAAAACCGCATCAAAATCCGTTGCGTGGTTTAGGAGGAGTTAGCGGCCATACAGACAGACAGACAGACGTGGAAAGCGACTTCAATTTATACTATGTAGAGATGATAGACGATTCAAACAGTATCTGTGAGATGCTTAGGACACTTTCTCTAGAGACTATAATATAAACCAATACAAGAGGGGCTAATCGTCCACGTCTAGTGCAGGTGTGGGTAGCAAATTGATAGGTTGGTGTCGTTGTCGTGCTGACTTTTTATTACAAGCTTTGATTATTGCCTTGTTAGTTTAGGTCAAATCTTGCAATTGAATTTTAAAATCTAATGAGCTGAAAATTTTTATACATGTTCAGTTTGGATGACAATGGCATCGATTCTGATGTACTCTAAACTAAACAAAACTAAATTTGACAGCTCTAAAATTATTGCCTTCCTTCTCTCACATATTAAGATGAAAAGAGAGGCAGATAATTTTAGTCCTGTCAGATTGGTTTAGTTTAGTAAGTGGTATGACAGAATAGATGCATGGTTAGCTAAGTGGTGTCATTTTAAATCCAATATGGTGAACTCCGAAAGATGGCGGACCATTTTTTTTATGTTATGTGTATCTACGTAAAAGGTTTTGCTAAGAATAATATTTTAAAAAAAATATGTTACACTAAATTCTATATAGGGGACGCCTAAAAGCTTGTTGTAATTTATTTTTTTGTTTTCTATACTAATATTATAAAGAAGAAAGTTTTGATTGTTTGTTTGCATTGAATAGGCTCCGAACTACTGAACCGATTTGAAAAATTCTTTCACTGTTGGGAAGCTACGCTATCCCCGGGTGACATAGGCTATAATCTATACCCGTGAGAAGCTGGGGCGGACCGCTAGTTAATTAATAATTTTATTGCAGCTAGGCTTCCAAAACCAGATTCCAAAATCACAAGAAGATTTAAAAAAAAAATATGAATGAAATGAAACATGAATGAATGAATGATTTTTGTTTGGGTAACAAGATTCTATCTTGAAGCTTTACGATTACGATTCCACCGCTGATTCCTATCCTCTGCTAGCTTCTACTAGCTCGATGTTGAATGAGGTCAGGTCACGCTTGACGCAGTCTCTAAAGCAAAGCAAAGGTCGCCCAATAATCACATTGCATTGTTGCACCAATTTTCGAGTTGATATTTTATAGGATTAAAAAACTCAAAAAAATACTTTTTCGATCTTTTCTGCCAAAATTCAACGTATCTACTTTAAAAAAACTTTAAAACGTTTGCAATGTTTTTTTCTAAAACGAATGACCAATAGCTATATATGCTAAAAATTGCTATATATTTTGTTTTAAAATGTTGAATTGTCCGACATTGATAGCTCTGGTCGATGAGCGTGGGGCCCCTAATCTTGAATTTAGATATTATCTTTCTCAAGTAAAGAAAAGACGATTTACTTTAAACAATGTATATGTGTGCATATTATTATTTTCCCATGCCATAAATTTTACATTACTTATAAAAAAAACTATGCGATATTATGTCAAAACACTCAAACTTTTCGAGATAAAGTAACCCAAAACCATGTGTGTACAAGCATTGTATTGTGTGTATGAGCACAGAAGACATAATAGGTACGAGCAGCGGTTGAAATTATAAAACATCGCAATTTTAACCGGGAAGATGGATTTAAGTTAGCGGCGTTGTGGAATCCTATAGTACGAAGCGCTTTGATTCCACTTTTATTATACGTACTGATAGTCTGTGGAATGCGCTGCCTGAATATGTTCTCCCATACTTACAATCTGGGTGTCTACAAATCACGAGTGAATCGGTTTCTTCTAGGCAAGTGTGCTCCATCGTAGACCGCATCGTCACTTTACATCAGGCGAGTTGGCGGTAAACGCAAGCCTAATAGTAGATTTTAAAAAAAGTAAGCTAGTGTACAAACCATGGTGTAGGTACTAGGACATTTACCGATACAGTCAGTGTTGTGTGTCGTAGTGACAACCCTGCGAATTTTCAAGATCAAGTGAGGGTAGGAGACCAAAACACCCGCTCTTCTCGCCGGACTCACCCGCAGTTTTCAGTCAGCTCGTGGCCACAGCCATTGTAACATGGTCGAAACGTCGAGCGAAAGGTACCTATTTTTACCTAAATAAAATAATGCGCGATAAAGTCCCGATAAACATTTATAATATATGTTATTTTATGTCTGTCAGTACCTTTACCCCCGCAAATAACTAGGACAGCGGTGCCTGCCCTTACTGCACTTAGAATAAATCATTATTTCTATGCCCGCTATTTTCACAGGTATGTGTCAAAATACTTCCCCAAAGCGACCTCTGTGAAGTTTTATAAGTCCATAACTATGCTCCAACAGTCTTGTAAAGTTCCTTGAGATCAAAGTTCATAAGTTTGTAGCTTAGATCTTTGGGAAGTCAGTTCTTGTATTGTAACCCCAAAACTTGAAGCTATTGTGACGCCTTGAAAGAGCCTGAGCTCAAACTAATCTTACTTTAGAATAATTTACAAGACTTGTACATACCTATTTAAATAAACTCACGTCAAAAAGCTCTTTCTCTCTATGTAATTTTTTGTCCTCGTAGGTCTGGGGCCTTGTTTTAAGCGATTCTGTTTAGGTGATGCGAAAGTTGCGCGACCGCAAACCGTATCTGGGTGCGTTAAGGTTCACGTTCGTGTGACTTTCCACACTGCACTGTTTCAACGCTGTTTCGAGCCCGCGTTAAGAGATAACCGTAAGGCCACTGGAATAAAATCATTATCAGCCCATCTTAGGACTTTCCCAAGGCACTATGTCGAATTTTAGACTTTTTACCTCGTGCTACTGCTGGCTGGTTAACATATATCTTCAACCCATCGAGTCTCGGGGTATCCTGCCAAACTTTTTCTGGGTCTCCACTCCAGAATATATTGATTTTGCGGAAGATGTGACAGGCCCACTGCCACTTCAGCTTACTAATACGCTAAGTTATATCGGAATTTTGGTGCCAACGTGAAAAAAAATATGTCGCCTCAATGCATTATTTTCCTAAACTCATGTATTTTCGTGTATCTATACTATCTACCATGTTATACTAATATTATAAGGAGGGAAGATTTGATTGTTTGTTTGTTTGCATTGAATAGGCTCCAAAACTACTGAACCGATTTGAAAAATTCTTTCACTGTTGGGAAGCTACACTATCCCCGGGTGACATAGGCTATATTATATTTTCAAAAAGATAAGGAATCCTTACTAAAACTCCAAATGTAATGAAACCCAAGGTGTAAAAAAATAAGACTTACACTCGTGCGAAGCTGGGGTGCGTTGCTAGTGTGTAATATTGGTGAACTATTTATTATAAAAGTTGTCATGGACGTATTCGAGAGTGGGAAAGTGATATACGAGGTGAAACATGTATTTTCGTGAACCAAAACTCCATAGAAACTGTTTGTTGACCGTCACTTACTTTGTTTGACTAAGACTGTGACTATGACTTGTTTGACTATATTTGATTAAACTTGAAAATATTTCAATACTTGACCGTTAGTTGCATAAAAAAATTAAAAAAGTCACAACAATTAACACCTTTTTCTCATAATACTTTAATAAACTTGGTATAAATATATACCTGCAGCTTTCAAAGACTTAAAACATCCTTCGATCGTTTCACTGAATAGATTTTTATCAACATTTCGAGCCACGACTTTCAAGAGAAGTCCTGCGGGACGAGTTCGTCCATTAAAATTACTTTGAAACTCCAATACCCGAATGTCTACGTAGTAATGCTGTGGTAGTGAACCTTTTGCAGTTGATGGATTTAGTTTTTCATAAACTTATATAAGTAAGTATTTAATTAAATTTTTAAAGTTACAGTCGCTATAATAATACTAATTCTAGATAGAAACTCTTTATTGTGTACACCAGAAATAAAATTAACAAACAGATTGAGGACGTTTTTTTTTCGTTTAACAGATGACGTTTATTGCATGCAGTAGGTAAACGACGCCATGCAAATGTGTACAAACATAAGCGCACTATCCGAGTCGCGTAGGCAACAAAACGCTCCCTCTCTGAAACAAAGTCGACTTAGTTTATTTTTTTAATTTATGCCTATATGCGTCGCTATACCTTGGCGGGGGCCAAGGTATAGCGACGCCATGCTAGAGTCTGGACGCCCGCGGGGTGAGTGCATCGACAAAAACGAGCATAGATCCGACCTCGATGACGCCTGGCGCGGCACTGAACGCGGTGCGCCAAAATTCTCGCGTCCTTTTAACGCTTTTAATTTCACTAAAAAACGACACTATTCACTATCAAAAATCTATCCAAATAAAAGAATGTTGAATAAAATTGCCTTTCAGTACATGCAATTTCCAGGTTGTTACGAGCTTTCATTAGAGCAAAAAATTAAAAAAATAAACTAAGTCGACTTTGTTTCAGATTTTTTTTTATCGAGAAAAGTTTATTCCATCGTGTTTTGAACCAAATCATAAACTCAAACACAGATGTATCTGTGACATGTATTTTTTTCCAGCTCAAATATTGTAATTTGACTGTTTTTTTTTATATTTAAAACCGTCAAATTTGGTATAAGAGGAAGCTGTTAGCTGACTATAGGGCGCCCAAGATACAGGCTTTGCCTAGTTTGAGGCCCATTGGCACAACTATTTTTGCCGCTAGTAAATTGTTACATAGTAAAAAAAAAAAACACAAGTGGCGGCCTTATCGCTCTAGCGATCTCTTCCAGGCAATCATTTTATAGAAAGATTAAGCTATATTAATACAAATTTTAGCTATATTTATACTAATTTTAGTTATATTAATACTAATTATACTATTACTAACGTGTGTTTGTTTGTCTGTTTCTTCCTCTTCCACACAGCAACAATAAGCAACAAATCAACTTGTTTTTTTGCAAAAAGATAGCTGGAGGACTGGAGTGACCTAGATTTTTTGATACTATCTACTTTATTTATCTCGGTAAAATCTATGACTCCTGAAAGAATGTCCACGCGAGTAAAATCACTTGACGCAGCTAGTATGGCATATTTTCCAGATCTATAGTCAATAATTTCTCTGAAAGTCCAATTGAAAAAAGTACATATCACTGAATGGGTTTACCGAACATCTACTAATTTATTAAAAAAAGCCTAACATTTGTTCAGGAAAATGACCCACATGGTTTACTAATGCATGCATGCTAATAAAAATCTGTAATTCATTGACGAATGCCATCAAAAACCTAAGAAAGGAAATTTATATGTAGCTAAATTACACAATCAATGATAAGTATATTCCGACAAACCTAAAAACTTATATAATTATGTTTGTGCAGTTTGGGGTCGAAATTTTAGTAACCCTGCCGGCCTAAAACTGTATAGGGACCTGGCCAAACGTTTAGTGAAAGGAGTGCTGGCGCCTACTTTGCAAAAAATGAGCATTACCATTCAGCATACTTGCCACTTTTCCTTCCACCAAGGGGCTATTTTTACTTTAGTTTTGGGTACATATTATATTTTAAGTCGTTTTGGCTTTTAGTTCATTTCAAATTGTAAATTAATAAGCAAATTCCTAATAAATATGCTAGTTAACGAAAAACCTATTATCAGATCTAAATATTCAGCACAATTAATAGTAAAGCGGGCCGCAGTTTGGCTATCACTGTTAAACTTTAACAGAAAAACTTTGGGTGGATCGTATATCATCTGAGAACGCTAAAAGGTACGAAAATTATCATTTTCTTCAAAGTAAATTGAAGATTGATTTATGATGTTAACATGAAAACGAAATCAAAAAGTACTAGGTACTTATAAAAAGCAGAAAATACGGCAACACGAAAATTAAATATACGTTAGTACTTACCCACGCACATTCGTGTTAAGCAATTCTAAACTAACGAAATAACAAACTGTTTCATATTTACAAGCTTTCGTCAGAGAATATGATAAAAACGGAATAGAAAAACTTGCTCTTTAACTTTTTCTTTTTGCTCGAAACTCCTTTGTATGAAATAAAATAGTCAATGCAGAAGGTAGGGTCCAATATCAAAATTGTAAAAAAGATACCTTACATGTGAGATGTCACAGTGTCAGTCTGTTAGTTACACCCGATTGTCTCAGGTACTAAAAAATCTATTAACTTTACACAGGGTTACATGAAACGGTTGTATTAACCCAAAAGGAGGTCATGATACTCATACCTATTTTAATCAACCTTTCTACAAGACTCAGCTGGAAAATCACACACACACTGCGAAAATTATAGAACATCATACATTTCTGTTAACTAAAACTACTTAAAATAAAAATAAAAAAACAACCTTCCTTGGTGGAAGAGAAAGTCAAATGTCACAGCTAATTTTTTGGCGAAGTCATACTACGTCAACAACCCTCAACGAGTATGTTCGCATTTTGACGATTTTATTTATTTCAGTTAAGCATGGAAAACACGAACTTGGAAACGAGAAAACTTCAGACAGAAACATTCTGTTTATAGCTAAGATATGTAAATTTTTGAAACTCTTGAAAAATTACTCTTATTTACACGTCATAACAAGTTTTACAAATCGGTCAAAATTCGTTACTAAGCCGACAAAGGAACGGGCACAAATCTTGAAAAGTGCCCTATGTTCTTTATTACACATTAAGCATAATTATTAACTGATTATGTTACCCATTTGCACAAGTCAAATCAGTATATTTCTAGCCCCGAAAATTATATGTTAGGGTAATAGTCACACACAGGCATTGCTCTAAATATTTTAACAAGTCTTGAGGTCAAACTCTTGTAAGAAATTTAATTTCATATTCAGGCTGAAAATTTGGTACATTTTAAGCTATTCTGTCAAAACAGATCCATGAAAGGCCACACAAAAAAAGTGACGTAAAAACCACGACAAAAACTTTTAATGGTTCGACTGAAAAATCGTATTTTGTCAGTTACCCCAATTGAACCTGCAACTGGCGATATATGCGTATTATAAACGAAGTATAAATGATATTAGGTTTTCGCGTTTATTATAGACTAGCTGTTGCCCGCGACTTCGTGCGCGTAGCCTTTCATACAAACTTTCAGCCCCCTTTTGTCATCCTTAATTCGGCCCTTTCGTAAAATTCTTTCTTAGCGGACCTCTACACCCCATAAGGAATCTACCTGCCAAAATTCAGCTTCGTAAGTCAAGTAGTTTTCGAGATTTGAGTGAGTGAGTAGATGAATTTCGCTTTTATATACCACTAGTAGACCGCCCCTGCTTCGCACGGGCGAAGCCGGGATATATAGTCTATGTTAACCGGGGATAGTGCAGCATCCCAACAGTGAAAGAATTTTTCAAATCGGTTCAGTAGTTTCGGAGCCTATTCAATGCAAACAAACAAACAAACAATCAAATCTTTTTTTCTTTATAATATTAGTATAGAAGTATAGATATATAGATTGAATTTAAACACTTAACGAATTTTATCGCGTGTATTTTACATTAATTTTAATTCCCGACGTTTCGAACACTTTGCAGTGTCCGTGGTCAAGCAAAACTCTGATACTGCAGTGTCCAAAACGTCAGGAATTAAAGTAATGCAAAATACAAGCGATAAAATAACCACAATTAAAAAAACCGATAAAAAAGTTAATACGCAATTTCGTTCCAAGAGGTTGATGTCCTAGAGGTAATTGTTAAAATCTATTTAAGTATGTATTTAAAACGATATATGTATGTAAATCAGTCTCTGGCAGCCTTCGATCGAATATGTACCATACTAAACTCAAATAAGACCACACATTTATTTGTGCTCTTAAGTCACTGGCTGTTTTTAAGGCCGTTACTGTTAATCTAGTACATCCTTGACCGAAGCTGGCAGCCATATCACAAGCTTTGCTTAGTATGGGTCAGATGACCGTGTGTGCAAAAATGTCCCAAAAATATAATCCCGAAAAATAAACATAAAAAATCCAAAAAAATCCTCCTTTTTTGAAGTCCGTTAAAAGAGTAATTTCAATGTGTTTTTTTTTTTCTTTGGATATTACTTTTAGAAGTTAGTTACAAAAGATAGAGTATTGTGCAAGATTAACTACAGTCTCATCGTGACGACGTAAATGTTGTGTTCTTTAAAACGTATTTATTGAAGAGAAATGTCCCTCCAAACACCGTAATCCGTGTCACTCCAGCCTCCCATTACTACACGTTCTGTCTAGAGTCTAGACGATAGCACCCTACAATTTTATTGCAATTGTTAGTAGTTTCTGTTGCGATGATACCTATACGTTTAACAGCAATCGAGCGAAATATAAAGGATACTAAGACTACAATTTTTTTTTTATAAAAAAATAAAATAAAATAAATAAAATTGATACTAAGACTATTGATTATAAAGGAAAGCACCCTAAGAGAAGCATTGCGCTTCTACTGTCCAAACATGGCTATCATTATTAAATTGCCGCTGAAAGAATGCCTCTGACATTTGTAAAAAGCTGAACGAAAAAATAAGATCTGATCACTTTTAATAGCTTATTGAACGTTAGATTGTAGCTAGTACTGGTAGCCAATATACTAAAGTAAGAAAATGTTTGCATTCAAATTTTGCGTTTTTGCAGCTGTCAAACGTTTTCTCTCAGCAGTCAGAATGTATGTTGAGATCTACCAGTTGTTCCATAATTATAGTGGTTTGTGGTGGTTATTAACTGTTCTTGAACGTGCTCAAGTGTGGGTCAGAGATGTAATGAGGTGAAACATGTATTTTCGTGTTATTTCCAAAACTCCAAGAAGCTCTTGTAAAGTCTCCACCACTTTACTAGGCATGACTTGGAAGTAACCGTGAATTAGTTTACTTTTGATTGTGAGTTTTTAACGATCTTTAATCAAACTTGAACATATTTTAATAAAGTCCATCAAATGTCCGGGCTAGATCCGAGAATGAAAATATATACATAATAATGATAATTTCTTAGAGATCTTATTATTTTTTGTTTAATAATAGACTTGCATTTAACCGCCAACTCGCCTGATGTTAAGCGATGATGCGGTCTACAATCGAGCACGCTTGTCTAGACGAAACCGATTAAAGTAATTTTTAAATAAAATAGTTAAAAACATTCCTACGCATCAAACAAAGGAGTTTTTTTAACAATTCTGAGTACACAAAGTACTGTTCACATCACGTGGAACTCATAAAGACTTAAAAAGTCGTTTTGTTATATCTGTAGACACGCTGCCGTGGCCGGCGCTTATGAGAAAAGTTTCTGTCAGTGTCTGTTTCGTATCAACGCGCGAATTCGTATTGCCAGTTTATTAGATTAGGCAGGGACAGATGGAAACATCGATTTTATGGACGAGAACTGCCTGATTACCCAACCCTCGGAGGAAAAAAAGACTGAGACAGCACCGCGAAATAGAAAGTGAAGCACTCTAGATATGCCGATCCACTCGTACGCACACAAACCTCACGCACACATTTACACCATGTTGTGCCGATCGGCTACCACATCGCAGCAAGTCCTAAATTCTTTAAAAAAAACATCTACTTCTACTAAATTACGTCGCCGCCATTACTATGCTTCATACGCGATTTCGTGGTGATGTCTGTCTTTTTTTTCCTCTGAGATTAGATCTACTTTTCAATCTGTCTTCTATCTTCTACCTTTAACTTATGTCTAGCTATTCTCAAAATAATCACGTGTGTGTGTTTTAACATCAACTTCAGGCGTTGGAGCCCATTGAGAAACGAGCCAAGAAGCTCATTAGGAGTGACTCCCTAGTTCAAACTTTAAGGTTTTAAGTCTTGAGCTAAGTTTCGTGCATAGAATCTGCTTGACTTTTCTATCGGAAAGCCAGGGCGGGCATGAAAATTTAAGACCCCCTCCCTTTCGGCTGCACCCGATACCCTACAAAAACCATTTTGTTGAAATAAAAAGTAGCCTAAGCATTCATCCAGTGTATCTTTATGCAAAACTTCATCAGATTTGGATGAAATTTCGAGTGGATACGGAGTTGGGTGAGGAAAAACAAACACACTTCACATATTCGCATATAAAAACTAAGGGTGATATTACACGCTGCATTATTTAGCTTTTGAATTATCGCAAAAAAGAATAAAATGTTGGCTGTTAAATATATTATACAAGTTTTATTGCTCAGTAAAAGCTGTTGTTCGGTCTTAAAAATGCGAATTAAAATTGCACTGCAATAAAACGTTACGAGTTTGGTCATAAACTGGTCAATTTGACAGTGGCATAGGAAATAACAGTCCAAAAGATAATTATGATGACGTATTTTATGGCTGCCAAATATGCTTACAGAACAATGGAGTCAAAGTGAGCCCATAAATAATGCTCAGTTGTCGACAAAGATTGTATAGCATTGCGAGGATAAATATTTACGTTAAAATGTATCAGTATTTTAATGACATCTTTAAATTTCATTAATAGTTTGCATGGCTACCAAACCTATGTTTTTTTTTAAATAATCCAGGTTTCCATTGCTGGTTCTAAGAACCAGTTTTAGTATTGCCACCTTTATGATATGTAATATATTAAATGATAATAATCGCCTGCAAATAAATAAATATGTAAATAATTATTTTAGCTTTAAATTCTAAAATATCTGTGCATTTTGTCTCTCTTTTATTTATTTAATTAAGCCAATTGGCTTGCGTTCGGCCGATGTTTGCCTGATGTTAAGCGATGATGCAGTCTACGAACGAGCGTGCTTATTTAGAGGAAACCGATTCTCTCGCGATTTGAAAATACACAGATTATAACTATCGGGGAACACCAATTCACTCTGCGCATTCCACAGACTAGCAGTTTGCATAATAAAAGTGGAATAATTTTCCTTTATTATTATTATAGGACAATAGGATAAAATACAGCTATCCCCTACGATAAGTGAAAAGCTAACCAAAGGAAATGGCTTCACAGTTATGAACGAAACATTTTTCGTTCATAACCAGGGAAAACATTTTGTCTTCCCTGGGTTCCCTTGGATTGGAAGTCAGATCCCCAAAATTTGACCAGCCACGAGTGCAAAAGCCCCCTTTGAGTCGGCTCAATCTGCAGACCCTATTGGCCAAAGAAATGCATGACGCTTGAAAGAAAGCGAAAGACCTTTTGTCCACGCACGACCTACATAACTTGCACGCCATAGCGCCAACTTAGGTGGTACATGTACATTCGTCAAAGAGCGCTAATCACAAGACGTCAAAGTCATCGTTCCATTTTAGATTTCCAATAATGTTTTAGTAAAATCTCATAGCTGAACAGAAAACAGGCATAATATAATATTTGCGTAGGCGTAAGATAATGAAATTAAAACAAATCTTATGATAATATTAGAGCGTGGGCGGATATTGGAGCACGTGTACTAAACAATGATTATAAGTACACAGAGTAACAAACACAGTGAAACCAGAACACAATACTAACTGAATTCGGGCTAGAATGAAATAATATCTGCATGCAAATGGTCTCTACATTATGGTAAAGTCACAAATACAAATTGTGACAAGTAAAGTGGGGAAATAAAGGTTTTTTTTACAATATTTTATTCAACGTTTGCGTTAGTATGAATGCATGTGTGGGACAAATATTGCAAGTGAATTTTAACTTGAATTTTGTACCAGTTATCCCCAACCGATTGACCTGACATTTTGTATACACGTTTAGTTTAGACGACAATGCACTGTTAGCTAAATGACGTCATTCTACATTTAATATGGCGAACTCCCAAATATGGCGGACCAGTTATTTTTATGCACTTACATATTATGGGAATCAAATGAAAGGGTTTACTAAGAAGAATACGAAAATAAAATGAAGTCACCTAAATTCAATATGGCCGACGCCAAAAGTTTGTTTTTAAAAAGTATTTTTGAAATTAAACTACATATTGACATAGATAGACCTTTAAACAAAAGTGATTTATCACATTTTAACCTGGTAAACATTTAGTTTCACCTGTCACGGTGTCTGTCTGTAATCAAATCTTCCAAGTTAAATACTGACCCATTTTCCGTTTTCCAATTGAGTTGAAGTTTTACATGCATATGTAAATTGGATGACAATGCAATATTAAATCAGTATGAGAGAAAACAGTCGCTTTTATTTGAAAACTTGAGACAGTGATAAGTACACAAAGATTTAATATTAATACTTAATACTAAAACTACAAATACAGGTAGACTGCCCACAGACCGTTGAAGGTCTAAAGTTAATCCAAATGCTCAAGCCCACTACCAGTTGGCAGCGTACCCAGCATGCTGGCGGCATTACCACGTTGAATGGCAATGCTTATCCGTTGAGCCAGAAACACGCCAGCATTTTGGTCACGAGTCGCATTAACCAGGCGCTCTGAAAGATTTTATAAAATGAAGTGAGCTCCCGGTCCCCAAAGGCCCAGAAATAGAATATTATGGTATGACTGACTTAAAAATATATAATTATGATATGGGTGATGACTTTGACATAGACGAAGGATCTTCATCATCGTTTAAATTTAAAGGTTAAGAATAATAAAAATGGCTTTATTTTTAAGTTGTTTAGGTAATTATTTTTAAATTTTAGATCTTTTTTTAACAACAAATAAAAACTTGTTTGTAAGATAAAACATATTTTTGTTAATTTATTTAAACTTTAGCTACATTTACTGTGGCATTTGTTTACAACGCAACACGATATTGTGACAGCCTTATACCAGACAGGCTCGAATTTTCTTGTTCTCGAATTTTCCATTGTTCCAAGAACATATCTAATAGCTTGTTGAGTACATCAAGTGACGGCAAAGGGTTGATGGGATGATAATAAGGCAGTAGGTTAAATGACAAGCATAGTTATATTTTGGGTAAATTATTGTAAGGGTGTCAAAATACTGTATATGACTTACTAAAATAGTAAGTGGGTGAAACTGGTGAGACTGGGGCAATTACAAAGATTTAAAATGGCTCACATTATATTCCACATTTTGTATATATTTACGTGATTTTTGTGCAAGTGAAGCTACGTTTCCCCACGCTACTCGCGCGACGCCCACTGCACATCGTTCGTCTCGTTCGAACACTCGCGCGAGTACATACTCACCAGCGAGTTGTGCAAGTCACCGCACGAGTGACGGCTATGTGGGGTGTAGAGGTCCGCTAAGAAAGGATTTTGCGAAAGGGCCGAATTAAGGGGGGTGGGGAATGGTGGTTAAAAGTTTGTATGAAATTCCTTTGTTTTTGATGTTACGGACATGAAATTCGGTATTCAGGTTAATGGTTTAAAATAAATAAATACTGCATAATTTTTTTTCCCGAAAAAGTCTGATTAAGGAGGGGGTTGTAAATGTGGATTTAAATTTTTTGTTGGAAGTTTTGTAATTACGAAGCTGAAATTTGGCAAGTAGATTACAACGCGGGTGAAACCGCAAGGTACAGCTAGATGTCTATAAATGATATAAATATATTCCATTGTATTATTAAACTTAAAGCACTCGTATTTCCTTGAAAGGTGTCCCGTATGAGAACAGATTCTGTGCCTTGACTTAATGAATTAGTTTCACTCCCATTTATTTTATGTAAACAACGCTACGACCTTGCACTGGATCTTGTTTTCTAATGAACATGACATACAGGGTTACGCGGAGAGGGTATACTATTCCGAAAGAGGTCCATTGTACCCATCATTATGAACAACTTTTATTATGGTACCAAACCTGAAGTCGTAAAAACAATATTAGATGTTCCATAATTTTTTTCGTGTGAATGTCGGTTTTCTATGGAACAGCTGATGTTTTTTTCGCGATTTCATAGTTGCTTCCATAGTAAAAGTCGGTAATATAGATGGGTCCTATAGACCCCTTTCGGCTTGGTACACCCTTTCTGCGTAACCCAGTATAACCACAGCTGCATCGTATTACACTAGTGTCGCCGTATTGGCTAGACTACATTACTTATTTGCATACTGTATTCTCAAGGACCCATTGCTACTTTTTTTGGAAATAGATTCTTCATTTGGCGACAAACTTGCCTGATGGTAAGCGACGGTGTGTATGAAGCATGAAGATATCTAAAAGAAATTTATACAATAAATAAATCTTCGGGACATTTTTGCACACACGGTCATCTGACCCCAAACTAAGCAAAACTTGTGATATGGCTGCCAGAGACTGACATACATACACATTTTAAAATACCTACTTAAATAGATAATATTACCCAGATACAGAAAAAAACTCAAATTATTATCACATGAATGTTTGCCCTAAGAGGGAATCGAACCCACGCTCACAAGCGCAGAAGGCAGGTTCACTATTTCCCATAGATCGTTGAAAGTCTAGACTATAGTCTAGAGACAAACCTAATATTCAAGCCCCTTACCAGTTGACAGCGATCTCGCATGCTGGCGGTGTTACCATGCTGAATTTCAATGCTTATACGTTGCTCTAGAAAAACGCCTGTATTTTGGTCACGCGCCGCATTAACCAGGCGCTATGAAATGTTTAAAAAAATAAAATAACGCTCCCGGTTCCCAAGGACCCAAAGAATTAACCAAAAAGATCAAATATATATCCACTGCCGATGTTAGCATATTTGTCGATTGTGCGCTGCTCTGCCGAATTGGCCGCCATGCCAGCTCAATTCTGTGACTTTGAAGATATGTAGATTGTAGTATTCAGATAACAAGGAGTCTGGGAGAGAGATCCATTCTCGGTTAGGATGCTTCATGAATGTGAAACAGAATCATTTTGTACCTTTTTATTTATTTAATTTTGACGAGGTGTGTCGTCTTTCTGTTGATGTAAAAAATATAATTATCATGTCACAAACTTTTTTAAGATCGAATGAAACATTTTAGCTTATTTCAACTATTACCATGCCGAAGCCATGGTGGCTTATTTTGGAGACCGCTAGACTTAAAAGTGTGAGGTCGCGGGTCCAAATCCCGCGCTCCAATGAGCTCTTTGAAGTTTATGTACGGATTTTCATACCACTGGCTTTTCAGTGAAGGAAAACATCCTGAGAAGACCTGCATAATTACGTTCGTAGAAGAAATTCAAAGGCGTATGTGAATCCACTAACCCACAACTTTCGGGGGTAGGTCATAGTCCAGCAGTGGACTATTAAAAGGCTTATTATGCTACAACTATTACAATTTATTATACTGTGTTTGAAACTTGATCAACTGAAAAAAATATGTTTTCTTATTTAATTATTTGGGAATAGGCAATCCCTTAAATTTAATAAGGTTATATACATTAATAAACGTTTCGTTGAAGGTAAAACGCCCGTATCGAACTTCGAAGTAACTAATTATTTATGGGTTCCTAACTCAATCATTCGATAAGTTCTTGCAAGCTTTTAGTTGCTACGTGAGCCGAATAGCTACGATCGTATTGCAAGTTTGATACCCGCGTGCGCGTAGCAGTTGCTACGAGTCGCAACGACACGTAAGACGTAAGTAACAAAAACTCATTAATTCTCAAATACGCATTTTGGCGGATAATTTTTCGCAAACAGTACACCAACACACATAATTAACAATTCAAAAAAACAGAGTTCAAAATTATTAAAAATACGCAATTTTGTATATTTTTGCAGTTATTTAGATTTAAAAACCAAACTACTGATCCAATTTTTATGAAATTTCTATGGGACCAATCTGAAAGTATATACTTTCAAATAAAAATAATAATTTTCCAAATCAGTTTGCAAAATGACGGAGTACAGAGGTAACAAGCATGTAAAAACATAGTCGAATTATTCACGCCCTCCTTTTTTGAAGCCCGGTAAAAAGAATATATCTAACCAATGCCAAATTTATTTTTCATTTTAAAAGATCTATTCAGTTAAGCCTGCCACGAAGGGTATACTTAGATAATTTTATATTTAAGATAATATAGTTATTCCTTTTCAACGTTTATATTATAATTATATTTATTTATATTTAATTATATTCCTTCATTATTTACACACTTGCATTGTTTGGAACTATTGTAAAAAAACAGTAAAAAAATGCCTGCAAATGCTTGTCAATATCCTTTTTAGTTTCCACTCTATCTGTATAAAACTACGGCTTATTTACCGATAAGAACCTATTAACAATTTTTTTTATCAAAACAGGTTGCAGCGCTTAGGCTGTAGGTGAAAAGAGAACATACCCTACCTTATTCATATCATCATCATCATCATCATCTTTAACTGTCCACTGCTGGACAAAGGCCTTTCCTAATGCATACCACTGAGCTCGGTTGGCAGTTCTTTGCATTCCGTTTTTACCCGCCGTTATAAGCAGGTCGTCACTCCACCTGGCCACAGGGTGTCCTACACTAAGTTTGCTTAAACGTGGTCTCCACTCCAGAACTCGTTTTCCCCATCGGCTTATGTACCTTAAAACACAATAACTTACGTTTCCAGGTGAAAGGCTAAGAATTAAGTCAAGATTTATTTCAGTACTATAAGAAATCAATGTTGTTGTTCTAAGAATATAATCTCGCTAACTGTTCTCTAGAGTATGTAATCTACATTTCCAAGTTATTGACACTCTTATATGTAATCTTAAGTAGAGATGGGTCAACTCGAGTTGATAACTCGAAGTATCTCGAGTTCAGGTTATTTCAAGACAGCTCGAGTCAGAGCTTGTTACAACTCGAGCTAGCTCAAAGAATAGTAGATTATGCACTAAGGAAATAAAGCAGTGTCTTACGTCGCGGGTGGCATATTGAACCCTGAGCGTAATGAGGGACTCTATAGTTAACTCCCGAGCGTAGCAAGGGAGATATATAGAGTCCTGAGTGAAGCGAAGGGTTCAAGCTGCCCAAAACGAAGACAGGCTTTATTCCAGAGGAGCATACTCTACTTTTCACACCGTCTGCGAGACAATAAAAATCCACCGCCCCAAACACCGACTTTTGTTTCACATTCTTTGTAAACGCACCTTCTTTTTTTTAATTCTGCTCATGGTGGCCAGTTCGATTTTCGAACAAAGAAGCCTCTTTACAATACCATATTGGCATTTTTTTACTTAAAGTTTTCCACGAGTTTCCGCACGAATTTGACGTTCCAAATTCAAATTACTTTATTCCCTAGGCAGTTTCATACAACTTTACATCCCTTAAAAGATAATGATTTACTTTACGTTAAGGTTGCATGATATGTAATAAAATTGGACATGGTCGAGAAGGGGGTGTGAAAACATATTTTCAATTCAAATGGATTCTCAAACCGGGCCGGCTAGTAGATTTCTTCTTCCAGTCAACTCGAGTTGGCTTAATCGAGTTACTCTTATTCCTACTCTATTCAACTCAGACGCAAGTTCGCCCATCTCTGATCGTAAGGACTACATTTTGTGAAGTAGGTGTCGAGACGTTCATTAAAATGTATAAGGTTTTTAGCGACGAGAGCGTTGATCGGAAAATGTTACAAAGATAAAGTCGGTACCTACTTTACTTACCTAGTCGATTTAATATAGACCTTGTTAAATATTCTGTAGTCGTAAAGAATAATTTTAAAAAATATACTCGTTCAAATCGGCTTATATCTTCCTCGTAAAGATAATTTTATCCAGTTTTCGTAAGCCACTTAACTAATCACTACTATAAAAAAAATAAAAAAACAAGGACTATAGGTTAACAAAAATCTAGAGAAAAACAAGGACTAAAAAATATCCGGGCTAAAGTCCAAAAAATCAAAAGAAATAAAGTAATACAGTTATAAAGATGATAATGAATTTGGCCAGATTAAAAAAAAGACGATACCACTCACATCAAATTCGGTTCAGGTGTTCAGTAGTTATGGTGGAAAAAACAAATCTGCAGTGCAAGTACCTACCATTCTTTATCGATCGTCAAATTCAATAAAATGCCTTAGAATCGATCATAGCAATTACTGATCAAATGACTCGAATATCTAATTTAACGATCTCAGCTGTCAAATTTGACGATCGATAAAGATAAAGAACAGTACTTGCACCGCAGGATAAAATTAAAAAAACTAATTTCTGTAGAGTAAAACATACATAACCGCAGGAAAATGCTGGATGCAGGCCGCTTCCACCCGGCCCTTTTAGAGATCTATGGGGGAGGCCTAGGTCCAGCAGTAGACGTCCTACGGCTGAAATATGACGATGAATTAATCCCTAATAGGCTTTCTTGTTCTAGATTGATGAGCGAAAATACACTAGAGATTCGTCAAAGAAACGGTATTGACATTGACCTCATCTATTAGGCAATTATGCCACTGATCTACATTTCTACCCTTGAAATAACTGCCCCAAATCGTGACGACATTAATATACACACTCCAAAATACCTCCATGTGCGAACACATCCATTTCCTAAAGCCTTAAAGGTCAAGGGAGCTAGTTTATTTAATGTCTGCTTGTCTGTCTAGGCATTTAATAAAGCGGTTCCATTCCATTTCTTTGAGAAGTCCACTTAATGTTGACTAGGTCGAATGAAAACTAACGGAAAATGAATGGGGTAGGGTATATTTTATGGCGTTGTTTTTGTAGCATTTTGAAAAGGCTGTTTGTTTAGGTCAAATCTTGCTAGCTGAATTAGAACCAGTTCCTCCTAATCGATTTTGCTGAAAATTTGCATACAACATAAATTTTGGTGACAATACAATATGCAATAAGTACCCATTTCCAAAATTTCCAAAATTGGCTTTTGGAGATCTATGCTCAGCAGTGGACCCTGCTGCTGTAAATCCTCCTGTGGCTGAAATGATGATGATGAAGATTAGATTGTTATGGATTGTTACATTTCACTTAGATGTATTTTATTAGTAGGTAGGTACTACTACTTTTTATTGTCATGTGGGTTTTTATTGTTTCGTTTCGCATCATGGCACTCGAAACGCAACTTTTCGCACATAATTATGTTAATTACTATTCGTGCTAACGGCGGTAAACTCAAATTAGTGTAAGCAAATTGACACTAAAAACGCAATTACTTCAACGTTAAAAAGATGATGGTGTTGTATGCTTGACTTATCTTAAATAAGTAACTAACCCTAGAAGATGGTGTCAAATTCAATTAGCTAGCTAACCTAGATGATTGATTGTACGAAATTAAACAAATCTTTAAAATATTCTGACAGTCTTTATTGTTATTTTAAGTAGTTAGCAAAATAACAAAATACAGCGTCTTAATAATAACATAACATAAAATTCAGCATTCAAACAGAAATAGATAGCAAAGTTGCATGTACCTATTTTAGCAATAAAAAACATATTTAAAATCAAATCGGTGAGTTAACAGAAGAAGCCTCTTAGAAATAATATGAAATTCATGATACAATGAGAAGACCTTTGTCAATGTAACTTCAATAATTAATGTGACTGAATATCAGAGGAAAAGTTTAGCGAAGTACCTTTAGTACAGTAGAATCTACTAATGGCGACGCGACGGTCGTCGCTCAGATCGGCGACTTGATGCCCTCCTAACCGGCGACTTGATAAATTATAATATACAGTATCCTTGTAAGTTCTTGGTCACTATAACAAGATTCTACTGAATTTCTATTTAATATTTTGCAGCAAAAACAGACTGTAAACGCTGCTACAGACGAAATACTTTTAGCCAGTGGATGCATCTCTGCGAGAGTGAAAGGGACAGGTCAAAATTCTGCGTTAATAATTAAAGCAAGAGTTTTACGCCGATCAACAGAATGTTTCTAGTAGCTCTAAGCTCTATTATTAGTTGACTAAAGTGACGAATCAATTACATTAATTATTCTCAGTCAGAGTCATTCGCCCTGATAGCTTCGGTAGATAGTAAAAATCTGAATAACAACCTTAAATCCGTGATGCTCAAAAACCTAGCTAAAATGTAGCTAGGTTTTTGAGCAACATTGTAGCTGGTAGCTGCTATGCTGTAAAATATTATAAGAAAATGTTTTCATTCGACCTTTTTACAATGTTATACAGCGTTATAGGTTTAAAACCGAGTCAGATGATTTTATAGATCTTATGACTGAAGCAATAAAAGAATAAACGCGGTAACCTCTAGCTGCCTCTCGGCGTCGAATGATGGATGTCCGGGTCTGGCCAGTCATTAATCATTCCCTAATGAGATGACATCATGATATTAATACCAGCCGGGGAATTGACGAACTTGATTAGGAAACTTTTCTCGTTATTGCTTTACTTATGTTAACGCTCTGAACCACAGCTTTGCTAACTTTTGGAACATGAAAGTTTCAGACTTTAAAAGCTGGAGATCTTTTTTTTTTTTTTTTAAATAAATAATAGGCTTGCGTTTGACCACCATCACGCCTGATGTTAAGCGATGATGCGGTCTACGTTGGAGCACGCTTGCCTAGAAGGAACCGATTTACTCGTGATTTGAAGACGCCCAGATTGTAACCATCGGGGAACACCCATTCAGGCAGCGAATTCCACAGACTAGCAGTTCGCATAATAAATGTGGAATCAAAGCGCTTCGTACGGGTTTTCGGAATATCAACCATAAAGCGGTGACGATTTTTCGTGCCCGCTCTGGCAGTCCGAAATCTAAATTAGTTTTGTTATGTCACAATGCGTATATTTTCAGAAGAACAAAATGCGTATTTTGAAGATTTTTTTTTAAATTAAAATGCGTTCTGCTTCAATGCAACTATAGTCTTTTTCAAATAGCATGGTACTTGTCAACCACCAATAACACATTAGTTTTCATAGTAGCGCTAGGTATACAGGGTATAAGGGAAGGTACTCTCGAAGCCAAAAGAAGGTAATTACACATCATTATTCACTCATCATTATGAACCACTTTTAGTATGGGACCAACCCTGAAATCGCGAAAAAAAAATCAGCTGTTCCATACGTTTTGTCGAGTGTCAATGACCGTTTTCTATAGAACAGCTGATATGTTTTTCGCCAATTCAGGGCTGGTTCCATAGTAAAAGTTGTTCATAATGATGAGTACAATCCACCAATAACCAAATAGGAAATACCTTCTTTTGGCTTCGAGAGTGTTCCCCTTACACCCCGTATGTTTTCGCCCCAAACTTTTAAACTTTCAAAGTTCTCTTTTAGTTCTGTGACGTCACATTCAGTATTTACGAATCACGTTAAAATCTATCGTACTGTCAAACTACCTGTCAAGTTCCGTGCTATTTAAAAAGGACTGTTATATTAAGTAAGTAAAACCTGGATTAATGAAAAAGTATTCGTATTGAGCATGAAACCAAAGATTTTCAATATAAACGCTAAATCCAAGAATTGATCTTGGATTAAGCGAACTTAGGTCAAAATACAAACAAAAGGTCAAAAGTTGCGTTCAGTTTTATAGTTCAACAAAAAATTGAGTTTTCTCATTTAGGCTGATAACATTAGGTCTATAAGACACCGTTATAATTAAGATGAGACTGCACTGGAGTCCGCAAACGAGAAAAAGAAAGAGGTACGTATAAGAAAGGGTAATCGCGGAGTTATCGCACCTAGCTTTGCGTCATGATAATTTGTTTATGTAGCATTTCCGCTATATGGTAAATGAGCCTATATAAGAGCCACATATACAATATTATTTTTGCATCACAAACAAACACAAATCCATTTCAAGGAATCTCCGTGATCTCAATACATCAGTTCATATTATAAAATAATAGTTATTGATGTATGTTTTTGAATGAATATTTCGTATATCCTTCGTTTGCCATTGAATGATGCATTGAGGAAATTGCAAAAGTGAATCTTAATAATAAGATCATAGACAGTTGATAAAGATTTTTTCGTTTAGCAACTTTCTGGACATTATTGCGCCGATGCTGACGTCATGCGTTATCGCGTATGAACGTTTAGAAATAAAAGTTTCCCTTCAAAACCGAAATAATCAAATCAGTATTTTTTTACTGTCTATATTTTTGTAAAATAAATTATATAAAAAACCCATTACATGCTGCAATCAAAAACACCTAAAACCGCAAACGAGTTCAGTTTCATTCAAAACGTCATTATCATCACGGTACTAAGTATGTATGTATTAAAACATTTAGGATTTCACAGTGCATCCATGCAAACTCGCCTTTATCAGAGTCGATTGTTTCGGCTCTAGCTTTCAGGTCGCGTCCTGAACATCTTGTTTATGTGTCGCCTAACTGCCATCGACTGTAATTGGTATTTAGTAGGTACTGTGGCCAAAGGCACTTCTTTCTATAAGTAGACCTTTTAAGTGGATAGGTAGTTCTTTCAATTGACTTTATGGTCAAGCAACTTTATTTACTTTATGGTTACAGCTTCATAAAAGAGTTAATTGTATTTAGATATTCTTTAAACAAAGTTAAGTAGGTATTCTATCTTTGTGATTAATGAAAAAACATTTGTATATAAAAATAAAATAAAATTCAAAGTGGTTGATCCTTAATAAAAAATTAAAATTATCTCTATAAAAAATACAAAATAAGCTCCCCGAAGCACACGCAACCTTAACAAATTTACTCAACATGAGTTAAAATATAATTACGTTGAAATATTATCAACATTCTTTATCATTTTAAAATACAAATAAAAACACTCTTCGTCATTCATATCACACATTCAATTAAAAAATTCTGTTTAAAAACTGTGTAAATTCCAGGAAATACAACAGCCAAGTTCTTATTACACTTTAAGCTCTAAGCTTTAAGCTTAAGAATGCATTTGACAGCTGCGGTAAGTTGTGAAAACTTCACTTTTGCTAGTTTTCGTAACGTTGCCAGCCAGTGACATATTTAAAAAACGTTTTCATTTAGGAATGTTTTTTTTTCGTGTGTTGCATTTAAAGGTCCCAGCCCACTACACTGGACCACACTATGACAGTAACTGTATCGGCATATTAAAAACTACATGTTTTTTATGCCATAGGTGGCAAACAAGCAAACGGGCTGCCTGATAGTAAGCAGTCACCATCACCTTATAGTTGTAATACCAGAGGCATCACAACTACGTTGCTGACCCTTTGAGACTATTAATTCGCCTTTTGAAGAACCCCAAGTTGTAGCTTCTCTCGACCGCGTAACGTTATCTGCTTTGAATTGGCAATGTCAAGTTTGATAATACGATGAGGTGAATAACGCGCTCTTTTGAACTGTCAAAATAACATGGGTCAAGCAAACGCGTTTCGTGCACTTTTGTCAAAAGAATACGTATAGTATCCAATCAGAAGAAGCGTTTGATTCGTTCGAACATTTTTATTTTGTAACCATGGTTACAGTGTTATTTGTGACCATCGTTACTGTGTTATAAAACGTTTATGGCGTGTTATTGGCATGTTTTGAGGTTTTATACGGAATTAGAGCCCTGTCGCGTTATTTTGTATCATGTATATTGATATTATGGTCGGTGTAGTGGGCAGTAGGTAAGTACTTAATTTCACTGTTGTTGTTAAATGCATTTTTATTTTAATTAGAGTATTGTTACAATTTGGCTGGTGCATTGTTCGTCAAATCTTTTAACACATTATTTTATCAAGGCACTATTATTTGTACTGTATAATTATAATTGTGTATATAATAATATATAATATATAAATCATATATTCTTATACTAATTCTATATACTATTTACATTTGATTGGCTACTTATTTACATGGCACATTTCATTTTTTTCTTCATTAATTCAATTAAAACTTAGCTTAGGTTATGTAAGTATAAAAATGTTTATAAAATATGTTTTACATGTAGATTATAATTATTCTACAATTTAATTTATCCAAAATGGCACGGGATTGCTACTATAATACTAGTATCTATTACTATACTCGATCAACTTTTTTAGGCTGCAATAGATTGTAAGAAACCAACGAAAACAGGATTTTCTAATCACATTTGCTAAGCTTTTAAAAGTAAAATTTAGCTGGTAGCCGATTTACTACACTAAAATATTAAAAGAAAATGTTTTCATTCAGCTTTTTCACTATGTTATTGCAACTGTCACAGGTTAAAAAGCAGACTGAGTATAACTATTACCATTCTTATAAATTGGTCACATTCTAGAAATTTCTTATTCCAATTTCATCGTCATTCAAATTACATGCATTCTCAAAATTTCCCAACACAATTTAATTATCTAATTAAATACAAGAGATCCTTTCTTTTACAACTTTGACGTCATCACATTGCACAATGTCTGTTTCATTTTCAAAAAAAATTCTTCAAGTCATTAAGGCACAAACACTTTTGGAGCACCGTCTACGTTGTATAAACATAGAATAATAGTGACATTATTTAACACTAAGTCAAAAAGTTCTATTTAAACCACTTGGTGGCAAATCACTTTAGACGTCAACAAGTTCACCTGCATGACTTGTCATACATTTATAAATAAATTTCTCTTCAATATCCTCACGACCACAATCTTTCATTGTATTTGGGATAATAATGCCTCTAAGTTTTGTATCTCCGCCTTTGATTGCGGCCAAAACATAGCCAATGTTTTTAAATACGAAATCAATCGTAACCCATAACCATGGTTTGGTGATTTTCATTTTTTATCACATGTAAGTCTGCGTTTGGCCACCAACTGGCAAGTTGGTAAGCGATGATGTAGTCGAAGATAAAGCACGCAGACTTGAAACACAAAACCATTCTTACCTTGAAAAGACCCAGATTTTATCTCTCAGGAACAAGGAAGCCGACAGGTAGTTCCATGCCTTGGTGTTTGGATCAGAAACGTTAATTCAAAAAGTTTTGTATATCCAAGCAAAATTCACAATGTATGGGTGATAGCGTGCCGACTTTCTACTTGCCCTGAATCTTGTTTGATTTTTTTATTCAAGCAGAATGTAGGTAATGTTTCCTCAATAAAATCTATCCTCTTCAATATCAATATTGCTCTTGTTGTTGGGTTGATTGGAATGCCTTCTCAGAGTTCCGACCGAGTCATATTCATTGGCGATGGCTTTAGGGTACAGTTTCGGAGTAGCCATGGAGTTATTGTGGTTGTTTGGGTTGGAGATGTTGTTGCTCTTGGATAATAAGATGCCGCTCGAGTTACCGATCCCGCTGAACGAGGGCTGGCGCTTTGCTTTTCGAGGCTGGAAAGAAAAGCTTTAGTCAATACATGCTGTAACACAGGTCTTAACAGCTGCTAACAAGACACCTACAGTTCATGGTCCCACTGCTGGGGTTTAGCCTTCTCTCAGAGAGAGGATGGGCCCCACAGAAAAGAGATGATGGGCCCTAATCCACCATACTGGCAGTGCATGTTGGTGAATGTCAATAAAGTCATGGTCATATCATATGCCTTCGAACTTTTTGAGGTACTTGGACGTACCAGTTTCCTCAAAATGTTTTCCTTCACCGTTTTTAAGCGATGA
Organism: Agriopis marginaria; assembly: GCA_932305915.1. Classification (NCBI taxonomy): domain Eukaryota; kingdom Metazoa; phylum Arthropoda; class Insecta; order Lepidoptera; family Geometridae; genus Agriopis; species Agriopis marginaria. The sequence continues at coordinate 9,259,899 of OW029933.1, forward strand.
CAATGAAACTGTGCATATTTTATTTATGTATTTAATCATTAGTGCGGGGTCGAGGATCAAACCAGTTGCCAGATTGTAATCACACATGCTACCGGTCAGCTATCATCGCTCAGAAATACTATAAAAACGAAAAAATATAATTCTGATTCACGCGTTTCATTAATATCTACAATGAATGCTTTTCTAAACATATTTTGTTAAATTCTTTGTTCATCATAATAAATTAAACAATAGAAATCCCTTCCCGAGAATAACAGAATCCCATGATTAATCATAATCCCTTTCCCCGAAATAGCTGACTTTCTAATCCTTTCTATTGTATTAATCTCGACCCTTCACTAAAAGCTCTTTCTTCCAAAACAATTTAAGGTTTATCTTTGGTTGCGGTAATCTTCAAGATTACTCAAGTTTCTTAGGCCTTGTTTCTGGAGATGCGGGGCGTTGAGCAGCGCGTCGTGCGGTTAATTGAAACGTACCTATACCCATACTAGGTGGTACACCCGCGTTTACATTTCCTCAGCAATCGTACATTTTCTGGGATACAAGAATAAATAGTTTTTTTTTAAACCCCCGATAGTAATCTTCAAACGGCTGAACAGATTTTCTTGAATCAACAAAGAACACTTTCAATCAAGTCTCTGAGAAACTTGCAGCGACACTAATGAACTACGTAATAGTCCAAATGTATTATCAATTTTTAGAAGAAAAAAAACCGATTTGAAGCCTATACGTATATGTACAAACTTAAACTAAAAAATATAAAAAATTACAGTTAAAAAAGAGATTGATAGTTCTCATGAAAACTTTTGCTGAAGGGTGCTTGAACAAATCAAAACATCATTTTTGTCCGTATTTTTGTTTTATGTAAAAAAAATACTAAAAGCGCTGAATCAATTTCGGTAAAATTTATATGGAATTTTAAAACATTAAAATCAATTCATAATTGGCGGAATATTCGCGTAACAAACATACAGGATAATTTAAAATAAAACATAGTTGAATTGATAAAATCTTCCTTTTAAAAAAGGAGTCGCCCTTTTTCCAAAAAAGGCGACAATGGCATTTGCAGGGTTGGTTCAACTAAAGACATCCAAACTCATTTAGACTGGTTACGTTCACATCAGCCACGCCACCTTATATCTCCCTTGTTTGAATGACCTGAAGCTTAAACTCACTAACTTTTTTAACGAGATAAGGAAATATTTCGTTTAGGAAATACTTACCACTTCCTTGAGCGGCACAGTGACGTAGCTGTTCTGCTTGGCGGTAATGTAGTGCGGGCTTGAAGGTACACGCGGTGCTTTTTGCCACGGCAGCCGCCCGCGCCGCTGGCAGAATACCACCACTGCTAGGCACAGGAGACAACCTACCAATAAGGATAGGAAAATTTCAGCTGAGCAGAATATTTGCTGTGTAACTGTTTTTTAAAGTTATAGGTCGACCAATCTCAACTCGTCAAACAGATCCTTCGTTGAACAGTAGTGGCCAAACGCAAGAATATTTGGAATAATAATATTATTAAAAGACACGGAACAACACAAAAAAAAAAACACCAGTGAAATTTATTACCTATGACATTTCAGAGAGAAGTAGCTAGCTTTCTATTTCTATGTACAGAAGAATCTAACGACATATTTTCGTCTTTCAAAATCTGTCAAGCCATTTAGGCAACAAAAACATAGAAACATTTAAACACACAGAAATACACCCGAAAAGTCACTTAGGCAGTCCCACTTTAGGTAAACAATGAATGCCATAAATTCCGAAACATTCACATAATAACGCAATCAAACTTTACTGTATTTTCTCTTCACTTACCCATAACAAAAGCGCCAACAATGCATCCAATAATAGTCCCGATGGAAAGAGACTCGCGCCCGGACATCGTTACAAAAGATGCCATCTCTACGTTCTGACTGTAAGCTGGCAACGCGTACAGTTCTGGAACAAGACAGAAGTTATAACTTAATACATTATCATTATTATCTCCTTACTGAAGTAAAGGAGACAGTAGACATAATTTTGTATGACCCTGGTTCCGGGATCTACAGCTTTAGTAGCCATATCGAAGAGCCGATTAAAAGACTTAATTCAGGCGGGCCACAGCTATTGTCACAGAAAAGAGAAGGGTTTTTTTCTGTCGCTATTATAGAGGGAAGGACTTTTTATGTGAATATTTTTATTAATGAAAGGAAATAGGTATGCAGCAGTGGACTTCTTGTCAGACTTTTCAAATTTAGAAATGTTAACCCTGCTCTAAAGCCAGTTCAGCATTTAGTCTAGGCGTACTGCCATCTTCCACAGCAGCAATTTTCTTTTAACCTACACTGTCCCACTGCCGAGAAAGTCTCCACCGTGTATACCTCCTGCCATTCTCTCAGGAAAAAGTATACAAAGTTACCGTTGTCAATATCTTCGTTGTCACTGCGGCAGCGGGCAGCCTGCAGCTGAGCCCCGAGGCAGGCACCAGACTCGCAGCTGCGTTGTCTCACTCGCTCGCCGTTCTCGCAGGGACCCCACGGACCCCACTCGCCCCAGCCAGTTTCTGAATCTGTAATAGGTACAATCATGGATTCATGGTACGTAATTGTGAAATACGTTGTGTCAAAAAAAAACGTAAATGACACAATAAAGTTTCGTTTAAAAGGAAACTTCTTCTCTGTCTCTTACAAAACCAAGGCGTTCGAAAATTTATTATCTCAGTCTAAAAAATAACTCCACTGAAAAGTGCACTTATTAATTTACACGGGCATCTGACAAACCGCGTAACTTATCTGCAGAGGTGACTAAATGATGCAACTAATGATGTTTGTTTTAATAATCATACCTGCACAGTTAGTGATGCAAGCGCGTCTTTCGAGGGCGGCGGCTGCGTCGGTGCAACCTTCAGGTGAGAGGCACTTCCTCGTGCGAGAGCGATGTCCCGGCGCACTGATAGAGTTTTTGCTCGAACAACTGCCACCACATTCGCTCCATTCAGTCCAGCATGACCATTCTCCTGGGGAAGGAACATCATGAGATAATGACCATGGCACATTATTTATGCGATATCCATAATAGGTGATTTGTTGGTTTCTTTGGCGGACCGAAATAGGACGGGGGGATTTAGAGAAAATTCGACCACTTGACTCCACGCGAACGATTATAGTGTGTGCATGTGAGCGCTTATATGCGCCAACTTTTCACCACTATGCCGCTTTTTGCTTAAAATGTGTGCCAGACACTAAACAAGAAAATATTAGACCTCCACCAAGACCTTGAAATTATCAAGAAAGAAGATGATGAAAAGAGCATTGTGTATTAAAGAGCCTGCCAGTATCAAGTTACCACCGGTGGATAAGTAGATATCAGTCCGCGCTGAGCCAAAACATCCATACAAGTGGATAGTGTATATTCTCTGCCTGACTTAATACGTCCACACAAGGTGGCATATGGTTGTTTTATTACAACTGAATGACAAGACGAGAGTGCTACACTTGCCCATAAATAGTTTTAGTTTTACAGTACTCGTCAGTAGCGAAAGAAAACATTTCACGCAATACCTTTGAAGTAACCGACTCGCGACGTACCCGCACGCACCGCTCTTGACGTGCATGGATGACGAGTAATCCACGCCTTTCCACCCGCGTCAGGAATGTTGCTGATAATAGGAATTCAGGTTTATGGTTCGAAAAGCTGTCAGTTTATGCCACTCACCATCACAAGTATGCGTATTACAAGCGCGGAGCATCTCCGCCGTACCAGCACACGGAGGCCGCCGGCACTTGCGCGTCCTCGCCTGCTGCCCCCCACCACAAACTGCCGAGCACGCTCCCCACGGGCCCCACTCTTCCCACCCAGTCTCCTCTTCAGGGGGTGTATTACTGCAGGTGCCTCGGGAGTTGCAGAAGCGTTCTTCTTCACGTGCTATGGACAGCTGTTAACAAATTAGAAAAAATCATTTAGCTGTTCAACTATTTACCTAAAAAGTAGATCTTCGTACAGCAACAATAGTATTGTAGAAACCGCAGAGATAGGCTTGTTTGCTCAAGCTGTGTACACACATACACATAACTAGAATATCCACCTATTTCAGGTTTATTAGGTAAACATATGAATGGGGAAGGAAAGAGCCCCAAGGGGCGCAGCCAAACAAGATGGACCAAAAAGCAAGCGTCAAAAAAGCTTGGCACGAAAATTTCTGACGTAAAACCAGGCAGGGGACCGTCAGAGATGGAAGCTGTTTTATCGCCATCTACTATAAGATCGGAAGCACAGCTTAGGTAAAGCTACTACATATATCGAAAGCATCACGACATCGGCCAGCTGTGAGTAAATGAAGCAAGGAGAATGAGGTAAATATTTGAGAAGGTTGTTTTTTCAATCTAATATGATTGAACGGCGTTTGTTAGAATAAGTTGGACTTCTAAGTGTTTACACCAAAATACTAACCTTTATTTGTTCCGGAGAGGGGGCTTTGCACAAGAATTTGAATCTCTTTTCTGTGTAGCTACCATCCGATGAGTTACCTGAAAACAATGTAATTTTTTGTTCAATTGTTCAATATGAGATTTACCTATGAACTGTTTTACTACGGACTCCCAGGGCGGGCACGAAAAATCGACACGGTTTTATGGTTGATATTCCGAAAACCCGTACGAAAAGCTTTGATTCCACATTTATTGTGCAAACTGCTAGTCTGTGAAATTCGCTGCTTCAATGGGTTTTCCCCGTCAGTTACAATCTGGGTGTCTTTAAGTCGAGAGAGAATTGGTTTCTTCTAGGCAAGCGTGCTCCATCGTAGACTGCATCGTTGCTTAACATCAGGCGAGATGGCGGCTAAGCGCAAGCCTATCTATTATTAAAAAATAATACAAATAACAATAGTAAATTCACTAGGTATCTGCACCTTGGGCATCGAAGCTGTTGCGTTAATCTCAGAAGACTGTATGTCACAGACTTACTTTTCTAGCTTCGAATCCTTGCAGTCAAGGTCACCGTACACGGATGCAGGATTGCAACTGCTGGGTATAAGAAACTCACCAGGTATCTGCACCCAAGGAGTCCAAGCAGTGGCTTTTCTGAGCTCGCAAGGCCGCATGTCGCAGACCTGCTTCTCTATCTTAGAGCCCTCGCAGTCGAGTCCACCGTGAGCAGGTATAGGGTTTGTGCAGGTGCGTCGCCGTTCGCGCCAGCCCGCCGCCGCGCCACACCCCGCGCCACCTGCGCTCGTGCATGTGCTCCACGGACCCCAAGCAGACCAACCGCCGTCTACTGGAGCCAAGGCTGGGTCTGGACAAAACAAAAAGTTATTAGGAACATATTCATTGCTATCGTTGACCTATATGTATTAATTTCTTTGATTGATATACCTAAACGCGAAATACCTCTGACTGAATGACTCATCACAAAATCTCAAAAACTACTTGACCTACAAAGTCGAAGTTTGGCAGGTAGATTCAGCTGGTGGGTGAAAAAGGGGTTGACAGTTTACATAAAAGTCTATGGGAATGAAGTAGTGGGCATCAGCTAATAGTATTTTACATATCTTCTGGTATACAATCGAATAATTTTTTTTATGAAATCGAATTTGCTTATGAGACTTTTCTTCATAGTCTTGATTTCCTACACTAGTTGTTCGTATGAATACACTTTGCGTTTTATAAAGCACCAATCTGCGATGCTGATGAGTAGTGATGCTAGAATTGTCGATACATGGTGCGAGCGCATTAATTTCTACATGTGATCGACATCAACAACCAACATCAGCGTATGAGGAAATGATGCTTTACTCATCATCAACCCAAAGATGTCGTTAAGGTTTACTAAGACGACTGTGCATAGTTATCCTGTTGTAAAATGGAGTAATAATTAAAATTTGTGACCAGTTTTAGAATAGGCTGTGCTTTTAATAGCTACATTTATAGGCTAGCTTGTAATCTAGGCTTCTGCGAACATCTTATTTTTTTAATTTTATAATAGACTTGCATTTGACTGTCATTTTGCTTGATGTTAAGCGATAACGGGTCCACGATGGAACACGCTTGCTTAGAAGAAACCGATTCACTCACGACTTGAAGACACCCATAGTGTGACCATCGGCAAACACCCTCTCAGGCAGCGAAGGCTTCCTGAGCCCTTCCCCTGAATGTGCAGTTTGCTTCTGAAAACCGGTAAACAACATACCTGGGCAAGGTGGTAGATTAGCGCAGTACACGTCATCGACGTCTAGTCCCACACAGACTCTGCCTCCAAATCGTGGTTCAGGCGAAGTGCAGCTCCTTCTCCGTGATTTAACTGCGATGCCGCATGATGCTGAACACTCTGACCAGCCAGACCAGCTCGACCAGCCGCCGTGAACGGTGCAGTTAGCTACTGATATGCTCACTCCTGCGTTATAAAAGAACAATTTTAATTCAATGTTTCAATTGTTTTGTTTGATAGCATCATTAATGTAATATATGACTTGATGGAAGGTCACGAAAAAAATCACATCGATGTTTGGCCACGTTTAGATTATAGAGTAGCATTTAGGAGCTAACAACTGTAGAACATATTTTAAAATTTAAATTTAAAACAAATTCGGTTTATAAAGATCCACAATGTAGAACACACACTAAGGCACTATAATGCATTTGCGCTGGCTAACTTGGGCCGAATATGGCCCCACTTTTATTTGTGGTCATAATTATTCTGACCGTTGTAGCTGTAGCGTTGCATCTAATCCTATATTACAGCAATGAATAAAACAGACCTTGTTAAATAACTTGTTTTATTTAACAAGCAACTCCACCGACTCGATCTGGTCTGTGACATTTGTTATACTTAACTACAAATACCTTTTTAATAACTTTTAGCTAATTGTTTATAGGGGCCAATAATTACTGCAAATTTTAATACTAGTACGTTTTTTTACTGCAGTTTATCCTTGGTATAGATGTAAGGATTAAAAAAAATGAGAATTTTCTTAAAATTTCTTAATTTTTTCTTAGAATGTTTCGGAGTTTCCCATTTTACTATTTGTAATTTGGAGAGATTTTATTCACAGCAAATTATTGATACTTAAGGTATTTGAAGTTCCAACCAGGGAAGTCTTGATTTACCTTGACAACTCTGGCCACCATTAGTTGGTTTCGGATTATCGCAGGTGCGCTTCTTGCACATGCACATATCAGGCTTGTCTCCATATTCCGAGTGCGAAGTGCCGTCCTGCATGCACGGCTCCCATTCTGACCAGGATGACCAGCCTCCGTCCACTGGAAACAAAGAAACATTTTTATTATTTACTAGCTGACCCGACGTCCTATCAAAATTTAAATTAATTTGTTTGGATTATGGTCCTGAGTATGTCATACAAAAATCCCATAGAAAAAAAGGATATTCAGATTTTCCCGAATTTGAAAATGTTCTAGAAAAATTAGCCAAATCAGTCCAGCCGTTCTCAAGAGATGCGCTTACCAGCGAAGAGCCAATTTATTTATTTATATACCTATAGAAGAGGATATATAGATTTATTCAACCGTTTTCCCATTTGTTCTATTGGTAGAACAAAGAGTAGAACAAACGGGAACGACCCGTTTGAACAACTGCCTGAGGAACTATATTTATAAATTTTTCCGGAATACAAAGTATTGTAGATGTAGTTTACAGTGTTCGTGTGCGATGGTGTAGACCAAAGTTGTGCAAAGAGAGGAAAAAATTGAGCAACATGGAGTGGGAAATGCCAAAAACAGGCTGTAAGAAAAGCATACAAATAAGTAGAAAATATGAAAACATTTGACAGTAGGGAAACCATTATGATACACAAGTGAAAAAGAAAGTTCGAAGCTTCGTCACTCATCACTCCCTTGCACACTAGCTGAAACTGGCTGTGGAGGTGCCACAATCTGTGTGAGGGATACAAAATGTATGTAAATAATACGATATATTATTATGGCTGCATGCATGTTGGTATCTCTGGTGTCATCACACCTACAGAAGCACTTTCTGACAGCCAAACCAATCTTACCGGAAGTGTCTTGAGGCGGGCAGACAAGAGTAGACTGCACAAAGCTCGGGTCCCGCACCCTGTTGCCAGCGCGTGTGCATATCTCCCTAGCGTCGTCCCACCCGCAGTGCGGGTCGCCGGCGGCCACGCAGCCCGTGCGGGACTGGTAGCGGGAACAACGCTCGGCGCCGATCCGGAGCACGCCGCTCGTACTACCGATGTATACTGACATCTGCGGGAAAAGTGGAGTATTCTATTAAGTTACGTTTGAAAAACCACTAAACAAATACACTTTTGACAGATACTTTTGACAGACACTTTTTTCCACCAAGCTGTTAGCATACAAACATTCCTACCTACTGTATATTCCAGATTGATTTATCCAGTAAAATTTTAAAGCAAATTTTCCAGAGAAACGAGCACGGAACAAAAATTATTAACGCAGTATTTTAATTACATGCTAGACAAAGAGCGCACTATAGCAAGATATGACGTCGAGCCTTGCGCGCTCTATACAAATGCTACACTAACACATTCTTTGCGGGAAAGGGATAGAGCATATTGATTCTCATCAAAAACTTTAAACGCTTATAATATATCTCAGTCTTTTATCAGCCAGTTTTAATTACTTTTTCAGGATATGTAGTGGTATTTATCCTTCTCTAAGCCTATTATGTAATAAATGAAATACCAGCCAACAAGCCTATGAAGAGAACGACTTGTTCTTCCCTTCACTTAAAAAACTTTTTTTCAAATAAATAATAGGCTTGCGTTTGACCACCATCACGCCTGATGTTAAGCAATGATGCGTTCTACGTTGGAGCACGCTTGCCTAGAAGAAACCAATTCACTCGTGATTTGAAGACACCCAGATTGTAACCATCGGGGAACACCCATTCGGGCAGCGTTATTCAAGTTAAACATGTGAAAAGACACTACAAAGAAAACTAGCAAAAGCACTCACGGTTTCCTTCACAAATCGCATACTCAGCACATCATAACCCCCTTTCTCGTCCCACAGCCTCCATTTCTCCACCAAACAGGCTCCATCAAGCTTCGGCAGAACCGATATCTTCAGCACATTCCCATCGGTCGTGGATATATAGAGAACGTACTGCTTTTCTATGTTCTTGGCACTTGTGACGTCAACAGTGACATGGGTGAAACGCTCTGACGTCACGCGGTAGCTCGGTTCACCTGATATGGGCTTGATTGGCTCGTTCATGAGGTGATAACGGTTGTATTCTATTGCTTCTTGGAGTCTGAAAAGGTGTGAAAAACATATGAATTTATGACGAGAAAAATAAAGCCGAGGCAACTGGACTAAATATTTGTTATTGTCTTATAAAAAAAATATAACCAAAACGAAACCTATCGCCGAAAACAAAATTAAAATGTGTTCGAATTTAAGGACGGTGTAAGCATTTTAATGTCTTTAAAAGATGCTTTAAAGTGGGAAAACTTGAGTGTGGGATGCAAAGGACACCTTGGTGGCGTAAACCATTTCAAATATGATAAGAAACTTACATAGCTCATTTCATTGCCCGCTGCGCGACTCTTAAGTTTTTCAAAAAGTCAGCAGTTAAGATGCTATTTGAAGAATTTCTTACCTAGATTCCAACTGGCCGCAACGGAACCTGTTCCTGGCTTGTCTACTCGGATTCCTGGGTTCCCAAGTAGAGGAAGGGGAGTCCTGCACCTTGAATTGTCCTTCGAATGCTGCGTGGATATCAGTCATATTATAGATGCAAACAGCACTACCGGCTATGCTGTTTCTGTTAAAAAAAGAATAAGGACATCAAAATCTTGTAAGTAGAAAAGAGAATCGATACCTCTAGGTATCGATTCACTTATGTCGATATATTCATCATTATGAAGACCAAGATTTAAGAGAACAAAAGTCTTGACTTGTTGCCTGTATATGTGGTACTATCACAGTATTTCAACTAGTCTTTAGTTACTTATTTAGTAAAATACTTTTGTTGATAATTACATTTACTAGAGTTTAGTAGTCAAGGTGCAGTAGATTAATTTTAAACTTAGAGTAAACCGGAGATTTGACTTCTCTGATGCCACAATATCCCCTAGACTCTAGACTCTCGAGTGCGTTAGGTGTGAGAGTCTAAGTTGCACTAGCAGCGATTTTACCCGCTATCCTCTGGGGAATTTTAAAGGGATAAAAGTACCCTGTGTTATTCCATGGCACAGAAAAGAAAAAAATAATTGTTTAAATTACAACGGCTGTCAAGGCATTTTTGTAAGATTTTTTGTGCACCCATATTAACGAAACGTCAGTTATTTGAAATCAGTTAGTGCTGTGATGCGGACAAAGAACTTTAAGACGTAACCAAAGGAGGTAAGGTCCAAGTCCTTTGGATGCGGAGTTCGATGCGTTGACATACATGAGAATTTTCAAGCAAGATTCTGTCATAATACCTGGCGACAGATTTTCCTTCTCATTTCCGTTATATTTACTTCTCTTTTCTGTGTTCCATGGCATAAGCCAATATCAAATTTCATATAATTCGTTCAGCTGTTACCTCCGCTAGGAGTAATTGTGTTCCGTGGCTGTTACAAAGTTGATTTCAGACAAATATACACATTTGCATTCTAACACACGAATACTTTTGCATTTATAGTTTGTGTGATATTTTCAGTGACAGATAGCATTCAACAGCTATTTATCACAATCACAAACAATCATCTACTTACACAGGAGTGGTGAAAGTAGCCACGAGAATCTTCTCCTGCGACAGATACTCGACGCTTTGCACCTCGTCATAGTAGAACGGTACAACACCTGGCACGGAGCAGATAAGTCGCGCCGTGAGGAAAGTACTCCAGTTGTCGTTCATCATCAGAAGGCGGCCGGAGTCGTTCTTGCAGACGCGAGATATGCGGGAGTACACCATCTATAGGGATAGTAAGATTTTATAGTCGCCGAGCTAAACGTTTGATTTTACCACAACTCTTCTGATAAGTACTTGATGTAGTCAAAAATGGCAAACTTGAGGGTGGAAAGTACTAATAAAGAAGCATTGAGAACTTGAGCTTTAAAGATCGCCATTTTCGGAGGGCCTATGAGGTGGGAATATCTCTGTATCCTTTCGTTCCAAATTAACGCGAACAGTGCCAATGAGAAACAACACGGCACGAGAAAAGTTTTTCAAGCCATCGCACCATTTTGTATCGTAGTTCAGCTTAAAGGTTTCAATTGAAATTGCTAATTAAATATTTATGTTTTAATAACTTTTACCAAAAAAATACGTGGGTAACCTACTCACATTGCCACAATTCATATGTTCCACAGCGATCTCCCTGTACACAAAGTAGACAAAATAGTCATCTTCGAAGCTCCCCACGAACTGCGGTTCATTCAGCATCTTCAGGTCATACTGCGCAGTGCGAAGTGTACCCATGTCCCGAACTGACGCACCGCGATTCCTGGGGAAGAGAAACCAAAAGGAATACTTAGAATACCTAATTGGAAAGGCAACTGTTTTCTTTAACACTATATCAATTTCATTGAAAAAGAGCTTTTAGAAAATCAGATAAGTCAATTTAGAAACTTTGGCCTAGCTAGCCAAGAGCCCTCTTATATTTTTTGACGAAAATGGCTACGAAAACTGGAGTTTTGGTTTGCTGTTTCTATCAAATATAAATCAAATATATGAAAAATTCAATTTCTGTAATAAAATACGAATCGTACTAATATTATAAATGCGAAAGTGTGTTTGTTTGTTGGTTTGTTTGGTCCTCATTCACGCAGCAACAGAGCAACGGATCGACCTGATTTTTAGCATGGGTAAAGTTCAAGGGTCGGAAAATGACATAGGCTACATTTCATCATCATCATCACCATCACCATTTTTCATCACTACGCGGGTGAAACGGCGGAGCGCAGCTAGTTCTATATTAAAAAAAAAGTTTACCAACATACCTGGCTATAGCAAAGTCAGAACTGCTGAAGTCAGTAGGCGTTCCGACGTAGTACTCCCCGCTGTCAGCTATCACGGACGTCACGTTGGAGTGAGGGTTGTGAGGGCAGTGAGCCACTCCGCTCATGTACTCAGATACTGTGTTCAGTGACTCGATCTGGAACAGGTCAGTTAATATTCAATTTCATAAGCTTAACACTGTTTTAAACTATCACGGTTGTTCACTAAAGGCACTATGATCCACGGTTATATGGTCAACCTTACCACGGTAAACATTCCGTAAATCATATCTACTAATATTATAAATGCGAGAAGTTTGTTGGTTTGTTTGTTCCTCTTTCACGCAGCAACAGAGCAATGGATCGACCTGATTTTTGCATATGTATAGTTCAAGGGCTGGAGAGTGACATAGGCTACATTTCATCATCATCATCATCATCACAATTTTTTCATCACTACGCGAATGAAACCGCGGGCTGCAGCTAGTAATCTATACTAATATTATAAAGAGGAAAGATTTGATTGTTTGTTTGTTTGTTTGTTTGCATTGAATAGGCTCCGAAACTACTGAACCGATTTGAAAAATTCTTTCACTGACGGGAAGCTACACTATCTCCGGGTGACATAGGCATATATATACCCGTGCGAAGCTGGGGCGGACCGCTAGTAATATATAACTTTCATAAGCTTAGTTTACAAGAATGAAACGCAGGCTTTGTCTGAACTTCTAAACCACATTAATCTAACAAATTATACTTGGTCAAGTTTTTTGTTCTACCGGCTACTTTAAGAGCAAGCTCTGACAAACCTTAGTTTTATTTGTGCTAGGTTTTTAGAGATAGATCTACATTTTGTTCCTTTGGCCACCAAATCGCCTGGTGATTAGATAAGCGACCGTGTGACCAAGAATGGAACACGTTGATCGTTCTTAAACGTAAGAAATTAGCTGCAGTAGCGGGAATAATAAACAGAAATATTCAAAGACAATGACATATCTTAATATATATAAATCTCGTGTCACAATGTTTGTCCTCAATGGACTCCTAAACCACTTAACCGATTATAATAAAATTCGCACACCATGTGCAGTTCGATCCAACTTGAGAGATAGGATAGTTTAAATAATTATATAACTAGCGACCCGCCCCGGCTTCGCACGTAAATTACACCCGTGCGAAGCCGGGCGGGCGGGTCGCTAGTTTTCATATAAAATACTAAAAAACTTGGGCCGAGTATAAGTGGGGGCTAGAACTGTCACATTATTCGTTCTGTTATTTTCTCGTTCTACCCAAATTTTTCGGTATATTTAGTAATAAACTTAAGGATATAAGGACTTCTTAATATATATAAATCTCGTGTCACAATGTTTGTCCTCAATGGACTCCTAAACCACTTAACCGATTATAATAAAATTCGCACACCATGTGCAGTTCGATACAACTTGAGAGATAGGATAGTTTAAATAATTATATAACTAGCGACCCGCCCCGGCTTCGCACGTAAATTACACCCGTGCGAAGCCGGGCGGGCGGGTCGCTAGTTTTCATATAAAATACTAAAAAACTTGGGCCGAGTATAAGTGGGGGCTAGAACTGTCACATTATTCGTTCTGTTATTTTCTCGTTCTACCCAAATTTTTCGGTATATTTAGTAATAAACTTAAGGATATAAGGACTCTGATGTAACTACTTACATCTTCTTGCGAAATATAACGATAGTCTCGGATGTTATATTGTGAAAAGGTTCAATGATTAATGAAATCCTTTTTTATGGAATATAATGTATTTTGAGAGTAGTCTCATTTAAATTTGATGAAAATATTCCACCTTGAAAGTTTGACAACTATGGGATAAATCCCGTTATATGAACTAACCGTGAAGTCGGTTGTTATTTTTTTATGTATTAATTATGAAACATGAGCAAAAGTAATAGCTACCTCTCTCCAACTGCAAGCGGGGCTGTACGCATGCGTCCCACATGCAAAAAGCTTGTGTCCATGTGACAACAACACTTTGATGTAGTTGTGGCAGTCCTCTTCCGTCTGCCCCTTGTCCTGGCATAGCTTGGCCTTGTCGGGCGAGGCAGGCCAGTCGGCTTGCTCCAAGCGGTGCAAGTCTCGGAGCGACAGCCGGTAAAGCGCATCCCTGGAAAGACGGAAATACACAGGTCAATATGGGCGCACTTCCCATCACATAATTATCATTCAATTCTTGAAGACAAAAACTGAGAGGAAATTAAATAAAAAAATTAAGGCCCAGAATATGGCTAGCTGTTATCTCACTCGCACATTTGATGGGTTGGATGTTATAAGATAGAAAATCGCGTCGATTCTGTCATACCCACTAAACTAAACCAATCTGACAGCACTAAAATTATCTGCCTCTCTTTTCATTTTAATATGTGAGAGAAGGATGGCATCAATTTTAGAGCTGTCAAATTTAGTTTAGTTTAGAATACATCAGAATCGATGCCAACTGTCTACTTTAAAAAGTGTGTTGAGACCTATATGTGGTTTTTCGTGTGTGTAGGTACAAAAAGTCAGTCAACTTCTTGAAAAATTACCTTAGCAGCGCATAGTAGATTTTTAGGTCTCTTAGCCGGACCGATGGAGGTACGAGGGGATTTGGGCCACGCGTTGCGCGATTTACGCTTTGCCCTTTGCCGCTCTTTACTCAAGATGTGAGCGAAGTTAGCTAATACCATAGCAGGATTTAAAAATCACGTTTTCAATGTGACGTTTTTATAACCTGATAAGTTTGCTATACTATACAAAAATATGTCGTTTTCCTACCAAGACATTGCGAAATGTTCCTTGTGATACGCCAACACAAACTGCAAAATAACCGTTTTTGAATTGCAATCGTATCATAGCAAAGATCGTGATTTGCAATGGTTGCAATGTATAACTGTCCTCGAATAACTCCAATACGGCATGCGAGAGTGTAATTCTACACTTGCAATCTGCACAATCAACTATCATATTACAATGCAACGCTTGTAATTGATAGGATAGGACATACCTACTTACAGATATACACCGAATTAGGCTATTAATATAAAATATCATCATCATCATCATAATCACCCTTTTTTTTTAACAGTCTACTGCTGGACTTTTAGCCTACCCCCGAAATGGTGATTAGGCCATATCCACGACGCTGGCCCAGTGCGGGTTAGTGGATTCACATACGCCATTGAATTTCTTCTCCGTACGTATGCAGGTTTCCTCACGATGTTTTCCTTCACCGAAAAGCCAGTGGTATGTAAATACGTACATAAACTCCAAAGAGCTCATTGGTACGGGCCTGGGGTTGAACCAGTGACCTCACGCTTTCAAGTCTAGCGATCTTCCAAATGGGCTACCACGGCACTTACTAATATAAAATATTTATGTACTTGTAATTTATACAACATTTATTGAATCAGGCGTTACTTTGCAGAAGTTCGCTTTCAAAGATTTTTCTAAGACGAATCTCAAGAGATGATCCATTGATTTTCATCATCTTTATCAGTCAGAAAACGTCCACTGCTGAACATAGGCCTCCCCCTTAGATCTCCACACCGAAAGAGAGCCTGCCATCTGCATCCACTGGATGCCCGCGACTCTCACAATGTCGTCGGTCCATCTAGTGGGAGGCCTACCTACGCTGCGTCTTCCGGTTCGTGGTCTTCATTCAAGAACCTTTCTCCCGCATTAGTTATCGGTTCTTCGAGCGATGTGGCCTGCCCATTGCAACTTCAAGTTGCAAATTTTAACAGCTATATGCAGTGACTCTGGTTTTTTGGAAAATATCCAGGTTCTGGATTCTATCGCGCAAAGAAACTCCGAGAGTAACTTTCTACATTGCCCAAATGCCCACTGTGTGACTCTGAGTTTTTCCAACAGTTCAGGACCACGTCTCAAAACCGAGTTGGAAACTTCAGGCGATCTCTTTGCTTAAGTTTGACTTACCTAACGGACCTCGTATTTACATTCTTTATACTATCTTCACTTCTAACTATCGAAGAGTGTTCACAGGATTAGCATGATCTAATTCTCTTTTGCCCATTTTACTATCAGACTAACAGTGGGTACGAAAAGCGCTTCATGGTTGATATTCTGAAAACCCGTACGAAGCAATTTGATTCCACTTTTATTATGCTAACTGCTGTCTGAATGGGTATTCCCCGCTCGTTACAATCTGGGCGTCTTAAAACTAGGAGTGAATCGGTTACTTCTTTCTAAGCAAGCATGCTCGCGTGCAAACATGCACTAGGCACTCTGGTATAGTAAGAATTGTAAGACATAAGTGGGAACTATGAGAGAAACGTCCAACTAGGTTTCGTTTAATTTGCTTCTTAGCACCTAAGTACTATATAATTTGCGAGCTATTAAACCAACCATTCGAGACGAACCACACTCGTTGCGTAGTAGTTGAGCATAGATAACACCTAGGTAACAAAACAACTAAACTACGTTCTTAACTTAATATAGACAGGCTATTTAATGGCGGGTTTTCTAACTCCCGTTACGCAAAGTTGCACTTACCTAGGCCGAGATCAAAGTACGCGTTTCAACATATTATATAATTTTTTTAACATATAATTTAAAACTATTTCTTTGTCGAATCTCCTGTAGTGTATTTACGCTTCCACCTCGCAAGGTACAATAAGTAATTTGGGATCAAACATTTTTGTTTTATCTACAGAAATTTGTCAAAAAGCTAATTTAACCTAACCTGAAACAAAATTTTGTTAATTATATCATTTTTAGGGTTACGTACCTCGAAAGAAAAAAAATTAACCTAAGGGTTTAGGTAGGATCACTTTGTTGTCCGTCTATCTGTCTGTCTGTCTGTCAAGACCTTTTTTCTCAGACACGCGTAAAGGTATCACGTAGAAATTTATATAAAATACTCGGGTCTACGGTCTTTTTCAGCTTTGAAAAAACTAACTTGTAAATTGACGCGATCAAAAGATATGACCGTTTATATGTCACATATTTTCGCATATTTTCACAAGGGAATTAAAACCTAAAAAACGGTACTCACAGCACTAACACCCAGACCCAGAGCAAATATTTAAATTCATCATTCAAGCACCTGCCCTGCCGAGAATCAAACCCGGGACTTCCAACTCATAAGGCTCTCTACCACTAAGCCATACCAGTCTTCAAAGTCATTAGAGTTATTGCGTTGAATAGTCGTCAGAGCCAAAGAAACCGTTAATATCGATACGCTCCGGAAATTTTAATATATACAAATGATTTATGCTCTGTCCGATACATAATGTATTACAATATCATTAATTTACCCCGAGGGAAATTGAGGCTCAATAAGGGACCTTTCAAGGCTAAATAAGGCGTGGATATTACTTTACATAACATTTTATTGAGGGTCTCTCCCCAAATGGAATGATCGTCGGACTGTTTCGGAAAAGTTATGTAAGTTGATGGTCTTTAAACGGGGATTTTAATGTTGTCCGCCTTTATTTGTGGAGAAGATTTTACACTCCACTTGAGGTTGAGACCACAGAGCTAAAATGAGGCCGCTGGAAGAATGAGTCTGACAGTTGTCATAAGATAACATTGTAAACATCTGAACGAAAACAGTCAATTCCGATCCCTTTTACTAGATTTTTTAAAGTAAGATATAAAATGTTTTTATATGATTCTCCGATGTATACATCTCCTATTTCCAACAAAAAAACCGGACAAGTACGAGTGGGACTCGTGCTCTGAGGGTTCCGTTGGACGGAACCCTCAGAGCGCGAATCCAAAAAAAAAACTAACTGAAGTTGAAATATTTAAAGACAAATTTAACTTTGTAGTTGACAATAAGGTTCGTACATACATAACAACTACAAAATGTAAGTTTGTAATTGTAAAACAATAATTTTTATATGAAAAAACTTCAAATTAACAACTTTCAGATTTATTCCTTTATATGTGCTATAAGACCTTGCCTCTTGCCAAAATTAATCATTCTAGGTCAACGGGAAGTACCCTATAGATTTTGATTCCCCTGTGAAATCGCAAAATATGCGACATAAACGTTCACATCTTTTGATTGCGTTGACTTACAACTTTTTTTTTTTACAGCCGAAAGAAACCGTAAACCCAAGTATTCAGTATAAATTTCAACTTGATACCTTTACGCGTTCTTGAGAAAAAGGGTCTTGACAAACGGACAGACGGAAAACAAAGTGATCATATAAGGATTCCGTTTATTCCTTTTGAGGTTATATTGTAACCCTAAAATAAGAAAGTCGTAAACAAATAATTCAAATTACTAACAGGATGCAAATTCTTACTATTTCAATTCCCCTTCAGCTGTTCAGCTTATAAAATTGTATTCAAATATGTATCCCATGGGTATTGTATTAAATTATACAACAGCTATGGTCAATGCAGTCACAATATCATCCACGATAAAACCTAATAAAACACAATTCATAGATCACATAGGAAATCGTCATTACATAACTTCACTACGTCCACGTCGTCCACATTGCATTATCTACCTTGAAGTGCAAGAAATAGTAGCGTTTTTTGTACCTAGCCCGAGAAACACTTGGGCAAACAATACCTAATAGTTGGGCCAAAGTTTGTCGTGTTGTCATAATGTGGCAAACACCGTGTTCTCTACTTTTGATCTGTGCCGCTGTGGTGCCGCTAGTTTACAATACCGATCCAAATCCATGCATAATAACTGTAAATGGATGTGTGAATGTGCATTGTCATCTTGAGCTACATAATTATATTATGAAAGTATATAATAATATGGGCGATATAAACACACACACTGCTACTTGTACTAATATGTATTCTGTGACACTGCAAACAAGTTTAAACCTCATTTTGTTTATATAACAAAATAGGTGTGATTAAAAGTATTTTTTGACAGTCCCTGTGACGCCAACTACCTCGTTGCTTAATTTCATCAAGTTTGCTTCATTCGTACCATTCGAACCTGTCGGGAATAGCGAACAAGGGCCTTACGGACAACAGCTATCACGGCACCTAATCCGCTCAGTTGGAAAATCACGCGAACGTGAACCTTATTGCGCCCAGATACGGTTTGCGGTCGCGTGATTTTCCAACTGAGCAGATTAGGTGCCGCAATAGCAGTTGTCCGTAAGGCCCCAGGGCTATTTAATAAAACTATAGTAGACTGACAAATGTCAATCCACAAATAACTCACAATCATCAGTCACGTCGTATTTTCTTATATATAGGTAATATAAGACGCAGGTTTTGCGTATTCGACTGATATTTGTAGTTTTCATCATCATCATCATAATCAGCCTTTTAACAGTCCACTGCTGGACTTTTAGCCTACCCCCGAAAGGGTGATTGGGCCATATCCACCACGCTGGCCCAGTGCGGGTTGGTGGTTTGTAGTTTTATTAGATATGATTTAACGCTTTATGAAATAGGGTCCTGATTTCTATGATGTATATTATTTTATACTCTTAGTTCCCATGCAAGTTCGATAATGAAACAGACTATCAATACTTTCCCATCCATTTATGGCGATTGAACAAAGTTCGATTGTCTGTCTGTAGGGAAACGTACCTAGTTCACATCCGGCAGCCATCTGAACGTAGAGGTCAGCAGGTTTCCGTAGAGAACTAGGTGATACAGACAGATCTACGGCCTTACGGCTAGCTGATTAAAGCAATCCAGTTTAGGTGATGAAAAAATGTTGCACGACCGCAAACCGTATCTGGGGGCGTTAAGGTTCACTTTCGCGTGATTTTCCGAACTGCACTGTTTTAACGTTAGTTTGATACCGCGTAAGTAGTTGTTCGTAAGGCCCCTGGCTCGTTACCGATTAGCTACACTTGGGTCAGTGCAGTGCCTCGCGGTTTTTGCGATTTCCAGGAAAAGCGCCATTAGATACGATAGTTTTCTTTACAGAAAGCATGAACATGGACGGGGGTGAAAAGATTTATATTTCCCATTCTTCTACTCTACTATACCCAGATGGTGGGCGCCATTTTTAACTGACTTCAAAAAAGGACGGTTCTCAATTCGATTGTATATTTTTTGTTCACAATTTCGGGTATTCCGTCATTGAGATAATTATATTAGGGTTTCCATTGAAATATTATATCCAACCTCATAATTTATTGAAATATCATTTCCAACCTCATAAGTTACACGTTTATTGCCTTTACCGAAATCGATTCACCTTTTGAGTGATAAAAAGTAACAAACAGACAGACAGAACATACGATTAATCTCTAATTTATAATAACAGTGTGAAGTGTAGTGTCAAGTGTGATAAGATTACAATGCCACAAGGTTAATGTACGATGGTCATCATTATCATCTACAGCCTTCTAAAAAAAAGAAAAACACCGCTGGGTATAGACTGGCTGGGATGGGTGTCTTCAAATCTCAAGTGAATAATTTTTTCTAGATAAGCGTGCTCCATCGTAGACAGCATCATCGCTTCATCAGGCTAGGTGGTGGTGAAACTCAAGCCAATTTTTTAAAGGTTTTTTCCAGCTATGCCATCTACCTCGGTGGTCCCTTGCCGTCGACGGTATTTTCTGACAAAGCTTGTTTCAATATGGGTAACGCGGTTAAGTCGCACAACGAGCTATTGAGAGGGCTATGCTCGGGGTTTCTCTACGAGATCGAATCCGAAATGAGGAGATCCGTAGACGAACGAAAGTCACCGACATAGCCCACCGGATTAGCAAGTTGAAGTGGCAGTGGGCAGGGCACATATCACGCAGAACAGATGACCGATGGGGCCGAAAGGTTCTGGAATGGAGACCACGGACCGGTAAGCGCAGCGTAGGACGTCCACCCACAAGATGGACAGACGACCTAAAAGAGACCGCAGGGAAACGCTGGATGCAGGCCGCTTCCAACCGGCCCTTTTGGAGATCGATGGGGGAGGCCTATGTCCAGCAGTGGACGTTCTATGGCTGAAATGATGATGATGAACGCGGTTAAGAAGACCAAATCGTAATATCGTAATGTTTACTATCTTTTGTTTCAGTCATAAATAAATAATTTTCCTTTCAAATCCTGTGACGTAACGGGGTGCGGCCCCTGCGATGACGGACATCGTCTGGTAGAGCAATGGTGGCCGGGCGGCACATGGGCGCTTTAGAATCTGACGGCACCTGGTTCGATCCTCGGCCCTGCACCAACGACTTATTTAGTACTGTGCAGTTTCGATGCGATCGCTCAACAAAGGTGAAGGAAAACATCGTGAGGAAACCGGTATGTCTGACAACCTCAAAAGTTCCAAGACATAATTATGACAGTAACCAACATGCACTGGACCAGCATGCCGGATTAGGGGATTATCTATTCTGAGAGAAGGCCTGAGTCCCAGAAGTGGGAACATGATATGCTATTATGTCTTCTGTGATGATAGGCTGAAATGATGATGATGATTACATCGCCCGGTATAAGAATCAAATTGAATAAAAATGCAAAATAAAAGAGAAATCCGCTTAGCGAATTATAATTTCATGCATTCCAAACGCCATACACGGGAACTGTCAATTCTCAGATAAAATGCCTCCAAACAGGTGGTCAGTAACTTGACTGTTCTTATCTGCCTTGACTGCATTCTGCAGGTCCGTTTTGTCGGATTTTCGCTCAATAAAAAAAAACGTCCCGCTAATTAAAACGACTGCATTACCGTACATTCCGTTATGAACCTGCCTGGCTGCAGTGATAACTACTATCTTATCTACAGGCTATACAAAACGGTTACACTTAGCCGAAAGGAGGTCATTGTACTGCTGCTTAAAATTTAAATCTAATCAAGTTAGATAGATATGTGTACATTAAAATGCTTATATTTTTTTGTAGTAGGCTTACATTTGGCCGCAAACGATGGAGCGCGCTTGCCTAGAAGAAACCGATTTGCTCGTTATTTAAAGACACTCAGATTGTAGCTGTCGGGGAACACCCATTCAGGCAGTGCATTCTGCAGACTAGCAGTTCGCTCAATAAAAGTGGAATCAAGGCGCTTCGTACGAGTTTTCAGAATATTTAATGGGTAACTTTTTTTTAATGCCATAGTTGACAAGCTAGCCGTCGGGTTGCCCGATGGTAAGTAGATAGTATAGTTTTAGTCTCCTTTTGGTACAGTCACTTTACCACGGACTCAAATCTATTGTTTTAAATATTTTATAGTTAAGTGTTGAACAGCTGATATTTATTCGCAATTTCAGGGTTGGTCCCATATTAAAAGGTGTTCATGATTATAACTACAATGACCTCCTTTCAGTTTAGTAACACCGTCTTGTGTAACCTTGTTTATCATAGGGTGACAGGCAGGTGAATGACTCAAGTTGTTTGTACAAGTTATTAGGCTGGTCGTACACGAGTCTTATCAACATTAACGTTGTCATGATAACACTAAATTACTTCTCCTTATGGGTAATGATTTACGTTGCTCTAATTTTATTTATTAGACGCAAGCTTAGAGCAACGCGGCCACAGAGTCAAACTGCCCGGAGGAGAGACGTCATACAATACAATATATTACGTATTTCCGATCGATTAAAATTTTCTGCTGTTTTTTTGCGGGATGATCCACGCATGTACTAAAACTTCGTTCCATCGCTATAAACCCACACATA
Source organism: Agriopis marginaria (assembly GCA_932305915.1). NCBI lineage: Eukaryota > Metazoa > Arthropoda > Insecta > Lepidoptera > Geometridae > Agriopis > Agriopis marginaria. The sequence goes on from OW029933.1 coordinate 9,282,402, forward strand.
TATAAATAGAGCATATAGATCTACAGGTATATACAATTGTGGGGCATATACTTAGCCGAAAGTCCGATCGCCTTTCGGCTAAGTTTACCCTTTGTAGTCCCTTTCTAGTCTTAATTATGAACAATTTTTACTGTGGGAACAAGCCCAAAAACGCAAAATAAATATTATCTGTGCCATAGAAAAATGTCATCCACACTCTATTAAATGTATAGAACTACAAATATTTTTTCAAGGTTTCAGACTTGGCTTATAGTAAAGGTTGTTCATAATGATGCGTACAATGACCTTCTTTCGGCAAAATACACCCCTAACTTATAACACTATATATATAACTAGCTGACCTGACAGACGTTGTCCTGTCTTAGAACTGTCGAACACGCAAAGTAAAAATGCTAAATTAATTTTTTACACATTGGGTTACATTATTGGAGTATTACTAAGGATCCCTATTTAAAAAAATATATATAATATAGCCTATGGGACCCGGGGATAGTGTAGCTTCCCAACAGTGAAAGAATTTTTCAAATCGGTTTAGTAGTTTCGGAGCCTATTCAATGCAAACAAACAAACAATCAAATCTTTCCTCTTTATAATATTAGTATAGATGTACGTGTATAACTTACATGGCCCCTTGGATATGCACTTTGACAGACGACTGATTATGCTTGGCGACTCCCTTCAGTGTTACTCTAAGATCGCGACCGCGAGTAATATTACGTCATCCTTCTCTGAAATTTATGAGACATCTCTAACAGTGCCATGTGTGAATTCAATAATGTTATTTAAATCAATAGAGGAAGTACCTACGCTTTCTGTCCTATGCGATCTATTGAGTAACTGTCTAGAAGTGAAATCGGGAAAAGGAAAAAATTACACTTAAAAAAGATAAACTGCGAAATAGAGATATAGATTGTAATTCCAAGCAGCTGGTAGTGCACTTCTCTCCATTAAGTATCTGTTTCTACAGGGTTTTACGGAACCGTGATACCAAAGCCGAAAGGTGGTCACTATACTCAACATTATGAACAACTTTTACATTGGGACCAACCCTGAAATCGCAGAAAAAATCAGCTCTATAAAATAAAATTCAACGAGGTCGAATAAAATGACTTGCAAATGCCGAATGTAGGTCATAATAATTATGATACTCGTCAATATGAACAACTTTTACTATGGGACCAACCATGACATCCTAAAAGCTATCCCTTAAAAAATACATCTCACACAGATAAACACAGTCACTCAAAGAATTGTATGAAACAGCTGCTTTTTTTTAGAGATTTCGGTCTTTGTCACACTCTAAAACTTGTTCATAATGATGAGTATAGTAACCCTCTTTCGGCGTTAGTACCCACGTCCCGCGTAACCCTGTATAATTCATCCAATCAAATAGTAATGAAGGAAGTCTCTCAGATCGGAAGTATGTGAATAGTCACGACTCTGCAGTGCAAGTACCGTTCTTTATCGATGGTCAAATTTGACAGTTGTGGTCGTCAAATTCGATAAAATGCCATTTGATCAATACTAGCTATGATCGATTCTATGGCATTTTAACGAATTTGACGATCGATAAAGAACGGTACTTGCACTGCACGTCCGGTATGAGCACTTAGAGGTAAGCACAGTCCGGTACGATATCCTAGGAAATGATTATGTATAGAACGTACAAAGGAAAACAAGATAAATTAGCTATAAGTTTCCTTAGGTAAGTACTAGCGATCTGACGTATTAGTTATCCAAATGAGACATGGTCTTTTATCCGACTGCGCAAGAAGAATGGTCATGTTTTTCGAGTTTATGTATGTATGTATGAAGTTTCTTTGTCAATGCAGCTTAATGGATATCGACATGTAAAGTGCCATTTGAAACGTTTTAGTGGTAGTGACCAAAGACCTTGTATACCCTAAAAAGCATCCTTGGTAGTGACATAGGACAAGAATTCAAGATGGCGTCCGTGAAAAAAAAATATTACAAGGAAAATTAATAAGTAAACTTTGCTAAATAGGTCAATATTGCCATCATTATCTAGAAGTTCACAGCAGATATTTCAAAAATATATAACACTACTATGAAATATGTTATCACCTTTGTTGAACGTTTGCTAAGAATGTATAATTTTAATGGTACCTAAGTAGGTATATAAGTTGCATTCATCTTCATTATGGAAGAGCGGTATTTACCGGGAAGTAAATTATTCAAATTAGTAGGTATCTTCATACCTACATAAGGACACATATACAATATGTAAATACCTTCTTCGATGACGCAGGTTATATAAGACAAAGCTCTTATCGATGTAAATCTATCAAGTCAAGCAAAGCTACAAGATTCTTTAAATACGCATACGGAGAACTATCTATCTATACTATAATATTATAAAGAGGAAAGATTTGATTGTTTGTTTGTTTGTTTGCATTGAATAGGCTCCGAAACTACTAAACCGATTTGAAACATTCTTTCACTGTTGGGATGCTGAACTATTCCCGGTTGACATAGGCTATATATCCCGGCTTCGCCCGTGCGAAGCAGGGGCGGCCTACTAGTCTAAGATAAAGCAAGCAGTATTGCAATAAAACCTCATATAAAAGTTCTTTAGATTAATGCACTCTTTTGTTCCACATTCAACAATTATTTTAAAAGTTAAACAGTCACACGGTGTACGTACAGTTACATTTATCCATTACAATTCTTAGGTCCGCTTGCATAACGTTCCGTCTTTAATTGTATTTAGTTAAATAAAATTGAACTGTATAAATTTATTTAATTTAAACGCATTTAGGATTCCCTCGCATGAAACGCCTTCCAATGTTGTGTTGTGTTTGACGCGCTGAGTGATATTTTATGTCAAGCACGGTCAAGAACACAAAAACTAGGATAAACTTTTGCGTAAAAAGGAATATTAGCTTAACAATGTAAAATTGTCACACGGGTTATCATGCGAATGAATCCAAAATTTATGACAGTACTTACCTGGCTGATCTTTCCTATATAAAAATGTACTCTTTGGGCTGATCAGCTGGTCATCCAATACGACGCTAAACACATTTAGCTCTTTGATAAATACATGTATTTTATCTAAGATTTAGCTTAACTAAATGGTCATTCTGAAGCATTTAACTTTGAAAGATTGTAACACAATATGTTAAGAAGCATAAAATAATTTTTGCAAGATACTAATCGTGATTAGTTACCTAAATGCATTTAAGCGGTCCCAAAATACGTTTAGAGATCGTTATTCAAGCCACCCTTAGTCATTTTAAGTTACTAAAATGTTGCTACATGCTAAATGATGTCTATGTCTATACTAGCGAAATAGCTCAAAATTATCTCAAAAACCTAGTCAGACTTATCAGACCACAATTTCTGCATCGGCAAATAGAGTTGCATATTTTCTGCAACACGCAACCCGCCAGAAAGTAACAGCTAAGCGCCGATTAAAATTGCAAAGCAAATTCGTCGCCAATGCAAACTAAGGTCCAAAGGTATAAATAGTGCTCACCTTGCGCCCACGATCACCTGGTCCCTTGCCACATCGAACAGCAGTTGCGAAAATGATTTAGCGTCCTTATCTTCAAATATATCGGTGTTAGACGCCAGCAGATCTGCGGATTTGAATATTCGATTAGCTTGAACCTGTCGAACATTGCAGGTCGTTGGTGGACAGTGGCGCCTTTCAAGGATTTCTCAATGCGGACAAATTATGCGGCTGCAATTCTAGCTTTACGATAGTTATTGCATAAGAATTAGAACATACAAAGTATATAAGGGCGTGGCGTTGCTATTTGTATTTGGCTAATTTCAAATTTCCCAAGAGCATCTTAGTAAATAAATGTGGAACAGCTATGCCAGAACCTAAACATAGTCTGTGAATATAATAAAAATAATCAAAAAATTATTTCAGACATTAAAAACAAATAAAAATAAGGTACACAGATACAAAAAATTTGAAATGTATGTAGCCAATATGTCAATATTTAAATCATAATCAAATTGTGCAATAAAAATATTTCAGTCAGTTTCGCATCGGATTCCGGTGCGGTGTCAGCCACGATTTAAAAATCCGGCTACCAAGATAGTCCCCCAGAAATTGAAATATGCCATTCTCTGAACTCCTCAACCCAGCCCAAAAGGAAGCCAAAAATAAAAGCATGTTACAAATCCCCTTAAATAGTGTTTAGCACACCTATTCCTAGCCAGTCTATTAAAATAAACCTCATGGAGCCCATAAGGAAACTATAAACCACACAATAATAAAAAAATTAAAAACCAAACGCACATTGCTTAAATCGTTTGTAAATTGACAGGCAAACAGCGTCGCACTCGAAACTAAACGCAAAAACATTAATGCTAAAGAACTCCATTTTAAATTCTATGCACGTCACTTGGCTAACCTAAGCTCTTATTTAAATACATAATAGTACGTAAAAAATTTAGTGTATGTTAAATTGAGCCGTTTAGGTACTTACAAACTTACTTTTTAAGGAGTCAAACATTAAACTTAAATGTAAACAAGATTAAAGTCTTTATTGGCTTTATGTTATACTTGCTGCGCCTCGCTGTTTCGCCCGCGTGGTGATGAAAAACAGTGATGATGATGTAGCCTATGTGTTAATTTAGGACATAACGCCTTTATTAACTAAACAAAATACAAGCTAAAACTAAAACTACAAATACAGTTAGACTGCCCATAGACCGTTGAAGGTCTAAAGACAATCCAAATGCTCAAGCCCACTACCAGTTGGCAGCGTACCCAGCATGCTGGCGGCATTACCACGTTGAATGGCAATGCTTATGCGTTGAGCCAGAAACACGCCAGCATTTTGGTCACGCGTCGCATTAACCAGGCGCTCTGAAAGATTTTTGAAAATGAGGTAAGCTCCCGGTCCCCAAGGGCCCAATGGACATAACTATCTATATCCTAAATGTAATTCAAATCCGTCCAGCTGTTTCTGCGTGAAGGAGTAACAAATAAGTAAGTATGAGTGTTCACAAACTTTCTCATTTATTATATTAGTTCGATTAGTAATCGTTGACAAAAAATTACGATTTGAGAAAGGGCATGGATCCCAGAGTACATGGAGCTAAACTACAAATAAAAAAATAAAGAAGACACCAAATTTAATGCAAGTAATGACGTTTTTTTAGCACTATCCATTCCTTGGACTTTAGATCGAGAGCATACTAACTCCTTTAGAAAAAAAAAGAGAGTAAAGAGAAAGATAATTGATTCTAAGAGTTTTTAAACTAAATAAGTTTTCCCCGTCGTAGTTTTATTTTCACACATAGAGCACACAAATTATAAGTCAAAATGGACAAACATCGCTTTGGTAATGCAAACACAAATAGTCGGATAAATGGAGGTTTCGCGGCAAATATTTGTTCCTTTTACGACTGTTAATTAAACTTTTGAAGCTGTTCTTAGTGTTCTGACCTTCATAGTAGAGGAAATCGTTCATTATGTGTGATGGATGATCCATTAGACGCCCGAGGAGGAAATCACTAGCAGTTATAGAGAATTCTAATAATTGAGAACTACAATAAATTGATACCGATGTTTCTGAAGAAACTTTCGAATAACAATAACACTTTCCAAATTTCATGAAATTATCAAAATATTTAAAAAATCTACTAAGTACCGCCTATTGAACACACAACAATAGCATCTCTAAGGTTATATGATTATTTACGTGATATTTACCGTGGTATGGTTGTGGAATGAGCTCCCGATATTTCGGTGCAGTAACATGCACCATGTTCACGGCATGACTAAAGAAAGCAGGTGATAGGTCGAACAATTAAAAAGTTAGGTGCAGACAAAAAGATCGACCCTCTTTCTTAGACTTTTGCTACGGTTATCACTGGAACTCGAGCTCGAACCTAAGTCCCGACAAAACACACTCACAGTGAGTGTGTTTTGTCACTGCGTATAGTATTTTGAACACATTTTGAACGCGGACTTTTATTTACGCGACCTAATATGGATTCCACGCACTGGCGAGTTGAAAACCATCACCTCGATTGAAATTCTAGCATTTCGAGATCTCAATAATTATGAATAACATCACTTAACATCAGGCGAGATGACGGTATATAAAAAAAAATTGTGCGAAGAGTCCCTCCGCGCGGAAGAAGTTATATTTCAACAAGGAACCCTAAAATTATAACTAGGGCAAAAATATCAACAATTTAAAAACATGCTTTTCTCGAGATTCGAACCTAGCTCCTTAGGCTTCTCAATCCATTAGCGACACCATTACACTACCGGCTCTGCTAATCGCAGTGCGAAAAAAGGATACGCATTTCGCAACCATACGAGAGAGAAAAATTCCCCCTCCATAACGCAACCTTGTTGCAAGTCGCATAAGAAGTATAACTTCAATATAACTTCAAAAAAACCTTTAAAACTTTTACACACTTAGAAATGAAGCTGAACTCACGTGCAACTTTCTTTTCTTCTAAGTAGATATAGAGTACTTATAAAATAATCACTAAAATACAAAGCTCACCTCAAGCTTCTACTGAGTAATTAACCTCCATACAAAGTACATTCAGATTGCTGGCACACACGTGGTTATCATACAATTCGTTGTTGACAGCAAATGGTACACAGCGCAGATTTATCTCTTCTTCCGAGAATCATGTGCGAGACTAGGGACTACAACATTCGTTGACCTTGTGTTTTGTTACACATTTGAGTCACTACACTACTAGGAAATGAGCGAATACTTATAAGCTTGGAAAAACTTGCAATCAGCTTTTTAAACAGTAATTTTCCTATTGTAAACCAACTAACTAACAAGAAAGCCCGTGTCTATAATAATTGTGTGCCAAAGAGCGACTAAAATCTAGCCTGTCAGAAGGTAATAGATAAGTTTGTAATAATATCGTTAATTTTTGAAGCACTTACACCGTCATCGCCTGTTCTCCCTTTACCACGGAATACTATCCCTCTACTTAAGTACTTAGAGATACGCTTCTGTGCACAGATGATGTAGATTTTTTATCTGTGCACATGAAAAAATGCACACAGCACCGCCTAATCTCTATGCAGCAATGTCATTAAGTTACATTTTACGCAAAATTAAATGACCTACTTTTGCGATAAATTTATAAATTTAAGTTACATACAAGTTAGATACAACGTTTATTAAACCCATGAGCCAATTTAATTAAACTAACCTTGTCGATTTATTATCCTGAAATCATCTTCTGGTAATTCTCCTTTGCTGAGAGCGCTAATAAATAATATGGTTGCAACTTTGTGTATCGTTGACCACATCTTCGCTAGCGTTGATTTTGGCGTATCTGAGAAAGAAAAAAAATACAAATTAACACAAAAATACAAAATACCCTTCGATAAAATTAGCGCTTACTTTTTTTAAACAACGCAATATAAATCTCTTTATGATTACATAAAATAAAATTAAACCTTTTTGATTTCAGGAATTCGGAAAGAAGTTAGGTTCGAAGGTCTTAGAAAGAGTTTGTTAAAAAAATTGTTTCATTGCAACCAGCCAAAATTGCCATTATAGTGAAATCTCTCTGATTGGTTCAGCTGAGTTTTGTTAATCGGTGCAGTTTTATTTCCAAGCAGTCTAGACACCTCATCAGCCAGGAATAAAATCAAGCTGATGTTTGCAATTTACAATCATTAATTTCTAACAATTTAGGTAAAACTGTTTGAATTGCATTACGGTCCATTTGCTTAATAGCTTACCCACTGACGAAGTAACTTCCTAGTAATCTATCCACATAATGACTGATGGCTATGATAGGTAGGTTTTTGTGATGGATACGTTTTAACACACCACATACAAAGGGAAATTAGATAATCAGAGACTAGGGTCATAAAAATCTAGATATTTTATTCAGCGGCGTTATTACGTATCGTTACTGATAATGGGTTTGGGTTTCGTGAAATCCGGTCTGGTTTTCTTAAAAGCGAAGGCACAATAATTACAAGCAAAAGCTTCAAACATTAGGTCTGGAATTTAAAAAAAACAATAATAAAGAACTTTTTTTATTGTTTTCTATAACTTCTTAGAATCCAAATGTTACTACATTCTGAACGAATTTTTCAAGGTTAATTTGGTCGATATACACAGATCGTTCCGTTCTTTATGTTGCCAATACCCTAACAGGGTCATACGTACTACATGTAAATTAAAATGTACTAAAACATGTTATTTTAGGCCTGCTTATACATAAATTAACATCGCTTTAAACTTATTGAGTATTGAAAAGAGTATTTTTGAAGTTGCTTAAAATAATGTAAGTATGTAGTAAAATATGGAAATTGAATTCAACTGTTTTTAATTTTCACGCTGCCCACCGGTAGCGCCTTGTTAGATTAGTTTTAGTTTAATTTTAGTTAAGAATTTAAATTTAAGATAGTTTTTATTTTACTTGTAATTTTTATTGAATAAACTCTATTTCAATAGATATTGTTGATGTTCAATCAGAGTTGAATTGATGTTGTGATCAATATGGTGGCACATGCCCCGCTTATTTTTAGTCGATTTTTATACCTAAAGCACAGAATAAAATTAAATAATAGTAATCTATCTTGTAACTACTCAACATCATCAGCCTATTTGATGTCAGTCCACTAAGCGTGGGCCTCTTCTAAATAAGCTAAAACATGGGGTTCTTCAAGAGGCGAGTTAATCGAATTATAAAGAGTCGGCAACGTATTTGTGATGCCTCTGGTGTTACAAGTAGCCATAGGCAACGGTGACTGCTTACCATCAGGCAGCCCGTCTGCTTGTTTGCCACCTATGGCATAAAAAATTTATAAAAAAAACACCATACTACGGCACGATCTTATACTTTAGGTCGTAATAACTATTCTGGAATGAAATTGTAAAACAATTTTTTTTTTAAACCGAGTATTAATCAGCAAATCGGTTAATCTGAGTGAGCTTTAACCAGCTCTACCGCCAACACTAATCCCGCGACTACTGAACTGGTTTATTCTTTAAGCCCACATTATCAAGCCTGCCGTCAATCCGCGTCCATTTGTCTATCAGTCTGTCAAATCCCTATCTAATTCTGGTCGTGGCGCTTAACATTCTACTTAACGGTTGTCAGCAGACTGATGACAACACAATCACCGTTTTATTCTTTACATTAACTCGTTAATGCTTATTCGATTGATTAAAAATGCTGTTTCTTGAATGCTTTAATGACAGCTGTTAATAGTCTCCTCCGTTTGCAATATAGGCACCTAATGCAAAGGGGATTATGGATGGCTCAATTGGCTTAACTTATTTGTATGGTCAGCTAGTTAATTTGGTTTGTGTACAATAACGGTACAAGTATAAATTGTAAATAAAAGATTCACGCCAATTCAAAAAATAATTTATGACCCTTAAATCGCTGCGTTGGACGGATTTTGAGAAACGACTAAGAACTAACGCAACGAAAACTGTTTTCAAATAAGAATAAAAAACATTTTAATAAATCCAGCCGTTGTGAAACTTGTAACATGTACAAAACCTCTCACCTCAACCTTCTCTTTCGTGGGTAAAAACAAGTAACACCACAACACACTGACGACGATGATTATGATGTGGTGAGACTTCAATGTCTGTATCATCTGTGTGTGTAAGTTTGTCATACCCATTTGATAAGCAATTGCAAAAGCTATTTACTTGAAATTAAGCACACATAGGCATGTTTGCAAACTTTTTAGGTATCAACGAACTCCACCTTATAACTTGTTTTTGTCAGGAACTGAATTTATTACCAAACCACGAACGAACAAAACGCTTTGATTCCACATTTGATGTGCGAACTACTAGTATGTGGAATGCGCTGCCTGAATGGGTGTTCCCCGATAGTTACAATCTGGGTGTCTTCGAATCACGAGTGAATCGGTTTCTTCTAGGCATGCATTCCCCGACGTATACCGCATTATCGCTTAAAATCAGGCGAGATGATGGTAAATCGCAAGCATATTATTTATTTTAATAAAAACTCGGAAGTGAAATTCAATCATAGAGATTCATCCACTTATTACCTTGTACCTATTGCTCTAATCGGTGGATAGTTTTCTTCAAATTAAATTGCCTATTTAATAAAAAAAATATCATTAAAATCGGTCCGCAATCGGCGAAGATATCGCGCAACATAATATGATTATACAAACAAACAAAAAAACTAATTGAATTATAGTATTGTAGTAACAGTCTCATTTTTGAAAACAATGTTTAAGGTTTAATTTGTTAATTATTCTGTAGAATCTTAGTTACATTTGTAACTGTAGTTAGCTTAACGCTTTTAAATTGGATTTAGCCAATAAATTAAAAACCGACTCAGTTCTACCACTAGCTAGACACCTGTGGTAAAGTATGACCAATCAATATATCATACAGACATCCGTGGCACCAACCAGTTTAGCTACAAAATCGATGGTCTGATGTTGTTTTATTACTTCTAATTCGGCTTAATTGGTTTTCAGACAGTTAGAAATGGACTCAGTAATGGCAGAAATCGTGTACTTAGAGAAACGGAGTAGCTATTTTATGAATTGAACCTATAGGCTACGGATTTTTTGGAGTTTGTTGAACTTAAGATTCTGAATTTAGTAGTTTTGTTTTGACTATTGAATAGTTTGGAGTATTTTTTATTTATTTATTTGGACTTAATTTTACTTCTACGATGGAACGGAATTAGTTGAAGTTTAGATGTGGTTTCGTTTTGACTTTTGGATAGTCAGTAGCTCTACTTTCTATTAATTAATTTATTTAGATGTTACTTCTATGACGTAACGGAATATGTTGAACTTTAGATTCAGATTTTAGTCATTTCGTTTTGACTATTGGATGGTTAGGAACTCTTTCTATTTATTTATTTATACTAAATGTTATTTCTACGCCGGTACGGAATTTGTTGACGTAAAGATATATATTTTAGTCGTTTCTTTTTGACTATTGGATAGTTAAGAGCTCTTTCTATTTGATATATATTATTTAGACTAGATGTTACTTCTAAGATTAAACGAATTAGTTGAAGTTAATTTTTTTTTTTAATCGTTTTGTTTTGACTATTGTATAGTTAGATGCTCCTTCTATTTATTTAATTAGACTAAATGTTTTTTTTCTGTACGACAGAACGGAGAAGGAATATGCGTTGAATTTGTGTGCTAGTGTTTTAATGTCTGTTTCTTCGTCTGTTTAGTGTCTGATTTTCTCCAAAACTGGAGCAATTTGAATGTGTTTTTAGAGCAAGGTAATTGCATTGGTTCTTAGCTATGTTTAATCAAATCCAGCAGCTCATAAGTTGTGAGTTCTTTACCGATTGGTCGTGAGTTATCTTGCATTTATATTTGTGTTTGTCGTATACGATCGTGGTCATTAAAACAGCTGTTTACCATCTTCGACTACATCGTCACTTAACATCAGGTGAGATGTTGTCAAACGTCTAGCCTATCACTTAATAAACGTGCATAAATATATATTTTTTAGATTTCCCGATAAAAAGGCTGATAATCTTCAAACGGCGAAAAGATTTTCTTGAATCATTGCTAAAAACACTCTTGGTCAATATCACCATTCAAACAAAAAACTAAATCAAAATCAAAATTGATTAAGCCAAACGTGCTACGATGCCACAGACTGACACACAAGTCATCATCATCATCAGTCAGAAGACGTCTACTGCTGAACATAGGCCTCCCCCTTTAACCTCCACACTGAACGACAGCCTGCCTTTTGCATCCACTGGATGCCAGCGACACACAAGTACACACGTTAAACTTATAGCACCCCTCTTTTTGCGTGTGAGATTCTATATTTTCGAGCATTTCTTTCTCGCCCACTAAGTATGTGTATCAAATGTATCAATTTCAGAAAAGCTCACAAAGAATGAATCTCTTCCATTTATCATAACTTAAGTACCTAATCAAGATGATTAAGAAAGTATATCTTCCTACACTCTGAACGCTGTGTGGGAGAGAGGATGGCTGTCTTACACAACATTTGCCTACAGGCAAAACAATGAATTTATTCTTATTTTAGAACCATGATATGAGAAAGTGTTATAATGACGGAGCATAGCTGAAAAAGAGCAAACAAGCTTCATTAGACGACGCATAGCAGGTAAAAAGCATCATTGTCTTGGCGTTTACTTATAATCATTCACTTGTATAATTTTATATGTTTAATTATAATATTATAATGTATCTTTATAATAAAAATCATGTATAATTTTAATCTATATCTAGGTATCTATCTATATAATTATATATAAATGAATCGCTAATTACCTTGGTAAATAGGGATTCATTTATTCTTTCCTTTTTTTTTTATTTGTTTTTTTTCCTTTTTTTTTCGAATACTTTGTAGAAGGTTCATACATACAATGCTGATGGTCAGTTGCACTGTGCGCCTTGCAAAAGGATCTTTATAACTAAGTTTGGTTTTGCCAGCCATATACGTGCTCATAACCGGCGCTAGTCAGGTTCGCCGTTGACGGACACGTCAAGGAGGCCGATACTACAGAAGGTTCTTACGGAAAGAAAAATTAAGAAAATTTCGCAGAATATTGGAAAATTTCCGTAAACATAACGACTATTTTAACATTTTATTTATGTCACACGGGAATTACACGCGTAAGATTAAGCCGGTTACTCCGACTACCTATACACCGACTCTTTTAACTTCGCGCCTTTGACAATGCGCTGGCTCACTATTACAAGGTTTTATGTTATTTTCTTACACGTTCTGTAATTTCAATTTAAAAAAATTTGGTTTCATAAATATTGACTTAGCAGGGTTTATGCTTGAGAGAGATACTTTTACTCAATAACATAGAACCTTGTAATAGTGAGCCAGCGAATTCAAAGACAGGAAAACGTCTGTTGGGTCAGCTAGTATATAATATTATATTAACCCTCAAGGCAAACAGAATCGATTTTGAGGTTAACATTTGCCAAATCGGTATTTTTAACCAATGATATAGGACAAACTACATATCCTAGCGACTTGAAAAAAATATCGCTCATGAGGGAAATTCAACTTGATTAATTATGTTAGCACAGAAGGTTTTTTTACTTGCTACATTTTGTATAAAAAATATTATTCTAAAGTCTATTTCATCACCATAGCCCGAGTTATCGCGATAACCACAAATGCGTTCCAGTTGATTCTTTCACCTGAACATAGGAAATTCGAAAACATGAATATTTAATTTTTAAATTATTTTTTTAGGCCCCTGGTACGTATGTTTAGTAATATTAAAAATAGACGCGCAGGAGATACCTAACCCACGTGACCAAAAAACACCCGCGGCCGCACGAGACGGGGGTTCGCCAGTCTGTTTCTGCGCTTTGCGACGTGCAGACCACGCGCGCCGTTACAAAAAATATTTTTTGAAATTTTTTATTCTTTTTCTAGTGTTTTGAATGAAACTGTTTGTATTTAGTTATTAGCTTATATTTAAGCTGAAATTTGAAAGGAAGCTGGACCTCTTCAGTGAAATAAGTGTAATTTATGTGTTAGTGTTTTTGTGTTTATCATCATAGACTGTCTCTGTGTAGAAAATACTTTTGAAATGGTGAAACAACAAAAACGGCAAACTCAGAAAAAATTGAAACTCAACTGGCGGCGTGGTGAGTACATACCTATCATAATATTATATTAAAACACAATACATAATAATTAAATAACCGTACTTACTTACTCGTTTTTAGGGTTCCGTAACCAAAGTGTGTAAACGGGACCCGGACTTATTCTACGCTGTCTGTCTGTCTGTATGTATGTCTGTCTGTCTGTCCTACCTTTTAGCTTTCGAATCGTGATAGGTAGATAGCCGGTATTTGGATGGGTGACCGCCTGGGCGTTGATGGGATGTTGTCTTTTTGCACTATTTTTTTTTTGTACTTTAGTAGCTAACAAGTTATGTGGTGGTACGGAACTCTCAGTGCCCAACTCACACTTGGCCGGTTTTATTTCCTAATAGGACGTATTAAAGAGGTGAAGCGATAAAAATCCTGTATTTTTAAGTTACACACATTGGTTTTAAATAATTCATTTGTAATTCAAAATTTTGCGTATATTATATACTAGCGAGCTAGCGACCCGCCCGCCTGGCTTCGCACGGGTGTAATTTACGTGCGCAGTCGGGGCGGGTCGCTAGTTATATATATAAACCTTCCGTGAAAATGTATCTAACTGATGGTGAAAACCGCATCAAAATCCGTTGCGTGGTTTAGGAGGAGTTAGCAGCCATACTGACATACAGACAGACAGACAGACGCGGAAAGCCACTTTAATTTACACTATGTAGAGAAGAAGATAACGCATTGAGAAGGAGAAATGCGAGTTAGAATTGTAATGCATCATAATTTCTTATATGGAAAACTTATTTATTTCTATATTTTTTTCTACAGATACCTAGACTCCCTGGACGAACATCTGGAAACAACAGAAATAGAAACAATGTTGCCTTCGAATGAACAGGTGATCATTAACAATTTTTCAGTACCTTTTTTTGTTTCAGAATATAATTATTATTTCAAATAAGATGTTATGTAACTAAGTGCACAATTATATTTTATTTTTATATGCCTAAATGTATTTATGGGTAATATGTTAGTAAAGTAATTATTTGTTATTTCGTTCTAGGAGCAGCGACGTCTATTAAATATGCCGGATTTTACAGTTGAAGTACAAAAAGAACCAGAAGAACTGGAACGGAAGGTTATTGGCAGAAGCATAGTGGATATTTGTTACTTCTTTGAAAAAAATAAAGAAATATCAAGACACAGCGGATTTGGATGCGATATACATACAATGTTTAAATTTATTCGGAGAAAAACAAATAGGGTTTTCTTCAAAATTTACATACTTATGTGCAATACAAAGTTTTTTGTAAATTGTGATGGTGAGCATGAGCATTATTTTGACGTCACCAAAAAGGTCTACCAAATCTTAAGCTTCCAGCCGGTACTTAGCAGCTTTGTCGAATAGGTGGCAGCAGTATTTAACGGACTAGACTAACAAGATCGGACTTGTTCTTGATACACGTGAGCAACTGCCTCTGTGTGAAGTACCGCCTGTCAAGTTTTTTACTAGCCAGTTTAGCCAAACAAATTATTATTCTACCTTGATTTTAGTAAACTCACCAAACTATTTCTACCAAGTACCAACACAATACATTTACTTTTCACCAACATCTAACATTAGGATGCAATATACAATCCTATAATATTGTCTTTCCTATAATAATGTCCAAACTTTACGGTCTAAACTAAATACTTATTTCGTTTTAGTAATAAGTTTTGTATTTTTACATGATAGACATTAAACTATTTTGTATAATTATATTGTATCATGTTGTTGTTATAACAATGGCTGAAGCTCAGCAGTTTATTTCATAAAGTGTTTAGTCTATTTCTATTTTCTGGTAGAAGTATCGAGTAGCTCCCTAGTTATTTTATTTTGTAATCTGTTTTGTGTTTTTACTTTATAGACATTAAACTGTTTCAATACTTACGAACTGTTTCTTGCTTTTTATTTATACCTTGTATCGTAATCACTGAATTAACTATCCTCTTTTTCTGGCTTGACGATAGACCAAAGCATTCAGATTAAAACCTGTAGCGCTTTTTTGCTTAGTTTTTTTTGTATAACGCCATTCCATGTACTCGCATTTTTATTAATAAATAAATATTAGGGACGTTTTGCACACACGGTCATCTGACCCTAAATTAAGCAAGGCTTGTAATATTATGCCATATGAATATAATATATATATGAATGATATGAATTATCACCGCATTCCGGACAAAAGCTTAAATTCCCGGACAAGCCCGAAAAATTCCGGACGTATGGCAACCCTAGTTTTAATTGGTACCTCAAATACGTTTCGCCGTCTAGCAGGCCGTGGCTTGACCAGCCCTGCTTCTATCACACTATCAACACACTAATATTATAAATGCGAAATTTTGTGTGTATGTTTGTTCCACGTTACTTAACTTCGTAGCAGCTGAATGGATTTGATGAAACTTTGTATGGAAATAGCTGTTACTCTGGAAGTCTGGTTTAAAACAACTTACTTTTTGTCCCGAAAATACAGGTTCCTGGGGCCTTACGGACAACAGCTAATTGCGGCACCTAATCCGCTCACTTTGTAAATCACGCGAACTTGAACCTTATCGCGCCCAGATACGGTTTGCGGTCGCGTGATTTTCCAACTGAGCGGATTAGCTGCCGCTATTAGCAGTTGTACGTAAGGCCCCTGATATCGGATGAAATCATGAGACGCAGCTAGCATATAATATATTGTTTGTTTTCCAAAAAGAACTTGTATCTATGTTTAACAGGGGAAAAAGGGAATATGAATGATTGTTGTACGGCTAATACAGTGGCCGGCAAACAACTTGAGCCAAAGTTGACGTAGTGGGGGTAAGTTCACGCATGTCGTTCACGCATCGGCCAATCGCGTGGACGCGTGCCGTCGGAATGCCCCCGCGCACCTCTCTTTCCACCAACGATACCTTAAAATCGTCTATTGCGCACTCGAGGTCATGGCTCAAGTTGTGTGCCGGTTACTGTAATAATGCTTTTGATAAGGAATGATTTACACCGATGGCCCCAACGCGCGCCGTTAGGTGTGAATCGTCCCTATATAAGATGGGGATATGGGTGAGTATGAATTCCTACGGAATTTACCTAGACGTCCTGAAGGCGACTTCTTTTAACTATTGATAATTAGCTAAAGCGACCCCGCTTTACTATATTAATTGTACTTAATTCATCCGAGACAAAGCCACGTAAAAATATGTGTTAATCTATCTTTCTACCAAAAATCTTGCACATAGGATCAGTTATCATAAAGTTACGAGGAGCAACCACTTTTACTCAAGGAGGGAGCAACATAGTAGGTAAAGTTATTATCTTCGTCAGAATTCTGTTCTGTATAAATAGTCTATACTTAAGTTAGCTTTGCACGCAAGAAGTACGGACGTTGGACGCTAGATGGCGCTTATAATAAGTGTGCATCGTTTGGTCAAGGTCATTGGCGCATGTTAAATCCTTAAGTATTTGAAGAGAAAACCTCTTTGGGCACGTTGGACACTTTATGGGATGGGGTACCTAAAAGCACCGAAGTGTTTTCATTCTATTGAAAATTCGTTTTATTGATAAAATAGGCTTGCGTTTGACTACCGCCTCGCCTGATATAAAATGATAGTAAATCGTCCATAACGTTTAAGAATGTTCATAGTGCTTCGCAGCAACCTACCAATTTGCAAAATGTCATTAATTAACCGATGACTCCAAACTAGGCGAAATTAGATCACCGTCCAGTGTCATACAATCTGTGAGGCCGGTGTCTAATTGATTTAGTAGTTTAGAAATAGTAGTAGTTGAATATTGTTAACGACGAAGCAATTAAAGAGCTAATAGGTATCACGATTGTAGGCTCGTGCGTAATGTGAAAGTAGACGTTAAGTACGTTGTTAAACTGCAAATAAAAGATTTGTCTAATAACGTCTAAATTCCTCTGAGAATAACAGACAACATGGTAATCATGTGTGTGGTGGTTATGGTATGGTAGATATAACCTGGGCCTTTTCAAGGCCAGAGTGAATAGGTATTTTCTAAGTCTGCGTGCTTCATCTACGACCACATCGTCGCTTACCAACAGGCGAGTTGGTGGCCAAAGGCGGACTTATAAAAAACTGGCGCAATCGGCGTCCGTATTGTTTTTTTTTTAATCTCTACATAGTATAATAATACTCCTCCTAAACCACTCAACGGATTTTGATGCGGTTTTCACCATCAGTTAGATACATTTTCAAGGAAGGTTTATATGTATAACTAGCGACCCGCCCCGGCTTTGCACGTAAATTACACCCGTGCGAAGCAGGGCGGGCGGGTTGCTAGTTCCCTTATAAAATAGCTGTCGCTGTTGCTGATTTAAATCAAATTAATAAAAAAATAAGTAACCTTAAACTTGTAAGAAAACGTTTTAATTCACTTTTATTTTGCGAATCGCTAGACTGCGGAATACGCTGCCAAAATGGGTGCTTCCATCAGGTAAAAATATCTTAGCTCCCAATAGTTACTTTTTCAAGCGGGCCAATCCAAGTCGGGAATGAATCGGTTTCTTCCAGGCAAACATGTCTCATCGCAGACCGCATCATCGCTAAACATCAAGCCTTATACATTTAATAAAATATAGCGCAGTCTCGTAAGATTGTGAACTTTTAAATACCTAGTATTTATCGAAACTAAATATATTTTTGCAGTTAATATATATTTTTAATAATATATTTATAAACCTATCTAAGCAGTTCGCTTACTTTTAAGACTAGGTCGAAGCTATTAAAAGGAATTAAATGATAATAAGCCGCCTTTTATGGAAACTAATACATAGGTACAGTTGATTTGATGTAATTTTAATACACTTCGTACACCTTTAAGCACCCTGCCAGTATTTTTAACTAAAGCAGTCATTTTAACCTTCTGTTTGTGAGTTTTTAATACTTAAAAACCATCATACTAAAATGCAAAAAAGATATTTAAATAGAAATGAAAATTTTAGTGAATATTATTATATTTCTTTATTCGTTTTGCTTAAATTTCACATAAGTGCATTCAATAGTTTTATATGTTCATAAAAAATAGAAGCCGCACGAATCAGACTCAAAAAAGTTTAATACTTTAAAAGTAAACAAGTCTCCTGTGATCTTATTTTTGTTAGAATTTAGCCCTAACACGGTTTTCTGAGAAAGTTATCAATTTGACTGCATGTTTTTTGTATGTTTGTTACGTCATTACTCCGCCAATTATTAATAAATTTTGATATTTTTTTTTTTGTAGGCAAGTGGTTGCCTACCAATATTCGAACAAAAAAATTGAAATAAAATTAAGTGGTTCATTTTATTTAAATTTTTTAGTTCGAATATTGGCAAAATACGAGTTTGAGCACTATTTTAAAATTAACAATTAGAATAAAGAAAACACTGTTTTTTGCATTGTATATAAAATAAATTCAAGAGCATTAATTAAGTCCATCTAACTTGTCCGAATTATTTTTTTAAAATAAAATTAACATTAACTTACCGGCATTTTATTTAAAAAGTCTCAGGAGACCGCTATGTTTTGTTAGCATGTAATTCTGAATATGTTCGCAGGAGAACCTTATAATTTGTGATTAAACGAACTTACCTAAGTGAAGTTCTATCATAATTATACGAAGTTCATCCGAATAGATTAACTGAATATTACTTGTAGTACCGCACGTAGAATTACGCAAATCCGAACTATAGTTGAGCGTATTTTTTTTTTCATACACCAGATCCCAACTTTTTCGTAAAACTTCGATTTGTAATACGAATACGCTGTAGGTCCAGCACAAACACTGTTACAGATCAAATTTATATTATAACAACATTCAAACCGTCGACCTCTTTGTAGATAAAACATCGTTTATATAACTCAAACGTCCGCTCTATCTCAAGTAGGTTCAATGGCTTCGACCTAAATATCGAGAGCTCGTTAATATCATATCGAAATAGATACCTTTTTATTTGTCCGCTTCCGTACTAGGGCGTAGGTGTTGGTCGAACCTTGGGCAAATACGATTATAAATTGATAACTTGATAAGATGTTCTAATTTTGATTGTTGATTTATGAGAGCTTCTGTTGGTGGTATTTTCGAAGCGAATCCTTGATATGATAAGGTGCGATAAATCGTAAAGTTGGATGCAGTTTTTTGAGGGCAAGTGCTTTTATTAACTAAACAAAATACAAGCTAAAACTAACACTACAAATACAGTTAGACTGCCCAAGGTCTAAAGACAATCCAAATGCTCAAGCCCACTACCAGTTGGCAGCGTACCCAGCATGCTGGCGGCATTACCACGTTGAATGGCAATGCTTATGCGTTGAGCCAGAAACACGCCAGCATTTTGGTCACGCGTCGCATTAACCAGGCGCTCTGATAGATTGTCGTAAAAGGTTGGAAAACTTTCAAGTATAGGTACATCACTGCAGCGGCAGGCAAAAAGGCATGTATGGAGTACATAAATGCCTTCATAAATATCCATAATGTGGACGAACCTGAAAATGTGGTCGAGGCGTAGCCGAGGCCGGTATTATATGTGAATCCATACCTAGTTTCCGCCAATGATTAGAAAGTTTTTTTTTCCAGCCAGAACGTTTATATTCAAGTTAAAAACAATTAATTAATTACATATCAAGCAGTAATCTTTCCTTATGTAACAAAGATGAGCATCAAGAAAAGATTTTAGAAAAGTCATCCCCTAAGGAGGATTAATAGGGGAAGAAAGTTTCTATGGAAGATTCATCACTTTTTAAAAGGAGAAACGCGGTAACTGGCATGCCCGGTACCTGACAGCTAAAATAAAAAAATAACTGTGTTCTAAGACAAAGAACATTGCTATATGTTTTTATTTTTATAATAATAGGCTTGCATTTGACACGCCAACTCGCGATGATGCGGTCTACAATGGAGCATGCTTGCCTAGAAGAAACCAATTCAATCGTGATTTGAAGACAACCAGCAGGGCAATCGCGCTAAAAAGTTATTTTTTAGCGCGATTCGTTCGACGAATCGCAACCGCTCCACTACTTTTGGTCGATTTCGTATCGCACTAATGATTTTAACCAAAGACGAAACGCAGCCCGATCACAGTTGGAACGTAGACCCTGTCTAACGAATGTTTGTGATAAAGTTAGAAAACATCAACTTTTCGTGCCGCTACGAAATCGACCAAAAGCTGTGGAGTATTTGCGTTTCGTCAACGATTTGTCTGTAATTTTTTAGCGCGATTGCCCTGCTGATTGTAACTATCGGTGAACCACATTCAGGCAGCGCATTCCACAGACTAGCATATTTTTAGACTATTATACTTATTTCAGCTGTTATTAATGAGCCATTAAACGTAGAAAAGTAAACAACTAGGGTCAGTGAAATCGACGAAATGGACCGAAACGGTAACGGCTGGCGCTTCACACATTTCGTTGCCTTCGTCTTAAAAAAGTGTAATTACGTAACTTTCTCTTACTATCTTTCAACCTCTTCGTTATATCGCCTCAGGTGCAGCTTGTTTATTTTAAAAAGTAAATAAGTTGTTGACCATAGATAATGATAAAACGCTAAGTACGACTTCAAAATCGACCTATATTGATACAACAAGTGTAAAGTACGTATAATAGTAACTGGTAGTAAACTTCTTAACTGATAAGGTATCGGAGGCTTATCTCATATGAATTACTCAATATACAATGTGTTTTTATGTGTCATCGTATACGATTAACGTGTGTCGTATAAATCTGTATTTTACCGCTAAAATTACTTTTTTTGTTCCATTCCCTACTAAAAGTAAACTTCTCGAATTTAAAATAATTGTTTTGCTAAGCATGCTGTGTTTATAGCTATAATTGAAATAATGTACATTAAGGAGACGTCGTCAATCAATTTAAACCTTTTTAATGCATAAGAATAAATAATAAAAAAAAAAAAAAAAAAAAACAACCTTTTTTTAAGGAATCTTTTTTTGTAATAGTGCCTCTATCTTTCAAGGTATCTAGTGTATTGAGGATTTTGGCATCTATAATCATAGCTGGATAACTGAGGTATGATATGCATACAAAATAATGTAGAAACTTAGCCGTGTTACGAAATATTAACGAGATACACAAAATATGTTAGAATTCGCCCGCCCTCCCGTATATACAGTTTTGTGAAGCTGCCAATAACAAAAACTTAATTTGCTAACAATTTATTACCTGTAGAGTTTGATTTTACTTTAACTGTTATAATTTTTAATAAGATTGCTGTTGTTGTATCATGTAGCTAAAACAGGGCTTATATTGGTTTGGAAGTTAGCAAAACTAAAATCTCCTTAAAACAATTACCTACCATTTGAACCTACCATACCTGCATATAAATTGGTACTTATAACACTAAAAGTATAACTGAAAAAACTACTTTTCTGCACAGTACATGGTTCTTTTCTATCCTACTTTATATCTATATAAATATGTATAAGTAGGTATACTTATGAATAATGTCTTATTCTTATAGATAAATTCGATATAAGAACTGGCTATCTATCTGGCTATTTTGGGCCAGAAAAGTTTTTCTCACAGATAGGTACTAAGTTGATGCACTTAAGGAAACTGACGTGGATTTCACAATTAATGTATTTTGCTAGCCACCGCTATTTCCACCACCATTTTGATTTGTTTTATAACCGGCTTAATCTTACGTTAAACAAAATTTTGATGCACTCAGTTCAGTTTATATAACAGTTAATCATCGATATCTTGATTACAGGCTTTGTCCTCGAGCGTATGCTTGTGATAACAAATCCAGAGCTACGTGCCCAATGTCATGTCGTATGAACACTAGAACATAGCTAAGTAAGTAGTAAACTTACGCCTAGCGCAGAACTGAATCAGCGTGTATTGCATTAGGTTCCATAAAAGCTAGAAATGAAATTGAATTAAGCTTAGGCCTAAGCAGTGGTCGAATTGGACTTAATCACGAAGCGGAACACATTCCCTTTCAAATCTTGCGATTTTTTTACCGACTTTCCAAGAAGGAGGGCAATGTTTTTGGGTTGTATGTAAGCATGTAGAATTATGTTTCTAGGTTCCTGTAGTACCTCCTGTGGCCTAAACGGCTTGACCGGTTTTGACGTCTAAGTGAAGGTGTCTTTGGATTCCTTTACGAACCGGAACGGCGTTCCGGTGCATTCCGGTCCATTTCGAGCACTGGGCCTAAGGGATTTTTACTTGTAGATGAGTTGTGCCCAAAAACTATATCATGTGCCCATCATCATATTGACTAGACCCATTCAAGGTAATTGCCGTCATTGTTACAGCCATTCTCAGTCAGGAGTGTCCTAGTACATAGCCGCTAATAAAATTTATAATGTCGTCAACTTGGGTTGCGTTGCCAAACAGTAACATATTCATAGGTATTTTGGTTATAAATATTAGAGTATAAATAACTTTAATGTAATTTTGAAAACGTTATTGGTAAAACTTTTCTCGAAAAAATATTAAAAAAGTAGATTGAAATATGGAATAGTGAAGGGTTCATAATGTCTGTAAACTTTACATGGTACATACTAAGCTAAGTACATAATTATTTAAAATCGAAAAAGTTCTCAAAGACCAAAACGCAAATCCTTTCATTTTAATTTCAATTTGTCTGATGGTTTAGCCGCCATACGATAATGCCAGCCACACCAAAGAGAATAATTATAGCCGCTAACGCTGAAGAGGTAGAACTTCTATGGAGAAAAATATTTATGAAACGATTGCGACTCCTCAGTACTACCTCATCATGTTCTTCTTGCTCTCTAAAGTAGGTTCGTATCCGCGACAAACTACCACCGGCGCTACTCCCTCGTACTAGGTATTGAACTTGTGTATGGAATGGAACAATGCCATCTCAGAGTGTTGTCGATAGTGAGTAATACTGTAGCCTAGTCTGTGGCAGGGCAAACAAGAGGCCACTGTTTCCAGGAACTATGGACCATTCGTTGAACTTGTCACGTATGTATGATGAGGTCTGCAGTGTCTGGCTGCGGGAGCTTTTTAGGGTTCCGTACCAAAAGAGTGTAAACGGGACCCTATTACTAAGCCTAAGCTGAGTGGGGGGCAATCTGTCTTCAAATCACGATTTAATTGGTTTCTTCTAGGCAAGCGTGCTCCATCGTAGACCGCATCATCGCTTAACATCAGACAAGTTTGCGGTAAATAGCTAGTCTACTATTATTAAAAAAAGCTGTCTGTCTGTCCGTCTGTCCTATCAACGGTTGTATCTTTCGAACCGTAATACCTGGATAGCCAGTTGAAATATTCACAGAATTAATTAATATTTGTTTTTTTAATTAAAATTTTATTTAATTATTAAGCCACTACATACTTGAAACTACACTATCAAGCGAGCTATCAGGTGAGTTGGCGGTCAAACGCAAGCTCATATGATACACTTTGTCAAGTGTGAATGACCGTTTTCAATGGAACAGCAGCAATTTTCTTCGGGAGTGTGTTTCTTCCATAGTAAAAGTTGTTCATAATGATGGGTGCTATGGACCCCTTTCAGCTTAGTAGGTAATACCCTTTCCGCGTAACCCTGTATCTCTTCTCTTCTCTCTCTACATAGTATAAAATAAAATCGCTTCCCGCGTCTGTCTGTATGTCTGTATGGCCGCTAACTCCTCCTAAACCACGCAACGGATTTTGATGCGGTTTTCACCATCAGTTAGATACATTTTCACGGAAGGTTTATAATAATATAGATAACTAGCGAGCCGCCCTGGCTTCGCACGTAAATTATACCCGTGCAAAGCCGGGCGGGCGGGTCGCTAGTAATACTATAATAACAAAAAATCAAACAATAGCCGTTTCTTTCTATACGACAGAACTGATCTCATAAAGTTTTTTGATTAATTTCAAGCTTTTTTACACCAGGATTTGAAAGCAGGAAACAATTTTATAACAAATCTAGACTCAAAAGTTAAGGTCACGAACCAGTGAGGCCATTAAAAAACAATGCTCCACTCATGCGTGAGGTTGGTACCCCTCGAAGGACCCTCGTTAACTTGATGACGACTGTAAACGATTTACGGTATTTTATTTATAACTACCACATTGTATAGAACAATACTCTTTTGAGTAAAACTTTGGTTTGATTTACGGTTATATTATAGAGGAGCGAAGAATTATTTTTATGTTCATATCGTAGGTACTTACTACCGAATTTAATTCTTTAGATTATTAATTTCGCAATTAGTTTTATTCTTAGAATGAGAGCTTTAAAGAGTCTTCTTTCCGGGAAGCTCACTAGATGTCGTCCATGACACAGCTGTTAGTCTCTTTTTATAAAAAAAAAATGTTTTTTTTTCTTTCGATTAATTTACGTAACGATTTTTCTTCCAGAACTAACAAGACAAGTTAAATTAGAGCTGTGGGTCCTAGCTACGATTGAAATTATCATCTGTCATCTAAACTACAGTAGCACTTAGTTGTACCTAAATGCCATTCGCGGTCACCCTTGCTTAACTTCGGTAATCTGGATCAAAATCGTGGTACCTACGCCACTGGGTGCCACCGATGAAAGTGTCAAAATCAAAATAACTAAATCGATATACCATGTATGTACTTACATGACTTTATCTCTACTATTTTATTACCTACTTTTGAATTTACATACATGACTTCATCAGCAAAATTAAGCCAAAATAGGTCACTTGATTTGAAAAACAAAGTAAATCCATATTTTAATCAGTGTGTATGTTTGATTAGAACCGCGTACCTAATCTTGCGAGCCAACATGGCATTTCTGGGTCACCAAACGCTCACGCAAAAATTTCAAGTCAAGCAAAGTGCCCTGTTGAATTGTTGATAAACATTGGCCCCGCTGATAATATAAGTAAAGGCGCTAATGAGAGGTCAAGGTACCGTAGCACTCCGCAGCAAACCACTCGTGGTAGTTGGCAATCTAGACGTATTTAAATCAACGATTTATTAAGCAGAAACGGGAGCCTTTCAAATAAAACCGGCCAGGTACGAGTCGGGCTCGAACACTGAGAGTTCCGTACCACCACGTATGATATTTCGCACGAAAATATCATCCGAAATCTTGCAAAATAACTGACTTTCGATCGAAATCCAATGCCAAATATAAGTAGCATTTTTGGAATAATCATATCACTCGCTAATGAACCATTCGAATTTTATTTCTATTAATAGAAAATCTTTTATTTTTCTCATCATATTTTCATGCGAATGCGAGTGATTTAATAATCGAGCCCCTTGAACCGTTAAAATTCAATCAGTTCAACAAACCGCTAGGGCTTCAGGGTACACCCCCTCTGGGGTGCCTGGGCAAGTCTGATTCCCACTCCCGGCGACATCCCAAGCCGAGGTTCGTACCTTCAAGGTGCCCTTGAGCTAGTCGCCCAAAATTTAAACCACCAAGTTACGCCGAACACACTCTGCGTTCGTTAACTAGCCCGGTTAAGTTGTAGAGGCCGTAAAACCAACAGCGTAAGTCAATATAAAAAAGTTCCAAAAAATACTGAATAAAGAGTATCATAATATTAAGTATAGTAAGGATAATAAACGCAGGCATTTATGTATAACTGAAAGAAAGATAAATTATTTAGGCTGGTTTCACAGCTGTGCGGGAGACCCGCGCGGGTCGCCCGTAGTACGGGATACGGGATCTACGCGGAGGCAAGTCCCGTACAGAACAATCCGCGTCGCTGTGAAACGATGTTCTAGTGCCGCGTGGGTTTCCCGTACAGCTGTGAAATAGATCCTTTTGCTGTTTTGGGTATGTAGACTACCTCTAAATAAGGAAATACCTAGTTTTAATAATTTTTTAAATTCCGCGATTTGAACACATGTTTTATGTTTATCGGTCAGCTCGTGACCACGGCCATTGTAACATGGTCTAAACGTCGAGCGAAACGTACATATTTTTACCTAAATTAAATAATACGTGATAAGTCCCGATAAACATAAAACATACCTAGTTCTTGATAACAATAGTGTTTTAGTCATACGTAGTTTTAAATATATTAGGTCACACACTTGTAACGGCATACTTACCTATTCACTACGTTATCTGACCTTCAGAAACCACATGTGATATGACAATGTTGCACACAATTTACCTACATTAATAACAACTAAAAATCTACTTTAAAATCCTAGAGAGATAAGAGAATTTATTTTTAACTTACATTAATTAAAATTAGAATGATTTAATAACTTACAAAATCACTTAAAGAAATCAGATATGCATAGATTTTTTATGCATTCTAAAAGATAATATTAATTTCAGCCACTTTTACAAGTAAAATTCAAAATATTATTCTTAACCGTGAGAAACCTGACGATCAAACAAATATAAATTAAAAGTATTACTTTCGATATAATATGAAACTAGCGGAGAAACTTTGTTTTCGTAGTTGTATAGGTATTTTGTTAGGAATTCAAATTATTTATTTGTCAGAACATGGTAGGTACACATACATATAAAGTATCATACATGGTCGTAAGAATGGAGACGTATCTCATGTCCTTGCCTGTAACAGCGTACAAATGTAAGTTTTTCATATATATTTTTATTCGTTTTTATTAAAGTAAAAAAAAAAAGTTATTTTTTAATGTTACAATTTAAGCTGCCTAAACAAGTACTTATAGATACTATCCTTTGTCAACTTGGTCGTGCGTTAAACAAGCTTTCTGAATTTACAGCTGGTTAGTCACAATCACAACTTTCACATGCTTAGATATAGATAGCGCTTTATTCGTGTGATTTGCTAACAATCACTGGCGTATCAATCAAGAGAATGCGTGATCACTATTCTATGACGTTCAACCATCAGTGATGAAATATTGCAAGTACTTAGGTATGCTTCGTATTCTATGGTGGTATTGTATGCCACTATTTATTAGCAAACTTGTGTAACATCTATTGGCGCGCCTTGGCACTAAAACCGACTAGTATGCCGTGACGGACATGACGACATATGCCATCATATTTCACATCACCCGGCCTTTTTTCGAAATTGGCGATGTCGATAATATTTCAACGGCTTACTTTTTTCCCGGAAAATAAATGTCTAATAATAAATTATCTTTTGATTCATTCTCCATATCCCTGAATCTTTTCCCAAGTTTCGTTTTTGTCGTCACCACTGTCACATATTTTTTTTTATTTGAAACATCTATTGGTCACTGAAGCCGACTCGTATGGCGTGACGGACGTGACGACATAATATGCCGTCACGTTACACATCTACCGGCCTTTTATTTCGGAATGGCGATGTCGATAATATTTCAATGGCTTACTTTTTTTCTGGGAAATAAATGACTAGTAATATATATTTTGATTAATTCTCCATATCCCGAACCTTTTCCTAAGTTTCGTTTTTGTCGTCACCACTGGCAACACCATTAGTCTCGTCTAAATTGCATTGCAACACTATTGTAACGACACGCATTGTGTTCATTGCCCACAATTTGCATTTTATTGCTGCCCAAATTGATGTTTGATGTTGCTGCTCTTTGAAGGTTACTAAGCTTTCCCATGCATGATTAAGTCTGATGATATTTTTATGATATATATAATACCAGATACCTTATACACCGTTCAGCAGGCCGTTTTTATCCACGCCTAGACGCGACAAAGCTAGAATATGGATACGTTTGTCTTTTTACGGTGAAAAGACAATTTGTCCACGGCCCGTGCTAGGCCTGCAGGGGGGACAGACCTTTCATGGGAAAGATGAAATTGTATGAAAATGACATTTTGTGTTAACATCTCATGCTAATGTCATTTTTTCTGGGCAAGTGCCTTTATTAACTAAACAAAATACAAGCTAAAACTAAAACTACAAATACAGTTAGACTGCCCATAGACCGTTGAAGGTCTAAAGACAATCCAAATGCTCAAGCCCACTACCAGTTGGCAGCGTACCCAGCATGCTGGCGGCATTACCACGTTGAATGGCAATGCTTATGCGTTGAGCCAGAAACACGCCAGCATTTTGGTCACGCGTCGCATTAACCAGGCGCTCTGAAATATTTTTGAAAATGAGGTGAGCTAATGTCATTGTCTAAAGTAAAACAACAATAAATGCTGGCCTAGTGCGAGTCAATGGCATCGATTCTGATGTACTCTAAACTAAATTTGACAGCTCTAAAATTGTTGCCATCCTTCTCTCACATATTAAAATGAAAAGAGAGGCAGATAATTTTAGCCCTGGCAGATTGGTTTAGTTTAGCGAGTGGTATGACAGAATCGACGCCATTGAAAATTTCTGTTCACCACCGGTTCTCGTACGATCACCGAAGGGCGCGATCGGTACTTGCCTGAGCTTGACGTTTTTGCACTACTTTTATGTACTTTAGTAGTTGACATTTTATGTTGTGGTACGGAACCCTCGGTGCACGAATCCGACTCGCACTTGGCCGGTTTTATTTCATTAGAAATGTTTCTGCAAAGAAAGGTATAATCCCACTATTTTTTTTCATTAGATAATTAGATGTACCTATATCGCTGCTATAATTATTTACCTTACAATACAATACAATACAATATTTCTTTATTACACACCGAAAATACAAATGAAACTTAAACTAACATAAAAAACAAATATACGGCAGTATAATGGGTGGCCTTATCGCCTTAAGCGATTTCTTCCAGGCAACCTTTGGATGGACAGGACTAAAGAAATTTAAAAACGGTCGGTGGTGTACATAAAATAAACTTAAATAAATTTATATATCCCTACATATATGTATACAAGAAATACACAATACTACATACATACTTCTCTATCTTCTCTACATAGTATAAATTGAAGTCGCTTTCCGTGTCTGTCTGTATGTCTGTATGGCCGCTAACTCCTCCTAAGCCACGCAACGTATTTTGATGCGGTTTTCACCATCAGTTAGATACATTTTCAAGGAAGGTATATATGTAACTAGCGACCCGCCCCGGCTTCGCACATAAATTACACCTGTGCGAAGCCGGGCGGGCGGGTCGCTTTAAATATAAAAGAACTACACAAAAAGTAGTTTTGTGGTTACCTTAGAACGTAACCACAAAACTACTTCCAATGTAAGTAACATGAGTCCAATGAGAGATTCAAGTAGCACTGCTCTTGAAGTTTCGGATCGAATTTCAACCTCCAGTCACGTAAGCCACTGCAATCGCAGTGCCTCGGCTAAAGATAGGCGAAGTATATCATTAACTGCGGTTAAACTAATGGAATTACTATAGGTATGCTATATCTACCTTGGCAGCCTCTGAGATCTCAGCAAAACACTCGCCGTCTATAAATTAATTAAATAGTTGGTCCAGTTGGTAGTGAACCTACCTTCTGAGCTTGGGGGCGTGGGTTCGATTCCCACCTAGGACAAACATTTAAGTGATGAACATTTATGTTTGTTCTATACCTGGTTGTTAATATATATTTAAGTACTTATATGTATTTTAAAGTATATATGTATGTATGTATATCAGACTCTAGCAGCCATAACACAATCTTTGCTTAGTTTGGGGTCAGATGACGGTGTGTGCAAAAATGTCCCCGAACAATTATCTTTAAAAACCGACTTCAAAAAACCACAAAATAAAAACTTTCTAAGTTAATATAGGTATTGACGAACATTCATAAAAAAATTAAGTGGCCGAATTGAGAACCTTCCTCATTTTTAGAAGTGGGCAAAAAATGCGTAGTCGACTGATTTGACAAGGATGATTTTCTTTCAACTGAATTGTTTTTTAGACCCAGCCAACGACGTTCTAACTACTGACTTGTAATTTATTCAAGCCTTATCTTTTATTTTAGTTTTTACTTGGGATAGGTACCTTACCTGCCTTAAGAAGTTAAGGGGGTGCATAGTCAAGCGTGACAACCCCCTTTTTTCATCTTTCCTTTTGAGAGGAAATTGGCGTCGCACATCTTGTGTATTTGCTAGTGTCAAGTTTTACGGAATATCGCCAAACAAATCCTAGTCACAGCCAGAGCCCAGGAAAGTTAGTCACGGTCAAGTCCAAGTCATGCCCTAGGAAAGTGGTGGAGATTTTACATGAGGCTTCTATGGAGTTTTGGAAACAACACGAAACGTCATTTTTCACCTTGTTATTTATTTTATTTACATCACGAACTCTCAATAAATTATTATCCACCATCATATCTACATATTAGATACCTTGAGTACCTACTCAAAAATACACAAGTTTAGGAAAATAATACTTACAATGTGGTGATATGTTTTTTCACGTTGGCGCCAAAGGCGAAAAAAACATGTTTTAAACGGTATCTTTTTAATATTTTTTTTTTAACTTATATCTTTATTTGACTGCTAATACCAACTTGTAAAATGTTCTCTATATTAGGGAAATTATGGAATCGGTACAATACCCAAAATTACTTTTTAAAACATTAGGTTTAAAAAAAGTTGCCCGTGTTGCCTAAAAACTTACCGTATGTAGGTTATTCAAACAAAGTTGGTTTAAACTTATCACCTCGTTATTTATTTATGTAAATAAGTGTCTACGAACTATGCAAGTATTTACTATGTAACAGTGTCGTAATCATTAATGTATAGCTATTTCATAAAGTAACGTGGGCTAACAACGCATTTACTATGCACTTTGGCTTAAGGCAAAATAGCTATTTCGTAAAATAATCAGCATAATCTCTCAGTTTATTAAGTGACCATGTCTGTGACGTGACCTTTCATGAAACAAGAATCTTCCATCTACCCACTACTTGCCATGCCAACTAAAAATAAGAATACAACCTAAGCAAAAAATGAGAAGCAAGCGATAAAGTAATAAAAAGAAAAAAAATAAAAAGGCGCGAAGCGACGAGATAAAAAACTCTGTAATTGCATGTTACGAAACTCGAAATTTTTACTTACCAAAAACGTTATGTAGGTGAAGTCGCAACAAAATTCACGTTCCGAAAGCAAACAAGGCCCATTCTGATCCAGGATTACCAGTTCAAAGCTTTGTTTAATTCATCACTAGTTCCAAACACGGAGAGCAACTTGTCCTGATCACTGTTTATTTATTTGTTGACACACAACAGGCTACAGTCGCGGTAGCATCTGGACTTCACTTTAGCGATTTCACTGACACGGTAACTAGTTTAATGTTTTTATATCACTGGTTTATTCACAGTAAATGTTCAGATGAAAAGAAACACTTGCAGGTATACGGGCAGGCAAGGAGGCAAGTGGCTGTGTACGAGAAAAAAACAAAAGTTCACAACGCGCACACACAACCTTCGCGGGCGAGGCAGCGCAACAGTGTGTGTGAATGGGCACAAGCGGTACAACAACAATCTACGGCGCACGCACGTACTCCCAGCTTAAACACGGTTGCCAGTCATACGCCGAAAATAAATCTTATCATTGTTATCTACATCGATTATGAGGATTGGCAATGCACTTGGTAAGAAGAAGTCCTCAACCAAATCTGATGACAGAATCGTTTTAAACGTCCTTGATTTGACTGATAACGCTACCAAACTGTTTTTTTTAAATGTTGTTTTTAATAAAATATGAACATTAACAGAACCGATCATTAGCACAAAATCAAAATGTGTTCAACATTAAGGAAGATAATATATTATAAGCATTTTAATGTTTTGCTAGACAGAGAGCGCACTATACTTACCTACTAAAGATGTCACTTGTGAGTAGTGTTACCAAAGGGTTTTTTTCTGTCTTGAAAAAATATTAATCTTTTCCATGTTTTTTATTGGCACGTGTTTTTTCATCACAAATTTCAGTTATCATTAAAATGACTGTTCAGGAGTTTATATTAAACTAGTAGGCCGCCCCTGCTTCGCACGGGCGAAGCCGGAATATATAGCCTATGTCAACCGGGGATAGTGCAGCATCCCAACAGTGAAATAATTTTTCAAATCGGTTCATTAATTTCGGAGCCTATTCAATGCAAACAAACAAACAATCAAATCTTTCCTCTTTATAATATTAGTATAGATATACCAATATTTCAACATCTTACAAAATTTTAAAACTACTACATTACAACATTAATTGTTACCTACGCTACACAAACTCAATACTGACACATTTTGTAGAAATGGGACAGAAGTAGGTAATTATATATCCCTTCCTAATCCGAACAAAATCATTAAAACTTATAGTTTTCTAATCGAATTAAATAATTTTTACCTATAAGACCTGTAATTTTGTACAAATCAAACACCAATGCAATTATTCAAAATTGATTAATGGCATCAAAAACCTAAATTTTGAAATTATTATGAAAGTATTATGAATTTGGAAAAATAATAAATGTTCTTTAGTACTATTTTTAACAGAAGCTAGCTTAATTTTAAAACGCAGTAAAATTGCTTACTTTTTTACTCACGAAAAAAAAGTGAAAGATAATAAAATGATACTCATCAATTCTATAAATCCAACTAACATAAAAAATTACCTTAATATTTACTCCACAAAACAAAGGAAACTCGCAACAATGGCAGCACTAAACTCTGGTGGCGTTCCCTCCAAGAAGTTTACCGTGTACGTATACGAAATCTCCCTCACACATAGATACCTCGCTTATGATTGGCGAAGACGTCGTCGAGTGCTACCTCCGCCCGCGCATCAACGTCCTTGCGGCCAGCGACCGAGCCTGCTCGAAGCTTTGGTTTCCAAGTTATCGTTAACTCAGGGTCCCAATACTGGTACATAAACTGTGGTTGTGGTTAACTTGCCGGAGTTTCATTACCGTAACACCGGGGCACAGGGGTTCACATGAGATGGGCTCAGATTATGTCAATTAACCTGACATTAGATTCAAAGATTTGATTTTAGAAGCCCGTATTCGGATAGGATGTGTCAAAAATAACCATTAAACAGAAACATTGACCTATATGTATTGCTTTGAACAGAAACAACATTTTTCAATCTGAAACTAAAATTTTATCCTAACAATATGAAAGTTTGGAAATGAGGCTACCACAACTTCAAAAACAGGCTTATTTTCTTGCTTATTTTAATCTTACATTAAATTTTATCTTCCTCACTCATTTTAAATTAGCCGAGAGAGCGAGACGAAGCTTAATGTAAGATTCATATGAAAATGTTTTCGAGGATTTGGTACGAGGTAAGAAAGTATCCCTAAACATGAAATGATTGTAATCTACCTTTTCATGTTGGCTAGACAACCCAAGCGCTACTTTTAGTCTGATTTTGGGCCTAGAACACTGGGGGTTTAAATTAATGTAACATTCAAAACACAACAGCGCTCAATTTCTACATAGCCCTAACATTACGTATATTTAGAATAGCAATAACAGAGCTGAACCCAAAGAAACCAAAAAAAAAACAACATAAATATTTCAACAGTATTCTGAGGGCTGACATGAATCTATTGGCACCTCATTTATCAAAATTGAACTGTTAACCCAAGTTGATAAAACCAAAATAAAAAACTTGCATCTGCACTACGACCTCATTCGTCTAGAAAAATAACATTTCTTTCAAACAGCGTTTTTAGCAGCCCCTTTTTTCCAGGTACCTCCGCAAAAATATTTAAATGTAAAGGACAATACATTTGGAATAAATGGGCAGTCAAATTGTATTG
This sequence comes from Agriopis marginaria, assembly GCA_932305915.1. Lineage (NCBI taxonomy): Eukaryota > Metazoa > Arthropoda > Insecta > Lepidoptera > Geometridae > Agriopis > Agriopis marginaria. Next base: position 9,316,548 of record OW029933.1, read on the forward strand.
TTTACATAAAATGGGCCTTTACATTAAAAAAAAAAATTTGACGATTGGTAAGATTCGATTTCGTACCGGTGGCATAGAAACTCGAAATTTAATAAATATCAACAAATAAGCCGATTTCAAAATTAGTTAATAGGTACGCAATTTGGTTTATTTGATGAAATATTTATTTCGGTTATTTTGAATTAAAATCCATACTACTAAACTGATTTTGGTGAAATTTCTATGGGACTAATCAGAACTTTCAAAGAATTTTCCAAATCGGTTTATAAATGACGGAGTTCTGAGATAACAAACATAAAAAATACAATCGAATTGAGAACCCCCCATTTTCAAAGTCGGCTAAAAATTAATTTCGAGTTTTTTTTTTTATTCTTTAAAGTGTCGCAGTACAAACGCCTTTTTCATCGCTGAAAAAAGCAATAATTTGAAAAATACTCACCGACCTTGTTTGACCGATGCTCCAAGAGGCCTGCAGCAAGGTGCTGATCCTCCTTGGGGACGCCGAATGGCCGGTTCCGGACCACGCATAAGAGACCGTTCAACGACTTGGGTGTAAAGAAAGCCCGAGCGTGACTCCAACATGGTCGGAAGTTACCATGGTTGTTCTCAGTTACTATAAACCATTACTAATATTATAAATGCGAAAGTGTATTTGTTCCTCTTTCGTGCAGCAACAGGTAGACAGGACGGCGTGGTTAATGCATTGTTTCAGTTGGAGGGCCGGAAAGACAGGGAGTGACATAGGATTGACTTTGTTATATCGAAAGAAAAACAGTATGGAATGTCTGCGCGAATGCAACCGCGGGTTTCGCCAACGCTAGTTATCAATAAATTAAATGCTTTATAGAGACATTCATTTCCTTGTAATAACAAACGTTAAAATGCCTCCAGCTCATAGCAGTCTCAGGCACACGGCATCAAAATACCATTCCAAATTATTATGATGGTAATTATGTCGCGAGCTGATACTTCACCGAGCTAATTCAGACCGTGGGTGGCATACGAGCAGGGCTACCATTCAATTGTGTAACATCTACCACAGTAATAAATAATAATAATAAATAATAATCCGCTCAGTTAGAAAATCACGTGACCGCAAACCGTATCCGGGCGCGATAAGGTTCACGTTCGCGTGATTTTCCAACTGCGCGGATTAGGTGCCGCAATTAGCTGTTGTCCGTAAAGCCCCTGTGCTGAAAAACAGAAGAGCTAGTGGAAAATACACTGTCCACTTGTAATAATTTGTTGTATCAGCGCGCACAGATACCATCAAATCAATTGTTATCTTTTGAACTGTTTGCAGCCTATTGGACTATTCTCTTAACTTAAATGGAATAACGTTAAACTCAGATCAGACAAACAAGAGAGATACGCCTTAAAAGTACAATTATCGTTCGTGTTCCAGAGACAAAAAATTTAATTTTTTTTTCCTCTGTACTACTAACTTTGACAAAAAAAAAAATACGAGTATATACGGCTCACTTACTCTCAGGTTCTCGAATGGAGACCACGAACTGGTAAGCGCAGCTTAGGACGAGATGGACAGACGACTTAAAAGTGACCGCAGAGAAACGCTGGATGCAGGCCGCATCCAACCGGCTCTTTTGGAGATCGACGGGGAAGGATGTCCAGCAGTGGACGTCCTACGGCTGTAAGGAGGAACAATTTTTCGGCGTTAAATTTGTCTTGGGCAGATGGCAACCCTATTATTTAGGTGTACAAGTACAAGAAGGTACTTACATTTACAATATAAAAACATTGTAACCTACGCAATAAATACTTACAAATTATCGTAACACCGACCTCGAAGGCACACCATATTTGATATTACGGTATAATTTTGCACTTAGTATATTTGCAAATAACAAAAACTTTCATTTTGTGAAAATATGACTTTAATCCTTTATTCTGCACACTTTGGAAGGAAACCTTGTGGCAAGGCAATTGTTGCGATACAATACATCCTTGTTGGTGAGTTTTTGTCGATTTGCACCAGATATTTTATTTTAGTTTTATTTATTAATAGACCTGCATATGACCGCCAGCTCGCCTAATGTTAAGCGGTAATGCTATCTACGATGGTCAAGAAGGCCACGTGTAAAGTAGGGATGAAAAAATTAAATTTGACTTTTCATAACAAATACATAATGTTATGTTATATCATTAAATGGTTCTTTGGAAATGAAATTAAGGTTTGGTACATACTTTTTTGTTCAAGTGCCCCAATTGCAATATGTGGTACAAAAATTTGCGCTGGTGGCCGGTCGGTAGCATGTGCATATTAAAATCTGACGGCACCCGATTCAATTCTGGGCCCTGCACCAATGATTTAATTGGTTCTTAAATAAATTATGTGCAGTTTCAATGCTATCGATCAACAACGGTGACGGACAACATCGTGAGGAAACGGGTATGTCTAAGAACCTCAACACTATACTAACACATACTAAATGACTTTCACCAACATGCACTGGGCCAGCATGGCGGGTTAGGGTATCCTCTCTCTCTGAGAGAAGGCCTGAGCTGTGGCCTGAGTCCCAGCAGTAGGAAAATAAAATAATCATGATGATGATGATAATTATGATGATGATAATGATGATGATACATAAATTAAATAAACTACATAAACCGTTACCGAGGTTTTATCTTTTTCAAAGTATAGTTTTAGATAGGTGTATTCCACTTTAATCACCTGGGTGATATCACCTGAAAGTCGACTCTTTAGTTAGTCGACTTTGATCTCCTGGGAATATAATCACCTGGGCGACTCCATTTAAATTATAATTTGAGTATCCTTTGATCACCTGCACCTAGGTGACCATAGGCGACTCGATTAAAATTAGTTTTGGTATCTTTTGATCACCCATGAATATAAATAAAAAATGGTTCGAATTAGAAAATTCATCATCATCATCAATTGCGTGAATGAGGATTCTTACGTCAACTGGACCTACCCCAAATTGAACCCGCGGGATAAGTTGATTACTATGCATCCCGTATCTAACGGTCGTTTGAAAATCGATAATATTGGCAACACTATGGTTGCCAAATGATTCGACTCGAAATTACTCGTAAACCAAATAGAATAAACAAAAGATGCAATATAAACTTTGATCTTTTCTCCTATCCATCTTTTGTTCATTATTTGTACCGCAATTGTTAATTTAATAACAAACAATAATTAATAACGGCCATTATTATTGCAGTGCACCTATCACCCGTCGGCATTTTGTATCTTCACAAATAAACAAAGTAATAATTAAGTGATACAAAACGCAATTTACGTTCTGTTGACGCACCCGTGAAGGCCAGAACAATATTGCTTCAACGTGTTTATTAATTTCATGGTTATTTTTATGATATTTACTTCAACTTATTAGCACCTTAATTATCAGCTATTAGTTTAGTATGTAAGTAGTTAAACTAAGGCTGAGCTTAAACGAAAAATGTGAATCAATAGGTTACAGTCCGGCCCCTGAGAATGCATCTGACAGCTGCAATGACATTGTAATAAATATTTTCTTTTCATATTTTACTTGTAGTACCAGCTACAATGTTATATTCAAAAAGCTAGTATAAGTGATCAGAATTTACTGTTTTCGTTTAGCTTTTTACAATGTTATGGCAACTGTTAGACGCATTCTTTTAGCAGTCACACTTTAAGTACCTATAATATTTTTTTATGTTCATAGATGTTCAATCTAATTTAGATTTCTGTCGGTCATAAATTTTTCGTATGTTCCAGAAATCACTACGAAAAAATCACATAGGTACAAACAAAAAAATATCAATACCTACTCATGGAATGAATTAAGAATACAAAATCGAAAAATGCTGTTGGTTGAGTAAAGATTAAAAATCGGTTGAGATAGGAAAAACATATCTACGTATGAAATCTTTGGGAAAATCAATGTGGAATGAGACGTCATGGATGAATATTTGGTAACTTATCAATCGGTCGAGTACTCATTGGAAAAATGAAGAATCATATCAAATCACGACATCGCTGTCGGTTGAGTAAAAACAGAAATCGGTTGAGTTGGGGAAAAAAAACAGTTGAAAGTGACGTCATAGGATGAATATGAAACAACCCATTGCCATAAAATATCCACATATCATGCTACGCAGTTCAAACATAGTCCTACAAAACTAAGGCATATGGCATCACGAATATTATCTGAAGAAGACCTTGCTCTTCCAATGTGTACACGAGATCCGTATGTGCCACGGATCCGAGATAAGATAAGCAAGGGACCTGCTTAATCTCACCGGTTTATACGACAAACGTCACTGTTTGGCTCATGGTCCATGAGAAAGTACGTACCTACGTAAGGAGTGAACACTGCATTGCCAGACAGTATGTCCGTTTGTTGGCAGCAAAGATAATATAGCCAGGGTTAGTAACCAGTAATGCAGCGTCCTATTATACTAGGTCCAAGATTTTTGGACTCTAACAGATACAGTAGATAAAAACTACTTGACCTACGAAGCTGAAATTTGGCAGATAGATTACTTATGGGATGTAGAGGTCCGCTAAGAAAAGATTTTGCGAAAAGGCCGAATTAAGGGGGGCAAATGGGGACTGAAAGTTTTTATAAAAGACTACGCATACAAAGTCGCGGGCAACAACTTATTCATTATATAGATGCATAACATGAAGATAGGCTTGATTTTGCCCTAGTCCCACATTTCTACTGGCGCTAATGGTGACTGTACAGACCTGATACAAGATGTAGAAGTAATCCGACACCGATTTGTTACGCTTTATCGTTCCGACTGTCCTTGATCGTGGTTTAGATTCGTCTCGCGGTTGACGAACATCTTTACATTTTGATTTTGTTTTGGTAGCGTATTACATCAGTGTATTGCCTTGTTGGTAGAATTGGCTATCGTATTTTATGTGATAAAAACTGATACAAGTAATAAATTCTCAAAAGGAAGTCGTTTGTATAAATTGGACATGTTTGCGGACGCGCATATAGACGGTTTTGCCGCAATCATGCGCAAACGCGTAGCGTCCCTGATGCGCCGCGTGCGGGACAGCTCCAACAAATACCTTCAGCTATTCGCCTGGCGAATGGACCTGGACTGCCCAATAATGTAGGACTGGACCAGAGTTCATGTTGAGCATTCCGGGTCTAAGCCGAAATATAGATTAAGATAAATTATTGATATTTGATTTTACTTTGAATTTTATTTGATTTTGATTTTTATGTTATGTGTATGTAATATTATTTAAATTTTTGACATCTATACTATCTATACTAATATTATAAAGAGGAAAGATTTGATTGTTTGTTTGTTTGTTTGCATTGAATAGGCTCCGAAACTTCTAAACCGATTTGAAAAATTCTTTCACTGACGGGAAGCTACACTATCCCCGGGTGACATAGGCTATAATCTATACCCGTGCGAAGCTGGGGCGGACCGCTAGTTTTGTATAAATATGGAATTATGATTTCTGAAATAAATTGAATAAAATCGCAAAAACCAAATGCATGATTATTATTTTGATACATCCTAAGAAAGCGCACTCCTTGCAAGGTTGGTTAACGCCAGAGCTATCTGCTGCAGCTGACAGAACCAAAAAATTTGGACTGGGTACCTATAGCGTGACCTACTGACAGACCTGTGTCCCAGAAGTGGAAACATGAAAGGCCGATGATGATGATAGCGTGACCTAATATAGAAGTGTGATATAGTTATGCCACTTACATACTAACCAGCCAGAGCTTGATTTTTCGAACATTACCCACATTTCTAAATTAATAAATCTGTGCATAAAAAAAAACTAACTAGGCATTATCTTTAAAATAACATTACAAGTGGTATAAAGCAATTTTCGTATTGACATTATAAGATGGCGAGCAGATCGAAAAAATCTTATTTAAAATAATTGTTTTTATTTGATCTCTTCTGCTAAAATAATTAACATAATTATTAATTTGAGAATATTTGCAATATTATTCTAACAAGTGTAAATTGTTTTTTTTTAACCCCTGATCAAAGAGCTGATAATCTTCAAACTGCTAAACAGAATTTCTTGAATCAAAGCTTCTAACAACACTCTCGATCAAGTCACCTTTCAAACATCAAAAATTATATCAAAATTTGTTCAGACGTTTGGGAGCTACGATGCCACAGTAAAAAAACTAATCAGATTATTCATTCTTACTCAGCGAATTTTTATCTGTAAAAATTTTGCAACTGTACGAATGAGGTAGGCTACAGTGAATGAGCACGGCTGTAAGCAAGGTAAACCTTCTCATCACATCATGAGCCAGTAAGCCTCCACTCCTGAACAAAGGCCTCCCTCTTAGAGAAGGTTGTTGCCATCCCTACGCTTGGCAGACGGCTTGAGGATCACAGTACGTTCTGGTCGCAGTTTTATGACATAACCGGGTCCACACAGTCCACGCACGGGAACATTAAGTATGCGTTAAGCTAAGCTAGGTAAACCCTCACTGATCTTCATCTCTCTTCATCTAGTTACCGACTAATGTCATCCGAGTAATAAAAACCGGAAAGTGTCTCTGTTACAAAATTCCAAGCCGAAATCGAACCATAACGGCACTTCACGTGCGCGTGGGCAGGTCCTCAGATATACTCAACATTGAACATTATTCTTGACTGTTTGTACGTCTGTACGTTCTATCTATAACACGTTTACATGGTTACAGACTTACTTTGCTATTATGACTTTGACTATGGATATGATGTCTATAAAATTGTTTGACGGTATTAAAACTTCAGAATATTTCAGAACCTAACATTGGCAAATTTGCAAGACATGCGACGCCTAGATACAAGAGGAACGCCGCATTATGGCGTCTTATTTGTGATATTATTGTAAATTACTTGCAAAAGACTAATGCAGTTATTTATTGTGACCAAAAGAGTGTCTCTTTTATACTCTGCAAGTCTGCAGCCTCCATAATTATTTAGAATGGTCATGACACGAATCGTTCTTACATTACCTACTTCATTATCATCATCATCAGCCAGAAGACGTCTACTGCTGAACATAGGCCTCCCACTTTAACCTCCACACTGAACGACAGCCTGCCTTTTGCATCCACTGGATGCCCGCGACTCTCACAATGTCGTCGGTCCACCTAGTGGGAGGCCTCCCTACGCTGCGTGTACATTACCTATACTTAAATTCATTAAAATGTGGTCCACATCCATCCTTTTTCATAGTCATTCCAGATGGGTTCAATTCAAGCATATCCCCAAACAAAAGCTCTACACAATACAATGCAACACAACCGCAGCTTTGCACACTAATACTTATTCTGTGTGTGCTATTTTAGTGACAACAGCACCTTTTGTGCAAGTTTTTATCGCGTGCCAGTGTGGTCTGTCGATAAAAAGTACCTACCTCCGTCTGTGGCAGATATGCATTTACAACGTTAACAAAATAATTCACAAACTTTGTGAACACTTTCAATGGGAACATACCTACTTAATTATGTACAAGCGTGATTGTTTGGAGGAATCATATTACCAGAACGACACAATATAAATCGATCAACCTGTGAAAAACTGAAAACGTTGGAATTTTACCATCAGACCATATGATTTCACTGTAGGATTTTAAGTTATTTTCAAAGAATACCATTGGATTTCTACTATATAATGCTTGTGTGTTCTAGCGTAGCCAGGTGTCCCAATTTGGGCGGGACGTACACGTTACAGACACCTGATTTTCAGGTGTCTGTTACCACGCCCGGATTTACCCTTGATCGCGACGCTAAACGACTAACGCTAAATGTCCTGATTTCGGATAAAACGATGAAACCTTTTTACAATACCCACTCGGAATAAGATTCATTTTTTCTTCGAAAATTTAGAACAAAGTCATTAAATAATAATTATTATCTTTAACCCTAACTATAGCTAGATGTGGGGAGAAGAAAAATTGTGGATTGCATATAAACACCCACATGATGTAATGAATTGAATGAAATTAATTGTCGGACGGACAGACAGACAGATAGCGTAGGCTTAGTAATAGGGTTCCGTTTTTACCCTTTGGGTACGGAACCTAATAAGGAATTAGACTACACCTAGACCCATTTTTATCTAAAACAGGTATTCTTGTAGAAAATTCAGAAGCTTATTGATTCTTGTATTGGTCATCATCATAAGCCAGAAGACGTCCACTGCTGAACATAGGCCTCCCCCTTAGACCTCCACACTGAACGACGGCCTTTTGGAAAAACTCAAGAGTCACACAGCGGGCAATGGAGAGAGCTATAATGATCCGAGTTTCTTTGCACGATAGAATCTGGCACGTGGATATTCGCCAAAGAACCTTGTAATAGTACATTGTTACCCCAGGGGTGAAAGTAACTTATTTACTCCCGAGACGGGGTTCGAGGGACTAAATAAGTATTTAACCCCGAGGTAAACACTATGCTTTTCATTACGAATACAAGGAAACAAAGGTTTTCCACTACTGCTTTAGCCTCTTCTCTTATGAAATCAGGCGTTAAATCCATATCGGAATCAGATGAACTCATTGTGTTAATACAAATCTGCTATACGGAAGTATAAACAAAACTATACAATGAGGATCGGATTTCCGCCAATTTTTTTTTTGGAACATCCTGACTGGCAAATGCACGAGAAGTGATAATCCGTCATAATCCTATGAAAAGAAAAAAAAATTGGAACATGCTTCAATACAAATGTGAAAATAGAACTTTTTTTCTATAATTTGAGTGTCTGTCAGTTGAAAGTGATTCTCCCTAGGGCTGAAATGTATTACTTTCAACCCGCTCTGAGGAGCGGCAACTTCAGACCTACTTTCCGAGTATGAGTAATGAAAAAGTCTTGTATTGGTAATACAATAAAACATACATTATAAACCTTCAAAGGCATACACAATTACACATACACGTACAGCGTACGGTGTATACAGTCTCTTGTAATTTTACTGCCATGTGACATGTTATTTCATCAATTAGCTTTTTAGCCTGGCTCTGGTTCGTAGTGGGCAGACCACACAATGACAACTACCTACTATTTACGTCGATCCGACAATTTCATATCATTATCTGAGTAAGTTTATTTCAGTAGAGTTCCAAGGCAGAGCACTTTTATTAATATGCAAGTACGTATCAGCGTTTTAATTTATGGTTTACTTGTGCAGGTTTTTGTACATCGGAAAATATTACGATAATCAAACGTTACTGTAAACGATTAAGTGTTTTTGTTTGTTCCTTTTTCACAAAGCTACAGAGCAACAGATCGACATGATTTAGTGATTTATGTGAAATTTTTCTTACTCTCCGTGCCTATTGCGAGTTTTTCAGTTGCGCGATCGCGTCAACGCTAACTACGTTTTATTTTTAATAGGCTTGCGTTTGACTGCCACCTCGCCTGATATTAGGCGATGATGCGGTCTACGATGGAGCACGCTTGCCTAGAAGAAACTGATTCACTCGTGATTTGGAGACACACAGATTGTACTTTGTATGAAATAAGAACAGCGCCATCTATCGCTTTGTAGATGGAACTGCTCTTATTTAAGACAAATCATGATCGAGTAGATAAACGCAATTGAAGGGCAGACACTGCCCTCCAGCTATATAGGTATATATATGCAAAAAACATTTCGATTTGTTGCTCTGTTACTGCGTGAAAAAGAAACAATCAAACAAAACAATACTCCAAAAAACAAAATATACGCTTTCTCATTTATAATAATTATTATTATCTAAACTAATATTATAAAGAGGAAAGATTTGATTGATTGTTTGTTTGTTTGTTTGCATTGAATAGGCTCCGAAACTTCTGAACCGATTTGAAAAATTCTTTCACTGACGGGAAGCTACACTATCCCCGAGTGACATAGGCTATAATTTATACCCGTGCGAAGCTGGGGCGGACCGCTAGTACTATATATGATACGATTAATACCTACTTGGAATCGTAAACATATTGATGCAACACAAACAATGATCTCATCACAATCGGTGGATAATGCGATAACGCAGGTGAAGGATTATCTGTATATAAATATCCTCTCATGCAAGGTATCTATGTTTATCCGAAACATTATCTATGTAAGATATATTTTATTGTGAAAACGTTTAAGTATAATTATATTCTGTAGTATCTAGCTAAACCCGCTTTTTTCATCCTTCCATAGGTAGATATATAGGTATTGTTGTTGCGATAGATTTTTTGTTCTTCATATTATTTTATTCGTTAAAAAAAAACTCCTACGCTCGGATCCTACAGGTTAATTCTGTTCGGTAGGTGGTAGTTACAAGATGGGAAATCAAATTGTTTTTTCGTCCTGTATAATAATACTAGTAGGCCGCCCCTGCTTCGCACGGGCGAAGCCGGGATATATAGCCTATGTCAACCGGGGATAGTGCAGCATCCCAACAGTGAAAGAATTTTTCAAATCGGTTCAGTAGTTTCGGAGCCTATTCAATGCAAACAAACAATCAAATCTTTCCTCTTTATAATATTAGTATAGATATATTTGCTCTAAAAACTGTTAACATTTAAGCAGTTCCAATAATATAATCCATCTCGACCTAATGTATACTTTCGACTACTAATGATTCGAGTCGTAAAGATGATATGATTTAACTATAGAAACAATTCTTAAAATACTTTCACGTGTGAATGTAACTAAGTGAAATAACAAGCTGGCGAAGTGAAATCCCCAACAAAAGATAATTGACAAAGTTGCCCGTGCGACGTGCTTTCTACGGTACGACCCGGACTCAAAAACTAGGCACCTTGGTATCAACTGGTATTCATAATAGGGTATTGAAAGCGGACAAGACAACAACTGGTACCCGAGTCTGTGCCCAAGCTTCCAAAGGCTGGGCGTTGTAGCCATTTAAATTCCTTAGTCCGCATTACATAAAGATTGTAAACTCTTTCGCGAAACTACATTTTTATCTATCTATCTCATATAAAACGCGATGTGTGTATTTGTGTATTTTCCCCATAAAATCTCATTGTTCCCCATGGACGCCGAAACGGCCAAACCGATTTTGATGACCTTTTCAGACAATCTTCAGAGTAGCCCAGCGAGTTATCCTGTAAAATTTAGTAGCGGTCGGATCAACCTTTTGTTTTTGGTGTTTTAATATTTTCACCACAGATTATCTACTAGTCAATTTTCTCTACAAAAACAAGAACAAGAATTAAAGTATACATTGATTTAATATAATTATAACATCATAGAAAAAAAAACAAAAACATCTAAGTCAAAGGAGGTTGCTATCGCTACCAAGGAGGTTGCTTCAAGGAAGTATATAACGTAGGTGAAACCACGGGGCGCAGCTATTTAACTATATAGCCAAGGAAAGGATAAAACAGATTTACTCAGACTTCGAGCAATTCATAGCTATTTATACTCACAAATAGAACTAAAGAATCTATGTTAGGTTTAGTTGTCAACTAGAAAGCTCAGTTTTTTTTTTCTTTTCTGTCTTCTCAAAAGGATGTTGGTTTCTCACGTCTTGTGCATTTGCAAGTGTTAAGTAATAAATTATTTTCAAGCTTTACTAAATATCATCAAACTAGTCATAGTCACAGTCAGAATCAAGCAAAGTAAATCACTGAAGACATGCTAGACTAGAGGGTTTCATGACGTTTTGGAAACAACACTAAAAGACATGTTTCAACTCATTTTATCACTTGCTTTCACTTGCTTTTTGTATTTTATTTTTATCATTTTAGGAGCACGTTCACAAGTAATAATAAATAATCCACCAATATTTCGTTTTATTTCGTTTCAAGAAAATATTACAATGAGGCGATATGTTTTTTCACGTTGGCGCCAAAACCTCCATTAATTTACTACCTACATTCATTACATCTAAAGAATTGTTGTTTTCCTCTCCGTCTACTTGGAAAAAAAAATGGTTTGACATTACTTTAACCAACTTAAAAAAAGCAGGAGGTTCTCAATTCGATGTATGTTTTTCGTATGTTTGTTACGCGATTACTCCGCCAATTATGAATTGATTTTGATAATAATTTTGTTTGTTTGGTAGGTCATAACTTCAGAGGATAAATTTTATAGAAATTGATTCAGCACTTTTTGAAAAAGTCAACAAAAACAAATATACGCACAGGTGACGTTTTTGGTTTGAGGTCCCTTCAGCAAAAGTTTTGATTAGGACTTTCAAACTCTGTTTTAACAGTAATTTTTCTACTTTTTAGTTTAAGTTTGTACATGTTGGTATAAAGTTATATCATTATTTACAGGACATTTACCGTGGTAAGGTTGTGGAATGAGCTCCCGATATTTCGGCGCAGTTACCACCACCATGTTTACGGAAAGACTGAAGAATGCAATGTTTATGTAGTTTTAATCTGAAGTCAGATGTAGTTGTTTTTTTTTTAAATTAATTTTCTTGTTAAATTGATTCGTCCTTGTATGGACTTCGAAATAGAATTCATTTGCATTGTTAAATAATGCACTAAAACTAATAATTTTGAAATTAGAACACTTCAGCCGATTTATGAATCCGGGCTTCGTATTCGTGACTTTGAAATTGTAAATTCTCTTATATAAACAACAACTCAGGTGGTACTAATAAGTTTCGAGCACTTTCAGTTTCTGTTATTAACATCTGTTTGTTGTTTTATAGATATTAATATATTCTAATAACTGTGTTACTTATAATACGAATACGATATAATATACAAAAAACTTTTTAAATGTTAGCTTTTAGGCATATTGAATTTAGTGTGACGTCGTTTTATTTTTCGCATTCTTCTCAGCAAACCCTTTGATTTTATGCCCATATCATGGAGATGCATAAAGCAATAACCGGTCCGCCATCTTCGGGAGTCCACCATATTGGATATAGAATGACGTCACTAAGCTAATCATGCATCGTCAACCAAACTAAACGTGTATGTAAAATTTCAGCGCAATCGTTTGGGGGATAACTGTTTTAAACTCAGTTGCAAGATTTGACCTAACAAGGCAAGTTAAATAAAAGCTTGTTAAAACATTACTAAACCGCAAATAATTAACTTGTTTGTCTTGTAAATAACTAGCGACCCGCCCGCCCGGCTTCGCACGGGTGTAATTTACATGCTAAGCCGGAGCGGGTCGCTAGTTATATATATTAATCTTCCGTGAAAATGTATCTAACCGATGGTGAAAACCGCATCAAAATCCGTTGCGTGGTTTAGGAGTTAGCGGCTATACAGACATACAGACAGACAGGCGCGGAAAGCGCCTTTAATTTATACTAGGTATGTAGAGATAGAGAAGATAGAGACAGAGAAGAAGAGATAGAGAAGAGATTTAGCTTAAATAATGTTGTGTTTGATTATCGCTTTTTTAATAAAACAGTAAAAATACCAAGAATACCAAGAATACATTTATATAGATTCAGATTATCTTCCAGAAGAACCTACGTCGTGACTGAGACCACACGCAACTTACCTTGACACGGATTCAATAATTATTACAGATACATTGATTGTTTTGTATTGATTGTAAAATATTTATCAATGCCATGATGAATAATCAGAAACTAACCTCTGTTTCTCCATCAAATCATTGATATAATTATAATTATGTAACCGGGAATTTATGAAACCTAAGAATTTGATCAATTACTAGGAAATGTGTATAATGCCGAGCTAATGTGAGGAAGTGTGAAAAATATTTTGTCAAAAGTTCTTTAATATATACATTTCCTTAGAAAATGTATGTATTTTCTAGGCATTTTAACCATATCCGAAAAGAAACTAGGAACTGTATAAAAATTAGGAAGTGCCTCGGTTAGATCCGACACGGAGCACCCAGACTTGAATTGATTAGGTTCGAAATGAGTGACAGATCTGACACGGAACATCCCGATGCCATCTAGTCTTGTAGTCCTACCACTAAACAAAAAGCGCGGGAGCCAGAAGCTCAAGAGAGGCCCTGAGTGTGGTGAATCGTCACTCAGGGCGACTGCTAGAGCTTTTGGCGGGAACATACCCGGAGTCCGACTTTAGTTGGTTCGAAATGAGTGACAAATCGGACACAGAGCCCTAAAGGTATCCCGAATTTAACACATTTCCAATTGATGATTAGGAAATGTATATACCTACCTAATCCAAATTATTGTAGTGTTGTAATAGTGACTTTTGTTTGGGATTTCTTTAATCATTTCGCATGATATATTCGTGCGAAATATCATACGAGTAATTCAAAAATTGAGACAGAACGATCGAAGGATATGACAAGAAACGAGAGCAGATGAATTGCTAACAAAGTGAAAACGCATTCTAAGGGACATGTTTGAAAGCTACAATGAATGCAATCATTGGAACACCAAGTGCACCTATACAAACGATTATTAAATATGATATTTAATATGGAACTTGCGGGACGACTCGCTCGATATGGTAACTTTGCAGCTTTCTACCCTAGAATGCCACTTAAACTTGACCCCCGGAGAAATTGAAAACTTCAAGATGTTAGGCTTTTGAATGTTTAAAGGTGTTTTGAGTGAAGATGCCAGCGCCGCTGTGGAAGGTCAAGGTTTTCTGGTGATGGATTTAGTTTCACTTTGCTTCTGTAAGCCTGAGGCAAAATTTTATGACTCGTAGGTGTTCTGACGTTCCGTTAGCATTGTTGTGATGATAAGTGCTAACATCTTTATTGGTGATAAATCATTTATTGCTTCCAATTGAAGTGATTGGAAATCTCAGCGTGTGTAGAAGTGGGCTGAATGGTCATTTGATGAGCTTACCGGCGTTTTTATTACTAACTAGCTGCGCTCTGTGACTTACCCTGTTTCATTATACCACACTACTACGGAACACGGAACGGTCGTACTAAGCCGAAAGGAGGTCCTTGAACTGATCATTAGTAACAACTTTTACAATAGGCCTATGTCCTAATTTATTTTTAATATCTTATTAAAAGCTGATCATAAATAGAGCCCATCAACGAAAACAAAATAAAAGTTAATTATTAAGTATATTCAACCTGAACATTTCTTCTATCTATTGATCAAAACGCGTGTGGAGGTGTCCGACCGTGAAATAACAAAACTTTATGACATCCGTTCTCTAAAATTAATATTTTGTTCTCATTATATTTGCATAAAAATAGAAGTTTCCTTCAAAACTTGAAAATAGCGTAGGATTGCTAGACATGATTTTTATTGTAAAAATTAACCAAAACTTCTTTTGTTCTACAAAATTCTAATTTTGTTCATACACAGATGGATTATCGGCTACTTTAAACCCATTTCATATCTTTTCCAATGACTGACACCAAAATTAGTATGAAATAAAGCTCTTTCCAAGCTATCGTGCCATTTTAGCCATAAAATACCGAGAACCCAAAACAACAGTATAAATTATAAAACCGCGAGTGAAATATAAAATCTCTAGTTTTCAAAGAACCAGATTTGTCACGATATAAATCTGGAGATTATGCAAGCGGCGCCGGCGCCGGTGCCGAATTTGGTTTTAAATGTGTAGCTGAAGAGCCTCCGCACACTTGATACTCTTGTGCTGGCTATAGTTGCATTGAGTGGCAAAATTTTATTATTTGCTGAGGACTTTTTTCTCTTTTTATTCAGCTGTACTATTTGAAACTAATTTAACAAAAACACAATTTCATTGGCCTGCGTCTTCCGGTTCGTGGTCTCCACTCCAGAACCTTTCTTCCCCATCGGTTATCGGTTCTTCGAGCGATGTGGCCTACCCATTGCCACTTCAACTTGCAAATTTTAACAGCTATGTCGGTGACTCTGGTTCTTTGGCGTATATCCACGTTTCATATAGGCATATTTTTCAAAGTCAGAATGCTAACACTGTTGCTCTCTGCTCAACTTTTCAATTGACATGAACGATTGAAAACTCATTTTAGTTTTCTTTTTCTTTCTTACCCACAACGGAACGGAGAAGGGATTTTTATGTTAATGTGTAGAAATGTTTGTATTTCTGACACCATTTTTCTCCAAAATGGCTGTACCGATTTGATTGCGGGTTTTTTGAAAGCAGGTTTATTTGCAGTAATACTTAGATCCATATTTGATCAAAATAACTCCAACGATTTAAAAGTTCGACCAAAAAACAGGTCGCGAATATTTAAATTTAATTTATTGTTTTCGTTCTTTTGTTTTGCGCTCACGAGAATACTTGGAAAGGCTTACCTGCGCCTAAATTAGGAGTGTGCGGTGGTTCTTAGACGTGTGTGTAGTGGACTGAATGACTGGCGACAACCGATTTCACCTATTTGGCACTCATTTGACGAGATTAAATTTTAAACCGGTTCTAACAAAACTTATTGTTTATTGTTGCTTTTCATGGTAGGTACGGAACGATGGCAGGTAAGTATAAAATATAAATTCTACGTGTATGGGAATCAGAAGCCAAACAAAATTATTTCATTTCATATAACTTTTCCAGCATGAAACAATTGACTACGAATTTTGATAAACCAAGCGTAGCTCTCGTCTGTAGAGTAACTTCCAGGCTTCACGATCTTCTGCAGGCTGTTGACCTCTCTGTATGACATGATATCTGCTTTTTTGGTCTAAGAATGCTCTCCTCGGTTTCCCGGTTCTCTCTTTCTCCTACCTTTTCCTCTATAACGGTTTTCATTTATTTGTCATGTCGTACGAGGTTGTCAAACATATTGACCACAGATCTGACCTGACTGTTCTAATCTCTATACCTACCCGTATACTTAGTAGTATTCTTTTCTCATCTCACAAAACCTAATACGTTCTTGGACTTTACGGCTATCTGTTTTAAGCGACTCTGTTTAGGTGATGAGAAACATTGTGTGACCGCAAACCGTATCTTGGTGCGTTAAGGTTCGCATTCGCGTGATTTTCCGAACTACGCTGTTTAAGCACTAATTCGAGCCCGCGGTAAGAGTTAGCCGTAAGGATTCAATACCATATTTCAATGCTTTCTAGATATTTCTTTGCCATCGTCCACGTCTCACTTACGAACAGAATTGTGTTTTTTTTGAGTCAGTTATATTACTCCCACACTCGAGCACGTTCACGAGCACTTAATAAATAATAATGCACCATTATAACACATTAACACAATACACAAGTATAGGAAAGTAATACAACGAGCCGACATGTTTTTTTCTTTGACGATGTACATAAAATCATAGGTTTTTTTCCACGTTGGCGCCAAAACTCATCCATTTGCTTTTTTTTATAATTTTCATGACCGTGGATTCAATGTCCTTTAGTCATAATATTAAACAGTTTACGTAATCTTAATAGCGTCAAACAAGTCATAATCACAGTCAGAGTCAAGCTAAGTAAGTCAAGTCAAACTCATACCCCTGTAAAGTGGACTTTACAAGAGGCTCCTATGGAGTTTTGGAAACAACAATCCATTTGCTTTATAGGCAATGCTGCCAGCATTCTGGCGCATTTAACTTCCACCAAGGGACTTTTAGATAAGTCATTCAGTTTAGTATTTTCTTTATATTCGTTTCAAGTACTAATTTAAGTAATTTAAGGATGGGGAAGCAAGGTTCTTGTGTGGAAACCACGAACCGGCAGACGCAGCGTAGGTAGGCATCCTACTAGATGGACCGACGACATTGTGAGAGTCGCGGGCATCCAGTGGATGCAAAATGCAGGCTGTCGTTTAGTGTGGAGGTTAAAGGGCAATGCCTATGTTCAGCAGTGGACGTCTTCTGGCCGATGATGATGATAAATTTGAGGTTTAATTATAGAACCTACTTGTTTACGAATAGATTTACACTATATAATATTATATTATACAAATATAATTATTATGTTGTAATCTTGTAACGGTACATTTATAAATCTCAAATAATAAAATTCTCATAAAATGTCCTTTTAGTTAAATACCTGTCCAATGTAGTAATATAATATGAATAATAAAATAATATCGCTGGAAAATTATGGGTAGTTACGCATACAAATGCTTAATTAAATACTCATAAACTGTCTAACTAACCTACTTAATATTAACAAACGTGTGATTTTAGTTTTGAACTAGCAAAATACGATGTAATTTTAGAGCTACATTTATAATTATAGGTATATGGGGTATAACAGAAAGGGGTGTTGATCTACCCATAAAAGTTAACGTGTAGAAATCAAATTTTCTAAATTCAAGTAAGAAAAAAATGTTTCCCGATACAAATTGATCACATTATCGATATTTTTGTATAAGCGAAGCATAGCCAAGGTTAACATAGGTACGTGAGTCCTCAGACCAGACAAACTAGGGAGATATACCTTAGTACAATTATTGCTTGTGTTCAAATGTCTCCGTATTTCATACGTTGTTCACTATGTAGGTATAGGTACCGAAAAAAAAGGACGGCACACTGACTTATTTTTCACACACACTAAGGGCGAAAGTACGCGTAGATGCAAATGAAGTTACTAGTGGTCCACATGCAAAGAAAGTTCGACTAAAAGCATCAAGCCTGATTTGGGCCAGATGCGTTCACGCCCGCAACGCCACTTTACCATGTCTTCCTTGTTTATCTAATCCATGGTCTTACAGCTAATGACGCGGGCTCGAATTAGCGCTAAAACAGCGCAGTTCGGTAAATCTCGCCAACATGAACCTTAACTCGCCGAGATACGGTTTGCGAATGCGCAACTGTTCTTATCACCTAACCAGAATTGTTTAAAACAGCTAGCTGTAAGGCCCCTCAATGTATGGGCGTATATAAAAGTAAGAGGGTGTCCAGACCCCCAGCCAAAACCCCCAACCAATTCTACTCCCAGGATAAAACGAAAAAAAACGTGGAATATTGGACAAAAGGCACGGATAATATTTGCCACAAAATATATGACAATGAACTAGTCTATGCGAGAGAAGCACTTACAATTCTGACTTTTACTGCCTGAAGTCCGGACAAAATCTTTGTACATAAATGTATCGTATACCCGCGGATCAATTTTCGCGGACCAACAATTGTTGCCAATTTTTGTCTCTTCTCAATTACTTTAGCCACGGTCAAAGTCAAAGTTTTCTTGTCCATAACTTTTTTACCTTGTTTGAGAATATACTATTATCTGGCCAATTATTTTTTATTAGTCCGAGCACGGACTCAGACATTTACTCAACGGCGTTTAAAATTCAGCTGCTATGCTTGACGATTATAATCTTCGCAAAATATAATAATATTTTATGTACTATCGAATATGCGCCAAAGCCTATTGGAAGAACTCTCGAACAGAATACATTTAGGCGCTGTATTTAATTTTAAATTTAGACACATATAAGATAAGTAGGTACTAAATTATTCTTCAAACGTGGACGGAAACGTGTTTGGAATAAACATAGACTTAGCACATTATGTGTTTACTTAGACCCAAAAAGGCTAAGTACTTTTAAAGTTTGGTCAATGGGAGAGCATTTCATAGAATTAACAAAAAAAAAAATTTTTTTTATTCTTTAATTCAAGTATTTTCCGATACTTTTATATCCACAACAGAATTCAGCTGGCAAATCATACTTATACTATTTCCAATTCTTTATTTGCTCTGACAGCCGCAATAACGTTGTAAAAGGCGGAATAAAAACATTTCTTTCTATATTTCACTGAAGTAGTATATCGGGTACCTGCTACAGAATTATCACACACATCAGCCATCAAACGTCCACTACTGGACAAAGGCCTCCCTCTTAAAGAGGGATCAATAATTATCAATTTAAATAACAGGCCAAAAGCGTGTGGAGACACGCATATTGCCCTACCTCTCTGTCCTGCGAGTGTGTCGGTCCAGTTTTTTTAATGCTGATCTCGTGGCAAGAGTAGAGTTGGATGGGAAGTAGTTAAGAAAAAGGTATCAGTAGAAAGAGGAAAATAAGGAAAAAATAATAATAAAAAAACTGGCTAAGAGTGTGTCGAGACTCGAGACACGCATAATAATATGATACGGTTCCGATTTGCGTAGACAGTCATATAATTGTATTCACATATAACCGGGCATGTATATTATACCCGGGGCAGTTATTTCACTTGAATTACGCACAAGTACGATCGTGTGTTGAGTATTGCTGCCACCTATTCGACGTAGCAGCCAAGTACCAGCCGGAAGCTTAAGATTCGGTACACCGGCGTGAAATGAAGCTGATTGGTAACAGCAAAGTTGAATTGCCATAGACCGTTGCAGGCCTATAATAATCCAAGTCCTAATTTGTAAGTTATCCTTACTAAATTCGGTACACCGGCGTGAAATGTAGCCGATTGGTAACAGCAAAGTTGAATTGCCATAGACCGTTGCAGGCCTATAATAATCCAAGTCCTAATTTGTAAGTTATCCTTACTAAATTCGGTACACCGGCGTGAAATGTAGCCGATTGGTAACAGCAAAGTTGAATTGCCATAGACCGTTGCAGGCCTATAATAATCCAAGTCCTAATTTGTAAGTTATCCTTACTAAATTCGGTACACCGGCGTGAAATGAAGCCGATTGGTAACAGCAAAGTTGAATTGCCCATAGACCGTTGCAGGCCTATAGATAATCCAAGTCCTAATTTGTAAGTTATCCTTACTAATATTAAAAATAAAAGCGAAATTAACTCTGTCTCTCTGTCTGGATGTTTGTTCACTTTTCACGAAATTTGGCCGGATGATAGTGTACATCATAATTATGGACGGATATAGGGTACTTATTCTCCCAGAAAATGCGGGAAAATTTGCAAATTGCGGGTTGCACCGCCGGGATTCAGGTAGTAATATATATATATATAGTACAGTAATAAACTTTCTAACTCATACATTTTTCTTTACAAGTTTGTGATCCGTTTACAGCCCTTCAATTAGTACCGGAAACAAACAAGCTCAGAGTAAGCTTTGGTGTTCGGAATCCTGGAACCCTCTAATGATATTGTCTTTTCCCACGAATCCTACACCTACGCTTTCGGTTGTACCTACATGGTAATAAGAATTTACACGCCATAGTATTTTTTATCGCGTAGGTATAGTTCCGCTTTTGACCACCAACTCACCTGTTGGTAAGCGACGATGTTGTGGAAGATGGAGCACGCAAACTTAAAAGAGACCTATTACCCTCTTACCCTGAAAAGACCTAAGTAGATTTATGTCTCTTATAAAAGAAGGAAGCCTCGGTGGTTTCATTTCTTGGCTATTCAGAGACACGCAGAACCACAACATTTATTACGTATCCAAGGAAAATCCAAGTGGCCCGAATTTTTATTTGTCTTGTAGTAGAAAAGGGATGGTAGGATAATTATGGTCATATATAACTCTGCTCAGATCAGACAACCAAGCGAGATATGCCTTAGTACAATTATTATTATGGTTCATGTTTCACCCATTTTTTCACTATACCTACCGCTAAACTACTGCCGGCACACTTACTAATTTTTCACGCACACTAAGAAACTTGCAGAAACACCAATGAACTAGTAGTCCACATGAAAAATAAAGAGCGTATAACTAAATGCATCAAGCCTGATTTAGGCCTGATGGATTCGCACCCGCCACTCTACCTTACCATATCTCCCTTGTTTTATTAGACCTCACTGATCCTAAACATGAAAATAAAAAAAACGTACCATTTAAATGTTTAACAGACCCAGTTAGGTAGGTACTGCATTAATCAGTGGATTAATTAAACACGACATTTTAATCACGGAAGAAGTTGGCCGACACAACTTTCATTTTAGCCCATAAAACATACTAGTGCCTACGAATACGCAATTTTAAGCGCACGGTAGGTAAAGTAACTTATAAACACACTCACGTATTTTCGGTCGAAACTGAACACGATTTTTAGAGTTCAATAGCAAAACGGAACCTTGTCTTACCACAAAAAGATAGTCATAGTTTTAACACAATACTTAGACTCAAAGTTAAGGAAGTGATTTATTACTTTCAATTTATACAAGTTATGAATGCTGATTTTAATAACCAAAGAAAACATTTATTTTGATCACAAAACATGTTGTGCATCAACATCATAAAACACAAAAACATACGATAAAAATAATTATTACAATAATAAATTTAAAAAACCGACTTCAAAATTAGTAAAATACGCAATTTTCAAGTTATTTTGAATACAAAATAACCTCACATAAAAAAATCTAAATCGGTTTATAAATGACAACAAATATAAAAAAAAAACACAGAATTGAGAACCCTTCCTTTTTTAAGTCGGTTAAAATACATAATACATATTCAGTCCAATTATTTTGAAATAAAAACCAACCTCATTAAAAAAAAAAACTAAATCAGTTTATAAATGACAAAAAAATATTTAAAAAATAAACACCTAATTGAGAACCCTTCCTTTTTTAAGTCGGTTAAAAAAGATAATACATATTATTCAGTATTGCCACAGAAGACATAATAGACAGTTTTGCTTAGTTGTCCAGTGCGACAAAAAAGGGCAATGCTCGCCACGCGATATTGTTACGGATTTATCTGAAGCGCTGATTTTCAGCACTGAGCTACTACGATACCGCACAATACCATTTTAACAAAAAGAGTAAATCCATTAGAAAAACAAAAAAAAATGTAGCATTTTTTAAGGGTTAGTTTAATTTTTTAACTTACATCATGGTTATATTTTCGCCGTACAAGTCACGATATTTTAAGTCCTACTTAGTATATTATTGTGAAAGATAACTATACCCGCTACAAGTAATAATATAAAAAACCATGGCTACAGAACCCTACCATAAGCATGTTACGATACGAACTTGACATTATTACTGCCTAATAAAGACACAACAAGTGAAGCGAAAACCAACCGGCTCGCCGCGAGGCCCGCAACCCAATTTGCTCCACATCTTTGTTTAATTAAACGGTCATAAATAACAAAATAATTAAGATCTCTTTACATGTAACCGAACTGACGACGATTTGCTGTAACAGTCACACACGCTGACTGGTTACTTTCCAAACTTGATTTTTAACACGCTTTTATTAGCTTCATCTATAGCTCATCATCATCACCATTATCATTATTATCAGGCAGAAGACGTCCACTGCTGAACATTAAATAGGCCTTCCCTTAGTTTTCACTCTTTTAGCAGTTCAAATGCTCTCGTTTCATCATCATCATCATCATCCACAGCTTTCCTTATCCCACTGCTGGGTATAGGCCTCTCTCTTGCTATGCCATCTGCCTCGGTCCTGTGCTAATCTAGTCCAGGTTCGACCCGCGATAGTAATAATATCGTCGACCTATCTTGCAGCTGGACGACCAACGTCTCGTTTACATCTTTAAAAAATTACGTATATTTATGTAAGAAAAAAGAACTCGTTTCCATTTTAATATGGCCCAATACACATGGAGAAGATGATCTCATGGAGCCGGGAGGTTGATAGTGGAACTCTTCAATAGTTAAGCAATGTGTTTTTTTGTTTGTTTTTAAACTAGGTACCCATTATAATTTTATGTTAACTTCAGTAACAAAAGAAGTTTTTGTACTAGACACATTTTTGTAAGAAATTTGTTGTAGCCAGTTGCACCCATATAAACGAAACGTCAGTCATCAGAAATCAGTTAGCAAATGTCATGCGGAGTTCAACGCATTGATCTAAATAAGAATATTCAATCAAGGTTCACTCATAGAGCCTGGTAACAGATTCTCCTTCTCATTTCCGTTCTATTTACTTCTCTTTTCTGTGGTAAGAATCAAGCATATATCGTTAACCTGCAGATCCTAGAGCACAAGATTGCAAAAAATATCATACTGAAAGAATGACGGCCCTTACATTCCAGCGAATAATCTCTGCAGTTACCTTCACAAATTACAGCTATGGCGACAGATCTGTCAAAGATCTCATTTGAAACGGAATGACTTAGTTTCCCAGAACGACAGTGCTCACCTACCGTCACCATAAGTGCCGTAATGGCAGTTCTCGGAGCCACTAATGGACCACGTCCGCTGCGCAGCAAATAACCTTTTGCGCCCATCTTTCACTTGTCTTGGAAGTTGGAACCAAGATAAATGCTCAAAATGAAAGACGCCCATTATCTTGATTTACTTAATTTAGGTTTCTACAATAGGAAGTATGCAGCTTTTGCCACAGAAAAGATTTGTTTTGTTGAAATTAGAACGGCTTTCCGGGCATTTTTGTAAGAGTAGTAGTCTGTTGCACCCATATAAACGAAACGTCAGTCATTCGAAATTATTTAGGAACTGTCATGCGGAGTTCGACGCGTTGGTCTAAATAAGAATGTTCAATCGAGGTTCATTCATAATGCCTGGTAACAGATTTTCCTTCTCATTTCCGTTCTGTTTACTTCTCTTTTCTGTGGCTTTTACCATATAGCATTGGTAGTCTTTGTACAAAAATTACCAGAGACAAGAGAAAATCAATATCAGTTTTTAATTGTTTTATTATTAGATAGGTACTAGCTATGCAAAAAAAAAGTTAAAAAAACCGATTTCAATATTAGAAAATACACAATTTTGTTTATTTGGATGACATATCTTTTCCAGTTATTTTAATTTTTTGACTACTGAACCGATTCTGATGAAATTTCTAAGGGACCAATCTGAAAGTTTATCCTATCAAATACAAAAAGTGTTTTCCAAACCGGTTTATAAATAACTAGCCGTTGCCCGCAATTTTATACGCGTAGACTTTCATTCCCCATTCCCCCCCCCCCCCCCCCTTAATTCAACCCTTTCGCAAAATCCTTACTTAGCGGACCTCTACATCCCATAAGGAATCTCAGCCAAATACCTGCCAAATGTCAGCTTTGTACGTCAAGTAGTTTTTGAGATTTTGTGATCAGTCAGTGAATGAGTAGAGCATCGAAATTCACTCTGCGCGACTAGACTAGTCATAACTCTGCGACGGAAAGGGTTACACGAGCTGTTTGAGCCTCGTCATGTGGATATTAAGATGTTCTAAAAGGTTAGCTAAGCAGAATAAAAATAAGTAATCGAGTAATTGAAATAAAATAAAATAGTACAATAATGTAGCGATACTATATTACCCACCCTGATTTTTATTACTCAATTACTTAGCTGTGCACCGCGATTTCACCCGACTGGACATATCCCCAGGGATACATTTTATCGAGATAAAAAGCTTATATCATCCGGTCGTCCAAATATCTCGATGCAAAAAATAACGTCGATTCGTGTTTTTTTTTAAAAATAGAATAAGTGACAAACAAGCTACGGTCTACCTGATAGTAAGTGGTCACCGCAGCCTATAGACACCTACAATACTCGAGGCAGCCAGTCAGTGCGTTGCCTACCTACCTTACCTACCTTGCGTTGCGTAGGACTCTATTCACCCTTCGTTGCCCTGTTAAAAAGGAACAAAGAAACACTATCGAATTTATAATATTAAAATGACGAAAGGCGCCACGTATGTGATAAAGTGCGCCCACCATCTGTAGTAGAGTGGAAGAATTAGAACATTCCACGTTTTGCTGCGAAGAAAAACGAAATGGCCATTGTCCTAATCTGTTATCTAACGACCTTTTTTCATACACAAAAGCAATGCAACAAGTCTACAACAAAGTGATTTCCTATTGGAAGTTTTCACAATGCTCTACCATCACGTCCACTCGTGCAAATCAACAATTTCACATTGCATAACCAAAGCACAAAAACCATCTCTTACCCGTTACTCGGCCCGGAACCAAATCTGCATCGCATCTGACAATGCACATCAACGTGGAACATTAAGATCTTGATAAGTAACAATGTTTTCATACATTGAACGAAATCCTTTCATACCTCGTTAAGCTAATTGTCTCTGTCATCATGCCATTCAGAATAAAAAGATCCCCAAAACCGGTGTTTCACGAATCAACACATCAATGGATCAATACAGGTTGTGACCGCAGGCTCGCGGAACTATTGGCCTGAGTTGGCGGCGCATTCTCAGTCTGGGACAGGTATCCATGTAAGGAAGACGACCTGGACAGCCTAACTGTAAGCTGCAAAAACAGCCCTCTAATTGCAATCGAACGGGAACTACATGACGTTGATGTACGCTTAGAGGGCAAATAAGACATCTGCTAATTGGATGATTTCAAATGTAATCACGGGCCCGTGATTATAGGTGCAAATATACAACACGCAAGAAATTTATTTTCACAACTAAAAAAGAACTATAATTATAGAAGTACTTTATTCATTTTCTAGTAACTGCATGGGGCTTTTGAAAAGGGCTGTTAATAGAGTCTTAAAAAGTTGGCAACATATCTGTGATGTCCCTGGTGTTACAGGTATATAGGCATCTGTGATCGCTTACCTTGTTTGCCACCTAAGGTATAAAAAAGTATTTCATATTAGGGAGAACTTGGAATGAATTTATACTTAGTCAATGACCTTAAATAGACGACATTACCATGGATGCAACTTCAGATCAGACAAACAAAGGAGATATGGTAGAGTGGCATGTCGGGTGCGAACGCATCAGGCTTGATGCTTTTAGTCGAACGTAAGTTGAAGACGACCTTGCCATTAATTTTTTGCATGTGGATCATTAGTTCATTGGTGTCACTGCAATTTTCTTAGTGTACGTGAAAAATGAGTAATTTAAACGTGTGCCGTACCTACTTAGTTTTTGAAGCAGTATAGTGAAAAAAGTGGGTGAAACACGGAGATATTCGATCTGAGGTTACAACCTTACTAGCTCCGAGGTAGATGGTATAGAAAGAGAAATGGCTCTATTCTGCTGCGGAAAAAGGGTTTGTATCCACGGATCCCGGTATCGGTTTTATTAGCCACGGATCCGGGCGAGTTGTATCCACCGATACCGTGATCCGTTTCCTTAAAAAAAAACAATTTTAATTTTACCCGCTGATACCGGTATCGGTGGATACAAGGAATAAAATAAATTCGTTTTAGAAACGAATCCCGGCGTACAGAGTACTTTATTTTTATGGTATTTCCCAAAAGGAAAGAAGACGGCCTTGGGCATCTCTCTTAGGGTAAATGACACATGACAAATGTCAGTGTGACAGATGTCAAACTTGGCTGAGCGATATCTCGGAAACTGTCCATCTTGGACCACCAGTTTCTTCACAAAAGTGATAGAGGCTGTGGATGATAAAAGCCGGGTAAAACTTAGGCTAGACAAAGAAATGACAGAATGGCAGGCATGGCATAGAATGTAAAATCTTCAAGTCGAGAGTGAATCGGTTTCTTCTAGGCAAGCGTGCTGCATCGTAGACCGCATCATCGCTTAACATCAGGCGATTTGGCTAAAAAGCGCAAGACTATTTATAAAAAAATATAAAGACAGAATGAGGGAAGGTAAACAAAGATATTATGGTCACCTCAACAATGAAATAGGTTGATGATATTGCCAACAATTTCAAAACACAGGACCGAAGCAAATGGTATTATGAGAACAAGGCCTATTCTCAGCAGTGGGATGACAAACTCCTAGATGATGACGAGTCAATGCTTACAAATTTTCTTGCAAAGCGTAACAACTCTTTTCTCTTGATATAATTATGTTCAAATTGTTTACACAGGTAAGTGAAATGGCAAAGATTTTATTATCTGTATAAATTCTCACGAGCTTTTGTGTCCAGTCCAGTTTTCCATAGTAAAATATTACTCACACAATTTATATAACACAAACAGTACCTTTTACTGTTCCGTGATAATAAATAGGTATCATGCTTGTTACATAACGAAGTAAAACACAGGAAATAAGACCTGTGATTATCTCGTTTAGAAGCAATTATTCTTACACTACAAATTATATGTCCACGCTTGGAAAGGAAGATGTTACTTAAAATAATATAGATGGTAACAGTTCACACATCTACAAATCATCTTGTGAACACGTTGAGAAACAACAGTACAATGGAAGTGATCAAATGTAAGAACATTATTTTTTTCAGGAGATGCTCTCAGTTCTGTTCAGAAAATGCGACGTAGGCTCCCCATCCAACTGTACAGTTAAGTTGGTCGCTCCATATAAACGGGCAATGAAAAGACAATCATCGAATTGGGAACGCGGAAATTATGCCAAGGGGAGAATAGTTGGAGGTGTGAAAATGTTGTAACATATCTTCTTCTTATATAAAAGGCGATAAGTGTACTTATGGTGCCGAAAGGTTCTGGAATGGAGACACGGACCGGTATGCGCAGCGTAGGACGTCCACCCACAAAATGGACAGACGACCGAAAAGAGACCACGAAGAAATGCTGGATACAGGCCGCTTCCAACCGGCCCTTTTGGAAATCGATGGGGGAGGCCTGTGTCCAGCAGTGGACGTCCTAAGCCTGAAATGATGATGATGAAGTTTATCTATGTATGGACCCTGGTATGTTCTAAAAATGCGACCAGAACCACCGGAGGATGTGCAGCAGCGTCCTATTAGTACACGGTGAACGTACTGCGATCCCCAAGCCACCTGCTAAACGTGAGATTTATAGCAACTCCCCTCTCTAAGAGGGAGGTCTTCTCTTGTTAAGCCTCCACTACTTTACTGGGGCATGAGTTTGACTTGACCGTGGCTTACTTTGCTTGACTCTGACTAGTTTGACGCTTGTTAATACTATGTAAACTTATATTAATATTGCGTCTGAAGGGTTATGTATCCACAACAAGAAAAAAAATGAGGGAGGCCTTTGTCTGTATTGGACGTTAAGGTGCTACGTTTCACAAATGGCGGGAAATTCAAATTTCAAACAGTTTTCTTGTCCTTGTAGCTAGGCCGGGTAAGTATTGTAAACGATCATGATGTTTGCGGCAATTGATTATTGTTCTTTACAAAATCATGTAAAGTTATTTATCTCTAATGCACATTATTACTTACATTTGTCAATAAACAAATTTTTGCTGTTTGAAACGGTTTATTGACAAATGTAAGTAACATGGTGCGTTACTAATAAATAACCGTACATGATAATGTAAAAAACACCCAACTATTGTGGCAAACGCTGTGTAATTTCAAAATAATTACCCGGCCTAGCTACAAGGACAAAAAACTGTTTGAAATTTGAATTTCCCGCCATTGGTAAAACGTTCCACCTTAAGATGTGTGAGGTGAAATAAACATAATTCCATGAGATGCAAAATATCGTTTTGCTATTTCAGACCATTTTCAAGTAGGTAAGGTAGTATCAATAAAATTCATTGTAACTCGATATTAGGAGCATCATCAGCGTCTATTATTCCTCCCACTGCAGGCCTCATTTCACCATCCACAAACAATGCGGTGCCGTTACGAAGAGCCTCAGGAGATGATCACAACATTACATTTATATCTCGCATTACTCCTAATGATGAAGTCAAAGCCGAGACACATATAGAATTACTAGTGGATCAGGGACAAACTAAGGATGTCACCCAGACAATAAACATTCTTCTTAAATAAGTGCAAAAACATTTTGATTTTCAATTAAAAAGCGTGTTAATGCCGCCAGCATGCTGGGTACGCTGCCAACTGGTAATGGGCTTGAGCATTTGGACTGTCTTTAGACCATCGACGGTCTATGGGCAGTCTAACTGTTTTTGGAGTGTTAGTATTAGCTTATATTTTATTTAGTTAATAATGGCACTTACCCGTAAAAAAACAAATGATATAACCAAATCGAAATACATACTTACCATATTTTACTAATTTTGAAGTCGGTTTTATAAATCGATAATTATTGTATTTTGTGGGGGACGGGACCCTCAGCACGCGAGCCCGACTCGCACTTGGCCGGTTTATTTTTTATTTTATGCTTCAGATATTGTCACGACTTTTTCTGACCCCATTTCTGAAACTAATCGCATTACACTATTGAATAAGGGGTAGGTACACAACAGCGAGAGGCCATTTTACTCTTCGTCCATCTTAATAGCTGTTCTGTATGCAGTCAAGCAAGTCGATACGTAGATACTTTTTGCCGCAAACTCCATGGTTTTGTAGGAACGTGATCGGTTCACTAATGGTCCGATGGCGGGCAGCTAAATGAAATCAATGACTTAAAATCCTCGACAGGAAACCGGAATGGAACAGGCTGTATAGTTTTTGCTGATGGCACTGACCGCACCGTCTTTGTGTGGCTTTAAACAATCATGAAACAAAAACTAAAATGCTTTAGTTGAAACTCATCAACAACATTTTTATGAGTCTTATCTAATAGACACAAGGTTGTTTAATGTCCATCAAAGGTTTTTCGTCCAGAGGCCTTAACCTTGGTTTACAAGCAACGATAATTACAATGACCGTATGGAGACAAGACTTGTTAAAATATCGCTTTACGTTTTCGTCAAAACGGCGAAAGTGGGAAGGGTAAATGAGGCAGCTTCTCTGTCTATCTTTCAGTTGTCTATCTCGGTTACTCGTCTTATGAACGAAAGAGACAATCGAAATACCCAGAAAATGATAAGTGATAATTATGGAGATGCTAAAGAGACTAATGTTAAGACAAACTGTTTTTGTGGGCTGCGTTGTAAACGTGCGTTCAAAATCCCATTTCAAGAAATAGACCGTACTAACAAGGAAGTGGTAATTTTAAATTATAGTTTAGGCGCTTTTGTTGGACCATTGCTTTTACTGTGATCAGTCTTGCGTGTAGAACATTACAAAGCAACCCAGTTTTGAGATAAGATCTGCCATTTAGTTCAGACAATGCAAATAGTCGAGCATGGTTGCCAAAATCAACTACCTAATTTTCGCACTATTTCGACCCCCAAACTGTTTTTTTTTTAAAGTTCTTGTGCCTTTAAATATAAGTATATAAACGACAGTTTGTATTTGCAAGATCTGACTCCACAGGGAAGATACGCTTCATTCAAAATCTTGATATTTCAGTCGAATAAGCTTCTTATTAAGATAAGGATCAACATGATTGATGTTTCCTTTGATGAATATTTTATCTCTATATTTCCCAGTGGTTGGACACGGCTACCAAACTGTACCATCAAGTTTTTATGGTGTTAAACCGGTCGGCCAATTTGTAGATTTTAATGCGTGCAGTTTTTGATACAATTCTCAAGTCTGAGTACAAGAGAACGGACAAAGTGCCCGACTTAAATACGTAGTATTGACTAAATGAAAGAAGCGAAATTCTAGATAGCAGGCTTTTATTTTTTTTTAGAAAGTAGCATAGTGGCTCCACCAGTCAACTGTGCAGATAAATTGGTCGCTGTACGTATGGCACAAGAATCAAGTTAGACGCTCCTCGATTTTTAGAATCCATTTTTTGCGATATTGTCGAGCACGACTTGGGCCGGAAATCGATTGACGCTTCGAAAACCTGCATCATGTTACAATTATTGAATATTTTAACAACTTTTACCACTTAATTCAACTTAAAAATTCTTAGATATATTACAGTTGATTAAAATAAGGCGTTATTTTGCGGAAGCTTTTTAGATCATTTTAATTGCATATTTTAAAGATTTTCTATATCATTGATATCTTTTAATTTGACGGAGTAAAATGGTAACAAGTGGTGGTGGTGGTGGTGTGGTATACTGAGCTGGACCATATCAGAGGTGTGCTGAATAGCAATGGTTATAGTTGGAAGCAGAGCTGGCGTATTGCAAACGCGACGACCGGGACACGTCGGACATCGGTAGAGAGAGCAACAGCGTTTTTGCCGTATGTTAAAGGAGTGACGGACAGTATCGGAAACTTGTTACGCCGGAGGTACAGCATCAAGACGATCTTCCGCCCTATAGGGCAACTGAGACAGCTGCTCCGCTCTCCAAAAGATAGAGACCCTTTGGGGGTTCCCGGTGTGTATATGATCCCCTGCGATTGCGGTAAATGTTACGTCGGCGAAACAAAGAGGAACGTGTCCACGAGGCTCACGGAGCATATACGTTCCATGAAAAAGCTCGACACCAACGGTTCCGCGGTGGCAGAACATTCTCTGGGCTCCGGCGCACAGCATTATATCAGGTTCGACAGAGCGAAAGTGCTGGCACGGGAGAAATTCTTTGTGCCCCGGAAAATCAGAGAAGCCATCGAGATCAGTCGACGTCCAACTTTCAATAGGGATGGAGGATGGAACCTGCCACCGACTTGGAAGCCGTGCCTTCATGGGGTTCGTGTGAGTGACCGTGAGATTGGTGGCGACGTGGTGAGCTCCGCGTGCTGGAGTATTCCCGACACACAGGAAGATTCGAGTGAGGAAGAGCTCCAGTGTGCGCCGGCGCAACATATTTCTCTACGCACCCCCACCCCCGCACCCGACAAGCAGCCGGTGTCATCACGTGCGCGCCGCGCGGCGGCCCGTAGTGCAAAGCGAGACGCAGCCGCGCGCGCGCATTCACCTTGAAAAAGGCCGTCTAATGCGGTTGAAACTATAGTCGGAGTAACCGGCTTAATCTTACGTGAGTAATTCCCGTGTAACATAAATAAAAAATGGTAACAAGTGATTTATTTTAATTTTAATTAAATTTGACTTTTTTTTTTTGACGTACTGAAATTAAAAGAGACGATGAAAATTTTAGTCTGGTCACATTAGTTTAGTTTAAGAATGGTACAACAAAATCAATGCCAACATCACGAGTGAATATTGGTAAGTAGTTAAGTAAGCTAAATTTTATGACTAAGTTTCTAGTAAATTAATAATCAACTTCGATAAACGATCACGCTGACCTTTATCTTTACGTTATAATAAACATGTAAACAGTACTTAGATCAATAATTAATTTATATATAGCTTCATGAATCAACCATGAGGTTGCCTAGATGTCTCGTGTCTAGACTCTTTCAATTAAATCAGCCCCGTGGCACCACGTGTAATAATGCGAATACTTGAACAATTATTACACACTATTATTCATCATCATCAGCCAAAAGACGTCCACTGCTGAACATAGGCCCTTCCCTTAGAACTCCACACTGAACGACAGCATGCCATCTGCATCCACTGGATGCCCGCGACTCTCGCGACGTCGCCGGTCCATCTAGTGAGAGACCTACCTACGCTGCGTTTTCCGGTTTGTGGTCTCTACTCAAGAATCTTTCTTACTTATCGGTCTCGGTTCTTCGAGCATGTGGCCTGCCCATTGCCACTTCAACTTGCAAATTTTATTAGCTATGTCGGTGACTCTAGTTCTTTAGCGAATATCCACGTTCCGTATTCTATCGCGCAAAGAAACTCCGAGCTATGCTCGCTAACGAGCTATGCTAACTTAACTGCCCGCTGTGTGACTCTGAGTTTTCCAAAAGGCCAACGTCACAGTACCATATATTATCACTGGCAATACACACTGATCAAAGACCCTTGCTTCAGGCACTGTGGTATTTTTGGACGAGAAGATGTCACGTAGTTTTCCGAACACTGCCCATCAGATTTGGATTCCTCAGGCGACCTCTTTGCCTAAGTTGGACTTACTTAACTGTACAATCTGTCCAAGGTGTAATGATCAACCACTTCGAGAGTATCGTTTCCAACGACTACCAACAGTAACCATTAACACCAAAATAATAACTGTCGATTTAATCGCTTTGCGTCCATTAGGGAACATAAATATATACATACATATACACTTTCCATTATATATATATAAATATATATCATCATCATCATCAGCCAGAAGACGTCCACTGCTGAATATAGGCCTCCCCCTTTAACCTCCACACTGAACGACAGCCTGCCTTTTGCATCCACTGGATGCCCGCGACTCTCACAATGTCATCGCTCCATCTAGTGGGAGGTCTCCCTACGCTGTGTCTTCCGGTTCGTGGTCTCCACTCCAAAACCTTTCTTCCCCATCTATATATATTATTATTATTATAGATATGCATAAATTGTATGCGAAGAAGTCATTGAGTAATCAAACCATAAATAGCCCATTTAATTAACCCAGTCCCAAACACTAATTAAATTCACCACCGATCCCATAAACACAATACAAAGTTGCTGAGCATTCGAGCGGCTGTCAAGGCATTGCAAAATCACATCGTTACATTTATTGATGAATGAGGCGTTCTCTAACTATACCACGATTCAATAATATCAGCAGACATCGTCGTAATGCAACACTGCCTACGCACTCCCTTCACTATCTAATGACTAGTGATGCGACATGTCCGGCCAGTATTTGGTATCCGTCCACTCTGTCAACTTCACTTTTCAAACAAACTCGCGTGTTTGCTTTGCACCAACCTAAAGCTATAGTCGGAGTAATCGGCTTAACTGAACGTGAGTAACTTCCGTCGAATAAATACAAAATGTGTTAAAACCACGTCAATTTCTACCATGAAACCGTCTGATTGTCATAATTATCATCTTTAAACAATATCTACATATTCCTGAATACTTATAGGTCTTCCATTGCGCGCGCTGACATTTTCGGTCTTGTGCCAGTCTCGTCCACTGCTCTCCTGTTGACCTCACGATGGCGTGAGTTCACACCTTACCTATCTTACCCTATCCCTTTTCTATGCATAGTATTGCTTTATGAGAAAGATGCCTGTTATTATTATAAAATAAGCAAATAAAATTTCAATTTGTGTGTTCAAGTTTCACGAAACAGGCCATCCATTTTGTCGTCAATGCAACTTGAATTTTATGGACACCTACCAGCTTTTCATTATCGTACTATTTCAATTTTACTTTCTATTAGCTAATCCGACAGACATTGTACTGTCATATGTCTCTCCCCCCCTCTCTCTCTCCCTCTTTCTCCCTGTCTCTCCCTCTCTCTATCTCTTCCCGACTATGAATCCCACATGGTGGTGGGATCGGTCTGCCTCAATTTTCTTCTCCACTTTGCTCTATTCTCGACGTCATCTTCGGAAACCTTACACTCTATCATGTCCTTTAGCACAACGTCTTTCTAGTTTTTTTGGGTCTGCTAGACTTTCTTTGAGTTATGGTCTTGAGTTCATACAAAAATCCCCCGAATTTTAATTTTTTTCTTTCCCTTAACACCTTATTCGGATTATTATGAACATATAAAAAATAATAGGCAAATTGGTCCAGCCGTTCTCAAGTAATGCGTTTACTAACTAACAGCGTTTTATTTCTATTTATGAACATTTTCTAGAGTGTTTGTTATAATGGATATGGAGGTAAAATATTTAATAATAGAATCGATAATTTTCTAAAAACATTTTCACAAATTAATATTATACGCTATGTAAATATTACATAATATACATAAAATTATAATTATCCGGCAAAATAAATATGTTAAATCTCATCTTAAAAGCAAGTGAAGGACAAATGAGACGATTGGAGCTAAGGAGGGTGTACAAACTAATTAATTAGCTTCTGAATAGATCTGTAAGAAAAGCAAATGCAACCGACTCTACCTGTATAAATAAATCTTTTTGTATAAGAAAGTATATTTGCAATGTACTGAAAACTGACACTGATACTGATTTTTTTTTTGTTAATAAATTAATATCATTCTATAAGATTCTTGATAAAATACAGAACAAAGAGAAACCTTAATACCTCTGAAATTCATATGGGTGGGTAAGTTAAGCCAATGATGATGATGGCTAAACCAAACGCTTTTTTTTTAATCTCACAATCATTCAATAAAAAGAAGGACGAAAAAGGAAACGTCAATTTTTAAAATAAATTATGTAGTAGGCAAAAGCAAAAATTAGTTAAGGTAAAAAAACATGTTTGCTTGATGTTTGCTTAATACACGCAATTATAATGTTTTATTCTCCAATTTTCCATCATTCCAATGTATCAGGTGAATAATTCTAGAGCAGCCTTGTCTGATATCTCTATAAGCTCGAGCAGTAAAAGGAAGTAGCAAATTATTGGGTCCTGCCTTGCCCTAGGCGCCTACCAGGCAGGGGGCCTACTATTTTATTGCGAACACAAAGCCACTTAGGTTCTGAAGTTTCCGCAAAAACAAACTGTTTCTTTTGATTTTTATTGGTAATTTTTATCGGGTAATTATCTTCACACCATCAGCCAGTAAACGTCCACTGCTGAACGTAGGCCTACCCCTTAGAGAGGGGTGTTGCCATAATCCCCACGCTTGGCAGGCGACTTAGGGATCGCAGTATGTTCACTTACTCGCCTGTTGGTAAGCGACGATGTGGTCAAAGATGAAGCACGCAGACTTACAAGATACTTATTCACTCTGGCCATTTAATAATTAGTTTTCAGTGTCATTCTTATTTAATCACTTCAAACTAAATACCTACAGAGTTATATAGATATATTTTATTCAATAAAAATTACAAGTAAAATAAAAACTATCTTAAATTTAAATTTATAACTAAAACTAATCTAACAAGCCGCTACCGGTGGACAGCGTTCTTAAAATGATAGCAGCATTTTGAGAGTTAAATCTGAATTTGCTTAGTTATACCAACAAAAAATTGGTCTGTGGTTATACCGGGGTAACTCTTTGCCTAATGAACGAAGAGCTGACCGCGTCCTATTAGCTATTAGATAGGTACCTACATCACAACTTGAAGTGGTTACCACATATTTGCATGCTTAGCTAATCGAAGCCGGCGATTTTCCTAATTTTCTCATAATAATCCTCATAAGTCACTGTGACGATTTCAATCACGTGTCGTGTCAGTGACACCCAGATATTAGCCCGATCCCGAATGCTATCAAAGTTCAATCTGGATTAGATGATGAAGAACGCATCATTCGAATTCGAATACCTACGAATTCGAATAGATTATGATATATTTTGCAGCAGAATAACCAGTTTATAATTCTCTTGTGTACCGATGGGGAAGAAAGATTCTTGAGTAGAGACCACAAACCGGAAAACGCAGCGTAGGTAGGCCTCCCACTAGATGGACCGACGACGTTATTTGTGAGAGTCGCGGACATCCAGTGGATGCAAATGGCAGGCTTTCGTTCAGTGTGAAGGTTAAAGGGGCAGGCCTATGTTCAGCAGTGGACGTCTTCTGGCTGATGATGATGAATTGTGTTCTACCGCAATCGTATAAATCGTATTGCATAATAAATCAACGCAATAAAAAGTAAATCACAAACACTTATCTATTGAATAGCGAGCGTTGATGTTTATCATAACAATTCTATTATGGTTATGATATAACTCCAATGTAATGCAATTCAATTTCAGTCATACTACACGCACGTTATTGGCTTATCTTGCAAAATACTAAAGGAAATTACGCAAAATAAGCTCAACTGCATTTTGTTGCTTGATAGAGAGCGTAGATCAAGGGTGTCCAACAAAATTTTGTGGCGGGCCGGATTTTTTAACTTTGTAACTATGGCGGGCCAAGTGATGCTTCGTAACTGTACGTATAATTTACAGCTAACCTAAAATACGTTATTTATAACAATATCTGTGTAAATAAAAATTATATGCTGTTCGTTGGTAAGGTAAGATTTGGTTATTTTTCTTAAATATACAAACAAGGGTTTTAGTAAAAGAAAAATTGGCAAAGTTGCCCAGAACATTAGAAATTTCGGGAAAAGCTGAGTGTTTTTTTTTTCTATAGGATTTAAGTATGAACCCAATTTTTTTTTTTTTTTTTGACAGGACTACTTCTGGGGCCTTACGGCCAACTGCTAACGCGGTATCAAACTAATGTTAAATCCGCTAGTTGGCCTTCGGATGGCAACCAAGATTACCTACATGCTCTCCAAATCAAATACAATACCACAATCCAACATTTCACACTTACGAAAACAAAAACTAAACAGAATGTGATAGCTCTATAAATTGTACGACTTTTGAATGTTTATCAGAGGCCAAGAACACGTTGCAATGGAGGTCAAAGCGGGCATTAAGGCACCTTCATCAACATAATTTAAACTTACCTTTGACTATACCCATGGAAATTGACTTACTTTTAATCTTGTTTTGGATCGTTTCACGTCTTGCTGATAACTATTCATAAGCTATTCATTTTATACGAGTCGGGAACAAAAGATGCCTGGACTACTGAAATACTAGTCCAATAAGATGTAACTTTTTGTATAATGTTTAGAGGAATAAATGATTTGATTTGATTTGACTAACAATGGGTGGGTTAATGACTTTGGAGTGAGCGAAGCAAACGCAACGATGCGATGTTTATAAATTTCTAGGTAATTTTGGGTATGGATATTTTTTTGTTTATTTTTATATTCTAAATATTTTTATTTTTTTGTTTAGTTAATTTTAGTTGAATTTTTTATGCAGTAAAAATTACTTAATTAACAACTGCAATAATGATCCATGATCGCAGCTAGGACATCTTTTGGGCAGCTTTTTAGCGCACAAATGTAACAAGGCAAGGCAAAAGAAAATAATAAATACAATATCATTGTATTTGTATTTAACTTGCTACAATATATTGCAGCTGTCAGCCTTAATCCGATGGCAAGATACAAAAGATTCCAAATGAAATCTTAAGCTGCAGAAATGAGTGAGTGAGTATCTATCACCGTTAGTGATATTCTAGAAACTCCAATTACCACGAACATTCAGTTATCTTATCTGCCAGATAGCCAGAAAGCATGCGAATAGTGAAACTCAGCCCATGTATTATTTATTAAAACTGTATCCATTATGGGCGTTAAATATTTGAGCATTTGCATACGCCAGACTAAACAATTGCCCGTCGGAATGTATTGCTATGGCTTGTCCAGAAACTCAATCGACATGGATAAATCGAGAACGGTAATGGTTTGTTTGAGAAATGTTTTTATCGTATTGAGTTTTACCACAGCTCCATCGGTTGCACGTCTGTCGACTTGGTGAACAGTTAGACTTGAATGTTCGTTTCATGGTTTCGCCACAGCTGAGGTTACTGAGGACTTTAGCAAGATGCCAGCGGGTGAGTGTTCGCCTACGATACGACGGGATTGTCAGCATACTTCTTGTTTCGCATATTAAGTTTATTAATATTTTAAAAGAAAAACAAAAATTCACTAATCCTTACTAGTATAAAAAAACCGAGAGTAACTCTGTCTCTCTGTCTGGATGTTTGTTCGCTTTTCACGACTTAACCGCTAAGCCGATCAGGATGATAGTGTACATCATATGGACGGACATACGGTATTTATTCTCCCAGAAAATGCGAGAAAATTGAAAAATCGCGGGTAGCACCGCGGGATTCAGCTAGTTTGTTATATAATAATTATTATAAGAAGAACATTAGTAATATTTATGTTGAAACTATTTATTTTGGCGGAAGAGATAAAAAAAAACGATTTTTTCGAGTTTCCCACGCCATCCTATGGAATATCATTAGGAAACCAGCTAGTGCATACCTACAGTAGCAAGTTGGTGGCGACAATAAGTAAGAAGCGGGTATTTATAATTTTCTGTTGATGCTAAACTATTACCAGGGGGTTCACTTCACTGTGCTATTATGTCTTCTGTACTATTATTACCAAACAGCTTTTTTTTACTTTGACTTTATTCAGAAACTGGCTGAACTGTACTCAATCATTCAGTATATCATATCAGCGATCGCTTCTCCCAAACTACTTTCTTCTTCAGTTATTTGTAGGTCTTAGTATAAAATACACGAGGCTTATAAATCAAACGGTTTTTTTACAATATTTCAATCAAAGTTCTTGATCAAAAAGTGTATTTAAACATTAATTAGGTCAGCCCGCCGCCTGTGTGAATTAATCATTTCCATTCCAAATTATATGAGATTTACACATAAACCATAGTCGTATAAACCCTATTTGAGATAAATATTTTATTGAGGCCATCAATCAAAATGAGAAATCGTGTTCAGATTCATTACGCCTTCGCAAAGTTATGAAAGATAAACTTTAGCTCTGGAAAGCCACTAAGGCTTACTTACTTGGCTCATATTATGCACTTTAATCACCATCATCATCATTTCGGCCGTAGGACGTCCACTGCTGGACATAGGCCTCCGCCATCGATCTCCGAAAGGGCCTGCTTGGAAGCAGCCTGCAACCAGCGTTTCCCTGCGGTCTCTTTTAGATCGTCTGTCCATCACGTGGGTGGACGTCCTACGCTGCGCTTACCGGTCCGTGGTTTCCATTCGTGAAACTTTCGGCCCCATCGCACTTTAATAAACAAACTGAAAGTAAATGTTCGACGAACGACCCACATTATTCAGTCTTCCCGTGAACATGATGCATGTAACTGCGCCGAAATATCGGGAGCTCATTCCACAACCTTATCACGTTAAATATCTCGACTATGGTGAAAAACTGTGCATGATAGTTTAAAACAGCGTTCTCTTTTGATATCAACACCTACAAAACAGTTTGTTGTAAAAGTAGAGTTACACGGAACGGTGATACTTAGCCAAAAGGAATTCATTTTACTCAACATTATAAACAACTTTTACTCTAGGTCCAAACAGCAATTGCAAAGTAAATCAGCTGTTTCATAGAAAAATCTGTCACAATCAACTAAATGTATGGAACCTAAATAGGTGATTTTTTCGCGATATAGAACTGATCCAAAGATGTAGTTATACCGTCATTGAGCAGGGGCTAGATTCTGTTAAGGTGATTGCGAAAAGTTGCGCGACCGCAAACCGTTTCTCAGCGCGCACTAAGTTGTTTCAGCGTTGTTTCGAGCCTAAAGTTGCGCGACCACAAACCGTATCTCAGAGCGCACTGCGTTATTTCAGCGTTGTTTTGAGCCTAAAGTTGCGCGACCGCAAACCGTATTTCAGTGCGCACTGCGTTATTTCAGCGTTGTTTCGAGCCTAAAGTTGCGCGACTGCAAACCGTATCTTAGCGCACACTGCGTTGTTTCGAGCCTAAAGTTGCGCGACCGCAAACCGTATCTCAGCGCGCACTGCGTTGTTTTAGCGTTGTTTCGAGCCTAAAGTTGCGCGACCACAAACCGTATCTCAGCGTGCACTGCGTTATTTCAGCGTTGTTTCGAGCCTAAAGTTGCGCGACCACAAACCGTATATCAGCGTGCACTGCGTTATTTCAGCGTTGTTTCGAGCCTAAAGTTGCGCGACCACAAACCGTATCTCAGCGTGCACTGCGTTATTTCAGCGTTGTTTCGAGCCTTAAGTTGCGCGACCACAAACCGTATCTCAGCGCGCACTGCGTTATTTAAGCGTTGTTTCGAGCCTAAAGTTGCACGACCGCAAACCGTATTTCAGTGCGCACCGCGTTATTTCAGCGTTGTTTCGAGCCTAAAGTTGCGCGACCGCAAACCGTATTTTAGCGCGCACTGCGTTGTTTTAGCGTTGTTTCGAGTCGAGGCCACGATAAAAGTTGTTTATAATGATCAGCTAAGTACCATCGTTCTGTATAACCTTGTATAATAGTGGTGTCAACGTCTTGGGCGTGGATTATTGATTTCTCTGCATTAGGTTTGCAAGCGCAGCTAATCAATCACGGTGCAGATAAGGCTTCGTGGGAGGTACTGGAACAAACGCCATGGAACTGGCTAGTGGCTGACTTTGTTTTTTCTTCACTTACCTTCATGGCGCACTTACCTTCAACAATGTAGGTATCTTTGTAACTTAACAAAATATTGATAAGTTAATAACATTTTCCGCTAAATAATCTTATATAATCAGGTCAATGGTACTTTAAATAAACAAACCCTAAAAGATAAATCTTCTTTAGCCTAGAAAATAAACCAAGGCTTATTTTATAAAATCATAAATCGACCAAACAAACCTTGAATTACACAATAACCCAGTGGCGGATTTACACATTTGCCGCCAGCAGGCTATTAAAATTTTGCCGCCCCTACCGACCTCTACAATTCAATACCCTAGTTTACAAACCGCCCCTAAAATCAGCCGCCCTAGGCTCCAGCCTACTCAGTCTGCTCGTAAATCCGCCACTGCAATAACATGCTGTTTCCTCAACCACTTCATGAAGCAAACAAAAACCTACACGGCCGATAAAAGAACTACGACACAGTCAATGAAAATTGCTATGAACTGTGATTTTGTTCCCGTATTCATGACGATTGTATTATAAGACAAGCAGATTAAAAAAATATTGGCCCCAAAAATTATCTTCTCAAAATTTGCAGACATATCCTGTGGATTATTCAGTAGGTACTGGATTATCGCAAGCATCCTGGTTAATAATTCGACAGTCAGACTTCATAATGTAGTGTGTCTTCGATTGAAGCTGCAAAAATGTTGCTGGTTTTTTTGCTAATTGTTGGAGTTGTGAGTGCTAGTGAAAACGATTGGAAATGTAAGTGCGAGTTTTATTATATAAACTCACGCAGTTGACACTAATTTTGTTTTTATTGTAGGTATTATCTCTAGTATAGTATATTTCTCTATGGCATTATACAAGCTTACCCCCCTATTAATAAACATAGAGTAGCCGCGGAATAGTTACACCGCCTTATGTATTTTTCGATCGAGTTCAAAATTTGAAAGAGAGAAAAGACAAAACACGGCTTAACTACTCCAAGACGTTATTAATAAGACGTTTATTAATAAGGGGGTTAAAGATTAAGCCGGTTATTACAACTATAGTTTTTTTTTTTTTTTTTTTTTGCGGAAATTATCTTTATTATCTAAACAAAATACAAGCTAATACTAACACTACAAATACAGTTACACTGCCCATAGACCGTTGAAGGTCTAAAGACAATCCAAATGCTCAAGCCCACTACCAGTTGGCAGCGTACCCAACATGCTGGCGGCATTACCACGCTGAATGGCAAAGCTTATGCGTTGAGCCAGAAATACGCCAGCATTTTAGTCACGCGTCGCATCCACGCTCCTCAGGCAACCTGCAACTTCAGACCTACTTTCCAAGTATGAGTAATGAAAACGTATTTTTGTATTAGCTCTAATGTAAAAACGGCAATAGGTACACGCGTCAAACTTGGCGTGTTTATTGTTTATAGTACACACTCTAAAGTATAACAACAAATAATAAATAATGGCCAAGTGGTTTGGCCATTATTTATTACATTACTTATTACATTAGTCTCAGTAGTTTGAAAAAACTTATATCGTATTTGCGTTAATAAATATTTTGTTGACATAATTCCAGCGGAACTCAAGGACCCAGCATGGCGAGAGGTCATAGAGCAAGGTGGGATGCACGTCGGTGGAGGCAGAGCAAAACGATTTGTAGAACTTGAAGGGAGGACGGTAAGTTTCTAGTAATATTTAACTGACATCGAAAAATAAGGAAGGTTCTCAATTCGGTCTATTTTATTTATTTATGTTTTTTTTTTTTTACCGTTGGGGAAGAGAGGTTTTTGAGTGGAGACCACGAACCGAAAGACGCAGCGTTGGTAGGCCTCCCACTAGATGGACCGACGACATAGTGAGAGTCACTGGCATCCAGTGGATGAAGGCAGGCTGTCGTTCAGTGAGGAGGTTAAAGGGGGAGGCCTATGTTCAGCA
The DNA here is from genome assembly GCA_932305915.1 of Agriopis marginaria. Lineage (NCBI taxonomy): Eukaryota > Metazoa > Arthropoda > Insecta > Lepidoptera > Geometridae > Agriopis > Agriopis marginaria. The sequence continues at coordinate 9,359,741 of OW029933.1, forward strand.
CTGGATGTCTTCTGGCTGATGGTGATGATTTATGTATGAACTTCGATTTCGCCAGCATCTGTTAACCAATTTGCGTGTAATTTTTTATCATGTATAAGAAACCCTCGAGGTAGACCCACAAAAATTTCATTAATTAAGGTTCATTGAAATAATAAGGATATTTTTGTTAGAGCCTACAAATTTCGCGATAACAAATCAATACAATACTTTTGTTTGTCTTTTGTTCAGGCGTTTTGTTCGAGTCAAAACAAGGTATTCGTGCATGGATGTGTAATCGTATCAATAAATAAACTAGTTCGCCCGAACAGTGTTAAATAAGGTTTTAAGCATTCCAATATCATAGAGGTTTTACTATAGAAATTCTAAAATAAATTAATATATTATATGTAATATAATTTATTTATTTTATTTTAGCATCATTATAACAATACAGGATATTAATGCAGCAATTTTTTGACATGAAAATATTACAAATATTTGAACCTATTTGCTCCACTAACCCCGGCGCTGGTTTTCGGGCAATAATTGAGCTCATTTGCAGCCGGCTAATTTTACGGCTTGACGATGAATAATTGAATAAATTTACCATAAATAAAACTGCAAAATTAAAATTATTTTCATGTTATCTAATCTATTTAATGAAATTAGCGTTTTTGGTTTAGAAGTTAATTTGTAAAACATTAAGGGAGAAGATCGAAGGAGAAGATAGTAAAAGACCTACCTATATAAGACTATCGAATAGTATAATCGATAGTAAAAGACCTATATTAGACTATTGAGAAAATCTTCAAGCCACTTCTTAATTTTACAGATGGACAAAAGTAACCATTCATGTACCCAACCAAACGGTAAGCAGGGCCGTTGCAGGCCGGTCAAACACTGCCTCCAAGACGATTATTTCGTCAAATTTATGAACTACATGTGTGTTATCAATGAAAAGTAAGTATTCCACTGCACTTTGCCAAATATATTAATACCTAAGTATCTTGTAAAAAGTTCTAAACTAAGTTAGGTCCCAATACATCTGCAAAACTTTATTTTTAGACAAATCGGTGCGTGTTGTCCTGAAGACACCGACATATTTGGCCCAGAAGGATTGGCTGGAGATCTGCCCGCAACAGCTCCCATAGAAGAAGATAGTGAAGCTATTTCAAGGATTACTAGAGCTGAGAACAGAGGTAATATTGACTCAGAGTCCCAATTTCACCGAATCGTGTCGTACTATCTGGCCTAAGTACGGCTTTATAGATGGTTTTAAACTATCACCGTTGTTCGTGATTATTTACTTGATATTTATATGGTGAGGTTGTGGAATGAGCTCCCGATATTTCGGCGCAGTTACATGCACTATTTTCTCGAGAAGACCGAAATATCAGATGCTCATTCCACAACCTTACCACGGTAAATATCCCGTAAATAATCATATAACTTTATAGATGGTGTTCTAAAATAACATGTTTTCAACTAACTTCAAAGAAGGTTCTCAAAATTATTTTATGTGTTTGTGTTATGGGATATGTTCGCTGATTTTAAACAGATTTTTTTTATGAAACAGGCTTTCTTAAGTTTAGGTAAGCCCATTAGAATTTTAAGAAAATATTCTTCCCCTAAGGATGGAAAATTAGAGGGTGGATCCCGTTTGTTGAACATTCCGTTAAGTCGACAGTTAATTAGGGTTCCGTATCCAAATAGTTATAACGGGACCCTAATATACACCTACGATGTCTATCTGTCCGTCCGTCCGTCTGTCCTACCTTTAAACGGCTTTATCTTTCGAACCGTAATAAAAAGCCAGTAGATATATTCACATAATATGTAAAGTTACGGCGGATTAACTACAAAATTATAAAAAAAGCTAAAAGGTTATAACTGAAGGTACCTACATAGAACAAACGTATTTTTTTACGTATTTTTGTATTAGCTCTAATGTAAAAGCGGAAATACATACAAGCGTCAAACTTGGTAAGATTATAGTACACACTCAAAACAGTCTAAGAGTTACTCTAAAGTATAACAACAAATAATAAATAATGCCCAAGTGCAAGTTGGTGAAAAATTTCGGTTCATAACCAAGTTATAATTGTGTTGTACTCGAGCGTCACTGTAGCAAAGTATTAAATAATTATGTATAACTGCGTAAGAATTACTTCGACTATTTTCTGAACAATAACTGATGGTTGTGTTTTGTAGTGGTACAGAACCCTCAATGCGCGAATCCGACTCGCACATGGCCGGCTTCTTATTTTTAAATGTTTTGCAAGTGATTTCTGCTTACTTATGTACCTACAGATTGAGTCAGATTTTAGTATTCACCTGGACTAGTAACGTTGTATATCTCTATCTCTACATAGTATGAATTGAAGTCGCTTTCCGCGTCTGTCTGTCTGTATGGCCGCTAACTCCTCCTAAGCCACGCAACGGATTTTGATGCGGTTTTCACCATCAGTTAGATACATTTTCAAGGAAGGTTTATATATATAACTAACGACCCGCCCCGGCTTCGCACGTAAATTACACCCGTGCGAAGCCGGGCGGGCGGGTCGCTAGTATGTATATATATATATCTCTTTATTATGCACACCAAAAATCGCATTATTCGTAGTTTTTATGGTTTTTAAAGACAAACCTATTTTAATATAAGTGAAACTTATGAGCTAGTTAGAGTTAGAGCCATAAGTGGCAGCTTTATCACATTATTTGTAATCCCTATGGTTATTAAACACAAAATTATTTCAATGTAGGGTGCGGTCTTAGCACGCGTCCCCACGACCGTTTGATAGGCGCCCAACCCGCCGGCGTCCGCGAGTGGCCCTGGATGGCATCTGTCACTCCGACTGGCTACCAGCAGTACTGCGGCGGAGTCCTCATTACTGATAGACATGTGCTCACAGCGGCTCACTGTACTACAAGGTAGCTTATGATAAACTTCTGTTAGCATAACCTTTTCATGATTTGGTTCCCATCAGAGCAGGCGAATCTTAGGAAAAAAAGACAGCTTCACCTGATTGATTGATACTCGTTCCGTTTATCATCATTATCCACAAGACGTCCACTGCTGAACATAGGCCTCCCCCTTTAACCTCCACACTGAACGACAGCCTGCCTTTTGCATCCTCTGGATGACAACGACTTTCACAATGTCGTCGGTCCATCTAGTGGGAGGCCTACATACGCTGCGTCTTCCGGTTCGTGGTCTCCACTCAAGAACTTTTCTTCCCTATCGGTTATCGGTTCTTCGGGCGATGTGGCCTGCCCATTGCCACTTCAACTTGCAAATTTTAACAGCTATGTCGGTGACGGGTCGCACAGTGGGCATTAATATATTCGCAGTGGACAAGATTATTGCATAGGACCGGAACATAATACTTATATGAATCGCTGAAAATAATCTACCTGATCTCAGCATAGTCAGGTGAATTATTGTTAATCTTGGTGATGATGAAGCTTACAAGTATTATAAACTCTTGTAGGTAGGTACATAATGCTGTGTTTGTCTTTATCTCTCTCCAGATGGAAAGCCGATCACTTGAGAGTGCGTCTCGGCGAATTCGACTTCACGCGAGACGACGAGTCCCGCACTTACAACTTCAATGTGGTCGAAAAGCGAGAGCACGAGAACTTTGAGGTGGCTTCTTATAAGAATGACATCGCTATCCTCAAGTTAAACCGGCCGGCCGTGTTCAATACATACGTGTGGCCCATCTGTCTGCCGCCGCTGGGGCTGGACCTCGTCAATGAAACCGCTGTTATCATCGGTAAGAAATCTCAGAGCAAATAAAAATACAGAGGGACTACCGCGAACAGGAAAAGTGAAGCTACTTTTTGAAACATGTGTGCGTAGTCGAAGATCGTGTTGTGTAATTCATCAAAATAATTGATAATATGAATACTTAAGTGTGGAAATATTCCATCCTTCTTCTTATTTACTTTTGTGTTGTTTTTACAGTTCTTAACACTGCAAGAAGTCATTGTTTCTTTTTAAAACGGATGTTTTCAGTACGACGTACTGACAAGAAATTCACGTAGTTTTGAATGCGTATGTGTGCATGAGTCGTGTGTTTATAGGAAAACACGTAACGGGAATTCACGTAGTTTTGGAAGCGATTTTGCCGTCACTTTGCCAGTGCGCCGTAGGGACTCTCTATTTTTATTTGCTCTGAGTAAGAAATATACTAGGTTCACAAATTATATCAATTGATTAGTTGTATAAACCGCTAACAATGCACTCAAGACGGTATTTCGGATGAGAGGCAATGTTTCTAGTGAAATTACATGGTGTTCCACCAATACTCTTTAATTCAATTAAAACACACAGTTTTTTTTAATATAATAGAAGGGTTGCGTTTACCGTCATCTCGCCTGATGTTAAGCGATGATGCGGTTTACAATGGAACACACTTACCTAGAAGAAACCGATTCACTCGCGATTTGAAGGGACAACTAACCCAGATTGATATTCAGTTTGTAACTATCGGAACACCCATTCAAGTGGTGCGTTCCACTGACTAATAGCAGTTCAAGTTCGCAGTTTGTGCGAACTGCAAACTCAAACTGCTGTAAAAGGAAAAACGTGACGGAAAAGTTTGACAGCTGTCGTCCGAAATTAAGATCTCGACGAGGTCTATCACTTTTGTAAAGGAACTGCTAGTCCAGGATCGACAGTTTACGAGATATCGTCCAACAAAATTTTACCGCTGTCACACTGACATCTGTCAACGCCTACATCAGCCTATGGGGAGATGCCCAAATCCAGCAGCAGTGGTCTGATAAGTGTAGGCTAATGATGGTGATGAAGACACTGACATCTTCCACACTGACATTTGCCCCACTGACATCTGTCAAAGCCCATATCTACCCAGAGACAGTGGCCCAATTCCGTCTGATAAGAGTAGGCTAATGATGATGACGGTGTTTTTTTATGTTTTTTATTTATTTATTGGAAAACTAACAGCTTTTTACACTAAAATATACAATGGAAAAAACGATAGGAAGCCAATATTACAGGTTCTCACGAGTACAATTTGGGCCCATCTTCTCTCTGAGAGAAGACCTGTGTCCCAGCAGTGGGAACATGATAGGCTGAAATGATGATGATGAATTTTTGGAAAAACTCAGAGTCATACAGCGGGCAATGGAAAGAGCTATGCTCGAAGTTTCTTTTCGCGGTAGAATCAGCAACGTAGATATTCGCCAAAGAACCAGAGTCACCAACATAGCAGTTAAAATTTCCAAGTTGAAGTGGCAATGGGCAGGCCACGTCGCTCGAAGAACCGATAACCGATGGGGAAGAAAGGTTCTATAGAGTGGAGAACACGAACCGGAAAACGCAGCGTAGGGAGGCCTCCCACTAGATGGACCGACGACATTGTGAGAGTCGCGGGCATCCAGTGGATGCAAAAGGCAGGCTTTCGTTCAGTGTGGAGGTTAAAAAGGGAGGCCTATTTCAGCAGTGGACGTCTTCTAGCTGATGATGATGATGACAGTAAAAGGGGAATCAAAACGCTTCGTACGGGTTTTCGGAATATTAACTTGTCGCCAATTTGTGCCCACTCTGGCAGTCCGATAAAAAAATGGCAGGATAAAATTAGATGTAACTTGTACTGTAACTTGTAACACTGTACTTGAAACCGGCCGGCAGCGGAAGCTACGGAGCAACGTAGACTCTAGGCGGAGTCAAGGCGTATAAACGGCCATGGAATTGTCATCTATTTTCAGTTTATGTTTGTTTCAAATTGTACCTCATTTACAGAGATAGAAAAGTAAACCGGTAAACCGGACAGAGTTGAATTTTCTACGGCTCCTTGCACGCCGGGACGCTGCTTCGACTCTCAAGTGTGCGTTAAGCGAGTATCGATATAAATCATTTGTGCTCAGGATGGGGGACTAAACGTTATCAAGGGCGGCCCAGCAACGTGCTGATGGAAGCGTCGGTGCCAATCTGGGACCACCAGAAATGCATCGACTGCTACACGGAATGCATTTTTGAGGAAAATATCTGCGCTGCTGGATATTCTGGCAGTAAAGATGCTTGTCAGGTACGTTTTATTGCAGATTTTGCTACTTAAACTTATCTCAGCTATATATTTCCCAATCCAACTCAACTCCTGCCACGACCAGCTTCAAAAAACGGGAGCCTCCACATAGTCGCAGGACAGAGAGGAGAAATAAGGTAAAGCCGTCAACGAGTCAAAAAAAACAATGAGCCCTAAAGCCTAAACTAATAAATCATCATCATCATCATCATTTCAGCCATAGGACGTCCACTGCTGGACATAGGCCTCCCCATCGATCTCCAAAAGGGCCGGTTGGAAGGGCCTGCATCCAGCGTTTCCCTGCGGTCTCTTTTAGGTCGTCTGTCCATCTTGTGGGGGGACGTCCTACGCTGCGCTTACCGGTCCGTGGTCTCCATTCCAGAACCTTTCGGCCCCATCGGCCATCTTTTCTGCGTGATATGTGCCCTGCCCACTACCACTTCAGCTTGCTAATCCGGTGGGCTATGTCGGTGACTTTCGTTCGTCTACGGATCTCCTCATTTCGGATTCGATCTCGTAGAGAAATCCCGAGCATAGCCCTCTCCATAGCACGTTGTGCGACTTCGCACATAACTAATAAATCTACCTATGCTTTTTAGAAAGACAGCGGCGGTCCCCTTTTGTACCAGCTGCCCAGCGGTCGCTGGACCACTATTGGCGTGGTTTCCTGGGGTGTCCGGTGCGGTGAGGCAAGCCATCCGGGCGTATACACCCGTGTGGACAAGTACCTCCAGTGGATCGTCGAAAACGTTACGTTTTAATTCACATTTTACTGTTTGAACTTGCTTCAGAATAAATACATGATAAGTTTTGTGATCACAAAAATAAAATAAAATAATGAAAAATTCGATTAAAAGTTAAAGTACAATTAGCAAGTTTTATTTCTTTCCCAGAAATTAGGGTAACACTGATTGGTGGTACTTAGCTAAGAGGAGATAATTGTATTCAACAGTATGAACAACTTTTACTCTAGGACTAAACCAGAAATTGGAAAATAAATCAGCTGTTCCATAACCGAAGGGGGAAAAATATTCTTAAGTGGAGACCAAGAACCGGAAGACGCAGCGTACGTAGGTCTCCCACTTGATGGACTGACGACGTCGAGAGAGTAGCGGGCATCCAGTGGATGCAGATGGCATGATGTCGTTCAGTGTGCAGGTCTAAAGGGGAGGCCTATGTTCTTCTGGCTGATGATGATTCTCATCACAGACAGACAGTAGGTATGTGCTCGACTGTGTACCGCTGCTCACTGCATTAGAAAGCAACTCCTACATTTCTGTTAGCACGACCATTCTGAACCAATGGTTCTGATTGTTGTAGGCGTTTTCCTAGCAGATAATAAATAACATGCGCAACACAGAGTTTCGTTTTACGTCTACTTTTTACTTGCTGCCCTAATTGCAGCGGCCCTTTAATGTGCTAGATAACCTGCAGTCGCCTAGATTGGTGATAGAACTTTCTTCTTGGGTGAATTTGAAACAGTTTACATAACCCTTAGATTAATACCTAGGCTACTTTTAATCACGAAAAATATACGGTTCGATTAAAATAATACCCATTAAACATGACCCAGTACCACAGAAGACATAACCAGAACTGCTTCTGTATACCTACCTACAAAACTATGTAGCTAACTTTGTATTTACATTTTCCGCTAAAATACTCTCATTTAATAAGGTCAATGGTACTTTAAATAAACAAAGCCTAAAAGATAAATCCTTTTTAGCCTAGAAAATAAACCAAGGCTTCTTTTATAAAATCATAAATCCACCACACAAACCTTGAACTACACAATATACATGCGGGTTCCTCAACCACTTTATGAAGCAAACAAGAACCTACACGGCCGATACATAATTTAGAACCGACTCCAAAATTAGATAAAATACGCAATTTTTTTACGTGGATGAATTTATTTTCCTGTTATTATGATTTAAAAAACAAACTACGGAGCCGGAGCGGATTATAATAAAAAAATATTTGACCAATCAGAAAGTAGGTATCCTTTCAAATAAAAAAGCTATTTTCCTAATCGGTTTAGAAATGACGGAATTACTTTGATTATATATAATCAAAGCGGAATTATGAGGCAACAAACATTTTTAAAAAACTTATTGAGCCTCTCTGTTTTTGTTACTATAGTTTAAAAACTACGACACTGTTAAGTGGGCTCACGGGCAGCGTTTTGTCCATACAAACGTATTCTCGTGTTTCTTCCCTGGATAATACCGATAGAACTATATTTTTTTTAAATAAAATTTATCTCCCCCATTGTCATGCTTCTATCATTTATTTTTTCTTATAAATTAACTACTATAAGAAATATGAGCCTTTAAATATCCCAAAAAAAAATTTTTTACCGCCATGTTCAGATGTCTATCAAACAAATTTGACGACTTTATAAAACAAAAATAAATGATAGAAGCATAGTTCAACCTTAGGGTATATATAAAATCCTTGGTTCAACCTTTTTCACTTCTATTAATTTAAAAAAATTATGAAATCGGCTGACAGCCGATTCAGTGTGGAGGTTAAAGGGGGAGGCCTATGTTCAGCAGTGGACGTCTTCTGGCTGATGATGATGATGAAATCGGCTTAGTTTTGAATGAGGAAACAGAAAAATACGAGACGATGATTTTGTCTTCTTTTCGTAGGTATAATCGATCCAAGCTGCAGTTGTCCCTATTGCGCTCTACTGGGAGAGGCTTGAGGTCAGGGGACAGCAATAGATTTGCTAAATACCTATTCATCAAATTTCTTGACCGTGGTATGCCCTCTTAATGATGAAAATTACTGTGCACTGAATTTTTTTTCCGTATTCATGTCGATTGTATTATAAGACAAGCGGAATGTAAAAATATTGGCCGCAAAAATTATCAGCTCAGTGACATCCTGTGGATTATTCAGTAGGTACTGGGTTATCAAAGCATCCTGGCGGTGATTGTTCGACAGTCTGATTTCAGAACGTATTGTGGTTTCGGTCGAAGCTGCGAAAATGTTGCTGGTTTTTCTGCTAATTGTTGGAGTTGTGAGTGCTAGTGAAAACGATTGGAAATGTAAGTGCGAATTTTATTATGGAAACAGACGTGGTTTTCACGCATTAAGTGTATATTATCCTAATTATAATATATGGTATCCTGACTAATATCATAAAAGCTAAAGTAATTCTGTCTCTCTGTTATGTTTGTTCGTTTTTCACAACTAAACAGCTAGGCCGACCTTAACGAAATTTGGTAGGGTGATAGTGTACATCATCAGGGTGTCAGTACTTTTCCCTCCAGAAAATACAGATGAAAATCGCGGGTAACACCGCGGGCAAAGATTTTGTATACTACGTATATATCAATGACCGCGGGATTCAGCTAGTACAAGAATAATAATTACAGACGTAAGATCAAACCCATTATTCCGACTATATAAAGTTTCTTGATTTTACGTGAGTAATAAACAAATATAATAATAATATAATAGACCACCCCGTATTTATAATCAACTAAAAGTTAGTGCAAGTTGCTATTTTTTACGGAATTAAAACAACCACTCACATAAAAGCAGATGAAACCTGTGGTAGAAAAAAACTGGATTAGAATAATTTAAAACTACACTAATGTAAGTTTCATAAAGATAACTCCTTAGTTTTGAAATTTAAAACTGACATACCTATTCAGGTTAATAAATATTTTGTTAATATAATTCCAGCGGAACTCACGGACCCAGCATGGCGAGAGGTCATAGAGCAAGGTGGGATGATGCACGTCGGTGGAGGCAGAGCAAAACGATTTGTGGAACTTGAAGGGAGGACAGTAAGTTTCTGCCAATATTTGGACATGACATCTGAAGTACCTACATTTATTTGTACCCTCTCCGATACCTATTCAACTACCTTCATTTAGTGTCAGTAATGTAAAATAAAAAGTTTCCTAATTTTACCTATAGGGTCCTAAGTCATACTGTCGTAAAGAATTGCACTGCTATAACATAGACTTCATATTCCTGGCCATATTGCCAGGAAAAACAGCAACAATCTGGAAAAGTTAATAGCCACAGGCAAATTCGATGGAAAGCGATCTCGAGGCCGCAGCCCGATGCGTTGGTCCGACCAGATTCGCAACACCTAGACACATCAGTACACGTCATCAGTATGCACGATGCGCTGCATGTCACCGAGGATACGGAAAGATGGCGTAAGATCATAAAGGAGAGACTGATGGGAGGTAGGGGTCTCGACCCTCAGACATGAGGAGCACGACGCGAGGAGGAGGAACACAGACTTCTGGAGCCAGTTGCGTAAGGTGCTCTTACACGGGCGTTACAAAATGCTCAGTCACGGGCAATTATGACGTCACGGAACAACAAACAATTCACTGCGTTGCCAACATGTAGCATTTTGTTATTTGCGATACCACCACCATCCTGAACAATATGTAGCAACTTAATAAACTAGTCAATACGTTGAATTCATTCATTTTGGCTACATACAACAATACATAATATTTAGGGAACAATTAGACAAGGTATGTCCAATAGCCTCTAAAGTTCAAAGACATACAACAATCGCCAACATGCACTGGGCCAGCATGGTGGATTAGGGCCCATCCTCTCTCTCTTTGAGATAATGCCTGAGTCCCAGGAGTGGGAACATAATAAACTGTTATTTTTTCACGGCTCCACAGCTCGTCTTCAACTGGCAAATTATACTCATGCATGACGATGGATAATTGAAACAGAATATTGAAATAAAACCGCTAAATTAAAATGTATTACATGTTGTTTTCATTGTTGATTTGAAATTAGCGTTTGCAGTGTGTCATAGAAGTTCATTAGTAAAAAATCAAAGAAGATTGTAAAAGGCCTAGAAGAATGTCGAGAAAATTTGCAAGCCACTTCTTAATTTTACAGATGGATAATAGTAACCAGCCATGTACGCAACCAAACGGTAAGCAGGGCCGTTGCAGGCCGGTCAAACACTGCCTCCAAGATGACTTTAAGACTGATTTCATCAAGTTTATGGACTACATGTGTGTTATCAATGAAAAGTAAGTATTGTACTGCACTTTGCCAAATATATTCATAACTAAGCATCTTCTGAAAAAATTCTAAACTAAGTTAGGTCCCAATACATCTGCAAATCTTTTTTTAGACAAATCGGCGCGTGCTGCCCCGATGACACGGACAGATTTGGCCCAGAAGGATTAGCTGGAGATCTGCCCGCGACAGCTCCTAAAGACGAGGATAGTGAAGCTATTTTAAGGATCACTAGAGCTGAAAACAGAGGTAAATTTGATTCAGAGCCCCAAATTCACCGAAATTTGCGAGACCAAGTGCGAGTCGGTGACAAATTTCATGTTTAGCACCGGTTCTCGTACACGATCACCGAAGTGAAGCAACGTTGGGCGCGGCCGGTACTTGGATGGGTGACCGCCTGGGCGTTGATGGGATGTTGTCTTTTTGCACATATATTTTTTTTACTTTATTAGCTAACAAGTTATGTGGTGGTACAAAACCCTCAGTGCGCGAGCCCGACTTGCTCTTGGCCGGTTTTATTTGTAGAAATGTGTTGCATGTGATTTTTGTTTACTTTTTGACCCATAAATTGAGTCAAATTTTAGAATTCACCTGGTATTCTCTTGCACTTATACGAAAATTACATAGATTATTTATTTATATAGTACTTTATTGCACACTTACAAATAATGTAGAAATGCACAAATGGAGATATGGATCAATTATTAGATAGATGAAGGTGTATTCTATTACTCTTACTGTCTATGGTACTCTGGTGGTCTGGTGCTGGGGACTTAAGGACAACTGCTATTGCGGCACCAAATTAACGTTAAATCCGCTCATTTGGAAAATCACGCGAACGTGAACCTTAGCGCGCCCAGATACGGTATGCGGTCGCGTGATTTTCCAACTGAGCGGATTTACCATTAGTTTGTTGCCGCAATAGCACTTGTCCGTAAGGCCCCTGGTCTTACTCTCTAGCGGTGGTGGTTCCTCTGGTTTTCTCTTATTATGTACAACAGAAATAAACTTTACGTACAGATAGAGAAACTTATGAGCTAATGCCACAAGTGGCAGCCTTATCACATTATTTGTAATCTCTGTGGTTATTAAACACACAATTATTTTATTGTAGGGTGCGGTCTTAGCACGCGTCCCCACGGCCGTTTGATGGGCGCCCGACCCGCCGACGTCCGCGAGTGGCCCTGGATGGCGTCTATCACTCCAACTGGCTTCGAGCAGTACTGCGGCGGGGTCCTCATTACTGACAGACATGTGCTCACCGCGGCTCACTGCACTAGAAGGTAGCTCATGATAAACTTCTGTTAGTTCAACCTTTCCATGATTTGGTTCTAATCGGAGCAGGTGAATCCTAGGAAAACAAGACAGCTTCACTTCAGCTTCTTGTCGCTTTTTGCATCGTGCTTTAACTGTTTCTTTACTTAAAAAACGTTGATTTGAACGTTACCAATATTTCGGAAGTGTGCTATACTGCTGACATTGAACTCAAATCTATATCCTTATCCTTACTAATATTATAAAAGCGAAAGTAACTCTGTTTCTCTGTCTGGATGTTTGTTCGTCTTTGACGACTAAACCGCTAAGCCGATTTTAACGAATTTTGGAAGGATGATAGTGTACATCATATGGACGGACATAGGGGTACTTATTCTCCCGGAAAATGCGGGAAAATTGGAAAATCGCGGGTAGCACCGCGGGATTTAGCTAGTAGGTACATATTAAAATGAATCCCTGTTTACCTTGGTCACGCCATAACTTGAGAACGACTTTACCGATTTCATTTTTTTTTTTTATGTTTTCTAATACTTTGTAGAAGGAAACGAAGAGAAGGAAACGGAATGAAAAATTAAGTAAACTTCGCAGAATTTTTGAAAATTTCAGAAAACTTAACGACGATTTAATTTTTGTGTACCTACTTGACAGTTCTACGATAGGACAACGTTTGTCGGGTCAGCTGGTCAGTAATAAAATAGACTTTTGTGATTTTCCCTGTTCAACTGTTCCTGCAGTGTGCGGCGGATTAGTCGATAATTATTTTGTTGTTAACAAACGTCTTCTTAATATATTAAAATATGGAATATTTTAATCGACTTAAAAAATAACTTATAAAACAGAAAATTAACGAAAACTTAAATTAATAACTAAAAACTAAAACTTAAATCTAAACAAACTACTAATTAAAATTAATATATTGTAATAGATAGTACCAAGGTACAATTAGATTTTGATTTCCTCATGGAAGTGCATTGGTACCCAAACTAGAAAAACCCGTGAGATGGCATACCAAACCTTCCAGCTAACAAAGTTGGTCGATCAATTGAGTCGTTTAAACATTGTATATTTTACAGAAATTTAGGAAAATACATGCAAAAACTGTTGAGGTGATGGTTAGTGGTATGTTGGTTTGGCAGTTTAACATACTCGCATAAGATACTCGCAGTCAGTCGCAGTGGACAAAATTTGCATAGGACCGGAACATATGACGCACTGAAAATAATCTACCTGTCCTCAGCATAATTCTAACTTATATTGCGTTTAATAGCCTTGGTAGCCCCTTTGGGAGACCGCTAGACTTGAAAGCGTGAGGTCGCGGATTCAAACCCCGGGCCCGTACCAATGAGCTCTTTGGAGCTTATGTACGGATTTTCGTACCACTGGCTTTTCGGTGAAGGAAAACTTCGTGTGGAAGCCTGCATACGTACGGAGAAGGAATTCAATGGCGTATGTGAATCCACCAACCCGCAACTGGGCCAGCGTGGTGGATATGGCCCAATCACCTTTTCGGGGGTAGGCTAAAAGTTCAGCAGTGGACTGTTGTTAAAAGGCTGATTATGATGATGATGATATGACGCACTGAAAATAATCTACCTGTTCTCAGCATAATGGGGTGGAAAATTGTTCTATCTTATATTGCGTTTGACTTTATCTCCCTCCAGATGGGAAGCCGACGAGTTGGAAGTTCGCCTCGGCGAGTACGACTTCATGCGAGACAACGAGTCCCGCGCCTACAACTTCAATGTGGTCGAAAAGCGACAGCACGAGAACTTTGAGTTGGCTACTTATAAGAATGACATCGCTATCCTCAAGTTAAACCGGCCGGCCGTGTTCAATACATACGTGTGGCCCATCTGTCTGCCGCCGCTGGGGCTGAACCTCGTCAATGAAACCGCTGTTATCATCGGTAAGAAATATACTAGCTTCACAAATTATATCAAATTACCTATTAGTTCTATAAACCGGCAAACGGTAGAGTGCATAATGCGCAGAAGATGGTGTTTCGATGGAAAGGCAATGTTTCCAGTGAACTTTCATGGTGTGACAACACTGAAACCAACTGGCAATGAGAACTAGAGAATCCAGGTGGCGCCGGCGGCAGTATTAAAGCGTCCGAGGAAAATTCATCTATTTTCGGTTTACGATTGTTCAAAAATTTACTTTTTTTATTGTACAAGCTATAAGTGACCGAGCGGTAGCATGTGCGCTTTAGAATCTGACGGCATCCGATTCGGTCCTTGGTTCCTGTACCAATTCCTTATTAATTAGTTACCTGAATAAATTGTGTAATTTCGATGCCATCGCTCAACAATGAAGAAACCGGTTTGTCCAAGAACCTCAAAGTTCAAATACATATTATGACATTCACCAAGATGCACTAGGCCAACTTGGTGGATTAGGGTTCATCTTCTAGAAGGCCTGTAGTCTAACAGTGGGAACATGATAGGCTGATAATGACTAAATTGTACCTCATTTATCTAGAGTTTAGAAAAGTTGTGGCGCGACTGTTCTAAGCTCAATTTTGAAGCTACAGTAAACTGAGAAGAACTGACTTTGCCTCGGCTGCTTGTACGCTGCAATACTACTTCCGACTCTAAAGTGTTGGGCGCGTTGTATATCATGCGTGACAAATTTATTATGATCAGGTTGGGGGACTGAGTCTTACGGTGGGCCGCACAGCACCGTGCTGATGGAAGTGTCGGTGCCGATCTGGGACCACCAGAAATGCGTCGACTCCTTCACGGATTCCATCTTCGAGGAAAGTATCTGTGCAGCTGGATATTCTGGCAGTAAAGATGCTTGTCAGGTACGTATATGCAGATTTACTTATACTTATATACTGTTTGTTAGGGTTCCGTAGCCCGACAAGGAACCCTCATAAATTCGTTGTCCGTCTGTCTGTCCGTCCTAATTTTTAGAGCCTTGTAACTTCTATAGTTATTGAAGCAAGTAGTTGAAACTTTACACAATTACAGTTTTAGTGTAGAAATTTTTTCGCTGTGCCCCCTCGTGTGGGATATCGTTGAATGGGTCTGTTAAAATTAAAGAAAGGTTTCATACGTCACTTTCAAGTGTATATTTTGAAAAAGTTGGTCTAAATTAGTTTTCTTTTTGACTAATCCATAAAAAGCATTATGTTGTGTTGGTATGATGCATCTCTGAAATTTGGTAGTCCACAGAGCTTCGTTTTTTCGAATTTTTCTGAGACCACAAACTGAGCTATGATGATTTTGACCACAATTATATGACTTTCGCTACGAAAAACGGAACCCTATCATAATTATAGTATGCCCATCTCGAGTCTCGACACGCTCTTAGCCAGTTTTTTTTGTTTTTTTTTTCCTTATTGTCCTCTTTCTTATCATATCTTTTGCTTAACTACTTCCCATCCAACTAAACTCATGCCACGATTTATCAGCATCAAAAAAACTGGACCGACACACTCGCAGGACAGAAAAAAAAATCGGTAATTCGTCTTGAAATGGTCGCAGAAAGGTTGAAGAAGAAGAAAAAGCTAACGAATTCAAAGCCCTAAACTAATCTATGTACCTATGTACTTTAGGGAGACAGCGGCGGCCCCCTTATGTACCAGATGTCCAGCGGCCGCTGGGCCACCGTCGGCGTGGTCTCCTGGGGCGTCCGGTGCGGTGAGCCAAGCCATCCGGGCATATACACTCGTGTGGACAAGTACCTCCAGTGGATCGTCGAAAATGTTACGTTCTAATTCACATTTACTGAACTGTTCTAGGATACAGACACATGTTTCAAAATACACACATGACAAGTTTTGTAGTCACTCAAATTAAATATAAAAGTGAAATTTATTTTGTATTAAAAGTTAAAGTACGATTAGCTAGTATTATTTATTTCACTAAAATAATAAAATATAAATACTTTTCTATACGAATGTAGCCGTTCTGTTGCGAATGTAGCCGTTGCCTTGTGAAATATATTAGTATAGCCAAATTAGTGAAGCATATCCACCGAGATCTTTTCTCCACAATCTTCAATGGCCTGTAGCATTTCTACGACGTTTTTCTCTTCAAGAATAGGATGGAAGGTAAACGCCATTCGGAAAAAGTTCTTGTGATGGCGCAGCGGAGAGTAAGCAACCATCAGCTGCGAATTGAGGGTCAGGAGCTCTTTGATTTTTGGCGTTATCTGTGAATATGTGATTAGATGTTAATTTTTAGTCATCTACAAAAGGAAACTTCTTTTAGTTTATATAAGGTTTAGTTTACATAATATAAGGGCACTTGGAATAAAATATCTTGGACTTTCAGCCCATTGTGTAATTAAACTTTTTTATGTTGTATGCTACAACATTGCATTGCATTGTTGTTGGATTAGTTTGAAGGTCAACCTAACAACCCACCAAGCCAGTTGGTAGTGAACTTACCTTCTACGCTTGGGAGCGTGGGTTCAATTCCCACATAAGGCAAACATTAATCTGATGAACATTTATGTTTGATCTATATCTGGGTGTTAATATTCATTTAAGTATATTGTATTAATCACATATATATGTATATTAGTCTCTGGCAGCCACAATAGAAGCTTTGCTTAGTTTGGGGTTAGATGACAGTATGTGCAAAAATTTCTCGAAATGTCTCGAATGTCCCGAATATCCCGAATCTATTAAAATTATAACTTAGTTTTTCTTCGCTCTATATTTTATAAACCCACATTTAAAACCTTTGCATCGGATCCCACCAACGTGAATATTCCTCCTTTTTAATTTTTTTAAATTATTTTTTTCACCCATGGTCATATGACCCCAAACTAAGAAAAGCTTGTGATATGGCTGCCAGAGACTGATATACATACATAATTATATAGTTTTAAATACATACTTATATAGATATTAACAACCAGATACAGAACAAACACAAATGTTCATCACATAAATGTTTGTTTTAGGTGGGAATCGAACCCACGCCCTCAAGCTCAGAAGACAGGTTCACTATCAACTGGACCAACGGGTTATCAATATCAGAAGGACAATGGATAGGTGCTACCATAAGTTTAAAGCCCAGTCTCGCTGCTATTGCATAAAGGTATACAGAACTGTCTCAATACAGTCACTTGTTACCTTATGCATCAGGTTCCACCAATGTGAATCTTCTTCCTGGTCCCGCATAAAGTTGGGTATGTACCAAAAGCAGACGTTAGGACACTGGATAGGAGCTGACACTAGCCTGAAGCCAGGTCTTGCTGCCACTGTCTGGATACAGAACTCAGCTACTTCCATTACGCGGTCGGTGAGCGCGCACAGACCGTGGTCTCCTCGCGCTTTCCACATCATCCAAAGCTTGAAGGCATCTACCTGGAAATTGAAACAAGGAACATATTAAATTTAGGATTTATAAATAACTAGCGACCCGCCCACCCGGCTTCGCACGGGTGTAAATTACGTGCGAAGCTGGGGCGGGTCGCTAGTTATATATATATAAACCTTCCGTGAAAATGTATCTAACTGATGGTGAAAGCCGCATCAAAATCCGTTTCGTGGTTTAGGAGGAGTTAGCGGCCATACAGACAGACAGACGCGGAAAGCGACTTTAATTTATACTATGTAGAGATAGAGAAGAACAGAATAGAATATAATAAACTTTTATTGTGCATAACTGTGTTAACAAAGGTCAGTGTCAACAGCCACTATCCTTACGGACATACTTCGTCAAGAACTTCGTCAATGAAACATAATTCTACAGTTATATGATTATAAGGTTAAGTTAAGGTTAACCTTATCACGGTAAATATCCTGTTAATAATCACATAACTGCAGTTAACAACCGTGATAGTTTTAAAACAGTGTAAACATAATTTATATCCTGTGAAATGCGGTCACAATATCTTTCACGACTCTTTGAACGTATTCAAGAATAAGCTGGTAATCTAATTATGTGAATGGAAAAAAACAACACAAAACAATAATATTCTGACATCCTCAATGTACAAAGTACATTTTTCATATATTTTTTGTGATGTGCCAGTGTCATTAATCTTACATTTATTTTCGTTATCTATGTTATATAATTATGTATAATATTTATAATCAATATTCATTATTTTAGTAAAATATAGGTAACATTTTGTTGGTTGGATATAGTAAGCCCGGCATAATTTACTGATACTCATGACATAAAAACTAGACCATTGTGCTTACTGTATTCACATCACACCTATATACAATTTTTATCTAATATTTTTTGTCTTACCACTTTTAATTGTGAACGTTGTAAACACCTGTTAATGTTGCACATCTCAGAACTGTATTTAGTATTAAAAAAGTGTTATTTGTATTATTTAATATGTGCACTGTTGGTGTTTCTGAATGAATTAAATAAATAAATGAAATGTAATTCTGTCCTGTGTAGTCTGAAAAATCATAATGAGTACTTACTTTTCTTCCACACTGGATGCTCTTGTCTCCCGTATCGTAGCTGACGTCATAGAACTTGTCCTGCTGGAACAGATAGTTGGCAGCGGCACAGTTAGCCTCGTGCAGGAGACCTTTCTCTCGAGTGAGGAACACGGAGCACTGGAGCGGAGCGCCCGCCATCTTGTGAGGGTTCCACGATATGAAGTCTGCTCTGGAGACACAAATTGGACGAGTTGATTTTACTACTTAAATCGCATAGAGGTTATACCAACAAGTGGATTATTTATGGCTGATGATGGTGTAATAAATAATTAGTTTAAGATATGTAACTTTTTCATTTCAAGTAGAAGTAGGTAATCTTCGCTTCTATAGCTATTCATACCTTTCGATTCCTCTTAATCTGTTTCTAAAGTGGTGTGACAGCATCAAGCTTCCTCCCCAACAGGCCTGTAATCAACAATTTAAAGTATTTTGAAATACAAGGAATATACGAGTAAAGCTAAATATATTATTCATAAACACTGCCCATGCACTAGTCTAATAGACCTCTACGTAATAAGTCCCGATAAACATTTAAAACATAGGCCTCTAGGGTTTTATACTTACATCAACGTACATCAAAACTCCATGCTTCTTGCACACGTCAGCTATTTCTTCCAGATTATCGATAGCTCCCAGAACAGTCGTTCCAGCGGTTCCGTTCACCATCAAAGGATACCTTCCACGACGTTTTTCTTCTTGAATTGCTCTATCAAGCTCTTGGGTAATCATTTGCCCTTGATCGTTGGTCTGTATGAATCTGATGCTGTCTGTCCCGAAGCCAAGCCAGTGGGCTGCTTTGCGAATGGAGTAATGACTCTGGAATTTGCGTCAATAGGTTATAGTTCCACATTTCTCGACACGTAAAAAGAGTAAGGTAAAAGGTTAGGTTACGAATTTTAAGTTTTCCCGAATTGTTGCAAAATAAAAAGTATGCTAAGTCCGTTCTCATGCTGCACGCTTTTTTCATAGCCATATTGAATCAAAATTGGTTCATTTATTTGTAAAAGGGAAACAAACCGAAACCCAGAGTTTCCCAAGTACCAACTTTCACATCGATGTGAAATGTGTGTGTTTTTTATTGTGTATTTATAAGATTGCATTTGACTCATTATCATCATCATTACAGCCGTAGGACGTCTACTGCTGGACATAGGCCTCCCCCATCTATCTCCAAAAGGGCCGGTTGGAAGCGGCCTGCATCCAGCGTTTCGTTGCAGTCTCTTTTAAGTCGTCTGTCCATCTTGTGGGTGGGTGGACGTCCTACGCTGCGCTTACCAATCCGTGGTCTCCATTTGAGAACCTTTCGGCCCCATCGGCTATCTGTTCTGCGTGCTATGTGCCCTTCCTACTGCCATTTCAACTTGCTAATCCAGTGGGGTATGTCGGTAACTTTCGTTCGTCTACGGATCTCCTCATTTCTGATCCCTGATCATAGCCCTCTCCCATAGCTCGTTGTGCGACTTTGAGCTTGCTTATATAAGACCCATAGTGAGAGACCACATTTCACTACCGTATGTCAACAACACACACTGGTCGAAGACTTTAGTCTTAAGGCACTGAGGAATTTGTATGTGACTACTAACTTGCCTTGTTGGTTGTGATAAGTGATTGTAACTCTAGGTCAACTGTACGAGCACCCCATAACTTCGCTCTGGTATTTTAAGGAGCTGGGTTGGCTTGGGTATGATGCTGGCGGTAATAATTCACAATATACTCCAAGTGGGACCTGAATGCAGGACTCATCGACACCATCTCAAATTATACAAGTATACTTTGAAAAACCCTTAATAAAAATTGCTGATAATCTTCAAACGGCTGAATAGATTTCCTTAAATTGCTAAAAACATCCCTCTCGATCAAGTCGCCGTTCAAATAAAAACAACCGAAATCAAAATAGGTTCAGCCATTTGGTAGCTACAACACTTATAGCAATTATTTGCGTCAGGTGTTAAAAATTTGTAATTAATATTGGTACTTTCCAGACAAGAAGTATGAAAGAGGTAGGTAACGTAAGTTTTTTTTTTAGTTTCTACTTACATCTTCAGATGTGAAGACAACTAGATCAGGCAGGCCCTTCATCCCTTTAGCCTTTACTTGAGGAAAGGCCTTGTATCTCGCCGCGACCAGTCCATAGAGCATCGATAAACTTCCCCCAGGGCTGAAGATGCCGTCACCTCCAGGAATCCCGAATAGCTTAAGGATATGATTTAGCACTTTCAGCTCTATAAGAGTGAATACTGGGGCTACTTCATATGTGACCCTGAAAAATCGAATCATTTTTATGGTTCCGTACACATGGGTGTAAACAGGACATTATTACTAAACCTATGCGCTGTCTGTCTGTCCTACCTTTTAACGGCTGTATATTTCAAACCGTAATAGATAGCCAGTTGAAATTTTTGCAGAATATGTAATATTATGGCGGATTAACTAAGAAATAATAATAAAGTCATAAAGTAAATACTAAGTAAGTAAAATCGCCGATTCTCGTACGATCACCAAACTTAAGCAACGTCGGGCGTGGTCGGTACCTGGATACGTGACCGCCTGAACGTGATGTTGTCTTATTGAATAACTTTTTTGAACGTTATTAGTTAACAATTTATGTGGTGGTACGGAACCCTTAGTGCACGAGCCAGACTCGCACTTGGCCGATTTTATTCATTTTTGATGCGTGCAACAAAAAGCTCTTGGGAATTTGTATCTACATCACCATTAGTAGACCTTGGCTAAGTCAGTCGTTTTAATGTGAGTGAGAGACTTACTGACTTGTGTTAAACGCTTCTGCGATCCAGGCTCCTGCCAGCCCGTAAGGATCGGTTCCTCCGTACAACTGATTCCTGAAGGTTGCTTGGTTTGTCTTGACGCTGTACTGCAGTATATGGCGAACGCATCTCTCCAGCTCGCTGTCGGAAACTCCCTTCGATATGTTCAGGTCTATCTCTAAGATTTTCTGGAGAAGTACAAAAAAACCTTGAACAAAATGTAAGATAAGAACAAAAAATAGTTAGGCCACTTGATACGACATGACACTTTGTAAAGACCGTCAGAAAATAAGGGTAAATTAAAAAGGCGGGGCAGAAAGAAAGTTTTTATTATTTTTTACTTCGCCGGTGGTTATACCTACTGCTGTGAATTGTCATCTCATGTCCATAACACGGAACACTATTACTCCTAGCCATAAAGTCATCATGAGAAGAGAACAGAATTGGCCGATAGGTATCATAGATATTAACTTTATCAGTAACGCACAATAATTATGCTATCACCGACATCCTCGCCCTTTGCTCTCAGAGCACAGCAGTGATAGATGAAAGCTATGATATGAATTGTCTACCAGGTCAAAAGGTAAGTAGGAAACACAATTTTTGTTTACAATACGTTGCAATAATTACCTACTGCATAGTTAATAGCCAATGTCGTACTACAGACTAATGATAAGTGGCGCGATATCAAGTCATTACCCGAGGGTTACGGAGACGCCGTCAATGATTAGGTTGGTGTTATCAGTTATCGGCTACGCATTGGCGCTCAGACAATGAGCAATCAAATCTTATTCTAACAGAATGAGCGTAGGTAAGAATGTATGATACCAAGCATTCTTGAAAAGCAGCTATTCTCCATTGGGAACGAAAAAGTGACCCGCTAAAAGAGATTGTGGTAGGTATAGTGACCTACCACCTAAGAGAGGTTATGGTAGGTAATGACCTTCCACCTAAGAGAGGTTGGTATAGGTAGTATCCTAACACCTAAGAGAGGTTGTGGTATATAGTGAACTACTTCCTAAGAGAGCTTGTGGGTGGTAGTGACCTACCACTTAAGAGAGGTTGTGGTAGGTAGTGACCTACCACCTAAGAGAGATTGTGGGAGGTGGTGACCTACCACCTAAGGGAGGTTGTGGTATGTAGGTCACTACCTACCACAACTTCTTTTAGCGGGTCAGTTTTTTAACGAAACGGAAAAATTTGGGTGTGAACATAGAGTGAAATTCTTAGTTGTTTTACGAATTTTCTCAATCCTCTTGTATGAAAAAATCACTATTAATTTTACATCAGCAAAGTAACTGTATGCTATTGCTTCTTACTCCATGTACTTGTACCCTAATTAGTCAGTTTTAGTAATAAAAGTCATGTCGTTCTTTTATGAATCGTGTATAAATCACACAACATTACCCCCGCTTTGTCTCCATTTCCTCGCAAGAAAAAGAAAAAGAGAAAACAAATATTAAGAAATTACGTAAACGGCTTACGTAACCCTATTTCCATTTGCCTATAAGGAACTTGCGACACCTATCCATATTATTCGCTAATAAACCCTATCTTCGATCCATTAGACTGGAATTTAAGGGGCAGTTAGTAGAATTTTATTGTTAAAATGCGCACCACTAATTACCAATGAGCTTGCCATGAGACAGTAAAGAAGGAAAAAATTTAAAGCCGGCTTGTACAGTTTACTTTGCACCTATGTGTGAAAAGATGATAGGAGGAAATATACCTAGGTACAAAGTATTTACTATGGTTTGTATGCACAAGTGATTAGTAATCTTCTATGTATATAAAAATGAATCCCTATTTGCCTTGGTCACGCTATAACTTGAGAACGACTTTACCGATTACATTCATCTTTTTTTTTAAGTTTTCTAATACATTGTAGAAGTTTCTTAAGGAAAGAAAAATTAAGAAAATTGCGCAGAAAATTAGAAATTTTCAGAAAGCTTAACAACGATTCGTTTTACAGTTCTAAGACAGGACAACGTGTATCGGGTCAGCTAGTATTATTACAATAGTTAAATGTTGTGGTAGAGAGTATTCTTTTATTAATTGGCAATGAAGTTTAACGTCCTGTTGGCAAACAAAAAAAAATTAACTGGTCAGACAGTGCATTTACACTTCGATGTGCAAACACCTAACTATTAATTGAATGTAATTGAGCCCAAGGATACATTAATTTATGCACCACATGGAATCCAGCCTCAACTTGGATGGCACTAGGTAGCCATAATCGGTGCACTAGGTGAATCAATTGCAACATACCTAAGTCTGCTGATTGTTTTCTAAAAATGGTGTTGTTTTCTTTTTGGTTTGAGACTAATATAATACTCGATCTAAGTTTAATCTAAGGTTAAAAATATTTTACCGACTTCAAAAAAGGTGTTCTAATACTGTTGCTTTTTTAAGTTTTACCTCGTGGCTCCTTCATTTATAGGCCGATTTGGAAAAATTCTTATTTGAAAATATATATATGTACTTTCAGATTGGTCCCATAGAAATTTCATCATAATCGGTTCAATAGTTTATTTATGAAATTAAAATAGCTGGAAAAAATTAGTCATCGAAATTGAACATTGTAAACGAAATTGCGTATTTATGCTAATTTTAAAGTCAGTTTTTTTATCCACTGTAGTATGTACTAGATAGGTATATAACAGCTAAAGTTTCTCCACGGACTCTGGTGTCCGTGCCCTTTGTCATCTTATAACTTTTTTTATCAACCATCACTTATTTATCAAGGAGAGTAGGGAAGTATTTACCCTGTAGTGGGACAAAGCAGGCTAAAAATTATAATAAAGTTGCACGGTTCCAATATACGGCAGCCTTTATGGGGGCCCGTTTTGTGGGTGGCGAGTCATCAACTGCCTAAATGTATTTTGAATTTTGAGATGACAGGATAAGGTGCCAGGTGCTATTTCTCATCCTATAGATCTGTTTTCCTATCCACAAGTTGTTCAGTTGTTCACCTCAACAGCCCAGATTATTTTAATCCTATATTCTACAATAGTTCATTCCATTCCATATTAGTATTTTTATAATCAATAGGGCCTCTTGTCTTGTCGTTGGCTTCGGCCCCACCAACGCCTACCAAATGTCTTGGCTAGACCCGAGAATGTGTCTAAATAAATAATAAAAACAAAAAAACAACTGAATGCATCACAATATCCCAGATTTTTTAAAGTCTACTGTACAATAGTTTCATAGTGCCCATTCACACACATGCCATAATTTAATTTTATTTTTGTATACAACGTGACCTCTTGGTGTTGGCTTCGGCCTCACCAACGCTAACCAAATGCCCGAGCTAGACCCGAGATATATATAATGAATAAAGGATACTAATAATAACTAATTTGTATAACTACTTATGTATATTTTAACAGCTGTGGTAGGCATCATTTAAAAACCTAACAAAAGTTATAATAATTTACGGGTTTCATTCAACTTTTTACAATCTACAGAGCTAAAGAAAACTAGGTAGGTAAAACATGCTTTACCGTGCGTAATGTAATACTAGTTTTTACGGCGACAGGCACGGGTAACGTTTACTACCTATTTATTTACCTATAAACCCTTGCACCCGCTATACATTAACTATCCACAATTTATAATTAGTAATTCAATGCTAATGGATTTCCATAAAATATTGTGAAAATATGGCATTAATTTAACAATAGGTAGATTTATTTACCTCTAAATCTTTGGGGTGCCTGAAATTTATCAGCGGAACATCTTCCTCGTCTTTCACGATCTCTAGCACTTTATCCAGAAACGAATGTCCGTTCAGCTCCATTGTATCACCAATCACGTCTTTTCACGACAATGGTCTGTCACAGACTGGAGGAACTTGATTAAAGTGGTGGTAACAATCCTCGAGAAAGATGTAGAGACACGTTTGCGTACGGTTTTACACCATACCTATTTAATTATGTTTCCAACTTTTTTTTTCTGGTAGTCTATTTAAGAATGGCATTTTTCCATAGCCCTATAAATGGCAATTAAATACCGTGAAATGCAAATTTTCTTTCTAAGGCATGTAGTGGTATGTTTGGCATTTGCTGACAAAACCTCGTGGAATAGAATATATTTTTTTACTACTACCTAGATAAATCACCATCATCAGCCTATATTTGTCCACTGTTGGACGTAGTTCTCTTTAGGTACGCTACAGAGGCCGGCCCGTCTTTAGCTCTCTGCACAGAGTTTCTACGCAGGTTGTCACTCCACTTGGTTACAAGGCTTCTAGCCCTATGTAGGTACGTCTAACTTATCGCCACCCTACAAATAATAATTTTTAACCTAAAAAACCAACTTCACAATTAGTAAGTGCTCGGTGCGTCTTGGTACGTCCGAGCTAGACCCGAGAGTAAAAATATATGAAGAATAATAATATTCATAAATAAAAAATGGACTGAATTGAGAACCTCCCCTCTCAAAGTCGGTTAATAAATCAATTCTAATGATAGGTACTTAGATGTAATTGTAAAGTAAAGAGTGATAAATAATGAGCTAGAGATAAGGAGATGGAGTGGGAGTGTCATAAAATATTCCTATTAGATAATGATATCAACTAGGGAATGTTTTGTACCTTAGTCACCTCAGATCAGACAAACAAGGGAGATTTGACGTAGTACATTTATCGTTCGTGGTCACAGATCTTACTGTGTTCGTGGTATTCGTGTTTCACCCAGTTTTTAAACCTCAACGCAAAATCTGTAAGTTCGGCATACACTAAGTAGGAGTACTCATTTTTCACGCAAAACATGTTACATTCTATACTCATATGCCAAAACAATAATTGTTGTTACCAGAACGAAACAGATATATTTTTGACAGGACGGATAATTGCAGGGTTGTACAGTGTAGTGGTGTACACCCCTTTAACCTCCACACTGAACGACAGCCTGCCTTTTGCATCCACTGGATGCCAGCGACTCTCACTATGTCGTCGGTCCATCTAGTGGGAGGCCTCCCTACGCTGCGTCTTCCGGTTCGTGGTCTACACTCCAGAACCTTTCTTCCCCATCGGTTATCGGTTCTTCGAGCGATGTGGCCTATGGATGTACACAGTTTAATGTCGGTACTAGTGCTCTGTAAAAGGCTACATACCATTTGACAGCTGATGGCGTACTACACTTTGTAAATCACGTGATTCTATGCTCTTTATTAGTCTGTGTACCTGCCTATCAATTACTTTACCTGCCTTTTAATTGCCGCCAGCATGCTGGATACGTTGCCAACAGGTAGTGAGCTTGAGCATTTAAATTGTCTTTAGCCCTTCAACTGTCTATAGGCAGTCTAACTGTATTTGTAGTGTTAGTTTTAGCTTGTATTTTTGTTTAGTTGATAAAGGCACTTGCTCAGGAAAAAAATAATAAAAAATAACCTCTTTTGTGCTGCCTATTCTAAATCAATGTACTTACCATGGAGTACGTTACGGAGACCTCAAATGAAACCTCTAAATACAATGCCTAAATTAATTGACGTAATTGTCATAAATGCAACTGTCAACAACATGTACGTAAATCATTTACTACGTCATTAAAGTAAATACAGTTTTATGAAAATACAATTTTGTGAAGTTTCATGCTCGTTTCATGAATTAAAAATATCAATCAAAGAGCGTGACCTGCGAGATTATTTTAAGTTAGGCCTAAGCATAAGTGAGAATCGCAGACACATCAGTTTTTTCAAAATTTTAGTAAACATTTCTATCACTCCATCAAAATGAACTTCAGAAAATCCCGCACCAGATCACGAAAAACATCTATGAATGTTATGTCCAACTCCGAAAAATGGAGAACCTACGCTAAAAGGATATCCAGTAAAGGTACTTTCAAAACCACAAATGAAATTCAGCTTTTTACAGTCTTCCAGGGGAAGTACCAACCCATTGCCAGCTATTCAACTGCCAAGCAATAGTATGGAAACATTAATCAGTTTCGGATTGAAGGGCAATGCTTCCTGTAAAATTACTGGGTATTAAACGATCTAACATCTTATATCGCAAAGTAACGACCGCAATGCATTGCCACACAGGGTTTTGAACTGTCCTAAATTCTGGGTGATACTGAACTGTTATGGGCAAGCAAGGCTCTTACTATCAGGCAAACAACTTGCGTATAAGCAAGTGGCATTTATTATTTATCATCTCATGTAACATTTATTATCCAATGGACTGACGCCCAAAGATTGCATCCTGACCTGAGGTTCTAAAAGTTATGTTTAATTACCTATATATTACAAACATTTAATTTGTCTGTACATAGTTCAAAGTCGCTTTCCACGTCTTTCTGTCTGTATAACCACCGCTACATCCTAAACCATGCAACGGATTTTGATGCGGTTTTCACCATCAGTTAGATAATTTTTCACGGAAGATTTAACTTTAACTAGCGACCCGCCCCAGCTTCGTACCATACCTGTGGGAAGCAGGGGCGGGTCGCTAGTTCAAAATATGTCTAACTGATCAATGACTATTATCATTTATGATGTGAAGATAAGATATGATATGATATTCACCACCATGCACTGCCAGCTGATGATAGATTATCTCTCTGGTCTGTGTCCCAGCAGTGAGAACATGATAGGCTTGATAATGATGATCAATCTACAAAGCTTAGTGAGGCTGACTGTGCTTGCTAAGTCGTCTCATTTTTTATTATAAATAAAGCTTTATGTTAGGTAGATACTCTTTGATTATGCATGTATATTATCAAAGGCTTATTAACCTTTTAATAATACTAAAATAAAAGGTCATGAACTGTTTGAAGAGGACTCTGGTGACGACGAACCGAAGTACAACGAAATCAAGGACTGGGTTCAAGAGTTCTTCAACAGGAGAAGCTCCTCAACTGACAAAGCCGACCAGGACGTGGAGGTCCACCTCACCAGAAAACAAACCGTCATACTCGCCACTCTGTTACCTGACGAAATATTGCTCATGGACAAGTAAAGATTCTAATATTATTGAAGCGATGAAAGTTTAGTCACATCCAAAAAGCAGGGTGTGGGTGTACCCCAATTGCAACATTGAGCTTGAAATGCCCGTGAAAAAAAACACTTGTGAAGAAAACACGTCGTTTACCACAGCATGGCAGTGCAGCGCTTGTAATGCTTGGTTGGCTAGCTATAGCCACCTACACCACAATTAGAACATTTTTCAACGGACTAGGCCTGGGTTTTGATTATAATCTCACATGGTGGGATGATGTAGTCGAAGATGTAGAACGTGCGGAAATACCGGCGAACTATTGTGCGAGCTGCTAGTGTGTGGAATTCGCTGCCTGAATATGTTCCTGTTAGTTACAATCTAGGTGTCTTCAAGTCGAGAGTGAATCGGTTTCTTCTAAGCAAGCGTGCTCCATCGTAGACCGCATCGTCGCTTAAAATCAGGCGACATGGCGGCCAAGCGCAAGCCTATCTATTATTAAAAAAAGTACATATTCACATTTTCTTGTCACATTCACTTATTAACAACCCCGGATTTTTCCAGTTTGGAAAGGCAGGTGTACATTTAAGCACTTTCAGTTTGTCCGAAGTATTCCAATTTTTCGAGCAACGTTTTCACGTTTTTCTTTGCCTAAAATCCTTTTTTGGACTAGGTGTTACGAACATTAAATAAGTGAAAATCATATTTTAACAAGTTTTTGGCCTTGGTTTTTTCAAGAACATTCTAAAGACCCCAAACGAGATGGGGTTATCTTGTTGCGTTCACTAGTTCCAATGACCACCTTCCGACTCCATCATCAGAAAACCTCTTTGGTACCATTTTAATACTTGTCATCCAAGTTTTTATGTATAGGTACCAAATTTCAACTCAATTAGACGCTGGGAAATGGGTCAAATTAGACTTGCAAGATTTAAAACTTACAGACAAACGTAAAGTTAAATAACAGCTTGTAAACGTAATTAGTCTGTGGAGTGGTCTCTCACTATGGGCCTCATAAGCAAGCTCAAAGTAGCACAACGACCTATGGAGAGGGCCATTATTATTATTATTATATATCTTTATTTCAGATCCAAGATCCATAATAGTTACATAGTTAATAGTTACAAACACATAGGAACATAAGTAGGCTAAAGTAGGCTATGCTCGGGGTTTCTCTACGAAATCGAATCCGAAATGAGGAGATCCGTAGACGAACGAAAGTCACCGACATAGCTCACCGGATTAGCAAGTTGAAGTGGCAGTGGGCAGGGCACATATCACGCAGAACAGATGGCCGATGGGACCGAAAGGTTCTGGAATGGAGACCACGGACCGGTAAGCGCAGCGTAGGATGTCCACCCACAAGATGGACAGACGACCTAAAAGAGACCGCAGGGAAACGCTGGATGCAGGCCGCTTCCAACCGGCCCTGTTGGAGATCGATGGGGGAGGCCTATGTCCAGCAGTGGACGTCCTATGGCTGAAATGATGATGATGATGATGAAACGTAATTACCTGAATCGATTTTTATTTTTATTTACTTATAATAATTAGATAGGTGAGAATAATTTTATTTTTCAGGTTCGACAAGCTTGATCCAAAACGCTTTGTAGGCGTCCTGCTCATGGCAGATGTCTCAGGATTCACAGCCCTGTCGGAACGGTATAACAACTTTGGGAAAGGTGGAACCTACCGTCTCACTGTTACATTGAACACCTACATCGGTTCGCTGGTAGAGCTCATCTACAGCCACGGAGGAGATATCCTCAAGTTTGCTGGCGATGCCTTCTTGGCGCTTTGGAAAACAGACAAACGCACATTTCTCAGCCACACTATTCATACTGCTATAGCATGCGCTCTAATCATTCAGCACTCATATTCTTCTTACGAGACAGATGTTAAAGTCAGCCTTAAAGTCAAATTGGCGATATCAGCAGGTAATCTTATATTTGCGCCCATCGGAACTGGTATCGATATGAACTATGTCATGATTGGATTGCCTGTTCTCGAGGCCAAACTCGCGGAGAGCCTTTGTACTTCTGGAGAAGTGAAACTAACTCCGAACGCTTGGGCTCATTGCTACTCAAGAAACTACGATCACATAGTTCATAGTGACGGACACGTGACTGTAAAATCTATTCTCTACGATCCACATGAAAAAGACGTCACAAAACCGTTCTTGGGCTTTTCAAGTATGACCAAACAAATGAAGAGACCTTTCAGTGCTCTCGAAAATCTCCCCGATTCTTTTTGGGATTCTACAAACAATCTATGCGCTGCAGATTTGCTAAGAAAAAATGACGCTCTCGAACTTCGCAAAACTATTTTGCAAGCTGAAGATACTAATATTGGATCTGAAATCAGAAAATTCATGATTAGACCTGTCCTTACACAAATTGATGCCCATCAACCGCTCGAATATTTAACCGAAATGAGATTAGTCTCAATTTTATTCCTAACACTGAAACCGAGAGAATGTCCATTTCCACAGTTGGTTACAATCGTAAACAATGCGTACCAGATAACATGTGAAATCGTTTACAAGTCCATGGGTTGTGTGAACAAAATAATTCTTTTTGACAAAGATATTATGATCCTTGTAGTTTTTGGTTTGCGAGGTTTTAAGCATGAATCTGAAGCTCAAGCAGCTTTGAAATGTGCATATAGTATCAGGAGATCATTGTCAGCCTTAGACGGAGTTCAAGAAGTTTCCATCGGTGTTACAACAGGACAGGTCTACTGCGGTGTCGTAGGTCATCCTCTAAGAAGAGAGTTTACTGTTATCGGGGCCATTGTCAACAAAGCTGCAAGACTTATGTGTAAATTCCGGAACAGAGTCACATGTGACGAAACTACATTTATAAAAAGTAAAATGTCTACAAATGGATTTACTCTCCAACCTGAAACAGAACTAAAAGGAATTGGGAATGTTGGCAAAATCTTTGATTACACAGAAGAAATGAGGGTTAAAGAGTTGTACGATATACCGATGACACAACCTCTACTCGACAGATCCGACGAAATTGAATATTTTCAGAGTTGGTTGGAAGACAGTCATTCGACAGTTTTCAGAGACTTTGATGCGCTACTTCTGGTTGGCGAAACACGCATAGGAAAGAGTAGGTCGCTTGAATGGATGGCGAGACATGCAAGAAATAAGGAGTTCCAGGTTTGCTATATTTGCTTATCATCAATCCACTCTGCTACACCGTATTTGGCTTTAAGTCAAATTATCAACCGCATATTAGGTATCAGAGAGCCCACAACAGGGTTTATCAAAGAAGAAAGAGTAGTTCAACTGTTACAAGTCTACAGTGAAGATCTATGCTACCTAAATAATATCATCAAAGTACGTTTCGCATACCACGAAGGCATGTACATGCAAGATGAAAGAAAACGAAAAGATAAGGGAAAAATTATCTTTTCAAAGCTGATAGCTGCAATTCAAGACGTTCATGTCATATTTTTAGACGATTTACAAAATTTGGATTCATCATCTTGGGAATTTATTTCACTTATGTTTTGCTCTATGAAAATATTTTTCGTCATGACCGTCACTCGTGGTAAATATAACTCGGTAAACAATTGGCTCTACAGTGCTTTTATTAACGACAGTATACGGAAAATAGTGTTAGGCGAGCTAGGACCTATGTGGATTTCGGCACTAGCTTGTCAAATTCTTGATGTCGCTGCCGTACCTAAAGACCTATGCGAGGCACTGATGATAAAATGCAATGGATTACCGGGATTAGTAGAAAGTTTTATTACTCACTTATACTCAAACGGTGCTTTGGAGTTAAAAAAAATACAAGAAGAAGAGAAAGGCAATTTTGAATACGAAGATCTAGTATTCCCAGACAACTCCTTATTACATCCACAAGCCCTTGACGCAAGAGATCAAGCAACATTAGATGAACTTATACAACAAAATGCTACTGAAGAGATAAGCATATGCATAGTAATTGATAAAAATGAGCTAAATACAAATATAAACGTACAAAATTTGGACGCCCTTGTAATGATACAAATAGATTCTTTGACGCCGTATCAGCAGCTGCTATTAAAGATTGCGTCAGTGATTGGTAACGTACTCTCCAGGACTCTCTTGGAAAGCATTATGTATGAGAACAATTGGTTAATAACAGCGAAAGCTGTTAAAAGGCTATTTGCCATGCGAATTCTGACATGTGCTACCTTAACTGGCCAGAGACTCAGTAGCCAAGGTTCTTCAAACACAACAACGACACGTTCAAACGCCGCCGCCACCGCCGCCGCTGCCGATTCATATTTAGCATGCGGCTGTTCTTTTGATTACGATTCTGAAAACAGTCCCGAAAACCTTCCAAAATATGCATTTTGCAAAGTAATGAGATTCAAAAATAAAAGTTCCAGAAAGACCTGCTACGAATTGTTACCAATAAACCAGAAAAAAGAATTTCACTCGCGAATCGTCAACTACTTAGAAAATAATAGACAGAAATGTCCGACGTGTGGGGGCGCTATCATGATAGTACAATCAATAACAAGTCTTCAACTTAGCGATTCATTTAGCAGCTACCACAGCTATGAGTTACATATGGAACAAAGTAGCTCTTCAAACGAATCACAAGAAATTGATGAAACACGCCCTGATTTAAAGTATAAAGATGATCCTAGAGAAAGTAAAAACTTAGTCAGGAGTCTGTCAGAAACATTTGATACAAACAAAAAAGAAAACCATGTAACGAAACCAGCCAGTGAAGCGGTAATTCATGAGGAAGCGGGAAACTCTTATTTAAATAAAATAAAATCGCAATACTCTCCTATATTGAAAAGCAGACCCAGTCAAGATATAACGAGTTCTAAACCTAATAAAAGAGTTACTATGACACACTACAGTCTAGTTAAATCTGGGATAAAAGCTAAAGAACCAAACAAAATCTTTAATATGCTCCGCGAAGTGACAGAAGCTAAATATGTAACTGACTGGCATAAATTGGGCGTTATTGATAGCTTAGACAACATTGAGGAAGATCGGATACAAAAAAATAGAACCAAAAAGTCGTTTAATATTACAATTGAACGAGGAATTTCGGAAATAAATTTTAGCAAGTGCACTTGTGCTGATTTACACGTTGCAATTTACGGGCAACTAATTCATCATGCAATACAGGCCGAACTAAAGAGCAAAGCAATAGAATTTACTATCACATTTTGCTATTTCAATTTGTTAGGCGATAATGTTGATACTGTATTTCCAAAACTTGAAGATGCAGAAAATATGTGTACTGAAAATAAGACGATATTGAGTAAGTTTGACATGAGGAGATATTTGGGTAAAATTTCTTCACTGCGAGCTGCTGCCTGCCTTATGAGTGGTAGGATCGCCGGTGCTAAAATGGAACTCGATCGTGCATTAAAAATTTACCGAATAAATCTGGACAAAGTCTCGAGCCTCCTACCATTGAAAACTTTTGTCAATTACTTTAAAATGAAGCGACAGAAATATCGTACCAACGCACTGATAATTATATCTGAATCTGTGTATTGCCTTAACGTGGCGACGCTGCTGTTCTCGTCGATGGGAGAGAAGAGACTTTCAAAATTAACGTCATATAAAGCTTTGCAAATAGTGCAAGCGGTAGACTGTAATTTGGTTGACATGTGTGATGCATACAGTAACGCCATCCAAGTGGAACTCGACCGTGGAGCACCCGACGGCACTGCAGATATTGAGAAAATGATTTTAGTCTCGTTGCAAAGATTGGGCCGTCCCATTAACGCAGATGAACTGTACGCCGTTGGAAAACTATTTATGGGGACTTTCAGAGCGCGCTTATCGAGAGGACAGCTCGTAGCTACCATACATTCTGGTTTCCGTGCCCTCACCGTGAGTAGATTCCTCCAAGCCGACAATGTATCTATAGATATAATTCCCGATCTATTTTATGTTTTGCTCGCCCGAAGACGTATAGTAGAATCTGTAGACGTATTGCTACTGGCAATGCGTCTGAGCCAAACTCGAGTTTCACATAATTGTGAAACGTGGTACTACGCACTTTGCATGGATATGATATTGGACGCTGGTTTCCAGTTAGAAAGCCCCCATGACATTAGCATGTACGCTGAGTGTGCGTTGAGCAAAGGAATGTCGGCCGGTTCCGGTCGGCGCCGCTTGATCGTCAATCTGTGGACATATTGGCTGAGAGCTGGTACAGAAAAGAAAGCAAAACGCTTCGAAACAGAGGCCTTGAGTTGGGCATCGAGTGATGAAAATGATGGCACGGTTACCAATATCTTAAGTGCACTGAGGTTAGCTGATGGAATGCTGGAAAGTTTAGCTAAGAAAGTTGATGATCTCAGAAAGGTATCTTAATTTTTACTCTTCTGGCAATAAAAAATACATTGAGCTGTTTAGCTGCCAAGAATATGGATCGTATTTACGTAAGTATCTAATTGTTTCAGGTAGTAGATCTGATGGAACTGCGCTCCATTGCCGACCGGGAGCTCACGAGGCTGGAGCGTGACGCTCGTCTGATGCGTTCTATATATCCTCGTTGGATGCTACTGAAAGCAAATTCACTGAAACTGTCAGGGCGGCTGCAATCATCTATAAACTTATCCAATCAAGTTAGTACTTACAAACAAGTCACAGTACAATCATCATCATCAGCCTATTTGATATTCGTCCACTGCTGGACGTAGGTCTCTCCTAAAGAACGCCACAAGGCACGATCTTCTGCTTTTCGCATCCACTTGCCACCAGCCGCCTTTCGTAGGTCGTCACTCCACCTGGCTGCAGGGCGCACAGTACAATAATAATGGTAAATTTTTATACTAGGTGGCACTTTCATATGTGTGAATCACGTAAAAAATTAAAAAGTAGGTATTTTTGTTTATTTAAATGCAGTTTTAAGAGGGGGCATCCGAAATTTTATGCTAATTTTGCCATGATATTCTAACTAAACCAAATATCCCATCAACGTAATAATTGATATATTATGTGTGATTTTTCAATTCATTTTCTTTCCGCCCCTAAGACAGAAAAAGAAAAACAAAAAAGAAGTTCAGAAAAAAAAAACAAAAAAAAAGGGGGGAAAAGAGTAGTCAGTATAAACAGTGTAGTGTGTAAATAACAAAAAAAACAGCTGAGCTGGCCCACCATATACCTATAGCTTTATACAGTCTTCGATCAAATTGTTTGGTCGAAGTATACAATACAGTAGGATCTTTTTGTCTCTGAAGTTGGATGCAAGGCTGCGCAGTAGCTATATTTTTGTGTCGCAAGGGATACTAACTACTTGCGCAATGGTTCGCAAGAACCTCACTTCAGAGACAAAGATCCGTGGTGCCTACTGTAAATACTTATTTCAATAAATTCGATTGCATGTTCTTTTGTGGCAGGCGATGGAAGAGGCGCGTCGCATCAACAACCGCCTGGAAGAAGCTCTAGCCCGTGCTGCCGTCTCCAACTCGGTGTTTTGGGCGCAGAGTGCTCGTACCGGCTCCTTCATGCCTTGGCAATCGGGCGCAGAGCACGCGCTAGCCACTTGGTACCAGCTTATGTACAGAATCAATACATCGAGGCTATGACATACATAAACTTTACTTACTTACATGCATAGCTTGCGCCGACAGAATAAAACTAGCGTTAACTATTAACAAGATGTCTTTCAAGTGTTTTTTATTGTAGTATAAGCGGCCAAGCGAGAGTTGGGCTCGCGCACTGAGGGTTCCGTACCACCATATAAATTGTTAACTACTAAAGTACAAAAAATAGTACTAAAAAGACGTCATGCCCAGACGGTCCCATCCAAGTACCGACCGCGAGCTTGTTCGATATAAGAGTAAATCCAAAGATTAAAGTCTCCATAAACAAAACAAAAATCTTATTTCAAAAACTGGGCGAGTAAACGGCGAGTAAGAACTTGTTTGCTTGATTGTGATTGTGATGTCATTAAAGTCATGTGGCCCCGCCCCATAAAGGGAGCATTTAAGCGGTAGGTAAGTAGCATAAATAATTTTAATTTTGACTGTCCATTTATATTATTATACGTAATCCTCATAATTTTGAGAATATTACAAATTCTGAAACTAGAAAATGGTATTGTATGGTCTTTGGCCCCAAATTTGGCCCACTAAGAAAAAATATAACTGTTGGCATAGACGTTTGTAATAAAGTTGAAATGTCAAAATTTACAATGAAATTTTGCAAGGAAATTTTGAAAAAGATAAAATGCACGAAGATTTCAAATTTTCAAATCCTGTTCATTTTTATAAGTGGTAGAAATTAAGTAGAATAATTATTGTATATGTTTTTAGTAAATACCAACCCGCACTGGGCCAGCGTGGTGGATGGCCCTATCACCCTTTCGGGGGTAGGCTAAAAGTCCAGCAATGGACTGTCAAAATGCTGATATGATGATTTAGTAAAAAGAATTCGGCAATAATTTTAGTAGAATCGCAATCAAAAAGTGATCACGCTGGTATTATGTCTTCTGTGACGCTGGCCCGTAACGTCCGTATGGGCCGGACCGTTTGTACTTTCGTACGAACTCGTTCATACCTTGGACGAACCATTGTGACTGGTTCGTCCATGGTCCGTACCGCACCGATTTTTGGCGCCACTTGAAAAAAAAGGCAAGTCCACTCGTGTATTATTTTCTTACACTTGTTTATTTTTTAGTGTTAATGTGTAATAATGATGGATTATTATTTAATAAGTGCTCGTGAACATGCTCGAGTGTGGATAAGTGATATAACGTTTGTGTTGATTCCAAAATTCCAGCCTCTTCTAGAGCTTTCACCACTATATTGGGGCATGATTTTGACTTAACCATGATTTACTTAGCTTGACTCTGACTGTGACTTGTTTGACGTTATTTAATACCATGTAAACTTGTTCAATATCACCACTGAAGGACTCTGTATCCATGGTCATGAAAAAATCTTTTCTTTTCCGTAGTCAGCTTCAGTCATGAGTCAAGTCAACTTCAGTGGGTTTTGGCGCCAACCTGGAAAAAAACATGTTGGCTCGTTGGATTACTTTCCTCCAATAAATAAGAGTTGAAGTTGATTATTTTCCTAAACTTATCGTAACTTATTGTATTTTCAGTGTTAATGTGTAGTTAATGGTGAAATATTATTTATTGAGTGCTCGTAAACGTGCTCGAGTGTGGAGAAGTGATATAACGATGTGAAACATGTCTTTTCGTGTTGTTTCCAAAACTCCATAGGAGCCTCTTGTAAATCTCCACCACTTTACGGGGGCATGAGTTTGACTTGACTAAGACAAACTTTGCTTGACTCTGACTGTGACTATGACTTGTTTGACGCTTAAAACATAACGACTAAAGAATATTGAATCCACGGTCATGAACATTTTAACCAAAAAAAAGTCAACTTCAGTCAGTCAGTCAGTTCCCAAATTCACGCTAGTAGCTGCCTCTTACTCCTTCGCTTTGAAAAATTACGTGTTTTTTGATAATTTAATTTTAACTTTAATAACTATTATGTTACTTAACTTGAATTGAATGTGATATTGTCACTGTGTAGTGTGTGAATGTGTGTCCTTTAGCTTATCATTTGCTAGGTATAATTTCGCTAAAGTAAACTTGGGCTGAAACTTTTTAAAATGACAGCCAATAGATTTATTTTTGCGGGAAATATTGTGAATCCAATGGGAATAACTATTGGCGCGTATTTAACTGTAGAAAATGGAATAGTAAGTGTAATAGTAATACAAACTCACAATTAAATTAGTTTTCCAAAGTTTTTTAGTACTCTAAGTACCTACACAATTGAACAAGACTTATGTTAAATAATATATACCTGTGTTGATAAAGATTTTACGATACATTTAAACCAATTCCACCAAAGATAGATAAGTACTTATTTATTTAAAATTCGAATTTTCAGATTACTCACATTCGAGACAAGAAAACATTTGAGGGACTCAAAAACAGCTCAGAGACCGATTATGAATTTATTCAAATGAATGAAAACCAGTTTCTGATGCCTGGGTTTGTGGACTGTCATACACACGCTCCACAGTTCCCTAACCTTGGTCTCGGGCTGGATAAACCATTGCTGGAGTGGTTGGATTCATACACATTCCCGCTAGAAAAGAAATATAGCGATGTCAACTTTGCTTCACAAGTGTACGACAAAGTTGTGGTATGTATTCTTATCTATTGAAAAACATAGTAACAGATATCATCTTGGGTGGTAATAATATAAATATGTAAAGTAGGTAATGATTCGCTGATGTTTAAATCATGAGACAACTGATAAGAATTCGTAAGCAAGTCAAGCAACTTTTATATGTTTACAATTCATTCAAGGTCGATCAAACCAAGTCCATGTGATGGATGTGGCACAGTCAAACATCTAAAGTATTCTTTAGTATGAATTAATTCATGGTAGGCCGGTCCAACGAACATGGCACAGCTAACAATTTTAGTATTCATTTAATTAAAGTTAATTTTTAGAAGAAAAAAACCATCTCCATATTTTACCTACATGTACAAACTTACAACCAGAGATTGAAAGTTTTCATCAAAACTTTTTCTGAAGGGAACCACAAATCAAAACATTTGTGTGTATATTTTTGGAGATAAAGTAGTTGATTTTTTTTAAACCACTCAATCAATTTCGATATAATTTAACTGGGACTAATGAGGAGGTTTTCTCTGAAGTAGATATAAACAAGCAAAAAAATATATCAAAATTAATTTATAATTGGCGGAGTAATTGTGTAACAAACTTACAAAAAACCAAGAATTGAGAACCACCTCCCTTTTTAAGTCAGTTAAAAATATATAAAACTAGCTGTTGCCGGCGACTTTGTACAATACAATACAATATTTCTTTATTACACACCGAAAATACAAATGAAACTTAAACTAACATAAAAAACAAATATACGGCAGTATAATGGGCGGCCTTATCGCCTTAAGTGATTTCTTCCAGACAACCTTTACGCATAGACTCATACAAACTTTTAGTCCCCATTTGCCCCTCTTAATTAGGCCTTTTCGCAAAATCCTTCCTAGCAGACATCTACACCTCATAAGGAATCTACCTGCCAAATTTCAGCTTCGTAGCTCAAGTAGTTTTCAAGATATAGATTAGAGCTGTTGATGTGAAAAGGAACATGCCTTTATTGTGATTTCCTGCTTTGTCCCACCACTGAGCAAAGGTCTCCTCCAACTAATAGTGTTGTGTTTAAATTATTTAAAAATATGTATATGTTTCAGAAAAGGTTATTAAACAATGGAACCACAACAGCCTGCTACTTCGGCACAATACACCTGGAAGGCACTCTAGAACTGGTCAAAAGTGCCATCAGACGCCGCCAGAGGGCATTTGTGGGCAAAGTCAGCATGAATGAGAAAAATAATCATGAATACTACAATACCACAGAAACAGAAGTGATGGAAACTGAGCAATTCGTTAAGATAGTTTTAGAGTTCCAGGTTTGTAAATAACAATATCACAAAAGCTAAAACATAAGGTATTTTGCTGGGACACAGGCCTTCCCCCAGAGCGAGAGGTTTTTTGTACAATAGGTTTGCGCTTGATCCTAATCTAATCTACTATGCTGGCCCAGTGCATGTTGTCATTTGTCTTTGAACTTTTAAGATTCTTAGACAGTTTCCTCACAATGTTTTCCTTTGCTGTTGAGCGATGGCATGGAGACTGCACATAATTTTTTTATGACTAATAAAAGAAATCTATGTTCCTCCCTTTCAATTTCAGTCTTGCATCTGTCCTGTCATCCATATATACTTCAGTCCCGCCCTCTCTGATCTATTCCTGCATCCGTCCACTTCACTCTACTCTCATACCAAATTCAAATTCTACTCAAATTCCTTATATTCTTGTCTCGCCTTTTCCGCTCTAGTTCCGCAATCCACTCTACTCCCCGTCACGCTCTTTCTGCATTGCCCAAAGGACGAAATCCACTTTACTCCATCCCATTCTTTCCGTGTTAGTCCAGCATTTGTCCCACTCAGGTTCCTCCTGCCCGTTCCTGACTCGTCCCATGTCGATACCCTTCGGAAGAATCGGATCTCTCTGATTTTGAATGATTTGATTTTAGAATGAATTTAGCACGATTCAATCTGTTTGATGTGGATATGTGTATGGTAGAAGACGCAGCGTAGGTAGGCCCCCCACTAGATGGACCGACGACATTGTGAAACTCGCGGGCATCCAGTGGATGCAAAAGACAGGCTGTCGTTCAGTGTGGAGGTTAAAGGGGGAAGCCTATGTTCAGCAGTGGACGTCTTCTGGCTGATGATGATGATGATGTGTATGGTATGCTTACTTTTATAGATTCTTGTTTATAGTTTGTATCATATAATAATAATACAGTCTAATTATTATTTTCAGAATGATTTAGTACAACCAATTGTGACTCCGAGATTTGCTGTCAGCTGTGATCAAAAACTTATGACTGATTTAGCAAAGATAGCCAAAAAATATAACTGCAGGATACAGGTCAGTATTATTCAATGGGTACTTATCTTTTAAGAAACAACATATCAGCAACTACACATCAGCCTTGTTTGTCCCAGGGTCCTGTTCAGTACCCTTAGTACAAGTTTTGATAGTTTTCGAAAACTTTTTTCGGTTTCGTATTGTTCCTTTAAGCCTTATGGTCATCTGTAGCAACAAGTGTTACTTAACTCTGTGTGAATTGAGCTTTTAGTAATTCAAAAATTCCAATTCAAAAAAAGGCTCAAAACAGTGTGTATCACTCTTGTTTGTTTCAGAGCCACATCTCAGAAAACCTGGATGAAATAGAATATGTGCTGCAAAAGAACCCAGGCTGTAAAAGTTACTCCGATGTCTATAACAAGTGTGAAATTTTAACTGACAAGGTAAACATAATCTTTCAATATTATTTTTCTTCTATGTTCTGGTTTTTTTTTGCACTTAGGTGTACTATGTATAAGCATTTGTCTTGTGAACAGGGTATGTCGTGTAAAGCGTGTTCTTCAGTGGGATATCTTCTTTAATGTATTTTCTTCTGACATCTTCTTTTGGTCAATCGCTGGGGATACTTCCTTTTTAGCCTTGGCTTGTATCTATGCTCAGACTCTCTGCCATCTGTCTCAACCTCGTCCGTGAGTACTTTGGCTACATTGCTAGGAAACAAGGCGACAACCTGGAAAAGTTGATGGTGACAGGGAAAATCGACGGCAAAAGATCACGAGATTCACGAGGTCGCAGCCACGTCACGTTGGTCTGATCAGATTCCCACCACTTTCGACACCTCAATCTTCGACGCACTCCATGTTGCTGAAGATAAAAGACGATGGAAATAAATCATTAGAGAGAGATTGATGGAGGTCATGACCCTTAGTTATCTATGCTCAGCAGCCAATTTACTGGAGTTTCTGAGCTAGCGATGCCTATATTTGCCTGTTTTTGCAATCTCTTCTTTCCGGCCTA
This sequence comes from Agriopis marginaria, assembly GCA_932305915.1. Taxonomy (NCBI): domain Eukaryota; kingdom Metazoa; phylum Arthropoda; class Insecta; order Lepidoptera; family Geometridae; genus Agriopis; species Agriopis marginaria. Next base: position 9,401,642 of record OW029933.1, read on the forward strand.
GCTACATGGACAAAAAACTGTTAGAAATTTTAATTTCCCGTCATAGCTAAAATGTTTCACCGTTTGTTTTTTTTTTCTCGCACATTTTTGAATTAACACTCTAGAAAATGTGTTTTATTTCAAGTGCATCATGGCTCATGCAGTCCATCTGAGCGAAGAAGAAATGAAGCTGCTAGCGTTGAACAAAGTATCAGTGGCTCACTGCCCCGCCTCCAACACCCGACTCGTCTCTGGCGCGTGTCCCGTCAGCAAACTGCTACAACATGGGATCACTGTAGGGCTGGGGACAGGTAAGAGCCAATCATGCACTGGGCCAGTATGGTGGATTAGGGTTCAACCTCTCTCTGATAGAAGGCCTGTGTTCCACAGCCACAGAAAAGTTCCTTTTTTTGTGTTGTCAAGGTATTTTTGTAAGAAATTTGTTGTAGCCAGTTGCACCCATATAAACGAAACGTCAGTCATTCGAAATCAGTTAGCAACTGTGATGCGGAGTTCGACGCGTTGATCTAAATACTTACCTATACTTACCTTACGTTGCGAGCTCCCGCGCTCGTCTCAAAAACAAATAAGCAATTAAAAAAGTTTTTCTTTGTCGAGAATTGTATGGTCTACTATTTTTATAATAGATGCATATATCATTAAAACCATAAGAATCGAGATATTGACCTTGCATATTTACTATATACAACTTTTAGAATGCCAAAGTAAAGGTTTATACAAGTTTAAATCGTATTATCTCTCATTCTTAGCTGAAACCCCTTTTGCCTGGGCTATATGGAACTGCTAATTTTAACCTTTTAAAGTTGGTGGTCCTATGTAAAAATTATCTACTTACTAACATTAGGTTTTAGTCTGTACTACAAACAGACAATTCAAAAATTCGGCGACCAACGGGCGCAGAATTGGCACCGGGCCGGCCGGTTTCGAGGACCGTTTTTAATATAAAATTACTTTAGTTGTCGGCTTTGTTTTGGCTTAACCTTTCCAAATAATCCGGTATATGATGAAGTTTAAATCCTGACTGGTATTGATGCCAAAGATGTCTCCCTTCCAGATGTTTCTGGCGGTGACAATGCTTCCATCTTGGACGCCATGCGACGGGCACTCGACGTTGCCACGCTTGTGGACAGCAAAACCAAGATAACGAGCGAGAAAGCCTTGTATATGGCTACTTTAGGAGGAGCTAAAGGTAGTACCTATGTAATGTTAACATCACAATCTCTTTAATTAGTTTAAACTGTCACGGTTGTTCACTACAACTATAACCATATACCACGGTAAATATCCCGTAAATAATCATAATTAAAACAGTAGACGATTTTAGTTCCTCATAAAACTTACACCTTACCTTTTTAATAATCTGATTTTGAATTTTATTGATGACTAGCTGTTGCCTGCGACATAACATAGCCTGTACTATAATCTGGTCATAGCTAAGTATATTCGTGAAAACCGCATTTAAATCCGTCCAGTTAGATGTGCGTGCACAAACAAACAGAAATTCAGACGCCCTGTGTGATATTTTGTTGATATCTCGCAATTACAGTGTTTTTTTATCTCTACGATTTTATTATATTTAGAGTATAGATTCTACTTTATAGACACTAAGGGCATTACTTAAAAAGTACCTAACTCAAGTTCATCTATGGTTAAAATTGCTCTGTCAACTTCTCACTGACTTCAATGGTCTCACGCGAAACAAGACAAGAGCAATTTTGAGCATAGATTAACTTGAGTAAAATTTTTAAGTAAAACTACTTATTCTAAACTCAATAAAGTTTATTTTCCCACAGCACTGAACCTGGACGATAAAATCGGTTCTTTGGAAGTGGGGAAAGAGTTTGACGCTCTCCTGATAGACGTATACCCGGAGTGTGGACCAATCACCCACTTCCCAGAGTTCCCAGAACTACAGCCAGGCTCCAAGGACTATGTTGATAATCTCGTACAAAGATTCACTTATGGAGGAGACGATAGGAATATAGTGCAGGTGTATGTTAAAGGGGAAAAGGTGAAGGATATCATGAAATAATCTATATTGTTTGTGATAGAACTTAGCTGAAGAGTCGAAAAAGAAAGATCTAAATTGTGTTCAAATTAATTAGGTAGTAAGTGAAATTCCAGTAATGGGCACAAATATTTACATCTAGTTTTAAGATCAATTAATGAATATTCTTGCCAGTAATACTTGCTACATAAGTTTTTTGTAATATATTATACTTTGTAAATATTTGATGAAATAAAAACATCTTTAGTACAGAATAAAGCTTTATTTAGTTTCATAGCCCGTTGGTCCAGTTGGTAGTGACCCTGCCTTCTGAGCTTGGGGGCGTGGGTTCGATTCCCACCTAGCACAAACATTTATGCGATGAACATTTGTGTTTGTTCTATATCTGGTTGTTAATATCTATTTAATTATGTATTTAAAACTATATATGTATGTATATCAGTCTCTGGCAGCCATATCACAAGCTTTGCTTAGTTTGGGGTCAGATGACCGTGTGTGAAAAAATGTCCCGAATTTATTTATTTATTTTATTCCACATACTATAATACACCAGCGGATAAAATATATGTAGTGAAAACATTAAAATATTTATAAAATCCGACCAATTCTTAAAGAACTCATTACTGGCTGCAGCTGGTCAGATTTTTCGATTTGCGATATTTTACGTAGAGAAAATTCGAGTTCTTGTCCACCTCCTGAGACCACCTGGATGAATCGTGGAAAGTATTTTTTTACAATGGCTCACCTTTGTAAACATTTAGTTTCCACCGTCCACCTTGTTATCAAAACTCTTCCTATTTGAAGTGAATAGAGATTATAATAAATATTCGTACTAAGCCCCACAGATCTCAAGACTAGAAAAATTTGTGTAATCTGTAGAAATCTCTACTAACTATGTCGCATCATACTCTACTATGTCGCATCGCTCTTATGAATAATAAACGCTCACCAACGAAGTCGGCGTGCGACTAGGTTCTCATATATTGGTGCGCTGTATGCTACGGTATGGGCGCACCCAGGCGCACCAGTCTGTACCATTGAAAAAGTTCTATGGGGCCGGTTCTTATATTTTACGTCAATGTAACACACCTAGTCATCTAGTCACCTACCTTACTTAAAAAAGTTATTTAAGTTAAACAATCCTTAAAATTGAGAAGTTGACAGCAATTTTAAAAAGTAAGGCCGCTAGTCATCGGGCACCCCAGGCATCTGGGGTTAAAAATAAAAATCCGTTTTCATTTATTTTGTTAAACTTTTATTTCGTGTAATCTTTTATAGCTTGTGTACAAAATGTGCAATAATAACTTGACAAAATACAAACTGAATTTACCATACACAAGAGAATAGCATTGCTAGTATCATAATACTATATATAGGAATCTTCAATTCCATTAAAATACAACTGAATTATACATCTTAAAAGCGGTATGCAAGAATGTGGCAAGCAAAGTATTGACTCTATAAGACTTCTTCCATTTTTAACAAACGTATTTTACTTTTTTTGTTGATAGCAGTGTTTTTTGAAAAGGATAAGACTCTTTCCTGACAAGTGAATCGTGTGCCACATTCTTGTACAACGCGCCATATGCTAAGGGCTTTGATAAGTTGTTTTTGTAATTTGGATTTATCGTGAACCATATTACATACGACTAAAGGCACTGACTCCACAAAATATGCTTTCTATAACATTTTAACCACATGATAATTTATCGACCACGGGCTCGAGTTTTTGAATCGCTCGTACAATTTCGCACGAAAATATCATGCGAAATAATAGATTTTGTATTGATAGGAAGCAAATTCGAATGGTTAAAACGACGCGTTGCGTTAGCGAGTGATATGATTAATTCAAAAATGCTACTTTTGTTTGCGATTTCGCAAGTCTTCGCACGATATTTTCGTGCGAAATATCATTCGAGTGATTCAAAAATAAAGCCCCAGCGCCGGCCCTAGCCTTTGATCAGGGTAGAGCGAGATTGACATCGATTCTGATGCACTTTGACAGCTCTAAAATTGTTGTCATCCTTCTCTCACATATTAAAATTAAAAGCGAGGCAGATAATGTTAGTCCTGTCAGTTTGGTTTAGTTTAGTGAGTGGTATGACAGAATCGACGCCATTGTATTTTAGCGCATTCCATTTCTGAAAACTATCGTACAGGAATCGATCATTTTTCCGGAATTAAAAGTAGCCCATCTGATAATCCTGGATGTAAACTATTTCCACATCAATTTTTTATGCTGGTGTAATGCAAGTGTGCCCTCCGAGAAGCCATCAACATTTTATTTTTCGCTCGACTTTTTTCGGTTTGGTATTTTGGCGTCCCTTGCTATCTGGCGCCTAGTGCGACCGCTCCTCTCGCTTTGCCCCAGGGCCGGCGCTGCCCCAGCACTTAACATATGGCTCGAATTTCCAACCCCAACACTTTAATAGTAACATAAACTACCTATTTCCTTATAGACTGTAAATAATACTCAAACGCAACTGGTTTCCTTGAATACTTAAATCGGTGGAATGGTAAGTAAGACAATGTATTCGAGTGTTAGTAATAACATTATTTAAAATAATAACACATTATAATGAACAGTCTCATATAATTAAAAACATACCTTGACCTTAGAGCAAATTATTGTACAAATAACCGGGTGACTTTTTTAACCGAAATGGAATAAAGAATATGAGATACATGTGGAAGAAACCTATAGCATAAGTATTGATACACAAAAATATAGCATAACTACGTTTAGTTTGGATGACAATACATGATAAGCTAAATGACGTCATTCTAAATCCAATATGGCGGATTCCCAAAGATGGCGGACCAGTTTTTTTTAATGCATCTCCATGATATGAGTACCAAATGAAAGGGTTTGCTGAGAAGAATACGAAAAACTTATTATTAAGTTTTTTTTTTAAATAATATTATTATCAGGTAAAAAAGTCACCGATATGTAAGATCGTGGGTACTATTATAAAAAAAGATAGGACGAAATTCAATTAAAATAAGTAAAACTAAGCTAGATAATTAGTCGATGATGTTATCACAATTGTTCTGATCACTCGGCTGATTCAGCCGAACAACAACTATAGTAAACGCATTACCATCTGAGTCGTCAGGTCATAAATCAATTGTCTGTCTATCTCGCTCGCACTTACAGGTCTTATGGTATGACTTTTATGGCCTTACAACTGAGTTGGTAACGCGGTGACTATAGCGAATTTATTAAAATTGTGATGACATTAACAACTGATACAATCACACTTAAAATCTTTAACTCCAAATTTAATAAACATTTTAAACTACGACATTCGTTTATCTCCTAACACTATTCTTGAACACAGGAACTTGGACGAGCAAATCCAAAAATTGCAAGCCAATATTTTTTTCACACAACTGCCATTAAATGTACATAAATGAACGAACCACGCTATTCATTAGAGTATTTTCTTCGTGATTAAGCTATCTCGCTCGCGCCTTTTTTTTTTGAAGATATAAAGTATTTGAATGTACTTATGTAAAAGGGGTCCGAAGATTTTAGCATGGAAGGCGGCCTATGGTATCGACCATCTTTATTTTTACGAAAATGTAACCGCAGTCCGATACATAGGTTTCAGACTGCGATTACATTTCGTATCTAAAACCTAATCAATATGTTTTTTATTTGTACATACATATTTCTACATATATATTCGTGAAATTAAAATGTAAAAACTGTTTAAAAAAAATAAGCTTATAGAGTAATCTCTAAAATCACTATATATCTTTTTAACGGGCGTTATTACGACAAAATGTTTTTTTTTATCACCTAGTTACTAAGTCAGGCTAGTGCTACATTTTCATTAAAATTCAATATGGCGGCCCTACCATAGATCACTTATCTTCGAACCCCTTTAAACTGTGCCAATAAAGAAAATAACATTACAAATGTTAAGTAACATTGTTCATTTGGATTCAAATTTAATCCCAAAAAAAGAAAGATCAAGAAGTAAAGAGAGATGTTTTGAAAAATAAAAACTAAATTCAATAAAAAAAAATGTTTGTTTGAATCGAAATTAATATTTAATAAACATTTTGTAACTTTATTTTCTTTTTCGTATAGCTTAGATTCTGCATGAGTATATTTATTCAATATTTATCTTTAGATAATGTAGAAATTCGCGAGCGAGACAGGAACCACGAAGAATTAGCTCTCAATGCCGTTCAAGTCTATTTGATATAATTATAATTATGTATAATATGTCATATACTGTTATAAAAACTAATTGAACACATTTTGTAGTTGAAACGACAAATTAAAAGGTGCCTTCCAATTTGGAAAACATTATGGTATTAATGAATTGTTTTCCAAAGTACCACCGTCGAAGTTACTAGAACAAATTAATTATAAAAAACATACTTTTTATAAAAAGGGTCAATAAGTGAATCTACTCTCAGTTAGATCATCGAACAGTCTGATAGAATAGAATACACATTTTAAAACATAATTATCAATTAAAAAAACCGACTACATTGTTTTAAATATGCAATTTCAGTTCCTCGGATGACATAATATTGTCAAACTTGTTGTTGTTTATTTATTTAGTTGTTGTTGTTGTTGTATAAAGTAAGAAAATTTTGCAGTTATTATGATTTAAAGACCGAACTACTGAACCGTTTTTGATGAAATTGGACCAATCTCAAAGTATGTCCTTTCAATTAAAAAAATAATTTTCCAAATAGCTTCATAAACGAAGTCCTGAGGTAACAAACTTAAAAAAAAAATACAACCGAATTGAGAACTCCTTCCTTTTTTGAAGTCAGTTAACAGAGTCAGACAGATTTTATTTATATTACACGGGAATTACTTACGTAAGATTAAGCCGGTCACAGACAGACAATTTTATGGCTTAGATTAGCTAATCGAGCGTTTATTTATGCATAAGACGGTACGACTTTGGACAACACAGAAAAGACATTTCACCGAAGGTTATAAACAATAGGTACTTTTCATATGGCTACAGAACAAACGTAAGAAGTATAATTGATGGCTCGTTGTCCATCTTTTAAACTAATAATAAACATATTAAAGGCCTATGCAACTGCATCCAGTATCTCGCCGGCATATTTCAACATTTCCGAAGATATAAAATGTATTTATGAATAATCTAATAGTGCCAACAGACGTGAGGATGTGGTAGATCTCAACCGCCGTCTGACTAACGGGACGAGGAAAACACGTTTTCCTCACTCTTTCTCTCCCGTTGGTTGGACGACGGTCCGTCAACCAAATCCATACGTCTGTTAGTACTATAAGAAACAATACCACAAGGATAATTAACACATGTTTTTAATTTAAAAAAAAAAAAACATATTATTCAAGACAAGTTTTCATACATAAATAAGATTTTTATGTGTGAAAACACGTTTGCACTGATACGACATTTTTGTTGAACATTTAATGTAATACTAGCTGCGACCCGTGGTTTCACCCACGTTGATACCTTATTGAAACAACCACCTTGGTAGCGACAACAACTCCTTTGAATTAGATGACATTTTTTTTTTCTATGATGTAATATATCAATGACTTCAATCCTTGCAGTTTCATACAAAATATATGGGAAAATGAACTTCCTTCATAATATTTTTCCGTGATTTTTTTTCTATATTTTAATTCTTATTCTGCTATTCTGGGCGGAGAGAAATCCAACAAAAATAAATCAAAGATAATTAAAATCGGTCCAGCCGTTCTTGAGTTATAAATGGTGTAACTAACCCGACGTTGTTTTATATAATATGTTACCGGCAATCTGTATAATCCGGTATTCTGTACAATACCTAAAATGTTCAGGTAATGTATGAAATATTATTTATTTTATACTTTGCCTAGGTATTCTATACAATACCGAGTGCGCAGCCGGTAATGTATGTAAAAGACGAAAACAGGGAAGGGGGAGACGTCCGAGCAGGAAGTAAACTCCTTGCGACGCGTGCAGGAGGCGTGATGACCCTCTAAAACAGCTTATAAACATGGCTCAGAAGCGATATGGGTCTGTAATTTTAAATCAAGGTGTTGTCACTTTTCCTAAACAACAGCACTACCAGGCCGCTGTTTCACGCTTCTAGCGTTATACGTTAGAATAAGAATATAGATAGAAGTTATTCTCGAGGTCATGTTTCTTGTTTTTGGCGTGATAACGCCTTATAAATCGATGAACGCCGGCTGCACGCACGAAACATTGTCACGGTCACGTTCCGCCTGAGCCACGCGTGCAAGCGAGAGCGCGGAACAAGCGATAGAGAGGCACGATCGGCCTAAGCGTTATCACGTAAAATTATCGTCCGTAAACCGACTTTACAGACAACCTCTTTTTTCAGAAGTACATTTAGTCGCTTTATATCTTCAGAAACGTTGAAATGCGCGAGGGAGATAGTAATATCTCCCTCGCGCACCACGCACTATACATAGGCCCTGAATATTTTGAGCTGCCGTCATAGTCACAATCAACACCACATCATGTCTCGTACATACTAACCTAATTCAATTTGAATAACACGTTATTTTGTTAACATGACTTGCATTGAAATTATATTAACCTAAAACAGTCTTAAAATATATATTTTTACAACAATATTTTATAGTTAAATGTGCGAAATGCTGTGCATATAAATGTAATGAATAATGATATTTGTTATATGACTTTAAATAATTATGTAAAACAAATACGAGTAATTAAAAACAAAACTCATATAGTCATTTAAATCAAATGGAAGAGCATAATAATGAATATATATTTAAAACTTTAAACATAAATTTAAGTCAACAAAGAAACAAAAAAATACATAAACAAATATGATATTCTCATTTAATTTAAAAAAACTAGCACCTACATGAATACATTTACATTTCGAATACATTCCAATAAATGTTTCTATACATAAATTACTCCAAAATTTTACTGGTAATATTGCAAATCTATTTGTACTATATAATAATAGACAATATTTCCGTAACACCTGAGAGGGATAGGTACAATACTATAAATTTAATTAAATGTCACGTAGGAATCGAAAAGATAATTCAGTCTTCTAGATTTGGCTCAGATAATGACCGCACGCATCGTATGTGCTACCTTTTAGAGGCCAAATGCGCGCGCGCATTTCTGCACAAATTTTCATTCCATGAGCCAAAATGCATCTGTTGAATTTGGCATAATTTGGGAATCAAAATTCTCACTCGGCCGGTACGAGAAAATAATGAAAACTAAAGAATTAGACAATGAGTATGAGGTAGAAAAAAAAATGCAAATACATAGAATGTTAAATGTTCAATAAATTACACATTATTATTTTATATTTCTTTTTACGTCTAACTTAAACTGTTTATAAATCTATATAAATCCGAAGTTACTAATGTATAATGCTATAATTATACTATCTAGTCAATATATTTACAGGAATGTATTTAGTACAAATAAGTATAAAACATTGACACTGTAACTACACATACGAATCATAAGAATCAGAGTCGAATAAAGCTTTTTTTTGCATATCGTCGATAGATAGACTTGTTGGTTTTATGACCTCTTTGGGTTGACATACTTTTGGAAATTTGATCTTAGGACCCATTTATTGACAAATAGTTATTATGTGACAATAATTATGCTTATTATTTGATAATAATTATAGTTATCTTTTAATAAATATTATCATAAAATAACTATTTAAGCTTTCCTTTAGGGCTTCGGATTAGCTGTAACTTGAGACCACTACTTGATGTATCTTGTTGTTTGCCATACAGAGCACCTAGCATAATACCAGGGGCCTTACAGACAACTGCTATTGCGGCACCAAACTAACCTTAAATCAAAAAAATCTGTTAAAAAATCACGCAACCTTATGAACCTTATCGCGCCCAGATACGGTTTGCGGTCGCGTGATTTTCAAACTGAGCGGATTTAAAGTTAGTTTGGTGTCACAATAGCAGTTGTCCGTAAGGCTCCTGATCTAAACCCTTGCTGTGTACGGCAAGTATTAATTTTATAACCAGACACTTAACTCTGTACTCCATAGAATGACTTTAAAATAAAAACTTTCTTTGAGGACCGAAAATAACATCTTACGGACAAATAAGCCACCCGTCTTAAAATTTTTGTTACATCAGTAGGTATTATAAAAGTAAAAAAAAAGTATTTTCTACTTGATTATCTATCATAATATATATTTGAAGTAGAGAGCTTAATTATTGTAATTTTTTTATATTAAATTTCGCTTGCATGTACTATCCGAAATATTTAAGCAACAAGGAGGTAATAAAAATATAAATACTATACTAAACGCATTACCATCTGAGTCGTCAGGTCATAAATCATTGCTCATCTCATCTCGCTCGCACCCACATGTCATATCTGTCTATCTCGCTCGCACTTACAGGTCTTATGGTATGACGTTTATTGTTCGACGACTCAGTTGGTAACGCGGTGACTATAGTATAACTTCAATAGCTCTCTAGCTCTTGTTTGAGGGATGTCGTTATGCAACATCTATTCTTCGTATAAAAATTATACGAAAACAAATTGAACGAGTGAAGTATAAAATGTGAACATATAATTTACACATTCACTAACTTATTTACTTTTAACAAAGCTAACTAAAATATAAAGTGGCTCAGAAAAGTTTAATTTGGCACGAAACCAACTCATTGCCTGTAGACATACATACATTTTTGCAAACGAAATTTAAACATAAAAAAACTGTCATCCCAGTATAAATCGAACATGAGCTTATACGGGCAATAATTCTACTTTATATGGTAGTTTTTGACCGCAACGGAAAAAAGTATAATATTAGAAATAGATCGTTGTTTGACATTTTGTAAGTTACCAATAAAAGCGCAAAGATAGCCTCAAGGTTCAAGACCATTCTCAGAAATCGACCGAAAAGCAGGTATCCAGCGATGCTGACCTATTAGAAAAAACTCTAGTAAATTTTAATTGGGACTAAATGTCAGTATTTTTTAAACATACATGCTTTTGAGAAAGGGTAACATAAAGTAGACACTGACCATATAATATTACGTTAAAAGTTCATGAGCGAAACGATCGATGCGTGACACTTTTATTGATTCATGCATAATGCTAGTAACTTTTGTAAATGTGATTGGTCAATGAGGATTCATACAGAGTAAGTATACACCGGCCATGGAATATCACATGAAAAGTTCAGGAGTGATGGTGTTCCACTAATCCCTACCAACATATCTCCCCTGGGGGGAAGAGTGGATTTTTCCACCTATCCCTACTTGGTAGGGATAAATGGAAATTTACTTGCACTTATCCCTATACATAATTGTACAGCATGGATAGCGCACTTTTATAGATTTATGCATATTTTTGGTGCATATAAACACGGTAAATGAACGGATAATGAAAGGTCGCTTCTATTTCTCCGCATCACGACACAAAACCGGCTATGACCGGGCGCTATCTTTTACGGAGATTCGAATAGAATTATTAAGAGAACAGATGTAACTGTTCCAGCAAAACTAAACTTATAAGACATTTAATTATGTAGAAAAACAATTTGTTCGTAGAAGAGTGAATACTCTCAGAAAGGTCCAATTACATAAATTTGGCGTTAAAAGAGTCCGGTAGCAATTTGCGTTAACATATGCAATTAGACAACCCTGAAACAGTTTTCATTTATTTTACATAATTTAGCCCAATCAGATTCGTTTAATTTTAGGAAATAATACATAGAATAAACAATATTTCGTATTTAAAGAATCGATCGAAAAGGATGCAGAAAGCTGAAGTCCTATATAACTCAGTGGCGTATTAAGGATAGGCCTACATCTGACAGCGGACCAACATAATTTTTTTATGCCATAGTGATCAGCGTCGCCTATGGATGTAACTCCAGGCGCAAACAGATACATTGCCAAGCTTTTAAGTATTATTAATAGCCTTCTTAAGAACGTCACGCACACTCGGTCGGTTTTTTTAGCTCTGACAGCTGTACCATGTAAAAAGCTGAATAAACAAAAGTCTACTATGACAAAACAGTTATGCTTATTGGTCGAGACGAGCTCCCAACCGGATGCAGAGCCATTAGAGCTTCTTCATCAGGGAATACGCGCGCTCCCGGAGACGCGCGCACCGGCGGTGACGTCGGCCACGGCGGCGGTAGCTCACGCGAGTTTTCATGAAGTAAAATAAGTCTTTTAATTTGTCTCTGTAGTATATAAACGTGATCAGCATTTACTGTTTTCATTCAACTTGTTACAGCTGCCACAGTTAAGAAAAATTTGGAAGTATGCTAGTTCCTCGGAAATATTGCGGGCGGCAGGTCATTCTACAGGTGATCGCAGGATGTGCCGTGATGGTGTTTACCTGGAGGTGGACAGAGAGAGGGCGCAGTCTCGACGTGCGGCAGGCGGCGGTCAGGCGGTCACTTTACGAGGCTGGAGAGCGAGCGGGATTTCAGTGTCGGAGTGCGTGAGCGCACGGCACGCGGGGCCGCCGCCGCACACGCGCGCGCGCCGGGACCGACGCCGCGAGCTGCGACGCTCGCCACCTGCGCGCCCGGGCGGGGGGGGAAGTCAGGGGGGCACAAACACGCCGAGGGTACACATACACACCGACGGATACGACATTAAACTTTGGTTCAAAGACAAAGCAGCGCCCAATTTTCACACAAAAGTTCAAAACTTTTTGATATGTCAAAACTTTTTTTTTTATTCTTTTTTACTAAAGGAGTTTTGTCGATATTCGATGGTCAGACTCCCATAAATCTAACTAAATATTTAAACTAATTTTTTTGAAAATTATATTACTTGTTCGTTTTATTTTTTTAATAGGTAAAATAATGTGCAGAGCGTGCCTAAAGAAGTTTTCACTTCAAAAGGTAGATTGTTTTTCGTTTGAAATTTCTGCGCTGCTTTGTCACCTAAACAGTGAACATGGGCCCCAAGTGAATGGAGTGGAGATTATCACTCGGTGTGTACGCAATATTCAAGTGTCATGCCAATAAAGTATGAGAATATGTATTGTATGACAGGTATGTAATGTACATGAGAGTAATCAGAATACATTTTTAAACAAAATCGATGCGTTAAATAAGATTCTACACGATATCAACTGTACATGACAATCCAAAAATATATGTTTGAAATGTAGCGACATTGAAAAGTCCAAATTAGCAGCAAAACAGCAGTGCAAGTACCGTTTTTTGTCGATCGTCAAATGCGATAGAATCGATCATAGCGAGTACAGGCCCCCGATTCTACTAAAGAAATTGTTTTTAAATTGTAATTGTTTCAATTTTATTTTTTAAATAATTGCCTCTAAATTGACAGTTTTTTTTAATACCAAGTTATAATATTAGGTGGTGGTATTTTTCAAGTATATTTTTTTTAATACCGTCAATTTTGAGGCAATTATTTATAAAATAAAATTGAAATAATTACTATTTAAAAACGATTTCTTTAGTAGAATCGGGGCCCTCATCAAATGGCATTTGCAATTGCAATGTAATTTATCGCAACTGTCATATTTGACGATCGATAAAGAACGGTACTTGCACTGCTGAGCATTTATAGAGTGAGACAAAATAGCGTGATCTGGGGCTTCACGGCTACCTGTTTTAAGCGATTCTATTTGGGTGATGCGAAAAGTTGCGCGACCGCAAACCGTATCTTGGCGTCCGTTCGCATGATTTTCCGCACTGCGCTGTTTCGAGATCGCGTTAAGAGATAGTCGTAACATGTTAACATTTCACTCTGAATACAAAACTTGAACTAAAATAGCATTTGGCTTGCCATGATACACCAATTTTGTAGAAACAAAAACATACAACCAACAGTGATGATTTTATGGAGTAATGTAACGTGGTAGATGATCATATTGTCACAAATGAACATATCACAGTCTGGTGATCACATTATTTGATGATCGTCATTAGCTAGCAGAGCCTTTACGAACTTGCACTCAAAGATATTTAAAACAATGGATTTCGGGTCAGCGCCCAAAAATTATCAAATCAAAGGCAGACTAAAACCGTAGTAACTATACAATGTGTAAGAACAAGTTATGGTAATACTGAATGGTATATATGTACTCATCATTATGAACAACTTTTACTATGGGACCACAACTACAACAGCGAAAAAACAGCTGTTCCATAGAAATCGCTCATTACCTCGACAAAATGTATGGCGCAGCTGATCCCATAGTAAAAGTTGTTTGTAATGATGTGTACATACATATTACATACCCTTCAGTATTATTTCATCTTTTTGTAACACGCTGTATTATCATAGACTAAAAACTTGTTGTAAGCAAAATTTTACACTCTTTTGAGAACATATATTTTAGATATTCTTTTGACGGTCTTTCCAAAATGTATCCAAATTTCTAGTAAATAGTAGTAATAGTAGTAGTAGTATTTCGGGACACTTTTTTCACGATTTTTGTATTAGACCCAACATCCACGTTTGTAAATCTATACTTCCAGCCAATGTCATATGGGTATGATGTGATATTCATAATGGTGTGACTAGTATAACACAAGCGATCGATTATTTTGTGATGTGCATATGCATAGCAGTACGACATCGAACATGCCAAAAATATTTGTAGACATTGCACAGCACATCACATGCTAAAATAAATTTGTCTCCTACCGGACTTAAAAGAGTTGGCAGCAGTAAAAGTAGCGCTAGAATAGCTTGTAACTTTTGTAAGGGGGAATTTAATTATGACATTTGACATTTTCCATAAACAAAAACGCTACAAACAATGCTAGCTCCAGCTATACAGGGTGTAAGGGGAACACTCTCGAAGCCAAAAGAAGGTTGATTTTTTTTCGCGATTTCAGGGTTGGTCCCATATTAAAAGTAGTTCATAATGATGAGTACGATTACCTTCTTTTGGCTTCGAGAGTGTTCCCCTTACACCCGTATAAAACTTTTACCAACCAACCTCAGTCATAGTAATTTTTAAGCCTTCAAAACCTTTGGATAATATAATGCTTGATAAGTCCCGATCAACATTTAAACACAACCTCATTCATATTCTGTAAAGTAGCGGTAGAATAACTAGTATCTTTTTTGAGGGGAATTTAATTATGACATTTGACATTTTATATGACAATACTAAAACGCTACAAACAATGCTAGCTGCAGCTATATAAAATGTCTACCGATCAACCTCATTCATTTCTGTAAAAGTAGCGCTAGAATAGCTTGTATTTTTGTGAGGGGAATTTAATTAAACGCTACAAACAATGCTAGCTATAAAAAAGTTCTACCTTTCAAACTCATTCATATTTTCTTGAAGCCCATACCGTATTCATTACAAATTTCGCAATTTTAAAGTAGCTTTAATTAACTACAAATTAAATATTAAGCTTAAAAATCTCAAAAGAAATACCTAAATAACACCTCTACGATAAAATTAATTTTAAACCTCTAGTATTTTTTCTTCTAATTTGAAATCGGAAAATTGTTATCGTGTTATACATAAGTAAAGAATCAAAAGAATGTTGTGTACATAATATCTACAATAGAATAAAATATCGAGCGATAAGATTGTTAAGAAAACATGCTACAAACAAAACGTGCGGTGATGTATCGAAGGACATAATGTCATGCTACGACACTAAGCAAGCGGGAAGCGAGCCCCCATAAATACCGTGTTGTGAGTACAAGCTTCGAAGGCTTCGATCTATTACAACTTTGACTACCGACCAATGATTACCCATCTGTGCAAAACCAAATACCGTCTAGATCAAAATTCCATAATTTTAGTCCTTAAATGGAGTTTGTTTCTCCGCAGGCTAGTACATTGTACAAGGTCAAAGGTGGGAGAGCGAAGCCTTCGACCGGCGTCGGTTAGTCCTCCGCACCGTAGCTAACGAACACAGACACAGTACCGGTGCGCGAGTTTCAAAACAAAAATTCTAGGCAGGCGACAAGCACGTAGAGCGCCTTGCTCTCCTGCCGCGCCTCGGCCGAGCACGAAGGGCACGAGGGGCGGGCGGGGGGCGGGGGCGGCGCGGGGCCGGGGGGCGTACCGGCGCGCGCGCGCCCGGCGTCCAGCGACGCGGCCGGCTGCAGGAACCACTCGGAGCGCGTGCGCATGCGCGCGCGCTGCCGCTCGTGCACCTACGCACCACCCACCACGTCACTCCAAGAGCGCGGGCGTCGCGCTTCAGTCGCACGCGCGCAGCTTCGCGCCAATATTCGAGTCTCTAGTTTTCTATCCACTTGTCTCTCGGGAGCCGACGAAACCTCCGTTTACGAACGCTCGTCGACACTCAAATCACATATCGGTACCTTTTATTTAAGTAAAGATCTACGTTTGGCCACCAACTTGCCTGATGGTAAGCGATAGTGTGGCCGAGGATGGAACACGTAGATCTAGAAGAAAACCATTTACTCTAGCCTTGAAGATGCCTAGACTGTTAAGTCGAAAGTATGTAGCCAAGCGCCAGTTATACGGCCAACTTAACTTCAAACTCTTGTTCAATTCCTGGCGTTTATTTTCGATTACGTCGTCACTTAACATAAGATAAACAATAAAAACTAATATAGACGTAAAAACCATGAAGCGAAGATTTCGTCACTCCCGAAATGCTTACTAACTATTGCTAGACACTTTTTATGTCCATATAATAAACATTTCTATATAATTTAAATATTTAATTGATTTGCTCCAAAGATGAATATTGATGAATTGTTAAACTACCCACCCTAAACTTGTTAAGGGTTAATTAGTTAACATGAAACGAGAATGTTAGCTTCATTATAACATTAGTAACTACTTTCTTCTATACTGTTAGTTACTAGAAACATGGGGGATGTTCGCCTACAGCATACATCGTTCACAAACGGGGTCACCACAATATAAATACCATTACCATAAATATTCAAAAATCCCTAAATTTATACACAACACAACTTTGAACTTGACGAATTTAAATGTCTTAATCGATATCCTAAAATTCAGTATACAGTAAATAAATCTAAATGTCCTTATACCAATATAGAATATACATTGCACCGTTATTGTGCTAAAAGCAATCAGTGTATTCAAACAGCTTGTGACCAACACACATTTTAGTCTAAAACAAGCACATAATGTGTCGTTTTTGCTTACTCATGACTCAAATCTCGCGGTGTCCTAGTGAGGAACCCTTGGGTAAGACATAGAAAATCGGTAAGTGAGAAGGTAAATCTACACTAACAGAACAGCCACAAGTTGACCTACATGTTTGGAAGGGAGACAGACGATTGTCATGCATTTGTCATTGAAATACGGACCATACTGCTAGGTAATTTGACATCTGGTAGACTAACTCATTATATTAATAGGCATGAGTCCTAATGTTTAATTTATTACGAAAAACATTCAATCGAATTGATAACCTCCTCCTTTTTGAAGTCGGTTAATAACAGGCTTAGCGATGAATATAACTAAATACATTACACATACTGAAAAAATAAATTAAATTGGCTGATAAATCTCTGATATATGAGCGTATAAAGTTTTAGGTGGGGACAGAGAGGGGATACTCTGTCCCTTTCTCGCAAAGCGTGTGTTAGCATTTATATGACGCGACGCGCCTGAAGCGTGACATCATAGCTCAGTATAGTGCGCTCTCTGTCTACCATGAAATTAAAATACTTATACTTACTTATTTTTGAACTAATTTTAATTTTGTTTTCGTTGTTGGGCTCTATTTATGATAAGCTTTTTTATGAGGTACCATGAGTAATACAAAAATATTAGTAATCATGCCTTTAAACTGTTATTTATGTCAGTGGTGCGTATTTCTCAGATCAAAGGGGACACAGACGTGGACTCTACAGGTGGGTTTAAAGTAAACTCTTATCACCATCACTTAAACAATACGTCCTTCAGTGAGCGCTAGAATTTAAAGATAAGTATGTCTTTTATACACAGTTTTTGTACACAATCTCAACAGTATACCCTTCAAATAGAATTCATTATTGCATGACAAGATTTAAGGTTATATATAGCATGTTTTAGTTAGCAGTCAGATATTGATGCACTCAAACCTATCATGATTTAAAGGCAAAATTGTATCAGATATACATAAGAATCAAACTACTCAATCATTCAAAAATGTTTTTACCTACCGTCAAAATCATTAAAAGCTATTTTAAACAAAGTTGACTCATAAATGTAAACACGAATTCAGGGGCCGTGTTTTAGTAGTTTTTTGACGAATTTTTTAAGTTTACAGAACACAGCAGACGTCAACTCGGCACAGAATCGTCTCATCTCTAGCTGTTCAGTATTTCTTATACGTAACTCCATTTAGCAACGCATACTAATCGGCATCGTAACAGCATCGGCTCGCCTCGGGACAAGCTCGTGGTCAGCTTGCTGTCACCGTGTTTAGGGGGCGTTGTTTCGACCCCCCTCCCCCCTCACCATGTTTAAGGGGCGTCCATTTATTTCAACATCCTCTTCCCCCCTTGGAGATATCGTGAGATTTGTCTCGACCCCTTACCCTCTAATCTCACGTTAGATTTTTCAAAATGCGTATTTTTAGTGTTAATACGTTCATGCGTAATACGTTGTGTTGGATTTAGCCATATTTTATTGGAGAAACATGCTTTACTTAATCTAACCAAGTTTTCACGCGATTTTACATTGTTTTTTGCGGGAACAAAATCACCCCCAATGCCTCGACCCCCCTCTCTTCCCCACGTGAGATTGGGTAAGATTAGGCTTGACCCCCTCCCCCCTATACACCTTACGTAATTAATGGACGACCCCCTTACGTTGAGTCGTCGAGTCTGAGATGGCTTGACCAGGGCCCTATTTCATAAAACGACAAATCATAATAAAAATACAAATGTCAGTCGAATATGCCAAACCTGCGTTTCATATATCAAACAATCCACGACGTGAGTGATGATTGTCAGTCATATTGCATTCAAATTCACATTTAGTCAGTCTACTATAGTTTTATGAAATAGGGCCCAGGTGTGATCGCGACGCTTGTAAATGCTTTGGCCATTGCCGCAGCCTCACAAACACCTCTGAGATGCAGTCATTCCGGTTGCTAGCCTCAGTTGACAACAAAGCGATGCTAATCTAGTCCTGAGTTAATGTGTGCTGTGACACCTTACAGCTGCGTTTCCGCCAAAGATGTGTGAGGTAGCTAAGCAGTGTGCGAGGAAAAAATCGACCAATAGGAGGCGAGGCGAGATGGAATGATGAGATCCTATTGGTCGATTTTTACCTCGTGCACTGCTCATCTTCCTGGCACATCTCTGGTGCACACGCAGCCTTAAACACGCCCGTATTTTTCTGCCATTAAAACTACGAAAACACGGCGTCAAGATGCACTATAAATTTTGAAATATGAGCGCATTTATTTTTTTATAGAGGTTTAAAATAGCTTAGACATTTCGTAAAGATATCAGAACAAAGGACAGATGAACACTCCAAACGATAGGATCTGACAGTCGCGAGACGTGGCCAGCTCGGTTCTTACCTGAGGGAGGTAGGAGAGGCTCTTGGTGCTCTCCGCGTATTTGTTGATGGCTCGCAACTCTTCGAGGGTCATGTGGGGACTCGAGTTGCTTCGGGACGACTGGGAAGACGAGCTCACTGATACCTGGAATTTAGAGAAGAAGGAATTTGTATCACGTTTGGTTGCTTGACATACCTAGTAGTTCACCCCAAACAGTGATGTCGCGACCCATAAATCTTCGGAAGCCTTAGATCGATTTTACCCATAAAAATAACTTAACTAACTTTACTTAAAATTGTATTGAAATGAACTACTTGTCTTAAGAAAGAGGAGGCAAAACGCGTGGTGCGAATGAGTGGCATTTCGACGAAGTAAGGGTGACGCTTTGCCGTTTGTCTGGACGTCCGGTAATGAAAAGGTCATCGAGTGTGTATGGCTTTTTTTAGGATTCCGTACCCAACGAGTAAAAGCGGGACCCTATTACTAAGCCTACGATGTCTGTCTGTCTGTCCGTCTGTCCTACTTGTTAACGGCTGTATCTTTCGAACCGTAATATATAGCCAGTTGAAATTTTCACAGCATATGTAATGTTACGGCGGATTAATTAAGAAATAATAAAAAAGTAAAAACGCCCGGTCCCCATACAACAAACGTGTTTTCTTTACGTATTTTTGTATTAGCTCTAATGTAAAAACGGTAATACGTACAAGCGTCGAACTAGGCATGATTATAGTACATACTCTAAAGTATGCAAATAATAAATAATGGCCAAGTGCGAGTCGCTGTCAAATTTCTGTTCTTTACCGGTTCTCGTACGATCACCGAAGTGAAGCAACGTCGAGCGCGGCCGGTACTTGGATGGGTGACCGCCTGGGCGTTGATGTGATGTTGTCCTTTAGAACTATTTTTTTGTACTTTAGTAGCTAACAAGTTATGTGGTGGTACGGACCCTCAGTGTGTGAGCCCAACTCGGACTTGCCCAGTTTTATTTCACGACTTTAGGTTTGATTCCGTGGTACACACTTTTTCCGAATAACTCTTGATTTTTCCGAGTTTACCAGAGCTATACAAAAGAGAGATGGCGACGAGTTTGGCTCAGCAGTTGCCTCAAGAGTGTTGATTGTTAAACTTTTTTTAAAGTCTTATTTATTTAGTTTTACTAGCTGCACACCGTGGTTTCACCCGCGTAATATACCTCCTTGAAGCAAACTCCTTGGTAGCGAAAGCAACCTCTTTTGACTTTGTAATATTATGTCAACGTAATAGACTTCAATTTATTCGTTCCATACAAAACGTTTGGGAAAATAGATTTTCTTCATAATTTTTCCTATATTTTAATACTTAGGCGTAGAGAAATCCAATAATTCAAAGCTCATGAAAATCGGTCCTGCCAGTTATAACTGGTGTAACTAACATGACTTTAGTATTTTTTTTTACTTTCGCGATTTGAACACAATGTTTTAAATGTTTATCGGGACTTATCACGTATTATTTTATTTAGGTAAAAATAGGTACCTTACGCTCGACGTTTCGACAATGTTACAATGGCCGTGGTCACGAACTGACTGAAACTGACTCGACTTTGTTTTAAATACATAGATAGTAAAAGGGTCGTACTTTAAAGACGCTTTCCTCGAGCGATATGGAGAGGCGCGTGCAGGAGTCGAGCAGGCTGTGCTCGGGGATGATGCCGAGGCCTAGGACTCCGCCCGCGCCAGGTCCTCCCGCGCCGCCCATCAGCGCCGGCATCGACTGGCACTCTTCTGACTTTGACAACCCTGCGGAAACAATACCACTTCATCTATGCAGTGATAGAGCGCGCGGCTCATGAAGGCCGTTTATACGAAGCTACCTAGAAAGGGTGTACTAAGCTGAAAGGGATCCGTTATATTCGTCATTATGAACAACTTTTCACTATGAGACAAACACTGAACTGAATCGCGAAAAAAATATCAGCTGCTCCATACAATTTGTCGAGTGGGTGTGGGACTGTGGGTCTTTCTTTGCGATTGCGGGTTTAGTCTCATGGTAAAAAATGCTTATAATTTTATCTTATCTTCTCTTCTCTACATTACCATCATCATCATTTCGGCCATAAAACGTCCACTGCTAAACATAGGTCTACCCCATCGTTCTCCAAAAGGGTTCTTAATTTCCGCGTCTGTATGACTGTATAACCGCTAACTCTTAAACCACGCAACGGACTTTGATGCGGTTTTCACGATCAGTTAGATAATTTTTCACGGAAGGTTGATATATAGGTATAACGAGCGACCCGCCCCGGCTTCGCACGTAAATTACACGCGTAATTTATTATGCGAAGCTGGGGCGGGTCGCTAGTGATGAATATATCAGACCCCTTTCAGCTTAGTACACCCTTTCCGCGTAGCCCTGTGTTAGCCTGTTCAACACCAACCCAGCTTAATTAGCATTAAAATGTGTACCCTTTAACAGGGTACCACTGCTACTGTCTTAGTTACCGCTGGTCTGAAGTCTACGCAAGAATTTCAGCTGCCCGATTGACATGTGATCGCACAGTTCCGTGAGGAGTAATCTTTTGTTATGGTACTCTAAGACCCACTTTGGGGTCATCGTGCCTCCCAGTAAGGTAAGGTATATCACAGCGGCGAAGCTTCTAAGAAATTTCACGATCGCGACCCGTGACGTCAGTCATAAGCAAGCACATGGTACGGTAAAACTTATACTCTAGAACAGTGGTTCCCAATTAGTTTTTCCTGCGTACCACTTTAAGAAAGACCTCAAACTCGTGTACCCCTCGGGCTCGGCTCAAGCACACCAAATGCAGTCCGGTCCGGTGCAGACTCAGTTTGTGAGGTCCAGTAAAGTATGAAACGCTGTATGCAGTCAGTTGGACTGCAGACGGACTACAAAATGGGCTGCATACGGTGTGTCTTATGCAACTTTGCGTACCCGTAGGGGTACGCGTACCACTAATTGGGGACCACTGCTCTAGAATTACAAATGACTAAAGTCCGGAGTTGGCGACAGTTAAACCATGTACTTCGCTTGCCTTTATTCTTGTTTGCCACTTCCTAGTTTACCACCGGGGTGGCCAACGCCGCTGATGTACGCTGTTCAAACGTTTTAGACAATAAAAAAAACGACTAGCAGGATTCGAACCCGAGCCATGAATAAAATATTGAATGATTTTATTAAAATTACTTTTGATGTAAGCTATTCTGTGATTGTTATGAAAATAATTGGTCAGCTTCGGTTACATTTAGTATGGAAGTCAAATCTGTTAAATGAAGTATAAATGTTTTTCATTAGTACGTAACTACCAGTGCATCGTAAAAAATTGCCGAGAGTGCAACTACAAATTAATTAGTGATATTTTTGTTTGAGACTACAATTTAAACGAATTAATCTACCAACGTGTGCTACCTTTTACCAATTCATAACTTGTAAATACTCAGTTAAATACGGCAGTTACTTTTTGACTCACCAAAATTAGCACACAAAATTTTGACTATATTTTTAACTTCATTATTAACAACTTAAACGTTCTTTTGGGAGACCTGCGAAAACACCCTTTATTTGTATTATCTTAAAGACATGCCTGATTCCAAATGTATTTATCACAGAAAAGAGAAGTAAATAGAACGGAAATGAGAAGGAAAATCTGTTACCATGCATTATGAGTGAACCTTGATGGAACATTCTTATTTAGATCAACGCGTCGAACTCCGCATAACAGTTGCTAACTGATTTCGAATGACTGACGTTTCGTTTATATGGGTGCAACTGGCTACAACAAATTTCTTACAAATATGCCTTGACAGCCGTTCTAATTTAAACGAAAAAAATAATTTTTCCGTGGTATTTATAAATAACAATGACTTCTTTTGTCAAATGAGATTTGACGAATGTTAGGTTACATTTGGCCATAATTTAAAAAAAATTTAGAAATTGATAATTACCTTCTAAATTGAATTTATTTCCCCAACGATCACACTCGCATTGAAGCCACGTCTTTTCTGCTTCCAATGATAATTGCCCTGGAACAAAAACCAAGAGACCATTACCTTAGGGGGCGTCCATTAATTACGTGACGTGTTTAGGGAGGGGGTCGAGTTGAATCTCACCCAATCTCACGTGGGGAAGAGAGGGGTCAACACAAATATTACGTAATTTTTTTTCCGCAAGAAACAGTGTAAAATTGCGTGAAAACTGGGTTAGATTAAGTAAAACATGTTTCTCCAATAATATATGGCTAAATCCTACACAACGTATTACAAATTATAGTATTTACACAAAAAATACGCATTTTGAAAAATCTCTCATGATATTAGGGGAGACAAATCACGAGACAAATCTCACGATACCAAGGGCGGGGGGGGGGGGGGGGGGGTCGAAAAATCAATGGACGCCCCCTTACTGACTCTTACACTTGTCTTAACAAATGTCTCTAAAACATTTATTTAAGGTTTAAAAAACCTCAACAAAACGTGTTCAGGCAAATACAATCAGCAGAGGTCTACTTAAATTTATTAGAAGGGCTACGCGTTAAATAAATAAAAAAACATATACAACATTGAAATAAAGTGGAAAATAAATTAAACTGCCATAGTGTTAAAACAAATAACGAAAATAATTTTGATACCAGCTATATGTTATTTATTTGATTTGCATGTGCCCCGGCTAACCTAGGCTGATCGAGTTGGTGGAGAAATACCTTTATACATACCTAGGTATATCTTCAGTGCGATAATTATCTTTACTGGGTAGAACTATTTTCACGCATAACAAGCTTACGTCTTTAATTAATCCACTTCAATTGCAGCAATAATAGAGATAACATCTATAGATAGCACCGGATAAAGTGGCATCTCGTGTTTCATCGCTGGCGTTTTTACAAGAACGGCAAAAAGATCCGAAACAATGCGCGATTGTGAGTCCATTCCTCAAAACAAAAGGCGCTCAAATTCCGTGTTTGTAAAAACACGGCAAAACACGAGCGATTTTCACATGGGATTTCAGCATTAATTGGAGATAATTTGCGGTTGGGTTTTTCATCGGTTCGTTACCCTGTACAAGGGCAATACCACAGAATAAACAGTAGTCACTACACAATGTTTTAGGTGTAATTTTAATAAGCTTAAACGACACTAACAAGCCACTGTTCTAACTATTCATGTTGCCTTCGACTTTGTATTATATTACAGGACTTGATCGTCTCTAATGTTTAGTACCCAATATACTCCCTAGTATAAGCCTCGCCAATTCATGGCAGTGCCACAGTATAGGATGAATGAGTATATTCACTCGTTCTTTACGCGCAGTATGGGACCAGTGACACGCCCATAATAAACTTTATTTTTATTGTTAGATATGCTTGATGTTAAGCGATGATGCATGCAATTTACAATGAAGCACGCTTGCCTAAAAACCGATTCTGTCTTGATTTAATGACACCCAGATTGTAACTATCGGAGAACACCCATTCAGGTAGCGCATTCCACAGACTAGCAGTTAGCAAAATAAAAGTGAAATAAACGCGCTTCGCATGGGTTTTCGGAATATCAACCATGAAAGGGTATCGCCTTTTCGTCGCTCTGGCAGTTTGATAGAAAAATGGGCAGGAAGGAATCATCATCATAATCAGCCTTTTTAACAGTCCACTGCTGGACTTTTAGCCTAACCCCGAAAGGGTGATTGGGTCGTATCCACCACGCTAGTCCAGTGCGGGTTGGTGGATTCACGTACGCCATTGAATTCGCGTCATTGGAAGGAATCATCACACACACACACATCATCAGCCATTAAACGTCCACTGCTGAACAAGGCCTCCCTCTTAGAGAGGGGTGTTGCCATAATCCCCACGCTTGGCAGGCGGCTTGGGGATCGCAGTACATTCACCGTGTACTAACAGGACGCTGCTGCCCATCCTCCGGTGGTTCTGTGGGCTTACTCTTGACACTCAATTTCAATCGAATTTGGGATTGGGATCGAAAACATGCCATTTTGGTACTCTTGAATTCTAAACTAGCGCACGATTGGAACCGATAATGGTGGAATTTTATGGACGTAAATAAAATCGACTCAACTCGACGCTTTCGGTACCAAATGGCATGTTTCCGATCCCAATCCCAAATTACGATTGAAATCGAGTGTCAAGAGTAAGCCCACTGGTCGCAGTTTTAGGAAGGAATCATATTGACATGTCAATACTCACTAGCATAAGCCTCTTGGTCGCGATGGTGTCGCGGCGGAGGAGGGTCTCTGAAGGAGCATATCCACTCGTCCTTCACGCGCAGTATACGCCCCGTGACACGCGCGTAATACTCGTAGTTGTCACGCCCGAACAGGTCGCCCGCGCTGAACTGCTCTATCAGCTGACGCATTATACGAGTAGCCACCTGGTGACATAATTACATTTAACAACACGAAAATCATCACGTTTCACACATTACAAGATAAGCACAAAATAATATAGAACAGTGCATTTGGAGAACTCTCTTTGGACTTGACAGCCTGCACTTTCAACAAAGCATAATTCTAATCTCTTCATCACTACATACGCTGTCGCTGTCTCTCCGTCCCTATGTATGCTTAAATCTTTAAAACTACGCAACAGATTAACAACAGAGGACTTAAAAGAGACCGCAGGGAAACGCTGGATGCAGGCCACTTCCAACCGGCCCTTTTGGAGATTGATGGGGGAGGGACGTCCTATGGCTGAAATGATGATGATGACGCAACAGATTTTGAAGCGGTTTTTTTAATAGATAGAGTGATTCAAGAGGAAGTTTTATATGTATAACTAGCGACCCGCCCCGGCTTCGCACGTAAATTACACCCGTGCGAAGCCGGGCGGGCGGGTCGCTCGCTAGTCATAGTATAAATTAAAGTCGCTTTCCGCGTCTGTCTGTCTGTATGGCCGCTAACTCTCCTAAACCACGCAACGGATTTTGATGCGGTTTTCACCATCAGTTAGATACATTTTCACGGAAGGTTTATATATATATAACTAGCGACCCGCCCCGGCTTCGCGGGTGTAATTTACGTGCGTACGCAGGTCGCTAGTCATATGTAAAACACTGTTTTAAACTATCACGGTTGTTCACTAAAGTTATATGATTATTTACGGGATATTTACCGTGGTGAGGTTGTATCATATAACTTCATCATCATATTATTATATGTTTCACACATTACAAGATAAGCACAAAATAATATAGAACAGTGCATTTGGAGAACTCTCTTTGGACTTGACAGCCCGCATTTTCAATAAAGCAAAATTCTGATGCTCGAATAAACAGGAAGTTGGTGGTATTGGTTCACATTTTGCATAGTTGTCTTTGTTGATAGTAGAGCAAACTTCAAGCTTAACAAACGTTTCTAACTTAAAAGTGCTGTTCTAATTACATTTTTGGAAAACTTATCCAGAGAAAGGTAAGTAATTTGTTGCGAAAAAGGCGCGATTAGAAGAGTTCGTAGTTCTTTGAATGCTGGAAAACTTTTGGGAATTGCATATGAAACGCTATTGGAAAAACTCGCACTAGTCACTCTGCTGATTGCATATTGCGAGTCTTTCTTATTGCGTTTACCTATTCGATTACGTTAACGTTAACTACGATTTGTATAAGGTAAGAGCAGTGTCATCTAGATGGAGCTGCTCGATCGATTAGGAAACGCTATTGGAGCAACTCGCACTAAGCACTCTGATCTTCATAAAATGTTGTAGACAAATTTCATGCAAATACAATTTTCAATTTAAAATATGAGCAATATCGGTAAATGAGTAGTGAATATATAGGTCACGAGGTACTGGTTACTCAAATATGTGTGACTGTATTATCAAGGTATGTATGTCAGCTCATGAATTAGTTAATTGAATTAAATTTAGATGATTCATCTAAACAGGAAGTGAGTAACCGTTACCGAATTCATGAATCAAGCTCTTATCAGCAACCTGGCTCGTACTGCACATACAGTAAGGATACTAAGAGACTGAGAGTCTTTGATTTGGCTTATGTAACAAAACTACAAGTTTACATACTGGAGTACCTTTTTTTGATGACTAACTTCGATAAATACCCAGCTGCCAGTGCCCTGGGTAACCCTGGTAGGTGTTAGGTACCTATTTATATATTTTTTTAATTCCTTATGCCATTATGCCATACAAACTTGGCATTTCACAACTAAAATGTATTGTGTGATTTAGTCAAACCAACCGATTGATCCATTCTTTTTACTATGCACGTGAAGGTATGATGCAATAGGCTAATTCTAAAGAATCAAAAACTTATCAGGGGTCCATGTGGTTTGTATCAATCAACTAAAAACAAAGAATACTATCGCTATTCTAAGAAAACTTGTTGCAGCTACTAGTTGGAAATTACGTGACTAAATAAAAGAATATTAAAAAAATCGGTAGGTAAATAGAAGAGAAGTTGGTAACTGAATAAAATAAATACAAATCCCATACTGGTAATATTAAAGAAATTTTATATTTCAAAAATGTTAGTTTAGCATGATAATAAATTGAAGAAAGCAAAAGAAAAGCAATAATAGCCCACTACAAAAAACAGTTTAGAAAGTACTTTGTCCCAATCATCGAGAAACAATACCTATAGAGACACGATCTCTAAGTGAAAAGAGTCAAACAATCTCCAAGCGTCGAGACATCAATTATATAATTCACACATTTACTTCAATTTAGACGTTATTCACTTGCATAGTGTTAAACGTCACTAGTGTGCAATGTCATCGCAGCACTGGCATTGGATAGTTGGACCGCGGTTGCCTTACAACTAACAAAAAACTCGGCGCGGAAACTTGATCCGGACATTTTTAGCACGTTTGTGACTCTATAGGTTATTGTATCTCGATGGTCCCAATAAATTAAGTTTGGGTTTTTCAAAAATTCAGAGCAACATTATTAACTTTATTTTATTAGGACAGGGTACCAATTATATTAATATATAGTTTTGCATTTAACTACATAGTACGAATAGTAAATGCTGATTAAAAGCTGATAGTTGAGACAGCTACAAGTACAGGGTGTAACTTTTTGTAATCATTTATACTCACGCTAACTTCAGCCTTTTGCCGCATGTTATAGACAATTTTAGTGAACATTGTATTGTGAAGCTATTTACAAACTAAACGCTGTGCGTCACAATATCCATAGACGAGGACCTAATGACCTGATACCGCACACGCAAATGTGAGATATGTTTTAGAGAGGGCGTGACAAGTTAATGAAAAGTTAACCAAATAACATTTCCACCCTTTTTAAATATATATTACATTAAGGTGATAAGTTTCATCTATGGCGGTAAATACAAATTTCAAACAGTTTTTTTGTCCTTGTAGCTAGACCGAGTAATTATTGTATACAGGCCTACTGGTAAAAGGAAGGCCTCAGTACATCAAAACAAATTCGAACTTTCGAAATTCGAAAAAAAAATTATTTCCATACAAAAAAAAAACATTCACTCTAGACAAAACATATGAAACAGCACATTTTTCCGCGAATATTGATAAGTCGTAGGACACAAGTTGTTTGTTTCAACGTTTTGAAGCTGCCCTTAAGATGCTAACTGATTACCAGTAACCCTGTATATGATCACGGTATTTGCGGCAATCGATGATTATTCTTTACTTTACCATGTAAAGATATTTATCAGTAACGCACCTCATTGTTTTACATATGTCGATAAACCGTATTTTTTTTTTTTTATTCCGTTTTTTTTTTGCCTTATATAGTATTTCTACATGTCAGTCCCATTGTATATTCTAAACTAGAAGACGCATACTTAAACCATTTAAAATAGTAAACATTTGTTTACTGACAAATGTGAGTAACACATTTATTATAATGCAGATAAATAGCTTTTCTTAACTGTTACATAACAGATAAATAGCTTTACATGAGCTTTACATTAATGTAAAGAATAATCGTGTCGTTTAGCTTAAAATTTGTGATCATTTACAAGAATTACCCGGCCTAGCTACAAGGACAAAAACACTGATAGAAATTTGAATTTACCGCCATAGGTAAAACGTACCACCTTAAGGCAACTCTGCAACAGTTTTTCCCACATTTTTGACACAACACAACTTAAAAAGGATAATACCATTTTTATCCTGCTAATTTCACGTACATAGGAATACGGAGTTGGTAATATTTTTATAGCATTTTTTTTTATAAACGGCTTGTCCTCAATGTGTAACTAGTAATATAAGGAAATAAAGTACAACAAAACTATAATACTATCACTACTAAAGACGTATTAATGACTGTACTTTAAAATAACTAATTAAAACTAATGCATATATTTTTGTGCTGTTTGGTCTTGCATAAAGATTTGAAAGAAAAAAAAAAAAAAAAAAGATTATTTTCGAGTCTAAAGAGGTGTAAGAAATTGGCCCCGTATTATATTTCTAGAAGGTTTATCATAATACTATTGGAGCGTACGAGCAAGACGATATAAAATGAACTCGCTTATCTGATAAGAAACACTATTAGAATCCCCACTTACAATAATCGGATAACAAAGCTGTTTATTGCTTTGTACGATCGATAAGAAGATTATCAAAACGATAATAATGGCGACGTATTGTTGAAATGTAAAGAACCACTTGAAATGAAGATTGTTAATAGTGGTTATTAAATCCTTGCTTGTGATATCTTACGAGATACGAGATAAAGAGTGAGGTTGGATGTGGAAACCACAGTACATTAGCCAAGATACCTCTAGTTGCTCCGACAGTTGTTATACGATGCGTAATTATGCAGCATTCAGTGCATGAAATCAAAGTGGAAACGCGACGTGACTCTGCGTGACCCTATGCATGGCTCATTACATCTTGTATGGCTAGATGTAATGTACAAATGCACTAGGGGTGCGACAATAAAAAAAAAATTAAAAAAAAAATACTGGTCACTTTAAATAATAATATAATAATTATTATCAAGATCAAGTGATTTTCAAATTCTTATCTAACAGTGATAAATCATAATATTCAAATCGTTACCTAACTGTGATAAATAATAATATCAAGTAATTTTCAAATCGTTACCTAACATTTTTTTATGAAAATGTCACTTAACCCTCTCTAGAACGAATGCAGCTAAATTGATATGACAGCCCTACAGAAAGTATGCCTAATCGTATGACAGATGTGGCAACTGACCTTGAATCTTTGTACGTCCTCCATTGTGGCAGTTTTGCCATCGGATACGCAAGAGTGGAAGAAGGATGGCGCTACTGACACGCCCAGGGCTTCCGATGTCATACCTGTACCTGGAATATTAAAATTTTATCATGATCAGTTAAGTGTTTCGGTTTTCCAAAACGATCAGGCAGTGGGACCTCAAAAAAAACAATTGAATGGAGCTGTTCAGTTGAACACAATACCTGACCCCAAACTATTGACCTTTGTCTTTGAACCAGCCAAGACCTAGTATTACGCAGTACAGAATACAGATCTATGTTATACTTACAGTTCGAGACTACGAGGTACGATTGAAATCAGTGATTCGGATGACCTGGTTTTAACTTGAACAGATGAAAGATCATTCTCCCAGGCGCATAAAGCCGCAACACTGGATTCCGCAATCGTATGAACTAAATACGAAGTATTCTTCGAAGGCAACTATATAATGTATTATCCAATACCTACGGCATTTAAATGACTTCTGTAATACATAATGCATATCAGATTAAGAGCCAGACTAGCGTGTCTAATTTTTGTGTCCTAAAAAACTAATTGAAGACTACAATTAGAACTAGAAGCGATGAATTAGCTTTAAACTGAAAGTTCGTATGAAAAAGTGAAACATGCCCATTTGCGGTTCACGCAAGGCATGGTTAATGAACTATTGTTTACATTCGATGTTTGTAGAAAAACGGCGTAAGTCATAATAAAATTAAAGCGGTTGCGACGTTTTCCGACTTTCGTTCAAACGCGGTAACAGAGCTCCATTAGCAATCCACGATTATGATTCTAATTAACTTCGCACGCAGGAGACGTAATTTCATTATCACCGTTCTTTGTAAAAAGATAGACTAAAAGTTGGACTTGCCGACCCAGCCCTTTGATTATATAGATATTCAAGATCTTCTCAAATCCATTTAAAAGTGAAGACCAATAAAGACAGTGTCCATTTCAGATCTAGAAAACGTTCAGAAGAAAACAATTGGAACTGTTTGTATCTGTCCGCAAATGACCAAAACATTTTATGGAAGAGGCATTTTGTACCTGTATCCAAACTGGTATTAAATCTACTTCCCGACCTTACCCTTGTAAAAATAACTAGGAAACCATTTTAATGACCCCCTATGACACACGGCCCGTATCTTTTTATGGCTAGACGATAATTCATAATGTTATCAGCACATCGTCATCACTCTACGTCAGAAGTCCAACTTGGCGAAGAAGCCAGTCAAAACTCTATACTCCTGCCATTGAAACCTGACCCCTCGCTCCTCCGTTTTAAGGTGCATTGGGAAATGAGTCACAGGATCCAGTTTAAGACGATCCTCGTCAAGTTAGGGCAGTGCACATTCATGTCTGCTGTATGCCAATGATTGACGTAGGACACAAGTGTTCAATGCAGATGTAAGGATGAATATGGCACTCAACGACCAATAAGGCCTGACAATGGACGCCACTTATTTAATTTCATCGTTGCTTACATCAAAGCAATATTTGATTTCCTAAAGGAAGGGCTACTTTAAATTATGTTCTATTTGCTCTGGTTCTGGGTATTAGTTGTCTTTATATGTGTTCCATGACAACGACACAGGGAATCCAATGGGGATATAGGAGTGTGAAGCGTAATTTATTTAATTAACATCGTTTGCAAGCTATTTGAACGGTTGTTGAGCGGTACCTACTTTAAAAGGAAAAAGTATTAATGCAAGTAGCTTTTGATATTGCAAAGGCTTGTATTATGCTGTTTAGAATATATTTTATATAGTTACAATCAATAATCTGGGTGTCTTCAAATCACGAGTGAATCGGTTTCTTCTGGGCAAGCGTGCTCCATCGTAGCGTAGACAGCACCATCGCTTAAAATTACGCGAATTGGAGGTCAAAAGCATGACTATTACATTTTTGAAGTGAAAACTCCTTTTTTGAAAACGTATTTTTGTATTAGCACTAATGTGAAAACGGTTTTTTTTAAATAAATAATAGGCTTGCGTTTGACCACCATCACGCCTGATGTTAAGCGATGATACGGTCTACGTTGGAGCACGCTTGCCTAGAAGAAACCGATTCACTCGTGATTTGAAGACACCCAGATTGTAACTATCTGGAAACCCCCATTCAGGCAGCGCAATCCACAGACTAGCAGTTCTCACAATAAAAGTGGAATCAAAGCCGTATACGTATAAGCGTCAAACTTGGCATTATTATAGTACACACTCTAAAGTACATATAACAACAAATAATAAATAGTGCAAGCT
This sequence comes from Agriopis marginaria, assembly GCA_932305915.1. Classification (NCBI taxonomy): domain Eukaryota; kingdom Metazoa; phylum Arthropoda; class Insecta; order Lepidoptera; family Geometridae; genus Agriopis; species Agriopis marginaria. The sequence continues at coordinate 9,434,585 of OW029933.1, forward strand.
GGTGACAAATTTGTGTTCATTACCAAGTTTTAACTAGTACTTTCGTTATTTAGATGACCTCATCGTTTCTTTCACCGACATGAAATCTTCTTCTTTCGAGTCGATGTTCCGCAAAATACAATTCTATTGTCAAATCAAGTTTCTAGACCAGAACTTTGCCACCCCAATGGCACTCTCCGTGGCTTCATTCAGGTCGTCTTGTGTGCAAGTTGTAGGACACGCTGCACAGTCCATCAAGTGGTCATTGTTTGAGGGTTCACACCACAAAGACATTCGGTGTCAGAGCCCTTTATATAACCCCACTTTGCCATATTATCCCGACTTCGGCCCACTTGAGACCGAAGTCGGTTCAGGGTTTTCCAAGTGGGCCATGGTTCTTTATGGCCTGGGGGGAGCTCTTCGGCAGGGACAATATAGTTTGGAGGTGGACTGTGCAGTTCTTGCCACATGGCAATTCGAGCATCCTTGGGGTGACGTACCGACATGAAATGATATTGATATTGATGATATTTAAAAAAAATTGAAGTCGATTTTTTTAATTGATAATTATTGTATTTTGTGGTGGTACGGAATGATTATTTACGAGATATTTACCGTGGTAAGGTTGTGCAATGACCTCATTTCACATTGCTCGTAACTTTAGTGAACAACCGTGATAGCTTAAAACAGTGTTATACTTAAACCCTGTTTTGCAATTGATTGTATAGCAGACGAGACCCTGAAATCCAACCCATACACACCTGTCTAAATCCATTAAACCCACAGCCGAACCCCATTCACTATAAAGCAAAGACTAAACAAAAGCAAACATCGTCGCCGGCACTAGCAGGCCGAAAAAAAAAAATACACTAATTATGGCAATTGCACGCTATATCGCGTGGGCGGCATGATGCAACCGCTCCGCTTTAATTGTGATTATTTAATCTTCGGGGAGTCTTCATGAGGTTTTTGTTGCTTGATTTTGAGATTCACGATACGCTCGAGTGGTCGAGACGCTTCCTTGTTATGTCAACAGTTTTGGATGTTTGTTGCTGAGGGGAAACTGGACTTGTTTCTAGTATAACAAGTTCCCGTAGGATTACGAAATAATGTATATAATCAAACATAATCTTTTTTTTTTTTAGAATAATTGGCAAACAAGCTACGGTCCACCTGATGGTAAGTGGTCACCGCAGCCTATATATACACCTACAATAACTGGGGCATTATCAGTGCGTTGCCTACCTTTGAGGACTCTATTCACCCTTCGTTCGGAAAAAAAACCGAAGTTGGTAAGCCATTCCACAACTTACAGGTACGACGGTACGGTATCTGATTATATTCAAAAAAATATTTACGAGAATATTGTCCTTTTTTATTTTATTTATTTATAGTAGATAGGCTTGCGAGTAGTAGGGATTGATTCATTCTGGCTCACCAAAAATCTCTACATTTTGTAGGTGCTTTTCGGAGTGAAATATCTAAGCCAACCTAAAAAAAAAAAAAAAAAAAAAAAAAAAAAAAAAAACCTATGTAGAGTCGATTGCCATGGTTATTTTTTATGTCATTACAATGGTATGCGAGTTACCGCTGGCCCGCTGCTCTGACACGACCCTCTTTTTTTTGGTCGCTGCTACCTGTAACCTACTCGTCACACGGCTGATACGAAATGTTTTTTATGTGCTTCATTTCAGAATCCAACTGCACTTATGTACCTATTTTTCTTATTAAATACGATCCGTTATCGAGCTAGTTTGCAACTAGAGTTTTATGATTATTTACGGGATATTTACCGTGGTAAGGTTGTGGAATGAGCTCCCGATATTTCGGCGCAGTTACATGCACCATGTTCCCGTGAATAATCATAAAACTTTAGTGAACAACCGTGATAGTTTATAACAGTGTTCTAAATTCCAACTGTACTACAACATTACTTAGGTATGTACTGTAGTTACACTTTACACGAGTATGTTTATGGGATCACTATCAATTAAAATTTATTGCTTGGAATTCGATCGCAAAAAAATTTTTTCATCAGAATGCACTTTATGTTTATGGGATCACTATCAATTAAAATTTATTGCTTGGAATTCGATCGCAAAAAAATGTTTTCATCAGAATGCACTTGTATTTATGGTATGGGTGATAAAACCTGACTGAACCTGCATAATTTTTTTCCATGGGATCACACACTGGTCATATAAATTTTCGAACAAAGAAAGCCTTACCCGCTTTTTTTACGGCATCTATTTCACGAAATGTATTTTATTTAATGACTTCCCTTCCCACACTGTTGGACAATGCACAAAAACACCTTAAAGGAAACCTTATCTAATCTGATTTATGATATCAAAAAAATATAATTTAATGATCTTTCAAAGAACCTCGTGTCGTGGACACGATCCAACCTGTTAAGCTTTTAAAAAAACCTACCCTTCGAACATAATATAAGGACGGGGTCGGCATATTTGTACCTCATTCTGGTCTTAGACTTTCATCTCTCACAGTATAATTAGCCTCAGGCTCCATTTTTACACTGTATTGTGCGTTTTTAATTATTGCATCTGACCCAATACTCACATAGTTTGAATCAAAGTGCATTAAAAAAAATCGCATCGGTGTATAAATGGAGCCTGGGAGGAAGTAACCATATCATTATTTCGTTGACTTTCTGCTGGAGACTGTAACTGCAAGTTTTGCAATGTTTTCAAACGACTCTTTTGACACCATATTGTGCGATATTTGTGTTGAAGTGGAAAACTCTGAGAGGTATGTATTATTTTTAATACTTTAATATGTGTTTACTCATTATTCATTAACTATTGCATATTTTCTGTAGACCTACAATTATTCTTTTTGTAATTACTGTTAATTTATATATCTAAACAAGTTTTTGTGTGATATATATTTTTATTTATCATAGAAATTCTTTCATTATTTTTTGTTCTTTTGCAGCCACAGTCAAGTTCAAAGAAGATTGAATGCAAAACAAGACTTATGCGAAAACAGTTTAAGCTCTTCATATTATGATATCGCATTGTGTGATATTTGTATTGAAGTTGAAAACAAAGAAAGGTATGCGTTTTTACTTTATTCATATATTTTTTTTTTGTTTTTCTTATATTTGTGTAGCAACTCACACAATAGTTAGTGTTATTCCAGTAATTCAACTTGCAATTTAATAAATCAATTAACTATTTAACCAATCAAAGCTTCGTATCAAGGAGTAACAATTACCCGCTATCCTTATACATATATTTTATTGAGTATTAGTTAAGTCTGAGATTAATTCTAAATGAGTAAAATTTTTCAATATCATACTTCATTTCATTTCCAATTGGCTATGTGAGTTGAAATTTTCAATTTCATAATTTTATTTTATTGATATCTTATTGGTTAGGTACATGCCTGAATTGGAATCCTCTTGGAAAAACTTATGTTATATTGCAGGTATCATAATCAAGTTGGAAGAGGATTGAAGAGAAAGCATGAAAATGAAAATTGCAGTCAGGACAAGCGAATTTTGATGGAGCCATCAACATCACGAGGACGAGCTACGGAATCAGAAATGGTGGAGTGTGCAACATGCAATATCTCCATTGATAAACGATATATAGGTAATCATAACAGAAGTAACTTACATAAAAATAACTCTGTAAAAATTCAGCATGTCTTATCTAACGTTAATATCATTGAAACTGCTTTTGGAAATCGTGTTTTTACATATAGAATAACATCGAAAACTGATAGAACTAAAGTGAATTTTGAAACTCCTGAATTATTTTTAAAATCTATTAATGATACTATGTCTATTTTAATAACAGAAACTCTAAAAGATCTTAAAATTTTTAAAGTAAATTTTCTCTTACATGCTGATTTCATACAACAAACAAAAGAATTAAAAAATTCATTTGATTTCCAATCAATCAACTATATAGTTATGCAAGGAGATGATTTGAACATGTTTTTAAATACATTACAAGATACTTTATCTACTAAAATTAGCGAATTTGAAAAAAAAGATAGTGGCTGGAGTTTAATGAAAATTAATAGTATTGATATGAACATAAATAAATTCAATCCTCTGCGTGGTACTTCTTACATTGAATTACCACATGATGTTAGAGCAAAAAAAGCAGTAGTCAATGTTAGAAACGCGGATGTTTTTTGTTTCAAATGGGCCTTACTTTCAGCGTTATACCCAGCTGTAAAAAACGTTGATAGAGTTTCATCATACACACGAGATGTAAATAAACTGAATTTCAATGGGGTTTCGTTTCCTGTAAAATTGAGTGACATTACTAAAGTTGAAAATTTAAACAATATCAGTATAAATGTTTTCGGGTTAGAATATGACCATGTTAGCAAACAAAGTTCAATTGTAGGGCCATTGCACTTAACTAAATCTCGAAAGAGTGCACACGTCAATTTATTATTTATTGTAAATGGGTCAAATGGACATTATTGCTGGATCAAAAACATGTCTCGCTTAGTCAGAAGTCAACTCACTACGCGACACGATGCAATTCATTTGTGTGATGGTTGTTTATTGTATTTTTCAAAAAGGGATCAATTAGTTGAACACCAGAAACAAGATTGTAATCAAATTCGTACTGATTTACCATCTGAAGAAACATGTACAAAAAATTGGTTTGGAGAAAATGTACCGAATAATAAAATTTTATTTGATAAATTTCAAAAACAACTAACGGTTCCTTTTGTTATTTATGCTGATTTTGAATCATTTTTAAAACCAATTTCATCTTGTTCTAACAATCCGAATGCACCACAGACTGAAAATGTTCAAAGACATGATGTGTTTAGTTACGGATACTACATCAAATGATCATATGATGATAATATATCCAATTACAGAACTTATACAGGTGACGACTGTGCAAATAATTTTATGGAAAGCTTACGAAATGATTTAGAAAAAATTATTAGAATAAACAATTTCCAAAAATGTCCCTTACCTCTTTCGCGTGAGGACGAGCAAAAAATAAGCTTATCTACTAAATGTTACATATGCGATAGAAATTTAAATTCTGAACTAATAATAGATCATGACTGGAACACGGGTATATTTAGAGGGGTCGCACATGAAATATGTAGCAATAAATACAGAACTCAACGTTTTGTTCCAGTTATCTTGCATAATCTGAGTAATTACGATGCGCATTTTATTGTGCATGCTCTAAATGTATTCGATGGCCCTGTTGAAATTATTCCCCAGAACAAAGAAAAGTACATATCGTTTTCAAAATTATTAAAAATAAATAACCACCATATTAGTTTAAGGTTTATAGATTCTGTAATGTAAAGTTTTTGTCGTGCAGTTTAGAAACGTTAGCAAACAATCTTAATATTAATCAATTTAATGAATTGAAAAAACATTTTCCCAATGATCAAGATTTCCAACTATTGAAGAGAAAGGGTATTTATCCCTACGAATATATGACTGGATTTGAAAGCCTCAAACAAAAATGTCTCCCACCACGAAGTCGATTCTATAGCTCACTAACAGATACAAATGTTTCGAATGAGAACTACAAGCATGCTTTAGATGTATGGCAGCATTTTAATTGTCGTTCCATGGGTGACTACTCAAATTTGTATTTAAAAACTGACGTGTTACTACTGAGTGATGTTTTTGAAAACTTTAGAAGCGTTTGCATGAACACTTACGGTTTAGATCCAGCCCATTATTACACAGCACCGGGTTTAAGTTGGGATTCAATGCTGAAGATTACTAAAATTGAATTACAGCTGTTAACTGAATTCGATAAAGTTGCATTTGTAAAACGTGGTATACGTGGTGGTGTATCACAATGTAGCAAACGACATGGCGAGGCAAACAATCATTACATGGATAAATATGACAAAACTCAACCAGATTCATATTTAGCATACTTTGATGCAAATAATTTGTATGGCTGGGCCATGTCACAATACCTCCCCGTTGGTGGTTTTCAGTGGGTAGACATTGACACAGATTTTAACGTTGCTGCTGATTCTGACGTTGGTTTCATTTTAGAGGTGGATTTGGAATATCCTGATAATCTACATGATCTACATTCGGATTTCCCACTCTGTCCAGAAAATATTTGTATAGGAAACACAAAAGATTATAAACTGGTTCCAAACCTCAATAATAAAGACAAATACATTATCCACTACAGAAATCTAATTCAATGTATAAATATGGGTCTAAAATTAAAAAAAATACACAGAATATTAAAATTTAATCAGAGCCCATGGTTAAATAAATATATTGAATTAAATACAAAATTAAGAACTAATGCCAAGTCAGACTTTGAAAAAGATTTCTATAAGCTTATGAACAATGCAATATTTGGAAAAACAATGGAAAATATAGAAAAACGAGTAAACGTTAAGCTGGTGACTCATTGGGAAAATCGTGGAAAGGTTCAGGGAGCTCAATGTTTAATAGCAAAACCTGAATTTCATAGTCTTTCCATATTTTCAGAAAATTTGGTTGCTGTACAACTCCGGAAAACCAAATTATTGTACAACAAACCTATTTATTTAGGATTTTGTATATTAGATATTTCGAAAACTCTTATGTACGACTTTCATTATAACTACATGAAAAATAAATTTGATAATATTGCACTCCTTTATACAGACACAGACAGTCTAGTTTATCAGATCTTCACACAAGATTTTTATAAAGATATCCAACACGATATCCACAGGTTTTTCGATACATCTGATTATCCCACAAATAATGTGTTTGGGTTTCCTCTTCTTAACAAGAAAAAAATTGGGTTATTTAAGGATGAAAACAACGGAAAAATTTTCACTGAGTTTGTTGGCTTGAGATCAAAAATGTATGCAATGCAAGTAGAAAATAAAGTCATCACAAAAGCTAAGGGTGTAAATAAATGTGTAACTAAAAGCCTGAAATTGGAAAATTATAAAAACTGTTTGTTTAACAAAAATATTCAATTTTCAAATATGTTCAGGTTTAAATCGTTAAAACATGTAATTTTTACCCAGAAAATTAACAAGATTTGTTTATCATTTAACGATACAAAACGATTTATTTTACCTGATTCGGTAAATACTTTACCATGGGGTCACTACACTTTGAGAAGCTAACGGAATTTACGTGTGTGTGCGTGTGTAAATAGCACCTAATGATTTTAATAATGATATTGTAGAAGTAATGTTTGGATTATGTTTTCATTACCACCATGGTGGCAACATTACATGAGTTAATTTTAGATTTGTAAATAAATAAATAGTTTGTGTTTATGTAAATAATAATACAGATATGATATTATGTAAGGATCTAGTAAAATGTGTAATTTGTTTTTTCTCTTTTTTTAAATATGTGCATGTTTTATTTACTTTAGATTAGTTACCACAATTATAATGTGTTTTTATTTCTATATAAATCTTGTATAAATAGTTCATAAATAATAAATAATCTAAAAAAAACATTGTTGTTTCCACAACAGAAGTATGTTTTAATATTTACCTTAGAACTAATTAAAACGTTGTAGGAGTAGCACGTATTATAAAATGATACACTTTGAACACCCCTTTACTGCAATTGTTGCTGGACCAAGTGGCTGCGGGAAGTCGAATTTTGTAACCAATTTTTTAAAATATTTTAAGAGTATTTGCAATGATGAGTTTTCTCAAATAATGTGGTGTTACGATGAAATGCAACCACTGTATAATATGAATAGTGTCAACTACTTTCAAGGCATTCCTGATTTAAGTATGTTTGATGGAAAGCAACCAACATTAATTATAATTGATGACCTAATGAGAGAATCTGATGGAAGGATTGTTGATATTTTTACCAAAGGAAGCCACCACAGAAATTTGAGTGTTTTCTATTTAACACAAAACTTATTTCATCAGGGTAAAGGCCAGCGTGATATATCACTAAACTCTAGTTACATCATTTATTTTAAGAATCCTAGGGATAAAACTCAAATACGTTACTTGGCTCGACAAGTATTTCCAGATAATTCTAAGTTTGTTGAAGATGCATACAAAGATGCTACAAACAAGGCGCATGGATACTTAATGATCGACTTAAAACAAAATACATTGGATATTTGTCGTTTCAAAACAAATATTTTTCCTTTTGATGAATATGCTGTGGTATACACCCCCAAAAAAGGATATAAATATGGAATACAAGACCAAATTTCGATTATAACTACATAATGAAGCGAAGAATCAACACACATCGAGAACTATTGCAATCCTTAAATATCCTTAAGCCCAAATATCAAAAGGCATTGTTAAAAGCTTGTGATGAAGACGAAATAAATTTTATTTGTGAATGTATTTACAATGTGATTAGAGGAAAGATACCTTTAAAAGAAAAAGAAAAAAGTAAGTTACATAAATTCAAAGACACATTGAGAAAATTAGTATCTAAAGGAAAACCACAATTAAAAAAACGTATAATTATACAACAAGGTGGTGCATTTTTACCAATTATACTTGGTTCTGTACTAAGTGCTCTTTTGGGTAACTTCGTTGCAAACAGTTAGGTCAATATTCAAAATGGAACATGCAAAAAAGATGTTGCTGGTAGAACCGGAAGTATTAAATAAATTAAAAAACCAACCACAGACAGACGTTAAAAGCCCCATGTCACGATTGGATGCTGATATGCAAAAGGTGTCTAGTATGAAAATAGATGATCGTGAAAAATGGATGCTTTATCAACAAACATTACAGCGGTATTGGTATTTTACTGGAAAAGAACGTGAGCCAATTAAAATACCTATATTAACAGACATCGAAGAAAATAAAGCAGTATCACAGGAGGCGCCGTTCAAAGAAGAAGTCAAGTTGAAAAAAGAAATTAAAAACAGAAATTTGGATTTAGAAAACTCTCATTCTTACTTATTGAAATTAATACCGAAAACATATGTAAAAAAAGGAGAATTGCTGCTACATAGTATTTCCCAAAACAAAGATAAAAATTTTTGGGATGAAGATGGGACAGTCGTAATTAATAATGCTAAAATTCCCGGAAGCAATATTGTGGACCTCGTAAACGATGTTTTAAGACCTCTCAAAAACAGTAATCCAATTGGTTGGGAACAGTTTTTAACCGTTTTGAAAGATATCAAATTACCATTGTCATACATAGGTAATCCAAAGAGATTTAATTATATCAATACACTACACATCCAAGATTTTACAAAAGAATCATCTAGTGAGGGTGAATTTTATGATGCTACACCTGCTCGAGAAAAGGTCCATGGTAATAAGGTGAAGAGAAAAATTGATTGGGAGAAATGGACCCCTTATTAGAAATTCAAGACATTTACTATGATGTTTCTAACCCTGCTGGATACAGTAGCATTGATAAATTGACTAAGGCAATGAAAGGAAAAATGACTAGAAAAGAAACAATAGATTGGTTGAAAGCACAGGAGACGTACACTTTACATAAACCCGTTCAAAGAAGATTTTCTAGGAACAAATACATATTATCTAATTATAATGAACTATGGCAAGCTGATTTGAGTGATATGCGTACATACAGTGAACATAATGATAATTTTAAATATATACTCTGTGTAATTGATGTCTTTAGTAAATATGCTTATGCCAGAGCTCTGAAAAATAAAAAATCTGACTCTATAAGAGAATCATTTGAAAGCATTTTCACTGAAACTAATGCTACCCCACGTCACATGCAGTCTGATAAAGGTACAGAATTTGTTTCAAAAGATGTACAACAATATTTAAAGAAAAAACAAATCAATTATTACACTACAAACAATCCCGACATTAAAGCTAGTATTGTTGAACGGTTTCAACGAACTCTAAAGATGAAAATGTGGCGTTACTTTACACATCATAATACTTACAGATACATAGACATACTACAAGACTTGATTAGATCGTACAATAGCAGTTTTCATAGAAGTATAAAAATGAGACCTTGTGATGTTAACTCTAGTAACATTATGACAGTGTGGAATAACTTATATGATCGCAATAAAACCTCCACATCAAAAACCACACATAAACCAAAATTTAATGTGGGTGATCATGTTCGAATAACGAAATACAAGCACATTTTCCAAAAAGGTTACGAAACTAATTGGAGCGATGAAATTTTTATCATAACATCAATCATTGATAGATCTCCTTTAGTGGTATACACTGTGAAAGATTTACAAAATGAACCAATTACAGGAACTTTCTATGAAAAAGAATTACAAAAAGTGACATACAACCCTTCCAATAATTTCAAAATAGATAAAATAATCCGTTCACGTTATTCAGGTTCCAGTAAGCAATTGCTAGTCAAGTGGAAAGGTTATCCAAATAAGTTCAATTCTTGGATCCTGGCAACGGATTTAGAAAAAATATGATAAAACATAACTTTTATCTAACTTTACCAAGCAATAGTTCCATGCACTATTTCCCAGATAATAAAACAACAAACTATTCAACAAAACTACCAAAACCAATAATTTTAGAAGGAGAATGGGTTGTGGGAATTGTGGAGTTTCAATATCCTTGCACAATGTTTACGGTTCAAGAACGCGAGAACATTATGTATGTTACTAAACGAATGAAAATGTCTGAAGTCACAACACCCAATGAAATAAATAATACACAATCATCAATAGTCATGTATAAAAGTTACATACCTGCAACAAATTATGATAATATAGATGATATTTTAACGACTCTAAATTCAAAGAATGAACTAAGGTTTCGATATGATAAAGTTTCAAAACTAGTTGCAACTACAGTTACTAATGATAATCTAATATCAGTTAAATTATCACCAAAATTAAGTATTCAATTGGGTTTTGACCCTGATACCAATATTGTTGCAAAACGTTTTAGTAGATGCCCAGCAAATTTATACTTAGGGTTACCATCTCAATTATTTGTGTATTGTGATATAATTCAACCACAAATTGTAGGGGATGTAATGGCACCTTTGTTAAGAATAATACCATTAGACCCAGCCAAGTATATCTATGGGGCAAATAAAATGCATGTATTTTCACCACCTCACTATTTACCTGTTATGCGTAGAGAATTTGATACAATTGAAATAGATATAAGGTCTAGTACAGGAGAAAAAATACCATTTCAATTTGGGACGACGTGTGTGAAGCTCCACTTTATGCGTGTATAATGTATTCACACCGTGGAAATGATATTATGTGTCCATATCAACATTATTACTCACATCAAGCTGGTTCTGGGATAGGAGTAATTTATAAAGGAGCTCTGCATCAACGAGGTCATGGCATAGGAAGTTTTCTCGGAGGGTTATTTCGATCTGTATTACCTCTTCTGTCCAGTGGAGCTAAAGCGATTGGTAAACAAGCATTGGACACTGGTGTAGGAGTATTGTCAGATATGGTTAGCGCAAAGCCTATGGAAGAATCTATTAAAAACAGACTCAAAGAAGCAACTTCAAATCTCAAGAGAAGAGCAGATGATAAAATAAATAATATTATGCGTGGTTCAGGTTCAGGATATATAAATAAGAAAGCACGACTAAGACCTCGCATTTCATCACCAAGTTTTAAAGAGAGAACAGTTAAAAAGGCTGCAAAAATACACAACGATATTTTTCAGCTGTAATAATAATAACTAACAATGTCATTTTTACATAATCATTCATGTGAGTGTGTTAAATCTGAGCTTGATTTGTTTGCACTACCAGCCACTCAAACAAGTATAGAGAATGGTCAATGGATTCACTACAAACCAATTTCATCATTAACTGATGATGGACCTCTTGAATTTCAAATTCCCGGAACAGGCGATGATTATATTGATTTATCACATACGATGCTTCACATAAAAGCTAAAGTAGTGAATCAAGATTCAACGAAACTTTCTCCAGAAGCTATTGTAGCTCCTGTTAACAATTGGTTGCATTCAATATTTAGTCAATTAGATGTGTATTTAAATCAAAAACTTGTGTCTCCTCCAAATAATACATATGCGTATCGTGCCTACTTAGAAAACTTATTGAATTATGCTGAACCAGCGAAAAAATCTCATCTAACATGTGGCCTTTGGTATGAAGATACTGCAGGTAAAATGGACTCTACCGACAATACAAACAAAGGCTTTAATAAAAGACAAACATTTGTGAAGGAAAGTAAGGAATTGGAAATGATTGGTCACTTACATGGGGATATTTTTAACCAAGAAAAATTTTTAATCAATGGTGTGGAAATCGGTGTAAAATTAGTTCGATCTAGAGATACATTCAATCTTATGAGCTCTACACCCGATATTAAATTAAAAATATGCATTACAGATGCGTCTTTAATTATTCGTAGAGCTCGAATCAATCCAACTGTCTTGCTTGCTCACCAAAAAGTTCTCGCTACTACAACTGCTAAATACCCAATAACACGTGCAGAAGTTAAGGTTTTAACGATACCTTCAGGGGTGCAAGGCAAAACGCTTGATAATATATTTCTCGGTCAAGTTCCAAAAAGATGTATTATTGGATTTATAGATAACTCTGCATTTAACGGTAGTTACACAAAGAATCCATTTAATTTTCATAACTATGATATTAACACTTTCTGTCTCTATATAGATGGACAACAAATTCCCTCTAAAGCCTTGCAGCCTGTTTTTAGTAACGATATGTTTTCAACTGCATATCACACGTTATTCTCAGGGACAGGTATTCATTTTTTAAATGATGGTAATGGGATTTCTAGGGAACAATATCCAAATGGGTACTGTTTAATGGTATTCGATCTAACACCAGATCTGTCTGCCAACTCGACAGCCCACTGGAATCTCGTACGACATGGTAGTGTCAGGTTAGAGGTTAGATTTGAGTCTGCTCTTACTACAACAGTTAACTGCGTCGTATATGCTGAATTCGATAATATCATTGAAATTGACAAAAATAGAAATATAAGTGTTGATTACAGTAGTTAGTTTTTATAAGATATGTATTTATTAGTTATTGTTAAATTTGATTCTAACTATCATCACTGTTACACGTATATTTTGTAAAGCTTATGTAATGAATTCAATCGAATTACAAAATAATCTTAAAAAAATCCATCCATATTTCCGGTACAATGTGTTTGCGGCCAATCGTTTACCAATGTATTTACAGAAACCTATTTTGTTGATTAGTAACCTGGATCCAGACACTAAACCAGGGTCTCACTGGGTGGCTATTTATGTGGATACTAATGGTGTCGGGGAATACTTCGACAGTTTTGGTCGTAAACCTATTAATCCTCATATGATGTTTTTAAAAAGAAATGCAAATAAATGGTGGTGTAATAGTAAAGTTATTCAAAATGAGCTAACTTCTGTTTGTGGTGAATATTGTTTAATGTACTTGTACTATAGATTTAAAGGTTTATCAATGTTAGAGTTTGTAAGTATGTTTACTAAAAATACTTTGTGTAATGATGTAATCTTAAGAGAAATGTATAAACGTGTATTTTTAAGCATATGATAAAGAAATAAAAAATATGTGAGAAATTTAGAGTATATTTTTATTTATGACATTAATAAAACACAAAGACACACATTGTAATATACTACCTTAGTTTAAAGATATGTATTAAATAAAAAAATAAAATAAGGTTCGAATTGAGAACCTTCTTCCTTTTTCGAAGTTGGTTAAAAACTAAAACTTATCAAATTATGTATACTATACAATACAATTTCAAAAGACTATAGTTATTGTTTTTAAAATAACACTTTTTGCTTACCACTATAAAAAATTACATGACATGACCGAAAATCAAAGCACACAATACAACATTCAAAGATTAAAATTATTGTTCTTTTACCCCATTTTTTTATTCAATCAATCATTGTTTTGGAACGAATACTTTTTGCAATCAGTAGTTTCTGCTATCTCTTTAGTAATGCTATACATTACACTTTTGATATTTTCATAATTTTTGTTGTTAGATTTGCCGTAATACTTAATGCGAGTCGTTGCGTATTTCCAATGTTGACTTACAGGAATTTTCCTCAACTTTTTCAGTTCATACACCTCTATTTTAACTAGGTGGGTAGCACTAGCGCCGTCATCTGTGTTTGTTGAAATATATGATGTGCCACCGTCTTTGTTCGCACGTCCAACAATAGATGAACAGATTTTCTTCTTTTTCTTGGGTGGTTCTTCAGCAAAGAACTCATCCAGATCACTACTATTGGAACGTCTACAAGTAGCCAGTTTCTTGTGTTCCTGATTGTAGAGGCTGGTTGATGTTTTTTCTTCATCAGACAATGGATAATAGAAATGTTTAAGCGTGTTGATTTCTTCATCAATCTCCACAGGAGAGTACGATGGGCTCTGCAACAAAAGACAAAGTGATAAATTATCATAAGCAATGTAATGTCATAGACATAGACATATCATAGACCTCCCCCTTTGACCTCCAAACTGAACGACATCCTGCCTTTTGCATCCACTGGATGCCAGCGACTCAATGTAATGTTAATCAATAAAATCAAATTTGTACCCAATATTTGTACACTCGAACTTCACAAGAATTATTTACATATACTAGTTTATACATATATAAAATTATAGAATTGAACTGTAATTTGACGATACACAAGATTACACAATAAAAAAAACAATCAGTGAGTAATATGTAGGTACTTACATTCATTTTCTTTTTGTATCGATGCAATGTAAAAATAATACTTTGTAATAGTGGGTGTCACGGAATAATTTTGCTATGAGAAATTGCTCTTCACAAGTTGCGTTGGATTGGATGAGGCTAATTATACTGTGAGAGATGAAAGTCTAAGACCAGAATGAGGTACAAATATGCCGACCCCGTCCTTATATTATGTTCGAAGGGTAGGTTTTTTTAAAAGCTTAACAGGTTGGATCGTGTCCACGACACGAGGTTCTTTGAAAGATCATTAAATTATATTTTTTTGATATCATAAATCAGATTAGATAAGGTTTCCTTTAAGGTGTTTTTGTGCATTGTCCAACAGTGTGGGAAGGGAAGTCATTAAATAAAATACATTTCGTGAAATAGATGCCGTAAAAAAAGCGGGTAAGGCTTTCTTTGTTCGAAAATTTATATGACCAGTGTGTGATCCCATGGAAAAAAATTATGCAGGTTCAGTCAGGTTTTATCACCCATACCATAAATACAAGTGCATTCTGATGAAAACATTTTTTTGCGATCGAATTCCAAGCAATAAATTTTAATTGATAGTGATCCCATAAACATAAAGTGCATTCTGATGAAAAAATTTTTTTGCGATCGAATTCCAAGCAATAAATTTTAATTGATAGTGATCCCATAAACATACTCGTGTAAAGTGTAACTACAGTACATACCTAAGTAATGTTGTAGTACAGTTGGAATTTAGAACACTGTTATAAACTATCACGGTTGTTCACTAAAGTTTTATGATTATTCACGGGAACATGGTGCATGTAACTGCGCCGAAATATCGGGAGCTCATTCCACAACCTTACCACGGTAAATATCCCGTAAATAATCATAAAACTCTAGTTGCAAACTAGCTCGATAACGGATCGTATTTAATAAGAAAAATAGGTACATAAGTGCAGTTGGATTCTGAAATGAAGCACATAAAAAACATTTCGTATCAGCCGTGTGACGAGTAGGTTACAGGTAGCAGCGACCAAAAAAAAGAGGGTCGTGTCAGAGCAGCGGGCCAGCGGTAACTCGCATACCATTGTAATGACATAAAAAATAACCATGGCAATCGACTCTACATAGGTTTTTTTTTTTTTTTTTTTTTTTTTTTTTTTTTTTTTTTTTTTTTTTAGGTTGGCTTAGATATTTCACTCCGAAAAGCACCTACAAAATGTAGAGATTTTTGGTGAGCCAGAATGAATCAATCCCTACTACTCTTGCGCTTGGCCGCCATCTCGCCCGATGTTATGCGACGATGCGGTCTACGATGGAGCACGCTTGCCTACAAGAAACCGATTCACTCTCGACTTGAAGACACCCAGATTGTAACTTAGAGGGGAAATCCATTCAGGCAGCGAATTCTACAGACTAGCAGTTCGCACAATAAATGTGGAATCAAAGCGCTTCGTACGGGTTCTCGGAATATCAACCATAAAACGATGTACATTTTTTCGATGTCGGTCTTACAGTTTAGATGGAATATACTATGTAAGTCACAAATATTCTGCCTTATCTGGTGTACAAATCTTTTGTTGGTCATGGTCTAAATTACATACTTACTGTTCCAGCGTGTATTTAAGAAAAAAAAAAAAAAAACCTAGAACTAGGGTTGTTTTGGAACTCCTTAAGGTTCAGGGTCCACTAAATAAGATTCCAACAACCCCAGTTCTGTACTAAATAGGCAATACCATTTTTCTTCATTGGCGGTCGGGTTGTAAACTGCATTGCGATCGTTAATGTCATTAGACGGACGTTTTACTAATGTGTCCATATGTGCGTAGGGTTGCCACGTGTTCGGCACATCATCAGCTTTCTTTCATACACATCCTTCCATTTTCTCCAAAAAAAAAAAAATTACAAAGTTTTTAATTGAACTTTTTGTTCTGTAAACCTGAAGAAAATCATTATTACCGGTAAAACGACCCAAGTGGCGTACCCCAAAAAAATTACCGATCAAGTGTCTGAACAACTGATCAGTAAAATATCTGAAGCTATCTTATAGCTAGACTACGACCGTTAGAGACGATGGTTAGAGAAGATAACGAAGTTTTATCACATTCATAAATTTTTACCCCATTAAAACTTTACAATCCCCTATAGGGATTAATTTTCGAAAAATCCTGAGACATGCCTTTCTCCATAATTAAATCGAACATTATTGACATAGCATGTTTTTAAATTTCCATGCAAAGTTTAGGGGTCCATTTCAGGTCATAGAGGAGAATTTTCGCTAAAATATATAATAGTTCACCTAGACTATTTGAAGAAATAATGGGTTCAAATAGGGGTCCATTTCAGGTCATAGAGGAGAATTTTCGCTAAAATAAATAATTATTCACCTAGACTATTTGAAGAAATAATGGGTTCAAATTTCACGTCTCTGAAATTTTGTATGTGCATCGATTCCTAGAAAAATGCTTGTTCTTTTATGTATATAGATTTAATACTAGAAATTCCCTAGGGAATCTAAGTCGGCAACCCTACAAGCGTAATGCCATCAGATATGGTAACTCGCAGCACATGTTCAAAGACAAATAGAGCTGAACCCTTTATAGAAATGTGGGAAATTAAATGACGTCATTCTTCAACATCCGTTCAACGTCCTTCGCTGTTAAAAGTTAGTCATTACTATAATATTTGTTAGATAATATCCTTGCTGTTGGATAGTAAATATTTTGCATGCGAGATAGAGAATACTCAGTAGTTGAGATAATTTTCTGTGTAAGATTACTCATTATTTGTACTAATTAGGCCTGTGGCTTAACGTAAGTATGTAGTCTCGTTTCCTTGGTATAAGGCGCGATGTAAATAGGCTTGGAAATGGAATGTCAAATGATGAAATGTTAGCAAAAATATTATTTCCAAACTTTTTAATACAGGAAAAGAACAAGTCACAACAGGCGACATCAGGAAACATCAGGCGAGTTGGCGGTCAAGCGCAAACCTATTATTTATTTTAAAAAAAATAAGGAAAAAAAAACAATTCAATTTTTTTTTTTCAGATAGGATTGCTTTTGACTGCATTTTTTTAACGATGATGTGTTCTACGATGGTCTCGCGAAGATTGTATTTATCGAGAAACACAGACTTCAAGGCAAATCGATGAAGTAACAAAGTGTAAGTTCCGAATCTCGCCAACAGCGCCAACAACAAGAAGAAAATTTCTTTGTGCTGTGTTGGTTTTCATTGGCGCTGTTAGCAAAGAAAGGAATGCAATCGAAGAATAGACAGTGCATTTACCTGCTTTTTCAGCATTAGACGCCATGACCCGAAACGTGCCGAAAAGTAGCACCAACAGTCTCTGTGTGCAGACAGGGAGCGACAGCAGTAATCTGAGGACAAACAAACGCACATTATGACGAATGACGACATTTAAGTTCGATATACTTAATTAGCCGATTTTGAAAAAAAAATGCGATATAATTATACCTGCCGAAATAATTACGCACGAGTCAGCGTCCGCCGCAGAACTAACGAAACAGAAATAGCGTAAGCGACAAATAAAATTCCAGATTATTCAATAACCATTTTTATTTAAAATGAATTTACATTAAATTACGTAGCATAAATACCTGTTGAATAACCATTAGATATTTTTTTTAACATCTAGATTCGGTGAAAATACTAAAATCGTGTTTTAAAAGGCCTGTCTTTTTCGAATTATTCTATCGAGAAAAGTTTCACCAGTCATGTTTCTAAAATTACATTAACCTTATTTATATCCTCAACTATTTATAACTAACATATTATGCATTTGTTACTGTTTTCCATAACTGCGCAAACTGATGCTACCCAACCCAAGTTGAAGACATCAACTCTTAAACAAGTATAAATTGAAATTTTGTTAAAACAATTATACCTAAATTGTTTTTTTTTTACCCCCGATAAAAGCGCTGATAATTTAATGATAAATGCGCTGAAAATGATAATTTTCAAACGGTTGAACCACAAAAAATATTTTATTTTGTTTAACTTGGAACGGCTGTCAAGGCAATTTGCTAAGAAATTTGATGTAGCCAGTTGCGTCAATTGCACCCATATAAACGAAACGTCAGTCATTCGAAATCAGTTAGCAACTGTGCGGACAAAGAACTTTGGGACCTAACCCAAAAAGGTAAGGTCCAAGTTCTTTGGATGCGGAGTTCGACGCGTTGATCTAAATAAGAACGTTCAATCAAGGTTCATTCATAAAGCCTGGCGACAGATTTTCCTTCTCATTTACGTTCTATTTACTTCTCTTTTCTGTGGGTTGAACAGATTTTATTCAATCATAACTAAGAACACAATCAAGTCACCGAACATACAAACAAAAAAAATACTACTTAAATCAAAATCGGTTCACCTGTTTGGGAACTACGATGCCATAGATACACACGTCAAACTTATACCATCACTGTTTTTATATCGGGGGTTTAATAAAACCGACCAAGTGCGGGTCGGGCTCACGCACCGAGGGTTCCGTACCACAACATAACTTAGTAATTTTTAAACTTTCGCGATTTGAACACATGTTTTAAATGTTTATCGGGACTTATCACGTATTATTTAATATAGGTAAAAAATATGTACCTTTCGCTCGACGTTTCGACCATGTTACAATGGCCGTGGTCACGAGCGAATAATACGTGATAAGTCCCGATAAACATTTAAAACAACATAACTTGTTATCTACTGAAGTACAAAAAAATTGTGCAAAAAGACAACATGTTGCCATCTATTACGATTCGAAAGATACAGCCGTCAATAGGTAGGACAGACAGACGGACGGACAGACAGACATCGTAGGCTTAGTAATAGGGTCCCGTTTTTACCCTTTGGGTACGGAACCCTAAAAAGTGAGAATGCATATGCAACACTGTTACCACCTTATACCTAGACTTGTGGCTCGCGACACTTCGTCGCGCCACTTTACCTTGATATCGTAATATGTCGCTTCCAAAAATATTTGCATTACACGTAACATTATAATATAGTGAAGAGGTTCCTGGAACTTGTGTCTTTTTGAAATTCAATACTGTAGGAACTGAATGATTTACGGTTTCAGTAATAAATAACGCGCGACTACGTACTAAAAGCGCAAAATGTAGAGCGCTGTATTCATTGGAACACAAAGTTCAAGTATTGGAGAGTTTCTCAAAGCATGTTTGTAGCAAGCTTTTTAGTTTTTGAGGCTGGGCTAGTTAAATTAAGTTAAATAATGTTAAAGAGTCGCTGGCATCCAGTGATAGCTAGATATATAGAGAGCGGATTATTTTTTGTAGGGAAAATAATAAAACACCAAAAAACTGTTTATCCAATCGCTACCAAAATTGACAGGATCACTCGCTGGGCTAATCTGAAGATTGCCTGAAAATTTAATCTAAATCGGTCCAGCTGTTTCGGAGTCCATAGAGAACACACATACACACATAGTTTTTTGTTTTTTATTTTATATATAATTACTAGCGGCCCGCCCGGCCGGCTTCGCACGGGTGTAATTTACGTGCGAAGCCGGGGCGGGTCGCTAGTTATATATATAAACCTTCCTTGAAAATGTATCTAACTGTATGGTGAAAACCGCATCAAAATCCGTTGCGTAGTTTAGGAGGAGTTAGCGGCCATACAGACAGACAGACAGACGCGGAAAGATGATATATAAACAGGTAAAAAATAATCAGTCCGGTGCACATAGCGCTTCTAGAAGCGCTGAATACCTACAAAACAATTAATTTTGTTAATTACATAAACTTATTGAAGCTTAGCTCTTTTGCGCTTAGTTTGCAATATATGTTTTTTGTAGTGATTTTCCACGACATTGTTACTACCACTATTATAGACCTGTCTATGACTGTACTGTAAAATAAATAATTAATATTATTGTTTATATTTTTGTGCTGGTGATCTTAAATAAAGATAAAAATGGGTACCGATGGGGAAGAAAGGTTCTTGAGTGGAGACCACGAACCGGAAGACGCAGCGTAGGTAGGTCTCCCACTAGATGGACCGACGACATTGTGAGTCGCTGGCATCCAGTGGATGCAAAAGGCGGGCTGTCGTTCAGTGTGGAGGTTAAAGGAGAGGCCTATATTCAGCAGTGGACGTCTTCCGGCTGATGATGATGATGAAGATGAAAGATAAAAATATAACAAGGTAAACTTAGTTTCTATCAATGTAAAGTAACAAATAGGTACAGGCTTTACAGCAATGTAAATACATTTTATCAAAGCGACCTAATTTGAACAGGAATATTAACATAATGAACAGAGGTCGTCGACCCGGCGTCGTAACAGAGTTACACCTGCATGTAAAATTACGGGGGACTTGTATGTGTGAGGCAGACTATAAACCGTAGCAGTTACGAGACTGGATACCTATTTCAATGAGAGCTCTACTCGATAAGGAACTGCAAAGTACGCGGTACCGTCACGTAGTTTTGTTAACGAAAGTAGTATAGTCACTGTTGACGACTGTACTTTTTAGGGTTCCGTACCGAAAGAGTAAAAACGGGAATCATTGATACTGTTTTAAATTATCACGGTTGTTCACTACATGATCATTGAATTTGTATTGAATTTTAATTAACCAACTGTGAAGATCAAAATGTTGTCGAAAACTAAAAATTAACCCGCATGGCAATTATCATGGGTTATATGTTTTATTTTAATAATTGTATGATCAAATTGGCGATCGAAATAAATGAATTTTAATTGAATTGAATTGAATAGCCATTGTACCAGGGAAAAGTAAAGGGAAGCTGAATAAACTTTATTGACGAACAATAGTTGACGTACCTATTACTAAGCCTACGATGTCTGTCTGTCAGTCCGCCCATCTTCCTACCTAATTATCGAATTTTCCTTTTTCAAAATCTGGCCGGTGAGCGTAATCTTAAGAAAGCAGCTACTTTAAATAACCTTACAAATACATACATACAGTTATAGCTCCTTGAAATCACACTATTATAATATATGCGAAAGTTTGTGTTTAAGTGTTTGTCCGCACGTCCACACTTAATTCTTCTTTAAAATAAAAAAACTAAAAAAAAACTCGCATAACGGCTGAACGGATTTGCATGAAATTTGGTATGGTGGTAGGTTATACCACGTTATACAGGATACTTTTCTTATCCTTAATTATTATGAAAAACATAACGGTTCCTGTAGGATAGCGGGTGAGACCGCGGGGTGATGTTAGTAATTTTTTAATGGTTTAGAGGCTAGACATAACTGCTCACCTAATGTTAAGAGACAGTGTGGTCGAAGATGGTAAACGCAATGCTTGGCAGCTGCACTGCTGGGACACAGGCCTTCTCTCAAAGAGAGAGGTTGGGCCCTAATCCACTATGCTGGCCCAGTACAAGTTGGTGAATGTCATGTCTTTGAATTGTTTGAGATTCTTATACGTACCTGTTTCCTCGGTGTTTTCCTTCACTGTTTTTGAGCGATGGCATTAAAACTGCACATCATTTATTTAAGTACAAAACAATGCATTGGTGCAAGGCCGAGGGTCGACCCTCAGATTGTAAAGCGCACATGCTATCTCTCGGCCACCATCCCTCGTGAAAGAAAGTGCCCTACCACCATACTATGGTTTCCTCGCGATCTTTTCCTTTATCGGTAACTAAAGCTCATTGTTAGGATTTGAACCCACGCCTTTCTGATTGGAATTCGAACGCTCCAACTACTGAGCTATCATTGCGACAAAATAATGGTTTCCCGGCATTACCCACCTCTCGGCTAGATTCTCTCCAAATAATCAATCAGTTCAACAAACCGCTAGGGCTCCAGGGCACACCCCTTCTGGGGTGCCTGGGCAAGTCTGATTCCCACTCCCGGCGACGGCCCAAGCCGAGGTTCGTAACTTCGAGGTGCCCATGTGCTAGTCGCCCAAAACTTAAACCATCAAGTTATGCCGAACGCACTCTGCGTTCGCTAACTAGTCCGGTCTAACTGTAGAGGCCAAAAGGCCAACAATACATACAAGTAAAAAAAAAAAAAAAAAACATTACCCACCAATTTTTTGCCTGATTTTTTTACATAGAATATCCGTTACGGTAAATGAATAAATCATGTAGGTTCGTCAACTATTGTTCGTCAGTAAAGTTTATTCAGCTCCCCTTTACTTTTTCCAGGCACAATGGCTATTGCCCATGATAATTGCCATGCGGGTTCGTTTTCAGTTTTCGACATATCATTTTGATCTTCACAGTTGGTTAATTACAAACATCAATGATGATCATGTAGTGAACGACCGTGATAATTTAAAACAGTATCAATGACAGCATTTCAGATGTCAATAAATAGTAACATTGAACACATGTTTTATATGTTTATCGGGACTTATCACGCATTATTTTATTTGGGTAAAAATAGGTACCTTTCACAATGTCGTCGGTCCATCTAGTGGGAGGCCTCCCTACGCTGCGTCTTCCGGTTCGTGGTCTCCACTCCAGAACCTTTCTTCCCCATCGGTTATCGGTTCTTCGAGCGATGTGGCCTGCCCATTGCCACTTCAACTTGCGAATTTTTACAGCTATGTCGGTGACTCTGGTTCTTTGGTGAATATCCACGTTTCAGATCGTTGTGAGAGTCGCGGGCATCCAGTGGATGCAAAGGGCAGGCTGTCGTTCAGTGTAGAGGTTAAAGGGGGAGGCCTATGTTCAGCAGTAGACGTCTTCTGGCTGATGATGATGATGATGAGGTACCTTTCGCTCGACGTTTTAACCATGTTACAATGGCCGTGGTCACGTCACGAGTTGACGTGACGCTGATGCTGACTGTAAAACTGCAGATGAGTCCGGCGTGACGAGCACGTATTGTATTTTTTCTTCAAGATCGAGTGAGACGACTTGATCTTGAAAAATCGCAGAGTAAAAAGATATCGTCATCGGTAAGAAAGCAGGGTAATCGCTGGTATAAAATAATGCGCAATAAGTCCCGATAAACACTTAAAACATAACAATCATCATCATCATAGTCAGCCTTTTAACAGTCCACTGTCCAGCAGTTTCTAGCTTTTAGCCTACCCCCGAAAGGGTGATTGGGCCATATCCACCACGCTGGCCCAGTGCGGATTGGTGGATTCACATACATACGCCATTGAATTCCTTCTCCGTACGTATGCAGGTTTCCTCACGATGTTTTCCTTTACCGAAAAGCCAGTGGTATGAAAATCCGTACATAAGCTCCAAAGAGCTCATTGGTACGGGCCCGGGGTTCGAACCCGCGACCTTACGCTTTCGCGTCTAGCGTTCTCCCAAATGGGCTACCACGGCTACATAACAATAAATAGACTTAAATATGAAACTTATATGCGATGGTGGTCGGGCGGGTAGCATGTACGCTTTATAATCTGACGGCACCAGGTTCGATCCTCAGGCCGACACTATAAACTTATTTAGTACTTAAATAAATTATGTGCAGTTTCAATGCCATCGCTCAAAAACAGTGAAGGACAACATCGTGAGGAAACTGTCATGTCCAAGAACCTAAAAAAGTTCAAACATTATGACATTCACCAACATGCACAACATCCTCTCTATCTCTCTCTCTCTCACTCTCTCTGAGAGAAGGCTTATGTCCCATCAGTGGGAACATGATAGGCTGATAAAGACGAATGACTAAAGTCCAGATAATTTAGGACAGATTGCATAAACAATCTAAGTTGAAAAAAAAATGCTAGGCCATGTGTAACCATGTATAATAAATGGTACCGTCATTCAGCTAAATGAAGATGGAGGATCCCTGTCGCAGTCTTTGAGACGATACCTCAATCCTCTATTTGTCAAGCTTTTTGTCTTACTATACAAATAACTAAAGAGGTATGAATGACGAGTGACAGAACGCATGGGCGGTGTTGTCTTGCTCCAACGAGCAATACTAACGCGATCAACATGACACGATGCCACAGGCCTATAGATAGATAGATTCCGCGAGTTTTTTGTATGATAAATTATTATTTTATTAAATTTTATATATACTAGGATAGCCTACAGCTTTCTTACACAAATATATATAATAAACCAAATTCACAAAATTAGTTTAAAATGCGCAGTTTCGGTTACTTGAGTGACCATAAATAATTGTCATCCAAGTAACCGAATTTTCTAGTGATTTTGATTTTGAAGCCAAACTACTAAACCGATTTTGACCAATAAACCATCAGAAAGTACCTATATCTTTTCAATTAAAAATGATGAAAGCAGAAAAAAATAATTAAAAGGACGTGAGTTTTTTTTCTATCTCCTCCACCATCGTCTAAAGTATCAACACAAAAATTGTTTTATACTATTTGCAATGTGTATTCTAAAGGTAACGCCAAATCAGTTTATTAAATTCTAACTCAGTGATTTTTAATCTCCAAAAATGTAAAAAAATTACGAATGAGATAGCTCTAGCAAGCCGTTGAGCCACAGGCATGCAACGTAGCTAAACTCGAGGTGTCTATACAGATAAAAATCTGTGCACGATGCCCTATTTTAGAATACGGTGGCAACATCTCGTATTGTGTCGCTTTGATTTGAAAATTACGCGACCTTACATCGTAAGGACAATCTATTCTATATTTCTATCTATTGTATGATGTTGTATTCGTTACATACTCAGATCTGAGAAACAAGAAATATACTGGGTTACGCGGAAAGGGTGTACTAAGCCAAAAGGGGTCCATCACAGAAAAGAGAAGTAAATAGAACGGAAATGAGAAGGAAAATCTGTCGCCAGGCACCTTAGAACCTTGAACCTTAGAACCTTGATTGAACATTATAATTTATGTCAACGCGTCGAACTCCGCATCCAAAGAATTTGGACTTTACCTTTTTGGGTTAGGTCTCAGTTCTTTGTCCGCATCACATTTGCCAACTGATTTCGAATTACTGACGTTTCGTTTATATGGGTGCAACTGGCTACAACAAATTTCTTACAAAAATGCATTGGCAGCCGTTCTAATTTATACAAAAAAAAAAACTTTTTTGTGGGGATGTACTTTCTGTATTTGGATGTATTTTCTGTGGTGTACTATGGTAGTAGCCATCATGAACAACTTTTACTACTGCGCAAGTCTGAAATCGCGAAAAAAAATCTGTTGTTCTCAGCGAAATTTTCGCTGTTTCTATTGACACTCGACAAAATATCTTCAGAATCGAACAGCTGATCTTTTTGTCGCGATTTCAGGTTTGGTCCCATAGTAAAAGTTGTACATAATGATAAGCATATTGGATCTCTTTTGGCTTGGTACACCCTGTATGGTAAGGTGGCGAACGCATCAGGCCTAAATCAGACTTGATGCCTTTAGTCAAGCTCACCCTGAAGACAATCTTGTCGTCCAAAGATAATATAACCAACACAACCATAGTGTTGTATCGTCATTGTTGTCGCACCTTTTTTGCATGTGTGGACTATTAATTTTAATTTATTTATGTCACTGCAAGTTTCTTCGTGTTCGTGAGAAATTAGTAACTGAGCCGTCTTACAGTTTTTGCGTTAAGCGGTTTAGTTATAAAAGTGGGTGAAATACGGAAACATTTGAACACGAACGATAATTGTACTTAGCCATATTTCTCTTGTCTGATCTGAGATTACATACCAGTACAGTGTACAGTCGAAACTAAACTAAAGAGTTGAAGAACATAGGGCTTGAGCACTTGGTTTGTATTTAGACCTTCAACTGTCTATGGGCAGACAAACTGTTTTTGTAGTGTTAGCTTGTATTTTGTTTAGTTAAGGTGGTTCGTTGCACAAATGGCGGGAAATTCAAATTTCAAACAGTTTTCTTGTCCTTGTAGCTAGGCCGGGTAATTATTGTAAACAACCATGATGTTTGCGCAGATTGATTATTATTCTTCACAAAATCATGTAAAGCTATTTATCTCTAATGCCCATTGTTACTTACATTTGTGAATAAACAAATTTTTGCTGTTTCAAACGGTTTATTCACAAATGTAAGAAATATGGTACTTTACTGTTAAATAATTGTACATTATAATGTAAAGAACAGCCAACATTTTGCGCAAACACTGTGTTATTTAAAAATAATTACCTGGCCTGGCTACTAGGACCAAAAAACTGTTTAAAATTTAAATTTCCCGCCATAGGTGAATCGAACCACCTTAATAAGGGCACTTGCCCTTAGTAAGAACATTGATTGTTAAATACCTATAGATGGATAGTAACAAAGTAACAACTACGTTTTTTAGCAATGTTTCAATCACGATAACTTCGATGACTTGAAATCATGAGCATGAAATGACTTCGATAACTCGGCTCTAAAGCATACAATTACAAAGGTAAAGGCCAGACGTGGCTCAGTCACGGTTCAAAAAGTATTACCAACCAGCTGGCCTTCAAAAAACTGTCGAAACAATGACAAAAGAGCTTCGCGCTATCTTTTTGATGGCATATAATTTGTGTATTGCTTATTTCACCGTTACCATGCGCCGACGCATCAATTTCCCGCATCAGAATTCCGGGCGTATCTATAAACAACCATTGTTCCCATACATGCCCATAATACGGTGGTATTGTGAAAGCCAATCATACATTACTTTGCGAACAATGACAATGCCAATGTGATATTCTGTGTTGTAATTTGACTTGGTGGTTATTAAAACGTATTTAGCAGGACTCCCTTAAAGTTGATGTGCCAGTAACCTTTGGAGATTGAATCCCATCTTTGATTCTGCTTTGAAAAAATTACCGCCAGAAGCATCTCTATGCTACTTACCTATTACTAGCTGACCTGACAGACGTTGTCCTGTCTTAGAACTGTCAAACACGCAAAGTCAAAATTGTAAATCTTATTTTTTTACACCTTGGGTTACATTATTGGAGTTTTAGAAAGGATCCCTATTTTTTTGAAAATATAATATAGCCTATGTTACCCGGTGATAGTGTAGCTTCTGAACAGTGAAAGAATTTTTCAAATCGGTTCAGTAGTTTCGGAGCCTATTCAATGCAAACAAACAAACAATCAAATCTTTCCTCTTTATAATATTAGTATAGATTAGTATTTGAAAATATAATATAGCCTATGTTACCCGGGGATAGTGTAGCTTCCGAACAGTGAAAGAATTTTTCAAATCGGTTCAGTAGTTTGAGCCTATTCAATGCAAACAAACAAACAATCAAATCTTTCCTCTTTATAATATTATTACTAGTAGGCCGCCCCTGCTTCGCACGGGCGAAAACGGGATATATAGCCTTTGTCAACCGGGGATAGTGCAGCATCCCAATAGTGAAAGAATTTTTCAAATCGGTTCAGTAGTTTCGGAGCCTATTCAATGCAAACAAACAAACAATCAAATCTTTCCTCTTTATAATATTATTACTAGTAGGCCGCCCCTGCTTCGCACGGGCGAAAACGGGATATATAGCCTATGTCAACCGGGGATAGTGCAGCATCCCAATAGTGAAAGAATTTTTCAAATCGGTTCAGTAGTTTCGGAGCCTATTCAATGCAAACAAACAAACAATCAAATCTTTCCTTTTTATAATATTAGTATAGAAGTACATATAGATTAAATATTCTAACTTGGGAAAGGTTTTGGACTATGTCAATAAATTTATAATCAGCGCCGGCCCTGGGGTAGACCGAGAGGAGCGGTCTCTCTAGGCGCCAGTTTGCAAGGGACGCCAAAATGCCAAAACGAACATTTTGATGGCGCCCCATGCCTCGGGGCTGGGTCGGCGTGGTAAGCAGTGGAGCACACTTGTTTGTAGACAGCACAAAATTTGATATGGAAATAGTTTAGATCCTGGATTAGCACATGGAATACTTTTTATCCCAGAATCGATTCTTGTACGTTAGTTTTCGGAAATGACGCCGAAAGACAATCTCGCTCTACCCTGGTCAAATGCTAGGGCCGGCGCTGTGATGAAACAAGAAGTTAATGAACAATGGATACACTTACAATAACAATTATGATTCCCAGCCCATGTGTGGGGTGATTCATCCAGAATGACATAGTATTATGTAAATTCGTCATGTACGTCTGTCAGATCTGTCAAATCTGTCAATCGGCGATCATTCCAAGGGCGTGACAAGGCTGAAGGCTGCATTCGTGGAAACATACAATGTGCTCCAACCTCAAGTTACATTCGATATCAAGGTCGACTTGATATCGAATACGAGACCTAAATTGATTAAAAAAACAGACGTGAACCAGATCCCTGTACCGAACAGCAGTGTCTAAAATAAGAATATTGCTGATGTTTCCAGACTTCCAACAAGAGAACGCCACTGAAGAAGAAACTTTAAAACCGTTGTTCATATAATATACTATTTTGTAACTTTTAGTACTTTTTGAGGTTCCATACCCAAAGGGTGTAAACGGGACCCTATTACTATAAGCCGGCTGTCCGTGCTACCTTTCAACAGCTGTATCGTTCCGTAATGATAGCCAGTTGAAATTTTCACAGAATATGTAATGTTACGGCGGATTGACTAAGAAAAGAAAATAAAACAAACATGTTTTTGAAACGTATTATTGTATTTGCTTTAGTGTAAAAACGGTAATACATACAAGCGTCAAACTTGGTATGATTATAGTGCACTTCTAAAGTAAAACAAAAATAAATACTGGCCAAGTGCGAGTCACTGGCAAATTTCTGTTCACCAAAGTTAAACAATGTTGGTAGCGGTCGGTACTGGAATGGGTAACAGCCTGAGCGTGGTGTTGTCTTTTTGCACTACTTTTTTGTACTTTAGTAGATAGGTAAGTAGTTGTGGTTGTACGGAACCCTCAGAACATCAGTGCGTGACCCCGACTCGCACACGGCCAGTTTTTTTAGTAAATCGTTCACGACTTATTTGGACAACTGTGTGTGCGCTTTGGCACGCGCCGTTATAGGAAGATAATTTACTTGCAAATACATGTAAATTAATGTGTATCGCGTTTACGACTACATTACGATGTCGAGTAACCATTTGGCGCGCGAAATAAAACAATCGAGCAATAGTACCAGTCTAGGGTGCCGATAACTTTACTAGAAAGACATCTTTATTAGAATTTGGGTGGAAAGTGTAAGAATTTGTTTGCTACTGATTACATTTTACTGATAAAAGTAATGTAGGTTTATAATGTTGAACTAGCTGCGCCCCGCGGTTTCACCCGCTAGTTAAAATAGTCTTTTAAGTTTTCTGAAATTTTCCAATTTTCTGCGTAAATTTCTTAATTTTTCTTTCCGTAAGAACCTTCTAGAGTATTGGAAAACTATAAAAAATTAAAAATTAAAACGGTAAAGTCGTTCACAAGTTATGGCGTGACCAAGTAAAATAGGTTTTTAAATAACCTAGAAAATAATGGATAGATCTACGCTTGGCCACTATCTCGCCCGATGGTAAGCGACGGTGTAGCCGAGGTTGATCTAGAAGAAATCTATTCACTCTAGCCTTGAAGATGCCTAGATTGTAGTTCTCAGGAAACAGAGAGAACGGCAGAGAGTTCCATTCTTGGGCAGTACGTATCATAAAAGACGACCCAAATCGTTGTACAAGAATTTTTGGAATTTCCACAAGGAAGGGGTGGCAGACATAATCTGTACATAGTATAAATTAAAGTCGCTTTCCGCGTCTGTCTGTCTGTCTGTATGGCCGCTTACTCCTCCTAAACTACGCAACGAAATGCGATGCAGTTTTCACCATCAGTAAGATATTATTTTACGGAAGGTTTATATATATATAACTAGCGACCCGCCCCGGCTTCGCACGTAAATTATACCCGTGCTAAGCCGGGAGGGCGGGTTGCTAGTTATTTATTATATCAAAGATTTCCGTAGGTATAGCTTGTATGGTATGTATTTTAAGGAACAGGTACTTTGAGCACTTTAATTTAATCTTGATTAAGGAAATGAAATAAACGAAGTGTGACACAAACATACCTGCGTATTTCATCCACTTGTTGTTCTTCTGGCAGCTCCACTGCAGCAAAGAGATGCATCTCACCGTCGCGGCCAAACACTCCCCCGGGTATTTTCCTAAAACAACAACAAATAACCTGTAGTTTCAGATAAAGTACCACATATTAGCCAGTTTTAAGGTATCCCCAGACATCAGTCATTTTCCAACAAACATACTTTGTTACACACACACATCATCAGCCGGTAAACGTCCACTGCTGGACAAAGGCCTCCCTCTTGGAGAGGGGTGTTGCCATAATCTCCACGCTTGGCAGGCGACTTGGAGATCTCAGTACGTTCACCGTGTACTAATAGGACGCTGCTGCCCATCCTTCGGTGGTTCTGGTCGCAGTTTTAGGACAACCGGGTCCGGGATACTTTGTTAACTTTCTTGAAAAATGGGAAATATTATATTATTATTTCACCTTTTATTAATAGGGTTTAAAAAAAAGGAAATTGTTACAAGCATTCATATTGACAATTAGAATATACATACCAAGAGTAGTTTCCCAAAAATTTAAGGGTGGGAACGACCTGTCACTCTTTATTCTACCAATAGAAAATGAGGGAAAAATATTTTCCGGTTGTTCTATTGGTGCCAGAGACTATCTATCTATACAGGGTTACGCGGAAAGGATGTACCAAGCCGAAAGGAGTCCATAATATTAATCATGGGACTCATGGGGATCATGCTCGAATTGGCAAGTGGCAAGAACTGTACAGTCCACCTCCAAACTACATTGTCCCTGCCGAAGAGCTCCCCCCAGGCCATAAAGAACCATGGCCCACTTGGAAAACCCTGAACCGACTTCGGTCCCAAGTGGGCCGAAGTCGGGATAATATGGCAAAGTGGGTTTATATAAAGGGCTCTGACACCGAATGTCTTTGTGGTGTGAACCCTCAGACAATGACACACTTGATGGACTGTGCAGCGTGTCCTAAAACTTACACACTAGACGACCTGAATGAAGCCACGGAGAGTGCCATTGGGGTGGCAAAGTTCTGGTCTTGAAACTTGATTTGAAAATAAAATTGGATTTTGTGGAACATCGATTCGAAAGAAGAAGATCATGGGACTAACCCTAAAATCACGGAAAAAATATCAGTTGTTCCATTAATAAAGGCGCTTGCCCTTAAAAAAAAATATACATTTTGTCGTGTGGCAATGACCGGTTTTATAGAACAGCTGATATTTTTTTCGCGATATCAGAGTTGGTCCTAGTAAAAGTTGTTCATAATGATGGATACTATATGAACTCCTTTCGGCTAAGTACACCCTTTCCGCGTAACCCAGTATAAACTGACTCATCACAATATCTCAAAAACTACATGACCTAAGATGCAGAAATTTGGCAAGTAGATTCTTTATCGATAAAGAATCTTGTTTAGAGAAATGTTTAGAGGTCGGCTAAGAAAATATTTTGCGAAGGGGCGAATTAGGTTTTTTTTTTCCATCATAATCGTCATCATCATTTCAGCCATAGGACGTCCACTGCTGGACATAGGCCTCCCCCATCGATCTTCAAAAGGGCCGGTTGGAAGCGGCCTGCATCCAGCGTTTCCCTCGAACCCACGCCCCCAACCGCAGAAGGCAGGTTCATTACCAACTGGACCAACGGGGCTATCTTAGCATAACATACAATTGCTTCCAACATTCAAATTTTTAAAAGCTTATCTAATTATTCACTTTCATTGTTAGCCAAATTGGTACATAATTCCATCGAAAATGTTTTTTGATCGAAGCATAATTCAATAATTACTGACGCAATACAATGGAGTAGGTATTGTTGTTTGAATGTTGAATAATAATTTTTTTTAGGTTGACTGGCGAGGGTTTGAGGTAGGGTTACCAGACACCCGGGAAATCCGGGATGATCCCGAAACGAGGTGTCTAGTCCAGTGTCCAGTAATTTCACTTTACTGACCCGGAATCCGCGAATTTATTTAGGACAAACACTTGTAATGATTTTATAAACCGTATCTGGGCACGTTAAGGTTCACGTTCGCTTGATTTTCCGAAATGCGCTGTTTTAACGTTAGTTTGAGACCGCGTAAGGAGTTGGCCGTATGGTGAGACCTTACGCCCAACTCCTTGGTCTAAGAGGACCTGTATGGTTACTAACTGCCCTTGACTGCCTTGACTGCCCCGGTGGCTCAGTTGGTAGTGAACCTATCTTCTGTGCTTGGGGGCGTGGGTTCGATTCCCATCTAGGACAAACATTTGTGTGATGAACATTTGTGTTTGTTCTATGTCTGGGTGTTAATATCTATTTAAGTATGTATTTAAACCTATATATGTATATATATCAGTCTCTGGCAGCCATATCACAAGCTTTGCTTAGTTTGGGGTCAGATGACCGTGGGTGCAAAAATGTCCCGAGTATTTATTTATTTAACTAAACTAACTACTAACGCTGTTCCTAACCCTAGAAATGTCCAGGAATTGATAAGCCAGGATCTGGCAACCCTAGTTTGAGGTCAAAATGCTCCATGTGAGTAGCTCTGCTAGGAATCTCTGTGACAGGGATGTCGTGGAGCACACAAAAACTCGGACTATTAAGGTGGTACGTTTCACTTATTTTGGGAAATTCAAATTTCAAACAGTTTTCTTAACCTTGTAGCTAGGCCGGGTAATTATTGTGAGC
The DNA here is from genome assembly GCA_932305915.1 of Agriopis marginaria. Taxonomy (NCBI): domain Eukaryota; kingdom Metazoa; phylum Arthropoda; class Insecta; order Lepidoptera; family Geometridae; genus Agriopis; species Agriopis marginaria. The sequence continues at coordinate 9,467,759 of OW029933.1, forward strand.
GAACATGATGTTTGCGCAGATTGATTATTATTCTTTACAAAATCATGTAAAGTTATTTATCTCTAATGCACATTATTACTTACATTTGTCAATAAACAAATTTTTGTTGTTTCAAACTGTTTATTGACAAATTTAAGTAAAATGGTGCGTTAAATTGTTGTACATTATAATGTTAAAAACAGCCAACAATTTGCGTTACCACTGTTATTTTATAATAATTACCCGGCTTAGCTAAAAACACAAAACAAAACTGTTTGAAATTTGAATTTCCCGCCATAGGTGAAACTTACCACCTTAACACATCACTCCCGCGTCCCTGACGCGCCGCGTGCCAGCTCCAACAGCGACCTACAGCTGATCGCATGGTGGATGGACCAGGGGCCTTACGCCTAGCTGTTTTAAGCAATCAAGTTAAAGTGATGAAAAAAGTTGCGCGACCGCACACTGTATCTGGGCTCGTTCACGTTCGTGTGATTTTCCAAATTGCGCTGTTTTAACGTTAGTTTGAGACCACGTAAGGAGTTGGGCGTAAGGCATCTGGACTGCTCAATATTGCAGCACTGGGGGTTTATGGCTAACCCTTAACGGTAGCCATAAGCACAGACCCGTGGACCAAAGTTCATATTGAGTATTCCGGGTCCAAGCCGAAATATATGTTAAGATAACATTTTATTTTAGAATAAATCTGGCTTTACGTATTATATTGACCGTTATTCAGCGAAAATAGTTATTATTTTGCTGCCTTTATAAAGCAATTTTTATTGTTGAGAGTAAATTTTTAGATAAAATGTGAAATTAAAATAATCTTAAATAATTGGTGATTTAAAAAATTTACTCTCATTTGGTTGATTCGGTTAAATGTTTTTTATCTAAAAACATATATGTATAAAAATTAGTCCTTACCTTGGTCATAATTTAAGAACGACTTTACCGGTTAATTTATATTTTTTTCAGATTTCTAATATTTTGTAAAAGGTTCTTACAATAAATTGCATAATTTTAGAAAACTTAATGACGATTTTAACTCTCGGGTGAAACCGCGGGGCGCAGCTAGTATATTATAATAATTCTAATTTTCTTGTAATTTCTAATTTTGAGGTTTTGCACATGGAATGGTTGATTCTGAAATAAATTGATTGAACCTAATACTCGAGCATCTGCCCGGTCGGGAATCAATTCCGAGACAGATCCTGCTGATAAGGTAGATGTACTACCACTGAGCCATACAGGTCATCCGAAATAAGATAGATGCACTACCACTGAGCTATAGAGGTCTTCCGAATATCTTCTCTGGGTCTGTCTGGGTGTTAGCTGTCTATGGTCTTTAGAGTAGACTATTAGCATTCTGACATGGAATACTGAGTCTTACGGAAGTGTTACTTATTATTATTTACAGAGATCAATTGCGTAAAGCCATGACCGTAATGACACTATTGTAGAAGGCCAAAACCCACTTTGGGGTCACCACACGAACTTAATTATCGACAAGCTAAATTAACACACTATCTTGATAAGCATAGACCGGAAATAGATATTTCAATATAAAAGTATGATATCAACCATGATAGGGTAAATCTTATCAACTCAATTATTGTATTTGTTTTATACCTACTCTGTTTGTTTACAATATCAAACAATTCCAAAAGGCAGGACAGTACCTACTTACAAAAAGTTTTTTTTTTTGTTTGAGATCAAGAAAGAAAATTAAATGGGTACATGCTAAGTTATTAAAGCACCAGGAGAATAAGAATAGATGTGGCTTTAAATAAAAATTATTTGATCTAAATACAGCTTTTCAACAGCTAGGTTTTATCAGCAGGAGATTCCTCCACTGGTAATAAATACACCTATTTTTTTCTCGTTCAGGTTTTGTACCTATTAAAAAGACAATGAACAACTAAAACTTACCTGAGAAATTTCTTCAGCACACTTGCAATTGTATACACAGAGTAGTTGTCTACATTGACCAGACGGCCAGTTTGCAGGAAGTGAATGAGCTTTTTCATAGCTCCCTGGTGTCCGGGCGCGCGAAAAACATCGCGACGGAGCGGCGCTTCCTTATTCAGCTTCAATATCAAAACCTGGCAACCACCACATTTTTTTAACACATCAAGTTTGCAATATAAAAACACCAACTACGCAAAGTTTAACGTGATGGTGAAACATAAATTCCAGAGGACAAAGTAGACAAGATTGTTACCAAGATACTAACAAGCAAGGGTCCGGGTATGTCGTCCTTGCATACTTCGTGCAACGGGGCTCCAAACTTCACTTTTTCTAGTCGCCTAGGGTAAGGCAAAGAATTAGGATGCCCGCAAGACGTGACCACATTGCTCAATGTAGCTGCTCGCCGATGCATTCTCCTGGCCCAATTACTCATTTTGCCTATTTTTTATCGGGTGTTTCAATTTTGATTTAAGGTGATATGTTCACAAGCATCTTGTGGTGTTCAACTGCAATAACACTTAACTATAAAATAATATTACAATACTCAAACTAGATAATATAGTTTCGGTAATTTTTGTTTGTAGGTCTTGTTGATTGAATATTATTTATTTCGACAAGTAAAAAATCAAGTAAGAACGCGTCCGCTCATCGCCGCGATACACCACAGACTATAAATAAAAATAATAAAATTCAGCGAAAGTCATTCGTTTTGTTAGGGTCATTGACTAAGGAAAGTTATAGACACGTTCATAAAATAATAATAATTCCGAAAGTGAGATAACGCATATAAACAACTTTGTGAGAGTGAGCAGGACAAAGATTATATTTGTTGTACCTTAACGTTATTTGTTGTATGCGATTCCTTTGTCTTTTCTGCCCCAAAGCTCATTTGACCAACCAACCGCGAAAATTTTGTTTTCGGTATTTTTGTGCTTGTGCTTTATTAAATGTATTTTGAACGTATTTACCGGCTGGTTTCTAGTGAGTTCTTGTAAATCTGACCTTTGCTATTGGTGAATTGCTTTATTTTAGGCTGTAAAAGCCGGTTTGGAACGAAAACATGAAAATAAACCTTTTACACGTAAGTTTTGATTTTCGAGTCCATTACTGAATAATCTTGCATGAATTACTTATTGTTGTTGATTCCGTGTTAGGTCAGATTTTGTCGAATTTAAATCATATTTTATAGGAAAAAATACAATTACCAAAAATTATTGCTATCTCATAACTATACGCTAGCAGTTTCTATACTTTTCTCTCTCTACGGTTAAGGTTGTCCACGGAGTTTGCATGTGCTTTGCAATATGTCAACGTCAAGCGCAATACACACTACAGCCGCCGAGCGACCCGCCGATCTACGTTGGCAAATTTTTGTCGGCGAGCTAGTTGGCGACATCACTCATTGCAAACTTTTGAGGGTGGCTACAGGCAAAGAGAATAATTATAAACTGTATAGCTACCAGGCAACTGAGACTGAGCGCTTGCGTACGAAGCTGCCGAATTCAGAAGATGAGGCGGTATAGTATTAATAGATTTAGCCTGCTTAGCAATGGGCGAAAAATAAAAATTTGTAACTGGGTTGTCACTGCTACTGTCAGTCAAGTGTCAACTGTCAAGTTGTTGAAGTTCAGTTCAGTTATTAGAAAAGTTAGAATTTAGAAAACAGAAATCATAAAATAAAAGAATTAATTACATTATCGTTAAATATCTGTATCTCACGTATTCGATAACGGTCTGGTCTGTAAGTGAAAGAATTCATAAAAACAGACTAGACAGTCGATTCGATTAATAATTGTGTTTAGAAATATAAAATTTTAGTAAAGAGACTTCGCTAACAAACGCGCGACAATGAGTGATTGGGAAGAAGATCCAGAACCGCCACCGCCTCGGCAAGCTCAAGCACCAAGGCTTAATTATAACGCGCAAGTATTTCGCCCAACTCCTGGAAGCAGCCGAGGACGCGGTTATGGACGTGAAACTGACAATAACTGGAGAGCACGTGGAGCATCGAACGGGGATGATTACCGGCGTAACGATAACCGCGACGACTACAGGCGTAATGAGAACCGCGATGACTACCGGCGTGGCGGCAACCGCGACAACCGGGACCGAAACGAGCGAGACAACAGAGACCGCAACGTTGGCAACGACCGACGTAACTTTCAGAGGCAAGATGGCCCCAAAAAAGTTATAAACGTCCCTTCGCAAATGGTCGGTCGAATCATCGGCAAAGGAGGATCCAAAATACGAGAGCTGGAGTCTGAAACCGATGCGAAAATAAAAATCGGTGACTCTGACGGAAACGTAACCGACATTACTTTGAGTGGGTCACAAGATGCTATCACCAAAGTAGAAGGCTTAATAGACGATCTCATCGAAGACAAGCCGCCGCCACCACGAGAGGAAAGCAACAGCAATCAGTCTGCCAATGGAAATGGAGACTACATGAAAGTTAACGAGTTTGGTGTGCAGGTCATGGACTGGGAGAAACTCAATGCATTTTATGACATAAAACAAAAAGAGAGGTGGGATGCCCTGCCGCCTATTATTAAAGATTTTTATGATGAAGATCCAGAAGTACAAAGAATGGCCCCAGCGGAAGTCGCTCGCTGGCGTAAAGAAAACAATGACATCCAAGTAAAGCGGACTTTTGATGATAAGCCAGGGCTAAGACCCATTCCAAACCCAGTTCGAACATTTGAACAAGCTTTTCAACACTATCCTGAAATACTGGCAGAAATCTACAAACAAGATTTCCAAACTCCTTCTCCCATACAAAGTCAAGCATGGCCTATATTGCTGAGAGGAGATGACTTGATTGGTATAGCTCAAACAGGCACAGGGAAAACTTTAGCTTTTCTTCTGCCAGCCCTTATCCATATTGATGGACAAAAGATACCCAAAGAGAAACGCGAAGGTCCTGTGGTGCTTATAATGGCACCTACCAGGGAGCTGGCCTTACAAATAGATAAGGAAGTATCTAAATATACATACAAGGGCATCAAATCTGTGTGCTTGTATGGAGGCGGAGACCGCAAGGAACAGATCAAAGTGGTCTCTAAAGGTGTGGACATTGTCATAGCAACACCAGGAAGATTGAATGACTTAGTCATGGCCAGACATTTGAACATTATAAATTTTTCCTACATTGTTTTGGATGAAGCTGATAGAATGTTAGACATGGGTTTTGAGCCCCAAATTCGCAAGTCACTCTTTGATGTCAGGCCAGACCGTCAAACTGTGATGACCTCAGCTACCTGGCCTAATGGTGTGCGTCGACTGGCAGAGTCTTACATGAAGGATCCTATTCAAGTCAATGTTGGTTCTCTAGATCTGGCTGCTGTTCACACTGTCACTCAACAGATCCAGTTCGTAGAGGAAGAAGACAAGGAAGCAGCTCTGTTTGAATTTCTTGACAATATGGACGTTAATGACAAAGTTATCATATTCTGTGGCAAAAAAGCCACTGCTTCACACATTTCCTCTGATTTGGCAGTAAAAGGAGTACGATGCCAGTCATTGCACGGAGATCGGGATCAAGCAGACAGGGAAGCAGCTTTGGAGGACATGGTGGAAGGCACTGTCAATATCTTAATTGCAACAGATGTTGCTTCAAGAGGCATAGATATAAAGGACTTAACCCATGTAGTGAACCTAGATTTCCCTCGCCATATTGAAGAGTATGTGCATAGAGTGGGCAGGACCGGTCGCGCTGGTAGGACTGGTGTGGCGCTGTCTTTCGTCTCCAGGAAGGACTGGGCACATGCAAGAGATCTGATGAAAATTCTGGATGAAGCAAATCAAGAGATACCAGATCAATTAGTACAGATGGCGGAGAGGTTTGATAATATGAAGTTGAAGAGGGAGCGTGAAGAAGGTGGCGGTGGGGGGCGCGGTGGTAGAGGCGGGAGGGGAGGTGGTAGGGGTGGGAGGGGCAGAGACAGGTGGTAGACTAAGATATTGTTTGTAACCTGCCCACCGATTTAACATACTTAGTGAAAGGGACTCTATACAGGCTTGGTTTTATCACATTCGTGAATTCAAGTAGCCCCACTAGATGACTGATGACTTCAGGCTCTCCAAGTTGGGTTTTGTTAGTGTAACACATATTGTGAATAAGCTATATGTTATGAAAAATGGAGGACTCGAATGTGTTAAATCTCAACTACATACTAAGGCAGAATCCAAACTGGCTTGCTTAACATCTAGTCCCCAGCTACTTGTCAGATCATAGGACAAAATGTTTTAATATTATACTCTGGAACTTTCTGCACTGAGTGTTGGTGCCTCTCCAGTCACTTTTATGACCAAGTAGCAACATATTATGCAAATTATGTAACACAGTTTGGGGGAAGAGGTCTGACTTTGTGTTAATCCTGTTACATTCTAGGCGAATCAAGGTTTCTGTTATGCGATATATTCGAAAATGTTACATTACATAGTTTACGCATAACTCTTAGGCCTCCAAAGATGATAAGCAAGCCACTTGCAAGTGTCATTCTGGCCTAAATAGCATCTTAGATGCAATTGATCTACCTAAAAGTAATACTTATTTAATGCTGTGATATAACTAAAGTTAAAGCAGTAATATATTTTTGAGAATAGGATCTCGGTAACTGTGTAGTTCGCAAGATGGTTTTAGGCATGTTAGGTGCGTGCATCTTTGTATAGTCCCAGTGACTATTTTGCAATTCATTCTTTTCATATTTTTTATTGTTTAAGAAAACTCATAGCTGACTATGGAAGACTTTTTTTCTTAAATATTATGAGCCGTATCACACTGTAGTGCAACCGCCTATCTTACCTGATTCCTGACTAGATTTATGTTTAGAACCTAACCTAATAAAAACGTGAATAATAAAAACAAATAGTTTCCTTTATAATACGCATGTATTTCAAATTCACATTATTCTCCTCTCCCAACCATATTCGGATAAAGCGTAATAATAACAAGATGATTTCACAAGTTCCAATAACTTATTATTAAAGATTGGTAATTTTTATGTTTTGTAACACTTAATAAATAGGAGTCGTTTATTTCTACACAAGTGCACAACTAACAATTTTCGTGCGAGACATTTAAGGTTGTAACTTTTCCTTATCACTTACAAAAGAAATATCAACTGGTAGGTATACTTAACTGTATCAACAGTTTATATTTGAAAGACACTACAGCGTCAACGTAATCATAATTCTCCTTCCCGCAGTGAACAAGCACAAGTTGACAGAAACAACAACAGTAAATAAATAATAGCGATATATATATTCACTAATAAACTATACAGGATAGACAAAGACTGTATAAGAGTTTAAATGATTTCTAAGCGTTTCATTTCTTTGTGGAGTTCGACACCCATTTTGGCCGGTGAGCGAGTGACGATAACGTTAGCTTTTTCTAGGGCTTTGATCTTGTCCATAGCGCCTCCCTTGCCGCCTGAGATGATGGCGCCGGCGTGTCCCATCCGCCTGCCGGGCGGTGCCGTCAGCCCTGCGATGAACGATACCACGGGCTTTGCTTTCTGACCCTAGAATACGAAAACATACATTCAAACATTATACAACCTTGCTGCTCACTAAGTAACAGACAAACACTGCAACGCGGTTTAAGCTACAAACAAATTATCGGACGCGATCTACCTAATACATTCATACTATCGGTCATAAGTTGCGGACGTGCAAAGGCATGATCTAATACGTTTCCTTGATCATTTTTCCGGAACGAAAAGACAATACCGTTTCATGGTGGTATTCCGAATACTCGTACGAAGCGCTTTGATTACACTTTTAAGTTTTATTGTGCAAACCGGTCGCTAGACTGTGGGATGCGTTGCCTGAATGGGTGTTGCCCTATTTACTTGGGTTTCTTCAAGTCGGGATTAAATCGGTTTCATCAGGCGTGCTCATTGGCCATTGCGTCAGGCGAAGTGGCGGTCTAACACAAAGCTATTATTCAATTTAAAAAGGCGATTTGGCTTGCTGGATGTAAATAGCATCCGAAAAACCATTCAAAGTCGTTGTCTGATAGTTTGTCTGTAGTTCTACAGGGGTACGCGTGCGCGGAAAGGGTGTACTAAGCCGAAAGGGGTCCATTGTACCCATCATTATGAACAACTTTTACTATGGAACCAACCCTAATATCGCGAATATAATATCAGCTGTTCCATACATTTTGTTTTGCAGCAGATATTTTTCTCGCGATTTCAGGATTGGTCCCATAGTAAAAGTTGGTCACAATGATGGGCACTATGGAACCCTTTCGGCTTAGTACACGCTTTCCGCGTAACCTAGTATAATGAATGTGGGATGTTTTTAGGTACTACATTTGTTTATCTATAACACAATTTCTCTTTGTAAATGACCCTTTAGCACTGCTGTAGTTCCACTTTTGACACAATAAATAATAGTTTGCTTTTGGCCACATACATTATAGGCAGATTTAATTTGAGCACAGAAAAACAATATCTACAGGCAAATATAAACTATATTTGCGTAGATCTTAGAGGGATAAAAATGTACTAAAGCCCGTTGCAGACCATGCTAATTTCAAGTAGCATATTGGTGGCAAAACTGGCAAGTACCTACTATGAATCGTTTGCAACGAACTAAACACTTCTGTGCTTAGTGCAAGTGGCAGTGGAAGTGCTTAGTAGCATGTATGTAGTGGCAGTGGATGTGTGTAGCTCCTCGCAAATAATGCGTAGTAGGTACTTGCTACTTGTACTTATCATGGTCTGCAATGGGCTTTTGATTAATTTTGTAATGCAATACAAAAATAACAGTGTATGTGACCTTTTTGACATTAACACAATAGGTACAATGATAAATCTAAAATATGGAAAACTTGATGCAAAGTATAAGATAACATTCAAATTCGTGATAATTACAATTAGATATAATATGTATGTGCTTAAATCTGTGTGAGAGAAAATTTAACTTAAATAAAATACTTAATCAATTCAAATGAAATCTACATGCATTTGTAACTAAATTAAAATACAGACACAAAAAAAACCGGCTTCATAAAATGAGAAAAATAATGTATAAGTCTGTTTCTTTTGATACACTCGTATCCATCCATGTAAGCAAATAATTATGAAGTTCAGGCGACCAATGATAACGACTAGCAAGAAAGTTCAGAGCTGGTATTGGTGGATGTTTGGACATCTAAAAAGAATCATATGTACATGGTTGAAATTAAATACTTGTAACGGATTTTATAGAGTGTATTTTACATTCATTATCAGCCTTTCATGTTCCCACTGTTGGGTCACAGACATTCTCTCAGAGAGAGAGAGAGAGAGAGAGGATGGACCCTAATCCACCATAAACTTTTGAGGCTCTTGGTCATACCAGTTTCCTCGCGATGTTTCCTTCACCGTTTTTGAGCAATGGCATCAAAACTGCACATAATTTATTGAGGTACTTACTAAAGTCATTGGTCAGAGTGAATAGGTACCACTGCGTGCCACATCGTCGCTTACCTACAGGCGAGTTGGTGGTCAATAGCAGACATATTCGCGATTAAAAAAAGTGCCGAGGATCGAACCGGGTGCCGTCAGATCCTAAAGCGCACATGCTACCGCTAGGCCACCATCGCTGCATTTGCTGTATTTTTCATTATTACTGCATCATGTAAAATATGCATGGTAAGTGTTTTTTTGTTTTAATGTAAAATACACGAGAAAAACCGTTAAGTGTTCAATTTCTATCATACTAATATTTTAAATGCGTTTGTTCCTCTTTCACGCAGCATTAGAGCAACGGATCGACCTGATTTGCATGGGTATAGTTCAAAGGCCGGAGAGTGACATAGGCTACTTTTCATCATCATCATCACCATTTTTCATCACAACGCAGGTGAAACCGCGGGCTTGGCTAGAATGTAATAATTGCGAAAACTTATGAATACAATACTGTACATGATGTTGCAATATATGATAGAAATAAATGCTCGTTTAGATACATGCAAACTATTGCTAACATTCTACATGAAGAAACATAAAATAATAAAATTATAACTCATTTTCTGTCGGACGGCAGGTGGCGACTTATCTTTACCTTGCTCTGTACAGATAGAAAAAACAAAAGCGGTGTTAGAACTTAGCAACACAAATAAAAATAATTAACAAGGGAAAGGATGTTGGTATATCGGCAAACTTTTAGGAATAGGTATCATCATTCATCATCATCATTTCAGTCATAGGACGTCCACTGCTGGACATAGGCCTCCCCCATCGATCACCAAAAGTGACAGTTAGAAGCGGCCTGCATCCAGCGTTTCCCTGCGGTCTCTTTTAGGTCGTCTGTCCATTTTGTAAGTGTACGTTCTACGCTGCGCTTACCGGTCCGTGGTCTCCATTCGAGAACCTTTCGGCCCCATCGACCATCTGTTCTGCGTGATGTGCCCTGCCCACTGCCACTTCAACTTGCTAATCCGGTGGGCTATGTCGGTAACTTTCGTTCATCTACGGATCTTCTCATTTCTGATTCGATCTCGTAGAGGAACCCAATCTCTCCATAGCTCGTTGTGAGACTTTGAGCTTGCTTATAAGGCCCATAGTGAGAGACCACGTTTCACTGCCGTATGTCATCACTGGCTACACACACTGGTTGAAGATCTTCGTCTTAAGGCACTGAGGTATTTTGGACGAGAAGACGTTGCGAAGTTTACCGAACGCTGCCCAGATGAGTTAGATTCACCGATTGACCTCTTTCTTGAAGTTTGACCTGCCTATAGTTCGACTGTTTGTCCTAGGTAGACGCACGCGTCAACAGCTTCAAGAACATGGATATTAGACATGACCTTTGTGTTGTCCATGTTGGAATAGGTATAATGTATAATTTAATAGAGATTTTTAATCCTGCTAATAAACATACCAAGCAAGTTGGGAAATGTTAGTATTCACCTCGGTGACTGATCGAATTTGGATAAATTTTGCGCCGAAGAAGGTTGTATTCCAGTTACCCAAAAAGAAAGGCACTCGGAATACGAAGTCCGCATTCACATATTGGCCCCAAAATCATTCTCGAGCTGTTTGTTTTGTAACTTCAAGAGGATAAAAATAAAACTTTTCTCTATAGAAATACTTAGGCGAAAACAGGCCTTCTAAAATACGTTTTTAGTTGTTGCTCTGAATCTAGAAGTTTTTGACAATTCGTTTTTTCATATTCTATTGGCTATTATGTAATGTAATTTAACGTAAATTCAAACAGACCTAAAAGATGCTTTTAGTTGTTTTTTTTCATATTCTAATGGCCATTATGTAAAATTTAACGTAAATTCCTGTTATTGTGGATTAAAGTGCTTCTTGAATAATCTGTAGTTTTATCGTTTGTCGCTTACATTATTTACTTCTGAGACAGGCACTGACACATGCCTATCTTTTCCTGTCGGTGTAGATATCATAGTTTTGTCGCTGTTTCGCGCAGGGGTAAAAGTTGGATTCGACTGATGAGGAATGGATTCGATAGTTTTTTTTTTATATTAACCTACTGTCCCACTCCTTCGCAAAGGTCTCCCCCATCTCTTTCCAGACAGTACGGTCACCCGCCAGACTTGACCACTGTATTTGGAACGTATCGAGGTCATCGCGCCAGCGTTTTCTAGGCCTGCCTTGGCTCCTTCGTCCGTTTTCAGGCACCCACTGTGTGATCCTCTGGGACGGTGTCCTTTACAACGCTAGCTATTTTTGTTTGACGGGTGAACGATCTCGCCCGGGGATTCTTAGCACCCCTGACTTCAGAGCTACGCCGGTGTTCGTCAGCACCAGTATCACTAAAGTAGCCGGGAACTTGGGACCTTGGTAATTCACTGTCTGTTATTATGGGGGGGGTTTGGACCATTACCTGCCTAGCAGGTCCAGTGCGTGTTGGCGGGTCGCCAACTAGTTTATTAGCAGGGTGCACCACGGGCAGGTGAGGGTTACTTGGGTACTGGAAGATGTTAGGACCCCATCGACTAGGAATGGATTTACTTTTGACCTTGCCTCACCGAAGTGTAGACAAGGTCTAAGACGGAGCAAGCTTTGCTGACAACGATAAACAACGATTGTTATAAAGGGAAGGCACTAACCGTGTTGTTTTGTATCAGATACTCCGAAGCCAGCTCTTCGGCGTTTCCTCCAATCTCTCCGATGAGGATGATGCCCTTGGTGTCCGGGTCCTTGAGGAACACTTCGAGGCAGTCGATGAAGTCGGTGCCGTTGAACGGGTCACCGCCGATGCCCACGCACAGCGACTGCCCTAGGCCAGTCTGGAAACGCAAAATAATTGAAAATAAGTAATAGCATTTGTAGTATTGCTCAACTTGGTAGTCCCTAAAGTTATAGCATTTGTAGTATCACTCAACTGGGTGGTCCTAAAGTTATAGCATTTTTAGTATAGCTCAACTGAGTGGTCCTAAAGTTAAAGAATTTGTAGTATAGCTCAACTGGGTGGTCCTAAAGTTAAAGCATTTGTAGTATAGCTCAACTGAGTGGTCCTAAAGTTAAAGAATTTGTAGTAAAGCTCAACTGGGTGGTCTTAAAGCCGGTTTGTTCGGTCTGAAATTGAGATACAGGTAGGTAATTTTAATTTTATTTACTAGCTAAGGCCCGTGTTAAACCTGCTTAGACATTTTCATTTTTTTCATTTTTGAAAAGGCAGGCTGTCGTTCAGTGTGGAGGTTAAAGGGGGAGGCCTATGTTCAGCAGTGGACGTTTTCTGGCTGATGATGATGATGATGAGACATTTTCTAAGGGTCATAATTTTTTCCGGTACAAAAAGTATTCTATGTTACTCTCCAACTCTCTCACTCTTTCTAGAATTAGTATTAAAAATTACGTATATGTGTTAGTCTGTTGCTACGTGAAAGAAGGAGAAAAACCAACAAACACACTTTTGCATTTATAATATTACTAGCTGTTGTCCGCGACTTTGTACGCGTAGACATCCATATAAACTTTCAGTCCCCATTTGCCCCCCTTAATTCGACCCTTTCGCAAAATCCTTTCTTAGCGGACCTCTACAACCCATAAGAAACTGCCTGCCAAATTTTAGCTTCGTAGGTCAAGTAGTTTTCGAGATTTCGTGATGAGTCAGTGAGTGTGTTAATGAATAGATGAATTTCGCTTTTATATAAATACTAGTCCCGCGGTTTCAGCCGCGAGTTAAAATCGTCGTAAATTTTTCTGTTTTTTTTTATATTTTCTGCGCAATTTTCACCTTCAACAAAGTATAATAAACTTAAAAAAAAAGATTAATGAATTTATCACCGACCTACACTTGGCCATTTGCACGTATTACCGTTTTTACATAAGAGCAAACACAAAAATACGCTAAATAACACGTTTGTTGTATGGGACCTCCGTGTTTTTACTTTTTGACTTTATTATTATTACTTGGTTAATCTGCCGTAATATTACATATTCTGTGAACATTTCAACTGGCTATCTATTACGGTTCGAAAGATATAGCCTTTAAAAGGTAGGAAAGACAGACAGATAGCGTAGTTCTTCATAGTAATATCTTTTGGTACTGTACCCTAAAAAGATCCATTGGCTCGATCTTTCCAAGTAAATATAAGTCAATGCTTACAGCTAATCATGTTAATGAACTGCCAAACAGATGTTTATACAAGGTCGATATTAATGTATCGACTTATATATAAATCATGGTCAAGGCTGCTGATAGCTACAAATTTGGTAACTCGTGACGAATACGTAATAAATACGTAAGTTTGATAAATATTTATTTTACATAACATCATTTGCAAATCTCGTGAAACTCGTAATACTAAATTTTAGCTTATACTTTAACTGACTTCAGAAGGGAGGTTTTCAATTGGATCTGTATTACTATATTTATTTTTTTATATTCGTCGATCTCCGCTTTTTTAAGACTAGCAGCGCCTCGCCGTTTCACCCGTTATCCTACAGAAACCAAGAATTTTCACGGGAGAATTTTTGTTATTAAGTGTTTTCATTTCGCTTTTTAAAATGTAATTGCAGCTGGCAGATCTAAAAAAACTCGTACCAAGTATAGGTCTGAAATTTCAGGAACATGAGCAATGAAGATAAACTCAGATATAAGATTAAAATACTTGTCTTGAAGTTAGATAAAACAAATCACAAATAAGGTGCGAAAATTTGTAGGTCCCATTGATGTCCATAAAGGCTGAATAGATTTCGATCAAGTTTAGTGCATGTACTGAACAGGAAACGTTTGTTTTATAAAAAGCGGAAAAACTAGAAAACTATACTGATGTAAAATACGCGCCGTGACAAAATTTGTTGACTCTTTTTAGCATGCCAAAAGGCTGGTGGAAACGAAACCGAAGCCTTGTCACGTTCTCTCTCGACAAATAGTGACGCCAAGATTACGTCTCGGCGCGCATGTTTGGCCCGCTGGTCTCATCACAGTAACTCTCTTGATAAAACAGCTGAACTGATCTTGATGAAATTTGGCCAGGAAGCAGTGTGCACACAAGGACATTCATGTAATACTTTTACCTAGGAAAATCAGGCTACATTTAGTTGCCAAAAATCTAGGTGTATTCAAGTTGCAAATGAATTGGTTACTTCTAAGCAAGTGTGCTCCATCGTAGACCACATCATTGCTTATTAACAGGCAAGGTGGCACCAAACGCAAGCCGATTATAAAATAAAAATGTTATAACAATATTATTTACGGGATAATATCGGGAGGTTCAATCACATCCTAATCACAGTAATATCCCGTTAATAATCATACAAGTGAATAAAAATTAATAAATACTCTAGACATATTTTTTTGCACACACGGTGATCTGACTCCAAACTAAGCAAAGCTTGTGATATGGTTGCCAGAGACTAATATACATACATATATAGTTTTAAATACAAACTTAAATAGATAGTAACAACCAGATATAGAACAAACAAATGTTCATCACATAAATGATTGTCCTAGGTGGGAATCGAACCCACGCCCGCAAGCTTAGAAGGTAGGTTCACTACCAACGGGCTATCAAATCAACGTACCAAACTGGTCTGATGGCAAGCCTCGTACGTGAGGGTTCCGGAGCGTGAGACGACGCCAATCATGCCCTGCTTGTGCACCGCTGCCGGCATGATGCCGATCTTGCATCGGTCTGGAGCAATGATGCCCGGACAGTTCGGCCCCACCAGGCGAGACTTGTTCTGCCTCAGTAGAGCATGCTTTACACGGACCATGTCCTGAAAATTACAGTTTAATCATGTCAAAGGTGTACACACATTGTATAGATGTCAACCTGGAAAACGCCACCAAAATACATTTACAAACAAATTTAAACAAACAAACAACATTGTTAGTTAGTACAACATAACGTAACATACATTGTTAGTTAGTTTCAAGTTAAGTTAGTATAAAGCTAAAAAAGTTCAAACTATCACAGTTGTTCACTAAAGTTATATGTTTCGGGAGCTCATTCCGCAACCTTACCACAGTAAATATCCCGTAAATAATCATATAACTTTAACAGAATGAGGTTGTAAAAGTTTTGTTAAAATACGTTTTAAATGTTATTTTAAGATGAAATGCTCCTGTCATTCGCCGCCATAAGAAATTCTAAACTAATTTTCTAAACTAGCATGAAATTAAGTCTAGCTATGACACTATTTGTCCTGTATGATTCTAATAACAAAATTCTAGTAATGGTGGCCAAGCGGTAGCATGTGCACTTTACAAATTTACGGCACCCGGTTTGATCTTCAGCGCTGCACCAATGACTTATTTAGTACTTAAATAAATTATGTGCAGTTTCAATGTCATCGCTCAACAACATTGAAGGAAAAACATCGTGAGGAAACCGGTATGTCCAAGAACCTCAAAAGTTCAAAGACATAATGACATTCACCAACATACACTGTGCCAGCATGGTGGATTAGGGCCCATCCTCTCTCTCTGAGAGACCTGTGTCCCAGCAGTGGGAACTTCTTAGGCTGATGATGATGAACTAAATTCTATTGAGTGAAATATAAAATTGTTCAATAATACTAACATGCTGTGGGACTCCCTCTGTGATGCAGACAATGAGTGGCACTTCAGCCTCAATGGCTTCCAATATGGCTGCAGCTGCCCCCGGTGGAGGCACATAGATCACCGAGGCGTGGCATTGAGTCTTGTCTATTGCTTCCTTGACAGTCTTGAACACAGGCTTGCCGAGATGCTCGGTTCCTGCCTTCTTGGGTGAAACTCCACCAACAACATTGGTCCCATAGTCCAAAGCTTGCTGGCTGTGAAAGGTACCCTGTTTGCCAGTGAACCCTTGGACAATGACCTTGGTTTCTTTCGTCAGAACTAAGTTCTTTCGTGTCTCGTGGTATGGAATACTTCCACCGCTGGAGTGTCTGACAGTGGTGAATTTAAGTCCATCTACAGAAGTACCAATAGTGCAAAGTTATAAATTTAAATCAGAATATTTTATAATCAGAATGTGTATCAGTGTCGTGTGTGTTTAGAATATTTTGTCTGCACTTCGCAGTTACACCCGGTATCTCATAGAAAAAAAAACGGGGAAAAAAATTGTTCAGGTTAGTTAATCCAAGATATAATTATACAAACTGATTCCATTTCAAATTTCATCTAAATCCATTTAGCCATTTCAGCATGAAGTAACTAACATACACACAAACTTTCGCATTTAAAATATTTTGTGTTAAGTTCATAGTTTATTAAAATTAAATACATAACTTCAATTAATTATTGTATTTCATAATACATATATTATTTATCATTAAGCCACATCACAATAACATCATAAACAAATAAAATAAAGATTCAGAAATAATGAACTTTGTAACTTAAAGAAATAAAAAAAAATGTTATCAGTTACAGCTGTATTGTTTGTTTCATTTAGGAAAACTGGATATTATCAGGATGATAAAAAGTACCTCTAATAGACCAAATGTGAGATAGCAAAGTTGTAGTACATAGGTACACAGTGCAGATGAGATCAATCAATGAAATGTTGCCCTATCCAATGGAATGACAGTACCAAAGGTCAAAACTTATTGATCCAGTGCCTAAATACAGGCATGTTTTACTTTACCTATCTTAATGTTGTTACCGATAACTAGATTTTTAGCTACTATTACATGAATGGAATTTGAATGACAAAGTTATCAAACTGGGAATAGAATGGATATTTTTAGATGAAGGTCTCGGTTACTGAGACCTAATGAATACGACATTGACGCTACGTAATCAAACTATTTGCATGATTTTATAAATGTTCATGACCAGCTAATTACTCTTTTATTTCTACTGCTATGATATAATTTAGGCGATAGGTGAAAATCTAACTGCAAGGTTATCTTAGGTTATCGCAGTGAGACTATTGAACCTAAACATATGGTTAGGTGAATTTTTGGTAAGGTGTACAGTATATGTTTGAGAGATTACCTTTCAATCTACACAAAATCCGTGTAGGAACAGCCATTGTAACTATTAACTATAGATATTTAATTTGGAAAAGGGAAGGACGAAAAATAATTTCGTGACACTGACAGCTTCCTCAGCCAGCCATTACGTAACTGACAGCGACAGCGAGTGAAATGTTGACATGCTGACATGTGTCATTCGACGATGCTGCCAATGTTGCTAGCTGCACTAAATTATAGCGACCCAAAAAAATATTGTCTATGGCGGCGAGAACAGAATGATTTTTAGTCGATTAAACTGGATCATCCATCACTAATCACTAAGCTTCCGCTTGAGCCAGAGTTTTTTAATCTGTGTCGTATATGTTTCGGTCATGTCATGTCATGTCATTGTCGTCAACGGCTGTCAACGTCATCTTTGTTATGGTTGTGACGTGTATTCGCACTGTTTTTTTCATTGTTTTCTCTCGAATTCAACGATCTATATAAATTGTTTTATATTTTAGCGACATGCAATATTCGTGCAATAAAGTGAAGCCACGTGTAGAAATCTAATTCATACAGCCGAAATTATTATTACAGCGCACGACAATATAACGCGGCTACGACCGCTACGTGCCATACCTACCAGATAATTTTAATTTAAAATTACGTTAAAAAACTAGTTTTAATTACCAAAATGTGTGGAACGGATAAAAAGCTGGGAGAAATCAGGGCGTTGATTTTAGTCGGAGGCTATGGAACTCGCTTGAGACCTCTAACCTTAAGCAGGCCAAAGCCTCTAGTTGAGTTTGCCAACAAGCCCATCCTCTTGCATCAAATCGAGGCTCTAGTTGAAGCTGGAGTCACCCAGGTAATTTATACTATAAAAGGAAACCCAAACGTAAACCCACGAAACTATGGAAGTGATTTCTTTTAGTTCATAATGGTTTTAATGGTTTAATGGCTTTCTAAAATCACTCGCAAAGATTGCAAAGATATTTAATGGTAACAGACTAGTGCATACATACCCTTATTGAAATCCCTTACTCTCAGGTGGACCGCAAGCCTGTTTGCCAATCTTGTAAATAGGCAGCAGTTAGGTCAGACTATGTTTTTTAATGTTTTTATAGTAGTCATTTTTAAACTTTCGCGATTTGAACACTACATGTTTTAAATGTTTATCAGGACTTATCACATATTATTTAACATGGTTGAAAGGTTGAGCGAAAGGTACATGTTTTTATAGTCTTCGATCTCCAATTAGAATTCTCTGTTTTTACAGGTGATATTGGCTGTGTCATACAGAGCTGATGACATGGAAAAAGAATTAACTGAGCAAGTATCAAAACTTGGAGTATCGCTGACATTTTCACATGAAACTGAGCCCTTAGGCACTGCGGGACCTCTGGCGCTAGCCCGGGAATTACTCAGTGCAAGCCCTGAACCATTCTTTGTACTGAACTCTGATGTCATCTGCGATTTCCCATTCAAAGAGCTTGCAAAGTACCATAGAAGCCACGGAAAGGTATGTGGTATCTATGTAGTTTATATGTCAATAAAACAGTTTACAAGTGCATGTTAAACTGACTTATCAGTGAAACTGATAAGGAGTAACTAGTTTCATACAAGTGATGTTGACTAACCACTCAAAATAGCAATTTGGTCACTAGAGGATATTAATTAAACTTTGATTACAATTTCGAGTTTAGAAAATTTATTAATTGTACAGTTGAATATTTTAAGAACAGTATCGATTTCGGGGGGCTAATGGGGCTCAAAGTCCCATCCCCCAAACCGAAATCCTAGATCCGTCACTACTTAAGAAGTTTACTAGAAAAGGTTGATTAACAATTTTCCGGCATGATAAATAAAATGTTGACTCAATAGATGAATCATAATGTATCTACCTTTGCAACTTAGTCAGCAACAGCTCATTTCCCCACTATTACTCAAACCAAGTATTTATTAGCTCTGACAGCTGCAATAACCTTTGAGAAAGCTGAATAATTAAATGTTCTTTTAATATGTCAGTATATCGGGGTACAGATGCCTTATTATGGATGAATCGGATCGTGATTGTGATAGCGTGCCATCTCACTTAAGAATGTGGTGCGAGTAAGTAGATGCGAACGGGACGGCATGCAATCTTAATGACGATCAAACTTCTATAATAAGGCCGCAGTTTTACGTTCAAAAACCTAGCAAAATTGATCAGAATTTGTAGTTTCCATTCAACTTTTTAAAAATGTTATTGCAGCTTATAGAGCCAATAATTACTTGGACCAAGATTATTCTTCAATAGTTTTTATAACTTTTAATGACAGAAGAGTCTTCTCCCTCTTAACATGCTCTTGAAACTCTACATCTAAGAGACCACGGAATATTCTTGTTTCTCTCTCCTCGCAGAGAGTCCGAGATCTCATCCTATCTTCTGTCACACGTTTTAATAAGGCCCACTCAAATGATAGATTGGCTACCACCCACATCGGTTTCACTGGTGAAAGTCGCAGAATCTACCTGTCAGAGCATTTGTCTCCTGAAACAAAAGAATTGCATTCTGCCGCTAGAATATTTTGTAAAAATAAAAAATTCAAGTTCATGTGGGTTCGTTTTGGTCAAATTTATATACGAAAAGATGAGAAAAGTCCGGCTATTAATGTAAAAAACCTTGATACTCTTGATAAATATCAGTGATTAGCACACGTATATTTTTCTTTCCCTTCTTGTATAATTGTTTTATTATTTAGTACTACTTAAATCTCATAATGGTTAATGTCTATTACCAAAATGTTAATAGAATACGTAGTAAGTTGTCAGAGTTTTATTTAAATATCTTAAATGCTAACTATGATGTTGTATGCCTGACGGAGACTAACCTCAATAAAAGTGTGTTTGACGGCGAGGTCTTTGACGCTCGATATAACGTTTTTAGAAGAGATCGCTTGGACACCAACTCGTCCAAAATAGAAGGTGGTGGCGTTTTAGTTGCTATTAAAAAAAGATATGGAGTTATCCGTCAGGCATCATGGGAGACTGATATGGAGGATATCTGGATCACAATTATGTCGGAAAACAATGTTACTCCCAACCTTAACTTATGTGTTTGTTATTTGCCCAATAGGGAATATGCATGTGTTTTTTTAATATTTTTAATCAACTGTTAACATCGTTATATCATAGTGAAAAATATAATTACAGTTGGAAATGCTCAAATTATTTTTTAAAAAAATATTAAAAACGTCGAAAAAATTTGAGCTGTATGAACGCCGCAATTTTTCGCGGGCTTTGGATGACGTCATAAGCCACGCTCTGTGTTTGTTTACTATAGAAAATACAGTTATTTCACACAGATTTTCAGTTTTATAGATATTCAGACCATGGAAGAAGCTAAAAAAACCGGAAAAGTACGATTAGGACTCGTGCTCTGAGCGTTCCGTTGGACGGAAACGTCTAGAGAGCACGAGTCCAAAAAAAAAACTAATTGAAGTTGAAATATTGAAAGGCAAACTTAACTTTGTAGTTGACATTAAGGTTCTTCCATACATAACAACTACAAAATGTAAGTTTGTAATTCTAAACCAATATTATTTTTAGGATATAACTTCAAATTAACAACTTTCAGATTTATTACTTTATATGTGCTGTAAGATCTTGCCTCTTGCCAAAATTAATGATTCTAGGTCAACGGGAAGTACCCTATAGGTTTTGATTCCCCTGTAAAATCGCAAAATATGCGAAATAAACGTTCATATCTTTTGATTGCGTTGACTTACAACTTTAATTTTTTTACAGCCGAAAGAAACCGTAGACCCAAGTATTTAGTATAAATTTTAACTTGATACCTTTACGCGTTCTTGAGAAAAAAGGTCTTGGCAGACGGACAGACACACAGACGGACAGACAGACGGACAGACAGACGGACAACGAAGTGATCCTATAAGGGTTCCGTTTTTTTCCTTTTGAGGTACGGATCCCTAAAAACAATTTTATTGGTATTGTCTTGTGCCAAAGTGTACAAACACTACTAGAAATACACCCGATAAGTGTTTTTTTCCCCATTCCAAGAGATGCGAAAATACGTAAGCAATGGTGTAAGGTTATGAGAAGAGATATCTCCAACATCATGTTTGCATTGTTGTGTAATTCATTTTAATGTAAATATATTATATTTTGATAGCATGGTGTGATTTAGTCAGAAGTGTGTTTTGTTCCTATTTAATATTATGCACTCTGTACCAGTGCCGGTTTTAGCACTACCAGCGCCCTAAGCGAGACTTCTACGGTGCCTACTTTGACAAAACCAGTTTCAGTCATCGTCCTAAAGATTCCTAGTTTCACGAGAATGCTAAAATTACACTATCTAATGGAAAACAATTACAGAAACTCAACATAAAACTATTTTTCTATCAAACACTACTAAAATTGTATGAATATCGACGCCGATAAAGAAGATGTTGTGGCTTTTGACGTCACGTTTCGTTTCGACCAATGGTGAAGCGTTTCGCAAATTTGAATTTCCCTCTTATATTTTGCACTTTTTATTTAATATTTTAAGCAATTATAATGCAACTAAATAAAAAAATATTTTGTAGAATATAAAGTCAGAACAATAAAGATTCGGAAAAAAATTGTTTCAACGATATTTAAACCACATGCATATTCCCTATTATAATGCAACTAAATAAAAAAATATTTTGTAGAATATAAAGTCAGAACAATAAAGATTCGGAAAAAAATTGTTTCAACGATATTTAAACCACATGCATATTCCCTATTATATTGGTAATACTAAATTAGAAGAGTTTTATCGGAGTTGTCAGCGATTGCTATTAAATGACTGTGCTGAGGACAACTTTCTCTTGGTGGGAGATTTTAACACGCCTGATTTTTCTATGTGCTCTCTCTTAAATTCTAATAAACATCCTGGTTACACCCAAAGTAAAAGACTACAACTCTTAAACGAACTAATTTCTTTGTGTAATTTGAAGCAATTTAACAATGTTTCAAACGCTAATGGAAGGCTGCTGGACTTGGTATTTTCCACCATTGATTCTGTTACTGTTATTGAGACATTTGCAATAAGTAAATTAGATAGGCATCACCCCGCTCTCTCTATCGAGATATCTTCTTTGAATGTACATAAAGGCCTTAGAAAATGTAATAATAAACGGTTAAACTTTGTAAGATGCGATTATCAAAGTGTTATATCTGAATTAGAATCCATTGATTGGTATGATAGTTTGTCTAACATGGACACTGATATATGTGCTGAAGTCTTTTATGAAACACTGTTTGAAATTATAAAGAGACATACACCTATTATGATTATGAAGCCTTCCACTTATCCTATTTGGTACAGCAAAGCTTTAGTTAAATGTAATGAGGAAAAGAATAAATACCACAAACTATTTAAAAAATACAATAATCCACGCGATTATGATTCCTTTTCATTGCTCCGTGACAGATTTAAAAAGATGGCTGATGAATGTTATCGCAAGTATCTATCCTTAACTGAAAATTCCATTGACAAAAATATAAAACATTTTTGGAGGTTTGTCAATAATAGAAAGGGGCAAGTATCCATACCCAATATTATGAAGTTTGGGAATATTTCATCATCTTCTGGGCAGGGTATTAGCGAACTCTTCTCTCGCTACTTTAGTTCAGTCTTTGAAAGTGATACCCTGGGTTCATCTTCAGTTGTTATGGATGAACATAAACTACATTCTGAAAATTGCTTAAATAGTTCGCTCTCATCTATAGAAGTTACGGAAAATGATATATTGCTAAAAATTAAGGAGCTTGATATAAGTAAGGGTGCTGGACCTGACTTACTTCCTCCCTCTTTCATTAAGATTTGTGGAAAGCAGTTGAGTGTACCCTTATGCATTATTTTTAACAAATCTCTCACCAGTGGAGTTTTCCCAAGACGTTGGAAAACGGCACACATAATTCCAATATTCAAAAGTGGTGACAAATCAAAGTGTGGGAATTACAGGCCAATCAGTATTCTTTCTTGTTTTGCGTAACTGTTTGAATCTATAGTTTACAGTTATTTATACAATCACATGAAGCCTATGCTCTCGGACAAGCAGCATGGTTTTGTAAAAAATAGATCTACTGTTACTAATCTACTTGAATACAAGAATTATCTCTGTAAAAGTTTTGCTGTTAGGGGTCATGTGGACTCAATTTACACAGACTTTTCCAAGGCCTTCGACAAAGTCAACCACAAGTTGCTTTGTGGTAAATTGGCATCGTATGGCATCCACGGTTGTTTGCTGCGATGGTTGAGTTCTTATCTTAATAACAGAAGTCAACTTGTAGCTTTAAAGGGGTATCTTTCATCTCCAGTTGTGGTGACTTCGGGTGTGCCTCAGGGATCCCACTTAGGGCCGCTTCTTTTTGTCATTTTCATTAATGACCTTATTGAACGTCTGTCATGTCAATGCCTACTGTATGCTGATGACTTGAAGATATTTAATATCATCTCAACCCAAAGTGATTGCCAGTTATTACAAAAAGACGTAAATGTCGTGTCAGATTGGTGTAAAACTAATCATATGTACTTAAACATAAGTAAATGTTTTGTAATTTCATTTTCTCGCAAGCGGCAAAAAATTACTAATGATTATGTGATCAATGGGCAGGTCTTGACGCGATCACAAGTTGTTAAAGATCTCGGTATACTGTTTGATGATAAGCTTTCATTTATACCGCACTATCAACAGATCACCACCAAAGCTAATCAGCTTCTTGGTTTTGTCTTAAGGTCTACTAAAGGTTTTAAAAAGCCTCGTAGTCTTTTGTACCTTTACTATTCGCTTGTGAGAAGCATCTTAGAGTATGGTAGTCCGATTTGGTCTCCGCACTATAATGTTCACTCCGATGAAATTGAGAGAGTGCAGAGAAAATGTCTGAGAATACTTTGTTATCGTCAGCATGTGGGACGTAGTGATTTGAATTACGAGCGGAGGTTGGTAAAATTTAATGTTCAGTCTCTGAAATTGCGTAGGAAATACTTTGACTTTGTGTACTTGTATAAAATTATTCACTCCAAAGTTGATTCCCCAGATTTGTTATCTCAGTTATCCTTTAATATTACATACAGCGCACGCAGAGCCAGAGTCACCAACCTTTTTGCACTTCAAGTCTACAGAAATAATACATCCTTCTTTAACCCAATAGGCATGATGACTAATATTTTTTTATTACCTCATAAAAAAGTTGATCATAAATAGAGCACATCAACGAAAACAAAATTTATATTTGTTCAAAAATAAATAAGATATAAGCATTTTAATTTCATGCTAGACAGAGAGCGCACTATACTGAGCCGTGACGTCACGGCTCAGGAGCGCCATACAAATGCTATACTAATTCACGCTTTGCGAGAAAGGGATAGAGCATCCCCTCTCTATCCCCACCTAAAACTTTAAACACTCATATCTCAGAGATTTATCAGTCCATTTAAATTATTTTTTCAGTATGTGTAATGTATTTAGTTATATTATTTGCTAAGCCGATTATTTGGAATAAATAAATATTTGTCATCATGCCTATTGTAAGAATGGCACGTCAATACAATGATTTGTTAATAAATAATTCTGATTTAGATATATTTGTTCCTAAGTTTAGTAGTTACGTAAGAACTATGAAGGATATCCTCCGTCTTAGTCCTAAGGATTGTTCAGACGCAGCAGCTGTGTTGCGTCTGAAGAGTCCATCTCATGTTTAGTTGTTTTTGTTCTTTTGTTTTAGTTTTTAGTAAAATGTTTTGCCA
This sequence comes from Agriopis marginaria, assembly GCA_932305915.1. Classification (NCBI taxonomy): domain Eukaryota; kingdom Metazoa; phylum Arthropoda; class Insecta; order Lepidoptera; family Geometridae; genus Agriopis; species Agriopis marginaria. Next base: position 9,492,851 of record OW029933.1, read on the forward strand.
TCTTGGAGGTGCCCATCAGCAAGCTCATTGCTATGTGGATGGGTACTTTCATCACGTTTGTCTCATTTTTTTTGTGTACACATGTTTTGGGTGACAATCCAGTTCAGATTTTTGTATGTATTTATTTATTTAAGGATTTAATTGATTGTTATCTGTTTTGTGTATCTAAATAAATAAAATAAAATAAAATAAACAGCGTAGTGCGGAAAATCACGACCCTTAATGTGCAAATTTTCACAATCATCATAATCAGCCTTTTAACAGTCCACTGCTGGACTTTAGCCTACCCCCGAAAGGGTGATTTGGCCATATCCACCACGCTGGCCCAGTGCGGATTGGTGAATTCACATATGCCATTTAATTTGTTCTCCGTACGTATGCAGGTTTCCTCACGATGTTTTTCCTTCACCGAAAAGCTAGTGGTATGAAAATCCATACATAAGCTCCAAAGAGCTCATTGGTACGGGCCCAGGGTTTGACCCGCGACCTCACGCTTTCAAGTCTAGCGGTCTCCCAAATGGACTACCACGGCCCTAAATTAACACAATCACTCAAACAGAATTGCTTAAACCATGTAGCCATGAGGCCCCAATCCCTCGACAATTTTTACTCTTTTTACTCGCACTTGCCAAATTTATTGTGACCTGTATGTAATATTTGTATAATTGTCTCTTTCATTACATTTTCAGGAAGGCACTATAGTTGTAACCAAAGTGGAAGAGCCATCGAAGTACGGAGTGGTCTGTTACAAGGAAGATGGAGAGATAGAAAGCTTCATAGAGAAACCACAAGAGTTCATATCAAATAAAATTAATGCCGGTAAGAATTATCTAATAACAACTAGCCACCAGACGATAGTCAGTTTACTTTTAATCAGCCAGGTCTATGGAGATGTATGCAGGTGTGTATTTACATTTACGTTGCGACACAACAATGTTGTCGCAACACACCTCAACACTGCGAAGTACTGACGACATCAAAAGTAAGCGAGAGACAGAGGAGAGTGGCATAAACAAAGGGAGGCCTATACTCTGCAATGGGTCACTAAGGGCTGATGATGATGTTTGTATAAGTATGAAAATGACCCTTGCTCCAGTCCTTAAGTACATTGTGGTAACTATAAAAGTAATTCTCATAATATTGGTTTATAGTTTTATGAACATGCATATTTGTAAAGTTTTATGTAGTTTTCGTGCCTCAATGAGTCTTATCAGTATGGAGGTGCTTAATTAAGTAATTACTGCTGTTATGTGTTACTTGAAATTCTCATGTTTGGAATACACAAACAACACTAATCCAACTGATGCACGTGTAATATAAGTGATTACTGATATCTTTTGTCTTTCTGTCAGATGATTTTGTTTTGCCATATGTGTCTTACAAACAGACAGGCTGCTTGATGGTTAGCAGTCACCATCACCTATATGAATATGTTGCCGACCGTTTAACGACTCAAATAACTCGCCTTTTTAAGAACCCCATTTTCACGGCTCTATGGCTTAACCAATTCTGGGACCATGTCAATTTATTTATTTATAGCACTGTAAATAAATTGTTTTTGTGTTTTAAGGTATCTCTGATCTTGACCATCTGTCCTGTTTTTTTTTTTATAATAGGCTTGCGTTTGACCACCAACTCGCCTGATGCTGATGCATGCTTCACTAGAAAAAAAAAAGTAGTTACTGATGGTTACCAAAATTGTAACTATCGGGGAACACCAATTCAGGCAGCGCATTTGTTAATCCCCGATATAAGAAATTCTAGAGAACTATATGTATTGCTAGTGTTAAACATATTTTTTTAATGTTTCAGGCATGTACATTCTCAACCCATCAGTGCTCAGCAGGATAGAGCTTCGGCCAATGTCGATTGAGAAGGAAGTGTTCCCATTTATGGCAAAAGATGGCCAGCTTCATGCAATGGAACTACAAGGTTTTTGGATGGATGTTGGGCAGCCAAAAGATTTCTTGACTGGTAACAAACTATAATATAAACGAATAGCATGAAAATCGTTTTAAAAATATACTTAAAATAAACCGGCCAAGTGCGAGTCGGGTTCGCGCACTGAGGGTTCCGTACCACCACAAAAAGGCAATAATTATCAATTTAAAAAACTGACTTCAAAATTAGTAAAATTAGGAATTTTGATTCAGTGAAAGAAACGAAAGGCCACATCGCTCGAAGAACCGATAACCGATGGGGAAGAAAGGTTCTTGACTGGAGACCACGAACCGAAAGACGCAGCTTAGGTAGGCCTGCCAATAGATGAACCGACGACATTGTGAAAGTCGCGGGCATCCAGTGGATTCAAAAGACAGGCTGTTGTTCAGTGTGGGGGTTAAAGGAGGAGGCCTATGTTCAGCAGTGGACGTCTTCTGGTTGATGATGATGAATCATAATGTCATTGCTAGAAGCCATCGAAGTGTATTTTTTGATCGAAGCTAGAAGCAGAATAATTTTTCGTTTTCCGATACTACTTTCGAAACTGGCCGAAGCGATTATTTTACGAATTCACTATTCTAGAAAGGTAAATTAAATACCAATATAAAATTATTTTAATCTGTAGAATAAGATAAGTACCTGATTAAAATCTCTAATTAATTAAATTGCTATCTATTGTTAATGAATGTTAGTAATCTGTATTTTGTAATGATGTCATGTAAAAACTATTTCTCTCCAACATCCTCGGGTGATATTTGATTATATATTAGTATGCCATATCACCGTTGCGGTATTTCTATGAACATCTTTCTATGCCTCCCTCTCTATGTTTGAGAAAATATTAAAGGGATATACTTAAGGGTTACACAAGACCCACTTTCTGATAGGGTTAACGCATACGGAAAGATGAAATTGTATGAAAATGACATTAGCTTGAGTCAACATCTCTCAAGCTAAGTCATTGTCCAATGTCATTTTCATAAAATATCATGTTTCCGTAGGCGTTAACGCTAACAGAAAGTGGATCTTATCTAACCCCCCAGGTCTTGTGGTAATCAACCTGCGTTAGACCACCTCCACAAATTGGCGGGTTTGCCTCAAGATTGTTCTTGGGCATATTTTTGGTATCATACATATATGTTATACCTGCAAATATCTTGAATATACCCACGATAATAAAAAACAGATCACGACAAATTGACTCGAGACCACGCTTTGGTTACAATACAATAACATTTTATAGACACCACAAAAAAAAAAATACTAGAATAATATGTAAGAAATAGGTACAAAAGGCGAATCGCTAAAAGCGATTTCTTCCAGACAACCTTTAATAGAGAAAATTGAGTTTATTTACAGAGTATGGAAATTTAATTTGTAACATACAAATAAATAAGAATATGAAAAATGAATGACTTGAAATACACTACATAAATATGAATCTTATTAGATACATAACATAACATAACTTAAATAACTAACAGAACATATTTTTCTCTGTACAGGAATGTGCCTATATCTCAACAGTCTGCGTCAGAAGAACTCAAACAAGCTATACGACGCTCCCTGTGTGGTGGGCAACGTGCTTATCGACGCGACAGCTACCATTGGGAAGGGGTGCCGCATCGGGCCCAATGTTACTATTGGCCCCGATGTTGTTATTGAAGACGGTGAGTACCTATCCTAAGATATACATTCATGAAACAGACTGAACGATACTCCGTGTCGTTGGCAATGTACTACAATAGACATGATGACAAATAATTTTTTATTACCTCGTAAAAAACTGTTCATAGTTAAAGCCCATCAAAGAAAACAAAATTATAATGAGTTATAAGTATTTTAATTTCATGCCAGACAGAGAGCGCACTATACTGAGTTATGACGTCACGCCTCAGGTGCGACACAAATGCTATACTAAAACACGCTTTGCGAGAAAAGGACAGAGTATCCCCACCTAAAACTTTAAACGCTCATATCTCAGAGATTTATCAGCCAATCTAATTTATTTTTCAGCATGTGTAATGTATTTAGTTATATTCATCGCTAATCCTGGTATTTGTAATAAATTAAACATTAGGACAAAAGGTATTGGCAAAGGGTTATGAATTAATAACGGCAGCCTCAATCGTCGATGTATTTATAAACTGACTAATCACAAGCATCTTTGCACTATAACAGTAAATAGATAAAATTTCGCCTATCCTTTTTTTTAAACAAAAATCTGCCTTTCTACAGGTGCGTGCATAAAACGCAGCACGATCCTCCGCGGGGCCGTGGTCAGGCAACACGCGTGGCTCGACGGCTGCATCGTAGGCTGGCGCTCCGTGGTAGGCCGCTGGGTCCGCATGGAGAACACCACTGTGCTTGGAGAAGACGTCATCGTCAAGGACGAACTTTACATCAACGGGGGTCAAGTGTTGCCGCACAAGTCTATAGCACTTTCTGTGCCGGAGCCTCAAATCATAATGTAATGGCAGAGGCTGGTTTAATAGGCCGCTGGGTTCGTATGGAGAACATAACTGTGCTAAGCGATGACGTCATAGTGAAAGATGACATTTACATAAATAAGGACTACATTCTGCCTCACAAGTCTATCGCTCTCTGTGCAGGACCCTCAAATCATTATATAAGGACTTGTACACATTACCAAATGCGCCGCGAACGTCGGATTAAATGCTAGTACTACAACTATTGCTATAATTGCGCGCGCGCCAATCCATCGAGCAAGGCTCGACTAAGGACGGTCGCGCTCTATGGCGTGCAGTTCACTTTCTGTTACGCTGTTCCGTTCACATCGCGTTCTCCATAGTTGAAAACAAACTGCGGTGCAGAGCATAGAAGTCGGCCGGCTGAGTGCCATGCGTTTCTTTTTAGGGTTCCGTACCTCAAAAGGATAAAACGGAACCCTTATACGATCACTTCGTTGTCCGTCTATCCGTCTGTCAAGACCCTTTTTCTCAAGAACGCGTACAGGTATCAAGTCGAAATTTATACTACATATATACTTGGGCCTATGGTTTCTTTCAGCTGTAAAAAAATAAAAGTTGTAAGTCAACGCAATCAAAAGATATGAACGTTTATGTCGCATATTTTGCCACTTCACAGGGGAATCAAAATCTATAGGGTACTTACTTCCCGTTGACCTAGAATCATAAATTTTGGCAAGAGGCAAGGTCTTACAGCACATATAAAGGAATAAATCTGAAAGTGGTTAATTTGAAGTCATATTATATATATTGTTTACAATTACAAACTTACATTTTGTAGTTGTTATGTATGAAAGAACCTTATTGTCAACTACAAAGTTAAGTTTGTCTTTCAATATTTCAACTTGAGTTAGTTTGTTTTTGGACTCGCGCTCTGAGTATTCCGTCCAGCGGAACCCTCAGAGCACGAGTCCTACTCCTACTTGTCCGGTTGTTTTAATGATTTGCAGTCTAGGCGTTCAACCAGTCTACTAGTACAGGTAGCGCTAGCGCCACTCGTGGCTCGCGAACAAATAATGCGCGTTACGTTTGCGATGCATTCGCCAATGTGTACACACTCTAATTATTGACTGAAGTAGTGTGTGATATGTGTATATGTGTAGGAATAGTGGATATTGGTTTAAAACTTTAAGTCAAGGACATTACCTGAAATCAGCAGTCGAGTCCTATATAATTTAGTTTTTTTTGACCTCAAGACAAATGTGGTGCTTGCAGCTGTAGCCTTGTTTGCGTGGAACCACTTGGTTGTAATAGAGAATGGTTGCATACAAATTAATGTGTATAGTTGCCGCTGATATCTTAAGGTGGAACGTTTCACCTATAAAGATAAATTCAAATTCATACAGTTTTTTTAAGTCCTTGCAGCTAGGCCGGGTGTTATTGTAAATGATCACGGAGTTTGCGAAAATCGATGATTATTCTTTACTTTATCGTGTAATTTTATTTTAATACAGTGCCAGTGCTTACTTTTTTAATTTATAATAAGTAACAAACAAAAATCATCTTGCTATGTTGTCCGATTGATGGTCAATTTGGAAAGATTTTATTACAATTGTTATTTCATGTTTATAATTTAGCATATTTTATCATACTTACTGTTATTTATCTATTTCGTGTAGGTATTTTACAATAGTAAATTTAATTACATACAAAATATTTTATCTGAGGTGCTTAGATTTTATTTATTTGTTTTATATTTATTTTAGTCGTTTCTAAGTGTGTATTTTGTGTAATGCCGGCTGTACATACTTGCCGAGATTGACTGAAAGAGTGTGCAGCCGGCATAATATAACAGATTGTATATCTATTTTAGTGTTTCTAGTAAGAAGTCATTTTAGAGGAATAGTTTTTTTTTTAAATACTTTATGTCATTCCACATCCTTTAAGTTTAGAGGATCAATAAGCAGAGAAAAATTTTCAGACTTGGCAATGACGTATTGCTGCGTATCTTGGCCCTTCTGCCCGGCGTGAGTAGTTTCACTATAGTTTATGTTTACATTATCTGGGAAATACTGGAATTACTAACGTAAGATAAAGCAAAGCAAGACTAAGCCACATACGCGCAGTCATGTTGTAAAAGACCGGTTAAAACTAAAGTTGAATTAACAGGCATTATCGCTTGCATATATTTTGTACATTAACACTAAGTGAAATGATATTGCAGGGAAGGCAAGGTAAGGTATGCTATATGTTACAGCAAAGCCTGAAAATGCGTATATTTTATTCACCTTATATGATAAAAACAATGGTTACAAAACTGCCATTTTACAACCAAAATTATTTATAAGATATTTATTAATATTTAGTTCTTACAGACTTGTTAACTTGTAAGATTGATATGAATAATAAAAATTACAACTCTATTCATTATTTTATTTTAATTTGAGGCTATATAACATAAAATAAATAATAACTCAAATTGTATTGTATTATTTATTTGCGTATAATGGGTTTGCAAAAAATTACAGGTGGAACGTAGAAAACAATGGTTAGCCATTATTCTGCCTTTCTGCATGCAAATGGATTAACTTGCATCTAAATTTCTCAATTTGCTGATCTAATTTGGATAGGCAGTAGGTTAGTTAGAAGATTGTTTTTATGGTTCTATAGCTATTTTCCTAAGCTTGCGTGATTTCGAGTGTAAGAGTCTTACATAAAAACGTAAGTACTCAAGTTATCAATGACTCGATGCCGCCGATGACTGCAATCAATGGCCACACACGAAATCGAGAAAAAGCTATGAGTAACGTTTGTAAGTACAGCTACTTAAAGTGTTGGTGCTCGAGTGTAAGCAAATGCAATAATAAGGTAAAAAAAATATTTTTGTAATGATTCCAAAACTCCACAGAAGTCTCTACCTTCACCACTTTACTAGGGTATGCTTTGAACTTGACCGTGACCTACTTTGCTTGACTCTGACGGACTATGAATTGCTGAGATAAAAGCACATAACTTTGAGAAAGGGACGATATTTAATCAAACTTGAAAAAATCTCGTTACTTGACAATGGCAAAAGCGGAATACGTGAGAGGCCAAAGTCCTTTCAAGAGAACAAAAAAAGATGTACAAAGAAAAACATCTGTCAGTTGTCAGACTTGTCAGTGTCACCCGGCGCGGCGGAAAGAAAAGAAAAGTGCGCTAAAACTGTCCGTGTTTGTACCGCTAAAATAAGTAAATAAATTCAAGAAAAGTTAGAGTTGTAAATAAATAGGTAGCTTTTGTCTTGAACATAATGTCAAAGCGCAACAGCACAGGTTCTTCCAATACCCTTTTCAATTACTTTACCAAAACCCCTCCGGCTAACAAAAAACCTAAATGTGATGATTCTGAGGATGGTTGTAGATTAAATTCGTCTATTAATGGAGAAGAAAATAAGAAAGTAGAGAGTAAGTACTTAACAATCGTTTAGTCATACATGGTAAACTATAGACTAGAAGGAAATGTTGCCGAGCTTAAGTACAACCTCCAATTAAGTAGGTACTCTTATTCCTTTGTGCCGGCCGGGCAGTCTATTATAGAAAAGTTAGGATTAAGATAAACATTGTTTATAATCGAAAACATGAGAAACGGACATGGCGAAGCCCCGTTGAACGGAAAAGAACGAGATAAACCTCATCATTCTGAACAAAAAGTGTATATTGAGAGATTGCTGAAAAGTGGTTTGTGAAGTCCTCATGTTTAGGTGCTGGTGGCGCGATACCTCCAACCTAACCTGGCTTCACGTTTATGTCTGAAATTCGTATTCGCCAGAAATGGGTTCGCAAAACTTGCAACTTGGCTTGAACGAAGCAAGTGGCTCGATAATATTCTAGCCATAGTTCTAAGACCATGTGCGATCAAGTGCTGAAATTGCGGAAACTCACTAATATGCAACCTAAGCCAAAAAAGGTAGTCAAAAGTCTCCAGGATTTGACCTTATCATCAAAGTGATACTGAAAAACTCTCAAGATAGCTACAGTGTTGCTCACAATGCTGTTCAATAGAATGCATAGTACAATGCTTTACATCACTACTGTATACACCGCCCTGCTTGGAACAGCTATACTCTGCTTGCCATAAAAAAAATTTTTGCCTCCGCTATGACTTTTTCCAACAAACCTGAGCAGAGACGAGGTGTGGATTTTAACCAATGTGATAGGTTGATTCTGGCATGTCTCTCCTCTGCTCCGCTACAGTGGAAACTCGCTCTAAGGATTGTAAAAATCATAGTATTGATCACATTGCAGATAAAAAGAGAGAGAGGCACCCTACAGCTTCACCTGATGTAAATAAACACAACAGCGATAGTGAAGAGGAAATCCGAATTGCACCAGCCAAGAAGCGGAAGAGAATCAGAATTAATCCGGTTGATTCTGATGATTCTGATACTGAGAACAAAGGTATAAAATGTAATAGTTAATTGTACAGATTTACATCATCATACTTAATATTATTAATGCGAAAGTGTGTTTGTTTGTTCCTCTTTTGCGCAGCAACAGAGCAACGGATTGACCTGATTTTTGCATGGGTATAGTTCAAGGGTTGGAGAGTGACATAGGCTTCTTTTCATCGTCATCTCATCACCATGTTTCATCACTACGAGGGTGAAACCGCGAGGCGCAGCATCCATAATAAATTAAATCCAACTATCTAGACTAGATATTAGTGTCACAATTAATTTCAAAACTAAAGTGAGGCTACTGAAGGAATGCGTCTGTAAAGGGCTTTCCAAATTACCTCAACAGCGTCAACATTGCTAATTAAAAACAAACACAACAAAAAAAAAAATTCACTGTTAATTTGGAATGCACTAAGTAAAGTCTAACATAAGCTTGACACGTATGATGCATCACTCCACACTTACAGTTGGCAGAAAACATCTTGAGGATAAAGTCTTAAAAATTGTACACACTACAATCAATCACGCTGTCAAAATTCCTAGGATTCCTCTTGTCCCAGTTTTGAAATGCCTATTATTACGACTACTGTTCATTATTGAAGATGTTATTAAGAATAGTAGATTTAGTACTAAGGGTCTCTGTATACTGGTTAACATAGTAGTATAAGGAGATGAGGCTATAAGTTTCAGTATATCAAGAATAATATTAATTTTGTTAAAAATAATTCTTCTTCAGCAGATAACAAGGTTCAATCTAAACCGAAAGAAAAGGTATCCATAGAGAAAAAGTTACATGACAGTTTTAAATATGAAGCAAATCAGTCTCCTAAGGGAAGCAAACAAACCAAGGCAAAGCCTGCTATTGAGTAAGTTAAATTAATAATATAAAAAAAAAACGCTCAAGGAACATCTCTTTCCGTACCGATACAATTTCAACCACTTTATGAATACCAGAAAGATACAAGTGTGAGCCTGTGAGGCAAAAAAGATCGCGTAAAACGTGCTCCACCGTACACCTCATCTTCGCTTAACATCAGGTGAGTGGGCGGTCAAAGGCAAGCCTATTACTTAAACGCACAGTATGCTATTTCCACAGATCTAGCAGGCCATACACTATCAGTAATAATGACATCAGTATTATTGTCATTCCTTTGTTCGGTAATGACACAAAACCTGTCAATATTTCACATCATTAACTCGGATTTGCGGTTGACTATAAACGCATTGAAAAAGAAATCTTATAGAAATAATTGCAATGTGTCTTGAAAAGAAGAATTTGAATTGTTTTAGTAATTCGTCTTTGCGATATCGTCATCTGCGAACGCAGCCAGAGTTCCAGCACAATTAATTCGTCCATTCTCTTTGGCGGCTCCATGACTACTGACAAACAGAATGGATGCGTTCCATGCACTATCAGTATATAACCATATAGTCATAAAATTGACATTATTACAATAGAACAGATGCCTGATGGGATCAAAAGGTTCTGGAATGGAGACCATGGACCGGTAAGCGCAGCGTAGGACGTCCTCTTGTGGGTACAAGATGGACAAACAACCTAAAAGAGACTGCAGGGAAAGGCTGGATGCAGGCCGCTTCCAACCGGCCCTTTTGGAGATCGATGGGGGAGGCCTATGTCCAGCAGTGGACGTCTTTTGGCTGACATGATGATGATGATGAATATCATTATTACAGATATTTTGGCGATAAATGAATGAGCTTTCAGTTCAGACGATGGCGGCAGGTGTAGGTTGTGGTTGTGTACAAGAAAAGCTTACGAAAATATTGTTTACAATACGAAGAATAAAAAAATCTATAGTCGCACTATTTGAACTGAAACTTCATAAACTTTCAGAACTACACAGACACCAAAGGAGAAGCCCACAGAGGAGAAGGCAGCCATAACTGACGATGGCAACTGGGTCCATTGCAAACTGGACTGGCTGAAGCCGGAAAAGATCAGGGATGCTAAAAAACGAAGACCGAACCACACTGATTATGACCCTACCACTCTATTTGTACCACCTGAATTTCATAATGCACAGACTCCGGTATGTTCATAGGCAATGTACTAAAGGTAGCATTCCGGTCTTAGCGTCTGCGACCGGCGACAGGCGGCAATGCAAGCGATATACGTCACGCGACGCGGTCACTTGCACTGGCGTTGTTTAGCACTCCATAAAAATTCATACTTTTTTTGTATCGCGTATAAGTCCAGTGAGCAATGGGTTGCCGGTCGCTGTCGCCAAGAATAAAAGAATACCACCTTAAGATAAGTCAAGACTGCCTGCCTCTGACTCAATAGAATAACGACACACATAATGGCAGCTATAATTTCAAGATGTTGTATCTCAAAGGTCAATGACCTTTTAGTAAAAATAACTACAAAGAATGCTTCCAAAGCTGAAGCCAGAATGCTTTTTTCTTTGCCTAAACCATAAAAAGTATATTTATGTCGGGATGATACTTATGTGAAATTTTAAATGAAGTCCAGAGCCTTAGTTTGTAAAAAAAATATCTATGAACGCCAATTTCTGAACTATAAAAATTACCACAATTATATTACATATATGGATTTAACTATGGAACCCTACCATACGCGTGTCTTGAGAAGCGCTTGGCCAGTTATTTAAATATTTTATGTATTACTAGCGGTCCGCCCCGGCTCCGCACGGGTATAGTTATATAGCCTATTAAAATAACCCATATTAATCAGTGATAATGTAGCATTCAAATGGAGAAGGAATTTTTAAATCGGTCCAGTACTTTTTGAGCCAATTCGTTACAAAAATACTTACTTACAAATCTTTCCTCTTTATAATATTATATAGTATAGATATTTCATTGTTATTAAATATTTTTGTCTGTATTTCTGTAATAAAGTTTTTCAAAAAATGTTTCAGGCACATCGGCAGTGGTGGGACATGAAATCGTCACACTATGACTGTGTTTTATTCTTCAAAGTGGGCAAATTCTATGAGTTGTATCACATGGATGCCGCTGTTGGAGTTAATGAACTTGGATTTTCTTATATGAAGGTCTGTTAAAATAAATACTTACTTGTTATAAATGTTTATAAGGACTTATCACATATGATTTAATTTAGGTAAAAATATGTACCAACCGGGAAGATGGATTTAAGTTACCGGAATCTCATAGTAAGCAAGTGTACAAACCGCGTTGTAGGTACTAGGACATTTACCGATACAGTCAGTGTTGTGTGTCTTAGTGACAACCCTGCAATTTTTCAAGATCAAGTGAGGGTAGGAGAACAAAACACCCGCTCTTCTCGCCGGACTCACCCGCAGCTTTCAGTCAGTCACGTCAGCCACGTTAGTCCGCAGCTTTCAGTCAGTCGTGACCACGGCCATTGTAACATGGTCGAAACGTTGAGCGAAAGGTACATATTTTTACCTAAATTAAATAATACGTGATAGTCCTGATAAACATTTAAAACATGTGTTCAAATCACATCACATCAGCAGCCATTAAACGTCCACTGCTGGACAAAGGCCTCTCAGAAAGGGGTGTTGCCATAATCCCCACGCTTGGCAAGCGGCTTGGGGATCGCAGTACGTTCACCGTGTACTAATAGGATGCTGCTGCCCATCCTCCGGTGGTTCTGGTCGCAGTTTTAGGACGTACCTGGGTCCTTGTTCAAATCGGGAAAGTTTAAAAATTACTTACTTGTATAGCGGGCATTTTCCGCAACTAGGCCATTTATTGGCCCATTTTACGCCGCTCGGCCACAGCTATTCTTATTCGACATGGAGGCGATAAGTCCTGCACTGACGTCCCGCTTGCGGTGTATTGTGCTTTTCCCCCTACCAGCACCTACCCGAGCCAACCCAACTCCTTGAAATATCGGAGTGAGGCTCTGGGGCGCTGGCATAGTTGCTCCAGTGGCGTAGATGGTAGTCTAAATAATGATGATGAAAAGCAGTCTAGCTGTTGTGGTAACGTGGATGAAGAAGGCAATGGTGCCTCATGCAACCCGGTAGCGATTCTAGTTTCTTCTGTGGCTTCACAATGCCACAGCAAATGCTCTACAGTTTCGTTCGTCCGGCCGCAGCTAATATGTTTTCCTACATCGATTTTGAACGATGGCATCGAAAACAGCACATCATTTATTTAAGTACCAAATAAGTCATTGGTTCAGGGTCGAGGATCACCTGATAGTAAGCGCACATGCTACGGCTTGGCCACCAACGTTCTTATATCATCTTTTCTTTTGTACTTAAGATTAATCGTTGAAGCCAACGAAAAACCAATGATACTCTCGTTAGAAATTGCGAAAATGTCGAGAATGTATTAATTCAATTACTCCAGTGCAAAGCTCTCTGCTTAGATGGAGAATTATTTTGAAATACAAATCCAGATTTGTGACCATGGTTTGCCATGACAAAAAGGTTAAGAATCACCGATCTTGGTAGCTCAGTGGTAGCTTGTACTTATAAGCAGGAAGTCCCGGGCTCGATTCTCTGTCAGGCAGATGTAAGAATGATGAATTTAAATATCTGCTTTAGGTCTGGGTGATGTAGTTATCTGTGTCTTGCACAGAAAAGAGAAGTAAATAGAACAGAAATGAAAAGGAAAATCTGTTACCAGGCATTATGAGTGAACCTTGATTGAACATTCTTATTTAGATCAACGCGTCGAACACCGCATCCAAAGAACTTCGACCTTACCTTTTTGGGTTAGGTCTCAAAGTTCTTTGTCCGCATCACAGTTGCTAACTGATTTCGAATGACTGACGTGTCGTTTATGTGGGTGCTATATATAACTGGCTACAACAAATTTCTTACAAAAACAACTTGACAGCCGTTTTAATATAAACAAAAAAAACTTTTCTGTGGCGTCTTGTGAGTTTTCCATGGCATCTTCGCCACAGGGTATTCGAGTGGGTACAATAATTATGTACACATCACATGATCTTGTTTCCCATAGAACATTGTAGATAATCTTCGTTTCCAGGGTGAATTCGCGCACTCAGGTTTCCCGGAAAGCGCGTACGGTAGAATGGCGTCGACCCTGGTCTCCAAGGGGTACAAAGTAGCGCGCGTCGAGCAAACAGAAACGCCTGATATGATGCAGGAGAGATGCAGACAAAGTAAGTGGTGCCTACTGTATATTTAACTGAAACGTGTACAGAACATGTACAGTACAAACTTGAAAGTTTACGCGATCAAAAGATATGACTGTTTATGTCGCATATTTTGCGATTTCACAAGGAAATCGAAATCTATAGGGTAGTTCCCGTTGACCTTGAATCATGAAATTTGGCAAGAGGCAAGGTCTTACAGCAGATATAAAGGAATAAATCCGAAAGTCATCAATTTTAAGTTATATCATTAAAAAATAATTGTTTTGCTATTACAAACTTACATTTTGTTGTTGAAATGTATGGAAGAACCTTATTGTCCACTACAAACAACAACAACTACAAAGTTACGTTTGTCTTTCTATATTTCAACTTTTTTGTTGTTGTTTTTTTTGTTTGGACTCGCTCTGTGATGGCTTCATCTAACGGAACTTTCAGAGCGCGAGTCCTACTCGTACTTGTCCGTTTTTTTCTAAATGATGGTACGTATACTAAACTTACAGAGGGCCAAGCAACGAAATGGGACAAAGTAGTGAGGCGTGAGATCTGCCAAGTGACGGTCCGAGGAACCCAGGTCTGCAGCCTGCAAGACCCTGGGCCTGGAGAAGCGAGCACCAATTACATGATGACCATCGCGGAAGAGGTACGATATTTTAATAGAGTTTTTGTCTTTGTTTTTTTGTCTTTGTGCGTCTTCTATCTCGTTTTGGAAAAACCGCTTAACGCAAAAAATTTAAGTACGGCACACACTATTTTTTCACGCACACTAACACCCGATTTCTGAATGGCCGAACAACACAAAAATTTATTAACACCATGTTAAATCTCATGTCAACTGACGTGATTGGTTCAATGAAAAATCAACAGCCACTTTAAATGAGTTTTGACAATATGTATATTAAATTAAACAGGATTTCAGAAACTTGGTGTAAGACTTACAGTGACACCAATATACTAACTAAAATATATAAAGGTCTACATTAAAAAAAAGGCGACAGGGTCGTCTGCAGGGCGAATTCGTCTAAAGGCATCAAACCTGATTTAAACCCGATTCGACATCTTACCCCTACCTTACCCCTATCTCCCTACCTATACCTCTCTCATATTTCCCTTGTTTGTCTGATTTGTGGGTAGAATAGACTGATTTTAATTGCCTCATATTTGTGTATTTACGCTTTTTGTGTGTTATTTTTTTAGGTTTTAGACAAATTTTATGAAATAAGTAAACATTTTCGTGGTGATTTGGGACTCAAAACGTTAGTCACGGACCTGAGAATTGAGCCATTAGACATACGTTTTTTATGAGCCCTCACTAACCTGGGTTGTTGGTATTGTGCTTTAATTTTTGGCAAAAACTTTTAAATACAACATGTTGTCTACAATTTCATTTGGAATATTAACTTTACGAATTGCAGAATAGTAAACCAAACTATGATATGGTAAGTAAATTATTCATAGGTATAGGCGAGTGACTAGCCTATATCAGAGTTTTGACATGACTTGTTGTTTGACTTGTCAAACAACTGGAACATACCATGTAATGTGTCATCTTACCCAAGATAGCTCAGTTATAAATGCTACTTGCTGTCACCTATCCTAAGGCTGACCGAGTTGTGCGTTGCTTAATATCGGCGATCAGTTAACAACACCTAGTCGAACTGTCGAGCCAAAAAGCGTCATGATGCTTTGAAATCAACATTTGTAACTATGTATGTGTACAAAAAATTTACAAATCTACGATCCGAGAAGTCAGTCAAGTAAGTAAATTACGGTAATTCAAATTATTATAACCATTTTAGATTTATTTGTGTTGTTTTTGTACTAACAGTTTAACTAAAACCAAACAAGTGTTTCATTGGCAAAAACAAAGTAAAAGTGTACGTATAATATTTTCAGAACACCGATGTAAAGACAGAGGCGAGTGAAGAAGAGATACTATCATTTTCTACACCTCCGCCCTCACCAAGAACCTTTACGAACATAAATTCTTCTACGAAACTGGAAACAACCCCTCAACTGGAAGATACCACTGAAACCTATCCATTGGAAGATTCATCCAATTTAGAACACTATCATATAATCCCACCAATAGAAGACTCCCAAGCTACAAATAACAATCGACCACTCAATTTGGACCGTTTTGATTATTTAGCTAAGACATGGGCAGAAACTTTGAGAACTCTTCCTAAAGAGCAAAGGATAATAGCGGAGAAGATGATAAATGACGTGTTTTACGAAGCCCAGTTGAATGGTCTGACGAGGGAAAGCTTAGGAGTTAGAAACGTAAAATAAGATAGTTGCTATCAAAATTCTTCAAGACTCGAAGCACTACACCAGACCAAACTGAACGTACCAGACGCTAAATAAACACGCGCCAAGCCTATTGGAACTGTATCAACAATGCTATAAAGTCGTGAAGGCTTTTGTTATAGTCTGGTGACAATGACGGAACGGTCTTGGGCGTTCATCATTATCATCAGCCAGAAGATATCCACTGTTGAACATAGGCCTCCCCTAATACGCCACACTAAACGATAGACTGCCATCTGCATTCTATGCATGCCCGCGACTTTCACGATGTTGTCGGTCTATTTAGTGGGAGGCCTACATAAGCTGCGTCATCTGATTCATGGTCTCAAGAACCTTTCCCATCGTTTATCGATTCTTCGAGCGATGTGGCCTGCCCATTGCCACTTCAACTTGCAAATCTTAGCAGCTTTGTCGGTGACTCAGTTTCTTCGGCGAACATCCTCGTTCTTGGGCATTGTTTTATATAAATTAATACAAAGTATTTTTTTTTGCATTTGTCGATACGGTTATTGTTATTGTATGGACCACAGAAAAGATTTTTTTTTTGTTTAAAATAGAACGGATGTCAATGCATTTTTGTAACTTTGTTGTAGCCAGTTGTATACGAAACGGCAGACATTCGAAATCAGTTAGCAACTGTGATGCGAACAAAGAACTTTGAGAACTAACCCCTAAGTTCTTTGAATGCGGAGTTCGATGCGTTGATCTAAATAAGACTGTTCAATCAAGGTTCACTCATAATGCCTGGCGACAGATTTTCCGTCTCATTTCCGTTCTATTTACTTATCTTTTCTGTGGTATGGACCAGTATGGTCGGTGACCTTTATATTTGGACCTGATTTTTTCACGTAACATTTTCCATCAGCGAAAAGTTGACAACCCTTCATAGCATAGATAGCTTATCAAATGTTAATAAATTATGTTGTTATAAGCTTAAGAATCTTTATTTATTTATTTATCGTATCTAGATGTACTTGAGTATAGTAAAATATAGAATAAAGCATTATTTGTTGTAAATCGTATTTTATTTCACCTTATGCCAGCTATTACGTCTAGTTATTTAGTCAGTTTACTTAAAACAATTTGGAAATAAAATTTAATGTCCGTTTTCACTAACCACGACCAAGGCGACGAAACGCACTCTGCAACTTTAACTCAGGAACTCCATCAAAGCAGTGTCAAGCGTAATCTTCTGTTTCACCCGCAGAAAAGAGAAGTAAATACAACGGAAATGAGAAGGAAAATATTTTACCAGGCATTATGAGTGAACCTTGATTGAACATTCATATTTAGCGCTTGTTTATCAACGCGTCGAACTCCGCATCACAGTTGCTAACTGATTTCCAATGACTGACGTTTCGTTTATATGTTTGCAACTGGCTACAACAAATTTATTAAAAAATGCCTAGACAGCCGTACTAATATAAACAAAAAAAAAAATCTTTTCTGTGATTTCACCAATCCATTTTTAATAGGCGACTCCTAAGCTAAGTTGCGTAGTTTGCAGTCTAAAAAATTATATATTATTATGTTTTTTGAAGTATGTGATTTAAATATGATAGCCCGTTGGTCCAGTTGGTAGTGAACCTAACTTCTGAGCTTGGGTTCGATCCCCACCTAGGACAAACATTTATGTGATGAACATTTGTGTTTGTTCTATATCTGGTTGTTAATATCTATTAAAGTATGTATTTAAAACTATATATGTATGTATATCAGTCTCTGGCAGCCATATCACAAGCTTTGCTTAGTTCGGGGTCAGATGACCGTGTGTGCATAAAAAATGAACAGATATTTTTCTCATTTCCGTTCTATTGACTTTTTTTTTTTTCATTCTAAATAGTCTTGCGCTTGGCTGCCAACTCGCCTGATGTTAAGCAACGATACGGCCTACGATGGAGCACGCTTGCCTAGAAGAAACCAATTCACTCCCGACTTGAAGACACCCAGATTGTAACTATCCGGGAACACCCACTCAGGCAGAGAATTCCACAGACTAGCAGTTCGCACAATAAATGTATTATTACTACATTATGTATTATTATTTTATTGTTTATTTTATTTGTAGGAAAGTAACGGGTGCAGCGCGTACGGAGTTTGCTTCGTAGACACGTCGATAGGGCTGTTCCATCTCGGCCAGTTCACTGACGACAAGCACTCTTCAAGGCTCCTCACCACCCTGGCGCATTTCCCACCAGCACTAGTAAGTAGGCCTTCAGGTCTCTGCCTATAATATAAACATACTAGGCACTGTGAAAGGACCCCAACTCGAGGGTTCATCCTGGCGAGTGCCTTTTATTATGTAACTAGCTGCGACCCACGGTTTCACCCGCGTGGTGATAATAAAGAGTGATGATAATGAAAAGTAGTCTGTGTATCAATAAGCCATCTATATTCTAAATTTCATCCAAATCCGTCCAGTCATTTCAGCGTGAAGGAGTAACAAACATACATACACACAGGTCAAGGGAGCAAGGGTCATTTTCATACTTTTAATACAAACATCATCATCATCATCATCAGCCCTGAGTGGCCCACTGCTGGGTGTAGGCCTCTCTTTGTTTATGCCAAACTCTCCAGTCTCTCACTAGTCGCATCCACTGGTTTCAGACAGTGAAACCTTACCTTATGTTAGTAAAAATAATAGTTCAAAAAATACTTCATTACCTAGACCTACTCGAGTGATTACGGGAAATGAATTTTCCGAATTTTTATTTACTTATCGTTTAGTATAAGCTGTTATATTTTTTTAAACTGAGGGCGTCACTCCTGCGCCTTCTCACCTTTAAACATGTGTTCAAATCGCGAAAGTTTCAAAGTCTCTTGTCGCTCTAATATCCAACTTCCAAACAGGTAGTGTACGACCGTAAAACCACAACTCCTCGTACTAGTAAGCTGGTCACTACACACTGCCACGGCGCGCGACGGGAGCCCACTTCCCTTTGGACGCCGGAGAAGACCCTAAAAACACTCGCCGAGAAGTACTACAGAACCAACGCTGACGGAGACTGGCCTGAGGGACTCAAGGAGTTTTTACATGAAGGCAAGTCATTACAAACATCTTTGAAACAGGTGAGGGAGACATCCACAGCTAAGCTCAGGAGTATTCCTTATGGAGTCTGCAGGCCTAGACATGGGCCATGGACAAATTGTCTTTCCACCGTTTTTATTCGCGCATAGACACGAAAAAGCTATAATATGGATGCGTTTATCTTTTTCTATAGGGACAAAAACAGTGCAAAGACAATTTCTCCACGACCCAGTGTACCAGCTCAGGAGTATTCCTGATGAGTCTGCAGGCCTAGACATGGGCCATGGACAAATTGTTTTCCACCGTTTTTATTCGCGCATAGACACGAAAAAGCTATAATATGGATGCGTTTATCTTTTTCTATAGGGACAAAAACAGTGCAAAGACAACTTCTCCACGACCCATGCTAGTGTTGTGTATATTCCCTTGTGAAATCGCACAATATGCGAAAATATGCGACATAAACGTTCATGTCTTTTGATCGCGTAGACTTACAAGTTTGATATTTTCACAGCTAAAAGAAACCGTAGATTTGAGTATTTGATATAAATTTCAACTTTATATCTTTACGCGTTCTTCAGAAAAAGGGTCTTGACAGGCGGACAACCAGGGTTGGGCAGTATTTGAATTACTTCTAATTAAAACACGTAATTGAAATACAAATACGTATTTGGTATTTGTATTTCAATTACTTCCTTATAATGTAATTTTTAATTCGTATTTCAAATACTTGAGGCTTCAAAATACATTTTAACATTAAAATACATTTAACCTTCATTTAGCGATCGTGAGTGTGAGTGCGAGGCGAGAGTGTAATGTTTGTGTGACAGAACGTTTAAAATCTAGTGTTCATGAAAAGAAACTTTGGTTTTACTGATTAATTAATCTTGTTTTCCTCTACTTTTTAGCCCGTGCTGGTCTAGATTATTCATTTTGTAATTTGTATTTCAATTAAAAATAGCTAAAATACTGTATTTTATATTTCAAATACCTTACATAAAAATATTTTGTAATTCGTATTTTAATTACTTGCGATACAGTATTTTTTAATTTGTATTTCAATTAAAGCAAAGCATGTATTTTTCCCAGCCCTGCGGACAACAAAGTGATCCTATAAGGGTTCCGTTTTTAACCCTACAAACCCTATCATATCATCATAACATATTATATTGAAGTTTTTAACCCTAAAAACTTCAATATAATATTACTTTCAGTCCATTTGATTCCAGGTGACGCCCTAGGGCTGACTCCCGCCCCTCAGTGCCACCTCGCAGTCCGAGCGCTCGGCGGCTGCGTCTCTTACCTCACAGCTTGCTTACTCGACATACAAATACTGGGCATGAGCCAGTTCACATCTTACGCACCGCCTGACGTGCTAAACAAGACTCTATCGCAAGAGGTTAAGGTTGAAAACCGATGGGAAGGCGGCAGCACGATGGTTTTAGACGCGATCACGCTGAAGAATTTGAGGATAGTTCAGGATGAAGGTTGCCTTTATGATCGGCTCAACTTCTGCTCAACAGCTTTTGGGAAAAGGTTAGTTCTGTAGTTGTATTTTGCTTTAAGGTTCCGTACTCAAAATGTGTCAATGACCCTATTAATAAGCCTACATTGTCGTCTGTCTGGCCTACATATGACATTACAATACATTACAATGGCTCTTTATTAAAATACCACAAAACAAGGATAACATAAACATTACAATAAAAATCTTATCTAGGCTTTTAACAGGCGGCCTTATCGCTTAAAGCGATCTCTTCCAGGCAACCGTGCACGGAAAGGAATTATATTTAAAAAATTGTGACCTTAACTAAAAAAATTACAAAAGTAAATACCTATGCAAATAACAACAAATAATCAATAGACTACATATAAATATAGCAAATTTATATATGCATATATTATACATATACTACATAATATAGACAACATACTATATACCTACATAATTAATAAACTACATAAACATTAAGTAACATACCTACTGTTATCAAAGATAAATGTTGATACATACATTCACCAACATGCACTGGGTCAGCTTGGTGGATACCATCTTTGCTCTCTCTGAGAGAAGGCCTGTGTCCCAGCACTGGGAACATGATGGGCTGAAATGATGGTGAATGTTGATACATTACAATTAAATAGTTAATCAACCACATTTCAAATAAATACATTACTTTTGAGCTTTTTTTAATCTATATTTTACTTGCAGATTACTCTACCAATGGGTGTGCTCGCCAAGTTGCAACCTAAACGTGATAAAAGAAAGGCAAGAAGCCGTGAAAACGCTGTTCGAAAATCAGGAACTTTGCCAAGACGCCAAGAACATTCTGACTACACTACCTGATCTCGAAAGACTTTTGGCCAAGTAAGTACTGACTGCAACTAACCTGGGGCCTTGCGGATATCTCTTAATGCAAGCTCGAAACAGCACAGTGCATATAATCACGCGAACGTGAATCTTAACGCGTGGAGATACGGTTTGCGGTCGCGCAACTTTTCGCATCACCTAAACAGAAACGCTTAAAACAGGTAAGGCCTCTGGGCTGGCTTTAAGCTGGGTTCTGATTTTTTGTATTGGATAGGCTTCCGCTTTACAATCCCAAGGCACCCAGTTCGATCCGTGGCACTGCACCAATGACTTTAGTACTTAAATAAATTATATGCAGTTTCGATGCCATCACTTAAAAACGGCGAAGGCAAACATCGTGAGGAAACCGGTATGTCCAAGAACTTCAAAAGTTCAAAGACATGACTTTGGAGCAGTGGGAACATGATAGGCTGAAATGAATGGATTAGGGCCCATACTCTTTCTCTGAGAGAAGGCCTGAGAGCCAGCAGTGGGAACATGATAGGCTGAAATGAATGGATTAGGGCCCATACTCTTTCTCTGAGAGAAGGCCTGAGAGCCAGCAGTGGGAACATGATAGGCTGAAATGAATGGATTAGGGCCCATACTCTTTCTCTGAGAGAAGGCCTGAGAGCCAGCAGTGGGAACATGATAGGCTGAAATGAATGGATTAGGGCCCATCCTTTTTCTCTGAGAGAAGGCCTGAGTGCCAGCAGTGGGAACATGATAGGCTGAAATTAATGGATTAGGGCCTATCCTCTTTCTCTGAGAGAAGGCCTGAGTGCCAGCAGTGGGAACATGATAGGCTGAAATTAATGGATTAGGGCCTATCCTCTTTCTCTGAGAGAAGGCCTGAGTGCCAGCAGTGGGAACATGATAGGCTGAAATTAATGGATTAGGGCCTATCCTCTTTCTCTGAGAGAAGGCCTGAGTGCCAGCAGTGGGAACATGATAGGCTGAAATTAATGGATTAGGGCCTATCCTCTTTCTCTGAGAGAAGGCCTGAGTGCCAGCAGTGGGAACATGATAGGCTGAAATTAATGGATTAGGGCCCATCCTCTTTCTCTGAGAGAAGGCCTGAGTGCCAGCAGTGGGAACATGATAGGCTGATTTGAATGTGATAGATAATGAACGAGTGAGAGAATTGCAGACATGAGGAGCCCGCTTAAAACTAAACTTTCAAAATAAATTTTTCAGAGTCCACGCTTTAGGAAACCTGAAGAGATCTGAACAGCACCCGGACGCCCGCGCCATATTCTACGAAGAAAAGGCGTATTCCAAACGCAAAGTCCTCGACTTCATATCTATCCTCAACGGGTTCAACGCAGCTTTGAAACTGGTGGAGTTGTTCTCGCAAGTTGATGCTAAACTGTTAAAGAGGATCATGCAGCTTGCGCCTGGTGGAAAGTACCCGGATTACAGAGACACCTTGAAGTTTTTTAAGGTACGTTTTGACTAGTAGCAAGTTTTACCAAGGAAGATTACGGTGCCATCTAAGTTTATACCGTTTTTAGGCAAATTTCCGAGCTACGCTCTAATGTTCCGCTATTGTCTTTCCTCTAAGGTTTTACTTAGCCAATTTTCTCTTTACTTGAGGTATTATGCCATGAATACATGAGTAAAAGTAACTTTTAAGTAACGCAGTTGCATGCACCATGTTCACGGGAAGACACATCCGTCTTAGGAGATAATTTGTTCAATTAGATGGCGGCCAAAAGCAAGCCAATCTATTTAGTAATGATCTCTTTAAAAGGAATTATAAGTTTTGTGCAAATAAAGACTTAACTTTGGTGTTGCAGATTCGGCTTCCTTTTACACAGGATGTAAATGATCTTATATCTATATCTTGTTTGTAGGAAGCCTTCAATCAAAAAGAGGCGGAGAAAGAAGGCCGCATACTACCCGGCGAGGGGGTCGATCAGGAATACGATAACACATTAGAAACCATCAAGGAAATAGAAGAGGAGCTGAAGGAATATCTGGCTAAGCAGGAGAAATTCTTTAAAGCCAGGGTACGTAACCAGTGCTGGACATCAGATGACTTGTTTCGCCCTGAACTGTGATTTTGCGCCCCCAGAAAACAAAAATGTTTTTAGTTTAAATTAGAACGGTTGTCAAGGCATTTTTGTTAGATTTTTTTTTGTAGCTAGTTGCACCCATATAAACGAAACGTCAGTCATTCGAAATCAGTTAGCAACTGTGATGCGGAGTTCGGAGTTCGGTGATCTAAATAAGAATGTTCAATCAAGGTTGACTCATAATGCCCGGTAACAGATTTTCCTTCTCATTGCCGTAATATTTACTTCTCTTTTCTTTGTTGCGACCTCTATATTCTCAAACTGATTTTGCTCATAATCAGACTTAAAATAAGCTACCGGTTATTTTTCGTTGATCAGCTCTATTTATGGTTAGATTTTTTCATAAGACAATAAAAATAGTCAGCCCGTAGCCTTTTTCTTCCCACAGACTCCGAGCTAACCACTAAGCTTAGAAGGACTTGCTTACTGTACTCTGTGGCAAGTGCCTTTATAAACTTAACAAAATACAAGCTAAAACTAACACTACAAATACAGTTAGACTGCCCATAGACCGTTGAAGGTCTAAAGACAATCTAAATGCTCAAGCCCACTACCAGTAGGCAGCGTACCCAGCATGCTGGCGGCATTACCACGCTGAATGGCAATGCTTGCTTACTTGTACTATAATTAAATTATTATCTTCATTACAGTGTAACTACGTGGGAACGGATAAGAAGCGATACCAAATAGAGGTTGCGCAAGGGCCCGCGGCTAAAGCGGGCTCAGAATATAGCTTGGAGGGCGCTCGGAAAGGATACAAGAGGTTTTCTACCCCTGAAACTAAGGTATGCATTCAACTTTACTTTTGTGTCAGTTTGACACAAAGATAATAGTACTAACAGAAGAGACGGACTTGGTTGACGAACCGCCGTCCAACCAACGGGAGAGAAATAGTTTTTTTTCTCTTCCCCCCCAGCAACGCAAGCATATTATGAAAAAAAAATACCTGCCGTCCTCCTTGTTTCTTCAGGTATCTTCAGAATGAATGATTTCTTCTAGATCAAAGTAATAGATTCTTAAAGGATCGGCAACGTAGTTGTGACGCCTCTGGTGTTACAAGTATCCATAGGTGACGGTGACTGCTTACCATTAGGCAGCCCGTCTGCTTGTAGGCCACTTATGGCATAAAAAAAAAGTTCCAGCCTCAGCCGCACCGTCGCTTACCATCAGGCGAATTGATGATCAAAAGTAGATAAATTCTATATTAAAAAAGGGTTGTCTGTAAAGTCGGTTTACGGACTATAATTTTACGTATTTTCACGATAATGCTTAGGCCGATCGAGCCTCTCTGTCGCTTGTTCCGCGCTCTCGCTTGCACGCGTGGCTCAGGCGGAACGTGACAATTTTTCGTGCGTGCAGCCGGCGTTCATCAATTTATAAGACGTTATCACGTCAAAATTATAATGGGTAATTACTATTTTTAGATTTTGCGTTATTTCGATCGCACGTTGAGACTTAATTTTCTTTCTATACAAATATTAAGACGCCAATAAATAAATCACTCTCACATAAGTTAATGATTCCGACCTTGATGTACGGCGATTACATGGCGAGACATCAGTCTCATTGCTACGGAGCCTCATCGCGCAACAGTTTTCAAAATATCCACTGAAGTCTCCTCACCGTGCCTTTACACATTCCAGGAACTCCTATCACGAATGCAAGCAGCTGAAGAACAGAAATCCAACGTGCTAAAAGACCTCAGCCGCAGGATATTCGAGAGGTTCTCCTCTAAATACGACCAGTGGGAAGCGGCCGTGCTGTGTTTAGCCACTTTGGATATATTGTTATCGTTTACGGAGTTCGCGAGGCAACAGAGTGGCGATGTTTGCCTGCCAGATGTTACTTTTGATGGAGATTCTAAGGTAAGAAAAAAATATGTAAGAGAATTAGATAAACAATCGAATTGTGTTGAGTTGTAATAACAAATATACGGTTCATTCGGATAGACGACAGACATATTTGAGGATAGTTAAGGGCTAACATACATCGAGATACAATTCCTATAGAGTCACAATCTCTATGTGAAAACAGTAAAAAATTGTCCGAGTGTCACACTGTCACATTTACTCCATATTAAGACGTTATGTCGCTTGCATAATGTTCAGCGTCGTTTGTCCGTTATGTCGTCGTAGCATTGGCATCGCGCGGCGTTGTAGTCGGATCGCGGTTGCCTTACAATACAACTTACCAAAGAGTCGCCGAGTTTTGGTTCGGTTTTTTTTCCATTTGTGACTATAGGTTTTGTATCTCGATGCTTACATAGGACGACAGAAGGGCAAAAGAAATAATGATAGTGATTCATTCTCACGGCCTATTGTTTTTGTAGAGTTTTTGCAGTTTACTATGGCCCAATCTGGAATATTTTGTTTTGATTTCTGACGTGTTACTACGAAGACGACGAAAATCGAACCAACCTCAGATCAGACAAACAATGGAGATAGGCCTTAGTACAACTAGCGGTTAAATTGTTAAAATTTGCAAGTGGAAGTGGCAATGGGCAGGCCACATCGCTCGAAGAACCGCTAACGGATGGGCAAGAAAGGTTCTGGAGTGGAGACCACGAACCGGAAGACGCAGCGTAGGTAGGCCTCCCACTAGATGGACCGACGACATTGTGAGAGTCGCTGGCATCCAGTGGATGCAAAAGGCAGGCTGTCGTTCAGTGTGGAGGTTAAAGGTAGAGGCCTATGTTCAGCAGTGGACGTCTTCTGGCTGATGATGATGATGATAACTTGCGGGGTTGCTATCCTGGTAAAGGTTTGCGGCCTTAACCTACACAAAAAAAAACAACTATTCACTCTTCTCTACATAGTATAAATTGAAGTCGCTTTCCGCGTCTGTCTGTATGGCAGCTAAACCACGCAACGGATTTTGATGCGGTTTTCACCATCAGTTAGGTACATTTTCACGGAAGGTTTATATATATAACTAGCGACCCGCCCCGGCTTCGCACGTAAATTACACCCGTGCGAAGCAGGGCGGGCGGATCGCTAGTCTGAAAAAAAAAGTCAAACTATCGTCCCTACCTATTTCAGCCATACATCAACATCGTAGAAGGTCGACACCCGTGCATCGTGAACAACGACTTCATACCTAACGACACGAAGCTGGGCAGCGACACCGGGACCCTACTGCTCCTCACCGGCCCCAACATGGGGGGCAAGTCCACGCTGATGAGACAAGTGGGGTTGATGGCTGTACTCGCGCATTTAGTAAGTGTTAACTTGGCAACACTTAGAAGAACTGCAGTCTATGGTAAACCGAGCGGTTTACAAGGGCGGATCCATGGGGGTCATAATCCTCCCCTGGGCTGGGGAAAAAAGGGCCCCCTTAAATTATAATTTCTTGTGACTTGACCACGTCTATGTGACAAATCACCAAAGCTGCATCCGCGGTTTACGACCAAAGTTTAGTTGTCGATGGAATCTGTGAAAAAGAAAAGAAAGAGATTTTTGCTTGAGTGACAACGGAGAGGTGTTTTTAATAGTATTGTTAACTTTTCCGTGTTTTATGTTTCATTATCGTTCTTGGTTTGGTTTCACAAAATATCACAAGTTAATTAAATTTAAATAGCAACAAGTTAACAGTTAAAATAAGTATAAATCGTTGACGTCGGCCAAAACGCTGGCTGGCTATCTAAAGTGGAATCGGACCGTCGATGTGTCCACATCTGCCGCAAAGATCACTGGGCCAAAACCACAAAAATGTTGACATCAAGTACTAAAAGGTTGCCCGGCAGGTTCGAAAAATAATGGCAGGATGAGCTTGATTTCCACTGCAGTGGCTGGACCACAAAGAATCTCGACTGTGAGGCATTGAAGGAAGGGACACTGTGCGATTCACACGATTCTTCTTGCCTCATACCTGCAAAATGTGGAATGAGCTATCTTCTACGGTGTTTCCGAGAAGCTACAACATGGGGTTCTTCAAAAGGCGAGTTAATCGAGTTCTAAAGGGTCGGCAGCGTATTTGTGATGCCTCTTGTGTTACAAGTATCCATAGGCGACGGTGACTGCTTACCATCAGGCAGCCTGTCTGCTTGTTTGCCACCTATGGCCAAAAAAAAGGGAGACCTTTGCCCCGCAGACCCCACTCTAAGAGGGAGGCCTTTTTTCAGCAGTGGACGTTTACTGGCTGGTGATGTGATGTGTGTGATTTATCATTCTAGGCAAAGATAATATAAGCACTTGATCGTGCATGTAGACAAAATTCAATTTTGCAAAAGTAAGCCACGTCGGTCGCGGGGGGTATCGAATGGCGGCTTGTGATGGGACACTCAGTCATTCATTCAATTCGCGCCTAAGATTGGCCCGGTTGAAAAAGATTAAGCTGAAAATTTTGTACCTTTTCATCACGCCAGGGTGATGCAAAGGTTTTTTTTTTTTACCCGGGTAAAGGATGAGCAGTCAGTCAAGTGGTTTTATCGTCATTGTTTCCAGGGATGCTACGTGCCGGCGGCGGAATGTAGCGTGTCACTAATGGACCGTATCTTCACCCGGCTGGGCGCGTCGGACGACATCCTCTCGGGCCAGTCTACCTTCCTCGTGGAGATGAACGAGACTGCCGCTATAGTCGCGCACGCTGGCCAACACTCGCTCGTGTTACTCGATGAATTAGGTAATTATTTCAATCATCATCATCATTTCAGCCACAGGACGTCCACTGCTCGACATAGGCCTCCCCCATCGATCTCCAAAAGGGCCGGTTGGAAGCGGCCTGCATCCAGCGTTTCCCTGCGGTCTCTTTTAAGTCGTCTGTCCATCTTGTGGGTGGACGTCTTACGCTGCGCTTACCGGTCCGTGGTCTCCATTCCAGAACCTTTCAGCCCCATCGGCCATCTGTTCTGCGCGATATGTACCCTGCCCACTGCCACTTCAACTTGCTAATCCGGTGGGCTATGTCGGTGACTTTCGTTCGTCTACGAATTCGAATTATTTCAATATCTAACAGATAAAAATGTAAAGAAATAAGAGTTGTGTGTTTCATCATCATCATCACCCATAAAACGTCCACTGCTGAACATAGGCCTCCCCCTTTAACCTCCACACTGAACGACTGCCTGCCTTTTGCATCCACTGGATGTCCGCGACTCTCACAATGTCGTCGGTCTATCTAGTGGGAGGCCTACCTATGCTGCGTCTTTCGGTTCGTGGTCTCAACTCCACAACCTTTCTTCCCCAACGATTATCGGTTCTTCGAGCGAGTTGTGTGTATGCCTCGAGCATTCATGCTCACCATCGAAGGCACCTTATTGCGGCGGCGTCGTGTGTCGGGTCGCTCTCTTCCCTCAGATATGGTTGAGGAGGGCGATGGCTGGCACATGTGTCATACTCGTGATCGGGTGCTGCTTGCAGGTCGCTGGTCTGCCCGCGGTATATACACAACACTAGTACAGAATTGTTTTAACCTTAAATTAAGATATAACTAACTTACCTCTCCCTGTATTGTGAATAACTAAGTAAATTCGTTTAAGTTAACAAAATTGTAGTCAAGTATAATAAAAGTAACGGATGCTGGTGTCCGAGGAGATGCTTTTAAATAAAAAATAAAAAAAATATCGCATCACTTGGTTGGGCGCATCGGCAACATTGTCTAACAGTCGAAACTACAAGCACTGTTGGTTCTGCGATTTCCACCAATGATCGTCATTATCACGTTCCCACTGCTGGGAAACAGGCCTTCTCTCTGAGCTATATGCTGCTCTGCCGAATTGGCCGCCACACCAGCCCTACCTTGTGTCTCAGGAAGATGTGAAGCGCCAAAGAATCGGCACAAGTTGCGTCCCATACAAGGGGCCGTCCCAACTTCCAGGGAACAATTGTCATACCGTCAGGAATAGGCATGGATCATTAATATTTTTATTACCTCACAAAAAAGGTGATCATAAATAGAGCCCATTACCAGAAAAAAAAAATTGTTCAAAATTAAAATAAGTATTTTCATGTTAGACAGAGAGCGCACGCTATACTGAGTTATGACATCACGCCATACAAATTCTATACTAACACACGCTTTGCAAGAAAGGGACAGAGTATAGTCTCTATCCCCTTCTAAAACTTTAAAGCTCATTGGCGTCAATTCTGTCATATCACTCGCTAAACTAAGCCAATCTGACAGGACTAAAATGCTTGCAGCCTGTGGGCTGACTATACGC
Source organism: Agriopis marginaria (assembly GCA_932305915.1). Lineage (NCBI taxonomy): Eukaryota > Metazoa > Arthropoda > Insecta > Lepidoptera > Geometridae > Agriopis > Agriopis marginaria. The sequence continues at coordinate 9,522,686 of OW029933.1, forward strand.
AAAAATCGTACAGCGTCCTGCGCGTCCAGTTTAATAACGCGTTCAGGATGTTGGTGGGGCTCCCCCGCTATTGTAGTGCGTCGACAATGTTCGCGTGCGCACGCGTGGATTGGTTCTACACCACAATGCGTAAGCGAGCGACGTCACTGGTGCGGCGCGTGCGGGGGAGCCACAACAGCATGCTGGCCGCGATAGCAGGTAGGCTAGATTGCCCTTACATAAATCATTGTTGCAGCCTACACGTTGCACACTGCACACAGTAAGACCTAGTTAATTAATGTAAGGGTAGGTACTGATATGCATGACTATTACTTTGACATAATTAATTTATTGTATAATGTTGACATTTTTAGTTTGATTATTATTATTTTCCATTGATATTTGTGATAAATTAAACATTAAGACACATGCCTATTGTTGTTTATAATTTCAGGTCGCGGCACGTCTACATACGATGGTACCGCGATAGCGTCAGGCGTGGCCGTGGAGCTGGCCGAGCGCGGCTGCCGCGTCATATTCTCCACCCACTACCACTCGCTGGTCGGACACCTGGCCTCGCATGCCGGTGTCGTGTTGGGACACATGGTTAGTACTAACAAGGTAGATAAACTAAGAGGAAAGACAATAGCGGAACATTAGAGCGTAGCTCGGAAATTTACCTAAAAACGTTATATACTTAGATGGCACCATAATTTGAGCGTGCTATAGGTTGTCTCGAACTTCCGTAAGCGCTGCAGTCAGATAACGTACGAAAGGGTTCTACAAATTACCGTAGTACCAGTATCGCAGTCAAGTTTCGTGTGGCAGCTATAGTATACTGGCTTTGCTTAGTTTGGGGTGAGATGACCGTGTGTGCAAAAATATCTCGAATATTTATTTATATATATTATGATAAGGGGCTCGAATTTTGACTTGTCTTATGTATATCATTTCTGGTGTGAAAAATAAAGAGTTATATATTTATCTTCATTCCAGGCTTGCATGGTTGAAACGGATGAATCGACAGCTGAAACCGAGGACCACATACCAGAAGAAACAATCACTTTCCTTTATAAACTATCGCCCGGTGCCTGTCCCAAATCCTACGGCTTCAACGCGGCTCGTTTAGCGGGAATACCTAAAGAAATAACGCGCAGAGCGCATCAGATATCGAAGAATCTGGAAAAAGAGGCGACATGCGTACGCGCATTTAGAGAACTGATGAAAATGGAGGACGCGTCTTGCATAAAAGAAATGCTGGCAGCTTTAAGCATTTGAAATTAATTAATTTTAAGATGTTGATTATTTTACTAGATTACTCATTGAAAAGTACTCATGTACACTGCGATCATTCGATCTGTAGAGTTAAGTTGTCAAGCCACTATGTGCATTTTCCATACAAAACTGATTAGCTTCCAATGGACAATCTTACTTTCTGCATTTTGGCCAGCTTTAGAGATAAGTTGGTGGTGCTTATGGGAAAAGTGATTCGAAGAAAACATCTAGAAAAACATGAAAAAAAGAACTGTAATAATAATAATATAACCCCAATAATCACAAATCCCTCTCTGATGTTCGTAAGTTTCATTACACCTAGGGTCATCAAAGTCCTGACATAAAGCCGGATATTTCAATAAAGGTCTGGACATTTTAGTATGTTGGTTAATTTATAAGATTTTTATTTTGTAGTAATTTGTAAACTTTCGCGATTTGAACACACATCACACACACATCATCAGCCATTAAACCAGAGGATGGGCAGCAGCGTCTTCATAGTTCACGGTGAACGTACTGCGATCCCCAAGCCGCCTGCCAAGCGTGGGGATTATGGCAACACCCCTCTCCAAGAGGGAGGCCTTTGTTCAGTAGTGGACGTTTAATGGCTTATTTGAACACATGTTACCTAAATTAAATAATACGTGATAAGTCCCGATAAACATTCAAAACATTTTTATTTTGTGTTTAGGGAGACATTAATCAAGATTTACTTGTATTACACCGCTATAAAAAAGCCGTACAAATTACGTCATGACAAATCCGGACGGATGGTAACCCAAAACTTGAAAGTTGACTTAGACCGCGCAATAGAATTTCGAGAATAGAATTTGTTGAATTTAAGTCTCTGGCGGACGGAACGGGGTTACGAAGGGTTTCAATCGCTTGATTAATTGTATGTATAAATTGTATAGGAAGTTAAAAAAAAAATGTCTGGCATTTTGAAAATTCATCATCATCATAATTAGCCTTTTGACAGTCCACTGCTGGACTTTTAGCCTACCCCCGAAAGGGTGATTGGGCCATATCCACCACGCTGGCTCACGAAGTTTTCCTTCACCGAAAAGCCAGTGGTATGAAAATCCGTACATTCAAAGAGAATCGTAGCTCCAAAGAGCTCATTGGTACAGGCCCGGGGTTTGAACCCGCGACTTCACGCTTTCAAGTCTAGCAGTCTCCCAAATGGGCTACCACAGCTTTATTTCTTTACGGCTTTATATTTTGAAAATTAACATATGTAAAATTTATATTTTTGAAAATTGGTCCTTTGTAGATTCATAAACATACGAACATCTCCACTAATCTTTTGAGATGTTTGCCAGAAAAACCGAGGACGGTCGTAAAAAATTCCTACCTCCATTTTATGATTGTTGTAGTGTTAGTACTTTTTTATTGTTTATAAGTTGTGATAATGTCTGTTTTGAATTTTGTTAAGCAAGTGTCTGATTGTTAATACTTGTTGAAGCGACTTGTATTCATTTGGCGAATTGATGTGCCGAGATTATTCTGTGATTGATCAAGATATATTTCATACCCACCTATTAATTGAATAAACAATTTTTGTAATGAATATCATTTGTTTCTATACCTTTAACGATTTTAAAAAGTGATAAAGCTATAATACTAAACCAGTTTGGCTACCTAGTTTGGCCACGAAAAAACGCCCAGTGACGTGGCCCCAGTTGACCATTATCTCATTTAAAGGGTTACAAGTCGTCAACATCTCATCTCAAAATAAAACTAAAAGTACCCTTTTCAAGTACTTTTGGTACTCCAAAGTCGTGTGCCAACTAGACGCTGCTTTATTCCCATAAAAGTAGTATGAAACACTTCAATATAAAATTACTTTTATGGTGTTAAAATTTTTATAGCCTGTAAAAGGTAATTTATATCTTTGTAGTCTGTCCATTATGTTAATCGCTTTCGCTCACATAAAGTTGACGACATAACTTTGTATAGCGTCTAGCAAAGTATATCAAACAAAATACGTTTGATCAAGCATTACCTCTTTACCAAGTTACGTCAACTTGAAAGCCAAGTTGCTTTCAACCAAGGATTTTATATATACCCTTGCAACTTCCTTGCTTTCAACCTTTCAACTTTGTATGAGCTGTCAAAAAGCGATTTTTTATTTATTTATTTTTTTATAAATAATAGGCTTGCGCTTGCCAACTCGCCTGATGTTAAGCGATGATGCGGCCAATGGTCTCCACCGCTTGCCTAGAAGAAACCGATTCACTCTTAATTTGAAGACACCCAGATTGTACCTATCGGGGAACACCCATTCAGGCAGCGCATTAATTTTATTTAATGGATTGACTATTATAGCATAATGGATAGACTAGAACATTCTCAATACTATAACATAATGGAAAGACTAGGTAATTAAAGCATGTAGTCCAAGTCCAAAAAGGACTGCTTTTTGTCTAGTAAATAAAGTAAAACTTTGGATTTAAAATGATACAGATATTTTAATGCTTTCATTTATTTTTTAAACATCCATTGCATGTACTTAAAATTACACAAATATTTCACTTATTTTGTCTTTGTGATAATAATTTACGTTCCTGTTTTGAAAAATTTTCACTCACAACATACTTTTTATTACTTAAATTTTAACATGGAAACATACTTTAGGCACAAAACTAAGCTAATTTACAGTACATGGTAAACTAAAATGTCATTTAACTTGTAAAAGCGAAAGAAAAATAAATTGTTTATATAAGTAAAATTGATAAAAGAATAACAAATTTATATGATAAATGCTAGTGGAAATAAGTACGAAGCCAATATACTGGGTTAAGCGGAAAGGGGTCAAATAGTACCCATCCTTATGAACAACTTTTACCATGCAAGTAACTATGAAATGGCAAAAAAATATATCAATTGTTCCTTAGAAAACGATCATTAACGCTCGACAAATTGTATGGGCCTTTCGGCTTAGTACACCCTTTCCGCGTAACCCAGTACGTATAGGTACATAAAATAAAAACTTTCATTTGAAAAAGACATACAGATGACTAGGTTGAATAAATTCTCTACAATTACAACAAAGATAAATTTAAATCTGCAAAATCACACCTTTTGAAAGATATACAAGTAGGTAGTACTTAAGTAGGTACCTAGTAGAATTATTAAATATAATTATAACGAAATAAGGATAGTACGCTTAGTCCCAGATTTGATAGTTTTCGAAAACTTTTTTCGTTTACGTTTTGTTCCATACATTTTAGTAAAGCGCCTCTATCGGATCGTGGAGGAACTAAAATCGGTAGTAAGCGGCGGTATAGATTGCTTTACACTAATACGAAAAAAGTTTTCGAATACCTTTTAGCCCAGCAATGTATGGAACAATACGAAAACGAAAAAAGTTTTCGAATACTATCAAAACTTGTACTAAGGGTACAGAAAGGAAAACCAGTCAAGATTACGATAGAACTAAACAACACCCTAAATACGTATCTGTTTCAAAATTAATAATAACTATTATTGAAACTGACGTGGTTTTCACACATTTTATTTATATTACACGGGAATTACTCACGTAAGATAAAGCCGGTGCAAAGCGAGACGCAGCCGCGCGCGCGCATTCACCTTAAAAAAGGCCGTCTAACGCGGTTGAAACTATAGTCGGAGTAACCGGCTTTATCTTACGTGAGTAATTCCCGTGTAATATAAATAATAATAACTATGTTACTAAACTTTTGATGGAATCTATAATTATTTTATAATTTTTCTTTGCAGTCTTACAAAAGCATTTATTTACAATGCGTAAGTACAAAATCTTGACTAATTCTATGAATACTTGCTAAATTCTAAACAAAGAGAAAAAGGAATGTTATAGATATTCTAACCGGATTTTTTTAAAGACTTATAAGCTCTAATACACACTGGTAAGTATAGAAATGGAGTCTATACGAGATAGAAGACGGTTTCAATTTTAAGGCAAATCTGTGACACTCATACCAAAACTATGTAAATTTATAAATGCTAGTGTTATAACAATCTTTGCTAAATCCTGATTCTATGTCTGCACTTCTCACATGCACAATTTTTACGTGTAAAGAATAAAAAAAATTATTCACTTCTCATGCTCGTAAAGTTCTTATGTATGCCTGGTGTAAAATCAAAACGGCTTTTTACGCTTTAGCTATTTCATAAAAATATACGCACTAGTGCATAAAATGATTACTCTTTATAGTTGTTCAAAGAGGTTCAGTTCGTAATTTATTTCATGTAGTTTGTCTGGGTCTTTAATAATACCCATAGATCAGGGTATAATTAAACGCTCAGACATAACATAAGTAGAATAAAATAAGAACAGTAAAAATTATAGTTTTAATATTATTAAAGAGATATTAATTACAACATCACTATCTGGTGTTTTTTTACGAAACTTAATTCATATACTATTTAAAGCGCGTCCAATGCCAACGGCGCTAATAAGAACCAACACGAGCACGAAGATTTCTTTGTGACGTTGATTTTGTTCGGATTCGGAATGCGCCCGTAACGGCTCATTCCTCAGACCTTTATCAGGATAGACACCAACATTGCATGTCTGTAGCCTGTCTTAAGTTAGATCAATGCTCCAACTTACACGGTGCATAGTTCTAAAAGAAATAAAGTACATTAAGGTGAGAGAAGGAAAATAGGGTTTTTAAAGCTTAAGAGGCCCGTAAAAATGCGCGCGCATTAAAAGTTCGTTAAAAAAATACGATTTTTGTGATGATGTTTTTTTTTGTTAAACATTAAACAGTATTGTAGAGCTAAAAACAGTATCATACTGTTTTTAACAGTATGGTTGGTCACCCTACCGTCGGACGTCAATATAAAAATAGCCAAATTGCGCCATAGTAAGCTCTTCGAAAGTTGGCCGTGCGAATGAAGATAAATTACAACCAAATTACTCTCGCGACGTACAAAAAATACAGCACGCTGAGTTTTTATACAATGTGACGCTAGCGGCATCTATCCCTGATAAAGATCTGTGGTTACTTTCTTCACTAGGGCAAAATGCCCAACGCCTGTTTGCTTTTGAGTGCGCCTCAGCTTTCTCTCATCTTTCTTTACCTATAAGTCTTTCAGCACCATTTTACCCGATATATTTATAAAACAGAGTGATTGCTTTTTAAGCTTAGTCCTCAAAAGGCGTGTTCGTACAGCCTATGTCTATATTATTTATATAACACATAGCCTGTATAGACACGCCCTTAAGAAAATAAGCCTATGAAGCCACCAACCCTGAAGATAGTATTATAAATTTTGCCTAATATTGAGGCTTGGTGATTCAGTCATGCTTTGTCTACGCTTTACTCAATAGGTATAAATACTAAATTACACTTAACTATATTAGCCCAATCTATTTGTGACTTTAAAGGCGTAATCGGAAGGTTTTGGGTTCAGGCAATGCCTAAGGCTAGAAAACTTAACAAACTATGGAATCTTTTTGTTAGTCGTTTTGTGAAAGCCTTTACGGCGCGGTCAAGCTAAAGGCGCTTGCAGACGATGCGTAGTACAAGTAGCAAGTAAAAGTTGTAAGTGCCTACTACGCATCGTCTGCAACGGTGTGCTTAGTAGCACTTAGTGCTGGTCCTTTCGCAAGTGAAGCTTCGTTTTCCAGCCCTGCTCGCGCGACGCCCACCGCGCATTGTTCGAACACTCGTGCGAGTATGTACTCGCACGCGAGTTGTGCGCGTCTCCGCGCGAGTGGCTACTTTACGTTTGAACGCCTACTTGTACTTGCTACTTGTTACCTGCACTTGCACTACAATTCGCATCGTCTGCGAGCGCCTTAATGCATAAAACAATTTCCCTAAGCACTAAAATATTTACATAGCCTCCTTAGAAAGCGATGCCTTTTCGTCTTTCCCACAATATCTTCTTATTCATTTATTGCTTCGCTTGTTATGGTAAAAGCTTTTTGTTATTGCTTAGTTATGCTTGAATCTTTTAAGCATTGAACTATTCTTTCTCTGTACTACATAGCACAAGAAAAAAAAACAAATTCATAATTATTTATGAACTGACGAATTTAAATCATTTACCTATTTAATTATTCACAACTATGACGTATTTGTGAAAAATTTATACCATCACTTTTCAAACTAAAATTACTAGCTAAGAACAACGAGCAATTTTTATTGAAAATGAGGTCAAAATAAAGGTACTTATTTACTATAAACCCAAAATAAATAGGCACAGGTCGGCTTATTGATTTTAATAACCTACGCGTCTTTGTACGCGTGTGTATGTTCACGCTCGTTGTATGGAGCCGGCCTTCTGTGCCTATGTATTCTGTGCTGTAAACGTCAAGCATTTCCGTCTTTCTTTTGTATTCCGTCCAGCAGTGGACGTCCTATTGCTGAAATTATGATGATTTCCGTCTTAAGGCTTCTAGACATATAAGAAAGTGTATCAATAAGGTATTTGACTACATTAAAAATATAATTCATGCTGGTGTAATCCTAGAAAATTATTAAATTAAAACAAATATTACTAAAAACCTAAAAATAAAGTACCGATTATCAGAAAAATACAAGATAAAAATATTTTTTTCATTGATCATGTGGCTTAACTGCAAACACTCCATGTAGATCGAATTTCTTTATGACGTCACACAAAAGTAAATAGAGTATGGCGAGAACTCATTTGCACTGTGACGTCACTATTGTCACGTGGCCCCATAAATGTCAAAGGGAGCGTTTACTAGGGAGTTTAATAATTCTAAATTTGATCTGCCATTTATAAGACAAATACTGAAAATTATGAGGATTAAATCACCAGATTGCTTTATTATAATATAATTAACAATTTAAGATGGTTTCGTAAAATTAGTCAAATACCTTATTGGAAACTTGGCTCGATACTATATATAGTATACATAATTTTGAGCTATTGAGCCAACAACGTGTCACATTAGTCGAACATTTGAATCTCAATACTCAATCGACTCCGTTTTAAGAACGCGTGAAAAATTACGCACAGAGTGCGCTTCTCTTACACAATCGTCTATAAAATCACTGAGGTGATATTGAAAAAATATTTAGAAGTTTTTTTCATGACATTAGAAATGCCATCCCGTTGTGGTCTAGTTGGTAGGGACCCAAGACCTGCCGTCTGCGCTTGGGGGTGTGGGTTCGATTCCCACCTAGTGCAAACATTCATGTGATGAACATTTGTGTTTGTTCTATATCTGGTTATGTTATATATAAATGGGTGCCTGGGTGGAGCTTTTAGCGATAAGGCCGCCACTTGTGGCACTAGCTCGTAAGTGTTTTCTATCTGTTTGTAATTTTTATTTCTGGTGTATGCAATAAAGAGTCTATATCTATCTAATGTTTCAATATCACCCTCAGTGATGTATTTTAGATAAATATGTTGACAAATCTTCCTACGGGATCGCTTTGAAGGATAACCAGAGTTACAAAAACAATTGTGACAATGGCCACCATTTTTCTTTTCCTGAGATTTTAGCAGCGATCAAAGTTGCGTTTTTGTTCAAACAGTCCCGACATTTATGCAGTCGCAATTATGAAAAATGTTAGTAATTGAAATTCTGCGAGTCACGATTAGTTACGCTAGTTTGAAGCAGGGCTGACGGTGCAGCGGTATCCTCCAGTTTCCTCAGAGTTCATCGAAGGAAGAGCTTCCTCGCTCGTCGAAAGGCCTCACCCGAGGCTCGCCCCAGCGCTCCCACCGCTCGGAGCTCAGCAGCGACTCCGACTCTTCATCTTGCCGTGGAACAGGGAAGACGATGCCGTCGCCGAAGCTATACGATTGATTGAATTACTTTTTTGAATAGCCTTTATGCACGTGTTTTGCTTTCATACTATTTGTGTGTACAGATTTTACAAAAAAGTTCTTATCTCACCTTAAACTGTAAAATAGTGACAGTGCGACAAACTTATCTGTAAAGTTGAGAGGGGGCGCCAGCAACGTATTTCTGAACAAATGTGAAAGCCACCAGTAGTCAACTTCTAGTTCTGTCATTTTGGCCACGAGATAAAAAAATAAAAAATATTGTATAAAGTGATTTGAATTCTTTAAGACTGTTTCATATCTTGAAAAAACATAAATAAGATTACGCATTATGTGAATTCGTGTTTGTAAATATTTAGTTTCACACCAACAGCGCTAATGAGAACATGCACGTCGGGAAGGCTTTTTTTTAAACTGTATTAGTTCTAGCGCTTTTGACGTGATTCGGAACACACCCGTATTATAATTACAGTAAACGTCGAGTCTTCTTGTATTCCTAAAAATAATTTATGACACTAATTCAATGCAGTGCGAGCTAGCATTATCCATCAAATCTCAAACATACTGAATTACTAAAGCATGTGTAAAATGAATAAGGCAAGAAACTACTTAATTATAAGATTCTAATCATAACGCACAGGTGCGTCCTAAACTATTTCTAGATGTGAAAAAAGCAACTAACCAGCTCTAGCGTATATAAGACTATAGTGTGCAAATAATAGTTCTTTAATTCTATATTCAAATAAAAAGGTATCGACTTAAACTCAGTTTTACGCTACATTATTAGTGGACCTGGAAAAGGTACGGAGCAGACATATCAATTCTTAGAAAGCAATAAACATAAAGAAGTTAGCAGTGGCAGCGTAAAGCGTGGGCAACCTGGGCCATCGACGATGGCCCATCGGCTGCGGTCTCGCACTCCTACGGGCTTCGAAGGCAGTACGGTTCACGGTACAGTTGTCCTAAGCCAAGAGTTCATTGTACTCATCAATATGAACAACTTTCACTATTGGACCAATCCTGAAATCGCGTTAAAATAACAGGTGTTCCATACATTTTGTTGAAGGTCAATGTCATTTTTCTACAGAACGGCAGATTTTTTTGTTCTCGAGGTTGCATTGAAATTCAAATGTATGCCGAATTTTTTCATTAGCTTTTTCTTAAAGTAGCCATTTACCGCCAAATTTTCACACAATTATGACCCGGCAATACTCGAAAAACGTTTTTGTTTTATTCTGTTGTCATACTAGTTTCAGTTTCATATACACAATAGACAGAAAATAAAAAAAAACATATATTTTAAGATTTTTTAATTCTTTTCATTTAAATAGCAGCCTGTAATTAATTATACGAAACTAGTAGTAGCTAATAAAATAAAACAAAAAAGGTATATATTCCGAATTTGCCGGGTCGAAGTTATAAGAAAATTTGATTAGGAGTTGAGTTTACACCTTAGGTTTGAATGTATGCTCCGTTTTCTAACAGTGAACGTATAAATCTAACAGCCTTATCTACTAGCACTAATTAACATTAGCATGCAAAAGGACACCGACTTATTCCTATAAATACAAAAAAAGAAGTGAATGACTTTAAATTTTGACCACTTTCTGAACGGGGTGAATGCCAATGAATGAAAAGCATTACATTAGTAGAACAAATTTATTTTTAATCGTTATAAAATATAGCGAAATGGAAATATTCCCTTATACTATCTGGGGGACGGTCCGGCCCTTTCGGGGGCAAAGTCGCCATCTCTCACTCTCGCGCGCCATCTCCACGCTAAAATAAGTAATAACATGACTTATTTCTACATTCATCGACCAAAAACTAGTATAATTTAGAATATGAACACCAAAGAAGTAGAAAGAAGCGTCGGTGCTACAGATAAAATATAGTAAGAAGAATTATGATAAAAATTATATGAATAAAAAACATTATGAGAAAAGGATTATAAGAGTATTGAGCTATTAAGAAGTAAAAACGAATCAACATTATGAACTACACTAAATATAATAATTTTTGATGGTATATACTTAATTTTTTTTTTAATGCTTACATGAGAAACTTAATTTCTGAAGCACCCTAAGCATGCAAGACCGAGAGAATAAAACATTTTATTTATAATAATTAGGTTCCGAATATACAGCACACAGACCTATGCCATTATAAAAGCCCGTTATTTTAGAAATTTATTTTTTGTACGGATCCATTTGCTTGCTAATTACTTTAATTAAACTACTTTACTTACAACTCTATAAGCGCTTTTAGCCTACGAGGTGACTGTAAAGCATCAGTGTAGCTTCATTAGAAAAAACAAATAAAAATACAAAATCAAAGAACAAAACATTTTATTGTGCACAGAAATACTTACAAAATATGAACATTATTCTTTATAAGTTTATCAGTCTTGTGTGTTGTATATAGCACAGAAATCATAAATGCATAAAAAGCAATTTGCATATTTAATTATTGGAATAATATCTTCAAAAGAATTTAAAACTATAAACACACGTCAGCCAAAACTTTCACATAACTTGAGCATATTTCTATAGACAAGTACTTTTATGTATAGTTGTTAAGTGACCCTAAATAATTATGTAGTTTGTATGAAAAAAAAAGTGGGCCAGGGAAGTCTGCTATATTTATTAAGAGCTAGTAATGAGTGCCTATACACTCTTGCCCTAAGTAAAAGTATATAAAATCAAAGTTTAAACAAGTGCTTAAATTCGACAATTTAATTAAGTTTCTTGACTTGAGAGAGTAAGGTTAATCCATAGGAAAATTCTGTATTTCATTGCTTAATTTGTTGAAATACGTCCTAATAATAGTGGAACGGATATAAATTAAGTAGACTTCCGCTTTTATATTGCAGATATACGTACTACAAAAATCGTCATTTTTTATTCATGCACAATTAAAATTTATTTACTCACTACCTAAACTACGTACAACCTAAGTACCTAATTATTCCGTGTATATTTAATCAAATAAACTACATGTAAAAAAGCATTATTAACTTTCAATAACAAATGTATATAATTCTAAAATCAACTTGAATTAGTTAATAGAGAGTAATTCGTTGTTTTGGCGAAGATATGAATATCTTACTAAAATTATCAAGACAACCGTCGGTCATAACAATTCACCGCTCTGAAAACATCGGAGTACCGATTACTAATATCATCGAAGATTAGTACAGAGCACCTTGGTCATTTATTCAAGACTGACACTGACAAATGTTAAACAAGATACTATAGGTTCAGTCTACTTTCATTATTGTCGTATTATGAAATTAAATTTGTTTTAATTAAATACATAAAATATTTACACAGACTAGTTTGAGAATTGAAAATGTATTTTAGGCAAGAAAAAGCCCGCTGTTCATAAGAGACCGTGCTTGCATACAATAAAGACAAGTATTCAGGTCCATTTGTGACTCTATAATTTAAACTTGCATCAATTACTCACTGCTTTTGAAAGCTTCAATTGGCTGAGCCTGAATTTTGACGTTTTTAACTGTCAAATCGAAGCTGTCAAAATGACAGGTTGGTTACGTTTCAGTTTGAGCTGAAGCGTCACAAGTGGACCTTTAGTTTTTTAACTAAAATGCACTAATTATAATTATGCAATGCCAAGGCCCTAATAAAGGTTGAAATTGGGAAAACAAGCAATAGCTACAACGATGCAGGGTAGATAATTTAATGTCAATCAAATGTGTGTACCGCGTTTTTTCCAAGCAGTCCAACTATATAAACGATGGCAGACAGGGCCCTGATTTTGTAACTACAAACATGCACGTAACGCGCCGCGTCAAGTTAACCTCTCAAAGTGGGCCTTTATTCCTAGGGAATAGAGTCCACGTTTTTAGAGGATAACTTAACGCGGCGCGTTACGTGCGTGTTAAAGTTACGGAATCAGGGCCCTGGTAGTCAACCCTTGCGGTATTATTAGCATAGCACTTATAGTTGCTAGACATCAAATGGAATTTAATCACCATTTTCTAAAATGAAACTTATCTATCACCACTAACATTAGGATATTTCGGTATGTGAGAAGCAGTTGCGAATTGAAGAGTGGAGTCGAACTTAGTGGGATTCATAAGATGAAGAAATCGTTTAGATTTGACAAATTTTAGTTTAGAAACAGCAAACCAGAAGATAAAACTGAGAATGGTTGGTGTTGACACAATACCCCTCGCAGGGTTGCAAGATTGCAAATATATCTCACATAAGGTCACTGGAACGAAACCCAAGCAACACTTTATTGGGATCAAATGTAGAATCAAATATGTAGTCTGGGTACAGCTTTATAGCCCGGGGAAATAAAATAGAAAAAAGTTTCTGCAAAATGGTGCACAGTATCGTTTACATAGTTAGACTTTTAAGGCAGCAACTAAAAGCTCAATTTTCACACATTTGTGAGCTGCCAAACCTTGAAAATTATTCCTTTTTTGTTTCATTTTGAGATCTTACTAGGTTCTTATAATCAAGAACATGCCGTGGACTGAAAATTAATATAATATATTTTTTTAGTTTACGGCATGTTTTTGATGTGTTTATAGGATAGCAAAATAAAACGAAAGAGGTATCCTTTCAAGTCAAAACTGTGTGAAAATTAGGCGCCAAGTTAAGGGCCAGAATACCGGGCGCAGCGACCTCTCTCGCGCATTTGATGTGTTTTTAAGATACAAAATGATTGTATACTTTAAAAAAATGTGCTTGAGTCATTTTACGGGGTTATTATTACCAGAATGAAAAACTGTTTATCCCATTTTTTATGGTAATTATAAAAAATATTATAACATTTTTTCTAAATATTTCAAAATATTAACCTAGCAAAACTACAGAAGCACATTTTTTAAAAGTAGATAGTCATTTTAAATCTAAAAAAAAAAAAAAAAAACATCAAATGGGCGAGTGAGATAACAGCGCGCATATTCTGGGCTAAGCCCTGAAGAGAAAACGCGGCTATAAAACAAAGTCTGGTCTATGTAGGAATATCCTCAAGGTATGTGTCTCAAGTCGGCTGAGTCGGGCTCTGACCTGGACCGCGTGGTGCCCATCGACTCGTACCCGTGGGGGTCCGGCGGTGCGCTGAACGTTTGGAGCTGGTGTTCTCGTTTCACGGGGTACTCGCACCCGTCGCCCAGGCTACGGAACGATACTGCTTGAGGGAAGCGTCCACGAATCCTTGGTTTCTTATTCAATATGACATTCATTTTTAGCCCCTAACTATTTTTTTTTAAATTTATTTATTTCATATATATTTATTTCGTATTTATAAAATACTAGCGGTCCGCCCCAGCTTCGCACGGGTATAGATTACAGCCTATGTCACCCGGGGATAGTGTAGCTTCCCGTCAGTGAAAGAATTTTTCAAATCGGTTCAGTAGTTTCGGAGCCTATTCAATGCAAACAAACAAACAAACAATCAAATCTTTCCTCTTTATAATATTAGTATATATAATTATGTATATATACTTAGTAATTATTTGTAAACATTAGGTGAATTTAGCATTTTTTTTTTCTTTTTTTTTTAACAATATTTAAATTTATTTAAGGTTGCGCTATTATGTCAGTGCGTATAGTGAAACTTAGTATCGATACAAACAGCTTAGTTTTTCGATACTAATTTAGATTAATTATGTATATATATATATATATATATATACTAAGTTTCACTATACGCACTGACATAATAGCGCAACCTTAAATAAATTTAAATATTGTTAAAAAAGCTAAATTCACCTAATGTTTACAAATAAGTAATTAGGTGCCTGTATTACAATTTCACAAGCAAGCACCACTCAAAAGAGGTGTTATAAGTTTGACGTGTATCTGTCTGTCTGTGGCATCGTAGCTCACAAACGGCGGAACCGATTTTGATTTAGTTTTTCTTTTTTGAAAGGTGACTGGATCGAGTGTTGTTAGCTATGGTCCAAGAAAATATGATTATCCACTCTTTTATCGAGGGTTTAAAAAAATGCTTGTTCTTATTTTTTTGGACTACACAAAAAGAAGTATTACAGATTTTATGTATGTTTGGGACATTCTTTAATCCACTGTAACTGATTTAAATAAGTGATTTCACTCAAAGACTATTATCGGGATAGACAGCGCGAGCACTTCAATTTGTATAAAAAACTCAGTGTGCCGCATTTTTTTCGTACAATGCCAATTTATCACGAGAGCAATTTAGTTGTAGTTTAACTACATTCGGTCGGCCAACTGCTTTCCAAGAATTTTACAGTTACTATGCCGCAATTTCAATTTTTTTTTTATTTACGTCTTACGTGATACTGTCAAGACAACGGAGATCGAACTGAATTAAGATCGATCACTTAAAACGAGAAAAGTAGGTGAACTCGTACGGCATCTAACTTGATATAGATCTGTGATTAGTCTGAAAATTACGTTAGAAAAACTAACATGGAACTAACAATGGAAACAGGTTTTTTATGGTTAATTTAATTTAATGATTAATTGCAATTCTCAGCGATCTAATAGTGAACGGAATATAAGTCATAACATAATATATCATCGCAAGGTAGATTAATGAATTCCTTTGAGTCGAGAAACTTTCTTCCTAAAATTATGGAAGCCCTGAGTCATTTTTGAAAGTAAACCAAAGATTCGTTCGCGCCATTTAGGATATAAAAATAAATAAAATAATAATTAGCAAAGGTGAAGAGAATACAAAATAATTAAAATAAGTATATATTATACCTACCTAGCTCACGCTCGACTGTGATGTGCATTTTGTACAAGGTGAAAAGCAACATGTAAATGGTCGAGTAAATCCTGTTAGTGATTAATCTGCTTATAGACGCAACGCTGAATGGACTCGAGGCAGTGCTGGGGCATGCAAGCGGACGTGGAAGTTTTTTTAACTTTAAAAATGTGGAAAACAGGTATGCTGTCCGCCTGATACCTGTAACGGCGTGTTTATGCTTTGCCAGCCCGGTGAGATTGTTGTTAATACCATTTTTAAAACGCTCCATTTTTTTAGCTCAATGGGAAGACTTTCGCGGTAACGACATTATAGGCAAGTGTGCTCAATCGTAGTTTTTAACAACAGGCAAGGTTGCGGTAGAACGCAAGCCTATTGAAAAAAACAATATTACAGGACTCTGGAAGGAGCGGAAAGACAAGATGATGTGGGATTTCCATCTTTAAAAAATGCGGTGAGCTCTTTGATGGTGTCGGGATGTGTGAAAATGCATCTAAACCCATCCGCGAATTCGCAGATGAGTATACCGTTAGTTCAGAATAGGGTAGAATTTGACTGTATTAAAGATAAGATTCATTCGTAATACTCGAAGACAACTATTTTTAAGAATTATTTAATTAATAAAAACTACACAATCATCATCATCAGCAGCAGCCATTAAACGTCCACTGTTGGACAAAGGCTTCCCTGTTAGAGAGGGGTTTTGCCATAATCCCCACGTTTGGCAGGCGGTTTGGGGATCGCAGTACGTTCACCGTGTGCTAATAGGACGCTGCTGCCCATCCTCCGGTGGTTCTGGTCGCAGTTTTAGGACATACATAAAAATTACACAATAATGTCCTGAATTTAAGAAAAATATGACTTTAAAGTATTTTTTCTTTGATGACTTGACTTACACTCTATTTAGGTCGAACGTCCTTATGACTTCACAGGCAATAGAGACAACAATTTGTATGGCGAGTAAGAACTTTTTTGCTTGCGCTTGTGACGTCATTGAAATCACGTGGGTCCCATAAATGTTAAACGTTTACGCGGTATTTTAGTAATTTATTTTTAATAGAAATGCTAAATATTATGATTATTAAATCTCAAGATTGCTTTATTATAATATTATGGACAATTTGAGATGGTTTTAGAAACAGTAAACAATTAAATACCCTATTATTCCGGCACTTCTGTACAAACTTAGTAAATGAGATACAAAATTGAATCTAGCATGAAACTAATAGAGTTGACTTTTCACGGCCGCTTGTACGTCACATAGCTTCCACAATCTCCAGTCAGCGTTGGAATCTCATGATATATTTTATGATGGGAGTTTATGATGTATTTTGTGTTAGAACCGGTAAATATATACAGGTTATTTAACTGAATTTCAAGCTTAGATCAGACAAACAAGGGAGATATGCTTTAGTACAATTATCGTTTGTGTTCAAATGTATCCATTTCACTCACTTTTTACTTAACTTGCAATGTTTGTCATTTTGCTGAAATTTTGCATAAACCAATAGTTCTGGTGACTATAAAATATGGAATACCCAATATTGAAATATTTTCAAAATGGCCGCCAAAATAAAAATTCAAAGCATCATTTAAATAAAAGCTTCTCTAATATTTTTTTAACGCAAAAACTATAAGTACGGACTTACTCGTTTTTCACGCACACTATGAAAAAATAGCAAAAAAAATATTATAAAAAAAAATAGCAACAAGGTCGTCGTCAGGGTGTTTTCGACAAAAGGCAACAAGCCTGTTTTAGGCCTGATGCATTCGCACCCGCCACGTCACCTTACCGTATCTTCTTGTTTGTCTGATCTGAGGTTTCAAGTCATATTGAATCATTATGAAATCATTCACATCCGCATTTTAGTAGGTAAATAAATATATTGAACCTTAATATTAGTCCCGTAAGATGTAAAGTAGCTTGTAGATCATTTCACAGGCTGCCGTCGATATATCTGTGTGTAGACTAGACTACTCACACAGAGATACTAAATTATTGTTAATTTGTCATTCACTTCTTTTTTTTCACATCTTTACTCGACATGCATACGTACCTACCCACACATCTTCGCTAAGCACACACTTACTCCTATATGTATACGTGCTTGTGTATGCAACAGCATTGCCAACGCCACGCTTTTTGCGTAGATCTACGTACTTTTAGCCTTTTCGTACGACACTAATATTTTGTAGCTTTTACATTTTGAATTTCCTTTGAAATAGAAGCAATCTTACGAACTCTTTATCTAAAAACTACAAATTTCACATGTATGCATAAAATTACACACTAATACATATTATGAATGCGAAACTGTGTATTTTTATTCGCGCTCAATTTCGTAACAGCTTAACAGATTAGAATGAAATTTGAGGTGGGTTGAATGCTGTTTTAACCCTGACCCTTTATAATGGCGGGTGAAACCACAAGGCACTGCTGGTTTATAATAGACATATAATTATTTGTTTGTCCTTCTTTCACGCAGCAACAAAGCAACGGATCGTCATAATTTTTTGCATGTATATAGTTCAGTGACAGTATACTTTTTATCCCGGAAAAATGTACGGTTCCTGTAGGATTGTCCACGTGAGTGAAACCGCGAGGCGTAGCTATAATATACGTAGAATTCGTCCAAAACCGCCTTGGGTTACCGAGAACGTTTTGGCGCCTCGCTGAGGCGTCAGCGAACTGTTGGATTTCCTAGATGACACCGGGTGGCTGGACTATGCAATATGCCGTAGTGAGCAAGTGTACAAACCGCGGTGTAGGTACTAAGACATTTACCGATACAGTCAGTGTTGTGTGTCGTAGTGACAACCCTGCGATTTTTCAAGATCAAGTGAGGGTAGGAGAACAAAACACCCACTCTTCTCGCCGGACTCACCCGCAGTTTTCAGTCAGCTCGTGACCAAAAACTGAAACGAAAACGGCCATTGTAACATGGTCGAAACGTCGAGCGAAAGGTACATATTTTTACCTATATTAAATAATACGTGATAAGTCCCGATAAACATTTAAAACATATTATGCAATATGCATCCAACCACACAGTCAAGCCAATCACTGGCCTTTTGTGGAAAATTCCCGCACACCAAGTAGCTAATACGTTTACAACTAGCGGAGCACCACCGTTTAACCAGTTATCCTACAGGAACTATGTTTTTTTTTACAGGATAAAAAGTATCCCATGTCACTGTCAAAGGCCGGGGGGCCTTTGAACTATATGCAGCAAAAAAATCACGTCGTTACATATGGGGTAATCTAAGGTATCAGCTACCTTCATAACCAATTTTATTCAAACACATTCAGCTGTTACGGAGTTAAATGTGGACAAACACACACATGCACGCTTCACACAAACTTTCGCATTTATTAAAATTTGTGTGATAGAGTGATTATGTTCGTGTCTTTTTGTTTTGAGTGTATTTTTTCAAAACAGAGTTGGCAACGCTGGTCTACACACAATATCATGCTATCCGCCCGATTTGAAGACCAGATGCCTTATTATGGATGATTCAGATCGTGATCGCGGTCGCGTGCCATCTCACTTACGCACGTGGTACGAGTAAATAAATGCGAACGGAACGGCATGCAATCTCGATCACGATCAAACTTCTATAATAAGGCCGCAGTTCCACGAGATTGCTCCTTTACGCGAACAACATCGGTTAGATAAGGAAGTGGTGGCCGGTGATATTTTGACAGCTCCAAGCGACTGGTTATATTAGGAAGAAGTTGTCACGTAGTTATGTTTAGGACTTATCAGACATTTATGAACAGCAGATATAGTATTGTACAGAGAGCCTTACCTGGTGAAAACAGGCACCAGCCAGAGGTTGGGGCTGAGTCCGAAAACTTCCTTAAAGTTATTGAAGCAACCCAGCGAGAAGCCGTTCTTGTCAGCGCCGCCGCGAAACATCGGCGCGCGAAATGCTTCTGCAAGTTGAAAAGTTAACACATTAAAAGTCAAAGTCGAATTATTTATTGACACTAGCTGACCCGACAAACTTCGTGTCCAATGTTTATAGAAAAAAGTTCCCGAATTTTCAATTTTTCCGGACACAGTTTTTCCCCCCTAAACCATCCCTGTATTGAGGCGAACAAAAATCGGTCAGGCCGGTATTGAGTTTTTGCGAGACTTCGAAAAAGGAGGAAGGTTCTCAATTCAGGCCGTATTTTTTTTATTATATAAGAAGAAGATTATGCTAATAAGGTGACATTACATCATCATCGTCAGTCAGAAGACGTCCACTTCTGAACACAGGATTCCTGAGTGACAGTTTAAGAAAAATTATAAAGTAAATGGATTTTTTAAACCAACTTCCATGATTTTTTTCTATTTGGCGAACATATAAAAAAAAAACATGATTTACCTTCTCCATTCGGCTTATTACCATTTCATGTGTATGGCTTAACTACAGATGTCAGAAACGGAAATAAAATCTTTATATTTCCATAGACTGATATTGGCGTCGATTCTGTCATACCACTCACTAAACTAAACCAATCTGACAGGACTAAAATTATCTGCCTCTCTTTTCATATTAATATGTGAGAGAAGGATGGCAACAGTTTTAGAGCTGTCAAATTTAGTTTAGAGTACAACAGAATCGACGCCAGTGTATACCTATAAGGACCAGTAAATCTACAACACACCTTCAAAATAGCTACACCTAAGTTTTATACACTAATTAGAATTTTACAATGTTACTGTTTAAACACTACGACGATTTACAACAATTTCAAATTCAATCCGATTTGCTATAAACAATCCATTTACAGGCATAGTTATCTAAGTAATTATTACTCTAATTCAAATGTTTCTCTGCTACCTATACGACAAGTGACTGCAATTACCATTGACCAGTGTTTTAAGCATATGGTTAACTATCTGACTGGTGGGTCCGCCCAGACGCTGGTATCTAAGGAGAAAATCTGAAATCAAACTGCACTTTTAGTTGCTGGCCACTGACAAGCAAGCAAAGTTGTTGGCCTATGACAAGCATGCAATCAAGTTGCTGATCAATGACAAGCAAGCAAAGAAGTTACTAGCCAATGACAAACAAGCAAAGAAGTTACTAACCAATAACAAGCAAGCAAGTTGCTGGCCACTGACAAGCAAGCAAAGTTGTTGGCGAATGACAAGCAAGCAAGCATATTGCTGACCAATGACAAGCAAGCAAAGAAGTTACTTGCCAATGACAAGCAAGCAAGTTGCTAGCCAACGACACGTAAGCATGTTGCTGGCCAATGACAAACAAGCAAGTTGCTAGCTTCTACTGACGTTCAACACGGGTCAGTGGATTGCAGTCACTACTTAACACTATTTCATACCAATTAAAGATGTAAGAGTAAGCATTTTTTTTTTTTTGGCAGAATAGACGCGGGCTTTGTTTACAGTGATACACAAATAAATGGCATATTGTTATCGAGAGAGAACAAACTTTCTTCGCAAGACAATAGTAAGTTTTTTGGAGTACATTTAACATAATGTACGTTTTAGCAAAAAATATATAAAAATCGATTTCACGGAAAGTGAAATTCAATAAACAGGATTTATCCCCAAATGTTCAACAGAGAAGTGGAATATTATGTTGAGATATAAACCTACTTAATATTTTTTTTTAATATCTTTAAAAATCAGTTCACAATCTTGGAAGATATTAAGTAACATCTCAAAGCAGACAAATACAATGAGATATGCCTTAATACAATTATCGTTCTTGTTCAAATGTCTCCGTTTTTCACTATACCGCTAAACCACTTAACGCAAAAACTGTAGTACCACACACTCATTTTTGACAAAGAAACTTTCAGCGACACCAATGAACTAAGTAATAGTTTACAAGCAAAAATTATGCTTATTCATTGTTACAAAGTAGGTGTCTTCAATTCGAGAGTGAATCGGTTTCTTCGAGGCAAGTGTGCTCCATCGTAGACCGCATCATCGCTTAACATCAGGCGAGGTGACGGCCAAGCGCAAGCCTTTTTTTTTAACTTGTTTTATGCAATAGTCCTAGTATATTTTTTCTGCCATTCTGTGGCTGCTTCGTCTTACAAATAGGTATTAAAGTAAGATTTTGCAAACAAAAGGTACAAAGTAAGATTTTGCGAACATAGAGAAACTAAACTTACCCAAAGTGGTTCTATTATGTGCTACTAGATAGCAATGGTATCCGAACAGCGAACCGAGCGATATCGCGAACATTAGCGATACGAAGAACGCGAACACAATGTGGTACCGGCCCGCCGAAGCCGCCGTTCCGAAGTCTCCCTGAAAAAATTACATTTACTCAATATGAAATCTCCTCTTTCTGAATTAGAACAGCAAAACAATGGAACGCCTTGCCCCTGTCTGTTTCCGCAGCATTACAATCTTGGAGTGTTCAAGTCTAAGGTTAATAGGTTATTACTGGGCAAACGTGCTCCATCTTAGACCGCATCATCGCTTTCCATCAGGCGAGATCGCGGTCAAACGTTAGCCTAGACTGATGTAATTTTTTTTTAATTTTTTTGTAAATTTTCCTCATTTTGCTCGCCTTTAAAACGATTTTTATGGCCCAGTACCTTTAAGACAGTGAAAAGGCACTTTATCTTGGACCACTTCGTCACTTTCCATAAGGTGATTTGTGGTCAAACGCTGGCCCATTTCATCATCTATACTATAATATTATAAAGAGAAAAGATTTGATTGTTTGTTTGTTTGCATTGAATAGGCTCCGAAACTACTGAACCAATTTAAAAATTCTTCCACTGTTGGGTATCTATCTACACTATCTCCGGTTGACATAAGCTATTTTTTAAGTAGTTTTTAGTTGTTTTTTTCTTATTAGATACTAGTTATTATTATGTATTAAATAAATAAATAGCTATATTAAATTTTCAAAAAATTTGGGGTCTTTACTAAAACTCCAATAATACCCGTGCTAAGCCGGGGCGGACCGCTAGTTTAATATAAACCAGCCAAGTGCGAGTCTGGCTCGCGCACTGAGGGTTCCGTACCACCACAAAATTCAATATCGAAACTACTAGTTATAACTTGGTAATGAACAGAAACTTATCACCAACTCGCACTTGACCATTATTTATTATTTTTTGTTATATTTGAGAGCGTGTACTATAATCGTGCCAAATTTGACGTTTGTACATATTACCGTTTTTCCATTAGAGCTAATACAAAAATACGTTATTTGTGTGTTATTTGTGTACCCCACTTTAGTTTTTACTTTTTGACTTTTTTATTATTTGTTAGTTAATCCGCCGTAAAATTTTCACAGAATATGTAATGTTACGGCCCGTAACATTACATATTCTGTGAAAATTTCAACTGACTATCTATTACGGTTCGAAAGATACAGCCGTTTAAAGGTAGGACAGAGTGACGGACAGACAGACAGACGGACAAGAATAAGAAAAAAGTAATAGGGTCCTGTTTTTACCCTTTGGGTACGGAACCCTAAAAACAAGTAAGAACCACATGAAACCAAAATAAATTAATCGGAAGATGTTCCTTTGTTCCGGCATCAACAAAGTGATATCTCTAATCTTTATGCAAGCGTCGTATCCGTATACACTCATCTCTCACCTTGTTATCAAAGATATATATTGCGATTGCTACTAACTTATCTTTAGAGGCGAGCAAACTGATCTACAAACAAGCGTCATTTTTAAGTCCACGCTTCGACGAAAATAAAATGAATGGACGGGCCCAGAAGGAGCGCATTTTTTAAGACTACAAAAAGAGCGCCGGCGCTCGCTTCGTTTCAGTCGGTCTCTAGCCGTAGGAAGTGCGACACAAGACTATTGTTACATGATAACGAAACATCAGATTATTCTGACAAAATTATTCCTTCGTTTGCTTTCCGGAAGTGTAATAACACAAAAAAACCGCGATCTATTTTTTGTACATGATTATAATTAGTTGTTGAAGTATATATGTCCGACGGTTTTGGCTCTTTACTGGGCAGGTTCAATGGTTATGGCCCGTCCATTCATTTTATTTTGGTCGAAGAGTCTACGATCTAACACAATCATCCGGCCAGTCGCAACTTATGCATGTGAGACCTAAACGCTGACGCAAAAAGACGAACTTAAGGCCATCTTTTCCCACTAATAGCAATTTTGGTCATTCTAGTTTTAGTTTGTCTACTTCCATGGTTAGCGTGAGTTTGGCCACCAACTCGTCTGATGGTACGCGAAGGCGTGGTATTTAGTCATATTATTTAAGAAAAAACGGTATATACAGTACCCGGCATTAAGTAATGCACATCGAGCTAAAGAGGGAGATAATAGGCTAGGTGTCGGCTTTATAGAGCGTCGTCTCTGTCACACGATCAAAAACGTCACATAACGTACTGAGTGACAGAGACCACGCTCTATGAACTACCGACGCTGCGACACTAGTCTATATCTCCCTCTTTAGCACGATATGCATTACTTAATGCCGGGTACTGTACTAAGTAATGCTAGTCTGTGGAATGCGTTGCCTGAATGGGTGTTCCCCGATTGTTACAGTTACAATCTGGGTGTCTTCAAATCACGAGAGAATCGGTTTCTTCTAGGCATGCGTGCTCGTAGACAGCATCATCGCTTTACATCAGGCGAGCCGGCGGTCAAACGCACGCCTATTATAAAAAAAATTAAAACATACAGATAGGTAACGAATTCATGCGATAACGCATTCAACGCAGTTTAGTCTGTAATGTAAAAAAATATAACTAAAGACATTCCCAATGTGTTAAAGATAAAGAAACAATGTAGTGTCTCTAGGTCAAAGTTTAATAAACTTGACGATAGTTATCATAATAACTTATTTTGTGGGTGTTATCTTTGAGTCTATAATGTAAAAAAAAACTCTTAGCAAAGATATAAACAAACAAAAATTATATTATTTATAAAAAAAAAATAACTTTTTAAAAACAAGCTTTTTACTGAGTGGCGTCTTTTTATTTTTCTTATTCTTCTCAGCTAACCCTTTCATTTGATACCCATATCATGATAGTAGATAAGAAATATTTGTTCGCCATCTTGGAGCGTCCGCCATATTGAATTTAGTATGACGTCATTTTATTTTTGTATTCTTTTCAGAAAACTCTTTCATTTGATACCATTGACGATATAACCACTTGACTGCTCATTCCCCATCTGTTCTTTACCAAGTTATAATTGTGTTATACTTGAGCCAAGTATTAAATAGGAATGCGTTAAGCCAGAACAATAAATGTTGGTTGTATTTTGTGGTGGTACGGATCCCTAATGCACGAGCCCGATTTGCACTTGGCCGGTTTATTGTTTTCAAAGACAAAACCGAAAAGATCTGACTATAATATACAGGGTGTAAGGGGAACACTCTCGAAGCCAAAAGAAGGTAATTGTACTCAACATTATGAACCACTTTTAGTATGGGACCAATCCAGAACACGCAAAAAAAAAACAGGTGTTCCATACATTTTGTCGAGTGTCAATGACCGTTTTCTATAGAACAGCTGATATTTTTTTCGCGATTTCAGGGCTGGTCCCATAGTACCTTCTTTTGGCTTCGAGAGTGTTCCCCTTACACCCCGTATAGGAATTAGAGTGCTGTGGGGGTGGCATAGTTAATTAGTTAATATTTATTCTAATTATTAAAATATGTTATGTCAGTGTTTGTAGACCAACGTAAAAATAAATAAATGAATACGTATATGTAGAGTATATGTAATTATCCAAGCTTAGTAAGCATTAATTATTATTTTTTCAATTATTTGCAGTTTGTAGATGACTGTGCGTATATTTATCTTTGAAGGCCGGAATAAAGGTTAAATGATATCAGGTGATTATTCTATTTAGACTAGAAAGAATGTATCTACCTACAATATTAACTATTTTCACTACGAGATATTGCATAAAAATACTCCCGAGTCTATGCTATAAGGAATTCACAAATTCGACATTATTTTACATAAGTACATAATACTTCTAGTATCTATGATAATACATAATTTAGGGTGCGTTTTGAATCACGCCAACAGCGCCTATAACGCGTTAAGGTACATTTCACATATGACGGGAAATTCAAAATTCGTACTGTTTTCTTGTACTTGTAGCTAGGCCGGGGTAATTATTGTATATAACACGGTGTTTGTGCAAATCATTGGGTGTTATTTTCATTATCTTGTACAGCTATCAGTAACGCACCATAATATTACTTACATTTGTCAATAAACCATTTGAAACAGCAAAAAATTTTGTTTATCGACAAATGTAAGTTTTTTTTTTACATAGTAGATAGGCTTGCGCTTGGCCGCCATGTCGCTTGATTTTAAGCGACGATGCGGTCTACGATGGAGTACGCTTGCCTAGAAGAAACCGATTCACTCTCGACTTGAAGACACCCAGATAGTAATTGACAGGGAAAAGCCATTCAGGCAGCGTATTCCACAGACTAGCAGTTCGCACAATAAATGTGGAATCAAAGCGCTTCGTACGGGTTTTCGGAGTATCAACCATAAAACGATTTCGATTTTTCGTTCCCGCCGCCCTAGTAGTCCGATAGAAAAATAAGCATGTGTCCTAATGTTTAATTTATTACAGATAACCGGCTTAGCGATGAATACAACTAAATACATTACACATAATGAAAAAATTATTTAAATTGGCTGATAAATCTCTGAGATATGAATGTTTAAAGTTTAAGGTGGGGATGGAGAGGGGATGCTTTATCCCTTTCTCGCAAAGCGTGTGTTAGTATAGCATTTGTATGGCGCGCCTGAGGCGTGACGTCACGGCTCAGTATATTGCGCTCTCTGTCTAGCATGAAATCAAAATGCTTATACCTTATTTATTTTTGAACTAATTTTAATTTTGTTTTCGTTGGTGGGCTCTATTTATGATCAGCTTTCTTATGAGGTAATAAAAAAATATTAGACATCATGCCTGTTCATTAAAGATGAGAGATGATAAGTGATAAAGAGACCATGATCGTTTATAATAATTACCCGGCCTAGCTACGAGAGCAAAAAAAACTGTTTGAAATTTGAATTTCCCGCCATAAGTGAAATGTACCACCTAGAAAGTGTTCGTATTAGCGCTGATGGCGTGATTTGAAACGCGCCCTAAGATGTCTTGTCTTGCCTTGTCATGGCAATAACATGAACTTTGAGATCTAATAAACTAATCATAAGCAATAAACCTATTGACCTTGCTCTAATTATATACTTGTTTACTCACTATAGGTATGAAAGTATGGACACTGATGCGCTTCCTAAATGAAGATCATAAAAACTTGAGCCTATTATATCTTTAAGTCGGTAGGGAAATAAACGCGTATGCTAGTGTGCGTCTAACGCTTATTCAGTCAGTGTCCATACTATTGTGAGGCGAGAAAAAGAAAGAAAATTTTGTCATACATTGAGCAATTCCATGCACACTTGAGAAAACGTGCCATTTCGTAAAAGGTGATCACAGTTGGCAACTTTATATTCCTGATACATCTGCAATATAGATTACAAAAGAAGTATCTGTCTAAAGAATTCTACGAAGAGTTTGTCAATTTCTGAGGAAATGGCGGGTAAATAGTGACAGACACTGTTTTTTTTTTTTTTTTAGTAAACATGTAGTTGAAACATTGTAAATAAGCGTTTAGATAATTTAAGCACACTAACATACGCTAGTTTATCTATGAAAAGACGAAGAAAAAAAAACACCCAATATTGAGAATACTTTGGAAAGAATAAAATTGTAATCTTGATCTCACAGACCTTTATCAAGATAGACATTGCGAGTTTACTTTGCATGTCATTGTCTTAAGTTGGACAAATGCTCCAACAAGCACGCCGCATAATTCAGTTTGATCGCGTCATCTTGGCTGTAGCGCTTCAGATGTCAATACAAAAATGACAAATTGCGCCATTGTAAACTGATCGAAAGCAGTTGGCCCTGTGACTACAGTTAAACTACCACGAAATTGCATACGTAGTCCCAGCGGAAAAGTGTCGAATTTCACGGTGCCCGAGCAAGAAGTGTTTTTCGCTGATATCTCAAAAAGGGCTGGGCTTTACCGCTGGGAGTACGCACAACACGAAATTGCTCTCGTGACGTCATAGTTAGTACAAATAATACGGCACGCTGGGTTTTCATACAAATTGACGTGCTCGCGGAGTCTAACTTATAAAGTTCTATGGTTAGGGGTAGTAAATTTCACTCAAACATTGAACATTCTTTAGAAAAACATTTATATCTCGTTTTGGTGTCCTGGATAAAGATTTTTTTTTCTTATCGCTTTTATACAGTGTTTAAGCTGCATGTTTATTGTTACAAGACAATGCTTAATTACCACAATGTTTTAGTAACTAAATATGACGTAACCGATTTATTGCAGCCAAGGTGATCCATCTAATTTATTCATGGTGTCACTTCAATACAACTTTGGTTTTTAAACTAAGTAAACTCTATGATTATCTTACTTAGAAACGTTAGTTAAGTTAATCAACGCTTAAATGTCATTCGTCTCGATTTGAATTCAGAAATTGACAAAGCGTTTAATTTAATAACTTATGTTTCTAGACAAAAGCGCAAAGTTTGGCGTCATTAAATACTGATGCCTTATTATGGATGATTCGGATCGTAATCGCGATCGCATGCCATCTCACTTAAGCACGTGGTGCGAGTAAGTAGATGCGAACGGGACGGCATGCAATCTCGATCACGATCAAACTTCTATAATAAGGCCGCTGCTTATAGGAACCATAATTTTTTCGGAATAATAAGTAGCCTTTTTCATGCAAATGTTGGCAGTGAAGCTAACGGGCCGCCTGATGGTAAGCGATCACCATCACCAATGGATATATGTAACACCAGGGGCATCACAGCTACGTTACTGGCCTTTAAAGACTCCTACATGTTATCCAGTTATTAGAGCTACCTCCATACCAAACTTCATTAAAATCTATTCAGCTGTTACGGAGTTGAAAGCGAACAAACATACACACTTGCACATAACTTTTTCGCATTTAATGTTAAAGTAATAATTAATGTTTCGTCTATATTATATTGGGTTCGCGGAGAGGGCAAAGCCGAAAGGGGTCCATAGTACCCATAAATATGAACAACTTTTACACTGAAATCGCGAAAACAGTATCAGCTTTTCCATTGAAAACAGTATTGACACAAATTTTTTATTTGTATTTTTTTTGTTTTGTTTTAGTTTTTTGTATTGACACTCGACAAAATGAATGGAAAAGCAGTTTTTTTTTTTCGAAATTTTAGGTTTGGTCCCATAGTAAAACTTGTTTATAATGATTGGTACTATAGACGCCTTTAGTATATTACCTTTCCGCGTGACCCTGTAGAGAATAAATATTCCGAGCCCATATAGAAAAGCCGATAACCGATGGGGAAGAAATTTAATGTTCTTGAGTGGAGACCACGAATCGGAAGACACACCGTAGGTAGGCCTCCCACTGATGGACAGACGACATTGTGAGTGTCGCGGGCATCAAGTGGATGCAGATGGCAGGCTGTCGTTCAGTGTGGAGGTTAAAGGGGGAGGCCTATGTTCAACAGTGGACGATATTTACCTTCCAAAACCTGACGAAGTAGGGTAGCGTAGTGCCCATGATGAACAAACAGTAAACCAGCGCGTATCCAAGGAAGAGCATAAAGAACTTGTAGTTATGGAAGCAGACACAGTTGTTCACCCAAGGGCAGTGGTGGTCCATCTTCATCACACAGCGGGAACAGATGGAACAGTGGTGCGCGCGGTCGGGCTTCACTAGCACGCACCGGTTGCAATATCGGACGGACCCTGACATTGTTCTGAAAATATAACCTCTATATTTATAAAAGCACATTATAACACACTAGCGGTCCGCCCCTGCTCCGCACAGGTATAGGTATATAGCTTATTAAAATAGCCTATATTAGTCAGTGATAATGTAGCATTCAAATGGTGAAAGAATTTTTAAAATCGGTCCAGTACTTTTCGAAACATACATACAAATCTTTCCTCTTTATAATATTGTATAGATATATAATTCATATATAACTCACTTACTGACTGATCACGAATTCTCGAAAACTACTTGACCTACGAAGCTGAAATTTGGCAGGTTGATTCTTTTTAGGGTGTAAAGGTCCGCTAAGAAAGGATTTTGCTTTTTTTTTATGTCTATCATCATTTCAGCTATAGGACATAGGCCTCCCCCATCAATCTCCAAAAGGGACGGTTGGAAGCGGCCTGCATCCAGCGTTGGGGGGAGGTTGAAAATTTATATGATCATCCTGTTTTTTATGTTATGGAGACAAAATTTGGTATTCTGGTTAATAGTATAAAATAAATATTAACTGTTGTAATATTTTTACCCCTTGGTCGTCCATTTTGAGCATATTGTTTGCACTTGTGTGCCGGTCAATATTGAAGTGTGCGTTTGTAGAACTAGTAAGAATATGTCAGTGTATGCAATACGTGTTTACCTCGCCCATTCAGTTTTTGGCAGACCTTTTTTCGGTACTAGCTCGAATTTAAGGCAGATCCAAATATAATCAAAGCTTCCAAGCAAAATGTCATCAACCGAGTAGTGAAAAACAAGAAAAAGTTAATTTTGAGTCACTTTCACTTTATCAGTCACAATAATCAGTTGGTCTTCAAAACTAGGCCAGTAATATTATCTTCTTATCTTTCAACCTCAAGTCTGTCTAACCACCGTGTAATATAAACCAGGTACAAGCAGAGTCAAAAGTATTACTTTTAGGATATCACTAAAAGACACTATAACACAATTAATACAGGGTTACACAGTTCAGTGGTACTATGCCGAAAAGAGGTCTTTGAACTCATTGTTATGGACAACTTTTTCTATATGACCAACCCGGAAATTGAAAAAAAAACATAATCAGCTGTACCATACATTTTGTTAAATTTGTATGAAATTTTTCTACCAATAGCAAAGGTCAGGGTTGATCCCTTAGTCTCCCCTAGAAAATTTCATAATGATGAGTACAATAACCTCTTTTCAGCATCGCACCTTTCCGTGTAGCTTGGTACCAAAGTATTTTGTGATTGTTTTCTGCACACTAATTCAACTATTGTATCTACATTCAAATTTATGTTAGTCTATAAATCTAATTCAAGTACCTACTATGTAATACAAACATTGTCTCAATTCTAGGTAAAGAAACAATCCAACCTTGTCAAAACAGGTATGGTGTCGG
Organism: Agriopis marginaria; assembly: GCA_932305915.1. Taxonomy (NCBI): domain Eukaryota; kingdom Metazoa; phylum Arthropoda; class Insecta; order Lepidoptera; family Geometridae; genus Agriopis; species Agriopis marginaria. The sequence goes on from OW029933.1 coordinate 9,553,620, forward strand.
CAAAGCCCTCTAATATCTCTTTTTTGCTTTCCATATTGAAAAATAGTGCGCTGAACCGTCTTATTATAATTCGGAGTCTAGAATTGAGATAATATTTATTATTTAATATTAATGTGTACTCATGAAAATTATAACAGATATAACATTCTTATTTTAAGGAATTAATAATTAGAATGATGTCATACTTATATCATTAAAAAATAATTACGAATATGACATATTTATATTTTATATATATATTTGATAGCCCGTTGGTCGAGTTGGTAGTGAACCTGCCTTCTGAGCTTGGGGGCGTGGGTTCGATTCCCACCTAGGACAAACATTTGTGTGATGAACATTTGTGTTTGTTCTATATCTGGGTGTTAATATCTATTTAAGTATGTATTTAAATCTATATATGTATGTATATCAGTCTCTGGCAGCCATATCACAAGCTTTGCTTAGTTTGGGGTCAGATGACCGTGTGTGCAAAAATGTCCCGATTATTTATTTATTATTATTACTTATTTAACCAAAAATATGACAAATGTCATTATTATTTCATTAAAAAATAAATTACAAATATGACATACATATTTAACCAAAAATATGACAAATGTCATTTTTAATTCATTAAAAAATAAATGACATATATGACATGCTTATTTTACCAAAAAATCAGTAAAATATATGTCATACTTAGTTCACCAATAAATATTACAATTATGACATTCTCATTTTCCAACTTCAGTCAAAGGTTAAACTCTGACAGCTGCAATAACATTGTAAAAATCCGAATGAAAACATTTCCTATTCACATGATGATGATGATATCGGCTACCAACTACAATCGTTTGTTCAAAAAGCTAGTAAAAGTGATCAGAATTTCGGGCCATTAAACTATAAAAACGACTTAAAAGGGATTTATTGTAAAATTAATGTAATTTACCTTGTGACTATAGGCAGGTCTTTGGCAAAATTCTCTAAAATCGATCTCTGAGAGTCTTCTGTTTCGGCGCTCAATAATTTCTCTAGCTCCGCCTGAGGCAGTTTGTACTGAAAACAAAGTATTTACATTATAAATATATTCTAAATTTTTACTCAATCATATTTCGTACAATTAGAAATGCGAATTGTGACTTTGTTCCACTTTCACGCAGCAATAGGGCAATGGATCGACGTGATTTTTTGCATAGAGATACAAGTCGAGAGTGAATCGGTTTCTTCTAGGCAAGCGTGCTCCATCGTATACCGCATCGTCGCTTAATATCAGGCGAGATGGCGACCAAGCGCAAGCCTATCTACTATAAAAAAAAAACATAGTTCGAGGGTCAGTAAGTGACTTTTTATCCTGGAAAAATGTATCGTTCCTAAGGGAATGTTCACGAGGGTGTAAGGTTAATTTCACTAGTTATTATTCACCTCATTATTCACTGATAAAGTATCTATATGTTGTGATCCAATCATACAATAACACACTATTTTATAAACATTAAACATATTGGCTTCCAGCAATTTACAATTTTTCCACAATTTCTGGTATTAAAAGCATCCTATCCTAGGGTGAACACTTACGATACACACTACTTTCTTGCTAAATCTTGTCAATATTGATCCTGCCAGTAAACAGACATTGTTAGTTTTGTATTTATAACTCACGTGAGATGATTAAAATAAAACAGCAAAAATAGCAGCATGGCATACGAGTATACAATTTTTTTTTATATAAAGTTTTTAGAAACTAATAATAGGTGGTCCGATTTTGATGAAACTTGGTGAGACTCGAGACACGCTTGACTTAGGCAAGAGATATATATTATATAGCAGAAACATATCTAAAAAAAAAACTTCTATCAAAAAAAATCTAGCGGCACAGTACTTTCAAACTCTTAAGGCCCGTGTAGAAGGTCAAAACAAATTATATTTTTGCTTAAAAATTTTAATTTTTAAATAATTGTTTCAAAATTGTCAATTTTTATAATAGAAAAATATAACCACCTAATATTATAACTTGGTAATAAAAAGAAACTGAAAATTTTGAGGCAATTATTTAAAAATTAAAATTTATAAACAACTAGCGACCCGCCCGCCCGGCTTCGCACGGGTGTAATTTACGTGCGAAGCCGGGGCGGGTCGCTAGTTATATATATAAACCTTCAGTGAAAATATATCTAACTGATGGTGAAAACCGCATCAAACTCCGTTGCGTGTTTTAGGAGGAGTTAGTGGCCATACAGACATACAGACAGACAGACGCGGAAAGCGACTTCAATTTATACTATGTAGAGATTTGTTTAGTAGAATCGGGGCCCTGATGTACTGAATGGTATGATTGTAATGGTGTAATGGTGACTATTCATTATCTCACTTTTCACACAAAAATTTACTCCATTCTTTTTACTAAGAAAAGTTTCAAAGTCTCTGGACATTGAAACTGGGATGTCTCGTGTCCCAAGACTTTGAAAATGTCGAGGCTTCCCAAACCCAACCAGGTAGGTTGACAACTGGTAGTAAGCTTAGCATTTGGATTGTATTTAGACCTTCAACATAGTTAAAATATTCAGTGTTAGATTGTACTTTGTTAGGTTAATAAAAGCACTTTCCTGTTAAAAAAACCCATGTGTAATTTTTTGTGTATTAAATACATTTAGCCCGTTAGACAAATTACACACGCCCTTTACACAAGATAGTCTGTTGGTCCAGTTGGTAGTAAACCTACCTTCTGAGCTTAGGGGCGTGAGTTCAATTCCCACCTAGGACAAACATTTGTGATGAACATTTGTGTTTGTTCTATATCTGGTATTTATGTATGTATTTAAAACTATATAATGCATGTATATCAGTCTCTGGCAACCATATTACAAGCTTTGCTTAGTTTGGGGTCAGATGACCGTGTGTGCAAAAATAACCCGAATTATTTATTTTATATCCTAGGTTTTATAATAAACTAAATATGTTTAAGGAAAAAACTAATTATATTTAAAGATACGCTTATAATAGTGAGAAGGAAAACGCTTGTGTGAATAGTACAATAATTGAATTCATGATTCATGATCACTTCAACGCCTCATTGAGTGACTAATTGTGTCATTTACAACAAATTAGCACTAAATGAGAGTTAAAAGCAAAGGTATTTATTTTATAACTAGCTGAGCTGACAGACATTGTCCAGTCCAAATTTTACATAACTAAATGTTTATGTTTCGGCCTACATTTCATACAAAAATCCCATAGAAAAAAGCACGCGATTTTCCGTACAACTTTTCAAATTTTTTCACCCTAACAATCTTATTAGGATTATTCACAAACAGACTCCATAATAAGTTTGATGTTAGCTTAACTTGCTACATTTTGAGCCCAGGAGATCCGACTTTAGCTGTAAAAAGCTTATGCCCAGTAGGATTTACTTAACGCGCGACGCAACAGGGTAAAGATGCATTCTCTCTAGCTATTGAACCTAGCTACAGACTAGTGAACATATATTGTCGATGGCCTGATCAATCGCGTGGAAAAATTTTTACTTATGTGAGCCATTTGCTTACGCACCCCTTTACCTTTACATGCACTGCGTAAGGTACTTCGGGGGTTAAAAACATTGCTCGTCGATACGGTAGAAAGTAATTCATTCATCATTCATCGTCAGCCAGAAGACGTCCACTGCTGAACAGAGGCCTACCCCTTTAACCTCCACACTGAACGACAGCCTGCCCTTTGCATCCACTGGATGTGAAGAAGATGTAGAAAGTCATCATAATCAGCCTTTTAACAGTCCACTGTTGGACTTTTAGCCTACCCCCGAAAGGGTGATTGGGCCATATCCACCACGCTGGCCCAGTGCGGGTTGGTGGATTCACATACGCCATTCAATTCCTTCTCAGTACGTATGCAGGTTGCCTCACGATGTTTTCCTTCACCGAGAAGCCAGTGGTATGAAAATCCGTACATAAGCTCCAAAGAGTTCATTGGTACGGGCCCGGGGTTTGAACCCGCGACCTCACGCTTTTAAGTCTAGCGGTCTCCCAAATGGGCTACCACGGATGTAGAATGTGATGAGTTCTGCTACCACAGTGTGTGGTCTCCACAAATAACAATGACCCCATGAATCTGATAACCTTTATCTAACATAAACTTTGGCACACTTAGATATGCTACAGACATCAGAGCAGAGTATAGTTTATTTACAAAATTCTGTTTACTAACTTTTAATATTTCAAATAAAGTGTTATATCAGTGGTCCTAACCAAAAGATGTCTATTGCACTCATATTTTTTTCTCCTTATGTGAGAATTTTTGCATCGCACGTCTTGTGCTTTTGCCAGTGTCAACTATGGAAAGATTTTAAAATTTTACTATTGTTATTATGGTTAAAAAACTAGTCAGTCATGCAAAATAAGTCATTTCTTAGTAAATTGGTGGAAAATTTACAAAAGTGATTTTCTGTGATGTTAAGAAGTGATGTGGCTGGAAGCCAACCTAAATATTTTCATGTTTTTATCATTTTTGTGCTGTTTTTGTTTCCAGCTTTTTACAATCTTAAAGCAGCTGTCAAAGCTAAAAAAAACTCAGACCAAGTATCGGTAAATATTTTCATTAGTTTGCATTCTAACATGCACCTTCCTAATTTAAATTCAAACTCTCACTTTCCAAATGTAAATAATTTGCATCCTTTATGATTCTATTAATGGGTTGACCCCCACTGTTGTCATGTATAGGTAGTAACTTTGTTGTTCAGTCTTAACTATGACCTACTTTCACCCCATGAATAGTCTATGGGTTCATACTTTTTGGACAGATGTAAGAAAGAAAATAGAATGTCCATGTTTTGATTTCAGATCCATGCTGTTTAGTATAAGCTCAAAGGTGTTATCAACATACAAAAAAGTATTCTTAGAAGTTTTGATATACTTGTAACATGTTTCTTAGTTGAGTTTTCTTGGAGAGAGCCATGTGAACTAACATTTACATATCACAAAGACATGCACGAGTCTGTAAATCCATGGAGCTCTTACCTTGTCTGGTATAGGTTCGATGTTAGCGAAAATGGTTCGCCAATAGGACCAGGAGAACATGATGAGTAGAATATGGTAAGCTACCAGATATACACATTGTTGCACTGTACTCTGGATGGTAACTGCAAAGCAATGTTTGTATTAAAGTTATGTATTGTTTTCACTACTACATTACTGTGTTGTTATTCATAAGATACTAACAAATGCACAGCTGAATCACGTATGCGAAATAGCTCCATGTAATGATAGACGCTATCAATAGCACTGGTAACCACTTGAATGCTCGCCAACACCACATGTTGCACGTGCGGCAGGGTGCACAATATCCAGCCGGCGATGTCCTACTATTTTGCACTGATGAAGCCATTATTTATTAGTTTATCACGGGAACTAAAATACCCATGTTCATCTTGCAAAAAGACAATAAAAATAATTTGACATTTGTCTGACTTGTCAAACTTAAATCAAACTTCTTGCCAGCGTAATAAAATAAACTTAAAACTACTTCCGGTTTGCGTTACCGCGATACGATAGAAAATGAATGGTTTTTTTTTATTTTACGAAAATCATAACGATGCCCATGCGTGGGTGAGATTGGCCCGAGATAGGGATCAATGAGCAAAGGAGAGGCGGCCTATACCCAGCAGTGGGTTGATACAGGCTGACGATGATGATGATAGCGATGCCCATATTTTAGTCGATAATTATTGCTAGATTATTGCTGGCGGCTTCAGACTACACCACTAGTGCTTGCTACCATAGACAAAAAGATTGAATAAAAAAATAAAATAAAATATTAAAAAGCTGAAGCTAACGTCAAATTTCTCCTCGTACATAGCATCAAAAATTGTTGTTTTTTTTGCTTAGAAAATCACGAAATTTGGCCTATTCTGGAAATATTTAGAAGTAAATTATGGAGGTGAAAGAATGCAACGATTTGGCCGAAGAAGTAAGTTTAGTAGGGTTAGCAGCATTCTTAAAAAAGGGGAATATTGATTATTAACATTAAACCGGACTATGACGTGTTTCAGAATCAATTCATTGTGGACGATGTGAGCAAAATTATCAAAGAAGCAATAGAAAACTCGATTGGCGGCACCGCCTATCAACACAACAAAGTTAACCAATGGACCTCAGCTGTCGTGGAATCTTGTTTGGGCCAGTTGACCAAGTTACAAAAACCCTATAAATACATAGGTATGTATTCAAATATACAGTCTGATATGCATGTAAAGAAGTTCATTATCAACGTTTGCTGGACAAGATGTTCACCAAAGCTTACGAAATATGTTAATTGTTTGACTCTGTTACAGTAACTTGCACGATAATGCAAAAGAATGGTGCAGGACTACACACAGCGTCCTCTTGTTTCTGGGACAACAATACTGATGGCTCCTGCACAGTCCGTTGGGAAAACAAAACTATGTACTGTATTGTCTCCGTCTTTGGCCTTGGCATCTAATATTTAATCTCTTTCCAATTCTAATTAAGCTTAGACATGAAGCTTGTACTGCAGATTAAAACTTAACACAATCATATTAATTTTATTCCGTACCTAATTCTAGTATTATGAATTTTAAGATTTTGTGCAACTCACTTATTTTAAGTTAACTTAGAAAAATTCTTGATATATCACAATGTTAAAAATTACTTCAATTGTGGTAGTGGCACATGATTATGTTTTTAGTAAATAGTAAAACGAATGATAAATATGTACCTAGTAACTTCTCATGTTTCCGTAGTGGCTGACTTGTTTTATAGTCATTACTTAATTTAAGTAAGTAGGATATATTTTCGTACACAATAAAATATATGAACTTAATAGTGTTATTTTTCATGTTTCCTTCAAGTTCTGTAAAGATTGGAACAAAGGTTAAAGGGAGGGGACTAAAAGAAAAATACAGGCATTCAGGCGGGGCATTTGTGGTATAAAGTCATGTCAAAGAATACTTAATAATCACCAGTGTTTGGATTTGGGCTACTGCCTACCTGGGCCCCGATTCTACTAAAGAAATTGTATTTAATTTTTTAAATTATTGCCTTAAAACTGACAGTTAAAATTTTTTTTATACTAGAAAAATACCACAACCTAATATTATAACTTAGTATAAAAAAACTGTAAATTTTGAGGCAATTATTTATTAAATAAAATTGAAACAATTACAATTTAAAAACAATTTCTTTGGTAGAATCGGGGCCCAGGTACAAAGTTGATGTACCGATCACTGAAAAATGAACTCGGGGTGAAACACTAGTTCATTGTTCTATAGAAAAGAAAAAAAGGTCATTTTGAATTATGACGTCATGTTCCATAGAACAAATTTTATGGGAAATACTGTAACTAAAACGGTGCAAACGGAACCCTATTACTAAGCCTATGCTGTCTGTCTCTCCGTTTGTATATCAGAATATGTAATGTTACCAATGGATTAACTGAAAAATTATTATAAAGTAAGAACTAAAGGAGTGTCCCCATACAACAAATGTATTTTTGTAAATGTAATAAAACCGGCCAAGTGCCAGTCGGGCTTGCGCATTGAGGCACTGAGGGTTCCGTACCAGCACAAAATTCAACCATCAGTTATTGTTCTGGCTTAACGCGTTGAAGCAATTGCTACGCTGTCACATATTTAATACTTTGCTACAGTGACGCTCAAGTATAACACATTATAACTTGCTAATGAACAGAAATAAATACAAGCGTCAAACTTGGCATGATTATAGTAAACACTCAAGTAAACAACAAATAATAAATACTGGCCAAGTGCGAGTCGGTGACCAATTTCTGCTCACCACTCATTCTCGTACGAACACCGAAGTTAAGCAACGTCGGCCGCGGTCGGTACTTGGATGGATGACCGTCTGGGCATGATGTCTTTTTGCACTACTTTTTTGTACTTTACCTGAGTTTACAGTATATAAATAAGTACTTTAGTAGTAAAAAAATTATGTGGTGGTACGGAGCCCTCAGTGCGCGAGCGTGACTCGCACTTGGCCGCGTTTCCATGCAAACAAGTCAAATAAATTCTATATACAATATACCATTTTTTGGCAAGATAGAGTAGGTACCTAAATCATGAATAATATTTTTTTCTCTAGCTTATTCTGATAGGTATTCGTTTAATGCTGTTGACTGTTGTGCATGGCATAGTATTTGAATGAATGCTCTCGTTATGTTTAAGAAAAACAAATATTCAAGCGTTTTGGACTGGACACATGGATAGGGCACTCCACTTCTTTGGGTTGGGACTAGCAAAATAATAAACCACGCAAATGTTCTTTGGATGCATAATCTTATGTGTATAATCTATGGTTATGTAATATTTTTTTTAACTTTAAAATATCTCTCCATAAGTAGAAATAATTAATACTTTTATGCATTATCAACATCTCTTCAAACAAAAGAAGGTGAGTTTAATTCAACAAGAATTAGGCAATAGAACAGAAGAAAAAAAATAGTACAAGTACCTAAGTGCAATACTAGAGTTACGTCATATGAATGTTGGTATTTGATTGTGTTTAAATAGCATGATAAAAGCGTTTCGGCTTCGGACATGCATTTCCGTTACACCCGGTATGTTACATCAATAAGATGTTTAATACGTGACGGTGATTACATGCTTCATCCATTGATTACTAGTTATTTTATCCCATTTTAAAATTCGTTGTTTGGGTTTGAATATTAGCGCGCTATCTTGAGTGCTACATATTTGTGTCACGTGACCTGCATCGATCCAATGGTTGAGCGCTTCTCGGGTCCATTCAACTCGAGCACAATCATCGCCGGGGAGAGGGATAGGTACAAACTTGTACTTCACTACTCCGATTCTATTCATACATAGGAAATATTTATGTAGCGCCATCTCACTCTCACGTATTGAGAAATAATTAAATGAATGGTGAACGAGTGAAACGGGGATATGTTCGAGTGGAAATTATTGAAAGCTGGCCCAGTCGCTATGTAGAATTTTTTGATGTAGGCATGTGGGTGTTGTGTCGGGACGTCAAACGCTTGAATGATTATTATTTTCAAGTGAACATTAATTTTTGTGTCGATTGTCATTTGTTTAACTCTTATTGTGGTAATTCCGTGTGGTGAACATTCATTATTGTAGTTTTGTGACCGTGTACCATCTAATCTGGTGACGGTGTTAACAAATTGGAGGGGGGCTGCGAAAATACTACGATACAGACAGACAGTGTAGTGTAACGACGTTTTACAACTCAAAGTGTTCGTTCGCTCATAAAAATTTCTCATCTCGCGCGGGCGAGGCGGACTTCCATTTTGTTTTATTATGTGGTTTGGTTGTTTACACAGTGCGTCAAGTTCGGGACAATGGAAAGGCACGGTGAGTACCGCCCGAGCTCATGGCTCGTGTATTGGTAGATGTAGGTGTGCAGCCAGCGACTCTGCGCATGTAGGCCGCACCGCACATGACAATAAACATGCAACAGTGAATAAGTAATGGTATTCGATTTGTGCATCGCGCGCAGCCGTGCTGGTGGAGTGGCACGTTTCATCGCGGCTACACTCAGCTGGGACCATACGCACTAGTGAATTGATTTCAGTTCAATTTATAAGCATGCGCCGCTGGCTTGTGTGGCCAGCGTCGAAGTGCGTACGTCCATCGCCGCGTTTGCGTGCCCCTTATCAGCTGATTACATACAAGCTACTGCTGCACTGCCACTTGCAGATTAAAAAGTAAAAACACTGCCTCTATACACCTCTATATTTTGCTCAGTATACTCTCAATTGCCAGTAGTTCAAAATGGTTCAGATTCCAAATCAACATCAGGTAAGTTTGATACCTACAATAAGCATATAGGTACTTTTATCTAGTAAATAGAGATGTTTTCGGTATAGCTCGTCATGCTAGACATGAATCTATGATGTAGGTACCTAGGTATGTGGTAATTTTAGTATGCTGATTAATTTTATCAGTGTTTGTAATCGCTATGTATAATGATTATGTTGCACACAATTCACTTTTCAGATACACTGCAGAGTTAACATTTGATTTTAGAATAGACAGGGTTACACGATAAGGGTATACTAAGCTGAAAGGAGCTAATTGTTTATCTCATTATGACAGCTTTGTTAAGCGATGATGCAGTCTGCAATCGAGTATGCTTGCCGAGTAGAAACTATTTCACTTGTCTAGATTGTAACTATCAGGGAACACCCATACAGGCAACTCATTCTACAGTCTAGCCGCTAGTGGTTCACACTATAAAAGTGGAATTAAAGTAATTTGTTTGGGTTTTCGGAATATCAATGGTGCCGCTTTTTCGTGCCCGGTCTGGCTGTCTGATAGAAAATTGGGCAGGAAGAAATGAGGTCATGCAGATCTGATGCACACTTCCCGAAATGTATTCGATGAAAAACCAATAGATTAGCAATTTTTCAGTGATGTTTAAGGCTTCGTAGCTTAACATGTACAAGGGATTAGATACTGATGAGCTTTATGGCTCATATCTCATTGTATTCTATGCATGACCGAACCCTTTTAGCAGCCAGTTGAGCTTTGCTCTCAATCTGAATTTGAGAATTGGTTTTAAAATGCTTTGTTACTGTTTTGGTATAATAAATTGATACATTAATAGGAGAAGCCATTGGCTCCCGTCACACAGTCTCTGACTAGTTCAGGAGCCTCTGGGATCATTACTATAGCTTAACATAAATTATGCCCGAATAAATGATTTGTATTTGTATTTCGTTCAGGAGGGAGTTAAAGGGGGAGGCCTATGTTCAGCAGAGGACGTCTTCGACGTCCAAGTCCAAGATACCATATAAAATACAAGATAAGATATCATCATTATGAATAACTTTTACTATGGGACCAATCCTGAAATCGCACAAAAATATCACCTGTTCCACAGAAAAAGGTCATTTACACTACAAAATAAATGGAACAGCTCAAATAGCTGATTATGGAACATACTGTCAAACTCACAACCCTCCTCTTGCCGTATTTTTTTTATTTTTATTTTATAGCCTTTTATGCTGGTCAATTTTCTTGCCTCTCATCTTGCAATGATGTCAATTATCTATTTTACTGTAAAATTCATTAATTATTATTTTTATTATTTAAGTATTTTAGATGTCAGATTTTCATAATATCCTCTTGCCGTAGTTGGGTATAAATATCTATAAGTCATCAAAGTGCCTGCATTTAGCTAAAAATCATCTTTGATTAAAACAAAAGGTGACTGGTAAATCTGTGTCACAGTGTAACAGCTTATAAGTGGGTCCCCAAAGGATGTAAAACCTGTTCCTTCCACAGACTTCTCACTGACTGAATAACTGAACATAATAATATGAGTCATAGATTGAGCTGTGAGTAAACAAAGGGTGTCGCCTGAACTGCGGTAACCAAAGATATTGATTTCTGACATGAAGGATCATTCATGATTAGGGCTGCTATCAGTTCGGGTTTCCCTTCCCTGGTTTTGTCCTATTTTGATAGATAGACATCAAAGTCTCACCATATTAAAGTCATTAAGTGGGTAATTATTACCGAATTTTTCAAATCGGTTCAGTAGTTTCGGAGCCTATTTAATGCAAACAAACAAACAAACAATCAAATGCCGCCAGCATGCTGGGTACGCTGCCAACTGGTAGTGGGCTTGAGCATTTGGATTGTCTTTAGACCTTCAACGGTCTATGGGCAGTTTAACTGTATTTGTAGTTTTAGTTTTAGCTTGTATCTTGTTTAGTTAATAAAGGCGCTAGCCCAGGAAAAAAAACAATCAAATCTTTCCTCTTTATAATATTAGTATAGATGCCATTGACCTTAATTCTTGCCGTTTCTTACAAAATGTATGGGAAAATGTTTTTTTTTCGTGAATTTTTACGATATTTTAATACTTATTCTGCTATTCGGGGTGGAGAAAACCAAACTAACCAAAGATCATGACAATCGTTGTATTTGTTTGTTCCTCTTTCACGCAGCAACAGAGCAACGGATCGAGCTGATTTTATGTATGGGTATAGTTCAAGGGCCGGAGAGTGACATAGGCTACTTTCCATCATCATCTTCATCACTATTTTTCTTTACTATGCGGGTGAAACCGCGGTGCGCACTTAGTAATTCATAAGAATTTCATTTATTTATGTTAAATTGATAATTAGAAAATGGCAAAAAAGAAACCAATACATTATTTAGAATAACCATAATGCCTATCTATACTTACATGTCGATATAAACTTTGAAGCTGGTGGGATTATTTGGACCCGTTTGGGAATAAGACCTATAGAAGGCCAATTGTTTTGTATAATTATTGAGAAATAAAAGGCAATTTTTTTTTCTTTATGATTTATGATCAATTTTACAATTATGATCGACTTTACTATGGAACCAACCATTCGAGAACCATCACGGTTGGTTCCTTTGGGAATACTAGTAATCATAAAAAAAAACATTCTATTCCATATACCTACCTACTTTGTTTATTTAAAGTTAATGTTTTTTTTTTCAATGAAACAGCTGTTATTTTTTTGTGATGACAGTCTTGGTCTCTCAGTAAAAGTTGAACATTATGATGAGTACAATGACCTTCTTTCGGCTTAGTACCACCATTCTGTATAAAACAATAAATTGATTTAATCGGGTCAGAATCTTCGACCTAAATAAAATGAATGGACGGGCCCATAAAAAGCGCATTTTTGAAGATTACAAAATGAGCGCCGGCGGTCACTTCGTTTCAGTCGGTCTCTGACCGTAGGAAGTGCGACACGAGACTATATTGTTACATGATAACGAAACATTTGACAAAATTATGCCTTTATGTGCTTTCCCGAAGTGTAAATACACAACAAAAACCGCTGTCTATTTTTGTAAGTTTTGTAACAAAAGTACTGCACATGGTTATAATTACTTGTTGAAGTATATGTCCGACGGTTTTGACTCGTTTTTACTAAGCAAGTTCAATGGTTATATCCCGTCCATTCATTTTATTTTGGTCGAAGGTCAGAATGAGAGAACAGAATGAACAAAGACGGGCCTCACATTCTAGGGAACATGTCTGAACTTGTTCAGTGTCTAAATCTAAAGGTACAATGCTTTTATACCTAGTCTGTTGATGAGATTAGTCAGCCAGTGGTTTTACGTATACCTATTCTATAACAGTAGGGATATTTCATAATAGGACAACATAATAGAACTTATGTGACAAGTTTTAAAAGATATCTCGCAATATTTATTGCAGCTTGTTCTGCAAAAATTTAAATATTTGTTAAAAATCTGTTCGTTTGCCCCTGGCGAAAAGTAATGTATTGTTTTGTCCTTCTTGGGTTATTCGTCATTGTTCTTGGGCAGATAGGTAATAATGTCATCTGACATGCGAAATTGTCATGTGTAGTTTTTTCTTCTTTCAGACTAGGTATAAATCCGGGGAAAGCCAGGATGCGATTTTATAGCATACTCTGAAGAAACCCTCATTGATATTATTTATAGAAAGTATTTAATTGCTCATCAGTTTTATATCTATCAACTTACAGCATTTAGCAGTGAAAATCCTAATTATGTTTTGGTCACAAATATTGTTTTATTTGGTATACACTTAATATTTTTCGACCGACTACAAAAATGTCTATTCTCAATTCGACTTTCGATTATTATTCAATTTGTATATTTGTCACGCGATGTCCTCGCAGATTGTAAACCGATTTTAATGTTTTTTAGGGTTCCATACATCAAAAGGAAAAAAGAAACCCTTATTGATCCAATTTGTGGTCCGTCAGTTTTTATTTTTTAATTTATTAATTTTGTATGGAACCTTTAGGGTGCGAGTCCTACTCATTTATTGCTTGTAAACCGTGGGGCTCAGTAATCCTTTGTAATTTACTAGCAACGCCCCCGGCTACTCACGGGTGTAAGTCTTATTTTTTTTACACCTTGGTTTTCATTATTGGAGTTTTAGTAAGGATCCGTATTTATTATTGAAACTGACTGGTTTTCACACATTTTATTTATATTACACGGGAATTAAAAAAAAAAAAAAAAACACAAAGCGAGACGCAGCCGCGCGCGCGCATTCACCTTGAAAAAGGCCGTCTAACGCGGTTGAAACTATATTCGGAGTAACCGGCTTTATCTTACGTGAGTAATTCCCGTGTAATATAAATAAGATCCGTATTTAAAAAAATATATAGCCTATGTCATCCGGGGATAGTGTAGCTTCCCAACAGTAAAATATTTTTTTCAAATCGGTTCAGTAGTTTCGGTGCCTATTCAAGGCAAACAAACAAACAATCAAATCTTTCCTCTTTGTCATATTAGTATAGATTTAAACTCAAATGCCAGTAGGTAGAAGGGTTTCAAACCACGCATATACTGCGAACCAAAAGTTAAAACCTGAACAGAAACAATATAAATTAGGTATTTCAGCTTCTACTTTTTATCCAGGGGCGGCTAAAATGAAACAAAAGATAAAGAGGCTTTTTAGCCCCAGGTTATTGATCCGAGCTAAATCTATTTTGGATTACCTACCTCGAATTAGATGAGCTGGGAATGTGAATGCATTAATACGAAAAAGCATTTTTTTTCCCTATAAAAAGGACTCGTTCTGAAAGTCGATTTAATCGGGTAGATCTGGCTGTTGGCATTGGTTAGTGGAAGTCTGAATGTATAATATCTTGTAATTCTGCGACACGCTTGCCGTAGCTATATATGTTTTTAGAACCCTAAAAACTAATGACTTTACACAACAGCATTTATAATATACTAGCTGTGCCCCGCGGTTTCACCCGCATGGATTACTTACTCCATATATCATCAGCTATCTGCTAGTAAAAGTCCCGTCAATATGGCCGTCTAGCCGTTTTGTGGAGTCCATAGGAAACATACATACATATTACACACATCGATCGCCTTGCTTAATGGTATACGTAATTAGTGGTAATATAATAGTGTTTACATGCAAAACTACGAGAAGTAATCATATTGATAAAATAAACCCCAAATGCGAGTCGCACTCGCAGAGGGTTCCGTACCCAAAAAATTTGTTTAGGATCTTTAGCGTGCGCCTGACTCCGACTTGGCCGGTGTTTATTATCTGTTGTTTGACGTTTGTATGCATAGAACAAAGCGAAAAATAAGTTTTAAAAACACGTTTTTTGTGCAGGGACCCTTTATTTTTAACTTTTAGTTTTTATCATTACAGATAGACAGCGTAAGTAAGCTTAGTAACAGAGTCCCGTTGATACCCTTTGGGTACAGAACCCTATAAAATAAATATGTTTCTACCATTTCTATAATGAAAATTATTACTTAATTTGTACTTTTGCTTACACAATTACCTTGAAATATAATGCTAAGCATAATAATATAAAGTCTTACAAAGAACTGTCCAATACTCAAAAGGATGCCATTGGGCATCCTAGTATTGACTCATCATTATGAACTACTTCGAAACCTGGGGTTCAAAAGTCACTTAGTAAAAAAAATTACTAAATTGTTTTAACCTTAGACTAAGATTAGACTAACTTTCGTCTCCCAGTATTGTGTATAATAGCTTAAGTAAATTCTTTAAGGTTAACAAAAAAAATTGTCAAATACAATAAAATTCACGGACACTGGTGACCGTAAAATTGCATATTAAATATATATTTTAAAAAATGACGAGTTCCTATTTATCATTCTGGCATGGAACCCTAAAAGTGTAGCTTTATTTCATGTTCGTATTAGATGATATTAGGTAACGTCTTATACGTCATATATATATTTTTTGTATTTATGAAAACAAGTTTTGTGTTCTATTTCGCTACGTATAATAAAATAAACTAGTAATGGTATACCTAGTTTGGTCTGATTCTAGTAATTAGGTCCATAACACGTTTTATTACCTTTATTCTTCCTAAAATATGTATTTGACCCGGCACGCCATCATAACATTTCTCTTTTGTTTGTCTAATCTGAGGGTTTATCCAAGAAACATACGAGTCTAAATAGGTGCTACTGTGCACATAGCAGCTAAGCAGCAAACTTGCCTATCTTTAGTTTACGGCTAAGCCCAATTTGTGAGGTTTAAAATCTTCATATTCAACGACCTGCGTCAGAATTTTTTGTTACCATTCGCACTTTTTTTTTGTGAAGCTTGTACCTAGAACGTGAATATTGAGTCATAACTTCGTTTTGTACGGAGTTTGGTTGCTATTAGAATCTCCTATCGTTGGATGGCTCAAGGATTTCCCCGAATCATTTATCGGCTAACATACATGATCTCAATAATAAAGAGGTGCTAGGGTACATGTTTCGTTACAGATTTACAATCTACGATTGACTACGCGCTCAGAATACATTTGGCATTATTTAAGGGGTGATCAAATATCATGGGATGGAAAGAGGTGTCAAACAAATAAAAGCATGAAGTTATATGATTATTTACGGAATATTTACCGTGGTAAGGTAACCCGTGGTATCCCGTAAATAATCATATAACTTTAGTGAACAACCGTGATAGTTTAAAACAGTGTTTTAAATAAAAGTATGTTTTTTATTGCAACTGAGCGAAGTACTACGCGAAACGGAACGAAAACAATCACGAAATGTAACGTCATTGCGTATAACATTGGAAAAATATGTGACATGACGGTTGCAGGCCTACGGAACCCTAAAAATACAGTTAAATTGGAAACCTTCTTTTTGAAAGACGGTTGAAAAAGCCCGTCTCGTTTTTTTCTTGGGTACTGCCTTGTTGGTTATTTGGGCAAATTCTACCTACTTGATTTGCTGTATTTGGCATGGAGTATTTTTTTTTTTTATATGCTTGCGCTTGGCCGCCAACTGCAGTCTACGATGGAGTACGCTTGCCTAGAAAAAACAACATCCTGCTTTCTAGCATGGGACTCTATCCGAGACATTTAATATAAAAGCTCTAGCTCTATTCGGATTTTCTTGACGACGCGAGTTTTTAACCAAAGAGTTTTTAACTACGAATTTCGACAGCTTGCTATAGGTAATTGCACGGTAATTGGGTACTAAAGTTATCAAAACCAAAAAAACAAAAACAAAACAAACATTTCAGAATAAGGACAGTTAGACTGTCCATAGACCGTTGAAGGTCTATTTTATGTATTTGTAGTTTTAGTTTTAGCTTGTATTTTGTTTAGTTAATAAAGGCACTCATAAAAATAAAAAGAACAAGGCCCATTCTTTGGGCAATAGAGTCACCCCGTACAGAGTTTATAGTGTGACATCAAGCTGCGCCATAGTGATGTCACTGTAATCATTCCACCTGACCGTTTCGGACCGCTGGCTTTTCACTTTGAATTAATTAACTATATTGTGCTTTGGACAGTGTAATCTGTACATTTTAAACCACAAATTTGAATCATCGTTACCAAGAATTACAAACAAAGAAATATAGTTATTTTTACAATAAATGTATGACTCCGACTAACCATTGGCTGCGTTGAGCATGCTCGGAGATTGGCTCCGAACTAGTTTTCACTGTTTCCGAAGTCAATGACCTCCAATGTAATTCACTCAAATAATGCCAAAATGAAACAAAAGACAAAAAACGAAACGAACAAAAAAAAAGATCAACCAACTGTGTTTCAGTTTTGAAGTTCGGTATGGTAAACCATCATGTAACTTGGCCATTGACTTAACCCACACTTAACCCTATCAATGAACTTGGCACACTGTACTGTGTCTGTGGCAGAACTGTTTACCCCACAGAAAAGAGAATTTAAACCTTTTCTTTTCTGTGGTTTACTCACTATGTGTGTATATGCGACATTTTTTTTTTGGTTAGATTCGAAAGAACCTAAGGATTCAATTTCCAAAAGGGTCCATTAAATAAAGTAATACCTTAGTCTACCAATGCTACTTCCGCATGGTAGCGTATTGCACCAACGAGTGCATTCCCAAGAAAGGTTTAGGTACGTCAGGCAGACAGACGAACATAAAAAAACAAAGCCAAAACCTTTTACAGCGCAATGGATAGGACAAAGAAAGTAGGGCGGCAAAAAAGTATGGAGGGACTGTGTGAAAGGGTGTGACTGCAGGGAGAGAATGTAGATGACGGCGGATATAAAAAATTGGTTAAGGAATACCTACGCGCTTTATCAACCTCACTTGAGAGCTCCTGGAGCTCCAGCTCTTTATGTGATTTTTATGCTCTTATGGCATGTCTGATCTAACTGTCCATCTTGGTCAGTGACATCACGTGTGCGCAAGAATAGGGTCCCAGGGTAGGAATAAAGTAGTCTTTGCGGTAGGAAAACAATGACTCAAAAGTACTTTAGGTCCAATGTGAAAAATCTATTATTTTCCCATACTTGTTCTTACGGTTGTTGATATTTACTAAATGTCCGTGAACGTGCACTAGGGATATAATGAGGTGAGACAAATGTATTTTCGTGTGGTTCCCAAAACTCCATAGAAAGTCTCCACCACCTTACTAGGGCATGACTTAAACTGACTGACTGTGAGTTTTATTCTTGTTGAACATCTCTTCTCTATCTCTATCTCTTCTCTACATATTATAAATTAAAGTAGCTTTCCGCGTCTGTCTGTGTGTATGGCCGCTAACTCCTAAATCACGCAACGGCTTTTGATGCGGTTTTCACCATCAGTTAGATACATTTTCACGGAAGGTTTATATATATAACTAGCGACCCGCCCCGGCTTCGCACGTAAATTACACCCGTGCGAAGCCGGGCGGGCGGGTCGCTAGTATCTAATAAAACTTAAATATTTCAATAATTGACGCGGGCAAAAGCACAAGCCGTGCGATGCCAAAATCCTGTCAAGAGGGAAGGGAAAAAAGTACTTCAGGGAAAGATGCCTACGAAAATATTCCTAGTCATCCACCCACCAGCACCAGTTTGGTATGAATGTCGTTAGTTTTGTTTACTTTACTGCCTTTTGTGTTATCGGTCTGACCACACGTTTTATTTTTAATTGAAAGGAACACGTGATCGGGAAAAATACTAGGTAGGTTACTTGCAGTTATAAATCAAGTTTAAAAAACAACTGTACGAGTTACATGATTAAAATCATTGAATAGACGTCCGTTGGTCGCATAGATGATTCAACCCACGGAACACTATTACTCCTAACCTGTTATCTTCTATCTTGTTAACCAATTCATTCTCTTGGCAAGCGATTTCCCAGTATCTAAAGCGCCGCCAATGATTGTTTTTCCACAAAAAGCGGCGTGCAGTCATCGCCGTACGCATTATAGATCCTAATTACTTATACCTACTATCGTAGTACTATCGAATATTGAATATACGAATCGAATTCGAATATTGAATGACGAAAGTACAACGAGAGATAGTATTATGACGCTTATACTTCCCTATGCATTCTGATTATAGCACATCAAAGACTATCTTAGCTTTACCTAGTCTGTGTAGCCCATAACAGCTCAGGACTTCGCCCCTTGATTGATTCTTGTTTTAATGTTTGATACCTATTATAATAATTTATATCATTAGTGTCATTCGTGTTTGTACGGTATTACGTATTAATTGAAATAAATAAAAAACTCTAGATCATCTTTTAGTCTCTTCGTCATCCTCATCATTTCAGCTTATCATATTCCCATTGCTGGGAAACAGGCCTTCTCTCAGAGAGAGAGGATGGGCCCTAATTAACCATGCTGGCCAAATTCTTGTTGAGAGCTGATTAGTCTCATATGAGCATGTAATCTGGACAGCACAAGAATCTTGGTCATCCAATGCTGTGATATTCAATGATTTGCCCATCTCCTCGGTTAACTAATAAAGTGTTTTTCTTTTGTTTTCAGAGTATGTGTGGTCGCAATGAGTGAAACCCGGTGAGGGGCGGTGATGCAGCGAGCGCACGCGGGCGGCTCACAGCAGCCGCAGGCCTCCGTTGCCGCCCGAGCGCCCCTCTACCGTGCACACTCTCTCTACCCTGACATTGACGACCAGGTACAATCATAGCATCTCTGACTCTTTATGTTAAAGCTGAGATCTTACAACTCGTGAACGGGTGCTGCTTGCGGGAGTTGGACTGCTCGGTGTATACACGCAACATAGTAATAAAATTGTATTCCTCTTTTATAGCCATTAGATTCATGTTATATTAGCAATACTTAGTTGAAAAAAATTACTGTATAAGTTAACATAGAGCACAGACCAAGGAGACTGTAGTGTAGAGTTGCAAAAAAAAAAAACCAGATAATTACTTTTATCTTGACCGTCCCTACGGAATTTATTATTCAAACTTCCTTCCTCGTCTTCTTTCCGCTTGGTGACATACCTACCTAGTAACTACTCAACTGTACTTTCCTGACTGCGAAACTTGAAAAACCCACAAATAAATGCCCTAACATTAAGCTATCCGTTAATTTTGTTTTGCTATTTCCCCGCCTACATCATGGTGATAGGTACTTTTCAGTTAATTGGCAGCTATAAATATCCAAATCAATATTATGTTGTCCTCAGTGAAGTATCTATGCGGGTAGGAAAACTGCAGCAAGGTCGAAATAGTAATTGACTATCTTCACCACATCATGCTGATGTTAGTTCTACTTCCTTTCAGATCCCTGCATCGGTGATCAGCAGTGTTGGCACAGTGAGTCTATCGCAGTCTTCTTCGAACCCCAGTTCGAATTTAACCATGGCCAATCCGACTAATCCTGGGCATGCGAGTAGCGGCAACGCTCCGCAAACAAGTTCCCAACAGATTCCCAGTCAAGCCCCCGTGCGTAACCTGCCTAAGAAACGGAAGTACGACCCCTCATCGCACGAGGAGCAGAATTGCGCAAACAACAACACAGTCCCGGTTCCACAAGTAATTGATTATCCGCCTCAAAGCCAAAGCTACCAGCGCACCGTGCTACAGCCTTCGCCGATCATAGCTCAGCATCCGTCCCCGCCTATAGATCGGCAACCTTTCTCCATCTACCCGAACATTGACTTGTCAGAATGGCGAGACCATAGAGTGCTGGCGAAGCAGCGCAGTTACTACGTACCAGGGGTGATACGACAAGCCGAAGGCTGCAAAGTAATCGTCGAGCTGGACGGGTACGAGAATGAACCCGTGGAGTACTGTGACGTGTTTGGGATGCACAAGTTTGACGTCATCAGCGACGCAAGCCCGCAAATGAGCCACTTGCCCATTGGATCGGCGTGTGTGGTGCGCACAACGGACTCAAATAGGGAGAATGTGCAGAATGTCTTTGTGAAGGCATTCGTGCTGCAGGTGCTCAATTCCCCTATTCGGATACGGGTCAGGGTGAGTAAATATCCTCATACTTTTTGCAGATTCTTCCACTATTTGAATTTTACTTTGTAATGAATTTATTTTTGAATCCATTCTGTATTACACCATGTGAGTTGTTAGCATTTTAGCCCCCTGAGTCGAATCCTAAGGTGGCTGCGCGGTGCGAGAGGGGCGAGCAAAATGAGACTCCTCCCGCACCGCACAACTAATTCAGCAAACTATTCATAGAAAGATATCGATCTTATTCTAATTCAAAGTGCGGGTGATAAGACCTGCACGGACATCCCGCTTGGGTTGTATTTTGCACAATATGTGCATAATACGCTTGTAGTTTCTGTCTCACTGACATAGGTCATTCATCATACCCCAATGCTAATATTTAGGCCACTGTTTATGTGTTGTTTCGTTTGTTTCTCATAGGTAGTGGACGGCGAGCTTTGCTCCGGTAAGGAGACGCTAGAAGTCAGGCGTTCCGACATCCGTCTCCTGCAGCCGCCGTGGGCGGACGAGCTTGAAGATGCAGACTCGCACGCCGCGGCCGCACTCCACGCGCATCAGATACGCATCCCGCACATGCCGGCACAGGTGAGACTGGGAGTGCTGCTACGCCAGAGTCGGGCAAGGATTCACGCAAAATAGGCTAGAGTTGGGCGAAGGTTCGAGCTACTTAGGCTGGAATTGACGCAAGACAGGCCGGTCTCAGTAATAGTAAAAACGGGTTTGACGCGAGTCATACCGCAGTCTGTTGCTGTCTAGCCATATTGCTCGTTAGCGAAATAATTTTGTCGCTGTAGAGTCGAAAGTGTTCGGTGTATTACGGTGCAGCAAAAACAATGAGAGTTACCAAACAAAAAACCAAACGCATTCCTCAAAATTCCGCTAAAGCCCGTTGCAGACGATGCGCAATATTGGCGCAAATTTTACTCGCGCCAGTTTACTGCGCATAGTTTGCAACGATCTACAACGCTGCTTAGTGCCGGTTATAGTAGAAGTTGCTTAGTACCCGTTGCAGACGATGCGTTGTACTCGCGCATGTATTAATCGCGCCAGCTTATTGCGCATCGTACAAGTATACCTGCTCTAAATCAGATAATGTTTACAATACATCAATAATTCACGTCAGCAATGACGTAAATCGCGACAACTACCTACCTATCACTTTCAGATCTAATCTATTCATATCTGTTCGCAGATGGGCGGCGATAACTTTTACACGTCGTCTCCCAACCCTGGACTGGGCGCGGGCGTGGTCACCGTGGGCGCATTGTCCAACACATCCATGGATGATTTACGCATGAAGCATGAACGCGCTTTTGACGACTACGGCGAAAGCGACGACGACTTACGCAGAGAAGACATCATGTTCCCTAATGATGTTTCTCACGTCGGTGAGTACTTAGGTATACCTACCTTCTACATCACGACGAATTTTTGAATATTTTTTTTTCTTAAATTTAGAGTAATTGTCAACCTTACATAACAGAGATAGAAACAAAAGAGCGAGTTATAAGTTTCCACCAATACAAACTAATTGTATGGTTGGAACGTTGATATTATTACATGGATAGAAGATTAAAAACAAAATATTAATGATAGCTAAAAAAGATCAATGACACTCAAAAGTTAAGATTCGATCTGCACTCACAAAAAAAAGTGTGTGACCACACGACAGAAGTGAAAACTTCACAAGGTCGACTATATCTTTCTCGCTCCCTTAGTCGACTCGAGCCGACCTTACCCGAACGAGCGATTTACCCCTTTATCTGAGCGTGACGGTCACGCGAGTTCAGTGCTTTTTCCCCATCCCAAAAAGTGCCCAACGTGCCTAAAGAAAAGTTTTAACTTCAAAAAATAGTTTTCAAAGCATGCATTTTATTATCAGCCTATCATGTTCCCATTGCTGGGACATAGGTTTTCTCTCAGAGAAAGATAGATACTATGGGTCTTAATCTACCATTATGTGTAGTTTCGATGCGATGGCATTGAAACTGCACAATTTTATTTATGTCATTGTTGCTGGGCCGGGGATCGAACCGGGTGCTGTCAGACTGTAAAGCACACATGCTACAGCTCGGCCACCATCGCTCATCACTTATCATGCTTTCTTATCTGATTCCGAGAGTTATCAGCCTCATAGCGATGATTATGATACCCTCTTTTAGCTTACCTAAGCACTATGCACCAAGTTTTGCCGCCCCCTAATTTTGCCGAACTTGACCTGGGCCTACTCAGCTTATAGGGAAATCTGCCTCTGTCCATTGGTCCCTTCATCTCCAAGTGTCATGTTAATGATTCGGTTGTTTCCAGATTGCAGCAACAGCAAGCGCAGCAGCCTGCAGAGCCGCGGCAGCACCTCCAGCTTGCTCGAGCGCAGTCTCACTCCCAGATCTCAGCCTCCTACTCCTAGGTAAAAAAAATTTTTTTACGTGGATTCTTATCCCGCGTTTGACCACCAACTCGCCTGTTGGTAAGCGACGATGTGGTCGAAGATGAAGCAGACAGACTTAGAAGATACCTATTCACTCTGCCATACCGCTAATGATTTTTAGTCAAAACGTTCCCTATGTACGCAGCAGTTGCTCATGGTGTCCAAAGGTCTTGCAATTTTGCGCCAGCCTTGAGTTTTCTTTTAAATTAGTTTATTGTTTAATTTCAATATATAGTGTGTGTTCTCAAAATAAACCGGCCCAAGTTGGGCTTGCCACCTCGCCTAGGGTTCCGTAAAACCACATAACGTGTTAGCTACTAAAGTACAAAAAAACAGTGCAAAAAGACAACATCCCATCAACACTCAGGCGGTAACCCATCCAAGTACCGGCCGCGCCCGACGTTGCTTCACTCCGGTGATCGTACGAGAATTGAGCCGTACCTGGCCGTACCGAGCCTCCTGTCTGAGCCTACTGATGTACCTTTTAGGTACGGAACCCTAATAACAAATTCTATACTCAAAACCATCTTCAAACTTTCAGATCTCAAGCGGCAACCCCGCACAAATACAAGAAGGGTGATGTGGTCTCAACTCCAACGGGCATCCGTAAGAAATTTAACGGGAAACAGTGGCGGCGACTGTGCTCTAAGGAGGGATGTACTAAGGAGAGCCAACGGCGCGGGTACTGCTCGAGGCATCTCTCGCTAAGAGGCGTCACGCGCTCCTCGAATACGCCCCTGGCGCAAGGCTCGGCGCATACGCCGCAGCAAAGGTTTGTTTTCACTATTTCGATAGATAACAGCTCTGCTGCTATACATTGCAAAAATTAAATGAAAACACATTTTAATTGAATGTATTTTCTGTTGTACAATATTTATTCTAAAACAAAATGTAAATTAAGTACTTTACATAAGAAAAACAAATAAATACTTAAGTTTTTTATTCTTTTTTGGATAATTATCTGCAGCAAACAGTGATCATCATATACACTACATGATTATTGTGTACACTATATGATTATTAACGGGATATTTACCGTGGTAAGGTGCAGGAGCTACCTTTTTAAAAAAAATATAAATAATGTACTTTACCAGATTATACTTTATTTAACTTTTTACTTGCTAACGAGTGCGTCTTTAACCTGCTAAAATTAATTTATATTTATGTCGAATTTCTAGTGTAATTCCGCTTCTACGTCGTTTCGAGTACAATAACGATTTTAGGTTAAACTATTTTCTCTATAGAAATTTGTGATGCTAATTTGAACCTAACCTGAATTTGAATATTAATTACATAAAAGAGTAAAATTAACCTAAACTGAAAAAAAGACAAAAAAGGAATAAAAAAAAATAATAAAAAAAACATTATGAATGGATGGATATACCATAAATTAAAATGGCCTTCCGCAACGCCTGATTCAATCAACTGTTAAAATCAGTAATGGAATCCGTCGGTTGTTTCAGAAGCAGCAGTAAATCCCTGTCTTCAAGCGGCACCGGCGTAGAAGGCGATGAGACTTCGCGGGAATCTGACACCACACCGCCGCATTACCGAGTCACGGGTCGGTTCGACCCCGACGAGACTGAAGCTGCTAATATGCTGGGTGAGTCCGATGAAAGTGACCGAAGTCACCAGACGGTTCACCTTAATCACCTAACACTAACAATGTGGCCTCTACTCTTATTTATAGCCCCGTTGGTCCAGTTGGTAGTAAACCTGCCTTCTGCGCTTGGGGGCGTGGGTTCGATTTCACGCAGCAACAGAGCAACGGATCGACCTGATTTGCATGGGTATAGTTTAAGGGCTGGAAAGTGACTTTTCATCATCATCATAAAAAGAAACATCACTACGCGGGTGGAACAGCGGGGCGCAGCTATACTCCATTTAACGGCCTGTTATCCGAGTAGCGTAGGCAGCAAAATGCTCCCTCAGCCCCCGCCAAGTTAGAGCGACGATGTATTTTGCCGCGCAAGAATCACGAGGCCCGCGTGGGGAGTGCAACGACAAAAACTAACATAGGTTCGACCTCGATGACGCCTGGCGCGGGACTGAGCGCGGCGCGCGCAAATTCTTGCGACCTTTTTACGCTTTTAATTTCATTAAAAAACGAAACTATTCACTATCAAAAATCTATCCAAAGGAAAAAAAATAAATAGGATTGCCTTTCCGTACATGCAATTTCCAGGTTGTTACGAGCTTTCATTAGAGCATAAAACGAAAAAAATAAACTAAATCGACTTTGTTTCAGATTTAAATTTTTGTTTAAAATATTTTTTATAAGAGAAAAATGTTTTGAGCAACCGGCATGACACTTTGACAGTGACTTTTTGTGACATTTCTTTGTTTACATAAAATATCTAAGATTTGTGAACGGAGTATAGTTGTAAGATAATTAAAAAAAAGTACGGTAGGGTATTGTAAAGCTGAGTTGCTGAGTTCCCAATCATAGTAACGGTTGTGTTACAGTATCGCTGGGCAGCTCGCGGTCGGGCAGCCCAGGCGCTTCGCCCGTGGGCGGAGCGTCGCCGCAGTCGGGGCTGCGAAGCAACGTGTTCGTGCCTATCTCTTCACCACAACCGCCGCACTCCGCGCCGCCGCATCACCACCACCTCATACGGTATACGACCCTACCCATGACAGGGTTATTATTATTTTTATTGTTTAAGGGGACTGTTCCCGTCTGCAGCTCTCTCGCTCGCACATTTTCACATTATTGAAAATATAAAATCAATGAGTGTGAATTTTTAAAAAAGTAACAAAATCATGTCTTTTGTCTATTATAACATTACAAACAAAGAAATTGACAATTTGATATATTTTAATTTGACACAGTAAAATGATAACACGTGATTTTTATTTCTCGTGTCATGTTATTCCGTCAAATTACAAGATATCGAAATTGTAATGTTACGATAGACGCCAAGACATGATTTTGTAACTTTTTGCAAATTCACACTCATTGATTTTATATCTTCAATACTGTGAAAATGTGCGAGCGAGAGAGCTGCAGATGGTATACAGGCCCCTTAAGGCGAGGTTTTACCACTTTTAAGCAAAGCTTATTACTACAGATTACCACAAGGCTTGGTTTATTGTATTAAAGTCTCATTCAGTGGAGCAAAACAAAGGCGCTTACACACAGTCGTGCGTTTTGCTACTTCTATTTTTGAAATTTTTCTCATATTTTTCTAAAGTACATATAGCTGTAATATAAAATGTACCTTTGTGGTTTCCTTCACAATTACGAAATCTGTACATTAAGATATCGCATATATATTTAGTAAAAAAGCATTTGAATGAATCCAAAAAAAAAACAGGAAGAAAAACGCAAATAAGTGTTACTATAATATTTTTTTCTATCAAGCGAAATATCCTTAATCGTGTTTCGATCCTAGATAAAACATGCAAATTTGATATGACATCTTTTTTATAATTAGCTAACCATGGAAGTAGACACAATTAAACTAGAATGGCCACAGTCGGAAAAGAGTATTCACAAAAACGTAGTTCCAAAAAATCACGGAAGGTTTGTCTTGGTACACAGATTCACCCCGCGCTGACAAATAATCCGTAGCTACCAAACTAACGTTGACAAAAATAATAAAATTTAAATAATTTGTTAGAACTTGTACAGAGTTTAGTTTAAATCTATTAAAAAAAAGTACTTTAGTAATTAACCATTTATGTGTTGGTACCGACTGGTACGGAACCCTCAGTGCGCGACCCCGACTCGCACTTTATTATTTTTTCTTAATTGCAAATATGCTTTCTTCTTCTATAAACTAAGTTTTAAAGTACATTGTGTAATATACCCTACAGGGTATATACCCAAAGGGTGCAGCAATGGTTAATGTTGTGGCTGGTCACAAACCAGACCACAGACATTGAATATACTTAAATCTTATAGATACACTTATAATTAAGTCTTTCATATTTATTACATGATAATTATCTACTATTTAAACTTAACTTAGGATAAAGTATTTAATGCGATAGGTTAGGTCTTAGGTAATATATGGAATGCAAATGCCGGTTTATGTACACTGTGCTGTCGCTTTACAAAACTTGTATGAAACATTTCTCATTTGTTATTTTTCTATCGTTCACAGGCCCGAGTTGGTCCGGCCGAGTAGAGTGACGTCACCCGTCAACAGTGTTGCCACCAGCGTTATACGAGTTTCACCCAACAACTACCACTACCAGGTAAAGCATTCAAGCCATAGTGAAATGGGTTCATGTACTTATCATTATGAACCACTTTTCCGGTGAGCTTATTCCTGAAATCACGATAATAATTGTTATAGTTTAAAAAAACTAGACCCGGATATGTCCTAAACCTGCGACCAGATGGGCAGCAACGCCCTATTAGTACACGGTGAACGAGAAGATGTCACATAATGTCACGTAATTTCCTGAACGCTACCAAGGAAGATAAATAAATATTCGGGACACAAGAGAAGTGCAACCTATACCAGTAGATGGCGCTATTCTTTATTCTATTGAAATGTTGCGATACTAGCGCTACGGTAATTTGTAGAACCTTTTCGGCGCGCTATCTGACTGCAGCGCTTATGGAAGTTCGAAACAACCTACAGCACGCTCAAATTACGGTGCCATCTAAGTTTATACCGCTTTTATGCAAATTTCCAAGCTACGCTCTAATGTTCCGCTATTGTCTTTCCTCTTAGTCTATCTTCCTTGACGCTACCCATCCGAGTTGGCTTCTTAAAAGTATAAGATATAGAAGTAAAGCGAGTAAATGAGATTGTAAAGTTTTTATTCGTTCACAGGTAGAGAACCGCAACGGGCCCACAATACTCCAAACCAACGTATCTCAACCGAACATAATCAATGTTCAAACTCCAGGGCTTTCCCTCCAAAACAACATCCAAACGAGCATTAACACTCCAATAACCGCCATCTCCAACCTCACCCTCCCGTCTATATCTCTTAACCTCAATAACATCAACAGCCAAAACATTCAAACAAGCATTTCCAACAATATAAGAAACACCGAATTCGCTCATAACCTCATGATCCGAAACATTCCTGTCAGCAATGGAATCGACGAAATATACCGTCCCCCTTTACATCTACGGAACGGGATCCATGAATACCGTGAAATGACGCACCGAGAGATGTCGCCACCTCTAAACAATCACGTGGAAAATTTTGGTAGACGGTCGGATTATGACGACGAAGATTTGCCTCAAACCAATGTGCTAAGAAACGTCATGGACCGACCGCCTGAGTTGATAGAAACGAGGGTAGAAGATAAAAGGATTTTGAAGCCGGCGCCGATGCAAGCGCGGCTGTTATCGGTCGTTGAACCCGGGACTAAGGATGCTATTAAGAGGTTCTACGTGATACCCAATGAGAAGAAGTTTGTGGTGATTAAGAACGAGCCCACGGAGACTGTTCAAGTAAGTGTGAATCTTGTCTTATGACCAGGGCAAAACAATTGAAATGTTATAGAGATTGGTCATTGTTTTTATTGAGTATTCGATCGTTACTTTTTAGTTTTGAACTGTATAATTAGCTGCGTCGCTTACTGCTGCGTTTGTTTGGTCGTCCATTCGATTACATTCTGAGCATATCGTTTGCAGTTTTGTGCCGCTCAATATTGAAGTGTGCGTTAGTAGAACTAGTAAGAATATGTCAGTGTGTCTGTGTGCAATACGTGTTTACCCTTCGGTTTTGGGTAAACCTTTTCCGCTAAGCAGATCCAAACTATATATTATCGAAACGTGAGACGGTGATGCGAGGCTAGAATTTTTACAATTTCGGGACCCTCAGGATAAAGTCTAAACATCACAAAAAACACTACCATCTACGCCACTGGAGCAATTGTGCCAGCGCCCCAGAGCCTAACTCCGATATTTCAAGGAGTTGGGTTGGCTCGGGTAGGTGCTGGTAAGAGGAAATGCACAAAAAAACGTAAAATTAAATCTAAATCAACATTTAATTTGTATAGATTATGAATTTATTTCTATTTTAATCGACTTATACAATAACTTATAAAACAGAAAATTAATTTGTATTATGTTTTATATATTTGTAATTTTTATGTAATTTTTTTTTCTTTCTGGTAACTAATTTATTATCTCTTATGTAAAGACTTCGAATGTTTGTTTCCAATTAATATTTATCTATCCAGGCCCTAGTTGGTCTTGCAACGGGGCATTTATACTATTTCTAGTTTGTATTAGTGAAAACATGTTTTTGGTTTTTGTGTAACTGTTTATCTCATATCTACTGTATTAATTAGCAGCTGTATGTTTATCTTGTAAAATAAAATAAAATAAAAATATACCCCAAGTAGGACATCAGTGCAGGACTTATCGCCCCCATCTCAAATAAGAACCACAAAAAACAAAACAAAATCGAGATTTAAGTGTTTCGCCTAACAATATGATATTTCAGATAGAACAGAAGTTGAACCACATCAGTCAACAGCTAAACAACATGGAGACTGAGACCGACCACAGACCCATGGACAACGGAGACCATATTAATATTAATGTAAGTTATTATGAAGAATAATAATTTTCCCATACATTTTATATGGAACGGCAAGAATTGTAGACTTATACATTGACATATTACATCATAAATAAACATCTAAGTCAAAGGAGGTTACTGTCGCTACCAAGGAGGTTGCTTCAAGGAGGTATATACAATGAGGTGAAACCGCGGGGCGCAGCTAGTTACCTTAATACAAATATCTTACCTAATATAGATATCCCTATTGAAAGAGATAATTTTGAGCAACACATTATCTTACCTAATATAGATATTCCTAATGAAAGACATAATTTTAAGGAACACAATATCATCTTACCTAATATAGATATCCCTATTGAAAGAGATAATTTTGAGCAACACGTTATCTTACCTAATATAGATATCCCTAATGAAAGACATAATTTTGAGCAACACATTATCTTACTTAATATAAATATCCCTAATGAAAGACATAATTTTGAGCAACACATTATCTTACTT
This sequence comes from Agriopis marginaria, assembly GCA_932305915.1. Classification (NCBI taxonomy): domain Eukaryota; kingdom Metazoa; phylum Arthropoda; class Insecta; order Lepidoptera; family Geometridae; genus Agriopis; species Agriopis marginaria. The sequence goes on from OW029933.1 coordinate 9,584,246, forward strand.
AATATAGATATCCCTAATGAAAGACATAACTTTCAGCAACACATTATATTACCCAATAGATATCCCCAATGAAAGACATAATTTTGAGCAACACATTATCTCACCTAATATGATATCCCTAATGAAAGACATAACTTTGAGCAACACATTATCTCACCTAATATGATATCCTTAATGAAAGACATAACTTTCAGCAACACGTTATATTACCCAATAGATATCCCTAATGAAAGACATAATTTTGAGCAACACATTATCTCACCTAATATGATATCCCTAATGAAAGACATAACTTTGAGCAACACATTATCTCACCTAATATGATATCCCTAATGAAAGACATAACTTTGAGCAACACATTATCTCACCTAATATGATATCCCTAATGAAAGACATAATTTTGAGCAACACATCACATGATCATGTTTTCATCAATTCTAGTATAATTTTACCATTGTGTTTTTATTTATTTTTGACCTGTTGTTTTGTTTCAGGTAAATAATAATGTGAATATGAATAATAGTAGTGCTGTAATAGTGCACCCCAATCAGTTGCTGCCAGTGTTGCCCCCTCCCACTTCTCATACTGCTATCATAGGTGAGAATTACGATTTACCTATTATCTGAAAAATACTATAAGTTAATTATAACTATATTAATAAGTTTATACTTATATTATTATCTATACTAATATTGTAAAGAAGAAAGATTTGATTGTTTGTTTGCATTGAATAGGCTCCGAAACTACTGAACCGATTTCAAAAATTATTTCACTGTTGGGAAGCTACACTATCCCCGGGTGACATAGATGACTAGATAGACCGACGACATCGCGAGAGTCGCAGGCATCCAGTGGTTGCAAATTGTAGGCTGTCGTTCACTGTGTAGGTCAAAGGAGGAGGCCTATGTTCAGCAGTGGACGTCTTCTGGCTGATGATGACGTTCTGTCGCCGAATCAGATCAAAAACTTTTCCATAAGTACTTTTAAGAGGGCATACCATGGCCAAGAAATTTGATGAATAGGTATTTAGCAAATCTATTGCTGTTCCTTGACCTCAAGCCTCTCCCAGTAGAGCGCAATAGGGACAACTGCAGCTCGGATCGATTATACCTACGAAAAGTAGACAAAATCATCGTCTCGTATTTTTCTGTTTCTTCATTCAAAAGTAAGCCGATTTCATTATTTTTTTAATTAATAGATGTGAAAAAGACTGAACTATGCTTCTATCATTTATTTTTCTTTTATAAACTCGTCAAATTTGTTTGATAGACGTCTGAACATGGCGGTAAAAAAAATCAATTTTTGGGATATTTAAAGGCTCATATTTCTTTTAGTAGTTAACTTATAAGAAAAAATTAATGATAGAAGCATGACAATGGGGGAGATTAATTTTATTTAAAAAAAATACAGTTCTAGCGGTATTATCCGGGGAGGAAACACGAGAATACGTTTGAATGGACAAAACGCTGCCCGTGTGCCCACTTAAGTACAAAATCTTAAAAGTAGTTTGTAATTGTCTCAAATCTGAATGTGATATCTGTTCCAGTATCCGGCAACGTGGCTTCCGGCGCGTTTCCGTGGCAGTCTTTAGTGCCCCTGCTGGCGGCGACGTCCCCCCCGCCGGTGGTGCCCCCCGCGTCCCCCTCCCCGCGGACCCCCCGCACGCCTCACACCCCGCACACCCCGCATACGCCTCACACGCCGCACACGCCTGCGCATATCAAGACTGAGGATCAGATCAAGACTGAGAACAATGGTGAGTCTGTCCATTTCTTGTATTACATGGAAATACATCTTTAGCATGTCCCGGGACCCGGCTATGTCCTAAAACTTTGACCAGAACCGTCGGAGGATGGGCAGCAGCGTCCTATTAGTACATGGTGAACATATGGTGATATTGCGATCCCCAAGCCGCCTGCCAAGCGTTGGGATTATGGCAGCAACTCTCGCTAAGAGGGAGGCCTTTGTTCGGCAGTGGACGTTTACTGGCTGATGATGTGAGGTGACATCATTAGCCGTGGCGAACAGAACAGAATGATTATGAACAAATACTGCTATTTCGAAAATATACGAGCTAGTCAGCGTCAAGATTCCAAGATCTTTAAAGAATGCTTTGCAGGAATACCTACCATCGCGCGTATACACATTTTTGCAATAAGAAAGCTTTATCTATATCTATCGACTTACCCCAGAAAATGAGTCCATACTGTAAGATGGAGCTTCTATAGCCCTTAGAAAAAATAGCCTGTGCCATAGTTAGGAATAGTGTCAGACGCAAAGGTGCTATTCCAATTACACTACTATCCTCCCACTCCCACCGCGCATGCAACGTCCAGGTCTAATATACCCTTTTTACCATTTTACTTAGTCTTGATTTGCTCAGTTACGAAGCATCTCTTGGCCCGCCATAGTTACAAAGTTAATAAATGCGGCCCGCCACAAAATGTAGTTGGACACCCCTGCCTTAGACAGTTTGCGCGCTGCGGAACTGCGCCGCGAAATGTTGCGAAACTTGGCTGCGATACTAGCGGTACGGCAATTTGTAGAACCCTTTCGTACGCTATCTGACTGCAGCGCTCACGGAAGTTCGAGACAACCTATAGCACTCTCAAATTACGGTGTCATCTATGTTTATACAGTTTTTAGACAAATTTCCGAGCTACGCTCTAATGTTTCGCTATTGTCTTTCCTGTATCATTTACTAAAATGTTCGTACATTGGCTTGTACAGTGACGTCAATGTGCACGGACGAGGATGACGAAGTGTTCGAGTGCGAGGAACCTGGAGCTGAAGACTCGAAGCGCCACTTGCAGAACAACAACGCACTCAACTCGCCCGCCACCACCAACGACAAGGTAACTATAACCACAGGGGATAGTTGATTGAATAAGGCGTTACTTTGCGGAAGTCCATTTGAAATTTGTATATGACACTCTATCTATTAAAAAAAACCGCTTCAAAATCCGTTGCGTAGTTTTAAAGATTTAAGCATACATAGGGACGGACAGACAGCGACAGCGACTTTGTTTTATACTATGTAGTGATGAATATAACTTCAAATTAGTAACTTTCGGATTTATTCCTTTATATGTGCTGTGAGACCTTGCCTCTTGCCAAATTTCATGATTCTAGGATCTAGGACAACGGGAAGTACCCTATAGGTTTTGATTCCCTTGTGAAATCGCAAAATATGTTTATATATTTCGATCGCGTTCGACTTAGTTTGATTTTTTCACTGTTAAAAGAGACCGTAGATTTGAGTATTTGATAAAAACATCAATATCATATCTTTACGCGTTCCTGAGAAAAAGGGTCTTGACAGACGGACAATAAAGTGATCCTATAAGAGTTCCGTTTTTTCCTTTTGAGGTACGGAACCCTAAAAATACTCAAAAATATACTCACTTCACACATCCAATGCGTTTAGCTAATCATCATCATCATCATTTCAGCCGTAAGACGTTCGCTGCTGGAAATAAATTGATCGATCCATCCATCTATCTCCAAAAGGGCCGGTTCGAAGCGGTCTGCATCCAGCGTTTTCTAGGTCGTCGTCTCATTTAGCCAACGTCAAGTATTAAATATTTGTTTCAGAAGGAGCGCCGTATCCGTCGTCCAATGAACGCGTTCATGATATTCTCCAAGCGTCACCGACAGACCGTGCATCAGATCCACCCCAATCAAGACAACCGCACCGTCAGCAAAATACTCGGCGAGTGGTGGTACTCGCTCAAACCTGAGGAGAAACAGAAGTACAACGAACTCGCTAGTGAGGTCAGTGACCCAATTTTAGTGGTTGTCGAGGTCAACGACCGTTTCTAGTGACCAGCTGTGGAAATCTGTCACAAAGCGCCTAAGGGGCCGGTTGCATGATATGCTGTGTGTCCAGGGCCGTGACGGTAGTTTTAGGAAATTTTATTGTTAAACAGGACCTCAGAGTTAGAAAAAATATGGCAAAAGCAGCAAACTTTCCATTTCTGCATTCTACTTGCATTTTTACACACGTTGGCTCATACGTCAATTGGACCCACCCCATACTGATCCCGCGGGATGAGATGACAAATTCGTTAATGTTACTATTTTTCTTTTGGCGAATGGACCCGCTTTTAAATTGTAAATAAGTCACAATGTAATCAATCTAGGAAGTCAATTTGAATTTACTTTTAAAATTAATAAAAGGTTTGCTATAAATTATTATAACACCGGCTTGCACCTATTTAACTCACAGTCTGAGTCACATAAACGTGTTTTGTAGTATTTTTTAACTACAATTATTTATTTTTAGGTAAAAGAGGCTCACTTCAAAGCGCACCCCGAGTGGAAGTGGTGCAACAAAGATCGCAGGAAATCGTCGAGTAGCCGGGACCCTACCGGATCCATACCGCAGGTGAGTTAAAATCACTTTCAAATGCATTACGCATTGAAATGTTATTTTTTTAAACCGTGACGCTGGCTTACTATTGAAAAAATACTATAATTTTTTTGTTTTTTTTTTAATTTTCCATAACTTATATAGGGTGTCAGAGGAACACTCTCGAAGCCAAAAGAAGGTAATTGTACTCATCATTATGAACAACAACAAGCCAGAAATCGCGAAAAAAAAATCAGCTGTTCCACACATTTTGTCGAGTGTCAATGACCGTTTTCTATAGAACAGCTGATATTTTTTTCGCGATTTCATGCTGGTCTCATAGTAAAAGTTGTTCATAATGATGAGTACAATTACCTTCTTTTGGCTTCGAGAGTGTTCCCCTTACACACCATATACTAACCTTATCGACAAGAATCAATATTAATTATTATAATACAACATATAAAACGGACTGCGACCACGGACCGGTAAGCACAGCGTGAGACGTCCACCCAAAAGATGGACAGACAACCTAAAAGATACTGCAAGGAAACGCTGGATGCAGGCCGCTCCCAACCGGGCCTTTTGGAGATCGATGGGGAGGCCTATGTCCAGCAGTGGACGTCCTATTGAAATGCTGATGATGATGAATGTATAAAAACAGTTCTTCAGTACACTCCCCGTTGTCCTTGAAAGATTATCTCACCATAACTTGTTATTTCTCACAGAGTCCCCGCACGCCCTCTGACGTAGTGAGTAGTACAATGAAGACGTGCGACCTGCCAGCGACCGTGTCGTACACCCATCTCGGGTCGCCGCATCTCAGCGACGACGACCAGATGGTAAGCTTTTCCATCACATCGGGTTACTGTTGAATTAGGTTAACAATTTCAATTGCTATTGTGTTATTTATTTCAGTGTTGACGTTGTATGTAATACCAAGGAAGATAGACTAAGAGGAAAGACAATAGTGGAACATTAGAGCGTAAAGTTATATGATTATTTACGGGATATTTACCGTGGTAAGGTTGTGGAATGAGCTCCCGATATTTTGGCGCAGTTACATGCACCATGTTCACGGGTAGGGACGGGTTGTTGTGTCTTCCCGTGAACATGGTGCATGTAACTGCGCCGAAATATCGGGAGCTAATTCCACAACCTTACCACGATAAATATCTCGTAAATAATCATATAACTTTAGTGAACAACCGTGATAGTTTAAAACAGCATTAGAGCGTAGCTCGGAAATTTGCCTAAAACGGTATAAAATTAGATGGTACCGATGATAAATGGTATTTTGAACGTGCTATAGGTTGTCTCGAACTTCTGTAAGCGCTGCAGTCAGATAGCATACGAAAAGGTTCTACAAATTACCGTAGCGCTAGTATCGCAGTCAAGTTTCGCAACATTTCATAAGAATAAAGAAAAGCACCATTTACTGGTATGGGTTGCGCTTCTCTTGAAATGTTGCGACAGATTTTCCTTCTTATTTCCGTTCTATTTTCTGTGGTAAAGAGTTATCTATCTATCTATCTATGACCCGTGTATTTACAGGTATCACAGTCGATGTGCGACGAGCCCGCGCCGCCGCCGCCTCAGAACTTGGAGATAGATCTGAAATGCGGTGAGAAAGTAACGGACTCAGACTCTGAAGGCATCGAGGCGCGAGACTACTTGACGCACCATGACCACACTCGCCGCCCTAAGCCGATCAAAGCTAGGTAAGATAAAAGAAAAATGTTACAATAACTCGCTTCACCCGAGTAGTGATGAAAAATGGTGATGATGATGATGAAAAGTCTGATGATGTATGTCACTCTTGAACTTCACCCATGCAAAAAATCAGGTCTATCAGTTGCTCTGTTGCTGTGTGAAAGCAGAACAAACAAATCAATAAACTTTTCGCATTTATAATATTAGTATGATTGTCTTTTTAGACAGTAAACACTACAGATATGGATTTTTATACTAACTTTGCCGGCCGCTGTTTGCGTGTTTTTGTTAGGCGATTTATATCGAAGAGGTTTGTCAAATTAATGATCGAATTTCTAAGCATATTTGCGAAAATAACAATTTGTAAAATGTTTACAGGGCTGGGTCATCGGACAATCTTCTTGGCATCACTGCGTCGAGTCCGGGCGGGTCTAAAGTGTTCCAACCCACGGGGGGCGCTTTCAAGTCTACCCACGCTGATACAAGTAAAGTTTACTTTCAATTTACTGTGTTTTTGTAAATAGTAACAAGGAAGATAGGCTAAGAGGAAAGACAATAGCGGAACATTAGAGCGTAGCTCGGAAATTTGCCTAAAAACGGTGTAAACTTAGATGGCACCGTAATTTGAACGTGCTATAGGTTGTCTTGAACTTCCGTAAGCGCTGCAGTCAGATAGCGAACGAAAGGGTTCTACAAATTACCGTAGCGCTAGTATCGCAGTCAAGTTTCGCAATATTTCAAGATAATAAAGAAAAGCGCCATCTACTGGTATGGGTTGCGCTTCTCTTGACTGCAATACTAGGGCTACGGTAATTCGTAGAACCCTTTAATTTAAAGAAAATATTCCACCTCTAAGAGTGGAAAATTATTCCCATTTATTAATCTTCCCTTGGAGAAGGTTGTATTTTTTTTGTGAAATTTTATTAGTTTCACAGGTGACAACGCTTATATATCAGAAATGTATCAGCCAATTTAAATAATTGTATTGTATTGTGTATGTGTCATGTATTTAATCACGAACCGGAAGACGCAGCGTAGGTAGGCCTCCCACTAGATGGACCGACGACATTGTGAGAGTCGCGACCATCCAGTGGATGCAAAAGGCACGCTGTCGTTTAGTGTGGAGGTTAAAAGGGGAGGCCTATGTTCAGCAGTGGACGTCTTCTGGCTGATGATGATGATTCCACCTCTAAGAGTGAAAAATTAGGGGATTATTATTCCCGTTAACTTCACTTAAGACGGTTGTAATTTTTTTTGTGAAAATGTATTATTCCCACAGGCGACAACCTCAGACAATGGACAGCATTCACTTCGTTAAACAAGAACATGAGTCAAGTGCCGAGCTCCCCGCACCCGTCCTCTCTCGCGAGCACCCAGAGCATCACCAGCAGCGTGCAGGGCATCTCTCTGAGCGCTCCGACCCTCTCCACTCAGGCTGCGCTGGACAACGCTATCGCATCAATCATCAACTCGCCCACAAGCAACGTGCAGCTCATATCCAGTGGCATCTCTATGCCGCAGACGGTAAGTCTGATTACATACTTACAGATAGGGCTTACGTCTGTCACAGATGATTCAATCAGTACCTGTAGAATGCTAAAGACACTTTCTTTAGATACTATAACAAATAATTATATGCATGCCCTAATTTTTTTTACCTCTTGAAAAAGCTGAACATAAATAGAAGTTTTTTTAATATAATTTTTTATTCGTTTTTGTCTATGTTAGAATATTGTTCAAATCATATTTTGGTTTAGTTGTAAAAAACAATATGAATTTAATTACCCCTAAGAGGTTTTGCGTTATTTCGATGGCACATTGTATATCGAAGAATTATAGAAAAACTATATATATAGTTATCCTTTGAAACCATATTATTATCGTCAGGTATCGATGTCTCAGGCCATGTCTGGCGGCGGAGTCTCTCAGACGATGTCTCAATCGGGCATGACCGTGAGCCAGTCTTCAGCTTCCTCGGGCCTCGTCAAGAGCGTCACTTTCGTCAAGAGAACGGATAATTCTGCAGGTACTTTCACATCAATCAACCTTGCTAGCTTTTGAAAACCTCTAGTGTCTAAAATGTTGGCTTGTAGAGCCAGTTGCCATCAACTTACTCTGAGTTCCGACAGCCAGTTATTGAAATGTTTCTTTAATTACCAGTAGCGACATGTTAAATTAGAAATATATGATTAACATTACATACATGTCCGATGAATACCTTCCAAGCCATACGCGCCATTACATTGAAATAAAAACCCTGTAATTATGTCTTGACAGCATGATATCCAATGGCTATGTTGCATGGCTAGTATAAAAAAACACGACACACTGCTGTACCATGAAACAATATAGAACTAAAAGTAGTCTGCAACAAAAAAACGACTCATCTGAGCCCGGAGCTTAAGATATACTGTCTATAGCAAAAATGACTCGCCTGGGTCCCAGAGCTAAAGTAAAACGACACGTCTGGGCCTAGAGCTAAATAAAAGCAACACAAAACGATTATTTTGTGCCCAGAGCTTAAGATAAACTGTTGATAGCAAAAATGACTCGCTTGGGTCCCAGAGTTAAAGTAAAACGACACGTCTGGGCCTAGAGCTAAATAAAAGCAACACAAAACAATTATTTTGTACCCAGAGCTTAAGATAAACTGTTGATAGCAAAAATGACTCGCTTGGGTCCCAGAGTTAAAGTAAAACGACACGTCTGGGCCTAAAGCTAAATAAAAGAAACACAAAACGATTATTTTGTGCCCAGAGCTTAAGATAAACTGTTGATAGCAAAAATGACTCGCCTGGGTCCCAGAGTTAAAGTAAAACGACACGTCTGGGCCTAGAGCTAAATAAAAGCAACACAAAACAACTATTTTGTGCCCAGAGCTAAACATAATCAACCTGTTGTCAACAACAATTCATCTGAGCTCGGAGCTAAACATAACCTGTGGACAACGAGTCCGGTTCAAAATTATAACGAATTATTTATTTATTTATTCAAAACACCTAATACGTTACATTCCATGTTAGTAAGTTGTCTCAAAACCTATGTTAGATTTATCTGGACAACTGGTTCTTAGTACATTTAACAAAATAACATTTTTACATATATTTCTAACTATGTACCTACAACCGCCTCCTAGTAATACCGTTGACTGAACTGAACAGCTTAAGTTTGTGGCATGTACTTAGCACAAAGTCATTCAATATTGAATTTATCTATGCCTCGCGAATGTCTGGTATTTTTGTATGGTTGCGCTTTATGTGGTGAAATGAATCTGACTAGGAAAATGAAAAATGTGGAGGGAGTCCATTAAAATGTAATCAAATTTCATTTAAACAGAGGGGGGGGGGGGGGGGGGGGCATAATTGAAAATCACTCGACAACTTTTAAATAATAATCTTTAATAGTGTGTTTTGTTGGTGAGTAGTCGTCGCTTGTGTCCAAGGACGTAGCCAGGTACGGGCCAAGAGGGACAGCTGCCCCTCCCTAGCAAAATGAGAAGAGTGTGTATCCCGAACCGAAGAGTATATAAATAAAAAAACGGGACATTTTTGCACACACAGTCATCTGACCCCAAACTAAGCAAAGTTTGTCATATGGCTGCCAGAGATAAGCAATGTTAAAATATATTGCAATTAAAAAAAAACAATAGGCTTGTGTTTGACCACCATCACGGCTGATGTTAAGTGATGATGCGGTCTACGTTGGAGCAAGCTTGCCTAGAAGGAACCGATTCACTCGTGATTTGAAGACACCCAGATTGTAACCATCGGGGAACACCCATTCAGGCAGCGCATTCCACAGACTAGCAGTTCGCATAACAAATGTGGAATCAAAGCGCTTCGTACGGGTTTTCGGACGTTCCGGACGTACAGATGCCTTATTATAGATGATTCTGATCGTGATCACGATCGCGTGCCATCTCACTTACGCACGTGGTGCGAGTAAATAGATGCGAACGGGACGGCATGCAATCTCGATCACGATCAAACTTCTATAATAAGGCCGCGGGTGTTTGTCCTCAACCGACCCCCCGTGAACAAAATCCTGGCTACTGGCTTGGTTGTCGCTACTTGGCGGGTGTGCGTGGCGCAGGTATGTCGGGCCCGCTGACGCTGTCGCTGGACGCGGCCGGCAACTTCCTGCTGAAGTCGAGCGAGGCGCCGCAGCCGCTCCACTACGTGCAACTGCAGCGCCTCTACGTGCCCTACACACAAGGCGCAGGCAAGTGCCAACACACCGCCACCCCACTGCTTTCACAACTAGCACCATACATTACTATAGCCAAGAAAGATAGACTAAGAGGAAATACAATAGCTGAAAATTAGAGCGTAGCTCGGAAATTTGTCTAAAAACGGTATAAACTTACATGTCGCCGCAATTTGAGCGTGCTATAGGTTGACTTGAACTTCCGTTAGCGCTGCAGTCAGATAGCGTACGAAAGGGTTCTACAAATTACCGTAGCGCTAGTATCGCAGTCAAGTTTCGCATCATTTCAAGAGAAGCGCAACCCATACCAGTAGATGGCGCTTCACTTTATTCTCTTGAAATTTTGCGAAGCTTGACTGTGATACTAGCGCTATGGTAATTTGTAGAATTCTTTCGTACGCTATCTGGCTGCAGTGCTCGCGGAAGTTTCAGACCCGAGACAACCTATAGCACCCTCAAATTACGGTGCCATCTAAGTTTATACCGTTTTTAGGCAAATTTCCGAGCTACGCTCTAATGTTCCGCTTTTGTCTTTCCTCTTAGTCTATCTTCCTTGCTATAGCAAAGCAGTTTGTAACCGCAAGTTCATCCTCTCTTAAACTACCCTCAATTTAAGACATAATTCATATTATTTCGAACTACCCTCAAATTAAGACGTAATGAGTTTATAATTGGCTAACATTAGATTTATGTAAAGAAATTAAAAGGCTATCCTAGCCTACAAAATGATATACTCGTAACTAATAAGATAATTGGTACTAACGCTGAGTTCCACAAAACTGTAAATTATGATAATAGGGACCTTTCAAAATAAAATTCACCCCACTGCTTTATCTAAATCTAGCAGTGCCTCGCGGTTTCGCCCGCTATCCTATAGGAATATTTTTTTTCCGGGAAAAAAGTAACCTTTGTGTTAATCCAAAGAATAAGCTGAATGAAAAAATCATTTAAAACTCTCCACTGTTACGGAGTTGAGTTCAGACAAACATACACACAAACTTTCGCATTCATGATATTATTATGATTTTTAAAATGGCATGTGCTTTTATTGATTAAACAAAATACACAACACTACAAAACTGTTAATGTGATTTATCTGTACATCGTTGCTGTTTCATATTTTCCATTTGTCTTTTTAATTTTGAGTGTTTCTGTTCTCTCTCGCTCGAATGCTAAATATTTTTAAAGATATAGCGATCTCTTTCAGACGATAATGTAATAAACTTCCTCCCTTTTCCAATTATCCCTGTTTAACGCCAGTCTAAATTTTGTTAAATTTACCCCATCGAGATACAATACCTATAGAGTCACAATCTCTCAGTGAAAACAGTCAAATAACATCTGAGCATCATTGTAGATACATTGTATCAATTATATATTTCACATTTACACATTTACTCCAATTTAGACATTATGTCGCTTGCATAGTATTCAACGTTAGTTATCCGCTATGTCATCGTAGCTCTGGCACCGCGCGGCGTTGTAGTCGGAAAAGTCAGCGCAATTCGTAGCGTGCGGCGAGTTTTAGTTCGGACATTTTTTTGGCACGATTGTGACTCTATATTATTTCGACGACCCATATAACTACCCATACCCATAATTACCCATATAATTTTTTGATATCAAATGTCAAGATGGCCGACTCTGATATACTTCACCCGGTTTATCCCGAATCAAGTTTCCGAGCAAGGTGTGCTACTTAAATCAATGTGAACCCTAACCCCCGTATCCTCGCTCTTTATTGTCATAATTATAAAACATTTTTAGCTATCACACTCAATGATTAGTTGTCTTAAAAAATATATAAAATGCGCGAGCGAAAGAGATCCGAGTGAGAAAGAAGCATGAAAAACCTCACAATCGGTATCAAAGTTTTGGACATATTTAACCGACTTGAGGGTTCCGTATTATAAAATGAAAAGAAAACATTGGTTATATTTTGTTGTCTGTCTTTTTTCACCCGGCTTCAATACATTAGATTTGTGATCATCTCAAATCCTATAAACATGATAATATTAACGATGATATATATAAAGCATGCTGCTTCAAAGCTTTTATTACACTCGAATTTATTAACTACATAATGCTATGTAACCGCTTTTATTTGCATGAGGATAAGGAATAAATAACAATCGCTTTATGTTTTAATCGTATGTGTATTGTTTGTTACAGAAGTAGAGGCGAACAAGACTCCCAACCAGAACGTACAAAGCGCACCATCTGTGATAGTTTCGCAAAGCAACAACCACACTGCGCCTAAGCCTGCCACGTGAGTATCATTTAACTATACAAATAAACGTAAAAAAATACAAAAAAGTACTAATAAAAATAAAACGTATTCAGAGAGAAACGTATTTTGTTATATTAATAATATAATTACAATCTGGGTATCTTCAAATGACGAGTGAATCGGCTTCTTCTAGGCAAACGTGTTCCACCGTAAACCGCATCATCGCTTAGCATCAGGCGAATTGGCGGCCAAGCCTATTCCTAAAAATAAAAATAAAGAAAGTTGACAAAAAATTGATCCCGGAGCCAATAGAGCTGCACCGCATAAAGCAAAAAAAAAATATCTTAACATTATATATTCGATTTAAAAAGTGGTATCTTGTCAATAGACAATGGGACACCCCGATGGAAGAACCTCGTCCGTTCCCACTGGCGCCCACTCCGGCGCAGCTTGGCCGCGCGCCGCTGCAGAAAAGGCTAAGTCGAGGTAACTATTTCTACAAGCTTTTATTTAAATTGCAATGTTTGTATGTTAGTTTGTAGTATAGGTCAAATCTCGCAAGCTGTATTAAACCAGTTCCTCCTAACCGATTTTGCTGAAATTTTGCATACACCTTTTAGTTCTGGTGAAATACAATATGCATCACCCAATATTGTAGTATTTTCAAAATGGCCGCTGCCACAAGATGGCGGATGGATTTTTGTCAACCCTGTTAATGTGGGTATCAAATAAAAGAGCTTGAAGAGTAGGAAACGATAAAGTGACATCACACTAAATTCAATATGGCCGGCGCTCCAAGATGACGGTATAAATGTTCTTTGCTAAGGCTAAAAGCTTGTTTTTATTTTTTTACTTATTACTAATCGAGCTTTAACTTATTACTAATCGAGCTTACTAGCTTGAATACTTCCGAATATAGTTTTAACCACATTCAAAGACTTTTTTCCCTCAAAAGTTTAAAGACATGACATTCACCAACATGCACTGGGCCAGCACGGTGGATTAGGGCCCATCCTCTCTCTCTCTCTCTCTCTTTCTCTCTATCTCTCTCTCTCTAAGAGAAGACCTGTGTCCCAGCAGTGGGAACATGATAAGTTGATAATGATGAACCTTTTCTTTCATTCGGCAGGTACATCAACTGGCTCCAACGGGTCTGAGGCCAACACACCCCGCTCCGAGAGTGGGCCGCCGCCGGCCGCAGGGCCGGGCAACACTAGCGCGGGCGAGGAAACGCCCTCGTCTCCTAAACATGCTGACTTGCCCAGCCCAGGACATAAGAAGAGCCTTTTCAAGAAGGGCAACGAAGATGGCCGGGACAGGTATAGTGACTGGCAAACATCTTACCGTACACGTGGTTGATATTCCCTGCTGTATTAACTCCCCGTCTTCCTTGTTTCCTGAGAACTACAATCCCTAGATTGTAGTTATGTACACTTATAATACACTTACATGTTACATGTTACACTTAGTGCGTTTTTATATAGAATAGATCTACGTTTGGCCACCAACACGCCTGATGGTAGTAAGCGACTGTGCGGCCGAGTATGGAACACGTTAATCTAGAAAAAAACTATTCTCTCTAGCCGTGAAGATGTAGGCACCTTGTTTCCTTAGCACTACAATCTGGGCATCTTCAAGGCTAGAGTGAATAGTTTTTTTCTAGATTAACGTGTTCCATACTCGGCCGCACAGTCGCTTACCATCAGGCTTGTTGGTGGCCAAACGTAGATCTATTCTATACAAAAAAAAAACGAAAATCTGCACTAAGTGTAGTTAGATTCGACTTTTATTATGTGAACTTAACTGGAATCATCAGCATCAGCCAGAAGACGTCCACTGCTGGACATTGGCCTCCCCCATCGATTTCCAAAAGGGCCGGTTGGGAGCGGCCTGCATCCTGCGGTCTCTTTTAGGTCGTCTGTCCATCTCGTGGGTGGACGTCCTACGCTGCGCTTACCGGTCCGTGGTCTCCGTCCCAGAACCCTTCGGCCCCATCGGCCATCTGTTCTGCGTGATAGATAGATAGTTTATCGAGGAACTAAATAAGTTGATATTGTTATTTGTCCCACAGGGTATTGGAGACGGTGAACTTCGAGCAGAAGTTCAGCACGCTGCCTCGATTCAAGCCGGAGGCATGCAGCCCAAGCGCCATGGTGGTGCCGAGGAGCCCGCAGCTCTATATGAGGAAAAAGCACAACATTGGCAAAGGTAAAAAAAAAAAAAAAACAATGCATAAAGGCTGTGCATAAAGGTTATTCTAATATCGTGTCTTTTATTTTGAAAACACTTTCAAGAATTTTTCTAATTAGGTCTGAAGTTACGGACTATTAATGCCAAAAACGCAAAATGTCAAAATCAAAAGATTTGGCGTTTTGCGATAGTGAAACAATACCCGGACCTCAACCATTACAAACTAACAATCTTTACCTCTTTATAACATTAGTGGATTAAGTGTTGTAGATAAATTAAAATTATTAAATTTTGAACTAACAAACAGATATGAGGCATTGGCATCGATTCTGTCATACTAAACTAAAGCAATCCGACAGGGCTAAAATTATCTGTCTCTCTTTTCATTTTAATATGTGAGAGAAGGATGGTAACAATTTTAGAGCTGTCAAATTAGTTTAGTTTAGAGTACATCAGAATCGATGCCATTGGGTGTCTTTGTATCTTTTTTCGCATTTAGGTACAACAGGAGAATGTTCTGAAGAACTGTTTGATCTTCCAACTTCCAACCGGCTCGTTTGGAGATCGATGGAGGAGGCCTATGTCCAGCAGTGGACGTCCTATGGCTAAAATGATGATGATGATATATTAATAAATGTGGAGTCACTTTCGGATTAGAACAAGAAAGAGGCCACTTGAACGACTTGAAAAATTAATGAAAACCATATAGGGAAAGCGAGGACCGGATTTCCGGTCATTTCAAAAATAAGTGGTTAACTTCAAAATAAAACCCTCTTATAATAATAGCTTGGAATGCGATAGATTCCGAAACGTGGATATTTGCCAAAGAACCAGAGTCACTGACATAGCTGTTAAAGTTTGCAAGTTGAAGTGGCAATGGGTAGGCCACATCGCTCGAAGAACCGATAACCGAGGGGAAGAAAGGTTCTTGAGTGGAGACCACGAACCGGAAGACGCAGCGTAGGTAGGCCTCCCACTAGATGGACCGACGACATTGTGAGAGTTACTGGCATCCAGTGGATGCAAAAGGCAGGCTGTCGCTCATTGTGGAGGTTAAAGGGGGAGGGTTATGTTCAGCAGTGGACGTCTTCTGGCTGATGATGATGATGATGGTACGGTAAAAGGCAGGCTGTCGTTCAGTGTGGAGGTTAAAGGGGGAGGCCTATGTTCAGCAGTGGACGTCTTCTGGCTGATGATGATGATAACAGCTTGTATAAATCTACGGTTCCGGATACGATTGAATTATCTTTAGCAATGTCCACCACAATTTTTCCTATATCCAACTAATTTAACATTCCTCCGCTACAGAAGAAGAAACGGTAGTGACGCCAATGGAAGCCGAGTCGATGAATGGAGGCGGCATCCCCACCCCTATCTCGTACGGCACCCCACACACTACTACCAACAAGCTGGTCGGGAACACGTTCTTTGGACCGGACTTTAACCTGGACACATTTAGAGGTAAGTTTCATCTAGCAAAACAATGCCGAACGCCTTGCCCCTTTTTGTGTTTCCGCAGCATTACAATCTTGGAGTGTTCAAGTCTAGGGTTAATAGGTTGTTTCTGGGCAAACGTGCTCCATCTTCGACCGTATCATCGCTTTCCATCAGGTGAGATCGCGGTCAAACGTTAGCCTAGTACGATGTAAAAAAAAAAGGTATGTAAGTTAGAATTACAAAGATGCACATAGAAGTATTTTTGCACTAATTAAAATGCCCATTCAGAATGTTTATTCTTAAAAGGTTTGACCCATACCCAATTTTTTTTTTGAACGGCTGTCATGGCATTTTTATAAGAAATTTCTTGTAGCCAGTTGCACCTACATAAACGAAACGTCAATCTGTCGAAATCAGTTAGCAACTGAGATACGGAGTTCGACGCGTTGATCTAAACAAGAATGTTCAATCAAGGTTCACTCAAAATTTTTGGTAACAGATTTTCCTTTTCATTTCCGTTCTATTTGCTTCACTTTTCTGTGCTCAGACCTGACAAACAAGGGAGCATCCATTCTTACGTCGTGAACTTTGGTAAAATCCGCACGCAGCGTTTCCAAAATTTCTTCCTAATACGAACTGCACAGGACTGGAATGCGCTTCCTGCCTCGGTGCTACCTATAAAGTACAACCTGGGTCTCTTCAAGACAAGAGTGAATAGGCACTTCATGGGCAAGCGTGCCCCATCTTAGACTGCATCGTCACTTACCATCAGGTGAGTTGTGATCAAACGCTAGCCCAATTTCATCATAAAAAAAGAAACTTCAAAACGAGAGTGAATTGGCACCTCATGAGCAAGCATGCTTCATCTTAGGCCGCATCGTCACTTACCATCAGGTGAGTTGTGATCAAGCGCTAGCCCATTTCATCATTATAAAAAGGCTCTTTTTTATCAATTTTTAAAGGACATTGTCCATTTATTAGGGCATTATGGCTTGGCGTGAACAGTGACTCTTGGTACAATTATGATGTAGGCTTAATAACTTATATTAGTAGGTATTAGAATATTACAATAACTTTGTATCAAAATTTTAGGTACTGCCTTTTTTTCCGCATGTGATTGACAGAGGGTTTTTGTAATAAAACTAGCTTTTATTCACTTTATTTTTTTATTTTATTTTTAATCTGTATCATATAGGACGAGCCAGGGTTAATTGAGTGAATATTAACAGTCATCGGGGTCCGTGGGCAAGCAAGGGTCAACATTAGAATCCTTTTTCCTAAACGAATACTAACTTCCACAAAATACAACACAAACAACAATAAAACTAAATAAAGTGACATTCCTTCATTTCATTGTTGATAATATATCCAAAGAGAATATAAATACTACATATATTTTTGACGTTTGCTGTGCTGCCATAATAATAAATCAACTTTTTTTAAGTTTAACTGGATACAAAAATATAGCACAACAATTATTTTTAATAATTTATTGTTTTATTGACAAAATAAAAAAATTATGAGCACCTTGTTCACGCTTAGCCAACAATGGACAAAGTCCTTTATGTATAATTTTTAAAATTTATTATTCGAATAACGAGAGACCGGGGAGAGTGGCATAAACAAAGGGAGGCCTATACCCAGCAGTGGGTCACTCAGGGCTGATGATAATGATGTAGCCATTATAAAAATTTAACACTATTCTCAGATTACTAATTGAGCTATGTTAATTTACTGCTAGTAGCTACCATGCTTATCAAAGCAAAAAAAATAAAAACAAATTGGATTTAACTCAATGATCTATCCATTTCCACTCAACAGAGCCGTATGTTCCAGCGTCTGAGAGTATAGATGACGTGATGTCACCACACACGCCGCACTCGGCGTCGGCGGGGTCGGCGGGGGGAGTGCGGGGCGAGGCGGGCCACCGGCGGGTCTTGGAGCAGCGACGGAACCTGGTCCTCAAGCTGTTCCAAGAACACGGAATGTTCCCCACTACCCAGGCCACTACGCACTTCCAAGTAAGATACCTACTGCGTTAATAATAAGGTTGAGTTTCGGTCGGCGTCGGCGAGAGGCAAGGCGGAATATTCATTACCGGACGTCCAGACGAACGGCAAGGCGTCATCCTTACTTGGTCGAAATGCCTTTATTCGTACCAAGCGTTTTGACTCCTCTTTCTTAATTAGAACAGCAAAACAATGGAACGCTTTGCCCCTGTCTGTGTTTCCGCACCATTACAATCTTGGAGTGTTCAAGTCTAGGGTTAATAGGTTATTACTGGGCAAACGTGCTGCGTGTGTACGCATTTCAACGTCAAAAATGGGCAGGAGGGAATCAGATTAGATCCGAATCGATGCACACATTGCACACTCTCCGAAATGTATCCCATAAATAACCAAACTAGCAACTTTGCGCCGAGGCTCAAGACTAAGAAGCTAGATGGAATCTGTTTACCCTCGGTTTGACGACACCCATATATAATGCACTTAAACACTTCGGGGAACACGGACCCTTGCAGAAAGGGAGAGGAGAGAGAGAGAGAGATACTTTGTTTAGTAAGAGGCATTTGTATTGGATTTGTTTCATGACTTTCCTCTCCTTTTCTAGGCCACACACAACAGCATTTTCCCTACAAAGATGTCGCTGCAGTTGAAGATCCGCGAGGTGAGACAAAAGCTGATGGCGCAGTCCAATCTCACGCCTCATTCCGAAGTCAACACTCCCACGAGTAAGCAACCCTCAACCCTAATTTAATTGTAATAAAGCTCTTTTTCAGCACTCTAATATAATAAGTATATTGGAAGAGAAAAGGTTCGATTCTCGGCCCTACGCCAATGACTTATTTTGTACCTAAATAAATTATGTGCAGTTTAGATGCCATCGCTCAAACACTTCAAAAAAGGACAAACATCGTGAGGAAATCGGTATGTCCAAGAACCTCAAAAGTTCAAAGGCATATGACATTAGCCAACATGCACTGGGCCAGCATGGTGGGCCCATCCTCTCTCTCTGAGAGTAGGCATGAGTCCCAGCAGTGGGAACATGATAGGCTGAAACGATGATGATGAATTTTATGACATAAATTTTGTGTTGACATATTTTTACAGTAATTTGTTGTATTCGTTTTTTAATTTTATTCCTATTTTTACTAGGAAATCTATTTTAGTTAACAGCTTGTGAGATAAATGTTAGTGGAATTTGTCTGTTTTTATTCTCTATAAATAATTTGAATTTGAATGATGGCGATGATAAAAAAATACAAATAAACATATAACATATACGCCCCAAATACATTACCCTTTTTTCCTTCTTGGGCAGTCTAATAAAAAGAGACATAATTATGCAGATTAACGAATTACGCAACAAAAAACTTGTTGGATTGAAATTTGTTTGGAATTCAATACGTAATTTCGTAAGACAACATTCGTACGCCCTATAAACAAAAAGGATGAAAGGGTACGATGTGGTTTAATTGCAGACGTGAACTCTCCCGTAGTTTCCGCGGCGTTGCAGCCTACATCGACGGCCAGTTAGCGATGCGGGTACACCATCTCCATTGTGGTGCAGCGATAGACATCAATGGATTAGCAGTTGGCAGAACAGCACTACCAATTTAAAAATAGGTGAAGTAGGCACTAAAATGTTATAATTATATTTGAAATTAACCATTCGATGAAATTTTATATATTTTATACAATAATACCCTGACTTACCCTACCCCGGGTTGCGCAAATCTGAAGTTATGCGATTCGTCTTTTTAACAGACTTCAAAAATAAAGGAGGTTATCAATTCGACTGTATGTTTTTTAAGCGCTGAACTCAATTCTTTGGACCCTTACTTATACGAATTCGATTTACATGGCTATCGCTCGGTCCCTCCTATCACGAACATTTTGACAAAGAAGAGTAGAAATTAATGGGGGCGCCATTATCGCAAATAGTTCTAAATACTAGCAACCCTGTAGTACATTAAATTTGACGATGATAACTAGATGAAATTCATCACTGACAAGTTTTCCACACCCTGACTTACACAAATTCGATTTACACTGTTATAACTCGGTCCCTCCTATCACGTACAGCTTGACAAAGAAAAGTAGAAATTAATGGGACCGCCACTATCGCAAATAGTTCTAAATACTTGCAACCCTATCATCTGCCGAAGATAATTGGATGAAATTCTTCCACGGACGTGTTTTCCACAGTACGGTCAGAAAAAAAAATGTTTCAAGACTTTTTGCCGAGCTGTAAGTTCGGGGTATTACTGTATATTGTTTAGTCCAGCCACACGATACGTTTCGGCAATTTCGAACGACAGCAAGGGGCGTCGCAATCATTTGTCCTAAGATGAAATTCTGCTGTAAATAACAATAATAGAGTTCTAATTATTTTTGCCGCGCTGTCGTTGCTGCAATGAATCGTGTGGCGGATCGTTCGTGCTCAAAAGATAGCTTTTTGTAGTGTCTGTCTACTGCCAAATCTGACCGCTGATCAGTAATAGAGAAAGGTTTTAGTTGCGAGGGATTAGGAAAGATTTATGTTAGTGTTCAGACCAGACGTTAGACTAAATACTCTAAAATTTTGATAATGGCAAATACTTGTTCATTATCTTGATCTGCTATGTTAGATACAGTTGTCCTACGTAGGCGAATACAATGCTAAAGTGATGCGATGCGATATGAAATATAAAACAGTCGCAATAGAAAATAATCGCTTCTAATGAAATTAACTGGTAAAAACATCAGCTTTATTACAAGGTTTACCTTGTAATTTGTAATAAAGGGGTTAGTAATAAAGCTGATGTTTTTAATAAAGGTACCACTTTATTACAAGGTAGCCCTTATGTTTATTTGGAAAATTTCATATATAATTTAGTTTTTTTTTAAATCTTTAATTTATTTATTTAATCGAAAATTATGCTAAATATATGAAAACAACTTAAAATCAAATACAAACAAACTAGTATTAAAATATAAAACTAAAGTAATGTAATACGCGCTGCCAGCAGGCATCGTACGCAAGATGCAAAAGCATTGCCGCGTTGAATTGCAAAAAAAAAAAAAAAGTTACAAAACAACAACAATCACAAGTTCAACATTCTTTGACAGATGTCACAATGACAACATTCCCATAACAAGGTACAACCTTTTCTAGTGGCACTTTGATAGCTGGCAACCCTTCGCTTACGTAGGACTAAGTATCATGGCTGATGAAAAGATAATTTAGGAGCTGAACTTTTACCAGAATTACATAATTAAAAGGACTATGAAACAATGCTCCGGCATTTTATGAATAACAGTGATTAGATTAATGTGTAAACATTAAAGTATTTTATTACTCTCCAAAAAATATTAATTTTTAGTAAAAAAAAACGAGAAAAAAATTATAAAAACTAATAATTGGTAGCGTAAGTCTTGATTGGCGATGTGAAAGGATGTGTTTTTGAGAATATATTGAAGCGAGTAAATTTTCTAAATGCTACCGTGGCCTGATGGCCGCGATTATATGTGTAACTAATTTTTTATTAATACATAAATAATTACTTAAACTCGTACCATAGTCTGTGGTAAGTCTAAGCTCTATAGTTCCGTAATTCGACACTAGTGGCGCTAGTGTTGCCATTTTTAGTAGCGAATAAGCTAAGCTTAATAAAGACATTTTCAATAGGCTCCTGTTTAGATACGAATTTGTTGTCTAGTTTTTCCTCGTGACACATTGTCAGCGAAGATTTAACAAATCACATTAGTTTTTCGAATATTTGTGAATAAGGAGGCAACTAAAATAATGTCTAAGAGAACACTAGCGCCACGGGTGTTCTTGTTTCGAAACTATCGACTTTAATATTTCTCCATTTCATATAGGGTTGGCCGGTAGAAACTAGACGGCGCTAGTTTATCTTGTATCTTTTTTATACGTGTTTATTTTATTTGGAATATGTTAAACGTCATAATGACAAATTCTCATAACAAAGTTGCTTGCTATGCTAGCGCCACTTTGACAGTTGCCAGCCCCATTTATAAAATAAGGTTTACTATATTGCTTCTTCATCAATTTAACAGTTTAATAGATCTTTGCCAATTTAGAAATATTCATAAATATGAAGCTTTCATAAGTTTTATTAGCACATCGTCATTACGGGCACGATCTCAATGTGTATTTTAAGTCTTTGTCACGTTAAATGTTAAATAAGCTTATGAAATAGTTATATAATGTTACAATTCTTTTTATTGTCGCGTATACGAACGATAACGACTCTGTTTTTGGAAGGAGATTGTACTTAGATGAGATTGATGCGTGATAATAGCACTACATGAAATGAGGGCTTTTCAGCTTAGACACAGATTAGCTGAGATACGCGGAGCCCAATACTAAACGCTGATTGGTTCACTCAAGGTCTCGGCCGCGGTACTGGCGTGCCATTGGTAGGTGGTTGCATGAACGCTGTTCCGCTAATGTGTTGTCTAAGTGTTTCATTACAACTTCAATAATTATGTAGTGCGATTCTCACTGGGAGGTGTAAGGCCGAGTTTAGACGATCACGCGTTGTCACAATCTGTGTAAATTTCACTCATCGATAGACGGTAACGCATGATCGTATACCCAAGGCCTTGTGGCAAACATTGCTTAATTTGTAAAAATACATAATCTAAGATGTTATTTATATACTTTATATTGACATGGCTTAGTGGCGGTGAGATATTGTACAATATGGTAGCTTAAACAAACTGAGATATATATTTTTGGTATTTGTCGCAAAATTATTCGACACGAGTAAGAAACGAAAAGCCTTTCGAGCATTTACGAAATGATGCAAGTTTTTGACACAGACTTTGAAAAATATTTGTGAAACGTAGTGCTATATTAATAGGGTTGTGTTTTCGGTTAAGAATATCGGAATCGTTTGTTGTTTTATTGATATTTCTTATTTTACGCCGCTTGCAGTGCAAGTCGGTTGCGACCTAATATACGCACTTACAGAATCCGCCAAGATATATAGCACGCCGGAATATATCTTAATGGGTTAGTTGACTGGTGTTTGTTTTATTGAAAATAAAAGTATTAGTAAAGAATTTAACTTAAAAAAATATTATAATAAAGTTTTTTGTAGTCCTTATTTTGGCCACCAATACCTTAACTAGGTACCTATTCAAATAACCCACCACTAACGGTTCCTGGCGCAAAGGTGCCCAAAACGCTCGCTGCATTACCGCGTTGAATAGCAATGGCTAACCTTTGCATCAGGTACGAACCGGAGCGGGTGTCACCACAAAATTATTTAATTTGGTCGATAAAGTCCTGAGATGCGTTTGAAGTTTTTGGTGTGGATTAAAAAGGGGTTCCCTGTCTCTTTCGCGCAGAAACTTATTGTGTGGCTCACGTAAGGTTTGACGTCATATTTTGCTAGAGATATTTTGATAGTGCTCTCTTTCTAGCAATATAATTAAAATGTATAAACATTTTCATTTACACTTCTTAATTTTAGAACAGATTTTAATTTTATTGGTGACACGGGAATTAGTCGCGTATGATTCCTGCGTCATATAAATAATTTGAGTGAAAACCACGTTAGCTACCAAAATAAGTTTTTTTTAGTGGTCGGTGATCGACTCCAAGGTAAGCCTTTTAAAAGAAATAATTATCAGTCAACTTGCCTATTCTGAGCACTTATTATTGCGTTATTCCGCCGGGAAGCATGTTTGCCGACGTGCTATATTTTTCGCCGGGAGTTGTGTTTAGCAATCCTTAGATGTGTAACTGAATGCAATGAAACTGGTGCAAAATCATTACAAATTAAGTATATTATTTCTATCGTTTTATATTTATGTTGTGATGTTAGTCTTCCAAGAATGATTTTTCTCTTTTATCATTATACCTACTTATTTATTTTAAAGATGTGCAGAAAATCTGTGCTGACTTGTGGAGTGATTTTATCGGATGCCATGTTTGAATGACTAATCATGAATTAATATTAATAATTAAAATAACATAATAATCCCTAAGAGAAATAGTGATTCATCTTTCATATTAACATAACGAAAGCGCAATATAAACAGTAGGCGAACTATGCAGGAGTATAATCATGGTTTATTTGACTTCCACTAATGCACTACTGAGGAAAAACATTATGCAAATCTTTTGTAGTTTTCTAACTGTTTATATGTTGTGTAAATAGTTAACTTTTTAACTGATTGAGAGAAATAGCTCAAAACATTAACGACACTAGATAAATCAATACATTTATAATCTCATTGTAAATATTAGATTTATTTTTAAACTAGCTCTTAAGTATTCCCGGCTCTCAAAGTAATTAAGGTTTTTATTTAGATAAATAATTGAATATATAAAAAGATTCTATAATTTATACAACTTTCGGCCAATACAAATGTTATGTATATCAAAATTGTATTTTTAAATGATCTCTTCGGCGTTGATAGTGTTTAGGTAATTGCTTTAGGAGTCCGGAACTGAGAAGAATTTACTAAAATTATAAAATATAAGAAATATTTTCGCACTGTTAAATATTGTAGTCGCATCTAGGACATTTTAGCACTATGGAATAAAGCAGTAAGGGCAATTCGTACAAGCAGGTCAAAGGTACAAATTATGGTGTTCATGACGGTAGCAGCCAATATTGTGTACACAGGAAGCTGATTGATTTTAAAGTGACCAGTTGTAGCGAAGTCCTTACTGACCCATACACTCTGTACCAAGACCCGATTATAAAACTCTTTTTATAGTCAAATATACTCTGTAGTTCTGGCTCAACAGCACAGTTTTTAAATATAATATTATAATCAAGCATACAATTTTGTTGTTTGCATTGTACCATTTTTAAACTTAACTTTGACAGTTCTAAAATTGTTGCCATCATATTCTCACATATTGAAATGAAAAGAGTTCTGTCAAATTAGCCGTTAACGGGATTTGGTACTAAAGTTCTACATAGTCAATTTCTGGGGCCTACCACAACCTTTTAAAACATTCATGTTTCAATGTTCTCTGATCTTTCTTTTTCCGCTCGTTCTACTGTAGGGCTTTCAAGCATTGTACGATTGAAAGAAAATGCTATAAGATGTCGTGGTAGGTCTACTGATCTTTGTGGTTTTCTGCAGCTTGTTCTGAGATGACATTACGTTCTGAACAATGCGGGACAAACAAGATATTTTCGACTCGGAACAAATGCGGCATACATTTATCATATAATAGTACCGTTGTTACCAGTTAGTCATACATTATATACAAACATAGCAATATTCATATACGTCCGTAATTTGAATTAATTATTGCATATTTTTATACATATATGTGCCAGAGGTTCTATATACATTATACACTAAAATGTGTATTATTATGTTTATGCCTTTTTAATAATTATTCAGTGCCTATTTGACACATTGGCCTAAATAAAATGACTATTCTGTCTTGAAAAGTAATTAATTCAAAGTAAGGAAATAACATTGATTATATTTTATTTCTAATCATTTAATATTATGCAGTTTTATTTTCTCTGATCGCATCCAGTTTTAATCTAACTTTAAGGAACATTTGTATGGTATTCATATTTATTTAGTCGACGCACGATTTTTTAAACTTCGATCGAAAATAATTCACTTTTGTGATAATAGTTAAATTATTATAGATTATTATTATTTCCTTGTTATGTCCGCTTCGAACTCAGTTAAGAAAACATTAGAGGCACTCTGTACATGAAGTCAGAGCTTAAAAATTATCAGTTTTACCATATTGCCTTCAAAATAATTATATTGGATTTGTTTTTGCAAAACCCACTCAGTTATTATGAAATGCATTATGATTGAAGTTTGACGTAAAGTGTAATCGCCCTGTTCTAAAAAGCGTAAATGAAATATTTTTGTTATCTGTATAGAGTGTAACTATTGTTTTAATACTGTTTTAAATTATGTATTTGGTGGGTTTCATGAACCATCTATATATTTATCCACAACGAAACTTTTTTGTAATTCATTTTAATTATGCACGCTTTTAAAGTAGTATGTTTCATTTAAAAATATATAGTTATGTTCATATAAAATATAATAAAATACCTTATAAATTTTTGGTCGCTTTGATAGTTCATATTTTCATATGAAAACACACTATTTTAATCAGAAATATATGGTTTTGTTTCACGGTTTATGAATGAGATGTTTGTACTAAGTGTTTCAATTTGTTCTATTTACTGTCCATTTAAGTTTGCCTTTTTGTTTCGTGTTGAGTTTGACGAGTGACTGTTGGATATGTTAAAGCAATACTTAATAACAAATATGAAAAAAAAAAATATCTGCATTATGACTGGTAGTACTTTATTGGCTTTCAAAACTTAGTGTAAATACTGACTTCAGACACGGACCATAGTTCTGATGTTTCAAACATTATCAAAGTTCAACTGAAGAGTGTTCCCAATTCACTTAAATATCCTCCTTATCAACAAAATTATTTGTGTGGAAATTTTAATGATGTTAACTGAATGCAGTGTAGTCGGCATGAATATCTACTTCCTTGGATACATATTTAAATAAGATGGATATTATTTATCAGAGTGGTGGTATTCTGTATTAACATATGTAATGTGATTGTACTTTGACAGTGTTTGTAATTGCACTGCTGATCGACACTAAGCTTTGTCAGTCAATAACTAACACACAATAAGCAGTTTTTATTAGACTGAATTAACTTTGTTGCATAACATAACAATTTTAATGTTATACTTTAAGGAATTTTAGCAATTATTTCAAAAGAACATTTTAAATGAAGCATTTCATATTCGTTATTTATTTCTTCTACATAAGGCATTAGTGTAATTGTTTAGTCAAATGTCTTAAATGTAAATAACTTGTTTAGATGATTTATTTAGATTTAAGTGTTCAATTTAATGTATGTTAGATTGAATTAGACAAAAATGTAAGGATACAGTATCTAAAATCTTAACCACAATCTGTAACAGTTTTCTAAAATTATTAATACCACTAATGGACCAAGCAGTGGCACTTTAGATGATGTAAACAGTACTTTCTTGTATGCAGTAATAGTTAAATCAAACCATAGCATTGCGGGCAGTTTGGTCAAGCATATTGGATCTTACCTAGTACGAACTTATGTTAAAGCATTAAAACCTCGAAAACAATATTGTATTTTATTTAATACCCATTAGAAACCCTTTACCTTACTATTTTATTCTATTTATTATTTATTTATTTTTTTCTATTTTATTAGGTAGGTCACATTTTACTTTAATGATCATGCTAACTAAGCAACATGGATATGTCTACAACCTAAAGCTAGTCTGGGTAAGCTAGTTTCCCCCACACAATTATTAGGCAGTATAGATAAAAACACAACCTTGGCAATTACATTAAAAGAAAAACAAAAGTCCAACTTCAAAATGTAGTTATAACACTCCTGAGAAAAAAGACAAACCTAGATAGCACCTTGCACTTACAATCTGTCAAGTTATTTAGGGTGTTTCCAGAGGTGGAGACAAGCGGAATGGAGAGAGGAGACATCCCAAAATTAACCAGTTTTTTCCAAACTCTTAGATCTTATAATCTTAAAACTAGTACCTAACCTAACAGATTTGAACAAACCAATCCTATTGGTTGGAATCTGCATCAGGCCTGTCTAAAAAGCTGAGTAGCGTGGCGGAGATACTTTACGAGTTGCGGAGTATAGTGGTGCAATGCAAGTGGTGGCGATGCGCATGCTGCCCTATGCCTAAAAAAAATCTGGTCATGCTCTGCTCGACTCCGAAAAGTCAACTCATCTTGCCTACACAGATCTGTTTGTCTACGCATAAACATCTTCGCTTCATTGAAAACACCTCTATTCATAGCTTCGCTTCACTGGAAATGCACCCTTAGTGCTCCACTAAGCCACCGGTGGCCGCCACTAGTGGTCACCAAGATTTATTTGCTGCTAAGCCAAGCCAGTAGACGCAGCCAATGTTGGCTTGAATGTGTCCACTAGTGGTTGTGTGCATGGGTGCCAGGCGACAAAATGCGTTCATTTAGAAGCCACCACAGGACTTGTAGTGTGCGCCAATATGTATGGAAAGTTTCATGCTTGTGGCACACAACAAGAGTTAATATAGAAACAAAAACATTTTTTATGGTACGTCTTAGGCAGTTAGGTAAAAACAGAAAAAAAAACAAGAACATCTTCAAATTTATTATTACTAACAACAAAACAAATTCATAACTAATCCTTTCACTAAATGGCGTTAATGAGTAACTTGGGTCTTTCTTGTTCTAATATGGATAAAGCTGTTTGTACATCAATGTCATTGCCGGGGTCAGTGACAACTAAAAACTTGAGCTCGGACATTTTAGCCAAAGCTAGTACTCCTCCAACACACAACTTGCAGCCGCTGATGTCTAAATACTCCAAGGAATTACCATTCTGACCAGCCAATCTATCAAGGCACCACACATCAACATGCTTATTATTTTTTAGACTAAGCCATTTTAGGAAACTTATTCCAGATAAGTTTTGGATGCCTTCACATCTGATTCCGTTGTGATGGAAATTGCTGCAGTCAACTGCCTCCACAAAGTATCCATCTTCAAAAGTGCTTGGGAGATTTAGTTCAGTGAAGTCGCCTTTGATCCAATGCTTGGAGTCTTTTAGTCTGGAAGAAGAAAACTTGATTAGTGTACTTTCCACACCACTAGCACAAAGTCAAATAATACTTTAGTACCTTGAAGCAACATATTGTGTTCCTCATCAAATTATAGTTTAGCTGATAATTGCAGTTACCTGATAGCACCTTGTCGATAAAGAAAAAAGTGCATAGCAGCTAGGTTTGAACCAAGCATTGTAACTCTTTTTGGTATATATTGTTGGTTGTGTATTTCCTGTTTTTCTTTCATGGATTTCCACCAATCTTTGACCTTTTCGAAAGTTAAATCTGGTATTTGAGACATGGCGTTCAGGACATCTGGACTGGGGTTCTTTTCAATGAAGACTGAGAACTTGCTTTTCCATTCCCCTTCCCTCTGGATCCAAGGCTTACGCCATTCAGGGTATGGTTGCCCGTAAACTGTCCGGGGTTTCGGACCTTCTTCTTCACGCTGGTAAATGGTTTTCTCACTGTAAGTTCTAGTTATTACAGCGAAGGGTCGACAAATTTGGACTGGCTTCAAGCTTAACGCCATTTTTGTAAGAGGTTCGATATAAGTTTTTCTTAGAATACTCTTCATCTCACTTCTCTTGTAATCAACACGCATTGACAATTTTCATCATAATAACATTGGACGATTTAATTTTGTTTTCGTTATTATATATTTTTAAAGGTTATTTACAATTGTAAAATTTACGTCCAGTGTTGCCAACCTCGACTAAGCGTCCCCCCCTAGCGTCGTCTCGAAATCCCCCTCTTTCCCCCTAACACTAACACTAACTCAAGATCACCCTAGACTATATTGGAAAAAAATTCTTATTCGAAATAGGCATCTTGTTTCAACGACAAATTTAAAGGAAAAAAAAGAAAATACACACTTGAACAATGAAAATTATTTAAAAATATATATTAAACTTAAAGCTTAATAAAAAACGCGTAATACATTTTTTTGTTTTTAAATTCAATCAATCATCTTCTAATTTACGTTACAAAAACCGCTACAAAAGAATTTCCCCCTAGAAAATACCCCTAAAAAGGTAACTCATGCAAAATGCGTAAAAAAATTATACCCCTAGTGTATGCCCCTAAAAAAATATGGCCCCTAAAAATACCCCTCTTCATCTAACTTATCCCCAAATTTAGGGGGAAAACCCCCAAGTTGGCAACACTGTTTACGTCTGTGATTTTTATAAATAACCACATTTGACACTGACAGACATTATTATACTATACTTCTGACAGTGACAGTAGCCACTGTATGTTTTTTTTTTTTTTAATTATAATTCGCCCATCGGGCAGGCTAAAGCCTTTAAGGCCATACCGCCTATTCTTCTGTTTTGTATTATAGTCTTAATAACGTCAAACTAGTCATAGTCACAGTCAGGGTCAAGCTAAGTAAGTCACGGTCAAGTCAAACTCATGCCTCTGTAAAGTGGTGGGAACTTTACAAGAGGCTTCTATGGAGTTTTGGAAACAACACGAAAAGACACGTTTCACCTCGTTATATCACTTTCCCACACTCGAGCACGTTTACGAGCACTTAATGAATAATAATTCACCACCTAGAACACATTAACACTCGAAAATACACTAATTTAGGAAAATAATCCAACGAGCCGACATGTTCTTTTCCACGTTGGCGCCAAAACTCGCCACTGTATGACGGCTATAACTGTTTTTTTCGCATACTGGGCAGGCTTAAATTATTAAAGCCCATACTGCCTCGTCATACGTATTTCACAGACATAGTAGAGTACTGGAAACATTAATAGATCAAGTGTACTGAAAATACATGTTATTACTTGCCCACATTCAAGCACAATCACTAACACAATTAATAATAATCCACCATTAGAAAAACAGTTGGTTGAAAATACATAAGTTTATGAGACATTTGCCCATCATTAGGGCTCTGCACTGCACTCAACAGCTTCGATAAGAGCAATAATATTCTGTGCCCTACAGGCTAGTCACAACAGCAACATGTACTGTACTCGTTTGTTCCTTGTACCTATACCTTAAGTTAAGTGTAGGGCAACTAGGTAAAACTTTGCCATGAACAGTGAGGTGTCGTTATAAGGGGGCCAAAGTTGCTTTCTTGGTTATTTCTCTAGAGAGATAACCAAGGGCGTTGTCAAGATTTCGTGGGGAGGAGTAACACTGCTTTCTTGAACTCTCCGAACGAGCACTTACCTACACCCTGCTAGAGCAGCTGGTAGCTGTAGCTGGCCTATAGGTACCACAGAAGACATAATAGCTCCTACCCACTAAGAGCCTTGATTCCATAACTTCAAATGAGCGCGTAACGCGGCGCGTTATGTTAGCCTCTAAAAGTTGTTTTTTTAACACGCCACGTTACGTGCGTGTTAAAGTTACGGAATCAGGGCCCTGAGTAGACTGGTCACTATCTACACAGATGAGGGTAGATGTTCAATTTGCGCAACGTTGCGAATATAAGTAGAGACAAAATAGATAATAGTAGGTAAATTAGAGCTAAGCAAGTCTAGGGGTTTTACGTACGGCTAGCTGTAAATCAATCCAGTTTAGGTAATGAAAAAAATGTTGCGTGACCCCAAACCTTATGTGGGCGTGTTAAGATTCACGTTCGCGTGGTTTTCCGATCTGCGCGGTTTTGACGTTAGTTTGAGACCGCCTAAGGAGTTGGCCGTAAGGCCCCTGGTTATCTAAACAAGATCAACATTGTCATTTAAAATTTTAAATGAATAATAAAATAAAAATTGCGGTAGGTACAAAAACGGGAACCGATTCAATAAAAAATCTTATCGGGAATCGTGTCACGTCAAGCTTTTTGTGAATCAGGACAACAAACGTCGAAATTGTTGTCCAAATTGCCGGATGCTCGAATCGGCGGACAGTTGTACTATGTTGCGTAAAGAGTAGATAGGTAGGTATCGATAAATGTTCAGTCGTTGTGAAAGTAGGTTATACATAAAAGGCTAGTTGACTCTAGGTACATTACACATAACTACTGTTTTTTTTTATATTGTCAGTTAAACTGAGATATAAGCGTTTAAAGTTTTTGCTGGGGATTAGTGGGTCTGCCCCTCTCCCGCAAAGCATGTGTTAGTCAAAGAGAATAGGTAGAGAAGAGACGAGATTGCATAGACAAAAAAAAATTACCCACGTCAAAACGGGGAAAAGCATTTATAGCCAACCCATAGCCAACCTGACGAAGTG
This sequence comes from Agriopis marginaria, assembly GCA_932305915.1. Lineage (NCBI taxonomy): Eukaryota > Metazoa > Arthropoda > Insecta > Lepidoptera > Geometridae > Agriopis > Agriopis marginaria. The sequence goes on from OW029933.1 coordinate 9,616,208, forward strand.
AAGCGAAGGCTTCAAGGACCTTATATAAATAGTACATGTCAGATTCAAGCAAAGTAAGTCATGCCCTAAGTGGTGGAGACTTTACAAGAGGTTCTATGGAGCTTTGGAAACAACAAGAAAATAAAATACACGTTTCATCGCGTTAAATATCATTTTCCCACACTCTAACACGTCTACGAACACTTAATAAATAATAATCTACCATTATTTGCGTAATAATGGTGGATATTTAGAGTTTAACACTCGAAAATATACAAGTTTAGGAAAATAATAATTATTATGAGACAGCATATTTTTTTCACGTTGGCGCCATAACTCATTCATGGTTTTCATTTCGCTTTTCAAACAATTATTTTTTTCTTTTCTGTGGCTTTTCATAATGTTATGGCAGCTGTCAGAGCAAATAAATGCTTGGAACGAGTCATTCGTTTCCTGTAATGATTGAATAACGATTGCCCGGGCGGAAGTAACCGGGCAGATACATTACAGGACTGGCCCGACTGGCGCACCGCCAACTAGGAATATGGCGGGTAAGACATAATAATGCAGCTTAATCACAACCCTGTGTCGCCGGGAACCCGACCGTGAATAAAATACTCTGATAACTGAGTTTATGTTACACAAAATCATGTTCTTATTTTTTTTGTTTTTGCCCATTTCTAGGCAGGCTACTACTACTATGCTTCGCGCGAAATATTTAGAAAAATTGATTATAATTAATTATTAGTGTACCCACACTCTACTATCCTCTTCTACACTAAACCTACATCCTGTGATTTCATCCGCGGTAGGTATAGCTTAGCTAGAAGTGCTATATTGATAGGTACTTAGGTCTAATATAATACATATCAGGTCACAGGTCAATGATCTTATACCTATTGCATAAGGCCGTCAATCATTAAAATCTTAATGAAGGTTGGACCGGAGCTCGGGTAATTTTTAGGGTTCTGTACATCGAGATACAATGTTCTGTACCTAAACGTAAACAGCGTAGGCTTAGTACCTAATAGGGTCCTGTGGACACCCGTACACCCTATTACTAGCTAAGCCTACGCTGTCTGTCTGTCTATCACTCGAAAACAACAAAAATGCGTTAATCCTCCTTTTTTGAAGTTGTTTAATAATAAACACCGGCCAAGTGCAAGGCAGGCGTGTGCTAAACTGATTGAAAGAAACACATTCACAACATTTTTTGGCGCGGAACCCTTGGTGTGCTGGTCCGATTCGCACTTGGCCGGTGTGTATTATAATTTTCATACAAACGTACCAATACGCAAACTACTCATCTGAATAATCCAGTGCCATATCACTCGCGCAATATGCAGTGCCATATCAACGCAACGAGTGGTTTGGACCATTCGAATTTGCTTTCTATCAATAGATTTTTTTTCATTTTGCATGATCTTTTAGTGCGAAATATCATACGAGCGATTCAAAAATCGAGCCCGGGGGGAGCAGACATATTCTCGAATAATCCAGTGAGGAAACAAAGTTACACCTCAAGATCACCGGCGTCGAGCGGTCACAGAGAACAGAGGGCGGGCGTAAACCAAGCTTTAAAGTTAGTTAGGTATCGGATAGGTACTGGCGACATCGAGTTTGTAGCGTCCAGACGACACAGTCTGTCTGAAGCCTCGACTTCCATTAGGTACATGGCAAAATCAGCATCTGCTGCTCTTTTAATTTTCAAGTTTTCATAACAACAGCTAACAGCGACTAGATAGCATTGTCATCATAATTTCAGCCATTGGACAATGCTGGACATATGACGTCCCATCGATCTCTAAAAAGGCCGGTTGGAAGCGGCCTGCATCCAGTGTTTCCCTGCGGTCTCTTTTAGGTCGTTTGTCCATATTGTGGGTGGACTTCCTACGCTGCGCTCACCAGGCCGTGGTCTCCATTCGAGAACCTTTCGTCTCCATCGGCCATCTGTTCTGCGTGCTAGGCTAGATTATACAGGGTGTAAAGGGAACACTCTCGAAGCCAAAAGAAGGTAATTGTACTCATCATTATGAACAACTTTTACTATGGGACCAGCCCTGAAATCGCGAAAAAAATATCAGCTGTTCCATAGAAAACGGTCATTGACACTCGACAAAATGTATGCATAGATACCAATGGATATCTTCATTGGGACAAGGAACAAAAAAAAAACACTAAATACGGACTAAGCATTTATTTGCTCTGACAGTTGCAATAAAGGTGTAAAAAATCTGAATAAAAAAAAATTCTTTTAATATTTCACTAAACTATATTGGCGGGTACCTCCTACAGTCTTACGTTTAAAAACCTATAGCGAAAGTGATCAGAATTCGCGGGTTTTTTTCAGCTTTTAACAAAGTTATAGCAGCTGCCAGAGCAAATAAATGCTTGGAACGAGTTTAATAATATATATCTCAAATTATTATTACCCGGTTTAGGAATCAAAATAAATTACAAAGTAGTCCCAAATCTGCTCAAATGGCAGACATTTGCTTCAAATGGTCACACTGCAACTTGGTTGCGGGTATGCTAGATTTTTATGGAGATTGTTGTGAATGAGTAGTTAAGTAGTTAATCCTACCGACTGGAGAGTGGGATAGTTGCAATTATGTTTGAGTATTTTGGTGTTGCTCTCACACTATTACGTATACTAATATTATAAAAGCAAAAGTTTGTGTGTGAGTCTGTTAATCCTTCACGTAGAAACAGCTGGACGGATTTGGATGAAATTTGGAATAAAATAGCTTATGTCTTGGATTAACACAACTATTTTCCTTCATCACCACGCGGGTGAAACACGGGCGCAGCTAGTAGTGCCTAACTATAGTCAACCAGCAAATTGAAAGTGACGTTTACCTATAATATACATATTCTGGTATGAACAAGTAGGTACACGTGTTTGTTCAATAAGAAATTATTATAACTGTGAAATTTTGTGTCTAAGTATGTTTGTATCAACTAAACTCCATTACAGCTAGGCAATATTTGAACGAAATTTGGTAAAAAGGTAAAATAAAAAGTTGCGCTTTACCGCCATTTCACCATACGGTCTACAAATTCTACGATGGACCACGCTTGCTCTAAGCAAGCGTGGTCCATCGTAGAAACCGAGTCACCGACTTTATTTATTTTTATTAGATTATTAGGCACTCATAACAAATCGCAGGACATAAATAGGTATAATAATTAACACGTTGAATTTTGTTCGATCCCATGATCCAAATACTAAGCACACAACATGGCTAAACAGTGTCAATACCTACAGTTGTAAAAAGTTATAACCATAGAAAAGAAGAAAAAAAACATTTAGATGTGTAACATTTTTTTTATTACAATACCTAATTGTTAAAGAAGTATATGCTAACGCACTTAAAGAATAAATTGTATGCATAAAGATAAATAAACGAATTTCAAAAGACACCCAGATTTGTTTTCATTTAAGGTTAACATTTATGCTACTAGGTATTTATCCCTGAAAATGGACGATGAAACCGCGCCACGAGGCCCAGATAGTCGTAAATATTTTTTACAATACTTACACTGTCTTCATCATCATTTCAGCCTATCATGTTCCCACCCGGCTGGGACCCAGAACTTCTCTCTCAGTGACATTGGCGGATCCAGGGGCCATGGGCAATTCCATACATTTGACTCAATTTTAGATTTGATTCAGGTGCACTTTTACACAGCATACTCATAGGTACCTATACTTGTCAGAATGGCCCCCTCCAAAATGAAATTCTGGATCCGCCCCTGCACAGTGAGTCCACCATGTTGGCAAACGTTGGTGAAAGTCGAAGTGGTTGGTGAGTTTAAACTTTAGAGGTTCTTGACATACGGTTTCCTCACGATGTTTACCTTCACCGTTTTTGAGAGAGAGTTCATGGCATCGAAATTGCACGTAATTTATTTAGGTACTTAACAAGTAATTGGTGCAGGGCATGGCCGCGATTTGAACCGGGTGCCGTCAGAATGTAAAGCGCGCATGCTACCGCTCGGCCACCATCAACTGTATGGGTCTTACTTCAAGTTTATTTAAACTCTAAGCCGCCATGTGCCATATCAAAATATCAAAGATCAGACGTGTCTCGCATCGAAAGCAGTTCCCTATACACGCTCGTAACATGATCCTAACTCTAATCCTGTCCCTCAGGTGTAGCAAACTTCAAAATGAGCCATTTCAAAACAATTTCTGACAGAGATTTCCCTGAGGTCGCCTCTCCATTTGCTTAAAATAGCTCATATAGTGCACGGACTACATAGTCGACTGATTTCAAAAAGTGTTTACTTAAACCAGGTAAAAGGAAAGTTGAACAGTTTGGACTAAGCTTAGCTTACAAACTAAGTCCCTGTAATTAGGGCCCTTCTGTTTGAAGTTTCCTGGAATAAGTCTGTTATTTTAGTTAGGGTACTGTCCGGTTTGAGTCAAGGTAGGTATATATTATGTATTCAATTATACCTACATAGGTAAGCATGGTTTTTAGCGTGGCAAAGTTGCTAGCATTCTGGCCACTTTTCCTTACCCAAGGGGTTTTTAGATTAGTTTTTTGGGTTTAGTTTATTTATTTATTTAGATTATTTTAAGTGGTTTTTGTATTAGCAATTAACAACCTGAAGAAAAAAAAACTGAAAAGCGTGATTTTGGCGGCCGGCGCGGGATTTTAGATTTTGTACCCAAAACGCGAGATGTCCGGCCAAAAGTGGGTCGTCTGGCAAAATTGGGTACACACACTACAATACGTTTTGTTCCTATATATTTAACTACTTACTTATTACCCCAGTAAATGCGAGAAAGAAGGAAAATCGCTGGGAAATCTGCGACTGTAATAGTACATTACTTTACACTGGGGTAAACAAACATAATTTTAACGAGGGTAGCATTTGCGGCACAAGTGTAGGACAATTTTATTTTTCATTCCCCCACATCATGACTGTTGGATACCGAATAGCTTTTGCTCACTTTTTGAAGAAATAATGAAACTATTCTCGAATGGGTACGTAAAAACAACATTTTCAGTCGCTGAAGTAGGCAGGTATCAATATTTCCTTCCGTAACATTGTACCAAAACTAAAGTGGATTTCCTTGGCTATATTTCCAAGCTAAAGTTTGGGAATCGAATCTAAGTTTGAGTTGCCCCAACTTTCCGTGTCGCGTGCTTATGCTGCTATGTAGTACTTAGGTATCTTCTAGATTGAAACATTGGGTTTTACATTCATGTTTGGTAATTTTGTAGGTGTAGGTACGCTTTGCTAACCGATATATTATGTTCTCATAATTTTTGAATAAGTGACTCCGATTGAGTACATTTTTTTTTGAAATTTTGCTGTAGAAAACATAACTAGCAAACTTCGCACGGGTGTAATTAACATGCGAAGCCGGGGCGAGTCGCTATTTATATATAAAAACCTTCCTTGAAAGTGTGTCTAACTGATGGTGAAAACCGCATCAAAATCCGTTGCGTGGTTTAGGAGCAGTTAGCGGACATACAGACTGACAGACAGACAGACACGGAAAGCGACTTTAATTTATACTATTGTAGAGAAGAAATAGAGAAAAGATATACAGGATATTGTCATGTGTGAATGTAACGTTTCGGCAGTTATAAACACCGCTATATTAACTCAATAAAACAGGCAATATAAACTTTGGTGTGTTCCGCAAACTCGCGTCAACTTTTTCAATAAAATCAGTTTGATATCAGCTAACAAGTTAATTGGTATTCATTGAAAGGTTTGTGTTTGTTTACGGAATTATTTGCGTGAGAGGCAATTTGTAAATTTTATCTGCGTAGATATTTTACGCTTGAAATTGCAAAATAGGCCCTTCCGTAGCAAAGTAAAGTACGACTTTGTTTGTAGAGTAAAGGAGGATCATCAGCCTCTATTCACCATCATCAACCATTTCCCACCCACTGCTGGGTATAGGTCTACTCTTCAACACGCCATCTTTTCATGGCCTGTGCTATCTTGTCCACTTCTATTAATTAAACAAAATATAAGATACCAACACTACAAAAACAGTTCGACTGCCCATAGATCGTTGAACGTCTAAAGATAATCCAAATGCTCAAGCCCATTACCAGTCGGCAGCGTACCCAGCCCAGCATGCTGGTGACATTAGGATGGCAATGCGTATGCGTTGAGTCAGAAACGCGTCACCATTACAGTATCTGAACAAAAGTAGAAGCCACCGTGAACTTTTTCAACAACTTCAAAAATTGAAGTTCTTTCGACTGTATTTTTGTGTAGGTATTTTACGCGATAGCTTTGCCGTCTGTGTACCGTTTAAATGGTTCTATTTTTATTAAATTGGCTTGTATCTTGAGAGTAGTTTCATTTACGTGAATAAAACATTCCATCATAAAGGTGGAAAAGTAGGAGATGAATCCCGTTTATTGAACTTGCCGTTAAATCGCGTGTTGTTGTGCGTAAAAATTAAACTGTTATCTAATCTGTACAAAACTAAAATTCACCACCACTACAGAGTCTACAGAAACGTTGGTCGCACTGTGGCAAAGCGATGTCATCTACACTAATATTGTAAAGAGGTAAAGTTTGTAAGTTTGTAAGGTTGTAAGTTTGTAAGTTCGTTTGTTCTGTTTTAACTCCAAAACTACAGAACTGATTCTAAAAATTCTTTCACTAATAGAAAGCTACACTATTCCTGAGTGCCATAGGCTATGTTTTATAATGATAAAAGTTAATATTCTACACTAAATAACCATATTAGTAAAACATGCTGGAAAAAAATTAGCTGATTGGCTTCTTTATCGGCGTACGCTGACCTAACGGTTTGAGATAAGTAAATACAATGTTTGACAAGACTGTAGTACTTAAATAGTTTTACAAAAAAGTCCGCGATAGCATATACCTAACTATTATAAGAAAACCACAATAACGATAATAACCGGTTATTGTGTTCAGAATAAAAAAAATATATATAAGGTCATGTTTAGATGCAGTTTTGTAATCTAATTTTTGAATCTTTACAAAAATAAATGAATTCATTATTAGGAGTACTTAATGTAGATAAAGTTTGCCGTTTACAGTTTGTGATTTAGTCGCACAGTTTATGAGATAATGTAAAATTAAAATAACGTGACCATAATAATCCGCGCAGCGCCTTCATACTGCACGTAATAAGTAGGTAATACAATAAAATAACTCTTTATCGACACCATAAAAAAGATATTACAAGAAAATTACATTAGATATGGGAACAAAAAACGGCCTTATCGCTATGAGCGACCTCTTCCAGACTACCTTCAACAATAGTGTCCTGCGGTGGAGCGGTTTTTCGAACCATAATAGATAGCCAGTTGAAATTTTCACAGAATATGTAACGTTACGGCGGATCAACTAAGAAATGTAATAATAGTAAACTCAAAAAGTAAAAACAAAAGGGGTTCCCCATACAACAAACGTATTTTTGTATCAGTTTTAATGTAAAAACGGTAATACTTACAGCCGTCAAACTTGGCACAATTATAGTACACCCTCTAAAGTATAACAACAAGGAGTAAATCATGGCCAAGTGCGAGTCAGTGACAAATTTCTGTTCATTACCAAGTTATAACTGGTAACTGCGGGACTAGATCGGAAAGAGTGGGACTGAAGTAGATTGGATTGTAGAACGGATGCGGGGCTGGATTGCAAAAACGCGGAAAGGGAGTAAAGTGGATCCGAGTTGGGTCGGAAAGGGTGGGCCTGTATTAGAGAAGATTATGGGACAAATGCAGGACTGGCGCAGTAAGGATGGGATGGAAGAAGAGTAGATTAAGGAACGGATTCGGGCCTGGAGCGGAAAGAGCCGAACGGTAGTAGAGTGGATTTAGGGGCGAATGCAGAACTGGACCGGAAAGGGTGGTACAGGAGGAGAGTGGAATACAGGACGGATGCGAGACTGAAACTAAAAAGACGGGAGGTAGTATAGATTTCAATACAACGCGAGTGAAGCCGCGGGCAACAGCTAGTCAAAAATACATTTGAAACAAAAACAGAGGTTTATTTTACTCTACTACACACTGTGACTACACACTATATAATTCTCTATGTATCTCTAGTGTCAATTTAATTTTCATTCGCGGGTTACGACCTGGCCATGAAGTTTACTCTACATGCCGTGAATACTGCGTTAAGACCTCTTTTAATGGCTTGAGAACACCCCCTCCACGTATGAGATGCATGTACTGATGGAGGCAGGGTGGCTCAAGATAAGCTGGCGACTCCGAACTGAATTCGGGCAGCGGCGGCAATGTTGCCGTAGCTACGGCAATGTTGCTGCAGTTACGGCAACTGCATCGCAACTAAACAATAACACTTTATAAACTACTTCGAGTGTTAATGACACAACTTAGCTTCGGTTACGTCGATTTTCTTCGAAACTTTTTCGCGTTTGAGTCATTTTCTGTACGTAAGCGTAAGAAAATAAGAGACATTTGCATTCGAGATGTCTTAGTGACTGTCTACTTGCAAAGTGCTTCTGAATGTTGATGCTATTTTCTGCTTGTGTTTACGATTTACGGCGTTTACTAGAAAGTGACATATTTAATGGCACATCAGATATTTTTTACGTGCATCAAAATCTACCTCAATTATTATTATACTATTGTTTGCATATCATAATTGGATATACAGTGGGTTTTAAGCCCTAACCTATCTATTAGGTAGATAGTTAATTGTATGTTAACCTCTTATAAGTATGTATGTATGGCTATAATCCGCTACGCTTCTCTCCCTTTGTCCCCTTAACCGTCAAGTTAGTTTTTTTTTTTTAATAGATACAAACAATTACATTTGATGTGCATATTTCGATTTGCACTCATTATTTTTGCTGAAAAATGTAGTATGAACCATCGACCAAAATAAAATGATTAGACGTGCCATAACCATTGAACTTACTCAGTAAAAACGAGGCAAAACCGTTGGACATATACTTCAACACCTAATTAGAACCATGTACAGTACATTCGTTACAAAAAATAGAACGTGGTTTTTAATGTGTAGGTATTTACCAAAGATTTTTTATATTTTTTCAAAGGTATTTACACTTCGGGAAAGCACACGAAGGTATAGTTTTATCAGATGTTTCGTTATCATGTAACAATAGACGCGTGTCGCACTTCTTACGGCTTGAGACTGAAACGAAGTGAGCGCCGGCGCTCATTTTATAATCATTAGCACGCTTCTTCTGGGCCCGTCCATTAATTTTATTTTGGTTCAAGGTATGAACTGTTTTTTTTGCGTACGAATAACATACAAAAACAACCGTTGATATGAAAGCGAAATAATATGTGGGTAGGCAGAGAAAATACGCGCAGTGGCCATCTATCAAATGCATGCACGCCATTAGGTATTATGAAAGACAATAATACCTTTATCGAATTTGACGTATGACTTGATTCATCGGTTCGCGATACATTTGCGTTCGAGATTAATTCGCGAATGAAGGATGACCAAGTCATTACGGAATCGTGTTATTACATAGCTTCACCCCGCGGTTTTACTTACGATTATTCAATTTTCTGGGATAAAAAGTATTGTATGTTCCATCATGAAATGATGCGTACTGATTCCATAAAATGGTTTAGTCTTTGGAAGTTAAATGGTAACAAACATAGAAAGAGAGAGAGAGAGAGAGAGAGAGAGAGAGAGAGAGAGAGAGAGAAGGACATATACTCCGGGAGACAATTAGAGAAACAAGAAAACAGAATGACAATAGGGTATTTGACTGTGTTATCTGTATTAAAACATGATTCACGGTGACGTAACCTAAGAATAAAAACTATAAATACAAAATATTGTCCTGATTTTCAGTTCTTTCACCACGTGTCTTGACCCACGTGACTTGACTAGAAGCGCTCTATTTTTGTCGAATTATCTATAGCGTCATGCACAGGAAAATATAAGAGGCAACAATTGTATGACGAGTGAAAATTTGTTGCTTGCTTGTGACGTCACTGAAGTCACGTGGCCCCATAAATGTACTTATATATTCGGGTCTATGTTCGGGTCATTTTTGCACACTCTGTCATCTGACCCCAAACTAAACAAAGCTTGTGATATGGCTGACCGTTTAAAATACATACTTAAATAAATATTAACAACCAGATATAGAACAAACACAAATGTTCATCACATAAATGTTTGTCCTAGGTGGGAATCGAATCCACGCCCCCATGCTCAGAAAGCAGGTTCACTACCAACTGGACCGATATAAAAAAAAAACAAAGGGAGCGATTCGCCGTAGTGTAATAATTTAAATTATGCTTAATAATTTATAAAACAAAAACTGCAAATTAAAAGGATTATATGACAAGATTGCTTTATTATAATATAATAGACAACTAGCTATGTCGTCCCGCGGTTTCACCCGCGTTATATATATCTCGTTGAAGCAACCTCTTTGGTAGCGACAGCCAACCTTCTTTGACTAAGATGACAATTTCTTTTTTCTATACTAATATTATAAAGAGGAAAGATTTGATTGTTTGTTTGTTTGTTTGCATTGAATAGGCTCCGATACTACTGAACCGATTTGAAAAATTATTTCACTGTTGGGAAGCTACACTATCCGCAGGTAACATAGGCTATAATCTATACCCGTGCGAAGCTGGGGCGGACCGCTAGTATTCTATAATTTACTATTAAGTGTCAATGTATAGACTACAATAATCGGGATTGTCAATTCCTGGATTAATTTTTGTTCTTGTTTTTGAGGGAAATCATAAGACATTTGTTCCGATCGCTACCAAACATCACTCAATCACTCACTAGACTAGTCTGAAGATTGGAAGAAAACTTTATCAAAATCGGTCCAGCTGTTTCGGAGTCCATAGGGAACTTACACACACACCGCCTTTTAGATAGATATAGATTTGAGATGGTTTCGTAAAACAGTAATTACCCTTCGACCAAAATCAAAATGAATGGACGATTTGAATGGATGGATTTTTGAAGATTAAAAAATGAGCGCAGGCTCTCACTTCGTTTCAGTTGGTCTCTAGCTGTAGGAAGTGCGACACGCGTCTATTGTTACATGATAACGAAATATCTGACAAAATTATGCCTTCGTGTGCTTTCCCGAAGTGTCAAAAAACCGCAATAAATTTTTTGTAACAAATTTACTGTGCATGGTTATAATTAGGTGTTGAAGTATATGTCCGATGGTTTTTACTCGTGTTTACTGAGTAAGTTCAATGGTTATGGCCCGTCCATTCATATTATTTTAGTCGAAGTAATTACCTAATACCCGATTCATGTGATGTGATAACTGATATAACGGTCAACGGTTTTGTAATTAAGATAATGTGAACGAGTGTACGTGCTAGTAATGATGGCCAATACGTTCATTAATCATTTGTATCGAGCCGTCGCCATGTGGTGGAACAATGGCGGCCGTTTTAGATCGACGCTATCTATAACGAATTTCTGTAATAACGTTTTGTTAGCACTAAGTGTGTCGCATTGTGTTAGTTGATTAATATTTGGTTTATTAACTAAATAGAGCACTAGAATTATTATTTTTTAAAATTAAATAATAGGCTTGCGTTTGACTGCCATTTCGCCTGATGCGGTCTACAATGGAGCACGCTTGTCTAGAAGAAATTGATTTACTCGCGATTTGAAGACATAGATTGTAACAATGCGTAGATGCAATGATGTAGATGCGGTCAATGTAACTATGTTTTAGGATTCATTACAATTGTATTAGTAGGGCTCTAATAGAGATAGAGAAGAGAAGTATACGATAGAGCCGCTCTATCGTATACTTCTCTTCTCTATCTCTATCTTCTCTGCATCTGCACATAGTATAAATTAAAGTCACTTTCCGCGTCTGTTTATCTGTCTGTCTGTATAACCGCTAAATCTTCCTAGATATAAACTTAATCCACGCAACGGATTTTGATTCGGAAAGAAAAATTGAGCAAATTGCGCAGAAAATTATAAAAATCGGAAAACTTTACGATTATAACTCGCGGGTGAAACCGCGGGGCGCAGCTAGTTTCTAATAAAGACGATTGAATGGCGCTAAGCCATATTTAGCTTTGAATTACCACCTTAATGAGTAAAATTAGGGATTCAATATGCCATATTCATCGATAAAATCAATTTTTCATGGCGATGCCTCATGATGACATCCTAATTTGGAAGCCCTTCCCCTTTTAAGAAGATCAGTGTTCAAAACGTTGGTCACAGTCGTAGCGACATACACTGTAATTTGTTATTGTTAATTACTAATCCAAGAATGAGTAATAGTCCAACCTGGCTCCGTTCGTAATGGCCGAATTATTCAAATGATTTATCGGAGAACCCGACGTCGTAAATCTGCAAAATTACTATTGTCTAATAAATAAACAATTACGAACTTCCTTTTTGGTATGCGGCGGAAAATTATTGTAATCTATCAATTTAAATTAAAAAAAAGTATAAACACACAAATATACACCTGCAAATATGTGGAATGAGCTCCTGTGGCATTTCCAAGTAACTAGAACATAGGATTCTTCATTGTTGTTCTTCATTCTCTTCAAAGGATGGTACCGTATCTGTGATGCCCCTGGTGTTACAGGTAACCATAGACGATGGCGATCGTTTATCATCAGGTTGCCCATTACCTTGTTTACTACCTATGGCATAAAAAATACAACATAGTCAAGTTACACAGATAATTCTTATCAATACCATCTCACTTACGCACGTGGTGCGAGTAACTAGGTGCGAACGGGATGGCATGCAATCTCGATCACAATCAAACTTCTATAATAATGTCGCAGTTATTTTCTACTGAAATAGCTTTATTTAATTGTATTTTAAGGTGTACGTGTAAGTGTACTTGGTACTTATTTACACGAGTGAATCGGTTTCTTCTAGGCAAGCGTGCTCCAACGTAGACCGCATCATCGCTTAACATCAGGCGTGATGGTGGTCAAACGCAAATCTCATCATCATCATAGGCAGCCTTTTAACAGTCCACTGCTGGACTTTTAGCCTACCCACGAAGGGTGATTGGGCCATATCCTCCACGCTGGCCCAGTGCGGATTGGTGGATTCATACATACGCCATTGAATGCCTTCTCCGTACGTATGCAGGTTTCCTTACGATGTTTTCCTTCACCGAAAAGCCAGTGGTATGAAAATCCGTACATAACCTCCAAAGAGCTCATTGGTTTGAACCCGCGACCTCACGCTTTCAAGTCTAGCGGTCTCCCAAATGGGCTACCACGGCTTTTCACGGCTTTCAATTTCATACTGTTTATATATAAATCAAATATTCATTGGTAGCTTGTATCTGACACAAGATACAAAAGTATCCACGGTTTTTGCCCTGCCTGTTCAGTTCTTTACATATTTTAAAGATTTCTAATTTGATTCCTAACGCTTTAGACTACGATGGAAATTATGATACATCATCATCATCAGCCATTAAATGTCCACTGCTGAACAAGCCCTCCAAGGATGAATAGACGCAAATCTATTAACTATAAAAAAAACATGTCTCATAAAGTTTCATATAATCACTAAATTTATATGATTATTTACGGGATATTCAAAACGAACGTCAACGAGATAGTATAAAACAGTGTTTTAATAATTATGATCAACTCGAAATTTGGGGTGTCGTAGCGGTCGTGGCGCTACGCTCGTTGCGTAGCGCTTGTGGCGTAGCACTTGTGGCGTAGCGCTCGTGGCGTAGCGCTCGTAGCGTACATAAACTAGCCGGTTTGAACATTGATCCAGTGACCGATTCGGTCAGTTTTCAGAATAGTGACCGCGAGTGATATTTACAACTGAGCACTATCGTGTGAGTATCGCCCTTTCGGGGGTAGGCTAAAAGTCCAGCAGTGGACTGTTAAAAGGCTGATTATGATGATGATGACTATCGTGTGCAGGCACGTTAAACTCTACTCATAGGTCTCGGTAGTAGTTTGTCATAAATAACAATCCTTAAACCATGTGAGAGACTATCTAACTGCTTAGACTATTTTTGACAAACATTTTTGACATTATTATTTTTTGGTTAATCAAATTACCACTCAGCCTCTATACATAAGGTATAACTAAATAATAAGGCACTGGCGATATCAACCCTTTGTATAGTCGTAGTATTTTTGTTTGTTTTCTACAACACAGACTATATGCGTTGTATTTTGTTCTTGTTTGAAACCTAAGCTGTCACCTGAGACTCAAGGCTTTCATACAGCTACAGTAAATGTCGGCAAACATAATTTGTAGGGCTAAACCCGAACATTCTCAAATTTCCGCCAGTCGGCGTGTACGTGGCGTGTGTAGAGTATGTTTAATTCTATCCCGGACCGTTGCTCCGTCGCCTATCGTGCCTGCAGGGTTGCCAGGAATAATAAAAATATACAGGTATTTACAGCGAACATAAAGTATAAAACAAAAGAGGTTATTGACATTGGAAAGTACGAAGTTCAAACGTAGGGTGAATAGACTCCGCAAAGATAGGCAACGCACTGATAAGCCCCGGGTATTGTAGGTGTCTATAGGCAGCGGTGACCACTTACCATCAGGTGGCCAGTAGCTGGTTTGCCACTAATTCTATAAATAATAAAAATAAAACGACGTTTATCCAATAGGCTATTGAGCAGGTGTTTGATTTGTTAAAAATATCAGACTTATATGTAATACTGAAGCAATTATTTAAATCGTCTCATACATTTCCGTTTTTGGTTGCATCAGGAAAGGATGCTCTAACCCTTTCCGCAAAGTAAGTGTCAGTATGAAGTTTGTATAGCGTACTGACAAGTGACGTCATCTGTAAGTATAGTGCGCTCTCTGTCTAGCAAGATAGTAAAATGCTTATATCTTCATTATTTTTAAACTAATATTAATTTTGTCGTCGGTACTCGACTCTATTTAATTTTAATGATCTTTATATTTACAAGCCAATTAAAAAATATCAGTCCACTTTATACACAACTAGTAGGCCGCCCCTGTTCGCACGGGCGAAGCCGGGATATATAGCCTATGTCAACCGGGGATAGTGCAGCATCCCAACAGTGAAAGAATTTTTCAAATCGGTTCAGTAGTTTCGGAGCCTATTCAATGCAAACAAACAAACAAACAATCAAATCTTTCCTCTTTATAATATTAGTATAGATAACTTATTTTATTTTAAAGATTTTCTTGACACCTGGTATTTGTTTACTTGAATGTTATGGTCTTTGATCTTTTAAACCATACGTACAACAATACTATTAAAACTGTAAGTACTAAAATTATGGAGTAATTTGCAAGTAAGCCGCCATTAATAAAACAACCGTATTGCTAAACAGTTACGACTCATTTCTCTAATTCGCTATGATTGAAAGCGTCACATCCATTGAAATCTGTTAAGCCGTTACGGAGTTGAATGGGGACAAAAACACGTACCTACCATTTCATTATAAGCGTGGAGTAAAAATCGGAATATTCGGAATATTTCCTCGGTGTATTGTCTTTTTTATAATTAAAATTTTGAAAAAGCCGAATTGCAGACTTTTTCGTTGCTACTTTTTGTTTATCAATGGCTAAAGACTTAAATTGCACACAAACTTTTGAATTTATAATATTAATGTGATGCTAAACTAAATCTGTCTCTAGTGCTGTCTGAAATTTACCTTTTCACGGCGAACCAATCTTGTTCATTACCTTGCATGGCAAACCAATTTTTGTCCATTACTTTTTCAAGGCGAACCAACCTTGTCCATTACCTTTTCATGGCAAACCAATTTTGCCCATTACCTTTTCATGGCAAACCAATTTTGCCCAATACGTTTTCAAGGCAAACCAATCTAGTCTATTACCTTTTCATGGCAAACCAATTTTGCCCATTACGTTTTCAAGGCAAACCAATCTTGTCCATTACCTTTGCACGGTGAACCAATTTAATCCATTACATTTTCAAGGTGAACCAACCTTGGCCATTACCTTTTCACGGCAAACCAATCTTGTCCATTACATTTTCAAGGCGAACCAACCTTGTTCACAGCAAACTAATCTTGACTGTAACAGTTGAAACGTAACGTTTTCAAAGCAAATCAATCTTGTTCATTGCCGGGCAAACCAATCTTCTCTACATAGTATAAATTAAAGTCGCTTTCCGCGTCTGTCTGTCTGTCTGTATGTCTGTATGGCCGCTAACTCCTCCTAAACCACGCAACGGATTTTGATGCGGTTTTCACCATCAGTTAGATACATTTTCAAGGAAGGTTTATATATATAACTAGCGACCCGCCCTGGCTTCGCACGTAAATTACACCCGTGCGAAGCCGGGCGGGCGGGTCACTAGTTTCCAATAAAATCTATTTCTAAGAAATAGTGTGCATCAAAAGGACAATCATATAAACTTCCAGGAAAATGAAAGAAAACTCTTGGATTGTAGCTGTGTACAAGTTGAACAGTCAGCAACCCTGCTGCAGCGCGTTCGTGACCGCACCACGCGCTGCGCCGTCTAGCTCATCGGGTTTAGTTACCAACTTTACTCAAGACTGGACGCCTCGCCTGTACGCGGCGAATTTAGAGAATCGAGTTTTTTGTTCTGTAGTTACTGGGCTCAATTAGAGTTAATTGGAGTTGGAATTTTTGACATGTAATTTAAAAAGTATTATACTTAAAATTAGCTTTGCTTACAAATAATAATATAAACAATCTACGAAGTAATATTTACTTCCAATTGTCGTATCAATTTGAATCTTTGCAAGTACAATATATGTAATTCGGATGATAATACTATAATTTGGTACCATCGGACTAATCTGATGAAGTCAGGAGGTGGATGGGGGAACTCTTCAATGGCTACTAATAATCCCCTCGAGTTTGGACTCATTTGGTTTGTTATAAAGAGTCCCACTGTCCACCTCCCGTGACTCCATCATCAGACCGTTGTCACCAAATTTAATTACCCCTCGAGTTTGGCCTCTTTATTGGTTTTTGAGCCACAAGCATGTTTTTGAAATGTTTTAGTAAATTTATTATTTTGTAGAGGTGGTAAGCGTAGCAGTGCACTTGAATGTAGCGCTGAGAGGATTTCATGTTTCAAATAAATACCGGCAGACTTCCTTTACCACCCATAGAATTATCCACAGTATATAATTATATCCACACAAAAATATCAAATTGAGAACCTGATCCTTTTTAAAGTTAGTAAAACATAAAAGGGGTTGTCTGTAAAGTCGGTTTACGGACGATAATTTTACGTGATAATGCTTAGGCCGATCGTGCGCCTCTCCATCGCTTGTTCCGCGCTCTCGCTTGCACGCGCGGCTCAGGCGAAACGTGACAATTTTTCGTGCGTGCAGCCGGCGTTCATTGATTTATAAGACGTTATCACGTCAAAAAAGTTCCATGTACCACCCTACATGATAAACTGTAATCTTTGGCTAGAATTACAGAAGAAAATCTATATATATAAACGAAGCTCAACCTCAATCAAACTTTCAAACAGTCCTTAGAGCTTCGTTAGTTTTGATTTCAAAGTTTCATTTTACTGCAAGACGACGTTTAGCTTAGGCAGGCCTGGCGCACTCCGCACTTTAGGTATGAAGCTACAAGTAGCCGACTTGTCGGACATGCCGTTCCCGCTGCTGTGCGATAAGACAGAGATAACGCGACAAGAGTTAGGTACGCGATAAACAGAGAGGCAACTTCTAGGTTAATATAGCTGTAGCCAGTTAGCGCTCGCACATTCTGTATTGCACTTTATTGTGTAGTAGCAAGAGTCGTAACTCATTAAAATGATTTTGCGGAGTGAATCTGCTGAACTTGTACTAATATGTTTTCTGTGGTTTAGGGTCATAAACACTAATGAGTGATCGTTATAATTTAGGACATTCAGTGCGCTCACACGGCTAATTAGCGGTCATCAAACGGACAGCGAGCGATCCAATGACACAAAGCTAATTCTAGTGCATCATCAGAGCGAATGAAACGTAATTACACATGCGCAGGTACGGTCGGAACACGGAGCACAATTT
The DNA here is from genome assembly GCA_932305915.1 of Agriopis marginaria. NCBI lineage: Eukaryota > Metazoa > Arthropoda > Insecta > Lepidoptera > Geometridae > Agriopis > Agriopis marginaria. Next base: position 9,634,168 of record OW029933.1, read on the forward strand.
CACAGCAGTGGATGCTGCGGACCTCTTGTTTCATGATAGATGGCTGGGCATGGTCTTACCGTGGTTTGAACTGGTTTGACGCCGCAGCTTCTTTTTTATTCTTTTTTCTTAAGAGGATTTTGGCATAGCTCGTCTTACGCATTTGCCACCATCAAGTTATCGAAAAGTTTTATTAGATATCGTCAAACAAGTCAAAAAGTCATAGTACGAGTCAAGCAGGACTTGTTTGATCTTTTGAAACTTCAAATTATCAACCATTTGAAAATTGTATTATACACTGGCTAAATAGACAAGATGTATGGAGCCAAAACTAATACAAGGCAGAATAACAACGATAAAGAAATGAACTCACCAATAGTGATTTTATTCCTTTTTATCCATACAATGTGGCGCCATCATCATAAATGACTGATTGATTGATTGATCTTTTGTTTATGAAGGAAATGTCTGCGGCGTAGATTAAACAAAAAAAACTTTTTTGTGGTTGATTACCTGCTTGGAATCACGGTGCATAGTTATCTACTTTTATGCCACCTCCTCTTAGTATTTTCTCCGTTGGACGACCGACGAATAGAGGCTTGCACAGCCAGGCCGACGCATCGCTTGTGATGTTATATTCAGTTGTAATAACGACTAATCCTCGACCTATGTCAGAAATTACTCGCTTTTGTCCGTCAACGGAGTATTTCGGCGAGGTGTCTATGAATGAGTTATAAGCTCAATGCATTATGCAGCGGTGTCTCGCAGTAAAGTGCATTATCATATGCAGGTAATACGTATTCGGGGCAGGTCACATTACGCCCTGTGAAGCTCTCCGGAAATCCAAATGGAAAATTGAAAGAAACCATAGAGTGTAACGCTGGATGCAGGCCGCTTCCAACCGGCCCTTTTGGAGATCGATGTGGGAGGCTTATGTCTAGCAGTGGGCGTCCTATGGCTGAAATAATGATGATGATGATGATAGACTGTACTTTTCTATAGTACCGTTGTAAAATAATGTTATCGAAGCTTTCATTGTCTGTGTCCTAATGTTTCATTTAATACTAATAACAGGTTTAGCAAAGGATATAAATTAATAAAATTCATCATCATCATCAGCCAGAAGACGTCCACTGCTGGCCACTCTTTGGCCAGCGTGTGTTACACTTATGAAGTTGTGGCGAGTATTTGTGTATATTATAAAAATAAGCAGAATATAAATTCTTGTTAGTGTCCAGAATATATTTGTTTAATGTAACACTTGTGAGTATGAATGTTTAAGTAGATGCAGGAGATAGTGAAGCGAAGAATTCCACAATAAAAGCAGTGTAATTAGGTCGATGGAACTACCTATGTCTCTCGTTCCTCTGCAAAAAGAACGCGTGTATTTAATGTAATTAACTGTTTGTAAGTTCTTGCGTATTCCGCGCTCCCCTCTTCCTTGTGGATTTAAACAATTACCGTTCATTAGGATGCACACAGAGCGGGCCTTTGTAATGCAAATCCATTGTTTTTGCGCGCGCAAACTACCCACACTTTTGTTGGATGTATGTTAATAGCGCGGAGTAAAATATAATTTAAAGTAGGTTGCGTACTGCAGTACTGCTTCAAATGAAAAGCAATTTCATAAGTGGAATGCAGCCGAAGTTGTACACAAGTTCGTTTCGACTTTATATAAAATTCAATATTTGGTTCCGTCGGCGTTGCGGTCTGCCAACTCGAACACTCGCCGCGCCCGACTTGAGGAGTTTAGTGGAATCCACCATAAAAATAGTAAACACAATTTCTGCTAGTGAAAAGATAAATCTCGGTCTTGCAAACACAGTCGCGAGTCGCTCATCTCGAGGGGCGGAATCTCGCAACTTTGATTCGATTCATAAATTTGGCGGTGGCATTCAGAAATATCGCAAATTCAGTTTGGTATCATAGGAGCGGCATAGCTTTAGGCTCCTAGCATATCTTGAATCGAAAAGTAAGATTCAAGACAGGATTGTATTGCATAAGTAAGATCTTAGATCTTAGCCACGTTGATCCAGTTGGTAGTGAACCGCCTTCTGCGCAGGTGTGGGTTCGATTCCCACCTAGGACAAACATTTATGTGATGAACATTTGTGTTTGTTATATATATGGGTGTTGATATCTATTTAAGTATTTAAAATATATATGCGTAAGTATATCAGTAAATATTACAAGATTTTCTTAGTTTGGGGTCACATAACCGTGCGTGAAAAAATGACCCAAATATTATTTATTTATTTATGTTATGGCCTGTTTTTTTAAATATTATAATTTACAAGATTACAGTTAATATTTGGGCAGAGAAATTCCCCGGTACAACGTACCATAAAAGGAGCCTTCGCGTGCGAAACGTGCCTTATTTCCAAGGCTGTTTAGTTAAAATAGGCTAAACAATGGAGCTACGTGCGGTTTTCTACGAGAAAGACTTTTATGTTAATTTTATTATCTACATGCATGTCGTTTGCTTGCAGAGTCCTTATTGTCGTAAAGTCGACTAATGAAACAGACCTCGACTGAAACGCTCCAACGGAAGACAATTCTTTCTTTATATCCCCCAGGAGGGACATAACAATAATGAAGTACCTCGTAATTAAAAGAGGACATCAATTTATGTTACTACCGATTGCTAATTAAGATGCTGGACGAGTGGAAAGAATAAGCGCTTTTTACGAACCGGAAGAGTAGGTATGAAAACTCTAGAGGGGTGTAAACTGTAAATAACACGAAAAATAAATACAACTAACTTTGATACGTGTCAAGTGGAGAAAATAGAATTTTAATTTTCACGGCGAAGTAGTCAGATTAGAAAATTTGTTAATTATTGCAAACAATATTTACATGAAAGCCAAGCTTGTGATAGTTATCACTTACTTCCTTTATGTAAAAAATACTTTCAGGTTATCAAAAGCAAGCGACGTCTGTCTGTACCTAAGCTTTGGGTACCGCTGTACCCGGGCTTTTCCAATTTTTTTGTAACGATGGCTTAACATTTAACATTTGACTTGGCTGGCTATATGTTAAAGCTGCCAAAAACCATCATGACAAAATTTCAACTAGTCTGTTAACCAGTGCGCTCTCCCTGTCATGACTTACGGTGCTGACACGTGGACACTTACATTTGGAGCGGTTCAGAAGTTCAAGGTCCCTCATCGAGCTATGAAGAGAGCTACGCTCGGCATATCTCTAAGAGATCGTATCCAGAACGAAGTTATTTTCCTGAGAACCAAAGTCACCGACATAGCTTAGCGTATTAGCAAGCTGAAGTGGCAGAGGGCCGGTCTTATCTATCGCAGAACCGATAACCGCTGGGGTAGACGTGTTCTAGAGTGAACACTCTAGGGTATATGATAGGGTTAATTTCAAAGTATTGAACACAATGATCTTTTTGTTAAAGAAGGTCAATCTACTATACAGAATAAATTTTTCAAGTGGGCGTGAATAACTAAATCCGAAACTACGAGGAATAGCGAAAAGTAGTACTCAAAAGAATCTCGGGCCCGATTTTGATAAAAACTAAAACAGCAACATGGGAATTTTGAAAATTCAATATTGCTAGCCAGGAATCGAAACCGTTGACTAAAAAAAATCAACGGCCCATCCGAGCCTTTTGAAAAATGCACCCTGTATAGATGCTACTAATGGAGAGAGCTATGCTCGGAGTTTCTTTGCGCGATAAAATCCGAAGCGTGGATATTCGCCAAAGAACCAGAGTCACCGACATAGCTGTCAAAATTTGCAAGTTGAAGTGGTAATGAGCAGGCCACATCGCTCGAAGAACCGATAACCGATAGGGAAGAAAGGTTCTGGAGTGGAGACCACGAACCGGAAGACGCAGCGTAGGGACTCCCTAGGCTGCGTCCCTAGATGAACCGATGACATTGTGAGAGTCGCGGGCATCCAGTGGATGCAAAAGGCAGGCTGTCGTTCAGTGTGGAGGTTAAAGGGGAGGCCTATTTTCAGCAGTGGACGTTTTCTGGCTGAGGATGACGATGATGATAAGATGCTACTAGGCAGGATTGGCTTAGTATCACTCATCCGTATAACGCTGTATTTTGGGTACTGCTGCAATATACGCTGACAGCACGTGTCACGCACAAGGTGACTCGTACAATGTGAACCAGCCACCCGAGCACGAGTCAGCCCGACCCGCCTCTTGCACTCAGAACTCGGAAACTAACTGTATTTTCGCTACCGTATCGCCACTCCACTCGCTACTGCTCCTAGCACCTAGCTCCTCTATAAACTTGTACAAGCGAGGACCGAGTAACTTAATAAAACTCAAGAATACAACTATAAATTAATGTTTTTTTTAAAATTATTTTTTTAAATAGGCTTGCGCTTGGCGCCAACCCGCCTGATGTTAAGCGATGATGCGGCCTACGATGGAGCACGCTTGCCTAGAAGAAACCTATTCACTCTCGAAGACACCCAGATTGTAACTATCGGGGAACATCTACTGCAGCGAATTCCACCGGCTAGCAGTTCGCACAATAAATGAACTTCGAGTATTTTAATGACATACCATAATATAATCAATCGTCATCTTAAGTATTAGTTTTACTTGTAACTAACTGAATATGTAAAAGGAAGTCAATTTTAAATCTAAAAATTAGATTGAAAACAACGGATTTTTACAATTATAATGTAAAATATGCTGCCTGAATGGGAGTTCTCGATAGTAACAATCGGAGTGTCTTCAAGTCGCGAGTGAATTGGCTAAGCAATAATAATATTGTAGTATCTTTTTGAAAAGTATATAAAACCAAAACAACGATAGAACAATTTCGAACCATTGAACTGATCTGATGATGAAGCCAGGAAGTGGACAGTGGAACTCTTCAATGGTTACTAATAAACTTCTCGAGTTCGGACTCGTTTGGTTTATTTATCGAGTCCCATAGATTATACTTGGTGCCCAAGCTCAGATGATGTACCCGGGAGATATATAGTGTTTTTTTTCAATGGGAAGGCTCGTTTTTAGTTTTATTAAACTATGATAATGAATATATAATATAATTATTATTTCCTCGATCGTATACTCAATCCGCTTATGTTGTTGCGTTTATTTAGGTATTTACTTTAGAGATGAGAATATAATTATGTAAATACGTACTCATGAGAGAACCGGTAGAGATGAAATATTTGAAATTATTTTTAAGCTCAGTCATTTGTGAAAAAACAAAGCTACCAGTACAATTATACCGGTAATACCATATGATTTCACTAGGTTTCAGTCCTTTTCTACTAGATAATACTACTAGTCTGCTCTCGAGAGGTTACCGCTGTCCGGAATGGGATTACGGTTAAAGAAAATTGAATTGGGAATGTTAATTGTTTAAGTTTTTCATTGAAACGTGTCGGGTGGTGTGCTTCGTAGATGAAATGTTACAGGACTCGCTTGGTTCATTTCTGCTAAATACAAAGAGAAAATTTAGGTAGTTTTTGTTTGTTAATCAAATCAAATCAAATCATTCCAGTCCAGCGTACAAATGTAAGGGGTTTTTAGTGTATTAATTAAAGTAAAACAATAATAATATCCCTCCTCTAAAAGTTGAAAATTAGTGCATCAATACCGTTTATTGAATTTCACCTAACTAAGGCTGTCGGTTTTTTAAATAAAAACACTTAGTAAATTGTAGTTTTAATTAAATTTTAACCAGATTCTTCCACAGTCTAAGAACGATCTACGACCTTATTAAACATTCGAGAGATAACGAGCGAATTTTCGCCGAATATGGTTGCTCCGAATAATTTTCGGTTATCAGCGCCGTTGGCAGATACAGGTTAAATTTATAGGGCAGGCACAATAAAGACCGTAACAAAGGCTTTTGAAGTTGAACGTTGTCACAGATCACAGACGACAGACGTGTTTTGCGTAATGGCTGACTGGGCCTTGACAAGTCTAAATATAAGATTTGAATAGTATTCTGCCTACTGAATATTCCGCTTTTAAAACGGCAAGTTGAAATTATTAAAAAAAAAAACAGAGAAAATAAGCAGTAATGCCTGTTTCCTTGTTTTTATAAATAAAGCCAGGAGGTGAATACTTATTGAACTCTTGGTATCATATCACACATCATCAGCCAGTAAACGTCCACTGCTGAACAAAGCCTCCCTCTTAGAGAGGGGTGTTGCCATAATCTCCACACTAGACAGCCGGCTTGGGGATCGCAGTACGTTCACCGTGTACTAATAGGATGCTGCTGCCCATCCTCCGGTGGTTTTGATCGTAGTTTTAGGACATACCCGGGTCCAAGAACTCTTTGTACGGGGCTCGTGAAACAAATTTAATGAGACCTTTGAGTAGGCATTGAAGAGGTCCACTATCTACCTCCTGGCTCAATCAGTTCGATGGTACAAATTATTGTATTGTCATACGAGTTAAATTGAAAGTTTAATACGACAAGTAAAGGTATCAGTTGCTTATTATCAGGAGAGGTGGGGGTCAAACGCAAGCTTATTATTTTATATAATTCTCAATTTAAAAAACCAACTTCAAAAGTCATAGGAAGGCAAAATACGCAATTTAGTTTTAAAACCAAGCTATAGTACCGATTTTGATGAGATTTCTAGAAGACCATTCTGAGAGTATATCCTTACAAATAAAGAGTTTACCAACTCTTTATTTGTAAGGACTTTTAAATGGCGGAGTTCCCAGATAACAAAAAAATAAAAAAGAATATTAAAAGTTTCCTTACCTTTTAATATTCTTTTTTATTTTTTAATGGGTTATTATTTTTAATTACTACTATTATTTTTAAGTCGGTTAAAAAGTAAGTTAAATCGACTTCCTAGATTGGTTTACACAGTTAGTTACAAGAAGTAGCATTTCAATGACGGTCAACATGGCGATGAGTTTATGATTAATTGTGCTGTGTGCGGATCGCCATCAAACACTCGTGCTGTGAATTTTTTGACTCGCTGGTGAATTACATTTGGGATTAGTTTTTTGATGTTGTTATCCAATATTTTATCGAGTTTATTTTGATTTCTTCCGCCAAAAACTAAAATGTCTAAATGAAAATTATTTTAAAACATTTATATTTACTAATATTTAAAATTATATATTCATTTGGTTTTTAAAATTCTTACTCAGTGTTTTTTCTCGGAAATGTACGAATGAGATAGTTCTAGCAGGGAACCGGCTCTTAAGTTAAAAAATATAAAACTTTTTTAATTTTATCTCATAACATGGCAACTTCCATACATAATAATTTCATTGCCAAGAAATGAGCCAAAGTCGTCATCAAAAAGTTCATTCTCACCAAGGTTTATTAAAAAGTCGAGATGTTAAGTAGGTGGCACACTTCATTTTAGCGGAAATTAAGTGAAGTACTCATTTAAAAAATGAGGCAAAAGCTATTTATTTTGTGAATGAACATTAAAACCTAAGCCGCGGTCGCCCCGGGGAAATCAGATCCCGGTTCACAAAATGTTGACGCGAACGTCGCGACGACCTTATTCCGTCATATTTTATACGGGATTTATATCAGGGAAATGCTTTAAAATCAGAATATGTAGTTACAATATATCAGATATCTGCCTAGCCGCTATCAACTGAGAAGGTAGGCTTGTTTAGTGTGTTTTTTGTCCCAAAATAAATGATGTTTATGTATATTTCAACAGGAGAAATAGAAATATAAAATATTATTTATATTTATGAGCACACGCTTCTAGCGTCCTCAATCTCTCTCGTGCATTTAAAAATGTCTAGATGTTGCTCATGACTTCGTACGCGTAGACTTTTATATAAATTTTCAACCCCCTTAATTAAGCCTTTTCGCAAAATCCTTTCTTAGCGGATCTCTACACCCCATAAAGCACACTTCCGTGCATCGCGGCTGATCGCAGCAGCGCCTGTCTAACGCGAATGTCTAACTCGTAGCTGATGCGACAATTTGGCGACTATACTCGCACTGTGAAAATGTATGGCGAAATCGCGCGTGTCTCTCGCATACCTCAGAAGCGGCGCCATTACATTTAAATCTTTAAAATCTAAGCTATACAAATAAAGAAAATAACATTACATATGTACAGTAATAATGTATTTTTATCAAACTAAAACCCTTATTACAACCCTGATAAAAGCAAGTATGTACGAGTAAAATTCCGTACGTAGGTATAAGAACCTTATTTCCCTCCATTTCCGCGATTTGCAATCCGCATTATAGTCTATCTGGTGATTCTTTTTGCAGCACTCTTCAGTTTCATTCTGACATCAACTCGTAGATTGTAGATAAAAACAATAGCGTCCCGCTGTGGTGAAGAAAACACGAGAAAAAACTTCCCAGCTCTGATTTTCTCGTGAAGGTATCGGAATGGCTGGCCTATTAAAGGACATGTTAGGATGTTTTAATTAACGGCCTCTTATAGCAAATTTGACGGTAATAAATCAATTTTATTCAGTTAAATTACAATATTTGAGCTAGAAAAAAATACATGTCACAGATACATCTGTGTTTGAGTTTATGATTTGGTTCAAAACACGATAGAATAAACTTTCCTCGATCAAAAAAAATCTGAAACAAAGTCGATTCAGTTTATTTTTTTCGTTTTATGCTCTAATGAAAGCTCGTAAATACCTGGAAATTGCATGTACTGAAAGGCAATTTTATTCAAAAAAAATTTATTTGGATAGAGTTTTGATAGTGAATTGAATAGTTTTTTCGGTTTTTAGTGAAATTAAAACCATAAAAAGATCGCAAGAATTTGCGCGCACCGCGTTCAGTACCGCGCCAGGCGTCATCGAGGTCGGACCTATGTTCATTTTTGTCGTTGCACTCCCCCCGTGGGCATCCTGACTCTTGGGTGGCAAAGTACATCGTCGCTATAACTTGGCGGGGGCTGAGGGAGCGTTTTGTTGCCTACGCGACTCGGATAATAGGCCGTTAAGGTAAGATTTAGACGCCGGCATTTACGTTGTGCCTTGTGTCTAATTGGATGTCTATGGATTGGTGATCAAGAAACGTCTAATTACCCGACTATGGCAAAAGGAGGGTTATGAGTTACACCGTCTATGTATGTAATGAAAATAAGATTTAAATAATATCAAAACTAAATAAGTTATAAGTATTTTAATTTCATGCTAGACAGAGAGCGCACTATAGCACGTTATGACGTCATGCCGTGCACGTGCCATACAAATGCTATACTAACACACGCTTTGCGGGAGAGACAACGCATCCGCTCTATCCCCATCAAAAACTTAAACTTTTATGTGTAATTTATTTAATTATCTTTCGGCTAGCCTGTTATTTGCAATATATCTATATTTTTTATTATTCACATGTTTTAGCGTTCATATAATGTACTCTGTTTTTCATAAGTAGAAACTTTTAAACGGCCCCTTTGACTCTAGCTAATTATCTACTCTGTTAATTAACACCGTTAGTTTCTCTAAGATAATGAAAAAAAAAAGATCAATTCGGCCAAAGGCCTATTATCGTGATAGAAGAGCTATTTGCTAAAATAGCCAAATCATAATTCAAAGATCGTTTGAAATACTCCTGCCAATAAATGTTCCTTCGTTATCTAACCAATGAATTAGAATGAGACACGTTAGGAGCCAAGCACCGCAGAACGAGCGATATAATTCAACTCAAGCCAACGTGAAACACCGTAAACCGGTAATAAAAACATCACACGCCAAATTACACAAACGTATTGTATCCAAAAATTATAATAACTGGAATAATGCCAGCGACGGCCTGAAATCCGCCCGCCCAGCACCGCTTTAGCCACAGGGGTCGCAAAAAATGTGTATAAATCTACATGCAAATACGTAGAGACATGCGGGAGAGGTTCAAATTGAAACTAAATTGGTTAAAGAGTGCCGGATTAAGGTGGACGAATGGGGGTGAAAACTCACCTGAGAACGCGCATGATTTTTAGTTAGAGACATTGTACAGTGAGTTCTTATTACTCATAAATTATTTAAACTATACTTTAGTTAAGAATATTATCGTTGCAATGCAAGTAATAAACCATATGAAATAATGAAATATTAATGAAAGTAATGTAGTTTTCTCTCGCTATAGTCATTATTCTACAGAAGGGTGGGTACACTTTCCCGTGATAAATAATAACCGGAATAACATGAACAACTAATTTTATCTCCATACAACATTTCATTGACACTAAAGAGTCGTACACGAATCTTTTTCGATGAACGAACAAAAATATTAGTAGCGTTAAACCACAGTAACAACACCTGACAACTACGACATGGAAATTTAGTTCCACTGTTTGCCGTGGAACTTCTTTCATGAAAAGCACAGATGCTAATATATCGTTATATATCTGTATCTGTGATGCCCCTGGTGTTACAGGTATCCATAGGTGACAGTGATAGCTTACCATTAGGCGGCCGTTAGCTTGTTTTCCACCTATGGCAAAAAACGGTGTGTGCAAGATTGACTATATCTCTCTCGCTTCCTTAGTCGAATCGAGACGACTTTACCCGAACGAGCGTTACATAGGATGTAAAGTGCTCAGCACGCCTAAACAAATTTTCACTTTTAAAAAAAAAGCGACACCAGCGTGTTTCCTTTGCCCCCAGTGGTCGCTTCAAGTAACACGTCAGATCCGGCCCTGTCCAAAACAGATGTGCCAATTCATCCCTTGGCCAGACTTGACTCGGATTGAGATGAGATCTGCGTGTCCGATTGCATATCACTTAGCCGATCGGCTAACGAACCGACGAGAATTGGGGCTCCACTGACGAATTGTTCCGGCCTTTGTTGCAGTAATAGAATTTATAAGGTCCAAGTATTAATTCGCGACAGATAGTATTTAGCAACAAAACAAACAACACAAACACATATATCACATTTGAGTGACAAGGGTGTCTGCAATCACCTCTCAGGCTGGCAAAGTATATCGACCACACCGCTAGTGTTTACGGGTGTCCGTATTTTTCAATTAAATAAAAATATTAATATTGAAACGTTTAATTATTTTTCTGTCTTTCTATTTTCAAATTACAAAGAATAATGATTAATATTTGAGTTTATAAAAAAAATAGAAAATATTAAGAGCATTGGAGGCTTTTAAGTGGAATTTTCCAAGAGCATTTTTTTTCTTAATTTATGAAATTTCAAAACCAATCCGGAGGCAGAACACTACAACACAGATATTCAATAAACACCATTTTTCGTGTGTGTAATAAAGAGGTACTGTAGCACCCTTTTATCACTATTACTCATCAAAATCTGACACTTTTTTCTTCTTCATACATAAATGACCCACCCTAGTGTCCATAGAGGTGCATGGTTACCGCTTACCATCTGGCGGACCGCTTGCCTGTTTGTAGCACTTTATATTAAAAAAACTATATGTAAGTATAGGAAAATAAAAGGAGATCTTCCACACACTTCGAGGAAACTGATTACTGGACTGTCCTTAAATCCTCTGTGCACTTATGTAAATTTTTACGCTGATATTCTGTTGGGACCGGCAATGCAACGATACCTGTACGCGTAAAATTACAAACAATAATTAAAAAATAAAATAAAATCTATACATAAAATAATAAAGAATTTCAATTAATGTATCAACAAGCTTTTATTAAATTATGTTTTTAGATTTTGTTTTTATTTTGTCTGCCATTTTGAACTAAATAAAAAAAATATAAGAACTACAGGTAGACTTCCGTGCATCGCTGCATATCTGACCTGACCTGCGAAGACCTGCGCAGTAGCAATTTTTGTATCGCAAGGGATATGCTACTTGCGCAATGGTTCGCAGAGCCTAACTTCAGGGACACAAAGTTCCACTGTGCCTACTGCATGCTGATCTCTATCCTATCTAATCCTCACCCTACATTTTCCCCAACGATCTATTACTAAATTACGTATATCTTTATCTAAGATTTTTACGTTCTTCCAAAATGCCGCTGTGCCTTGCTTCTATGGTACCTATATACAAAACGACCACAACACTTGATTGACGCAGAAGTTTGTGATGAGTCTTTATAACTCGCCATACCATAACCATGACGGCACCAATTTCGCATTTTCGCAATAATGTCGTGGTATGCCGAACTTTAAAGGACTATAGTACGGCAAAAACTAGACTATCAAATTATTAAACTGACCAGTCTGGACGGAGGAAAGGTCTTTTGTCCAGCAGCTGAACATTCCTGACTGATAGCAGCGTCAGCTTTCAATGTCAAAATTAGACAAAGGTCTAATGCCTAAAGCTAGTTGGTCAATGTTTAACCATTGATTTAGGTCCAACTACCAAACAAGAGTGCCCTTATTTTAACATTTATGCCACAAGCGGTCAAACATCTTCGAAGAACAACTAACTAGACTGATTGTGTGTTTGAGTTGCGTGCCGAACTCTAAACCTTGGCCATAGTCAATGTGGAGAAGTAAGCAACTTTGAAATTTTGATCACTTTCGCTAAGTTCTTTAGCGTAAGACTGTAGCAGATACCCATATATAGGTACCAACATCAATGAAATTAAAAAAAAGAAATATTTTTATTCAGCTTTTTTATTGCAGATGTCTGAGAAATAAATGCTTGGACCAAGTCTAGTTAGTTACAATTGAAGCGTGTTTGTAAAAAAAGATTGAACATTATCTTGGGAATTAGGTACATGCAAACTGAAAATGTGTGAAAGAGATATAGAGCGGCCTTTTCCAAGAGTTAAGTATCTGTTGTTCCTAAACTGTGGTTATTCCTCGCACCATTTGTCCAGTAATGTTTCGTGTCAACAAATCCACGCAAAAGTTCCATATTATTTGCACAAAGAATTAATTAAGAATGTTTTGAAGCTGCGCAAGTTTCGCTGGTGAAGTCATAATGAGCCGGAGTCGACCGTCAGGGAATTGAACAAGTTCGATCGTCGCGAAATAATGAGAAACATTGTAATAATGATAATATTACAGCACTATACTAGGTTACAAGCAAAGGTGTTATTTTTTTTCGCGAATTCTGAGTTGGTGCCACAGTAAATGTTAATAATGCACAATGACCTCCTTTCGGCTTATTACCACCATTCCATGTAACTGTAGGTCAAATGACCCATTGTCGCTCAGGTGTAAATGGTACCCACGATCACCCATCCTAAGATTGACCTGTACGTCCGCTGCAAAGCTTCGGTGATCTTTTAGGAACACCTGGGGCTCTATTTTAGAATCGCTCGTTGATATTTCGCACGAAAATATCATGCGAAATGAAAGATTTTCTATTGATGGAAAGCAATTTCGAATTGTCGTTTTCAAGTAATAATAATACGATTATTTAAAAAATTAGACTTATTTTGGGATTGCGTTCGAAAATCAGTCATTTCCCATGACATTTTCGTGCGAAATTTCTTTCGAGCGATTCAAAAATCGAGCCCTTGGTCGTTCTGATTTGTGTGATTCATTCAGTTTTATGTATGAAATAATTTGGACAGTGTTGCCTCAATTAACGAAACTATCCACCTGAAAGTTACACTAAACACAACGGCGCGGCCGAATAAACATTACCTTTGTCAATAAAAACACCATTGTGGCGTGAAAAAATATATAACGCTGCTGACTCTCGCCCGATACAAAATGCAATACATATATAGTACTGTGTTGAATAGCAGTAAGGATTTTGAAATTTTTACGTAGTTAATTGCTGCTGGCATTTTGGAATAACTCAGAGTAGCACAGCGGGCAATGGGATAGAGCTATGCTAAGAGTTACTTTGCGCGATAGAATTCAGAACGAGGATATTCGCCAAAGAAACAGTCACCAACATAACTATTAAAGTTTGCAAATTAAGGTGGCATAGTAATAGGCAGGCCACATTGCTTGAAGAACCGATAACCGATGGGGAAGAATGGTTCTTTAGTGGAGACTATGAACCGGTAGATGCTGCGTATATAGGCCTCGCACTGGATGGACCGAAAAGTCCGATGACATCGTGAGAGAAACGAGCATCCAGGGGATGCAGATATCAAGCTGTCGTTCAGTGTGGAGGTTAAAGGGGGAGGCCTATGTTCAGCAGTGGACGTCTTCTGGCTGATAATATTGACGTTTATTTTAAAATATATAATAAAAATATCCTATGAATAAAACATTATTCGCACCTTACTTACCTAATTATTTGTTACAAATTATGTAAAATAATTATTTGCTAAATATTTTCATGATTAGAGACAAATCATCATCATCATCATCAGCCAGAAGACGTCCACTGCTGAACATAGGCTCCACACTGAACGACAGCCTGCCTTTTGCATCCACTGGATTGTGTTTTGTCTGTCATGGGGGGGGGGAGGCACTGCCACAATCCCCACGCTTGGCAGGCGGCTTGGGGATCGTAGAAGGTTTCACCATTTTATAGGAGGATGCTGCTGCCCATCCTCTGGTGGTTCTGGTCGCAGTTTTAGGACGTACCCGGGTCCAGAGACAAATTAAATGAACGATATTCGAAAATCGTTGGGCGCCTACTGAGACCCGAGTTCTAACTCATTGAGCAGAGGAGTTGGACCTGAACCAATTTTCTGGAATCACTCTCGATCAAGTCACCATTTAAACATACAAAAACGAAATCAATATAGATACAGCCGCTTTTGAACTACGATGCCACAGACAGACACTAAGATACACAGATTCACAGACACATAAACACACAGATACATAGTTAAAAATATACACACGTGAAAATTAAAACACGGCTCTTTTTGGGTTTAAAATATTATGTTCGACAGGAAGGGATAGTGGATAAAACAGCAGCAGGGCGCTACTTGTATTTTTATACTATAGTATTTTTTTAATACTTAATCGCACACTTACTAATAATATAGAAATGCAAAAATGGACGACTTAATGCTAAACATTTGCATTTTTGCGTTTTATAATCGTGGTACTTATACCTTTTATCTATACTAATATTATCTAACTAATATTATAAAGAGGAAATATTTGATTGTTTGTTTGCATTGAATAGGCTTCGAAACTAATGAACCGATTTGAAAAATTCTTCCACTGTTGGGAAGCTACACTATCCTCGGGTGACATAGGCTATATTATATTTTCAAAAAAAATAAGGATCCTTATTAAAACTTCAATAATGTAACCCAAGGTATAAAAAAAATAAGACTTACACCCGATGCGTTGCTAGTGCAATATATTCGCACCGCTGTCATATTATCGCTAAAACCAGTAAACACCCTTACTGTTCTTCCACGATATTGTTATGCAACTATTATTTCGCGTGGACACAAAAGATTGCTAAATGTTTGCGGAAGGACAATTGCGCGCAGTCCAGGGAATAATTGCTTACGGGTGCGGAATGTCTGGCTGTCCGGGACTGAAGTGCCCGGATCCCGGGCTGCCGTGCGTGTTGTGTGGGTACGATGCATGTGTTCTACGAGATAAACTATACGAAATACGAGAATTTGACTGGTGGCAATTCACTGGTGTTTCTCGTCTTTGAGCTGGCGATTCAAATGCTGCTTGAATAGTGGTTTTCTAAAACACTGTTTTAAACTATCACGGTTGTTCACTAAAGTTATATGATAACTTAAGTTATAGCTCATTCAACAACCTTACCACGGTAAATATCCCGTAAATAATCATATAACTTTAGTGGTTTTCTATTTATTCATTTCGTTGAATGCTCAATAAAGGAACTTCAATTTTATTCATCTTCATATAGTAGTCGTAGGTACCAAGACAAAACAAGAGCAAAAAAGGACGACCAAAAAAATGATGGGAAGATTATATTAATATATTTAAACAAAGATGTGGACCAGACTGGATGAAAAAAACGAGAGATAGAAACGCATGGAAAATACTGGGGGAGGCCTACGCCAAAAAGGCGAAAAACACAAATTGACAAAGCTTTATAAGCAACAGCGGCAAATGATATACATGTATAATTTTTAATTACTTACCTGCATAATTTATTTTAAAGCGCAGCGTAGGACTTTCACCCATAAGATGGACAGATGACCTAAAAGAGACCGCAGGAAAACGTTGGATACAGGCCGCATCCAACCGGTTCTTTTGGAGATTGATGGGGAGGCCTATGTCCAGCAGTGGACGTCTTATGGCTGAAATTATGATGATGATGAAGAGATAGCAAGAGATAATTCAATGTAAGATTGTTTAAAGAGGTTGTGATAGATCATCATCATCATCATACAGAATACATCCCTTTGAACAGTCCACTGCTGGACTTTTAGCCTACCCCCGAAAGGGTGATAGATGTAGAAGCTTAACCACTGTCGCCCATAGCACGACTCTTTAGCCTAGGGTCAGTGTCCGAGCTTTGCGTATTTCCCAGGGCAGTGTTTTGCACCTATGAAATATTCAAATGGCTCGCGGTGGGACTGGCCGATGCGAGCCAATTTATCAGATTGCTGATTCTTTATTTCGGCCTGATTGTTTGTTTGCCTGTCCCGGATCAGGTTTCACTGGGATGTTATTAAATACCGGGAGTGCTAGTGTGAATTTCCACGTATGCGAGGGACTGGGACCAATTTAGTTTGGTGAATGTTGTGAATTAAGAAATTCTGCGAGCGTCAGAGTTGAGTTGCTAACCTAACCTAACTTAGAGCTACGGAAGGGAGTCGCCAAGAACGGGCTTACGTGGTTGCACGTTATCCACATACAGTACTCATACAGGGTTACGCATACCTATAGACTGTACTAAGCCGAAAGGAGGTCATTGTACTCATCATTATGAACAACTTTTACTATGGGACCAACCCATAAATCACGAAAAAAATATCTAATTCATATTTACGGCACTCATAACCTACCTATTCAGTTAATTATAAAAACACTGCAAGTATTATCACAAGCTTTTTATTTAGGTCAACGATTTGGTGGGAGGAAAATTAAAAAGAATTTCAGATAAACTTTTTGGCACAACATAATTAAATTTCCAACCCTCCTAAGCGTGAAAATAATTAAAAAAGTCAACGCACAACTTCCCATAACAACCACTCTAGGCCGATTTTCCGGTCCCGATATCCGTAAATCGGGCAGCTTACCGGTAAACCGGTAAACGCGCCGGCGTTATCTACGGATATCTCACCGTCAATAAAATTAAAAGTTTTAGAAAGATCCAAAGAACACCGATATCCTTTTCGGAATATACCGGGTTATTCCGATCTCTACGTTTTTGGAAGCTATTTAATTTCTACAATTTATCGGCTTGCGAACTGAGCCGTACCGTGATTGAGGTGAAAAGTTGCAGCTTTATTTGTGGTTATTGAAAAGAATGGAGGTGTCAGCAAAAGGAAGTTTGATTGATAAATTAAAACTTACTTCGCGTTTTCATTGTTGCAAGTTTGGGAAGTCGCTGAATTAGAAACCAGCTTTCCAGATCAGAAAATTATTACAGGGCGAAAAGCCAACATTTCCTTACTTTAAATAAATCTAATAAGATATTACGGAAACGGTACGCCTTGTTGAAAAATTATGTATGAAACCTCACTTTAATTTTTAAGGTCTAATCAATGGGTGATTTCACATGAAGCTGTGCATTTTTTCGTTCCCACATTATACAGGGTTACACGCAACAGTGATTCTATGCCGGAAGCAGATCAATGTACTCATCATTATGAACTACTTTTATTTATTACTAGCGACCCGCCCACGTGGTTTCGCACGGGTGTAAATTACGTGCGAAGCCGGGGTAGGTCGCTAGTTATATATATAAACCTACCTTGAAAATGTATCTAACTGATGGTGAAAACCGCATCAAAATCCGTTGCCTAGTTTAGGAGGAGTTAGCGGCCATACAGACATACAGACAGACAGACAGACGCGGAAAGCGACTTTAATTTATACTATGTAGAGAATAGAGAAGAGATGAGGCCAACCTCAGATCAGACTAGCAAGGAAGATATGCCTTAGTACAATTATCGTTCGTGTTGAAATGTCTCCGTGATTCAACCACTTTATTCACTACTATACTATACTTACCACTAAACCGTTTAGGGGGCGTCCATTAATTACGTGAGGTGTTTAGGGGGGAGGGGAGAGGGTTAAACCGAATCTCACCGAATCTCACATGACACTTAAATTTGTCACGCTCACTAAGAAACTTGCAGCGACACCGACGAAATAACAAATAGGCCACATGCAAATAGGGCAAGGTAAAAAAAAATAATACTTACACCCGTGCGAAGCCGGGATGCGTTGCTAGTAGATATATAAAGATAAAGATAATTTATTTGCATAAAAAAAGAGTAAATCATATCTACATTTAAATACGCATAGGTGTTAACAATATTAGTCACTTTGTATCATGTGGTTGCATAAAACATGAAATACTTACAATTGATTTAAAAATAAAATTTATTCATATCGAATTCATAAAAATAAAACATTTCCCAAATGGAACCAACGAAACTTTTATGGTAGTGTTTAAAAATACTTTTAACAATTTACATAAATGTAGCCACAATACATGTGGAATGTAATCAATTTAAATGTTTGATTGGACTGGACCGCAACAGTTGCTATTATCATTCTCAATGTGGTTCAACACAGCTGTTGAAACAAACATGATTTTCCGGTACACATTTTATACCTTAAGGGCGCGCTTACAGGCCAGAACTACCTGTTTCGCATATAAAAAAAAAAAAAACAATGATTGTTAACTTTATAGACCGAATGGGCATTATCTTTAAAATTGCTCTGTATATGTTTTATAGCATGTATCGCGTTGAATGGCGGAGGAAGTTAAAAAAAAACCGAACATTTTTTTTCGACCTTCTCCGCCAAATAAGCACGTTTAAAATAATTTTTACGTTGATGTTGATGATGTTGATGTTATTATACTTAAAATAATGCGTAATCGTTTTTTATTCCTACTTAGCGAATTTTTATCGTTTAAAATGTGCTAAAAAGATAGCTCTGGCTGGTGAGCGCGGCCTTAACGTGGCAACTCCACTGATTTGAACATTGTGTCACTGAAAATTAGTAGTGACAAATTTTCAGTGGACACATTTTACTCTGGTTAAGCTTAAAAAAAAAAACTTTTTTGTTTTAGTTTGTTTTCCTATATTAGTTTCACATATTTATAGACATAGGCAAACATCTCAGGATCTAAGACAGGAGTGTCCAACTAAATTTTGTGGCGGGCCGGATTTATTAACTTTGTAACTATAGCGGGCCAAGAGATGCTTCATAGCTGAGCAAATCAAGACTAATACAATTAAAATAGTAGACAAGGTATATTAGGCATGTGCGGAGGGAGTGGGTGGGTGAGAGGGGCGGTAATGTTAACGTTTTCGCACGCAGGTGTTGGTCCAAGAATTAAAATGGCATTTACGTTTTATTTTTTGGTTTCTCCCGACATGCTAGTCCACGTTTTCGCCGAGTCGTATTGTGATTGATCGACGTAAGTTAGTTTTTTAAGAACGGCGTTTAATATTTTATATATATAATATGACTCGTCGTTCTTTACAAAATGTCATCTAAAAAAGTTAAAAGCTACCCAACTTTAGACTCGGTCGCGGGCCGGATTAGGAACCTTGGCGGGCCGCATTGTGGCCCGCGGGCCGTATGTTGGATACCCCTGATTTAAGAGATCAGTGTGCCATTATTAAGGTTTTTCTTTAGACGACGGACATTCAAGTATATTATTGTACTTACTTAATAAGTGAGCTTTTCAACCGCAATTGAAAATACCCGATTTTGAGAAAATGCTCTTTTCAGTGGACGTGACGTTTCAAGATATTTTACTCATTCGAAATGTTACAAAATTTTCAACATGCAAATTGAGTTGAACATAAACTATCGGAGGGATTTGTCCCGCGTCAATCAAGGACGAGTGACGTCACGGGTGTCGGGGGAAATACCGTAAGTGTTCTCGACGCTGCTCACTTGCGCCGTGAGGTGGCGCGTTTGGACGGCTTTCTAGCTACTGGACTACTGGAGTAGTTCAAGTACCTACCTATGCTTGTCAATCATAAAAAAGTAACGTAGACCGCATCATCGCTTAACATCAGGCGAGATGGTAGTCAAACGCAAGCCTATTATTAAAAAAAAACTGGAGTAACATAGAGCAGCGATGGCGGGTATGACGATCAGCCAAGGGCATAACAGTGGCAGTGACCAGTGGCTGAATTACGTATAATTACGTTCGTGCGTAAATAAATATCGAATTCCATACAAATTCCAACATCGATATTTTACATTTGTATGGAGCTCAATATGTATTTTAGGCACGTATTTTTTTTTCGTTTTGCACCCACGCCTTTATTGCCAACTGCCTTTTCATGGATTTTAAGGTATAACGATTTGCGCTTTTGACTCGTTTTAAGAGTGTTTAAGACATATACCGAGCAGCTCTCAAGGAAAGACCCAATTATTGTAAGTTAATCTAGGAAAATAACAAGTTACAAGTGTGTCATTGAATTAAAACCCTGCATAAAAATAAATATTAAAACAATACAAAAAACAACAATGTGAAACAATTATCTGTATACTTTTTTGTCACGACGAAAACGAAACCGTGCAGAGATCCCGCGCCATTCCAACCTTTTTTTAATGTTTCATGTAAAGAGGTTCTCATGTGATCATACATGAACAAATCTGCAACATACTCGTATTAACTTTTGCTCTGACTTTTGGCACATAAAAATGTGATTTCCATTTCTATACTTCTCTACATAGTATAAATTGAAGTCGCTTTCCGCGTCTGTCTGTCTGTCTGTCTGTATATCTGTATGACCGCTAACTCCTCCTAAACCACGCAACGGAATTTGATGCAGTTTTCACCATCAGTTAGATAAATTTTCAAGGAAGGTTTATATATATAACTAGCGACCCGCCCCGGCTTCGCACGTAAATTACACCCGTGTGAAGCCGGGCGGGCGGTTCGCTAGTGTTTACTAAACATAGTAAGAAATCGCCGTAAAACCACTATCCCGTTCAAAGGCAGCCTCTTCAGTCCTGTCGCCCAGCAATGTTTCTAATGCTCGATTACTGTTTGACAGGGGATTCTCAGCCACTCCACTCTGCAGATGTGCTTCTAATCCGCAATCAATTATAATCTAGGAGTAATGTACCTACAGCTCTATCTATTTGGCTAAATGGAAATTTAATATTAATGAGTCTTGCTTACCTAGGTACGCTTGAAACTGCAGTGAGTGATCGTGCCAAGACACACATATGGCACTTCCGTAGCCAAAATCTTGTGGTCATGTTCATAGTTCAGAAATTGGTGGTTATAGAAAAAATCGAACTAATGTAGCTCGGTGAACTTAGCTAAATTTCAGAGATGTATCATGACATAACATTTAATTTTTGTGGTTTAGGCAATACACAAGTTAAGAAGAAAACTACTCGCGTAACATTCTTTGTCAAGATCATTTTACGAAAAGTCCACATGTGGAAAAGTCCAATGAACTTTGACGTTTGAATTTATTACAGTTTTAACGTTGTAATCACAAAAAGTTCGAAATATTTTTGAATAAAATAGTAATACAAGTCTTTAATATGGCCTATTATCATAGCAAGTAACAAGTTTATAATATCTACCAGTTTAGAAATACAAAGGACCAAATCTTTCCCACTTTAGCAGGCCATTATTTAGCAAAGGATACGTGGGATAAAAAGTGATATATCAAATATTACTTTTATTTTAAAAGACTTATTAATCGAATTCACGTAAAATACGTATTGAATCTTCGTAAAACACTGTTTTAAACTATCACGGTTGTTCACTAAAGTTATAATGTATGATTATTTACAGAATCACAGTCTTCCCGTGAACATGGTGCATGTAACTGCGCCAAAATATCGGGAGCTCATTCCACAACCTTACCACGGTAAATATCCCGTAAATTTTCATATAACTTTAGTGAATCTTTGTATTTCTTCCACTGATTACTACTACGAATTTGACATTTGAATTTGAATTTGACACGAATTGTACACTTACTTGCTATAAAACATGTGTTCAAATTGCGCAAGTTTAAAAGTTATGTTTAGTTAAATTAATATTCAGTTATGTAATTACTGTATAGATTCGATAATGTATAAGTAGGTACCTTAGTGTTGGTGGCTTAAATGTCAGGCGAGTAGGTGGCCAAAGTTTGGAAAAAAACCTAATAAATAGGCAATTGCAATTTAGGTGCCATATTCGAGTAGGACAAAAGTTTTGAGACGCTCCAGAAACTATGAATTTAATTTTGTCGAAACGCCGAAGTCGTTCAAAGTTTTCAAATGCCTCGTCTCATATTTGTTGAGCAATCGAAAAATATTTCGAAATGAGTACATGGTTCTATAAATTTTAATATAATTAACGTTGGAGATTGAGTCGTAACTTCTGGTTGCAGCAGCAATTTTTACGACGACGCAATGCAAAACGAGTATGTTTATCATTAAATAGGTATTTTAAAATGAAAGTAGATTTTGGCACATGATTTTTTATTTAAGTGTACCGTTTGCAAAATATCGTGCGCATAAATACCATAGTCGAGTTTTTATCTAAAAAAAGTAACTTGAAATACTTTGGCTAAAGTTGAACTAAATACGTGAGGAAGACGCGAAGAATAACATACCCAGCAAACGAACATCGTAATGAGCAAGAAGGGACAAAAGAACACAATGCAATTAGTTACTTCTCGGTCACATACGGAGGGACATTGATAACAATTGACACAAGGAGCCTTTGGGCTTAGGCGCTCTCACACTATCCGATACCAACGATCTTCGGAATCCGAGAAATAACAAAACCCGCAATGTCCTTAGAACCAGACTAATCTGGAATGTCATATTTCACGGTTAAAGTGCAATTGAGGAAAAAAATTAGGCTAGAAAATATGTAGGGTGTTTGGTAGCTAGGTGCGAAGCTAAACCAATTGACGGAGAATATCTAAATAAAAGTAATCAGACTTCGTTAGAGACAAATATTGCCTAAAATGTCTAAGCTGTAACCCCCTTACATCAAATATTGCCCAAAATGCTATAAATTGCCCGAGTTGTAACCCCCTGATAGCTGGCCTAACAGCTTATGCAACTAAGAATATTTTGGGCAATATTTTATCTCTTAAAATTGACTGATTATTTTTGTTTTGAACTTCCCGGTCGTTTGGTTTTCTTATAAAAAAATATATTTAAATGTTCTGCGCTGTCATCCTTTTAGCTTTGTACTCAGCTACCAAACATCCTGAATACCATCTTCACCAAATTTATATTAGGCAACACTGAAATATTGCGGACTTGCAGCAGTATTGAGGGTGGGTATTCAAATACGTAGAGCTTCTAGACAAAGTTATAGGCAGTACTAAACTAAAAGAAAATAATTTTACTCATCATTATTAACAAATTTTACTATGGGACCAACCCTGATTATCACGAGAAATGTATATAGAGACGTAGTTTTTTCCCCCGCGTTTTTAGGGTAGGTACTGTAGGACGAGAAAAGTAGTAGAGTAGTTCATAATTATGAAAACAGAACTCAAATATTTCCGTAATTTATGACCCAGAATATGGCGCGCCGCAATCTCACTCGCGCATTTCGCACCCGGTGGGTTGACCTGTTGATTCAACATCAATCGACATAGTTTCTATCCGAACAGGTGGAAGGTGGCAGAAATAACTTCGATTGCCTTTGATATCAGCAGTAGTCTTGTCGATATCTGAGTCGGCTATCGGGCAGTGTGAAAACACCCTTCCCACGTCACGTACGAGGAAACTGACCCCGCTTATCGCGACCCCGAGCATGTCCCGAAACAAAACGCCGCAGAAATAAGCTTTGACTGGCGATATAAATAAAACCGATACTGGATAACAGATATAAGACACACTTGAATCTTTAAAAAAACATTATAGTCTTATAAATAACTAGCGATTCGCCCCGGCTTCGCACGGGTATTATTGGAGTTTTAGTAAGGATATCAATTTTTTTTTTTAAATATAATATAGCCTATGTTACCCGGGAATAACTACAATAAATACGAAAAATACAAGGCAATACAAGCTCCTTCCCCTATTTCCATGAACATTTGAAAAATATCGTTAGATATTTGTATGACAATACAATAAATTCTTCAGGCGTCGTTGCGGTCCGTTTGTGCCAACAAAGTTTGAACCGGACCAAAGCGGCTGAAATATAGCCATCCTTTATGAACGTCCGGTAGCCAAAGAAAAATAGCCAGGCCATTTTACCAATGACATAAATAAAATACCTACCAATTACGTAAAATGAATTCGGCTCACGGTCCCACTATTTACAGAGGTTTGGATTTATTTTGCGCGTTTAATCAGCGGGACTTATCTTGATTTTACCATCTATTTTGTGTATTTGTAGTAATTCCACCTGTCAGCCGGCTGGCGTATCGTATGCTGAAATGCTGAAAGCCGTATCTGTCATGATAAAGTGGAACTGTTATGAAAAACGCGATACGGACTCATTTGAGTGACAGCCTGACGTGTTAGTGATGGAAGTAGAAAAAAACATTTTCTTCATTCTTTTATTTAAGGTGCCTGTATACCCTCTGCAGCTCTCTCGCTCGCACATTATCACATTATTGAAGATATAAAATCAATGAGTGTGAATTTCCAAAAAGTAACAAAATCATGTCTTGTCTCTATTATAACATTACAAACAAAGAAATTGTCAATTTCATATATTTTAATTTGACACAGTAAAATGGTAACAAGTTATTTTTATTTCTCGTGTCATGTTATTCCGTCAAATTACAAGATATCGAAACAAACATTTCTGTTTGTAATGTTACGACAGACACCAAGACATGATTTTGTTACTTTTTGGAAATTCACACTCATTGATTTTATATCTTCACTAATGTGAAAATGTGCGAGCGAGAGAGCTGCAGACGGGAACAGTCCCCTTAACTTGCCCTGTTAGTATGTGTGCGACAAATCTTGAAACTGAATTTTAGACCAGTTATCCTCAACCGATTGAGCTAAATTGACATACTTATGTAAATTCGGCTATAATGCAATATTATGGACCCATTGAGCTGGCCTGATGATGGACACAGAAGGTGGCCATAGGAACTCTTAAACAAAACGACGTAACCCCGTCGTCTTTTAGTTCGTTGGATTTGTCTTCCCAGGCACTTTGGCCTTAGATGATGAGCGAACGCCTAAAAGCTTGTTTTTTTTTTTAAATAATTTAATTATTTAATAATTTTACTAGCGCTGGATGCAGGCCGCTTCTAAACGCCCTTTTGGAGATCGGTCGGAGGCGTATATCTAGCAGTGGACGTCCTACGTCTGAAATGATGATGATGATGATGATGACGAGTATTGTACTTATTTTACAATAATTAATCGAGATACAATATGTCGCTCTAATTTTTTTGGAATTTAATAGCAACACCACGGATGGGGAAGAAAGGTTCTTGAGTGGAGACCACGAACCGGAAGACGCAGCGTAGGTAGGCCTCCCACTAGATGGACCGACGACATAGTGAGAGTCGCTGGCGTTCAGTGGATGCAAAAGGCAGGTTGTCGTTCAGTGTGGAGGTTGAAGGGGGAGGCCTATGTTCAGCAGTGGACGTCTTCTGGCTGATGATGATGACTCCACGGATTTACCCGTGTGATAATTCCATAACTTTAAATTTTTTCAGGGCAAGTTGTATCCTATGTGTAAAATAAAGTTGTCAACTGATCCCCTATCTATGCATAGATCAGGTTGATGCGTTGTTCTTTTGCTAGTTACTTGTAAGATCAAACCACAGAAAAGAAACAAAATTGTACGGCCTCTTTTCAAGACTTTATTTTGATAATGGTAACCACAGAAAAGATTTTTTTTGTTTAAATTAAAACGGCTGTCAAGGTATTTTTTAAGTTTTTTTTTGTAGCCAGTTGCGTCCATATATACGAAACGTCAGTCATTCGAAATCAGTTAGCACCTGTGATGCGAAGTTCGACGCGTTGATCTAAATCAGAATGTTCAATCAAGGTTCTCTCATATGCCTGGTAACAGAATTTTCCTTCTCTTTTCCATTCTATTTACTTTTCTTTTCTGTGGAGCAAACACACTTTCGTATTTATAATGTTTTAAAATAGGTAAGATATAATTGAGTACCTACATTGAAATTGATAACAATAACGAACATTGTATCTAATAACAACTTGTCAAACATCTGGTTCGTAGTTCACAAGTTGAATGTGGTTCAACTACAGACTACATACAACTCTCTCGGTACCATTTGTATCTTCCATCCCAAATACACGGTTGTAACAACACATTGTAGATAGCTTGCTACACTCGCATCATTGGGTAATGTACGACAGACATAGCAGATTATACAGACGTGGGACATGTTCGTAGATGTGATAATTTAAGGCCCTCTTTTCCCAATTTTAGCAATTTTGTTTTTAGTTTGTCTACTTCCATCATCATCATCATCAGCCAGAAGACGTCCACTGCTGAACATAGGCCTCCCCCTTTAACCTCCACACTGAACGACAGCCTGCCTTTTGCATCCACTGGATGCCAGCGACTCTCACTATGTCGTCGGTCCATCTAGTGGGAGGCCTACCTACGCTGCGTCTTCCGGTTCGTGGTCTCCACTCAAGAACCTTTCTTCCCCATCGGTTATCGGTTCTTCGAGCGATGTGGCCTGCCCATTGCCACTTCAACTTGCAAATTTTAACAGCTATGTCGGTGACTCTGGTTCTTTGGCGAATGTCTACTTCCATGGGTAGCAATTATAAAAATGGTGTCATATCAAAATTTAATGTTGTATCTAGGAAATCGTAAAGGCCGAAACACGATTAAGCCCATTTCGCTCGATATAAAAAAACATGAAAGTACACTGATTTGCGCTTTACTCCCTATTTTTTTGGATTCATTCAAATACTTATACACACAGATTTCATAATTATGGAAGGAACCGTAACACATTTTACATTACAGCAAGGTATACTTTTCGAAAAATATGAAAAAAACCTCAAAAATATAAATAGCGAAACACACGACTGTAAAACTTTTTCGTTTGTAAAACCAAAATAGCTCAGTTCAAGTCTAAATAGTGATTATTACCTTTGATATAATTATATTACATAATTATATAATTATAATTATATTATCACTGGTGTTTTGACAGAAGCGCGTTTTTGTCGCTTTCTGAAGACTGATTTGTTTTATCAATGACATCTAACGGTTCTCCCCTCCTCCTTGTTTACCCGCTTACGAGAGATCATAACAACATTTTGAGATATAACAAATGAAATCTATCGTAAAGCGAAGGGAATGTTCAAGAAATTTATCGGCTGGCTTGCAATAAAGATAATCGAATCAACAGTGAAATATATCGATGACACAAAGGTTTATTCAAATAAAGATCCATGTCAAGTTATTCGCATACAAATACGAAACTAACCGAACGTGATGAAAATTGCCAAAACTGTATTAAAACTTGTTACTAATCAGCATTCCATCTGTATTTTTAAATGTTGATCCTTCATTGCTATCTAGAAATGTATAATAAGCGTTTCTGTAACGGGCGTAACAAGCGCTGTTGAGAGGTCAAGACAATCGCGAGCGTTAGGCTATCATGAAAAATAGCCGCCTGGATATTTTTCTCATAATTTTGACCCGCAAAAAATTTAAAAGTGCATTTTTTTGTCATTCTACTTGAATATCTCACTTCTTTCTCATAGTCAAGAAAAAAAACATGAACAAAAAAACTTGACCAATTTTTTTGCGATACAAAATATAGAACCGAAGGGTTGAGTATTTTTTTTTGGTAAATTTTTGATTTGCGCTTGACCACCACCTCGCCTGATAACCTTTTGGAACTGTAAATTATCTTATGTGACGGTCAGACGCTGCTTTACACCTATTTATCGTTTAATCATCTCATATATAAAAGGCGAATATGTATGTACGTTCCCTAGGGACTCCAAAACGGCTGGACCGATTTTGACAGGACTTTCACTAGCAGATACTTAGCTGATGATAAATGAAGTAATCCACGCGGGTGAAACCACGGGTTGATATTGAATAAAACGCTTATAAATATAGGTAAGTTATATTATATGACACAGTTAGTACCGAACTCTGTGCATGTGAGTTATTACGATTTTGTACGAAATAGTGGGTGAAGAGATATTATTTACGGCCTGCTGTAAATCAAGCCAGTTTAAATGTATAGCACGATTTGTAGGACCTCACTATTACTATATACGGAGGAAATCGGTTCAGAATTTACGACTTTATATCTTTACAACCACTTACTTCTCACTTGGAAGTCGAGATTTTTCGATTTTACGAGCTACGACGCGGTCGGGGGCATGATACAATTTTTTGTTTTGAATATTAATGCTGCAAACAACATTAAATAGCCTAGTCGAATTA
Source organism: Agriopis marginaria (assembly GCA_932305915.1). NCBI lineage: Eukaryota > Metazoa > Arthropoda > Insecta > Lepidoptera > Geometridae > Agriopis > Agriopis marginaria. Next base: position 9,662,455 of record OW029933.1, read on the forward strand.
ATTTCTGACTCGGAAAAAAATATAAGTACCAATTTTCCTTTAGAATTCGTTGGGGTCATTTTTTTTTTTTTTTTTTTTTTTATATTGACTTGTAATGTTGGCCTTTTGGCCTCTACAGATGGACCGGACTAGTTAGCGAACGCAGAGTGCGTTCGGCATAACTTGATGGTTTAAGTTTTTGGGCGACTAGCACAAGGGCACCTCGAAGGTACGAACCTCGGCTTGGGCCGTCGCCGGGGGTGGGAATCAGACTTGCCCAGGCACCCCAGAAGGGGTGTGCCCTGGAGCCCTAGTGGTTTGTTGAACTGAATGATTATTTGGAGAGAATCTAACCGATCTTCTAACAGATCCCGAGGGTCTACGATCCCGTCGTTGGGGTCACGGTCACTGGCAGTCTAAATTATATTTTGCGTGGTACTCAATGCGTTGCGTCATCCGCCATCTTGATTAAAAGGGTTAATTTTTGTTTATTGAATAACTCGTTTATTTTCAATAACATAGGAAAAATAGTTTGACAAAAGTTGTTTAGAATAAAAATTTCTACAATTTTAGTCTCATAAATTTTCGATTTATGCCCTTAAAGAGGGGGGGAATTTTTAATTGATTAACAGCTCGTTTATTTTCAATTTAACATGAAAAATCAAACAAACAATTCCGAAGGAAAACTGCTACTTAGTATCTATAAACCAAACACAAAATAAAAAAAAAATAAAAAAACATATTCGTTAATAAGTAAATTTTTTATTTCACGAAAAAGTACTTACTTTGTTTTGATTCTCAACATTAATCATTATCCCATTTCTTCCCTTGGCCACCTAATTTAGTCTTTAGGATAAGATCAAAATAATCTGAGACAATATTAAACGAGAAATTTCGCTTTATCATGGAAATTACCGGCGTTTAATTTTTAGGAAGTTTATTCGAAAATGTCTGCAAAGGATATTAGAATTTTAATTTCAACATTAAATTAACTCTTAATGACTTTGTTATTTCGAAGAGGTCTTTTTTAACTAATTTGGAAAGTTGTATGAATAATTGGATCAAGGACGGAGCAAAGTTTACTTAGCTTATACAAAAACAACAAAATAAAAGAAACCAATCTAAACTAATTCGGAAAAATAAGATGGAAACTGGAATTCTTTAATTCTTCAAACGTGTTTTTAGGGTTCTGTACCAACAAGGTAAAAATGGGACCTTGGACTAAGCCTATACGCTGTCCGTCCATCAGTCCGTCCTACCTTTAAACGGCTGTATCTTTCGAACCGTAATAGATGGCTAGTTGTTCACAAAATATATTATGTTGCGACGGATTAATTAAGAAATAATAAAAAAGTCAAGTAAAAACGGACGGACGGACATAGTAGGCTTAGTAATAGGGTTCCGTTTTTACCCTTTGTATACGAAACCCTAAAAATAAGAACATAAATACAATAGATATTTGGTACTTTATACTGTAGAAAAATAATAGTAGGTACAGTATGAAGATTAGTTCCAGTGAGAGCAGTGTGAAGGTTAGTCGGCCGCAGTAGAACAAACGGTAATAATTTTCCCCGTTTGTTCTACCAATAGAACAAATTGGTAGAACAAATGGGCAATATTTTTTCATTTGTCCTATTTGTTCAATTGGTAGAACAAAGAGTATAACAAATGGGAACGACCCTCTCATGGTCCCATTGCTGGGACTCAGCGAGAGCATATGGGCTAATCCACCATTCTGGCTTAGCGCATATTGGTGGATGTCATATGGCTTTGAACTTTTGAGGTACTTTGACAAACCGGTTTCCTCGCGTCATCGGTGAAGGAAAACATTCACCGTTTTTAAGCGATGTGAATTTCAATGTTTTGTAATCACGAAAACCATTATCAACACAATGTGTGAAAACTACGTCAGTTTACTCAGTAAAACATTTAAAGAAGTCAAGATCAAATTATCAAGCTTGTTCTCGAAATTTCTATCCACATACATACATAGCAAACCTCGTCGACATCGGAGTGTTCCTTGAATTAGATTAGGGTGCCTGAGTGCGCCCCGGTTAATTCCAGCTTGGATTACTGTATAATTAATTCAGCCGACATGCTCTTTATGACTGCTAATCGAGAGGATTATTCCGTTTTAATTTTCAACTGTGGTATGAAAATGACAAAAATCTCTGTAATTTTGTTGAAGATTATTTTTTGGCATGCCAAGGAAATATCATTTCATCCTCAAAATTAATTTTATATAATTATTTTATAATAAATATATTTAATTTTGCAGGTAATATTGTGGATAGACATAATGGCGTAAATAGAGACAAAACTTAGAAAGTTTTTGTACCGTACAATTTCCAAACCTGCGGAAAGCCAAATGTACCAAATACATAATAGTTACTTAAATTACAGGACCGGGACTTATGGAAGGAAATAGTGAGACGTTTTCCCAGCAATATGACATAGTCATCATCATCATCAGCCAGAAGACGTCCACACTGAACGACAGCCACTGGATGCCAGCGACTCTCACAATGTCGTCGATCCATCTAGTGGGAGGCCTACCTACGCTGCGTCTTCCGGTTCGTGGTCTCCACTCAAGAACCTTTCTTCCCCATCGGTTATCGGTTCTTCGAGCGATGTGGCCTTCGCTCGAAGAACCGATATGATATGATATAACCGTGCTATGTCCTATGAATAATGCGAGCGCATTATTCATAGGACATATTATAAATTAAAAAATATAGATTATCAAATATAATTAAAAACCAAAATAAAACTGGTACCCGTGTAGCATAATACCAAGGACGCTCGCTGGCTTCATTCGCGCGTTGAATAGCCCAAGAAATTTTCTGCGAGGAATGAACCAGCTATTTTATGACTAGCGGCGATAACTAATCGTGGCTATAGCTATTCCAAATTCTCAATGTACATATTATTACTCTACCACAATATGGTATATAGCTATTTAGTTTTTTTTTTCATCATAATCAGCCTTTTAACAGTCCACTGCTGGACTTTTAGCCTACCCCCGAAAGGGTGATTGGGCCATATCCACCACGATGGCCCAGTGCGGATTGGTGGATTCACATACGCCATCGAATTCCTTCTCCGTACGTATGCAGGTTTCCTCACGATGTTTTCCTTTACCGAAAAGCCAGTGGTATGAAAATCCGTACATAAGCTCCAAAGAGCTCATTGGTACGGGCCCGGGGTTTGAACCCGCTTTCGCTCACGCTTTCAAGTCTAGCGGTCTCTTTTTTTTAGTTCTGCAAAATGCAAGTTATAAAACTTTCTAAGTGTTTTGCATCGTTCCTGACATTAAAAAAACTAATGATTTAAAAAAAAAAAATTGGCTGTCTCGAGACGCTCGGCAAATGTGAAACATGACGCCAAGACTATATGACGTCAAGACCGTCACGGCATATGAGTCACTTTCATCCAGTGGATGCAAAAGGCAGGCTATCGTTCAGTGTGGAGGTTAAAGGGGGAGGCCTGTGTTCAGCAGTGGACGTCTTCCGGCTGATGATGATGATCAAAATAGATCTCCTGGCTCCATTTTCGCTTATATTAGGCCAGGTAGAGATTAAAGCAAACCCATTTAATGTAAACACTAGTACCGTTTTACTGCAAGGTTCCTCAGGTTGAGAATGTACCGTCAAGTGCCTTACAATGATGTGTGTCGGCAAGTGAGACAATTCCAAGCGTCAAAAAAATCTATTTAGTAATTTTGGAATATATTCATAGTTGCTTGTGAACTTCCTGCTTCCTTTCAAGGCTTAATCTTAGATGATCCAAAACTTCCAGCCAATGGAACTAAGACGGCTATAAATCTACGTTCATAAATCTCCACCAGCCCGCTTGACAATAATCCGACTTAGCCATCGCTAATTACAATAATCGCGGCTTATGGCGCCAAAAATAGAACTTAGCGAGAATACGACACCATGAAAAGAAATAATATAATAAATCCTTGAGTGAGTGTTGGTGCAAACGATAGAAAAAACGTATTGCCTCATTTTGTATTATTTTCCTAAACTTCGTATTTTTGCAAGCTTTTTTGTCAACCCTATTACTGGGGTTTCAAATGAAAATTAGGAAACGATAAAGTGACACCACACTAAATTAAATATGGCCACCGCTTCCATATGGCGGGATACATTGCTAAGGCTTAAAAGCTTGCTTTAAAAAAATAACTTGACTGGTCCAGACCCCGCGCGTGCGCACCGACACTGCTCTGTATGCTCCTACGACTCGCGCCATCAATCTGCTCAACGATCTGATTGATCAGAATCCAGATGTAGATGTTTTCTGTGCAAAATTTAGGCTTATAATGAATGTTTGTATAAATTTCTTAAGTTAGTTTTTCTTTTTTGTTATCTGTTTCTTCTGGGCAAGCGTGCTCCATCGTAGACCGCATCATCGCTTGGCATCGGGCGAGTTGGTGGTCTAACGCAAGCCTATTACTAAATTAGTTACTAAGGTAGTAGTAGTATTATCTTATACTAATTTGTTTGTACTTAATAGAAATTAATTGTTTGTATCTAATTAATTAATTCTTTGTTTCGATAATGTTGGCTTGCTGTGCGCGTTGGCTTCGCTGTAAGCACAGCAAGCATTTGAACTTAAATAAAATAAAATGTTTTAATGGTGGATAGTTAATAATTAGGTGTTTTCCTGGGCAAGCGCCTTTATTAACTAAACAAAATACAAGCTAAAACTACAAACACAGTTAGACTGCCCATAGACCGTTGAAGGTCTAAAGAGGTTTCTATTAGGTGTTTAATTACGTGCTCGAGTAATATACAGAGGAGTCATTTCGTGTTATTTCCAAAATTCTCCACCTTACTAAGGCACAACATTGACTTGACCGTAGTTTACTTTGATTGACTCTGACTGTGACTATGATTTGCTTGCCAATATCTAGTAACCGTATTTTTTACAAAAACTCAGTGACGTGTAGATCAAGTCATTTACTTCCCTGATAGTTAGCGCAACGCTTGCCTGTAAAGACGGACGCGTGCCTTGTGTTGCCACGACAAAATAAACGGTCGCTTTTTCGTCGCTTCAACAAAGTGGAGTGGACGACAGTTATAAAACTGTTTTAAAGGCTGCCAGTTTTTTTTTTTCAATATTAGAAGACGTTTGAATAATTGACAAAGGTGTAGTAGGGGGTCTCTGCAAAAGAGTCTTATAAATATAGCTATGCAACTTGTTATTTAGTACTCAAATAAATCATGTTCAGTTTCGATGCCATCACTCAACAACAACGGTGAAAGAAAATATCGTGAGGACACCGGTTTGTCCAAGAACCCCAAAAGTTTAAAGACATATTATGACATGCACTGGGCTAGCATGGTGGATTAGGGCCCATCGTCTCTCTCTGAGAGAATTCTTGTCCCAGCAGCGTTAACATGATAGGCTGATAATGATGATAAAAATGGCAAATGTGTGGAAGGTAGATAGGCACTTCCCAGGAGGTCTTTGCAAAAGAGTCTTATACAGCTACGCAACTTGTTTTTGAATCTAGATCGTTTTATACCAAATTGTGTGGTTTTTTTTGCAATATTTATAGGCGTACGGATTTATAGTACAATTTAGCAGTTGCCCCGGCAGGTCGGGTGGAGGGATCGAGTTTCGCGATAATGAGGTTAGAGGGCGCGACCCGCGCGACCTGACTTCGGTGTGTGCGGAAACTGCCGAGTTCTGGGGGAGTTTGACTGGCAGCGGTGTACGATGCTATGCTAGAGGTGGGCCCTTATTCTTTGTCTCACACTAGCGGTCCGCCCCAGCTTCGCACGGGTATAGATTATAGCCTATGTCACTCGGGGATAATGTAGCTTCTCAACAGTGAAAGAATTTTTTCAAATCGGTTCAGTAGTTTCGGAGCCTATTCAATGCAAACAAACAATCAAATCTTTCCTCTTTATAATATTAGTATAGATGATAATATTTCATGCCATAAACGCGTGAGAGCATAACATAGAAATGTATGAAAATGAAATTCAACATGCTTTTAGTAAAAAAATAAATTAATAACAAGCTTTGAGAGCAAAATTAGATTTTATTTATATGATTTATGATGCTTATAATTTTTGTTAAAATGTTTTTTTATTTTTATTTTGGTAACCATTTTGAAAATAATACAATAAATTAGTACTTAGTGCATATTGTATTGTTACCATAAATATAGGTGTAAGTATGCAAAATTTCCGACCGCAAACCATATCTGGGCGCAATAAGGCGCAAATCACGCGAACGTGAACGTTTGCGTGATTTTCCAACTGAGCGGATTAGGTGCCGCTATTAGCAGTTGTCCGTAAGGCCCCTGGTCCTAATTCAGCTTGCAAGATTTGACATAAACAAATAAACATGGCAAGTTAAATAAAAGCTTGTAAAAATGGACGCTCTTGCCTAGTCTCTATGACTAGCTATGCTATGACTGCATAATTATATTCGTAGCGTAGTAACGTAACGCAGCCGTTTCGTTATCTGCCTGGAATTAGCAATGTCAAGATTGCTAATGCAATGAGCTGCGTAATGCGCTCGTTTTGAAAAGTGACCGATTAAACGTGGAGTAAGCTAAATATGCTCTTCCTACGCGTTTGTCAAGAGAATGTATTATCCAATCAGAAGACGCGTTTGCTAGTTTATTAGGTTTGTAACTGACGCGTCTAGCTAGTTTATTAAATTTGTAACTGAAACTGGCGCAAAACTGTTGTTCAGGCACCGTGTGTTATTTTTAGTAAATATTACTGTTGAAATATTTTAATTTTAGAACGTGCACTTTATAATGTAGCATGTAAAAAGGAAGCAAGAAGCAGGGAAAAAATAAATACGATATTGATAAATAAAATTGGTCTCCACCGTATTTTTTCCACTGTAGCGCCGTATTTCCCAGCGCGGTCTATGACGCGTCGCGTTGTTCGCCGCTCCGCAACGCGCGCGCTTCTATGCATACCTACCTAGTTTTATACCTATACGTTCGAGCGCTATTTGCCTTAAGTGTCTGGAAAACCTCGCCTTAATTGTTTATTGTATTGTTGTTTGCATTGTAGTGTTTTGTGCACTTTTTTTTTTTTTTCTTTTCTTTTTTGTCTTTTTTTCTCTTTCTTTCTTTCTTTCTTTCTTTCTTCCTTCCTTTCTTCCCTCCTTTTTTCTTCCTTTTTTATTATTTGTAATTAGGTTACTTTTTGGTTGGTTTAGAAGTATTTTTTAAGTGTGTAAATTTCAGAGCTACGTTCTTAATGGCCTCATCATCAACATCATCAGCCAAAAGACGTCCGCTGCTGAACATAAGCCTCCCCCTTATCCCCCCCCCCCTTTAACCTCCACACTGAACGACAGCCTGCCTTTTGCATCCACTGGATGCCAGTGACTCTCACAATGTCGTCGGTCCATTTAGTGGGAGGCCTACCTATGCTGCGTCTTCCGAACCTTTCTTCCCCATCGGTTATCCCAATATTAAATTAAAAAATAAAATTTAGGTTTTTTGGCCATTAAGCCATTAATTAAATTTTATTAATTACAAACCCCAGCAAACTTCAACTCTACGCGTTCGTAATGTTGGCACGTTGGAATTGTTTCCAGTACTACCAACAATACGAACTGTAAATAGTTTAGAGGCGGAGTGAACTTGCTCCGTGCCGGGTGTCCGAAGTATCCTGCCACGGTCGCATGTTGCGAACGTGTCTGTTCTCCACTGAATATTATGGGATGAAACGGAGAGAATTGCTAAGAAAATTTAACGGGGAGTGTTCTGAAGAACTTTGATGCCGGCGTCGCGGTTTTACCATCGCACTAGCCGCCACCGCTTGAAGGTTCATCCACTCATCCAAATCGCACACTGTGCGATTCACACGATCCTTCTTGACTCATACCTACAAAATGTGGAATGAGCTACCTTCTACGGTGCTTCTGAGAAGCTACAACATGGGGTTCTTCAAAAGGCGAGTTAATCGAGTTCTAAAGGGTAGGCAACGTATTTGTGATGCCTCTGGTGTTACAAGTATCCATAGGCGACGGTGACTGCTTACCATCAGGCAGCCCGTCTGCTTGTTTGCCACCTATGGCATTTAAAAAAAATTTAGAAAAAAAATATGGCAAAATTTTCTAAGAAAATATTCAGTATGAACTAGTACGAATGAAAAATAGCAATAAGAATTCCTTTTTGCAATCCATACCGGCCCATTTGATCAAAAATGATGGCTGGTAATGGGGGATTTACCCGGATCGTTTTTAGGGTTCCATAGAAACAATAAACCCTTATTAGATATATAATTACATACATTATCATTATGTCCGTCCGTCTTATTTATTTAAAACCTGCTCACTTCTTAAGTGCATGAAACTTTGCACAATTACTGTTTTAGTAGGTATAGATCTCAATTTAAAAGTGTTAAATAAAAATAATTTTATAGGTACTTTGGCTCTGGTACGTTGAAAATAAGGATGTTTTTTTTTCGTTACACCCTCTCGTGTGGGTTTTAGTTGAATAAAGAAATCCTCATCATCATCATTTCAGCCATAGGACGTCCAATGCTGGACATACGCCTGACCATCGATCTCCAAAAGGGCCGGTTGGCAGCGGCCTACATCCAGCGTTTCCCAGCGGTCTCTTTTAGGTCGTCTGTCCATCTTATGGGTGGACATCCAACGCTGCGCTTACCGGTCCGTGGTCTCTATTCGAGAACCTTTCGGCCTCATCGGTGTTCTGCATGCCATGTGCCCTATGTGTTTAGCATGTATATCCTTTGTGAAATATGGCTTGAAATATCTGTTAAACATAGAAACATGTAACTTGCCATGTGGATAGATTAATATTTTCTATTAAAATTATTTCGAACTTTTTCATTAACAACTTTTTGAGTTATAGCGATAAAATTGTTTTAATTTAAACATGTTCTATAGCTCAAAGTTACAATACAATAACTCTTTATTAAAATACCATAAAACAAGGATGACATAAACATTACAATAAAACTATTATCTAGGCTTTTAACAGGCGGCCTTATCGCTTAAAGCGATCTCTTCCAGGCAACCGTGCAAAGTTCGACCAAAACAAAACAAAAAAATGTTTTAGTCCCTGACGCAAAAACTGGAGTGTTATAAGTTTAACGTGTGTGTCTATGTGTTTGTCAGTGGCATCGTAAACGTTTAGTAAACCCACTTTTAATTTTTTATTTTCGACGTATTTAATAGGTATTCATTAAATAAGTACATACTTAAAATACAGAGTCAATAAAATATACCTACCTCTCATAAGATACAAACTACTCGAAACCATTAGCCAAAAATGATTGAAAAACTTTTAGCAACTGACTCGCTATGTTGCCAACATTCTAAGTACTCGGCTTGAGCATTTGGATTGTCTTTAGACCTTCAACGGTCTATGGACAGTCTAACTGTATTTGTAGTTTTAGTTTTAGCTTGTATTTCCGAAGATATATGTTTAATTTAAACTCAAGGGTTCGTCTGAAAACCGGCGCTGATAGTCCTTGCCTTTCAGCATTTATGCCGAGACGGACCCATTCGACACTGATTGTATTCTCTAGATATAAGTTTTTTGTAAAGGTGTCGAATAAAATTTATTTTCTTTCTTTCTTTCTTTCTAATTTTTCTTTGTGGCAATAAATTTGACTGGTACTTGGTATGGTCCGACCAACATATTTTGTGCATTTGGCCAAATAAAGGTACCTAAATTTTCCATGAAAGTCTTTCGGGTTTGTTTAGAAAATACGCCTGTGGCTCTCCTATTTAACTATAGATAAGTTGGTCACTCCGAATTGTTAGCGTAAGGGCCTTTCTACACTAGAGGTTTGCCGTTGACACCACGCCGCTTCACCGCTGAAATACGACTGTTTGCGGACACTATGTAAACGCAGCAGCATTGCAAAGTGCATCCATCGTAGGACAAAGTGTATGGTGAAGTAACCAAATATGCTCGTAATTATTGGCTGAAACAATAACAACAAAATAATTCGAGAGTCCAATGGGTTAGAAAAGTATTAGATGGTCTATTTTATTGTCAGACAACAAATCTAGATGCAGCGCCGGTCCTAGCTTTTGAACAGGGTAGAACGACAACAACAACAACAACGTACTTAAAATTATGTAAAAAAACCCGTATTTTTTTATTTGTTGCTACGTGAAAGAATTACAAACACACATTAGTACCTTTATGATTATGAGATTAAAAGTTTCCTATATCACTCTCCGGCCCTCCAACTACATCTATGTAAAAAAACACGTAGTTTTGTTGATTTGTTGCTGCGTGAAAGAAGGACAAACTTAACATATACCAATTTGAATTTATATTATAACTAATATTAGTATGATTCCGAGATACAAAGATTTCAGTGTCACTTTCCGGCTCTCCTTCTAGATCTATGTAAAAAAAACACGTAGTTTTGTTGATTTGTTGCTGCGTGAAAGAAGGACAAACTAACGAACACACATTTGAATTTTTAATATTTGTACCATTCTTAGCTACCTAACGTGGTGTTTCCGAGAAGCTACAACATGGGGTTCTTCAAAAAGCGAGTTAATTGAGTCTTTAAGGGTTGGCAACGTATTTCTGACGCCTCTGGTGTTACAAGTATCCATAGGCGACGGTGACTGCTTACCATCAGGCGGCCCGTCTGTTTGTTTGCCACCTATGGCTACAAAAAAATAAAAATAAAATATGATTCCGAGATAAAAAAATATCTGTTACACTCCGGCACTCCCAAATATATCTATGTAAACAGTTACGTAGTTTTGTTAATTTGTTTCTGCGTGAAAGAGGAAAACGTACTTTAGCATGTATAAAACATTGTAGTAAGGATTTTACAACTTAACATTGTGGTTGACCGGTTCTAGTTTTCGTAGGCCTCGCATCCTAAATACATTATATTATGTAACGCTTACCTACTTACTACACAACGAAAATAAATCAAATAACTTTCCTAGCTATTATTAAAGTTGTATAGTTGTGTAAAAGTCGATATTGCCAGGTCATAAATCACCGCGATTCATGCCGGGCGTGTATTATAGAGGCCTAACGAAACGGAAGTGTTGCCAGCATGCGAGCCAACGTTTCCTAAACACACACAAACAGGCTTGTCTAGATAAAAACTAATAACTCATACGATGAAATCGGTTTTATTAGTAAGATATACGGGTGACTTTTTTACCGAAACCTTGTACTATTTCCTTTTACAGATATAATTATGATTATTACGGGAGTTTTACCGTGATAAGGTTTGTGGTTAGACTTCCCGATATTTCGGCGCTTACATGCACTATCAGGCGAGTTGGTGGCCAAACGTAGATATATTTCTATATATATATGAGAACATAAAACAACATCTCTACATAGTATAAATTGAAGTCGCTTTCCGCGTCTGTCTGTCTGTCTGTATGTCTGTATGGCCGCTAACTCCTCCTAAACCACGCAACGGATTTTGATGCGGTTTTCACCATCAGTTAGATACATTTTCAAGGAAGGTTTATATATATAACTAGCGACCCGCCCCGGCTTTGCACGTAAATTACACCCGTGCGAAGCCGGGCGGGCGGGTCGCTAGTAAGAACATAAAAACAACAACAACAAAACGTGTTTCGTGTTTTGAAGAACATAAACTTAACAGATACATATTAGATTTTGATACTGTGCGATATAGGCACATTAGTATATTATGCTGCTCGCCTATCATCAAATAAAAAAATATGATCACGGGCTTACTGAACCACATGTAACCACACCCAACTCAAGGTAAATATCCCGTTAATAATCATATAACTGTATAGTAACCGTGATAGTTTAGAAGTGTATTTTTTTTAACGCTGATAAGTCCGCGTTTGACCACCAACTCGCCGAAAAGGAAAAATTTGTGTGTGATATACGCTTCAGTCGTCTCTGAATCCCAAGCTATATACCTAACCAGGGGCCTTATTATAGAAGTTTGATTGTGATCGAGATTGCATGCCGTCCCGTTCGCATCTACTTACTCGCACCACGTGCGTAAGTGAGATGGCACGCGATCACGATCACAATCCGAATCACGATAAGACATCTATAATAAGGCATCAGATCGTATATATTTTTTGTTATTATTAACCAGTTTCGTACAAAGGCTTATTATTATTTCGATCGAAACTCGTACGTAACCAGTTTCGTAGATATTTATTATTCTTCTTACAAAATTGTGTCAAAGGGCTTAGACTAGTGGTCCAACTCTTTTGTGCAGCGATTATTGAAGTTGGACCACCTCTACACCGGAGGCCTGTGATCGTCAAAGCATAAGGCAAAGTTGTTTTATAAATTTTCCAATTTTCGAAATCTTCCGTTGAAAGAAAATGTCACCCAAAATTTTATTAAGCTTATTATAAAAGAGGATTTTATAAATTTTACCTTGTTCATCTCGAATTATTTAAGTAGCTTCAGTGTAATTAACATAGGGTCTAATCAAGTAAACATAGCTGCACGAAAAAGTTGATATTTTATAACTTTAGCACAAACGTTCGTTTGACAGCGTCTACGTTCCAACTGTGATCGGGTTGCGTTTCGTCTTCGATTAAAATCATTAGCGCGATACGAAATCGACCAAAATTTGTGGATTGTTTGCGTTTCGTGAACAATTCGTCTGTAATTTTTAGCGCGATTTCCCTGCTGATGTTAGTTTACATACTTCGTTATCATCATCAACCTTTTATTGTCCACTGCTGGACATAGGATTCTCTTCATGCAGGCCATTCATCTCGGGCATATTATATTTATAATAAATTCTGTAATTTTATTGTCGTTTGTATTGTTTTTTTCCTTTTGGTTAAATTTCTCAAGGAAAGGGAGACAATTTTGCCACACAATATAAAATACAAAAGTAAGTCTGTCAAGTCAAAGGTTGGAATGTCAAGACTGGAGTCCATGATCTCGCGTCAGTCCCATTGGCAGACCTAGGGGGGGGGGGGGGGCATGAGGGGCATGAGGGCCATGAGGGGCATGAGGGGCATGAGGGCCCAAACACCTAGCAATTCCATACGTTCGACCCAAATTTTCGATTTGATTTTTTCGAACCTTGTTAGAATGCCCCCCCCCCCACAAAATGAAATCCTGGATCCGCCCCTAGTCAGTCCACAGTGTCACGCTGGAGTCCGTGACGTCGCGTCAGTCCGCAGTGCCACGCGCGACACAATACGCTGCATCACGGTGACAAGTGGGCTCTAGTCCGCGTAACACCGTGCAATGACCACTGTCAAAATGCACAACAGTAACTTCGTGTAATCCTTTGTTTGGTGCATTTCGTAAAATAGTTGGCATTTGGTTTTACTGCTTATCATCCTCATTTAAAAAATCTATCTTTTACATTATAATATATTCAGCATCAGCTAGAAGACGTCTACTGCTGAACATAGGCCTCCCCCTTAGACCTCCACACTGAATGATAGCTTGCCATCTACATCCACTGGATGCCCGCGACTCTTACGATGTCATCGCGCGTCGGTCCATCTAGTAGCGGCCTACCTACGCTGCGTCTTCCGGTTCCTGGTCTCAGTCAAGAACTTTTCTTCCCAATTGGTTATCGGTTCCTCGAGCGATGTGGCCTGCCCATTGCAAACACTTGCACTTCAACTTGCAAATTTTAATAGTTATGTCGGTGACTCTGATTCTTTGGCGAATATTCACGTTCCGGGTTTTGTCGCGCAAAGAAACTCCGAGCATAGCTCTCTCCATTGCCCGCTGTGTGACTGAGTTTTCCAAAAGGCCTTACTGTTAAAGACCAAGTTTCAGTACCATATGCCACCACACTGGCAACACACACTTGTTAAAGACCCTTGTCTTTATTAAAACACTAGCTGAAACCCACTACTTCGTAGAGCTCGGCCTTCGGCCTCGCTACTACAACCCGTTATAGCCTATGTGTTATTCTAATGTATAAGCTATATTATTGTAAATTTCATTAAAATCCATTCGGTAGTTTTTGTGTGAAAGAGGAACAAACTTTCATACATCCATACATACAAACTTTCGCGTTTATAATATTAGTAGGAAGTAGGATACTATTAATAATTATAAATAGGCTTGCATTTGATAATATTTTTTGCTTAAGGTCACGTGATAGTGCGGTATGTACAATAAGTGGTTATAATATCTTTAGCTAAGATTACATATGTACAAGATTCCTAGTAGCGAAACGTAAAATGATACTAAAAAAAGCTAGATAATATTATCTAGGTCTCTCGATCGTCCCGTCATACGTCAAGTAACATCCGATGTCAAAACGCGTGAAATTTAATTTAAAAAAAACACTAGTTGTGTCTTGAATTCATGTAAGAATTACACCCACAATAAAGATAAATCTACGAACATCACATTTCAAACGCCAGTGTTCAATTTACTTGCTGTATTTCTTCGCAAAATTATAAGAAAACTAAAACATAACAACGCCATTTCAAAACTGTTTGGTGTTGCCAAGGGCATGAAATTTATATACCCATGTTTTTACACTATTATGTTTCATCACTATCAACTATTATTCGTCTTTTTAATCAAACATATTATAATTTTATTGTGATAAGTAGTATGTCCATTAAATACCAACTGAAAATGGCAGCCAAACCTCAAGATCAAATAACAAAAGAGGTTACATCTAACCTTATGTTAAAACTATTTACACGGAACTACATACAGATACAACAAACACCTTAATATTTCCACTTTTTAGTATGACACAACTTTTGCATTTATTAAAATCCTCTCATTTATAGCCACTTACTTTTCTTGACTAAATACTTCTTAAGAAAACAAGTTATTATCAAGAATTTTAGCAAAGTAAAGCCCAATTCCATTTATTACTGTATTTTCCTATTACTTAATATAAAAACAATTAAGGAGGTATTAATTACCCGTATTAATATTTTAGACCTGTATTTTGCAAGTTCATTTACCCCGGTTTTTCATTCATCCAATTTTTGCGGTAATCTCTATGCACTGGTAATACAGCGCGCATGCGCGGAAACGTATCGATGACGTCACTCACGCAAGATTGGCTACACAAATGAGCGCTGCGCTTTCATTGAACAGGGTATCAGGACATACGTAGTATAAATAAAAAATCTTTGATCTTTGGGTATTTGCGTAGGAAACTCTGATTTACTCACAAGTTGAGGAAACCCATATTGACAAAATAAAACGTGTTATTTTATATATTATCCGACATTAAACTCTTAGAGGTAATTTTAAATTCTAAGTAAACCATATTTTATCTTGCTAGAGCATTATTAATTGTATTCAATGCTGTTATTTTGCCTCTGTTTGCGGGCAGTGTGGAGGTTAAAGGAGGAGGCCTATGTTCAGCAGTGGACATCTTCTGGCTGATGATGATGATTTTGCCTCTGTACCGCGACGTACCGTCTAGTCGCTACGAGTTCTACGAAATAATGCTACGGATAACTAAGGGCAAACGCTTATTTTATTCAACATTTTCGCATTTTGTATCAAAATAATTTTTCGTTAGAAGAAAAGTTAGAAGCAGCGTGGTGCGAATATACATAGTCATGTAACCGTTTGCGAAGAAAGTTTTTGACACGCTGACGGGTTCACATCTCGTGTCAGCAGGTGTGAGGCTACGAATAAATTAAAGGCTTTTAGGGTTTACAATGAAGGCATTTTTGCTGAATATTAGGGTATTAATCTCCTTTTTATTTTGCTTGTCATTTACCTGTTATACGAGCAGCTGACAGATACGTACATAATCACATGTCATTTTCACAGTAATGTTTAACCGACGAAAAATTGTTTGTTCCCATTGAATTAAAAGTTACTTTACATATTGAATGGTAGTGATTTTTTGTGTTTATGGATCTCGATATCGATATCGATAGCTATCTACAGTTGAGTTTATATTTTCAATAGACTTCAATATAGGAAGTTCTGAATTAGACTGTATTTAACCTTCGATGCAAATATAGGGGTGTGTTAAGATTAACGTGTGCATCTATGTGTATGTTTGTGACTTCGTAGCTCCCAAACAGCTGATTTTATTTGAAAGGTGACTTGATCTAATAGATAAAGTGATAATAGATATATTGTTCTTAGCTATGATTCAAGAAAATCTATTCAGTCGTGTAAAGATTATCAGCTCTTTTATCGGGGACTTCAAAAAAAACTATTCATACTTGTTAAAAAGTAATCTTGAGGGTTGTCGCATATAAATTTTAAGAAATTATTGTACCTATAACGATGGAAAATTAGGGGATGAATTCTAAGAGAAAATAATACATGAATGGATGAATCCCATTCATAAAACTTCCCGTATAAGAAAAGGGTATGCTGAACCGAAAGGGGTTCGTTGTACTCTTTATTATGAACAACTTTTACAATGGAACTAACCCTGAAATCGCGAAAAAAATCAGCTGTTCCATACTTTTTGCCAAGTGTGAATAACCGTCTTCTATGAAACAGCTGAAAAATGTACAAAATCAGGATTGGTCCCATCACATCGTATATTGTTAACGGCCTATTATCCGAGTCGCGTAGGCAACAAAACGCTCCCTCAGCCCCCGCCAAGTTATAGCGACGATGTATTTTGCCACACAGGAGTCACGTCGCCCGCAGGGGGGAGAGCAACGACAAACACGAGCATAGGTCCCGAGGTCGATGACGCCTGGCGCGGTACTGAACGCAGCGCGCGCAAATTTTCGAGACCTTTTTACGCTTTTAATTTTACTAAAAAACGAAACTATTCAGTATCAAAAATCTACCCAAATAAAAAAAAAATAATAAAATTGCCTTTCAGTACATGCAATTTCCAGGTTGTTACGAGCTTTCATTAGAGCATAAAACGAAAAAAATAAACTAAATCGACTTTGTTTCAGATTTTTTTGATCGAGGAAAGTTTATTCTATCGTGTTTTGAACCAAATCATAAACTCTAACACAGATGTATCTGTGACGCGAATTTTTTTCCAGCTCAAATATTGTAATTTAACTGAATAACATTGATTTAAAACTTTCAAATTTGGTATAAGAGGCCGTTAACTTTAGAAAATTATGCATTCAAAATGTAGTATTAGTGCGTTATTTGATATCCTTTTTACATTCGCATCCACTAAGCTCGAATCAAAGTGGCAAAGCAACCTGCAGCGTAGGTCAGGCCTGACTCTCGCGCGGCGTGACACGTGTCAACTCATGTCGCTGTCACGCGCTAGATCTCGGTGCATTTGAAATTGTCACGCGTCGGGCGACGGCGTGTCGCATGGTGTCGCTCTGTCGCAGCGGTGTCACATCCAAATGAATATTACAAAACGCGCATACGCGATATTTGGATATTGCACTCAGAGCTAGATAAATATTTCTGTGCGATTCCAAAGCGGAGTGCTTTTAAAATTTTAGTTGACGTGTTTTGGCTAAGCCGAGTGGAAATGATGATAATTTCGTTTTGAAAGCTTTTACGCCACCTGTCAGTTTCGTGGACACTGTTAGAGTGTTCTAGTTAAATAGCATCGCATTTTAAGCAATATTAGCATGGAAAAATAATAGTATTTTTTTAAACATTTAAGACTCGTATTAAAAATATATAACAACTGACACCACATGTGATGTTGGATTAACGAAATTTATTATTTATTTTTAACTGACTTTAAAAAAGGTACAACCGAAATGAGATACAAAATGTTTTCTCAGAACTCTGTAATTTATAAACCGATTTAGAAAATTTGTTTTATTTGTATGAATATTATACTTTTATTTTGGTTCCATAGAAATTACATCAAAATCGGTTTCAGAGTGGTTTTTACATATAGAAAATTTGTTTACTAGGATGTCATAACGTTGTCATCAAAGTAAACGAAATTGCGCATTTTACTCATTTTGAAGCCGTTTTTTCAAATTCAAATTATTTGTCAGAACATGGTAGGTACCTTAAACAACGTACATAAAAAGTAGCATACATAATTAAATATTTAAATAATTAATATTATTTACATATATATTAATATATTAAAATATTTATTATATAATATATTATTATTAATTAATATTAATTAAATTAATTATATATAATTTATATACATATATATATTAATATTTTCTTTTATTTATTCTATAATATTAAATTTAAATACAAAATCATTAATAAACAGATGGTCGTAAGGATGGAAACGTTTCTCATGTCCTTGTCCGTTACAGCGTACGAATGTTAGTTTTTATATATTTTTTTTATTTTTTACTAGTTTTTGTTAAAGTTAAAAAAACTAAAATATGTCTATGTCAGAATATTGTTCAAATCATATTTTGGTTTAGTTGTATTTTGAATTTATAATTATACTTAATTTATTTTAGGCAAAGCATGAATAGGCCAATTATGTCAATACATATTATTTTTTTCATTATAAGTGTAATATTTTCTTCAAATTTAAATTCAGCTATTAAAATTGGTTCACAATCAGAAAAGATGCTATTCATCGCGTGTGTTTTGAGTGTAACATACACACAAAAAACCATACACTGAATTTAAGACCTATGGTTACAATCTGGTGTCTTCAAATCACGAGTGAATCGGTTTCTTCTAGGCAAGCGTGCTCCAACGTAGACCGCATCATCGCGTGATGGTGGTCAAACGCAAGCCAAGTATTTATAAAAAAAAGACCCTCCTTTTTAGAAGTCGGTTGAATTTTTTTGTAGTGTTTAGTTGCAGCTTTCATAGGCTTTAAAAACGTTTTTGGCCACGATCTTAGATCACCGTATTTGCTGAACCACTTTGCAGCAAAATTATCATCATTTCGACTAAAAAGGCGTAATAAAGTCGACGGGCACTTCTCTCTCACTCTGTTACAGACATTAAGCGAACGGTCGACCAAGCGTCTGTTTTATCGGGGACTGCAGATTCCCCAATAAATCGCGGACTTTGTTTTGGGGATTGTCTGTTTCTTATCAATAGTTGTAAATATGCATAAATATTTATGAGCGTAATACATGCAAGTAGTATTTAACTTATATATTCGTAGCTATTAAAAGTCGCTTAATTGATTTGTAAGTGACTCAGTATGCGCCCATTGGTTGTTAGCGATTGCATTGGGATGGCAATGTCACTAATTGAAGTAGAGAGAAAGTATATTAAGTATAGTGGCCGTCAGGACAGTCGAGCTGTGAATTTGTAGCCGAAAAGCTGTACCATAAGTGATGTGTAGTGAGTCAGTGAAAATATAACTGTGAAAACCATACAGACTGATTTTCTTTACCAGATAGAGAAAGATAGATATACTCTATATTGTTCACAAGATAAAACTGCTACACCAAGGCCAACAAAACAATCATACTAGTCCACTAAATACATTATAACACTGTATATACCTACTAGTCCAATCGTAGACAAGATCTCGCTAAAATCAATCGATGAACGCAATAGCTCTGATGATAACGCGTCTACCTTTTGCGCCAGAGGGTGCGGGTTCAATGATTTTTTAAATATCTGAGATACAAAAAAGATACATGTAAATAAAAAAAACATCATCATTATTTCAACCTATCATGTTCCTACTGATGGGCACCAAGCCTTCTCTCAGAGAGAGAGAGAGAGAGAGAGAGATGAGTGGTCGTAACCAAAATGCTGGCCCAGTGCATGTTGGTGAAATAATTCACATCACCAAAAAAGTTTGTATACAAGAGTTAACTTTAACGTTAACTAAGAGTTGACTTTGCCCGGGCCCCTGCGTTACTTCTCATTTGAAAACGTGTAAGCTTTTGCTATCGAATTATATTTGATTTTGCATGAAATATAAAAAATACGAATTATCAAAAGTCATTGGGCTAAAGTTATTACGTATAATGTAGAAAAACTGCATGCGAAAGGTTGTTCCGTCCAACCCATCTAACAGTCAAATTTTTTTTTTGTAAATTTGTATGTACGGAACAGGAAAAGCCATTACGTAGTGTGTGTAAGTAATAGTGGACACTAAATTGTATTAAATTTTATTCCATTAACTTTTATTACCGAGACAATTCCAAGTAAAGTTATATGATTATTTACGGGATATTTACCGTGGTAAGGTTGTGGAATGAGCTCCCGATATTTCGGCGCAGTTACATGCACCATGAGAGTCTTCCCGTGAACATGGTGCACGTAACTGCGCCGAAATATCGGGAGCTCATTCCACAACCTTACCACGGTAAATATCCCGTAAATAATCATATAACTTTAGTGAACAACAGTGATAGTTTAAAACAGAATTCCAAATAACACAAATAATTACCTGTTCTCCAGTGGTTTTACCCTCTATCCTACGGAAACCGTCTTCCGGGATAAATAATTGGCATGCAGATCATAGTAGGCTCTATCCATGGTACACGCCATCTCCATGCCTAATTTCATCCAAATATATGCAGCCATATGTATTATTTTACTTTTTATTATGCGAACCGCTAGACTGTTAAATGCGCTGCCAGAATGAGTGTTCCCACAGAAAAAAACATATTTTTTTGTTTGAATTATAACGGCTGTCAAAGCATTTTTGTAAGAAATTTGTTATAGCCAGTTGCATCCATATAAACGAAACGTCATTCGAAATCAGTTAGAAACTGTGATGCGGACAAAGAACTTAACCTATCCCAAAAAGTTTAAGGTCCAAGTTCTTTGGATGCGGAGTTCGACGCGTTGACATAAATAAGAATTTTCAATCAAGGTTCTGTCATAATGCCTGGTAACTGGTAACCTTCTCATTTCCGTTCTATTTCCTTCTCTTTTCTGTGAGTGTTCCGATTTACAGTCAGTCAAAAGTGAAATGGTTTAATCTAGGCTCCACGTTAGCAGGCTAGCTTGATGCTTCAAGCGTGATCTATCGTAGACCACATCATCTCTTAAAAACAGGCTTACAATAAAAAAACACTAAACTTTGTCAAGTAATACGGCTCTTAAGTCAACTGGTGCCACCTCATACTGATCCCGCGGGATTAGTTGACAAATTCATAAATTTTATTATTATTCTTTTATCAAATGGACCCGCTTTTAAATTGTCGACAAACATTCGCATTTGTAATAGTGTCATATGAATTTAAAGAGTAAATTGCTACACACTGACATTTATTTTTATATGACGTTACTCACACTTATCCTAGGGTTTTATTGCTTGGCTTGCACATTCTGTCCTGACCTTATTTCGTTGAATTATGGTATTCCCAGAGCGAGGGGAAAATCCCTTTTTACTGAAAATTGGGTAATCGACGCTCGACTGGTGGTGTATTATTTTTAATATCGTCCCTAGAGAGCTGAATATGCTCAGAAATATCTCACTGTACTAAACATTGAAACAGTTATTAAGTCCATACATTTATATTTAACTTTCGTGTTGTTTCCAAAGCTCCATAGATGTCTCTTGTAAAGTCTCCCTCACTTTGAGCATGACTTTGACTTGACCGTGGTCGATTGCTTGACTCTGTGACTGACTGGTTTTCAAAATTGTTGTTGTACCAAAGTTTCCATTCCAAGATTTTTCCCGACGAACGCGCCCTGCGATGTACAAGTATTTCGCGCGCTCTCGTTAAAATAAATTCAAAAAATGTATTTTATCCACCTCAAAGGTTCTTTTAATGGTCTTTCGACCTAATAAGCTTTTATTCAACCTCAGTGAGTGTTATCACGACTAATATAAAACGAATTTGAAAATAACTGTGTCTTATAAAAACTACCGGTATTTTGATTTGAAAAAGAAGTGAACTTGAATTACCTAACTGTTAAATTATTAGAAAGAAACCCATTCAACGATTTAGTATAATAGACAATACAGTGCAAAGTGCAAAATGTGTAAATATGTGTAATTTTCTTAGAAGGAAAGTGAAAGTGTAAGTGATTTTAAAAGCATAACAAGTAAACATCGCACCACGTAATTGGTCTGTGTTGACCTCTGTTGACCCTTGCGTCGCGAATTTGTCCGTTATTATAACACGACCTATTGTAAAAGGTCACTGAGTGACATGCATGACTCGACGGCGAAATAAGTATTTTTAACGTAGCGACATAATACGTATCTTCGTCCTGCAATTCCTGGAAAATGGCACCAATACCAGAGCGATTATCGCGTATGTGTAATAAATGCAAACATAAAATTACGAACAGGGATTTTTTAACATGCGTTCAATGTAAACTTACGTATGATTTGACGTGTGGAAATGTCTCTATTGTCAGATGGCTACGTATGACAAATGACCACAAAACTGCATGGAAGTGCGTGCCATGTCTTGAAAGAAAACCGCATCTTGTAAAGAAAAAAACTACACCAAATGAAAAACCCAAAGAACAAGAACAAAAATATGATAATGAAAATGTTACTCTGAGAAATCGCAACAAAGCATTGTCACAGATTTCAATCGATGATTTACTCAGTGATACTGATGAAAACTCAGTATATGCAACTTTGTGCAACAGTTCAATCAGTCTTCAGGAAACATCTGCAAGGAAACACAAAGAAAATAAACAATTGAAATTTGAAAACGAAGAACTGACGGCGCATCTAATAAAAGCTAGAGAAGAAATAAATGCACTTCTTATAAGCAACAATGAGCTAAGAGAAAAATTGTGTGTATTAGAAACACAAAATGCTAATTTGTTATATGAATATAAACAGGAATTAAGAAATAAAAATAATAAAATTAAAATGCCAGAAGATTGTGAGATAAGCGACAAGAGCATGCAACAGAAAAACAACAACAAAATAAACAATAATGAAAAACCGGAAAAAAACATGAAAACGAACAAACACAAAGGATATGAAAATGAAAAAGATGAAAATACGAATCATATCACCAGTGCACCAAAAAAACACAAGATGATTATTATTGGTGACCAAAACTGCAGAGACTCTGCATCCATGCTGACAAGGCTTAGATCAAAAAACAAAAATTCGAAGGAATACTCCATATCCTGCTACACATATCCTAACGCTTCTACTGGTTTTATCATCTCCAACTCTAAGATAGATGACAAAGAATTAGATGAAAATGACTGGGTAGTACTATCAGTTGGAGCAAATGATAGAAGTCCTACAAAGTTTCTTATTGAAGTGTCTGCATTGTTAAAGAAACTAAAACAACCTCAGATAATAGTACTAGCAGTACAACACAACCCGTACTTAAATGAGAGCAAACTAAACCGTAGTCTCAAAATGATTGTAAATACTTTCCAAAACTGTCAATTCCTGCAAGTCTCATTGACCAAGTCTTATAAAACTAATCCTAAAAAAACATATGAAGTATGTCAAGACATCAACTATGAAATTAACTGCCATGACTACAAAAACTGTTACTTAGGAAATAATGTAACTCGTATGACGAGACAAAATACAGAAACTAAAGTAAATAACAAAACTTATAAAAAGAACACAGTACCCTTATGTGGAACGATACCATATTACTTCAATAAAAAATGTCCAAATACGCCTGTATCCACAATAAACTACAAACAAAATGAACAACAAAATATGATGATGAATGTGAGTGAAAAAAATACACCAAAACCAGGCACGATACCCTATTATTTTAGGCTGATAGAAAATTTTCAAACGCCAACTAAAAACAATCTAAATGAAATAATAACAAGCACACCTCAGCTTTTTCGAGACTAAAAATACAAAAAATATAAATGACTTTACATTAATGCACCAGAATATCCGTAGCATAAAGAATAAAATAGGTGATTTAGAACTATTTCTTACAAGTGAACAAAATATAGATGTGTGTTGCTTAACCGAAACTTTTTTGAAAGGTGATCAAGCAGACGTGTTGCAAATAAATGATTACAATAAAGCAGCTCATTATTCTAGAACTAGAAGATCACAAGGAGGTGTAAGTATTTATGTTAAAAACTCTATTAAATTTAAAAAACTGGATTGGATAGCTGAAATGGGGATTAAACGGCATTTTGAATGCTGTGGTATAAATATTAGCGAATTAAACTACACTATAATAGGTATCTATAGATCACCAAACAGCAATTTTAACATCTTTTTATCTAATCTTGAAACTCTGCTATACAAAACCTCTATGAGAAGAAGAAACAGCAAAAATAAAGTTATTATAATGGGAGATTTTAATATCAATGTCCTTCAAAATGACAAAAGAACTGTTTTGTTTAATAATACATTACGAGCTTTCAATTTTAATACAGCAATCAATGAGCCAACAAGAATAACAAATACAACTCAAACTTGTATTGATAACATTCTGACCAACATAAAAAAATATAAATCACAAGTTCTTCACTTAGGTTTATCAGATCATTCTGCCCAAATCATTCAATTACCTGTCAGCCAAAGCTTTAGAGAAAAATTTTGGTATATAAAAAAACGGAATGCTCCACATTACAGTGCGATATTTCAAAGATACCTACAGCAAGTTAGTTTTAGCAAAGTGTACAGCCATAATAATGTAGATAAAGCTTACAAAGAATTCATAGAACTCTACACAATGGTATTTGAACTATGCGTTCCCTTAGAACGAATAAAAGTTACCCATAAAAGAAAATTGACCTGGATAACAAAGGGAATAAAAATAGCTAGCAAAACTAAAAGAAAATTGTTTAAAAATACAATGTTTGGTAAAAACAAGAAACATCTAGACCATTATAAAAAATACTGTAAGATATTGAAAAAAACAATTAATACATCACTAAAAATCTCGAACACAAAGCACATAAACCAGAGTAGCAATAAAAGTAAGGCCACCTGGAATGTAATTAAACAAAATACAACCCAGATAAATAACATTCCAACTACTATAGATAAATTAAAAACTAACAAAAAAGAAATCAGAGACCCTCTGTCTATAACGAAAAATTTCAATAATTATTTCTTAAATTTGCATAAAAACCATACTCAGTCAACCTACCAGAAGCCACTCATTACTCCAAACTGCAAAAGCATCTTTATTAATCCTGTCAGTCCACAGGAAGTGAAAAAAATTGTTCACGAGTTAAAAAACAAAAAAAGCGCTGGATATGATAACATACCTATAGAATTAATAAAAAATAGCGTAAATATTATAACGGAACCTTTAACTTATTTAATAAACCTATCCATTGAAACCGGCCATTTCCCCAGTGATTTAAAAAAGGCTATTGTGAAACCATTGCACAAAAAAGGACCTAAAGATGACATGGCGAACTATAGACCGATAGCTATTCTCCCAAACTTTTCCAAAATCTTCGAAAAAGTGATCTTCAATAGAATAACCTCCTTTTTAGACGCAAACAATACACTAAATTGTAATCAATTTGGATTTCAGAAAGGTAAAAGCACCTCATTAGCTATATTTAAATTTTTAAAACAAGTATGGGAAGATATAAACAATAAGAAAAAAGGTATAGCAGTGTTCTTAGATCTTTCGAAAGCATTCGATTGCGTAAACCATGAAATCCTTCTAAACAAATTAGAAGCCATAGGAATAAGGGGAACGGTACTGTCCCTTATTAAATGTTATTTGACAGGTAGAACACAATCGACTGCGATAAATTCTTACAACAAATCTACAAAAACAGTCGAGCAAATCCAATCAGATTTTGAAAAAGCCTTAATAGGCGTACCTCAAGGAAGCATTCTCGGGCCATTGCTGTTTTTAATATATATCAATGAACTACCATTAGTCACTAAACATCTCTGTGTCATGTTCGCTGATGATGCCACAATATATATACAACAACAAAATCTAAGTACAGGCGAATTAGAAGAAGAAGTCAATAAAACACTTAAAGAATTAGTAAACTGGTTAGAGTCCATAAACTTTACCGTCAATACACAAAAAACAAAAGTTATGCAATTTCGAAACTATAAAACATCCCCTATTCAATTAAAAATTGTCAACAATAATGCAAACATTAATGAAATATCCGACACAAAGTTTTTAGGCGTCACTCTGGACAGCCATTTGAACTGGAAAACACACATTTCCAGTTTGAATACGAAGCTAGCTCAATATAGATATGTTCTGTCAACGTTGAGTAGCGTCACAAATAAAGACACTGCTAAAACAGCAT
Organism: Agriopis marginaria; assembly: GCA_932305915.1. Lineage (NCBI taxonomy): Eukaryota > Metazoa > Arthropoda > Insecta > Lepidoptera > Geometridae > Agriopis > Agriopis marginaria. The sequence continues at coordinate 9,688,424 of OW029933.1, forward strand.
ACTACGGATACGTTTACCCTCATTTGAAATATGGGATTATTTTCTGGGGTAATTCTGTAGACGTAGAGTCCACTTTTATACTTCAAAAAAGCTGTATAAGAGCCATCTATAAATTACAAAGTGTAGAAACTATTCGAAATGTATTTAAGGAAAATAGCCTATTAACATTAACAAGTATTTATATATTAGAGATCTGTCTGTTTATCAAACAAAATAACAAGTATTTTTTTGAAAAAAAATCTACACGTTTTGAAAGTTTACGCCATAAGCACCAGCTAAAAATATGTATGCCCCAAGTAAATAACGCAATGTACCAGAAAAGTTCTTTTATAACAGCCATAAAAATCTATAACAACTTGCCAATAAATATTAAGTCCATGCATGGTAATATATTTAAAAACTGTTTAAAAAAATGGCTCCTGGAAAATGTATTTTATAATTTAAATGAGTATTTTGATTGTACAAGCCAATATAATCATTTATTTGGTTAGCTTAGTTTAAAGACTGACTCGTTTATAACTTAGGATAGTAAGTTTCTCTAAAACTTTAGTGTATACCTAGTTAGTGTAATGTAACTGCTGATCTCAATACTAGCTGTATTGTTATGTTAGTTTCTAAAAGTAGGAACGCACTTATTTATTGTATGTCCGTAAGGATAGTGACTGTTGACACTTATAATAATTTTAAGACCTTTGTTAACACAGTTATGCACAATAAAAGTTTATTCTATTCTATTCTATTCTATTCTATTCCAAAGTTGTTGTTGTACCTTTATGTCCTGTTAAAACAAGGTCTAATATTTTGAGAGAGACACATGACTACGTCACTGTCCAGTTGCCACTTCATTGTAACAAACACAGAAATTGGGAACAAATCTGTTAATATTAATCCATGAAATAAAATACAACAAGCACTTCAATGGTTATTTTGTTTATCCGCATATCAAACATCGATGACGTAAGCTTGTGTCACCCACGTGACCTTTGCGTCTCGGAATCTGAAATCGTATGAAAATGACATTAGCTTGAGAAAACATCTCTCAAGCTAATGTCATTGTCAATGTCATTTTCATACAATTTCATCTTTCCGCAGGCATTAACTCTAACAGAAAGTGGGTCTTGTCTAACCAGCGGCCTTATAGAAATTATAGAAATTTGATCGTGATCGAGATTGCATGCCATCCCGTTCCCATCTATTTACTCGCACCACGTGCGTAAGTGAGATGGCACGCGATCGCGATCACGATCCGAATCATCCATAATAAGGCATCTGGTCCTGACCATGTGAAAAAAGACGTGAATCATGGCGCGTGAAAGATGTACAACATTCTCCGGAGGTGAGATCCTGCAGCACCCGCTACAGAAGGTGTAATGCTCGCATTATTATAATCGCCGGAATTCCAACTCGCGCGATTACTGTGATACTCGTAATTGGATTAAATGTGTTGCTACAACGCTCTGCTACCTTTTATTTTAAATCCTTCGCATTAGGAGATATCTTCAAAATGTGTGAGGATTACGTTTTTATTCAGGATGCTTTATTGCTTCTAGCTCTGTGGCTGGCGCGTTCGAAGTCCAATCTAAATGCCAATGTGTGATGAAACCATAGCACGGTGTTAGCTAGCTAGCCCGACTAGCTAGCACCCGCAAGTTGAAAATCTGTCGCCAAGAATGGTATGTTCCAGCAGCCTCATTTGAAAGTTAGCTCCCATTTCAAGCTAGACGTGTTTAACCATCTTACAACCAAACCGTCACTTAATAGTTGGAGTGCCAAGCCTGTAAACTATAAAAAACACGCTGGTTGTTTGAAGTGGCACCGGGTAGGCCACATCGCTCGAAGAACCGATAACCGATGGAGAACAGAGGTTCTTGAGCGGAGACCACGAACCGGAAGACGCAGTATAGGTAGGCCTCCCACTAGATGGACCGACGACATTGTGAGAGTTGCAAGCATCCAGTGGATGTAGATGGCAGGTTGTGTCGTTCAGTTTGGAGTTCGAAGGGGAGGCCTATTTTCAGCAGTGGACGTCTTCTGGTTGTTGATGATCTGGTTATTTAAATGCACAGAAAAAAAATATATATTAGAACGGCTGTCAAGGCATTTTTGTAAGAAGTTGTAGCCAGTTGCACACATATAAACGAAACGTCAGTCATTCGAAATCAATTTGAATCAGCAACTGTGATGCTGACAAAGAACTTTGGATGCGGAGTTCGACGCGTTGACATAAATAAGAATGTTCAATCAAGGTTATGTCATAATGCCTGGCGACAGATTTTCCTTCTCATTTCCGTTCTATTTACTTCTCAGTTTCAATAACAACTAGTTTCCACCAGTCATCGCCTTGACACATAATTTCACTAAAAGTACGATGCTTCAATAAATTTAAGGAAAATACGAGTGCAAAAGTCGTATAAATAGCCCTGTGCGTGCCGACATGCCTCACGCAAAGTCATTCACGAAAATATTTAAAAACCGCATGTGTGCAATAAAATTAAAATAGTCAAATTATTGACCCAATTACACCACATTTACGCATTTAGGAAAAATAAAAAGAGTAATAAACGCATTTCCCTACAATAAAACAGCAAGGGGGTCCGACTTTTGATTATGCTTGCATGTGGCAATGGCTGCTCAATAAAAGTATTAGATGGTATTATCCATAGTTATAGTTAAAGGTAAAGTACGGAATTCGAGCGCGAAAATGAAATAAAAAAAATCTCCTCTTTGTATTATCTTCGGTAACTTGAGTATTTCGAGTGTTAATCTATATCTATACTAATATTATAAAGAGGAAAGATTTGATTGTTTGTTTGTTTGTTTGCATTGAATAGGCTCCGAAACTACTGAACCGATTTGAAAAATTCTTTCACTGACGGGAAGCTACACTATCCCCGGGTGACATAGGCTATAATCTATACCCGTGCGAAGCTGGGGCGGACCGCTAGTGTGTAATAATAATGGATTATTATTTATTGGATGTTTCAGAACGTGCTTGACTTTAGTCAAGTGATATAACGAGGTGAAACATGTATCTTCGTGAAGTATCCAAAAACTTCATAGAAGCTTCTAAGCAGATCTATTATTTAATAAAAGTCTCTAGTAAAGACTCTACTGTACTAGGGCATGACTTTGATTTGACCGTGACTTACTTTGCTTAACTCTGGCTGTGACTGATTTGTTTGACTGCATGTCATCAAGCTTGATAGTAATTTAATACTTGACACTGGCGTCACTGGCTAATGCACAAGAGTGCGACCCCAAAATCCTCACAGAGGAGAGATAAAAAAGTCGATCTTCCTTAATAATAAGTGACGCCTGATTAAATCAACGAGGTACCTATATAATTATTATGAACTTTTTAACTCTCTTCTCCTTTCGTAAGAAATAATAAAGATACATTTTAGTTGATTTATTCCTTTAAACAAACTAAGATTCATACCTAGATTTGGTTTCGGTTTTTTTCTACAAACTAAGATTTGGTGAGACTAGAATTTTTAAATCATCTTACGTAATAAATTAACAGTTAAAGTTGTTAATGAGTAACACTAATAAATATTAATGCGAAAGTTTGTCATTTGTATGTACAAATGTATGTTTGGCTGCAGTCAACTCCGTTACTGCTCTACGGATTTGGATACAATTTGGTATGGAGGAAACTTATTTCCTGAATTAACATATAAGCTACTTTTACCTGAAAAATATGTTTTTTTTAAAATAAATAATAGGCTTGCGTTTGACCACCATCACGCCTGATGTTAAGCGATGATGCGGTCTACGTTGGTTTCTGAAGGATAGAATAGGTGAAACCGCGAGGCGTTGATAGAGTATAATAAATCATAAAGCGTGACACAACATTGACGGCGTCACGTCACACAGATAAGCGTGACGTGAAATCACGCTACGAAACCCGCGCGGAGAATTTATGTTTAAATTATGGTCAAGTTTTAAAATTATCGACTTAATTTTCCAACTTATGAAGCCGCACTAAATCATAAAGCGTGACACAATATTGACGGCGCCACGTCACACAGATAAACGTGAAGTGACTATGACGCTACGAAACCCGCGCGGAGAATTTATGTTTAAATTATGGTCAAGTTTTAAAATTATCGACTTAATTTTCCAACTTATGAAGCCGCACTAAATCATAAAGCGTGACACAACATTGACGGCGCCACGTCACACAGATAAACGTGAAGTGACTATGACGCTACGAAACCCGCACGGAGAATTTATGTTTAAATTATGGTCAAGTTTTCAAATTATCGACTTAATTTTCCATCTTATGAAGCCGCACTAAATCATAAAGCGTGACACAACATTGACGGCGTCACGTCACACAGATAAGCGTGACGTGACATAACGCTACGAAACCCGTGCGGAGTGTTTAATCAGGAACGATTTATGTTTGTAAACACGGACCTTGCTGGTGCACGTTGGTTTATGCGCACTGGTTTTATTAAGCTTTTGGGAGCTAACTTTTATGTTTTATGTTCGGTGTAAGTTGCTTTTTGTTAATTACTTCGTCGGCTGGAATGTTATATGGGTGTCCCCACAAAATTAGATATTAGCATGAAGTTAAGTTAGTTGATTTATGAGCGATGGTGGCCGAGCGGCAGCATGTGTGCTTAACAATCTGACGGCACCCGGTTCGAATCTCGACCCAGCAGCAATGACTTATTTAGTGCAAAAATTAATTATGTGCAATTTCGATGTCATCGCTCAAAACCGGTGAATAAATCAAATCATATCATTTATTTGCTAGAATACATTACATAGAAAGGTCTTAATATTATATGACACTTTGTACTCAGTCTGCAAGCAGACGTGCAAATGCTTATAATTATGTTAAATAAATTAAATATTTTAAAAACGAGTTATATTTAGAATTAAATTTTATAAATTCCTTGACACTATAAAAACAATGGTTAAGAAGCTAATAAGTAATATTTTTTTTATTTGTTACCGTACAACATTTTTATATCATACCTATATATAAATTGACTAGTTGCGCCCCGCGGTGATACCCGCGTAGTGGTGAAAAATGGTGATGGTGATAAAAAGCAGCCTATGTCACTCTCTGGCTCTTGAACTATACCCATGCAAAAAATCAGGTCGATCCGTTGTTCCGTTGCAGCGTGAAAGAGGAACAAACGTCCATACAACCATACATCTATACATCCATACATACAAACTTTCGCGTTTATAATATTAGTAAGATATACATATATTTCTTTTGAATTGAAGGAAAACATCTTGAGGGACCCGGTAGTCTAAGAACCTCTAAAGTTGAAAGACTTACGACATTCACCAACATGCACTGGGCCAGCATGGTGGATTAGGGCACATCCTCTCTGTCAGAGCGTCAGTCCCAGCAGTGGGAACATGATAGGCTGAAATGATGACGATATAGATTTAAGTATAATTAGTCCTGTCCGACTTAAGTGGGCTATTTTCATCTGCCATTCACGAGAAAGGTGAGTAAATTCTAGACTTTATTTTTATAGCACTAATGATTTTTCAAAAGCAAACACAAATTTTCTAGTAAGTAAAGTACTGCCCATATATGCAATATGAGAGAGAGAGAGAGAGAGAGAGAGAGAGAGAGAGAGAGACAACGCTTAAACGATAAACAAGTGAGATATCGAGATCAAATGAAATAATGGTGAAAATAAAATAGAAATACACTGATTGAGAAGAACACGAGAAACGGCACTTCTTTCTGTCCTCTCTCTACTCTCCCACAGACAGGTTTAAAGCTACTACGTCTTTTACGTGACGGTCTGCGGTTGGAACAAGTACCTTCCGGTTGCCGGTTTGTGACAAAAAAATATAATAAGCTCTAGTTAAGATTAGTTCAAATTAGTTCCCTGGAGTCGTGGGAGGCCGTTAGTGTGGGACGCAACTTGTGCTGACACGCTGGCGTCCTCTCACCTCCAGGGCACATCAAGAGCGGCTGGTGCAGCAGCGGAACTGGCGGAAAACCTCAAACGGAGGAAATATGAATCTCTTGGCGAGGGATACATGTTTCTTCCGGTTGGAGTTGAAACCATGGGTCCGTGGGGTCAGGCCGCTCGGGTTTTGGTTAACAACACACAAATGTTCATCACACAAATGTTTGTCCTAGGTGGAAATCGAACCCAAGCTGGGCTCAGAAGGTAGGTTCACTACCAACTGGACCAACGGGCTATCCAAAATCACATAGATGACTAAATATGTTTACTAATTTTTTGATACCGACATATTTGACTGCTGATCCAGGGATTTTCTATATGCCTACGAAAACAAGAAAGTTTACGTCAATGCGAAAATTCTGGATTTTAAACAAAACGTGTTAAAATGGGTTGTGCTGTACTACATTGTTTTATTGTACAAAAGTTAGACTTTACATGACTTCTCTGAAAAATGTTCAAAATGAAATATAAGCTTGCGTAAAGGCAAAAGTTGAAAACTGTTTAAATGGAATGTTTGAAACACAGGAAGCGAACAGTTTGTAATGTGTAACAAAGGTCTTAAATAGGCTTTTTACGAGCACTACAACAAAAAACACTACAAAATGTAAAATTTTATAATTACGGATTCGCACGTGTAGTACTGAAATCCACTCTGCACCACACCATCCATCCCCATCCACTCACGTCCCGCCTGCATCCGTCCCACTTTCTTCTTGTACGTCTTTTTCCGATCCAGTCCCGGATCCATCCCGTATTCCACTATATACTCTCCTATCCGGCTCAATCAGTTTCAATTCCGCATCCGTCCTGTAATCCACTCTACTCCTGTCCCGTCCTTTCCACTCCAGTCCTGCATCCACCTATTCGTTAACCGCCGTCCATTATCAAATGGACAATGCTTTTTGGGCATAAAATAAACCAACTGCGAACTTAAATTTCTTGTATTATTTTATAGGTATTTTCATTCCAGCAAGATCCTTTACAAATTGTTTCATAAGAGTTTTACTTAACAAAATCCGGACAATATTTCCGCTGTTTAGTCATGACGCGTACAATTTCTAAGAAATTGAACTTTTACTTATAGCCGTCTCGTTATTTGCACAAAACAACGGTTTTAGGGATGTTCCGTTAGAAGCTCGTCAAATAAATATAATATAGAGTTGCCTCAGCTTAGTAAAACGTATCGTATAATACTGCATTATATTACATTAGCATACATCGTCCCACTGCAAGGCAAAGGCCTACCTTCCCTCCTTCCATTTCTATTTGTTTTGTGCAATTTGAGTCCAGTGCTTCAAGTAGATACAGGACCAGGACCAGGATATTTACCGTGATAAGGTTGTTTATGAAGCTCCCGATATTTCAGCGCTGCTAGGTGCAGACAATACGTTTTTTGACAGCTGTACTATACTGAATATGACATGTAAAAATTCGTAATTTACTGAAGTTACGAGAAAAAAATAATAGTGGCATATTTTATGGTGCCTCCTTACCTTCAATCTCAATATGTACTTATCTACCTGTATGTACTTTCAATGTGTACTTACCTACCAATGTATATTAATGGTTAATGCGACGCGTGACCAAAATGCTGGCGTGTTTCTGGCTCAACGCGTAAGCATTGCCATTCAACGTGGTAATGCCGCCAGCATGCTGGGTACGCTGCCAACTGGTAGTGGGCTTGAGCATTTGGATTGTCTTTAGACCTTCAACGGTCTATGGGCAGTCTAACTGTATTTGTAGTTTTAGTTTTAGCTTGTATTTTGTTTAGTTAATCAAGGCGCTTGCCCAGGAAAAAAAAATGTATATTCGTTTGTATTGTCATCATCAGCCAGAAGACGTCCACAGCTGAACATAGGCCTCCCCCTTTAACCTCCACACTGAACGACAGCCTGCCATTTGTATCCACCTTTTGCCTTTTGCTTTTTTTGTATTGTAATATTTATAAAATAAATTTTAAATTGTGTACCTACTTAAGTGTAATCGTGTTTGGTACAAGAAGTTACCCATCCTTAACCTGCTTTCAAATTTTGCTTATCCAGTATAATGAGGTATGAAAATACTCGAGTAGTCTAAGCATTGTAAGCAGTAGATGAAGTTCTTTGTGGACCGGACAAGCGAGAGAGAAGCTTTTGTCATGCATTTATAGAAAAAATCTCGGTGTTTGATAAGACGCACAATGGGACCTTTGGCTGGAACCTGTCTTAGGATTATTAGTTATTGGTACAATGGCAGTTTTTATAAGAAATTACAAAAGATTGGGTATTAATATCGATAATGTTTATTTATTTATTTAATACTTTAAGTTGAAATGCACAAATGGAGGAATTAATGCTAAACATTTCCTAAATTGCTCAGGTCTAAAAGACAAAAAGAGCTGGTCAATCAACGAAAATAAAAAAAATAACAAAAATTTACAAGAAATAAATAAATTTATACTAGAAATATATATTTACAAATATGACAAAAACATATAAATCGATAAATATAATTTATAAATGATTGTATTACATATTCATGACATTAATATTATACATCATAAAATGATATGAGGAACTAGTGATTACACGTAGACACTTGAACAATTATGTTTTTAAATAGTGTTCACGTAAAAGTCGCATAAAACAGCTTTCAATGGCGCTTGCCGTATATTCAGGGATATCATTCCGTCACAGGCCAAAATTAAGTAGAGTTGACTTTTATCTCAAAGTAAAATGATTACGCGTTTATTTTACACCTTTCCTCCTGAAACTATGACATCTGCCTGGAAGCCCACTGAAACCAGTCAACCGCCACGACTCCTTACGCCATAACACCGCCAAGGGTAGCCAAGCCCGGCCCCGACCCTACTAAAGAAATTGTTTTAGATTGTAATTATTTCAATTATATTTTTTAACTAATTGCCTCAAAATTTACAGTTCGCTGGCTCACTATTACAAAGTTCTATGTTATTTTCTTACACGTTGTGTAATTTCAATTTAAAATTTTTGACTTTCTTAAATATTGACTTAGCAGGGTTTATGCTTGAGAGATATATTTTCACTCAAGCATAAACCCTGCTAAGTCAATATTTATGAAAGTCAAAATTTTTTAATTGAAATTACACGACGTGTAAGAAAATAACATAGAGCCCTGTGAGCCAGCGAGTTTTTTTTTAATACTAATTTACATTAGGTGGTGGTATTTTTCTAGTATAAAAAAAATTTAAACTGTCAGTATTGAGGCAATTATTTAAAAAATAAAATTGAAACAATTACAATTTTAATTCATGTTTTGTAAACAATTTCTTTAGTAAAATCGGGGTCGTCGGTTCATGTCGATTGCGAAATAAACTAATTGCCATTCTAAGTCTGAAACACTTTTCCCGTATTACATTATACATTATAAGAAACTTTGTTACAGTTTTTCATAGTCACAAAGCTTACCTAAAAAGCGAGAATAACCAAGAATTTCCATAAAGAGCCAAGTTTAAGAAACAATTGCGCCCGCTAGCTGTTCTATTCTAAAATATTCATTCAATGCACTTCCAAAACAGCTAAACCTACAATCGCCCGTCTTCTAACCTTTCCATACGCGCCCGCGCCGCGCTGCGTCCGCGGGTCGCTTTTGAATTACCATATGCGCATAATTTTCTGTATTTTGGTACTACGTACACTAGAAATCAGTTAATAAAGTCTACGTTTAAGGTAACGCTCATCGGCCACAGCTGTCTCTTTCGCAGACATATTTAAAAAAGTGGGAGGCCTGCCTATCGTAAATGCATCGTCTTCCGGTTCGTAGTCTCCACTCAATAACCTTTCTTCCCCATCGGTTATCGGTTCTTTGAGCGATGTGACCTGCCCATTCCGGATTCTATCGCGAAAAGTAATTCCGAGCATAGCTCTCTCCATTGCCCGCAGTGTGACTCCGAATTTCTCCAAAAGGCCAGCAGGATAAAAAGGAAAGGCATGCATAGATAATTATGTATATTTATTAAAGCTTAACTCAGCTTAGATACTCCACTCAGTATTCCGTAGGTACTGGATAGCACGGTATCCAGTCTAAAACATAGTCTTCCCTTGCCATGGATGCCGTGGTATCTGATCATATAGGTACATAGTCTTGCCTGTCCACGGATACTAAACTATCCACTATCAAATTTTGCGTCATTAATTGCTTTGCTACATTTACCTAAACCAAAAAGGTACGATTTCTGTGTGATAGTAGCTAAACCATAAACTTGTTTACACTTTCCTCGCTTCGTGGACTTGAGGTTTACCTCAAGAGCTGCCGCGCTCTTCACTATCTTCAAACCTGGGGCCTCACGGACAACTGCTATTGCGGCACCTAATCCGCTTAGTTGGAAAATCACGCGACCGCTAACCCGTATCTGGGCGCGATAATGTTCACGTTCGCGTGATTTTCCAACTGAGCGGATTAGGTGCCGCAATAGCTGTTGTCCGTAAGGCCCCTGATCTCATTCACTGCTAACTTGACTCCAACATTAGGTACAGTGTAAGTGGTAGTTATATTGAGTAATAAATAACAACTAGCACGAGGATATTGCCTGCACCGAAACGCAGCGTATGGGAATATCCAAATTAGAACGAATAGTGATCTACTCGCCCCGCGCTGTTCTGCATAATTGCATTTGATAATAATGCTTTGTTTATTTGCTCTATCTTCATGTATGTTATGTTGGGATGATACATCTGAAAATTGGCTAAGGCCGCAGAACTATATTAGCCGATTTTTTTTCTAAAACTGCTAATTTCTAAACTATGTATGTGATTGCAATTATATGGGTTTGGCTACGGAACCCTACCATATGCGTGTCCGACACGCTCTTAACCAGTTATTTTATAAAGAATAACTTTATTTTTAACGTTAAAAAAAGGAGTTTCTTTAGTCGACGAGATTTTTTTAAAGACCTTTTCAAAATTATATACATTTTTCCCACTCCGGCTTGTTCCTGGTGCAAAGGTTAGCCATTGCCATTCAAAGCGGTAAAACAGCGAGTGTTTTGGGCACCTTTACGCCGGTTCGACTAAGTATTTAAATTATTGGTGTTTAATTTTATAATTTATTTATAAACAAATAAATGATTGCACGCCAAAAAAATATTCAAATAACAGAGAAGAAGAAGAACACGATAACTCCCTTCAAATCAAACTCTCAACGTTTCAGCGGATTATAAACTTTAATTCAAACAGTTCAAAACGGGCGTAAACTAACAGAAGTCTGTAAAAATCTCTCTCGTTCCCAATGGATACTTCAACTTCTGACAGTCGAGTATTCTCTGAGAAAAGTTATTCTAAGATCTTATCATAAGAATGAGAAAAAAACGGGAAGGAAATGCTGAACATTATGCCTGTTAAATTAGGCAATTTGTTTCAAGTATAAGTAGGTAAGCTGGTTTTTGGTTACCTTCGTTTGTTTTCTAGAATTTACAATGTTATTTGTGATTTGCTATAAATCACGAAATTGAAACCTGACCACGCAATTTTGAGATTAGTTATGTCGTTTAAAAACTTTAAAACGAAGAACATGCGATCAAACTTTTCCAATACCAACAAAACTTTGAATCTCGTCGTATAGAAACGACGTAATATAGTTGTACCATCTTTAGTGTGCCGTCAACATTAGAGTACTTTTCTACAAAGTCTTACTTTCTAGTAGAACTCTAGTAACCAAGTAAATTTAAATCATATCTCTAACTCTTCTATTTCGATTTGCATTCCAATTAAAAAGTTTCTATGCAAACAAACATACAGAAAAATATACAGTCGAATTGGTAACCTGCTCCTTTTTGAAGCGGTTAAATAAGAAAATAATTGTTTTATTTCAACATCACTTACGTCTTGGCGCATTTAACACCTTGTACCTTGAAAAGGATGCACGTCTTATAATATAAATGCATTTTTCTTTTTAACGCGCACCATTGATCAATCGCGCAGGTTACTGCGTGCGCAAGATACACTAATATCAGGTTAGCTGCAAACGCTCAGCCTAAAAGCTTCTTACCATTTTGTTTTATTTAATAGGTTTTAATGCATTGTCTGTTCTGAACAAGATTTAAAGTTTGAAGTTTTTAACTCATCGAGAAATTAGTTCAAAATCGTTTTATAAAAATTGTACTGGACAGACAGACAATAAAGTGAATTAAGAAAGTAATCAATTCATCAATATAGGATATAAGATTTTGGCTTCATTGGTGATAAAGTTAGTTTAGCATAACCATAATCAGCCTTTCAATGGTCCACTGCTGGTCTTAGGCCTACCTCGAAAAAGCGATTGGGCTGTATCCACCACGCTGGCCCAGTTGCGGATTGGGGGATTCACATACGCCATTGAATTTCTTCTCCGTATGCAGATTTCCTTACGATGTTTTCTTTCACCGAAAAGTCAGTGGTATTAAAATTACACAACGTGCTTCAGTCTCGGGGTCCTGGGGCCTTACGGACAACAGCTAATTGCGGCACCTAATCCGCTCAGTTGGAAAATCACGCGAACGTGAACCTTATCGCGCCCATATACGGTTTGCGGTCGCGTGATTTTCCAACTGAGCGGATTAGGTGCCGCAATTAGCTGTTGTCCGTAAGGAGTTGTTCTGCTAATCCGCAAATTCCGCCCAAACGCAACATTTGATCAATGAAGGCTCATGCCGACAGCCTTTCAATATTCATACATTCATGAGGCAGCCGGCACCGCAGCGCCCCATTTGTCCAACAAAACGCTAATCCAATCGCTCTCGACCGACTCGTATGATTTACGGGATCGTAATCACTATGACATTGCGATAGTAATTGGAGACCAATTTGCTGCCGAAATTTTGGCATTTCTGGCAGATGTGAATGCATTAGTCGTAACAATAGTAAAGGTTATTGACGTATTATCATGTGTACTCGATGCATCAACAAAATACGCGTAACAATGGTCGCGCTATGGCGTTTGGCCTGTGTAGTAACCTGAGCAGTGGGGAGGACCAAATCCCCCCCGGGCATTGCCCTGGGTGTCAGATTTCTAAGAGCGGCATCAGCAGCCTTATACCTTTCTTCCAGTGCCACTCCAATCAAAAATATGATCTACACTGGTCAAAATAACTGAGAAATTATAATCTTAGTTGCGCAATATCCACGAAAGGACCAGAGTTGCTAGCGTGAAACCGATGCGTGAAACTAACAATAAACTAAGTAATCCTAGGTACTCGCATACTATTTACAATTAATAAGTTTATTTTGATAAGCTAATTACATAATGTTGCTATTCTGTTCTATTTTCATAACTGCATCATGGCATGTTTACGTTTTAGGAGCATCCAATATTGTATATAAACTAGTATCGGATTTGAAACGGATCAGTGTGCATAATATCTTGCATACATCCCGTGGCGCAACAATACCCCGCGGGAGAAATGGCAACAGTAAGTTTTAGTAATCAGTTGGCGTAAGTTTGTATCCCACTTCTGACGTTAGATAATAGGGTGCGCTGCGTAACGTATAAACCGTTTAACCCCGCTTACCTAAGATTATTGATTTAGCTGTTAATACTAAAGATACGCGCTGTTTACCTAAGTGTCAGTGTATGTATCTTAACAATCCGGTTTGTATTGGTTCAATTATGATTTGGTATTAAAAAAATTGGAGTAGGATTTCAAAGGAGTACTGATCTGAATCACACTGTGTATAATTATCTGAATAAATGTTTGTGGATAAATATAAAAATACGCAAACATTTTGAAAAATTACCTTAATTGCGCAATAATTGATTCATAAAAAAAATTGTCAGACAGGAAGGGGAAAAAAATCAGCTGTTCCATAGAAAAAAATCATGTATACTCGTGTATAGAACAGTTGTTTTTTTATATGGGATTTCAGGGTTGGTCCCATAGTAAAAGCTTTTTATAATGATATCGGTAACGGATAACGAAACACCCGTATAAGTGTGGTATATAATAATGTAAGCCAACTTTTTCTTCACTAGAATCATTTTGTTATAAAGCAGCAATTATCGTAATTAATTTATTGTCTCCATAATCGAATACGACCGTTTCAAAACTTAACTTCTTGTTTGGTTTTGAAACGGTCGTATATAACTAAGACTAAATTTCGGAAAAAAAATACGAATTTTACTATATTTATGTTTATTTATTTAATCTTATATCATTACCGATTATATAATAAAATGTGATAAATATAAATAGTATACTGCTATTTATTTTTTCGCAGTCAATGGTAAAAATTAGAGTATAAAACTTGTGAAAAAAAATCATATCGGTCCTTGTATCCCTCGCTCCGCTCAGGATTCTATTCTACAATCATTCGCTGCTCTTGGGATCCAACTTAATCCCTCGAATTACATTACCTTTTTTTTTCACTTGTTGTATAACTAATATACCTACTATTATTCAGCTCTTTATTTTATTGCTGCTGTCAGAGCAAATAAATGCTTAGACCGAGTTTAATGGCTTATATTTTACCAATTTTTGTATGGTTTCAGATGGGCCCGGTTTTGTGGCCGTGGCTGATGCTGTTGGCAGGATGTTATTGTGAGTAGGTATTAACGTGACTCAGTACTAGACCGGTTACAGACAGTGCTTTAGCAACGATGCAAACGTGACACAGCCGCGGTGACTAACAATACATATAAAAATATAGGTGAGTTCTATACCTATATTTTTATAGGAATAGAACTTCAACCAAAATAAAATTAATGGACGACCCAGAGAAAGAGCATTTTTGAAGATTACAAAATGAGCGCCGGCGCTCACGTCGTTTCAGTTGGTCTCTGGCCGTAAGAAGTGCAACACGTGACTATTGTTACATGATAACGAAACATCTGACAAAACTATGCCTTCGTGTGCTTTCCCGAAGTGTAAAAACCATTTTTTTTTCATCAATTTTTTTATCTTCATTCAATTTTTTGTAACAAATATACTATTTAGGTGTTGAAGTATATGTCCGACGGTTTTGACTCCTTTTTACTGAGCAAGTTCAATGGTTATGGCCCGTCTATTAATTTTATTTTGGTCGAATGTATAGAACAGTAATTCATCAACAGATACAGCATTCGCGCGTTTGCATCGACACAAAAACGCGTATATGCGTCGATTGTAGTGTCGCGATGCGAACGCGCATTGTAAAATCGTGCGTTTCTTGCACATGCAATACAAATGCCGAAGTTGAACGTAATTTTTAAAGATTATCTGATATTTTACATAATCAGTTCTTATGTCGGAGGGTTTGACTACATAATTACTAATGCATTAAATATTATACGTACAGGTAATCCAAGAATATTAATTGACAATGGTGCCCTGGAATTTGAAGACCAAATAAACGGGATTGGCGGACATTTAAAGAACATACCAGATGGCTCGTGGATACCGAAAATTGTTGCAACTGGATATTCAACATTGGCTAATAATGGCTCGTTAGAAGCTGTCTCAGCTAACCAATCACATTCGGTGGCAAACCAAAAGTGCATCCTTACTCCAAATACGGGCATTGTTAATGGTGAACTCGGAAAACTCGTTCAAACTGATGGTGGAGTACCAATCCAAACTGGGGAAAAAATCAGACAAAGGCGCAATCTAAAGAATAATGCTGGTAGGCCACCTGGTATGCAAATGCCCTCCGGTATATCAATGCCTCCATCTATGGCCCCCGGTATGCCAATGACCCCTGGAATACCAATGCTCCCCGGTATGCCAAGCCCCCCACCTGGTATGACAATGACTCTCGGCATGCTGTCCCCCGGCATGCCAACGCCTCCCGGCATGCCAACGCCTCCCGGCATGCCAACGCCTCCCGGCATGCCAACGCCTCCCGGCATGCCAATGCTTCCCGGTATATCAATGCCCCCCGGCATGCCCATTCCCCCCGGCATGCCAATGCCCTCTGGTATGCCAATGCTCTCCGGTATGCCAATGTCCCCCGGCATGCCAATGCTCCCAGGCGTACCACCAATGTCCCCCGGCATGCCGTTGCCCCCCGGTATGACGGTGCTTCCTCCTAATGCTGCTAAGGCCGAAAGACCCAATTCTTCTCTGATCAATACCAATAGATCAGTGCCACTCGTGCCAATCCCTCCTGCTATGCTAATGCCCCCCGATATGCCAGGAGTGCCTGGTATACCAATGACTCCAGGTATGCCAATGCTTCCCAGTATGCCAATTTCACCCGGCATACAAAGGTCTCCCGGCATGCCAACGTTTCTTCCTAATGCTACTAAGGCCAAAATACCTAATCCCTCTCTGAATAATATCAATAGATCAGTGCCACTCATGCCAACTTACCCTGCTATGCAAATACCCACTAATATGTCAAAGTCTCCTCATAATGTAATTCCCCCCGGTATGCCAATAGCACCTGGTTTGCCAATTGCCCCTGGTATGCCAATGCTTTCCGGTATGTCAATGCCCCCCGGTATGCCAATTCCCCCTGGTATGCCAATGCCCCCCGGTATGCCATTTCCCCCCGGCATGCTAATGCCCCCTGTTATGTCTTTTCCTCCTCCTAATCTCACTAAAATAACACCTCATGCCGAAAGACCCCAAGGCAATACATCACTACTTTTGGTCTGTTCTTACCCAATTGTAGCAATAAGTTTACTCATTCTTAGATTATATTGATCTACTTCGGTCGATTTCATCAATGTAAACCATCTGATCTAATGTTATTATTACCCAAAAAATATTTAAATAATTTACTTCATATTTATATTTCATTGAAATTAAACATTTTTGAGGAATTTTATCGCATGTGTTTTACATTATGTTAATAAGATTGTGTTATTGTGTTCTAATGTTACATTTATTAAGAATAAAAGGCACATACACATACCTACTGAATAAATAATTTTAATTGGCGTATAAATTTCCGTAATAAGCGTTAAAAGTTTTTAGTGGGGATAAAGAGCGGATTCGTTGTCCGTATGCAGCAAAGCGTGTGTTATGAATTTTGTATGTTGCGCGCA
Organism: Agriopis marginaria; assembly: GCA_932305915.1. Taxonomy (NCBI): domain Eukaryota; kingdom Metazoa; phylum Arthropoda; class Insecta; order Lepidoptera; family Geometridae; genus Agriopis; species Agriopis marginaria. The sequence continues at coordinate 9,705,334 of OW029933.1, forward strand.
CGGCTTGACGTCATAGCGTACTATCGAGCTGTCTAGCATTAAATTGAAATAGTTATAACTTATTTATTTATGAACATGTTTTTATTTTGTTTTCGTAGATGGGCTCTATTTATGGACAACTTTTTATGAAATTATAAAAAAATTAGAACACATGTCTATTCCTGATGTAAATACACGGAAATAAATCCTGTTTAATTTCAATCGGATACAAATATACTATACTTATGTAATAAAATCATTATTACAAATCGCAAAAACTTTACAAATAATTATATTTTATTATTTATATCTGTCTCTGGTACCAATTAAAGATTATGAACTATGATTATTTGATTTGTTTCTGTACTTACTGAAGCCTGCTACTGGGTACTTCTTCGAAATTTCATTTTTCAACTCATTCATCTGGCCAAAATTGTGTTTCACTTTCAGCTCTGTCACACATGTTCATATGTAAAAAAGTTAACTAAAGAACATATATTTCAATGAGAGACTTGTTTTTATAAAGTAGTTTTCAAGATATCTACGTTCAAATATTTTGTGCTCAGATGAATCAGAATCTGAACTAAAAATCTCTTTTTCTCCTTCTTTTTATCGTGACTTTCTGGCATTTTTGTGAACTGCAATATTAAAATAACAGAAATTAGAGGTTTTAACTTTTCCAGATTGAAGTTGTAAAACAATAAAATTAATTTTATGAGGTGGACATAGTAATCAAAATCATCATGTCACAAGCCTCACTACCTGTAAGATTAGGAGGCTTAGGGGTCCGCCAAATTTCAAGTGTTGCGTTACCGGCATTCTTGTTCTCATTTCATAGTACTCATAAATTAATAGAAAAAATCCTTGCACCCTCTTTAGGCCCTTCCGAATCTAGTTGTATCTCATTCGAAAGAGGCAATGAATGCTTGGAGGCTTGCTTGTCCAAACACCGATTTTCCCAGGAAGTTGTCTTCACAGAGACTGTGGGATCGGCCGATCTGCGAACTAACACGGAAATCGCTACTAGATACGCGTCCTAGTGTTGCAGATCGCGCTCGTATTCTTGCTGTTTCTGTTTGGGAATCGGGACTTTGGTTGCAAGCTATGCCCTCTTTCAACACGGGTAGCCTTTTAGATCCAACCGCATTTCGTCTAGCTGTCAGCTTACGCTTGGGTGCAAGGTGCTGTGAGGCCAATCGCTGTCAGTGTGGTACTGCTGTTGACCAGCTCGGTCACCATGGTCTCTCTTGCTCGAGAAGCGCTGGTCGTATTGGCCGACACGCTAGCCTGAACGACATCATACGCAGGGCTCTTTCCACCGCCAATGTCACAGCTGTGCTCGAACCGAGTGGTCTTGCGCGCGACGATGGAAGGAGGCCTGACGGTATGACACTTAGAACTCAGATAGAGTTAAAAGCTAAACTGTATAAAAAAAATTACACGCCGTTTTGTTAGTTAGTTTCAGAAATAAACCCATAGACGTCCAAAATTTTGTCTTTGAAGAAGTACCCTACTACATACTGTAATATTCATAGTTTTAAATATATTTCAGGCTGATAGTTTGTACTACTAAACTGACTATTTAGTCAGCGTATTTACGCTGTAAGTGTAGAACCAACAATAAGGAAAAAAATATTGGTATAGGTTACCAGAATGACATGCAAGACAAAACATATTTCAAAGTACGTAGTAGGTAGAAATACTATGGAGCGGCTGTACCTATGCATAATCGGTGTAAATCATTCGCGCTAAATACTGCCGGTCAATGATGTCCACATAATTTTCGCTCGCCTAGTTCATACGTCCAAAGTTCAAAATAGCCCCGTGCGAATCGCTCTCCCAACTCCAAAATAACTGCTAATAAAATGGTGAAACTCTTGGCAGATGTCGAAACTTAAAGCCATATTATATTATACTCAAAAACAGCAGCCGCTCAACGGTCGTCCTACCTACCAGGCCTGTAAGTAAGTAAGTTGTAAGTACTAAAATAAGCTAGTTGGCGTTTTTACAATAAAAAAACTGTTAATTTAACTTCATTTTCAAATATGTAGTACATAGTTTAATACTTAATCATGGGGTTTATGGCTAACTCTTAACGCGGGCTCGAATTAGCGCTAAAAATCAGTTCGGTAAATCACGTGAGCATAAACCTATAATATATAATTCTGCCTAGGCCTGCTTCTGAACTTTTTTTTTTGTAAATGGGACATTACTTTCAAAATACATATGTTTAATTTTGGTGGATTAGGACCCAGTTAGTTAGGATTAGGAACCAGTTAGTTAGGATTAGTTAGTAAGTAACAAAGGTAAATGAATTCAAAAGTACTTTATTTTTTTTAAATGTTCTACCCTCAAGATTTCCTATTCATATTAATAGATGTAATTCAGATAATTTAATATTCCGAATTAAGATTATTTGGTAACATTGTTTTTTCTTGAAGTACTGACTAACTTTTTGTAAATTTCACAAAATACATTAAGTACAAGTACAGAAGATTGACTCCGCAAAATCATTTAAGGCGGTCTTACAGTGAAAAAGGCTTCACAGAACATTTTTTTAAGATAATGTATTCATTTTAAAGCAGTAAAAAAAAATATTTGGTAATTTTGATCATATTTCTGAGTGGACCATTAGTTCCAAAACACGTTTCCGATAAATTTTCTCGATATAAATAAATAGCGACTCTTGCTACTACATAATAAAGTACATTTCAGGACGTGCGAGCGCTAACTATGCCTACAGCTATATTAACCTAGAAGTTGCCTCTCTGTATAACGCGTAATTCTTGTCGCAGTAACTCTGTGCGCCAGGCTAACCACACAAAAAAATGCGATACAGGTGTGTGTCATCTAGTACAGGGTCCACAAGCACTCCGAATAAGAGAGTGGTTTCATACAATTTAATTTTAGTATTTGTAATTTTTTACAATGTTATTACATGTTACATAGGCGGCAGCCTCTTAATCTTGAGCTTATTGAACCATCTTACAATAGGAAGCATACAATGGTCGGCCCGTTTTACGTTTACCACGGAGCCTGCGATATATCAACATTTTGTATAGATGTAGCAAAGATGTAGGTACGCTTAGCGAGGAAACTGCAAGAAGTCCCTGTCTTATTTGAAGTCTCTGTACCGACGTACCAAGGTGCAGTGATGATAACTGGTGTACCTATAGGGTTGTGGAAGAGTGGTAACCGAGGCCTGCACCATTGCGATTCCTGAGCCAATTATATATGAGACCTTAAGCCCACTCTAAAAGGCGCTTTTAATTCTTACCTAACTAGCGCGAAAGTGACAGCGAATTTGCAACAGTCAAAGGAAAAGAAGCAAGAATGTAGATACTACGTTCATGAAAAGAAGCTTGCACGCGCGTTTCAAGTGCCTGCAGGTATTATGCTGTGCGTGCTAAAATTAACTTTTCTCTAATATGGTAATTAATACCTTCATAATTTTATGAAGCCATTTCTACGAAAATACCTTAAAGGAAACGGCTAGCAATTTTTGTCGCATCTAACATATTGTACATAAAATAATAATGTGCAAATAGGTTTGATTACGTTTTTCCAAGAAAAGGCTTTAAAACGGCAGTGACTGTACCACAAGATTTCCTCGGCTCTCATAATCTTTTCATGCCTGGAATTCCTTTATAATGTACGTTTTGTTTGGTTACAGTTGCAAGGAAATTCTAAGCATGTGTAAACCCAACAAAAGCATTCATAAAATGTTTGGAAAACCAAGGTGTGTGGCAAATATACAATTATGTAAAATAAGATACCTGTGCCGCGACCAAAAAGTTCAGCCAGTGCTTCCGCTTCCTGCCCAACATTTCTCTTTTACACGCCACTTCGACACGTCCAATTTACATAACAATGTATCATCGAAAATATTGCCTATGCGGTATTCTAAAGCTGAATTTTCAAAATCCAAAGCACGTTTCGAAAAATAACCGTTCAATGAACAATGGTCCTTTGACTGGCCGAACGGGAGTTAGAATAAACTGGCAAAAAAATCACTTGCGAAATCCAATTCATAAATTTTGTTTAACGCCTTCGGTGCTGGTTTCCGTGTAAAAGTTGCGGGCGCAGACTCTGTTGTGAATTAGAATCTGATTGATAGGTCTGTTGGCGGAACCTTTTGTTCTAAAATAATACGAGAGTACGCACGCTTTATGTTAGCTTCTTTATTGAACGTTGACGTCTTTCCCGCTAGATGGCTCTGCCAGAGTGATTTACACCATTGAAGAGTTATATTATCCTCCTCTCTGATGTTAAATTATAAGCAAGTATTGTATTGTCATCTGGATTACTACATAAAAACTCGCGTGAGGACTCATTATAAATTACTAGAAAAACGACTTACACTCACGATTATGTTTATCGGTCGATAGTGTCGATACCATCGACCGGTTTCGGAGCGATTAGAGCTCCTTCATCAGGAAACACGCGCGCTTACGGAGACGGTCATCCGCGTTGGTCGATCGTCTCTACCGATAAACATAATCGTGAGTGTAAGCCGTTTTTATAGTAATTCATCTGAATTCATCGTGATACAATTTCTATAGAGTCACAACCTCTCAGTGAAAACAGTCAAAAAACGTCCGAGCGTCATTGTACATACATTATAATTATTAATTATACGGGGTGTAAGGGGAACACTCTCGAAGCCAAAAGAAGGTAATTGTACTCATCATTATGAACAACTTTTACTATGGGACCAACCCTGAAATCGCGAAAAAAATATCAGCTGTTCTATAGAAAACGGTCATTGACACTCGACAAAATGTATGGAACAACAGATTTTTTTTGCGATTTTGGGTTGGTCCCATACTAAAAGTGGTTCATAATGATGAGTACAATTACCTTCTTTTGGCTTCGAGAGTGTTCCCCTTACACTCTGTATAGTATACAATGCCACATTTACTCCAATTTGGACGTTATGTCGCTTGCATAGTATTCAATGTTAGTTGTTTGCTATATAATTGTAGCTCTGGAATCGCGCGGCGTTGTAGTCGGATCGCGGTTACCTTGTAAGTCTTGCAACTAACCAAAAAGTCTGCGCAATTCGTAGCGTGCGCGCAGTTTTAGTTCGGACATTTTTTGGCACGATAGTGATGTATTGTGTATCGATGTCTGAAGTACATACTTGCAAAGTTTCAAATCGTTACGACATTTAGAAGTAGATTAAAATCGACTTCCAATATTAGTTTACATTTAATTACAAGTGATGCTATAGAAGCATGTTAAAAAGACAAGATGAACAGAACATATATTATGTTAATGAAGCAACACGCACACAGTAGTTTATCTACGGCGCTAGTACCTAATGCAAACTCCATACCATCCACAGACTAATAAATTTCCGTAGCAGAATTTTCCGTTCTAGTTATTCAGGTGGTGAAATACGATGCTCCCAGGGTGGCATGCCGGCGGAGTACTGGCAAATAATTACTGGAAGATAACTTCGCAAATTACTATTGCAATTCAACTGTGCATTTTTAGGGTTCCGTAGTACTACATGGACCTACTTATAAGTCTGTTCTATCCGTCTGTCCGCCTATTTACCTGTCCGTCTGTCCGTCCGTCCTGAACTTTTAAACTTGTAATTGAAGAAATAACACCGTCTTGTTACCATAAATTATGAATACACTGTAACTTAAGTAGCGAGCTCAGTGGATCATTGCGATATTTGCGATAGGTCTATGTCCAGCAGTGGACAATAAAAGGCTGATAATGACGACTGTCAGTTAAGCCGCGTTCAACGCGAGATTCAAAAATCAAGCCCCCAGATGGCAGAGGTCGAAAAAAAACTCGAACAAAATATCTTCCGCCGAAATGAAACATCAACATAAAAATTACTTTAAAACGTTTGGAATGTTGTTCGAAAAATTATGCCTAATTTTCTTAATTTTATTACTTTTAAGTGAATTTTTAAGGCAAATGCTTCCCTCTCTAAGAGGGACGCCTTTGTTCAGCAGTGGTCGTTTTTACTTGCCGATGATTTGTGATGTGAAGTAAATTTTTATCATTTAGAATTTTGAATATGTGCGAATGATTATACTTAGGTCCGGCCCGTGAGCGCGGCAACACAATGGATATGTCTGTCAAAACTTATCTAAATAAATAAACAACTTACTAAGTACCTTACATTAGCTATCAAAGCAGAGATTATGCTAACGTTAGGTAGCTATTATATTTTCAACAACTTGCAACTTAAATGTGTAAAGTCGGTGTGGAAATTGGAGTTGAAAAGGCCGAGATTACATTATAAAGAGCTTCAAATTAGTTAATTAAGATGGAATTAAAATTTCACATTAGGTAGGTACCTTTTATTTTTTCTTGTGAGGATTTTGGCGTCGCACTTTTTGTGCATTTGCCAGTGTCAAGTATTGAAATAATTATTATCAATATTTATTAAATATAGTCAAGCCAGATAAGTCACGAATGTGAAAAGTCACGGCCTAGTAAAGTGTTGGAGGCTTTACAAAAAGCTTTTAAGGAGCTTTGGAAACAACACGACAAGACATTATGTTTTGTCGCGTTATTTCCTACACTTGTGCGTTTCCACAGATAACGGCATGTATTTTTTGTGAAATTAATAAGGTGGTACGTTTCACAAATGGCGGGAAATTCAAATTTCATACAGGTTTTTTGTCCTTGTAGCTAGGCCGGGGTAATTATTGTACATGACACGGTGTTTGCACAAATCATTGAGTGTTCTTTACATTATCATGTAGCAGCTTTTATCACTAACGCACCATATTACTTACATTTGTCAATAAACCGTTAGAAACGGCAAAAAATAGTTTATCGACAAATGTATTAATAATGTTCATTGTAGATTGACATCTTTAAATGATTTTGTAATGTATGCTAACAAAAAAAAGCTATACCGGGTCTAAGTTGCGTCAAAATTAGGCGCTAAGCTTTGTCTTGACGGGTTTATCAGTCCCAGGTTGACAATGATAAGATATGGTGGCATGGCGGGTGCGAACACATCTGGCCTAAATTAGGCTTGACACCTTTTGTCAAACTCTGCAGGCGACTTTGCCGCGCTTTTTTGCATGTGAACTATTAGTTCATTGGTGTCGCTACAAGTGTCTTAGTGTACGTGAAAAATTAGTAAGTGTGCCGCACTTATAGTTTTTGCGTAAACAGTTTATATAGTGAAAAAAGTGGGTGAAACACGGAGATTTTTATCACGAAGGATAATTATATTGTACTAAGGCATCTCTTGATCTAAGGTACGCATAACAGTCCCTAAGTAAGTAAAGCTATCGGACCCGTCTATGTCCTAAAACTGCGACCAGAACCACCGAGGATGGGCAGCAGCGTCCTATTTAGTACACAGTGAACAAACTGCGATGCTCAAGCCGCCTGCTAAGCGTAGGGATTATCGCAATACCCCCTTTTTTATGCCATAGGTGGCAAAGAAGCAGACGGGCCGTCTGATGGTAAGCAGTCACCGTCGCCTATGTATACTTGTAACACCAGAGGCATTACAAATATTAACTCGCCTTTTGAAGAACTCCATGATGTAAGTAGCTTCTCGGAAACACCACGTTAGGTAGCTCTTTCCACATTTTGCAGGTGTGAGGCAAGAAAGATCGTGTGCATTGAACAGTGTGCGATTTCCACTGATCTATTATGTGTGGATGAACTTTCAGGCGGTGGCGGCTAGTACGATGATAAAACCGTGAAGCCGGCATCAGATCAAACAGTTCTTCAGTACACTCCCCGTTGCAAATGCGATAAAAGATACAGAGAGACTCAACCCCTCTCTAAGATGGAGGCCTTTGTTCAGCAGTGGACGTTTAATGGCTGACGATGATGGAGTAAAGTGATCAGTTTTGATTGATTAGGTTTATAGCAATCAGCGTACTGTGAATTAAGCACCGAGCATTACTGATAAGTGGACATAATAACTTTGCGAATGTAAACAATCCGCTAAGGCACGCCGTACAGTAAAGGCCGTGCTTAATAGTACTTCCACTGCCACTTGCACTAAGCAAAACGTTGCAGACGATGCGTAGTAGGCACTTGCAACTTGTACTTGCTAATTATACTACGCATGGTCTGCAACGGCTTTATGACAGAATAGTTTTAAGACAATTGTGATGTAAACATCCCCCCTCCCCATATTTATTGAATGTTACCTCTCCTTATATCCTGAATCCTTAAGGTTGTCTGGAAGCGATCGCTTTTAGCGATAAGACCGCCTTTGTTTAATATATTCTTCTTGTAATCCAAAACCCTTTCATCGACTTCCCTACAGGGAATTGTCATCGTTCAACAACGGTGAAAGAAACATCGTGAGAAAAACTGTATATAAATTCAAAGACATGACATTTTACATCATACACTGGGCCAGCATGGTGGATTAGGGCCCACCCTCTCTCTCTCTCTCTCTCTCTCTCTCTCTCTCTCTCTCTCTGAGATAATGCCCGAGTCCCAGCAGTGGTAACATAATAGGTTTATGCTGATGATGATAACGATGACCTTCACAAAAAAAAAATATGAGGTCATGATAAGTTTGCGGTGGGGCTAATTTTCGGGTAGTATTACATGTGATATGCATACCAATCTACCAAACCTACCTACCTTCTATGATATTAAGATGTGACTTAGTTGATTTGGCAGGTAATTATTAGATATTAGTGTTCGCGATAATTTATTGCTGCACTAGAGATAATTATATTAACTCAAGGTAATATCATGTACGCATCTAGGATAGAGGTTTGAGATATTATGTACATATCATGATGACTAGGTATTTCCGCTACGCTTGCCTCAAAGTAGCTATAGTAAACGCGTTACCATCTGAGTCGTCAGGTCATAAATCATTGCTCATCTCATCTCGCTCGCACCCACGTGTCATATATGTCTATCTCGCTCGCACTTACAGGTCTTATGGTATGACGTTTATTGCTCGACGACTCAGTTGGTAACGCGGTGACTATAGATGTTTTCGGTGTCTAGAATAAACCTGTTTTCTCTAATTATTTTGACCCCCTTCTAATGTGGAATGGACATGGAATAGAAATTCATCATCATCATCAGCCAGAAGACGTCCATTGCTGAACATAGGCCTCCCCCTTTATCCTCCACACTGAACGACAGCCTGCCTTTTGCATCCACTGTATGCCCGCGACTCTTACAATGTCTTCGGTCCAATTAAAAAGAATAGCAATTGAAATAGAAATTGATTGGAATAGAAATTGCTGTAGGCGATATGGATCATTATAGATAGATAGATACTCTTTATTGTGTACTCCAGAAATGAAAGTTAAAAAGAAAACACTACCGCTGTACTGCCATATATTTGTTTTTTATTATATTTTAGTTGTGTTTCGGTGTGTAATACAGATAATAATAAATTGCATTGTATTTTTTTCTTCTTTTTTTTCTTTAGGATACCTAAGTTTTTTTTTTTAACACGAAAATTAATACACATGTTTGCAAAAGAAACAAAACCCCCCTTTCGTATTTACTTTTTTATTATTTGTTAGTTAATCCGCCGTTTGGCCGTAACATTACATATTCTGTGAAAATTTGATCTGGCTGTCTATTACGGTTCGAAAAATACAGCCGTTAATAGGTAAGACAGACGGACGGACGAACAGACAGACATACATTGTAGGCTTAGTAATAGGGTCCCGTTTTTACCCTTTGGGTACGGAACTCTAAAAAAGAGGGTTAGACCACAGACTTTTAACAGGATAGACCCCGCAAGTTTAACTTCTGTCTTAAGTTGGATCAATGCAACAAATCCCAGCCTAGCATAAAATGCCCAATCCTAGGTAAACTCCGTCGTCTTGGCAGTAGCACGTCAGACATCAATACAAAAACGTCATAGTAAACTGTAAAAAGCACTTCGTTAGCAGTTGGCTGTGTGAATAGAGTAGAAAACTACTATTTAATTGCTCTCGTGGCGTCATAGTTGGTATACAAAATGCAGCACTCTGGGTTACGTCACGCGTAGCGAAATGCCCGTAAACGTATTTCAGAATGTAGGTACGGTTTCCTATAATAAAAAAAAAAAATATGACACCGTTTTTTACATTTTATGCTAACCATAGAAGTAGACAAAATAAAACTAGAATAACCAAAATTGCTAAAAGTGGGCCGTAATAATCATATTAACTGTAGTGAACAACCGTGATAGTTTAAAACAGTGTTTTACAATACTCTGTTTGGTTTTCGGGCGTCGGGTAAAAATTCAAAGTTAATTTCTCATTCTTCATTTCCTTTTCCGTCAGAAGAAATGTCACGGCCGATCAGAGCCGACTCTTCGTTGAAATGAAATTATTTATTCAAGAACAAAGGCAGTGGGTTTTTACAAAACGTGATTAGCCATTGTCGGACGTCTCTTCACTTTTTGACTGTTTTGATTGGTGACTCGCGATAACTTTTTCCACAATGCCTTGCTAAAGCGTAGTAATCGTACTTCGCTTTTTATCCACTAAGATATACAGGGTTATGCGGAAAGAGTGTTCTAAGACGAAAGGGGTCCATAGTACCAATCATTATGAACAACTTTACAGAACTGTGGGACCAACCCTGATATCGCGAAAAAATATCAGCTGCTCCATAAATTTTTGTCGAGTGTGAATAACCGTTTTCTATGGAACAGCTGTTTTTTTTCGTGATTTCAGAGTTGCTTCCGTAGTAAAAGTTGTTCATAATAATAGGTACTATGGATACCTTTCGGCTTATAACGTTTTTCGCTTAACTCAGTAGATTAAATATGCTCAAACAAATTATTTGTATTATATATTTATTACTTTTTATAAATAAAGTATTATGTACACAGATTATTCCCTAATGATTATAAGAACCGATTTTTTATATGTATGTAGAGGTAGCTCTTAAGGTGGTCCCAAAAAATTTACTATATCGCTCAATAGTTTTTAACCAACACTAATAATACAAATGAATTTGTTCAAGCGCTTTATCTATACTAATATTATAAAGAGGAAAGATTTGATTGTTTGTTTGTTTGCATTGAATAGGCTCCGAAACTACTGAGCCGATTTGAAAAATTCTTTCACTGTTGGGAAGCTACACTATCCGCGGGTAACATAGGCTATAATTATTATATTTAAAATAAAAAATAGGGATACTTACCAAAACTCCAATAATGTAACCCAAGGTGTAGAAAAATCACAGAAAAATAATATTTACAATTTTGACTTTGCGTGTTTGACAGTTCTAAGACAGGACAACGTCTGACAGGTCAGCTAGTTACATATATTTGGAAACATAATAAACTTACCTAAATTAAAATAAACACAAACTAACGAAATTAAAATAAATAAATTAAACTACACTAATCTAAAAAACCGCGGCTGCCCGTAGCCATCGTTCCCTGCTAGCAGCATTGCCGCGTTGTATTGCAATACTAACACGTTGCGCAAGATACCGACCAGCATTTTGGTCACGAGATCGACCAGACGTTTAGACAGTTCTTTAAAAATATTTTTGGCACCCGAAACCACGGACCTAAACTTTCGACCCCAAAAGGTTCAAACATGTACCTACTTTCTAGGCTACTATATTTGCGCCTTTTGAGGCTTCTGCGGATTCAGCCGCCACACCAGCCTGTTTTGCATACCGGATATTTCTTGATCGAAGGTATCAACGCAAGTAGCGTCCTATACTAAAAGGCCGCCCCATTTTCCAAGAAATCAAGGAATCGATAGCCCATTGGTCCAGTTGGTAGTGAGATACATACTTAAATATATATTAACACCCAGATGTAAAAAAAACACAAATGTTCTTCACGTGAATGTTTGTCCTATATGTCCTTTTTGTATATAAAATGCCGGCTGTTAACCAGCTCTGGTCTTCCGTTAGCGCAGAGAATAACTTGGAATCATCATGAATCATAGTGCTGCATTAATGGCTGGTGAGCGCAGACATAATGAAATTTGAGTAAAACGTTTCCACGGGTTAAGTTCCGAGCATCTTCGGATTTATGGAAAGAAAATTCATAGATCGTAATAAGCCGGTATAGCGGCTTAACAAACTGCCTACAGGTCGTATTTTAAATGAAGCTATTAATTAATAAAGAAGTGAAGCCGAAGTCCGGAGCAGCCTTGGAAATAAGCTAACTTTCTAATTTTCATCACGGCCCAATGGAACGTTTAATTAAGTCAGTTTTTGGCCTTTTTTCTTTTCTCTCTTGTAACAATAATTACAAGTTTCCCCACTTCTTTGATCTAATTTTGTATGTACTCAAACGCGGAGTTATTAAGCATGATGGAAGGGAGGTAATTAATTTGAATAAACACTATTTAAAGGGGGTTTAACTTCTCAAAAATGTGGAGTAGGTCAGAGGGAAGTGGCACTCGGCAACCCCTTGGACGAGAATAAGGACAGAAAGAAAAGTGTAGTAGCAAATATCCTGAGGCAAAAGTGGCGTAGTGGTGGAACAGTTGGCACACTACAACCAATCGTGTGGTCAGACTTTCCTCGACGGTACGATTAGGACCGCCACAGACCTGTAAATCGCGCAATGCGTGCTAACACGTCCAATCAGAAAAAAATAAGAAGAAAAAACAAATTTTACCAACTACGTTTTAAAAATTACTTTACAAGGGTTAAGGGTTAAGTCACAAATTGGGCCCAACTCAGCATAAAGCCGGCTGTTAACCAGCGCTGGTCTTCCGTTGGATCTGCTTGGTAATGTCGCGGTACAGGCACGTACACAGTACACCACTATACAAAATAATATTATAAATAAACGAATCTAAAAACAAATACCAATAATGATGACAATAAGGTAGGTATAGTTTACAACTACATTCAAGGTAATTTTCGTGATATTTGCAAGTAACTGTACGTACGTTATCGCTATGAAAGTCCTTGACTTTAGTTAAACTAGTAGTTTGCCCTAACTAAGATCTCGCGCCCTCAACCTCCCAAAATTCGAACTTAAAAATTGTATTGAAGACAGACAGACATACATCGTAGGCTTAGTAATAGGGTCCCTTTTCCCCTTAGGTACGGAACCCTAAAATACGTTTGTTGTATCGAGACCCCCATTCGTTTTTACTTTTCGGCTTTTTTATTATTTAATAGTTAATCCTAAACATTATATACTCTGAGAAAATTTCAACTGGCTATCTATTGTACGGTTCGAAAGATACAGCCGTTAAAAGGTAGGACAGACAGATGGACAGACGGACGGATAAACAGATAGACAGCGTAGGCTTAGTCATAGGGTCCCATTTACACCCTTTGGGTACCGAACCCTAAAAATAACGGTAGGATAACGGATACTATGGTGGTGCTAGTGATACTGGTGATGCTAGTTTATAATATTTCAGAGAACAATTTGAACATGTTTTCAATGCCCATGAATATACTTGCTGAGGAAAATAAACAAAATAACTACTATTGCATGTTATCTCTCTTATATAGCTACTGCAAATAGGTACAAAGAGGTAATCCCATTTTGTTAATACATATTCAATTACGTCATTGTGTTAGTTATACTAGTAAAATTTTGCATATAACACTGTTTTAAACTATCACGGTTGTTCACTCAAGTAGCACGGTAAATATCCCGTAAATAATCATATAACTCTAGTTTTACAGATAACTTCCTATATGCATACAGGATGACAGGAAAACCATTTATTCAATAAAAATAAAATTTAAAATAAAAAATCTTAAATTTAAATCTATAACTAAATTAAAACTAATCTCACCAATCCGCACTGGGCCAGCGTGGTGGATATGGCCCAATCACCCTTTCGGGGGTAGGCTAAAAGTCCAGCTATGATGAACTAAAACTAATTTAACAAGCCGCTACCAGTGGGCAACGTTCCCAAAATGCTGCTTAGTCTTTGGGCAAAATAAAGACCAGCATTTTGGTACGAGTTGCTTCGACCAGTCGCCCTGATAGGTCTTTAAATATTTGATGGGCTCCTGGTCCCCACGGTCCATAAGTGTCTCAACCCCAAAAGGCTCATATTATATACCCGCTATCGATGGTACTATATTTGCACCTTTGGAGGCTCTCCGCTGATTCAGCCGACACACCGGCCTTTTTCTGAGTTCTCGGAAGATGAGACGGCGCAAAAGTGTCCACGCAAGTAGCATCCCACATCAAAGGTCACCCCATCTTCCATGGAAAGAGAATCATTCCGTCAGCTCTTTTACCATACTAGCGCAGTTCGGAAAATCACGCGAACGTGAACCGCAACGTAACGTGAACGTTAACGCGCGCAGATACGATTTGCGGTGCATTTTCTCAACACCTAAAATGGATTGCTTTAAACAGCTAGCCGTAAATCCCTTGGTCTGATACTCTGTACAAGAGATTAGCCAATCCAGCGGGGAAACGGGGCTACCAATGGGGCATGTTGCCTAAATTAGAGATGGTTCTAAAGGAATTCGTTAGCTACAGATTGCGTATTTAATTTAAAATATAAATACTTTTTAATATTTCACGAAACAAATATTTTTGATATTATTATTTCAATAGGTACCTACGAATAAGAATAAAAAAGTACAATGGCTATTGTAACATGACACCAGGTGCTATTACTATAAATAAAACAGAGTAATCATAGGTAATAAATAATTTCGTTCAAACCCGAGTATAATTCACTCGTCGAGGGTTCCGCATTTGTTCAATATTCATTTTTACAGTGAAATTTGTGTTAAACCTATTAACCTACCTATACCACCGGATCAGCAAGTTGAAATGGCAGTGGGCAGGGCACATATCACGCAGAACAGATGGCCGATGCGGCTGAAAGGTTTTGGAATGGAGACCACGGACTGGTAAGCGCAGCGTAGGACTTCCACCCACATGATGGACAAACGACCTAAAAGAGACCGCAGGGAAACGCTGGATGCAGGCCGCTTCCAACCGGCCCTTTTGGAGAACGATGGGGGAGGCCTATGTCCAGCAGTGGACGTCCTATGGCTGAAATGATGATGATGATGACTACCTATACCTACTTGAATAAATAGGAGGGGTAATATTTTTTTTTAGCTTGAATATAGTAATACCTATTATCTTCATGAGGTCAGTATTTAGAAATTTTTAGATATGAAGAGCCATTGATTTAGAAACACATTGATCAAAATTACAACACGTTAAAGTATTCACGAAACAAATATGACAGGGCCCTGATTCTGTTACTACAAACACGCACGCGCCGTGTTAAGTTTACCTCTAAAAGTTGGTCTTTATTCCTAGGGAATAGAGTCCAAATTTTAAGAGGTTAAGAGGACGGAAGAAACCAGGTCAAAGGGGCGGCCCAGAAGAAGATGGCACGACGACGATAGTCGAAACTGCCGGTAGACCTGGACGAGAATGGCGCAAGAGCGACAAGAATGGCGGTGCATGGAGGAGGCCTATACCCAAATTGGGTGCCCAAACAATACTATTAACTACTACACAGTGAAATTTTATGTAATTTATTTCGGAATAAAGGCTTTATTTATTTATTTAACTTAACGCGGTGCGTTACGTGCTTGTTAAAGTTACGGAATCAGGGCCCTGGAATAAAACATAAATTTTAGAACAAATGTAGAACTAAATCTAAATGCATAGATGGCTTTATGTACTGCATAATTAATATGGTTTTAGTATAGTGTAGGCAACATTATGTATTATCAATAGGAGCTGTTATTGCAATTTGTTCATTGATGATTAATATTTACAGGATTGTCATTAATAGGATCAGGATTGTCATAAATTATGCCCGAATAAATTTGTAAATGATTTGTTTTGAAATGATTAAACCCTTATAAGATGTATGCCAAATTTCAAGTCCATAGCTTTTATTATATCTTAGAATATCGGCTGTGATATGCAGACGGACAGACCGGACCCCGGATTTTCAAAAGGGTTCCATTGTGCCCTGTGGTTTGGAACCCTAAAACAATAAGTTACAGCATGACTGAAGTATTATTGTAAATATTTTACTCATCAATAATATAATGGGTAAATGGCTTATTTTACTAAAATTTTAGGTTCAATGGGTAGGTATTCGTCATTCATTCGAGTACGTACCTATCCAATTTTGTATATAAACTGGTATCGAATTTGAATTGGCACAGAATCATATCTGCATATCTTGCTTAAATCATCTGGACCATCAAAACATCCCCGAAAATATGGCACCGGTAAGTTTTAACTTTAATTTAATTAAGTTTAATATACTTATCGACATGTGTATTTTGCCCGTCCTAACCTACGGTGCTCAGACCTGGTCACTGACCGATTCTCAAAAGCTCAAACTTGGGGTTTGCCAAAGAACAATGGAACGCAGCGTGCTTGGTATCAAAAGAAAGGACGGAGTCCGCAACAGCGCGCTGCGCTCCGTAACAGGTGTGGCCGACGTTGGCCAAAAAGCCGCCAGATTAAAATGTGATTGGGCGGGACATGTGGCGTGTATCAGATCCTGGCCCATCGGTTGGGATGCATCCCAAACGATGGGCCAGGATCGACACACTGTGGGTGCCAGATGGACGACGCAGTCAAGGAAGGCCCAAGAAACGCTGGCGTGACGATCGTGACTCATTCCGAAGAGGTTGGCAAGAGGTGGCGGAGGACCGAGATTTGTGGAAGGAAATGGGGGAGACCTTTTCCCAGTAGTGGGATAGTAAAAAAACACCAAGGGGATAAAAGACTAAAGACACCCTCGTCTTAAGTTACTGGTGCATTTTGAATCCCGAGCGAAACGAAGGATTCTAAAGTTAGTTTAAGGTCACCCAAGATGAAGACAGCTTTATCTCCGAGAAGTATTCTCTACGTTTTTCACCTTCTGCGAAATAATAAAATGCAAGGCTATTAGTACTTGTATTTTTATGTATTCTGTGCTATCAGTAAGAAATATTAGTGTGCTATTCGTTTTTTTAAGTTTTCGTTAATTTTCTGTTTTTAGTAAGAAATTATTTTATTAGGTACATAAGTTTCTTGAATAATTATTTAATACCATTTTATTGTGTAATCTAGTAGTGTAGTGTAGTATATCCATCTCAATGTATATATGTAGATACCTATATATAAATTTAAATTTAATGCATTAACATGTAAATACCTATCCCTATATATTATTCCAGTTGTGGAAAAACAAAGTTATGTTTTTGAACCGACGACATCGTGTCGTGAGCATCAAGTGGATGCAGAAGGCAGGCTGCCGTTCAGTGCGGCGTGCTAAGGAGGTCTATGTTCAGCAGCGCACGTCTTATGGCTGAAATAATTTCGACAAAAAAATTATGGGACTACCTCTGAAGTAATTTCCCGCCAAAAAAAAACAATTCATAATTGGCGGAGTATAATCTCGTAACAAACATACAGTCGAATTGAGAACCTCCTCTTTTCGTCGGTTAACTAGTGGGAGGTCTGGTCTACCTACGTTGCGTCTTCCAGTCATCGTCAAGTATTTATTTGTTAAGATATGCCTTTTGTATTTTTTCAGATGGGTCATATGGTGTTGCCGCTGCTGGTGCTAATAGCAGGATGTTATTGTAAGTATACAATCACTATTCACAACACAAATTACAATAAAATTGTTACAAGACGTAATAGTTTTTTGCATAAGCATAGCATAATCAGCCTTTTAACACTCAACTGCTGGACTTAGGCCTACCCCCGAAAGGGTGATTAGGCTATATCCGCCACGCTGGCGCAGTGCGGATTGGTGGATCCACATACGCCATTGAATTTCTTCTCCGCACGTATGCAGGTTTCTTCACGATGTATTCCTTCACCGAACAGCCAGTGGTATGAATATCCGTACCACATAAACTCCAAAGGCTTATAGGTACTAATAATTAATATATTTTTACCACATGAGACGGTGTGCTCAAAGGTCACACAATCCCTATGGTTTTTCCATGTATACGGGGTGTAAGACAAGCTCTGAAATCGCGAAAAAAAATATATCAGCTGTTCTATAGAAAACGGTCATTGACACTCGACAAAATGTATGGAACAGCTGATTTTTTTTCGCGATTTCACGGTTGGTCCCATACTAAAAGTGGTTCATAATGATGAGTACAATTACCTTCTTTTGGCTCCGAGAGCGTTCCCTTTACATGGATCCCTATCCCATCCCTATACATTACAGTATATTTTCAATTTATAAAAGTACTTATTGGCAATAGCTAGCCAGCTGAGTACTAAAAAGTACTTATCACTGTGCTATGGTTTCCTCGTGATGTTTTCCTTCATTGGCAGCTCAAGACTACAACTTGACGTAGGTACTTGATTTATTTGTGATATTAATGTGTAAAATTATGTATCGCAGGTGCTCCAAGACCGATTGATGTTGATGGAATAGAAAATAATATAAAAGATACAATTGAACCCTTGAAAGAGGATGTAGACCAGTTAGAAGAAGTCGATACAGGAGATAATGCGAGTACAATGAGTCCGGTTGATACGAGTAATGAACCAATTCAAGAGGAAACTGGTCTCAGTACTCCCGAACCTCAAGTTGAAAAGGATGAACTGCCTCTCTCCCTTGGAAATGATATCAAATATGTACCCAATCAGATTCCGATGATTGGTGCTCCTATTGATCCCTTATATGTTTATGGGGCTAATCCTTATGGGTTCAATCCCTATGCATTCAACGCTAATGAACTCCATACAAATATGCTCAATCCCTATGGGTCCTACCCCTATGGGTCCTATCCCTATGGGTTCAATCCTAATGAGATCAATTATTATACTCCTAATATTCTTAATGCTATTAGTGGCAATGGAGAAACTAAACAAGGTGTTCAAACTTCTGACAATGTGCCCAATCCCAATATAGGCAATGACAACGTAGTTCAATCGGAAGATAACAAATCACAAGTTGAGCAATCAGAAGTTGAGCAATCGCAAGTTGAGCAATCGCAAGTTGAGCAATCACAAGTTGACCAGTCGCAAGTGGACAAATCACAAGTGGGCCAATCGCAAGTGGACCAATCGCAAGTGGACCAATCTCAAGTGGACAAATCGCAAGTAGCCTAATTGCAAGTGGATGGATTGCAAGTGGACCAATCGCAGATTGACCAATCGCAAGTGGCCCAATCGCAAGTAGAACAATCACAAGTAGACAAAAATCGCAAGTGGACCATTCGTAACCTAATCCCTTCTCAAAGCAGTCTTTCGAACAAAAAGAACAATAAGTACAAGTCAAATACTAACTTCCTCAAATTTAATTTCTGCTCTTCAAAACTTTTTCTAAGTAAGAAAGCTTTATAAGTTTTATTATTCATGTAAACGGAACTAATAAATGCATAATTCTCAAACTCGGTATTTAATGTCTTCATAATTTTAAGAACCCACTTCGACAAAAGTCGAATTCTGAAGAATGCGGGTTGGTCGGAAAGTTCAAAGTTAGGTGCAGACAACCGATCTACCCTCTTTCTCAGTCATATAACAGTTAATAATACAGTGTTTTTACATAAATAACGTTTCAAACTCACAAGGTTACCTCACTAGTATTCCATGTGCGTGAAAGACACAGACAATTAACACTTGGACCCAGAGCAGATATTTAAATTGATCATTCAAATATCTGACTGGCCGGGAATCGAACCCGGGACCTTCTGCTTATGAGGCACACGTGCTACCACTGAGCCAAACCAAACTTCAATTACGTGAAAATCAACGTACTGTTTGAGAAAAGGACTATACAACCTTGGCGGCAACTGAGCATTTAGGAACTTAAATACAAATCCACTCGGCCCTGGCCACAGACCTATATCTAAGTAGACTTCACAAACGGTCCAAACTGTATAAAAACTAAGCGTATATAATTATTCGTACTTACCTGTGAAAAAAAATTTCATTATTTTGTCGGCCTACTCTATTTGTGGTATTCTTACAACAAAGTAATGCAAAATTACCCATTTTCGTTTCAAACTGACACCGTGTTGTCACTTGTCGTTGCACCGATTAAGCAGACTGATTTTAGCCGAACTCAATTACGACTATTCGTCATTATTGTATTGGAAATATGACATGCAAAGTAGGTCGACTTGTGACGTCTACTTGATTTAGGTCTGTTGCCCCGGCCCCCCATATTTCGCGTTCTTCCTTAAATGATTATGTTGCCTGTCGCTAGTGTCGCTACATATTATCTTATGTTCTTGCTAGACAGAGAGCGCACTATACTTACGGACACCTCGCCTATTAACATCAGGCGAGTTGGCGGTCAAGCGCAAGCCTATTATTTATACAAAAAATACCTTACGACATCAACTGTAAGTACGTAATGTCGTAGACCAAAAGTGTTTTTTTTGTGTACGTGCTAATTACCAGTGGGCCTGTAAAAAAATGCAAAAAACACGTGATTAATAGACGGCTCCTTTACTAAAATATACAATACGTAAACGAAATTTTTTTTCGAAAACCATCCAATCTGGGACTAAGCGTACTGGACTGACGAAGCTGAAATTTCGCAGGTAGATTTCTTATGGGGTGTATATAGGGTTGCCACCCGTACTTTATAATAAAGTATTGTACTCTATTTTGGCCAAACGTACTTTATACTTTATGAGAGCAGTAAAGTACGTGAAAATACTTTATTTCTACTTGTGAAGATTTTTTTAAATGGACTTCTATTTTTTACGTGTAACAGAACGGACTGCTTTGGAGAAGGCATGATACCTACTACCCAAAGGGACGGAACGCTTCAAACAGAAAAAACGAGCAGAGCGAGAGGTACTATGTTTAGTCATTTGTCCCTTTCACACTACATGTCTTATATACAATGACGTTCATGAACACGTATTAATGTGTGGTGTTGCCACTGTTGGAAAAATATTGTAACCGTAAATTTGGTATTATTTTGGGTAGTACGCAATTTGAACAGCATAGTTAATTTTTATTTGTGAAACATATCTAAAATAAAACTCCCGTGATTATTTAGGGTGCATCCGTTTATTATTGTAGTGATATAAAATAAGGAATAAATAAGTATATACGTGTGTTGAGTACTGCTGCCACCTATTCGACGGGTGCTATGAGGCTGATTGGTGACAGCAAGCTAGTCGCCAATAAATTACAAAGCCTCGAGCACCGCCGTAAAGTAGCTTGTCTGTCTGTTTTCTACCGGATATATTTCGATGAGTGTGAGCAAAAGCTTCATGACCTTATTGCACCCTCCCCTTTTTACTACAGGACAAGTAGAAGGACTGCTCACTGCACACTATCACCCCTTCCACGTGGAAATTCCAAAGATTCGAACACAACGATTTGGGTCGTCTTTTATGATACTGTACTGTCCAAGAATGGAACTCCCTGCCATCGTCCTTGTTTCCTGAAAAGTACAATCTAGGCATCTTCAAGGCTAGAGTGAATAGATTTCTTCTAGATCAACGTGTGCGCGATGGGGCCGAAAGGTTCTGGAATGGAGACCACGGACTGGTAAGCGCAGCGTAGGACGTCCACCCACAAGATGGACAGACGACCTAAAAGAGACCGCAGGGAAACGCTGGATGCAGGCCGCTTCCAACCGGCCCTTTTGGAGATCGATGGGGGAGGCCTATGTCCAGCAGTGGACGTCCTATGGCTGAAATGATGATGATGATGAGATCAACGTGTTCCATCCTCGGCCACACCGTTGCTTACCATCAAGCGAGTTGGTGGCCAAACGTAGATCTATTCTGTATAAAAATATAAAAAGTATGAAAATTAATGAGGAATTTGTATCAGTGATTATGTCAACACTAGAAAGGGACAAGTGGCTAAACATGGTACCTCTCGCTCTGCTCGTTTTTCTGTTTGAAGCGTTCCGTGCCTTTGGGTAGTAGGTATCATGGGAGAATGTAACCAAAAACGTCAATGTCAATATAATGTCATGTCAACTTGTCATTATTGAAATATGTATGAAAGAGAAATAGGTTGGTATATAAATAGTACTTTATTTTAAGATGTTGTACTTTTTTTTTTTAGCCTAAAAAAATAAATATACTCTATTTGCTTAAAAAAAAGGTGGCAAAATCTTTTCTTGAGGACCTATACACCGGTCCTCAAGAAAAGGATTTTGATTCATATAAAAGTGTACGCGTACGAATTAGCGATCAACAGCTGAGGTACTATTAAATATGGTTAGTGTCTATCATCCACTTATTTATGTTTATATCATCATCATTTCAGCCTATGTTCCTACTGCTGGGCCACAGGCCTTCACTCAGAGAGAGGATGGGCCCTAATCCATCATGCTGGCCCAGTGTATGTTGGTGAATGACATTATGTCTTTGTGCAGTTTCGATGCCATCGCTCAACAACGGAGAAGGAAAACATTGAGAAGAAACCGTTATGTCCTAACCTCAAAAAAAAGTTTTAAAACGTTTCTATGCAGTGCATGAAATACTGCACCTTTTCGATATAATTATATTTTATTTTCGGTTGTTCATCATCACCATCATCATCATCATCATCAGCCAGAAGACGTCCACTGCTGAACATAGGCCTACCCCTTTAACCTCCACACTGAACCACAGCCTGCCTTTTGCATCTACTGGATGCCAGCGACTCTCACTATGTCGTCGGTCCATCTAGTGAGAGGCCTACCTATATACGCTGCGTCTTCCGGTTCGTGGTCTCCACTCCAGAACCTTTCTTCCCCATCGGTTATCGGTTCTTCGAGCGATGTGGCCTGCCCATTGTCACTTCAACTTGCAAATTTTAACAGCTATGTCGGTGACTCTGATTCTTTGGCGAATAACCACGTTTCGGATTCTATGGCGCAAAGAAATTCCGATCATAGCTCTCCGCATTGCCTGCTGTGTGAAAATTTATTAAAATTATATTTTTTTTGTTATTTTTTTTTATTTAATATTATTATTTTATTATTAATATTATTTTTGACTTTATAATCCAATTAATAAAACAATTATAAAAAAAAATAATTTTTATTCAAATAATAAACTTGACTAATTTAAATAATTTAATAATTGGAAAAATTCTAAGTTTTTCCAAAAGGCCAACAGTTAAGGACCACGTCTCAGTACTATATGTCATCACTGGCAACACACACTGGTCAAATACCCTTGTCTTTAGGCACTTTGGTATCCTGGTTTCGGTTGTTCACCGCTGACTAATCACACAACAAATATTACTTTCTCTAAGTCAAGATCAAACTTGTTATAATTAGGTATCATTAAATAAAATTGTCTTCAAAATTAGTCAGCGCTCAAATAAAATATTGCTATTTATGTTGCTAAAACTATTCATACTATTGTACACAATAAGGTTTTATCAATAAAGACGTCATACTTTTTTAAAGTTCATACAAAAAAAAAGGCAGGCTGTCGTTCAGTAGGTATGGATGGAGTTTAAAAAAGGGGAGGCCTATGTTCAGCAGTGGACGTCTTCTGGCTGATGATGATGACTTATAAAAAAAACACTAAAACAAGGCGATATTTCACTATATAGCTATCTACATAGGACGCATAGAACTTTACAGTCTCACAACCTTTTACAGCCGTCCCAGGATACGTATTTGATTTTCTCAACACACAGATGCATTAATTATCTATTATTTTTCATATGCTAAAATCACACATCGTACGGTTGCGTCGTTGCCAGACACAGGACGGACTGAGTTGACTCAAGCTAGTTAACTTGTTTTTGTATCGTCACACAGACCTCGGTATCTGAGGTAGATTATATATGACATCATTGATTTTACATGCATAAAAGTCGGCTAAAAAGCTACTCTTACGGTATCTTTATCAATAACTAATTTACCTATTGCAGTAATGTAACATTATTTTTGGATATACACTTTTAGTAGGTAGGTACTTTCCTATCAATAATAAACAAAGCACCTATTGTTGCATCATAACATGATGCTGTCATTAAAACTAAAAGTTACATTGGATTATGACTAAATTTATTAATATAAATTTCCTTATTGATGTAACTGTTTGCTTTTCACTGTAGGTTGCATGATGGCATAGTTTTGTCAATATTGTAGGTGCATATCTGTTCCATTTTGTATATAAACCCCTACTGCATCAAAAATTGTCACAGAATCAGTGTGCACAACTGCCATAGATCCTGTGGTGTATCAATAACCCGTAGAAAAATGGCAATGGTAAGTTTTATTAATACTAAAGTTATATGATTATTTACGGGATATTTACCGTGGTAAGGTTGTGAAATGAGCTCCCGATATTTCGGCGCCGTTACATGCACCGTGTTCACGGGACGACTGAAGAATGCGGGTGGTTTGTTGAACAGTTAAAAAGTTAGGTCCAGACATGGGGTCCAGACAAAAAGATATTCCCTTCTTTCTCAGTCTTACCATAGTTTAAAACAGTGTTTTATTAATACTGTTTAATAGGTAATACTTTGTATTTTTTTTCGGGGTGGCAGAACGTGCCGTATTTTCTATTTTAATTAAACAGTTTTCATAGCATTAACAGCGTGAACTAAGTCATAGTCACAGACTTAGTCAAGCTAAGTAAGTAAGATTTCATTCGAAAGTAAGAAGAAAAATATGTTACAATACAAAAAAATTATGCTATTATAACCATATTTGCGGTTGGTAAATTGACCGCGACCTATGTCGATGTCATATTATGTATGTTGTATTTAGGACCCGGGTATGTCCTAAAACTGCGACCAGAATCACCGGAGGATGGGCAGCAGCGTCCTATTAGTACACGGTGAACTTACTGCGATCTCCAAGCCGCCTGCCAAGCGTGGGGATTATGGCAACACCCCTCATTAAGAGGGAGGCCTTTGTCCAGCAGTGGACGTTTAATGGCTGCTGATGTGATTTAGGACACAGCAGTTACCAACGGCAAAGTTAAGTTTGTCGCAATCTAGTTTATCTGTTCGCTAAAGCAATGTTCGGTGATTTCATAATTTATGAACTTCAGTAATGAATTTACATACCTACAAGTATGTACGGGACCCTCGGTGTGCTAATCCGACTTGCACTTGGCTGGTTTTTACAAGCTTTTATTTAACTTGCTCTCATGTTTCTTATGTGTGAGACAAATCTTGCAACTGAATTTTAGACCACAACTGATTGAGCTGAAATTTTGCATACACGTTTAGTTTGGATGACAAGACACGGTTAGCTAAATGACGTCATTCTAAATCCAATATGGCGATCTCCCAAAGATGGTGGATACATTATTTTTTATGCAATCCTTTAATATGGATATCAAATTAAAGGGTTTACTGAGAAGAATACGAAAAATAAAATGACGTCGTTTGAATTCAAAATGCCAGAATCCTAAAAGTTTGTTATTAAAATGTATCTATGTTTCTTTATGTGCCTTTTGTACTGTTACAGATGGGTTCGATCTCCTTGCCGCTGCTGATAATGGTAGCAGGATGTTATTGTAAGTATTTATACGGATTAACGACCTAAAAGAGACCGCTTCCAACCGGCCCTTTTTTTTGTTGTTCCGTCTATACTTTCTCCGACACATGCCGGAGACATTGCTAGATCAAACATTGCATAGCAGTTTACTATATTTTTTAGATTCTCGGCGATAATCACCTTTCATACCTATTATAATTTGATAAACACATACAATATTATACAAGTACACATGATTAATATTACAATTATTGCAGTAGTTTTTTTTAATTAAAAAAATAAAATAAAAAGACCTGCCCTTTTGGAGATTGATGGGGGAGGCCTATGTCCAGCAGTGGACGTCCTACGGCTAAAATGTGGTGATACAGATTAAACTACGGCTTAGGCACATGGGAATATACAGGGTTAATGTTAACATTTAACCATAATTTTAACCAGTATTTGTTTTATGTGCTACATAAATATAAATGTGCTTAATTTTGTTAATAACCTTTTTTATTAACTTATTGAAGCTTAGGTCTTTAGCGCTTAGTTTACAATATATGATTTTTAGTAGTGATTTTCCACGACATTGTTACTACCACTATTATAGACCTATTAATGGCTGTACTTTAAATAACTAATTAAAACGAATGTCTATATTTTTGTGCTGTTGGTCTTGAATAAAGATAACATTAAATTAAATTTATGATAACAACCTCACCCAAGCAACTTTCCCACTTACTACTTAACTTCTCTTATTTCATGACTTTTCACGAGACGTTATGGGCTAGGAACTCAGATCAGACAAACATGGGAGATATGGTAAGGTGGCGAGTCATGCATCGCCTTTAGTCCGACTCCCCTTGCAGAGGAACTTGCCACCCTTTTTTGCTTGTGGACTATTAGTTAATTTCATTGGTGTAGTTACAAGTTTCATGGTGTGCGAGAAAAATTAGCAATTGAGCTGAAAAAATAAGGCGACAAGGTCGTCTGTTAGTTGAATTCGACTAAAGGCATTGAGCCTGATTTACGCCATATGCGTTCGCACCCACCACACCACCTTTCCATATCTCCCAGTAGGTAGAAGTAGGACTAAAGCATAGAAGTACTGCCAATTTAGCATGTTACTTTCTTCACTCATTATGTCAAAATTATTGTTACTTGTACGAAACAAATATATTTTATAACAGGATGTAAAGTTGCAGGGTTGTACACTATTATCAAGTAAAAGGCTAAATACTGTTTGTCAGAGAGCCTTGTACGCTTTGTATATGATGTGACGGGTTCTATGCTCTTTATTGCTTGTGGTTGTATAAAAAATCTATACTAATATTATAAAGAGGAAAGATTTGATTGTTTGTTTCTTTGTTTGCATTGAATAGGTTCCGAAACTACTGAACCGATTTGAAAAATTATTTCACTGTTGGGAAGCTACGCTATCCCCGGGAAACATAGGCTATAATCTATACGCGTGCGGATCTGGGGCGGACCGCTAGTTATTAATATACTAGAGACCTGTAAAAGACTCCAAATGCTACGTACTATTTGACAGAAGGCCTTGTACGGTTTGTAAATCACGTGACAGATTCCATGCTCTTTATTGTGCTCTATATTATGCTAAAATAACTGACAGCATGTATAACATGTAGATTTAATATTGTATGACGTACTTGCAACGTCCGAGCGTGAGGAACTTCAGTTTGTAACATCATAATGTACCACGTCTGCTACAATGAATAATTTTTCTTTTTTTTCATTTTCATTTTCCCTTGTTTGTCTGATCCGAGAGGAACACCAAAGGAGAGTGCATAGTCGCTATCAGGGTTATTAGTCTTTAATATAGTGTATTTATTTTGATATTAATGTGTAAAATTATTTTCACAGGTGCTCCAGGATCCTGGATTGATATTGGTGGAACAGTGGGATACGACAGTCATATAAATGGCACGATTGGTGGACATTTGAAGGGGGACCGAGACGGATTATCCATTAATGGAACTGGCAGAGGTATTATCGGAGCCTCATGGGCACCTACCCTGGTCGCTCGCGGACATGCACAGGTTGGCAGCAAAGTCATAGCTGGCGACGCTTCACTGAAAACGCTTATAGATAATTCCTGGCAACCTGGTTTTCAAGGAGAAATCGGACGCAACAGTAATGGTACTTGGCTATTAGGATTTAACCCAGATTCCCAATTGTACAACAAACTATTGTTAACTCCCACTGTTCAAGTCAAAACCGGTGATGATGCCAGAAAACTCGTTGGATTGCCAGTTGAAAGTGAAAGCCAAAATGTAGCCCCATCACAGGTGAATGGTGCACCAATTGGCCCCTATGCGGCTGGATATCCCTATGGGTCCAATCCCTATATGTACAATCCTTATGCGTACAATCCTTACGCGGCCTATGGCAATATGGCCCCTACTGCTAATGGCGTCCCGAATCCTTATGCATATGCCTATGCCCAAGCCTTGGCTCAATCGCAACTGGCCCAATCGCAATTGGCCCAATCTCAACTAGCCCAGTCTCAACTGGCCCAATCGCAATTGGCCCAATATCAATTGGCCCAATCTCAACTGACCCAATCTAAAATTACCCAATCGCAAGTGTCTCCTAATCCCGCCCCAGAGCAGCTAATCGAACAAGAAACAGAGCAAGAGCAAGTCAAAGCCTAACCCCAAATATAATTTCTGCTCCTAAATACGTTGGCGACAATTTTCTAACGGTAAACTAGCTTTGTAAACGTTGTATTAATGTAAAATGAAAATAATAAATGCATTTAAATCAAAAGTGTCTTGTTTGTCACCTACATATTTAGGTATATTGCTGGTCACTCTTTTAGATGCAAAATAATCTTTGAAAGAAAGCAAAAAAAAAATACATATATTGGTAACCATCGTATAATATACAGAGGGTGTTAGGGGAATACTCTCGAACTCAAAAGAAGATAATTGTACTCATCATTATGAACAACTTTTACTACGGGACCAGCCCTGAAATCGCGAAAAAAATATCAGCTGTTCTATAGAAAACGGTCATTGACTCGACAAAATGTATGGAACAGCTATTTTTTTTCGCGATTTCAGGGTTGATCCTATACTAAAAGTGGTTCATAATTATGAGTACAATTACCTTCTTTTGGCTTCGTGAGTGTTCCCCTTACACTCTGTATAAACATGTCTGCGCAACAGTTGATTTTTAGGTTTTTTGGAGGACCGAAAGAAGTGCGGGGGATTTTGACCTTGCGAGTCTGAGCAATTGGACGTGTGTGCATGTGTATGTGTGCAAACTTTACCTTAACCCGCAAAAAAACTGTACTTCTGTTTTCTTTCAATTGAAATGACACGAGAAGGCACGAAACTTGGATATTCGCCAAAGAACCAGAGTCACCGACATAGCTGTTAAAATTTGCAAGTTGAAGTGGCAATGGGCAGGCCACATCGCTCGAAGAACCGATAACCGATGGGGAAGAAAGGTTCTGGAGTGGAGACCATGAACCGGAAGACGCAGCGTAGGGAGGCCTCCTACTAGATGGACCGACGACATTGTGAGAGTCGCGGGCATCCAGTGGATGCAAAAGGCAGGCTGTCGTTCAGTGTGGAGGTTAAAGGGGGGGGGGGCTATGTTCAGCAGTGGATGTCTTCTGGCTGATGATGATGGAGAAGGCATGCAAATAGCGTGCTCACGCGTTCGATACATCTATAATTTGTAACCTTTCACCCTACCTAAATAAAAACCTAAATAACCTAAAATAACCTAACTAAAATGATTTAATATGAGAAATTACAACTAGATAAATGGTGAAGTACATGATGTAATATATTGATATAGGAATGTATTCATATTGAAATGGCCAAGTGATCGATTAGGTAGGAACCCTTCGTTGTGCTCGCTGTAACCCTGGAATAGAGGCAGGGTGTATCTAGCTTAGAACTACCTACTTCTACGATACAATGTTGTTTATCTACCTGACCTGTAACCATTCTAAGTAATGATACTTAGACAATAGGACTACTAAATTTTAATATATTCTGAAAACATTCAAACCTATATTTCTTAATACTTAAATAAATGTGTGTGTTGATGTTAAAGGATAAGATAGGGCGTGAGTAAATACTATATTAATTTGAAATCTGAGTAAGTGTAGGTCATTTAGAATATTTTAGTACAACTATTATGGCAGCAGAAGATCAGTTTGAGTCATAAGGAAATATAATAGACTTATACTTAGAACTTTAAGAAAATTACTTTTATGTATGGATTTCCCTGAAATCAAGTGGCTAGCTTTATAACTAGGTTCCAGGCCCCGCCTCCGCCTGGAACTATGTGACTCGGATCCGTTTGACTGGACATCACTCTACCACATTTCAGGGGGTGGAAGAACAAAAGGGACGAGAGGTCTCTACCTAGACTATGTGTGTAGTCAGTCATTTCGGATTGTTCTTGGTCCCTAAACTAATCTGTCTGGTGTGGAGGCAGACAGCAGTTTCCTTGCGAGATTCCACAGGGCTTTAGATCAGTAAAATCCTATGGAACCTCTATTGGTACTAATAAATATGTATATAAATAAATAAATATTCCTACTTTAGCGATTCTAAGTGGTTTTCCTAACTAGGATAATGAATATAGTTGTAAGATGTAAATATTTGTGAATTAAAGGTTATTTTAGGTACTGCTTCCAAGTCCAGCATCGACTAAAAAATTCTTAGACAAACATCGTCAACAAGTTTGAAACATACAACTTTAAATACATCTTTCTAGTAAATAAAATCTTTGTCGAAGGATGTCATATCTCCCAGGTTCAGTAGAGATTTAATGACTAAGCTTTGCATTGCTATTAGCTAGGCTCACAAGATTTATTTCCAGAAATTCAGGCTTACAAACATACTTACATACAAATCTTTCCTCTTTATAATATTGTACAGATATTTTGTTACAGGGTTACGCATATATTTTGTACTAAGCGAAAAGATAAACATTGTACTCATTATTATGGTCAAATTCCATGGGGCCAACCCTTAAATCACAAAGAAAAAAACAGCTGTTCCATACATTTTGTCGAGTGTCAATGACCGTTTTCTATGGATCAGTTTTTTTTTGCCGATTTCAGGGTTGGACTCATAGTAAAAGTAGTTCATAATGTCGAGTACAATGACTTCCTCCTCATAAGATAAGCTAGCTTGTCTGGTTCATTTCTCTTAGTTGCATAAAAAAAATCGCTTCAAGCAACCAGAAAAACAAGTTTATCGATCAGCTTGCATTATACGTAAACAAACACCAGAAACAGATCCTAGTTCGCAAAGTTTTTACACGAAACTGGATTGGAGAGCTTATCTTTTGTAGCGATTTCTTTGATGCTCTAGAGTTACGCATCAATCTGAAACTTTTCCAATATCAACTTAAATTTTGATTGAACGTGTTTGTTGTAGGGATGTTGCCGATATAAGAATATCACTTGAAAGTATCGAATACGCATTACTTGGACTAAAAATACCATGGATACTTTGTGCTCGATACTTTGATTAATAAATCATCATCATCATCAGCCAAAAGACATCCACTGCTAAACATAGGCCTCCCCCTTTAACCCCCACACTGAACGACAGCCTGCCTTTTGCATCCACTGGATGCCCGCGACTCGCACAATGTCGTCAGTCCATCCAAAACATGGATATTCGCCAAAGAACCAGTCACCGACATAGCTGTTAAAATTTGCAAGTTGAAGTGGCATTGGGCAGGCCACATCGCTGGAAGAACCGATAACCGATGGGGAAGAAAGGTTCTGGAGTGGAGACCACGAACCGGAAGACGCAGCGTAGGGAGGCCTCCCACTAGATTAATAAATAGTACAGTTGAAATTTAAAACTTTTAACGCATTTATCGCATGCATTTTCCATTACTTTAATTCCTGTCGTTTCGAACACTTTGCAGCACAGCTTTGCAGTATCTGCGGACACAGGCAGACTAGATGACAGATGTCTATATAGAAACGTTATGAAATGAATTACAAGTACCGCCAATGATCTTCCGCAGTTCTGCGCCGGGCTTATGGTTTTAACACATTAATTACATATAATAATCGCAAAAACTAAACAAATATTAAATAATACAGTTTTTCCTTTTAGATAAACAAAGTTCAAAACTTACTAGTTTTAGTGTTACCTTGTATTTTGTTTAGTTAATAAAGGCTACGTAAAAGATAAAAAGCTTTTGTAGCTGTACTACAAAAAAAAAACTGGGTGCAACTAAGTACCTGTCTTTTGTAGGTTAGGTCTACCCGTCAAGTTATTAAAGCTACGTGTAAAAATACGAATAAGTGTATTGTAATTTTGTTCATGAAAGTACATTAAAATATAGCATATATATTATATTCATCCTAATAGATATGCAATATTCTTCGTAACGAACTTTCTTATTTAATTTGCAGAATAACAAGTACCGATACTCGTATCTACAGACTCAGTTATCGTAAACAGCAAGCTCTATTTTCAAGACTTCAGGATCCTGTGTGCGACACGCGGTAACTAAGTAAGTTGAGTAACCAAACAAGACGAGTATAGGCCCACAATGAGCGAGTAATTTACTCGTGCGGCCCGGAACCGTTTAAACTGTCGTTTGGGTGTAACACCGCCCTTATAGTCGGAACTTTTCGTGGCCTTAGTTTATGATCGAATCTAGGAATAAGTTACTCCTTCGGGTTAGTACACAAGATTCTTTGCTCATAAGAATATTAACTATAAGCTTAATATTATAGTAACTACTGTTAAACTTTGCAAAATAAGTATAGCAATAAGTACCTATACTCGTATATACTCAGTCATCGTAAACAGCAAGCTCTATTTTCAAGACTGCAGGATCCTGTGTGCGACACGCGGTAACTAAGTAAGTTGAGTAACCAAACAAGACGAGTATAGGCCCACAATGAGCGAGTAATTTACTCGTGCGGCCCGGAACCGTTTAAACTGTCGTTTGGGTGTAACACCGCCCTTATAGTCGGAACTTTTCGTGGGCTTAGTTTATAATCGAATCTACGAATAAGTTACTCCTTCGGGTTAGTACAATATTCTTATAAAAAAATATTGTACTTTTTCTTCGAAGTGAATGCTTGAGTTTTGGCACCAACGTAATAAGAAAATATGTCACTACAAATGTTATTTTCAAAACTTGTGTGTATTCGAGTGGGTTTTTATTTATTTTGTGTGTAATAAAATGAAGTGAAACGTGGTTTTTCGTGCTATTTCCAAAACCCCGTAGAAGTTTCTAGTAGTCTTTCTGTACTAGTTTACCGGGGGCATGACTTGGAGTTCACCGTGACTTACTTTCTTTAACTTTGACTATGACTTGTTTAAATGTATATCATCATCATCATTTAAGCCATAGGACGTACAAAGCTGGACATAGGTCTCCCCCATCGATCTCCAAAAGAGCTGGTTGCAAGCGGCCTGCATCCAGCGTTTCCCTGCTGTCTCTTTTAGATCGTCTGTCCATCTTGTGGCTAAATGTATATGTAAATGAGAAATATATTATTTAAATACTTGACACGGGCAAATGCAAAAACATTTTAAGTGGCAAATGCAAATGAGTGAAAAATCAGGTGAAAGCAAAAATTTAAAAATAATCTTACCCGACTGCCCAGAACGAGGAATGTTCTGATTTGAATGAAGTGGGCCGATAACTTACGATAATCTTGCTACGTTACGAAATGGTTCATTTTCTTCGATAAACTGACACTAAGTATTTTGAGTAGGGCTTATTGAGAATGCGTCTGGACTTTGCCCGGCTTTTCTGTTAGTCCGATATATTTATTAAAGATGGGAAAACGTGCGCTGCGCTTTCGGAGAGATTTAATTTTACGATCCTAATGCCGTCATTAGACAGAAAATTTCAAATTCTAAAATTGAAACCATATTATCAATTGTGTCAGCGTAGGTAATGACAACAAAAACAACAGTTCTCATTCAAACGACTTGCGGAAGTAAGCTCAGTCGAGTAAAGCATTCACAAAACGAACAGATAGATTCAATACCAGCAAGAAACCTTTCTCTAACAGGAGACATAATTACGTCTCGTATTTTGGTCCTCGAACGTTGGTTAATTATTTTGTCACGTAGGTACGAGTTGCGTACAGAAAATTATTTCGGCGACAAGCACGCGCTCTAATTAAAAACTTCGCTTCACTCATCA
Organism: Agriopis marginaria; assembly: GCA_932305915.1. Classification (NCBI taxonomy): domain Eukaryota; kingdom Metazoa; phylum Arthropoda; class Insecta; order Lepidoptera; family Geometridae; genus Agriopis; species Agriopis marginaria. Next base: position 9,738,789 of record OW029933.1, read on the forward strand.
TACCAACGTTCAAAGAATGAATCCACGATATCATAACTGAAATTAGCTGTCGAGGGAAACCAGCGAGACGCGCGACCTTGTCACGTGTGTTGTTTTACAATTTTGCTCGCTCCGCTCACGCCCCGCCGTCCCTTCCAAAGTGTATTCCTCTAAGTTACTCGTATGCACAATTAGACGGCGGCCGTCCTGCATCAGTTTTTAATTAACTCAAAGAAGCATCCCGCAGCTTCGTTGGCAAGTTTTAATGAATTTTACTAACAGCAGAATATGAAACTGTAACTTTAAGGAAAACTTACAAACCATTTTACTTGTATGCTGGCGTTTGTATTTCCCGTGTTTTGTTTAGCGTGATAGTTGATATTTTTCGCTCGACTGCGACCAGTGCCAGTGCGCGCGGTCGGGCTCTATTAATTATGCTTTTCTGATACTTTGTGTTGGTTGTGACAGATAAAAAAATCATGCTTATTTCGAACTTTATAAGATTTTTATTTCGTCAAAAGAATTTACAAATTCAAAACACAGTATTAATAGGTAGTATGTGTTATATCACCATTGAGCGTAGTTTAACCAACAATAAATTAACTAACAAAACCATCAAATCTGAGTTAAGGTGGTACGTTTCACCTATGGCGGGAAATTCAAATTTCAAACAGTTTTATTGTCTTATTATAGAAACTGACGTGGTTTTCACACATTTTATTTATATTACACATTTTATTTTAATTATATAACATTAACACTACAGTAAAAAGTCAAACTTAGTAGGTAGATGTATAACATTTTGTCAGAATATGTGTATTAAAGATAATAATATCATTGATTTTGTTATTGAAACTGACGTGGTTTTCACACATTTTATTTACATTACACGGAAATTACTCACGTAAGATTAAGCCGGTTACTCCGACTATAGTTTCAACCGCATTAGACGGTCTTTTTCAAGGTGAATGCGCGCGCGCGGCTGCGTCTCACTTTGCACTGTAACCGGCCCCGTGTAATAAAATGTCTATTCATGCAAGCGGCCCGTGCCGTGTATTGTTTACTAAAGCATAATATGCTATAGTACGAAAAAGAGAAATTTCAGTCAAATATAAAAAAGAGTTGAAGCAAAATTCTAATAAAAGAAAATGTTTTTTCTTGTAAATTGTAGTGTGCTGTGGAAGCCGATGAAGCTATTTCCACATCAATATTGAAAAAATATTGTTTCCCGCTTGTACCTACTCGTATTTTCCTCCGACACCTGCCAATTATTTTTTATCAAACTCAGGATAGTAATCCAAAAACATTATTCCTTTTACAGGAAATTGAAAACGTTAGTAATGGTTAAATTATTCATATGTTGGGGCGATGCTTCAATACAGCCGTTATTTTTGTAATGATACGACACTGGTAATTCGTTTTTGAATAATTGTTTTTTGAGTGAAAATATTGGAGGTGAGTTCAAGATGATTAGTTTGTGTTTTTTTTTTTGATATTTTCAATTAGTACCGTACAAAGACGAATTACACTAATGATAGGAATTTCATTAATATTAATTGATAAGAAATAAATCGAATAATCATGTCACCACTAAATGATTAAATGTCATACAAAAAAATTACAAATATAAAAAAATTGTGTTAGAACGACATACACAAGGTTATAAGCATGGGGTATACCTACTTAGAAATTATAAGGTTTTTTTATTGGGATACGGAACCCTAAAAAGGGTCATTGTAGTGATCATCAAAATGCGATGTGTGTTTGTGTGTGTGTGTATGTATGTAATTATGTATGTTTTCTATCGGACTGCCAGAGCGGGCACGAAAAATCGACATCGTTTTATGGTTGATATTCCGAAAACCCGTACGAAGCGCTTTGATTCCACATTTATTGTGCGAACTGCTAGTTTGTGGAATTCGCTGCATGAATGAGTGTTCCCCGTCAGTTACAATCTGGGTTTCTTCGAGTCGAGAGTGAATCGGTTTCTTCTAGGCAAGCGTGCTCCATCGTAGACCGCATCGTCGCTTAAAATCCGGTGAGATGGCGGCAAACGCAAGCCTATTTATAAAAGAAAAACTATGGACTCCGAAACTTCTAGATCGATTTTGTCGGGACTTTCACTGGTAGATAGCTGACGTTATAAAATTAATCCCCGCAGGTGAAACCGCGGGCCGCATCTAGTTATCAATGACATTTACATGGGACCAATCTTTAAAAAAATAAGTGTTTCTTAGACAAATTTCATTCACACTCAACGAAATGTATGGAACAGCTGATATTTTTTCGCGTATTCAGGGTTAGTCAAATAGTAAAAGTTGTTCATTACAGTGTCCCCTCCTTTTGCATCAGTACACACCAAGATTACTTATAACCCTGTAATTTTACGGACTGTTTGACGCGAATGGCTTTACGCTCGTTGTATGAAACCGACCTTCTGTACCTATTTATTTCGTGCTATTGGTTATAAATCGGTTATATATAGCGTACTGTTTCAAACATATTCAAACCACTTTATGTCCACAGTAAAGTTTAGTAACAGTAAGATGTCCATCTCTCGAGATAGTAAAAACTACGCACTGTTTAAGCCCCTCTAAAATATGGAAAGCGCCCCAAATAAGGCGTAAACCTGCCCGATAATAATAGTGGAAGTACTTGATATAACATTTAGGAAGAATATAAAGTTTTACATCTTTGTATATAAAAGTTTTATTTTGTTTGCGTTGTTGGAGCCGGGAAGATTTACATTTTGAAATGGGAAACAACTTTGTTTATTGGTAGATTTTAGCTGTACATATTACGATTACTGGCTACGATAGAAAGAAAAGAAAGAAAGAAAGAAAACATTTATTTAGCGCACAAAACACTACAACATCAACATTACAAACAGAAACAACAAAATAATAATACAATAATAGTAATACATGTGAAGTTGTCGCTGTAGTGTCCAGTGTGACAAAAAACGGCAGTCATCATCATCATCAGTAGCCATTAAACGTCCACTGTTGGACAAAGACCTCCCTGTTAGAAAGGGGTTTTGCCATAATCCTCACACTTGGCAGGTGGCTTGGGGATCGCAGTACGTTTACCGTGTGCTAATAGGACGCTGCTGCCCATCCTGCTCCCGTGGTCCTGGTCCCAAATATAGGACATACCCGGGTCCAAAAAATAAAAAGGGCTTTTGTGTAAAAAGGGCAGTCAGCGATAATGCTACAGATTTCACTGCAGCGCTGATTTTCAGCACTGACCTAGCTAAGATAGCTAAGTAGCCGAGTGGTTGGTGCGTTTGATTTCCAATCCGAAGTGTGTGGGTTCAAATCCCAACAATGAGCTTGAAGTGTCGATGAAGGAAAACATTTTAAGGAAACCATAGCGTACTTTCTAATGCTCAGTTGGCTAGCTACCATCCTCAAGTTGAAATCTGTCGCCGGGTACCTAACGGTGTTTATGGCAGTATCACTTGAGAGCCAGTTCCCATTGCAGGCTTGGCGTGTTTACCATCTTGGACCACAGTGTCCATCATTTTCCATCGGGTGAGATTGTGGTTGCTCGGTCGTATTGTGAGTCGCTGGCATCCAGTGGATGCAAAAGGCAGGCTGTCGTTCAGTGTGGAGGTTAAAGGGGGAGGCCTATGTTTCAGCAGTGGACGTCTTCTGGCTGATGATGATGATGATGATGATTAGATTGTGGTCAGACGGTAACGTATTCCGATGTAAAAAAAAAAGCTGCGTACCTGTAGGCTCCACTCTAATTTACCACACATATAAATATTAATACATACTATTTATTATATATATTAATACACAGTACATAATCTAATAATATAATATTTAATCGTCAATATCGGATGCAATGGAAACACGCCATTCGCGCAGCGCCCATTGTTCTAACGTCGAGCGAGCGGCCGCAGTTTAGTAAAGAGTTAGTACGCGGCCAACCCGGCGCGGACCGGTTACTTGCCCGCGCGGCGACCGCTCCTCGCGCGCCCTCTGTAGCCAGTCTGTTTGAGATAGCGGAACTACGCGCGTGTCGCACCGATCGCATACTTAATACTAATTCCTTCCGATAACCCCATATACCTACCCAGCATGCTAACAGCATTACCACCCTCAATGTCAATGCTCAAAGCCAGAAAAACGCTAGTATTTTAGTCATGCGTTGCATAAAGTTGCACTAACAAGGCGTTTGATTTATTGACCTGAATACTATTAAATAATTTCATGTTACAGTACGAGTATGTGCAAGCAGGCTACAGAATACTATTACTCCTACGGAGAAGCAGACATAATATTCCAAGATATAAATCACAAACGTCATCACGCCGCCCGACTTCATGCCTCGATGTCACTTGCAATATTGCAGGGGCTTTACGCCCAACTCCTAACGCGGTCACTAACTAATGTTAAAACCGCGCAGTTCGGAAAATCACGCGATTTTGAACCTTAAAGCGCCCAGATACGGGTTGCGGTCGCGCAAATTTTTTTCGTCATCTAAACTGGATTGCTTTAAACATCTAGGCGTAAGGCCCCTGGACCAACCAAACACATTGCCACACACATTAACGTATCATTCACATCACAGACGCATCCGCTCGCATCACCAAAAAATTGCTCTGAGTTTGTTCCATTCTCGACCTTATTGCAAACAAAAACTTAAAACTGCCAAAGTATTTCTTTCATAAAAAATATTTACAGTAATATTAAATACTTATTTTACGTAATAATACGGAACCCTAAAAACAACTACTAACTGTTCTGTATTAATTCGTAACAATATCGTAAATAATCACAATCTGTTACAAAAAAAAAAGTATTAAAATTCCTTACCTAGCCTACCTTAAGGCTGCGTATAAGGCAAGAAAAATTTCTGATTTCACCCGCGCGTCTCGCATCACCCGCATTAGTGTGAAACACAACCACGACAGTGCGGCAGTCGCGCGCAGCTAAAGTGTACACAACTCGCGCACTCGACCTTGTAAAGCGGCAAGGAGCAATAACACACAGGATAAGCAGTGTTGGTGCACTTGGTGTTTTGGCGATTAGCTGAGTTCGGTCGCGGCGCGCAAAACCGTAAATTGTTTATTTCACTTTTCAAAATTGTATTTGTTATTTATTTTTAGGTTTTCTACAATATAAAAATAATAAAGTATATAAATTAAATTGATATAACCTAAATAAATTCTCTAATTAAAATATTACGCTGGAGACAGTTTCAGAAAGCTAAACATTAAACTAAACTAAACTAAACCAAACCGAACCGAACCGAACCGAACCGAACCGAACCGAACCGAACTGAACTGAACTGAACTGAACTGAACTGAACTGAACTAAACTAAACTAAACTAAACTGAACTATGCTATGCTATGCTTTGCTAGGTTGAACTTGCCGGGATAAGACCAAAAAACCCAAAAACCTCGTGGCACGGGGTACCCGATCCCGGGTCATATCTCCTTAACCAGACCTTTAAACCAATAAATATTTAGATTTTTACTTTTGAAATCAGTGAGAAATACATTTAAATAGAAATAAAGAGGGGTGAAAACCACCCCCTACCACGCCCAAATTTTGGCTCGAGGTAGTAATGCTCATTTTAAATTTTAGTAATTTTTTTGCAGATTTTTTTTAGGCTGTGGTTTAGGAAATATAACTAGTTCTAGTTTTTAGTTTATATTATAGTCTAAGTCAGGTCTTTTGATGACCTGAAATACCCGGCTCCTCAAACATTTTGTCCCAGGTCAATCCAGGCAAGAATAGTTAGCTTCACTGGCTATCCAACGATAGGTCATTTAGTATTTTAAGACTTGTAGGTACATAGTAACTTGAGTTACTAAGTAGCGAGGCGGACCCAAAATACCCGATTTTTTTAAGGTCCATAACTTTGGACACAAAGGTTCAATCAAAAATCTGACGTCATAGGCATCATTTTTTCTGGCAGACGAAGACGTTAAACTCAAAACCTCGGCTTTAGGACCTAACCCTAAAGACCCCAAATTGTGTTTGAAATTACGTAACCGGAATTTCATGTTAAAAATAACAAAATTTTTCAACACAAAAAATTCAGTGGTGTAATAAATAGACTATAAATATTTTTTTGGCTTTCTACTCTCACAATTTCAGGAAATAAATAATATATTAAAAAAAAAAAAATGTGTTTATTTAGTTGGTAGGCATAAATAATAATAAAATAGAAACACAGTAAACACACGTGTGTAGAAAATAAAAAGACGCGTCTGATAAGCCCAAATTCGGCTATTTTTGTGCAAAGGATGCCTTTCAAAATATTAAAGCGCAAAAATCCGGAAAAATTTCGTAATTTTTTTCAAAAACCATCGATTATCTCAGAAACAGTACGTATTTTTGTAAAAAAAATTGGAAATGGGATGTCAATCCGGACTATAGTTTATAACATTTCCTGAAACTTTCCCCCCCCCCCCCCCACCTCCCAATTTTTTCAAAAATTTCGGAGCGTCAGAGACAAATTCTGACCGGATTTTGTGTATAGATCAAGACTTGGTCTTCTTACCCGGACCCCCCCTCACCAAAATCCCACACACTACCCCAAAATTTTAAAAATTTTAGAAAACTTTACCGGATCTTTCCACATGCCATCAGTAGCCCACGGACATACCCCCGCCCGCCTTCAAACAACTTCCGTAAATGCATGCTATGCTATTCTATGCTATGCTAAGCCATGCTATGCCATGTTATGACATGTTATGCCATGCTATGCCATGCTAAGCCATGCTGTGCCATGCTGTGCTATGCTGTGCCATGCTGTGCCATACCGTACCATACCATACCATGCCATGCCATGCCATGCCATGCTATGCTTTGCTATGCTATGCTATGCTATGCTATGCTATGCTATGCTATGCTTTGCTATGATATGCTATGCTATGCTTTGCTATGCTACGCTACGCTACGCTACGCTACGCTACGCTACGCTACGCTACGCTACGCTATGCTTTGCTATGCTATGCTATGCTATGCTATGCTATGCTATGCTATACTATACAATACTATCCTATACTATACTATACTTTGCTATACTATACTATACTTTGCTATACTAAGCTATGCTATGCTATGCTATGCTATGCTATGCTATGCTATGCTATGCTATGCTATGCTATGCTATGCTATGCTATGCTATGCTATGCTATGCTATGCTATGCTATGCTATGCTATGCTATGCTATGCTATGCTATGCTATGCTATGCTATGCTATGCTATGCTATGCTATGCTATGCTATGCTATGCTATGCTATGCTATGCTATGCTATGCTATGCTATGCTATGCTATGCTACGCTATGCTATGCTATGCTACGCTACGCTACGCTACGCTACGCTACGCTACGCTACGCTACGCTACGCTACGCTACGCTACGCTACGCTACGCTACGCTACGCTTTGCTATGCTATGCTATGCTATGCTATGCTATGCTATGCTATGCTATGCTATGCTATGCTATGCTTTGCTATGCTATGCTATGCTATGCTATGCTATGCTATGCTATGCTATGCTATGCTATGCTATGCTATGCTATGCTATGCTATACTATACTTTGCTATACTATACTGTACTATACTTTGCTATACTATGCTATACTATGCTATACTATACTATGCTATACTATGCTATACTATGCTATGCTACACTATACTATACTATACTTTGCTATACTATACTATACTATACTTTGCTATACTATGCTATGCTATGCTATGCTATGCTATGCTATACTATACTTTGCTATACTATACTATACTATACTTTGCTATACTAAGCTATGCTATGCTATGCTATGCTATGCTATGCTATGCTATGCTATGCTATGCTATGCTATACTATACTATACTTTGCTATACTATACTATACTTTGCTATACTAAGCTATGCTATGCTATGCTATGCTATGCTATGCTATGCTATGCTTTGCTTTGCTATGCTATGCTATGCTATGCTATGCTATGCTATGCTATGCTATGCTATGCTTTGCTATGCTATGCTATGCTATGCTAGGCTATGCTATGCTATGCTATGCTATGCTATTATATGCTTTGCTATGCTATGCTATGCTATGCTATGCTTTGCTATGCTATGCTATGCTATGCTATGCTATACTATACTATACTATACTAAAATAAACGAAACACGCGAAAGCCCGTTGGTCCAGTTGGTAGTGAACCTACCTTCTGAGCTTGGAGGCGTGGGTTCGATTCCCACCTAGGACAAACAGTTATGTGATGAACGTTTGTGTTTGTTTTATACCTGGTTGTTAATAACTATAATCTATTTAAGTATGTATGAATTATTTAATTAAATTTCATTTAATTTATGAAATTATTAATTAAAAAAAAAAAATGTGAATTATTATTATATTTTTTTATTCAACAAAAATTATATTTTACTTAATAATTTTGATTTTTAGTAGTCTTTCTGACTGTCTCTCTCTCTCTCGTTCTATCTCCACACGAAACACATAGACTCTTGTAACTATATTACCGAGCCTACATAATAATAGATGCCCTAATGACAGATGGCCTAGTCGTATTAATACCTGTAATTTTTTCATAGTAGCTTTACCTAGTCTGTGCTCTAGGTCATTGGTAACACTTGGTTGCCGCATCAAATGGTCACGTTCGAGCCATAGATTTTTTATGTTATCCATTGTTTGAAAATACAGTAGGTGTTGATATAATCGCACTCGGAAGATAAATCTAGGCGAATAGCAAGCGCGTGCGTCCTTCCCCGTTGGAGCATAGTGCGGTACTGAGGTTGAACGGAGCATGTTTCGCCATTTAGATACAAAGCGCAACAGAATAAGGTTGAATATCGGACTTGCTGTTTGACCGAATAGTTGCTTAGAACTAAAGGACGTAAGTCTCAAATCGAATATAATTTATTATGAGAGTACTAATTAATCTAGGTAAATTTTGTCTTAGCACTGGAAAACAAACTATATTTTCCTTCGATGAGTATTTATTTTAGATATGTGACTGAAGTTCTATCCAAGAAAAAATCAAAAAAATCAGCAAAAAGGCACCATTTTGAAAACACTAAAGTATCGAGTAAATATCTTGCTATTATGTTTCTGTCTTAGTGCCGGAAAGAAAATGAATTGAAAAATCACATATATCAATTATTACGTTGATAGGATATTTGGTTTAGTTAGAATATCATGGCAAATTAGCATAAAATTTCGGAGGCCCCCTTTTAACTACCTTATTTAATACTCCTTTTTGCAAGTATGCACATTACTGACAAAATTAGAGATGAACCGAATAGCTGTTACCAGACACCGAATACCCAGCCAATTAACCTTGAAGCCGGATAGCCAGATACTAGGCTAGCGGAAATCCGGCTGAACATTGTCGATTGACCGATTGTACGACCGGGCAGGATCGTGGTCCTGAAAAGCTGGTCGCAGTAATAAACCATTATTATTTCAAACTCTAGCTAGTTACGTCAAATTGCCCAATAGGTCCAATAGGTACCCCGTTGGTCCAATCGGTAGTGAACCTAACTTCTGAGCTTGGGGCGTGGGTTAAATTCCCACCTAGGACAAACATTTATTAAATGTGATGGACATTTGTGTTTGTTCTATATCTGGTTGTTAATACATATTTTAAGTATGTATTTAAAACTATATATGCACATTACTGACTGACTGCTAGTCTGTACTAGCAAACATTTTTGTTTTGTTCTTCAAGTAAAATCATGCCTATATACTATTTTAATTAAAAAAAATAACTTACTTCAAACTAAAACTAAAAATCAAAACTCAAAACCAAAAGTTAGACCAGTATTTCGCCTAACTTTAGTCGTGTCCACAAACAGCACGGTTGGTAGGATTTCGTGATATTTGTTATATTGTAACCGTTTGACAATCATAATGTAAACGCAGCGGTCGCAGTGTCGACGCTGCGGTCGTGCGGCGGTCGCGCGGCGCCGCACCGCACGCAGCGATGTTCTTTCTCGTTTACATTGTTGTCATGTTGTAAAACATTGGCCTTAAATTACTGTAATGTATTTAAATCTTATGGACAATTCAAAAAAATTACGACCAGCAAGTTTTTTATTTTTTATTTTTGCAAACACAGTCATCGGACCCCAAACTAAGCAAAGCTTGTAATATGGCTGCCAGAGACTGATATACATACATATATATTTTTAAACACATACTTAAATATATATTAACTACCAGATATAGAACAAACACAAATGTTCATCACTTGAATGTTTGCCCTAGGTGGGAATCAAACCGACACCCCCAAGCGCAGAAGGCAGGTTAAATATTCGTACCTGTGCCTGCCCTAAGGCTGCCGTAGCTTAGTAGATAGAACGCTCGAGGCGTGTACTCGATGGCGCAGGTTCGAGTCCTGCAAATTTTTAATTGTCTATAACATATAAATAGTAAATCATCAACTGTTGACAACACTTCAATTAATATAAATATATCTTTATTTAAATGTATCTTAAAAATGGGTAAGTACTTACTTAGACCTTCAAAGGTCTATAAATGATACTACAAAATGAGTCATTTTCAAAAACTTTTATGCATATCCTACTAATATTATAAACGCGAAAGTTTGTATGTATGGATGCATGGATGTTTGTTCATCTTTCACGCAAAAACTACCGAATGGATTTTAATGAAAGTTAACAATAATATAGCTTATACATTAGAATAACACATAGGCTATAACGAGTGGTAGTAGCGAGGCCGAAGGCAGAGTTCTACGCGTACGAAGTAGCGAGTTTCAGCTAGTACTACATATTTTCAAAAGATAATTTATTTTTGCAGAGTATTATTGTTATTGGTATGTAAAAGGCTCTATAGGACATCATACGCTCTTTCAAAACTGAATAGGGTTGTTGACAGGCAAACTTTACAGACGGTTTATCATGCACATGCTGCTTCAATTTTGCGCTATGGTATCATGTTTTGGGGCAATTCAACCAATAAGAGAAAAGCTTTTATAGCCCAGAAAAGGTGCGTACTAGTAATCTTAGGATTAAAACAATTAAACTCGTGTATGGAACATTTTCATCAACTGAAAATACTAACCATGCCATCCATGTATATATACGAGGTAGCGGTATTTGCTAAAACTCACTACTATCTATTTAAGCCTAAAGAGTTCTGTCTAGTCTTCTGAGTACAAGTATCTTTGGAATGCTCCCAATAATTTATAACTAAATTCCAAAAAATATAAGGGCTGAGGATGACATTAACCTTTTTAAAACAGCTCTAAGTAAATTATTATTAGAAAAGACCTATTTATTATACCATTGACGAATACTTGAAGGATAAAGATCTTAATTAGATAGAGAGAAAAAAAGTTACAGTGACTATTGATGTAAGGAATTGTGACATTTATTTTCATCCTATAATTTAATTTAACAAGTATGTATTAATAGTAACAAAATTGTTAATGTAATTAAATCATATGTAATCTTAAGGTATCTATCTATACCTACTTGCATGTTTATATAGCTTGTTCGACCTACTCTCGCAAGGAATAAAATTATTTTATTCCTTGCGAGAGTAGGTCGAACAATTATTATGATGTTATAATTAAATTAAGTACACTACCTCAGCTATATAAACATGCAAGTAGGTATAGATAGATACCTTAAGATTACATATGATTTAATTACATTAACAATTTTGTGAATTATGAATTATTTTTATTATTTCGACTAAATTAATAAATTAATAAATTTCGAATTCGCGCCAAAAACACGCACGCGATGCCGTCTGCTCATAACCGAACGTCACCCATAAGAACACAAAACTTTTACCGATCTTTCGAAATTGGTGTTTGTTTTTATATTCGTGACGTCATTCGTTTTGATTGGCGTTTCCCTTATCATGGTGGATTGCTGTACTTTATGTGTCATTTTATCAAAATACTATCGGACCCGGCAGACGTCGTCCATGTTTTTTTAATGCCATAGTTGTCAAACAAGCAGACGGGCTGCCTGATGGTAAGCAGTCACAGTCACCTATGGATACTTGTTACACCGGAGGCGTTACAAATACGTTGCTGACCCTTTAGGACTCTATTAACTCGCCTTTTGAAAATACCCATGTTGTAGCTATTATTTATGTTGTAGCTGCAGTGCAGGTATCGTTCTTTATCGATCATCAAATTCGATAAAATGCCATAGAATTGATCATAGCGAGTACTGATTAAATGGCATTTTATCGAATTGGACGATCTCAACTGTCAAATTTGAAGATCGATAAAGAACGGTACTTGCACTGCTGATATTTTAAATTTAACATTATTGCAGCTCCCACTTTACGAAATTTACAGCGAGTAGGTGGTCAAACGGAGACATATCCGCTTAAAAAAAATATGTATGAAAAAAAGTATTGTATTAAATATGTATGTTGTCAATTGTACAGCAAATAAAATTTACCAACAGCAGCGCCTGCAGCGCCACCTACAAGTACAATTTTATTTTCAATCCATCCAGGAACCCATTGAAATATACACACAAAATTTCATCCAAATTTGTCTAGCCGTTTAGGAGGAGTTAGGTGGTATATATTAATATATATGAAGCCGTGGTAGCCCATTTGGGAGACCGCTAGACTTGAGGGCGTGAGGTTGCGGGATCAAACCCCGGGCCCGTACCAATGAGCTCTTTGGAGCTTATGTACGGATTTTCATACCACTGGCTTTTCGGTGAAGGAAAACATCGTGAGGAAACCTGCATACGTACGGAGAAGGAATTCAATGAAGTATGTGAATCCACCAACCCGCACTGGGCCAGCGTGGTGGATATGGCACAATCACCCTTTCGGGGGTAGCTAAAGTCCAGCAGTGGACTGTTAAAAGGCTGATTATGATGATGATGATGATTAATATATATATACATTTTGCTTATAAAATAAAATTGAATAAAATCTATCAGTTATTCTCTTCATCCGAAACGTGGACATTCGCCAAAGAACTAGAGTCACTGACAGCTGTTAAAATTTGCAAGTTGAAGTGGCAATGGGCAGGCCACATCGCTCGAAGAACCGATAACCGACGTGGGAAGAAAGGTTCTTGAGTGGAGACCACGAACCGGAAGACGCAGCGTAGGTAGGCCTCCCACTAGATGGACCGACGACATACTGAGAGTCGCTGGCATCCAGTGGATGCAAAAGGCAGGCTGTCGTTCAGTGTGGAGGTTAAAGGGGGAGGCCTATGTTCAGCAGTGGACGTCTTCTGGCTGATGATGATGATGATGATGATTCCCTTCATTCCTAAATTGATGAAAATGAATAATCTCGATTTATACGAATATCTCAAGGGTCACAGAAAGTGGATACGTATCTATAATTTTTTTTTCAATACTTAATCATAAAGTAAGTCTTCAGAGACAACTTAGATTATTTTTATCCGAACATAAAGTTTACCCAATTTCGCTTCTATTCAGATAAAACAAATTAGATTTCATAAAACTTTTTCACTCTAGATTTTATTTACAAACTTTTAATACGTTCCCGATTTCAAGAGAGGTATCTACGTTTCAATCTTCAAATAAATATTTTTCGTCCTTAGGTGGCGGTCATTTGCAAAACAAGAAAAAAATAATTACACGACCAATTCGGTACGAAGCTCATAACTACTGCTAGACAGGTTTCGATCAAACCAGAAGTGAGAATCACCGCTTTGAAACCGGATTTAAAAAACCGCCCAAGTGCGAGTCGGGCTCGCGCACTCAGGGTTCCGTACCACCTCATAAATTAGTAATTACTAAAGTACAAAAAGACAACATTACGCCCAGGAGGTCACCCCATCCATCCAAGTACCGAGCGCGCCCGACGTTGATTAACTTCGGTGAACAGAAATTTGTTATCGACTCGCACTTGGCCAGTATATATTATTTGTTGTTTCACTATAATCATACCAAGTTTGACGCTTGTACGTATTACCGTTCTTACACCAGAGCAAATACAAAAATATGTTAAAAAAAGTTTGTTGTATGGGAACCCTTTTTATTTTTACTTTATTATTATTACTTAGTTAATCCACCGTAACATTACACATTCTGTGAGATTTTCCAACTTAACGTTAGTTTGGTGCCGCACTAGCAGTTGTCCGTAAGGCCCCAAGCCTAGCTACATAAGGACAATAAATCTGTTTGAAATTTAAATTTCCCACCATAGGTGAAACGCCACCTTAAGTTTTAGATAAGCCTGCTTCCTTGCAAAACAGTGTTGGAACCTCCATGCAATGAATGCACCGCTAGGATTAATGAGCAGTGAGCACTGGCGTTTGTACATAGAGGTAATTTTTCTGTTAAAAATGTGTTTAAGTTTTGAAATTTAAAAAATCTCTCTTCGGGCAGTTTACTGCTTCACTATGAACGATAACTAAGCTCTCCTAACTTATTTCATCAGTTCAGATACTCCTAAAATATTAGAGCTTAAGAGAATCTTTTGAGATGACCCTCCAAACTTTACCTATTAAAGTATACTTTATCCCAATTCAATTCAAAAATCTCCCGCCATTTCTATAAATAACTATTTCCAAGACATATTCCGAACACTTTACAATTTTTCGCTCAGTATATTTGTACGGCAACTCATAAAACTTGACTTAGCCTGCTTAGGCTCTCGAGATATATTGGGGAGGTGATATTGAAAATCCGACTTGCACGCCGTATTTGGAGATCACTTCAAGCCGAACGTATGAAAACGTCGGGGAATTGAAAACGTGGAGAGCGAAACGAGCAAAACGCATCGCCTGTGGTCCCTGGGAGCCTGGTATTTACTTGGAAATATAATCTTTCATTTCTTTAAAGATTTCCGACAAGTACCGACCGCCCCCGGTGTTGCTTAACATTGGTGATTGTACGAGGAACGGTGGTGAACAGAAATCGCCAACTCGTACTTGGCCAGTATTTTTTTTCAGGCACGAATATGAAAAGAGGAGCACAAGTAAATAAACTCTAATGCAGTTAGTCACTGTTTTTTTAATGATTGATTATGATTGACAACTCATCTGATGTTAAGGCGAGGTTTTACCACTTTTAAGCAACGCTTGTAACTACAGATGACCATAAGGCTTAATATTTTGTATTAAAGTCGCATTTAATGGAGCAAAACCATGGCGCTTACACACAGTCGTGCGTTTCACTAATTATATTTCTGAAGTTTTTCTCATACTTTTTCGAAAAGTGTAGCTTAATGTAAATGTACCTTTAGGGTTCCCTTCACAATTATTAAATCTGTATATTAAGATATCGTAGAAATCATTTAGTGAATATGTATTTGAATGAATCCAAAGAAACGGAGAAAGGACAAATTCGTGTTACTTTTTTTTTCTATCGAGCGAAATGTCTTTATTCTTGATTCGGTCTTCGCGGTTTCCTAAATAAAATATAATTTTTTGAATTAACACCCGTTCTTAACTAAACAAAATACAAGCTAAAACTAAAACTACAAATACAGTTAGACTGCCCATATACCGTTGAAGGTCTAAAGACAATCCAAATGCTCAAATGTAATATGAATTAACACCATTTTTATATTTTTAAACTAACCATGGAAGTAGACAAATTAAATCTAGAATGACCAATATTGTTAAAAAGTGGAAAAAGAAAAAGATAGTGGGAAAAGAGGGACTTAAGGCTACGCTCTACGGCTAGAGCTATATTTTCGCACGTTTTCAACAATTTTAAAGATAAAAAATCACTGATTAGGAATATAAAAAAACTTGAGAAAACATTGATACAAACATAATTCCTGAAATATATCTGCTGCAAAAACTTGGCTTATTTAATTTTAGGAACACAAAATACTGGATTGGATTTTTCTCTTAGGCCTTTACCACACGAGGCCTATACTTGAAAACTTAATTTACAATCCGTAGAAAAATGTGAATCTTGTATAGCATGACTACTAAAACCCGAATATTTATGGGTAATGCTAAACAGATATTGATAAAATTTGAAAAAAAAAAGAAAGAAAGAAAGAAAATACATTCATTTGACATTGCTTCAAAAAACATTATATCTACTAAAGGATTGAAACGTTCACCAAGTGAAGCTTGGTGAAGTTCTACCTAGCAGTGGGTAGGAGTTTCAAAAGAAAGAGTTTAAGATAGTATAAGTTAAGATTTAATCAAGCAAGAATGAATTTACAGGAGACTGAGGGTCGTGTGAACTCGGAAGGTGATGGCGATAAAAAACGTGTTGGTCCCTTGTTTTGAGACTTAGCTTGAAGAGCTGGGGCGCCGATCGCCGCGTGGCTCGTAGGGTGTCCGCAGGGCAGCGCAGCGACGAGACGGCTTCGTGAGCTTTTTCTCAGGCGTGACCGGAGTGCGGTCTGCGCGTAGTAGTTCCAGAAGTTTGTGCGTGGCCGGAGTACGACCGACGTAGTAGAAGGGAAGTAGACGTAGCGTCACGACAGCGTGGCGACTCGTACGTGGTCGGAGAATTGGCGTAGAGGGTAGGAGCCTGAAATGCGTCGAAGAAACTACGCATGAGGATCAGTACTCAAGAGCCGCACGGCCACGTCGTGTGAGACCCCGAAGATAACGGCAGATCGGACTAGGCCCCGCCTCACATGACGTGGTACCGGCGTTAAAACACAGTTTTTGATCGGAAGGATCCAAGATTACAGAATGCTTTAAGAGCTTAGAACACAATTATATTAGAATGTAAGTACGGCGCGCGTCCACATCCGCAGATAGTACGGATATGAAACGCACTTGCACTGCGTTTTAGAACACAGGTGGCCTGATGATAATTCAATTGACAAATAACGATTAGCATTATTTGTCGAGACAGATTTCACAATTAACACATTTAAAAGGCATCTCACGGAAATAACTTACCCGATTGAAGACGGGCTAACAAGTTGATTGTAAGATATAAGGTTAAGTTCTGAGCGACTTTCTCACTGGAGTACATCTGCACGTATGACCCAGTTTTTATTTCGAGTCCTATATATAGGCTATTCCTTCTAGAAAGAATACGATATTTATATACCCGAATCTTTAAAACTGTAGTTTTTTGCAATTCCTTTGTCTTAGAACAAAATTGTTTTTTGCATAGCGGAATGAAACTGACTGACATTACGTCAATCACCTTCATTCTGTCAACAATGTTTATGTCATAGTAGTGACCTTTTTTATTCGTTAAGTTTGGCTTCTAGCGTATGTGCCATTTGCCATGAATTTGGGAGTAGGTAACGATCATGGAACGTTACAGGATACAATCAGTGTCGAATAGGTCCATCTCGGCATTCATGCTGAAAGTCAAGGACTATCAGCGCCGGTTTCCACACACAGTACTAAAGGGATAGTTACTTCAAAAACTACATATTCCAGGGGGGTTAGACAAGACCCACTTTCTGTTAGCGTTAACGCCTGCGGAAAGATGAAATTGTATGAAAATGACATTAGCTTGACATAACATCTCTCAAGCTAATGTCATTGTCAATGTCATTTTACAACAATTTCATCTTTCCGCAGGCGCTAACGCTAACAGAAAGTGGGTCTTGTCTAACTCCCCTGTAGTGATGAATTTGCGGTTTGCGCTTTAGCGGTTTTTCAAAAAGATAGTCTGAACCATGAAGACAGATTTTTTTTTACATTTTTCCAGGAAAATTTGGAAAGAACTAAAAATCCACGGGACGCCACTAGTTCCAAAATAAACAAAAAGTCACACCCACAAAAACCAGGTCACAAAACTAAGCGAGCTATAAACAAAAAGTGTTCAAGCAATAAATTACTTAACACAATCTAATTCCGTGTTTGCCCCCGGCTCCGGTTGAAAGTTAATACTTTTTATCATTTTACTCAGCTTTTACCATGGACATAATAAGTAGATTAGGACCTTGATACAAATTTGGTCATACCTAAAAAAGTGAAAAGGAAGACGTCGAGAATAGACATAATTTCTTTTATTTTATTTTTGTATTCTTGAAAAAAATAATTGAATATCTATTGACGGTGGGGTTAAGTTTTCACTATAATTATAAAGAGACAGAACCGCTAATGCAGAGTATTCTTCAATTTTTTTATGGATCACCTAAAATGTATGCTCGGCTATCTTACTCGCGCATTTCATTATTTTTGAAGATAAAACTGAAAGAAAAAATTATTTTCTATCTTCAAACACATATATACATACACATATGTTAATTTAAAGATAATGCCCAATGGTTTTTTATTCTCACTCGGTGTTTTATTTATCTTAAATAATGACATAAATGTTGAAAACTTGCGAAAGAGAGTATGTATGATGTTATAATTATTACTATTGAGAAATTGTTATTGCAATTAGCTAACTACACCATGACATGTAACTTGTGTTACAAATAAAGAGTATGAGTATGAGATAGCTGACTGTTGAGCGCAGCCTTAACACGCTTTTATAAGCTTCTATTATAACTAACGAACTATGTTAAAAATTCGCTTACCTGACGGTGATCGTTTCACTTAATATCAGGCAGACCATTAGCTTCTTTGTCACCTATGGCATGCAAAAAAACATGGCATTCGATTTTAACCTACCTCTAATTGTTGTATCGTATTTTAACTTTGCAAATCCGAATGATGCTAATCTGATGATGGAGTGAGGAGGTGGACTATTCAATGTCTACTAGTCACCCCCTCTCAGAGGTAGATCTACGCGCTGGAATGACCTCATAAAGACAGCATCTAAGTCTACCATAACACAGTGTTCACGTAATGCGACGAACCGAGTAATATGGAGAAGCATTGCAAAATCAGTGATCGCTGCCGAGAAGACCGACGACGTTGAAGACCCACCGTGTACCACCGTCTTACCAACCACGACCACTCTGCCAAGAGTGTCCGACTAAGAAGAAGTCAACCCCTCGGGTTTGGACTCATTTCGTTTGTTTTAACGAGTCTCATAAGCGTAATTTGTAGGTAGTTTTAAAACAATAGGTACACATTTTTCAAATCAATGTTTAGTATAGTGTCAGACTTTAAGTATGTTTTTGGAGATCTCGGTCCAACTGTGTTTACTATGTCCATGGTTTTCACAATTACAGCGTACAATGTAGTGCAGTGGAATTGCCGTTTTTTCCCTCTAACTGTAATGACATAGTAACTCAGTTATTGGAAGAACTTCTCCAGTCTTTTGTTTATTTTTTCATGCACCATGTTAGTGGAATTTTAGTGAAATTTGTTTAGGCGTACTTTGGTCGCAAGTATCGTTTTTTTAGAACTACATATTTTGTGACTGAGATGGTAGATTGGATGCATTATTTGTCCAACTTTTTCGCAGTGTGGATAAGTGGTTTTACTGTAAGAGTTTACTGGGCTCTACGCGGAACGGCGTTATTTCTTGTTACCTTATATTTTGATGAATTTGTACTAAGAAAAAAAAAACACTTGTGATCACATCATTACTGAAGACACAGGTTAGCTGTGGTCGAACGCCTAACCTATCGACTTTGGATGAAATGTAGTGTGGAGGTAGATACAAGCTACTTTATCCCGCAAAATAAATGGTTCCAGAATAACGAGTGAAGTCGCGGTTCTGCTTGTGTATGGGTAAGACGTAGATACAATGTATTACTTTACATGAACACTAATGAGTATATATGGTGATGGGTATCCATCAGGAGTAACAAATTGTTGGCGAAATATTTTCACTTCCATTCTCCCCGGCTCACACATCAAAGGTATGTGATTGTGGGGTAGGGAATAGCTGTGCTGATAGCGGAAAACATTATTATAACTTTTTATTTATTTATTTTATTTCAGAGAAATGTATAATATGGACATATTGTATTCTCAGTGTTAATTCTTAGACATTTTTATTACTATATTTCTATACGTGATACCTTGTCCGTTGGCTTTGTGTATCTGTTTAAGTATATCAATATAAGAATTATTTTTGTAACCTAGCTGTTGGACGTCCTTTGAAGTTAAAAATAAAATAACATGCATAACAGCAGCGCCTCGGGTTTTTAACCTATCTACAGTGATCATGTTTTTTTTTTCGGGATAAAATAAGTAATTATATTAGCACTTCTGAAAGATTGTTACCGCCTAAACTACGTATAATATCACAGAATAGAATAAGTATTTTTTTTTGTTTTCTGTGTTTAAAAAAAAATTAAAAATTTATAATAGATAGGCTTGCGCTTCTCGGCCATCCAATCTCGGCGACGATGCGGTCTACGTTGGAGCACGCTTGCCTAGAAGAAACCGATTCACTCTCGGCTTGAAGACATCCAGATTGTAACTGACGGGGAACACCCATTCAGACAGCGAATTCCACAGACTAGCAGTTCGCACAATAAATGTGGAATCAAAGCGCTTCGTGTGGGTTTTCGGAATATCAACCATAAAACGATGTTGATTTTTCTTGCCCGCTCTGGCAGTCTGATAGATAGTGCAGTAGAGAATTAAATCATGCAGATCCATGGTTTTGCTCCAGTGAATGCAACTATACAACATAAATACGTATTATAATATATTATGATACAATATATTAAGCCTTATGGGCATCTCTGAAGCGTTTTAAGCGTTGCTTAAAAGTGGGAAAACCTCTTCTTAATAATCCGTGTCGAATATGTATTGAGCTACGCCCAATCGCAGCCAGTCACACCACACCTCGTCACCGACACCGCGACAGTTACATCACCGAGTGTACATTTTAAAATCTGCTCCCGACGCTTCCATAAAGCCAATGTCGGAGGTCGGCTTGGAAACACTTTGTGCTCTACCTACAGTGTAAATTACCTTCGAATGTACCATGTGCGTTGAGTTTTGAACGAGTACGGTATTTCCAAAGTGAGGTATGTGTAGATATTATGGAAAAAAAACTGACAACTAACTATAGCTATGCATATAGGTATTATATGAGTAACTAGCTGCGCCCCGCAGTTTCACCTCCTTGAAGCAACCTACTTGGTAGCGACCTTAAAACCCGTGTAAAAATATTATTTTGTTCTTTGTAGTGGCATATTAACTTAGAATGTTTGTGTTTTTTTTAAGTCGGTTTTTTTAACAATAATTTATTTTAGAATTTTTAGTGAAACACCTATGATAGTGGAATGATTAAAATCTTCATTAACTCTGTTCGGGGTGAACTACTAGTTTATTTATAAATATTATTACACATCCATGCATGAATACCACCTTGTTTTGACTAGAACAAAAGACAATACAAAAGTATTGTACTGATTTTTTATCGCGAAATTTGTAGGCGCTCTTGCTATTATTTGAGCTGATTTAAAAACTACAGATAATTAATGAAATTTATGTAGGATCGATAATCTACGCGATAAAAAAAGAAACACACAAATTTGTGTACAGATTTAGACGTAAGCGCTATACATACATTAAAAAAAAAAACTAAAAAAAAAAACGGGCCGATTAGAGTTCTCTAATCGGCCCGTTTTTTTTAGTTAGTGTTTAGTGTTGTTTAGTGTTTTTGTTCTTTCTCCTCCTCCTTCCTTCCTCTTTTTATCGAAGTCGGTTAATTACGTTCTCATTTTTTTACTTCCGCGCAGAAAAACGGGTGTTATACGTTTAACATGAGTACATGTGTGTCTGTGTATTTGTGTATCTGTCATTGTCTATCTATGTGTCAAGCTGTCAAGCCCTTGTCGACCACGAGAACAGAACACAATTCACAATAAATAAACCAACTAGCAAATAAACCAACTAGCAAATAAACCTACAAGCTTGTGAAGACAAACAGCACTCTCCCTGTTTGCACTACGCAAATTAAAAAAGTACACATCCGCTGATTAAAACGCTTTTATTTCTTTAAAAAAATATAAAAGTCCATTTTTAATTTCATTCACTGTCAAGTGACTGAGACGTGAAAAAACTAGAGTTGCGGTTAACCACTAGGTTTCCGCTTTTACAAAGAAATAGTGGGAGAGCCAAAGGTCATTCATAGTATAGTATTTTTATTTTTTTATGTATGTACACCGACAATTCAGACATTCTTCTTTCTTTCTTTTTTTTTATTATGTAGAGGACGCTCTTGAATTCGTACCACAAAAATGTCAATAACTTTGACTCAGTAATTTTTAAACCAGCTCTAATAATTGGAATAATTTTGTTTGAGCGTTTGTTGATTAGGAAATTTAAATAGTTTTGTTTGAGCGCTCACTTAATTCAAAGTGTTTTTTTTTTTGTAATTATTATATCAACTCGGTTTCAGATAAAGATATTCTTTTGGATTTCTCAGGTACATGCTCTGTAATTACATTACACTACAATGCAATGCAACGCAACGAAACAATACAATATAACTTTATTAGGTACCGAAAATACAATCAAACTTAAACTAAACAACAATTAAATATCCGGTTAATATCAAAATAATCATTATAATGGTCCTTGTTTTTCTGGCCGTGTACATAAAATAAATCCCAACAAAAATATTGTGAAAAGCAGGACAAAGGTCAGTACGGAAAAAAAATTGAGATATAATGAAAAAATATTTAGATTTGGATGCCAAGATTTGTACAAATTATTTAAATAGATACAGATACGTACAACGATTTTTTACTTTTTATGGATATTTATTGTTTTTTCTTCTTACTAAATTATGCAATTTGGCATACAAGAGCGTCCCATAGCTCTTACACTAGAGTGTTCAGTGAGAAAAGGAGTGTTCTTACTTAATTAACTTCTCCGCTGCGTCTGGGGCAACGAGAATCTAAATTTCTTCAGAACACTGCTCCTTATTAAAGAACACTTCTAATTTAATCATTTTTAGATAAACACAGTAGGAGCAAAAACCTTCTCACTTCTCATGCTCGTAAAGTTCTTGTTTATGCCCGATACAAGCGGAATAAAACTGCTTTTCATGCTCTAGTGGATAAAAAAAACTCCCCTTTTGCACTAATTCATAAAAAATAATTAAAATAAACTGGACCGCTAAAATTATTTTGTAAATTAAATGCCTGCTTAAAATTAAATAAGTTTTTGTTTTTAACTCATCATCATCTTCATCATTTCAGCCATAGGACGTCCACTGCTGGACATAGGCCTCTATCGAGCTCCTCAGTCTCACCTGTCACCCAGTACTTATATACAAACGCTTATTTAATTTTGTTCCTGTCTTCTCTGAGACTTTCGCCTCGCTTGGTCAATAAATTATCAAGAATGCTGTCAAAGTGCTACGCGAAACTTTAATGTGCTACACCCGTAGTCGCTACGAAGTGTAGCAAGCATTATCGTACTCGTAGCAACCGAAACGTAGCGAATCGTAGTGTAGCCTTCTATCATGATTCCTCGTTTTTTTTGGAGAAACGCGCATATTTAAGTTTTTTTTGTTATATAAAAATTTGATCTACTTTTGAAAAAATTTCTTCGGTGATATTGCGAAGTTAACATTTCATAATTTTAGAACAAATTTTTGTTTTAGTATTATGACCACAAAAAAATTGATAAACAGTTTTTACCTTTTATACTGGTCATTACAAAAAAATATTTTAACAACATTTTGACCTAAATATTTATAAAACTTGAAAAGCCCGGAAAAACCTTTAGAGCGTAACTAGTATTTTTTTTTACTTTAGTAAAAAAATAAAAAACGACAACGACAATCACGTCAGTCAAACTTATTTTTACAAAACTTAATAATATAAAACAATCTATTAATAAATTGAGTCGCTGTCATCCAGTAGATGCTAAAGGCAGGATGTCGTTCGGTGTGGATGTCAAAGTGGGAGGCCTATGTTCAGCAGTGGACGTCTTCTGGCTGATGATGATGATGAATCTACTACTAACTAGTAATTATGTAAGCCGGTTAAATCCAAGATTTTGCACCATAGTAGTAGTTTAAGTAAAGGTTTATGACAAATTTGATAATAACAGTAACGCTGACTTTAGCAGTTACTGCGAAATGCGTTGCACCAGCGTATTGACTAGCAAAGTTAAAGTTCCAGAGTTGCAAGTGAAATGAAACCTTATTTACCCCAGATGCATACCTGGAATTATATTTTGTGCATATGACAGATATTTAAGATAAACAATAGCGAAGCGTGGGCAGTTACAGTTAATAGTTAAAGTTATGACGTCATTTAACAATTCTCAGATGTTGCAACAATTTTTTTGCCTAGCCGGTACATTAACTGTAATTCCGATGTTTGTTAAACCAAAAGTAAGATGGTACAACCCACCCTAAGCTACCTAGCATTGAATCCACCTATATGTCAGCATCACTCAACACTCTCATCTAGTTAAGGGGCTTCTAACACGAGCAAACGGTGCGAGTAACTTCGTCTTAACTGATCGATGAACCGGAGGGCCTAGATAACGCCTGTCGGAAGTGGGACCATGAACTTTGGCTAAGAGTTCCAAACTTAGTTCAAGACGATGTTTCAAGTTGATACGTATGCGCTTAGTGGAAATTATCAATACTCTGCAATACGGCCAAGTCTAACAACTTCCTTATTTTCATACTAAAGCCCCCTGCAGACGATGCATAGTAGCTTGCAAGTACAGGTAACAAGTAAGAGTACTAGTACAAAACAGCGTTCAAACGTAAAGTTTAGCCACTCGCGCGGTGACGCGCACAACTCGCGTGCGTATACGTAATCGCACGAGTGTTCGAACGAAATAAACGATGCGCAGTGGGCGTCGCGCGAGCCGGGCAGAAACGAAGCTTTACTTGCGCAAGGATCAGCGTGAACTGCTACTAAGCACTTTACTGCCACTTGCACTAAGCACACCGTTGCAGACGATGTGTATTAGGCGATTGCAACTTATACTATACGCATGGTCTGCAAGCGCCTTAAGAAGGCAAGTTAACGGCCTCTTATAGCAAATTTGACGGTTTTAAATCATTTTTTAAAAAATAAATTACAATATTTGAGCTGGCAAAAACATTTAACAGATACATCTGTTTTTGAGTTTATGATTTAATTCAAAACAAGATAGAATAAACTTTCCTCGATCAAAAAAAATCTGTAACACAGTTTTTTTTTTTCGTTTTATACTCTAATGAAAGTTCTTAACAACCTGGAAATTGCATGTACTGAAAGGCAATTTTATTAAAAAAAAAATATTTGGATAGAATTTTGATATTGATTAGTTTCGTTTTTTAGTGAAATTAAAACCGTAAAAAGGTCGCGAGAATTTGCGCGCACCGCGTTCAGTACCGGGCCAGGCCAGGCGTCATTGAGGTCGGACCTATATTCGTTTTTATCGTTGCACTCCCCCCGCGGGCGTCCTGACTCTTGGGTGGCAAAATACATCGTCGCTATAACTTGGCGGGGGCTGAGGGAGCGTTTTGTTGCCTACACGACTCGGATAGTAGGCCGTTAAATAATAGCTTATAAAAAAATCTCACAAAAAGTCTGCGTTTACTATAACCAATGACAATATAACCACTTGACTGCTCATCCTTTACCCCGCATAAGCCTAAGGTTCTAACATATCAACCTAAACTATTTGGAGCGGGGCCAGTCCTAGGCGCGAATTGAATGAATTACTTTTGATTCTCCAATCACAAGCGTCGAGTCGCGTCGAGTCTCCAATCACAAGCTGCCCCCGCGACTTCCGTGGCCTTATTTTGCAAAAGGGAATTTTAAATACATGCGCGATCAAGTTGTTATTATTATCTTTGACTATAACGTACAACCGAATCCAAACCAAACATCTAATTTTCCCACTATCGTCAAAATCTATACTTTGCATCGATTGCAGTTCCGACTGAACGTTTAAAATACGCAAGGAAATCTCACTGCAGGAAATAGCCGATCCGTTTATTTTAAGTCAATGCAAGTTAGCAGTTTCGAGAAAAGACAGCTGAGTTCACTTATTGATGTTCTGGCTAAATTGGGATTACAGACGAGATGGGGTGACGCGGAAAGGGTGTACTAAGCCGAAAGGGGTTCATAATACCAAATAAACCCATCAATATGAACAACTTTTACTACCTATGGAAGCAACTGTGAAATCTCGAAAAATATATCAGTTGTTCCATGGAAGAAGAAAAAATATGTTACTTCCATAATTTTTTTTCTATATTATATACTAGCTGCGCCTCGCGGTTTCACCCACCTAGTGATGAAAAATGGTAATTATGATGATGATGAAAAGTAGCCTGATGTCACTATCCGGCACTTATTCCTCTTTCACGAAGCAACAAAGCTACGGATCGTCCTGATTTTTTGCATGGGTATATTCAAGCGCCGGAGAGTGAAATAGGCTACTTTTCATCATCATCATTTTCACCATTTTCATCACTACGCGGGTGAAAACATGGAGCGCAGCTAGTTTCTAATAAAAAATACGTTTACCTATCACCACATAATACATATAAGTACACGTTATCACGAAGATAGCTCATGACAAAAGCATTGGCCCACATTATTATCTTATATTTTAGTGTCATTAACTCAATTTCTGTACGTACCTAAGTAAATGGTTAAATTTAGCTGTAGTGTAACTCTCTCACCTTTTCCTAAACCTTCACCTTTTGACTTGTCATCCAAGCAATGTACGTAATCATTCCAACCCCAAAATAATCCTCCGAATTATTCATTTGCAAGCTTTGAAACGTTCAAATAAACAATTTATAACAATCAAACAGTTCAATATTTCATAATTGGTCACAACGAGCGGCCACGGTCAACATGCGACAACGACTGGCGACAAGTGACAGCGGCTGGCGACTGCGACCAGCGGCAGCGGCTAGTGACAGCAACCAGCGACAGCGACTGGCGACAAGTGACATTGACCGGTGACAGATGACGGTGACAAACTTTAGTCGACATACGGAAGGCGACAGTTATCACATGACAATAGCCAGCGACAGACGCTAGTAACTGATCACAAGTCACGCTTGGGCAGTAAAACCGAATCGTATTCCGTGACGGACGTGACGTCACGTTTCACATCTGTCAGGTGTCCCGTGACGGCCAACAATTTTAGTCGCCTATCGTTTCACTTGTCGCGTCGCTGTCGCCGGCTGTGAATTAAGGTAGCATTCCGATCTTGGTGACCGTGACCGACGACCGCGACCGGCGACCGCGACCGGCGACCGCGACTGGTGGCAGCGGCCTCGTCGCGCGACCCACTGCTCAGTATGAATTTATATGGAGTACTAAAGCGACCACGTCGCGCGACGTGTGGGTCGCTTGCATTGTTGTCGCGGTCCCCAAGATCGTAATGCTACCTTTACAGCTCAGCAATTTATCACAGCGGGCATCAGAATAATTCGTTACATTCAACGCTGATAGAAAACAAATAAATAATCAAAATGTAATTATTTTGTCGCGCGTTTAATTTTCAAATTCATTGTTTTATGTAAATAAACACATGTAACTGAAGTATTGGACAAAACTAAATGGAGCGGATAGAGTGCGGTTGATTTCTAATGAATGTTTAGTTTCTCGTTTGGTTCAATACATTTAATTTGAACTAGGTGAATTTAACAGCTCGTATTTAATTTTGAATGTATGTTTTGGACTTAATTAACACTGCAGGATGACACAAAACAGAACACACATATATTGTAGTACATAGATATATTGTACATAGCTCATTGGCCTTAGCTCAGCAAGCTTAAGTGGCAGTGGGCCGATCATATCTATTCAGAACTGAAAACTGATGGGGTAGACGTGTTCTAGAGTGGAGATTACGAATCGGAAAACATAGCGTAAGACGCGCTGAGACTCGTTGGAGTGACGATATAATTAAGACAACTGGCAGTAGCTGGTAGAGAAAATCCGAATATGCGATAGAGTGGCGTCCCTTGGGAGAGGCCTATGTCCAGTAGTGGACTAGTATGTATAGGCCGATTATGATGATGATGACACAAAACAGTGATTCAGTTTTCATTATAAACTACTTTTACAATGAGATAAACCCTTAAATCACGAAAAAAAACAGCTAATTATTTCTTAGAAAAATGTCATAAGGTTGGTCCGGTAGTGAAAGTAATTCCTAACGATGAGTACAATTACACCTTTTCTATCAGTCAGTACCCCCGTTCCGTTTACCCCTATAACAAACCCCTACCACCCCTGGTTGTGTATTTGTTTTTGTTACTGTTCAACAAATGAAAAAAAAATTCTTAAGGTATGATTCTGAACTCGGCAGCACGCAGCAGTGCTGCATGCTGCCATTTTTAATAACATAAATTCGTCACTGAGGCATTTTGACGCGTCCGTACTTTGGCTACAATAGTCTGGCTGAAATAGTTAGTAACGTATAATACACCACACTTCAATTTACGGACATATTTTTCTTTAACATCAATATATTTTTTTGTTTTATTCAGAAAACGTACAGCGTACATAACTAATTAACTTAAAATAATTTGGATAACTAAACTAAGCACTATTTACACGTTTCCACATATAAAAGTCTAATTTACAGCTTGTTAATGTTCTAATTTACATAAAGTCTAGCTAAGTTAATGACAGCTGACTGTGGCAAAAAAAATCTAACAACAAATCTTCAATTCTTTGGTCGCATTTCAAAGGTACCTACGTATTTAATCATGCTTAATTTATTCTAAAGCAAACAAGAGATGTTAGAGAAAGAGGCCCAAGCAGGCCACTTTTTTCCCTCGTAAGGAAACACCCGCACTTACCTCGTAAGTCGTAACTAATTGCCCGGTAATTAGAGAGGACAGGGCGCCGTAATCACTGTCCGACGCTAATTTGTAGTTAACTGTTGTGCTACGAGCAGAGCTGTTCCTTTAAACTCCTTTATCTGTCATTGGTTTTATTTTCGTCAGAGCGTATTGAGTAGCTAACGTAAAACTCGAGTTTAACTAGGGTTAATAGGCCAATTCGTTAATCCTCTCGCATTTTCTAATTGTCAGTTATACGGCAAAGGTTGAATGAGCACAAAAACCCACTCTAATTGTTCACAACTTTTTACTAACAAGACATAGGAGATTGTATATCGAGTGCATAAAACAAGCCAATTTAGCCGTGACGTTTATCACCCGAGCCGAAGGCGGAGGCGGATATTCAAGTATAGAATAAAATGAGTTTAATGCACGAGTAAAATGTACACTCCACTTTTCATTTTAATTGCGAGGAAATGAAACAGTGCTACTGCAAGTAATATCTCCTTGATAAAAATTATATTTTTTACAATATTCAATAAATAAAAAATTCGACTAATTATGATATTATCTGGGTCTTTAATAATCCGCTTATCAACAGGTAATACTCGTTAAAGACAAAAGTCCTACATGAAAACAATTCAGGAGTATTCCCCTTCTCCCCCTTCCCAAACCTCAAAGCTAATAAAATAATTCTCATCTCCCCACCCTATAAGGGGCTTTTTCAATATAAATCACGTCGCGTCAGCGATCTCATAAAATGTATTGAAATCGTGATGGTGCAGGTGTCGCCTCCTCAATATTGGCAAATACCTGTTTGTAGGCAGTTCTGTAGCGTAGAGACAGTAGAAATTTTATAGCGATAAAGAAAGAAGGCAAACGGCAGTTTGAAGTGGGTTTTTTTTGTACCTAACTACCACCTTTAAACCAATTAACACAAAATCTAGCAGTGGTATAATTCCTAGGTAACATATTTATGACCATAACCTAATCCTCTAATCACCTTATTTCAACTTCTTTCCCGTTTTTTAACTTCTTTAGTCCTGTCCATCCAAAGGTTGCCTGTAAGAAATCGCTTTAGGCGATAAGGCCGCCCATTATACTGCCGTATATTTGTTTTTTATATTAGTTTAAGTTTCATTATTTTTTTCGGTGTGTAATAAAGAAATATTGTATTGTATTTTTAACCGACAAAAGAAAGGACGATGTACTCAAGTCGACACGTACTTATACAAATGTAATATAATAATATAATATACAGACCGTATGATATTTGCACTCGTAATAGGACGGGAAGATACGCGACGTAGTTCCCGCGTCACTCGCACCGGAAGCCACGTGAACGTGAATTGAACGTGAACGGAAAGGATACGGATTTACTGGTGTTTCCTTTTCTTATCTTACTTTAGTATTATATGTATGCACGTATCTAGTTCAAGCGCACGTGGTAGCTATAATGCTTTAGGCATAGCTCAACTATATAGATCTTCTTTTTCATTTTTTCATGACAGGATTTTGGAATCACGCATCTTGTACATTTGCCACTGGCAATTACTGAATTTTATCCAAGTTTAATTAAATTTCGTCATACAAGTTAGAGTCAAGCAAAGTAAGTCACGGTCAAGTCCAAGACATGCTCGAGTAAAATGGTAGAAACTTTACTGGAGGCTTTTACGGAGTTTTGGAACATTGCGATAATACATATTCCGTCTCATGATATCACTTGCTTCAATAATAAAAATATATTAAAATTAAACTTAGTAATTTTTTAAAATGCAGATGAGATATTTCGTACCGAAATCGCGCTCTAATCATACAGCAAATTAGTAAAGACAAAGTGAAACGTTCATCAAGTAATAACATTTAAGAGGGGGCCTCCGAAATTTTATGCTAATTTGCCATGATATTCTAACTAAACCAAATATCCTATCAACGTAATAATTGATATATGTGATTTTTCAATTCATTTTCTTTCCGGCACTAAGACAGAAACATAATAGCAAGATATTTACTCGATAATTTATTTTTTTCAAAATGGTGCCTTTTTGCTGATTTTTTTGATTTTTTCTTGGATAGAACTTCAGTCACATATCTAAAATAAATACTCATCGAAGGAAAATATAGTTTGTTTTCCAGTGCTAAGACAAAATTTGCCTAGATTAATTAGTACTCTCATAATAAATTATATTCCATTTGAGACTTACGTCCTTTAGTTCTAAGCAACTATTCGGTCAAACGGCAAGTCCGATATTCAACCTTATTCTGTTGCGCTTTGTATCTAAATGGCGAAACACGCTCCGTTCAACCTCAGTACCGCACTATGCTCCAACGGGGAAGGACGCACGCGCTTGCTATTCGCCTAGATTTATCTTCCGAGTGCGATTATATCAACACCTACTGTATTTTCAAACAATGGATAACATAAAAAATCTATGGCTCGAACGCGACCATTTGATGCGGCAACCAAGTGTTGCCAATGACCTAGAGCA
This sequence comes from Agriopis marginaria, assembly GCA_932305915.1. NCBI lineage: Eukaryota > Metazoa > Arthropoda > Insecta > Lepidoptera > Geometridae > Agriopis > Agriopis marginaria. The sequence goes on from OW029933.1 coordinate 9,769,806, forward strand.
CAGACTAGGTAAAGCTACTATGAAAAAATTACAGGTATTAATAATTATGGATACGACTTGGCTATCTATCATTAGGGCATCTATTATTATGTACGCTCGGTAATATAGTTACAAGAGTCTAAGTGTTTCGTGTGGAGAGAGAATGAGAGAGAGAGAGAGACAGTCAGACAGACTACTAAAAATCAAAATTATTAAGTAAAATATAATTTTTGTGTAATATTTTTTTTAATAATAATTAACAAAAAAAATTTTTTTTTAATTAATAATTTCATAAATTAAATGAAATTTAATTAAATAATTCATATATACTTAAATATATTTTAGTAATTAACAACCAGGTATAGAACAAACACAAACGTTCATCACATAACTGTTTGTCCTAGGTGGGAATCGAACCCACGCCTCCAAGCTCAGAAGGTAGGTTCACTACCAACTGGACCAACGGGCTTTCGCGTGTTTCGTTTATTTTAGTATAGTATAGTATAGCATAGCATAGCATAGCATAGCATAGCTTAGTATAGCAAAGTATAGTATAGTATAGCATAGCATAGCATAGCTTAGTATAGCAAAGTATAGTATAGTATAGCAAAGTATAGTATAGTATAGTATAGCAAAGTATAGTATAGTATAGTATAGTATAGTATAGTATAGTATAGTATAGTATAGCATAGCATAGCATAGCATAGCATAGCATAGCATAGCATAGCATAGCATAGCATAGCATAGCATAGCATAGCATAGCATAGCATAGCATAGCATAGCATAGCATAGCATAGCATAGCATAGCATAGCATAGCATAGCATAGCATAGCATAGCATAGCATAGCTTAGTATAGCAAAGTATAGTATAGTATAGTATAGTATAGCATAGCATAGCATAGCATAGCATAGCATAGAATAGCATAGCATAGCATAGCATAGCATAGCATAGCATAGCTTAGTATAGCAAAGTATAGTATAGTATAGCAAAGTGTAGTATAGTATAGTATAGTAGAGCATAGTATAGTATAGCATAGCATAGCATAGCATAGGATAGCATAGCATAGCATAGCATAGCATAGCATAGCATAGCATAGCATAGCATAGCTTAGTATAGCAAAGTATAGTATAGTATAGTATAGTATAGTATAGTATAGTATAGTATAGCATAGCATAGCATAGCATAGAATAGCATAGCATAGCATAGCATAGCATAGCTTAGTATAGCAAAGTATAGTATAGTATAGCAAAGTGTAGTATAGTATAGTATAGTAGAGCATAGTATAGTATAGCATAGCATAGCATAGCATAGGATAGCATAGCTAGCATAGCATAGCATAGCATAGCATAGCATAGCATAGCATAGCATAGCATAGCATAGCATAGCATAGCATAGCATAGCAAAGCAAAGCATGGCATGGCATGGCATGGCATGGCATGGTATGGTATGGTATAGTATGGTACGGTATGGCACAGCATGGCACAGCATAGCACAGCATGGCACAGCATGGCTTAGCATGGCATAGCATGGCATAACATGGCATAACATGGCATAGAATGGCTTAGCATAGCATAGCATAGCATAGAATAGCATAGCATGCATTTACGGAAGTTGTTTGAAGGCGGGCGGGGGTATGTCCGTGGGCTACTGTTGGCATGTGGAACGATCCGGTAAAGTTTTCTACAATTTTTAAAATTTTGGGGTAGTGAGTGGGATTTTGGTGAGGGGGGGTAAGAAGACCAAGTCTTGATCTATACACAAAATCCGGTCAGAATTTGTCTCCGACGCTCCGAAATTTTTGAAAAAAATGGGAGATGGGGGGGGGGGTGAAAGTTTCAGGAAATGTTATAAACTAAAGTCCGGATTGACATCCGATTTCCAATTTTTTTTACAAAAATGACGTACTGTTTGTGAGATAATCGATGGTTTTTGAAAAAAAATACGAAAATTTTCCGGATTTTTGCGCTTTAATTTTTTGAAAGGCATCCTTTGCACAAAAATAGCCGAATTTGGGCTTATCAGACGCGTCTTTTTATTTTCTACACACGTGTGTTTACTGTGTTTCTATTTTATTATTATTTATGCCTACCAACTAAATAAACACATTTTACTAAATAAACAGAAATAAAAAACCAAATATCGGAACTAGAAGACAGAATAGACGGCATCGATAGATTAACACGCAAAACTTGCATTGAAATAAGAGGTGTGCCCAGGAAGCAAGGTGAAAGAAAAGAAGACTTATTCTCCATGATCGAAAACCTACTCACTACACTTATGGTTGAATACTCACCATCAGACTTGCGAGACGTATACCGTATACCAAATAAAAATAACACCAGCATCTCAACACTAATCGCTGAGTTTTCCACCACGCTATTAAAAGGAGCAGTGCTCAACAGCGCTAAAAGGTATAATCTAAACAAAGACTCATCCAAACTGAGCTCAAGACACCTAGGTCTAGACGGACCCTCTTCCCCGCTGTTCATGTCGGAACATCTAACACCAAAATCCAGACGTCTCCATTACCTGGCAAGAGAAATAGCCAAGACTCAAGACTATTCCTACTGCTGGACGTCGAATGGAACTATATTTTTGAGGAAACGCGAAGGTATGCCACTTGTCCTGGTCAAAAACGAAGCTCAACTAGAAGACTTGAAAAAATCTGCGTGACTGTCTCGTTGTAACCTAGCTATAATTTACTGTCTATTAATGTGTTACTGTGCAATAGCTATTAATCTTAATCTTAATAATAACTTTCTCATATCAACCTCAGAGCATTTAAATCAAATTATAATCACCTCACCTAGTTTTCCATACTATGCAAAACCCTGTAAACCTAATAATATACACTATTTACACTGTACTAGTTTCAAATCATGTCATTACGAACCTAAAGTTTTTAATTTTGGAACGGTTGTGGTATATTGCTACCATAACATACCGACTGTTTCTATTATTTTCTGTATAATGTATCATTTAAACGCGCACCCAAGGAATGTACCTGCGATAGAATGCAAATGCAATGACTTTGAGCTAGAAAAACCTCTAATTATGCTGCTAGTATTCCTCACAACGTATATATGCCTAACTAGAGAATGTACGTACCTGATCATAGCTATCCGGATAATTTCCGCATTAACTGAACACTTATCACATATTCACCGAAACACCAAACTCCCAGCAATTACACAATCAAACTTTCTTGTTGCACTCGCAAAGCACACCTGCCACAAGTATCCAAACATACTGCGTCCTGATCTAGTTCAAGACATAGTAAAAACCTACGTCTATCTTTCTACAATTTGTTACATTAACTACACAAATAGACCTCAAATTTTACATAAAATAGCACAAATCAGCAATTATCGCTGCGCGTGTCCCTGCACGGCTGACCCATATCAGGTTTCCCGTGAACTAACCATAAACAACCTTTGTCGTCCGATGCGCCCACTAATTATTACTTCACACATAAAAGATAAGACGATCACAATGTGCACGCAAATAACACCACCTATCGAATTTTATACTAATAGTGAAAATACATCTACCATTATTTCCTATATTTTTCTGCCTATGTGCAAACAAACTGTTACTTATAACTGGTACGAATTAATTATCATAAGTACACCTATGGGGCTTGTTGAAATATTGTCGTTACTATACCAACCTTTACATCGATGCGCACGCCTGTACAATATCATCCAATACGGCTTAACTACCCAAGCCGTATCTAAGCACAAACTTTTATCCACATATACAAGCTACAGCTACTCAGAAAACGACTGCCTGATACCGCACAGCACGAGCTTGCTAACTAACATTATTTTACCCACGCACAACTATGAAATAATTCTGGCACAAATAAATTATATTAAAATGAGCTTACACTATCATACCATCGTGGTTAACTACACTTACCAGACTACAACCATTGGCAAGCTTATAAATGTAAATACTAATTTACATAATATACACCCACACATTGCTGTGCATTATCTACACGGTTTCAACACTCGCACATTTAATCACTTTCATTCACCTGATTATGGATGACAACTTAAGAGTACTAGATGCAATTGATAATACTGACGTAGTGTATAGTTATCATACATTCGTCCCAGAAATGTGCGAATCATATTTAGGGTTGGACCAAAACCAAGATCAGTTTCTAATAGTTACACAAAATATCCGTAGTATACGTAGTAGCAACTTCGACAAATTCACTGTTTTTCTGTCTCGACTTAGATTTCTACCTCACATAATAATATTTACTGAATGCTGGCTAGACTCTTCTTTCACTGGCATTCACTTAGATAACTACTGCTGCTCATACTCCAAACGCAACAGAAACCAAAATGATGGGGTTGTAGTGATGACTCGAGTCGGTCTTCCAGTGAGTGTAACAGAGCCACCTCTCTGTGAAGCTACCGGTCTTTTAATTAAGATAGCTAACGAGTATTCGATCCTGGCAGTATACAGATCTCCTTCCTTTGACAGTTTAACGAGTTTCCTATCTTCTCTGGAAACTATACTTGGCGAAATGAAAGGACATACATCTGTAATTACTGGGGATATGAACATTGATATCACACCAAATCAAAAAAACTCAACTAAAGAAAAGAAAGCAGAGGAGTACTTAGGACAACTGGCATGCCAAGGTTATTTCCCAGGCCACCAGCACCCAACGCGTGAAACTACTTGCCTGGATCATGCACTAATAAAAAGTTCTCACCAAGCTACAGTGGTAGTGTGCTCAAATAAAGTTACAGACCATGATGCAGTCTTGGTTGCCATCCCCAACAAACCTAAATTTATTACTGCCGACAGACAAACTGTCGATACAAACTTCATTGGTGTCATTAACGACCTTGAAAAAATTGATTGGTCTAAATTCTATACCCATACAAATGCTAATGAAGCAGCTAATGATTTCGTGCACATAGTGAACCAAACCGTAGAAACTCACAGAACTACAAAATTAGTGCGAAATTCAAAGTGGATACGTAAAGATTGGATTACACCGGGATTGATCAAATGTATGAAAAAAAGAGACAATCTACACTACAAAACAAAAAAGCGACCAAATGATTTACAAATGGCAGACAAATACAAAAGATATAGAAACTACTGCAATAACATATTACAAAATTTAAAAAATGAACACGATTCTTATAAAATAAAGTCAAACATTGGTAACAGCAAAGATCTCTGGAAGTCCATTAAAGACGTTTGCAATATTAGCTCCGCAGTTACAAAAAATACCGACCTGCTTAACGCAGCCTCTACACCAACGCAAGCCCTAAATAGAGTCAACCACTATTTTGCCACAGTAGGCGAAACGCTAGCAACAGAAATTCTTGGCCGCATGAACTCTACTGAACATGCATTAGCTCAATCTGTCACTACGTCATCCACTCCTGCAAACTCTCTGTTCCTTACACCCACAAATCCTACTCAAATTCAAAAAATCATAACCGGACTCAAAACAAAATCTGCTCCTGGTGGAGATAACATATCTAATCGTCTACTTAAATCCGCCAAACACATCCTGGCAGCTCCAATTGCGTTTCTCTGTAACCTAAGTCTTGAGTCTGGTATTTTTCCAGACTCATTCAAAGAGGCTAACGTCTGTCCTATTCACAAAGCGGGTGAAACAGACGAACCGTCAAACTACCGCCCAATATCTCTTCTGACGTCCATTTCAAAAATTCTGGAGAGAGTAGCAAATAAAACGTTAGTAAGCTTCCTCGAAAAAGAAAGCATCCTCTCACCAAACCAGTTCGGCTTTCGCTCAGGCAGGTCAACAGAGGACGCTGTTACATCTCTAGTCGACTTTGTTGCTACTGAACTTGACAGAGGGCAGAGATGCATCGGCGTCTTCCTTGACCTTGCCAAGGCCTTTGATACTGTGTCTCGACCAATACTACTAAGCAAGCTTGAATGCTATGGGGTGCGCGGCATAGCTCTAGAGTGGTTCCGCTCCTATTTATCGAATCGCAAACAACGTGTTAAAGTCAATGACCATCACAGTGACTTTGAAGAGGTGTGTTTTGGAGTCCCCCAAGGCAGTGTGCTTGGCCCAACCCTATTTTTAGCGTATATAAATGACCTCTGCCAACTCGAAGTTGCAAACGCTAAGCTGTTTGCCTTTGCAGACGACACAGCCATTATATTTCACGAGCAAAACTGGGATGCGGTAGTGACAGCGACTAATGACGGACTGCGCGATATTGTCAACTGGCTCCAACGAAACCTTTTAACATTGAATGCCACAAAAACAAAAATATTAGCCTTTCGTGTATCGAACCGATCAGCTCCCAAACTTCCTCTCTGCGTTAAACTACACACATGCGCCCCTAACACCCACCATCAAACTACGTGCGAATGCCCAACGATAGGACAAACCAATGATATCAAATACTTGGGCATACATATCGATGAATTACTTTCATGGAACAAACAAATTGAAACTATCAGAGGTAGACTTAGAAAACTATTACACATATTTAAAAAACTTAGTAAGGTGGCAGATACAAAAACTGTAGAAATGGTTTATACTGCACTATGCAAATCCACTTTGAACTACTGCATTACTTCATGGGGAGCCGCTTGTAGTTCGCATCTGATAAAAGCGGAAAGAGCACAGAGACTTATTCTAAAAGTTGCTTTTAAAAAACCCTTTCGATACTCAACCGATGACCTCTACAGAGACACGAAAGAACTCAGGGTTCGGCAGATTTTTATTGAGTTGTGCTCTCTGAGATTCCATAAAACGGCTTTTCAAACTGCTACCTGTCACCGACCCAACATTACCTCATTGCGCTCACGTAGATGGGATCTTCCTAACAGGAAAACAAGACTAGGACAAAGATGTTATAGTTACTTAGGACCATTCGTCTATAAGAAACTTGACAAAATACTTAATATAATAGGCAAAACAAGAAACGAATGTAAAAGAAAAATAAAAGATTATCTTCTCACGCTGGACTACAGTAGCACAGAAAATATAATTAGACCTATATTATAATTACATATAAATTAAATATTAATTACATATATGTTATTATTATAAATAAATACACACATTTAATAATTATTTTGATATACTCACAATCTAAATCACATCACTTTCACACAACAATTAAACTCTGAATAACTCTGATCAGATGACAAATAATTGAATTAGCATCTGATAGTATGCATGTGCACTTTCTCGCATGCACCCCCGAAGAGAACTAGCTCCCACAAACTCAGGGTATCCTACTGTGGGAGTTAGGGCCTCACATGAGTTATTTTATTGTATTGTATTATATTAACTATTATTGTATATAGTATAGTAATTAGTAGTATTTATTGTATTAACTTTATCTTAGACTTATATCATGCATGAATTCAAATTTTATAAAACTATTGTAAAATTTTTTTTTTAAATATTATTAATTTCCTGAAATTGTGAGAGTAGAAAGCCAAAAAAAAATTTATAGTCTATTTATTACACCACTGAATTTTTTGTGTTGAAAAATGTTGTTATTTTTAACATGAAATTCCGGTTACGTAATTTCAAACCCAATTTGGGGTCCTTAGGGTTAGGTCCTAAAGCCGAGTTTTTGAGTTTAACGTCTTCGTCTGCCAGAAAAAATGATGCCTATGACGTCAGATTTTTGATTGGACCTTTATGTCCAAAGTTATGGACCTTCAAAAAATCGGGTATTTAGGATCCGCCTCGCTACTTAGTAACTCAAGTTACTATGTACCTACGAGTCTTAAAATACTAAATGACCTATCGTTGGATAGCCAGTGAAGCTAACTATTATTGCCTGGATTGACCTGGGACAAAATGTTTGAGGAGCCGGGTATTTCAGGTCGTCAAAATCTTAAGACCTAACTTAGACTATAATATAAACTAAAAACTAGAACTAGTTATATTTCCTAAACCACAGCCTTAAAAAATCTGCAAAAAAATTAATAAAATTTAAAATGAGCTTTACTAAATCGAGCCAAAATTTGGGCGTGGTAGGGGGTGGTTTTCACCCCTCTTTATTTCTATTTAAATGTATTTCTCACTGATTTCAAAAGTAAAAATCTAAATATTTTTTTGTAATTTTTTTTTGGTTAAAGGTCTGGTTTAGGAGATATGACCCGGGATCGGGTACCCCGTGCCACGAGGTTTTTGGGTTTTTTGGTCTTATCCCGGCAAGTTCAAACTAGCAAAGCATAGCATAGCATAGTTCAGTTTAGTTTAGTTTAATGTTTAGCTTTCTGAAACTGTCTCCAGCGTAATATTTTAATTAGAGAATTTATTTAGGTTATATTAATTTAATTTATATACTTTATTATTTTTATATTGTAGAAAACCTAAAAATAAATAACAAATACAATTTTGAAAAGTGAAATAAACAATTTACGGTTTTGCGCGCCGCGACGAACTCAGCTAATCGCCAAAACACCAAGTACACCAACACTATGCTTATCCTGTGTGTTATTGCTCCTTGCCGCTTTACAAGGTCGAGTGCGCGAGTTGTGTACACTTTAGCTGCGCGCGACTGCCGCGCTGCCGTGGTTGTATTTCACACTAATGCGGGTAATGCGAGACGCGCGGGTGAAATCAGAAATTTTTCTTGCCTTATACGCAGCCTTAACAATCATAAATATGTATTCAAATGTCAGACAAACATCGCTCGAAACTATTTCGACTTGTCTCTTGACTAAGCTAATATCATCAAATCCACATCTAATAACAACCCAAAATTGATATTACAAAGGCATCAAATATTAAGCCATTCAGCGCCATTGTAGATTTGTGAAGGTCAATATTGACATAAATCTCCTTGTTCTGAAATTCTGAAACAATGAGGCAGTTATTCCGAAACTATTTGAAGTCCGCCATTGTTAGATTCAAACTTCTCCGATTGTTACAAAACGAATTCTTGCTTTATCTTTGGTAAAAAGTTTAATGAAACATGGCTGCCGGTATATTTTGTTTTGATTATAACCAAAAAAGCCTTTTTCGACTGTACTACAATAATATGATTGCATCACAATTTCTCCCGCACTGCATGGGGTCGTATCGTCACAGTGCAAGTACCGTTCTTTATCGATAGTCAAATTTGACAGTTGAGATCGTCCAATTCGATAAAATTCCATTTGATCAGTACTCGCTATGATAGATTCTATGGCATTTTATCGAATTTGGCGATCGACAAAAAACGGCAGGTACTTGCACTGCAGTTTAGGAGATTGCGGAAAATCATGCGTTCATATATTGACCATAATGACCATGCCATTCTCAAGATCGATTTCAAATATTGTGTATCTGTTTTGTATCTTCAGTTTTTGACACTGCTTTCCTAAAACTAGCTAGCGTGCTACGTGTTTTTTCAAGATAATTTAGTATCCAATCGGAAGATGCGTTTTGATTGGTTTAATTTAGTTACCATGGTTACAGTGTTATAACACGTTTGCGGCGTGTTATTGCCATGTTATGTAGTTTCAACAACCCAATCATATAGTGAAGAACGAACAAACAAATCTAGCAATATTATATTAAAGTAAGGTTTTCTAACTCATAACAGAAAAGAGTCTTTAGAGGCTGTAGATGTTACAGATATCTGTTGATTGATGGCAATGCTTATCATCAGGCAGACCGTTAGCTTTTTTATCATAAAACTAGCGGTCCGCCCCAGCTTCGCACGGGTATAGATTATAGCCTAAGTCACCCGGGGATAGAGTGATAAACAGAGCTTGGTTTATGGACAGTTGCAGACCTCTATTTAAAACATGCAACATACTTCCTTTGCCATGTATGTATATTAGGGACATTTGTATTTTTATCAAGGAACACCCAGTAAATTTCCAAAAACGAAGTCAAGTTATTACCCGCCAAAAAAGAGCCAAATTCACTAACCTATTATATCAACCTCCTGTCAAAAAAGCCTTGTACCAAAAAAATGTCTATAATATGTGCATATACATTTATAATAAACTACCAAATGAATTAAAAATTTTGGACGGTAATAAATTTAAAAAAGTATTAACTGATTGGCTAATTAAGAATTGTTTTTATAGTATTAAGGAATTTATGGAATTTTTAATATAATATAATTTAATAAGATAATAATATATAATAATACTTCGTAAAATATATACCTAACTAACAATAAAATAAATATATATCTAGCTTAAGAACATTTGCACGTCTGCATGCAGATTGAATACTATGCACCGAAAATAATCTTAAGACCTCAATGTAATTCTATGTATTCTAGCAAATAAATGATTTGATTTGATTTGATTTGATTTGATAGAGTAGCTTCCCGTCAGTGAAACAATTTTTCAAATCGGTTCAGTAGTTTCGGCGCCTATTTAATGCAAACAAACAAACATACAAACAAACAAAAAATCAAATCTTTCCTCTTTATAATATTACTAGCGGTCCGCCCCAGCTTCGCATGGGTATAGATTATAGCCTATGTCACCAGGGGATAGAGTAGCTTCCCGTCAGTGAAAGAATTTTTCAAATCGGTTCCGTAATTTCGGAGCCTATTCAATGCAAACAAACAAACAAACAATCAAATCTTTCCTCTTTATAATATTAGTATAGATTATTATATTATTAGTATAGACTAACAGTTTCATAAATCCTAAAAATACATATGATTTTGTTAACAGGGTTTCTTTTGAATACACAAACTTGTAATCTTATCAAACTTTGGCACGACAATAGTTCCGTTTAATAAATAGACCGGCGAGTGGTATCGCACATCGTTATGAAGGAGAATGTATCCCAAATGTTTCCTTAAGGAAGTAATCGGAAGAGGAAAACCGGTTTTGTTAATACATCGGGTTGTAACGAGTGACATAACATGAGATGTTTTGATACCACTTTATTTCTTGTATTGCTTTTAACCCTCTTCACACCGAGAGGTTGAGGAAATTATGTCGATTATAAATAATTGACAAATATTTTAGAAAATACAATTAAGTGCAATAATTATCGATGACGTCACCAACGCTGGTTGCAAAGATGACTCAAGAATTTGGAGGCTGTCAATACCTAGATATATATACCTGTGTATAGATATTTTTTATATGCAGTATTGTCGATGCCATCGCGCATAAACACTGAAGTTAAACATCGTGAGGAAACTGGTTTGTCCAAGAACTTCAAATTCAAACCTCTGTACCGTGACGTAACAACGGATCCAACGAAAGACTAGCGCATTATGCTGAGTTGGGACCGACTTTTTCTTTTTCTACAGGTAAAAATATCTTATATTATATAAGATATTAATCGATATTTATTGCACTTAATTGTATTTTCTAAAATATTTGTCAATTATTTATAATCGACATATTTTCCTCAACCTCTCGGTGGGATAATATAAGATATTTTCACAAAAATATCTTACATAATATATGTATATACCTATTATATCATATTTTTACCTGTAGAAAAAGAAAAAGTCGGTCCCAACTCAGTATAATGCGTTAGTCTTTCGTTGGATTCCTTGTTATGTCACGGACAGTCACGGTACAGAGGTTTGAATTTGAAGTTCTTGGACATTCCGGTTTCCTCACGATGTTTACCTTCAGTGTTTTTGCGCGGTGGCATCGACAATACTGCACATAAAATTATTTTATTTCTTTATATAGAATAGATCAACGTTTGGCCACCAACACACCTGATGGAAAGCGATGTTGTGGCCGAAGATGGAGCAGGTAGACCTAGAAAGTGAAAGCTTATTCATTCTGGTTCTTTGATTATATTAATTTAAGTAAATCACTGGTGCCGAGGATAGAACTGGAAGTAGTTAGTTTTATATCGGACTAGTCTAACTTTTGACCGCGATCTCGCATAGTGGAAAGCGATGATGCGGTCGAAGATGGAGCACGTTTGCCCAGTAATAACCTATTAACCCTAGACTTGAACACTCCAAGATTGTAAAACACGTGTTACCGATTGGCCACCATCGCCATCGCTCATCCAAAAAGATTATTTATCAGTTTTATCACAAGTAATTTTACTAGTATTTCAGTTCCATTTATTGGTGTAAAAGCAGCCGACTTAATCGCTATCCGTGCAGCAAAAATCCTCGTCCCCAACGTTGTTATTCCCGGGATATGTTTACTTTTACTCAATGAAGCTCTCCATTAATATTTCCTGAATGTCGCGGGACATGGTGATATTAAGTGCTGACGCTTTAGCCAGTCTTACTTATAAGACAATTATTAATTATACTTATCCGTATTCATGCACTGGGCCAGCATGGTGGATTAGGACCTACCCTATTTTATTTTTTTCTTTTTTCATATAAATATTAGGCTTGCGTTTGACCACCATGACGCCTGATGTTAAGCGATGATGCAGTCTACGTTGGAGCGCGCTTGCCTAGAAGGAACCTATTCACTCGTGATTTGAAGACACCCAGATTGTAACCATCGGGGAACACCCATTCAGGCAGCGAATTCCACAGGCTAGCAGAGAGAGTAGGCCTGTGTCCCTAGCCCTGGCGCCGGGGCAATAGAATACGGCACCGGTAACCCCTGCCTGTAGTAAGAGGCTACTAAAAAGGGACCTCCGGGCTCGGGATGGTCAAAGTTGGGGCTCTGACCATCCACTTAAGCGTGCCCAGGGAGAGAATGACAACGTTGTGTGACCAACGTTGTCGTGGGCGGAGGGGCTGATACCCAGCTGCACCCCAATGCAGCCGGGTATCTTTGGAAGATTTACCCCTCGAAAAAAAAAAGCAATGAAGAACATGATAGGTTGATAATGATCATGATGATATAGAATGGAAAACGAGTATGCTGTCCGCCTGATGGTAAGCAGTAACCGCCACCAATGGGCACTTGCAACATTAGTAGTTTTGATGGTGCTTTGCCAGTCCAAGGAGGTAGGTGTAGAGACACGCTTTTTGAAACGCTCCATGTTGAAACTCGGTGGAAAGACCTTTGGGGAATGGTCATTCCACACCTTGCAGGTCCGCAGAAGCAAGGAGCTGATTGGATGGTTGAATGCATGAGATTTCCAGCTTCGCAAGATATGCGGGGTGAGCTTTTTAACTGTGTAGGGATGTGCGGTAATGGTGAATGGCGAGTAAAAATAAACTAAATTAATTATTATTTAATTTGTGGTCACCCGAAGACTGGATGCGTAGACTGGCTGCATAGTTGTGCTCTACAACCCACAAGTGATACGGAAGACGGAAATTATAAATAGTGTTCCAACTATTCTTGGAATTACAGTTGTACTGCCACGCAAACTATTGCAATATAAAACGTGACTCGAACTCCCTCCGGATCCGACCGCGTGTATGCCCTAAGTTCTACTGTATTACTACACTTGCTGAATTTAAATTATTTATAGAAAATAATTATTTTGTCACATAGTTTTTAAAAACCGTAAACATTGGAATAGCTAATATGTGACAAATTTGCTAATAATAAATTGATGAGCTTTGGATTTGTAGGCCAAATGCATTCGCACCCGCAACGCCACCTTACCCTATCTCCCTTGTTTCTCTGATTTGACGCCAATACAAACTTTTTTCAGATGATGCTAACATAATTTTTACTTTTTAGGGTTCCGTTTCCAACGGGTAAAAACGGAACCATATTACTAAGCCTACGATGTCTGTCTGTCTATCTGTCCGTTCGTCCGTCCTACCTTTAAACGGCTGTATCTTTCGAACCGTAATAGAATGCCAGTTGAATTTTTCACAGAATTTGTTATGTTACGACGGATTAAATAAGAAATAATAAAAAATAAAGAAAGGGGGTACAACAAACCCCCGTACAACAAACAATTTTTTACCGTATTTTTGTATTAGTTCTAATGTAAAAACAGTAATACGTACAAACATCAAACTTGGGATGATTATAGTACACATTCTAAAGTATAACAACAAATAATAAATAATGGCCAAGTGCGGGTCAGTGAAAAACTTCTGTTCATTACTAAGTTATAACTGGTGGAGTGGAGACCACGAACCGGAAGACGCAGCGCCTCCCACTAGATGGACCGACGACATTGTAAGAGTCGCGGGCATCCAGTGGATGCAAAAGGCAGGCTGTCGTTCAGTGTGGAGGTTAAAGGGGGAGGCCTATGTTCAGCAGTGGACGTCTTCTGGCTGATAAAAAAAACTGGTTATTTCGTTGCTTGGACGACTTTATCATTCGAATCTCGAACACCGAACACACACACACAAACACACACACACACACACACACACGCACGCACGCACGCACGCACGCACGCACACACACACGTACACATAGTGGTGGTACGGAACTCTCAGTGCGCGAGCTCGACTCGCACTTGGCCGGCTTATTTTTATTTTCATACGTAACTTTTTTTGTATCGTATTGAAAATGGCATGCTGAACTGGGGCTGTTTTCTGGCATAAATCCAATTTGTTTAACTCTAAATAAGTGTGCAGCTGTGTAGTGGATTTTTGACACAAATAAAATATTTTCTACAAATAAAAAAAAACCTACTACAAAGATAAAATCTATGCTACAATTGCCAGCCCTAATATTGTAATACCAAAAAACAATACTTACCTGGTAAAAAGGCTGTAAAAGGCATGATTCAGACATTTAGCAAAATATTTTACACACAACTTACCTCACTTAACTGATTAAACATTAAAATTATCAACCAACACGAATGCAGTGCCGTTCATTATAGTTTTTTACAATGTTTGCCACTTAGGTATGCCTACCACTGAATATTTGAAGTAGATGGAAAACCCATGGATGAAATTTGTTTGTCACAAATAAGGTGGCATTCCGATGGCTAAATGCTTTCAATGCTCTTTTCTCTGCTTGGCATAAAATATCTGTTAATAGCACTACATAAGATTTCCACGGAGTGGGTGCCACCAGGTCGCCTCCGGACCCGGTGACGCGATGAGCTCGGAAGGTTAGACGACGCTGGCCCAGGACAGAAACTATAAACCTTCCCGGTATATACCTTCCCGGGATACACCTTCCCTACAATATATCTGACGAAACAAAAAACCGATGAAACAAAATCTGACAAAATAATAATATGACGAAACAAAGGAAAAATTATACATGTTACTCACAAATTACGACGCTGCGTTCAATTATTATTACGGAAATTATTAATAAAAAAAAATTTTTTTTGGTTGATTGTATATGGCATCAAATCTGCCAAATTAAAGTGGAGAAAAGTACTCAGAAGAAGGAATAAATCTGTGGGTTGGGCGGGACCCGTGGACAGGATGTTCCCTGATAGATGAGCCCAGAGGATCACACAGCGAGTGCTTAAAAACGGACAAAGGAGTCAAGGCAGGCCGAGAAAACGCTGTCGCGATGACCCCGACGCGTTCCAGCTACAGTGGTCAAATCTGTCTGGAAGGAGATAGGGGAGACTTTTGCCCAGGAGTGCAAAGGTATAGGTAAAAAACAAGTTACATTGCATTAAATAAAATTAAACAATCTTACTTAATAACATCAATTAAGCATGTGTTCGTTAAAGTTTGCTGCATCGCGTTCCCACGCGTGACGATTTCCTTCAACGAGAAGTTGGCACACCAGTTTTAAACAACGGTCATAAATATTATTGTGCTAACTTCAACATTGCCACTAACAAGCTATGGGTGACGACATTCAAGCGAAGCACATTGCGATTCCATTTACTTGTAGTATTCCGTGGACCAACTAGTTGGAAGGTGTTATAAACCAACCTTATCAAAAATACTGCATTCGTAATGTTTATGCAGAGTTTCGTAGTTTTTGCTACGTTAGTAAGTGAAACCCGATTTTTATCGTTGATTTATAACGACACCTACCTACACTGTTCTATTATATACAGTGCAAATTACGTAAGGCTATATGGCTCATAAGACCGACTCAAAAATAACCCAGCTAGAAGCAGTGACGTGATATTTGAGCCCTATAGGCACTAGGTCAAAGCAAAGGTCTAGAGTTCTGAGTTCAGAGCATCGCGGTTTGTCTGCAAAATTCTACTTGCACGCGTTATACAGAGTTACGCATGAATACTGTACTAATCCGAAAGGAGGTCATTGTACTCATTATGAACAACTTTTATTATCGGACCAACCCCGAAATCGCGGAAAAAAACGATCGTTCCATAGAAAACTGTCATTGACACTCGACAAAATGTATGGAACAGCAGATATTTTTTCGCTATTTCGGGGCTATTCTACAGTGTAGTTATAAATCAACGATAAAAATCGGGTTTGTCCCATAGTAAAAGTTGTTCATAATCATGAGTACAATGACCTCCTGTACAATGGCTTAGTATACCTTTTCCGCGTAACCCTACAGTGCCCTGTTAGTGGGCCCTGTGTAGTGGCCCACTTTTGGTTCAGATATATTTGACTACTACCCTAATTTTAACAGATAATTTTACAGGTTAGTGCTGCAATGCTGGTTTTCATTTTCCTAAATAAAATAAAATAAAATATTTAGCATTAAAAGTCAGAATTGCTAGAAATTCATGTTAAAATTAACATTTTAATTTTGCATCGTTTTCAGTGATCAATTGCATCGATATCAACCACAAAGTGCAAATGATTAATTGGCACCAAACGTGGTGTTTTCCACAGTTTACATTGAATAGTGTGTAATGTGTAATTTATTTATGAGTGTGTGATTAAACAGTGTAATGTTTGTGATGGCAACATGCAACGTGGTTTTTCTCACGGAATAGTAATGAGGATCAGGCTAATTCAGGATTTCTGAGCGCGGAACTGGAAGTTTACTATAAATAATTTGTTGGTGATCTGCAACATGTGCATGGTGTTGTTTAATTAGTATGTTCAATGCGCATAAGGTCTTTTCGACTTCATCCACTGAAGAGCCCACTTCCCAGCCACATATCATCAGCCTATGATCCCACTTTCCCACTGCTGGGACACAGGCCTTCTCTCAGAGAGAGTGGATGGGCGCAGTGCATATTGGTGAATGTCATTATGTCTTTAAACTTTAAAGGTTCTCGAATGGAGACCACGGACACCGGTATATAAGCGTAGCGTAAGACGTCCACCCACAAGGTGACCACCTAAAAGATACCGCAGGGAAATGCTGGATGCAGACCGCTTCCAACCGGCCCTTTTGTAGATCGACGGAGGAGGCCTATGCTGGACATAAGCCTCCCCCGTGGTGGACGTCCTACGGCTGAAATGATATAGTGATATAGGATACTTTTTATCCCGCAAAAAAAATTATTTTCTAAAGGACTGCCAACGCAACTGAAACCACGGGGCGCAGCTAGTGTGGAATATTTATCTTCTATATCTATCTATACAGATAAAAGCGAAATATATATATATATACTCGTATATTTGTTTTTTCCATAAATAAAAATTTGTCTATTGTTTTTTTTTTTTTAACTACCACTGCGTTATCACGAAATCTCGAAACTACGACCTACGAAGCAGAAAATTCGGCAGGTAGGTTTTTTATGGGGTGTAGGGGTCCGCTAAGAAAGGATTTTGCAAAAAGGACTGATTAAGGAGGGAATTGAAACTTTATATAAAAATCTACGCCTACGAAGTCGCGGGTAACAGCTAGTTATATATAAAAATAAGTTTTATATAAAAAAGCGCTAAAAAAATTTCTAGTTTCTCGAATCTTAGTAGGGATTTTGTCAACAAAAAACTCCAAAATATTTTATTTACTATTATTTACTTAACTTTATATTTAATTTTCGTGATGTACCTACCGCAGTGTTAAGTTAATGACAAGCCATAAAATAATCAATTGACTTAAATTTCAGCATGAACTAACGGCGTTTTACGACCGTAGAGTAAAAAATGCGGTACAAAATTTCCGGTCATCAATTTTGCTCCTAATTGGACATTAAAGTTTGCTCGGGAATGCTTAGGAAGAATATAAAATGTACGTTCTATCGATGTTTGTTCGTTCATTGCGAATTGTCGATAATAATTGTACTGTTTGCAGAAACATAATTGGAAGCAGACTTAGAAATTATGATCATGGCAAATGTGAAAAAATTAACATTAATAAATTATTGTAGTGAAAAAACTATTAAGCACGCTTATGCCAACCAAACATCAATCAAAGAAATCTAATCCAATAGGACGAAAATTAAATTTTCTCGTCTTTTTTAATTCTTTCCTCTGTGCGGATTTTGGCGTCGCACTTCTTGTGCATTACCAGTGACAAGTATAGAAATAATATAAAATTTTGTTTGAATATTATTGAAAGTCATGGTCAAATCAAAGTCATGCCCTAATAAAGTGCTGGATGCCTTCCAAGAGGCTTAATGGAATTTTGGAAACAACACGAAATGTCACGTTTCATCGTGCTATATCACTCGCCACACTCGAGCACTTCCATAAACAATAAAATTAATCTATACTATCTATACTAGACTATACTATCTATACTATACTATCTATACTAGATAAAGAGGAAAGATTTGATTGTTTGTTTGTTTACATTGAATAGGCTCCAAAACTACTGAACCGATTTGAAAAATTCTTTCACTGTTGGGAACTTACACTATCCCCGGGTGACACAGTATATATATTTAAAAAAAAATAGGGATTCTTACTAAAACTCCAATAATGTAACCCAAGGTGTAAAAAATAAGACTTACATCCGTGCGAATCCGGGGTGCGTTGCTAACATAGATAAATATATACTAGAAGTAATAAACAACAATTTTTACACATTCGAACGCAAGGCTATTTATTTTTATTTTTATAGTTAACAAAATGGTATTACAAAATCGACGTCGTACCTTATTTTCTAGTTAGAACTACCAGTGCCACGGACGCCACGGTTTAAATGGGTGCTGCAAAGAATAAACATAGAAAGATACGGCACAATTATGTGCTGCTAGGTATCTCAGTTCTAATTTCCTCCAGCTGGTACGAAGCGAAGGTTTCTTCTCACGTCTACACCTAAGTTGTTTTCAATTAGATGTTGGCCTCAATCGACGTGTAGAAGCTATTGAAAGTTACTTGTTACGTAGACTACGCCTAGAAGTAGGAAACACACGTAATGAAGTTATTGATGTTTCTAAGTAAGACCTAGCTAGATCGAGGGATATATTTAACTCGATTAGTCGTTTGCATAAGGACATATACAGGGTTACACGGAAAGGATGTACTAAGCCGAAAGGGGTCAGTAAATTTATACCCATCACTATGATTTTTTTGAAGTTATACTTCTTATGCGACTTGCAACAAGGTTGCGTTAAAGGTTTAACGCTAACATGGAGGGGGAATTTTTCTCTCTCGTATGGTTGCGAAATGCGTATCCTTTTTTTCGCGCTGCGACTAGCAGATCCGGTAGTGTAATGGTTTCGCTAATGGATTGAGAAGCCTAAGGAGCTAGGCTCGAATCTCGTAAAAAGCATGTTTTTAAGTTGTTGATATTTTTGACCTAGTTATAATTTTAGGGTTCTTTGTTGAAGTATAACTTCTTCCGCGCGGAGGGAATCCACGCACAATTTTTTTTTTTACTATGTAACCAACCATGAATCCGTGAAAAAATATCAGCTGTTCCATAGAAAACAGTCACACAATACAATACAAATATACAAATTGTTTTAAACGCTTAGCAATATAACGGTAACGGCGACTGCTTACCATCAGGCAGACTCAGATCTGCTTCCTATGCCATCAAAAAATAAGCATAATTCCAATCATCACCATCACCTCCTATCGCAACAGGCCACTTCGAGAAGTGGTCCTAATCGAAAAAAGCAACAACACTGTCAAATAAACTAAAATACACGCTATGGACTTTTACAGGATATCTACGCACGCGCACATGGGAAGGTGAGGAAAAACAGGAGACCCAGCCGATACCGCGTCGCTTGGCTCATGGTGTATAATGGTTGGCGTCTTTCTCACTAGATGGCTCTGAGAGTCTGATTCACTATTTAAAAGTTCCACTATCTAATTGGCTCCATCATCAGATCAGATTGATGGTACCATATTATTGTATTGTCATCCTAATTACATAAACAAATGTCTAAATCGATACGACAATTATAATAAGAAATAGATTAAAATAGACTACCAAGATTTTATTACATAGTTATTAGTTACTTATAAGTTAAATAATATAAAGCTTGTAAAAAGAGTAATTGATGAATTAAACGATTTTTGGCCAGCGTTTTGAAGACGTTTATCATAAATCATATATATCATCTCTATCTCTTCTCTACATAGTATAAATTGAAGTCGCTTTCCGCGTCTGTTTGTCTGTCTGTATGTCTGTATGGCCGCTAACTCCTCCTAAACCACGCAACGGATTTAGATGCGGTTTTCACAATCAGTTAGATACATTTTCAAGGAAGGTTTATATATATAACCAGCGACCCGCCCCGGCTTCGCACGTAAATTACACCCGTGCGAAGCCGGCCGGGCGGGTCGCTAGTAAATCATATATTTCAAAAATACGGGCGGAATTGAGAACCTGGTCCTTCTTTAAAGTCGGTTAAAATAGAACAATTCACATAAAATTTCTAATAGACGTACACATAGAAAACACGCAAAATGTCCACAGTGGGTGGGGGTACCAAACCAAACTAGGCTGAACCTGGTATCTTGGGTACTCATAGATTTCAAAGCATAAATATTTTCAGATTTGTTCTGACACTGTGTACAGTTTCCAAATCGCATAGATCAGTGAATAATAAAGTAAGCATTAAGAGGACTTGTATAGAAAATATATTTTTAAAATGAAATATGATTCCTAACAATTAATTTGGGTTATTATAAAGTCGTGGCATAACGGTGAACAAGCTTTCAGCAATGTTGTCAAAGCAACAAAAACAGTAAATTAGCACACGCGCGACTTTAAATGCCTACAACGCTTCTCTTTTTGCATAGAACCGTCGTGGCATAACAGTGAACTAGCATTCAGTAATGTTGTCAAAGCAACAATAACAGTAAATTTGCACACGCGCGACTTTAAATGCCTACAACGCTTCTCTTTTTGCATAGAACCGTCGTGGCATAACAGTGAACTAGCATTCAGCAATGTTGTCAAAGCAACAAAAACAGTAAATTAGCACACGCGCGACTTTAAATGCCTACAACGCTTCTCTTTTTGCATAGAACCGTCGTGGCATAACAGTGAACTAGCATTCAGCAATGTTGTCAAAGCAACAAAAACAGAAAATTTGCACACGCGCGACCTCAATCCCTACACATCATCACATCATCAGCCATTAAATGTCCACTGCTGAACAAGGCCTCCCTCTTAGAGAGGGGTGCTGCTATAATCCCCACGCTTGGCAGGCAATCCCTACGTCGCTTCTTTTTTGCACAGACTGTACTAAAATTTAGAATATTATAAATAAAATAAATAAAAACATACCATTGGACCATAATATCTGTGGCAACCCCAATATATTTTACCCTCTTATATTTAAATAAAACCTAGAACTTTATGGTATGAATTAAAATAAGTGTAGCTATTTCACTTACCTACCATAATTTTGGAACCCGTACGTGAATTTAATTTCGTTTTATTTTCGTCAATAATAGATGAATCCTTTACAAAAGTGCGAAGTAAAATACGTTTTCAAGTATAAAGTCATTTAATAATTCGTTTTCTTTATGAGAGACATTCTAATTTTACCTTAGCTTTAGGGTAAAGGTGCTACCGTTGCAAAGTTCCTTGGTTATTCGTTTAAGCTGTGACGTAAATATCGGTAGGTAAAGTTTGTCCAGAAGAGATTGAAGAGGGGAGAGGAGATTTGTTATACATTTTTCCCCAACTTCAAAAAGCAGGGGTTCAGAATTTGTTTGTTTTTTTTTATGTTTGTTACCTCAGATCTCAGTCTTTTATGAACCGTTTTAGAATATCATTTTTATTACAATGATATATTACACTTACATATACAATGATATATACTTTCAGATTGGTTCCATAGAAATTTCATCAAAACCGGTTCAGTAGTTTGGCTTTAAAATCAAAATAACTGGAAAATTCGGTTACTTTGATGGCAATAATTATTAAGTATGTCCTCCGACATGTAATCCGTAATTGCGTAGATATTTTACTAATTTTGAAGTCGGTTCTTTAAATTGATAATAATTATAAAAAAAATATTGTAACTTATTTAATATAAATCTCTAAGAGGCCTTTGTTTAACAGTAGACGTTTACTGGCTGATGATGTGATTTAATAGAAAGCTTTTGTAGTATACAAAGGCAACGGTGACGATTTTTTCATGTAACTAAACCCTGTATAAAAATATAAGAATAAAAAAAAACTCACTAAACTAAACCAATGTGACAGGCCTAAAATTATCTGAGTCTGTTTTTATGAGACAAAGGTAGCAACAATTTTAAAGCTGTCACTTTTAGTTTAGTTAGATACAACAGAATCGTCTTCTCGTCCAAAATACCTCAGTGCCTTAAGACGAAGATATTCAACCAGATATTTATACCTCTCTGGTTGCCACTGATGACATACGTCAGTGAAACGTGGTCTCTCACTATGGGCCTCAAAAGCGATTTCAAAGTCGCTCAACGAGCTATGGAGAAGGCTATGCTCGAGGTTTCTCTACGAGATCGAATCAGAAATGAGGAAATCCGTAGACGAACAAAAGCTACCGACATAGCTTACTGGATTAGCAAGTTGAAGTGGCAGTAGTCAGGGCACATAGCATACAGAACAGATGGCCAGAATGGAACAGATGGATGGAGTCGCAAGGTTCTCGCATGGAGACGACGGACCGGTAAGCGCAACGTAGGACGTCCATACGAGATGGACAGACAACCTAAAAGAGTCCGCAGGGAAACCCTGGATGCAGGCCACTTCCAACCGGCCCTATTGGAAAACGATGGGGGAAGCCTATGTCTAGCGGTGGATGTCTTATGGCTGAAATGATGATGATGCCATAAGAATCAACACCATTCATTCTTAACACTGCTTATTTTATTTTATTCACAATAATCATTATCATTAAACAGTCCAAATTACATTCCGATCGTAGCAATTAATCGAATAATAATTGTTTCAAAATTTCCATTTAACTTTATGAATAATAATTCGGTGGGAATTAAAACCTGGCATTGTTAAAACTGAAATAATATCCAAGGTAAATTAAACGAAAGGAAATATAATGAAAGAAGTAAAGTTTTATGCTCATAAATTATCAGTACAAAAAACCGACTTGAAAATTGGTAAGCAGTTGAAAATTATTTTAGCTATTGGCAAATCAACAGGCACCTCATCATCATCATCATCAGCCTCTAACTGTCCACTGCTGGACATAGGCCTCTCCTAATGCACGCTACTGAGCTCGGTCGGCAGTTCTTTACATCCAGTTTTTAGCCGCCATTGTACACAGGTCGTCACTCCACCTGGCCACAGGAGGTCTAACACTACGTTTGCCTAAACGTGGTCCCCACTCCAGAACTTGTCTACCCCATAGACCGGTACCGGTAGTGGTAACAGGCACCTGTAGAAAATTATTCATAATATTGGAGCCATTTGGAGTAGGTTTAAAAATATTAAGCCATTGGGACCACCTCAAGAGCTTTCAACATAATAAAAAAGAACTACGTAAATTGGTTAACAAATAGCGGAATATCTAACTAATCGGTGTACATAGGTACGTAAACAATTAGTTTAATGGAGGGCCAAAGACATTGGATGCTTTTTATCCTGAAAAATATACTGTTCCTGAGGCCAGCACCGGCCCTAGCCTTTGATCAGGGTAGAGCGAAATCGGCTATAATTCAGATAATATTAAAATCGCAAAGCTCTAGTTTCTAAATGCTTAGGCAAATGGGCACTCATGCGATGTCCATAATAATTATCATTAAGTTTTATTTTAAGCACGGTATTTAAATACCGGTATTATTATAAAATATATGAAAAATTCTTACAACCACGTTGGCCAAATGTGGAATATAAGCTTAGGCATACAGGGTTACGCATATAGACTGTACTTATCCAGAAAGAAGGACATTGTACTCATCATTAAACAACTTTTATTAAGGCACCAACCCTGAAATCAAGAAAAAATATCAGCTGTTTCATACACAGAAAAGTTTTTTTTTTTTTTTTATTATAAATAGGCTTACGCTTGGCTGCCAACTCGCCTGATGTTAAGCGATGATGCGGCCTACGATGGAGCACGCTTGCCTAGAAGAAATATTCACTCTCATCTTCATTCTCTATTCACTCTCGACTTGAAGACACCCAGATTGTAACTATCGGCATAGATCGGGGAACACCCACTCAGGAAGCGAATTCCACAGACTAGCAGTTTGCACAGTAAATATGGAATCAAATCGCTTCGTATGGGTTCTCGGAATATCAACCATAAAGCGGTGACGATTCTTCGTGCCCACTCTGGCAGTCCGATAGAAAAATGGGCAGGAGGAAATCAAATCATGCAGATTTGTAGCACACTCTCCGAAATGAATCCGATAAAATACCGATAGACTAGCAACCTTGCGCCGATGCTCAAGGCTAAGAAGCTTAGTCTGAACCAGGGATTCGTTGCTGATGAGCCTCTTGGCACGTTTCTCATTAGACTCCAACGCCCCAACCCAAGCTGGTACTTAGCTGATCCATCCCAAAGGTGAGAGCAGTACTCCATGCACGACCGAAATTGTGCTTGGTAGAGTGAAAGCAACTGTTCCGACGTGAAGTAACGTCGCACCTTCGATAGGATAGGATCTTTTCTGTGCATGGTTCCATAGAAAACGGTCATTTGACAATCGACAAAATGGAACACCTGATTATATTTTAACCCTAGGGTATAAAACGATCCTTGATTTTAATACAGCCAAATACCCTATAGCACTCACGCCATGATCTATTTGCTATCTAAAATGGCTTTGTTTAAAGTCGAAAATCGTATATCATCATATTTGATGATGATGATGACTTTGTGCTTGTGGTCTTATTATTTTGAGGGTTTTTATTTAATATATCGAAATATAAAAATATTTTTTTACAATTAACTGTCTTTTAAAATACTACTCTGGCTTATAAATTTCGTCAAAAAAATGTTGTTGTGGCTAAAAATGCAAAGTATTTGAAAAGCTTTTTTTTACGTAAGTTGTAATATTATTGTTTTTTTAAGAATCCAGATAATTTACCAAAATGTTATTAGGTTAAGTTTATTAACAGGTGTTTTATCTACATGTAGTATTTTTTTGAATCTGATGAAATACATTCACACCATCACACCACACTAAGCGTTTAAAAACACTGATTTACCGCGCCTTAACCATTTACGTCGTCTAACCGAACAACCTGTATAATAGGTACGAGTATTCACACCGATGCTTTCCATGAAAATGAATGAAAGGATCCCTAATAAAAATAAATGTTTATTATCCGTTTTTTGATAACGTACGTAAATTAATACTGATGAATTTTTGCTATGAAAATGTTATGGAATGAAGTTTGGAAATGTATATATCTAGTTTAGAAAAATGCATAAGTTAAACCCGGTTCAAGCATTTATTTACTCTGATAGCTGCAATAACATTGTAAAAAAAAAATTGTGCGTGGACCCTCCGCGCGGAAGAAGTGAAACTCTCGCTCTGTCTCTTTCTATTCCCCCTCCCCAGGAGCGCAGTGCTTTCATACCCCTTCCATGATAGCGTTAAACTTTTAACGCAACCTTATCGGAAGTCGCATGTTCTGCCATCTATGCAAATATTAGTGAACTAATAAACTATCAGAAGGATGTACAAGTTTCAAGTGGCATCTAAAACTCTCGTTCTGTCTCTTTCTATTCCCCCCTCCATGGTAGCGTTAAATGTTCAACGCAACCTTGTTAGAAGTTGCATAAGAAGTTTTACTTCAAAAACTACGATCTGATCACTTTCGCTAGATTTTTGAACGTAAGAGTAACAGGTACTCGATATACTTCAGTGATATATTAAAGGAAAATGTTTTCATTTAACTTTTACAATGCTTGCAATATCAGCTGTCAGAGCAAATAAATGCTTGGACTAGGAATAAGATGTCAAGTTTCAGATCTATTATGTAGAGTTTGCCATCAAACCAAAGTCAGCGCCATAAGTATTAGCAAGCTAAAATGGCAGTGGGCTGGTCATCTCTTGCAGAACCGAAAAACACTAAGGTATTCATGTATAGAGACACTAGTATAAATAGTTTGTTAAGCCCCTGATAAAAGTACTAATAATCTTCAAACGAACCTGGTATATTCCGGTAAGCGCAGCGTAGGACGTCCACCCACAATATGGATGGACGACCTAAAAGAGACCCCAGGAAAACGCTGGATGCAGACCGCTTCCAACCGGCCCTTTTAGAGATCGATAGGGGAGGCCTATGTCCAGGTCCAGCAGTGGACATCCTATGGCTGAAATGATGATGATTTTGATGAATCATCAAACGACTGAACAGATTTTCGTAAAAAAAGAACACTCTCGATCAAGTCAGTTCAAATAAAAAAAAAACTAAATCAAAATCGGTTTAGCCGTTTGAGAGCTGCTATGCCACAGACGGACACACAGAAACACAGACACATTGATACACAATGCTAACCTTATAACACCCCTTTGTTTGCGTCATGGGTTAAAAAGAGTGTACCTACATTGCGCAACTCCGGACATTCCGGATTTATGACCTATCCATAATTCTCCAGTAGGTATAGGTAAACCTTATGAGTCGCGTGTGATCGCCGGTCACCAGAAATAGGCGCTCTCGGCCCGCTTTCCTCACAATAACAGATTAATAACGAGTTACTACCACACAGACTGCTAACTTTGGCCCAGTTCCAAACTTTTGAACCAACTCTAATACAGATTTTGAGTCAGTAACTAAAGTTCACACGGAAATTAAATCACGACTGCTATACTTTTACTTTGTATAGTTATAATTTTTTTAAGATACACTTTGAGCATTGTATTCTGCTCACTAGTTCGTTGAACTTTTCTATAAACTAAAGTAAGATAAGATAAAAATTTGTTGTTTTCCGTATTATTTAAAAAAGTAAGAAATCGATTGCATCTTTTGTGCTGTATAGGTAGTTTAGAAATTGAAATAAATAAAATTAGGTAGTAAAAAAATTAAGTAAAGTTTTGTCCATAAAATCGACCCTTCTATGCTGACGTCTCGCGATCGACGCGTCGACGACGCAACGGTTGCGTTACAACGCAACGCAGGTCGGTTACGCATACAAATCATGTATTGTGTTCTACATGTCAATATTTTTAGTATGGCGAGTTATCGAAAGAAAACTAGAAAACTAGATTAATTTGATTTTATCCAACAATTAAAAACATATCCACATGAAAAAAAATATTATTAGTATCTGATTAGTAATTTTTTGACTTCATAAATGTTATTAAAGTGCGTGCGAGATAGCTGTTGCCGGCAGCAAGCGCTTAAGAGATAAAACAATACTTTTTTTTATTTCTTTCTATTTCCTCTGCCATCAAAATATCAATTATATTTTTCAGAAGATAATGCCCAATCTGTTTTTGTTCAGTAAATTTTCATCTTCAAATTTTTCGAGAACGTGCGAAAGATATATTTGACCAATGAGCGCCATGAGAGCGTGATTTGCGATCGAGATTAGCAATCAAGATTATTAATACGTGTCCCTCTTCCGTCCACACACGTCTAATCATAAAGACAGTGACAGAAGTAGTATGAGAAATAGTTTAACCTTCGTAACTGGCTGCATCTGTACTGCGCCATCGGTTTATTTCGAGTAGACCACATTCAGTTGACGGTGAGATAACGTAATAGTTCAGTTCGGATTGAATTTGCACCAATTTGTCGTGACTTAGGAAATACCTTCGCTTACAAAAGCAACCGCATAGTTGTGCAACCATGCTATAGTTTTGCAACCTGCCTAGTTCTACGATTCATGAAACGGGCAAAGTTGAAACTGCAAAAATCCAGTTTGTTTTCAAAATGTGAGTATTTATGTTTGGGTTGTTTGTGTTTTGGTTTATGGAGGTCGTTGTGGGGTTGAAGTGGTATTACGATTGTTTTGATACGATTTTCTTGACAGTTTTAGAATTCCTTGCAACTTCTGTCAGATAAACGATAATTTCCTTTGGAATTTTAGGTCAGAACGGTGCATGTTATAGACGTATTATTTTGTTTTCATTGTTTTTTTTACGTATAAACGGGACTGATTTATTTTAAGGTATAATAAAGAAGGTATTTTTTATATCTAATTTTTATTTGGGGTCTTTAGTCTTTTATTATGCCACCCCCGAAATAAGTACTAAGGTATTTTTATTAATAATATGTACTATTTCTGCGCCATGTAGGTATAAGGGCAAGGTTTATACCTATTTGCAAAATATGATAGAAAATAATCACTCACACATAAAAGTTCTTGCTTTGTATGAACTCTTATCTCGCTAGCGCATTTCAAAATGTTTTGAGATATAAAATGATGGAATGTAGGTACTTAATGTCAAATCTACATAAGCTGTACTTATGCGATTTTTTATTCTCTTCTGCGGCTGTATGAATAAATTAATATTTCCCTTAAAACCTCCTTCAGACAATAACGAACAATAAAAAAAATTGCCAAATCGTTCCAGGGCGTTACAACAAACAGCATAAATTTTTATTATTTATACTGGGTTACAAGGACAAGCTGCAAGAGGTCCATAGTACTCATTATGGCCATCATTATGAAATTATGAACTACTTTTAGGATATGGGACCAACTCTAAAATCGCAAAAAAAAATCAGCTGTTCCCTGAGGCTGTTCCATACATTTTGTCGAGTGTGAATAATAAATTTTCTATGGAACAGCTGTTTTTTTCCCGCAATTTCAGCGTTTCTCCTATAGTAAAAGTTGTTCATAATTATGGGTGCTATAGAATATAATTATGATGTAAGGGGTTCGCTTAGTAACACCCTTTCCGCGTAACCCAGTTTAAAAATATGTAGAGATGTAAACTCGTTTTGTGTAATTAACATAGTTTTATGTCTCTCAGGTATTTCAGATACATTATTTTATTGGTATCAGTCGCCGGCGCATCAGCTCAGCCCAGGAAATGCGACCAGACTCCTCCACAAGCCACCGTCTCCGAACCCATCTCTGACACGTCGCTGTTCCAGCTAAAAATCGGCAATGCTAAAAACAACACTTTCATAGCCATGCAGACTTATGTGTGTAAGATATTATATTATAATGATTATGGTTTTAGTAACATCTCTACAGGTCAGCTCAGTTTTTAGGGTTCCGTACCCAAAGAGTAAAAATGGGACCCTATTACTAAGCCTACGATGTCTGTCTGGCTGTCTGTCGATACAACAAACATATTTTTTTTAATGTATTTTTGTATTAGCTCTAATGTAAAAATGGTAATAGGTACGTACAAGCGTCAAACTTGGCATGATTATAGTGCACACTCTAAAAAGTCTAAAGTATAACAACAAATAAATAATGGCCAAGTGCGAGTCGGTGACAAGTTTCTGTTCATTACCAAGTTATAACTGGTAATTTCGTTATTTATTTTGTGGTGGTACGGAACCCTCAGTGCGCGAGCTCGACTCGCACTTGGCCGGTTTATTCAAAACTTATTAAAACTATGTAGGTAAACCTATATATATCCCTCTCCATGGTCCTACACATAATATATGAAATAAAAAATAATAGAAAAGGTAGGTTGGTACCCATGTACTTTGTGTACCTATTTATAATAGGTAACGCATACCTACGTACAGTTGCGCTTAAGTTTGCGCCTTATAAATTTTTAATAGCATTACGTACGAATAAATTTTTTGTTGTTTAGTGCTAAGGATTTTTAAAAATAATTAGTTTAGGGTTATATTATGGGACGGTACTACCTCAGATCAGACAAACAAGGGAGATATGCCTTAGTACAATTATTTAATTTACTAGCTGCGCCCTCTATTTCACCCGCGTGGAAATTCCCTCAGAAAGCGTACATTTTCCGGGATAAAAAGTATCCCATGTCTCCCCCATACTACCCCTACTAAGGTTTGGTTAGGGACCCGGGAGGGAAATAGTCGTTACGGAAGTCGGGAATTTTTACGTTTTCCCGGGAGTTACCGTAAAAATACCCTGTCAGTAAATACCACCTTTTGACTACCTATCCGTTTTGTAGATATGTCGCTGGCTCACTATTACAAGGTTCTATGTTATTTTCTAACACGTTTTGTAATTTCAGTTTAAAATTTTTGACTTTCATAAATATTGACTTAGCAGGGTTTATGCTTGAGAGAGATACTTTCACTCAAGCATAAACCCTGCTAAGTCAATATTTTTGAAAGTCAAAAATTTAAAACTGAAATTACAGAACGCACAGATATTAGGTAGTAGATCTGTGACAGAACGTGTTAGAAAATAACATAGAACCTTGTAATAGTGAGCTAGCGTGTGCTGTCACTGTTTTGATCAATCAAAGTTTTGAAACACGAAGCTTTTGTGGAATCGAAACAAATGCCCGTCGGCTAGCAAGCCAGCCCTTCCTAAAGCCGCGTATTTATGGCAATTTCTCTATAAATTGTGCGTATAATGTCTTCATGCAACTGCAGTGCATACCTAGATAACGCCTTCTTTAAAATGGACAATACAATATCACTTTCTAATACACCGAACAAAATACAAAGTAACTTAAAACAAAACTGGCAATATAATAGGCAGCCTTATCGTCGTAAGCGAATTCTTCCGGGTAACCTTTGGATGAGCGATGGTGGCCAGGTGGTAGCGTATGCGCTTTACAATCTGACGGTATACCCGGTTCGATCCTCGGCCCTGCACCAACGACTTATTTCGTGTGCACTTTCCATGGTCAACAACAGTAAAGGAAAACATCGTGAGGAAACCGATATGTACAAGAACCCCGATAGTTCAAAGTTATATCATGACATTCACCAACATGCACTGGGCCAGCATGGTAGATTAGGGCCCATCCTCTTTCTCTGACCAAAGGTCTGTGTCCCAGCATTGGGAACATGATAGGGTGATAATGATAAACCTTTGGATAGCTCAGACCAAATAAAAATACAGAGTCCTTACGGCGCACTGCCAAAGTGACGCCAAAATCGCTACCAAAACTACGTGAATTCCCAATAAATACACGACTCACGCACGAATACGCATTCAAAACTACGTGAATTTCTTGTCAGAACGTCATACTGAAAACATCCGTTTTAAAAAGATACAATGACTTCTCTGTAAAAACAACACAAAAGTAAATAAGAAGCAGGATGGAATATTTCCACACTTAAGTATTTATATTATCACTTATTTTGATGAATTGCACGACACGAACTTCGACTACGCACACATGTTTCAAAAAGTAGCTTCACTTTCGCGGTAGTCCCTTTGTATTTTTATTTGCTCTGAGTTGGATAGTTATAATAATTATAATTATTTCTAGTGACGTTAGAAACTACTGACCCGGAGAATAAGCCGTTCACCTGGTTCATGATAACAGCCGAGGACCCTGCGGTGGATGACAATGTCTATGACTTTGGTCGTCAGGACGTGGATGTGGGCAGCTTGAAGACCCTGGACCCCAGCAAGTCGAGGTATAGCGAACGGTGTGCCAGCACTGTTGAGAGTTTTGATAATACGCCGAAGATCAAAGTTGAGGTTCGTGACTTCTTTTTATCATCTACGCAATTGAGTGAGACGAGCAAGTCACTCGCCTGATGGTACGCTTGCCTATAGCAGCCCATAGCAGTGCCCCCCAAAGTTCGAAACTTCAAAATTCTGCGCGGCAATGCACTGCGCTGGTTATCATGAGTTTTTTATTATTAATACGCTTGTTTGACCGCCATCTCTCCTGATATTAAGTGATGTTGCGGTCTATGATAGAGGACGCTTGCCTTTAAGAAACCGATATTACACGTTAAATATCTTTTTTTGCCCAGCAGTTTTTTCTGGAAATACACAGTATTGCTTTGCGGTATAACTTGCATAAAAAGCCCCCTGGTTGAATTTGGATTTTATCAGTAATGATCCGTCTAGATTTGTCCGGAGTTGCCCGGACTTTTAGACCTTTGTCGGGCTTAGTAATTAGACCGATTTTTTTAGCTTGGGCGATGAAATATGAGTAAGTCTTTATTACCTTGTCCCTAAAAACAAAACAAAAATCATTTTTCAATAATTAACCAACACACGAAAATGTCCAGACTTATAGAAATGTCAGGCTTTATGTCAGGACCTTTTTAATTTTGATATGGTAACCCTAATTACAGGTTCATTGGGTATCCCCGACCACGAGCAGGAGAGTTCGTATCCGTGCTATGGTGGCTGAGAACAGTGAGACCTGGTACATTGGGGAAAGCCTCACCATCATCCTCGAGCGCGATCAGTCCCCTCCGAAAGACGACCCGCCTTACGCGCCTATACAAAACTGTCCCCTCTGTAGTGAAGCTCGATATGAAGTAAGTGAAATTCCATGTATCTGAAGAGTAAGTCACCGACATAGCCCACCAGATTAGCAAGTTAAAGTGGCAGTGGGCACGGCACATAGAACAGATGGCCGATGGGGCCGAAAGGTTCTGGAATGGAGACCACGGACCGGTAATTGCAGCGTAGGACGTCCACCCACAAGATGGACAGACGACCTAAAAGAGACCGCAGGGAAACGCTGGATGCAGGCCGCTTCCAACCGGCCCTTTTGGAGATCGATGGAGGAGGCTTATGTCCAGCAGTGGACGTCCTATGGCTGAAATAATGATGATGACCTGATGAGCAATAAGGAAAGTATTGTGTTTAACGTTTATATGCTATGTATGAGTAATTTTGTGTGTTACCATTACCACCTACAGCCAAAACAGTTTCTTGGAAATGCGTTTGATGATGAAGTATCTACCACCATTCAGAAACAGGCATGGGATCCCCATCTCACTGGTGCTCCTGGTGTTCGTTAATTTGGTTACAGTTCACCTCCATTTACAGTTGGAAGAGTAGTGTTACCAATTATACTTCCACTTTTATTGTACGAACTGCTAGTCTGCGGAATGCGCTGCCTGAATGGGTGTTCCCTAATAGTTACAATCTGATGGGTGTAATCACGAGTGAATCGGTTTCTTCTTGTGCGTGCTCAATCGTAGATCACATGTCATCATCGACTAACATCAAGCGAGTTGGCGGGCAGACGCAAGGCTATTATTATTCAACAATATATAATTAAAGAAATGTACTGCCAGTCCTGTCTTCCACGCAACTGCGCCTCAGACCGTTCCTACGTCACACCCAGGAACAGAAAGAGCTGTCATATTCTAAGCAACATGAAAAGCACAGCAAAATATTGAATAGATAACACAGAAAATATTACCCAATAGCTTTGCCTAATAAAAGATAAAAAGCTAGAGTGGGCAGTTGATGCATCTTCGTAGATTAAACAGGCTATATTGGCCTAGAATTATTTTAATTTTTTTGTCCATCAAAGGTGATCTTCAAAGGCCGCTGGTCTCGGCTGGAGCACCCGCTCCACTACCCCCGCAAGCCTGACGAAAACGGCTACAGCTACATGATAGGGGCGTCGCATGACTACAACTTCACTCTCTGGCAACCGGGCGTTAAGGCCAGCCCAGGCATGTCAGCTCTGGCTAGGGCTTCGGATATATCTGTACTAGAAAGATTTATCATTGAAAACGTAAGTTCTTTGAGAGTGGAATATGTGTTCGTTTTAACAGTCACACGATAGCCAAATTATCTCTGCAACGTCACTCTGGCAATCGGGCGTTGAGGCCATCTCTGGTGCTTTACGCCAGGCATGTGTCAAAGTAACAAAGAAGCTTATCAGTAACGAATCCCTAGTTCAGAATAAGCTTCTTAGCCTTGAACGTCGGCGGAAAGATCCTAGTTATCAGTTTTTTATCGGATATATTTCAGGAGAGTATGCACAAGGTCTGCACTCTGCATGGTCCAATACCTCCCTGTCAATTTTTTTTTGCTATGGATGTGTGTCAGTTTCGTTTCTAGAAATATAATAGGCTATACTCAGTCACCAGAGAGTCACCCAGGTGGAGAACCTAGGTGGAGTACGGGACCACAACTAATGAAATTGAATATTCCTGTCATCGTTTTTTTTTATTGGGTTTTGATAAGTCCTTTTGAACGTCCATCTATGGTACATGTACACCACTAAACAGAAGATGTTTGGTACTTATGCAGTTTTGTCAACGACTTGATAAAGTAGATAGGTGGTAAGCGGATGTGTAAAGCAGAAGATCCCACAGAGGACAAATGTTACCTAGGCTGATGATGATAATCCAAAAAGTACACAATTATATCCCCATACATTTATTAATATACTAGCGACTTTGCATCGGTGTAATTTACGTACGAAGTCGGGGCGGTTCACTAGTAATATATATATAAAACACCTTCCGTGAAAAAAATTCCAACTGATGGTGAAAACCGCATCAAAATCCGTTGCGTGGTTTAAGTTGAGTTAGCGGTTATAGAGACAGACCGAAGGACGCGGAAAGCGACGTTAATTTTGTAGAGAAGTGATGTAGTGATAGAGAAGATTCTAAGCAACCCCTTTCTTCACAGATGTCAGAGACAGGCGGCACCCGGACCTTGATTCGGGGCAAGCGGCGCCATCACCCGAACATGCACAAATGGTCTCACGCTCTATTCAGGGTCGACAGGATCCACCACCTTTTCACTATAGTAGTCGCTATGCGACCTTCTCCTGATTGGTTCCTGGGTACGAAGAAATTTGAACTGTGCACGAGTCAAGGCTGGCTGAGATACTATGAAATGCCCTTGTATCCTTGGGATGCGGGTGTCATGGACGGAGTTTCTTACGAGGTACAATTATTTTGCCTGCCTACCACTTTCTGTTCATTCTTGAGGCCTTTGCCCAAAAACATATAATCTGCGCCTTTGCATAATTGGTTCCTGGTCACAAAAAAAGTTTAACAGAGCTGCTTGTACTCTCAAGACGTGTGTTTATAGGACGAGGTTTCTTACAAGCTACGGTTTTAGCCTACCTACTCAACTTTCGTCAGGTGTTGCGTTGGCCACAACATATTTTTTGAGGCCGACACCGACAAATTTTTCAGGAATCCGCAAGATGTATATAGGCTGTCGTAGGCTAGCTTGATCATGCCGCGCCGTACCGCCGTTGCATAGGCCATTCCACGCAATAAAAACATTTCGGAAGCAACGCGCTCATCGGGTATCGTCCTTGGTTTGCAAAACCCGCTAGCCCGTATACAACCCGAATGTAGAGGATTTTTTGGGGTTTTGTACCTACGTCATACTTTTCAATATTATGTTGACACAATATCTCGCAGCGAAAAGACTGTTGTGCACATTGACCATTATCTGTAAAAGATAGATGTATTAGTTCTTTAGTTCTCATCATTCCGGATTAGTTGTCCTCATTCTTTCTAACTTAGCACAATTTCTGTTTGTAACCATCACCAAATCACCCATAAACAAAACAGCGCTTATTTGTCAAATACGTTAGCGTTGGAGTGCTTTTAAACACATCGGAATACCAATCAATCACTGTGTTCGCTTCGCCGCGACTGACGGAAGAGTGATGTTAGGATTCCCCAAGTGGGTTATAAGGGCGACGATGGGATGGGACAGAAATAGAAATATTGCGCTTTTGAGTGGAATCAGGCGTACCCTAGACATGCTTAGGTCTGAATGATAAATGACATATTCATAGGTAGGCGTAACTCATTGTTTGTCATTGTCATTCATCGGAAAAAGCTGTGTAAAGTTTTTTGAGGTAGGTATGATTGTTAAAGTGTATGGTGAATTAGCTTACCTTACTTACTGCTTACTGATGATACAAAGAGGCACTTAAATTTTACGTCCAAATTTCGAAAATCTTTTCTTTTATTCTAAACAAGTAATTAGTTTCCTTTCTAGTTCTTGAGGCTGTAATTCCCAAATTTCCCAATCCCTAGTTAATCCCTAGGTCCTAATAATATAACGGATACGTAAGTATATTTGTTTGTTTGTTTTTCAAGCAGTAACAAAGCAATAGGTCAATCAGATTTTTGGCATGGGCACGTATGTACGGTTCCTGAGGGATTGTCAATTCGGGTGAAACCGTGGGGCTGCTAGTACTTTTATATACCAGACCCAAAAAACGACTTTACCTGCAGGCATAAATAAATTTTTCTAATTTTTGCATCGTTTCAGTCTCAAACGTCTGTTACGAATCCTGAAGGCAACATTGAACGAGTGGAAGTCGGTTCATTCAACGCCGAGTCTCCGTTTTTCCAAACGAACCTGAATGACCTGAAACCGTTCGCATTCCTCGAGGTACGGAGACTGGACGTGTACCCTCTGGATCCTAGAGAATGCTCTGAAGAAGGTATTACAATAGTAGAAGCAGGTGGCAAATTGGCAATGTAGGTCGTTCGTACAAAGCCGAATCCAGTGTTTGTGAATACATGTACAGAAGGCACAGCGGATCTTTGTGTCTCTGAAGTTGGCTGCAAGGCTGCGCAGTAGCTATTTTTGTGTCGCAATGGATGTGCTACTTGCGCAATGGTTCGCAAGAGCCTAACTTCAGAGACAGATAGATCCGCTGTGCCTACTGTAGATTGTACATCTACAGCTAAAAGGTAGGCCTATGCAACCAAACAGAAAGTTTTTTTCAAGCATGTAATGGCTGAGATAGTCTATTGATTTCATAAAACTAGAGACTGGTTCATTCAAGCTAAAGGAAAATGTAAGAGCCGAACTAATTAACTCATTTACAACTAAATTTAGGAATGACATTTCTATAGGTAGTATACCAAATGAACTTCAATTATTAGCTAAAACCGTTCATATATTTTTTAAAGCTGCGGGTTTGAAAATGGACGAGTTAGGAAGAAGACAAGTTAAGAAGTTGACTTTTTTGGGAATGGATAAGTGCAGAAGTGGACAAACTTGGCCGGATGGTTTTATTTGAGTATATATTTATTTAATTTGTCAGAATGGGTCAAATCTTGCAACTGATATATAAACCAGTATCCCCAACCGATTGAGATGGCATTTTGCACACTCGTTTAGTTTAAATGACAGTACATGGTTAGCTTAATGACGTCATTCTAAATCCAATATGGCGGACTCCCAAAGATGACGAACTATCAATTTTTTATGCAGCATCATGATGGGTATAAAATGACAGGGTTTACTGAGAAAAATAGAAAAAAAGCTTTCCTTGTTTTCAAAGTTTTCTTTAATGATAATAATTTTATTTGTTTCCTTGTAGGTGATGCTGAAAATGTTGATGATGGAGAAATTGGAGAGGAAGAACCACAAGAGTAAGTGTTAATTTATACCTTTTGTTGTAGTTAGAAGGCCTCTGATAATAAAACCAGATCGTTATTGCCATGCGTAGCATGATAGCGTGCGCACCATACAACAAACCAACTTCTGCGTCGCTGATCATCAGCGCTGATGTGCGGTGCTATAAAAAACGCAACGTATATCCTTATCCCTGACTGACATCAGCACCCATTGGTACCAATAACGTCAGCGTAGAAGAAAATCAAGCCTTGTCGTAATGTAGATAAAATCAAGCTTTGTAATTTATTACAAGCTAGCTGCGCCCCGCGGTTTCACCCGCCTAGTGATGAAAAATCGTGATGGTGATGATGATGATGAAAGTAGCCTATATCACTCTCTGGCTCTTGAACCATACCCATGCAAAAAATCAGGTCGATCCGTTGTTCCGTTGCAGCGTGAAAGAGGAACAAACAAACAAACAAACCAACAAACAAACACACTTTCGCATTTATAATATTAGTATGATACCCATGCAAAAATTCAGGTCGATCCGTTGTTCCGTTGCAGCGTGAAAGAGAAACAAACAAACACACTTTCGCATTTATAATATTAGTATGATAGGTAAGAGGCTTAGCGATGAATATAACTAAATACATTGCACAGACTGTTTTTTTTAAGTATCTGTGATATGAGTGTTTGAAGTTTTAGGTGGGGACTGGGGATAGAGAGAGAGGATACCCTGTCTTTTTCTCGCAAAGCGTGTGCGCCTGAGGCGTGACGTCATGACTAGCTATGGAGCGCTCTCTGTCTAGCATGAAATAAAAATACTTATAACTTATTTATTTTTAAACCAATTTTAATTTTGTTTTCGTTGATGGGCTCTATTTATGATCAGTTTTTTCGAGGTAATAAAAAATATTAGTCATCATGCCTATTGTTATATTAAACAACTGTACCGTAATTCGAAACCTAATTATACATGAGAGTAGCGTACTTGACTTTCGTTGTGTACTAGCCGTGCTATCATTGGTCCGCTCGTTTGCCTCGTCCAATCATCGTTGACTCCGCCCCTTCCGCTCCCCTCTAGCGACAACCATCACCACAGGCAGTGCGCTGAGCGCAACTTGGCTTCATTGGCGTTTGGATTTTCATACAAAGCGGTCGTAACTAGAAATATTACAGACCGCGTCGTGCTAGTGAATTTTTTTTCAGATTCTTACATTCCTTACAAAATAAAAAGAAATAATCGTTATAACAACTGATAAGTTCTGCACAACAAAAATTTTTAATTTAACGGTGTTACCGTTCGATTTTTAAATATTTATATACTTTTACTAATTGCATTAACGTGTGTTTTAGTACTTTAAATAGATAATAAAGGTCCAGCTCCAACGATGGAAGAGACTGCAGAAACAAGGAAAGGAAGGAAAAAGGAAGGTACATAAACGTTCAAGCTCTGGATCCAGTTCTTACCTTCATCAAGTTCTAGTACTTCTAGTTCATCGTCATGTGATAGTGGTAATAAATCAATCCGGAAGAACAAGAGCAAGAAAAGTAGTAAGTTGAACAGATCATTTTCCGAAATAGCCGACATTAAATCCCGTTTAAACAGTGCCAACCAAAGTAATTACCACCCTGATTCACACTATGATGCCAACTACCTTAGTTTTTGCGCAGACCCAAACACGAGTGGTGAATCCTACAATGAGGAACTTTACAGGACACCCACAGTTCAATCATCTGAACTTCCTAACGAACAACAATTCAATATACCTGTAAAGCAAAAACCAAGGTCATGCAACTGACTTTGAACAACCTGATTGGAATAGCGCCCACCATTCTGATACTCAGAAACGCTACCCTCATTCCTCTGGGTTTACAAGCCTTGATTTCAACGAAGAAATCAAGCGCTACGACAACTATTAATTTTTAGGCACGAATGTAAAGCACATTTTGCAGGGCTGACCTATACTTTGCTTAAACAAAAAGAAACCCTTCAATCAGATTAAGTGGATCTAAGAGCAGCATGCAAAATAAGAATTTGAATTCAGCAGAAATTGGTCTGAAATGGAATAGTATAATTTCCGAGGGGGAGTATTCAAAGGTATGACATTGTTCAAATAGTATGTGGCCATATAGCTGAGTTAATTCAAAGCAGATGAAATACTGACGGCATTTAAAGATCCATTCCATAAAAATGCACTTGGTAAATTTCCGCCTTCATGCGCCACTCTTTTCGAGAGTGAGCCCTACGCTTGAAAAAGCTAATTGCGATAAAAGCAAGTTCTTTTGGCCGCCCTCTGCTCCAAAGAAACACACCTCTGAACCTCTGAACGATCCTGGTCCGTCACAACCAGCACCACAGGCAAAGCAGAACACTACAAATAAATGTGTTTCAAACAAATCCTTTCGAGAAAGAGTTGATAATGACCACCTTGTACTCTACAAAAGATGCAATTCCCCCTCATCCCAACGGGATAGGAGAGGAAATAACCAAAGATACTGACTCGAAGCCATTCCATGCCAGTCAGCTACAAAAATATTACGCTCGATGTAAATGCTCGGGGTTCCACCCTACATTCTCAACTTCATAAGTGGCTACCGTATACCGTTCAAAACGAAACCACCATTACATCTGCCGAGAAACGTCACCAACCAAATACATTACTCGTCAGAAATGACGAAGTGTCTTAAGAATTTCAAAGCTACGCTTTGTGTCATCGATGTTCCCCAGACCGAAAATTGATGAGACCAATTTTCAACCACTTGCCATTCAGAATCAGCCTGGCTCAGAAAACATTTGCCTAACTAAGCAAAAAGGACGCCGTTCTAACTGGCTCCAACTTTCCGTGATGTACCCATTCCAATAACTGACCGGCTTGAGATTTGGGCCGTTACTCTATCTTCTACCCTCAACTTTGGCTCCTGTATTGAAGACAAGGCTCAATTGGCTGCCAAAAAGCTGGGTGTCCTATCGAGGGTGCGTCGGTATTTTACGTCGGAACAGTTGCTTTCACTGTATCAAGCACAAGTTCGGTCGTGCATGGAGTACTGCTCTCACCATTGGGATGAATCAGCTAAGTATCGGCTTGGGGCATTAGAGTCTTATCGAAAAGCGTGCCAAGAGGCTCATCAGCAACGAATCCCTGGTTCAGACTAAGCTCCTTAGTCTTGAGCATCGGCGCAAAGTTGCTAGTCTATCGGTCTTCTATCGAATACATTTCGGAGAGTGTGCATCGGATCTTCATGATTTAATTCCCGCCTGCTCATTTTTCTATCGGACTGCCAGAGTGGGCACAAATAATCGTCACCAATCGTCAAATAGCGCTTTGATTCCACATGTATTATGCAAACTGCTAGTTTGTGGAATGCGCTGCCTGAATAGGTGTTCCCGGTGGTTACAATCTGGGTGACTTCAAATCACGAGCGAATCGGTTTCAGCTAGGCAAGCGTGCTCCACCGTAGACCGCATCATCGCTTAACATCTGGCGAGTTGGCGGTCATATTATTTTATGGATAATAGCTTAAAAAGTGCGGAAACAAAGTTTGCGAATCATTGTATTCTGTAAGTAAGTCTGTAAGTCTACTTGAACAGTTTGGTTAGAAGTTAAACCAAAACAACCAATCTAAAGAACTTAAGCCTTATAAGTGAACACTTACTAAGCCTAACAAGTAAACTTAAGAATAAAGTTTCGAGCCTTGAGTTTTACACTGACTCGAAAGTCACTACAGGTACTATAATAGTGGCTGAAAAGTTACAAAATCGACTCTGGCATACACAATCCCCAACCATCACATTACCTCGCCACCGACAAGAACGCGAGCAAAATCATTGTGGGGTGGCAAGTTTGATAACCAGGACTTTCAACTTACGAAAGTTTCTGAATCTTTTATTACAACTATAAAGAAATTATGGCTATCACCATATGAAGAATGTTACAAGATCAAGGTTACTACCTCCAATGAAATGCACTTCAAATACAGTGCGACGAGACGACAGAACAATGGTGTCACTGTATCATACCTTCTCAACGAGAGTGGTACAAACTCGCAAGCACTAGTGACCCTAGTCAGAAGTATTCAATATCTTAGACCGGTACAATATTTATTTGACAGTTTTATCACCTACCAGGTGATATACCAGTTACCTCACAATCGCAGGCTCCTCTAATTCACAATCTAATTCAATTGACGAATTATAAACTTATTGTATCACAATAATTCTAGATTAAAAAGTGATTTTTAACTCTCAACTCGTGCTCTGATTCCTGCTCTGACAGCATGGAAAAGCAAGAAAATGCATTTTATTCGACACCTTTACAAAAACTTATATCTAAAGGATACAATCAGTGTCGACTGTCGAATGGGTCCGTCTCGACTTTAATGCTGAAAGTCAAGGACTATCAGCGCCGGTTTTCTGACGAACCCTTGAGTTTACATTTACATTACACTTAACACAAATTCACAAATATATTTTTAAGTATCTATAGCATGGTTATCAACGCGGGCGACTTGCAGGGTTCTGTGTTGTCGCTAACGCTCTTTCTTCTCCACATCAGTGGCATGTTGCTTTCGACCAATATGCATTATTATGCGGACGAAAGCACGGGTGATGCACAGTATACTGGTTGTGCCAACACCTCTCATGTCGTAGTTGAAGAATGTAGGAACAAACTACTGTCTGAAATTGAGGCGTCTCTTGAGCAGGTCCCGAGTTGGGGTGAACCGAATCGGGTTCAGTCCAACCCAACAAAAACGCAAGTTTGCGCGTTCACTGCTAAAAAAAAAAAAAAAAAAAAAAAAAAAAAAAAAAAAAAAAAAAAAAAAATTGTTGTAGCTCCTCACTTTCAGAACAAGATTTCGGATAGCATTGGAATCCTAGGTGTCGACATTTCTACAAATGTATAGTTTCGCGGTCACATTGCGAGTAAGGCCAAGCTAACTTAGTGTGCTTAACGAGGCGAAGTGGTATTTCATGTTGAGACAAAGACTTTTGCTTTACAAAGTCAAGTCCAACCTCACATGGGGTACTGACTACTGCTCCCATCTTTGAAACGGAGCACTCAAGTATCAACTTGAGCCACCTGATGCATTACAGCGTAGAGCTGTCAGAATTGTTGATAATCCCAAGGTCACTGAACACATAGCGCCACTCAGCATGCGTAGAGACGTTGGGTCTCTTTGTGTCTTTTATAGAATTTACAAGAGGAAATGTTCTGAAATGTTCGATCCGATGTTAACATTCCGGGTTTTATCATCGAACCAGCTGCCACTTCCTGAAAGTTCATCCACATATTATAGATAGGTGGAAATCGCACACGGTGCGTTTAACGCGATATTTTTTGCCTTACACCTGCAATTTATGGAATGAGCTCCCTCCTGCGGCATTTCCAAGTAACTATAAGGGCTGTCGAGTCTTTAAGGGTCAGCAATGTATCTGTGATGCCCCAGTGTTGCAGTTATCCATAGGCGACGGTGATCGGTTACCATCAGGCGGCCCGTCAGCTTGTTTGCCACCTATGGCATGATTTGACATAAAATAAATAAATACTGAAGTTGTATCCTATAAATTCTAAAATTCCAATTATTTCTATCTTATAGTATAACTACTTTAAATATATCACATTGGCGTCACCATCACCACCAGACGATAACAAACACGTCTCTCATGTATAATTAGGTTTCGAATTACGGTACAGTTGTTTAATAGCGATGTTTTACCTACAAATAAAACATTTATTAAACATACTTACCTAATTCGAAACCTAATACTTTCTAATTCTGCCTGGTGGCCATTTACACGAGATAACCAATGAAGCCAAGTTGCGCTCAGCGCACTGCCTGTGGTGATGGTTGTCGCTAGAGGGGAGCGGAAGGGGCGGAGTCAACGATGATTGGACGAGGCAAACGAGCGGACCAATGATAGCACGGCTAGTACACAACGAAAGTCAAGTACGCTACTCTCATGTATAATTAGGTTTCGAATTAGGTAAGTATGTTTAATAAATGTTTTATTTGTAGGTAAAACATCGCTATTTTTACAGTGACCCTCAAGCAGATCCAATAATGGCAGAGTCAAGGCAGAACGTCGGGTGCATAGGCGAGTGGAGTGAGTGGTCGCCTTGCGTGCCAGATGTAGGCAGGTGTGGGATCGGTTCTCAGACTCGGACCTGGGTTAACGGCTTCCATTATGGCTCTGATGTAAGTATCATAATTTAAGGAAGTTGCAATCAGGTTGATGATGCCGGTTTGGTTGAGCCGGTTGATTGTGGAAAGTTCTGGAAAGTTACATAGGGAAGCTCAGAGCAAATAAAAATACAGAGTCACTACGGCGAACACGAACAGTGAAGCCACTTTTTGAAACATGTGTGCGTAGTCGAAGTGTTGCCAGTGCAATTTTCTGACAGAAATTCATGTAGTGTTGAATGCGTATGTGTTAAATGTTGAATGCACTTCAGCAGTGCGCCGTAGTGCCTCTGTATTTTTATTTGCTCTGACTAGGGAAGTAACAAATAGGTACAAGGACAGATGTGTCAAAGTATTTTTTACGTTCAATTAATTAATGGTAAGTAGGCATGTGATGTGACTAGTATCAAAGTTGTATAAGTACAGGGTTATTTTTAAATAGGTACCTACAATAACATCTTGTACCTATATGCACCTTCCTTACATCATAGGTAGGTACCTAAAAAAAATTGTATTATAATGTCTCAGAGCAAATAAAAATACAGGGACCGCGACAACGAAAAGTGACGCCACTTTTTGACAAATGAGTGCGTAGTCGAAGTTCGTGTCGTGTAATTCATCAAAATAAATGATAGTAATATAAATACTTAAGTGTGGAAATATTCCATCCTTCTTCTTATTTACTTTTGTGTTGTTTTTACAGTTCTTAACACTGCAAGAAGTCATTGATTCTTTTTAAAACTGATGTTTTCAGTATGACGTTCTGACAAGAAATTCACGTAGTTTTGAATGCGTATGTGTGCGTGAGTCGTGTAATTATTGGGAATTCACGTAGTTTTGGGAGTGATTTTGGCGTCACTTTGGCAGTGCGCCGTAGGGACTCTG
Source organism: Agriopis marginaria (assembly GCA_932305915.1). Lineage (NCBI taxonomy): Eukaryota > Metazoa > Arthropoda > Insecta > Lepidoptera > Geometridae > Agriopis > Agriopis marginaria. The sequence continues at coordinate 9,814,049 of OW029933.1, forward strand.
TATTTTATTTGCTTTGAGTATAATGTAAGGAAATGCCTACGAGAAGTTTTGATAGGGATGTACCTAATCTGCAAATAACCCTGTAACTATAATGTAAGCAAGGATAATTTCATGCAATTAGTGTGCTAATATGTCTTCTTTTAAAATTTGCAAGTTGAAGTGGCAATGGGCAGGCCACATTGCTCGAAGAACCGGTAACCGATGGGGAAGAAAGGTTCTGGAGTGGAGACCACGAACCGGAAGACGCAGCGTAGGGAGGTCTCCCACTAGATGGACCGACGACATTGTGAAAGTCGCTGGCAGTGGATGCAAAAGGCAGGCTGTCGTTCAGTGTGGAGGTTAGAAGGGGATGCCTATGTTCAGCAGTGGACGTCTTCTGACTGATGATGATGATGATGATGATGATGTCTTCTGTGCTAGGTAGGTATTAGATTTTCATGTTTACATCCTAAGAGTAGGTAGGTTAATAAACCTACTATGTTTTCATTTTCAGAATGATGATGTTGTTCAAGTTTTGCCATCGGACGGTAGTTGCCAAGCAAACGGAGATCCACACCCCATGGAAATCAAAGATTGTATTGTTGAATGTTGAGTTACTTACACATCTTTATGTTGTATGTATGTAAGTAACTATGTAATAAAATACCTACCTATTCTGTAACTTTAAGTTACTCTACCTACCTAAGTGCCTACCTAGCTAGAATATAATTTGAATACTTAGGTACGTAGGTACCTACATCTAATAGATGACAAGTAGTCATATCGTTAAATACTCAATAGATACCTATGAGTATCTACCACGTTACTGTCTTTGACAAAATGTTGACGGTTTAGAAAGTAGGTTAGGTACCTATCTAGACTCTAGGGTTTATTTTTGCACCGGACCACAGATAGTGCAAACTAGATGCACACTTGGAACATGCTCACTGGGGTCGCGGTCCTGTCTTCTCGTTTTTGCGCGAAAACGAACCGGTTGGGAAGTTTGCCGGCCGGGGCGGCAGCGGCGTTAGCAGAGCGCGGGGAGGCGGCGGTGTCAACATTGTTTACCGGTCGGGTGTGAACATAGCACCAAGACGCGCATGCTCCGAGCGCAACGGCCCGCCTCGCGGCTCGCGCGCTCCTCGCAACTTGTTGATTGTTCGCTCACTTCGCGCCAGTCTGAGGCGAACGATGCGCCGGGCGGTCGTGTCTCGCGTCGCGTCTTTAGCGCTCTCAACTTCGAAATTATTTTACGAAAATACGTGAAGTTTCCAAACAAATTATCGTGAAGAACTACTGTACTGAACGCCGAGTTTAGTGCTTGAGCGACGTGAAACGCTTCGTATAAGTAGTTTTAAGTCATTGAAACTTAATAGGCTCACTCGTTTTACCTGCATGCTTCGTCCCACGTTAGTGAAACGGCGAGCTACCTTATCGGATAAACGAACATTTTTCAAATGGGTGTGCGTTTATTTAGTGTGATAGTGTGCGTGTTATGTGTTACAAGACATCGTGAGAGCGTGATTGAAGTCAGTGACAAGTTTTTACAATAGTGACGTGTTATTGTAATAAAATGGGATCGAGGACCATGATCGTACGCGGGAGTGAGAGGGCCATGGTCGCAGCGTTGCTGGTTTGTTCGCTCGCAGTGGCGTCAGCGCAGTATACAAAAGGTAAAAACCTCTTTCTACCTGTGCTCGTGTTGCACGGCTTTGTTCTATGGCCTTTTGTGCGCTCCTACGACTATTTTGGACGCTCCCTTGCGAAATGGGACGTGACTTCTGATGAAATGTACTTTACCTACTTACCTGACGGTTACTACCGCGAAATGCATGAATGACTCGGCGCCGATAGTGCAGGTAAAACACCCAGATAAACTCAAGTAGGTAGAGTACAATAAACAAGTGATAAAATAACAGTAGGTGAGTATTCTTGGTAAAATGCCGTATCCTGATAATTCACCGGACAGTGCATGATTGTGTGCATAAATACATTCAACGTAGGTAGTTACCTGAGTAAGAGTTTATTTCCGTTATGTATTCTGTGTAATCTATTCTATCATAAACACTTGAAAATATATTTGGTTAAAGAAGTGTTAATTCAAATTCCTGAGATTTTGAGCATTTTGTTTTATGGTCAAAAAAATCAGTTGACTGACTGCCTTCTAGCTATTTTCATCATGTTGTATGAACTTGTATGATTGTCAGGCTAACTATTTTTCTCTCTTTTAAAAGTTGAAATGACGGTTTTTTAGAATAGAAAGGCAGCATGACTGTGTCCTAATAACTTTTGTCGAATAAAAAGAGGTTATGGTTCCAACTTTGTGGTCTTAATGGCGTTAGCATGCTCAATAATGAGCGATAAAAAATGTGTTAAAATAGAACAAAATTGTAAAATTTCGGTGTTTTGCTATTGGCGCCACGTAGTATTTATATTCTCTTTGTTGGCGCCAACATGGAAAAAACATGTCTTATCGTACCTGTATTCCTAGTCTCTTCTCTACATAGTATAAATTAAAGTCGCTTTCCGCGTCTGTCTGTCTGTCTGTGTGTCTGTATGGCCGCTAACTCCTCCTAAACCACGCAACGGATTTTGATTCGGTTTTCACCATCAGTTAGATACATTTTCACGGAAGGTTTATATATATAACTAGCGACCCGCCCTGGCTTCACACGTAAATTACACCCGTGCGAAGCCAGGCGGGCGGGTCGCTAGTTCCTGTATAAAATGTTCTAATTAAGATATATGATTGGACAGAGTTTATGTAGACTTACATGTCTAAAACCAACCTAAACAACTGCCGCCGCTGTCTCCGTCGCCGGCAAACCTTTGACCTTAATCTACCTACCTACCTTACCTTAATTCCGTACATCACCAGATACCGTTATAAAATAACGAAGCGATTACAATGTCTGACCATTAACTATGAAAGATGTCCGATAAAGTCATTTTGCCTGGTGAAAGGTGATCGTGACCACGACATAGGTAACCCAGCCCATTGTTAACTTGAATTTACTTAACAATAGGTATCGTAACCTTAGAACTGAATGGCGAAAGTCGTTGGTACCACCCTGATCGATCCTAGACTATCAATACGAACCAACCTACTTATTAACATGCAACTACATTTTATTCGCCAGGTAGGTACTAGGTACCTACTAGGTATGACATTCGAGATGCAAAGGTTACGTAGGTATAAGTTGTTTATAATAATGGGTACCTAGCTGTAGCTACTATGGACCCTTTTCGGCTTAGTACCTAGGTACTCTATTTCCGCGTAACCTTGTATAAGAAAAAGCTGCTATAAATCCGTAGATCTCTCGTTCGTTAGCTTGGAAGTAATCAACTTTAATGACTTAGAATATGGACAAATCTAAGTTGACTGCTTTCTAGCCAAGAATGCTTCATAACGTAACACAATAAAAGATCTTGTTGCACGTCGGCCATGTTTGTATACCTATTACCTACCAAGCGGTACATTACTTAGTTTTCAAAAATAATAAACATCTCTAGTAAAAGACGCCATTTTGTGCAACCAACAACACATCATATGACCCTGTTTTTTACCCAACCACAGAGAATCCTTGTTTCTATCTTAAGACCCGTTTGCACTTTGATTAGTGCGAGTGTAAGTGATATTAATTAGTAATTTTGCGAGAGATTAAAGTATATACCTACTCGCACTAATCATTTATGGTCCAAATGTATATAGAACTAATCACTAAGTATCTGCATTAATCACTCGCACTAATCACTTTACTTGGATGCAAAAGGTAAGCTGTCGTTCGGTGTGGAGGTTAAAGGGGGAGGCCTATGTTCAGCAGTGGACGTCTTCTGGCTGATGATGATGATGACTAATCACTTATCAAAGTGCAATCGAGCCTTCATGTGCAATTGCCACCAACACACATGTAGTGTACCTACAGTTAAGCCCGTTGCAGACCACGCGAAGTAGCTTGCAAGTGAAGTAGAATTAGCAAGTACAAGTAGGCGTTCAAACGTAAATAGCCACACGCGCGGTGACGCGCACAACTCCTGTGCGATTACGTACTTGCACGAGTGTTCAAACGAGACAACGATGCGCAGTAGGCATCGCGTGTGAAACGAAGCTTCACTTGCGCAAGAACCAGCGCGAAGTGCTACTAACCACGTCTACGTTTACTTGTGTAACATTTTTTTCCAGTATTTTTTTTAAAATATACAACTACCTAGGTAGTTCTATGTACTTACTGAACTGATTTTGATGATATTTCTATGGAACCAATCTGAAATATACGTAAATAAGTACTTTATAATATTCCAAATCGGTTTATAAATGGTGTTCTGAGTAAGAAACATAAAAAGACACATATATAGTATACCTATGTACCTAGGTAGGTACTTTGAAGTAAGTCTGTTAAAAGGGTAGGTATTAGGTTTTACATATGAGCACTATTAACTTATCTGCGTGTTTTGAAGAACAAATTACTTTATCGTATTCGTTGCGGTTTATGAATGAAAAGCGTCATTCATTATTAACCTACTATGAAACAGGATAATTCGCCGTTAATCGAGCTAACAAACAATAACACATCTTATGAATGGACTCATTCTGAACACTATTACTATAGTGTCTGTGGCCATGAGCGAGTCGGTGACAAATTTCAAATTTCATTACAAAGTTATAACTGGCAATTTTGTGGTGGCCCTCAGTGCGTGAGTCCGACTCGCACCCGGCCGGTTTATTTTGTTTCAAATCGTTCAGAAAAAACTGTAGTAATAAGAAAATCGGCGCAGGATTTGCTCAAGTTTCTTCTTTTTATTCTGTGATACAAGCTCTGCAGGTTCTAGCGTGAATGTAAAACATTTGTATGGAAAAGTTGACTGCATTACGGCGCCCGTGGACGTCGAATGAATTAACTGAATGCAGGGAACTACGGAATGGTAATTTTATTCAATTACCTACATGAGTATTTATGGCTGTTATAGGATTAGAGACGCTACTGGATTTGTTTGAATATAGAATTATACAGAAAGCTGCCATCAGCCTTAGTATTTTTCAATCTATCTCAAAACAAGAAGTTTCCAATTAAATTGGGAACCAATTAATTAATTAAAATTAACCAATTTAAAACATTCTAATTAAGTATCTGTGGTGGTATCATCAAAATTGATATTTAAAAAAAAAACACCTCTGGGGTGGAAAATTACTAGACAAATCTCTTTTAAATAAAGATTTTCCCTTAAAGTCGGTTATTGGGTAGGATATTAAGTATTTTTTGACACAAAACATGGCTTGTATTTGTTTATTCAATTAGTACGGCTTGCGCCAATTACACCAATGAGACATTTGTTACACAATAAAGTTATATGATTATTTACGGGATTTTTACCGTGAAAAGGTTGTCGAATGAGCTCCCGATATTTCGTAAATAATCATATAACTTTAGTGAACAACCGTGAAAGTTTAAAACACTTAAAATTACAATATACTTAAAAGAAATTAAAATTAGAAAAAATACTCTATAATAAATACTATATAATTAATGTCATTAAATAAGAAATCAGAAATAATTATTGTATAACAGGTATGAGCTCTCAAACTACGTTATTTATTCCGGTTGCGAAAATTGTTACCGGTTTGTCGACTAAGAACTTGAACGACGCGCATTCCACTCGTGTGCGACCCTTCGTAACCCGACCAGCAATAATAATTTCCTGTCTCTGACAATAAGTCATTCATTACCCTTAATTTATGCTCCTTGCACTCACCTCAGCCACTGGCTAGTAAAAAACTACTTTTATGTCCCTTACATTGTTACAACCATCGTTGTTTGAGTGGCTCGTAATTTCAAGTGCTTCTAAATACTAGCAGCGATGAGTAATGCTCGTTCGAAGTAGACAATGGTTACATTTGAACGCGTGAACCATCGCTGTTTTAGTGCTGGCGGTTTTATAATGTTGCTTAATAAACCGGCTGTGTGTGAGTCACAATTGGTTGTGGTCAAGCTTACAGGCGAGTCAGACGAAGTATGGCTTCTGTGACAAGGCAGCTTTGGCGGTGACGTCATCCTGACCGGACCAATCAGCGACGGCTGGTGTTGGCTTGGAATGCAGTGCAATATTTAGGGCGATACAAAGCTTCAAGTTTTGGCCAATAAAATGCATACAAATACTACAAAAAAGCGATGGTGGCCGAGCGGTAGCATGTGCGCTTTACAATCTTACGGCAACCATTCAAACTCAAAATATTTATTTTGCGGAGACACGGGTAACATGCAGATGTCAATGTATTTACTTAATATATAAAGACCACCATACTCGAGCATTATGGCATGCAAAATTTCATCATCATCATCATCAGCCAGAAGACGTCCACTGCTGAACATAGGCCTCCCCCTTTAAACTCCACACTGAACGACAGCCTGCCTTTTGCATCCACTGGATGCCAGCGACTCTCACTATGTCGTCGGTCCATCTAGTGGGAGGCCTACCTACGTTGCGTCTTCCGGTTCGTAGTCTCCACTCAAGAACCTTTCTTCCCCATCGGTTATCGGTTCTTCGAGCGATGTGGCCTGCCCATTGCCACTTCAACTTGCAAATTTTAACAGCTATGTCGGTGACTCTGGTTCTTTGGCGAATATCCACGTTTCGGATTTTATCGCGCAAAGAAACTCCGAGCATAGCTCTCTCCATTGCCCGCTGAGTGACTCTGAGTTTTTCCAAAAGGCCAACAGCTAAGGACCACGTCTCAGTACCAAATGTCATCACTGACAACACACACTGGTCAAAAACCCTCGTCTTGAGGCACTGTGGTATCTTGGACGAGAAGAGATGCAAAATTTACAACACACTATTAATTATATAAAATCTAACATTAAACAATATATTTTAACAATTAGTCATTTAAAAACTCCGTAATAGAACACCGTTTCGATCCTCGGCCCTGCACCAATGATTGATTTAGTTACTTAAATAAATGGTGTGCAGTTTCGTTGCCATCGCCCAAAAACGGTAAAGGAAAACATCGTGAGGAAACAGGTTTGACCAAGAACCAAAAAAGTTCTAAGACATGAAATTCACCATCATGCACTGGGCCAGCATGGTGGATTAGGGCTCGTCCTCTCTCTTTGAGACAAGGCCTGTGTCCCAGCACAGTGGGAACATGGTAGGCTTATAATATATTGCCGATCAATCCGGATTCATTATACTTCATTGTTTGCACACTACCGCTTGTAAAGACGTGGTTGTTCCCCAGGTGAACTCTGTAAAAGAGGCAAGATTGACTAACTTGGCGAAAAGTAATTTATGAACAAGTAAAAACTAAAAAAAACTAAAGCTGGAGTAACCGGCTTAATCTTACGTGAGTAATTTCCGTGGAATATAAATAGAATGTGTGAAACCACGTCAGTTTCCATAATAAAAGTAAAAATTACTTGTAGGTATTTACCTAACATCTTTGTTTTTGACGTATTATTGTCACAACTTAAATTTTAGCTAAGTTCGTAGTTTGACCTTGCCTTAATATTTTTTTGGTATTTCATGAGCTTACGCAAGCTATGAATAAGCAGATACTACTAAACAAATGACATTACCTAGAAAATAAATTGTTAAGAATAGGAAATCATGACTCATGGTATTGTACAACCAACTTATTTGTAAACTCGGCCAAATCAGGTAGCTACAATTTTCATAGAAGGCTAACAGATTTATTCAGAAAATACGATAGTGATGCCACTATTCGACAGTACAGATAAGTTGGTCGCTCTGTAATCACGGTGACTCGTTTCTCTTCACTAGTAGGTAAATCAAATAAAAACCTACTGATTGATAAAGAATACATGACGTCTGAATAAATCCTCTTTGAGTTCGACAACCCTGCAATTTGACGGTTAGAAATTAATAAATTGCGCCGGCGCGGGCTTTTTAAAACCCCGACGCAAAAAGAGGAGTGTTATAAGTTTAACGCTAAGGTTTAACGTGGGTATCTGTCTGTCTGTGGAGTCGTAGCTGTCAAACGGCTAAAACGATTTTGTTTTTTTTGTTGTTGTTTGAAATGTGATTTGGTCAAGAGTGTTCCTAGCTATGAACAAGGATCCATAAGTCACCTTCCTTGCTATGAACCAAGAAAATCTCTTAAACTGTTTGAAGATTTTCAGCTCATTTATACTTATTAACAACCGCATAAAAATAACTAGCTAAGCTCCGCAGTTCATGCGTAAACATTCTCCTATGAATCCTAAATCTCTACATAGTATAATTTAAAGTCGCTTTCCGCGTCTGTCTGTCTGTATGTCTGTAATGGCCGCTAACTCCTCCTAAACCACGCAACGGATTTTGATGCGGTTTTCACCATCAGTTAGATACATTTTCACGGAAGGTTTATATATATAACTAGCGACCCGCCCCGGCTTCGCACGTAAATTACACCCGTGCGAAGCCGGGTGGGCGGGTAGCTAATTATAAATAAAAAGTATATTTTCTATTATGTCATTATGCGGCCCTCCAGCTATCTCTATGTAAAAAAATCGCGTCGATGTGTTACCTTACCGCTTGAAAGAGAAACAAAAACACTTTAGCAGTTATAAAATTAGTTTAATATTATACTCAGCAAGTAACTGTTATATAATCTGTAAACATATTTAAAGAAAGTCTCAGGTCGATAACGATGTGCCGCGTCGGTTGGCTGCTTCTTATCGATGGCTGTGATAACAAAACTGGTTCAACTTTATTGATATATAAATACAACTCGTAATGACTTGGCTAGCTGGTCCTTCCTAATTGATAACCAAGGTTAATAGAATAAACCGACGTCCTAATCCTAAATCTGATAGTTTTTGGAGCAGTTCGTATACTTGTGAAGTTACGTACTGCCCAAGAATGGAACTCCCAGCCGTCCTTGTCTCCTGAGAACTACAATCTATAGGCATCTTCACGCTAAAGTGAATAGATTTCTTCTAGATCAACGTGTTCTATCCGGCCGCAACGTCGCTTACCATCAGGCGAGTCGGTGGTCAAACGTAGCTATACTAAAATATAATAAAGTTTTATACTGATTAGACAATTACAAAGTAATATCAAGTTATTCTAGGAGGATGAACAAGTATAATTACTGATTAAACGACCTTACCTTTGGTAAAGATCTATCATAATTATACGAAGTTCATCCTAATAGATTAACTTCCCTACTTTCGATTTGCTCTGTTTAGCGAAAAAAAGGGCTACAATCGATTTCAAAGATTTGCTTACGTATATAGGTAGTTCTTTAGTTAGTTATACAACTAGCTGACTCGACAGACGTTGTCCAGTCCAAATTTAAATAAAGTTTGAGTTTAATGTAATAAAAAATCCTATTGAAAAAAGGACTTTAATTTTTACCCAAATTATCAAATTATCTGGGCAAATTTTCCAATTTATCTTTTCCTCTACACTGTATGCAGACTTTTAAGAACTTAAAAAAAATAGGCAGTCATTTGTACTCCGACAGAAGTGAAAACTAAATACGTCACATTAGCATATTCTGAGACGCGAATCCAAAATTTTTGCCCATACCAAAAATAACTCAACGCCGCTAAAGAAGTTTTCACTTCAAAAATAGCCAAATCTTTCCAGCCGTTCGCAAGTCATGCACTTACCCAGAAACAGAATTTACTTTTTATTTATATACGTAGATCTAACCTAATAAAAGCGTGTCAAAATAGGTACTCTGTTCAACAAATTTTTTATAAAGACGCGAAACTGCCTAAGTTTTGTAACAAATTTCAACTTACGTGACCGCTATCACGCGAACTGCTTTTCGAATTTGACGGTTCTCCAATTCTAGCTTAATACGTTGGTAATTGCCTGCGCGATTTGGCGGTTTTGACGCCGACGGCTAATTACTGGGCAAAGGTCACTCCACTTTATGTAGTTACTCCTAGTTCGGGACTATGGGACTGAACCTTTGTCAAATGAGTCGCCGAAAGTTTGTCAAAAGCGCTAGTTTAGGTTTGTACGTTGTTTTATTTGCCTAATACGTTTTTCGAGGTGGTTGTTTATTTCAGATTTCTGACTTTCTTTGACTTTACATCAAGCTGATTTTGAAAATCTGCTGTCCAATAGCTAAAAGCAGTCAACTTACATTATGATCAATTATGGTCGATTATCAGTGTACTAGTTTTTAGAATTAAAAAAACTTGCCGTCCGTAAGCTGTCCAACACACGTATATTTGTCAGTTTATTGCTTGACTGATGGACTGCTTCCTATTTTTATTTTTTTATGTTTAGTTAATAGGCTTGCGGTTTGACCGCTAACTCGCCTGATGTTAAACGATGATGCTGTCTACGATGGAGCACGCCACCTACCTATAGACTGAGTTTGAACCCTAATTCACCATGGAGGGCCAGTGCATGTTGGTGAATGTCATTTCTTTGAACTTGAGGTTCTTGGAAATGCCGGTTTTCTCACGATATTTTCCTTCACCGTTGTTGAGCGATGGCATCGAAGCTGAAGTACTAAATAAGTCATTGGTCGGACCCAGCGGGGCCGAGGATCGAACAGGGTGCCGTCAGAATGTAAAGCGCACATGCTACCGCTCCGCCACCATCGCTCGGTATATAATTACTCATAATGATTTCTCAGGTTTTCTCAATTATTGCACATAGAAAAAAATAATTAAATAGCGTGTATTTTACATTACCTACTTATTTTTTCCCTGACGCTTCGAACATTTTGCAGTACCTGTGGTAACAGATTGCCTATATGACGGAAGTCTATAGAAATGTTATGAAATTATTAACAAGTATCGCCAATGACTTTTAATCAAAATGTCCTCAATGTACGCATATGTAGCATTTGCGGATCCAGGGGGCATGGCCCCCATGCCCCCTCTCCCTGGATCCGCCAATCAAAATTAAAACACCTAGCAATTCCATACATTTGACTCAATTTTTCAATTGATCCCTTCGAATCCTACCTTGTTCCATTCTACCTTGTCAGAATGCCCCCCCCCCCCCCAAATGAAATCCTGGATCCGCCCCTGATATGTAGAGGAAGGAATTACTAATTATTTTATCATCAAACTCTTTTACATAGTTAACACTTTTTCCATTCACCTAGTTTTTATATGCGGAACTAAAATATCTAAGTTGTAGTGTAAAAGCATCAGCGTGGCGTCTACTCAGAAGAACACAGGATTTCCATTAGATGTACCTACTTAACTTGACAGGCGCTACCAACTTGCAACCATGATCGAGTTACCCACTGTCGATATTACCTTACCTAACTACCTTCGGCAAACGTGTTTGTTGGCAAAACAAGTATACAGGGTGCGGCGTAAACAGTAGATTACCCATTCTGTACGGATGGGGAACATCATCGAGCTTCTGCTTTTAGTCGCACTAAAGGTAGCATTCCGATCTTGTCGACCGCGACGAGAGACCCGCGATTAGCGACCCGCGACCCACTTGCTCAGTATGAATTTATCATCATCATTTCAGCCATAGGACGTCCACTGCTGGACATCCTATGGCTGAACGGTTTTTACTGTACGGGTTTTTGGAATATCAAACATAAAGCGGTGACGATTTTTCGATCTTGTGGGTGGACGTCTTACGCTGCGCTTACCGGTCCGTGGTCTCCATTCGAGAACCTTTCGGCCCCATCGGCCATCAGCTCTGCGTGATATGTGCCCTACCCACTGCCACTTCATATGGAGTGCAAAGAATTAAATTTCAATGAATTTATATGAAGTGCAAAGCAAGCGACTGCGTCCCGCGACGTTTGGGTCGCTTGTATTGAGCAGTCGGCCGCGCGATGCAACCACTGCCGCCGGTCGCGGTCGCCGGTTGTGGTCGCCAAGATCGGAATGCTACCTTAACCCTGAAGACGGCCTTGCTGTCCTTTTTTAAACCCCCGACGCGAAAAGATGGATGTTATAAGTTTAACCTTTGTATCTGTCTGTGGCATCGTAGCTTCCAAACGACTGAACCAATTTTTTTTTGTTTCTAAGGTGTCTAGATCGAAAGTGTTCTTAGTTTTTCGCAGAATGTTTTCTTTTAGTTTAGGTTCGCAATATTAATTAATTAGCTATAAAACAAATTAAGCGTTCAGTATTTGCGTGCATGCTTTTGAGACAACTTTTTTCTCTCAAACACCAAGTCGCGAGTGAATCGGTTTCTTCTAGAGAGGCAAGCGTGTCCAATGTGGGCGTCAAAGCTGAAATGGAGATATACTTAAAAAAAAAATACACCAAACAATGACACCAAATGCCTTCATTAAAGCCATTAAAAGCATATTTCCTGAAATTGAGAACATAATTCCCCAAGAACTTTAATCAAGTGAAACTGGCGCCCAACACGGTGCTACACGAATATCGCTGGAACAGCTGTAATTAAGTCGGGGCAAACACAATAGATCCCTATTAGAGGTACATCGTCGATATGCGCCCCTGGGGTGCAGTATGACCCACAATAGCCACCGCCAAAGTTGCGGAAGCTCTAACTTCCTATTGCCCTATAGCCCGATGCCCAAATAAGCACACCTTATGGTGTGGCAAAGAGACATTTGAAAGCTTTCATTTCCGTGCCAAAACCAACACATGTTCAACTATAGTCAGTAAAAATCGAACAGGTTGTTTCTCACACAATAATTAACATTATTTATGTTCTGTATGCAAAATCATTATAAATGTAAGTAAATAAAACTACTTTTAGTAGTAGCTTGAGCAGTGAGAAAAGTTTCTGAGGACACTGTAGACGTGATGGTGCGTCGTTTACCGTACCATTTTGCTATAAACAAATTCCGCGAAACGTTCTTTAAGCCACGTCACCTTCGTGGTGATCCGTAAGGCAAGCGTCTATGAAATTGCTTCCTTTCTATGAGTCCTTTACTATGACGCGAGTGAAGGCATTACGTACAACTTGAAAGGTAAAGCTACGTAAAACTTATAACTGACTATTTACTTGAAATATTTACCAGCAAATTAATTCAACAATAAATATATTAATCCATCTGCTTTACCGATCAGCAGTCATCATTAACAACGAGCATTCAGTACAATGGATGGCTATTAAACGAACATCGTCCATAAGTCCCCCTGGGCACAGTTACCGCAAAGCGAACCATTGCCAGCTTTAAAAATAAACTCTCCAGAGCCTGGGTTGCCTTTGGTGACAGAATTTTAATTGATTTCAAAAGCGGTGAGTGACTCCATAGCGATGTCGACAACCTTTACAAGTTTGTAATTATGATTCTGCAAGTTGTTTAATTTAACGGGTGGTTATCCGAGTCGCGTAGGCAACAAAACGCTCCCTCAGCCCCCGCCAAGTTATAGCGACGATGTATTTTGCCACGCTAGAGTCAGGACGCCCGCGGGGGGAGTGCAACGGCAAAAACGAACATAGGTCCGACGTCGATGACGCCTGGCGCGGTACTAACTAAACGCGGTGCGCGCAAATTCTCGCGACCTTGTTACGGTTTTAATTTCACTAAAAAACGAAACTATTCACTATCAAAATTCTATCCAAATAAAAATTTTTTGAATAAAAATGCCTTTCAGTACATGCAATTTCCAGGTTGTTACGAATATTCATTAGAGCATAAAACGAAAAAAATAAACTGAATCGACTTTGTTTCAGATTTTTTTTTTGATCAAGGAAAGTTTATTCCATCGTGTTTTGAACCAAATCATAAACTCAAACCCAGATGTATCTGTGACATATGTATTTTTTTCCAGCTCAAATATTGTAATTTAACTGAATAAAATTGATTTAAAACTGTCAAATTTGGTATAAGACGCTTTTAATGAATTCAAAACTTGAGAATAACGTGTAAGTTCAGAAATAAAGAACGAAATGAAAGAAAGAAAATATGGTACGTATAGTGAGAGTCTTCTTTCAAATCCGTTGAAGCGTTTCTCGATCACTTCCGATTGCTTTTTGCTTTCACAATGGGCTTGATATCAAAGCGGCGTGAATGGGACTGAAGGAAGCTAGTTTGTCTGTAGTTGTTAATGCTTTGATGGCTTGTTGGATCATTTTATTGCTTCCGTTAATAGTGCCAATTATAGCACATCAATGGGAGTGGATAGTTGTCAACGAATTAGGAACAACAGTCGTTGGTAAATCTACACTAATAAAATAAAGAGCTATTGAAAAAAAAAATTTTTGACTGTGTGTTTTTTTGTAAGTGACAATCTCTGGAAATACTGTGCCGATTATTCAAATTCTTTCACTGTAGTTCGAGAAATATAGCTCCAGTCCTGTGACAGTTCTCAAAGTGATATGCCTAGGGCTGAGACGATTTTGAAAATTTATCATAATCGATTAAAATATTGTTACTTTATTGTCATTTGGATAATTAATAACTACTTACTTAAAACTCAAATTATCGGCAACGCCATAATCGGATTCTTAATCGCTAGAGCATTCCTGCAAATCAATGAATTCTAAATCACTAATTATGTTGTCAAAGTAAACATCACGAAATACTAATAAAAAAAAAAGAGTAACAAAAATAACGATTTATTTTGTTTGCAAGATCGCTAACATAAAATCCACAGAAGAGAAAAAAAATTATACTTCTCTTTTCTGTGATAAAATCTGTGATGTGGTTAGCGCCAATAGAACAAGTAGGACGTTAAGTCACTATTCGTTCCATCAATAAAGTAACTAAAGTATGGCATTGGACATTTTTTACGTCATAAATACGGAACTCTATGGACGTAATTTCGATGACAACTATCCCAGAACTCAAGCTATATTTTATACGAAGTATAATAGAAAGCTACACTATCCTCGAGTCCACAACGAGTGCAAATCCGTAAGCAAAAGCTACACAAGCAGACATCGTGCCAACCTGTGGTGCTGCCGTGACATTTCCTTTTGTCATGGCAGGAAGAAAATGTCATAATCATGAGTTTACACAAACGCTTCTCATGAACGGAATTCTAAACAGTCTATTGTTTCGTTTCACCTGATACGCAACGATTATTATCTACAAGACAAACAGGTTGGTTATTCTAGGACCTGTGATTGGTCACCTATCACTCGCATACGGATTGCCAAAAGTTTGACGAGGGCAGAAGCAATATCATATGCATAAAAATAGCTAACATGCGCGCCACGACAAAATTTTGTCGCGGCGAGCATTTCACCATATTTATGTACGTACGGAGAGTTTGAGCGCCAACGTACAAAAACCTGTCGCTTCATTGCATAACTTTCCTAAACTTGAGTTATTACGAACGTTAATGTGTACTTATAGTGGATTATTATTTTACTAAGGGTCCGTGAACGAGCTCGAGTGTCGGAAAGTGATAATAATGAGGTGAATCATGTATTTTCGTGATGATTCCAAAACTCCAAAACCCCTAGTAAAGTCTCCAAAGTAGTAGATAATTTACTAGATGTTTCTATAGTTTCAAAAACATCACGAAAAGGCATGTTTTACCTCATTATATCACTTGCCAACACTCGAGCTAAGGGCATGATTTGGACTTGACCGTGACTTACTTTGCTTGACTCTGACTATCATGGTGACTATGGCTTGTCTGTTATTTATTATAACGTAAAAATATTTCAATACCTACTTGACACTGGCAAATAACGTGCCAAGCCAAAATCCTCTCAAGAAGAAAGAAGACAAAACAATGTACGGAGCCAAAGTCCTTAATCAAAAGCAGGTTACACTGTTAAAGTAAGGCCAAAATCATTACTGGTCACTTCGGAGTTGGGACGGCACAAAACATGGAAGCGGAGTATGTGTCAAACGCAACTGACGAGCCGACTAAAGTGCCCTCATAACGAGTGCCGTGAAAATGAAGAGCGTTTTGCGCCACCACTATTAGCACTAGACCCGTATGAACAGAGTGATTGCTTATTGTTGCTGACCACAATGGCCAATCAATGTCCATTCGTCCAACGAAGATTTCGTTTCGCTGAATCGGGCTAATGCTATCACAATCACGTCTGTGATCTTTTCAAACGCCGTCCTTATTGAATAAAACGACAAACGAAGTCGAATATGCTTTGAGCTTTAATTTTAATAGGAAGGGATATTCGGATCACGAGTGTAATCATCATAAGGAATTCTTGGTCCGTCTTCCTTTATACGGATATTTCACCCCCATCCCCATAAATGGTGCCATTAAAAAGCTAAGACCGGGAACGGGGCTGCTTAAATATACTTTGCACGAATGCGCAAATTGATATAGAATACTTCATCTTTTGATATCTCTTGGAGAGAGTTAGGCTGAGACACGGAGCGTTTTATAAATGCCATGAAGCCGGCGGCGGGTAGATTAGGTCAGTTTCCTTAGAGATGCTTCGAGAATTTTAATTCAGAGTAAAAACTATTTTAGAAGATGAAGCATTCTTCAAAATATGATAAGAACTATTTTTGGTATTAAAATTATAGACTATTAAAGATGATGTAATATAAAAGCCTATGAATGATGTACTTAAATAGGTTCATTAGCATTTAATATAATTTAAAACCTTAACAGTCATATCTCTAGAAAGTCTCCAACACACAAGTTTGCCAATCCCAGTCCTAGAACTTATAAAGGTCGGTATCTCAGCTGGTCATTCTGTATTCGGCTTGGCCACTTCGTGACTTGAAGTCGAAACGTGCATGGTCCTTAGCGCCGGACTGAAATGACTCATGCTTCTGAGAAAGTTCCTGCAGATAGAGGCCATTTTCACGTAGTGCTTTGTGAATTATTATACTTGAACTTTAGCAGGCTTTGTCCTTGATACTTCTGAGATAATCTGGGCCAGATAGGATCTAGACGTGCTTTTGTTAGATGGCAAAATAGTAGGAAACTTAGAATAAATGGTATAGTTTTGATTTCTATTCCAGCATAAAATCTATTACGAAGTGTTAACAGGATATTTATCGTGCTAAGGTTCTGGATAGACCTGCCGATATTTCGGCGCAGTTACATACACCATGTTCACTGGAAGACATCCGCAACCGTATCACGGTAAATATCCCGTTAATAATCATATAACTGCAATGAACAACTGTGATAGCTTAATACAGTGTTTTACTTTTGTTGATTCCCTTGACATAAATCGATCTTCCAAGTAAGGCATTGAGAAGAAATCACCGAAATACCAGTTAATCCTTAGAGACGAAAATCGATTACTGCAATGTCTGCAATTCTGAATCATTCGTCCTCTATCCATTAGCGATGCCAGCCACAGTTCTCATTAAACATCAATCATGACAAACTTCAAACATTCATCATAATTACATTTGGCAGTCTCTCAAGCATTAGTGTTATTAACAAGTCGTAACATAACTTTATTGGGGAATGATCTGCTCGATTAAGAAAACGTGTCAGACTGGAAGAAAGGCGTAACTGGCGTATGAAATATATGGCCGTTCTACTAGTAGAAGAAAGACGTAAGTGACGGTATTAAATTTATGAGATAGTTACGTCTTTATGCAGCATACGGCGCTAACGCGTGGAAATATTTATTCAACGATCCTTTTTTTCAGACACGCGTCTCGTGTCAGACACATGTTTTCATGAAACAGTGATATGTTATAAAAGTGGATGGTATTTTCTGTTCTAGGGCTGCCGCTTTCCGTTCCACAACTGGTATCCTGTTTGTGACAACCCTACTCATAAACAATATTTCGCGTACCTATTGTGATGGTTTGCATTCAGGCTGTTGCAAATTTATAGGGTCGAATTTATTTAAGCTTTGATCTCATTTAATTTCGTTGAAAATGTGGTACTTATCAGTAAATGATCAGGTGGAATTATTGTCATGCGAATTCATGAGTTTCCGAATAATTTCGTTTTAATTTTTAATTAATTAAAGGCAGTGACACATTATTACAATCGGTTAAACTAAAATATTTATCATAAAATATATCATAACCACTTGACTGCTCATTCCTTTTTGAAACGCTTCATGTTGAATCTCGGCGGGAAGACCTTTGCAGGAAGAATATTCCTTGGATATTACGCACCTTGCTTGTTTGTTTGGTCTGAGGGTGTAACACTTTTTACGATAACTATTAGTTCTATTAGTTAGTTCGAATCCGAAGTATAATTTGGACTGCTTAAAACGAAGGGTGAATAGAGTCCTCAGAGGTAGGCAACGCACTGACAATACCCCGGGTATTGTAGGTGTCTATAGGCAGCGGTGACCACTTACCATAAGGTGGCCCGTAGCTTGTTTGCCACTTCTCTTCTCTATCTCTTCTCTACATCTCTACATAGTATAAAGTCGCTTTCCGCGTCTGTATGTCTGTATGGCCGCTAACTCCTGAACTACGTAACGGATTTGATGCGATGATTCACCATCAGTTAGATAATTTTTCACGGAAGGTTTATATATATAACTAGCGACCCGACCCGGCTTCGCACGTAAATTACACCCGTGCGAAGCCAGGCGGGCGGGTCGCTAGTATTCTATAAAAAAAAGTTCTACTTGTACATGACGTTTCCTATTACTCACCGCATTTTTTTTATTTTTTTTTTAAATTTAATAATAGGCTTGCGTTTGTCCGCCAAAACGTCTGACGAAAAGCGACCATGCGATCTACGATGGAGCACACTTGCTTAGAAGAAACCGATTCACTCATGATTTGAAGACAGCCAGATTGTAACTATCGGGGAACACCTATTCAGGCAACGCATTTCACAGACTAGCAGTTCGCATAATAAAAGAGGAATCAAAGCCCTTGGTACAGGTTTTCGGAATATCAACGTTATAAAATAGTAAAAATATCAGTAAATTGAATTATTTTATCAATGTCCCACCAGTCGGTGTAATGTCCTTATCAGGGTAGTACTCTGATAAAGTACTAAGGAGTGGCGAGCAAGTAATTTTACGGCCAGTATTGATAAAAATAACGAAACATGAAAGGTCACCGAGGTTATCAAGGTGCCTACCGTGTTTTATGTTCGGTTTCCTCAAGTCTAAAGCTAACTAGGACCTTGTCAATTAAAAACACTTGTAAGGTTATTTTTGATGTGAATACGTCTTTACATTTGCTTCCATACAATACAAAATCTATAGTCCCCATAGTGGAAGGCAATTTAAAAAACGGATGATATCAAAATCTAAATTCTTTTCTGAACCTGATGACAGGAAAATGTTGCCATAAAAAAATTAAACTTCATAGTTTTCAAAAATGATGACGACATATAATATACACAAAAAATACTTGTAACGTACGTCACGTAAAACACACAGCCGCACCCCATTTTTTTCCAAATTATTGGCCATCAGCGTCATAGTGTTTGGCTGAAAACGCTAGAATTCTTGACTTATTATACAACAATCTTTCAGAGCGCCTGGTTTAAAATGCTGGCGTGTTCTGGCTCAACGCATAAGCATTGTCATTCAGCGTGGTAATGCCGCCAGCATGCTGGGTACGCTGCCAACGGGTAGTGGGCTTGAGCATTTGGATTGTCTTTAGACCTTCAACGGGCAGTCTAACTGTATTTGTAGTGTTAGTACATATTATCTTGTATTTTGTTTAGTTACACGTAACATACGTACATGTAAGTTTAGGTATTTTCTTTAGTTAAAAGCACTACAACAATACAATATAATTGTATCCCTTATTATCATTCGTGTTCAAATGTCTCAATTTTTTTACATCAATACTGGTCCAGGCGTTTAAGAGTTATGGTGGAATTAAGAAAACCACATAAATCCTAAATATACGACGCTTGCTTTTTTAGTAAGTCGTGTAAGAAAAGAAAGAAAAAAGTACACGTAAAAATATAGAATCATTTTTCAAATATTTTGTTGATCAGAAGGCATTAAATATTGAAGATGGCAGCTTAGCGAAGTGAACAGGAGAATTTTATTAAAGTCCCCCGAAGTTGTAGGTATCTCCAACTTCGGAGACGCGGACTAAATGGCCACTTAGTGAGGAATTTTATAACTCTATGTTAGCTTACATACTTTAAGAACGGTACAATAAGCGATTTGTAAAAGAAATATGCTTAAGACCACAAGTGCAGTACAAAAATTATGCAGTACATACTTTGGCGGTCAACAGAGGTCCGAGGCAGGGCAACTGGTCAGCGGTCCAGGGGGGTTAGACAAGACCCACTTTCTGTTAGCGTTAACGCTTGCGGAAAGATGAAATTGTATGAAAATTACATTAGCTTGACGGATGTTATCTCAAGCTAATATCTTTTCATACAATTCCATCTTTCCGCAGGCGTTAACGCTAACAGAAAGTGGGTCTTGTCTAACCCCCCAGGCAGGACAATCGGTCAGCAGTGTCCAGGCGATGCGGGCAGAGCACGTAGGCTGAACTAACCTGCGTGGGCTACCGCCGCCCACCGCCGGGCAGCCCTTTCGCGCCCTTCTCTTCCCGACCGCCCGTTTTCCGTTCTTTCCACGTGACCGTACGGACAGAACGCATTCTAAACAAAATGCACGGAAACTGCAAACGATGCTCACACATAATGCGGGCAGCGTTCGCTTTGACCGGCAAGCAGGGGAAATGTTAGCGTTAACGCCTGCGGAAAGATGAAATTGTATGAAAATGACATTACCTTGAGATAACGTCATCTCTCAAGCTAATGCCATTGTCAATGTCATTTTCATACAATTTCATCTTTCCGCAGGCGTTAACTCTAACAGAAAGTGGGTCTTGTCTAACCCCCCTGGACGGAGAACGCAGACAGTGTGACAGATCCTTCAGTTTACATCCATATGGCAATTAGAAGTTAGCTAAAATCGAATACTTATAATCCTTTTCAAATAGCAAGTCACTTGATACCACCACTAATAGACAAGTTTTCACCTCTTTTTTTCATAGTAGCGCTTAGCTATATGTTTTCGCCGCAAAATGTGAACCTTTAATTTAGTTCTGTGACGTTACATTCAATATTTACAAATCACGTTACATTCTATCGTACTATCAAACCACCTGTCAAGTGCCATGCTATTTGAACTATACCTATATTCGTGTAAAACTTGGCGCTGAACAGTTGAATATTATCCAACAACAAAAGTGCAGCTAAGACAAAAAGTTAACAAACTCTCTAAATCTTGCAACGCTACAGTGTCGCAATGTTGTTGCGATTTGGCGGTGAGTCACAGGCCAAGATCGAACGGTATCGAACGACCGGCCAACTTGCCGCTTTTATTGCCTTTCAAACAGGCGAATTCATACTAGCACCCTACAGAAGTGCATGCAGTATAAGTAATTACCATTTTTGTTTTCTTTTTAGGGTTCCGTACCTATTCAAAGGGTGTATCATCATCTATCAACACAAAATGTCCTTCAAAACGTTTGAAATGTAATTCTAAAGATAATGTCCAATCGGTTCTCTTTCAGTGATTTTTAGGGTTTCGGGTCCGTCCGTCCTACCTTTATTTCGAACCATAATAGATAGCCAGTTGGAATTTTCACAGAATATGTAATGTTGCGTCGGATTAACTAAGAAATAATAATAAAGTCGAAAAGTAAAAAAGTTAACGGGCGTCCCCATACAACAAAATATTATTAAACGTTTTTTGGTTATTTTTCGTTTGTTTCAACGATTCCCATGCGTCACATTTGGTGACAAAGGTGTGATGATGATATATAGTGGATTTCTTCAATAGCCACCAGTAAACCCCTTGAGTTTGAGAAACTTAGTTTGTCTTAACGAGTCTTATATATGCGAGTAAACTAACAATTTAAACTTACGCACTGCAATAGTCATTGTACTTAAACATTCATTTTAAAAACAGTGCAATTTCAAATTGCGCAGACTATACGCTCGCAAAAAACAAAACATAATGCAGCGAAATTGTCCCTTAGAGGCACTACAAAGGCTACATTGTTACCTTTACTCGTATCTACCGTCTGACATACGAGCCTCGTACCATAAAATCACTGACTAGAAGCAAGCATCAGATTTAATAACGTTGCATGTCTTGAAGTCTATAAAGCCAAGTTTGTTGGAAACGAAGCGTGTGTCAGAGTTAGGGGTAGTATGCGCCCTTGAACAGCCAATGGCAAGCGTTTTCCGCCACCTGCTGTCGGGGCAAAAAAACCCATTCCATTTTAATGCTTGTTAAACTTGCCTCGATCCTTTTTTTATCAGCTCTTTTGTTAGCCTGTCTACCTTGTAATCTGGTGCGCATCTGTCAGATTTTGTGAGCTTCCGAGTATTATAATGGTTGAAATTTAATTTTGAGCCTGGAAAGTTGGTATAAGCTTCGACTAAGTCATTCGGAACAGAAGTTAATAATTTTTGTTATGAAACTGTGTACCTGCACAGATGGTACTTACGATGGTTTGCGCTGAGCTAAGAAGTTCTGTAACATAATCATACCTATATTATAGTATCTAATTACATTATTTAGTATATTAGAATTAATTTCTGAAAAAAAAAACATCTAATATAAAATTTACCAATTTTGTTTCTTTTATACATTAAGGTTCTACTATGACTATCAAAAGTACTTAATAAATTATCAGACAGGATGGCTCGAACCAAACCTTAAAAAAATATTTACAAATGTAAAGTTTGTTTATTCACAAAAATTGCGCATAGAAGAAGTATTATGAGTTTTGAACATACTACTTACATAATCGATTATCTTAGATCATCTGGAAAACACATGAAAGGCTCCTTTTTCCTGTTTTATTTCCGATTTCCTCAAAGGTGAATAAGTTCAATAAAGCCAAGTGATGCTTGTTCCACATCCAAGCCGTGGGAAATAGAGGAAAATTCACTTCCAGTCACTTCATTACCATTCCAAACTTCCCAAGTGACTCGGACTTTAAACTGGTACTTACCTCGTCAAATGTCAAGTGAATTATGCCGGGCCTGATGCATCCCTTGCGTGCTTCTCACTTGTCATTACAAATGGACAAATTGCCGTCATCCGGCGTATCTATATCGGGGAGGTGAAATCTCTGAATAAACCGAGTGAAATGAGCAGTTGTGCAATTGTTTCTATTTTAGATTTGATGAGCTTTTTGCAGGAAATGGAATGTAAAGTCTCAGTAATTTGAACAAACTACAGTTGGCAGTCGATGTTGACGTTGACAATCGTGTGTCGGATTTTATGTCCCGTGAGCTGCAATCAGGGCAATGGCCCATATGCCCGAGGCGTTTCTCAACTATCTAAAGGAATATTCTTCACATCAGCGACAACGGCGGCAAATATCGTCTTCGAATGTAATTTTTGTTCTTTGAAACTACATTTTTGTTTGCATAATAACCTGAGTCAGGCCAGTGATTCGTGGCTGTTATTTTTATTCGTAAATAAACAGTTGGGTCGACAACCTTGCTTCGAGAATAAGTAAAATACGGAAGAAATATATTCGTATTGAATCATACCCACGTACCTACTTCATAATGTTGATCACTGACATTTACGACCTGTAATGGAGGTAAAGCCCATTTTGTGCTTGTTCGAGTGTTCAATGTTGCTTTGTAAATGATACACTCCTAATCCTTAATCAGTGAATGAAGGACAGAAGTAGAAGTAAAGTAAATACCTATTTATTTCTGAAACGCTGTTACATTATCACATTGTAGTTATACATAGTAATTTTTAAACTTTCGCGCATATTTTTCAAGATTATGTTGAACTACGCCCTCGGGTTTACCCATGATTTTTCAGTTTCGGGATGAAAAGTATGATTTGTCCGTTCAATGCGTTATTTCATCAGATCGGTTTAGCCGTTTTATCGTTTAAAGGGAACAGACAGCCAGGAGCTGAGAGTTTTTTTTTTTTTTTTTAACATATGGTTAACTTGCCACAGAGGCGTTTGACCTCAGGTCACTTTGTACAAAGTGACGGCGTGTGTACACTGTGTAGCTACTTGAATTAGTGACACCACACTGGGGGCGCAGCTAGTTAAGTGATATATGTAATACGATTTAAAGTGTATTTTCGTAGTGTTTCCAAAACCCTCAAAAGCCTTTAGAAAAGAAAAGTCACCACTACTTTACTGGGTCATACTCGTGTGTCCGTTAAAAACTTAACGGCCTCTTATACCAAATTTGACGGTTTTAAATCAATTTTATTCAGTTAAATTACAATATTTGAGCTGGATACATCTGTGTTTGAGTTTATGATTTGGTTCAAAACACGATAGAATAAACTTTCCTTGATAAAAAAAAACTGAAACAAAGTCGATTTAGTTTATTTTTTTAATTTTTGCTCCAATGAAAGCTCGTAACAACCTGGAAATTGCATGTACTGAAAGGCAATCCTATTAATTTTTTTTTTTGATTTGGATAGATTTTTGATAGCGAATAGTTTCGTTTTTTTGTGAAATTAAAAGCATAAAAAGGTCGCTAGAATTTGCGCGCGCCGCCCTCAGTACCGCGACAGGCGTCATCGAGGTCGGACCTATGTTCGTTTTTGTGGTTCACTCCCCCGCAGGCCTCCTGATTCTTGCGTGGCAAAATACATCGTCGCTATTACTTGGCGGGGGCTGAGGGAGCGTTTTGTTGCCTACGCGACTGGGATAACAGGCCGCATTCAGATATTTGTATCCAGCCAAAAAAAAAAAAACAGTATGGATAATGTTGATAGTAAGACGAATAAAAAAAATAAAAAAAATATCTATGAATAAAAACGACAAGCCCCGTTACAAGCATCAGTGCAAGAAATCTCGGTATGCGACCGCCGATCTTGTATCTACGCTTTATCCGTCTACTCAGATCTGACGCACATGCTTTGAATTCTCATGATCATCGACCGACAAGAGAACTCGATTCCGCAAACAAAAATCGATTATAAGCCCGTACCGTAATTTAAACTGATACAATAGTGCGATTGTTCTTGTTTCACATGCTACTCTAAAGTAAAATACGAGAAAAAGATAAACAAAGTGAGTTCTCAGCGTTTGCACGTCTCTTCAGACTACACCGCATCTAGACCACAGAATATAAAAGGTACAGAAAGTCGGATCAGGCTGACCTTGAAGGTATGATTCCGAACTCGACAGCACGCAGCAGTGTTACCGCAACACCACTGGTCCCCATACATTATCTATAGCCTCTATAGGTTTATATGAGACTAGCGGCCCGCCCTGCTTCGCACGGGTATAGATATATAGCCTATGTCACCCGGGAATAGTGTATCTTCTCAACAGTGAAATAAATTTTCAAATCGGTTCAGTAGTTTCGGAGCCTATTCAATGCAAACAAACAATCAAATCTTTCTTCATTATAATATTAGTATAGATGACATTCCGAGCTACGCAGCAATGCCGCGGCAGCAATGCTACGGCAGCAATGCAGTCGCAGCCTCGGAATGTATTCTTGATTTAAATGACCTACTCGCCGTAGCGTTAGTACGCAAAGCGGCTATAAAGTTGTGATCATCGGGTGAAACTATATTTACATGTAGTGCCCTCGCGACTCACGTCGACCGATTCGATCAGAAATCGCTGTAAGTACGCGTCTTTGTGTGCGTGCGCCTGTTAACGCTCGATGTATGGAGCCGACCTTCTGTACTATTCTGTGTCAAGACGCTACTCTACAGTGCAGTGAAAAGCGCGCGGGCGCTTCAGTTATAATATAAAGGCCCTCTTTTCCTACTTTTAGCAATTTTGGTCATTCTAGTTTAAGTTTCTCTGCTTCCATGGTACGCTTAAAATTACAAAATTTTTGTCATATCGAAATTGAATGTTTTATCTAGGAAACCGTAATGACCGAAACAAGATTAAGGACATTTCGCTCAATAGAAAAAAAAATATATGAAAATAACACTGATTTGCGTTTTTCTCCCAGTTTTTTTGGATTCATTTAAATACCTATTTAATAAATGGTGTCTACGATATCTAAATATACAGATTTCATAATTATGGATGGAACCGTAAAGGTTTTTACATTACAGCTATACTTTTCGAAAAATTTGAGTAAAACCTCAAAAATAGTAGCGAAACGCACGACTGCGACTCCATGGTTTTGTTCCACTAAATGCAACTTTCATACAATTTATATTAAGCATTATGGAAATGGTCAAGCTTGTCTTAAAGTGGGAAAACCTCGCCTTAATCACACTTCACACTATAGTATACTATTATAAAAGCAAAAGTTTGTGTGGGAGTGTGTATGTTTGTTACTCCTTCACGCAGAATTGGCTGGACGGATTTGGATGAAAATTGGAATATAGACAGCTTATGTTCTGGATTGACATACAGGCTACTTTTCATCATCATCACCATGCAGGTAAAACCGCGGGGTGCAGCTAGTGAGTCATAAATGTGGTCATAGTCACAGGTAATACCTACTGATACACACCGAGTAGTTAAATTAACGGTACATTCATTTTAGAGGCCCATACATGACATTAGTGACAAGTTTGACGTCTAGTGATAACAGAAACATTAGTTTTGTGATAAGTAGAAATGTTAAGGAATTTAAATGGTCGGAAGAGTTAAAAGTTTATTAGTAACCGAGTGGAGCAATGTTTGAAAACAAAACAAATAGTGATTATGAACCAAAGAATTCCCTTATGCAAAATGATGCCACGGCTGTCGCGGGGGGCAGCTTGTGATTGAAGACTCGACGCGACTCGACGCTTGTCATTGGAGACTCAAAAAGTCATTAATTCAATTCGCGCCTAGGATTGGCCCGCTCGAAATAGTTTAGGTTATACACGGAATACTGGGGAGCCATGAGTGAGAAGCGTTAATAATACAATTCTAAATATTTAAATAATACCCCTAGTGTGTCATCATTATCAGCCTTCATCAAGAAACGATTCCTATAGAGTCACAATCTCTCATTGCAAACAGTCAAAAAACGTCCAAGCGTCACTGTACACACATTGTATCAATTATCTCTTCTCTATCTCTTCTCTACATAGTATAAATTGAAGTCGCTTTCCGCGTCTGTCTGTCTGTATGTCTGTAATGGCCGCTAACTCCTCCTAAACCACGCAACGGATTTTGATGCGGTTTTCACCATCAGTTAGATACATTTTCTAGGAATGTTTTTAGATATAACTAGCGACCCGCCCCGGCTTCGCACGTAAATTACACCCGTGCGAAGCTGGGCGGGCGGGTCGCTAGTAAATTATATACTTCACAATGCCACATTTACTCCAATTTAGACGTGACGTCGCTTGCATAGTGTTCAACGTTAGTTGTCCGCTATGTCATCGTAGCTCGGGCATCGCGCGGCGTTGTAGTCGGATCGCGGTTATGTCACTAATCCAAAAGTCTGCTCAATTCGTAGCGTGCGTCGAGTTTTGGTTTGGATTTTTTTTGGCACGATTGCGACTTTATATGTTTATCGATGATTTTTTTTACATGCATTTGAAAAAATATATACTACAAGATATTTATTTATTCATCATTTAATTCAACAAAGTCAATCTGTTTGAAGTATGTTACGAATATACGATTTGGCTTGCACAATGCGATCTGCGTCATCATAAAACACCGTTTTTAGGCTGTATGACAGCGCGGTTTAATAAATAAACTTATGTAGGGAAGTTAAATTTCAACTGTTATTGGCCGCGTTTGTAGCAAGTTTGAATACATCAAACCGCGTCAACTGGATGCGACTGTAGTGACACGAATCGAACCACGCGATTGGTTCCTAGTTTTATTTATTGTGCAATCTTCATAAATCTAGTCATATAAAAACCGCCAAAGTCGCAACAATTTACAGCCCTTTCAAGTTAAAAGTTAGTGGCGAAACATTTGTAACCGGTTAAAAACAACACAATCGAATCACGTGATTCGTTCCTAGTTTTAATTATTGTTTAATGTTTATAAACATGTCAATCCAGTAAAAAAAATAACAGCTAAATTTCCCAACAATTTACAGTCCTTTCGAGTTAAAACTTAGTAGCGAAACCTTTGTAACTGATGTGACGCGCTAAAAAATAACACAATCGAATTACGTGATTGGTTCCTAGTTTTATTTAATGTTTAATATTTATAAGCATGTCAATAAGTAAAAAAAAAAACAGCCTAAGTGGCAAAATTTACAGCCGTTTTGAGCTAAAAGTTAGTGGGGAAACCTTTGTAACTGATGTGACTTTCTGAAAAATACCACTCGAATCAGGTGATTGGCTCCTAGTTTTTTGTTCAATATAAACATGTCAAACCAGTCCAAAAACAGTCATAGTTGGCCAAAAATTACAGCCCTTTCGAGCTAAAACTTTGTAGCGAAGCATCTGTAACCGATATCGCGAACTGAAAACCAACATTCTACGTTCCAAAAATAGCACCCATTAAGCTAGTTCTGATATTAAAGTATTACGTGTCTTTAATAACCGCAGTCCGTAATAAAAACGATTTGCTTGACACTTGCTGAATTGCCATGAAACTTTCATATGATATTTTAGTATTATCACACAAGAATTCGAAGAAATGTTAAGATACAGTGAAGGGCAATGCCATGAGTCACAAATACAGACCATAAAGGACTTTCAACTCTACAGCCAAAGAAACACACAAAACAGGACACCGTGAACAAATCTTCGAGATAAAATTAAATTCAATGTGTCCTCAAGCATAACCTACTTAGCCGCCCGTACGATGACTTGTACAATAATTCATTGAAAATCCGTCAAAAAAACCTGGTAGGTAATCCGTACCCGGTAAAGTAGCGGTCGGAGTTGGTCCCAGAACCGGTTACGGTCGGAAAGTAGAGCGTTGCCCTCATTCCTGCCGAAGAGTTTTGATTTCTTGTACGGTTACAATCGCTATTGGTTAGGGAGAGGAAGGAAAGTTATTAATCTTGAAAAGAGGCATATTATATATTCTATTGCGAATTCCTCGCAACATATTACTGACTATGATAGAGATTTAGGGGAAAAAATTAGAAAAAAAATACCCATTAAAAGGACGCAATGGAGCGTTTGATTCCTAAAATAAAAAAATCTGTCAAGTAGTAGGTAATGAAACAGTCATAGTCTTCCGAATTTGTTTTAGCTCTGTAAAGAACTTGGTTAACCCAAAATGACGAATTAGATAATCAAATATGCAGCATTAATCAATATCTATACTTCAGCAAAAATACCTTACCTTAACCTTAGCAAAGTAGTTTTGATTTAATCCAGCAAAAATAGGACAGTCTGCTAACCCTGGCAAAGTAGTTTTGATTTAAGTACTTAATCCAGCAAATTAGTTTTAATTTAATCCAGCAAAAATAAGACGTTATATGCTAACCCCAGCAAAGTAGTTTTGATTTAATCCAGTAAAAATAGTACAGTTTGCGAACCCTTGCAAATAAGTTTTAATTAAATCCAGCAAAAATAGGACAGTCTGCTAACCCTAGCAAAGTAGTTTTAATTAAATCCAGCAAAAATAGGACAGTCTGCTAACCCTAGCAAAGTAGTTTTAATTAAATCCAGCAAAAATAGGACAGTCTGCTAACCCTAGCAAAGTAGTTTTAATTAAATCCAGCAAAAACAGGACAGTCTGCTAACCCTAGCAAATTAGTTTTAATTAAATCCAGTAAATATAGGACAGTCTGCTAACCCTAGCAAAGTAGTTTTGATTTCTTGTTCAGTTTCGTGTTACTCACCGCGGAGTCGATTGGAATACTGTTATACTCCATCCAAGGTAACTGGTTCCAAGATTGATTCATCGTGTGAAATGGTGTTTAAATCAGTTAATTTTATACTATGTTTAATAAACTTTAGCCCGAAGTCTAGAATAGCCATGGGAGAGTTGCGATTCTTGGGTGAATTTTGTTTATTCGGAATTGATAAATACAGTTTTATATTGCGGAAAGAAAAGATTAACAAAAACGTCTTAAATATGGAAAACAGAAAAGGAAGTGCAGGCCTGAAGAATATTACGGAAATGAACAAGCTCGCTATGGTCAAATGCGCAATGAGAATATCAAAAGACATGTTCAAAACATGGAAAATATATTACAGAGATGGGTTGATTGTGAAAGATAGAAGAGGCTTTTTTATGCAGTGGGTGGAATGATATGATGATAGTATTAAAATGTAACCATGATGACAGCTAAATATATGAATGAAGCCACGGAGATGGCCATTGGGGTGGCAGAGTTTTGATCTAGAAACTTAATTTGAAAATAGAATTATATTTTGCGGTACATCGACTCGAATTGACAAAAAACTACCTAATGAATGTTACGTTTTAAACACAATTCTTTGGACATATTATTATTAATTATTAAAGCAATACATCTATCTTTACAGTTTGTTTCCTAATCAAATAGAATAGTCAAGTCGAATATTTTGAACGATGAAAAAAAGTTCGAAAAGATGTTCTAAGTTTTGTTATAAAATATTTTAGAATTACCGCAGAACTAATTTATTGTATATCCTTTATCGTCGTCGTTCTTATTGCAGTGATGCAAAAATAATTAGACTGCATTGATTATCATGGTTGCTATAAACGTGTGTATCTGTATATTTGTGTGTCTGTCTGTGGCATCGTAGCTCCCAAACGGCAAAACAGACAGATACACAGACACACAAATAAAGATATTATACTCTTTTATCGGGGGTAAAAAAAACATGCTTGTACTCGTATTTTTGTTTCTGATATTTTTAGCGCTAACAATAGCCATAGGTTTGAATATTTTTGCCTAAATGCAAAGGAAAAGCTTAACGACGTCGTCTACAGAAGATTTCACAAATTTCCAAGCACAGAACTCATTTGACAAGGTAAGTACTAAAGCTACTTAATTTTATTGAATTGGGTTAACCGCAGTCGTGAAATTCCTAGTCTTCAGAGCACTTAGCGCTTTACAATTTGAAAACAATTCGGATTGCCTTTAGAGTAGAGTTGGCGCGAACTTGGTAGTTGGCCAAACGGGTCACTTGTGCCGTTTTTATTAAATTTCCTTTGCCAGTTGTCGCAATACAGCCTCTTTATTGCTACAGCTGCGGAAGTAGAGCTTTTAAAGCGTTTGTCGTCATTATTATGAAAAGTTTCGCTGTTTGGGACATGTTTATGTAGTGGCTTTTCCCAGTTCACATTTTTAAGGATTATGGTATCAACATCAGTTTAGACATACCTGCGAGATATGGTAAGGTGGCTTGGCGATGCGAACGCTCCGGGCTTCATGTTTTTAGTCGAGCTCACTTAGCCACCCTTTTTAGGGTTCCGTACCTCAAAAGGAAAAAAAACTGAACCCTTATAGGATCACTTTGTTGTCCGTCTGTCTGTCAAGACGCTTTTCTCAGAAACGCGTAGAAGTATCAAGTTGAAATTCATATCAAGTACTTAGGTCTACGGTCTCTTTAAGCTGTAACACAGCTTTGATAGCACATCTATCAAAGAGCACTTCTCATTAAAAAAATGAGAAAAACCCTTTATTTGTGATCATGCCATTGAAAAGACTGACCAAGAATGTAATTATTATGAAATTTAGGGCCAAATACTAGAAAACCATGACAGTTTTACTAAACACAAATTTTGATTTTCTGATCTTTCATGATGCCCCCAACCATAAGTAAGGGTTTGACTACTCTTTACGCCACACCCTATATAAAGGATTGGCTGATACTATCTGTCAATGGAAATATGTATATGCAAAAATGTTATTTCCCTCAATATATCTGACCTTTATAGACGTGGTAGCCCATTTGGGAGACCGCTAGACTTGAAAGCGTGAGGTCGCGGGTTCAAATCCCGGGCCCGTACCAATGAGCTCTTTGGAGCTTATGTACGGATTTTCATACCACTGGATTTTCGGTGAAGGAAAACATCGTGAGGAAACCTGCATACGTACGGAGAAGGAATTCAATGGCGTATGTGAATCCACCAATCCGCACTGGGCCAGCGTGGTGGATATGGCCCAATCACCCTTTCTGGGGTAAGCTCCAGCAGTGGACTGTTAAAAGACTGATTATGATGATGATGATCTGACCTTGACTCCAGGCTCAGTACTCTAATCCTAAAAATGGAGGTTTAAATATAAAAAGAAGAAAAACGAAAAGGAAAATTGCTAATTTAAATGAATACGTCGGCGTGCTCCGAGATTTTCGCGTAGAGAGTAAAATCTGCAATCTCAAATAGGTACCCAATTTCCATTCTTTCCACCTGCCTGTTTTCTTTTCATTTTGATACTTGTTTTTCCCTGAGATTTCCCGGAAATGAATTTATTGAGGAACTCTGTAACTAAATTATCTCACGTCTCAGACTCGCTGACATGAGCCGACAATTTTGGAATATTTTGCTAACGATCAAAGCCCCTAATTTTGATTTTGCTCTTAAATTGGACGTGAGGCTTAATTTTACAAGCACAAGTATAAATTATTATTTTTAAACCCCGATAAAAGAGATGATAATCTTCAAACGGCTGAACAGATTTTCGTGAATCATACCTAAGAATACTCTTTGAATCTCGATCAACTCGCCTTTCAAACAAAAGAAAACTAAACCACCCGTCTTCTACATCTTCTATAAATCCTTTCCATCCTAAGGTTGTCTGGAAGAGATAATTTTTAGCGATAAGGCCGCCAGTTGCTATACTTGTTGCCTTTTATGTCGCACTGGACACTACAGCGACAACTAAACATGTTTTTTTTCTTCTGTTTTTTAATGGTGATGTTGTAGTGTTTTGTGCACAAAATAAATGTTTTCTTTCTTAGTTTTTAAAAGCTTTTGTCCTCTGTATCAAATTTCATGATGTGAACAATAAAGAGTTAATCAAATCAAATCAAAATTGGTTTAGCCGTTTGGGACCTACAGTGCCACAGACATACCGTGTGTATGTCTGTGGCACATGTTCACATGTTCACTTATAAATAACACCCCTTTTTTTGCTTCAGGGGTTCAAAAGTAATATTGCAAACTCTGCCGCCATAAAATTCTTAGATGTTATTTCCGGGGAAAATTCACAAAAACAACAGTTGGATCAAAATAAAAATAAAAATTACTTTTCTACATCGTCTTTTTTTAACCGTATTAT
This sequence comes from Agriopis marginaria, assembly GCA_932305915.1. NCBI lineage: Eukaryota > Metazoa > Arthropoda > Insecta > Lepidoptera > Geometridae > Agriopis > Agriopis marginaria. Next base: position 9,846,850 of record OW029933.1, read on the forward strand.
TCTAATTCTATTTCAAAATTTTATTCACCTCTATTCAACATATTCGTTCTCAGCATCGTGTTTCCCATACCTATCAATTCCAAGCGTGTCTGCTGATTTGTTCAACGGGTTTCTTGTGTTTCTCATAACATATTCTGTTAGATTGATCATATCGTAGGCAATGATTTTTTATTACCTCCATAATCTAGCCAACATTCGTGCCTATATCAAACACTAGCGGTCCGCCCCGGCTCCGTACGGGTATAGTCATATAGCCTATTAAAATAGCCTATATTAATCAGTGATAATGTAGCATTCAAATGGCGAAAGAATTTTTAAAATCGGTCCAGTACTAGTTGAGCCAATTCGTTACAAACATACTTACATACAAATGTTTCGTCTTTATAATATTAGTATATATTCACGATTGATCATTTATATAGATAGTTCCTATAATCGTTACGCAGTGGTCTTATTTTAACCCATAACACGACTGAGACCAGAGAAGGTAAAAGGTTTTTTTTTACATCGGAATAGGCTAACGTTTGACCGCGATCTCGCCTGATGTAAAGCGGCGATGCGGTCGAAGATGACGCACGTTTTCCCAGTAATAACTTATTAACCCTAGACTTGAACACTCTAATATTGTAATGCTGCGGAAACACAGACAGGGGCAAGGCGTTCCATTGTTTTGCTGAATTCTAATTATATAAGAACGGGGAGTCAATACGCTTGGTGGGAATAAATGGAATTTCGACTAAGTAAGGGTGGTTGTGTGTAAGTGTTGTTTGTCTTTATAATTTTTCGGCACAATAACCGTAAAATTTAAGGCGGCTGTTCTTGTCTGCAGTTCTCTCGCTTACACATTTTTACATTATTGAGGATATAAAAGCTGTACGAAATAGTTAAAAAAATTCTACGAAAAAGCACCAAATTTCTTATATCTCAGTTATCGGGTTAAAAGCCTGGAAGCAACAACGAAATCCCATCATTTCTCGACAGTGCACAATATAAAGTAAGCGTTCATAAACTTCATAATCCATCTTTTTATAGAATATTGCCTAATTTAACGCTTCCATATTTGGCTAGCTCGTAAGCACCACTGAAAAGTCGGCCGCCCCATAACTTAGGTTTATTGATTACGTTTACGGGTAGTAAACAACTTTACTTCGGCTAGCTTATGACTTCGCGTTTCCATTTACACACGGAAACTATTCTACTCGTTAGGAAGTAGAGTGAATAATTAAGACAGCGTCACTATCATCTAAAAAGCTTATATACCGAACTAGTAGGCCGCCCCTGCTTCGCACCGGCGAAGCCGGGATATATAGCCTTAGTCAACCGGGGATAGTGCAGCATCCCAACAGTGAAAGAATTTTTCAAATCGGTTTAGTAGTTTCGGAGCCTATTCAATGCAAACAAACAATCAAATCTTTTCTCTTTATAATATTAGTATAGATAAAGCCGGCTACAGATAGATGCGCACGACAACGCATGCCTACGCTAGCTAACCTACGCTACGCCACGCCAACGGGAAAGAGCAGGGGACAAAATGTGGCTTGATGTGTGCGAAATTCGCTCAGCTGGCGCATTAACGCAGCCATGGGCTACGGACGCTGTGTTGTTATGTATGATAACGTATTGAACAAAGCTAAAAGCATGCGTCTCACGTAACCGTGCACAGCAGTTTGTAGAGAGCTTAAATTACACCAATTGTCTTTGTGTCCCATTTATTATTCTGCTCTATTTTGTAGGAATGTTTGTACAGAAAGCAATTTATGCTTGAATGTTTGTTTGGATCTGTAAGAAGTTACTATCCAATTCGGTTTAGAAGACAGAAAAAAGTTGATTAATTCAGACTCTCTAGTTACTTGAGTTAAGATGTTTTCCTAAGTCCCCACCACGATAATAATACAGATTAAAATATTGTAAACGTCAAGTAAACCTAGTGGGGGAAAAGTTATTAAAATAAAGTACGTACATGTACACACTACTAATTGCACAGAAATGGGCGGAATCGAAATCTCCTAGTACCCCCTTCGGTTCGCCAGAGAGCCCTATACATTTACTATTGTGTACGTAATTTTTCAACTAGTCGTTAATTTTTTGCCGGTAGTAGCTGTACTGAAAGCGTATTTCTACTGATTCATTTTGTTTTCCTTGGCTTTTAAGCAACTGACGAAAAGCTCTATTTTATTTCAACTTCGCTATACATCATCAAAGCCAAGCTGGTCTTATGAGCTCCTGGTAAATGAACCACTGTGCACATAGTCGTTAAGGTTTATATCGACGTAAAATGGAAAGAAATCAGTAAATTGGGGACTTTCCGCCTTCTTTCCACTCAATTGAACCGAACAAGACTACAAAAGGAGGCAGCAAAAAAGTGCCTCAGATATAAGTTGCCAACAACAACTTGAACCGTACGGCACCTGTGTAAACTCAGAAAGTTTGAAGGTCAGAAACCTTGCCTAATACACGTTTCTAAAATTAGTGCGTGTGTTAAATTGTTGTAATGTTACAAAATCTACCTAATTTTACTGCCAAATTGCATGGACGCTGAAAAATAGCCTTATACTCCCCATAATAATCAACATCTTTTAAGATCCCGGGATGAATTCCGACCAGCAAAGATTCTAAAACCCAATTTTTATTCTACTGGATCAGATCATTCCAGCTATATAGTATACTCTTTATCGCAGCTATAAAGTCCGTTTTCTATCGGATAATCGTTAACAGCTGCTGGAAACTAAAAGGTAAGTCCATCGAATCCGATCATTGCACCATAGAAGTCAATAGTCGTTTATATAGTCCACTCCCTACCAGATGATCGTTGACAGCTGCAGGGAACTAAAAAGGTGTTTCATCCTGTCGAATCCGATTATTGCAGCTATATAGTGAACTCTGTCGTAGCTATATAGTCCATTTTCTATCGGATGATCGTTGACAGCCGCAGGGAACTAAAAAGGTGTTTCACCCTATTGAATCCGATCATTGTAGCTATATAGTGAACTCTGTCGCAGCTATATAGTCCATTTTCTATCGGATGATCGTTGACAGCCGCAGGAAACTAAAAAGGTGTGTCATCCTATTGAATCCGATCATTGCGGCTATATAGTGAACTCTGTCGCAGCTATATATATTACATTTTCTATCGTATGATCGTTGACAGACGCACTATAAAGGTGTATAAAAACATTTTATTTTCTTTTCCTGTTTTGTGAAAGCATAGTTATTTTTTGAGCTGCTAGTAATACTGCAGCGCTCAGCGATTATTCGTTAGTGAATTGACCATAATTTAATGTAGTAAGATCATTGTTAATCAATGGAACAGCCTGCCGGCTTCCGGTTATAGCAAATTTGTCGGTTTTATATCAATTTTATTCAGTTAAATTACAATATTTGAGCTGGAAAAAAATACATGTCACAAATACATCTGTGTTAGAGTTTATGATTTGATTCAAAAAACGATGGAATAAACTTTCCTCGTTAAAAAAAAATCTGAAGCAAAGTCGATTCAGTTTATTTTTTTCGTTTTATGCTCTAATGAAAGCTCGTAACAACCTGGAAATTGCATGTACTGAAAGACAATTCTATTCAACACTTTTTTATTTGGATAGAATTTTGATAGTGAATAGTTTCGTTTTTTTGTGAAATTAAAACCGTAAAAAGGTTGCGAGAATTTGCGCGCCCCGCGTTTAGTACCGCGCCAGGCGTCATCGAGGTCGGACCTATGTTCGTTTTTGTCGTTGCACTCCCCCCGCGGGCGTCCTGACTATTGCGTGGCAAAATACATCGTCGCTATAACTTGGCGGGGGCTGAGGGAGCGTTTTGTTGCCTACGCGACTCGGATAGCCGGCCGTTAAGAGATAATAAGTTATAGTAAGTATATAAATATAATAAGTTTATACAATAAAGATTTTCTGATTCTGATAATCTAGGTATTTTCCAGACCAGAGTAAGATACCTTCCGCGTCTGCGTGCTCCATCTTTGACCACATCGCTTACCAAAAGGCGAGTTGGTGGTTAAACGCGTGCGATAAAAAGAATGTGGCAGGTTTTTCAAATACATATATATATCCCGTCCTGCTTAAAGCCGTCCCGTCCTCAACAACGGAAATCTATGGTGATAAAAGTAAGGCAGGCTTATCTTCAGTTTTTATGGTACATTGCGTCGTAACGCCAGCTTGAGTATGGGCGTTGGATATGACTCGTTTACCCTGTGGTCCCTTGTTTGTTCACTGAATACTGACTTGATGAACGCATGCATGACAGCTCAGGGGATTGTTCGCAAGAATTAGGACTTGGGTACTTTGACTATTTCAGAGGAAGGTTCTGATAGTTGAGCACATCACCGGAAACGTCAGAGGTTATTTTAAGACCTCCTCTATAACCGTTTTAGCATATTTTTTTTATTAATGATGGTTATTTTCTTAATAACTAGCTGTGCCCCGCGGATTTACCCGCGTAGTGATGAAAAATGGTGATGATGATGATGATGAAAAGTAGCCTATAGATGTCACTTTCCAACCCTTGAACAATGCCCATGCAAAAAATCAGGTCGATCCGTTGCTCTGTTCCTGCGTGAAAGAGGAACAAACTAACAAACAAAAACACTTTCGCACTTATAATATAAGTATTGCAAATGTTATGTATGCTGATATTTTTATTTTGGCGAAATAGATCGACAATAATTATTTATTTCAAAAACGACTTCAAAATTTGTAAATACGCGCAGTTTTGTTTAGTTAGATGACATATTTTTTCCAGGTATTTTGATTTAAAAACCAAACTACTTAACCATTTTGATGAAAATTCTATTAGACCGATCTGAAAGTATATAATATGCATATAATTTTGAAGTTCTGATGTAATAAACATAAAAATACAACCGTATTGAGAACACATTTTTTGTGAGTTTGTTAAAAATATTTTCTTCTTTCGATTTGCGCTGTAATAATATAAAATCAACACAGTAATAATATAAATCAATAAAAATTTCGCTAAGGTATAATTTTTGCTTTAATTGATCCTTTATTAGGCCCTTTAAGAGACCGTCAAGAGGCGATAAGAAATTACTGTCAAAACAGCGATGTCACCTTTGTACTTTGTAAGAGTTTTAAGGAGCGTTCGAATTGTGCGGCGGGTTATTAACAAACGTACTTTTATACTTGAGGGCGTAGTACGAGTTTTTTCGTTTGCGTTTAATTACTCGACTGCGTATGCGTAAACCACGATTTGTATGAAAAAAGAACAGCGCCACCTGGTGCCATGTAGATGAAACTGCTCTTATTTCATACAAATCGTAGTTTACGTTAACGCGATCGAGTAGGTAAACGCAACTGGAATAACTCGCACTCGCACTCGCACTAGGACCACAGTTTGAAAGCCCAACAGAAACCCGACGTATGTATTGTCTAGATTTTTTTATCCAAGAAACAATCATTTATGTTGCGAAGTCACGTAAACGCCAAGAAAAAGTGCCTTGTAGACTCCCGAGCGTAATAAACGGTGAGAGACATCTCCGCCACAAAATAAATAGAAGTAGGTCTCCACTCAGATTAAAATAAAGAAAAATCACAGGAACATTAAAACTGTGGAGTTACGAGCTTGCATATTTTTACGTCACCAGCCTCAGGAAGTCAACTGGCTAAAAAACCCACGTGTTCCGCATTTGAATTCACCAACCGACGTGGCATGTTGATGTTTTTTGCATTGTCTCACGTACTTGGAACCCATTATTCCTCTTGTGGGCATAATAGACAGGTCTGTGGCTTTTTGTTCAGAGGCAGGTTTTTGGTCTGAATTATTAGAAGAAATTTACTGGGTTATAATAAATCTCATTACATTTGATACACAAAAAACTGGACAAGGCTTGAGTAGGACTCACATCCTGAGGGTTACGTACAAAATATTTATGTTAGTATGTAGAATTATTGTACATCGAGTTCATCCATTCCGGAAATCGAGTTTCGACGAGAAAAAGGTTAAAAAGGTTGAAATATTGATTGACAAATTAAACTGGCAAACAGGTGCTCCAAACAGATAACAGGTGCAAAAATGTTTTTGCTATTACAAAATAGCAAAAACATTTTAATGTGATGCAACTTCCAATTAATAATTTTCGGATTTTTTCCTTTTTTTTTGTGCTGCGATACCTTGCTTCTAACTAAATTTCATTATTCTAGGTCAACGGAAAGTACCCTATTTTTTTATTCCTTTCAGTCTCGATAGACAGACAGACGGATAGACGGACAACCAAGTGATCCTATGAGGATTATTTTTTTGTTTTTGATGTACGGAACCCTGAAAAGAAAAAAAAACTATTAAGATAATAATCATTTTTTTGAAGAAAAAAAAACTAGTTAAAATTTATACCTTTTGCTGGACGGAACCACAAACCAAAAAATGGCATCTGTGTATATATTATTAGTTATTGCTGATTTTTTCAAAATGCGCCGAATCAATTTCGATAAAATGTATATGGGACCTATGAAGTATGACCTCCCAAACAAAATAAGAATCATCAAAATCAATTCATAATATAGGAGGAGTACTCGCGTAACAAAAAAAAAACTAATTGATAACCTCGTCCTTTCGTCAGCCAAAAAGTAATCAGCTCTGCTTGATTGATGCTAGACAAAAAGCTATTTCCTAAATTGACGTCAACACCGAGTATTTTATTTAAAAACTATATTCCGCGCATATTTTAGTAGAAAATCTATCATAGTGACATTTTAATTTGTAGTTAGCAGCAAGTTAATGAACGCGGCTCTGTTCGAAGGACTTGCACAGCAGATTAACTTGTCATTCTGTGAGGATTGATTATGCAGGGCCATTTACTCTCACTTTCCAGCTACAATAAATCTTCATAAGCTTAAGGACAGCTGCATGGACGATAATCTTATTAAAAGATTAAAAGAATAAACTGGCCAGGTGTCATTAGCCTTGTGGAGTTTTTGGTAAATACTGGAGTTGAATCTACCCACGTAGGTACATTGATTGGGCGTATTAGCGTAGGTATTAGTTTGTTTTTAACCGACTTCAAAAAAGGGAGTTATCAAGTACCACATTTCAATTTATATAGTAATTTTATATCCTTTTACTGTCATGACAATGAGCTTTTGTTGTATCCGGTTTTCTCGATACAGCAGGCCTAGCATGGGCTGTGGATAAATTGTCTTTCCACCGTTTTTATCCACACCTAGACGCGACAATGCTAGAATATGGATACGTTTGTCTTTTCTCGCGGGATAAAAACGGTGGAAAGACAATTTGTCCACGGCCCATGCTAGGCCTGCAGGCTTGCCTAGTCAGGAGGGTTAGAAAAAGAGCAACTTTCTGTTAGCGTTAACGCCTATGGAAATATGAAATTGTATATGGTATTAGCTTGAGCGAATATCTCTCAAGCTAATGTCATTGCCAATGTCATTTTCATACAATTTCATCATTCCTTAGGCGTTAACGTTAATAGAAAGTTGCCCCCAGGAAATCAGTAATAAAGGTTTTCATTATGAACTACGTTACTGTTTCTCCACAGTCCACAGATATTAAATCAAGAATACCCCATTTCGCGTTTCGTGATAGTAAGGTTCAAGGACGCTTTACAGAGAGAACGTGCCACAAAGTAATATAATCTGGGACCTTGCGACACGTCGGCCATTTTTGCATGCCTTCCGAGTACGTTAGCTGTCCAAAACAATAAACAATTCTTCATAAAGACGCCATTTTATGCATTCAAATCAAAGTTTCATTCATTCAAACAATTCATATTTTTTTAGGGATTGGGATTAGGGATACACCGTTTTTTTTTTGTTAATTATTTTATGTCCATAGATACAGGGTCCTTTAGTCGTTATAATAAGTTTACATAGTAATAAATAGTTTTAACCAAGTCACAGTCAGAGTCAAGCAAATTAATCAAGTCACAGTCCAGTCAAACTCATGCCCCAGTAAAGTGGTAGAGGCTTTACAAAAGGGCTTCTATGAAGTTTTGGAATGTTGATTCCAAAACTCCAACACCGAAAGGCATGTTTCACCTCGTTAAATTATAATCCATCATTATTACATATTAACACTGGAAGATTCACAAATTTAAGAAAATAAAACGTCCGACTTGATTTCCACGTTGGCGCCAAAACTCCAATGCACCGTCAAAAACGCCAGTGTTGCCGCTAGTAATAGTGTTGCCTGGTAATGTGCCAGGTATCCATAATCGATAGTTACCGCTTACCATCACGCGGACAGTATGCTTATTTGCCGCTTAGTGCCGCACATCTCTTGACCTTGTTTTCCATCCCCAATAATAAGAGAATTCTTTTTCAATTGTGATTGCATCGAACCGAGACATTATTCTGTTTAAAATAATCTGAAGGTCCATTCAAAAGATCTTTGATTTTAGGTAATTTTATTCAAAATAAATATAAAACAAATGTAAGTAGGTCTTTCTAGCGTTAATATTAAATACTTTTAAGGCACTTCACGGCTTCACAATTCTCCTAATGAATTTACTTACAGAGCACCGAGTCATTTAGGTCAATATAACTGGCGGCACATTCTATACTTACTTCCTACTAATTATGCCGTTTTTATAGAGTTTGTTTATATAAAGTTCCCTTGAGTTGCTGTGTTTTATACTAGCTATTTCATTTCTCTAACAACCCCTTTTCATGTCCTCTTGACATGTGTTTGAATATGTTACCACCTGGTAATCCGGCATAGAATTGCATTGGTTCCGTATAATAGAATAACTTTTATTTATCGTCTTAGTTTGAGAGAGGTTCCAACTTCAGTGAAAATGCAAAATATATATTACTAGCTGCGCCCCGCGGTTTTACCCACGTAGTGATGAAAAATGGTGATGACGATGATGATGATGAAAAGTAGCCTGTAGATGTCACTCTCCGACACTTGAAATATACCTATGTAAAAATCAGCTCCATCCGTTGCTCTGTTGGTGCGTGAAAGAGGAACAAACAAACCAACAAACCGTTCATCTTAATTCTCGTATTTTTTTTCGTAATTTCTTGACTAAAGTTTGATGTTGCAGACCTTTTCATTTGCTTGTATTATGTTCACCCCGTTAGTATTCAAGTGCTCCATTTTTTATGAGTCATAGATATCAGAATTGCAGGTCATGATGTCTCTCTTCCTCCATCTTTAATGATCTTGTGCAATCATTGTTCCGTCTTAAGTTACGCATCGGCGAAATCGCACCATCATCATCAAAGATAGCGCTTTAAAAGTAATAAAAAGTATGGTTTATACCCGCTAAAGAATAACCATTGCACATTTATACAACAACCCATATACCCATACATAAAATAAATCAAAAAACAAACATACATAAACAGAAATCAGAGGAAAAAAACATACCAAACACACGTTTAGTTTTTGTCAACGGTACTTGAACCCTAAAAAGGGGTAACGAAGCGACGACCCTTAATTATATCCCGAGTACCTTTATAAAACATAAATCACAATTCTTTAACATAAAAATCTCATTGCAGGGCATTCATTACTTAACTACAGACCATCGAAATGGCGGCTAACGTTTCCCTGTCAATTAGGCAAATTAAATACACCGACGCGGGTTGGTCCCTGAAAATTAATATCACTTTCACGGCGTCAATTTTGCTGCGAAGCCTACCATAATTTTAGCTTTAATTTTTTTCTGTCTTACTTGGGGTTTTCTCATGATAGAGAGAGTGAGAAAAAAGTTAATTGCAAGATTGAAATAATAAAAAAGCTTGATGTTGTGGTCATGTCAAAAAGAATGTGATGGAAAAACTATCGAGCCTATAAATTTGTCGTTACATCAGTGAAATATCACTTATCCAGTCGTACAATGTCACAAACCGCAGTGGACATATTGACTGTCTTTTTATCGGATGTACTGTGAAGAGAGGTCTCAGATTCTAAAGGTTACATCCCGATCCCGGCGACCGCGATTGGCGGGCGCGCGGCCCACTCTTGGCCCTTTTTTTTATATTGACTTGTAATGTTGGCCTTTTGGCCTCTACAGATAGACCGGACTAGTTAGCGAACGCAGAGTGCGTTCGGCATAACTTGATAATCCATTTACTTCTTAGCTTTTTTTAATAAAAATAGCTAATGGAAAAGTTAATGGATCAGTGGCTGAAGTACGAATATTTGATACATAAAATACGTATCGAATATTCATCCTGCGCACTGTTAATGTGTTTTTCCAGTAGGTAAACATTCTCACATTACCTTACATAACCATACATCCCATCTAGTTAGGTTAGCTATAGTTGACCGATTTGTCCTTGATTCAACAACACGATTTCTCCTCTATTCAGATGCTTTCAGACCGTCAATTTTGCACGGAATAAGGCGAGCCGTAACGTGCTAACCGAAAATATGTGAGAACGCCGGTTATGGCGTCGACGAGCCTTATTTATAGCGCTCTATTACGCTCCATGGTTTTAAGAAAAAAGAATTTGCCCGGGAAGTGCGGTCACTATTTTCGTGCAGGGATTTTAGAAGCTTTGGAACGTTAATAAAAATAAACAATGCAGTTTTTTAACCCCTGTGAAATGTAAAGTTCAAAACGTGATTTTTTGTTGTCTTGTTTCAGGTAATTTTTAAGAGTAATTGTCCTGGGAAAATTTGCATCTACATTGAAATTGGATATGTGCAAATTGTGCAAACGAACGTAATCATTGTTGTGAACACCACACTATGATCTGTGGCAGGTAAGTTATTATTTTATAGTGCTAACAGACGCTCGAACGCGGCTGACCTCAACCGCCGTCTGACCAATGAGAGAGAAAGAGAGGGAAATATGAAATTCTCACTCTTTCTCTCCCGTTGGTTGGACGGCGGTCCGTCAGCCGCGTTCGAGCGTCTGTTAGCACTATTTGTATACTTAGTTGGAAATGTATAAATATACTTTTCTTGTTTTAATCAATACATTTTATTAAGTACCAGGCTGAGGTACCCGGAACGCAGATGTTTATTGGAGGTTCATATTACACGCGATAAACTCCGTTTGAAATTAGAATCGGAATTGAAAGGTATTCGAGACAGGTAAATCAAGACAGGCTTATTCGCAGCAGTGAAACAAACAAGGCTGTGGACAATAACACAGAAAAGAGAAGGTTTTTCTTTTCTTTTCGGTGGATAATAATGTTTATGAGGGTCTTGCGATCATGAAAATGTCTTAACAATTACTCGCGAATTACTAGGACAAACTTTGAGGTACACTATCCTCAGAGGCTTCGCTTGATAGACATTATTATAATTATATTAGTGATTTTACGCTCGGAGTACGCCTTCTTGCTGCTTTCATAAAAACTACAAAACTCAGCCAACGGAGCTGCATGCAGCAGTCCTCACGACGCCTGTCGTTTAAAAATAAACCGGCCATGTGCGAGTCGGGCTCGCGCATTGAGGGTTCCGTACCACCACAAAATTCAAAAACAAAATTACCAGTTATAACTTTGTAATGAACAGAAACTTGTCACCGACTCGCACTTGGCCAATATTTATTAATTGTTGTTATATTTTAGAATGTGTACTATAATCATGCCAAGTTTGACGTTTGTACGTATTGCCATTATTACATTAGAGCTAATACAAAAATACGTAAAAAAATGCGTTTGATGTATGGCGCCCTTTTGTTTTAACTTTATGACTTTTCTATTATTTCTTAGTTAATCCGCCGTAACATTACATATTCTGTGAAAATTTCAACTAGCTATCTATAACGGTTCGAAAGATACAGCCGTTATTAGGTAGGACAGACAGACGGACAGACAGACAGACATCGTAGACTAAGTAATAGGATCCCGCTTTTACCCTTTGGGTACGGAACCCTAAAAACTAGAGACAGCTTCTTATGAATATTTTTAATTCACTCTCAGTGTGTCGCATTCTATTTATCTAGACTAGCTAAAGTATGTCGTGCATTGACTGACCTGATTTACGTGTTTGTTTATAAACATCAGCAATTAGTCATGAGGTATGATCAAAACTAAACGCGTTATCTATGCAGACGTGATTTTTGATCACAATAACACGTGCAGTTTTTATGTCGCATTCGCTAGTGTAACCTTACCTTTGTGAGTTCATTTGCTGTGCATGACACTTCCAGCTATTTCTATATATATATATATACTTGTCGTATGTGGTGATGGTGTTATAAGCTTCTCTACATAGTATAAATTAAAGTCGCTTTCCGCGTCTGTCTGTCTGTCTGTTGTATGGCCGCAACTCCTCCTAAACCACGCAACGGATTTTGATGCGGTTTTCACCATCGTTTGATACATTTTCACGGAAGGTTTATATATGTCGGCGCGTTGAAGATTTAGCATTCGGGCGCAACTACCGTTGGATAGTTTTTAAGGCTTAGATTATGTAGGTAGGCGTCACCTAGCTTTGTTTTGGTGGACTAGTGATGGAGCTGGCGCCATCGCTGGTGTAACGCTGCAGTAACTTACTGTTCTAATGTAAAAAACTACTTGACCTACGAAGCTGAAATTTGGCAGGTAGATTCCTTATGAGAATAGACATCTAAGACAAAATAAAAAAAAAAGTTGGTTTTGAATCAAAATATTAGTTTATAGAATAAAGACAAGTATAACTGTTTTTAATGAGTTAGAAATGCCTTCTTTCAGTCAACCATAAAATGTCCAAGCTTGTGTCGGGCTTAGACAGCTCAGAGTCGGGTTTTATGAATCTGATGTAATGATAATATCATCATCTTCTAATCACTCACTCACCCTGATTCAGATATGATAGGATGTGTCAAAATCTTCACCGATGATTTCACCTGAATCGATAGAAATGAGGCGGGGCTAATTGACCGGAGAGTTCGGAAAGGAGAAAGTAAACAGGCGAAAAGCAATGATAACTAACGTTCAACGAAACACTGTTACGTCATTGATTGTTGGCAATGAATCATCGACATTGTTGCTTTTAGTCACGAGTTTTAGTTGCGATATTTTATTTATTATAAAACATTGCCAATAAAATCAAACACTTAATAGACATTCAAGTCTTAGGAAATTGTATTCTATTATTTCAAGGACTTTTTATATACAGTGAAAATATTTTTATCATAAAATAACTGAGCCCTGCGGTTTCACCCGTGATGTGATGAAAAATGGTGATGATGATTAAAAGTAGCCTATGACACTCTCCGGCCCTTGAACTATACCAATGCAAAAATCAGGTCTATCCGTTGCTGCGTGAGAGATGAACAACCAAACCAACAAACTTCGCATTTTCAATGTTAGTATGATTTGTGTTGAAATATGTACATCTTCAGGTATATGATAGAATTATTATTTACTACAAGCAAATTTACCAGCAATAATTAAAAATTGTCGCTTTTGCCAGGACAAGGAGCAACACAGTCATATCCATCCGTTCGAAGCACACCTGTCAAATTTAATCATGATGGGTTCTATTTGTGAAAAGGTAACAAACATACTGAGGGACTAAGATAGAATTTAACATATTATTGAAGTGAGTATCGAAGCATAAGCTTAAACAATAACTTTACCCGTCCCGTACCAAGCATAATGTACCGTTTGGTTAATATACAGCACATGTTCAATACTCCAAAACGCTGGAGATAGCCTCCATTATCTCCGTTCCCCCGAGCAGGCCCTAGACAAAGTGTTTCCGTCTAGATTGTTCCCAAGATACGTACTAGAGGTGCTACAGGTGTTGATCTTGCCGGATACCTTTTCGGCGGTAGAGTTTACGCCGGATCGTTACTCCGATATTTCACAAAAAGCTCAGACGTTTTCAGATTCAAGTGCTGGTCTTGTTGCACCCATATCCAAAACAAATAAAATACGTCTAGTCTACAGACAGGCGTGACGCTTATCATCAGGTGAGCGACTTGCTCTTCTCGTCCACTCAGTTGTATTAAAAAAGTCCTAAAACTATTTTTTGTAATAAATATTGCCTGAACTTACTCTTGCTCGCATATGGCTGGTAGTCAAAATTGGTCCAACATAATATAACTGTGGGTAGTTAATGCACTAAAATATGTAAAAACGAGGTGCATGGGGTTCTTCAAAAGGCGTGTTAACAGATTCTTAAAGGGTCGGCAACGTAGTTGTAATGCCTTTGAAAAGAAAGAAAGAAAGAAAAATATTTATTTATTTATGACAGAAACAAAGATACAAGGACATTACGAGTGTTACAAGTACAAGTACTTTGGTGTTACAAGTATCCATAGGCGACGGTGACTGCTTACCACACATGGCAATGTCTGCTTGTTTGCCACCTATGGCATAAAAAAGTAGGTAATAAGGAACTTAAAAAATTTGAACGGAATCCGGCAAGAGTAAATCCGGATACTGTCCGAATTTTAAACTTATCTCTATTGTACGTTTACTAATTCGCTACTACACAACCCCGTCACGTCTCGCCTCGTATCGTATGACAAATAGTTCTGAGGGAAATTCCCCATTTTTCCAGTATCAAGTTAGTACGATTCCGACCTACATAAATTAACCTCCGTTGAAATGCGTGCCTATTTCCATGTGTGATTTGTAGGACGCTTTCACAGCTTGATTGTTTGGGGAGTTCAAGGACGGAGTAATGTGTAATTTTTCGTTGGTTAAACCGTGCCTAATTTGAAGGAAGTACGAATCCCATTTTACGGGTTATGTACATTATAGAGCATGTTCATCCTAATTCTCTGAGGAATTATACAGAATGTAACAGAAATGCTAATATATCCACAAAGGGCATACAAATGACTAGTAAACAAGAACCACAGGCTAAAACAGTGACCCGTAAACACAAAAAAATCGCTGGCCTCAGAATAATTTTCAGTGTAAGAAAACTTCTAGAGTTTACTTTATTTAGTTAATTTAATAGATACTTAAGTATTGGACCCGGGTATGTCCTAAAACTGCGGCCAGTACCACCGGAGGATGGGCAGCAGCGTCCTATTAGCACACGGTGAACGTACTGCGATCCCCAAGCAGCCTGTCAAGCGTGGGGATTATGGCAAAACCCCTCTCTAACAGGGAGGCCTTTGTCCAACGTACGTTTTTTGTTGGACGTTTAATGGCTGATGATGATGATAAGTATTGTTCACACCAGAAATTGCTAAGCAACCTTCTATATAATATATTAGCTGCGCCCCGCGGTTTCACCCGCGTGGTGATGAAAAATGGCGATGATGATGATGAAAAGAAGCCTATGTCACTTTCCGACCCTTGAATTATACCCATGCAAAAATCAGGTCGATCCGTTGCTCTGTTGCTGCGTGAAAGAGGAACCAACAAACTCGCATATATAAATTAGTATGATATGATATGACGATAAACAAACCTTTTTTCGTTAAATACTGAATGCTAAACATAAAATCATTCATAGTAAGTACCTATCTATGTAATTTATGTCTATATTGTCAACAAACAGTTATCAACACGGCAATTATCAAGGTTTCGCGTTAACACAGCCCTAATTAAGGTGGGGCAGTTAAATCTCGCATGTTAAACTCTCGTTTCATGGCGAGCCGTTCACGGTCGCATAACTTTGCGATTGAAGATGGGAAGCAACAAGTCGAAAGTTGCCTTTAAAATGGAAAAACTAAAAAACAAGCTTAAAAACTTGTAGTGGCGGTATGAAGATTTGAATTTCCACAATTTGAGACGAACCGGAATTACTTCGAAAAACAGATTGGTAAAGCTACTTTAACAAAACACATCCGCCTGTTTACCAAACGTTCTATAAGCTAATTTAATGATGCTAAAAAGTACTTTGTTAACTTCGCACTGAAGTTCTCTTCAGTTGTACCTTGGTTGTAACGCACAAAAATAAAATAACCTCATTTTAGTTACAACAAGCCTCATCATATGTTATAAAAACAATTCTATTTAATTTACCTACTAGCGGTCCGCCCCGGCTTCGCACGGGTATTAATGGAGTTTTATTAATGATCCCAAATTTTTCCGAATATATAATATAGCCTATGTCACCCGGGGACAGTGTAGCTTCCCAACAGTGAAAGAATTTTTCAAATCGGTTCAGTAGTTTCGGAGCCTATTCAATGCAAACAAACAATCGAATCTTTCTATTTATATAATACTAGCGGTCCGCCCCTGCTTCGCACGGGTATAGATTATAGCCTATGTCACCCGGGGATAGTGTAGCTTCCCAACAGTGAAAGAATTTTTCAAATCGGTTCAGTAGTTTCGGAGCCTATTCAATGCAAACAAACAAACAATCAAATCTTTCCTCTTTATAATATTAGTGTAGAATAATATTAGTATTAGTATAGAGCAAGAGGTGGCGAAGGACCGAGATTTATGGAAGGAGATGGGGGAGACCTTTGCCCAGCAGTGGGACAGTATAGGTTAAAAAAAAAAAAAAAAAAAAAAAAAGTATAGAGCAGCTGCGCCCCGCTGTTTCACGCACGGGATTACTCCCTATAACATCAAGCTATCTGCCAGTGAAAGTCCCTTCAAAATCGGCCCAGCTGTTTCGGAGTACATAGGGAACATACATACATCTCCTTTTATATTACATAGATATCGCTTGGAGGAATATGCCAGATGAGCTACTTTCACTGTCATGCAAATCTGCTAGTATTTTCTCGTTTCATCCTGTATGGAAAATATTATAAGTTACTTAGAGTAAGAGAGTTACTCCTGAATAAATAAGTAATTTTAAAAGCACTAAAACAATGTATGCTACCAGAGACCATGACAAAAAAATCACCTGAATGGCTTCAGACGTAATTAAAGCGTAATTTATACTAAAATAGAGACAACAAAGTCGCCAATTAAATATTCTAGCCATGCAAAATAAAACAATGATACTTTATAGTCTGAAAAAGGTTCACCATTATGCTAATCCCGTTTATAAAAGTTACAATAGACCCCGGAGCTCGAATCAGAATAATAATTCCTCGACTGATACACCATTGATACTTTTAATATCCGTCTCTAATTTTACATCGTTACGGCTGTCCCAGACCAAAACACGGTAACTCACATTTGGTTTTTAACAGTATGATGAAAAAATTGCATACATAGCAGTATGCGGTTTCATCCGCTATCCAAGAGGAATTGTTTTTTTTGTGTGATAAAAAGTAGCATAATAATAATATGTGTTAAAGGTATTATAGCATACCAAATTTTAGACAAATCCGACCAGCTTTTGCGGAGTTGAGTGGAAACAAACATACTGAAACACTTGCCTAAACGTTCGTATTTGTAGTATTAGTGAGGTTACACAATAAACGAAATTATAGTGTAACTTTTATTTAATTTGACTCGTGTGTTTTAAATGTTTTTTTTTTCTATGTAGGTACTTTGTCTGAAATAAATGGATATTATTTTAATGTGTATACAATTATACATATGAGTAGAAGGAATAATTTCACTGTCCAGTATCAGTAATATGCCCTAATATGCCCTGTAATAAAAAAGATTAACATGTAATTTCAAACTAGATAAAAACTTGTAAGGAAACAGGAAAAAAAATTTTCGTGCCTGCCTGGTTTTTGCTCAATCTATTAGATACTCACTCACTCTCTGACTCTGAATCACGAAATCTCGAAAACTACTTGACCTACAGGAGTGTAAAGGTCCCCTAAAAAAAGATTTTGCGAAAAGGTATAAATGGGGCAAATGGACGATGACATTTTACACAAAAAACTACGCGTACAAAGTCGCGGGCAACTGCTAGTTTCTAAAAACAAAGAGAATAAAATTAATTTGTGTGTAGATTGTAGAACGTTTATAGGAAACTAATAAGGATAACTAATATTTTTTTCAAAATGGCTCTTACTGTGTTTGTTTCTTGTAGAGCAGAACGTTCTTCTTAATATCACGGGGGAGGGACTCTCGACCCTCCTTTTGTTAACCAAAGCTTTCGTTCCCAACCTGGCTTATAAAAGTTATAAATTCTCTTTGTTTCAGATAATGAGTCATGATTTTTATGAACGATTTTTATATTTTTTACTGCCAATTCCATCTGTTCCGGGATCTCCGGAAAAGTTTTTCTGGATGGCTATTAACGCATATTTTATGGCTCGTTTTCGTTTATCGCTTAGTAACTGTATTTATTATTCTAGAAAAATTAAAGACTTCGTTAATTGAAGTTTCGTTATTCTAACTTTTATATTCTTATTCTAAGTTCGTAGTCTTGAATAAGATACAAAATATCGGAATTTTCATCGTAATAATTTTGCAGTAACTCTTCCAGATTTATTAGAATAAAATATTTGTACTAAAACCTTCAGTAGTCAACTTATGAATTTATCTTGAAATAAGTCCCACGGCAAACAGCGGACTTAAATTTCCATTTTGTAGTTGTCAGGTGTTGTTACCGTGTTTGGACGCTAGTGAAATTTTTATTAATTTACTATCGTTAAAGAGTCATGTACGATGCCCAAAGTCGTTATAAGTGCTGCTCGAGAAATGATACTGATAGTGATTGATACGCGATGATAGCGCCGCGTCTGGGGACTTATTTCACGAAAAGCACTCTAAGCGAAGACTTTAGGACAACTCAGAAAGCGGAATGCAGCTTATGTCCACCAATGACACGCCATAAGCGATGACGCGACCTTGAGGGAGACCAATCAGCGATGCCAGGACATCACGCACTTTTGCTAATTATTAACGTAACATATTTATTTCTACAGGATGAGAAGTCGTGGACTGTTCCCCTAACACCACAAATTAACCTGAATTGAGCAATCCAATCCACGCCCCACCATACATCAATATCCAAGGAACCAGGGGGCTGTCATCACCGATGTTAATGGGATTAGAAACACTGTCTCTAATTAAGACGTCGTTCTTAATTTATCGCTTGTTTTCCACCTTGAACAGCCATAATCAAAATAAATCGCTTCCACTAAAACACGCGAGGGAATTCCAGCAAATTGGATTGGAAACTAAAGATTCCTTATTCGATAGTAGAACGTGTACAGTTACAAATAATTGTGTTGGGGAGTTGTTTTCCACGAGTTTTCTAAAGTAAAGAAGATTAGCAGTCCGCAGAAGCCATTTCTGGATGCGGTGTAAAATAAATTGGCTATTGGTTAGGTTGCTTGCTTTGTAGGCTATGGTGTTTGTAGAAAAGGGTTTGATGTAGAAATAAAAAACGATGTGATGGAGGAAATGGACAAAATGCCAAGAAGTGTTATGCTCTTCCTGCCTTATCATCATTTCAGCCATAGGACGCCCACTGTTGGACGCCGCTGGAGACATAGTCCTTCCCCATCGATCTCCAAAAGAGCTGGTTGGAAGCGGCCTGCATCCACCGCTTTCCTGCGGTCTCTTTTAGGTCGTCTGTTCATCTTGTGGGTGGACGTCCTACTCTCCATTCGAGAACCTTTCGGCCCCATCGGCCACCTGTTCTGCGTCTTCCTGCCTTGGTGTTCCCTACTAAAAACAACTTAACCTGCACGACCTAATATTGCCATCACCATTCTCCCATTATCATACCAGACAGATAAGGGTACACTCTCTTTTGGTGGAGATTCCATTCAGACGCACTAAGCGAACAATCTTGGGTTGTTCAAGAAAAAAGTTAATAGGTATGTCCTAGGCAAGCTTGTTACATCTTTGCTTTCCATCAGGCAAGATTGAGGTCAAAAGTATGCCTAGACCGTTGTAAAAAAATAAACCTGGTTTTCTTTAAGACGAGTGAATAGGCACCTCATGGGCAAGCATGCTCCATCTCTGTCCACATCGTCACATTCCTACAAAATAAACAAAAAGGAATATCTCTTCGAGTTTTCCGGGTCAATGTTAAATTGAACTTTGCATAAAGATCATAAGATATTTTTTTGAATAAACTGAAGTATAAATTGGATTAGTTATACTCCAATTTAGGGTTAAACGAATACAAGCAGGCGTCTTCCACCCTATTTACAGAAGCATATTTCCAGGAGCCTATCTTCATTACCATCATACAACCGACATAGTTACAACTTCAGATTAGGCAAACAAGGGAGATATGGTAAGGAGTAGTGGCGGGTGCGAAATGCGAATGCATCAGGCTCAATACCTTTAGTCTAACTTATCCTGCAGACGACCATCTACCGCTCATCCGACCACCCTTTTTTGCATTGGGCGAAGTTAGTTCTTTGATGTCGCTACAAGTTTCTAAAACTGCTTACAGGCGAGCGGCACTTTGCCAACGGCAGAGGCTACTGCAGCCGTCGCTATCTGTCGGCGACAGCCATCATCTCGTTGGCGGCAGCTGTTAACGCATCGTCAACACGTCGTGAGCCGACGACGCCAACCGTAGATTGATGCGGCACGCGGCATGCCACAACTGCAAGCGACACCACCCGAATTCACCCGACGTGTTGAAGATACGTTAATAGCTGCCGCTAACGCTGATGGCTGTCGCCGACTGATAGCGACGGCTGCAGTAGCCTCTGCAGTTGGCAAAGTGCCGCGCATCTGTAAGAAGCCTTACTGTGCGTGGAAAATATTGTAAGTGTGCCGTACTTATAGCGATTTAGCGGTATAGTGAAAAAAGTGGTTCAAACACAGACATAACGATAATTTTACTAAGGCTTGTAATATCTTCCTTTTTTGTCTGATCTGAGGCTACACCGAACGTTAACCACGCTACGTTATACACTAGTCGAAGTATCGATTCCAACCTCAGGCTACCAGTCACTCTAATAACTAATTATTACATACTCGATAATTTTAGACTGCCTTCGTCTTAGGGCATACGTGGTGCTTGCACGAGAAACACGATACAAGAAATACGAGTACCTCATAAGAGAAATCGTGTGTGTATTCTTGTATATTATTATGGGTTACGCGGAAAGGGTGTACTAAAACGAAAGGGGAAATGATGAGGACTATTCCTCATCATTATGAACAAGTTTTACTATGGGAGCAACTCTGAAATCGCAAAAAATATTGTTCCATACATTTTGTCGAGTGTCCATGAATGTTTTCTACACCTGATATTTTTTGCGATTTCAGAGTTGCTCCCATAGTAAGAATTGTTCATAATGATGAGATTTTTTTTAATTTCCTCTGTGAGGAGTTTGGCGTCGCACTCCTGTACATTTGCCAGTGTCATGTATTAAATCATTATCAAGTTTGATGAAATGTAGTCAAACAAGTCAGTCACAGTCAGAGTAAACCAAAGTAAGTCACGGCCAAGTCAAAGTCATGCCCTAGTAAAGTAGTAGTAGGTGGAGACTTCACAAGCTTTTATGGAGCTTTGGAACAATACACAAGTTTAAGAAAATAATACGAGAACATGTTTTTTTTTTCACGTTGGCGCCGAAATCCTACACACACATCATCAGCCATTAAATGTACACTGCTGAACAAGACCTCCCTCTTAGAGAGGGGTGTTGCCATAATCCCCACGCTTGGCAGGCGGCTTGGGGATCGCAGTACGTTCACAAAATTCTAAATGTTAGGATATTATTTAATTTTGTATTAGGTTGGTACGACAGTGGACTAATGAATGCGGTGTCACTGTACGGTTTTGGCTTTGCGTACCCAGTTTGACTAACCCTGTTCGTGTACATGAAAAAGTTTGGTTGAATTATGAACTACGCCTCGAAGCAAACTTTAAACAAGATGATGTAGCATAACAAGTGCTGAAAGTTTCCCCAACTACGCTATAACTCGGTAGTTTTGTTGCCATTTTCAAAAAGCGTCAAGAACAAACGTAAAACTTCTGCTGCGTTTTCCCACTGAATTCAAACTATGAAGTGTTTCATAACCCTTTTTGTGAGAAGTCTAAGCTCTAAAACAACTCGAGTTAATAAGGCGTTTGTTTATCTGTCCAATCTAATTTACAGTCCCAAGTTTTGTATTTAATTGGTCTGTACTGCTTTTCACAAAGACTTGAACATAAATTAGGGATATAAAAGTCAGGATTTCGCTAGTGGAATAGAAAATGAGTAAGTATAAATTCTATGGCATTTTTAACGGAGTTCTTTTGAATGAAATACAAACCGCTGTATTGTGGATATGTTCTATTGGCTGCGACACGCGAGGTTTTGCATATTTTGTTGTACTGGAAACTGAATGACTCTAATAATACGTCGATTTAAATACTGGCTAATTTTCAACCACAGCACACGTATTTTTTACCTTTTTTGCGTGAAACTACGCCGACGTTTAATAAAAGAAACATTTCTTAACGAGCTCACAATATGAAATCGAAAGAATTTGTTACCTTACGACCGGAATAAACGAGTTTCCACAGCCATAAGTTTCCATTACCCTGGAAGGAATGAGGAAAAACTACTTTAAGGAAATAAAGCCTAAATTCCGGGGGTACCGGAGGTCAAGTTACTGGAAAAGGGGGAAGGCTTGGAAAAGTTTTAATGCGTTTGGAAATAAATCGGGCTATTTATCTTTATATCTATTCGTTGGTGCTTTCTGCTCTTGGGTTAATGGGATAAAACGGGCAGGGATAACGTCGCGTAAGATAAGAGACAATATAGTTATGCTAGATTTAGCTTTTAAATGTGCTTGACTGGACGGATAGAGAACATCTAAAACTATTTTAAAGCTAACGTGCTAGCGTAGATAAAAATAATAAACCGGCCAAGTGCGAGTCGGTGACAAGTTTCTGTTCATTACAAGTTATAACTGGTAATTTCGTTATTGAATTTTGTGGTGATACGGAACTCTCAGTGCGCGAGCCCGACTCGCACTTGGCCGGTTTATTTTATATTTTTGTATACTATTGAGAAATAAATAACAATAAATAAATAAATATTTGGGACATTTTTGCACACACGGTCGTCTGACCCCAAACTAAGCAAAGCTTGCGATATGGCTGCCAGAGACTGATATATATACATACAGTTTTAAATAAATACTTAAATAGATATTAACAACCAGATATAGAAAAAACACAAATGTTCATCACATAAATGTTTGTTCTAGGTGGGAATTGAACCTACGCCCCCTAGCTCAGAAGTTAGGTTCACTACCAACTGGACCAACGGGCTATCAAATGTGCTTAGACAATGTTACGAAGTTAATATTTCAAAAAAATTTGAACAAATTTTTGTTATAATATTTTTTATTATGACCACAAAAGGGGATAAACATATATTATTATCCTTGTATTCAAACAATATTTTGAATGTTAACGTCGAAAAACATTTTTCAAAAGTAGAGAGTCATTTTATATCTTTAAAAACAAATGCGCGAGCGAGATAGCTGCACCCGGTATTCTGGCCTATAATAAGCAAAGTACCTGTTTTACTAAGTTTCGTGGGAGAATATAAAATCTTATTTTTGTGTGTTACATATTACACATCAAAGTAACAATGATTATTTACACAGAATACTGGCATTAATTTTCTTCCAACATTGAATCGACAACCCACATATTTTCGTGCCCGTCAGCGAACTTCTGCTCCACTTTACCGAGCGAATTTGTAACAATAACGAAATTAGTGAATCTCACAAAACACGAATTGTAATATTTGAATATAAAACGTGCGTGGGACTTTTTGATGAATAAGCCTCCGATGTCTCCGAGGTTCGACCTACACCTACATATTGCTCTTTTGAATCCATACTTGCTACAGTGACGTCACCTCTTACAAAATAACCCAAAATAGGCAAAAGTTCGACAAACAGATTGTTTCCCAGAATCGCCTCAATAGGATTGATTGCGAGGTAATTTCTTAGGAAGTAAACGGTATCGTGCTGAATACTAAATGGCAGGATATTTACCGTACTATGTAGGGTCTTTCGGTCTTTCCGCGTTTTCTCTCCAAAAATATCAAATTTCTCGGGTCTAGGCTCAGTATGTCTTCTGCATTTGTCAATGTTAAATATTCAAATATTTGAAGTTTCAGTAAATATCGTCAAAGTCAAAGGCAAGCAAAGTAAGTCACGGTCAAGTTCCAGTCATGCCCCAGTTGGACTACTAAAGTAGGTAGTCTATGGAGTTTTGAAAACCACACGAAAATACGTTTCACTTTATTTCACTACTTGGCAACATTCGAGCACGTTAACGAACTCCTGATAAATAATAATCCATTATCACATATTCACATTCGAAAATATATTAGGAAAATAATACACATTATTTTATCACGTTGGTGCCAGAATTCGAGACATAGGGTTTTCCTAATGTTATACTGAACTCCATCATTGGTCTTTAGCATCTGGCTTCTACCCGCACTTAACGTCATTGTCATGCCTAGAGTGCCTGGCCTAGAGACTTCAAACGTACAAATTTTAAAACCTGTTATTTTTTAAAAAATTTCATCGGACTTGGCTAATGTTTGACCGCGATCTCGCCTGATGGAAAGCGATGATGCGATCGAAGATGGCGCACGTTAGCCGAGTAATAACCTATCAACCCTAGACTTGAACACTCCAAGATTGTAATGCTGCGGAAACACAGACAAGGGCAAGGCGTTCCATTGTTTTCTGTTCTAATTAAGAAGTAGTCAAAACGCTTGGTGCGAATAAATGGCATTACGACCAAGTAAGGGTGATGCCTTGCCGTTCGTCTGGACGTCCGGTAATGGGGAAACAAGTTCATGAAGTTCCGTTGCACACATTTCTGACGTCTTTTTTTGTTTGTTTCTGAATGCTCCGACTGGTATTTGGTCTTTACATTGCCATTAAAGTGTTTATCCAACTTCCCTGAACAACCCGAAGTTTGAGGTTTATTCTATTCTGAGACTTGTACGGTTATTATCTTTACGAGGGGTTGAAAGCTCTCACTTTTTTATTATTGCCTTTTATATTGTGCTTTGGTACTTAAACTGTATAGGCGAGGTCGAATAAAAGTCTAAATAAAGGAGTTATTCCGTCAGTTTAGCTCTATTATGGAGGCTTAAAATATTTCACATTCATAATCTGGGTACCCTGGAATCGGGTAGGCTTGAACTAATTTCATTTATGCGAATAAACGGAAGGTTGTTTTTGTATATTGTACTCATCGAGATAAAAAACATAGAGTCACAATCGTGCCAAAAAAAAAACGAACCAAAACTCGGCGTACGCCAGCCAGTTGTACCCATATATAAACGAAACGTCAGTCATTCGAAATCAGTTAGCAACTGTGATGCGTAGTTCGACGCGTCGATCTTAATAAGAATGTTCAATCAAGGTGTGGTAACAGATTTTCCTTCTCATTTCCGTTCTATTTACTTCTCTTTTCTGTGGTAACCGCGATCCGACTACAACGCCGCTGCGCAATGCCAGAGCTACGATGACATAGCGGACAACTAACGTTGAACACTATGCAAGCGACATCACGTCTAAATTTTAGTAATTGTGGCATTGTGAACTATATAATTGATACAATGTATGTACAATGACGCTCGGACGTTTTTTGACTTTTCACTGAGATATTGTGACTCTATAAGAATTGTATATCGATGATTGTAGCCCTTCAAACTGTGCCTCAGTCCATAAACTTAAATATTTATAACCCTGTTTGCTGTTTAATCTATAATTTTATAGCTTTTAGAAAAACGGTTCTCTCTGTAATTAAGTTTTGTTATGATCCTAAGTTTCTATGAAATATATAACATCGCGGAGGCGGGAATTTAGTACCCGAATATTTACTTATAGAATAATTTATGCATCTACCCCCATATTTTAGCTCTTCAAAGGCCCGCTTTCAAGTTTTTTGATAATTTGTAAATCTACTTGATACTTGTATATAAACTTTTGAAAACAAAGCCTTTTTATTAAATTAGAACTACACTCAACAATTTCTCAAGAATAGAAACGTGATTTAGAATGATTGGCTTGATATATACTAAACGACTGTTATTTCAGTCAAAACTACTTATGACTGAAATAACTGTCAAAAGTAGTTTTGACCAACCTGTCCAGTCAAAAGTAGTTTTGACTGATTTTGTTAGTCAAAAGTAGTTTTGACTGGTTAAGAGTTTTGAATGCAACATATACATATATTTGAATCAAACTGGGTGTCTTCAAGTCAAGAGTGAATCGGTGCTCCATCGTAGACCGCGGCAGGGATCTTTGAGGGTGGTCAAATGCAAGCCTATATTTCCCAATAAAAAATCTATGAATAGGAATTTTCAAATAAAAGTGAGCCCTAATATCGTTGTCTCAAAAAAAAAATTAAGAACTCTTTTCTTCCGGATTTATTTTGACCGCCGCCATCTCAATTAGCACCAAACTTTTACTTACCTCGTTTAACGGGAATGTGGCTATAAATAATCCTTTAATTAAACCTGTGGCAGTGTTCAACAATATTTTCTGAAGGTAGCGCTTCCGCAATGGCGAATTTCAGTTGTTTCCTTAACAAACTTTTACCTTGTTTAATAATAGCTTACTTCCACTTAGGACGTTTCAGGCTTCTTAGACTTTTTCAACACAGAACAGTATCCTAACTTGTTCAATTCCAGGATCAACCTAGAGATAGAATTGAGGTAGAACACTGTTCTAAACTATCGCGGTTGTTAATTACAGCTATTTTATTTTACTTATGTAAATTAACAGGATAACACTGTTTCTTATCTAGGTAATGAGTAACTAGCTGCGCCCCGCGGTTTCACCGGCGTAGTGATGAAAAATGGTGATGATTATGATGAAAAGCCTATGTGTGTATATGTGTGTGTGCTCTGGCTCTTGAACTATACCCCAAAAAATCAGGTCGATCCGATGTTCCGTTATTACAAGTTACATACAAACTTTCGCGCTTATAATATTAGTATATAGGAACTATGATTATCATAGATGATTATTATAGTACACACTCTGAAGTATAACAACAAATAGTAAATAATGGCCAAATGCGATTCGGTGACAAGTTTCTGTTCATTACCTAGTTATAACTGGTAATTTCGTTATTTAATTTTATGGTTGTACGGAATCCTCAGTGCGCGAGCCCGACTCGCACTTGGCCGGTTTATTTAATCATCTAAGTGTTTTATTTATATTACACGGGAATTACTCACGTAAGATTAAGCGGGTTACGGCCGGTCTAAGTGTTATTATGACTTTTGTACTCTTGGGTCAAGTTTTAAGAAAAGCCAGCTTATGTACTGCAATGTCTAACTTGCTTCCTCTCAGATGAGTAATTATACAATTAATTCAACAAGGCACCTAATATTAGGGCTGACGGAGGAACTTTGTTTTCGTAAGAAGTAAGAACAATGGGGATGTCTGTTTGTTTCCAGTTTTCACCTCTTGGGGCATCTTGAGGCATTAACAATGTCATCTTTGTGGGTTAATTACTTTTTACCCGATTGCTAAGAAAAAGGGTAATGCTTGCCGGTGTTGGTATGTATGTTTGTCTGTTTATACCTATATCTAAAGCGAAGACGCACTAAAAAGTCCACGTTTTGAAAAAGGCTCTCGGTTGTGCCTTGTGTATTCACATTTTATACACGTAAGTCCTCGGTTACTAAAATAAAACAATCGAGAGTGAATCGGTTTCTTCTAGGCAAGCGTGATCAATCGTAGACCGCATCATCGCTTAACATCAGGCGACTTGGCAGCCAAACGACAGCCTGCCTTTTGCATCCACTGGATGCGCGCGACTCTCACAATGTCGTCGGTCCATCTAGTGGGAGGCCTCCCTACGCTGCGTTTTCCGGTTCGTGGTCTCCACTCCAGAACCTTTCTTCCCCATCGGTTATCGATTCTTCGAGCTATGTGCCTGCCCATTGCCACTTCAACTTGCAAATTTTAACAGCTATGTCGGTGACTCTGTTTCTTTGGCGAGTATCCACGTTTCGGATTCTATCGCGCAAAGAAACTCCGAGCTTAGCTCTCTCCATTGCCCGCTGTGTGACTCTGAGTTTTTACGAAAGGCCAACAGTTAAGGACCACGTCTCAGTGCCATATGTCATCACTGGCAACACACACTGGTCAAAGACCCTCGTCTTGATACTTTGTTTACTTAATTTTAATACCTATAAACTAGACGACAAGCTCCATCCCTTTCGCACCCATTATGCCACCGCGCATTCTAAAGCACCTTGCATTGCATGCATAATTGCATTTATTCAAGGTTGAACTCATTCAGATAGAAAAAAATAACCAGCTTGGAAAGGTACTGTGATATTGGCAGTATTACCTGTCTATACATAAGCGCAACAGGTCTTCGTTATATGGTTAGCGGAGGTGTCTGTCCCGCTGATATGGCGGAGATAAGTTGCGATAGCAGAGAGATATTGCACGGTTTCAAATCTGATATCGATTGGTGCAGCATGTGCAGAGAATAGCAGACGCGGAAAACTTTATTGGATGAGCTGTGTCGATTTATCACGGAGATCTGTCTTTACCTCAGATATGTTGGAAATCTGTACGTGACATCGAAATAACACAAAATCTCAGTCACCTCTATTTATTATATAGTATTATGATAAAATAATAGACCTGCTAAGTACGAGTCGGGCTCGCGCATTCAGGGTATGGTGGGAAGTACACACTAAATATATTATAATAATCCCACAAAAAGTACCTAATCACTTTTCAGATTGATTGTGTCGTAATATTCTTGACATAATTATTTTTCTGGGCATCAGTTAGACTGCCCATAGACCGTCGAAGATCTAAAGACAATGCAAATGATCAAGCCCACTACCAGTTGGCAGCGTACTCAGCATGCTGGCGGCATTACCACGCTGAATGGCAATGCTTATGCGTTGAGCCAGAAACACACCAGCATTTTGGTCACGCGTCGCATTAATATCGTAATATTCTTAGTAGTTCTATCTGGAACAAAATTTGCGCGTCCAAATTGTTTGACTAGCCAATATGACAAATTGGAACAATTTTGTCCAAATAGATCATCAAACTACTAGTCGGACAGAATGGAATAAACGGGGTTCCGTACCACCACAAGACAAAAAAGTTGTGTAAAAAGACAACATCACGCCCAGGCGGTCACCCGTTTAAGTATACCAACTGAGCCTGACGTTGCTCAACTTTGGTGAATAGAAATTTGTCACCGACTCGCACTTGACCAGTATTTATTATTTGTTGTTTTACTTTAGAATATGTACTAATCATGCCGCTTAAAAGTACGTATTACCGTTTTCACACTAGAGTAAATACATGTATATAATTATATACTTAAAAAAATTGGGTCCCTTTAGTTTTTACTTTTTGACTTTATTATTATTAATTTGTTAATCCGCTGTAACGTTTTATGTTCTGTATAAATTTCAACTGGAATAAGACATTTTTAAATAATAAACACGTGTTTTACAAGGAACTAGCGGTTCCTGTAGTATGGCAGGTGAAAACGTAGGGCGCTGCTAGTGTGTTCATATAACACGGCGAGATGAAATACAAAGTATAAGGTATGCCCACTAGTGTGCGGATATGTCATTCGAAGATGGAGTTTGAACACGTCTATTTGTTTAGGTCAGTGGGTGATGTGGAAAATCAGACAATATTCATTTTACAGGGCTGGTTGGGCTTTATTGATTCGCTTCATAGATGACCGCAAATGGCGGTCATTGTACTCGTCCTCAGATCAGACCAAACAAGGAAGATATGCCCTAGTACAAACAATTATGAAACAATGTAACGCTTTGCCCCTGTCTGTGTTTACGCAGTATTACAATCTTGGAGTGTTCAAGTCTAGGGTTAATAGGTTATTACTGGGCAAACTTGCTCCATCTTCGACCGTATAGTCGCTTTCATCAGACGTGAGATCGCGTTCAAACGTTAGCATAGTCCAATGATTTAAAAACACACTTTTTTTAAAACACAAAAATACACTTTTGTGTTCAAATGCCTTAATTTTTTGTCTAAAATCACTGTTGGTTAGAACAAAGCAATTATCGACTACTGTGTATTAAGTATATACATATATAAAATACTAGCTGAATCCCGCGGTGCTACCCGCGATTTTCCAATTTTCCCGCATTTTCTGGGAGAATAAGTACCCTATGTCCGTCCATATGATGTACACTATAATCCTGCCAAAATTCGTTAAGATGGGCTTAGCGGTTTAGTCGTGAAAAGCGAACAAACATCCAGACAGAGAGAGAGTTACTTTCGCTTTTATAATATTAGTAAGGATAAGGATAATACAATATTATAATTATATAATTAGTAGGTATGTCTGAAATGTTGTGTTCCTCTTCGTTGATGATGAAATTTTGTTAAGAGAGTAGATGTCTGCCTACAAACTGCTATGCAGTTTGGCAGTTTGTGTAACAATAAAATATATGTTATTCACTAAGATAAATAATTTAAAAAAAACTGGAGCCCCCGTTCCTTGTAGTAATCCTTTAAAGGCGTAGTTAGAATAGAACTTAAGAAAACTATTGCAGCTAAAACAAACCTCGACGAAACAATTCGATCATAACCGGTGTCAGCAGTTAGTTATAGCCATTGATGGTTATAGCAAAATACAAATATTAGTCCTCACATCTTCAAGGCAATGAAAAAATATACGAGGGACTTTTATAGAGCATTGTTCATGTTCAACTGCGCAGTTACTTTCCACATTTCAAGTCTTTGATGTCAGCAGAACCATTTTTCAAAAATAAAACAATAGAATTTTACCTCAGAATTGTCATTCAAGATTCGAGCATGAGAATATCTTGTCTCGGAGTAATTCAATATTTCCACCTTTCTCTTCGTGCCTTATAGAATTACTACGTTCTCTTTATGTATTAAAATGATAACGCTTTGTAAGACTTCTAGCCAATTTCTAGGTAATATTTAGGTTGTTTCTACTTCGAAACCGCTGGTCTGAAACTAGTTCGGAGATAAATGCCTGACTTAGTAGACCGTGACCGCTGGATGACCGGACTTCGTAGAGCGGTTCATCTGCTGTAGCTTAAAGGAAATTCAAATCAACTAAATTCTAACTAAAGAACTTTTAGTTTAGTTTATCTCGAAACCTCTAGATCCAAATGTACTATTTTAAAAGACCGCTGCTAGAGCTATCTCTCTTCCGTATTTTAGCATTACTTACAAACTACGCTGGCGCAGCGACCCGAAGTGGGTCTTGGCCTCGGACACGAGTATATAATATGTTCCCTATGGACTCCGAAACAGCTGGACCGATTTTGACGGAACTTTCAGTCGCAGATAGCTGATGTAATAATGGTAATAAGGAGTAATCCCCCGCGGGTGAAAAAACTTATATTCAAGTTTTTTCGATTCACCATTCTATACATAAAAACTTTTTTTAAAGTTTTGCTATGTAATCCTAAAAATAATGCCCCATCGTTTTTTTTATCCTCAGTGTTCCTCATCAGGTGTTTATTTTATCTTCAAATATGTGAAAGAAGGTCTTGTATGGAAACGGTAAATGTACGGTTGGTTACAAACTCTATGGTTTCAAGCGTTTCTCCGGCTGAGCAGAAGTCTCCTCCCCCTTGTCTCTATACCATCTTGCTACTTCCCACCAATAATGACCCAGAAACCTAAAATTTTAACTAACTTCTCAAAAGTGAAAGCTTTAAACATTTCAGAAACTCCGTTCATCACAATTAGCTCTCCCCGGAGATTCCCAAGTCCAGTAATCTGCGAAAGTCCTCTTATCTCGACCCTAATAATGCTATTATATGGTTTTTACGACAATTCTGCCGCCCCTCTGACATATTGCTATGTGTTTACCCACGCGCGCTTTCACGCACTATATTCCACTCTAGATAGGTATTTTGCCGCTAGCTTCGGGTTACATTTTCATCAGACTTTTTGTGGCCTCTGTTATAGACATGTGATGGGAATTTTCGCGGGTTTATGCCCATAGTTTTTAGGTGCGAAGCGTTGAATTGGTAAAATCTTTTCAAGAAGGTAAGAATAATTGTACAGACTGTGGCATGGTTGATGATGTTCTTCATGTTCTGATGGAATGTGTCCGGAACGAAGCGATGCGTCAGAATTTGCTAGTGTTCGATGAAAATGTAGGGGCGTGTAATAGTCTCTTGGCTTCACCATCATCAGAGGAGGCCAAGAACCTAATAAGACTGTACCTATTTCTCTTCGGAGGGACAAGTCTGTAGATTAGGTAATTTAGTATTTATATGTATAAATATGTAATTGGGGATCGCTTGAAGTACCTATGGGCCGTCGTGGCTTATAGATGGCCTATAGATGCTTTAAACGATCTCAAGTAATTAGTTAGTTATAGTATGCAAGTAAAAAAATAGTTTAATCATGTTATTAGACTTACGGGAGTGGCATGGTCGAATATCGACAAAACTCCTTCAAATAAAATAAAGAATAAAAAAAATAAAAAAAAGAAGGTAAGAAGGGATCTAAATCTCATATGACGATTACCTACTGTCGCATGCTGGTGAGTTAGACGACTAGGGTAGCCTTAGGCATATTAATTAATATTTGGTCGACAACAGAGCCCCTCGGTTTAACCCTTTTTACTATTTTATACTGCAGGCAACCAACCATGAACTTTTCCAGTAGGTATAATATACAGTACTAAAAAGAAGCCTATATGTACATCGATGTATATCGGGCTCATTGACGTGTACGTCAACGGCGAACCTGACTAGCGCCGGTTATGAGCACGTATATGGCTGGCAAAACCAAACTAAGTTTTAAAGGCCCTGTTGCAAAGCGCAACTGACGAAACCTATGTATTGAGGGTATAATCTACATACATACCAAATTTCATTCTGATCTGTTAATTGTTACGGAGTTGATAGCAGCCAAATATACCCACGTGGCTAGGCGTGGTGACGGCAGGTGAAGTAGAGCCCCGACAGAGTGGTTACCAATAGCGGACAAGCGTTCCGTAGGCAGACAACCAGCCCGATGGGTCGATGACATCAGACCCATCGCAGGTCATACGTGGATGAGATTAGCCCGAGACAGGGATCAATGGCGCAAGGGAGAGGAGGCCTATACTCAGCAGGGGGTTGATACAGGCTGACTATGATGAAATATACGCACTTACTTACACACAAACTTTCGCATTTATATTATTAGTGAGATAAAAAAAATGCTTGCATAATTATATCAAAGAAACTGGATTAATAGTTCAGGCAACTTGCTTATTATTTACGTACTAGGCCTGAAAATGCAACTTATAATATTTTTAATGTTTTGTATCCAGTTTATATACAAAAATTTCCTTAACTACAAGCGGAAATTGCTATTGCGCAACATGAATGCCAGAACTTGATTCATGGAAGACGGATGAGTGTACCAAATAGTACCGATCCGGATTAGCTAGAGCAGCCGCTAATGCATATTACCGTTCCAAATTAGAAACATTAAAATCAAAGCAATTTGACCTTTACCGACCCAGATTTAAGAAAGTTTTCAATTGGTTACTTCCACTCAAATCTTGATGCGTCTTTGTCTGTTGTTCAAGTCAGAAAGGGATGGAGGATTTGAGTCATGTTTAAGGAGACCGTGAGTCACGAGTCACGATCTCTCGTGGTCAGCTGAGTCACTTGAAGGATCGTTCTGTCCTGCATTGGATTAATCATTGGCGCCATTATGGCATGGACAGATAGCAAGACAAACATTTTCTATGTGTAGTGTAAGTAGCGTTTCCATATGTAGAACAGTGGGCTTACTCTTGTCACTCGATTTCAATCGTAATTTGGGATTGGGATCGAAAACATGCCATTTTGGTACTCTTAAATTCTAAACTAGCGCACGATTGGAACAGATAATGGTGGAATTTTATGGAACTAAATAAAATCGACTCAACTCGACGCTTTCGGTACTCTTGACGCGATTGAAGATTACCAAATGGCATGTTTTCGATCCCAATCCCAAATTGCGATTGAAATCGAGTGTCAAGAGTAAGCCCACTGCAAAGCTTGCGATCGGTCTTTAATACTAAGTTTTGCCTAGCGAGCCAAACTAGAGCTCATGATAGGTCTTTTTGAAAACAATAATCAAGGGCCGCCGTCGTTGATATCGATGAGGACTATACAGGGTTACGCATATAGGCTACTAAGCCGAAAGGAGGTCATTGTACTCATCATTATGAACAACTGTTACTGAGGGACCAACCCCGAAATCGTGAAATAAAAAACAGCTGTTCCATACATTTTGTCGAGTGTCAATGAACACAATTTTCTTTTGTATATTCAGGGTTGGTCCCTTTTTTTTAAAGAAAATAGAAAAAGTTAATTTTGTTAAAAGTTATCGCACAAAAGTTGTTAGGTATGATGAAGTGGTGCTCTCTCAGAGAGGTTGTTAGCTAATAAGAATTTTTAATAACCCTGTATTATTCTTTTACTTTTCTACCACTCGTGTGCACTTGCTATCGTTTATTATTTATGTTATTGTTTGTATATATTTAGTTTAGTTTAGAGTACATCAGGATGCGATGACATTGTATGTGAATTGATATTATAGGTACAGGTAGGTATAATTAGGACATCTTTTTCGTGAATTTTGAGACATCATCCATGTGTTATAATAATTATATCTTTGTATTTTGATACAAGTATGCTTATGTTGTTTATTTAAAGCTTATACGAGTATATCTTTTATCTTGTTGCGTTGGCATTGTAACCCCAAAAGTGGGTCTTGACCTTCTACAACAAAAGATACCGTTCGTCGTAGAGCTGCACTTATATAGTAACTGGTATTTATTCTGTAGTGACACTACGTCATGCCAATCAGGCTTTTAAAAGTAGCTTGGAATGTTCGCCATCACGAGGTCTGATCATCTGCAAAAGATGTCGAGAAATTGCTGTAAGCTACATTAAACATTGTTGTGACGACATAGGATTTTGATTAGTTTGTCGGTATTTCTAAAAAAAGTTGGTTTGAGGCTTTATGGACAAGTTTTCATTTTTGATGTGAATACCGACTTGTATGCCATGATGGCAAATGGTAAGACGCACTCTTATGCCGTCTTGCCCCCTCCACGTCACCGTTCTCAACTCCTTGGTGAGAATTTGATGTTTCACATCTGCCGGCCGTCCCGTGACGGTCTAACTTTTTTTAAAGAAAAGTTTCATAGCTTTTCCTGAAGCTGCAAGCCTTTTAGGCTTGAACATTTTGTAACTAAATAATTTTGCTCAATATTTTAAAATGAAATTTTGTAGCCGATAGAATCCGAAACGTGGATATTCGTCAAAGAGCCAGAGTCACCGATATAGCTGTTAAAATTTCCAAGTAGAAATACGGTAGGCCACATCACTCGAAGAACCGATAACCGATGGGTAAGAAAGGTTCTTGAGTGAAGACCACGAACCGGAAGATGCAGCGTAGGTTGCCCTCTCACTAGATGGACCGAAGGCATTGTAAGAGTCGCTGGCATCCAGTGGATGCAAAAGGCAGGCTGTCGTTCAATGTGGAGGTTAAAGGGGGAGGCCTATGTTCAGCTGTGGACGTCTTCCGGCTGATGATGATAAGGCTTTTTTTTTTTTTATTTTAGTATTCGGAACCATAATACCTATAGTAGGGGTGGCCACCCTAGCTGTGAGTAATGACCGGCCCTGAATTTAGACGTGTCTATAGACACCTTATTTATAACTATCTGTTGAAGATAGGCTGTTGATGTGAACATACTTGTACGTAAGTTAAACTTCCATCGTCGGGAAAAACGCGACTACCTAAAAACTCTCCTAATTTCCTAATTTGTACTGTCTTATTCTTTCCAATAATATCTAGTTTCTGTCCCCGACTTACTAGTTCGAGAAACAACTTATTTCATGTGACTTATCCTCAGAAATCCCGTTACCGGTATCGGGGGCAACTAACTAAACACTAATTCAATTATCGCGTATGTACAGTCAGCGCAGCGGTTAAAGATAGAAAAACTATTCGTGAAGCGATAATAAGCAAAAGCCAAAACGATGCGAAGTGATTAGCGAATATGATTCATAGCTCGTGGCGAATAAGGTTGACCTGCGAGTCATGCGACGATCGACGTGATATACTTATATTAAGCCCCCGACGCAAAAAAGGTGTTATAAGTTTAACGCATGTCTGTCTATGGCATAGTAGCTCCTAAACGGTTGAACCAATATTTATTTAGTTTTTTTTGTTTTAAAAATTACTTAATCCAACGTGTTTTTAAGCTATGATTCAAGAAAATCTGTTCAGATGTTTGTAGATTATCATAATATCTTTAGTCGTTTTTTATTTATTTATACTTGTTATTGTTTTTGTATTTAATTATACCTACTTGTTTATGTTTGAAAATGATGTTTGCGCGACGAAATCGCATGAAATGGGCCAGTGAATGATTTGTATTTCGCGTTGAAATATATAGATTAGTAGGTGTAATTAACCGTGGTTATTCGGTTGGCCTGGTCATGTTTGTAGTTAATATAATTTTGTTGTTGACTGTACCAGTGTAGTTAATGGTACAATACGTTACAACTATCGTTTCGTTGGTATTGAACTTTACTTATATGGATTTCTAAGTTTGTTTATTAGTTTCCAGCTGCGATAATGCGGTTTAAGTATTTTAGTACAATAAAAAAAAATATGTAAAAAGTTTCTGTCTGAGGTATAAAATATTTAGCAGCAATCAGCATGACCTATTTTTGTTTCGGAATACAGCTCATCTAAGACAAAATAAAAATATTTGAAACCTAATTTTATGTTTTTTCTTGTTTCAGGTAAGAGGAAACTAAGTATATTGCCTGTGGAAAATAAAGGTGTGAAGAAAAACGAGAAAGATGGCCGTCACGGGACGCCCGGCAGATGTGATACATGACGTCACGTTCGTCACGGCATACAAGTCGGTTTTACTGCCAAGGTGCGCAATAGATGATTCACATCAAATACCGTTATACTTGACACAAATGATAGGGATATATACGTGGGATATATAAATATACCTACGTAGGTACTTATTGTACAGCGTAGTGTAGTAGTGCAGCGTAGATAGGCCTCCCACTAGATGTACCGACGGCATAGTGAGAGTTGCTAGCATCCAGTGGATGCATAAGGCAGGCTGTCGTTCAGTGTGAAAGTTAAAGGGGGAGGCCTATGTTCAGCAGTAGACGTCTTCTGGCTGATGATGATGATGACTTATTGTACGTGAAAAATATTGAACTTTACTGTAGTTTTGATTTCACTCACTTAAATTCCTGCAAGATTTTGTTAGATAATCATCAATAAAATACCTAATTTCTTTTATTTACAAGTAATCATTTAATTCGCTAAATTTATTATTATTTATTTATTATTATTATTTATTATCTATTTCTTTTATTATAAATGTTCTTGGATTTCGTTGGGAATAATGTATGAAAACATTATTTTCAGAGAACAATAGCTTGGATCCAATTTGGACACATTTGGAAATAAGCCTTTCTTTTGTAGGTAAAAACCACACGAGTTTAAGTAAGGCAACTAGTAACAAGTGACTATCACTGCGATCTTCACCTACTTCCTATTCAAAGATTCTTAACACAGATGTCGCTGTCATGTGTTTTGTCGGAGCTTTGTCCAATTAAACATTTCATCTTGCAGCCGTCTTTAGGCTAATCAAAGGTTAACAGTACATTTGCGGTCTAAATTGAACCTAATGGATACTCAGTCTACATTCTAACAATTCGTTGGCTCACTATTACAAGGTTCTATGTTATTTTCTTGCACGTTCTCTAATTTCAATTTAAAAAAAAATTACTTTCACAAATATTGACTTAGCAGGGTTTATGCTTGAGTAAAAGTATCTCTCTCAAGCATAAACCCTGCTAAGTCAATATTTATGAAATTTAAAAATTTTAAATTTAAATTACAGAACGTGTAAGTAAATAACATAGAACCTTCTAACAGTGAGCCAGCGATTATTATAACTGACGAAACTTAAGGTAGATTTCCGTGCATCGCGGCCGATCGCAGCCGCGCTTCTGACACATGAGCTAACGCACGCGGCTGAGAAAATTGGAAACATTTTAGCACGATTTTAATAAGATATAAGTATTTTACTTTAATGCTAGGCATTGAGCGCTCTATACTGAGCTATGACGTCACGCCTCAGGCGCGCCATACAAATGCTATACTAACACACGCTTTGCGAGAAAGGGACAAAGTATCCCCTCTATCCCCACCTAAACCTTTAAACGCTCATATCTCAGAGATTTGTCAGCCAATTTAATGTATTTTTTCCGTATGTTTAATGTATTTAGTTATGTTCATCGCTAAGCTTGTTATTTGTAATAAATTAAACATTAGGACACATGCCTATTGTACTAACTGTACTTAGGCATATCACTCCCTTGTTTGTCTTATCTGAGGTGCAGCTGCTTCAATACCTGTATGGCCTATCTCACAGAACAATTGTCGTTTTGAAATTAGTCTGTCAGTTCCAGTTCCAGTTGGCTAGCTTATCTTATAGCGCCAATGATGGTATATAAAGCGTCACAAGCTTCCCAGTGGCTGATTAATACATTGTCTAGGAACGAGAACCAAAATTTCAAGCACTTAAACCTTAGACATTCTTACGGACTAATACTTAGCCTGTAAACCAGTTGGAACGTTGGCTCTATTATCAGACCTTGACATGGTTGCTTGTTGCTACAGAAAATACCTAACAGACAACTAACTTTGAAATATGGTGAAACCTATCCACCGCATTGTAACTAAGTATATCTAAAAGTAACTGACAGTCATGCTCATTTCTAGCCCAAAATAGTGCTATTAAGGTAGCATTGTACTTTTTACTTTTTAACACGCTTTTATCAGCTTGATATGTATGTATGTAACGGAATCTTTGAACATGATTTTGAACTACTTCAAAACGTCGAATCAAATTGAAATTTTGCACACATATCAAGGGCCGATTACAATGCAATAATATAAATAGTTTGTCCCATTATCCTTACCAGAATCTTCAGGATAAGTGTTTTTTTTCGTATATTATTACTAATGGCCTATCCCGGACATGCCATTTAATTCGACGGACATGATGTCCGTAACATAAGCTCATTGAGGCGCGGGCGGAACGTATGTGCATGTCTAACAATACCAATGTGTCCAATTGACTGCTTTGATCTAAGGTTCTGTGCATCGCAGCCGCGCGCGGTATGTGTTCGCAAACGTAATGGATATCCAGCTTTATAAGTTTATGTCTTACGCTATGTAGAGACATAGCGAATCGAGCAAAAGCGAGTACACTTCGTCTCTTTCATATTAATTTAAATGAAACGATACGCAGCTTATCGGCGCTCGTTAGGTCTATACACGGAATCAGATAAGTGAAATTTTAGTGAGTTCCAAAGATAGGTTGATACAGTAGTAGAGTATCTGTCATATTCTGTAGTATTTTAGTGTATACAACTTGATTATACAGTCTATTGTAATTTGTGTAGTATTGTATGACAAACACGCATAACTGTTGCCATTGTCGATAGATGGCGTGCTTACGCGAGATAACTGACCGTGTCATGGTAATTAAAAGTAAGAGTCAAATTAGTAAATCAGTAGCCTCATTTGCGTGACATATTACAAAACTAGGTAGCTTTAGCACACTTCACACTAATATTATGAATAAAAATGCAACTCTGTCTATGTCACGGTTCCTCTAAGTGCTCTTTCTGTGCTGTTTGCTATCTTTTCTCGTCTTAACTGTTTAACTGTTAAAGAGTTCAGACGATAGTTTAATCTCCAAACTGCTCCAAAGATCTCAAAATCGCGTCGCGTCGCTCTTAGTACAACGACCGCACCCCAACGAAGTCGGCGTGCGACTGAGTTCACTCTGGTGCTTGTGCTCACCACTGGGTCGTACCTCGCACATTTGTGTCTCAGTATGCTGAATACTTAAAAAAAGCAACATCTGTCAAAATGTACGTCGCACCGCTCTCAAGTACAACAACCGCTCCCCAACGAAGTCGGCGTGCGACTGAGTACACACTGGTGCTTGTTATCACCACGGTCGGTTTAAAAACCTTTAAAGAGTTACATTGGTCCTTCCGAAGTAACATAGGATGAGGACACAATGCCTCGATGAAAATTGGTAAGTGTGCATCATGAGACTAGAAAAATGCGGGTAAAGCCGTGAGGCGATGCTAGTCAGCTATATAAAGTAGTTTAATTTCATAGCAAGTAATCATCAGTCAATCATGACGTCAAATAACCTAGTGGCAATAAAACGTACTCTTTAGTCTCAAACGACCACTGCCTATAAAGTTGATAGTGGTTTCAATTACTTGTTTATCTAGACTTCTTGCTACCAGTGAACATTAGGTGTGATACATTGTTACCAATATTACTGGAGAGGTCTCATTTGATTATTCCTGGAGCCGGGGTCTTAGAATACTGCTTCGGTATCCCCTGCCTGTCGTAAAAGCCGACTAAAAGGGGGCCTTTGGGCTTGTGGGTGTTCAGTTTGGGGAACTGACCTCCCATTATTCAGCAAGCCCAGGGAAGATAACGGCGCGGTGTGCCCCACGCTGTTGTAAAAGTAATGAACGGAAATGCCCTGAGCATTTCCCGGGACCGTTGCCTCAGGCAGTGTGCTAGGAGGATACCGGTGCGTTCCTATGGAGATCCCGGTACCCTCCGTCTGGCACAGAGGTCGGCCACCGAGGGGGTTTTAGTGGGTGTAATCTCACATAACCCAGGTTCACCCCAATGAAGCTGGGTAACTTTTGAAGATTTCACCCCGTCAAAAAAAAAAAGGTGTCATATGATGAGTACAAGACTTGTAGATTATGACTTTGGAGCGACATCTATGTAATAAAAAAATTAATATTATTTGATTTACAATTTCATTCCTACCATCGCTATATTTATTTGTTAACTTCGTTCAACTTCTGATTAATATTCTAGAAATCTAGAATACAATCTTGCGGCTTAAGATCTTAATTTGCGTAGTCTTTCTCAAGGATGTTTCCTGGCGTCGTTATTCTTAAGTAGATATACTAGTAGATGATCAAATACCCCATCACACAGCTATTACCGAACCATTGTAGTTATAAACTAATCTACGGCACATCCATAGTAACTGTTGCTCAATCTGCGCCGTTAAGAGTAAGTGCCACCTAATAGGTTACTATAGGAGATTGCTAATCTTGAAAGAGAGTGGTCCTAAAAATGCGCCGTTCCACGCGAATCATGTTAACTGTTATCACTGGCAGCTTGTGGCTATTTTACGAGCACTAAACACGGGGTATCTTTATCCTGATATTTTTCATTTAGGAAACCACAGCTCACTAGTTTTAAAATGGGGAAAATATCTCGTCTGCGAGAGGAGATAGGAGAGGGAAAATATCTTGTCTGCGAGAAGAGATAGGAGAGGAAAATATCTTACCTGCAAATGGTGACAGGAGAAAGAAAAGATCTTGCCTGTGAGTGGTGATAAAAAATATCTTGCCTACGATTGGTGACAGGAAAGAGAAAATATCTTGCTTGCGAGAGGAGATAAGAGATAAAAATATCTTACTGGCGAGAGGAAACCAGAGACGGAAAGTGTCTTATCAGCGAGAAGCCGTCTAAATGGGATTTGAATTGTCGCACTGTTTTAAGTTTAAAGGGAAAATCAGTCAAAGAAATAAATAGATTTTGGTGTCTATAGTTCTGCAAGATCTTGCAAATAAATGTGTGCGTTTTGGAACGCGCTGCCTGAATGGGTGTTCCCCAATAGTAACAGTCTGGATATCTTCAAGACGCCAATTAATTAAATAAAGTTTTTATCACCAAAGAATCGATTTCTTCTAGGCAAACGTGCTTCATAGACCGCATCATGGCTAAACATCACGCAAGTTCGCGGACAAACGCAAGCATATTTACGATTTTCTTTTTCTTTCTGTTGATTCAATTTAATATCTTAAAATGTTAATACTACTTATCAACTGTTTTATCTACTGTCTAAATTCTAATTATCTATCCATGTCCAAGTTGGTGTTGCAACGGGGCATTTACACTATCATTCATAGGTATAAGGTATTTAAGTTTGTATTAGTGAAAACTTTTGGCTTTTGTGTTACTATTTATCTCGTATCTACCGTGTTTGTTAACTGCTGTTTGTTTTCCATGTAAAATAAAATAAAATATTAACGATATTAAAAAACTCCCTTGTCTCTGATCATCAGAGTCGTAGTGTTGTGCTTCACAATGTTTAAATACGTACGTTCAACCGACGTACGTACTGACATCAACGTGGCAAGAAATGACATTTCTGAGTTCCGTCGAGTCTTCTTAATATTTCCAGAGTGAGGTTACTGCTTGTATAGTGTAATAACCACCGTTATCGTCCTGTCAGGTTGTGGGGCACTTATATTTTATTATGACTGTACTGCCGCAAGATTGGCAGCTGGCCAAAAGTTTACCTACTGCAGTTAATGCTGGGATAAAGATATTAAGGGATATGAAGCATGAAGCCGTTCTAATGCATGTCGCTTCATTGGATCCGACCAACTCTCTAACAACCTTCACGATGGTGATTTGGTTCATTTAGATTAGATTGGTTTAGTGCCTACTAATTTAGATTCTGTGCAAAAGTTCAAACATACAAAAATCATTCAACGATCACGTTATACATTTTCCCATGCAATTCTCACTCGAACTTACATTTTAATTTAATAAAGTCACGGTCCCTGTGCAAAGTCTTTTATAAGGAGAGTTAGTGCGCCATGTCCTCCACAAAGTGATTTCAGTAGACAATAGAGTCGTGCATAGCAGACCACGACCGAAACCGGTTTTAGAGGATAGTCTTGTCGTTTTAGACCACAGCGCATGAATAGCAGTATGGGAACAAACAATATCACTGAAGCTCTCAAATGGATTTGGCAACTGTTAAAGTGGGCTGGCGTAGCTAGAAGTACCTTTTGTCATTATGACATGAGATTTGTTTTTATAACATCGACATTTGTCTACATGATATTCATCTATTTGACACTTCTCTATCTATTCGACATCAACATTTTGTTTACATGACATTTCTCTATACGACATCGACTTTTGTCTATATTACTTTTTTTACATGTATTTTATCTAATATGAACTTTGTCTTTTTTTAAATACAATAAACTTATAAAAACCCTATGCTAGAGCCATCTAGAAAAAGTTTCTACCGGCTAACCCCGTTTTACTATGACGTGAAAATTTCTAGCTCTTTCCACAGAAAAAAAAATAGTCTCAAAAGGAAATGTTCCTATACGTAGTAAAAAAATACATAATAATGAGTACAATGCTGAAGGACCTCCGTATAACCCGTTTAGTATATCTTATTTTCAGATGTTTATGGTGGAAATTTGTTTGTAATCAATCGCATTGCTATTTATGACATAATGTGTAGCTAGCTCGTACCGTACTATGAAATTAATTTGATAACAACGTAAATAGTAACGTAAATTTGTCTAATTACGTAATTAGGTAATATATCGTTTACCACCATACAATACTATCGGTTGTTGTTTGTTGTTGTTTTAACTCAATCTCAAGTTAAGATAGTGGTTAAAAATACACAAACATTCAAATACACAAACGTACAAATATACAAACGTACAAATATACAATATACATAGAAACGCATACTTTTACCGTTAGAATCTGAGAGCTATCTTCGCTTGCTAAAAATATACTTTTTATTCTATGTCGAAAATCTACTTCAGCTTTCAACGCCCGTACAGTCTTATTCTACAAACTGAAGATAGGTTTAAAGCTTATTTTTGCCTGCACTAGACATTCGGAATAATAAGAGAATAGCTTGGAATGACAGCTAGGATTTGCAAGCGAGAATGTTCTCTACAGCTAAGGTGGTCACGGCGCGTTTGCTTCAAATAAATACTGATACGTTGATAAAAAATTTAAACTGTTAGAGTTTCTCTTATAGAGCAAAATATTGAACTAGAAGTGCCTTGCTGTTTCACTCACGCGGGCATTCCCTCAGGAAC
This sequence comes from Agriopis marginaria, assembly GCA_932305915.1. NCBI lineage: Eukaryota > Metazoa > Arthropoda > Insecta > Lepidoptera > Geometridae > Agriopis > Agriopis marginaria. The sequence goes on from OW029933.1 coordinate 9,890,543, forward strand.
CCATATTTTTCCGAGATAAAAGTAGATATCTGATGTCACTCTCTAGTCCTCTAACTATATTAATGCAACAAATCACCTCAATCAGTTGTCCTGTTGCTGCTAACATTTTCTAATGTCATCATCATCATCAGCAGAAGACGTCTACTGCTGAATTTACCCCTCCTTTCTAGACCTCCACACTGAACTACAGCCTGCCATCTTCATCCACTAGATGCCCGCAACTATCTCGATGTCGTCGGTCTATCTAGTGGGGAGGCCTACTTACGCTGCGTCTACCGGTACGTGCTCTCACCCGTGTACCTTTCTTCATCATCGGATATCGGTTCTTCGAGCGATGTGGCCGGCCCATTGCCACTTAAACCTGCAAATTTTAATAGCTATGTCGGTGACTCTGGTTTTGGCGAATATCCACTTCCGGATTCTATGGCGCAAAGTAACTACGAGCATAGCTCTCTCCATTGCCCGCTGTGTGACTCTGAGTTTTGCCAAAAGCCGTACACTCTTGCCTAATACGATAACCTAAACGCGGTAACCATTTCTCCACTCTAATGATCGTCTACCTATATAGTACCTACGCCAAGCGGTAGGCAACATTAACTTGGAAACCTTAAAAAATTAAGATCTAAAAACGTTCTTTTGAAGTATAAGAACTCTTGCGAAAGTTGCCAAGTAATATTTGGGTTTGGTTTAATTCTGGCAACACTGGCTAAAGTAGAAAATATTGTTCGTCCCGTTATTTATAGGCCGCTACTAAGCCCCGGGCTCCTTGGGGCTCTTCAATAAAATGGGACAGCTTATTTAGAAGTCAAGTGCCTAATTGAATGTACTGGCTATTTTTTGTAAAAGAAACTCGGGGAAAAAATCGTTAATATACATACAGTGAAAGTAGCTAGAAGTGAATTTGACTTTAGAAGTCTTTGTTAAGAATAAGCTGTGCGCTTTCTAGTCTAGTGCTTCGCTGTTTAGATGTCAGAAAGCCAAGCTTCAATCAAAAATACGTCCTAATTCTAATATTATAAAAGCGAAAGTAACTCTGTCTGTTTGTTCCCTATTCACGTCTTAGCGGCTAAGCCTATCTTAACTATCTTCAATTAGGTAGCATGATAGTGTACATTATAAGGACGGTCATTGGGTATTTTTTCCCCTCGGGAAAAAACGGCAAACTGGAAAATCGGCGGTTAACACCGCGGGATTTAGCTAGTAATTGTATAATTGTTCTTTGAAGACAAGCGCCTATCTGAGAGCTAGTTCCCGATCCTAGGTATGTGTGCAACTATCTTCGACCACACAATATCAGATGAGCTGTAAGTAAACCCGAACGAAGCGCTTTGATTCCACTTTTATTGTGCGAACTGCTAGTCTGTGGAATGCGCTGCCTGAATAGGTGTTCCCCGATAGATACAATCTGGGTGTCTTCAAATCACGAGTGAATCGGTTTCTTCTAGGCAAGCGTGCTCCACCGTAGACCGGATCATCGCTTAACATCAGGCGAGTTGGCGGTCAAGCGCAAGCATATAATTTGTTTAAAAAAAAAAAAAAAAAAAAACGCCTAGGCTGTAGGCCACACACAAAAAACAATGGCCTGTCAATGCTTAGGTACAAAAGCGTAGCGGATTTGTACTCCACCTATTGCCTTTTTCAATTGTTTCCAAAATTTTAAAGTGCGATTAAGACAAAACAAGGCGTTACTATTCTATAGCATTTAAAGGGGTAAGTCAAGTACCTACTGCGATGTCAGTAAATAAATCTGTAACGAAGAAGCCTTTTCAATCCCACGCAGTGTTATTGTATGGTTAATTTATTTCCATAAATATAGGGAGCAAAGCTATCGCATGCTTTGGCCAATTCCCTGTCCACTTAAATCTAGCATTTAATTTATTACCGAGGTGGGCGGATATCTTGTCCGTTCTATACTGTTTGACCAATAAAATATAGCTAAGCTTGTTAACATCCATGTTTATTGCGATGGAAGAAATCTTTATGCCTATCCTATGGCCTACGAGTTCACATATCAAGTGAGAAAAGAAGGATTTGCGTGCGTCAGTGTCCTTGGAATGTTAGTACAATACAATAACACCTTATTGGCTTGGCACCACCGTTAGTGGCACCACCGCTTGCGGCCCAGCGGACCACGCGACCTCGACAGTTTTTTTTTTACTTTTTTACATCACCCAGCCGGCCCAGCGAGCCGCCTGACCTCAAGGGATTTATTTTTAATTTATTTGTACGTCACCCCCTAACCTAAAATATTAATAAATAAATATTTTTGACTAGAGAGCCTTTTTTTCTTCGGTTAAAAAGGGTACAAAAAGCTAAGCGATCACTTCCTGATTTCTTATTTGACTTTATGTGGTCATAGAGACTAAGATCACAGAATCCATTTTTCACAAACATTGTCATGTTATGACGGCTCGGGTTTATACCTAGGTATCTCATGTGAGATATGGAATAAATGTCATCAAAATGTGTTCAATTCGAGCCAATATATACCTGGATGGCAGACAGCCATAGGCAACTAATTATTTCCTGCAAAAATTTCTTATCTTAGTCGTAAAATCCAACCTAGTGCTCATTAGATCATTTTTGTTTGTGTTTTGGGCCCTGTATATCTTCTCTGTTTGTGGCTGACAGCTCAGCCAACTTTTCCCAGTCTTCTTGTACCGAAATAGTTGTGTGAAGTAGCAAACGCCTGGAGATCAAAAATTCGAGAAGCTCAACCCGACTGACCTATTCGACTCTCGACTCGTGATGCTCACAAAACTTTTATTGATATTTCCTCCAATCAGTTGGGTATAATGAACTTTATTACTCTACCTTTATTGAACAAGTCAGGACCGCCAACCGTTGAAAAGGAGCAAAAAATTGCAAACGAAACGTAAGCATACGTGTTTTATGCTTAAGTCACAGATTCTGAATATTTAGTAAGTAAGTTAGGTTGTGCTCCGAACTATTAAGTATTCAATGGATAAACAATATTTTTTTCCTCCCGATTACCTAGTAAAGCTATGCAATACGTTTGCATAACAATTTACGCATTGATTTAAAAAAAGTGTCGTGAGTTTTCGTCTATTTAAAAAAAGTTTATATCATCATCATCATCAGCCAGAAGACGTCCCACAATGACCTCTCACAATGTCATCGGTCCATCTAGTGGGAGGCCTACGCTGCGTCTTCCGGTTCGTGGTCTCCACTCAAGAACCTTTCTTCCCCATCGGTTATCGGTTCTTCGAGCGATGTGGCCTGTCCATTGCCACTTCGAAAAGTGTATACCTACATTTTTAGAAATACCACGTACTAAGTTAAATTATATAATATATCATTAAAACAATGTCTAATTTAGCTTGCAACAAATGCAGACTATGCATAGGTTCCGACATTTTCGAGGGCTAATCAGGGGGCGTACCACAATCAAATATTAAAGCATTTATTACATTGAGCTTTATCTTGCTTTCTCGACTAATGAAAGAGCAAGGCAAAATTCATTGTAAGATAGAATTAAAAAGTTTTAAGGTTGTGGTACCCATCCATCTGGTATCCTCTGATATCCATAGTTTTAAATATCATTGCTTCTACATCACTATTTATGCCACAGGTTCGGTAACAGTGACTATTCTAGGTCCTTAAGTCTAGATTAGATAGGTACACATATACATAGATATACAGATACATAGATTAGGTTACAGTTTATAGGTCTTGCGTGCATAAGTTAAGAAACAGTGTCAATTTCTAGATTACGTTACCAGGCTATGTGAGTTTCTAGATCTTGCACGCCACAGATCGGGAAATTGTGGCAATTACTAGGCTCTATTTTCAAGATTCTAGGCCTTACGTGGCATAGATTAAGTAACAGTGCTTGCTTTAGCGAATGAAAAGGTGCGCAGGCGTCGGTCAGCGGGGTCGTCGACCCGGGGCCGCCCGACAACCTTTGTGGTCGACGAGAGTTGCTCAAGGACCGGCTTCCATTCAGATGGACGATACGAGAAACGTGGCCGGAGATATCGGAAGTTGTATGATAGTTTACAGAACGGACACTTGGAGAATTGCATAAAATAAATTTTAAATTTACGTTACGTAAACAACTAGCAAAAGTGATAAGAATTTACAGTTTTAATTTTTACCTGTGACACAGCTAAAAAACTACCGCGCCTAACTAAAAAAACTTGTTGTCATTTACCTTGACCATTTCGTTTTTGTTCTGAAATTTGGCCAAGTCAGCAGAAATTCTTTCGTTTTTTTTTCTAGAACCCCTAATTCAAGACTATAGTTTTTACTACTACATATTATAATTAAGTATATTGTGGCTTTCGCCACAGATTCCTAAGATATGCAAATAGAGAGACGTGTATTAGAAAAGTGTTCTTTGTTTGATCAAAATCTGTTTATACTCTAAAAAGTTATAAGCTCTGTTTTCCGAATTAGTAAGTTTTTAAAGTTTAATTTATAGTATTTGTACGGACCCGGGTATGTCCTAAAACTGCGACCAGAACCATCGGAGGATGGGCAGCAGCATCCTATAAGTGAACGCACGGTGAACGTACTGCGATCCCCAAGCCGCCTGACAAGCGTAGGGATTATGGCAACACCCCTCTCGAAAGGCCTTTGTTTAGCAATGGACGTTTACTGGCTGATGATTTGGGATGTGTACAAGTATACATTAGATGTCGACGCTATTTATATTTGTATAACTTACGAGTTACGACCCGAAAGGCATCTATTAAAGTATACATCGTAAGTTACGGCCCTCGTAGTAGTTTTAACAAACATTTTCTTTGGTTACGAGCATTAACAATTAATTAAAAACAACACTCGACTATTGTTCCCTTTGTACATTCATAATATTTTATTATTTCTTTTTGAAATCGTAGTACAATGGACAAGGACCCGCATGGTGTCACGGTCATACACGATAACGTGGACAGAATTTTTTAATGTTCCGAATTATTATAGTTTTCTTGGGATTTAGTTCGGCTTTTTATTTGTGGAATCGAGCCATTAATCGGATTTGTGTAACGTGTTTTATTGTATTATTTATGTAACTTATGTTTTGGTGGGAAGAGAAACTTTTGATAGAGCTTGTATTGAAACAATGTTTTGAATCGATATCGATCGAAATCTCAGATTAGACAAACAAGGGAGATATGGTAAGGCAAGGCGAGGCCTTTAGTCGTACTCACCCTGCAGACCTTGCCTACCTTTTTTTGCATGTGGACTTTAGTTAGTTCATTGGTGGTTCTTAGTGTGCGTGAAAAATGAGTAAATGTGCCGTACTTACAGTTTTTCCGTTAAGCGGTTTAGCGGGATAGTTTTATTTATTTAAATACTAGCGACCCGCCCGCCCGGCTTCGCACGGGTGTAATTTTCGTGCGAAGCCGGGGTGGGTCGCTAGTTATACATATAAACCTTCCACAAGAATCACTCTATCTATTTTAAAAAACCGCTTCAAAATCCGTTGCGTAGTTTTAAAGATTTAAGCATACATAGGGACGGACAGACAGCGACAGCGACTTTGTTTTACACTATTTATTATTTATTATAAATAATAGGCTTGCGTTTGACCACCATCTCACCTGATGTTAAGCGATGATGCGGTATAAGTTGGAGCACGCTTGCTTAGAAGAAACCAATTCACCCGTGATTTGAAGACACCCAGATTTACCCATCGGGGAACACCCATTCAGGCAGAACATTCCACAGACTAGCAGTTCCCACAATAAATGTGAAATCAAAGCGCTTTGTACGGGTTTATTGAATATCAACCATAAAGCGGTGATGATTTTTCGTGCTCTGGCAGTAAAAGTAATAGTAAAGTAAAACAACGGAGCGATAAACACGGAGCCGTTTGAACTTTTAAAAACGAACGATAATAATTATCCTAAGTCATATCTCCCTTGCTTGTCTGATCTGAGGATATTACATTACGAGATCCGCAACAGAGCTACATACCAAGTTTATCTAAGAAAAGCGGTCTATCATGCTACATTACCACATTACAAGCCAAAATGACTATTACTACTAAGTAAGAAAGTTTATTTTAGCACGCAAGTTGCAAATGTAAGATGACCTCAACGTGCAAAACCTACAATGATGCGTTGTTAACGTGTATAGAGTAAGAAGAATACAGAGAGGAAACTCTGACGGAGAAATTCCGGAAACGTTTAATGCAGACTCTTTACTACAAGCTCTAGAATCGAGTCAATGGATTAGATGCTCACTGTGCTCTTCCTTAATATTCGCATTCCGATATGGTAGGATTACGAGATCTCAGAGTGAAGAAATCTTAGAATATGCTTTTATTATGCTATTTACTAGCTACACCCTACGGTTTCTGTACTGTAAATCGCAAGCCTAAATATATTATACGATAAAAATAAACAGTACGAAAAAAATACGACGATCCGTTGCTCTGTAACTGCGTGATAGAGGAACAACAATCACGCTTTCGCATTTAATAACATTAGTATGATAGCTATATTGTTTTAATTATTGGCACATACTCGTCCTATCGCGACAAATATTATCGTTTCCGCTTCCCCTGACAGTTCTTAATGTTCATCTGCGCCTGCCTATTCTGTGTATGTGGGTTATTTTCACTAGAGCACAAACGAGCCATTGTGTCTGACCTAGGCTTTATTAACAAGTGAATTCGTGTTTTTGTATCATAATTAAAACTTTCCTTTTGTTTACCTTTTGAATTATTGCCGAAAAACTCTTTAGAAATGCACAAAGAGAATTATTTAAGTTTATGAATAAAAATCTAGTTCTATTTTTCTACCCGACGCGTCGACGACGTAAACCCAAAAGGATGTTATGATTAGCATGTTTGTTTGGTCCTAAACGGTTCTGTAACACGGTAGGTAAAAACTGGACGCAGAGAACTGCCGACTGAGTTCAGTGGCATGCATTAGAAGAGGCCTATGTCCAGCAGTGGACAGTGAAAGGCTAATGATGATGAAGATGGTGAAAATGGAGGGGGGGGACTTTTAGTCTGGGTGGCGAAAGTGTGTGTATGTATGTTGATTTTGTTACTCCTTTATGCAGAAACGGCTTGACAGATTAAGATTAAATTTGGAATGCCTATAGATAGCTTATGTGCTGGTTTAACATATAGGCTACTTTTCATCATCATCATCACTATTCTCCTTCATCACCACGTGGATGAAACCGCGGGACGTAGCTAGTTAGTATATAAGTTTTATAATAGGTGGTTCAGGAAGGTACTAGGAGGAAGTCACCTCAGGTCAAACGCAGGCCGTCTTTTCTACGACCTACTACTGAAGACATTTCTTTAGTGTCATTAAAATTCTACGTCCGACTTTTATAGAGACGTAACTTGAAGTAACTTCCCGGCCGGACGTCGATTTTTTTCCACTGTCTGGAGCCCGTCTAGACAGGAAACTATGCTTGGAAAAAAATTACTATGAATTATCACAACACTAAATTGTCAATTACTAAATTATCTTTCAGATTAACTTCACAGATAATTAGGTTACGTCGACGAAGTTTGCTAATTTGGAGATAACTTAGAATATCTTGCAAAGTTACTACAGAATAGATAATAGTATAAGCTTTTACTTTATTGGATGCGATAAAATTTCAAATAAATATGTGTGGATCCTCCAGAAACTACTAGCCTATTTTTATATGTTATGCCTATGTTAATCTAGAAATCTACTTCCATACTATGTTTCATTCAAATCTGTCAAGCCGTTACGCAGTTGATTGGGGACAATTTTTCTCTTAAAATTTGGCGTGATTGCCGATTGTTGATATCACCAGCAGCAGCCATTGAATGTCCACTGCTGGACAAAGGCCTCCCTCTTAGAGAGGGGTGCTACCATAATCTCCACGCTTGGCAGGCGGCTTGGGGATCGCAGTTATGGGACATACCCTGGTCCAGGACATACCCGGGTCGATTGTTGATATATCATATACATATTTATTTCACTTGGCAAAATACTGGGTTACGCGGAAAGGGTTGCGAAGCAGAGTAACGCTGACATCGCGAAAAAAAAATATCAGTTGTTCCATAAAAAACTTTCATATACACTCGATAAAATGTATGGAACAGCTGATATTTTTTCACGATTTCAAGGTTAGTCCCGTAGTAAAAGTTGTTTTTAATGATGGGTACTATGGACGCTTCGGCTTAGACAGCCTTTGCGCGTAGCCCTGTATACAATGAATAATCTAGGTACAGTAGTTTCTATTTAACAGTAGTGACCTAAATCCCGAAGTCGTTTAGGTACAACATTTAAATAGCCTCTTTCTCCACCAACTACATCCAAAACACGAATACATAATAGATACAAAGTGTTCCGTATAGTATTAATTATAAAGGCCCCGTTGCGGTGCGGGGTATCTCAGGAAGCGGTTGGCAGCCTTGTGCCAGCCCACTTCGGCCCTTGATGTCTTGCTTCAACTTTAATTGTACGAAACATTTACAAGAAAATTAACGTCGAGTGGTGATTGCGGTGTGCCATCTTGGAGGGTGCTTATTTTGTACCGACCTTCACGAAAGATGTTAATTTTGTTAATTAAAAATGTTCCGGGGATGCTATAACCCTACATATTTGAATAGTCTAAATCTTGCTGTATACGGAGTGTAAGGGGAACACTCTCGAAGCCAAAAGAAGGTAATTGTACTCATCATTATGAACAACTTTTATTGATATTTTTTTCGCGATTTCAGGGCTGGTCCCGCAGTTCCTTCTTTTGGCTTCGAGAGTGTTCCCCTTGCACCCCGTATATATATAAAATAAATCAATATTCGGAACACTTTTGCACACACGGTCATCTGACCCCAAACCACCAAACTAAGCAAAGCTTGTACCATGGCTGCCAGAGACTGATATACATAGGTATATTAAAAAAAAAGATACTTAAGTATTAACACCCAGATATAGAACAAACAAAAATGTTCATCTCATGAATCTAGGCGGGAATCGAACCCACACCCCAAGCGCAGAAGGCAGGTTCACTACCAAATACGCCAACGGAGCAGTTAGTATTTAGGTGTTTACCAGAATTTATATTATTCAATACTGACAAAGTAGGCAGATACTGTATGTAGGACAAAAACACAAAAATTTAGTTTATTTTAATCCAATATAAAGTTTACGTTCCAAACCAATATAATATTTTATATCCGATACAAAACATTAAAATCTGCATAATATCAACCATAACTTTACTTTACTAGCTAACGGTCACATAAAGCGTAATATGTGGTTTATGAGATAAACATACATCGAAGAAGCGGGAAGCGGCGGGCACGGAACCCTAAATATGAATCATAAAAATTATGGCTGTACATCACAAAAAAGGTCGGTTACTTACTCTATTAAATTCTCAAACCTATTTTTCCTTTAGGGCCGGCGTAATCGTAAAACGCGGGTTTAATAATAGTGGATCGCTGGATTAGCCCTTTGATTAAACGTTCATTAACTTTTGGGAAATTATGGTCCCCCTAGAAATTAATTTTGCCGTGACACTTTGTATTAATTGTCGAAATTGGCGAATCTTATTGGGGTATCAAAAGGGTGTCTGTAATTAAAACCTCATTCGAGGAACGAACGTGAGAAAATTAGCCTTTAATTAAGCCAGCATTGTATTGATGGAAGTTACGCGGAATAAGATGTTAAGTAACGTTTCCCCTCTCTAATTGAACAGGTTGAGCTGTAAAATTAGGCCTACTGTATGATCAGTGCTGGGTCGGACCCGTGCTCCACCTAAGTTCTCCACCTGGGTGAAGCACGGGGTACTTACATATCCTCGTGCTCCAACTACCAGTAATTACAGTCGTGTGCAAAAGTAATTGAAAATAAATTTGTGGCGTGACAACACATTTAACCATATAACATCACTAATGCATATTTTATCTTGCTCGGTGACTTTTGACACAAAATAAATAGGCATATAAGGCCGGCTGCATACATCGCGTGTTAACAAACGCATACACATAAAGACGCGTACGTACAACGATCTCGGATCAAGTAGGTGGAACACCAGTCGCGAGTGCCCGACTTTGGCAATGTACGTAATTATCGTTTTGTTTCATAATTTACAATTAGTAAATCCTACCAGACAGGTCTAAATGAAAAGAGACGCAGATAATAGGCATCTCCTAATTTTTAATTTATTACAAATAACAAGCATAGCGATGAATATATGAATAACTAAATATATGACACAGACTGAAAAAATAAATTAAATTGGCTGATAAATCTCTGAGATATGAGCGTTTAAAATTTAGGTGGGGACAGCGGGGATACTCTTTCTCTGTCTCGCAAAGCGTGTATTAGTATAGCATTTGTATGGCGCGCCTGAGGCGTGACGTCATAACTCAGTATGGTGCGCTCTCTGTGTAGCATGAAATTAAAATACTTATAACTTATTTATATTTGAACTCATTTTAATTTTGTTTTTGTTGATGGGCTCAATTTATGATCAGCTTTTTTATGAAGTAATAAAAAATATTTGCCATCATGCCTATTAGTCCTTTCAGTGTGGTTTTAAGAACCACACTGAAAGGACCCATATTTGGTCCCATAGTTGGTTCTTAAAACCACACTGAAAGGACTACACTAAATAGTGTAAAACAAAATCGATGCCACTGTTTGATATCTCTGACAATTGTAGCATGTAGAGACGCTCCCAAAGATTCTATTGGCGACATGGTTTTAGTTTGCGACAGCACCGAAGGGATTATGTAAATTGATCGTACCTTCCTTGACATATCTCGTAAGATTTGTCAAAGGAAAATAGAGTTGACACATCGTGTTCAAATGCGAAGCGGAATTAGTGCAAGTGCCTGTTATTTTAATGATCATAGAACTGATTCGTAGAGCATTCTGAACTTAATAATTCCCTATGTAGGGATGGACCAACGACATTAAAAAGAGCTGTTGGAAACTTAGATCAGGCAAGGGCGATATGGCAATGTGGCGTTGCGGATGCGAACGCATCTGCCCTAAATAAGGCTTTATGCCTTTAGTCAAACTTAGCCTGCACATTACCTTGCCGCTGTTTTTTGCATGTAGACTATTTAGTTTATTGGTGTCGCCTCAAGTTTCTTGGAGTGCGTGATAAATTTGTAGGTGAGACGACAGTTTTTGCGTTAACCGGTTTAGCGGTAGTGTTATTTTTTTAAATTAAAAATACAGTCATTTGAACGCGATAGATTGACAACGGAAAAGACGCTAACCACAATGCCGCATTAAATATGTTATTTCTTAAATATTCGACTGCCCCGGTGGTCCAGTTGGTAGTGTACCTGCCTTCTGCGCTTGGGGGTGTGGGTTCGATTCCCACTTAGGACAAACATTCATTGTGATGAACATATGTGTTTTTTCTATGTATGGGAGTTAACAACTACTTAAGTATGTATTTAAAAAATTATATATATATGTATATCAGTCTCTAGCAGCCATAGTACAAGCTTTGTTTAGTTTGGGGTCAGATGACCGTGTGTGCAAAAATGTCCCGAATATTTATTATTGCTATTTTATTCGTCAATTCATAGTTTTGCGCTCCAATTAATTTCCTTTATCAACAATCCACGAATGATTTCAACAGTAACGAATTTAGAAGACAATAATTAATTTAGAATATCGTCGCGAATTGAGGACACCTTAATAAATTTAAAGTATCGTAATGAATTTAGAATTAGTGAAGGACATCACCGAGTTGGCAAAATATTTCAGATGAGTGTCGTAAACGGATGGATGGGAAAAGTTAGTTAATTCGACTTATAATTTTATTATGAAAGGCCCGGGAATTTAAACATAAGCTCCAATACGAAGGGAACTTAGGAGTGCGTACTTTCGGGAATCTTCTTCGAAGTTTCGGTAAACAGTACGTGGAATTCGACATCGGTAGGCTTCGGAACTCCTTAAGCGACGTGTTTGGGAAATGTACTGAACTTCTAAATTGTGCTATAAGTATATGGATGTTGCTTCCCTTTGCAGCTGTTGCTAAAGCCTCTGTTGATATTTTCAAGATGTTAAAACTTAACTAGGTACTTAATCTATACACGGAGCTTTTGCGCCAACTTAAAAAAAAAAAAACGAATCAGAAATGAGGAGATCCGTATACGAACGAAAGTCACCAACATAGCCCACCGGATTAGCAAGTTGAAGTGGCAGTGGGCAGGGCACATATCACGCAAAATAGATGGCCGATGGGGCCGAAAGGTTCTAGAATGGAGACCACGGACCGGTAAGTGCAGCGTAGGACGTCCCCACAAGATAGACAGACGATATAAAAGAGACCGCAGGGAAACGCTGGATGCAGGCCGCTTCTTTTGGAGATCGATGGGGGAGGCCTATGTCCAGCAGTGGACTTCCTATGGCTGAAATGATGATGATGAGAAAATTATATTGCGACCTTCTTTTTTATCTTTTTTTTTTCGTGTTTTAATATGATAATGATGGTTTATTATTTATTACGTGATCAAGTGTCAGCAAGTGATATTAATGAGAAACGAGTATTTAATATTGTTTCCAAAACTCCATAGATTCCTCTAATTAAAGTCACCAGCCTCTAGAGTCTTTACTTGTAAAGTCATCACGACTTTACTGTGGGACATAAACTTAACAGTGACTTACTTTGCTCGACTTTGACTGTGACCATGGCTTGTTGAGCCAGAAAAATTAAATTATTAATTAATTAAATTAAAAAGCGGATTATTAGATTAGTTTAGTTTTATATATCAGTATTAGTTTGTATTTTTTCAAGTAGTTTTTAGTTGTTTATATTTTATGTTTTCATTAATTTTCTGTTTTTTAAGTTCCATTAAATTAAAAATATATTAAATTTAATGAATGGATGGAAATGGATGGTTGAAAATAGGTTTCCGCAAAGAGACGCCTGATTAAATGAACTATGTTACTATCCATCCATTTTCCACCATGTCACAAATGTGTGTTTGTGACATGGCTAAAACCCGCACCCTGCCACCACCGCGAAACACACAGGTTCTTTTCTGCGTTTAAGAATACTCGACTACAACCACCTATCAAACTGAAACAGTAAGTTCATACAAGAACGAGTCTAATCTATATCTATACTAATACTATCTATCTATACTATATAATATTATAAAGAGGAAAGATTTGTATGTAAGTATGTTTGTAACAAATTGGCTCAATAAGTACAGGACCGATTTTAAAAATTCTTTCACCACTTGAATGCTACATTATCACTGATTAATATAGGCTATTTTAATAGGCTATATAACTATACTCATGCGGACATGCATTTTGATCACGCGTCGCATTCACCAGGTGCTCTGAAAGATAATAAATAGTATAAAATTATACTCTTTATTATTAACATCAACATCATCATCTCGCTTAACATCAGGCGAGATGGCGGCAAAGCGCAAGCCTATCTATTATTAAAAAAAAAAACTTTGTTGCCAGCATGTTAAATTAAAATTTGGCACTTATCGATAAACCAATTGGTTTTTAAATATACCTAACCAGCTCGTTAAAGTACAACAGTTTTAGACTGAAACCATCAAGAGTGAAGTAATACTTCGTCAGAATTCAAAAGGTTAATTCAGTCATTATTGTTTGAGTTTAGCTCACGTAATCTGAAAACTGAACCGTAGTAGTGTTCTTGAGAATTAGAAACAAAAGTTGTTTCATTCACACGTTTGACTGCTTTTCTTTGAAATCGATTCGCGCGCGTGACCGCGATAAGAGTAATATTAGAATTTATAGTTCCAAATGCAGGTGTTGATAATCTTTATCAGTGATGTTATATATAAACTGAGGTAGATACGTTTTACCGAGGTCTGTGCAGTAAAACCAACATAAGTTAATTAGCTTGAGTGAACTCAGTCCGTCCAGAATAAAAATTGCGATGGGAACTGTCATCGCAATTGGGTCTCATCTAGGCATTGTATAATTCAATTTAGGTCAGCGCGCCATCTCTATGCAAATTATTGCATTTGAGATGAGTTCATAGTATGACATTAACTGGCTCACCTACATGGCCGTTCGCACGTTCGCAATGATTTTCCCAAACAAACTACCGGCAATTGGTATTGCAGCGATATTTTCAACGGAAACACATTGTGTCGATCATCTGTTTTAAAATTTCAAATGGAAAACATGGCGCGTGTTTATATTATATACCACAATCATGGCTGAGTCGTAACAATGCCACCAACTGATGTGTTCATCATTAAATCCAGGTTTCGTAAACCCGCTGTTGAGAATCGATAGGTCTTTCTTGCTATGCCATCTGCCTAAATCCACAGGCTTCCTAAACCCGCTGTTGGGTATCGATATGTCTTTCTTGCTATACCATCTGCCTAAATCCACAGGCTTCCCAAACCCGTTGTTGGGTATCGATAGGTGATTTTTTGCTATGTCATCTGCCTAGCTCCTGTTCTCATTGGGTTTACGATGAGATTGAGCCTGGAGCCGGGATTTGGAATACCTACATCGTTATCCTCTATCGAAAATGCTGATTTCAAGGTCACCTTTGGGCTCGTAGGTGGTAAAATCTGGGGGTCTAAGTGAAGCCAGGAAAGAACGGCGCGGTGTGTCTGGTACGCTTGTAAAGAAAGAGGGGAAATGCTCTCAGCATTTTCCGGGAGTGTGAAGGTAACTCCGGTAAGAGGTACCGGTGCTTTCTTAGGCCCCTTGAGGAGATTTTTGTAGGTAAAATTCTATAGGACCTGGCTGTACCCTTATACATCTGGTTATATTTGGAAGTTAATCAGAATGATGATAGTGTCGTCGACCTATATCAGTGCTGAAAAGCTGGACGACCAACGCTCCGCTCACAGTTCAGATGGACTTGATTTAAATTATTTTCTTGACCAGAATAAAAGCTGACTGTACGAACTACAAATAAAAAAATAAAACCACGTCTTATAAACGTCTAAGCTGACTTCCAATAACAAACGACCTTTGACGACAAAATTACTATTTGAAAAGGCTTTTATCTTGTTGTCTATAATTATCTAATAACACTAAGTATTTCGATTATGTAGGCGTGCCGACTCCAAGAGCTTGTTTGTAACTATTGAAACTTTCTATTAAATATAAGTGGTACGGAAACATGACAGTACCTTCGTTCGAATGAGTAATGTTGGGTGGTGACTTGCAGGTCTTTATGCTGGTTCATCTAAACAGAGCCTATTAGGCGAGGAGCATGTGGTCGATTTTAATGATGTGTTTAAATAAGGACACATTTAGGACGCTGCTTCAAAAACTATCAGGTCTCGATCACGCTAAACAAAACATGACAAACATTGAAATAAAAAAATAATTTTCGAATTTTTGCAATGCAAGTGACGGTGTTATTTGTTTAGTGTGATGGACGTAAACATCAAACAGTTTCGTGAATTTCCAACCCTCTGAGATCATATTTAAAAACGAAGTTATGCAAACACGCTTCAAAAAAATCTTATATGTTAAAAAAACTTTTTTTTTTAAAGATTTTTCTTCACGCGTCGTCAATGCAACATGTGACCAAAATGCTGGCCTCTAATAAGCTCTGAGGGTGAACATTGCTATAAAACGTGGTCATGGAGCCAGCATTTTGAGAACAATCCACTGGTAGCGGGTTCTATAGATTAGTTTTGTTTTGTAGTTAGGATTTTGTTTTCTCTATTCATAATATTATCTATTATTGATAAATACTTGAAATTTAAGCATTTTTGTTCGAGTGACTGAATAGCTCTTAGTCTAGAACGTTTGAGGTAATTTATGATCCTCGTGTAACAGTCTTTCAAACTATTGTTCCTTGATAGTTTTGAAGTGCTTATATCGCGTTTTGACATTGCTGTATACGTGGATGATATGGCGTTACCTTCAGTCTGTTATTGTATCTTTGAAGGGAAATAATTACTTGCGGGTGGTTGCATCTAACGAAAGAAAAAAAAACTGCCTGTTTCTCTGTTATCGTGTTACTATTCACAGTAAGATATGCAATGGGTAGAGATTGTCACATTCATTCGTGTTTTTTTAAACTAAAAATAGTCTTGCCATTTCCTGCCACCTCGCCTGATTTGGAGCAAATGTTTCCGTAGAGTTTGAGGCTTAATTAAAATGAACCAGTCGATCTCCATAGATCAGTGTCAGCAATGGACCATCCAGGTCAGTTTGTATAGATGTGCGCCCTCGTGCAGCACTTTCAACTAAGCGCTACCGTGTTTAGGATTGCACGTCAAACTATAGGTTCCGGTTGGTTTGTAGAATGATCATCGCTAAGCGAAGTCTCAGGCTTTCAATTAACCTAAAGACACGCATTAAAGTATACCAACTTCTCTCGTTTCTGTGTTTTACACATTTTTATCTCACCAAGTCATAATTTAAAATAACACCAACAGTAACCCGCCAACGAGCGGTGACCGATCCCCAGATATTAAATTACACTTAAAGAACCAACCGAACCTGATAAAACACCGACGTCAATAGACGAAAGAAAAGCGCGAGCCGTCAAACGTACCAAAAGTGCTCCGTAAAAAGGAAAACGGCCTTGGACTCGTAAAAATAAAACCGTTCTACAAAGCAGCCTCGGTTCACCGTCTCGAATTTAAATGAAATAAAAAATCTGAGTAAAACAACAGGCACAAAAGAATTTCTCGCTCTCAAACATAAAGGCATAATGAAATTCATCCCCAAGTGTGTTGTGGGTTATTATTCACTGGTATACAATATGTAGTCGTAACAAATGCTACTTTAAACGGAATTACTAGGGTACTGGAAGCGGCGGCGGCCACTAATATACTAATAGTATATATTTAGTAATAGTGGTAAGGGATACTAAAACTTTATTATATAGTGTCTGAATTGCTAAGTGCTCATGGAATGTTCTGATGGTGGGAAAAGAACAGATGATATTATTTCGTGAAATAAACGAGTAACGAGTCCAAAGAGATCTTTAGGAGCCTATAAAATGTACAGAAGAATCCTAAATATATCGTGGACGGATAGAGTATCCAACGAAATAGTACGTCAGAGATACACAAAGTGGAGATTTTAAATACCATCAAAAAAAGAAAGCTACTATATTCGGGTCATATCGTGCTTAACGAGAAATAATAACTGCAGCTAATTATTCAGGGGAAATCCAAGGCAAGCGACCACCTGGAAGAAGACGCAATAAACGAAAAGTAAAGCCAAAGAACGAACGGCACTAGCAAGATTCTAGTAAATCAGTTTCATCTAGAGATACATTTATGAAAACTTGCTTCAATGGACTAATCGGCGCGTAACATCAGGCGACTCGACTCCATCTTCTCGGCAATCATTTAGTGGTGGGGTCAGCTTTCCTTGTCTCCTGCATTTTCTGTCTTTGATTTGGACGGATATCAGACAAGAAAGAAAAAAAAAACAAGAAGATTTTAGTAAGTTTCATCAGAATCTTTAGCGTTGCCGACAAAATTCATCAGACCTTTCCAGCACACGTTTTTGAAAGTCCTTTTGCTTTATTCCTTCTAACCCTGCGATTTGAATAGAAATATTTCCGCGCCATACTTCTTGCGGGCTATAATTTGCCTCGCTTTGCGAACAATTACGGCTCCGTCTCCATAAACACACGTACCGCGATAGCATCTCCTGCTATAATGCCGCGAATAACTGTTCCAACAGGGATCGAGACAATACCTGTGTACAGTCAACAGCAAAAGTAACTGAATAGAACCTATATATATATATATATATATAGTTTTTTCGAGTAGCACTTTTAATATCTGCATTACATTAACATTACCTTCAATTTTCTTTTTGTTTCGTTCTTGGCACACTCGTGATCGTCACGTGCGCAAGAGTAGATGTGATGCACTTCACGCTTCTTTAATGTTTTACTAACTTTTAATGCTCAAATGGGATGAACCGACCAAATCAAGCCTGTTACGAATGATATGCTTGATTTGGTCCATCCATCGAGCAAGTGAACATTTGCAAAGTGTAGTGCCTTCGCATTCCACTCTCTCTTGGCACTATGGAGTCATTCCTTCAGTACCTTTATGATGTTTGTATCTATAGTCAAACTAATATATATTGCCACAAACCATTTCTGTAAAATGGGCAAATTTTGTCTGTTATTAAGTGGTCGTTAATGTCTTAGAAACAAACCAAATGTCAGAACTTTTTTATTGCCAACATTCAGTGCTCTCATCTAAATATTTTTCTTATATGTTTTACCCAACGTTTTCTCTTTACAAAATACATTAGACTATAGATACGTACAGAAACCTCATTAATAAAGTCCTATATAAAGAACAATCAAAAATGCTGTAAAATTTATATTTTACGCGGTTTGAGCTACTTACACTTTACCTTATGCTTCAAACGGGCCTAAAGAGCAATTTATTCTGATTGCAAAATTTAATAGATCGAACGAACGAAAGATAAAACTAAATTCAATTCAGATTGTTCGCCCTTTGTGAAACTTTCACTGGGAGTTTCAAGTTCAAACCGATCATTCAATTCCACTTGTGACCTAATCTGATTCTAATGTAATTTTAAATTATGTATGTGTATGGCTTATTCTAATTCGTCCTCTAGGCGTCTCAATATTATATGGGTTTTATCATTTATTTTCCTGTGCATTATAGTGTAATGTATATTTTATTATAGCTTTAAATGCTTTCACGTCAATGTTTTTAAGGGTCCGCATCTGTCAAAATTATCAAAAAATACTGCGCACATAAAAGGCTCGTACATTTCCTGAACGCCCTTTAAAATAAGATTTTTCTCGGCTGTTAAAATGGCGAGTAATAAATTACTCTGTGTAAGTTAGAGCCGTAATAAAAAAGGGAATAATAAAACAAATCCATTTGTAACCGAAAAATAAAGCACCTCAAATGTTTTGTGCTTGATGTCAGGCAATCCAGGATCCTGAGAACAATTGGTCCGACTTTCCGTAAACAAAGAGATATCTAAAGTGACATTCGATTGTATACCTAAGAGCAAAAGCTTCTCTCAGAACATTAGCGTGAATTGGGACGCAAGTACTTTTATCGCAGTATACAAGAATATAGACACCGGTTTTAATCCAATCTGACTGCCGACTCTGACAGCATTGTCATCATACAAATATGTATTAGTTTTTGAGAAATTGTAATAAAATAAATAAATAAAAATAAAAAATAAATGTAAACTTTTTTTATTACTCGCATAATATTGATATTGGAATTGTGATATCCAGCTCTCATAAAACATGGGAACTTTGATATCCAGCTCTCATAAAACATGGGAACTTTATCCAACACTCTGACACTATGTTTATGCGTTAGTTTTTTTTTTTGATTAATATTTTCACATTCCGTTTCATTCGTAATACTATGCTGGCTTCTGTAAATCTGTAAGCCTTATTATAGTAAGCTTCATCATCTTCATCGTCAGCCAGAATACGTCCACTGCTGAACATAGACCCTCTTAGTCCTCCACATTGAACGACAGCCTACCATCTGCATCCACTAGATGCCCGCGACTCTCAAGATGTCGTCGGTCCATCTAGTGGGAGGCCTACCTACGCTGCGACTTCCGGTTCGGGATCTCCACTCCAGAACCTTCCTGCCCCCATCGGTTATCGGTTCTTCGAGCGACGTGGCTTGCCCATTGCCACTTCAATTTTCAAATTTTAATAGCTATGGCGGACTGGTTATTTAATGAATATATGGCGAATATAGTAAGCTTACTAAGCTACTTTAAGTATTTTATTTTCATATTACGGCTTCCTGAGACATGCCAGCCTTTTCCCTTATCACAAACTAATCGTCCAACTTTACGAGACTGCAAGTGATTTCGACCTTTGTAAACGACTCGCCGGTGACCTATATCAGATAACTTTGACGTATCCCACTGAAACCTCAGTGCCTACTGGTTCGCTCCTCTACTTTGGCAAGTTCATAAAGTTCCCACTCGAAGGGTGCCTTATCGCACCGAATGGAACACTTCAATGTTATTTATGTCCTAATACTTTTTTACTTCCACTTTCTAGTATCTGCATGTTTTTTGTCGATACCACCTTATCTAAACTTCTAATGTAACTTCAGTCTTGAGTTCTTGACTCGGCAGTTGCTTAAGTAATTTATCCGTGTTTTTGTGGTCTGATTTTTTGCTTTCAGTTTTTACTTACTACTAACTTGAACCAGTGTTCTCACTCGTTTGACACGAGCAATAAATTTTGTAGGATTATGTACGCACCTAATAAAATATGCTCCCTTTTTGGTGTAAGAAATGGAGTAACATTTGGAGGGTCTCATTCGCCGCAAAAACTTTTGAGTCTTAATAAAGGGGACTTTCTTTCGACTCAATCACGTGTTATTGGATTTTTCAATGTGTTTTAGTATAATTTTTCATTCAATAGACTTACAGCTAACCGTCTGAGAATGAATCAACTGTTGTATAACTAACTACAGGTACAAAATATTATTCCACCCGTTTATCCTTTACGCCATTACTGTTAATTATAGAATCTATAGTAATCGAAATATACATACATAATATACAGGTAAAAAGGACACACTACATAAAAATATTGCCTACATAAATATTTTATGATAATACATAAATAAAAAATGTCCAAAAGTATAAGGATTATAAGGATCGAATATTAGTGAGCTAGGTTGGAGAGATAATGCTGCTAGTTTTTTTTTTTTTAATAATAATTAATTTTATTCCATAAAAATACATTTCCTATGTGTTACAGAATTAGAACATATTATACAAGTACCTTACGTTATTATTTAAACAAAGCTAAGTTACAGTTTACTAAAATTTCTGTTACATAGTGTGTTATTCCAGTGGGCCCCAAACTAGGCGATGCCTGTATCTTGGTGGCCTAAACGATCTTTATTAACAATCAGAAATTTTGTATCCCACAAATGAAATATAAAAGTTTATTATTCTAGGATCGAACCCACAAAAATGTTTATTGTTTATTAAACAACCAAACACACCATAAAGACTTCCATATACAATTCTCGCTTCTATCCTATGGCACGTGAATTTCAAGTGGCATGGTTGTAATCTTTATGAAGGACATAGCATTTTATGACAATGCACACGCGACTCTGTCGCGAGCCATAATAACTTTGTGCCACTTTTTCAAGCCATAAAAATATTTTTATTCCCTACAGACAAATGTACAGCACCTGTCGCCACATCAACACGTAATTTTATTAGAAAGAGTGACATACATTTAACATAACTTGGAATCTTGTACAATGTGTGGAATTAGAATCTTATGGAATATTCTGAATTCAACGAAAAATTTGAACTCTTTGCGGGGTTATTACAATCGTGTTTTAACACATTTTTATGTTACTCTTGAGTAACATTTTCTTTTATTTATTAACACACTAAGTAATAATATCGTAAATGCGAAAGTTTGTGAGGATGTGTGTGTGTTAATATGTTCACACTACATTAGGTAACGAGTGTAATGGCTGAACGGATTTGGATAAAATTTGTTATGGTGTTCTTAGCTTATACCTTAGATCAGACTTAGGCTACTTTTTATCCCAAAACACGGTTCCTGTAGTGGTTGAAACTGCGAGGCACTGTTAGTCAGTAAGATAGACTTCAGTTACATTATCATCCCCTGTAAAGTCAAACCGTATCGCATGTCTCATCTAGTTTTCATCTATTACTTTGCGTTACTTACCACCCAATAAGACCCCTGTAGATATCGAAATTTCTTCCGCGCACTACTTCTTCTTATCCAATACTTGTAAAGCTTGACCTCATTAAAAGCAAAGCAATAATCAAACATCGTCATCATCTCGTTCGTCACCTTTTCTGTGCGGTCAAAACATCAATTCTGATGAAAAATTTGATACGATTTTCTGATTCGTTACTCACCCATTTTAAGCAACCTTCACATGCTGCTAAATGAAACACCCAATGCGAATTTTAAAAAGCGGCTTAGCAATTCTGTCAATCCAATTCCGCCCAACGTAATCCAGCGTCTGTTTTTGTCTCAATCGACGTTATTGATTCAAACACGGCCTCATGAATGTTCCCAGAACCCAGCCTGAATGTTGGCCACCGGATTAAGTTCCCCTGATTAGCAATTCTAATGGGCTGTACTTCCGAGTGGGAAAACAAACGCTTTTTAAGGATATCGGACAGGTATGGAACAAGGAGGGAGGTGGAAGCTGTAGGAGAAATTATATCTATATCTAGAAATTATATAAGGAAGAAAATAACCAAATGTTGATAGAAAAAAAAAGTTAATGAGACAAATCAAACACAAACAACAAATCAAGACAAAGAAGAAACATAACACATGAGTACGTTTACAGAGGCGCCGTGGCAATGCAATTTTATGTAGAATTTTCTTTCCTTTGTAATGTATTATTACAATGGAAAGAAAATTGTCGCAATGAAATAGGACCCATTTCAGAACAAAATACCGAGTGCCTTGGACTGGTCAGTGGACACTCTTTGTTGCCCGTATGGGTGTTCCCCGATAGTTACAATCTAGCGTCTTTAAGTCGCGAGTGAATCGGTTTCTTCTAGGCATGTGTGCGCCATCGTAGACCGCATAATCGCTTAAGGGGCCTGTATACCATCTGCAGCTCTCTCGCTTGCACATTTTCACATTATTGAAGATATAAAATCAATGAGTGTGAATTTCCAAAAAAGTAACAAAATCATGTCTTGGTGTCTATCGTAACATTACAAACATAGAAATGCTTGTTTAGATATCTTGTAATTTGACGGAATAACATGACATGAGAAATAAAAATCACTTGTTACCATTTTACTGTGTCAAATGAAAATATATCATATTGACAATTTCTTTGTTTGTAATGTTACGATAAACACCAAGACATGATTTTGTTACTTTTTGGAAATTCACACTCATTGATTTTATATCTTCAATAATGTGAAAATGTGCGAGCGAGAGAGCTGCAGACGGGAACAGTCCCCTTAACATCAGGCGAGATGGTGTTCAAAAGCAAGCTTATGTTTCAATTTTAAAAACCCCTACGCAGATATTACAGGTGAGGCTCATCGATATGACTAAAAGAATTGGTAATAATGGTTGACTAGCACTAACTATAAAGAAGTTTATTGCTATTTAATAATCTCAAAAGATGAAGGAGGCGGTCCCAATTTATGACCAAGTTGATTAAAAATTGCATCAAGCGAAAGTCTTCGTAGCAAAGACAAAAAAATAAGAACCTTAGTAGCTTGTCGAAATATTCTTCAGGCTGAGTTTTAAGTCCGACAGTGGAACTTATTGCCACTTTCGGCTTTATCGTTATTTAAGTAAAACTTTTTAGAAATTTCCTTTAGAAAACATTTACCTGAATTCGTCCCTGGCACCTAACATCGTAAACGCCTACGTGTCCGGGCGCTTACTATGTGGGTTCGTGTAATTTGAGTAAGAGATTGACAGTTGCCAGAGTTTGCACTAACATTTGCGCCTATTTTTGGAAGGAGAAGTGGTATTTCGTGTTTGAATAATATTGCATACCCGAATAATGTGTGTCTGGAGAGTAGAGATGTGTTTAGATGCTCGATGGGGCTACTTTGTCATAAGATGGAGCTTTTAGACCTAGAATAGTGTTATAATCCATCAGATCATTCATCTTAAAGCAGAACGACGTTAATTTATTGAAGAACTAGGTAAATGCCTGTACATTTGTTCGCGTAGGGCTCGACCTTTGGCCCCACAAAAGATATAATTTTCAAAACTCCTTTCTTAGTGATCACCTAAGTTATATAAGGAACACTTTGTGCAACATTTCATTGCCTTCTAGATCCAGCGGCTTAGGGCAATACTGCCCACTGCTGGGTATATTCCTCTCTTAGTTCATACCACTCTCCCCGGTCTCTCGGCCAGTCGCATCAACTCGTTTCCAATCGTTTTTTCTTGACGTCGTTTCACCTCATCCTTGGTCAGCCTGTATTCCGCCGACCTAGTCTCGGCCAGAATGGTTACTGTCAGTAAATTAATGGATGAATTTAAGTCTGCATTTCTGCGCTTTTCATGATGGGAAACATTTGATGTTCCTTTGATCAAAAGTAAAAGTTACTAGCAGCATCCCCCTGCTTTTATCTGTTTACCTACAGGAATCTTATATTTTTCAGGATGAATAGTGCATGTGTGTTAATCCAGGTTAAAAGGTATGGTACTAAGGAGGCATCCATACCTCATCCAAATTCATTTAGCCGTTACGGAGTTGAATGCAGATAAACATACACACTTTTGACACAAACTTTAGCATCAAAAGTATAAGTGAAAACACAAAAATGATAAAAACACTGTGCTCCATATATATTTCGCTAGGTAATCATAGCACTGGTAATAATGATAGCAAATTCTGATCAACATCAAGAATTTGCTATCAGACGTGCTTACTCTGATTCCAAGAAGAATTTCTTATCATTCGCTGTGTATCACACCTACATATTCCATTGAATAAGAATACCTAGAAACTAACGTCTCTCAGACCTGGTGCGCTCTCAGCCTGATGTTTCCAGTTATTGTATGACATTCCTACTTGCGTGAGTCGCGTTGAACTGAATTCCATTACTGTGGATTGGATTTTGCGGTTTCATTATTAAACCTGAATATTTCATTACGTATTTCGTAATTTAGTCACACGTGGTTAGTGGTAAAAGTCTGAAATGGCATGAAACTTTACGTCTAATGAACATGCCATGTTACTATTTTTAACGTAATTGACCGTATTAAGGCTCAGAATATGGCGCACCGCTATCTCACTCTCGCATTTGATGTTTTTTAATGATATGATGTCTACTTTAGAAAAATGTGTTTTGGTCATTTTACGACGTTAAAATCTCAAAATATTTAGATATTTTTTTTATGACTGAATATTTGGGAAAAACTGTTTATCCCATTTTTGTGTTAATTCAAAGTCAAATTATTCAAATTCAAATTATTTATTTGTCAGTTAATCCCTAAGTTCTTCATAATCTGTCTATTTATAAACAGGGTTACGCAAAAAGGGAGTACTAAGCCGAAAGGGGTTCACTTCATAATGATGGACGGTGCTATACCGTGCTACACACATTACAGTGAAAATATATATAGGATTTTTTAATAGTACCTATCATTATGAACAACTTTTACTATGAGAGCAACTCTGAAATAGCGAAAAAATATCAGCTCTTCCATAGACAACGGTCGACAAAATTCGACAAAATGTATGAAACAGCTGATATTTGTTTCGCGTGTTCAGGTTCGGTCCCATAGTAAAAGTTGTTCATAATGATGGCTACTATTAAAAAACCTAGATAATATTTTCATTGTAATGTTATTTTTCCTTGTTTTTGTGGTTTTTTAATAAAAAAATATCCTTACCTTACCTTACTTATCCTTACTTATCTTACTATGGGCCCCTTTCGGCTTAATGCACCCTTTCCGCGTACCCCGATAGATAGATTATGAAGAACTTTGGAACTACAATACCTCCCTAAGTAGTGCTCGACAGCGCGCAATACAGTATACGAGTAGTTACTGCCACGGCGCTGAATTTACATAATTAGCTTGAAAGCTATCAAATATTCAAATGGCCTATATTTCCAGTGTGAAATTACATGTTTCCACACATAAACCTCTGGACGGAAAATCACCACTTTCGCTCTCTAACCTGTAACTACAGCCTTTTATAAGCCACAAAACTGTTGGGTCAAATATGCGTTATTGAAATAAATTCTGGCAAAGGTCCCGAGGACCTGATGGAGGCGGAGATAAACCGACGGTCAGAGGTCTGACCGTGCCCTGATATCGGGACCCGATGATATTTCACACGAAACAGGGAAAACCTTGGGAGACCTTTCAAAGATTTATTTATAAATGCCAAGTTGTGCTATCGGGTTTACTAGAGTAGTTTTTGGTACGGAAATGCAAAATCTCCGTCAAAGTACAAATAAATGCAGACACATAGACTGCCAGGGCGTGCACGAAAAATCGACATCGTTTTATGGTTGATATTACGAAAACCATTACGAAGCGCTTTGATTCCACATTTATTGTGCCAACTGCTATTCTGTGGAATTCGCTGCCTGAATGGGTGTTCCCCGTCAGTTACAATCTGTCTTCAAGTCGAGAGTGAATCGGTTTCTTCTAAGCAAACGTGCTCCATCATAGACCGCATCATCACTTAACATCATGCGAGATGGCGGCCAATATATTATGAAAAAAATAATTAAAGCAAGGATACTTACTATCGTTAAGTAACCATGTCACCTATTCTCATTGAAATGGACATGACAAACAAATCAGACAGACAAACAAGAGAGATATGGTAAGGTGGTGTGACAGGTGCGAACGCATCATGCCTAAATCAGGCTTGATGCCTTTAGTAGAACTCGCCCTGCAGACGATCTTACCGCCCATTTTTTGCATCACTGGGGTCGTTGCAAGTTTGTAAAGCTTTGTTTGGGAGTTTGATGTCTTTGCAAGTCTAGCGACAAAATTAATTTCGCACTGTCTGTAAAATCGCTTGAAACAAGGTCACGTAGTAAAACACAAAACAATACGTTTCTTCAAATAATTACCAAAACGAGGAAACCCTTTTAGGTAATCCGATAAAAGTTTGCGGGCCTTGCGGTTCAAACGATTCCCTTACACAAGACATCGTCATTTCGTATTCGGGACGCCTCGGCCCGGGTCGGCTGATTTCGGGAAATTGATAAAAAAATCTTCAGCCAGAGTTATTACTAACAGATTAGCTCGAGAGAAGGTTGTTTGCTTTTGTTTCTAGAGTTTTATTCAATTTTGGTGGTGGAAAACTCCTCAAATCATAAGATTAGAGGTTGTCAGTGTTATCGAAGGTCTCTTAGGGTGTGAGCCGATGCTGTACAAGCTATAAGCTGATTAGAATCAGTTCGCTGAACAACTCTTACAAAACGACTACGAAATCACGGAAAAAAAACAGCATAGACAAATAGCATACCTACAAACAGCATACAGCATAATAGCTAACAGCATAGGCTATTCCATAGCATAGATAAATTTCATTCATTCGAAACGAAAATGGTTTTTTAAAATTTTTTTTGTTTCTCGCGTTTTTGCGTTGGTCCTATCATAATGTTGAATACAATGAACTCCTTTTGCCTTAATACCACCGTGCCGTGTATATATGCTAGTCATAATAATTAAACGGAAAGGGTGTAAGCCGAAAGGGGTACGTTATACTCATCATTATGAACTTTTTCTATAGGACCAACCCTAAAATCGTGAAAAAATTATCAGCTATTTCATACATTTTGTCAAGTGAGAATGACTGTTTTCTATGGAACAGTTGTTATTTTTTCCCGATTTCAGGGTTGGTTCCAAAGTAAAAGTTGCTAATAAAGATATAAAGATGGGTACTATAGACCCCTTTCGGCTTAAAACCCTTTCCGTGTACCCTGTATAGTCAGTAATAGAACTTAAGTGGTTTCAAACGTATGAAACTGAAATCTCCTCGAAGCGATTTCGTCGGAACGTCCTCACTTCCTTTGCCTTTGAATTTAATCATCTCGTCTCCTATCTCTTACGCTACATTGTACAGTTAACAAAGGCTCCCCGATTCTGACAATAAAATCTGAAATCCAGGCTTTGGTTTGAGGGTTTACTAACTTTACAGCCGTAAAAAGTTTGTATATTTCTCCCAGCGAATGATTGTGTCATTCACTGGGATACTCATAAAAAGCATGTTTAGATTTTCTGAACTGAAAGGAAAGTTAGATTGGGTGCGTTAACGAATAAGGGTGCGGAGTGCGGACAAACGCCCGGGGCGTTGGCAAACATCAATCTCCACGGGCTAGCCGCCAGCCAACTTTCAAATCCCAAGATCAGTTGGTTAAGCTCTCTGATCAGACAAACAAGAGAGATATGCCTTAGTACAATTACAGTTCGTGTTCAAATGTCTTCGCGTTTCTCTCACTTTTTTTACTACTTACCCCTAAACCACTTACTATTTTTTTACTAATGCCCGTTTTCATTAATCACGAACAAGGCGAGACTAAGTAAGGAACTTCGTTTTTTTTTATCGGATACATTTCGGAGAGTGTGCATCTGATCTGCATGTTATAATGCCCTCCTGTCCATATTTCTATCGGACTGCCAGAGCGGGCACGAAAAATCGATACCACTTTATGGTTGATATTCCGAAACCGATATTCCCGTTCAAAGCGCAAAAAAAAAAAACCTGATTAATGGACGGCCCCTAGTCGGTGCCTAACGTCACTAGTTGTGTATCGTTTTGCCCTAGGCAAAAAAAACCCTAAATATTTAGGCATCTGATTTTAAGGCGACTCCTAGAGTTAGTGAAAACGGGCATAAGAGACTTTTCATTTATCATCATCATCAGCCAGAAGACGTCCACTGCTGAACATAGGCCTCCCCTTTTAACCTCCACACTGAACGACAGCCTGCCTTTTGCATCCACTGGATGCCAGCGACTCTCACTAGTCGTCGGTCCATTTAGTGGGAGGGCTACCTACGCTGCGTCTTGCGGTTCGTGGTCTCCACTCAAGAACCTTTCTTCCCCATCGGCTATCGGTTGATGTGGCCTGCCCATTGCCACTTCAACTTGCAGATTTTAACAGCTATGTCGGTGACTTTGGTTCTTTGGCGAATATCCACGTTTCTCTCTCCATTGCCCGCTGTGTGACTCTGAGTTTTTCCAAAAGCTACACCATTAAACTAGCCTTATAGTCCACATGCAATAAAGGTGGGAAGGTCATCTGCAGGGTGAGTTCGACTAAAGCCATCAAGCCTGATTTAGGCCAGATCGCCACGCCACCTTACCATATGTCCCTATGAAATATGATAGAGGTCATATCTCCCATGTTTATCTGATCTGAGGTTAAGCTACTCCGTAACTTGTTGGTCGCCTTTTGGCAACAATTTGATTTTATCACACCATCGGAATATTAAATGAAAGAAATATTAAATTATAGGAGTTTTAATTACGTCAACTTCATCTCCTTTCGACCGTTTAATCAAGTTATAGCGTCCTAATTTTCACGACTTCAAGATTTCACTAAGTCGAGGTCGCAGGCTAAAATACAAGAACAAGAGATAAATTAAAAGGAATTTAGCCCATCTGAGGCATCATGAATCTGTTTTTAACCAGTGCTTATTACAAGCTTTAATTTTTTAAGAAAG
This sequence comes from Agriopis marginaria, assembly GCA_932305915.1. NCBI lineage: Eukaryota > Metazoa > Arthropoda > Insecta > Lepidoptera > Geometridae > Agriopis > Agriopis marginaria. Next base: position 9,919,652 of record OW029933.1, read on the forward strand.
AGCTTATTGAGAAGGATACGAAAAATAAAATGACACAATGTCCACACTAAATTCAATATTGCTAACGCCCCAAGGTGACGGTTAAAATTTTGTCATCTACCATAATGTTACCAAATATCAACTGAAAGGGTTTGCTGAGAAAAATGAAAATAAACTTGTTTAAAAAAAATATTTATAAAAAAAAAATATTTGCTCCACGCATGTTGTCTATTTATTCAGTGTCTAGAAAATATAATTGTTTGAAGGTTTAGAATAATATATTTTTTAAGTTGTCGATTATTTCAGGTTATAAAATATATCGATAAAACCTAGTGGAAAGCTAGAGGTAGCTCAATTTCGCAGTCAGATTCTGCTTTAGTTTATTTAACATTACCATTTCGTGATAGCACGAAAATTTGACATTTGAGTGTTCATAAAATCTGTTTACACAGTTCTGAAGCGTAGGTTCAAAAGCTCTTCTGGGAATGAATAATATTCGTTGTAGAAAGTGAATATTTAGAGTTATTTTGATTAAACTACTAGATTTTTGTCTCGCTCCGGTTTGCTTCAGCTCGCTCTGATAGCTCCCTTCGTTCTATTCGCTCTTCAATACAATACAATGACTCTTTATTAAAATACCACAAAACAAGAATAACATAAACATTACGATAAAAATATTATCTTTTAAGAGGACTGTTCCCGTCTGCAGCTCTCTTGCTCGCACATTTTCACATTATTGAAGATATAAAATCAATGAGTGTGAAGTTCCAAAAAGTAACAATATCATGTCTTGTGTCTATTATAACATTACAAACAAAGAAATTGTCAATTTGATATCGGTATTTTAATTTGACACAGTAATTGTAACAAGTGATTTTTATTTCTCGTGTCATGTTATTCTGTCAAATTACAAGATATCGAAACAAACATTTCTATGTTTGTAATGTTGATAGACACCAAGACATGATTTTGTTAATTTTAATAAATTCACACTCATTGATTTTATATCTCCAATAATGTTTTTTTTTTTTTTTTTTTTTTTTTATTTACTTTATTCAAATAATACAGTTTGTTGCATATTGTTGCACCAAAAAACCACAGTTGGTTTGACATGGTGCTCACATTCACCGCGCGCTCACAAAATAAAAAATAAAATAGAAGGTACATATAAAACTTTGCATACATAATAATTTACTAAAATATTTATAGATCGAGGAAGCAGCATGTGAAAATGTGCAAGCGAGAGAGCTGCAGAGGCCCCTTAACAGGCGCATCGCGTTCGGTGTCATTCGCAAACAAACGCACCCACGTTCCACAAAGCAAAGGAAATATTTAGCTGGAATGGGACAGTTGGCGCTATCTGTCGTGCCGATTGAATTCGATTGGTCGATTGAGTCCATTCGATATCTCGATTGGATGTCTACATTGCACTCTGTCTGTTGCAGAGTTCGTAGTATTGGCAGTACTTAAGATAGTGTTGTAGTGTTCACGTATACTTTGACAACGAAATTATCGATTTTATTCGTAGCCCAATTAAACTGAAGTAAGGCTGCTGAATCGGATAAAGTTAATTTTAATTATGTGTATTCCATACGTGCTGGTCAGTTTAACTAAGAAATATAGTGATAGTACTATGTAACAAAATATCACTATGGTAGGCGGTAATAATTATTGTAGTAAAAAATCAAGAGATCCTAATTCGACGGGTTTACTGGTAGTCATTGGAGAGTTCCGCTTTTCACCTCCTGGCTCTTTAGATCAGTTCGATTTTACCAAATTATTTAATTCTCATCCAAATTACACATCCAAGTCAACATCCGAGATTTGTTAACATCGTTTTTTATTGCGTTGGTGGCAATGAAGCTAACGGGCCACCTGATGGTAAGCGATCTACGTTGCCGACCTTTGAAGACTATTAACAGTTTTGAAGGACCCAGTTTATTTGTTGTTTGGTGTTGCTCTGGACCGCTCTGACAACACTGGTGGTTGAGGTTCGAAACTGACTCTCTAGTTCCCTGCATCGTACTTGGAGAGCGTACCACACGCCCATTTCAATTTAAATCTTCATTTTAATTGTTGACATTGTTTATTTTGTAATTAATTGATATGGATGTAAATAGATCTTGAATAAACAATTTTCATATTTAATTTCATAGTGACTAGAAAATTACGGCATCATCATAATCAGCCTTTTAACAGTCCACTGCTGGACTTTTAGCCTACCCCCGAAAGGGTGATTGGGCCATATCCACCACGGTGGCCCAGTGCGGATTGGTGGATCCGGCATAGTTCGGTTAAATTAGTTACAAGTTTTAGTTAATTTAGTTGTGGAGCTAATAAAACTGTCTTAGACCGCTTACAAAAGTTATAGCTGCAAATTTTGTTGCTAAACATACGTTCCAATTTTCGTTCTTCTCACTGAAATATCATGCAGCTTGAGTGTAACCAAAACTACAAAGCTCTTACGTCACATGTGGTACCTAACTCAATATGTCATGTGCTTGCATTCGGGTGCGCTACAAGCTTCCACTTGAAACGACGGCGTAGGGCGCAGAATTGAATTGCAAAAGTCGCGCGTCGCGAATGTCACGTTTCTCGATGCATATTCTGGATAATGTTCTACTAGAGGACGATCTTACCTTGTCCTAGCGAGATAAAGGTAAGGTTAGAAGCAAATTCCCATAAAAATTTATGACAACCAATATCGTATGCATATCATAATGTTGTACAGAGGATGGTAAACAAAGACACGAAGAAACAGTTTGAAGTTGTCTGCATAAAATTAAAATAAATAAATATTCGGGACATTACTAGCGTAATTATTTCACGTTAGCTTAATTTATTACCAGCGTTATAGTAGTTTTTTACAAACCATGTATACTTTTTTTTTTTTTTATAATTTTTTTTTAACGGGCAAGCGCCTTTATTAACTAAACAAAATACAAGCTAAAACTAAAACTACAAATACAGTTAGACTGCCCATAGACCGTTGAAGGTCTAAAGACAATGCAAATGCATACTTACACCTAATTTTGCAATTAACACTAACAGGCTTTTACTACTTCTATGTAGTAATTTTAAACTTTCGCGATTTGAACACATGTTTTAAATGTTTATCGGGACTTATCACGTAATATTTAATTTAGGTAAAAATAGGTACCTTTCGCTCGACGTTTCGGGAATTAAATAAATAACAAGCAAGCAAGCAGGCAAGCGTGCTCCAACGTAGACCGCATCCTCGCTTAACATCAGGCGTGATGGTGGTCAAACGCAAGCCTATTATTTATTAAAAAAAAAAAAAAACGGGTCATTTTTGCACATACGGTCACCTGACCCCAAACTAAGCAAAGCTTGTAATATGGTTGCCAGAGACTGATATACATACATATATTGTTTCATAAATATATATTTTATAATAATATAAATGGATATTAACACCCAGATATAGAACAAACACAAATGTTCATCACATAAATGTTTGTGCTAGGTGGGAATCGAATCCACACCCCCAAGCGCAGAAGGCAGGTTCACTACCAACAAGACCAACGGGCTATCTAAAATTACTAATGTTGTTTGTTAGACTGAAGATTGTTCTTTGAACAAAGCAAGCGACCCACACGTCACGCGACCCGGTCGCTTGCATTGTTTAAATCTCCATATGAATTCATACCTACTGAGCAGTGGGTCGCGCCGCCGGTTGCGGTCGCCAAGATCAGAATGCTATCAACCAAAAAAAAAAGTGTGGAAACCACGTCAGTTTCCAGTTTAATATAATAAATTCAAATATTTATTACATGTGTTAAAATAAACAAATAAATTGAATTGACAAAAAATTTGATTTGTAAGTCACATGTTGTCGGTGCCTTAAATCTGAGTTACTGGAACATTTGAAATTCCCGATTTGTAACGCCACATGTTTCGCGATGTTTATATTTGCATGTGGTCAAATTTTGGTGTGTTCACATCTGTTTGATTTTTAAAAAACAGTGTTTATTATCCTACAAATCTCGATAATGTCGGCACCCGAAAGGTGACCATCTTTCTGTAATAATCGACATAACTTGAGAACGACTTTACCGATTCCATTTGTCTTTTTGTAATAAGTTTTCTAATAATTTATAAAAGGTTCTTACGGAAAGAAACATTAAGGAAATTGCGTAGAAAATTGGAAAATTTCAGAAAACTTAACGAAGATTTTAACTCGCGGGTGAAACTGCGGGGCGCAGCTAGTTTTTAATAATTATCTGATCCGAGATCAAACCAAACATAATTTCTAAAATAACCAGACTACTGATTACTACTTAATAATTCAGATTCAAATGAAAACCGTCTAGAATAGAATAACATTGATGTCTAGTTACTGCTTTGAATACGGGAACCTTAGAACGCCATTTCGGTATCATGAATTTTGAATTCGACTATATTTGTTCTCATGAAATGGTAATTTCATAATTTAAATTGTCAGCGTTAACATCGTTTGTTTGTTTTCAGGTACGTTTTGGAGCTGGCTTTGACGTGGAAACAACAGTCAAAGTAACCACTAAGCGAAGGAATACAAGTAACGTCTGAATATTAGTGTTAAGAGCTCGGATTTGAATTATTATTGTCTATGTCGTAAACTAGACGTTTACTTAAGCGAGAACTACATTAGGTCGATGTGACGCGACATATGCCACCTATGCGTACGCCGATCTGGATTTCACATTTGTAATATAATAATAATTTTTAGAAAAAGAACCGACTTCATGACTATACCTACATTAACAAACTGAAACTAAAAAGTAGAAAATATTGTTTAATATTACGACTGAAATACTTTGTATCAATGGTCATGAAAAATTAAACGGAAAACAACAGGGCCCGGTCGCCAAGAAGACACTTCTTTGTTTTTTTGAAGTTTGTTCCTCTATGTTTGCTGTTCAGTTGACAGCGTCGCTAGTGGAGAACAAAGTATGAAATTCACCAAGAAATAACTGTAGTTCCAATTTTGCCCTCCTTAACAGCAAAGTTGGTGGCACTGTACAATGTACATTGAATTTGTTGCTTATTGTCATGTTTTTGTAGATTTTACAAAAAGCGCTGAATCAATGTCGATTAAATTTATATGGGACCTATGAGATATGACCTACCAACCAAAAAAGAATCATCAAAAACAATTCTAAATTGGCGGAGTAATCGTGTAACAAACATACAAAAAAAAAAACATACAGTCATACAATTGATTACCTCCTCCTGAAGTCGGTTAAAAAAAGTATCTCGTGTGTTAACCGGTGCAATTTATCTTCATACCCAATTTCATCTGAATTCATTTCGTTACGGAGCTTAAGGAAACAATCATAAAATGTCGTATTTACTAGTAAAATAGTAATATTCAAAACTTCAAATTTATTATCGTAGATAAGGCCAATGCTTATCGGGCAAAAGTGACTAGATAAGCGACCCTTCGAATAAACAGTTCGCGTTGAATAAGAAGAAAGCAACAGGTTTCTTTGCCACTTCAATATTTAAATATGCTGAGTAGTTACGAGTCAGCTCAGGTGCTGACTTTCTCACTTTTTTGTTGAACAAAAAAAACTTACTATAATCTTAAGAATATAGAACTGATCGTCGTTTCTACCCGTCGATCAAGGATGTGTACTCCTTGATCGAAGTTTCTACCAAACGTGGTAAAATATCATCATCATAATTTCAGCCATAGGACGTCTACTGCTGGACATAGGCCTCCCCCATCGATCTCCAAAACGGCCGGTTGGAAGCGGCCTGCATCCAGCGTTTCCCTGCGGTCTCTTTTAGATCGTCCGTCCATCTTGTGGGTGGACGTCCTACGCTGCGCTAAAATCAAGCATGTTTTCTAGGCAAGCGTGCTCCATCGTAGGCCGCATCATCGCTTAACATCAGGCGAGTTGGTGGCCAGGCGCAAGCATATTTGTAATTAAAAAAAAACCACAAAATCATGTAAGAAAGTACCAAGTTTTACTTTTTCTATGGAAACGATTTTGGCGTCACACGTCTTGTGCTTTTACCAAATCCAGTTTTCGTTCCTTTTATTCGTCAAGAAATGTGCTCTTAATCTATTTATAAGCTATCGAATGCAAGTCTTCACTTCAATATTGCCCGCGCGAAACACGAGGCGCCATACCACGTGTGAAGGTGCTTAGGATTTACTTAGGGCTGTTCAGAATCCTGCGTCAATGGAAACTTAGTTGAAGTTATAGCTCGATGCGGTAAGCCGATGATCTGAGGGTTATTAGGATTATATACGCCTGGTTTGATCTAGTAAGTAAGATCTTCTGCTGGTTACGTAATTCTGTAAACACTTACTTTAGCTATTCATATTCATATTCATTTATTTCAGCATTCCACAATGTTTCTTAGGTGGTAGAAAATTATTTTAGTTACAATTGTGGACCCCGTCGGGCACAGCTGAATGATATGGAAGAGAGATATGGAAGTATTCGTCAATGGAATAATACGATCTATTTATCAGAAAATGTTTCAATGATTTATAGAAGTGTCTGTCTTTTGTTTCATTTTTGATTGAGTTAGGTAATTTATTATATATTTTGATAGCCATCACGAAGGGATTGGTTGAGTGGAGTGTGAGGTGTGAAACTGGTAAAATTAATCTATCTATTTCAGGTATACTAAAACATAAGTAAATAAAAATTTGAGTCCGATAGTCAGTCGAGAATGTAATGAAGTATTTTGGAGTACAATTTTTAGTAGCATAACGTATAGAATGGATTATAAAACGCAGATTATCTAAAAACGGCCGTTTTTGGCGGTAATGTTATTTAAAGTTGTATGTAAAAGTTTTATAACTATATGTTTTTTTTATATATTAGAAATAGGCTTCCTTTTGCCCGCCAACTCGCCTGATGTTAAGCGATTATACAGGAGAAGCCAAACACCTGTGTACTATAAAAATCTGTTAATAAAGAATTTTGAATTTGAATTTTGAATTTAATTCCCTAACTTCCCTAGAAGAAACCGATTGACTCTCGACTTGAAGACACCCAGATTATAACTATCGGTAAACACCCATTCAGGCAGCGAATTCCACAGAATAGCAGTTCGCACAATAAAAGTGGAATCAAAGCGCTTCGTACGGGTTCTCGGAATATCAACCATAAAGCGGTGTCGAATTTGATACCTTATGTTACGAAAATAATTGTAAAAAAAACTTATTTACCTTCTCGAGTGGCTATGGGAAACGAATTTTTATTTACGTATTTTATGTTTTTATTTTAATGAGGGCGCCACTCTTGCGTCCTTTTCACCTTAATTATGTTACTAAAAAAAAACAGAAATGGGGCAGATAAAAGTGGCGAATCGCTTGCACAAAACCGGTCATTACCTCGTTTCAAATGTTGACAGCCAGATAGATTCCCCGACCATTTCCACGAAAGGATGGTTACGCTATAAATCTCGTCTCTCGTTATTTTTCAAGCTCTCGATCGATTGCCTTACATACAGAAATACCAAGGGAAGTAAGAGAGGAAGTAGCGGAATGTGTTTATTTTGAGCTATAAATTTAAGCTGCACTTATGTTGTTTACTAGGAAAAACTATAAATCTAACCTCCTTGTATTTCACTGGGTTTTAACTGACTCTAATACTTACCTTTTTATTCGGATAAGACATTACGATATTTCGGAATTAGTGTATATCGGAGTAAAATACTTTTGGAGTGAAGAAATTTGGAGTTCTTTAGTACAGTGATAGCATAGAGAAAATGATACTCATAGCCAGCCAAGTCGTATCCTATGGGGTACAATTTTATCCAAAAATCGTAGCGGTTTTTAAATTAAATTGCGAGGCGTGAGAAAAATGGTCGCACTAGTTTTTAAAATATTTGATTAGTAAAAAGTTTTTTTTTGTGGGTGTTCCCCGATAGTTTCTATCTGGGTGTCTGCAAGTCGAGAGTGAATAGGTTTCTTCTAGGCAAGCGTGCTCCATCGTAGGCAGCATCATCGCTTAACATTAGGTGAGTTAGCGGCCAAGCGCAAGCCTATTTATAATATTTAAGGAAAAAAACTAATCTGCGCATGTAAAAATTTACCAATAATAATAAGCCTTTATTTCTAAAATGTTAAATAACAGTTTTTCTTAATTTAAACCTAAATGAGGTCTCTCAATTTAGAGTGCCCATCGGCAAAGGCCTCCTCTAGCTCTCTCCAGTGTAGTCTTTCAGAAGTTGCTCTTTTCCAGTATGGACCCGCTGTCAACCTAATTTCATCTTCTCATCTTTTGACCGGCCTTCCTTTACTTCTTTTGCCATCTATTGGGTACCAATTCGTTACAATTATGCTCCATTTTTTTGAAAAATAAATTGAAAAATTTACCAAAGAAGTGAAAATATTTTGGCAGTGGGTTGAATTCTCAGATCAGACAAACAATGGAGATTTGGTAAGGTAGCGTGGCGGGTACGAACGCATCTAGACGAAATCAAGCTTGACACTTTTAGTCGAACTCACCCTACAAACGGTCTTGCCGCCCTTTTATGTATGGACTAGGTATCACTTAGTTTATTGGAGTCTTTGCAAGTCTCTTAGTAAGCCGTATTTACAGTTTTCGCGTTAAATGGTAAATTATAGTGAAAAAATTAGAAGAGGTTTTGAACATGAAGGATAATTGAACTAAGTCATATCTCCATTGTTTGTCTCATCATCATCATCATCAGCCAGAAGACGTCCACTGCTGAACATAGGCCTCCCCCTTTAACCTCCACACTGAACGACAGCCTGCCTTTTGCATCCTCTGGATGCCCGCGACTCTCACAATGTCGTCGGTCCATCTAGTGGGAGGCCTCCCTACGCTGCGTCTTCCGGTTCGTGGTCTCCACTCCAGAACCTTTCTTCCCCATCGGTTATCGGTTCTTCGAGCGATGTGGCCTGCCCATTGCCACTTCAACTTGCAAATTTTAACAGCTATGTTGGTGACTCTGGTTCTTTGGCGAATATCCACGTTTTGGATTTTATCGCGCAAAGAAACTCCGAGCATAGCTCTCTCCATTGCTCTGAGTTTTTCCAAAAGGTCAACAGCTTGTTTGTCTGATCTGTGGTTTTACCAGACGTTAAATAAACGCATTCCTATTTGTGCTACAATATTCATGGAGTGCTCGCTTCCAGTCCATCTACATTCAATAGCTTCATTTATCGATGATACTTGAAGTCTATCGCCTTCATTTCCCCTTCCTATCGCCCCGTACAGTTATTCCCTATACCGGTAACATATAGGGCTTACGATGAATACTAAATCGTAACTAACCTGCGACTGGATAATATATTCATTGGAACCTGCAACTCTCGCTAGTTGCGAGTAGGGTTGCCAGATGGTCAAAATTCGTATGGATTCTCCCGACATAATAACTCTTGACGAAATACTTAAATTTCCTCACAAAAACTACAAAAACACCACCTAGAGGGTCTCTAGAAAGTCACACAGCTAGTATTTCGATGATTATCAGCACACGGCTGCCATGACTTTTTCCCCGCCAGGGAAACTAAAATTATCACCAACACGCCACCATCGAGTCTATAAAAAGTCACACAACTTGTATTTTGATGATCAGCACATGCATGGCGCAACATGCTGACTGACTGATGCTGATTATTGCTGATTGCTTGTGCCTTGTGCAAATCGCCATTGAACACCAGTGATATGACTTTCTAGTGACTTGTTGGTGAATTATCTTTGGAACTAGTGTTGTTAACATGTTTTAAATGTTTATCGGAACTTATCATGTATAATTTTATTTAGGTTTTTTTTATATACGTGATAAGTCACGATAAACATTTAAAACATGGGTTCAAATCGCGGAAGGTTAAAAATTACTAGTGTTATTTAGTTTTCTCGTAGGAGACTCAGCTTATCGTAAAATACTATGCACGGTGATAATTTCAAAATTCATTGCAGTATTTGCAAGCGGTCAAGCTTTGCTTTGTTTGGGGTCAGATGACCGTGTGAGCAAAAGAAATACCCAATTTTTTATTTTTATTTTAGGTACAGGCTGGGATTTGCAGACTGTTGATTTAAAAATGTTTTTTTTTTCTCCTGTACAATAACTCCAACATTTAGAACATTTGTATTTAGATCGTCCGATCTGGAAACCCTAGTTGCGAGACGTGAGGCAAAAGTTTGTTCGCATAAATAGGTAATGTTTTATAAGCCTTTTTAACTGGAGTGAACGTGACGGTGAGGAAGTTATGGTGATTAATGATTTTCTCGCTCGATATCATTGCTTGCAGGCGTTTAGGGGCGGAACTACTCGCCGGTCGATCGATGAGAGAGATTTATGGACAAGAATGATGTTTAAAAGTTGTAGTCGTTGATCTATCTTGCAGAGTTAGTTTTATCGATATAGGGTGTATAAAACTATTTTTTAGGGTTCCGTACACAAAGGGTGTAAACGGGACCCTATTACTAAGCTTACGCTGCCCGTCCGTCCCTCCGTCTGTCCTACCTCTTAACTGTTATTTTGAACCGTATTTTTTTACGTAGTTTTGTATTTGCTCTTAAAACGGTAATATTGTACACACACGCGGTTGTTGTTTATTGTTTTCTTGTAAAACAACAAATAATAAAAAATGGTCAAGTGCGAGTGGTGACAAATTTCTGTTCACTGCCAAGTTAGCAATGTAGGGCGCGGTCGGTAGGTACTTGAATGGGTGACTGGGCGTGATGTTGTCATTTTGCACTACTTTTTTTTTATTTAGACAATTTGAATTTATGTTTTGGTACCATCGAGGTACAATGCATATAGATAGTCACAATCGTGCCAAAAAAAATCCAAACCAAATTCATAGAAACATTCACAGAAACGCTTACTTGTACCATTAAAATCTGAGATCTCTTCGCTCGGTCATTAAATTGAAATAAAGAAATCCTTGCCAAAATTTTTTCATGACCTTGCATACTGAGTCCTTCAGTCGTAATATTAAACATGTTTACATAGTTTAAATAACGTCAAACAGCACTTAATAAATAATAATCCATCATTATCACACATTAGCACTCGATAATATACAAGCTTAGGAAAATAATACAATGTTTTACCATGTTGGCGCCAAAAACACCACGTCAATTTAAATTCCACAAATATTGTCATACGCTCACAGAATCGAGTGATTTAACTCCTTAGTTAACTTTAGATAATCCGATCGGATAACGTAAGTTAACAAATTGTTGCACATTTATCTTTCAGAGGAGACCCGAAACGCATTTATCATCCTAACGTTTTAACTTCTCACAACATTCAGAGTGCCGATATCAAAATCTCGTTTATATTCATCGGGTAATCCTTCGATGCGAAAACATAAATAAATTTGAATTCCATATACCGATCGACTTGTTTTATACTTCAGTTAACTGACTAAAGGTACAGAATAAATAATAGTAAAAAGAATAAATACAGGTTCGAAATCATTTCAGCCTATCATGTTCCCACTACTGGGTCTTAGGCCTTCTCTCAGAGAGAGAGAGGATGAGCCCTAATGCACCATAATGCCCAGTGTTCGAAAAATGGAAAATTCAGGGAATTTTTTCCCTAGATTTTTGTATGAACCATTACTCAAACAAAATTATTTAAATATTGATAAGTCAGCGTCTTTCGGGTCACCTATAGTTACAGATAGATTAGATAGATAGATTTATTTGCCTTAATTTACTTTTAGGTAGGCATCCAAAAAATGTATGCAATATTTTATTTATATTACAGGGAAATTACTCACGTAAGATTAAGCCGGTCACTCCGACTATAGTTTCAACCGCATTAGGCAGTCTTTTTCAAGGTGAATGCATGCGCGCGGCTGCGTCTCGCTTGGCACTCAATATATTAGGCAATAGTATTTTTTTTCTCATGATAAAAGAGCGATAATCTTCAAACAGCTAAACATAATTATTTTCTTGAATCATAGCTAAGAACACTCTAGGTAAAGTAGTGATTCAAACGGATTTTTTTTTAAATAAAAATAGTTTCAACCGTTTCGAAGCTAAGATGCCACAGATAGGCACAGATACATACGTTAAATTATAACACTCCTCTTTTGCAACAGGGGTTAAAAACACAAAGAATGCTAAAGTTTATATTCCAGAATTCACATTGTAATTCGGACTAAAGTGGTCCTAAAGTTGGTAATGAAGTGTAACTGCTAACGAATTTATTGCGACTTCTAAACTATTAACGTCCACACTTTCTCTGGTAATTCCATTTTAATTTGGCTTTAAACTTAATCGGGAAATGAAAGTGGCGTTATTAAACTTAAGTGATTAACTTTAAAAACTAAGTTTATTTTTAAGACGTCAAAATAACGATTGAGATAGGTAAAAATGGTTTATCTTGTCTTGTAACTTATAGGCGATTTTATTCTGATCCGTGTTTCTTTTCAGTTTAAAGGGTAAATTTAAAAGCTTTTAATACTGTAGTTATAAGTAATCGAGTCGCGCGGCTTTGTGGAGTTGTTAAGTTTCAGAGATACCTATATCATTCCGACATAATTCGACCAGCGAAAAAAAAAATCTCCGTTTTACACGTACCAAAACTATCCCTGAAATGCAAAATTAGTAATTTAGTTTAAGTAGTTTAAAATGTAGATCTATAAGTACCAAAACTGTAAACCCATGTAGCACCCATATAAACGAAACGTCAGTCGTTCGAAATCAGTTAGCATCTGTGATGCGGAGTTCGACGTGGTGATCTAAATAAGAATATTCAATTCAAGGTTCACTCATAATATAAATTAATAATAAATAAAATAAAAAAGTGTTTTAATTTACTTCTCTTTTCTTTGAGATAGCCTGTGGAGGAAAGGTAGCTCCTGAACTACGCGTGTCGCCTTCTTTATAATTGTGCAACTTCTAGCATGTCTAGACGAAATGATAATAACCATCTTGTATAATTTTATTGCTACATCCACAAGACCTTGGTACTGAATTAGAATGTTTAGTTTAGCGAGTTACGCTCCTTGTTTGCTGAATTGGGAGAGAATTTATATCGCTTTTGGATATTAAAATGGAAGAGCTACCACATTTAATAGTGCACTTGAAATGGCAAGAATGGTACGTATCATGAATATTAAAATGAATAACAACAGAACCTAGGAAGTCCAAGAAAACATTCAGCTTTAAATGACAGCAGGAATCCAGTTATTTGGAACGAAATTAAGGTTATCGTGCGTCCGGATTTGTCCGAACTTTAGGCCTCTCCGGACTTTCATCGGCTTTTTAATTCTGTAAAACTTGGGCTTGGTGGTAGTTATCTGGACTTATATTTAACATGCCCAACTTTTTGTCAAGACTTTTCTAAATATTAAATGGTTACCATACACGAAAGCCTGAAAGTTGCCATGATACCACTCAAAGCAAAATGTGTCTCGGTTAAAATACCTACTATATGATGCCCCTAGAATTTCCATACTAAAAGACTGCACACTAAATTCACGTACATTTAAAAATATGTGAAACCTGCGTATCTTCAAGGCCAGAGTGAATAAGTGCCTTCTGGGACTACGTGCTCCATTTTCGGCCAAAACGTCGCTTTCCATCGGCGAGTTGGTGGCTAAACGTAGACCTATTCTAAATAAATAAAATTAAACCGGCCAAGTGCGAGTCGGGATCGCGCACTGAGGGTCCAGTACCACCACAAAATACAATAATTATCAATTTTAAAAACCGACTTCAAAATTAGTAAAATATGGCATTTCGATTCGGTGAAAGAAATGATAATGTCATCCAAGTAACCGAATGCGTTACTAACTTGGTAATGAACACAAATTTCTCACCGAATCGCACTTAACTATTTTATATTATTATTTGTTTTACTTTAGAGTGTGTACTATGCCAAGTTTGACGGTTGTACGTATTACCGTTTTTACACTAGAGCAAATACAAAAATACGTTTGTTGTATGCGACCCCTTTCATATTTATTATTTACTTTTTATTATTTTCAAATTAATCCGCCGTAACATTACATATTTTGTGAAAATGACAGCTGTTTCAAGGTAGGACAGACAGACGGACGGACGGACGGACAGACAGACAGCGTAGGCTTAGTATAGGGTCCTGTTATACCATTGGGTACGGAACCCTAAAACACTTGAATAAGAAACAAACCAACTGATTTAATACTGTTAGAAAATAAACAAGCTTCCGAGTATTTCCGAGTCCGGAGCTAATTTAGTCATAGAGACGAGAACCCTCGAAAGACAAAACATCTCCGAAAAGATCGGAGCTCAAGAGCCCTTCAAATTGTTAAAGGTTTTATTTTCCTTTTTAAATCTCAGATTTTATTTACATTCAAGTAAGCATACTTGACTTAACTTTATTCTATTGAAAGTCTTAATTTTTGTAGCGTATTCTGAACGCCTTGGTTTTTATGGTTCCGTACCTCAAAAAGAAAAAACGGCACCCTTATAGGATCACTTTGTTGTCCGTCCGTCAGACTCTCTGTATGTCTGTCAACTTCATTTTATTTTGGTCGAAGCTGCCAACACCCTTTTCTCTGAAACGAGTAGAAGTATCAAGTTGAAATTTATATCAAACTAGCGACCTGCCCGCCCGGCTTCGCACGTTTGTAATTTACATGCGAAGCCGGGGCGGTTGGTTAGTTATATATATAAACCTTCCGTGAAAACGTATCTAACTGATGGTGAAAACCGCATCAAAATCCGTTGCGTGGTTTAGGAGGAGTTAGCGGCCATACAAGTTAATCGAGTTCTAAAGGGTCGGCAACGTATTTGTGATGCCTCTGGTGTTACAAGTATCCATAGGCGACGGTGACTGCTTACCATCTGGCAGCCCGTCTGCTTGTTTGCAACCTATGGCATAAAAAAAATACAGACAGACAGACGCGGAAAGCGACTTTAATTTATACTATGTTGAGATATGTACTACGGTCTCTTTCAGCTGTGAAAAAATCAACTTGTAAGTCAACGCGATCAAAAGATATGACAGTGTATGTCGCATATTATGCGATTTAACAAGGGAATCAAAACCTATAGGGTACGTCCCGATGACCTAGAATCAGGAAATTTGGCGAGAAGCTAGGTCTCACAGCACATATCAATATAATGATCAATCAAGGTTCACTCATAATGCCTGGCGACAGATTTTCCTTCTCATTTTCGCTCTATTTACTTCTCTTTTCTGAGAACCAGATCTAAATATAGCTTGACCCCGTGAACTGAAACTTTAAAATAGGCCTCCGTGTCACGTTTTCCAATAAGATTAACAGACTTTACGCCGCGTGCCTCTCGCCCGTGGCCGCGTAAGGCCTCATTAGGCGTCGGCATGGAATTCCCGCTCGATTACTGTACTGGGGGGCACAGAAGTGGGATATCGCACTAATATTATAAACCAGCATTCATGACAGACGTTTTCCTGACCAGACTTCAGTAAATTTGTTCCGAGTTCATACAAAAATCAAATAAAATGGCACTTTCAGTTAAAATAAATACAATTTCCGGGCTACGTGTATATTTTTCTTTCACTAAAACATGATATTACGAAAAAAAAAGTTTGCGAAATCGGTCGAGCCGTTTTCATGTGATCCGCTTACCAACGAACAGCATCTACTTTTTATTGATATAAATAGATATGCAATACTTTATGATTATGTTTGATACTCATTCACCTTAAATGGCTGAACGGATTTGAATGAAATTGGAAGTGGAGATAGCTTATACCATGGATTAAAACTTAGACTTTAAATTTCGAAAAAAAAAATACGAAAATGAGCTACTACCGAAAATGAGCAACTATTGAAAATTCATCTCCTAAAAAGTTAGGGGATGAAAGTTTATATTAATATGAATGTTTATAATTTTTTTGAAGTTGGAAACGTGGAAGTTTTTTTTGGACATCGAGTGGATGCAGATTTCAGGCTTAAATTCAGTGTGGAGGTTAAAGGGCGAGGCCTATGTTCAGCGGAAGACGTTTTCTGGCTGATGATAATAATGATGAAGTTTTTGTTTAAGCTTCTACGAATACATATACATATATAAATAAAAGTCAGCTTTTAGAAATTCATCTCCTAAAAGACTTAAATAAGATATGAAAGTTTGTAGGAGTTTCATTATTTCCTCAGTTCAGTTCAGTTAACTGATGGAAATTCCCATCAGGCATTCGGCTCGTAGAGTACTGAATCGATTACTAAACACAATATGGCTAAAAAGAAGCAATAAATTAGGTTCTTATTTTGAAGTCCATATTAGCAAAATCTTTGTTTTAATAGTATATTATGCAATTAGTAAATAAAGGACAGATTTAAACGAGGGCCATAGATGAATCACGAGCAAGTGCAGTATTCTAACGACTGAATCAATGAATATGATGATAAATATATTCAAGAGTTGCATACTTATACTTTATACCATGACTACGAGAAAAGAAAGATTTAAGGTTTTAAAGATTTAAGGATTAGGTTTTAAGACAACTTACTAACTCGAAATGTAACGTACAATGTGTTTTTAAATAAAAAAAAAAAAAAAAAAAAAAGGAGTTTATATCAAGTATTTTTTGAACAAGGAGGTTGTATAGCATTGAGATGGAGGTCGAATATATTGGTGTGTTCTAAATTCAAATATCAAAATAGTGATTAAAAGTGCTTTTTATTCGCTGTTTAAAAAAAAAAAAAACTTTTTAGAGGCGGAATAGTATAAAATACATTTTCTACTCTATTGTACCTATAGTGTAGTACACCACATAGTAAAGGCTGGTGTACATATGATCGTAACGCGTTAACCCGACGCTTGTGTTTGTTGACGCCAATTACAACCTGTTACATTGTTAACGATGACGCAGGGTTCAGTTAAATCATTAGGACCGTATTCTATGTTACAAACATCGAGGTATAATACTTATAGAGTAACAAACGTGCAAAGAATATGTCCAAACCAAAACTCGGCACACGCTACGAATTGCGCGGACTTTTTGGTTAGTTGTAAGGCAACCGCAATCCAACTACAACGCCGTGCGATGCCAATGCTATGATGACATAGCGGACAAGCGACGTTGAACACTATACAAGCGACATAACGTATAAATTGGAGTAAATCTGGCATTGCAAACCATAAATAATTGATGCCTAGATGTACAACGACGATCGGATTTTTTTTCTCTGTTTTCAGAAATTGTATCTCGATAATCAAATGACAAGAAATTATATCACAGATTTTTGTAAAGTTTGTGAAAAAAATTGGTTGGTTTTGGTAGGGTATCGCTGAAATAAAAATATGCCATGAAAGATAAGAGTCCTTCTGTCTGAAATTAATAAATGATATTTTTTATGAGACTGCACTCAAGTGACAAGCAAGTCGCTGCTAGATAAGAAGCTCAACACAAACACGCCGAAATTACGTAAATCCACATAAACACACGGATTGAGGAAAAGCACTGGTTGTCACAATCTAGTAAATCCTAAAATATTCAATAATGTTTATATTTGTTTTAAGGCCGACGAGACAGGCTTAGTCCTAGTGTGGTGTACCAATAGTAAAATATAATTTTTAACATAACTTTAATCTTTATGTACACAGTGCGCTATCAAATTCAAAAGATGGTATTGAAAAGGACATACTCAACAGCCACATCTATCTATCTCATTCGCACTTTGAGTTATAAAAAGACTTGTAGTAAAGTGTTTTTTTTTCGCTTCCTCCATCCAATGAGTCAACATGAAAATTGCTATTTAAAATATTCAACGTTGTTCTATAGAAAATGCCTAATCGGTTATTAAACATTCTTACTAAAGATTATTTTCTTTAAAAATGTTGAAAACGCACAAAAGAGAGCTGTGTCTGGTAAGCGCAGGCTCAAACAGCTTGATAGCTGTTCGAGCTGTCAGAAAGAATTTTGCGGCAGGGCCGAATTAAGGGAGGCAAAAGTTTATATTACAAGTCTACGCGTAATATAAACAACTAGTATAAAAAAATGTGAATGTATGTTGTTCCTCTTTCACGCAACAACAGAGCAACGGATTGGCGTGATTTTTTGCATATAGGTCTCTATGCAAAAAATATCTATGCAAGTTGGAGGCCTGATAGTGACATAGGATTTGATCTCGGAAAAATGAACTGTTCCTGAGGTATTTAAGCGAATGAAACTGCGGGTCGCAGCTAGATCAGAACTATATTTTTAACAATTTCGGGGTTGGTCCCGTAGTAGTTACAATCTGGATGTCTTCAAATCACGAGTGAATCGGTTTCTTCTAGGCAAGCGTACTCCAACATAGACCGCATCATCGCTTAACATCAGGTCAGATGGTGGTCAAACGCAAACCTATTATTTATTTAAAAAAATGTCACTGATGAGAGTGGCCTCCTTCCGGCATCGTCTCTCATTTCCGTATAACCGTTTATTGTTCTCCGAGTAATTAAGTAGTGATGTTAGTTCTTATGTTAACTACGCGAGGCAATAAAACCAATGAACTAAATTACTACCGTATTTGCTAATTACCAATTAACGAACATAAAACAGATAAACATTTACTTGCCGCATTATTTATAAGCCGAATAACTAATAGCTCTGTTTAATTAATTAAACAAACAGATTTATAAATCATTAGGTACGTTTATTGAGACCTTTGATCTGATAGTTCGCGGTGGAATGTTTATTGTAAGTTAGCATAAATAATTGATGATTATAGCTTACCTAATTAATTTTGTACTTAAACAAAAATTTCTAAATGCAAGCTTGGTTTAGCTGTTTTTTGTGAAAGGTAACAAATAGGTAAAAAAATAATAGAGAGGCAAAGTTACTTTCATATTTATTGTCCGTGCGAAGCGAAGGTTTCAAAGTAAACGAAACCATCGGCGTTTGCATCTATATGTACATTTCTTTGACAATAGCTTGGGCATAGTTGATTTCATCATCATATTCAATGTTCATATATCTTACTGCCGTAATTAAATTTACTACGGAATGCATAATTTTTTTTTATTTATAAAAATCAATTGCCACGAGTTAGTCAGAAAAAAACTAGAAAATGGCTGAACCGTAGCATACTTTAAAATACATTCTAATTTTGATCTCTACTTATTTTTTCTTTAATTTTTTTTTTAATTTAGCTTTCTTATTATTGTATTATTCTAACTATATGTGAAAATGTTTAATTGGCCTATCTTTATGTATTTTTTACCTAATTTTGTACATATCTATCAGTTTTCCTATAAAAATAATATTTCATCAAAACTCGCGTGAGGATTATAAATTTATAAATCATTTAATTAAACATTATAAATTATTATAACACCGGCTTGCACTCACGATTATGTTCCCTGAGGAAGGGGCTCTAATGGCTCCGAAACCGGTATATAGTCTCGACCGATAAAAACATATTCGTGAGTGCAAGCCGGTGTTATAATAATTTAAAAATAATATTAATATATTTACTATATAAATAAATAACTTCAAATGTTAGATGATCACTACCGTTACTTCTATCTCCTCTACTATTCTTATCACTATCAGTTATCTTATCAGAATAAAATTATTATAATTATAATATCCATGTCGCATAGTAACACCAACGGTTTTGTATCAGGTACTTTGAGGGCCTTTTCATACTATGCTGTAATATGATCGCATCATTTCATACCCCCCCCCCCCCCCCACAATGACTCACGCGAGTGCACCAAACGTGCTAAGCACAAACGTCTATCTGTCCATAAGAAATGTGTGCAACTGATATTGTTGTGCTAAGTCAGAAAGGGTCATGTTATTCAGAATCCTCATAAAAAACTCGTACTCTTGAGGGCAAGCCTGAAATCGCAAAAAACAACTATTCTGTAGAAAAAGTTTATTCTTGTATGGAAGAGCTGATTTTAATACGCGAAGTAAGAGTTGTTCGTAATGTTAATAACTTTGTTTGGGCTTAACAAAGAAGTCGTATCGTAGTCTGAAGAGACCTTCAAACAACCTTCGACACAGTGTACCTAAACTCATCGGACTCATCGGCCCAATCATTTGATTTGCAATTCAAATTGGCGTGTGGGGAATTTTATAATGACGACATTGTATCTATCGTTCAGACTACGCATATACGACTTGCGATAGAAACTGCAGAAGAGCCCAAAAAGAGGAGTGTTCAGAGTGGAGATTTTTTCAAGGTGCGTGCACTCATACAATAGGCTAAAAACAGGTGTTATATTAGAAGAAAAAAACAAGCTAAGCAATATTGCACCAATAGTGAAATTGAAAATACTTTGTAACAGTCGTATGCGTATAATATCTCTACGCAGTATAAATTGAAGTCGCTTTCCGCGTCTGTCTGTCTGTATGTCTGAATGGCCGCTAACTCCTACTAAACCACGCACCGGATTTTGATGCGGTTTTTACCATCAGTTAGATACATTTTCGAGGAAGGTTTATATATATAACTAGCGACCCGCCCCGGCTTCGCACGTAAATTACACCCGTGCGAAGCCGGGCGGGCGGATCGCTAGTTATGTATAAATATGACTAAGAAAAAAAAACTACAACATTCTACTTCAATTGTATTACTAATTATGTATACTTGTATAATATATATGTGTTTATCAAATTATAATATGTAAGAAGATAATCGCCGAGAATCTAAAAAAAAAATTTAACTGCTATGCTATATGTTTGGTCTAACAATGTCTCCGGCATGGAGAAAAGGAGAAAGTAAAGACGGAAAAATAAATATAAAAAAAACCCTCAACTGATTTTTCTCATATATGAACTTAAAAATTGTATTGAAATGAACCATGCACTTGCCTACAAAATTTCGTGAAGATTGAATTGACGGCACGCACGTTATTGTCGAACGAATAAACAAACTCACAAACATCACAAATGCCGATCTGTTCCCGTACTCTGAGACCTTCCCTTCGCTCGGTCAATAATGATGATGGCCCGTTGATCTAGTTGGTAGTGACCCTGCCTTGTGCGCTTGGGGGCGTGGGTTCGATTCCCACCTAGGGCAAACATTCACGTGATGAACATTTGTGTATGTTCTATATCTGGGTGTTAATATCTATTAAAGTATGTAGTACAAAAAAAAAATACGCATATCAGTGTCTGGCAGCCATATTACAAGCTTTGCTTCGTTTGGGGTCAGATGGCCGTGAGTACAAAAATGAAAAAAAACAAAAAACTTCCTTTATAACAGAAAGTTAAGGAACAATCAAGTTTTCCACTTCAATTCAAGTGAAGTTATAGTTATATGGATACAGCAAGAACCAAGAACAATAAAAAGTGAAAGGATTATGAAACGGCGGCATGAATAGCAGCGGAAATAGGTATATTAGTTTCGGTTCAGTGGTTCTGTCGCCAATATTGGCCCAGATATTGACAAAGGCTTGTCTGGTTGCTGCTTCTAGAACGTACTGTATTGTAGAGGTAAATTAAGCTTTTTTTATACAGGGTGTAACAAGAATTGTAGTCCATATTGTTATACTAATATTACAAATGTGTGTGAATGTTTGTTCCTACTTAACTCCGTAACTTCTAAAGGGATTTAGATGAAATTTGGAATACATGTAACTTATATGATAGATTGGATGATAGATAAGGGGGAGGCCTTTGTTCAGCAGTGGACGTCTTCTAAGGGGGAGGCCTATGTTCAGCAGTGGACCTCTTCTGGCTGATGATGATATGCAAGATTAACACAAGCTACTTTTAGCCCGACCAAAGATCCTGAAAGATCGCGAAAGTCTAAAAATTAAAATTATTGTACCTAGCTATACCAATTGACCTGAATTCAAGGGCAATGGTTATCGATTATGACTCTAGTCTCAAGTGAGTCTAGGCACTCGTAGTTAGTGTCGCAATCAAGAAGGTTCGAGATATCGTACGTTAAACAATGCGATAGTATCTCTAACAATTACTGAGACCTACTATAACAACATACTATACTTGGCAAGAGCTTTTTTGCTCTGACCGTTGCAATAGATTACAAAAAACTAAATGAAAACGGTAGAATTCTCACATTTTTTAGGTTTTTAAATGTAAAATTGTAGCTGATAGCCGATATGCTTTAGTAAAATATTGAAAGAAAATGTTTGCATTAAATTTTTATTTTTATCAGAATTGAAAAAAATGAAAAAAAAAACTTAAAACTTGGATTATAATGGATAAATGCCAAAAAAGCCGTGGTAGCCTATTTGGGAGACCGCTAGACTTGAAAGCGTGAGGTTGCGGGTTCAAACCCCGGGTCCGTACCAATGAGCTCTTTGGACCCTATGTACGGATTTTCATACCACTGTCTTTTCGGTGAAGGAAAATATCGTGAGGAAACCTGCATACGTACGGAGAAAGAATTCAATGGTGTATGTGAATCCACCAACCCGCTCTGGGCCAGCGTGGTGGTTATGGCCCAATCACCCTTTCGGGGTAGGCTAAAAGTCCAGCAGTGGACTGTTAAAAGGCTGATAATGATAATGATGATGACATTACATCATTACATAGTTACTATCTGAGTGTCATCAAGTAGCGAGTGAATCAGTTTTTTCAAGGCAAGCGTGCTCCATCGCAGACCGCATCATCGTTTAACATTAGGTGAGGTGGCGTTCCAATGCAAGCCAATTTATTAATAAAAAAGTTACGGTCTTGCTTGTTGGCTTCAAAAATATTGATCTTATGTGGTTTTAATTAAATAAGTAACACTAATTGATCGTATCTATATACGATATCGAAAAAAAAAACAACACCCACTTACATGAAATCATTTTCAAAGGTAAATAGTAGGTCACCTTCATCGTCATCAGTATTTTCAAGATCAAATGAGGGTAGAAGAACAAAATACCCTCTCTTCATCAGACCTCTTCACCAGACTCATCCGCAGTTTTCAGTCTGCTCGTAACCACGGCCATTGTAACATGGCCAAAACGTCGAACTAAAGGTATCTATTATTTACTAAATAAAATAATGCGCGATAAATAATTTAAAACATCATCAGAATTCTACGTAACATATGTCCATTGCTGGACGTAAGCCTCAACGTCACTTCATGCGATCTTTTGCTTTACACAAGTATATAGGTTAGTTATGTCTTCTTCACTTACGCCTAACTTCAGCTTACTGAGCCAGTATACCACGAAGTTTGCCAGTATTTGTCATCTCGTATCATCAAAGCCTGCAATTCCTTTGAGGCTGCGGCGTCGATCCTATGCAAACAACACCCACACATACGCCAGTACTAATTACCGATATTACTAGCCGCATCAGAGAAGGGTCGTGCTAACTGTTTTTTACCCAAGTCGGGTTGCCAGCTATACAAGTATGACAGCTTTTATGAATGGGTATTCTAAGCAAAAAGAGGCTTATTGTGAACTGCCTGAGTCCGTGAAAATGATGATGCAACTATCATCTGAAAATATATAAAGAAACTGTAATAAAAAAAATGAGAAAAATATATCGGTCTCATCATCATCAGCCAGAAGACGTCCACTGCTGAACATAGTCCCCCCTTTAACCACCACACTGAATGACAGCCTTATTTCTGCATCCACTGGATGCCCACGACTATCACGATATCATCGGTCCATCTAGTGAGAGAATCTAGCGTGCATCCAGTGGATGCAGATGGCAGGCTTTCGTTCAGTGTGGAGGTTAAAGGGGGAGGCCTATGTTCAGCATTGGACGTCTTCTGGCTGATGATGATGATCTAGTGGGAGGCCTACCTACGCTGGGTTTTCCGGTTCGTGGTCTCCACTTACGAAGCTTTCTTCTCGATCGGTTATCTGTTCTTCGAGCGATGTGGCCTGCCCATTGCCACTTCAATCTTGCAAATTTTAATAGCTATGTAGGTGACTCTGGTTCTTTGGCGAATATCCCCGTTCCAGATTCTATCGCGCAAAGAAACCCCGAACATTGGTATCTCCATTGCCCGTTGTGTGATTCTGAGTTTTTCCAAAAGGACAACACTTAAAGACCAAGTCTCAGTACTTTGTGTCATCACTTCACACGCAGCACACAATCGGTCTATATATTCCAAACATTTCGTCGAGCGCGAATTGCTTTTTCCATGGAACTTTTAATGTTTTTCGCGAATTCAGGATTAATTCCATTGTAAATGTTGTTTATATTGAGTGCTAAGGTTTATTATCTGTACCATACCTTTTCTGAATAACTCGGCAAGTCCTCCGCAAGGTGACCTAGATTCCGAATGATGAGCGCTATCAGAATTCATGTTCGCTAATAAAACTTTCAATGCATTTTACAAACGTTTTAGATAGCTGTAAACGTTTTGCTTGATTTATTCGGTTATTAAACTTTACAGAACATTAGTAGCTGTAGGTAGCTGAAAAGTTATTTCATCATAATTAGTAGGGCTTTGAGCACTGCTCGATGCAGGCTTATTCTAAGGCAACGCTACTCAGCCCGAAATTCTGCTTTTTTATTTCAGTCTCTGCCAAACTATCTTTCGAATATATATGTACAATACAGAAACTTTTATTTAGTGACAATAAAATTTAAACATTATATATATATATATATACATAAATATAAATATAAATATATGTAGGTACATTGTCACCAAAACGGGCTCAACTCGTTTGTTGCTGATTTTATGTGACCAGCGCTGGTATTCTGTTGGGCCCGGGAAGTGACGTCACGTATCGCCACCGCCGTCACGGCAGCGTTAGACATTTTGGAAAATCTATGGAAGATTGACCAAAATGTCTTTAACGCCGCTTATTTATTAGCTTCTCTCCTTTGTTATGCTGCTAGGCGATTGACCACAGTCCATCTAATATTAAGTAAGTCGAAGACCGTAAACACGGCTTGTAGGGCACTGACTATAGTTATGCGAGAAGCAAAGTTTTTTTTATGTTTGACAGACTAGGCGTTTGACCACAGCTCACCTGATGTTAAGTGACGGTGTGGTCGAAGATAGTAAACACGCCTAGCCTGGAATGGAAAGCGGATCTGAAGTGAGGCTGCCGGAACCCACCATTAGGTACTTGGCTACAGAGTTTGAACTTGAAGGTGAGGTGGCTAGCCGGGCATTAGTTAGTGCCCTAGGGGAGCTATGGTTTCCTCAAGAAGTTTACCTTCAACGGCAGCTCAAACTCATTGTTGTGATTTGAACCTTTTTGGAATTCCAACTCGTCAATCACAGCCAAAAAAGAGACCGCAGGGAAAAGCTGGATGCAGCCCGCTTCCAACCGGCCCTTTTAGAGATCGATGGGAGAGGCCTATGAACAGCAGTGGACGTCCTATCGCTGAAATGATGATGATGAATCACAAAGCTATCATACGCAGACATAATCCGCGATTATCGCTAAAAGTTGTCCGGTGTGACAACGGTCATGAGTTTACTAATTCAAATAAAACCAAATCAGCTGCGGCAGAAGTTGCCTACGTATTGCACGTATGTTTCAACTGTCGGTCACACTATTCCCGCGAGTTCTCGAACAAAACCAGCCTTAATTTAGTGGGCAACTTGAAAGTTTCCTCACACGGGAGTTCGGGACGGTGGCAAAATGTTAATTGCTATCATTGTAACTAAAGTTTGACGACAATTAGGGGTTACGCGGGACAGCAGTGGCTTATGAAGTTGTGACAATGAGCTGTTTTAGATGGGCTTTGAATAATTGTTGTTGTAGTTGTAATTAGGACTTTCAATAGCTTAGTCTAAACCAGTGAACGGTCTCCGAATGAGGTACGTTTTGACCGGAATGTTCTCAGTTGCAGTTGAGCCGTAACAGACGTGTGGATTTGGTTGACCTCAACCGCCGTCTGACCAACGGGAGAGTAAGAGAGCGTTCTAACTTTTTCTCTACCGTTGGTTGGATGGCGGTTCGTCATCCATATCCACACGTCTGTTAGCACCATTATTAAAAACACTGACCTCACCTATTCGAATTCCTTTTTACAAAGCTTGTGTACGAGACCCATTTCTAAACTTACAAGCCACTTCGAGCGAAGGAAAAACTAACTTTATTTGGAACTCCATAAATAACCAACTTACAAAGAACCGTAAGAAAGCGCTACAGCTCAGCGGTTTCATTATATAAACTCAGGCTATTCAGGATCATTTCCTTAAATGATAAGTTTGCCCTAGTTCAAACCACTTGTGGAGTTTTTTCATCCCTTTCAGTCCCTTTCCCTATCTCTCATATCCTGCCCTGCGTCAACGTATTGAGTAAAATATATAGTAGGTAGTATAAAATGGCGCATTCACACCAAAGTTAAGTATTCTTTACTAAGCAATAACGTCATTCTGTTCTACCATTTTCGAAACTAAAACAAATTTGACAGCTCTAAATTTGTAGCTATCCTTTTCTCACATATTGTATTGAATAGAGACGCTTATAATTTCAACCCTGTCAGATTGGTTTAGTTTCTTTAATAAAAGTACGGCAACTTGAGAAGCACCTCCTTTTTTCGTCGGTTAATAAGTTCCGAATTCGACAATGGTATTTTTGGAGGATAATATTTCGCAAACGGGACACCTGACCAAAATTGATGTACCAAACCTCACTTTCAATTTAAAAGATCCATTCAATTACATCACATGAGGGAATGCAATCAAAAGTTTTTGAACGCATTATCATGACGCAATTTTGTATTTATTTATGATGACTTCATCTACCCAGTGACCATCCCTGAATCTAAACGAATTGATATCTTATTTATCAAAATGGGTTGAGACTGAATACCCTCTTTTTGTTTTTGCGTCAACGGACAAAAAAAGCTACTTAGTGCGATCATGTTGAACAACGTTGCTCTTCCAAAAGTAACAAGCTATGATTACAAAGCCGACAATGTACAAGCAACTACAATGTACAAGTTTAAATCGATATCTTGTTTGTAAGGTTTCACTTGGCAAAAGTTCAGAGTAAGGCCTACCGCCGACCCGAGTCAGGCGTGATGTGGCGAACAAGCATCCGTAAAAAAATCACTTCTCGGTTTACCGTAGGTTCTAAACAATGACGAGTTACGGAACCACGGGATAAATAACATGGGTTTGCAAAAAGACTAAGCATCTCCAGTCTGCGCTAGGCCCAAACAGTGTGTTATCAGTCTTCCGTACATTAGATCTAAAATAAATGTTAAGGCATTTGCCACCTCGCTGTAACCACGAAATATGCTTGTAACCATAATAAGTTACCTACAAAATGCGCGTTCACATAAAAACGTAACATTTTATCGTTGCAACAAAACGTAACGCAAAAAATACTATTTCTTGTAACGATGGTTGTAAAACGATCGATTCATGACGTACTTACCTCTACCATTATGTTTTACGGTATCTGCCGAACTGGGAAACCGGTTAAGTTCAACCCTTAAAAACCCCTTCTGTACACCTGTTTGAAATTTATTCACCATTCAAAGTCATTCTTCCGCATTGTGGAGCGTTTTGCATTTTTTATTCATTTGTCATTAAGATTGACTAGGGTTGCCACTTATCGTGTTGCTTAAGACGTCTCGAACCGAATTATGTCAATCCAATTTCAATATGAGTCAAGAACGTTGAGAATTTGTACGAGCGTTGCTGTTACGGCATATTTTGTGTCGCTTAATATCAGGCGAGCTGGCGGTAAAACGCAAGCCAAATATCTACATACTTAAAAAAAGTTTTAGCTAGAGCTACTTCAAAGATTCTGGAGAAGAGATGCTAAGCCTGATTTTTCCACCTACAAGTTAGAATGGCTAGGAGACGCTTCACGCGTAGCCAGTAACAAAGAATCACTGAAACTATTTAGAATAATGAAATAACCTAGATTCTAAAGACTGTATTCAAAAATTTATTATAATATTTTGATAAAATAGAAATGTTAATTCCGCTATTCGCCATGATAAGTGAACCACCAATCAGAATGAATGACGTCACGAATATGAAAACAAACGCAATTTCGTTTAAAAATCACCGCAGAAAAATTGTTTATCATCGAGTGTTTATCAAGGTGAAGTTATAAGCAGACTCCATCGCCTGCGTATTGGTGCGAATTCGAAATAAAGGTAAAAACATACACATATTTTATTTTTTAAGTAAACACATTTTTTTTTGCAAAAATAAGTAAATATATGTATTTATTTACGCGAAAAATAATTAAAACAATTATTATAATTAATACCTATTATTAGGATAGTTATTATATTTCATCAAAACTCGCATGAGGATTCATTATAAATTATTATAAGACCAGCTTACACTCACGATGATGAAGTTAGTTATTTATACTAATATTATAAAGAGGAAAGATTTGATTGTTTGTTTGTTTGCATTGAATAGGCTCCGAAACTACTGAACCGATTTGAAATATTCTTTCACTGACGGGAAGCTACACTATCCCCGGGTGACATAGGCTATAATCTATACCCGTGCGAAGCTGAGGCGGACCGCTAGTTATATTATAAAAAAAATTGTTTATTACGCAAGTAGATGCGTAAAAACATCGTTAAACAGTGTTTATTTTTCATTCTGAAATTAGTCATCATGTTTATATAACCCAAAACTTTAAAAACTTTAGTATCTTGCATTATTAATCAAAATAGTTTGTATGTACCTACCTACTCATCTTTTTAGACAACACCGGTTTTATGGTCTTTTTGTTTTTGCGTAAGGACAACCCTAGCCTAAATTAGGGGCGATCACAACTCTGCGGGGCGCCAACTAAAATATGTTTCAGAAACGTCCCTCGTGTGTTCTATTTGAGATTTAACGAACCGTGATTGTGTTATAGCACCAAACACCCTGTAGAACCCCACTAAAAAGCAACATCACCCTACTACACCCGAGAGCACCCCACTAAATCCGATTTTGGCGTATTGTCACCCTTAATTTATTGCAACAAGTGCAGCTTTTTACAAGCTTAGGTTTTTTTGACATTTGGCATGTTAATTAACCGTTTGTATCGAAAGGGAGTTTTTTTTTGAGCATAATAAATACATGAATTAATATTAGACACGTGTGTGAGGGTCTTTTGAATACAGTACTTGGCATATTTTTGAAGTAATATTTTACATTTTGAAGTAGATATAATTTTAATGTGAACATTGAACTGCGGCCTTATTATGGTTGCTCGTTCGTGATTCGGATTGTGATTGCGATTGCGATCACAAGCAGAATCACGTTTTGTCATACATAATAAGCATTTATAAACAAAATATCTAAAGATAAGATGTCGAAAATTTCCAAATATATACCACCCTAAGGTTGCCTGGAAGAGATCGCTCTTAGCGATAAGGCCGCCGATTGTTGCACTAGTTTTTAAGCTGTTTTATCATGTGTACGAAATGTGTGGAGTGAACAATAAAGAGTTTATCTATCTATCTATCAATCACCCGTAAAAATTGATTGGAAAATTGAACATCTGTCCCTTCCAGTGGGAATTATCTTATATTCATTATCCCTATTGGTAGGTATGTGGAATGTATAGGAGAAAAATATATTGTGAACCTGGAATCAGTAGCCTTATTATGGAAATTTTGTTCATGATTCGGATTGTGATCGCGATCGCGTGCAATCTCACTCACGCACGTGGTGCGAGTAAATATGCAATCATAATCACAATCAAACTCCAGTAATAAGCCGCTGGATCCTAACACCACATGACTGAGGCAGATGTCACAGCAATGAGGTCTATACCCAGCAGTGGGATAAAGATGAATGGGGATGATATTGTAGAAAAATAATGAGGGAAGACGCATGAGTAGAAATTTATTCTCGCGCACTTTTATACCCACAGACCATTTTTTTTTAAATCTGCTCAGTTGGAAAATCATGCGAACGTGAACCTTATCGCGCCCAGATACGGTTTGCGGTCGCGTGATTTTCCAACTGAGCGGATTAGGTGCCGCAATTGCAGTTGTCCGTAAAGCCCCAGTACTTTCGTTTCACCACGATACAATATGACGATAACTCATCAGTAGCTATCAAATAATTGATATTTCTGAGCCGTAAAAAAGCGAATGAATTCACCTGTTAATGAAAATTCGATCATGCAAAAAAATAATTGGTTCCTGTACAAAGGTTCTCTATTTCTGATAGCCAGGAATTTTAATTTAAAAAAAGGCGCTATGTTAAGTTTGCGTGAAATTTCAGGCTCGAAAGTTGTCGCTCAAAGTTTTTGGTAATAATAAATAAATAAAATTGGCCAAGTGCAAGTCGGGCTCGCGCATTGAGGGTTCCTCACCCTTACAATCTTTTCACGCATAATAAAACACTCGCAACAAGATCAATGAACGAATAGTCCACATGCAAAAAGGGCGGGAAGGTCGTCTGCAGGGTAAGTTAAATTAAAGGCATCAAGCCTGATTTAGACCTGATGCGTTCGCAATCGCCACTCTACCTTACCATATATACCTTGTTTATCTATGTCCAAGAACCTCAAAAGTTCAAAAGCTCAAAAAGGCCAGCATGGTCGATTTGGGCCCATCCTCTGAAAGAAGGCCTGAGTTCCAGCAGTGGAAACAATAGATAGGCTGAAATGATGATGATGATGTACCTAAAACTCATAAAAGTCCGCGTCACGCGTCACCGTCAAAAGTTGCTACCAGTAAATTCGTATTAGAAATTCATGGCGTCCGTCACAATCTATATGCAAAATAGGTGTAAACAACTCACACCACTTGAACGGTTCCGCGAAAAGGTAACCGTTTTATAAAATCGTTTTGTACAATTAGTAAACGTGGTACGTGGCTCACATGTTTGCTGAATGAAAAATAAACGGTGTTACGCAATGAATTTCGCTGAAAAAAGCAGTGCATGCATTTTGTTCTCCCTATGCTACGAACCGAGGAAAAATGAGAAGCTTTGTCAGATCAGTACGTGGCGTTGGGCATAATGTATTGCTAGTGTTGTACTTCGTAGCAAAATATTGAATTGAAACTAAAAGACAGTCAAGTATTACAGCTATCCCAAAGCCCTTCCAAAGAGTTACAGGTAACGACAAGTCGTGAAATGTTGAGCATCATAAACTCGTAACCCCATTGACTGCAGAAACTTAAGTCTAGATTATGGTGGATTCAAATTCAAAGAATGACTGAAATTGCATTTCATTTGAATGGTAACTAGCCATTGTTCTCTCTTGCCTACGGCCAAAACCGCCCCCGGCCCTGAAACCCAGTCAATCCTCTCCCTTTATTTACGTACGCGGGCCTTGCAAACAACGTTTTGAATATTTACTAACTAACAGTTAAATTCCCGTAAAATTGTCGCGGAAATTAATGTAAAACATTTGCAAATTGGATTATGCAAACTATGTGGGGGAGACCTAAATATTTTGAAAGGAACGATTTCTCGTTTCGCGGATTAAGGGGCCCACTCTTCGGCTTGAAATCTTTACAACATTTTTGAAGTTAAAATTACAGAGTAAGATGTTAAAAACCGATTGGGCGATATCTTTACAGTAACATTGCAAATCGTTTAGACTAGTTGAGAGGAATTTTCATGGATTATCATTTTATAGGAGGACGGAAAAATCGATGAAAGACATTAATTAAATATATCAATATAAAAATCCAAAACATATGAATGTTATTCTCAAGATGAACCGCGATCCCCGTGGTTCTGTCGGGATTGTGAGCTTTGCCGTTCAAGATTGCCACTTAAAAAATTATAAAGTTAGCTAATTCTATTTCAATTTTTTTTATCATTTTTCCATTTTTATAGTCTTGTTTGCTCTAGAATATTTTGATAATTGTCTGTACTTTTTGACCGACTTTAGTAGGAAGTTCTCAGTCTGTTTTATTTATTAATTAAACCAAAATAGCGTTTGACCACCAATTCGTCTGATTTTAAGCGATGACGCGGTCAACGATGGAGTACGCTTGCCTAGAAGAAACCGATTCACTCGTGATTTGAAGACACCAAGATTGTTTTTATGTGTGTACACCATTTCCTCTGAATTTTGGTAACCATATTACGTGGTTCTTTTTTGTATGTAAAGGTCTCGAGATGGTCCTTTAAAGGTCCCTTTCATTAAATTTTTCTCAGTAGTTTTTAACCAGCTCTAATAGTATGAATAATTTTGTTTAGTTGCTTACTAATTCTGAAGTCTTTTTATATTGATAATTACCTAGTGTCAAGTTTAATTTGCCACACTCAACTAGCAACTCTCCATCAGCCGCAAAAGCATTTGTAACTAAACATGCACGCCTAAAATAGGCTGAAACTTGACCTCATTAGCGCTACGTAAATAGGACAAACCAAGACAAAGTTAATTTGCATCCGTCCCTTTGTGTATTATCTTTAATCATGTACGGTCCGCAATAAAGGGTTTCTGTCTTGCACATAAACAAATATCTCATTTTAAACCTACCCTAATTTATAGAGGCTTTAAACTCGCGAGTAGCTAAGCTATCAGGCGTGGGGGAGATTAGAGGGGCCTCATTAGACTGAAGTTCTCGTCTTTCAGGAAAGATAAAGTTTCCCGAGGATTAGGAGAACGAGATTGAAAATCTGCGTTCGATAGTTTGAGTCCGAGGTTTTATTGACGGATCTGAATTCGAAAACAAGCTGATAGGAAAAGAAGTTTCTTCGTTAAAAAAGTTTTAACCTTGACTATTTTTTTGCAGACCATATTACGCGAAGAGGGTACTTGAACAAAAAATTATGCACCTTAATATCTATTTAAAAGACCTACTGAATGATACAAGGTGTGCAATCCATTTTTGTCGAGCTTTTATATTCAACCACCACGCTGGCCCAGTGCGGATTGGTGGATTCACATACGCCATTGAATTTCTTCTCCGTACGTATGCAGGTTTCCTCACGATGTTTTCCTTCACCAAAAAGCCAGTGGTATGAAAATCCGTACATAAGCTCCAAAGAGCTCATTGGTACGGGCCCGGGGTTTGAACCCGCGACCTCACGCGTTCAAGTCTAACGGTCTCCCAAATGGGCTACCACTGCTTTTGTTTTTTGTTTAATATTAATTTAATTCATCCTTATTTCACTTGTCATCTTGTATTATGATACGTAAACTACCCTGAAACCATCCTACAATGTATACAAATCTATGTACGCGTCGCTTATACATGTTAGCACTGCAGGAATAAACTAAGAGACTATACTAAGAGAAGAGAGAGACTTTTAATACTAAGAGACGATACGTCTTCCTGACCAGTTCAGTGCCCAACTACGGAATGGCTTAGAAACTTGCACGCCGTCTCCACCACCTCCAGCTGTATCCATAAACTCTGCTTAGTCATCAGATAACCTGTGGTCAACATGTCAACCAAAAAAATTCTGCACGCATTTTGCTCACGACTTAATTTTCACCGCAAACCGTTTCCCGGCATTTTCAATCAGAAAAGGATTTAGTTGTATACCTTAAATACATTTCCGACTTATTTCGTGAGCAACGAAAAAATCCGAGATGAAAAACGATATATCCGATATTCAATCATGCCTACACGCACAATGCTGGCTTATTCCAAATACCAACGTTAATACTCTGCATGAAGGCTGGAGCGACGTATGAAAAACGTGAACAGAAATATTAGTCAGACAAGCTGTTTCCAGCGGGTTAGTCTCCGTAGCTTACTGGAAATTAATTTTAAAATCACCTTCTATAGAAGGAAGACACTAGAATCGGCGTGTTTCCAAATGTTTCATTTATTATAACTAGCTGCGCTCCGCGGTTTCACCCGCGTTATACTTCCTTGAAGCAACCTCTGGTAGCGACAGCGACCTCCTTTTAGGTTTTTTTTTTTCTATGATGTATTATGTCAATGGCTTCAATTCTTGCCGTTCCATACAAAATATACGGGAAAATGAATTTTCTTTATATATATTTTTCCGTTTGTGTCCACGGACCCCGGTATCAGATTGAATTAACCGTGCGCCTAACATATCGTGTGAAATAGATTGGTTTCATATCTTGGGAACAATCTACTATTCTGAGTGTAGCTTAATGTCATTCTTTAGTTTTATATCAGTCGAACTTTAGAAAAAAAGAAAAAGATAATTTCTGAAGAAAAAAAAACCTTTAAACTTATCAAAAGCGATCTCAGTCAGTCAGAAAACCCAAAGTGTATATTTAGATGTTTTGCGGTAGAAATATGCTTGCTATGCGTAGGTGATATGGAAATTTGAGTGAATTCTTTGGGGAAAAGTGAATCGTTGGAAGAGCTTTCAAGTAATTTTTAAACTTTCGCGATTTGAACACAATAAATGTTTTAAATGTTTATCGGTACTTATCACGTATTATTTAATTTAGGTAAAAAATATGTACAAAAAAAATAAAATTATGTGCGAAAGGTACATATTTTTTACCTAAATTAAATTATACGTGATAAGTACCGATAAACATTTAAACATGTATTGTGTTCAAGTCCCGATAAACATTTAAAGCTTTCAAGTGTCCATTAAGTAAAGAAGATATAATATAACCCTGTAACTCGCAATCGTAATTCGCTTAAGTAGGTAATTGCTTCACTATAACAAACAAACAAACAAACAAAGTAATTTATTTTGACATAAATTTAGTTTTACATAACGTGATTTTCCATAGGCTCCCGAACTATGCCATAACCTTAGTACGCAAAAAAATAGCACGAACGATAATTGTACTTGTAGTAAGGCATATCTCCCTCACAACTCAACTCATGATTGATCAAACAGTGTTTCATACAAAGACTGGCTACGTAGTAGCTATACCTAGTCCGTGGTTTCATATCTTCATTGTCTGATTTGAGCTTACAATACATAGGATTGTTTTACTGACAACCGAGATGCACTTTCACATCGTGACCCCGCCACAACGCGTTTGGCAGTCCGCCACATACGGTATCACCCTGTTATCCCCGCTGTTAGCGGTTGTATATCGTAAGGATGCCACGTTTCCAAACCAAAACTGGCATTTGGTTGACATTTGGGACTGAAAGGTTTTGCGGCGGTCTCGGTTGTTGTTAAAGGACAGTCTTGGTACCCAGCTGTTGTTAATAATAGTCTATCTACAGGGTTATCGATAATAAGCTAACAACATCTCGCAGGCCGCTTACTGCTCTCAACAGAATAGCAGCGCTGTTTGTATAACCAGCAAAATTCTGAGTTTAGGCCATCGAGATACAATACATATAGAGTCAAATTGTGCCAAAAAAAATGACCGAACCAAAACTACGAATTGCGCAGAATTTTTGGTCACCGCGTTACCTACTGAGTCGTCGAGCAATAAATCATACCATAAGACCTGTAAGTGCGAGCGAGATAGACAGATATGACATGTGGGTGCGAGCGAGATGAGATGAGCAATGATTTATGACCTGACGACTCAGGTGGTAATGCGTTTAGTATAGTTACAAGGTAACCGCGATCAGAATACAACGCCGCGCGATGCCAGAGCTACGATGACATAGCGGACAACTAACGTTGAACAATATGCAATTAACATAACGTCTAAATTGGAATAAATGTGGTATTGTGAAGTATATAATTGATACAATGTATGTACAATGACGCTCAGGACGTTTTTGATTGTTTTCACTGAGAGATTGTGACTCTATAGGAATTTTATCTCTATGGTTGAGGCAGCTTTTTGTGATCATATTAAATTTTAATATTTGTTATGTTTTCGATTTCATTGTCACCTAATAAACCCTTTTTGTAACTTCGTACTTAACAACTTTAGGTTCATGACTTTTAATAATTTGTTCTTTTTTTCTCCATAAAAACAAATAATACATAATTGGTTTTTAATGACAATAATTTTAAGCGGTTTTTAGTAAGAAGGAACGCAGCAGTTTAGGATCCGACTATTGCACAAACACAAAAACATTAAAAAAACATATTTTTGTACGAATTGTATAGCCAGACTAGTGTTTTAAAATTTTAACCAGTTCATTGTTAAAATTCATTATTATATTCAGATAAATTAAATAAAAACCCTCAAAATAATATAAACAGAAGCATAAAGTCATCATCATCATCAAATATGATGATATATGATTTTTGACTTTAAACAAAGCCTCTTTAGATAGCAAATAGATCATGGCGTGAGCGGGTGAAAAAAGAATGTGAAATCGTGAACAGACCGCGCCTTAATAATACTCTATACAAATACACTGATTGTTTGGATTATAAAATAAACTTTCAACTTGTCTAGATTTGCATACTTATTTTATCTTCTCGGCAATTTGCCTCAAGCTGGCGAAGTTTTCCCCCAGTTTCCGAACTGAAATAAAAATAGGTGTTATCCGGGAACGTAACTTAAATTTCGGAAGTAAACAATATAACCCTGGTCCGGAAACACGCATGACGTGAGGTGAACCAAACTTTGAGAGTTACAGACAACATTTATACCAAGTAGGACCTAATGTAGGTGGAGATTAAGTTCACATTTCCTTATTGAATGTTTGTTGCTTAGGATATGTTTTCACTGTCTACCACATCCCGAACATTTGGGTTACGTCGGCATGTACTCGCGTAACGTTTATTGCTCATTCCTCGGTACTTGCGTGTCAGTTTAATTTAAATGTCATATTTCTGTACAACTACTAAAATGCCAAAAAATTAAACACCCCATAGAAAAACACTGTTTTAAACTATCACGGTTGTTCACTAAAGTTATATGATTATTTACGGGATATTTACCGTGGTAAGGTTGTAGAATGAGCTATCGATATTTCGGCGCAGTTACATGCACCATGCTCACGGGAAGACTGAAGAATGCGGGTGGTTGTTCGAATAGTTAAAAAGGAAAATTACATTCCACAACCTTACCACGGTAAATATCCCGTAAATAATCATATAACTTAACCCCATAGTAAAGTTTTTTTAGTTTAAATTAGAACGGTTGTCAAGTAATTTTTGCAAGTTTGTTGTAGCCAGTTGCACCCATAATTATAATCGAAACGTCAGTCATTCCAAATGAGTCAGCAACTGTGATGCGGAGTTCGACGCGTTGATCTAAATAAGAATGTTCAATCAAGGTTCACTCATAATGCCTGGTAACAGTTTTTCCTTCTCATTTCCATTCTATTTACTTCTCTTTTCTGTGATGCACCCCCATAACATAAGTATCAAATGAAAGGGTTTGCTGAGAAAAATAAGAAATGTCGTCACACTAAATTCAATGAACATGGCGAAGACACATGAATTTATTTATGAAAAGTTTTTTTTTTATATTACAACTAGCTGCACCCCGCGGTTTCACCCGCGTAGTGATGAAAAATGGTGATGATGATGATGATGAAAAGTAGCCTATGTCATTCTCTGGCTCTTGAACTATACCCATGCAAAAAATCAGGTCGTTCCGTTGCAGCGTGAAAGAGGAACAAACATCCATACATCTATAATTCTATACATACAAACTATCGCGTTTATAATATTACTAGCTGAAACCCGCTACATCGTACGCGTAGGGCTCGGCCTTCGGCCTCGCTACTACAACCCGTTATAGCCTATGTGTTATTCTAATGTATAAGCTATATTATTGGAAACTTTCATTAAAATCCATTCAGTAGTTTTTTGCGTGAAAGAGGAACAAACATCCATACATTTATACATACAAACTTTCCCGTTTATAATATTACTAGCTGAAACTCGCTACTTCGTACGCGTAGAGCTCGGCCTTCGGCTTCGCTACTACAACCCGTTATAGCTTATGTGTTATTCTAATGTATAAGCTATATTATTGTAAACTTTCATTAAAATCCATTCGGTAGTTTTTGCGTGAAAGAGGAACAAACATCCATACATACAAACTTTCGCGTTTATATATAGTAGGATTTTATTATTGAAGTGGTTCAGATTTAATACCTAAAACTTAAAATCGAAATTAATGGCTACTGTAAAGAATATCATTGAAAACAACGTAAGCTCGTGAGAGAAAATCTTTATAAGAGATTCTGTTTGACAAACAACTTAAGCTCCGATAACAAAACAATAACAGGAAAATCGATCCAACAATCAGTATTGCTTGCTTGTTGTGTCCTTATATTTTTACAAGCTATTAGTCAACTTGCCCTTTTGTATGTTCGTGTGTGTGGGACACATTTTGCAATTGAATTTTAGACCAGGGCCCCAATTCTACTAAAGAAATTGTTTTTAAATTGTAATTGATTCAATTTTATTTTTTAAACTAGCGACCCGCCCGCCCAGCTTCGCACGGGTGTAATTTAAGTGCGAAGCCGGGGCGGGTCGCTAGTTATATATATAAACCTTCCTTGAAAATGTATCTAACTGATGGTGAAAACCGCATCAAAATCCGTTGCGTGGTTTAGGAGGAGTTAGCGGCCATACAGACAGACAGACAGACGCGGAGAGCGACTTCAATTTATACTATGTTTTTAAATAATTGCCTCAAAAATATATATTTAAAAGTAACTTACTAAACTGTAGTTTAGTAGGTTGAGGTTACCTGGGTCCCGATTCTACTAAAGAAATTGTTTTTAAATTGTAATTGTTTCAATTTAAATTTTTAAATAATTGCCTCATACGTATTTTACTTTAAATTTTTTTTATACTATAAAAATAGCACCACCTAATATTATAACTTAGTATAAAAAATATTTAAACTGTCAGTTTTGAGGCAATTATTTAAAAATTTAAATTGAAACAATTACAATTTAAAAACAATTTCTTTAGTAGAATCGGGGCCCAGGTATCCTCAACCTACTAAACTACAGTTACAGTTACTTTTAAATTTATATTTTTTATTTATTTTAAGAGTGACCATGAATAAGAAAACTTGTAGTAGGACGTTCAACGTAGGGTAATGTAGGGACATCGAGATACAATATATATAGTCACAATCATGCCAAAAAAAACGAACCAAAACTTGGTGCACGCTACGAATTGCGCAGACTTTTTGGTTAGTTTCAAGGTCGATCCGAATACAATGCCGCGCGATGCCAGAGTTACGATGACATAACGGACAACTAACGCTGAACACTATGCAAGCGACATAACGTCTAAAATTGGAGTAAATGTGGCATTGTAAGTATATAATTGATACAATTTGTGTACAATGACGCTCGGACGTTTTTTGACTGTTTTCACTAAGAGATTGTGACTCTATAGGAATTTTATCTTGTATCCCTACACGGGATGATATAATTATAATATCATCCATAATTCAAATGACGGCGAAAACATGGCATTGTCATCTAGCGTTCTTAACTGGCAGATATCAAAATATCAGTACAAAATATTCGTACCAAACACCGCCAAACAAAATAAAAATCAGTTAAATTCACCCAATGAAAACTGTTACAAGATTGACGGTTAATTTCATTGCTCGTCAAGACTCCATTGAATCATTTGACGACATCGTTCGTTCAATTAAAATCAAATTTATGGTCCCCCTTGTTTGATAACCCTTTAGATGCCGAAAGTAATAAGACAACGGCACGACCTTAAACAAAATTGACATTTCGATGGCTTCCCTGAAGTGTTTTGTCTACTTCGGGACTATTTTCTTCCAAGATGACTATTTTTAACCGACGACAGGAGGAAGTATTCAAATCGACTGTATGTGTTTTATTTTGTATGTTTGTTACGCGAATACTCCGCCAATTATGAATTGTTTTTTTGTTTTTGTTTTGTAGGTAATACTTCAGCGAAGTCGAAATTTGCGAAATTTTATCGAAATCTACTGAGCGCTGATGACGTTTTGGTTTTGATGTAGACTAATCAATCTCTGTTTTAACTGTAATTTTCTACTTCTTTAGTTTATGTTTGTACATGTGGGTATAGTCTTGAAGTCGGTTTTTGATCAGCTCTTTTAAAGGATTTTATTTTTATTTTTTTCTCATTTTTAAAATAGCCTTACTCCAACTCGCCTGATGTCAAGCGATGATGCGGTTTACAGTGGCGCACGCTTGCCTAGAAGAAACCGATTCACTCGTGATTTGAAGACACCCAGATTGTAACAATCGGGGAACACCCATTCAGGCAGCGCATTCCACAGACCAGCAGTTTGCATAATAAAAGCGGAATCAAAGCGCTTCGTTCGGTAATTTATACTTGTCTAAAGTGTTGACAATGTGCGGATGAAATATCTCTGATCAGAGGGTAGATTCTTAATTTAGATAATCGCTGTCTCTTTTAGGTAGTCACGCTGCTATAATTAAGGCCATACACTTGCATCGCACCTCTCCAGACTTTGATGGATTGTATGGCCCGTCCCACAAAATCTAGGTGCCCCGTAATCCATCAACCCACAGATCTACTAATATCACAAACCTAATATTTCTTAGTGGTTCAGTCGTTGATTAATGGAGGAAAAGTAAGGCTTATGAAAGAGCAGCTTTATTGCGAAAGTTTTAGCTATTATTTCGGTTTTCAATTTTCCAAGGCGGAAATTGATTATGTTTGAGGTCATAAAGGAAGGTTGCTATGATAGATATACAACCAGGTATAATACAAAACAACAACCCTTTATTGACACCACAGAAAGAAGAATACAGAGACACAAAAGGCAGTCTTATCGCTAAAAGCGATCTCTTACGTACAACCTTCGGATAAGTAGAACGGTAAAAAATCCTTCTTGAGTATATTTGTATAAAGTGTATAGAGGGTAACGCATATAGACTGTATTAAGCCTAAAGGAGGTCTTTGTGCTCATAATTATGAACAACTTTTACTATGGGACCATACCTGAAATCCCGGACCCAGGTATGTCCTGAAACTGCGACCAGAACCACCGGAGGATGGGCAGCAGCATCCTATTAGTACACGGTGAACTTACTGCGATCCCCAAGCCGCCTGCCAAGCGTGGGGATTATGGCAACACCCTCTTTAAGAGGGAGGCCTTTGTCCAGCAGTGGACGTTTGATGGCTGCTAATGTGATACATGAAATCACGAAAAAAAACAGCTGTTCCATACATTTAGTTTTACCATACACTTTTTCTATGAAACAGCTGTTTTTTTTTCTTCGTGATTTCAACATTTAAGTTTTTCATTATGATGAGTAAATGACCTCCTTTCGGCTTAGTACAGTCTATATGTGTAACCCTGTATGTATAGCACGCAAAATATTTGTGGCTTAGATTAAAGTATTTGTTTGTTTTTATTATTGAACTAATAACCCGCCCGCCCGTCTTTGCATTTACGTGCGAAGCCGGGGCGGGTCGCTAGTTATTATATATATATAAACCTTCCGTGGAAAAATATCTAACTGATGGTGAAAACCGTATCAAAATCCGTTACGTGGTTTAGGAGGAGTTAGCGGCCATACAGACATACAGACAGACAGACAGACGCGGAAAGCGACTTTAATTTATACAATGTAGAGATAGAGATAGAGAAGAGAAGAGATAGTTTTGATTAACCGCCAACTCGTCTAATGTTAGCTGTTGTATGTCACATGTGAATGATATTTTATGTATGGTATGTCTCAAACCTATGACCCCACGACCTTAACTTGACTTGTCAGTCAACTAACCTGGGTTAAATTATTCTTATCATAATCTTGAATAAAATTCAAGACTTTTTAATACTTATATTTTTGTTACAGGTAATAGAATTAACGAGCAAGCAGATTATCGCCTCTTCAATCAATCTTACCTATGACAAGTATGAAATTTGTTTCGAGGTCGGAAGTTTCCAAAATCAAAGAGTTTTTAGCTTAATTTTATTATAAACATAATTATATATCTTGTTTATTTCGTAGACAACTAAAAACTGACAAGACGCATCAAAAAACAAACGAACATCAGTTTTATTCTAAAAAATATTAAAACTCCTTGGTGGCATGTAGCCAGTATACCACATAATGATGGCAAATATGAACCTCTTTCGGCTTAGCACACTTTTTCCGCGTAACCCAGTATTTATAAACAAAACCAATATTAAAACAAAACCGAATGAACCATATAAAACGCGTTCATCGATCAGTCCCAACATCCTTACCCCGCCAAAATTTACTGCCACATTACATTTGTACCGAATAGTAAAACAAAAAGCTTTCAGCGTTACCCAGATACGAACAAATACCCTCTATTAGATGCTCACGTTCGGGGAGCGATGCCACCGAAACACATAAACGAAAATCAAATACAACAAATTGAAACCCGCCGTGCAAGCGAAATGTAAAAGTCTGGGCAGAAACTCGGTTCCCTGGTGAAACTATTTAAAATAGTACAGGTAAGTTAAGTGTATAAATTTAAAACTTTTAAAACCCCCCGATAAAAGAGCTGATAATCTCCAAACGGCTATACAGATTTTCTTGAATCATAGCAAAGAAAACTCCAGATGTCATCTTTAAAAAAAAATTGGTTCAGCCTTTTGGGAGCTAAGATGCCAGACAGATAAAAAATTACAACTTATACTTGTCTTGAGTAGCAGCTCAAATATTTATGCAATCATTATTTTCTTATATTTTCCCCACTAATGTGAAAAGTCTGTACTACATTGGTACTGCTAGTACGTTTTTTATATCATGTACAATCCGAGTTCACCCTCTTTCATTAATGTCTTCTTACGATGACATTAAAGATAGTACCTAGGTTTTTTTTTCAACGGAAAATCTTTAAATAGTTGTTCTTTCTTCGCGTGCTGACTATGCAAGATTACGCATATGTCGTAAGTTAAGATACTGTATTTATCAATACCGTTATAGAGAAAGCAAACACAAGCATCGATCGGTACCAACGAGAGTTTTATGGAGCAAAATTCAAGGCAAAATATTTATTGTCTGCTCTTTGGCTTAAAATAAACAGCTGGGCAGCTATTTCTTTCTGCTTTTTGGGTGCATGTACGTTGAGAGCTCCAGTCTTCTGAATGAGCTCGATCTTCTGAACTTGATATCTTTATCACGAGCATCAGTTTTCCCACCTTCATAACTATAGTTTCGAATCAGGGCCCAGTCAGTAGAATCTGATCGAATATGCAACCGAATGGAATATCGTGGCCAACAAGAAGCACGTGCCGTTTCGCCCACAAACACTCATACAAGACTTTAGTTGTCGAGTTAGCGACTTAAGTTGTAAATTCGCGTATTCCCATAATTTCAAACTAACAAGTTTCCCCGAACGTATGTTATCGAGTTTATTGTGGTAACGACGGCCCGACGGTGTATCCTTGGGGATTCGTTCCTTTCTACACTGTCCGCTCTCTAGTTTTATAACTAGTGTCACACTTTCTCTTTGCTTTTTCTTTACTTTGCTGATTTAAGTTCGTTTTATTATTAATAGGCTTGCGTTTCATCGATAACTTGCTTGATGTTAAGCGATGATGCGGACTAAGACGGAGCACGCTGGCCGAGAAGAAACCGATTCACTTGTAATTTGAAGACACCCAGATTGTAAGTATCGGTAACTCCATTCATGCAGTGCATTCCACAGACTAGCAGTTCGCACAATAAAAGTGAATACAAGTGGCTTCGTACGGGTATTCTAAAGATAATTCCCAAGTGGTTAGTTTATATTCTCACTCAGTTTTTTTTAATGTAGTATATAAAGTTAATTGCTTATTAACGGGATATTTACCGTGATAAGGTGCTGTTGATATTTCGGCGCAGTTACACATTACTCGCGGGAAGACTGAAGAATGCGGGTGGTTGGCAAAAGTTCAAAGTTAAGTCCAAACAAACCTTGTTTTTAACCGACGAGAGGTGGAGACTATCAATTCGACTATGTTTTTTTTGTACGTTTATTACGTGATTACTCCGCCAATTGTGAATTGAGTTTGATAATTCTTTTTTGTTTGGTAAGTCACATATTAAAGGTGGTCCCTTATACATTTTATCGATATTGATTCAGAACTTTTTTGGAATAATCAACAATAACCATTAACGTCGTCTGTCTATATAAGACAGACGACGTTTTGGTTTGTGGTTCCGTTAACCAAAAGTTTTGAGGAGAACTTTCAATCTCTGTTTTAACTGTCATTTTCAACCTTTTTAGTTTAAGTTTGTACTTGTAGGTGCTTGTAGCTTGAAGTCGGTTTTTATAATTTACTAGCGGTCCGCCTTAGCTTCGCACGGGTACAGATTATAGCCTATGTCACCCGGGGATAGTGTAGCTTCCCGTCAGTGAAATAATTTTTCAAATCGGTTCAGTAGTTTCGGAGCCTATTCAATGCAAACAAACAAACAAACAATCAAATCTTTCCTCTTTATAATATTAGTATAGATTATTTTGTATCATTCTTCTACCTAACCCAGTGTATCGAGTGACGTCACCAGCCATCTATTCCTTTATCACAAAAGGCAATGCTCAATGCTCATTGGTAGAACAACTAGTCACGATCCGTTTCACATTAATTTATAGTGCATTTATATTTATAGTCGACATCTCCGCTGCACGAATGCAATAAATCAAGATATCATAGCATTATCTTACTGCATAGAATTTAAATTCGCGCTTAGTCAGGACAGGTAGAGAAATGTGAGAAGCAAAATGGTAGTGAGTTTTATTTTTGACGCAAAAAGCGGTCTTATATAACTTATGACACCGCATTATACAACTTGTGTGTCTGGAATCGTATCGCCCAAATGGCGATAATTTGAATTTGAATTTGAGTGTTCTTAGCTATGATTTAAGAAAATCTGTCAGCCGTTCGATGGCAATCAGATTTTTTTACGGGGTTTAGTTTTTTTTTTTTCTATTCTTCTATACTAATAATAATATTATAAAGAGGAAAGATTTGTTTCTTTGTTTGCATTGAATAGGATCAGAAACTACTGAAACGATTTGAAAAAAAAAAAACACTGTTGGGAAGCTACACTATCCCCGGGTGATATAGGCTATATTTTTATTTTTTTTATAGGGATCCTTA
Source organism: Agriopis marginaria (assembly GCA_932305915.1). Classification (NCBI taxonomy): domain Eukaryota; kingdom Metazoa; phylum Arthropoda; class Insecta; order Lepidoptera; family Geometridae; genus Agriopis; species Agriopis marginaria. The sequence goes on from OW029933.1 coordinate 9,964,270, forward strand.
CTAAAACTCCAATATTGTAACCGAAGGTGTAAAAAAAAGATTTATTGACAGCGAGCGCCCGCGAATTTATCCTTTATCATACAGGAACGATGAACATTTCCGAAAAAAAAAAAATACCGACCACAAAGTTAGTTAAATATGCAAATTCGCGTTTACTTGGATGACAATGTTTAAACGTCAAATAAACAAATGAGGTAATTATACTAAATCGGTTTATAAAATACGGAATTCAACTTAGCCGAGGAATAAAAATACAACTTAGTTCTAAAGCCCCCCTTTTTTGAAGTCGGTTAAAAACTGAACATGCGGTTTCTTCTATATTCGTCGTTATAAGCAGTTTATCTTTAGACCTTCAACGGTCTACGGGCAGTCTATCTGTATTTGTAGTGCTAGTTTTAGCTTGTATTCTGTTTAGTTAATGAAGGCACTTGCCCAGTAAAAAAAAGCATTTTATCGTTATACTAGCGACCCGCCCGCCCGGCTTCGCATTGGTTTAATTTACGTGCGAAGCCGGGGCGGGTCGCTAGTTATATATATAAACCTTCCTTGAAAATGTATCTAACTGATGGTGAAAACCGCATCAAAATACGTTGCGTGGTTTAGGAGGACTTAGCGGCCATACAGACAGACAGACTGACAGACGCGGAAAGCGACTTCAATTTATACTATGTAGAGATAAGCGATATTATTATAATCAGACTTCAGTGCATTTACCATAGGATTTCTTTATGGGACTGACTATAAATAGAAACAATACTTTGATTTTTCGTTGTTGATGACTAAAAGCAACTTGAGGTAAGTATTATGAAAAATAATAATAAACGTACTTAATTTTATTAAATGCAAATAAAAGGTTATTTAATAATAGAATAGCGGTTCCGTAATGGACTTCGTAACGTAAACATTTCTCCAATTCTATCTGCTTACCTTCAATCCCTCACATCCCCAGATAATACCTAAAATAGCTCCGAGCATTCGACCGCGAAAAAATACAGATATATTTAGTACCAGGTCGCAGTAAAAATATACAAAATCTCCGATAATAATAGGTGTAGAAATTGAAATCACCTCGTTGCGACATGGTAATAAAGTCGTAAGTTATACCTAGCTCTACGAGTACTTGTTTTAATGGTCGACACCATGGTTTATAATGGACAAGTCTTTTAACGGCTCACTACATTCATCATACGCCAGTAATGAGGTCATTGACGCTGACAGCTGGATAAAGCCACAGTTCCGGTTATAGTCACTGTGATAACGCCACAGTTCCGGCAATAGATACTACGGTAAATCCATGGATTAGCTAGCAGTTACCCCTCGGCCTCATTAACTCCGGTACACTACGACATTCGTTGTTTTTTTAATCTCGTTAAATTAAAAAGTCGCTTAAGCGCTCTATGGAATTAGTTCCGGCTGGATATTCACCATGAAGTGACGTCATCTCTCATTATTTTTTTGTCGAAGCTCTTCGGAATTTAAATTAAGCTCGGAGCGAAGCGTTGTCTCTGGTTTAACTGACCCCCTAAAAAACTCATTAATCTTAAAATGCGTGGCGAAAATTCCCTTTTATTCTAAAACTAGGCTTGGATAAAATTCTTCTGTCGTTAGGAAGCCACAATTTGGTTTATTATCTCTGACTACTATTATAAGGAGACAATTTTTTTTTTTATATTTCATAATATGCTTCGTTTGACCGCCAACTCGCCTGATGTTAAGCGATGATGCGGCCTACGGTGGAGCACGCTTGCCTAGAAGAAACCGATTCACTCGTGATTTGAAGACACCCAGATTGTATCTATCGGGGAACACCCATTCAAGCAGCGCATTCCACAGACTAGCAGTTCGCACAATAAAAGTGGAATCAAAGCGCTTCGTTCGGGTTTTCGGAATACCAACCATAAAGCGGTGTCGATTTTTTGTGTCCGCTCTGCTTTCTCTCTTCTTCAAGCTGTTCAGTGATTTTTTTATCTTCACTAATGTTGCATGTGCAAAAGAGATTTCTCTGGCCGGGAAGTGGGCTCTTAAGGACACGGGCACTATTTATATTCGCTGACAGTATTATAAGACTCATTAAAATTCAATCTCGTACTAAATGACCAGCTTACGTCGGCTCTTGGAGCGGACCAAATATGGAGAGCATCGACCGCCTATATCCTAACAAATTGATGTCCATATTAATTCAATTTATGCCATCATGCTGGGAGAAGCTCTCACTACTTAGTTCGCTCCTTTAGAACATTTTAGTTCATCATCATCATTCATCATTTCAGCTTTAGGACGTCCACTGCTGGACATATGCCTCCTCCATCGATCTCCAAAAGGGCCGGTTGGAAGCGCCTGCATCCAGCGTTTCCCTGCGGTCTTTTTTAGGTCGTCTGTCCATCTTGTGGGTGGACGTCCTACGCTGCGCTTACCGGTCCGTGGTCTCCATTCCAGAACCTTTCGGCCCCATCGGCCATCATTCATCGGACATTTTTTGGTTGTTACTCATCTTTATCAACCTGTCATGGTTCCACTGCTGGGACACATGCCTTCTCTCAGAGAGAGAGAGAGAGAGAGAGGATTGACCCTAATCTACCATTCTGGCCCAGTGCGCATTGGTGAATGGCATATGTCATATGAACTTATGCGGTTCTTGGACATACCGGTTTCCTCATGCACGATGTTTTCCTTCACCGTTTTTGAGCGATGGCTATGAAACTGCACATAATTTATCAGAGTAATAAAATAAGTCATTGCTGCAGGGGGATCAAACCGGATGCCGTAAGATTCTAAAGCGCACATGCTACCGCTCGGCCACCATCGCTTCGTTTTTAAACGACTGCCCAGAAATAGGGTAATGTAAAAGATAAAGATAGTTTACTTACTTAAAACATGAGTAAATTAGGCATATTTAAGACCACATGTTAATGATATTTAGGTTGCCTGGAAGAGATCGCGATAAATCCGCCAGTTGTTACACTAGGTTTTCAGTTTTTGTCCTCTGTATCAAATTTTATGGTGTGAACAATAAAGAGTTAATCAATTAATCAATCACATGCATGATTCACAAATTTTGTTACAACATTGTACGACAATTTTTTTTTTCCCTAAATATTTTTAGGTAATTAAGCTAGTTTTTAGGTACCATGGAATAGTATGTATGTTTGTCTATTTCTATTTTAGTTACTAACCTGTAAATATGCACTAATAGATAGGTATACTTACCGCGTTAAGAAGGTTCCATTTTAACAACTGATATATTACATTTTCCGCAACTTCTTACTAGTCTTTCTAAGCCATAAAGCTTTTTACTTCTTATAAAGTTACATATTCAAATAGGAGTGAAGAAGAAAGATAAATTGTAAAGTCCAAAGGAGGATAAGGGATGGCAATTACAGGAAGGGAATGACCTTACTCTCGGGCATCTCCGGTCGTGTCCGGAATAACTCGGCGTGGAAGATCCATATCTTTGAATCTTAGAACGCGCGGGCGCAACCCTTGGAAGTCTCGCAACTTTTTTTCTTTTTTGCTGGCTCTGGCAAGGAATGTTGTATTTATGCCAGCGTATATAGGTATGTATAAATGTCCGTTATAACAGTATGTGATTGCTCAATTTGCTGGCGACGGGATTTTATCCACGCAAGTTTACAGTTCTGTCGGCACTAATTTTAAAACGCTGTGCCGCCTCGGTAAGCCTAAATCGTCATGCTTGTTGGCGATACTTGGCTAAATAGGTTGAAAAGCTGACAGATAAATCGTTGACATTTGGATCTACAAGCGTCCTACTTATTTATCACTAGCTGCGCCCCGCGGTTTCACCCGCGTAGTGATGAAAAATGGTGATGATGATGATGAAAAGTAGCCTATGTCACTCTGGCTCTTGAACTATACGCATGCAAAAAATCAGGTCGATCCGTTGTTCCGTTGCAGCGTGAAAGAGCAGCGTACATATATACATAAAAACTTTATAATATTATAATAAACTAGCGGTCCGCCCCAACTTCGCACGGGTATAGATTATAGCCTATGTCACCCGGGGATAGTGTAGCTTCCCGTTAGTGAAAGAATTTTTCAAATCGGTTCAGTAGTTTCGGAGCCTATTCAATGCAAACAAAAAAACAAACAAACAATCAAATCTTTCCTCTTTATAATATTAGTATAGAAGTATAGATATAGATAATATAGTAGGAAGCTAGGAAGTAGGATTATTTTAATTCCTGACGTTTCTAACACTGCAGAGTCCGTCACAGATAGCCTAGAGCACGGATGTCTATAGAAATGTTATGAAATTATTAACAAGTACTGCCAAAATATACCAGTGTCAAATGAGATTCAGGTCTGAGGTTCAGGCAAGGACGTTTTTAGGGTATAAACACACAAGTGAAGTAACACACTTAATGTTAATTACTATTAGAGCGACATTTTCGCTTTGCGAAAAGCACTTTAAATAAAGATTATAAAAAAAAGTACTGACAATAATGTTTCACGTTAGAGTAGTTACATCCAAAGTTCAGTGCCAAGCGAGACGCAACCGCGCGCGTGCATTCACCTTGAAAAAGATTGCCTAATGCGATTAGGTGAGTAATTCCCGTGTAATATAATAAATAAAATAGATCCAAATACTCAAGCTGGTGACCAGTTAAGATCGTACCCAGCAGATTCAGTTATTGTATTGTTTCACCACACTAGATTATTACAAAATTCGCACACCCAACTGGCACCAATCAAAAACGTTGGCAAGATCGAAAGTGTTGATTTTTCAAATACCAGTTGTATAATTGGCTTGTTCATTCGCGGTCGAAAGTGGTCGAAACTAACGCGAGGTCCTAAACTAACAGCCTACTAAAACAGAGGGGAAACCCGGTTTGAGCGATCAAAAAGTTTGGCCCGACTGCTTCTAGCAAGAATGTTTGTAGAAACGTTTTTGTTTAAGGGACTGTTCCCGTCCGCAGTTTCTCGCTTACACATTTAAACATATTATTTATTTGATAAAAAATACTCATTCGGTGACGGGCAGCGAACAGGGTCTAGAAGAAATGTACAAAATATATAAATATATATATATGTACTATGTAACGGTGACCACTAAAGATACACTTCCGTATGACAGTTATCACTTCATCATCATCAGCCAGAAGACGTCCACTGCTGAACATAGGCCTCCCCCTTTAACCTCCACACTGAAGTACAGCCTGCCGTTTGCATCCACTGAATGCCAGCGACTCTCACAATGTCGTTGGTCCATCTAGTGGGAGACCTACCTACGCTGCGTCTTCCGTTTCGTGGTCTCCACTCAAGAACCTTTCTTCCCCATCGGTTATCGGTTCTTCGAGCGATGTGGGCTGCTCATTGCCATTTTAACTTGCAAATTTTACCTTGCTTTCAGCCTTGCAAGTTATCACTTAAAAGGGTTAATTAAATAGGAGATGAAAGTTTGTATAAAAGTTCGTCATTAGGAATTGATTGATTGAAACTGTTTTGTGTATCTATAATTAAAAATATATAATAAAATGTGTAAACTACAAAGAAGTTGTAGAATACTTAATATTGCATTACGTACCAAGGGCTAAGTTTAAGTACAAGTCCTGGCACTAACTTTATCTATAGAAGCCGTAGCGAAGCAGTATTGCAATTTGATAGCCGATCGGGTCGGAAGCGCCCGATTTATTAAGTTATCACTAAGTTAACTTGTGACTTAGAGTTACTTTGAATTTTCCGAGTAAAGTAACTTTTGTGGACATCGTTGTCTCAAGTAACATACTTGGAAGACATCGGCTTTGTCTAGTAAGTTTAGTTTGGTTAAAATATTCAGTGTTTTTCATAGAATATTAGTTCAGAATATAATCATTTATACTTCGGAATCAAGGATAAAAGTAAAGTACCTTTAATGCTTTGATTATTTCTTGTCTGTTTTCACTCTCATCTTTTTGTCAGAAAACACATAGGTTTCTGATCTGGCCTGATTCTAAGGTTGCCTTTCCAATACAGGAGTTGTAAAGTACATTATCATAAAAGCCAATTGCATCGACTTACGACAAATCAAATTGAACTTTAATAATGAATTCGAAGGTCTGAGACGGCAATAGAATATTTCAAATGTTCCGAGTGTTTCAAGTGTTTCGACCTCAAAATCGTAGGTAGACCCCGACGGAAATTGGCCGTTCCCCGTTTATTGGTGGGGCCCAATTTCCTTTTATTTTAATCTGAAATCTAGTAGAAATGTACGCGCTCCGTTGGCTCTCAACCGAATTCTCGGCTGATGATCCGGAAAAACGGGTTCAATTTTCAAATTTATTTAATTAATTTGTACGAAAGGTAAGGGGTAAGGGGTAACGGCAAGAATAGAAGATCAATGGTAAAAAATATAAGTGCTTGTATAGTACTAAAAGGATTCAAACTTCTCAAAGTACTCGAAGTAGGAATTTATAGCGCTATTAATCAATGCAGAATTTCATAGGTTGTTAATATAATCTGTTGTTTCAAGATCTTAAAACTAGTTTAGTTCTTAAACCCAGCTAACGACATTTTTGCTTGACATCTTGGTGTTCTTAGAAATATACTAAAAGTGCACGACGCAACGATAGCAATTATTACACAACACACATGCAAGTAGAGCATTGATCATCTAGTTGCGAAATGGATCGATGATATTGTCACCATCGTGGGTCGAACTCTGGACTCGATTACCGTAGAATCGAAGCAGGTGGTATATTAATACTCAAGAGAGAGGCTGCCTAGCAATAGGAGAAGGAAGGCTGTGGATGAAGATGATACATAGCAATTATGAAACGAGAATCTTTCTTTTTACGTAACAATCGGAACAATAGACAAAACGCGCGTTTGGCAACTTTTTTCAGGCACACGGACAGCGATACCCGTGTCATTCTGAAATATCTTAACGAAGTGAAAACGAAAAGAAAAACTGACAATAATGAAACAAAAATCGTCGTGCATTGCGCCAACCGTTCTTTCGATAATTAACAAAAAAGCAAGTCGTCAACCCCTCTTAAAAAGCCAAGCATTGCTGAACAGAATTCCAAATTGGACAATGGAAGTAAATAGATCGTTGATTGGAATATGCGATCCATATTTGGATGGAGACACCTTTCTTTACGATAGACGCGACGATGTATAACGATACGCTTTAATTTAATGTTATTTTTTTTATCTATATGTTCTTGATCTCTTTTCTAGGCGTCTCAGTCTTCTGCCAAATTTAGCAAATCTTGTTGCGATGCGTCAAGATCGTCACGCCATGCGCCATCAAGCATAAACTAGAATTTCGGCTTTTTTGGTCTGGTATTAGCCAATCTCAAGTTTTGGCAGGCTAACAACAATAGATACAGTACGCTGGTAATATATTATGCAGAAGTTTCCACTAGGAATATGATAAAATTATTTACGCAATCCAATGCTTAGGAATCTGTCACTGCTTTCCACAGTGAGACGCAAAGATATCATCCATCAATTTACAGAACGTGACGCTTCTCATTCGTAACGTCAACTATACAAACTCGAGCAATGCTAGGATTGAGATAGATCAGACAATAGACTCTGCTACTTCCTCAACTATGACTAATGATTCCTAATAAATCTACCTCCAAAACATATAAAGCACTGTACGTTATTGATAGTTCAAATTGATATTTACGTCTACCGTCTATTGTTACCGCTCGTTTTCGGTTTTCCCTTTGTTTCCCGGACATATTTCGGTTAACAGGAACGGTCCAATCAATTTTCGGCTTTCTTATAAATCATCTCGGACGTCACTCCTTGTCGGCTGTCTCAGGAAGAATGTACCGATAATTCATGGCCAATAATTTTTGGGGAATAAAATAGGGACGAAATCTGTCTTTATTGTTCATTAGCTGCTAAATCAGACAGCTGGAGATAAAAAAGGTCTTGTGATAATAGAAATTGGGGACTTATTTTTGTGGAAATAAATTGGAGTGATAAATTTCGGCACATCGAGAAATACAACCTAATCTATTTGCCTCAAATAAAATTGGTGTTGCTTCGCACACCAAAAAATTTGCTAGCTATACTTAATTTTACTTTGACAAAGATAAATCTTTGAAGCAATATTTCAAACTCATGGAATTTATTTATTCCTGCAGCTTTTCAAGCTCTATTTTCTTGCAGACGGCACAATCGCCAATCAATTACTGACTTCCGATGTTATAAATCTCTGTAGGTGATGTACTGGCGCTATTGATAAACAATTTCTCTTATTTACCTCCTCTGTTACTTTTTGCATATGTCCGTAGATCCTTTGTTCTTTGAAAGTGCCAAAGCGTGAAAGGAAGTATTATTCCCATACAACACTAGACCTGCACGTTCAGCTACATTTTTATTTTGCTCGGCAAAGATTTCAACCAGTTCATTATATTTGTTTCTATTCTGAGTTAGCTCTTCAAATCATTTTCGCTGCATACTGTACTAACCATGTATTTACTTGCTAACATCAGAGCCACAAATATCTTATTATTTCATAGAAGGATGTAAATTTCAGTTTCCTCTATAAGGAATATCAGAATCATACGTCAGAAGTGTCAGCATTGACACACCCTGGCACGAAGGCTCCGCGACAACCGGTCCGAAATATTAATTTCTTAAGTAATACCGAGTCCTTTCCATTTACTTGATGGGAAGCATCATCATTATTGATGAGCCTTTTATGTTGCCACAAGTACTCTATTCATCAGACTAAAATTTGCTCGCCTGTCCAGCGAAAAAGGCACCGTATTTCTTTTATTATTTTCTTTGCTCTTTTATAGTAGCGCATCGGTATTCCAAAACAAGATTCTCTTTGATACCGTTTGGAAATACGTGGAATGGCTGGTGGACTGGTATTCACGTATCTCGGACTCGTGACCTTTTGGAGTAACATACATCGAATCCAAAAATATGAGTAAATTCTCCATTATCGTCATCATCATCACCTATAACTTTCCTTATCCAACTACGCGGAGTAAATACATTATTAACCAATTAATCATCATCATCATCATATCAGTCTTAGTCTTAACTTAGTCCACTACTAGACATAGGCCAACTTAGCCTGATCTTCGGCTTTTAGCTTCCAGCCACCTGCCTTACGAATTTCATCACTTCATCTAGTCTCAGAACGTCTTACGCTACGTTTCGTGGTCTCTACTCTAGAACACCTTATAGAGGCAAAAAACCGAAGTTCGGACTGAGTGCCGAGCTTTGGAAGAGGCCATGTTCAGCAGTTGCCTGATGTATGATAATAATAATGACAAACCTACAAAATCGGGTCCATGAACTAGAGAAAATTTCTGGCATTTCTGAGTAACTGTAACAAAGTTAAGAAGTCTTTAAATGTCAACAATGTATCTGTGATGCTCGTGGTGTCAGATATCCATAGGTGACGTTAAAATTTTGACTTTGACAGCTTGCCCTCAGGCGGCCCTATAGCTTATTTGCCGCCTATAGCATAAAAAAATCCTCATCATCAATATCTTCAAGCTTTCTTTATTTCAATGTATAAAGTATACCAAGCATAGACAAAATAGACAGAACTAGCATGAAAATCTCATCCAATGGTTCACGTGGAAAAGATATTACTTATTTAATAAAAGAGAATATTTTTTGACAAAGCGTCCCGAGGATTTGTGACGTCGGTAAAGGGATTTCGTTCCGCAGTGGATAAATTGTAAAAAAATACCAGAGCTGAGTTTTTTGGTGAAGGTCTCGATAATGACATCTCTCGACCCGCAGTTGACGCTCAAGTGGGGTCTGGAATGGCTAACGGCTCTCAAACTTACAGCCTGCAATTGCCGAAGAGATTAGAGGATTTTGGACGTTGTTGACATGATTTCGTGTGCTTAGGTGACGACCTAATTGAGAATTTGAGGTTTTTGTTGCTATTGCTATACTTTCCGACAACATTTTAAAGAGCCTACGTAATTCAAACGAGAATTGTTATTACAAAATGTAAAGAAAGAAAGAAAGAAAGAAAATAAATTTTATTCGACACCTTTACAAAAAACTTATATCTAGAGGATACAATCAGTGTCGAATGGGTCCGTCTCGGCATAAATGCTGAAAGTCAAGGACTATCAGCGCCAGTATGTATGTACGTGTGTTTGTGTATGTATGTATGTATGTGTGTGTGTGTGCGTATGTACTTACAGTGTTATATACGTATTTTATGCCTTCAAGATACGTCGTTCTACGGTATCATTATTGTATTACTCGCATGTAAATAAACAGGCCAAGTGCGAGTCGGGCTTCATGCAATGAGGGTTCCGTACCACGGAGTACCATCACAAAAAAAAGTAGTGCAAAAAGACATCACGCCCAGGCGCTCATCCATCCAAGTACCGACCGCGCTCCATGTTGCTTAACTTGAACTTAACTTTGGTGAACAGAAATTTGTCACCGACTCGTACTTGGGCAGTATTTATTATTTGTTGTTTTACTTTATACATTAAAAATACATTTTTTTAAACGTTTGTTGTATGTACCGGCCATTATTAATAATAAAGTAAAAACTAAAGAGACTAGAGTACCCTTTTAGATTTTACTTTATTATTATTTTTTAGTTAATCCGCCGTAACCAAAGATAATATAAACCGTCATTGGCCGTAACATTACATACTCTGTGAAAATTTCTTATCTATTACGGTTTATTTACAGCCGTTAAACTGTAAAATGGACAGACAGAGTAGGCTTAGTAATAAGGTCCCGTTAACACCCTTTGGGTACGGAACCCTAAAAATTATATAATCTTGTAAGTATAATCGAGTTAGGAACTTAATTCTATCACCAGTGAGTGAATGACTGTTGAAGTTGTTTTCGCTTAATGCTGATCATCATCAAAATAATACGCGTTAATTTTTTTTTCTTTTATTTTACAGTAACTGTCCGCCCCCGCTTCGCACGGGTATTAATGGAGTTTTAGTAAGGATCCCTAATTTTTTTGAAAATATAATTATAGCCTGTGTTGCCCGGGGATAGTGTAGCTTCCCAACAGTGAAAGAATTTTTCTAATCGTTTCAGGAAACAAACAAATCTTTCCTCTTTATAATGTTAGTTTATAGATTAGCACGGCTCAAAGCCAATTACACTAATTACACACATTAAATATTACACATTAGTAAAGATAAATAAACAACACAATTTAAAAACAAAATTACTTGTAAAAATTAAAAAAAAAACATTAAAAAAAACAATCTAATGCAAAAAGTAAAACTTGATAGTGTCATTCATGCATTCGTCTCACAAAACTTTAAATATTCAGACAATATCATAGTCCACTGCTGAACATAGGCCTTTCCGAAAGCACGCCACTCAGCCCGAATTTAATTTTTGCGCTTCCAGCCACTAGAACTGCCTACGACAGTGTTACCTAGTGTTACCTATGCAAGAAAAATCCCTTCGCCACCAACATCCGCCGAAGAGAATTTAAATTAATCACCCGTTAACTCAAAGGCCGTTCTGGCCTTATAATTCTGACTTTAGCAGCTAAGCAAGTCGAGAGCAGCGAGGATTATAGAAACAGTTTTAATGAGCCGGTATTTTCTTTGCTGCCGTTGAGGAGTTAGCAGTCAGGGCAAAGCATAAGCCTCACAAAGACGTTGTTTTATTAATGCTATAACGGCAACTTGCTTGCAGGATTTGACACGACACATTTACCTTACATCTTTTGGATTTGGCTCTATACTTTACTTTCTTAACCAACAAATTAAATAAAAAGAAGGTTATTATAATAACACTGATTTGCACTCACGATGATGTTTTATCGGTCATCGATCGTCTCGACCGATAAAACATCATCGTGAGTGCAAACCGGTGTTATTATAAAAATTTATAATTAATCCTCATGCGAGTTTTGATGAAGAAAAAGAAGGTTCTTAATTCGATTGTTTAATTTGTATGCTATTCGATATCTTCGCCGATTGTGAATCGTTTTTAATTTTTCTTTTTTATTGGATATACCAAGTAATATCTCGAAGTGGTCCCATTTAAATTTAAAGAACAAATCCCATCTCTAAGTGTGGGAATTTAGGGGATAAATCTTATTTATTATTTATGATATAGAACATCCCGCTATGCCGCTTGTTATTTTGTTGAATTAAACGAATGAACTACTAATCTTAATTATCAAACAAATGAACTAGTACTATTAGTTACTAAACAAGTTAACTACTACTATTAGTTATTAAACAAATTTACTACTAACTACTTTAAAATATTAACAAAACAACTACTACTATTAATTATTAAACAAATTAACTACTACTATTAGTTATTAAACAAATTAACCACTACTATAAATTTATAACAATATAACTACTATTATTAATTATTAGACAAATGAACTACTACTATTAGTTATTAAAGAAATAAACTACTACAGTAAATTATTAACGACTACTATAAATTTTTGAACAAATTAACTATTTACTATTATTTTATGTATTAATTAATAATATATATGCTATTATTATTTATTAAACAAATGAACTTTGCGTCGGAGCTTAAAAATGCCACATGCGATCCGAAGACTGACCATGTTCTACCTTTGCTTAATCGGTGATCAGTTAGATAAACATTGTTGAACTATGCTATGAGCTTTATTATTTTCAATGTATATTTCTAGGATATGGATAACTTCTAGTAATAAAAGTTCCTTAGTTTTATTAGTAACTTGATGAAATACGACGGGCACTGCTTCTTGCTCTAGAACAAAACAGAGGAATAAAATACTTTGTCAACTCTGTCGCCGTTCAGAACAGTCTTAAGTTCTTTTAGTTATAAAAACAAGCAAATCACTTAGATTACACGAATTTTACTACTACTACAAAATTGAGAAGTCGTAGGACACTATAGACCAATGGAGTGACGATATACGTATAGCAGTGAGCGACATGATTCGATAGAGTTCTAATATTAAAAAAAAATTACAGAGGGAATTGATCTCGCATCAAATATTAAACATTAAACAAAAACCTACTTAGCTAAAATTAAATAAAGAGCAACCCCTAAGAAACTCTACAGGAAGAGCCAAATGACAAAAATAGTTGAAATATTAATAATAATAAAAAGGAACAGGAAGTTATTCTCAAAAAGAATGTATTATCATAACAACTAAAATAACGACGTACTTACCCGTAACAACATAATTTGACGTAGTCAACAAAATTGGATATACAAAACGAAACTAATAATGCTCATCTTCATAATGTACAGGAAAATGATGACAAACTGCCTTCAGGGACATACTAGGACATCAAAAATTAAAGGACAACAAAACTTCGTCCTAACAAACTTTATCATCGCGCGAATTAGCTAACTGTGATAACTTTAGTAATTAACAAAGCGAGGCTTAAAAATTTGCTTCCGTTCTTTCGGAAAATAAGGAAAAAGTTAAGGTATTTGTTTATAATTATAAAAATGCCAACTTCCTCTCATTTCAATAGCAGCAAAAAATATATTAAAAACTGGTTGCATCATGACATGACACCCTGAGTTTAATCATATTGGCGTCGATTCTGGCATACCACTCACTAAACTAAACCAATCTGACAGGACTACAATTATCTGCCTCTCTTTTCATTTTAATACGTGAGAGAAGGATGGCAACAAGTTTAGAGCTGTCAAATTTAGTTTAGTTTAGTTTAGAGTGCATCAGAATCGATGCCATTGTCTTACTAATTCATATCTCAAAAACTTAATTAATAAATATAGTAGGATCATGAAACACTGATGTATAGAAGTCATAAAACACTGTTTTAAACTATCACGGTTGTACACTAAAGTTATATGATTATTTGCGGGATATTTACCGTGGTTTAAGGTTGTGGAATGAGTGAAATATCAGGAGCTCAATCCACAACCTTACCACGGTAAATACCCCGTAAATAATCATATAACTTTAGAAGTCATAAACCTCTGAAAGTATTATTTTAATCGATATCACTTGATAAATTATCATATAAAGAGATGGTGGATACTTCTTATAATTATGTTTAATTGTACCTTACGCGTTAGTTGTGTACCTTACTTATGTTCAAGAAAGTCTAGGCGACATATGTCCGCGTATCCGATGTAAACATTTCAAGTAAATTAAGCAAGCTACTAATCAGATTGTAGAAACCGGAAGCTCCAGCTATCACGTGTCCGATCTGTAAATAAAGATCGGCTCTTCCCCATTACTATGCAAGAGAAGCACAGCAAAGCAATACCCTAACTTCACAGAACTCCAGAACTCGTATTGCTTTGTGAGATTTGATGCCATCCGATAGCTTCATATTTATTGATTCGCCGTGACGGGACTCCAAAAGGTCCCTTTATCCGTTTGACCTCGTACATCAGTCAAGTTTAAGTGAAAATGCTAAAGGTCCTGGGGCTCTACTTTTACTGGTTATAGTATATTTAGACATGCAAAAATATCACCAAGATTCATTAGATTGTAGTGAAATAAACTGTATGGCTCAGTAGATTTCTGATGATACTGAAAGCTATGCTGAAAGTAAGGCTTCATCGCCATCATAGTTATCAGCCAAAAGACGTCCACTGCTGAACATATGCCTTCTGAACCTTAGAGAGCTACACTGAACGACAGCCTACCATCTGCATCCACTGGATGCCTGCGACTCTAGTAATTTAGAGGGAGTGGACCGTACCGTAGGGGGATGTCTAACTACGCTGCGTCAAGTAAGGCCTACATTTATTGAATTACAAAGAGTTAGTTTTAAATAACTTTGCTTACTCGTACAGTTAAGAAATAGCGGATTGAGTTGATGATACAAATACTTTCCTCCAAATCAGATTTGATCTTGTCTGCTATTTCAAACTTCTGATACGAGTAAAGTGTCGTTTGCGCTGCAACTCCGTGACTATGATCGGTAAAAATCGCGTCAAAATGTTGCAATGTGTTTGGAGAATTGGTGTAAATCACGCTATAACCATTTAGAAGAAAAAAAAAATTATGTAAAAATAGAACCTGACATGAAAATATAACGGAATGCAAAAATTTTAAAATGGCTCAGGACAGCAAACAGCTTGTAAGGCAAACAATACACAGTTGTGCCAGTACAGAATTGTCGCACTACGTAATGCCAAGTAGACAAGTCTGAGTCGGAATCGGGTTAAGAGTGTCATAACACTGCTCTTACAATCAGCAGGGAGTGGACGGGCGACCTCCAAAGTTAAGAAAACTGGGGTAGACAGTTACTGAGATAGCGCTTTACTAGCTAGCTACCGCAACCTCATCTTTTACTGTAAGCTTACAGAGTATTTGCTGGTCGTTTTAACTCACCCTTTTCATTGGCAGTTTTAATTTTGGAATATTCTGCCTGAGCTGATGTTCCCCGAAGGTTACAAGGATATCTTCAAGTCGCAACTGAATCGATGTCATCTTAGCAAGCGTGCTCCATCGTAAACAGCATTATCGCTTACCAGGGTGATCAACGCAAGTCTATTTACGAATAAAATTTGGTGCCTGTAAAAAAGGGCTTCATACGTTTATAGTATACGTTCCAAATATGTATAATTTGCCAACCAAACAACTTAAAAAAAACTCTTCGATCATCGTTTTTTTTAACCTGTTTCATGGGCCAAGTTTGAGTTCTGTCTCGCCTTACAATTCCCTCGGGTTGACCAAGCAGTTCCATTCTCAAAATTGCAATGCAATAAAAGGTCCGGACCGGTGCCTTTCGGGAGCTCTGTGCCGTGGTTCATGTTTTTTTAAGAGCTCGCCGAGTGTTTTGTCAGTTTGGTTTACTTAGAGGATTGTGTTCAAACGACGCGACGTCGGTTTTATAGCCGACTCCTGTTTATTTGACTTGTTAATTTTGTGCCGGGAAAAGGTTAATTTATTTTCTTTCTTTAAATCCTTAAAATGGTAAGGTCACTCAATTTTCGGAATGTTCGTTTCGATGTTTTCCTATACTTAAAATTTTCGTTGCTCAGATTGTTTGTAATATTTTGTTCAAAATGTTATTTCAGTCGAAGATCTTGATATTCTTATTTGTAACCCTGTGTTAGTTAGACAAACAATAAATCATCGTTCACAGTAGAAATGCAGATTGGGTGTGTTTTATAATTACTATGCCGAGCGCCATTAAAATAAAATCGAGAACAAAATCAACTCAGAGTTTATTTTATACTAGATTTTATTTAAATAGCGCCAAACTTTTCGCAATATAAAACACAAAATGGCCTAGAATGCGTGAAGGTGCGTCTGTAATGTGAACGCTGCAAACGACATTAGAATTTGGTATTTCGTTATCTCACATCTCACCTCAATTTATGCAAGTTTTCAACAAAGACCGAGATGATAAATAGCTTCAATGTTTGAATTCGAAAGATATCACTTCGCAAAAGCTGTTTTATTGTCTCGTGCTTTACCGTTAGCGGAGGCTTGTCGTTGACCGCCGGCAATCAGGGCAGAACAGAAACAAAACGCCAGTCTACCCGGAACGACTTGAATATAATCTGTGGCTGGAACAGCCGGCTCAGGCTGTAGATGTTTCCAGTGACTAACTTTAGGCTACACTGAGCTAGATTGAAATACATTAAGTATTTAAGTCGATCCTACTGACGAGAACACTGCAGTCAGTCGTCCTTTTGGTGCAAACCTTCTATTAGGCGCTGCGCAAACGTGTGAAAGCAACTGGACACACAGTCTGCGCAGAGAGTGGCTGATTTCATACTCATTATCACCATAGTCAGCCTTTTAACAGTCCACTGCTAGACTTTTAGCCTACCCCCGAAAGGGTGATTGGGCCATATCCACCACGCTGGCCCAGTGCGGATTGGTGGATTCACATACGCCATTGAATTCCTTCTCCGTACGTATGCAGGTTTCCTTACGATGTTTTCCTTCACCGAAAAGCCAGTGGTATGAAAATCCGTACATAACCTCCAAAGAGCTCATTGGTACGTGCCCGGAGTTTGAACCCGCGACCTCACGCTTTCAAGTCTAGCGGTCTCCCAAATGGGCTACACCGGCTTTTCTCGGCTTTCGATTTCATACTGTTTATATAGAAATCAAATATTCATTGGTAGCTTGTATCCGACACAAGACACAAAAGTATCCACGGTTTGCGCCCTGCCTGCCAGTTCTTTACATATTTTAAAGATTTCTAATTTAATTCCTAACGCTCTAGACTACGATGGAAATTATGATGAATAGCCGTTTTGTACTGTTGACTTTTCGTGTCGTTCGTTCTTTTTCCTTTAAAAAATTTACAGCAAATTTTGAATTGATTGTAAAAAGCAGTGCATAAGGACGGACTGTCCTTAGCAACAGTAACACAGCGTTTCCACAAAGTAAAGGTACTGGAGTTCTTATATTGCGATGTCTGTGCGAATAGAATTCCGTCGCCAATTTCGCTCGTGTTCCTTTTGAATTTTTCGCGAGAATTGGGAACGGGGAGTTGGAATTGAGGGGTGCAACCGCTGTCGCTATGATGTCTGTATCAAACTAAAATCGGCCTGACGACATGAGAACCGAATTATTTTTAGATTAAAGTTAATTGGCACTAGTAGTTGGATAAGCTCGATGTGGAGTTTTTTTTATTGAAATTTGGTCATAAAGTCACTAAAGAAAAATCTGGGAAATTATGGTGGCCATAAAATTACAACATACACAAGATTTCTTTCATCATAATTATATGTAGGTACTTACTTAATTATTATTCCATATAAACGAAAAGCTGAAAATCGGACTGAGTGCCTTGCTTTGGGTGATGCCTATGTCTAGCAATGGACAAATATAGGCCGATTATGGCGATGATACCACGGCAAAGACATGTAAGAAATTTGACATAACTCTTGTGTTGTGACTGACTGTGTGAATAATTTAGGAACGTGTAATATTACTAGGTATAGCATTGCCTAAGCAGCCTAGTTTTCTCTAAGAATTGCTTTGCGAATGCAATCTTCTCCATTTCTTCTCTCTTTTAACCCTTTTACCAGAATTAACAGCTTGGTGTCACCAAGCTGTTAATTCTGGTTCCGTCTCCAACACTCATATAGCTATCTCTGTATGTACAGTGACAGAAATATGTATAAAAAGTTTTAGTTGCCAAATTAAATTCTGAATTACAGTGTTATCGTTGTACGCACGTTGTACGTTAAGGCTTGGTTGCACCATAGTAGTAGTTGAACTTAAGGTTTATGACAAATTTGACAATAACAATAACGCTGACTTTAGCAGTTACTCTGAAATTCGTTGCCAATCACTTCCCATCTGAAAATTAAATCAAAATTTGAGACATTTCCAACGAGATAAAATTCCTATAGAGTCACAATATCTCAGTGAAAACAGTCAAAAAAACGTTTGAGCATCACTGTATCAATTGTATACTTTATTTAGACGTAATTTAGACGTTGTGTCGCTTGCATAGTGTTCAACGTTAGTTGTCCGCTATACGGGGTGTAAGGGGAACACTCTTGAAGCCAAAAGAAGGTAATTGTACTCATCATTATAAACAACTTTTACTATGGGACCAGCCCTGAAATAGCGAAAAAAATATCAGCTGTTCTATAGAAAACGGTCATTGACACTCGACAAAATATATGGAACAGCTGATTTTTTCGCGATTTTTTTTCGCGATTTCAAGGATGGTCCCATACTAAAAGTGGTTCATAATGATGAGTACAATTACCTTCTTTTGGCTTCGAGAGTGTTCCTCTTACACTATGTATAATCATAGCTATGGCATCGCGCGGCGTTGTGATCGGATCGCGGTTACCTTGTAACTAACCAAAAAGTCTGCGCAATTTGTAGCGTGCACCGAGTTTTGGTTCCTATTTTTTTGGCACAATTGTGACTCTATATGTATTTGTATCTCGATGGACATTTCACAAAAATAAACAGAAAAATCTCATTGCGTCCCCAGGATAATAAAGAACCAAGTTTAGTTCCCAGCGTGGTTTCGTTCAGCGCAGTCATTCATTCCGACCTTATTCGACACAAAAACCATTTTTGCGGACTATTGCTTATAATGAATGATATCACGCGATTCGCGATGCTCACCGCTTGCCTATTGGTTATTTATTGACGCAGATTACAAAGAAACAGATTCATAACTCTGATTGTTAAATAACAACAAAAACAAGTTAACCGTCATGGGTCGCCCGGCAGATGTGAAACATGACGCCAACATAGGTACATCACAACAAATTTTTACATCAGTTTGTTGTATTTATTATATGTATCAGATTTTTAATTTTATTCCTATTTTTACTAGGAAATCTATTTTAGGTTAACTGTTTGTGAGATATATGTTAGTGGAATTTGTCCGTTTTTATTCTCAATAAATCATTTGAATTTGAATGACGCAATCACCTTAATAAGAACGCCGAATGCGGTTAAAAACTATAGTCGAAGTAAGCGGTTTAATCATGGGTAATTCCTGCGTCATAAAAAAAATTGTTTACTGTATATTGCCTATTATCATCTTTTGGGACTCAACTATGGCTCTGGTCTTTACTATTCTGTGTTATTGATCACGTGATACACCACATTGTGGCTTAATGTGGTTAAAAACTGGGAAAACTGAAGATAACACGCCAAGCTACTGTAGTTTTTTTCACAGGCCAAGTACGTCTTTAGATAGTGCTAAAGGTACCTAACTAGTGCCAGTATTTCTTAAGAAACATGCTTGGAATTTCGATCATTATTTAGAGCAGGGATACCCAAAATGGTCGATATCAAACCCTTTGGGTCGAAATCGGTTTCCTAGAGGTCGACATAAAACTGATTTTGGGGGTAGACGAGGCCTAAAAATCGACCTCGATTTATTAAGGCAAGTTCTTATTTGAATCTTTCAAGATACTTTATAAGTTGTGTTGGAAAAAAACTACATATTTTTAATGTAATTTGGCTATGGGGGTCCGAGGTATTAGTTCATTTTAGAAAATTCTGTTGCCCAAAATAGTTTGGGAATCCCTGATTTAGAAAACCATGTTCGAGATAAACAGTTTTATTCATGGCCCAACCCTATGTCCAGCAGTGGACGTCCTACGGCTGAAACGATGATAATGATGATAAATCTCTTATGAAATTACATTTTATCAAGGACGTTTAAAAAACCTTTTGAGATATGAAAAAACCTAACATTTCATAGACAATCTCTTGACATAAGTATAGTGTCCAATATATTCATTTGTTTTTGTATCAACATTTTTGATATTCGAGCCGACATGTTATCCACTGATTAGTATGTCTAATGTCTAGCTAATGAGCAGAACAAAAGATTAAAGACATAAAAGTTTATCGAAAAACGAAAATAATTTTGTATTCCTTCAATAAGGATCAAAGCGTTAAGATAACCTGGCTCTTACGTTGGATTTGTCAGAATTAATAAGATTCCATGTACAGAGAACGAAGGCATTTGTCAGGAGTCTAAGGACTTTAAGGTGTTGTTAATAGTTATATACCGTACGTTTTCTTCCATTGGGATAAACGAAATCTACTAGCAACTTTTACTAAATTTTAGAGTGTTACAATACAATGACTCTTTATTAAAATACCACAAAACAAGGATAAAATAAACATTACTATAAAAATATTTTCTAGGCTTTTAATAGGCGGCCTTATCGCTTAAAACGATCTTTTCCAGGCAACCGTTCACGGAAAGGTATTATATAAAAAATATATGTTATGTATCGTTATTAGGTATTTTTATTATTATTTTGTTAGTGTTGTATTTAGGTTTTTCTTAGCAATTAATCTTACTTACTATAGCTACTCGCCGCTGGTAAATCGCGATTGCTCCTTATAATATCAAATATCTGCCAATGAAAAAAGTAAAAAGTCCCGTCTAAATCGCCCCCCTCCCCACCGTCCAGTTTATTAATCGAATTCGTATACGACTACTATTCAGATGCCAGTTCTGTGTTCTAATTTATCAGCACAGAAGATAATTTGAAAAACATTCCAATGTTCTTGATTGAACACTAAACCCAATTAAGTCTACCCCTGATTGATTTACCTTCGACTACAGAGGTTAATGTTAGCGTTTGCACCAATTCGCTAAAAGTTACCGCGTGGACGTAGTTAGGATTAGGACCCAGGGCCTAACTAATAAGTAAAAAAAGGGTGCTAATAAAATAAAATAAAAAACATCGATTTGGGTCCAGCACAGAATTCATGAAGAAAATGTCATGAGTTTACATTTAAATGCATTTTAAAAATACCAACACATGTAATGTTAATAACTTATGAGGTTATAACTATCTCTAATTTACCTTGCAACAGATGTAGACTAAATGCACAGATTAACTTAATACTTACAATGAGTTTAGTCTAAATTTAGTTAGGACCATGTATGAGCCATGTCATGGGGCATGGCTCATAAATAATACTCTACGAAGACGGCCACCAAAATATTTTATTACCAAAACTATTATTCAAGTCTTTTAGGGCACGTCCGAACATCTGGTTAAAGTCCCCCAAACTAAAGTCCTTAATGCGCCCCGTCTAAATAAATTCCGCAGCTCTTAAGTGATACGAAAAATTTGTCTAACGAACTTCTTAAATTACTGGGCCAATAAAGGCCTCGTCTAAAACTATTTCCTTTTTGGCACCGTTCCTTTTAAGTCGAAGACTCGGTAAAAAGATACCTAATTGTTTTGATAGGACGGCGTAGGGTTGCCGCTGTTTGTTTGTTGTATGGCATAATGAGGAGAATATCATGTCGATTGCAATTACATGCATAGTTTTGAACTACAGAAAAACCGAAGACATGAACACTACAGCTCGCTAGTTTCTGGCACAACGGATAAGCGTTGCGTGGTAATCCCGCCAGCATGCTCTGTAAGCTGCCAACTGGTAGTGGGCTTGAGTATTTAGATTGTCTTTAGACCTTCAACGGTCTACGTGTAGTCTTAACTGTTTTATAGTGTTAGTTTGCTTGTATTTTAGTAAATAAAATACTACTATGTAAATATAATCACATAAATGTAAGGCAGAATTTTGATGACATTTAGCAAAGAAATTGTGAGCATCATCACAAGGTTTCATTCCAAGCAAAAAACCTTAAGCTGCTGGTGAAAGAAATATCGTGAGGAAACCATAGCACGAAGGGTAAATTCTAATGCCTGGCAGGCTGACGCCAAGCACCTAAATGTGGGTTCGGCCACCGGTTCCAAGCTAGGCGTGTTTACCACACCATCACTCAACATCAGGTCAGCTCTGGTCAAACGCCTACACCATTACAAAAGGGTAAAAAATATGAAAACAGGAATGAGTACATTTTATTTTAAGTTCGGATGAAACTGCGACGCGCAGCTAGTATACAATTCAATAGGAAAATCATTATTACGTTCTTTTTCTTCCCATTCTTCAACGATTATTTTTTTGGTGAAGTGAGGCAACCCTATAGCAAGGTCTAAAAATACTGGCTAGTTTCCAGACATTCTTAGAGTATTATGTCATTATTCATAATTGACGTTAAGATCTCCTAAGTAAAATGTATTGCTGTCTTAAAACGTGTAATAATTTCTTACAAAAATATAAGAGTATCGATGGTGGTTTATTTATAATCTCTAGTGTATTTTCACATAATATATATTATATTTTTTGTGATAGGCTTGTTTTTGACAACGCCACGCATGCCATGCGATGGTGAGGTCTACGATGGAGCACGCTTGCTTAGAACAAACCGATTCAAACGCGACTTGTAAACACTTACATTTTTTAAGTGAATAAAAACTGGAAAAAAACCTTAAACAGACAATATAAGTAAACTTAAAACTGAGAATGTATTAATATAATGTTAAACATAAAAATAAAATATAATGTTAATATAATGTTTTTTAAAGGGTATTATAATATTATATGTATTATAATACCGTTTAAAAAAGTGCAACAAAAAACCAATTAGAAATAAAAAAAGATGCCTGAAAAAAAATATATATGTCCAGATATATTTTTTTTCCAGTACTAAATCTTACTATTTCTGACTCACAGAAAAGCATTTCGGAATTAATTCATGGTCGAGTATTGCCCGCATTAACCAGTTCTTTCGCTTGGTACCGGAAAGAGGAAAGTTTGCTGAGTTGACGGTCAAACTCCAGTTCTTAGTAGAGAAGCACCAAATAATTCTCATGGGGAGCTATGTTTTAGACGTACTACAATATGGAAATTTAAGAACTTTCACCAAGTCTATTTTTATTGCACAAGAGACCAGGCATGCCTTTGACCGCAATCTCACTTGATTAACCAAACTTACTTGAAACAATGATGTAGCAGCAAGATATAGCAAGCTTACCTAGAAGTAGGTAGGTACCTGTTCCCTTTTTTAACAGCCCTAAATTCTAAGCGAAATTTATGTGTTGCTTGAAGATTCGTCTCGCTTAACTTCTAAACAAAGTCGATTACCAAAAACTTCTGCCTACTTTCAAAACACTCGTAATTTCGCCCTTCCTCTCGACGAAGAGCCGTAGGTCAATTAAGACGTAAAAAAGGTTGAAACTGAGACTCCGGATAAAAAGAGGTTTAAAATAATCCGACTATCTATCCGAAAGCCATTTCAGCATAGGTTTTAATCCCGGTCTAAAGTTTGAGGCTTAGAACCCAATGATCTGTAAAACGATACTTTAATTCGCAGATTAGTACTTAATCTGCTTCTTAAAGTTTATAGAAATGTAATTAAATGGGTAAATATACAAGAAATACATTCCACAAAAAAGGAGAAAAAAAAATACTATACCACCAACCAGTACAAGTCCAATCCGAAAACTACCGAAATAGGCCTCTATCAATCATTAAAATTAAGAAAAAAAGTATGTTCCAACCTACTTTCATTCTAGATTCAAAGTGACGGTGATACTCGTATTTTTATATGTGGCAATCTGGCAGTACATAGGCACATATTTAACGAGATATAATTGTTATCATCTTTATACATACCATGTTGCGACAACTATAGTAAAAAAAACTTAACTATAAAATACTTTCCTGTAAAATTTGATTTACCCCATTACCAATTTTGTGATGCTGAAATCTATGAGTACTATCAATGTTTGTTTCCCAACAATTTCATCTGTATTTGGTGGCGTGAAATCCTCATGGAACTTTTGAAACTTCTTTGAAGTATCTGTAACGCGCGTCTGGTTTTCGTGCGCGGGTTCGTTGACCTTGAACATTTTATGTGTACATCTGTTCCGTTACACGTGTATTGATACTAATTTCTGTTTCAGGTAATGGGAGTACGCCAAGGGCGGATTTGCGGTACCACACTATTTGGAGTATGTATTTGTTTACTTTAGCTGAGTTCAACCTAATTCCACGTTCTAGTACTTTTACGTGTGAGGAGATTATTAAAACATTAAAAATAGTATTTCTAAATCGGCATCTATTGAGGGCGTGAAATACTGTTAATTGATTTTTGTGAAGACGGATCAGGCTACTGTACAACGGGATTAAAATCGATATTAGAATGCTTTCTTATCCATACTTCCTATTCTTCATTCATATCATCTTGAGCCTGACATCAGTATATCTGTACAATGTACATTGGCATCTTAAAAGGTAACCCACTCATTCTTCGCCTTTTTACAACCACTGCCAATTACATAATCTTCATAATATTAATATAGTCACGCCATCGAGCCCTTGGGCATCCTACGTTACGTTTGCAAATTTGTAGACTACCTGGCACTGACTTCATATGAGAACTGGAGCAAAAACAAATCCCAATCTACGTGCTATTAGCCAAAACAATACGAAACTTGTAGACTAATCATTCCTGATCCTGATTCAGAGTCTCAAGAACTAATAAAGAGCCAATTTTATTCAGTGGAGTAGATTCTTTATGATTGCCTAAATCAGCCAGCATTGAGCACTCATATTTAGGTCAAAGACCCCTAATAGAATACTCTGTTCATAATCTACGTTATGGCTTCCTATTGAGCAGAAACGTTTGATCGTTCAGAGTTGTACGTGTTTCAGTGACGCAATATGAAGACTTGAAGAGGGTGGAGTTGTTATGGCGTGCATTCATTAGTTAGAATTACAATAGTCATAATTAAGAATCAGGGAAAGTTTGGACTGAGTGTTATAGGTTATTTAGGCTATCACAAACTTTTCATAGAAACATTTACCTGTAGTTCTTCCTAAAGCTTTTAATCAAGAGTTACGACTTTGCGTCGTTTAAAAAAGGTGTCTTCAGATACTTCAAGATTACGCTTATCTCGTTCGAGCATTTTCAACATTTCAAACATTTTAAGGAAAAATTCATTGTGTTGGAATTTTAGTAAAAACAAAAACAGTTTTTAAATGCATTTTAGCATGTCTTGGAGCAATATTTATGGCTATATTCTTTTTTGGTGAAGGATAAAGAAAAATCTCGAAATATACATATAGTTCCTTACCTTCGCCTTTGTAAAAATAGAAGATATTCCTATAGATATTATTCATCATGATAATAAAATAAAAAACACTGAAAATGTAACGAAACGGATCCATCGCCTGTTTGCCATTTCTTGTTATAAAGAAGCTTAGATTTCCTACGAAAGAACTCTTTAGACTAAAATATGCGTCCCAAGATCTATATTTCATTAATCCCTTTGGTTGTCTCTTAAAAACCGAAATACACAGCTTTAGTAAAATCATTTACTAAGCCAAGCTTTTTGGATCCTAGAAGATAGTGGTGACCCTGACTAAAGCCACGAACGTAAAGATCCGAGATTTCCGTCCGCTCGCTTCGCATTTTATTCCACTAGTCTCAATTGAACCATTTAGTATCAACTCGTCGAAATCTATTCACAATACCTACGTGGTAATTCCTGCCTTTATTGAATAGGGCCTCGACGGGGTACTGCCCGCGGGATAGTAATAAAATGCAATTATGCCTGAATGTTGCCAATTTAATATTGGCTCATTTTGAGCCCCCTGGGGATCAGTTCACGCCCTAAATTAGGGATTATGCTCGAAGCTTGTAACTAGCTCTAATCAAGGGAGACTTCAATTCTTCGTTTAGTTTGTTAAAAAACACAAATTACATTTATTTTATTTTATTATTAATGCAAAAAGTAACTCTGTTTGTTACCTCGTCATATCTACACTGCTATTTCAATCTTTACCGTAAT
Organism: Agriopis marginaria; assembly: GCA_932305915.1. Lineage (NCBI taxonomy): Eukaryota > Metazoa > Arthropoda > Insecta > Lepidoptera > Geometridae > Agriopis > Agriopis marginaria. The sequence goes on from OW029933.1 coordinate 9,990,328, forward strand.
CTCAAGGACTTAAAAGTGATATCTTTATCTCGAAAAACAACTAAATAATTGCAGACAAACTGCGTCTGGCAGTTTATAAATCAAGGTACTGCAGGTGCAAAAACTTGCACTAATTTTGAATTGTGTAGCTTAAGATAAGGTAGTGGCTGGAAGCGAAAATCAAAGATAGGATGTTTAGCATGCCTCGGGAGAGCCTTCGTCCGGCAGTTATAAGATGTGATTGTGATAACGGTGACCTTTTATTTTAGAACAGTCTCAATAAAAACTAACACATAGAAGGCAACAAAATAAATAACAAAGAGTAAACCCACAGAGTGTATAAGAAGCATTTATTTCGTACTATCAATGTCCGGGAATCGGTCACGGCCTGTCAAATACGAGGGTTTGCTTTTAGCTGATTGTACGGCAGGGGCTGCACGTAGATGTATTCTTTGATTAGCTTGGGGTACTGCTTGCCCTTTAATTTGTATTTATTTCTTTTGTGTAAAGAAACGGGGGCCTTTGTGGCTGCAAGGGCTTCAAGTGGTCTGATCATACCGAATCGGGCTGGAGAAATTGGAGTGAATGCAATGGCAATTATGAGATTTGTGAGGGATCTAAGCTTTCTTGAAAACTAATCTTACTTCAGACTAATCTTGGGTTCTTTGTTACCTTTTCACGACCAAATGGCAAAATTTACAATGATTTAGTGTGCATCATATCACTTTATGCGTGAAGTGTATATTTTGCGGATAACGCCCTTAAGACGCTATTTTCCTACTTTTAGCAATTTCGGTCATTCTAGTTTAAGGGTGTCTACTTTCATGGTTAGCTTAAAATTATAAAAATGGTGTCATATCAAAATTTTATGTTATATCTAGGTATCCCAAAGACCGAAACACGATTAAGGACATTTCGCTCGATAGAAAAAAATATTAAAGTAACACTGATTTAAGCTTTTATCACTGTTTTTCGGATTCATTCAAATACCTATTTATTAAATTATGTCTATCGTAGACATGATCTTAATATACAGATTTCATAATTATAAAAGAAACAGCAAAGGTACATTTTACATTACAGTTAAGTATACCTTTAGAAAAATATGAGAAAAAAACAACAACAAAAACCGGACAAGTACGAGTAGGACTCGTGCTCTGAGGGTTCCGTTGGACAGAACCCTCAGAGCGCGAGTCCAAAAAAAACCTAAAGTTGAAATATTGAAAGACAAACTTAACTTTGTAGTTGACTATAAGGTTCTTCTATACATTCCAACTAAAAAATGTAAGTTTGTAATAGCAAAATAATATTTTTAAATGATATAACTTAAAATTTGTAACTTTCAGATTTATTCCTATATATGTGCTATGAGACCTTGCCTTTTACCAAATTTCATGATTCTAGGTTTACGGGAAGTACCCTATAGGTTTTGATTTCCCTGTGAAATCGCAAAATATGCGACATAAACGTTCATATCTTTTGATTGCGTTGACTTACAACTTTTATTTTTTTACAGCCGAAAGAAACCGTAGACCCGAGTATTTAGTATAAATTTCAACTTGATACCTTTACGCGTTCTTGAGAAAAAGGGTCTTGACAGACGGACAGACGGACAGACGGACAACGAAGTGATCCTATAAGGGTTCCGTTTTTTCCTTTTGAGGTACGGAACCCTAAAAATAGAAGTAGCGAAACGCACGACTGTGTGGAATCGCCATGGTTTTGCTCCGCTAAATGTGACTTTAATAATAAGCGCTGCTTAAAAGTGGGAAATCCTCTCCTTAATCTTTTAGAACATAGGCATTGACGTTTTAAATAAAATAAATAAATATTCGGGATATTTTTGCACACACGGCCATCTGACCCCAAACTAAGCAAAGCTTGTGATATGGCTGCCAGAGACTGACATAAATACATACATAGTTTTAAATACATACTTAAATAGATATGCAAGGTTAAACGAAATGGTGATTTAAAATTTTATAGCCCGTTGGTCGAGTTGGTAGTGAACCTGCCTTCTGAGCTTGGGGGCGTGGGTTCGATTCCCACCTAGGACAAACATTTGTGTGATGAACATTTGTGTTTGTTCTATATCTGGGTGTTAATATCTATTTAAGTATGTATTTAAACCTATATATGTACATATATCAGTCTCTGGAAGCCATATCACAAGCTTTGCTTAGTTTGGGGTCAGATGACCGTGTGTGCAAAAATGTCCCGAATATTTTATTTAAAAAATATTTTATACTTGTGTATGGACAAGTACGCTGCGAACGTCCATCTTTAGCTGTTTTGCTGCTGACACGAACATTTATCCATTATTATTTTTTCTTAAACATCTGTGATTTCACACTCAAAACGGCCAAAAGTGCAATTAACTGTATTTCTATAAACGGAGAGGACAGCCGTTGGGCATTAACACCCCATGTTACAGAGGGCAGCACATATGCTGTTTAATGGCGTCACTTTTGATTCGCACCATTAAATGTGTAGACCGTGGCGTGGCATGTTTGCGTGAAATTGGCGTTTGAACCAAAAATAGAAGTTAGGAGGTCCGGGACCCGGGACATAAAAATGTGGTCTCTTTTGTATTTTTTTTTTATGTTGCCTAGAAAAGTTTGCATATAGCGATAAAGCTGCCAATTGTTTTAATAGTTTTAAAGTGTTTTTGTCCTTTATACGTTACTAGCTGCGCCCCGCTGTTTCACCCGCGTAGTGATGAAAAATGGTGATGATGATAATCAAAAGTATCCTATGTCCGTCTCCTGGTTCTAAGCTAACTCCCCACCAATTTCTAGCCAAATCGGTTCAGCCGTTCTTAGTAGATTTCCGGTGTTAACATATATCTATCTGAGTTTTAATAAAAAAAGAGAGTAATTAGAGTTATCTAAAACTGCTGTTCATCATTTTGTCGAGTGTCAATGGCCGTTTTCTATGGAACAGCTGATATTTTTTTAGCATAGATGTAAAAAAACATAGATGTGGATCATTACCATATTAATTAATTACAAACAAATTTAGATTAGTAACAGACGCGTGCCGCAAATGGGATTTGTGGAAATGAAATCCATAACCAAATATTAAATTCCTTAGTTTTAATAGGGCAAACGTATACATCATACAAACCGACGGGCGGAATCCCATTTTCTAAATGCATTTAAGCCCAATAAAAGGGGATTTTCCCTCGCCACCCCGTCCTAATCAAATAGTTCGTACGGAGTTATTTATGGGAATACAGGGGGTTGTAATAAGATGTGGGGCACTTTGCACCCTTCTTGTCATCAGGAGTCGCACTCGCCACTGTAAATAACGCTAATAAGAATTTTATAAGAAGTACCTACTGCTACTGGATATTTTGGGGAGGGTGAACGCATTATACTTAAGCCGCTTGTACACTAGGTGACGCAAGTCTGCGACTCGAGTAGCGTTGCGACTTGCATAGGCAAAATCGGCACACGCTTGTAATGCACAAGGCGCACAAGGGGCGGGATGCGCAATATTTGCAATTAGAGCCTGTTTTTTTTTAAGGATTCTACTTTTGGACAATTATTTTGTTTTGTTCAAGTTTTTGTAAAATACGCGTACTGTAAATTGTCGCGTGGTCCGTCGTCATTTTATGTACACCCATATTGATACTTAATGCAAACGTGCCTTGTCTTCTAAGTCTGCGTGCTTTATCTTCGAACGCATCTTCGCTTACCATGACGTGGGTTAATATTACACGCGATTAAAAAATTATGCTGAAAAGTTGCGATGCTACTCGAGTCGCGCCGCGCGCCGACTTGCCGATGCTTTGGGTGCCTTCGTGTACGAGCGGCTTTACTGATGTTGCCTGCCTGATTTATTTACAGGGTGACTTAATTAAAGATAAAGTAGAAATTAAATCTATTTTGCACTGTTTGCTAACCTCATTTATTTTGACGTTTTATTTTTAAAAAAAATTGCGACTCTGTTAGGTAAAACTTTTTCCTCGTAAGTTGATTAAACTCATTTGGCTCTACAATCTTGTGAATTGTACTTCTGTTTTTATGTCTAGATTCCCAACTTCACTCAATAGGAAGAACTAATGAGACCTAAAGAAACTAGACTGTCCCTAATGAGGGACGAATTCCATATAAGAAACGCGTCCGGTACGATGCGTCATACAAACTAAGAGAAACATGTATGGAACCGGTAAAATTACTTCGCCTTCAAGAGCCTTGTTAAATGGATGTATGGCATGTTATAAAAGGATTTTACTAATAGTTTTGCAACTACATGTTGGTGCATATCAGTTAATTATATTGCAATTCTATCAAGAATTTTAATTGTCTAGTAGACTTTTGTGATAGATATACAACATAGATATACTAGATAGACATAGATCAGTTTTTAATTCAAGATAGGCTTACGCTTGTATGTCCACATAATGCCTAGGACTGCCTAATAGAAAAAGGAGAGCAGATAAGTGCTACTTTCCAAAAATAGAAGGATTTCTGAAAGATAAAAAGGACATACTGAAAAAAAAAACCTGCAGTAACACAAATCTATTGTTCGTTCGTGAAATAAAAACGTACGGACCCTGGAATCGATTAGCACCGGACTGCGGCAGATGGCATTGCAAGAGGCGTATACCATATACCCTGCAGTGTGATAAGGATGGTACAACCTTTCTTATCCCATAGGTGGGTGTAGACGTGAGAGAAACTACCAAGTGAACCGTTCCGTGCGTTGTGTTGGTCAAAGTACAAGAGATGTTCACACAAAATTTAAAAAAGAAGAACATTCGGTAGATGAACGAGGATGGTCGGACAATTTGTAGAAAAGAAGGACATGTCTTTCATTTGGGGATACCATATGGCATCCCTACTGTTGCAAAGACGTGGACTAGTATGGAGAACGGTTACCTAGAAGGAACCTCCTCTAGATTTGAAAACATATTATTCTTTTCGGGGAATACAGATCAGTTTCATAGGTCCGATTACTGATAAAAACCGTCAGAATTGGCGTCAAAAAGCGAAGTGCATAAAATCAACCGAGATTGCCTCCACACATTTTGACGGTTGACTGAGTGTTAAATTCGAATAAAATGTCGCCGTAAAAGTGTTGCTAATCTCATGTTGGATGGCGGTCACGTGCGCCCGTAACGGCAAACGCGAAGAGTGGCTTACGAAGTTCGCCACGAACGGAGCACTAGAATGCCCGAGATTGCTCCATCCAGAGAATGCGTTTTGAAATTCGGATTTGGAACACGCCAGCACTTCACGGCCATTCCGCTAGTGAGTGCATTTTAAAGTTTGCGTGCTAAAATAGTTTATGCCTTGGTTACTATAATATCTTTCCAACAAAACGTTAAATGTGAGCTGAATTCAGCAAAAGGTACGATCAAATAGATGCTACAAAAAAGCCCGAAAAGCTACCGACTGAGCCAAAGTTACCGACATAGCTCAAAGGATTAGTGGCTGAAGTGGCAGGGGGCCGGCCACATTGCCCAAAGAACCGATGACCGATGGACGAATTCTAAAGTGGAGACCACGTTTAGGCAAACGTAGTGTAGGACACCCTGTGGCCAGGTGGAGTGACGACCTACGTAAAACGGCGGGTAAAATCTTGATGCAAAAAACTGCCGACCGAGCTCAGTGGTGCATTAGGAGAGGCCTATGTCCAGCAGTGGACAGTTAAAGGCTGACGGTGATGATGAGAAGCAAAAAATTATTTTCGGGGTTTCTTTTCATATCAATATATTTTTTCGATATATTTATTTTACAATTCATTTCCATATTGTTTCCCACCCGACTTCAAAATCCGTATAAAAATATTATTTTGTTCTTTATAGTGGTATATTACTCAGAATGTTTGTGTCATTTGGTTTTTTAAAGTAGTTTTTTTTTTTAAGATAAATTATTTTAAAATTTGTTGCGTAATATGATCTATGACAGTGGAATGCTTAAACCTTCTTTAACTCGGTTCGGGGCGAACTACCAGTTTATTTATAGATACGATTACACATGCATGAATAACTCTTTGTTTTGAATACCTAGATGTACCTTATAACTTACTGACGTGTAAATTTTAAAATTTTTGAATAAAGAATCTGTATCTGTATCTGACTCGAACAAAGTGCGTCAACAAAAGTAATGTAGTTAGAGTTATTTTCTATCGCGAAAATCGTAGGCGCTCGAGCAAAATTATCCATATTATTCGAGCTAGTTTAAAAACTACTAAGCCATATTTAACGAAATTTTTGTGGGACCACCTCGAAAGTTTAATTTAAAAAAACGTACCGAATTGAGAACCTTCTTCCTTTTGGAAGTCGGTTAAAATACAAGATAATCATCACTGGATTGTCATGAAACTTACCGGTGAATCTGAAACAGTAGCGCATTGTTCACGGGAATTAGGACAGCATTGCTAAATTGTTATGAATCGGAAATGTTCGAAAGCTAGGCGAGCGAGTATCGTATTTCATGTAGGGTTGCTAAGACACAAGCGCTCGAAATTAAAATAAAACAGATGTAAAAATATAATAGAAAAAAAAGGGGAAAACACAATTAGTTTTTGAACCTTTACCTTTCACCTCCCGGCTCCATCTTCAGATCCTCGGGACCAAGTGTAATGTATGAGACTCGTTATTCAAACCAAGTGAGTCGTAACTCGAGGGGTTTACTAGTAGACTTTGTAGAGTTGCACTATCCATCTTCTGTCTCCACCATCAGATCAGTTCGATGTGATTGGTGTTGCTGTTATGCTGATTCCCTCTTTTTAGATAGGTAATCAGGTGGCTCAATCACGAAGCTTTTATCTTTCTTTGATACGATTCCTCCATCAAACCTGGCTCTATTGTAAAGCGTTTGGGCCTCTTTGTTGCGATTCCTCCATCAAACCTGGCTCTTATCATGAATCTTTTGGCCCTTTGATGCGATCCCTCCATCAAACCTGGCTATATTATGAAGCTTTTGGCCCTCTTTGATACGATTCCTCCTTCAAACCTGGCTCTATCATGCATATTTTGGCCCTTTGATACGATTCATCCATCAAACCTGGCTCTATCATGCATCGTTTGACCCTTTGATACGATTCCTCCATCAAACTTGGCTCTATCATCAAGCTTTTGGCCTTCTTTGGTACGATTCCTCCATCAACCTTGGCTCTATCATAATGCTTTTGGCCCTCTTTGATACGATTCCTCCATCAAACCTGGCTCTATCATGAAGCTTTTGGCCCTCTTTGATACAACTCCTATCCTCCGCTAGCTCACATTCGTAATGCTCGATTGTATGACAACCCTAAAAAGCACGGAACATATTAATAAACTATTTGCCAATAGCCTGTTACTGAACATGCGGATATCACCGAAGTTAATCGAGTTTAGTGGCCTGTTAAATTCTGTTGCGGGCTGTATCGATAGCAATGCCAGTATTCAAGCAAATTGTTGTGAAAGAGAATTTTTGGTAAGAAATTTTGGCAAATAGATTCGATTATTTATTGACTACTATTACTATTACCTACTACGTGGTCTCTCACTATGGGCCTCATAAACAAGGTCAAAGTCGCACAACGACCTATGCAGCTATGCTCAGGGTTTCTCTACGAGATCGAATCAGAAACGAGGAGATCCGTAGACGTACGAAAGTTACCGACATAGCCAAACCGGATTAGCAAGTTGAAGTGGTAGTGGGCAGGGCATATATCACGCAGAACAGATGGCCGATGGGGCCGAAAGGTTCTGCAATGGAGACTACGGACCGATAAGCGCAGCGTAGGACGTCCTTCCACAAGATGGACAGACGACCTAAAAGAGACCGTAGGGAAACGCTGGATGCAGGCCGTTTCCAACCGGCCCTTTTGGAGATCGATGGGGGGAGGCCTATATCCAGCAGTGGACGTCCTATGGCTGAAATTCTATTTAGTAAAATTGACGAATTGATTTGTAACTTTGGAAGTACATATATGTAATCCGGATGGCAGCACAATAATTCGGTACCATGGAACTGATCTGGTGATGAAGCAAGAAGGTGGATACTGGAACTCTACAACGAAATTTATTTGACAAGTGTCTATTTAAATTTTTGAAACTATAACAATTTATTTGTAGGTACTTTTACTCCAAGTTTTACTACAAAACATTTTATATATTTAAAACTGGTTGGATAAGCAATGTAAATTCTAATTTTAGGGGTCCGCGGTTTTATGCTATCATTAATCAAGAATTCCGACCCTTCTTGTCAAGTTTGACGTATGACGTAATTTTTATTATGTACCTAACCTACCTCATGTTTAATGTATCATGTAGGGCGCGCACGATGCAAGTCGAGGGCGCATTTTCAAAAATATATTACACTAATATAATAAATGGAAATGTGTGTAAGTGTGTTTGTCCGCACTGAATTCCGTAAAAGCTGAACGGATTTCAATATCTGTAGTCTATAATATACCCTGGATTAACAAACTATATTCCCCAGAATTTTTTGCCGAAGAACCATAGTCACCGACATTAGCTGCTAAGATTTGCAAAGTTAGTGGCAATGGGAAGGCCACATCGCTCGAAGAACCGATTACCAATGGGTATGATAGGTTCTTGAGTGGACACCATGAACTAGAAGATGCAGCGTAGGTAGGCCTCCCACTAGATGGACCGACAACATCGTGTGATAAAGATAAAGATTATTTATTTGCACAAAACACTGTGAAATTTGCACAAAATGTGAGTCGCGGGCATCCAGTGGATACAGATGCTAGGCCTTAGTTCAGTGTGGCGTGCTAAAAGGAGGCCTTTGTTCAGCCGGGAACGTCTTATAGCTGATGATGATGATGATTTTCCACAGACCATGCATTTTTTCAATGCCACACAGAATTTTCATCTTCGACAGTTCAAAACTCTGCGCAGCAATGCATTGCGCTGGTCACCGGTAAACATAATCTAATATTAATGAAAAGGATCGTTTATGCCACAGACTCATCTGTCACCTTGTTTAGAGCCATTTCTCTAAGGTACTCTATGAACCCACGTTTTCTTTTCACAGCATTCTAACCCTTATATTAGCACGCTTTAAAGTTACGTTTCTGTTGTAAATTTTGTCAAATGACCATCGGTGTGAAGACCCCAATTAAAAGGGTCATTAAAGTGTCGCTGGCGAGACGAGGCTCAAATTTAAATTGCAAGTGTCATCGGACTCTAATTACCAGTGCTTCGGTGTATTGTGTGTGATTCGCAGTATTTATGGATGTAAGTAGACCTACAACCCTAATTGACAAAATACAAGCTAAAACTAAAACTACAAATACAGTTAGACTGCCCATAGACCGTTGAAGGTCTAAAGACAATCCAAATGCTCAAGCCCACTACCAGTTGGCAGCGTACCCAGCATGCTGGCGGCATTACGACGTTGAATGGCAATGCTTATGCGTAGCTTAAATTCTTCTGCATGCTGCAGCAGTGACTTATATGATAAGGACAGGTCGTATGAACTTTTCCAATGGTACCAACTCAGTGGTGCTAAAGTTATGTGATTAGGGTGCTAAACAAGTATCTATACTGCGCTTCTGGAAAGCAAACATAAATAAGCAGATATTATATTTTATACAAACACGTATAGGCTCATAACGATGCGTGCTGTTAGAGTTGTTGAGATTTCGACGGTGGTAATTTTTAAGTATTTAGTATGCTAAATACTTAATAATTACCGCTTAATTGGGACAAAATCTTGGGATCATCTCTCTTGATATTTGGCTCTGTGCGCTGCAAAAATATTTTTCTAGCTTTTGTTCTTATGATCTTCGCATTTTGGTCGTTATTTTTTGTGTTGCCAGTTTGTTTTAGTTATCGCAATGGCTCGCCTCCAAAATTAACACAAGACAAAATGAGTTTTTTTTTAACTGTTTTTCGACCGAATTTACGTGTCACCGCTTTCGAACAAAAGTTTAGTTTAGATCATGGTTCGAAACGAGATCATTAGTGGCATTGAAGAACAGTCAAATATTGTTTTAAACGATATATGTATGTATAACAGTCTCTGGCAGCCATATCACAAGCTTTGCTTAGATTAGGGTTTTTGAGATATGGACACTCGATTTGAAAAATTTAAACAAGAACCCAAAAACGAAATAAAATTGGTTGAACTCATTCATCATTATCATCATCATTTCAGCCGTTGGACGTCCACTGTTGGCCATAGGCCTCCCCCATCGATCTCCAAAAGGGCCGGTTGGAAGCGGCCTGCATCCAGCGTTTCCCTGCGGTATCTTTTAGGTCGTCTGTCCATCTTGTGGGTGGACGTCCTACGATGCGCTTACCGGTCCGTGAACTCATTATTCGCACCTTATTCGCAGCCAGACATAATTTCACCATGATGAACTGTCGAAAAACGTGCTTGTGTCACTTTATGGTTCTAAATAAAGGAAACACACTGTAATAAAGATTGGCTTCTTAAAAATTCTTACCAAATAAACAAAATACATTTTGATACAACCAAGTTGCACTTTATTAATACGAGGGCCCAACCCTCACAATATAGTGGGATGATATACAATATTAGTTCTGAAGATATTTTCTACCCTTGGGACCCTTTTCGATACATATTTGTTGACATACGAAAAACCAAACTCGGGGCATCGTAACCCCACAAGTAAACACAATGAATAAACTACACTAAATTCATATTTTCTAATCTTACTGCAAAGTAAGGTATAGCTGAAATAATAGAAGATATATTGTGTAAATATTAAAGAGGGGGAGTTAGGGGGAGTTTGTAATAACAGGCAGCTGGACGGAAGCAAACACAATTGGCACAAAAGCTCACAAAAGTAATAAAAGAAATGTGCGTTCGATTATTAGGAGAGAGAGAATGACGTTTGCAATCTGCCTTCTAAGGGTTCCAATATTCATATAGAAAATTAATGAAAAGGAAATCATTCGTCTGTATAGGTAGATGTTATTAAAATATGTGCTACTTACATTGACTTATATAGTAGGGACGGGATTAATAAAATGCTACCAATCTGGGTGTCTTTTAGTCGCGAGTGAATCGATTTTTCTAGGCACTCGTGCTCCATCACAGATTCTTGCATCACTAACATTAGGCGAAGTGGCGGTAAAACGTAAACCTTTTATTAACTTTTCAAAAATTACTGGTGGTAAGGTAAAAAGTATATTGCGCACCAGTCGCTTGCTACCTTCGTTGGTGCGCGGTCGTTGCGTGACACGGCATTTTATAATAGCAAGCATTTTTACGATGCGGCGAGTTAGTAAAGATTTAGACAGACGGCGCACATTTTTCAAGTAGTAAACATGTTCCGATCATCTTGTCTTGTTGTTTGTAGTCTATGGATACTTAGGACATAGTGTTTAGCAGATGGACTTTACTCATATGCCATAGTTCAACGTGATTTCATTATGGCCACTAAGTAGGTCATGTAGCACAAAAATGGTAAACGGCCTATATTACATTCTAAGTTAGAGGCATATCACATTGGTCAGAGAGGCCACTAAAAGGCCCACATTCTATGTCAAACCCCTGATGTGAACGAGCCACAGCTGAGCGCTCAAGCTTACCTACTTACCTAAAATCGAGCAGTAAAGACAAATCGATAGAATAATAACACTCCATGCACCTCAACTTCGATAGTCCGATCATATTTTTGGACTTCTGTAATTGTGTGCATACACTGCTCGGCGATTGAATAACTGACAAAAGCAGTACCTACGTGATGTAGGAATCTACATAATTATAATAGATATATGTATTTTGAAGAAAATATTTTACTGGAAATTTTATAAACGGAATTTGCTGTCTTATATTCCAAGCTTATGAAATATTTTCTTCAAATTTATATGGGACCACTCTTGAGTAATATTATATTGCCTATTCAATAAAAAAAAACTTAAATCGGTTCACAATTGGCGCTTTACATTTAAAAAAAAATACAGTCGAATTGAGTACCTCTTTTTTGTAGTCGATTGAATACCTACCAGTACAACAAAATAACTTTGAGATAATAAAATTTGTTTAGATTTATATTATTTTGTGTAGATTTGGTAATCGCACTATTTCTACACTGTGGCAGTAAACGTGCGAAGCTTATCTGCCCATCGCGTGGATCGCAAAAAGAGCATTTGCACGCGAGGATTATAGCTGGATCATGGGAGCTCACGCCCGTGACTGTCGAACATTGGGTTTGTTTGAACAATGTCCTACACTAGTTTCACTGTTTTGGTTCACTTACTATTAGTTCACTGTTCACTACGCTAAGGGTTTGTTTCAGAATGTGCTATTAAAGTACCTAGTTGCTAACCATCAAACCATAGTAGTTATTGTTTTTTTTTTTTTTTTTACTATAGTCTTGCTTTTGACCGCCAACTCGACTGATGATAAGCGATGATGCGTCTACGGTAGAGCACGCTTGTCTTGAAGAAACCGATTCACTCGTGATTTGAAGACAGATTGTAACTATCGGAGAACACCCATTCAGGCAACGCATTCCACAGACTAACAGTTCGCATAATGAAAGTGTTGTGTTTTGTGTTATGTGATATAAACACTGTTTTAAACTATCACGGTTGTTACTAAAGTTATATGATTATTTACGGGATATTTACCGTAGTAAGGTTGTGGAATGAGCTCCCGATATTTCGCCGCAGCTACATGCACCATGTTCACGAAAAGACTGAAGAATGCGGTTGGTTGGTCGAACAGTTTAAAAGTTAGGTGCAGACATAACGATCTACCCTCTTTCTTAGTATTTTTCTACGGTTATCACTGGAACTCGAACTCTACCTAAAGGTACCCAAGATTTGTATTACGTACAAATCTTGGTCTCTATAAAAGTAGGTTTTTTATTTTATTTTAAAAAAAATTAGGAATCACAAAGGTACATCTGCCTGCTTAAAGTACCTTGTCAAACGTCCCAATCTCCAATGGTCCCAATCGAACATAAAATATTTTTTATTCCCTTTGCATCTGAAATGTCAAATACGCCTATCATAAATTTTATGGCTGGGCATAAAAATAGTAGCTGTCATAGACTGAACGACATAATTTTTCTCAATTCAAATGCGTGGCCCTTCTGTAGGTTTCTTTGATAAGTTCCCAGCCATAAAACAATGCAAAATAAATATATTTTGAAGGAGAAATCATTGGAGCGTAGTATTTGGTGACACATTTTCCTTAACACATCAGTGCTCACCTTTAGAAGTACTCGTAAGTCGTATAAGTCTTAAAGCGCCTTTTTTATTTGCTAGTTAAACGACTTATAATTTTTCTACTGAATTCGTTGACACAATCCTTTTTTTTGTCATGTTTTTGTATATATTTCAAAAACCTCCGATTCAATAGCAGTGAAAAGAATATGGGACCACACCTATGATTTATGGCCTACCTAATAAAAAAGGATTCATCAAAAACAATTCTATATTGGTGGAGTAATCGCGTAACAAACATTTAAAAAAAACATACAGTCGAATTGAAAACCTCGTCCTCTTTGAAGTCGGTTAAAAAGGATTGAGTTTACTACATGAAACGAAGGCAATTCTTTTTCATGTCACCTTGTAATTTAATTAATAGGTTTGCACTTGACTGCCACCTCGCTTGATGTTAAGCGATGATGGTGGTCTACGATGGAGCACGCTTGCCCAGAAGAAACCGATTCACTTGCGATTTAAAGACACCCAAATTGTAACTAACTGATTTTGATAAAACCCTGCTGAGAAGGGACCCTTTGCCATTAATGTTTTCTTGTATAATGGTTTGTTTATTTATATATTTAATGATTTTGTGTCAATTAAATATATTTCTCTAACAATTTTTATTGACAAATTTTCGTATTTATTATTATTATACAAGACTGGTTGTGCCCCTCGGTTTTACCCCCGTGGTTCACTCCGTATATCATCAGCTATCTGCCAGTGAAAATCCCGTCAATCGGAAATCGGTCCGGTCCGGTCAAATCAGTCTAGTCACAAGGGAACATAATTATATACACACACATCGCCTTTTATATACGGGGTGTAAGGGGAAAACTCTCGAAGCCAAAAGAAGGTAATTGTACTCATCATTATGAACAACTTTTACTATGGGTCCAGCCCTGAAATAGCGAAAAAATATATCAGCTGTTCTACAGAAAACGGTAATTGACACTTGACAAAATGTATGGAACAGCTGATATTTTTTTTGCGATTTCAGGGTTGGTCCCATACTAAAAGTGGTTCATAATGATAAGAACAATTGCCTTCTTTTGGCTTCGAGAGTGTTCCCCTTACACCCTGCATAAGAAGATGGCATACTGATAAAATTCATTTTTGAAAATGTATCCGCCGTTTAAAATATCGTCCCTATATAATTATTTAGCAAAGCCCTACCACCTGGCCAACACTTCATTGAATCAACAATCACCCCTATAATAATTTCACGCTTCCAAATAGACCGGAACGATTACTTTCATTTGCTCTCATATTGTTACGGCATTAAATGGACCGTACATCAAGACCGGGACCCCATGGCCATTATTCCTCTGCCGAAATATATTTTACCGAGAGCACTTAACGCGAAAACGCACTTATTTTCGATTGATTGCTTATACCTTATACCAGATCAGATAAACGATGGAGATATGCTTTGGCACAATTATAGTTCGTGTCTATCACTTTTTAGGGTTTCCTATCCAAAGGGTAACAACGGGGCCCTATTACTAAGCCTACGATGTCTGTCTATCCGTCCGTCCATCTGTTCTACCTTTAAACGGGTGTATCTTTCGAACCGTAATACATAACCAGTTGAAATTTTCACGGAATATGTAATGTGACGGTAGATTAACTAAGAAATAATAATAAAGTCTGTCAGACGTGATGTTATCTTTTTGTACTTCTTTTTGTATTTTGTGGTGGTACGGAACTCTCAGTGCGCCAGCCCAACTCGCACTTGGGCGGTTTATTATATTTTATTATATCGCTAAACCGCTTACCGTTAAAACTGTAAGTAAAGCACACTTACTATTTTTTACGCACACCAAGAAACTTGCAGCAACAACAATCAACTAATTATTAATCCACATTAAAAAAGGCTGCAAGGTCGTATGTACATGTCTGTACGAGTACGAATAAAGACACCAAGCCTGATTTAGGCTTGATGTGTGTGCACCCGCAACGCCACCTTACCATATCTTGTTTTATTATCTTGTTTGTCGGATCTGAGCCGTATACCTATATCCCACTTGATCACTGAGCGATTAAAGGAGATTGCTTACGGAACTTCGTTTTCGGTTGTTGAATTCCTTTTTACTCAATTAGGACTTTGTTCTGTTGTCTGTTGCTAAGAAGATATTTCAACCTTGACTTGACTTGGATTATTGGGTTTCTTATCGTTTTTTCTCAATACTCATTCTAATAATTTTAAGAGCCTTGGGTCGTACATTGATTTTTAATTTAAAGTAATCTAAAAAACAACCAAAATATTTATTTTGTGGGATCACTTCTAATGATTTATCTACGTAATAAAAGAAAGAACCACGCAAATTGGTTTACAAATGTCGGAGTAATTGGCGTACATAAACATAAAAATTATATAAACAATAACTATATATAGAATTGAGAACCTCTATCCTTTTTTGAAGCCAGTTAAACATATGAATTAATTGCTACACCTACTTTCAAAAATATTCAGTCTCGTCACGCCCATCTGTCATTTCGCAATGTCAGCACCATATAAGCCGTTTAGTGCTACATAAATCATCAAGCCAATATCTTAGAAATCATTCCCAAAATACAGTGTAAACTTTATATAGCCACACTGGATTTAACCAAAAAACTCAATGTCTATACGATGACACTCTCTATGTAGATTCACACCCACTCTAAATAACGATAACAATACGTCATTATTAATCAATAAACAGTACTTTTAAACACCTCGTATTTACCTTGTATTTACCTCGTCTGTCGGCATCATACTTAGACGAAGATGAAAGACTATACGCCATAAGCGTTGTTATTTGAATCTTTGTTGTTTGTAAATTTAATACTTTACTAGTAAATACATATTATGATTAGTAAAATAATATTGATTTTTCTTCTCTCCAATTAACAACAACTCATAATAATGCCATAAAAGGGCAGTTCCTTGAATGTCGCTATACGGGGTGTAAGGGGAACACTCTCGAAGCCAAAAGAAGGTAATTGTACTCATCATTATGAACCACTTTTAGTATGGGACCAACCCCTGAAATCGCGAAAAAATATCAGCTGTTCTATAGAAAACGGTCATTGACACTCGACAAAATGTATGGAACAGCAGATTTTTTTTTCGTGATTTCTGTGTTGGTTCCATACTAAAAGTGGTTCATAATGATGAGTACAATTACCTTTTTTTTGGCTTCGAGAGTGTTCCCCTTACACCCTGTATAGAGTTTACATTGTAGTTGAAATGTCACTTTATAGATCTACACTAATAAGGTATTTGCAGCATCATCAGTGTCCTTACTAATGTAATTACTGGTGATTAGTAAGCTGATATACTCTTCGATAATAGCATACCATATAGACCCAATCAAGCGAGCCTTGTATCAAGTTGATCATAATTAATCAGTGCAGAGAGCTAATCCACTCATGTAAGCAGTTCTTCGTACTATCTCAATAACTCTACTTCAAGCATTGAAGCGTAATTTGTTATGTCCGTATTGTCCGTATATTTTGTACAGGTCAATTCTTCTATTCGGATATATTGGCAGTTGTACGAGTAATATGTGATATTAGTAGGAAAATAGTAATTAATTAACTACTTAACGATGATATCGCTAATGAGTAGATACTGCAAGGTAGGAAAGAACGATAACGATAACATAACGATAACGATATTTTCTTTACAGCAAAGTGCGTAAGTGACGGGATTGCCCGATAGATGGCGGGCGTTCTTTATCACATACAATGTGGTGCCACCTTTTGTCGAGTAGCTAAAGCAGACCTATGAGAGTTGAACATTGGTTACAGCAAACAATATGGCGCTTTCCTATCTTGAATATTTTAGTATTCAATAAAAGATGTGTCACTAGTGTGTACACTTGGAAGTCACTAATCAGTTGGTTATGCCCATGATACCTACTACCCAAAGGGACGGAACGCTTCAAACAGAAAAAACGAGCAGAGCGAGAGGTACCACGTTTAGCCATTTGTCCCTTTCTAGTGTTGGTTGACATAATCACTGATACTAATTCCTCATTACTTTTCATACTTTGAAGCGTTCCGTCCCTTTGGGTCACCTTTGGGTAGTAGGTATCATGGTTATGCCATATTATGTCTTTAGTCTGCTGTACATACTGTCAGAGTGCCTTCACTTTTATATTAACAATCAAAATAAGCCTACTGCAAAATGGAATATGATTTTCACTGTGCACTAAGTAACTTAAATGAATTTTTTTACCCTATCCCAGAGCTATATACGATAGGACATGTACTGTAGATGTTAGACTATGTAGAGACTTCAAATACCGTAACAAAAATTAAAATCACACTTTTACGCTTTCATCATCGTAATTGGCTTTTACTTTATGCCAAAAAAGCAAACGTAACAAACACCAGAGGCATCACAAATACGTTTTTTTTAAGATTCTGTTAACTCGCATTTTGAAGAGCCCCATGTTGCAGCTTCTCGGAAATAATGCGAATTTTTGCAGGTAAGTGTATGGCAAGAAAAATCGAGTTCAGTTCATTAAACCCACTGCAGGGCATAATTAAGCCTCCTTGTTTAGAGCTTATCTTGACTATGTATTTCCGCATTTTTTTTTTCTGTTACCGCTGTTCTTTCAGGGCTACGCTTACTTCGCGTGGTCACCATTCCGCCAGATACCTACTCCACCAGCTCTAAGAGCTTCCACAAGAGCTTTCACCGCATCTAGCCAAGGCTAGATGCGATGAAAGCTCTTGTGTCCTGCCCAATTGTGGTTTAACTCTTTGACGGTTTACCTTACTACAATTCTAGGTAACGATTTTTTTATAGCTACCCGCGTTGTTAAGATTTACTTAATACTAAACTAGAAAATATAGTAACTATTGTACAGAATAAATAAATTCAGTCTCAACATTGAATACATATTGCATTTCCAACACATTCATAGTAGTCTAAAGTCCAGTATCAGTTCTATTTCAATACCATTCAAGAAGGCACGAGTAAACGTCTGCTTCCGGATCAACGAGAAAATATAAGGATAGAGGAAAGCTCCTGTTGCACTTATCAGCTCTTACGTTTCGTTTTACGTCCTACTTAACGTTCTATTTTACGTTCCATTCTATATAATAACATGTTCTCATATCAAAACTCCATATCGGCCATTGTCGACCACTTTAGGAGACTCCGTAATTAGGGTTGTCGAAGCAAAATTGAGGATTTAGCAAAAATCTTAATAGGGGTTTTATGCGTTTGGGATGGGAAAGATTAGTTGGGTTGGCTTAACTTTCGGCTGATGTGTTTTTCAGCTATTTTGAAGGGGGTCGAGTAGCTAGTTGATAATGAATATCGTCGTAAAATTCCTGTTATTTATTGATATTTTTTTAACAGAAAATTCATTTTATATTGCTGTGCAGCTAGAATGGAAAATTACTAGTTGTATTCCACAGTTTTCTACCTACCATTTTTCAGGATAAAAAAAAGTTTATATTTTAGCTCGTTATAACATGCTGGTAGTATTTTGCCAAAAAATATATTAATACCAATTTTAGACGTTTAATTAGTTGTAAAAAGGTAAGAAACAGGTAGAGAAAATAGATATGGTTATTTTGGGATTTATAATAAAACCAGTTGCGCCCCGCGGTTTCACCCTCGTGGACATTCCTTCTCGAGCTGTACGTGTTTCTGGTATAAAAATTATTCTATGTCACTCTTCAGCCCTTAAAATATCTAAACAAAAAATCACGTCGATCAATTGCTCTATTGCTGCGGGAAAGAGGAATGGACAAATCAACAAACAACACATTTTCGCTAGTATGACAGTGAAAGTAGGATAAAGTCCATAACTTAATTTGACAGCCCTACGTCTAATGGATTTACCTGCAACATTGGCCCTGCGATCACTTGGCTCAAGTAGAAAATGCATTGCCGATAACCGAGCGTTGTTTACTTCAATACTTTCCTATTTTTCGGTTGCATGGTCTCTCCGAACAGTTTTAAAGCTTTTATCCGATAAACGCTTTGGAGTAAGCACCTTTTAGTACTGAAAATGTTGCTGGAAACTGTATTCATTACTGAATTCGTTTTATAAATCCGTCTTTGAATTGAGCTTTATGATTTTAGCGGCGTAAAGAAATTTAGGTATGTTCAGTCAAAGTAAGCTGCCACCTTCAACTTGTGAATGATCACCTTGTAACTAATTAAATAAGTGATTTTAACCGTCATCAAAAAAATAGGTTCTCGGTTTTACCGTATTTTTTTTGTGTATGTTACGCGATATCTTTGCCTATCGTGAACTGATTTTAATGTAATTTTTTTAATAATTTGACTATAATTATATCGATTATCGATTGTTATCTTTTTTACAAGCTTTTATTTAATGTGCTATATTTGTTAGTTTGTTTTGGATCAAATCTGGCAAGCTGATTTAGAATCAATTCCTCCTAAGCGATTTTGCCTACACCTGTAGTTACGGTGACAATACAATATACAAATAGCAGCTGTAACACAGGTCTTCCTAGAGCAGCTGCTTACGACACACCTACAGGGTACTTAAACCTATTAATAATTATGGAGTACTGCTCTCACCTTTGGGATGGATCAGCTAAGTACCAGCTTGAGGCATTGGAATCTATAGAGAAACGGGCCAAGAAGCTCATCAGCAATGAATCCTTAGTTCGGGCTAAGCTTCTTAGTCTTGAGCATCGACGTAAAGTTACTAGTCTATCAGTTTTTTTATCGGATACATTTCGGAGAGTGTGCATCGGATCTGCACGATCTAATTCCCTCCTGCCCATTTTTCTATCGGACTGCCAGAGCGGGCACAAAAAATCGTCACCGCTTTATGGATGATATTCCGAGAACCCGTACGAAGCGCTTTGATTCCACATTTATTATGCGAACTGCTAGTCTGTGGAATTCGCTGCCTGAATGGGTGTTCCCCGATGGTTACAATCTGGGTGTCTTCAAATTACGAGTGAATCGGTTCCTTCTAGGCAAGCGTGCTCCAACGTAGACCGCATCATCGCTTAACATCAGGCGTGGTGGTGGTCAAACGCAAGCCTATTATTTATAAAAAAAAAACAAAACAAAAGATGGTTTCGATTGAAATTTGAAAGAGAGAAAAAGACAAAACACGGCGTAAATATTCCAAGACTACTCCACGTTTATTAATAAGGGGGCTAATGAATTGTTAATTTTCATGTTAAAAAGTTAGGTTAATATGTATTGTTAAATTATAAATAATCATCATCATTATCAGCCAGAAGACGTCAACTGCTGAACATAGGCCTCCCTCTTCAAATTATAAATATTAATGAATAAATGAATTGAAACGAAAATATAAAAAAAAAATATTGTTCATAAATATGGGTGCAGAAAAAAAAAATTAACCTTGCCTGCTGCTTTAGCGTTAGCTGTGATGCTGCAGGCAGTGTCTTCCCAAAAATAGGAACAGTACAATACCCAATATTGTAATATTTCAAAAACGACCGCCAAAAAAATCCGGCTCGAGATAAGCCTTTGAATATTTTGGATAAGGTAATATGTATACGAGTATAATACGTCAACTTCTCGCTGATGAGTTGTGCCACACGTAAAAGCGAGACAACAAAATTAAAAAAGTAATCAATAAGTTTATATATTATAACTGTGTATATTAATTTATCTTTATGTACGTTCTCTTGACTCACTTCTATAATTTTATTAGGCACTAGCGGTCCGCCCCAGCTTCGCACGGGTATTATTTGAGATTTAGTAAGCATCCCAAATTAAAAAAAAAATATATACCTATAGCTTAAGTCACCCGGAGATGGTGTAGCTTCCCAACAATGGAAGATTTTTTTCTAATCGGTTCAGTAGTTTCAGAGCTTATTCAATGCAAACAAACAAACAATCAAATCTTTCCTCTTTATAATATTAGTATAGATTAGTCACATTTTGATTTACTTCATCAACTTTGACTATAAAGCAACCAATCGTCCGTCTTTCAATCAAGGCCGAGAAAGACTTCCACCCCACTGTTAGTCATCATGTAATGAATATTTATGTGTCTAGTGCGTGCCGACTGCACTTTGAATTCATAAAATTAATATGCGTCCCGCACCTGATAAAAATATTACTCTATAATATTTTTAAAACCATAAGGGTAGCGTGACAAATCAGAAATGGAATGCCTTAATGAATGGTAATGGAATAATTTAATTATAAGAGTTTATTCGTTGTCAATTGTGTTTTTGGTAGTCAGAATATGTAAATACGAATTAAGGGGACACAGAATATTCATTTAAAGTTCATAAAAAAAACAAAGCACTACGACGGAGCAATAAAAGCACTACTAGGGAACAACGCCGAAATCGTCGACGACACGCGTTGCAAATATTGTAGTCTAAGTCGCACTGTTGAAATCGGAGACACAGCACGTTGCTAACCACGTCGCACCTCTGAAATCGGAGACCCGCGCGTTGCAATCTGCATCGCAACCCAAAAACATTAATTTGCCTGTCTTATTTCCTTTATGATTAATAAATTATGATTATTATTATTAAATGATGGGAGGTGGTGTACCTACAGCAGTAACTTCGTGGTGGCCGAGACTGGGTTGGCGGAACCCAGGCCGACCGAGGATAAGGTGGACTGACAACATCAGAAAATACTGTCGGAAACAAGTGGATGCGAATAGCGAGAGACCAGGGAGAGTGAAATAAACAAAGGGAGGCCTATACCCAGCAGTGGGTCTCTCAGGGCTGATGATGATGATGATGATTTCCTTTATTGAGGCGCCCGGCATCAGCGATTTTAGCCTTGCGCCGTCCAGCGCTAACGTGTCTAGGCTCTGATGTGTTATTTTTAGTTGTAACGTTTTGAATATTTTTTCTGCTTTAGATTTGTAATCTGTAAATATTTCAGCGTTATGTAAAAGTTACGTTTCGTCTCATCTTTTCATAATAAAATTTTCCTATGAAACTGTATACTTATTAGATGAAATAGCACTTTCATTAAAAGTTGTATAAATAACTAACACCTTAACTTTGTTCCATTCGCATTAGCTCAATCCATTATGTCTACAGGATCAATTAAGGGCGCTCACAATGTTAAAACAACATGTACGCGACTCAACGGCAATATGTTTAAGTGCATCATTTGCCATCGCTGCAGCCATGACGTCACATACGTCACTAACAAACCTACCCTTACTGCCATCTACATCATTATTTCGTACTACATAAAGCCGGGGATCGGTTGTTTCAGCTGCAAAAACTTTAGTTGTTAGTTACACGTCATAAATCATTTGGGAAAGTGTCCGTGAATGTCCTAAACTATTTGGGAAGTAGTGATTAATTTAGTCAAAAACAAATTAACCTTGTTGAGGTTTCATGATTTATTTCGGTCTGGCTCCTTTTGAATATATGTCTTTTGCACGTCAAAGTTGGCTAGGCTTCCTTTGACTTGATGTTACGCTTCGGCCCTATATTTTACTGTTAGTAAATAGGGTGCATTAATTCAACTGTCTTGTTACAATATACATAGAAGTAACTTTTAAACTTTCGCGATCCCCTGCGATTTCTCAAGAACAAGTGAGGGTAGAAGAACAAAACACTACTCACCGTACCATAGCCGTACTACTCATCCGCAGTTTTCAGTCAGCTCATTGTAGCCTAAAGCTCGAAACGTCGAGTGAAAGGTGTATTTTTACCTAAATAAAATAATGCTCAATATATCTGGAAATGAGCTCTTTGGAGTTTATGTACGGATTTTCATACCACTGGATTTTCGGTGAAGGAAAACATCGTGAGGAAACCTGCATACGTACGGAAAAGGAATTCAGTGGCGTATGTGAATCCACCAACCCGCAACTGGGCCAGCGTGGTGGATACGGCCCAATCACCCTTTCGGGGGTAGGCTAAAAGTCCAGCAGTGGACTGTTAAAAGGCTGATTATGATGATGATGAATCTGGAAACAAATTATCGGACGCGGCTGACGGACGCGACAAAGTTATCTAGACAATGAATGTACACTGAGCTGTGCAAACTATCGGACGTTAGTCGTGGACGTAACTTTAAGTAATGTAATTATCATGATTGAATTGATGTAACCGTTTTAATTAAATTAAATAAAATAAATAAATTTTACAATTTATTTATTTTATTTAATTTAATTAAAACGGTAAATAACCTTGGGCTGAGCGTTCGGACGTCCGACAGAAATCTGGCGCGCCGGATGTATTTGTCAGCCGTTGTTGTCTTTTGACAGACTGTGCACACTTATCAGTCACGTCCGTCAGCCGCGTCCATCAGCCGCGTCCGATACTTAGTTTGTTTCCAGCTTAAGTCCTGCGGCCTTATTATAGAAGTTTGATCGTGGTCAAGATTGCATGCCGTCCCGTTCGCATCTATTTACTAGCACCACGTGCGTAAGTGAGATGGCGCGCGATCGCGATCACGATCCGAATCATCTATAATAAGGCATCAGGTCCTGATAAACATTTAAAACGTGTATTCAAATCGGTCCTGTCGTTTTGAAGAAAAATGATAAAATCTTGGCGACCGCGACCAGCGTCTGCGACGCGGCCGCTGCCGCCGGTCGCAGATGTCAAGATCGGAATAAGTACTACCAGTACTACCAAATACACAACCTTAATACCAAACGCTGTCCTGGGTAAAAACATTGTGCCATAATTATTTTTCTTAATTAAATTAGCAGCTTTTCTCCGCTGAAAACAGTAAAGACAGTTGCTCTACGTAACCGGATAAAAAGACTGTTGAAGTAAATTTAATTTAAAACTCTTTATCACGTCAATGAAATTAAAACGCTGTGCTTTAATAAACACATAGCTTGTGTTATTAATTCGCTTGAGCACGGGCATACTTGTTTTAAGTTAAGACTTTAGGAGATTAAAACTGGATGTAAATATTCTGATAATAATTTGTGAGGGCTTGTGCAAAAGTGGGAGGAGAGATTAAATAAAAATCTTTCTCTTCGGCAGATTATGTATTTTATTTCTCATTAACGCTGTTTTATTCACTTTTTTTACAATAGTTAGTTTGGTAGTCAGGCAATATGTTAAAGCTTAGGTATAGGTATAGGTATTAGGCTAAGACAAGTATGAAAAAAACTACCAATTCCAAAAGAAAACATCAATTCCTAAAAGCTACTGCTAGATAGATTTTGACCAATCCAAAGATAATATAACTGCTAACGCTGAAGAGGTGGGACTTCCATAGAGAAAAATGTTTGTGAAACGGGCGCGACTTTAATGAAGTGAGACGCCTATAGAGACAAGCTTATACGTTAGAGTAAGATAGAAATCGTAGAAGTTTGAATTTCGCACCCGTTTCATACATTCGAAGTTTGTATTGAAGTTGCGCAAGTCTGGTCCCTTTCGTGGGTAGGCTAAAAGTCCAACAGTGGACTATTAAAAGACTGATAATGATGATGAAGCCTGGTCCAAACAGCTAAAAACCACCGCAGTGATGCCTGCTTACAAACAACAACCAACCTCATTCAAATATTGGAAATATTGGCTGCTTTAAATAAAAATGGCAATATCTGATAAAACTTGGAAATATTTCAATAACACAACGCGGACTTATCCGCGTTGAATGAAAATATACTTGACACTGGCAAATGATCAATACTTGTGACGCCAAAATCCTCTCACGAGGAAAGATGAAAAAATACTGCTGCCGTTTATATTTCACCTCAAACCAGCGCAACCTGTATAGTTGAATGTTTATCTAAAAGTTAAACGAAACAAGAGTAAAACATTAACAGTCCAAATTGACTGTGAACCTATCCCCAAGTACATTAAGCTCGCTTTCATTCTGCGGGAAAACGAAATTAGACAATACTTACCTTGGGTGAGAATCGCGAACAGCGGTAACACAAAAGTGGTTCTTAATTTTCAATTTCGTCGAGATCTCTTCAACTTGGATATTACATTGCCTTTATTAAATTCCACGCCTTATTTTTCACGACAAAATTGGAAACACCTTCACTTGCGAAGGGTTCAGTACAATACAAATACAAGGCTCTGTTCTCATGTGATCGGGCCTTACCGGCCGGTAAGGGGCATTGAAAGCTCATAAATTGTTTATGACAAATAAAAACACGCCCTTCAGAAAGGCCGTCTGTTGTTAAGCATAAATCATTCAATCGCCTCCCTTTCAATGGGTAAGCATTTTCGGGAATTCTGTCGAAGGAAATTCAGCTAATCAAAACTTAATTAACCTACTTATTTCAACTACAGATTCAGGATTATACAGAAGACTAAAACATCAAACAACTAAATCTTACCAAAATTAGGTTAATATCATTAATGTTTGCTCTAAAAGAGAAGGCTTTGCTATGTACACAGTTTTGCTTTATAAACCATGTTTTGTTTCTAATTCTAGGATTCTATCATAAAAAGTTGTCAACAGCGTGTCGAGATACGTATATGACAGGGTTCCGTAGACGCCATTTCCCCATATTATTTGACACTTAAAATTATTGTCATCATCATCAGCAAGAAGACGTCCACTGCTAAACATAGGCCTCGTCCTTTAACCTCCACACTGAACGACAGCCTGCCTTTAGCATCCACTGGATGCCAGCGACTATCACAATTTAAAATTATTGTACATAGCCAAATTTTAAATGTGTTATAACAACATAATATCTGCTTTATTAAATGTAATTAGGTAGAAAACTACCAGAAAAACAGTTTGTTTCAATAGTCAGTGAACTATGCACCTAAAAGTGTTTGTAAGTTTGTTTGGTTGTTGAAAACGTATGAAAATTATCTGAACTCTGGTCTCATATCGACATAATTATTAGTTTCGTTCTAACCAGTGGGTCATTAACTGCTGGAAATAAAATCTTTACCAAATACTTCTTGTACTAGTTATAGCGTAGTATGCATGACCATAACATAATCGCACACAACATTAAACAAAAATCTCTTCGCTTATGGACGCGTAATTAAAAATACTTCCTCTTGGCCCGAAAATTCCATAAAGGCTGCCCTATTCTGCAGCGCGCCAGACTTGTTAATCTGCTAAGTCTCTACAATTTGCTGGGTCCCTGCTGTTTTCGGCTTAGCTGCGGCTTTTGGCGTTGTTTACTTTTTATTTTATGGACAAATGGTAGGTTTTATTTTTGTTAGATTTGAACTTTGTCTTCTGTAAAATTTTCTCAAGTCGGTTTTCTGTGTATCTTAAGTATCAAGACTGCTTCAAAAGGTTTTAACGTTTTTAAGGTTTATGCATACGCGTAGGTAGGTTTCTTAATTCTACCATAATAACTCTTTCTGGCCTGGGACCTTACGGTTACCTCTTAACGCGGGCTCGAAACAGTGCAGTGCGAAAATCACGCAAACGTGAACCTTAACGCGCCGAAATACTGTTTGTGGTCGCCCAACTTTTTTAATTGCCTAAACAGAATCGCTTAAAACAGGTAGCCGTAACATAAATTACGTCTAGTTTTATAAAAAAAAATAACTTATCCAATTTATTACTATGTCAAGTTAATACGGACTTACAGAGTAAGAGAACCCTAAAAGTGAAAAGTGATTTGCGATGCCATCGCTCAAAAACGGTAAAGGAAAACATTGTGAGGAAACCGGTACGTACAATAATCTCAAACAGTTCAAAGACATATTATGATATTCACCAACTTGCACTGGGCCAGCATGGTAGATGGCCTTACCATTCTCTCTTTCTGAGAGAAGGCGTGTGTCCCAGCATTGGGAACATGATAGGCTGCTAAAGATGATGATGAAAAGTGTAAAGGTAAATAATAATATTAAAATAATGATTGATTGACAATCGAGTACGCAAAGCAAGTGTCATTATTGCTCCTATGCCTTGTTTTTATTTTATTAGAAAATCATTAGTAAAACTGTTGATACTCTTAGTATCCTATGGAGCCTTCAACGTCTGAAGTCATTTAATATTTCATGCCCGTTCTTGTATAGGCTTGACAGGTTAAAAATCAAAGGACAAAAAAATATGCCTGTGGTTCGATCTTGAAGCAAACACAGCCCACGTGTAGATGCGGTCTTATATAAACAACAAAACTTAAGTTATTTAGAGTAACCCAGGACGAAATATATTACTGGACTTGGCGTTTGCCTACACCCTTAAGAGAAAACCATAATAATATTCGAAAATTTTAAGATACTGTATGTAATGGTTACTCCCCATAGTACAAGTTTTGATGTTTTCAAAAAGATTTTTCGTATAGGTATTGCTCCAAACATAAAAAAAGCGCCTCCAGTTGAAATGTGGAGGAACTAAAATCGGTAGTAAACGGCAGCTTAGGCTAGTTGCCTTTATTCCATAGGAAATAAAGTTCAAATGTTTGGACGTGCCACGTTCCGTGCGTGTTAAAGCTACGGAATCAGGGCTAAGTTGCATCACACAAATACGGAAAAGTTTTCGAATATCTTTCAGCCCATAAACGAAATCTATCAAAACTTGTACTAAGGGTACTGAACGCAAAATCTGCGGTTAATAA
Source organism: Agriopis marginaria (assembly GCA_932305915.1). Lineage (NCBI taxonomy): Eukaryota > Metazoa > Arthropoda > Insecta > Lepidoptera > Geometridae > Agriopis > Agriopis marginaria. The sequence continues at coordinate 10,017,931 of OW029933.1, forward strand.
TGACTTCTGCATTTAAACGATTAATAGGTATTACAATAATTAATTATTAATAGTTATAATTTACAATTATGTCCACTCAACCTGACTATCACAGCGACCGAAGTATAGCAGCGGCGCACCGAGTCTTGTGTTATAAACTCGTAAAATACGATCAGTCAATTATATTTAAAGTTAGTGGTTCTGGATATGTTTATTTCACCCATTTCTGGTATACATTCGGAATATTCAGATGCCAAATCTAGTTATTTTCTCCATCCTTGACAGTAACCTGTGCCTTAAGCCAATGACAGAATGTAGCGTTCATTCGCGTCTCATATTTCACAACGATCCATTTTTGATGGATTCACGCCAAATATTCTGAATACGGTTCAGTGTCGTCGCAACTGCTGAATTATTGATTCGAAGACAAAAAGTTTGATTTACGAATGCCTTCCCAGATTTATGCTCTCTGCGTTCCGCGAATTGAATATATAATGAGGAGGCTTCATTTCTCCTTGTAATCCGAAGTGATCTATGTTTTCACAGCGGTACAAATAGGGGCAGTATGGACTGACCGGGGTTTCTAGTGCTTATCAGTTAGACGTTTGTATGTCGTACAAGTGACGTCAGAAGTTTGTAAGTGACGTCATTTGTTAGTGTAGGGCGCTCTCTGTCTAGCAAGACATTAAAAAGCTTATATTTTCCTTAATTTTGTACACAATTTTTTGCCATAGGTGGCAAACAAGCTGACGGGCCGCCTGATGGTAAGCAGTCGAAGTCGCCTACATGATATGGATACTTGTAACACCAGATGCATCACAAATACGTTGCCGACCCTTAAGGACTCTATTAACTCGCCTTTTGAAGAACCCCATGTTGTAGCTTCTCGGAAACACCGCGGAAGGTAGTCGTTTTCTGTGATCAGCTCTATTTATAAATAACTTTTTCAGAAGTCAATAAAAAACAAACAGTCCGGTAGCGTATTGCATAGAAATGCGTGCCATCATCTTCAACCACAATCACCAAGTCACTTGACATTGACATCGTTTCTGATGTACTCTAAACTAAACTAAATTTTACAGCTCTAAAATTGTTGCCATCCTTCTCTCACATATTAAAATGAAAAGAGAGGCAGATAATTTTAGTCCTGTCAGATTGGTTTAGTTTAGTGAGTGGTATGACAGAATCGACGCCATCAGCTGTGTTCAACCGCCTAGTCGCCTACTAAGAATTATTCGCACCAAGTGCTTTGTCCATTCTGTTAACGTATTGTACTGTCGCATAGCACAAAATAACATGCCGCTATAAAATTTTAAATGGGGCTGACAAAAGCTCAGCGAAACTGTCCTCTACTTTCAGAGGCTCTTTGAAAGCATTATTTTAAATTTTTTAGAGCAGTCGTGGACAGGCCGTCTTTTATGTGTTTTATCGTTTTGTAAATGTTATCTTTACGGCGTTTATTTACGTCTTCTCTTTATGGGTAAAATAGGAGCTGAGTGTCTTTGAGCATTTAACGTCGGGAGAGCCCAGGCTGCCAAAAAGTGTGGCCATAATATGGTCACTCATACAACTTTTTTTTTAAATATATTGTTTAACTAGCTGCGCCCCGCGGTTTCACCCGCGTAGTAATGAAAAATGGTGATGATGATGATGAAACGTAGTACCTATATTATGTCACTCTCTGGCTATACCCATGCAAAAAATCAGGTCAATTCGTTGCTCCGTTGCAGCGTGAAAGAGGAACAAACAAACACACTTTCGCATTTATAATATTAGTGTGATAGCCTAAAAGAGACCGCAACCAGGGAACGCTGGATGCAGGCCGCTTCCTACCGGCCCTTTTGGAGATCAAGGAGGCCTATGTTCAGAGGCGTCCTATAGCTGAAATTATGATCTTAAAATATGGGCCGAGTACTCTTATACTCAGAGCAAGTAAAATTTGCAAGTTGAAGTGGCAATGGGCAGGCCACATCGCTCGAAGAACCGATAACCGATGGGGAAGAAAGGTTCTTGAGTGGAGACCACGAACCGGAAGACGCAGCGTATGTAGGCCTCCCACTAGATGGACCGACGACATAGTGAGAGTCGCTGGCATCCAGTGGATGCAAAAGGCAGGCTGTCGTTCAGTGTGGAGGTTAAAGGGGGAGGCCTATGTTCAGCAGTGGACGTCTTCTGGCTGATGATGATGATGATGATGACTCTTATACTTGTCTGGTTTAAACTATTATGTCAAGTTTAAGCACCTCTACCGGCCTCCACCCACATCTGGGTCAATATAGGTTATACCGAGTCGACAATGAGTTTGAAGCATACAACAAATGTTTGTACGTTCTGTATTACAAATACATAGACCCTATGATGACCTTTACAGGGTCAGGGTCATGACGTGAACTACGGAGAGTGTGACTGTGAACTGTTTGAATAATATACTCAAACAAATTCATACCTCTTAGAATTTTTCTATTACGATAATAAATAATAAATATTTGGGACATTTTTCCACACACTATCATCTGCGCTTGACCGCCAACTCGCCTGACGTTAAGCGATGATGCGGTCTACGTTGGAGCATTTCTATAGAGTACTTATAATATTTTCAAATAAAAAAATGAATTTGACGAATCTGCAGTGCAAGTACCGTTCTTTATCGATCGTCAAATTCGTTAAAATGCCATAGAATCGATCATAGCTAGTATTGATCAAATGGCATTTTATCGAATTTAACGACCACAACTGTCAAATTTGACCATCGATAAAGAACGGTACTTGCACTCACTATAAATGACGATGTTCAGATAACCAACATAAAGAAATACAAACAGAGGCGCCCAACATCTCTCTTTTTGAAGTCCGTTAAAAATATGACGTTCCTTATGTTACGTAGAACGAATTTGTCATTGCACTGCCCCTGCCTGCCAGAAAGGGGCTAAGTGTCCTGGGAGCACCCAGGATAGTTATCTAATTAGGACCAGGATTTTTTCCGATATTTCTCTGTATACCAATTAAGATCTTAAGCCAATTTAAAATATCATCAATTATAAGAGATTGTTTTTGTAAAAAATCCAATGTGCTGACCATTTCTGTAAGTCGCACTAATTTGCTATGCCCGAGTGTCCCCAACTAGGTCTTTCTACGAATCTGCCAAAGACTATATTTTACTACCTTGTACGGTATGGCAGCAATAAATAACCTGATACAGAATCTAATTTAATACATGCGAATGTAGGTATTCTCTATTCCCGCTACGTAACGAACGGTTGAACTAAGTGTGTAACTTTGTTGGACACTTTAGACTAACACGTGGACGTTTTATTTGAAATATACGGGCACTGCTAGACACCACATCTCGCTTTAACAGACCTACACACAACAGATCTAGGTAACGTTTTATTTGTAATCCACCGGCGTAGCTAGACACCCCGATCATCTACAACAGACATGCAACTACAACAGATCTATCTACATACAATGTAGCTAAAACAGATCTAGCCATAACAGATCTAGCTAAAACAGATTTAAACATGACAGATCTAGATACCACATCTAGCTACAATAAACCTACACACAACAGATCTAGCCACAACATATATAACTAAACAGATCTAACAGATCTAGACACAACATATCAGGCTAAACAGATTTATACAACCGATCTATATATCACAGATCATCAGATCTATCTAGTAGTTACAACAGTTGTAACTACTAGATAGATCTGATGATCTGTTGATCTGTCGTAGGTAGATCAGTAATTTACTGATCTACCTACGACAGATCAAGCGAACGCGAGCGCAAGCGAATTTGTCACCTCGGTTACGTTTTAATTTGAATAAAACGAGAGAATTAACTTACGCCCGCTCGCGTGACGATATACTATTTCCCACACTAAGATAATCTGAATAAAATAACACACAAAGCTACCTTCGGAACCCTCTACCTGACCATAACTCTACAAACATTAACTAATTTATCCTACCCTTCTCTACAAACAAGGACAGTATTCATCACAATGACTTGTGTGAAGCGCCTTAGGGATCATTAAGATAAATTAAAACCAGATCACGTTCTCTAGTTAGACAAGCGGCCCTTTATTAGAGCACATTAGCTCTATAGCTGCTCTGTAGTTAGATAATACAGCGTGTATCGGTATCAATATGAGATCAATTAAAGTTATCTTTTTATTGAACTACTTAGCTGTACCTACGGTTGCACCCGCTACCACAGTTTTTTAAATGCAACCTATGTTTTCAAGGGTATATGCTCGTACCTTTCAGCTCTTACAGAGTTGGTTGCAGATAAGCATACATACTTACACTCACACTTTAGCATATTTAAGAGTTATTGAAATAAAATTCCCACGAAAACTTATATGGGAACTCGAATTTCAAGCAAACTGCTTGCGGAGCAAAAGAGCTAAAACAGCGAGTGATTCAACAGATAAAGTGATAGTTTCTACATACAGAAATTCTGTATGCAGAAATTCATTTGTGTTTTGTTAAAACTGTGTTGCCAGTTTCTAGAACTTGTAAAATCTTGTAACTAGTAAATGTTTTTTTCAATTGTGCAACGCATTAGTATTTGTAGATTTAATATACACATGTAGACACCACTCTTGCACTAGTCTTGAGAGAATATAGTAAAGTAAAAAAACTTCTATCTGAGGGTAGATGCATCTTACCTCGCCATTTAATCGTTCTGTATCGTCATTCGTTTTAAATCCCCGATAAAAGAGCTGATACCTTTTCAAACGGCTGTACTGATTTTCTTTAATCGTGAAAGTGATCCCAAGGATCAGTTACTGACCTAACCCCTAATAACACACTCGAGCAGGTCATCTATCAAACAAAAAAATACTAAATCAAAATCGGTTCAGCCATGGGAGCTACGATGACAAAGACAGATAAAAAAGTTAAATTAAATGAATGAATGTTTATTTAAGTGTTAGTTTGTTATGTATTGTTGTTATATTATTATTGTTAATTTCATTTCTTGTGTACTGTTCGGTGTTGACCATGGCTGATGTCACCGGCGGTTCCAACGGAAGACCAACGCTGGTTGTTCGCAACCAGCATTATACTGAGTTGGTACCGGTTTGTAGAGGAAAAAAATATTGAATGTGTGTTTTTCATTAATTCTCAAAATATGTCTTTATTTTTTTTCCATAACTTGAAATTTGTCTATTGTAGATACACGGATACAGACGTTAAAATTAAAACACCTATCTTTTTGTGTCGGGGGGCTAAAAATCGATCAGAGCGGTTGAAGTTATTACAGTATCTCCTTCACAGATACACAATTATTTGCATAACCGATAGCGCCGGGTTATTGAATGCTTATCAGTAGGTGCATGACCCCTGTGTTTACTATTGGGACAGATACAGATGTCAATTGAGGGTAAATCAAATGAGTAGGTATACAAACAAAATAGAATTGAAAATTGTTTGTCATTGAGCTTATTTGTTTGCCATCTTGGTGGTCTCAAGAGCAAAACCTGGAACTTTGCGAAATTACTATCAACGTGACATCCATATCATGTTACGATCCTCTCCCTACTGGATATAGGGGCTGCTGCCTATGTCTAGGAGTGGATCGATAATGATACACAAACCACATACACTCTTTCACTAATCTTTACGCTATTGCGGCACCTAATCCGCTGTTGGAAAATCACGAGAACGTGAACCTTATCGCGCCCAGATACGTTTTGCGGTCGCGTGTTTTTGAACTGACCGGATTAGGTGCCACAATAGCAGTTGTCCGTAAGGCCCAGGGTGTCCGGTTCAAATCCTAATTCGACTGGGCTATCTACCATCTACATCATGCATTCGTCTTGCGGGCTATTCCAAATGGATATCAAAAGCAAGTCTTCTAATAAGCGGCCGTCCCTATGCGCGTCACACGGTTTAGCATAAATCATCCTTTAGTCCATCTAGGTAACATCTGCCCGTTTTTCTTCCATGCACTAATCTGACAACACAAAATAATATGCGTCGCGTTTCGATACCATATGTTCGAAAAGGAAAGCAATAATTAGGGTGTCAAATATAAAGTTTGGAAAAGGACACCACAAAATCGACTTCAATGTATTGAAATTTATTTAAGACGAAGGTAGAAGGTAGACGATTTCCATAGCACATTCGTATTTTATAAAATACTCCAACCGCTACAAAAAAAAAAGGTGTGTGACCACCACACGACAGAAGTGAAAACTTCATCACATCAGCAGCCATTAAACGTCCACTGCTGGACAAAGGCCTCCCTCTTAAAGAAGGGTGTTGCCATAATCCCCACACTTGGCAGGCGGCTTGGAGATCGCAGTAAGTTCACCGTGTACTAATAGGACGCTGCTGCCCATCCTCCGGTGGTTCTGGTCGCAGTTTTAGGACATGCCCGGGTCCGGGTCAAACTTCATCAAGGCGAGGTTAATAACTATATCACTCTCGCTCCCTTAGTCGACTCGAGCCGACTTTACCCGATCGAGCGTTACATAGCCGAGCGTGACGGCTCAGTCTCATTCAATAGCCACAAAATAAAGTGCTTTCAGCACACCTAAAGAAATTTCACTTCAAAAAAACCGTCATACCGAAAATTCCGTAACGTCTACCAAGCATTCTCATCACTTTGAATTTAAGTTTTCGAGCTAAGCGTCGAAAATATTATTTGACGTAAAAGCCAGTCTAAAAATAAAGCTAATATTTAGCCAGTAACTCAAAAAGCTGCGCGGTGAGATCCAGGTCTTTATTAGTATTTTTTGTGCGAAGTCGAGGTTGCCGTCCTTTTATTTTTCCCTGGACAATATTACAGATTACATTTGAAATTACTCTTCTGACGAAGCGTTGGTCATTCACCAGCTAGTTCGGCGAAAGTAGAGTGGATAAACCCGACTCGCACTTGGCCGGTTTTTTTATTCTATTTAATAGTAGATCTATTAATAAATTTAATAACCGGCCAAGTGCGTGTCGGGGTTTTCCACGTTTGCCCACCAACAAGCCTGATGGTAAGCGACGTTGGTACCGTTGTCACTCTATCTACCACATTGGAAAAACATGAGTCTTAATTAAATCCTAATATTTTTTGAAACTATGGTTACCGTAGCTAAGACGCTCTTTTCATTACGCCCCGGGATATGGATAGGAAAAATATTATTTTAATTTCGGACATTTCTAATTTTCATAAGCTCTTCCAAAGATTTATTTTTTCATAGTTGACTTGATTGTTTTCTGAGAAAGATTTTCACAAAACGTAACAATTAAACTTACTTTTTATCTACAACAAAATATTATAACTAGTACCTAATACAATCAAAGTAATATTATAAACTCTGTAATTTTTTCATGAATCATCATCATCAGCCAGTAAAAGTCCACTGCTGAACTAAAGCCTCCCTCTTATAGAGGGATGTTGCCATAATCCCCACACTTGGCAGGTGGCTTGGGGATCGCAGTACGTTCACCGTGTACTAATAGGACGCTGCTGCCCATCCTCCGGTGGTTCTGGTTGCAGTTTTAGGACTTACCCGGGTCCCCGGGTTTTCATGAATAATCCCGTTGAATAGCCCCGTTGGTCCAGTTGGTAGTGAACCGGCCTTGGGGGCGTGTGTTCGATTCCCACCTAGGGCAAACATTCATGTGATGACATTTGTGTTTTTTCTATATCTGGGTGTTATTATCTGATTAAATATGTATTTAAACATATATAATATAAGTATATATAGTATGTATATCAGTCTCTGGCAGCCATATCACAAGCTTTGCTTTGTTTGGGGTCAGATGACCGTGTGTGCAAAAATGTCCCGAATATATTTATCTATTATTTTTAAAATGATTATATTCGATCAAATTTTTCTAGGTCGTGACAGCGGCAGAATATTATAAAAAGGTTTTCGAATTTATAAATAGGTAGCCAATTTTTTTACCTCCACAAAAATTTTGCATTCGTTTTTAGGTTTGTCTTTTTTTGTTTGTTTTAGTCGAGAGTTCAGTGCTTTTTCCCCATTTCAAAAAGTTCCCAACGTGCCTAAAGAAAGTTTCTCTTCAAAAAACTAAAAAATTACTGGTAAAATTTGGCACGGCTAGTGAGACATCAAGTAAAATAAATCGAATCAATAAGCTTTTACCTATTACTCCTGTTCAAAACACTCATCGTAAAACTTAATCCGCTCTTCAATCCGTCCCAGAAACTTTCCACTGAATTTCCCTCGACCTTCGCAAAGCCCTTTCCTGTTTAATCCGAACCACGACATGTCAACTAGAAATCGGTTAAGGTCACGGGCTTGAGCCCAGCGGTGGGCCCACGCGATAATATCGCCCATTCGAGTCCAATGCCGACCGAACAAAGAGATAATCGAGTTTTCTTATTGCCAGAGCAATTTGGTACGGTACAGTCGTTAGGGAATTTTCAGAACCGTTTATGTACTTAAAATTGGAGATAGGACGGTCGCTATTGTGTACTTTTATCGCGATGTTTGTCATTTGGGGCTATTAGAATAAAAAATATTGAAATAAGCGTGATATAGGCGTGGCGTGTGTGGTCATGAGAAATTAGTAAATTATTATTTTAAATTATCAGGGCACTGAAATATCTGGAACTTCATTCAAAACATAATCAAGTGCGAAGTGCGAATCGGTGACCAGTTTCTGTTCATTAATAAGTTGTAACTGGTAATTTCGTTATTGAATTTTGTGGCGGTTCGGGACCCCTCAGTGCGCGAGCCCGACTCGCACTTGGCCGGTTTATTACCCTTTGGGTACGGAACCCTAAAAATTAGGATACAAGCTGGGAGCTATGGTGGTCAAGCGGTAGTATGTGCGCTTCACAATACAATCTGACGGAACCCGGTTCGTACCTTGGCCCTGCACTAACGACTTATTTAGTACTTAAGGCGTATAGTAAGGCAAATGACCTTTGGCATATTAAATGAAATTTGTGAAATATTCTAAGAGAGTCCACAGTATTTTGTTAACAGTAAAAAGTGATAAAATCACGGAGACATTTAAACACGAACGATAATAAAATTGTAATGAGTCATATCCTCTTGTTTGTTTGATCTGACGTTCGTACATACAGTTATTTTGCTCGAAGTATTAAACTCAAATGATTAATTAACCGACCTTTAAACGTACTCCGTAACGGTACTACAGACTCTTCGATGTATCGTATGATAGCTAACCCACTTTGTAAAGCAAACATTCGACGTTTGCTTTTCACATTTGCGTCGGTATTTAATTGATATCGTGTATGTGTACGCAATACATACACCTAATGTGATGTGAATTTATAAAGGGCAGGTGTTTAAAAAAAGGGTGTAAACGGACCCTATTACTAAGCCTACTCATGTTTGTCTGTCCTTCTGCCCGTCTGTCTGTCTGTCCGTCTGTCCGTCCCACCTTTTAACGGATATGTCTTTCGAACCGTAATAGATAGCCAGTTTTTTTTTACAGAATATGTAATGTCACGGCGAATTAACTAAGAAATTATAATAAAGTTAATAAGTAAACACTGTAAGAGCATCCCCATACAACGTTTTTTTTTTAAACTTATTTTTGTATTTGCTTTAGTGTAAAAACGGTAATACGTACAAGTGTCAAACTTGGCATGATTATAGTAAACACTCGAAAGTAATACAACAATTAATAATAAATACTGGCCAAGTGCGAGTCGGTGACAAATTTATATTCAACACCGGTTCTCGTACGATCACCGAAGTTAAGCAACGTCCGTCACGGTCGGTACTTGGATGGGTAACCGCCTGTATATGATCTTCTTCTTTCGAGTCGATGTTCCGCAAAATACAAATCTATTTTCAAAAAAAGTTTCTAGACCAGTACTTTGCCACCCCAATGGCACTCTCCGTGGCTTCATTCAGGTCGTCTTGTGTGCAAGTTGTAGGACACGCTGCACAGTCCATCAAGTGTGTCATTGTTTGAGGGTTCACACCACAAAGACATTCGGTGTCAGAGCCCTTTATATAACCCCACTTTGCCATATTATCCCGACTTCGGCCCACTTGAGACCGAAGTCGGTTCAGGGTTTTCCAAGTGGGCCATGGTTCTTTATGGCCTGGGGGGAGCTCTGTATATTATGTCTTTGCATTACTTTTTTGAACTTGTGGTGGTATGTGGAACCCTTACTGTGCGAGCTAGACTCTCACTTGGTCGCTTTTATTTTTATCAGGTGAGTGGACTATTTTCAGCAGTAGGCTAAGGCAGGCTGAGTATTATGATGATAATTTTATATTGTCAAATGCAAATGAACCGTTATAACAAACATTGGCAAATAAACTTTTAAAACATCATAAATTTATTTCAAAAGCTGTTAACCGGATTCAGTGAGGAAACATCAGTCCTTTCGTGCTAAACGCTCAATATGCAGTTGCACCTCGCTTTACATTTTTACCTTCGAAATGGTGATTCAAGCGTCCGGCGCTTTATTACTGACCTAGGGTTGCTATTTACGTTAGAATCTGGGACGGAAATTCTATTTTAAATATATTTTTCTTGCAAAGCAGCAAGCTCTAACGTCTACTAGCCGCGCTAGATGCCATAGTTTTCTCCCGCTATCCTGCAGAAATAGTTCATTTTTATCAGGATGAAAAGTAATTCCGTCCCTGAACGGATTTGGATGAAATTAGGTATGAAATAGCCCTTTGGATTAATATATTATAAAGACTACTTTTAAGCCCTAAAAAAGCTTCCTGTAGGTTAGCCCTCACCGTCCATACTCCACAAGCAATATCTATCTACTTATCCGAAGGTTGTCTGGAAGCGATCGCTCTTAGCAAAATACCGCCTTTTATGCCTTTGTTGAATGTTTTCTTGTAAAGTTCTTTTTTGGTGTCAATAAAAAGTTGTTCTATTGTATTGTTAGGTTAGAACCGCGGCGGGTAAAATCACAGAAAAGAGAAGTAAATAGAACGGAAATGAGAAGGAAAATCAGTTGCCAGGCATTAAAGAACCTTGATTTTTCATCAACCTTGAACATTCATATTTAGATAAATGCGTCGAACTCCGCATCCAAAGAACTTGGACCTTACCTTTTTGGGTTAGGTCACACAGTTCTTTGTCCGCATCACAGTTGCTAACTGATTTCGATTGACTGACATTTCGTTTATATGGGTGCAACTGGATACAATACATTTCTTACTAAAATAACTAGACAGCCGTTCTAATTAAAAAAAAAAAAAAAAAACTTTTCTCTTTGTAAAACCGCGGAACGCTGCTGGTCGTTTATATTTTCCGGCATAAAAATTATGTTAATCCGGGGTATAATTGTGCAATTAAATAGGACAATGAGCAAAGCCGCGACTCAAAGCGATCTGATAAGCAGGTTTCACTGTGACACGCATTCGGAATTTCCTGAAAAAGATGACAACCCTTCAAGAAACGATGGCAAAACGCGCGGGAATTTAAATTCAGATTCTGGCAAATTGTGCATTTGTGCAAATGAACTTAGTTTTTATCGGTTTATTTTTATTCGTATGCTCTTTATTTATTTTAATTCTAGTAACGTGCTATCTAGCGTTGTTGGCATGAAAATTGGATTACGTTAATCCAAATCCTAACTGGCAGTGAGTGCTTGCTTAATGTTTGTGTAATGGTTGTTTAAATTAAGTACTAGCTTTGTTTTTTAAAGATAATTCGTGATAATTCGTACGTAATTCTTATGTATTTTAATCGTATTATAAAGTTAGGACACGTAAGATAGAGCAAAATTTGTTAACCTTTTTTGTTATGCAATTCCCTATGGTATATCCTGCTAAATTTTTGTGTAGTTGTTAACTTAATTATGTACGAGCTTTGTTTAAAGATAATTAGTGATAGTTATACGTTGTTCTTATGCATTTTAACCGTATTATAAACTTAGGTAAGTCATCTACGATGTAGCAAATTTTATATTATTCTTTTGTTATGGTAGAGGTAGACCATTTCCCTATGGTATAAACTGCTTAATTTTTGTGTCATCATCATCATCAGCCAGAAGACGTCCACTGCTGAACATAGACTTCCTCCTTTAACCTTCAAACTGAACGACATCCTGCCTTTTGCATCCACTGGATGCCAGCGACTCACAATGTCGTCGGTCCTTTAAAAAAAGTTATTTACTATTTATTCATGAATACCGCTTAAAATTCAATGAATACTTTTCCCTGCTCCTTTTTAGCTTAAAGCAATAAAGAGTCGAGTCAAGAGTGGTTACGCTTATTCAGAAGCTTAATTCCAAATGCTACATGCATATTTAAAAGCGCCGTATACCGCAAATTGCTTACACCCTAGTTGGCTTCGCAGCCTATTTCTATTATGTCGGATTATTATTAAATCAAACTGTATCGTTATGAAAGCGACTCTCTGTCCTTCGGTCCATCTAGTAGGAGGTTTATCTACGCTGCGTCTTCCGGTTCGTGGTCTCCACTCAAGAACCTTTATTCCGCATCGGTTATCGGTTCTTCGAGCGATGTGGCAATTTTTGTGTAATAGTTGTTAACTTAATTATGTACTAGCTATGTTTATAGATAATTTGTGATAATTCATATTCATATTCATTTATTTCAGCATTCCACAATGTTTCTTAGGTGGTAGAAAATTATTTTAGTTACAATTGTGGACCCCGTCGGGCACAGCTGAATGATATGGAAGAGAGAAGGACAGCAATAAGTACTAAAAAATATTTTTATCTGCTAAGTATTCGTCAATGGAATAATACGATCTATTTATCAGGAAATGTTTCAATGATTTATAGAAGTGTCTGTCTTTTGTTTCATTTTTGATTGAGTTAGGTAATTTATTATATATTTTGATGGCCATCACGAAGGGACTGGTTGAGTGGAGTGTGAGGTGTGAAACTGGTAAAATTAATCTATTTCCGTATCTTAGGGTTGTGTGCTTGTCTGATCGTTTTGTGAAAAAATTTGGATGGTTTCTGACGAATTTAGTAATTTAAAATATGTATAGACAAGGTAATGTAAGTATTTTATATTTGCGAAAAAATGGTTTACATGTGTCAGTCTGTTCTATGTTAACAAGAATCCGAATTAATTTCTTTTGTGCTGTAAAAATAGTACCGGCGTCTGAGCTGTTTCCCCACAACATGATACCGTAGCTAAGCCATGCATACGCATATGCATAGTACTATTCAACGTAACTATTGTGCATTTTAACGGGACCTTGGGGACCTAGCTCACTTTTTTTACACCTGACTGGACAAACCTTTGACCGCAATCCATCGCGCTTTCTATCAGGTGACTGCCTAGTAATAACCTATTAACTCTAGTATTGAACAATAACCATGTACAGAGTAACATTACAATATTATTTTTAATGCAACGCGTGACCTAATTGCTAGAGTTTTTCTGACTCAACTGCCATTCAGCGTGGTAATGCCACCAGCATGCTGGGTACGCTGCTAATTGATAGTTGACTTGAGCATTTTGGATTGTCTTTAAATGCGTCAGACTTCCACTACCGCCCATCCCGACACCGTCAAAAACTCATCACCACATCTTGCAAATCTGGAAATCCCACACGTTCCGACTTTCCGCTCATTTATACCGCGGACCTGCAAGGTGTGGAATGTCCTTCCCCCAAAGGTCTTTCCGCCGAGCTTCAACATGAAGCGTTTCAACAAAGGGCGTCTACAACTACCTCTCCGGGCTCGCAAAGCACCGTCAACGTCGCTAGTGTTGTAGGTGTCCATAGACGGCGGTTTCTGCGGGATCAGGCAGGCCGCATGCTTGTTTGCCGCTCTTTATTTAGATGTTTGGGCTAAGCTTCTTAGTCTTGAGCATCGACGTAAAGTTGCTAGTCTATCGGTTTTTTATCGGATACGTTTCGGAGAGTGCATCGGATCTGCACTATCTAATTCCCTCCTACCCATTTTTCTATCGGACTGCTAGAGCGGGCACGAAAAATCATCACCGCTTTATGGTTAATATTCCGAAAACCCGTACGAAGCCCTTTGATTCCACGTTTATTATGCGAACTGTTAGTCTGTGGAATTCGCTGCCTGAATGGGTGTTCCCCGATGGTTACAATGTGGGCGTCTTCAAATCACGAGTGAATCGGTTCCTTCTAGGCAAGCGTGCTCCAACGTAGACCGCATCATCGCTTAACATCAGGCGTGATGGTGGTCAAACGCAAGCCTATTATTTATATTAAAAAAAAAAAAACACGTTCAACGGTCTGTGGGTAGTCTAACTTTTTTGCATAATAGGCCAATAGGTTTAGGTTTTTAGTGTTAGTTAGCTTGGATTTTGTTTAGTGGCGCTTGCCATTAAAAAAGGGTAATTTATATTCTTGATATCAGCCAAGGTCTCTTCGCCTTACAACAAACTTTTGACCTTTTTGTGGCTGGAATTTGATGCACGGCCGTAAAAACCGGGCCAGATGTTTATGACGCTGAGTCACTGGACTTGACTTCTCACCTCATGTAAACGGGCTTTACAAAAGTGAACCTTAACCCCTTCTAATACCAACATCTTAAATAAGCAACCTACTTTGTATAGGATTGCTCTTAATAAAAAACGCGATTGCAATCCGCGTAAAATCTTCAGAGAAATTGGAATTCTAAATTATTCTGCGTCATGTTACTCGTACTTACAAAATATCACAAACTGATAAAACGCGAAGAACTCGACTCCGTATCAGTTTGCAAATGATGAAAGCAAGGAAATAGTACCTACATATGTATCGCGAACTTGAATTAGATTAGCCCAGGACCGAGGCAGATGGCACAGCAAAAGAGGCCTACACCAGCTGACCCAGCAGTGGGATAGGGAAGGCTGTGAATGATGGTGATGCATCACGCTGCAATACTTTTTTGCACCGGTGCGTTCCTATGGTGATCCTGGTACGCTCCGTCAGGCGCCTGTCTCTATGCTCCTGCCATCGAGGGGCGTTTTAGTAGGTGTAACTGTAATCATACATAATAAAGCTGTACTCAAAAAAAAACGGGAATATTTAGATGATTTCTTCCACCACACCAGAAAAGGATACCTACTTTTTGTTACGAAAATCTTAAAAATCGTTGGCGAAATCACGGCACGTAGATATTAACATAAAAAACAGTTCAAATGATGCGAAATAAATAGAGATACTCGTATGTAAATGTGCAGTACCAACATTTTAAAACTTAAAAGCTCCATAACCAACTTAAAATGAGCAAACATCGAGAGAAACGAGACACATTTGCGACCATCTGCCCATTGCGAGGCCTATCAAATTCTACCGATTCAACCACACAACCCACTTCAAAAACACCCCAAAACTTTCAACCTTATTCCCGTGGCTGTAAGACCGATAAAAAATTTAAATTTTCATCTGCAGCTGACTGCGTATAAAGTTTGTAGCACCTGTCGTTTCGGTCAGGTTTTTAACATAATGGCAGTACCACCTGGCCCTGCTTTTCGGGATTCAAAACCTGTTTTAATACGAACTCGACCTCTATTTAAGATAAATGAGGATCGAATCAATGCTTATGGAAAGATTGAAGCCAAAATAGCACATGTCACCAGTAGCACAGCTTAGTAATATAAGAAACTGTTCGAATAATCCGCACGAGTTGCTTCCCGGCTTCGCTGATTCGTCATCGTAATTATCAGCCTATCCGTGTTTTTATTGCTGGGACGCAGGCTCCTCACTCTGTCTCAGAAAGAGAGAGAGAGAGAGAGAGATGGGGCTAATTCGCCATGTAGCTTATACCTTTGATTAACGGATAGGCTTTTTATCTTGGAAAAGTTCATAATTTACTTCATAAAATATAAATAAATATAAAATATAACCTAACCTAAAAAAAATATACCCACGCGGTTTTTATGCCTAGGCATCCACCGTTTCGCTAACAAAATCCATGACATTTCCTCGACGCACTGATTATCCATTTTCAATACCCCTCGCACCGTACTTGGCGCTCAATATTTGAAGAACCTGCTCAACATCAAAGACCTTTCCAATAGCTTAAATAATTCAAGTATTGAATATTTCACCAAAAGGGTTTAATACAAATTTCAATTATCGCGCGTCTTTGTCTGTTCGTGGAACAATATTGCTGAAACAGGGAACAAGCGGAAGGGCCAAGCCAGCTTCGAAGTTTCTTTGTTATAATCGCTATCGTTATTAATAATTGGAATTATGCAAACGAGACGGTAAATCCTCTCAAGTCCTGTTTCGGTGACGTTTGCTTCATCTCGACAAGAATTTGATTAAAATATTGATTGGTTTTGACATAGTTTTTATTAGCTCAAGAAATTAGTGTCTCTAACACTTTACTGAAAAATTACTTATTGTGATTTGATTGATGTATTAAAACTTGAAATTATCGACTATTTAAAAACTCAGTTAAAGTTAGCCTTGGAGCTAAAACATTGAAGAAAAACTTGTGTTAGTCACACTGCTTTAAAAAAAGTTATTTACTATTTATTCATGAATACCGCTTAAAATTCAATGAATACTTTTCCCTGCTCCTTTTTAGCTTAAAGCAATAGAGTCGAGTCAAGAGTGGTTACGCTTATTCAGAAGCTTAATTCCAAATGCTACATGCATATTTAAAAGCGCCGTATACCGCAAATTGCTTACACCCTAGTTGGCTTCGCAGCCTATTTCTATTATGTCGGATTATTATTAAATCAAACTGTATCGTTATGAAAGCGACTCTCTGTCCTTCTCTCTGTTTGTCATCTTCTCAAAACACGGCTGTACCGAACACAGAAAAGAGAAGTAATTTTTTTTTCTGTGGTACTATTGTGGTGACATCTGACATTGAAGATAAAAATGTGCTTCTCTTTTCTGTGTTCGGTATAGCTGTGTTTTGAGAAGATAACAAACACAGACTTTTACCTTTTTCTTCAGCCCGAGTTGTTGGTAGACTCGAAAAATTTCAGCGTATCACAATGACTATTTCACGTCACTCAGCGGGCAATGAAGAGAGCTATGCTCGGAGTTTCTTTGCGCGATAAAATCCGAAACGTGGATATTCGCCAAAGAACCAGAGTCACCGACATAGCTGTTAAAATTTGCAGGTTGAAGTGGCAATGGGCAGGCCACATCGCTCGAAGAACCGATAACCGATGGGGAAGAAAGGTTCTGGAGTGGAGACCTCGAACCAGAAGACGCAGCGCAGGGAGGCCTGCCACTAGATGGACCGACGACATTGTAAGAGTCGCGGGCATCCAGTGGATGCAAAAGGCAGGCTGTCGTTCAGTGTGGAGGTTAAAGGGGGAGGCCTATGTTCAGCAGTAGACTTCTTCTGGCTGATGATGATGATAATGACTATTTAATTAGAACTTTAAGGCGCCAGCATGCTGGAAACACTGTCAGCTGGTAGTGGGCTAGAGCATATAGATTGTCTTTAGACTAGTTTAGACCAGCAACGGTCTATGGGTTGTCTAACCGTTTTTGTCTATTATAGGCAAACTATTTTAGCACTGTTTTAAACTATTTTAGGGTTTTAGTGTTAACTTGTATTTTGCTTAACTAATTTACGTGTCATTTGAAGTACGTTCGGGCGGAGCTTATTACGGATGCTCGTTCGTGATTTGGATTGCAATCGCGATCATGTGCCGTCCCACTCAAGCGCGTAGTTTTTTTTTGCGGTGTTGACGGCGCTTTGCCAGCCCGGAGAGGTACACAACCTATTTGAAACGCTACATGTTGAAGCTCGGCGGAAAAACCTTTGACCTTTGTAGTGCGAGTAAATAAATGGATCTACTTACTCGCAACCGCGAATCACGAAGGGACATCCATTATAAGCTATTTTTAAGCCCAATTTCACATCAAATTGACCATTCGATTCTTCCTCGCCACATAGTAGATACGAGCTCTTACAGTTATGAATTCCAGTATTATATATTCAGGACTTTTTTCCACCGACCGAGGAAACGGTTATGGGCTTATTGGGCAAGTCATAATGGCTCAAGTCGGGAAACCCTTAGTTGTGAGACTGAAATGGCCGTAATCCGGCGCTAAGTGAGTGTCGTAAAGTAGACTTGGAAAGTAGTCTAGATCTGGAACGTTAAATTGTTGGAGTATTTTTTATTGTAAAATGAGGTTTTTAGGTAGCCGATTTAATCAAAAAGACTAGTTCAGGCGGATTCGATAGAGCACTATATTTAGCTTAGTTTGCGACCTAGGGCCTTACGGCTAGCTGTTTAATGCAATCCAGTTTAGGTGATGAAAAAATTTTACGCGACTGCAAACCGTATCTGGGCACGTTAAGTTTCACGTTCGCGTGATTTTCCGAACTGCGCGGTTTTAACGTTAGTTTGATACCACGTAAGGAGTTGGCCGTAAGGTCCCTGGGCTTTTTTCTTAATTCACTAACTACAAATATGCTCGTAACGCGGGTCGTTATATTAACCTCTAAAAGTTGGCCTTTATTCTCTAGGGAATAGAGCGTGTTTTAGTAGGTGAATACGGGCCCTGTATGTAATTAAAAAGTTAACTGTGATCCTAATAAACTTTCAATGTTCAGGTTTTGTGTATTCAGCCTAAATTGAGTGTTTTTTATTTTATTTAGTCGTATTTTTTCTACTATTGAAAATTTGCGAAAGATTCATTCTTTAAATATACATTCCTTTAGAATTTGCAGGATGCCTTCGCCTTTATCTAGATAATAATAAGGGATTCTTTGTTGCAGGTATGGATGCGTCACCCAGTGATGCAGCGTTGAGGAATGCACGTCCTAACGATCTGGGTAATGAACTACCAGGTATTTCATATATCTAATACTTGTTATAAAAGCAGGTTTCTGTGTTTTTTTAAGTAATTTGTACAGCAACTAGATAGATAGCCCGTGGTCCAGTTGGTAGTGAACCTGCCTTCTGCGCTTGGGGGCGTAGGTTCGATTTCTACCTAGTTAAGGTTAAGGGAAGGTTATTCCGTGATACAAGTAAAGTTGTGATTTTAAGGGTTCCTTACCCAACGGGACCCTATTACTAAACCAGCGATGTCTGTCTGTCTGTCCTGTATAGGGTCCCGTTTTTACCCTTTGGGTACGGAAGCCCTTGAAATTATCACAAGTTAACCTGTATCACGGAATAACCTCCCCTTACCATACTCATAATGTAGTTGGAAACAAGCACTATATGTCTCCCAAAAGTCTCACTAGATCACGCTGCAGGTGCTTCTAATGCTTTCAGTTACCTAATTTAATTTTATAGCTTGCTTCTAAAACTTTAAAACAATAGTCTTACTTCCGAGCATACTTTGTAAACTGTCTTCTTACACTTCCTTTCCGTAATTTTATTGCCTCTGTGCATTAACTGAAGTCATTTCCTGAACTTCCGGTTTTGCCTTAAAGTTACTAGTGCTTTAATGTCCGGACTCAAAAGTTACTTTATGTTGTAGTTTATGCCAATTAAGTACGGTCTAGGTTTGAACTAGAATAATTTAGTCTAGGCAAATTAATATAATCTAACCAAATGTAAAGACACAGCAAAAAATCCATGATAGGTAGAATTCGAACCTGCGATCCGAGGTTCACGCCCCGAGCGCTCTTTCCGCTAAGTATCGGTCGCTTTCCTGTCTACCTCCAAATTCTTGACCTTGTATTTGCAACCATGGGTGTTTCAACTGGCTATTACGGTTCGAGAGATACAGCCGTTTAAAGGTAGGACAGACAGATAGACGGACGGACGGAAAGACAATGTAGGCTTTGTAATAGGGTCCCGTTTTTACCTTACCTTTGGGTACGGAACTCAAAAAAATTGGATCTTGCTTTAGTGATCGCAATATAAGACTCCCGCATTTTCTTCCACGTCTCCTCGGAATTATAAGTCGCGACGAACAGAAACAAATACAGCACATATTGTATAGATGCTAAAATATTATTCGCATAACTGGAGCCATTTTAAGCTTCGCCTAAGCTCCGTGAAGAATGTGAATAATTCAAGATAAGACGAGCTAAAATTGAGAAATTTACCGCCTAATGTTTAGAGCTATATATATTACGGAGGTTATCCAGCAAAATATTGTACAGAGAGTGCTCTAAGAAGTATGTTAATTGGGCTTGCGTAAACGTTCGAGCTCTATTCAGATGTTATTGTTTAGCATAAACAAGCCTTTAGTGTTTAAAATTCTTGAAAATATGAATAGTGAAGAGCTTTGGAGACTTTGTTTATCGAAACGTACACTATTGTAGTAACTTTCTGTCAGAGAGGTCATTATGCAATGGTGTCACTTCCTTCTCTTATGTTCATAAGATTTTTTCATCATCATCATCATTTCAGTCATACGACGTCCACTGTTGGACATAGTCCCCCATCGATCTCTAAAAGGGCCGGTTGGAAGCGGCCTGCATCCAGCGTTTCCCTGCGGTTGCTTTTAGATCGTCTATCCATCTTGTGGGTGGACGTCCTACGCTGCGCTTAGTGGTCCGTGGTCTCCATTCCAGAACCTACGAGATAAGATAAGATTTTTTTATGAAATCAAGAAATATTGACGGTGAAAACACAGGGTTCAATGGAGATTCTGAGGTACCCGATTTCAAAATCGTAAAACGTATCGTTTTGTCTATGCCAAGATAACTCTTTATTAAAAGACCATACAAACAAGGAATACATACATTACAATGAAAATTAACTTCTAATAACATATTGAGAGTTATTTTAACCCCCGACGCTAACAGAGGGCTGTTATAAGTTAACGTGACTGTATCTGTGTGTCTGTGTGTGACATCGTAGCTCCCAGACGCTTGAACTGATTTTGATTTCGTTTTGTTTGTAAGGTAACTTGATCAAGAGTGTTCTTAGCTAGGATTCACGAAAATCAGCTCAGCCGTTTTATGATTATCGGGGGTTTTGATACATTTTCACCTGCTTACTCGGACGCTCTTGGCAGAGGTAATCTATCTATATAATTATATAAAAGCTAAATTCACTCACTCATCACAAAATCTCGTAAACTACTTGACCTACGAAGCAATGTTTTCTTTCTTTCTTTCTTTCAATGGGTGCAAAGGTCCGCTGAGAAAGGATTTTGCGAAAAGGCCGAACTACCCCTTAGTTCGGCCATTTCGCAAAAGAGGATTGAAAAACTATATGAAAACCTACGCGTACGAAGTCGCGGGCAACAGCTTGTAAAATATATACCGCATACTAGATAATTTATTTAGCTTACTTGCTTGCTGATTTTTAATTTATTTTAGCTGTAACATATTCATTCACGAAATTCAATTCTGTTAACTTGGATAAAATAATTTTTTGCCTAAAAAGTACATTTACAGACGTGCAAAAAGCTTGAGAAGTCGGAAAACCCCGCGTTAACGATAAAATGCAACAGACGAAGCACAAAGCCGCTTACATTCACCACCTGTTCACTATTGTATACGTCTCGTGTAGGAAGAGCTTACCGCCACATAATAAAAATAAAGTAGACTCGCCTTAAGAGTCTATGCTTCTTGTATTCTCTATCTCACTCGCGCATTTCAACATTTTTGAAGATACAAAATGATTGAATGTACTTATGTAAAGTCTAAGCGACATTAATAAAGAAAAGAGTCATATAGACGTTTTATAGACATCAATAAACTTAAGAGTCTACTTACGGGTCAGGGCCCGATTCTACTAAACTCATTGTTTTTAAATTGTTAATGAATTGCATCAAAAATTACACTAAAAGTATAAAAAAAGTGTCGTAAGTGACAATGACAAGATGTTGGTCAAACGCAATACTATTAATATAAAAAAGTGTGACTAACACTTGTTATTAAATTGTTAATAAATTGCCTAAAAATTTTCACTTTTGACACTTAAAGTAATTTTTTAAAGTGACAATTTTGAGGCAATTCATTAAACAAAATTTAAAAACAATTGTTTAAATTAATAGACGGCTAGCAGTCACGGGTATTGCTGTCGAAAAACTCGAGCAGTGTTCGGACGTCATAGACCTCCATCCGTCCATCGTTAGTTGTCATTAGTTTAAATAAAAATCACGCTCACGTTAGTTTCTATAGTAATAAAAACAATTGGTCTGGTTACTAAACCAAAAGCAACCTCGGCCCCGATTCTACTAAACTTTAATAGAATCGGGGCCGGGGGTGCAGCGATCTCACTCGCGCATATTGATATTTTTTTTAAATATAAAAGACTATCTACTTTTGAAAAGCGTGCTTCAGTCATTTTGCGAGGTTAATATTTCAAGATATTTAGAACAAAATTTTGATATAATGACCAAAAAAAAAATTGGATAAATTGTTATTCCCATTTATTCTGATCATTATAACATATACAACAAAATTTTGTACTTAATATCTTGAAATATTAACCTCGCAAAATTACCGAAGCATATTTTTGAAAAGTAGACATATTAATACATCTTTTAAAAATCATCAAATGCGCAAGTGAGATAGCGCCCATATTCTAAACCTTAAGAAAACAGATTGTTACACAAATAAATACGTCTTAAGTGCAGTTAAGGTTTGTTATGTTAGGGAGAGCTAATGATGGTGCAGCGGTGAGAGGTAAATGGTGTGGCTTGTATGTGGGAGAGTAAATCCATCACTCACTCTTCTAAACAAAATCGGAAAGACAGATGACTTTAAGGTATGATACTACTACTAGTAAAATCCTCTAGTTTGGGCTCATTTGGTTTGTTTTAACGGGTCACAAGAGAGTTTTTACAAACTTTTGTTTAACTTGCCTTTGTTATGGGTCACTGAACTGAATTTTAAAACAGTTATCGGAACCGATTGAGCTGAAGTTTTTTGTACACGGTTTACACAAAACTGATTAAATATGAATTAGGAATAATTATATTGTAACTGTATCAATTAAACTTGGTACCAAGTTTATTATATTTATTGTACACGAACTATCTTGATATCTTCATTGCCATTTGAAATTACCAAATAATTACGAATAGTTGGATCTAAATTCTACATTACTTTGAAATTAATAAATTCTGAAGCAGATCGAAATGTTTTGTAGATATTTCAACAACCTTGGGTGCAAAACTAATATCGTTTCAATTATACTTAATTAGACTTCACCGCAGTTTTATGAGTTACAAACTGAACTAATGTAACTTTATGAATTTTCAATTTAAAAAACAGACTTCAAAATTTGTTGCTATTGCTAAATCTACAGGCGCTCTAACAATGTTATTCGTTTTATTGGAACTGGTTTTAAAAAACTACTTAGCCAAAGTTAAATAGTTTTTTGTGAGACCACCTCGTGGTATAGTGTGTTTTTATGATGACTAGAAAATCGGTTAAAATTTGCTGCAAGAGAAATTGTCATTATCATTTCAGCCACAGGACGTCCACTGCTGGACATAGGCCTCCCCCATTGATCTCCAAAAGGGCCAGTTGGAAGCGGCCTGCATCCAGCGTTTCCCTGCAGTCTCTTTTAGATCGTCTGTCCATCTTGTGAGTGGACGTCCTACGCTGCGCTTACCGGTCCGTGGTCTCTATTCCAGAAGCTTTCGGCCCCAAATAAATAGAGCTAAATATATCAAGAGATCCGAACATGTAGACCATGTAGTCCCATAATTTCTAGTATCTGTCTAAATCTTAACAAAGTCGTCATTGGTCTCAAGAATAACGCGACGCGAAACGACCGCGCACCAACGAAATCGGCAAACGCCTGACTTTACGCTGGTACGCAGTAAACTTGTTAGCACGGCTGAGTTGTTACCTCAGATCAGACCAACTACGGAGATATGGTAAGGTGACCTGGCGGGTAACGCATCAGGCCTAAATCAGGCTTGATGCCACCATATCTATCATATGGGTATGTATCCCATGTTTGACTGAGCTCTGATTTCAAACCTGATCGGCTTTTTTGCCTCATTACATTAGATTTATTTCACATATACATATTATATATTTTTTTAATACATATCGCTGCTTAAAAACGAAAGAGCCACAAAACAAAATTATCCAAAAACACTTTTATTTTAAAAATGG
Organism: Agriopis marginaria; assembly: GCA_932305915.1. Lineage (NCBI taxonomy): Eukaryota > Metazoa > Arthropoda > Insecta > Lepidoptera > Geometridae > Agriopis > Agriopis marginaria. Next base: position 10,041,802 of record OW029933.1, read on the forward strand.
GACCAAACTCGCCCTTATTTTCATACACCACAAAGACACACGTCGAAATCGGCCTTTACATTACAAATTTACGAATACGCCCTTTTGGCATTTTTACGGATGAAAACTAAAGGAAAATTTTCAAATTGGACTCCTAAATAAAAAAAAAATTGTGGCCCTAAGTTTTAAAGCAGCGATATTTGGAATCAACTTAAACTAAACTAAAGAAACTAAATAAAAATGTATTAAACTACACTACTCTAATAAACCGCTGCCCCTAGGACTCGTTCCCAAAATGCTAGCCGCAATGCCGCGTTGTATTGCATTACTAACACGTTACGCGAGATACCGACCAGCATTTTGGTCACGAGTTACTTCGACCAGATTGATTGTCTTAAATTTTCAAGTTATTCAGGCCACGCCAGTACTGGCGTCTACGAAGAGGATAAACACAAATACGCCCTAGCATAATTAAATGTACATATTTAAGGGCTCGCATCCACCTGTACACGACATTTGGACACGCTGCGAACATGTCCCGGATTCAGATGAGCTCAGGATGGCATTACCATAATTCCGAGGGTCTATTTTTGGGTAAACTCGTTTGGTTTGGATTTTTATTTATATCTGTTTTTTCCTGTGTGCGTCTTCACACTTTTCGTAAAGAGTTAGGTTTATGTTTGTTAACTTTTTCTGGACTTTCATGTGCTATCGATGTTTTATACATGGTTATTCATCTAAAACCTCTTTCAGTCAGCTTCCCTGCATCATACCTGGCAACTTTTGTTCTATAGATGACTCTTCACAAAACCTATAGTTCCCACATTTTTCTTTAACTTGGTATGTAAAGTTTTGCCTTGTATTTTTTTGATGCTTGTTGCGTCTCTTAAGCTTTGCTAAGGCAACTCATTCATTCTTATTGAGATCTCATAAGGTTGTCAATTAGAGGCCTAATATATTTTTTTTGGGGAAAAAACGAAGATGCGTCCCGCCGCTTGTGCGCCCGCGCCTTGACGCTGCCTCGACTCAAGCTTGTGTGAGCGATCTGCCTAAGTAAATATACACACAATTCTCTTCCTTTTTGCTTTGCTTTGTCGGGTAAAAATTACGAGCTCAATAATGATCATTATATTCATAGTAGTGGAAATGAGCGTCTATGTTTATGCAAATTTGTATAAAGAAGCGGAAGAGAAATTTTTCTCTTCCTTCCAGAAGATTTATCTGATTTAAAAGATATAAAACAGAAAATGCCATATCTAGATGCGCTTAAGTCTGCCTGTCAAAAGCACCTGTCTGCATCTGTAGCAACATCCACATTGTATAAACTTGTTTTGTTGTTTTTAAAAGCCTTTTAGTCTTTGTTATGCTGTTTCTGAATCTAAATGTGTACTTCTTACGGTTAACATCAGTTGGCGCGCCTGCTTGTTTGGCACACAATTTTATAAAAAAACATCCCTGTCTATTTTCAGCTGCCCCTTATTATATTTCAATACAGTTTAGGTTTTTATCGGATACATTTCGGAGAGTGTGCATCGCATCTGCATGATCAAACTCCTGCCCATTTTTCTATTGGACTGCCAGAGTGGGTACGTTACCGCTATATTACCTTCAAATCACGAGTGGATCGGTTTCTTCTAGGTAAGCGTGCTCCAGCGTAGACCGTATCATTGCTTAACATTAGGCGAGTTGGCGGTCCAAAGGCACGCCTATTATTAATATTGAAAAAATGTACGTCGCTACTTCAGCGCCATTGTTTAAAACATACATCCATCAACGTCGTGACGGAGCCACGAATGAACTCACATAGACAATAAGTTAAGAACGATACGACGAAACGATACTGTCACTAAAGCGTATCATAAGGAGGAAGGAGTTCAGACGGAGGTATCATTGATTCAGTAGGGACTTGTGCAGTGTCGCTGTTTTTACCCATTGAAGCAAAGATAATGGATGTTGTAGTTAAGGGCCATCCACAAATTACGTGTCACACGTTATGGGAAGGAGGGAGACGAGTTATAAGTTTCGTGATGAATCAACCTGATAGTAACTGATCTCTACATAGTATAAATTAAAGTCGCTTTCCGTGTCTGTCTGTATGGCCGCTAACTCCTAAACCACGCAACAGATTTTGATGCAGTTTTCACCATCAGTTAGATACATTTTCACGGTAGGTTTATATATATAACTAGCAACCCGCCCCGGCTTCGGAAGTAAATTACACCCGTGCGAAGCCGGGCGGGCGGGTCGCTATTAGTCTATAAATCTAATGTGCTAAAAGTCCAGTCAGAGTCTAGACTTCAACTCCAATGAGAAAGTACTATCATTAATTAAATTTGTTTGTATCACTTTTTGGCACGTGGCTTTAATTAATTATTGAGCACTGGCACGACCGATTTAAATCTCGATTTAAAGAAATTAAAATGTCAAATCATATGGAAAATTTTAAATTGGTTCCGAAATTTCTGAGATATATAAGCTTTTAAAGTTTTTGGTGGATGCGCTGTCCCTCTCCCGCAAAGGTTGTGGTAGTATAGCATTTGTATGGCTCGCAAGCCTTGACGTCATGACGTGCTTCATTTCTGAACAAATTTTTCTTTTGTTTTCTATTTATAATCAACTTTTTATGAAGTAATAAAAAAAAATTGAATACATGCCTATTGAGATACTGCAAATACATTTACGAGTACATACTCGTATGTTGAAGTTTAAATATTCCGACAAAAGGGATTGCAGTATATCAGTGTTCACAAAACGCCTTGGAAGGAGACCAAATCCGGGTCGGATAAAGCTTGTACTCGCTCGCGGTGACGTTTCGGCCTATCTTCGCGATATTAGAAGACATTCGTACGAGGAAAGTCGCATTATTTTGTGACGCTTGGTTAAGACGAAATGAGGCTACGTCGAATTTCTCATGCTATAGCAATAAGACACAGTTTTTTTTAAACACACCTTAATTTTTCTCATTGTTGTGTTGTTGTTTTTTTTGTGTTAATTACGCCTTCTACAGACTATTATAAAAATATGTTTGTTGTATGGGGACCCACCCTCTTTAGTTTTAACTTTTTGACTTTATTATTATTTCTTAGTTAATATACATATTGTATTATTACACATCCTGTGAAAATTTCAACTTGCTACCTATTACGGTTTGAAAGATACAACTGTTAAAAGGTAAGACAGACAGACAGCGACTGTTTAGTAATAGGGTCCCGTATACTCTCTTTGGATAAATAACCCTAAAAAAGCTCTAAATAGTTCCCGTCCTATTTCTGTCTATCGCAAAAACCTAAGTATTTTATGAAAAATTCCATCACAACCGTGCTCCAGAGATTGTTTTTCAGTCCTACAAAAGATGCCTGTTCCTAATAAAACAATGATTGACTCGCGGGCGACAGAACGTGCCGGGAATTTTACTCACAATTTTATAACTGAGCGTAAAAACAACGTAGTACGTGAAAGATTCATAATATGAGTTTGGTGTGTTTGAATTCATGCCAGTTAACGACAGGAAAGCAAAACGATGATGTTAGTTCTGGACGTATTCTACTGATTTGTTTCAATACCAAAGGAAGAAAGAAGTACGAAAGAAAGAAAAAAAAAACCGGATAAGTACGAGTAGGACTCGTGCTCTGAGAGTTCCGTTGGACGTCAACCTCAGAGCGCCGTCCAAAAAAAAAACTAACTGAAGTTAAAATATTGAAAGACAAACTTAACTTTGTAGTTGACAATAAGGTTCTTCCATACATAACAACTACAAAATTTAAGCTTGTAATTCTGAAACAATATTTTTTATAAATGATAAATAACTTCAAATTAACAACTTTCAGATTTATTCCTTTATAATTATGTGCTGTAAGACCTTGCCTCTTGCCAAAATTAATGATTCTAGGTCAACGGGAAGTACCCTATAGGTTTTGATTTCCCTGTGAAATCGCAAAATATGTGACATAAACGTTCATATGTTTTGATTGCGTTGACTTATAACTTTTATTTTTTTACAGTCGAAAGAAACCGTAGACCCAAGTATTTAGTAATAATTTTAACTCGATACCTTTACGCGTTCTTGAGAAAAAGGGTCTTGACAGACGGACAGACAGACGGACAACAAAGTGATCCTATAAGGGTTCCGTTTTTTCCTTTTGAGGTACGGAACCCTAAAAAGAAGAAAGAAAGTTATTTGTTACGCAAGGCTGAAAAGTTGTTTATTGGCGCGAGTACTTGTATTGAAACCTGAGCAAGCGAAGGATTCTAGGATTGAACCACGAGCGAAGCGTTCAAATATAGAATACTGAGCGTAGCGAGGGTTTCAAAGGTACGAGACGCAGAATAACTTTGCTGCCGAGCGAAACACATCTTTTCATCTCACTTTAGTGAGGAAAATAATGTTTTTCTTCTAAGTTAAGAAACCTTCTTGAATTTGAGGTGCAATTCAACGAGGTTGGAATGTTTTGAAACTGAAAAAATGTAAAATAAAACAAAGATGGGGAAGGATAAAAGTTCCATATTTTAATCTTATTATATATTTAAAAAGCGATCTATGTATGTATGTTCCCTATGACTCCGAAACGGCTGGACCAATTTTGATGAAATTTTCAGGCAATTTTCATATTACCCCAACGAGTCATAAGATCCTGTGAAGTTTGGTAGCAGTCAAATTAAAAGTTTATTTTTATTTTAAATATTTTCTTTACAAAAAAACGAGAACAAGAATTTATTGCCTGAAATAAATTCTTTCTTCAATTTGCTAATACTGTCACAACAAGAATATAAGTCTATACTTATCAAGGAATTGGTCCTATTTATAAGATCTTTGATACTTACTTATACAAACATTGACAAAAAAGAACATTAAATAAATAAATAAAAAATAAATAAAAAAAAACATCTAAGTAAAAAGAGGTTGCTGTCGCTACCAAGGAGGTTGCTTCGAGAAGGTATCTATATAACGCGAGTGAAACTGTAGGGCGCAGCTAGTAGAAAAAAACCTAACAATAAAATTATTCTGATTATTTTATCCAGCACAGAAAGCCTCCATAACACGTCATAGATAAATCTATCCACAAACAATGCGCTGTTTATGGTAGGTATACACGGGCCAGTATCACGGCTCGAAGATTTAATAGGCTTCGAAGGGATCCATTAACAGGCCGAGATTAGCCGACGGGCCCTTGCGGAGTCCTTAACTAGTTTATTGAATTTCGCGGCGATTTTACCGCACGTGACTTCCCTAGGAATTTTGCGGGTTGTATTTTAGACGTAATCCGGGTATTGGGTTAAATTATTTTAAGGTTCAATTTTATACGGGATAATAAAATGACGCCTACGTGGAAATGGGTCAATGGATTATTTCAAGAACTATGTTATAAGATAGTGCAGAGCAGAGAAATCGCGGACCCAGCGCTGGTATGACTATGACAATAGGCTTGTATCCTAATTTTTCAGGGTACCGTACCCAACGGGTCCCTATTCCTAAGCATACGCTGTCAGTCTGTCTGTCTGTCTGTCTATATATTCTTATGTAGGTATAGAAAAACGTTGAAAATAATGTTACTTTATCATCATAATCATGATCATCATTTAAGCCGTAGGACGTCGACTGCTGGACATAGGCCTCCCCCATCGAACTCGAAAAGGGCCGGTTGGAAGCGGCCTGCATCCAGCGTTTCCATGCGGTCTCTTTTAGGTCGTCTCTCCATCTTGTGAGTAGACGTCCTACGCTGCGCTTACCAGTCCGTGGTCTCCATTAGAGAACCTTTCGGCCCCATCGGTAATTTCTTCTGCGTTCTATGTGCTATGTAACTATGTACCTAAAGAAAATTGCTACCTCAAAAATTATATCAAAGTTATCTTCAAAAAAGTTTCTATACTGTTATTTATTCTGTGACAAAATTAAGGAGTAAGTAAGTTCTCAGAAGACGTACTTCGGAGAAATTCGGAACAAATTTATTTTTCTTATTAAAACCATCTAGACTTGTGTTATTTTATATCAGAAGGTACTATTTGTACTAAGAAAAAGTATTTATTTTATGTTATACTAACGCACATGTTACTGGGAGAATTTTGTTATGCTTCACAAGAATGTTCTCTTTTTGTTTTAGGGACATATTTTCCAACCAAAATCTGAAGAAAAACTTAAATATAAGCGGAGGGGATGAGCTTTTTAATGTATTATTTACTAGCTGCGCCCCGCGGTTTCACCCGCATAGTGATGAAAAATGGTGATGATGATGAAAAGTAGCTTCTAGCCGAAGATGATGAAATGTCACTCTCTGGCTCTTAAACTATACCTGTCTATGCAAAAATCAGGTCGATCCGTTGTTCCGTTGCAGCGTGAAAGAGGAACAAACATCCATACATCTATACATCCATACATACAAACTTTCGCGTTTATAATGTTATATATATAGCATATATATATAAGCAACTATTCAATATTAACAGGTATGGGAAAAAACGTATTCAAAATGGGTACGTTTTTTCCGCTGTTTTTTCATTCTTCTGACTTACTTCCTATACTATCTAGTACACGAAGTAAGTATAATAAACCTCACTATAATAAAATATGCCAAAACTTTTTTTATATTTAAACTCGTAGTACGTTACATTTCGAGTTAGTAAGTTGTCTTAAAACCTATGTTAGATTTATCCAGGCAACTGGTTCTCGGTACAGTATATATAATTTTTTTGAAGTTATACTTCTTATGCGACTTGCAACAAGGTTGCGTTAAACGTTTAACGCTACCATGGAGGGGGGAATTTTTCTCTCTCGTATGGTTGCGAAATGCGTATCCTTTTTTCGCACTGCGACTAGCAGATCTGGTAGTGTAATGGTGTGCTAATGGATTGAGAAGCCTAAGGAGCTAGGTTCGAATCTCGAGAAAAGGATATTGTTAAATTGTTGATATTTTTGCCCTAGTTATAATTTTAGGGTTCCTTGTTGAAGTATAACTTCTTCCGCGCGGAGGGACTCCACGCACTATTTTTTTAAATCAAATTTTCTTTATTTTAGGCGATGTTGATTACGTCGACACGTTGCGGTCGCGTCTGCTTGGCAAAAATAAATATAAAAATAAATCGTACACATCTTGAATTCATACACCAGAACTAGAGTAAGTAATTACTGTTTAATGAAAACAGTGCGAATTGAATTTTCCGTGTTACCGACCGCCCTCGTTAGCGGCACTTTGTTTTCATTATCATTAAACACCGAGCGATTAATCTTCGTTACGGATATTTAGGACTGTAGGGATGCAGTGTTTTCGGAACTGTTTGCTAATTAATTTATTGCAATTTAAATAGAATCAAAAGTATTGAACCGCTGTACTACCTATTGTACCTATTGTGTCAAGAGGAGGGTCTTTGACCAGTGTGTGTTGCCAGTGATGACATGTACTGAGACGTGGTCCTTAACTGTTGGCCTTTTGGAAAAACTTAGAGTCACACAGCAGGCAATGGAGATGCGGGCGGGCTATGCTCGGAGTTTCTTTGCGCGACAGAATCCAAAACGCGGATATTCGCCAAAGAACCAGAGTCACCGACATAGCTGTTAAAATTTACAAGTTGAAGTGGCAATGGGCAGGCCACATCGCTCTAAGAACCGATAACCGATGGGGAAGAAAGGTTCTGGAGTAGAGACAACGAACCGGAAGACGCAGCGTAGGGAGGCCTCCCACTAGATGGACCGACGACATTGTGAGAGTCGCGGGCATCCAGTGGATGCAAAAGGCAGGCTGTCGTTCAGTGTGGAGGTTAAAGGGGGAGGCCTATGTTCAGCAGTGGACGTCTTCTGGCTGATGATGATGACTACCTATTGTACATAAAACACAAATCCAAATATAGAAATCTGCATACTTAAAATATTTGAAATATTTTTCCATTATTTTACGTGGGGCGTGCGCCGTATCAGCAAGTTGAAGTGGCAGTGGGCAAAGCACATATCACGCAGAACAGATGGCCGATGGGGCCGAAAGGTACTGGAATGGAGACCACGGACAGGTAAGCGCAGCGTAGGATGTTCATTGTCCACCCACAAGATGGACACACGACCTAAAAGAGACTGCAGGGAAACGCTAGATGTAGGCCGCCCCTCCAACCGGTCCTTTCGAAACCGGAGATCGATGGGGGAGGCCTATGTCCAGCAGTGGACGTCCTGTGGCTGAAATGGTGGTGATGATGATGATGATGATGAAGACGATGACGCGGGTCATAAACGAACAAATTTTCAACGAAGATAACATTAAAGCGATGTGATGCTATCATAGATTACTTTAAAGTTCCTATGATCGGTCTAAGCATTTATTAGCTCGGACAACTGCAATAACATTGCAAATAGCTGAATAAAAACATTTTCTTTTAATATTGTACTGAAGTACCGGTACTTCAGTAGAATATGTACTTCAGTTGAATATTAAAGGAAAATGTTTTTATTTAGGTTTTTAGAATTTATTGCAGCTGTCAGAGCTAATAAATTCTTAGACCGAGCATAGTACCTGTTCGGGTACCTACTTACCTGCTTCAGTCTTACGTTCAAAAACTTAGCTAAAGTGGTAAAAATTTGTGGTTTTCATTCATCTTTTATAATGTTATTGCAGCTCTCATTGCAAATAAATGCTTGGACCGAGATTACGTTTTTACTTTAATTACATGCGTTTTGTTTTTAAATCAAACCACAGTTTTTCTTTCCTTCACTGTACCACTTTTCATATAAATACTCAACTTAAGCCTGGGTATGGTAAAAAATATTTTTGGAACATCGAAGTATAATACATTAGAGTCACAATCGTACCAAAACTAGATTTTAAGCATAGATTAAATTAACTTAATTACAGTAATACAGATAAAAAAAAACAGAACAGGTATAAAACACGATTTTATTTGTGACTTCAGGGTTGTTTCCATAGTAGAAGTTGTTTATAATGAAGAGTAAAATGACCTGTTTAAGGCTTAACCCTGTGGCCTGTATACGTTTATTTTATACCTAGTATGGTCGTACATTTATTACGCGAACTGCTAGTATGTGGAATGCGCTGCCTGAATGGGTGTTCCCCGATGGTTACAATCTGAGTGTCTTCAAATCATGAGTGAATCGGTTTTTTCTAGGCAAGCGTGCTCCAGTGTATACCGCCATGAGGCGTGATGGTGGTTAATTGCATTAAGCTTATTATAAAAACGTAACAAACCCTTATTAAATTTAATCTTCTCCATCGTCAGTTCGGGTTATTAACTGATAAATTATTGCCCTAACGGAGAATACGACTAAATAATGACATCGTAAATAACCAGCGACGCCCTAGCTCATGCCGGTCGTGATTTGACGAGGAAAGATAGATTTGTATTTATTTTAAACATGCTTCCAAAATATCGAGATACAATTGCTATAGAGTCATAATCTCTCAGTGAAAACAGAACAGGCAAATAACGTCCGAGCGTCATTGTACATACATTGTATCTATTATATAGTTCACAAAGCCACATTTACTTTAATTTAGACGATATGTCGCTTGCATAGTGTTAAACGTTAGTTGTCCGCTATGACATCGTAGCTCTGGCAACGCGCGGCGTAGTATAGTCGAATCGCGGTTACCTTGTAACTAACCAAAAAGTCGGCGCAATTCGTAGCATGCGCCGAGTTTTGGTTCGGATTTTTTTGAGAGCTCACCCGAACTCCACATTTTTAAATATCTTTTATTATGGCATCCAGATGAAACGAAAGAATTGCCAGGACCAAGCAATCATAATGGAAAATCTGAAAATGTATTCGTCATTTTACATTTCTCTAAGATTAGAGAACTCAGTGTTTTAGTAAGAAATCTCGCTGTCTCCACTTTTGTAGTGAACCTCAGAAAAAAATGGAAGCATAGCTACAGTTTCCCCTTTCGTCCACTTGTTTACGTTTTGAGCACATCGTTTGCAGTTGTGTGCCGATTAATATTGAAGTGTGCGTTTGTATCATCACCAGCCAATTTAATGTTCGTCCACTGCTGGATGTAGACATCTCCTAAATAACGCGACAAGGCACAATCTTCCGTTTTCACATCCACTTGCCACCAGCCTCCACCTGGCTGCAGGGCGTCCTACTCTACGTTTGCCGATACGTGGTCTCCACTCTAGAACCCGTCTACCCCAGCGGTTGTCAGTTCTTCTACAGATATGGCCAGCCCATTGCTACTTCAACTGATCCGTGGTATAATAATATACTCCGAGAAAACGTGTCACGTGGGTGACACCCACTGATGTCATAAATGTCATGGATACACGTACACGTGCATAAGCAAGAGCATAATAAGTAATTTACAACAAGTTCGATAGAGATGACGATACACGAAACAATGCGGCGGACACACTATGAAACAGCTAATTTTCTGTATTAACTAATTTGTTTCCCAATATCTGTGTTTGTTGCAATAAAGTGGCAACTGGACAGTGACGTAATTGAGTGTCAACTCCCGGAGCGCTAGACCTTGTTTTCTTGGATCATGAGCTGATCCTTTGAGCTATGTCCGTTACTTTAGTTTTTTGTCTGATATTCTCATTTCTGATTCAAAATCTTAGTAAGAATATGGCAGTGTGTGCAATACGTTTTTACCACGCCCTTTACAGTTTTTGGCAGACTCTTTTCGGTACTAGATCGAGTTTAAGGCAGATTCAAACTATAATATTACCAAAGTAGTGACCTCACACGTTTCACGTAATATTTTGTAAACCCTCAAGTCAGAAGTCCGTGACCCCGGTTGTGGGTAGCCAACCGTGCAAGCCCCGTGGGAAACCTTACCCTTGGCCCTTCGTGACTCTAGGATGAATATTTATATCATAGGAAATGGTGTTGAAATCGCCGATTGGGTAAAATGGAATGGTGATGGAGTGACGGGAAATATGTGCTTATCTAGTTATATGATGTTTATGTGGTAATGGATAGACATTATTACTTACTAGCGACCCGCCCGCCCGGCTTCGCACGGGTGTAATTTACGTGCGAAGTCGGGGCGGGTCGGTAGTTATATATATAAACCTTCCTTGAAAATGTATATAACTGATGGTGAAAACCGCATCAAAATCCGTTGCGTGGTTTAGGAGGAGTTAGCGGCCATACAGACATACAGACAGACAGACAGACGCGGAAAGCGACTTCAATTTATACTATGTAGAGAACATGGAATCTGATATCATAGTCTCTTCTCTACATAGTATAAATTAAAGTCTCTTTCCGCGTGTTTGTCTGTATGGCCGCTAACTCCTCCTAAACCACGCAACGGATTTTGATGAAACGTATTTGCGAATAGGTTTGACTGTCAGTACATGAACCATTGCTCAATGGTACATGTGCTGACTAACAAGCAAATGGTGAAGGGTGTGTGTTAGTTAAGTTTAGTTTTATTATATTAATTTAAAATTTTATGTATTTTATGTTTTTATATGATCAAAGTGGTCGAAATAAATGAATTTGAATTTGAATTTGATGCGGTTTTCACCATCAGTTAGATACATTTTCGCGGAAGGTTTGTATATATATATATATATAACTAGCGACCCGCCCCGGCTTCGCACGTAAATTACACCCGTGCGAAGCTGGGCGGGCGGGTCGCTAGTAATATTATAAATGTGGATGTTTGTTTCTCATTCACGCAGCAACAAAGTGCGTAGAGATATTTAAAGGGCTGGAGAGTGACGTGGGATACTTATTGTTTGAAACCCCCGACGCAAAAGAGGGGTGTTATAAGTTAAATGTGTGTATATGTGTGTCTGTCTGTGGCATCGTAGCTCCCAAACGGCCGAACCGGTAAAACCTCCACCACTTAACTGGGGCATGAGTTTGACTTGATCTTGACTTACTTTGCTTGACTCTGACTGTGACTATGATTTGTTTGACGCTATTTTATACAATGAAAACTAATTTATTGTTAAAAATGACCGGTTGTGAATCCTTAAAATGTATTTTAGTTCCTTGAGACTTTTAGAGAAATCAAATAACACAATCAGTACTTTCCTAATATCCTGCATTATCTACCTACGAAATCAGTTTCATTAGAATTTCCTTCCTCTAAAATAAACAAAGCTTTCACCCACGCGTTCAGACTTGTATATTTTTCGTTCTTTCCTGCCTCTCCAACCAAAATAAAGTAGCACAGTACAAACAAAACGGTTGTCAAGGAAAATCAAGTCACATTGACTCGAATAAAATATTCAAGGCCTTTTTTCCCTGTTTACTTTTCCCTACGGTATGGGGTAATTTACAGACATAAAATTTAGCATAATAACTCGTCTTTAGGGCGGTCTTATCGCTGCCCGCGATAACCTAGGAAGCCGCTTTCTCACTTCTGATAATAATCATAAAGAACAAACCCCGAAATGGTTTGGTTTTAGGGTTGGGACTTTGTTGTCGATGTTTATTTTATTGCGATCTGAATATGGGGACTTTTTGGAAGACTTTCTTCTGTTTCTTGTTTCCATGTTTGTTATTTTCTTTTTTGATTGCCGCCACTACTGGAAATTATTCAAGGCAGCCCGATATTCAGCTTTTCGCATTTTATTTTTTTATTTTTTATTTAACTTCACGGACACCAGGGTCCGTGACTTATTATACTTGACTACAATTTAGTCAACTTAAACGAATTTCTTAGTTATTCACTATACAGCTTTACACTTTCAATCACAAAAAAAGTCTGCCCTTCCGCAGTTCATTTTGGAAAAAAAATATCGTGTAGATATAAAAAAAAATAACAATGTTGTTACTATCGTAAAACCCATAAATAAATTATCGTTTTGATAACTTGTCCCCGTTTCTTTTTACTCCTTCAATAATGTAAATATGTGCGAGCGAGACAACTGCCAACTGGATGAAGCTCATCGTCACTCCGTCGCATCGCATTAGTACGTTACAAAGAGTAAAAAAAGACAACCATTTTTTTTTATAAATGTGTCCGTTTTATTTAACACTAGCTGACCTGACAGACGTTGTCCTGTCTTAGAACTGTCAAACACGCAAAGTTAAAATTATAAATATTATTTTTTACACCTTGGGTTACATTATTGGAGTTTTAGTAAGGATCACAATTTTTTTTTTAAATATAATATAGCCTATGTTACCCGGGGATAGTGTAGCTTCCCGTCAGTGAAAGAATTTTTCAAATCGGTTCAGTAGTTTCGGAGCCTATTCAATGCAAACAAACAAACAATCAAATCTTTCCTCTTTATAATATTACTAGCGGTCCGCCCCAGCTTCGCACGGGTATAGATTATAACCTGTCACCCGGGGATAGTGTAGCTTCCCGTCAGTGAAATAATTTTTCAAATCGGTTCAGTAGTTTCGGAGCCTATTCAATGCAAACAAACAAACAAACAATCAAATCTTTCCTCTTTATAATATTAGTATAGATTAGTATAGAAGTATAGATAACTGTTTTAATAACAGTAAGTGATTATTAATATCATACGAAGGCGCAGACGCAGCGTAGGGAGGCCTCCCACTAGATGGACCGACGACATTGTGAGAGTCGCGGGCATCCAGTGGATGCAAAAGGCAGGCTGTCGTTCAGTGTGGAGGTTAAAGGGGGAGGCCTATGTTCAGCAGTGGACGTCTTCTGGCTGATGATGATGATGATTATTAATATCAATTGAGACCTAAAAATTAATTATTTCGAAAGCCTAATAAAGTACCCAAATATATTCGAAAGGTACTCCATTTCATAGTGATGGTAAATATTCACACGCCTCAAATATTTTAATTACATTGGTTTCTAAGCTAGTACATAGAATCTCAAAGGTATTTATGATATGAATATGCGAAAGGTTATATGAAAAACTTTGTGACCTGTAAAGCTATGTGATTATGAAATAAATCAATTTGAATTTATAAACTAACCTTTAGAAAATTTTGTTTTTTAATTTTTAATTATTATAATATATTGTTCCACAATTTACGATTAACTTAAGGTTTTTTTACGTTAGAACATTTAAGTAGTTAATTTTTTCGGTTTTCTTTGTAACATACATTTACAAACTTTTTGAAAATTACCTTAACTGCGCAAGAGCCTATGTTTCTTCCCTTTTTGTCTGTTCTGTGCTTGTTGTTTGTGTGTAGCTCTTAGGTGGACCGCAGGGGTTTAATTCGACCGTTCGATTCCGCGCGATTGATTGTAGTATGTGCAAGTGCTATAATAGTGCATATGCGCCATTATGCGCCAACTTTCCCCTCATGTTGACGATGTTTCAAGGTCACATCTTCTGAGTCATTTAGATTTGAAACCATTTTAAGCAAAAAGTTAATCACTATCACCTATTCTCTATATACTATCCATTTTCTAATTGCATTTTTAATCGAATTGTATATTCATAATCCACCATGGACCACGGACCGGTACGCGCAGCGTAGGACGTCTACCCACAAGATGGACAGACGACCTAAAAAAGACCGCAGGGAAACGCTGGATGCAGGCCGCTTCCAACCGGTCCTTTTGGAGATCGATGGGGGAGGCCTATGTCCAGCAGTGGACGTCCTGTGGCTGAAATGATGATGATGTATTCATAATCGCTAAATCTGCTCCGCTTATACAAAAAACTCATTTATTTAAAAGCTAATTGCTTCGCGTAGTCACTAAAGGCAACAAAAAAAAACTTAACCCTCCCGCCATCGACATCTATTACGGAGCTTGCCCACACTTGAATATTCAAATTGGCCCCACACAATGGGACCCCGCCCCACTACTCTTGAGGCTGGTTCGAACCGCTTAGGGTTGCCATGTTCCTATTTTTAAGACGGCAAAGTAATTATAGTCTGTGCTAAAAGTAACGGCGTAACGGTGAACAAAATTTTAGTCAGTATGTATGTGAAGGTACCTATCTAGTAGCACCCGAGGTGTAGGGAGAACTAAGTAGGTACCTACCAGGTAGGTACGTACCCGTACGCTTTGATTCCACATCTATTGAGCGAACTGCTAGTATGTGGAATTTGCTGCCTGAATGGGTTTTCTCCGTCAGTTACAATCTGGGTGTCTTCAAGTCGAGAGTGAATCGGTTTCTTCTAGGCAAGCGTGCTCCATCGTAGACCGCATCGTCGCTAAATATCAGGCGAGATGGCGGCCAAGCGCAAGCCTATAACTACTGGATAAAAAAAAAGTATCAAACACTTTTAGTCGTGCTTGCAATGACAGAGCAGTGTTGTCAACGCACCAAAAACAGTAAATTAGCACACACGCGACCTCAATTTTGCACAGACTCGGTTTCGATATTTAACTGCACAGAAGAGACTATTTGTTGCTCATTGCATGTTTTTGAAAGTAATTCAAATATTGCCTTTAATCAATTTGCAGCTGTTTTTAATGGTTGGCCTAAGAAGACTAAAAAATATCACCCTCTTTTAATTGCAGCCTATTAGGCAAGGACGGCAACACTTTGCTCTTGGTTGACAGGCTAGGCTTTTTTTGTCTTTGTTTGATTACTGGCCTATTATTAGTCATTCGAGTACTTTAAAACTAAGATTACAATATTGAACTAATGTGATGTTTAAGGGCCAAAGGACCGAAACTCTCCAGATAGCGCTATAGCTATGCTAGTAACTTTTTAGGCGTTTTTTTAAACATGGAAAATGACAAATATCATAATGCCATTTTTCATAATGACAAAAATACTATAACAAAATCGTAAGGCCCATTAGACAGTACGCTAGGTCTTTGACAGTTTGCCTACCCCGAGTGTCTATTTTCCTCGTTAATTCTGAAGATTATCAGGGCAACCCTAGCCCGCCGTTAGCCAAAGGAAGCTCAACAAAGGATCGCCGAGAAAAAAGCAAGGTTCCGGTGTCAGACGCACGCGATGTAGTCGCCGTGTCTTTGAATAGCTTGTGTAGAAATAGGAATATACCTGATTTTTTCTAGAGATGTGAGTGCATGGTATTCTTATCGATTTCTGGATAAAATGGCTTATCAGTTACCAGTTTACCACTGGCTTTTCTATTTTCCCTCATGATATAAGAGATTTTATTAACTTTTTGGAGTTTAAAACTAGTCAGTGTTAGCGAGCTAGTGCATGAGCATGAGCTAGTGAGTGCTATTTTGTTTTTATATATAAATTATCATCAGCCTAAAGACGTCCCCTGGTGAACTTAAGCCTCCCCTTTCGACACGCTATGACTCAAAAATAAAATACAATTCACTCAAATTCATAATAAAAATAATAATAATTGTTGTATTGATAAAGATTATCGATAATTCCACATCCCTATTTAGCTAACTTTTTCTATACTATTCCGTTAATAAATATGCCCTCGCTTCTGTGTTTACGCAAATCGCAGTAACTCTTTAGAGGAAAGTTAAATGGAACTGTCCCGGTACTAGTGTTTTAGTTTTACTAGTTATTATTTTAGTTTTATTACCGGTTAATATTTCTCTCTTCTGAAGCAGTTTAAGCTGACTATAAATATTATAGGAAGAAAAATTAAAAAATATTTTTTTGGCTTGCCGGTCTTCAAATTTTATTTCAAAATTTGTTTGATTTTATTACTTTTCAAAATGCACCCTTTACAAGTGCTCAAGGATCTCTTTCTTCCGCAGTAAACTATCTTCCGTATCCTTTAATAACGTTCGTGTTTCAGGAACATTAATTATTTTGCTCGCACAATGGCTTATGTCCTGTTTATAGTACGTACATGGTTGTCCTCTGGGATCGCATGACACGCGTGCGTTTCAGGGTTAAATGTTGATGGGACAACGTTATTTTTAATGTTCAATGTCACTTTGTTATGACACGGATTTGGGAATCACGTTCACTAATCGCGACCAGTCGTATTTGAAAACAATCAAAACGTTACGAACCTGCAGTGCAAGTACCGTTCTTTAACGATCGTCAAATTAGACAGTTGAGATAGAAAAATTCGATAAAATACCATTAGATCAGTACTCGCCGTGATCGATTCTATCACAGAAGAGAAAAAAAAATCGTCCTTTTCTATGGATTCTATGACATTTTATCGAATATGGCGATCGATAAAAAACGGTACCTGCACTGCTGTTATAGACAATCCAAACGAGAATAAAGGTTAAAAAACTAAAAGCCGAAATCGACAAATTTAAAAATGAATAAGAATTATATGGACCTGCAAAATTATATTTAATATTAATAATTTATAATTTAAATAATATTTGAAATGTTCTCATTAAACCCTTTCTTTTGATACGAAACACGATTAATTTACCCCTAAATTTTTTTTTTTCAACGCGCGAAATTAGGTCATAAAGTTCGCTATATTGGTTTGACCGCGACGTCATATAGCCTATTGCACCAGAAGTATAAAAGACGCGTTGATAGACACCTCATTGGCTAAATGAAAAAAAAAACGACCAAGTGCGAGTCGGACTCGCGTACCGAGGGTTCCGTACAAACTTGTAGGTAAGTAAATAGTTCGTCCATTCAGGATGATTTATTTTATGTACCTTAATGTATCCATATTCTATAAAAGCGTTAAAAATTCTAACAAATAAGTATATCATGGTTGTTCAGACAAACAACTAATACATATATTTTCGTTAAAAAATCCCAACAATCGTATCATGGTTTATCATTATTCGTATTGGATGTACCACCGACTTACCAATTTTCTTCACATCAAAGCTTCAGCCCTTTGAGGGAAACCTTGCGTGCTATTTTCCATTTATACGATAATTCCGGCCCGATCCTCGCTTGGGTACTGTGTTACAGTGCTGAGGGTTTAGCCAAGTGGATACATTCGAATCACACACACTGATGCGCCTGAATCTTTAGATACGCCTATACAGTTCCATGCTTGACGGTCGCTGTCAGAATTGACGGTTAACCTTAAGTTATAAAGTAGTGGTTCGTCCCGAACTGAGACCTTGCAACCCCAATGTCCTCTCAACCCCTCGACCGATTTTGCCCATATTCGAATTTAAAACTG
Source organism: Agriopis marginaria (assembly GCA_932305915.1). Lineage (NCBI taxonomy): Eukaryota > Metazoa > Arthropoda > Insecta > Lepidoptera > Geometridae > Agriopis > Agriopis marginaria. The sequence continues at coordinate 10,059,686 of OW029933.1, forward strand.
TATTGACGTTTACTAATTGACTACAAAATTTTATGAAGAATGGACAACGATACGCTAGTTATTGTCGATCAAATATACAAACATACATAGAACGCGCGTCTTGTCCCTTTAGAATCTGAAACTTCTCTCCACCCGGTCAGAGCTTATAATTATAAAAAGTTTTTATTGCAAGCAATTTTTTATTTTTTTTTTAAATTCTAAATATAATATTGAAAACTTTAGATGAGATAAAAGTTACTAAGACTTATATTTCATCGAATATTACAAGGTAAATTCGAAAGTTTTATACTAATCTAAGGGGTAATTGTGGGTCGTTCCCGTTTATTCTAGTCTTTGTTCTACTAATAGAACAAACGGGAAAAATACGGGAAATATTTTTCCCGTTTGTTCTATTGGTGCCAGCTGTTTTATGTTTATTGTACCAATAGAACAAATAGGAAAAATTATTACCGTTTGTTCTACTTGTGGAGCAACACAGTAGAAAAGATGGTACTATCCGGCAGTGGAGTGTGATCAAGGGTCGTTTCGCGAGGGGAAAAACCTCTCATCATTATTAACAACTTTGACCATGGGGAATACCCTAAAATCGAAAGTATAAGCTGTTTCGTAGAGGTTGACACAGCAAAATGTGTGTTATTATTAGAATTTCCAACTCACAGAAAAGCAATTCGGAACTCATTTTGCCTTAAAATGTTTTGCTACTGACACGCGCTTGGTCCTGTGCTTTCTCTTCACAAACTAGACAGTAGTAAAGATACTACGTAGCCAGTCTTTGTTCCTCATAGTCAAACTGTCTATAGAGGCCAAACATCGTGAGTTACGTAACTGACATCCTATTCACTACATCTACGTACAATACCTCAAGGCCTTGATAGATCCTCTTTAAAGGACAATGTGTTACCTGGGGAACGGCCTGATAATAAAAACCTTTGTACGTGCTCCAGTCTAGTCAATTTTGCAGTAAACAAAAAGGTTTTATCATGTCCTTCAACAGGTGCTGATCTGAAAGTCTAAAGAAGGCTTCAATTGCTTAAAACGAAGAGTGAATAAGAGTCCTTTAAAAAAGGCAACGCACCGCCAATGCTCCGGGTATTATAGATCCATTAGTCCATAGGTAACGGTTACTAGCAGTGTCCCCCGGTTTCGTCTGCGTAGTTATTATTCCCTCAGGAACAGGATATGCAAGTAAGGCCAGTTCAGATGTTAGAGTGTATAGGCCGCCCAAAAGCCTCTGATTTGAAAGACTCATACTCTTAGGAATCCAAGAGACTACGGCAATGAAATAATAATCAAAGAAATTGTAATAGTAGCTAGTAATAATTACAAAATACTTAATTCAATAGCTTGATTCAAGAACTGATATTGGCTTTTAGGTTGTTTTTTTTTTTTATTTTCCTCGTGAGACGATTTTGGCGTTGCACCTCATGTGCCTTTGCCTGTGTTAAGTATTGAAATATTATCAAGTTCTATTAAATATACATATATCGTTAAACGAATCATAGTCTTAGTCAGAGTCAAGCAAGGATTTTATATATACCCTATTGGAGTCAAGTAAATCATGAGACGTCATTCGACGATTTTGGCGTAGCACCTCATGTGCATTTGCCAGTGTTAGGTATTGAAATATTACCAAGTTTTACATATCATTATTATTAAATACTAGCGGTCCGCCCAGCTTCACACGGGTATATATTATAGCCTATGTCACCCGGGCATAGTGTAGCTTCCCGTCAGTGAAATAATTTTTCGAATCGGTTCAGTAGTTTCGGAGCCTATTCAATGCAAACAAACAAACAAACAAACAATCAAATCTTTTCTCTTTATAATATTAGTATAGATCGTCAAAAGAGTCACAGTCTTAGTCAGAGTCAAGTAAAATAAGTCACGGGTAAGTCTAAGTCATGCCCTAGTTAAGTGGTTTTGTGGAGTTTTGGAAGTTTCTGTCTTTGCATGAAAAGACATGTTTCATATATAACTGCTACGTCATAATAAGACTTCAGTCGGTTTAATAAATACTCCTCTAGCCCCACGGCCGTACAAGTTTACTTACTTATATAGTACTAGTAGGCCGCCCCTGCTTCGCACGGGCGAAGCCGGGATATATAGCCTATGTCAACCGGGGATAGTGCAGCATCCCAACAGTGAAAGAATTTTCAAATTGGTTCAGTAGTTTCGGAGCCTATTCAATGCAAACAAACAAACAAACAATCAAATCTTTCCTCTTTATAATATTAGTATAGATAAAAACACCTTGTATAGTGAAATAATAGGATTAAAAACTATCGACCCAACTCTGGAATTCACATAATTTACAATGTCTATGGCTTCATTCATCAGGCTTCGAAACAGCTTAAAATAAATCGGTGAATTCGATCACCACGACTTTGGCTACAGTAAAATATTGTTTGAAAAAATGAAACAGAGAAATGCTTTTATACAGCAACCTTTGTTTAAAAACGGGGCACGTTTATTGTTCGGTTCCATAATTGAAGTGTTTTAACTTTTCTTTTATTCTTACTAGTCGGTTTTTAAGAAAGTCGAAGATCGGACTGAGCGACGAGTCATGACTGAGACGTGGTCCTTAACTGTTGGCCTTTTGGAAGCTCAGAGTCACTCAGCGGGCAATGGAGAGAGCTATGCTCGGAGTTTCTTTGCGCGATAAAATCCGAAACGTGGATATTCGCCAAAGAACCAGAGTCACCGACATAGCTGTTAAAATTTGCAAGTTGAAGTCGCAATGGGCAGGCCACATCGCTCGAAGAACCGATAACGGATGGGGAAGAAAGGTTCTGGAGTGGAGACCACGAACCGGAAGACGCAGCGTAGGGAGGCCTCCCCACTAGATGGACCGACGACATTGTGAGAGTCGCGGGCATCCAGTGGGTGCAAAAGGCAGGCTGTCGTTCAGTGTGGAGGTTAAAGAGGAAAGCCTATGTTCAGCAGTGGACGTCTTCTGGCTGATGATAATGATGATGATGATGACGAGTCATAGGAGACCCGTTGCGTCCAGCAGTGAACTGATGATGATGATGAGTGAATACCGATGTGTTTCTTAAACATACTTTGATATTGTCATCATCATCGGCCAGAAGACGTCCACTGCTGAACATAGGCCTTCCCCTTAGAAATCCACACTGAACGACAGCCTGCCATCTGCATCCACTGGATGCCTGCGACTCTCACGATCAAGTCGGTCCATCTAGTGGGAGGCCTACCTACGCTGCATCTTCCGGTTTGTGGTCTCCACTCAAGAACCTTTCTTCCTTTCGGTTATCAGTTCTTCGAGCGATGTGGTCTGCCCATTGCTGATTTCATATTGTATTCCTCCTAAAAATCAAACTTCACGGGAAGACTGAAGAGTCCGGGTGGTTGGCAGAAAAATTCAAAATTTGATGAAGACAAAACAATCTACATAGCCTTTTTAAACCTTTTTGTCCTTAATTATGACACTAGTATTGCCTTAAGGTTTTCCCCGAGATTTATCAGCTATTCAAGTTTTTGGAATTAAAAAATTATGGGTTTTAAAATATGTTTGTTCTTATGACCCACACTTCCTTGCAAAATATCATCAAGATCGTTTCAGTCGAGTCATGAGATCAAAAACAACTACAATGCTAAGTTATAGTGAAATTAAATGAGATAAGTGTAAAGTGTGTGTGTGTGTGTGTGTGAATGTGTGTGTGTGTGTGTGTGGGTGGGTGTGGGTGTAAGCCGGATATTTACGGGGTCTATTCGGTCCGTCAGTCTCAAACGAATAGCTGCTACATTTCCACCAATCACAGCATCACACCGACATCCTTCAAATACCTATAGTATCTTTGAATCCGTATGTGGATTCATTAGCCATTCAAGTTCGGCTTAGCAAAGCCATACCGAATCTAGATCAGGAGGCGATGGAACAGGGGTGTTAGACAACTACTGGATACTCATGTGAGCATCCGAGAACCAAGTCTGTGTTTTCCAAGAACAAAGGCAGGTGAAGAGCTGCTGGTCGATTTGTTTACACGTGTTTTTAAACTGCATAAACTTGCTAACGACGCTAAAATAGATACAAACTACAGAATATCGTTCAAAATAATTAAATTTAAGTTAATTTGAAATAATGAATAAAGAATAAAACAAACTGTCACCCTGTTAACGACCCTCAGCTTCCGAAAAATAAACCATTTTATTAAAACATTTTATTTTGTATTTAAACCTATATATGTATATATATCAGTCTCTGGCAGCCATATCACAAGCTTTGCTTAGTTTGGGGTCAGATGACCGTGTGTGCAAAAATGTCCCGAATATGTCCCGAATGTTCTTTAAATTCAAAACGTTATGTGCATCGCTTAACATCAGACGAGACGGAAGTCAAACGCAATTTTTTATTAATTTTAGAAAATCTTACAAAGCTTAAACGAAGCTTAGTTATATAGCTAGTTATAAAGCTTAACGAATATATGAGGTACAGAGGGCCTTTTGTAAGATGCTGCACGTCAATATAAATGCTTAATATAAAAACTAGTGTTTTTTTTAAAACATATTAATCAAAGAAAGCGATTGCTTATAATTTCTTAAGTTGCTGGACAGTCAATGTCGTGTTGAGAACTTACAGCATTGAAACTTCGGCTTGCTCTCTTATCTCTCTTATTGCTTCTCTAATAAGTGCTTGCTCTGGGAGCAAACAGAGAGCATGGTCTTCTAAACGGATCGAATATGTTCTTTTATCCCAAAAAAAATCACGGGACGAATGTTTTAAGCTCTATTTAATTCATTAAACTATGGTAATTTTTTTAATTTAGGAGTAGAACTGTTTCACGTAATTTAATCCTTCCGCATCTTCCAGTCTTACCGCATCTGCAGTAATGTTGGACACAATGCAGTTTGATGCTTGGGTTTCGGTTGAAAGGCCCCATGTGAGCGAAGCGAGCAGAGCGGAGCGAAGCGAACCGAGCGTTTGTCAAGCGTTATTGTTTTATTCCAATCTTGTGTAAGCTTCTCTGTACTTCGATAGCTGAATACTGCTCTTGGATGCTAAAGGGGGATCGAGATCAGACTAGTGCTTTTGTCTTGATGAACATTGATTGTCTTGTATTACCTGACCTAAATAAGACGGTCGCCGTAATCATTCATTTACGAAGACATGGAGGTCGGTTCTGGTACAAATCCCTATCTCTATATCTATCTCTACATAGTATAAATTACAATCGCTTTCCGCGTCTGTCTGTCTGTATGGCCGCTAACTCCTCCTAAACAACGCAACGGATTTTGATGCTGTTTTCACCATCAGTTTCACGGACGGTTTATATATATAATTAGGGACCCACCCCGGCTTCGCACGTAAATTACATCCGTGAGAAGCCGGGCGGGCGGGTCGCTAGTTTATAATAAAGGTCATCATCATAATTTCAGCCATAAGACGTCCACTGCTGGACAAAAGCCTCCCACATAAATCTCCAAGGGGCATGTTGGAAGCGGCCTGCATCCAGCTTTTTCCTGCGTTCTCTTTTAGGTTGTCTGTCCATCTTGTGGTGGCCGTCCTACGCTGCGCTTACCGGTCATAATAAAGGTGGCCTGCGTCTACTTGTGTATTTAAAGTTTCTTGTGTAATAATTTTATTTATCTTGCGCAATGGGTCAGTATTGCAATTCAACGCGGCAATGCGTCTAGCATTTTGGGAACGACGCCTATGGGCAACGGTTTATTAGTTGTGCAGTATGTATATAATACATATTTTAAGTTAGGTAAGTTTTATGTGATTTCAACATTTTTTTATAAGTTTCACAATTTATAAATCCTAATGCACAGATTATCTATGTTATGATTGCGAAAGTGTCTAAGTTTGTTCCTTTTTACTTATTAACAGAGAAACGGATCGACGAGTTTTTTTTGTATGGGTATTCAAGGGCTGGAGAGTAACATAGCTAAATTATACATCGAAAAAATAACGGTTTTGATGGGATTTTCCACGCTGGAGAAATTAAGGGGTGTTATTTACCAGTGCACCACTGCTAGTCTAGAATGCGCTGCCTGAATCGGTGTTCCCCGATGGTTACAATCTGGGTGTCTTCAAATCACGAGTGAATCGGTTTCTTCTAGGCAAGCGTGCTACAACGTAGACCGCATCATCGCTTAACATCAGGCGAGACGGTGATCAATCGCAAGGCTATTATTTATAAATAAAAACATAACGAAAAGGAAAAACTTTTTAACCATAAATAGTACTATCATTCAATACATTAATACATTTTATATGAAACAATATCAAGTAAAAACCTGCCTCGTCCCCTCCCCATGATACAAGTACACGTCCCTGCTTAACTTTCCCAAAGGTTACAATTTCCTTGAAAATGTTCGGTGTAATCTCCAGCTTGCCTCATTAGCTTCGCAAAAGCAAAACAAATCAAATTCATCAACTCTGTAAATATCCGTACATCAAACCAATCAAAGCTCGTGTCGCAAAGAAAGCTTTTACACAGCATTTAGACATGTAATCTTAACAAACATGAACGCTGCCTCGCATTTAAACTCAGTATCTACGTTATCTTCATTTACAGTACAGTACTAAATTAGTGAGTAACTCAACTCCAGTGAAAACGCTTGGAATACATGATCGTACTAAATAAAACCAACAATTGTCTAAGAATATCTAGCTTACGAAACCTAGATTGTGGCGTTACTGAAAATACAATAAAAAGTGATGTGCGGGTAGATTTGGAATTTTCTGATTGACTGAACTCAAAATTACTGACGTTCCACTTGGGGTGGTGTATCGCGCATTTTGACCGGCAAGTGTCGCCATGCTATTAACGCCGCACGCGTATAATAATCTTTCAGTCTTGCAGCTTGATCAGCCTAAACTATATTTACGAAATATATGGACACGATGCTGGAAAAAACCTATGCCCAAAAAAATTGGATTGAGAAAAAAAAAGTTTGATACAGTCAACAGGCCTGTGTCCTAATTTTTCATTTATTATAAATAACAGGCTTATCGAAGGAAATAATTAAACACATTACGTACATAAAAAAAATATCTGATGGATTTCTGTGATATAAGCGTTTAAAGTTTTTGGTGGGGATAAAGGGCGGGTGGTTTGTCCCTCTCCCGCAAAGCGTGTGTTACTACAGCATTTGTATAGCGCGCACGGCTTGACGTCATAATGTGCTATAGTGCGCTCTCTGTCTAGCATGAAATTAATATACTTATAACTTATTTATTTTTAGTCAAATTTTAATTTTCTTTCCGTTGATGAATTCTATTAATGATCAGCTTTTTGTAAAGTAATAAAAAAAATATTGGACACCTGCCTATTATAACCCTGCTAACTCAGATAAGCAACTGAGCTACTGTTCATTCATCCATATACCACATAGATATCGTGCACAGTGTAAACACGGTGTACAGTAATCTAAACTAACTGATATTACACCTCTGCATGCTTGTAAGATAATCCGGCTTCCTTACAGGGAACGCGTGAAATGATTCAGGCTCCTTACTTGACTCTGTTATTGTTACGAGTGCTTAGAGATATGTTCGAGAAGGATCGTATGATATGCTTGAGAGTCGTGCTTGACATAAAGTCATTCATTAAGAAGTACTTATTACCAAGGACGCTTAAGGGCCTATTATCCGAATCGCGTAGGCAACAAAACGCTCCCTCAGCCCCCGCCAAGTTATAGCGACGATGTATTTTGTCACCCAAGAGTCAGGACGCTCGCGGGGGAGTGCAATGAAAAAAAAGAAACTAGGTCCGACCTCGATGACGCCTGGTGCGGTACTGAACGCGGGGCGCGCAAATTCTCGCGACCTTTTTACGCTTTTAATTTCACTAAAAAACGAAACTATTCACTATCAAAAATCTATCCAAATAATATATTTTTTGAATAAAATTGCCTTTCAGTACATGCGATTTCCAGGTTGTTACGAGCTTTCATTAGAGCATAAAACGAAAAAAATAAACTAAATCGACTTTGTTTCAGATTTTTTTTGATCGAAGAAAATTTATTCTATCGTGTTTTGAACCAAATCATAAACTTAAACACAGATGTATCTGTGACATGTATTTTTTTCCTACTAAAATATTGTAATTTAACTTAATAAAATTGATTTAAAACCGTCTAATTGCTATAAGAAAAAGAAAAAATTGCTATAAGAGGCCGTTAATAGAGAAAATGCGCCACAAAGTAACATAATCTGGAATCTTCATGCGGTGCATCAGACATGTTTGCTGCCTTAGCTGTCAGAAACAATTAACATCCCTAGTGAAAGACGCCATTTTTAGCAATCAATCAAGCAAGCACGTGATCACGTTTCCCATCCCCATAATATAGAAGAGAGATTCCTTGCATTTAACAGTCAGAATACCGGGTGCAGCGATCTCGGTCGCGCATTTGATGCTTTTTTTAAGATATAAATTTGCAGTCTAAAATTGAAAAAATTTGGTTCCGGCGTTTACGACGTTAATAACGTCTAGCTTTTGGTAGAACTTTATTAAAAGGTATTTCGCTCTTGCCAGCCTTTGATAGAACTTTTATAAAACGTCTTTCTCTCTTATCAGCCTTTGATAGAACTTTAGTAAAAGGTATTTCTTTCTTGTCAGCCTTTGATAGAACTTACCTAAAATATATCTTTTGTGAGCCTTTGATAGAACTTTACTAAAAGGTCTTTCGGTCTTTTCAGCCTTTGATATGTTTTACTGAAAGTTCTTTCTTTTGTCCACAGCACGAGAATACCAGTCACATCACATCACCAGGTTAAGGCACTCCAGACACCTCCCAGCTCACGCGTCGCCCGTAAGTTATCATCACCACACATCACCTTCTCGAATATCACTATCACCACATCACCACCCGGTCCCTAAAGCTTCGTCCTGATAGATTTCGTAATTGTTTTACGCTTCGTTAATATAATAGTTGTATGCATGATGTATTGCATTGACATGGATATTATATAAATTATAATTGTTATATTGTTTAATGTTCATGGTACCATGTTCTATATCACTTTTATTCTGATGCCCTCTAACATGCTACACAGGATAGATACAAGGTATACATATATTTATGTACATAACTTAATATACACAGACTTACTCGAATACAAGAAACTTATACCTCTGCTGGAATTTGCACGTGAATTCTAATTTTGATCCGACGATAGGGGGAGCCTTCTGTCTCTTTCTTATAGAAAATTGCAGCATGGATAGAGGGGTCCGTAATAAAATTCAATCCTATGTCGTTAACAATATCTCTATTATCTTGCTAAATAATGTAAACAATATGCACAGTTTACCTTAATAGCTAGTGTGTTTTAGTCTCCTTTAGATTCGGTAATTCTTGAGCTCTACGATATCTAGTTAATAATATTGCATATTGTATTGGTCATGCCTCTTAGAAAGGGATAGAGTGAGTAGGATAATATTGGGGTTTCTAAATCAAAATTACTTACCTGCCAGTTTTTCCGAACACGTTCTCTCAAAACATCATTGGAGCTTCTAAATCAAGTAAAATATAAATGAAAAAAAAAAACGATTGGGGTTTCTAAATCAAAATTACTTACCTGCTGGTTTTACCCCCAATATTATCCTACTAGAGTGCTCCCGGATTTGCTATCTAATTTAAATCAGTTTTCTCTTATTTCTGTATACTAATTTGTTTCATTATAGAAGTCTATTTTTATGTGTATAATCCAATTAGGTATAAGAGCCTTGTGCGTGTGTTAACTCTACTCTAATATGTTGACATAAGTTCTAATACAATTTATATTTATTCAGTACAATTGTACAAAAGCAATCTCAGAAATGTCTTCTCAAATTATGTTACATTTCTGTATTTATTTAATTATTATGTCTCACTCGAAACTAATGGACACAGGTATTAGTTCGCTGAGGTAATGTTATTTTGGATACTTAGTTGTAAAAATTTCTGCTCTCCGAAAAGAATACGAAAGATGATTAGCATATTTTTTTTCAAAATGCTTATTTGCCAACAAGTATGAAGCTAGCAATTCTGTAATTTGATAAAAATTATATATTTTTTGGCTTCAAGATAGGCTTTCGTTAAGGTCCGCCGCATAAATCAGGTATCGATTGTGATACTACAAGTGCGAGAGGAAAAACGACTTTTGACTTTTCCCGCAAGATCCTTTTTGTCTTATGTCCCAGACATGCAGTCTCGGCACTCTCGGGCAATTTCCAGGGTCTTATTCATATTTTTGTTATAATTTAACTTCTTTAGTATAGCAAACATGTCAACATTTGTTGTTAAACGTTGTTTACGAATAATCTCAATTTGCAGTTTTCCCAGTTATGCGGCGGCTTTAAGATGCTCTATCTTTGGTCACACAGTCGCTTACCACCAGGCGAATTGGCGACCTACGTAGATAGTATATAAATTTAACTCTGGCAAGACATTCCTTTTTATGTTCAAACGATTAGCACAATTAAACTACGTTTCAGTTCATACCGTCGACGTCGATGAAGCTTGCAGTCAAGGACAACCATAAACCACTCTTCACAGAATGTCTGAACTACCGGCCAACAGTGAAGGAAGAGCAGCCTGTTGGGACTTACGTGTTCACTGTAAGTTAATCCATTGAAAAAAACTTTATTATTATTTTAAATTATTTTCCCCTACGGGTCTTGACTGAACCTTTATACGGCAACAATGGCACCAAAGCTTCTCTGAGAGGTCTCTTTGTGTATAAAAATAAATATTTCTACAAATATTCTGGGCTAATGAGGTAAACAACTTGTGTATAGAAGAACAGATCTATAGGATGAGAAACGGTAGCTGCCTTATCTTGTCTCATCTCGATATACATTTAGGTAGACTTCATCATCATCAGCCAGAAGACGTCCACTGCTGAACATAGGCCTCCCCCTTTAACCTCCACACTGAACGACAGCCTGCCTTTTGCATCCACTGGATGCCAGCGACTCTCACTATGTCGTCGGTCCATCTAGTGGGAGGACCTACGTCTGCTTTAGGCAGACTTGCCAACCACTAATTAATGTATTAATGCTGCCTTATATTGGCGAAAACATTGGGCATGGGCATTGGGCAACATTGGTGTGGGCTTACGGTGTCGAGAGATGTGCTGCGGGTTTTTTTATGCCATAGGAGGTAAACAAGGAGACAGGCTTGATAGTAAGCAGGCACCGTCGCCTATGAATACTTGTAACACCAAAGGCATCACAAATACGTTGCCAACCCTTTAAGACTAAGGAAGTCTGGATAGTCTGGTAAGGAAGGAAAATTACTTACTACATTCCGGATACCCCATACCGCCTCAGAAAAATACCGTGTATTGCTGGTACCAAAACTAGCTGAGTAGCTTTGAATATGCGGACAACTCCAACTGTGGCTGTCCACGTTTCGGCACCGTGAAAATAAAGCTTGTAATTGTCCTTTTATTAATAACTTTGTAATTATTTCACAAAAAAAGGAGAAATATTTAACGCATTTATATCGTTACCCAGTTAAAGAAGACTTGACTAAAAAGAGTATTGGATTCCGTCCATAGGTAAAATATACTTAGTAAATTACTTGTTTAGGTAATATATAGATAGCTTTTCAAAAAGTATATATAGATTTACTTTGATGTTTGATGAAGGAAAACGCTTAAAATATTACGCAGTCAAAGATTCATTTCTGTTTGATCTATAATAATTCATGTTTATTTTCCTTGATATTTTCACCCGACTCGTGCTGTATATAGAGAAAAATTAACGCTGTTATTTCTCATATACGAAGTTACTTCGTTATTTTAATCCGACGATGAACAAAAAACAATCGAATGGGTATTCACGCTTCGACGCGTGTGTTTTTTCAATAAACATTTAATATTAAGGTGGCATTTTATATTCGACTCAACGGCAAATTTTTACATAGTTTTGACTCGGCAAAACTCTAAAATTATAACATATTTGTTTTAATATTTTGATGTCTTTCTACTTTCACATACAGAATATGCTGATTACGAAAAAATATTTATAAATGTTGTTTTTTAAATTCATGAATTTAAAAAACGACTTGTCCTTACTTATGTGAAACAAGACAAAATAGGTTTGAGATTTGCCAGGTCAATGTTTTGTCAAAATAAAACATTGAAGTAAGCCATTAACTATGAGAATTTACATTGTCAATTACGATATAATTACAGGTAAAAGCTGAAGACAGAGATCCTCCCGACATGGGTGGTACAGTCACATACAAATTCGTGTCCACTCCCGGTGAAAAGGAGAGATTCCACGTAGACCCTGAGACAGGAAGAATAACGACGGCCGATGTCAGTATCTAATACTTATTACTTATCTACAGGGTTGTTTAATGTAACGAAGACATCTCTTAAATTTTCACAAAACTTTTTTTATATAAAAAGAGCGGCTAACAATCATGCGCGCCGCCTGATGGTAAGCAGAAACCGTCGCCTATGGACAACACAAGCGGGCTTTGCCAGCTCGAAGAATAGTTGGAGACACCCTTAAAATAATTATGTATATAAAAACATAAATATAGTGTTATATTGAAATTAAACCCTTTAAAACGTTTCCGTAAGCGCGCGTATTCCCTGATGAAGGAGCTCGAAGTTCCAACAGCTCGGAAACCAGTCAAGAGCTTGTCTCGACCGGTGAATGCAAGCCGTTTTGTTATAGTTTACTTATAAGCGATTCTATCTAGTGTTTTACATTATTTTAATTAACAGTATCCTTGGTCCCAGCTAGACTAGATGACGGATGTCTATAGAAATGTCTTCGGTACATTACCAGTAACTCTGTATACTGTAAATCATTTCCTTATTACTTGATTGTTTTAAAGTGAACTTCCCAAGTTATTTAAACATTGTAAATCAATATTGCTAACCTTAATTGAAACATTAATTCTAAAGCTGATCGTAAACAGTAAGGACTAGAGGTGGGTACATTTATTTCTGCCAATACCGTCACTGATGATATTGAAAATCGTGATATAATGGTACAGATTTTCGACCACGACGAGCCATCTCGAGAAAAAGAGGCGTACATAACAGTTCGAGCAAGTGACAACGGACAGCCACAGCTTGATGACGCGTGCACCATTAAAATATTGATCGAAGACGTCAACGACAATCAACCAGTCTTCGACAAAGTTGTGAGTATTGATGCAAAAGAGCTTCTTGTTATCTTAAAATCTGCTATCATAAGCTACGTTATAGGCTAAAATTAGGTAGAAACCAACATCTAAACTAAAATTGCGCGCACCTCAGTAATCTTCGTGAAATTGATTCGTGAATTCAATGCGCACTGTTTTAGTTTAAAATGTCTAAAACTAAGAAAATCTTTAATAATTACTTAACTGCATGTCTTTCACTGACGATTCATCTAATTCTCTTCTCCTTCTTATGATCTCAATGCCTTGCCGAACTATCCGCAAAAAAGGTTGGCATCTATTTCTCTATACATTATTTGAAATATACATTGTGACTAACGAAATGTTCTAGCCTCAAAACGTGATGCAGACTATATTAACGCTTGCCTGTTTTTCCAAGGTCTTCCGTGGAGACGTATGGAAGGTTTGTCAAAAACAAATGAAAATATCACAATGAGAGAAAGCGTTTCGCACAAAATAAAATTGTCACTAACTTTACGTGTTCTATTTTGATTGTTACCGTTGCTTATTAAAATCTAAAATCGTATAGTTATATTTGGATCATTAGGCAACGGTATCGATCGAAAATCTATTCTTAAATATCTATTTCTTTACTTGCATGTTCCTGCATGTCTGATTTAGGATCATAGGCCGCCGCTCAAGGCGTTATTGGTAATATACTTTTAAGTGTTTGTGTGAATTTTAATACACTTTCTTTGCACATTTGTAGTTGATGTGTTTTCTTTAGCTAGGCCGCTCTTTCCCCCTTAGGTGCATTTTATCACACTGCACGATTATAATTATTTCGAATAAATATAAAGTCTTTCTCTTAGCTTTCGGCATGCTTCGCGTAGAACATATCAGAAATGTGTCTTATTCTCTAGCTGCTAAGTGATCACTACTAATTTTAATTAAAATACCGATGCAAGATTTGTGTCATCATTCAAAAAAACTGATTCAATGGTGTTTTTAATATCATCGAAATATTTACCATTGCTAACGTGTCACTCTTATTACCCTACTATTTCGTAGTTACCGCAAATTCCTAATATATATTTTTGTATACAGTCGTATTCGGAGTCAGTGCCTCAAGATCTGCCATTTGGAAGAGAAGTCATGAGGATATCCGCGACGGATATAGACGATGGGAACAACTCCATAGTCCACTACAGTTTGGACTCCAATTCGCCGGATCAAGCATATTTCTTCATTGATCCTGATAATGGAGTCATATTTTTGAATAAAACTATAGACGTAAGTATTGTATGAATATGTTTTGTTTTAATAATGTGTATTGGTATGGTCTCTCCTTTTTGAGGGGAGCCTATAACATGCAATAAGGAAAAATGCAGCCTCTTAAAAATAACAATAATTTGTTTTGGGTTATGATTTAAAATCTCAGTCAAATTACAACTAAACTAATAACTATTCAAATAACCCACCCCTCACCGTTCCCGGCGCAAAGGTACCCAAAACACTCGCTGCGTTACCGCGTTGGATGGCAATGGCCAACCTTTGCACCAGGAACGAGCCGGAGCGGGAGTATGATGATTGATGATTTAAATGGTCAGCAATATAATTATTGTATTTTTTTGCCACAAATAAATGATGTCTATGTCAATATGTTCAAGTTACGCAATAACGGCAGATCTAAAATATTCTTGGTCAGCAATTTGTAGACAGCGACTAAAATAAAATTGGGCTGCAAACAATAGCTTTTTGGGCAACTCTGAAGTAAATTTTATCTCCCATAACTAATTGAAGACGCAAAGTAATGAAAAAAATTATCTGATGTATAATTTGTATTATAATTTCCGGGCTGCCATCATACTCGATTCAGTCTCTAAAAGGGTTTCCAGACGGTCTTAAAAACCTTAGGCTGATGTTATCTGACTCTGTAAAAGTTGCGGTTTATCGATTTAATTTTCGTGTTGTCCAAACCAATAAGCTACTCGTAGCTGTCCAAAATAGTCCAAATAACTTAGTGACCACATGTTTCTGCCCTGTTATTACAGGACTGGAAACTATCGATGTTAATCCTGAAAACAAATGTAGCTAAAGTGTATTATGCCAAAACTACATAAAAACTTACGAAACGGACAAACTATTTCAAAACTTTCCGACTCCTAATAAAATTATTACTGAAGCCACACAAATAACTTGAATAAATAAATCCCTTTTGTTTCCACAGAAAGTGCCGGGTTACAAGTTCAAACTAAGCGCGATAGTTAAAGATATGGGCGATCCGCCCCAACAAAGTTCCATAACTTTAGATATCCAAGTTGTGGAGTCTAACAAGAAGAGCCCATCTTTCATAGAAGTTCCCGACGAGGCGATAAAATTAAAAGAAAATTACGCAGATTTCAATACGCCTATAGCAACAGTGAGGGCTATGTAAGTACCATTTAATTTGACCAAGTTAAATGCGAATTTGAAAACCTTCGGGACTTTATAAAGTATTTATTGTCTTTGAAGTTTCTAACACAAGTTGATTAAGTTTGGAGCTCTTTGCTTTTTCGAAGCGAGCCTCTAAAGGATGCGAATATAAGAATTTCATAACTTGTTTCATTCCCCTTTCGTTACTAAATATTTAGTTAAAATATTCGCAACAATGTATATTTTCAGTCCTCATTCCAATTTATACAAAAAATCTGTGAGCGTCGCTCTCGCTATGTTTATTCTCAGACGCCAATAAAGGTTACTTACTGTTTGTCATTTTCCCCATATTTATTTGCAGCTCAAACATCCCAGAAGAGCAAAAGCTGCAATTTGAACTGGTCCAAGGTCAGACCGAGCAAACCAACAAATGGCACACCTTTGTGCTGGAACCGGAGGCAAATTCCGCCTATATTAAACTGGGGAACCATTTGGATTACGAGAAAATTACGGATTACACGCTCACTGTAAGAATACAGGTAAGGAAAGAAAATATTTCTTATTTCAGTAGGGTTTGTAGGTACGTCTTACCCCAAGTATTCGTCCAACTGGGTCTTGCAAATGGATTAATGTTTACGTTTGTATCTTCTTTATGAAATTTATCGTCATGAATAATATGCTGTAATATTTCCTTATGATTTTATGTGGATTTTTAAGAAGTATGTGTATATGTAGCGGCCATTAAAAAAAGAAGTAATTAATCTTATTTTGTAAAAACTAACCCTCTTATCACCTCTAATTCACAAATACTTCAAAACTAATATGTCATTTATAATAATCTGTCAACTACTCGCAAACGCACAGAAAAAGGACGGAAATGAGAAGGAAAATCTGCTACCAGGCATTATGACCTTGATTGAACATTCTTATTTAGATCAACGCGTCGAAGTCCGCATCATAGTTGCTAACTGATTTCGAATGACTGAAGTTACGTTTATACGGGTGCAATGGCTACAACAAATTTCTTAAAAAAATGCCTTGACAGCCGTTCTAATTTTTGCCGAGTAGTGTTTTTGTCACACTTAAAAGCATTTTTTTTAAATAACCTAGTTTAACAAGCTTCTAAGCATAAAGGGGTAAATAATCTAGTATCTAGTAGTAGTATAGTACGAATTCTCAATGAACGCAGTCTAAAAGTTTTACGTAAGTTGTTCAACCTAAACAACAAACAAGCTATGAACAAGTAACTTTTTTTCCAGAACAACTACAAACTAGCCGCAGAAACAATAATCCAAATCGAAGTAGAAGACGTGAACGACAACATACCTATCTTCAGTGAAATTAGATCAGGCAGTGTTCTAGAAAACGAGAACCCTGGCACGCCTGTGATGCAAGTCAGAGCATTTGACGCTGATGGCACATCAGCAAACAATCAAATCAATTACGAACTCGGCGACCCTTCAGATCCCTTCGCTATAGACCCCATAACTGGCAACATTACTACATTAAAAATGTTTGACAGAGAAGAAAGAAGTTTCTACAACATCAAAATCATAGCCACAGATAATTCTGAATCTGCTTTGATTCCTGGGAAGCATAATGCTGGTCAGCAAGTGTTTTTGATAGAAATAGCTGATAAGAATGACAATCCGCCTCATTTTACTCAAGATACGTACGTGGCAGAGTCAATAGCAGAGAATGCTAATATCAACGAGCTAGTCACTGTTGTTAATGCTGTCGATATAGATACTGGTAAGTTTCAGCAACTCCTTTAACATAAAAGATCTCAAAAGCGTCAAGATAAGTTTGTTGATTCAGTCAAAATAAAACAAAACAAATGCCAAGATTGAAAACAAAAGTAGTAATAATATTTTAATTCCGTTTCCAGCTTCCGTCGTAACATACAGTATAGTCGCCGGCAACACCTACGACGCATTCGTCATCCGTAACTTCACCGGTGAAATTCGAGTCAACAACGAACTCGACTATGAAAACATCACTAGCTACAGTCTTGATGTCAGAGCCTTCGACGGCATCTATGAAGACTATGCTAAAGTCATCATTAACATTGAGAACTTAAACGACAATCCTCCGGTCTTCTTGGCAAACTATACGAAAACTATCGAAGAGGAGAAGCTGTATGAAGGGTGTATTGTTAAGGTAACTTCTGTGTTTTTTTTTTGAAACGATGGTAGCTCAAGAGATAGTCGCGGTTGGTCCTAACGCCAGAACGTGTAGGTTCAAATTCCAGCAAAAAAAAAAAAAAAAATTGAACTCGCCCATACTACCAACTAACTCATGTTGAACATCCGTCCTAGTCGCGTAGTTTAGCAGCGTAACTTTCTTTACAAATTCAATGTCAAAGAGAAACGAGAGGACGCTAGGCGTGTTCTGAATATCTCAGTTATGAAAAATGTATGGTTCTTTGATCAGTACGTAAATAATCTAAGATATTAAATGACCTTGGTATTTTTTAGGTGGAAGCCTACGACCCAGATATCAAAGACAGGAGCGCCCCACAGAACATAGTGTACTCTCTAGTGAAGCACGAACAAAAGGAGTACTTGCAGATCGACAACGATGGCTGTCTGAGATTGACCAAACCTTTGGACCGGGATCAGCCACTAGGGTTCACGAGGTAAAGCTATACTAGAAAAAACCGCTGGGGTAGATAAGTTTTAGAGTATATTCCGTGTTTGGGCAAACGTGTAGCATCCTGCGTCCAGATGGAGTGACGAACTGTGTAAAACGGCATAGAAACTGAATGCAAGAAGCTGAAAACCGAATTCAGTGGCATTCGTTAAGAGGTTTCGTCCGAGAATAGACACACAGGCTTGTGACGTTCTTTTGCTACATGCTTCAAGTTCGATTACTTGTATTAGGTATCTAAGAGTACATACGAAATATCTGGTACCTAGCGAGAAAGATCTTAGGCTAAATCCAGGGTGATAACATTTATGCTTCTACAGCAGTAGTTTCTGCTGCCGTACAACCATTAGTTATTGCTGTATTAGTATTTGTGTATAGGGACTACAAAAAGTTACAAGTAGTTTATGACCACATACTAGGACATAACAATATTTTTATTCATAGCAAAACCTGACCATGCGCGGGGGGAGGGGATTTACATCCCGCATTCTTCTCTATGTCAGATGGCGAGTGCAATTTATCACACACAATGTGGCGCCACCTATTGGCGAATAGTAAAAACAGGCACACTAACTAATGTTTAATGCATTACTATGAATACAATGTGACTCCATCCATTGTTGAACATTTCACTTCTAAACAAAAGATGGCGCTACTGGTGTGTACATTTGAAAGTCACGGTGATCAGTTGTTTATGCTGCTCTGTACTTAATTTGTGGTCTAGACCTACATTTATGACTAGAAAACATCGCTAACTTTTCAAAAACAGAACGTTGCACTTTTCTCCTAGATGGCAAATCCTGATTATGGCGGCGGATCACGGAGGCAGACTGGGATCGGACAGCTTGCGGTCCACCACCGAAGTAATCCTGGAGCTGACTGATATCAATGACAACGCACCATTCCTAACTAATGTAAGTTATCTATTATAATTATCTTAAAAAGCAAACCCAAGGTTATCGCCTGCCATTCACGTAGTCAGCAGCCATTACACTAAGCTATTTGGCACACTGAGTTAGCGTGCTCATTCAGTATCGTGTAATGACAATATATACTAATTCTGTACAAATAAATCTCAGCATGATGCCAGACATGAACCTGATGCTTCCAGAGGATATATTTCTACCTACTAACATCATTATTTGTATTTACTTTTCTCTATTCTGATGTGTAGGTTTTTATCAATATTATTTCACGGAACTGGCGAAACGAAATTACCTTTTCCTGAAAAAGGTAAGTAAACGGATTTTCCGTTTACTTATACTGGAATCCATATTCAGGAAGTAAATATGATTGATTCGTCGTTGACACGAGTACAAAGTAATGTCAGTAGGGGCACTACTACTTTTTATTCAATGCTTTCGGGGCCTTTCAAACACGCCAAGAGCGCTGTGATAACCACAGTCTCATTAATTCACAACTTGATTGTTTGATGTATTGATCTCAAGTACTGGACTTCGCCGCGGGCATCCAGTGGATGCAAAAGGCAGGCTGTCGGTCAGTGTGGAGGTTAAAGGGGGAGGCCTATGTTCAGCAGTGGACGTCTTCTGGCTGATGATGATGATGATGATGAGGTGTGGTCCGGTGTCAGTTTCGATGCTATCACTCAAAAACGGCGAAGGAAAACATTCGTGAGGAAACCGGTATGTCCAAGAAACTCACAGTTCAAAGACAAATGACATTCACCAACATGCATTGCGCCAGTATGTTGAATTATGGCCCATCCTCTCTCTCTCTCTCTCTCTCTCTGAGAGAAGTCCTGTTTCTTAGCGGTAGGAACATGATAGGCTGATAATGAATAAGCTGTGACTTAATAACTAATTTTTCAACCTGGACGGTGACCTCGCGACATATCTACGCAACCCCTGGACGGATTTTGATCATATTGATTGATTATAAATTAAACGTTTATTTGAACAAGTTTACACGCTTATAAAGTAGTTATAAAGGTACATTTCAATGGATTGAACATTAAGTTATTTTTGTCAATAGAAGATGAAAGGAAGGATATGCTTTTGTTGATTTAAATATTTGTATATTATAAAATATGGAGTTTTGAGTTTGTGATCGTGAATACTGTTACTAGGTATGCACATTCATAAAAGTATTCAACAAATAATAATAAATGCCGTATTTTCTGCATTATTGTCAAATGACGAGGATGTATATCCAGTAAAACCTTTCCTGTTTGTATAAGATCATTAGAATGGATGAATGTCCGTGTTTTGTCATTTTTCTCCTTGAAAATGTGTACGCCTTGTTTAAACTTTACGTTTATTAGAGAGCTACCAACGATCTATTACTATACTACGTAGGTCAGAGCTATAATCCACGCCTGAATGTGTCTGAAACCTGTAATTATATTATATCTGAGTATATTGGCTACCAGCTAAAATTTTACGATCAAAAAGCTAGTAAAAGTTTGGTAAAAGTGATCATAGTTTTCTGTTTTCGTTCAGCTTTTTACAATATTGTCGCAACTGTCGGACGCGTTAACGTTAAGTAATATTTGTATGAAATAAAAATAGCGCCATCTAGTGCTATGTTGATGCAACTGTTCTTATTTTATATAAATCGTAGTTGTCGTTGACGCGATCGTATATATAAACACAACTGGAAAAACTCGCTCTAGGCACTCTGTTTAAAAGCTTAAGACTCGTTCGATCCATTTATGTGTAACAATAAAAATAACTGGTCATTTTGCGAACAAAGAACTTTTCAGCGTACTTAACGCTCCGTTTCAAAGTATGGCTGTCGATACATTTCAATAAATCCTTTAGCGGTAAGGCAAGCCTTTGGAGAATACGGTCGGTTTAGTGCATGCAATATACACCCGAGTTTTATTATCAATTAGAACGAGACTCAAATTGCTGCTAAAACTGGTAGTAATGCAACTTGCAGTTTTCGAAATAAGCTCTTAAATTGCTACTTTGTTTCTTTCTATGTGTGAAATTTAATTTTATGTCTATTTTTACTAGCCAGTCTTAAACGCTTTTGTTCTTAAAAAATAGAAATGCCCAGTGCTTTTCTACTACAAATTGTGTTTTTTTTTCATGCGCTGCAACTAAGTAACGCTTGCCTTATTATAAGCGTCACGCTTGCACATAACAGATCAGTGCCACCCAGGATTCAGAACTTTAACTGAAATCTAAAGCATTATTTTATTGTCTACGCTTTCAACCATTCTGGCTCAAGAGCGTCCATTAATTATTGGCCTATTAAGTTCCTTTCCTACTGCTGCGACACAGGCCTCTCAGAGAGAGAGAGAGAGAAAGAGAGAGACAGACAGATAAAGCATAACCAAGTTAATTACAAATCAAAATTTAACTGTCAACCGAATTCTAAAAGCTGAGAAAAATACCAAGCCAATGCACAGCCGTATATTTTTCCACCCTTAAAAAAGAATTCTCGGTTTCCACTTCCCGTGCTCCAGGGAATTGGAATTTCGAGTAATGATTAAGAACGACGGACGCCTCGGCGAGGCTGTCAATTTTTTATGCAAATGAACGCCTATACTCTCCCGTACGTCTGAGTAAGAGATAAATACCTGATCGATTTGGAGGTTGGTTGGGTATTAGAGATTAGATATGGTATTAGGTTAATACCCGATCAGGCCAAATGTCAGTTACGTAACTAAGCAACTACAGTTCGCCCATATATATACGGGGCTACACGGAAAGGGTGTACTAAGCCAAAAGGAGCTCATTGTACACATCATCAGCCATTAAACGTCCACTGCTGAACAAGGCCTCCCTCTTAGAGAGGGGTGTTGCCATAATCCCCACGCTTGGCAGGCGGCTTGGAGATCGCAGTACGTTCACCGTGTACTAACAGGACGCTGCTGCCCATCCTCCGGTGGTTCTGGTCGCAGTTTTAGGACATATCCCGCTCATTGTACATATCTTTTCAATCGCAGTATAAACAATTTGTATTTCTCATTCATAGACATAATCCAGTGTGTATTTATATTTTATAAACAAGTATGGAAGCCTATGTTTAAGCAAATAAAAATATTTTTCACTTTTTTTCTTTTAACGATTGCCACATGTTATAGACAATAAGAAATATAGAGAATATAAAAAAAAAACATATCTTTAGAATCCCTTGAACGAACTGTTTATGTTAAATGTTAGAAGAAAATTCAAAAATTATAGATTAAAAAAAAACACATCATTTATAAAAAAAATACTTTTGGTTTCGTCATCATTGAACTTAGAAATTGTATTTGCTTAAACTACTTGCGTAATCCTTAAGGATAAAAGTGTCTAGGGCGAGTATTTCCATATTCGTTTATCTATTCAGTCGCGTTAACGTTAACTACTATTTGTATGAAATAAGAGCAGCGCCATCTAGCATGTCGCTGCTCTTATTTCATACAAATCGTAGTTAACGTTAACGCGATCGAATAGGTAAACGCAACTGGAAAAATACGCACTAGGCATTTAAATTTATTAAGAGTCCGCATTATTGTAGAACAGATATACAATGATACAATGATACAAATCTACATACATACATACAACACTGTTTCGTTCCCGTAGACACTAGGACCTTCGCTTTGCTCGGTCAATATATATATATATATTGGTATAGCCTGTTATGTCGATAGCCCGTTGGCCTAGTTGGTAGTGACCTGCCTTCTGAGCTTGGGGGCGTGGGTTCGATTCCCATCTAGGACAAACATTTATGCGATGAACATTTGTGTTTGTTCTATATCTGGTTGTTAATATCTATTTAAGTATGTATTTAAAACTATATATGTATGTATATCCGTCTCTGGCAGCCATATCACAAGCGTTGCTTAGTTTGGGGTCAGATGACCGTGTGTGAAAAAAAAAAAATGTCCCGAAATATATATATATATTATATATTTACTAAATCGCAAAAACAACCAGCTTTTTCATAGAAAAACATGATTCACACGCAAATGAATTGACGGAACAGCAGATTTTTCGGGATTGCAGGGTTGCAAGGTCCCAGTTAAAGTTGATGGTAATGACGAGTACATTGATCCCCATTCGGTTTAGTAAACCTTTCGAATTATACATAGAACGCACACTGCGTAGGAAATAGTCAAAAAACGTCCGCAGAGTTTTATATACAGGGTGTAAGGGGAACACTCTCGAAGCCAAAAGAAGGTAATTGTACTCATCATTATGAACCACTTTTAGTATGGGACCAACCCTGATATCGCGAAAATAAATATCAGCTGTTCCATACATTTTGTCGAGTGTCAATGACCGTTTTCTATAGAACAGCTGATATTTTTTTCGCGATTTCAGGGCTGGTCCCATAGTAAAAGTTGTTGATAATGATGAGTACAATTACCTTCTTTTGGCTTCGAGAGTGTTCCCCTTACACCCCGTATATAAACATGGCTATATACAATTTACATCAAAACAAAACGATTTTATCACAAACCAACCGTATACTTAAACATTTACGGCTCCGTTCTCTAATAATCAGTTTGATTTGTACAACATCGTCAAAAGACGTTCGTATTTTTTACATTTATTTTGTTATACTTACTTGCAATTTTTCACGGAGTACATATTATTGTTACGGCTTGCGCAACTATCGCGTGACTGTGGGTCCAACTTGTCCCCATATCGAGTCGGGACAAGTTGAGTAAAGCGTCATTGTGGCATCTTTGTATTTTTTTATCGAATGTATCACCTTTCTGTGTAACCCTGTACTGAAAAGAGGTTGGAACGCATCAGTTTCTGACAAAACGTTCATTTCAGTTGCAAACATTAACATGATCTACAGATATCACCTCCATTTTCTCTAAAACAAACTACTTACACAGACTCATACATAATTCACTATATTTATCTTTATTACCGTTCCGTATACATAATTTCGTGTTCCCAAAATAATCACCATGACTTTCGGATTTGCCCATCCTTCGGATTTCCATCCCCTTCGGATTCCCATCGAGTTTCCCATTCCCCGGGATTAAGACCGTTATCTGGCACCCAGGAATCGGGCCAGCATTACGCACGCCCGGCTTGTCAGCGTTTATTCATTCGCCGATAATGCGGTCCGTGCCGCATATCATTTGCAACCTCCAGCGTAAGTTATGTTTCGTGATGAACATTTGCTTCAGAAATATCGCTGAGCAAATTTGCAGGCACACTAACCCCATATTTATAAACGGAATAAAGGTACCTCAAATCCTTACCTTGAGTGCTCACTTTGCCAAGATTTCCTTTGTTGGTCCTCCAAGCCTCATGTTTGGCATTGTCAGTCGTTTCTCAAAGTTCCGTCAGTCCACCTCAAATGAAAAAGTGAGAAATTGTCATAGAATCTGTTGTGGCACTAATCACTAAACCAAACCAATCTGATATGGCTAAAAATACTGCCTTTTTATTTTAGTATGTGAAAAAAGGATGGCAACAATTTTAGAGCTGTCAAGTTTAGTTTAGGAAGTGCTATAACAGAACATCGATTCTGTTGCCATTTTCTAAAAAAACGTGATTTGAAAGCTCTAAAATTGTTAAAAGGATACATACACTTGATAAAAACTTATCTAAAAAACTTTACTCTTAAACAAACAAAAAAAAAACGCAGGAATATTATTCAAATAATACAAATCTTTGTAACGATACCCACAAGGCAGTTCAGGGCATATAATTCGTCACTATTTCACATGTACCTACTTTTTTTGGTATTTTTTTATATTTTTATTTCGTAGATTAAGTCATTATAAGAAACTAATTTCAATATTTTTGTTTTATATTCAGTAGTTATTTTATAATATTTTTTGAAAATTTGAAACCTATGATGGCACTTTTTAGCACAAATATGTAGTTGCGTTGAGAAGCCAAAAAAGCACGCGAGAAAAAATAAAAAGACACTAGAACATACTTTGACAGTGACAATGACATCTAATGTCTGCTTGTTTGTTTATGGAAACCCTAGGGTTACTAGCTCACTGATTTGCAAACAATAATTTTATTGATGTTAGTATTTTATTTGTTCGATTATTAAGGTTCTGTGTTTTTAATTCTTAGGTTGAGACATCATGTTTGAATATAAATTATTAATCATACATCAAATGACATATTAAAATATGTTTAACATTATATATCGTTGTGAGTACCACCCATAATAAAAACAAATTAATCTGACGTGGTGAAAATTAATTCTATTAAGTAGGTGCTTCCAGTAAAAACGTTCTAAATCAGATATTTATTTCCCAGAAAAAACCATTTCACATGATTTTTCCCTACGCTTAGGGAAAAACATCCCATGTTGGCAACTCTGAAAAGAACTAGACTGTAAAACCACAGATATGAAAGAAAAATATTTTCTGTGTGACGAACAGTGTGTCGAATGTATTATATTTTTTTATTCTTAAAAAGCACAGATAATAAAATGTTATAACGTGACGTCATTTAGAGGCCAATGAAAGTCGAATGATTTCTTAGTTTTTTGTTAAAATAAATGGCATCTTATCGTTTTAAAAGGCCAGAGTAGAAAAATAAGGGTTTGTAACACAAAATCTCGAAATGGTTTCGGAATTGGCATAGGGTATTTTTTTTAGCATACCGAATTCCCTAATTATTTATGAAAAGAGGAGCATGCAGGTATGCGGTCCGCCTGATGGTAAGCAGTGACTACCGCCTATGGTTTATAAAAAAAAGAGTAAAATTATAAACCAGACCTCGTCCCCAGTATTGTTCCCATGTAATGCTCAAACAGATATACGTAATCAAATCTAATAAATGACCTAGTATTCGTTTCATAAAACTGTCAAAAAAGCTTATAATAAAACACATAAGTATCTTCAACATTTTTCGATTCCACAAAAATTGTGGAGTCAGTTTATATGCCTCTTATCTTAAATTGAAATTCAAGGGCTGAGGTTAATAATCTAAATAAGGTTTTTATCGTAATACGTTTCATGAAAGCCTACCTAAAGTCTATGCAGAATAAAACTATTTCTGAAAGTTACCGAGGTATATAAAATGGGCTCAAATATCGCGCTATTTCAATTTAGTTTGAGTATATTTATTCTAATTCAACCTTCGGGCGATAAATCATTCGATTTCTATCTCTAAGGTTTTACATTATATTATGTAAATTCGGCACATTGTTTCGTGTTACGTGTTTGTCTGTCTGTCACAGAAATTTCTTTGACAAGGGTGCGAAAATTGGAGTCGCTAGGACGCTACTCGTCAGATGCCTATAAGTTATTGTCATATTTATCGTCTACCTTAGACGTTATAGAGTGTTCGGTTGTTTGCTAAATTGAAATTTGTTTAGGTCGAAGTAAGATGGAACAGGTAAACATTGGGATCCGAAAGTGGACTGTATCCTAAAGTTTGCGTTTGCAAAGTTTTGATTTAAGATAAAGGACAAGATTTACCTAACTTGACACACAACGTTATCAAATTTTTTTGTGTCCAAATTTCGAAACTTGGAAATAAGGACAAAAATAAAGATGAACACAGAATGCTTGCAAGTAAATTTGCAGCAAAAATAGTAAATTTGTAAAAAAAAAGCCTGTGTTGCCTTTTTGGATTCGCGCCCCAACCCCAAATAAAACTCCTAAAATATCTGTATTTGTTTCCACTTATTCTTACATACCACTTAAGCCAAATTTAGACCGTTTCCGGCAATTTTTTTATGCAAATCCTCAAGCTATGGGTGTTCAATTTCTTATATCGGAACCCAATATTGGGCAGGTTGCTTAATTTCCATTCTCGTCCCGAAGCGGGCTTTTAGTCGGACCACTGATGTAATCCGAAGCTGGAAACCGTATTACAGTAGGACCGCTTTATCTGTAGAGTTGACAGGGGGAGCCACTATCGTATTTTGTAAACAAACTTGAACGCCATTCATAGATTTTTTTTAGTTCCAACATTTCTCTAACTGTACAAATAAGTTGGCCGGCCTGTACTGCGGTATTAGGAATTCACCCTCAGGTTTGGGTATTACGAATTCAAGATATGATTTTGGTGGACACTTTTTAAAACTTTTCCAAGGAAGGTCAACGTGGGTTGATGTTGTTATTGGTCGTGTTTACGAAGTTCTTAGTGGAAACAGATCTGACGGCAAAAAAGTGAAGAGAGAGAAAGAGATGAAAGGAGAATATATAGTGGATTGCACAGAAAAGTTTTTTTTTTTCAGAAATAAAATAATAAAATGAATGGCTGTCAAGGCATTTTTGTAAGAAACTTATTGTAGCCAGTTGCTCCCATATAAACGAAACGTCAGTCATTCGAAATCAGTTAGGACCTGTGATGCGGACAAAGAAATTTGAGACCTAACCCAAAAAAGTAAGGTCCAAGTTTTTTGGATGCGGAGTTCGATTCGTTGACATAAATAAGAATGTTCAATCAAGGTTCACTCATAAAGCCTGGTAACAGATTTTCGTTCTCATTTCCGTTCTATTTACTTCTCTTTTCTGTGGTAGGTACACATACATATAAAGTAGCATACATGGTCGTAAGTATGGAAACGTATCTCATATCCTTTGCCAGGTACGGCGTTCTTTTGTCGTACCTCTACCAAGCAATGAAGCACATTATTTCTTGTATAAATAAATATTATCAATGCAACAATAGCCAAAATAGTTTTTGTCATCATCATCATCAGCTTATCATGCTGGGACACAGGCCTTCTCTCAGAGAGAGCAAGTTGGTGAATGTCATGTCTTTGAATTTTTGGGGTTCTTGGATATATCGTTTTCCTCACGATGTTTTCCTTCACTGTTGTTGTGATGGCATCGTGATGGCATCGAAACTGCACAAAATTTATTGAAGTACTACTAAATAAGACATTGGTGCAAGGCCGAGAATTGAACCGGGTGCCGTCAGATTGTAAAGCATACATGCTCTTTATATCATTTTGTAGGTATAGTGGCTTTGCCTACCCACTTTCAAAGTAAGATTTTGATAACAGTTAAAACCGTTTAATGATAACCTGAACAAATATCTCAAAATTTGTACAAGTTCAAAACAAACTTGAAATGAAAAATTATCTTCAACCTATTTCTGGGCCTATTCCAGTGGCTCTACCTTCAAGTTATATCAGATTAAAACCGCACACCCTTGTTCGAGACTGGATAAAGACTTCCCTTTGCAATCTCTCCGGACAAAGTGGTTTTAACATCGATATCGTGATAACAAAGCTTTTATCTGCGTGAGGAAAACCCGTGCGAAGTTTTCACTGAGTTCTCCAAAAGGTTTTCCAATTTGATAACGCGTCTATAGTATTCTATAGTACATTTCGCTAAAATAGGTTTATTGGGGTCGATGTTTAAAACATATAAATGTTATTTGGAAAATTATGATTTAAATAAGAGAGAGGTTCACACAATGCGACAGAAAGCATTGATTTTGTTCCCTGTAAGAAAGAAAGTCCCTCAGTAGAATTACAAATACTGCAAATGTCACATTTCGAATGGGGTAGAACCGCAATCTATTGTTCTGTTAAATCTGCTGCCATCATCATCATAATCAGCCTTTTAACAGTCCACTGCTGGACTTTTAGCCTACCCCCGAAAGAGTGATTGGGCCATATCCACCACGCTGGCCCAGTGCGGATTGGTGGATTCACATACGCCATTACATTCCTTCTCCGTACGTATGCAGGTTACCTCACGATGTTTTCCTTCACCGAAACCCCAGTGGTATGAAAATCCGTACATAAGCTCCAAAGAGCTCATTGGTATGGGCCCGGGGTTTGAACCCGCGACCTCACGCTTTCAAGTCTAGCGGTCTCCCAAATGGGCTACCACGGCTCCAAATCTGCTCTACCTACAGGATAATCTTAATTTTGATGTTACAGCCTGATCCATCTATCATCCCCAGCCTTTTCCCCTGGGGGTAAAGAACAGAAAAGATTCCACCAAAACTCCACGAGTACAGATGAATAACCTGACAAAAAAACGGCTAAAACACAAACAGTTGCATTCAAAAATGTTAAGCACTTTCCTCGGGATGCCAGACCAGGTTCAGGGACTATCTACCCTCGCTATCTAATTGCGGTCTCAAAATTAAAATTAAATCATAATTTACAGACTCAACCAGTAATATGGTACGAGAACGAGCCCCCCGGTCAGGTGGTGATCCTGACTGCGAAAGACTATGACTCTCCTGAAAACGGACCTCCGTTCACCTTCGCCCTCAACGAGTCTGCTGCGTTTGACATTAGAAGCAAGTTCCATATCCAAGGTAAGTCTGTTACAAGTCTTTTTGAAAATACTCTAACTGAAGAATTAGCAGAGAAGATAATAACTAAGAACTCTATACTGTATCACGCACAGTATAAGAGCAGGCTCTCTGAAAGATTAGTTTAGTACGCGGTAGCATCTAAGTCAGTTGCTATTGCAGGAATTATTTGTTTACTCATTTCCTTATAACATTTAATTAGCAGTTGACTGTGATAGCTTCGCTATCATTCTGATTACATCCGCCCCATAACTGTTAACTTTAAAGTTCTATAATCTCCGCTGCTGCGCCTTCAAACCCGTTCCGCTATACAGTATAGTTAGTAGCATTCTATTAATAGAGCAATTCAAATACAAACTCCATTGAATCCGAACTTGCAGCCAAATTGCTCGCGAAACTTCCACCGTGTCTTAAAATCGACAACCGATTTTCGTATCCGAATTCAGAGTTTCGATTAATTCAGTGCCAGTTTCGAAATTTGGTTCAATTAATGTACTTAACATGCAATAAAAGGCGCGCGAAGAACTCGTAACTTTGTTCACAAGTGCCAATTCAATTTTGGTCGGTGCCGTATTCGAGTTGGCATGTTGATATTTTCACCCGTTGGCCATGAATGAAAGAAAAAATATGGACACCGCTCCAAACCCCACTAAGTAAAGTACAACACTTATTGCTACATTGACTAGAGCGTCAAACCGTCCACAGACTATACTCGTAGCAAAAAGACCAGCGTCACAAATCATCCAGTACTAAAATGACTTACCTAGAGTACCAAATTAACCAGTTTCCTAAATAGTTTAGTTTTAAAATAAACTCACAGCTTATAACATAATATTATGCTAAATATGGATTAGAATAAAATAAAAAACTGGATTCTAATCCACCCGGAAAATGATTGATTAACTCTTTATTGTTCACACCATTAAATTTGATACAGAGGACAAAAAACTCATAAAAAAACTAGTGTAACAACTGGTGGCCTTATTACTAAAAGCGATCTCTTCCAGGCAACCTTAATAATAAAAAATGCATTATAGTGGAAGAAATAGCCATAAATCGATTTGTTTAGTGGTTTAGAGTGGAACGGGGTCCAATTACGGCAAAGTAAGCTAATCGCCCCAATATGTGACACTCCGTTTATTTATGCCGCCGCCATTTGCTGCCTCATTTTTAGTTCGATGCTTTGTCCATCTTTTTTCTTAGTTCAAGCCCGTAGCTTGGCATTATTTATGTCGGCAGCGGTTCTAAACTCTGCGATGGTTTACGAGTTCTGGCACTTTTGTGGAGCGCCACGCCGCGATTTTCAGATACTATAATTTGAAGGGAAAATAGTGGTTTCATGTGGCTTTGTCACGAGTTATGATGGCGTTTATGATATGTTTAGATTTTTGGTAAGATTTATTTGCAACTGCAGTTGCAGTGAATTCTTTGAATCATGTTTGTTCAGTAGTCTGTAGTCCTGATCTGTCTCTGAATTTTTGGGAACTTATATGTATCTATAAGGTATGTAACTAATAAGAAATATTCAAAAATAAAGGGCCAATTCAAATCAATTAATCAAATAGCTTAGTCACGAGTTATGATGGCGTTTATGATATGTTTAGATTTTTAGTAAGATTTATTTGCAACTGCAGTTGCAGTGAATTCTTTGAATCATGTTTGTTCAGTAGTCTGTAGTCCTGATCTGTCTCTGAATTTTTGGGAACTTATATGTAACTATAAGGTGTGTAACTAATTAGAAATATTCAAAAATAAAAGGCAAATCAAATAAGCACTCTTGTAAACTGACTTGCCTCATGACGAACATGTTATTTTGATAAATGTCCCAGATATTTATTTATTTATTTTATTTATTGGTTAATAAAGAATCTGAATCTGACTCAAAATCGCCTATTCTAAAGGTCACTTTAAAATTTCAAGTGTAGCTTATGATGACTTAAATCAGTCGAAGCATTTATTTGCTCTGACAGCTGCAATAACATTGTAAAAAAAGCCGAATAAAAACATTTTCTTTTAATATTTAACTGAATTATATCGGGTACTTGCTACAGTTTTACGTTCAAAAATCTAGCGGGAGTGATCAGAATTTGTTTTTCATTCTTTATTTTTACAGTGTTATTGCAGCTATCAGAGCAAATAAATGCTTGGATCGAGTTAAGTCAAGATACATTTTTGGTAAATTATGTGTATCTATAACATTGTGTTATGTATATAACTAACTAGAAAGAGTTAAAAATAAAGGGACCAATTTAAATCAATTTATCGCCCATTCATAAAGGTCACTTTCAAATGTCAACTGTAGCTTATAATAGTGACTAGACGGTTTAAATTCATGACAATTAACTTTGAGGATAAATTGAAACCCCAAATTAATGTGACATGGTTGGTTTTATTGATGTTTTAACAAAGTCGAGGCACTAATACGATATATTGTATTCTGTGATCGGGATAAGTAATAAAAATTGGCATCAATTCTATTTCTTAATTGACCATAAATAAATATTCGGGACGTTGTTTATTGCTTGAGAGTACATTGGAAATTAAAATCCTACTAATATTATAAACGCGAAAGTTTGTATGTATAGATGTATGGATGTTTGTTCCTCTTTCACGCTGCAACGGAACAACGGATCGACTTGATTTTTTGCATGGGTATAGTTCAAGAGCCAGAGAGTGACATACTTTTCATCATCATCATCACCATTTTTCATCACTACGCGGGTGAATCCGCGGGGCGCAGCTAGTGTTATATACATTTAAATTACCAATGTTCTCTGAATTAAAAAGTTTTACATTTAAAATTCCAATGTTCTCTACTGATTATTTTTCTTTTTTCCAGGCAACATCCTCTCAACCCTGGTCTCATTCGATCGCGAGCAGCGCAAGGAGTACCGGATTCCCGTGGCGATCACCGACTCTGGCACCCCTCGGCTGACAGGCGTCTCAATCCTGCACGTGGTCATCGGCGACAGGAACGACAATCCTATGGGTCCTGGACACAGTGACATATTCGTTTACAATTATAAGGTACGAATTCAATTTAAATATTACATATAATTGAGTATTTAAAAGGTTTAAAAAGATATGGCTGAACGAGCTCGCCTACCACTGTAACGGATAGACTACAAAATTAAAGCTCTTAACCAAGAAAATAGAAGGCTGGGAAATCAAGCATTATCCCTCCAGTAGGACAATCATGGCTAAAATAATAATATAACTGAGTAAGAGACAAATAAGTCGCGCATCTGATGGGAAGCACAACGCTTACCCATAGCGACAATAAAGACCACACATAAATACCCGTTAGATATTTTTTTTAATCACCGCTTTTGTTTTCGTTTTATTTTATTTTATTTTATTGAAATAGGTTCGGTTACAGGCTTTAGGTCATTTCACATACAGGTATATAATATCAGCACACACAACATAACATATTAAACCTAAAGTCCAATTAAAACCGCACACAACTTATATATAGAATAAAAATATTGACACAATGTTAAACAGAAAGTTTTTTTTTTTTGTTTGTTAGTTATTAGGAAGTAGTTATGAAGAAAATATATGCTATTGATTAATTGAAAATTTGAAGGACAAAAATCTACATGAAAACATGTCTCTGGGATCACTCAATTCATCGTATCTACGACACATCCTGGTTAGAGGACTGTTCCGTGAGACATTATTGTAGGCAGGTGGCATGTTAAATAACTGGAATTTTCGAATAGAACGTGAGGGTACTTTAAAATTGACATTTGACAACAATTTTTCTTTGTGTTTTAGGGTAGATTAGATGTTGTCCAAAGATTTTTTTGCAAAGTATTGATTAAACACACCCATAAGTATAGTCGTATGATTATTAACGGGATATTTACCGTGATATGGAGAATGGAGTTCCCGATATTTCGGCACAAACACAACCTTATCACGATAAATATCCCGTTAATAGTCATATAACAACAGTGAACAATCGTGATAGCTTAAAACGTAGTGGTAGTTTTACACCCTTATGTAATAACATTAATATAGACCATTCATGACATGATACAGTTTAATAATAAATATGAACTAAATTTGAGTCTGATAAGCTATACACAGTTATTCTAAGGTTAGGTCTACAATGATATTGTATTGTTTGGGTAGAAGTATAATCTATTAAGTATTTATTTCGGTCTGTTTTGACCTTCAAATGATTTCCAATAACGTATTACATCTTTTCATAACTCTTCAGAACCGAAATTACGTCCAAAATGGACTCTTTCCAGAAGTAACATTTCCTCACAAATGTACAGAAAATAAACCGAATTCGCCTCATCTAGAAGAAAATACAAGTTTGTAGAGGTAAACAAATCCATACCTATTTGAGGCCCAATTACTTTACTGAAATGTACATAATGGTCTCGGAAAGGTACAACAATCCCTTGATCCCTTTAGGGACACACATCATTTTCTTTGTGCCAAAGATCCTCTATATCAATTTCTTTACTGTAATAGTTATTTCCCAGTATTTTTTCACCATTTCGCAAAAAAAAAATTACACATATTGCCTAAAGTTTTTCATCAAGCTTTCGCAGCACATATTGGTTAATATTAATTTGAGGGTACAGAAGACAAAAAGGGACCGCATCATGGCTTAACATCAGGCGGTCAAACGCTAGCCTATTATTTAATGATAAAAAAGGATTGTTTTGAATATCATACCTATTTAAACTTTTTATAGTGTTTTTAATGTATATCATAAATAATTTGACTGTTCAAAAGTTTTAATTGAAGTTTCTTACCCGGCAAAAACGATAGAATGTATGATGGATTTTTGATGATTTATTTAATTTAATGATCATGAAAATACGTTTTTTTGTTCATTTTGACTTCACAATTCTAGTCTATTTAACCAGAATATTTATTTCATAATTTTTTTCTTTGGCATTTCATTTCGTCTTTCAATTTTTTTGTCTTTGTTTTTCATTACAAAATTATGTTTCAAGTTAAGAAATTTATTTAGGATTTTTTTTTAATATGCCTGTTATTTATTGACCATTATAATTCTAATATTAAATTTGTTTTAATGCAACCAGACGGAAATTTACTACAACGAACTATACAGCTGGCGGTATTATGTAAGTATACCTAACACTTGAAAATGGGTCTTCTGACCGCCATTTTTGTTCTGTGTTGTATTATTTTGTTGAATGTTGACTCTGGATAGGTTTTAATCTTTCGTGTTGTTTGGTAATTCTTGTGTATTTTTTTTTTCAACTTCTTTTTGTGGATTAGCATTATTTTACAGAGCGGTTGGTGTCGGCTTTATTGTGTTCGGCTTCTTTAACAGAGTACGTCGAAATTTTCTGTTAAAATTGTTTTATCTTTTAATATTTTTTAAATGTTTTTCTTTCTTTTGTGCGTAGGCATTTAATTTAAACGTATTTATCTTACTAGATTAGAACTGTCAAACGCACGAAGTTAAAATCAAGTTTAAATTATATTAACATAAATTAAGTTTTCTGAAATTTTCTACGCAATTTTTTTTATTTTTCCTTCCGTAAGAACCTTCTACAAAATACATATTAGAAAACTTGAAAAAAAAGATAAATGAAATCGGTAAAGTCGTTTTCAAGTTATGGCGTGACCAAGGTAAATAGGGATTCATTTGGATATATATGTATAGATATATAGATTGAGATTACAGATACACAGAACTGTTTCTATCTATCTATCTATAGTTACGAGTTAATTTGTTAATTTCAATACACGCTCAGTGTTTATTCATAAAACCCAATTATGATCTTCAGTTGTTAACTGCGATATAACAGTTTAATATTAATCGGTTTTTCGTTTGAATAATTAACGGTTTTACGATGAGGAGACGTATTTGAATAATTACGCTTGCGGCAATTATGAATAGAATGTTTGATCGTATTCAATTATTCTATGAAAATTTCAGTGATATTCGACTCTAAAGTTCTTTTAATAGATCAGGGGTCTTAAGGCCAACTGCTAACGCGGTATCAAACGATCGTTTAACGAACGTTAAATTAGCTCAGTTGGAAAATCACGCGACCGCAAACCGTATCTAGGCGGGTTAAGGTTCACGTTCGCGTGATTTTCCAACTGAGCTGATTTAACGTTAGTTTGATACCGCGATGGCAGTTGGCCGTAAAGCCCCTCAAGGCACTCAGTTAAAGATGAATACGCTAAGTGATCCTGTAATATGGGAATCTTTGAGACATATAAGTTGCTCCCGTGATGCTAAGCGCCACGTTTAAGTTATTTTTTTGCTTGTTTGATATTTGACTCCGTCAAATTAAAAGATATCGAAACAAATAAATGTGTTTGTAATGCTGATAGTCAACAAAAGGTCAGGTTTTGTCACTTTTTGCTAATTCATACTCTGTGATTTTATATGTTCCATAATGTGAAATACGCGACCGAGATAGCTGCAGACGGTAACAGGGTGGGTCCCCTTAAGGTCCATTTATTAATTTCGCAAAAACCGACCGATTTTTTTTTACTAAAAAGAGACCGCAATAACTCTAAAAGAGACTGCAGGGAAACGCTGGATGCAGGCCGCTTCGGATCGATGCGTAGGCCTATGTCCAGCAGTAGACGTCCTACGGCTGAAATGATGATGATGATGACACGTTAAGGGGCAGCTAAAAGTCCATTTATCAAATCTGTGCCAGAGCAGCGTCGCCCCACCTCACAATCGTGTGAATGAATAACCCGGCCAAGTGCGAGCAGGGCTCGCGCACTGAGGGTTCCGTACCAGCACAAAATACAATAATTATCAATTTAAAATAATTAGAATTTTTATTAAAAAAAAGAACCGACTTCATGACTATACCTGTCTACATTTACAAACTGACACCAAAAAGTAGAAAATATTGTTTAATATTACGACTGAAATACTTTGTATCCATGGTCATGAAAAATTTAACGAAAAACAACAGACCGGGCACTGTTGTTTTTCGCCATGGAGACACTTCTTTGTTTTTTTGAAGTTCTGTTGTAGGAACAGTTCCTCTATGTTTGCTGTTCAGTTGACAGCGTCGCTAGTGGAAAACAAAGTATGAAATTCACCAAGAAATAACTGTACTTCCAATTTTGCCCACCTTAACAGCTAAGTTGGTGGCACTTTACAATGTTTGCATTGTACATTGAATTCGTTACTTATTGTCATGTTTTTGTACGTTTTTCAAAATGCGCTGAATCAATGTCGATAAAAAAATTATGGGACCACCTATGAGATATGACCTAACAACCAAAAAAAGAATCATCAAAAACAATTCTAAATTGGCGGAGTAATCAGGTAACAAACATACATTTTAAAAAACATACAGTCGAATTGATAACCGCCTCTTTTTGGAAGTCGGTTAAAAACTGCTTGCATCCAGCGTTTCCCTGCGGTTTCTTCGTGTTATTTAACTAAAATTTCAAATTATCAAACCGTGCGCGGTACCCCTCTGCGCTCGTCTTACTGACCGTTTTCCTAGCACCAAGTTTACCTCCATAAAGTATCTATTTTCGTTACGTAAGATAATTTTTCTCACAGTTTTAGTACACTTGCCTTCTTTTAGAAGCCTATTAAACAAAAAAGATCTCTTAACATCTCGTAAAGATGCTGCATTAAAAAGTTTCAGCATTTTTCAAAAGACTGCAGTAACCAAGCTTTCCTCAAGTTCTTTTTGTCTAGTTTACTCGACGTTTCATAAAGTAATTTGTATTCAGCGTGGACGCCTTAAAAAGCATGAAAATATGAAAACGCCGTGAATTCATTGCTCCATATAAAATAGAGTTGGGGTAGATAATGTTTTTGCCGGGAACCAGGTTTACCGGACACTTTTTGTTAGCATGAAACTTCTGCAGTGCTATTGTTTATTTTGTAGGGACCAGAAGTGTTGATATAATTTGCTAAAAAAACTTAATAAAAAGCAACAATTGATTATTGATGGGGTGAATTAGTTTCTTGTAGGCAAGCGTGCTCTATCGTAGACCGCATCATCGCTTAATAATCAGGGTCCTGATTCCATAATGTCAAACACGCGCGTAACGCGGCGCGTTAAGTTAACCTATAAAAGTTGATCTTTATTCCTTAGAAAATAGAAGTTCACGTTTTTAGAGGCTAATGCGCGGCGTTACTTGCGTGTTAAATTTACGCAAACAGGGCCTAGGCGAGGTGGCGGTCAAACGCAAGTTTTTTTTTTGCATTTTCACGTTTAGTCCCATAGTAAAAGTTGTTCATAATTATGTATATATTATTATATGAATACATATTTCGTTTAAGAGTCAATATTTCTCGAGATTTTGGCCGGATTTTCAGTTCATGTCTAACATAAAACCGTAAACAATTTTAGTGTTTTTCATTGTAGTCTCAAAATTATGACCGATTAGACGTTTACGGCCGGTTACAAAAGTTATCGCTTCAGTGAAATGTGTTTACAACGCGGCTTTTGTTTTATTTTTTAAAGCTGTTTTGCGCACTCGACACTAACCTTTCTTTAATATTAGTGTCGAGTGTGAAGTGTAAAATAATAATAATTAGGCAATTATGAGGACTACAGACAGAAGGGCAAAATTTATATACGTATACGTTACGTATATATATACACAAACACACATCACTTTAGCATGTCGGTGACGCGAACCCATAAGTTTTGCCCCTACCAAAAATCCCTCAACGCGGCTAACGAAGTTTTCACTTCAAAAACATTTGCACTTTATACATGGTCATAAACTTGAGGTGTACAAGCCGAAAAAAAAAAGATTAAATAAAAGTCTACTCAACGAGTCTTGTAATATATATATATATATATATATTTTTTTTTAATACAAATAATAAGTTACTTTTCATGTTAGTAAGTTGTATTGAAACCTGTGTTACATTTATCTAGACATCTGGTTCTCGGTAGGTACTTAACAATACAAATAAAAATAAAAAACAATTTTATCAAACTACCTACATTGCACAAAACGTCTGTTGTAGACATAAGCGTATCGCTGAGTAAAAGTAAAAACTTCGAACCACTCAAGCTCAAAACTTTTTCATTTAGCTTCATCGCTTATCTTAATCTTCAATATCGCTTACCTAGACTGTTTCTTTTAATAAAACCCTCTAATAACAATCAAGAGTAACCTTCAAAGGTTGGTTAAATCACCCAAAAATCTGTTCGCGATCCGATTATAAGCCGAAGACTCTTCTGAGGTCGTGTTAAGGGCTTAAAGGTGCTCAGCGGTTTCGACCACAGACTTAGAAATTTTTACGCGCGATATTAAATGAAATTATCTATTAAATTCAAGGTCCAAGTTAAGAAATCACCAAATTTTGTCGGAATCATACATCATACTCATGCATCATGCTTACCTAATCAATATTTTTATATGTAATTCATATTAAACGGGGTAGACCTTTGCGCAGCAGTGGGACGAGACCGACAGAACAAAAAAATTAATTCGCTGCGCCTCGTGATTTCGCCTGCGTAGACAATACACTACAGGAACTGTAAATATTTTTCAAGATAGACGACCCGATTATTTGTTGTTGCGTGATAGAGACTAAAGAACTAACAAACACAATTCGCATAATATATTTTTTTCAATTTTGTTTCTCATTTTTATGTAATAAAATAATTTTTATTAATATATGAAAACAATGCTAAATGCTAAGATATTTAAAACTAGCAATTTGCAATTATAATTTTGATATAATTGATCGTCTAAATTCTATGTTTTTACCGACTTTAAATAAGGAAGAAGGTTCTAAATTCAATCGATTCGATAAAAAAATAACACTTTTGCGCGTATTTAATGACGTTGAGAACTGTCAACGTGGCGCGAGGATTTCTTGCGTTACGGAAATTATGTCATGCTGTAATTTTCCGAATACAAAACAAAACTCTAAAAACGATACTTTGAAAAGCGTCTAATATTAAAAGTTCATATCGACCAACTCCACTTAATCAATTTTATTACAAGTTTATTGAGTGACGCACAATGTCGGAAACATTACGTCGTCTATGTAGATCTGTGTCTTCCCCGGCGGTTTTCGACCATCGTTACCTGAATAATTAAGTCGATATCCAATAGGCTATAAACCTTTACGGTAATACTGACGTTTTATAATAATATATCGCTATTAAAATGTTAATTTGGCGTTAATGAAAGTGGGTTTAGTACGGTGTACGTAAACGGGGATTAGTGGCGGGGTTTTTATGGGGTTGCCCTGATTTTCTGTATTACGGTACGATATACTCAGATTGCTCACTCAGTGGTCTCAGATTGCGTGAACTCAAGTAAGATGCGGGTAGTTAGTAAATTAAAATAGCACTGCTTCTTGTAGATAATATTCTAAGACGCTTAATTTTCACACAACTTTGGAGTACTTAATTGAAAGTATTTTTTACTGTACTTTTAACGACAAGTCGCCAATTAAAAATCTAATTGAGATTATTGTTCGGATTATTATGCTTTTTTAATTCTTAGTTGATAATATATCCTTTATTATGTGAAACTATAGCATGGTGACAAAATTGAAACAAATAAGGTGTGTCAGGTGAGCATCTTTGTCTGTCTCCATGACTTTCACCAGACAGGAGCCATTAGTAGTAAGTATATCATAATAAATGTATTAGGGCAGCCAACTCCTATGCTAGATTAGGCATGTTAACTACTTTCGACTACTCTTTCATTGTTGTTTCTTTGTAAATCAAAGACTTCGTGGTTTTATATATCTTTAAGATAAGACGAAAGTCTTCGACCAGTGTGTGTTGCCAGTGATGACATACGGCACTGAAACGTGGTCTCTCATTATGGACTTCATAAGAAAGCTCAAAGTCGCACAACGAGCTATGCTCGGGGTTTCTCTACGGGATCGAATCAGAAATGAGGAAATCCATAGACAAACCATAGTAACCAAAAAACCACCAAAACATAGACAAAAAGTTACCGACATAGCACACCAGATTAGCAAGTTGAAGTGGCAGTGGGTAGGGCACATAGAAGTCAGAACAGATGGCCGATAGAGCCGAAAGGTTCTCGAATGAAGACCACGGACCGGTAAGCGCAGCGTAGGACGTCCACCCACAAGATGGCTATACGACCTAAAAGAGACCGCAGGGAAACGCTGGATGCAGGCCGCTTCCAACCATTTCTTTGGAGATCGATGGGGGAGGCCTATGTCCAGCAGTGGATGTTCCATGGCTGAAATGATGATGATGATCTTCATGATATCTGAATCAGGTTCAAAAACACCTACTCGATTCTACGAACCACACACGTGTTCTAATGAAAATATTTGAGGTTTCGGGAACGTTTGCCAATTAACAGTGGAAACTAAAGCATGCCAGTTTCCATTCCGATTGAACGCATTGCTAAAGCTAGCATATTTCAAAAGAATTAACTTGTTAATTTGTTTGTGTAGTGGAGAGAATGAATGATGGAAATCAAACGATAAATTTGGCGTTCATTTTTAATTCCACAAACAGAGCGGTGTTATTTTAACGTATGTATCTATCTGTGGCATCGTAACTCCCAAACAGACGAACCGACTTTAATTTTGTTTTTTGTTTGTTTGAAAAGTGACTTGATCGAGTGTTCTTAGCTATGATTAAAGGAAATCTGTTCAGACGTTTGAAGATTGCCAGCTCTTTTGTCAGTTTTTTTACAGACAATGGATTGGTATTTTATCATCATCATCAGTACAACTTGCACACAAGACGACCTGAATGAAGCCACGGAGAGTGCCATTGGGGTGGCAAAGTTCTGGTCTAGAAACTTGATTTGAAAATGGAATTGTATTTTGCGGAACATCGACTCGAAAGAAGAAGAAGATCATCATCAGCCAGAGGACATTGACTGCTGAACATAGGCATCTCCCGTAGAATTCCACACTGAACGACAGCCTGCCATCTGCATCCACTAGATACCCGCGACTCTCACGATATCGTCAGTCCACCTAGTTACGTTACGGTCTACCTACGTTACGTCTTCCGGTTCGTGGTCTCCACTCAAGAACCTTTCTGCCCCATCGGTTATCGGTTCTTTGAGCGATGTGGCCTGTTCATTGCCACTTCAACTAGCAAATTTTAAAGCTATGTCGGTGCCTCTGGTTTTTCGGGGAATATTCTCGTTCCGGATTCTATCGCCCAAAAAAACTCCGAGCATTGCTCTCTCCATTGCCCGCTGTGCGACTTTGAGTTTTCCAAAAGGTCCAGTTAAGGACCTGGGGTTTGCGTTGGTTAAAAATGTCAAATCTTGTAAGATAGATAGATAGATAGATAAGCTGAATTTTACTAGAACCACTTCCTCTTATCCTTCGGAGTTGAATTTTCACATGTTGGTTCAGTTCTGATGACTATGCATGTTTATGGTTAGCATTATCTGAATCGACATCCAGGATTAGCTACAGAAAAAGAAACAATTCAACCGTCAACAGCCAAGACACAAAATGCTGTGCACGCATTTTATTGAGATAGCTGGTTTTAAGGTTTACCATGACATCGTTGCTGCTCTCAGGGTTGAGCCCTGACTAGGGAACTCTTCAATGGTTAGCAGCACAAACACGAAATGTATACGCATGCAATTATGATAACCCATTCTGATTGTCTCCATGATATGGCCACTGCACTCCAGATTGGCTCGAGAAGGAACTGTACGGTTAACAAGCACATACACGAAATGTTGTATACGCATTATAAAAGCTTGTAATTTTTTTTTATTAAACTATTAAGTTAATTGATTTAATTCCATCAATTATTATTCAAAACTGTCATTAAGGCCCAAAAAGAGCAACTTTATCACAATCTTTCCCCTAAACTATTAATTATTAGAGGCTCAAATGGGCCGTTACAAACAACTGGGAGCTTCGTATATCCGAGTGCGTGTAATTATTTAATGTATTGGAAAATTAACGCAGCTCTACGGTGAAAATTGCCTTAATAGTTGTAGGTTAAGAGACACGGTAAGATTTTATCACTTCTAAAATTATACGAGTTTATATGAAAGTTTGTGTTCAAGTACCGCGAAAGTTTCCCCATTCTACTCAACTTCGTAAAGGCGGTACGTTTTTTAATTTCAGCAGCTTAGCACACGTTTTATTGCATTCTATAGAGGGTTACACGGAAATGGTGTACTATGCTGATAGGAGTCCGTTATACTCATCATTATGAACAACGTTTACTTTGGGACCAACCCTGAAATGGTATTTTTTTTCGCGATTTCAGACTTGCTGCCATAGTAAAAAGTGTTTATTAGTGATAGATACTATGAACCCTTTTCGGCTTAGTTCACCCATTCCACGTAACCCAGTATAAACTGATAATATTATTATACGTTACTAAGTAGTATAAAAACTCGACTACAAAAAGTCCATAAAAAGATATAGCTGTAGAATATTTAGATTTTCTGCGTAAGAAACGTAAACCCTGATCAGGGTTTTGAGGTCTTTATCAGAATAACCAGCCTCTCCTCATCCAATGCTGGACATTTGCCATTATCAAGGAACGCCACAACGCCACTCGGTCCAATCTTTAGCTTCTCGCAACTGCCAACTGCCTTTCGTATATCTTCACTTCATCGTGTCTCAGGACGTTTTACGTTACGTTACCCGATTTGTGGCATCCTTTTTAGAACCTCTATCCCAGCTAGCGGTTATCGGCACTGCGGTAGATATGACTGTAACTAAGGATATCTATATACTCTTGAGTAAACAAATCTACCAGTGGCTCTCCGTCTATATAACAATAAACATACGAAGTAAAGCTTCACGAAAGGGTTTATATTGAGCAAAGTTTTCATTTGGTATTTATTTTAATTGTTCTTGTTTTTGTTTAACGGTTTCATTTCGTTATCGAATTTTTTGTTTTCAATTGAATGTGAGTGATTTCATTACAGCTATTGCATCAATTGTTTCAGATTTTAAATTTGGTGCTTTTCGTATAATGGCATTACTTTAAAATTCTTTTTTTTAATATAAAATCCCGGACCTTGGTGTCCGTTGAATATTAAAAAAAAAAAGCAATTATTTAAGATTTTTGCGATTTATGAATTTTCTAGTATTCTAACCGATGTTGGTCCCTTAAATACTTTAATCCTTAAAAGGAAAAATATTCAAATGCCATTATTTTTTATCATAATTTCGTTCGTCTGTT
Organism: Agriopis marginaria; assembly: GCA_932305915.1. Taxonomy (NCBI): domain Eukaryota; kingdom Metazoa; phylum Arthropoda; class Insecta; order Lepidoptera; family Geometridae; genus Agriopis; species Agriopis marginaria. Next base: position 10,103,148 of record OW029933.1, read on the forward strand.
ACGTACCTACTTAGTCTACTAAGTCTGTAAATGCCAATTAAATTTTCCCCAACATCCATGGATTGTCACGAACCGTTTTCATGTATTTATAACGATTAAATAGCTGTCCCAATTAAAGTTTTCTTCCTTACATTAAACTTTCCTGTATATTGTATACAGGCTGTATGTATGTCATACAGGCTGTATGTATGTCATACAAACTCCGATTTGTTTCAACATCGATTTGTTGCATCGCTTCACTCGATTAAAAATGCGAAAGTTATTTAATCTTTGATCTCAGTGTATTTGTTTTCTTGTCACGGCTAAACCGATCGTGATCAAATTTGGCAAGGAACTAGTGCATATAATACTTTCGTCTTTGAAGAGTAAAAAATTTGGGTAAAAACGCGGGGCGCAGCTAGCACCTACATAAAAATCTTTTTGACATGTTTTTTTCCACTATTGTCTAAGAAATCTCGTTGTCTCTCCATTGTCGTGCTGATAAATCGACTTTTCTCCCATCTCCTCATTATTTCTCCGCTCCCTTACAATTCTTGGTTTTGTTCCCTCGTTAGCGTGTTTGTACACTTCTTTATCGTTTGTAAACTTGATAGATTTGAGCGATATTTCTTGCAAATGCTTCTGTTATGATTTTATTTGTATCCATGTGTCCAAAATTAATAAATCTGCATGACTATTATTGCCTTTTATAGCATACTTATTTTAATCTTACAATCTTAACTTTGGGAGATTGTGACGTAAGAAGGGTCGTGACTGAAAGAAGAATAAGGTTTTGATACAAATACCGGCTCGAGATATAAACTCTGACTTGAGGTGACTTAACATGTTAACAGACTAGATGTGGGTCAGTTTAACAGACTACCGGCTGATTCCGATTCGGACGCAGCCAGGGAACTGTTCAGATATGTGAGTCACCTCCAGTGGCCATCGACCTCCAGCGCTTTGTTTGTGTGTTGTCTGTGTTTTGTTTGTTAATATTTTGAGTCTCTTAGATTACATACAATGTGACTGCCATGTAAAATATTATTAAGTTACAAAATAATGAGAAAGCGTTTTTTGAAAACCCATTTCCTAACGGGGTTAAATAGGGGTTGAAAGATTATGTGATAGTTCGTAGTTTTTTTGGAGTTAGAAACGTGAAATTTGGTATTTAAGCTTCTGTTTACATACTAAAAGTCAGCTAGATAACCATTTTTGGAAACTCATCCCCTGAAGGAGTTAAATAGGTGTTGAAAGTTTGTGAACTTTGTCATTGTTTCTACGAACGCGTGCCATCCCGTTCCATTACTTACTCGCACAACGCGCGTGAGCGAGATGGCACGCGATCGCGATCTCAATCCGAATCACGAACGGACATCCATTATACAATGTTTATTATTGAATGTTTCTGATTTTTACATATATTATATTGATGATTTTTGACTGATATGACTTAATTTACATAATATTGAATTAACATTTTTATATGTTATAATTTACTTTGAATTTTTATGATTGTTATAGAGTTATAGTGCCAAATAAAGATTATGATTATGATTACTAGAAAATATTGACATTCCAACTTTAACCTACTTACAAATTAATTTTATTGTTACTGTATACAGATTCGTAATTTTTTATTGAATGACACATAATAAAAACTATCTAAAATATAAATTTATAACTAAAACTAATCTAAAAGTAAAACAAATCTAACAAGCCGCTACCAGTGGGCAGCGTTCCCAAAATGATTGCCACGTTGTATGGCAATGCTTAATCTTAGGACAAAATAAAGGCCAGCATTTTGGTCACGAGTTGCTTCGACCAGTCGCCCTGAAAAATAAATGAATAATAAATGTTTATCAATGTTTGATAAACATGTTTTGTTAGATTTTGGGCGTAGGAGACCCGGCTTAATGGGAAATGAATCACATGACATAAATCATAAAGACATTTTTTCCTTTACAGGGAGAAGCTCCAGACACGGAAATAGGACGAGTATTCGTTGATGACCCTGACGATTGGGACCTTCCTGATAAGAGGTTCATGTGGCTGCCTTCTTACGAACAAAGGAGTCCGTACTTTGACGTGCACAGCAATACCGGCATGATTACTATGAAGGAAGGCACGCCGAATGGAACTTATCTACTGAAGTTCAACGTAAGTGATTATTTAATTATACAGGGTGTAAGGGGAACACTCTCGAAGCCAAAAGAAGGTAATTGTACTCATCATTATGAACCACTTTTAGTATGGGGCCAGCCATGAAATCGCGAAAAAAAAATCTGCTTTTCCATACATTTTGTCGAGTGTCAATGACCGTTTTCTATAGAACAGCTGATATTTTTTTCTCGGTTTCAGGGCTGTTCCCATAGTAAAAGTTGTTCATAATGATGAGTACAATTACCTTCTTTTGGCTTCGAGGGTGTTCCCTTTACACCCCGTATATTCTCACACATGGGAAGGTGAAAAAACAATAAGCGAACAGAGATATGTTTATTGCCTTTTCATGGTTAAACGGCTAAATCGATCCTAGTTGAATTCCATAAGGAAATAGTTTGCATCATAAGGGGCTGTGGCAATGTTTTGTTTCAAGGAAAAAATGCGGGTAATCTTGAAAATCGTAGTTGTTGTTAACCAAAGAATTCTTTAGCAACTTCATTGATAGTCGACAGCCACTGAACAAACGAGATTCAAAGAATGGCAGCCATTGAACAAACAAGATTCAAGGAATGCCTTATATTCAAGATCGCATTGTAAACTAATAATGTGATCTAGATTACATTAGTAGTTTTATTTTAAAAAACCTAATAATACAACCGGAATAAAAAATAGCCATTGAAGAAACGAGACTAAGCTTCTTAATCGGCGCAAAGTTGCTAGTCTATGGGTTTTTATCGGAAACATTTTAGGAGAGTGTGCATCGGATCTGCGTTATCTAATTCCCTCCTGCCTATTTTTCTATCGGACTGCCAGAGTAGGGACGAAAAGGCGACACCACTTCATGGTCGATATTCCGAAAACCCATACGAAATGTTTTAATTCCACTATTATTGTGCGAACTGCTAGTTTGTGGAATGTGCTGCCTGAGGGTCTTCCCTGATAGTTAATCATCTGGGTGTCTTCAAATTGCGAGTGAATCGATTTCTTCTAGGCAAGCGTACTTCATCATAGACCGCATCATCGCTTTACATCAGGAGAGATGGCGGTGAAACGCAAGCCTATTATTTATTTTAAAAAAGACCTTATAAGTTACATTTTATCAATAAACGAGTATCAAAGAATCATAAGCAATGCTCAAACGAAATTCAAAGAATGCCTCACTTTGTAAACCACTAATTTGATCTTTATTTTATTTTAAAATACCTAATAATACAACCGGAATCAAAAATAACCGCGTTCAAAATACACCTGCATTTTTCTGCGACAGTTGTATTAGAGACCGTTGATCTGTGGTTTGTTTTGCCTTTAATGTCCAATACATTTTTACCGGTTTCCGAACTGCTAGTTTCAGTTTCCAATTTTAGTTTAGATACCGATCTATATTCCGTAACTGGGCAGTGGAACTTTATGAGAGTCATATTTTGTACGCATGTTTTTCACAGAACTGGTTTTGGTGTCTAGTTTTTATGAAATCGGTAGAGAGGCATTGGTGTTAGTTTTTAGATATTTCTCTAAAAAGTAACGGGCAGCTTGTAATCTAGATTATATAAAAAATTACCTGGGGAGAAGATTCTAGTGCGCTCAAAATGATCTCAAACATGTCAGCAGTGTTCTGACGTATTATAGGGATACTAGCTGCGTGCTTCTGTTTCCCACGAGTCGATATTTCCTCTGGAATCGTATTTCCAGGATAAATATCCTATGTCACCTCCGGCTTTCCAACTATCTCTGCATAAAATCACGTCAGTTATTTGCTTTGTTGCTGCGTGAAGGAGTCATCAGTCAGCATTGTCTTTCCTTTTGGCTCCTTTTAATCGCCCGTCTATAGCAAAGTTGGCTACTGTCGCCAAAAAACGCACTCCTTACTTTATGATTCCAATATTCACTGATCTTTTTAACACTCAAGTACTAATACACGTTTATTTCCTCAGGTGACAGAAGAGAACGAGCCAATAGTACCTTTCCACTGGGTGGAGGCGACGGTGAATGTTACTATCAAAGAAATCCCGGAGGAGGCGGTCGACAAGTCCGGCTCTATCCGATTCGTGAACGTTACCGCAGAAGATTTCATCGTACCTGAGGCTGATGTAAGTTTTATTACCCCAGACTCTAGAAACCAGGCCCAAAACACAGAGGCCGTATTATTTTGGTGGAAGCATCAGGAATTGCGCGTTCTGGTTTTAGAGCTATTTAATTTCTACGTTTCAAGAGGCACTACCTACGAAGTTCTATGACCCCTTGTTAATTGCATCGACCAGTTAGTCAACCGTCGGACCAACATTTCTAGGTCTAGGTCATCTTTTAGCCCTGGAGCCGGGCAATAGAATACGGCACCGGTACCTCTGCCTGTAGTAGAGTAAGAGGCTACTAAAAGGGGACCTCCGGGCTCGGGATGGTCAAAGTTGGGGCTCTAACCATCCACTTAAGCGTGCCCAGGGAGAGAACGACAACGTTGTGTGACCAACGTTGTCGCGGGCAGAGGGGCTTGAGACAACACGGTTGTCTCGGGAGGAGCCGTAGCGTAGTGCTGAGGGCTCTGGTGCGTTCCTCTGGAGATCTCAGAGCCCTCTTATCAAGCACTAAGGCTGGTCATCGGGGGGGTTTTAGTGGGTACTCACTAATATAATCCCTGCACCCCAATGCAGCTGGGGAAAAAAGGGTCTAGGTCGTCCGGTGTCTTAGGTGGTCGTGTAGTTAGTCGCGAGTCAATGAGTTTCATCTTAGCTTCATAGCCTAGATGAAACTGATTCACTTGTGACTTTTAAATACAAGTAAGAGAGATTGTAACAATCGGGGTAGTCTAGTTCTTCCTCCTTTAGTTAAAAAATAACCTTACATTAAAATAGCCTCGTGACAGAACATCAAATTCGTACCTCAAGCTCGATTGGCTCAGTGCGTCGGTAAATCAAAGCCGCGACCTTGTCCCGTTAGATCCATCCTTGGCCCGTTAGATTCATCAAGGGATCCATTGAGCGGCGCTAACGAGAGGTAATAGCGCGCGACGGAGGGTGTAAAACTGTGTATGGCTCGAATAAGATATTCTTAAGCGGATTTGGGGGAGGCAAAGATTTCACCTTGAACTTTATCCTTCTTAGTATAACGTTGTGATAATGTGAATGGCATTGATACACAAATACATAGATGTTGAGTTGGGTCTTGGAAAAGGTGCCCTGAGACCTATCCAGGGTTATTTTTATTTCAACTAAAACAACTTTCGTCTCATGACTTTTCGCAAATTTAAGTTTCCAAAAAAATGCTTAAAGCAAGCAACTTTGCATAATTTTTTTGTAGTTTTTTATGCGGCTCTTAATTCTTGATTAGGTTCTCGAATTTATTCTTATTTGAGAGCTCGTAAGGTTTTTGTAATTTAGAAGGCATAATTGAATATTTGTTGTCCAAAAGTTTGAAAAGAGTTAAAAAAAAATATATTTATAGATGTCGTGGGGCAAAATTTGTCCGGTACGATGTAGGGAGGCTGTCTACGAGAGGTTTTAGGTGAAGTAAAAATTACATTTTACATTGAGATACATTTTAAAAATACCAATAAAGTTAATTCCTATTTCGTTGCTAGAAAACACATGTTTGTAAAAAGTTACCACCAAGGTTTCAGAAAGCATTGGAATCCTTGGAGTCGACATTTCCACGAATGTAGAGTTCCGCGGTCATATCGCAAGTAAGGCCAAGCTCGCATCTAAGAAACTTGGTGTGCTCAATAAGGCGAAGCGGTACTTCACGTCGAGACAAAGACTCTTGCTTTACAAAGCGCAAGTCCGACCTCACATGGAGTACTGCTCCCATCTTTGGAACGGAGCACCCAAGTATCAGCTTGACTCACTTGATGCATTACAGCGTAGAGCTGTCAGAATTGTCGACGATTCCAAGCTCACTGAACACCTAGAGGCGCTCAGCATGCGCAGAGACGTTGGGTCTCTCTGTATCTTTTATCGCATTTACAACGGGGAGTGTTCTGAAGAACTATTTGATCTGATGCCAGCGTCGCGGTTTTACCATCGCACTAGCCACCACCGCCAGAAGGCTCATCCACACATAATAGATCAGTGGAAATCGCACACTGTGCGTTTCACACGATCCTTCTTGCCTCATACCTGCAAAATGTGGAATGAGCTACCTTCTACGGTGTTTCCGAGAAGCTACAACATGGGGTTCTTCAAAAGGCGAGTTAATCGAGTTCTTAAGGGTCGGCAACGTATTTGTGATGCCTCGGGTGTTACAAGTATCCATAGGCGACGGTGACTGCTTTCCATCAGGCAGCCCGACTGCTTGTTTGCCACCTATGGCATAAAAAAAAAAAGTTACCACCAATATTATAATTTAATTACTATTTTGTTATTAGAAAAACGTGTTTGTAAAGTTACCTTTTTGTTCACAGGGCACGAGCAAGAAAGACAAGCTCCACCGTCGTCTATCAGAGCTGTACAACACTTCAATGGCCAACGTGGACGTCTTCACGGTGTTCAGCAAACCCACAGTGAAAGACGTGTACTTAGATGTGCGGTTTTCAGCGCATGGGTCGCCTTACTACCCTCCGGAGAAGCTGGACAGCATGGTCATCGGAATACAGGAGAAGGTATGGAGGATTCTGAACTGCTACTCTAGTAGGCTGGATTTTAAATTAAATAAATAATTTGTCAGAACAAAGTCCAAGTTATTTATTAATAAACATATGTATATAGATATGATTATTTATGGGATAATTACCGTGGTAAGGTTGTGGAATGAGTTCCCGATATTTTGGCGCAGTTACAACCTGGTGCATGTAACTCAGCCGAAATATCGGGAGCTCATTCCACAACCTTACCACGGTAAATTTCCCATAAATAATCATATCTATAAACATGTATGCTTATTAATAAATTACCCCCCTTTCGTTTTTCATCATCATCATCATCAGCCAGAAGACGTCCACTGCTGAACATAGGCCTCCCCCTTTAACCTCCACACTGAACGACAGCCTGCCTTTTGCATCCACTGGATGCCAGCGACTCTCACTATGTCGTCGGTCCATCTAGTGGGAGGCCTATCTACGCTGCGTCTTCCTTTCGTTTTTACTTTTGATTTTATTATTTTCAACTAGCTAATTTCTACCAGCAATCTGTTACGGTTCGAATGATACAGCCGTTTAAATGTAAGACGGACAGACAGACAGACAGACGGACACATAGACAATGTAGGCTTAGTAGTAGGGTCCCGTTTTTACCCTCTTGGTACGGAACCCTAAAAATTTCAAAAATGGTTAATTCATATCAAAACGCCGCCGACGCCGGTTTATTTTAATACGCAGTGATTGTAGTAAAGCTCAGAGAAACAATATTGCCTCCTAAAAAAGAACCCAATGCACCAAAATATCAATATTTTAAGCTTTCGTAACTCGAAACAGATCTTTTGTAACAACGCCAGGCTATCACGAAATTTCTGTTAGGCACTGATAAAAAAGAGCTTTTGATCCGTGTTGAATACAAATTCCTATAAAATGTTTTTCATTGCGTCCGATACTGTTGTTTTGTTAGTTAAACAAACGGACGTATTTACCCAAAATCAAGGGTAAAATATTTTCCACGAATAGAGTAACAATTTCATTTGAAGGTGATTTTCGTTAAGTCTTCTTTCAGTCTTTCCCACAGATAATATATTACTGTATCTCAAACAAATACACATTTTTTTTCGTTTCAGTAAACAATGAAGTAAAATAGAGCTAGTTTGATTTATTATTGATTGAAAGTTTTAATGAACACGTGTCAGTCAAAGACTTATGAGAGTCACTCAGGGCAGTCTATTCGGACTATCTTATTAAAAGTGACCTTTTCAGCTTGAAGAAGAACTACAAGCGAAGATCTACATGGTGAAGATCGACGAGTGCTTGATAGAGAAGGAGCAATGCGAGGACTCCTGTAGAAACGTGCTGATGAAGAATAATGTCCCATTATCGGTGTATACGAATACGACGAGTTTTGTCGGCGTGTCGGCGCGGGTGGAGTCTGAATGCACTTGCGATGTGGACGAGCCGTTGATTTGTTTGAACGGAGGTGAGAAATTTGAATTATTTGAACTCTTTCAGCATATCTTCCTTTCGCACCTGTAAGTTGTGGAAAGGCTTACCACAAAATATTACCTCAATTGCTTCAAGCGAAGAGTGATTAGAGTCATCAAAGGTAGGCAACGCACCGCCAATGCTCCGGGTATTGTAGGTGTCCACAGGCGACGGTGACTACTTACCATCAGGTGGCCCGTCGCTTGTTTGTCTACTATAATATATATATATTTTTTTTTTTTTATAGTATATAGGCTTGCGCTTGGCCGCCATCTTGCCTGATGTTAAGCGATGCGGTCTACGGTCAAATATATTATATGCTACAAAGTGTTTTATTGACGTCTCTCTGACGAGAGAAGCCATTCGCGAAAACGAGAACGCATATTAATAAAACAAACCTATTGGACTTATTTGTATAGACTGAAAAGTAATGCATTTACGACGCGGACTAACATTATTATCTTATAAATACCTGGCCATAAAAAAAAACAGTTCACCAAAAACATTAAAAATCAGTTCTAAATTAAAAAAGATATTATGCATTTTAACGCCTTGCTAGACAGAGAGCGCACTCTACTTACAAATGACGTCACTTGTACCTAAGTAAGCCATACCACAGAAGACATTAGTACAAGTACAGAAGATTCACGTCGCAAAATCATTTAAATAAGTAGTTCCCTTTCATTTGATACCCATATCATATGATGTTATTTAAGAAAATTATGTCCGCCATCTTGGGACGTCCGTCATATTGAATTTAGTGTGACGTCCCGTTTTTGTATACTTCTCAGCAAACCCTTTCATTTGATATCCATATTATGGGGGTGCATAAAAAATACCAAAAAAAAAGGGAAAAAAAAGATGGATGCAAAAGGCAGGCTGTCGTTCAGTGTGGAGGTTAAAGGGGGAGGCCTATGTTCAGCAGTGGACGTCTTTTGGCTGATGATGATGATGATGATAAAAAATACCTGATCTGCCATCTTTGGAAGTCCGCCATATTGGATTTAGAATGACGTCATTTAGCTAGCCATACCTTGTCATTATGCAAAATTTCAGCTCAATCGTTTAGGGATGACTGTTTTAAAATTCAGTTGTAAGATTTGACCCATACTAAAAACATAAATTTAATAAAAAGCTGGTAATAAAGAAGCATTGTATATACACATTATAAATACAATGCGGTTGCCAAGACAGCTGCGAACTTGTCAAATTACATGAAATTATAAAGTTAACCGAATAAAACTAACAGTTAAAGCTTTCAAGTGTTATTGTCGCCGTAGTTTAAGGGTTTGGCTCGCTAGCTGAATTTAAAATACTTTTATTCTGCCAGAACCATAGCTTGTATACCTAATACATGCAAGTTGCAAAGTTCCGTCGATTCATATTGTTTTTCGTTGGCGTTCTTTTAGACAACTGACACATTCGAGGATATCTTTGTGCTTATAATTTTAAACAAATTTTACTATGGGACAAACACGATTGGGATGGATCAGCTAAGTATCAGCTTGGGGCGTTGGAGTCTAGAGTCTACTGAGTAAATTGCCAAGAGGCTCATCGCAGGTCGCCGAGGTTAGAGGAAGATGGCGTATGACCATCAAAGAAAGACTGATTGGAGGGGGGGGGGGGGGGGTGAAGACTCTTGGTTGCAAGGAACCCGACGAGTAGAGGATTTACCTCTACCACCTGTCTACGTATGGCATCAGATTAGTTTTAGACAGTTTCAAAAGATCTAATTATAATAGTTGAATTACACGTACTGAAAATTTAGAAGACTCATTCTCTATCATCCCAAAAAAACTGTGATTTATAAAATTACTCTCTTGACATCTTTCTAATAAAAATATATTTTCAGGTACACCCTTCGCAGACAAATGTGAGTGCCCCGAAGGCCTGTCAGGCCCGCACTGCGAGCAGACATCAATAGGGTTCCACGGTGACGGCTGGGCGATGTACGCTTCACCACCGGCCTGTCATGAAGGTCACGTGACGTTAACTGTGACGTCACACACCAGGAACAGTCTCATCTTCTACTTGGGACCGCTGAGGCATAACGAGCTTCTTGACGTTCAAGGTAAATGCAATTATTTTAGTAAAAGTCTTATCTCTCTTCGTTATTCTCTTGATATGTCAAACTGTTCAGATTTAGATCTAATCAACATCGCAAGTCTACAAGAGCTCATAGCGAAAACTCGCATAGGTTGCGTCTCCATTGAGACGAGCAGAAATACCAATAACATTGCTCGAAATTCACATTCCGTCTCCGTTGCGCTTCAGTGGCATAAGAGACGAGAAGAATTGATTCAAAATGTATGACGTACTGAGTATCGTGGAGTAAGGCTTGGAGTGGGCCATGAGGCGAAGACAGGTGGAGAAAAGAAGAAAGAGATATAGCGGAGGTGAGATACCATTTCGCTAACTGACATGCGATTGGCTATGCTCATCTCCTTTTCAGTGGAAACGTCCAACTCTTTTTATGGCTCCGCTCCAATGATCTAAGCTAGTCCCAGCCTCAAAGAAAATGCACCTTATCCTACTTACCATAATAGCTGCAACATTTAAACTGACTTTGACTATGTCGACCGCGTCCAGGGCGGTACTGGTATTAGAGCAGGTTAACCCACTATACCAGACATAAAATTAACCTATTGCTTGCCAAGTAAATAGACATTTAGACATCCCTAACAAAAATAACTCGTTAGCCAAGAAATTAGTGCAATTAGATCACTGAAAGCATCCCAAGCAACTTGCCGCATTAAAGTCTTGTACTTTTAAACTCCCTCGTGCAATGTGACAAGACAAACTTATATGTGGAGGCGGCGAAATGAGGGAAAGAAAGTATTTCCTCGGGTGGCCGTCAGTTTTGCTCGGAGAATAGTATGGTGGCTCCCGCAGTTAAGTCTACTTATAAGTTGGTTGCATAATAGCTTGTTCAGCAAACAATCCAAGGGTATCCTGCCAAATTGCCAATCCAGCTGAGTGGGTGCAAACCGTTCTAAAGATCGACTTAATTTGTGTCAACTGCACTTGGCAGTGCTCTAATTTTCAGCTTTAAATTTGTTATTGACACTTGAAAGTTGTTCCGCAGAATGCTGAAAGTTTAACTCAATTTTGAGATAAAGAATGTAGAATTAATTTGTCTTAAAGATACACATTTTGTGAGCGGCAATGCGTAAGGCGTCCTTCACCATCCATCAGGCGTTAGTCAAAGTAAATATACTTTCTATAAAATATCCTAAAGAATTATTTGCTGGCTATTTCTGTGCATGCGGTATTATTTTGTCCCCTTCGCACATATGTCAATCCGAATTAGAGTGACAGGTGACAAAAAGCAACAGTTGCTTACATTGTACCAAGCACAAGTTCGGTGCATGGAGTACTGCTCGCATTTTGGGATGGATCAGTCAAATATCAACTTAGAGCGTTGAAGTCCATTGAGAAACATGCCAAGAAGATCATTAGCTACGAATCTCTAGTTCAGACTAAGCTTATAGTCTTGAACATAGACGCAAAGTAGCTCGTCTATAGCTTTTTACCGGATACATTTCGGAGAGTGTGCGTCGAATCTGCATGACCTAATTTTCTCCTGCCCATTTTTCTAGACGACCAGGGTGAACACCACGCTGCGACATCATTTCATGGTTGATATTTCGTAAACCCGTACTCGTAATGAAAGTGGTAGAGAATCCACTCCCAAATACCACAAATTTGTTTGTCTACAGAGAATTACTAAATCCAATGGCGAAATCTCAAAGTCGGTGTCTGATAACTTCGCTTACTAATTCACGAAAGTACAGTCAGCTACAGTAGGAAGTATCCATATTGAGAAGAAAAGCTGAAGACTGAATTATTAAGGCAGGGATAATTATAGAGCTGTCTTTATTAAAAAAAATGGACATGATTTTTGGGTTTATTTAGCCTGGTGTCACCCAGCTATCGTTGATCCATATCAATTATTACCATCTGTACAATTGCATCCAATGTAGTTGCAATAACGATGCCGCGCGATTTGACACACTATCTTGCGGGAACTATGATTTTGCTAATCCAGGGTTATAAGCTACCTCCAGACCAATTCGGAAAGGAAATAGTGTAACCATTAGCAAGTGCGCGTGTTTTTACTACTCGACAGAAGGTAGCACCTCAATTTATGTGATATTTGCGTCCGCCAACTATCATAAAGCATGTACTCGTAGGTTGTAAATCCCTTTACCCATGGTAACGCTTTGCTGCACTAACAGCATAATGGTAAAAAAAAAATCTTCATTAAATATCATCTTAACAAATTTCGTTGCAGTTAATTCCGCAGCTGACAGTGCCAAATACCTCAATCTCTATCCAGTTTTAAGACTGATTAAAACCACAAACCTCACCGAACTTCGTTATTAAATGAGCAAAGCACCGACTTGCATTCACGGTGAGCTTCAATCCCAAACTATATTCAACTTTATTTGAATAATAGTTGAGTTTAAAATACTCGGAGGAGCTTGTTTTCGAATGCGCAGATAAATTCATAACAGTAGCAGAATTGTTTCTCGCAGGATGAGGTTATGAGGTTATTGATTTGGGCTGAAATTGAGTATATGATATTTGCTGTCAGTGCCTCCAAATTATTTAATCAGGTGGACAGTATTGTTTTTTTATTTTATTTTATTTTATTGACCGAGCGAAGAGAGGTCTCAGATTCTAATGGCTAATGGGACAAGTCGGCATTTCGGCGTGCATAGTTTTTTCGACGATAACCTGCGTATCGTTGATCTGATCTTCATGAAACTTTGTAGGCTATAATTTCATTTCAATACAATTTTTAAGTTAAAATAAGGGCAAAATGAATTGAGGGTTCCGAAGATTTATGGGTTGCCAGGTCCCAGGGCGAACAACTAGTATTAGCGATTGGTAGCTTAGTGGTAAGCGCGACTTTCGTGCTGCAAACGTGTGTTCAAAGCGTGCTGGACCTGCAGATTTACTCTTAAATTTTTCATTACGCAATCTCCACTCTAAACCCTCTTCCACTGATTTGGCCAGCCAATATTTTCAGCTATGTCGGCCACTTGCGATAATTGTCTGATAATCCCATTTCTGATTAATTATTCAATCAAAGTTAAAGCATAGCTGGCTGAGCGACAGAATTGATTGACTAACCTTACTGTCATTGACATCGATTAAATTTTTTCTAAACTAAACAGATTTAACTAAAATTGAAACTGTTAGCTCTAAAACTGTTGCCTCACATATTTAATCGGCTTCAGTGAATGCACATGGGCTGCGGAACATGTTGGAAGCACTGATTGAAAACTTTAGCCTTCAGAGACTGGAATGGACGACTGCAAGACTTCTCTTGATTAATTATTAGCGACGCCGTCAGCCGAAAATAGTGGCACTGAAGTACGTGATCGTTAGGGTCAGCTCATGTCTCAAAGTCGTTTATCTACTACTAAATCTAGCTACTCCAGGGTTCAAATCTCCCCGTAGCACCAACCTGATTTACCTAACAATGTTGGCAACAATGAACATGTCACGTGGATTGGCGTTGCTGCTTGAATAATGACTTCCTGTGGCGCCACAATGGGGCAAAGCTTAAGAAATGGTTTATTTTCGTGTGTAAAACTTTACACGACGAAAGTTGGGGTCTGAGTGTACTGTGAATTTACCTGGTAAATATAAACAAGTAAATTTACAAACTCTTTCGGAATTTCGGTTATGTTCTATATTATCCTTTGAAAAGTGTAGCAACGTTTCTGTAGTTGTTATCTCTAACGTTGCCAAACCACCAAAGTCGGACCCAATGTTTGAGCTCGTATTCATATTTGCCTATGACATTGGGCTCGGGCAGTTCTACAATTTCGAAATTATGTCGTTCGTTTCTGTATTCGTTTCTAACTCGCCTTTTTTTCTAAGTATCTTTCACTATCTTATAAGCAGTATAATATATTCATCTTTGACTTGAGTCATCATCATTAAGTGCCATCTTCATATATTGAAATTTGGAGGTCAGTAGGCGAAACTTCTTGCGATCTCATGCTGTCTGATTCAGATGCTGGTAAATCAATCTGATTCACTTCTTAATATCATCGCTGTCGCTCTGTGCTTATCTTCCTCGGAATTCTGCCCTCGAGGATCAACCCTGGGAATTCATACAGAAATCCTCTTTGCATAATATGTTCTAATGCGACTTTTCGTCGCATGACTGTAGACATCAGCTCTCTTTTGCGGTTAGCCTTTACAAGGCGTTTTGGATGAAACAAGTCCAAGAAACTTTTAACGTATTGCGTAGAATTCACATCTTTACGCCTATCTTTCTCACACATCACATCACATCAGCAGCCATTAAACATCCACTGCTGGACAAAGGCCTCCCTCTTAGAGAGGGGTGTTGCCATAATCCTCACGCTTGGCAGGCGGCTTGGCTATCTTTCTCGAACGCCTGTAAACGGCTACAAACTTCTTAATCTCAAATTACTTGACTTGAATTAGCTGGTCCAAAACGAAAGTCTATGCTTCAAGTCGACTTTTCTCCATTCTCTCAGTAAGGCCCCACCCCGTGAATCTATCACCGTCGCGTTGCACACGAGCGTTTCTAGTTCACAAACGTATAGTCATAATGTTTTTTTAATGATCACTTAATGACTGACAGGCGTACCAACCTGATGATTTATGTATGACAGCATCGCGTGATAGGTAGGCCGGAACGTTATGAAATATAAGTACGTAACTGGTATGTTATATTTAGGTTCTAGGCCCTTTCATATTTCGTAGGCATAATCGTATTAATATTTAATCATGATAGATACATATCTTCTTTTAATTTGGTTGTTACTTGAGTATATAATGCTTCGATAGTCACCGATTATGATGTCTGTCGATAACATGATCTAGAGTGGAGACCACGAACTGGCAAACGTAGCGTAGGATACTGTGCGACGCAATGGAGTGGAGATTATACGTCTGGCAGCTGGCAGTAGCTGAAGCCTTCGGTTTTTCCTCATATAATTTGGGTTATAATTTGGGGTGCTTCAAACGAAGGGTGAATAGAGTCCTCAAAGGTAGTCAACACACCCCGGGTATTGTAGGTGTCTATAGGCAGCGGTGACCACTCAGGTGGCCCGTAGCTTGTTTGCCACTTATCTCTTATCTATCTCTACTCTACATAGTATAAATTAAAATCGCTTTCCGCGTCTGTCTGTCTGTCTGTATGTCTGTATGGCCGCTAACTCCTCCTAAACCACGCAACGGATTTTGATGCAGTTTTCACCATCAGTTAGGTACATTCTTACGGAAGGTTTATATATATATATGACTAGCGACCCGCCCCGGCTTCGCACGTAAATTACACCCGTGCGAAGCCGGGCGGGCGGGTCGCTAGTTCTATATAAAAAAAGAAAAATAGAAAAGCCAAGATCGGTCTGAGTGACGTGCCCTAGGAGAAGCCTATGTCCAGCTAAGAAAGACTGATTTACATCACAGATCATCAGCCAGTAAACGTCCACTGCTGAACAAAAGCCTTCCTCTTAGATAAGGGAGTTGCCATAATCCCCACGCTTGGCAGGTGGCTTGGCTTGCATTAAAATCAAGTAAACTGTGGTTATACTAAGCTTATGGAGTAATTTACGTTCTCATCATCATCATCAGCCAAAAGACGTCCACTGCTGAACATAGGCTCCCCCTTTAACCTCCACACTGAACGACAGCCTACCTTTTGCATGCACTGGATGCCCGCGACTCTCACAATGTCGTCGGTCCATCTAGTGGGAGGCCTCCCTACGCTGCGTCTTCCGGTTAGTGGTCTCCACTCCAGAACCTTTCTTCCCCATCGGTTATCGGTTCTTCGAGCTATGTCGGTGACTCTGGTTCTTTGGCGAATATCTACGTTCCGGATTCTATCGCGCAAAGAAACTCCGAGCATAGCTCTCTCCATTGCCCGCTGTGTGACTCAGAGTTTTTCCAAAAGGCCAACAGTTAAGGACCACGTATTTACGTAATTTACGTTCTGTTTCGAATCAAATGAGTACTAAGATTAGAGCTCAAGGCAATAGTACAAAAAATCTAGTTAGTACCAATATAAATCTTAATACCTAGGACCAAATTATAATCATTTATTCATAGAGCCACATGAATGTACTATCGTAATCTGTAATTACTATTCCTAAGGCCGACTTCAAAGCACCTACATAATCCTGAATTTAGATAGACCAATGAATATTCACTCACTTTTCTGTTAGAATCGGGTTTTGATGGTTTTATAAAATAGGATTTTGTTAGAAGAAACATGAAAAGATACCAAAGGTTGGGCAGTTTGAATATTTCTACCCGACTGCTCGAGGAGAATAATATTTTTCGGGTGTATGTATGGGTGGGTGTATGATTTTTTTTCTCTGCGAGGTGTAACATAAAAGAGTGTTGCAAAAAAGTATGCACTCATAAAAATCGATCATGTGATCGGTAATTATGTATGAGGACAGACTTTGTTGGGTACATCAACACTTTGTAGTATATGTATAACATTTATAACACGCTTTTATGTTACACCTTGTATGTAAGCCTAAATACTTGACAGATTCAATCATTGTCACTGCACTAAAAACTTATTTAGTACATAGATAAATGATGTGCAAAAAAAAACATCACATCGTGAGAAAACCAGAAAACCAAACCTCAAAAGTTCAAAGAAGTGATATTCACCAACAAAGCCGTGGTAGCGTATTTGGGAGACCGCTAGACTTGAAAGCGTGAGGTCGCGGGTTCAAACCCCGGGCCCGTACCAATGAGCTCTTGGAGGTTTTGTACGGATTTTCATACCACTGGCTTTTCGGTGAAGGAAAACATCGTGAAGAAACCTGCATACGTACGGAGAAGGAATTCAATGTTATGTGAATCCACCAACCCGCAACTGAGCCAGCGTGGTGGATATGGCTCAACCACCCTTTCGGGGGTAGGCAAAAGATCAGCAGTGGACTGTCAAAAGGCTTATGATGAATCGTTAAGACTTTGCCAAAACCAACTACCCGAAAGCACTCTCTAACTCCAAACTATTTGTCCACAGATTTCATGTCCCTAGAACTAGTGGAAGGTTTCCCGGTCCTCCTAGTGAACTATGGTTCTGGCACCACCCGTCTCAACAACAGCGTCGTGCAAGTGGCCGATGGGAAGCCGCATCTCATAGAGATAGTGCTCATGAGAAGTTCCATAGAAATGTTCGTTGATCGATGCAAGCTGTCTACTTGCATGAGCTTAGCTGCGCCAACTGGGCCCAGGGAGATACTTAATGGTAAGTTTACTTTTGAAGCCCTGATACTCATGTAGTGACGATATACCTAAGGCGTGCAAGTGGTTGGAAGCGAAAAGCTGAAGATCGCGATGAGTGCATGCCTTGAGCGAGACTTATGTGAATAGCACAAGATAGGCTAACAATAATGATAATGATTTCCATTACCAAGCTGTTATTGACCACCACGATTGTTCTGTAAACTCCATTCGCTATCTATGATTGCTGACAGTTGTGGTTTATTATCCAAACGTGAATAAAAATCCTGTTTTCTCTTACCTTGTAATTTTTTCTACCAACAAGTTGTAGCCGATATACTTGTTGAACACATAATGATAATAAAAAGTTTTTATTCATATTTTTGCACATTTACTGCAGTTATTAGCGTTCATAAGATACGAGCAGACTATAATGTTATTTGCGTACTAGCAGAACGTTTGCTACATGAGTCATGACGCCATTATTTATCAATGAAACCGGTTGAGCGAAGCGAGCGTGATTATTATTTTCTGATATTTTTCGCTCTTGTGATGCATCGTGAATTTTATAACTTTACCTAAAGTCGTCGGTGTTTAGAAATTACTAAGGGTGCACAGAAACGTCTATAAAGTTACTTTGTAAAAATTTAGAAGGCAGATGCAGTTGTAACTATTTACGCTCGCTTTATTCAACTGTCTCGAGACAGTATGTTTAAGTATTCTAATGGTTATTACAAGTCGACCATTACAAAGTTATTTTATTTATATTCAGTACTAATTTTCCATTGTATTCCACAGTAAACGGACCCCTACAGCTGGGAGGATCAAGCATAGACCTACAAAACGTAGCGCGAGCATTCGGGTGGAAGCACGTCCCCACCAATCAGAACTTCGTGGGCTGCATCAGCAACTTTACGTATAACGATTTTGTAAGTATATTTGGTTACCAAATGTTTCTATGCCGATAAGGAATCTGCAAAGTATGTACTGTTTTAAAGCAAAACTTAAAGAGTTTCTTTATGTACATCAAAAATGTGAAGAGCTCTTAAAGAACGACACCAGCGCAATTTAAAAATTTAAACTTGAATAAATTGTCTGTAATTATAATCTATATTTCATTTGGCTTCAATATATATTGTATACCTACAAATTCTATTATTATATATATATATATATATATATATATTTTGTATTTTGTGTAATATGTTTCATGTTTAGGTTTGAATATTTGTAAAATTGCTTTATCGTTTGTTTTTATATGTATTATATTGTGTATTATGTTTTTATGTGTCTTACATTGCACATCTGCTGTCTGACGTGCGTGACGTCACCTGTCGGTTCCAACGGAAGACCAGCGCTGGTTGTTCACAACCAGCATTACGCTGAGTTGGCACCGGCTTGTGACAGAAACTATTTTCTTTTATTGTGTTTAACTCGTAATGTCCTTATATCTTTGTTTCTGTCATAAATAAATATTTTTCTTTCTTTCTTTCTATACAAAAATATTTCAAGCTATGGATATCGGGTCAGCTCAAAATATGTCCGAACCGAAGCAGACTAAAAATATAATAACTATTAAGGTAATCTGTACAAATAGTCTATTAGGTGCAAGACAAAATAGAAATAGAGCTCCAATATGGAGCGTTTTAAAATGGGTGTTTACGACCACCTTTCTGGATTGACAAAGCATCGCAACATCGCTAGTGTTGCAGGTGTCTTGTTACAGGCAGCCGTCACCACTTACCATCAGGTGGACCGATTGCCAGTATGCCGCTCTTTTTATTTAAAAAAAAAAGGATTGAAATAAGTTTGTATTTCTAAAAAGTTAAATTTTAATTGGTCTAGATTGTACTAATTTAAAGGGCGCCTTCACAAGCGCAACTTAAAAAATTTTGATAGGTAGAAACTCAGGACACTTTTTACCTTTTTTTGTGCTAGACCCGACATCCATGGTGTTTGTAAATCTATGATGCCAGGTGACTTAACCAAAACGAAAAAGTTAAGTTTGTTACAGTCAATGACGTCATGATCTAAGGTTACAGTTACATGTAGTAGAATGTAAGTAGAAAACTGCATGATTGTCGTACAAATTTTTGAGTTTAATCCGATGAATTATATGATATTTTTAAATGTACTGTGTTGTTGGAAATGTCACTTTAACTTAGCCTATCCTCCATACAATAGGTACAGGTTTAAAAAAAAGCAGTCAAAACGTATTAAACTTTAATATACGATTTAACTGAACAGTAATCTTTTCTCTAACATACTTAAAAGTTTGGAACTAATATTGCAATTCATAACTAAGCCGAGTCTAATTCATTTTCAAATAATGAAATTTAATTCACGCATTACGTGTTAGACAAAGCTAACTGAAAGTTCTCGGAATATTTGAATAAAAAGTGTCACTCCCTACTCAGTAGTTTAATCAAGTGAAAACCCATTAAACTAATTTTTGGATAGGCATCATCATGCAATAGAATTGCTGACAGTACTGAAGCTTGTCTGTTTCACTTGGGTGTTTTTTTCACGGGTAGTTATCAGTTTCTTTTCGGAGCAACGATAATGTTTCCTCTGCTCAATTCTGCAGAAAAGTCGGTCACCGTAATGAATGATATTTAAGACTGTGGATATGAGCTCTCCCAAATGTCTGAACCAAAAGTATACGATACGTTTATCTGCATGTGTCGTAAGGTAAATTATGCATTGAAAACGACATAAATCTAGTTTTTTATGCCTGATTCGGTCCCCATAAAAGTCTGGTCCCGGCTTACATTTTGTGCCGGTTTCGGCCCTAAAATCATTTTGTGTTAATTTTCGAATTAATAACTCTTGTTTCGTCCCGTTTGCTGCTCCTGGGTCGACCCTAGTTTGTCAGTATATCTTAAAAGTATCTAAATACATTTGGGAAAACATAGGAAACATTTTTCATTATTTTGTACTTTACCAACAATGCATTAAACATGGAATTACCTAGTCTTTTTTTTTTTCATTTAAAATGGTACATCAATGAAGATTGTCGCCCCTAGCCACCAAACTGAGCGTTAGCCCGTATCTTGGTGGATAGTTCCTTCCGAGTTGACTTAGGTCAGAACTTTGAACATAATATGTATTGTTTTTTACTGCAGATTTAACAAAATAAATATTCTAAATGAAATATAAATTACAATGGATTGTCATTATTTATTCATTGCTTGTACCTATAATTTTATTCTTGTCGCAACCTTAATAACTGACTGTTGTATATTTTCCAGTTGTTACGTTTCTAATTACCTGCTATAATAACTAGGCGACCGTTGGGGACGAATTTACGTTACATGCTTTTGGTCTTAGCGGGGGCATCTATTACATTTTCATGAGTCTCTAATCACAAAATATATGAGTAGTTACGTATAAATAAAATAAATAAAAGTGGCGTCTGACGCAATCTTTATTCATTAGTGAAGTAATTATTTTTGCTGTGCCCCGTTTTAAGAAACTGTGGCAATCCCACAGAAAGAAAAAGAAGAAGAAAAAAATTATGGGCCTTATTACACCATGCTGGCCCAGTGCATGTCATATTATGTCTCAAAATTTTTGATGTTCAAAGACAAACGGGTTTCCACGGGATGTTTACCTTCGCCGTTTTTGAGTGATGACATCGGTTGTTTATTTCATAGCATTATTGTAAGGATGGTTAAAGAACATCCTAACTAGAGATCCAAGACACTTTTTACCAAGGAGTTAGCGGCATGATATGGTCATCACGATGTTTCCATTCATCAATATACCTATCCAACGAACACAATATCCTTAGTTTGTCCTACAAAAAGCCTTCTTGAGTTGGCTGGACTGGTCTCGGCTGGCTCTGTGAGACTTCGACTAACATAAAACACGCTGCCGCGAAATACATTACACATTAGGACACAACAACACACGGCGATGTTTGCTATTGCGGCTTCCTACATAGAAAAATACGTGGTATGCCGCGCGCAACGCCCTGGAGGTGGCATTGCTCTTACAGTTCCACAAAATCTCACGAACTTTCCCCACGAAAAATCTGTCGTGTGTGTTAGCCATAAGGTTAAATTCACTACTCTTACCTACCAAACCCCTAGACTACTCTATGAACTGTCAACTAATAAATTGACCGTTATATCCCCACAGATGTACAACCTTGGCAAGCCTTCAGCACGTCAAACAGTACACTACGCGTACCCTACCTTAGCAAACCACTAGCCTACTCCATGATCAATTATTACATTAACGTCTTTCCCCACAGATGTACAACCTTGGCGAGCCTTCAGTTCACAAGAACGCCGACCCAAGCTGCCAGCGGAGCATGTTCACAGCTGTCACCTTCGGAATAGACACCAACTTCCTAGTCGCTATATTAGTGTGCATCGCTATACTTATCAGTAAGTACTTATTCTTGTATTGTTATAAATTTGCAAGTTGAAGTGGCAGGCCACATCGCTCAAAGAACCGATAACCGATGGGGAAGAAAGGTTCTTGAGTGAAGACCACGAACCGGAAGACGCAGCGTAGGTTGGCCTCCCACTAGATGTACTGACGACATCATGAGAATCGCGGGCATCCAGCGGATGCAGATGGCAGGCTGTTGTTCAGTGTGGAGGTCTAAGGGGGAGGCCTTTTTCTAGGAGGTAGTTTTCTCGCCTAGGCATATGACAATGACATTGACACCTCTGTCAAACAGACATCTGTCACCATGCAAATTATTGTTCAACTTAACGCGTTCCTTTAATTTTCTCCTCTCTCCCACAGTACTGCTTCTAGCCGTAGTCGTCCATAGGCGAAGAGCCGATGCCTGGGCGGAGAAAGAACTCGATGACATCAGAGAAAACATCATCGCTTACGAAGACGAAGGTGGCGGCGAAGGTGACGCTGGCTACGACCTACACGTGCTGAGGCAAATGTACGACGGCCCGCCGGATACGGACGCCTTCATACAGCGAGGACGTGAGTATTGATGCAGACATAGACATATTGACTTTATGACGTTGCTTAAGGCTTCTACAGGCTATCTCACCAGATAGCGACACAGATCGCAGGGAGAAAGTCTAATAAGGCTCAAAAGCATACGAAGAAATTGTCAGCCAGACAGGCGGGAAACAGTATAGTGGCTTTTAGATTATTAAGAAAAGACATAGATTTTTACTAGCATGTGACGTCTTTCTAATACTCAGGAGTACGCTGGATATGACCTGAACGTGCAGACAGATGTCCAACGGAACGACTTTTTTTTTTCGGCTGACTCACTTGGATGTTTTGAGAGTCCTTAATCTTCGCTTAGATATTTCCTGACTGATGTCACTAAGCGTTTGAATCGTTGAATATGTTCTGGCGTCACTGAGATCTTTATTAAGCAACAGTTTGTAATCTTTACGATAGATCACTTTGTCCTTTATTGACTGACGACGCTTTGATTATTTTGGCTGGCGTAGCTTATATTTTTATCCGACTCAAAATGTCCGACTGTGTAAGAAGGGTTATGATTTCGACAGTCTATGTATGTATATATTGTACGTAAATATATGTATGTTCATATTATGTTTTCAGTAATCTTTTAAGCTCCTTACCAGATTTTAGTTAGTTAGGTGTCTTTTGTTGCGTCTTAACACGCCGCGTGTCGTAAGGCAAATGTCGTCACAGTAAATCCAATATGGCGGATACTTAAACTATTTACAAAATCTAACTTCACAGCTCATTTTTTAATGTTTCCTTATTGATTGCGTAGTTTTTTCTGTAATATCTATAAATTATTGTTTTATTGTTGATATCCTTCACAGCACTAGTCGGCGCGGCGCCAGATCTCTCAGGATTCTTAGACGACAAGAAGTCGGTGCTGGACCGAGATCCCGATATCAACCCGTATGACGACGTACGCCACTACGCGTACGAGGGAGACGGCAATACTAGCGGCTCGCTGTCTTCTTTAGCTAGCTGTAAGTACATCATAATAAAGCTAAATAGTTGTAAAGTAAGCCCACCTCTCATCTCTCTGACGCGTGAGATCGCGTGAGATCCATGCCCTACAAATAAACTGCTCAGTCGCACACTGGGCCCTGATTCTGTAACTACAAACACGCACGTAACGTGCCATGTTAAGTTTACCTCTAAAAGTTGGTCTTTATTCCTAGGGAATAGAGTCCAAATTTTAAGAGGTTAACTTAACGCGGCGCGTTACGTGCATGTTAAAGTTACGGAATCAGGGCCCTGATTGATCCTTTGACCTAGGAGAGTGAAAAAAGCGAAGAGTATAACGCGATGCGTTGCAATCAATGACAATATAACCACTTGACTGCTCATCCTTTACCCCGCATATGCCAAAGGTTCTAACATGTCAACCTAAACTATTTCGAGCGTGCTTGCGTGGTTGCAATCAATGATCAATGTGATGCACATCACGTAACCTTGTTTCCTATTCACTACCATATAAAATCCTTAGAAAATATGTCCCACGAGACACGCTGTATCCGTCTGTGTTGTCAAATAGTTTGGAAGGGTGGCAATTTGTGCGCAGGCTAGGCGCTTAATTGCTGTCACTACATTTAATTTGATTAGACAACATGAATCCGTAAGCGATTGAATAGTAGAATGTACAACGAGTGCATTAAGCAATCCATTTTAGCAGAAACGTTTTCATAAAACAATCAATTTAAGCCGTCCTCGCCTTCGGCTCGGACTGATATTTAACTCGACATTTTGATAGGTTTTGTACACTCGGCTCTTCTCTTTAACTGCAAGGAAATTAAACAGTGATATTGTAATTAATCTCAAATAAAAACTAAAATTGAAATTGAAACAATTTTGTTTTTTCATTCGGAATAAATATTTCTGGGTCGTTAATAATACCCATAGATCAGGGTATTATAAAGACCCTAACTTCCAGATCAGAAGAAGCAACTTCCTACACTAAATATATAATTTTTTGCAGACTTGCATCTTCTTTTCGCTATCTTCTCTTCTCTTCTCTACATAGTATAAATTAAAGTCGCTTTCCGCGTCTGTCTGTCTGTATGTCTGTATGGCCGCTAACTCCTGCCAAACCACGCAACGGATTTTGATGCGGTTTTCACCATCAGTTAGATAAATTTTCACGGAAGGTTTAAATACATAACTAGCGACCCGCCCTGGCTTCGCGCGTAAATTACACCCGTGCAAAGCCGGGCGGGCGGGTTGCTAGTTAGAGCATAAAAAGCAGAGCCTGAAAACGGCCTGAGAAGTGAAAAGGATATTTTAACAATTGTTTTTCTTTTCCCTAGGTACTGATGACGGCGACCTCAAATTCAACTATCTGTCCACATTCGGCCCCCGCTTCCGAAAGCTGGCTGACATGTACGGAGACTCCGAGGACGAGAGACCACCGCACGAAGAGTCGTGGTGCTAGCATCGCGCCTGGCTAGTGTAGCCGCGCCAATCTGAACCTTAAGTGTACGGACATAGGGCCCGCGCCCAGTGCTTCGGTTCGCTAGACCAAGATGCCTTATTGCTTAACGTTTTGTGTCCATTATTTGCTTAGTTATGGATGCTGTGCTCCCGTTGGTAGAATGACGTCAGTGGATAGAGAGTGGACGGACCGTTTTTCCACTAGTGGATATCCAATATTCCGGCATATTTTATGTCCTTTGACGTGTTTTACGTTAGGTGTAAATTTTATTGCGAATACAAATTTTGAATAGCTGTTCAATTTGATGTTGACGTTTTTGGTATTATATATCGCAGAAATTTCACGCAGTGTCTATAAAGGAATATTGTCATCAATTTTTCCATGGGTACTTTTAAAATTTTAGCGTAACCCTTACAATTTTCTGAACGTCTAAATCAAATTAAACTTACTAAACTGACTTCATTTTTAACATCGCATATCGTGATAACATTTGCACCTAATTTAGAACTAAGAAATGCCGTTAAATTTTCCCACCTAAAGAGCGCAATGATAATATGATTTAAAAAAACATGAATTGAATTTCAGTTAATTATACGTACAAGAGTCATAAAAATAGTTTTTTTAAATATAAAATAATTCTAATAACCTGATTACAGTTTATAAAATCACTACTTTCAATGCGCTCTTCAATATTATTAACATTTTAACGGTCTGTGATAAAGTGTTTTTGAATTATTATTTTTTGCGCAGGAGCCGAATAACTTGGTTTATTTTTTATTTTATATCTGACCAACCTTGAACTTTTATCAGTACAATAGCTTGAGAAAAATGTTTTACTGCAAAAAATGACAATTTTTATACTGACAAAAAGGTTTTTGTACTGCAAAAAAGTTCTTTGGTGGATATGTATGTAATTATTGTGTGCTTTATCGCAAATATCACATGACTCTGGTTTATAGACATAGCTAATAAAAGAAAAAAAACGTTTTTTTTCGCAGCCTAATATTTTATTTATTTTTCACAATTACACTACAAACGTATGACTTTTTTATTGTAATTTGTAGACAATTCAATGTACAGCGCCTACAACTATTTAATTTTAAAGTAGAAAATACATCGGGAAATTGACCTAAAAATGTTAAAATAATGTTTTAAGAAAATGACTGATATCTAACGTTGTTTAGGCGTAACATTCGGGCGTGTCGTAAGTTAGGAACTAAGTGTAAATGCTCTTTAAATTTAACATTTAAGGTTTCCATGTGTATTTTTAGTTTTAGGTAATTTTGTAAGGTTATGTCCACAGTGTCTTTAACAGTAGGGTCACTTCAGAAAAGCGTTCAGTACCCGGCGGTAAGAAATGTACATCGAGCTAAAGCGGAGAGAATCGGCTAGTTTTCGAACGTCGGTACTTCGTAGAGCGTCGTCTCTGTCACTCAGAAGTTTTTAACCGTGCGACAGAGACGACACTATACGAAACCGACAATAGTCGAGTGTCTGCTTCTTTAGCCTGATGTGTGAATTGGAATTGGTAAAAAAGTAACAAATGCCTGATTTTTATACCAACTCCATTGAATTTTGATTGATCATGTTACTGATGTGTGATTGGTAAGCGAATATGTGTACAGGGTGTCCAGTAATTAATAGATAATCCGGCAGGTTGTTGTAGGACCCTAAGATTGCTCAGAAGCAGAAATATAAAGTTGCCGGATAAACTGTTCGCTGTGATTTTATTTTGTTTTGTACCCGTGGACTGCTTCGAAAGAACCTACTGTTTATATCACTGTGGCTCCGTTTGGGCTGTCATTCAAGTTGTCAGATACTCAAGTGCCATTGTTTTCGTCCATTTTGCAAACCAATAATGTTATTGTTCCCGAACTTTAATCTTTTTGTAGGACTTTTTAAGGTTAATTGATGAAATTAAACTGATTTTTAATGATTTGACAATTTTGTTTCTTTTTTTTTCGAGATAAGTAATCACAATACGTACAGTTATGTACTTATATTTTATTTGAGTCCCTTGGCTGTAATTTACTTTGTAAGTGCCGAATTTAAATTACTTTTCTAATAATAGTAGGTACCTAAATGAGTATAGAATTTTTACGGATACAAAAACCTGACATTACTTAATTCAGTAATGTCAACGTATGAATGTTCAATAATGTCAACTTATGAATATTCAGTAATGTCAACTTATGAAAATTCAGTAATGTCAACTTATGAATATTCAGTAATGTCAACTTATGAATATTCAGTAATGTCAACTTATGAATATTCAGTAATGTCAACTTATGAATATTTTAACAAGACATTAAATATTAAATATATTTTTACAAATTCAACGAACACAATACATCAAATAATCTTACATGCAAATAATTTTTAAGTACCTTGGTTCTCGTAACATTCTGTAGATTTTCCACCAATCTTTTTTTTTTTCTTCTCCTTGTGAGTGTTGATAGTTAAGACGACATTTTGGCTTGTAAATATGTACATAATTTCTTATGTTAAATTTCTAAATAAGAAATTGAACTTTTGTATGAGTAATAAATAGGAAAAATATACAAGGTGTCTTAACGTTATGCATATCAACGAATTTTAAGATAATGTATATGTAACCGTTGAATTTCTTTAACAAATAAATAATCAATATAATCGTACGTACCTATAATATAATAGCATTTTCTCGATAATCCTTACGTTATATACATTTAGATATGTAAAACTTGACTGTAATTATTTTGATACCAAGCAAAACTGTGTCTTGTAACTTTTTAATTTCTCGATGTGGACAACTTTTTTTTTCAACACACTAAATGTTGTATTTAAAAAAAATACTTTACCATTGATAAAAAAAAAATAGTTCTAAAATTGACTCTATCTCTGTCGACAATTTTAGTCTTCAAATATCGTTTAGTTTATAATAAAATGGAATAGAAACCTTTTTTATTGTGTTTAGTTCAAATTAAAATCCACACAATAAAAATATAGTTCGGATCAGACTAAAACATTGTAATAAAAATGTATAGTCATTTCAGTCTTTTACAGACTTTCAGTCAGTTACAAAACATGTAAAGTATTAAAGTGCATTCCAATTAACACAAATAAATATTGATGTATGTGTGTGTAAAATAAATAATATGAATATTGTTAAGATATCGGATCAATTATTGTACTTAGGGTTCTGTCGGTGAACATTTTTATGTGTAATTAAAGGTCTTATTTATAGAGCGTTAAAAATAAATAGATTCCACAGGATTTTACTTTTGATTAGGGGAGCTACCACTGCCTCAAAAACATTCTTATTTTAATCTTTTATCGAATTTTGTCTTGCTTTCTCATTAGCCGAGACAGCGAGACAAAGCTAAGAATGATTTTGAGATTGTGGTACGCCCCCTGTTCAATCTATCCCGTAACAGCGCGTAATTTTCAATGGACTGACCAACTGACCATCTAGAACTTTTTGCGTTTATTTTGTTAACGTTATTTCCTTGATTATTATGTAGTTTATAGAAAGAATAACAAAAAGGTATACTTTTTAAGTTACTTTTGGACAAAGTTGTATAACAATTAGGCTTTGCGTTATGCCTTTAAGATACCAATCCCAGGGGTAGGAAGAATGTTTTTCTGGGGCTATTGGAGGACAGGAAAATTATTTTATTTCCTATTATGAAACAAATGACATCCATTCAGTTGTAACATTTTCTAAACTAATCTCTTGCGCTAAAATAATTAGTATCTTTCTAAATTTCATGATTTAAGAAAAGGATGGCTATGTTGTAAAATTTATTTTAATTTAAATATTAGATAAACAACAGAAGCCACTATTTTCTTTGACTGTGTGAGACATTAAAAAAATCATTCTTAGGCAGCTTTTTATTTAAAAATATTGAAATATTTTAAGAATAAATTGCTTAGTAATTTTATCAAGTATTAATGTTGCATGCAGTCAATGGCTTTTCATTCTAAACCAACGGTTTTTTCTGGCAACCTCACTTAAAAGCCAGTTCCTATTCTAGACTAGGTGCGTTTACCATCTTCGACAACACAGTTCAAACGCCTACCCAGTCAAATATAAAAAAAAACGTTGGGAATTAACTGTGTTAATTCATTTGGAATCTAGTTACGCTACCTTATCTAGGTACGCTCTATAAATAAGGGCCTTGATATTGTAATTACGACGTATAGTTCCGGCCAAAAATGGGCACCTTCAGAATATGACACTGCCATAAAATTTAAACGTTAAGATAGCGTTAAAGTATAATTTGTAATGTTATTTTTTTAATTTTTGTCCTAGCCTGTAAGCTTTATAACATTGGAAATGTCAGTGTTTGGCCAAATATATGGTACTTCAGAAAGCTCTGTGATTGTAGCTAAAATTCGTGTATTATGTGGAATTTTTGATTAAGATAATTTTGATAAATAAATATTTTACGTTAGAAGAAAGCCAGACTTTTGTGTTAGTAGTTCTAGAGCAATCAACATGGTATTTGTCTCTGTCACTCCCACTTCCATCTCAATGAGGGTGAAAGGTGACGGAA